>CM060415.1:160222393-165762711 GCA_030545235.1 Helianthus tuberosus
TTTACATCATTGTATGTTTTTTTCATTGAGGCATTCCTCTACATGATAGCAATTATAAATTTTCGGTCTATTCTAAGACTATGTGTTGTGGGTTAGCTAAACTCATTGCTACATCATCGCCACGTCACTACCACATAAGAACTCGTTAACAATGTGTTGTGGATTAATAAAACACCAAATACCAATAACTAAGAAAAAAAAAAGATGGCATGTTATTGGTTAGAACATTCATGAGCCCCACCACCAAACCATTATTCCTCTATTAACACATTAACTTGCCCCATTAACCTCCCGTGCGGTGTTCCCTTTGTTAACAGCTACGGTGCCTTAGACTGCGGGGTATGGGGCGGGAGTTTGGGCGTGGGTAGGGGGGAAACGCCCAAGCCACCACCCCGGGTGGGCATGGGTTTCGGCGTGGCCCTTGGGGCATGGGTTTTAAGCCGGGCGTGGGGCGGTCTGGCCAAGCTGACATGGCGGGCTCTAATTGGACAAACCAAAGAAGCCGTTGGGCTAGCCGTTGGCCAACGGCTATCTTAAAAAAAAAACTAATAAAATTTTATTTTTCCACTATAAAACCTCACAATTTCTTCCATTTTTTTACCACATTCATCTTCAATTCTCCATCTACAAAATGAAAAAATGCATCCTCATAACCGTCCTTTTGACCCGAACAACCCGTATGCATTCCAAGAAAATAATCCTAGCCCACCACCCAATCGTCCAATGCCTCGTCCATTTTTCATACACTCTTCTATGCCCCAAGAAGCGAGTTATGCATCGTATATTGGGAATCGTGTGTTTACTAACTTCCCACACACCGATGATTCGATACCTACCCCGTTTACACAAACGACCATCAACCTTTCACCAACCTCCATCGACCTTTCACAAAACGAAACCGTCCCCGAAACTCAACCACCCAACGATGGTCCTTCCGCACCCCAACCCATAAAAAAGAGAAGCCATAAGAAAAAAACCGAGGCGGATAAAGCACTTGAAACCATCAAGCGAAAACAACTAAAATGGACCGTTCCTGAAGAACTTGCATTGGCGAGGGGTTGGTTTCAACAATCTCAACATTCAACTTTAGGTATTCTTAAACTTTGTTTTTATTAATGTTTTTTTTATATAACTTTGTAATATATTAAATTTTGTTTTTATAAAAACAGGAAATTCTCAACATCGAACCTATTTGTGGCAAGGGGTTAGTAGAATATTCCATGAAGAATTGGGAAAAGAGGTTTATCATGAAAACGATAGCTTATCCTCGAAGTGGACCGAGATAAGCGGCCAACTTACAAAATATAGTGGTTTTTTAAATAAAGCAAAACAAAACCCAAAAAGTGGTGAAACCGAAGCCGACATTGTGACGAATGCATTGGTTCAATTCAAGACAAATGTGGGGACCGACTTCCGTTTCATGCATTGTTGGGAGATGTGTAAGTTTCATCCAAAGTGGGCGAATATCCCCAGTGGTAGCGAAAGCAACACGTCTTCCAAAAGGTCGAGGGCCTCGTCCCAATCTGATGCACGAGATCAAGAGATTGAGGACCTTTTTGATGATTCGCCAAGCCCAAACCGGCCTGAGTATGGAAGAGATGCCACAAAAAGGCGTGCTCAAAAATCAAGATCTGCTACGGCATCACCTTCAGCTGGGAGTTCGCTCTTGCATAGAGGAATATACAGCGACCAGTTGGATGACATTTCATCCAAGATGGATACATTCAACGTCTTCCAACAACAAAGGGCCGAAATTCGGAATAGAAAAGAAGCTAAAGATGCCGCTAGAGAAGCCGAGAGACAAAGACGGGAGGATTTGAAAATTCTATCCCAGCCGATTGATCACCTAAAGGGTGACGAGTTGGAAATAGTCTTGGAGATGAGAGAAGAGATAAAAAACAAATATAAACGTTAGGAAATTTTTTTATGTAATTTTTTTTAATTTTTATGTAATTTTCTTTAATTACAAAGAGCCCAGCCGGGTCAGCCCAGCGAAGCCCACCAAACCCACGCCCCCAACCCCCGCCCCACCATACCCTGTTTTAATGTGGGTCGCCCCATGTCTGCCACCCCAAGCCACGTGTCAACAAATGCCCCAACCCAAGCCCAACCCCCGCCCCACCATACCCCGCAGTCTTAGTTTTTTTTTTTTTTTTTTACAGGTGACGATGCCTTAGCTAACCTACAACAACCCTCGTAACTTAGCATGTTAATAATTATTTATGTTAAAGATATAGACTATATATACACACATATTGGTCTATATAAAAGGGATTTTAAGGCAATTTAATTATTATTTTAAGTATTAATCATACTAGGTTAGAACCCCGTGTATTACACGGGTTGAATAAATGTAATTTTATATATTAAATAATAAAAAGTTATATCTTTATGAACCCCGTATATAGTATGGGTTAAATAAATGTAATTTTATATATCAAATAGTAAAAAATAGTTATATCTTTAAAAACCATGTATATCACACAGATTAAATAAATGTAATTTTGTATACTAAATACTAAAAACGTCGTATCTTTAAAAAAACTCGTGTATAATCGGGTTGAATAAATCTACCAAATAATAAAAATATGATATCCTTAAAAACCCTGTATGTTGCACGTGTTGAATAGATCTAAAAAAGAGTTGTATCTTTAAAAACCATGTGTATTACACATATTAAATAAATGTAATTTTGTATATTAAATACTAAAAGTCGTATCTTTAAAAAATCCGTGTATAGTCGGGTTGAAAATCTATCAACTAATAAAAAATTGTATCCTTAAAAACCCCAAGTATTACACGTGTTGAATAAATCTAATTTTACGTAGCAAATGATAAAAAGTTATATCTTTAAAAACTTCGTGTATTACACGTGTTATATAAATGTAACTTTGTATAGTAAATAATAAAAAAAAGTTATATTTTTAAAAACCATGCGTTTTACACGAGTTGAATAAATATAATTTTGTATACCAATTAATAAAAAAATTATATTTTTAATAAATTAGGATAACATTTAATATTATTTTATTATTTATATATTTAATATAAGATAAGTAGGAAAGAGAGGTATTTGTTTTTAAAAATATATTAAATTAACAATTTATATTTGAGGATAATATTTTATTAAGGTATGATAAGATTTAATATTAATTTATTATTTATTTATTTATTTAGTTAATACAAGATAAGTATAGATTTGAGGACGCCTTCTATGAATGACACGTGTCCAAAACTTGGTTTCTTTTATTATAGTAGATGGATGGATATGTCAATATGTAGTATTAAATTCAAAATATGACTTTTTAATTATAGGAACAGTTTATATCTAAAGATAAGAGTTAATGTACAAACTCAGCCATTGATCTCTTGAGATCAATGGTTCAAAGCTAGAAGGGGACATTTTTGTAAATATCAGGTTCAAACAATTAAAGAAATAAATAGAGAAAGGGTATTCCGGTCCTTTCTTATTTGAACTCTCCTACCTTGATTTTTTCAAATGACTAACTTTTTCATACATTAATATTAAAAAAAAACACAACGTATTAACGAGCATTTAATTCTCTTTAATTCAAGCAACCTATTACTATAGTTTAAAAAAAATTACATGATTTTGAATAACCATTACGTGATTTTGAATACCCAACACATGACTACGTGATTTCGAATACCCTTACATGATTACGTGATTTCATTATAATATGTGAAACGCAGTAAGTGATTACGTAATTACGTAACAATAATTGACTATGTATTATTTATCACCTGACTACATAATTTTGAATACTCATTTCGTGATTACATGATTTCATTAAAGTATATTTTACGTGAAACCACATTGAGTGATTACGTTATAATCCTAAGGTGCTGTTTGTTTTTTCATAAAACCTCTGCGCAAGCTCTTCTGTCTGCGCGGCGCAGACCACGCGTAGACATCGTGATGCGCATAATGTTTGTTTTTTCGAAGACGTTTCATTAAAAAATGTCTGCGCGAGGTCTTCTTGGTGCAGACTTGGTCCAACCACTTCTAAGATCTTCTAAGGTCTGCAGAGGGTTAAACACCACCACCCACCACCACCCACCACCGTCCATCACCACCACCACCGTCCATCACCACCACCACCGTCCATCGCCACCACCACCACCATCCACCACCCACCACCCACCACCGTCCATCACCACCACCACCGTCCACCATCCACCACCGTCCATCTCCACCACCACCACCGTCCACCACCCACCACCACCGTCTTCCACCATCATCGTCCACCACCACCACCACTCACCACAACCGTCCGTACACCACCATCAGTTTATTTTAAAAGCCTGCAGAAGTTAAAAAACAACCAGTCTTCTTCTTGCAGGCTGCAGACATTTGGTCCACCTCTTCTGCTACAGATGTCTGCAGATGTGGTCCGCAGACTGCAGACATTTTACCTCTTAAAAAACAAACAGCACCTAAGTTTCACCAAAAGGATCAATGGCGGCCAAACTTTTACAAGTTGGGATTATTGGAGGAAATTTTTAAAGTTGGGATTATTATCGGCCAACTGGTGAAACTTAGGATTATTAAAATTCAATAACCCTAAGTATAATTGTAATAACATTAGTTATAAAAATCATATTGAATGTGTAATCACGTGATGGTTTATGTTGAATGTATAATCACATAATGCGCATTCAGAAATACGTAGTCATGTGCTGGATATTCAAAATCACGTTATCACATAATGAACTAACGGGTGTTCAAAATCATGATTTTTTAAGAAAACTATAGCAATAGGTAACTCAAATTAAAGAGAATAAAATGCTCGTTCTAATTCTCAATTACACTTCATATGAAATTATTGTGTTATACAAGATATAACCTCTTATATCTAATACCAACCAGAACACTTGAAAAACACAACTGTGTTATTTTTTGGGTCCTAATATTAACACATGGGAAAACTTATTTACACATGGTGTATACGGGCCGTATATTGTTATACGGCCCGTATAGAATAAAAACAACTTGACAAAGTCTGTGCCAGCAGACTTTGTCAGTTGTTTTTATTCTATACGGGCGTATAACAGTATACGGCCCGTATACACCATGTGTAAATAAGTTTGTCTGGTCGTATACAATGTATACGAACGTGTATACGGGCCGTATACTAATATACGGCCCGTATGGAACGCAATTTTGATTTTTCAAATATTTTAGAGTGGTGAGGTGCTCAAAACTTTCTAAAAGTAGAAAAAAATAAAACATTAACAAGTAACAAAGATTGAAGAACAAGAAAACGTGTCGTATGACTGTAATAAAACGAAAGCTATCAACGCGGGATTACGGGCATGGTGTTATTCTTTATTTAATATTTATAGAATAAAAGGAAGGGTGAGGCATTTGATGAGAGTTGTAAGGAGTCTGAATAAAACGGAAGCTATCAACGCGGGATTACGGACATGCGTTTAATTCCCAACATATTTGTTTCGTCACGTACATTTTGTAAGAAACTTTTCGTGCACTGAACCTTCACCTCCAATCATTTCCTGGTCAAATCACACACTATAAAAGTTTAAACTTATAATGTGTTGTAGTTTGGAAAGATGACCGAATAGAGATCTGAATAACAAAATGTGGAGAACTTGTTTGCGTTATCCACCAACAATCCGTTCATTATCTGTTGTTGTCTAAAACAATATCAATTAACGTTCAGTTGTGTATACAAATTCATCACCGGTTTCTACAGCACAAGCACATACACAGGGAGAATGTTCTCGAAATTGAAGGAAAAGAAAAAATGGTTGTTGATGTTTTTTCTCTATCAGGATTTTGTTGAGTCGTCGGGAAAACTTTTCCTCAGGGGAGGGTGAGTAGTATGAGTCTGAGTCCATTGTGGTTCGTGAATGTTGGAAGAACCCGACACATCTTCTGCTGCCTCTTCGGTTGGTAAAAGACATAGGATGGCTTTTAATACAGGCTCTTTGTCAGTTGTGGTTGATTTATAGGAGGAGGTTATGAAACGAATATATGTTTATGCGAACATCCTTATTTTGTCACGTACATGCGTTTAATTCCCAACATCCTTATTGTATCAGACTCTCTCCCCTCCTGATGCAATTTTCACAGTGGTACCAATGTCCTGCTACTACAATCCTTCCAACGATCCTTGTCTTGAAAGACAAGAATACAACGTTCATGTATCACAAGGAATGACCGATCTAAGGCAGAGAACCTGATTTAGATACACAAATTCATCACCGGTTTCTACAGCACAAGCACATACGCAATGAAGTATTAAAAGATGTTAGTTTCTTGACAGTATGGTTTCTCGACAAATGAAGTATTATCTGTCCTTGCTGCCTCTTCGGTTGATAAAAGACATAGGATGATTTCTCTATTACAGCACTCTTCTGAAAGACAAGAATACAACGTTCATGTATCACAAGGAATGACCGAGTTTGGAAACCGGACGGAATCCACGAAGAAACTGTTGGAATTTGTGGATTTCGGTTGGTTCAGAAACTTAACAAGAGAAACAACTAAAAAAGGAAAGAAAGAAATTTTTTTACCATTTTTTACCATATGTATACGGGCCGTATACCATTTATACGGTCGTATACTCTCGGTAAAAAACAAATTTACCGATCGTATACAATGTATACGATGATTGTATACGGGCCGTATATTCTGATACGGCTCGTATACTATGGTAAAAAATGGTTTATTCTCTTTAATCTATTAGAACGATCCTTGTATTGAGAACCTGATTCTGGTTTAAACAATGAAATTTGTGAATCAACAGAAATAACTGAAAATAACTCGCCATTCTCTTGCACCTGTATACGTTGCAAGGTATAGAATGTTTGTAGTATTCTTGGTTCAATACAAACTCTTCTGAAAGACAAGAATACAACGTTCATGTATCACAAGATAATGGTTTCTCAACAAATGAAGTATTATCTGACATCATCTGTTCATCATTGTTTTAGATTTTTAGACACTTACTTGAACATGAGTCTGAGTCCATTGTGGTTCGTGAATGCTTCGATTTCAACAAATCTTTCAAGGTCTTAAGTGATGGACAACTGGTTAAAAGATGTAGAAGAGTTTGTGTAGAGATCTTTACGTACAAATTTGCATCATCCTTACGGTTACAAATGAGGCGTTGGGATTCAAGGGTTTATGAGTAAAATAATTGTGGATTTCGGTTGGGTCAGATCTCGCAAGTTGTCATTTTCAAGTTTGTACATTTTGTGAAAATACCAATGTTGTCATTTTCAAGTGTGAGATTAGCCAAACGAGGATGAAAGATACTCAAACCATCTGATCCCGTTGTTGCAAACTCCTTTAATGTGAGATTCTTCAAGTTTGCACATTTTGAGAAAATACCAATGTGTTTGTCAGCTTCGTCAATACACAACTTAACAAGATAAGCAACTAAAAAGTTAACATTCTGATTCAGATTCAGAAAGCAGATGTTTAGTAGTGTTTGAGACAATTGATTTCTCTTGCGGTTACCAGGCCTATCATCTCCGTCTACGTTTGGTTTCCTCAACTACAGTAACAGTATACGGTAACAAACTGAACCACAACCTATTACAGCACTGTATGAACCTGCGTTTTGAAAATAGGCTTTGTTCTTCGTTTATTGGATCGTTCTAATAGATTAAAGAGGTTTTTACCATTTTTTACCATATGTATACGAGTCGTATACGGTTTATACGGTCGTATACCATTGGTAAAAAATATTTTTACCGATCGTATACAATGTATACGATGGTTGTATACGGGCCGTATATTATTATACGGCTCGTATACTATGGGTAAAAAATGGTAAAAAAGGGGTTATTCTCTTTAATCTATTAGAACGATCCTTGTCGTGATGATTCGAAACATTCACGAACCACAATGGACTCAGACTCATACTACTAGCAGTAGAACCCGACACGTCTTCTGTGATGATTCGAAACATTCCGAAAAACTAGCAGAAAAACCCGTACCGGTGATTGTTTATCCATACTATTCTTCATAGCCATATTCCCACTCACAATTTGTTGATACATATCGTCCGTTCAACTTGAGTATTTTTCTAACTTTATGCTTGCATCCACCACAGTGAATATTAACTTTGTGTGAAAGAGTTTGGAAACCGGACGAAATCTATGAAGAAACTGTTGGAATTTGTGGATTTCGGTTGGTTCAGAAACTTAACAAGAGAAGCAACTAAAAAAATACAATTGATTTCTCTTCCGGTTACCAGGCCTATCATCTCCGTCTACGTTTGGTTTCCTCAACGAAGAACCATCAGCCATTATCAGCCCTTTTTTCCTTTGGTTTCTGGTTGATTTTTGAGGGTGAGGGTTTTGAATTGATTCCTGCGCTCAAGTTTCAACTACTGGAGTGAAAATTGGTAAAAAATGGTTTATTCTCTTTAATCTATTAGAACGATCCTTGTAACCATCAACCGTTCAAGTTGATATAGGAGAGTACTGAATAACCGAGATAACAGCTCCGGTATTTTTCACCAACCCATCTTTGGTAGTGTTTGTTTGAGAACCTGATTCAGATACACAACGGTCTCTTTGCTTCGTCCACTAAAACTATTTGTGTATGCATTCTTTTGGTAGTTAACAACGCTAATTAGAAAAAAAATCTGAAAAAATTAATCATATCGATTGCAATAACATGATGGATGTGACACACATAGATAGATAAAATGTCACAGTTGTCAAGACTGTTTGTCGGGTTTCCAATGCTCACACAGGGTGATAAACAACGCTGATACACGTAACATCTAGTTATATTCAGATTTAAACAATGCCCGCCTCAATCTTCAATACTTCAGTAAAATACCACTAGTAGAAGAACCCGACACGTCTTCATGTAACAGAGAATGTTTTAGAAATTGAAGGAAAATGAAAAGATTTGTTGAAATCGAATTTGACAACTATGACAGCTTATTAAAAGTATCGTGTGTTGTAGTTTGGAAAGATGACCGAACAGAGATCTGAATAACAAACTGTGGAGAACTTGTTTGTGGCAGGTTCTTCTGCTAGTTACTCGGAATCGATAAATAACCAACACGAAGATCTCTGCGATCGCTAAGGTTTTCATCAACGGACTGATCGGTAACGTTACTCTACCTGTGCTCCGATTTAAGCGGCATGTTCCGATCAATGTTTATCGACATTGTTAAAGGTGATGAAGAGTTTAGAAACCCTAGAATGATTGTGTTTTTACGGGAATAAAACGTGATACTTGAAAAAACGCCAATATATACAGCCCGTATATAGTTATACGGCCCGTATACATGTGCTAACATCAAAAACCCACAAAAATAAATCAATTGAGCCGTATACGTTTTACAAATCGTATACACATGTATACGACTCGTATAACTGTATACGGGCCGTATATAATAAAACCAAAAAAAACATTCTCTGCGCATTTTCCTATTCAAAAACATTCTATACGAGCCGTATAATTGTATACGGCCCGTATACAATAGGGGACGTGAAAATAAGATATAGGGTATGTGGGAATAAGACACCCTTATTTTTATAGAACAATAATATTTTATTAATTTAACATTTGAAAATTTGAAACACAGAATTGAGTCACCCATATTTTCCAGCTCAGTGCCGACATGGGGATTTGAGTCCTGCCACACGTTATATTTTTATTGGGAGATATGTGCTGGCACCAACACCACTCTTCTATTTTTAAACTTCTCTTTTCATATTTGGTAAAGATATTATATATTTTAAATAACTAAATAAATAATTAATGTCTTTCAGTTTTAGTAAACGTTTTTTTGTTTTGTCATTAATGAACAATAACTCGAGATAAAACAACCTGAACCGCCAAGTAATACATTCATCAAGATTTATTAAATATATTTATTTTATAAATAATATTTATTTTTTTCTTCAACCTCTATCATCAATTTTGTTAAATAAATTTCTTTTAAAAATAATATTTATTTTTTCTTAAAGCTCTGTCATCAATTTTAAACAAAATATATATAAAACCAAAAATCCGTATAGTAGGGATGAGATCGTATCATACCAGGAGCCTATGATTATCTCTTATCCATGATTTGAATTTGCATAATATTCAAATCCTTAAATAGTTTCATTACAATTTAGAGATAAACCTAAATAAAAAATAACTAAAACAAGAGATAAAAAAGAATTAACAGATAAACAATATTCAAATTCAAATCATGGATAAAAGATAATAATACCGAAAAAGTACCAACTCCAAAAACGAGTAAAAATATAAACCGATACCGTACCAATTCAAAAAACAAGTAAAAATATAAACCGATACTGTTCGATTATGCCAGTACGATACCAATAGCGTAAAAATACCGAAAACCACCTAGCATTGAAACCCGAAACCATAAAAAAATAAATACTAGTACCGATTTCGTTCCGTGATATCGGTTAAATATAGTAATTCCAATATGGCATCACTTATGACATAACAAAGCCTTGTTTTTTACTCATGAACATCTATAAATTTATAATTATAATTTAATCAACCGTCTTTAACTTTAAATTCTAGTAATACCCAATTTGAGATAGAATTGAGTAGAAAAATCGAAAACCCAAATTATTTCTTGAATTCATACGAGTGGGGGGATAACGGCAACACAGATAGATCATCGATCAACCAATAATAAAACCCCAATTTTCTTATTCAAATCGCCCACAACACTGCAAATTCAACAACTTTTTCAAATCTTCTCGATTGATTCACAGTATGAGCAATTCAAGACTCTAAAGATCACCACTTTAACAACAATCTCAAGAAACAGAGATATTCAGGTGCTGTCAATTTGAATTTTTTAAAGTTTAGTGGCTGCCCCATATGCTTTTATCTTCTTTTTATGTAATTATATTATTATTATTATTATTATTATTCTAGATCCCTATCGATTTGTTTGATTAATTCTTCTATGGGTGTTTGATGTTTAATGGGTTTTGTGATTTGTGAAAGTTATGATTGAAAAAGAAGGAAGATCAACGTGTTTACTGAGGCAGTTGTGTCTTGCACGTCAAGTGTTTGTTGTTATGTGTCAATGGGATTCTTTACGCCTGTCTTCATCAATTGGGTATTGGTTATAATGGAGAATTACTTGTAACCAAAGTGTAAAAAAGTATATGTTTCTAGCTGTTTGTTTTGATCTGATCTGTTGTTGGGTATTTTACCTTCTTGGAACTCTGTGTTCATTGACCGTTGTTGATCGATCTAGGTGATGATTGTTTAAGCCAGTTGTACATTGTGTTTCGTTTGATGACCGGATTTGATGCAGGGATATCTAATGTTGGAATTGAAGATAATTTTTATCATTTATTTGAATTTCTAGTTTATCTTTTTGTTTTCTAATTGAATTATGTTTTAGTTTGATTATTATTATTTGTTAACTGTTGTGTTCTATGAAGAATCTTTAAGGTTTCTGATGCTTTTTGATTGATTTGAGTTTCTAGCCATTTGATTGCTTTTGTGTCTGCATCAAGATTGTTTAAAGCTCCTTCAGGAAACTATGCTCTATGTTGAATGAATTATAACCAAATTTTGTTATTATTTGATTGCAGGATTTCTTGTTCTAAATCTTGTTCTTGAGTTCGTCTGCGGTGGTTAATAGTGGACCAAATTGATGTACAATGCAGAGATCACGTAAAGCTCTTCTTTCCAGAAGAGCTTTGGGAAAGCCTACCCTTTGGATAAATCACTTTTATAAGGTTTCGTTGTCTCTCGTCGTCTTTATTTGGGGGCTTCTGTTTTTGTTGAATTTATGGATCGGCCATGGCGATGGTTATAGAGGTCAGTTACAGTTATACTTTTGTTAACCGTTTTTCGTACACCCAATTTGGACTTGTGTATAATAAACTGCAGAGCTAATTCATATGCAGATGTTATATTCATTCTATAAGTGTTTAGTACTTGAAGTTTGTTACAATTACATGTTGCAATTTTGGGCCGTTTACTCTGGGTGGGTCAGTGTCGGTTGTCTTTGATCTCAAATGGGTCAAATAAATTAGCCAAAAATGGATCGGGTTAAACTTGTTGAAAGCGTAGTTATCGGTTGCGAATAGCGGATGATAGCGACAAGTTACCTATTCGCTAAGTAGCGATAGCGATGAATTAGCAGGCACTATTTTATGTTTAGTGATACACTAGAAGAAAATTATAGAAATATCTTATCTGTATATTTTATCAAAATACGCTGTTTTTTTCATCTAAATACGTATTTTATATTAAATAGTTATATTAATACGAAAAAAAGAAGCCTAAAATCCTGCTATTTATGTTAAAATATGAAAAACCTATAATCCCGCTATTTTCACGTTATGGAGTCGCTAACAATCAGATTGCGAGATAGGGTCGCTCCGCTATGAAGCACGCTATAGCGAACACTACCTCCTAGATCTTTTAATGTAACATGTAGATTATTATTGTAAGATTATTATTTTGTAATTATAGGACAGAAAAGTGTTTGCGAGTCAACTCAACCCCACCAGACCCGTACAAAAAGCCAGTTGCCACCTCTAGTTATCGATTGTTATGGTCATTTTATTTGATTATAACCAAAGTTTATGTTCAATGTTCCACAGAAGAACAAGAAGATTTTAAGATTAATTGATTAAATCAAATGTATGAGATTATTGTTACTTACAAACTTTGGAAATTACTATGCATGTAGATCTTCTGATACGAAGTTGTTTATCGTGTTTCATAGATGGCCCGGAATATCATCCAAAAGGACTAAGAACATGGAACGATCTAAAACTTGAGCCCGACAGAGGATCGTATTGCTCGTTATCTCCATACGAATGTCCCGTAGAGCTAGACTTCGGAAACCTTCTCAAAAGCCGTTTAATTTATTATCCTGAAAACAAGGAGGAGATCGTCAGTCAACAACTCGAAGTTGACCAAAAAGAACCAAACCCTCTTTCCGTCGCTAAACCAGAACCAAAGGGATCGTTCAAAACCGAACGATCAAGATCCGTGCCTCTGGGTCTTGATGAATTCAAGAACAAAGCTTTTAACACAAAAACCCGACTTTCAAACGGTAATGTTGGAAGTATAATTCACAGACTTGAACCCGGTGGTGAAGATTACAATTATGCTTCTGCCGCAAAAGGCGCAAAGGTTTTGGCGTGTAATAAAGAAGCAAAAGGTGCATCGAACATCCTGACGGTAGATAAAGATAAGTATCTACGAAACCCGTGTTCGGCTGAAGAAAAGTTTGTGGTTGTAAAGCTTTCGGAAGAAACGTTAGTTGACACCATAACGATTGCGAATTTCGAACACCACTCGTCAAATCTTAAAGATTTCGAACTTCTCGGGAGTTTGGTTTATCCTACGGAAACTTGGGTGAAACTCGGAAACTTTACCGCTGGAAACGTAAAACACGAACAAAGATTCGTTCTACAGGAGCCAAAATGGGTGAGGTATATAAAACTGAATCTTTTAAGTCATTACGGAACCGGGTTTTATTGTACGTTAAGTTTCGTGCAAGTTTACGGGGTTGATGCTGTTGAAATGATGCTAGAGGATTTGGTCTCTGTGCAAGAAAAAAAGTTTGCATCGAAAGAAGCTGAAACGGATCCAAAAAGAGAGGAGTTTAAAACAAAACGTGATTTATATGATCAAAGTTCCGTTGATGATGTGGAGGACGAGCAAAGTTTTGATGAATTTGAGGGTATCCGTGCGGCTACATCGATCGATGTGCCGGACCCACTTGCGGAAGCACGACAACAAGCGGGAAGGTCGCCTGGTGACAGTGTTATCAAGATTTTGATGCAAAAAGTTAGGCTTTTAGATGTTAATTTATCGTTGTTGGAGAGATATCTCGATGAGTTAAACTCGAAATACGGGTACATTTTCCAAGAAATCGATTCGGAAATTGGAGAACGAGATGTCATCATGGAGGAAGTCAAACGAGACTTGAGAAGTTTTCTTGAGAGCAGTGAGGCCTTGGTACGTCTTATTATTATTAACTAGTAAATTTACCCGCGTGTTGCGGCGGGAGTTTGGTCGTCATCTGTTCGGCTCATTACGGTATCGATACGATACCGGCACCCCTATAACGACCGAAAGAGAAAAACATAAAAGTAAAGTCGAAAGAAAAGTTTGTTGAATTTTAGGGGTTGTTTGATACTCGATATAACAACCGAAAGAGAAAAACATAAAAATAAAATCGAAAGAAAAATTTATTGAAGTTTAGGGGTTGTTTGATAACTTTATTAAAGTTTAGGGTCTAAGAATCAAACTGAGTAAACTATAGGGGGTGAAAGTGTAGAAGGTGTGGATACTATTCATCAATCCACACCTTTTAATATATACTTAATTAATTAATTATATTTGTAAATTCTTCTAGACTAGATTGATGTAATAATCTAATATCTTTCATTTGACTGTTATTGCAGACTAAACGGGTTGATGATCTAGAGTCGTGGAAAACATCCGTGTCTAGTCAGCTTGACGATATCACAAAGAGCAATGCTTTCCTCAGGTTAAAACTCTTAATCTATCATTGTTTTTCAAGGGTATTTTAGACAATTAACAAACTTTAACACGTTCTTAAAAAGGAAAGTTTATAAAGAAACAATGTCGTTTAATGGTTCGGTTCTTTTACAAATGTTCTGTTTTTTGCATCTGAATATGTGCGAATGTGGATGCAGATCGGAGGTGGCAAAAGTGAGGGAGAATCAAGTACATATGGAGAATAAAGGGATTGTTATATTTCTTGTTTCGTTAACTTTTGGATTGCTAGCCGTTGCCAGATTATTTCTGGATAAAGTTTTGTTCGTTTTATATAGTAAACATAGATCAGAAAAGACAAGTAAGACGGGGGATCGTTCTTGGATTTTCCTGCTTTTAAGTTGTACGATTGTCATCGTCATCCTTTCATTATAAATCATGTTTTTATGTGTCTCTTTTTCGGGTTAAATGAAAAGAGGAATATCGCGCATATGACCTTTTTTCGATAGTCATGAGTTTGTCTTGAGGTTTTGAAGTGTTGTACTGCAATTTTGAAGCTAAAGGATACATTTTCAAATGATGAAAGTGTTTGAAATGATTGAAGAGAGACTTTAGTGAGGACTTTTGGCTGCATAATTATTAATGTAATCAATGAACTTGAGAGGGAATTTGTTTGATTTTGATGATGAGGTTTGGTAAAAACATTTTGATTTGTTGAATTTGTTTTAAAATTATCATTTTACTCCACATGGCATTAAAAACAATAAATATGATCTAAAATCCTACAACATATGATATAAGAAACAAGCATGAGTTTGTTATATATGAGCTAACTTGCTTGTGTATTAATCATCTCCAAACTTATAATATAATTATTTTGTCACGAGAAAAACAAATATTAATTCTTAATAAACTTTGTTTGTCCTAGTATTATAACCTTGGTAACTAGCACATGTAGCTCATTTGTTTCATATAATTGATACAGACCTTGATGTATGTCTTACTCATTTTATAAGAACTCACCTTCAAACTCATAATATTTTTTTTACTAGATAATCCTAAAACATGATAAGTTAAGTGTGTATAAAGATTAAATTATTAAGTCGAAACAATGTTATTATATAGGTTAGTCACATCCTGTCCATTTGCAATTTGCATGATTGTCACCATCATTTTTCATAACTTAACTACAAAAAGAAAGAAAAGAACTAATACAAAAAAATATACAACTAATATAACTACAAAATCAACTCATGTTTTAAATGTGAGTTAATACCATAATAAACAAACATATTTTATCATTTTTCATAAAAATATTTTATCTCAACACAATTTTGACATACTTAGGTCCTAAACATGTGAAAACACACACGAAAAAGGTCTCCTAGGCAATTTTACCATATCAAAGTCATCACATGTGTGATGTGTCCATAATAAGTATTTAAAATAATAACCCGTTACATTATAAACTAGTGTGTAACCCCCGTGTTGCAGGTGCGTGGTTCGTAATATCGCGTCAAGTATTAAGCAAATGACAACCAAAACCGGGAAATCATAAAACAAAAACGCGAATTTTGACCGTCACTTGATGTAAAGACAAACGCAAACTTATACCGCAACCTGACGTAAACGTAAAATAACTTGAATTTATACCGAGAAAGTTTAACTTTAACCACAATAGAGGCAAAACTTGAATGATCAAAAGTTAAACATATAAACCCAAAGGACTGAAAATGAATTGAGAATACTTAACTACAAAACAAAAACAACAAAAGACAAAAAAAACCACTTTCCCTAACATTCTACCTAAATTGTATATATAGAGTAATTTGTCAAAATTTGTGTAACACCATGTGTGGCGTTTTTTAAAAAAAAAAATTCAAAAAAAAAAACGCCGGATAACGCCCACCCCTCCATTACACCCAGCGTTTTCGGGCGTTATTTTCGAAAAAAAATTGAGTTTGGCTTTTTAATTAAAACGCTGTGCACCCATTTCACCATCCAATCAGATGGAGACACCTGGAAATTGTGCCGGAAGGAGACGATTGTGTCGGAAATGGCTGTGTGGTTAGCCGGAAATTGTGCCGGAAAACCTGCAACTTTGGTCCCTGTAGCCGTTTTATTAAACGAAGAAGAAGATGGGCAGAGGAGGTTTAAAAGGTTTGGTTTTGACAACTTTGGTCCCTGTAGTTTAGATATGGTTTTAAAGATGGAGATAACTTTTGAATTCTTTTTTAAGAAATTATGTGAAATGAAATTAGAAAAAAACGAAAACTAGTGTTTTTTTTTTAATTTAATCGGATTTTAATTTTTTTATTTCTAGTATTGTATTTTTTTTAATTTAATGAAGTTTTTAAAGTTAAAAAAAAATTGGGAAATGATTGCATGGGCGTTATTGGAATAATGCCCCACTACACCACTTTATGCTATAATGCCCCATACTGACTGGGATGACACGTGTCGAATAATGCCCCATGGTGGGGGCATTATTTTGATTTACCACTACACATGGTCTAAGTGACCAACGAAATTTGATAAAGCTTTTTGTATCAACTGAAAAATATCCTTTTAAATACGTATTTTTCTCTTTTTTTAACGACCAAGGAATACAAGCCTAGCTACTCGGGTAACCCAATGACAAAAGACGACCCCATACGTCCCGTAATTGCAAACAACGCTGGTTAGCCCAAACCCAAAAACCGAGTACGTATTTTTCCCTTTTTTTAACGACCAATGAAAACAAGCCTAGCTACTCGGGTAACCCAATGACAAAAGACGACCTCATACGTCCCGTAATTGCAAACAACGCTGGTTAGCCCAAACCCAAAATCCGAGTATCAGAACAAACAAACGGGTTACTTGGATCAATCTACCATGATCCATTTATAAAACGGGTTAACTATACCCAACACGTAACCCTAATCAATTTATATTCGATTTGAACTTTGAAATAGCATTTGAGCCAAATTGTGATTCCCACTTTCTCCACAACCTCCCAGAAACCTCCAGGATTCGCTCTACAAATCATTGCATCATCTCCAAAAACCCCAAAATTTGCTCTCTCGCGCTTTATCAGGTTAGATTTTCGTAAAATCCACTTGTTCTTCTTTATATCTGTTAATTTATACGGTATATCTGCTTCATTCATGTGTTGTTGTAGAGTTTTGTTTGGATTTTGTGTAAGTTAGGGTTTATTGACGGTCGAATGTTGTGTTATTTTGTTAAAATTGGTGAGGACTGTCGTAATTAGCAATGAAACCCTAGAAACTTGTTAGTTTTGATGAGTGTGTGTTGGTGAGATTTGAAATTTAGTGTTTGTTGCCTCGGTGACTAGCAATTAATAGTGATTAATCGGATTGGAATTTTCTATATGTGATTTTCCAAACTTTCATATATATAGGTTTGCAAACTTATTAATTGGATTGGACTAATAAGTATCAAATACTTTAACGGTTTTGACCAATTTTGACTGTCTTTGACCGATTACTGATTTTAGGTCTGACTAGGTGAAATGTAATCAGCAAACTAACGATTGATCCCTTTTTTTACAACAGTGTTAGGAAGCATAGGCATTCATTATTCATTTTGGAAGAGCTAAGCTCTTTGCTATATGACTTATGAAAGCTAGATAGTTGTTAGGTTTTTATTGTAGGGGGAAATGTGCTTTTAAGAAGGTCTTTTTTTACAGGGAGAAACGTGCTTTTAAGAGTCATAAATTAAGTTGTTTGTTAGGATTGATAGTCTGAAATTACTCTTGAAAGTTACAACCTAGTTGTCATGAGTCGCACGGTCACGGTGCCTCTTGCCTCTGTCTGTGAACGGCTTCTTGGTGGAAGAACCTGTCCTGTTGTTGCACGAGAGTCTGCACTCACTTGGTTCACTTCCCCAAGGGTACTAAGAGCTGTTTTTGGCAGTTTCAGTTAGCTAGATTCTCCCCTCATTTGGATCCCTTTTTTCTTCGTGTGAGTTTGCGTGTGATTGTTTTGTTAAACCAGGAATAATCCGTGTCTAGTGGATATGAGTTTTTGTATTGTATTGCATTCCTTATGTGTAGCCTATAGGTACGGATAAGGATACCTAATACCCGGGTATTAAAAAACCCGGTTCCAGTTTTTTTTTAATCGTGTTCAGGATTTTTTGTACACCACTTGTTTCGGTTACTTGTTAACCGGTTATCTTGTTTACCTCTACATTTATAGGTACGATTGCAATTATATATTCATTTGTATTATCTGATCTCAAGCCCAGCCCAATACAAATTAATTCATTCGCATTATCTCAAGCCCAGCCCAATACAAATAATTAAAATCCGTCATCAAAACAATAAAAAACCAAGCAAGCCCTAAAGAAACTGTTCTTTTCTCAAACTCAATCTTCAGTGAAAAGCAATCGATCTTCAGACGTATATTTCTCTCCCTGTTCACCGGTGCCCCAATTGCTGAAGGTTAGTTGTTGTTGTAAATTTTACTTCTTACATTTAAATGCTTTGCAGTATTGAGGTATCAAAACCATACTGCTACTGTAATTACATTCATATGATACATAGTGCGTTTTTGTTTTCTAACTATATGCATCTCTACTTTGAAATCTGATATAAGTTTGATGAAATTAGGTATATTTGATTCTTGACTTCTTCTTGTTAAGCTATAAAGGATATTGCTTTAGCCTTGAAATTTGAATATAGCTAAATGATTGATGATCTGTACAAAGATATATGCAAAAGATAACAACCTAAAGGCTTATTCGTTTAAAATTTGGTTTTTAATCGAAGCTGAATCGGTCTTTTATTCTGTTGTTCAGTTTGGTTTTTGGTTATGACCAAATAAAATCCAAAACCGATGAAGTCGAGTCCCCTTAATCCCTTTTTCTCCTATTATTTTTAGCGTTTTTTTAATTCAAAATCAAATTAGATCTAGGGTTTTAACTCTAGCTCACCCATGCCCCTTTCTTCACAAAACACGACAAAAACACGCTCCACAGCCAGTCTTCAGCCTTGTCTCCACTCTCCAGCCACCGTCGCCGCCGTGGCACAGCCCTCGCCGGACGCCGGAGTCACTTCAGCCTCCACGCAACCCCTCCAGCCTCCTCAGTCTCACTCAATCACTCTCTAGTCTCTTAATAATTCAGGTTCGTTTCGTAATATAAACCCTATTAATGTCGAATTGGATCTACTTTGTATTGGAAATTTTTAAACCCTATTAATGTCAAATTAGATCTAGTCTGTACTTGAAATTTGATGTGTTTGGAGCAATGCATTGTTTGTACTTGAAATTTGATGGGATTGCTAGTTTCTAACATTATTTTTTCGGTGAAGTTATGGATTTTTCTAGATTTATAGCGTACATCTCAAAAACACTGTAAGTGCATAGCAGTTATAATGTGTTACTCTTCTTTAATAGTTTTCATATTTGATCTTGGCCTTTATATGGTGTTTGGGAGCATGAAGTTTGGGCGTTTGCAAATTGACCTGGTTGTTGGGATATCGGATATTGTTTTAATATTAAAACTCTATTAATTTGATGTAGTTTGCAAGTCATTCTCGCAATTGTTGATTTTAACATTTAATTTGATGTAAATTTGTAATCTCTTGAAACTTTTTGAGCCGACTAGAATCGTCGATCCGACCCGTTTTTTATGTCCGGACATATGATATTGGAACATTTAAAAAAGCGAACACCTTGGAAAAAATTCCTGGATCCGCCACTGTGCACAGAGACCTTGAGCATACTTGCAAGGGTTCATTCTTAGTGACCACTTTCACTTTCAGTTATTAACTAACTACCTCTTATTTCAAGATCATTCTGATAAAACTGTATTACTGTTGATCGCAGGGTAGTTGAGGAAAAATCATGGCGAAACATCATCCCGATTTGATCATGTGCAGGAAGCAGCCAGGAATTGCCATTGGACGGCTTTGTGAAAAATGTGATGGCAAATGCGTAATTTGTGACTCTTATGTGCGTCCATGCACCCTCGTGCGGGTCTGTGACGAGTGCAACTATGGCTCTTTCCAAGGTCGCTGTGTCATATGTGGAGGTGTTGGTATTTCTGATGCGTATTACTGCAAAGAGTGCACACAGCAGGAGAAAGATAGGGACGGGTGTCCGAAGATCGTTAATCTGGGAAGTGCTAAAACTGACCTGTTTTACGAACGGAAAAAATACGGTTTCAAGAAACGTTGATAAACTTCTTTTAATCATTGTAACACCAAGCATGAGATGAAGTATCCTCTCATTTATCCAAAATAATATGCTTGTATTAGAGTGCTTTTGGTTGTATTTTGGATTCATGAGACAAATTGCAGGTCATAGAACACTGTTGAGTTAGAATTTGTGGATTTGATGATGTTTTTTTTGTTCTTTACATATCTTGTCTTCTGATTGGTAATATTTAGGGGTGTTCATAAACCGTTGAAACCCATCTAGCCTTCTGAACTAAAGCAAGTTGGCCGGGAGATACGGTTTGGTTTTAGCGGTTTAACGTTCCAGTCTGCGGTTTGGGTTATACATTTATGAATGTCTGTATTCATGAACCAGCTTTTATCATTTCAAGTTTTTTGCACAAACTAATGACTTTGGTGCTCAAACAGCCAACTCGCTAGTACCGCGAAGTTGACCCACTCAACCTTGCCGGTTTGGTTTTGCGTTTCCTGAAACCGTAGTTAGTGTTTTGTGTAGAATTCTTTTTAGAACTGGCTGAAGCAAGCTGTGAACACCCCTAGTCGTTAGTTGTACTATATTTTTCGGTTGGCACAAGTACTTATTTTGTACTATTAGTTCGATCCCATAATTTGTGGGTTGGATCTTTGATCACCCAGCGATCATGAAAAATGGACCGGGTCCATAGAATAGATTGAAAGATGAACGAAACATATCAAGAGATGTATCTATATGTGGCGAGTTTTCGGTTTGACCTGATACTTTCTTATCTGTATGTTTAAATTATGGACGAGGGATTCCTGCACTATATGTGGCGAGTTTTCGGTTGGTATCGGTATGCTTCGTTACAATACTGACACCGGAAGAGAAAACCCAAAAGATAAGTTGTGATACACCCGAAAGGGTACCGAAACGTGTTTTTAATCAGTTGGCGATCAGAAAAATGAATACCTTGTTCGGTCGGAATCGGTTCGGTTCGTCATGATTTCGATATGGTACCATAAGTACGTTTAGATCACGGTACCGAATAACACTATATTGAATGCAAATTTATACCAAAATGTTTAGAGCTAGAATTAAACAAAGCTCCATTAATTTTTTATTTTATTTAACAAACACAGGTTATTGTAACTCGCTCTTGATTAAAGTTTATATTGAGTTGTAAACAAATATAAGTATGTCGAAACAACGCACTCAAAATGTTTATATATAAAAAAAGAGTAAATGACGTCACTTTATATAAAAAAGCTAATCCTTGAGGGTAGGAGTGTAAACAAGCCCAGAGGCTCGAGAGTTACTCGAGACTGAGATAGAGCTCATTTAGTTATCGAGCCGAGATTTAACGAGCCCGATCCCGTGCTCGAGCCTGAGATAGAGCTCATTTAGTTATCGAGCCCGCTCAAGCCTGGAATACAAAGCTCATTTAGGCTTGCGAGCCCAAACAAAATTTTATTTTTTTATATAAAATATAGTAATAATGATGATAACATTGGCAAACCGAGCTCGGGTCGAGCTTTGGCTCGTTTAAGCAATACTGAAGCGAGCTCGAGCCGAGCTTTTAGCTTGTTTTAGGTTGTTCTCTTGAGCCAAGCTCGAGCTTTGGGCTTTACTCGCGGGCCGAGCTTGTACTCAAATAAGTAGGCTCGAACCGAGCCGAGCTCGAGCTTCATAAAAACATGACGAGCCGAGCTCGAGCCTAGTTGATCTCGGGCTCGGCCCGGCTCGTTTACACCCTACTTGAGGCAGCTTTCATAAGATGTAACTTTATAATTTGATCATTTGTACATTATTTTTTATTATTATTCATAATCAGGGTGGTCACTAAAGAAAATACAGGTGTGTAAGAGTTTGGTTATTATGAGATTGGAAAACTCATCTCATCGCCATTGGGAGGGGCAATCACCCCACTTTCATGTGAACTAGCATGCATTTTTACAAATTCATTGCCATTTGGATCAACAATCACCATGACTCATCGCTAATACAATGGCAATGGCGATAAGTCCTTTCATGCATTTTTACAAACTCGGCCACACACCAATATATTGTTATTGACCGCCATTCAGATTGACGATGAACCCATTGTGAATGGTGACAAAAAACAATCCCTTGTGACGATTGTTTTATTTTAGCCTCCCAAATGCAAAAAAAAAAAAAAAAAATATTGTCTGACGAACATCGCTAGAATATTTTTGGTGCCCAACTTCTAAACAAATCGAAATGAACCATTCTTTGACAGACTTAAATTAATGAAAAATACAAGTTCAATGTTTTTACATTTCAATTATATCTTGGTTGATTGGTTAGAGGGGACACTGAGTAATTAACAAGTCCTGCTTCACATCCCTACCACGTTTTGCTTCACATCCATGCTAGTTGTTTTTATAAATCTACAAACCAATAATCTCACTCAAATTAAGTGGAATGAATGAATTCAGTTTTGTTTATTTAAATCCGTTTCGACAAATTATATAAATACTATATAACAACTCAAAACCATTGTAACGCTACAAATATTTTATCTTTTTCTATGTTTTTTTTAAATTCCAGTCGCACTCTTATACTTTAAATACCTTGCGTTCGTTAATTACACCGATTGTCGGTACACGATATTGTACCGGTAACGAAACATACCAGACCGGTACCGACAAAACAACAGTATCGATATTTGTTTCTATTATTCAAGTCGGGTAATCGGATGCAAAAAGATAACGGGCATGTCCTGGTGTCCAAAACCTGTGGTTTACAAACAGCAAACTATCGCAACCAACCACCACCGCCATGACAATGGCGACGACGAGCCTCAAACTCTTATCCTCACAACGACCGCCGCACGGCAACCACCACCACCACCGCACCACAACCACCACTATCCTCAGCCACAACCGCCTTCCAGTTCCGCTTTCTAACCGAACATTTTACAGTCTACAACCTCATCACTCTTCCAACAATAACAACAGTAGAACTCACCGGAGGAGATATCGTGTGTGCTGTAAGGCCGTAGATGTTAAACCTAAAGACGCTTCTGACTTCGAAGCAACTGCTATCGCCGGCCGAGATCGTCTGTTGAAGGTATGATTAATGCGAATATACGGTTGAGATTACGAGTTATGTTAGTTAATTCCGTGATTGTCTTGTTTTGGTGAATAGATTAACGGCTAGTGTATGTTTAGAGGATTGAATTATTGAATTGTGTGGAGATTGTACTCGATTGGATAATTATGTAGGTTTGTGAAGGATGTTGAGTTTGAAACTTTGAATTAGGTGAGTTTAAGTTTTTAACATGAAATTTGATATGATAAGTTGATAACTAACAGTTTTCTATCGAAAGTAATGTTGATTAAGTTTGCACTCGTTTGTTTTAGTAGTAGGCTCTGTAGCTTGACCGGTAGGTTACAGTTCCGTAAAATCCGCGAGTTTCTCGTTTTGATGAATGAATTTACAGCTAGGTTAGGTTTTTAGGGTTGAACTATTGAATTGTGTTGCTATTGTACTCGATTGGCTATTTATGCTAGTTTGTGAAGGAGGTTGAGTTTGAATTAGGTGATTTTAACATCGAATTTTATATGAAAATATGATAACTAACAATTGTGTAACGAAACTGATGTCGATTAAGTTTAGACTCGTTCGTTTCAGTTGTATGCTCTGTAGTTTGACTGTTAGATTACGAGTTCCGTTAAATCCATGAGTTTCTCCTTTTGATGTACAAACTCACGGCTTGTAGAGGTTTAGAGGATTGAATTGTATTACGATTGTACTCGATTGGCTATTGACGATTTGATGCTAGTCTGTGAAGGAGGTTGAGTTTGAATTAGGTGATTTTAAGTTTTAGCGTCAAATTTGATATGGTAAGTTGATAACTAACAGTTTTGTAATGAAACCAATGTGAATTAAGTTTACACTCGTTTGTTTTAGTCAAATGCTCTGTAGTTTAACCTTTAGACGTGTCATTACTTGTATGAACTTCAAAACTGATATTGACTTTGGAATATAGATGGTAGCTACTTGTAACTATGTAGTGGATGCTATGAATCTAAAAACTTCTTGCTTAAGTTCTTGACAAAATTTTATATGTCCTTTTTGAGATTAAAAGGAATTAGGTTTGACCTGAAAAGTTAATATGTATAGTTTTAAGAATAGAGTGTTGCATTGTTGATCAGTTAGAGAGTGTCGTGACGTGTTTCTACGTTAAAAGGATAACGCAAACGAAACAAAATAGAAAACTATGGTGTTAAATTTGTAGAATCTCTACTTAATATTTGAAATTTGAGGGGCATTCGACTTGATAATGAAGGTAGAAATATATGATTGTCTCCCGCTCTTTCTGGAACTGATGGGGTTGCTACCTAAACAGTAAACACGTATTTGGCAGTACCGCAGTAGTATGCTGCATAGTGAAACATACATTTTCTGAACAAGTTAACCAACATATGTGAAGACTTTGTATCGTAGTTAATTAAAGTTTTCAGGTCCCAACTTTAATGCTTAGTGTTCTCAGTCATGCCAGAGAACAATTTATATGTTTATGTAGTTATTTTGTGTGGGTCACATTCTTGCAGGTATTCGTTCTTTGACACAGGTAAGGTTCTAATTATATGTGCTTTTTGAACATGTGATTTTTAATGAATTGCAGGTTCCCACAGAAAAAATTAGGAATTTCTCTATCATTGCACATATTGATCATGGGAAATCGACATTAGCAGATAAGTTGCTGCAAGTGACGGGTACAGTGCAAACACGTGAAATGAAGGAGCAGTTTTTGGATAACATGGATCTTGAGAGGGAAAGGGGAATCACTATCAAATTACAGGTGCATATTCTTAAGTCATACCCTTGTAGATGTTGTGCATTTCTACATGAAAAGGATGTTAAAAGGAATAACATTTTAAAAGGGTTCCATCTTAGTATTCTGCTATAGGACATGCCACTTGGCTTATTACTGTTGTGAGCAGGTTGATACTCTTTATATTATTGAAACGAGTTATGGTTTCTCCGTGGCCGATGTACCTACATGTTATGTCATTTGAGATGACCATCTTTCCCTATTCAGTTGTAGATTATGTAAGTTCAGCTTTAGATGATTCAGACAAACTACTTAACAAAACCTTTAAATAAACGATCCCGGAAAGTCAATAATTCCACAGATGTATCTGTTAAACAAGATGTATAGCTAATAGCGGTACGTTAAATATTGGGGGCAGCGGGCTGTTTGGAGTTTTATAGACTTACAGTGTGAAGCCGGGGTTTTCTTTTGGTATATATTGCTATACTGCAGAATCAGGCTCGTCATTTATTTTGTATATAATCAAGATATATTAATTTGGCAAATTAATTGCGGTTTGGAGTTTTGGGTTGAGCCATTACGCCATGTTATACCTAATAGTCATTAGTCAATACGGTTAAACATGGTAATAAATAATTGACGAGAGGTGTAAAAGCAGAAGCAACATGATACTACTTTTATGTGGTTCCCTTCTTTGCTAGTTTGCCATTCATGTATATCCTGCTAAATGATTTTTTGCTATTTTTTCTTCCAGGCTGCTAGAATGCGTTTTGTGCAAGACGGTGAACCTTATTGCCTTAATCTTATTGATACTCCAGGGCATGTTGATTTTTCTTATGAGGTATGACTTACACACTTGACACTTACACTGTCGTATTAAACAGATTGCATGTTAGTATTAGGTTCAATTAGCATGTGCAACTTGCAAGAAGCTGAGGGCGCGAGTGCCTCAGCAGGTATATTTAGGCATGTTTCTTCACTTACCCAAACCCAAACACACATACATGTATCTTGTTCAAATGTAAAACCCTAAGTAGTCAAAGTGGAATCCAGTGATACATACTCATTAGTGCTTCCTTGCGATTTCGTAGCAATAACTACCCAAATTTGGGAGCAAATACATGTGGCACACACTGTTGTTGAGTGGAGTTTCATTTGGCGAATTTTTGCTTGTTTATGAAATACCTAGCAGTTGTCATATTTTTATGTTTGTTTAGTATAATGATGAGTCTTTCATTGCCTGTCTTCTCAATTGCAGGTTTCGCGATCCCTTGCTGCATGTGAGGGGGCTCTTCTTGTTGTTGACGCCTCACAGGTATGTCCTTGACTTTCACATTTTTATACAGCTGGAATTTTTTTTAGCTGAATTACCTGTGTGATCATGATCTGTATTAAAAGTGCTCTCCTTGTTGGTTATCGTTGATAATTGAGGTCTATTTCTCTTAGTCAAATAACCTACTAGTAGACAAGTAGTTAAGTAGATGACGAGAACATATGAGAAACCTACCACAAGGACATTGTGTAATTAATCTTTTCATTTAACCAATATATAAAGGCTTCCTTCTTCCCAAATCCTTACTGACCTGGGAAAAAACACATTAGCTAGAAATAAAACAAGAATAATCATGGAATTCATGATGAACAAATTTCTATCTATGATATTAGTATTTGCTACAATTACAACATATATGACCTTAAGTCTTGACAAGATCCCATTGGCCATTGCACACACCCATAGCCAAAGAATGTTGGTCTACCTATTTCAAGCTCTACTAGAAGACTTGCCACATCATCCATGATAATCATCACTCTCAAAACAAATTTGAGTTTTGTTACATATCTTGTACTTCTGCCACTGGTGACAAATTGAATTTATTGTGAGTTCAACCTTGTATTGTAGGGAGTGGAAGCTCAAACATTAGCTAATGTTTATTTGGCCTTGGAAAATAACCTTGAAGTGATTCCTGTAAGTTGATCATAACATATTGCCTGTTTTTTATCATCATCATAATTCATAAAGTTTCATTAAAACGTCCTGCAAGTTTTATTCTTTTGTATGTAGCGAATTGTTAACAATGCATTATGCCATGATTTTTAACTCTATCTGACATTTCTCTTACCACCACAGGTGTTGAATAAGATAGATCTTCCAGGTGCCGAACCAAGTCGTGTTGTTCAAGAGATTGAAGAGGTTAGTTTGCAGAGGCAATTATTATTCTTTTTATAGTTGATGTCATTTTGCTCTAGGCCTCTAGGATAGATTATGTATTAATCTCTCCTAATAAATATTCGATGTGAACTTCTTTATATAATTAACATGTGTGAAAACCTTTGGGTTGAATAAAGTTCCAATATTTCGCTAGTTCCTTAATTCATCGTGTAGGTTATATGGTGTGAAAACCTTTGGGTTGAATAAGATGTGTGAAAACCTTTGGGTTATTGGTTCATTGGAGCTACTTCTGCTACTTACTTTCTAATTCATTGTATTACTTTAATAGGTTATCGGTTTGGATTGCAGCAATGCTATTTACTGCTCAGCAAAGGTACGTTGGTATATATATCCTGTGTATTCTTTGACATCCTTTAGTTTTGTAGAATGCATATGATCAATAGTAAAATAAGTTAAGCATGTTCTACAATGTGCTCCTTTTTTACTCGGTGAAGAAAGCAAAGTTACTTAACTTCTTTTTCTCAACATGACAACCCTACAGTTCATCTACTTAAAGTCATATTGTCTGTTTGTTACAGGAGGGAATTGGTATAAATGAAATACTGACTGCAATTGTTCAAAGGATTCCTCCACCGCCAGATTCAGCTGGAAGACCTTTGAGAGCTCTTATATTTGATAGGTATTGAATCATATAGCACATTCTTACAGGAGTCTAGATAATATTATTATTATTGTTACCATTACCATTACCATTACCATTACCATTATTATTATTAATAATAATAATCTGTCATTGTATATTTTTCTTCTTGAGATATGATATTTTTCTACTATCGTAGTTTCAATATTAATATTAATATTAATAATAATAATCTGTCATTGTATATTTTTCTTCTTGAGAGATGATATTTTTCTACTATCGTAGTTTCATGGGCTTCGTATTAACAGGAATAATTGTGCTAGTAACTGTTCATATCTATGAATTTTGCAGTTACTATGATGCGTACAGGGGTGTTATTGTATATTTTCGTGTTATTGATGGAACTGTAAAGAAAGGTGACAGAATTCTTTTTATGGCTAGTGGGAAGGTAAAACAACATTCTTCAGCTTCGCAATTTCGTAAATTTGTTATCTTGTTTTATGTTTAATACAATATGTGCATTAAGGCTGTTTAATCTAATTTGGTGAAACCTGCAATGTTCACATCGCTTAATTCTTAAAAGAGTAAAATGCCATTTTCGTCCCTGAGGCTTGGCCAGTTTTGTGACTTTCGTCCAGAGGTTTGTTTTTCCACGTTTGGATCCAATAGGTTTGAAATCTAACCATTTTCATCCTGACTCGTTAACTCCATCCATTTTTCTCGTTAAGTCAGGGGTATTTCCGTCTTTTTTTTTGTTAACTTAAAGGGCAATTCGGTCGTTTTCAGGGATATTCGGTTTTTTACATAAAGTGGAAAAAACCGAATTGCCCTTTAAGTTAACAAAAAAGACGGAAATACCCCTGACTTAACGGAGAAAATGGATGAAGTTATCGAGCTGGATGAAAATGGCAAGATTTCAAACCTTTTGGATCCAGATGCGGAAAAACAAACCTTTGGACGAAAGTCGCAAAACTGGCCAAACCTCAGGGACGAAAATGGCATTTTACTCTTCTTAAAAAGACGTATTTAGCTGACAATATGTTTATTTTTTCTTTCATCTTTAACAATTGGCATGATGCAGGATTATTATGCCGATGAAATCGGAGTTCTATCTCCTAATCAGCAGCAGGTTGATGAACTATATGCTGGTGAGGTAAGCATACGTTTCAATGATACACTCCTGGTATTCTGTATACTTGTAAGTTAATGACACAATTACTAAAAGCTTATATCATAACTTTATTGTTTCAGGTGGGCTACATGTCAGCATCAATAAGGTCAGTAGCAGATGCTCGGGTGGGTGACACAATAACCCACTATGGTAGAAAAGCAGAGGAATCTCTGCCTGGATATAAAGAGGCCACTCCAATGGTGTTTTGTGGCTTGTTTCCTGTAGATGCTGACCAGTACGCCTCTTTTCTTTCTTACATTCCCATCATCCCATGTCATATTCTTTTAATTCTTCTTTACACTACATGTGGTACTGATTGGCGTCATTGGCTGTTCAGATTTCCTGATTTACGTGATGCCCTGGAGAAACTACAGCTTAATGATGCTGCATTGAAGGTTAAGTTTTTTATCCTGTGTTGATCACCTCATCTCTGTATAATATAATTCGTTGACACACATCTGTGCTGTTTGTATTTGTTACTCACATAGGAAATTGTTTGTTTCTTTGTAATCAATGTTTCAGTTTGAACCAGAGACATCAAGTGCTATGGGCTTTGGTTTTAGATGTGGGTTTTTGGGTCTTCTTCATATGGAAATTGTTCAGGTATGTGATGTCATTCATCCAAGGTTATGATTATCACATTATGACAGTTTTTGTCTTCATGGATATGATAGTTTTTATTGCACAGGAAAGACTTGAACGCGAATACAATCTAACTTTGATAACTACTGCACCAAGTGTTGTATACAGAGTGCACTGTGTTGGTGGTGAAATTGTAAGTTCTAAAAATATATCTTCTTTTTTATCCATTATGTATTGATTTTTTTTCTAGGGTTTAGGGTTTATGATTTAATTTTTAGAGGTTAGGGTTTAGCTTTAGCATTTAGACGTTAGCCTTTAGGTTTTAGGGTTTAAGGTTTAGCTTTTTGGGGATTAGGGTTTAGAATTTAGGGTTTAGTAACGTTTAGATAGAGTTTTCTTGAGTTTTCTCACAAAGAAGAGTTTTCTCATGATCCCTTACCTATATATATAGTGAAAGTTTTAAGTACAAAAGGGTCTTAATGTGCGACGGTGCGGGAGTGAACAATAACGTGCGTATTTTAAAAATGAACATGCGTAATTCACTTCGCATCGTCGCACGTTAAGGGACTATTGTACGTTAACCTCCATATATATATATATATACATACAGGGGATGGTTCAAATGAAAACCACTTTTATTGTGAAAACTCGAAAACTAACTAAAAAAAGCCTAAAAAACACACAAATTTTTTTTTTTTTTTTCAAATTTTTTTTATAAAAATCGCTGCTTTTTATGTATAAAAAAAAAAAAACAAATTTGTGTAGTGCACATGTGTAGTACACATACACATGTGCACTACACAAATTTTTTTTTTTTTTTTTTTTGAAAATTTTTTTTATATAATAAAACCTGCGAAAATTGGTTTGCAAAAAAAAAAAAAAAAATTTTGTATGTTTTTTTGGCTTTTTTTAATTAGTTTTCGAGTTTTCACAATAACTAGTGGTTTTCATTTGAACCTTCCCCTATACATATATATATATATATATATATATATAGGGAGCCGCTAGAATGAGAACCACCACGAGTTGTAAGAACCACGAGAACCGCGCCCCGCGGGTGGCCGTCGGCGACGAAATTTTTTTTACACCTAGATCCGTATATTTTAGCGGGGGGTTTAAATTTTCGGTTCAAACGGCGCGCCCGAGGGGGTAGTTTTTTACGCCCAAAGTTTGGTAAAAAAAAAAGAAAAATTAAAAAAATTAAAAAAACCCAAACTTTGGGCGTAAAAAACTACCCCCTCGGGCGCGCCGTTTGAACCGAAAATTTAAACCCCCCGCTAAAATATACGGATCTAGGTGTAAAAAAAATTTCGTCGCCGACGGCCACCCGCGGGGCGCGGTTCTCGTGGTTCTTACAACTCGTGGTGGTTCTCATTCTAGCGATCCCCTATATATATATATAAGGATACTGTGGTTATCTAGGAAGGGGATAACACTGTTCTTATGGCAAATTGGCAATATGTTTTAACAAAATTCAATGAACTCTCTTTCTCTTCACTTATTTAGGTTGAATGTTCAAATCCATCAGCACTTCCTGAACAAGGTAAGAGGAAGTCGATTGAAGAGCCAATGGTGAAGGTTTGTTTCCCTCTTATGATATTGTAATATCTTGCACAACTTATGGTCCATTTAAATCTTGATGGTTTATATCCTTTCTGCAGATTGAAATGCTAACCCCAAAAGACTACATTGGTTCACTTATGGAACTTTCTCAAGATAGACGCGGAGATTTTAAAGGAATGAAATTTATCACAGAGACCAGAGCTTCACTCACCTATGAGATGCCATTAGCTGAGGTTATTCCACGACTTATTTTTAAGAACCTCTTGTTTGAAAGATGAGATATTTCATACTATTTATTTAAAGTGGTCATACTATTTATTATTGTGTCTTTCCTTATAAATTCTCTAAAAAAACAAGTGTGACGTATCCTTTTACAGATGGTAGGGGATTTCTTCGATCAGCTAAAATCAAGGAGTAAGGGCTATGCTAGTATGGAGTATTCTTTTATTGGGTAAACCTTTCATTTAATCAATCTACTTTCTAACGAATGCAGCTTTAAGAAACTTGATATGCATCTATCATGTAACAAGGAAGTACATTTAAAAAATCTTTTAAAGAATGAAAATATGCTTTTGAACTTTTAGAGCCTCATACGTAAGAAAAAAAATGATGTGAATTTGTTGACGGGGGTCCTAGATAATATTCATCCATCCAGTGTCTTTCAATGTGTGATCTATTTGTGACTGCAGGTACAAGGAAAGTGATTTGATAAAGCTAGATGTGTTGATAAACGGTGATGGTGTGGAGCCTTTGTCTACAATCGTACACAAAGATAAGGTATTTAGTTTCGTCTCCTTCAAATTGGACCTCATTATATAAAAAAGGATTTAAAAACTTTTGTTTCTCATGACAGGTTATTGACAGGTTATAATGTTATCAACTTACTTTCTCTGTTTATAGGCATATTCTGTGGGAAGGGCTTTGACTCAGAAGCTAAAGGAACTTATACCTAGGCAAATGTTTAAAGTGCCCATCCAAGTAAGCCTATATTTTTGCAGCAGATATATAATTAAACAAACTTTGTGTTTAGCTCCGTTTATCAACTTTTAGCGCCTTCAAAAGTTAATTCACTAGTTTTATTGCATCTACAGTTTCATTATTATTAAACGCTAATGTATTTTTAACCATATTGGGTACCTAGGCCTGTAAATGAACCGATTGAACCCGAACGAACACATGCATGTTCATGTTCGTTCATTTAACTTTAACCGAACACGAACATATAATCGAACACATTTTTTTGTTCATGTTCGTTCATTTAGGACCTAAATGAACAGTTCGCGAACGTAAACGGACATAAACAAACAAACTTAAACGAAAACTAAACAAACAATAAACAACACAATTGAACATAATTGAACAAACATAAATGAACAAAAATGAACTTAATTAATTGAACATAAAGTAATTTTTTATATATATTAGTGATTAATTACGATTAATTCCATTGGAAAACCCATTTTTATTACTAGAAAGCCAATAAGTAGTTGAAAATTCCTTTTATGTTTAATATTTATATAAATATAACTACTTAGGGTTAGGTTCATTAGTGAACAACCCCCTTGATTGTGAACACTAGTGAACTAATCCTAGCCCTTGATTATCAATACACTAGTGTATTTTACGATTTGATGATGTAAATCAATGGTCAGGATTTGTTCATTCAGTTCACAAATACACTAGTGTTCACTCTAGAACCCCACCCTAACTACTTATGTATTTAAACTATAAACATAAATGAACGAACATAAAACGGACGTTAATGAACATAAATGAACGAACAAAACGTGTGTTCATGTTTGTTCGTTTAGTTAAATGAACAAAGAATTGTGTTCATGTTCGTTCATTTATTTAATTTCGTCCCTCTGAACAAGTTCGTTTACAGGCCTATGGGTACCCGACAAGCATGGGACGTGGTTTTACAATCGGGTATGGGACTGGGATTACCAAAACCCGGCTCATTTCCATCCCTAGTAGAATTGCATCTAGAGTTTCATTATTATTAAAAGCATAGTTGTCAATAGCGATCGCTACGCTCGCTATAGCAAATAGCGTAGTGTATAGGTCTAGTCTCGCTATAGCCTATGTACCGATAGATAGCTATGGTAGTGACCTTTAGTTTTTTCTTTTTGTTTATTTTTAATATAAATAGCAATTAAATATAGCTATGAAATAGCTGGAATTTAGGTTTGTGTTAAATATACATCATACATGTAAAATAGTGTATATACCAGGGTATTTTGATATAATATACATATAAATTAAAAAAAAAAATTCTAGTATATCACTACCAAGTAAATAGCGCCCGCTATTTATCGCTATTTGCTATGTAGCATACAGGTAACTATGATTAAAAGTTAATATATTTTTTTCCACGATCAAATACCTCCGAAAATTGGGATTAAGTATGTCTATGTTGATCATCAAAAGAGTGAGCATTATTAAACCATTATCTCGGAGAGTTGCCTATTTCTCGATTACATGGTGGCATAAGTGTTTTTTAGTTGGCCATGGCCCACATATGTAAACTGTAATGAAATATCTCTTTATGAACATAAGTAAAGCTTTTTATGAATCGTGTACTTGTTAACCTGTTAAACCAGGCATGCATAGGCACAAAGGTGATTGCGAGTGAAAGTTTGTCTGCAATTAGGAAAGACGTCCTTGCCAAATGCTACGGTAAGTGCGCATTTAAAATCTTCCATTACGGATTGATTTTTTTCCTCTCGATATAACATTACTTAATATCTCTGTAGGTGGCGACATCTCGAGAAAGAAAAAGTTGCTAAAGAAACAGGTAATTTGTTATTATTAATATGTTCTTTTATTTGCTTTCTCAGAAGGCCATGTTTGAGTGTATGAGATCTGCGGGTTATGAATATTAAATCTTGTACTATATGGTTATCATTTGTAGGCTGCTGGAAAGAAAAGAATGAAAGCGATTGGAAAAGTAGATGTGCCTCAAGAAGCATTCATGGCGGTTTTGAAACTTGAAAAAGAGGTGCTATAATCAGTCACACAATGCCTATGTGACAGCATGCTGCAACACATGTACATTGTATCTATATCACATGTACAGTGTATCTACCAAGGTAGAAAGCAAAATTTTTAAATGGGCAATCAACTTCCTTGATGTCATCAGGGATTTAGTGATTAGAGACTATACATACCATTGTGGGTTTTTAATACAGCTGCTTCTGAAAGGAAAAGAATGCTGAATTCCTCTTCGTTTCTTCGCGCTTATGAGACAGTTTTGTGGCATGCATCGGCTTCAAGCTAACGCGTCCAAAGCAGATAAGTGTTAAAAGTAGCTTTTGTTGCCATATGTGTGTCTGTCATAATAGATATTTTGATGTACGAACAAGAGTTTATTCATGGAGGAGTTGTTGGAAGACGAAAATTAAGGGTGATAGGCGGTACTCGAGAGTATATTTGTGCCCATTTCATCTTGAAATTTTATTAAGAGCCGAGAGGTGATTTTTGGACATGCATCTTGAAATCATCTTGTAATCACCTCAAAATTCTGAATAAAATTTCAAGATGAAACGGGTACTAAAAATACTCTCATGAGTACCGCTTATCACCCTTAAGTTTCGTCTGCCAACACCTCCATGAATAAAATCTCGTTCGTGCATCAAAATATCTATTACAACTGATGCAGCAAGATATAGATTTGGTATTCCCGAAATCAATAACAAAGTTACCGTATTCATCAAGAGATTTGACAAGAACCATATGAAATGTATACAATCTCCTTCAGAGATATATACGATTCATCATAGACAAACTCACAAACGCCATGGCCGTAGTTCTTTTGATGCCTCGCGCAAACAAAACCTAATCACCCCTTCATGTTACGAAAACATCACCGGAACATAGGGACTGAATTGTAGTGCATCAAACTATCACAGTAAGGAGAGTAGAGTGTTCTATGATAGGTTGCAACGAACTTAACTCTGTGTAGTGGATTTAAGGAGGACATCCTAGCCATCAATTTTGAAAACAACAAAGTCTGAATGATAGAGAACACAGTCGAGCCATGAGAAGCTGCCGAACCAAAAATCGAAACAATACACAAATGGCAACAAAAGCTATTGAACACTTATGTTACACCCTTACAACTAAATTTATAGCATTTGCTCGTAATAAGACTTGAACCCTCAAAACACTTTTGAGAGTGGAGCACAATTTCAACATCTTGATACCATTGAACTAAATGCTCTTTGGACTTTGATGATTTTTATTTTTTTGAATGGCCAACAATAATCAATTCCGAGCACTCTCAGGTCAAGTTCCAGTTGATACTCAAACGAATATAAAATTATGGCCAACTCTCACAATATTATTAGATCAAGTAAACTACACAAAAACTTGATTACAAATCCCTACCCAATACGTGGTATATATAGCTAACCTAACGTGTTAGACCATAACTAGGATTGTTCACATAATTATCTTAAAGATATCTAAACCTAACTCGTTTAGGATACTAGATAATTATTTAATCAATTAAACAGGACATGATAATTACGACTAATTATTAAATCATAATCACATTTAATAATCTATAATTATTCACTCCTTAAAACCCTCCTTGAGCCTTGCACGCCAAGTCGGTTACATGTTACATACCAAACGAGAGAACTCAACCCAAAAGATTAGTCTGGTGGATGAAAGAGCCCATTTGGTATATGAACCCCACATCAGTTGCCCATATAACCGATGTGGGACAAGTCCCATACCTTGCAATGGTATTAGTCCAAAACATTACATAACTCGAAATTCCCAACATCGGGGAACCCACTGGACCGAACGGAGTACTCCGAGAGTAACCCGAGTCCACCACCAATTCCGGGGAAAACCCGGTAACCCACCCGCCTGTAGGCACGACGGTGAAATTACCTGTAAAACCCGTTTTGGCTCAAGGATCGAACCCATGTTTCTCTGGGTCTCCTATTATTGCCTATCAATGTTTCAATCTGCACCAAGTGAGAGTTGAACCAGCATCTCCCAAAAGAAATGCAAGCATTCCACTAGATGTAGAGATCATTGGTAAGTTTGGTGATTACTACAATGAAATTAAAATGACACCACTCTTTCTGTTGATGCAACAAATAATAGACCAGTGTTAGTAGCGTGGCTGGTTAGGCAAAAGGGTTGAAGGGTTTGGTTTTGCCTAACGCAGGTCGTGGGGTCCCCCCACGTTTGCAAGACTTGGAGAGAGGTTCACTAATTTGATTTTGTTGTTTGCTCGGGATCCTCCACTGAAATGTGTTCAGTCTCGGATGTAGGAGCAATAAGAATGTGTGTGGTGAATGTGATGGAGAGTGACTTGCATAGAACAAGTACTCAAGAGCAATGACCAGAGATTCGCGTAGAATCAGAGCTGATCCGGAATGTCCTGAGCACTAAATGAAGTGTCACATTTATAGGAAAGGTTATCGCTCAAAGAGGAAACCATTGACTAGTGAATATGCTTGCAGTGGGGGACTTACCCTTTTGGGGGTTGAAGCCTTTTGACCAGCGGATAAAAGACTGTATTCTGTGAACTTGTCTTACTTTTGCGGCTGGGAGAGTTGGTGAGGCAATCAGAGATGTGACCATTTACTGTTCACGTGTTGCTTTATCTTGGCTCCTGGGTTTTCAACCCTTGAACCCTTTAACCTTTTGAGCATTCATGTATTTAAGTCACTTTATTTGGTCTTGGGCCACCCCCGTCATCAGCCCCCCAGTCAGAGGTTTTTGGGGAAATGAGCTCAAAGACTTCTGACTTTTACACATGTATTTGTATTCCTTAAAGGCTTCAAGGCTTCGAAGCTTGAAGGGTTGAAAACGGTTGAGCTTTTTGATTTTTGAATTTTGACAAGACAGTTGATATGACTTGTGGCAGTTTTCTTTTGTGTCAGGCGGCGGTTTTAATTCCCCCGTTTAATTATATTATTTTCTTATTCATTAATTTACATTAACTTACACTAAAGATCATCATTTGCTCTCTTTCTCTCAAGTTTTCCCCTTTTTCGAATCAGGTTAGTTCTGATTGCTTACTTTCTTCTTATTTTCTTATATCATGGGTGCTCGTAAGGATTTAGTGAAATCGTTTTCTCGATTGACTCAAGAGGAGGTCGATTTGTTTTGTATGGAATGGGGGATTGGGCAGAAGTTTAAACCGGTTGCACCGGCTTGTGATGTTTCAATCGATAGATGTCCCCATGGTTCCATTGCTCTCTACTGTCGCCATTTCGAGTTTTCTAACCTTCGTCACCCATTTTCGAACTTTGTTTTGAATATCCTTGAGTATTATCGCATATCTTTCGGTCAGATTCACCCTCATGGCTTGGCTAGGGTTTTACACTTTGAAGTTTTGTGCCGTGCTTCTGGGTATGACCCAACTCTTTTATCGTTCCGTCGTTTTTTCCGACTGGCTAAGAGTGGTGACTGGTTTACCTTCGAGACGTCTCAAGTTGACACTTGCTTGATTTCATCTATGGTTTCTACCCTTGGTGTCTGGAAGGACCGGTTTTTCTGGGTATCCGAGGAAATTGTTCCTTTTAAACTTGTTTGGAGGCACCCGGATGCCGTTTTGAATGAGCCTGAGCCTTCTGTCTCTGATATAAATGCTCGTTTTCTAGAAACTCTTAGGGAGTGCCCTTCAAGGCTTCGTCCCTTTCCCGAGAATTTATTGGTGTTATTGGGTCTTAGTAAGTTGTGGGAAAACGTGATCGAGACCCGGCGCTTTTGAGAGATGGGCAGGGTATGCATTTATTCTTGTTGTGCTGTTATGTTCCTGTCTTCGCTTGCTTACATGTTTCATTTTTGTTTATTTTACAGTCATGTCTGCACTTGATTTTATCAAGAGTGATGATACTTCCGATGTTGCTTTTGATGATGTTGCTGCTACCCTAGGTGAAGATGCGGTTGTCAGGGGATCCGATTATAGGTTCGAGGGTTCCGGCTATGTGAACGTCCCCAATGTCAAGGGTTTTACGAAGGCTCCGGGTTCCAAGGTTTCTGTTTGTTGTTCAAACGTTATTTGAAAGGTGCTGATCAACCATCTGGCTCGGAGGCCATTGATGTTAGTGACGATATTGAAGTGTCAGCAGAGCAGGCTATTGAGGTTGATGTGTCAAAGGGTAAAGAAAAAGAGTTGGTTGTTTTCGGCAAGAAGAAGAAGTTGGTTAAGAAAGGTAGCACTCCTACCATCCAGGGTTCATCTGCTAAAAGTTTTGAAAGCTTCGAGGGTCCAGAGGCTGAAGAGGTATATGTTCCCAGCTGGGGGGTAAAAGTTGGAGATAGCTTCAAAGACCCGGCTGTTTGTGCTGAGGCGTTGGCCCACTTTGCTCCTCCTTCCGTTCGAAGTGCTATTTCTGAAATGGAAGCTGATCATCTTATTTCGAGATTGATGTTAAGCTCCTGTAATCTTTCAGCCTTGCTGGCTGAAGGTGTTACCCGTTTTGCAAAGGGTATGCGGGAGTATGAGGAAGCTTCCAAGAAGAAATAGAAGATGAAAGCCTCTATGGCTGCTATGAAGAAAGAGGTTGACCGTTTTTACGAGAAGGAGTTAGCTTGGGCAAAGAAGGTGGGTGAGTTGACGAGAAGGCATGAAATTGAGATAAACGATCTCAAGAAAAGCTTCGAAGCTGATCGGTTGAAGCTAAAAGCTGATAGGGAGGCCTTGGCTATTCAACAGAAAGCCTTTGATGAGGAAAAAGATGGTTTGAAGGCTTCGGTTGCTCCAGTGGCTTATTGAACAAGGCTTCCATCAGGTTGTAACCTACCTTCTTCATTCTAAATAGTTCAATTCTGCTCTTGGCGAAGTTTATACCAAACTGCTCACCTTGGGGAAACATCAAGGTCTCATTGTCGGTTACAAGCTTCATGAATCTAGTCATCCCTTGGAAAAGTCTCCTTTATACCGTCCTGAAGCTTCTGAGTTCTTCAAGGGTTCCGTTGAGCAGATGGAGAGGCTGACCTATCCGTAGGTTAGTCAAGTTGTTGCTTGTTTTGGTAAGCCTCTTTCTGTCTTGCATGAGCTAAAACCGGATGGTCTTAACGAAAAGGTTTGCGCCGAAGTGCTCGGTTCCCTTTCAAGAAAACGATCTTATTCAGGAGACAGTGAGGATACCTTTTCGGGAGAACCTGATGCTTCCAAGAATGCGAGTTTGGAGGGTTCAGCAGTTGGTGGTGGTGTTGGTTCGAAGGCTAAGAAGTCAAAGAAAGCCAAGAGGGTCAAAGGTGACGGTTCCGGGGCTTCCAAGCCTCCTGTTGATGTTTGAAGATCATTCGTAGCTTTCTTAGCACCAAAAACAATTTAATGGTTTGTATGCTATGTCAAACAATTTTAGGTTTTGCAGAAGCCCCTAAGGTTCCTGCTTTGTGGTTGTGGTTTGGCCTTGGTGGCCTTTTGAACAATTTCTTAGGTTTGCAGGCCATTGAGGCTTGCTTTAACTTGTCTGTATGTTTGGAAGCCGGTTAAGGCTTCCTTTATTATGCTACTAAGTTTCTACTATTTGTCTTGTGTTATTTTTTGTGCTCGTGCCTGTTTTGGTAAGGCAGCTTGGTTGGCTTCAAGCCTTCAAGGCTTTTGGTCGTTTGTATGTAGCTTGAAGCCTTCAAGGCTTCCGATTACTAGTTTGGTCTTATGACTTGATGTCTTGGTTTGTATTTTTGAGTTTTGGTTTGTGTGTAACCTTTTTACTCATGTTGTTCCATTGTTCGTTGACTTATTTCTTTTCTTAGTGGTTTTGTCTTTGTTGGGTTTGTGTTGTCTTTATGTTTTTCATACCTTAAAGGGTTCAGTGCTGCAGTCACTTAGCCTTGGTATTTTTATCAAGAAGACATAGCACCTATCCTATTTTTTCTTTAGTTTGGTTTTGGTTCGTAAGCCTGTTTCTGATAAATTTACTAAGGCTTAAGGAACATTTGGTGTAGGCTGTTCGGACCCGTCTATGAGACAACTTTGCTCTTAATTACAAGTATCGTGGAGTTGTATTGATTTAGGAACTCACCCCTTATATAGGTTCATTCAACCCTTGAACTTATTGAGCGATATGGCCTGGGAGCTCATCCCCTTACATGGCCCTTGCCATGGAGTTTTTTGCTAGGTTCTCAACCTGATTTTAGGATAAAAAGACAAATTTGATAAAATATCATCATTCATTCAAGAGATATTGTGTTACAAAAGGTAATCATAGGACAACTCTTGAAGTACAACTTTGTGAAATACAAACCAATCTTTCTTGATCAGACATGGAACCTCTTCAGGGTTTTTCCATTCCAGTGTCTTGGAAGCTTTTTACCCTCTGAGTCTGTGTAACACCTCGAAAAATTTATGTCCAATAAGGTATCGACACGTGTCATAAGATTTAAATGTGTGGAAGATTACTTATGAAGGACTAAAGTTGACAAACAAAGAAAGTATGTGAATAAAAGGATCCAAAGTGTCAACATGCCCAACTTATGCCTCTGAGTGACCTCACACGACGTTCGTATTCATTAACGAGTAAATTTACTAACATAGAAAGTCGTTTGTACATAAAACAAGGATCTGGTGAACCACAAGGGTTGAAAGTGTCAACAATGGATAATTATATCCTTAAATAACCCCACATGATGTTTACACTCTTAAACGAATAAGTCATGGATCATACGAAGCCAATTGTGAAAGAGAGTGAGAGATTTCAAATTACAAGGGTTAAATATGCCAACATGTTTAAGTTACACCTCTGAGTGACATTTTAGCAACCCAAAGCTTTGTAACGATTAATTATGCTCATGAGAATATGTGATAGAAATTTCACAAAGTTTCGTTAACGTATGAGAAAGTTATGATAAAATTCGTGTGTAAGGGTTAAAAGCGTCAACGTTGAAAATTAGGGCTTTTCGGGTGATCACAAAGTTAACCATGGACTTGCCAATGTTTAAATACATCTTGGAGCCCTTAAGAATCAATTTAGGAGGCTGAAATTGCAAGAAAATAACTTAAAACCGCGTTTAGAAGGACCAAGGACCAAAACATCAAAGTATGAAAAGTTTTGCAAGTCAGACAAGGCCAGGCGGCCCGTGAAGGCCCCTTACGCGGCCCGCGTGACCTGCCCAGCGACAAAAACAAATGGCAGCTGCCATTTCAGGTCTGTTAACCGACTTATGAGAGTTGTTTTCAATACCTGGAGCTTGTTTGATGGTTTTAAGGGGCCTAGGGACACTTGTACTGATCCCATAACATCTATAGAGTTGTTTGGCATGATCAAATTGATCCAAGAAACCTATATAAAGGCCATGATCTTGGGTTCTTCATTTGCTCATTCACTTGGAAGTTCACAACTCACTTCTTGGAGGTTCCTGGAGCTCAAGGATCATTCCTAGTGATCATTAGTCGTGCTTAGGACTATTGTAAGTATGCTTAACCTCCTTTAATTCAGTTTTGCTTAGTTAATTAGCGTAAAGTCAAACCGTCGTAATTAAGATTTGACTTCGTCATTAATCTTAATCCCTTCAGTCAAAATTGAAATTGAAAGTACCTATGAGTTGGTAATTATGTGGGTAATAAACCCTTAAAAGGGTATTTCCAGATTCCCACTCTAACTGTGTGAATTGTCGAGTCAAACTTGTAATCAAAAAGTCAACAGAATGTTTATTTGTAAATTAATGCATAATTAGCGATATAGGTTACATGCAACCTGTTTGATCATTACAATAACTTGGTAATTAATGTAAGAACATGTCCCAACATGTTCAACTCGACAATTTTCAGTATAGGCTCGGTTTGGAACCGAAAGTCGCATAGTTTGACTTCTACCTTGACTTTCAGTTCTGACCCGTTTAAGCCAAGTTTAGGATTTCCTTAGAGCTTCTTTTGGACCTATATACATGTTAGTATAACCCCCTGTGATTATACAACTTGGTCCATTAGATATCCTATTCACATGCATGTTTCCGTTAATTGCTTATATGTTGACTATTATGCCCTTTTGACCTTAAAACGTGATTTTTGAAAAAGTAAAAGAGTAGAAACATTAGTTACTGATTTATAAACTTGCACCTAAAATATGACAAAAATTTGAGGTCTAGATTAAGAGTTATGCTCATTAGCGTAACTTGAAAGCTTTTTAGTAATTAAATGGCGTAATTAGCATATAGCCTATCTAAACCCACTTTTTGGTACCAAACTTTCTACCCACTGATATAAAATAATATTTAGGGATTTTTGGAGATTTTTATTTATTTTTAGGCTGAGCATAACTTAGAGTTCTAAGTATAATTCGGTTAATGCCGGTTTTGCCCTTTTAAGCCATAAAATGAGTTTTACAAATCCTTTTGACCCCAAACCTTTTTCTACTGATCTAATATAATAAATAAAGTATTTTGAGCCTTCTGGAATTATAAAAATATCAGCTTTCCTTTGAAAACCCGGAAATGGCTCCAAATCGCCTTTTTAGGCATTTTTTACGCATAGTATGTATTAAGATTATGTTAAACACATAAGGTTTGATACCTACTGATATTTTAAGTAAATTATCATATTTTTACAGTAAGCTAAAGTCTTACACCCAGGTTTCCAGTTTTGACCTTTTAAGCCTATGTGAAATTACCAAAATGCCCTTAAGATGCATAGTTTGGTTATAAAGGATAGATTTCACATATATATGTTAACCTACTGATATAACTTAGTAAAGTAAGTATTTTTACTGATTACATCAGACCCGAAACTCAGATTTATATTTAAACTCTTTTATAACCATTAAAATGACCAAAATACCCCTACGGGGCGTAAATTGAGTTTAAATCCATTTTGGGCATAATAGAAGATATCTTACTGATATCACAACATATTTAATGCATGTTAACTTAGGAAACTTGTATATGACTCTTATGGTTACTCGTTACGCACTTTTCGCGTTCGGATCGGCTTATGTAACTAGTTTACATATATTAGCCGAAACGGGTCAAACCATATCGTTTTCATCTCAAAATCCAGAATGTGTTTAGATTACCCATATTATACAAGTCTTCAAACTTGTCGGGTCTAAAACACATTCTATACCGGTCTTCGCCTTATCATGCGTTTGAACCGTATCTTTCGGTAAGACTAACCGGTCTAAGCTTAGGCTTAATTAAAGACCCATTAGCATTCTAATTGGTTATTTATACCATCATTCCAGACTAGAGCCTTCCGGTAAATGGTACCTACGCTTACTTAAGTGAATACGGCTGAGTTATTAAATTCTTACTATTTAAGACAGGAGCTAGCTCAGGTAAATACTCTTAACTTATTTTCCCTATACGGGCTTGGGATACGGTATTATAATAATACCGCTTGGTCGGGTATTGAATATTTAGTCGTATTGTGATTAAATTATTGAGGTAACCCGGTCTAATCTGTATTGTTTGAAATAAAGACCTTTAGGGGTTAATGACCATGTCCCGGATATCCTTGACATCATTGTGTTATAAAATGGCCACGCCTTATACACGGGGTGTAGGCATACACCTGACAGATGTTTAAGGAAAAACGGTATCTCACTCTCTTGTGGGCCTATACTTGTGGCGTGTCAGTTAATCTGACTCGGTTTCTACATCGGGCCCTGAATGTATAACGAACATGTAAATCTGTATACAAGATTATAAATATAATTGTCCCAAGTTATAAAGAGTTTGTGCCACGTGCATTCAAATCAATTTTTATTAAACCTTTTCAAAATGAGTCGGTTGAGTGTATTTACCAGTGAAAACTGACGTATTTTCCAAAAGGGTTAAGTGACAGGTACTGAACGTAATTGGCTGGAAGCTCAGGGCGTTTATAAGGAATCTTGCAAGTTCTAGGCGCCTAAAGTTTGTTGAATAATGTTTATGTTTTAAGATCCGCCTGTGGATCCTTTACTTTCCGTTGTAATACTCTGATATTACGTTATATTCGGATTGTAATATAATTTATCTTTTGCTTCCGCTGTGCATTTAAATATTGTGTTGTTTGACTATGATGATATCAACTACGTCACGATACTCCCCACCGGGCCCACCGGTAATACGTGGAAAGTCGGGGTGTGACAGCCTGCTAGCTTATAAGATCCACCCTTATGTGCTTCAAGGATTGTATATGGCCCCTCCCATTTTGGGCCAAGCTTTCCTTGGTTCTCTTTCTTACTAGCCTCATTGTTTCTAAGCACCAGGTGTGACAACTCGTATTTCAGAACCTATCTTTGTGCTAATGGAATGTATGGACCCTATGTGATTACGTGAACTTTGACGATTGCTATGTTGTTATAGGTTATGTGATTGTATGTAAATAATCGAACCCGACCGCACAAGCCTTTGGGCTTTGTCTCCTTACCACTCTCGGCCCACACTGTTTGTACTCGAAACCTAAGGGCAGCCCGAGGAAGGGATTCGGCCCACTCCTCTTATACGTATGCACATATTCCTTGGGGAATGTTGCATCTCATTATTTGGTAACACAAGGAAACACACAAAACCCTAAGCTTCTCTCCTCTCCTCTTGCAAACCGACGGCTGCCTCCTGTCCCTCGAAACTCTCCTTGTTTCATCATCCAATTCGGTTAGTATCTATTGTTCTTTTTGAATTATATCGCATGTGCTGTATATGTGGTTCACGATTAATGATAATATTGTTTTATTTTTGTTGACCAATAACCCATAATATTGCATGTGTGATACCTTGAATGTGTAGTCTTTGGATAAGGATTACTTCCTACTGGTCGGCCATTGTATACATGTTTACATGTGATTGTCAGTGATTGTGTGGTTGTTATTTGTGCCTTTAGAATGGATATATGATGCTAGATGTCTCGTTAATCAATGACTAGGGTTTCCACAAGAACCGAATCATCATCTGACGTATCATGGTATATTATTGTATGATTTTTGGCTTAGAATTATGGGCATGTGATTGAACAGTATGAAATTCAGAATATTCATATAATAATCTGATTGAATGATTGTATGTGGTCGTGTAATGATGATTAGGGTTCGTCGCTTGTGACTGTTATTGATGATGATGATGAGTTGTTAGGATATTAGGGCTCATACGATTTAATGTTGATTGTTCGATTTGATCGAGTGTTTGACTAGTGGGGAACCGTTAGAATTAACCTTGCAAGATAATAAGGAAACAAATTAATTGATCACATAATTTTAGGGAACATGTAACTGATCACATAAGTCTCTTGATCGCACAAGAGGTCTTCAGTCGCACAAGACACCCACAGTCGCACAAGACTGTGGGGTCGCACAAGTTGTTATGTTGGGCCGGGTATACATATTGGGCTGGGCTTGTCTTGATCGCACAAGTCGGTTGATTCGCACAAGCCATCCGGATTGTACAAACTCATCCGGATCGCACAAGACTGTTACATGTTATTGGATTGGGTCGTGTATTTTATGTATGGGCTTTTGACTATTCGGGCCGAGTGTTTATCTGAATCGCACAACATGATGTGGGTCGCACAAGGCTGTGCCGACCGCACAACATGTTGGGCCGCCTGTTATTGGGCTTTACCGTTGGATCGTACAAGTACCAGATGTTATGTAATTGACTGCTAATGTGTTAACGTGCATTGTGTGGTTGCCATGATCAGTGTGTGTCCTTTATCTGCTAGCTTATGTGTCACTTACGTGCACTACTTGAAACCAAAACCTGACTTGTATGGTAACCATGTTAGGACGTGGTTGGCCACTAGCTGCTAGGCTTGACCTATCTGTGTAATCTGCCGAGCAAACCAAGGTGAGTTCACACTCTACAAAGCATGGGATTCCCAGGGGTTGGGAATGGGGTTAAGGAATATGGATTCCTCGTCCTTTCTTGGGTAGGACAGTAATGGTTCAGGAATGTAATTCCTCGTCCTCACGGACAGATAACTATACTAGACCAAAACTCTCTATCACGAAGTCCCTCCTTTTTATATCGACTTAATCGCCGGGCCAATGGCGAGCGGGTCATTAGTTAGATAGCGCTATTTAGGTCTGACAAGCCTCACACCGTGCCGCAGAGGACGGGCGTGAACTAATGGATCTGGGCACGTCAATGCTGATAGACATTGACAGTTCAGGGCACATAAACATGACTACAGTCAGCAGTCGATATGGTAACGAGTCTAGTAGTATACATGGGGTAGCCCCCACGGCCGAAATGCCAGATAACTATCATGGGGTAGCCCCCACGGCAGGATTGCCAGAGTAAATGGGTAAAACAAATGGTTAAACAAATCACGTTTTCAACTATGGGGTAACCCCCACGGCAGGATGCCAGTTAAAGGAAACTGTTTTTGGAACAACTTAAAACGAACACCCAACCGTGAACTCACTCAACTTGTTGTTGACTCGTTACTACATGCTTTGCAGGTCTATAGGTACTTAGCTGGAGCTTGCACAAGGGAGAGTCGTTGTGGGACATGGACAGCTGTGTGCCATGTTAAACCTTGGATATCTAAACTTACGATTTGGGTTTTTAAACATTTATGCTTCCGCTCATAACTTAACTATGTTTGTTTTGGACACTAAACGTATTGGTTGGACTTTTACATTTAATTATTTGCTTGTTCACTATGATTAGTGGTTTGATCCTGGTCAGTCACGCCTCCAAGCGGTGATACTCCGCGTGTGGATTTTGGGGGTGTGACACCAGGTCTCCTGGCTTGAAGCGTTCGTGTTTGACTCTTTTGTTGTAATATGCTTCCGTCATTTGTTTGTACTTTGCTTCTTGGATTGCAGCTTGGTCTCGTGCTTCCTTTAGGAGTTGTAAGTTTAACATGGTCTCTTTGTGGTTTGCTTCGAGATCCATGCTGACCGTTCTTTGAGTTACAACTCCTACTTCAGCTGGAATCACGGCTTCGGATCCAAACACCAAGCTGTAAGGTGTCCTTTTATGGCTCGTTTTTTCGGTTGTTCTTATTGCCTATAGGACACTTGGCAATTCTTCAAGCCAATTGCTTTCATGCCTTCCCAATCTGGCTTTGATTTCATGCCCCTACATATGTGAGACATTCCTTCTTGTACCTTTCGATGAACTCTCGAAGGCTTTCGTCATCCCTTTGTTTTATCTGAAAGATTACTGTAGCATCTTTGACGTACCGCCTTTCCAGTGAGAAATTGGCCAAAAACCCTTTGCTCAGATCATCGAAGCTTCGAACGCTTCTAGCGGGTAAATCATTGAACCATATTCGTGCTGAACCAACGAGAGTTTGCATGAACATGAGGCAGCATTCAACATTTGACCATTTCTCGATTCTAGCGGCACCGGTGAAGATCTGAAGGTGATCTTCTGGATCCTCAGTCCCATCATATGTCTTGATATGGGATGGCATCTTGATCTTCGTTTGAAAATCATAATCGGCTATTTGCTGTGAGAAGAACGAGAGATTACTTGGCTTATAAGGCTTGGCTAAATCTTCCTCCGCTCTTGCACCTGTGTTGTTGTTATTGTTGTTCCCTTGGGTGGCCAACACTTGGTTGATAAAGTGTTGCCACGGGAAGCTTACCATCATCTGGGCCATCATCTGGGGCATAAGGTTGAAGTCTTGAATGCTTCCAGGTGCAACTGGACAGTTTACCCCTAGGGGAGTGCTCATAACGGCACTCCGTGCCAGGGGAAGCACAGACAAAGCTTGTTCCCATATGGTTGTTGTTGAGGGTGGAAGGCTTGCTACTGGAGATTGTAGGAGTTGGTCCAAAGTCAGCTCGTGCCCCAAAGGAGCACCGGTTGCAATTGGTTGGGAAGAAAAGAGAGGAAAAGATGTTGGATCTGACCTCGTGTACAAATATGGGTTAGGATTTGGAGGAGGATTGCTGGGACCAGCCTCATTCCTAGACGTGGTTGACTGTGAACTTGCAAAAGGAAGAGGGGGAGGCCTAGGAGATATTGATGGTTCTGGCTCGTCATAATCCAGACGGATCCTCACTCCCTTGTCTCGTTCCCTACTCACGTGTTGGTTAAGGAGAGACCTTAACTCGAGAAAGTTATTAGCAACTCCTTCAGGTGTAAGATCGATACGCGAGGGAGTGTTAGAGGCACCAACATTGGGAGATAGTACTCCGGAACGAGACGGTGTTGGCGTTTGGAAAGTGAGAAACTCGGGGTATGTTGCTCCAGTTGGAGTGCTTCCCGGTGTTGAGATAGAAGTTGGCATAGCCATGGGAGTTTGGCTAGTGTTCGGGGTAGAAGTACGAGTGACTTGGTTAACCTCTCCCAGAGACTCACCTTCCGACATGCTGACTCTTGAACAGAAAAGGAGCTACACTACTATGTCTTTTGAAGAAAATTAGTGGCGTAGCCCCACGGTGGGCGCCAACTTGTTGATGCAACAAATAATAGACCAGTGTTAGTAGCGTGGCTGGTTAGGCAAAAGGGTTGAAGGGTTTGGTTTTGCCTAACGCAGGTCGTGGGGTCCCCCCACGTTTGCAAGACGTGGAGAGAGGTTCACTAGTTTGATTTTGTTGTTTGCTCGGGATCATCCACTGAAATGTGTTCAGTCTTGGATGTAGGAGCAATAAGAATGTGTGTGGTGAATGTGATGGAGAGTGACTTGCATAGAACAAGTACTCAAGAGCAATGACCAGAGATTCGCGTAGAATCAGAGCTGATCCGGAATGTCCTGAGCATTAAATGAAGTGTCACATTTATAGGAAAGGTTATCCCTCAAAGAGGAAACCATTGACTAGTGAATATGCTTGCAGTGGGGGACTTACCCTTTTGGGGGTTGAAGCCTTTTGACCTGCGGATAAAAGGATGTATTCTGTGGACTTGTCTTGCTTTTGCGGCTGGGAGAGTTGGTGAGGCAATCAGAGAAGTGACCATTTACTGTTCACGTGTTGCTTTATCTTGGCTCTTGGGTTTTCAACCCTTTAACCTTTTGAGCATTCATGTATTTAAGTCACTTTATTTGGTCTTGGGCTACCCCGTCATCACTTTCCATTCCAACATGTTGCATTTGGCCCGATTCTTCAACCATACATAGGCATTCATTCGCTTTGATCCCCTCAATGATTCGTGTGTGGTGATCTGTTGTTGAAGATAAAATGGTTTCTCAATGTCTCATAACTTGAGAGAAAATGATATTAAATGGATTTGAAAGATTAAAAAAAGACAAAATTTGAATAAAGGTAATAATGTTCTCGTTGAACAGATGATGTGCCCTATAAGGTGTTTAACGGATTGAAAGGAAAAAAAAAGGTAAAATAAAAAGAGTTTGAACCGAAGGGTTTAAAGGTTTAAAAATGTCTGAGCCCGGGTTCGAACCGGGGACCTCTAGTGTGTGAGACTAGCGTGATAACCGACTACACCACCCAGACAATTGTGAGTTAGTTTGTTTAATGAACTTAATATCAAACGTCTGTTTCACTTGCAATATAAATCAAATAAAATTATAATTCCCATGAGAAATTTACAATCACAATAGTTCATGCATGTAGAATAGACGTATAGTACGACACCCAACATGTTTGGTACAAGTGAAGCATATATACAAGAAAATGGAGTAGATTATAAATACAAAAATAAAAATAAAAGAAATTGGTTGGAGTATAAGTTTTCAGATTGTTTCATTAATCATTTTAGCGTTTTTTTTTTTATAATGGATATACGTGTGGGCCCTTGAGGGCAAAAGTGAAAGTGCATTTTTTTAACGTTATTTTACTAATTTCGTGAAAATAACGTTAAAATGAGGGACGGTTAATCATGCATCATGTGGTAGCGTTGATAGCCAAAAGACAAGGGGGTACGTACACTAATTGGCATTTGTCCCAATTGTTGAGTGTTATGTATTTATGTCCAAGGCTTGATGCAAAACTACAATCGAGCTGGCGGTCTCACCGGAAGCAGCCTCTCTTTTTCTACGGGGTATGGGTAAGGCTGTGTATATCTTACCCTCCTCAGACCCTTATTGGTGGGTTTTACTGGGTATGATGATGATAATTTTTATAAACAAAACCCCTCAACTTTCATCGAGTGTTCTATGAGCGTACGCAAGGTGTTGTGCATTGTCTACATGTTATACCAAGCATGCGTAGGCACGAACAATAGTATGGTTAATTTACAATGTCACATGACAGGGTTAATTTACAATGTCATTAGTGTCATGAACTATTATAGCATATAACTAGTATTTGGTTTTACGAGAATAAAATACTTGATTTCATAGTATAATTTAAAAGGTAATAACAATGAAGTATACAAAAGGTGTCATCCGCAGTGAAACCATACAAGAAATCGATAAATGTAGCTTTTCCTTGTCTGTTATTTTTCCTTGTTAATTATGGGTTTTATGCAAAAAGCACACAACATCCAACAAAGAGAAAATTAAGAATTGAGGCTTTTCATTTATAGTTATAAAGCTAGGGCCACTACAAGTACTACAAGCTAGCAAAACTTATGAGAAATCATAGGTTTGAACAAGTGATCAAAGCGACCTTAGTAAAAGATAGTGACTCGGCACAGTGTAAGACTGTGCACTAGATATGACTCGAGACATGGCATGAAAATAATCAGGTTTTTGAGTTGTCATATCTGACATGTTTAATAAGTGTGTCATGTTTGGGTTTATATGTTAAAATCGTTTAACTAAATAGGTCAACCAGCTAACCTGTTTAGCCCACTTTTTTCACAACCCACCAACCCGATTAACATGTTTATAATTTGATTACTACTCACCAACCCATTTGACAAGTTTAGATAAGTGGGGTTGATGGATTGTGTTCATGTTACATGATTTTAAATGTGTACCGATTACAATTGATGTTTTTGATGCGAATAAAAATATGAGTCGTGTTTAGGATAAATAACTCAACACACTAACCCGGCATGATTAATTAACACCCTATCAAATACATTTAACCCACTTTTTTACAACTCACTCACCCGATTAACACATTTACAACTTGATTATTACCTGCCAACTCGTTTGATATGTTTAGATAAATGGGTTAGACATATCGTATTCACGCTACATGATTTTAAGTGTGTGCTAATTATAATTGATGTTTTTAACACGAATGAAAATGTCAATCATGTTTGGGTTGAACAATTCAATACTCCAACCCGATATAATTAACACCCTATTAAATACATTTAACCTACTTTTTTTACATGCCATAACCCGATTAACATGTTTACAGCATGATTACTACTTGTTAACCGGTTGACACATTTAAATAAGAGTAAATTACAAGTTTTGTCCTTTATGTATGTCCCAAATTGCAGGCGCTGTCCTTTGTCTTTAAAATTGATGAGTTTTGTCCTTAATGTTTGCAAATCTTGCACGTTATGTCCTTTAGGCCAAACTCAGTTAGATTTTTTGGTTAAAACTGGGTCATCCAAGGGTATTTTAGTCTTTTTACCCCATTTATTTAATGGTATTTAAAAAATAAAACAAAATAACTTAAAATATTATTATTATTTTAACTATATATATAACCTCCATCACCACCACCCTTCACCGCCACCAGCACCCTCCACCAGCACCCTCCACCGCCACCAGCACCCTCCACCGCCACCTGCACTGCTACTTGCATCAAAAACCCCCAAAAATCAAAAACCTAAATTCCAAATCAAAAACCCCCAAAATTCCCCAAAACCAAAAATATAAAAAACCCCCGAACAAGCATGCAATGAGCGTAGTCGAAATCCATAGCTGATATGTTCTGTATGAACCGATCTAACTGCAAGTAATCAACCAAACACGAACAAAAACCCCAGGTCAGTAACCAACTCATCAAATCCACCAAAAATCACGAAACAATGAGAACAGACGTTTGATATGAATCGATCTAACTATGAATAATCAATCAAACACGAACAAATACCCTAGGTCGGTAACCGATTCATCAAATTAACCAAGAATCACGGCGGGAGATCAGAGGGAACAGAGAGAGAAAAAGAGAGAGAGAGAGAGAGAGAGAAGACGGAGAAGGGTAGTGCCGTCTGCAGCGGCGGAGTAGCACGGCGGCGGCGGTGATTGTGGCGGTGATGGTGGTGGTGTGTCTCCGACGAGCTCCGTTAGATTTGGTGGTGATGATTGTGGCAGTGATGTTGGTGGAGGTGGAGTTGAAGGGGATGGCGGCGGTTGTGGTGGGGAGTGGTGACAGTGGCTGTGAAGGTGGAGGTGAAGGGTATGGCGGCGGTGGTGGTGCATCTCCTCCGCAGATGGAGAGAGAAAAGAGCGAGAAAGTGAGGGAGGAAGAGAGAGAGAGTGCAGGTTTTAATTTAATATATTTTCTATTTTTACAAAATAGTCCCAATCTATATATTAGTTACATAATAGCCCCTTAAATGGTGAAATTACAATAGTACCCTCATGTGCCTTGCACATGATCAGTTTTAACCAAAAAATCTAACTGGGTTTGGCCTAAAGGACATAACGTGCAAGATTTGCAAACATTAAGGACAAAACTCATCAATTTTAAAGACAAAGAACAGCGCCTGCAATTTGAGACATCCATAAAGGACAAAACTTGTAATTTACTCTTTAAATAAATAGGTTAAATAAATCATGTTCAGGTTACCTGATTTTAAGTATTTTAAGTGTGTGGTGATTACAATTGTTGTTTTTGACAAACATAAAAATACGAGTCGTGTTCGGGTAACACAAATCAACACTCCAACCTAACATGATTAACACCGTATCAAACACGGTCATTGTGAAAGAACACCACAAACCCCATTGCTATCTACCTTCAAGTATCCAAACACACAAACACATTTTTATCATTTAAAAGGAATGCAAACTAGTTTACCCCTCATAGATAAAGGTGGTTTGAAATTTTGAATAACCATCAAACCCCCTAACCGTCAAAATGGTTTAACGGTTCAGCTTTCCGTTTGGAACTTAGTTACGGTTATGTAAACGGGCCGTTTATCCTTTATTGTTTAAATTTTTTTGATTTTAAAAATATAAAACTATGCATAAATATATTATACTGATAAAATTATCATTTTTACAAATTAAATACGAAATTAATATCATTTTTTATATATTTTATTTCTGAGTTAATTGCCCGGATAGTCCATGTGGTTTGTCATTTTTTCACAATTAGTCTCAAACTTTCTAAAATTACACGTATGCTCCCTATGATTTGTTTCATTGTTACTCGGATGGTCCTCAACTTTCTAAAATTACACGTATGCTCCCTTCACTCCACGATCGTCTACTCGGATACGAGACTTTGTGCAGAGAAGAAGCGTGAGAGCAATGGTGTTCGCTGGATTTATGAAGAACGCAATTGCAGTTGCGGTGGTACGGACGGCTCTGGATGCCGATGTCGTCGCTGGAAATGGATCCTCCAAATACGTTTCCGAATACTCCGTCTCCGGCTGCTCCAAACGCCATTGTTGAAGTTTCTGGATCCAAAAATCAGTGGGGGTCCTACTTTAATTTTTATATGATTAATTAGTTTAATGTTAAAGTTATTTTTTTATTAGCAAGGATAATTTAGTGATTTCCTATCAGCTTAACTGGAAAAACTAACTTCCATCCAACCCGGGGACCATCCGAGTAACAATGAAACAAACCATAGGGAGTATACGTGTAATTTTAGAAAGTTGGGGACTAAAGGTGAAAAAATGACAAACCACAGGGACCATCCGGACAATTAACTCTTTTATTTCTAAATTCGGCCAAACTTATAAGGTGTGAAGTTATTTGAAACTAAAATAAAAAGTAAAAAGAACAAAAATGTCTGAGCCCGGGTTCGAACCGGGGACCTCTAGTGTGTGAGACTAGCGTGATAACCGACTACACCACCCAGACACTTATTAAGTTTTCCGGTTAATTAAAATATAATTCTTACAAAGTAACGATTTCTTTAAGAAATTATCCTTCCGTTTTTAAAGATGTAGATTATGCATAATCTCTTAAAATGAAATATCTATAAACATATTTGTTAAATCATTTAAAATATCATTTAGTGTCTTATTATTTTAAATCCAAAACTTGAAGAATTTCAACCTGTTTAGAGGTAATTGATGACAGCATACACGTATAAGAAGAATGTATGGTCACTTAACGAAGCTTATACACAAACAAGCTTCAATATATCAGTACACTACCTTCGGAAACACTATTCCCCCAAACAAAAACGAAACAATTATTGATGATCACAATCTTGAATTAGAAATTTGATTCGAAACACCCCAAACAAAAAACCAAACAATTATCGATGATCACAATCTTAACTAGAAATTTGATTCGAAACAAATACACAATATAGAAAGATGAGTGTGGGATATTGGAGATACTGAAACCACAAAGAAAGAAAAAAGAGGTGACGTCAGTGGCGGACCCAAGATTTTTTTCCTGGGGGTGCGGAATTTTTTTAAAGATTTTAGACCCCTAGCTATATTAAAAAATCGGTTCATAGCGGGTCGGATCGGGTCCATTTCAATTCTCAAACAATCAAACCCTAGTTCCTAACTTCCTATCACATTAACAAACAAAAAAACATCAAAGTTCAAACCATCCCTACTTTTATTTCTCTTAATCATTCAATAAAAGAACAAAAAAACTTATCTATAACATATATTGGTCTTTAATTAGAATAATCCGGCGAAAAAAAAGTGGTTCAACCCCTTTCATCTTGAGAAATCGCGGCATAACTTCTCTACTCATTGTTCATTCCTAATCCTATCACATACAAAATAAACAAGGATCTTCAAGTGTTCAACCATAGCCCATGTTCCGTAATTTTCAATTTAAAAATTTGAATTTCAAGCCCTAGTAATTATTATTTGCCAACCAACAATCATATAATCAACAAACATGTTTGCCAAGTGAGGCAGAGGGAGGGCGGGAGTCGCTGGCAAGTGGCAGCGATTTGGGTTTTTTTTTAATTACGTGGACTGGTTTGTTTAACAAAACTAGTAGTTGGGTTGGGCTTGAATGGGTATTAAGTTATTGGGCTTGATGGATTGAATTTAAGTTTTATTAAAGGGGTTAGTAGGCTAATTTGTTTACATAATTTGATCGGGTTTCAATCCGTGTTCACAATTTTTTTACATAAATTCCTAACATTTTTTTTCTAAGGGGTGCGGTCGGAATTTTTCAAGGGGTGCGGACGAAAATTTCTAAGGGGTGCGGTCTGGATTTTTCGCAAAAAATACCACTAAATTTTTTTTTCAAGGGGTGCGGCCGCCCACCCACCCCACAACTTGGGTCCGCCCCTGGGTGACGTCAAAACGTTATATGAGTAGGATCTAGCGTCTATGTTGACAAGTGGAGTGACCAATCTTTGGATAACGGATTTCAGTATCTGAATCCGAAATTTCAGATTCGGATATCGAAACAGGTATTCGAATTGTAAAAAAAATGTGTTTTTTTAATAATTTTGAAATATAGTATTTATCATTTATATCAAATATTATTTTAGATATCCAATATATTCAAAAAAATTTACTAATATTTATTAATTAATAACTTTTAGAAAAATATTTCCAATAATTCAAATACCGTCTATACTTTATCAATCTTATAACAATTTAAAAGTTGCAAGGTATACAAAAGTTAGAGTAAACTTCTGTTTTGCTCCCTTTGATTTGGTCGTTTTAATGGTTTTGCCTCAATCCTTTAAAATAGTCATTTTACTACCTGATCTATGAAGCTTATCTCTATTTCACTCCCCACCTCTAACGCCATCCAATTCAACTGTTAAATCCTGGTTCAGATCTGGGATGGGAAAAGACTAAAATGCCCCTCATGTGAGGGGCATGTGACCAGGATTTAACAGTTAAATTGGATGGCGTTAGGGGGGAGGGGTGAAATAGAGATAAACTTCATAGATCAGGGAGTAAAATGGCTATTTTTAAAGGATTAGGGCAAAACCGTTAAAACGACCAAACCATATGGAGTAAAACAAAAGTTTACTCCAAAAGTTATTTGCCCTCAAACTTTCAAATTAAATTCTAAAAGTACCTTTATACATATGTCCTTTGGACCAATGTTGTAGAAGACATTAGGCGCTAGTCGGATGGTGAGATATCGCCTAAGGATTAATAGGGGTTAATCGGATTGGGTTGTTTATGTATAATTTTATAAATTTATATATAAAAAACATTAATTTTATACTTTTTATCTACAAAATTGAATGTTTAGGGATCAGGTGTAAACTAGTGAAAATAGAGAGGTGTTAAATGTTAAAACACCCAAACAGTATTAACCCTAATCCCACCATCGTTCTTCCGTATCCCCTGTCCTTCATTTATCAGACCCCCAAAATTCTCCTTCATTAATCACAACGACATCAGGAATCTCTTGGCTGATGTTGATTTCGCACAGTGGAGACTCCTTCTAGTCTAGAATGAACGAAAATATTATCCGTTAGAGTGTTAATGGGTCATTTATAAGTGTTTGACTTCGACCGGTTAACTTAATGGATACGCTCGGTTCGCTAGATTAAGCATTGACCAGATAGAATGTGGTTTATAGCATTCCGAGTGCAAGGACTCGTGTAATATAGGTTTAATGACCAAACATTATGACTAGAAATGATTTTGAAAGGTTTTGACCCGATTCGACTAGTTTATATATTTTATTTTATTTAAACTAGTCGTACACGTATATACGGTATCGGGTGGTTGAATGGGTCATTGACGAGTCCATTATGTAAAACATATTTCATACTGTTATAAAATTAGTTTCAAAGTCAGATTATATGTCTTGTTGGTTTTAAAAACATCTTTATGCCATAAGGGCATTTTCGGCATTTTAAAGTATACAATGTTGACTCATCCATAAACCCATCAAATGACATGACCGGAAAGTATAACCTCAGAGGGTTATTCCCCGTAATATTATGGTCATATAAAAAGTCTTAATTGGGTTCTAAACTTTACCAAACGAGTTATAATCGAAAGTCAAAGAAGAAGTCAAACTATTTGACTTTCGACTACGAAGTGAGCTCTAAACAGGACATGACGAGTTGGACATGATAAAACATGCCCTAATATGTTATATAAACTTTTATGGTGTCAAAATTTAGAGTTTTGATACTTAGAAGTTCACTTATCGTAATCTGCAAAAATCTGTTTTTGACTTTTTATTTTATATATGTTGACTTGTCATTTTGCCTACTTAACATGATTTACATAGGGTATAATCACAAGGTGTTAACACCTTCATTTTTGCGATCATGTTGCAAAGTTCAATTTGAACTTTGATTTGACCAAAATGGTCAGAACCGAAAGTCAAAGCAAAAGTCAATTTGCTTGACTCTCTTACTTGACTTTCAGCTAATAACTAGCCTAATAATGGAAAAGAACTGAGGGAGAACACTTACCAGTGTTCAACAGGAAGATTAAACTTCAGAGAATGAGGCCTTTATGAAGAGAAACAACTCCAATGACAGAGAGAAAGAAATACTGAATGGTGCTATGAAAAAGGATGAAGAACATCCTCTATTTATAGTGTTGGAGGTTGTGCCAAGTGTCCCTGAAGTTCTCAGGTGTTGATTAGTGGCATGGAAGGTGGAGGAAGGAGGTTAGAGGTGGCACAAGTCAGAGCTAGGTGGTAAGAGGCAGCAGCTGCAGCTGCAGTCTTCTATCGGCAGACCCCTTACGGACCATAAGGGTCATATCTTACGGTCTGTAAGGACCTGGTGTGCCTACTGTTTCAAATTGCCTTACGGATCGTAAGGTACATACCTTGCGGTCCGTAAGGGACCTCCCGAAGCCAAATTTTGGCATTTTTCCAGTATTGACCCATCAACTTTGTTTCATCTCCCATTTTGAAATAATTGTCCTTATCCTCCAACAAATCTGGAATATTGGAGAGTTTCCGGACATGTGTTGCCTTATTATTCATCATAGATTTCCGAGGTGTTACTGTCTTCCATATGATCGCCGCATTATTTTTTTCATTACATCCTTAAACCATGAAAATGGTCATCTTTCACATCCCTAAATCATTGGCTTGTACAATATAAATAAAATATAGTACATTTTAATAATTTTGTCAAATAAAAATAAAAACAAATTACAAGATGTTGCGGTTATGGGGGAAAATACCGTCCAGAGGATGGAGCAGTGTTCCCTAGTGACACCACACGCCACTTCAGCTATACCGCTTGAATACCGCAGTCACCCCAACCTCTCTAATAAAAAAGTTTATGCTTATCACCATAATTGTAACATTCCCAAAAATTTTACATGAGTAGATCATGGGTAAGTTGACCAATAGAAATATAAGATATTTTTGGTAAACGTAGGAACAGTTTAATAGTTATAGTAATAAAAATACATTATAATTGAACCTACTCCGTTTTTAATGAAACTTGGTTCAAAATGTAGATAAGATTATTTTCGTTCTAATGACATGTTCATTGTTTTATAAAATGTCATATTTTAGAAGTTATAAGCGTCAAATAAGTGAAGCAATTAAAATTAATTATAATATATATTATAATAATAAAACTAAAATATTGAAAGTTAAATTTACATGCATAAGTACATGAAAGTCAAAGTGTGGGTGTACGTGGAATCCCATGAATAAAAACAAATCATATGATGAATTTAATGCTGAAGATATACGTGTACAAAATTTCGTGAACTCCAAGTAAATTCCAAGTTATAAATAGAGAAGCACAGGATCTTTCAATCTACTCCATTTCTGATTCTTTATACCGCCCTCCCTCTATACTCACATATGCCCCTAGTTCTTTTCTTAATTCATCCCTAACTACTCCAAAGCCTTATCCCGTTTTAAGTGTTTTAACCCTTGATCACTGATACCCTGTCCGATTGACGTAGGGCCCCGTAACGCATGTCAAGGCTCTGCCTAAATTCGTTGGGGTTCTGTCTCGTGACGTAGGGATAAAGTGGGATTGGGTTACTATACTTAATGTAAGTGCACTATATATTTTATTAAATAACCCAGGAGTTATACCCAAAATATAACAACCCTCCTAAAACACCCTGACACCCTACACTTCCTAAAATACACCCCATACGAGAAAACGGGCCTCAAATATATTAAATAGTATTAAAAATAAATAAAATTTAAATATTAAGCTGAGGCGGGCCGCGTAGACCCCACCCCAACCTTACGCGGGCAGTATCAAGGTTAGAATCTGATTTCATTGAGTTTTAAGTTCAAGCGGGCCACGTAAGACCCCCGGTTAGTTAACGCGGGCCGCGAGAGTCTCAAATTGTGGCGCAGCCCGGTGATGACACGTGTCATCATCGTGTCAAGTCTAGCTGGTGATCCGGACGAGCTATACGTTGACCTGGAGTCAACGCGGGCCGCGTAAGTCCTGCCCTTGTATTACGCGGGCCGCGTGAGAACCAAATATCAGCACTATATAAGGAGGCCTCGGGATTTCACTTTCAGTCGCTCATTTCTTTCTTTCTAAGCAAATTTCTGAAGTTATAGGCATAATACGCGGGTATTATACCCCCCTAAATAGCGAAGTTCTGCTCCGTTGTAAGTATTACAACCCCTGGATACATATTAGATACGCTGCCCGATTGATCTAGTGTTCCGTAACGGCTGTCGTGGTTCTGCCCGACGTAGTCGTTGGAATACCGTCTCGGGGAGGGTATTACTAATGTTAAAATGGGTTATTATACTAACGCGTGTGCATTTGTGTAAATTGTAGATTGTCACCAGGAAACCCTTACGGAAAATCTAAGACAGCAATGTGAGTTTATCCTCTTTTTGTAAATCTTTTAGTAACTATTTTACAAAACTTTAAATGTTTTACAATGCGATTAAGCAGTGATTGAGTCTTTGTAGTTCTTCAATTACTGCCGGTATGTTGGGGTTTTGTATACAAAATTTACTACACTGTGAGTAGTAAGTCGGGATGACAATACGTTACCATTGGACATTGAGTTAGCCAATGTGTAATATGACCCACAAGTCAAGTTTGATAGTACTAATGGAGTAATTGTGTATAAACATTGTAATAGCTCTCAATACTGTACACTGTGACTTTTTATTAAACTTGATTAAACTGGGATTCACTCACCAGTATTTCCCATTGACAAAATGTTTTTAAACACGTGTTTCAGGTAACTTAGTGTGAAGCCAATAAAAGCCAGCTGGAGAGCACTGAAGGCTTAGAAAAGTGGCAATAAAAGTTACCTAATTAAAAATGAGAATTGTTTTCAATAATTGGGGTCATTCCCTATAGATGCATTAAAATGAAAATTCGGGTTTTTCCCACTTATAAACGTATTACCAGAGAAACTTGGGTTTTATCCCATTTCTTTAATTTAAAATTTTTGGTGTTCAACTCTGATAAAAAATTTTGGTGTTTAACTCTGATAAAATATTTCCTAACTACGGTCCGGATTAAATTTTCCGCTGCCAAATTGATAAACACCGATACCACTGAAGCTGGCTCACGGCCGCCCGTTCCTGGGTTGTTATGGGACGGGGGTTGTGACAGAAGGTGGTATCAGAGCTATGCCACTGGTTTAAGCCCTTTAGGTGTTCTTCCAATACCTAAACCCTTAACTAGGGTTGTAAACGAACCGAACGAACACGAACGAGACCTTGTTCGTGTTCGTTTGTTAAAAAATATATGTGTTGGCGAACCGTTCACGAACACTTATCGAACGGGATTTTATGTTTGTGTTCGTTTGTTAAGGAAATGAACTTGTTCGTGTTCGTTTGTGTTTGTTTGTTAATTTTAGGCAACGAACGTTGGCGAACACAAATGAGCACAAACTAATGTTCATGAACACAAATGGAAATAAACGAACACAAACAATCGTTCATGAACAGAATATATAATACACTGACACTTATTAAATATTTAATTTGTCAGAATTTTGATATATTTAAATAAATATAAAAGCTAAAAATATTAATGAACTATCAAACACAAGCGAACACGTTATCGAACGTTCACGAACATAAACGAACGAACGCGACCTCTGTTTATGTTTGTTCATTTAACTAAACCAACGAAATTTTCTTGTTCGTGTTCGTTTGTTTAATAAACGAACGAACACAAACGAACTTCCCGCCGAACGGTTCACGAACTGTTCGCCGAACGTTTGGTTCGTTTACAGCCCTACCCTTAACCATTTGTGTTAGGAAATTAATATCTTATGTGTTATCATGTGAACATAAAATCTTAATATGTTTATTATGATTTTTTTTATGTTGTTTCACGAATCTTAAATTCCCAATGTGTGTTACCCATATCTGTATCTTACACTTATATATATATATATATATATATATATATATATATATATATATATTAATATTGTGTCTTAGTAAACTTCGTGATATTTTATATATCTATCATGTCCCTATGTATATATGAGAATATAATACAATGTAAATTTTATAATAATAATAATAGAATGTTAATCTTAATATTTTAATATTATTATAAAATAAGTGCAATTCAGATATGATACTTTAAATATCATAAAATAAATATTTAAATAATATGTATTATATCTAAATGATTTCATATCTTTTAAATTCTCAAAATATGTAACTTCTATTATGCCAAGTTATAAAAATAAAAGGAGAATATATTCATAAAATAATCAGTTCTGTATCCACATATCTATGTGAATACAATTCCAAACAAATTATATTTTGATATTGGCATTAATATCTTAAATATAAGATAATACTCTTAGGTATGATATCCCTAAAATATCATAATATAAGATATTGTTAATGAAAGCAGTATATTTATGATTTATGATTCAAAGATTTTACTCGAATTAAAAGATATGTATTTGTCAAAATTTTGATAAAATATACAATTATATTAATTTTATTAAAAGATAATGTTTCAGCATTATTTAAATACACTAATTTAAAATACTTTGTAAATTACTTTATAATTCTTTAGCATATTATTAAAGATTAATTATTATTCATCAAAATTTGATATATTAAGTAATATTCAGAAATTATGTATGAAGTCAACATTTATGATAGTTAATATATTAAAAATTTTATATACACCTGCTCTCTAAAGAAAAATCTTTAAGATATGCTGTTATTATCATCATTATTTATATTATTAAAATTTTGTTTTGAATTAAACTAATAATGGTAATAATATTTTTAGAAGAATAAAATATTTGGCTCTTGAATAAAGTTATATTAGAAATGATTTTATAAAATGCAATCCTTAGATTTAATAATGAACATAGTTCAACGATTTTAAAATTTAAACACATGTATGTAAACCACAGAAAATGTAAAATATTTTATAAAACAGTATTTATGAAACCAGAATACATACAACAACATGATACTGTAATTTTAATACAAAATACCTATATGTCAACAGGAAATAACTTAAAACTTATTTGTAAATCAAATGTATGTATATTTTATATCTACGATTTATATCAATATTATAAATAATATTTTATCCATGAAGTAAAACATGTACAAAAATATTTAGTACGGTATAACAATATGGTTTAAAATATATATACATATATTTCTAAAGGAAACACTTTTTACCATTTGATAAATTCGATTTATTTCTTAAATTATATTTAAATCGTATGAATATATATATATATATATATATATATATATATATGATATAGGAATAATACTTCATTCTTAATATTTCTTAATATATTAAGGATCGAAAAAAAAACCCCAGACTTTGTACTGTCTATTACATAAATAGATATAATTTGAATTGAATTATAAATATGTTCTAATCAAAAATTGGTTAACTTGTCAAGATTAGAAATTCTCTAATCCAGAAGATTATATCTCTATTAAATTTATTCTTTCTGATGAATTCCCTTTTTGTTCTAAAATATTATCTTCAATAAATTTGATAGAAATTTATTCGGTTAATATCAAGGAATAAACAAAGTTATGAAAATAAACAGGATAACTAATACAATTAATTATGTAACTGGATTTTTATAAGTGATATTATAAAGGAAATTTTACAACTGTATACTTATACGTATGTATATACAAGACACAAATTTTCTTGATAATATATATAATATAAGAATCAAATGTCTTCTGTAGAAAGACAAGCTTTTATATAACAGAAGAAACAAACCTACATGTTTACTTAAGATCTATTTTGATGCTCAGCCTTAATTCAAAGGATATCTGTATTAGCACCACCTCTTGAAAATCAATAAATGGGTCAAAGACAGAAAATCTCAGAATTTCATATAAAGTTTTTATCTTTATACCTATCCAGCCATAAGTCCTGGAATTATAAGTAAATTTAGGCAATATAAAAGCTATTACATCAAAGGAAAAAAAACAATACATATAAAGATTACACTTTCCTTATAATTTGATAAGACATATAGTAAAAGAAAATGTTAAGATATAACATGTATATGTTACCTTAATCATCATCGCATAATACTAATAATGATGCTAAACAAAATATGCATGTATAATTGCTTAGTTCTGTGATAATTATATCTGAACATGTTTGTAATTCAGGTGTCAAAGGAAATACCACGTGATCAAGAAATTCAGGCTAATAATGGAAACTCTTTTGATAGAAATACTATAGAAAATATAATAGCTCAAGGAATATCGAACGCCATACCTTCGATCATTGAAGCTATTAAGATTTCTGTGCCTATAAACGAGAATCCTACTATACATTGTAAACATACCCATCACTTCATACCTAGCCCTAGTATCAACGGAAGTCATGACATTCTTATCAAAACTCCATCTTCCAAATGAAAGAAAACCACAACCTATGGCTACTCCTATAAGGAATTCTACTCTAACAATTCCTCCAAGGACAAAGGAATTAAACCAGAAATCGCACAACCTACCAGCAACAACAAAAAGCACGCAAGAGAACGTTATTTTAAGAAGATACTTTGTTGTAACTTCTGCAAGAAAGTTGGACATGTAGAAGAAGAATGTAGAAGGAAAAGGGAAACTAACGTATGTTACAAATGTGGAGATCCAGGCCACTTCCGTCGCTACTGTCCGAAACTATCTAAGGCACCCGACAACAAGGATCGAAACCCCGATGAAGCTAAGGAGAACGTATAAAAATTTATAACACCCGAGCCAACAGCAACTTTTAAAATAAAGTACCCTTATATTTTGTCTGCACTTAATTATTAGTTGACTTTTGATTCCGAATAAAACTTCATAAAAAAAAAGGAAAAGAGAGGTCTTTGTTTTTCTTTTATAGAGTCAACTCTTATTTGTCTCTATCTCCTGACAAATTCCTATGTTATACGTACATTGCCTATCATATATGTGAATTCATTTCAAACGCTCAATTATTCGCAAGTTTTAATGCATATTTTGTTATACGCCCTCTGGTAATCTATATGACTGCCTAATGTTGACTTTTGATAATCGAGTCAACAACTTTCTTGGAAAACTCCTTTTCAAAGTTACTTACCAGATTTTCATTGAAACCATTTTTTTTCAATACATATATCCATTGTTGGAATATGTCCAAACCAAGCTCAATTGTTTGAACTTGCTCATATATATATTCAATTCAAAATGCCGTATGATGAATTGAGATCATCATATCCAAGGTAATCTCATTGATTGAATTTCGATATATTATTTGTTAAAACACGACACCTTGTGGTGACAATTTCTTTGAAACTTGAACTCATTTTCACACCTGAGATACGATTTTATCTATTTATTGATTCATTATCCTAAACCTGTCTTAATACAATTTTGTGTTAAGATAAAGGTACCTAAATTCTTATTCCAGCATACCTCCAACATTTCTTTCATTTTTGAATTTATCCTACAATATTCAAATCTTTCTTCATTTGAACATCATATCTTTTGAATATCCAGATTCACTTGAAACTCTCGGTTAATTTCAAAAACGGTGAATTCATTTGGTCACCGTAATTGTTGAATTCTTTTAATCACTACAACACCTTGCGATGTCTGTATAAAATTGTAGCCTGTGCTAATAGTAAACCCTAATCATACATCATTCGTTTAACTCATCAATCAAGTAGTCTTGATACAATTATGTATTCAGACCATGATACACTAAATTCTATTGTATTGTCCAGTGTATATTTTCCATTTAAATAAACGTTATTGATTTCTGGGTGGATCATTGACAAATCATTTTTCATGCTTCCATTCTCAAATTGAAATTTTTGATTTAGAATCTCCCTCAAATCCTCAATTGATGATCAAAGTAAGTTCTTTTCTGCCATTGAATCCTACAAGTCATTGCATTTCAAATTCTATGCCTATCAAATATCTCTTTTTCATGAAACTTAGTCACCTTGTTAATGGTATTATTTCATCTCATTTGGTTAACATTAATCCTGAAACTAAATTTTGAGACCATTAAATTCTAATTATCCTATGATATCCTTATCTTTTGATTCTATCCCAGACACCTTGATAATCAATTAAAAGACGTGACGTAACCCCAAGGAAATATCATAGCCCAAATCTCGAGGACGAGATTTAAAACAAGGTGGGGAGGATGTAACATTCCCAAAATTTTTACATGAGTAGATCATGGGTAAGTTGACCAATAGAAATATAAGATATTTTTGGTAAACGTAGGAACAGTTTAATAGTTATAGTAATAAAAATACATTATAATTGAACCTACTCCGTTTTTAATGAAACTTGGTTCAAAATGTATATAAGATTATTTTCGTTCTAATGACATGTTCACTGTTTTATAAAATGTCATATTTTAGAAGTTATAAGCGCCAAATAAGTGAAGCAATTAAAATTAATTATAATATATATAATAATAATAAAACTAAAACATTGAAAGTTAAATTTACATGCATAAGTACATGAAAGTCAAAGTGTGGGTGTACGTGGAATCCCATGAAGTAAAACAAATCATATGATGAATTTAATGCTGAAGATATACGTGTACAAAATTTCGTGAACTCCAAGTAAATTCCAAGTTATAAATAGAGAAGCACAGGATCTTTCAATCTACTCCATTTCTGATTCTTTCTACCGCCCTCTCTCTATACTCACATATGCCCCTAATTCTTTTCTTAATTCATCCCTAACTACTCCAAAGCCCTGTCCCGTTTTAAGTGTTTTAACCCTTGATCACTGATACCCTGTCCGATTGACGTAGGGCCCCGTAACACATGTCAAGGCTCCGCCTAAATTCGTTGGGGTTCTGTCTCGTTGTCACACCCCAACCGATGGCGGAATCATCGGGGCATGGCACTGAGCGAAACAGATTGTCCAAAAGTTTCCATAACAATTATCGATACCATTCAATTTAAATAATACGTCCCATACCGTATCTCAAACAGTAAAACAATTATTACAGACAAAATCTAGGCAAATATTCTGTTCCGACAACTCAGATTTAAATAGACAGCAATTGTTTATCTGCTTCTAGAGACCCTTAGTTCGACCACTACAGACAACTATTTGTTGGGCTCTAAAGCTTTATTCTAGCTTCAAATTCCTACCAAGTGTGCGTCCTAAGCACCTGTCACATACGTTAAAATAAAGTCAATACATATAATGTAAAGGTGAGCATACAAGTTTGATAATAGCATATAGAGTTCGAATTCGTTTACGCATAACCAGCACGTACACATAGTGAAATGAAACACGTTAGTTATCGACATAGATCCATCGATACCAGTGACTGCGGGTTGACTGCCCGAGGCAGTTCGCAATACAGGATTACCACCGTAATCCATGCAAGTAATGGTCCTTAACATCCCCCGTGTGAACGGGTGCTGAGTCCAAACTATAGTACTATCGTTGCTAAGGCAGGTAGACAACATTCCATGTGTAAACATAACAAACAAGCATTCATAAGCCACGTATAACATGCATTAACGGTTAGCGTTCAAATAGTATTGAGTAGTGTGTTTGATGTGATTTGAATAGTTGTAACGTATGTAACACCCAAAAGTGCTTAAAGCAAAAAGGGATCGAGTATACTCACAGCGGTTGATGGAATGAAGGGAGCGCTTAGCGAGTAAGATTAGCCTGAGTAGATTAGATTGTATAACGATAAGTGATGCGTATAACGTCACAAGGTATGAATATGTCGGATAGTGGTTCGATCGGATGGTAATCCGATCGGCCAGCAATCCGTGCGGATAACAACCCGTTCGGATGGTCATCCGGTCAGACAGCTTGTCCGTTCGGATGACGATTCGAGTGGATTGTTTCTTCCTATGAGAAGGATGAGTTTGTGTATGATGGTTTGACTTTTGAAGTTTTCGTTGTAGTATTTTGAAAACAATGAAGTATCTCTATCCATCAAGTCGTTCGATCGGATGGTGGGTCGTGCGGATGACAATCCGTTCGGATGGTCATCCGGTCGGACGGTTGTCCGGTCGGACAGTAACTTAGTGGTGAGATTACTTAGTGAAGACAAGTTCACAACAGAAGTGTCACTCGATCGGATGGCAATTCGATCGGATGGCAACCTTGTTATTAAACATGTTGAAAATTGTTTAAGTCTTTAAAGTCTTAGTATCTCATGATCCGAAGAGTAATCCATTCAGATGGTCGTCCGATCGGATTACATTTCGTTCAATACTCACACTTTAGATAAGGTTGTTTAAAAAGTGGGGCCCAAGTGTGATCCGTTCGGATGACCTATCCGATCGGACAACAATCCGTTCGGACAGCAATCCGCTCCGGTTGTCCTGTTCGTCCTACACTTGGTCGTTTTGAAGGTTTGTCGTTATGTCGAGACACTTTGACAACGTGTTAACCAACAGAACCACTAGTTCGACCCAGATGACCAACCCGACCAGGAATCACCCTAGTCCGGCCGGTTACCGGCTCGGGACGGTTGGTCTTGGCTAACCCGAAATCGGTAGTCTCGTGAGTAAAATCCGGATCTTGAGCTAGTACAACACTATAATCAAGTAGAAGACTAAATCAGAGTCGGATTCTATCGGTTTTGAGTACTTGGAGTGCAAAAGAGTTGAAAGAAAGTTAAAACCATCTTTCAATATTTTTTCACCATTCTTGTGTCGAGATCTTTACAAGATCTTTGTATGTTTGCGTGGAAATCGGTTTGATCTCGGTTGTTCTTGGTGGATTGAAGTCAAAATATGAAGCTCTTGAAGAACACATGATGACGTCATCCTAGAACACCCGAAATCTAGTGATTTCACGGTTAAAAGTTAAGATTTAAAAGGTAGAAAGGTGTAGGAGTGCGCGTAGATCAAGAAAGTACAAGGTTTAGGACGAGATCTTACCTGGATTGAGAGAGATCGAAGAAAAGGTGAGGAGCACGAATGGTTCGGACAGAGGGTTTCCAGAAATGGAAAGAATGACAAGGACAAGGGTATTTATAGGATTCCAAAAGAGGAAAGGGTTATCCGATCGGATGGCATACCGATCGGATGACAATCCGGTCGGATGACATCCTGGTCGGATGACACCTGACCTGGAGCATTGTGGCTATCCGGTCGGATGGCTATCCGGCCGGATGGCACTTGGTTCGATTGTTTGACGCGACGATTTTTGCTGATTCGATTTCGATTGCGCGCGGCTCGTCACGATAGGGTTTCCTAGTCAAATTACTTTTAGTCCCAACTACTAATTACCATAGTTTGATTTTGATTCGGATTCGAGTTCGATTATGCTTCGAGTTTCGATTGAGTTTGATTGATTCCCACAACACGTACATATATATATAGACATGCACAAGTAACACATAAGGCACACACACACACGTATAATAGCTAAAGTAAGTCGAGTTGCGGTTCGTATCACGATTCGATGTTGAGTAGCATAGCTTGATTATTGATTAGTTAACTTTATCGCATTGTTACTTCCTATAATTTACAGTCGTAAGTCGATTAGGCAGCGATTAACACACATCGATTTTAGCATTTAACAACACTTACTCCACATAAAACAATTAAAATAAGGAAATTACTATAAGTCAATTCGTTCAATCAATCGTTGACTTTGACCTTGACTTCCGAAAACACGGGGTGTTACACTCGTGATGTAGGGATAAAGTGGGATTGGGTTACTATACTTAATGTAAGTGCACTATATATTTTATTAAATAACCCAGGAGCTTTACCCAAAATATAACAACCCTCCTAAAACACCCCTGACACCCTACACTTCCTAAAATACACCCCATACGAGAAAACGGGCCTCAAATATATTAAATAGTATTAAAAATAAATAAAATTTAAATATTAAGCTGAGGCGGGCCGCGTAGACCCCACCCCAACCTTACGCGGGTAGTATCAAGGTTAGAATCTGATTTCATTGAGTTTTAAGTTCAAGCGGGCCGCGTAAGACCCCCGGTTAGTTAACGCGGGCCGCGAGAGTCTCAAATTGTGGCGCAGCCCGGTGATGACACGTGTCATCATCGTGTCAAGTCTAGCTGGTGATCCGGACGAGTTATACGTTGACCTGGAGTCAGTCAACGCGGGCCGCGTAAGCCCTGCCCTTGTATTACGCGGGCCGCGTGAGAACCAAATATCAGCACTATATAAGGAGGCCTCGGGTATTATACCCCCCTAAATAGCGAAGTTCTGCTCCGTTGTAAGTATTACAACCCCTGGATACATATTAGATACGCTGCCCGATTGATCTAGTGTTCCGTAACGGCTGTCGTGGTTCTGCCCAACGTAGTCGTTGGAATACCGTCTCGGGGAGGGTATTACTAATGTTAAAATGGGTTATTATACTAACGCGTGTGCATTTGTGTAAATTATAGATTGTCACCAGGAAACCCTTACGGAAAATCTAAGACAGCAATGTGAGTTTATCCTCTTTTTGTAAATCTTTTAGTAACTATTTTACAAAACCTTAAATGTTTTACAATGCGATTAAGCAGTGATTGAGTCTTTGTAGTTCTTCAATTACTGCCGGTATGTTGGGGTTTTGTATACAAAATTTACTACACTGTGAGTAGTAAGTCGGGATGACAATACGTTACCATTGGACAATGAGTTAGCCAATGTGTAATATGACCCACAAGTCAAGTTTGATAGTACTAATGGAGTAATTGTGTAGATATTATAAACATTGTAATAGCTCTCAATACTGTACACTGTGACTTTTTATTAAACTTGATTAAAATGGGATTCACTCACCAGTATTTCCCACTGACAAAATGTTTTTAAACACGTGTTTCAGGTAACTTAGTGTGAAGCCAATAAAAGCCAGCTGGAGAGCACTGGAGGCTTAGAAAAGTGGCAATAAAAGTTACCTAATTAAAAATGAGAATTGTTTTCAATAATTGGGGTCATTCCCTATAGATGCATTAAAATGAAGAGACACAACTAAAACTATAACAGCCCAAGTAAACCGTGCCAAGATATTGTCCGCTTTACCCCCGATGGGTTGCCCATCCAGGAACTCACGGTTTTGTTTCCACCCGACGAGTTGCTCGCCCATGCAAAACGTGTCCGGGTAGAGAAGGTTTCCACCCCCTTATAAGGAAGGTTTCCTTCTCCTCCTCAACCGATGTAGGACTTACATCTCCAACACCCCTTAGGGAGCCTAGTGTCCTCGCTGGCACACCGGCCCGACCCGTGACTCTGATACCATATGTAATATCTTGTCCCTCTCACCACCAATGTTGTCCACTTTGCCCTCGATGGTTTACCCATCCAGGAATTCATGGCTTTGTTTTTGGTTGCCCTTAGTGGAGACTTCCTAGAAGGTCACCCATCCTGGTACTACTCCACCTGAGCACGCTTAACTGTGGAGTTTTCATGTGCCACACAACCAACTAAGCCCAAAACGCGTTGGCGATTTAAGAGGCATTGGATTATTATTAACCAGGGATCTCTCGTGGCCACAGTCGATGTGGGATTTGCCTAGGGTGTCACAATGATCCATGTAAATCTTTCGGTATTCGGTATAGGTATCATTACAATCACCCCCTTAGGGACTCATCGTCCTCGATGAGGTTGTCCCCACCATCCCGAATGGCTCATGAGTGGCTCTGATACCATTTATAACATCCCAAGTAAACCGTGCCAAGATATCGTCCGCTTTGTCCCCGATGGCCTGCCTATCCAGGAACTCACGGTTTTGTTTCCATCCGACGAGTTGCTCGCCCAGGCAAAACGCGTCATGGTAGAGAAGGTTTCCACCCCTTTATAAGGAAGGATCGTTCTCCTCCTCAACCGATGTAGGACTTACATCTCCACCCCCTTAGGAAGCCCATCGTCCTCGCTGGCTCACCGGCCTGACCCCTGGCTCTGATTATAATAACCCTCGAAAACACATTATAACGTTCCGTAATTAAGAAACTAGACCCGCGAAACATTTATGAAATTAAATAAATGGAAAATCAAAGAAAACACCCCTGTCGCGGGCCGCGACAGGGTGATGGTAGGCCGCTCCTGTCGTAGCTTGCCGGTCACCTGTGATGCCACGTGTCCCATAACGTGGTAAGTCTAGGGTGTTAGCAGGCAACCCTAGCCGTAGCTAGGGTGCCCTCGCGGGGCGCGAGAGAGGCACGAATTCACTATAAATTGAGCTTCAGTCTGCATTTCTCAATCGTTAAACTCTTTCTCTCAGTCTATATTATAGCCAAAAATAGCTCGGTATTATACCCCTAAAACACGAACCTCTGCCTCGTTGTAAGTATTTTAATCCCGATCACTAATTCGTTACCCTACCCGATTGAGACGGCGACGAGTGGTGACAACGGTGGTGGTGGTGGTGGTAGTGGCAGGTGGTAGCGGTGGTGGCGTTGGGTGGTAGTGGTTGATAACAATGGCGGAGGTGGGTGGTGACAGCGGCAGTGATCGGAGGTGGCAGCGGCGATGATCGAAGGTGGGTGGTAGCGCTGATCGGAGGTGGCAACAGCGATGGTTCATGGCAGCGACGGCGGTGGCGGGGATGGAGGTGGGTGGCGGCAACGACGGTGGCGGGTGACGGCGATTGTGGGTGACAGCGGCGGACGACAGTGGTGGTGGGTGATGGCAATGGTAGTGGGTTGTGGTGTTGTTAATGAAGGGTGAAGAGGGAATGGAATGGAAAAAAAAACAGGGGATGGATGAAATGATTTTGAGGGAATGAAATGCATTATGGAATTGACGATTCCATTCCATCAACCAACCAAACACTCTTTTCTTCATCCCCTCTTAATGGTCCATTCCATTCCACCTAACAAACATTGAGGGTCTGTTTGGTATAGGGTAATGGAATAGACGAAAGAATGGAATTGATGAAGTAATGGAATAGACGAGGGAATGCAATAGATCATTACCATTCCATGTCTTGTTTGGTTACCATGTGTGAATCGAATGAATTATTATTGTGTATTGTTTGGTGGCACGAAAAACAAAGGAATAAAATTAGCGGTGAGTGGTGGTGGTAGTGGTGGTCGGTGGTAGTGATTGTGGGTGGTTATAGGTGGCAGTGGTGGGTGGCGGCAGCGGCGATGGGTGGTGGTGGTGGCGGCGAGTGGCGATGCGGTGACGACGATGAGTGACGGTGGCGGCGACGGCGGCCGTTGGTGGTGGGTGGCGGAGGTGGCGGTGGGTGGCGGCGGAGGTGGTTGGTGGTGGTGGGGGTGGCATCGACGATGGTGGTGGGTGACGGCGACGAATGGCGTTGGCGGTTGGTCGCGGCGGTGGGTGGTAACGGTGGCGGGTGGGTGGCGGCGGCGGCGAAGGTGGTTGTCGGGGTGGCGGGTTGTGGGTGGCGGGGATGGCGTCGGTGATGGGTGGTGGTGGGTTATGGCGAAGGTGGTGGGTTGTAGTGTTGTTGATGAATGGTGAAATAAGGGATGGAATGAAAAAAAAAACATGGGGATGGATGGAATCATTTTGAGGGAATGAAATGGCTTTTGGAATGCATGATTCCATTCCATTGACCAACCAAACAACATTTTCTTCATTCCATCGTAATCATCCATTCCATTATGTCTCTCATTCCTGCGTACCAAACACTACCTGATATTGAAAGTGAGACGTAAAAAAAAGAAAAAAGAAAAGTAAAATAGTTAAACACAAGTTTTGTAAACTTTCTGATGAGTGAGGAGCCGGACTCAAAATATAATAACCCGAGCGAGCCGAGCCATCTAACTCGGATCAAGTCGCTTTAAAGTTTAAACCCATCTCAGGATCGGGATCGGGATGGGATCGGTATTGGATACCACTTACTCATCCCTAGTTTAAACCCCAAAGGTATTATTATTTACAACAATGGAGAATCGAGAAGATCTAAACTCCATTCTCGAGTTTCTGCCGGTGGTTTTCCGGTCACCGTCGCTCTTCTGGCCGTCAAAAGTGGTGGAAGCTCTAAAAGCACTCTCTAAAGGCCCCGAACACAGCAAGGTTGACTCCGGCGAAGTCCTGTTTCTCGCAATTTCCGATCTCCGTCAGTCTCTTTGCTTATCCTCCGGTGCCCTAGCTTTCTCAACCGCTGACGGTTTCTCTCTCTATTTCGATGATGTAAGTAATAAACCTAATTCTCGATTATTAATTGTTTGTTTGTAGTACAATTATTCAAATTTGAAGAAGTGATATTGCAGTTATTCTGTTCTCTAGTGTGAAGAAACCTGTACCTAAGGCTGTTAACAAGCCGAGCCTATCGTTTATCCTAATGAGCTGAAATGTTGAACTTGAGCTCGTTTATTATTTTTTAAACTAATTTTATATTCATAGACAGACAGACACATGTATATATAGTGTTTGGATCAGATACAAATAAGTTTTAGCGTCCAACCCGTAAGAAGTGAAGGACAAATTCACGTGGTGGCATTTTTGTAATTACTTTGTAATAAAATTGTACTAAAGTAATAAAGTTACGCTATAGTTTATAAGTAGCGTAATTCTATCACGCTATAGTTTATAAGTTATCTGTAACTATATTGTACATTTGTACTAGAGTGTCAGAAACAAAATTGTACTAGAGTGATAGAATTACGCTACTTATACAATTTTGTTGTAGTGTAAGTATTTGTTGAATACACGAAAATGCCACCGCGTCCTTTCTTTTTTTCACTTGGTACACTTCGTGCTAAATCTTATTTTTATCAGATCCCACCACTATATGTGTGTGTACGTATATATAATATATCTAACATACATAATACAGAATTTGTAAACAAAAGAATTTATAATTTTTGTATATATTAAAATTTCTGTTTTGCTTTTGGGTTATAATTTATATTTTATATATGTTAATTTGGGCATTACTTCAAACGAGCCGAGCTTATCTTGGCTCAGCTCGTTTACAAATGATCCAACTGCAAACCTAGCTGTCTGTTGTGAGTTCTTCGTGCTTGACATATAAGAGCGTGTACGCTTCTTGAACAGTTGATGTCGCGAGCTGAAGCCAATAAATGGTTTGGAGAGGTGCTTCCAGCTTTGGCAGATTCTCTGTTGCGGCTTCCGGTGATGCTAGAAGATCACTATAAGAGTGCAGACTCTGTTACTTGTGTGGGTGCCAGGGATGGACTCAAAACTGGTCTTCGCCTCTTGAAGTCACAAGAGGCTGGAGTAGTTGTACTCAGTCAGGTAAGAAACCGCACTGTTCAAGCCCATTTACAAATGAAACAGTTAATGCATATTGCATAAGCTTTTGAGGCTTTAGCCTCGTAACATATAATTTTATGAAGTGAACCATTTAATAGTGATGAGGATTGAGAAGATATCTGAGTGCAACAAAAAATGTGGATAAACAAAAAAGATAAATTAAAGAGGAATATAAGTCACTGATTGCTACAGTACAAAGACTATAAGGATGTTTAGTAAAAGTCCATTTACCATTTACCTTGATTTTCTACCCATCTAAGCAATTAATGCGGTAATTTTAATATCATGCAGAATTTAAATATATAGCAATTTAACACTAACAATTTAATATACTCTCCTACAATTAACAAATTAACCTTTTGCAACTTGCAAAACACTAACAATTGTAGCAATTAGGAATTGATTAAGATTTAAAACACTAACATTTAACACTAACAATTAAGACTTAAAACAATAATAGCAGCAATAAGAAGAAAGACGAATGGTAGAACTAAGAAGAAAGGTATCGGTAATATCGGTGATATATCGGTCAATAGCGGCATTATCGGCACCGATATTCTTACCTATATTTGACACTGATATTTTGCATGGGAACCGATCACCGATATTAACTACATATCTACCCATCACCTAGATAAGAATGATGGCTCCTTTATTCTGGTTATGTTGCGTCCCTATATTAAGCAGTATTTTTGTAATCGAAAACATTGTTGATGCATATTTGAAATTATTTACCCTATTTATATTTTTGGTTATCTGCTTTGAGCATCAATACCTTTTTCAAACTATTAATTGCATGTGGTATATGAGTATATCTTATATTATTATTAAATTACAGTTCATAATTTGATGAATCAGGAACTGATTGGTGCTCTTCTTGCATGCGCTTTCTTTTGTCTGTTTCCGGACAGTACTAGAGGTGCCAACCATCTTCAAGTGATCAACTTTGATCATTTATTTGCGTATGTTGTTTTTTAACCACATTCTCTTAAGCCATTTCAATCTTACGCATATGCCACCCCTGTATAATTATCAGCCTATCATAATGCAAAGTAATAGGCAACTACTTTACTTCTGTGATCAACGATTTATGTTTGCCCAAAGTCTGTTGATGCTTTCTCATATATGATACATTACTTTGGTTTACACACCTGATCTGCATGTCATCAGGAGCCTATATGACAACTACAACGAAAAACAGGAGAACAAAATAAAATGCCTCATTCATTATTTTGGGAGAATTTGTTCAAGTATACCAGTAGGCAATGTCTCCTTTGAGAGGAAAGTGCTTGCAGTTGATCCAAATGTTAACTACGTTCCTCATCCTGAGGCTGAATCTTGGAGTAAATCTGTGGTCCCTCTATGCCTGTTTGAGGTACGATCCAATATCTCAACTCTATGAAGTACTTACAACTTTTCTTCGATCATGAATTTGTTGGGGCAGGGGTTAAATGAACCCATCAGTTAGTTTATTTCAAGGCGTTTTATATTAGTTTGATTCAGTTGTGTACAGTGTACACATTTTTTGGTCCAAAAGAGTCTGCATTTGACAAGAAAATTTGAAGAAAGTCTTATGAATGTTATAGATTTAGGTGGCAATTTCGACCTTACTTATGAATGGGTCAAAATCAAATAATTTATAGTAGTTTAGAAGCAAACAGGTCAAATGGGAGCATTCTGCATTAGATGTACAATATTATCATTATTCATTTATTCTATAGTTTTGATTATCATGTTGGGAGCATTCTGCATTAGGTTTGTCTCTATGCAGTTAATGCAGTAAAAAATCGGATATCGGTCAAGGACTGATATTTGAGATATCGGTATCACGGATTCGCGGTGGGATATCGGTAATTTTAATATCATGCAAAATTTATATATATAGCAATTTAACACTAACAATTCAGTATACTCTCCTACCGTTAACAAATTAATCTTTTGCAATTTGCAAAACGCTAACAATTGTAGCAAGTAGGTACTGATTGATTAAGACTTAAAAGTTAAAACACTAACATTTAACACTAACAACTAACAATCAAGACTTAAAACACTAATAGCGGCAATAAGAAGAAAGACGAATGGTAGAACTAAGAAGAAAGGTACTGATATCGGGAAAATCAGTGATATATCTGTCAATATCGCTGATAATGTCGGTACCCATATTCTGACCGATATTTTGCACTGATATCTCACCAGGGAACTGATAACTGATATATCAGTGATATATACTTTGCATGTTCTGTTGGTTTTGGGTCTGTTTATATAGAGCGGTGGGATAGTAATTAATGACATTCTTTTCATCCTTATAGGTTTGTAGCTCTGGCTTAATAGAAGATCATTCCAAGGAAGCTCTCGAAGTAGATTTTGCAAATAAGTACTTTGGCGGTGGTGCTCTAACTAGAGGCTGCGTTCAGGTTCGCTTATTTCTTATCTCTAATAGGATGTATTTTTTGTCAATGTGTTTGATGACTTAGATCTTGTGTAAACTTATCTTCATGTTGCTGATTCTAGTTATAATCCGTTAAACACGTGTTTTTAACTTTATAACCTTATATTCTTGTAATTATATGTCTTAGGAAGAGATTCGTTTCATGATCAATCCAGAATTAATAGCTGGAATGCTTTTCTTGCCTTGTATGGCAGATAACGAGGCCATAGAAGTTGTTGGTGCCGAAAGATTCTCTCAATATACAGGGTAAGCATCATCTAGTTGGTTTACTTCAAAAATTACCGTGCTTGTTATTTTATATGTTTCAGATGATTGTATATTGATTGATGCTCATATTTTTTTAGATATGCTTCTTCTTTTCGGTTTTGTGGTGACTTCATGGATAAGAAAGATACCGATATCATGGGAAGACGTAAAACCAGGATAATTGCAATCGATGCTTTAGTCAATCCCGGAAAGAGACAATATAGACATGAATTTCTTGTGAGGTGTGCATATTTTAGTTTTGCCAACTAATTGAACAATCTAATATTAAATTTTATGTATTATTGTTGATTTCTGCTAAAAGATTAATGTGAATTATGTTAACTAGGGAAGTTAACAAGGCATTCTGTGGCTTTTCTGACCCCTGCAAGTCTCATCGATATCAGTTACTATTTAAAGATGATCGCTTTTCAGAAGCTGAGCTTGATCATGATCTTAAAAGCGTTGCAAACAATTCAGATAATATTTTGGTGTGAGATTTTTCTACCTTTAACTTATATCTAAACGTTTTAACTAGAGGTGGCAATTTCGACCCATTCATTTATACATGGGTCGATTTGGGTTATGTTTTTATCTATATGGAGTCAAATGGGTTAGGTTAAGGGATTCAATTAAAATGGAAGTGGCTCAAGTTGTATTAGGTTCAAGAGTGAACACTAGTGTATCTGCGAACTGAGCGAACTAATCTTGGCCATACACGTGTGTAAATCAATGGCCAGGATTTGTTCACTCAGATCGCAAATACACTGGATGTTTACTCTAGAACCCCACCCTATATATATAGGGTGGGCCCACTAAAAAGTGTGGAACCGGGGAACAGTGCATTTAACATGTTAAATATAAAATAAAAATTCAATATAACATGTTAAAAAATAATTTTTTTCAAAAAGGTTTTCGGAGTTTTTGCATATGAATACATGTAGAAGCCTTTTTAATAAAAAAAATCAAAATTTTAATAAAAATGCTTTAGAACAGTTAAAAAGGTAAAAAATATAAAAAATAATTTTTTTATTGGAATAGCTTCTACACATCTTTATATGCAAAAGCTCTGTAAAAAAATTGAAAAAAAAAATATTTTTTAGCATTTTAAATTGAATTTTTATGATATAAGTATTCAACATGTTAAATGCACTGTTTCCCGGTTCCCCATCGAACCTCACACTATATATATATATATATATATATATACACACACACACACATTACAATTATCAAAGAGTGAACAGTAAAGTCTCACAACATTTTATATCTATAGGTGTAAGTAAAGTTTAGTTTTTTTAACTTATACATTTCACCCCAGTATACTATATAATATACGTCTTTAACCTATTGATTTCTTTCTAATGTGATAATTCTCTGATAACTTTCGTCCGTTAACCTTTTAAAAAAACTGAATTCGCGGTCGTGTTAATTTTTTTCGACAATCCTTTAATCATTAACTAGACTCTGTTGCACAATTTTTTTGCACAATTTTTTTGCACATGAAAGATAAACTATTTTTAGTTTGAACAGGGAATTGGTCCGTCTGCAAGCTTTGAAGATGAAGTAGGGATTGCTACAGGAAACTGGGGTTGTGGTGCGTTTGGGGGAGACCCTGAACTTAAGGCTATAATACAATGGCTTGCTGCTTCTCAGGTAATATATCTCCTTCAAATAATGCATATTAAGAATTCATACTTTTATATTTCATTTGAAATATAACGTTAAGAGTTAATCTTGGGATTGTTTATCATTGCATGGCCACTGATTGAATATTCTTTAATTCTTGTTAGTATGGGTGTTCACTCTCGGGTTCAGCCAGTTTTGACGAAAATTTTGAGTCGAATCGCTAACTATGTTTTCGGGTTACGAGTTACGACAAACCAAATTGGTTGGATTGGTCGGCCGAACCTGCAGATTTTACCATTTGGATGTTTGACAGTTCGGTTTTAGCAATGTGAATTTTTCTTTTTCAAAGTCATTAATTTGTATTAAAAAAGTTAAAATGATAAAGATGGTTCATGATTATAATACATATACATAACTACATAGTTCAAAACGAAACGTTTTTATAAATTGTATATTTCAAACAGGTGGTTCCAAGTTTCAAACTGAACCGTTATAACCGTGAAGACCAAACCCTTTGGATCTTAAACCGGACAAACTGGCTAACTTGCTTCGTTTTGGGCGGTTGGTCAGTTTCAACGGTTTCTAACACCCCTACATGTTAATACTTCCTTTTTTCATATTTGTGTACTCTAATAGTACCATACAATTATATTCAGGCATTGAGGCCTTTCATGGTATATTACACATTTGGCTTGGAGGCATTACAAGCATTGGACAAGGTAATTCTTTCGATAACACTTTAAAGTATCTGACGCACGGTTGCATGATATGAAATATAGCCTTTTCGCTTCTGGATTAAAGGTGTCAATTTTGACCCAAACCTAACGGACAAATCGGTAACCTTTGTGAATTCAATTAAAAGTGAAACAAGTCGAATGGGTCAAAAGTGAACCAAAGTGTGTTTAAACGCTTACAACTTCTTAAATATCATGATTCAAAGAAATTAGATTAATATCTTCGTAATATATTTATTTACTCACAGCTAGTATTTAATTATTTATGAAGTTCCAGTGAAAAAGGAACAAAAATATGTTGACCCATCTGTACTTACAAAAAAAGTTACCATCCCAACCTAAACCCATTTTGACCCATTGCCTAACCCATCCATTTTGCCATCTAAGCACATGAACCCTTGATTTTGCAATCTTAAATCTCATTTCTTAGAAACACAATCTTTTTTATGTACTGGTGACAAGATTTTTTAAATTGTGGGCAGGTAACAAAGTGGATTACTTCACATAGATGGAATGTGGGTGACCTTTGGAATATGATAGTTGACTACTCATCACAGAGATCAAAAAAGGAAACTCAAGTTGGCTTTTTCAACTGGCTTCTTCCATTACTATCTTCTGATGATCCCATGATATTGGATCCTTAGCGATCCCGAGTAGTATTACTGTATGATTAGTTGAATATTATTGGGTAAAAACATGAACCTCTGCTAAACTTTTTCGGTCATAATGTTAGTTTCATAGTTATGATTTGATGGAAGTGAATGAGTGAACTTGTTATCACTATCAGTACGCCAAACGCGACAACACATTTTTAATCATGTTCATTCTGAATAAAATGGTATAAAAGATTCAAATGTATATATATCATGTACTTGTATTGAATAAAATAATATTACTAGCAGTTATCAAATATGTAGTCATTCCCCCCCCCCCCCCCCCCCCCCCCTCCCTTACAAACACACACACAAGGGATGATTTTAACAGACCCAGATCAATAGACACTACACACAGAGATATTTATAAAGAACAGGTGTAAGCAATGATGCCTAAAGTTTCAAATTTCAATTATTCTCAAATTAAGATTTTTTTTTTTGGCAGACAACTCTATTTACAGGCACGTATTTGTTCTATACTAGTATACTCCATAAAAAAGATTACACGTCTCAAAAAAGTAGGTTTTGAGTTTGAATGGTCAACTTAATTGCTTATGAATTTCAAAGATTGGGTTTAATGTCTTTTTCGGATTTTTAGTAATACTTGCGTATAGATCTGAAACATCATTTGTCTAAAAGTTTTGTATCTTGTATAAAGAACTTGTGTGAAAATAAAATCACATTATTTATATGGGTGGAGATACAATAGGAAGTTTATTTTGCTAGGAAGGCTAGGAAGTAATCTTGACCATCAATTTGATTAATCAATGGCTGAGATTACATGGGTGAAATTGAACAAGAAAAAAGAGGCGCGTGAGTTAGTTTGAGGGTATTCTAGTCCATTCAAGTCAATAGTTTCTCTCTCCTCCAATTCCCCATCGTTTTTAAATCGTTAATAACTTTTTCATACGACAATATTTTTTTATAAAAATTACACCATAAAAACGAGCGTTTTTTATCGTTAAAACGAGCACACTATTGCTATACTTTTGAAAAAAAATTTCAAAAACCCAGATGCGTAAAACGCAATGGATAGAACAACACACTATAACCCAGGCTCTAAAACGCAATAGGTTTTAACATGGTCATGTTTATGTTTTAACATGGTCATGTCTTTGTTCCAACATGATCATGCTTCCCTTTTAACATGATCATGTTCTTTGATGTTATTTTACACTCTAGTTCTAAAACGCAATGAAACCCAAAATCAAATATTTTGCACTACATATTCTAAAAAGCAATGAAGTTTTAACATGGTCATGTTCATGTTTTAACATGGTCATGCTTTTTTGTTCCAACATGACCATGCTTTTATTTTGGCATGATCATGTTCTTTGCACCCCAGATTGTAAAACGCAATGAAACCAAAAATCAATATTTTGCACAATAAACTTTTAACATGACCATGTTTAAGTTTTAACATGGTCATGCTTTTGTTCCAACATGACCATGCTTCTATTTTAGCATGATCATGTTATTTGCTTCTAAAACGCAATGAAACCAAAAATCAATATTTTGCACTGTAGTTCTAAAAAGCAATGAAGTTTTAATTTGGTCTTGTTTATGTTTTAACATGGTCATGCTTTTGTTCCAACATGACCATGCTTCTGTTTTGGCATGATCATGTTCTTTGCACCTCAGGTTGTAAAACGCAATGAAAACAAAAATCAATATTTTGCACTGTAGGTTCTAAAAAGCAATGGAGTTTTAACATGGCCATGTTTATGCTTTAACATGGCCATGCTTTTGTTCCAACATGACCATGCTTCTATTTTAGCATGATCATGTTATTTGCTTGTAAAACGCAATAAAACTAAAAATCAATATCAATGAAGTTTTAACATGGCCATGTTTATGTTTTAACATGGTCATGCCTTTGTTCCAACATGACCATGTTTCTACATGTTCTTTACACTCCAAGTTGTAAGACGCAATGAAACCAAAATTAATATTTTGTACTACAGGTTCTAAAAAGCAATGGAGTTTTAACATAGGTTATAAAAAGCAATGTAGTTTTAACATGGGTATGCCTTAGTTCCAACATGATCATGCCTCTGTCCAAGCATCATCATGTTCTTTGCACTGCAGGTTGTAAAACGCAATGAGGTTTAACGTGGTCATACATTTGTTCCAACATGATCATGCTTCTATTTTAGCATGGTCATGTCTCTATTTTAACATCCAGAAGAACAAAATGAAAAGAACTCTAACTAAAACATAATGATGTGAAAACGCAATTGAGGTTTGATAACTAAAACGCAATGAAAATAAAATATAATATAACTTACAAAAGAACTCTGATTAACGACGGTGGACGGAAAAAGAACTCTGATACACCGTGGGGAAACTGGTGGCGGTGGAGCGGTGGCGGTGGATGGTGGAATGATGGTGTCAGATCTGAAAAACCCAACAGGTGGTTGAAGGTGGTGGTTTCAGATCTAGTTTCCGGCAAGATGGTGGCGATCGTAGGTCGTAGTGGTGGTGGTGGAGGTGGAGGTGGTGGTGGTGGTGGTGGTTGTGATGTGGTAGTTTATAGTTTTGAAAATGGTGGATTTGAGTATACGGGCAAGAGAAATGAATTGCAGATGCTGGGTTTTTTTTTAAGATGGTGAGTTTTGACCAAAATGCCCCTCCTTATGTTTTTCATCTTTGCCACATGTCATCCTCTTATTGATTCCTATCCTTCCTAGCGAAATTAATCTTCCTATTTGATCTTTTCCCTTATTTCTATTAGAGTAAACTGTCATTTTGGTCCCTGTGGTTTGGCCAATTTTGCCATTTTAGTCCAAATCTCATTTTTTTTAAAATTCAAAACCTAGATTATAATAGAAAGAGTAAACTGCCATTTTGGTCCCTGTGGTTTGGACTAAAATGGCAAAACTGGCCAAACCACAGGGACCAAAATGGCAGTTTACTCTTTCTATTATAATCTAGGTTTTGAATTTAAAAAAAAATTGATTTAGAAGGTTTTATACATTAAAAAAATCATATTAAACTAATTTCATCAACATCGAGTATGTAGTTATTGTGAAACAACCTCTCGGCTCCCACATGCCATATGGCATGCGAGGATTCTCATGGGTCGGGAAAGACCCATGAGTGTTCCTATTGTTAGTAGCATATTATAAAGAACAAGTATGGGTGGGTTATTCTAAAGTAAGGATACTATATATGGGGATTGTTACGGTACAAATCATATTTATCCTATCCTAATAAAGAATTGATTGTTTGTTAGCATAATTATAGAGAATTCAATATAATTGATATTATTTAGCTTATTATTTTACCATTTCTCTATAATTGATTTGATGTCACATTGTGACAACCGGTAATTTACGGCTCCTAATTACGCGATTAACAAACATTATAACACACTTAAACACCAAAATTTCACTAGAAGCTTTGTTATGGTGTTACGAAGCTAGTTATGGTCACAAAACATCATAACACATCCTATACACACTAAACACATATAACACTAACCATTACACTTTGTATCAAACTAGATTTCATAACCAAGCATTGAAACATAACTAGCATACCAACATAGGGGATCCACTTGTGATTTATTTGCTATATTCTAATGGATTTGTAAGGTTGATATGGGACATAGTGACTTGTGGATAATAAATTGTTGGAAAATAATTATATTAACCACTAAACAAAACCCCTCTGCTTCCTTCTCAAATTTCATCTACAAATATAAGTAGCTTCATCTCCTCCAAATACCCACACACACACATCCAAAGCGCCTGCATACAAAAATCAGGGCTCAACTTCATCTCTACACACCCACTCGAAGACACCTTCTCCTCCCTGATCGATAAAGACCGACAGCCACAAGAAGGTCGGCTGCCGGCGGTTCGTTTTGCCAGGCGAGACACCCCCTCTCTCCGGTGAACACTCACAGACAACACACCTGTAACCCCACCCCTTATTCGTTGTGTGTAACCGGCCGACCACCACCACCACCGTTTGGTGGTGGTGCGATGACGAAACGAAGAGAGACTGAGAAGAGAGAGAGAACAGCGACAGTGGGAGCGGCGCCGCCGCTCACGGCGGCGGCAGGGGTGACGACGGTGGTGTGATGGTCCGACGAGTATCACGGTAACCCGCCCTCCGATGTTTACTTCTTCTTTAATTGAAGTTCGATGATGATGACGGTGATCTTATGTTGAAAATGTTCGGTTTTGGGTCAGCCTTGTTCAAGTCAGGTTTGGGTTAGATGCGGCTCGTTCAGTCTCGGATTTGTGTTCGGGTAAGCTTCGGTTCAGTCTCGGTCAAGACAAGTCAAATTGGTCAAAGGTTGGTTCAACTCGGTTTGACTCGGTCAAACCGAGTCAACTCAGTCAACTTGGGTCAACGGGTCAGACCTGGTGTGGTTCGGGTTCAGCTCAGATCGGGTGTGGTTCGGTCAGATTGGTCAACTTCAAATGTGGTTCGGGTCAACTCAGTCAACCGAGTTAACTCGGTTAACTCAGACAACGCGAGTCAACCCGGTTGACTCGGTCAACTGGTCAACTCAGTCTCGGTCAACTTTTCCGTGTTTCGACATGAAGATTTGGAATATTGTAGAATGCACGCTAGCGAGTCACGTCTTGGAAACGACATCACAAAGTCGTAAAAAGCTAGCTTTGCACAGGAATATCCAGGTGAGTTCATAACCCCACCTTTTTAAGATTTTACATTTTACTAAATGTTTTCGGGGTAGAAAGACATGCATATTTTGCAAAACATACAAGGTTTTCAATAAACGTGAATTACATATTTCTAAACCATTTTACAAACAAGATTTAACTAACATAAATGGTTTACGAAAAGTTTATGTTCTATACCGGTTTTTCAAGCAAGAGTATTTTTCGAAATGTACATACACACGAATTCTAGTTTTCTAAACTACGGAAAAATACAAGTACAAAAAGGTACATCAAACTATCAAACTAAGGAATGATACATAGATCACGTGACGAATAGGGTACCATAAGCACCATTAATCAACGTATATTTTAGACCGCGGAACAGAAGGGTTAGATCTAATGGATTTCAGGAAACCCCACTCTTGGCCTACTTCTACCAATGAGTGCTTTTGTGTCTCAGTCGAACTCGACAAAAATGCCTAGGTTTGGTGGCTTCCTATGTCGTTACATATGTTAGTGGCCTCGCGAACCATTAGCGATCTCTTATTCCTTACATATACAGAACTCGGTTTCAATACGTCTTTACAAATTACATACCATGTTCAATATAAATTCAAAGCATAGGATTATGCATGCATGTTGTCAATGTCGGGGTGGACATTGACGGTTATATAAGTTTTACAAACACAAGAGTTTACAAAAGCAAGGTTTATGCGAATATAATGCGTTACAAATACAGAGTTTCCATATAACATGACAAGAAAATGATTTTAAATTCGTTTTCTCAACTATACTTCAAAAACCGGTTATTCAAAAAGATTTATTTCAAATCTTTTACAAACAAACTATGAACTCGCTCAACTTTGTGTTGATTTTTCGCATGTTTCTTTCTCAGGTTACTTTTTCAAAACTATGGAACGGTTGGAATAGGAGAACCATTGGAGACTCGAGTACTTAGTGGGCGTTCTTTTTCTAGAAGTCTTAGCTTATTTGCTTCCGCTGTGCAATGAAGATACCGGTCCAGTCACGCCAGCTCTGATTATTTCGGGGTGTGACAGATTGGTATAAGAGCTATAGGTTACAGCGAATAGGGTTTCTGTAGAGATACCTAGGCTCTAACCTCACCTTTTCTCTGGGGACTTAGACGATTAAGACTTTGAATACGTACCGAACGCCTAGTACTTGATTATGGTCTCCGACCGTTGCCGAAAAACAGACAGTCGAAATTTTGTTTTAAACATACGCTATTGTGGTGTTTTATACACGGTACACAAAACAGTCGCACACAGTGCACAAAACTCTGAGAGTTTAGGAAACATGCATTTAAAGACCTTCGGAAACTTATTTTGAAGTTCATTAAAGGTCAACACGTAGGAACCTCGTATATTAACTCGGGCACACACTATTATCCATATTGTCTATGATATTTTAACTTCCCGAGCAGGCAGCCTACGCATAACGAAACACTAGTGCACAGGTATACGTGAGACTTAAGCTATACATCAACAGAGGTTGAAGTACGTCACATACGACCTTCGAGGTGAAGTCACCGAGAAGACACTGTGGAGCATTTCAGCGATGATGCTAATCCTGTTAGCGCGAAAACTATCGATCAGGAAGCAGTGGGTTGGCACGCGGTCCTGCAAACGACACGGGTCATGCTAAGGAGAAGACGCATGTCTCCGTATTCCCCTATCTAATTAACGACGAGTACGCTATGTTCGACATTCCATGGTAATGTCACCTAACAACCGGTCATCACACGCAACCCTAGGTAAAGTCCTCAAATTTCTTGTATTGAAATTTTGACTTTCGCATTTACTGAGTAGATTTTCGTATCTCTACTCCTCTTAATGGTCATTATGTCACGATAATTTCTTTCAGTATAGCGAATATTCATTTGCTTCATTTCTAGAAAATTCATATGTTACGCATGCATCGTTTGTTGCGCATGTAGTTTCGTTTCGAATAAGCGTTTCATCAAAGTTCAAATATTATTTCGCTAAATCTAATTACTGATTTGTGATTCGAATGACCCGCATTATCGTAATTGTTGGCTCCTTTGTTATCAAGTCAACACATTTTCTTGAAATTTCTTTTCTTTTCAAGTTACATACATGGTTTTTCGTTGTGACCATGCCGAAAGTTTCCTTGTCGATACATGTATTTATTGTTGGCTTGCGCCGAAACCAAGTTCAATTGTTTGAACTTGTTCATTACACATATTCAATTCAAGACACCATATGATGTATTGGAAACATCATATTCAAATTCGTTTTAACAAGCGTTTCATTTGTTCCGAGTCGTAGTAGACTTGTTTGGTCTACGACTCCATTAAGTTGTTTGTTGATTTCGACACCTTGTGGTGGTGTTTTCATTAATTTGAAGCTTGCGCTAATCACGTTTACGCATCTCATGCACGGATTTAATTATTTATTTATTGATTTGTTTTAAATCCGTTTTGATTTATCATGTTAAAGCAGTCTTAATACAATAGTGTGTTAAGACAATGGTACACAAATTCATTTTATATTCTGCTGTACCTATTAACGGTTCTTTCATTATCGATCGAATGTTTTGCGATATTCATTGCTTCTTCATCTTCGATCGAAAAAATTATTTCATTGATGTTCTATTTTCAGTTGAAAATCCTTTGATGTTTGTTTGGAACAAGCGTTCAGATTTACCTCGTTGAACCGTCATTTGATTTCAAACACGGTGAACTTGTTCGGTCACCGCTATTATTTAATTATTCTGATCACTACGACACCTTGTGGCGTCGGTAGAACTTGCAGCTTGGGCTGATCATGATCGAGCGTTTCATGCAAAACTATTTCATTGAACTTGCTGATTCTAAGTTCCATTTAATGGATGTTATCGTTTCTAGAATTCATTTGCGTATTGTAAAAGTCCACTTGGAATTCTATTGGTTGAAATTCCTCTTTTATTGGACCCCTGTTAACTTGGTCACATTGGTGACTGTATCAGTATATCTCGTTTCCTTTGACATTATTCGTATTTACTTACGCATAACGTAACTCTAAGGAGTTAACGTAGTCTAAATTTCGAGGACGGAATTTTATTAATAGGGGGAGAATGTGATAACCGGTAATTTACGGCACCTAATTACGCGATTAACAAACATTATAACACACTTAAACACCAAAATTTCACTAGAAGCTTTGTTATGGTGTTACGAAGCTAGTTATGGTCACAAAACATCATAACACATCCTATACACACTAAACACATATAACACTAACCATTACACTTTGTATCAAACTAGATTTCATAACCAAGCATTGAAACATAACTAGGATACCAACATAGGGGATCCACTTGTGATTTATTTGCTATATTCTAATGGATTTGTAAGGTTGATATGGGACATAGTGACTTGTGGATAATAAATTGTTGGAAAATAATTATATTAACCACTAAACAAAACCCCTCTGCTTCCTTCTCAAATTTCATCTACAAATATAAGTAGCTTCATCTCCTCCAAATACCCACACACACACACATCCAAAGCGCCTGCATACAAAAATCAGGGCTCAACTTCATCTCTACACACCCACTCGAAGACACCTTCTCCTCCCTGATCGATAAAGACCGACAACCACAAGAAGGTCGGCTACCGGCGGTTCGTTTTGCCAGGCGAGACACCCCCTCTCTCCGGTGAACACTCACAGACAACACACCTGTAACCCCACCCCTTCTTCGTTGTGTGTAACCGGCCGACCACCACCACCGTTTGGTGGTGGTGCGATGACGAAACGAAGAGAGATAGGGAGAGACTGAGAAGAGAGAGAGAACAGCGACAGTTGGAGCGGCGCCGCCGCTCACGGCGGCGGCAGGGGTGACGACGGTGGTGTGATGGTCCAACGAGTATCACGGTAACCCGCCCTCCGATGTTTACTTCTTCTTTAATTGAAGTTCGATGATGATGACGGTGATCTTATGTTGAAAATGTTCGGTTTTGGGCCAGCCTTGTTCAAGTCAGGTTTGGGTTAGATGCGGCTCGTTCAGTCTCGGATTTGTGTTCGGGTTAGCTTCGGTTCAGTCTCAGTCAAGACAAGTCAAATTGGTCAAAGGTTGGTTCAACTCGGTTTGACTCGGTCAAACCGAGTCAACTCAGTCAACTTGGGTCAACAGGTGAGACCTGGTGTGGTTCGGGTTCAGCTCAGATCGGGTGCGGTTCAGTCAGATTGGTCAACTTCAGATGTGGTTCGGGTCAACTGGGTCAACCGAGTTAACTCGGTTAACTCAGACAACGCGAGTCAACCCGGTTAACATGTTTTAAGATGTTAACAGGGATTTGAATCTTTTAAACAGGTCTTACCATCTTGGCCCGGTCTTATAATTGACCCGAAGGCTAGGTTTCACACTTAAGATTCTTAATTTATAATTAACGCAGAACAATTTTAAATTTAGGTGTTCATATGGATCTAAATCTAATTATGGAACTACCATCTTGGCCCGGTCTTATAATGACACGTGGCTAGGTCTCGCCCTTTTTAGACTTTGCCATTTTATTATAATGGTAGATCTTATAAAAGTAACGTTATTTTACATTTATTTAAAAATTCTTGTTTAGGATGAAAGTTTAAACTTAATCATTCCACTATATAAAAATAAAAGTATAAAGTTTCCCTAAGCGGGACTTGAAAGGAATAGTGTTGTCCTCGAAGGGACTAAAAATAAATATGTCCTTATAAGGACTATTGAGGAAACGATTTTTAGCAGAGGAGTTTCTTCTTCATTCAATTCCTGAATGTTTTCTCCTTGGTTGCATGTCTCATCTTGGTCGCTGTACGAAGCTCAGCATTTCAAGGCTCCGGGTGTGGAGAATTCCTAGTTCAGCTTCCTCGCTTGGCGACGTATCCAATAATAATAAAAATTGGAAGCAAAAATTTTCATATATTAGGATTAAGATTATTCCTATGTTAAGTCTAGACTCAGAAGTTTAGATTGTGCAATTGTGTAACTGAGATTAAACACAAAAGGCTAGTGTTTAATTCACTCAGCGTTGGCTCTGATACCAACCTGTCACACCCCGACTTTCCACGTGTCACCGGTGGGCCCGGTGGGGAGTATCGTGACGTCATGGTTGGCAACATAATAGTCAAACAACACAATATTATTAAGCACAGCGGAAGCAATTGAAGATATAATACAACCGAATTTATTATTGTAATATCAACTGTTACAATATTCGGAAGTTTATCCACAGAAGGATCGAACATAAAATGGAAACAATAGTTCAACAGACTTCAGGCATCTTAAGCTTGCGAGACTCTTTATTGATGCTAAGGAGACAATCCAGCCAATTACGTTTAGTACCTGCATTTAGTCTTTTTGGGAAAATACGTCAGTTTACACTGGTAAATACAATCAACTGACTCATTTTGGAAAATGGTTTGAAAATTGGTTTGGATGCACATGGCATAAATATTTCATAATTTTGATTAAAATGCACAGAGGCAATATTTAATCTTTTTATTAACTTCGGAGAATTATTTAATATTATAATCTTGTGAACGAATTACATGTTACTTATGCGTTCAGTAGCCCGGATCTAGTCCGGGTTAAAGATCAATAGACACACCACTATAATGAGTTATACACGGACGGTGTACGCCTACACCCCGTGCTCAGGTCGTGGCCAATCTCGTAAGATGATGCCAAGGATATCCGGGACATGGTCATTAACCCCCCAAAGGCTGTAAAGTAAACAAGACTGTTTAAAACGAGCCGATCAAATTATTCAACTACCCACTAAGCGTGGAGATTTGATGCCTGATCAAGCGGTACGCTATGTACCGTAACCCAAGCCCGTATAGGGAAAATAAGTTAAAAGTATTTACCTGATGCAAAGTATAAATCACAATAAGCAAAATGCACGTAGCTTTTACTGGTTCTCCTAATCTGGAACGAAGGTTTAATATAACCTATTAGAATACTAACGGGTCTTTTATTAAGCTTAAGCTTAGACCGGCTAGTTTCAAAGATACGGTTCATACGCACGATTAAGCGAAGACCGGATAGAATGTGATTTAGACCCGACAAGTTCAGAGACTTGTTTAATATGGGTCCTTCATGCACATTCTGGATTTTGAGATTAAACTGATAAGGTTTGACCCGTTTCGGCTAATTTATGTAAACTTGTTACATAAACCGAACCGAACCGAACGCGAAATAAGCGTAACGGGTATCCGTAAGAGCCATATACAGGTTTCCTAAGTTAATATGCTTCAAATATGTTGTGACATCAGTAGGATGTCTTTCATTATGCCCGAAATGAAATTAAACACAAACTATGCCCCGTAGGGGTAGTTTGGTCATTTAAAGGTTGTAAAAGAGTTTAAATGTTTAACTGAGTTACAGGTAGGATGTAAACAGCAAACATACTCAATTTGATGAGTTATATCAGTAGGCTAAAGCATATATGTGAAATTTATCACTTATAACCAAACTATGCACCGAAGGGGCATTTTGGTAATTTCACATAAGCTGAAAAGCTCAAAACTGAAGTCTGAGTTTATCAACCTTTGCTTACTGTTAAAATATCATAATTTTCCTCATATATCAGTAGGTATCAACCCGGGTATGCTCAATATGATTTTAAAACATACTATGCGTTAAAAACGCTAAATAAGGCGATTAAAGGCCATTTCCGGGTTTGATACTTAAATCTGATATTTTTATATTTCCAGAAGGCTTAAAATAAATTATTTATCATATGTGATCAGTAGCAAAAGGTTTGGAGTCGTTTTGATAAGTAAAACTCATTTTATGGCCCGTAAGGGCAAAACCGACAATTACCGGATTAAGCCTACGACTACTAGTTATGCTCAGCCTAAAATTAATTAAAAATATTTAAAAATCCCAAAATAATATATTATATCAGTGGGTATTAAGTTTGATACCAAAAAGTAGGCTTAACTAGGCTGTACGCTAATTACGCCATTTTATTAACATAAAGCATTAGATTTGCGATATTGAGCATAACTCTTAATCTATAAGTCAAACTGATGTCAAACTTTGCATACAAGTTTATATATCAGTAACTAAGGTTTCTACACTTTTACATTTTCATAAATCACGTTTTAAGGTAATAAGGGCATAACGGTCAACATATGAGCAATTAACGGAAATCTGCATATTAATTGGATAACTAGTGAACCAAGGTGTATAATCACAGAGGGTTGTTATAACATGTAACCTAATCCAATTTAAGCTCTGAGGCATTTCTAAAACATACCTAAACGGGTCAGAACTGAAAGTCAAAGTGAAAGTCAAACTATGTGACTTTCGGTTCCGAACCGGGTCAAAACAGGAAATAGTCGGGTTGAACATGTTCGGACATGTTCTTACACTTATTACTAAGTTATAACAATGATCAAACAGGTTATATATGTTCTAGATAGCTAATTATGCATAAATGACATTTTAAGCATCATGTTGACTTTTTACTTAGAAGTTTGACCCGACTTTTGACCTGGTTAGAGTGATGATCAGGGGAAACCCTTTTGAGGTTTTATTACCCACATAAATACCAACTCATAACTACTTTTAATTCGAGATATAACTGAGCCATTATAGACTAATCTCGAAGTCAAACCGTAATTACGACGGTTTGACTTTTAGCTAATTAAACAAGCTAAACTCAATTAAAGAAGGACTAGTAGACTTACAAGAGTCCTATGCACTAGATATGATCAGTTGGACCTGCTTGATAGCTCCAGAATTGATCACAAATGCAGATTAATGTGTGAAGAACAATGTTGCACATAATGTCCTTATATAGCACCTTAATCACCACAATTCTTTGACACTTGGGGTCTACAACCCACCACAACTGAACAACACTTGTTCCCTAGTGCTTAGGGGTCGTTCACAAGTGAGAAATACCGGCCTTATTGGTTAAAATCGCGTTTAACAGGCTGTTACCTGTTTTTCTGCATCTGACGTCGCCACGCGGGCCGCCTCCCACTTTGACAATTCTCACGCGGACCGCCTAGCCCGCGAAATCAGATTTTTGATTTTTCTTTGTTTTCCAAGTTGACCTTTGGCTTCACGAAGGGGCAACTAGGGTTATTTCTTGCATTTTGACCCCCTTATATTTACCCACAAGGACTTTAGGGCTTATACCCTCTTTGCCAAGTCCCTGAACACTTCCGGTTAACCCGAAAAGCCTTAACTTTCAACGTTAACACTTTAACCCCTCGCACGCGAATTTGATCATAACTTTCTCATACGATAACGAAACTTTATGAAATTTTAATCGTGCATTCTAGTGAGCATAATTTATATTTACAAAGCTTCGGGTTTGTCAAAAGGTCACTCAGAGGTATATCTTTAACATGTTGACACATTTAACCCCTGTAGTTTGTAATGTCTCACTTTTAGCTTCGTATGATACATGATTTATTCGTTTGATGTTATGAACATCATGTAGGGTTATTATGAAGTATATTTATTCACTGTTGACACTTAGAATCCGTAAAATCTCATACTTTCCATGTTTGTCAACTTTAGTCCTTTTATAACATTCTTTCACACGTTCAAACTTTATGACACGTGTCAACACATTATAGGACGTGAATTTTCGAGGTGTTACATCCTCACCCCCTTAAAATAAATCTCGACCCGAGATTTACTGAAATAAGTAAGGGTACTTTTCTTTCGTCGTGGATTCAACCTCCCACGTGAATTCGGGACCACTACGGGCATCCCATTTGACCTTAACAATAGGTACATGCTTCCTTCGAAGCTTCTTAACCCGCCGATCCTCAATCGACAAGGGTTTTTCCACAAACTTCAAGCTCTCATCTATATGCACATCTGTATGCGGCATAACCAGTGATTCATCAGCGAAGCACTTCTTCAGATTGCAGATGTGGAACACATTGTGAATTCCACTGAGCTCTTCAAGTAAGTTTAACTTATAGGCAACTGACCTGACACGTTCGATAATCTCGAAAGGTCCTATGTATCTCGGGCTTAGCTTGCCTTTCTTACCAAACTGCATCACCCCCTTCCAGGGTGATACTTTAAGCAATACTTTGTCACCTACTTCGAAGTGAAAAGTTTTACGCTTTGGGTCAGCGTAACTCCGCTGCCTATCACGGCAGTTTTGAGACGGTCACGATACTGGACAACCTTGTCCGTCGTTTCAAACACTATCTCTGGTCCTGATAACTGGACATCTCCAACTTCCGTCCAACAAACTGGTGTTCTACACTTTCTACCGTATAATGCCTTAAAAGGCGCAGCCTTGTTGCTGGTGTGGTAGCTATTGTTGTAGGAGAATTCGATTAATGGTAGGTTCTTATCCCAACTACCACCCATATCGATCGCACATGCACATAGCATGTCTTCCAACGTTTGAATAGTACGCTCACTCTGACCGTCTGTCTGAGGATGGTAAGCCGTACTAAAGTTCAAACGTGTGCCCAAAGATTGTTGGAAACTCTTCTAAAAATGTGACGCATACCTAGTATCTCTATCAGAGATAATAGCCACAGGTATGCCATGTAAGGCTACCATCTTATCAACGTATAACTGGGCTAACATATCGGAGCTACAAGTCTCCTTGATGGGTAGGAAATGTGCTGAATTAGTCAGTCTGTCAACTATAACTCATATCGTATCATTTCCTTTCCTTGTCTTGGGTAACTTGGTAATAAAATCCATAGTTACCATTTCCCACTTCCACGTAGGAAGTTCAGGCTGTCGTAGCAAGCCTGACGGCTTTTGATGCTCGGCTTTGACTTGCGCACATGTCAAGCATTTAGCTACATGGGTGGCTACAGACTTGTTCAAGCCTATCCACCAATAATTTGCCCTTAGATCCTGGGTAGCTGATGGCAAATTCTTAATCGTTGCCTAATTAGGGTTGCGGCATTTAATACGTAAGTAATATGAACCGTCTTTCTTATTTAACAATATAAAACCCTCAGAAGATTGAGTCAGGCTATATGTGCCTATATCTTAAAACTTACTAAATCAGGGTTTCGATTTTTCCATATTCGATATGGAGTTTTCATAATACTCCAGCCCACAGCGGGATGTTAATCTTAGTTCTACCTGTCTTCCAGGAGGTAAGCAGGGAAAACTTATGAGAAGATAATTAAGATACAAGGAGGCTATAGAGATTTTCCATATCTCAGGCTCCAGTTCATCCATCATTGCTCGTGTTAAATGAGTGACATCTTTATGTTATAAGTCCACGAATTTCTTAATCGGGAACATTTACTTGAAAAAAAATATTCCATTTTTGGATATCTTCTTTGAATACTACTAGTCGACTTTAGTACAATATGATCATTGGGATATCTCAGGGGTTCCATGTATTAAACCTCCATGCCGATCAGACATGGAAATAATCTATGGGACACACTAGGATACGCCAATCCTCATATGACACTTTTATCAAACATAGTTTGGCATTCGCAGGCGATAGAAAAAAAAACAATGAGAAAATAACTAAAAATAACATATGTCGTCGTACTCTTATGCAAAGAAAGAGTGCTCTTAGATTTTCGGAAGGATTCCTTGCCGATCTATAAGAATCGGTTACTATGGTTTCCTTGGTAGTTATACCTTGTGGATGATAAAAAAAAATTTGCTAAGTTTATGGTTCATGAATATTTATTATTGCCTGTTTTAAAAACAGGACACTTAGCAGAAATTATCATTGATAAATGATAAGGAAGTTTATTGTACAAGTGCTTATATTAAATCAACAATGGAAGTTTCACAAACTAGGCACCTAGCTCAGTTGGCTAGGCGCGCGAAAGGGTGCGGTCTAGACCCAGGTTCGATTCCGGGGACGGCCAATTCCACCATTTTTTTTATGTTTAATATTTATTAGTCGCACGGATACGTGTAATAACGAGGGTTGTCTCATAAGGAGTCTTGATAATTAATTTCTTCTTATCACCCGCAATATGGGCTTGATTTTTAAGGCAACCAATCGATTTTTATCACTTTATTGAGTCCTTATATTTAACGGAACTAGGACATCGGAAAAATGATTCCTAATGGATATAAAACATCCAATTAATGCTGAAGCAGTCTCTGAAGTATACAGGCTTCTTACTGAACTTTCGTTGCTTTTTTATTAAGCCTGTACTTGCTCTCTTTCTCCGATTTCTGGGAGTTATTATCCTTCTTTTGGTTCATCCTTCATATACGAAGTGTGAACAAAATCTCCTCATGAGCAATTTAAACATGGTTTTGAATGAGATTTAGAGCGAGAAGCATTCGGCTCTTTGGATTGTCTCATGACCTTTCTATGGTCCTTCCATCTGCTGCGTCAACCACAGCCTGGAGATTAACTCCATTGATATTGAGGTTTACGTTTGTAGTTTTATTAACTTTCGTCGCCTTATTAGTATTGCGACTTTCGTCTACCTCATCCGAGTTTTCCATACTCGAAACTTGGTACTAATCACCAAGATTTAACCATTATTAGTCATCATCCTGATGACCTGACTTAGGTTAGCCACGGCATTCATAAACCGTATGGGCTATTCTGTTCCGAACATTCATAGTGAAGGTTATTTGAACGTATTTCCATTATATTTAGCCTAGGTCACAACGGGACCATCAATGGCATGCAAAGTTTGGAGCGAGTCCAATACTTGCTTGACAGGGGACCATAATGTCACAATTGTCTTTGTCACAAGGACGATTATAAATAGCTCAAAGGCTAGCCTTTCATGACTTCGGTTATATTTTTATATACATATATGGCATAGAAGCCTGTCGCGAGGGACGTAGAAAAATATGGCATAAAGCACAGTCATGAAGGACATAAATGATTATACGGCACGAAGGCCTTGTCACAAAGGACATTTAGATATGGCACAAACGGCCTTGTTATAAGGACATTCATCCAATCTGGTACAAAGGCATGTCACCAGGAATGTTAACATTTAATATGTTAACTTGTCACGAATGACCAATTATAGCACATAGGCTTGTCATGAATGACTTTAAAACACAACTTGATGGTCTATCACCAAGGACCTTAATTTATAAGCCGCAATCTTATTAGATTAGGGCTTCGAGGTTTGAACGTGGTTCTTCACCTTTGGACAGGGAGTCATAGACTACAACTGTCATCGTCTTGGAAGACGATTCTTTTGGCAGAAAGATAAGCCAATCAACATCACTAATGGATGTTTATATATAACCATCGTATCTAATGATATTAGTCATGATCACATCGATCATATTGACTATTAGGTTTGGGAATAATCACACCATTTTGAATAGGGGATCATAAAGATCACTACTATCTTTGTCTTACCGACACTAGAATAAAGTATAGCCCGTAGGCATTTCATCACGAGGGATGTTAATATTATGATCATCATACTGAGGATACTAGTCAGGATCGCACTGATAGTATAGACTATGGGAATTGAGTATAGCTCACCCCCTTGGCAAAGAATCACAAAAGATTACAATTGCCTTGTCTCAGTTGGACGATATAATATAGCCCTTAGGCAAAACATCATTACGGATGTTAAAATTTTTAATCATCGTATTGATGATTTTTGTCATGATCGTATTGATCATATGAACTATTAGGCTTGAGCATAGCTCACCACCTTGGACAGGGAATCGTAAAGATCACAATGTCTTTGTCACACATGGACAGTATAATTTGGCCCATAGGCGAAAACATCACTCATGGATGTTTATAATTGGTTCATCCTATTAGATGCTATAAGTCATGATTGCATTAATCATATTGACTATTTGGCTTGAGCATAGCTCACCACCTTAGACAAGGAATCATAAAGATAACAATGTCAATGTCTCAAATGGACAATATATTATAGCCCGTAGGCAAGACATCACTAAAGGATGTTAAATAATATTATCATCATATTAAATGATATTAGTCATGATCGCATTGATCATATAGACTATTATGTTTGGATATAGTCCAATATTTTAGACAGGAGGTCAAAGACCATCACTGTCGTTGTCTTATCGGACAACAAGTTTAGCCCGTAGGCACATCATCACTAACGGATGTTCCTAATATGATCATCTTATAGGATGATATAAGCCATGATTCCTAAATTACTAGGTTAGATAAGGGGATTGGAAGAATCCAATATAAGGATGCCTGTTGTGATTTTCTCGAATCACATTTGTCAAGAGTGCTAACACGTTCCTAAGTGTTAACAAGGATCTGAATCCCTTGAGTAGGTTTCACCATCTTGGCCGCGTAGGCTCGGTTTCACCTTTTAGATTCTTTTTAAACTGCATACTGACAGGGAAGGAAGGATATTTATTTATCATATGTGATCAGTAGCAAAAGGTTTGGAGTCGTTTTGATAAGTAAAACTCATTTTATGGCCCGTAAGGGCAAAACCGACAATTACCGGATTAAGCCTACGACTACTAGTTATGCTCAGCCTAAAATTAATTAAAAATATTTACAAATCCCAAAATAATATATTATATCAGTGGGTATTAAGTTTGATACCAAAAAGTAGGCTTAACTAGGCTGTACGCTAATTACGCCATTTTATTAACATAAAGCATTAGATTTGCGATATTGAGCATAACTCTTAATCTATAAGTCAAACTGATGTCAAACTTTGCATACAAGTTTATATATCAGTAACTAAGGTTTCTACACTTTTACATTTTCATAAATCACGTTTTAAGGTAATAAGGGCATAACGGTCAACATATGAGCAATTAACGGAAATCTGCATATTAATTGGATAACTAGTGAACCAAGGTGTATAATCACAGAGGGTTGTTATAACATGTAACCTAATCCAATTTAAGCTCTGAGGCATTTCTAAAACATACCTAAACGGGTCAGAACTGAAAGTCAAAGTGAAAGTCAAACTATGTGACTTTCGGTTCCGAACCGGGTCAAAACAGGAAATAGTCGGGTTGAACATGTTCGGACATGTTCTTACACTTATTACTAAGTTATAACAATGATCAAACATGTTATATATGTTCTAGATAGCTAATTATGCATAAATGACATTTTAAGCATCATGTTGACTTTTTACTTAGAAGTTTGACCCGACTTTTGACCTGGTTAGAGTGATGATCAGGGGAAACCCTTTTGAGGTTTTATTACCCACATAAATACCAACTCATAACTACTTTTAATTCGAGATATAACTGAGCCATTATAGACTAATCTCGAAGTCAAACCGTAATTACGACGGTTTGACTTTTAGCTAATTAAACAAGCTAAACTCAATTAAAGAAGGACTAGTAGACTTACAAGAGTCCTATGCACTAGATATGATCAGTTGGACCTGCTTGAGAGCTCCAGAATTGATCACAAATGCAGATTAATGTGTGAAGAACAATGTTGCACATAATGTCCTTATATAGCACCTTAATCACCACAATTCTTTGACACTTGGGGTCTACAACCCACCACAACTGAACAACACTTGTTCCCTAGTGCTTAGGGGTCGTTCACAAGTGAGAAATACCGGCCTTATTGGTTAAAATCGCGTTTAACAGGCTGTTACCTGTTTTTCTGCATCTGACGTCGCCACGCGGGCCGCCTCCCACTTTGACAATTCTCACGCGGGCCGCCTAGCCCGCGAAATCAGATTTTTGATTTTTCTTTGTTTTCCAAGTTGACATTTGGCTTCACGAAGGGGCAACTAGGGTTATTTCTTGCATTTTGACCCCCTTATATTTACCCACAAGGACTTTAGGGCTTATACCCTCTTTGCCAAGTCCCTGAACACTTCCGGTTAACCCGAAAAGCCTTAACTTTCAACGTTAACACTTTAACCCCTCGCACGCGAATTTGATCATAACTTTCTCATACGGTAACGAAACTTTATGAAATTTTAATCGTGCATTCTAGTGAGCATAATTTATATTTACAAAGCTTCGGGTTTGTCAAAAGGTCACTCAGAGGTATATCTTTAACATGTTGACACATTTAACCCCTGTAGTTTGTAATGTCTCACTTTTAGCTTCGTATGATACATGATTTATTCGTTTGATGTTATGAACATCATGTAGGGTTATTATGAAGTATATTTATTCACTGTTGACACTTAGAATCCGTAAAATCTCATACTTTCCATGTTTGTCAACTTTAGTCCTTTTATAACATTCTTTCACACGTTCAAACTTTATGACACGTGTCAACACATTATAGGACGTGAATTTTCGAGGTGTTACAAGTGGGCAGGACGTGCGGCAATGGTGGTGTGGGGGTGGGAGTGGGTGATGGCAGGTGGTGGACGGAGCTATGGCGGCGGTGCCGGCGGTGGATCTGTATATATGAGAGAGAGAGAGAGTTAAGGGAAGAGAACTCTGAATTTTTTATAATTTTATTTTTTAGTATTTAGGTAAAATGACCAAAATATCCCTTATGTGGGGTCCAGTTGGTCAGATTTTACCATAAAAACTAACTGAGTTAGGGCTAAAGGACGTAACATGTAAGGATTTGCAAACATCGAGTACATTTTTTGTAATTTTTTAAGACAAAGGACACACTTTGCAATAAGTGACATACATAAAGGACGAGTTTTGTAATTTACTCTAAATTCAAAGCATAGGATTATGCATGCATGTTGTCAATGTCGGGGTGGACATTGACGGTTATACAAGTTTTATAAACATAAGAGTTTACAAAAGCAAGGTTTATGCGAATATAATGCGTTACAAATACAGAGTTTCCATATAACATGACAAGAAAATGATTTTAAATTCGTTTTCTCAACTATACTTCAAAAACCGGTTATTCAAAAAGATTTATTTCAAATCTTTTACAAACAAACTATGAAATCGCTCAAATTTATGTTGATTTTTCGCATGTTTCTTTCTCAGGTTACTTTTTCAAAACTATGGAACGGTTGGAATAGGAGAACCACTGGAGACTCGAGTACTTAGTGGGCGTTCTTTTTCTAGAAGTCTTAGTTTATTTGCTTCCGCTGTGCAATGAAGATACCAGTCCAGTCATGCCAGCTCTGATTATTTCGGGGTGTGACACACATGACACTTTTTAAATGGTTTTTACAGTTTGTATTCTGTATACGAAATGTGGTTTGTATTCGATTCTACTTCTACTATATATGGCTTGATTTTTGTAACTATGGTTTAAAAATCCCTAGTTCTTAGTTGGTTTTTAAAAAGCACACCTAGGCGCGAGACGACCTGAGACGCAAGCTAGTTCACTTTTATTGGTGAGGTGCGTTCTATACAAAAGCGCACAGGAGGCACACGTGAGACGGGCTAGAGGCGCAGTCTTGAGGCACACCTTTTGTACATGTGAAGTTTTTATGCATTATGATGTTGTACCTATAGTTTTTAGGTTGTACATATAGTTTATTTAGATCTGGGTTATTGGATTTAAATAATCTCAACTTTCATCATTTGATCGGTAACACTCCCAACTTACGAGTTGTATCACGTCATTCCTAACTTTCAACTTATTTTCCTCTGACACCCCCAAACTAACTGAACACTAACCTACTTAGCTGACGCCAGATACCATGTCACTAAACAAGTGTCACATCAGATGCACGTTATAAAAAAGCCACGCCAGATGCCATGTTACTAAACAAGTGTAGTAAAAAACTAATTGGATCAGGGTTCAGTTTTTTGGAGTGCCAAAGGAAAATAAGTTGAAAGTTGGGAATGACGTGGTACAATTCGTAAGTTGGGAGTGCTATCGACCAAATGGTGAAAGTTGGAATTATTGAAATCCAATATTCCTTTAGATATTAAACCATATTTAGAGTTTATTTTTTTTTGAAAGGCTAAATTTTATTAAGAAACCAAACTGTACAACAAGCCAACGACTGATAGATGGTCAACCCAAATTTACATATAAAGAAACTTTTAGAAACTAAAGTTACACCATTTCTCCCATTCAAACGTTTCAATCTTTGACCAATTCTTGACCCATAGGTATCCCAATGTTTTTAGATCAGCTAACATGTTTCAAATTTCCAAGTTTTTGGATTTGAAGATAACTTCATTCCTTGTTCTCCATATCAGCCAACACGCTAATAGAATTACCGTTTGTATTAATTGCCTTTTGACTATGGAGACATCACCTAGGTGGATGGAAAACAGATCTTGCAGCGAGAATGCGTAAATAGGAGGAATGTTGCACCAAGATTAAACTGCCTGTCATATCACTGTTGCCACATAGCATGAGATCAGAATATGATCGAGAGACGTTTGTATCCCCAACCCCCTCGAGTTTTACGTGCTATTTTTAAGTATTTATCGGTATAAATTCAAGTTGGTTTACGCTTTGATATAATTAGTTTTTTTCGAAAATCAGTCATATTAAATATAATATGTGTTTATGCTTATTCTTATTGACATTTTCAGTTAGTCAACGTTTGATCGATAAGCAATTAAAAAATTTAGTACGCTCAATAACGTTAATAAAACTGACCCCGCAACACGGGGAATCAATTCTAGTTAGGATTATTTATAAATATTATATACATGGAAGACGACAAACATACCGAGTCGGATGGGTCGATGAGGAGGCCGGTTTTACCAGTCTGAGCAATTTTTTATTCTTTTTATCAAAATCGTTGGTATTTAAAATCTTGAGTAAGCTTCTGTTTTGCTCCCTGTGGTTTGGTCACTTTAACGATTTTGCCCTAAACCTTTAAAAATAGTCATTTTCCTCCAATAGTTTGCTATGGTTTTTCCATTTTGCTCCCTGCGGGGAGCAAAATGGAAAAACAGACAACTTGGATGGAGTTAGAGGCGGGGAGCAAAATGGAAAACCCATAGCAAACTATTGGAGGAAAATGGCTATTTTTAAAGGTTTGGGGCAAAACCGTTAAAGTGACCAAACCACAGGGAGCAAAACGGAAGTTTATTCTAAAACCTTTTGACTGATAAAGTTGGTTCACGATTAGAGGCATTATAATTTTAAAACTGACAAGTTCGAAACTAAATAGAGCCGTTAAAACTGATAAGTCATCAAAAACTGATCTGTAAATCAAACCATTTGGATCTTAAACCTCCTAAACAATCTGACTTGCTTCAGTTTATACTAGTATTAGCTTATTCAGTTAGTCATAACATATTAATAAACATCTCATAGCCGTCCTTGAGAACTCACAAAAAAATTGGGTCTCGGGCGACAGAAAGAAGTGATCCCAAAATTGTGGTTAAGGGAGGAATGAATTAAAAAATAAAACCATAGTGATGGTGCCAAGAGATGAACTTAAGACATCTACATTATCTTAAAATGGTTTTTTCCATTCCACCACTAACATTTTTTTTTGTATAACAAATGGATAAATATACTAAATATAGGGTTAAGTTATTCTACAAAGACTCCTAATTGTAAGAAGGCTTTATAGAGTGACAAGTGTCCAATAATCTAAAACTTAAACCCACTACACCACCATCCAAAACCTAAACACTCACCCACCCCCACCCCACCACCACCCAAAAACCTCCACCCCCCCCCCCCCCCCCAAATAAAAAAAAAAACCCTCAACCCACCCAAAAGCCTAACACCCTCCCTCCCCGCGGGCAATTTTTTTTTGTGGGTTGGGGGGGGGGGGGGGTTAGGTTTTTGGGTAGTGGTTGGTGTTTAGATTTTTTTGTGTAGTGGGTTTATTTTTAGGAACCTTTGTACACTTCTTATTTTTAATAGCCTTTGTATTTGATCCTAATCCACTAAATAATATGGTTGTAAAACAAGGTTTCCAAGGCCGAGTACTCCCCGAGTAGTCGCTACAAGGTAGGCTGCCGAGGCGACTTTCTCTAACTCCGCCTAATTACTCGGAATCGATCAAATGCGGTCAAACTCGGCCAAAATCGGATATAGTAGGGCAATTCGGGCCGAGTTTGACTTAAAAAATAATAAAACATAATTTATATGACCATCATATTAAATAATGAATATCATTTTCACGTATTTTGTTATAAATATTAGTAAATTTATGTTATTAGACATATATTTAATTTCCGCAAACTAATTTCTTTATAATTTAACAAGTTCGAGTACTCCCCGAGTACTCTCCGCCTATGTTGAGTACTCTCAACTCTCCGGTCGACCGACTAGGGAGCGCCTAGCGACTTTTGCAACCATGCTAAATATATAATATAATAAATGTATATAAAAGTTTTTAAAACCTTTCAGGCCCTTTGAAAATTTGGGCCTCGTGTGACAGCATGAGTTAGCCGACCCTGAAACATCTCTAAGGCCAGGTGGTGTGGGCTAGTGCCCCCAGCCACCTCAGCTGGGTGACACTAGGGATGAGCATTTGGTACCGGGTACCGGTACCAGTTCCCATTCTCCCAGTTTTTCGGTACCGGTATCAGTACGGTACATGTATTTACGGGTAAAACACCGGTAAGTACCGGTACCGTACCGGTACAGGTATCGAAATGGTGTATTTGATACCGGTACCACTTTTTCCCGTTTTTTGGTACCGAACGGGTACCGTGCTCATCCCTAGGTGACGCCCCCAACACCATCCATGCTCCACCAAGAGGAGGGCGCTATGATTGCATGGCGAGCGTTAAAGGGGGAGGGTTGGGGAGCAGCTAATCACATTTTTGTAAATTTATTTTGTTAATGGAGTTTTTAAAAAAGCTTTATTCCACACTATGCAAGTTAACAATAAAGACCTCACTTAAATGACGTTGAGTTAGCGCAATAAACTTTTCTAAAAATATAACCTTATAGAAATACATCAAATCTAAACACAAAATTAGTATATTCTGTATTGAGTGGGTTATCATGCTGTTGTTTTGAATTAAATAAAATAATGAAAGCAGTCAACTTTGTAAAGATACAATTAATATAAACAAATTGTTTATTAGCTAATGAAAAAGATAGATAAAAGATGAATAATACTATTAGAAAGGATACAAAAAGTACTACCACCCCACCCTTTTTTCTCCTCAAAATTCCAAACCCCTCTCTTTCACACACACAGCTGCACCAGACAGACAGACACAGCACAACCCAAATAGATAATATAATTATTCACCGGAAAATCGGGTGGAATTGGGGAAAATACTCATACCCGACTGCTCTCCGGCGAACTTAATCGTGGAATTGAAGAAGAAGAATGACATCCACGAGGCTGTTATTGTTGCCTCTTTTAACCCCTTGTACTACTTCTGCTGCCGCTGCTTCACGTTTATCTTCTTCTTCATCTTCTTCTTTCAGGGTTTCTGGTCCACAAATTCCGTTCAAAAGGAAGCAGGTAAATGTTAAACCCTACTTTCTATTTACTTATATGATTGCTTGAATTGATTTTTGAGTTTCTGTTTATGGGTTTGATGTAATTTGTGGTGGGTATGTTGTTTGATTAATTTGTGAGTTGAAATTTGTTTGGGTTTGTATGGTTGAGTGGTTTTGGTTGGATCTTGATGGAATTCTTGATTTTTGTTATTGATTTGGGATCTTTACCCCTTGTATTTTTTTTTTAAAGTTTGTATGAATTGAATGTTCTGTTAAGTTGTGTTAATTTTGTTTGTTTGTTATGTGGGATTGTTGGTTTAATTTGTTCAGGCAGACTACTTAGACTTGATGCCCTTAAATCACACAATTCTTCGCTATTTGGTCATAGTTGTCAATAGCGAGCGTAGCAATCGCTATAGCGCACTATGTAGCGTATAGGTCTACGCTCGCTATTAGAGCTGTAGCGATAATAGCAACATTTTAATTTTTTTTTTGTTTTTTTAAATATATATAGCAATTAAATATAACTATAAAATAGCTGAGTTTAGGTTTTTGTTAAATATACATGTAAAATAGCACATATACCAGGGTTTTTTTGATATAATATACATATAGAATTTTTAAAATTTTCTTTCTAGTGTATCGCTGTTTGTAAAATAGCAGCCCGCTATTTATCGCTATTCGCTATGTAACATATAGGTACCTTATCGCTATTTGTCGCTATTCGCCATTAACAACTATGTATTTGGTGCATAGTTGTCGAAGGCGTAAGGCGCACTCAAGACGTGATTGGTGAGACTCAGGCTTTTTAGGTGCAAGGCACTTAAAAAGTGAGGGCCAGAGATGAGCAATTTAGGGATTTTACACTTGTTTAGGCTTTTTTAGGGCTAATTTCGGCTGGTTCCATGTCATTTTTGGATGTTTCAGACCATTTTGGCTGGAACTTGTAGATTTTTGCCTGAAGTTACAGAAATTGGCTAGAACCTCATCGGAACGAATCAAATCATGAATTGTATTATTGATAATAATAGGAGATTACAATAGATTATATAGATAAATAAATTACATTCTAAACCCTCTATTATTAAGTCTAATATTCCCCCGCAAGTTGAGGGCGGGGAATGACCTGCAACTTGGATCTTAACAGCAGAAATCGTTGAGGGCGGGGAATGACCTGCAACTTGGATCTTAACAGCAGAAATCGTTGAGAGGGTAACGGTTTGGTAAACACATCAGCAGTTTGATCATTTGTAGATATGAACTTGACATTAAGATTGCCTTGAGCAACTTGTTCACGGACAAAATGGTAATCGACCTCTACATGCTTAGTACGAGCATGAAAAAACGGGATTCGCAGAGAGATAGGTTGCACCAAGATTATCACACCAAAGAGTCGGAGATTGATGAACTATTCCAAGTTCCTGAAGAAGCGACTTTAACCAGATCAGCTCAGCAACAGTGTCAGCAATGGCCTTATATTCGGATTCTGTAGACGATCGAGAGACAGTTCTTTGTTTTCGAGCAGCCCAAGAAATCAAATTAGAGCCTAAATAGATAGCAAATCCCCCCGTGGAACGACGATCGATGGGGCAGCCTGCCCAGTCAGAATCCGAGTATGCGTGAATATCTTGAGTCCAATGAGAGTCAGAGAAGGCCTGTAACCTGGAACCTGTGTCATGACGAAAGTATAATCCAAGCTGAACTGTGCCCTGAAGATACCGCAAGATACGTTTCACAGCAGCCCAATGATTTTCAGTCGGAGAATGCATAAACTGACAAACTTTGTTGACAGCAAAGGCAATGTCAGGTCTAGATAAGGTAGCATACTGAAGAGCACCAACAATTTGGCGATATTTGGAAGGGTCCTCAAGAGGAGGACTATCATCAGGTAACAACTCATGAGAGGTACTCATAGGAGAAGACACAGGTTTACAATCCACCATACCAGCCCTGTGAATAATATCCAAAACATACTTACGTTGAGATAGAAGCAAATTGGAACCATGACGAAGAACTTCAATACCCAAGAAGTAATGTAATGGACCAAGATCCTTAACTGCAAACTGAGAGCTAAAACGACCAATGATGTCACAGATAGCAGTATCATTATTACCCGTAACGATGATGTCATCGACATAAACAAGCACATACACAATAGTGCCTCGGGAATTCAAGATAAATAGGGATGGATCAGTTTTGGATCCATAAAAACCAAGCTGCTGAAGTGCTTGAGACAACTTAGTAAACCAAGCCCGAGGAGCTTGTTTAAGGCCATATAGTGATTTGTGCAAGAGGCATACATGATCAGGTCTCGTAGAGTCAATAAAACCAGGAGGTTGCTTCATATAAATTGTTTCTTTAAGATCACCATGCAGGAAGGCATTCTGAACATCTAGTTGACGAGTAGCCCATTTGTTTGTCACAACCAGTGAAAGAACAGTACGTATAGTGGCCGGTTTGACAACCGGACTAAATGTTTCATGATAGTCAACTCCCGGTTGTTGATGAAAACCCTTAGCCACCAGACGAGCCTTGTAACGACTTATCTTCCCAGTAGGATCTGTTTTCAACCTGTAAACCCACTTACAATCAACCACATTAGCATTTTTGACAGGTGGAACTAATGACCAAGTACCATTCTTATGCAAAGCCGCCAACTCTTCAGCCATGGCATGACGCCACTCAGAAGACCTATTGGCAACGGTAAATGAGGTAGGTTCGGTAGGTATAGGCGAGGAGGTGGTAGTGGTGTATGCAGCAGGGTTGTATTGTGTGGGTTGTTTAGGGTGTGGCCTAAGGTTAGGTGGGCGGGTTCTGGGTGGTGCGTCGGGATTTGTAGAGGCATGGGTTGTATGGATAGGGTTGGCTTGAGTGGATTGTGCGGCTGAGGTTGAAGATGGTGAGGATGATTCGGGTGTGATGGTTGGAGAAGAGGGACCATGTTCTGAAGATGCAGAATGGTCGGTGACGGGTTGGCTGAGTGGATCGGTGACAGGTTGGCTGGGTGGATCGACTGGTCATCGGGTATAAAAGGTGGTGGGTGAGGAAAGATGGACACGTAGGACGGTTCGGGTGGGGAGGGAGTCGGGTGGATAGGTGGTTTGTGGTAAGGGAAAACATGTTCATTGAAACGAACATTTCGGGCAATGTACACACGTTCAGTAGTTGGATCAAAACAACGATATCCATGGTGAACAGGGCTGTATCCAAGAAAGACACATGGGGTGGACCGAAAATCAATTTTATGGTGATTGTAGGGACGAAGATATGGAAAGCATTGACACCCAAATACACGAAGAAATGAATAGTCAGGTTTTCGTTTGTAAAGTTGTTCAAATGGAGATTTATTTGAAGATACATAAGAGGGAAGCCGATTGATGAGATATACAACAGTTTTAAAGGCAAAGTGCCAGAAGCGTTGAGGAAGATGGGACTGAGCTAAAAGGGTGAGTCCAGTTTCCACAACATGACGATGGCGACGCTCCACAGTGCCATTTTGTTCACTAGTATGAGGACAGGAGCGTCGGTGAATAATACCAATACTAGTAAGAAACTGGGTGAGACTCCGGAATTCCCCTCCCCAATCAGTTTGAAGACTTTTTAATTTAGTTTTAAATTGTCGTTCTGCCATGTTTATAAAGTTGATTAATGTGGAACGAACATCAGATTTGTGCACTAAGGGGTAAATCCACATATATTTAGAGTGGTGATCAACACACAACAAAAAGAACCGATAACCATCAACTGATAAAAGAGGAGCAGGACCCCAAACATCACAATACACTAAATCCAAAACATTTGTACTACGAAAACTGGAATTAGGTAAAGATAATTTGGAAGACTTGCCCATTTGACAAGAATTACATAATGCAGAAGATAATTTATTTGAAACAGGTAAAGAACAATGCGACAAAATAGAACGAAAAGCACGATCATGAGGATGTCCTAAACGTTGATGCCAGATAGTGGTAGATGCTTTAACGGCAGTAAATGCAACTTTAGGAAGAGATTGAAGGCGAGGCAACCGGATGGAGTAAAGACCCTGTTCACTTGGACCCGTTAGGAGGGTGGTGTGTGTAGACTCGTCTTTTACAACAAAATAAGACGAGTGAAATTCAAAAAAGACATTATCATGACAAAATTGTTGGACAGACAAAAAGTTCTTTTTAAGATCTGGAACATGAAGTATGTTGTTAAGATTAAAGGTTTTATGTGGAGAGTAAATTTTGGAAGAACCAATATGGAAAATAGGTAGTGATTTACCGTTACCAATAAGTAAAGAGTCATTACCATAGTAGGCTTCAGGGTTGTCAATGGCAGCATAATCCTGAGTCGCATGGCCATTACATCCAGTGTCAGGGTGCCAAGTAAAGCCAGTAGGAGCATTGCCATCCGAGTGAGCAACGAAATTAGCTTGAGTCGGCTGATTAGGACACTGGGTTGGAAGATGGCTTATTCCACATCTGTTGCAATGACCATACACCGTATTTTGAGTGGAGGCCCAACTAAACTGTCTGGTAGTAGTGTCCCTGGAGCGATTTTGGTTTTGTGGTGCCCTTGTGTTGCCCCTTGTAAAGCCGCGCCCACGGCTGCCACGATTGTTAGTGGTTGATGACCGTGATGTATAATAAGCCTGTGAGTTATGGTTTGATGGAGAGGCTGTTGGCTGAAGTTGATAACCCAATTGGGCAGCCAACAGTTGAAGATTGTTGAGTTGAGTTTGAATAGCATCAATGGACGGTGTGACAGAGGGTAGGACAACCATGGGTGGGGTGGCCGTAGGTGGTGTTGCAGCCATAAAAGCTTGCGGATTAGGGGTGGAGGCGGTGGGTAGGCCGTGGATTTTGGCGATCATGTAATCATGATCACTTAGAAGACCATGTAGTTCGGTAAAGGCAACTGGTGGAGTACGAGCAAGGAGGTTTGCTTTCAGCCCATTGTATTCTTCTCTAAGACCGGACAGAACAAGCATGACCAGATCCTTGTCCTTGAAGGGTTCTCCAATATTTGCAAGTGCAGTGGCATATTCTTGTGCTCGACACAGATAATCAACCGGTTTTTCATCGCCTTTCATAGTGATCCGGAGGAGTTGGCTTTTGAGTGTGAACTCATGAGATGAACTGATTGGTGCGTAGACACGTTCCAGGGACAGCCAAACTTCACGAGATGTTGGGCCTTGAACATGTTGAAAAGATGATTCAGAGACGCTGGAGATTATAAGCATGCGAACATGCGCATCATTGGCAATTCATGAGGCATAACTTGGATTGTTTGTGACAGCATCACCGGTTGTTACACTTTCTGGTGGACACGGTATAGTACCATTAACATAGCCAAACAAATTGTGGGAAATTAAAAAGGGTTCAACCAAGGATCACCAATGTCCATAATTTGTAGGTTTTAGGGTAAAAGAAAACTTGTGGGAGAAGTGAGTAGTCTTTTCTTGATTTGTAAAAGTGGTTATTGCAGCCATGGTAATCGAACAGGGTTCTGATTTTGGTTGTTGTTGGCCAGAAGTATCGTCGGCAGGATTTGTAGAGGTGGCAGCAGTAGGGTTGCTGGCCACGATTGAATGGTGACTGCAGTAGGGTTAGGGCCGGCAGGTTTGGGGGAGATTTTTGATTTTGCTCTGATACCAAATCAAATCATGAATTGTATTATTGATAATAATAGGAGATTACAATAAATTATATAGATAAATAAATTACATTCTAAACCCTCTATTATTAAGTCTAATAGAACGTCACCGGAGCGCCTGGATGGCCGTAAGGCGCTTTCCTTGCGACTAGCCTCGCCTGAAAACCTAGGCGTGCGCCCAAATCGCTTTTGACAACATAGATATGGTGTTTATGTGAAAGTTCACCATTAATAAGGCTGTGAGAGCTTGCACCTTACGCCATACCAGTGATACCGGTCATCCCGCTTTTATTAATCTGAGTATTTAGAGTTGGGAATAACCTTTCAAGTATACGTTTTCTTAAAATGACTTATTTGCGGTAAATTCAAGATTATGGAAGCATTGTATGTCTTAGGTTGCAAGATTTGTTCAAGATTACATATTTACAGTTATAGAGGACGGATGCAGTTTTCTTCACTTGAACTGATTGTTTGAAATGATAACTATATTTCCATATTTTATTGAATTGTAGAAATTTTTTTCTACAAATATGACATTTAAATAATAATGAACCAAATGAAAACTTGTACGCAAGGTGGTCATACAGAGTCAACATGTATGCAAGGTTAGCTAGTATAATTGATTAATTTTAAATGTTGAATTGAATGTGTGCCGAGACTATAAAAGGATAGAAGTCATAGAACTGAAATAAAGATATACAAGAGTGGGGTGAGAGCATTTTAAGTGGTTTGGTCATCTTCAATGTAGGCATGTGCATCGGTTTGAATAGGAGCAAGAGGACATCATTCGATTAGGTGAAGGCAATTTGGACCCCTTTAATGATGAACAGGTCAATTTGGGTTATGTTTTATTTCTAAATGGTGAAACGGGTGGAAAGAAATTATCACTTGCCGTAAAGAAAACATATTTGAGTAATTATTTCAGTAAAAAGGTTCTATTTTGCTTGTCAATATAGTGTAGTTTGTATGATAGAAGTTTGCTTTGTGTTAGTTAGATACATTTGTTAGTTATTGTGCATTTGACATGACCATGCTGCATAAATACGTCATGCTCCATGAACATCTAGAAACTATTTACCTTTGCACCTTTTCTGTATTGCATCACCTATGTTTTGATATAAGTTGTAACTGTAAGAGTGATCAAATTCACGTTAATCAACTAACCTGCCTAGTTTCCAAACAACTTCGTTTGGATCGTCTATACAACTGTCTTTTGGGGGTATTTGGATGCTTGTTTTGCAAGTGATTATGTTATATGGAGTAATCAGAATCAAATAGTCAGCGAAACTGCTGTAATTGAATGATTTTTTGAATGCTCAGTTGGTTTCACTGATAATTTACTACCAGGGCCCTCTGTTTTTATAGTGGCTTTGTGGTAATAAAAGACATCAAGGCGTTTGCTTAAAGATTGATGATGGGAATGAAGTAAACATGCTCGGTTCTGATGATGAATTTGGAACTCCAGTTCCAACCCAAGCTCAAACCGTTGTGGAAGGGTCCGGTGCAGTTCTTGTTTCAGAATATAAACCTTCCCCTGATGTTGATTACCTACAGGTTTGTGTTATCTTGTGCCTTGTCGATTGTTTATATAGTTAGCAGAAATTGTTGGGTGGCTTTATGCATTAAAGATGCGCGTTGGATGACTATGACCCGTTACTAGGGGTGTTCAAAAGCTCGCAGCTCAGCTCGAAAAAACCTCGGTTGTAAACGAGCTGGCTTGGCTCGACTCGATCTGTATACGAGCCGAGCGCGAGCTAGGCTTGGCTCATGAGCTCGCGAGCCAGCTTGAATTATTTTATATTGTATAGATTAATTTAAATTTTAAATGTATTCAAATAAAAAAATATGTGGGAGGGGGTTGAAGTGTTAACATTTGAAGTTTATTTAATCAATAACATACAATACATGAGAAAATAAACAAAAATTATACATATAATACTTTTGATATGCCTCGTGGGTCATATTGTTTTTGTTTAAAATCAATTTCAATTACTAAATCTTTTATTGTTGAATATCAGGACTGGTTTTTGAAATCCGGGTGCATTTTATATTTCTGATTGTTTTAATTTTAATTACCTTTCAGGAGTTACTAGCAATTCAGCAACAAGGGCCACGCAACATTGGCTTTTTTGGAACACGTAATATGGGATTCATGCATCAAGAGCTCATTGAGATTCTTAGCTATGCTATGGTCATAACGGTATATGATATATATATCTGTAACTGCTTTTACTTTATCTACTTTAACTAGAGGTCGCAAGATGGGCGGATTGGGTAACGGGTCAAAGCGTGTAGTTTTTTAGCAACTGTCAAGATGGGCCTGGTTGGATTGGACTGACCCGCAATTTTTTTTAAAATGCATTAGTTTATGGTTTCGTAAGCAGTATTGTTACGTTAATAGTATGGTAGATATGCGCAGCGGAAAATGATATTTGTTTGTGTTGCAGAAAAATCACATCTTTACATCAGGAGCTTCTGGAACTAATGCTGCTGTAATCAGAGGTGCACTAAGAGCGGAAATGCCAGAATTGCTTACTGTTATATTGCCTCAAAGTTTGGAAAAACAGCCTCCTGAGAGCCAAGAGTTACTCTCAAAAGTAAGACTTTAGTTATTTTCTCATACTTCTTGATTTGTAGCATCGTAAAATATATGTTTAGCTAGTCATATTGTTTAAATTAATACACTTATCATGTAGCATGAATCTAGTCATATTGTTTAAAGGGGCAGTTTCATATATACCCCTACAAACTCGCAAAATATCATATCTTATATACCCTTCCAAAGTAGTTGAAATATCATATATATATACCCAATTCATTAAAAACAATTTAATAAATGACAAATTTACCCTTATTTTTCTAAAACTTTGAGATCTCATACATGACCCTTAACTTTAAATATTATATTTACTCATTTCTAGCTTAATTTGTTTAGCTTAAATATTAAGAATACTATTGTTTATGAAAAATAAAATAGAAGTAAAAATGGGTAAAAATAAATTTAAGCTTAAAATGTGTTATATAAAAATATGAAGTCAAAAGATGAGCATATATGAAAACTTGAAGTTAAAAAAATAAGGGTAAACTGATTATTTGTTTTTGATAAATTGGGTATATTTGATATTTTAACTATTTTGTAAGGGCATATATGATGTTTTTAGTTTTGGTTGGGTATATATGAAATTTTAAAGTTTGTAAGGGTATCTATGAAATTAATCCTTGTTTAGTTTAAATTAATATACTTATCATGTAGCATGTATCTTTTTTGTTGACCTTCACCATGTCATGAAAAATGCACATTTTAGGTCATCTCAAATCATCTTTTTTGATCGTTACGTGATAATTAGAGTATAAGTTATGCTGACCCTGTGCAAAGTAAACTCTTTATGCATTTACGCGGTTCTTCATAGAATATTTAGAGGTTAAAAGATTTTTGGGAAAAGTTACAGTTTCTCTCTTGGATATGCAGGTAAAAAATGTGATCGAAAAACCTCACAACGATCATCTCCCATTGATTGAAGCCAGCAGGTTTGTCAAATCTTTCAACGAACCACCATTTTTCTTTTACTCTTTATTAACACAATTAAGATGTGACTGGATATGTTGAAACCTATCTCATTAGTTATTACTATCACATTTAATGTGATTATTGATTATCCAATTCTTAGGTGTCAAATAGTAAGTTTTGAATAAACAACTTCATACTAGTTGCAACAAAACTAAATTTACCTAATTACCGATTTACCCCTAGTTAACCTATTTTTAGAGTTTTTTTACTCCCATCTCACTTGACACATCTCTTTTATTCACCAGAAGGGCACTCAAATAACCGATTATTTGAGAATTACAACTTCATACAACGAAAGCACATCTAGACAATATCTCTTATAGCCTTATCTTATTATAACCGATCATCTGATTCCAATTATATATATATTAAGAAGCAACCCCCTCTCTCTCTCACTATTTACTCCATCCAACCATGTGCTGCCATGTGGCAGCCAACTTTTTTTTTCTCTTTTGTCTTTTAGTGTAACTTTTCATTCACACCCCTTAAACTTTAATAAAGTTCTTATGCAGCCCTCATACTTCAACAAAGTTACTTTTTTTTCTTTCTTTTTTTGATGAATACACCGAGTGCCAGTACTGTTCAAATACCACCGCAACGCGTGGGGTAAAATACCAAAGTTATCATACTGTCCCTAAAGTTAAATAAAGTTGCTTTTTTTTTTTTTCCTTTTACAACTATACTGAGTGCCAGTACCGCACTGATTCCGCCGCAACGCACGGGGTAAAATACTAGTTATTTATATAACTGCCAAAACGCACATCCGAATTCTTTCTTAGCACTACATCTAAGAAATTATAAATCTTCAAGTGGTGGCGTACTGGTAAGCACCTAATTCCCTCTAGCATAGGGCTCAGGTTTGAATCTAGCTTCCACTCGTCTCCTCCTGACTCCTGCCTTAACCCCTTGAAGGCCACTTCACAGCGTTTAGTAGAGTATTGGTGGGACCCCACATGGTTTCCTTAACGGGTTCTCATGTTCGCAAAAACAAAAGAATCTCATCACGGGTCATGCTTAAACTTGTTTAAACACACCGTTTTCAAATAAAATCTCGGCTTTGATTTGCATTACGATATAATCTTAAAACAAGGTTTACTTGTGGCAGGTTGTGTAACATGGACATCATATCGCAAGTGCAGCAAGTCATATGCTTCGCTTTTCATGACAGCCGTTTGCTTATGGAAACATGTCAAGAAGCAAAGAATCTTAGGAAAATTGTAACCCTTTTTTACCTAGATTGAAATATGTGCACACATCATATGCAGCAGCACACTACTCATTTCTGCTGATTTTTCTTTGCAATCATTATAGAGAAGTCAGCCCCTTTGCTATTGGATCACCTAAAAGCAAAGGTTGTTTATTGTTATCGTTGTCGTTATCGTTATTGTTTATTTATATGTGTTAGACAAATAAAACAATTGAAAGGTGTAGGGGATCATATAGAAATGTGCAATATACATTTTCTTGTCCATACACACAACATGTGTAATTCACTAATTTCATTAAGCATGTGTATGCGTTGTAGGGGGCCGAGCATAAAAACCGAGTCTAACCTGTAAAAACTGATTCTAGGTTGAAAATCGAAACGGACAAAATGAGATAACCAGTTTTTTATTTTGAACGACCAACAAAAGTTCAATCACTCAGGTAAACCCAATGGTAAAAGGTCACCCACGCTTGCAAACGCAGACTGCTCAGCCTAAAGCATTTTTGCTCCAGTTAGTTATTTTTAAGTAAAGTGATCAAACTGAACCATCAAATTACTAAAAACAAATAGTAAGTTAAGTAAAGAAATCAAACTGAACCATCAAATTACTAAAAATAAATAGTAAAGTTTTCCGTGATTCCGTGTATGTTTAGGTACACGGGTGTGTATGTTTCGGGTTCAGGTTAGGTTCAGGTTCGTTTCTCATCCGACAAAATTACTATTTTTACAAAAAAACACCCTGAAATTACGTCCAGATTTAATATTTGCATGGCAATGAGAGACCTTAGCCACATTCTTTGTGATCCTTCCTATGTCTATGATCAAATCACTTTTCTGTTTCTGTTTCAGTTTTTCAATCTGATTGATTACTGTTATCATCCATTCAAATTCATCAACAAATATTCTTTCAATTCATTTCCAAAATCATATGAAATGAGCAGGGGGCTAGATGACGCCGATGCCGACGCCTTATCAGCTCTGGCCACCGCTCCACCACCGTCAACCTCCGGCAACCGCAAATCACATTCGCAACAGCTCCGCACCAACACCGGCACCAACTTCAACTTCAAACGCCATCATAAACACCGCAAACACAGCCTTGACGAGGCCAGCATGACTGCGGCCATGCACGGGTTTCACGATCCCGACGAAGATGACGACGGAGATCGTGACTTTTATCCGTACGCCACCGTCGACGACTCCATGACTCAACATTATTACTTAAACAACCCTGGCACAAACAATAGCAGCAACAATAATAGTAACAGTATCAATAATAATGATGATATAAATAATGATAGTGATTATTGTAATATTATTAATATTAATGACATGTCATCTTCATGCAACGAGCACCATCCGTTGCCGGAGTTTTCGTCAACGGGTGGTGGATCTGGATATTTTAAAGCTCCGTCGCGGTCGGCCGTGCATCCAGGGCGGCCGACCGCGGTGGAGCTCAGACCGCATCCGCTACGAGAGACGCAAGTAGGGAGATTCATCCGTACGATTGCGTGTACGGAGACTCAGTTATGGGCGGGTCAGGAGTGCGGTGTTAGGTTTTGGAATTTTTGTGATGCTTTTGAGCCTGGGTTAGGGATTGGGGGAAGGGCTAGACGTGGGGATGAAGACGCGGCGCCGTTTTACGAGTCGGTGAATACGCCGCCCGCCACGTGTTTGATGGTAGACCGCGCTAGTAAGTTGGTTTGGAGTGGTCATAAGGATGGGAAAATTAGGTCTTGGAAGATGGATCAGCAGGCTATAGATGATGCTCCTTTTAAAGAAGGTCTTTCGTTTCAGGCGATTCACCGCGGGACTGTGCTTTCCATGGTGACTTCTTCGTATGGTAACTCAGTTGTTCAATCACTTGTAATGTTTAAACTGTATTTGTTGATTTAGGGGTAGGAGAGACTGTATGAACACCCCCTATGTTACTAATTAACCCCCTGTTGTTTTGATGTTATATGGGCGTATAGGGCATTTTATGTTACGGTAAGATAAACTTGGTAATATTATTGTATTACTGTATATTGATAATGATAATTACAACCAGTATATATAGACAGAATAGTTACACATATAACCCTCTAGATAAGCCTATTGCAATATATTGTCTAATATTCCCCCGCAAGCTAAGGCCGGGAAGCGACCTGTAGCTTGGACCGAAGCCAAACAAACCGTTGTGAAGGTAGAGGCTTAGTGAACACATCAGCGATCTGATCATCTGTCTTTATAAACTGAACGCAAAGTTTTCCTTGCGCAACCTTCTCTCGAACGAAATGAAAATCAACTTCTACATGCTTTGTTCGCGCATGAAACACTGGATTCGCTGACATGTATGTGGCTCCTAAGTTGTCGCACCATAGCGTGGGAACCGAAGGCATGGGGACACACAATTCCTGTAACAGTGTGTCAAGCCAAGTGAGCTCAGCAACCGTATCTGCAAGGGCCTTGTACTCGGATTCTGTAGATGACCTAGATACAGTCCTTTGTTTACGAGCAGACCATGATACTAAGTTTGAACCAAGATATATAGCAAACCCCCCAGTGGATCGACGGTCATCTGGGCAACCAGCCCAATCTGCATCTGAGAAGGCATGTAAATTAAACGAAGCATCCATGTAAGCATGTAGAAGAGATCCGGAGTTTCGTTGAATCAATAGACCATAACCAGAAGTGCCCTGTAAATACCTCAATATCCGTTTAACCGCAGACCAGTGATTTGTAGTGGGAGAATGCATAAATTGACACACTTTGTTGACTGCATAAGTAATGTCGGGCCGAGAAAGAGTAACATACTGAAGAGCCCCTACAATCTGACGATATCGAACAGGATTATCAAAGGGAGAGCTATCACCAAGAGAGAGATGTGCAGTACTTGGAATAGGAGATGAGACAGGTTTTGATTCAGAGAGACCTGCACGAGCAATAATATCCAAAATATATTTCTTTTGAGATAGAATAATGTCAGCCCCGTTGGGAACAATCTCAATTCCCAGAAAATATGATAGAGAGCCCATATCCTGAACAGCAAAGGTGTTGCTGAGACTGTGAACAACATCGTCAATCGCCTTAGGATTGTTCCCTGTAAGAATAATATCGTCAACGTAGACAAGCATGTATAATAAAGTGCCACGAGCAGATAAAATAAACAAGGATGGATCAGTCTTCGATCCCTTGAAACCGAGGCCAAGTAACGCTGTGGATAACCTGTTAAACCAAGCTCGTGGGGCCTGTTTGAGACCATAAAAGATAAACTTGGTAATATTATTGTATTATTGTATATTGATAATGATAATTACAACCAGTATATATAGACAGAATAGTTACACATATAAAGATAAACTTGGTAATATTATTGTATTATTGTATATTGATAATGATAATTACAACCGGTATATATAGACAGAATAGTTACACATATAACCCTCTAGATAAGCCTATTGCAATATATTGTCTAATACGGTATACACCTGTATAGGCCTATAGGGAAACGAACGTGATGGTATATGCATGCATAGAGATATATGGCCATATCAATGTGCTATACGCTCATATAACATATGATTTATGGATTGCTGTGATGGCTAGGGGGCGTGCATGCACCCCTAAAAGGGGAGTTCATTTAGCAGCACCCGTTAGAAGTGTCCGGATTCCCATTTTTTATATATGGGTTGATGATTAAAATCATTTGTTTGGATTGTGCAGGTGATATATGGGCAGGGTTTGAGAATGGAGTGATAAAGGTGTGGCCATGGGATTCGGTTGAAAAATCGCTCGCTTTATCACCTGAAGAACGCCACATGGCTGCTTTGCTGGTCGAGCGGTCGGGCATTGATCTTAAAAGCCAAGCAACTTCTAATGGTGTTTGTAGCATATCTTCTTCGGATGTCAAGTATTTGCTGTCTGATAATGTAAGGTCTAAAGTATGGGCAGCTGGTTCTCTATCCTTCTCATTGTGGTATGATATTGTCTTTGACTATTTCTCTATAAATATTATTTATTTCGACATATAATTTAGGGTGACGATTTCTACATTACATAAATAATCAGTTTTGTTGTAGCTAGTATGAAACTGATCATTTAAAACCGATTAGTTAACCCGACAAGCAAAAGCAGAATCTCGTTGTCTAAATATTAAAAGCTGATTATTACGACTACAGGGATGCTCGTACATGGGAACTTTTGAAAGTTTACAATGTAGACGGACAAATTGAGAACCGAGTTGATGTATCTTCAGAGAAAGATCAACCGCTAGAAGAAGAAGGTAGTGTAAAAGGTGGTTCAAAATCCAAAAAAGAAAAACAAGGAGGTGGTTTCTTACAAAGATCACGTAACGCATTAATAGGAGCTGCAGATGCAGTTAGGCGAGTTGCAACAAAGGGTACGGGTGCATTTGCAGCTGAAGACGCTAAAAAAACCGAAGCCCTTTTGCTCGCTTACGATGGAACGATTTGGACCGGATGTTCAAACGGTTTGTTGGTCCAATGGGATGCTAATGGAAACCGTTTGCGTGATTTTCATCACCATCGTTGTGCAGTTCTTTGTTTTTGTACTTACGGGCCACGGATATGGGTCGGGTATGTGAGTGGTATGGTCCAGGTGATAGATCTTGACGGAAACTTGATAGCGGGTTGGATTGCGCATAATGGTCCGGTAATAAAAATGGTAGTAGGGAACGGTTCAGTTTTTAGTTTAGCTACCCATGGTGGTATACGCGGGTGGTACATTTCATCTCCCGGGCCTCTTGATAATATTTTAAGACCGGAATTATCGAAAAGAGAACATATGTATAATACAATTGAAACTGTTAGGATTATGGTTGGTACATGGAATGTCGGCCAAGGAAAACCGTCTCCCGAAGCACTTATTTCTTGGTTAGGATCACAAAGTTCTGATGTTGATATTCTGGTTGTCGGCTTGCAAGAGGTCGAAATGGGGGCGGGATTTCTTGCAATGTCTGCCGCTAAAGAAACCGTAAGATCTTTTAATCTTGTCATGGTTTCTATCATGGCTGCAAGTGTGTGTGTGTGTGTTTTTTTTTTTTTTTTTTTTTTGCATTTTACGCTCATTTGTATGATGTCGAGTGCAGATAGGTGTGGAAGGGAGTCCCAACGGACAGTGGTGGCAAGATGCCATAGGGATAGCTATCGGTGAAGGATCTACGTTTGAACGTGTAGGATCTAGGCAGCTTGCGGGTCTACTAATAGCTATCTGGTATTACTTTCACAAACATAGATTCATACAAACTGATGCGAAAATAAACTTATTTGAGACCAACTTTTTATATTTGTATTTTTGTCTTGTACATGCTACATTATTCTAATATTTCTATTTTAGGGTACGGAAGAGTCTTAGAACACACGTAGGGGATCTGGATGTCGGAGCAGTTGCGTGTGGCTTGGGTCGTACATTTGGTAATAAGGTAAGCATGTTTATTCACTAAAGCGTCTTATTTTTATTTTAGGTTGTACTTTCGACTCATTTACTTTTGAAAGCACAAATTCGGATTGTTACATCTCTAACGGGCAAAAAAGTTAAAGGAAGCAGTTCAAATGGGTCGAAAATTACACATAATGTATGTTTAATGCATCAAACCTACTAAAGCCATTTTGTAAAAGAATAGATAATCACTGTCATGATTTTTTTTTATTTTTTTTAATAACAAATGGCACTAATTATTTATAAACAAGTAATAATTTTGGACAATAAACGTTTCGGGTCAACCCAACGCGTTATGATTAGTACCAACACATTTTGACCCATTATCCAACCCGCTCAAACAACCCTTTTTTGCCACCTCTACCTTTCATTTACAAGAATCTTGACGTAAAGTGGTCCTACAATATTCATACTTTTTTTAAATTTATTATCATGCCACAATGAAGTTACATCTCGATGTTATTTAACATATGATACAACTATAGACAATTAGAAATATATGTTTCTTTGCTCTTCATACTCTTTCGTATCATCATATGAATAGAATGTAGCATATGTTACAACTAGTGATCACGGTCATTTACTTTTGAGCAGGGGGGTGTAGGGTTGAGATTAAGAGTTTACGACAGAATAATGTGCTTTGTAAACTGCCACCTGGCTGCGCATTTGGAAGCAGTCAACCGTCGGAATGCTGACTTTAACCACATTTACAGAAATATCACATTCGGGCGATCAATCAATAATGCATCTGGTATGGCGCGATACCTGTTTTTGTGTTGCTCTCTTGCCTTCTCCATATATTTATTTTCGGTGCTTGAATTTGGCTTGCTATGGTTGCTCATTATTCTTTCAGTTGGTGTCTCTTCTACTGCCCAAATGCTTCGTCCCGCTACTGTAAGTATACAACAAAACTATACATCCATGTGTGCATATGTATGTGTAGGGGAAGGATCATGAGAAAACTCATTATTTTTGAGAAAACCGGAAAACTCTATATTACATATATGTAACGTATCATATGTTGCATATATTCAATATATCATATGTTGCATATATGCAATATATATTACACATATGCAACATATTGCATATGTGTAATATAGAGTTTATAGTTTTCTCATTAAAACGAGTTTTCTCATGATCTCTCCCCTGTATGTGTAAACCACTAAACTGTAAGTTATTTATGTTTTTGAGTTATGAAATTATTTTCTATTTCAACAGCCTGTGGCTATCAATCCTGATGATGGGAAGCCAGATCTAGCGGAAGCTGACATGGTTGTATTTTGTGGTGACTTCAATTACCGTCTTTTTGGAATAACTTATGATGAAGCGCGCGACTTTGTTTCGCAACGGAGTTTTGATTGGCTGAGACAAAAGGACCAGCTAAGGGCCGAAATGAAAAATGGGAGAGTTTTTCAGGGAATGAGAGAAGCGCTAATCAGATTTCCGCCAACTTACAAGTTTGAAAGAGGAAAAGCAGGTTTAGGAGGTAATATTGACGAAGACCAAATTTATATAACGATAATAGGGTCAAATATGATTACTAATGATCTATTTTTCTATTGATTTAAGAGGTTTTATGCATTAAAATACAATTTAGACTACTTTCAAACCAGTGACCCGCTGTGGTGTTTGCTTCTTAGCATTTTTTTTTTTGCATTTTACATGATCTTAAAGATAAAACATTACCCGAGTTGACTCACTCATAAGTAATCCACCTATAACGAAGAACAACATGCAATAACGAAATCTCTAAATTTCTATTTAGAGTAAAGTACACGGATAGTCCCTGTGGTTTTTCAAAATTTTGGATTTGGTCTCCAACTTTTGCCAAAAGTATACGGATGGTCCCTGTAGTTTGCACTTTGTAACGAATTTAGTCCCCAACCAACAAATCTAAAGGTGTTAGGATATTCAAGTTAGGGACTAAATGTGTTACAAAGTGGAAACCACAAGGACCATCCATGTACTTTTGCCAAAACTTCGGGACTCAATGCGTTACAAAGTGCAAACCATAGGGACCATCGTTCTTTTGGAAAGCTAGGGACCTAATCTAAAATTTTGAAAAGAGTTAATTACTGTTTTCGTCCCCGTGGTTTGTCAAAAATCACTATTTCAGTCCATTAGTTTAAAAATTGTGATTTCAGTCCCTGTGGTTTCACTTTCGTAACCATTTCAGTCCACCTCGTAACCATTTCAGTCCCTGTACTTAACAGACTAATGGATTGAAATGGTTACGAAAGTTAAACCACATGGACTGAAATGGTTACGAAAGTGAAACCACAGGGACTGAAATCGCAATTTTTAAACTAATGGACTGAAATAGTGATTTTTGACAAACCACAGGGACGAAAACAGTAATTGACTCTTTTGAAAAACCACAGGGACTATCCGTGTACTTCACTCTTGTATTTTTAATTGGAATGTCAAATATGTAAAAGAACAATAACCTTTCAGTAACAATCTATATTTGTTGCATTGAATGATTTAGAATTTTTTTGCATTAAAAAACATTTGGGCGATCTTCAAGCCGTTAGATCCATTTGACCAGTACAGATAAAACATAACCAGAACGACCCATTCACAAGTAACAATCTATATTTGTTGCATTGAATTATTATTTAACTTTAACCCGCAAAGATAAAACATAACCAGAATCGACCCATTCACAAGTAAATTGTCACAGAAGATTGCCTATGAAGAACATATGAAAAGTTGCCTTCCTATTTTTTTTTTCCAGGATATGATTCTGGAGAGAAAAAACGTATACCCGCATGGTGTGATAGAATACTATATCGAGACAATCGTTCATCACCAGCATCCGAATGCAGTTTAGCATGCCCCATTGTTGCTTCAGTTTGGCAGTAGGTCTCTTTGGGGAACTTCCATTTTTTTACACCCCATTTTATTTTATAAAATCATATTTCTTTGTGATAACATCTACAGGTATGAAGCTTGTATGGATGTAACCGAGAGCGATCACAAACCCGTTCGCTGCAAATTCACAGTCCAAATTGCCCATGTTGATAGATCAATAAGAAGACAAGAATTCGGGAAAATATTCATGTCAAATGAAAAAATAAGTTCCATACGTGAAGAGTTACGTTGTGTTCCGGAAATTTCACTTAGTGCAGACAAGATAGTCCTTCAAAGCCAAGAAACATGTCCTTTAACAATCACTAACAAAAGCAACAAAGACGATGCCATTTTTCAAATTTTATGTGAAGGTCTGTCTGCCGTTAATGATGGTGAAGAACCGGAGCATCGACACAGAGGTTCATTCGGTTTTCCTAGGTGGATTGAGGTAATCTAAGCAACTGCTGGCCTTTTCTTGTTTTTTTGTAAGTGTTTTTCAAGATTTAGGAGTTGACACTAAAGGTGGTAAAAATGGTATGTCGAGTTGGTTGGGTAACCAACCGATATGGGCTCAAGTCAAAGTTCAAAATACGGTTGTGGGTCAAAACGGGGTCAACACTTTTTTTGTCCGATTATTCGAATTTTAAAAGATAACGAATAGTCTAATAGTATAACTTTTCTTAAGAGTAAAGTATACGGATGGTCCCTGTGGTTTACCAAAAATTTGGATTTGGTCCCTAGCTTTCCAAAAGTACACGAATGGTCCCTGTGGTTTGCACTTTGTAACGCATTTAGTCCTCTAACAAAAAATATAAAGGTTTTGGCGGGTCCAAGTTAGGGACTAAATGGGTTACAAAGTGCAAACCACAGGGACCATCCATGTACTTTTAGAAAAAGCTGGGGACTAAATGCGTTACAAAGTGCAAACCGCAAGGAACATATGTGTACTTTTGGAAAGATAGGGACCGAATCCAAAACTTTGGTAAACCACAGGGACCATCCATGTACTTTTGGAAAAAGCTGGGGACTAAATGCGTTACAAAGTGCAAACCGCAAGGACCATATGTGTACTTTTGGAAAGCTACGGAACAAATCCAAAATTTTGGTATACCACATGGACATCCATGTACTTTACTCCCTTTTTTTAATGATTTAGGACAGCTATAAGCATTTGAATACAAGAAAGACATCTTTTGACCCGTTTCATTTTTAGCTAACTTCTTTTTTTTCTCGAAATATTTACACGTTAGACCAATGTCAAACAAATACAACTTGGATTGACCCGTTTTCATATAATATGGTTGAAATTATAATGTAGGTGGCCCCTGCAGTTGGCATAATAAAGCCAGGAACCGTAGCAGAAATCTCAATACACGTTGATGACACACATGAGACAGAAGATGAGGGGGCCCAACAACATTGGCGTTCCGAAGACACACGTGACAGGTTAGCTATCTTATCAGTGGTAATTAGAGGCAGCAAATCAACTGCAACAAGAAGTCACCAATGTCATGTACACCACCGTTATTCTCCCAACTGTTGTACGGTGGTGCAGCATGAACCATCAACAAAAGGTCTCGGTTCTAAAAAACATCAAAGTTCAAATCACCGGTCTTCTGCTAAGTTTGATGATCATCATCGAAGTAGACGTGAATGTTGAATAATTTAACTAGCTAGCTAGTAGTACAGAATGGAAAAGATGTAAATACTACATGCTGATGCATTGCCAGATTCCAAGATTCTTTGTGTTGTTAAGTTTTGTGCAATAGATAGGTTAATTGTAATCTTTTTTGTTGAATTAATGGATTATATGATTATGTAGTGCAATCATGCAAAAAAAAGATTCCAACTTGCATGGAACGTATCAACGTAAGCCTGCGTAAATGGGCGGATCAGTCGGGCAACGGTCCAAACAGTTTTTAACCAAAAATGAGCTTAGGTTCAAACAGGCCGCTTTAGGAAAAAAAAAGTATCAAAATAGGTTCACCTGCTCTAGTTGTTTATATGCTAGCTAGTGGCAATGGCGGGTGGGACCAATATGCCGCAGTGGACAGTATGTGGTGGCAATGGTGGTTATGGCGACTGGTATGTGGTGGCGACGGTGATTAACTAATATAATAAGAGTAATTTATTTTGATTGGTTGAAAAATCTCTTGCTAACCCAATTAGTTATGATGATTGCCCATAACCTTAAATTGGGTGTTTGGGTTTGTTTTGAGATGTGATAAACTAATAATAATTTAATAAAGCTAACAATTTCGACCTATTTACTTATAGATAGGTTAATTTTGGTTATGTCAATAGTTAAACGCTAAAGTATAATAAAATTAGCTTTAAAAGGAACCGCGTAGAACCGGACAAAGTAACCTAAATTGTAACTTTTGTTCCTAATTACCTAATCATGTGTAATGATCTTGTAACAATACGCGTCTCCAACAACAACAATCGATGAGTTGCTAAAGGAATTGTCGAAAAAAGTACATTTTTTCGACCCCAATGGCTTATTTATTTGTAAGAAATTATATCTATTTATTTAATTTTCTTACAAATCCATGTTCAAGATTCATAATGTCACAATGTTTATAATTTTTAGGACAATTATTTGCAAGTAGTGTGGTCCAATAATGAAAGTGATTGTGTTCAATATATTCAATCAAATTATTATTGATATAATATAATTTTTGTAATAATTTCTGCAGTACTGCATACCTTTTATTTTCCATGTATTATGCAATTTGTTCAATTGAATTATTACAGAAATAATATAGTTTCTGTAATAATATTTTGACACACTTATTACTTACTAAAAATAAAAATAAAAAAATCATCGTTACGTCAGACCTGTTTTGACACGTTACCCAACCCACTACCCGCTCGGTTTGCCACCTGTAATTTCATCATGAACCAATCATGACACAAAATTACTTATTTAAGGAAAATGCAAAGAACACAGCTTTTCCTGCAATGAGATAGTACTATTAATTATATACATACTGTATAAACTCACAATAAGGACAACCGATAGTCCGATACTAGTCTTTTGACCTCTGGACCTTGTCTGTGTTCGAGTCTTGGTTCGGGCCAAAAGTAGCTAGGAAAACAGCGTCGGTCCACTTATCGACTGAACTCAAAATTCCATAGATACCCTCGACTCGATTTCTTTTAAACGGCATACATTCTCTTGTTGTATCTCTCACTATACATCTCAGAATCAGATGCCATTGACATTGAAAACGAATGCGAATGAGTCTCCGCCCGTCTTATATTCCTCAACTTATTCTCCTCGAGCCTATGCCTTATAACACAATAACACATTGACCCGATCGTAGTCAACATAATCGTTGCACCAATCACAGTGGCATAAACGGCAAGCCACTGTTCATGGCTTCCCACAACGATATAAGTCAGAGAAATAAACGCGATCGATATAAAAAGACATGCCAGCCACATAAGCTTATTGATCACAAACATAAGTTGTTGTTTAGCCTTCTCTTCGATCACCACAATAGATGTTTGAACCACCACAACCGCCAACGAGATGAAAAGGGCTAAACTGTCGAACAAAAAGAACAAAATAAACGCAGCGTTGTTGGCTATATTGGCTTGCCCGATGGTAAACCCGTCTTTTGGTTCCTCAACGTATTGGCCCGGTACAGTGAAAATGGCTGCGAAAGCCACTGTGGCGATAAGAACCGCAACGACAGTGGCTGAATTTATCGCATTGTTGAGTCCGTTGATGTGGAGCTTTTTCACCTTTTTCGCGATCTTGCGAACCCGGAATCCAGTTTGACGGGTCTGCTTGATTTGAGATTCGACATCGTGTCTTATGTCACTGACTGTTTGCTTTAGTTGCTTGGCGGCACTAGGCGGTTTACCGTAGTCTTTTGAGTGAGCAGCCCCTGCTTCTTTTAAGATATCGATCATTTCGGTAATTTTCGAGGTTTCGGCAATGTCGAGAGGTGTTTCTCCAGCCTTGTTGACTGCGTTGACGTTAATGTCCTCAAATGATAGCAGGCATTTCACAATCTGGCAGTTACAAGAAGTCAATAACAATTTTTTTTATGTATTATTGTTATATTATTAAGAGTAAACTACACAGGTGGTCCCTATGGTTTGCTAAAATTTTGGATTTGGTCCTTAGGTTTCCAAAAGTACACGGATGGTCCCTGTGGTTTGCACTTTGTAACGCATTTAGTCCCCAGCCAACAAATCTAAAGGTTTTAGCAGATCCAAGTTAGGGACTAAATGTGTTACAAAGTGCAAACCATAGGGACCATCCATGTACTTTTAGAAAAAAAGTTAGGACTAAATGCATAACAAAGTGCAAACCACAGGGACCATCCGTGTACTTTTGGAAAGCTAGGGACCAAATTCAAAATTTTAGTAAACCACAGGAACCATCCGTGTACTTTATTATTTTGTTAGTGATATACACGTTTGTATATATTTTCATGTAAAGCCTGCAATTAGAGGTGTCAATTAATACCCATTTAATTATAAATGAGTCTATTCGTGTTGTGTTTAGCTCAAACAAGTCAAATGGGTGAAGTAAAAAAATTTCGCTAAAAGGTTAACGGTTCAAAAGACGCCCAAAACTATATTACTGATGCAATACAGCCTCCTAAAATTATTTTATTTCAAGATTTAGATCGTTTTTGTAATAATGTCGGGTTCATCCAACCCGACCCACTAAAAGATAACTAGCTTCAACCCAGGCCCGTTTTGACCCGTTAACCGGCCCACCCGTTTTGACCCCTCTACCCACAATGAATGGATAATCAAGCTGTAAGGGGGAAGGAAAAACCTTAGTACGGCTCTTTTTCGTTGCGATATGAAGAGGTGTATTCCCCTTATTATCTTCGAGACTCAAAACAGTTGGATCGGGTTTAATCAATTCAACCACCATATCCATATTTTGGCCCTTAACTGCCATATGCAGAGCGGTTTGGCCTTTCTTATCGATCCTAAAACCGATACTCGGATCCTTATTCAATACAGCTTTTGCCACTTCCAAATGGCCCATTCGTGCTGCGGTATGAAGCACCGTTTTACCGTTGTTTCTGGCTATTTTGGCAAGATTTGAATCAGCGTCAAGAAGCAGGTTGACCACTTCAATGTGTCCTTGAGCTGCCGCTGTGTGTAAAGCGGTTGAATTGGAAGAATCGGTGGTCATTACCAGATTCGGGAAAGAATTCAGAAGCTCGCGCAAAACTTCTGCAAGATCAGACAATCAGAATAAGTTAAAGCAGTGACACAAGATGTGAATAACTTTGAAAAAAAGATACACGTTATTAAAAATCATTGTTTTGCCCCCTAGTTTTCTGGTTCTTAATTGCAGACAGACATGTTAAAGATTTGTTAGAAAGAAGATGATGATACTATAAAATCAAGATAAAAAAGTAGGGGTGCAAACAAGCCGAGCGGCTCGCGAGCTGCTCAAGATCAGCTCGAGTAGGGGTGCAAACGAGCCGAGCCTAGCCCGAGCTCGACCATGCTGAGCTCGATTAACTTATGAGAGCTCGAGCTCAGCTCGTTGGTAGTTTCTCAAGCTTGAGCTCGGCTTGTTTATAATCTATTAATTAATATATTAAATAAAATAACATAAATAATAGACTCGTTTAGGCTCGCGAGCTCGATAAGTGAAGCTCGGGCTCATTTATTTTTAGGTTCAGCTTGTTTACAAGAGAACTTTAAATAAGGGGTAAATGTTATTAAACATTAACAGAAACTACAATTACACTAAGGCTTCACGAGTCTGACGAGCTTCACATGCCAAGCTCGAGCTCGGGCTCAATAAATAAACGAGCTTTATTTTAGGCTCAAGCTCAGCTCGGGGCCTCGGGCTCGATAAGGCTCGGCTCGTTTCAAGCTTTTTTTTAAATAAATAAGTATTAGCCTAAACACCCATTTAGAGGGTTTGTGGATTTTCATTCAATAACTTACCTGATTACTAAAGGTAAAATAATTAGTTTCATTATAGCCTAAGCCTGGGAAAAGGGCAGGTCGGGTCAAAAAGGGTTCGTGTCAACGTGTCCCGTTTAAGAAAAAAGTATTATTTTGGTTCAGGTCAAAACGGGTTCTAGCCAAAATGGGTTATTTAACAATTGAAATAAATCTATCTTGTTACAAATTTCACGCAAATGCCCTTCTAATCATTTCATCGTTAATTTCTTGAATAATCAACATGTGTCAAATACTCTGGCATTATTTATTACAACTACTAAGTATTACAATATCCCAAAGCATTCTGATTATCGAATGATCACATCATCAATTTCAAGATATAAATGGAAACTTATCAAGCTAAGAACTAATATTCAAACATAACAAAGGGTGAAGCATACCTATATGTCCCTGTTTAGCAGCAATATGAAAGGGATCATAACCGTTATTCGCAGCAATAGAAGCCGTTTGAAGATCAAGATGTTTCAACAGCTGAGCTACAACATGAGCATGCGCATTCTCTGCAGCCACATAAAGAGGAGTTTCCCCTTCTTGATTTTGTTTCGATAGCGCATCAAGTCCAAGACTTTGAAGGATTTCTATAACTTTCGATAGATTTCCACCTCTACAAGCCAAATGAAGCATCGAATCCCCTCGTTTTCCAGGCGAATCTTTCGTTTTTCTTCGGTCAACACCAAAGCTCATCTGTCTCCCCATGGCTATTCTAAAACTCTTCTGTTTTTCCATTGCGGAAGCGCGAAAACTCTGCTGTTTTTCCATCTTTACCGATCGGAAACTAGTCTGTTTTTCCATCTTTCCCAACCGGAAACTAGTCTGTTTCTCCATAATTGTTGATACCCAGAACCGAAAAATGAATCTTTTTTATTTGTTACCAAAAGAACACCTTGAAAAAGATCAAATTTCCATGTGCCAATGTGCAGAAAGACCTAGATTCTTGATGAAAAGCGAAAACGGGTCAATAATCAAGAAACTGCAAATGGGTTAGCACCCAGAATCAAAGTTTGAATCTTTTGTAGAATCAAACACCAACACACTTAAAAAAACTCAAGCTTGTTCTAATGTGCAGAAAGCCCTAGATTCTTGATGGGTATTTAAAAAGACTGCAATTTAGTTAACTCCCACAATCAAAGATAGAAACTTTTAATGAATTAGTGAGCAAGAACCCTTAAAAACATCAGATTTCCATTTTCCAATATGCACAAAACCCTAATTCTTGATAAAAAGGGATTGGGGTGGGGTGTGTGGGGGGGGGGGGGGGGGGGGGTGTTCAAGATTCAATACCCTGCAAATCAATCAAGACCCATGATCCAAAAATCAAATCTTTTGACAAATCAGTAAGCAATACACTTGAAAACATCAAATTCCCATATCCCAATATGCAAATAATTCTTGAATAAAAAGTGAAAAGAAAGCAAGAGAACTGCAACTGAAAGAGGGAAAAACTATGATAAATATATATAATAAGGTTATATAATTTGAGCACCTGAATCTAAAGATAGTTGTTTATGAGTTAGGCAGATGAAGAAAGATAACATGGCTGCCAATAGATGTAGGAATGGATGGAGAAGAATGATGGAATCTGAAGGTGGGGTCCACTAGGCATATGATTGATTGGTGTTGAGACCCACCCACAGCAGCCATCATTCTATAAAACAAACAGAAAAAGCATTGTATTATAATTGGACAAAAGTTGATGCAATGATCATCCAGAAGGTTGATAATGAGCGGAACTGTGGAAGATGGCCTGCTGCATAGATTGAGAGAGATGAAACAACAAACAATACGATAATATACAATAGAGGAGGGTTATCTTGAGAACGCTAAATATTGCGAGAACCGTGAGAACGAATGAAAAAACCAATCAAAACCAATTTTTTTTAATACAAACCGCATTGTAACTAAGATACAACATCAAGAAAAGAATTTACAACATCAAATAATTCATTTCTTCTTTCAAAATCACTCTTTTTAGTTTTTTTTACACATGTGTAAACATAACAGATTTACACATGTGTAAATGGCAAACTTACACATGTGTAAATTTTCTTTATTTACGAATTCGCGTAAATTTAAACGTGTAAATTTAATTTCTAACATTGTATTCGAATAATAATGATAAGTGTAGAAAGAAATTTTGAATTTGAATTGTTTTTGACAAAGTTCTCGTGGTTTTTTCATTTGTTCTCACGGTTCTCGCGATATTTAGCGTTCTCATTTAAACCCTCCCCATATATAATATTATATTATATTATATATACTAGCTTACAACCCCGTGTATTACACGGGTTGTATGACGAAAAATGTAAATTATAAACTTGTATATAATCCTTATTAGTGAAATGACTTATTTAGATAAATTAGTAAAACAAAAGAACAGTTATATTTTCGTTACTTGTACATGTGATTTGATACTTTATTAGTAATTATTGTTTATATCCAAATAATATATTTTATCTTAACAAATATATATGGTTAGGGTAAAATGAAAACTTCTACGAGTTGTGAGAACTTAGAGAACTCAACCTTACAAAAGGTTTTTTGAATTTTTTTTACAGAGGGTGTGAATGAGCGGTTAGAGACTAAAGGTGTTAAACTTTTTGATTTTGGATTCAAGTGGTTAAAATCACTAAAACATAGGGACTTAAAAAGTAATTTATTATTAATTAAATTTGAAACTATACGTTTGATCTCTAACTATATTAAATAATATTATACTTATTATATTATTTGATACATTTATATTTGTTATAGATAATTATTAATTAAATTTGAATTTAGACGTTTATCTCTAACTATATTAATTAATATTATATTATATTTTGTGTATAAAATTAATATGTAATACTATTATTAAAAGGGAGGAGGCAACAGAGAATGACACGTGTACAAAAAGATTTTAATTTATTAGTATAGGAAGACTAGCGGTCGGGTCGTTTCTTAGAAAACCATGCATAACATATATTGACAGAACCAGGGGCGGATCTACCATGGGTCAAGGGGGTGGCATCCGCTACCGCTTGGTCGGAAATTTTTTGACGTTTTTAGTGTAAATTTTGGAAAAATTTGACGTTTTTTCGATTTCGTTACCGCTTATTTCATAAAACGTTACCGCTTGGTCGGAATCCTAGATCCGCCACTGGACAGAACATATAGATATGTGTATAGATATTGTACAAAAACGTGTTATCTATTATAGCTAAAAGACAACTATAAGTAAATATAAAAGATATTTAACAAAGTTAATAAACGTGTTACCCGGGATTGCTTCTCGGGCTCCGGAAACTTAGTTATATTAATTAGTATTTGTTATTAATACGACCACGTTACATCAACCATCTCATTCGATTCAACAACAATGTCCTCAAATCACCGGATTAGATCATGAACCCACATTAGAGGTTGTTAGGATCTGAGTTTCTTTTTTATTGTGTTTTTCTTTAAGAATTAAGAAGATGAACAAGTAATGCAGCGGAATTAAAATGGAAATAAACTTTGCACAAAATCAAACAGGGGAAATGCTTTCAACACACATTTTAAAATAGAACCGAATGATAGAATTTAGAGTAAACTGCCATTTTGGTCCCTGTGGTTTGGCCAGTTTTGCCACTTTAGTCCAAATCTCAAACTTATTACATCTAGGGCCCTGTGGTTTGCATTTTGTTGCCATTTTGGTCCAAATTTCAAATTTGACCAGATTTCCCATTAATGACCTGCTATTTTGTCTTTACCCTCAGGGGCATTTTGGTCATTTTAGATTTATTATCTCTTTATAATAACTCATTTATAATAAAACCCTTAGATCATCATCTTCAACCACCCACAAACTTAAAAAACAAACCCACAAACAAAATCAAATCTTGATCAAAACCCAATAACCGTATCCAAATTACAAACAAGCCCGCTAAATCAAATCGAAATCAGATCAAAATTTACAGTCAAGTTTCAAACAAACCCCACAAGCAATTACAGCCACAAATCAACTATACAAAAATTAAGCAAGAAATAAAATTAAACAGAAACCTGTAGAAGCAGATAGTGTGGCTGCATAGGCGGTTCAAGGCGCCGGCGGTGGTGCGGTCGTTGCGGGGCGGCGGCGGACGGTGGTGCTCTGGCTGCACAAATCAGTTTTGGGATCCTGACCTCAGGCTCAACATATCTGCTTCTTTTTTTCAGGAGGGGATTTGACGGAGGAAGATAAGCGACGAAAGGGGGGTCGCCCTTCTCCCACCGCTCTCTCTCTCCTCGTATCTGACCACCGCCACTAAATCAAATCGGCTCCCCCTTCTCCCACCGCTCTCTCTCTCCTCGTACTCTCTCTCTCTCTCTTCGTCAATCTCTTTCTCTCTACTCGTCTCTCTCTTATTCGATCTCCCAACCGACACCACCCACCACAGTTGGATGGTGGTTGTTGGGGTTTTGAGAGGATCGTGGTGTTGGTGGTTGTCCAGAGGTGGCGGCGTGGTGGTGGTTGGAGACGGTAGGAAAATGGAGGTGGTGATGAATTTGGGGGTTAGGGTTTTGGAAAGTGGAGGGGGGCGACGGTTGGGAGAGAGTGTTATTGAGAGAGAGAGAGTCAGTCTTTAGAGAGAGAGAGAATGCAGATAGATGTGTATTTTAGGTTTTTTTTATTTCTTATAATAACTTATAAATAGAAAAAGATTTAATTAATATTTAGTTATAATAATTCTAAAATGACAAAAATACCCCTGAGGGTAAGGACAAAACAAGGGGTTTTAATTTGGGGATTCTGGTCAAATTTCACTTTTGGATTAAAATGGCAACAAAATGCAAACCACAGGGCCCTGGATGTAATAAGTTTGAGATTTGGACTAAAGTGGCAAAACTGGCCAAACCACAGGGACCAAAATGGCAGTTTACTCACGAATTTATTTCAAGATTCGAGTGTTTCTTCAATAATCCGTTTAACCCCTACTTTCACAAGGTAATCCTCTGCTTCTTTATCTGTTGCTGTTATTTTATCCATCTCGTTTTGATTCCTTCTTTGGTAAAGGATGGCAGCAGGTGGAGCAGTGGATCTCCGGAATTGTTGCTTTTGTGGCTCAGCTGAAACCACCGCTTCAGGATAATCAGGCTTTTGTGGAATATTATGATTTTTCTTCCTTAGTTCTTCCAGCCTTTTGTAAGATGCAAACACTTTATCCTCTTCCCATCTTGACACTTGATTCCTTGACCCAAAAGCAGCTGTAATCAGCTCTTCTTTCATCCTCTTCAGCTGCAGAGTCCGTTCTGGTACATTTTTCTTAAACTTTGCCCAGATAGGAGGAGTCTGCTTCACCTTGTTTTTGATCATATCTTGAATTCTGGCTGCTTCACTTTCAAGCTCACTAATGGTCCATTCTTTGTACATGTACCTTTCTCCTTTATACGTTTTGTAAGCCATGATGTTATCAAGATAATCTTTTCTCAAGGTTTCATCTGCTCTTTCTGATAGTTGCTGACAAAGATTTTTTGCAAACTGCTCCAATGTTCTGACTTGAGTTAGCAGGTATTGATAGTATCTTTGTATTTCCTTATCAGATTTACCATGTGAATTCCTTTTAGAGATATCCTCTGCTTGTTGAGCTTGTAACCTCATATATTCTTCAATGTTGTTTGGCCTAGGATATCCTTCAAGAGATGGCAAACTCCTTTTAGCAGGGTCATCTTCAGTGTAGAAGGATTTAATCTCCTCTTTAACTGCTATAAGCTCTAAAGGGTATTGAGCACCTGCAGGAGTGATGTCAGTGTTTGGTTTTTGAATTTGAGCTGAAGAAAGAGGAACATGGTTTGGAATAGGTACAACTGGCAATGATTGTGTGGTTGTTTGTGGTGGTGAAGTGTCATCATCTAGGACAACATTGGTTACCCTTCTCCTTTTGGGTCAGGAGAGGTTGGTGGTGTTTTGATGGATTGAGTGGTAGTGATTTGAGTGGAAGGTTGTTGGAACAACTGGTGTTTCAACCACTGTTGTCATTACAACAGATGATGTGTCATCTGAAGTCTTCTGCTTTTTAGCAGGAGATGATGATGGTGATGAAGTTGTTTTTGGTGGTGAGGTGATTTTTGGTGGTGATGATGTTTTTGGTGAGGCAGTGGTTAAAGTGGGAGCAGTAGTTGTTGGAACAACTGGTGTTTCAACCATTGTTGTCATTACAACAGATGATGTATCATCTGAAGTCTTCTGCTTTTTAGCAGGAGATGATGGTGGTGATGAAGTTGTTTTTGGTGGTGAGGTGATTTTTGGTGGTGATGATGTTTTTGGTGAGGCAGTGGTTGAACTGGGAGCAGTAGTTGTAGTGTGTGTTGAAGTGGTTGCAGTTGTTTGGGTAACAGCTGTTGAAACCACTGAAGTACCAACAGTTGTTGATACAACAGGAGTTTTAACATCTGTTGGTTTGGTCGATTGATGTCTAGTGGGCTGCTTTCTTTTGACCTTAGGATTTTCTTCATCCTTTAGTTCTGAAATACCCTGCTCATTCATTTCCATAAAAACTATCTTCTCCTGTTCAAACCTTGCTTTATCCTTTGCCTACATATCCCTTTTTACCCTTGCTTTTGCATCAGCAATGACATTTGTGGTTACATCAATCTTTTTGGAACCATCTGGCAAAGGGATGTCTGCAAGTATACTTGAATTGTCTGGTGCAATGTACAATCCATCTTCATATCCCTTCTTTGTCAACTGCTTCATTTTCTCCCCCTTTTTGGCATCAGCTGGTGGTGGGTTGTCCACAAAGATGATAGAGGGAGGATCAGTGCCTGTGGTGTTTAGTAAATGGGCCTTGATTGCCTTGATATCTGCCTGGGTGTCTTTAAACCTTGCTTCCATGGATTTCTGATCTTTTGAACTTGTATCTCATGTTGCTGACCAGCTAATTCTCTTTGGTGGTGTAGCAGAGGTTGAAACAAACTCCACAGCTCATTTGGAGTGGGAGCAGATGAAGGAGCAGCTGCTGAAGTTGGTGCAGCAGTGGGTGGTACCTTTTGTGCTTTCAACAACTGTTGCAGCATGTCTTTGATTTCTGCAACAGATGTATCAAGCTTGTCAACTCTATTCGTCAATTCTCGGTACATTAAACCATCACCCAACTTAATGGGATCATCTGATTTCCCACTAACAGTGGTTGTATCAGTGGTTGCCTTAGGAAAATTTTTCCAAAAGTCATCCAATAATGCCCCTTGTTCTCGGTACTGAGGACTTCTTTCCTCAGCAATTGATAACCTTTTAAATGTACCAGTGGTTGGAACAAACACACCAGTGGTTATCAGAGTTGCTGCAGAGGAAATTGCCTTCAAGGAAGTCTGATTTATGAAACAGCTGGCCAGGTGTAGATCAGTGGATCCAACACCTGTAGTTGCTGCTTCGCTTGAACTACTGACAGGAAGTACTTGTACATCCTGCAGTGTAACCTCCTCTGCTGTTGTTGGTGGGTTAGCAATGATAGGGAGTTGTCGTGGCATGCACTCAGTGATAGGTGGTTGAGAGGAACTGATTTCTGTCTGAGCTATATCAACTGCATCCAACAAAAGTTTTGTTTGTGCAGGAATTTGAGAGGTGAGTATGGGTGTGGAAAGAGAATTTGCCCCGGGAAGTGGGCTGTGGATGATAGGATCAAGTGATTCTAGAGCATCATAATTTGGTGTCCCGGTTCTTACAACCTGTTCTTTTTTAGAAGAAGCAGGAGGAGTTTGAGGCTCGGGTTGAGATCTTTCTACCATCTGCTGTGAGGAAGTAGCAGCAGTGGTTTCTGGTGACTTTTGTGTTGTCACTGGCAGTTGCTCTGGGATCTCATCTTCCAGAGTTGCCTTTGTTTTAGGTTTGGGGGGCTTTTGTGTTTTCTTTTGTCTTGGTCTTTTGGTGGATTTAGGTGTGGGTTTCACAGCAATTGTTTTTCTGCTGTGATCACCTTGAGCAGTGGGCTCAGCAGCAGGTGCCTGAGGAGCAGTGGTAGCTGCTAAAGTCTGCTCAGGAGCCTCTGCTTGTGTTTTGGACACTTTTGATAGCCTTGTAAATGTTACAGGTGTAAGGCCATTTATTTGAAAAGGTTTACCCTGCATGAGTACATGAGCATCATCCTTTCCAAATTTCTTTTGAAAATAAAAGCTTAGGAACCTTGGAAATAGTAAAAATGATTTGCTAGTAACATTTTTTACCAAGTCATCAAAGATCTCCTGGGAATAGTTAAAGTTTTCCCCATGCAAGATAGCATAACCCAGGTATTGGATCTTTAATGGAATTTCATTGAAAGCAGTGGTCTTATTAGAAACACACATTAAGAGGGTATGAAACAAAAACCTTGTGGCAGGGGGAAAACTGCCTTTTTGCAAAGTGTCTTTTTTCATTTCCTTTGCATACCCTCTTTCTAAAAAATCTGTTTGATACTCTACTTTAGGGAAAGAAGTTTTACCTAGAAGATCATTAAGTTCAAACACTTCAGAGATGGTTTGTAATGTGATTTTAACTTTAACACCCTTTATCGAGGAATTGATGGCTATGGGTGTTTCATCTTGAGATTCAAGTTTTGCATTTTTCCAAAATTCCCTCTGGGTTGCCAAGTAAATCGGAGCATCAGAAGTCAACAAAGTTTTGTACTTTGAAGACGAAATAGCATCTATGACGGAATTGAAGGTTTCAGTGTTACTTGGTTTTGTCAACAGACCCAAGTAGTTATGAGGAGCTTTGTATGGAATTTCTATGGCCTTTTGAGTGGATTTCTCAGATGATGAAGAAGGTGATTTTGCCATTTGAGGAAGGACGATAAGGAATTTTGAGAGAAATGGAGGATAACTGCTTTGAGAAAGGAATTTTGAATTCGATTCGACAGTAAAAACCCTGTTTGGGGGTTTTGATCAGGGTTTTATAGGGGAAAAGTGAATGCTGACGTGACAGCGGTTACAAAAGATCTGACCGCTATGTACTGTCCATGAGCCAATCCCTGATGAGTAATGGAAGACAGTTGTTTTATGAAGCCAGTGATGAAATAATATCAGTGGTTGTAATGGTCACAATGAAAACAGTGGGAGACTTTAAGCCATCAGTGGATAGCTGATGTGTTCAAATATTAACATATAAATTTCATCAAATGAGGCATAAAACTAACCCCTTTTTAGTACTAATGTTGGAAAAAGTGTGCTTTTGTCTTCCTTTTGTATTTTCAGGATTAAATGAGCTCAAATTAACAAAAGAAGCAAAAAGACATCAAAATCTAACATAAATACAAGAAAAGGAACAAGACGTGACATGCCCGACCCCACGACAGCATCTTCCCAAGCAAAACAAGAAGACAGAAGACTGAACACGCCCCGTGCTCAGCCAGCACGGGGGCGTGCCCAAGTGTCAGCAGAAAAGACAAAGTGGTAGAAGCTTCTATTGCCCACCACGGGGCCGTGCTCAGCGGACACGGGGCCGTGGTCAACTATAAGATTCGCACAATCTAGCAAATCTGCATAGTACAAAGATTCTTCTGCACCACGGGGTCGTGCTCAGCGGACACGGGGGCGTGGTCAACTAATAAGACAAAGCTGCATTTAATGAAGAAAGAGAAAGATGTGGACACGGGTGTAACAACTGTGCTTGTAATCACTATGAACAGTTCTATTATCAATAAAACAATGTTATTTGATCACAATGTTTGTTTTGTTATGTTTTACATTTTTCATGTTTTGACTTTTATGTAATTTCAAACTCTACATCGCTTTCTGGAGAGTTATACGCAAACTAGTGCGTAAACGTACTCAGTTTAATGCGAGAAATACTCCGGAACATCAACATATACTCAACATACCTTAAATAACCTTTACATAACTTAGAAATAAGTTTTGAAGGCTTTGGTATGGCAAAAACAAGTTAATTAGCTTACAGGGACTAAATATGACAAACTGCGAAAGTATGTCAATTTGAACTGTAATGAACATTCCGGAACATAACCATAAGTTAAACACACCTTAAATATCCTTTACATAGCTTAGAAATAGGCTTTGAGGGGTTTGGTGTGCTAAAATAAACTTTTGGGACATTCAGGGACTAAAAGTGTCAAAAAGTGCACGAGTTTGCATTTTCGCGCATAACTTACGTTCTGAATACATCCGGACATCCAAAAATTTATGTAAGCATGACTATATTTTATTTTAGTGTTCGCCATAAGAAAAATCCATTCGTCGCGTCATTTGGATCGTTTTTCGCGCTTATGCGCATTCCGTCGTAATTAACCGAACATCGCGACCGTACGGCCAAACGAGCCGACATCCAAGATATTTTTGAACATGTTTCATGTCCACAATGTTTAGGCAACATTTTAGGGCCTTAAAGTTGGCTTTACGGGCCTTAGAAGTGTCGGAAAAGGCCTTAAACACGTGCAGGGACTGAAACTGTCATTTCTGAAACAAGTTTGCTGATCAGACAGGCCAAAGCGGCCCGCATTGTGTTTGCATGAATCTAAAGCGGGCCGCATGGCACCTTCAGACCAGATTCAATGTTTGTTTTTGCAACTTGCAGCTGATTAAACCCCATCCACATGTTTTAAACTTGCCTAATCAGCAAGATAAGATCAAGATTTAGCCACCATAACATTTGGACAAGTGTACGGCCATGATCGTTTCCCCTTTTCCAAGAAACGATCTCAACGGTGGACCGAATACTATAAATACCCCACCCCCCTTTGTTCAAAATCACTAGAAATTCACTTTGAGAAACTCTAAGTTGAAACATTTGTTTCATACCTGAGATTTTCGAATTGAGTTTAGCATTCGGGGACCCTGGGTTAGTATTCTTTCGTTCTTTTCCTTATTTTTTTACTGCTTTTCGAGTCAAAAAGTCAAACTTTGTTTGACTTTCAGCGTTGACCAGTAATGGTCAATGCGAAGTTCGTTTGAACTTCGCAACGTGAGTGTAATCACGTTGGTCATAGTCCTTTGGGACTATGCCCACTGATTACCACGTTGTCTAGAGTCGTAGGGTAGGCGATCTAATAAATCGCCTATACCTTCGAACTCGACCCATTTGGTCGATCATTAGGATCCGACCAAATACATTAGGTGACCATAGTAGGTAGGGAATAACCTTCCGAGGTTATACCCTATGGTCACATCGTTTAAGTAGTTGTATGATAGGTAGTTTATATGCCTTAGGTAAATTACCAGAATACCCTTTTCATGCATAATTGGTAATTTAGCATATGTAACCTAAACCTTTGTCACATAACTGATTATGTAACATGTTTAGGCATATAACACTTGTCATAGGGCTAGTTAGGCGGTCCGAACGCGTTTCACGCACACGACACGTTAAAGTAGCATAAGCTTCCTAAACGGGTCGTAATGGGTCGTAAACAATTATGTTAGGTTTCATTTAGTATGTAGGCTTTGTTAAACCAAATGACACGAGTCTCTACACTCGTTTGGTTTACGAAACCTCATTCTATCCAATCATCCGATTAAGGTCCGGTTATTAACATAGTTACCTATATTAGGTGTCGTTTGATTCCGAGATCTCTAGCATTACTTGGTGGTTATCTTTAGACATCTGAGCAATATCAAGTGAGTACATAAACCCCTCTTTTACTGTTTTCAAACTGTTTTGGGGTGGAACACATGTGCCTACTTGTTACTTTCCTGCCTTCCTGTTTTCACATCATATACATGCTATGTTTGTTAGTACATTATAGTACATGATTTCATGACATTTCATGCTATGTATGTCCATTGTGTGCATACTTAGTACATTGTTTTACATTACATTTCTGCTATGTATGTTGACTGATAGCATGCTAGCACATTGATTTACAAGACTTTTCTACTTTGTATGTTAACTTAGCATACTTAGTACATTGTTTTCATATGACATGTATACAACTACTATGACATTTGGTTTGCACAAACGGGTCTTTATTACGTTCATTAACATTTGCTACGCCGCTCGGGAGTAAGTAGTGGTACCATAGGACTTGACAAATCCCATTCCTGACATCCCGGGTTTTGTTTGGATGAAAGGAATGACTGAATCCGAATACAATTCTTTTGATAACCTTGACTGAAAGGGTTATCCGACTGTCTCAAGGCTTGAATGTATGCGTTAACTTACCACATAAATGTTTGTATCAGTGTATCATGCATCACTTTGCAAAACATAACTTTTTGATATATTCAAAATACCTTGTTTTGTACATTTTACTTATGGTTTAAGTAGTCTTATTTTACTTACCATACATAACATTTGTTACACATTACTTGACTACTTTTGGACTATCAACATTTGACATGGTTTATACAAGTACTATTGACCATTGGTTTAAACATAGACATTATACTTTGTTGGTTGGTTTAAGTGACTTAAGTAACGAGATGTGAGTAATATGATACAATCATGGTGGATACGCCGCTGGTACTTCCTATACATAAGTGATTGTATTATATTACATATCATAGCGTTATTTAAATCATTCATTTTGGACTTATACATTTTACACAAGTGACATGTTTTTACAAGACTTTGGTTTACAATACAGTTTATTTTATACAACTCATTTTGCATGGTTATTCATTTAACCATACATTATTCACTTATCTATACATATCATCTGGACTTATTGTTTTTTTCAAGCAATTTACAAAACAAATCAAATTACAAGGTTCATGACTAAACATTTCTTAAACTTAAGTCATGAATCCTATTTTCACAAAACCTATGTATCTCACAGGCATTTTTATGCTGACGTACCTACTTTCACATGTGTTTTCAGGTGCTTTTCCGTAGGTTGACGATCATGACACTAGGGCGGACCTGTGCCTTAGAAACTTAAAAATGAAGCTAGACGATGTTTAATTATGTACTAAACTCTTAAATCTCTGTTTGAAACAATGTAACAATTATGTTGATAAATAAAATACAACTTTGTTTGCCATGGATTTGAAACAATTAATTCTGTTACAACACTCCTCGATGTTTCCGCCACGTTTTGTATGTTATACGTGGTCGGGGTGTGACAACGGGGCCATGCCCGAGCTTCTGTTCAGCCTATAAATAGATGTGCTTGGCTCAAGCTCAAACCATCCCTTGGCACACCACCTCTCTCACACTTCACCCACCACCCACCACCACCATAACACCATCATCCACCACCATCATCCATTGTCCATCGTAGAGTGTGTGAGTCGTCTCGGGATCCAAGATTGATCGTAAGAGTTCTTGACAATCAAGGCCATGTTTGCCTAAGTCTCTTACATCACTTGGTGAAGACAAAGTGTCTAGTGTAATACTTTTTATTTCTAATCTTTTGCACTTTTTATTTGGTTTCGTATTAATGACTTTAATAACTAGTTGCTTATGTTGAAGGTGATCTTTCTTTATCGTTTGTCCGTGGTGTCTTGAAATTATTTTACTGTCTATATAAAATAAAAGATTTTCACCATTCATATCTCCACGGTCTATATGGAGGTATGTTGGCTACCTGGTCGGGGGTTAAGGGAACGGTTTGGTAAAGGTCTTGCCATTGTTCAGCGTTTAGAGGTCCTGCAATGGACCTGGGTCAAATTTAGTAGGACCTCCTTCAATACTTCACGGTATTGGATGGCGGGGGTCCAAACTCTTTGACCCCCTCATAAGTTAACTACTATTAATACTATAACCCGGCTATTTAGGACTGTATCCCTGCTGACTCAGACTACTTAGTCGATGGTAACGTCACCTCCAAAAGAGGGGCCTACCATAATATTGCATTAATAACTTAATTCATTATCTTCCAATAATCCACCCTTTTAGGATTGTATCCTTGCTGACTCAAACTACTGGGGTGAGGGTAACGTCACCTTCAAAAGAGGGGCCTACTACAATAACTAAGATAATCTCTTAATTATGTGCAAAAGTGCGGAAATAATCAAAGGTTACACTAGATACGAGTCGGAACCAAGTGATTCATCTTGTCTATCTGTTTTTATTTTTATTTTCAGCATTTTAGTTAGTTTTTATTTTTCTTAGTTTAAAACATTTTTTCTAAACTTTTTATTTTGATTAGACGTTGAGGATAAACCGGTACTAAAAGCTCTTGTGTCCTTGGACGACCTCGGTATCTTGCCAACACTATACTACGCTCACGATGGGTGCACTTGCCCATATGTGTGTTTAGTGTTAGTAAAATATCGTGTTTTATAAATTTAAAACTTGGCTAAAAATAAGTGTTAAAGGGGCTTAAAATATACACCTAAAATATATAACACTTCACACGCATCAAGTTTTTGGCGCCGTTGCCGGGAACACAAGGATTTTAAGAAAGTTAGGAATCAACGGCCTAATCGTTTTTCTTATTTTTCATTTTTTATTTTAGGATTTTTTTTTTAGATTTTTCAGCTTCTGCAGAGCTCAGCACGAGCCGTGCCTGGTCGGACACGGGCCGTGCCCAGCATCATCACTGGTAGTTTTTATTTTCTGAGTTACAAAGAGCTGAATACGGGGCCGTGTCGGTGCAACACGGGGTCGTGTCCAACTCCCAGTAACAGGGATCCAGAAGACAATCACTGTACCTCTGACCACGGGCCGTGTTCGCTGAGCACGGGGCCGTGGTGAACATTCTGACCAACGTTCTTTTCTGTTTTTATTGCAGGACTTGGAACCTAGGCGCAACATTTGAACCTCCTACGTAGTGCATGAGCTCCAGTTCTAGTAGAGACATAAAAGAACCTCTAGAAGAACCCGAACACTTTCTCAGAAAAAGACTTAAAGCTAAAAATCAAGAGAAAGTTTCGGGGGACCCACTTCCAATGGCGGATCAACGTACCCTCATGGATTACCTACGGCCCACCGTAGGCAATCTCGGCGCCGCTATCAATGCACCCAATGTCGAAGCCAATAACTTCGAACTTCGGCCGCATTTGATACAAATGCTCCAAAACTCCGCAACCTTCCATGGGCTTGCGGACGAGGATCCTCATCTGCATATTACTAATTTCTTAGAAATATGTGATACCTTTCGGATCAATGGAGCATCAAATGACGCCATCCGCCTTCGAATGTTTCCATTTTCACTAAAAGACCGAGCTAAGGCTTGGCTTAACACCCTCCCAGTTGGCTCGGTAAACACCTGGGATGAACTTGCCCAAAAGTTTTTATATAAGTATTTCCCTCCTGCTAAAACGGCTAAATTAATGACTGAAATTAATACATACTCACAAGAGGATGGGGAATCCTTATATGAAACTTGGGAAAGGTTCAAGGAGCTTCTAAGAAAGTGTCCTCGTCACGGTCTAGCGGTGTGGCAACAAGTATCCACTTTCTACAATGGGTTGTTGCCACACACAAGACAAACACTTGATTCAAGCTCCGGGGGACTTTTAGGTAATCGTCGCCCAAATGAAATATATAATCAAATTGAGAAAATTGCTCAAACCAATTTTCAGTGGCACACTCCCCGAGGTAATAAATCTATTGCCCCGGGCGCCCATAAGGTTGATGAAAGCACCTCTTTACAAGCCCAAATCGAGGCCCTCTCTTCGAAAATCAAAAAGCTAGAAATGACAAAAACGGCCTCGGTTATGGCTTGTGAAGGGTGTGGTGGGTCACATGAAAATTGGAGTTGTATGAAAGAATTAGATGAACAAACAGAAATGGTAAACTACATTGATAATAGACCTAGGCCGTCAGGTCCTCCAACGGGTACCTACAACCAAGGATGGCGTAACCACCCAAATCTTGGTTGGAGAGATCCCGGCAATAGTAGTAGCCAACAAAACCAACGAACTAATTTTCAACAACCACAAAATTTCTCTCAACAACAAGGTGGAAGATAAAGGCTTGAAGATACCGTATCTCGCCTCATCTCCGACACCGAAAAGAAAAACTAGGATCGATTCCAACAATTGGAATCGAATTTTAGAAATCAACAAGCTAGCATTCAAAACGTTGAAAAACAATTAAATCAACTAGCTCAAAATTTCTCCGAGAGACCACAAGGCGCATTACCAAGTAATACCGAAACCAACCCAAAGGCACAAGTACACCTTATCACATTGAGAAACCGAACCGTGGGTCCCGAGGATACTCCATTACCACAAGTTGAAGGGGGTCAACGTCAAAGTAGGACTTCACCTACACCTCAACTAGAAAAGGCTTCTTCACCAAATCAAGAGCCCACCAAGACTCCTCCAATTCCGTACCCCGGTAGGTTAAATCGTCAAAAGACCGATGAGCAATTCGCAAAGTTCGAAAGTTTACTAAAACAATTGCATGTCAATATTCCTTTTATTGAGGTCCTAACCCAAATGCCTAAATATGCAAAATTCATGAGGGACTTCCTCACTCACAAAAGGAAAATTGAATCATTGCAATTAGTTAACTTAGGCGAAGAATGCTCCGCTTTAGTACTCAACAAACTTCCACAAAAGAAAATCGATCCCGGGAGCTTCACAATTCCCTGCTCGATTGGAGAGTCCCCCGTTCGTAATGCATTAGCCGATCTTGGGGCTAGCATTAACCTCATGCCCACGTCAATGTTCAAACGACTCGGCCTAGGAGTAACTAGCCCTACAAAGATGAGCATACAACTCGCCGACAGGTCCGTCAAATTTCCACAAGGTGTCGCTGAAAATCTACTGGTCAAGGTTGACAACTTCGTTTTTCCAACTGACTTTGTCATCCTAGACATGGAAGAAGACACCGAAGTCCCTCTCATCCTCGGGAGGCCATTTCTAGCCACCGCCCAAGCAGTGGTAAATATGAATGACGGAACATTAACATTGAAGTTTGGGGACGAGGAAGTGAAGTTTGAATGTGGAAAGAAGATAGAGGAAGAAGACCCGGTCAACTACATGAAGGCCATAGACTCAAGCTTGGATGACGCTCTCCGACGGTGTAACTTGGGATGCAATACATCCCACTTGGGTAACATGTGACCAGGCTTTGGGTCTAGCCAAGGACCCTTATAAACGTGGCGCACCATGGAGGCATTCCACGGAACTATCCTTAGTTTAAGTTAGATTAATTTTCTTGTTTTCTAGTTAGTTTTAATTTTCAGGAATAAAACACACTTGAGATGGCAAAGGATGCAAGGGAAACTTGAACCAGCACTCCATACAGGAAAACAGAACCGTCCGACAAATTTCTTCGTTTGCAGTAAGCTCGACACGGGCCGTGTCCACCCAACACGGCCCCGTGCTGCACAATCTGCAGAAAAAGACCCAGTTCAGGTAACTGGACACGGGCCGTGTTCGCCCAACACGCCCCCGTGTCCAGACTTCTGTTTCTCTTGTTTAATTTTGTTACTGGCACTTGAACACGGGGCCGTGCCCGGATCACACGGGGCCGTGTTCAGCGCCCAGTAACACAAAATTTTTGCTTTTCACACCCTTTTTACACATTCAATCAACCTAAAAACTTATTTTTGGGACACATTGAGGACAATTTGTAATTTAAGTGTGAGGGGGATGCTAAAACCTTGAAACTTGCAAGTCCTAAATACAAGCCTTACACAAAACTCTATTGGAACCGCTAATCACCCCAAAAAAATTTTCAAAAAATTTCATTTTTTTTTTACTTGTCTAGGTTTAATTCGGGAAATTCAAGTTCTTAAAAAAGGTTATATTTTTACGAATTTACAATCGATAGCGTCGTGATAAAAAGAACCAACATAAGAAAATTATGAAAAGGCATGACAAGCTTAGTTAAAATTTAATTATATATACTTGATCACATAAAAACCCATTCCCACAAAAGTGAGTTTTGAGCCTTTATTGAGCAAACACTTACATATCATTTGACTAAATGCTCATTTTCGTTTCTTGTGTGAATAGCCGCTTGGTTCTTACGACTCTAGAACTTGCCATGACGATACATTCCCGGTCCTTACCAACTTAAACCCGGGTAAGTAAATGATGGAGGCATTGGGACTAACCCTTTTTATTTCTACACCATTATTTTTCTTTTTTTTTACCACCTACCCAAAATCCCCCTAGTTAGCCCCTTTGAGCCTAAACCTTTTCATTTCATAACCCAAACCTAACACCCTTTTTACCTACCAAAACCTTTTTCATTTTTACCCCTTTGTTTTAGTAACAAGTTCGGTTCTTTATATGACTTTAAAAAAAAAAAAATTGTATTGATGATGAAGTAGAAGAAAATAAACAAACAAGTTCATCAAAAATAACTTTGTTTGAATACATAGCTTCATCAAAATAAAAGTTACAAAAATAGAAAGTCATACGAAAACCGACACTTGTTACGCTTTTCGCCCATTTTACTAACCACTAACCACCAACCCAACCACCTACCTTTAACCCAAGCCTAACCCTTAACCCACAAAGTCCTCTTGATATTTACAAAGGTATATAAGTTAAAAAGGAGGATGATTGATTGCTTGGCAAGCCTATGGTAGGAGTAAGTTCCATGCCGCTCTCGAGTGATCCACAAAAATACATTTTCGGCCGAGTGTTGAGTGATCCCCGTAAGGTATGTGAACTTGTATATAAATAGAATTTTAAAAGGCATGTTATGCCCTAATAAGTAATTTATCTTATGAAAAGTTTTAAATAAATCATGACGAATAGGATTGTAAATAAATAAAAATAAAATTAAATAAAGAATCTTGGAAATCCCGACACTCTACGACAAGCCCAAAAACCTTCTTCTCTACCCATTCCATTTGGGTGTGTAATAGCCACAAATTAAAGAGTTTTGCTTGAGGACAAGCAAAGATTCAAGTGTGGGGGTATTTGATGTGTTCAAATATTAACATATAAATTTCATCAAATGAGGCATAAAACTAACCCCTTTTTAGTACTAATGTTGGAAAAAGTGTGCTTTTGTCTTCTTTTTGTATTTTCAGGATTAAATGAGCTCAAATTAACAAAAGAAGCAAAAAGGCATCAAAATCTAACATAAATACAAGAAAAGGAACAAGACGTGACATGCCCGACCCCACGACAGCATCTTCCCAAGCAAAACAAGAAGACAGAAGACTGAACACGCCCCGTGCTCAGCCAGCATGGGGGCGTGCCCAAGTGTCAGCAGAAAAGACAAAGTGGTAGAAGCTTCTATTGCCCACCACGGGGCCGTGCACAGCGGACACGGGGCCGTGGTCAACTATAAGATTCGCACAATCCAGCAAATCTGCATAGTACAAAGATTCTTCTGCACCACGGGGTCGTGCTCAGCGGACACGGGGGCGTGGTCAACTAATAAGACAAAGCTGCATTTAATGAAGAAAGAGAAGGATGTGGACACGGGGCCGTGCCCACTGGACACGGGGCCGTGCCCGAGCTTCTGTTCAGCCTATAAATAGATGTGCTTGGCTCAAGCTCAAACCATCCCTTGGCACACCACCTCTCTCACACTTCACCCACCACCCACCACCACCATAACACCATCATCCACCACCATCATCCATTGTCCATCGTAGAGTGTGTGAGTCGTCTTGGGATCCAAGATTGATCGTAAGAGTTCTTGACAATCAAGGCCATGTTTGCCTAAGTCTCTTACATCACTTGGTGAAGACAAAGTGTCTAGTGTAATACTTTTTATTTCTAATCTTTTGCACTTTTTATTTGGTTTCGTATTAATGACTTTAATAACTAGTTGCTTATGTTGAAGGTGATCTTTCTTTATCATTTGTCCGTGGTGTCTTGAAATTATTTTACTGTCTATATAAAATAAAAGATTTTCACCATTCATATCTCCACGGTCTATATGGAGGTATGTTGGCTACCTGGTCGGGGGTTAAGGGAACGGTTTGGTAAAGGTCTTGCCATTGTTCAGCGTTTAGAGGTCCTGCAATGGACCTGGGTCAAATTTAGTAGGACCTCCTTCAATACTTCACGGTATTGGATGGCGGGGGTCCAAACTCTTTGACCCCCTCATAAGTTAACTACTATTAATACTATAACCCGGCTATTTAGGACTGTATCCCTGCTGACTCAGACTACTTAGTCGAGGGTAACGTCACCTCCAAAAGAGGGGCCTACCATAATATTGCATTAATAACTTAATTCATTATCTTCCAATAATCCACCCTTTTAGGATTGTATCCTTGCTGACTCAAACTACTGGGGTGAGGGTAACGTCACCTTCAAAAGAGGGGCCTACTACAATAACTAAGATAATCTCTTAATTATGTGCAAAAGTGCGGAAATAATCAAAGGTTACACTAGATACGAGTCGGAACCAAGTGATTCATCTTGTCTATCTGTTTTTATTTTTATTTTCAACATTTTAGTTAGTTTTTATTTTTCTTAGTTTAAAACATTTTTTCTAAACTTTTTATTTTGATTAGACGTTGAGGATAAACCGGTACTAAAAGCTCTTGTGTCCTTGGACGACCTCGGTATCTTGCCAACACTATACTACGCTCACGATGAGTGCACTTGCCCATATGTGTGTTTAGTGTTAGTAAAATATCGTGTTTTATAAATTTAAAACTTGGCTAAAAATAAGTGTTAAAGGGGCTTAAAATATACACCTAAAATATATAACACTTCACACGCATCAATAGCCTATCAGTCCTGATGGTGCAATGTTGAGATTATTAAAATAAACTATTACAATGGATTTTTGATTTCCTGAAAACATTTTGATGCTTATCATTCATGAAAAATTTTCATTTTAACTACTTTTAAGATGCATGTTGAGATTATTAAAATAAAGTATTACATAGAAAAATAGAAATTTAATGAAATATTTATAACGATTACACGCTAGAGTTAACACTTGTTAGGATTTTGTAGGTAAAATTGTAATGATTAGGTAAAATTGTAATTTCATTGTAATTCTATTTTTTTTAACTATTAGTGGATAGCATACATTGATTGAAACACAAATGTTTGGTCACTCAGTGGTCAACATGAAAAATGAAGAAACAGAGATTGTCTTTCAACAGTGGATAACATTTAACAATTAGATGTTTGAACCAAAACAGTGGTTGTAACAGACTTTTAAGGATTAATGAAAACTATCATTTTTAACTATTTTGAGGATGTTTGACGTTAAACAGATATTTGACCTTAAAAATCTGTTTGGACGTAAACAGATGTTTGCGCTTAAACAAAGGTATGACCTTAAAAAGAAGTTGGCCCATAAACAACTGTTTGCAAAAAAAGACCAATTTCAAAAATACTATACCCAAACAATGAAAATGAGGAGCTTAATAATCAGTTAGCATGCTGGGGTGATGTGATAAATACCGTTACATATAAACATCTCAATGATATGAAATCTAACAATCTAACAGAGTATAAAACACTGATGTGATAAATACTGTTACATATAAATATTGTTAACATAAACAAAGGTAGAATATCTGTTGTTGATGTTGAACCACTGTTGTTGTTAGGCAGTGGTTCGTCTATGAGTTTGTATAGGGTTTCTCTTGAGAGATAAAATACAGCGAACCACTGCTACACTAAACACTGTTACATAAGAAACACTGATACATAAATACTAAAGTTGAATCTGCTGTAGATGCTGAAGCACTGCTGCTACTGAGTAGTGGTTTTCCTTTCGTTAATCAAGCTTTAGGTACATAAGTGCTTATCTTTAACAGGGCTTTGTCTTCAACAGTGGATATGCCTCATCAGTCTTTAAGTCCATCAGTCTTTATAAGGAGCACTGGTTAATTATAACAGTCCTTAGCATGATCTGCTGTTATAACCACATCATAACCCTTTGAGAGGAAGAAAGTGTCCGTCTATTCATGTGAGAGGACTCATTGCATTACATCCCTGTTGAAAAATAGAATCCATAAATTTAGGGAAAATGGATTTGAAAGATGATAACCCAACAGTGCAGGATCTCATTCTACAGCTCCGATCAATTCAGGGGTATTCTCAAATAATGGTTCCTAGATGTTTGAAGAACGACAAAGACATACAAATGTACACACTGCTACTTCTTTGAACATTTGTCGGTCTTCAAACATCTGCGAATCTACGAAGCATTATCTCATTGGAATGTAACGATTAGGTAAAATTGTAATTTCATTTTAATTCTAGTTTTCATTTGATAATTTCATTCTATAATTAATTAACCACGTCAACAATAAAAATGTGAGCAGTGGATGTTTTTAAGGAAAACCAATGATTTTCAATATCAGTGGATGTCAACAATAAAAATGTGAGCCCTGAATATTTTTTAACTATCAATGGATAGCTAACAGTGATTGAAACACATATGTTTGGTCAATCAGTGGTCAACATGAAGAATGAAGAAACAGAGGTTGAACATCAAACCAATCCTTGACAATTTAAACCTCTGTTAACTTACCAAACAGATGTTCAAACACAATTCAACATCAACATAATCTAAATCTTACTCAAACACTAAATAATAAGTAAAAATAAAACACAACTTAGATTCATAAAATTAAATTTATTCATTTATTCATGACCTTAAAACTAAAAGTCCAATAATTACATCACATACTGAACAATATTAAAGTTCAAATCTAAGAATAACAGTAAGAATTAAGAAAGTTTAGTTTCAACTCCATCGATTGCTGAACCTCTCGATGTATGTCCTTCAGCATTGCCATGAACTGCACGTCTCTATCACCGCACTCTATATTACTGACAACACAAATAAGAAACAAACCTAAAATGCAAAGGTCTCTTCTCAACTGTTGTAGCACATCTGAGTTTTCATGATATTGGACGAATCTATACTTTCTATAAAAGGAGAAAATCTTCCTGACGCAAGAAAACCTAACTTTCGATTTAACAAAAATACATATCGTCCGTTGAAGCTGCAAGTTTTCACGATCTATACATATCGTCCGTTCAAGCTGCAACTCTCACATCAAAGAAGGTAGCACATGCAACTTTTCACAATGTTGCAACAATGATACTGCAACAACGATATTGAAACGTTGATGTGGGATACGAATTTTCATTGAAACGACGATGTTGGAACAATGATACTGGAATGATAATATGTAAACATAAACAACAAACATTTGAACACAGAAGTGTAATCGGAGATTAGCGGCTGAATCACGAGAAAGATGCATTTGAGAGAGAGAGATACGCTCACATATATGAGCGAGGGAGATTTGAATGTGACACCAGATAATTATATCTTATTTATAGGATTAGAACATATGGTTTGAATTTTGAATTTCAAAATTACTGATATTATCAGTAATTACTAATCTGAGTTGAAAGCAATTGTCATGATGTTTATTGGGAACTAATGTTTATTGGGAACTGAAAGGTAAGTAGTGTATATCCTTATTTCCAGCTTTATTAAACTAAAAAAATATTAGAAATTAAATGCAAAGTAGGAAAAAAAAGAGAGAGAACGTCAATTTTAAATTACCATTTTGCATATTTTGAATTTCAAAATTATTGATATTATTAGTAATTACTGATCTGATTTGAAAGCAATTGTCATGATGACTTTTCTAATTTTTATTTTAACTTTAGTTAAGAGATAATAACCGTCAGTTTGAAATTCACATTTTGCATATTTTAAATGTCCAAAGCTCAAGAAATTGGCATTAATTACTGATTTGATTTGCAACAAATAGTCATCAAGAATTTTTTTTATTTTTTAATTTAACTTTAAATTTTATCACGAAAACAATGTTGGAGGAACTCTTATCTCATTGGAATGTAACGATTAGGCAAAATGGTAATTTCATTGTAATTCTAGTTTTTATTTGATAATTTCAATCTATCACTAATTAACACCATCAGTAATAAAAGTATGAGCAGTGGCTGTTTTTTAGGAAAACCGCTGATGGTCAATATCAATGGATGTCAACAATAAAAAAGTGAGCAGTGGCTATTTTTTCCTATCAGTGGATACCCATCAGTTTTTTAAACACTGATGTTTGGTCAGTCAGTGGTCAACACGAAGATTGAAGAAACAGAGGTTGTATTTCCGCAGTGGATAACTTTTAACAATCAAATGTTTCAACCAACACAGTGGTTGTAACATGCTTTTAAACAGATGTTGGGGCTTAAACAGATGTTTCGCCTTATATATCAGTTGTCTGGACTTAAACATAAGTTTGACCTCAAACACATGTTTGCCCATAAACAGAAGTTTGGCCATAAACAGATGTTTGGCCTTAAACAAATGTTCGAGCTTAAACAAATGTTTGCCCATAAACATTTGTTTGCAAAAAAGACCAATTTCAAGAATACTATACCCAAACAATCAAAATGAGGAGCTTAATAAACACAAAGACTGTTATAGCAAATAACCTCTGCTGATAAAACAACCTCTGCTGCTGAATATGAATACAAAAGCATAATAAAGCTAACATCTGCTGTTGAAACAAAGGTCTACAAAACATAACATCTGCTGATCATTCCACAGTATAAATTGCTAACATCTGCTATGACTTAACAGTGATACAGTTCAACAGAGGATTTCAAACATCTGTTTACACACGCCTTGTAACACTCACTTTCTTAAAAATGTTTAAAAAAAATTAGAAGTTAATAAACTTGTATTTGCATAAAAGTCCCAGTGTAAACACATTAAACTACTTCAGCGGAAGCAAAACCTAGATCATTTACATGTTTAACTATATATACAAAAATCATTGTGGGTGGGGTTTATAGAAGTTGGCACAAACAAACTTCAATGAAAGTTAACTAGATAAACACCAGTGCTAGTTTACTAAGGTTGCCTTCGTCTTTCTATCCAAGAATTCATAGTAGATCAACCATCAAGGTGTTTACCTGAAAGGCCAAAGGCACCATAAGTATATTATAGATGAAAACATTAATTAAATACTTGTAGGACATTCTTTCAAAGAGTAGAGTATATTATTATACTCGTTTAATTTTAGAACACGTTCTATGTATTCGAAATCTTTCACCACAAACCATGGTCTTATAATCAAACATAGTATGACAATTAATAACTTGTCATTCAGAAGCAGTTCCAAGTTCACGGTTAAAAAAAACGAAAGTTGCTAATATTTTTTTTTATATCTGGCATTACTTCAACAATCCAATTTAATCTCGTCATATGTAATACTTCCATAGGTAAGAATAGACACCAGGTTTGAAGTCACGTTACCTCGTCATTGTTAGGTTGCAATGCAGATTGAAATAACAAATCTAAGTATACAATCCAAGATAACAAGGTTGTACTACAATAACTCAATTCATTCCCGGTATGATCAAACAAATTAGTTAGTAAATAGTATAACCATGTAATTGTTCTTAACGAGAGGAATGGTCAAGAAACTTACATTATGTGTTCAGCAGTCCCATCGACTGGTTTATAATCTACAATCGAATTCTAGTATGCCAAACCATCTGAAACGTCACATTAGCATAATATTTTGTCATATAATCATCCTTTAAACCGGTATTTTAAACATACTAAGCTTCAATCTAGCAACACATTGTCGGGTCAAACACACAATGACAATGATTTCGATCATATCAGTTTTGAACCATTTTAATCTCAAATTTATACTATAACTCATCAATATAAACAAAGTATACTACAAAACTACTACAACCCAAATCGTCTCGCATCAAAGAAACCTACTTAGGGTTTTGAAGAACTTACCAGATGTTGAAGTTTGGATTTCAAATCACCAAGAGACGATGAAAAGATGGATTATTGAAGGAATCTAGTTCCAATTTGAAGTTTGGTCACATTTTTTTCTTCTTCTTCTTTTCACCTTTGCTGGTCGATTGCATGTATACACAAAGCACACACACACACACACAACTTTTTGGGAGAGAGAATAAAAATAAACGTGGCATCCTTTAGAGCTATAATCAGCTTATTGTGTTTAAGTGTTACCATATTGCACCCCCTATAATCTCATGAAGGATCAATAGTTGACCAAACTTAGTAATCATATTATTAACCATCATTAACCATATCTTAAATTCTTTAACTTACGAGATATAAAGATTACTTATTAATACATATCACGAGGATATTTATTTGCACATTATAAAGAGGTTTATTTATATTGATTATACATCCAAAAATTGGGATGTTACACGCCTCATAATGAACATCTGCTGATAAACACCGAGACGGTTCAAGCAAAGGTCTGCCAAAGAGAACCTCTGATATGGACTAACAGATGATGCAGTTCAACACAGAATGTTTAACAGCAGTGCTTTAACAGACCAAGATCAACATATGATAATATAATAACAATAATATTCAAACTGTAGCAATTACATTTTCATAAATCTAACAACCATCATCGAAGCTGTAACAAAATCTAAACACCGATACACTAAACACTGTTACATAAGAAAAACTGATACATAAATACTGATGTTGAATCCGCTGTAGATACTGAACCACTGCTATTACCGAGCAGTGGTTTTCCTTTGGTTGATCAGGCCTTAGGTACATAAGTGCCTGTCTTTAACAGTGTCCGTCTATTCAATTGAAAGAAATCATTACATTACATCCCTGTTGAAAAACAGAATCAATATATTTAGGGAAAATGGGATTGAAAGATGATAACCCAACAGTGGAGGATCTCATTCGACAACTCCGATAAATTCAATGGTATTCTCAAACAATGCTTCCTAGATTTTTGAAGACCGACAAAGACCAACAAATGTCCACAGTGATACTTCTTTAGACATTTGTCGGTCTTCAAAAATCTAGTAAACATTATTTGAGAATACAATTGAATTTATCGAAGATGTGGAATGAGATCCTCAACTGTTGGGTTATCATCTTTCAACCCCATTTTCCGTAAATATATCAATTCTGGTTTTCAGACCTCCCAAAGCCACCTATCAGCCTCCAAAGAGATCGAGACAGCTTGAAGCATAAGCTGGACTTGCTGTCATTCCACCAGTTGAGTATTTAATCCCAATATATACCAACTGAAAATCAATCTACTCGTAATCACATGGTACACCAATGCAAGCATCTGAATAAACAATAACAAATCAAAGACAAAATCAAAAGCTACAAACATATCAAACAAATTTCATAGAATCATGATTTATTTTAAACACAAACAGACATTACCTCTTCATCAATAAAGTTGAGATCCATTTTATAACCTTGATCACATTCGGAAGCTCGGCCAACGAACTCAAGACTTCAACACCAAATAACAAATCCAGCAAGATCTACCTGAAGAACATTTAGCATCCAAACTTTCAGTTCATGATAAAAAGAAAAAAATCAAAAAATATCTATTTTTAAACTACTGTTCGTCTGCATAATATTCAAATCGATATTAACCATGATGAATAAACAGACATCACCAGGTTTTCTAATTTGCATTGGGATTTCTCCTTTTACAAACATATCAAAATCAATCTACTCGTAATCACATGGTACACCAATGCAAGCATCTGAATAAACAATAACAAATCAAAGACAAAATCAAAAGCTACAAACTTATCAATCAAATTTCATAGAATCATGATTTATTTTAAACACAAACAGACATTACCTCTTCATCAATAAAGTTGATATCCATTTTATAACCTTGATCACATTCGGAAGCTCGGCCAACGAACTCAAGACTTCAACACCAAATAAGAAATCCAGCAAGATCTACCTGAAGAACATTTAGCATACAAACCTTCAGTTTGTGCTAATAAGAAAAAAAATCAAAAAATATATATTTTTAAACTACCATTCAAATCGATGTTAAATGCAACGCCTCTGTCGTCTTCATCCTCTTCTCTGTATCTACAGTCTTAGAGATAGAGAGTTGAGAGAGAGTAGACAGAGAGATTGAAATGGGTTTTTGAAATTATGATCGAGTTTGGATTTGGGTTTGAATTTATATTTGAGAGAGAGAAGAATTGAAACTCTGATGACATTAAATGCAAATTACATATCCCTATGAAGTTTTAAATTTCAAATTACCCTCCCATTTTAATAAGACATCAGTGGTTTGAAATTTCAATGAACATCAGTGGTTTCATAATTGAATGTGGGCCAGACCTTTGAAATTGAAAAGTGGGGCAGTGGTTTGGATGGCAGATCTTTGAATTATGATGTCACTATGCTTCCTTTATGGTTGCCACCTCATCGTGGATGACATAAGAAAAACATTGTTGGACATGCTCTCTAGCTAACACATCAGTTTTTCTTATGTCACTTGGATTTCTCCTTTTATAGAAAGTATAGATATGAGTACATAGTTACCATGAATAGTAATCAATATATTTTAAGTATTTGTTTTATTATTTTTTTAATATTTTATTTATTATTGTTTGAGTTTTAGTAACATATAGTAATTAATAATTCTTAGCTATTTTTTAGTAGTATTTTAATTAGCAATCAGTTTGGTATCGGTTTGGTTAATTACAATATCGATACGATTCATACACTCAGTATAGAAGTCAATACGGCTTTTACATCGACCGAAAATGATAAAAACAAACACCGATACAGACACCGATGTTTTAACTGTATCAATCAGCTCAAATTGTCACGGTACTGGTATTGATATTTATATATCGTCACAGGCAAAGTTATATAAATTGTATAAATGAAAAATATTTTGAAACCGAAAACCATAAGATGAATATAGGTATCGCTACAGATGTTGTTTGGTACGGTACGTAGCGATGCAATGTCAGTTTATTGAAATAAAAGACAATAAAAATAAATATCGGTACCAAACTGATGTTGCTTGTTTGGTTTTGATTCAGTTCACTACGGTAGCGGCACGATATCTATTATCAAACAAGAAACCATAAAAAAATAATACATACGTGTACCGGTGTTGTTCGATTCAGTACGATAGGGTAGCAATACGATTTTAGCTTATCGAAAGCAAAAAGCAATAATAAATAACGGTACCAGACAACTCAGTCGGTGTTGGTTTGGTTTGGTACGATAGCCGTTTTCAATAAAGTTTATATGGAAAAGTTGAAAAAAATAAGCATAGAACGCAAACCAACTAAACCGATATCAACTGAAAAACATCGGTACTGATATTCGTTTTATTGTTTTCGATTGATGTAACGTTTTTCTTTTAATTACCATAGATGACTTGTAATAATAAAATACATGTATTATTATTTTTTAACTTACGTTTTTTTGCACGATAAATTTGGATCACTGACGGATCACTGAAGTATCATCGTGCCACCAGCGGAACCACCCAATCATATCCATCTCCATTAGGGAAAATGCTTATACACCAATTCAGGAGGAAACCCAATAAATATGAGAAAAACCCCCCTTGTGGGAATCGAACCCAAGACCAATTGGTCCCAAAGTCTTATCCCACCCCTAAGATGCCACTAGGCTATAAAGCCATGGGCTTAACTTACGTTTTATTAATTAATAGAATTAATTTGTTTTATTATTATGATTGATTTTAATCATATTTTGTTTTTTATAATGTTTAGGTTATAGTAAAATTATAATTATAATAGTAAAACACATATATTATTGTTTTTTAACTTACGTTTAACCGTGTTGTTTTTATTGTTTTTGGTCGATGTAAAACATGTGTTGATTTCTATACTGAACATTTTTATTGTTTTCGAATGATGTAAAGCATGTGTTGATTTCTATACTGAACCCTTTTATTGTTTTCGGGTGATATAAAACATATGTTGATTTCTATACCGAGTGCATGTATTGTACATGTACTATATAACAAATCGAATCAATACCCACCGGATGCTCGCGGTAACGTGCCGCCGCAACGCGCAAAGAAATACCCTAGTTATATTATACATATTATACATACATATATGAATCAAAACTACTGATGAACAGTAGTTTTCATTAAAAAAATATAACAAAGTTTCCATAAACAGTAACAAAACATATTTAAGTATTTAATTATTACTTAATAGTAATTTACAATTAGATCTTTAGTAATTTTAAATCTACACCTAATTTTATTCTTTTTTTACCATTAATGTTATAGATATAGTTATATAAATGCGAATTTTAGAAACCGGAAACCATAAAAATGAATCTAGGTACCGGTACCGATGTTTCGTATGGTAGCGATACAACGTCAACTTATTGAAAGAGAAAACAATAAAATAAATATCGGTACCAAAACCGTTGTTGTACGTCCGATTAAACTTGCCATGAACAATGTTTTGTATATTTTTTTAGTATTATTGCTTTTTAAGTTTTAATTATTTTATTATCATCCTTTTAATTGATTTTATTTTTTTTCAAACATAAACAAACAATTTATTATTCTTTTGAATTAATTGATAATTCTTAGATATTTATGTTTTTTAATCTTTTAATAGTAATATTGTATTTAGCATTCAATATGATTTTTAGTGATAACGTACATCGTTAACTTTTTAAATAAAAAAATCTAAATCTATATCTATGTTTATTTATTTTTTTAGCATGCCAAGTTATTTTCCAACTCATTATGAAGATACGTTACCGCGGGTATTGGATTGGTATTGGTTCATTACAGTACCGGTACGATTCATGCACTAGGTATAGAAATTAATATGTGTTTTATATCAACCAAAAACGATAAACCAAACACGGGTACCCACACCGATGTTGTTCGAACGGTATCGATCAGTCCAGATTGCCATGGTACTAATATCGATATTCATTTATCGTCACAAACAGAGTTGTATTAATGAACGATTTTTGAAACCAGAAACCTTAAAAATGAATATAGGTATCAGTACTGATGTCTTTTTGTACGGTACGTTAGCAATACGATGTCAGTTTATTGAAAGAAAAAACAACAAAAATAAATATCGGTACCGAATTGATGTTTTTTTGGTTTTAGTTCGGTTCACTATGGCTGCGACACGATATTTGTTATTAAACAAGAAAACATAAAAATCAATACTTACCAGTACGGTTGTTTTGTTCAGTACGGTAGCGATACAATCTTAGTTTATCAAAAGCAAAATCAATAAAATAAATACAAGTACCGATACAAATGTTGTTTAGTCGTTTTGGTTCGGTTTGTTACAATAGCGGCAGAATAGCCATTTTCATTAAAGTTTATATGGCAATGTTAAAAAAGATAAACATAGAACGCAAACCAACCAAACTGATATCAAGTAAACAACATCGGTAGCAATATCGATATTCGTTTCTATTGTTTTCGATCGATGTAAGGTTTTCTCTTTTGATTACTATAGCGAATGTCAATAACGTAACAAACCGAACAAATACCGACCGAATGCCCGCCGCGAAGCGCGGAGGAAAATCACTAGTTATTATTATAAGACGAAATGTAAATTGCACGCAAATGTACAGCGAGTCAGTTACGCCGTTAGTCCTTACAGTTACGCTTTTGGTCAACGTTTTCCCACCAGGTCTGGCCTACCTCACTATTTTGGCCAATGTTTTCCAAAGGGTAGACCAGATCTGGCCTACCTTTTACTATAAAAAAAATGGCGTATTAATCAAATTTCTCTGGGTTTTGTTTTCCCCAAATCCTCCATTGTCAATCTCCATCTGATCCATCTTCTTATCTCACGTGATACTTCCATCAACAATCAAACCCTAACATCAAGGTACTACTCACTTTCACTTCACATCTCAATCCACACACTACAACTTCAAAATGATGCACACCACTTGTATGTTTGTACTCACCTGCACCACTGAGCTTCTTGATCTACATACCTCAACGATCCAACATACTTCACCAGTCCGTTACTAATTCAGTCATCATTTAATTGTTCTTCATGTTGTTGCTGTTGTGCTGCTAAGTAATAATATAATAGTAGTAGTAATTTTATTTACAACAGCTTAATTACCTAGAATAATAAACCCTAGCTTTTTGTCTAATGGATTGAGGCAATCTACTTTGATTCAGTTTTCACCTAGCAGGTGATTGGTTGTTCACGGTAGGTAGGTTGAGACAGTTAGTTGTGTGATAGTGGTTCTAGGTTTCTTCAAGTAGTTGATAGCAGCTGCCTGTTAGGATTTACGCGTTTAAGGAGATAGGAGACCGATAAGAACAATGAACAATCTTTTGGTAATGATTGTGTTGTTGATGAAGCTGAGCTTTTGCTTGATTTGTTGACTGAGGAAGTGGGGTTGGAGAGTATCGGTGTTCTCTTCTAGGATTAGCCATGAACCTTGAGAGTAAGCTGACTACATACATCATACCGGGCCTGGTTACGGTCAAGTACATCAAACTTCCGATTAATCTCTTGTAAACTGTTTGGGTCAGCTTCCTCCCCTACTCCAGACTTGGTGAGAACTGTTCCTGGGCCAATGCAGCCAAACACCCGGAAGTAATCAACTATTGGTTTGGTTCCAGCCCAAAGTTCTTCTGGAACTTGATTGTCTAGGCTGCGGCTAATGCACCGATTCAGTACGTGACATGCCCATTTGGTTGCTTCTGCCCACATATACTTTGGCATCGACTTTTCAGCTAAAAGACAACGTACCATATTCATGATCGTACGATTCCGGCGTTCCGCCATTCCATTTTGCTGAGGAGTGTAGGCTGCCTTTAGTTGTCTTTTTATACCATGGACATCACAAAATTCATTGAATTCCTTTGAAGTAAACTCCCCTCCTCTATCACTTCGAAGGCCTTTGATCCTGGCTCCAGTTTCCGTTTCTACCATAGCTTTAAAGTGTGTAAAAGCTTCAAAGGTTTCTCCTTTATATGCCAACACATACACCCAAGTTTTTCGAGTATAATCATCAATAAACACAAGAACATAACGTTTACCGGACTGGGAGGATGGCGTGATTGGACCACACAGGTCTGTGTGAATAAGTTGCTGCCTCTCGGTTTCTCGCCAATTACTTTTCTTTGGAATCGTGTCTCTTTGTTGCTTGCCCACAGCACAAGTTTCACACACTTTCGTCTTCCCTGTCACTTTAGGTATGCCCTTAACCATTTGTCTGTACTGCATGGTTCTTAAAGCTTTGTGATTTACGTGTGCAAATCTTTTATGCCATAAGTCAGTGTTACTTTCACTGACTTGTAGGCTGGTTGGTGAATACGGCTTTGAGGTGGCATGCACAGGAAACATTCTGTTCCTAGTCATTCTAGACGAGATAATTAAACCCTTTTGAGGGTGATAGGCCTTACACTGCTCGTCTTTTATCACAAATGTAAAAGGGGTGGAACATGAACGGAAAAAACAAGGGTCGAGTTGTTTAGCTTATTACCCGGTTGTTTCTTCTGCTGGTGAGTATGGTAGTATTGTAATTGAAAATGATGATTATTTTGTTAAAGGAGAATCTTCGCATGAGCATAAAGATGATCAAAGAGTTTATGTATGATGAGGAACTTGAACAAAATCTGGAGAGACAACAGGAATTTGGCAAGAAAAGAAAGTGAGATCCAGAAAAAGAATACAGCTGAATCGTATTATGGGAATCAAGAGTGGTGAAAGAAATCAGAAAATAAGCTTAATGTGGGTGGAGTCTAGTTATACATATGAATTTAAAGTTATGATGAATAGTACTCTTTATTTTTTAAATTATCTATTTTATTATTATATAGACATATGAATTTAGATTAATAGTTTTTGTTTTTTGAATTATTATATTTTATTATTGTTGTAATAGTTTATTGTAATTATTTTTAGCATATTTTGTTTTTGACTAATTATAACTTTTAAGATAAGACGTTTTTATAAAAATTTTGAGTAGGTGCGACGTGCTTATTTTATCTACATCTTGATTTAATTTTTGCTCAAAACCGATATAGTACTTTTCGTATTGTAAGTTGTAACGAGCGTCAGTGTTGTACCAAATTGTGATGAGCCGAACTAATTCCAGTTGAACAACTTCAACATCGGTATTGAAACTATTACCGGTATTTGTTTTAAGGATTTTAGATTGATATAAAACATACGTCGATATATTTTTGGTATATAAAGACTTTACATTTTTTATTTTCTCTTTCATTTGCTATATCGAGTGTAAGTACCATAACGAACCGACATCGATACCAACCGAATTCCGGCCGCATAGCGCGGGAAAATCCAACTAGTTGTTATTATAATATACAATCTTACAATGGTTAAATTCATGGTTCTGACATGTGCATATTATCTTATTTCCAGATTAAAAAAATAACCTATATTTTTAAGGAATAATGGATTTTAATAATCCTAACTATTAGCTGTTGGCCGGTAACAATCCTAACTTTAAAAATAACCGGTTGTGGTTCCACCTCTTCTTATATTGTAAACCAATGGACCTTTACTAAACCGAAAAGGATAAGAGAACAAAAAGAAATTAATGTTCTGTTAGTAAAGGTCAATTAGTTTACAATATGTAAAAGGTAGGACCATCACTAGTTATTTTTAAAGTTAGAACCGTTGCTAACCAACAACTAATAGTTTGTATTATTAGAATCCATTATTCCTTTAAGGGTACGTTATTGTTTGGTGGGAAAATGATTGAACCCACCTAGTCTTGTTTGTTTCTTTGAATTGTTGAAAGATGGAATATAATAATAATTATATAAACCAAAGCTGAAGTCAATGTTGGTGGTAGGAGTAGGATATTTTTAGGGGAAAATCATATAATAATAGGAAAGTGGCCTTTTATTTTTTTATTTTTAATAAGTTTCCGTAAATGAAAACTTGACACGTGTCTTAAAGAATTGTACTCGTTCGTCAATCAGTGCATGACTTTCAAACTTCTACGCCAATCGTAAAAAACGTGAACAATTGATGTGTTTTTTTAATCTTGATTTTGTGTTAATGGTATTTTTGCGTGTGTGAGAGCCACATGAATATTAAAGGTAACTAGCAAGATAATTAAAGAAATGGCTATCCACACCACTATAATTTTCATATATATATATACACACACAAACATCTTCAGGTTTCAATTTAAGCGTCTATAGTTTATGTTTTCAGCTAACAAGAAAACAAAGCCAATGATTTAATAATAAAGCTATATAACAAAGCATGCCTTGATGCAGATGTTGGAATTTGCATATTTGAAACTTGAAAAACATCATATGATTGTTGTCCTTAACGCCTAAATGAAGGAGTAGTATACAAATATAAAAGACCATGGAGCTCAAATGGACTAAGATTAAAATAAAACAGCTTCGAAGATGGGCTTGAACTAAAAAATCTTCTCTTTGGAAAAACACATTTTCTATGTTTTCTTTTATTGTCCTATAAATGATTTGAAAACCAAAATAAAAAGAACCTTATGATTCTTTATCTCCGGTATCTTTTCACCCATAGGAATAAGCAATCTGGCAGAATAATCATATATATAAAGCATAATGGTTAACTTGTTTGTTATTATAGCAAAAAAGAAACGTATAGGCAGGACCTGGCTTTATGGGATTCTCCCTGTTTAGTCGTTTTCACTGATCAGACATGCAAAAGTCATGACCGGTGACCTGTATAGGCAGGACCTTGCTTTATGGGATTCTCCCTGTTTAGTCGTTTTCATTGTCAGACATGCAAAAGTCATGACAAGTGACCTGTCAACAGTCCTTTCAAATCATAATTTTTATATTTCACTACTTTTTGCTTTCCTTTTACTTTTTTCATCCTTTTTTATTTAGTATAAAAAATATAAATAATCCATTGATCATTTGTTTACAGCTAGCATCACGACTGTGCTTCTTTGGTAGTTTGTGAGCGATTGGTGTAAGATCCCCAATGTTTACGATGTCAGTTTCAAAGATATATTAGAGGTTTCTAGTGTTAGCAGAATCAAAGTTCCGTATTGCTTCAAGGTATCATGGTTATTGGATGTTGGAGTCTTTGGAAAGCGAGGAACAATCTCATCTTCTCCGGTAAGCAAGTTAAAGTTGAAGAGGTTTCTAGTGAAGTCAAGTCTTTGAGCTTTCTCTGGTTTAAGAGTAGGTCCAAGTTTAAGTCGGTAACTTGGAAGGATTGGTGTAAATTTGTAATTATGTAATTGCTCTCTTGTTTTGTTTGTGTGCCCCGGTTTGGGGTTGCCGTTTCTAATGAAGTTTGCCTTTAAAAAAATCCTTTTTTATTTATTTGTTCTATTTAAACTTTATTAATATATCATTTTCATACATGTGGATTTTACTTTATTACATTTACTAGCTTACATACCGATTATACGAGTTGAGTATTGAAAAAAAATGTAAATCATGAATTTGTATATAATCTTTATCGGTGAAATGACTTATTACATATAACACGAAACAAAATAAAAGGTTACATTTTTAACTACCATATATAACTTCTAAGTTTTCATCGCTCTATTCATTCACTATAATCCATCTTATTATTTACTCCTACAAAACAATAACACTAATAAGATTGTAAATATTCTAAAACATAATTGTATATTATAAGGTTGTAGAAAAAAAATTTGTATATTATAAGGTTGTAGCAAATGAATTGTAATTAAATTGGTATTGGATATCCATGATATAATAAATACATTGATATAATACTATTTTTTTTTTTAAAATAGGGATAATAATACGAGATACAAATATCATCCTAGAATAGAAAATGTTACATATTTAAAAACAATCATACTATAAATAACATATGCATTTAAAATATAAGATTGAAGTTTTTGAAATTATAACTTTGAGTGTCAAGATAACTTCTTTAATTGGTAGTCGGCATTTAGATATTCAAATTAATATTTTAAAATATTTTAACATCCTTGTATAACCTTTTTAATGGAGCATTTGTTTGTGTCATGCCAATTTTCTCAGACCATTTGGCAGCTCTTATCACAGTGGTGTCATGTTCCTTCTACTTATGCTTTCCACTTCCATGACTTGTTACAGCTACGTCAGAGCTTTAGCGGGTCAAATAAACAACATAAGGTGTATCAGACAGTCATTTTAACGGTTTTATGGAGCTTATGGAGAACAAGAAATAATGTGGTCTTCAACAACAAACAGCCTCAGATTGCAGCTGTGATTGAGGAGTCGAAGGCGCTTAGTTTCCTTTGTGTTAAGTACCGTTGAAGTCGAGTAACGTGTCTTGGGAGGCATGAAATAAATTTGATCTTGTTGCTTTGTTTAAGTTGTGCATTGTTGTTTTTTGGTGTATGGTTTGGGTTTTGTTGTATTGGCCAGTCTCTTGCTAGTCGGAGTTTATGATTATAATAAAACGAGGTTTAGTTGGTCGTTCAAAATAGGAAGTTGAGAAAGATTTATTGATATATCTATAATATCTATAATATGTATATATACACACAGGGTGGGGTTCCTCTACAAAGTGTGGTTTTCCTACAAAGTGTAGGAAGTGTTTTGGACCATTGGATGAGTGGTTTTAATGGTTGAGATTAGATGAGTGACATTTTTGTAATATATGCATTTTATTTAATGATTGATGACATTTTGGTAATTGAGCATATTTTAAAAAAAAGAAACAACCATAATTCATTCTTCTAGAACTCTCTTCACATTCTCTCTCCTCATTAAACAAAATCTCCTAAAATCATGGATGAAATTGAATATAAAAGATTTGATTGTGTTTAAAAACTGAAATTTACTAAATTGGAGTTTGATTTGTTTTTATCTAGGGACGAGAATCGGAGTTCAATTTTGTTTTTTTTTTCAAGTATTGTGTTTTATATTAGTGATAAAACATATTGTGAAGAAACTGCGAAAAAATCTAATAGGACCAGAAACTGATAAAACACACTGAGAAGAAACATGTGAAGAAAAACACATTGCGAAGAAAGTATGAAGAAAAACACACTGATAAAACACACTGTGATTAATCTATGTAGAAAAACACATTGTGAAGAAAAACACATTGTGAAGAAACAGTCAATAAAAACATACTGATAAAACACATTGTGAAGAAACCAATAACATGTAAAACACAACGTCAATAAATACAAAAATGCGTCCTTCATGAAATATAAATTGCTATAACACATAATGAGTAAACCTATAACTGGTAAAACACAACGTCAATAAATTGTTCAAGAACGATAAGCTGGTGTGTTACGTGTGAAAAAACCATAAAACAAATAAAACACAATGTCAAGAATATATGCACATGCAAAAAAAAAAAAAAAAAAAAAAACTTAATCAAATACTAGCATGTCGAACAACTAAATCAGGATGCATTTACCATGATCACAATCAATCATTGCATTAGACATCAACATTTTTGATCCGCAATATGCAAAAAAAAAAAAAAAAAAAAAAAAATCATCTGAAGGATAAGAGAATGATGCACGTTTGATTCTGCGTAACTGACACAATTCCATAAATAAGACATATAGTTTCCTTAAAAGTCTCATTTTGTTGTTTTAGATTTATCTTTTTCAAAAATAACTTATTTAGTGAATTACCGTTGTACCATTTTATTAAAATTCTCTAGATGACACATGTCATAACCATATCACTTCCTACACTTTCTAGAAAAATATGACTTTGTAGTCAACTCCCACCCTATACACACATACATTTATAATATCAAAGAAATCTTAATAATAGAAGAAGAGATTCGATTTGGTGCTGCCACGTTTGAAATCGTTTATTAGAATAAAAAGATATTTAATATTTGTATTTACTAGTTAATTAATCGTTGTCTGAGTAACAATAACAATGCATTTACTATTTAAATAGTTTACTTATTAATATTTAATTTAATAATAATAATAATAATAGGGTGTTGTTAAATATACCCAAAAGTCAATCTTTCAGGAGAGAGAATTGTGAGTAGGAGAGAAAAAAGACTTGTCATTAATTACCTAAAGCATTAATGGTGTTTCTTGATTATTTTGTGTGTCTTTTCTTTGTAACCAACATATTAAACTTTTATAATATTTCTATTATTAAGTTAATGAAGTGTATATTTTTTTTTATTCTTTAATAATTTATATTTTTTAACAAATCTAATATTTTTAATATTTCTCTGATCAACTTTTTATACTTTGTTTTAGTAATAACTCTTTTAAAAAACATATTAGTTTTCTTTTTCTTTTCCTATAAAATTAAATCATTATCTATTTCTGTATACTTATTTTACACCTTTTTCTTAAACAAGAATTGATCTTTTTTTAGTTCAAGACTAATCCAAGTTATTGTTAATACTATGATTATTTTATTAACATTAAAATATAACTTACTAGTTACTATGATTATTTTATTACAAATATAGTTCGTCCATTAGTAATATATAAAATTGTAATGGTTAACTGTATATATGTATTTCTTTTTTGTTATACAAGACAAGTAGTAAAAACAAAATATAAAAAAGTAACAAAGTATTATAAAATAAAATAACTTAAAAAATATAATTATTACTTTTGACTTTTATAATAAAATAATGTAATAAAGTAAGTAACATAAAAACATAATTATTACTTTTGACTTTTATAATAAAATAATGTAATAAAGTGTTTAATCATTACCAAGTTTGACTAATGGGTTGATTTATCCTTGTATCGGGTGTATTTATCACACCCCTAATAATAATGTAAAACTTAATAAAGGATGATTAGATGTGATATTGGAATGAAGTAGGGTTAGGGGAGTCTCGAGGAGCAGTTTAGGTGATGACTTTTTTTTTTCTATTGATAAAGGTGTTTTTAATGTCGTAGAGAGTTATGAGGAGACGACACATGTACATGTGTGAGTTCTATCGACCATTTGTATTTGTGTTCATTTATGCATGTAGGTTTCTAATTTCTAATACTAATGCATACTTCCACACCATGCAGGGAATTATTATTATACTTGAATGAATCTTAGTTCATTTTAGCCACTTTTTTCCCTACCATTTAATCTCAAGACATGTTACAACTTGCATAAAGTTCTCTTGATATTAAGTTGTTGGAGATTCGATTTATATGCAATCTTATGATTATCATGTTATAGTCTAGGAGAGTGAATGATTTGTAGCAACTCATACATCGAGTGTTGAGTGATTGATAAGTATGAGGCGTGAGTTAGTGTTTACAATTTTAGGGAAGTACGTCATGTCCTTAAACCATGTCTATGATTGGCCTAAGTTATTAAACACATCTTTCTCTTTTGCATTGATTGAGTATTTACTTAGGGTGTATGGGGTGGGTACGTCGAACTATGGGGTAAACTGGTTTACCTCGTGGGGAACACCGCCGCCATCAAAGTTTACCTCGTGAGGGGACTTGATTTTGGTGTATAATCACCGCATAGGGGAAGAAAAGAGAGAGTTGGATAATGGTGGGACCCACTCTTTTCAAACAATCTTATTTTTTTTGTTTTTTATATTTAAAAATAATAGTTTACCTCTCCCTGAAAAATGTGATCACCCCTTATGTTTTAGTGCAAGAGGTGGCTTTGAGAGGGAAATTGACATGACAAGATGTAATTGGATGGGTGAAAAGTTTACATCTCCTCAAGAGGTGACCACCCCTCACACCCTTATGTCTTTTAAGTCTCAGTTCACAACAATTCCATGTGAAATATGGGTGATAAAGTCTTGAGTGAATTTGAAATTCAGAGTTAAGTTCAATTAATAATGTTCTTGAGAATAAATAAAGTTTAAGTGTGAGATTATTTTGTATAACTTAAATCAGGGCCGGCTCAACAATTTTGGTGGCCTAAAGCGAATTAAAAGCTTGAGGCCTTTTTCCCAAACAAAAAAAAAAAACACTATTTGAGAAAAATCCTCCTTTACCCGGGCTTGGGATCGGAAAAATAAACTAAAAGGTTTATTGTTGGCGAAGTTAATTTAATTTTTTTTTGTATTTTTCTACATTTTTTGTATGTGTAAAGATAAGTTCAACCCAGCCCAATTATCATATATATATTTTTTTAAAGTTGAAGACCCTATTGATTTAGAGGCCTAAAGCCCAAACCTCAAAATACTTGGGTTTGGGCCAGCCCTGACTTAAATTATACATGTTTTATATGTTGTACTCTCAAATATGGTGTTTATACGTAAGAAAATGCTATATTGTTGGTTATTTTATATTGGATTTGAAAATTTTATTTTACCAACACAAGCAAACCATACGACTTAAAACACTTTTAAACCTCTAACCATGGATCAAATTGCAAGAAACCAAAAACCAAAAAACCATAAATAGGATGTTTAAGATTACATCTTTAGAAGTGTTAGCTTAAGCGGCAAATCAACCCTTTATATTGAGATGAGTAGTAGAAGCAAAGAACTCTCTTAGTCCCTTTCAACCCACTACTAGGCTACTAGCATATGATGTATACTTAAAACACACTCATCAAACCAAACACTAACTCACCACAACACTTAGCAAGTTATAGTTGTTTTCTCCCTTTTGTGTCATTTCTTGAGAGTTTTTTTAGTAGAATTTCTACACAGATTTTTACAACCCATGATGGGAGTAAAAGGAATGGAATAAGGAGACAATCAAGATAAAGAAACTCTAGTAAAACATGTATATGACAATCTAAAAAGTAGATTTGCTTAAAACCTTATCCAACATCTTTTCTTTTAAGTAAAAAGAGTGAATATATAATTAAAATCAATATCTTTCACCACCATATCATATGATGGTGATCGGCCAAAAAAGAGATGGAATTGTTTATTCATAATTTAGTGGCAACTTTGTATTATTGGTTTTTTTTTTTTGTTTTTTTTTTGACAAGAAATGCAATAAAACTAGATTGATCTACATGATCACATCATATTACCAATTAGTCAATTTATGATCACATCATATTACCAATTAGTCAATTTATCTAATAATCTAGTTACAAGCATGTAAAAAATTACTAACATAAAATTTACATGCAATGAAGCATATTATAAATCGACATTTATAATGACAACAATTATATGCATTTTTTTGTCTAATATATTTTTTTTAATTATTCGATCAAATATAATTCTTAAATTACCAAATCCCAATAGTGCAGTTAGCACCGGTAGACCACCACAATTCCATCCATGAAAACCATCAAGAAGATGTGGTTATCAGTTTCACTATTGAAACAATCATCTCAACTGCATAATCTTTTGGTCAACACTTACCAAAAATCCTGCTGAGATGCCAAGTTGTTTTCATCAACATTACGGTGTTGTTTGTTTTTTAAAAAAGATTTCCGCAGGCTCTTTTGTCTGCGCTGCACACAGTGGCGGATCCAGGAATTTTTTTCAGCGGGTTCAATTTTTTAGATACTCTAATATAATAGGACCGGATGTCAAAAAAATTTGGGTTGATTCGACGGTTCGGGTCGGTTAAAATTCATCATAAAAATACGATACAATAATAAAAAACATGGTCATTAAAAAAACATGTAATACAAATACGACGGTTCTTACAAATTAAAAATAATACCTATAATTGTTCCCTACGGGTTTTCATCTTTTGAAAACGTTGCATAACATCTTCGACCGAAACTTGTTGAAAGAACTCCTTTTCGATGTAATAAATGCAAGCATCGTTCATATATCCATCACTAATTGTCTAATTCATAATATTCACATACTCATTCAAGTTCAACAAAGTAACAAAAACAAATTAACAATTCACAATTTTCATATAATCATAACATATTAACAACACATTACACGTATTCATTGAAAATAATGAAAGAAACTAAAGAAATTGTAAGTTTACCTTTCATTCTTTCAAGAATGTATACCACTGAACTCGAAATTGCATGGATGTTTGAAGGATTCAGAATGAATGTGAGCCTGTGGGTTGTGAAATCGAAGTGTTCTTGACGTTAATTGGGATTAATTTGCTTAGAGAATGAGAGATTTTGGTAGGGTGTTGAAGGGGTTTTGTTAAGTGAAAGCACAGAAGTGTCTGGTGTTAAAAAAAAAAAAACACACAGATTAATGCCCAAGACAAGAATTGAACCGGAGACCTACACTTACAAAGAAAGCACCTCAACCACCTGGCCATCCCTCAAATTCATGAATGGGTTCATCTCAAAAATATTTTATGGGTTCATTAGGATTTTTCTATTAACACTAACACTAATAATTTGAAACCGAGTGGGTTCGGGCGAACCCGTAAGGATCAATGTAGATCCGCCCCTGGCTGCACATACCACGCGCAGACATTGTCATTTGTAGACTGTTTGTTTTTCCGAAGCCGTTTCATTAAAAAAAAACATCCGTGTGAGCTTTTCTTGATGCAAACTTAGTCCAGACACTTTTAAGATCTTTTAAGGTCTGCAGAGGGTTAATTGTTGGGAATTTTATAAAACCGGATAATCAGAGAGGCGTGTAATCACTCTCAGATCAAATTATTTCGGTGGTTCTCCCAAATAATTTAATCGGATACAACTCTGATTGAGAAATCGAACAAACAGTATGTGTGTGTTGCAAAATTCATGAATGAACCAGAGGAAATTGTAACCAAAATTGTCTGAGAATTTTAGGGTTAGGGATGAGTAACTGCTATAGACAGTTCTTTTTTTATTTTAAATAAAAAGCCTCCAAAAACTCCTTGTTTTTATTTCGAGAATTAAAGTCCAAGCTGCCCCAGACCCCCACCAAGGGGGCGTTGTTCGGTTTTTGCGCCCAGACACTCGGAATAACCACTCGACCAAGCGTGCACTCCCGCACCTCCTAACTTGTTCAATGTATATTATAATTCCCTTTGGTTACCAAGTTAATCCCGATTACAGTAATATATAACATTGAACACCACCACCCACCACTACCGTCCACCACCACCGTCCACCACCCACCACCGTCCACCACCACTACCCACCGTCAACGTCCACCACCCACCACCACCACGTCCGTACACCACCAGTTTATTTTAGAAGTATACATACGTTAAAAACTAATAGTCATCTTCTTGCAGACTGCAGAGATTTGGTCCACCTACATGTTCTTCCTCTTTCTTGCTTCTTCCAAAAATTCATCTCTATGCTGGTCTTAACTTGTGATGGGTTTGAATAAATTTATATATGATAATAACTATAACATAATCACTCAGAAAAACAAAAATACGATAAAAATATTTTGTATATAAAAGTAACTGCTTGGATCATGTACTTCCCCCTTAATTTTCAAGTGAACAACTTGTGAGAAGGATATGAAGACAAGTGTCATTGGCATAGAGGGTAATTTGGTCCTTTCCCAAGTGAACAACTTTCCCCTTGGTTTTCAAACCACTATAACCTTTTCATACGTTAATATTTAAAAAAAATCACACCGTATTAACGAGCATTTCATTCTCTTTAATTCGAGCAACCCATTGCTAATGTTTTCTTAAAAAAATTACAAGATTTTGAAAACCCATTAGTCCATTACGTGATTTTGAATACCTAGCACATGACTACGTGATTTTGAATTGTCATTACGTAATTATACATTCAACATAAACCATTACGTGATTACACATTCAATATAAATCCATTACTTGATTACACATTCAATATGATTTGTTATAACTAATGTTATTACAATTGTGCTTATTACATGATTACACATTCAATAATTAGAACTTGATTGTTTATGCTTTATTACGTGATTGAATCTCTAATATACGACATTATGTGGTTATTATAGGTTGATTTGGCTAATGTTTTGTATATAATTTATCTCTAATATGTTATTAGACCTGAAATATTTGGTATTCCATATAAAATATTATGTATTACATGTTTTTGTTTTTACGTAATTAGTGGTTTCATATAAAATACTATAATGAAACGTAATCACTCAGTGTGGTTTCACATAAAATACTATAATAAAATCACGTAATCATGAAATGGGTATTGAAAATCACGTAGTCACATAATAATACATAGTCAACTATTGTTACGTCGTAATCACTTAGTGTGGTTTCACATACTATAATGAAATCACGTAATGGGCATTCAAAATCACGTAATCATGTGTTGGGTATTCAACATGTAATCACATAAGGGTATTCAAAATCATGTAATTTTTTTAAGAAAACTATAGCAATAGGCTGCTTGAATTAAAGAAAATGAAATGCTCGTTAATACAATGTTTTTATTTAAATATTAATGTATGAAAGGACCAAAATACCATTTCTCTATTTGTTTTTTTCAATTGTTTGAATCTCATATTTACGGAGATGCCACCACCTAATTTTCAGCCATTAATCTTGGGAGATCAATGGTTGATGTCACACCCCGATTTCCACGTGTCACCGGTGGGCCCGGTGGGGGATTATCGTGACGTGGTTGGCAACATAATAGTCAAACAACACAATATATAATATGCACAGCGGAAGCAATTTAAAAGATGTAATACAACCGAATTTAATATTGTAATATCAAATGTCACAATATTCGGAAGTTTATCCACAGATGGATCGGAAACAAAATGTGAAACAATAGTTCAACAGACTTCAGGCATCTTAAGCTTGCGAGACTTCTAATGATGCTAAGGAGAAATCCCAGCCAATTTCGCTTAGTACCTGCATTTAATCTTTTTGTGAAAATACGTCAGTTTACACTGGTAAATACAATCAACTGACTCATTTTGGAAAATGATTGAAAATTGGTTTGGGTGCACGTGGCATAAACATTTTATTTAACTTGGGAGAATTATTTAAATATATAATCTTGTGAACGAATTACATGTTCCTTGTGCGTTCAGTAGCCCGGATCTTGTCCGGGTTAAAGATCAATAGACACACCACAATATTCTTTTGTGCACTGACGGGTGTACGCCTACACCCCGCGCTTAAGTCGTGGCCATTTCGTAAAATGATGCCAAGGATATCCGGGACACGGTCATTAACCCCCCAAAGGCTTTAAGTAACAAGACTGTTTAAACGAGCCGATCAAATTATTCAATTAACCACCCAACGATGGAAGATTTGATGCCCGATCAAGAGGTATGCTATATACCGTAACCCAAGCCCGTATAGGGAAAATAAGTTAAAAGTATTTACCTGAGCAATGTATAAATCACAATAAGCAAATTGCAAGTAGCTTTTACTGGTCCTCCTAATCTGGAACGAAGGTTTATAATAACCTATTAGAATCCTAACGGGTCTTTAATTAAGCTAAAGCTTAGACCGGCTAGTTTCAATGATACGGTTTGTACGCATAATTAAGCGAAGACCGGATAGAATGTGATTTAGACCTGACAAGTTCAGAGACTTGTTTAATATGGGCATTTCATACACATTCTGGATTTTGAGATAAAACCGTTAAGGTTTGACCCGTTTAGGCTAATTTATGTAAACTAGTTACATAAACCGAACCGAACGCGTAATAAGCGTAACGGGTATTCATGAGAGCTATTTACAGGTTTCCTAAGTTAATATGCTTCATATATGTTGTGACATCAGTAGTATGTCTTTTATTATGCCCGAAATGAATTTACTTACAAACTATGCCCCGTAGGGGTAGTTTGGTAATTTTAAAGGTTGTAAAAGAGTTTAAGTGTCAACCTGAGTTACAGGCCTGATGTAATCAGAAAATATACTCAATTTGCTAAGTTATATCAGTAGGGTAAAGTATATAAGTGAAATTTATCATTTATAACCAAACTATGCCCCGTAGGGGTATTTTGGTAATTTCACATAAGCCGAAAAGCTCAAAACTGAAGTCTGAGTTTATCAACCTTTGCTTACTGTTAAAATATTATAATTTTCCTCAAATATCAGTAGGTATCACCCTTTGTATGTTTAAAATAGTCTTAGTACATACTATGCGTTAAAAACGCTTAAAAAGGCGATTAGAGGCCATTTCCGGGTTTGATACATAAATCTGATATTTTTATATTTCCAGAAGGCTTAAAATAATTTATTTATCATATGTGATCAGTAGCAAAAGGTTTGGAGTCGTTTAGATGTATAAAACTCATTTTATAGCCCGTTAGGGCAAAACCGACAATTACCGGATTAAGCCTACGACTATAAGTTATGCTCAGCCTAAAATTAATTAAAAATCTTTAAAAATCCCAAAATAATATATTACATCAGTGGGTAAAGAGTTTGATATCAAAAAGTATGTTTAAGTAGGCTATACGCTAAATACGCCGTTTAATTAACATAAAGCTTTAATTTTACGCTAACGAGCATAACTCTTAACCTACACCTCAAACTGATGTCAAATTTTGTATGAAAGTTTATATATCAGTAATTAAGGTTTCTACTCTTTTACATTTCCAAAAATCACGTTTTAAGGTGAAAAGGGCATAATGGTCAACATATGAGCAATTAACGGAATCATGAGTATTAATTTGATAACTAATGATCCGAGGTGTATAATCACAGAGGGTTATACTAGCATGTAACCTGGTCCAGATAAAGCTCTAATGCATTTCTAAAACATGCCATAACGGGTCAGAACTGAAAGTCAAAGTATAAGTCAAACTATGCGACTTTCGGTTCCGAACCGGGTCTAAACAGGAAATTGTCGGGTTGAACATGTTTAGACATGTCCTTACACTAATTACCAAGTTATATTAATGATCAAACAGGTTATATGTCTTCTACATTGCTAATCATGCATAAATTGCAATTTAAACTTTTTGTTGACTTTTTAATTACACGTTTGACCCGACATTAGACCTAGTTAGAGTGGGAATCAGGGGGAACCCTTTTGAGGTTTTATTACCCACATAATTACCAACTTATAACTACTTTTAATTCGAGATTTGACTGAGCCATTATTAATTAATCTCGAAGTCAAATCGTAATTACGACGGTTTGACTTTTAGCTAAATAACTAAGCTAAACTCAATAAAAGAAAGTTAAGCAAACTTACAAAAGTCCTAAGCTTGATTAGTGATCACTAGAGAGTGCCTTGGAGCTCCAGAAATGATCAGATTGCAAGAGGAAGATGTGAAGAACAATGGTTGCATATCATGCCCTTTTATAGTGAATTAATCACCATGAATCTTTGACACATGAGTCTACAACTCTCCACAACTGATTAACAGGTGTTCCTAGTGCTTAGGGGGTGCCTAGGGGTCGTCCAAGATGAGGCAAATCGGTTAAAAGTCGAACACAAGGGCTATGGCAGACAAATAACCAAGAAATTCGCATCAGGTGGGCCTAGGCGTGACGCGACGGACCCCCCCTCCCCCCTTGGGCCTCGCGTCGCGCGATGCCTTGTCTGACTCAAATCCAAGTTTTAGATTTTTATGTTTTGATCCTTGCCCCTTCAAACTTTGCTTAGACTTCCTTTCTTGCATTTTGCACCCTCCACATTGATGTTTAAGGGCTTCAAGACATTTACCCACTTTGTTAAGTCCCCGGTTAACTTAATTGTTACCCGAAAAGTCCTAACTTTCAACGTTTACGCTTTAACCCCTCACATACGAATTTGATCATAACTTTCTCATACGATTACGAAACTTCATGAAATTTATATCGTGCATTCTAGTGAGCATAATTAACCATTACAAAGCTTCGGGTTTGTCAAAAGGTCACTCAGAGGTATAACTTAAACATGTTGACACATTTAACCCCTGTAGTTTGAAATCTCTCACTTTTAGCTTCGTATGATCCATGATTTATTCGTTTGAAGGTATGAGCATCATGTAGGGTTAATATATCATATATTTATTCACTGTTGACATTTCGAATACGTATATTCACATACTTTCCACGTTTTTCAACTTTAGTCCTTTTATAATATTCTTTCACACGTTTTAAACATATGACACGTGTCAACACATTATAGGACGTGAATTTTCGAGGTGTTACAGTTGAGCTTGTCTCCTACAATTCGTACACAATTTTTGTCTTGTATAGGATCTCCTCTCATAAAAACAATTTACAATTCTTACAAGACTTGGAGAACAACAAATGGAAATATACTAATGCAACAAACCGTCCAGCTTACGAGAATCTAAACACTGATCAACACAACGTATAAGTCAACATCAAATCTTTCTCAGGCTAATGGACGTCATCAAGGGGTCGTCACCACACCCAAGTAATGGGCCTAGGGTGTGCGTGATGAGTCTCCCTATTTTTAATTTTAGTTTTTGTTAAATAATATTAAATATATATAAAAGTAAAATCAAATTAAATTAAATACTAAAATTAATAATATAGCATACATTACATTAAAAAAAATAAAACCTAAACTTAAAAAAACTTAAATAAAAAACATATTAGTCGTCATTGGGGTCGTTGGGTGCGTTGTCACTAGGTTCGTTGTGTGCGAAGTTCCAAATGTATTCCACCAAGTTCGCTTTAAGGTTTTCATGTATGTACTCACTTTGTGATGAGAACGCGTTTAAACCTTGTTGTTCTTCGCTTACTGGAACATAATTCTCGTTAACCACATTTTCGTCATACTCACAAATCGCTTTACCTTCGTCTTTGATGATCATGATATACATCAAGATACAGACATACATACAGTATCGCAACTTTTTTTGGTGTAAAAGCACATGCTCGGTTTTCAATGATGTGCCATCTTTGTTGTAGAACCCCAAAACACCGTTCAATGTCATTTCTCGTCGACTCTTGATACTTGGCAAATTTCTTTATTTTTTCGTCTGACGGGTGTGAAATAGTTTTAACGATCATATGTGTCGTCTGCATTACAGTGTTTACAAAAAACTGAACGGCTTCACCTGAAGATGACGAACACCACGAAGATAAAGACGACGAACACCATGAAGATGAAGAAGACATTGTGTGATTTTTTAGAGAGTTTCAGATATTTTAAAGAGTGTCAGCGAGGTTTTTTTTTTTTTTTTTTTTTTTGTAAAAAATGAAGGGTCGAGTGGTTTGTATAATAAATAAAATTGATTTTTTTTTATAAAAAGCTAGCCGTTGCATCAACGACATTATTTTGGAAAACATGCACAAGGCTCGTCGGTCTCGTGGTTTGGGCGACGAAACGGGCTCCAAGGGGGCGGTGTGGACGGGCCTCGACGCCCCGGTGCCGTCCCCCACACCCATTGGCCTCAATGTTGAGATTCAACATTAAAAGAAAAAGTTGAAGTCTCAAAATTGAACACACACTTGTTGATACCAGGGGCGGGGCGTACCCATGCTTCGCAACCCCTAAGAAAAACAAAATTAGAAATTTATAAATTTCCAAATAAAAAATTAATATAAACTAGGATTAAGACCCGCCGCAATGCGGCGGAGATTCTTTAGTTATAACTAAGTCGATCTAGGACCCGCACATTATGTTAAACCTGTCAAACGGGGAAAAAAGGACGATGTAAAAATGTTCACCTACACACGCACGTTGCGTCGTGTTAACTCGCATAATTTAGAACGAAACGTAAAAACGTTAAACCAAAGACGCACGTTGCGATGTGTTAAGTCACAAAATTTAGAACCAAGCATAAAGCGAAAAATTTGCGTAAAATGAAAACTAAAAAGAACCAAAGTTGAAAGTAAAAAAAGTTATGAGGATAGATTGCAAAAGATAAAAAGTTTTGGGTTAAAAGTAAACAAACCAATAGTTTTGGGTTAAAAGTAATTTATGAAATACTTTTGGGTTAAAAATAATTTATGAAATACTTTTGGGTAAAAAGTAAAAAAAAAAAAAACAATTTTTTTAAAACCCCCAAAGCCAACATTACGACAACCATATGCATAACCATTTTTTCTTTGAAAAACCCCCAAAGCACATCCCGTGTTGCAGCGGAGCGTAAAACGGTGTCAAATAGTACTAATGTCACACAACCATCATCGACCACCAACACTGACTCGACCTACGATATGTGTATTGCGACGAACCTGTCAAACATAGAAAAATAGAGGTAAAAACGTTGAACCACACATGCACGTTGCGTCGTATTAACTCGAAAAATTTAGAACTATACGTAAAACGAAAATTTGCGAAAGATGAAAAGTATAAGTGACAAAAGTTGTGAAGTTAAATTGCAAATGATGAAAAGTTTTGGGTTAAAGCTAAAAAACAAATTACGTAGGGTTAAAATGGAAAAGGTAAAAACCTTTTGGGTTAAAAGTAAAAAAGTCAAAGTTTTTTTTTTGAAAAATGCCCTAAGCACAAGTTACAACTCTTGATGCCCATATTTGTTGCTTATTTATAGTAATTATATAACCCTACAAAAAGCAACTTGAGTCATGTCTTTTCGTTTAAAAGTCGCGTCCGTTAGAAAATTATAATATATGTTGTATATTGTTGAGTCATGTCCTTTCGTTTAAACGTCGCGTCATTTAGACGTGTACTTTCATCATCCTTCTAATGAACCGCCATGATTGTTGAGTAACAGCCGATAATTATGCATTCTTTATATATATTTTCTAGTCAATGTTGTATGTATGTAAAGGAGTATTTCTCTCCTTAATTTCTGCTTTTATTTGCTGTATACATTTCCCTTTGTAAATGAGAATTATTCAATTGAGACAAATACCTTCACATGGTATCAGCCAAACCATCGATCCCCTTCTAATCTTCTTCTTCCTCTGCTCTTCTCTGTCTTCTTCATCATCCCATGGCCAACCCCACTGATTCCTCAAACATCTCCCTCCACTCTCTATGAAATCTCATCACTATCAAGCTTTCCTCAACTAATTATCTCCCATGGAGACACCAGATCCTTCCTATTCTCTCGTACCTCAACCTTACGGGTCACATCGATGGAACCCTAGTTCCTCCCCCTGAATCCATTTCTGATAACAACAAAACCATCCCCAACCCTAAATTTCCTGAATGGAAGAGCGCCAATCAGAAGGTTGTACTCCTTCTCCACTCGTCTCTCACTGAAGAGGCGATGTCTGAAACCATCGGCCATTCCACAGCCTCTCAGATCTGGACAGCGCTGGAACATGCTTACAGCAACCACTCCATTGAGCGGATGCATACTCTTCGGGACTCCCTCCGTCAACTTCAGAAGGGTTCTTCCTCGGTCTCCGAATATGGTCGCAAGTTTAAAGCTTTGTGTGACCAGTTAACCGCCATTGGACACCCTGTTACCGAAGAGGACAAACGTCACTGGTTCCTCTGCGGGCTGGGTTCCGCTTACGAAAATTTCTCCACCGCACAACGCACCGTGCAACCGGCTCCCCTGTTCCGTGATCTCCTGGCTCATGCTGAAAACCAGGAAATCTTCATTCAACGCTTACACGGTTCTCAGCCTTCTCAGGCTGCCTTTGCAGCCCAACCCTCCAGGTACAACAATTCCTCTCAGTCCAATCGAGGTCAATCCTCTCGGTCTAAGGGTTCCTCCTCAAACAGAGGACGTCGCACCTACACTAGACGCCCTCCAACCTGTCAACTTTGCAGGAAGGAAGGGCACTATGCGTCGGCATGTCCGGACCTTGTTGGTTATGCGCAAAAAGTCGGGACCACTCCTCTAGATGCACATCTGGCTCACGCATTCCAGGCTCAATGCAACATCCCAGATTGGACCGCGGACACCGGAGCTACTGCCCACATGCTTCCAACCCAAAATGGGTTAGATGAAACATATCCAGATACGGGTAATACTCGTGTAACCTTCGGTAATGGAAAGTCTTTACCGGTTTCTAAAATTGGCCACACAACACTTCACAACGTTATTCCACTTAAAAATGTTCTAGTTGTCCCAAACCTTACTCGTAATCTACTATCAGTTAGTCGATTAACAAACGATTCTCCGGTTGATGTTCTGTTTTCTAACACTTTTTTTCACATTCAGGATCGAAAAACCGCGAAGGTCATCGCTAGAGGCACCTGTGAAAACGGTTTTTATGTCCTCTCCCAGGGTCACAAGTCTCTCGTTGCTGCTCTATCCGCGTCTCATCTCCGTGCATCCTTTGATAAATGGCATAGTCGTCTAGGACATGTCTCGTTTGATACTATTTCTTTGTTAAATAAACTTGGACATGTTTTGCTTACTTCTTTGTTACCCAAACCAGGCTTATGTTCTTCTTGTGCACTCTCAAAGGCACAACGTTTACCATTTATTGAAAACAATAAACGTGCATTACATGTTCTTGATCTAATTCATCGTGATCTTTGGGGACCCGCTCCCGTTATGTCAACCGATGGCTATCGTTATTATGTAATTTTTGTGGATGATTTTTCAAGATTTACTTGGTTCTATCCATTAAAAACTAAATCCGATTTTTTCAACACACTTGTGGTGTTTACAAATTTTGTTCAAAACCAATTCTCTAGTACCATCAAAACTTTTCAAAGTGATGGTGGAACGGAGTTTACAAACAATCAAGTCCAACAATTCTTTAACCAACGAGGGATACATCATCGGCTTTCTTGTCCACATACACCACAACAAAACGGTAGAGCCGAACGCAAACATCGGCACGTTACTGAAACGGGTTTAGCCATGATGTTTAATGCCAACGCTCCGGTTAATCTATGGGTTGATGCCTTCGCCTCGGCCACTTATATCATAAACCGCCTTCCCACCCCGCTACTTGCCAACAAATCTCCTTTTGAGCTCCTCTATAACCAACCACCCTCTTACACAAATTTCCGGGTTTTTGGGTGTCGTGTCTTCCCCTACCTTCGTGACTACACAAAACACAAACTCCTTCCAAGAAGTACGCCGTGTATATTCATTGGATATAGTCCAAGGTACAAAGGATATCGATGTCTTGATCCCACTACTTCAAGGATTTACACTACTCGTCATGCGAAATTTGACGAGGATAGTTTTCCGTTCACAGGAGTTGTCTCAAACATTGATGATACCAAACTTTTGATCTCTAATTTTGATGACACACTCCCTGAGCCATCCATTCCTTTGACCTCCTCTCCATCACCACAGTCATCTTATCAAACCATTCCACCATACACATCTCCTATACCTCACTGTCTTGACATACCCATTCCCACTCCTAACCATTCGGACCATACGGACCAACCACCCACTCCACCACCTTTGGCCCATACGGACCAACCACCCACGCCACCGTCTTCGACCCACTCCTCATCCGAACCGAACTCCCCTCAGTCCAATAATCAGCCCGCCCCCTCAGTTCAGCCCACACCCGATTCAACTCCACCTTCACCTCACTCCATCCCCTCCTCTACCGAATCTGAACCTCCTCCCGTTGCCCAACCATCCTCCACACATCCGATGACCACCAGGTCAAAATCGGGTATCTTCAAACCCAAGCATTTTGCTGACCTCGCCCACTACTCCTCACATACTCTTCATCATGCTCTCTTTGTTAATCACACTCCGAAAGGTTACAAAACAGCAGTCAAAAACTCCAAATGGGTCGATGCTATGCGTACCGAACTTACTGCACTAAGTAACAATCATACTTGGGATTTAGTGCCTCGACCACAACATTCAAATGTCGTTGGCTCTAAGTGGATTTATCGGATCAAGTATAAAGCTGATGGATCTCTCGACCGGTACAAAGCTAGACTCGTTGCCCAAGGTTTCACTCAAATCCCGGGGCTTGATTTTTCACATACCTTCAGCCCCGTGGTGAAATCCGCCACGATTCAGGTTGTCCTCAGCCTTGCAACCATTCACAAATGGAACCTACGTCAACTCGACGTTAATAATGCATTCCTAAATGGTCATTTGACTGAGACTGTTTACATGGAACAACCCCCGGGTTTTGCAAACCCAAACTTTCCAAACCACGTGTGCAAGCTGAATCGTGCTCTATACGGTCTTAAACAAGCCCCACGAGCCTGGTTTCAACGCCTAAGTGCCTTCCTCCTCACTCTTGGATTTACTTGTAGTCGTTCGGATCCATCTTTGTTTGTTTACAAAAAAGACGCTTCCATTATCTACTTACTTGTTTATGTAGATGATGTTATTATCACAGGAAACAATGACAAAGTGATCGATGACTTCACCACTCGCTTGCACACTGAGTTTAAACTCAAAGATCTTGGTAAATTAAGCTACTTCCTTGGTCTCGAGGTTATTCATACTACTTCGGGTTTGTTCTTAAGTCAAGCCAAGTATGCTTATGACATTTTTTCCCGTGCTGGCCTCCTTGACTGCAAATCTGTATCTACACCTCTAACATCCACGGATGTTTTTACCGCAACCGGCACACCATTCCATGATCCGACATTCTATCGCTCTCTTGTTGGAGCGCTCCAATACCTCACCATAACACGTCCCGACCTTTCCTATGCCGTCAACCAAGCTAGCAAATTCCTTCAAAATCCTTCCACTCAACACTTTCAACTTGTCAAACGTATCCTCCGCTATGTGAAAGGAACTTTGTCTCATGGTATTACTTTTGATTGTCCCACTAAAACTACTCTTGTAGGTTACTCAGATGCAGATTGGGCGCGATGCTTAGAGACAAGAAGGTCAACATATGGCTACTCTATCTACCTAGGTGGGAATTTAGTGTCTTGGAGCGCCAAGAAGCATCCTACAGTCTCCCGTTCCAGCTGCGAATCGGAGTATCGGGCAATGGCGAACACCGCGGCTGAAATCGTATGGTTAACTAACTTACTTCGCGAGTTGCATGCTTCACCACAAGATCGACCGATTCTTCTTTGTGATAACAAAAGTGCTCTGTTTCTCAGTCAGAATCCGGTTGCACACAAACGAGCCAAACACATAGATATCGATTACCACTTTGTTCGTGAATTAGTTGCAGCTGGTCGTTTGTCAACTAAGTTTATTCCTACCAAGCTTCAGGTGGCCGACATCTTTACAAAAAGCCTTCCCAGACCATTGTTCGAACGCTTCCGCACCATGCTTCGTGTCGGTCCTCCAGCCATTCGCTTGAAGGGGGGTAACAGCCGATAATTATGCATTCTTTATATATATTTTCTAGTCAATGTTGTATGTATGTAAATGAGTATTTCTCTCCTTAATTTCTGCTTTTATTTGCTGTATACATTTCCCTTTGTAAATGAGAATTATTCAATTGAGACAAATACCTTCACATTGAGACACACCTCTTCATCTGTTAATTAAAAAATCACATTTTTATAATCATATGTCGGCTGTAAATACAAAAATCGAGGGCCGTTAAAAGAACGAAGTTGATGCTTTAATTATTATTATTATTATTATTATTATTATTATTATTATTATTATTATACTTTAATATAGATATGTGTCTCACATACTCACTCACACCGCCTCATCTTATAATAAAAAAAGTCTATGCAAAACAAACTTATTGGTAAAAAATTTTCTCTTCAAATGAACCGATGTATCCTTTATTTAACCATTGTTGTTAAAGAATAACCTCCTCAAATGAACCAAAGCATTCCTTTGTTACATTGATAATGTTTTACAAGCAGATTTAACAGAGGTGTCGTTTTGTATGCACCGCATGAACCAACACGCCTACTTAATAAACAACCCCTTTACAATTCAAAGGGTTACACCGTTTGAAGGGATTTTGCGTCGCCTATATAAACAAACCAACAAAACGACAAACACATACATACACGCCGTTTAAATGAAATACACAAATGCTAGACTATTACATAGCGTCGTTCAAATCAAATATACATACGCGTCGTTCAAACAAACCGACAAACACATTCTTTTTTTGGGGTTCGGCTTCAATCGGAAGGGTAAACGATGATGGCAGTGGGTCGCGTATGGTGGCAGTGGTGATTGTAAAAGATGATATTTGTGGTTCGGGCTTGTTTTGTCTTCTATGACTTCGTTTTGGTGTTCCAACAGTCACGAATGGCATGGTGGTGTGGGTGGTGGAGAATTCGGAGACGCCATTGCAATCCATTGCGTTAGATTTTGTCGAAGGTCGGGGCTGTGGTGGTGAACGGCGACCCAACCTTACACCGTCGCCAACATCCACCGCAAAATACCCATATCGGTCTCTCTCTCCGGTATTCTCTCTCAATCACCGCTCTCTCAATATGGTACACAGATGTGTGTGGTTTAAGAAAAATAAAAAAGTGGGTTATCTAACTTTACATATGGTTTTACATGTGTGTGGTTTAAGAAAAAAAATGTGGGTTTGGCATTACAAAACCATTTAGCAGATGGTTTAAGAAAAATAATAGATTTTAATAATACTAACACTGATATATGACATTTTTAATATTTAATGATGAATTGTAATGGAAATAATAAGAATAGTAATTATAATTAAGTTTTCCGGATACGTACAGTAACGGGTATTATTATTTACGGTATCACACATATTAGAATAAGTGGTATTCTTTTATACACAACATTATTATATATATCAATTTGCATCGGGGGTTTGCGCCAGGGTACTTTTTTGGTTTTAAAGTGTCACCACATAAGTTCCTAAGTTTCTGAGGGTAGACAACCAAGAAAGAGAAGAGGGGTTCTTGCACAATGAATAAAGAGAGAGTGACCAGGAGAGACGAGGGGTTTCTGGCAATGTTCACGGCAGTCTCGCCGGCCATCTACTATGGTGTAACCAACAATCACGAAGATTCTTGAGTTGTAGGTGTAAATCGGAGGAGCTAAGCGGTGATGTTGGTGTTTAATTGAAGAAACCCTAAGCCACAACAACCCATCATCTCTAATCGGAGTTAACAGAAAGTGATCGACGAGATTAGGTGTTTTTGTCGAAGCGATCCTCAGTATAAAAAAGTGCCCAAAACCTAAACCCTAATCGTCTTCCGTTCAACCGTACAGCCGATCCAGATTTACGCCAAGGAAGGTATGCATCATTCTCTCTTTGTTTGCATTCTGATTCACAAATTCTAGAGTTGGAGCTTCTATATATATTTATTCCTGATTATTTATGTTTAATAATCCGTTTCTGATTTGTAACATTTTTCACCTAATAATTTGATTGTATGTAACCACCTGTATTGTTATTTGGACTACATTCTTTAACCTGTAAGGCCAATCCAATCTTAGTGAAAGATTTGTGTATCTCAGACATGTGGTATTTGTGTATTTGGTTTTCTTAGAAATAGCTTATGCACAATATTCTCAATGTAAAAAAAAAAAAAAAAAAAAAAACTTGATTAGTTTATTCTTGATGTGGGTTTTATACCAAGCTGATGATTCAAACTTGTGTTTATTTTAATAATTGATAAAAGCTTCCAGCCTTGTAGATACATACATTTTAAGCTAACTGGAAAAACATAATAATTGATAAAAGGTTCCAGCCTTGTAGATATTTACATTTTAAGCTAACTGGAAAAACATGTTTATGTATATTATGAAGGTAAATAATAAATCAGAGTAATAGATGTGAAACTCACAAACAAAGTGTTATATATGTAACAACAGGAGATGGCGCCCAAGCAGCCTAACACATGCCTCTTTGTTGGATTGAACAAGGGCCATGTTGTTACTAAGAAGGAGTTGGCCCCTCGCCCATCTGACAGGAAAGGCGTAAGTTATATTTTCGATCATTTTTTTCTTTTTACTTAAATGATATATGAGGTTCTTTTGATTGTAAGAATTAAGAATGCATTGTTACTTTTCCTTCCATAGAAAACAAGCAAAAGGGTTCATTTTGTGAGGAGTTTGATCCGGGAAGTAGCTGGATTTGCGCCATATGAGAAGAGGATTACTGAGCTGTTGAAGGTTGGAAAGGACAAGCGGGCGTTGAAGGTGGCCAAGAGAAAGTTGGGTACCCACAAGAGGGCAAAGAAGAAGAGAGAGGAGATGTCCAGCGTTCTCCGCAAGATGAGGTATTTTTTCTTAAATTTGTCGCAAGTTGGATTCTAAGTCGTTATTAAATTTTATGAAAATGATTTGCAAAGCTGGTGGAGGTGCAGAAAAGAAGAAGTGAGGTCTTTGTTCAGCAACAGAGACGAAGGAGACAACCACGCTGACGACAGCGATGGTTATCTAGGGTTCCAAATGTTGGTCGATGGCGACAATAGTTCCCGCGAACACCTAGACGCCGACTCCCGAGATGGCGATTGGAACTCCGGTAAGGTTTAAATATGATTTTTCATGCCTGCCTATTTCATTTTGCAAGGGTTCAGCGGCGGAAGGGGCGGCGGCAGAGGCCGCGGCGGAAGGGGCGGCGGCAGAGGCCGCGGCGGAAGGAGCGGTGGGAGAGGCCGCGGCGGCGGCGGAAGAGGAGGACGCGGTGGCAGAGGTGGTGGAATGAAAGGTGGAAGTAAGGTTATTGTTGAACAACATAGACATGAAGGTGTGTTTATTGCTAAAGGTAAAGAAGATGCACTTTGTACTAAGAATATGGTGCCTGGTGAAGCTGTGTATAATGAGAAGAGGATATCTGTTCAGGTAGTTTGTTGGTTTTTAAGATTTTGTAAGAAAATGTTAGTGACTGAATTTGATAATTTTTTTTTAATTTTTAATTCAGAATGAAGATGGAACAAAGGTTGAGTACAGAGTGTTGAATCCTTTTAGATCAAAGTTGGCTGTTGCAATTCTTGGTGGAGTTGATAATATATGGATGGTATAATTTTGTTACTAAAGAGCTCGGTTCATTTAACTTATAAGAGCTCGGCTTTTTTAACGCTTGAGTTCAGCTCTCGAGCGGTCAAACTTGGGTTGATTATAATTTATTAGTTAATTTATATACATTTACACATTTTTTTGAAATTGTATGATACATATATAGTGTATATATATAGATGCCGGTTATCGTGTGATGCGTACGGGAGCATCTCAACCGCACATCGCATCTAATCCAGGCTCTCAATTGAACGCGGTGGCATAATAGTAATAAACTTTGCATAATTACGCACGTTATAATACATAATTATGCATGTTAATTCCATGATTACAAACATTATAATACATAGTTACGCCCGTTGTTTGCATAATTATGCATGGTTGGGTTAAACTCTAAATACGCATGTTATTTGCATGATTACACATGGGTTGGGTTAACCTTAATTACACTGAAAAAAGAAGTCGGAGTAAGCTTTGTAAGATTAAGATTTTATGTTCGTTTTAGTTGATCCTTTATTCTTTTGAGTCCAAAAGAAAAAGTAATGATAATCTTTCTTATAATTCTACGTTTAGTTACTTATAGTTTTAAACTTGGTATTTCTTTTAGGCGTACTTTTAACACATGGTGAAGAATACTGGAACGCTTATACTTCTTCACAAGGGACACCAGATGGGGCACATTACTACAGTAGAGATGTCTTTTAAGGTACACAAGCTTAAACATGGGCTTCCTTTAGTTTGTAGTTAGGTTGGTGTTTATTTTTTAATTCTAATTGTGAGTGCACTTTCTAGGGTCAAATTTCTCTACTTGTAAAACTTTAACAAAGCTATCATACGGTCCCTAGACTTTTGTCGTCACACGTTTTAAATATGCTTGATCTACCGCGCAACGCGCGGTTGGGGTACAACTAGTTTGTTATTAAATAAAAGAGTAAATTGCTATAATCGTCCCTGACGTTTGTTCACATTTGCTAGATCCATCCAAAAAGGGTTTTTTTTTCTCATAGGAATCACTAAGCTTTCAAAAAAGTTGTTAAATCCATCCAAATGACTAATACTCTTAACAATATACTAAGTTGATAGAGGGGTAATTTAATCATTCTTTTAATTTATTTAATTTACCCTTTTTTTAACAGGTTATTACATGCCCCCACCATTTTATAAACAAAACCCTAAAACCTAATTGTTGCAGTCAACCTCAACATACAGGTTAAGTGACCGTCCAATTATGGTTTACCAAATAAAATTAGTTGGTAATGTACTGATGCAAGAAACTTTCAATTTCATCCATAAAATAATATTAATTATCATATGATTGGCCCAACAAACCAAAATCTCATCTTCATCTCTAACATGTATAATTGTATACTATATATATCATCCGCAGGTGCATCTTATTGGTACTCTTCTTCTCTTTTCTGTTAAGAATCCAACAAACAACATCATGAAAAAATTGTTATTCTCCGGACTTTGCTGGATTTTATTCTCACATTTTGCACTCTCACAACTGCCAAAGCTCAATAACCAAGTAATCAAAGAAAATAGAAAACACCATCAACCTTCTTGCTTATTGATATAATTTATATAATTAAGCCAAATTTCATATCTAACATGTGTTAAGTTAAGGTTAAACCCATGTTGGGCTTAATTCTAGGCCCAATTTTCAAATACTTAGGCTTTAGCCCATGTTTATAAACCTTATTACAGAAAAAGGAAATAAGCATTAAATATTCAATGGCATTGATGAAGGAAATAAGCATTAAACAGTTTATGCCATTGATGAGATTGAGAGTTTAAAAACTTAATGTCATGATTGATCACATGGTATCAGAGCCATAATTTCTGACGAGAAGCTGTTTTACTCTGATCTGGATCCTTTTTTGATCAATTATGTTCTGTTTCTTTTTTCTTTAATTTGAATTCGTTTCAGATGTGAATTTTTTTCCAAATTTGTTTTGTTTTGATTATTCTTGTCTCTCTGATTGATTTCTTTTATTGTGTTATGTATTCCGATTGCTCATCTCCGCATATTATCCCTGAAATTCTATCATGACAAGCGACAAACACAGAAGTAGAATACGAAACACTGATTGCCCCTGAGATTGCCGATGTATTACCCGTTGGAACTGTTGAAACATGTTTTTTTTTCAACAATGAAGTACGTGAAATCCAATTTGCGTAATCGGATTCGTAATGAGAAATTAAACGATAATTGTATTTGTTACATTGAGAAAGACTTGTTTGGGAATATCTCTCTAGATAATGCTATGGCTAGATTTCGAAAAAAAAAACCCGTAATGAATAGCTTTAGATATCTTGTACTTTGATTATGCATTTGTAATGACGTTTGACAGAGTTTTGTTGATTATAAGAAATTTAGTTAAATCCGACCTAAAACAGACCGGAAAAATTATTATATAGTGATAGACTAATGACCAGTCAACCCCTAAAAAATTTCCGCCCTATATAAAAATATTTCTTGGGTCCACCATTGGTTGATACTAGAGAATATGGCCATACAATTAGATATGCTTAAGCTGATCAAAGTTGCAGCTTCAGGTCACATAACTTCCTTCAATAGAGAAAAATTATGTGTTAAAAATTGTTTTTTTAAAGAAGTTCCAATCCAAAATGTTGAGTGGTGATTATTAACGATAATACGACTTTTTAACACAATTGTACTCCACGTCTGGTTTTCAAACGGTCAAAATCATTTAAAATTGATGGTTCGATTTAGTAATCGAATACTGTGTTTTAAGATATTAAACACAACTTGTTGGTATTTAATTTTAAATCTCCATTTCCGGGTCTCTAAGACCGTGTGTAATGGGGCGTTTTACATAAAAAAATTTCAAAAATAACGCCCTATAACGCCCCATAACCCACTAACTACACCAGGCGTTATAGGGCGTTTTAAATCAAAAAAATTGTTCCCGGCGTTTAAATTAAAACGCTTAATCGAAAACCAACAACCAATCAAACGGCTAGTTTGATTTTTTTTTAAACCTATTATATATATATATATATATATATATATATATAAACAACCAAAACTCATCCATTTTCAACAAAAACAATCTCAAAACCTCTCTAAAAAATCCCACCATTTTTAAAAAAACTTGATGGATTCTCCTAGTTCTTCATCCATGATAAATTTTTACTACAACGAGTATTTTGCGGATGGCGATGGTTCGACCGATGAGGAGGTTGAGCAAGAGGCGGTTACGAGTGCATGTCAACTAGCGGTGCGATATGTCAAGCATTCTCGTCGGCCCCAAGCACAAAAAAATAAAAGAGGCTATGTTGAACGAGACCGACGCGCGGCACACGATCGTTTGATGAAAGACTATTTTGACGAGGCGCCGACATTTTCGAACGAAATGTTTAGGCGTCGTTTCCGAATGAGTAAGCGGTTGTTTCTACGCATAGTCGACGACTTGGAAGCCAACTACGATTATTTTAAACAAAAACCGGATGCGAGAGGGGAACTTGGATTTACCGGTATCCAAAAGTGTACGTCGGCGTTACGAATCCTTGCTTATGGTAACACTACCGACATCAACGACGAGTATCTAAAAATGGCGGAGAAAACAACACGAGACAGCTTGGAACATTTTTGTCGCGGTACAATTCTTATACTTTACTTTTATTTTTTTTAAACGACGAGTATGCTTAGAATTTTTTTTTTTGAATCTTATGTTTGTCTATATTTTTTTATAAAGGTATAATTGATGTGTACGGTGCGCGTTATCTTAGAACGCCTACATGGGAGGACCTTCAAAAGATCTACGAGGTACATAATGCCGAGCATGGTTTGCCTGGTATGATCGGGAGCATAGATTGCATGCATTGGCGTTGGGATAACTGCCCGACTGCATGGCGAGGCCAACACACACGGGGTGACCAAAAAGGAAACTACTACCCTCATTGGCGTTGGATTTCTGGCAAAGCTCCTAAAGCGTCGTTTTACACAAATGGAAACTACTACCCTCATGGATATTATTTGAGCGACGGAATTTGTCCTAGGTATTCGATTTTCGTGAAGACGTATAGTGATCCTTTTGATGAACAAAGAGCATACTTTAAAAAGGTTCAAGAGTCTTCACGAAAAGACATTGAGAGATGCTTTGGGGTTCTTAAACAACGCTGGCAATATTTGAGAAATCCTTGTCGTGCATGGAGCAAGCAAAAAATGAGAGATGCTATGTACGCGTGTATAATCATGCACAACATGATCTTGGAAGACGAAGGAAAGGCGATATGCCAGAATTATGTGCCAGAAGCCGTTCAAGAGGACCATCCACAGGCGTCAATGGAAGAAAGAGTGAATAATGCGCGAGAGTTGCGTTACGAACCGTACCATTCCCAGTTAATGGTTGATTTGCTACACCACGCATGGTCGGTTCGGTATGTACCACCTGAGGGAGAGGAAGAAACGGAGGACGACGAAGACGAAGTTGGCGAGGGTGAAGAAAGCGAAGATGAAAACTAGTGTTTTTTTTTTTAATTTCATCTGATTTTAATTTTTTCGGTTCTTTTTTTCTGTTTTTTTTATTTTCGGTTTTTTTTATTTTCTGTTTTTTTTTTATTTTCAGTTTTTTTTTTAATTTTTATTTCAAGTAATGTAATTTTTTTTAATTAATGAAGTTTTTTATGTTTTAAATTAAAATAAATAATTGTGAAATGATTGAATGGGGCATTATACCCACTACACCACTTTTGCTATAATGCCCCATCGCTGACTAGGACGCCACGTGTCGGATAATGCCCCATGGTGGGGGCATTATAACCCACTACCACTACACATGGTCTAAGCCACGGCCACGCGCCTCCGAACATCTCCACATCCCTATAAATCCTATCCGCCACTTTACACGTCTTATCCCGCTCGAGATTAAAAAGATTAGGGCATCTGTCTTTGAGCGGATGATCTCCCAACCAGATATCAATCCAAAATCTAATGTCCCTCCCGTTCCCTACTTTCCCCATGATATAACTTAGTAAATTCTTCCCATTTAACTTCTGTTTTAATTCCATTTTAGCAATATTATTCCAACAACCTGCAATAGATTCATTATAGGGCAAAAAACTCGAACCTCTACTTTTAAGATGACAAGCCTCCACCACTTTCCTCTAGAGGCTTTGGTTCTCCACACCCACTTGGCCAACAAAGCTTCATTCACATTTTTTAGACAATTTATACCCAGGCCCCCTTTTGTTTTAGGTAACGTTACCAAATCCCAAGCCACCTAATGTATTTTGTTCAAATCGTTATTTCCAGCCCATAAAAATTTTCTCATTTTACCTTCTAACACATCAATAATACCAATTGGAACTTTATATGGCAGGAGTGTCAGGACTCTATAGCAGAGGTGCGGCTATTGAACGGAGTGGACGAATGGAAATGGTCAGGAGAAGATGACGGGACCTTCTCGGTTAAATCGATAAAAAAAATGTTGGATATCGATAGAGGAGGCGGAACTGGTATAAAATTTAAGTGGTACAAGTGGGTGCCGCTAAAATGTAACATTATGGCGTGGAAAACTAATTTAGACAGATTAGCCACTCGTGCGAATTTTAGGAGGAGAAACGTGAGCGTTCCTTCTGTTATGTGGTTGATGTGCGAAGAGGGTGAGGAAACGGCAGAACGTCTATTCAGTGCATGCATATTCTCAAATTGTGTCTGGTTGAGTTTTAGCTCTTGGTGTAATATCCCTCCTATTTTTGTGTTCTCGGTTAAAGATATAATGGAAATGCATGATTATATTCAGATGGGAAAGAATGCAAAGAAGATTATTCATGGTTTAGCTATATCACGGTTTGGTGTATTTGGAAAGAGAGAAATGAGACTATGTTTCAAATAAAAAATGTAGCCCGCAAGATATGATTGGTGAAGTCAAGTTTAGAGGTTATGTTTGGCTTAAGAATAAGTCTTCTTTTAAAAACATTAGATGGAAGGATTGGTGTAAATCGCCTTTGTATATGTTGTAAATTGGCTTCTTGCCCGTTTGGGTCGGAGGTTTGTTTTGACTTTTTAGTTTGAGCTCTTGCCTGTTTGGGTGGGGGTTCTGGGACGTGTTTTAGTGAAGTTTAGTTTAAAAAAAAAATTAAATATTGAGGATGATTGTTGGAATATTTCGTTACGACAAATATATTAACTAAACTTTACATATTCGAGTTAGAAAATAACATTTCGTTCTTGATTATATTGAAATACCGAACTCACGTGGCTAATTATGTCTTCACCAAACTATTTCTTGTGTTTATAACATGAAGTTTTTGAGAAATACATTTGTTTGTTTATTTATCTCAAAGATAAATCCTTTTCAATCATTATTAAAACCGGGTTATATTTAATATAAGAAAAACTTGGAAATATACAAGAAGTGTTGTGAAACTAGCCTAATAACATCGAATATGAGTAGAATTATAGGGAGAAAAGAACTAATATTTCATTGATAGGTATATCTAATACAAGAGATACAATGTTGTATATATAGGAGAAGAAAACTTGGAGAAGAAGTCAGTCTATTTTAGGAGTTGATAACTATAATAATATAATAATATATTTATAACACTCCCCCTTGGTTATCAACTTAATACGCTTTGAGATGTTGCCTCGTTAAAAACCTTGCTAGGAAAACCCAGTGGGACAAAACCTCAACTAAGGGAAAAAGAGTGCATCGCATATTTTCTTTTCATGATACTTCTGGATCATGTGTGTTGCCTCATTAAAAACCTTACTAAAAAAACCCAAGAGTTTCGGGTGCAAGTCCTGGCGATCACGCGTTGTCGCCACCCGATTTCCAATCTAAATACTCTTCCCAAGAGTTTCGGGTGCAAGTCCTGGACCCGTGATTAGGTTGTCATCCACCTCAGTCCACGAGGATATTGGCATTATCATCCATGCAATGCCTCAAACAGAGCTGTATGCATACTAATACGGTAATGGCTGCAGTAGAGCTCACCCAAAGATAAGTGTCCTTCCCATATGTTTACTAAAGTTTACTAAAGTCAATCACGCACATGCTCGCAGCATGTCTTCGTGTGTCAGGATGGTTCGTTACTCTGTCCGGTTGTCCTACAGTGATAAGTAATGCTTATGTCTAGATGTGAGCCAAGGGTGTTGTGTATTGCTTGACATAAATCAGATGTAGTTCAAAATCAGAGGTAACAGGAGTTGGCACCTCGTGCCTAAAAGCCGCCTCTCTTATAGGGATATTCACAGCTTGTGAAGACTCGTCAGCTTCCTTGATTTGCAAGAGAGTGTGTTGGTTACGTGAGACAATCAACGATCATTCAAGTGATATCGGTTCCGTTCTGAGATTTAGGTAGGCCAGTGACAAAATCTATGGCTGTCTGTTCCAATCTCCAAATAGGTGTTTCTGATTACTGACACAAACCAGAAGGTTTCTGATGTTCCATCTTGACTTTCGCACATGTCAAACATCGTTCACATGCTTCGCTGTGTAGGCCTTCAAGCCCAGTTGCCAGTACAAGATCCTTAGATCCTAATATATGCCACCAAAATCTAGATGACCAGAATGTCGAGGCTGGCGTGCTTCGCTCAACACAAGTTCCCTTGGATTGCTGTACAGTGGGATCCATATTCGTTCCATGAAATAGCGAATATCATTCGACTTGCCAAAAATCACTTCTCCATGCCCCGCATGGACACAACCCGAAAATTCTCGTCCTTCAGTGCTTCGGTTTGAGTAGGGCAAATCTGATCAGGTAGGTTAGAGCCGATGGTGTGCTGCGAGGCTCATATATGTCTAGGTTTCATAGTCGAAATCATTCAAAGGTTCCATCCAGCGATGCCATTAACTGATTTAGCACTTCTGAAACCAGGGTACACGGGAGGCCCTTGTGATCGGTCTAAGTAGTGCATTCGGTACCGTCCAAGTAATGCCTCCAACTTAAATCCAAAGACCACGGTTTCCATCGCAGGTTGTGTGTCGTGCAGTTCCTATTTATAACTCCATTACGTAAATCATCACTTTCTCGTGTTGCATCGGTGTGTAACGGGGACTCTGATTCAGAGCATCATGATATACCACTAAATCGCCCGCACCCTCGGGTAAAGACGATGCTCAGTGTATTGCAGAGTTGAGTTTCGAAAGTTGAAAAGATGTCCCCCTGCTTCGTCTTCCACGAACACAGCACCCTGTTGTGCTAAAGAGATTTAAGCTGCGCAATCTTCGAAAATCTTGTGATGAATCTGCGATAGTATCTAGTGAGACCAAGAAATTGTTGTATCCTCGAAGAGATATTTGGTGTCGATTAGTTTCTAACAAAATGGATCTTAGCAAGATCCATGTGTATTCCACTTCGTTGATTACATGACCCAGAATGTACCTCTCGAATCCAGAAGTCACATTTAGGTAGACTTCGCGTGGAGTTGCTCCTCCCCTAGGAGCTCTAGGACATAATATAGATGCCGTTCATGGTGTTCCTTTCCCCTGGTAGTAATTCAAAATGTCATCGATGTGCACGGTCGATTCATGTGATCCATAAAGCTGCTGGCGTGTTGATTAATCCAAAGGTCATGGAGTACAATGTCGCAATGGCCGCATTGCCTTCAATATGCCATTTCAGAAACCTTCCGTCAATACATGGTCGAGGCAAACGGTTCTTGATTGTCACCCTGCTGAGTTCTGGATAATCAGTACACATATGAAAAGGCTTTATCTTCCCAAATATAACTGGGGTTCTCCAAAGCGAAAAACTATGTCCAATCAAACTCCTGTCCAATAGTCCTTGTAGGTAGTACTTGCAACCCTCCTGGTGCAGTATGGTATGTAGTACGAGTAGTCAGAGCTACCCCTGGTGTGAGATCAAACTGGAATTCTGCCTAATAGTTGTGGAAGTAAGCCCGAAAGCTCCTCGGGTAGCACACTGAGAGGAACCACGAACAATTGGTGGATCCTCGATCCTCTTTTTCCTCAGCCTTAACATCAGTAACGGTTGCTAACGTAGCGGGGTGATCCCTCCGTAGACACTTCTGGGCCTTCATAGCTGAAATGGCGCTAACCTTTGCACCACTCTGATGCTTTAGAACAAATAACGATTCTCTATACAAAATTTTCCCTTCACAAGGTATGTTTGCGCGATTTCTGGATAACCAATCCACAGTAACTACTACATTGTAACCATCAAGGATAGTAGAAGGAAGGTCGATGTCGAACACTTGTCCCATAAGGTCGAGTTTGCATCCCAACGAACATATGTAGTTTCAATTGACTTGCCATCAACCGATTCCGCAACAGGTTCGGTTTCAAGAAACATCAGGGTTAAGCAGAATAGAGACAAAGCGATTAGCTACCCATACAAGCTACCATGTTGTCATAATCCTGGCGTCACCCACGCCAATCCTAGATGCCCTTCCACAGGCATCATCTCCAGTGTTGTTGTTACGGTTACGAGGATTTTCCCATACTGCCATTGATCTCTTGGTTGTTGAAATTTTGACTTAACAGCAGTCAATCCTTGTCGAAGTTACCTTTGATTCCACACTGTAAGTTACGATTACGAGTTCCTTGATATTGCCACGGCAGTTGCCTCTAATTTCGTTGCTTGAAACGGAGCCCTACAATCTTTCACTAACAGGGTCCATCTTCTCACATTCCATGCCACGTCCTAAAGCGCTACTCATCGTGCTGGCAGTTACACATTCCACACCATGATCCATTGTCATCGTTTATATCCCGATCAATTTGTAAGAGTTGACTCCCATAAGTCGCTAACTAGGGTTAATGATTCGACTGAAGCCAATTCGCTGGTGTTCGTTGTCGGTAATCAGGGTCGTCCAATTACTGAGGTCGGCAAGGTACCACGCTCACCTTCTTGTCCATCGATCTTGCATGTCGATTGGGTAATACACGGTATGCTGCTAGAGTATTGCAGGAGTGATCGCACTTACGGAATCTAAGGCATCAATACACTGAGTTCCAACCAATGAAAAGGAGTGAGAAAGGTTTAGACCAATCATTTGTCCTTACGACATCCAACACAATGACGTTCGTACTAGCACCTAACATTCTACACAATTTGCTAGGCGTTCAGATGGGCGTTCGGGCAATACTCGATAGCATCGAGGTTCGAAAGGATTCAGAGAGGAGGAAAAAGATCACGTTCGAGTAGGAGGTAATCACTGCTATGACTCCTATAGGTTTGTTACGCTTCTCATTGATCAGTTAACAGAACAGAACCCCTTCTTCACTTGTTAAGGCTCACTGGGATTCGCATGCACCCCACATTATTATTATGTGTGCACCCACAATAATATTGTGATTTGCATGTTCATCTCAGTTCCTCCTAACTCATGTCAAATGGTTCTTCAAACTCAGGTATCAAACGGAGGTTATCAAAACGATAAGATCACAGAAATCCAAGGACTATGACATACTATCAACGCATCATAATGCAAACAAACAATTCATACCATCATGCTATAGTGACGAGTGTGTGTTCGTATGTTACGTCATAAACAGATGTGTACTCGTCATGTGATGTATGCAACAGGTGAAAGAGACGAACCTTGCAATCTGGAGCTGAGTGTCATGGTCGTATTCACGTTTTCAGAACTGTTCGGTTATAGTCTGGTTTTATAAAAACGTTTTTAAAACCAAGTTCACTATAATCTGGCTCTGATACCAAACTGTCACACCCCCAAAATACCACTTGCAGAAAACACCGCGGGCGTGTGACGTACCAGGATCTTAGCCACCAATCACATTGAACTCATAAATATATTCAAATAAAGCTTTCATTCATTAACACAAAGTATTACAAAATGTTACATAAAATTTATTGTTTACAGCGGAAGCATAACTCATTTGTTAAGTGTTTTCATAAACCACGAGTATGTAAACCATTAGTCTTGTGTTGCGATTCCATGTATCCCGACCCATGACCACTCCAGCCTTCCAGACAGCAAGTTCCAAATGATATAACCCTATGGACCTGCAAGCATGCAGACAAGTGTGTCAGATGACGCTGGTGAGTTCAAAGTTCGTTAACGTGTTTAGATACCAGTTACCAGATTAAAATGTTTCACAGATTTGATTTGATGTTGTTATTAACTCGATTACCGTAGATGGCAGCTAGATTTATTTGCCCAAACCCCAATGTCTCTATCAAAACATTGGTCAAGTGGTTAAGGTAATTAGTTCACGCCCGTCCTCCCCGATACGATGTGAGGGTGCCAAACCTAATAGCGCTATCAACTAATAACCTCGTTGCCTCCCCAGCAACTAATCGGTAGATGTAAGGGGTCTTAATGATAGAAATGAGTGTAATAACCAACATCCCAATAACCTGACATTCCTCCCCGGAACGTTACCCGATATCCCTCCCCGGGATGCATGCTTGGAAAAAGACCAGTGAACTCACCTTAGGTTTGCTCGGTATTTAACAAGTTACTTTACCCGTTCCATGTTGGTCAATCAAACCCTACCGTGATTACCATAGATAGTCAGTTTCGTAAGCACGTATCTGATTCATGTATTCAACAAGTCACATAGTACTTAACAAGCATTCGGATCTCATGCACGTTTATAACACTAGTTCATGTTTCCAACAATGGTTACCATCAACAACAGTTTTACAATCATTCAGGTTTTGTATTTGTACACAGTTTGCATCTGACATAACTATCACTGTTAACATGTACACATACCCAATACTCATACAAGTGCACGTTTCATGTGTATGTCGCATAACAACGCATATTAGGTAGGTTTTCTATTCACATAATTCAACCAAGTTTCTCATTCTTGCTAACACGTAAAACAGTACTCCTTAATTACACACCACACAATTTTATTGCATAAGTGACACACATATGGTTCGAGTCATAACAATTGTCATACGATCCTACTATCTTCCAGTAGTCTCTTAGCATGTATTTTGTTCACAAGTAATTTCATGTCATGATTTCATATATACCAGCCACTTAACCCTTAGTTCATTAATACTAAAATATGTGCAACAATGACCGGCCCAGTTTAACATGGCATCTAAGAAGGGTGTGTGTGCGGCCCATTGGAACTAGGTGTAGATTAACACTTGTGCAGCCCGGTTAACCTAGAAAGCCCAATCAGTTACGTAAACATCACAACCTCCTACTACTACTACTACTACTACTACTACTACTACTACTACTACTACTACTACTACTACTACTACTACTACTACTACTACTACTACTACTACTACTACTACGGTGAAGGACATGTTTCGTCGGAATCAACCACGGTGAAACACCTTATCTTTCGTCAGAAACCAGCCGGCGAAACACCCAACAATCATCCGACGAAAACCCATGTTTCGTCGGATTGAAGTTTCGTCGCTGCACATGAAGTTTCGTCGCTGCACATGGAGTTTCGTCGCTGCACATCAGAACATCCTGAATTCCCTCATAATTCACATGAACCCTAACTGCCGTCGGTCGACAACAACACATTCACTAATCAATTTCATAAACATCAAAACATCTATTATCATTTCAAGATTATAGGAAACCCTTATATCAAACACATCATGATTCAAATAACAGTTTACATGATCATAACTAGTCATCATGGATCTTGTTATCACACATACACATCGAACACATATACATCATGTACAACCTAATCGGCTAATCGCTACAAATCATCCACATATTACACAACTATGCACGACAAGAAAGTTGATTTAAAACATCACAAGATTACACTAACCGAATGGATCAAGATGCAAGACGGACTCGAAGGAGGAGTTTCGCGAAAAGAGATTGTTGCCGTCGGGTTCAAGAAACTCTAGGGTTTCTGTGCTTACAAGTCCTAACTACGTATTATATGCTAGTAATATACAAAACTCTTGAAAGGTGGTCTCAGTTGAATAGTTTGGGCCGGACACATATGGGCCGAAGTCCGCCAAAGGTGGCTGCGGTTTGATAAGTGTAGCCCACTTATATGTGCGGCCCACTAAACCCTTAGACACGCAACATATACAATCATGTTTTACGTTTAGCAAATTACTGTTGGATCGTTCTTGTGACCCTAAACAGTCAGTATGAGTAGTTCATCATCATTTGCAAAGGCGGAATCAATGTAAATGAAGTCAAACAACTTGTTTCCTTTTAATCTTTATCTATTGATGATTTCCTGAGCTTTTACAAGTTCAAATGACACACGGACAGCACCTCGGCTCAGATACTATGACCAGGTTCTGCTTGAAATGAAACCAGCACAACCTATATATAGACTTGGAGATTTCGCTTGAGGATGTCACAACCCTGTTCAAGTGAAATCACATGTGTTGATTTCGCTTGAACATGCCTATGACACTCTCAAGCGAAATTACCTTCTAACACATGTAAAAACCCTAATTTCTATCCTAATGTGTGCTCATTAATCCTATCTAGACATAAGACTCAATTAAGACGAAGTTAACAGACACTAAATGCACCAACAGACTCCCCCTTGGATGTTGACGAAGTCTTCGGCATCAAGTCTTTAGTTTTAGTTTCTTTCCAAATTAATTTGACACTGTAAAAGCTCCCATCAATCTTTATCTTCAAACTTTAATCTTCAATCTTCCCTTTGATTGTTGATCCAGAATTCTGACTCCCCCTTTCTCAGACTCCCCCTCTCGATAAGCTAGGGCTTGAATTCTGGTTCAATTCTTTGACATTTTCATTGCCATGGGGATTCCTGTTACCTGCACAATCTCTACCTAAATATAAGATATATGTGAATAACAGTTTCAATTCAAACTTACCTTATAACTTTCAGTGATAAGAAATCCACTCAAGTATTCAAGTCCAATCTAATGACCCTGATTACTCAATTTGTCTACCAAGTCCAACTTAATGACCTTGGTTTATCAGAGATAATTCACACTGACATTTTGTTCGATTTTATGAAAATTTACAAGTTTCAAATTAATGAACGTGCTTTAACTTTTTATCTTTCACAAACTTATCATGTTTTAGCTCCAAACTCATATTCCAGCCCAGAAACTTTCTGCATCTGCTTCAAATTGAGAATTTGAAGATCAGCTTTCCACTTTAGTTTGTCGAAAAATAAAGCAGAAGTATAAAATCTTTTTGGATTTTTAAAAAAGCTTCTAAACTAGAAATGAAATACAGAGAATAAAATGCAGTAACAGTAAACTATTTACAAACATATTTTTGGTTGAGCGTGTTAGGGAATCATATCAGCTATTCGACAAGTCACAAGTACAGTTAAGCTTCAATTACATACTCAGAATTAAACAATTCGCTTAGATTGTCGATATACTAATCCACTTAAATTCTCACACATATTTCAATCTGTCCAGGATACGAATTTAGATGTTTTAGAGACTTAAACTTATTCATGTGTCCCACCTCTTGAATATACTTCCGTATCCAGATCCCAATATTCAGTCTTACAGGTGAGTATACCACAGATGATATCTGTAAGGGAATAAATTATGAAACGTTCGAAACCGTGAGAGCTCAGGTCAGAACTTCCGTTCAGCAGAGAGATGACGGTTCGACTTAAGGTGTGTCCCCTTTAGTGGATCTTTTTTTACAACAGCATTGATTAGCAATTTTATTGTCTTCATCATTTATGCTGAGGGCGGCGCTATATTTCAAGCATGCGGTAAAGTATTCTCCGGGGACTAGGCCATTGCTTCCGCAAAATCAGAAGTCCCGGGATAATACCCCAGATATCACTGAGTATAAAGACCTAGTATCTCAGAAAGAGGGATCTTTCAAACAAGCTTTCAGGGGTTACCTATATATCCAAGTAGTGTTCCCCACGAAATAAGTAAGTAAAGATTTAGGTTTATATCCCGAACAAACCTACTAAATGTGTAAAAACCTATCGGCATATCATCAGCGAGACTGTTTAAAACTTTTATACTTTACATTTCTTTAGCATACTGTAACTGTCAAGCCAAGGTATTATCATTTTCCCTTTTTACACAAGCTCTTTTCTGGTTTTCTATTGTTTTTGGATTTTGAAAATATCTCATGTTTTTGTATTTTTGTCATTTTTTATTGTTTTTGTATTTTCTGAAAATATTACCCTATACTCTCCCCCTAAATACCAAAACAAGTAAAAAATTGACAAACCATTGCAGATTGCTTCTCAACATCATCTACAATGTCTCCTTCATCAACACCAAGAATCTCTTCCAACACCGATAAAAGCTTCATACCGTTCAGTTTTAGCAAATACTGAAAACGAGTTTTGTCAAATGCTTTGGTATGTAAATCAGCTTTTTGATTGTTAGTGTGGATTTTCTCAATTCGTATCAACTTCTTCTCGAAACAATCTCGAATGAAGTGATGACGAATTTCTATGTGTTTCGTTTTAGCATGATGAACTGGATTTTTAGTAATGTTAATCGCTGCCTCATTATCAACAAAGATAGGAGTGTTTAGAAATTGCAAACCATAGTCGCGCATCTGTTGCCGGATCCACAAGATCTGAGAGCAACAACTGCTAGCAGATACGTACTCCGCTTCACATGTGGATAGAGCCACAGAGGTCTGCTTTTTGCATTGCCAGGTAACCAATCTTGGTCTGAAAAACTGACATCTCGCTGTTGTTGATTTAGCGTTAACTTTGCAGCTTCCGAAATCGGAATCGGAATACCATTCGAGCGTGAAATCACCTTCTTTTGGATACCACAACCCCAATGATGGAGTTCCTTTCAGGTAGCGTGATATCCTTTTCACAATCACCATATGCGAAGCTCTTGGGTTAGATTGAAATCTTGCTGCGAGGCAGGTTGGATACATAATATCGGGTCTTGAAGTTGTCAAGTACATCAACGATCCGATCATGGAATGATACATCATTTCATCTACCTTCTCTCCGGTGAGATCAGGATTTATCCCATGGTTCGTCGCTAATGGGGTGGAAGCTGGAGTAGAACCTGACATCCCAAATTTCTCCAAGATATCATGAACGTACTTCGTTTGATGTATGAAAATTTCTTTGGGTAGTTGATCAACCTGCAGTCCCAAAAAGAATTTCATCTCACCCATCGATGACATTTCGAATTTCTGCTTCATAACTCTTTCAAAATCTTTGCACAGATTTTCATTTGTTGACCCAAATATAATGTCGTCCACATAAATTTTAACTATCAGAAGATGACCGTCGACCTCTTTGGTGAAGATAGTGGCATCCACTTTTCCACGAATGAAGCTGTTGGCTAGCAGGTGTTGAGACAATGTCTCGTACCAAGCTCTCGGTGCCTGGTGTAAACCATACAGCGCTTTGTCTAGCAAGTAGACCTTGTCTTTGTGGATTGGATCGGTGAAGCCCGGAGGCTGTCCGACATATACCTCCTCTTTTACCTTCCCGTAAAGAAACGCCGATTTCACATCTAGCTGATATACTTTGAAGTTTTTCCAAGATGCAAATGCCAGGAAGATTCTGATCGCTTCTAGTCTAGCAACCGGAGCATATACTTCAGTGAAATCTATCCCCTCCTACTGACTGAAACCCTGGACTACGAGTCGAGCTTTGTTACGAACAACAACCCCTCTATCGTCTCTCTTGCATTTGAACACCCACTTGGTGTTTATCTTCCTCTGACCATCAGGCAAGTCTACTAACTTCCACACACCTAACTTCTCAAACTGACTTAACTCTTCTTGCATAACATTGACCCAAGAATCTTCAGTTAGCGCCTCTTTGTATGTACGCGGTTCGATCTGCGAAATAAAACAACTAAGTGAAAACTCAGTTTGTAAAGGTGCTACTGTATAATAAAAACAAGTAAGGCCTTGGTCAATTTGACGTCTAGTGCGAACGCCTGATTGCAATTCTCCAATAATCAGCTCCTCTGGATGGTATGAAAGAGTTCTTGGCATCACTTCGCCTGAAACATCTACCTCGCCTTCCAGATTTGTGATATTCTGATTTGCACCTAATTCATCGACTGGAACTGTTTGACTTGATATCTGGATTTGCTCCCCCTCAGAATCTGAATCACCATGATCAAATACTGGCCTTGCATCAGATTCTTGATTATCATTGACTGCCGTCTGATTATCATGAGCAACTTCCTCTTGTTGAATATCATCATGTTCTCCAGCATTACTTGGACCTGCTTCATCGTCATTTGAAGCTTGTTGCGGTCGTCTTGAATACTCAGTTGGGAACCTTTTCTGCGATTCTTCATACTCTCTTAGAATATCCAACTTGTCAAAGAAATCTTCTTTTTCATCATTTTCTTCTTCTATGTCAAACGAATCCCACAATTTATCATAATTAAAACGCTATGAGTCACCGGGATTCTGAGGCGGCATAGTATACCCCTGACACTCAACATGTTGTGCTTCGATGATCTGTTTCAAGTTTGGAACAAAAACCCTTCTTTGTGGACTTGAGTAACCCACAAATATTCCTTCAATACTTTTTGGACCAAACTTACCAAAAGGCTCTAGAACAGTGCAGGGAGACCCAAACGCTTCTAAATACTTCAGGTTCGGTTTCCGATTGTTGATTAGCTCGAAACATGTCTTGTTGAATTTCTTTACAGTGAGAACCCGGTTGAGTGTATAGCAAGCGGCGGATACTGCTTTTGCCCAAAAGTTTACTGGTAGCTTTGAATTAGCAAGCATAGTCCTAGCCGTTTCAATTAGTGTCCTGTTCTTTCTTTCAGCTACTCAATTCTGTTGCGGAGTGTAAGGAGCACTAAATTCATGCAATATACCTCTTTCATCACAATATTCTTCCATCTTGTTGTTCTTGAACTCAGTACCATTATCACTTCTGATTCTTTTAATACGCCTTTGGTACAAATTTTCAATTTTTCTAAACAACACCATCAAACTATCAAACGTTTCATCTTTTGTCTTCAAAAATGATACCCACAAAAATCTGGAATAATCATCAGTTACCACAAGACAGTAGAGATCCCCTGTAATACTTTTGACGTTTACTGGACCAAACAGATCCATATGTAGTCTCTCTAACGGTCTGGAAACTGAATTGACTTTCTTTTGAGGATGTAATTTCTTTTTCTGCTTGCCTTTGAAGCAGCTAATGCACTCCCCTTCCAGATGAAAACCTTTGACATGAACACCAATAACTAAGTCATTATGCACCAAGTGATTCATTTTTCTAAGATGAATATGCCCCATCTTTCTATGCCATAACCGTGACTCTTTTTCCGTTGCTTTTGACATGAAACAGTGTGCCTGACCCGTAGTAGTAGTTGCTACACTCATGTCCAACACGTACAGATCATTCACTCTGGGTGCTCTCATGATTATCCATTCTTCAGGAATAACAAATCCTGGCTTCAAGATCAAACATTCTTTGTCTGTAAAGTGCGTTGTATACATATGATCACAAATCTGAGAGATACTTAGAAGATTGTTTTCAAGTTCAGCGATGTAATTCACTCTTTCAAACGTGACAATCCCATTGGAAAACGTTCCTTCACCAACAATTCTACCACCTTGGTTACCTGAGAACCCTACATAACCTCCATTGAAATTTCTAACATCATACAGCAACGCTGTCTTCCCTGTCATGTGCCGAGAAGCTCCATTATCCATAATCCATCGTGAAACGGATCTCGGAAGCTCCTGCACATATCACAAACATTTAGTGAGATTTTGTTGCCACCCAAGCCTCTTTTGACTCGGGTAACTTGACATTAATGTGAAATTTTCCAACGTAAAGTGGTGGAAAGTTTTTGTCATTTATCTTCAAGCTTTCCTCAGATCCAACCTCAACCTTTTTGTATAAAACAAACTCATCTTTCTTAGATTGACCACTTGATTGATATTTCTTTTTAACATTCTTCTTCTCCGGTGGAGTAGAAAATTGTTTCTCCAATTGTTCATAATAATCCAAAGGAACATCCATCTTTACCGGAGTGGTAGAAGACGATTGTTTTTCCGACTCTGAAACCTTTGGTTTAGAAGAACCTTTTGGCCTCCATGTTTGTTGAGATGAAGCAACCCGTTTGTAAAATTTGTCATTTTTAGTTTCCAACTTCTTAACAGGTTCAGTTTTGAGTTTAGAATTGTCATTTTTCAAAATCTTTTTCTCAACAATCAATGGAGCTTTTCCCTTCACGTCAACTTTCTTTCTTGGATTCATCACAATTTCAGTCTTAGGCTTCAAATTGGTACACTTTCGTGCAATATGTCCAACTTGATTGCATTTGAAACATGTTCGGGTGTCAACTACCCGACTTGTGCCTTCAGACTGAGGCTGCGATGCTTTCTTCTCAAAGAACTCTTTGTTTGATTTAGAAAAAATCTCAGATTCTTCATCAGAAAGTGAACTTGAACCGTTCACAAATACCTTTTTCTCAGCAAATTTATTGTTTTGAACATTTCTTCTTTGATAATTCTTACCACCCTAATAACCACCCGGCCATTTGTTTCGATTGTTGCTATAAAAACGTGGTGGAATAACAGGCTTCTTATAGTAAGCTTTATCTTTTTCAAAATTCATTGTCTTTTTGTTTGATTTAAACTTTTCACTTCAGACAGATCAATTTCAATCAATTTGAACACATTTGTCAATTTGGCAACATTTACATTCTCCAGTGGAAACTCAGAATCTGAATACAACTTATCCGATCCCGACATCTTGTACATGACAAGAGTAGGTTCTTCATTTAAGTTGTTTTTGGATTTTGGTTTCTGAATGTATTTGTCCAGAAAACACTCTTCATCCTCAGCTGAATCACTATCCAAAACACTTTCAGCCATGCCTTTAACAATCTCAGTTTGAACACTATCATCAAATGATGATGAAGAAAATGTAACATCAATTGACTCTGGAAGTTTTATTTCAATTGTTTCATCTTCATCATTAACCAACCCGGACTTTTTCTTTGAATAATTGTTTAAAACTGGTGGTGGAACCTGATGAAACCCAACCCCAGTTCCATCTGAGTAAACATCTTCGCCTGCTTTGTTTTTCCCAATGGGTTTAGGAACAATGTGTTGCAAAACAAAGCTTAAGGAGTTGTAACTTTTTAGTTTCAACTGGATTCGTTCATTTTCAATTTCAGCTTCTTGAAATTTAAGCTTCAACTTTGCAATTTCATCCAGTTCCTGGTTGATTAACTCTTCTTTTACCCGAAGAACTCCCGACAGATGATTATTTTCTTTAACTGTCTTACCATTTCTGTCATCAGCATCTTTAACCGTACGTTTAAGCTTCTCAAATTTTTCTGAAATCTGACGATTTTCAAGAATTAACTGCTCATTTTCTTTCCTAACTTTTTCTTTATCAATTTTATCATTTTCAATTTTGTCAGTTAATTCTTTTAGTCTGTCGTTCGAAGCTTTCAACATTTTATCACGGTTAAGAATCTGATCCTCAACACTTCTGACTCTATCAGTCAGATCATCAAATTTCTTACCATTTAGATAAGTGATTGTACTACAAACTTTGCACTCTTTCATGCAATTTTTGCAGTCAATGTCACCATTAAGTTTCTTACCTGATGCACTCGTTGACGCATTTGAACTGACCTGGCTTTTAGACTCAGATACGGACTTAGAATCTACCTCAAGTTCCTTAGCAGCCAGCACTTTGTCAGCCATCTTTCCCAAATTTTCAGCGATCAACTCCTGTGAAGTATCAATGATCCCATCATCAATCTTCTTTGACTTTTCTTCTTTTTCTTTTTCTTTCTCTTCTCCACTTCCCCACCATTTTCTTTGCAACCCTCTTCTTCTTCAGCAATTTATTGAATTATGGTTTCAAGATCGAGGGTCTTATAGTCAATAGCAATGTTTCCCATGGGGTCAAGATAACACTCTCTGTCTGGATCCCATCTCTTCGCCCTTTTTGCTTCAGTATATATATCAGATATTCTGATCATTCTGTTTTGAGCTATCATCTTTCTGTTGACATACTTTTCTTCTTCATTTCTGTTATCTTTAAACGGAACAGGTTCAACAATCTTTGCCATAAAAGCATATCCAACCGCATCTTCCTCTGGTAACAACTCGCCCCAGTCAAAACCTTCATCGTCATGAATCACAGCAAGAGCTCTGGATTTTTCTTTATTATCCTCAAGTTGTTTCATTCTGGGTGGTTCTGATTTATTCTGATGATAAATCGCTCTCTTGTAGTAATCTTCTTTGAACGGATTTTCAGAATCATCAGCATAAGCATTCCGGCACTCTCTTTTAAAATGACCTTTCTGTTTACACTTGAAACAGGTCACTTTTGACTTGTCAAAGCCTAACTTGGTAGATGGTCCACCAATAGACTTTTTTCCTGTAATCTTCATAAAACGCTGTGCCCTTCTCACTGCACTGGCCATACACCACCTTATGTCGATCAATTCCATCTTCTCAGGATCTATTTGATCGTAGTCTTCCTTTGTTAAGTTGGTGTTGCCTATCTTGCCTGCCACAAGGCTCTCATACGACTCTAGCACAGAAGCTAAGAATACCATCTGTTGCTTTGCAGACTCCTCGCTGAAGTTTTGAGCGTTCTTTAAATCCACAGCTATGTTGCATTGAAATAAGTTCTTTGCAGTTGATTGATTTGAAGTTGATGAAGATCCACTGTGAAATCCACTGCTTGTACTCTCTTTGCTAGACGTGTTGGAATTTTAAGCAGAAAAAGCTGTCTTGGGAGACGCATTCTTGGGAATCATGCTTTTTGGATAATACAACTCCAAATTCTGCTGATATGACGAGTGATTGACTTTGTGTGTTTTCTTTATCTCCAGCTCGTGACTCTTTAGTCTCTCGATAAGCAGATCCACTGTCATCTCTTCAGACTTGATAGTATTCTTCAGCACTAACACATAGTATTGCCAATCCATCTCATCTGGCAACGAGTCAAACAATTTGTCGACTAACTCTTCTTGAGAATAGGTAATTCCATGTCTCGCCAGTTCCAACTTCAAGTGCCCAAACCTCTCAATCATCTTACAAACTGATTCATTTTTTAAACAACCAAATAAATCAAACTCTTTTCTTAGCAGTTTCTTTTTGTTTTTCACTATTTCTGCACTACCCAAACATTTCACTTCTAACTTTTTCCACAGATCTTTAGCATTGTTATACTCGATCAAAGATATTATATCTTCTCGGACAGACTGAAACAACAACGCGATGCACTTTTGCTCGGCAACAAAAACGTCTATTTCTTCAGTTGATGTCAAATTTTCACCATTTTTTCCTCCATCACTGTATCCATTCTTTAGACTTTTCCAGCTGGTATACACAAATGCCTTTAACCATTCTTCAAATTTCTTGGCCCACCGACTGTACTCTTCGATTGCCATCAACTTTGGGGGTTTGTTATATGTTCCGTATGCACTTTCCACACCTAAAGCATCCGATAAAGTTTTCTTTGCATTCGTCGTGTTCTCATTGGTGTTGCTAGAAGTATCATCCCCTCCATTTCCCGCAAAGGCAAAAATATCACAAAATGGATTGAAACCATCCATCTTCACGTACCTGAAAATGATCAACAAACACTTAGAAATTTCTTGATTTTGAAAAATACAGATTCAAGCGGAATCTATTGAAGCGAAATAGCTTCAAGCGGAATAGCAATACAAGTTCAAGTGAAATCAGACAAAATAAGCTATTTTCAAGCGAAATCAACTGTAAGTTCAAGCGAGATCACGATGACATCAGCAATGTTCGAACAGTTTTCAAGCGAAATCAAGTATTTGATCAAGTTTTAGGCTGATTTTAGGTCCAAATCTTTCAAGGATTAGTTAACACTATGTTTCACTTGATATATGTCAAATTCAGGTCATTTCAACCGTTGAATTTCGTTCAAATCAGAAAAGAATGAGTAGAAGTGAGAAGATCCGGTGATTTCAAGCTGAATTGGTATGAACTCCTCATCCTGAGCTCTGATACCACTTGTTGGATCGTTCTTGTGACCCTAAACAGTCAGTATGAGTAGTTCATCATCATTTGCAAAGGCGGAATCAATGTAAATGAAGTCAAACAGCTTGTTTCCTTTTAATCTTTATCTATTGATGATTTCCTGAGCTTTTACAAGTTCAAATGACACATGGACAGCACCTCGGCTCAGATACTATGACCAGGTTTCGCTTGAAATGAAACCAGCACAACCTATATATAGACTTGGAGATTTCGCTTGAGGATGTCACAGCCCTGTTCAAGCGAAATCACATGTGTTGATTTCGCTTGAACATGTCTATGACACTCTCAAGCGAAATTACCTTCTAACACATGTAAAAACCCTAATTTCTATCCTAATGTGTGCTCATTAATCCTATCTAGACATAAGACTCAATTAAGACGAAGTTAACAGACACTAAATGCACCAACAATTACGAGTGTTTAACAGAATTAACATACTTAAATTTAACGGAGTTATAACAACACAGTACGTTTCACATTGGAAAGGGATAACGAGAAGTTAAGATCACAAGATTAAACGTCGCTAACCTTGAAAGTTCGGGTTGTCACACAAACACTTTCTTATTCTTTTTTTTTCAACACATGATATAAATTGAGAAGTTGTTATATGACCGAATCATTAAGATCTATCGGTCTAAAACCTTATAACCTTCCACAAACCAATAATAAAAATTAGATAGTATGACACTTCTAGCGTATTTATTCTCATTTATTACTTTCTTAGACATATAGATATAAAGTCACTTGAACCTTTATATGCTGCTTCGAATTCAGGAGCATAGTTGAGTTATTACAAATGGAAATTGTTTAATCTGATTTTCCTTATAATTAATCCTTTCACATCATAATATAAATTGAGAAGTAATGACATGATCTAGTCATGTAGATCAATTGGTTTATAATCTTACTAACTTTTGTAGCTTGGTAATAAGATATAGAGAGTAGCACTTCGGATGTCATATATATACATATTTATTCATGAAAGTGATAATAAATCACAGATTATACTATCGTCTATCTATCATAAATAATATATGCTATCTCATAAAATCATTAACGAATAGGCATTATAACATGTCAGCATATTAAACAAATATGTAGTAAAAGTTTTTGACATACAAAGTTCTTAATTTCCATCAATTGTAAGCAAATGCTTATAATTCAAATACTAACCTATCAACATATAACTAATCGCAGTGTAACCTAAAAATATATCTTTAACATAATCTATCATCATACTTTGAAACATAAACAAATAACTTCATCATTTCTATAGAGTTCTAACTAACATATCATCATACTTGTAACTAAGCCTTTATTAAATAATAATAAAATTATCTTGCTCCCAGTAATATAAAAGGGTATATCAATCTTTTAAAACACAAAACATTTCATATGTTTGAATATTTACAATTCATACATTTTCTTTGTAAATAAAGTTGAATATAAATATATATATATATATATGTGATAATATCAACAAATACATTATGAGTTAGAAAACCGATGATAATAACAACAGACGATGAAACATAAGTTGATTTTCGAAATTAAAAGTTTTAAAGTTATTTCCTTCAGATTAAAATAAAGGACCGTATTCTCATATAGATAAGATCAATAAAAACCTAAACGTTGTTAAAATGAATATTTGGATTTACAAGGTCGACCATTACCAATTATATTCAGAATAAGTAATATAGTACTAGTAAAACTTATAAATATCGAGATCCTATAATATGCAAATCCTTGTTTTTTAATATATTTAAGAAACATTTATTGAAATCTTAAATACATTTATTTAATTGCTAATTAATAGAATCTAATAAAAAGAAACTTAAACATTAGTTATGTAACAAAAAAAACAACAAAAGGCTAATCTTTCGTATACTCTAGTTTACGTAAATCAAAAGGCTAATTAACTGGGCATGTGCTGCAACAAATCAAAAGCACAATATAACACAAAAAAAATATCACCGACGGTGTAGGTGCGGCTACAAGTTCGAACCGACGTTTTCAGAATGCAAGGGTGACAAAACAATTTATCTAATCCAATATTATATGAAATTTTCGAATGATTTAAATAGTTTAAGAGGTATTGTTAGTTATTTATCTTCATCCTGTAAACCTTATCAGCCCCATGGGGCTGCACTGCATTCAAAAAATAATTAAAAATCGATTTCATGGAAGTTGCCTTATTCAAAAAATATTTCATGCGTGGTTCGAATAAGTTGTCAAACGTATGGTATCATATATACAAACAGATATATTGTTACCTGACTGACAAAAAGGAGTGGGTCGTGTCACGTTCTTTCAAGAGCAAACTCAGATCTCTAACAGGTGTGGCATTCATGTTGTCGGATGCGTTACGACGAGACGGTTGCTTATGTTCATAAGGAATTAGAGAAGGAGACAATATGGATTTTGGAGAGAGCACTTTCGTGCTGATAACGTGTTGCAATTGTGAAACTAGCCTATTAACATAGGAATATGAGCAGAATTATAGGGAGAAAAGAACTAATATTTCATTGATAGGTATGTCTAATACAAGAGATACAATGTTGTATATATAGGAGAAGAAAACTTGGAGAAGAAGTCAATCTATTTTAGGGGTTAATAACCATAATAATATAATAATATATTTATAACAAGAAGTTTGTAGACAACAAACTTTAGATATTTTCAATAATGCAATTTAATTATACGAGGGTTCAAATCTCGTGATGGAAAAAGGTGTAATCACACAATTCTTTGGCGTCGAAAGGATACACGAGGTGTTTGAAACGGATGGTGTCATTTTTTAAAAGCAAACCGAGTCCACAAAGACAAATTGTGACCCAAGGATCAGATTCGTAATTTACCACAAACGAAACGAAAGAAAAATGTAATCTACCCTTATATGAAATAAGTTGTTAGACCAATTAATTATGTTATTTGTAGGTGGAGGTGCGAAAAAACAGGTTTGAAAACTGAAACCGGTGAACTGAACCGAAACCGAATTGGTAGTACCCCCAAAGCGGTGGTTCCAGACTAGTTTCTGTGTCAAACCGGTTCCAAACCGAACTGATTTACATTTACTATTTTTTTTGTTAGTAATAAGAAAAGTTGAATTTTATGTAGTTCATTTAGTGTATTTGCTTTTTATATAATTATATAATAGGAAGTTTATTTGGCTAAGAAGGCAAGAAAGTAATCTTGACCATCCATTTAGTTAATCAAGGGCTGAGATTAAATGAGGGAAATTGAAGGGAAGAAAAGAGGCGCGTGTGTTTGTTTAGGGGCATTCTAGTCAATCCAAGGCAATAGTTTCTCTCTCCTCCAATTCCCCCCATTTTTTAAACGTTAATAACTCTTTCATACGACATTATTTTTTTTATAAAAATTGCACCAAAAAAACGAGCTTTTTTTTATCTTTAAAACGAGTATACTATTGCTATATTTTCGAAAAAAAAAATTTAAAACCCAGTTGCGTAAAACGCAATGAAAGAAAAACCTAAAAAATGACATTTTTCTAAAACGCAATGCACAAAAAACACAAAGAAATGTCTTATTTGTAAAACGCAATGGCCAGAAAACACAAAGAAATGTCTTATTTCTAAAACGCAATAGCCTAAAAACATAAAAGAAAGTGTACTTTCTAAAACGCAATGGACTGAAAACACATAAAAATGTGTTTTACCTAAAACGCAATGCACAAAAAAACACAAAGAAATGTCTTATTTTTAAAACGCAATGGCCAGAAAACACTTAAAATGTCTGTTTTCTAAAACGCAATGGACTGAAAACGCATAAAAATGTGTTTTTACCTAAAACGCAATGCACAAAAAACACAAAGAAATGTCTTATTTATAAAACGCAATGGCCAGAAAACACTTAAAAATGTCTCCTTTCTAAAACGCAATGGCCTAAAAAAACAAAAGAAAGTGTTCTCTCTAAAACGCAATGGACTGAAAACACCTAAAAATGTGTTTTACCTAAAACGCAATGACTAAAAACACTTCAAAAATGTGTTTTTTTAAAACGCAATGGCCAGAAAACACATAAAAATGTCTTAGTTCTTGTTGGTACACTTTATGTGGACGCGACTCGACTCGGTTCGATTCGGTTCGGGTCGACTCGGTTAGGTCCGGCTCAAGCCCGACGTCACGACATTCCTCCGTCGTGCGCCCCAGAGTTCGACACGCGAGGCACGGAGAGCCGCGGCCTTTCCCGCCAACACATCACCATGACATCACCTTAGTGATGTCATGATGATGTCACTAGTTTGTCCTATGTTGAAAATGCAACAACAAATAACACAGATTTGTTATCCGGGCCGTAATTCTCACATGGGCCGAAGACTTGAAGTGGGCCTTTGACTTGGATTGGGCTTCAACACATGCCGACGAAACAGGCTTTAGTCTTAATATGTTTGTCGACGAAACAAGGTGTGTTTCGTCGACTGTAGTGTTTCGTCGAGTGCTTTTATGCATTTCGTCAATATGTGTCTGTGTCTAGTATAAATACCATCTCTGTTTCTGTTTGAAATAGAGATGAGAGCATACATGTAAAGAAACTCTGCCAAAATTCTGTCAAACTGTGTTTGTATCAGTTTGTATTGGTTCTCATCCCGTTTAATCAATAGAGTGTGTTTCATTGGTTAATCCGTGTTATTTACTATCTGTGTTTGGTTTGCACCGTCTCGGGGATTCCGCACCCGTTACCGTGTTTGTTATAAACAGGGAATAGGTTTTCGTTATCGATCCTCACCGGGAAAAACGGGACCTACAAGTGGTATCAGAGCCTTGGCTCTTTTCCTTGTTTAAAACCAAACAAGTTTGGGTTTTTATCAAGTGTGTTATTGTGATTTTTCAGATTTCGTTCTTAAAAAAATTTCATATTTTCTGGAAATATTTGCTGAAAATCAGTGATTGAAGTGTTGTTTTGCTATAAGTTTTAGTGAAAACCTTATTATTTTGCATTTATACATGTTTGCGTTTGGTTTTCGTTGAAAGTTTTCAGCAAAATCGTGTTTCGGAAATTTGTCGGTTCACCGGAAAACTCATAAGTTTACCGGAATATTCAAAGTGTTCTTGCTAATTTTCTAAGTTTGATCTTTGAAGTTGATAAATTATTGTTGTTGTTAGATATTATATAATTGTTTGAAAATTGAAACATACAAAGCATGATGATATTTTACTTGAGAACAGTGAGCCGAAAGTAAAGCATGATAGTTTGACAAATTGTGTTTTGTGTCAGAAGCAAGATAAGTTCAAGGAAATATCTCACAAAGATCTAAATTCACTTTCGTCAAACATCACAAATAAGAATTCTGTTTCGTCGACCCACTCAACAATTCGATCAGTCAACATCAAAGGTCACCAGTCAAATGTTTCGGCTGATTATTTAAATCAATATCCAATTTCGTCGATCAGCAAAGTTCAATTCTGTTTCGTAAAAATTTGGGCTTCACATACAAGTGGGCTTCACATCTCATTGGGTCTTGAACTAATTTGGGCCTCACTTTGATTCGTCGATCCACTCAAACAAATTCCATTTCGTCGGATCTCACATAAAGTGTTTGTATTTCGTCGATATCATTAATAACAAACCTGTTTCGTCGTTTGTGACAAAGATATTCTGTTTCGCCAATCAATTAAATTGGGCCTGTTTCGTTGTCTGGGAGCCCAAGTTTATAAATTTGTTTTCGTCAATATTCTATTTCGTCGAAACATTTATATTTTTTTTAAACATAAGGTTTGCAATAACAGTTTAACTGTTTGTTTGAGGTGTGATTTTCAGGTATTCATTTTTCTTCATCAAATATGAGTTGTACGAATCCTTGGGATTGGAGTACGGATCCACTACCAGATCTAAAACAGATGTCGATGGCCGAATATATGAATCGTACCATACCTCAACAACAACAGTCAATAAGTGCAAGTCAATGGGCAATGGTGTCGAATCAAAATCAGAGTATTCAAAATATTTTGCTTAGTGAGAATGAGACGGGTAGCAACAATCGCCCTCCAAAGTTAAATTACATGAACGACTATCCATCATGGAAGGGTCGTTTCCATAACTACGTTCTAGGGCAAAACACGGAATTATGGACGTGTTTCATCTCTGCATTTAGTGAAGCTCTTGAAGAAGCAGGATCAAATGCGACAACTTTCAATAACATGCAAGAAGCCGACAAAAAGGCATATGATCTGGAGAAGAAGGCGTATGCTATTCTCACTCAAGCACTTCACAGAGACCTCTTTCATCAATTCTCATATTGTAAGACCACGAAAGGTTTATGGGATGCATTGGTAGCGAGAGGAGAAGGAAATGCAGCTACTAGAAAGATACGCCATGATTTATTGAAAAAAGAGTTTGAATCATTTCAGTTCTTGGAGAATGAGACTCTAAATGATATGACTACTCGTTTTTATCATTTGATTAGTGAAATGACTTCCTACAGTGTTGCTACAAATCATCCGAAAATGATTGCACGATTTGCTGATGCTCTACCTCCTAAGTGGAGTCCATTCATTGAACTTCTAAAGCATACGGGCGCTCTGGATGCAGCAAATGTCAGTCTTTATGAATTCATTCAGAAGTTGGAGAACAAGAACGAAGAGGAAATTCGGAAAGCTAAAAGGATTGCAACTGCACCTCCTCAAAACACAGAAATGTATTTGCCTGGTTTCAGTCCTTCAGCTAGTTCTAGTTCCATTCAGCAACCGAAGCTTCAAACAGCGTATGTGTCCAATACAAGCTCATCTCCGTTTCCACAGTGGAATCAAAGTTCTTACATGTCTCAATCCATACCGCAACCTCAAGTCCAACCACAACAACAACAAGCGCATTATACCAACAATCCTTTACCCCAAAACACCAACACTGTCAGAGTTGATACTTCAAATCTTTCAAAAGTCAGTGTAGAAGTTGCAAAGGAAAATTTGGAACTTCTCAACACAATGTTCAGTTCATACTGTGGATTGGTAGCAGGTCAAATTGGAAACATCAATATGACCAATGAAGATTATCAGCAGATAGACCGTGATGAAATGGAGTTAATGGATATCAAGTGGGCGTTTGCAAGTGCAGTTAGAAGGGCAAAGGATTTCATGAGTCGAACTGGAAGAACTTCGTTGGAAGGCAAAAATGATACGAAGTACGGGTTCAATAAATATGCGGTTACATGTTACAATTGTGGCGAAAAGGGTCACTTCAAACGTGAGTGCACCCTACCAAGCAGACAAGGCAACCAGAATCCATTCAGAAATCAGACAAGTACTTCCAATGCCAATCAAGATAACCGTGGAAAAGGGATAGTAGCTGTGAACAACACCACCAACCAGAACCAGTCTGGACCTTCAAACACAAATCGAGCATTGACCGTTCAAGCTGATGAAGGATGCGATTGGTCTGTACAATTGGGAGATAACGATCAAGGAGGTGGAACTGCATGCTATGCAAAAATCATCAATCACATCAAGCATGTTCACAAGGAAGAGTTTTCTGAAAGTGATGATAGCTCGGGTTTTAGTGGGAGTTCAGATGAAGAAAGCTCGAATGCAGGAGATTATAATTCTGAAGATGGATCTTTCTCTTCTCAGACTGCCCTCATGGCTAATGTCACAGCCTCTTCGAGTCAGGTAAGTTCTGAAACTCCTAGCATATGTAGTGATTGTGCTAATATGATACATGAATGTGATAGAGTGAAACTTGAATGTGATACGATTCATAGTCACAATCAAAGTTTAGTTGTTGAACTGTCAAAGTGCAAAGAGGCAAACATGGCCTTAGCTCGCAATGAAAAGGAGTTTAAAACAGTTATTGAAACCCAAAAGAAAAGTGTTTCCGAATTAACAAAAACTGTTTTCAACAAACAAATTGGTATTAATAACTACATTAATATCATTGAGGAAACCAAGAAAGAGCTAGCCATGGCCAAGTGTGAATATGAAGCGATCAAGCTCAAATTGGATAGTTATTCTAACTCCCGATATGTGCTCGATCACATCATAGATGTTCAACAGCTTAAAGGAAATGTGAAAGGCGTTGGTTATAGGAAGTGTCCACCCCCTTTGAGACACGACTATACCAAGTCTCCCGATGAAGAGTATATGCCTCGTTTTGAACCCAGTGTGCCTCTTGATTATGAGGAAGTTACTACTGGCCTAGGGTTCAAATCGGACAGTTCTTCAAGTACATCATCTGAGCAAACAGAAACTTCAACATCTACGAAACAAAGTCCTCCAATCATTGAGGACTATGAGTCGTCGGATGATGAACCAGAATCAGATGTGAGTAATCAGGATAAATCACTTGACAAAATGAAAGGAGTAGAAGTTCCAATTGAGAATCATATTTTGTGTGATCCTCCTACTCCTGCTGTTCAACCAGTTGTCCAACAAGTGATAGATCCTGTCAAGAATGACAAGAAATCTGTGTCTACCGTTAAGACTAATAACGTGTTGTACACTTTGGTTGGTGATTCTAAAATCTATTCAGATCACGATTTCCCAATTAAGAATGTCAATCCATCTTCGATTGATCAAGTTTTTGAAAATAATACAAACAAGTTTTTGGGAAAGACAATTCCAGGAGTTACTGTAACTCAATGCGACCAAATTCCAAAAGCTAAAATCAAGAAACAATTTGGAAATCAAAAATCACCAACAAAGCAACAACCTATTGCTGCTAAAGGTAAACAAACAGAAAAGCGAGCTCAAAAGCCTAATGTTTCTCAATCTAAATTTGAAACAAAAGGAGCTCGTTATCAAAAGAAAAACAGGAATGTCAAATTTGTGGAATCGAAGGGTACGGATAAAATTGAGACTTTTGAAAACAAGTCAAACACAGATTTTGTACAACAAGTCAAAATTTTAAAACGTGATAGCCAAAACAATTACACTCAACATACAAATGGGTGTGATGAAAGAGCAAGTACCTCAGGTTCTACTGGTTCGACATCTGTTGGCCGATCAAATTCTCCTAAGTTTGTGGAAAGGAGAACGTGTTTTAAATGTGGGGAGTTTGGGCATATCATTAAGAACTGCTCAAACACTCCAAAAGAAAATTTTGTGGAAAGAGCACCACCTGAAAAGGTTCACCCACAACGTCGTCCTGTTTCACCAAAACATGATAAACGCACTGTTAAAGAACAGGAAACAAAACAACGACGTAAAAATGTGAAGGTGATTGAAAAGGCGTTAAAATCGGAGGTTGTCCAAACAAAGTCTGTTAAGTTAGAAATTAAAAATGAAAAACAAAAACAGATTTGGAAACCAAAATCGGTAACTGTTTCAGGGGAAGCTCACTCCATTCCGAATCATCAGGAAATCGAAGTCACAATCCTCGATGATGAAGGACGACCCAAGTCTGTTAAGGCTTGGGTCCCCCTCTCCATCTAATCTCTGAGTGAGTGTGCAGGATGTTCCAGGAGGAACTTTCGATAGTCATAGGATTATTGATAGTGGAATGTCCTTGCACAAGATAGGCGACAGAAGAAATTGTTGCCTTTGATGGAGAGAAAAAAGAAGAGAAGACAGAATTGTCTGTCGAAAGAATTTGAAAAGCTTCGACAAAATGAAAATCATTCCAAGAGTTTGATTGTTCAAGGCTTTGATCGGGTCCCCAGGATAGATTCAATCAAAATGTACGCACCTGCAGCACGTCTGAAGTTCAAAACTCAACAAAATGAACGTACAGTGTACATTTCTTCGTGGTGTGATTGAAGAAAATGTGTTTGTTGAACAAACCAACCGGGTGTGCGGATGCCTTGGCGTGGATTGAACAACCGCACACTACTTCTCAAGAGAAAGATAAAGACCTTCGCTGGTGCAATATGGAAGACCAGCCGGAACCAAAGGTTTATGATCTTGTTGTTGTGAAGAGATTTCTCAGTAGCTACAAAATCGACTTTGAAATCCACACCGGGTGGATATTGAGTTTAGGAGAGCACTCAGATTCCTTGCAATGCATGAAGCAGTTGCAGGATACGGTTTTAAATTTCTAATCTCTCCTATACTTGTCGATATATAAGCTGCTTTATGAATTATTATCATCTCGTACAGCACTCTTTGGCCAGACACGTTGATCTCGAATATCACCTCACACGTGATTGTTTCAATATGAAACTCGTCAATGTTGTCATGGTCCGCACCGCTTACCGACGTGCCAACTGATTTTTCCAAAATTCGATAAATCATTTCTGATTTAAAATTAATTTTGGTAGACGGCATTGAGGTAAAACATGAGTTAACCGGCATCGGAAAATCGTTTTTGTAAATATCTTTGTGTCTTTTAAATTTATCATAGTTTGTTGATTTTAGGGGGAGTAAATCCAAAATTTGAAAATTCAAAAACATCGAAAAATTTCAAAAGCGCAAAAACAATAGAAAAACAAAAATGAGTTTCCTGGCGAGAAAAAGAGAAAATGATAGTAGATCAGTGGTCTGTCGAAACCTCTTTAAACTGAAATGCAAAATGAAAAGCGATAAGCAGCTCTATATAAGATGTATCGGTAGGCTCACAATCATTTTAAAGTGTGCAGGGTGATATAAACTTAAATCGACTGAAGACCAGGTGGGAACCGCACATTGGCATATGGTCTTAGTACCGAAATTTCGTTTGAGAGATTGCCGAGGTTCTGAGATATTCGGTCTTTATGCTGTCTTATCATCTGGGTATCATGGTTGTTTCTTTTACCGAAACAAAACGGAGACGAAGTCTAGATCTTCCATGATACTATACATACGTGTACATATTGCATTCGACCTCAATAAGTGATCAACAATCACATGTCCAAACAAAATAAGTGATAATTTATCACAAATTCTTTGCGGGAGTCAAGTTCGTCTCTCTGCTGTACGAAAGTACTGACCTGTTCACGGACTTGCTCCTGTGCCCTCATGCATTGAAAATCAAGTTCCTCATCAATAAGTGATTCTATCACATAGGGCTTGTTTTCAAACAAAATAAGTGAGTTTCTCACATCTTTTATACGGTCAAACGGATGATAAACAGTATACTCACCGGTAAGATGAACTCTCGTGCATACCTTGATACGGGAATGTGTCGTGTGTGGATGAACACCGGTCGGTAAGTATAAATCATACCTTAACGTATCCCCTCGCCATGATTACATCTGATAAGTTGAGCTTATGTGGACAACAATACCGATAATTGTTATAGGATGCTTATCTAAATGTTAACTAATTGAACAAAAAGAGCGTTTCGGCGTGACCGTACACTGATATGATTCTCTTACCCTCGAAACTCGCAAAAAGAATTGACTGTAAATATTTATTTACTGCTTTCGTTTCTGCATCTTTGTATATATTTATTTATTGCTTTCCGTCTTTACTTTTGAAAAATGAAAAATCTCAAAAAGATTTTAGGTGTGTTTTAATATAAACTTTATAAAATCCAAAAAGATTTTGCTTCTAGTTTATTTTTGCTTGACTGATGTTGGAACTCGAGTCTATCCTACCCAAAATCCTGATCGGAAGCCGGAAAACAATTGCACCTTCATAAAACAGTCGAAGTTAACAAGTTTTGAAAGTTAAAGGACTAAAATTGAATAATTTGTTAAACTTTCAAACTGTTGTCGGTCGGTGTTTGATTGAGATTTGATCTCATATGTGTCATTTGTTTAATTTGTCTATATTCCAAATGGTTGTTCTCATTACGTGTTTAGCTTTCTTGTATGTGCAGATGCGACATCAGAATCAGCTAAAGGCGAAGAGAACGTGTCAGATGACAAGCCGTAAAGTGAAGACACGAAGTGGAGGCACTCAAAAGATAAAAATGATCGAGTTGCCGCTGACCCTTCATCAACACCACAAGGATCTAAAAATTGACAAGTCAAATGATTCACGAGCATAACTCAATGGAGAGTTCAATCTAAGGGGGAGTTTGTTAACACACTTCTTAAATGAAAAGGGAGTTTGTTGATACACTTCTACTTACGACGCGTGAAGTCTTTGAAGATCCTCCGACATGAAAGACATGAAAGACACGGAAGACGAACCTCATGAGTAGCATCCAAGGGGGAGTTTGTTGGTACACTTTATGTGGACGCGACTCGACTCGGTTCGATTCGGTTCGGGTCGACTCGGTTAGGTCCGGCTCAAGCCCGACGTCACGACATTCCTCCGTCGTGCGCCCCAGAGTTCGACACGCGAGGCACGGAGAGCCGCGGCCTTTCCCGCCAACACATCACCATGACATCACCTTAGTGATGTCATGATGATGTCACTAGTTTGTCCTATGTTGAAAATGCAACAACAAATGACACAAATTTGTTATCTGGGCCGTAATTCTCACATGGGCCGAAGACTTGAAGTGGGCCTTTGACTTGGATTGGGCTTCAACACATGCCGACGAAACAGGCTTTAGTCTTAATATGTTTGTCGACGAAACAAGGTGTGTTTCGTCGACTGTAGTGTTTCGTCGAGTGCTTTTATGCATTTCGTCAATATGTGTCTGTGTCTAGTATAAATACCATCTCTGTTTCTGTTTGAAATAGAGATGAGAGCATACATGTAAAGAAACTCTGCCAAAATTCTGTCAAACTGTGTTTGTATCAGTTTGTATTGGTTCTCATCCCGTTTAATCAATAGAGTGTGTTTCATTGGTTAATCCGTGTTATTTACTATCTGTGTTTGGTTTGCACCGTCTCGGGGATTCCACACCCGTTACCGTGTTTGTTATAAACAGGGAATAGGTTTTCGTTATCGATCCTCACTGGGAAAAACGGGACCTACAGTTCTAAAACGCCATGGCCTAAACACACCAAAGAAAGTATTTTCTCTCTAAAACACATTGAACCAGGACAATAGTTTTGTCCGTGAATTGTCTGAACCAGGAAGTAGGAGATCAAAAAGACTGTCAACGAATGCAGTTTTCCAGAGACAATTTACAGAAAATTAAATTTTCTGATGCATTTTTATCAAAGCAATTTAATCGAAAAAAAAATTTTCTGAACCAGGAACCCTGCTACCAGGGCGCTGCCCCCGGACCCCTGCCAAGATCGTAAAACACAATGATTAAATCAAAAACCCAGATAATAAAAATGAAATTAAAGAATTTCTTACATGGATCGAAGTCGGTTTATTCAACGATTGACGAAATTTGAATGATTGAAACACTTATCAGAGATCGAATCGAACGGATCGAGTGATTATCTTCAAAATCACCGGAAAAAACGAGATTTTGTATGAAATTAAACTGGGTTTTCTTCAAAAAAGCTGAAGAACACGTTGATCGGGTGTTTGAATCAGTGATTGGTGATGAAAATCGAACTATAATGTAGTGATTATTGAGATAGAAAGTGAAAAAATGGTTAAAGATGGTGGGTTTTGATGTTACTTGGAAGAAGAAGGAAGAAGAAAAGGATAAGATTGACTAAAATACCCTTCCTCTTTATTTTAAATTTTGCCACATGTCCTAATCCCATTGCTTCCTATACTTCCTAGCCAAAATAAACTTTCTATTTGATACTCACCCAAAAATATATATATGTCGAACCGCTCCCAAACCAAACCAGTTTGAATCAAACATGTGTTGGAAAATTTGTGAAAATAGCAATTTTCACAAATATAGGAAAATGATTTTTTCCTATTTTGGACTAGAAATAAATATAATAAAATGAGCGGGTTTTATATATTTATTTGTGGGTTTGTGTTCTATGTTGGAGGAGCTTCGCAACGAACTAAACCACGTCCAAAACGGAGCTAAGATGAATGAGATATCGATGCTCGAAGTTTGGTGTTTAAAACTTGAAATGCTGAAAATGTGGGAAAGTAGCACCTTGTCCCACATCGGATGAGAGATGGAACTTAAAGGGGTATTTAAGTAGGATCTCTCCATCCTTATTGTTTCATGGGAGCACTCACTAGTGTACTCGCGAAGGGTGCGGAGCACCCTAACTCGCACTCGCACTCGCACACGCTCGCGCGCGCGCGCGCGGCGTGGGCGTTGAGGCGCAATGTGGCGCTTTGATGGCGCACTTTGCACTTCGCACGCTCGCATCGCCGCGAGCCGCTTGAGAGCGGCCTTTGTATTTTTGACCACGTGCGCGTGGTGGATCTCATAGGCTGCAGGGACCAAGTAGAGTGCAGGTTCGAAGCGCGGGTATACGTGGCACGGAGGCGCACGGTTGCGCATGGTGCATGGGTCCGGAGGTGTCGTGCGCGGCGCACCAAAGTGAGCCAAAACGGCGCGACTGTGTGGCGCGCTCGTAGAGGCTCACAGGTGACGTGGCGCACGCGCGCATGAACCTGAGTCAGTGAGGCGCACGCGTGCATGGGTGTGAGCCAAGAGGACGCACCGCGCATGGCATGCACACCTGGGCGCGCGCACCAGTGTGGCTTGCGCGCGCGCGCGCGCAGAAGCTTCCAGCAGCAGTTACTGCAGTGCAGTTACGGTTTCAGCATTCGAAACTGACATAGTTAATGCGTTTGACTGAGAATTTAATGACGAATTAAGGTGCATTGAAGACGTTTAATGCAGTTTAATTCTCCCATTAAATTTGTTTTTCAGTTTCTTCAAGTCTAGCTAGTATAAATAGGAGCATCCTATTGAAGACCAATACACCAGAATTTCACGAGCTCTAACAATCTCTCTTCACTGAATTTTCTTCTTCATCTTCAAGAGTTCGAGGTACACCTTCGGGTTGGAGTCAAGACCGGCAGTGCAACTGCTTGCGGCTGTTGTATCCTGGAAACAAACGTGTTCTCCTGGGAGACACGAAATTTGTTTTAAGGGACCCGTGTCTAACACGATCCTCAGCCAAGAACAGTTTCGTCTGTTCGTGTTTTTAGTTCTTGTATTTCTAATTTTTCAGTTGTAATTGTATTGTACTTCAATTTACATTCTGTAATTTTTCTGTTATTCAAGTTAATAAATTATTTTATTTATTTTACACGAACGGATTCCTACAATCTTAAAACAAATTTTAAAACACCGTTCGTGTAGAATCACAAACTTCTCTGCTGTGATTTCAAATTTTTTTTTCTCACAGCAGGTTGTGTTTTAAAAGGTTTTTCTCTGTTTTGATTCAAAGTAGCGACTTTGTCAAAACAGAACTCTGTTTCTACTCCTTCTGTTGCTGAGTTCTAAAAACTTACTGTTGTAGTCTTCAAAGTTGGACTTAGAAGCTGCGCGGTGGTTTCAAAAACTCTTTATATTGGATAAATAATAAATTAGCACATTTATTATTTTATTAACTTGGTTTTGTGGAATTTTTCAGAATGTCGACTGAAAATACCAACGTCAACGTTGTTGTCGGTACCCCTGCCAACACTGTGGGAGCGACCACAGTGGCGAATCATGCTGAACGACCCGAGAAGTTCTCGGGTCTCCACTTCAAAAGGTGGCAACAGAAGATGTTCTTCTACTTGACCACCATGAACCTTGCGAGGTTCTTGACGGAGACCGTTCCCCAACCTGCCGAAGGGGAGACCGATGCTCAGGCTCTGAGCGCGGTAGAGGCGTGGAAGCACTCGGACTTTATATGTCGAGGCTACGTACTCAACGGTCTCTCGGATGCTTTGTATAATGTGTACTATAATATCAAGACTTCCAAAGAATTATGGGAGTCCTTGGAGAAAAAGTACAAAACGGAGGATGCGGGAACAAAGAAATTTGTTGTCGCCCGTTTCTTGGACTTTAAAATGGTTGATAACAAGTCTGTTATGAACCAAGTCCAAGAGTTGCAAATTATACTTAATGACATCCATGCTGAGGGAATGGTACTCAGCGAAACGTTTCAAGTGGCAGCCATGATCGAGAAATTACCTCCTGCTTGGTTGGATTTTAAGAATTATCTTAAACACAAGCGAAAGGAAATGTCAGTCGAGGATCTTGTTCTTCGTCTTCGTATAGAAGAAGAAAACAGGGTAGCCCAAAAAGGCACCATTTTGCAAGCTTCGGCTAAAGCAAATATGGTGGAAATTGGGGAATCCTCAAAGGCCAAGAAGGGCAAGGGTAAAAAGGACAACAAAGGGAAAGCAAAGGTTAGCAACCTTGGACCTAAAAAGGGGGCTGTGAAAAAGAAGTCTGCGCCTTTCCAAGGTATTTGTTACAATTGTAACGAGACGGGGCACCGTGCTAATCAAGGCAACAAACCTAAGCGTGAGCGTGCGCATATGGTTGATGAGGATGGTATGCCTCTAATCGCAATGATAACCGAGGAAGCGGCTATGATTGAAGAAGTCAACGCAATGGGTGAAAACCCAAAAGGATGGTTCGTTGACACGGGTGCAACCCGCCATGTTTGTGGAGACAAGGCTCTTTTCTCTACATTCAAGGAAGCATCGGGTGAAGAAAAGCTTTATATGGGGAATAAAGCTACCGCAAGCATCAAGGGGAAGGCACGGTCGTTTTGAAGATGACTTCGGGCAAGGAGCTTACCTTGACCAATGTGCTTTATGTCCCAGAGATACGGAAGAATCTCGTGTCGGGATGGATGCTCAACAAGTTTGGTTTTCGTCTAGTGTTTGAATCGGACAATTTTGTCTTGTCTAGACGTGGAATGTTTGTTGGAAAGGGCTATGCCCTTAATGGTATGTTCAAAATGAATGTAATGGTTGTTAACCAAAACAAGAAAATGAATGAAAATTCTACTTCTACTTACATGATTGAGTCTTCTAATGTTTGGCATGGTAGACTAGGACATGTAAATTTTAATTCATTACGACGTTTAATTAAATTAAACTTGATACCAACATTCCATATCGAGTCCAATCACAAATGCGAGACATGTGTTGAATCCAAACTTACGAGATCATCGTTTAAATCGGTTGAACGAATAACCGAACCCCTTGATTTAATTCATACCGATGTGTGTGATTTAAAAGCGGTTCCCACGCGTGGAGGAAATAAGTACTTCATCACGTTTATTGATGATTGTACGAAATATTGCTACGTGTATTTACTTAAGAGTAAAGACGAAGCAATAGAGAAGTTTATCTTGTACAAAAACGAAGTTGAGAATCAACTTAAAAAGAAGATAAAAGCTTTGAGAAGCGAAAAAGGAGGTGAATATGTTGCACCTTTTGCCGATTTATGCGCAAAAAGTGGCATTGTACATGAGTGTACACCACCTTATTCTCCACAATCAAATGGCGTTGCGGAACGTAAAAACCACACATTGAAAGAAATGATGAACGCCATGTTGATAAGCTCGGGAGTGAACCGAGAAATGTGGGGGGACGCCATTCTCTCAGCAAACTATCTTTTGAACAAGATACCTTTGAAAAATAGGGACGAAACTCCATATGAGTTATGGAGAAAAAGGAAGCCTTCGTACAAATACTTGAAAGTGTGGGGGTGCCTAGCTAAGGTGATTGTACCACCTCCTAAGGCTCTTAGGATAGGACCCAAAACTGTTGATTGCATTTTCATTGGATATGCACATCAAAGTAGTGCGCATCGTTTTCTTGTATATGAATCCAAGAATCCTGATGTACACAAACACACTATCATGGAGGCAAATCCTAATATCGTCTCATATTTTGAGAATGTGTTTCCTATGTTAGGACAAACACATGCGCCTTCATCAAGAGCGTTTGATGAAGCAGGTCCAAGTTCATCTACATGGTTAGATGAAGCAGGACCAAGTTCATCTACGAGGATAGATGAAAGACATGAACGCCCCGAGGTCGAGGAGGGTGAGCTTAGACGAAGTAAACGACAACGGGTTGAAAAATCTTTTGGTCCAGACTTCATGAGCTATATGGTTGAGGGTGAGCCCAATACCTACCGCGAAGCGGTTACCTCCGCGGAAGGACCTCAATGGCAAGAAGCAATTAAGAATGAAATTGATTCTATATTGCAAAATCATACTTGGGAGTTAGTAGATCTTCCACCTGGGTGTAAACCACTTGGATATCGTTGGATATTCAAAAGGAAGATGAAAGCCGATGGAAGTATTGATAAATACAAGGCAAGGTTAGTAATCAAAGGATTTAGACAAAAGGAGGGTCTAGACTACTTTGACACTTACTCGCCTGTAACGCGAATAACCTCTATACGATTGGTTCTTGCAATTGCGGCTTTAAGAAATTTGGAAGTTCACCAAATGGATGTAAAGACCGCGTTTCTAAATGGCGATTTAGAAGAAGAAATTTACATGGAACAACCTGAGGGTTTTTCCGCCCCTGGAAACAAGGGCAAAGTATGTAAATTGGTCAAGTCTTTGTATGGCTTGAAGCAAGCTCCAAAACAATGGCACCAAAAGTTTGATCATGTCATGATTGACAATGGTTTCAAAATAAATGAGTGCGACAAGTGTGTTTATTTTAAAGACACACCAAGAGGTTATGTGATTCTATGTCTTTATGTAGATGATATGCTTATCATTGGGAGTGATGATAAAATGATCAACTCAACGAAAGACATGTTGAAAGTGAGGTTTGACATGAAAGACATGGGTCTCGCGGATGTGATTCTTGGAGTAAAAATCACTAGAACCCAAAATGGTCTTGTGTTGAGTCAATCTCACTACGTGGACAAGATCCTTGGGAAATTCAATTCGGACGATACGAGTATAGCTCGATCTCCAATTGATAATACCCAACGCCTAAGGAAGAATAGAGGCGAGAGTGTTTCTCAGTTAGAATACTCAAGGATCATTGGTAGTCTCATGTATCTAATGACATGTACTAGACCCGACTTAGCGTACGCTGTGAGCAGGCTAAGTAGATACACCAGTAATCCGAGCGAGGATCATTGGAAAGCTATCACGAGGGTGCTTAGATACATAAGATACACGAGAGACTATGGATTGCATTATACCCGTGATCCAGCAGTGATCGAAGGATTCACTGATGCGAACTGGATATCGGATATAAAAGATCATAGATCGACAAGTGGATATGTGTTTACACTTGCTGGCGCAACTATAGCTTGGAAGTCTTCCAAGCAAACGGTTATAGCTAGATCTACGATGGAATCCGAATTCGTCGCTTTAGATAAAAGCGGGGAAGAAGCGGAGTGGCTACGTCAATTTGTGGAAGATATTCCAAGATGGCCAAAGCCGTTGACGGCGATTTGCATACATTGTGACAATCAGTCTGCTCTTGCTAGAGCACAAAACATGATGTACAATGGCAGATCAAGGCACATTCGACGTAGACACAACACGGTGCGACAACTTATCTCAATGGGTGTTATCTCAGTTGACTATGTGAGGTCAAATGATAACATTGCGGACCCGTTAACAAAAGGCTTAAGCACAGATAAGGTGTATAGGTTGTCAAGAGGAATGGGACTAAAGCCCATAGATGAAGGGAATATGAGGGAAACCTAACCTAGTTAACTGGAGATCCCAAGATCTAGGTTCAATAGGCAAACTTAATCATAAACCCAAAGGGAGTCACTGTAGGGGGTGCCCCAAAATTCATAAAGGGAGTTGTATACTTCCTAGTCCATTCCAATCAGTGACATGAAGGAAAGGTTAAGCATGTTGAGGTTAAGGATTTAGAGGAAATCCAAATTAACCATGATGCTTTTAATGATTCAGAGGAATCACCTATGTTAGAGAGAAGTGGGGTCGCTTCAAATGGATTTGTGGGGAGGCGCAAATCCTAGAGCTCTCGCAGAACCAGGAACGTGTTCCATGACCATGAACGGACACAACCATGAGGTCTTAACTCGACTAGGGAGAGTATTGCGTGAATGTATATTGTCGCCTACATAAATGGGGGATTGTTCAAGGACACCGCGTCTACAAGACCCTAGGAGGCTAAGTATGCTTCACAAAAGGAGGTTCAAAGGTTACACCTACCTATCTTGCAATACTCAACTGTTGAACGTGTATAGTTGAAACTTGATAGATCGATTTCTATTCATGTGGGGGATTGTTGGAAAATTTGTGAAAATAGCAATTTTCACAAATATAGGAAAATGATTTTTTCCTATTTTGGACTAGAAATAAATATAATAAAATGAGCGGGTTTTATATATTTATTTGTGGGTTTGTGTTCTATGTTGGAAGAGCTTCGCAACAAACTAAACCACGTCCAAAACGGAGCTAAGATGAATGAGATATCGATGCTCGAAGTTTGGTGTTTAAAACTTGAAATGCTGAAAATGTGGGAAAGTAGCACCTTGTCCCACATCGGATGAGAGATGGAACTTAAAGGGGTATTTAAGTAGGATCTCTCCATCCTTATTGTTTCATGGGAGCACTCACTAGTGTACTCGCGAAGGGTGCGGAGCACCCTAACTCGCACTCGCCCACGCTCGCGCGCGCGCGCGCGGCGTGGGCGATGAGGCGCAATGTGGCGCTTTGATAGGCTGCAGGGACCAAGTAGAGTGCAGGTTCGAAGCGCGGGTATACGTGGCACGGAGGCGCACGGTTGCGCATGGTGCATGGGTCCGGAGGTGTCGTGCGCGGCGCACCAAAGTGAGCCAAAACGGCGCGACTGTGTGGCGCGCTCGTAGAGGCTCACAGGTGACGTGGCGCACGCGCGCATGAACCTGAGTCAGTGAGGCGCACGCGCGCATGGGTGTGAGCCAAGAGGACGCACCGCGCATGGCATGCACACCTGGGCGCGCGCACCAGTGTGGCTTGCGCGCGCGCGCGCAGAAGCTTCCAGCAGCAGTTACTGCAGTGCAGTTACGGTTTCAGCATTCGAAACTGACATAGTTAATGCGTTTGACTGAGAATTTAATGACGAATTAAGGTGCATTGAAGACGTTTAATGCAGTTTAATTCTCCCATTAAATTTGTTTTTCAGTTTCTTCAAGTCTAGCTAGTATAAATAGGAGCATCCTATTGAAGACCAATACACCAGAATTTCACGAGCTCTAACAATCTCTCTTCACTGAATTTTCTTCTTCATCTTCAAGAGTTCGAGGTACACCTTCGGGTTGGAGTCAAGACCGGCAGTGCAACTGCTTGCGGCTGTTGTATCCTGGAAACAAACGTGTTCTCCTGGGAGACACGAAATTTGTTTTAAGGGACCCGTGTCTAACACGATCCTCAGCCAAGAACAGTTTCGTCTGTTCGTGTTTTTAGTTCTTGTATTTCTAATTTTTCAATTGTAATTGTATTGTACTTCAATTTACATTATGTAATTTTTCTGTTATTCAAGTTAATAAATTATTTTATTTATTTTACACGAACGGATTCCTACAACATGTTCAGCTGAAACCCAATAATTTTCAAATATACATCTTCGCATCATTTTACAATCTCTCACAAACCGACTTAGATGAAACCGACCCAACACTAAACTAGCTTCGAACATGTTCGGTTAGGGATGAGCTCGATACCGGTATCAAGATTCGTCAAAATTGAGTACCGGCGAAAATGCTCGGTACGGTACCGGTATTTAAAGGTAATAATGCTGGTACCAAAAAAAAGCCAAAAAGTGAGTACCGAAATAATTCGGTACCGGTACCCAATACCAAATGCCCATCCTAATGTTCGGTTCGCTGTGCGAACACCGACTTGTGCACCTCTCTTTGCAGGTAAGGCTAAGTAGGCTAAAGCAAATCTTGGGTTGGTCTTTGGTTTCTCTTTTAATCCTTCTAACAGTTTGGATTTAGAAACGTTTCGGTTCGGTTCGGTTCAGTTAGCCGATTTGCGAACTCTAGTCCTTGGTTTCTCTTTTATCTTTCTCAGTTTCGGTCTTGGACTATATTTGTTTATTTTTTTTAATTAAAACAATGTTAAATTATAAACTGAGAAATTGAAGAAGTGACATAATTAACGCTTGAGATTATAGAATGTATGCAATGGCATGATTCATAAATGAAATGAAATTTTAGATGATTCATCGACGTCAAGATTTTACAAACGAGATTGAAAAACAATAAGTTAATAGCAATTAGAAAACGTACACGTCGGTTTAATATACAAGGTAACATGTGAAATAAAAAAAAAAATATGATGAAAACGATAAAAACAACGCCAATAATATAAATATGGATACCTAATGTCATGTTTGGCATTTTTTTATGAGATTATATAGAAGTTGAAAAGATATTATCTTGAATATTAAAATCTTGACTCTTTACCGAATCATATAAAATCTAATCTAGTGATGTTAAATCTTGATTCTTTACCGAATTATATAAAATCTAATGATATTAGATGTGTAACAGTTAATTATGTAATTTATATTGATTCTTTACCGAATTATATTAAATCTAATGATATTAGATATGTGACAGTTAATTTTGTAACTTATATAAGTTGTTATTATATATCATCTACAACAATAGAATCCTAGTAACAAATAGTTAATTTGGAGAATTTGCGACTATGTGGAGAATTTGGAGGTCGAGAAATGACATCGTCTTTAATAATGCAAAACTTTCGGTAATGAGAACGGTGACGACAATCAAGGAAGACACGTTTTTGTGGGTAAAAAATAGATCTTCATATGGTAGTCTAGATTGGGGTAGATTTATATAAGTTGTTATTATAATTAGTAACAGTAATAGCTAAAAATATAAAATCTGAACTTTATCTAAAATTAAAATGTTATGAATTGATTTAAAGTTTATAATGAAATAGTGAAAGGGCTAGGGTTTGCATATTGGTTTTGTTGTTTTTTTTTTTTAAATAAAGTTTTGACAAAGATACGATAGGGTAGTGTGGATTAGTGGTACATAACTGGGATAGGTGGTTCCAAGTCTTGATCCTCTAAAATAGAAAGATGTTAGCCTCACCATGAGATGGGTGTTTCCGAAGACCAAGCTAAGGTGTGAGAATAAGTGTTTGTTGGTTAAGAGTATTAATGAGCAAAGAATAACGAATGAATGAATACCCAGTTCTTAAACTCGTGTAGATAGTATTTGAGATGGTGGTAGTTGGTGCAGTTATTGTTCAAGCTATGCGTGACATAGTTTGACATAACCTGTCTCATGACAATCCTTGGTCAAGGTGATGACACAAACCTAGTTATAATTCGGCTAGGTTTGTGTTGGTTCATTTGTGTTAGGGTTGTTACTCCAGTTATATTTATCTGAATTGTTGGTCCAATTGCGGATCACTGGTTAAGTTATATGCGTCTGGACTGGACATCCGTCATCAATAATAATTTTTCTTTTAATTTTAAATAATTTGTTACTATGGGTTACTATAAGTAACTAAATGCTTTGAATAACAAGGAACATATACCAGGCCTTGCAAGTTGCAACATCTATTAGTATAATTTACTCTATAATATAAAATATAAAATTTAAATATAAATATAAATGTAACGCTAAGGGTATTTTACCTCTAATAGGTTTAACAGACAAAATGAACATTTAACTAAAAAATATACGAAAAAAATATACAAAGATTCCAATTTGACCATCACTCCAATTGGTTAAATAGACAAATGAACTAAAAAAATATACAAAAATTCCAATTAGACCAATATCAATCACTCCCAATAAATCCTACCACTAAATAATCAATCAAAATCTCAAAATGCTAAGCCAGGCGAATGTTCAAATACAAAATTCCAGCCACGGGCTCTGGCAACTAACTCACCCTTACAAACAACTTGTGGGTTTCATGACCCCAGAACATGTTCCTCCGGCGTTAGCGCAATACGCAGATGCCGGAGCTTGTTTCGTGAAGCTTAAATTCACATCTTGCATCTTGATTCCCTTACATGGATACTTCTTGCTGCAATCAAATTTCACCGCCACTTCCGTCGCTGATGTCCCATGGATGTCTTGATACTTCACATGACTTATTTTCACTCCCGAAACCTACATCCGTTACCAATGATGTAAGTGCGTAAGCAAACATTTTTGGTCGGGTAATCATAACGTTACCTGGCTCAAGCTTGACTCGTTTATTATTTATTAATTAATTTATAGAGATTATTAATTACTTATTTGATATTTTAGTTATAATTTTTCTACAACATCATATTACTGTGTAATAATTTTTATCGTAACTTTATATATAAAATTATTTACTATATAAATAATAAGCTCGTTTAGCCTTACAAGACAGCTTGAGCTCAATAAGTGAAGTTCGGGCTTCGCCTGATTTATCAAACAAACTTTTTTTTTTTGGCTTGAGCTCTAACTCGTTTAAGCTCGGCTCGATTCGAGTATTTATCTAGCCAATCTCGAGTAGCTCACGAGTAGCCTAGCTCGTTAGAACCCCTATGTCGAAGAATTCGGACTTTTAGCAAGCAGGTCTTAAATAACTCATGGTCCATCTTATGTTTTTACTAAAAAATAACTCGGATTTAATATATAAAACTCCAACAGCTTTTTGTGATAGGGTTAACGGACCCTATTAACCTTGTTCCAACCCCACCAACATTAAACTTTTTTAAAAACCTATAGTACATTAAATGATAGCAAAAGAATACAAAAACGAACCTCTTTGGGACAGTTTTTGTGAGTAGGACAGTAATTTTGGTCGATAATAATCGGGTTCTGCACGTTAGTCATGACGGCGTTCTGGAACAAAACGCCGTCAACGAATCCCTTGCTTGATCGCGCCCATGACTTGATCCTAAAACCGTTGTCGGTGTTCTTAAAGTGAACCCTTTTCGCCGTCACATTTTTCACACCTTGTTCGTCAAAATCCTTGCCTAAACTTCCAATGCTGCAAAAGGCGTAGTGTAAACAAAACATACAGTCAATAGTGAAAGGTATGAAACGCAGTTTAGGTATAAGATAAAGGTTGATATATGCAACTTTATCTAAAATCTATGTAGTGGTATATTACACTACTAGAAAACTAAACAATTGTGTTTGCTGATCCGGTTGCAAATTGGTCCCAAAAGGTGTTTTATATCATTAATTTTTCATTTTTGCGATCGCACTAAACGATCACAACGCGACCAATATATAAATATTTGTTTTTATTTTTATATTTTTCACAAATCTGTGATCATTTTGCAACCTTTATTTATATTTTAGTTTTGATTAATTAGTTTTAACGATATTTTCGACCAAAACAAGGCGGTCGCAAACTTTGTGACTGTTTTGCAACCGAAGTTTGTTGCAACCAATATACTTTCGGTCCAGTCTCAAATTTCGATCGCAATTGCCCAGTTTTCTAGTAGCATAACTAGATGAGGTTGTAACAATTCGGGTTATTAATAATACCTAATGCCATGGCCGGGACCGCAACCGACGTTTTCGATCCATAAATTGGTAGCACCGGGACCAATGGAGACACAGTCGTCCCCGGTGCTGATCTTGGAGTCCAAGATGGTGACTCCGGTGGACAACTGGACGTGGATGCCGTCGGTGTTGGGGCTGTTCCACGGTGCCTCAACGGTCACCCCCTCCACTCTCACGTCTTGGCAACCGTTCACCACGATGTGAAACATTTGACTGTTGACTGAAGTTAAACCGTACACATTAACATTCTTTGAGTTGAAAATTGATAAAGTCTGCACAAATGCATCAGATTGTTAATGGAACCGGGTATTCAAATATAATTAAAAAAATTATTAAACATATAGACGAAAACAAAAATTTAAGTAAAATATAACAACAATCTTTATTTATTTATTTAATTTTTTGGATTTGCAATGTTAATACCATTTTTAAACAAAAGTACATATAATAAAAAGAGAGTAAACTGCAATTTTACCCCCTGAGGTTAGATGCGATTGGCACCCTTACCCCCTACCACGAAAATTTTTGCTGTCTAACCCCCCAACGAATGCGAAACGCTGAAATGAATTAGGAGTGTACATTTTCAGCTTTGAACTGAATAAACCAAAAACCGAACCAAACCAAATTACATATTCGGTTTTCGTTATTGAACTGAATTAACTGAACCAAATTACATTTTCGGTTTTTGTTTTTTCGTTTTAAAAAATCTGAATTATGTTCAAACAAAATAACACAAAATCTTTATCTAAGTTTTGTCATTTAACTCAATCCAGTTATATTTTAATTATCACGATCCAGTAACAAATAATAGCAAGTAAAAATCGTTCTAAAAACATTAAAGTCCATAAATGAATAAAAAAAATTTATTCGGTAAATTTTTTAAAGATATTTTAGAAAAAAAAAGCAAATTTTTTATTTTTTAAAATTTTTTTACTGATCCAAATTTGCCATTAAAAAAAAGTAATTTTTTATGTTTTTTTTCAACAACGTTAATTCTAGATTGTCAAATCAGACAGTTACATATAATCAAAACACATTAACAATTAACAAATAATAAATATATACCGTGGCTCCATCAGGGCAGTTTTTCGAACCAGACGATTTACAATCCCACAAACCGGCACCATTCGCATCCATAACACCCCCCACGATGTTCACCCCTTCAACATGTTGTAACAGCAGCCAGGACTCAGCTTTAGCCAGTACAGAATAGTTCGACGGCGCCTTTAGGGCGCCTTCGATCTGAACGGTAACATTACCGTTCTTGCATGGCCCGGAGAATAACATTCCGCCAACCATGTACGTTCCTAAAGGAACGTACATAATGGCGGGCTTCTCCGAGCCACATGCACCTGACCATGCAGCCATAAAGGCCTTGGTCGAGTCAGTTTTACCGTCTGGTTTTGCCCCCAGTTTGTCCACATTGTATGTGGCGGCGGCAACGGCGGTTTCGGTGAATAATATGGTGGTGGTGATGGTGATAAGTAGAAGAAAATGATTGGTCATTTTCATGGATGTGAAGGGGGTTGAAGGGGTGGGGGTTTGGTTGTATTTATGGTGGTGATTCAAGAGGTATATTGTAAGTTATTTTTATTAGAGATAATCATCCTTAATCTAAGAATAACTTAATAATAATTAATAATAATGTAAATAAGATTTATATATAAATTCGAAGGTTTAAGGAATGTGAGAGGGTCATGGATAGATCCTTATTTAACGGACCAGATGTATGTGGAACATGTCTTTATAAGGGGTAAATTATTTTTAATCTTATGTATATCTAGATTAAAATATATATGTTATATATTAACACATCAGAACATAAAAATATATTATATGATTATCATGATTCTTGAAATACATCGCGATCCATGATGAGACGAAGAGTATGAATCTGATCATAATAGATGGTTTGATTTTTTAGATTTTTTTTTTATTGTTGTTGTTAATCTATATTAGGGGTTGTTTGGCAACATCTGAATGTTTAAGTGTTGAATCAGTAAGAGGTCTGAACAATTAAGTGTTGAACCAGTAAGATATCTGAACCATTAAGAGCCGGTATAATGCTTAACCATTCAGAGGCAAATGTCTGATTAATTCAGATTAGAAGTCTTAACCATTCAGACTCAGTATAAAACTTAACCATTCAGAGGCAAATGTCTGAACCATTCGGACATCTGATAGCGAAACAAACAATCTGAACTCTTAAGTGCTGAATCAATAAAAGGGTCTGAACCATTAAGAGTCTCATTAAGAGGTAAACAAACAGCTCATTAATGTTAGATTAGAGATAAATTGTCTAACATATATAACTACTATTGAACCCCCATCCCCCTGCGTTGCGGCGGGGGCGAACACCAATGCCACACTACTGTCAGTGACCACCAATGCTGTAGTTGCGGCATGTTAATGCGAATAAACTAAACCGAAACGTAAAACATATAAAAGAATAATTAAGTCGATATAGGACCCGCACGTTACGATAAACCTGTCACACAGGAAAAATAAGACAACGTAAAAACGTTTAACCACACACGCATGTTGCGTCGTGTTAACTCGCAAAATTTAGAACGGGACTTAAAACGAAAATTTTGAGAAAAATGAAAAGCATAGAGGAATAAAGTTGAAAGTAAAAAAATTGTGAGTTTCAATTGTAAAAGATGAAAAGTACAGAGGAACAAAGTTAAAGTTGAAAGTAAAAAAAGTTGTGAGTTTAAATTGTAAAAGATGAAAAGTTTTGGAGTTAAAATTAAAAAAAAATCAAATAATTTTGGGTTAAAAGTAAAGAATCAAATAGTTTTGTTTTAAATGTAAAAATTCATTTTTTTAAACCCCCAAAGCATAAATTACAACACCTTTATATATAAAGGTGTTAAAAATTATAGTATTGGATAATGGGTAATGGATAATTTGCAATTTTGAAACAATTATTTTATTTTTATTATTTTTGTTGTTGTAATTATTATTAATTAATATATATTAATGTTGGATAAATTTTCTAAATTTTGAAATAATTATTTTTAAATGTTTTATAGACGATGTAAGTTGTACTAATGTTGTGGCACGTTCTCCGAATTTATTTGAGATTGTACACCGTTATTTTAGTTGGTTTTATATCACTGAGATTTAGTACATTGAGGATCTAATTTTTCGTAAAAGTTATTTATGGTTTTCATTCTTGTGTAATTTTTCAGTTTCAAAAGTTTTATAATATTTTTAATTTCTAAAAACTAAACAATATAAAATGTTTTGCTTTTTTACAATTTGTAATTGCCTTTCAAAATAAAAATGATTTTTTTTGGACTATAATACAAAAAGATGCCAAGATTTTCATTAAAGATCATTAAAATGAAAATAACTGCATCAATAAATATATTTCTTAACTCAAAATGGACACACCATTTTTAATTGTGATATAGTTATGTAAAGTATTGGTCCCTCGATTATTTATGACGTATTTATGTAAACTTAAAAAAAAATAAAAGTAAACATATATTCAATAATAGTATATATTTCATGATCTATAACAATGCAACAAAATTTGGTTTAATCTAAGTAGCGATTAAAAAACCAAATAACAACACTAAAATATAAAAACAAATAATTGCCTATCTTTCGATCGGTCGCCGGTTCTCCTTTTTCAATAAACTAATTTTAAGTTTAAACTATTTTAAGTTGATCACAAGTTATAAGAACATGTATAGTGGTAATGCCCCTATTCTTGTGTGTTTTGCGTTATGTGACAGCTCAGTCAGTATTATCGGGTGTTTTCTAAAATGAGTGTAGTGAGGATGTGGGGCATTATGTTAAAAGAGATTTAATAGAATTAAATAAAAAAACTATCAAAAAATATTATTGGACAAAAAAACCATCAAAAATTGGTGATTGATCAACACATAAGGAGCTTGGGCATGAAAAAAAAAACCAAACCAAATTTTGTTGAAAAAACGGCCAGGGGGTGGGAGTTGGGCATTATGGGGCATTTTTTTTATGGGAAAACGCCCAAAAAAACCCCACTACGCATAGTCTAAGAATATTCTCCCATCTTCATCTTATGTACTTAAACTAATTTTTTTACACCAAAATACATTATATCTCTAAAGAAATTGATCTAAACAACCCAAATAACCTCAATAATTAATTTCAATCATCCGGGTATACCCCCGTAGTTTGAGCCATCGCTATTCCCCCTTCGACGATTGGAAGCAAAACCTAGACGCTTTCTGACAATTCCAACAGTTGACGAAAAGGAAGATAAGAAGGCGGATTGAAAACAAAAAGGAATGAGGTAGGTCAGCTAGTACACCATGGATCTCGACTGAGGAAGAGGCTTTAGCACGTATTTGGGTTGATATTTCGGAGGATCCCAAGAATGGTTATATTTTTTATATAAACATATTAGGTTATAACCCTGTGTATTACACGGGTTGAACAAATATAACTTCATAAAAAAAGTTACATCTTTAAAAACATGTATTGCATGAGTTGAATAAACACGTGTATTACACGGGTTGATTGAATATAATATAATCGGTTAACACATATGGTCGTCAAGATATGTTTTTGAAAAAAATGAACTTTGATATATTATAACTTTTTACTTTTTTTTATTTATTTATTATTAGGTTGGACCGTGGGGTATGGTGGGGCGGGGGTTGGGCTTGGGTTGGGGCATGAGTTGACACGTGGCTTGGGGGGCAGACATGGGCTGATCCACATTCAACACGGTATGGTGGGGCGGGGGTTTGGGGCGTGGGTTTGGTGGGCTTCGCTGGGCTGACCCGCTGGGTTATTTGAATATTTTTTAAAACAACAAATTTAATTTTTTTAATATTTTTAAATAAAGAAAATTACATAAAAAAATTCCTAACGTTTATATTTGTTTTTTATCTCTTCTCTCATCTCCAAGACTAGTTACAACTCGTCACCCTCTAGGTGATCAAAGGGCTGTGATAGAAATTTCAAATCATCCCGGCTTTGTTTCAGGGCATCTCTAGCTTCTTTGCTCTTTCGTTGTTCGGCCCTTTGTTGTTGGAAGACGTTGAATGTATCTAACTTGCATGCAATGTCATCCAACTGATCGCTGTATATTCCCCTACGCGACCCCGAACTCCCAGCTGAAGGCGATGCCGTACCAGATCTTGATTTTTGAACACGCCTCTTTGAGGCATCTCTTCCATACTCAGGGCGGTTTGGCGAATCATCCAAAAGGTCCACAAACTCTTGATCTCGTGCATCAGATTGGGCTTGGGACGAGGCCCTTGACCTTTTGGAAGATATGTTACTTTCGCTACCGCTGGGGATATTCGCCCACTTTGGATGGAACTTACAAATCTCCCAACAATGCATGAAACGGAAGTCGGTCCCCACATTTGATTTGAATGCAACCAATGCATTTGTCACAATGTCGGCTTCGGTTTCACCACTTTTTGGGTTTTGCTTTGCTTTATTTAAAAACCCACTATATTTTGTAAGTTGGTCGCTAATCTCGCTCCACTTCGAGGATAAACTATTGGTTTCACGATAAGCCTCCCTTCCCAATTCTTCATGGAATACTCTACTAACCGCTTCCCACAAATGGGTTCGATGTTGAGAATTTCCTATTTTAATAAAAAAAAATTTAATATATTATAAAGTTATATAAAAAATAACCATTAATAAAAACAAAGTTTAAGAATACCTAAACTTGGATGTTGAGATTGTTGACACCAAGCCCTCGCCAATGCAAGTTCTTCAGGAACGACCCATTTTTGTTGTTTTCGTTTGACGGTTTCAAGTGCTTTCTTCGCCTCGGTTTTTTTCTTATGACTTCTCTTTTTGATGGGTTTCGATGTGGAAGGACCATCGTTGGGTGGTTGAGTTTCGGGGACGGTTTCGTTTTGTGAAAGGTCGATGGAGGTTGGTGAAAGGTTGATGGGCGTTTGTGTAAACGGGGTAGGTATCGAATCATCGGTGTGTGGGAAGTTAGTAAACAAGCGATTCCCAAGATACGATGCATAACTCGCTTCAGTGGGCATAGAAGAGTGTATGAAAAATGGACGAGGCATTGGACAATTGGGTGGTGGGCTAGGATTATTTTCTTGGAATGCATACGGGTTGCTCGGGTCATAAGCACGGTTATCAGGATGCATTTTTTCGTTTTGTAGAAGGAGGAAGATGATTATAGAAGATGTGGTTGAGTGTGGTAAAAAAATGGAAGAAAAATGTGAGTTTTATAGTGAAAAAATAATTTTTTTTTGAACATAGCCGTTGGCCAACGGCTAGTTTGGTTTGGCCATTGAGAGCCCGCCATGTCAGCATGTCAATACCGCCCCACGCCCGGCTTGAAACCCAAGCCCCAAGGGCCACGTGTCACACCCCAACCGATGGCGGAATCATCGGGGCATGGCACTGAGCGAAACAGATTGTCCAGAAGTTTCCATAACAATTATCATTACTATTCAATTTAAAGTAACATGTCCCATACCATGCCTAAAACAGTAAACAAATTATTACAGATAAAACTCTAGGCAAATAATTCTGTTCCGACAACTCAGATTAAAATAGAGCAATTGTTTATCTGCTTCTAGAGACCCTTGATTCATTTACTACAGACAACTATTTGTTGGGCTCTAAAGCTTTATTCTAGCTTCGACTTCCTACCAGGTGTGCATCCTAAGCACCTGTCACATACGTTAAAATAAAGTCAATACATATAATGTAAAGGTGAGCATACAAGTTTGATAATAGCATATAGAGTTCGAATTCGTTTATGCATAACCAGCACGTACACATAGAGAAATGAAGCACGTTAGTTATCGACATAGATCCATCGATACCAATGACTGCGGGTTGACTGCCCGAGGCAGTTCGCAATACATGATTACCACCGTAATCAATGCAAGTAATTGTCCTTAATAACCCCAGTGTGAACGGGTGCTGAGTCCAAACTATAGTACTATCGTTGCTAAGGCAGGTAGACAACATTCCATGTGTAAACATAACAAACAAACATTCATAAGCCACGTATAACATGCATTAACGGTTAGCGTTCAAATAGTATTGAGTAGTGCATTTGATGTGATTTGAATAGTTGTAACGTATGTAACACCCAAAAGTGCTTAAAGCAAAAAGGGATCGAGTATGCTCACAGCGGTTGATGGATTGAAGGGAGCGCTTAGCGAGTAGGGTTAGCCTGAATAGTTTGACAGCATAACGATACGTGACTCGTAAAACGATATCAAGTGTGAATGGGTCGGATAGCAGTTCGGTCGGATGGTAATCCGATCGGACGACTTGTTTGTGCGGATGACAATCCGTTCAGATGGTCATCCGGTCGGACGGTAGTCCAGTCGGATGACTATTCGAGTGGATTGTTTCTTCCTATGAGGAGAATGTGTTTGTGTATGGTGGCTTGTCTTTTGAAGTTTACGTTGTAGCATTTTGAAAACATTGAAGTATCTCTATCCTTCAAGTCAGTCGATCGGACGGCCAATCGTGCGGACGACAATCCGTTCGGGTGGTCATCCGGTCGGACGGTAGTTCGGTCGAACGGCAACTCTAGTGATGAGATTACTTGATGGGAACAAATTTATATCAGAAGAGTCACTCGGTCGGATGTCCATCCGACCGGGTGGCAACCCTGTTAATGAACATGTTGAAAATTGTTTAAGTCTTTAAAGTCCTAGTATCTCATGATCCGAAGAGTAATCCGGTCGGATGGTAGTCCGATCAGATAGCAATTCGTTCAATACTCAAACTTTATATGGAGTTGATTAAGTGTAGGACCCAAGGTGTTATCCGTTCGGACAGCAATCCGTTCGGGTGACTTATCCGCTCGGACAGTAGTCCGGTCAGACAGCATTCCGCCCTGATTGTTCCGTTCGTCTCACACTTGGTCGTTTTGATTGTTTGTCGTTTTATCGAGGCGTTTTGATAACGTGTTAACCAACAGAATCCCATCTTGACCTAAGTAACCTGATCATCCAGGAATCACCCTAGCTCGGCCAGTTAACCGGTTCAGGACGGTTATTCTCGTTTAACCCGAAATCGGTGGTCTCGTGGGTAGAATCCAGATCTTGAGCTAGTACAACACTAAAAATGAGTAGAAGACTAGATCAGGGTCGGACCCTATCGGTTTTGAGTGTATTGAGTGTAAAAGAGTTGAAAGAAAGTTAGAAACCATCTTTCAATCCTTTTTCACTATATTTAAGTTTAGATCTACGTGAGATCTTTGTGTATTTGTGTGGAAATCTATTAGATCTAAGTTGTTCTTGGTGGATTGAGGCCAAAACAAGAAGTTCTTCAAAAACTCATGATGACATCATCCTAGAACACCTCAAATCTAGTGATTTCACGGTTAAAAGTTAAGATTCGAACGATAGAAAGGTGTAGGAGTGCGTGTAGATCAAGAAAGTACAAGATTTAGGACGAGATCTTACTTGGATTGAGAGAAATCGAAGAAAAGGTGGGGAGCACGAACTGTTCGGACAGAGGATTTCCAAAAGTGGAAATAATGACAATGACAGGGGTATTTATAGGATTCCAAAAGGGGAAAGTGTGGGTCGGTCGGATGTCATCCCGCCCGGATGACTGTCCGGTCGGATGTCATCTCGGTCGGATGACGACCTGACACCTCAATCAAGTGGCAGCCCGGTCGGATGGCACTTGGTTCAGGTGTTTGGCGCGACGATTTTTGCTGTTTCGATTTCGATTGCGAGCGATTCGATGCAATAGATTTTCCTAGTCAAATTACTTTTAATCCCAACTACTATATCTATCATAGTTCGCTTTCGATTGAGTTCGATTGCGTTTCGAGTTCGATTGCGATTCGCACATAACATAAATGAACATGCACAAGTAACACATAAGGCACACACACACGTATAACAATAATTAAAATACGTAGTTCGAGTTGCTATTTGAAGTCGATTCGATTAGCATAGTTTGATTATCGTGTAGCTTTATCGCATTGTTACTTCCTATAGTTCACAGTCGTAAGTCGAATAGTTTGCGAGTAACATACGTCGATTATTGTAATTATTGACACTTACTCCACATAATACAACTAAAATAAACATCCAAAAGAAATCTACTACAAGTCAAGTTGCACGAATTCGGTCGTTGACTTTGACCTTGACTTTGACTTTGACTTTTCGAAAACACGGGGTGTTACACCACGCCCCAACCCAAGCCCACCCGGGGTGGTGGCTTGGGCGTTTTCCCCCAACCCACGCCCCAACCCAAGCCCCATACCCCATAGTCTTAGAAACTTGTGTATTACACAAGTTAACATTTTACTTTGTTTTTTATTTATTTATTAATTGGTTAGAAACTTATGTATTATGTATAGTTAAATCGACGAAATTTTAAATTAAATAGTTATTAATAAGCGGAAAAAATAAAAGAAAACGTTAAAAGAAAAAAAATGTTAATTTTTTTTTTAATTTTGATGTATGATGTTATAGTTTCACTTTCATATTTGATTAGGTTAGTATAGTAGTAGTAGAGAAATTAACAACAAATATATTTTTGCTCCTTTTGAACTACTTGTGATTGATTGGAATTTGCTTTGGAAATAATTCTTAATTGAGTCCGGTTCGTCATCAGTTTTATTACCCGTCGGTTATTAGATAGTAAATAAAGATAAAGATTATAAGCTTTTATATAAACAATTAACACTATCTTTATCTTTATAAATAATAAAAACATTAGAGCATCCCCAATAGGGGTGTTTTTTGATGTTTTTTATGATGCCAATGTGGTATTGCCCCACCAATCATAAACATTCTCTCTCTTCCCACATTCCCATCGCCTAAAAACAACACTCTCTCCTCCCTCCCTCTCACAACACATTTCTCTCTCCTTAAATACATGTTTTTCACTACATACATCACCATACCTTCTCTCCTTCACATCACACTCTCTCTCATCCACCTCACATTTCTCTCTCCTTAAAAACACTCAAATACACCTTATTGAGGATGCTCTTAATATATAGTTTTTAATTTTATTATTTAATATATGGTTATCAGTTATTATTATTCTTATCATTAAAATTTTTTAATTTTAACAATTAATATATGGTTATCACTTATCTTTATCATTATCAACAAAATCTCTTCTACAAATTTTAATTGAGACCGTGTGTCTCCAAAATGGTTTCTGGTTTCTTTTATTATATGGTATAGAAGATAGATATAGATTCAAAATAATAATTTTTATATATAACTATTTATAATTTGATAACTATGTTTTCTATAATTGTAGGTAACTAGTTTTTGCCCCGCCCGCGTTGCGGGGCAATAAGCCGAATATTTCTCTCTCATAACAGGTATGTCTGTACAAAGGGCAAAATCGTAATTATATTTTGAACTGAAGACGAAATCATATTTTTAAACTGAGAGCAAAATAATAATTTTGGGATAGGGGGAAAAACATAATTTTATTTTGAACTGTGGGCAAAAACGTAATTTTGAGCTGAGAGCATAATCGTAATTTTGAGTTAGAGGAAAAAACAACATTTTATTTTTAACTGGGGGCAAAAACGTAATTTTAAACGGAGGGCGAAACCGTAATTTTAAACTGGGAACAGAATTAAAAATGAGTTTTTGAACAGAGGGCAAAAGCGTAATTTTGAGCTAGGGCAAAATTATAATTTTATTTTGAGCTGGGGGCAAAAACGTAATTTAAACGAAGGACGAAAGCGTAATTTTAAACTGAGAATAAAATTAAATTAAAAATGAGTTGGTCCAATAGGGAAGTGACAGACAGCTAATAATTTTGAGCTAGGAGGAAACATAATTTTATTTTGAACTGTGGGCAAAAACGTAATTTTGAGCTGAGGGTAGAAGCGTATTTTTGAGCCAGAGAAAAAAATAACATTTTATTTTGAACTGGGGCAAAAACGTAATTTTAAACGGAGGGCGAAACCGTAATTTTAAACTGGGAACAAAATTAAAAATGAGTTTTTGAACCGAGGGCAAAAGCGTAATTTTGAGCTAGGGGCAAAAACGTAATTTTAAACGAAGGACAAAAACGTAATTTTAAACTGGGAATAAAATTAAATTAAAAATGAGTTGGTCCAATAGGGAAGTGCCAGGCAAGCTGTCTGGCACTATTCCCTCAAGTTGAAAATGTGTATGTGAGTTTTTGAACCGAGAGCAAAAGCGTAATTTTGAGCTAGGGGTAAAAACGTAATTTTAAACGAATGACAAAAGCGTAATTTTAAACTGGGAATAAAATTAAATTAAAAATGGGTTGGTTCAATAGGGAAGTGCCAGACAAGCTGCCTAGCACTATTCCCTCAAGTTGAGCTTGCCTGGCACCGGTGGCGGAGCTTGATCAAAAGTTTCAAGGGGGCGTAAAGTGATGGGACCCAAAACTTTTTTCCTATCATTATGTTTCGGGTCGGGTCGGGCCGGGTCGGCTATCGATTCGGGTCAAGTCAAATAATAACAATTCCAAATAAAACTAAAAAAAAACATTCATTCAAAGGACCCGTTCTTAGACATAAAAAATTGTGATTAAGTTTATTGTGTAGTGGGTAACCTAGGGGGGTTAAACAAATAAGAGTTAAAATATATTTACAAAACTACATCACTTATATACAAAGTGGTAACAAACTTTACTTTAATTCATATATTGTATAAATATTTAGGAAAAATAATTGGGGGGAGGCGATCCTATATAATTTTTCCTAAATATTTATACAATATATGAATTAAAGTAAAGTTTGTTACCTAGGGGGAGACGATCCTATATAATTTTTAAAATTTCCGGACGAAAAATCGAAGCCTATACACTTCTAACCGAAATATTGGGGTGGGCGGGTGCACCCCCGGGCACCAACAAACCTTCGCCCCTGCCTGGCACTATTCCCTCAAGTTGAAGATGTATATGTAGGTAATTCGCAAACCGGCGCGAGTTTTTTTGAAACACGTTACGGATAAATTTCACGCAAAGTTGTAACGCATGGGCTTATGTGAGTCAAATTAAATGTGCGTGAAATAGTATGCATGGGCTCATGTGGTATGGTCAAGACTGCTACGTATGCAATAGGTTATTTAATCACATGCAATAGGTTGTGATTTTCATGGTTTTTTATTAGTGTGTTGCTATTATTGGACAAACACACATTATTTCTATGTTTATATGCCGTTTAATGATAGTATATATATGCTTCTATTTTACCGTGTTACTCTTTCATCATTTCTTTTGCTATTTCGTAGCTTTCTACTTTTATGTTTATAGTTTCATTTGTTTTTAGCCGATGATCTTTCTAAAACAACCTCTTTGTGTTAGATATAAAGGAAAAGTTTTCCCACATCTCATCCATCTTAGATCCTACTAATAACTTTGCTATTTTACGGATTTACTACTGGGTTCGATTGTTGTTGTAATATATTTAAACATACCTATTAATCTTAGATTTAATACATATATTAGTTAGAAATAATAATATACTTTGGGAGACCTTCAAATGTTTTAGTTAAGTATTAAACTTTGATTAAATTTTTATTTTTAATAACTAGTTAATTACACAAATGGGTCCTGTGGTTTATACATATTTTCGCCTTTAGGTACTAACTTTTTTTTAACAGGTTTAGGTTTTATGGTTTCAATTTTGTAACACCTTTGGGTACTAACACCAAAATTAGTTAATTAATGACTAAAATACCCTTGCATTTTTTTAATTTTATCAATGTAACATATTTGGGTACTAACGCCTAATTTTATTTAAGTTTAAATCAATTTTACAAAATCTATTTATTTTTTTTATTTTTATCTTTTTATTATATCTCTTAATTAACATAAAATCTATTTATTTTTTTTATTTTCATATTTTATTAAATTTCTTATTTAACATAAAATCTCCTTGTTACACTTGTATTTTTTAAATAAAATCTACTAGCTATATAGTTTTATGTAAATTAAATTTCTTACTCGTTTTAAATAATGTAAACCTTACTCGTTTTCAATTTTGGATAGATATGATTGATAATAATAAATATCTTTCATGTAAAAAAATTAACCTTTTTTTTAACTCATTTTTTTGTTCATTTACATTTTACTATTTTGTGTAAATTACAAAATAGTAAAATGTAAATGAACAAAAAAACGAGTTAAAAGGGTTAAATTATTTTTACATGAAATATATTTATTATTATCAATCATATCTATCCAAAATTGAAAACGAGTAAGGTTTACATTATTTAGAACGAGTCAAAATTTAATTTACATAAAACTATATAGCTAGAAGATTTTATTTAAAAAATCTATTAAAAAAATACTGGTGTAACAAGTAGATTTTATGTTAAATAAGAAATTTAATAAAATATGAAAATGAAAAAATAAATAGATTTTATGTTAATTAAGAGATATAATAAAAAGTTGAAAAAAAAAATAAATAGACTTTGTAAAATTGATTTAAACTTAAATAAAATTGGGTGTTAGTACCCAAATATGTTACATTGATAAACTTAAAAAAATGCAAGGGTATTTTAGTCATTAATTAACCAATTTTGGTGTTAGTACCCAAAGGTGTTACAAAATTGAAACCATAAAACCTAAATCTGTTTATTTTTTTGAAAGGTAAACTTTTAAGTAAGATGATTTTTTTCTTTACGAAAGTTGTTTAAGTTAAGGCTATTGTTTTAAATGAAAAAGTGTGGTAAAGCTAAAGTATGTTTTATTTAAACGTTTTGCTGTAGAATTCACACAGCGTAACTGATTTGTGTATGTGTAGCAGGCTAGTGTAGGTATTTGAAGGATGGATGGATGCTTGCTGGGACTATAGGACAATTGACTGAAGACTGACATCTAGTTTTAATTCTATGTTACCTTATTTTCATGATGATTTAAAACAAATTTTGTAGCTTTAGATGCTTTAAATTTTTGATTCATACTGCATGCTCATGAGTAAATCCAATGCTTTAAATTTTCGCTACGTATTTAATGGCTAAGTTTGAAGTTTAAGAAATGGATGCTCATGAATAAATTAAATACACGAGGTCTTGAGGACTGAGAAAGCGAAAAAGTTAGGAACACCGCACCATGAGGCAATCGACATCCAGACCCCAGACGAGAAAATGCATCCTAAAAACAAGTGATCCGTCGTCTCCAAAATCTGGTCACAAAAAACACAACTTTTATTTGGAACATGAATGTTTCTTCTCTCCAAAGCCGACGTTGTAGCAATTCTATGTTAGGATCTGAGGCTGTCATGATTGTGTTTGTTTGTCATAATTGAACAAATGAATGAAAGTATAATGAGATTTGGTGCAGCGGAAATGGAAACAAACTTTGTAAACACAATCAAAGGGAAAGTAGTTTTTCATAAACACATGCTTTTCATTAGTCGAATTATTACAATCAAAAGATTACATACATGTTTACATACCAAACTCCCTCTCAGCATGAGCTCAATGGTTGATCGTACAAGATGACTGGATTGAGGGAGAAAACTCCTTAAATAAAACAGTACAAACTGTTCTATTTATAGTACAGATCAAACCACTGAAGCATCTTTGCTGACGTCACCATGAAAGTGACATCTAACAGCCTAACAACCTCTAAGTACTGTTACATACAACTACTGATGACTAAACAACTGATTATAAGTAAATTACAAAACATAGGTAAACTATTGCTTCACTTTCCACTGTTGTAGTCTAAGCACTGATGTTGAACATCAGTGCTTTCTTCAAAGGTGATCAGTCCTTTAATGAGCAACACTTTGGTCTTCAGTAGTACTTTAGTGCATCAGATGTTATAGCCATTGTCAAGGGGAAAGCTTTAGTGCAAACAGCTGCTTATTTTGGATCCACTGTTCTGAACCAGTTTTGGCTTTTATCATCTGTTCCTCTGATAGGGTTCAATCCCAACAATCTCCCCCTGGAACAGATGATGCCAAAACCCTTCATTATTCTTGGATCTTTATTGCCTCATCAGGAGTTCTCTAACTTGACCTTTGAATTGTAGTTCAAAGTTCATTGAGTCCTCATCATTTTCATCCCTGCACAGTGAAAGTTCAAGGAGATCCTGCAGATCTTCAACACTCAGGCCAAGTGCTTGTTCCCTTGATATGTACTTCACTTCACCATTGGACTTGAGCATAGTCAATACGTGGGTCTTTTGATCAGACATCCACTTTAGTATCTTTGAGCCCAGTGGGTTTCTTGGGAGAGTTTTTATTTTAGATGAGTTTGGGGATGGAGGCCTGTTCAGAACATTTTTGGCAATATTTTGGAGGATTGCTGAGCTTTCATTCTCTATTGCCATTATTTTGATAGCTTCTTTGAAATACACAGATTCCTGTTCTTTTTCTTCTGCATCAGTCAGTTTTTGCCTCTTTCTTTGGTTTATCACAATGGCAGAGGTATCTGATGATGTGAATGGTGGTTCAGAAGCGTGAGCCTGCTTCTTTGATTTTTCAATGGCTTTGTAATCAGGTTTCTTTGGAAGGCTAGGATCTGTTTCTCTCCTTTTTCTCAGTCTTTCATAAGCCTCATCTGTGTACTGCTTTGTCCATTTTGCTATGGCTTTGGCAGTTCCAACCTTTGCATCAACCAACTCCTGTTTCTTCCTTTTATACTCCAAAGTAAGATCATCAATTTTCTTTTTGTATTTGCTCCAATTTGGTGCTGACCTTTTCATGCCTGGATCTCTTTTTATTCTTTCAATTCTATTTAGTTATGCTTTTAGAGCAACCAGAGGCCATTCTTTGAACTGTTCAGCAATGGCAGGGTAGAATTTCTCACTCATAATTAGCTTGATGAGGTCTTCTTTTAAATCTTCCTGCAAACCAGCTTCTGGAGGCAAATTAGACATTTCTTTGCTCAGGTCTCTTGCATAGTCTTCTAATTGTTTGACCTTAGTGAGCAAAAACTGTGTATAGCTTGAAATTTCATTGTCACTTTTCCCTTGGCATTCAAGTCTGGCTCTAGTATCGGCTTGCCTAGCTTTGAGTTTTAAATACTCATTCATGTTGGCTGGATCTCTATAACCAACTAGAGAAGGGAATTTCCTTTTTGAAGGATCATCCACCAAGTAGAACTGCCTCATTTCGTTTTTGACTGCTTGCAGTTCTAGTGGATAACTGGCAGCTACTGGTATAACATCAGCAGGATCATAACCTTGGAGTTCTATTGGATCTTTAATTGGATTGACCAATTTTGGAGGAATGAAAGGTTGAGGCTTAATGACATTATAAGGAACAGATGAAATGGGATCAGGTGCTGGTATACCATCATCATGCACCTGGAATTTCCTTTTTCTGGTATACACCTTTTTAGGAGAAGGTGTTTTTGTTTCAGTTTTTGGTGCAAAAGGAATAGTGGCTTGTGAAGAGACATTTGAGGTAATAGGTGATTGACTAACAGTTGTTGAAACAACTGGTGTTTCAACCACTGTTGTCATTACAACTGATGATGTGTCATCAGCTGTCTTCTGCTTTTTGGCAGGAGGTTGTTTTGGTGGTGATGAGATTTTTGGTGAGGCAATGTTTGTAGTGGGAGCAGTGGTTGTGGTTGAAGTGGTGGCTATTGGGTTAACAACTGCTGAAACCACTGAAGTACCAACAGTTGTTGATACAACAAGTGTTACAACAGCTGTTGGTTTGGAGGTTTGATGTGAGGAGTTTTTGGGAGGTTGAGAAGCATGTTTTGTTTGTCTGGAAGGTGTGGTTTTGGGTTGCCTCACTTTTCTAGTGGGCTGCTTTCTTTGTGGCTTAGGATTTTCTTCATCCTTAGGCTCTAAAATACCATGAACTTCCTTTGCCATAAACATTTTCTTTTCTTCTTCAAACCTGGACTTGCCCTTTGCCTCCATATCCCTTTTTAACCTTTCCTTTTCATCAGCAAGGGCATTTAGGGTCACATCAACCTTTTTAGACCCATCTGGCTTAGGGATGTCTGCAAGCATACTTGAATTATCAGGTGCAATGTAAAGACCATCTTCAAATCCCTTTTTCTTCAACTGCTTCATTTTCTCCCCCTTTTTGGCATCAGCTGGTGGTGGGTTGTCCACAAAGATGATAGAGGGAGGAGCAGTGCCAGTGGTGTTCAATAAGTGGGCCTTGATTGCCTTGATATCTTCCTGTGTATCTTTAAACCTTGCTTCCATAATATTTCTGATCTTTTGCACTTGTATCTCATGTTGTTGATCAGCATATTGTCTTTGTTGGATGAGCAAAGGTTGAAACAAACTCCACAACTCATTTGCAGTAGGAGCAGATGATGGAACAGTTGTTGGAGTTGGTGCAGCAGTGGATGGTACCTTTTGTGCTTTCAACAACTGTTGCATCATGTCTTTGATTTCTGCAACAGATGTATCAAGCTTGTCAACTCTATCCGTCAATTTTTGGTACATTAAACCATCACCCAAGTTAATGGGATCATCTGATTTCCCACCGGCAGTAGTTGTATCAGCAGTTGACTTAGGGAAAGAATTCCAAAAGTCATCCACTGATGCCCCTTTTTCTTGGTACTGGGGACTTCTTTCTTCAGGTCTGAAACTAGTTTTAGTGAACCAGTGAAAACTAGAAACACCCTGGTTCCAAGAGAAGAAATTGCCTTCAAGGGAGTCTCACTTATGAAACTACTGACCAGTTGTAAACTAGTGGGTTCAACATCTGTAGTAGCTGCTCCACTTGAACTACCACCAAGAGTTACATGTAACTCAAGGGGTGTAACCTCCTCAGATGTTGGTGGGTTAGCAATGATTGAAGCTCCAGACCTAGTCACTTGTTGGGGTATGTTCTCATTTTCATGTGATAGAGAAGAACTGGTTTGTGTCTGTGTTAAATCAAGAGCATCCAACAAAAGTTTTGTTTGTGGGGGAATTCGAGAAGTTAGGATGGGTGTGGAAAGTGAATTTGCCCCGGGCAGTGGGCTGTGGATGATGGAATCAAGTGATTCCAGAGCATCGTAATTTGGTGTCCCTGTTCTTACAACCTGTTCTTTTTTAGAAGAAGTAGGAGGAGTTTGAGGCATGGGTTGAGATCTTTCTACCAACTGCTGTGAGGAAGTAGCAGCAGTGGTTTCTGGTGACTCTTGTGTTGTCACTGGCAGTTGCTCTGGGATCTCATCTTCCAGAGTTGCCTTTGTTTTGGGTTTGGGGGGCTTTTGTGTTTTCTTTTGTTTTGGTCTTTTTGTGGTTTTAGGTGTGGTTTTCACAGCAGTTGTTTTGCTGCTATGATCACCTTGAGCAGTGGGCTCAGCAGCATGTGCCTGAGGAGCAGTGGTAGCTGCTAAATTCTGCTCAGGAGCCTCTGCTTTTGTTTTGGAATCTTTTGATAGCCTAGTAAATGTTTCAGGTGTTAGGCCATTTATTTGAAAAGGTTCACCCTAGATAAGCACATGAGCATTATCCTTTGAAATTTTCTTTTGAAAATAGAAGTTTAAGAACCTTGGAAACAGTAAAAATGATTTTTTATCAACATTTTTGACCAAATCATCAAAGATCTCCTAGGAGTAGTTAAAATTTTCTCCATGTAAGATAGCATAACCCATGTATTGGATCTTCAATGGAATTTCATTGAAAGCGGTGGTCTTATTTGAAACACACATTAACAGGGTATGGAATAAAAATCTTGTTGCAGGAGGAAAACTACCTTTTTGTAAGGTATCCTTTTTCATTTCCTCAGCATACTCTCTTTCTATAAAATCTGTTTGATACTCTATTTTAGAAAAAGAAGTTTTACCTTGAAGATCATTCAGCTAAAAAACTTCAGATAGAGTTTGTGGTGTGATTTTAACTGGTACACCCTTTATCGAGGAATTGATGGCAATGGGCGTGTTATCTTGAGATTCAATTTTTGCATTCTTCCAAAATTCTCTCTGGGTGGTCAAGTAAATCGGAGCATCAACATTCAACAAAGTTTTGTACTTTGAAGATGAAAGAGCGTCTATGGTGGAATTGAGTGTTTCGGTATGACTGGGTTTTGTGAGTAGACCCAAGTAGTTGTAGGGAGCTTTGTATGGAATTTCTGTGGCCATCTTGAGAGAATATTATGAGAGGATGAAGATGGTGATCCGAGAGGAAGAAGACGATGAAGAAGATGAGTGATTTTGGAGAAAAATGGATGGTAACTGCTTTTAGAAAGGAATTTTGAATTCGATTCGACAGTGAAAACCCTGTTTGGGGGTTTTAATCAGGGTTTTATAGAAGAAAAAGTGAATGTTGACGTGGCAGCGGTTACAAAGATCTGACCACTATGTACTGTCCACGTGCCAACCCCTGATGAATAATGGAAGACAGTTGTTTTAGGAAACCACTGATGGAACAATATCAGTGGTTGCAACGGTTATAATGAAAGCAGTGGGTGATTTTAACTATCAGTGGATAGCCTATCAGTGGGTAGAAAACACTGATTTTGAACAGCAGTGATTACCAAGGAAATGAGAGAACAGGGGTTGACTTTCAGCAGTGGACAACTTTTAGTAGAACAGATGTTTTGAACAAAACAGTGGTTATGGCAGACTTTTAAGGATTTAATGAAAAAATCATTTTTAGCTATTTTTAAGGATGGATTTTTGATTTTCTGAAAACATTTTAATGCTTTTATTCATAGAAAAACAAGATTTTGCTTGTTATTCCATGTTCAGCATGCCAATCCTAGAGATCAAGCTTTCAAAGGTGGATGTGTCTAAACCGTTGGTTAGCACATCTGCCAGCTGATCTTTAGTTGGAACATGGTGCAGAGAAATCAAACCTTTTTCATAGCAATCCCTCACAAAGTGATGTCTGATTGTGAATGATGGTGAAACAATGAGATATTGAATCTTTGATGATATATTTCAGCTACTTGACAACCTTGCATAAAAGAAGCCTTTTGAGCAACTATACCAAAATTCAATAGCATACTTTGAAGTTATAGTCAGTTGGACTTTTCAGCAACAGCAGCACCATCATAATATTCTTCAATCAGTGGTTAAGGAAACATCTGCTGCATGTGCACAGTCACAACACTAAGCTTATAGCCTAGGGATTTATATTCCCCTGACGTAAGCTTTTTCACACTCTTGGTGTCTTTTTGAGTATGATACATCTTGACAATCATGCTTCTAGTATATGCAATGTTCTTTGAGGACCACTTTTAGCCAAAAGGATTCTCATTCTTTGGCTGTGGCACAAGTTTTTCAAGTTTGTTGTTACTGAACTGCAGAAGCCTCTCTTACATGAAATCTACCAAACTTTCTGTCTTTATAGTACCCCAAGGTGCATGACTTGTTGATGGAATAGTAGAAAACCAGCAAGAAGGCAAATGTTTTAGGATAGTCTTTTTGAAAGAATCCCTATTCATTGATGTTGTCAAGTGAACGGTGAAATGGATGAGTTGTAAAGGATTGATGTTATAAAAAGGTGGAATTGCAGATGTGAATCATCTAAGCTAACATCTGTTGGTGACTATAATGATCCAACATCTGTTTGAAATGAATGTGAAAGGATTTTAAAGATGGGTTTGAGACACTGATGATCTTTATCCATTTTTGATGGATTTTTATCAACAGTGGTTAGGGGTGAAGGCTATTTTGATCAAACATTGTTTATTCATCAGTGGATGAGCTTTCACATGTGTTTTGTACATCTGTTTCTCTGATGAAGGAAATGATTTTGACTTGTGAAATCACAATATCATATCCAGCATCTGTTGATGGTGATTGTGAGTTACCTGCAAAACCAAAAACTTGACAAACACATTTTAAATGCAAGTTTATCAGAATTAATCATAATAGCAGGGTTTACAGGGATTTTAGTGCAGAAAATTCACAGGTTTTTACATTTAGGATTTAATCACACATCTGCTTCATGTTTTAAACATTCTATAGATTTTTTCTTTTACAGTGATTCAGTATCCCAGATGATTATCATATTTTACTTTGGCCACACATTTTGAGTTTTAATCTTTTGGGAATTTAGAGTAAAACATGTGCAGTCAAACATTTGAAGTTTGTCAACAATCTACTTTTATTTTGATTTAGACTTGAGTTTATGAATGAAATGATCCAGACCCTTAACACCAACTCTTCTTGACACATTATCAAAGAATATATAACCCTAGGCAAAAATAAGAAGGGTTTTACATCCTGATAGGTATTTGGACTTTTACCATCTAAAACAAGTAAAAATGCAAAATATATCATTCTTTAAGAAAAGTGAAGAATAACATATCCTGTTTTATTAAGGAAATCTTTACAAGAAAAAATAAGTAAAAATTTCCTGAAAACAACATCAATTAGATCTGGTGCATTCTCAAAAGTCACTGTAACTTTTAATTTGGTCAGAATCACTTCATTCTCAACTTTAGGAGGATGGTCAGTAGTTTGAAATAAATTTCACAACCACTGTTTGATACCATTACCTTGTTAAATGATTGTGACAGTGAAAAGCCTGCTCACAATGGTTTTTGAAAGTTCTTTCTGAACCTTATTACCATGAGAAGGATTTCTGAAAGTTTGGCCTAATCCTCTTTATTAATAATCAAACTGATGATACTTTTGATACCTAAACTCCCTGATACAGTGATTGTACATGGTTGATGAATGACAAATGTTTTACCAAGGATGTATGTTTATTTTTAGTTTTACCTTTTGTAGGACCCACCAGTGTACTCTTAAGTATTTTAGATTTATACTCTTTTCTTTTGATTTCAAAAGTTTTGAGATAAACACACTTTTGAGTTTTTGTAATTTTTCTTCATTCCTTTTTACCCTTTCCATAGAAAAGTATTGAAACTTTTACTGGAAGGTTTTCAAGGAAAGAATACTCAATCCAATATCATTTTCAGCAATGTTTTGAGAAATTTAGACATTTTTGCAGATGTTTATGCTAAATTTCACATTACTCATGATCTGGTTTTCTAAGCATCAGACATATAACCTTTGTAGGATTTCATCCTTTTTTTTCACAAGAGATTTGGGCTAATTTCAAACTCTTTACAACACTGATATTTCACTATCATAGTTTTGAGTTGATCCATGGTTAAATCTGATGCAAATCTTTGAGAGAACTGATTTACATCTTGATTTTAAAACAATTTTGTTTATAATTATTTTTTTTAATTTTCAAAATTGTTGTTCACATATAAGATTTTGTTCCTAAGGTTTTGTTCATCTCTCATATGTTACCAAAGGCATGGATGCCAGTTTTCTGAACATAGGTCTTTAATGACATGAGATAAACCCTTAGCAGCAGTCAATCATGGAACCAATCATAGTTTTCATCACAAACACTTATAGATCTATGAACGACTATATCCAAACCGAGATTCTTAAATTTTATCAATCATCGGTAGTTTATGTCAGATTATCAGTGTTACGTGAATTCTATGCGATAGATGACATCTTAGTTGTTTTACAAAAGTTTTCCGAATAATCAACTTTGAACGTGATTATCCTGCACTTTTGTTTTTCAACAAATACGACCAACTTTAGTATCAATAAATTTTGAGCTGAACTGTTATATCAAATTGATTGTTAGATCGAATTTGACTGTCCAAGCTCTGATACCAATTGTTAGGATATGAGGCTGTCATGATTGTGTTTGTTTGTCATAATTGAACAAATGAATGAAAGTATAATGAGATTTGGTGAAGCGGAAATGGAAACAAACTTTGTAAACACAATCAAAGGGAAAGTAGTTTTTCATAAACACATGCTTTTCATTAGTCGAATAATTACAATCAAAAGATTACATACATGTTTACATACCAAACTCCCCCTCAGCATGAGCTCAATGGTTGATCGTACAAGATGACTGGATTGGAGGAGAAAACTCCTTAAATAAAACAGTACAAACTGTTCTATTTATAGTACAGATCAAACCATTGAAGCATCTTTGCTGACGTCACCATTCAAGTGACATCTAACAGCCTAACAACCTCTAAGTACTGTTACATACATCTATTGATGACTAAATAAATGATTATAAGTAAATTACAAAACATAGGTAAACTATTGCTTCACTTTCCACTGTTGTAGTCTAAGCACTGATGTTGAACATCAGTGCTTTCTTCAAAGGTGATCAGTCCTTTAATGAGCAACACTTTGGTCTTCAACAGTACTTTAGTGCATCAGATGTTATAGCCACTGTCAAGGGGAAAGCTTTAGTGCAAACAGCTGCTTATTTTGGATCCACTGTTCCGAACCAGTTTTGACTTTTATCATATGTTCCTCTGGTAGGGTTCAATCCCAACATTCTATCCATCTTCGCTCGCCAAACAAAAATATTTATCTTGGCCGGAAGCCACTTACACCAGTCCAAGACGAAAGATGCTCGACTTTGAGACTCCTTTTGCAACCACTGTTTTATCGATTTTACCGAAAAAATACCCGAATTATCCACCGTCCACAACCATGTATCTGGCCTCTCTGAGCAAGAAGCATCCGCAACCATCTGAAGACAAACCGCCTTTTCATTCTTAACAGCCTCTGCCATGCTATCAGCCTCTTGTAACCAAGCACAAGACCCATCATTTAAGGAGCCAAGCCTATCTACAACCATAACCAATTTGTTCTTCTCAACTTTAAACAAGTTCGGAAATCTATCTTTGAGCGCTTCTTCCCCACACCAAATAGCAATCCAAAATCTAATACTTCTCCTATCCCCCAGCTTACCTTTCAACAAATCGTTCATAGTTTGGCCTTCCACTTTGGTATTATATCCGTGCTTAACAATATTTTTCCAAGGCCCTGTTAAGCGATTATTAATAGGCAAAGCTCCCCATTTCCTTTTTGTAAAATGAATCGAATCAATAATTCTTTTCCGTAACACGCTAGGCTCCGCTCTGTATCTCCAAACCCACTTAAGAAGAAGCGCGCTATTGCTATTATCCAACCTCTTCAAACCCAAACCTCCATTCTTCTTATCACTCGTAATCTTATCCCAAGCGACCCAATGAAGCTTGCGAACTTCGAGATTCCCTCCCCATAGGAACTTTTTTTTATCATCGCTTCCAAATCATTAATAACCTTCATCGGCGCCTTGTAAATAGAGAAATAATAAGTTGGTAAACTCTCCAACACCGATTTGATCAAAGTGACCCTCCCCCGATAGATAAGACCTGCGACTTCCATTTAGATAACCGGGCTTGACATACTTCTTTCACTGGTTCCCAATTGGTTATGCGATTCATGCTAGCCCCCACCTTCACTCCCAAGTAAGTAAATGGCAAAAATCCATACTTACAATTCATGTTACTCGCCTGCTCCTTCACCGCATCAAGATTAACACCACAACCATATATATGCGATTTATGTATATTAATTTTTAGACCGGAACATAAATGGAACACTCGCAAAATCCGCATAACACTTTTAAAATTATCATCCGACCCCCCCCCCCATCACCATAACATCATCCGCATAAAGAAGATGAGTTAACAAAGGACCCCCGTTAGGAAGACGAATACCTTCCATCAAGCCTACATCTGACGCTTTCCGAAACAAACTTGAAAGAGCTTCCATCACAATGACAAATAAAAAAGGCGACAGAGGATAACCTTGCCTGATGCCTTTAGTACATTCAAACTCAAACATGGGAGATCCGTTAACTAAAACCGATGACCAGGCCGAAACTAGAATACCATGAATCCACTTACACCATTTTTCAGGAAAACCCATCTGTCTCATTATGCTCAACAAAAATTCCCAATTGACATTATCATAAGCCTTTTCAAAATCGATTTTGAAAAGGAATAAACTCTTCTCCGAAACACGAGACCAAGATAAAACTTCGTTAATAATTAACGGGCCATACAAAATAAAACGACCAGAAATGAAAGTCGATTGAAAATCACATATCACACTATTAATAACTAACCGTAGTCTGTTTGCCAAAAGCTTCGAGATCACCTTACTAATCGCCCCGATCAAATTTATAGGTCTATAATTGCCTAGGCCTGAAGGATCCGACACTTTAGGAATCAGAGTAATAAATGAAGAACCGGCTCCTCTGTTGATCTTACCATGTTCAGCGAAATACTCCACCAAAGTCACAAAATCTTGGGCAAACAACTGCCAATAACACTTTATAAACTTGAAATTAAACCCATCAGGTCCTGGAGCCTTATCGTAACCACAAGAGACAACCGCACGTTTGATTTCTTCCTCCGAAAAATTCGATATAAGAAAAGCAGAATCCTCCATGGAGAGACATTTCAATCGATGACATGCAAGTGTCGGCCTCAATGTCAAATCTTCAGTGAACTTTTCTCTAAAAAACCATAAACCTCTTTCTTGATCAACTTCGGTTTTGAAACCCAAACATCACGAACCATCAAACCTGGGATTGTATTTGACGCTCTAATTTTATTAATAAAACCATGGAAATAACTCGTATTATCATCTCCGAACTTTGCCCACTTGTTTCTCGCCTTTAGTTTTAGATCATTAAACTTATACTCCTCCAACTCAAACAAACGCTTCTTTATCTCCTCCCAAATCCATTGCTCCGACTCAACTAGATCCCTATCGCTCAAAGTATCCTCCAACGAAGATAACTCGGCTTGAAGCTCCAGTTGTTCCTCGTGTTCATTTTGAAACACCTCGGCTTTCCACTCGGTAATCCAACTTCTCAAAAACTTGAATTTCGACGTTAGCACAACATCAGGAGGACCCGATCCTATGAAATCCTCATTAGCCTTCTTGTAACACCCTAAAAACGGGTTTAGTAGATAAACCGCGTTAACGTCGAAGAGCGGGTAGAATACTTTTAGTGGTAAAAGTTAACCCGGTAAATATTAGGATTTAATTAAATAAACTGGATGTTAAATAAAAAAGGAGAATAAATACTTTGAGAAAAACAAAGTATATAGAAGTCCCGAGTTAACGGGACTTAAAGTAAAATGGGTTATAACTTCCCGAACCCATTCGGTAACTAGGAATAATTAACCTAGTTAATTATATGTTATAGACAATAAAGGAACTTGACTAATTAACCTTTCTTTTATAAACTTTGGAAAATAGAGGGGCTATAATGGACAAAACTGAAAGTGAAATTAATAAAAAGAAAATTTGACTCAAAACACACACAAGGTGTGTGTTCTGGTCGATGTTTACACAGAGCAAGAAAGGGGTTCCTTCTTTTGAACCCTAAGCTCACTATTTGATCAAAATCAGAGGGAAAACAAGCTAGGAATTTGGGGCATTTACTAAATTCGCGATCACCAAGACAAGGGGGTCGTAAGGTATGTCGAAAATTATGATATGGTGATATTTTGGAATTTTGATAATCATGCATGAATGAAATTCGTGTATGAAATTTAATGTTTTAGTGAAATTGATGTGAGTATATGTCTAGGAACAAACCCTAGATGCAAACTTGTAAAATTGTGCCATAAACTAGTGATTAGTCAATTAATCAAGTATGAGCTAAGTGGGTTTTTGACTAAATAGTAAAAATGATGATATGCATGTGCTTAGAATCATCATAATTGATGATGATTTGTAAAAGATTTATAAAATTGATGATGTTATATGAGTAAATAGTGAGTAACTACTTCAATTTCACCCAAATAACCCTTGGTAGTGAAAGACTTGGGGTTTTGACTTTATGGGTATGATGGAATCCGAAAATATGATGTTATACATGGCTTACATCACAAAGTTGTGTTGAATGCTTGAATCTATGTTAGTTGATGTCAATTGATGATAACAATTACTAGGGTGCTTAGACTTGGTGAAAATCCTAGTGAAAACTACAAGTTTTAAAGGGTTAAGAACCATCTTGACATGTTAAAGAATCATGTGTTAAATGGTTGCACATTAAGTGTTTGATAAAATGCCTACATGAAACTTGAATTGATTCAAGTTTGTGTAAAATAGTTTGAAATTCGTCACTTTTGACAGCCTTAGATAGTCATCTTGTAAAGGCCGTATCTCATTCGTTATTAGGAGTTAGACAACGAGCCTTATATCGTTGAAAAGGTTGTTTCGCATATTACATTTCATATTTGGTCATAAGAGGCTGGTTATGAGATTTAGTAGGTCAAAACAGCATGAAAAGTTGGTAAATTCGTTTTGACAACAAGTTGTTTACACATAATTTAGTTTCTGACCTGATCTTTCAAAAATCGTATAAAATCATAGAAAAATCGTATGGAGGTGTTCTTTATATGCCTGGAAAGGTATTTAGTCGGTCGACCGGGGAGTTGAAAGTACTCGGCCTAGGCGGAGAGTATTCGGGAAGTACTCGGACATGTAAAATTATAAAGAAATTAGTTTTTGGAAATTAAATATATGTCAAATAACATAAATTTACTAATATCTATAACAAAATACGTGAAAATGATATCCATTCTTTAATATGATAGGCATAGAAATTATGTTTTATTATTTTTTAAGTCAAACTCGGCCCGAGTTGACCTACTAGATACGATTTTGGCCGAGGTTGACCGCGTTTGACCGATTCCAAGTAATTAGGCGGAGTCAAAGCAAGTCGCCTTGGCAGCCTACCTTGTAGCGACTACTCGGGGAGTACTCGGCCTTGGAAACCTTGTTTTACAACCATGTCATAAAGTTTAAACGGTCTATGCGTTGACTCGAGCCAGGTATGCGAATAAACACTTTGTTGTTACTAATCGTTAATACGTAAATTTTACATATTGACGATATACGAAAGTTCGAGATGTAATAGTGTTTGATTTGTCTATAATAAGGACTTATAATAGACAAATCAACGGGTTGAATAATGATATGTGCGAACCGGGTAAATGGGTGCATAATTCCATAAGTGTTAATCCGGGGGTTATGGGTAAAGAAACATTAAACAAGCAAGCCGGTAGTAGAAGCGTGAATGCGAGTACATTAAAGTATTCGGGGACGGGTTGTTAAATTAAGTATTGAGTCCCACGCATAGGAATGTGAATTGACTAGATGCTATTGACATAATTGGCAAAATGTCTTAGGTTGAATCATATACAAATTTCCTTCATGAATGATATATATATTGTTGTAAATTTTACTATGATGTCGTAATAAGTTTACGGAAAATAAGGTGCAAGTTTCACAAGTGATTCTTGAAAGTCTTGTATTATGTTTTGAGGTCTGAAAATGTGAAATGGAACAAACGGGTCAAAAAACAACCAAAATAACAAAGTATTTGCTGCAGATGAGTCTCAGGCGGGCCGTGTAAGTTCGGCCTGAGCTTATGCGGGGCGCGAGAAAGCTACCGTAAGTTACGGTAGCTATCGTAACTTACGGTAGCGAATACAAGTGTTACGGTGGATCTTCACTGCCTTACGGCAGACCTTTTATGCCCAGAGGCTACCGTAGCTTATGGTAGCTACCGTAAGCTACGGTAGTGCTCAGATGTTTTGATGAATTTTTCATATTTGTAGACTTTCTGAACCGTTCCGTTTATTGTTTTAAATTCTGTCAATTCCTAGGGATCCTAATATACCCTTTTCTATTGGGTGGTGTTGTTGATATTGGCGTAGTGAAATTGTTTGTATGTATCGTGTAACCATCATAACTAACGTTATGGTGGTCGATTGTAAAAGACATGGAAGATGTCTATCACGCCCAGTGAGGGGCTTATTATCTTGCAAAATAAAATTGTTTTATCTTGTTCGTTCTTGTATTCGGATTTGATTAAACACTTATAGACTAAGTTTGACTAACTCATTTCATGTCTATGAAATGTAGGTATAACTTAGAGTGTCGGACGATGATCAAGCTCAACGAAGAACCAAACACGACCAAATTGCAAGCTTCCGCATTATGTATTGTCATTATATTAAAGGACAAACTTTCACATGTTATATTGTAAAAATCTTAAATTGTAAAAGTTTTAAGAAACTCGTATTTTTGGTCAAATGGAAGGTGTAATCGTAACTACACTTTTATGATCGAAAATTTAAATGAAAATTTTTAAATATTAGTAAGGGTCTTACAAGTTGGTATCAGAGCCCTGGTTTAATAGATTCAAGTATGGTGGGGAAAACTATGCTTGGACTTAAACCTTATGCTCTTGAAGAAGATTGGTGTTCGGTTTGAAGCTTGATCATGGATTCCGGTAAGTAGTATTCTAAATAATAATCTGGTTAAATCTAAGATTGTTATAAATAACAGTTAGAAATATTGTGTGATAGCATGCTCCCCCAAAATATACTACAAAGAATGATAAGGTGGCAAAGGCCTAACCAAAGGCCGGTTTAGACAATTAATCACCTGCTGTGATTAGTATATTTGAAGGTCTAGTATGACAATACAAATTATACTTAATTTGTAATATTACTAATTGTTGTGAATGTTTCAGTAATATGGTGACCGCATCCGAGGATGATGGGAAAATGATGATCCACCCAACGTGATGGTGGAAAAGCCGGAAGTGTGACTTGATGACACACTCATTAAGGACATGAATGGAGAAGTTATTCAGAGTAATGGTGATGTGTGTAAAATGCAACATATAAATTACATCAATTAAGGCATAAAACTAACCCTTTTTAAGTACTAATATTGGAAAAAGAGTGTTTTTGTCTTCCTTTTGTATTTTCAGGATTAAATGAGCTCAAAAACACAAAAGAAGCAAAAAGACAGCTAATTCCAACATAAATACAAGGAAAGGAACACTAGTGGACTGCCCGACCCCTCAATGGCATCTTCCCAAGCAAAATAGAGAAGACAGAAGGCTGAACACGCCCCGTGCTCAGCCAGCACGGGGCCGTACCCAAGAAGCAGCAGAAAAGACAAACCTATAGAAGCTTCTATTGCCCACCACGGGCCGTGTCCAGCGGACACGGGGGCGTGTCGAAAGTACAGCAGGCGCATTAATTGTAATTGCGAATTACAATTAATGAGGAGAGAGAGTGTCAGACAGGCACGGGGCCGTGCCCAGCGGACACGGGGCCGTGCCCAGCTCTCTGTTCAGCCTATAAATAGGAGTACTTGGATTCATTTCAACTCATCCCTTGGCACACCACCTCTCTCACACTTCATCCACCACCCACCACCACCATAACACCATCATCCACCACCATCATCCATTGTCCATCGTAGAGTGTGTGAGTCGTCTCGGGATCCAAGATTGATCGTAAGAGTTCTTGACAATCAAGGCCATGTTTGCCTAAGTCTCTTACATCACTTGGTGAAGACAAAGTGTCTAGTATAATACTTTTTATTTCTAATCTTTTGCACTTTTTATTTGGTTTTGTATTAATGACTTTAATAACTAGTTACTTATGTTGAAGGTGATCTTTCCTTATCGTTTGTCCGTGGTGTCTTGGCATTATTTTAGTGTCTATATAAAATAAAGGATTTTCACCATTCATATCTCCACGGTCTATATGGAGGTATGTTGGCTACCTGGTCGGGGGTTAAGGGAACGGTTTGGTAAAGGTCTTGCCATTGTTCAGCGTTTAGAGGTCCTGCAATGGACCTGGGTCAAATTTAGTAGGACCTCCTTCAATGCTTCACGGTATTGGATGGCGGGGGTCCAAACTCTTTGACCCCCTCATAAGTTAACTACTATTAATACTATAACCCGGCTATTTAGGACTGTATCCCTGCTGACTCAGACTACTTAGCCGAGGGTAACGTCACCGCCAAAAGCGGGGCCTACCACAATACTGCATTAATAACTTAATTCATTATCTTCCAATAATCCACCCTTTTAGGATTGTATCCTTGCTGACTCAAACTACTGGGGTGAGGGTAACGTCACCTTCAAAAGAGGGGCCTACTACAATAACTAAGATAATCTCTTAATTATGTGCAAAAGTGCGGAAATAATCAAAGGTTATACTAGATACGAGTCGGAACCAAGTGATTCATCTTGTCTATCTGTTTTTTATTTTATTTTTATTTTCAGCATTTTAGTTAGTTTTTACTTTTCTTAGTTTAAAACATTTTTCTAAAACTTTTTATTTTGATTAGACGTTGAGGATAAACCGGTACTAAAAGCTCTTGTGTCCTTGGACGACCTCGGTATCTTACCAACGCTATACTACGCTCACGATGGGTGCACTTGCCCATATGTGTGTTTAGTGTTAGTAAAATATCGTGTTTTATAAATTTAAAACTTGGCTAAAATAAGTGTTAAAAGGGCTTAAAATATACACCTAATATATACGACACTTCACACGCATCAATGGTCAAGTAACAACAAAGGTTAAACAACACTAGTATTACCCAGGTGCACATCCTAAGCTATTACATATTTGTTGTACGCTATATGCACATGGGAGTGATAGTGCATAAAGGAGATTTAGGCTTTGAAAACCGCCATAAATTACTCGTTTGGGATGATGTTCCAAGAGAAATTAAGTTGGTAAGTGGTATTATTCACAATGGTAAATAACTGATGCATAAGTAAAATTCAGACTTAGAAACTTGGATGGGGATAACCGTCAGATAAAGAGTATTTTATAAAAGACATGGTATAGATATGTAACAATCCCATCACAGAATGTGATTGTGTGTGAGTTTATGAAATGAAAACACCTTATGAATTGTGAATAAATAAAGGTAAAAACCTAATATTGCAATATAACAATAAGAGGTTTTACCAAATAAAGTAAGGGACGTAACCGCAAACTGAAAACTTGCTACATGAGAGGTAATACATTAATTATAATAAGTTTATGCGTACCATGTGCGGATTACTTACCCTGGCCAGGTAAGTGTTAAACACATGATACGATGAGTTTATTATAGTTAACATAAGTACCCCTTATGTAACAAGGACTAAGTGAGTGGGAGATGTCGGAAATGCATTGGCGAGGAGTGTACTTACACTCGAACCCGGAGAATGCAAATGTGTAAAATGATCAAGAAATGCATTGGGAAGAAATGTACTTACACTCGAACCCGGAAAATGAAAATATGTAAAATGATTGAGGAACGAATTGGGAGGAAGTGTAATTACACTCGAACCCAGAAAATATAATAAGTATGAGTGGTTAGGGCGAGTTATAGACTTGGCCAAGCCAACTCAAAAGGAAACATTATACGTGTTGATGAATGATGTTGGTAAATTCCATATGATGAAATGGAATAACTAAATGAGGTGTGGAGTAACCTATGTGAAACGCCACGGTGAAAACATATAAGGACTAATGACAAGTGGAACACCAAGTCCTAGTAAAAATGAAACTATAAAATGGGTGCCATAGCACCAAAATATATTTTAAGAATGGAAAATGAGTGAAAGGGATGACGTTTTGGGTCGTCATGACCATAAGGTCTTAAATGATTGTAAATGACTACGGGGTCTCACTTTAAAAAGGGTGAAGATCTAATAAAATAACCTAGGAGGCTAGTCAAGGAACCTACGGGTAAATGGTAATAAATAAAGATAAGGGACTAAGAACGGTTTCGGGGACGAAACCTCTTTAAGGGGGGTAGACTTGTAACACCCCAAAAACGGGTTTAGTAGATAAACCGCATTAACGTCGAAGAGCGGGTAGAATACTTTTAGTGGTAAAAGTTAACCGGTAAATATTAGGATTTAATTAAATAAACTGGATGTTAAATAAAAAAGGAGAATAAATACTTTGGGAAAAACAAAGTATATAGAAGTCCCGAGTTAACGGGACTTAAAGTAAAATGGGTTATAACTTCCCGAACACATTCAGTAACTAGGAATAATTAACCTAGTTAATTATATGTTATAGACAATAAAGGAACTTGACTAATTAACCTTTCTTTTATAAACTTTGGAAAATAGAGGGGCTATAATGGACAAAACTGAAAGTGAAATTAATAAAAAGAAAATTTGACTCAAAACACACACAAGGTGTGTGTTCTGGTCGATGTTTACACAGAGCAAGAAAGGGGTTCCTTCTTTTGAACCCTAAGCTCACTATTTGATCAAAATCAGAGGGAAAACAAGCTAGGAATTTGGGGCTTTTACTAAATTCGCGATCACCAAGACAAGGGGGTCGTAAGGTATGTCGAAAATTATGATATGGTGATATTTTGGAATTTTGATAATCATGCATGAATGAAATTCGTGTATGAAATTTAATGTTTTAGTGAAATTGATGTGAGTATATGTCTAGGAACAAACCCTAGATGCAAACTTGTAAAATTGTGCCATAAACTAGTGATTAGTCAATTAATCAAGTATGAGCTAAGTGGGTTTTTGACTAAATAGTAAAAATGATGATATGCATGTGCTTAGAATCATCATAATTGATGATGATTTGTAAAAGATTTATAAAATTGATGATGTTATATGAGTAAATAGTGAGTAACTACTTCAATTTCACCCAAATAACCCTTGGTAGTGAAAGACTTGGGGTTTTGACTTTATGGGTATGATGGAATCCGAAAATATGATGTTATACATGGCTTACATCACAAAGTTGTGTTGAATGCTTGAATCTATGTTAGTTGATGTCAATTGATGATAACAATTACTAGGGTGCTTAGACTTGGTGAAAATCCTAGTGAAAACTACAAGTTTTAAAGGGTTAAGAACCATCTTGACATGTTAAAGAATCATGTGTTAAATGGTTGCACATTAAGTGTTTGATAAAATGCCTACATGAAACTTGAATTGATTCAAGTTTGTGTAAAATAGTTTGAAATTCGTCACTTTTGACAGCCTTAGATAGTCATCTTGTAAAGGCCATATCTCATTTGTTATTAGGAGTTATACAACGAGCCTTATATCGTTGAAAAGGTTGTTTCGCATATTACATTTCATATTTGGTCATAAGAGGCTGGTTATGAGATTTAGTAGGTCAAAAAAGCATGAAAAGTTGGTAAATTCGTTTTAACAGCAAGCTGTTTACACATAATTTAGTTTCTGACCTGATTTTTCAAAAATGGTATAAAATCATAGAAAAATCGTATGGAGGTGTTCTTTATATGCATGGAAAGGTATTTAAATGAAGCACAATTCTTATTTGAAAGTCGAAGTCAGATTATGTGATTAAAAAGGGGGAAAGTGACCCCGAATAGCAGCTGCGTGAAAAATGCAGCAATGAAAATAATGTGTTTTATGAACTTAAAACATATGATTTTCTAGTTACCAATTTACTAAACACTAAATATTACTTCGGGTGAATGTTTACAGTTGTTAAGGTGTGTTTAAAGTGTTTGTATGTGATAGTTGGAAGATATACTTATCTATAAGTGGTTTGACTTCTAAAAGTCAAGCTGACCCAAAACTAGTATCTTGATAAATGTGGTAATAAAATCCATAAGGTCTAATTATTATGATATTAGATGGCTAATCTAATCATCTTATGGATATGATGTAATAGCTTGACTCTTGACAAGCTATATGGGATCTTGGAGAAGAATGGGTTAAATGGATCAAGTACGCAAAGAAGCTCTAATGGACACAAGGTAAGTAAAGCTTACACCTTTTGTAGAATATGTAATTATTTTTATGAACTATAAATACGATAAAAGTATTAATCGAAATGTGGTTTCCGACGCGATATGATACGTGTCGGAATAACTATAAATGATAAAAATCATGGCTAATGGTAAAAAGAGGCAATTGGTAAATTAGTCATGAAATGAATAAGATTTAATTAGTTACGTTACGGTTACCTTACAGCGTAACTAATAAGAGAAATAACGGGGTAAAATCCGAAATGGGTCGGATGCGTGAAGTTGAAATTAAGATATCAAGTTTATATAAACATCGATGTTTGGTCGTTTAGACCAAACGGGTCAAATGGTAATGATAACACCATTTGACAAAAGAAAGTCGACTAATGTTTGGTTGGCAAGTCATCTGTTCATAGGAGCGAATCGCGAATTGGATAATTGCGTTGTCATAAAGTTTAAACGGGTCTATGCGTCGACTCGAGCCAGGTATGCGACTAAACACTTTGTTGTTACTAATAATTAATACGTAAATTTTACATATTGACGATATACGAAAGTTCGAGATGTAATAGTGTTTGATTTGTCTATAATAAGGACTTATAATAGACAAATCAACGGGTTGAATAATGATATGTGCGAACCGGGTAAATCGGTGCACAATTCCATAAGTGTTAATCCGGGGGTTATGGGTAAAGAAACATTAAACACGCAAGCCGGTAGTGGAAGCGTGAATGCGAGTATATTATAGTATTCGGGGACGGGTTGTTAAATTAAGTATTGAGTCCCACGCATAGGAATGTGAATTGACTAGATGCTATTGACATAATTGGCAAAATGTCTTAGGTTGAATCATATACAAATTTCCATCATGAATGATATATATATTGTTGTAAATTTTACTATGATGTCGTAATAAGTTTACGGAAAATAAGGTGCAAGTTTCACAAGTGATTCTTGAAAGTCTTGTATTATGTTTTGAGGTCTGAAAATGTGAAATGGAACAAACGGGTCAAAAACAGCCAAAACAGCAAAGTATTTGCTGCAGATGAGTCTCAGGCGGGCCGTGTAAGTTCGGCCTGAGCTTATGCGGGGCTCGAGAAAGCAACAGTAAGTTACGGTAGCTACCGTAACTTACGGTAGTGAATAAAAGTGTTACGGTGGATCTTCACTGCCTTACGGCAGACCTTTTATGCCCAGAGGCTACCGTAGCTTACGGTAGCTACCATAAGCTACGGTAGTGCTCAGATGTTTTGATGAATTTTTCATATTGTAGACTTTCCGAACCGTTCCGTTTATTATTTTAAATTCCGTCAATTCCTAGGGATCCTAATATACCTTTTCTATTGGGTGGTGTTGTTGATATTGGCGTAGTGAAATTGTTTGTATGTATCGTGTAACCATCATAACTAACGTTATGGTGGTCGATTGTGAATGACATGGAAGATGTCTATCACGCCAGTGAGGGGCTTATTATCTTGCAAAATAAAATTGTTTTATCTTGTTCGTTCTTGTATTCGGATTTAATTAAACACTTATAGACTAAGTATGACTAACTCATTTCATGTCTATGAAATGTAGGTATAACTTAGAGTGTCGGACGATGGTCAAGCTCAACGAAGAACCGAACACGACCAAATTGCAAGCTTCTGCATTATGTATTGTCATTATATTAAAGGACAAACTTTCACATGTTATATTGTAAAAATGTTAAATTGTAAAAGTTTTAAGAAACTCGTATTTTTGGTCAAATGGAAGGTGTAATCGTAACTACACTTTTATGATCGAAAATTTAAATGAAATTTTTTAAATATTAGTAAGGGTCTTACACTTCTTCACTGCCTTATCAAAATCCAACCTTTCCAACCAGGAATTAAAAAAAAAACGAAACGGCTTCGGACCAAAGTTCCTTGATTCCGTTTTAAGGATCAGCGGACAATGATCCGAATGCAAACTAGGAAGCGCTCTATATTCAGTCGCGGGCCATTTTATTAAACAAACTCCAAGAGACAAGAATCGGATCAATTCTACTCATCTTTGATCTTGAAAAAACTGAAGCGATTACCTTTAAGACAAAATTCATGAAGATCAGACTCGTCCACGAACTCAATAAAATCTCTGGCACTTGAAGCTTCAAATGCCGAATTTCTTCTATCCTCTTTCGACTTAACCACATTGAAATCCCCCGCCACCACCGAAAACCCATTCGCATTTCCCACCAGTGTCTTCATATTATCCAATAACTCCCTCTTTTCACTACTCCCTTGTGGCGCATAAACATTAAGAAGACTAACCACTTCACCACTTCCTTTAATCTCTCCCTCAACCCTTAAAAAGTATCGGTTTTTGTCCACCTTTAACAACTTAAATTAATTAGGATCCCACATAGTTAACAATCCCCCGATCTACCAACCGATTCCACGAACTCATGCTTAAAGCCTCCATTTCCCCAATAACTCGCAAGATCAACTTTATCCAAGGAAGAATGTTGAGTTTCCTGAAGCAAAACAAACGACGCCTCGTGTTCCTTCCTCAAATCCCTGACCCATTTTGGTTTCCCTTTAACCCCTAAACCACGAATATTCAATGAATGAACATTCATTGTTTCACCCCTTGATAACCTTCTTTGGCCACTATATGTTGAACCTGTTCATGAAAGTTCTCCAAGTTATCTACTCCCAGTTTCTTACCAACCATAATTGTAGCGTTAGTTTCCTCGACAACTGGTAAATGATCATGATTCAATAAAACACCAATACTTTCAGTGGGGGCTGTATTACCACCATCTTCAACCTCATGTCGCCTACCCACATAATCCTCCTCCTGAGTATCATTAACCTCATTCAACAACGACTCATTCTCATTCGACAACAGCTCATTCCTCGACACATTCAGATCTGGAGTAATAAATTCCTTCGGATTAGAGTACGGTAATGAGGTCTCATCAGTACTATTTGTAGGATCGGGGAATCGATCTAAACGAGTCGATCAGAAGAGTTCTAGACCAAATCAGAGGCGGAATTCATTGATTTGATCTTCATTCAGCTTGATATGCACTTAGAAGTAGATTAAATGTCGATTGTATTGATATAACAACTTTACACGAACTGGAGACACTTCGGCAGAGCTTCGCTACCGGAATCACAACTGTTACAAATGAAATCACAAGACACCTATTTATAGGGAGGCCAGTTCGCATGGACTGGAACAGTCCACTTTGCACGACCTGGTGCCAGGTCGCACGAACTGGCCAGTTCGCATGAACTGGTCAGTTCTGACCTGTTTCCCGTTTTTCTCGAACTACGTGTCTTGATTTCTCTATTCTATTACATGACTCGATACAAGACGAAGTCGACAGACATATGCACCAACAAACTCCCCCTTGGATGTTGACGAGTCTTAAGTGTAAGTCTTCAGTGTGTCGAGTCTTCAGTCTTGATCAGTCTTCTCGCTCTTTCCAAAGTATCTTTCTCTGTAAGAGTCTTTCAATCTTTCTCTATCTTTTATCAGAATCTCAACCTGGCTCTATTCTCTCTCTAATTCTCTTGATCAGGTCTCTTGATTCCCTAAGTTCTTCAGCATCAGCAGCTTCTATCTCGAACTTTGTTAACAGACTCCCCCTTAAGTTGTTCCGGGATCGTATCCTGGCTCAAACTCTGCTCAAGCTTAGACACGGGGATCTGCACAAATCTCTACCCAACAGTAAATTTCACAAGTTTTCAAAATTTAACAAATTTAGAAACCACTGGTAGATATCGTTTAACATTTCTCAAATAAACCACTTGTATTCGTAACACACATATTTTGGTTTCAAATTAATGAACCATTTAATCATTTCAAAAACATTTCTCTTTTCAAACAAACTCTCCCAAACCATTGTTGTTCATCATGTTTAGCACTCAGAATTTTGAAAATCAGCTTTTCAACATCAGTTGTCGAAAATAAGATGAAATCAAATCTTTTTGATTTTTCAAAATTTTATGCTAAAACACAACTAATGAAAAAAACAGTAAAGAAATATTTACAGACAATATTTTTGTGAGATTGTGTAAGAGGATCATATCAGTTTATGACAAATCACTAGCACCGTTGAGCTTTAAACACTTTAAGTTCTAAACGATTCACTTAGATTGTCAGTATACTGATCCACTTAAATTTTCACACAAAGTTCAACTGATTCGAGATACGAGATTAGTGTTTTAAAGAACTTAAACTTATTCGCGTGTACCACCTCAGAATATACTCCCATATCCAGAGTCATATATTCAGTCTTACAGGTGAATGTACACTAATGATATCTGTAAAAGGGTAATGCGAGACCATGAGAGCTCAGGCTATTGCTTCCGCAAAATCAGAGAGATGATGGCTCAACCTTAGGTGTGTTCTCTTTAGAGAATCTTTTCTTCAACAACACATGATTAGCATTTTTCAATGTTTCATCATTTTTTATGCTGAGGGTGGGCTTCATAATTAAAGAAGTGCAAAGCATTATACGAGGACTAGGCTATTGCTCCCGCAAAATCAAAAGTCCCGGTATAATACCCCAGATATCATCACGCACAAAGACCTAGTATGTCAGAAATAGAAAGCCCTTCAAACAAGATTTCAGGGGTTACCTATATATCCGAGAGATGTTCCCTATGAAATAAGTAAGTATGATATTTAGGTTTATATCTCGACAACAATCTACTAAGCGTGTAAAAACCTACTGGCATATCATCAGTGAGACCATTTATCACATTTTAACTTTCCAATTCTTTAGCGTACTGTAATTGTCTACTGATGTACTATCATTTCCTCTTTTTCACAACAAAACTCATTTTGAATTTTCGATGTTTTTGGTTTTTAGATTTTATCATGTTTTTGGATTTTTCAAAATTTCTAAATTTTTTACTCCCCCTAAAATCAAAATTATGTTTCAAATTTTGATTTTCCGGGAAAATTTGAAAATAAACGCAATAAACTGTACAAAGTAAACTGATAAACTGATGTGAATTACTTCAATTCTCCATCCACTTGGCATAAACAATCAGAACTCCCCCTGACAACAAACTATTTTCCCATTATGATTTTAAAACACTTAAGTATGTTTTAATCAAATGGTTTTTCCGGAAATTAGTTTTGTTTGTCATTTCACAAACATGGGGTTTCATCACATTGGTCTTTCAACCATTTGTAAAATCTAACACTTTTAGGTTTTTCACAAAAACATTTTTCAAGAATAATACCACTTGTAAGTCTTTATCAACAATATCAATTGAAAATCGAAATATCACAGTAGTGAATTTCTCAAGAAAGATGCTGATTCATGCTCCACGATTACCAACTTGGGAACTCCGGCAAGTCAGGATTTCCAGTTAAAGAGATTCACCCAAGCCTGACGGTCCTTGGGTGATTCCGAGTCATCATCACTCGGTTTCTTTACTTTCTTTTTCTTTTCATAGAATTCCTTTACCCCTTTAACCTTCCCGTCAACCATTTTTCCAAAAATATTTAGAACTTTAGGGTTAAAGGCTTTTTCAACATCAAATTCTTTCTTTTCAAAAAAGAATTGATTTGAAATCTCAACTTTGCCAATTTTTTGTTTTAAATTTTCAGTCCGTAATGGTGGAAAGTTTGCGTCATCCATTGGCGGAACGGAATTATCACTTTTTAGCTCATCTTGTGGCTCCTCTGACTTTGACGAGTCAGATTCATCGCCAAAAAGTGGCTCCTTTGCTTCCGAAGAAACAAATTCATCGCTAGAAATTACCTCTGGTTTCTTAACAACCCACTTGTGGTTGTTCAAATTCACTCTTCTTTTGTAAAAACATTTTGAACTCTCACCAACCTCAAATTTTGAATTTTTGAACACTTTAAATTGTTCGGTTGGTGATTCATTATCAACCATCTTTTCTTTCAATTTTTCAGAGACTCCCTGTTTTGTGTTGGTTGCCATTGGACAGTTCCATGCAATGTGCCCAACTTTTGTACATTAATAACAGGTTCTTGTCTCCTTTTTCTGAGCAACATCATTCTTCATTCCCTCTTGCTTCTTAGCAAGGAATTCTTTGTTCGATTGCTTCCAGAATGAGCTCTTTTCCTCTTCTTCAGAAGATGTTCTTGAAACAAAAACAACTTTCGATTTAAAATCTTTAACATATTTTTCATTTTCTTTTGGAATAAAACCTAATCCTTTCTTTTTGAAATTACTGTTATGGGTTGGTTTCTTCCGATAACCCGAACCAGAACTGTAACCTTTTTTCTTGTTTAACCTTTGTTGAACTCTTGAAGTGTATTTTTTAGGGTTTTTAGTAAGATTTACATCTTTTATTTTAGAAATATTAATTTCTGTTAATTTGAAAACCTTGTTAATCATTTCAATTTTAGCACCTCTTATTGGAAATTCTTCATCAGAATATAATTTGTCAGAATCATTCAAAGTATATGCTACTTTGAATGTTTCATCATTCAAATTATTTTGTGACATCAGAAAATCTTTATTGTAAACCCTTTTGCTCTTTTCAACTGTTGGACTTGAACTGTCAGACTTTGACTTTGACGTTGACTCTGACTCCTCATCTTTATCCAACACCTGATCGACCACTTTCTTTATTAACTCAGACTCATGATCAGTGTCAGACGATGTGAATGTGACATCAATATTATCTGGCAATCCATCTGAAGGTTCAGATTCCCACTTTAAATTGGTTGCCTTTTTGACTCTTTCTGAATTAGGATTTCGTGGAGAATATCCTTCTTCAAGCGGCGGTGGACACTTTGTATAATTGGAACTTTGTTTCTTACCAGTATCCTTTACTTCAGTTTTCTCCTCTTCAAACGCTTTCATGCCTTCTACTGTAGGGTAAATCCTGTCAATCACGTAAGAAGCACATGAATAACTTTTCAATAACTTGTTTACCCTCTCAGTTTCTATCCTCTGAGTTTCCAATTTGTGTTCAAGTTCAGCACATTTCTCAATGTACTGATTGATGATTTTCTGCTTCGTCATGAACGCTCCATTGAGTGTCTTCATAGCTATCCCTTGTTCATTGCTTGACTTGTTATATTGATTAATAGCTTTGTTTAAAACATCATAAGATTCTTTCAGTCTGTTCATGTTATGAATCAATTTGTTGTTGTGCCTTTTCACGGTATCACAATTTTCACACTTTTCAAGCATCTTTTTAGTATCAGCTTCCTTCTCAACCTTGATAGCTGCCTTCTTTACTACTTGAACATTCTCTTCAGGTTTGACCTTCTCTTCAATAGTTGCTGCTTTATGATTCTTCTTTTTTGCAGCCTGTCTTTCTTTGATCTCTTCCATTTTACCTGCAAAATACATATTATCATCATCACTATCATGTGAAAATTTTCTTTTATAATATTCAAGTTTTCGAATTTCTTCACTATCATCATCACTTTCTTCATCTGATGAGTGATCAAAGACTGGTGCTTTTTCTAAAGCCTTTTTTGTTGAAATTTGTTTTTCTTCATTCTTTTTAGGACTGAATTGCTGAGATTGGTAATAAGCATAAGCCATTTCATCTTCAGCAGTTGAATCTTCATAAATTTAAGCTACAAATGCTTTAGACTTTGAAGTTCTGTTAGGATCATAATCATCCCAATTAAAACCTTCTGGAATCCTTTCATCATCTTGATCTATGAGACCATAACAAGCTCTCTTTGATGATTCTTCGATCAGTTCCTTCCTAGCATGTGCAGTTTGTGACGATTGTTGTTGATGCGGAGCAACTTGATGATAAATCGCTTTTCGATGATAGTCATTGTTTCCGAATGGATTTTGAGCTCCACTTGCTTCGCGATTTGTGCATTCTCGCTTAAAGTGCCCTTTTTCCCTGCAACGAAAACAAGTAACTTTAGATTTATCAAACCCTAAAGGTGAAGTTCCAGCATCACGGAAATCATCTCTTCTAGTGATCTGTTTAAACTTCTCAGCTCTTCTCAACACACTAGCCATTCACCACTTTATATCCATAAGTTCCATTTCTTCTGCATCAATCTGATCGTAATCTTCTTTTGTTAACATCGGATTACCAATCCTTCCTGCTACTAAACTTTCATAAGACTCTAAAACGGTAACCAACAAAGACATATGACCTTTGGCTACCTCTTCCGAGAAATTTTGACCATTCTTAAGATTTAATGCAATGTTACATTGTAGTACTTGGCCATTCTTGATTGTTGAAAAATTTGGATCAAATGACGGATATGAAGAAAATCTCTTATTGTTGTTTGATCCTTGAGATGAACCTCCAGAAGAATTGTTTGCGTTAAATGCAGTTTCAATCTTTGGTGCAATGTTGGTCTTATCAACCGTACTTCCTTTGTAGTACAAACCAATGTCCTGATCACCATTATAATTCTTCATTTTTTCCATCTTCCGTTGTTCCATCTCTTGAACTTCGAGTTTTTCAATAAACTTGCTCAGCGATAGATTCTCAAATTCACCATTATTCTTCAAAACCATAAGATATGTGCCCCAAACGTCTTGTGGTAACGCATCAGCCAACTTTTCAACCCATTCTTCTCTATCTTTCTTGATATCCAATCGTGTCATGTTAACCACCAAATTACAATATCTTTCTATAATCGTTTTGGTTTTTCAGTTTTCAATCCACGAAATAGATCAAATTCTTTCTTTAAAAGCGATTTTTTGTTCTTGATCATGTCTTGACTTCCAACAAACTTTGTTTTTAGTGCTTTCCACATTGAGTGTGCACTTCCGTTGTGTTGCAATAAAATCAAGATGTCTTCCTTAATGGCTTGTTGCAATATGCTGATCATCATCTTTTCACTTTTGTATTTCTTTTTCTCATCATCAGTTAGATCTTTAATAGCAACAATCTCTCCGTCTTCATCAATCGGTCTAACATATCGTTGTGCAACACATTCCCACGCATCTAAGTGATTCGCTTGAACCCAATTTTCAAAACGTTCCTCCCATCCACTATACTCCTCGATATTCATGAGCTTAGGCGGTTTTTGCATGGTGCCCATTTCATTTTCTAAGTTCACATTCTGAGCCATAGTGATCGGGGTAGCAAATGCGTTGTAGAATTCATTTTCCATGTTTAGGTTTTAAAAATTCACAATAACAGATTTTCAAATGAACTGGGGTTTCAAACAATCTGAAATCTCAAACGATCTGATACACTCCCAAACCGTACGAACTGATGAACTTTCAAGCGAACTGACGAACATTCAAGTGAACTGAGTTACTCCGTGCGAGCTGAGTTTTGTTTCAAACGAACTGACCGTAAACTTCAAGCCGTGCGAACTGGTGTTATTCAAACCGTATGACCTGGAACAAATACAAATGATCTGGACACCTAAGTTTAAACCGGATGAACTGATGCGACCTCGCACGACCTGACCTAATTTCCAAACGTCCTGATAAAGTCAACTCGTGCGAACTGATAACCTTCACGCGACCTGAACACTTCGTGCGGTCTGGCTTCACTTCGTGCGATTTGGAATAATTAAATCGTGCGACCTGGGGTATATTCACACTAACTGAAAATATCTCGAACGATCTGAACACATTTTCACGCGATCTGGTCAATTTTATCAAGTTTTAGGTTGATTTTGATTCTGATTTCTTCAAGGATTGATTAAAACAGTGTTTTACGTGTTATTTGTGAAATTCAGATCATTTTGACCGTAAATTAGTTGAAATTTTGAAGAAAAAGTGTAGAAAATGAGTAGAAATGAGATGTTTTTGAAGAAAACAAGCTGAAATGGTAAGAACTCTTCCTCCTGAGCTCTGATACCACTTGTAGGCTAGTTGAATCGATCAAATGAGTCGATCAGAAGAGTTCTGGACTAAATCAGAGGCAGAATTCATTGATTTGATCTTCATTCAGCTTGATATGCACTTAGAAGTAGATTAAATGTCGATTGTATTGATATAACAACTTTACACGAACTAGAGACACTTCGGCAGAGCTTCGCTACCGGAATCACAACTGTTACAAATGAAATCACAAGACACCTATTTATAGGGAGGCCAGTTCGCATGGACTGGAACAGTCCACTTCGCACGACCTGGTGCCAGGTCGCACGAACTGGCCAGTTCGCACGAGCTGGTCAGTTCTTACCTGTTTCCCGTTTTTTCTCAAACTATGTGTAACAACCCTCATTAAAAGTCGTATTTATTTTATTATTTTATTCAATAGGAAACCCTAATTGAGACACCCAAGTGATTCTGCACAAACCCTACAAATTTCAGAACAATCAGAATCAGGATCAGGGCCCCTAAAACTCAGGGGGGGCATTCCCTACTCAACGATTATCCTTATAAGTTATTATAAAAATCGAATTTAATCAAACTGTCGACTCACCTGAACTTCAAACACACGTGGCAAGAATATGAGAAAAATGTATTCCTTACGGACCGTAAGGGTTGATGCTTATGGTCCGTAAGCCTGGCAAAATTGGTGTATAAATAGTAGCGTCTGGGACTTGATTTTGGGCACAAAAACGACGAAGAAACTCAAAATACACGCTGAGATATTGTCCAAATACTCTCAAAACACACACGAATCACTAATTAGTATAGCGGGTTGCTGCCACAAACAGGGTATTAACTCGATCGCTGCTACGATTCAATGTCCGATCGATTGAAACTATCCGATGGATGTTTTAGTACTATCCTTTGTCATTCGTTGTGAATCCAATGGATGTTTAAGTAATTATACTTTGTCATTCATTGTGAATCCGATGGATGTTTAAGTGATTGCACTTTGTCATTCGTTGTGAGGGTTTTTATCTCGTGAGTTATCGTAAATGCTGTATTAGTTACTTACCTAGTTTGTATGCACTAGGTTACAAGGCTAATCAGTAGGCTAGGCTCTGCTCAAATTAAATCTGCAATATATCAAGACTTATCTGTAAACTAGACTTTGGCCGTAGAAATCTGCAATGTGAGTTCATTTCTCTTTTCTCACCATTCGTGAGTCCTAAAATGTTTACCAGTTATACTTACAGTGATTAAATTTTTATATTCTATAATAACTGCCGGTATGGAAGGTTTTATACATTATTTGATTCTCGTTACTATTAGCCAGAAAGTTAAGTAGCATGACCACAATCACAGTGAGAATTATGCCCCAGTAGCCATAGCCTATAACTAATATTATTTTAACATTTAATCGTTAATAAATTTAATGTATGTTTGAAATAAATCTAAATGGTGTATACCATAATAAAATAGTCAAGTATAATATGTTAAGATTATATTTTTAGTCTTAGTCACATTAATATATTAAATAATGATATTATAATTATTTAATTAACATATTATATTTGATAAGTATAGTAGTTTGACATAAAATGATATATGTCATTTTCTGGGTTAATTGGTTTTGTGCCATAAGTAATATATTTGACAAAGTAATGTCAAGGGACACAATTAAGTCCAGAGTCACTAGTTGAGAGAATGATCAACAGTGACATATCCAAAGGCACTAGTTGAGAGAATGATCAACAGTGTCATGACTAGAATCACTAGTTGAAAGAATGATCAACAGTGATATGATCACCGTCACAGGAATCGCCTAGTGACAGATAAATTGAATAATAGTAAAATATAATTACTTGATAAATTCACTATTAGACGAAAGTAAGCCAATGAGTGATATGATTACTGTCACATCGGAACTACCACCATGTGACAAATACTGATTGAGTTGGGTAAATATAAACAAATATAAAAACCTTAATGCTGTAAGGTATAACAATATATTTTATAAAAATGGAATGAACTCACTCAGTATTTCCACTGACAAAACCTTTTTCAAACATTTTTCGCTAACATGCTGACAGATGGACTAATCCGCACAAGAGAAGAAAACAAGAAGAAAGAGTTAGCCCAGAAAATTTTCCAAGAATTCAAAAAGACAGGAACTGAATCGTCATTGGAGCAACCTATCTGCAGAAGCTGTAACAAAAAGCATTCAGGAAGATGCCGTTTTAGGAGAACACCCTACTGTGACTTCTGCAAGATGACCGGGCATATAGAGGAAGAGTAGAGAAGGAAAACTAATGTTTGTTTCAATTGCAGAGAAACAGGACACATCAAACCATATTGCCCGAAACTAACCAAAGCACTCGACAACAAGGCCAGAACAACAGACGGAGCTAAGAAGAACGCGCGAGCATTCGTACTTACTACGCAAGAAGCAGAAATGATTCCAGACGTAATCGCTGATATGTAATATCTAAGTTAAGTTATTATTTAACCCTAATATAAATAGAAGTTTTAAATAAATACATTCTGTCAAGTACTTTATCTATTCGAAACCATAACAGATTTGTTTGGTCTTCATTTTCATTGAATCATTTAAATTGGCTATGACACCTTGTGGTGGCATTTTCTTTAATTTGAAGCTTGAGCTAATCTCATTTTCACTCCTGATGAACGAATTTTAATTTCTGTTGGTTCATTATCTTAAACAATCTTAATACAATTATGTGTTAAGATAAAAGTACACAAATTCGTATTATATTCCGGTGTACCTCTTAACGTTTCTTTCATCATTTATCAAAAAAATTCTATAATATTCATTTGGTCTTTTTATTATCAATTGAAAATCATATTAGAAATGAATATCCAAATTTACTTCATTAAAGCTTTCAGTTGATTACACGGTGAAATTGTTCGGTCACCGTAATTATTGAATTATTTCAATTATTACGACACCTTGCGGCGTCGTTATAAACTTGTAGCTTGGGCTAATCATAAGCATACGAATCATTCAAAACCATGTATTTCTTTCATTTGACTCATCATTTAAAAGTAGTCTTGATGCAATTATGTATTAAGACAATGATATACTAACTCTATTGTCTTTTTGGTGTATCTTTGCAATTCACTCATCTCAACACTTTGATTTTCTTATATCTTTGACAAACCATTTTTCATGTCTTTATTTCATTTGGAACCTGTCAAATCTAAGTCTTCCTCAGTTGTCAAACAAAGTAAGCTTTCTTTTGATAAAAGAATTTTTATTGATTCTAAAAAGTTCTTCACATTCATTCTAAATATCTATTGATCATATATCTTTTGGCTTGAACCTAGTCACCTTGGAAATTATATCATTTCATCTTATTCGATTGTCATCGATTTCTTAAAATAATTCAGTTGAACTTTTGAATCCTACTTATGGTACAACTAGTATTCACAAAATTTGATTCTGTGTCATTTACCTTAAAAATATAGTTTTTATTGACTAAAATATGACATAAGTCTAAAAGAAATATCGTAACCCAAATCTCGAGGACGAGATTTAAAACAAGGTGGGGAGAATGTAACAACCCTCATTAAAAGTCCTATTTATTTTATTATTTTATTCAACAGGAAACCCTAATTGAGACACCCAAGTGATTCTGCACAAACCCTACAAATTTCAGAACAATCAGAATCAGGATCAGGGCCCCTAAAACTCAGGGGGGGGGGGGCATTCCCTACTCAACGATTATCCTTATAAGTTATTATAAAAATCGAATTTAATCAAACTGTCGACTCACCTGAACTTCAAACACACGTGGCAAGAATATGAGAAAAATGTATTCCTTACGGACCGTAAGGGTTGATGCTTATGGTCCGTAAGCCTGGCAAAATTGGTGTATAAATAGTAGCGTCTGGGACTTGATTCTGGGCACAAAAACGACGAAGAAACTCAAAATACACGCTGAGATATTGTCCAAATACTCTCAAAACACACACGAATCACTAATTAGTATAGCGGGTTGCTGCCACAAACAGGGTATTAACTCGATCGCTGCTACGATTCAATGTCCGATCGATTGAAACTATCCGATGGATGTTTTAGTACTATCCTTTGTCATTCGTTGTGAATCCAATGGATGTTTAAGTAATTATACTTTGTCATTCATTGTGAATCCGATGGATGTTTAAGTGATTGCACTTTGTCATTCGTTGTGAGGGTTTTTATCTCGTGAGTTATCGTAAATGCTGTATTAGTTACTTACCTAGTTTGTATGCACTAGGTTACAAGGCTAATCAGTAGGCTAGGCTCTGCTCAAATTAAATCTGCAATATATCAAGGCTTATCTGTAAACTAGACTTTGGCCGTAGAAATCTGCAATGTGAGTTCATTTCTCTTTTCTCACCATTCGTGAGTCCTAAAATGTTTACCAGTTATACTTACAGTGATTAAATTTTTATATTCTATAATAACTGCCGGTATGGAAGGTTTTATACATTATTTGATTCTCGTTACTATTAGCCAGAAAGTTAAGTAGCATGACCACAATCACAGTGAGAATTATGCCCCAGTAGCCATAGCCTATAACTAATATTATTTTAACATTTAATCGTTAATAAATTTAATGTATGTTTGAAATAAATCTAAATGGTGTATACCATAATAAAATAGTCAAGTATAATATGTTAAGATTATATTTTTAGTCTTAGTCACATTAATATATTAAATAATGATATTATAATTATTTAATTAACATATTATATTTGATAAGTATAGTAGTTTGACATAAAATGATATATGTCATTTTCTGGGTTAATTGGTTTTGTGCCATAAGTAATATATTTGACAAAGTAATGTCAAGGGACACAATTAAGTCCAGAGTCACTAGTTGAGAGAATGATCAACAGTGACATATCCAAAGGCACTAGTTGAGAGAATGATCAACAGTGTCATGACTAGAATCACTAGTTGAAAGAATGATCAACAGTGATATGACCAGAATCACTAGTTGAAAGAATGATCAACAGTGATATGATCACCGTCACAGGAATCGCCTAGTGACAGATAAATTGAATAATAGTAAAATATAATTACTTGATAAATTCACTATTAGACGAAAGTAAGCCAATGAGTGATATGATTACTGTCACATCGGAACTACCACCATGTGACAAATACTGATTGAGTTGGGTAAATATAAACAAATATAAAAACCTTAATGCTGTAAGGTATAACAATATATTTTATAAAAATGGAATGAACTCACTCAGTATTTCCACTGACAAAACCTTTTTCAAACATTTTTCAGGTAATTACAGTAGATTGGAATAAGAGCTGGATACGACACTGAAAGGCTTCAAGAAGTGGCTTATTTTATTAATTAAATCAAATTAAGAAATATTGTTTTATGTAAACAAATTTATCTTATTAAAGCTACCTTTGTAAAACATGGGTTTATCTCATCTATTTAATAAATAAAAATCCAGTGTTTCTAAACTCTGATATTTTTCCTAACTCACGGTCCTGATGAAATTTCCGCTGCAATATTTTATAAAATTAATCACCGGTACCACTGGGCTGTTCGCAACTCCCGATTCCGTCTATGGTGGGTCGGGGGTCGTGACACTATGTGTCTTGATTTCTCTATTATATTAGATGACTCGATACAAGACGAAGTCGACAGACATATGCACCAACACTATTAATCCCCAACAGCCTATTCAAATCAAACAAGTCATCATTCCTGGGCCGCTTAGACTTACGTGTGTGGGCTTGGGGCGATTTTGACTGCTTCCTTTGACGTGTTTTTAACCGTTTGAATTTTCTCAACTTTCCTTCTCTTTCTATATTAACAAAAAACAAAAGAATAAAAGTTATTACCTCTATTCAAATCCTCCTGATTTCCCTCGGCACAATTACTATTTTCCAAATTAACAATCTTTTCCAAACTAGGTTCCACCGTCGAATCCTTTGGGCAATCTGTTTCCGGTCTAACCTCCGGCGCCTGTGATTCCTTATCTTGGTCGAAGTTCTGACTCTCCGTCTCATCCCCCATATGAAGTTCATGTCTACTATCATCCATAGCAGATTCCTCCGACATCTGTTCAGTGTCATCATCCAACGGTTCAATCAAACAATCCGACACCCTATCCCTTTGTTCTTCCTCCACCCAAACCTGAATCATCTTATTTTGCCACCGTAACATCACTGTGTCATAAATTCTCTTCCCAACCTTACATAAAACACCAATACAGGCAAAGGTTAAATCCACATCTTCCTCTGAGACGTTAGCCGATTGGACCACCTTGCCAAACTTGCCACCGATAACGTTAAAAATCGGCGTCATCGCCAGGTTTAACGGTACCCCATAAACTTTCAGCCAAGCCACGCGTTCATATGGCAGCCCTTGCCCTTGCCCTTTCCAAATCTCTATTTATGGAACCATCTCTCCCAAACCGCCTTCTCTGACACGAACTTATTTGCATCATCTTGATTACCAAACTTTAATAATACAAAAAAACCACCCACGTACCTGATCTCTACCGACTTTAAATCAGCGTCATCAAGATTCTTCCTTAACTCAATCAACTGTGCGAACTCTTTAACTTTCGCAAAGATCGCCACATCGAACCATGCAGAAAAAGCACATACATTGGGAGCAATATCTATGATCGGTGAACTCGTCTGTGGCTGTTTGTTTAGCAGCTTGTCTCTGAATTGCGTATCATTCGGATGATAGACATCATCGGATCCACCAGCAGCAACCTTCTCCTCCGTTGTCCCTTGTTTCGTCTCCGGTGGTTTTCTTTGACCCACATAATTCCCATCCACGAATTTTGCGACGCTAATAAATAACTTATAATCTCCCATCTTCACATTCTTCATATTGTTCTCGAGTTCTCGAGAGTTTTTTACGTCCAAGAAATTGACAAACGCGAATCTTTGCCCAAACTTGTTTAATTTCCGAGCCACATAAACCTTCTCAATCTTCCCATATTCCCCTAAGTACCTTCTCAAATCCTCCACTGAATACTTATCCGGGATATTTTCCACAAAGAACTTGGTTACGATCTCTTCCTTTCTATGAGTGTTATCAGCGTTCGGATCTCTTCTCTGTCGTACCAGAACCTGTTGCCACTGATCAGATGACGGCTGGCTGCCTTGCCTAATCCTGGAGAGCGTTTAGGGTTTTTGTTTACTTACTTGTTTGGTACAAATGAATAGAAGGTACCTAAATCTGTTAAAAAAAGTTAGTACCCAAAGGCGAAATTAGGTATAAACCAAAGGACCCGTTTGTGTAATTGACTCTTTAATAAATGATTACAAAGAATATCATGTGTCAACACCATATCATCCCTAAATGTAAGACCCTTATTCCTCAAAACCTCGTGTATTGGATTTATTCATGAGCATCCAGTTCTTAAACTTCAAACTTAGCCATTAAATACGTAGCGAAAATTTAAAGCATTGGATTTACTCATGAGCATGCAGTATGAATAAAAAATTTAAAGCATCTAAAGCTACAAAATTTGTTTTAAATAATCATGAAAATAAGGTAACATAGAATTAAAACTAGATGTCAGTCTTCAGTCAGTTGTCCTGTAGTCCCAGCAAGCATCCATCCATCCTTCAAATACCTACACTAGCCTGCTACACATATAAAAGTCAGTTACGCTGTGTATATTCTAGTTCTATTTATAAAAGCAAAACGTTTAAATAAAACATACTTTAGCTTTACCACACTTTTTCATTTAAAACAACAGCCTTAACTTAAACAACTTTCGTAAAGAAAAAAATCATCTTACTTACAAGTCGTTATGTCACACCCCAACCGATGGCGGAAACATAGGGGTGCGAGCAGTAGGCGTTCAGATTGCTCACGAGATTTCCATAACACTAGTGATTTCGATATAGATTAAATAAGTTTCATGCAACAATTTGTCTAAAACATCAACATAATCATGAATATCAAATACGATCACAAAACCATTGTTTCAAATTCTAGAATTAAACTAGGCGAGTTTCTAAGCATCAATCCTAGCTTGTTTTCCAAAGTTCCAGCATCTATCAGCCTGCAACATGTATTAAAATAGAGTCAGTACAAAAAATGTACCGGCGAGTATTCAAGTTTGAGTAATAGCATAATAGATTAAAACAACTCATATCCATATGTAGTGTCACATAAATAGTTTCAGCCATGCTAGTGTTCGCAGGCCAACAAGTGATAGCCCAAGTATCCCGATGCTTTGTTGTTTTCCCAAGTCTCAAGGAAAACTAGAATCCTCCTAACAATACCCCGAGAATAATGGGGAGGTGCATCTCCTATAGCGCTACTATTGTTAAGGCGAAACTACATACCCTGGATTAAACGTCCACATAGCACAAATAGAATACAAGAATCACAAGTTTCACATACACATAGAATAGAGTTTAGTTTACAAAAGTCTCAGGTATCGTAGTTTAATAGAATACATGTTACATCCCAAAGTTTAAAGCAAAAAGGGATCGAGTATACACACAGTGATTGCTTAACAGGTTAACTGTTATTGGATCAAAGGGAGCTCTTTAGGTTTAGCCTGATTAGATTGCAACAGATAAGAGTCGGGCAGAATAACGAGATTAAACCAAGTGTCGGATCAGTCATTTTGATCGGATGGCTGTCCGATCGGATGGCCATCCAATCGGATTGCCATTCGAATGAGATGGCAAGTGTGTGAATGGGTCGGATGGCCATTCGATCGAATGGTCATCCGATCCAAGTGTTAAGTTCCCAAAATGTCAAGTCAAGTGTTCATCTCAGGTTACCTTGATCAGATGGTTTTCCGATCGGATGGCTATCCGATCGGATTGCCACTCGATCCACAGTTCCAAGTTTTCAAAACTTCAAGAGGTATGTCGTTTGATCGGATGGCAGTTCGATCGGATGGCTATCCGATCGAGTTGTCATTCGACGATCATGACTTCAAAGTTTAAAGTGTTTTAAATTTAGGGGCAAGTGTTACTTGATCGGGTGGCTGTTCGATCGGATGGCTATCCGATCGGATTGCCACTCGATCGGGTTACCCTTGTTCCGTTCCTAAACTTGTAAAAACTCTAAGTTTCTGTTTAAACAACGATGCCTTGGTACGCATTGAGACAATGGTAAACACATCAATGTACAGCCGATCTGATCGGGCGGGAACCACCCCGGACCGTTCAGTCGTCAGTTCGTGATGATATTTATGTTAGAATCCGTATTCCTGTCGTCTTCTCCGGTAACAATCCCTTTCCAAGCCGACTCCAGACTAAAATCAAGTCTACAGTCCGTTTAGATCCGGATCTCACCGTTTTAGTAAAAGTTTAAGAAAAACACATGATTTAGTGTAAAACACATGAAGTTCCTTAGATCTGAGCTATATCTTGACTAGGATGACATCACACAACAGCTTGGTACAACCCGCCATGGTGGCATCAACTTCAAGAGCTCAAATGCTAGAGATTTCATGGTGAAAAGTGAGATTTCAAGGGAGAATCTTGTAGAGAATGACGTGTAGATTAAATTTGTACAAGAATCTAGTGTAAAACGTACCGAAATCTCCGAGAAATTGAAGAAAATAGGAGTGCGTGTGTCTGGTCGAGTGAGGCAGTCACATCAGTGAAAATGGTGATGTGACAGGCCTATTTATAGTGTGAGATGGAATGAAGGCGGTGTGCACTCGGATCGGATGGCGGTTTGATCAAGTGGCCATCCGATTGGGTGGTCATCCGATCGGATTGCCACTCGGTCAATCCCATCTTTTCCGTTCCACCGTCTTTGATTTGTGAGTTAGATTAAGTGTTGCGTAGTATGGGGTAATAGTATAACTAGATTATAGCAATAGCACAAAAGTTTTAAAAGTTTCATAGTTTCTGCCAGTGACAAGACTCCAGTCCCTCGTTCAACCAAGTCTCAAGTTTCACGAGCCTCAAGAGTCAAGCACCAAAGTATCAAGAATTAGACATTCCAAGTATCTAGAATTAGGCATTCCAAGTATTTAGATTTAGACATCCCAAGTATCTAGAATTAGGCATTCCAAGTATGTAGTATATAGCATAAAATTCACCAAGTACCAAAAGTATTAACGACTACATAGTTCAGGGACTAAAATTGACAATGTCTAAAAGTCTAGGGGCGCAGGTATTGCAGTCTCCCCTCCTTTAGGAGATTTCGTCTCCGAAATCTAGGAAGAAGACTGCTCGAAGAGCTGCGGATACTTGGTCTTCATCTCACTTTTCAGTTCCCAAGTGAATTCTGCACCACGCTTTCCTTCCCAACGAACTTTGACGATGGGAATTTTGCTGCGCCTCAATCGCTTGACACCATGATCCATGATTTCGACCGGTCTCTTCACAAAGTGTACAGCTTCGTTTATTTGCAAGTCTTCAAGGGGAACCTGTAGTTCCTCGTCGGCTAGGCATTTACGTAGGTTGGATACGTGGAACACTGGGTGCACATTGTTTAGTTCCTGTGGCAGGTCGAGTTTGTACGCCACCTTGCCAATCCTTTCGAGTATCTTGAAAGGACCCACATAGCGAGGAGCGAGCTTCCCCTTCTTACCAAAATGAACTACTCCCTTCCAGGGAGATATCTTGAGAAGGACTCGGTCACCAACATCAAATTCCAGAGGCTTACGCCTATTATCAGCATAGCTCTTTTGTCTTCTCCTGGCCTTGATCAAGTTATCACGGATCTAAAGAATCTTATCTGTTGTCTCTTGAATGATTTCAGGGCCAATAAACTGCTTGTCACCAATCTCATGCCAGATGAGAGGAGATCGGCACTTGCGGCCATACAAAGCTTCGAAAGGAGACATCTGAATACTGGAATGATAGTTGTTGTTGTATGAGAACTCAATCAATGGTAAATGTACATCCCAGTTACCACCAAAGTCGATGACACAAGAACAGAGCATATCTTTTAGGGTCTGAATAGTACGCTCGGTCTGTCCATCCGTTTGAGGATGAAAGGTCATGCTGAGATTCAAATGAGTACCCATAATAGATTGAAAGGTTTGCCAAAGACGTGTAGTAAAACGACCATCACGGTCAGAGATTATGTCAAGAGGTATGCCATGACGACATATAACCTCATCGGTATAGATTCGAGCAAGTTTCTCCACTTTATAATCTTCACGAATAGGAAGAAAGTGGGCTAATTTGGTCAAACGATCAACAATCACCCAGATGCTATCGTGACCAGAAGGTGCTCGAGGTAGCTTAGTAATAAAGTCCATAGCGATGCTATCCCATTTCCAAACTGGAATCTCGGGTTGTTCTAAGAGTCCTGAAGGACGTTGATGTTCAGCCTTAACTTTCGTACAAGTAAGGCATTTAGAAACATATACAACAATGTCCCTTTTCATGCCAGGGCACCAATAAGTTGCACGCAAATCATGGTACATCTTGTCAGCGCCTGGGTGGATAGAGTAACGGGATTTGTGAGCCTCATTCATAACTAGTTCACGTAGATTATCACGATCCGGTACCCAGATGCGATTGAGGTAATATTGGAGCCCATTAGGTTTAGCTTCAAGCTGATCAATCTTAGCGCCTTGGATTTCCAATTCTAAACTTCCTTCATTTGCTAACGAATACTGAGCATCCCGAATACACGGATGGAGATCATTAAAGATACGAATAGCATTCACATGAGTTTTACGACTAAGAGCATCGGCCACTACATTCGCCTTGCCAGGATGATAGCGAATTTCGCAGTCGTAGTCGTTTAGCAATTCCACCCAACGTCTATGTCGCATGTTCAGCTCTTTTTGGTCAAAGATATGTTGAAGGCTCCTATGGTAAGTGAAAACCACACATTTAGTACCATACAGGTAGTGTCGCCATATCTTTAACGCAAACACAACTGCACCAAGCTCCAGATCATGAGTAGTATAGTTTCTCTCATGTACCTTGAGTTGACGGGAGGCATAAGCAATAACCTTGTCCCGCTGCATGAGCACACAGCCCAAACTACGGTTCAAGGCATCACAATATACCACGAAATCATCATTCCCGTAAGGGAGAGTTAAAACGAGAGCATTACACAAAAGAGTCTTAAGAGTCTGAAAAGATTCCTCTTGCTCGGGACCCCGAGCAAAAGGCCTCTCTTTTTGAGTCAACGAAGTAAGAGGAACAACGATCTTAGAGAAATCCGAAATGAATCGGCGGTAATAGCCCACCAATCCTAAGAAGGAACGAATCTCAGACGCAGATTTAGGCGTACTCCAATTCTTCACAGCTTCGATTTTAGACGGGTCAACATGAATACCTTGTTTACTAATGACGTGACCAAGAAATTGCACTTCATTAATCCAAAACTCACACTTAGAAAATTTAGCATACAAACGTTCACCGCGTAAGAGTTCAAGCATCAAGCGTAAATGACGAGCATGGTCAGCTTTAGTTTTAGAATAAATGAGGATATCATCAATAAAGACTATCACAAAACTATCAAGATAAGGTTTACAAACACGATTCATGAGATCCATGAACACAGCGGGTGCGTTGGTCAATCCAAAAGGCATGACCACGAACTCGTAGTGCCCATAATGAGTACGAAATGCGGTTTTGGGTACATCATCCTCGAGTACACGAAGCTGATGATAGCCAGAACGAAGATCGATTTTTGAGAAACAGGACGCGCCTTGTAGTTGGTCAAATAAATCATCGATACGAGGTAGAGGGTAACGATTCTTAATGGTAAGCTTATTAATTTCGCGGTAGTCGATACACATATGGAACAAACCATCTTTCTTCTTGGCGAATAGCATAGGAGCACCCCACGGAGAGGTACTTGGACGAATGAATCCCTTGTCTAGTAGTTCTTGCAGTTGGCTGAATAATTCTTGCATCTCGGAAGGTGCAAGACAATAGGGAGCCTTGGCAACAGGAGTCGCACCAGGTACGAGATCAATACGAAAATCAACAGATCTAGGAGGAGGAAGACCAGGAAGATCTTCGGGAAAGACATCAGGGAAATCACACACTACTGCAACATCGCTTATGTCTTTCACCTTGCCCTTTGGTTCCACCACGTGGGCCAAGAAGGCAAAGTTTTGTTGACGTAAGCATCTGTTCGCTTGAGTGCATGACATCAGCCTTAGTCCTTTCGAAGGTTGGTCTCCATAGACATGCAAAATATCACTGGACGGAAGAGGTAGACGAACAAACTTCTCGTGATAGGCAATCTCGGCATGGTTCTTACGCAACCAATCCATGCCAATAATGACGTCAAAACTACCCAATTGCATGGGTATTAGATCAATAGTAAACACGTGGTCGTTAAGAATCAAGGAACAACCGCAATGTAAACAACGGCGACTTGGTACGCATTGAGACAATGGTAAACACATTAATATACAGCCTATCTGGTCGGGCGGGAACCACCCCGATCCGTCTAGTCGTCAGTTCGTGATGATATTTATGTTAAAATCCTTACTAAAATCCTTACTCCTGTCGTCTTCTCCGGTAACAATCCCTTTCCAAGCCAACTCCAGACTAAAATCAAGTCTACAGTCCGTTTAGATCCGGATCTCACCGTTTTAGTAAAAGTTTAAGAAAAAGATGAAGATAAACATAGGTTTTAGCTTGAAAAGTTTAGATCTAGCATAGATTTAGTGTAAAACACATGAAGTTCCTTAGATCTGAGCTATATCTTGACTAGGATGACATCACACAACAGCTTGGTACAAACCGCCATGGTGGCCTCACCTTCAAGAGCTCGAATCCTAGAGATTTCATGGTGAAAAGTGAGATTTCAAGGGAGAATTGTTGGTGCATCCGTCTGTCGACTTCGTCTTGTATCGAGTCTTGTATTTGTATAGATAGATCAGGGCACGAAAGATGAGAATAGTATGTTTATAGGTATTTCGCTTGAAATGACACATATGTCATTTCAAACGAAATTAACATGATGATTCCGTTTTAACTAATTCAGTGCGAAATCAGATTCCGCTTGGGCTGTTTCAAACGAAATCACCTCACCTATAAATACCTGTCATGCCTAGTCATTTGTAACGATTCTGATTCCGGTAGCGAAGCTCTGCCGAAGTGTCTACAACATTGTAATCGAACTAATATCAATCAAAAGACAGTTTAAAGTGAATATCTTACTGAATTGAACTTGATACGTTTGTTTCCGCCTTTCGTATCGAGCAAAAACTCTTCTGATTGACTCTTTCGGGTCAGAAAACGATCCTACAAGTGGTATCAGAACTCAGGAGGAAGAGTTCTTACCAATTCAGCTGCAAATTATGATTTCTACACCTTCTTTTCAAAATTAAACAACTTTTCACGGTTAAAATCGGCTAATTTTATCACATATTGTGCAAAACAGTGTTTTAATGAATCCTTGAGAGAATTGGACTTAAATTTGATATAAAATTGGTAAAATTGATAATTTCGCTTGAAAAACAGCTTGAGAATGATGACGTCAGCAGTATTTCGCCCGGAATTAGACCTTTATTTCGCTTGAAATCAGTATTCCGTTTGAGTGGTTCCGTTTGAAAGCACTATTCCGCTCCAATCGGTCATTTCGCTTGAAGCATTTAACACGAAATCAGCTATTCCGTTTGAAAAGGTGTTGTTTCACACGAAATCAGCTATTTCGTTTGAAAAAGTGTTATTTCACACGAAATCAGGTAATTCCGTGTGAATCTGGTATTTCGTTTGAACAGCTAATTCCGTGTGAAGTTGGTTATTTCGTTTGAAGGGGTAATTTCGTTTGAAAAGACTGTTTTGTGAAAATTGTTACCGAAACATGGAAGAAGAGTTTTATAACGCATTTGCTACCACCCCGACTACTCCAACATCTGTTACTCAGAACTTAAACATGGAAAATGAAACGGGCACTATGCAAAAACCGCCTAAACTGATGAATATCGAGGAATATAAAGGATGGGATGAACGATTCGAAAATTGGGTGCAAGCAAATTATTTGGATGCTTGGGAGTATGTTGAAACAAAGTATGTTAGACCGACGAATGATGATGAAGAGGAGATTGCTATTAAAGATTTAAGTATTGATGATAGAAAGAAATACAAAAATGAAAAGATGATAATTAGTCTATTGCATCAAGCAGTTAAAGAAGATATCTTGATCTTACTACAACACAATGGAAGTGCATATTCAATATGGAAAGCATTAAGATCGAAGTTTGTTGGAAGCCAAGAGATGGTCAAGAACAAAAAATCGCTTTTGAAAAAGGAATTCGATTTATTTAGGGGTTTAAAAATGAAAATACAAAACAGATCATAGAAAGATATTGCAATCTATTAGCAAACATGAAGAGGTTAAGCATCACAAAAGATAATGAAGAGTTGATTGAAAAGCTGGCTGATGCGTTGCCACATGAAACTTGGGGCACATATCTTATGATGTTAAGAAACAAGAAAGGGTTTAGTAGTTTAACACTCAGCAAGTTTATTGAAAAGATTGAAGCTCAGGAGATGGAACAAAGAAAGATCTCTAGAATGAAAGATTTTGATGGTGAACAAGATATTGGGTTGTATTACAAAGGAGGAAGCAGTGATAAAACCAATATGTCACCAAAGATCGAAACTGCATTTAATGCTAAAAGTTCATCTGGTGGATCATCTCAAGGATCAAATATCAAAACAGGATTTTCTTCATATCCATCATTTGATCCAAACTTTTCTGCAACAAAGAATGGTGAAAATTTCTCGGAAGAGGTTGCTAAAGGTCACATGTCGTTGTTGGGAACCGTTTTGGAATCATATGAGAGTTTAGTTGTAGGACAGATCGGGAATCCAATGTTGACAAAAGAGGATTACGATCAAATTGATGCTGAAGAACTGGAATTGATGGATATAAAATGGTGTTTGGCGAGTGTTTTGAGGAGAGCTGAGAAGTTTAAACAAATCACGGGAAGAGATGATTTCCGTGATACAAAATGTTTCTACTTTAGGATTTGATAAATCTAAAGTTACTTGTTTTCGTTGCAGGGAAAAAGGACATTTCAAGAGGGAGTGCAAAAACCGCGAAGCAAGTGGATCTCAAAATCCATTCAACACCAATGACTATTATCGGAAAGCAAATTATCATCAAGTTGCTCAACAACAATAAGAACCACAAACTGCACATGCCAGAAAGGCAATCGAAGAATCATCAAAAAGAGCTTGTATGGTGAATCAAGATGATAAAAAGTCAACAAAAGATTTCAGTTGGGATAATATGTTTCAGCTGAGAGTAAAGCATGTCTGATAAACCAAGATGATGAAAAATTACCAGAAGGGTTTAGCTGGGCAAATTTTAGTTGGGATGATTATGATCCTAATAAAAATCCAAATCACAAAGCTTTTGTTGCTCGAGTTGCTGAAGACAGTGATAATGATGATGATTATTATGCAAGAAGAATGGAAAAGCACTTAAGAATGATGGAAGAAAGTGACAGTGATGATGGAAAGACTCAAAAGAAAAAGATTAAGAAACCTGTCAGCAGTGATGATGAAGAAGTTCCTGTGATAAGGAAGAAAATAAAAGACATTCCAGTTTTCAAAGTTGATGAAGAAGTTAATGCACAAAAAGTTTCGGTGAAATGTGAAAACTGTGAAGCAGTGAAGAAGCAGAACAGTACATTGATTCATAACATGAACAGATTGAAGGAATCTTATGATGTTCTGAACATAGCAATGAATCAATACAATCAATCTAGCAGTGAACAAGCAACGACTATGAAGACACTTCAAGGAGCTTTCATGACAAAGCAGAAAGTCGTTAACAATTACATTGAGAAGTGTGCCGTTCTGGAACAAAAACCGGAAACTCAGCGAATTGAAACAGAAAGAGTTAATAGGTTGTTAAAAAGTTACTCATGTACTTCTTATGTTATTGACAAGATTTATCCAACAGTAGAAGGCATGAAGACGTTTGAAGAAAAAGAAGAATCTGATGAAAAGATTTCTGAAAAGAAGAAGGATACTGAAGTGAATGACTCTGGTAAGAAACAAGGTTTCAGTTACAACCAGTGTCCACCCCCGATTGAAAATGGATATTCACCGTGAAATCCAAATTCAGAAAGAGTCAAAAAGGCAACCAACTTACAATGGGAATCTGAGCCATCGGATAATTTGCCAGATAGTATTGATGTCACTTTTACGTCATCTGACACTGATCATGAGTCCGAGTTAATAAAGAAAGTGGTCGATCAGGTGTTGGATAAAGATGAATCCGAGGTGTCAAAGTCAGAGTCAGAGTCAATGTAACACCTCGAAAATTCGTGTTCAATGAAATAACGACACGTGTCAATTAAGACAAAAGTGATATAAACCCGGATATAATTAAAGATGTACGACGGGAATTAAAAGTGTTGTCATGTTAATTTTACACCTCTGAACGACCTTATTATGAATCCCAAGACTAATAAACATCTGGTATATATTCAAATTCGGGGAATCATAGCAACAAACTGATTCATAATTGAAATGGTGGACTCCTACGAAGAAAATGCACGGTAAACCTTCTTTAACGGCACTTTCTTATGAATCCAAAGAAACATGGCAAGGTGGTAGGGTATGGAACTATTCAAGGCACATTTTTGAGGCCCCAAACTGTTAAAACAAGTTCCAAATTCGAAACCCACGAGTTGCCCTTTCAAAACACCAAAGAACAACAACTTTTTGCCCTGAGGACAAGCTTACGGACCTCAACACTGGGGACCTTACGGTCCGTAAGCAGTGCCCAGCGACAGAAAACCGGTTGTTGCCTGTTTTAAGTGCATTGTTCGACCTTTAAACGATTTTCCTCATATTTCTTGGCCCCTAAACAACCCCTAAACATCTAGGACACCTGTGGGAATGTTGTGGTCAGTGCTAGACTTAGATGTCAACACATTGTGGTGCCTTGATCACTATATAAAGCTCCAATGTGCAAACACTTTGATCATTCCTTCCTCAAACATCTTCTGATCAATTGTGGAGCACAAGAGCACTCTCCAGACCTTCCTAATCAACCATTAGACACTTGTAAGTTTGCTAATCCTTCTTTAATTAAGTTTAGCTTAGTTATTTAGCTAAAAGTCAAACCATCGTAATTACGGTTTAACTTCGAGATTAATTAATAATGGCTCAGTCAAATCTCGAATTAAAAGTAGTTATAAGTTGGTAATTATGTGGGTAATAAACCCTTAAAAGGGTTCCCCCTGATTCCCACTCTAACTAGGTCAAATGTCGGGTCAAACTTGTATTTAAAAAGTCAACAGAATGTGTAAATTACAATTTATGCATAATTTGCAATGTAGAACACATACAACCTGTTTGATCATTAATATAACTTGGTAATTAGTGTAAGGACATGTCTAAACATGTTCAGCCCGACAATTTCCTGTTTAGACCCGGTTCGGAACCGAAAGTCGCATAGTTTGACTTATACTTTGACTTTCAGTTCTGACCCGTTATGGTATGTTTTAGAAATGCCTTAGAGCTTTATTTGGACCAGGTTACATGCTAGTATAACCCTATGTGATTATACACCTCGGATCATTAGTTATCCAATTAATATGCATGATTCCGTTAATTGCTCATATATTGACCATTATGCCCTTTTCACCTTAAAACATGATTTTTGGAAATGTAAAAGAGTAGAAACTTTAATTACTGATATATAAACTTGTATGCAAAATTTGACATCAGTTTGAGGTGTAGGTTAAGAGTTATGCTTGTTAGCGTAAAATTAAAGCTTTATGTTAAATAAACGGCGTAATTAGCATATAGCCTAGTTAAGCCTACTTTTTGGTATCAAACTTAATACCCACAGATGTAATATATTATTTTGGGATTTTTAAATATTTTTAATTAATTTTAGGCTGAGCATAACTAATAGTCGTAGGCTTAATCCGGTAATTGTCGGTTTTGCCCTTACGGGCCATAAAATGAGTTTTTGCATATCTAAACGACTCCAAACCTTTTCCTACTGCTCACATATGATAAATAAATTATTTTAAGCCTTCTGGAAATATAAAAATATCAGATTTATGTATCAAACCCGGAAATGGCCTCTAATCGCCTTTTTTTAAGCGTTTTTAACGCATAGTATGTACTAGAATTATTTTAAACATACAAGGGTTGATACCTACTGATATTTGTGGAAAATTATAATGTTTTAACAGTAAGAAAACGTTGTTTAACTCAGACTTCAGTTTGGAGCTTTTCGGCTTATGTGAAATTACCAAAATACCCCTACGGGGCATAGTTTGGTTATAATTGGTAAATTTCATGTATATACTTTAACCTACTGATATAACTTAGAAAATTGAGTATATTTGCTGATTACATCAGGCCTGTAACTCAGGTTGACACTTAAACTCTTTTACAACCTTTAAAATGACCAAACTACCCCTACGGGGCATAGTTTGCGTTTAAATTCGATTCGGGCATAATAAAAGACATATTACTGATGTCACAACATATATGAAGCATATTAACTTAGGAAACCTGTAAATAGCTCTCATGAATACCCGTTACGCTTATTACGCGTTCGGTTCGGTTTATGTAACTAGTTTACATAAATTAGCCTAAACGGGTCAAACCTTATCGGTTTTATCTCAAAATCCAGAATGTGTATAATATACCCATATTAAACAAGTCTTCATACTTGTCGGGTCTAAAACGCATTCTATCCGGTCATCGCTTAATCGTGCGTACGAACCGTATCTTTAAAACTAACCGGTCTAAGCTTAAGCTTAATTAAAGACCCGTTAGAATTCTAATAGGTTATTATAAACCTTTGTTCCAGAATAGGAGACCAGTAAAAGCTACCTACATTTTGCTTATTGTGATTATTACATTGCTCAGGTAAATACTTTTAACTTATTTTCCCTATACGGGCTTGGGTTACGGTATATAGCATACCGCTTGATCGGGCATCAAATCTTCCATCGTTGGGTGGTTAATTGAATAATTTGATCGGCTCGTTTAAACAGTCTTGTTACTTAAAGCCTTTGGGGGGTTAATGACCATGTCCCGGATATCCTTGGCATCATTTTACGAAATGGCCACGACTTAAGCGCGGGGTGTAGGCGTACACCCGTCAGTGCACAAAAGAATATTGTGGTGTGTCTATTGATCTTTAACCCGGACAAGATCCGGGCTACTGAACGCACAAGGAACATGTAATTCGTTCACAAGATTATATATTTAAATAATTCTCCCAAGTTAAATAAAATGTTTATGCCACGTGCATCCAAACCAATTTTCAATCATTTTCCAAAATGAGTCAGTTGATTGTATTTACCAGTGTAAACTGACGTTTCTTCCCAAAAAGACTAAATGCAGGTACTAAGCAAAATTGGCTGGGATTTCTCCTTAAGCATCATTAGAAGTCTCGCAAGCTTAAGATGCCTAAAGTCTGTTGAACTATTGTTTCCATTTTGTTTCCGTTCCATCTGTGGATAAACTTCCGAATATTGTGACATATGATATTACAATATTAAATTCGGTTGTATTATATCTTTTAAATTGCTTCCGCTGTGCATATTAAATATTGTGTTGTTTGACTATTATGTTGCCAACCACGTCACGATACTCCCCACCTGGCCCGCCGGTGACACGTGGAAATCGGGGTGTGACAGGTTGGTATCAGAGCCAACACTGAGTGAATTAAACACTAGCCTTTTGTGTTTAATCTCAGTTACACAATTGCACATATCTAAACTTTCGAGTCTAGACATATAACATAGGACAAATTCTACCTTGTTTGGTTTTTTGTTTTGTCCTTTAATTTTTATATATTGTTATTGTTATCTCATGCTATATTGACAGGATTTACATAATGCCGCCAAGATACTTCCGAAGGAGAGGACGAGGAAAGGGGCCAATCACCGCCCCCAATGATAATGAAGTTGGACCTTCGAATGCGCGAGCTCCATCTACCACGGAGAGTGACGATCCCCGGGAGAACCGGAGGAACCTCTTTGAGCCGGCCAGACGGTCGGTCTCACACAGTTCAACACCTCCTAACCCTTATGGGCCACAGCCGGAGTATGAGCCCAACAACCCTCAACCTTCATACATACCATTACAGCGATCTTTATCGCATAATTCTTTTGGTGACCCTACACCAGTTTTTAGGGGCCGGTTTAACCCGGCAAATTTTATACAAGAACCAGTGGGTTTTAACCCATTGGGGCCAGAGGATCATTTCTCTGGCGATCACATGGACGACATGGACGAGGATACGGACCCCGTCGAGCCTGCCAGTGGTACACCAAACCACCCGATAGAGATCTCTGACAGATCTTCTTTCCACGGATCACCCTATGTTGGTCCAGATAGCTTTCAAGCTATGTTTACCAGGCACGAATGGTACTATACACCTCCTCACCATTCGTCGCCTCATCAGCAGCAGCAGCAGGATCCCTCTGTGGATTCAAGATTTGTGGCAGTCACGCTACCACCTCCACCGCCACCAGTTCAACCGGCACCTTCGCAACCGTCGAGGCGTTGGAGATCTGGATCGCGTATGTCTACACGGGGAGGAGACTTCCATTTCAGCTCTCCTCGGCAATCAAGTGGCAGCCATTACCCGCCACATCAAGAAGATCCACAAATGGGTGGACCTTCGCACCCAGTTGCACCGCAACCACCGCCTATGGGTTTTGATAACCCAATTCTGGCATACACGGGTTCCATGGCGTATAACCCGTTTGAGCAGCCGGTGCACACCAACTACAACTACGCTGAAGCCGATCCTTACATGGTAGCGGCTAACTACAAACCCAAGGACCCTATGGAGATCCATGGGGAATAGGGTACCCAACACATGGGTACCAAATACCTCCAAGACCTATTATCAGACAACAATCGCAACCACCAAGGTTCTCCCCACCAGAGCGTGAAGAAATTCTGCAAAGGTTGGACCATGTAGAGCGAGAGTTTCACAGGGAACGAAGGGAGCGACAAACTTTCTTCCAAGGATTAACGAGCCTAATTAAAGGGAAGAGCAAGAAGGACCACTAAATCCTTCCATTGGTTGTATAAACCCCTACGTGGGTATGCTTGTTTGTTTTGACCCCTGCGTGGGTCTATCTTTCTGTAAACCCCTGTGAGGGTATGTTATTTGTGTAAGTCCCTACGTGGACTATTATGTTATTAAGCCCCTGTGTGGGTATGTGTGTTATTAAGCCCCTGCGTGGGTAAGTACTTGTTTAAACCCTTGCGTGGGTAAGTTTGTTTATTGAAAAGTCCCGTTTAGGGCGACATGTAATCTTTTGAAAATTAATAGAATGTTATGTTTATAAATTTCATCTTGCTATTATATGCATAAATATTGAATATGAAATAAATAAATTAAAAAACATTCCTTTTAATAATAATCTGCCTATTTAAATATTGAATAAGAATCTTAAGAGTGAAACCTAGCCTGAGTGTCATTATAAAGACCTGGCCATGATGGTAAGACCTGTTTAAAAGATTCAAATCCCGGTTAACATCTGAGAATATGTTAACACTCCTGGCAGACGTGATTCATTAAAATCACACACGTCATTATTATATAAGGATATTTCCAAAGATTCAAACCCAACTAAATGATCTCTGAATCATGGGTTAAATCATCAACTAAGATGATCATATTTTGACCATACGTGGTAATATAGTGCCTACGGGCCTTGCTCATTTCCATTTGAGCCAAAAGACAGTGGCAGCTATGACTCCCTGTCAGATAAAGGTAATGAACTAGGTTCAAACCTTCATGCTTTGATTCTCTGAAATCATAGCTTAAAATTTATAAATGTCCTTGTGACTAGGCCTATTGTGCCAGTATACCTTCATGTTTTGATTCTCTGAAATCATAGAGTATAAACTAAATTGTCCATGTGACTAGGCCTTTTGTGCCACAAATAAAACTGTTATTGTTTTATAATTAGGATAAATTATAATAGAAATCCTAAAATAAATATGATTAATAAATTAACCGAATATGGTCTCTGTTTACCATGGTTAATGAATTACCCTAAGGGGTATTTCCATAATAAACTCCCGAATAAACAATTGTCCTTGTTTTCTGTAACAATTCAATTAAAATGGCTAACTCAGACGAGATAAATAGTCATCCAGTGGAGAACATTGATAACGCCCGGGTTAATTTAACGGGTGCTGAATTGAAAGCGTTGGTCGACGACGAGGTTACAAAGGCATTGGAACGGCAGTACGAAGAGTATAGTGGGACTCGTAGTAGGACCCTATCTACACAGCCTTCAAAGCCACCGTCCAAGAAGGACGAACCGAAGAAAGATGATGATCGACACTCCTCGAACCACCACAGTAATCCATCTCAACATATTGTGTTAAATCAGGGACCCCGTGACAAGGGTTGCTCTTATAAATATTTCGTTTCCTGCAAACCCCGGGATTTCACTAGGGAGAAGGGGGCCATTGACTGTATGACGTGGCTGGATGAGATGGATACGGTTATGGATATCAGCGGATGCGCTGAGAGAGACGTGGTCAAGTTTGTGTCGCAGTCTTTTAAGGGTGAAGCTTTAGCATGGTGGAGATCTCTGATTCAAGCCACCGGGAAAATCCCATTGTACAATATGTCATGGGATCAATTTGTTGCCCTTATCAGGGAAAATTACTGCCCTCAGCATGAGGTGGAGAAGATAGAGTCTGATTTTCTATCATTGGTGATGACAAACCTTGACTGTCAAGCTTACCTAACGAGCTTCAACACGATGTCCCGGTTGGTTCCGTATCTGGTAACCCCGGAACCAAAAAGAATAGCTCGTTTTATCGGTGGTTTAGCCCCGGAAATCAAGGAAAGCGTGAAGGCTTCTCGGCCAGCTTCTTTTAGATCTGTAGCTGACATATCCTTGTCCCTCACTTTAGATGCGGTCAGGCAGAGATCGCTGAGGAATAAGGAGGCTGAGAAGAGAAAACGTGAAGATGATAGTTCATGGAGATCGAACAAGAAGCACCGTGGGAATGGTGACAACAAGAAAGGATCGGAGTCAAGGAAAGATGGGCATCATTCTGGTGAGAAGCCAAAATGCAAAATTTGCAAGAAACAGCACTTTGGGAAGTGCAGGTTAGAGTCGAATTCGCAGACTCAGTCAAAAACCTTTGCTTGTGGTATATGCAAGTCCACGGATCACAAAACCTTGGATTGCAAGAAGATGAAAGACGCAACGTGCTACCGTTGCAATGAAAAGGGGCACATTAAGACCAACTACCCTAAATACACCAAGAAGCCTGAAGAGGCCAAGAAGACTAATGCTAGAGTCTTCAGAATGGACGCAAAGGAAGCGGTTCTAGACGACAATGTGATTACAGGTACTTTCCTTGTAAATGATGTCTATGCTAGAGTACTTTTTGATTCGGGCGCTGATAAGTCTTTCGTTGATAATAAGTTTTGTGAACTGCTGAAATTACCTATCAAAACCTTAAATGTGAATTATGATGTGGAGTTAGCAGATGGCACCATAGAAACCGTCTCTACTGTGTTAGATGGATGTGTTATATCCATTAAGAACCACTCTTTTCCTCTGTCTCTGCTTCCCTTTAAGTTGGCCGGTTTTGACATAGTTCTGGGTATGGACTGGTTATCTCATAACCAGGCCCAAATTATCTGTAACAAGAAACAAGTGGTAATAAAGACTCCGTCTGGTGAATCACTTACCATTCGGGGAGATACCCAGTATGGGCTGCCTGAGCAAGTGACTATGCTCAAGGCTTCAAAATGTTTAAAGAAGGGTTGTGTCATCTACATGGCAGAAGTGATTATTGATGAGCCTAAACCGAAGATAGAAGACATCCCTGTCATTTCTGAATACCCTGAAGTTTTTCCGGAAGAACTACCTGGTTTGCCACCAGATAGGCAAGTGGAATTCAGGATTGATATCATCCCCGGAGCAGCACCTGTTGCTAGAGCACCTTACAGGTTAGCCCCAACGGAAATGAAAGAATTAAGGACACAGCTAGACGAATTGCTAGCCAAAGGTTTCATTAAACCTAGTTCGTCTCCTTGGGGAGCGCCAGTCCTGTTTGTCAAGAAGAAGGATGGATCGATGCGTCTGTGCATCGACTATCGTGAGCTTAATAAGGTCACGATAAGGAATAGATATCCTTTGCCCAGGATCGACGATTTGTTCGATCAGTTACAAGGGGCAAGTTATTTCTCGAAGATTGACTTGAGGTCAGGCTACCATCAACTGAAGGTCAGAGATGAAGACGTACAAAAAACAGCATTTAGGACTCGTTATGGTCATTACGAGTTCCTAGTGATGCCTTTTGGGCTCACCAATGCACCAGCCACGTTCATGGATCTCATGAATCGCGTTTGCAAGCCATACTTAGACAAATTCGTCATCGTGTTCATCGACGACATTCTGATCTACTCGAAGAACCAAGCTGACCATGAGAAACACCTTCGATGTATTCTCAAACTCCTACATCAGGAGAAACTCTATGCCAAATTCTCTAAATGTGAATTTTGGCTTCGTGAAGTCCAATTTCTTGGACATGCGGTTAGCGAGCATGGTATCCAAGTGGATCCCGCTAAAGTTGAAGTTGTTATGAATTGGCAAGAGCCAAAGACGCCTACGGAGATTCATAGCTTCCTGGGATTGGCAGGATATTACCGGCATTTCATTGAAGAAAGTTAAGTTTGTTTGGGGCCCCAAGCAGCAAGAATCCTTTGATATCCTAAAGCAAAAGTTGAGCAACGCCCCAGTACTGACATTGCCAGAGGGAATAGAAGACTTTGTGGTTTACTGCGATGCGTCGCACACTGGCATGGGGTGTGTGCTTATGCAGAAAGGCAAAGTTATTGCCTATGCATCACGACAGTTAAAGGTGCACGAAAAGAATTACACCACCCATGACTTGGAGTTGGGTGCTGTTGTATTTGCACTAAAACTGTGGAGGCATTATTTATATGGTATTAAGTGTGTGATCTATTCTGATCACAAGAGCCTCCAGCATCTATTCAATCAGAAAGATTTAAACATGAGGCAACGCCGTTGGATGGAGACTTTGAATGATTATGATTGTGAAATCAGATATCATCCCGGCAAGGCGAATGTAGTCGCCGATGCCTTGAGTCGAAAGGAGAGGGTGAAACCCATCCGAATCAATGCCAAGCGCATGGAGATAAAGAATAATTTGATTGAAATGTTGTTAGCAGCACAGAAGGAAGCTGTGTTGGAAGCTAACTATCCTAATGAAAAGTTAGGAGTAACTGAGGAGCAGTTAACTCTTAGCAAGGACGGAATTCTAAGATTAAATGGACGAATATGGGTTCCAATTTATGGAGGACTTCGAGATGTCATCCTCCAGGAAGCCCATAGTTCCAAATACTCCGTTCATCCTGGAGCTGATAAGATGTACCAGGATCTAAAGGCAAATTATTGGTGGATAGGCATGAAAAAGTCTGTAGCCACCTATGTAGCTAAATGCTTGACATGTGCGCAAGTCAAAGCCGAGCATCAAAATCCGTCAGGCTTGCTACAACAGCCTAAACTTCCTACGTGGAAGTGGGAAATGGTAACCATGGATTTTATCACCAAGTTACCTAAGACAAGGAAAGGAAATGATACAATATGGGTTATAGTTGATAGACTGACTAAGTCAGCACATTTCCTGCCCATCAAGGAGACTTATAGCTCCGATATGTTAGCCCAGTTATACGTTGATAAGATTGTAGCTTTACATGGCATACCTGTGTCTATTATCTCTGACAGAGATACTAGATACACGTCACATTTTTGGAAGAGTTTCCAACAATCTTTGGGCACACGTTTGAATTTTAGTACGGCTTATCATCCTCAGACGGACGGCCAGAGTGAGCGTACTATTCAAACGTTGGAAGACATGCTACGCGCATGTGTGATCGATTTGGGTGGTAGTTGGGATAAGAACCTACCGTTAATCGAATTCTCCTACAACAATAGCTACCATACCAGCATTAAGGCTGCGCCCTTCGAGGCATTATACGGTAGAAAGTGTAGATCGCCCGTCTGTTGGGCGAAGTTGGAGATGTCCAATTATCAGGACCAGAGATAGTCTTCGAAACGACGGACAAGATTGTCCAGATTCGTGACCATCTCAAGGCTGCCCGAGATAGGCAGAAGAGTTACGCTGATCCAAAGCGTAAAGCCTTTCACTTCAAAGTAGGTGACAAGGTGTTGCTTAAAGTATCGCCCTGGAAGGGGGTGATGCGATTTGGTAAGAAAGGCAAGCTAAGCCCGAGGTACATAGGACCTTTCGAGGTTATTGAACGTGTCGGGTCAGTTTCCTATAAGTTAAACTTACCTGAAGAGCTCAGTTGAATTCACAATGTGTTCCACATCTGCAATCTGAAGAAGTGCTTCGCTGACGAATCACTGGTCATACCACATACAGATGTGCATATAGATGAGAGCTTGAAATTTGTGGAAAAACCTTTGTCGATTGAAGATCGACAGGTAAAGAAGCTTCGAAGGAAGCATGTACCTATTGTAAAGGTCAAGTGGGATGCCCGTAGAGGTCCCGAGTATACGTGGGAGGTTGAATCCACCATGAAAGAAAAATACCCTCATTTGTTTCAGTAAATCTCGAGGTCGAGATTTCTTTTAAGGGGGCGAGGATGTAACACCTCGAAAATTCGTGTTCAATGAAATAACGACACGTGTCAATTAAGACAAAAGTGATATAAACCCGGATATAATTAAAGATGTACGACGGGAATTAAAAGTGTTGTCATGTTAATTTTACACCTCTGAACGACCTTATTATGAATCCCAAGACTAATAAACATCTGGTATATATTCAAATTCGGGGAATCATAGCAACAAACTGATTCATAATTGAAATGGTGGACTCCTACGAAGAAAATGCACGGTAAACCTTCTTTAACGGCACTTTCTTATGAATCCAAAGAAACATGGCAAGGTGGTAGGGTATGGAACTATTCAAGGCACATTTTTGAGGCCCCAAACTGTTAAAACAAGTTCCAAATTCGAAACCCACGAGTTACCCTTTCAAAACACCAAAGAACAACAACTTTTTGCCCTGAGGACAAGCTTACGGACCTCAACACTGGGGACCTTACGGTCCGTAAGCAGTGCCCAGCGACAGAAAACCGGCTGTTGCCTGTTTTAAGTGCATTGTTCGACCTTTAAACGATTTTCCTCATATTTCTTGGCCCCTAAACAACCCCTAAACATCTAGGACACCTGTGGGAATGTTGTGGTCAGTGCTAGACTTAGATGTCAACACATTGTGGTGCCTTGATCACTATATAAAGCTCCAATGTGCAAACACTTTGATCATTCCTTCCTCAAACATCTTCTGATCAATTGTGGAGCACAAGAGCACTCTCCAGACCTTCCTAATCAACCATTAGACACTTGTAAGTTTGCTAATCCTTCTTTAATTAAGTTTAGCTTAGTTATTTAGCTAAAAGTCAAACCATCGTAATTACGGTTTGACTTCGAGATTAATTAATAATAGCTCAGTCAAATCTCGAATTAAAAGTAGTTATAAGTTGGTAATTATGTGGGTAATAAACCCTTAAAAGGGTTCCCCCTGATTCCCACTCTAACTAGGTCAAATGTCGGGTCAAACTTGTATTTAAAAAGTCAACAAAATGTGTAAATTACAATTTATGCGTAATTTGCAATGTAGAACACATACAACCTGTTTGATCATTAATATAACTTGGCAATTAGTGTAAGGACATGTCTAAACATATTCAGCCCGACAATTTCCTGTTTAGACCCGGTTCGGAACCGAAAGTCGCATAGTTTGACTTATACTTTGACTTTCAGTTCTGACCCGTTATGGTATGTTTTAGAAATGCCTTAGAGCTTTTTATTTGGACCAGGTTAGATGCTAGTATAACCCTCTGTGATTATACACCTCAGATCATTAGTTATCCAATTAATATGCATGATTCCGTTAATTGCTCATATGTTAACCATTATGCCCTTTTCACCTTAAAACGTGATTTTTGGAAATATAAAAGAGTAGAAACTTTAATTACTGATATATAAACTTGTATGCAAAATTTGACATCAGTTTGAGGTGTAGGTTAAGAGTTATGCTCGTTAGCGTAAAATTAAAGCTTTATGTTAAATAAACAGCGTAATTAGCATATAGCCTAGTTAAGCCTACTTTTTGGTATCAAAATTAATACCCACTGATGTAATATATTATTTTGGGATTTTTAAAGATTTTTAATTAATTTTAGGCTGAGCATAACTAATAGTCGTAGGCTTAATCCGGTAATTGTCGGTTTTGCCCTTATGGGCCATAAAATGAGTTTTTGCATATCTAAACGACTCCAAACCTTTTGCTACTGCTCACATATGATAAATAAATTATTTTAAGCCTTCTGGAAATATAAAAATATCAGATTTATGTATCAAACCCGGAAATGGCCTTTAATCGCCTTTTTTTAAGCGTTTTTAACGCATAGTATGTACTAGAATTATTTTAAACATACAAGGGTTGATACCTACTGATATTTGTGGCAAATTATATTTTTTTAACTGTAAGAAAAAGTTGTTTAACTCAGACTTCAGTTTGGAGCTTTTCGGCTCATGTGAAATTACCAAAATACCCCTACGGGGCATAGTTTGGTTATAATTGGTAAATTTCACGTATATACTTTAACCTACTGATATAACTTAGAAAATTGAGTATATTTGCTGATTACATCAGGCCTCTAACTCAGGTTGGCGCTTAAACTCTTTTACAACCTTTAAAATGACCAAACTACCCCTACGGGGCATAGTTTGCGTTTAAATTCGATTCGGGCATAATAAAAGACATATTACTGATATCACAACATATATGAAGCATATTAACTTAGGTAACCTGTAAATAGCTCTCATGAATACCCGTTACGCTTATTACGCGTTCGGTTCGGTTTATGTAACTAGTTTACATAAATTAGCCTAAACGGGTCAAACCTTATCGGTTTTATCTCAAAATCCAGAATGTGTATAATATACCCATATTAAACAAGTCTTCATACTTGTCGGGTATAAAACACATTCTATCCGGTCATCGCTTAATCGTGCGTACGAACCGTATCTTTAAAACTAACCGGTCTAAGCTTAAGCTTAATTAAAGACCCGTTAGAATTCTAATAGGTTATTATAAACCTTTGTTCCAGAATAGGAGACCAGTAAAAGCTTCCTACATTTTGCTTATTGTGATTATTACATTGCTCAGGTAAATACTTTTAACTTATTTTCCCTATACGGGCTTGGGTTACGGTATATAGCATACCGCTTGATCGGGCATCAAATCTTCCATCGTTGGGTGGTTAATTGAATAATTTGATCGGCTCGTTTAAACAGTCTTGTTACTTAAAGCCTTTGGGGGGTTAATGACCATGTCCCGGATATCCTTGGCATCATTTTACGAAATGGCCACGACTTAAGCGCGGGGTGTAGGCGTACACCCGTCAGTGCACAAAAGAATATTGTGGTGTGTCTATTGATCTTTAACCCGGACAAGATCCGGGCTACTGAACGCACAAGGAACATGTAATTCGTTCACAAGATTATATATTTAAATAATTCTCCCAAGTTAAATAAAATGTTTATGCCATGTGCATCCAAACCAATTTTCAATCATTTTCCAAAATGAGTCAGTTGATTGTATTTACCAGTGTAAACTGACGTATCTTCCCAAAAAGACTAAATGCAGGTACTAAGCGAAATTGGTTGGGATTTCTCCTTAAGCATCATTAGAAGTCTCGCAGGCTTAAGATGCCTAAAGTCTGTTGAACTATTGTTTCCATTTTGTTTCCGATCCATCTGTGGATAAACTTCCGAATATTGTGACATATGATATTACAATATTAAATTCGGTTGTATTATATCTTTTAAATTGTTTCCGCTGTGCATATTAAATATTGTGTTGTTTGACTATTATGTTGCCAACCACGTCACGTTACTCCCCACCGGGCCCACCGGTGACACGTGGAAATCGGGGTGTGACAGTTAAAGTCTGGGTTTGAAAGTTCAAGTTCAACTAACAACAATCCAAAATCTTCGGTTAAAAAAGTTTACAATAAAGAATTCTTGTTATCAAAATCTAATTTGAATGATGAACCAATCAAAGTGTCATATACTTTGAATGATTCAAACAAATTATATTCTGATGAGGAATTTCCAATAAGAGGTGTTAAACCAGAAATGATAAAAAAGGTTTTCAAACTAACAGAAATTAATATTTCTGAAATAAAAGATGTAAATCTTTCTGAAAAATCCAAGACCTTACACCTCAAGAGTTCAACAAAGGTTAAACAAGAAAAAGGGTTACAGTTCTGGTTCTGGTTTTCAAAAGAAACCAAACCATAACGGTAATTTCAAAAGAAAAGGATTAGGATTTATTCCACCGAAAAAAACATAAAAATGAGAAAACTTATAAACCAAAAACTGTGTTTGTTTCAGGAATATCATCTGAAGAGGAAAAAGAGAAGTTGTTCTGGAATCAACCCAACAAAGAATTCCTTGCTAAGAAGCAAGAAGAGATGAAGAAGGATATTGCTCAAAAGAAAGAAACGAGAACCTGTTTTCAATGCAAAACAGTTGGTCATATTGCCAGGAATTGTCCAAAGGCAATACAAACAAAACAGGGAGTTTCTGATAAACTAAAAGAAAAGATGGTTGAGAATGAATCACCAACCAAACAATTTAAAGATTTCAAAAATTCGAAGTTTGAGGTTGGTGAATGTTCAAAAAGATTTTACAAAAGGAAAGCAAATCTTGACAATTACAAGTAGGTTGTTAAGAAATCTGATGATAGTTCTAGCAATGATTCTGATTCGTTAAAATCAGAGGAGCTATTTTCAGGCGATGAATCTGATTCCACAAAGTCAGAGGAGCCACAAGTTGAGTTAAAATTGGAAACATCAGTTCCGCCAATGGATGATGTCAATTTTCCACCATTGCGAGCTGAAAATTTTAAACAAAAAATTGGCAAAATTGAGATTTCAAATCAATTTTTCTTTGAAAAGAAAGAATTTGATGTTGAAAAGGCGTTTAACTCCAAAGTGAACACATTTTTGGAAAAATGGTTGATAGGAAGGTAAAGGGAGTTAAATAATTTTATGAGAAGAAAACGAAGAAACCAGGTAAAGATGGGTCGTCCCAGGTTTGTGACTGGGATGGAACCTATTATGATTGTTAAAAATCAGGACTTGCCGGAGCTCCCAAGTTGGTAATCGCGGAGCAGGAATTGGCATCTTTCTTGAGAAATTCACGTTTGTGATATTTCGTCTTTCAAGTGGTAAATCAGGGACATTAAGTTGTACTTGATTTTCTACAAGTGGTGTTTGTTGTTTGAACTTAAAATTGTTACATTTTAAAAACAGGTTGAAGGTAAAAGAACAAGGTGATGAATTGATCCCCTAACCTACAAGAGGTTTTATGAAATCAACAAAATTTATTTTCTGGAAAAACCATCTTTGATTAAAACAAACTTAAGTGTTTTGAAATCATAATGGGAAAATAGTTTGTTGTCAGGGGGAGTTCTGATTGTATATGCCAAGTGGATGGCGATTTGAAGTGATTCGATATCAGCTATCATCTTATTTGTACAGTTTGTTTTCAAATTTTCCCAGAAAATAAAAATTGAAATATATTTTGATTTTAGGGGGAGTAAATTTTTTTAGCAAATTTCAAAAATTTGAAAAGTCAAAAACATGATAAAATCAAAAATGAGTTTTGTTGTGAAAAAAGAGGAAATGATAGTACATCAGTGGACGATCACAGCATGCTAAAGAATTGGAAAGTCAAATGTGATAAACGGTCTCACTAATGATGTGCCAGAAGGTTTTTACACATTTAGTAGATTGTGACGAGATATAAACCTAAATTTCAAACTTACTTATCTCGTGGGGAACATCTCTCGGATATATGGGTAACCCCCAAAATCTTGTTTGAAAGGTCCCTCTTTCTGAGATACTACGTCTTTATGCTTAGTGATATCTGGGGTATTATCCCGGGACTTCTGATTTTGCTGAAACAATAGCCTAGTCCCCGGAGAATACTTTACGCTGCTTGAAATATAGCCCACCCTCAGCATAAAAAATGATGAAACATTGCAAAATGCTAATCATGTGTTGTTGAAGAAAAGATTCTCTAAAGGGAACCCACCAAAAGTCGAAGCCGTCATCTCTCTGATTTTGCGGAAGCAATAGCCTGAGCTCTCACGGCCCTCGCATTCAACCCTTTACAGATATCATCTAGGTATACTCACCTGTAATACTGAATATTGGAATCTGGATACGGGAGTATATTCTGAGGTGGGACACATGAATAAGTTTAAGTCTCTAAAACACTAATTCCATATCTCGAAACAGTTGAAATTTGTGTGAAAATTTAAGTGGATCAGTATACTGACAATCTACGTGAATCGTTTAGAACTTAAAATGTTTAAAGCTTAACGGTGTTGGTGATTTGTCACATAAACTGATATGATCCTCTTATACAAACTCACAAAAATATTGTCTGTAAATATTTCTTTATTGCATTTTGTTAAAATCAAAATTCCAAAAAGATTTTAGTGTGTTTTAGCATAAATTTTGAAAAATTCAAAAAGATCTTCGACAACTGATGTTGAAAAGCTGATTTTCAAAATTCCAAAGTGCTAAACATGATGAACAACAGGTTTGGGAGAAGTTTTTTAAAAAAAAATGTTTGCGTACAAGTGGTCATCAGAAACTGTTAAATGATAAATCATTCTGAAAAATTACCTGCAAATGATATAGGTTTATCAGATATTTTAAAGTTGTGAAACTTATGTTGTGGTAGAGAATGTGCAGGTTAGCTAGGTTCTGATACCTGAGATTGAGAAAAGCCAGGTTACGATCTTAGAACCTGTGAAAAGTGAATTCTAGACTGCGATCCCAGCTTAGCGAAAGGGGGAGTCTGATGACATCAAGAGAGAGTCTGAAGATGCTGATGAACTTAAGGAATCAAGAGATCTGATCAAGAGAATTAGAAGACTCAAGAGCCAGGGTGATATTCTGGAATTGAAGATTAGATCAACATCCGAGGAGGAGATAAGTTGATAAAGAGAAGAGAGAGATAAAGGATATTTTACATTGTTAGATACTTCGGAAGAGGTCGAGAGGACTAATAAAGACTGAAGATTGAAGACTTGACATCGAAGACTTCGTCAACATCTGAGGGGGAGTCTGTTGGTGCATCCGTCTGTCGACTTCGTCTTGTATCGAGTCTTGTATTTGTATAGATAGATCAGGGCACGAAAGACGAGAATAGTATGTTTATAGGTATTTCGCTTGAAATGACACATATGTCATTTCAAACGAAATTAACATGATGATTCTGTTTGAACTAATTCCGTGCGAAATCAGATTCCGCTTGGGCTGTTTCAAACGAAATCACCTCACCTATAAATACCTGTCATGCCTAGTCATTTGTAACGATTCTGATTCCGGTAGCGAAGCTCTGCCGAAGTGTCTACAGCATTGTAATCGATCTAATATCAATCAAAAGACAGTTTAAAGTGAATATCTAGCTGAATTGAACTTGATACGTTTGTTTCCGCCTTTCGTATCGAGCAAAAACTCTTCTGATCGAATCTTTCGGGTCAGAAAACGATCCTACAAGAATCTTGTAGAGAATGACGTGTAGATTAAAGTTGTACAAGAATCTAGTGTAAAACGTACCGAAATCGCCGAGAAATGGAAGAAAATAGGAGTGTGTGTGTCTGGTCGAGTGGGGCTGTCACATCAGTGAAAATGGTGATGTGACAGGCCTATTTATAGTGTGAGAAGGAATGAAGGCGGTGTGCACTCGGATCGAATGGCGGTTCGATCGAGTGGCCATCCGATCGGGTGGCCATCCGATCGGGTGGCCATCCGATCGGATGGCTATCCGATCGGATGGTCATCCGATCGGATGGTCATCCGATCGGATGGTCATCCGATCGGATGGTCATCCGATCGGATTGCCACTCGGTCAATCCCATCTTTTCCGTTCAACCGTATTTGATTCGATTTGCGAGTTAGATTAAGTGTTGCGTAGTATGGGGTAATAGTATAATTAGATTATAGAAATAGCACAAAAGTTTTCAAAGTTTCATAGTTTCTGCCAGTGACAAGACTCCAGTCCCTCGTTTAACCAAGTCTCAAGTTTCACGAGCCTCAAGAGTCAAGCACCAAAGTATCAAGAATTAGACATTCCAAGTATCTAGAATTAGGCATTCCAAGTATTTAGATTTAGACATCCCAAGTATCTAGAATTAGGCATTCCAAGTATGTAGTATATAGCATAAAATTCACCAAGTACCAAAAGTGTTAACGACTACATAGTTCAGGGACTAAAATTGACAATGTCTAAAAGTCTAGGGGCGCAGGTATTACACGTTACATATCAACATTTGTATTAACCTTAACCTTTTCGTCACCATTGTATCGTAACTTCTAGATTGTACAATCCCAATAGCCTTTGGCAGCTACAAAGACACCACATTCGTCCCCTAAGAGACCATTCTAAGTCCATAGAGAGTTCCACTTATGTCAACGTATTTTGCAATGCTAACACTCGTCTAGCATACATATAAGGACTATGTAAGAACTTTATTTTAGAAACTTTAAATTCTTATATAAGGTATTGCTTTAAACATTTATCTTTCTTTCGTAAGTTTTCTTTAAAAACTTTACATTAACTTTCCTTATGGTGACATAACCTTTTAGCTTCATGTTCGTTAACATACTTCACAAAGTTAACCTTTCAGCTTCACTTATATTAACATACTTTACAATGCTAACCTTCCAAAACCATAAAACAGCTAAGACTTTCATAAACATTTCATAAATACGTTTACCTTACGTGTACGCTCACCAGCCCAAAAAGGTAAGCTTTCAAAAGGGTCTAGAACTCACCAGTTTGCGTTTAGCTTAGCAGTGTAAGGATTTCTACACCCATCATGCGATCTGCACAAAGGTTAACACGTGAAACTTATCACTCCACATGCTACTGTCACCAAGCACAGTGTCGTCGACACTATCATCAGCTCAGTCATTGGTTCAATATCGTCCACACTCTCATAACACTTTTCCTAACTTATGATAGGACATGCTACGACTTCTGAAAAGTGTTGCCTGTGATTATAACTTTTGTCATTCCCTCTTAGTGACAGTCTTGAGTGTTGTCGATGCCACATTTCAACAATCATTGGCAAACCTCGAGCTCAACACCATCTTCCCCAACACTCCCCCATGAGTGTTTCTAGGTAGTGCCGCTGGACCTGCAAGTTCTATGTCTCCGTACCTTCATCCAACCAGGTCCATTTTCAGCCTAAAATTGAAAATTTTTACATCCAAGACGTTTGTTTAACTCACATGAAGCATGATCTATGGTATTTATTCCAAAAACACGTAAAATTCTGATCTTTGAGCTAAAAATCAGAGTTCTACCAAAAACTACAAAAATCACAGATTTAAGGTCAAATTTTACGAGAAACTTGACCAAAATGTAGTTTTGATGATTAGGGATTGATGAGCAACGAGATCCAAGCTTTAAATATTCAAAATCTTGATCTAAGCTTCATCCATTTTCTCTCTCTAGAAATCTAATTTGAATCGGTGATTATTAGCCTAGGTTTCATCCCTTTCTATTTATAGTGAGTGTTTAAGTGCAATATAATTTCCTTCTTGGGTTTAAACCCACCAATAGCCCATTAATCAAACTTCAAAAGCATCTTCTTCATTAAGCCATAGTGGTAACCCACAAAGTTCTCGTTTCTAGTACTCTGAAAATCCGTGACATTAAACTAAAAAATGTTTTTATTGTTTTTTTAAATCGGGTTAATATCATATAACATTTTTTATTTTAAAATCCTTACCTTAATATGTGTCCTTACTTCAAATATATCTTTCGGTTGACAAATATTTTTGGTTAGGTTAGCATTGCTAAACCTTCCCACAAAATCTGTCATTACCTCACATGTATCTTTAATTTACAATGATAGTTTTACTTTTGAATTAAGTTACTAAAAAATTGCAGAATCTACAATTTTTTTAAGTATTATGATAGACAACGGGATATGTTTGAAACAAACTTTGAGTTATTGTAGAGAAGGATCAAATTTAAACCAAGTATGAGTTTAGTATTATTTTTTTCCATATTTAAACCATACTACATGATTAATATTTTAATCTATTTATTTGAAAACTTATACAGTTATCAATATAATCCAGCAGTTTATTAATATGATAAGAGAGAATTCTTGTACGGAGTGTAGGAGATAAGCTCAACCATTAATCTCCCAAGATCAATGACTCAAAACTATGCAGTGGCATTTTCATAAATATAAGGTTAAAACAATTGAAAAAACAAATAGAGAAAAGGTATTCTGGTCCTTTCTCACTTGAACTCTTCCCCCTTGATTTTCAAACGACTGTAACTTTTCCATACGTTAATATATATTTTTTTAAATCACACCGTATTAACGAGCATTTTATTCTCTTAAATTCGAGTAACCTATTGCTATATTTTTCTTAAAAAAAATTTAATGATTTATAATACTTATTGCATGATTATGTGATTTTGAATACCCAACACATGACTACATGATTTCGAATACCGATTACGTGATTTCATTATAGAATGTGAAATACTAAGGGATTACGTAATTACGTAACAATAGTTGACTATGTATTATTAACTGACTAAGTGATTTTGAATCCATTTCGTGATTACGTGATTTCATTATAGTATTTTATGTAAAACACACTAAGTGATTACGTTATAAGCATAATTGTAATAACATCAGTTATAACAAATCATATTACATGTGTAATCAAGCAATGGATTTATATTGAAAGTGCAATCACGTAATGGTTTATGTTGAATGTGTAATCACATAATGAGTATTCAAAATCACGTAGTCATATATTGGGCATTCAAAATCATGTAATCACGTAATGGACTATTGAGTATTCAAAATCGTGTAATTTTTTAAGAAATCTATAGCAAGAGGTTGCTCGAATTAAAGAGAATGAAATGCTCGTAATACAGTGTAATATAAAAAAAATATTAATGCAGGAAAAAGTTATAGTCGTTTGAAAATCAAGGGAGAAGTTGTTCTTTTGGTAAATGACTAAATTACCCTTGCTCCCAATTACACTTGTCATCCTCTAGTTGGCACGTATGTTTCGCACGGAACTTATGTCTTGTACATGATCCAACCTCTTATTAATAAGCCCGACAATTTTTAAAATTATACGTGAGAAAATATGGTTCATTGTATAACAAAATAAAGGCGGATAAATTTATAGGTTATCTAAATATTTTTTCAAGGTTTAATTACACGACGTAAACATAATTAAGAAGTTTTCTAAGGAATTGATGTTTAAACATTTTAGAAGGGTGTTAGGTATTAACTAGTAAAAGCAAAAGATTGTAAACTTGTATGATGATTATAAAAACACCTAGTTATCTTTTTATGCTCTATAAATAAACATTTTTCATTATTCAAATTTAGTTTAAATTATAAAATTGGCAAGTGTTGTAAACGCCCTCACATGCATTTTATTTCTTTTGAAAAACTAAATTCAATATTGACAAATTGGTATAGCTTATCGAGTTACATGGGTACTTATCAATGATATCACCTTAGTCATATTTGAAATACAGAAATGTAAAATGCTATATAAGGGAGATGATTAAATAACAAGTTTGGTTTGGGTACAAAGTGTAAGAAGCAATAATAGGATAACATGTGACAAATAACAAAAAACATAGGGAGCAACATTTTTGTCAATCTCATTTTATCTTCTCTTTTTTTTCCTCTGCATCTTCAAAACCCACCATTTTCAAAACTCACCATCTTCAACTTTTTCTTCACTTTCTCTCTCTATAATCACTACACCATATTACGATTTTCTTCATAATCAATTATTCAAACCCTCAATCAACGTGTTCTTCAATTTTTTTGAAGCAGCCCAGTTTAATTTTATACAATTTCTCATTTTTTTCTCGTAAGTTTGAAGCGAATCACTCGATTCGTTCGATTCGATCTTTGATCAGTGTTTCTAGGATTCAACTTTTGTCAGTCGTTGACGAAAGTGGTTTCAATCTTTGTAAGAAATCTAAAGAATTTTGTCAAGCATTGCTTTTTACGATCTGGGTTTTCGAATTACGTTTTATAACAAAAAACTATTTTATTTGTTTTTTAGTCCATTGCGTTTTAGAAAAAAATATTTTTTTGTGTTTTTAGTCCATTGCGTTTTAGAAAAAAACAAAACACACATTTTTTTATGTTTTTAGTCCATTGCGTTTTTGAAAGAACACTTTCTTTTGTGTTTTAGTTCATTGTGTTTTAGAAAAAAAAACACTTTCTTTTGTGTTCTTAATCCATTACGTTTTAGAAAGAACACTTTCTTTTGTGTTTTTTGTCCATCGCGTTTTATAAAGAACACTTTCTTTTGTGTTTTTTGTGTAACGCTCTGCATTTTTGTACTTTCCTTATTTAGAAAGATGTAATCGTATTTATATTTTTAGAAATTTGTATTGGTATTCATTCCAAACCTTGTAATCCGAGACTTTGATCATAATGAAACTACATACTTTATACATATGTGTTATACATGCAATCAATTGTTAATTACGTGTTTACTTGCAAACTAGTATTTGTTATACATTCAAAATGTCATCCACACATTCACGATACGCAAGTTATGCATACTTATGCTTTCCATACTCGAAAACATGTCAAATTGTGAAGTTCTAGCAAAAATGATAAACAAACCAAAGTTCAGGAGCTAAATTGCAATAAACAAAACTGATTTGATTATACTAGGCACCGTGTCACGCGAAGGCACCCCCTCCTTAGCTTCACGCGACGCCAAGGTCCTCAATCCACAGCGAGTTGTTTGTTGCTCATGGGTTGGTCACCTTTTCCCACCTTTCTTCTTCCCCAATCACCTTATAACTCCATTAAACACCAAACCCTACTTCACCATTATAAAACCAAGCCTCCATTACCTCATTTACACTTTTCCAACCCTCTAAACACTCTCACAACACTCTATAATCAGCTGAATTTCAAGTTTGTGGCGGAATTCTCTAAGTGCAAAAGTGAGCATCTACCTCACTTTTTTTTCAACTTTCTTCACTTCTTCTTCTTCTTGAAAGCATGGAACATCTCTAGGAGTTTTCTACAAGTTTACCATGGTAAACTAAGGTGGAACATCATCATTTTGAGGTCCAACTTTATGTTTTGGAAAAGAAGTTTACTTAAACTTTACTAAACTTCTTTTTTATGATCTTGCACCTATTTTGCTTCTAACCAAACCTATGGTTATGGGGCTTGAATAGGGTTGATTCCCATGAGTTTAGAGGTCCAAGAACCTCCTAAACTTTCTGTTTTGATAAGGTTCTAAGCAACCTTCAAATGTGTGACCATCCAAGCTCACCATTGTTCATATGGTAAGTCTTGTATTTGTCTAAATGTGCGAATCATGGAAGCTTGGGCTCTCCAAACTTGTTGCACTACCTCACTTGCTTAATTGTTTGTGTTCATCTAAGTAACTTCCTAGAACCAAAGTAAGATAACCCTGCCTCGCCTCCAACATTTTCCATGTTGGGTATGGAACGCCCGGGTTGTTCTTATTTGGCTACTTGGATAATCTAGTAGTCTAGTTGTTTATGTTCTTATGTTCATGACCATCTGAATCATCCTTGTGGTGATTTGTGCATTGGTGAATTCATACAATGAGGTTTAATGGATGCTAATCATCCTACCTCCACGCTTGACTTACATGACAATATATGATTATACATGATGGACTAAATTATAACTTATAAAATATATAATATATATTTAACCGAATTCTTGATATTAACCGGATTATGGTTAGATGTCATGAACTTAGATTATATTATATCCATTCTAGACTCCTCGTTTCTCATGAAAACACATAAAAACTTAGTGTCCAAACGAGTATTTAGACGAGATATATTTTCGTGTACATATACTTTTTATACTTAATTCCGAATCCGAATTCCCTTCAAACTCCGAATACTCATACACCTTCGTTTCCTAATTGTAGGGTAACTTCGGGGTTCTACTCTCAACGACTCATCAACTCATGGTTAATCAGAAAGCTTAGCAAACTGTAAGTGTACATGACCCCTTTTTATTTTTAACACTTTTGGGTGCAATACGTATAATTTATAAAACCCACACATACGCTTACAAACATGCTTGACACGAACAAACAATCCAATATACATGCTTGATACGTGATACTAGAACTCATACATGCTAGAGTACTTATTTGCTTTATATTTGTCATTAACTTCGTACGAACCTCCCTTAACATGTATAGCACTATTTGAGTAAGACGCCACCTGTATTGTTGAGGTCATGTTAAGTTAAACAAAACGGTCTTGTCGTTGCGATGACAAGATTACGCTAGTTGGAATCTTTGGGTTGACAATTATAAGTTGCATGCTGGTATTATTATGTTAAGTCTTAGTTTGCGATTATGCCATGTGGATTTGTTTAAATGTTTATACTTATGCTAGTAATCAAACTTGTATGCTCGCCAATACTTTATGTGTTGACAAGTACTTTAATACGTTTTGTAGGAACTTGATGATGAGACGTTGAACGGAACCTAGTAGGAATAGAAACCCATTTTAAATTTAGTACTTGTTGTATTTTGTTTCTTGTTCAAGTTGTTGTAACTTGTTTCCAAACAATGTATTTTCCGTTTAGCAATGAAATGAAATTTTGATTATTAAATACTTGTCGCAAATAGTCGTTATGAAGTCTCTTGCAATCTCGTTTTCGTCTCACTCCAATGCTTCCGTCATCGGTTGGGGTGTGACATTTTGTCCATTGTGTTTTAAAAAACAGCACTTTCTTTTATGTTTTTAGACCATTGAGTTTTAGAAATAACATTTTTTGTGTTTTTAGTCCATTTGCGTTTTATAAAGAACACTTTCTTTTGTATTTTAGTTTATTGCGTTTTAGAAATAACATTTTATTTTTTGTATTTTGTACATTACGTTTTAGAAAAAAATACTTTTCTTTGTGTTTTTCGTCCATTGCGTTTTATAAAGAACACTTTCTTATGTGTTTTTTTTGTCCATTGTGTTTTATAAAGAAAACTTTCGTTTGTGTTTTTAGGCCATTGCGTTTTAGAAATAATATTATTGCGTTTTAGAAAAAAAGTTATTTTTTGTGTTTTCTGTCAATTGCGTTTTAAGTATTTGGGTTTCTGATTTTTTTTCAAAAGTAATCATAATCTCCTGAGCCTATACGGATTAGGTATATGAAGTTTAGCATTGAGCTTGTTTCTTAAATTAGCTTGAATTTGGATACGGGTTTGTTTAAACTCAACTTATTTCTAGATTTTAGTAAGTTCGGAATAATTTACAAACATATTTAGGATAATTCTAGAGTGGCACGGTTCCTTCACACCCTTGACTAAGCATGAAATAAATAATAAAAAGAAAATGCAATATAAGAAAAGATAAAGGGTCTACATATTGCCACACCCAAACCCCTATTTCCACACCCTGATAGACGTCTCGTATAGGCCTATACGAGGCGTCTAGGGTTCCTTTTCCTGACCAACTTCTGAACCTCGTACAACGTCACATCAGTCACATTAGACGGGGAGTCGAGGCATGTACGAGGGACCAATACGAGGGTACTAAGACGCCTCGTATAGGCCTATACGAGGCGTCTTAGAGACTGATTTGACTATGTGTCTGACATCTGACTTGAAGCAATATGGGGCATCTAGAGCTATACGAGGCGTCTATATTTCATATAAAGTGCAACATACAGTGCATTGTTGGTCCACCCGAGCATTCAACATTCATTTCATTCTGTTTCTTCTACTATTTCTTCGAAAGAAACTCTTGTTGTTTGCATTTGTGTTCTTATCATCCCGAAGTGTTGAAATGTCATCATACTGGAACGAAAACTATGTCTTCGGGCAGTATTCTAGCAACAACTGGGTTCCGTAAAGCGTTCCTGTAACGGTTATTAGCTTAAATGTTTTAATTACTTGCCGTTTAGTTTATTTACTAATGATGATACGGTCGTCTATTTTGGAGGAGTCTGGCGTTCCCGATTCTAATGAGCAAGAGGAGGTTGTGTCTAGTATACAAGGAAAACAAAACAGACCGTTTCTAGATTTGAACACGCATCCCCTGTTGATGAAACAGCCCCTGTAGATGACTCATACCATGCTGGTCAACCAAGTTATCCGACGCAACAAGGGTATCCGGATTATAGATACGGATGTGAATATTCTTACGGAGGAGAGGGTGGATACGGAGGAGACGGTGGATACGGAGGAGACAGTGGATATGGAGGATACTGTGGATACGGAGGAGATGGTGGATACGGAGGAGACAGTGGATATGGTGGATACGGTGGATACGGAGGAGACGGTGGTCATCAGCAATTCATTTCCCCGACCACAGATCTTTTTTTTTCTTTTATTGTTTGTTGTACAGGAGGCCGTGCGCACTAGCACACAGTCTAGCCCAGTACTACGCCTCCGCCCATCACCGACAGGGGCGCAGATTTTTGTATGGCGGCGCGTACGTGACCGTCATTGCCCGTTCATTGGGCATCGTACCGGAGCAGGACCCACATTTACGGACGCCGCCAGTCATGCCGACGCGGATGGGTTTTCCATCGCTGTGGGGGATGACACTAATCAAGAGGTTCGCCATTGGCCTGCGGTTTAAAAACCGCAACGGGGGCATATGGACAGAGGAGCCCCTACCAGAGCAGTTCGAGCTAGTCTATCCTCCGGCAGATCCTGATGATGCAGTGCTCGTGCCGGACCCTCCGATGGATTTAGACGATGCAGCTAGGCCACAGCCACTGCCACCTCCCAGGGCGCCTTAGTTTCCACGTCACGTTATTCCATGTCATGCCCTAGGAGCTGAGCTACATCCGAAGGTACGAGCCGAGCTTGACAGGCTCAACGATTTGGTAGGTTGGTTGGTACGGGCCGAGCAGGATAGACGAGAGAGAGTGATTACCCCCGATACCGCTTCCATCACCTCGAGCACCACATCAGCCGCAGCAGCCAGATCCAGATTCGGAGCCTGATGCGTAGACGAGTTGTAGTTTTTATTTTTGTTATGGATGTACGAACTTATCTCATATATTTTTGTTATGGATGTACAAAAGTTATCTTATATATGTTATATTTACGTTTGTTTTCAGTTACTCGGTTACTTAATGATTGTTTTCTTACATTGATATTGTAACGCCCTGCATCCCTAAACTTTAGGCTATTGGCAAGTTTAGTCCCTGAACTTTGCTTATTATCAATCTTAGTCCCTGAGCTATGTGATAACTAATACTTTGATACTTGGTGAATTTTATGTCATATGCTATATACTTGAAATGCCTAATTCTATATACTTGAAACGCCTAATTCTATATACTTGGAATGCCTTATTCTTTATACTTGGAATATCTAAATCTATATACTTTGGTGCATGACTCTTAAGGATCGTGAAACTTGAGACTTGGTTGAACGTGGGACTGGAGTCTTGTCACTGGCGGAAACTATGAAACTTTGAAATCTTTTGTGTTATTGCTATAAACTAGTTATACTATTACCCAATAAATACGCAACGCAACGCTTGATCTAATGCGTGAAAGGAACCAAAGACGGAAACGCGGAGAGGATGGATTGGCCAAGTGGCAATCCGATCGGATGACCACCCGATCGGATGGCCACTCGATCGAGCTGCCACCCGATCCGTGTGCACAACCCCTCTTCACCCACCTTACACTATAAATAGGAGCTGTCACATCAGTCCTTCACTGATGTGATAGCCTTACTCGACTCAGACGCACGCACACCACATTTCGTTGATTTCCCAGCGATTTCGGTACGTTTTACACTAGATTCTTGTACCTACGAGATTCTCCTTTGAAATCTCACTTTTCACCGTGAAATCTCTTAGATCTGAGTTCTTAAGGATGATGTCATCAATGGTGGTTGGTACAAACTACTATATGATGTCACTCCTAATGAAATTTAGCTTAGATCTAAGGAGTTTCATGCATTTTACACGAAATCTAAGCTAGATCTACACTTTTCAAGCTAAAATCCATGTTTATCTTCATCTATTTTTGAACTTTTACATAAAACGGTAAGATCCGGATCCGAGCGGACTGTAGACTTGATTATTAGTCTAGAGTCGGCTTGGAAAAAGGGATTTGTTACCGGAGAAGGTGACCAGAGTACGGATTCTGACATAAATATCATCACGAACTGACGACGGAATGGACTGGGGTGATTCCCACCTGATCGGATCGGCTGAACACTGATGAGTTTACCGTTGTCTTAATACGTAACACATCACCATTATGTAAATCAGAAACTTGGAATTTTATAAAATTTAGAACGGGACAATGTAACCCGATCGAGTGGAAATCCGATCGGATAGCCATCTGATCGAACAGCTACCCGATCGAGTGACACTTGCCCCTAATCCTATGCATTCTTGAAACCTTAAAGCCCTGATCGTCGAGTGGCAACTCGATATGATAGCCATCCGATCGAACAGCCATCTGATCAAGGAAACCTTGAAACTTAAACCTGGATCAAGTGGTGACCCGAGGCCATCCGATCGGACAGCCATTCGATTCCCATACTTATGTCAACCTAGAATGGAGTGGCAACCCGATCGGATAGCCATCCGATTGGGCAACCATTCGTCCATTCACTCACACTTGTCACCCGATCGACTTGTAATCCGATCGGATGGCCATCCGATCGGACAGCCATCCGATCCAATGACTGATCCGACACTTGTGCAATCTCGTTATTTTGTCTGACACTTATCCGTTGTAATCTAATCAGGCTAATTCTAAAGAGCTCCCTTTGATCTAATAACAATTAAAGTGTTAAGTAATCACTATGAGTATACTCGATCCCTTTTTGTTTTAAACTTTGGGATGTAACATGTATTCTATAAACTATGAGACTTGATACTTTTTCAAACTAGACTCTATCCTACGTGTACGTGAAACTTGTGATTCTTGTATTCTATTTGTGCTATGTGAACATTTAATCCAGGGTGTGTAGTTCCGCCTTAGCAATAGTAGCGCTATAGGAGATGCACCTCCCCATTATTCTCGGGGGTATTGTTAGGAGGATTCTAGTTTTCCTTGAGACTTGGGAAAACAACAAAGCATCGGGATACTTGGGCTATCACTTGTTGGACTGCGAACACTAGCACGGCTAAAACTATTTTATTAATTACATTGTGGATACGAGTTGTTTTTATCTAGTGCCCTATATACTTAATCTTGTATACTCGCCGATACATTTTTGTACTGACCCTATTTTAATACATGTTGCAGGCTGATAGGATGCTGTGGAAAATAAGTGAATCAAACTACGGTGATGCTTAGAAACCCACGTAGTTAATCAAACTTTGAACAATATCTGATAATTGGTGTAATTTGATACTTGATATGATGGTTGTTTGTTTTAGACAATGTTGAATCAATTTAATCTATTATGAAATTTCTAGTGTTATGGAATCTCATGAGCAATCTGAACGCTTTGTGCTCGCACCCTGATGTTTTCGCCATCGGTTGGGGTGTGACAGATTGGTATCAGAGCCATAACTATAGGGAATTAGGATAAGTAGGAATACTTGCCCTAGTCTATAGTTCTAGGAATCTTGATTCTTATCTATTGTTTAAGACTTATGCATTCTACCTTATCTGCTTCCTAGCAGCATATTTTCCTGATTAAGCTTACATGCCTTTCCTAAGGCTGACACGATATACACTTGATACTTTAAAAACACTGTCAATTGGTGTTGGTATTTTGCACGAGATTTACCCTCAAGATAAGAGTGACATCCGAACCTTGATGGAAAATCTCCATTATTATTCTAGTAGGTCTTGTCTGAGGATAAGTACCGACGCTATTAAGGTACGACGTCAAGATAGAAGTGAAACTCAGACCTTGATAGCTAGTCCCACTCTTTGATGATTTTATGTCTTGCCAAAGTCTCGAAACTTCCATTCAATTGGGGCACATGAAATGACTAAAAGGACGAATATCGTAGGCCTAACATCGATGGCGTATTTGTCTAAGTAAGTCAAGACGCGTTGCTACAATTCGAAAGGGGTTTGAATCACTTTGGTTAGTCATCGTTCCTCTACCCGGAACACTCTATGTTTTATGAGCCTATCTTTTATGTTATCCCGATTTTTCATGTGGTTTTAGACTTAATTCTTCGTTTATCTTGATTCTTCGTTTATTTTGAGACATTCTCACGAATCGCACGTATGTCCGCAATCTAAAACGTTAACGCTAATCTCAGGATCATCTAAATTTATGAAGCTTTATTCTATCATGACAGCCTATGTGGAAATCTTGATCGATTAGGATACTATGTGAACCTATCTGATGAACCTATGTATTGATATAGTTGTAAAGCACTAAATGTAACATGGCATGGAAGTACGAGGGAGAAGTGACGTGTCTGAAGCATGGTGGATACGCCGCTGGTACGTCCTATATATAAGTGTTTCGGACGTGTTACCAACTTTCGTACTAAGTGCCATGCGAAACTTAGTGTTTGCAGACCGGTGATGAGTTGTTGAAATCTAATCTATGGGAACTACTTAAGTAATCTATGAAGAATCTATGTGTAATCTATGCGTACTCTAGTGTAATCTACGTATAATCTAAGTATGTGTTGCTTTGAGAAACAAAATGTGAAACGTAGCCTAGCGCCGAAGACGAGGACAACATGGCATGTCCGAAGCATGGTGGATACACCGCTGGTACTTCCTATATATAAGTGTTTCTGGCATGTTACCAAGTCTTCGTACCACGCGCTAAGCAAAGTTTGTAGTTTTGTAGGCTCGGGTTGAAGTAGTGGAATCTAAATGGTTAATCTATGTTAAATCTATTTGGCTAATCTAGGATGTGAAAAAGTGGTGGAATCTAACGTTGTGGTTAATGAAGCGTGACACTGATGACGAGGGGGACGTGGCATGAATGAAGCATGGTGGATACGCCGCTGGTACTTCCTATATATAAGTGCTTCCGCCATATTGCTGAACTTTCGTAGCACGTGCCATGCGGGATTTCGTTGTTTGTGGATTGTTAACACTAATCTATTGAAATCTATGGAAAACTATGAAGTCTATTGAAGTCTATTGAAGTCTACTAAAGTCTGTTGAAGTCTATTAAATTCTATTGGATCTATTGAAGACCATCTGAAACCTATCATAATCTATTGAAATCTATGCCAATCTATGATAATAATGATGAGTGTGTTTTGCGACACGTAACATGACACCGAGTACGAGGTCGAAGCGATTATGTCCGAAGCGTGGTAGATACGCCGCTGGTACTTCCTATATATAAGCGTTTCTGACATGTCGCCAAACTTCGTACAACGTGCCATGCGAAGGTCGTGGGTTGCGGTATCTACGTGAATCTTGAGTCTTAGTCTCTCGTGTGTGAATCTATATTAATCTAGACTTATGTGATCCTCTTGTTGGATCTTTAGGATGTCTTCTCGAAAGCTCTCCGACACTCTCAAGAGATCCAGGGAAAAGTCTCAGAAAAAGATGATGTCCTTCATGGCCAACCAGATCGCCCGAGTCGTGCCAAAGATCGTCTCTGAGATCCAAGGATCGAACACTCCGCCCTCTTCTGTTGACTCTAAAACGGAGAAAGAAAAGTCTACCAAGTTCACCTATAAGCATTTCATCTCTTGCAACCCTAAGTCTTTCACAGGCAGTGATGGGGTGACTGCTATGCTCGAGTGGTTTGACAGCATCGAGGTTACCTCCATTAACAGCGAATGCCCAGATCATCTAAAGACTAGGAGTGCGACTGGAATTTTTCAAGGCAGAGCATTGGAGTGGTGGACAAATGAGAGAAACATCCGTTCAAATGAAAAATCCTATGCTCTTCCATGGGGTGAGGTGCGAGAATTGATGATGCTTGAAGTCTGCCCTCCTCATAAACAACTGAAGCTTGAAAAAGAGTTCTGGCACTTGAAGCATATTGGTGACGATAATCTGGATTATACTACCCGTTTCAAGCAGCTCAGGTTGATTGTTCCTCACTTGGTTTCTACTCCTAAGCGAATGATTACCAAGTACCTCAATGGTCTACCTCCTGCTCTGCATGATTCTATTGAAGCAGCTCAACTCGAAAATATCGAGGAAGTCTACCGTTTTGCAGCTAGTCTCAACAACAACCGCATTCATGATAAGCAGTTTGCTAACCCTGCCCCCCCCCCCTAAGTCTGCACATCAAGTTACCCAGCAAGTGTGGCAGCAAGAACAAGAGGAGAAAGTCTCAAGGTTCAGGATGCAACGCTGTTGTTCCTACCGCGAATCCTGCTGCTAAGCCTGCTCCTGCTACTTCCGTCCAGAACACAGCTGCCCCGGAAGTCAAGAAGCAGTACACTGGGTCTTACCCCAAGTGTACCACTTGTAATTTTCATCATCCTATTGCTTCTGCATGTCATTTGTGCACCAACTGCAATCGCTATTGTCATACGACTCCTTACTGTTGTCAGACTAACCCAGCTCAACAAGCTCAGCAAGCCCCAGCTCAGGCAGCCCTACCGGCTCTCCCAGCTCCTCCGCAGAACCCTAAGCCAGTCAACCCCATTCGTGCATGCTACAAGTGTGGAGATACTACTCACCTCCATAATCAGTGTCCTCAGCTGAACCAGGACCAGTAGCCAGCCGCTCGGGGACGAGCGTTCAATCTTAATTCCAACCAAGCTCGTAACAACAATGACGTCGTTAATGGCACGTTTCTTGTGAATAACCTTTATGCTTCGATTCTATTTGATACTGGTGCTGATAGAAGTTTTGTGTCTGTGGAATTTGAATCTTTGCTAAACTGTGCACGCTCTATGTTACCTAAGTCGTTTTCGGTGGAAATTGCCAATGGGAAGTATATTCTAGTTGATTCTATTCTCCGTGGTTGTTCCTTGATTCTTAACGACCACGTGTTTACTATTGATCTAATACCCATGCAATTGGGTAGTTTTGATGTCATTATCGGTACGGATTGGTTACGTAAGAACCATGCCGAGATTGCGTGTCATGAGAATTTTGTTCGTCTACCTCTACTGTCTGGTGATATCTTGCATATCTATGGAGACCGACCTTCAAAAGGACTGAGGCTGATGTCATGCACACAAGCGAGCAGGTGCTTACGTAAACAGAACCTTGCTTTCTTGGCCCACGTGATGGAACAAAAGAGCAAGGGGAAGAACATAAGCGATGTTCCAGTGGTGTGTGATTTCCCCGATGTCTTTCCTGAAGATCTACCTGGTCTTCCACCTCCTAGAACCATCGATTTTCGTATTGATCTCATACCTGGTGCGACTCCTGTCGCCAAGGCCTTGTATCGTCTTGCACCATCTGAGATGCAAGAGCTATCTAGTCAGCTACAAGAACTACTTGACAAGGGATTTATTCGTCCAAGTACCTCGCCGTGGGGTGCTCCCGTGCTATTCGTCAAAAAGAAAGATGGTTCGTTCCGTATGTGTATCGACTACCATGAACTTAATAAGCTTACCATTAAGAATCGTTATCCCCTTCCCCATATCGATGACTTATTTGACCAACTACAAGGCGCGTCCTGTTTCTCGAAAATCGATCTTCGCTCTGGTTATCATTAGCTTCGAGTTCTCGAAGATGATGTACCCAAAACTGCATTTCGTACCCGTTATGGACACTACGAGTTCGTGGTCATGCCTTTTGGATTGACCAACGCACCCGCTGTGTTCATGGATCTCATGAATCGTGTTTGTAAGCCCTATTTGGATCGTTTTGTGATAGTCTTTATTGATGATATTCTCATTTATTCTAACACTAAAGCTGATCATGCTCGACATTTACACTTGATGCTTGAACTCTTACGTGGTGAACGCTTGTATGCAAAATTTTCTAAGTGTGAGTTCTGGATTAATGAAGTACAATTTCTTGGTCACGTCGTCAGTAAGCAAGGTATTCATGTTGACCCGTCTAAAATCAAAGCTGTGAAGAATTGGAATACGCCTAAATCTGCATCTGAGATTCGTTCCTTCTTAGGATTGGTGGGCTATTACCGCCGATTCATTTCGGATTTCTCTAAGATCGTTGTCCCTCTCACCTCGTTAACTCAGAAAGAGAGACCTTTTGTTTGGGGGCCCGAACAAGAGGAGTCTTTTCAAACTCTTAAGACACTTTTGTGACAACTGTCACTTTTTCGTACATTTCGTACACTAATTGAACATTAATATGTGCTTTAATAAATGTGCATGATCTAGTTTACAAGACAAATGAATTTCTGATTACTATTATATACATACAATGGCATTTCATGTTGCAAGACTTTTATCGTTGCTACATGCAAAACGATATAGTTCTAATAATACACAGAACAGAATTGGCACCATTATCAGACAAACTAAAAATGTTGACGAAGTTCAGTACATAGACAGACAGTGTTTTGAGGCCCAGTATGAGCCAGAGACTACGTATTACACTAGTATAGTGCGTAGGGAAGTAAGGACCACAAAACTGCTTTTCTAAGTGATAGATAAAGTGCCGGAAAGTGCCTAAAACCCACATAAAGTGCAGAATTCTGCATAAATCAGCAAAATTCAGCATTTTAACAAGTTTATTACATGCAAAAATATGACTAAATGGTCCTGAATGCTTTCCTAAGTGTCGGGAATTAAAAGTGTCACAAAGGGATACATAAAGAACACTAAACGGAATAGTTTGACACTTTAACGAACCGGTATCTAACCGAACAACCGGACATTACCCGAAACATCAAAATTATACTAGAAGCATTGTTTTATTATTTCTGAGCTAGTTATGGTCCCCAAACACCCTAACACACTATATAACACCTCTTATGCATAACACCTAACTAATACATTTAAGTTCTAACTAGATTAACTTAACCATCATTTGAAACCAAACCAAGACCCCCCCCCCCCCACATGGTGGACGGTCACCATGTGGCCCCACCTTGATCTTGTGTAATCTTCCATGATCTTGCTTGGATTTTTAAAGATCTATTTAGATTGTGTTATGTATTTAAGGGACATAAGACACAATGGTTAAAACCCAAAATTTGGATTATAAGTGAACATGAAGGACCCTTATCATCCACACTTCTCAACACCATCTCTCTCCCTCTTCTCCCCTCCCACTCAGCCGAGAACCACACCCACACCACCACCACTTTTCATCCATCATCCATTCATTCCAAGGTGTAATAAGGTGTTTAAGGAAGCTCGGTGCTCTTGGATCTTGAAGGACCTTCATCGTTTGCTTTTATCCAACACTTTTGTCATCTACAACTTCAAGTGTTCTTCCCTAGCCTTGTGCTAGTAGTAAGGCCCTCATGATCTCTTGATACTTCTTATTATGATGGTTAAAAGATGATGAACAATGTTAATCTTGTTGAACACTAAAGAACATATTCATAAAACTCTAACATAAGCTTGTCACATGATGAACTCTTGATGAAATAATATTGTTTAGTGTATGTATGATACTTGATTGTTGTTTTCTTGGGATTATGATGTTGATCATCATAAGGAGCTTGCTAGATTGTGATTAAACACATGATCTAGCAAGTGAGAGGATGATTATGTGACAAAACAAGATGATCATCCTCATATATAAGCATGAACTTGAATAATAAAAGTTGTTTTCATGTGATGATGATTTAAACAAAATACAAGTCTTGTGAGTGGATGATTTCTAAAATAGTTTTCCAAAGAAACCAAGTTAAATCACAAGATTTACATAAACATTGTTTTTAAAGAAACTAATCATGTTTCTAGTGTTGAAACTAATCATGTTTCTAATGTTGAAACAAGTATAAGAATACATTGTTTGCAAGAAAAATACAAAAGAATGATTTTTGGAAAAATCATCTAGTAAGTTGTAAACACCTAAATCCCTCAAGAATGAGATTTTTAAAGAAATAAAAACACTTTAAAGGGTAACTAAACCCACTAAACACACTACCAAGTTACTACAAGTTTTTATGAAAACTCAAGTTCATGATCATTATGTAGATAGCTTTGTTTTAGCACTTGGTAAATGTAGGATGACTGTTGATTGTCTATGATGATTTTTGAAAAGAAAATGATATGCTTTAATAGCATGGACACCTCCATTTTTAGGGGAAACTATGGCAAAATTTTCTAAAAATACAAACACTTTAGAAAAATATTTTCTAAACAAATATTTACAAGTGTGTTTTAAACTATGGTTTTCAATATAAACTTTGCCATAGATTTTGTTACAAAAATACAAGTATTGGAGGTTGGTTTTTGTAAATAAAAATGGATAAATATGTATTTAGAATATATATATTTACATTAAAGACACATTGTGTGTGATTATTTGTATACCTCGTGTATTAGTTATATTATTTTAGGGTTAAAATAATATAACTTAACCAAATACCAATAATTTACAATCTAAAATAATACCAAAAATCACAAGGAATAAATATATAAGTTACACGCTTAATATTGTGAAATCGAACGCAAGAACGTAACTTACAAAATATTCCGGTAAATAACGTTATAAATATGTTTTTGGTAAATATTATTTTGGACACAAGAAATGAAAGTATGATTCTTATTATCATTACAAAGTATATCATATTTTCGACAAGGAGAAAATATATTATTTTCGGAAGTTAAATTATATTTTCTTGAAATATTCAGAAGATATATGATTTTTGGGAGAAATATATATTTTCTGGACAGTACATTATTTTTGGGACAAAATAAGTTATAATATATTTTCTAAAGTGAGACTTGAAAACATATTAATTTGAAACTACAAATACGAGAATACGAATACACATGTATGAGATACCCCCATCCTTGGGAATAAAATACGAAAATAAATACTTGAGAAGTATTGTTACAAAAATATTGTTTAACTATTATTCCAAAATTAAATATAATTTAAAGTTAAAATAATTATTATTTTAACAAGGAATTATAACTTGGAATAATATTGAAGACATAAAAGAAACGTAACTCAAAGACGTAAATACTAAGGCAAGGCATGGCCCGTTCGTCTAATAGACCATAGTACATTGTAGGGAGTCGTGTTTGCTGAGGAGATTTGAGTTACGAGTATCGAAGACGCGAAACAGTGAATTCATGCTCCCCCTTTTCTCTTAACTGTTTTTTGTTTTATAACTCTCGGGGGGTGGAATACATGTTACAAATGCTTAAACGGTATGAAATGCCTATGAAATGCACTATTATATCATGTGAGCATAGACTTAATATTGAATTGCCATTAATTCTTAATTAGGGACGAATGTTAGATCTAACGGATACGGCCGAGCCCCACTCATGGTCCTCATGTGATCACTTGAGTGCTTCGGTGTCCCAGTCGAGGGAAATCGACATAGTCAAGGGAAATTGACATAGTCAAGGTAAATTGACATAGTCGAAGGGAAATTCGACATAGTCGAGGGAAATCGACATAGTCGAGGGAAAATCGACAAGGGTATAAGCCTACTTATTTTGAGTTCTCCCTATGTCTTCACATGCCTTAATGTCCTTGTACAACATTTATTTGGTATGTTCATACACGCTTTTCATACTTGTTTTCAAAGGAGTCTCTCAAAGGTTTATAAGTACTCAAACAGAACGCATGAACTCGCTCAACTTTTGTTGATGTTTTCCAAAATTACATGTATTTCAAGTGACAGGTTGGATCTTGGGCGCGGGTATTGTAACTAGAAGTAGACTTCAAGTTTAGATGTCATCCTCTTTTGTTGGTTTGTAACCTAGTCGAAGGTTGTGTATTAAAACTTAAATAACCAGTGTTTGTAATACTCAAATTTCATGAATGGATGAACATCGTTTTGATCATCTAGTTGTTTATTATGATTGAATGCAATGATATTAAACCAGTCACACATCATACGCTTTCGTAAAAGTCAGGGTGTGACATCTTTTGTTTAATGCTCCTATTCTCACTCTTCCCGATGGAAATGATGATTTCGTGGTATATTGTGATGCCTCGAACCATGGATTAGGTTGTGTGCTCATGCAGCGGGACAAGGTTATCGCTTATGCCTCCCGCCAACTCAAGGTACATGAGAAAAACTATACTACTCACGATTTGGAGCTTGGTGCAGTTGTGTTTGCGTTAAAGATATGGTGACACTATCTGCATGGTACTAAGTGTATGGTTTTCACTGACCATAGGAGCCTTCAACATATCTTTGACCAAAAGGAACTGAACATGCGACAGAGGCGTTGGGTAGAATTGCTTAACGACTACGACTGCGAAATTCGCTATCATCCTGGCAAGGAGAATGTAGTGGCCGATGCTCTTAGTCGTAAAACTCATGTGAATGCTATTCGTATTTCTAATGATCTCCATGCGTGTATTCGTGACGCTCAGTATTCGTCAGCAAATGAAGGAAGTCTAGAAGTGGAAATCCAAGGCGCTAAGATTAACCAGCTTGAAACTAAACCTAATGGGCTGCAATATTACCTCAATCGCATCTGGGTACCGAATCGCGATAATCTCCGTGAGCTTATTATGAAGGAAGCCCACAGATCCCATTACTCTATTCATCCGGGCGATGATAAGATGTACCATGATTTGCGTACAACTTATTGGTGGCCTGGCATGAAGAGGGACATTGCTGTGTATATTTCTAAATGCCTCACTTGTACGAAAGTTAAGGCTGAACATCAACGTCCCTCAGGACTCTTAGAGCAACCCCTCGCTATGGACTTTATTACCAAGCTACCTCGAACACCTTCTGGTCACGATAGTATCTGGGTGATAATTGATCATTTGACCAAATCAGCCCACTTTCTTCCTATTCGTGAACATTATAGAGTGGAGAAACTTGCTCGAAGCTATACTGATGAGATTATATGCCGTCATGGCATACCTCTTGACATAATCTTGGACCGTGATGGTCGTTTTACTTCACGTCTGTGGCAAACCTTTCAATCCGCTATGGGTACTCATTTGAATCTTAGCACGGCTTTTCATCCTCAAACAGATGGACAAACCAAGCGTACTATTCAGACCCTGGAGGATATGCTCCGTTCTTGTGTCATCGACTTTGGTGGTAACTGGGATGTACATTTACCATTGATTGAGTTCTCATACAACAACAGCTATCATTCCAGTATTCAGATGGCTCATTTCAAAGCTTTGTATGGCCGCAAGTGCCGATCTCCTCTCAGCTGGCATGAGATTGGTGACAAGCAGTTTATTGGCCCTGAAATAATTCAAGAGATAACGGATAAGATTATTCAGATCCGTGATAACTTGATCAAGGCTAGGAGCAAATAAAAGAGTTATGCTGATAATAGGCGTAAGCCTCTGGAATTTGATGTTGGTGACCGAGTTCTTCTCAATGTATCTCCCTAGAAGGGAGTAGTTCGTTTTGGTAAGAAGGGAAAGCTCGCTCCTCGCTATGTGGGTCCTTTCAAGATACTCGAAAGGATTGGCAAGGTAGCATACAGACTAGACCTGCCACAAGAACTAAACAACGTGCATCCAGTGTTCCACGTATCCAATCTACGTAAATGCCTAGCCGACGAGGAACTGCAGGTTCCCCTCGAAGACTTGCAAATAAACGAAGCTGTACACTTCATGGAGAAACCGGTCGAAATCATGGATCAAGGAGTCAAGCGATTGAGGCGCAGCAAAATCCCCATTGTCAAGGTTCGGTGGGAAGGAAAGCGTGGCGCCGAATTCACTTGGGAATTGAAAAGTGAGATGAAGGCCAAGTATCCGCAGCTCTTCGAGCAGTCATCCTCTAAGATTTCGGGGATGAAATCTCCTAAAGGAGGGGAGACTGTAACGCCCTGCGTCCCTAAACTTTAGGCTATTGGCAAGTTTAGTCCCTGAACTTTTCTTATTGTCAATTTTAGTCCCTGAGCTATGTGATCACTAATACTTTGATACTTGGTGAATTTTATGTCATATGCTATATACTTGAAATGCCTAATTCTATATACTTGAAATGCCTAATTCTATATACTTGGAATATCTAAATCTATATACTTTGGTGCTTGACTCTTGAGGCTCGTGAAACTTGAGACTTGGTTGAACGAGGGACTGGAGTCTTGTCACTGGCGGAAACTATGAAACTTTTAAATCTTTTGTGTTATTGCTATAAACTAGTTATACTATTACCCAATAAGTACGCAACGCAACGCTTGATCTAACGCGCGAAAGGAACCAAAGACGGAAACGCGGAAAGGATGGATTGGCCGGGTGGCAATCCGATCGGATGATCACCCGATCGGATGACCATCCGATCGGATGAGCACCCGATCGAATGGCCACTCGATCGAGCTGCCACCCGATCCGTGTGGACTGCCCCTCTTCACCCACCTTACACTATAAATAGGAGTTGTCACATCAGTCCTTCACTGATGTGACAGCCTTACTCGACTCAGACGCACGTACACCACATTTCTTCGATTTCCCGGCGATTTCGGTACGTTTTACACTAGATTCTTGTACTTTCTTGATCTACACAACATTCTCTACGAGATTCTCCTTTGAAATCTCACTTTTCACCGTGAAATCTCTTAGATCTGAGTTCTTAAGGATGATGTCATCAATGGTGGTACAAACTACAATATGATGTCACTCCTGATGAAATCTAGCTTAGATCTAAGGAATTTCATGCGTTTTACACGAAATCTAAGCTAGATCTACACTTTTCAAGCTAATATCCATGTTTATCTTCATCTATTTTTGAACTTTTACATAAAACGGTAAGATCCGGATCCGAGCGGACTGTAGACTTGATTATTAGTCTAGAGTCGGCTTGAAAAATGGGATTTGTTACCGGAGAAGGTGACCGGAGTACGGATTCTGACATGAATATCATCACGAACTGACGACGGAAAGGACTGGGGTGATTCCCACCCGATCAGATCGGCTGAACACTGATGAGTTTACCGTTGTCTTAATACGTAACACGCCACCATTATGTAAATCAGAAACTTGGAGTTTTATAAAATTTAGAACGGGACAAGGTAACCAGATCGAGTGGCAATCCGATCGGATAACCATCCGATTGAACAGCCACCCGATCGAGTGACACTTGCCCCTAATCCTACGCATTCTTGAAACCTTAAAGCCCTGATCGTCGAGTGGCAACTCGATCGGATAGCCATCCGATCGAACAGCCATCCGATCAAGGCAACCTTGAAACTTAAACTTGGATCGAGTGGTGACCCAATCGGATAGCCATCCGATCGGACAGCCATTCGATTCCCACACTTATGTCAACCTAGAATGGAGTTGCAACCCGATCGGGCAGCCATTCATCCCTTCACTCACACTTGTCACCCGATCGACTGGTATCCGATCAGACAGCCATCCGATCCAATGACTGATCCGACACTTGTGCAATCTCGTTATTTTGTCCGACACTTATCCGTTGTAATCTAATCAGGCTAATTCTAAAGAGCTCCCTTTGATCCAATAACAGTTAAACTGTTAAGCAATTACTGTGAGTATACTCGATCCCTTTTTGTTTTAAACTTTGGGATGTAACATGTATTCTATAAACTATGAGACTTGATACTTTTGCAAACTAGACTCTATCCTACGTGTACGTGAAACTTGTGATTCTTGTATTCTATTTGTGCTATGTGAACGTTTAATCCAGGGTGTGTAGTTCCGCCTTAACAATAGTAGCGCTATAGGAGATGCACATCTGTAACACCTCGAAAATTTACGTCCTATAATGTCCTGACACGTGTCATAACCTTTGAACGTGTGTAAGAATGTTCTTGAAGGACTAAAGTTGACAAACAATGAAACTATGTACACATAAGGGTTCAAAGTGTCCACATTGGATAAATACACCTTGCAATAACCCTACATGATGTTTATAACCTTAAACGAATGGATCATGGATCATACGAAACAAAAAGTGAGAGATTACAAACTACAGGGGTTAAATGTGTCAACATGTTTAAAGATATACCTCTGAGTGACCTTGTGACAAACCCGAAGCTTTGTAAATGATAATCATGCTCACTAGAATGCATGATTAAAATTTCATAAAGTTTCGTTATCGTATGAGAAAGTTATGACCAAATTCGTGTGCGAGGGGTTAAAGTGCAAACAATGAAAGTTAAGACTTTTCGGGTTAACCGGAAGTGTTCAAGGACTTGGCAAAGTGGGTATAAGTCCTAAAGTCCTTGTGGGTAAATATAAGGGGGTCAAAATGCAAGAAATAACCCTAGTTGCCCCTTCGTGAAGCCAAAGGTCAAGTTGCAAAACAAAAGAAAAATAAAAATCTGTATTTAAGGGCCAGGCGGCCCGCTTCAGCATTAGTTAAAAATAATGCGGGCCGCATCAGGCGCCCAGAACCAGAAAAACAGGCAGCAGCCTGTTATGCACGATTTTGACCATTCTAGCCGGTTTTTCCCAATCTTGGGCGACCCCTAAAACGTTTTTAGGGTACTAGGGACACTTGTAAACAACTCATGGTTAGTTATAGCCTTAGTTGTCAACAAATTGTGGTGTCTTGATCACTATATAAGGAGCTCCTAAGTGCAACATTGATCATTCATTCTTGCATTCAATTCTGGTCAATTGTGGAGCTTCCAAGCAGATCACAAGCCTTCCTTAATCATCATTAGACACTAGTAAGTTTGCTAAACCTTCTCTAATCATGTTTTTATTAGTTTTAAGCTTAAAAGTCAAACCGTCGTAACTACGGTTTGACTTATCGTTAGAGCATTATTAAATCAGTGTTTAGACAAATCAAAAGTAGTTATAGGTTGGTATTTATGTGGGCTTTAAACCCTTAAAAGGGCACCCTCTGATTCCCGCTCTAACTAGGTCGTTTGTCGGGTCAAACTTGAACCGAAAAAGTCAACAGAAACGGATTTTCCAAATAAACGCATAATTAGTAATACGAAAGGCGTGTAACCTGTTTTGAAACTTATACAACTTGGTAATTAGTATAAGAACATGTCTAAGCATGCTCGGTCCGACAAATTTCAGTTTAAGACCGATTCGGAACCGAAAGTCGCGTATGTTGACCATTGCTTTGACTTTCAGTTCTGACCCGTTTTAGTTTGATTTGGATATGACTTAGAGCTTCATTAAGACCGGGTTACATGATAGTATAAGCCTCTGTACCTGTTTCGTTGATTACCCGATTCATTCGCGCGTTTCCGTTAAGTGCTTAAAATTGACCGTAATGCCCTTTCGATCATAAAACGAGATTTTTGATAAAATAAGTGGACAAGAACATTGCCCACTGATTTATAAATATGTACTCAAAAATTGGTATCAATCCGAGGTCTAGATTAGGAGTTATGCGCATTAGCGTAATTAGAACGCCTTTTATTAATTAAACGGCGCGATTAGCGCATAGCCTATCTAAAACCCGATTTTTGGAACCAAGCCTTTAACCCACTGATGTTAAATAATATTTTAGGATTTTTGAAGATTTTTAATTATTTTTTTTAATATTTTAGGATTTTTGAAGATTTTTAATTATTTTTTTTACTGATCATAACCAAAGGTTATTGCCTTGATTCGGTTAATACCGATTATACCCTTTTCGTCATAAAATGAGTTTTTCATAACATTTAGGCACCGAACCTTTGGCTACTGATCATATATGTTAAATGAAGTATTTTGAACTTTAAAACCTGATTAGAAACCTCAGATTTCCGGTATAACCCGGAAATCGCTTAAAATGACTTTCTAAGCGCGTTAAACGCATAGTTTGGGTTTGAAACCATTTTGTCACACAAGACTTAACACCAACTGATATACCATGTTAAAATAAGTTATTTTACTGAATTAATCAGACCCGGATCACAGAAGCTTAATTGATCCCTCTTATAATCTTTAAAATGACCAAAATACCCCTACGGGGCATAACTAAGGATTAAACTCGTTTTGGGCATTATGGAAGGTATCATACTGATATCACATCATAATTAAAGCATATTAACTTAGGAAACCTGTTCGCGACCCATTCGGTTACCCGTTATGCGTTATTCGCGTTCGGTTCGGTTTATGTAACTAGTTTGCATAAACTAACCGAAACGGGTCAAACGTTATCGTTTTTATCTCAAAATCCAGAATGTGGTTAGTTTACCCATATTATACAAGTCTCCAAACTTGTCGGGTCTAAATCACATCCTATTCTGGTCTTCGCTTAATCATGCGTTTTGAACCGTAAACTTTTCCTTAAAACTAACCGGTCTAAGTTACGACTTAAATAAGACCCGTTAGGAATTTAATAGGTTAATAAAACCTTCGTTCCAGATTGAGAGCCCCAGTAGAAGTACTTGTGCTTGCTGATTAGAACATACGGCTGAGTATAAATTGCATTGCTAGCTCAGGTAAATACTTTTAACTTATGTTCCCTTATACGGGCTTGGGATACGGTATTATAAAAATACCGCTTGGTCGGGTGTAGAAACCTTTTAATCGGAGATGATTAAATTGCATAATCCCGTTTTAATCTGTATTGATTGATAACATATAACATTGGGGGTTAATGACCGTGTCCTGGATATCCTTGGCTCATTTTAAAAAGTGAATGGCCACGACGTAAGCACAAGGTGTAGACAAAACACCTCCTGTTGCATATGTATAACATATACTCACTCGTAAGGGTATCTTCTTGTGAGATCATATTTGTGGTGTGTCGATTAATCTTGACCGGCTTGTATTGTATTGATTGTATCGTATAATCACCGGCCCTAAATGTTGGACAACCATGTAAATCGGATACAAGATTTTTATTAATAAAATTGTCCCAAGTTATAAAAGATTAATTTTGCCTCTGTGCATTTTAATCAATGTGTCAAGATATTTTGTGCCGTTTGCACTCAAATCACTTTTCAAACTCTTTTTCCAAAATGAGTCGGTTAATTGTATTTACCAGTGAAAACTGACGTATTTTTCCAAAAAGGTTAAGTGACAGGTACTGTACATAATTGGCTGGAAGCTCAGGGCGCTAATAAGGAATCTTGAAAGTTCTAGGTGCCTAAAGTCTGTTGAATAATATTTATGTTCTAAGATCCGCCTGTGGATCCTTTACTTTCCGTTGTAATACTGGATATTACTTTATATTCGGATTGTAATATATTTATCTTTTGCTTCCGCTGTGCATTTATATATTGTGTTATTTGACTATGATGATATCAACTACGTCACGATACTCCCCACCGGGCCCACCGGTGACACGTGGAAAATCGGGGTGTGACAGGTTGGTATCAGAGCCAACATTGAGTGAATTAAACACTAACCTTTTGTGTTTAATCTCAATGACACATTAGCACATTCCTTGACCTTCTGAGTCTAGACTTAACATAGGAATAATCTCAATCCTAATCTGGAAATTTTTGCTTCCAATTCTAATTGAATACGTCGCCAAACGAAGAAGCTGTAATAGGAATTCTCCACATCCGGAGCCTTGAAATGCTGAGCTTCGTACCGCGGCCAGGATGAAACGTACAACCAAGGAGAAAGCATTCAGACATAAAATGAAGAGGAAACTCCTTTTTCTACAGATCGTTTCTTTGATAGTCCTTATAAGGACATATTTATCTTTCAGCCCCTTTAAGGACACATTATCCCTTCAAAGACCCGCTTAGGGCAACTCTGTACTTTTATTTTCATATAATGGATTGATTAAACTAAGTTTTCATTCTAAACATGAAATATGGAATAAATGGAAAATAACATCCCTTAGAAGGGAAGTGCCTACGGGCTATAATTAACGTCCTCTGAGACTAAAGACAGTGGTAGCCTACAACTCCCTGTCAAGAAAAGGTAATGAACGTTGATTCACACCTAAGTGCCTCGATCCCAAACGATCATGGCTTATAAATTAAACTTGTCCACGTGACTAAGCCTTTTGTGCTATTACTAACTTATAAATTTGCCTCGATCCCAAACGATCATGGCTTATAAATTAAACTTGTCTACGCGACTAGGCCATTTGTGCTATTATTAAATTATAAATTAGGATTTATGATAAAAATCCTGAATAAAATAAATATCCTTACTTTCCTGCCAGTATGCATTTTAAAGATAATCTTAAAGGTGAAACCTAGCCTATGCGGCCAAGATGGTGAAACCTACTCAAGAGATTCAAATCCTTGTTAACACCTAAGAACGTGTTAGCACTCTTGACAAATGTGATTCGAGAAAATCACAACAGTCATCCTTATATTAGATTCTTCCAATTTTCTTATCTAGCCTAGTGATTTAGAAATCATGGCTTGTGTCATCCTATAAGATGATCACATTATAAACATCCAGTAGTGATGAAGTGCCTATGGGCTAAACTTGTTGTCCGATAAGACAACGACAGTGGTGGTCTTTGACCTCCTGTCTAAAAAAATGTTGGACCAGGTCCAAGCATAATAGTCGGTAGGATCCATACGACCTCGACTAATAGCATCTGAGAAGAAGATCATATTATAACCATCCCTCAGAAGGGAAATGCCCACGGGCTATATCTATTGTCCTAAAAGACAAAAGACAGTTGAAGTCTACAACTCCCTGTCAAAAGAAGGTAATGAACTTGATTCAGACCTTAATGCTTCGATTCTCTGAAATCATGGCTTATAAAATTTAGAACTGTCCTTGTGACTAGGCCTTTTGCGCCACTTCAATATCCTTAATGTTTTATAACTAGGATAAATTATAATGGAAAATACTAATTAAATATAACTAACAAGTTAACCAATATGGTTTATATTACCATGGTTGATAAATCGTCAAAAATGATGATTCCATAATAATCTCTGAATAAATCATTGTTAATATTTATGTAGCAATCAAGCTACATGGCTGGATTAGATGAAGTTGACAGTCACTTGAAGGAGAGCAATGATACTACAAGAATTAATGTAACTGGAGCAGAACTGCAGGCAATAATAGATTATGTTGTTACTCGAGCTCTTGATCGACAGTATGATGAATCAAATGATACCCACTCCAAGACTCTATTTATGGCTCGTAGTAAGCCCCCTCCTAAACCACATGAGTCAGAGGAAGACGATGTTCATAACTCGTCACACAGAAGGAGTGTTCCGCCTATTCAGGTCGTGCTTCACCAAGAGGCACCAGTTAAGACCTGCACATATAAATATTTTGTCTCCTGCAAGCCCAGAGACTTTACAGGAGAAAAAGGAGCCAGCGATTGCATGACATGGCTCGATGAGATGGACGCTGTTGTTGACATCAGCGGTTGTATGGAGCAAGATGTTGTGAAATTTGTTTCACAATCGTTCAAAGGAGAAGCGTTGGCATGGTGGAGATCATTGCTCCAAGCCACGGGAAAAGTCCTGCTCTACAACTTATCTTGGGATCAATTTGTTGCTTTAGTCAAGGAAAATTTTTGCCCCCAGCATGAGGTAGAAAAGATAGAATCAGACTTCTTGACTCTGGTCATGGAGAATTTGGATTGTCAGGCATATGTGACAAGTTTCAACACTATGTCCCGCCTAGTTCCTTATTTAGTTACCCCTGAACCTAAACGCATAGCACGTTTTATTGGAGGCCTAGCACCAGAGATAAAGGGAAATGTTAAAGCATCTAGGCCAACCACATATAGGTCCGCGGTGGACTTATCCTTATCTCTCACCTTAGATGCAGTCAGAAATAAGTCTGTTAAGGCTTCTGGTGAGGGAAAAAGAGAAAGAGAGGAGGAGAACTCTCATCGATCTGACAAGAAGAAAAAGGGAAGTTTAAGGAACAAGAAAGATACCGAGTTTGGGAAAAACTCGAGCCAGCCTGATAACAGACCCAAGTGCAGTAACTGCAAAAAGCAACATTATGGAAAATGTACAATTGACCCAGGTGCCAAACTGTGTGGAATTTGCAAAACCAAAAGTCACAAGACTTTAGATTGCAAGGAGTTGAAGAACGCGACCTGTTACAATTGTAAAGAGGAAGGGCATATTAAGACTAACTGCCCAAAGAATTTGAAGAAGCCGAGAAAGGCCAGGAAAACAAAAGCATGAGTCTTCCAGAGGAACGCCCACGAGGTGGTACAAAATGCTAACTATATAGCAGGTACTATTCCTATCAAGAAGTTTATGCAGAAATTTACTTTTGATGTTGGCACATATGTTTCCATAATGAACGATACATGTTAAGAACTGTTGTTTCGCCTGATTAGGACTCCGACCAATGGACACGAGATAGAAATTGGCCGATGATACCTTATAGAATGCTCCGACGAACCTTAGATAGATAATTTATATCTATTAGGATTCACTCTTTTCTGATATCCTTATGGCAAACCTACAAGCTGTCCAAATTCATCAAAATAATAAAGACAGATGTGACATTCCGATCCCCTGTCCAAAAAGGTGATGGACTAGGTCCAAACCCTAAATGTCGTTGATGGTCTTTTATGGCCTAGGCTAAGTAAAATTAATATATACATATCTAAATAACGTTCATTAAGAATGTTCATGCTATATTAGCCTATATGGTTTAATGGTATCATGGATAGTAAATGATGAGTTGCCAGGATGATGGATAGCGGTTGTCGGATTGCAATTAAACAATTATTTTATCAATGTTAGGAACCAAAATCAGGAATGGCAAACACAGATAAGACAGCCGTTGATCGTGCTATGGATGATGCGACACATGCCAATGATGCTACGATTGTGAGCATTAGAATTTCCAATGATGTTCTTCAAACTATGATAGACACAGCTGTTGGAAAAGCTGTGAAGAAGGCCGTAAAAAAAAAAGTTCAAGGAGCCCCATGCTACTCACTCCAGATTTTATCTAGGACCACATTTCCTTACTCATAAGGAGGATCTTGTCCATGCCTCAAATGCAAGGGATGAGCTAAAAAGGAAACGAAAGGAAGATAACTCCCAGGGTTCTAAGAAAAAGAACATACAAAAGTCTAACCAGAAACCTGTATGCAAGACTTGCAAGAAGCGCCATTATGGGAAGTGCAGGTTCGAACCAAAATCCCAAGCGCGGTCATTGATTTGTGGGATCTGCAAATCAAGGGAACATAAGACGTTGGACTGCAAGGACATGGGGAATGCAGTCTGCTTCGGCTGTAATGAGAAGGGCCACATCAAGACCACGTGCCCTAAATCTGTCAAAGGAAAGGCGGCTAAGGAAGTAAAGCCTAAGATTGAAAGCGCCTAAAATGCCTGAACTAGTTCATAAATAATGGCATCAGGTACATTCCTTAACACTTATCAATGATATGAATGCTAAGAGTTTTTATTTTGATTCAGATACCAATAAATCCTTCATAAACTAAGCTTAGCAAACTTTTATATTATGCACGAGACCTACTAATGAAACCTCTGAGACTGTTTCTTTTCTCAGCTTTGACCTCTCTGAAAAATCTAAGAGTACTCCTTCTTCGAATAGAGTACGACAAAATATGTTATTTTAATTATTTTCCTCATTGATTTTATCAACTGCGAATGCCAAACTATGTTTGATGAAAGTGCCATATGAGGATTGGCGTATCCTAGTGTGTCCCATAGATTGCTTCCATGCCTGATCAGTATGGAGGTTTAATGCATGGAACCCCTGAGATATCCCAATGGTCATATTGTACTAAAGTCGACTAGTAGTGTTCAAGGAAGATATCCAATATAAAAATGTCCTCATAAGTATCTTTACTTAGGACATCCCTGCATTTGTAAAGAGAATGTGTCATTCATCTGACACCGACATCGATAGATGAATCAAAGCCTGAGAATAAAGACACCTCTGACATCTCTGTGTGTCAAAATCATCTTCTCCTAAGATTACCCTGTTTACCTCCTGAGAGGCAAGTAGAGTTAAGATTAACATCCCGCTGTGGGCTGGAGTATTGTGAAAACTCCATGTTAATTATGGATTAATCGAAACCCTGATTAAGTAAACTTTAAGATATAGATTCTTATAGCCTAACTCATTATCCGGAGAATTCGGTATGGTTAAATATAAAAGATGGTTCATTTTGCTTATGCATTGTACCGCGACCCTGCTTAGGCAACGATTAAGAATCGCCATCAGCTGCCCAAGATCGTCGAATTATTCGACTAACTGTAAGGATTAGCTACCCCTTAAGATTTGTTATGAGCAATAGTTGGAATAACCATCTCACCTTAAGATAAGCTTTTCTATAAACGTTGATAAATAAGTATCAAGGCCGCTCCTTGGAGACCTTGTATAGATGGAATGTTAAACAATCTATTGATTAGGACAATACATTTTGGTAAGTCCAACTATCAGAATCGGAAAGTTGTATTGGAAACAACAAATAAGGTCACGCAAATCCATAATCAATTGTAAGTGGCCAGTATACGGCAGAAAAATACTTCCTTACTTTAACAAATCTCGAGGTCGAGATTTCTTTTAAGGGGGTGAGGATGTAACACCTCGAAAATTTACGTCCTATAATGTCCTGACACGTGTCATAACCTTTGAACGTGTGTAAGAATGTTCTTGAAGGACTAAAGTTGACAAACAATGAAACTATGTACACATAAGGGTTCAAAGTGTCCACATTGGATAAATACACCTTGCAATAACCCTACATGATGTTTATAACCTTAAACGAATGGATCATGGATCATACGAAACAAAAAGTGAGAGATTACAAACTACAGGGGTTAAATGTGTCAACATGTTTAAAGATATACCTCTGAGTGACCTTGTGACAAACCCGAAGCTTTGTAAATGATAATCATGCTCACTAGAATGCATGATTAAAATTTCATAAAGTTTCGTTATCGTATGAGAAAGTTATGACCAAATTCGTGTGCGAGGGGTTAAAGTGCAAACAATGAAAGTTAAGACTTTTCGGGTTAACCGGAAGTGTTCAAGGACTTGGCAAAGTGGGTATAAGTCCTAAAGTCCTTGTGGGTAAATATAAGGGGGTCAAAATGCAAGAAATAACCCTAGTTGCCCCTTCGTGAAGCCAAAGGTCAAGTTGCAAAACAAAAGAAAAATAAAAATCTGTATTTAAGGGCCAGGCGGCCCGCTTCAGCATTAGTTAAAAATAATGCGGGCCGCATCAGGCGCCCAGAACCAGAAAAACAGGCAGCAGCCTGTTATGCACGATTTTGACCATTCTAGCCGGTTTTTCCCAATCTTGGGCGACCCCTAAAACGTTTTTAGGGTACTAGGGACACTTGTAAACAACTCATGGTTAGTTATAGCCTTAGTTGTCAACAAATTGTGGTGTCTTGATCACTATATAAGGAGCTCCTAAGTGCAACATTGATCATTCATTCTTGCATTCAATTCTGGTCAATTGTGGAGCTTCCAAGCAGATCACAAGCCTTCCTTAATCATCATTAGACACTAGTAAGTTTGCTAAACCTTCTCTAATCATGTTTTTATTAGTTTTAAGCTTAAAAGTCAAACCGTCGTAACTACGGTTTGACTTATCGTTAGAGCATTATTAAATCAGTGTTTAGACAAATCAAAAGTAGTTATAGGTTGGTATTTATGTGGGCTTTAAACCCTTAAAAGGGCACCCTCTGATTCCCGCTCTAACTAGGTCGTTTGTCGGGTCAAACTTGAACCGAAAAAGTCAACAGAAACGGATTTTCCAAATAAACGCATAATTAGTAATACGAAAGGCGTGTAACCTGTTTTGAAACTTATACAACTTGGTAATTAGTATAAGAACATGTCTAAGCATGCTCGGTCCGACAAATTTCAGTTTAAGACCGATTCGGAACCGAAAGTCGCGTATGTTGACCATTGCTTTGACTTTCAGTTCTGACCCGTTTTAGTTTGATTTGGATATGACTTAGAGCTTCATTAAGACCGGGTTACATGATAGTATAAGCCTCTGTACCTGTTTCGTTGATTACCCGATTCATTCGCGCGTTTCCGTTAAGTGCTTAAAATTGACCGTAATGCCCTTTCGATCATAAAATGAGATTTTTGATAAAATAAGTGGACAAGAACATTGCCCACTGATTTATAAATATGTACTCAAAAATTGGTATCAATCCGAGGTCTAGATTAGGAGTTATGCGCATTAGCGTAATTAGAACGCCTTTTATTAATTAAACGGCGCGATTAGCGCATAGCCTATCTAAAACCCGATTTTTGGAACCAAACCTTTAACCCACTGATGTTAAATAATATTTTAGGATTTTTGAAGATTTTTAATTATTTTTTTTACTGATCATAACCAAAGGTTATTGCCTTGATTCGGTTAATACCGATTATACCCTTTTCGTCATAAAATGAGTTTTTCATAACATTTAGGCACCGAACCTTTGGCTACTGATCATATATGTTAAATGAAGTATTTTGAACTTTAAAACCTGATTAGAAACCTCAGATTTCCGGTATAACCCGGAAATCGCTTAAAATGACTTTCTAAGCGCGTTAAACGCATAGTTTGGGTTTGAAACCATTTTGTCACACAAGACTTAACACCAACTGATATACCATGTTAAAATAAGTTATTTTACTGAATTAATCAGACCCGGATCACAGAAGCTTAATTGATCCCTCTTATAATCTTTAAAATGACCAAAATACCCCTACGGGGCATAACTAAGGATTAAACTCGTTTTGGGCATTATGGAAGGTATCATACTGATATCACATCATAATTAAAGCATATTAACTTAGGAAACCTGTTCGCGACCCATTCGGTTACCCGTTATGCGTTATTCGCGTTCGGTTCGGTTTATGTAACTAGTTTGCATAAACTAACCGAAACGGGTCAAACGTTATCGTTTTTATCTCAAAATCCAGAATGTGGTTAGTTTACCCATATTATACAAGTCTCCAAACTTGTCGGGTCTAAATCACATCCTATTCTGGTCTTCGCTTAATCATGCGTTTTGAACCGTAAACTTTTCCTTAAAACTAACCGGTCTAAGTTACGACTTAAATAAGACCCGTTAGGAATTTAATAGGTTAATAAAACCTTCGTTCCAGATTGAGAGCCCCAGTAGAAGTACTTGTGCTTGCTGATTAGAACATACGGCTGAGTATAAATTGCATTGCTAGCTCAGGTAAATACTTTTAACTTATGTTCCCTTATACGGGCTTGGGATACGGTATTATAAAAATACCGCTTGGTCGGGTGTAGAAACCTTTTAATCGGAGATGATTAAATTGCATAATCCCGTTTTAATCTGTATTGATTGATAACATATAACATTGGGGGTTAATGACCGTGTCCTGGATATCCTTGGCTCATTTTAAAAAGTGAATGGCCACGACGTAAGCACAAGGTGTAGACAAAACACCTCCTGTTGCATATGTATAACATATACTCACTCGTAAGGGTATCTTCTTGTGAGATCATATTTGTGGTGTGTCGATTAATCTTGACCGGCTTGTATTGTATTGATTGTATCGTATAATCACCGGCCCTAAATGTTGGACAACCATGTAAATCGGATACAAGATTTTTATTAATAAAATTGTCCCAAGTTATAAAAGATTAATTTTGCCTCTGTGCATTTTAATCAATGTGTCAAGATATTTTGTGCCGTTTGCACTCAAATCACTTTTCAAACTCTTTTTCCAAAATGAGTCGGTTAATTGTATTTACCAGTGAAAACTGACGTATTTTTCCAAAAAGGTTAAGTGACAGGTACTGTACATAATTGGCTGGAAGCTCAGGGCGCTAATAAGGAATCTTGAAAGTTCTAGGTGCCTAAAGTCTGTTGAATAATATTTATGTTCTAAGATCCGCCTGTGGATCCTTTACTTTCCGTTGTAATACTGGATATTACTTTATATTCGGATTGTAATATATTTATCTTTTGCTTCCGCTGTGCATTTATATATTGTGTTATTTGACTATGATGATATCAACTACGTCACGATACTCCCCACCGGGCCCACCGGTGACACGTGGAAAATCGGGGTGTGACAACATCCCCATTATTCTCGGGGGTATTGTTAGGAGGATTCTAGTTTTCCTTGAGATTTGGGAAAACAACAAAGCATCGGGATACTTGGGCTATCACTTGTTGGACTGCGAACACTAGCACGGCTGAAACTATTTTATTACTTACATTGTGGATACGAGTTGTTTTAATCTAGTACCCTATATACTCAAACTTGTATACTCACTGGTACATTTTTGTACTGACCCTATTTTAATACATGTTGCAGGCTGATAGGATGCTGTGGAAAACAAGTGAATCAAGCTAGGGTGATGCTTAGAAACCCACGTAGTTAATCAAACTTTGAACAATATCTGATAATTGGTGTAATTTGATACTTGATATGATGGTTGTTTGTTTTAGACAATGTTGAATCAATTTAATCTATTATGAAATTTCTAGTGTTATGGAATCTAATGAGCAATCTAAACGCTTTGTGCTCGCACCTCGATGTTTCCGTCATCGATTGGGGTGTGACAGATATAATACGGAAAAAATATATGTTTTGAATATAATACGGAAACAATATATGTTTTGAATATAATACGGAAACAATATTTAAACGAGATAAAATTTTAATCGGAAAAATAATATTTAAAAAAGTAAAATGTTTAAAACATTATAATATTTAATCGATAGAATCTATTTAAAGAACCGATCTCATAAAACGGTTAAATTTTTTATAGTGTAAAAAACCAAAGTTTTTTTAAAACAAAAAAAAATCGCTAAAAGAAACTCTTTCAAAAACCATCAAAATAACCACACCAAAACCCACAAAAACACCCCCTCTTTCAACCAAAAAAACACCCAATGTCTGGACGCCTCGTATAGGTCTGTACAAGGCGTCTAGGGATTCTTAAACTTTGTGCCTAACAACCTCTGAAGACCCCCTTGAGTGCCTAGACGCCTCGTATAGCCCTATACGAGGCGTCTAGGGCACAAAAAGTGTGCAAATAGTGTCAGAGGGTGTGGGAATAGATCCAGCCAAAGATAAATCATGCATCGTGCACTCTCTTTAGGTCAATAAATGATAAAATCAACGGGTTACGTAAAAAAGAAAACAAGATGTCTAAATCATGTGTCAATGCACCATGTTTAGGTCAATCAAGAACAAAAATGTCTAAATCATGTGTCAATGCAACCATGTTTGGGTCAACTTTAACGCCTATTTGTTTTTAAGTAAACATTATTGGCATAAGAAATGATCTAGACGTTATAGAAGTGGTTAGGACTAAGGAGGTTAATATTTGTTTTTATTATTTTGAATGACGAACACACACTTTAGAATCTATTCCTAAATTTCACTTATTGTCTGCTTCGTGAGGACTTGAAATTGTATTAACTTGTTAGAAATAAACACCTGGTGTAACTAGTCCAAGAGACTATCAGCTCCTAGGAGGTTAAATAGGATGGGCTAAAATACCTTTGTTGAATGTGATATTAATTCCTTTAAGACCAACATTAATGGTTTCAATAAAAATGAAATAGTTTAGTCCAAAGGTTTGAAACGTTGTCATTATAGTCCAAGTAGTTTGAAACATTGCCATTTTAGTCCACTGAGTTAACTTCATCCCATTTTTCTATTAACGAGAAGGGCACTTCGGTCATTTTATATGGCCGAATTGCCCTTTTAGTTAGCGGAATTACATAAAAATGATTGAATTGCCATTCTAGTTAACATAAAAATTGAATGAAGTTAACCCAGTAAACTAAAATGACAACATTTGAAACTATTTGTACTAAAATGATAACGTTTCAAACCTTTGAAACAAACTGCCAAAATGGCTCACCTTAAACCACAAAGACTAAAATGACATTTAACTCAAAATGAAAACTGAGTATCACAACATGGGCATGAGGACTTTAACTCCTTTATTTTCTTTAAGGTATGTAATGGTTTCACTAAAATAAATTAAATTATGAAAATAAAACATGTATATATACAATAAAATTATTGAGTAGTTACTATTCAACTTGTGTTTTTAATATACATAAATATAATAAAGAAAAAACATTAAAAAGGAGTGTGATGTGACTTGGGCTGATTGGCTAAAAATAAGGTGTTTCGGCGTGCTCCTCGCCCCACAGTTGTTAGCCGGCTCATAGAAGAACCACCTACACCGGTCTCCCCCCCCCCCCCCCCCCCCTCCCAGGGCGTTGTTCCACCACCAACCACGATTGTGTGGCAAGGACCATTATTAGATTACTGATGGTCAAAAGTAGTCTTTGAGAAGGATTAAAAGCAATATGATTGATATTCTAGAAGTTAATGATAGTGAAGTGGAGTTATGGGTGTGAAGCTTAGACTGTGTGTAACCGAGAAACGCCCAAGGCATTACTAGAGGTGCAAATGAGTCGAGCTGAGCCCGAGGTCGACCAGGCTCGAGCTCGACTTGGTTCGAGCTTTATTTTCAAAGCTCGAGCTGGGCTTGGGCTCGTTTATTTTCTAATAATTAATATATTAATATAAATAATAGACTTGTTTAGGCTCGTAAGCGCCATGAGTGAAGCTTGAGATCAAGCTCGTTTACTAAACACGCTTATTTTTAAGTTCGGTTCGACTCGTAAACCAGTTTAAATAGGCTCGTCTCGGCTCATTTATAAGAAAACTTTAAATATGTGGTAAATGTTAGTAGATATTAATAAAAAACCAATGTTTTAAAAACCGGTTTTTTAATCGTACCGGGTTGGGCTGAGAAACGATTCAACCGGTTGTACCGGATTATACCAGATGGTTCAACCGGTTGACTAGTTAACCGTATAATTACATAAAAATACAATCTCAACTCAAAAAATTATTCCAAAACTGTACGATTCCTTAATCAAAAAATCAATTACTTCAGCAAAGTTTTATTAAATAAAATACTACAATAGGTTTATGGCAAAGGAGGAATGAATGCATCAAGTTCACAATCACATAAAAGATAAATTTACCATCATTGCTAATATAAACACAAAATTTAAACATGGGATGAAACCGATAGGTCAGTATGAACCGGTATTACCAGTTATACCGGCGGTTCGAAGACTATACCGAAACCCTATGTATACCGGTCTCAACCATACCGGAACAATAAACGGTAGCCGGTTCAACTGATATTACCGGCCGGTTTGAACCGGTATTTAAAACATCGATAAAAACTAACATTACACTAAGCCTCGAGTAGACTGACAAGCTTCATATGCTAGGCTCGAGCTTGATAAATAAACAAGCTTTATTTTAGGCTCAAGCTCTGCTCGGGCTCGATAAGGCTTGTCTCGTTTCGAGCTTTTTCTCAAGTCGATCTCGACCCGTACACACGAGCCGTACAACTCGTTTGTACCCCTAGGCATTACAACACCCATGTTGGATCCACATCGATTAAACCCGCCACCTCACCTTCACGCCGCCTCTCCCTACGCCCCTCAAGCGTTAGTAGGCTAGCAGCCAACCTCTTTGTGGCCCTGTAAACACCCCCCCCCCCCCCCCCCCCCCCCCCGTGGTGGCACACCACCTTCACGCCCCAAATCCCGTAAAGTGGTGCCACGTGGTGCTGACTCAAAGCATAGTAACACTCAGTCTTGAAATGTTGGGGTTTAATACGAGGAGGAATGAGAATTGAAAACCTATTAAAAAACCTAAATAAAAAGTTGTTAAAATATTAAAGAGCTAAAACGAATATTCGAATAATACAGAGCTAAAATGATGGCTTTGGTTTCAAAACGAATATTCATTTTGAAACTGATGAAACCAAACAGAACCAAAACCAAAAAAAAAAAACTGAAGTAACCAGTTGCTGCTTTTTTTTTAAAGAGTAAATTTCAAAGTTCGTCCTTTATGTATGTCTAATATATCAAAGTATGTCATTTGTCTTTAATAACCTCAGAAAACATCCTTAATGTTTGAAAAACCAATCAAGTTATGTCCTTTACCCTAAACCTTATTTGTTTTCCCAGTTAAGTCAGGTCACATGTGAAGCACATGAGGGTATATTGGTCATTTTACCCTAATACCTAAAAAAAAAGAATTAAAAAGAATCTTTCTGTCTACTCTCTTCCTTTCTCTCTTTACACTCTCTCTCTCTCTCTCCTTAGAAAAAAACATCACCACAACCACCATAACCTCTCAGCCGCTACCATCACCATCACTGCCAAAACCAGCACCGCCGCCATCATCACCAGCAAATCGTCTTCACAACCACGACCATTAATCATGTTCAACAGATCTCAAACAAACTGAAACAAGCCTCCAATCCTTCAACAGTAACCAAATCGGAATAACCAAATCAACACCGCAGCGGTGGTGGTGGCGATGACACAAATCGGCCGGTACCCGAACAAACCGAAAACCTACCAAACTCAAACGGGTTGAATCGGTGGAAGCAGATCGGAAACAATCTCAACTTAACCAAACCCGAACAACTATCTTAACTCGCTCCAATCTCAACTTTCCTAACGAATCAGTACCATTCAAACATCAAATCGGCCGGTATTTCGTCAAGTAATCAGACGTATCAATGCTCAAATTGATACGTACCAACAGCACACCGGAGTGAGCGAGGCCAGGGCAGCACACGGCGAGCTTATGCAGCGACGACCAGCCGCCTGGCGGAGAGAACTGTGACGACACGGAGGCGTTCGGCGGAAGCAGATCGGAAACAACCGCCGGAATCATTTGGTGACATTTGTTCTTCCAGCAAATCCGGTGTTGAGAACTACGCGGATCATCAACGAGCTTGAGGAAGATGTTGAGAACTACATCATCTGAGAGGTATGAGAAGACGTTTTCAGGTTCAGATTCGGTTTCTGACATTTTTGTAATGAAAATGGGTACAAAAACGGTTGAATTTTGAAGTTTTTGATCGGATTTGTTGATTTTGATGAAGGAATCGGATGAATATTGTGTCCGATTTGTTGAATTTAATAAGGAATGGGAAGAAGGTATGAGGTTAGGGTTGAATTGGTTAGGGTTGAATCGGTGGTGGTGGCGGGTGGGTTGTGGTGGAAGCGGCGGCGGCGGTGGTAGTGGGAGTGAGGTCCGATGGTAGCGGTGGTGGGAGGTGGATGTGGCTCTCTCTGTGGGGTTTTAGGGTTTTTATAACAGGATGGTAGGTAGAATGACATTAATGCCCTCATGTGCTTCACATGTGACCTGACTTAACTGGGAAAACAAACAAGGTTTAGGGTAAAGGACATAACTTGATTGGTTTTTCAAACATTAAGGATGTTTTCTGAGGTTATTAAAGACAAAGGACATACTTTGATATATTAGACATACATAAAGGACGAACTTTGAAATTTACTCTTTTTTAAATGGCAAACCTTACATACTTCTAAATTACACCAAATAAATACTAATCTACTCTTTGCTTGGGATTGAACCCAAGACCTCCCACTAAGATGCAAGAGCATCTACCAAGTGGGCTGCTCCCACATACAAATTCGGTTTTCAGTTTGGTTTTAAACCAAAAACGAACTGGTAATTCAGGTTTCAATTTCACTATTTGGGTCAACCCGACCGAATAAGAAATAATGGCTATTTAAGTTTTGTCGTCTAGTCCAATCTAATTACAATTTAAAAAAAAAAAAAAATCTTAGGGGCTGTTTGACAAATTCTGAATAGTTAAGTGCTGAACCAGTAAGATGTTTAAATCATTAAGTGCTGAACCAGTAAGTGGTAATCATTAAGAGCCAGTATAATGCTTAAGTTCAGAGGCAAAAGTCTGACCAATTCAGATTAGAGGTCTTAACCATTCAGACTCCGTATAATGCTTAACCATTCAGTGGCAAATGTCTAAACCATTCAGACATTTGCTCGTGAAACAAACAATCTTAACCATTACGTGCTGAACCAGTAAGAGGTTTGAATCATTAAGAGTCTCATTAAGGGATAAATAAACAGCCCCTTATTTAGGCCAACCTAGTCCAATAACAAATAACAATAAAAATAATTATAAGAACATTTTATTAGATTTTTTAGTCGAAACCAAAAATCGAATTCCGTTTTTTGTTTGTTTTTTAACTACTTAAATTCGGTTTAGTTCAACTTTAGTTTTTACTGAAAACATCTTTACTAGAGTTTTTTTTTTTTTTTTTTTTTTTGTTTAAACAATAAAATTGATCCAACCGTACAAGCCATGAATAATGTAGGCCAATGATCTGTTGCTTGCACCAACCAAAGTCTATGAGTCTGCCCGTAGTGGGGCGTTTTTTTTTTTAAATTAAAAAAAAAAACTCCGGAAAACGCCCACTCCTCCACTACAACCGGTGTTTCCGGGCGTTTTTTTTTGAAAAAATTTGAGTCCGGCGTGTTTTTTAAAACGCTGATTTGGGCTGTTGAATGGTTTGACCCACCAATCATGAGAGAGCTACCCACATGGTGTCCCTGACAACTTTTTGACTTTGATTTAATTAATGAATTTCGTGTGTGTGTGTTTTTTTTTTTTCATTAAAAATAATATGGGCGTTATTGAAATAATGTCCCACTACACCATTTTTGCAATAATGTCCCATGCTGATGACACGTGTCGAATAATGTCCCATGGTGGGGGCATTATTTTGTTCCACCACTACACATGGTCTGAATGGTACGAATTGTGTATACGAGCACAGACCATGCCAAAACTTAATAATTTAATTACCTTCAGAAGTTATGCCTATGCTTTTTTTTGAAGTGCAGGATTATATATATACAACGGTTGTCAACTGCTATATACTTATTGTTACTTTGAACCAAATATAAACTTATTGTTAGATCTAGATTACATTTAGCAAAATCATTGATGACTTATGGTTAGTTCTCTTTTATGACACTAGGACGATATGTAGTGGTGGTGTGAGTGTGAATGAAAAGTGTTGTCTATTATGCGACACATTAGTGTCACATAAGCAGGAGAGACATCCATACTCATTCCATTAAGTGAGTTAATGTGGTATACTTTAATTGGTTGATTTTTTTTTTTTTAACTCACTTGCCCCTTTCTCCGTGCTTGTGGCCACACCTTGTCCCAAATCGCCCATCCACACTCGGATAAGGTGTCAACGCCCATTTGGGTGAGGGCCCCCCCCCCCCCCCAACCCAACCCAACCACACCCGACACAGGCAGTTTAATGAATAGAAAATCAACACTTCGTTTTTATTACCGGGATATTGAATTTATATAAGCCGAACTTTCACCAACTGGCCGATAGCACCCCAATTTTTTATTTGTACAACACCGCTTCCAACTTTCAACTTATTGGCTGATAGCACTCCCAAACTAACTGAACCCTAACCCAGTTAGTTTTTTTGCTGATGTGCCACTTGTCTGGTGACGTGGCATCTGACGTGGAATTTTTTTTATGATGTGACACTAGTTTGGTGATGTGGTAGTTGATGTCAGCAAACTAGGTTAGTGTTGAATTAGTTTTTGAGTATTATCGGCCAATAAGTTGAAAGTTGAAAGTAATATGGTACAAATCGAAAGGTAAGAGTGCGATCGGTCAATTGGTAAAAATTAATTTATTCCTAGTGTTCTAAATGTACAAATGCTTTTCATCATTATATTATTATTAAATGTGACACGATACTCTAAAAGACCGGGATAGCTAACAATCTCCCCTATTTTCATTATGAAAAAACATTATACCAACGAAACTTCACATTCATGCTAATTATAACGAATGAAACTATAGCTGTCTAGACTAATTTAGAAATATATTTTCCATAACATTTCTATAAAGGTCAATTCAATTTAATAGCAATCATATAGTTATATAATAAATATGTTAGATGCACCCAAATAAGACCATCATACCACAATTTAAACATGATAATGACACACCAATCACTAAGTCATATTTAGCACATCACTAACTTTTTAAAATGTTTGTAGAGTAACTATGGTCTAACAAAAACAAATTTTGTTTTAAAGTGACACTAAAAAAGCCTTGTCACTAAAACCTAACATCTTTTAACGGTCATCAATTCCTATCTGAAAGTGGGAGTCGTCGGCAATCTGTCGGTGATGGCGAGTTGCGAAACATGGGGTGATTGAAGAGTTCACTAGCGACCGACATATCACTACGACGGTTAACGATGGGTCACCAACAACACCATGCCGTTTGCACAGAGGTGTGTGTGTTTAACCGACAAATCACTTTTGGACACTTTACCGACGATTTTTTTGACGTCTTCACAATTACTGTCATTAATATTACTGACACATTACAGAAAACTTGTTCACATGTTTCACAGTATCATTCTAAGGCTAGTGGGTATGGTTGATGGATCATCCTTGAGGATGATCCGCCACGTATGCGCCACGTCATCATCCTCCCAAGATTGGTCCATCCTCCAAAACTAGAGGGCATGGTTAAGTTGGTCCTAGTCATCATCCTCCACCACTTTTATGTTTTTTTTTTTTTTAATCTTCCACTTTTTTTAACATTTAACAAATAAAGTAACAAAATATTTTCATTAATATTAAAAAACATTACATAAACTTAAAAAAAAAATTTAAAACGAAACATAAATGAAATTAATTATAAATTTAAAACGAAACATAAATGAAATTAATTATAAATTTAAAACATTACTAGCAAAATAATCGGCTAGTAGTTTAGCGTGGCCGGCTATAAATTTAAAACGAAACATAAATGAAATTAATTATAAAATACATTTTCAAATCTATATAAAACATAAGGAAAAAAAAAGTAAAATACCTTCTTGGTCTCGGTTATATTTTGCTCGTCTAGTTACCCGTTGGGACGACCCTTGATCAGCTGCCATGAAGACTTGAGCCGCGTTCATAATCATGTTGTGCATAATATCATCCTCTTCCGAAGATGATGAATACCACGCAGACGAACCCGATGAAGACATAGAAGAAATTGAAGAAATGGAAGACATGGGTGAAGCCATGATAATTTTTGAGCGAGAAATGGGGTGGTAGTGTGTAAAAAACGGTATAAAATATGATGAGTTTTTATAAAAAGGGAAGAGTGGTTTATAAAATGTGAGAGAGATGGGGTGGTAGTGGGTGAAAAGTTGTGAAAAAAATGGGTTAAAGATGTGAGTATTTATAAAAATGGAAGTGAAATGGGGTATATTTTGAATTATAACCGTTTGAATATTTAATGTTTATTAGAAAATTAATTTTTTTTTATTTTGAATGGTCACAATGGATCGGGGCCCCACCACTTAGCTTCGTCGCAAACGTCTAGAACCCGACGTTCAAGACGGGACGGGGGGGGGGGGGGGGCGGCGCGGTGTTTGGATCGTCGCCGACCCAGGATGATCCGGGGACGAACCCCATGCCGACTAGCCTAATCTTTTTAATATTGTATATTTTGGATATTATTTTCATAATAGAATATTGAAAGGTTTTTACATATTTCCCTTTTTCAAGAAGGGTTTAGAGTTATTACGTATTTAGCTAAATTCTAGATGAAAATTATATGGTTCGGTCGGTTCCTCATTTGACTAACACAATCAAAATTGAGTATGTGTTTGTCCAGTTTTTTTTCCCAAACACGTCAAAACACGCCAGGTCACCACCCTCTGGGTGTGTTTGGCTGATTTTTTTTTGTTTCGCGTGATTTAAATCACACTTGGAGCAATTTTGAATGTCCAATCACATTTAATCTTTCTTTTTTGGCCAATAGTTTTTTTTGTTGGTTTTTTATATTTTTATTTAATTCTCTACACCCTTTTAACATAATGCCCACATCCCCACTATACCCATTTTAGAAAAAACGCTCAATAATGCCCCTTGCTGACTGTACTGCCATATGACGGAAAACGCCCAAGGGTGGGGGCATTATTCACCCTTACCACTACGCATGGTCTTAGTGAGTTTTGGACAAATTTGGTAATTTTTTAGAACCGGGAGTAACTAAGGCATTCCTTGTACATGATTTTGTTAGGTACCATAAATGATAGACTGTGTATGTAACATCCGGCCTCTCGTATCATCAATATGGTTCCCTGGTATCATCAATATTGTCCACTATAACTTCAGATGCCTCAGAAACACACGAATTGTTTTTGATTTCTCCAAGGGAGATTTTCAGGAGGTCACTCGTCCGAGTAATACTTTCACCTAAGCACACTTAACTATGGAGTGCTTATGTGCTCTACAGCCAATGCGCCTAAAACACGTTTGTAATTTAAGAGGCACGACATTCCTTAATGAACCAAGATTCTCTCCTAGTCACGATGAATGTAGAGAATTTGCCTTGGGTGTTACAATATGAGGATGAGCAAATGGTACCAAATCTTGAAACAGTATTGGTACCGTACCAGCACTAGTACTGAATTGTAGAAACACTAGATAAATGGTCGGAACCGAAATATCTAGGGGGTTTGAATCCGCATAAAAGGGGTTAGCTCTCTCTCGGTTGATTCAGTTGCAGCTGAACTTCTTCTCCGGTGATTCAGCAAAAAAGAACACCGTTAGCCTCGCCAAGGGGAGAAGAGGGTTCTCTCCTTGACCCGACTCCGGTGTGAGAATAAGTATCGGTAATGGAGAAGAGAAAGTCTTTGAAAAGTGAGTGTGACTTGAGTTTATACCTGAACAGTTCTCGTATTTATAACCGGGAGTTTGGGAGGGAAAACCTGTTATTGAAAAGATGACGGAAGATGCTAACGCCGTAGCGGTTATATTTTCTTCCGTTAAGTTCTTTGATCCAACGTCAAGTTGTCTCGATCCGATGTGAATGCACACGGATCGTGGTTTGATCTATGGCTAGGGAGTTGCCACGTGGAAAGGGATTAAGTGAAGATTACTCTTCAATTGCATGCTTTCGTTGTGATTTCAGGGATGCCTGTGGCAATGACACGTGTCCAGACGGTTATAACCGTCTGGGTGGTGCACGATCATATTCTTTCTAGAAGATTACTGCTGTAATCTAGTGTGGCACCTTACTGTGTGGACACAGACGAATAAATCCCAAGTCTGGGTAAAATGATATCCAAGTCTGGATATTTGGGCGGAAGTATTGATCTCAGGATTTTAATCCTTTTGTTAATGGGAGAAGGCGCAAGGATTTATGTTTCCTTTGGGCGCGCGACTATAAATTTCTGATTACTTTCTTCCTTTTGTAAGACCAATGCGCGGTCGCGCAAGGTTAAAAGGTTGAAAGGCCAGTTTGTGGTATGGTCTCAAATCCTTTTTATGAGGTTTTTGGGACCTTACCCCTTCAAGTCCCCCAGTCTAGTGTTGTACTTATGCAAATAAGTGGAGCACTGGACTTATGAGAGGGAAATGTTTTTGGGCGCGAAAAAAAAAGAAAAAAAAAAGAAGAAATCTTCTATGAGAAGATTGAATTTTTTTTTTTTTTTTTGATTTTGTAAAGATTTTATATGGAAAATCTTTGACTTTCAACGAGACTGGTGCAGTAAATTGATTTGACAACCTGTCATTGTCAGTTGTTTTTTACTGTCCGTGTCTTACACGCGCGCGTGTAAACGCGTGTGTGTTCTGATATTTCCTTTTTCTGCTGCTTGGGGAACTGCGATACCCAGAACAGGTCGCTTGTGACGGTTACCGATGCTATTTATTGCGATAAGTATATATAACGTTTGGGTAACCTTCTCTGTTTAATCATTGTTTTGTTGAAGAACTTTTCATTCCTTTTTCTCTAAGAAGAAATAATTCCATCATTCATCCTCTTATGTCAATCGGGAGAACATCAAGAAGATCTTGTTGAAGAGATGTCGACTGAACTTCCGCCGTTGAAGTGGCCTAGAGCATCCTTGATGGTTTGATCCGGAATCTCAAATTCCCAGAAAACTGGGGAGCTCTATTTCCTGAAGAGGGGCAGACAGCGGCGGATGCTCCGGCTGGGTATATTACCCTCTTTTGGGATTTTTTTCTGTGATGGTAACTTTCGTTTGCCTGTTACCGGATTTTTCCTTGAAATTCTTGGGTTTTTACAATCTGCATATCTCCCAACTCCACCCTATTGGTATGGTTAGGGTTCGACATTTCGAATTCGTATGTCGGACGATGCATGTGGAAGCCAACCGTTCCCCGATTTAGGGTTTTTTATCAGATGCATTGTACTCAAGGATTTTATTCATTCGTTCAGAGGGGTTCTGCAAAGAAGATTTTACATCAACCCCCAAAATCTTTTCATGATTGGAAGCAAAAATTCTTCTTTATCAAAGCTGGAGTAATTCCTGTGAGGATGGTGCTTAGGGGGAAAGAAGATATTTCGATCGAAACCCTTCAGACTCCGGTTGATGAAAACTGGTATCAGGATTTGAAGGATGTGCCCAATATTGCATTGCCGGAGAAAGCTCTTGTCGGCGCCGGCATGAGTTTAAATTGGAAAATGGAGCGTGATGACAAACCCGTATACACGGAGGATGGTCATAGTAAGTTTGGGGCTTTTTCTCTTTCCCACTTTTTTTTTTTTACCTGGTCTCTCTTCAAATGTAGTTGTTTCTCTGTATGTTGTTGCCTTCAAGAGGGAAGGCGGAAGAATGGGTACTATCAAGAAGAAGCCTGAAGAGGGGCTCTGGTATCATCGTATCGTGAGAAATTTTGTTCTTCCGCGGGATGCGGACCTATCTGTTCAACCAGCTGCTGGTGCTGGTGAGTTGATATCTGTTTTTCCTTTCCTTTTTGCTTTGAGTAATTTTTTGTCTTGCGCTTTTGTAGGTGAATTGTTGAATTTGGGCGTAGGCCCTGAAAAGAAAAAACGCGCAACTACTTCCACTTCTGCGCCGAAGAGAAGTGAGACTGTTAAAATTCAACCTTTGAAGGCGAGAAATGTTGGAGAGAAGAAAGGTACGCGCCGTTCTTCTGTCTCCAGGTGTGATTATGTGGTGGTTTCTGACTCTTTGGAGGGTCTTACTCCTGTAGTGACTATGCGGGAACCGAAGCCTGAACCAAAGGATTCTGCGGATATTCCCCCTTCTAACCCGAATGAGCCTATCGATCTGGATTCCAGTCCCGAACATTTGGTTCATAGGAAGGTTGGTAAAAGAAAGCAAGCTGATACTGATGCGGAGGGTCAACCTCCCAAGAAAGTGCAGAGGAAGAAAATTACCAGAAAAGGAAACCTTGATGCTTTTGTTTCAGAGTCTGTTCCTGGTAAGTGTTGTTTTCCCTTGCTTTCTTTAAGCGGATGGAATTCTTACAAACTTTTATTTGTCCAGAAGTTCCTGTTTCCCCTGTTCCTATAGAGGTACCATCTGTGGTTAATAAAGAACTTCCCCCTACTCCTCCGCGCGCTGCTGTTGCAGACCCGTTAGAGCCTTCAGAGATTGCTGGGGAAGGTGTTGAGAAAACTGTTGAGGCTGAGAAGATTGTTGAACCGGGCGTGGTAGATGATGCTGATAATCCACCGACCCCGGAAACTGTTGTTCAAGATTTGGGAAAAAAGGAAACTGCTGAAAAAGTTCAATCTTCTCCCCCTAGACCTTCTGAAACTATACCTGAGAATACTGAGAAGGTCACAACTGAGGAAACAGGCTCATCTGCTGGTGTTGATAAACAATCTCCAATTCGTCCAGAAGAAACTCTGGGAGAATATTATTACCGGACTTATACGGAGAAAGATGCTTCTGATCCTCGTGTCCCTGTTTGGAATGTGAAAAAAGGTGATACCTTCTCGGATTGGCGTGTATGCCAAGATTGCTTGCAGGGGATACTTCCGCCTGGCGAGATTAAATTTCAGGAAAATCAGCCTTATGAACAGACCTATCAATCTTATCTTGCAGAAACTGCTTCTCATGTTTCTACTACTCACCGTATAGTGCGTGAGTGGTATAGCATGCATAAAGAGCGGGCATCTTTTGTAGCATCGCAAAAGAAGTTTGCTAAAGAAGAAAAACATGTGGCTCAGTTGAAGGCTAAATTAGAGACTGAGCAAGCTAAGTTTGAAGCTGAGCGCAAGACTGAGGAATGGTCTGTTGCTGGTTGGAAAAGAAAAGCTGAAGCTGAAGCTGCGCTTCTATCTGAGGAACGCAAAAATTGGAGGAGAATTTGTGAGAAGGATAATGCTGAGAAGGCAAACCTGCGTAATATCATAAATAACCTCAAGGCTGAGGTTGAAAATCTGAAGAATCAGATGCGGAAGTAGAAAGATTGAAGAAAGAAAAAGCTGATATGGAAGCTATGTTGGTGGAGGCGCGTTCTCATAGGGAACGAAGTGAGCAACGGGAGGTACAAGCTTTAGCCACTCTTGCCGTTAGAGATAAAGAATTAGAGGAACTTACTGCTTTGGTTCTGACCAGGAACAATTGAAGAAGGATCTGGAGCTTGCGCATTCCGAGAATACTAAAACCTCCCGCCGTTTGACTGAGGTTGAAGAGAAGCTGGAAAATTCAGAAACGGCGCGGGTTACAGCGGAAAGCGAGCTTGAACCTTTAAAGAATGATATGGCCTGGTTGAAGGATCGCGGGATTGCTTGTGTAAGTTCCTTTCTTCTTTTTTGTTGTGAAATCATATATGTGCTTTTTTGATGCTTATTTTCGCTTGTTTTCATAGGTTGCTGAATCTGTGTTAAACTCTGAAGAACTGGATAAAACTGTTGCTAATTTGATGGTTGCTGCAGGACGAGAAGGGTACGCGCAAGGTTATGCGGAATGTTCTCAACATGTGAATAGCGCGTTGAAGGTTAACTGGGATGTTAGCAAGTCTGCTACCTTTGGCATAAATACTGCCGCCGCGCTTGCTTCCATGAAGACAGAGTTTAATAATTTGCAACTTCCAGTTATGGAGTTGATAAATGTGGCGCTTGTGACAACCCGCACTAAACCAGGTATCCGTACGACTTAACTAATGATTAATTACTACTTAATTACTGTGCTTGTTTGAACTAGCTGATGAACTGCTACTTGATATCTGATACATGTACTTACTTGCATCATACTTTACTTATCGTCACTACATTATTTACATGCTGAACCCTAGTGACAACCATGATGCACAAAAAGCACAGTAGCACAATACACGGATAACCTATTGAACATGCTGATAAAGCCAACATCAGGCAAACACTGCCTCTAAAGGCCTGTAAGAGCCTGAAATATTTTGCTACACTAAATGGTGAGTGTAGGGATACAAGGGTTGTGGAACTGCGTCTCTAGGAATAAGTTACTATGACTGGATGTGCCTAAAACGTACTCTAAGTACAAAACTCAGCACTTTACAAAATAATCAGCTTTTAGCTAACTAATAAAGTGCCAAAACATGAGAAAAATAACACTAGACACTTTCCAAAGTGTCGGGAATAAACTGTGTCACTAAAGAGAGAAATAACGACACTTTAAGCTTTGTTAACACTTTAACGGATTACTATCCAGCCAAACAACCGGACTATACCCGGAACGTGAAAATATTGTTATTTTCATTATTTATCTTTTTCTGAGCCAGTTAGGGTCCCCGTATGCCCTAACACCCATTGTAACACACTATACACAAGTAACCAAGTTAAACACTTAACTTAACCTAATTATCTAACTAATGCTTAATGATTAGTTGAAATGGAACCAAACTACCCCCCCCCCCTTAACCGAAACCGTCCCCAAGGGGACATACCTTGTACCATTTTGATTATTTTAATCAAATGTGTTTAGTATCTAAGTGACATAATGTCCATTGGGTAATGATCTTGTAATTGTCTATAAGTATGAGCCTTAACACAACATAATCATCCATCACTCAACACACTTCACAACTCTCTCTCTTGCTCTCTAGAGCTTTCGGCCGAACCCCCCCTACAAGCACCATCCATTTTCGAGTTCCATCTTGCAAGTTCCAATCACCTACAAGTGTCGAGGGTCGTATACAAGGAGTCTTGGAGCAAACGGAACGCGAAGGACCTCTTTATCTTGCTTTTATCCACCTCTTTTGCGCGTAGATTCTTCCCTAGCCTCGAGCTAGAGGTATAATGCTTAAAACTCGTACTTGAACTAATCTAAGGTGGTTAATAAGATGTATGATGATTAAAACTCGGAAATCTTGCATTTTGAAGCATTAAAGTTTACTAAAAACACTAAAAATAGTGGTTAAAAGCTTATATGTTGTGTAAATGATGTAGTATTCGAAATGTATGATTATTTAGGCCCGATCTATGATGTGGTAGCTCGGATCATCGTTTAACCCGGTTTGGTAAGATCATGGATCTTAACATAAGCTTGTTTTGAATGATACAAGGGTTAAAAGGTGAAACTCTACCACACGCGAATCATGAACTTGTGTAAAAGAGTTTTACTTGTGAAATTGTGTTTAAAACTAGCAGATCTACGCATCTGCAAGTGGTATTTTCAAAGAACCACGTATCAAAGAAATCATGTGTTTTAAAAGATAGATTTTCTCTAAAAACGAGGTTTTTACAAGATCAAATTACCTTATATGAAGATCTACTAAATTAAGGGGATTTACACCACAGTTTTGGGAAAAAACTGCAAGTTCATGTAATTTTTGGCAATTTACACATATGTCGATTAGTTGTTGTGATGAAAGTTGTTCTGATCAAATAAAGAAAATTGTTGAGTTGATTTGTTAAAGAAAATGATACGCTTGAAAGCGTGGCCACCTCCAGTTACAGAGGAAACTCTGGCGAAATTTTTCTAAAAACCTAACACTTAGAACTATTTACACTACAAGTGTTAGAATTATTTTTGACATGTTTTCGAAATATAAATTTCGCCATGACTTTATTTACTAAATATTCGGAGGTGGGATTTTCACAAAATTTAACGTGATAAATATATATTTTCACACACTGTTTATGATTATTTTGTGAAAATACATAGATATTATTTTAGAGTAAATATAATATTTACGAACGTTAACGATTCCAAAATAATACGAACGCTTTCACCATAAATATATAAGTTACACCGGTAATTATATTACCACTCGATTGTTAAACGTAACTTACGCACTTACGGAAATATTTATGAACGCGTATTTTAACAACGTATTATTGGGAAAAAATACTTATATTTTGGAATTGGAAATATATATACATATATTAAGTGAGACTTCATGATATAATTTGAACGCACATGTATTGAATCCCCCATCCTTGGGAAGGAAAATAATTACCAAGTATTTACAAAGTGTAAACACGAAATAGTTGTCTAACTATTTCCCAAAAACATAAACCATGAAGCTAAGGCACGGCCGTCCGTCTAATAGAATTAGTACGTGTAGGTCGTCACACAGCTGCGTGAGCAGGAGATACTTGGTAGAGACGCTTCACTGTGAGTTCATGTCCCCTTTTCTCTAACTGTTTTCAGTTTTCTTAACTGCGGGGGTGAAATACATGTTACTTTGATTACAAGTACTTTATACACGGTATGGTTAGCGTAAGGAGGTTTACTACTTAGATCATGTGAGTGGGTAGGAGCAATATGAGGCCATTAGTCCTCATGTCGGGACCGAGGGACAGGAGCGGTAGATCTATCTGGGTGTAGCGAGCCCAGCCCCAGGCCAAACTAGAAACGGACCTTGGGGTGGCTTTGTCCACATACTAATGCCGTGGCGAAATCTGCTAGGTTTGAGTCTCCCTATTTGCACTTCACATATATCAGTGGCCTTGCAAACCATTGGTGATCTCAATTCCCTTATTTGCTACATACCAAGACTATTTTTATACTCACAACGGTTTACTTACTCACTTACACATGAACTCGCTCAACATTATTGTTGATTTTTCAACTTACATGTATTTCAGGAAATTAAAGATCTGGCGCGGTATGTTATGTTTTCCCGCTGCATAAGGGTTCCAAGGTCATCCCAGTTTAGGAAATGTGACTCTTTCCTGGACAAGTCACAAATCTTAAACTGCGTTTATTTCATGTTGATGTTCATGTTTTTCAAGACAATGTTTTATGTTATAATGTTGTAAGTCTCTAAGACAACGTTGTGTTACTTCGGTTTTAAAACTTAATCAAATGGATGATCTTGCATGATTTTATTTCATATAGCTTTGTTATGGTTAAGCTATGGTATTAAGAAGTCACACCAAAATTAACCACGCTTCCGCAAAGCCAGGGTGTGACAGCTTGGTATCAGAGCTCTGATCATAGCGAACTAGGATTCTTTCTCGAGTCTAGACTATGATCACTAGGGCTCTCACGAAAACATTTTACTGCATACCACTTAAGGCCAGATCCAAAACTTTTTACAAACAAATGTTGAGCACGTTGATTTATTATAGGCTCAGCCTGGAGGGCTGAGGCTCGGTCTGGAGGATCGAGGCTCGGTCTAGGTGACCGAGGTAGTTGGCTAGTGAGGCTAGGAAGAGTAGGCTCAGTCATGAAGGCTGAGGCTCGGTCAAGGGGACCGAGGCTCGATCTAAGAGGTCGAGGTGGAGGATAGAGCAGTCTTCGAGACTGGGAGGAATTTGGCTAGTGGACTAGGAGAATTATGTGATACCTTACTTGGTGACTTATGTGATTATCTGATTGTATGACTGATTATTCGAGCATATTTGTGTTTATGTTACAGACTCATGGATTCCGCCGGTACTGGCGATTCGGACACCACTGGACCCATACCTATCGTATCTGATGACCTCACATCCTCCGAGCATGAGGTGCACACATCTGACTATACCAGTACTGACGAGGATGATTTCCAGCCTTTCGCACTACCCGATGGTGCTGATGAGCCTGCAGATGACCCTCCCGCTGAGTACCTACCTCTAGTAAAGATTCCGGCCCCTATACCCTTAGCCGTTTATCCAGCATATGATCTTCTTCTTGACGCCGAGGCTGACGGCGATGTTGACCTGTTTGAGGAGGAGCCTTTTGAGGATGAGATCCAGGGCGAGGCCCTTCTTCCTGCGGACGATCTCCTGATGATCGCTGACGTTCCCGCTGAGGATTCACCTGCACATTCTCCTGTCCCATACTCCTTCGAGTCTGTGGCATCCGCACCTTCTCACACATTGAGCGCACAGCACTTTGCGCATGATTCTGATCCTGACCAGGCATCCTCTGTTGCACCTATTCCCAGCTTTGCGTTTGACCATGATGACATAGAGGATTCTGATCCTATCTTTTCCCCGGGATACGACCCAGACGAGGATATCGAGTTTATACCTATGGATCAGCCCATGGAGGATCCAGCTGACCCAGTAGACCCTATCGACCCCGAGTTTGACTTCGAGATGGCTTTTGATGATCCCGAGCCTGTCGTCGCCCCTGAGCAGGCAGCCGCTCTAGACCCCATACTTGAGCATGACCCCGTACATGCTGGCATCCCTATTGAGCCTGTTATAGCAGACCCACCTGTTGATGATCTCCCCGTGGATGTTCCTTTGTTAGAGAGCGATCATGTTGTTGTTGATCCTGTTGTTCCTCTACCTGTTGTTGATATACCTGTTGACCATCCTGTTGAGCACATTGCACCTGTTCACCCTTTTGTTGCTCCCCCACCTGATCCCATCCCACTAGAGCCCGAGCATGCACTGTTCGCGGCACACATGGATCCACCAGATGAGCATGCACAGCACGGTTGGATACCTGCTGATGAGGATGTTCCACCATTTCCCCCACAGATCCCTGATACACGTCACATTGATACTTCCTTTTCAGTTCCTCAGTTTACACCTCCAGCACGAGCTGGAGAAGGTTCTTCGGCACACCCTTTTGGGCATGTACCGATGTCTATCCCCTTCATGCCCCAGATGTCATCTGTTCCACCCACTGTTTCTCCATTTCATGTGGCACCTTTTGATCCCACCAGTGAGCCGTTCCTTTGGGCACCAGACTCTGCTATGCCACCTACTGACCCCTACCATTCTTTCCACATGGGGTATACTATCGAGGACGTTTTGATGTCTTTTGTCGCCCAGCACGAGTCACACACGCAGCGCATCCAGGAGCTTGAGAGAGCTCAGCTGCCACCATGCCAGTGCCATGGTCAGACACACTCTCCTCTGCAGCCATTTCGACCCTTACCTCCAGATTATGCTGCCCGTCTCTTTACACTAGAGCAGCAGGTTGCTTCTATCATTCGTACCCAGCGAGCCCTGGAGGAGGACTGGCTCCAGTTACGTCGTTTGCTTTACACCCACTTTCCCCCTCCTCCACCACCATCTGTATAGAGCTCATCAGTGCTGTTTGGGTAGACGAGGGTGAGAAGACGGCGATTGTTGGACTGCACAGCATTTTTGGAGACTACTTTATGATCCTGACTTTTGTTGACATGTATTTGACGTATTTGACACTGACATGATATAGTTTTTGGACAAGGGTGATGAAGCCCCTAGTTGATTGATGATTGTATGACACAGGGATGTACTGATACACTTACTATGTGGTCTCGATATATAGCAATCGCAGTATTCTCACCATATTTGATTCGCTTGATTGCTTATTTATATTTTTATGATATGGGATGTTGTGTGATTGGTATTTGTGATGTGTTGATAACATGAGATGTTATGTGCTATTACTATTACTATATACGTACGTTTTACTATGGCCTGACCAACGTAAACCATCTTTTAGAAGATGCCGCCGAGACGTGAGACACACATGCCTACTAATGAGGCAGAACTCCAGCAAATTATCGCTGCTGCCATTGCACAATACGCCGCCTCTCAAGGAGGGACTAGTGGAAGCAACTCTAGCAACACTGGCAACAACAATAATCCACCTCATGGTAATACTAAGTCATTTAGACCTACCATGACCTAATTGGATATCTTTAGCGATGATGCTAATGCCGTTCATATGTTATAACGTATGTGCAGGATGCACCTACAAGCAGTTCTTAGACTGCAAGCCCGTAAACTTTGATGGCACAGGAGGTGCTGTCGCCTTTGTTCGTTGGGCTGAGAAAACCGAATCTGTTCTTCGCATGAGCAAGTGCGCGCTGGATCAGCAAGTCACCTATATCTCAGGGTTGTTTCTAGATGGAGCCCTATCCTGGTGGAATCTACAAGTACAGACACTAGGCGAAGCTGCTGCCTACGCGCTGACCTGGACCGAACTAAAGGAACTTATGCGCAAAAAGTACTGTTCCCGCGCAGAAATCCAGAGATTGGAGACCGAGTTTTGGCACTTGAAAATGGACGGTCCAAAGATCGCGGAATACGTTCAAAGGTTCCATGACTTATCGCATGTGGTACCCTACATGGTCACTCCTGAGTTCAAGAGAATTGAACGCTTCATTTGGGGACTAGCTCCTCAAATCATAAGCATGGTAACCTCATCCAAGCCTGCGACCATTACTGAGGCGATTGATTTGAGCGTGGCTCTCACAGAGGAGGCCATTCGCCTGAACAAGTTTGATGATGCTGAGCATAAGAGGAAAGAGACTCACGTCGAGTCATCAGGAGGTAACAAATGGAAGTTCTCAAACTTCAAGCAGGGCGCCAGTGTGGCGGTTAAGAAAGGAGGATCAGGCACGCCAGCTCAGGTTACAGCTGGTAGTGGAAAGAAAGGAAAAGGATATCAGGGCACCCAGCCCAAGTGTAATACCTGTCAACGCCATCATGCTGGCCATTGTAGTGTGAAAGTATGCGAAGCATGTGGAAAGCCGGGCCACTTGAAGGATTCTTGTTGGGCTAGTGCTGGCCGGGGAGGCCAGGGAGGAATTGGGAATAGGAATAATAATCGTGGTGGTAATCGCTCACAAGGAAACTATGGAGGAAACGGGAATCGAGGCAACTTTGCGAACCAAGCTGGTAATGCGAACCAAAACAAAAACCAAGTTGGAAATGGAGGTGGAAACGGGCAAAGACTTGGACGCTATAACTGCGGTGATATCGGGCATTTTAAGAAGAACTGCCCAGAGTTAAACCAAGCCCGTGGAAGAGTGTTCCAAATCGAAGCTAGGGAAGCGCGCCAGGACCCCAATGTTGTTACTGGTACGTTCCCTGTAAATCAACGCTATGCATCCGTTTTATTTGATACTGGTGCCGACTATAGCTTCGTGTCGTTAGAATTTAAGAATATGCTTGGGGTAGCCGCTAATAAGTTAGATATTCCCTACTCAATCGAATTGGCCAATGGGAAGTTAGTAGAAGCCAATGAAGTTATCAGAGGTTGTGTGATCGAATTAGGAGAGCGTGAGTTTGCTTTAGATCTACTACCAGTCCAGTTGGGAAGCTTCGACGTGGTGGTAGGAATGGATTGGTTATCAGGCAACAAGGCAGAGATAGTTTGTCATGAAAAGATTGTTCGTATCCCAACCGAAGATGGCGAGACAATTGTGGTTCACGGAGAGAAGCGTGATACGCCGTTAAGAATTATCAGCTGCCTGAAAGCGCGAAAGTGTTTGCAGAAAGGATGTGTTGCCTTCCTGGCACACATTGTGGATAAGAAGGCTGCTGAGCCAAGAATCGAAGACATCCCTGTCGTGAGGAAATACCCAGAAGTCTTCCCAGAGGACTTACCTGGACTGCCACCTCAGAGGCAAGTAGAGTTTCACATCGATCTAGTCCCAGGCACCGCGCCTGTGGCTAAGGCACCTTATAGACTTGCTCCGTCTGAGATGCAGGAACTGTCGACACAGCTTCAAGAGTTGTAAGACAAGGGTTTTATCCGACCAAGCTTCTCGCCTTAGGGAGCTCCGGTCCTGTTTGTCAAGAAGAAGGACGGTAGTTTCCGTATGTGTATTGACTACCGGGAATTGAACAAGCTGACGATCAAGAATAGGTATCCTCTGCCAAGAATTGATGATCTGTTCGACCAACTTCAAGGTTCAAGCTTTTATTCAAAGATCGATCTTCGATCTGGATACCATCAGTTAAGGATACAAGAGGAAAGTATCCCAAAGACAGCCTTCAGAACTCGTTATGGACACTACGAGTTCCTTGTTATGCCGTTTGGTTTGACAAACGCACCTGCAGTCTTTATGGATTTGATGAATAGAGTTTGCAAGCCGTACTTGGACAAGTTCGTGATTGTGTTTATCGACGACATCTTGATCTATTCAAGAACAAAGGCCGAGCACGAACAGCATCTAAGAGCTATTTTGGAGCTGTTAAAGAAGGAACAGCTGTATGCCAAATTCTCCAAGTGCGAATTTTGGCTACGTGAAGTCCAATTCCTTGGGCACGTGGTAAATAGGGATGGAATCCACGTGGATCCAACCAAGATCGAGGCGATCAAGAATTGGGAAACGCCAAAGACACCAACCGAGATTCGACAATTCTTGGGTTTGGCTGGCTACTATCGAAGGTTCATTGAGGATTTCTCAAAAATCGCTCAACCATTGACGCTCCTCACGCAGAAAGATAAGAAGTTTGATTGGGGAATCAAACAGGAAGAAGCGTTCCAGATACTGAAGGATAAGCTCTGCAATGCGACAATCTTAGCACTACCGGAAGGTACAGATGATTTTGTGGTATACTGTGACGCTTCGCGTCAAGGATTAGGTTGTGTGTTGATGCAACGCCAAAAGGTTATTGCTTACGCATCGCGTCAACTGAAAGTGCACGAAAAGAACTATACCACACATGATTTGGAGCTTGGCGCAGTGGTATTTGCACTAAAGATCTGGAGACACTACCTTTATGGTACGAAGTGTACAATCTTTACAGATCACAAGAGCCTACAGCATATATTCAACCAGAAGGAGTTGAATATGAGGCAAAGACGATGGGTTGAATTGTTGAACGACTACGACTGCGAGATAAAGTATCACCCAGGGAAGGCGAATGTAGTCGCCGATGCCCTAAGTCGTAAAGAGAGAATCAAGCCCATAAGGGTTAGAGCTTTAGAAATGATTATTCAGACCGATCTTTCCTTGCGCATTCGTGCCGCGCAAAAGGAAGCTCTCAAGGAAGGAAACCTTGAAGAAGAATATCTCCGTGGGATGGAGAAGCTACTGGTACCAAACGAGGAAGGAACGTTATGCTTCGAGAAAAGGATTTGGGTTCCTCTGTTTGGTGGTTTAAGGAAAGTTATTTTTGATGAAGCTCACAAATCACGGTACTCTATCCATCCTGGAGCGGATAAGATGTACCAAGATCTCAAAGATTATTATTGGTGGCCTAGGATGAAAGGCGATGTTGCTGTTTATGTGAGCAAGTGTTTAACATGCGCTAAGGTTAAAGCGGAATACCAGAAGCCTTCAGGACTTCTACAACAACCTGAGATTCCCAAGTGGAAATGGGAACAAATCTCAATGGATTTTGTTACAAAGTTGCCAAGAACGCCAAGAGGCCATGACACTATCTGGGTGATAGTGGATCGATTAACAAAGTCAGCACACTTCTTACCCATCTGGGTGATAGTTGAAGGCTAAATTAGAGACTGAGCAAGCTAAGTTTGAAGCTGAGCGCAAGACTGAGGAATGGTCTGTTGCTGGTTGGAAAAGAAAAGCTGAAGCTGAAGCTGAAGCTGAAGCTGCGCTTCTATCTGAGGAACGCAAAAATTGGAGGAGAATTTGTGAGAAGGATAATGCTGAGAAGGCAAACCTGCGTAATATCATAAATAACCTCAAGGCTGAGGTTGAAAATCTGAAGAATCAAGATGCGGAAGTAGAAAGATTGAAGAAAGAAAAAGCTGATATGGAAGCTATGTTGGTGGAGGCGCGTTCTCATAGGGAACGAAGTGAGCAACGGGAGGTACAAGCTTTAGCCACTCTTGCCGTTAGAGATAAAGAATTAGAGGAACTTACTGCTTTGGTTTCTGACCAGGAACAATTGAAGAAGGATCTGGAGCTTGCGCATTCCGAGAATACTAAAACCTCCCGCCGTTTGACTGAGGTTGAAGAGAAGCTGGAAAATTCAGAAACGGCGCGGGTTACAGCGGAAAGCGAGCTTGAACCTTTAAAGAATGATATGGCCTGGTTGAAGGATCGCGGGATTGCTTGTGTAAGTTCCTTTCTTCTTTTTTGTTGTGAAATCATATATGTGCTTTTTTGATGCTTATTTTCGCTTGTTTTCATAGGTTGCTGAATTTGTGTTAAACTCTGAAGAACTGGATAAAACTGTTGCTAATTTGATGGTTGTTGCACGACGAGAAGGGTACGCGCAAGGTTATGCGGAATGTTCTCAACATGTGAATAGCGCGTTGAAGGTTAACTGGGATGATAGCAAGTCTGCTACCTTTGGCGTAAATACTGCCGCCGCGCTTGCTTCCATGAAGACAGAGTTTAATAATTTGCAACTTCCAGTTATGGAGTTGATAAATGTGGCGCTTGTGACAACCCGCACTAAACCAGGTATCCGTACGACTTAACTAATGATTAATTACTGCTTAATTACTGTGCTTGTTTGAACTAGCTGATGAACTGCTACTTGATATCTGATACATGTACTTACTTGCATCATACTTTACTTATCGTCACTACATTATTTACATGCTGAACCCTAGTGACAACCATGATGCACAAAAAGCACAGTAGCACAATACACGGATAACCTATTGAACATGCTGATAAAGCCAGCATCAGGCAAACACTGCCTCTAAAGGCCTGTAAGAGCCTGAAATATTTTGCTACACTAAATGGTGAGTGTAGGGATACAAGGGTTGTGGAACTGCGTCTCTAGGAATAAGTTACTATGACTGGATGTGCCTAAAACGTACTCTAAGTACAAAACTCAGCACTTTACAAAATAATTCAGCTTTTAGCTAACTAATAAAGTGCCAAAACATGAGAAAAATAACACTAGACACTTTCCAAAGTGTCGGGAATAAGCTGTGTCACTAAAGAGAGAAATAACGACACTTTAAAGCTTTGTTAACACTTTAACGGATTACTATCCAGCCAAACAACCGGACTATACCCGGAACGTGAAAATATTGTTATTTTCATTATTTATCTTTTTCTGAGCCAGTTAGGGTCCCCGTATGCCCTAACACCCATTGTAACACACTATACACAAGTAACCAAGTTAAACACTTAACTTAACCTAATTATCTAACTAATGCTTAATGATTAGTTGAAATGGAACCAAACTACCCCCCCCCCCTTAACCGAAACCGTCCCCAAGGGGACATACCTTGTACCATTTTGATTATTTTAATCAAATGTGTTTAGTATCTAAGTGACATAATGTCCATTGGGTAATGATCTTGTAATTGTCTATAAGTATGAGCCTTAACACAACATAATCATCCATCACTCAACACACTTCACAACTCTCTCTCTTGCTCTCTAGAGCTTTCGGCCGAACCCCCCTACAAGCACCCATCCATTTTCGAGTTCCATCTTGCAAGTTCCAATCACCTACAAGTGTCGAGGGTCGTATACAAGGAGTCTTGGAGCAAACGGAACGCGAAGGACCTCTTTATCTTGCTTTTATCCACCTCTTTTGCGCGTAGATTCTTCCCTAGCCTCGAGCTAGAGGTATAATGCTTAAAACTCGTACTTGAACTAATCTAAGGTGGTTAATAAGATGTATGATGATTAAAACTCGGAATCTTGCATTTTGAAGCATTAAAGTTTACTAAAAACACTAAAAATAGTGGTTAAAAGCTTATATGTTGTGTAAATGATGTAGTATTCGAAATGTATGATTATTTAGGCCCGATCTATGATGTGGTAGCTCGGATCATCGTTTAACCCGGTTTGGTAAGATCATGGATCTTAACATAAGCTTGTTTTGAATGATACAAGGGTTAAAAGGTGAAACTCTACCACACGCGAATCATGAACTTGTGTAAAAGAGTTTTACTTGTGAAATTGTGTTTAAAACTAGCAGATCTACGCATCTGCAAGTGGTATTTTCAAAGAACCACGTATCAAAGAAATCATGTGTTTTAAAAGATAGATTTTCTCTAAAAACGAGGTTTTTACAAGATCAAATTACCTTATATGAAGATCTACTAAATTAAGGGGATTTACACCACAGTTTTGGGAAAAACTGCACGTTCATGTAATTTTTGGCAATTTACACATATATCGATTAGTTGTTGTGATGAAAGTTGTTCTGATCAAATAAAGAAAATTGTTGAGTTGATTTGTTAAAGAAAATGATACGCTTGAAAGCGTGGCCACCTCCAGTTACAGAGGAAACTCTGGCGAAATTTTTCTAAAAACCTAACACTTAGAACTATTTACACTACAAGTGTTAGAATTATTTTTAACATGTTTTCGAAATATAAATTTCGCCATGACTTTATTTACTAAATATTCGGAGGTGGGATTTTCACAAAATTTAACGTGATAAATATATATTTTCACACACTGTTTATGATTATTTTGTGAAAATACATAGATATTATTTTTAGAGTAAATATAATATTTACGAACGTTAACGATTCCAAAATAATACGAACGCTTTCACCATAAATATATAAGTTACACCGGTAATTATATTACCACTCGATTGTTAAACGTAACTTACGCACTTACGGAAATATTTATGAACGCGTATTTTAACAACGTATTATTGGGAAAAATACTTATATTTTGGAATTGGAAATATATATACATATATTAAGTGAGACTTCATGATATAATTTGAACGCACATGTATTGAATCCCCCATCCTTGGGAAGGAAAATAATTACCAAGTATTTACAAAGTGTAAACACGAAATAGTTGTCTAACTATTTCCCAAAAACATAAACCATGAAGCTAAGGCACGGCCGTCCGTCTAATAGAATTAGTACGTGTAGGTCGTCATACAGCTGCGTAAGCAGGAGATACTTGGTAGATACGCTTCACTGTGAGTTTATGTCCCCCTTTTCTCTAACTGTTTTCAGTTTTCTTAACTGCGGGGGTGAAATACATGTTACTTTGATTACAAGTACTTTATACACGGTATGGTTAGCGTAAGGAGGTTTACTACTTAGATCATGTGAGTGGGTAGGAGCAATATGAGGCCATTAGTCCTCATGTCGGGACCGAGGGACAGGAGCGGTAGATCTATCTGGGTGTAGCGAGCCCAGCCCCAGGCCAAACTAGAAACGGACCTTGGGGTGGCTTTGTCCACATACTAATGCCGTGGCGAAATCTGCTAGGTTTGAGTCTCCCTATTTGCACTTCACATATATCAGTGGCCTTGCAAACCATTGGTGATCTCAATTCCCTTATTTGCTACATACCAAGACTATTTTTATACTCACAACGGTTTACTTACTCACTTACACATGAACTCGCTCAACATTATTGTTGATTTTTCAACTTACATGTATTTCAGGAAATTAAAGATCTGGCGCGGTATGTTATGTTTTCCCGCTGCATAAGGGTTCCAAGGTCATCCCAGTTTAGGAAATGTGACTCTTTCCTGGACAAGTCACAAATCTTAAACTGCGTTTATTTCATGTTGATGTTCATGTTTTTCAAGACAATGTTTTATGTTATAATGTTGTAAGTCTCTAAGACAATGTTGTGTTACTTCGGTTTTAAAACTTAATCAAATGGATGATCTTGCATGATTTTATTTCATATAGCTTTGTTATGGTTAAGCTATGGTATTAAGAAGTCACACCAAAATTAACCACGCTTCCGCAAAGCCAGGGTGTGACAGCGCTGCAATCGGATGATCACATGGCGCAACTCAAAGAAGATTTAGAGTAGGATGAAATTGTATTGAACAATTTTTTATGTGGGATGTATATCCTTGTTTTGTTGGTGCGCTGTTGCGCAAGGATTCTAAACACTGCTGTGTTTGAAGCTCCTTAGGGCGTATCTGTACGCTAAAAATAGTATGTTTCTATTTGTTTTGTTAAATGAATTTACAATATTTTGCATGAGTACAATTGCTTTTACTTGAGTAAGGCGAATGAAGTTGGTATGAAGCTCATGTGTGAGTTTATGGTCGTTTGTGACGTGATCACTGACCGCGCATGGAGCTTGTTTTATACTACCATAATGTTTTTGCGCTTACTAAAAAGAAATTGCATGCACTTTGTAAACACAAAAATAATAGAAACTTTGTAATTTTATTCATGGATAGAGCTCAGAGGCTTTACAAAGTTTTTCTGATAATTAAATGGAACTTAACTTACTCTCTGATAGTTCCGCCGCATTTGATAGGTCATGTCTTTTCTGCGGAAAACTTATAGAGTCCTTTAAGTTTTGGCCCGTTTGCTTGAGCTTTCTTCTCCCCGGGTAATCTGCTTAATCTCCTTGCACATATTCTGGAGTAAATGCGTAAGTTCTCCATTTTTGAGGGCCTTCTCTATTTCCGTGCGCAGAGATATGCAGTTGTTCGTTGTATGCCCGTTGTCTTTATGATATTCGCAGTATTGCGCCGGGTCTTGACCACGTTTACTCTTCATCGGAATCGGAGGTTTGAATTGATAGTCCTCAGTACTCAGAACCTCCGCCGGGGTCTTTGTTAGGGGAGTCCACTGCCTCTCCTTATTTTCGTGCTTGTTCTCTCTTTGTGCAGAGATCTTGTTGATTGTTGTGCGGGCGTCTTCAGAGGAACGACTTCCTGATGACTCGCGCCATGATTTTTTGAACCTTCTTTCGCCGGTTGCGCTTAAGTCTGCGGGCCTGTTGTGTGGTGGTGGTGGCCTGTTTGTAGTAAGGTTTTTCTCAGTCTGCGCATAAACCTTGGCCGCCGCCATTATCTTTTCCCAACTCTTGGGAAGGCCCTCTGTTCCAGATAATACCTTGACCATGTCGTCACATCTAACCGCGTATTTGAACTGAGCACGGATTAGTTGTTCGTTAACACCTCCAATCTCCAACACTTCTTTATTGTATCTGGTGATAAAATCCTCCAGATTCTCGTCATCGCGGCGCCAGATGTTCATGACGTCGGATGTATCACGCATGGAACGCCTTTGCTGGCTGAAGTGTGTTAAAAACTTTTTACGCAGATCTTTCCACGACTCGATCTGTCCCGTTGGCAGGTTATCAAACCAGATTCGCGCTGGGCCGGTTAATGTTTGTACAAACAAATGACACCATAGCGGAAGAGTCCATCCGCCAACCAACCCTGCGCTGGTGAATACTCTCAGATGATCATCAGGGTCAGTTAACCCATTGAATTTCCCAACGTTAGATGGTAATTTTGCCCTCTCCAATGGAGCCAGAGCTATCTCCAGTATGAACTTCGAGTTTTCCGCTGCTTCTGCAGGGCGGTAAACTAAGTCATAATTATGCTCTGCCTCAGGGTTATAAACCGCTCGAGGCCTGCATTTGTTATAGTTTGGCTGCAGTCTATTGAATACGCTGGTGTTTGCACTCAAACGATATGTTTGATCGGATTCATCAGTGTGAGTGTCCCGTTGGGAACCCAACCTATCATGAACCGATTGTCTTCGACGAGGGTGTGGTTCACCATGGTGTTGTCTCTGGTAACTGCCTGTATCATCATAAGTTGATTCTTCTCGCTGGGAAGCATGAGCTCTAGATCCCGGCCTTCGTGATTGGGTCACGGGAGCAGTTTGAGCACACAACTGTGTGTACACTGCATTTAATGCCCCTTGGGACCGGACATACCATGATATCGGAGTTTCTCCTGGTGGTAAAATTGATTGAGCAGGGTTTGCTGGTAACATTCCTGGAGTAACAGGATCATTTGCTCGATTGGATTGAACCTCATTATCGTTCGAGGCCTCTTCTACGATCCTTTCTACTAGTAAATTGTTTCCAACGTTTGGTCGAGGACCAGGTTGCCGGTGAGATGACGAATTTTCTGCCATGTGCAAAAAACAGAAAATGGAATGAACTGAATCGAAACGAGGTAGAAACTAGAAAAACTGAGAAAACGGTGGGCGCCAATGAAGAAACACTAGATAAATGGTCGGAACCGAAATATCTAGGGGGTTTGAATCCGCATAAAAGGGGTTAGCTCTCTCTCGGTTGATTCAGTTGCAGCTGAACTTCTTCTCCGGTGATTCTGCAAAAAAGAACACCGTTAGCCTCGCCAAGGGCAGAAGAGGGTTCTCTCCTTGACCCGACTCCGGTGTGAGAGAGTGTGACTTGAGTTTATACCTGAACAGTTCTCGTATTTATAACCGGGAGTTTGGGAGGGAAAACCTGTTATTGAAAAGATGACGGAAGATGCTAACGCCGTAGCGGTTATATTTTCTTCCGTTAAGTTCTTTGATCCAACGTCAAGTTGTCTCGATCCGATGTGAATGCACACGGATCGTGGTTTGATCTATGGCTAGGGAGTTGCCACGTGGAAAGGGATTAAGTGAAGATTACTCTTCAATTGCATGCTTTCGTTGTGATTTCAGGGATGCCTGTGGCAATGACACGTGTCCAGACGGTTATAACCGTCTGGGTGGTGCACGATCATATTCTTTCTAGAAGATTACTGCTGTAATCTAGTGTGGCACCTTACTGTGTGGACACAGACGAATAAATCCCAAGTCTGGGTAAAATGATATCCAAGTCTGGATATTTGGGCGGAAGTATTGATCTCAGGATTTTAATCCTTTGTTAATGGGAGAAGGCGCAAGGATTTATGTTTTCCTTTGGGCGCGCGACTATAAATTTCTGATTACTTTCTTCCTTTTGTAAGACCAATGCGCGGCCGCGCAAGGTTAAAAGGTTGAAAGGCCAGTTTGTGGTATGGTCTCAAATCCTTTTTATGAGGTTTTTGGGACCTTACCCCTTCAAGTCCCCCCAGTCTAGTGTTGTACTTATGCAAATAAGTGGAGCACTGGACTTATGAGAGGGAAATGTTTTTGGGCGCGAAAAAAAAAAGAAGAAATCTTCTATGAGAAGATTGAATTTTTTTTTTTATTTTGTAAAGATTTTATATGGAAAATCTTTGACTTTCAACGAGACTGGTGCAGTAAATTGATTTGACAACCTGTCATTGTCAGTTGTTTTTTACTGTCCGTGTCTTACACGCGCGCGTGTAAACGCGTGTGTGTTCTGATATTTCCTTTTTCTGCTGCTTGGGGAACTGCGATACCCGGAACAGTCGCTGTGACGGTTACCGATGCTATTTATTGCGATAAGTATATATAACGTTTGGGTAACCTTCTCTGTTTAATCCTTGTTTTGTTGAAGAACTTTTCATTCCTTTTTCTCTAAGAAGAAATAATTCCATCATTCATCCTCTTATGTCAATCGGAGAACATCAAGAAGATCTTGTTGAAGAGATGTCGACTGAACTTCCGCCGTTGAAGTGGCCTAGAGCATCCTTTGATGGTTTGATCCGGAATCTCAAATTCCCAGAAAACTGGGGAGCTCTATTTCCTGAAGAGGGGCAGACAGCGGCGGATGCTCCGGCTGGGTATATTACCCTCTTTTGGGATTTTTTCTGTGATGGTAACTTTCGTTTGCCTGTTACCGGATTTTTCCTTGAAATTTACCGTACTAAATCCTTTTTATGAGGTTTTTGGGACCTTACCCCTTCATGAATTTACCGTACTAAATCATTTTCAGTACCCACTTTTTTGACGTTTCTAGGATCGGTATTTTCGGTTTGGTACCGGATCAGTACGGTACCAAATCGGTACGGTACTGATGTTTTCCCAATTTTTACCTACAAATATCGTATAGGGCTGAGAAGATGGGTTCTGATTCATCAATTTTAGAGAGAGATGTAAGTGATTCTCTCTCACTCAATAGATCTATCTGTTCGGTAACCCCCCTGAAATCCTTATTTTGAGTGAGGGTTGTATTGAAAGAGACACCGAGTATTTTTGGTACCGATACTCAATTTTGGCGATTTTCGAGATCGGTACGGTACTGAGCTCGTCCTTATTACAATGGTTCATGTTAATTTTTCGGTATCGTTACAATCCCCCCCCCCCCCAGGGACTCATTGTTCTTGATAAGGTTTGCCCCACCATCCAATAACTCATGGATTTGTTTTTGGTTTTCAATAGAGACTTCCGAAAAGATCACGGATCCTAGTACTACTCCCATCTGAACAAGTTTAAGTGTGGAGTTTTCATGTGCTCCGTAGTCAATGCACTCAAAACCTGTTGTTAATTTATGAGGCATGGCATTGCTTATGAACCAAGTATCTCTACTGGCCACAACTGATGTGAGATTTTCCTTGTGTGTTACAAAGGTTTATATTTATCATTCCGATATCATTATGGTGTAAGCTAATTCAAGAACTTGACTTTGAGAGTTTGTGTTCTTGGTTAAATTGACATATTTTGACTCAATGTGATTTGGCATAGAATAGTGTTGGAATCATCATTTATTTGATGAAAATGAGCTAAATTATTTATTAAATATGCTTGAATAAAAGTATCCTTAAAGTGTGAAAATTGTGAATTTGTTATCTAAGGGCGTTTGGAATGTTAAAAGTACGGTTGGAAGTGATCAAGTATGAAATAGACCACTGTCACGCTAAACAGTTCAGTTTGAGTTGAAGGGGTTTAAACTCAACTATTAGTGTTAGGATGCAATTAGTGGATACCTATTGTTAACTGAGAATAACTCAAGTTACTTGATGAAAATGTTAGTCAATTAGATAAAACACATGTATTTGGGTGTAACATGCCCATATACAAATAAGGAAGGCAAAAACTACATAATTATGCTATTATGTGGAATTACATGACTACGTAATATTTGACATGAATGTGGTTAAACATACATATTGACATAAGTACTAATATGCTCATTAGTGAGAGATGCTATTTTCATAGCCATGTGTTATTATATGGTGTATGGGTGAGTAAAATGTGTTACTTGGTGCAAGTAGTATATAACATGACCAATGTGTTGATCAGTTCTGTTTAAACATAATGGAAAACATGTATAACATACCTTTGATTGCATCGGTAGAGAATCCAGTCAGAGACGCAGCAACGGAGTTCGACATACTTGTCAGGATGATCTGGTTCCTCCTTAGGGTGTAAAGTGATGATGGTGATGAAACCGAAATTAGGGTGAGTTTCGGTTGTGGAGAGAGGGACGAATTTGATGATGTTATGTTATTAGGTTATGTGTCTAACCTTTTTAACCTCTCTAATAATCTCCTTATATATACACCCAAGAGGAAACCCAATTAGTTAATAAGGGTAATACGGTCCATCAACAATTACCAACTAATTATTAATAGGTTATTAATATATTTTGATCTATATTATATAAATGATAATGATGGCTACTAGATTAAATATAAATAAATAAATATTTAATCTTACATTCTCCCACTTAGCCGAATAATCATTTATCATGAGTATTAGATAAGTCTGATCAGAAGTTAATACTCATTTTAGCCTTAAACAAGTACTATAGCAGAGAAATACGGCCGTTGAATCATTATGCGACTCAGGACCCCCATTAGTCATACTATAGCCTTAATTTAAAACCTAACAGTTATGATCAAAATAAGTAAGCCCTTTAACGTTTGATTTGTATTTATAGTTGTCTATATGTCATTACACCGGCAGAACATATGTTAGAGACATACAAAATCAAACTGATGAGGAAAATTAATTAATAATTAGTCATTCATAGTACGATATGCAGTTGTACATGGTCATCAACTAAAACCCGTCTCTTTTATGAGCACTCTTAATAAGACTTATGGGTAATAGACCTTTAGTTATAGGATCCTTAAGCATATCACGAATGCATTCGATACAAAGATTTAGTTTCCTCAATTCGTTCATAAACGAATAATTAATTGCGTATCGAAATTTAATGCAGCACCTCTCGAACTGTTACTGTTCAAGGAGACATGGTAGCTGACTTTATCACAACAAGTCTTCAATATATTAATTATATGGAGTTAATAAAGTCATGAGTCCACTGATAAATTTCCAACAACATTTAGTGACTATATTATGTCGTTATAACTTAGGTTGTTGATATCAGTCCATTATGACTCCTCCATGAGATAGGTTTTTGTAACACCTCGAAAATTCACGTCCTATAAGGTGTTGACACGTGTCATAAATTTTGAACGTGTGAAAGAATGTTATGAAAGGACTAAAGTTGACAAACATGGAAAGTATGTGAATTTACGTATTCTAAGTGTCAACTGTGAATAAATATAATGTATATTAACCCTACAAGATGCTCATACCTTCAAACGAATAAATCATGGATCATACGGAGCTAAAAGTGAGAGATTACAAACTACAGGGGCTAAATGTGTCAACATGTTTAAATTATACCTCTGAGTGACCTTTTGACAAACCCGAAGCTTTGTAAATATTAATCATGCTCATGAGAATGCACCATAAAAATTCCATAAAGTTTCGTTAACGTATGAGAAAGTTATGATCAAATTCGTGTGCGAAGTGTTAAAGCGTAAACGTCGAAAGTTAGGACTTTTCGGGTGACAATGAAGTTACCCGGGGACTTGGCAAAGTGGGTATATGTTTTAAGGCCTTATTAGATCGATTGTGAGGGTTTAAAAAGCAAGAAACAAGTGCCTAATCGGAGTTTGAAGGGTCAAGGACTGAATCGCAAAAGAAAAATCAAAAGCTGATTGTGCTAGTGCTCGCACCACGCGAGGGGTCCCTCGCGCCACGCGAGGGATGCCCAGAACCGTGAAATCGGGGCTGTTGTCTCCTAAAGCCTATATGCGCGACCTTTACTCGATTTTTCACATCCCCTGGCCCCTAAAACACCCCCTAAGCCTCTAGGACACCTGTTGATCGATTGTGGGCACTAATAGACTTATTTGTCAATCAAATGTGGTGAGTGAAACCACTATATAAGGCACTTCAATGTCACAAACATTCTCACACCTTCTTCTGCATTGTTTGATCATTCCTGGAGCTCTCAAGCAGGTCCATTTGATCTTAAGTCGTGCATAGGACTCTTGTAAGTCTTCTAGTTCTTCTTTGTTTGAGTTTAGCTTGGTTAATTAGCTAAAAGTCAAACCGTCGTAATTACGGTTTGACTTCGAGATTAGTCAATAATGGCTCAGTCATATCTCGAATTAAAAGTGGTTATAAGTTGGTATTTATGTGGGTAATAAAACCCCAAAAGGGTTTCCCCTGATCACCATCCTAACCAGGTCAAAGGTCGGGTCAAACTTTTAATTAAAAAGTCAACATAATGCTTAAAATGTCATTTATGCATAATTAGCTATCTAGAACATATATAACCTGTTTGATCATTGTTATAACTTAGTAATTAGTGTAAGAACATGTCCAAACATGTTCAACCCGACTATTTCCTGTTTAGACCCGGTTCGGAACCGAAAGTCACATAGTTTGACTTTCACTTTGACTTTCAGTTCTGACCCGTTTAGGCATATTTTAGAAATGCCTTAGAGCTTTAATTGGACTAGGTTACATGTTAGAACAACCCTCTGTGATTATACACCTCGGTTCATTAGTTATCCAATTAATATGCATGTTTCCGTTAATTGCTCATATGTTGACCGTTATGCCCTTATTACCTTAAAACGTGAATTATGAAAATGTAAAAGTGTAGAAACCTTTGTTACTGATATATAGACTTATATGCAAAGTTTGACATCAGTTTGACTTGTAGATTAAGAGTTATGCTCGTTATCGCAAAATTAATGCTTTATGTTAATAAAATGGCGTAATTAGCGTATAGCCTAGTTAAACATACTTTTTGGTATCAAATCTTTTACCCACTGATGTAATATATTATTTTGGGATTTTTAAATATTTTTAATTAATTTTAGGCTGAGCATAACTAGTAGTCGTAGGCTTAATCCGGTAATTGTCGGTTTTGCCCTTACGGGTCATAAAATGAGTTTTACTTATCGAAACGACTCCAAACCTTTTGCTACTGATCACATATGATAAATAATTTATTTTAAGCCTTCTGGAAATATAAAAATATCAGATTTAAGTATCAAACCCGGAAATGGCCTTTAATCGCCTTGTTTAGCGTTTTTAACGCATAGTATGTTTTAAAATCATATTGAACATACACGGGTTGATACCTACTGATATATAAAGGCAAATTAGGATATTTTAACAGTAAGAAAAGGTTTATTAACTCAGACTTCGTTTTTGAGCTTTTCGGCTTATGTGAAATTACCAAAATACCTCTACGGGGCATAGTTTGGTTAAAAATGATAAATTTCACATATATGCTTTAGCCTACTGTTATAACTCATCAAATTGAGTATGTTTATTGTTTACATCAGACCTGTAACTCAGTTAAACATCTAAACGCTTTTACAAACTTTAAAATGACCAAACTACCCCTACGGGGCATAGTTTGTGTTTAAATTAGTTCGGGGCATAATAAAAGACATCCTACTGATGTCCCAACATATTTGAAGCATATTAACTTAGGAAACCTGTATATGGCTCTTACGGATACCCGTTATGCTTATTACGCGTTCGGTTCGGTTTATGTAACAAGTTTACATAAATTAGCCGAAACGGGTCAAACCTTATCGGTTTTATCTCAAAATCCAGAATGTGTTTAGTTTACCCATATTATACAAGTCTCCAGACTTGTCGGGTCTAAATCACATCCTATTCCGGTCTTCGCTTAATCATGCGTTTTGAACCGTAAACCTTTCCTTAAAACTAACCGGTCTAAGTTACGACTTAAATAAGACCCGTTAGGAATTTAATAGGTTAATAAAACCTTCGTTCCAGATTAAGAGCCCCAGTAGAAGTACTTGTGCTTGCTGATTAAGATATACGGCTGAGTGTAAATTGCATTGCTAGCTCAGGTAAATACTTTTAACTTATTTTCCCTTATACGGGCTTGGGATACGGTATTATAAAAATACCGCTTGGTCGGGTGTAGAAACCTTTTAATCAGAGATGATTAAATTGCATAATCTCGTTTTAATCTGTATTGATTGATAACAAATAACATTGGGGGTTAATGACCGTGTCCTGGATATCCTTGGCTCATTTTAAAAAGTGAATGGCCACGACGTAAGCACAAGGTGTAGGCAAAACACCTCCTGTTGTATATGTATAACGTATACTCACTCGTAAGGGTATCTTCTTGTGAGATTATATTTGTGGTGTGTCGATTAATCTTGTCCGGCTTGTATTGTATAATCACCGGCCCTAAATGTTGGACAACCATGTAAATCGGATACAAGATTTTTATTAATAAAATTGTCCCAAGTATAAAAGATTAATTTTGCCTCTGTGCATTTTAATCAATGTGTCAAGATATTTTGTGCCGTTTGCACTCGAATCACTTTTCAAACTCTTTTTCCAAAATGAGTCAGTTAATTGTATTTACCAGTGTAAACTGACGTATTTTCCAAAAGGTTAAGTGACAGGTACTATGCGTAATTGGCTGGGAGCTCAGGGCGTCACTAGGGAATCTTGCAAGTTCTAGATGCCTAAAGTCTGTTGAACAGTTTAATTTTATTGATCCGTCTGTGGATCCTTTACCTTCCGTTGTAATACTTTGACATTACTTATATTCGGAATGTAATATATTTATCTTTTGCTTCCACTGTGCATTATTATATTGTGTTGTTTGACCATGATGTTGCCAACCACGTCACGATACTCCCCCACCGGTGACACGTGGAAAATCGGGGTGTGACAGTTTTGTCTGCTGACATAAAGATATACCCAAAATTACATTTTGTCATCTTTGAATATTACAAAGTTAGAGTAATAAACCGGTTTGAGTTCTCACTTCTTCTTTAAATTATAGCCTCTCGTTTCTTTTAAAGATATTGTAATACTCTATTAAATGTTTCACATTAATCTAGACATATCTAGTGTGTTGCAATGTGAGTAATATCTAAACGAGTATAGACTTGAACTTACATAAGGCTTCTAATTAATGAAGCGTAAGAAATAATCTCATTTATCCTATTATCCTCTAAATGAGAGCATTAATGTTTGTTACATATGTAAGGACCAATTTAATGTTAAACTTATGGAACGGAAGTAATGTCCCATTTGGTCTATCTCAACATGTTATGATATCTATTATGTAAGAGATATCTCTGAGATCTATTATATCAAAGTTTGTGTTAACAATGCTTTGACTTATGTAACATCTACTTGTCAAAAGAATATCATCTATATAGACAAGTTTATCTTAGTTGATCCCACTCATCTTGAGGCAGGTACATTAAGCCACTTGATTGTTGATGAAAATAATTTCGTTAAGATTTCATCACATTATGACGTTTGCATTAAACCATACATGGATTTTATTGGCTTATAGACAAACTGTTCTTTAACCTTAAGTTTGGAACTTTCAGGTTGATCTAATGAAAATATGTCAGCCATTTGTTAGGGAAAATTGTTTTAATGTTCATCTAATGTAGCTTTAAACTATTATAAGCTACTAGAACAGTGATGATCCTAAAAGAAATCTTTTGTTAGATATGTAATAAAGATTCTTTAATAATTTATCTCTTCCTGAGTACAACCTTTGACGATCAATCATGCTTCTTTGTGTCTTAACGTTTATATATCAGGATTTGGTTTAGTTATGAACACTCTTAGGTTATTCAATCAAATCCCAAACGTTATGCGAACACATAAAATCAGTTTTACTAGAAAACTGTTTTATTCCATTCAGAAGATTGATTGACACTAATGGCTTAATTAGAAGAGATAGAATCAGTAAACTTTTCCAAAATCAATTTCAACTCCAATTAGGGAGGTTATGTAATCATCAAAGTTAGTAGGTTTTAAACCTAGATGACCTCCTGAGTTGATTATAGGGTTTGTTAGAAGTTTCAGTTTTATGGATTAGCTCTTGATTAGGTTGCTATCATTTTCAGGATTCTAAGTTTGTAAGAGTTGGTGCAGTATGGTGTACAAGAGGTGTAATCGGAGTTAAATTCGGAGTGAAATTTAATGACACTCTTCCCCCCGCCTCTTGTATTCCTTGCAAGTCATGATAAGCACTTTGACTGCTCCCACTGACCTTAGAAATCTTTAGGAACTCAGCATGCTTAGGGTCAATATTTAACGACCAAACAAATTCTAATAGAGAAAACATATTAATGAACATATTAATGACGTTAGTCATTGTAGTTTCTCTTGTTGAGGATTATGTTAGTTTAGATAAGAAATCTAAGTGTGCCCACAATTAAGCAACAATGAAACTTTTGTAAGAGTAGCTGTAGATTTTAAGGAGACAAGTTATGATAGAACAGTGTCAAGATGGAGCAGTGTCTTATACAAGAGGTGTAAATTTAGGTAATGTAAAATTTTCACTCCCCCACCTCTTGCAACTATTGCAAGTTATGATTAAGACATTTAATGCTCCCACTGATCTTTAATATCTCTAGAATGCTATAAGAGAAGTTTCAATTAGGTATGTGACGTGGGAACCTATCATATATATATGTTAGACTTTACTTGATTTCCTTAATATCCAGATATCATAGAAACTTAGGGACATATTTAATAGAAATCATGTTAAGCACATATATGAGTAGATTTCTTTAAGACCATGGGCCATATGCGACAAAATTTAGATACAAGTTGATAGTCTTTAAATGATAAATGAATTATGTCTGAATATTCCATTTGGAATAAGTTCCACGAATGTCAATGAATGACTTATGATGGACCCATACTTATTCCTTAAGCCTAGTAATATTTAGGGCTATAACGTCATGATTTAAAATCACTTAGAATGAGATTAGATAAGAAATCATCCTCATTAACCATGTCATGATTTCTCATGAATTTTGGTTATAATGGATGAAAATTTGTAAGTCTCATTTTCCTTTTGTCAAATTTTTCATTTGCATGATGACAAAAATTGTGAAAGTGTAAGGTATCTTGTAGTTTTATCTTAATAATGTTTCAATCCAGATATTTAGAACAAATAAGATGAGAGTTTAAGATAAGTGTGACTTTATGTTGACTATGCAAACCTCACAACCTCCATAACATTGTTTAATTATGATACTATATTCTGATTAATACTCAGAATATATGGACGGTATCGAAAAAAACGTTGTTAGAAGACTGCTTATTATTGTTCTTATAGCCTTAACATTTAACTTTGTCACTAACTCTCATGTCAGTTATTTGTTGATTTCTGGTAAGGAAACGTTTAAAAACTAGAGTCAACTAATCATGTGTTAATAGGAATATTATAATTAGTAGACTTAAATATCTTTAATAAGTGACTATCTAATTAATTCATCCAACTGTTCTTTAGAATAATGGATAGTCTCGTTGCTTATGTCTAGTCTAATGACATAATGATGCAGTGAGATTTTCCCTTGAAGAACCTTAGAGGTGGAATTAACAGTTGTAATTTGTCTATGGACTTTAGAACAATCCTCTTTTAAGGTTTTAAGTGGTTGTAAGGTGAGTAACAACTTATTTTTCCAGCTTCAAACATTTATTTCTTTGTACATATGTTGCTTATCAACACACTCATTATACTTTGGTATGTTTGAGTGTTATAGTTGATTTATAAGGCATCAAATTGTACAAGTGAAAATCTTAATATGTAATGTACTGGAAAATGTACTTATTTCCATGCGTAAGCCCTTAACTTTATGGGTCATGGTATTGTACATTATTATGTATTCACATATACCACTTAAATTTATAGTTTAGAATTATAAAAGAAGGCATGCATCTTAGGAGTTCTAGTGATTATTCCATATATAAGAGATTAGCCTTAGGAAAGACTTAATCTGAAATAACTTTAGTGATAGCATTATGGTAGAGAGTTCTTGATTATCATAAGAGACATCATGTTCGATTTGTCCTAATCATCATGCTCTAATTTTCTTCTTTATAATCTTTATCAGAAGAGAGCAATAGGATTATCGTGTCTTAAGAAATAATCAAGAATTTAGTTTAAGAGCTAATTCTAATAGAAACTTTAAATAAAGCAAACATTTTAGGTTTAGGAATTAGAGTGGATGAGATATGTGTAGAAGTAAATTATAGTGAGAAAAATTATGGGTACTAAGAATAAGACAGACGAAATGATCATAAAATTAATTAAGGATCATTAATATAAGGATCATTATGTGAAGAAATTGTGATATGTCTATTACTAACATCAAAATAATAGACTTAGTAAAATTCTACTTAAACAAAGACAAATCAGCTTTGGCCAGAAGTGTAATCATTTAAGTATGTGTGCAAAGTTATTGTGACAAATCAGCTTTGGACAGAAATGAGACAATCACTTTAGTTATGCACTTGTCAAGCATGCTAAACATAAATGAATTAAATCAGCTTTGGCCAGAATTAAGACATTTCACGTTTGTAATGCATACTTAACATAGCTTTTATAATACTTGAACAATAAATAGATGTATTAAATCAGCTTTGGCCAGAATTAATACATCAGAAGCTCATTCAAGTTAAGCTAGTTTGGTTTTGTAAAACATTATTTGATCCTTATTAATTAATTAAGTATAAACAAAACCAAGTATTTAATAGTAAAACAAAAATTTTTAGGTCACATTAAACAGCATAAAGTAATGAGGTCTCGAGTGAGGTCTCGAGTGAGGTCTCTAGTTATGATGATTATGGTCTCGAGTCGCAACCGTTGTCTCGAGTTATGAAGTTTTGAGCCCTTATGATCTCGAGTCGAGACCTTGTAGTCTCGAGTCGAGACCTGATGGTCTCGAGTTGTAAACTTCTGGTCTCGAGTTGTTAAGTTTTGAGAACCTGATGATTTTGAGTCGAGATCTTATAGTCTCGAGTCGAGATTGATGGTCTCGAGTCGAGACTGATGATCTCGATTTCACTGTTAATAGCTGTTTTGTGATAATAACTGAAACTCGAACTTTTAGGGATTGTGGGATAATGTTTCCTGTTATATTGCGGATCTAAACTTATCAAATATTTCGAAAATAATAACTGAATATCCTTTAACAGTTTTCGAAAATTTAATCGATAAAATTTAGATCAAACATTAGAAAAAACATCCACTAATCCAAATTATATTCCAAAATTTATGGAATTTTCGAATTTCCTTAGAACATTGTGATGAACCCTAATAAATTAAAACACAATTCTGGGTTCCGAAATCTGAATTTTATGACTTTTGTTAAATCGATTCTGTTACAGATTTCGGATATTAGTTAGCCCGTTATGGTCTCGAGTCAATTTATCAAAAGAAACTTGTCCGAAAACAGGGATTTCGGCATCAAAGGACTCGAAACAGCCGTGATTTTAAATGGCTTAAAAAATTCTGTTTTTCCAGATTATGATCCCAGAATAATGGATACGAAAACAGAACTGATTTATCAACATATGCTCTGATACCACATGTTGATCAGTTCTGTTTAAACATAATGGAAAACATGTATAACATACCTTTGATTGCATCGGTAGAGAATCCAGTCAGAGACGCAGCAACGGAGTTCGACATACTTGTCAGGATGATCTGGTTCCTCCTTAGGGTGTAAAGTGATGATGGTGATGAAACCGAAATTAGGGTGAGTTTCGGTTGTGGAGAGAGGGACGGATTTGATGATGTTATGTTATTAGGTTATGTGTCTAACCTTTTTAACCTCTCTAATAATCTCCTTATATATACACCCAAGAGGAAACCCAATTAGTTAATAAGGGTAATACGGTCTATCAACAATTACCAACTAATTATTAATAGGTTATTAATATATTTTAATCTATATTATATAAATGATAATGATGGCTACTAGATTAAATATAAATAAATAAATATTTAATCTTACACAATGAATGTTGATCTTCACTATGAGGTAATGAAATATTGAAGGATGAACGTTTATATTATGATCTATAAATTCCACGTTGAGTTATTTGAACTTTGTTATAGTATGTAAGCTACTAAGCTTGACTAGAAAATATTGAAGTAAATGGATCTTGGAGATGGTGTAGAAGATGTTAAATCTTCATAATATGGTGTTAAAGGAAATGACGACCTATATATGATTTTTCATAAATCATAATGTGGTCATATGCACCCAGGTGTAATTGAAAATAAGATAAATAGTTGAAGACACACTTATATGCATATGACATTGTTATTTGCATTGTATATGTCTTAAATATGATAAAAATTTGTGTATTGGTGGTAGATTGGTGAAGTTGTTGTCAGGGGCGGCGTAGCTGTAGCCTGTAAGTCCATTGGCATAGGCGTATGTCGGGTATGGTTTTCGTTACCTCTACGCTGATGATATGCCGAGAAACATATTATACATTCGATTTAGCCATACACCTGTTGACGTAGGCACATGCAAGTGGCGTTTTTGCAAGTGTTTGTGCTTTGTTATATAACATATTACACATTTTCATGTATTGTATGTGGAGTTTAATTATAAATCTATGTTCTTACTTAGCAATACATAATCGTGTTTAAGTAAATGTTTTTCAGAAAAAAAAAAATCAACCCAAGACATGAGTCTTCGCAAGATTAAATGGATGTTCGGGCAATGGTTATGTGGTGAGTGTATGTGCCCTCATGCTTTCAGTCGGGCGTGCCACCATGAGGATAAGGTTATTATGTTTGTGCCAGGTGAGAGAGATGAACAGGGTTTTATTATTGGCATCACTAGACCCGGTGTTGAAAACGTTTTACCTCTGTTTGTGAAGCTTTGAGGGTGTCCGGACAATGGTTATGTGGTGAGTGTATATATGTGCCCTCATGCTTTCAGTTGGGCGTGCCACCATGAGGATAAGCTTATTCGGTTTGTGCCAGGTGAGAGAGATGAACATGGTTTTATTGTTGGCATCACTAGACCCGGTGTTGAAAACGTTGATACCTCGTCGGAAGAGTTGGGTGTAGATATTGCTTTGCTCGACCGTGTTTTCTCTCTCCCCATCAAGACTGTTAAGAGTATCCCCCTTAGTTGTCGTATGGCATTTGCCCAAGTCTTAACTGCAGCTTTGGACAAGGTGGTTGATATGCCTGATTCTGTTGAGGCATGGGTTCGACTTTTGATATTACCACGTTGCACCTTGCGGGTGTTCAAACCTGTTGGTCATCAGGACAAGAGGTCGGACAATAGGAAGACGGGCCAATGCCTTAGCATCCAGCGATCTTTGGCTCAGTGGGGTGATCGTGAGGGTTTTGTCACTCTTGTCCAGTCGTTGTTTGATCAACCCGCGAGGGGGGTTATGGATGGAATCAAAAAGGTCACTGAGAATGATAATGAGTGTGGGGGGACCAATGTGAAACAATGTTTACGTAAGGTTGCTGATGGTCATTTCACTGCAGCGGTTAAGGTTTTATGCTCCTCGGGGGTCGCCCCTCTCAATAAGAATACTCTGGAGGCTTTAGTGGCTAAGCACCCATGTATGCCCCCTCCTTCCATGCCTGCCTCCTTGCCTTCTGAGTCTCCTCTTGTGGTGGAGTCCGATTGTGTGCTCGGGTGTATTAAATCTTTCCCCAAAGGAACGTCGTGCGGGAGAGACGGCTTAAGGGCCCAACATCTTTTAGATGCTTTTTGTGGGGAGGGGTCTGTGATTACTGATAGCCTACTTAGGGCTACTTCAGCTATGGTTAATTTGTATTTGGGGGGAGGTGCCCGAGGAGTCTGGCGGAGTTTGTTGCTTCTGCTCCTCTTACACCTCTTCTAAAACCGAATAATAGGATTAGGCCTATAGCTGTTGGGTCGATTTGGAGGAGGGTGATCTTCAAGGTGGCCATGAAAGGTGTTGGGAAGGAGATGGCCAAATACCTTGGTGATTTTTAGTTTGGGGTAGGGATTCCGTGTGGGGCAGAGGTCGTTCTTCATAGTGCGAACAGGTTCCTTAATGAGTACCATCAAGATGGGTCTCTTGCAATGCTTACTGTTGATTTTTCAAACACTTTTAATTTGGTTGATAGGACAGCCCTACCGTACGAGGTAAGGAAAAGGTGTCCTTCTATTTCTACGTGGGTCGATTTTTTATATGGTCAACCGGCTAGATTATATGTGGGGGATGAGTATATTTGGTCTACTACTGGCGTTCAGCAGGGGGACCCCTTGGGGCCCCTCCTTTTTGCCCTTGTTCTACACCCCCTTGTTCACCGAATAAGGGATCGCTGCCAACTTCTATTTCACGCCTGGTACCTAGATGACGGAACGCTTATTGGAGATGCTACCCAAGTGGCTAATGCTTCCTTAGGGCTTCAAATTAATATAAAGAAAACTGAAGTTTTCTGGCCATCCTGCAATGGTGTTAAGGTTCAGGAGGGCTTATTCCCTCGAGGGATTGGGAGGCCGGTGCGGGGTGTGAAACTCCTGGGGGATGCCATTAGTCGTGATGCAGAGTTTATTAGTACTATGGCTCTTGAAAGAGCGAACTATGCAGTCGAGCTGATGAGGTGCCTTAAACGCCTACGGGACCCTCAGAGTGAGCTCCTCTTGCTTCGTTCTTGTATGGGTGTTGCTAAATTACTGTTTGGTCTTCGAACGTGTCAACCTTCTTTGGTCGGGGGAGCTGTCTCTGTTTTTTATGAAGGCCTCTGGGGATCATTAGAGGATATTGTTGTTTGTGGGCGTGCCTTTTTTGGAGATCTCCAGTGGAGGTTGGCTTCTCTCCCGACCCGGTTCGGAGGCTTAGGGATTTGTACGGCCGAGGATGCCTCTTCATATGTTTTCGTGGCTTCAAGGGCCCAATCTTGGGGTTTACAAGACCACATACTCCGAGAATGTGGTGGGGATGTTTTAGACTCCGATTACAGGAGTGCGTTGGACCTTTTGTATAGTTCTCTTCCCGACCTTGATATTGGCTGTTTCTACATTAAAGACACCGCCCCTCCTAAATCCCAGAAAATTCTGGCGAATGCCTTATATGGCGAAATTGTCAAGAGGTTTTAAGAGAAGTTTGTTTTATCCCCTCGGCAAAGAGCTGTGTTTGAATGTCTACGTTCCCCACATGCTCAGGATTTTATGTCTGTCGCACCTATTGAAGGCTTGGGGCAACACATGTCGGCTGTGGAATACCGTGCTATCCTTAGATACCGTCTGATGATTCCTTTGTTCCCAGTTGACGAGCCATGTCCGGTATGCCGCAAAGCGTGTTTGGATTCTTTCGGCGAGCACGCGGTCCACTGTAAAGAGCTACCGGGGTTTAAATATCGACATGATTGGGTGAGAGATGTGTTATGTGATGTTCTTAAGCGGGCCGGGATCTCTGCCAAAAAGGAGGCTCCAGTAAATTTCCTGACTCACCCCTTAGAGGGGAGGTCCACTTTACACCCGGCGGACATCCTTGTGTTTGGATGGGAAGGGGGAAACACGCTTGTGTAGATCTAACTGGAGTCTCCCCCCTTGTCAGGCTCAAGGACAAGGGCTTTGTCGTAGGGCAAGCAGTGCTCAAGGCAGAGGCAAGCAAAGTGGCAAAACATGAGAAAGCCTGCCTGGAGAATCAACATGTGTTTGTCCCGTTTGCGTTTGATACCTTTGGTGGTCTCTCTCCTGACGCTGTGCGACTTTTGAATCGGGTTCAAAAAGTCGTTAATAGTAATTCTTCGTCGCGAAAGGTTTCAAACTTTGTATTTAGTAGAATTGGTTTTTCTATTCAAAAGGGGGTGGCGGCGCAACTTGTTGCCCGACTACCTGCCATTGCTTTGTAATTGCCCTTTTTCGTGTGGAATGATATTGACGATTAAGATTTAAAAAAAAAATATTTTCTGCTAAAAAAAAATTTAAATGGATTTGACAACGTATTTTAGATAAATCCGCTTTAGTGCAATATGTTAAATATTTATTCTTTGGTGGAACACTTTTAAAATTTGTTTACTATTTTGTGACATTTTTCTTTAAAATAAGGGGTAACTTTGTAGAATAGTAACTAAGTTTTAAAATTGTTTCAATTGGGTCACTTAAGTTTCAAAAGTGTTCCAATCAGGTCACTTAACTTTCATTTTTCATTAAAATTAAGAGTTTTTTTTACATTTTGTTTTTATAGATTATATAATGTAACCTCTGTTGTCAAGGCTCGATCAAGCGCGCGTCTTGGCTCACTTTTCAGGCTCATCTCAGCATTCTCACTTCGCTTCAAAAGCCCCACTTTCAAGCCCTTAGACGCATTTTCAGGCCAAATTCCAATGAAATTCCGGTTAAAAATTGTTTAAACATGTTTGAAACAATTATAAGAACCCTAAACAAGCCTGGAAACAACTTAAATTAGCCATAAAGAAGCCTTAAACATGTCTAAAATCCCTTAAAACTGTATTTTTATACTAAACAACTCGCCTAAAAAAGTCCTCGCTTTTTAAGCGCCTTACATTGAAGCCCAAGGCTCACCCGTTGCGCCTTGAGTGCGTCTTGCGCCTTTGACAACTATGAAATAATATTAAATTAGCCATAAATAAAGAAGCCTTAAATATGTCTAAAATCCCTTAAAACTGTATTTTTATACTAAACGACTCGCCTAAAAAAGTCCTCGCTTTTTAAGCGCCTTACATTGAAGCCCAAGGCTCACCCGTTGCGCCTTGAGTGCGTCTTGCGCCTTTGACAACTATGAAATAATATTTTTTATATCTTTATCATTATCTTTTCTAATCCACTTTCAAAAAATAATTAAAAAATAAATGCAGGGTAACAGTGTCTTCACAAAAATATAAATAAACAATTATTTTTTTCTCTCATCCATTCACAAGCACTTCAAAAAATATGAACACTGTTATTAAAAAGTAGATTTTTTTTTTTGAACGACTAATTGTTTGAATCCCCTGTTGTTTGTGAGACTTGAACTCAAGACCTTCTCATTCCCAACCTATGTGTTTTAAAGATTTTGCCTTTGTCAATGGACCACCACCAATTGGTATTAAAAAGTACATGTTACATTCACCAATAGTTACCTAGTGGATGGAAATTTGTCGGTGTTCGTAAATTTTAATATCAACATTAATGTTAAAAATATTTACCTTTCCTTATAAATGAAGTGTACAATAATTCCTGTAACCAAAAGGCTAGTTTACTAGAAGTGGGTAAGGAGTCCGCACGAGTACAGTAGTACTTGCGTTAAGCACGGTGTAAGACTATAAAAAATGTTACTTATAAAAAAAAACAAACAAAAGTCAACGAAAAACTCAGTTATAAAAAGGCTCATTCTATACGCACCCCCCCCCCCCCCTCCCCCACTTCCTGATTATACCCCCCTGTAAGTATGTGAGAGGATGGGGGTGTAAAAAGTAAATAGGGGGTGTAGAAAGTAGCACCCTATAAAAACTATAACTGAACTATAGGTTTTTAAAGTTGATTTGGGTATTTCAATACATTTGAATCCAACTTTTGATGTTTTAACCGAACTATCATTATCTAGTTGTATCATATTCGTAAAATCTTCATCTAGTTGGTTCATTAGATGTTGTAATTGATATAATTATTACAGAATATTATTCCTTTTAGGTTAACAGTCACAATAAGACAGGTGGCCTCATCACTTACTTTTTTTTTTGAAAAAAAAAATATGATAATGGAGTAATTAGGTGGATATGTCATTTTACATTGTTCAAATAGTGAATTGTTATAAGTTATAACTACTTGAAATTGCACACTACCCACCACATGTAAGTATTAATTTTTTTTTGGTTTTAATATAGTTTTTGTACACACTATAGGAGAAAAAGTAAAGCATGGTTGTTTGAAACAAATTTCTAAAAATAAATTTTAGGTATATTTCATGCTACAACAATTAATAAGCTTAGTCTAAAAATTGTGCCGGAGTTTCTATGGTATTTCATGGTATTGACAAGAGTGTTGTACGGGTTAATTTCAACATTTATATATCCTCTAATTTACAACATTTCTCTCCATTTTTGTTTGTACATTATGCATGTTTAATTGTACAGTGGTTTTGTTGGATGATTTTGTCATATTGTGGGCTTTAAGGTGGTTTTAGTGATTGTGTTTTGTTTTACACCATTACCTTTCATCTTCTCTCCTACGTTTTCTAGAAGATAATTCTCTCTCTCTAAAGTATCAAACTCTATGCATTATCTCTACATTTTGTATTGCTTCTATATCTAAAATTGAGGCCATCGCCTTCGATGTTATCAGTAGTCATGTTGTTTGTGCTTTTTTTTTAAACCGATAATCGTTTTGAGAAACGCTGGTTTAAACGACCGTTGTCGCCGTGGCTGTTGATGCCCAATGCCTTTTCCTATTAGTGTAGGTTTGGGTGTTTGACATGTTTTCTGGATGTTGGTTTTGTTTTGGGTTATTTAAAACCCACCGATGCCGATTTTTTTTTTGAGGGGTTTTAAAACCCGCATAAGGAATGTGAGATGATTGTTGGGTTTGGATGTTGTTTCTATCTGGCATGCACCCTGAATCCTTTGGAGTTTTTGCTAACAGTCTGTTGTGGCGATGATAGTGGCCTGCTACCTGCCTAGACAACTCAGGTTGCGGCCGTAGCGTGTTACATACCAAACGAGAGAACTCAACCCAAAAGACTAGTCTAATGGGTGAGAGAGCCCGTTTGGTATATAAACCCCACATTGATTGCCCATACTACCGATGTGGGACAAGTCCCATACGTTGCAATGATTTTGATCCATAACGATCGACCCTCCTTAAGGGCCAAAGTCCTCGTTGGTCACGGCTGGCTCTCTCCAGGCCACCACTCCGTGGGCCACCACTCCGAGTTTGGCTCTGATACCATTGTTACGAACAAAAATGGTAATCGAGATTGTTACGAACAAAAATGGTAATCGAGAGATTGAGCTAACACAGAGAAAGAAGAAGAAGAATTCTCAGAAGAAGAAGGAGATTAATCTCAAATCATTAGCTACCCTTCTCATTCATCTGCTGGTTACTTAAGTACAACTAGACATGTTCACAATAACCCCCTATACTATACTATACTACTTTACAATTACACTTCAAATCCCTCTATTATTTAACACCTAACAATACTCCCCTCATAAAAGATTTTTGTCCCCAAAAATCAAAAAGAAAAAGAAATTGCTAATCAAAACTATCAAAACCAAACTTGGAAAATTCTTCATCTGCATGAAAATAAGCAACAAAGTTGGAGCATGTTGTTGTTGTTGATCTGGCATTGTTTAATAGAAATGCATGAAGCTTTTGAGCAAATTCAAAGGCTGTTGCAGCCTTTATGACACAATGAAAAGAATCTTTAATATGTGATTCTTGTTGTAGCTTGAACTTTTTAACTCCAAGTGCTTCAATAGTGAGATGAGAAATCGATATTGAATTCGATATATCAAGATCACCAAAAGAAACATCAGTAGCAACAAACACAATAAACTTTCCTTGTCTAAATCCATTCAATGTTGTATCCCTTTGATTCTGCAGTCGGTGGTCAGTTTTAGCAGGCTTCAAATCAATCTTGTGGAACTGTAAAGGCCAAAATGCTGCAGATGCACTAACTCTCGTCAATATCAACACATTAATACCTTTACTAGCCCATTGCATAACACTCCAATAACTGAAACTGAGTCTAACACGCTGCTGCCCGGAAGAACCAGCAACAACCAAAAATTTATCAACATTACCACCAAAAAAATTCAAAACAGAATGCGGCCCCGAAGAATGAACTACGGTTGACGACCCTGCAACCACGTTACTATCATCACTTTGTTGTCCATCTGTAACATGATTCAGCAAAGTCCCAACATACTTGTCCAACCTGTTAGACACACTTGTTCGACTATTATAAGGCTGATTATAACTAGTCTTTATACTACGAACAGGAACATAACCAGCCACATCCAACTTTTGGCCAGAAGCACTCGAACTAGAAACACTGGCTTGATTAGAAGAAACATTCTTGACCACTATGATCTTTTTACCCACAACTTGAAAACCCTCATCATTCATACCCAAACTTTCCAGCCATCTCCAACCGTTATCTGTCCAATCTAATCGTTTCTTCCATTTCCAAGAACCTATTTCTTTTGTTAACCCCATTGACACTAATTGTAAATGATTGATATATGTGTTTGAAGATAACACTTTTGAATACATGTATTTTGAAAAACACTTCCATACACATTTGTCACCACTTTCCCAAGCAACTACGAACCCAGTGGCCTCACCATCTTTACACACCCAACCAGTATCTGTCCAAAACCTGAGACTCAATTGTATTCGTATTTCTTCATCCATGTGTGTTGCATCAAATACAAATAAGAAAATGAGTTTCATTTGTATTATCTCTTGGTAAACCTCTTCAAATTTGGAACTCATATCTGTATCATCTAAAAGACCCATATACGCAAATTCCTCCCTCATAACCTGAATTAAAATACCCTTTTTATGTGCATCCTTACAAATAATGACATGAACCTGATTATCTTTCTTATCTTTTCCATTTTTTCTGAAACCCTTATCATCAAATGATTGTTGATCAATAAGTTCTTGAATCTCGTCACCCAAAGTTACTTTTTTTCTCATTACTAACCTTATTAGACGTCTCATCAAACACTTGAATACTCAAATCTTGACTTAAAGAACCATGTTCATTCTTACGAAAATCAATATGAGCAAGATCATTCCTATTATTAAATTCGCCCATAGTTTCTTGAATCTCATTTTTTAATCTCTTTGGCATTTCATCAAACAAATTAAGGGCATGCTTACTAACACATGAATCTTGACATGAAAAACCCATTTCATGTTGGCCAGATTCCATTGAATCTTTCCCTGAATCCTCACCCCTATCTTCACTTGTTTCACCATTATCATTCCCATACATTATATCAAACACCTTGTGGGGCTCATATAGTGAAGAATTTGGATCATAAGGAGAAAACGAATCCTTCAATTTATGTGCATCCAACTTCAAGGCTAAAGAAATGTAGTCTTTCAGTGTGTGAAAACTATATTGATGCCATGTTATAAAAACATCTCTAATTTCTGGTTCAAGACCATCCATAAAGAGATATATAGCATAATATTCATTAATCTCTTCAGAATTTTTAACCCAATTGAACAAAGATTCAAATTCCTCACAATAGTTCTTAACCATACCTTCTTGGCTCAGTGTCATACTATTAACCGTACCTTATTGGCAGCCGAGCCTCTTTATTTTCCAATGATGATGTGATGATTGTAGATCTGAATCGGTTCTATTATTCGCTTTCTTTTGTTACCTTGGTAATGGTGTTGTTGTTAGTTGTGTTTACATTTGTGATTTGGTTGGTTTTACCTCACACCCAGTTACTTCATAGTGTGAAAATTACCATAAAAACATATTTTTGTTGGCGTTTTTCTAACATGGTAATAATGCCTTGTCAACGTTTTTAAGAACTGGAACTATATAACATGTGCACCTGTGACCAAACCATATAATAATAGAGAATCGGGAAAATAAATTTGTGATATAGGATCATAGATCATTTGTTAATACACCGTAAAAAATCAGTTTCAATTATCTCAGAGAAAACAAGGGATGTGAAGTTGATGATTATTGGGGAGGTGTTATGTTGGTTTGTGTATGTGTACAGGGGTATGGGGTTGGATGCAAGTTGGATTGGAATTAAATGGGAAAATGAATTGCCTGATATGTTAGGGCTTATGATGGAAGTATGAACCGGACATGACCATTACAGATATTGTAAAGATATGTGATTAAGTTTGAAACTTGTCAAATTGGCTCATTGGGTGGTGTAGGGGAGAAGATAAGGGTATTATGTGGCTTTTACTTTACAAGAATAAGAATTGTGAGTTATGAGACGGAAAGAATGGTTGTTATAAAAACATAGATTATATGAGTTGTTTATGTGATAGATTAAAATTTGTATTTCGTTTTTAAGTGTTTGAAATTATGCGTCTCTTTTTTATTGTTTATGGAGTTGTCATGTATTTCGTCCGTCCCTACAATGTATGTATGTTAGAATGCTTAAGCACTTTGACGGATTTCATACCACTAAGCCCCCGACCGCAACGCGGCGGGGCGTACATCTAGTTTTTTTAATAAGCAACTAATTGTCATTAATCATGATAATACCATTTTATTTGGGATTAATGAGTTGATGATATGAATAGAGAAAATTGGGTCTAATAGTTTTTTTATAGAATGACGGCACACACACATACTAGATCTAATAGTTATGTGTTGAAGCAAAACTATTTTGGCGTGCATTCACTTCCATTGGCAAGTCACCGCCTATGTGAGACAAACTCATCAATTTTAGTTTAAAAATCGATATCTCATTCACCTTAATTCTAATTTAGAAGCATCCCTTGTTACAAAACTCTCATCAATAACTTAACAAAGCCATAAACTATTAATTATTTATACATAAATAAACATAACCATATATCTAAAGTTAGTAAAAACCTATATATATATATATATATATATATATATATATTTTCACTAATGTTTTCAACAATTTATCACATGGAAGGATATCACCTTGAAATTCCTAATGAGATCTCAACATTTGAATCTACAATATATTAAATGTATTTAGGTGTTACCCGTTAAACATTCTATATACAAATTTTTCATATTTGTCATTATATGCAATACCCTTAAACTGATACGTTGTTTAAGTGGACAACAATATATTTCACACAAGACTCTTATTGACAAGATCCAGTCCTCCAAGTCACGTTTATAGCGGTTTTGAACACTATACTAGTTTTGCAAGAGTTCTTGTAAATTACGCTCCACGGATTTCTTTCAAGCATGTTTTAAATAATTAAGAATCGTACACATAGAATATATTAATGTCATTGATAGTTATAGGAAGTAGCCATGAAGTTTATTAGCCCTCAAATAAAGGACCCCCCCACCCCCCGTCCCCTCCCCATCGATGACCACCTCTAGTTATAGGAAGTGAGTTGTCTTATTGAGATCTACGGTTAGATAGGTTAGCTTTTCTTCATGTAAACTTGTTCTATTAAAGGCTATAGTTTCATTCCACAACTTGATCTTTTTCAACATTTTCATAAAGATTATATTTGAGCTCTAAAAGTCAAGATAATCTCTAATTGACCTCACATGTCTAACATGTGTCGTTGACTCGAATGACAATCTTACAAAACTGTCATAATATGCATATTAGCAACAACACAAATATCATCTAAGACTTTTCAAAGTTGTTCAACTTTATCCCAACTTCTTACCTCAAATCCCAAAATGGATCTAATTATAATGTTTCAAATCATGGATAACACAACTTCTCATTCTAACTCTAATAAGCTCAAAACATCACTTATGCCTTTGATATCTTGGATATCATATACTCACGTGCATTTGAGTCCAAAAAAATGTCCAACATGAGAATAATATGACTTGACGATTTACAATATAAAAGGAGGTTGAATGCGTTTTATGGTAATTATAAAATAATTGAGTAAATTACTGTTTTGGCCCCTGTGGTTTAGTCAGTTTAACCTTTTAAGCTCAAAAATGAATATTTTAACATATCAGACCCCGAGGTTGCATTTTATAACGGTTTTGGCCCCAGACACTAACCTTGTTATTTTTTGTAGTTAAGTGTAAGGGCAATTAGGTCACTATACCTTAGAGGTTGTTTTTTATAATTACAAAGTTCTTTTAATATTTAAGAGATTATTAATGCAATTAATCAAGCTTTTTTAGATTGGTTTATTTGTTTTTCAAATCTTCCATTTCTTTGAACCGTTTGTTTATAAAAATACCGAATTTTGAATAAACAAACGGTTCAAAGAAATGGAAGATTTGAAAAACAAATAAACCAATCTAAAAAAGTTTGAAAATAAAACAAACGGTTAATAAAAATACATATTTATTTGTATATTTAAAACGTATTTTATTAAATAATAATCGTGAAAATAACGAAATAATAAAAAAACTTGAGTAGTTGCATTAATAATCTTTTAAATATTAAAAGAATTTTGTAATTATAAAAAACAACCCTTAAAGTATATAATTACATAATTACCCTTACACTGAAATGCAAAAAAGTAACAAAGTTGGTGTTAGGGGGTCAAAATTGTTATAAAATGTAACATCGGGGTCTGATATGTTAAAATATTTCTTTTTGGGCTAAAAGGGTTAAACTGACTAAACCATAGGGACCGAAAGAGTAATTTACTCTAAAATAATTCTATAACTATAATTCTTATTGATGAACTCTAAGAAGTGCATGTTGGTTTTACGAAATAAACAAACAACTGGACAAGGCTAAATAACTAACCTATCAATCTAGACATCACACTACGTTACAAGTTTTATTACTCTCTTTTTCTTATTCTATTCGTCTCTTGAAAGTATGTGTTTACCTATGTGTATACAACTATACATATACGTATATACATGAGATTGATGTTATTATGAATAGGGTTAATGGATTTAAACACCCCCAACTATTGTCATTTGGCCGCTTGCACTCTCAACTTTGACTTTGGCTCACACCACTCCCAACTTAACACTTGGGTTGCTATGTCACCCCGTCGTTAAATAAACACTAACTGGGTTAGTTCTTTTTGCTGATGTGGCCAATATTTGCTAACGTGGCACGCTGATGGATCCAAATTTGCTGACGTGGCCATTATTTTTCAACTTACATTTTCATCCCCAAAAATTTCCCTCCCAACCCAATCCAAAAATTTGAACTCCCGCCAAAAAAAATTTTAAAAACAAACATTACATCTCTCAAATCTGCAACCCAATCTCACAAACTACTTCCCAACCCAATCTCATAAACTCTCAAAAATTTATGTACATGGTGTTGAACTTCGGTTCGGATTCAACCATCATCTTCTACGGCGAGATCCGTACATAGTTCAACCGTCATCTTGTTCCTCAAACTAATTTCAATCAAAGACTGATCGGCGGTGATGAACAAAGGTTCGGATTCGAAGGTTTCAACATCAATTAACAATCTACCTACTGCTCAAGCGACCTGAGGCGCCGCGGGGGCGGCCATGACCATTACGAAGACACCGATGTTGATAACATCGGGTACAAAAATGTTGGCAACAATGCGGTAGAGGCTGCATGACGGCCGCGGGGGCGGCCATTCTCCTCCGGTGCCGGCGCATGTGAGGTGATTTCCGCGATTTGGGTGTTGTTGAAAACTGTTCGAACAGTTTGTTACAGATCTGCACTCGTTACGAATCAAGTGTTCACGTATCGACATATTAGTTTGTCGAATCTGATTCGTAAATCTGAATCAAGTGTTGTTCGAACAGAAACATTTTTTACAAAGCCAACAACTTCTACAAACCTAGAACATCGTTTAAGAACCCAGGCTGTTCATATGAATCTGATGTGATTTTGAATGAACAAAGATATTATTTGATTCGTGCGTGTTCATTAGGATCGATGTTTGACAATTTGTAAAGTTTGACAGTTGGATTGTATTTGAGAATCAAAGAAATTGTTATAAATTCTTTTGGGGGAAATTAATAGAAATTGAAGTTTAATGCTGAGTAAAACTGCTTACGTAGGGGAAATGTGATGAATCAGCATGCCACGTCAGCAAGTTTGGATCCATCAGCGTGCCACGTCAGCAAATATTGGCCACGTCAGCAAAAAGAACTAACCCAGTTAGTGTTTATTTAACGACGGGGTGACACAACAACCCAAGTGTTAAGTTGGGAGTGGTGTGAGACAAAGTCAAACTTGAGAGTGTCAGCGGCCAAATGACAATAGTTGGGGGTGTTTAAATCCATTAACCCTTATGAATATTGAGCAAGTTGTGTATGGAACATTGGTATTTTTGGGTTGCTTCAATTCGAAGAAATAAATGGGTGTAGGTAGTTGGTGAATTAAATGGTGAACGCAATGAAGGGGATGAAGGGCGAGCATGATCGGGTCTTTGTGATGTCGGTGCAAATAAACCAAGTTTATGTGTATAGATCAATAGATCATTTATTATATGATGAGAGAACATTAATGCTTTTATTTGATGGATGATTTAAATCATTAACGCTTTGTTAGATGCTTTTACATTTGTATTTTTATTTTTTTTTGCATGTAAGATCTAAAATTTTATCCATATCTATACTACCTTATAAAATATAACATGTGGAGTATAACATGTGAGCAAGATTGTAATTTACTATCTACTTTAAAACGCTTAACATTAATTCTGTTACGTATTGTATAAGTGCTGTGTACAATAGTTTCTAATTTACAAACACGTTATTGATATTTAATGTGATTTACTGTATCCAATTCACTACATTAAGTATTATCTTATTTATCATACTTAAAATTAATATATAAATTTATATTTACTATTAACTAAATACTATTTTAATTAAGTATATTTATCTTATTTAAATACTTAAGTAATTAATTTTTAGGGGACCGCTAGAATGAGAACCACCCCGAGTTATGAGAATCGCGAGAACCACTTGATTCCGGGCGAGGTGGACCAAATTTTTTTTCAAAAACGTAGGTGCATGTATTAGAAACACATTCGTAAAAAAAAATTTTTAAAAAAAACGCCGTGTGGGTAGTTTTTTACACCACAAAAACGTGGTTTACGAGTTCCGTAAATTTTACACCACAAAAACGTGGTTTACGAGTTCCGTACGGAACACGGAACTCGTAAACCACGTTTTTGTGGTGTAAAAAACTACCCACACGGCGTTTTTTTTTTTAATTTTTTTTTACGATTGTGTTTGTGATACACTAATCTACGTTTTTGAAAAAAAAAATTGGTCCACCTCGCCCCGTACGGTGTGGTTCTCGCGGTTCTCATAACTCGGGGTGGTTCTCATTCTAGCGGTCCCCTTAATTTTTATTACAATAAATGATTCCAAATAAACATTAACTAGTATGATGCTCGCGCACATTGCACCAACGTATACTGACCATTTATATCCGAAACTAAATACTCGATATATATTGATAACCCAATTGATTACATAACGATTTCATACAAATTCCTATACAATGAAAGCTAATATAATCGTTCGTTCTCAATTTCCACTACATGATACACAAAAGAGTTTCAAAACAATAAGCCTAATGTTTTTAGAAAATGTAAGGAACCTAACCGGATTTTTGTGTACCACCAAAACCACCCTGGGCTGGTGCTGTGGTAGCCTCTTTTTCAACCCTTGGTTCCATACGATTGAAGATGTACACTTTAGTCCCAGCTACAACCCTATTTATGGGAGGATGTTGCCGATGTCTTTTTTTAAGCCCATCGGATGATACAACAAAAATGCACCGACTAACTTTGAATTGCGTGTGCTGGTGACCTACAAAATCAATAACCAATTATGTTTAAACATAATAAAATGCAGGTGATACAAATATAACAGGTAATAGTAGGGGTGTGCACAGTGGCGGACCCATGATTTTTTTTCAATGGGGTCCCTCTTTTCGGTGTTCAAAATTTTTATAACAAAACGTTAAAATTTTCAGGTCCATCCTCGTTCGGGTCGGGTTAGAGTGAGGTTTGAATTAGATTTAAAAAAAAAAAGAAAAAACAGGCTATACAAGGATTGCACTCATGACCTCTTGTTGGTAAAGAAAGGGGTTTACCATTACACCATCTTTTCTTTTCTTTCTATGGTGTCCACCTAATTGTATTTATGGGGTCCTTATAAAATTTAATATACCGGATCTACTAAATTTTTAAAAAACATTAGGGTCCGGGGACCCCGACCCGTTCAATGTGGGTCCGCCCCTGGGTGTGCATGGGTCGGTTTGGTTCGGTTTTTACCATTATCTATAACCGCTAGCTTCGGTTACGGTTATTCGGTTATGGTTTGGTTTTGGTTAATTTCGGTTATTTAATCAAGCAAGGTTTGAAATAAATAGGGGTCCAAGCAAGGTTTGAAAAAAATAGGGGTGTGCATTAGAGGTGTTCATAGTTTGGACTTAGTTTGAGCCTTCTTTTATAAGATCACCAAGACTACACTTTTTGTTACTAACATATTTTTATCTTAATAAAAACATCTATATGGTTAATAACTTAATATAAAACATAAATCCATTATATAGAGTTAACATTACAAGTTTGGTTCGGTTTCAGTTATTTAGGTTAACCAAAGCTTCATAACCGTAACCATAACCGATTGGTCGATTAATCAAAGTTTTATAACCATAACCATCGGTTATATCGGTTAATAGCTATTTGGTTATATCGGTTATGGTCCGGTTATCGGTTATGGCAATTAATTTGCTCACCCATAGGTAATAGGTTTACCATGATGTAATCAAATCCAGCACCCGCCTCGGTATGTACATCCAACATATCGTACGTTTGAAATGTACACATGGCATAAAATATGTAAATTTGAAATACGTCGCCACTAGGCAGACAATAACGCAATAAGAATTCGACCAACCCAATATATGTGTCACATTGTTATGACACCAACCAATAATTATGCGTAAACTACAATAGCCTATTGCACAAAATAAAACAAAATGTATTAGTCAGTAACAAAGCTAGCCAACAATAGTTGGTACTTGATATTATATATGTAGAAAAAAACGTATCCAACTATCGCTCAACTAACGTCACTTGTTATAAAAGCCAGTTACAAATGACCATAGGCTCAAATAAAGACATGGTTGTTTATTCTAAGCCATCTCAAACGCCTAAATTAAATAACATAATCATCAATACTTAAATTGAGTTGACTCTAATTCCCTTAAGATGGTAGACCAATGGCTCACCAAAGGTTCACAACCACTAACAATGGCGTAGCTTTGTGGGGGCGGGATGGGGCGGCCGACCCCCCGAACTTTTCACTCGTTAGTGGAGAGTATGTAGTTTTCGTATAGAAATTTTTGGGTATATACGTTTTTGACCCCCCGGTTTTATTGAAATTTTTGGTATATACATTTTCGACCCCCCGGTCAGAAATCTCAAGCTTCGCCACTGACCACTAACAAATACACTTCAAAGGATAAGCAACACGTAAAACAAGTTTAGGTACATAACACCCCAGAAATATCGAAAACCATTTAAAAGTTGCTTGCAAACAGATTGTAGACGCGGATCAAATACACATCATCGACTTTGCATTCCGAGAAAAAACTCAGATTCAAGTAATGCTTAGGGCCACAACAACCAAAGATCCAAATAACGATTAAAGGTTTGCATTAGAATTCATCATCTAGAGGGCTTAGGCATGCATCATCACCCTTACATCCGGAGAAAGTTCTTATATTCAACCAATGGTCAGAACATAACTGTTTTGGTCAAAAATTACCGAAGCAATTAAGTGATCAAATTAGTTGAGTGAGGTAGTGTGCTAAAAAGTGTGTTGAAAATACGCTGGTTAAGTTGTTTGGAAAAACAGTATTCAGGATACGGCTCAGGATATTGAGCTGTATCTACGATCAAACAATGAGCAAAAAGTAAAAGGGGTGACACGAGATATACGAGGAAAGCCCTTGATCAATCTAGATCGCCGGCATAAAACCTCGGGAGCTGACAATCGCAGCTGCCTTGTTCTTCTTATTGCTTTAAACTTCAGGATACAGTGCAGGATATTGACCAGATCGCTAAGTGTTACAATGCTTTTGTGCGAGAGTGAAAATTGATAGAGAACAAGTGTTAGAGTGTAGTGAGTGTTGATGTGATGTCCTATTCGATCTGATATACCCACCTATTTATAGTAACAAATTACAAACGAAAATTCCTATAAATATGGGATGCTCCGAATATTCCATTGTAAACGTTGTAGACCGAGTAATGCGGCTTCAACGTCTTTATTTGAACGACTTGGACCGAGTCTCCCGCGAAATGATTCCTTGTGAACGTTGCTAGCTTCTAACCCACGTACCTGCACATAATCCGTTAGTGATCCTGAGGATACCATTCAGGATGTTACCAATATCCTGAATCAGCATCCCGGATGTGAACAGACATCATATAACCAAGATATAATTCAAGATAATTCTCAGGATATGGGCTCAGAATTTCACCCATAACAATTGTCCCCAAAAATGTTACCGTTTAGTATCCTCACCACTAACGGTTACATTTTTCACGGAGATCGAGGTAATTAAGAGATAAGACCCATGATGTGACCGTTTGCAACTACTCAGCCTATATTTACTCATTGCACCCTATATCTTCTCATCCCCATCTCTTTTTTAATCACTATCGATAAGGAAAAATGTAACATTCTCTCTCTAATCTCCATCTTTATCTTCATTCTCCTTCTCCGGTCAAAAATTCAAGCGATCAAATGCCGAGACAGACGAGATCTAGTTCCGGTGATTCAACTCCCACATTTATCCAGCAGAATCTTCTCCAAGAACCGGAGAAAGAGATATGCTCTTTTGATAGTGCCCACTTGGCAGCTCTCAAATCCTCCGGTATCTTTCCGGAAGGAACAGTGTTCCGGCCGTTCGACCGGGAAATCCGTTCGGATATGGTCTCCAATGAGTGGTTGTGCTTTAGTGCCTTTCCCTTCACTTTAGGGTTACAATTCCCCTTTCCAGACTTCATCACGGAATTCTTCAACATTACCAAAATCTCCTTTAGTCAAACAATGCCAATGCTTTGGCGCGTTCTGTCCGTTCTTGATCAGATCAAGAGAAACCACATCCCTGATCTTTCTGTTCATGATCTCCCCTAGCTTACAAGCTTAGATGCCACGGATCATGTAGATTTTTGTTTTATTCCACTTCCGGCGACCCGCTGATACTTCGTGCCACCAGGAACGAGGATAATTGGCAATCTAAGTTCTTCTTTGTAAAAAGAGACTCAATCCCTGGTGGAACGGAATATCCGGTGCAATGGTTGAAAAAGGGTAGGATTTAGGGTTTAAGGATGATCCTGCCTCTTATCCTGTTACATATCCTGAACTGATCAACTTTATTTTTTCTGTTGTGTACACAACTGACTTTAGGAAGATTGCTCCTCCCCTTGCTGATTCAAAGAAAAGGATTGACGCCATTAGACTCCTTCCAGAGGCTGAAAGAAGTTTCAACCCGTGTCCGCCATCTCCAAGTCCTCTTTCTAGTGCAAACATGTCTGGTAAGGATCCTGCAAAATATCTTGTACATACATGTCTTTATTTGAAATACTTAGGAGAAATTTTTACTCCCTGTATGCAGACTCCAACAAGGTTCCAGTCTATCTAGACCTCGACGAACTTGACAGCTATCCTACTCCAGTCATGGTCAAGAAAGAGACTCCTGCTGCCACCAGCTCCAAGCCGCTCCCAGCTCCCAAGGCTAACCCGAGGACTCGTGCTTCCACAGCAAAAAAGAGGAAAGGTCCTGAAGTCAGTGCTCCAGGTCCAGAAGGGTTCTCCTACGATGAACTCAGCTTTTCTGACTCCTTAGAGCCAATGACATCCTTCCTCAACAAGGTAATATCCTGCTATATATCCTGCACATATATCCTGACAGGATATCCTGACAGGATATCCTGGTTAACATATTCTGACTCATACCTGAATTTGATGTGCAGGGCCTCCAGCATTTGCTCCACCTGTACAATGATGCCTGCGGTACTGTTGTACTCCATGAAGCCAGGATCAAACAACTCGAAAGCACCGTTGCCGACCAAGGTGCCATCGCTGAAGCAAAGTCCCGGCACTACGAGGGCATGCTCAAGAAGGTCACCCAAGATGCTGAGCTCAAACTTGCCACTGTCCAAATGGATCACGAACAGGCCATGGTTTCTTTCCGGGAAGGAATCAAAGCCTCTGCAATCGTCTCCTTGCTACAGGCTCGCATCAAGATGGCCTAGGAGGCCAAGGAAACTGGCCTTGTATGCCCATCCTGGCCGGTTGAATCCTGGGCGGCCAAGCTGAAGGAGCTTGGAGGCAAAGCTGTGCCACTTCCTGCTGAAGCTGGTGAATCCTCAAAGTCGGCAGAGGTGGCAGACAAGGCTGGAGATAAGAAGGATGTTGGAGCGGATGCTGGGATAGATGCTGGTGAGGATGTTGCTCAGGATGCTGAAGCTGAGAAGGCAGAGAAGGTTGGAGAAGATGCCGTTGTGTGAGGGCATTCAGGTGGGCAATGATGGATATACGTGCCAAGGCCGGAGCCCACCTTTTTGAATTTGAATATTGGTCTGTAATCCCCAAAACAATTTACTTTTTCCGCACTTTACTTTTCTGCACCTGAACAATTTACAGTTCCTGCATGCTTTTTGAACAACACAACAGTTGGAGGTGGATGGGTCTCGGTTTGAGATGAAACCTTCAACTGTTGGGTAAATATGGTAAGGAACTATTAGTGCTCTTAGTGGATGGGCCTTGTTTTGAGGTGAAACTAAGAGCACATCTTTTGGTATGTTTATAATATAACTTCTCTTTTGGCCTTACTATTGTTGTTATTAGGGCACCAATTTTACTTATGAAAACTGTTTTGTTTGAACATTCTTAGGAATATTATGGGAACACATTCTGAGAATATCCTGACAAGTATCCCAAGAGATATCCTAGTCAGGATATCGTCATATATACAACTTAGAAAACTTAAGTCTTTTGAAAAAAGGAGAGATCATACCAGAGACTCTTAGAGAGTCAATTCCAATCTTCCACCTTAGGAATGTCCCCAGTGCACACTTACAAACTTGGATCCAACCTTTGAATAGTGTAATGTATGTCCCCTGTGTATGACACATAAATGCAAATGTATTCATACTTTGGCTTGAATAAATTCCGAACACCTCAAGGCAAAACCCTTGATATTCTGAAATGAATCCTTAGCATACTGGGGATAAACCCTTAATATCCTGGGGATAAACCCTGAGTTTCATGCGCTACAGGCGAGAGTGTATAAACTCCAAATCTTAGAAAGGTGAAAACCTTTAAACCTTAGAGAGTATGAAAATACCCTTTCGTGAGAGAGGGTGATCAATCCTCATATACCTTCAGGATCCAGGATATAGCCAACAGTAACGAAATTGTCAGCCACTTTTACATGAACTGGTCCCGCTACCTTGAACTATACCTAGATAACTTGCGCTCCAGGCGAGGTGTTTAAACCCAATTCGAAAGAAAGGTGAATACCTTTAAACCTTTGAAGGGATGAAGATCCCTTAAACGTGAGAGAGGGGGTCAATCCTCTAATCTTTCGATTTATCCTGAGTACATATCCTGGAGCTATATCCTGAAACATATGCTGCAAAACAACTGTAAACTAAGGTGGGTGTTAGCTTGGCTAACACCCCTCCGATGCTTAAGTCAGTATTGGGTTCAAGATAATAAACAAATATATTTAAAAGAGATAGAATACATACCATTCTGAGATAGAAATTAAATTATATTCTTACTTGAAATAGAGCTTTAAGTGTATTGCATTCCAGGATCTCGGTAGCATATCCCCTTCCATATTCTTGAGTCTATATGCTCCTTTCCCTGCTTCTGACTCAACTTCATATGGTCCTTCCCATTTTGGAGCTAGCTTGCCATCGGCAGGATTAGTGGTATTTTGAAAAGCCTTTCTTAGCACCCAATCACCAACTCGAAATCTCCTAGTCCTTATATTCTTGTTATATGCTCTGGATATTCTTTGTTGATATGCTGCCATCCTTAGCCTTGCTGCATCTCTTTTTTCATCTATAGTATCCAAATCTCAACATAAGGCTGGATTCTGTTCAGGATCCTGTAGGATAGATCTTGCAGTAGGTATCGCCATTTCCGTTGGAATTACTGCTTCTGCTCCAAATACCAAGGAAAATGGGGTTTGGCCGGTTGCATTCTTTACCGTTGTCCTATCAGCCCACAAAACAAAGGGTAACTCTTCTGCCCATCTTCCTTTTTTGACTCTAAGTCTCTTCTTTAAGTTATTAACAATTATCTTGTTCGAGGATTCAGCTTGTCCATTCGCTTGAGGATGTACCGGAGTAGACGTGATCATTTTGATTCCCCAACTCTTGCAAAAGTCAGTAGTTATCTTGCTTATAAACTGGGACCCATTATCACAAATGATTTCAGCTGGTACCCCAAACCTGGTCAGGATATTCCTCTTTATGAAGGATACTACTTCTTGGTCTCTAACTTGAACAAACGCTTCAGCTTCAACCCACTTAGAGAAATAATCCGTCATTGCTAGCATAAAAAATTTTCCTCCCGGAGCTTTTGGTAACTTCCATACTATATCCATCCCCCATTTCATGAATGGCCAAGGGGAAGCTACAGGATATAGTGGTTCAGCTGGTTGATGTAGTATGTTACTATGCCTTTGACATGCATCACACCTTCGAGCATATTCTGCAGCATCTTTCCTCATCGTTGGCCAATAATATCCTATCCTTAATACTTTGGAGAACAATGACCTGCCCCCAGTGTGGTTACCACAATCCCCTTCATGTATATCCTGAAGTACTTCTTTGGCTTCAAGACCCTCCAAACACCTCAAATACGGTCCTGCAAGAGATTTCTTGTATAAAACATTATTTATAATAGTGAATCGTGATACCTTCATCCTAAATGCCTTAGGATTTTCATCTCCGGGGATATGTCCTTCCTTGAGATATCTCATGATTGGAGTCATTGATGCGTGCGAAGTGTTATATATATTAGGTGTATATTTTAAGCCCTTTTAACACTTATTTTTAGCCAAGTTTTAAATTTATAAAACACGATATTTTACTAACACTAAACACACATATGGGCAAGTGCACCCATCGTGAGCGTAGTATAGCGTTGGCAAGATACCGAGGTCGTCCAAGGACACAAGAGCTTTTAGTACCGGTTTATCCTCAACGTCTAATCAAAATAAAACGTTTAGAAAAAAGTTTTAAACTAAGAAAAATAAAAACTAACTAAAATGCTGAAAATAAATATAAAATAAAAACAGATAGACAAGATGAATCACTTGGTTCCGACTCGTATCTAGTATAACCTTTGATTATTTCCGCACTTTTGCACATAATTAAGAGATTATCTTAGTTATTGTAGTAGGCCCCTCTTTTGAAGGTGACGTTACCCTCACCCCAGTAGTTTGAGTCAGCAAGGATACAATCCTAAAAGGGTGGATTATTGGAAGATAATGAATTAAGTTATTAATGCAATATTATGGTAGGCCCCGCTTTTGGCGGTGACGTTACCCTCGACTAAGTAGTCTGAGTCAGCAGGGATACAGTCCTAAATAGCCGGGTTATAGTATTAATAGTAGTTAACTTATGAGGGGATCAAAGAGTTTGGACCCCCGCCATCCAATACCGTGAAGCATTGAAGGAGGTCCTACTAAATTTGACCCAGGTCCATTGCAGGACCTCTAAATGCTGAACAATGGCAAGACCTTTACCAAACCGTTCCCTTAACCCCCGACCAGGTAGCCAACATACCTCCATATAGACCGTGGAGATATGAATGGTGAAAATCTTTTATTTTATATAGACAGTAAAATAATGCCAAGACACCACGGACAAACGATAAGGAAAGATCACATTCAACATAAGTAACTAGTTATTAAAGTCATTAATACAAAACCAAATAAAAAGTGCAAAAGATTAGAAATAAAAAGTATTATACTAGACACTTTGTCTTCACCAAGTGATGTAAGAGACTTAGGCAAACATGGCCTTGATTGTCAAGAACTCTTACGATCAATCTTGGATCCCGAGACGACTCACACACTCTATGATGGACAATGGATGATGGTGGTGGATGATGGTGTTGTGATGGTGGTGGGTGGTGGATGAAGTGTGAGAGAGGTGGTGTGCCAAGGGATGAGTTGAAATGAAACCAAGCATTCCTATTTATAGGCTGAACAGAAGGCTGGGCACGGCCCCGTGTCCGCTGGACACGGCCCCGTGCCTGTCTGACATTCTCTCTCTTCATTAATTGTAATTCGCAATTACAATTAATGCACCTGCTGTACTTTCGCCACGCCCCCGTGTTCACTGGACACGGCCCCGTGGTGGGCAATAGAAGCTTCTATAGGTTTGTCTTTTCTGCTGCTTCTTGGGCACGGCCCCGTGCTGGCTGAGCACGGGGAGTGTTCAGTCTTCTGCCTTCTCTATTTTGCTTGGGAAGATGCCGTTGATGGGTCGGGCAGTCCACTTATGTTCCTTTTCTTGTATTTATGTTGGATTTAGCTGTCTTTTTGCTTCTTTTGTGTTTTTGAGCTCATTTAATCCTGAAAATACAAAAGGAAGACAAAAACACTCTTTTTCCAATATTAGTACTTAAAAAGGGTTAGTTTTATGCCTCATTTGATGTAATTTATATGTTGCATTTTACACACATCAAATACCCCCACACTTGAACTTTTGCTTGTCCTCAAGCAAAACTCCTTAATATGTGGCTTACAGTCCCAAATGGAATGGGTAGAAGAGAAGGTTTTGGCTTGTCGTAGAGTGTTGGGAATCCAAGATCTTTTTGGGTTTTATTTTTATCTATTTACAATCCTATTCGTAATGATTTGTTTAGAATGTTTCATAGGAGAAATTACTTATTTGGGCATAACATGCCTTTATTTTAAAATTCCATTTATATACAAGTTCACATACCTCACAGGAGAAATCACTCACACTCGGCCGAAGGTGTATTTTTAGTGAATCACTCGAGAGCGGCATGGAACTTACTCCTACCATAAGCTTGCCAAGAAATCAATCCTCCTCCTTTTTAACTTTTATACCTTTGTAAATATCAAGAGGACTTTATGGGTTAAGGGTTAGGCTTGGGTTAAAGGTAGGTGGTTGGGATAGTGGTTAGTAGAAAAAGGGTGAAAAGCGTAACAAGTGTCGGTTTTCGTAGGACTTTCTATTTTTTTTTTTTTTTGTAACTTTTTATTTTGATGAAGCTATTATTCAAACAAAGTTATTTTTGGATGAACTTGTTTGTTTATCTTTTGCTTCATCATCAACACATTTTTTTTTTTTTGATCATACGAAAAAAACCGAACTTGTTACTAAAACAAAGGGTTAAAAATAAAAAAGGTTTTGGTGGGTAAAAGGGTTTTGGTTTGGGAAATGAAATGAAAAGGTTTAGGCTCAAAGGGGCTAACTAGGGGGATTTTTGGGTAGGTGGTAAAAGAAAAAGAAAAATAATGGTGTAGAAATAAAAAGGGTTAGTCCTAATGCCTCCATCATTTACTTACTCGGGTTTAAGTTGATAAGGACCGGGAATGTATCGTCATGGCAAGTTCTAGAGTCGCAAGAACCAAGCGGCTATTCACACAAGAAACGAAAAATGAGCATTTAGTCTAATGATATGTAATTGTATGCTCAATAAAGGCTCAAAACTCACTTTTGTGGGAATGGGTTTTTATGTGATCAAGTATATATAATCAAATTTTAACTAAGTTTGCCATGCCTTTTCATAATTTTCTTATGTTTGTTCTTTTTATCACTACGCTATCGGTTATAAATTCGTAAAAATATAACCTTTTTGAGAACTTGAATTTCCCGAGTTAAACCTAGACAAGTAAAAAAATGAAATTTTTGAAAAAATTTGGGGTGATTAGCGGTTCCAATAGAGTTTTGTGTAAGACTTGTATTTAGGACTTGCAAGATTCAAGGTTTTAGCATCCCCCCACACTTAAATTACACATTGTCCTCAATGTGTCCCAAAAATAAATTTTTAGGTTGATTAGATGTGTAAAATGGTGTTAAGAGCAAAGATTTATGTTACTGGTAGTCTGGACACGGCCCCGTGGGGACCGGACACGGCCCCGTGTTCAGGTGCCAGTAACAAAAATTAAAGAAAAGAAACAGAAGTCTGGACACGGGGGCGTGTCTGGTGAACACGGCCCGTGTCCAGTTACCTGAACTGGGCGTTTTTCTGCAGGGGGTTCAGCACGGGGCCGTGTTGGTTGGACATGGCCCGTGTGGAACCTTCTGTAATGGATAGATTGATGCCGGGTTGCCTTGTTCTTGTGCATGGGGTCATCTTTCTCGTTCCCCTTTTCATCCCTTACCACCATGAGTGTGTTTTATTCCTGAAAATTAAAACTAACTAGAAAACATAAAAATTAATCTAAATTAAACTAAGGATAGTTCCGCGGAATGCCTCCGTGGTGCGCCACGTTTATAAGGGTCCTTGGCTAGACCCAAAGTCGGTCATGTGTCACCCAAGTGGGATGTATTGCATCCCATGTTACACCGTCGGAGAGCATCATCCAAGCTTGAGTCTATGACCTGCATGTAGTTGACCGGGTCTTCGTCCTCAATTCTTTTGCCACATTCAAACTTCACCTCCTTATCCCCAAACTTCAATGTTAACGTTCCGTCATTCATGTCTACCACCGCTTGGGCGGTGGCTAGAAATGGCCTCCCGAGGATGAGAGGGACATCGGTGTCTTTTTCCATGTCTACGATGACAAAGTCGGTTGGGAAAACGAAGTTGTCAACTTTTACCAATAGATTCTCAGCGACACCTTGTGGAAATTTGACGGATCTGTCTGCGAGTTGTATGCTCATCTTTGTAGGGCTTGTTGTTCCTAGGCCGAGTCGTTTGAACATCGATGTGGGCATGAGGTTAATGCTAGCCCCAAGATCGGCTAATGCATTACGAACGGGAGACTCCCCAATCGAGCAAGGAATTGTGAAGCTTCCGGGATCGATTTTCTTTTGTGGAAGTTTATTGAGCACCAAGGCGGAGCATTCTTCGCCTAAGTTAACTAATTGCAATGATTCAATTTTCCTTTTGTTTGTGAGGAAATCCCTCATAAATTTAGTGTATTTAGGCATTTAGGTTAGGACCTCGATAAAAGGAATATTAACATGCAATTGTTTTAGTAAATTTTCAAATTTAGCGAATTGCTCATCGGTCTTTTGACGATTTAACCTACCGGGGTACGGAATTGGAGGAGTCTTGGTGGGCTCTTGAGTTGGTGGAGAAGCCTTCTCTGATGCAGGAGGAGTCACAGGTTGGCTAGATTGGCTTCTTTCATTTGGCGGCAATGGAGCATCCTCGGGACCCACGGTTCGATTTCTTAATGTGATGAGATGTACTTGTGCCTTCGGGTTGGTTTCGGTATTACTAGGTAACGCGCCTTGTGGTCTCTCGGAGAAATTTTGAGCTAGTTGATTTAATTGTTTTTCAACGTTTTGAATGCTAGCTTGTTGATTTCTGAAATTCGATTCCAATTGTTGAAATCGATCCGAGTTTTTCTTTTCAGTGTCAGAGATGAGGCGAGATACAGTATCTTCAAGCCTTTCTCTTCCACCTTGTTGTTGAGAGAAATTTTGTGGTTGTTGAAAATTAGTTCGTTGGTTTTGTTGGTTACTACTATTGCCGGGATCTCTCCAACCAAGATTTGGGTGGTTACGCCATCCTTGGTTGTAGGTACCCGTTGGAGGACCCGACGGCCTAGGTCTATTATCAATGTAGTTTACCGTTTCTGTTTGTTCATCTAATTCTTTCATACAACTCCAATTTTCATGTGACCCACCACACCCTTCACAAGCCATAACCGAGGCCGTTTTTGTCATTTCTAGCTTTTTGATTTTCGAAGAGAGGGCCTCGATTTGGGCTTGTAAAGAGGTGCTTTCATCAACCTTATGGGCGCCCGAGGCAATAGATTTATTACCTCGAGGAGTGTGCCATTGAAAATTGGTTTGAGCAATTTCCTCAATTTGATTATATATTTCATTTGGGCGACGATTACCTAAAAGTCCCCCGGAGCTTGAATCAAGTGTTTGTCTTGTGTGTGGCAACAACCCATTGTAGAAAGTGGATACTTGTTGCCACACTGCTAGACCGTGATGAGGACACTTTCTTAGAAGCTCCTTGAACCTTTCCCAAGTTTCATATAAGGATTCCCCATCCTCTTGTGAGTATGTATTAATTTCAGTAATTAATTTAGCCGTTTTAGCAGGATGGAAATACTTATATAGAAACTTTTGGGCAAGTTCATCCCAAGTGTTTACCGAGCCAACTAGGAGGGTGTTAAGCCAAGCCTTAGCTCGGTCTTTTAGTGAAAATGGAAACATTCGAAGGCGGATGGCGTCATTTGATGCTCCATTGATCCGAAAGGTATCACATATTTCTAAGAAGTTAGTAATATGCAGATGGGGATCCTCGTCCGCAAGCCCATGGAAGGTTGCGGAGTTTTGGAGCATTTGTATCAAATGCGGCCGAAGTTCGAAGTTATTAGCTTCGACATTTGGTGCATTGATAGCGGCGCCGAGATTGCCTACGGTGGGTCGTAGGTAATCCATGAAGGTACGTTGATCCGCCATTGGAAGTGGGTCCCCCGTAACTTTCTCTTGATTTTTGGCTTTAAGTCTTTTCCTGAGAAAGCGTTCGGGTTCTTCTAGAGGTTCTTTTATGTCTCTCCTAGAACTGGAGCTCATGCACTACGTAGGAGGCTCAAATGTGGCGCCTAGGTTCCAAGTCCTGCAATAAAAACAGAAAAGAACGTTGGTCAGAATGTTCACCACGGCCCCGTGCTCAGCGAACACGGCCCGTGGTCAGAGGTACAGTGATTGTCTTCTGGATCCCTGTTACTGGGAGTTGGACACGACCCCTTGTTGCACCGACACGGCCCCGTGTTCAGCTCTCTGTAACTCAGAAAATAAAAACTGCCAGTGATGATGCTGAGCACGGCCCGTGTCTGACCAGGCACGGCCCGTGCTGAGTTCTGCAAAAGATGAAAAACTAAGAAAATCCTAAAAATAAAAAAAAAGAAGAAAAAAAAATGATTAGGCCGTTGATTCCTAACTTTCTTAAAATCCTCGTGTCCCCGGCAGCGGCGCCAAAAACTTGATGCGTGCGAAGTGTTATATATATTAGGTGTATATTTTAAGCCCTTTTAACACTTATTTTTAGCCAAGTTTTAAATTTATAAAACACGATATTTTACTAACACTAAACACACATATGGGCAAGTGCACCCATCGTGAGCGTAGTATAGCGTTGGCAAGATACCGAGGTCGTCCAAGGACACAAGAGCTTTTAGTACCGGTTTATCCTCAACGTCTAATCAAAATAAAAAGTTTAGAAAAAAGTTTTAAACTAAGAAAAATAAAAACTAACTAAAATGCTGAAAATAAAAATAAAATAAAAACAGATAGACAAGATGAATCACTTGGTTCCGACTCGTATCTAGTATAACCTTTGATTATTTCCGCACTTTTGCACATAATTAAGAGATTATCTTAGTTATTGTAGTAGGCCCCTCTTTTGAAGGTGACGTTACCCTCACCCTAGTAGTTTGAGTCAGCAAGGATACAATCCTAAAAGGGTGGATTATTGGAAGATAAGGAATTAAGTTATTAATGCAATATTATGGTAGGCCCCGCTTTTGGCGGTGACGTTACCCTCGACTAAGTAGTCTGAGTCAGCGGGGATACAGTCCTAAATAGCCGGGTTATAGTATTAATAGTAGTTAACTTATGAGGGGATCAAAGAGTTTGGACCCCCGCCATCCAATACCGTGAAGCATTGAAGGAGGTCCTACTAAATTTGACCCAGGTCCATTGCAGGACCTCTAAACGCTGAACAATGGCAAGACCTTTACCAAACCGTTCCCTTAACCCCCGACCAGGTAGCCAACATACCTCCATATAGACCGACCAGGCTGGGCACGGCCCCGTGTTCGCTGGACACGGCCCCGTGCCTGTCTGACATTCTCTCTCTTCATTAATTGTAATTCGCAATTACAATTAATGCGCCTGCTGTACTTTCGCCACGCCCCCGTGTTCACTGGACACGGCCCCGTGGTGGGCAATAGAAGCTTCTATAGGTTTGTCTTTTCTGCTGCTTCTTGGGCACGGCCCCGTGCTGGCTGAGCACGGGGCGTGTTCAGTCTTCTGCCTTCTCTATTTTGCTTGGGAAGATGCCGTTGAGGGGTCGGGCAGTCCACTTATGTTCCTTTTCTTGTATTTATGTTGGATTTAGCTGTCTTTTTGCTTCTTTTGTGTTTTTGAGCTCATTTAATCCTGAAAATACAAAAGGAAGACAAAAACACTCTTTTTCCAATATTAGTACTTAAAAAGGGTTAGTTTTATGCCTCATTTGATGTAATTTATATGTTGCATTTTACACACATCAGTCATCCAGGATTTAGGATCCTTTTCAGGATACTCTGCTCCAGGATCCTGAATACCCGCTACTTCTTTATCCTGAGGATTCGTTGCAGGATACAAGATATGTAACGTCCAGGATCCCAATCCTACTCCTCTCACATTAGATGCACCATCAGTATATAACGTCCAGGATCCTGAAGATTCCCCTAACTGTTGGACTTCTAGGTCTACCTCATCCTGAATGTCACTACTGAAATCAGCCACAAAGTCAGCTAAAGCCTGAGACTTTATAGCATTTCTAGGTTCATATCCTAAATCATAAGCACTCAATTTTACTGACCACTTGGCCATCCTGCCTGACATCTCTGGTTTCCTAAGCACATTTTTGACAGGATAATTTGTTTTACCATGAATCCTATGTGTCTCAAAGTAATGTCTAAGCTTCGTTGATGCCATAACTAATGCTAGTATCAATTTTTCTAAATGAGAATATCTAGTTTCAGCATTTAACAAACTTTTACTAACATAATAAACAGGATATTGCTGACCTTCATGATCCTTTATAAGGACGGCACTTACAGCATTCCCTGATACTGCGAGGTATAGGGATAGTGGTTCACCATCTTCAGGCTTCATCAGTAGAGGTGCAGTTGAAAGATATTTCTTCAAATCCTGCAGGGCTGCTTCATGCTTCTCACCCCATTCGAATTTCTTGTTCTTCTTCAGGATATCATAAAACTCTTTGCATTTCTCTGAGGATCTTGAAATAAATCTGTTTAATGCTGCCACTCGCCCTGTTAATCGTTGGACATCCTTCATATTTGAGGGTGATTTAATATCCAAGATGGCTTTAATCTGCTCCGGGCTCGCCTCTATTCCTCTTTTGGTCATCATATATCCTAGAAATTTTCCTGCCCCCACTCCGAAATGACACTTAGCAGGATTTAGCTTCATGTTATATTGATCCAGGATATCAAATGCTCCTTTAATATCCTGGAGGTGATCCTGAGCTTTCCTTGATTTTACCACCATATCGTCAATGTATACCTCCATGGTGTCCCCCAGCTTGTCTTTGAACATCATGTTTACCAATCTCTGGTACGTTGCACCTGCATTTTTCAAACCAAAAGGCATAGCCGTATAACAATAAATACCTGTTGGTGTCATGAAGGCAGTATCCTCCTGGTCAGAAGGCTCCATTTGAATCTGCTGGAATCCTGAGGATGCGTCCATGAAGGTCAACATTTCATGCCCGACAGTAGCATCCACCATTGCATCAATGTGAGGAAGAGGAAATGGGTCTTTAGGACAAGCCTTGTTCAGGTCTGTGTAGTCTACACAGACTCTCCATTTCCCATTTTTCTTCTGTACCACGACTACGTTTGCCAGCCATCTTGGAAACTTGACTTCTCTGATCATCCTGGACTTCAACAATCTTTCAACTTCCTCTTGAATAATCGTATTCCGCTTGGGAGCGAATTTCCTTCTTTTTTGCTGAACAGGCTTAAATGATCTGTCAATTCCAAGCTTGTGAGTAATAATGTCTTTGGATATACCTGTCATATCCTCATGCTTCCATGCAAACATTGACATCCTGCTGTTTTGGTCAAAAATTACCTAAGCAATTAAGTGATCAAATTAGTTTTGTGAGGTAGTGTGCTAGTAATACTTTGTAAAAAATATGTTGGTTTGTTAGTTTGCGAAAACAGTTTCAAGATACGGCTCAGGATATCGAGCTGTATCTATAATCAAAAAATGAGCAAAAATGTAAAGGTTGACGCGTGATGTACGAGGAAAGCCCTTGATCAATCTAGATCTCCGGCATAAAACCTCGGGAGCTGACAATCGTCGGCTGCCTTGTTCTTCTTATTGCTTGAATAACAGGATACAGTGCAGGATATGATGCGGATCAACTAGGTGTTACAATGTGATTGGAGTACAAGTGTTTGTGTGTAGTGATTGCTAGAAGCTAGAGAGCAAAGTGTGCGAAAGAGAGTGTGTGGAAAAAGTTGTGTTTGCCTATGATCCGATCGCTCCCATTTATAGTAACAAAAACTAACAAACTATCCTATTATTCCGGGATACTTTGGAATATTCGATTCTGAACGTTGGGGGACTGCTTTTACTTGTTTTCCACGTGCTTATTGACTATAAAACTGGGTCTTCAGCTCATATGACCGTTAGCATTGACCAGCATCTGATATTCTCGCGGAATATGCCTTTCTTCTATTCTGACCGTTACAAGACCCATTCTTCCACCATCAACGTCCATTTTTTAACCACCTTGAGCGAATCTTCAGGTAGATCAAGTCCTTTAACGTTGGTACCTTGCAACCAAAGAAAATCGTTAATAGCAAGCAGGATACCCCCAGAGGATGTTACCAATATCCTGGTTCAGTATCCTGGCCGCAGCATCAAGCATATAATATCAGGATATGCTTCAGGATATAAGATCGAAATTCCACCCATAACAATTGTCCCCAAAAATATATCTGTTAGGATCTTGAAATCCAAACGGGTATATTTTTCGTTGTGTTGTTCGATGCACTTAATGGGATGTAGATGTTGATGTGACTTCACGCAACTTCCAAGGTTATACTTTCTCATAACTAGGTAGTCTTCTGGCACGTCTGGTAAGGATATCTATTTTGAACATTCCTGCATACGTTTGGTTAATTAGCATATAATATGATAAGACTGAAACTACTCCCTTTTCTCTAGACTCTGCTAAGGTCCCTGTTGTCTTCGATCTTGAGGAGCTTGACAGTTACTCCAAGCCTTGGCTTCATGGAATCCATCGAGCCCATGAACTCCTTCCTTAATAAGGTAAATATCCAAATCCTGTATCCCGTACACATATACTGAACCTGTATCCTGGTTAGTTTGTCTTTAATGATACCTGTATTTTGCTTCGTAGGGTTTGAATCATCTGGTCGTCCTGTACTTAGAACAATTTATATTTCCTGCACTTAAGACAATACGATGGCCAAAGGTGGATGGGCCCTGAGTTTCAGGATGAAGCCTTTGGTCATCAATCAGTATGGTTTATTTTGAACAATACAACAGTCGAAGGCAAATGGGTTCTCGTGTTTTCAGGACGAAGCCTTCGACTGTTTATGTAAATATACTTTAAAAACTTAATTGTGTTCTTGGTGGATGGATCTCTTTTTGAGATGAAACCGAGAATACAATTAATAATAAACTAACCTTTTAGCCTTACATGTTGTTATTTGTTATGCATTGCTTAGTCTGAATTCCAATGTTCCAAACTTAGTGCAATTATTACTTTTTATGAAAATATCTTGATCAGTATACTCGCAAATATCCTATTAAGACTTCCGTCAAATAGGGTTTTTACAACTCAAACAATTTCGATAAAGTTTTCAAAGAAAAAGGATGGTTCATTTTTATTTTGCAAAGCTTGTTTTGATAACAGTAGTTTGATTTGAATATAGTTTCAATTTTCAATCCAAGTATCCTGAAGTATATTCTGAGAATACATCTTGAGAATATATCCTAAGAACATGTCCCGACCAGGATACTCATAAATGTTATAGTTTCAGAAATTTAGACAATCTAGATAAGGTTTTTTAAAGAACAAAAATAGGAAAGATCATACCGAAACAGAAGACATCTCAATCCTTTCATTCCAGTCCTTTCGCAACCATTCCACCGAAGGTGTCCCCAGTCCAGGATACTTGGCGAATTATGCCCAAACTTGATCCTTTGAGTTCCTCACAATGCCTTAGTGGGATATAGTGTTGGCATAGGTTTCCTTCTTGCTCCAGCATAAATGTCCCCAGTAGGATATAGTATCAGCATACGTCATGTTCTATCACGGATGTCCCCTGTCTGTGCAGGACCAGTATGTTGTACCAGGATATGATCCTTTAGCAATTCTTCAACCAGTTGTTTAAACTTAGCAATCTTTTTTCAAAAATTTATGTAGACTTGTAAATGATTATGTTTTTTGAAAATATACTTTGGGATTATCCAAAAACTTTGTATTTTATTGGGACTAAACCCATTTTCCAAGCATTTAAGCCGGAGTACAAGAACCTCAAGACTTGAAAAGGTGAAAACCTTTAAGTCTTTGAGTTTTGCTGGGGATTTTACCCACGTTTCGCGCGCTACAGGCGAGGGTGTGGAAACCCCAAAACTTAGAAAGGTGAAAACCTTTAAACCTGGGCAAAATCCCAAATTTTCATGCGCTACAGGCGGGAGTGTATAAACTCCAAGACTTAGAAAGGTGATAACCTTTAAACCTTAGAGAGTATGAAAATACCCTTTCGTGAGAGAGGGTGATCAATCCTCATATACCTTAAGGATCCAGGGTATAGCCAACAGTAACGAAATTGTCAGCCACTTTTACATGAACTGGTCCCGCCACCTTGAACTATCCCTGGATAACTTGCGCTCCAGGCGGGGTGTTTAAACCCAATTCGTGAGAAAGGTGAATACCTTTAAACCTGTGAAGGGATCGGGATCCCTTATACGTGAGAGAGGGGGCCAATCCTCTAATCTTCTGAAGTATCTTGAGTGAGCATCCTGGAGCTATATCCTGGAACATATACTGCAAAACATCCTTAAACTAAGGTGGGTGTTAGCTTGGCTAACACCCCTCCGATTCTTAAGTCAGTATTGGGTATCAAAATAAAAGATAATATCAAAAATATAAATGAGTTATAGAGTTCGTACCATTATGAGTTAGAAATTAAATTCTAAACTCACTTGTTTAGCATTCCAGGATCTTGGTAGCATATCCCCCTCCATATTCTTGAGTCGGTATGCTCCTTTCCCAGATTCTGACTCAATTTCATAGGGTCCTTCCCATTTTGGAGCCAACTTTCCATCGGCAGGGTTAGTGGTATTCTGGAAAGCCTTTCTCAATACCCAATCTCCGACCTGGAACCTTCTAGTCCTTATGTTCTTATTATATGCTCTGGATATTCTTTGTTGATATGTTGCTACTCTTAGTCTTGCTGCGTCTCTTTTTTCATCTATAGTATCCAAATCTTGACATAAGACTTCAGGATTCTGTTCAGGATCCTATAGGATAGATCTTGCAGTAGGTATCGTCATTTCTGTTGGAATCACTGCTTCTGCTCCAAATACCAAGGAAAATGGGGTTTGGCCAGTTGCATTCTTTACCGTTGTCCTATCAGCCCACAAAACAAAGGGCAACTCTTCCGCCCATCTTCCTTTTTTGGCTCCGAGCCTCTTCTTTAAGTTATTGATTATTATCTTGTTTGAGGATTCAGCTTGCCCATTCGCTTGAGGATGTACCGGAGTAGATGTGATCATTTTGATTCCCCAACTCTTGCAAAAGTCAGTAGTCCTTTTGCTTATAAACTGGGACCCATTATCACAAATGATCTCAGCTGGTACCCCAAACCTAGTCAGGATATTCCTCTTTATGAAGGATACTACTTCTTGGTCTCTAACTTGAACAAATGTTTCAGCCTCAACCCACTTGGAGAAATAATCCGTCATTGCTAACATAAAGACTTTTCCTCCCAGAGCTTTTGGTAACTTCCCTACTATATCCATCCCCCATTTCATAAATGGCCTAGGGGAAACTACAGGATATAGTGGTTCAGCTGGTTGATGTAGTATGTTACTATGCCTTTGGCATGCATCGCATCTTCGAGCATATTCTGCAACATCTTTCCTCATCGTTGGCCAATAATATCCTGTCCTTAATACTTTCGAGAATAATATTCTGCCCCCAGTGTGATTACCACAATCCCCTTCATGTATATCCTGAAGTACTTCTTTGGCTTCAGGATCCTCCAAGCACCTCAAATACGGTCCTGCAAGAGATTTCTTGTATAAAACATTATTTATAATAGTGAATCGTGATACCTTCATCCTAAATGCCTTAGGATTTTCATTTCCGGGGATGTGTCCTTCTTTAAGATATCTCACAATTGGAGCCGTCCAGGATTTAGGATCCTGTTCAGGATATTCCGCTCCAGGATCCCGAATACCCGCTACTACTTTATCCTGAGGATTCGTTGCAGGATATAAGACATGTAATATTGGTATTTGGGTCCCTTCAGGTATCCTGATCGATGATCCCTTCAGCATTATCCTCCCTTGGTACCTGTTCAAGTATAAAAACATCGAAATATCCTGCTAATTTTTTGAGAATATCGAGATATTCGATTAATTTCTCACCCTTAACTGCATAGGATCCATTAAAATGGTTAGTAATTAACAAAGAGTCAACATATACTTGCAAGTTTTTGATACTCATGCTCTTAGCCAACTCTAATCCTGCAATTAAAGCCTCATACTCTGCTTCATTATTAGTAGCAGGAAATTCACACCTAATAGCCTGGGGTAATATGTCCCCCTGTGGCGATTTTAGTAGTATACCCAAACCTACACCTCTTACATTAGATGCACCATCAGTATATAACATCCAGGATTCTAAGTTTTCTCCTAACTGTTGAACTTCTAGGTCTACTTCATTTTGAATATCACTACTGAAATCAGCCACAAAGTCTGCTAGAGCCTGAGACTTTCTAGTATTTCTAGGTTCATATACTAGATCATAGGCACTTAATTTTACTGACCACTTAGCCATTCTACCCGACATCTCAGGTTTCCTAAGCACATTCTTAACAGGATAATTAGTTTTAACATGAATCCTATGTGTCTCAAAGTAATGTCTAAGTTTCGTTGATGCCATGACTAATGCTAGTATTAATTTTTCTAAATGAGAGTACCTAGTTTCAGCATCTAACAGACTTTTACTAACATAGTAAACAGGATATTGCTGACCTTCATGATCCCTTATAAGGACGGCCCTTACAGCATTCCCCGATACTGCGGGGTATAAGGACAGTGGTTCACCATTCTCAGGCTTCATCAATAGAGGTGCAGTTGGAAGATACTGCTTCAAATCCTACAGGGCTGCTTCATGCTTCTCTCCCCTTTTAGTCACCATGTATCCTAAAAACTTTCCTGCCCCCACTCTAAAATGGCACTTGGCAGGATTTAGTTTCATATTATACTGGTCCAGGATATCAAATGCTCCTTTAATATCCTGGAGATGATCCTCAGCCTTCTTGGATTTGACTACCATATCGTCAATGTACACCTCCATGGTGTCCCCCAGTTTGTCTTTAAACTTCACGTTCACCAATCTCTGGTACGTTGCACCTGCATTTTTCAAACCAAAAGGCATAGCAGTATAACAGTAAATACCTGTTGGTGTCATGAAAGTAGTATCCTCCTGGTCTGAGGGTTCCATTTGGATCTGCTGGAATCCTGAGGATGCATCCATGAAGGTTAACATCTCATGACCGACAGTGGCATCCACCATCGAGTCTATATGAGGCAGAGGGAATGGGTCTTTAGAACATGCTTTGTTCAAGTCTGTGTAATCTACACAAACTCTCCATTTCCCATTCTTCTTTTGAACCACGACCACATTTGCTAGCCACTTGGGAAATTTGACTTCCCTGATCATCTTGGACTTCAATAGGCTTTCAACCTCTTCTTGAATAATTATGTTTCGTTCTGGAGCAAACTTCCTTCTCTTTTGTTGGATAGGCTTGAAAGACCTGTCAATTCCAAGCTTGTGAGTTATAATATCCTTAGAAATACCTGTTATATCCTCATGCTTCCATGCGAATGTTGACATCCTGCATTTCAAAAAGTTAGTTAACTGATTTTCAATATCCTGAGGGATATTGGCTCCTACGAGCACCGAGATATCTGGATTATCCTGATCCAGGATAATTTTCTTTACATCCTGCTCTGAAGCCTCTACGATATCCTGGGCCCGCATCTTTAATTGCTATCCTGCTTTGGATTTTCTTGAGGCCTTCATTGAAGAGGAGTAGCACTCCTTCACCTCTTGTTGGTCACTTTCAACTTTAACTACCCCCCAAGGAGTAAGGATCTTGACACACTGATGATAGGTGGAAGGTACAACTTTCATATCGTGAATCCATGGCCTGCCCAATATAATATTATAGCAGGATAATGAATCCATGACACAAAACCGTTGCATTGAGTTTACTCCTTCGACATATACGGGCAGTTTTATCTCCCCAACAGTATTCCTTGCTTCTCCACTAAACCCTACAAGCACAGTGGACTTTGAGGTAATCTCTATCTCGGGGATGTTCATTCTCTTAAAGGTTTCCAATTGGATGATGTTGACTGAGCTGCCATTATCCACCAGTATCCTGTGTACAAAGTGGTTAGCCACATATAATGTTATTACCAGAGCATCATGGTAAGGATCCTGGACAGTATCCCTGTCATCACTATCAAGAGTGATCACTTTGTCAGCTGTTAGGGTCGTCATCCTGGTTGGTCTTTCCCCTCTTTCGGCTTTAGCTTCCTTTGCATGTCTCTTAGCCGCAGAATATGAAGTCCTGCAAATGTCTGATCCTCCTGAAATAAAGTTAATTATCTTGGCATCCGCAGGAGGTGATGTTGCTCGTTCAGGATCCTTCTCAGTATCCTGACCCTTGTTTTTCTTTCTTCCCAGGAGATCCTTCAGATAACCTTTGCTCAGGAGATAGCTTATTTTCTTCCTTAGAGCGATGCAATCCTCTGTAATATGTCCAAAATCCTCATGGAAGGCACACCATTTGGACTTATCCTTCCAATTAGCCTTTTGTTGATTCTTCCGAGGCCACCTGGCTTTGTCTCCTAAACCCTGCATAGCGTACATTAGTTTAGGTATATTAACAGAAAAACAATATTCAGATAACTCAGGATACTCCTCAGGATCCTCGTCTTCAACGGCATTCACTTTCTTGTTATCATTTCTACCATATGGCTTGGAGCGATATGGTTTGTACGAGGATTCTGACTTCCTGTTAGTTGATTCATATGTTGAGGATGCATTCATCCTCTCTTGCATTTTCTTATCCTCTTCCAGCCTGATGTATCTCAAAGCCCTGTTTCGAGCTTCGTCCAAGTTCCTGCAAGGATTCATTACAAGATCCTGATAAAATTGACGATCCTTCTGTAACCCCCTTTTGAACGCTTGTAATGCCGTAGCAATATCAAGATTCGGGATATCCAGGGATTCTCTACTAAATTTGCTAACATAATCCCTTAGGGATTTTTGTGATCCTGGTGTTATCCTGTAAAGATCACTTGTTAGTTTCTCAAAGCTCCTGCTACAAGAAAATTGACTGATAAACAAATTAAATAAATGAGAAAATGATGTAATTGAATAAGGTGGAACATTTAAAAGCCATTTTAAGGCCGATCCCGTTAAAGTTGAACCGAAGCCTTTGCATAAGCATGCTTCCTTAAGTTCTGGTAGGATTGGATTTGTTTCCATCCTTTCCCTATACTGGGAAATATGCTCCTCAGGATCCGTCGTCCCATCATACAACTTTACGCTGGGAGTCTGGAATCTTATTGGAATTTCAGCATCACAAAATGGATGAGCAAATCAGGATATCCTGTGACTATCCTGGGATACTTTCGGTATAGGCTGCACTACTCCAGGAACACTTGATATCATATCCTTCAAATTTTGAAGTTCCCTGGTCAATACTGGTGTTACACCTATATCCTGCAAAGAATCAGAATTATTAGTAGCAGGGATACTGATATTGGCAAACATGTTACCAGCATGTTGACTTTTGCCATATCCTGGACCATATCCTGGGCCATATCCTGGGCCATATCCTGGATCCCTCATGGTCTATATCCTGGCGGATGATGGTATCTCCAGCATGTTGCTCCGGGACCGACTCAGTATCATGTTGCCTTGATTATCCTCGGTAAATGTTGCTGAACTAAAGATCAGCATCCTGGGCTATAGAGGAGTAGTTGTATCCTCCACAGGTTTCCTGGAGTTTGACTTCAAGAGTTGTATATCCTTCATGATCGTCTGGTTAGTTTCTTGCTGCCTCTTCATTTGTTCCTGTATACTACCAAACAAAGACAGAATTTCGTTATTAGAAGCAAGGATATGGATTCTCCCTGAATTTCCGGATCTAGGAACATTCTGAACAGCAGGCATTTCTCTCGGTGTGTGGCTTTCATTTCTCCTCTGAAAAGTCTGAACTTGTGAACGTGGAAGAGGTAATGAACCAGCGGCAGCAGAGGTTGAAACAGACATGGAAGAAGAGTTCAAATTCGATTGAGAAGCCATTAGAAATAGTTTTGAAAAGAATTTCGAAAACAGAAAACCGAGTAATGATTTTAACAAAGTATTGATTAAAAATAGCACCACTTGCCCCACGGTGGGCGCCAAATTGTTTTGGTCAAAAATTACCTAAGCAATTAAGTGATCAAATTAGTTTTGTGAGGTAGTGTGCTAGTAATACTTTGTAAAAAATATGTTGGTTTGTTAGTTTGCGAAAACAGTTTCAAGATACGGCTCAGGATATCGAGCTGTATCTATAATCAAAAAATGAGCAAAAATGTAAAGGTTGACGCGTGATGTACGAGGAAAGCCCTTGATCAATCTAGATCTCCGGCATAAAACCTCGGGAGCTGACAATCGTCGGCTGCCTTGTTCTTCTTATTGCTTGAATAACAGGATACAGTGCAGGATATGATGCGGATCAACTAGGTGTTACAATGTGATTGGAGTACAAGTGTTTGTGTGTAGTGATTGCTAGAAGCTAGAGAGCAAAGTGTGCGAAAGAGAGTGTGTGGAAAAAGTTGTGTTTGCCTATGATCCGATCGCTCCCATTTTGTAACACCCCGAAAATTCACGTCCTATAATGTAATGACACGTGTCATAAGTTTGAACGTGCGAAAGAATGTTCAGAAAGGACTAAAGTTGACAAACGTGGAAATTATATGAAAATACGGATTCTAAGTGTCAACAGTGAATAAATATACTTCATAATAACCCTACATGATGTTTATAACATCAAACGAATAAATCATGGATCATACGAAGCTAAAAGTGAGAGATTACAAACTACAGGGGTTAAATGTGTCAACATGTTAAAGATATACCTCTGAGTGACCTTTTGACAAACCCGAAGCTTTGTAAATGTAAATTATGCTCACTAGAATGCATGATTAAAATTTCATAAAGTTTCGTTACCGTATGAGCAAGTTGTGATCAAATTCGTTTACAAGGGTTAAAAGCGTTAACGTTGAAAGTTTGGACTTTTCGGGTTAACCGGAAATGTCCAGGGACTTGGTAAAGTGGGTACAAGTCCTAAAGCCCTTGTAAATAAATAAGAAAGGGTCAAATTGCAATATATAAAGGTTACTTGACCTTTCGGAAGAGCCAAGAGTCAATTATGCAAAGAATGGAAAATGTGAAGGCTGATCAGAAGCCTAGCGGGGCGCTACACTATAAGTGTAGCGGTGCGCTACCAGCCTAGCGGGGCTACACCAGAAGCGTAGCGGTGCGCTACCAGTCTGCCAGCGACCAGAAACAGGCTGTTGCCTGTTTTACGCCATTTCAACCCATATAACCGGTTTTACTTGACCCCTAGACACCCCTAAGCCTCTAGGACACATGTTGCAAGCTTGTGGTAGGTCTTAGACCTTGTTGTCAACATTTTGTGGTGTGTGCACAAGTATAAAAGGCCTTCAATGTCTCATTCTTTCACCATTCTTTGTCTGGCCATTTGAGGAGCTTCCAACCTGCCTTCAAGTGTTCACTAGTCATCCATTGATCACCTGTAAGTTGCCTAACCCTTCTAATTTCAGTTTAGCTTGGTATTTAGCGTAAAAGTCAATATATCGTAATTTACGGTTGACTTCGTGATTAAGTATCGATAGCTCAGTCGTAACCCGAATTGAAAGTACCGTTAGATAGGTAATTATATGGGTATTAAACCCTTGTAAGGGCACGTACCGATTCCAGACCTAACTAGGTCGTTTGTCGAGTCAAAGGTTGACCGAAAAAGTCAACAGAAATGTAATTTATGATTTAATGCACGATTTGCAATCCGAGAGGCGTGTAATCTGTTTTAATCTTAATATAACTTGGTAATAAGTATAAAAACTTGTTTACGCTTGTCCGACTCGACAGATTTCTGTTTAAACCCGGTTCGGAACCGAAAGTCGCAAAACTTTGACTTTTGCTTTGACTTCGCTTCTGACCCGTTTTAATTTGATTCGGTATTGCCTTAGTACTTCATTAGGATTGGGTTATATGATAGTATAAGCCTCGGTACTTGTTTCATTGATTATCCGATGAATGCACACGTTTCCGTTAATCGCTTAAATTAGACCATAATGCCCTTATGACCCTACAACGAGAATTTTGAAAATGTGGAAGTACAATAATCTTAGTTACTGATTATTAAACATGTACGTAAATTTTCACGTCAATCGGAGGTCTAGATTAGGAGATATGCGCATTAGCGTAAATATTAAGCTTTTTAATAATTAAACGGCGCGATTAGCGCATAGCCTATCTAAACCCGATTTTCGGTACCAAACCTTTTCCCCACTGATGTTAAATAATATTTCGGGATTTTTGAAGATTTTTAATTATTTTTAAACTGATCATAAGCTAGGATTAGTGTCTTATTTCGGTAATACCGAATATAACCTTTTCGCGCATAAAATGAGTTTTATAAATCCTTTTGACGCGAATCCAATTACTACTGATTTTAAATAATAAATAAATTATTTTGAACCCATTTAACTGATTTAAAAACTCAGAATCCTATTTAAACCCGTAAGTCGCTTAAAACGACTTTATACGCGTATTATACGCGTAGTTTGGGTTTAAAACCATTTTGCCACGTAAGACTAAATACCTACTGATATAACATATTAAAATAGGTAGTTTTACTGATTACTTCAGTCCCGAACATCAGGGTTACGTTAAATCCCTTTTTAATCGTTAAAATGACCAAAATACCCCTACGGGGCATAAATAAGAATTAAACTCGTTTCGGGCATTACGGAAGGTATCATTCTGATATCACAACATATTTAAAGCGTATTAACTTAGGAAACCTGTTCGTGATTCATTCGGTTACCCGTTACGCGTCATTCGCGTTCGGATCGGTTTATATAACTAGTTTATATAAGTTAGCCGAAACGGGTCAACCTTATTGGGTTTATCCTAAAATCCAGAATGTGTATGAAATACCCACATAAGACAAGTCTCTGAACATGTCGGGTTTAAATCACGTTCTATTCCGGTCTTCGCTTAATCATGCGATTGAACCATATATTTCCTTAAGACTAACCGGTCTAAGCTTAGGCTTAATTAAAGACCCGTTAGCATTCTAATAAATTATTTATACCATCATTCCAGACTAGAGCTTTCCGGTAAATTGTACCTACGCTTACTTAAGTGACTACGGCTGAGTTATTAGATTCTTGCTATTTAAGACAGGAGCTAGCTCAGGTAAATACTCTTAACTTATTTTCCCTATACGGGCTTGGGATACGGTATAATAATACCGCTTGGTCGGGTATTGAATATTTAATCTTAATGAAGGTTAAATTATTGAGGTAACCCGGTTTAATCTGTATTGTTTGAAATAAAAGCCTTTAGGGGTTAATGACCATGTCCCGGATATCCTTGACATCATTGTATTATAAAATGGCCACGTCTTAGGTACGGGGTGTAGGCATACACCTGACAGTTACTAAGTAATAACGGTATCTCACTCTCTTGTGGGCCTATACTTGTGGCGTGTCTGTTAATCTTGACTCGGTTTCTACATCGGGCCCTGAACGTACAACGAACATGTAAATCTGTATACAAGGTTATAAATATAATTGTTCCAAGTGTAAAAAGGTTAATTTTGCCTCTGTGCATTTTAATCAAAGTGTCAATATATTTTGTGCCATGTGCATCCAAACCAAATTTTTTATAAACTCTTTTCAAATGAGTCGGTTGAGTGTATTTACCAGTGAAAACTGACGTATTTTCCAAAAGGGTTAAGTGACAGGTACTGAACGTAATTGGCTGGAAGCTCAGGGCGCTAATAAGGAAATCTTGCAAGTTCTAGGCGTCTAAAGTCCGTTGAACAAATGATATGTTTTAAGATCCGCCTGTGGATCCTTTACTTTCCGTTGTAATACTGGATATTACTTTATATTCGGATTGTAATAATATTTATCTTTTGCTTCCGCTGTGCATTTATATATTGTGTTGTTTGACTATTATGTTGCCAACCACGTCACGATACTCCCCACCGGGCCCACCGGTGACACGTGGAAAATCGGGGTGTGACAGGTTGGTATCAGAGCCAACACTGAGTGAATTAAACACTAGTCTTTTGTGTTTAATCTCAGTTACACAATTGCACATATCTAAACTTCTGAGTCTAGACTTAACATAGGATTATTCTCAAATTCTAATATGGAAATTCTGCTTCCAAATTTTTGATTGGATACGTCGCCAAGCGAAGAAGCTGTAATAAAAATTCTCCACGTCTGGAGCCTTGAAATGCTGAGCTTCGTACCGCGACCAGGTTGAGACGTTCAACCCAGGGAGAAAGCATTCAGGAATTGAATGAAGAAGAAACCCCTTTGCTGAAGATCGTTTCCTTATTAGTTCTTATAAGGACATAATTATCTTTTTAGTCCCTTCGTGGACAACACTATTCCTTTCAAGTCCCGCTTAGGGCAACTTTATATTTTACTTTATATAGTGGAATGATTAAGTTTAAGCTTTCATTCTAAACAAGATATATTAAATAAATGGAAAATAACATTTTTTTAAGATCTACCATTATGATAAAATGGGAAAAATCTAAAAGGGACAAGACCTAGCTTCGGGTCATATTAAGACCGGCCAAGATGGCAGTTCCTCAATATAGATTCAGATCCTTGTTAACAGTTCAATTTAGGATTGTTCTGCGTTAAATATTAAAAAGAATCTTAAAGGTAAAACCTAGTCTAAATGTCACGGCATACAAGACCAAGATGGTAGAACCTATTCAATAGATTCAAAACCTTATTACACATATGAAAGCATATTAATAGGCTTGACAAAATGTGATATGGTAAAATCACATAAGTCATTTTGGGACATACTAAATTCCCTTATTTATATAATCATCCCTTGGGGATGAAGTGCCCACGGGCTATAATTAACGTCCTCCGGACTAAAGACAGTGGTAGCCTACAACTCCCTGTCAAGAGAAAGGTAATGAACTAGGTTCAAACCTCAAGGCTTTGATTCTCTGAAATCCTAGCTTGTAAATTATAAATATTCTTGTGACTAGGCCCTGTGCCACCTTAATATCCGTAATGTTTTATAACTAGGATAAATTATAATGCCTCGATTCCCTGAAATCATGGCTTATAAATTAAACTTGTCTACGTGACTAGGCCTTCTGTGCTATCACTAAATTATAATTTAGGATTATGATAAAGATCCTGAACAATTATATATTTAACAAATTAACTAAATTGTGTATTAAAAACATAGTTAATAAATCGTTTAAAACGATAAAACTGTATAAACTTCCGTATAAACCTTGCCTTATTTTCTTGGGTAGCAGTTAAAACTACATGGCTAGGTCGGAAGAATTGAACAGCCACCCTCTGGAAAACCGCGATGATGAAAAGATTAATATAACCAGAGGAGAACTTCGTACATTGATTAACTCAGCTGTATCTAAAGCTGTGAAGGAGCAATTCCAGGAGTATAGTGAGACAAATAGTAAAGCCTCATTTGTACCCCACCCTAAATCCATCCCTAAAACTCATTCAGAGCCTCATAACAAGCCGCCCTCTAAGAAAGAGGAATTAAAGAAAGATGATGATCGACATTCATCTGGTCAAAACAGTGTTCCATCCAAGAAGATAGTGTTCGATAATGAACCACCTACCAAGTCTTGTACCTATAAATATTTTGTCTCCTGCAAGCCTAGAGACTTTACAGGAGGAGAGGGAGCCATCGATTGCATGACATGGCTCGAGGAGATGGACACTGTTGTTGACATCAGCGGTTGTGCGGAACAAGATGTTGTGAAATTTGTTTCACAATCTTTTAAAGGAGAAGCTCTAGCTTGGTGGAGGTCTCTCATTCAAGCCACGGGGAAGATCCCTTTGTACAAGATGACTTGGGAGCAGTTCTCTGCTCTTATCAAGGAAAATTACTGTCCTCAACATGAAGTTGAGAAGATCGAGACTGAATTCTTGACATTAGTCATGGAGAACTTAGATTGTCAAGCATACCTTACAAGTTTCAATACCAAGTCTCGATTGGTTCCTTATTTGATCACACCGGAACCAAAGCGAATAGCTCGCTTCATTGGGGGTTTAGCTCCAGAAATAAAAGCCAGTGTTAAGGCTTCAAGACCTACTACATTCAGGTCAGTGGCAGATCTGTCGCTATCTCTCACACTAGATGTGGTTAGAAACAAGGCTGCCAAAGTCTCGGATGATGGAAAGCGAAAAAGGGAGGATGAGAATTCCCATCGCTTCGATAGGAAGAGGAACTCTGAAGATAAGAAGAGTTCCGGGTTTAAGAGAGACAGCCAGCAGTCGGGAGAGAAGACCAGGTGCGAAACCTGTAGGAAATACCATCTTGGGAAATGCAGATTTGAGTCTCAGCCTCTACCGTGTGGAATTTGCAAGTCTAAGGAACATAAAACCCTGGATTGCAAGAAGTTGAAAGATGCAACCTGTTATGGTTGCAACGAGAAGGGGCATATCAAGACCAACTGCCCTAGAAATCAAAATAAGCCCGAGTAGGCCAAGAGATCAAACGCACAAGTTGTCAGGATGAACGCTCAATAGATGGTGCAGAATAATAATAGTATAATATGTACTTTTCCTTATCAAGCAGTTTATGCAGAAACTTATTTGATACTGGCACATATAAATATTATAATGAATGATAAATATTGTGCACGGTTGTCTCCGCTGTCCTTGCTTCGTTAACAAGAGGACCCGATTTAGTAATAGAAAAGGATTTGTCGTCTTGTGACCAAACCCATATTGTGAGTAATAAGAAGCAATTAACTATCAAGACTCCTTATAAGACAACCCTCATAATTACAAGTATCCGTAAGATTAATTAATATAAAAAAAAAAATGGTGGAATCGGCCGTCCCCGGAGTCGAACCTGGGTCTAGGCCGCACCCTTTCGTGCGCCTAGCCAACTGAGCTAGGTGCCTAGTTTGTGAAACTTCCATTATTGATTAGATATAAGCATTGTACAATAAACTTCCTCATCATTTATCAATGATAATTCCTACTAAGTATCCTGATTTTTATACAGGCAATAATAAATCTTCATAAACCATAAGCTTAACAAACTGTTATATTATCCCCAAGGTATAACTTACCAAGAAAACCATAGTAACCAATTCTTATAATATCGGCAAGGAATCCTTCTGAAAAATCTTAAAGTACTCTTTCTTCGTATAGAGTACGACAACATATGTTATTTTAATTATTTTTTTCATTGTTTTCTATCTCCTGCGAATGCCAAACTATGTTTGATAAAAGTGTCATATGAGGATTGGCGTATCCTAGAGTGTCCCATAGATTATTTCCATGTCTGATCAGCATGGAGGTTTAATGCATGGAACCCCTGAGATATCCCAATGGTCATATTGTACTAAAGTCAACTAATGGTATTCAAAGAAGATATCCAGAATAGAAGTGTCCAAATACATATTCCCTGGTAAGGAAATATGTGGACTCATAACATAAATGTGTCACTTATTAGACACAAGCGTTGTTGAGTGAACTGGAGCCTGAGAATTTGAATCTCTGTAACCTTCTTGTACCTTGATTATCTCCTCCTAAGATTACCCTGTTTACCCCTGGGAGACAGGTAGAGTTAAGTTTAATATCCCATTTAGGGCTGTATCATTATGAAATCTCCAAGACAGCTAGTACCATTATTGGCATAACCGAAAACCTGATTAAGTAAATTTTGAGATAGGAAATTCATATAGCCTAACTCGATATTCTGAGAGTTTGATGTTGTTGGATAAGAAAGACGGTTCGTTTTGCTTATGCACTCATTACCGCAACCCTAATTAGACAACGATTAAGAATCGCCATCAACTACCCAGGATCGTCGATTTGTTCGACTGACTGTAAAGATTAGCCATTCCTTAAATTAGTTAAGCAATGGTTGGATGACCATCTCACCTTAAAATAAGCTTTTCTATAATAGTTGATATGTAGGCATCAAGGCTGCTCCCTTGGAGACCTTGTAAAGATGGAATGTTAAACATCTATTGTTAGGACAATAGATTGGTAAGCCAAATATTCAGGATCTGAAAGTTGCATTGGAAACAACAAATAAGATCATACAAATCCCTAATTTTCTATAAGTTGCCATTGTTAGGCAGAGGATACTTCCTTTTTTTGGTAAATCTCGGGCCGAGATTTCTTTTAAGGGGGTGAGGATGTAACACCCCGAAAATTCACGTCCTATAATGTAATGACACGTGTCATAAGTTTGAACGTGCGAAAGAATGTTCAGAAAGGACTAAAGTTGACAAACGTGGAAATTATATGAAAATACGGATTCTAAGTGTCAACAGTGAATAAATATACTTCATAATAACCCTACATGATGTTTATAACATCAAACGAATAAATCATGGATCATACGAAGCTAAAAGTGAGAGATTACAAACTACAGGGGTTAAATGTGTCAACATGTTAAAGATATACCTCTGAGTGACCTTTTGACAAACCCGAAGCTTTGTAAATGTAAATTATGCTCACTAGAATGCATGATTAAAATTTCATAAAGTTTCGTTACCGTATGAGCAAGTTGTGATCAAATTCGTTTACAAGGGTTAAAAGCGTTAACGTTGAAAGTTTGGACTTTTCGGGTTAACCGGAAATGTCCAGGGACTTGGTAAAGTGGGTACAAGTCCTAAAGCCCTTGTAAATAAATAAGAAAGGGTCAAATTGCAATATATAAAGGTTACTTGACCTTTCGGAAGAGCCAAGAGTCAATTATGCAAAGAATGGAAAATGTGAAGGCTGATCAGAAGCCTAGCGGGGCGCTACACTATAAGTGTAGCGGTGCGCTACCAGCCTAGCGGGGCTACACCAGAAGCGTAGCGGTGCGCTACCAGTCTGCCAGCGACCAGAAACAGGCTGTTGCCTGTTTTACGCCATTTCAACCCATATAACCGGTTTTACTTGACCCCTAGACACCCCTAAGCCTCTAGGACACATGTTGCAAGCTTGTGGTAGGTCTTAGACCTTGTTGTCAACATTTTGTGGTGTGTGCACAAGTATAAAAGGCCTTCAATGTCTCATTCTTTCACCATTCTTTGTCTGGCCATTTGAGGAGCTTCCAACCTGCCTTCAAGTGTTCACTAGTCATCCATTGATCACCTGTAAGTTGCCTAACCCTTCTAATTTCAGTTTAGCTTGGTATTTAGCGTAAAAGTCAATATATCGTAATTTACGGTTGACTTCGTGATTAAGTATCGATAGCTCAGTCGTAACCCGAATTGAAAGTACCGTTAGATAGGTAATTATATGGGTATTAAACCCTTGTAAGGGCACGTACCGATTCCAGACCTAACTAGGTCGTTTGTCGAGTCAAAGGTTGACCGAAAAAGTCAACAGAAATGTAATTTATGATTTAATGCACGATTTGCAATCCGAGAGGCGTGTAATCTGTTTTAATCTTAATATAACTTGGTAATAAGTATAAAAACTTGTTTACGCTTGTCCGACTCGACAGATTTCTGTTTAAACCCGGTTCGGAACCGAAAGTCGCAAAACTTTGACTTTTGCTTTGACTTCGCTTCTGACCCGTTTTAATTTGATTCGGTATTGCCTTAGTACTTCATTAGGATTGGGTTATATGATAGTATAAGCCTCGGTACTTGTTTCATTGATTATCCGATGAATGCACACGTTTCCGTTAATCGCTTAAATTAGACCATAATGCCCTTATGACCCTACAACGAGAATTTTGAAAATGTGGAAGTACAATAATCTTAGTTACTGATTATTAAACATGTACGTAAATTTTCACGTCAATCGGAGGTCTAGATTAGGAGATATGCGCATTAGCGTAAATATTAAGCTTTTTAATAATTAAACGGCGCGATTAGCGCATAGCCTATCTAAACCCGATTTTCGGTACCAAACCTTTTCCCCACTGATGTTAAATAATATTTCGGGATTTTTGAAGATTTTTAATTATTTTTAAACTGATCATAAGCTAGGATTAGTGTCTTATTTCGGTAATACCGAATATAACCTTTTCGCGCATAAAATGAGTTTTATAAATCCTTTTGACGCGAATCCAATTACTACTGATTTTAAATAATAAATAAATTATTTTGAACCCATTTAACTGATTTAAAAACTCAGAATCCTATTTAAACCCGTAAGTCGCTTAAAACGACTTTATACGCGTATTATACGCGTAGTTTGGGTTTAAAACCATTTTGCCACGTAAGACTAAATACCTACTGATATAACATATTAAAATAGGTAGTTTTACTGATTACTTCAGTCCCGAACATCAGGGTTACGTTAAATCCCTTTTTAATCGTTAAAATGACCAAAATACCCCTACGGGGCATAAATAAGAATTAAACTCGTTTCGGGCATTACGGAAGGTATCATTCTGATATCACAACATATTTAAAGCGTATTAACTTAGGAAACCTGTTCGTGATTCATTCGGTTACCCGTTACGCGTCATTCGCGTTCGGATCGGTTTATATAACTAGTTTATATAAGTTAGCCGAAACGGGTCAACCTTATTGGGTTTATCCTAAAATCCAGAATGTGTATGAAATACCCACATAAGACAAGTCTCTGAACATGTCGGGTTTAAATCACGTTCTATTCCGGTCTTCGCTTAATCATGCGATTGAACCATATATTTCCTTAAGACTAACCGGTCTAAGCTTAGGCTTAATTAAAGACCCGTTAGCATTCTAATAAATTATTTATACCATCATTCCAGACTAGAGCTTTCCGGTAAATTGTACCTACGCTTACTTAAGTGACTACGGCTGAGTTATTAGATTCTTGCTATTTAAGACAGGAGCTAGCTCAGGTAAATACTCTTAACTTATTTTCCCTATACGGGCTTGGGATACGGTATAATAATACCGCTTGGTCGGGTATTGAATATTTAATCTTAATGAAGGTTAAATTATTGAGGTAACCCGGTTTAATCTGTATTGTTTGAAATAAAAGCCTTTAGGGGTTAATGACCATGTCCCGGATATCCTTGACATCATTGTATTATAAAATGGCCACGTCTTAGGTACGGGGTGTAGGCATACACCTGACAGTTACTAAGTAATAACGGTATCTCACTCTCTTGTGGGCCTATACTTGTGGCGTGTCTGTTAATCTTGACTCGGTTTCTACATCGGGCCCTGAACGTACAACGAACATGTAAATCTGTATACAAGGTTATAAATATAATTGTTCCAAGTGTAAAAAGGTTAATTTTGCCTCTGTGCATTTTAATCAAAGTGTCAATATATTTTGTGCCATGTGCATCCAAACCAAATTTTTTATAAACTCTTTTCAAATGAGTCGGTTGAGTGTATTTACCAGTGAAAACTGACGTATTTTCCAAAAGGGTTAAGTGACAGGTACTGAACGTAATTGGCTGGAAGCTCAGGGCGCTAATAAGGAAATCTTGCAAGTTCTAGGCGTCTAAAGTCCGTTGAACAAATGATATGTTTTAAGATCCGCCTGTGGATCCTTTACTTTCCGTTGTAATACTGGATATTACTTTATATTCGGATTGTAATAATATTTATCTTTTGCTTCCGCTGTGCATTTATATATTGTGTTGTTTGACTATTATGTTGCCAACCACGTCACGATACTCCCCACCGGGCCCACCGGTGACACGTGGAAAATCGGGGTGTGACACATTTATAGTAACAAAAACTAACAAACTATCCTATTATTCCGGGATACTTTGGAATATTCCATTCTGAACGTTGGGGGACTGCTTTTACTTGTTTTCCACGTGCTTATTGACTATAAAACTGGGTCTTCAGCTCATATGACCGTTAGCATTGACCAGCATCCGATATTCTCGCGGAATATGCCTTTCTTCTATTCTGACCGTTACAAGACCCATTCTTCCACCATCAACGTCCATTTTTTAACCACCTTGAGCGAATCTTTAGGTAGATCAAGTCCTTTAACGTTGGTACCTTGCAACCAAAGAAAATCGTTAATAGCAAGCAGGATACCCCCAGAGGATGTTACCAATATCCTGGTTCAGTATCCTGGCCGCAGCATCAAGCATATAATATCAGGATATGCTTCAGGATATAAGATCGAAATTCCACCCATAACACCTGCATTTCAAAAAGTTAGTTAACTGCTCTTCAATATCCTGAGGGATATTGGTTCCTACGAGCACCGAGATATCAAGATTATCCTGATCCAGGATAATTTTCTTCACATCCTGCTCCGAATCCTCCACGATATCCTGGGCCCGCATCTTTAATTGCTATGCTGTACTAGGCTTGGTTGAGGATTTCATCGAAGATGAGTAGCATTCTTTCGCCTCCTGCTGATCACTTTCAACCTTGACAACTCCCCAAGGAGTAGGGATCTTGATGCATTGGTGATATGTTGATGGCACAGCCTTCATATCGTGAATCCATGGTCTTCCCAGTATGATGTTATAGCAGGATAGAGAATCCATCACACAGAAACGTTGTATCGAGTTGACTCCTTCAACATATACTGGTAACTTTATCTCTCCCGCTATGTTCCTAGCCTCTCCACTGAACCCAACAAGCATGGTGGACTTCGAAGTGATATCCATTGGAGATACATTCATTCTCTTCAGAGTCTCTAGTTGGATTATGTTGACGGAGCTGCCATTATCAACCAATATCCTGCGCACAAAATGGTTAGCCACATATAATGTTATTACCATAGCATCATGGTGAGGATCCTGGACAGTATCCCTGTCATCAGCATCAAATGTGACCACTTTGTCAGTTGTGAGGGTCGTCATCCTGACAGGTTTGTCTCCCCTTTCGGCCTTAGCTTCTTTTGCATGTCTCTTTGCCGCCGAATACGAAGTCCCACAAATGTCGGATCCTCCTGAAATAAAGTTGATTATCTTGGCATCCGCGAGAGGTGACGCTGCTCGCTCAGGATCCTTCTCAGTATCCTGACCCTTATTCTTCTTTCTTCCTAAGAGATCTTTCAGATATCCCTTACTTAGAAGATAGCTTATTTCTTTCCTTAGAGCAATGCAATCCTCAGTTACATGTCCGAAATCTTCGTGGAAGGCATACCATTTTGACTTATCTTTCCAATCGGCTTTTTGTTGATTCTTTCGTGGCCACCTAGCCTTGTCTCCTAAACCCTGCATGGCATACATCAATTCAGGAATGTTAACAGAAAAGCAATATTCAGATAATTCAGGATATTCTTCAGGATCCTCGTCTTCGATAGCGTTCACTTTCTTATTTTCATTTCTACCATATGGCTTAGGGCGATATGGCTTAAATGAGGATTCTGACTTCCTGTTAGTTGTCTCATAGGTATTGGATGAGTTCATCCTCTCTTGCATCTTTCTGTCATCCTCCAATCGAATATATCTTAGGGCCCTGTTTCGAGCTTCATCCAAGTTCCTGCATGGGTTCATTACAAGGTCTTGGTAAAATTGAGAATCTTTTTACAGCCCCATCTTGAAAGCCTGCACAGCCGTTGCAACATCAAGATGCGGAATGTCTAAAGATTCCCAGCTGAACTTGTTCACATAATCCCTTTAGGGATTCTTGAGGCCCCTGTGTTATCCCGTAGAGGTCACTTGTTAGTTTTTCAAAGCTCCTACTACAAGAAAACTGACTATTAAATAAATTCACTAGGTGAGCAAATGATGTAATCGAATGAGGAGGAACATTTAGGAGCCATTTCAAGGCTGATCCTGTTAAGGTAGAACCAAAACCCTTGCACAAGCAAGCTTCCTTGAGTTCTGGAGGGATAGGGTTAGTCTCCATTCTTTCCCTATACTGGGCAATATGCTCTTCAGGATCCGTAGTTCCATCATATAGCTTCATGTTGGGGGTTTGAAATCTCTTTGGAATCTCAGCATCACAGATAGGATATGCAAAGCGAGATATCCTGTGGCTGTCTTGGGACACTTCCGGGATTGGCTGGACCACTCCAGGCACGCTGGATATCATATCCTTCAACTTCTGAAGCTCCCTAGTAAATGCTGATGTTACACCTATATCCTGCAAAGATCCACTATTGTTAGCAGCATGAGTATCATTATTGTTTGACACATTACCCATTTGAGGATTCTGCCCATATCCTGAAGCATATCCTGAGCTCCTCATGGTTGACATCCTGACCGAGGAGGGTATTTCAGGAGTATGATTCTGAGGAAGGCTGGGCACAATATTCCCCCTATTATCCTCAGTGTACACAGCCGAACTGAAGTTCAAAGTTCTGGGTTGTAGTGGAGTGACGATATCCTCAGCAGATCTGCTCGAGCCAGACTTCAGAAGTTGTATTTCCCTCAACAACATTTGGTTTGTTTCCTGTTGCTGCCTCATTTGTTCCTGCACACTTCTAAATAAGGTTAGAATTTCATCATTAGAAGCTAAAATGGGAGCAGATCCCTGAATACTCCGAGTAGGGATAATATCCTGAGGTTGTGAAGAAGATGGCATCCTTGGAGGAGGTGGTGGAAGCACCGGACCAGTAGTAGCAGAAGTTGTAGCAGACACAGTGGAGGAGCTCATGTTTGATCTTGAGGCCATTGTAAACAATGTGGTAAAAAGTTTTGAAAACAGAAAACCGATTAGCGATTTCACAAAAAAATTTAGTAAAGAGAGCACCACTTGGCCCACGGTGGGCGCCAAATTGTTTTGGTCAAAAATTACCGAAGCAATTAAGTGATCAAATTAGTTGAGTGAGGTAGTGTGCTAAAAAGTGTGTTGAAAATACGCTGGTTAAGTTGTTTGGAAAAACAGTATTCAGGATACGGCTCAGGATATTAAGCTGTATCTACGATCAAACAATGAGCAAAAAGTAAAAAGGGTGACACGAGATATACGAGGAAAGCCCTTGATCAATCTAGATCGCTGGCATAAAACCTAGGGAGCTGACAATCGCAGCTGCCTTGTTCTTCTTATTGCTTTAAACTTCAGGATACAGTGCAGGATATTGACCAGGTCGCTAAGTGTTACAATGCTTTTGTGCGAGAGTGAAAATTGATAGAGAACAAGTGTTAGAGTGTAGTGAGTGTTGATGTGATGTCCTACTCGATCTGATATACCCACCTATTTATAGTAACAAATTACAAACGAAAATTCCTATAAATATGGGATGCTCCGAATATTCCATTGTAAACGTTGTAGACCGAGTAATGCGGCTTCAACGTCTTTATTTGAACGACTTGGACCGAGTCTCCCGCGAAATGATTCCTTGTGAACGTTGCTAGCTTCTAACCCATGTACCTGCACATAATCCGTTAGTGATCCTGAGGATACCATTCAGGATGTTACCAATATCCTGAATCAGCATCCCGGATGTGAACAGACATCATATAACCAAGATATAATTCAAGATAATTCTCAGGATATGGGCTCAGAATTTCACCCATAACAATAACCAACCCATACTCAAAACCCGATTAAAGGTTAACATCATAATTAATAATCTATAGGGCTCAAGCATACATCATCGCCTTTACATACGGAGAAAGGTTTCCGTTTCAACCAATGGTCAACAGCATAACCAAAACATACCCAAAAACCCGATTAAAGGTTAACATCATAATTCATTATCTATAAGGCTCAAGCACACATCGTAGCCCTTACATTCAGAGAAAGGTCTCTGATTAAAGCAATGGTCAACCACATAACCGACACATACCCAAAAACCTGATTAAGGGTTTGAACTTCACAAACCATATACACGCCTCGAACACATATCCCCGGCTCTGCATTAGGACAACAAAGTTCAACTGAAACAACCAAAAAAATGAAAGATCTAAATGGCTACAATGCTCAAACACATATCATTGCACCTGCATTACAAGAAAATAAACTAATTCAACCAATGATTAGCTACATAGCAAGAAAAAGCCCAAATATCCGATTAAAGGTTTCAAGCTAACAATTCATATACAAGGTTACCACATATCACTGACGTTGCATTCTTATAACATATTCCGACTGAAAGAACAAAAAATAAAGACCTAAACTAAACAGATTGACAAAAAGCATCATGCAGATGACTCACCAAAAGATCATCGCCTCTACATCTCGAAAGCAAAACACGGTCATACCAAAACAAACACAAACATAAATGTAAGAAGAGTTAGGAACTCAACTTTTCAAAAATAAACCTGTTCGCACATGGTTATAAAAAACAACACAACGAAACCAATGTTCAAACAAAGGATCAAGTAATACCTGATTACGATCGACGACAAACAATAACACAACGAAACCAACGTTCAAACAAAGGATCAAGTAATACCTGATTAAGATCAACGACAAACAACATCAGAAACAAAGTCACTAGCAAGATTCTAGAGAGAGAGAGAGAATACCACCTGCTTTCAGAGAGAGAGAGAAACATGGCAGTGTATATACAGCGTCCATCGCAAACTAAAGAAACAAACCACAATACAGACATTACAACAGTCCAAAGGGCGGAAAACCATTTATGCACAATATACAAACACTTGATGCCTACTAAGGTTGGTAATTAATATAGTATAAATATAAATATAAATATAAATTATTAGTACAATTGGTAACATCTAGACTATTTAACATATCATTTATCTATACTGCGGGATTTTAAAAAATACTGGGACTATTGTTGTATCTCTCAATTATCTATATTGCACATGTATAATAAGTCACCAGCAAGATTCTAGAGAGAAAGAATAACACATCCTCCGTTGAGAGAGAGAATGGAGAGGTCGGAGAAAATAAAAGAGAGACCCCCCTAATTACGCATGACGGTGTATATATAGTGCCTATCACAAACCAAAGAAACAAACTACAAAGCAAACATTACAACAACCCAAGCACGAAAACCCACTTATGCACAATGTACAAACACCTAATGCCTACCAAGGTTGATAATAAATATATTATATAAATATATAAATATAAATATAAATTATTGTTATAGTTGATAAGATTTGGACGATTTAACATATCATATTTCTACAGTGAAGGATTTAAAAAATCCTGGGACTATTGTCGTATCTCTCATTTATCTATACTACACATGTTATAATATACTCTCTAAACTCAGTTGTGCAAATAGTTACAAGGGTGCATTTTTGTTATGTCTCTAAATAATATTTTGATAAATTTATGATGATAATTCTATCTCATTTTATTATCTCTATTTTCTAAAATAGTATTTATATCAAAGTATCTGTTATATCATTAATATGCATAATATAAATTAATTACAATTCATTTACCACAACCTCGACTTAGAATTAATTTTCAAAAACACATACAATGTCATCATCACTATTTTTTATATTTTTAGTGTTATTATAATGACTCAACAGAGAAATGAAAACTTAAAAAATTATATTTGGATAGCTGAAAATAATGTAACTTTTTTGTTTCACTATTTTATGTAACAAGTCATTTCACTCATGATAACTCTATACAAATTTATGATCTATATTTTTCTCGATATTCGACACGTGTAATACACAAGTTAGTAAGCTAGTTACTAAATATTAACATAATAATAATACCCAAATGTAATCAATGTATAAGACATGTAGGGTTAGCTTGCGCTCTTCAAAAGAGTCTCGATGACTCTTGCCGCATCGCACGAGCCAACCCACTAGTATTTTAATAAACATCATTTCGTTATTAAATCATACATGTATTTGATATTACATAAAAGTTATAAAGTTAGTGTTTGCCAAAGATATGTTATATATAAGATTTTATGCAAAACATATGGGGTATCTTCTATAGGTTTTTTGAACGGCAAACAAAGAAAATAACATTAAAATTGTCTAGGAAGCTCTAGAAAAAAAAATGAGTACAAAGCCAATAAGGGGAAAACAAACACTCTAGACAAAAAAAAAAAAAAAAAAAAATAGTACAAAGCCAATAAGGGAATAACAAACATAAAGCCATAATCAGGCCTACACCAAGAACCAACAAGACCAAGTCAAAACACATTAAATCTCCTCCAATTTTCCAAAGTTAGAGGCTTAGGGGCTGTTTGGTAACCTCTGAATGGTCATTAAGAGGCTACCTCTTAATGGAACCATTAAGAATTTTACCAATGAGAAGGTAGAAGAATGTGACATGTGATGATTTACCATTCAGATGTTACCTCTTAATCATTCAGACTTGAGGTTACCTCTTATTCATTCAGAGGTTTTAAACCATTAAGAGGTAGCATCTGAATGGTCATTAAGAGGCTACCAAACAACCCCTTACTTTGTTGTCCTTGACCAACGCCATCTTTCATTATCCTTGACCAAAACCATCTTCAAACATCACACACATGTTAACATGTATATAGGTGAATACACAGGAGGAAGTTGACACAAAACTTCTCAAACTTCGTTGACTTGTATGTTGTATCGTAACCTAATATTTGCAGTTAGGCACAAGTGTGGTTAAGTTTTCGATATTTGAAGTTGGTTTTTATATGAGTTTAATATCAAGTTCAAGTAGTTTTGAACCATATAAGACCATAAACGAGTATACGTTCGAACCCAATGAGTGATGCATAACGTGTACCCAACGAGTATGGGACATAAGTTTGTAACCGGATATAGAAGTATAATTACCAATACCCAGCCTATTGTAATCCCTAAATTCACCACGTAGCCACTTGGCACAACTTTGTTGACCTATCATGATGCTTTCACAAGCAGAATATTTTAGTTGAAGTGTCAAGTTTGATGTTATACTCAATGAAAATAGAACTCAGTGGGTATCTTATATTCCTAGACATTTTTGACATGTAGTTATCATTGATGTATATGTTTTAGCATCAAAGAGACAGGTGTGATATGAGACGAACAAAACTCTTTACGCGTGCAAGAAGGTTCGAGGTTATGTCACCGTCTTTCAAAAATCGAGAGCGTGTTAGACATACTTAGAAGGTTTCATAATCCCATTAGTGATGAGTTGGCTGGACATGTCGCTTTCAAATTCCAACTCATTGTTAAATTCACATATTTAGTCGTTTTGGACTATTATACGAACAAAATGGATATCACAATCTCATATTTAACTGTTAGTAAAGGCAAAGACAAAGAGTATCGATCAATGGTGATGATCGGACCCCAAGTAGAGGTAAATGACAAGATTGTCATATAGGACATGTGTAAACATAATGTTCAAATAGGTTACAGGAGGCGATCCCGACCTATTTAGAGGTGATGAATAGAAGAAGACGAGTGGCTATATCAACTAGTATCGGAGACCGCGCTTTGCGGAGGAGTCGTAGGGGTGATGCCGAGAATGCATTTGTTACATGATATATCAATGATATATTATTCACCATGCAAACTTTAATCTAAACGACGGAAAAAAAAAAACCAATCAACACAGCTAAGTAAACATGTCTAGAGTCTTAATGATAGCTTTAACCATAATAAGGTAAATATATAAAAGAGTAAATTACAAGTTTTGTCCTTTATGTTTGTCCCAAATTTCAGGCGATGTCCTTTACCTTTAAAATTGATGAGTTTTGTCCTTAATATTTTCAAATCTTGCAGGTTTTGTCCTTTAGGCCAAATCCAGTTAATTTTTTTTGTTAAATCTAGCCATGTGCAAGGCACATGAGGGTACTATTGTCATTTTACCTCCCTGGGGACTACTAAGTAAATAACTTGAATTTCAAAGGACTATGAAATAGAAAATAAAATATAAATATTGAAAAAAAAAAAAAAGACAGAAATCTCCTCTCTGACTCTCTCTCCCTCCTCTCCTTTCTCTCTCTTCACCCACTACCACCACTTTCCACCACCACCTCCACCTCCCGATTTACGGTTACAAACACTTCAATCAAGATCAAACATTCATAATAACTAATCTCCTACAATTTCAAGTTCTTCGAACACATGCGGAGGATATTTTATAACAAAAAATAATAATAATAATCCAATTCAAATCCTAACAATTTTCGCAGCTTTCACTACCGGATTTTCTCTAGCAATCGCCTCACGACCGGCGCTTTTGTAATCGTAACTGCACTCATGCCTGTCAGAGTACCGGTGCTCACCACAGAACATATCGCCGCTCCGGCACTGGAACCCGGTCAAACCGACTCTTTTCCGGCAACCGGAGCACCGATTTACAACTTTCACTTCCTTATCTATCTTCACAACCGCCCGATCTACCGTCAGATCTGTGGATTCATCGTGTGACGTTAGCGTTACCGTTGACCTCGCCGGAGACCTACGAGAGCCAGATCTAGACCGAGGACGTTGCGCCGCCGTGGAACTGGCGGCTGTCGTGGCGTTGAAGCACTTTTAACACATATTGTTTGTCGTCGGAGCTCCGACGACGCCACAGTTGTAATTTAGAAGCGTTATCGAAAAATTTCTGGCTAAATCTTCAACGAATCGGTAAATTCACACAGATCTGAACGGAAAAACGATTATATAGAAGCTATTGATGGTGGTGGAAGGTGATGGAGGGTGGTGGCAAGAGGTGGGATGGCTGGTGGGGGCAGGAGGTTGAGGGGCTGGTGGTGGCGGCATATAGATCAGAGAGAGGGAGGAAGGGAGAGAGAGAGAGTAAAGAGTTATGTATGTATATAACTATATATTTTTGTTTTATTCGTTTAAAACTATTTTTAATAAATGGACCAAACTACCCTTGTGACATTTGACTTAACAGGAAAAAAATAACTTAGTTAGGGGTCAAAGGACAAAACGTGCAAGATTTGGAAACATTAAGGACAAAACTCATCAATTTTAAAGGTAAAGGACAACGCCTGAAATTTAGGACAAACATAAAGGACAAAACTTGTAATTTACTCTATATAAAATAATTAGATTTGTTACCTGGTATATTGATCGTTAATATAGATCATGTAGGCTTTAATTTAAACAACAGTAAAAATAAGCAAACAACACGGTTAAGTAAACATGTTTAGAGTTAAAAGTTAGTGTCAAACTCTCAATTATAATAACTTAAATAAATAATAAATACAAAAAAGAACAAATTTTGTTTAAAAATAAAAGAAAAACTAAATAACTTTATCAAACTTGAAGAGCCATATGATAACGCTATTAAAATTTGGGAGTACAAATCTACTAAAGCTCAGAGTATAAATGTTAATCGTTTATAAAATAAGTTATTAGTGTTTAGAAAATCATATAAAAAGTCTATTGAAGTTAAGGGCTATAAATGTAAACTACTAAAAAAACAAAGACCAAAAAGCAAAGATATTGTAATACTGCAAGTAAAATAGACCAATTAAATATTAGAACTGTTCACGATTGTGTTTGTTAGTATAGAACTAGCTGATGCCCCGCTCGCGTTGCGGGGCGATGGCCGAATAATTCTCAACCAATTAAAAAAACAGTACTATAGTTTTGCTAGAAATAAAAAGTAAAAAATAGTGTTAGGCAGCTCTTTGACACTATTTTTAGCTGAGGGTAAAGTCATATTTTTATTTTTACTTGGGGGGAAAATTAATTTTTTTTTCCCGAGGGTAAAATCCTAATTTTTAGCTAGGGAAAACCATATTTTTATTTTGCACTGGGGACAAAAACGTAAATTCGAATTGAGGGTGATGTCGTAATTTTGAACCGAGGGGAAATTCGTAAATTTTAGCTGGGGCAAAAGCATAAATTTGTTTTGAACTGGAGGCAAATACGTAATTTTAAACTATGGGCAAAACCGTAATTTTAAAGTAGTTAAAAAATAATAAACAAGTGTAAATTCGTAATTTTGAGCCCGGGGGAAAAACAAATTTTTTTTTTTTTTGAACTGGGGCGAAAACGTAATTTTGGCTGAGGGTATAAGCGTAATTTTTTTTCCGAGGGCGACATATTTTTTAGCTCGGGGCAAAAGGGTAAATGTATTTTGAAGTTGAGGCAAAACCGTATTTTTTAACTGGGGGCAAAAAGGTAATTTTAAAATTGATATAAAATAATAAACTGGTTTGTCCAATGGGTATTGTTTGCCGCCCATTTGAACCAATGGCAGAGTGATACTTCCCGCCCGCGTTGCGGGCGATGGCCGAATAGTTTTCAATCAATTAAAAAAACACTACTATAATTTTGCTAGGAAAAAAAAACTAAAACTATGATAAGACCGTAATTTTGGGCTCAAGGCAAAACTGTAATTTTTCATAACTAATGAGCGAGTGTTAGGCAGCTCCTTTAGACGAGAAAAAATTAAATCGAGTCAACCAATTAAAACAAAAAACTTTTATAGTTTTGCTAGAAAAAATAAAACGATGGGAGAAAACGTAACTTTGAACTGAGGGGGAAATCATAATTTGTTTCAGGGATAAAATCGTAAATTAAATGGACCAATAGGGTTGAGGGTAAAATCGTAACTTGGCTGTGTGAGAAAAAAACTAATGGCAAAACTGTAAATTTAAACTGGGCAAAATCGTAATTTTGAACCGAGGGCAAATTTGAAATTTTTAGCTGGGAGCAAAAGCATAAATTTATTTTTAAATGTGGGTAAACACATAATATTGAACATATGACAAAATCGTTATTATAAGGAAAAAAACCTAATGGCAAAACTGTAAATTTAAACGGGGCAAAATCGTAATGTTGAACCGAGGGCAAAATTGAAAATTTTTAGCTGGGAGCAAAAACGTAAATTTATTTTTAAGTGAGGGTAAAAGCATAATTTTAAACTGATGGTAAAATCGTAATTTTCAAACGGCATAAAATCGTAAATTTGTTGGGCGAATAGGGGAGTGCCATGCATGACTATAAATATAAACGGGCAAAATCGTAATTTGACAAAAAAAAAATTGGGTGGCATGTGGCCGCCCAAGTCGACCAATACAATTAAAAAACTATTGTCGCCCTTTAGTTTTGTATAAGTTGAACTAGTGGATGGCCTGCTTGCATTGCGGGGCGATGGCCGAATAATGAGCGAGTGTTAGACAGCTCATTGATACGAAAAACAATTAAATCGAGTCAACCAATTAAAACGAAACATTTTTATAGTTTTGCTAAAAATAACTAAAACGATGGCAATATTGTAATTTTTAACTGAGGAGAATTTGTATTTTTTGACTGGGGTAAAAGTGTAATTTGCCAAAAGCTAAAGTGATGGCAGTACTGTAAATTTGAACCAGGGGCAAAAGTGTAAATTTTCACAGGGGCAAATTCGTAATTTTAAACTTGGGGTAACAGCATAATATAAATTTGAACTAAGTGCACAATCGTACTTTTAAGCTGGAGGCAAAACCACAATTTTATTTTGAACCGAGGGCAAAATCGTAATTTTAAGTTGGGAGCAAAAGCATAATTTTATTTTGAACTGGGGAAAAAACGTAATTTTGAACTGAAGGCGAAATCATAATTTTTTTAAACGGGGAAAAACCACATTTTTGAACAGAGGGCAAAATTGTAATTTTTAGCTAGAGGCAAAAACAGATTTTGATTTTGAATTGGTGGGCGATAAGGTAATTCTGAGCTGAGGGCAAAACCACAATTTTATTTTGAATCGAGGGAAAAATCATAATTTTGAGTTGGGGGCAAAAGAGTAATTTTATTTTGAGCTGGGGGGAAAAACGTTATTTTAAAATGGATATAAAAGAATAAACTGGTTGGTCCAATGGGGGGAGTGCCAGGCAAAATCGTAATTTTGCATTGAGGGCAAAATCGTAATTTTGCATTGAGGGCAAAATCGTAATTTTGAGATGAGAACAAAAGCGTAATTTTATTTTGAGCTAGAGGCAAAACGGTAATTTTAAACAGGAGTATAAACGTAATTTTAAAATGGTTAAAAAATAGTAAACTGGTTGGTCCAATGGGGGAGTGTCAGGGAGGCAAAACGGTAATTTTAAACAGGAGTATAAACGTAATTTTAAAATGGTTAAAAAATAGTAAACTGGTTGGTCCAATGGGGGAGAGTCAGGCAGCTGCCTGGCACCATTCCTCCATTTGATAAATGTATGTATAGGAAATGCCCAAATCGACCAATACAATTAAAAAACTATTGCCGCCCTTTAGTTTTGTATAAGTTGAATAATAATAATAATAATTGATGTATACGTTTCTCGACATTTTTATATGTAATATTTGTTGTAACACGCGTATTGAAATGTGACGGAGCTAAGAAAATTGAGAACGAACTTCAACAAGTTTGGACTTTCAAAGAACTTCCAATTTAACACATACAAATAGTTGATGTTTTGCTACTGGAATTTTCAACCTTTGACAGTAGTCTTAAGAAGAAAATTTTCATTTGTTTCATAATAATTTTGTAGATAATATGTGTTAGATATTATAGTGTAATCGGGATTAACTTGGTAACCAAAGGGAATTATAATATACATCGAACAAGTTAGGAGGTACGAGAATGCACGCTTGTTCAAGTTGTTATAATTCCAAGTGTTTGGGCAGAGCGCCCCCGGGAGCAGGGTCCAAGGGGCAGAGTCCCTCGCTGGGTCGAAATTAGGACATAATTTCGTAATGGAAAATAAGGTCATTTTTGGAGGCATTTTAATTTTATTTCAGTTAAATTGCTTTATTAAAAAATGGCTTAAAATATTAATTTTCCAAAATTATGACAATTTCGTAATGGAAAATAAGGCCATTTTTGGAGGCATTTTAATTTTATAAAAAAATAATAATAATAATAATAACTGCCAACAGGCCCCAAATTCGAAGTTAGGGTTCTTGGTCACACTCATTGGTTCATTCATGAATTTGCAATATACACATACTAAAGTCTGTTCTTGAATTTAGAGTTGTATCCGATTAAATTATTCGGTAGAACCGTCAAAATAATTTGATCTTAGAGTGATTACACACCTCTCTGGTTATCCATGTTTACAAAATTCCCAACAATATGAACACTACAAGTGATCAAAGTTCGATTTGAATCAAACTAACTTGTGACACAAAAAAGCATGGATGCATTAACATGAAACATACTGCCAAACTCTAGTTGGGTGAATATTTGGATACAATTGACTCTATAACATAATGTTGTATGTGAGTTTTATTTAAATGAAAAAGATGACAAATCTATATATATATTAATAAATGAGATGATTTGGGCTATGTGTCCTTGAATGATGAAGCCATTTTGATGATGTGGCATCCATTTGTTTAGTGGAGTTAGATTTTGGGAGGGAATTGATGTAATTCTCTATAAACAAACCAAGTTTCACAAAACACAAACCAAAAACCCAAAGATACGCGGGATCCGGAATTGAATGGGCCGGTTTTCGGGTTATCCAAATAACCCATATTGAATACGGATCCTTTAAATTGATTTCACTCAATTATTTTGCATAACATTCTTCTTGAATCATCTTCTTTCTCTCTATGTTCTCTCTCTTCTACCTACCATCTTCGATTACAAACCCTAAATCAACATACCATCTTCGATCATCAAAATACTATAGCCGATCATCATCTTAGGTGACGAATCTTTCAAGAATTATAGGTAAATGTACTTGATCAAACCTAAATACTGTTTATTTATGTTGTTAGATCTTATAAGAATCTTTCCGCCGATCTTAATGTTTTTTGTTCTTATTTTTTTGTAGATCATTCCACATAATTTGCAGGTATGTAATCTATAGTTGAAATTTATTTATTGTAAATGTTTAATGTCAATTTTTGATGAATTTTCTTTTTTTTATTTGTAGATCGAACATGATATAGGTGTGTTCAATCAAGAATCTATAAAAAGATATAAGGTAAAAGTACATGATTAAGGTTAAATACTGTTTCTTTATGTTGTTGGATCTTCAATTTATTCAAGAAAATTTAAGTTTTTGATGTTGAAAACCGTTTTGGCAGTTGCTAATGTTTGTTGTTCTTCAACAAAGATAGTCTCTTTTTCATCATGATTCATATGAAATGATTTTTCTTACAAATACAATAGTTATTGATGATTTTTTTTTTTTTTTTGTTGATGATGATTTTGCATTATCTGATTCGAATCATATGAAATGATATTTTGTTGATGTTTTGATTGTGTTCTCATGTTACTCATATTTTTATTTACAGTCTTTTAGTTTGTTGTTGATGATGATTTACAGTGTTCTGATAATTTTTCATCCGGTATAATGTTTTGTTTTCGGAATATTGATTATGTTTCTAAAAATAAATACTTTTTAAATTTTTTTGAAACCATTCATTTTTTTTTTTTGGTTTTTTAATTTTATCCCGTGACTACATTAACTTTTAAAGCTTATTGAGGAATATTGATTGTGTTTCTATAAATACTTTACCGTTTAATTTTTTTAAAAACCTTCATATTTAATTTTCAGATATGGATCCCATGAACAACAGTCCTTCATTTTTAAAGCTTATTGAGGAAGATGACCCGATATTTTTGGTACGTTTATTGTTATTCTAATTACTAATCATATTTTAATTAAACTGATGTTTGTATTTTTTTTCTTATTTTGTTTAACACTCATAGCGAATACCTAATGGCTTTGCTTCAATGATTTGGGGAGACCAACCACCTTACAAAGATTCAGTTAAGATTGTTGATGGCAACAAGTTCTGGTTTGTAAGACTGAAAAAAACTGATGTGGGCCCTGTTCTTGCTGATGGCTTCACCAAAGTTGTTCGGGATAGTTGTGTAAGAAAAAATGACTATCTTATGTTTCAGTCATTTGGACCAACAACATTCTTTCTAATGGTGTTTAAATCATTTGTTCATCAAAACTGCTTTATATCCAAAATCACAGCTGACGAAGACGTTATTGTAAGTAGTATTTTATACAATCAGTATGATGAATAATGTTTTCTTTCTTATATTGGTTTTTAAATTAATTTTTAATTATCATTGCCTATGCAGGTCATGGCTAATGAATTTTGGAGGCAATTTTATGGGAAAAATTTCAAAGGTGGTCAATCAACTCTTTATTTAGGAGATAGATTTTGGAACGTTAAGATGGATGGATTAACTGACAACTGTGTTTTTACTCATGGATGTTCTGAGATGGTAAACGATCTTGACTTAGACAGGCGATCTACCTTTGTCTTTTCAATGGTTGGATATAAAGTTTTCGAGCTTTCAGTGTTTAATCATCAAACCGGTACTCAAATTCAAAACAACAAGGTTGAGTTAGTTGTTTTGGATGACTCGATATATGGTGATGATGGTGATGATTTGGAAATTGCGGTTAGAATTATACATCTATATTATTATTTAGTTATTAACGCGAGGTTACAAGTAGATCTTGAATTTAACACATTGTTATTTTTATTTTTTTTGTAGTCCAAACATAAGGAGAAGTGTAGTACTGTCGGAACTGACTTTCAGGAAGGTGTTGTTGTGGAATGTGAAGACGACAAATTTCAGTTGGCAACTTTTGAGTCTGTGTTCAATGTAAATCCCTATATTTTAATCTAATTTATTAAAACTTATCAAAAATATATTTGTTGTGTATTTATAAATTTTATTTGTCTATCGTTAATTGTGTAGGATATTGATGATTCGAAGTTTGATAAGTTTTTCTCATCTTTACTTGAAATGGAAGAACTTAAGAAGAAGGTATTTTTTTTGTCAATTTTTCTTTCCTTACTTTATTAAATTTAATCATTATTCGTACTATATTGTTAAACAATTTTTTTCGTTATACGTAGTTCAAAGATGATTTGGATACAAAAACTGAACCGTAAGGCAAAGCAAGTGTTGTTTGTGATGAAAATTTAACTTTAAAGGTTTGTGTTCATTTACTAAATTATAGGAGTTTGTAATTAACTGAATTATTTTACGTTTATTTTTTCATTTTCAAAGGTTAATGTTCTATGTTTCGTAGGATAATCCGAGGGGGGAAACAATTGTTGTTGTTGATGAAAATCTAAGTTTAAAGTTTTTTTTTCAGTACTTAATTATATTTTTATGAATTTAAGTGGATTGCTTTACATTTTTTTATATATATGTTTACCTTTTTCAGGACAAAAGCAAGTTTGAGACGGATCTGGACAAATTTTTGATACCCAAGAATAAGTCCCATGTATATCTACTTACTTAAGTATTATATAATACAATTTATTAATTCATTCTATATTAATATTTTTATTCTTTTTTGTTATTTAGGTTGATCCTACAAGAAAAACAAATGTTCTTTTTTCTGAACCGAGTCTGTCCTCCATAGTTGTTTCTGATGTGAGTTTTTCTGATTCTATATGTTTTCCAATAATGGTAGTTACTTATTTATTTATTTACCTGTTTAGACCATTCCGAAATATACAATTGATGTTGGTCAAAGTGTTTTGCCGAGAAAGAGGAAGGTATAGTATCATATATAACTTTTTTACTTTTAATTTTATATCTTATAAAAACAACTAATTATTATTTATTTGAACTTATTAGGCCACTCGAAAATGTAAAACAGTTATGTTGGTGTCCGATGAGTCTCTTATCGCTCATCGTACACGTTCAAAGTTTAGAAACAAAAATGAATCTGTTGTTGTTGATAAGATCACGGCTGCTGAAACAGCATCTGTTAGCCGTAAACGTTCTACATTGAAAAGGTCGAAAACAGTGTCAATCGTTGAGTTCACCAAAGTCGCCGAAAACAGAATGGTATGTGTTTTCATATTATTAAATTTTATATATTTTATTCAAGTAATAAGATATGTTATAGATTACTTTGAAAATTATTTGTTTTGTGTCTTTCAGCGTTTACCGTCTGCTGTTTCCGATGAGTTGTCTCTTTCTGTTCACAACCTCTATGATGTTTCGATCCAAAACCTTAGATGTGAGGTAACAAACATGAAGACGATAGCGGAAAAGAATGGAGATGGTTACAGGTATGGTTTTTCCAAGTGGTCGGCTTTCTTGAAATCAAATCAAATCCACATCGGCGCTACTCTTTTCTTTAAATATGTCAAGTCTTCGCAGCTTTTGATTTTGACCAAAGTTGTTCACAAGACGACAAAGAAAAGAGGCCGTGCTTGACTGTTTGCATTTGTGGTTGTTAGTTGGTTTTGTATATGTTTTGGTGATCTGGTGGTTATTAGTTAATAGTGGGTTGACAATTGTTTGCATATTTTCTGCTTGATGTTAGTATGGTCCAAGTCTGATGTTAGTTGTGTTTTTGTTTGGACAATTAGTACTTAAACACGCCTCTTTTGTAAGAAAGTTAACAAGTTGTTTTATGTTTTAAATTAGAACATAATTTTGGTACTACTCTTTTTGTCAATTTTATTATTATCTTTGCACAAGGAATCATATTACTGTTTTAATATCCATGCATCCAACACAAACATCTGAACCTCTAAATATATTAATTTAATACCAATATAAAATTTTCAATCCGAATGTTAGTTTTTTATATTTTGATAAAAATAGGAAAATTTAATATCTTATAGATGTGAAAACATAACAGTCCCAATTGAATATGTTATTGATGTGAAAACATATTAGAATTAGTTTGTTATATTTTGAGAAAAATACAACAATTGAGATTACCTAATCAGTTGATGTTTGAATTTTTTTGTTAACTTATTTTGTAGATGTATATCTTATATTTTTAGTAACTTATTATTTAGATGTATTTTAGGAAACTTATACATATCTATAACAATTAACAAAACAATGATTATTTATTTATATTAAATTATTTTGTCGATTTTTTCTAAACCTATTTTCAAAAGTTTTGTAAAGTAATACTTCCATTTATAATGCAATATCATAGAAAAGTTATTTTAGATATATTTGTTTCATTATTAATTGACAATCATATATAACTAAAATGGAAACTACAATATAATGACGGAATATTTCTGATGTAAATATTTTATTTTTTTGATCATAATACATATAATATATATAATGATCATTTGTTGAGTACTAATAAAAAAATACTTTTTTTTATTGTCACAGTTTTCTATTTCAAAATGAGGTTTTTTTTTTTTATCAAAGTTGTGTTATGCAGGTAAGTTTCACTTCTCATGTTGTTCATATTACAAGGAACATATATTTCTTTATTTTCGGTATTTTTATGTATTTATTTACACGATTATAATTTTTTTATAAATATGTATTTATGTAAATTTATGTTAGTCAATTATACACTTTCCTTACTCATGAAATGTTTACATAATTTTTTTTTTATTTTTTTTTTTGGAAAAATTGTTTCTAAGAATATGATCTTAGAAGTTTTCATATAAATTCATGTTAATTTGTTATTCATTCATAAATTTATTCCAAACAATAACTTTTCTTTTTCTTGAGTAACTGTTTGAGAGGTAAGGTATGGAAGACCAATGTGAAATTACTTTTTTGAACGATATTGATGCTCTTAGTACAAACTACACTATCAAAGTGAAGATTATTAGTTTGTGGAGAAAGAAGATGAAAGGTAACGAAAGAGAGACATATCGTATCGATATGATACTAATGGATGAGATGGTAAATTATTTAACTAATTATTTGTTCATCTTTGTTGTTTTTATATGATTTAAAGGTCATATTAACATTTTTTTTGCATGTTATTTTTTATTTATGTACAGGGTACCAATATTCAAACTTCTTGCTTACATAGGCTGTTTTCAAAATTTGAGAGACATCTTAATGTTGATGAATGCCTTATAATAAAAAGGCCATCTCTTGCTGCGAACACTGCATCTTTCAAAATTGTTCCTAACAATCAAAAGCTATCTTTTTATTACCATACATTTGTCGAAAAGTGTAGTAAATGGGATGGTCCACAGTTCGTTTTCGATTTTGTTGATTTCAAGGATGTTGTGTCACAGAGATACAAGGAGGGTACAACAATAGGTATTGTTGTTAATTCTTACAAAATCTCTATATTACAACATTTGTTTCACATTTAAGTTATTATATTGTGTTTACTTTATATTAACATGTGACATGTTTTAATCTTAGATTTCATCGGTTACGTTGTTGTTTGCTATAAGATTGAGGACACTAACAAAAAAGATGGTACTAAAGGAAAACGCCTCAATCTTAAGCTTCAAGATCTCGAGTAATACAATTTACATTATTTTTCCTTTATATTTTATAAATTTTAGCTAATTATGTTACTCTGAAATTAATTGCCTATATTCTTTTTTAGAGATGTTGAGGTTGATTTAACTCTTTGGGATGATTATGCGAAGGACATGTGTTCGTACATGCTTAGTCAACATCGTGAAGCCCATGTTGTCATTGCTGTTCATTTTGGTGCTGTTAAAACCTACAAAGATATCTTATTAAGTCTAAGATTTAATTTAAACAATATATATATATATATATAGATGTGATGTTTATTTATGTTACTTAATAACAGGTAAATGGGGGATATCTAATAATTTTGATGGTACACGGCTTTTCATTAACGACAATTTTGATCAGATGCTGACATTCAAGGAAAAGTGAGCAAAATTAATTAATTTAATTTTTCTAATTGTATCAACTAAATTTTTATTTGTATTTTGTTGTTCATTTTAGATTATGGTTTCTTAAATTAATTTTTATTAGGTTTATTGCAAAACTTTCTGCTTCAGCCGAGTCAAGTAGCCATGTTGGATCGTATGTGATATGTTCTGTTGAAGATGAATTTATGAACAATGATGTTTTCTCACCAATTGCTTATATTGGTTCAATCATACAGGTTATTTCAAACAACTTATATTTTATTTTTTAACTACTATCAGAATCTTAATACGATTTCATTTATTTAACTATTTAAACAGCCAAAAAAGTTGTTATTGTGGGAACTATTGTAGCAATTGTTTCTGATAAGATGTGGTATTATGATGGATGTAACTATTGCAAATCCAAAGTTGAGCAAAATTTTGAAACTTACGATAAGGAGGATGGTACAAGCGATGTTAGAGATGAGAAGGTATACCAATGTTCCAACAAGGATTGTCAAGGAAAATATGTTTTCCCAATGTCGAGGTAAATAACTGTTATTCATACTTCTGTTATTTTTATACAACAACTAACATTTATGATATTACATGGTTTGTGTTTCTTTGTTAACTATATAAATACGCTTTTAAGGTTTAAAATACCAATTCGAGTTCAAGATTCAACCGGTACGGTGACACTTACATTGTTTGATCATGAAGCGTTGAAGTTTGTTGGTAAAACTGCAAAGGAACTTATACAAATTCAGGACGATGTAAATATAATACTTTTGTCTGATTTATTTAAATTATTTTTTTCATATATATTGACCACACATGACATATTTTCAATATAGATACTCAAGACCAATGAAGTGCCCAGAGCATATCCTGTTGAGTTTGACACATTGGTTAACCTCAAGTGTGCTTTCGTTATTCGAGTAACAGACTTTAATATTACGAATGCTGTTGAGAATTATGGTATATCAGTTGTGACCAATGATGCTGATATCTTGGATCAGCTAAACAAAAAATGGAAAATTGATCAAGTAAGGGATTGTTATATTAAATGTCTTTTAACTTTTTTATTCCTTTAAATGATCCTTATAGAAATTGTATTTTGATTTCCATTTTTTACAGCTTGATGCCTCTGATTCGTTTGCTATGAGTAGTCTGATTTCCAAGATGCTGGCGGTGAAAGTGCAAAGGTTTGAGCTTTTAAAAACTATTATAATATAAAATTAAAAATGCTTTGGTTTTGATATTTCTTTTTTTATAAAGGATGGTGTTTCTTACACTGGTGATAACTCTACACCTATTTCAAAGGATTTTGCTTCTGACTTGAATCAATCATCAACCGATTTGAAGCGTAACCTTGGTGATGTTTATGCGAGTGAAGACGTAGTGGGATTGTCGGCAAGTAAACCTCGCATAAGTGGTGATACCATTTGTTCTGATGAGGATCATGCCAAGAATTAATAACCAACTAATCGATTATTACAATAAGAAACATTTGGTTTGATGTTTGACAGTTTGGTTTGAATTTTGTTTTTTGTTTTTTTGTGGTGCTTTAAAACATTTATATGGTTTGCTTATGTAATATGACATCTTTAGTTATCTATTGTGTCGTTTGGTTTTAAATGATGTTTGGTTATGTTTCTTATTGAATTAGATTACATTATTTATTTACTAATCTACTCATATGATGTAGATCAAAACCAAAATAAAAAAATGGATATTACTCTTACCCTTACTATATTTAGCATGAATGTAACACTAATTTTTTATTTTAAATTCTTTGTATTAATATTACCATTTTTAATATATTGTATACAAATTTAGAGGTAATACAAATTCGATTGTTTTATTCAATGATTTCTAAAATTTTGTACAGTTTCTAAATTTAACATTCTTTCTATAATTAAGGTCATCAATCTCATTGTAATTGATTTACAATGATTTCTATTATTTATTCCTTAAATAGATTATGTCTATAAATACAAAAAAATACTCATTTCTTCATTTCATCTTCAAGTTTCTTTGAATCTTGATTCAGAATTCTCCTACGTTGTAATATTTTTTCCATCACTCTTTAAATTTCTAGTAAGTTCTCAATTGTTGTACTATCATTTTTATGTATTCTAATGTGTTGTACTATCATTTATACATATTCTGATGTTTGCTACTTGTTATGGGTGAAATTATGAGGCCATATCCTGGTACTATATCTTGATTTTATAATAGCTGATTACGATCAGGATACCGGACCAGGATATTGGTAACATCCTGAGGCAGTATCCTGACTATTACTAACAATTTGCTTGTATACGTTGGCTACAAGGGACTAACGTTCATGAAGACCAAATCATCCTGAAGACCCGCTCAAATTGGTCAGGATAAGGACGTTGATGGCGGAAAAATAGCTCTTGTAACGGTCAGCATTGAAGATTGGCGTGTTTTATCGAAAGTTACGAAGATTGGTCAAAGATATTAATGTTGTAACGGTTATGGAAGCTTAAATCCCGGAGTTATAGTTAGTAAGCGCGTGGAAAACGAGTGGAAACAGCCTGGCAACGTTCAGAAAGGAAATAATCTCAGTATCCCGGATTTTTAGCATAATATCCCGGATTTTTAGCATAGTTAGTTATTTCCTTTTACTATATAAAGGAATGCACGGATCATAGGAACACACGACTTTCACACACACAATTTTTCGTACACTCTTGCTCTCTACCACCTGTAACCACTCACAAACACTCACACTTGTGCTCGAATCGTATTGTAACACTTAGTTGATCCGTGTCATATCCTGCATTGTATCCTGTTATTCAAGCAATAAGAAGAACAAGGCAGCCGACGATTGTCACCTCCCGAGGTTTTATGCCGGAGATCTAGATTGATCAAGGGCTTTCCTCGTACATCACCTGTCAACCTTTATATTTTTGCTCGTTGTTTGATTATAGATACAGCTCGATATCCTGAGCCGTATCCTGAAACTGTTTTCGCAAACTAACAAACCAACATATTTTTCACAAAGTATTACTAGCACACTACCTCACAAAACTAATTTGATCACTTAATTGCTTAGGTAATTTTTGACCAAAACACTACTGATGATAAACCTTTGTTATTAGTAAATATTTTTAGAATATAAAAGTTTTGGTTCTATAATTATGACCGTAAGTTATAATGTTTCATTTTAGCTTTCTGCTGGTGTTTAGAAATTGGATAACAAGTTCAAACAACAATATTGATCTTCTACCGAACTTGCCATGAATGCCGTAGTTAATGATTGTAAGTATGGTTCTTTATTTTATTTTATCATATATTATTTTTAAAAAAATTCAAGAGAGTAATGAATTTATTTTTTCCCAAAATCTTTCAGAATACAGACGTTGGTTATCTTACGTTATGAAAGATAACTTAATGTTGTTATCAATTTTAAATGTAGTATTACGTTTTAAAACTTAATCTATATTGGTTCTTAATTTTTTGTTACTCCTTCCTTGACCTCTTTAATTATTTTGTAATTGTAGCTGACGAGGCCAGGCGTAGACGAAAGTTAAGAAAACTATATCTTGATAATAAGAGATCAAAATGTACTACATAAGTTCATCGTTATTTTCTCAAAGGTTACTTCTTTATCATTCTTTTTATCTATATACATACTTAATTTACTTACTCAAATTATAAGTATACTTATCCAAAGTTTGTTAAAAAATTATTTTTATAGTAGTCTTATCCTTAGTACTGTTTAATTTTTCTTATGTCATATTTTATTGCTTTAACCATTTTAACATTGCAGTTGCCGAGGCAAAAAAGGCGTAGATTAGGAAAACTCTATCTTGATAGTAAGAGATCAAAGATTACTCGAAAATGTATTCCTTCAAAAGGGGATTCAACGTCTTCATCAGCAACACATATCGTTTTAAACAACAAAGAAAATATAACACCCAACTCTTCAATGACAAGGTTGTTTACAAATTGTTCACCTGTTATTCCTTTAAGTAAGTTTACTTTTACGTAAAACCATGTTATTAGTACAACAATATTGTTTTACACCTTATACAAAAGTGGTTGTATTATATGTTTTACTTACAATAATGATTGTTTATTTTGTATTAGGCAATCGTTTAAATTCTTCCGGTAACGAAGAAACTTCCATTATAACACCTTCTACTATGAAGAAGAACGGAAAAGCGGTGCAAGACCCTTATACAACACCCAAGCGTACACCGTTGTCAAATGTATCAAACATAATACCAGGTTCATTTACAAAAAAAAGTTATTAATGCATGATGTTTGATAATTTTTTTTTATCATTCTGATATATGTCAATACCCTTTTTGTTTGAATGGTATTTGTAATATGATATTTGTCTTCTTTTTTTGGTAGGAAATAATTTCAATTCTTCAAGAACGGTGACGTCTTCATCTGGATCGGTTTTAAGGTTGAATAGGAAGACCAATGTCATATTGCAAGAGTCTTCTACATTAACGCGAAGTACAAATAGTGCAAACAAAGAAGACATAACACCTGCTTCCTGTATGAAATATATACGTTCAGAAATTCCTAATGTCTCACAGTTTACTAATGCTATGTCTTCTTTGAATCGTATTTCTCCAGGTATATTTTTAAATTATAGATGTTTATATATATATTTTTTTGCTACAATTTATATACTTATTCTTAAATCATGTTTTATTTGTTATAATAGAGAATATTGCAACGTCATCTACTTTACCACTGACCGATTGCTATTCTATTACTCCGCGGATTGTTAGTAAACGAAATGCAACATCTTTGACGAGGGAAACGTCTTCGGTAAAAAGTATGTCTTCTGGAAGGCGTAAGCTTACTCATAAACCAATCGAAATAGAACCCATACGAATGGCTGATCTTGATTCTGACAATGAAAATCATGTTCAATAAGTGATTAAAGACGTCAACAAAGGCACATCTACAGGTAACCTAAAAAAATTATAATCATTATTTTTTTACATTCTTAAGTCTTAAGTTTGTGTTAAACTGTGCAGATTACCTTGACCATGGCGACCAATCTCTTTGTTGTGGGTTATGCTTTGCAAAGTTATGGCCAACTAAAGCTGGAAAGGGTCGGATTACACTTGAAAAGCGAACATATGGCTTATGTTGTGGTTATGGTAAAGTTGACTTACCTGATTATAAAGAATCTGGCCCATCTTACCAGATGCTTTTTCGATATTTAGATTCAGATAGAAAGTTTTTCTTAAAGAACATTCGACGTTACAATTCAATGTTTTCCTTAACTTCTATGGGAGGAAAAGTGGATACTAAGATAAACAAAGGTAATGCTCCTTTTGTTTATAGAATCAGCGGTCAGAATGCATATAGTATGGGTAGCCTTCTTCCTAAACCCGGAGACCAACCAAAGTTTTCACAACTTTATATTTACGATACTAAGAATGAACTTTCCAATAGGAAGACCTTATTTGGGTATGTTACTTTTTTCAGCACCTATATATATAATCCTCTGTTTGTTCCTAATAAATTATTTTGCCTATATTCTACTTATTATTAAATATCTTTAATTTTTCTACCAGGGATTCAACAACTCAGTCATCTTCCAGAGCAAAAGAGCTTGACGATAAATTCATAAAGTATCTTACCGACATGTTAGATTCAAAAAATATGTTGGTAAAAACATATCGGATGGTTCGAAACCATCTTCATGAGAAACCTAACGTTTCTCTTAGGCTTCGGTTGATTTATCAGAGAGATTGAGACGGCAGGACTTACAATTTACCTACGTCATCTGAAGTTACTGCTTTAATTGTTGGCGATGAAAATCAAAGCGTGGAACAACGTGATATTATTGTCGAAGAGCAGTCAGGAGTGCTTAAACGTATTAGCGAGTTACATCCGTGATACCTTGCTTTAAAATATCCAATTCTTTTTCCGTATGGAGATAATGGCTATAGGATTAACATTCCTCATAGGGATTTTGGTCCAAACACAAAGAAGACACGTCCAAATTGCACGATGAGAGAGTTCTTTGCTTATAGGATGCAGGATAGGGACAACAAGTTCTCTCTAATCTTTAATGCGAGAAGGTTGTATCAGCAGTTTATAGTTGACGCATACACAATGATCGAAAGCGAGAGGCTAAACTACATACGATTTCAGCAAACAAAATTAAGATGCGAATCGTTTAACAGTCTAAAAAAGGTTCAGCAAGTTGGGCAGAGTGATTTGTCTCATACTGGAAAACCTGTCATATTACCTTCGTCATTTACTGGTGGAGCTCGCTATATGATGCAAAATTACCTGGATGCTATGGTTTTATGTAGGACTTATGGGTATCCTGATTTTTTTATAACTAATACATGTAATCCGAAATGGCCCGAGATGGTAAGGTTTATTGGTGACTCATCAGTTAAGCTTGAAGTGTGACACCTTTGTCACTACGACCATCAAACAAATACCAAACCAATGAAATTTTGTTTTTCATACTTGGGATTGGTATAAATATGTGTATCATTTGCACATGTCAATTCTTGTTCAATTTCGAGCTTTAAATCGCTTTCTGGTAAGTTATACGCGAACTGATGCGTAAACGCAATCACTTTAATGCAACAAACACTCCAGAACAGTGACATAGGCTCAAAATACCTTAAATAACCTTTATATAACTTAGAAATAAGTTTTGAAGGGTTTGGTGCGTCAAAAACAAGTTTATTCGATCGCAGGGACTATTTGCGTCAAACTGTGAAACTATGCCGATTTGTATGGTAAAGAACATTCCGGAACTTGATCATAAGTTAAACATACCCTAAATATCCTTTATGTAGCTTAGAAATAGGCTTTGAGGGGTTCGGTATGCGAAAATAAACTTATTGGTCAATCAGGGACTAAAAGCGTCAAAAAGTGCATAAGTTTGCATTTACGCGCATATCTTACGTTCTGACCATATCTGGACATCCAAAATTTTTGTAGACACTAAAATATTTTTATTTTAGTGATCGGCATGCAAAAATACCATTCGTCGCTTAATTTGGATCGTTTTTGCGTCCGTTCGAGTTTCGTCATAATTAGACGAATAACGTGACCGTACGACCAAACGAACCGACATCCGAGATATTTCCGAGCATGTTTTGAGTTCTCTATACTTTGGCCACCTTGTAGAGCCTTGAAAATGTCTTAACGGGTGTTAAAAGTGCCAAAAATGAGCCTAATCAAGTGCAGGGACCAAACCTGTCAAGAATGAAACTGTTGTTGATCTGCAGGGAGGTCGCGGGCCGTGTAGACCTGCCCTCATTCCTACGTGGGGCGCAAAAGAAGGCCCAGAACCAGAAACTTGTTTTTCAGCAATCTGTTGCAACTTCAGGGGCTGTTCTTGCAAATTCTTTGTGTAATGGCCAAGTTAACACCTCTCCAAGGCATATTAGCTGGCCCATAACACATGTAGGGCTGAGATTTATTGCTTGTTGGCCACATAAACACATGGTTTGATCTTGTAAACTCACAACAAGTATAAATAGCCATGCCATTCAATCCTTTTTCCTCACCCTTGATCTGATTTTCTCTAAGTTGAGGTTTATAACTTCATACCTGAGAATTTTAAGATCAAGTTCTCCCTAGCTTGGACCCTTTGTAAGCTTCTTTCGTTCTTTTATCGCTTTCCTAGCATGAAAGTCAAACAGTGTTTGACTTTCAGCTTTGACCAGTCAATGGTCAACACAAAGTTCGTTTGAATTTTGTAAGGTGATTGTAATCACGATGGTTATAATCCTCGGCGATTATACTGTAGGATCGAGGATTCGTCCAATACGAGTCAATCTGAGTCAAATCTGGTTTCTAGAAAGGCGGAATCAGACTAGAAACCGTCAATCAGTGTTAGAATAGGAGTAGAAGAGTAGAAAGTCACTTCAAACATGTTCTTCATTGATTATAAACGTTTTCGTACAGAGAGAATCCGACAGCACTTCGTGACAAAATTCTCTGGAAAGTTACAAATGAAAAACACTACCAGCCTATATATAGGCTCACAAGTTCGCACGACATAACAAATCCACTTCGCACGAACTGGCATCTCCAGTTCGTGCGACCTGACCATATTACATATCAGTTCGTGCGAATTGGCCCATATACATATAAAATTTAACTTTTCACACTATTACATATATTTGACATGACACAGACTGATGACGTAGGCGATAGACATTATGCATCAACAAACTCCCCCTTGGATATTGCCGCAGTCTTCAGTCAGCCTGTCTTCAAAACTTTCTTCACAAAGACTTGAAAAATTCTTCTCTTTGTTTCGGCTTCTTCAATAACGCTTTCCTGAGCTTTTCATTCTCTTTAGCAGCTCTCTGCTCATATTCAGCTAGCCTTTGCAAAACTGTAGCTCGAGCAATCCTGTCTTTCTCCTCACGCTCAGCTTTCCTTTTCTTTGCTTTCAGAGACTCTTTCTTCAGGCTCCCCCTTTTGTTAAGCTTCCGTGCTTTTGGTATCGACACCTGGCTTTCCGGTTACAAGCTCCCCCTTGCGTCGAGCTCGACTTCAGACTCCCCCTTAGACTCGGCTATCGGGATCGTAATCTGGAACTTTCATCTGCAAATCTCAAACATTTATGAGCAAAATCATTTTGAATGTCCAGGATTGATGACCTGGCTCTTTCAACATATGCTAAAATATTTTTACAGTGAAAGCATTTTTAGTTATCCAGGATTACTTGATTTTCTCCCCCTATCAAAATACTATAAAGATTTGACGATATTAAGAATCCAACAACTAAACCTAGCTCTTTACAATCAGATTTTACCAATTTGAGCATCCAAATCCCTCACAGTCAATCATCCAAGTCCAACTTAATGACCTTGGAGACTTCACAAACTGTTTTTTTTTTTTTTTTTTTTTGAATAAAAACTTCAAGTTTTAAATTAATAAACTTGTTTATTTTCCGAAACACGATCAGCATACTCAGATTTTGAAACTCAGCTTTCTGTCATAGGTTGTCGAAAATAAAGTAGAAATCAAAATCTTTTTATATTTTTCTGAAACATAAAAGCAATAAAGAAATATTTACAAGCATATTTACAGACAATATTTTTGTTTGAGTTTGCGTCAGAGGATCATATCAGTTTATGACAAATCACTAGCACCGTTGAGCTTTAAACACTTTAAATTCTAAACGATTCATTTAGTTTGTCAGTATACTGATCCACTTAAATTTTCACACAAAGTTCAATCGATTCGAGATATGGATTAGTGTTTTAAGGACTTAAACTTATTCGTGTGTCCCACCTCAGAATATACTCCCGTATCAAAATTCCCTAGATTCAGTCTTTCAGGTGAGTATACCAATCTGATATCTGTATTCGGGTTATTGCGAGACCTTGAGAGCTCAGGTATGAACTACCGTTCAGTCAAAGAGATGAAGGCTCGACTTTAGGTGTGTTCCCCTTGGGAATCTTCTTTACAACTGCACTTGATTTGTATCTTTCGATATTTTATCAATTTTTATGCAGAGGGTATGCTTTAAAAGCGCGTAAAGTATTATACGAGGTCTAGGCCATTGCTTCTGCAATATCAGAAGACCAGGTATAATACCCCAGATATCAAACAGTATAAAGACCTAGTATCTCAGAATCAGGCAATCTCTCAAACAAGATTTCAGGGGTTACCCATGTATCCGAGAGATATTCCCCACGAGATAAGCAAGTATTGATATTTAGGTTTATATCTCGAAAACAATCTACTAAACGTGTAAAAACCTACTGGCATATCATCAGTGAGACCGTTTATCACATTTTAACTTTCCAAATCTTTAGCGTACTGTGATTTTCTAACTGATGTACTATCATTTCCTCTTTTTACACAAAAACTCATTTTTGAATTTTATCATGTTTTTTGCTTTTTCAAATTTTCTAATGTTTTTGGAATTTCTGAAATTTTCTTACTCCCCCTAAACTGCAAAACCATTTAAAGAAAATTTGACAACCTGATACTGATAGCTTTGTCTCGCCATCCATTTTCTGCATCTCATGCTCTATTTTGCAGAAAGTATAACGTACCCCCATGATTTTCAACACATTGATTTTTTACAGTTTGAAAACCGTTTTTCAATCTTGTGAAATTAATCATGTTTGTTCCGCCGTGAGGGTTTCGGCATATTCCTTTTTAAATTTCAAATTTTAACAATTTAAACCAATCACTTCCTGTTTTAAACCACAGACACATGATTTTCTCCTCATGTGTCAGGTTGTTCCGTTATTCATGCTGAACTTGATTTGACCCCTGAACACCTTGAGTTCCAGCAAACCCTACATAGCCTCCATTGATTTACTTGACGTAGTATAGTAGTGCTAACATCCCTGTCATGTGCCGTGAGGCGCCGCTATCCATTATCCATTTAGAAATGATAGACCTTGGAAGCCCCTACACACATCAAAAAAACATTTACTTAAACAACGATACCCAAGATTTTTCAACATTTGGTACACTACCAAATACAATATCATGAGCTACTTTGTCAATTTTTGGAATGTTAAAAACAACATTTGGAACATTAGATTTTGGTTTTGATTTTAGAGCTCCTTCCTTGATAGGTGGGAATTCTTCAATCAACTTATCTAACTCAAACTCACTTTTCTCATCATTGGTTGCAAAGATTTTCGGTTCAGATTTTAAAACTCCTTCCATTTTCTTTCCCTCAAAAGAATGTTTACGTTTCTCCACCCATGTTTGACTTTGGAAAGTCTTCGTTTTAGGATAAATCTTTGAAGTCTTTTGTGATTTTGAAGATTCACCAATTTCAAAAGTTGATTTTGGTTTGTCCTCTGACTTCAATGATTCACCGCGTTTAAGAATACGCACGGGGGATACCATAGGTGATTTTCCCTTAACATCATTTGAAATTTTTTATTTTGGTTTATGGAAAACTGGTTTTATTATCTTTTTGACACATTGTTTGGCCATATGACCGATTTCATTGCATCGATAACAGATTCTTTTGTCATATTCAACAAAAGTGGATCTGTTGGTCTCGTCTCTTATCTTTTTGGCCGCAATAAAATCGTCAACTGCTTGCTTACTAAAGATATAATCCTTTTCGACTTCTGTGTTATTACCAGCCACAAACACATCACTCAACTTTTCTTTTGGCTTAACTTCTTTCTTAGCCATTTTCTTCTCAAAACCAACACCTTTCTTTTTGTAATTATTACCATGTCTCTTGTTATTACCATTGTTACCCACCCATTCATTTTTCTTTCCCGGGTTGTTTGTCGGTTGTTTAACAAAAGATTTTTTCGGTTTTGATAGAAACGAATTGTTGTTAACTTCTGAAATATCAATTTCCACGAGTTTAAAAACTTTTTCAACCTTTTCCAGGTTCGCATTCTAAATCGGGTACTCAAAATCAGTATACAGTTTGTCAGTTCCGGTCATCGTGTAAACCACAATGATCGAATCGTCATCCAGAACTTTATCTGACTTTGGGATAAACTTATCAAGAAAGTTTCCGTCATCTTCAGAATCTGAACTGGAATTCTCAAAATGAGTTTTAACCGTTTCGAAATCAGTGTTATCACTCTCTTCATTCAACACTTGGTCTACAACTGTTTTAACCAGTTGTGACTCGTTGTCGGTGTCAGACGAAGAGAATGTAACATCTATGTTTTCCGGTAACTCATTCTCTTCTGTTCTCAACTTAAGATTCAATGCTTTTTCCACCCCGTCTGGATATTTCTGAGTGTAATGATTCCACATTGGGGGTGGAACATTTTTTAAATCTGTTTGTTGAGGAACAATCTGATCAATCACATATGAAGATGAAAGGTAACTGATCAACTTTTTTTCGACTCTTTCTGTCTCAATGCGCATCAGTTCAAGTTCCTTCTTTAGAGATGCGATTGTTTCCAGATGGATGTTAATCGACATTTGCTTATCCATGACCGTAGCTTTGAGCAAATTAGCAATGTTATCATTTTCTTTACTCTCAGTGGAAATCATTTTAATTGATCGTGACAGAGTGTCATAAGCTTCTTTAACATCATTAAAATCAAATTTTAATTTGTCGTGAAACTTTTTCAACTCTTGAAACTGTTTGTCTTTTTCAAGACAATCCATGCATGGTTTTAAACAGTTTTCGCATGGTTTTTCAAGAATTTGATCAACCTTTTCAAAAACCTTTTCTTGTTTATCATTTTTACTTTCCGATTTACCAAACTTTCCGGACTCAGACTCAGATTTCTCTCCGGATTCGGACTTTACATTTTCTGATTTGTCATCGGACTCGGTTGACTCCTTTTCAACTGACACTGACTCTTGAGTTGCATCTTTGGTCTCATTGTTATCAGAAGGTGTTTTAGTTTGTTCTACCTCTTTCAGGTTGACCATAAGAGCTTTGTCTGCTATTTCTTTCAAAGTCTCTTCATTCATTTCCTTTGAGACATCAAGGATCTCTTGAACCGTAGTTTGTTCAACTTCGTACTGTGGGCAATAACCCGTAGTCGGTTCACTAAAGAAACCTGCAAAAGAATTAAACACATTAGTTGGCATTATAGATTTAAATGCATTAGCAATAACCTCCTGTTCAGACTGATAATAGTAGACCGCTGTTGCTTCCTCTTCTAGATCTACAAAACTTTCTTCAACTTCAGGAACACATTCCTCGATTTCCGGCTCTTCAACAATTTCAGCCATCATTGCAAGACCACTTCCTGGAATGTACTTATCCCAGCTGAAGCATTCTGGAAGCTTTTCATCATCTTGATTCACCAAAAGAGCTTTTTCTGTTTGTTTGGATGGACTGTTCTCGATTTGAGGTCGTGGATTGAATGGTTGTTGACTATTTTTATGATAGATGGCCTGTTGGTAATAGCCGTTGGCGAATGGATTCTGATGGATATTAACTTCTCTGTTCGGACATTCGCGTTTGAAGTGCCCCTTCTCTTTACACTTGAAGCAAGTTACCTTCGATTTGTCGAATCCAAGTTTAGGATCAGGACCTGCGAGACTACTTCTTCCGGTAATTTCCATGAACCTTTAAGCTCTTCTCACAATGCTCGCCATACCCCATTTTATGTCGATGAGTTCCATTTCCTCAGGATCAATTTGATCGTAATCCTCTTTAGTCATGTTTGGGTTACCAATTCGTCCGGCTACTAGACTCTTGTAAGACTCAAGTACAGAAGCTAGAAGTGCTATATGCTGCTTTGCGGCTGTCTCGATAAAATCTTAACCATTTTTTATATTAACAGCGATATTGCATAGTATCCCATGACTATAACTCTGATTGTTCGAACCTGAAGAGCTTTGAGAAGAAACTTGTTCTTGAACATTCTGAACCTTAGGATTCGGTTCGTAATTTGAAAACGGTGAACAGTTGTTGTTAGACGTGCTTTGAGGTACTCCCGATGAAGAATCTGCACTGAATGCCGTTTGAATCTTTGGACTTGGAGTAGATGTGGCAGATGAGTTTGCTTTCTAATAAAGTTGAACATCTTGCTGTACATTTGCAGATTTCATTTTTCTCATCTTTCGAAGTTCAAGCTCATGACCTTCAATTCTTTCGATAAACGTACTCAAGTTGAAACACACGTATTCCAAATTCTTTCGATAAACGTACTCAAGCTCATGACTTTTGAACCCGACCCGTTTGGTCGATCATTAGGATCCGACCAAGCATGTTTAGTGATCATAGTTGCATAAGGAATAACCTCTGAGGTTATACCTTATGATCACTTAGGATTGGTTAGTTATTTGTTAAGTAGTTTATATGCCCATAGGAAATGACCAAAATGCCCTTTTGAAGCATAAATCCATATTTTGCATATGTGATCAACTTTTTGACATATAATCTGATTTAGTAACATGTTTAGGCATAATTGGGCATGTAAGACTTGACATAGCACATAGTTAACCATCCGACCATAGTTTTACGCAAATGACGCGTTATAGTAGCTTATACTACCATAATGAGTCGAAACGGGTCAAAATCACTTAGGTAGACTTCCAAATCAGAATGTTAGGTCTATTAAATCATGCCATATGAGTTCCAATACTCATTTGATTTATAGAACTTCATTTTAACCTATCTCCCGATTTAGGATCCGATTATTTAACATAGTGATTCCATACTAGGTGCCACTTGATTCCTTGATTTCCCGAGCTTCGTTAGGACACTTAATCAAGGATACTTGCAATCTCAAGTGAGTACATAGTCCCCTCTTTTACTACTTTCAAATGTTTTGGGGTGAAACATATGTGCCTATTTGTTATTTTCATGATTTCAACTATATGATTATACATGTTAGTACTTATCTTTTGACGAATTGAGCAATTATCTATGGTTTAAAAACAAATTTTCAAAGATTCTAAAACTAATTGTTGGATTGTACTTTCTTTATACATTCACCAAACCGATTGGTGGTACGATATAACGCTATAGGACTAGACACCCCATTCCTGTTGTATGGAATGTCAGAACCCAAATTTTAACCAAATAGAAATTGCCTTTGTGGTATTTCTATAGTCTCCAAGGTGTAGTTTGATACACTAAGGTTTGAATGAATACTAAATCATAGTTTCTTTTGTATATTTTGATATACTACCAAAGTATAGATTGATATACTCCCAAATGTGATATTATTTACCAAAGTATAATTTTGATATACTATGTACAAAATCCAACATATATTTCAATGTACTACTGATCTTGTTATTTACCAAAGCATAGTTGATATGCTATTTTCAAAACCAAAACATAGTTGATATGTTGTTTTCAAAACCAAAACATAGTTGATATGTTATTTTCAAAACCAAAGCATAGTTGATATGTTATTTTCAAAACCAAAACATAGATGATATGTTATTCTCAAATCCAAAGCATAGTTTAAGATGTTATTTACCAAACCAAAGTATATTTGTGATGTACTACCAAATCTATTATTTCAGTAACAAAAGTATATTTTGATATACTATCTGTTTAACTATTTCCAAACCAAAGTATATTTTTTTATATACTACTAACCTTTTATCAAAACAATGCATTTTTAGAAACAAAACTTTTACAAGGATTCATGGCTATTTTTGTAAACATAAAAGCTTTTTCTTGTGTTAACCAAATCCATGAACATAATTCACGAAACCTATGTTACTCACAGGCATTTTTATGCTGACGTACCTATTTTCACATATGTTTCAGGTGTTGCTATGTGATGATGTTTTATGCATGTTATACATAGGATGGACTCGTGCCTTAGCGACTTTAAAACTTGAAAGATAATATTTGTTTTTATCTGATTTGTAATAAAACAATGAGTTCAGTAATTCAATAAAACGAAACTATTTAATCCATGGTTGTGAAACAATGATTCTGTTACGACACTCCCCGACGTTTTCGCAACGATTTGTTGTTTTACGTGGTCGGGGTGTGACAGAAAAGTTGGTATCAGAGCCAATGGTTATAGGGAATTAGGTTATTAGTAATGCTTTGACCTAGACTATAACCTTCCTAGGACCATAACACAAGATTCTTGTGTTTAGATTTTAAAACAATACCGTCACCTATCCTTAGGTGACAACCACAACAAGAACACAGATTTCAAATCCGCTTTGAAAACCAATCATCTGTTCTAGGATAATTTATTATAAGGTTTTGAACCTTCAAAGTTTTTGAAATCTCGTCAAAGTTTGGGTCTTAGAATGTGAACACGTGCAATCTGGAAGGGTGGATGCCTGTACTCTGAGTTTTCTGTCTAAGGCTAGAGTGTTCGTACAAATCCGCAGTATCGAACCAGTCACTCTTACCTGGGAACTCTTGGGGTGAGTGTCCACTTATAGGCTAAAGCATGTCTTCGCGATACATTATATTGACCCATTTACTTTGATTGGTCACTGCGTGTCGTTTGTTTATTCGAGGTAACGAACGAATGATCGCCTTCCTTGTGTTTTGTCGATGTTTTCAATACCTCTTTTGCTTTTCCAATTGTCGACCTCACTCGTTTCATATGATCCCTTGTTCCTTTTAGACAATGCCTCCTCGACAAGATGCACAACCTCTAACCAACGAAGAAGTCGCAGCCCTTGTCTCTCAGCAAATGGCTGCAGTGCTTCCAAACATAGTAACCCAGATCCATCAGTTATATAACAATAATAACAACAACAATGCTCAGTGTAGTTTCAAAACCTTCAATTCTGCTAAACCTTTGAAGTTTTCTGGGTCTCAAGGAGCAACCGCGCTCCTGCAATGGTTCGAAAGTTTGGAGAGCACATTCAGACACGTGCAATGTCCGAATGAGCGCAAGGTTGAGTTTGCATCCAGTGCATTCGAGAAGCGTGCTCTTACATGGTGGAACAGTGTGATGCGTGATAGGGGTGCCGATGTGGCAACGACACAAACCTGGGAAGAGCTTCGGGCTTTAATGATGAAGGAATTCTGTCCTCCTCATGAGCTCAGGGCTTTGGAATGGGAATTTGACGATCTTAAACAAGACAGCGGTGAACATCGAGCCTACACTGGTCGTTATGAGGAGTTAAGTCTGTTATGTCCTGCCATGGTTACGCCTTTGGAGAAGGCAATTGAAAAAGTACATCGATGGCCTCCCTGATCAAATTCAGGACATTGTTACTGGTAGCAACCCTACTACCGTCAGACAGGCAATCGAACTATCTGCTACCCTGACTGAATCTCAAATCAGGAAGGGTAAACTTTTCAGAAAAGGCGACCAGAAACCATCTGACAAGTCGGCACAAGAAAAACCAAAGGACAAACAGACCGAGTCCTCTAAGAAGTCGAAGAAGCGTAAGGCTTCACAAAACTTCGCAGTAGTTGCTCAGAATGATCAGGTTGCACCAAACCAGCCAGCACAGCCTCGTGCTAGGAAAAACTATATTGGTACTGCACCCTTGTGCAACAAATGCAACCGTTATCATGTGAATCAGACACCATGTCACAAATGTACCCACTATGGACGATTGGGACATTTGGTCAATACATGTCGTCATGCTACCCAAAACCAGAATGCTGCACATCCTGCTACTGTTCAAGCACCATATCCACCTGGATCGTGCTACAACTGTGGTGATCTCACTCACTACCGAAACAATTGCCCAAGACTTGTTAACGCAAATCCAGCGCGTGGATGAGTGTTTAACATAAACGAGGCAAACGCAAACGACAATGCAGCAGTGAACAATTAGACCTTGTATTTTCCATTGTTGTTATCTTTTGAAACAATTCAGCTATTATATAAATAAAATTGTTGTTCCAATTTTATTTTACGAAGCTGTTATGATTGTGTGTCTGCGTGACATACCCCTACGATACCGACACCAAGGAACCGTGTTCCTTGCACAACAAACTACTCGTGTGGTTCTTTCATTCTATGATCACTTGTGATCTCCCCTAAAATCCTAAGTACTCGTTTCTTTTAAAGGAACAAAGTACAAGGTACAAATTCTTAAACAAATATTTGAAGTACCATTTCAAATCCTTGATTTGATATCTAAAGGTACTTTCATAAGTCCTTAACTGGACCCATGTTATGTGACTATGTACACGATTATCAAGTACATTTTGCTTCGTGTGTTGCCTTAACATGCCTAGTACATGGGTTTCAAAACATTTTCACCACACAAATTCCAAATCCTTATAAGATCTTCCTATCTTCATAGTTAGATTCTTGAGGATGTTTTAAGTACTAATTGAAGTCCGTGATTGGATTTCTAGTGTACTTCAAATACATTAATTCAAATTAACGAACGAGCTAATAATTAAATTAACGAATACACAATTTCGTGATTTTGTGTTTATGTGTAATTCCAAAGCTAGTTATCTAAGTCCTGGTAGAATCTTCCATATTTTCATATGTTAGATTCTCAAAAGGATACTCAAAGTACTATCTTAAATCCTTAAGGGGCTATCTATGTATCTAAGTCCTGATTACCACGTTAACTAGGTGTAGTGACGAGTCAAAGTTTCGGTCAAAATGCGTTTTAGCACGCATTTTGCAACGGAACTACTTTTAGGTATCAAAACACTTTGTTTTGATACCAAATCAGTTTTCTAAGTTAGTTAAACATGTTTTGACATATTTAACTCGTCACTATTAGTTTAGTGCCTGTTTAGGGTCGTAAGTTAAGCGGTCTAAACAACCGCTTAGACTTTTGAACCCGACCCGTTTGGTCGATCATTAGGATCCGACCAAGCATGTTTAGTGATCATAGTTGCATAGGGAATAACCTCTGAGGTTATACCTTATGATCACTTAGAATTGGTTAGTTATTTGTTAACTAGTTTATATGCCCATAGGAAATGACCAAAATGCCCTTTTGAAGCATAAATCCATATTTTGCATATGTGATCAACTTTTTGACATATAATCTGATTTAGTAACATGTTTAGGCATAATTGGGCATGTAAGACTTGACATAGCACATAGTTAACCATCCGACCATAGTTTTACGCAAACGACGCGTTATAGTAGCTTATACTACCATAATGAGTCGAAACGGGTCAAAAGCACTTAGGTAGACTTCCAAATCAGAATGTTAGGTCTATTAAATCATGCCATATGAGTTCCAATACTCATTTGATTTATAGAACTTCATTTTAACCTATCTCCCGATTTAGGATCCGATTATTTAACATAGTGATTCCATACTAGGTGCCACTTGATTCCTTGATTTCCCGAGCTTCGTTAGGACACTTAATCAAGGATACTTGCAATCTCAAGTGAGTACATAGTCCCCTCTTTTACTGCTTTCAAATGTTTTTGGGTGAAACATATGTGCCTATTTGTTATTTTCATGATTTCAACTATATGATTATACATGTTAGTACTTATCTTTTGACGAATTGAGCAATTATCTATGGTTTAAACACAAATTTTCAAAGATTCTAAAACTAATTGTTGGATTGTACTTTCTTTATACATTCACCAAACCGATTGGTAGTACGATATAGCGCTATAGGACTAGACACCCCATTCCTGTTGTATGGAATGTCAGAACCCAAATTTTAACAAAATAGAAATTGCCTTTGTGGTATTTCTATAGTCTCCAAGGTGTAGTTTGATACACTAAGGTTTGAATGAATACTAAATCACAGTTTCTTTTGTATATTTTGATATACTACCAAAGTATAGATTGATATACTCCCAAATGTGATATTATTTACCAAAGTATAATTTTGATATACTATGTACAAAATCCAACATATATTTTAATGTACTACTGATCTTGTTATTTACCAAAGCATAGTTGATATGCTATTTTCAAAACCAAAACATAGTTGATATGTTGTTTTCAAAACCAAAACATAGTTGATATGTTATTTTCAAAACCAAAGCATAGTTGATATGTTATTTTCAAAACCAAAACATAGATGATATGTTATTCTCAAATCCAAAGCATAGTTTAAGATGCTATTTACAAAACTAAAGTATATTTGTGATATACTACCAAATCTATTATTTCAGTAACAAAAGTATATTTTGATATACTATCTGTTTAACTATTTCCAAACCAAAGTATATTTTTGTATATACTACAAACCTTTTATCAAAACAATGCATTTTTAGAAACAAAACTTTACAAGGATTCATGGCTATTTTTGTAAACATAAAATCTTTTTCTTGTGTTAACCAAAGACATGAACCTAATTCACGAAATCTATGTTACTCACAGACATTTTTATGCTGACGTACCTATTTTCACATATGTTTCAGGTGCTGCTATGTGATGATTTTTGATGCATGCTATACATAGGATGGACTCATGCCTTAGCGACTTTAAAACTTGAAAGATAATATTTGTATTTATCTGATTTGTAATAAAACAATGAGTTCAATAATTCAATAAAACGAAACTATTTAATCCATGGTTGTGAAACAATGATTCTGTTACGACATTCCCTGACGTTTCCGCCACGATTTGTTGTTTTACGTGGTCGGGGTGTGACATGAAGACAGACCCGATATACTTTGTCGATTGTTTAAGATGAAGCTTGATGCATTGATAAAAGACCTTAAGGAAAAAAAAGTCTTAGCGATATTAATGCGGGTATGTGAATTATTATTTTTTACACTTATTTTATCTGTATTTGCTGATCTTTTTTCTTCTACAGTTGTATACACCGTCGAATTTCAGAAGCGTGGTCTGCCACATGCGCATTTATGTGTGTTTATGAAAGCTGATAATATGGTTCCTACTGTTGAACTGATGTGTCTAAAAATATACACATTTTACACATCAAATTCCTTACATTTTAATCTATCTGGATATGGTTTTCTTGCGATATTGGTACTTATTTGATTATATGTTGTATTTACAGAAAACTGTGAATATTCTATGGATTATGCGAGAAAACGGTAAAGGATCGACGAAGGAAACAATACATGGGGAATGTTAATGGATTGAAAATGAAGATATTAGAAGATGGCATGATAGAGGGTTGAATTACGAAGACGTGGGCAAAAACGGTGAATAAAACGGAGTCCGAATGAAGAAGAACTGAAGAAAAGAACATAAATACGCGTCAGAAACAGTCAGAACTTCATTTGGACATATCCGGAGCTAGGAAATGAGTTACGGGTGCCATAATATATGTTTTTGGGGTAGCTCGACGAGAGGAAGCCAAAAATTAAATTTGTTTTTGAGATATCCCTACGCATCGTAGGCCTAAAAGCCCTACGATGCGCAGGGAATTCTGTCGGCAAGACTTTTTGGTGCAACATTTGAAAGTTGGTTGAAGTGCCCTACGATGCGTAGCCAAAATAGGCCTACGGTGCGTAGGGGGTGTCCAGAAGCTCAAATTTTCACCTATAAATACCCCTTCACTTGTAACTCGAAGACACACCTTCCAAGCTCGGAACCAACACGTAAAAGTCTGTTTTCAGGCAACATTAGGCAGCTAGAAGTGTCACGGAAGTACCACGGAGCTCTCGGGAAGTTTAGAGGCGTTCGGTTCTAGTCCTAATCGACCCGAGTCGGTTAAACGTTGTAATTTCCGTTCTAGTAAGTGTTATTATTATGTTTTCAGTAGTTGTTATGCTTGTTATAAGTGTGTTATTGTTTAATATGTGTAGTTAAACTTGTATAATACCTGGGTTATGATGAACTAGATAATTGTAATGCTTGTTTGATATAATTTCAGTTATTTGATGTGATTTACAGAATTTTATCTTTGAAATTAATCTTGATATTGCATGTTGTTATAATTTTGATTTAATTATTTGTTGATAAATTCACCAAGTTTATAACATGAAGAAATTCCATTTAAACTTAGAATTTAATTTAATTCGTTTACGGGTTAAATATTGTGTTGAGAAATTGACCAAGTCTAATAATAATTCAAGTCAAAATAATAAAACATGCATTATTACCTCATGAATAGAAATATGATTAGGGTAAGCCAGGTTATTAGCTAATCATTGGTGGGTAATTTGGGTAATCGATAACTCGAACTCTTTTATTACATCGTGATTAAGGTTTCTTGGGATTTTAATTTTCAAAGATTTGTTCGCTTTGCGTGTTTAAAAGATCGTCTCACAACTTAGTCTCTGAGGTTCCAACGGTTGGATTCACGTAGGATTTGGTATCGATAACTCGAGCCGGTTTGTTCTAGCACTTCACATTTAGTCTTAATCTTTTGTTTAAGTTGCATCTCTAACGGGGGATTAATCAATTGATAAAGATACTTAACTGTTATTATTGTCAAATTAGCATTGCATGATTCTAGGGATTCTAAACCCAGGTAGTCCAGTTATTATATTTGTTACACTTTATTTGTGATTGTTATACTTTGTCTGTATTTATTTCACTGTGTGTTTGTTTATTTGTTTTACTTTTCTTGTTTTGCTTTCTTCAATTTATTATTTAAAAATCAAAAATCAAATTAAATCAAACTTTTAAAATTCAACTTTATATTCGATAAAGGTTTATTATCTAAAGTTTGTATATAGTGTCCACGGATTGATATCCGGTCTTGCCATCTACACTACACCGCGACCGGTGCACTTGCCGTTTGTGTGTGGTTTAGCTAGCAATTCCAATTTTAAAACTTGTTTTGAAAATAAAAAGAAATATCAATTGCTCGGATATGTAGTAACTGGAAGGGTTAAGTGCCGTTAAATTGGGAACTCCTGTCTAGGCTGGCATTCGCATAAATCCATAAAGGACCCGTTGCCTACCTGGGGACCATCCCAATGAGAGTACCTATACCTATTAGGCCAAAGCATATCCAACTTTTGAGCATTTGAATAAACAACCTTACATCAAGCTTTTTACATACCAAGGCTTTTGAACAAAAACGACATACAACATAAAAGTCTTTTCAAACATAAAAAGCAGGTTGTACTTACACCAAGTTTTTGGCGCCGTTTACGGGGACCAAAAACAGGTTGTAAAATCACGCACAGAAAAAGGATGCGAAACCGCACAATCAAGTTTTTGGCGCCGTTGCCGGGGACACTGGCAAACTTTAGAGAACTACTCGAGTCGTCTATTTAGTTTTGTTTGTTTACTTGTTTTCATAGATTAAAGTTTGTTTGTTTGTTTTGTTTGTTTGTTTATTTTTAAAATGTGTTTGATCTGTGGAGGACATCATTATACCAAATATTGTCCAAATTCATCAGAGTGTTCCACAGATAACTCTTCTAACTTATATTCACAACCACAACCATATCAAAACTATTATTCTACACCATATCAATCATGCAACGAGAGCAGGTATCCACCTTATTTTCCGACATTTGTGGAATATCAAATCGCTCAAACAACATCATTAATGGAGCAAAACTGCGAAGTACTCGATCAAATGTTAGAAAAGATGAAAAACGACGATCAAATCGCTCAAACAACATCTTTACTCAAGCAAAACTGCGAAGTACAAGAACAAATGTTAGAAAAGATGAAAAACAACGATCAAATCAGAAATCCATTTTATGGGAACTGCGCTGGATTGAAGGATGCTGAGGAAATTGGTGAAAATAATAAGGTAAAGCAGGAAGAGAAAAATGTTAAATTCATAATTGATTTTTCCTGTGATGATGCAGAAATAGATACGAAGCTGGCTGAATATAAGAGACTAATAAAAGAAGAGATGAAAGAGGAGCTACCCGGTCATCCAGAGTTGTTAGATAGAGAACCGGAGACAAAAATGGACACTGAAATCCCACCTCCGGTTCAGCAAGTCGTTAATTCCAAACAAGATGATGACTTCTGGAATATCGATGATGACTTCTGGAGTGATGACGATGAAGGGGTAGTAGAAAGTGAAGAAAAGCCACTTGACAAGATGGAGGATGTGAAAGATCATGAACCATCTTTGGAAGATGAGTTTGGTGATGAGTTGGTAGGTTTACCAACTTATGAAAATGAAGAATTTGACCCAATCGGTGATCTTGCCTATTTAGAGAAATTATTTGAAGGTGAACCGATCATGGAAATCAAACAAATGCCAAACGAAGAAGAAGAGAAAGTGGCTGAGGAGTTTGATAGCCGACCCGTGGAAAATCTAGAAGCTGGATCAACACCACAATCAAGAACACGGGAGAGGGCAAGAAAGAAAGAACCTGGAAACTGGAGTAGGTCATGCATCCGGCTAATGCCAGGTAAGTTTAAATTCTGGTGGTCTGACCCTTTTCAAAATATTATATTATTCCACCGTTAAATTTTTAAATATTTTTGAAGACCGGGTGGAATTGAACGGGTTGGATAAGGTCCAGATAAAAGAAAAACCTCCTGATTAAATTCAAGTGTGGGGAGGTTTTGTAAATATTTGTGTTTTTGAGTCGAGTCAGTACTGCTTGGGTCGTTGCTTGTTTTTGTTTATACAGGTTTGAATCACACCACCCGTACTCAATCTCCATTCGGGTGATTTCGGAGCTGTACGCCAATTTCAAGTAATTTACCAAGTGTGCTAGTCAGAGTCAAAGCCGATCGCGACCGAAATGCTATACGATCGAGCTGGATTGGACAAAAGCTTTTATACATCATATAACCAGCTAAGTCCTTTCCAATTTGTGTTTAGTATTTTATTTCTTATTTTTGTAAGTGTGTTTAATTACATTTCTCATTTCCACATTGAGGACAATGTGTCTTTCAAGTGTGGGGATGAGGGATTTTGTATAATATTTAGTATATACATAAAAAAAAAAAAAATTTGCTCTACTTGTCCCGATCCTTTAAACGCATTTAAAACTTAAACATTTTGCAAAACGTCTGTAAAAAAACAATTTAAATATTGAATTTACAAAATCTGAAAATATATGTTTCTTTAAGTTGCGGGATAGTAGGTTGATTAAATCAAGTTTTTGTGAAATTTTTTACGAGATACTTAAGATAAATTTTTCTAACTTTAAAGTAAATTAAATATGCAATAACAAAACCTTTTAACCCTTACATTACCGCATGACAGTAAGATTTGAGCCTAAAAGTGTTTAATACATAAACACTACTTTCGTTTCATGTGTGTTTACCAACTTGTTGCATTACTTTAGAACTTGTACGTTTTGATGCATTTCAAAACCTTTGATTTAAATTTTGATACAAATTCTCATAAGAGGCTTTTGGTTCACCCATTTCTATGTAAAAATTCACCGTTGCCATTAGATACCACTTTGAGCCTAAAACCATTCGTTTGTTACCTGATAACCGGAATGGATTTTAGAAATTGATCTAATATGAGAAGATGTAAAAAAGTCAAATACACGCTTCTAATAGAGGTAGGATCTATTAGGCTCAATGCCGAACGATCTATCAGAATTGGAAGTAATATTCGCTACAGGATTGAGAAAGACTTGATTTACTTCTTCAATAAAATGGTCTTGACGATCTGACCGTAAAAAGAGTCATTAGGATGAAAGTGGTGTGAAAAAAAAAATGTTTGATATAAAAAAAAATGAAAAAAAAAATTACAATCACGCACCGCAAGGCTAATATTGTAACGATGCGTAAGAGAAGGGCGGGCATAAAAATAGCATGGCAGCAGCCCCCGAGATTCGAAATCGGGTCTGTGCTCCCACACTCTTTCGCGCCCTTGTCAACCATTGGACTAGGGCCTAGTATTGTTCATTTTATAGTTTGCATTTGTATATATATCCAGTTTTTGCAAGATAAACTAACTATGAAACTCTATAGTTAGTCACATCTTTCCAAATAAATAACCTTCCTTTTACCCTTTCCTTCACAACCATAGTCCTCTATATTTGTATCAATTTTTAAAAATAAGGTAGAGATTTGATTGACGTACAAGCATATAGTAGTCATGCTTCACAGTCTGGTTTTGAGAGTTCACTTCAAATTATATGCATATTATCCGAGAGAAGAGTGAATTCAGTAAGTGTTTTTGTTTTTGCATAATTAATTACTTAAAAGTAAGAAAATTTTGTTTAAGTATTCTCGGGTTGTCGTTTCATTCTCTTGATTTGCCAACCTTTTGAACGTTGTAAGTCTTGTGAAACTTTTGTTTAAAGATTTTGTAATTCGTATTTAAATTTGTTCGAAACGTGCGTTATTGTTTAATTGTTTAAGCTTGACATGTTGTTTAAGATTTGCTTAGGGACAAGCAAAAGGTTAAGTGTGGGGATGTTTGATGTGTCTAAAAATATACACATTTTACACATCAAATTCCTTACATTTTAATCTATCTGGATATGGTTTTCTTGCGATATTGGTACTTATTTGATTATATGTTGTATTTACAGAAAACTGTGAATATTCTATGGATTATGCGAGAAAACGGTAAAGGATCGACGAAGGAAACAATACATGGGGAATGTTAATGGATTGAAAATGAAGATATTAGAAGATGGCATGATAGAGGGTTGAATTACGAAGACGTGGGCAAAAACGGTGAATAAAACGGAGTCCGAATGAAGAAGAACTGAAGAAAAGAACATAAATACGCGTCAGAAACAGTCAGAACTTCATTTGGACATATCCGGAGCTAGGAAATGAGTTACGGGTGCCATAATATATGTTTTTGGGGTAGCTCGACGAGAGGAAGCCAAAAATTAAATTTGTTTTTGAGATATCCCTACGCATCGTAGGCCTAAAAGCCCTACGATGCGCAGGGAATTCTGTCGGCAAGACTTTTTGGTGCAACATTTGAAAGTTGGTTGAAGTGCCCTACGATGCGTAGCCAAAATAGGCCTACGGTGCGTAGGGGGTGTCCAGAAGCTCAAATTTTCACCTATAAATACCCCTTCACTTGTAACTCGAAGACACACCTTCCAAGCTCGGAACCAACACGTAAAAGTCTGTTTTCAGGCAACATTAGGCAGCTAGAAGTGTCACGGAAGTACCACGGAGCTCTCGGGAAGTTTAGAGGCGTTCGGTTCTAGTCCTAATCGACCCGAGTCGGTTAAACGTTGTAATTTCCGTTCTAGTAAGTGTTGTTATTATGTTTTCAGTAGTTGTTATGCTTGTTATAAGTGTGTTATTGTTTAATATGTGTAGTTAAACTTGTATAATACCTGGGTTATGATGAACTAGATAATTGTAATGCTTGTTTGATATAATTTCAGTTATTTGATGTGATTTACAGAATTTTATCTTTGAAATTAATCTTGATATTGCATGTTGTTATAATTTTGATTTAATTATTTGTTGATAAATTCACCAAGTTTATAACATGAAGAAATTCCATTTAAACTTAGAATTTAATTTAATTCGTTTACGGGTTAAATATTGTGTTGAGAAATTGACCAAGTCTAATAATAATTCAAGTCAAAATAATAAAACATGCATTATTACCTCATGAATAGAAATATGATTAGGGTAAGCCAGGTTATTAGCTAATCATTGGTGGGTAATTTGGGTAATCGATAACTCGAACTCTTTTATTACATCGTGATTAAGGTTTCTTGGGATTTTAATTTTCAAAGATTTGTTCGCTTTGCGTGTTTAAAAGATCGTCTCACAACTTAGTCTCTGAGGTTCCAACGGTTGGATTCACGTAGGATTTGGTATCGATAACTCGAGCCGGTTTGTTCTAGCACTTCACATTTAGTCTTAATCTTTTGTTTAAGTTGCATCTCTAACGGGGGATTAATCAATTGATAAAGATACTTAACTGTTATTATTGTCAAATTAGCATTGCATGATTCTAGGGATTCTAAACCCAGGTAGTCCAGTTATTATATTTGTTACACTTTATTTGTGATTGTTATACTTTGTCTGTATTTATTTCACTGTGTGTTTGTTTATTTGTTTTACTTTTCTTGTTTTGCTTTCTTCAATTTATTATTTAAAAATCAAAAATCAAATTAAATCAAACTTTTAAAATTCAACTTTATATTCGATAAAGGTTTATTATCTAAAGTTTGTATATAGTGTCCACGGATTGATATCCGGTCTTGCCATCTACACTACACCGCGACCGGTGCACTTGCCGTTTGTGTGTGGTTTAGCTAGCAATTCCAATTTTAAAACTTGTTTTGAAAATAAAAAGAAATATCAATTGCTCGGATATGTAGTAACTGGAAGGGTTAAGTGCCGTTAAATTGGGAACTCCTGTCTAGGCTGGCATTCGCATAAATCCATAAAGGACCCGTTGCCTACCTGGGGACCATCCCAATGAGAGTACCTATACCTATTAGGCCAAAGCATATCCAACTTTTGAGCATTTGAATAAACAACCTTACATCAAGCTTTTTACATACCAAGGCTTTTGAACAAAAACGACATACAACATAAAAGTCTTTTCAAACATAAAAAGCAGGTTGTACTTACACCAAGTTTTTGGCGCCGTTTACGGGGACCAAAAACAGGTTGTAAAATCACGCACAGAAAAAGGATGCGAAACCGCACAATCATGAACATATCGACCCTTTTATCTCAGCTGAGATTCCTGATAAGAATGAAGATTCTGAATTATATTCTCTGGTGTGTGAGTTCATGATTCATGGTCCATGTGGACAGGCTAACTTATGCATGGTAGGCAACCGTTGTTCTAAGAATTTTCCAAAGAAGTTTTTGGAGGCTACTTCTGTTGATTCAGATGGATTTCCCCTTTATAGGCGAAGAGATGGCGGTCACACAGTTATGAAGAAGGGTGTCACATTGGACAACAGGAGTATCGTTCCATACAACAAAAGGCTTCTTAGAAGATATTAGGCGCACATTAATGTGGAGTGGTGCAATCAAGCAGGTTCAATTAAGTATTTGTTTAAATACATTAATAAAGGACCAGACAGAGCCACTGTTGTTGTTATAGATTCAGACAGAGGAATTGAGGAGGAGATACCCAAAGATGAAATAAAAGAATATTACGAGGCAAGATATGTTTCCGCATGTGAAGCCAGTTGGAGAATATTTGCATGTGACGTTCACTATAGGTATCCGTCTGTTATGAGGTTACCATTTCATCTTCCAGACCAGCAAAATGTAGTATTCAGTGGTGAAGATGATATTGAAGATGTCCTAAACAAACCTCAGTTTAATTCTTCTATTTTTCTGGAGTGGATGAACATGAACAATTCCAAACCTGAAGGAAGGAAACTTACTTATGTTGAGTTTCCATCAAAGTATGTTTGGAAGTTACAGGATCGTTGCTGGCAGCCGCGTAAAAATTATGTTGTGGTTGGGAGAATCTATTTTGTGTCTCCTTCCCTTGGTGAGGCTTATTACCTTAGAATTCTTCTAACCAAGGTCAAGGGTCCAAGATCGTTTGAAGAAATTAGAACCTATGAGGGTGTTGTTTATCCTACTTTTAGGGATGCATGTTATGCGCGTGGCCTTTTAGACGATGACAACGAATCCATTGAGTGTATTAAGAAGCCAGTTTTACAGGAAATGGTCATTATCTCCATTCATTGTTCGGTACACTTCTTCTGTCTAATACGCTTTCAAGACCAGAAGTTGTTTGGGAGAAGATGTGGGAGTTTTTGTCCGAGGACATTTTATACAATATGCGGAAGGATTCTGGGTTTAGTGGTATTTTTTTTAATTTTCTAATATTTTTTGTGACATAAATCTTTCTTTTTTGTTATTCAGTTATGCTTATATTAACAAAGTGTGTTCTTCAATTAATTAAATTTACTTTTATTGTAGGTTTTGTTGTTTCAGATGAGCGTTTAAAGAATATAACGTTGTCTAAAATCGAAAACTATCTTATCCGTAATGGATCCAGCTTGCATAGATTCTCACCAATGCCTATTCCAGACGAAGATTCCACAGTATACGAGACCAACCGTCTGATAAATGAGGAGCTTTCTTGGGACAAGGATGAAGTTAGGGCTGATTTCAATAAGCTTCATAATTCTTTAAATGATGATCAAAGAGCAGTGTATAACGAGATTATGGCTGCGGTTGGACGTGGGAAAGGTGGTGTTTTTTTTGTGTACGGTTACGGTGGTACATGTAAGACATTTCTGTGGAAAACTTTAGCTGCTTCCGTAAGATGCAATGGACATATTGTTATTAATGTTGCTTCAAGCGGGATTGCATCATTGTTGTTGTCACGAGGCCGTACCGCCCATTCAAGATTTCATATTCCGATTAATCTTAATGAAGATTCTGTTTACCATATCAAGCCTAATTCCGAAATTGCTAATCTTCTAAACGAAGCCAAGTTGATTATTTGGGATGAGGCACTGATGGTACACAAACATGCTTTTGAGGCTCTTGACCGTACATTGAAAGATGTTTTGAGTGTCTTTGATTCACGTAATTCTGAACTTCCATTTGGTGGAAAGGCTATTGTTTTCGGTGGTGACTTTAGGCAAATTCTGCCGGTTGTACAAAATGGAAGCAGGCAAGACATCGTACACGCCTCTTTATGTTCATCTTACATTTGGTCCACTTGCAAGGTTTTAAAATTAACTAGGAACATGCGTTTATCTGTTGGAACCAGTAGTTCAAACATTGATGAGATAAACGATTTTGCGAAATGGCTTCTTGAAATTGGTGAAGGCAATCTTGGTGATGGTAACGATGGCGAGTCAACTATAGAAATACCAAACGATCTTTTAATAACTGATTCAACTGATCCAATTCAAAGCTTGATTGACTTTGTATATCCATCAGTTCTTGACCGTTTTAAAGATCGTGACTAATTTTTGGAAAGAGCCATACTTGCTCCTAAAAATGAAGTTGTACATGGTATCAATGATCGTTTTCTTGCATTATTTCCCGATGAAGAAGTAGAGTATCTTAGCTCAAATAGTATATGCCCAACTGAGGAAATTAATGATCCATTACACCAAGATTTGTATAATCCTAATGTGTTAAATAGTGTCATGGTTTCTGGATTACCAAATCATAGATTGGTGTTAAAGTTGGGTGTTCCAGTCATGCTTTTGAGGAACATTGATCAGCAAAATGGTTTATGCAATGGTACGCGTCTTCAGATTACACGTCTTGGTAAACGTGTTATCGAGGCTGAGATACTATCGGGAGGTAATGTTGGTTCAAGAACTTACATTCCCAGAATTAGCATGATACCGTCGGACAAGAAAATACCCTTCAAGTTTCAACGAAGGCAGTTTCCAATAACCGTATGTTTTGCCATGACTATTAACAAAAGTCAAGGACAATCTCTTTCCAGAGTTGGTCTATACCTAAGAGACCCTGTTTTCTCACATGGTCAGCTTTATGTTGCGTTGTCGAGAGTAAAGACCAGAGATGACGTGAAGCTTTTAATATTTGACAAAGAAGGAAGGCCAATGAATAAAACTGCAAATGTTGTTTACAAAGAAATATTTGGAAAATTGTAGTTGAAAATTTAAAGTTTATTTTCAAATTGTAAGTTTTGAAGTTTATTTTTTATATAAATACTTGATTTGATTTTAGATCTTCATTTATTATTATTGTTTTTTAGTTTTAAATTAAATTATTTAAGTATACCTACCATATTTTTCAATCGTTTAAACAATTTGTAAACTATTATTGAAATATAAATATTACAATTTATATACTTTTCGTTGAACTATTATTTTAAAGTAATTTAGTAGTTTAAGTTTTATATTCCACTATTTGTAAGTGTATTTGTGTAACTATTAGAAATCAGTAAGGGGTGAATGTGTAATTGTATTATATTCACTTCAAAATTGATGCAACCGAAAAATTAACCATCATATCACAAAGAACATCATTACCCATCAAACTTCTTCTCTCGGTTGTCTCTTCCTCACCGCCATTTTTGTAGGGTTTACAAGTTCATCCGTGTTCTACACTACAATCAACCGAAAAAGGTATGGCTTTCATCTTTAATCCGGCTATTCATACTTTTTATTCTTTTTGTTATGCATTACAAATCAAGATTCAATGTTCGCCTGTACATTCGACTGTGAGAACCAATTTTGATGGTGATATCTTGCCGACTTCAATGTTTATATTATGTTTACAAGATTTACCCACTTTTTATGTTTTTAAATTTCATTTTTCATTTGAAACCGTGATTATTGGATAAGAATCTGATTAAAATTTTCCTTCAAAGAAAATAGGTTATTGAAATTTGCTTATTGTTTGTAGTTTTGTTTTATGTCTACACTTTTTTTCATTATTAGTAATAAATTTAAACTTTACACATTGTTAATTTGAAGAAAACAATATTTTGTATGTTTTGAATGTGATTCTTTTGTGATGTTATGTTGGGATTGAACCCTATCAAAGGAACATATAATTAAAGCCAAAACTGGATCAGAGCAGTGGATCCAAAATAAGCAGATGTTACATACAAGTCTCTCCCCTTGAAAGTGGTTTCAACATCTGCTGACCTCCTATCTACTGATCGTGCAAACTGCTGACCTACAAACTGCTGATCAAGTAAAGGCCTGATGAAATACTAAAGCTCTGCTATTCAATCTACTGCCTTGAGTCAAGCACTGCTGATCCGAACAAGTACTGCTGGGTTCACAGCAGTGGAAGGGTGCAACAGTTATTAGATGTCTTTTATGTATTGAAATGTAATAGCAGTAGTTAGCATAGCAGTGTTTGTATTGATCAGAGGTTAGAGTTTGTTAGGAGGTTAGATGTCACTTTCATGGTGACGTCAGCTTAGATGCTTCAGTGGTTTGCTCGTGCCTATAAATAGAACAGTGCTCTGTACTGTTCTATCAGCTCTTTGCAAAATTGTTTTCCTGCACGAACAAACACTGAGCTCTGGCTGAGGGGGAGTTTGTATTCAACATTGCATTGTAATCGTAATTGAAATAAATTCAATCCTTCAGTTCTTTGTGAAAAATGTTTGATCAAAGCAATTCTCTCGTTTGATTGTGTACAAAGTTTGTTTCCATCTTAATTCCGCTGCACAACTCATCCATCTTCATCTAATTCAAACGTAAAAACACAATCAAAACCAAACTCAGATCCATCAATTGGTATCAGAGCTTGGACAGTCAAATTTGATTTAACAATCATTTTGACATAAATAGTTCAGCTCATAATCGTTGATACTGATAGTTTGTTCGTTTGTGTTGAAAAACAGAGCAAGGTTTAATCACCATTAAAGTTGATTAATCAGTGCCTGTAAAACAACCAGGATGACGTCACAATCACAAGATGATAAGAATAATATTGGCTCGCTTTTTAAACCACCCATGCTTAAACGTAATGAATACAACATCTGGGAGAGAAGGATGGGTCACATCCTTGCTCAACAGAACACTGGATGTTGGAGGTCTGTTGTCTTTGGTCCCCATGTTCCTATGGTGCCAAGTGCCGAGGATGCAAAGAAGTTCGTTCCTAAACCAACTGAAAACTATACTGAAACTAATTTTCAAAAGTTCGAACTCGATGCTAAAGCATTTAGCATCATAGCATCCGCATTACCCAATGAGATCTATGCTGGACTGTTACATTGTAATAGTGCCAAAGAGCTATGGGATGCACTGAAGGAACAGTTTGGGGGAACAGAAGAAGTCATTGAAAACAATAGGGAAATTCTGAATCAGCAGTATGAAACATTTTGTCACATCAAAGGTGAATCACTAACTCAGCAATTTGAGCGATTCAGTTGTCTCATTAGTGAACTAAGGCTTGTTAAAGTAATATTTCCAAATTCAACTCAAAATAGCAGGTTCCTTAGGTCACTACCAGAAAAATGGGATACCATACCTTTTGTCACTAGAAACTCTGCTGAGTTCAAAGATCTGACCCTGACCCAACTTCATGGTAGACTCCTGACTTATGAAAGGGAGTTAAACCAGAAAAAGAAGTTGCAAGAGTCTGGCAAAGTTGCTGATGATTATTCATTCGGTAGCACAGCTCTTTTTGGCCAGGAAGAATCTGGTAGCAGTGGTAAGGATCAGGGTTATGATCACTTCATTGATATAACCACTGATGGAAATTTTAACAACCCTGATCCTCACTCTGCAAATTATGCTTTTACTGCAAATTGTGAAAACCAGATGTCAGATAATTTGTGCTTTGAACTAAATGATTTGCAACACTTTGATCTCACTGACTTAGAAGAGATGGACATTTTGCATCAATTGGCTTTGCTTAGTGTAAGAACAAGCAAATTCTACAAAAGAACAGGGAGAAAATTCCCAGGGTTACATGGGAATTTAAGGGTGGGGTTGGATAAATCTAAAATCAAGTGTTACAAGTGCAATAGGCTAGGTCATTTTGCTAGGGAATGCAGGAGTCAAACTACTGGTCCTATAATTACTCATCCCAGATCAAACCCTAGACCACAAAATCAAAGCATTGTTCACTATACCCAATATACCCCTGCAGCCCATGTTAACACTGCTCACTATGCTGCAACCCATGTGCCTGTGCATTATGTCCAAACCACTGTTCCACAAATTCAGTATGTTCAAACCCCTGTCCCTCAGGCACAAGTGCAACCTGTTGCACCTCAAACAGCTGCTCCAGCAGTGGTACAACCAGATCAGCAAAGCTTCTTCACTCAAGGCTTTGTTGACTGGAGCAGCATGCCTGATGAGCTTGGTGATGAAAATTTTGCACTCTATGATTTTAATGAACCTTCTAATGATGAATTTTGTTTGATGGCATTAGAGTCAATATCAGAGGGGGTAGAAACTGAAGGTGAACAGCTAAGTGATGAAACAGTGGATGAGGTGACTGAAGCAGTTGTTAATGCAGTTGCTGATGAACTGTTGCTGGGAGAAAATTCAAAAACCCTGATTGAACCACTGACAGACCCCTGGTCCAAAGAGGACAAAGAAGAAGAGGAAGAGAAGAGAGCATGTGAGAAAGAAGTAAGAGCTGATGATGAAGAAAATCATCAATGTGATTGTGCCATGATGGCTGCTGCCAAGGTATCACCTCAAGTTCTTGAAAAACTGTGTTCAGACAATTGCATTATTGCTTTTGCTAACATCAAAGAGGTAAATGAAAACCTTAGGGATAAAATCTTAACTGATGAAGTCAAATTTGAAAGGTCTTTAAAAGAACTTAAAAACAAATTGACTGAAAAAGAGAAAGAGATCAGCAGTCTTAAAGAAGAGCAGAGCATAACCAAAACTCAACTCCAAACTATGGTAGAAAAATACCAAGTTTACAAAAAGGAGTTGGAGTCCACCCAGATCACCTGTGAAAATTGGGTGGAATCATGCAAAGGGTATGAGGTTATGCTTGAAAAACAGATTAAAAGCAATGTGAAATTCGGTGTTGGTTATAGAAAACATGATGATGAAAACACTGCTTTTGAAAAATCTGTTCAAACCACTGATGTAACCACTGAGTTCATCCCCACAAACAAGAATGGCCAAGAAGTGAAAATCATTGATAAACTTGGTAATAAAATCACACTTGACAGACCAATGGGATCCTCTACTTTTGAGGAGATTGAGAAATATCAGTTTAAACCCACATGGTCTGATGAATGTGACATTCTTGAAAATTTCAAGCCCTTGGATTTTACAACCACTGACGGTGTTAAAGCTCCAAAAGCAAAAGTTATCCCTCTTAAGGACATTCCAACAGAGGTTAAAAACTCTATTGCAAAGAAGTCTGAGAAGAGAAAGAAGAGAGAAAAGATCAATAACTTGTTTTGTGAATTTTGTGAGAAAAGAAATCATCTAACAAAAGACTGTTTTCATTTAAAAGCATACGATCTAAACAAAACAAGTGTCAATGTTCCTGCTGAAAGCTGCATCGTCTGTGGTAAAACAAACCACAAAACTCAAGCATGTGTGTATCTCAAAAACTTTGATGTGAAAAAGAATGAATACACTGCTAAAACATCCTTGAGTCCATCAACATCATCTGTCAAATTCACCAAGAACCAACCACTGTTTGTGCCAGTTCAAACAGCTGTCACAAAACAGCTGAACCAAACATCTGTCAAAAGAGATGTTCAGGTTACTGATGCACCCCCTGCCAACCAGTTCAGAAAGAGGTAAGGGACAACCATCTTACCAAAGGATTCCACACGTTTATGAGACCTACAAAAGGCCCTCTAAACCTAAAGTGAATAGGCATCCTTTTGGTTATCAACAGGTGATTGGTCAAGACCCCCAACAATGGTTAGAAAGAAACAGTCCTAAAACTGTCCAAACCCCTGAACTAACCACTGTCCATCAATCTGCATCCATCCCAGACACTGTTGAGACCCCATCCAAAGCCTTATTGGCTTTGGAAACCCTAATGAACTAATCCTTTTACTTCATGTGCAGGGAGCTTCTGCATGCTTAGATAGCCTTTGGTGTGTTGATAGTGGAGGCTCCAGGCACATGACTGGATGTAAAGCCCTACTCAAAGATTTCAAAATTCATGGAGGGGGTGATATATCTTTTGGGAATAATAGTAAAGGGAAAGTTCTGGGGTCTGGTATAGTGCAGTCTGGAAATGTTAAATTTGAAAATGTCAATCTGATAGACAATCTGAAATTCAACCTCCTGAGTGTTTCACAAATGAGTGACAAGGGGTATGGGTCATTCTTCACAAAGGAGTGTTGTAGGATTGTTGGACCAGAAATGGTTAAAAAGATTGAAGCAATAATAAAAACTGGAAAAACAAAACTTGTTGCTCAAAGAAGTGGCAATGTTTATGTTGTTGATATGTCAAAAGAGTGTCCCAGGGCTGATGACTGTCTGTTCTCAGCTGCCTCTAACAAAGAGACAGAACTTTGGCACAGAAGACTGGGGCACATAAATCTCAAGACAATCACTGAAATTTCAAAAAATGGCCTTGTAAGAGGCCTGCCACAAAAAATTGTTTTCATGTCCTGAGCATTGTGTTTCCTGTTTAAAAGGAAAACAGCATAAAAGCTCCTTTAAGTCCATTGAAGAGTCCAAAACAACCCAGTGTTTGCAAATGCTGCACATGGATTTGTTTGGCCCAGTTCAAGTTATGAGTCTCAAGAAGAAAAGATATTGTTTGGTTATTGTTGATGACTTCTCTAGGTTTACATGGACTTTCTTTCTACACTCAAAAGATGAGAAAGCAGGCATTTTGCAAGACTTTGTGACACAGGTTGAAAAGCAATTTGACCTTCCAGTAAAAGTTTTCAGGAGTGACAATGGCACAGAATTCAAAAATAAGGAGTTGGATGCCTTCTGTGTGAAGAAAGGGATTGTAAGGCAGTACAGCATCCCTAGAACACCAGAGCAAAATGGGGTAGTTGAAAGAAAGAACAGAACTTTGATTGAGGCTGCCAGAACCATGCTTGCTGATTCAGGTTTGCCATTAACTTTTTGGGCGGAGGCAGTAAACACTGCTTGCTATGTCCAAAACGGAGTTTTAATAAACCCTAGGCACAAAAAGACTGCTTATGAAATTCTGTATAAAATCAAACCACTGATTTCATACTTCAAGGTATTTGGCTGCCCGCGCTTTATTTTGAACTTAAAAGATTCCATTTCAAAATTTGCGGCCAAAATTGATTGTGGTTATCATCTGGGATACTCAACCACTGCCAAGGCCTACAAAGTGTTTAATACACGGACCAAGGCAGTGGAGGAGACCTTGAATGTAAAGTTCAATGAACTTTCATCAATAAAAATCCCAGCAAATCCTGCAGATTTGTTTGATCTTGATAAATTCACTTTTGAAAATACTGCTGTCAAGACTAACAGTGCAGGTCCATCAGAGGATTCAACACCAGACTATGGGTATGAAATCATCATCCCTCAAAAGTCTGTCAGAATGGAAAGAGCATCAGATGTTCAAAACAGCTGTCAAAGCTCAACCACTGCTACCTCAACAGTTGTTAACCACAGTAGCCCATCAACCACTGCTTCCACATCAACAAACACTGACGACAAAAGTCCCCAAACAGTGGATAAAAGTCAGCATATGTCCACATCATTACCTCCTATTCCACCACCTTTTGAAGCCACTGCTGGATCATCAAAGTCACCAGCAGTGGTTAGCTCAGATGATACACATTTGCAGCCTTCACCAAAAAATGCCATCATACCATACCAAGGAGATTTAATCTTCTTGAGATCTCATCCACCTGATCAAATCATTGGCAACATCAATGAAGGGGTGCTCACAAGAAGCCAAACCCAAAACATTTGTCTTTTTGCTGGTTTTCTATCACTCCATCAGCCAGTCAAGTACCAAGAGGCACTGAAAAACAACAGCTGGGTAGAAGCCATGCAAGAGGAGCTCCAACAGTTTAAAAGACAACAAGTATGGGAGCTTGTACCACTGCCAGAAGATGTAAGTCCCATCGGCACAAAGTGGGTCTTCAAAAACAAAACTGATGAAAGGGGCATTGTTGTCAAGAATAAAGCCAGGCTTGTGGTTCAAGGTTATAGACAGGAAGATGGGATTGATTATGATGAAACATTTGCCCCTGTAGCTAGATTGGAAGCTATAAGACTGTTCCTGGCCTTTGCTGTCAATCACAACATGAAGGTGTTTCAAATGGATATCAAAAGTGCTTTCCTCTATGGTACAATTCAAGAAGAGGTGTATGTTTGTCAACCTCCAGGTTTTGAGGATCCATTTTATCCAGATCATGTCTACAGGCTAAATAAAGCCTTGTATGGCCTGAAACAAGCACCTAGGGCCTGGTATGAAACTCTTTCCACCTTTCTACTCTCAAATGGTTTCAAAAGAGGTACCATTGATAAAACACTATTTCTAATATGGAGAGGAAAGGATTTAATGATTGTCCAAATTTATGTGGATGACATTATTTTTGGAAGCACATGTAATAAAATGTGTGAAGAGTTTAGGGAACTCATGAAAGCTGAGTTTGAAATGAGTGCAATGGGTGAGTTGCAATGCTTTCTTGGTCTCCAAGTTCAGCAAATGCAAAATGGAACTTTCATTCATCAAAGCAAATATGCTAAAGAACTTTTGAATAAATTTGATATGAATGATTGTAAGCCATGCAGCACACCCATGGCAACAAATAAGCTTGTCATGTCTGGTGAAAAGGATGAGCTGATTCACCAAACACTTTATAGAAGCATGATTGGGTCTTTACTATACCTAACTACATCTAGACCAGACATCATGTTTGCCACATGTGTCTGTGCAAGAAGTCAATCAGCTCCCAGAAAATCAAACCTCATTGCTGTAAAAAGGATCTTCAGATACATAAAAGGTGCTCCCACACTTGGTATCTGGTATCCAGCTAATGGGAATATCAAGCTTTCAGGCTTTTCAGACAGTGACTTTGCTGGATGCAACACCACAAGGAAGTCCACTTCAGGAGGGTGCCAGTTTCTAGGCGATTGCTTGGTTTCTTGGCAAAGCAAAAAGCAAGCAGCTGTTTCAACATCCACTGCTGAAGCTGAATACATTGCTGCTGCAAGCTGTACAGCCCAACTCATGTGGCTTCAAAATCAGTTGCTGGATTTTGGTATCACTGCCTTAAAGACACCACTCATGTTTGGATAGCCAGATCAAAAATCCAGTTTCTCATTCAACCACCAAACACATCGACATCAGACATAACTTTGTGAGGGATTACTATGAAAAAGGTTTGATTTCTCTGCATCATGTTCCAACTAAAGACCAGCTGGCAGATGTGCTCACAAAAGCATTAGATACAGCCACTTTTGAAAGTTTGGTCTCTAGGATTGGCATGCTAAACATGGAATAACAAGCAACATCTTGTTTTTCTATGAATAAAAGCATTAAAATGCTTTCAGAAAATAAAAAATCCATCCTTAAAAATAGTTAAAAATGCAGTTTTTGTTAAAATCCTTAAAAGTCTGTCATAACCACTGCTTGTTCAAAAGTCTGCTCTACTTCAAATGTCTGTTCACTGCTGAAAGCCATCCCCTGTTCTCTTGATAAACTCTGTTGTTCAAAAGCAGTGTCTTATCCACTGATATGCTATCCACTGATAGTGAAAATCATCCACTGCTTCCATTTGTTACCGTTGTAACCACTGCTTTCATCAGTAACTTTCATAAAAGTACTGTCCTTCATTTCATCAGAGGTTGGCATGTGAGAAGTACATAGTGATCAGAACTTTTGTAACCACTGCCACGTCAGCATTCACTTTTTCTCTATAAACCCCCCTTTCACAACCCAAAACAGGGTTTTACTGTCGAATTGAATTCTTAAAAATTCTCTTCTCAAAACAGTTTCTTCTTCTCATTTCATCAAATTTCTTCACCATCTTCTTCGATCACCATCTTCAAAATGACAAAATCAAAATCATCTGCAAAACCCACTTCCAAATCATCTTCGAAATAAGCCTCTCAAAAGGCTAAACCCACTGAAATTCCACACAAACCATCTCACAATCTTCTGGATCTCCTCACAAAACCCGGCACTACAGTTGCTTTCGATTCCATCCTTGCTACCATATCTGCATCAAAGTACAAAACTTTGTTAACAGCGGATGCACCAATTTACTTGACTACCCAAAGAGAGTTCTGGAAGAATGCAACCCGTGAAAAACAAGGAGACACTGTAATAGCCATTGATGTGTGCAAAATGCAACATATAAATTACATCAAATAAGGCATAAAACTAACCCTTTTTAAGTACTAATATTGGAAAAAGAGTGTTTTTGTCTTCCTTTTGTATTTTCAGGATTAAATGAGCTCAAAAACGCAAAAGAAGCAAAAAGACAGCTAAATCCAACATAAATACAAGAAAAGGAACATTAGTGGACTGCCCGACCCCTCAACGGCACCTTCCAAAGCAAAATAGAGAAGTCAGAAGACTGAACACGCCCCGTGCTCAGCCAGCACGGGGCCGTGCCCAAGAAGCAGCAGAAAAGACAAACCTATAGAAGCTTCTATTGCCCACCACGGGCCGTGCCCAGCGGACACGGGGGCGTGTCGAAAGTACAGCAGGCGCATTTATTGTAATTGCGAATTACAATTAATGAGGAGAGAGAGTGTCAGACAGGCACGGGGCCGTGCCCAGCTCTCTGTTCAGCCTATAAATAGGAGTGCTTGGATTCATTTCATCTCATCCCTTGGCACACCACCTCTCTCACACTTCATCCACCACCCACCACCATCACAACACCATCATCCACCACCATCATCCATTGTCCATCGTAGAGTGTGTGAGTCGTCTCGGGATCCAAGATTGATCGTAAGAGTTCTTGACAAACAAGGCCATGTTTGCCTAAGTCTCTTACATCACTTGGTGAAGACAAAGTGTCTAGTATAATACTTTTTATTTCTAATCTTTTGCACTTTTTATTTGGTTTTGTATTAATGACTTTAATAACTAGTTACTTATATTGAAGGTGATCTTTCCTTATCATTTGTCCGTGGTGTCTTGGCATTATTTTACTGTCTATATAAAATAAAAGATTTTCACCATTCATATCTCCACGGTCTATATGGAGGTATGTTGGCTACCTGGTCGGGGGTTAAGGGAATGGTTTGGTAAAGGTCTTGCCATTGTTCAGCGTTTAGAGGTCCTGCAATGGACCTGGGTCAAATTTAGTAGGACCTCCTTCAATACTTCACGGTATTGGATGGCGGGGGTCCAAACTCTTTGATCCCCTCATAAGTTAACTACTGTTAATACTATAACCCGGCTATTTAGGACTGTATCCCTGCTGACTCAGACTACTTAGCCGAGGGTAACGTCACCGCCAAAAGCGGGGCCTACCACAATACTGCATTAATAACTTAATTCATTATCTTCCAATAATCCACCCTTTTAGGATTGTATCCCTGCTGACTCAAACTACTGGGGTGAGGGTAACGTCACCTTCAAAAGAGGGGCCTACTACAATAACTAAGATAATCTCTTAATTATGTGCAAAAGTGCGGAAATAATCAAAGGTTATACTAGATACGAGTCGGAACCAAGTGATTCATCTTGTCTATCTGTTTTTCTTTTTATTTTTATTTTCAGCATTTTAGTTAGTTTTTATTTTTCTTAGTTTAAAACATTTTTCTAAACTTTTATTTTGATTAGACGTTGAGGATAAACCGGTATTAAAAGCTCTTGTGTCCTTGGACGACCTCGGTATCTTACCAACGCTATACTACACTCAACGATGGATGCACTTGCCCATATGTGTGTTTAGTGTTAGTGAAATATCGTGTTTTATAAATTTAAAACTTGGCTAAAATAAGTGTTAAAAAGGGCTTAAAATATACACCTCATGGATTACCTACGGCCTACCGTAGGCAATCTTGGTGCCGCTATCAATGCACCGAATGTCGAGGCCAACAACTTCGAACTTCGGCCGCATTTGATACAAATGCTCGAAAACTCTGCAACCTTCCACGGGCTTGCGGACGAGGATCCCCATCTACATATTACTAACTTCTTAGAAATATGTGATACCTTTCGGATCAATGGAGCATCAAATGACGCCATCCGCCTTCGAATGTTTCCATTTTCACTAAAAGACTGAGCTAAGGCTTGGCTTAACACCCTCCCAGTTGGATCGGTAAACACTTGGGATGAACTTGCCCAAAAGTTTTTATATAAGTATTTCACTCCTGCTAAAACGGCTAAATTAATGACTGAAATTAATACATACTCACAAGAGGATGGGGAATCCTTATATGAAACTTGGGAAAGATTCAAGGAGCTTTTAAGAAAGTGTCCTCATCATGGTCTAGCGGTGTGGCAACAAGTATCCACTTTCTACAATGGGTTGTTGCCACACACAAGACAAACACTTGACTCAAGCTCCGGGGGACTCTTAGGTAATCGTCGCCCAAATGAAATATATAACCAAATTGAGGAAATTGCTCAAACCAATTTTCAATGGCACACTCCCCGAGGTAATAAATCTATTGCCCCGGGCGCCCATAAGGTTGATGAAAGCACCTCTTTACAAGCCCAAATCGAGGCCCTCTCTTCAAAAATCAAAAGGCTAGAAATGACAAAAACGGCCTCGGTTATGGCTTGTGAAGGGTGTGGTGGGTCACATGAAAATTGGAGTTGTATGAAAGAATTAGATGAACAAGCAGAAATGGTAAACTACATTGATAATAGACCTAGGCCGTCGGGTCCTCCAACGGGTACCTACAACCAAGGATGGCGTAACCACCCAAATCTTGGTTGGAGAGATCCCGGCAATAGTAGTAACCAACAAAACCAACGAACTAACTTTCAACAACCGCAAAATTTCTCTCAACAACAAGGTGGAAGAGAAAGGCTTGAAGATACTGTATCTCGCCTCATCTCTGACACTGAAAAGAAAAACTCGGATCGATTTCACCAATTGGAATCAAATTTCAGAAATCAACAAGCTAGCATTCAAAACGTTGAAAAACAATTAAATCAACTAGCTCAAAATTTCTCCGAGAGACCACAAGGCGCGTTACCTAGTAATACCGAAACAAACCCGAAGGCACAAGTACATCTCATGACATTAAGAAATCGAACCGTGGGTCCCGAGGATGCTCCATTGCCGCAAAATGAAAGAAGCCATTCTAGCCAGCCTGTGACTCCTCCTGCGCCAGAAAAGGCTTCTACACCAAATCAAGAGCCCACCAAGACTCCTCCAATTCCGTACCCCGGTAGGTTAAATCGTCAAAAGACCGATGAGCAATTCGCAAAGTTCGAAAGTTTACTAAAACAATTGCATGTTAATATTCCTTTTATTGAGGTACTAACCCAAATGCCTAAATATGCAAAATTCATGAGGGATTTCCTCACTCACAAAAGGAAAATTGAATCATTGCAATTAGTTAACTTAGGCGAAGAATGCTCAGCTTTAGTACTCAACAAACTTCCACAAAAGAAAATCGACCCCGGGAGCTTCACAATCCCTTGCTCGATTGGGAAGTCCCCCGTCCGAAATGCTTTAGCTGATCTTGGGGCTAGCATCAACCTCATGCCCACATCAATGTTCAAGCGACTCGGCCTAGGAACAACAAGCCCTATAAAGATGAGCATACAACTCGCCGACAGGTCCGTCAAATTCCCACAAGGTGTCGCCGAAAATCTGCTAGTCAAGGTTGACAAATTCGTCTTTCCAACCGACTTTGTCATCCTAGACATGGAAGAAGACACCGATGTCCCTCTCATCCTCGGGAGGCCATTTCTAGCCACCGCTCAAGCATTGGTGGATATGAATGACGGAACTCTAACATTGAAGTTTGGGGATGAGGAAGTGAAATTTGAATGTGGAAAGCGAGTAGAGGAAGAAGATCCGGTCAACTACATGAAGGTCATAGACTCAAGCTTGGATGACGCTCTCCGACGGTGTAACATGGGATGCAATACATCCCACTTGGGTAACATATGACCAGGCTTTGGGTCTAGCCAAGGACCCTTATAAACGTGGCGCACCATGGAGGCATTCCACAGAACTATCCTTAGTTTAATTTAGATTAATTTTTATGTTTTCTAGTTAGTTTTAATTTTCAGGAATAAAACACACTCATGGTGGTAAAGGATGAAAAGGGGAACGAGAAAAATGAACTCATGCACAAGAACAAGGCAACCCGACAATTCTCTCCAGTCCAGAAGGTTCAACACGGGCCGTGCCCAACCAACACGGCCCCGTGCTGAACCACCTGTAGAAAAACGCCCAGTTCAGGTACCTGGACACGGGCCGTGTTCACCCAACACGCCCCCGTGTCCAGACTTCTGTATCTCTTATTTCAATTTTGTTACTGGCACTTGAACACGGGGTCGTGCCCGGATAACACGGGGCCGTGTTCAGTGCCCAGTAACACAAATTTTTGCTTTTTAAACACTATCTTACACATCTAATCAACCTAAAAATTTATTTTTGGGACACATTGAGGACAATGTGTAATTTAAGTGTGGGGGGGATGCTAAAACCTTGAATTTTGCAAGTCCTAAATACAAGCCTTACACAAAACTCTATTGGAACCGCTAATCACCCCAAATTTTTTTTCAAAAATTTCATTTTTTTACTTGTCTAGGTTTAACTCGGGAAATTCAAGTTCTCAAAAAGGTTATATTTTTACGAATTTACAACCGATAGCGTAGTGATAAAAAGAACCAACATAAGAAAATTATGAAAAGGCATGACAAACTTAGTTAAAATTTGATTATATATACTTGATCACATAAAAACCCATTCCCACAAAAGTGAGTTTTGAGCCTTTATTGAGCATATAATTACATATCATTAGACTAAATGCTCATCTTTCGTTTCTTGTGTGAATAGCCGCTTGGTTCTTACAACTCTAGAACTTGCCATGACAATACATTCCCGGTCCTTATCAACTTAAACCCGAGTAAGTAAATGATGGAGGCATTAGGACTAACCCTTTTTATTTCTACACCATTATTTTTCTTTTTCTTTTACCACCTACCCAAAAATCCCCCTAGTTAGCCCCTTTGAGCCTAAACCTTTTCATTTCATCACCCAAACCAAAAACCCTTTTACCCACCAAAACCTTTTTCATTTTTAACCCTTTGTTTTAGTAACAAGTTCGGTTTTTCGTATGATCAAAAAAAAAATCAAAAAAAAAAAAAATGTGTTGATGATGAAGCAAAAAGAAAATAAACAAACAAGTTCATCAAAAATAACTTTGTTTGAATAAAAGCTTCATCAAAATAAAAAGTTACAAAAAAATAGAAAGTCTTACGAAAACCGACACTTGTTACGCTTTTCGCCCTTTTTCTACTAACCACTAACCACTATCCCAACCACCTACCTTTAACCCAAGCCTAACCCTTAACCCACAAAGTCCTCTTGATATTTACAAAGGTATAAAAGTTAAAAAGGAGGAGGATTGATTGCTTGGCAAGCCTATGGTAGGAATAAGTTCCATGCCGCTCTCGAGTGATTCACTAAAAATACACCTTCGGCCGAGTGTGAGTGATTTCTCCCGTGAGGTATGTGAACTTGTATATAAATGGAATTTTAAAAAGGCATGTTATACCCAAATAAGTAATTTCTCCTATGAAAAGTTCTAAATAAATCATTACGAATAGGAGTGTAAATAGATAAAAATAAAACCCAAAAAGATCTTGGAAATCCCGACACTCTACGACAAGCCCAAAACCTTCTCTTCTACCCATTCCATCTGGGAGTGTAAGCCACATATTAAAGAGTTTTGCTTGAGGACAAGCAAAAGTTCAAGTGTGGGGGTATTTGATGTGTTCAAAATGCAACATATAAATTACATCAAATAAGGCATAAAACTAACCCTTTTTAAGTACTAATATTGGAAAAAGAGTGTTTTTGTCTTCCTTTTGTATTTTCAGGATTAAATGAGCTCAAAAACGCAAAAGAAGCAAAAAGACAGCTAAATCCAACATAAATACAAGAAAAGGAACATTAGTGGACTGCCCGACCCCTCAACGGCACCTTCCAAAGCAAAATAGAGAAGTCAGAAGACTGAACACGCCCCGTGCTCAGCCAGCACGGGGCCGTGCCCAAGAAGCAGCAGAAAAGACAAACCTATAGAAGCTTCTATTGCCCACCACGGGCCGTGCCCAGCGGACACGGGGGCGTGTCGAAAGTACAGCAGGCGCATTTATTGTAATTGCGAATTACAATTAATGAGGAGAGAGAGTGTCAGACAGGCACGGGGTCGTGCCCAGCTCTCTGTTCAGCCTATAAATAGGAGTGCTTGGATTCATTTCATCTCATCCCTTGGCACACCACCTCTCTCACACTTCATCCACCACCCACCACCATCACAACACCATCATCCACCACCATCATCCATTGTCCATCGTAGAGTGTGTGAGTCGTCTCGGGATCCAAGATTGATCGTAAGAGTTCTTGACAATCAAGGCCATGTTTGCCTAAGTCTCTTACATCACTTGGTGAAGACAAAGTGTCTAGTATAATACTTTTTATTTCTAATCTTTTGCACTTTTTATTTGGTTTTGTATTAATGACTTTAATAACTAGTTACTTATGTTGAAGGTGATCTTTCCTTATCATTTGTCCGTGGTGTCTTGGCATTATTTTACTGTCTATATAAAATAAAAGATTTTCACCATTCATATCTCCACGGTCTATATGGAGGTATGTTGGCTACCTGGTCGGGGGTTAAGGGAATGGTTTGGTAAAGGTCTTGCCATTGTTCAGCGTTTAGAGGTCCTGCAATGGACCTGGGTCAAATTTAGTAGGACCTCCTTCAATACTTCACGGTATTGGATGGCGGGGGTCCAAACTCTTTGATCCCCTCATAAGTTAACTACTATTAATACTATAACCCGGCTATTTAGGACTGTATCCCTGCTGACTCAGACTACTTAGCCGAGGGTAACGTCACCGCCAAAAGCGGGGCCTACCACAATACTGCATTAATAACTTAATTCATTATCTTCCAATAATCCACCCTTTTAGGATTGTATCCTTGCTGACTCAAATTACTGGGGTGAGGGTAACGTCACCTTCAAAAGAGGGGCCTACTACAATAACTAAGATAATCTCTTAATTATGTGCAAAAGTGCGGAAATAATCAAAGGTTATACTAGATACGAGTCGGAACCAAGTGATTCATCTTGTCTATCTGTTTTTCTTTTTATTTTTATTTTCAGCATTTTAGTTAGTTTTTATTTTTCTTAGTTTAAAACATTTTTCTAAACTTTTATTTTGATTAGACGTTGAGGATAAACCGGTATTAAAAGCTCTTGTGTCCTTGGACGACCTCGGTATCTTACCAACGCTATACTACACTCAACGATGGGTGCACTTGCCCATATGTGTGTTTAGTGTTAGTGAAATATCGTGTTTTATAAATTTAAAACTTGGCTAAAATAAGTGTTAAAAAGGGCTTAAAATATACACCTAATATATACGACACTTTATCGCACACTATTCTCTAAAGGGTAAAGCCGTCAAGATTACACCACAATCCATCTCAGAGGTCTTTCAACTCGACGATCAGGAAGGTAAAATTACTTTTCCCAAAAACGAGTTAAAAATGATTTTCTGGAAAGAGGGTATAATGCAGAAGTGCAAAAGGACACCTTACAAAAAGGTTACTTCCCTTCTGCAACAAGGTTTTTATTTCATACCCTTCTAATGTGTGTTTCAAACAAAACCACTGCTTTTAATGAAATACCATTAAAAATTCAAAATCTGGGATATGCTATTCTTCAAGAAGAAAATTTTAATTATTCCCGGGAAATTTTTAATGATCTGGTTAAAAATGTTGAAACAAAATCATTCTTACTGTTTCCAAGATTTCTAAGTTATTATTTTGCAAAGAAATTCCGTAAGAATGATATTTCTGAAATAAACCAATGTGACTCTTTACAAATGCACAGCTTAACTGCTGAAACGTTTACAAGAATGTCAACACCTTGCAAAACACAAGCAGAGGTGCCTGAGCAGAATTTAGCAGCTACCACTGCTCCTCAGGTATCTGCTGCTGAGTCCACTGCTCAAGGTGATAAAAGTAGCAAAACAACTGCTTTGAAACCCACACCTACAATCACCAAAAAGCCAACAAAAAGAAAAACTCAAACCCCCCCCCCCAAACCCATCAAAAACGCACCTCTGGAGGATGAGATACCAGAGCAACTGCCAGTGACAGCACAAAAGTCACTAGAAACCGCTGCTGTTTCTTCCTCACAGCAGTTGGTACAAATATCTCAACCCATAACCGAAACTCCTCCTGATTCTTCTAAAAAAGAACAGATTGTACACATAGGGACTCCACAATATGATGCTCTGGAATCACTCGCTTCCATCATCCACAGCCCAATGCCCGAGGCAAATTCTCTTCTTACACCAAACCTCACATACACAATTCCTCAACCAACTAGATTTTTGTTGGAAACAATTGATTTGAACCAGGCACAAACCAGTCCTTCTCAATAACCTATCAATGAGAACATGCCACAACAAATGACTGGGTCTGATGTACCAATCTTTGCTAACCCACCAACACAACCTGAGGAGGTTACACCCCTTGAGTTACAAGTAACTCTCGGTTGTAATCCAAGTGAAGCAGCCACTACAAATGTTGAACCCACTGGTTTACATTTTGACAGTGGTTACATCAATAAGACTTCCTTGGAGGCAATTCCTTCCATAGCACCTCTGACATCCACCAGTGGATTTGTTTTAACCACTGGCAACATCAAAAGGATGTCAAGTGTTGAAGGAAGAAGACCCCAGTACCAAGAAAAAGGGGCATCAGTGGTTAATGTTTGGAGTATACTCCCTACCTCAACCACTGATAAAACCACTGCTAGTGGGAAATCAGATGATCCCATTAAATTGGGTGATGGTTTAAAATATCTGGATTTGACGGAACGAGTTGACAAACTGGATACAGATGTTGCAGCTATCAAAGACATGCTACAACAGTTGTTGACAGTACAAAAGATGCAATCCACTGCTGTTCCACCTCAAGCACCTACTCCACCACAAGCACCTACTACAAATGAGCTCTGGAATCTATTTCAACCTTTTCTCCAACAACAAAAGAAAATGGCTGATCAGCAACATGAAATACATGTACAAAAGCTGAGAAACATCCTGGAGTCTAGGTTCAAGAACACACAAGCAGACATCAAGGCTCTCAAGGCCCATCTATTGAACACCACTGGCACTGCTCCTCCTACTGTTCTCTTTATTGATAAACTCCCCCAGATAATGCCAAAAAGGGGGAGAAAATTCAGGAGTGGATAAGGAAGGGGATAGATGATGGTCTTTACATCGAACCAGAAAAGGATACTATGACCAGAAAAATTCCTTTGCTAGATGGTAGCAAAAAGGTTGATGCTACCCAAGAAGCACTTGATGAAGGAGTAGCAAGTGTAAAAAAGGATAGAGCGGCAAAGGATATTTCAAGGTGGAATGAGGAGAAAAGAGCTTAAATGGAGCTGAATGCGCAGGGTTGTTCTGGGCTAAAGGATGTTCAAAATCCTGTGCCAAAAAGAAATCCCACTAAAAAAGTGAGGAAACCTAAGTCCACACCATCCAGACTCACAAAGCATACTTCAAAACCATCATCCAAAAGCCTACAGCATCAATCCTCCATCCAAACAGCTGTTATAGCTCCTGCTGTATCAACTACTGCTGATACTTCAGAGGTGTCAACATCTGTTACCACTTCAACACACACCACTTCAACACACACCACAACCACTGCTTTACCACCACCACCATCGCCTCCTGCCAAAAAGCATAAGACAGCAGATGTTACAACATCTGCTGTAATGATAATAGTGGTTGAAGCACCAGTTGTTTCAACAGCTGTTAGTCAATCACAAACCACTGCCACTCAAATCACCACCACTGATCCACCCAAAACATCATCTGCCTCTCCTAAAATAAAAAGGAGAAGGTTTTTCATACCAGATGATGATTCACCATCACCACCACCAACATCTTCAAAATCTCTATCACTTATTACAATACCCAAACCTGTTCCTCTCTCATCAGCTCAAGTTCAAAAGCCCTTAGCTCCTGCAGGTGTTCAATTCCCTCTTGAACTTATAGCTGTCAGAGAAGAAATCAAATCTTTCTACTATGAGGATGACCCTGCTAAAAGGAAATTGCCATCTGTTGAAGGATATCCCAGGCCTAAGAATATTGAAGAATATTTGAAAATCAAGGCTAAGCAAGCAGAGGATATCTCAAAAAGAAATACACATGGGAAATCTGATAGAGAAATTCAGCAGAATTATCAATACTTGCTCACACAAGTCAGATCCTTGGAACAATTTGCAAAAAATGTATGTCAACAAATTTCAGAAAGAGCAGATGAAACTCTGAGAAAAGATTACATTGAAAACATCATGGCAACAAAGAAGTACAAGGGAGAAAAGCACATGTACAAGGAGTGGACCATCCCTGAGCTTGAGCAAGAAGCAGCCAGGATTCAAGAAATGATAAAGAATAAGGTCAAACAAAGAATAAGGTCAAACACACTCCTCCAGAATGGTCAAAGTACAAAAAGAATGTGCCTGAAAAATCACTTGAGCTGAAGAGAATGAAAGAGGTGTTAGTTGCTGCTGATTATGGGTCTAAACATCAAGTGGCAAGATGGAAAGAAGATGTAGTCAGGGCCACCTACAAAAGGTTGGAGGAACTAAGAAAGAAAGATCCCACAGTTCCTCAAAACCCTGACTATCTTGAGGCAGAGGTTTCTAAGAGACCATCAAAGCTGCAAATCAGGAGAGCCACTGCTCCAGCTGGTGCAGCCATCTTTAAAAGAAGGCCACAAAAATGGTTGGATACAGAAACAGTGGCAGAGCTAATGGCAGGAGATGAGCTTGTAAAGGAAGGTATTAAAGAAATGATAGCTGATACTCTTGGCCTAAATCAACCTGCAAGTACTGCTCAGACAGTCATGAATAGGCCTGCATCTCCTAACACCTCGTCCAATAAAAATCTCCCAAGAAACCCACCAGGCTCAAAAGTACTAAAGTGGGAAACTGACAAACAGACCCATGTATTGACCATGTTCAGGTCTGGTGGAGAAGTAAAGAAAATAACAAGGGAACAAGCTCTTGGCTTGAGTCTTGAAGATATGCAGGATCTCCTTGATCTTCCACTTGGTAGGGATGAAGATGACACAGATGCCCTAGACTTTGAGCTACAACTTAAAGGTCAGATAAGAGAACTATTGATGAGGCAATAAAGTTCCACAATAATGAAGGGTTTTGGCATTATCTGTTCCAGGGGGAGATTGTTGGGATTAAACCCTATCAAAGGAACAGATAATTAAAGCCAAAACTGGATCAGAGCAGTGGATCCCGAATAAGCAGATGTTACATACAAGTCTCTCCCCTTGAAAGTGGTTTCAACATCTGCTGACCTCCTATCTACTGATCGTGCAAACTGCTGACCTACAAACTGCTGATCAAGTAAAGGCCTGATGAAATACTAAAGCTCTGCTGTTCAATCTACTGACTTGAGTCAAGCACTGCTGATCCGGACAAGTATTGTTGGGTTCACAGCAGTGGAAGGGTGCAGCAGTTATTAGATGTCTTTTATGTAATGAAATGTAATAGCAGTGTTTGTATTGATCAGAGGTTAGAGTTTGTTAGGAGGTTAGATGTCACTTTCATGGTGACGTCAGCTTAGATGCTTCAGTGGTTTGCTCGTGCCTATAAATAGAACAGTGCTTTGTACTGTTCTATCAGCTCTTTGCAAAATTGTTTTCCTGCACGAACAAACACTGAGCTCTGGCTGAGGGGGAGTTTGTATTCAACATTGCATTGTAATCGTAATTGAAATAAATTTAATCCTTCGGTTCTTTGTGAAAAATGTTTGATCAAAGCAATTCTCTCGTTTGATTGTGTACAAAGTTTGTTTCCATCTTAATTCCGCTGCACAACTCATCCATCTTCATCTAATTCAAACGTAAAAACACAATCAAAACCAAACTCAGATCCATCATGTTATGATTTTATTGTTTGGTCTAAAAAAAGGTTGATACTACTTTTACAGATATGTATCCAAATAGCAATAATTGTTCTTTCTTGAAGTTAATCGATGTTCATCATCCGGGAAAAGTGGTATGTATTTTTTATTATTATGTTTACTAAAAATTATGTTGATACTTATATGTCTTTTGTTTCAAATTATAGGAAATACCGTATGATTTTGCCACATTACTGTGGGGAGAACAATTGCCATATGGTGACCGTGTTAAAATTTTTGATGCTGACAACTTATGAATTGTCAAAATTGAAAAAGATGTGTTGGGTCCTGTTTTAGGTGATGGGTTTGTTAAAGTTGTTATCGACATTGGTTTACAAAAAAAATGATTATCTGTTGTTCAACACTCTTGGACCATCTACATGGTATCTCGATGTCTTTAAGTCATGTGTTTTGGATAACTCTTTTATCACTTCTATTAGAGATGATGATGATTTCATTGTAAGTACTATATATGAAATAATCACCTTTTTGTATGTCATTTTTTTTGCATATTTTTTTAAGTTAGTTTGTAACAACTGTACAGCTCATGGCGGACAAATTCTGGGGACAGTTCTACGGCAGCAGTTATAAAGGTGGATCAGCAACTCTTTATGTGGGTGATAGGTTTTGGAATGTGACGATGGAGGCGTTGTCAGACAAATGTGCTTTCACTGATGGATGGTCTAAGCTGATTAGGGATCTTGCATTAGATACTCGGACAACTTTTATTTTTACAATGGCTGGATACGAGACTTTTGAGTTGTCTGTTTTTAATCATGAAACTGGTACTCAAATGTATTTCAAGAAGGTTGACGTTGTTGTGTTGGATGATCCTATTTACGGAGATGATGGATTTGATTTACTGCTTGCGGTTAGTGTTATTATGCTTATTCTTAATTATTTAACTAATACGAGCTTATTAGTTAATCTTGAAGTTAACATTGTCGGTATTTTTGAATATTATGTTTTTGTAGTCGGAACACAAAGAGAAGGTGATTACCAACGAAAGTGATGTTGATGAAGATCTTGGTGGTGATATACTTGGTGAGTCTATGCGCCTTTTGTCGCCACCCCCGATCCCTTATTCCCGGGAACGGGCAGCCGCGAGCCAGTTCGGTGGTATCGCAATGTTTGTCTAATTTGGCAGCGGAATTTTTCATCAGGACCGTAGTTAGGAAATGTTTATCAGAGTAAAACCACCACATTTGATATTAATAATAACATGGGCAAAACCCAAGTTTCTTATTACAATACACTTATAGGGATAAACCCTATTTTATTGAATTTAAAACATCGTTTATTAGGTAACTTTTATAGCCACATTTTTCCCAAGCCTTCAGTGCTCTCCAGCTGGCTTTTTACTAATTGGCTGTCACATTGGGTTACCTGAAACGCGTTTTAAAAACATTTGTCAGTCGGAAATACTGGTGAGTGAATCCCAGTTTAATCAAGAAACATTTTATCAATTAAAACAGTATTGAGAGCGATCACATTGTTTATGTCTACACAATTACTCCATTTGGTACTATCAATCCACTGACTTGTGGGTCATATTACACATTGGCTAACTCATTGTCCAATGGTAACGTACTGTCAACCTTGACTTACTACTCACAGTGTAGTAAATTTTGTATACAAAACCCCAACATACCGGCAGTAATTGAAGAACTACAAAGACTCAATCACCGCTTAATCGCATTGTAAAACATTTAAGGTTTGTAAAATATTCCAAAAAGGTTATCAAAAAGAGGATAAACTCACATTGCAATCTTAGGCTTCTCGTAAGGGTTTCCTGGATATAATCTATAATTTATACAAATGTACATTGGTTAGTATCATAACCCTTTGAAAATATTAATGATACCCTCCCCGAGACGGCATTCCAACAACTACGTTGGGCAGAACCACGACAGTTGTTACGGAACCCTAAATCAATCGGGCAGTGTAACTATTCCGAAACTGGGGTTATAATACTTACAACTGAGCAGAACCTCGCTAATTAGGGGTATAATACCCGACTATAATGCCTCTTCTACAGAAATTGTGATTTGAGAATTGAGAATGAGCGACGGAAAACGAAAACTGATGCGTTCTATTTATAGTTGCAAAACCCGACTCTCAAGCGGCCCGCGTAAAGCACAGGCCAGGGTTACGCGGCCCGCGTCAACCCTGGTCAACAGAATAGCTTGGCTGAGTCGATGTGTAGGTCCGCCACGATGTCGGCTCAGGATGTCTCCGTGTTTAATGATCTCTCGCGGCCCGCGTCAATGTAAGCTTAAGCTTACGCAGCCCGCTTGAACTAAAGAAATCAGCGGAGTCTGATTCCAGCCTTGATACCGCCCGTGTAAAAGCATGGGGTGGGTCTACGCGGCCCGCCTGAGCTTAATATTTCATGTTTTTAATTTATTTTATATGCTATAATATATTTCGAGCTCGGTTTTCACATACGGGGTGTATTATAAGACATAATGGGACATTTTACAATATACCAAGGTGTCGGAAATATTATGAGGGTGTTGGTTTTACCGAGGGTTGTTACATTCTCCCCACATTGTTTTAGAGCTCGTCCTCGAGATCTATTGAAACAAATGCGGATATTTCTTTTGCATTTCTGATTCAAGCTCCCATGTGTACTCAGGTCCTCTTTTGGAGTCCCACTTCACTTTGACTAGAACTAGTCTTTTGTGTTTGAGATTCTTGACTTTTTTGTCTTCAATCTGTAGAGGCTTTTCTACAAACTTGAGTTGTTCATTTACCTCTATATCCTTAAGAGGTACTATTAGTGATTCATCAGCTAAACACTTTTTGAGATTAGATACATGAAACACATCATGTATTCCTGCCATTTCCTCTGGCAGTTGTAGCTGATAGGCTAAAGGTCATATTCTTCTAATAATCTCAAAAGGTCCAACATACCTGGGACTTAGCTTTCCCCGTTTGATGAATCTTACTATTCCTTTCCAAGGAGAGACTTTTAACAAGACTTTATCTCCTACTCGAAATTCTAATGGCTTGCGTCGGTTATCAGCATAGCTTTTCTGTCGATCACGTGCTGCTTTTAGTCGTTCCTTGACTTGAATAATCTTGTCGGTTGTTTCTTGCACAATCTCAGGTCCAGATAGTTGCTTTTCCCCAATTTCTGCCCAACAGACTGGGGTTCGGCACTTTCGTCCATAAAGTGCTTCGAATGGTGCAGCATTGATACTTGTGTGATAACTATTATTATAAGAAAATTCTATTAAAGGTAAGTGATCGTCCCAATTACCTCCAAAATCAATTACACAAGCTCTAAGCATGTCTTCCATTGTCTGGATTGTTCTTTCGCTTTGTCAGTCCGTTTGAGGATGATAAGCTATGCTCAATTTTAACTTAGTTCCCATTGCCTTTTGGAAACTTGACCAAAAATGAGAGGTAAATCGACTATCTCTATCAGAAACAATTGATAAAGGAATACCATGTAAAGAAACAATTTCATTTACATATAATTTAGCTAATTGTTCCATGCTAAAGGTTTCTTTCATTGGTAGGAAATGAGCGGACTTGGTTAGCCGATCTACAATCACCCAGATTGTATTATTTCCTTTCTTGGTTTTGGGTAATTTAGTAACAAAATCCATTGTTATCAATTCCCATTTCCAAACTGGCATTTCTAATTGTTGTAACAGACCTGAGGGTTTCTGGTGTTCAGCTTTAACTTGTGAACAAGTTAAACATTTAGAAACATAGGCTGCTATGTCTTTCTTCATTCCTATCCACCAGAAATTTTTCCTTAAATCCTGGTACATTTTATCACTTCCTGGATGCATCGTATATTTAGACTTATGGGCCTCTTCTAGTATACGATGACGTAGATTTCCTAATTTAGGTATCCACATTCTCTTTTCATGGAATCTCCAAATTCCATCTGTTCCTTGTTTTAATTCTTTCAACATACCTTTTAATTTTTTAGAATCATCCTTCATCACTGATTCTTGTGCTTCTCTTATTTGATCATTTAAATCTACTTGCAGATTTAATTTAAGAGAACGTACCCTTTTTGGTTTTTCATGATATTTTCGGCTTAAAGCATCTGCCACTACATTTGCTTTTCCTTCATGATACTGGATATCACAATCATAATCACTAAGCATCTCCATCCAGCGTCTTTGTCTCATATTTAACTCTTTTTGCTTGAAGATATACCTTAAACTCTTATGATCAGTGAATATGGTAAACTTACTACCATAAAGGTAATGTCTCCAAATCTTAAGAGCAAAAATTATAGCTCCTAACTCTAAATCATGGGTTGAATAATTCTCTTCATGATTTTTAAGTTGTCTAGATGCGTAGGCTATAACCTTTTGGCGTTGCATTAACACACATCCATAACCTAATTTAGAAGCATCACAGTAGACTACAAAGTCTTCAGTTTCTTCTTGTAATGCTAATATGGGTGTATGGGTTAATCTTTGCTTAAGGATTCTAAAGGCTTCTTCTTGTTTTAATCCCCATTCAAACTTAACAGATTTACAGGTTAACTTAGTTAAAGGAATGGCTATTCTAGAAAAATCTTGAACAAACCTTCTATAATAACCGGCCAATCCTAAGAAACTTCTAACCTCGGTTGGTGACTCAGGGGTTTTCCATTTAGTAATTGCCTCAATCTTTGTTGGATCTACATGAATTCCTTCATGATTGACTAAGTGTCCAAGGAATTGTACCTGTTCTAACCAAAATTCGCACTTTGAAAACTTAGCATAAAGTTTTTCTTTTCTTAATATACTCAAAAGTGCGTGCAAATGTTTTGCATGATCCTCTTTACTCTTAGCGTAAATTAGAATATCATCTATAAAGACAATTATGAATTTACCCAAATATGGCTTACATATTCGGTTCATCATGTCCATAAATGCAGCTGGGGCATTGGTTAAACCAAATGGCATGACAGTAAATTCATAATGACCATACCTCGTTCTAAATGCGGTTTTAGGAATGTCCTCTTCCTGTACCTTTAACTGATGATATCCTGACCTTAAATCGATTTTAGAGAAAAATCGAGCTCCTTGTAGTTGATCAAACAGATCATCGATTCTCGGTAATGGGTACCTATTCTTAATCGTGACTTTGTTTAATTCACGGTAGTCAATGCACATACGCATTGATCCATCTTTCTTTTTAACAAACAGTATCGGCGCTCCCCATGGCGACGAACTTGGCTGTATAAATCCTTTTTCTAATAATTCATCTAATTGTTTCTTCAATTCTTGCATTTCTGCAGGTGCCAAACGGTAAGGTGCTTTGGCAATTGGTGATGTTCCTGGTAGCAGGTGAATTCTGAATTCAACTTCTCTGTCTGGAGGTAGTCCTGGTAATTCTTCTGGAAAGATATCTGAAAACTGTGACACTACTGGAATGTCTTTTAGTTCTTTTCCTTTAGTGTTAGTGATTATAGAAATCAAATACACTATAGAACCTTTTCTTATATAGCTTGCAGTTTTCATCACAGAGATGAATTTTGTGGATCTAGAGGGCTTATCTCTGTAGGATCATGTGATGACCCGAATGAGTCGTTCAGAGAAGTTCTAATCTGTTTCAGATGCGGAAACTAAGAAACAGACTTCAACACAGCTTGCAAATCACTTTAAACACCTTGTATATTGATATAACACTAAATACAATCAGAATTCAAACCGGCAGCACTTCGGTATGAATTTCAGGAACTCTTTCAAATAAATTCGCTTGAAGCCTATATATAGGAGATGGGGTCTCGCTTGAAAGTGTCCAGAATCAGTTCAAGCGAAATACTATATGTTGATTTCGCTTGAAACTGACAAATGTCATTTCAAGCGAAATGGCTTCCTTCAAGCGAAATTCCCATAAACACATCCTATTTTCATTTATTTTCTCGAACAACGTGCCCTGATCTAACATATCTAGTACAAGACTCGATACAAGACGAAGTCGACAGATGTATGCACTAACAGACTCCCCCTCAGATGTTGACGAGTCTTAAAGTGTCGAGTCTTCGCATCTTCAGTCTTACGGGTCTTTGGGCTTCCTTCCAGATTCTCCACCTGGCTCTCTTAACACTCAGAGTCCTTAAGTATCAAAACCTAGCTAAACCTGCACATTCTCTACCCAAAAGGAAATTTTCTGATGTTCACTTGTAGAGCAATTCTTAGAATGATTTAACATTTAGATCCTGATGAACCACTTGCAGGAATGTTTTCATAAAAAACTTTTCTCATTCAAACATTTACTCCCCCTCTCAAAATGCTTAACCTTTTCAATCACTCTTTCCCAAACTTGGATTAGTTAGAACAGAAATGAAATGCAGTAAAGAAATATTTACAAACAATATTTTTTGTGAGTTTATGCAAGAGGATCATAACAGTTTTTGACAAGTCACCAGTACCGTTGAGCTTATTTACACATTAAGTATTAAACAATTCACTTAGATTGCCAATATACTGATCCACTTAAATTTTCACACAAATTTCAACTAATTCAGGATATGAGTTAGGTGAATTAAAAACTTAAACTCATTCATTTGTCCCACCTCTTGAATATACTCCCGTATCCAGATCCCAATATTCAGTCTTACAGGTGAGTAAACCACATATGATATTTGTAAGAGGTTATAAATTATGAAGAATCATGAGAGCTCAGGTCAGAACTACCGTTCAGCAGAGAGATCATGACTCGACTTTTGGGTGTGTCCCCTTTAGAGGATCTTTTTTACAACAACATTGATTAGCAATTTTATTGTCTTATCATTTATGCTGAGGGCGGCGCTATTTTTCAAGCAAGCAGAAAGTATTATTCGAGGACTAGGTCAGAACTTCCATTCAGCAGAAGTCCTGGAATAATACCCTAGATATCACTGAGCATAAAGACCTAGTATCTTAGAAAGAGGGACCTTTCAAACGAGATTTCAGGGGTTACCTATATATCCAAGTAGTGTTCCCCACGAAATAAGCAAGTTTGAATTTAGGTTTATATCCCGAAAAAGTTTACTAGATGTGTAAAAACCTATCGGCATATTATCAGTGAGACTGTTTAACGCTATTTAAACATTACATTTCTTTAGCATATTGTGACTGTCTACTGATGTACTATCATTTCCTCTTCTTTGACACTAAAACTCATTTTTGAATTTTATCATGTTTTTGTCTTTTTCAAATTTTCTAATGTTTTTGGATTTTCAGAAATTTCTACTCCCCCTAAAAAGCAAACACATTAACAGAAATTTGAAAATAAACTGTACACAACTTGACAACCGATATCAAATCGCATCAATTCGCCATCCACTATGCATAAACAATCAGAACTCCCCCTTACACAAAACTATTTTCTCATTATGATTTCAAAACACTTAAGTTTGTTTTAATCAAAATGTTTTTTTTGGAAAATAAGTTTTGTTAATATTACCATTTGTAGGTTAGGGGTTTGGTTCATCATATTGTCTATTGTTAGTTACATGTATGAGAATTACATCAAGTTCAAATTAATGACCTTGAGTAATTACTTTGTCAAAACAAACCTTTATACTAGTTGTAGGAATAAAACGTCTACACAAATTCATTTTACCAACAAAGATGCCGATTCCTGCTTCACACTTACCAACCTGGAAGCTCCGGCAATTCACACTTATCCTGTAAAAATTCAACTATTTTTAAGATTCAATCACACAATCAATTACTAAGAAAGATGCCGATTCCTGATCCACGATTACTAACTTGGGATCTCCGGCAAAGTCCCGATTTTTCAAGGGAAAAGAATTTCCACCCAAGTCTTACCAACCTTGGGTGTTTTTAACTCTTGTTCAGTAGGGTTATATGTTGCTTTCTTTGTCGCATAAAAATCTTTAACCCCTTTTACTTTCCCATCAATCATCTTCCCAAAAATTTTCTTCACATTTCCATTAAAAACTTTCTCAACATCAAATTCCTTTTTATCAGAAAAAAATCTTTAACCCCTTTTCTCAACATTAAAAACTTTCTCAACATCAAATTCCTTTTTATATGTTGCTTTCTTTGTCGCATAAAAATATTTAACCCCTTTTACTTGGTGAGTCTATGCGCCTTTTGTCGCCACCCCCGATCCCTTATTCCCGGGAACGGGCAGCCGCGAGCCAGTTCGGTGGTATCGCAATGTTTGTCTAATTTGGCAGCGGAATTTTTCATCAGGACTGTAGTTAGGAAATGTTTAGCAGAGTAAAACCACCAGATTTGATATTAATAATAACATGGGCAAAACCCAAGTTTTTATTACAATACACTTATAGGGATAAACCTTATTTTATTGAATTTAAAACATCGTTTATTAGGTAACTTTTATAGCCACATTTTTCGCAAGCCTTCAGTGCTCTCCAGCTGGCTTTTTACTAATTGGCTGTCACATTGGGTTACCTGAAATGCGTTTTAAAAACATTTGTCAGTCGAAAATACTGGTGAGTGAATCCCAGTTTAATCAAGAAACATTTTATCAATTAAAACAGTATTGAGAGCGATCACATTGTTTATGTCTACACAATTACTCCATTTGGTACTATCAATCCACTGACTTGTGGGTCATATTACACATTGGCTAACTCATTGTCCAATGGTAACGTACTGTCAACCTTGACTTACTACTCACAGTGTAGTAAATTTTGTATACAAAACCCCAACATACCGGTAGTAATTGAAGAACTACAAAGACTCAAACACCGCTTAATCGCATTGTAAAACATTTAAGGTTTTGTAAAATATTCCAAAAAGGTTATCAAAAAGAGGATAAACTCACATTGCTATCTTAGGCTTCTCGTAAGGGTTTCCTGGATATAATCTATAATTTATACAAATGTACATTGGTTAGTATCATAACCCTTTGAAAATATTAATGATACCCTCCCCGAGACGGCATTCCAACAACTACGTCGGGCAGAACCACGACAGTTATTACGGAACCCTAAATCAATCGGGCAGCGTAACTATTCCGAAACTGGGGTTATAATACTTACAACAGAGCAGAACCTCGCTAATTAGGGGTATAATACCCGACTATAATGCCTCTTCTACAGAAATTGTGATTTGAGAATTGAGAATGAGCGACGGAAAATGAAAACTGATGCGTTCTATTTATAGTTGCAAAACCCGACTCTCAAGCGGCCCGCGTAAAGCACAGGCCAGGGTTACGCGGCCCGCGTCAACCCTGGTCAACAGAATAGCTTGGCTGAGTCGATGTGTAGGTCTGCCACGATGTCGACACGTGTCGGCTCAGGATGTCTCCGCGTTTAATGATCTCTCGCGGCCCGCGTCAATGTAAGCTTAAGCTTACACGACCCGCTTGAACTAAAGAAATCTGCGGAGTCTGATTCCAGCCTTGATACCGCCCGCGTAAAAGCATGGGGTGGGTCTACGCGGCCCGCCTCAGCTTAATATTTCATGTTTTTAATTTATTTTATAGGCTATAATATATTTCGAGCTCGGTTTTCACATACGGGGTGTATTATAAGACATAATGGGACATTTTACAGTATACCAAGGTGTCGGAAATATTATGAGGGTGTTGGTTTTACCGAGGGTTGTTACACCTTTCATCTTCCTCTAATGCCTATCGGTCTCATGTAAGTGTTCACAACGTGCCTTATATATTATATAACGCTTTTAATTACTTTGTTCTATATATATGCTTATTATTCATTGTTATGTAGAATGACCCAAAAGGGAAGTCAAAGATTCTATTTGGTCATGAGACTGTATCTCCAAAGGTTGTTTGTTATATACTAATTTAATTTAATACTTATTTTCAATACATATAATATACTTTTTATTCTATTCGGTGTATTTGTTTTTCATTATCTAATCCTTTTAATGAATAATTTTTTTTAAAGGTAATATGTTAAATCTTTTATGGGTTTGTAGATCCATCCTAAAGTCAAATCAAAGTTTTATGTTGGAGATAAAGGGCTTTCGACAAAGGTTTTTTATGATTCGATAATATAATTTGATGTTTTTTTTCTATAAATATAATTAATAATTTGAAGTTTAGTTTGTTAATGTGAAAACCCAGTTTGATGTTGTTTTGGATAGTTTTTTCATACCGAACAATACATTACATGTATAAAAACTTGCTTAATTATTATATAATTCTTTTAGTTATTTCATTCTATATCAATATGTTAATTGTTTTATTTTCTTTAGGTTGAACGAAAAGGAAAATCAACTGATTTTATTTGTGAGCAAAATCTGTCTTCTTACGTTGTCTCTCAAGTAAGAATATTATTTAATATTTATTTTCAATATTCATTTTTTTGTTTTAAACTTTATCGTGTCATTTATACAATTACATTTAATGTTTGAATAAACTTTATATATCAAAACTTTACATTTCTGTCAAATTTTTAGACTTATTGTGTGTTTTCAAATTGTTAGTGTAAACCAAAGCCTAAGATATCCACATCGTTCACATCAACTTCTCATATGGGTTATCGTACACGTTCTAAGGTTCTCAAACTTGATGATTGTATGCTTCTTCAGGAAATCACTCCTGCTGAAAACAAACAAGTAAGATACCATAACCATGAAATTATCTCTCATTATATAAAGAACCGTGTGTCTTATTGTTCTACACTTTTATCTATATGATTTTTACACTTATTGTGTGTTATTCAATTATGTAGGCTAAACCAAAGTGTAAGTCATTCAGATCCACCACATCTACTGCCCTTCATGTTGGCCGTAAATGCTCTACATCAAAAAAGTTCAAAAAAACTGATGTAATTGAATTCACCAAGAAAGCCAAAAGCATACTGGTAAACTTTATAATATTAATTTTTTCCTTATAATACAAGAGACATAACTTATTAATCAATCAGATAATTAATCCTTTTATTTTTTTTCTCAGCGTTTACCGACTGATGTTTCAAGCCATATGTGTCTTTCTCTTGACAACTTGCACCATGTTACAGTTCAGAACGAAAAATGTGAACTCCTTAAGTTGGGCACAAGAGGCGAGAAGTCTGGGAAGGGTTTCAGGTATGGTTTTAAAAAGTGGCCAGCTTTCTTGAACTTGAATTACATCGACTTCGGCTCCACTCTTTTCTTTACATACGTCAAGTCTTCTCAGCGTTTGTTGTTGACCAAAGTCGTACCCAAGATCACAAAGAAAAGAGGCCGTTCGTGAATGTTGGTTATTATGTTTATGTTAGATGGTTAAGCATGAATATTAAATGTGGTTTTATGGTTGGTTTGTTTTGAAACTTTGGGATAATACCGATGGTTGTTAGACAAGTATTTTGCTAATATGTATATGTTGTTGATATGCTTATGATGTGGTTAGTGTGAAATGCAGTTTTTGTTACCATATAACCTAAATAATAAAAAATTAATAAATAAAAAGTAAATATATTGTCAATTATGAAGAAATCTGTTTTTTTAAATTAATTAACATTTGACTTTTATCATGATTCTTCAAGAATGGTTTTATTTTCGTATTGATATGATATTTTTGGAATGTTCCACATAATTGTAACAAATTATAAGGAAACAATTACAATTGATTTCTATCAATACGTATTTGGAAATATGGATCGTTAGTTATTATATAAATTTTTCAAAGATTTGTAATAACATTGCTTTGTTCTATCTTAGTATATGTCACCTATCTATATATATATTCTGCAATTCGGTTTTCTGTATGATAACAAAACAGTTTGTTTATATATCTAAGTTTTTCGAATCAAAATCAAGTTACCTGTTGTTGATCGTGAAGCAAATCTACAAGGTACGTTTCTTACATTCTGTATGTTTATGAAACCTATTAATGTATAACAAACTGTTATTATAACATCTCCATCACATTTTTGTTTATGTAACTAATTAGCATGGATTATGTAACATGTTTTTAAACTAATAAGCTTATATTATCACATGGTTGATAAGGATTCGTTATGTGTTTTTATTTGATTTTATTTCATATATGTTTTTAAAGTAATCAGCATATATTATAACTAAAATTGATAATTAATTTAATTAATTTGAAAATTTCTAATAGATAATTTTAATTGTTTTGTTTACGTTACATGTGTTTGTAGGTTTTTATTATGGCTGAAAGTTCTTCAAGGTATTTTTTTCTTTTTAATGTTATCATTTGTTGCGAATAATACCATTAACAAGTTATATTTTATTAATATCTTCTTTTTTCAATCGGTATTAGAGAACCTCTCTTTTGTAGACACATGAATGGAGCGGACGAACTTTTACTGGTATTTTCTAAATTCAGACATTAATTATACTTTGTTTTTGTTGTTATCATGAAATACAATTTAAAATTATGTTATGGTTTATAAATTAGAATTATAATTATAACTTATTTTGGATTCCTTGCTTTATCAGGCGATTCCTTCCGACGCTGCATCCAAATTGTGGGGTAACAATAAAGCACCTACAAATGTTGTGATACAAAGTCAAGATGGTCGAACATTTAATGTTTCTTTAAGCGAAGGCAAAGGAAAACATTTCTTTTTCCATGGTTGGTCAAATGTTGTAAAACATTTACAACTGAAAAAAGGATGTTTGGTTCTCTTCAATCCTGTCGAGTTTTCTACATTCAAAGTAACACATTTCATTGATGGTGTGATTCAAAGCTCTTTCTGGACATCGTTGTTATCTACAACATGTAACTTTATTGTAAGATTATTTTTTACTTTCATTTTATTTATGTTATTATATTTACGTTTTATGAATTGATTACAAAACTAACATTTTTATTATTTTTATTATTATTTCTACAGGTCATTCCCGAGTCCATCCTGCCCAACTACTATGATTATACATCAAATCATATAATTTCCATTATAGATATAGGCAACAAAATCTTTCACGTCAATATTGAAACGCTTGATGGTAAAGTCGGTTTCTCCATTGGTATTTATGTAATTGTTAATTTGTTTCAATTGGAGGCCGGTTGTTATTTAATATTCACAAGAGGTTTTGGGAATTATTTCCATTTAACAATTCTTGGAAAAAATGGTGTTGAAATAAATTTTGCTGATGTAGAAGTTGACGAGGTAACTATACATTTGCTTGCTTCTTTATTATTTAATTACTATATTGTTATTCTAATAAATGTTATATGTGATTTTCAGCCTGTAGTTGCACCTATTGATGCAGTTGAAGAGCCAGCTATTGATGAACAACAAGATGGTCGTGTTTATAAGTTTATTCGTATGGCTTCTAAAGATTTCATAAGTTTTAATATTATTTTAGGAACCACTATATATTAAGTATTACATTTTTTTATTCACATAAAAATACATTATTCTTTTTATATTCTTCTTCTTATTAATTTTATTTTAAAAACAATATTGTGACAACTGTCACTTTTCCGTACATTCCGTACACTAATTAAACAGTAATATGTGCTTAAATAATTGTGCATGATCTAGTTTACAAGACAAATGAATTATTGATTACTGTTATATACATACAATGGCATTTCATGATACAAGACTTTATTCGTTGTTACATGCAACACGAGATAGTTCTAATGATACACAGAACAGAATTGGCACCGTTACCAGACAAATAAATTCCTGATTTCCATGCAAGTGAATTCATGCACGTTTTATACTACAAGAATTACTTTATGATAGCGTTGCGTAAAAAATACTAGTAAACTCACCGGTAAGACACATTGTGTCAACAAATATGCAAAAAGCAGTTAGACAATATAGTTGGAGCCTAGGTGTAGGTCCAACGACAAGAATACATTAAAACCCAAAAGTACACACTAAAATAGACATTCCGAAAGCTAAAATAGACATACAAGGGTTAACATATAGACATTCCGAAAGCTAAAATACACACTAAAAAGCACCCGAAAAGCACTTTAGGTGCAGAATTTTATTAAATTCAGCTATAAATCAGCTTTTAACACATAAATATTATGCAGAAATCATGATTTATCATTCAGAATATTTCCCTAAGTGTCGGGAATCAAAAGTGTGACAAAAGGGTACATAAAGGACACTATACGGAAAAACTAGACACTTTAACGAACCGGTATCTAACTGAACAACCGAACATTACCCGGAACACCAAAATATTGCTAGAAGCATTGTGTTATTATTTTTGAGCTAGTTATGGTTCCCGAACACCCTAACACACTACAAAATGCAAGATACACATAAATACTAACTAACACACTTGGTTTTCAATTAATTATCTAACTTATACTTCAAAGTTACACAAGACCCCCCCCCCCTTTTCCATATTTACGGTTGTGAGGGTGGCCCCCACTTCCAAATCTTATAAGATTTAACTTGATCTCCCTAAATCTTCTTAAGATTTGATAAGGATGGTGTCTTGTACTATGGGAACATGATATCCTTAGGATAATAACATTAGATGGTTTATAAATTTACATGATCCTATCATAATCACCAACTTCATCTCCTTCTCCTCCTCTCTTCTTCCTCACGGCCACACCACCATCCTTACACCCTCTCATTTTCATTCATCCTACAACATTTCCAAGCTTGTTCTAAGGTGTCTCGAGCCTATTTAGGAAGGTTGCAAGCAACGGATCTTGAAGGACCTCTCTTGTGTGCTATTACCCACTTCGTTTTCACTTGTGTTCTTCCCTAGCTTGAAGCTAGTAGTAAGACTCTTAAAAACTCTTGTTACTTCATATTTTTAGTGGTTAAAATATATAACATGTTGAAAATCATATGAACACTAAAGATCATACACTTGAAGTTTGAACATAAAGCTAACATAAGATGAAATATTGTTAGAAGAAAGTTGTTTTGAATATGTTGATGATTATTTGTTGATTTCTTGGTAATTTGATGTTGATCATCATATTGAACTTGTTAAAGCATGATTAAAAACATGATTTAACAAGTTAGGAGATGATTATGTGTTTACATGTGATAATCATCTTCATAACTAGACATGAACTTGAAGACTAAAATGATTTCATGAAAAATAATCATTAAAGTGAGTTGATAACCTTGTTAACCCTAGATTTGTGAATGATTTTCTAAAAAGAACCAAGTTCAAAATGTGAATTTTTAGAAGATCATGATTTTACATAAACCAATATTATTTTTGGTGGAAAAACAAGTGTATGAACACTTGTGAAACAAGAGAGTTAATGAAATCAACATTTTTGTAAATTATGTTTACAAGCTGTAAACGCCGAATCTTTTCAAGAATGGAATTTTTGATGAGATAAACACACTTTAAAGAGTAACTAAGTCTACTAGAGACATTGCCAAGTTACTACAAGTTTTGAGAAAGAACAAGTTCATCTTGTCATGTAACTTACTTGATTTTAACACTTGTTAGATGAGAAATGAGTTATTGATTGTTGATGATGTTTTAAAAGAAAATAAACACATGTTTTGAAAACATAGGAAACCTCCATTTTTAGGGGAAACTCTGCCAAAATTTTATAAATTTTGACACTTAGAAAAATATAAGTTTTTGAGAAACTTATTCCCTAAAATTGTATCTAAAAACATTTACCAAGGTTTCCCCAACTTTTGTGGTAAGAAATGAGGATTTCTTCAAGAATAAAAATGGATATTAACTATGTATATTTGTGAGAAAAATATATATATATTTGATCACTAAATTTTGTGCTAAGTGTATGTAGTATGTATTATACTTGATAGTGTATTAGGACTTGAAGATACACTAAATAATCCTAAGGAGTGAAGATACAAAAATACACATACAACATACTTAGACAAATACAAGATACTTATATTTATTTTTGAGAAAATAATATAAGTAAGACACATAGTTAAAAATATAAATTATTTTTAACACAAGAACACATATGCAAAAGATAGTGACTTGTACTTGTGCGATACAAGTCTAGTGACTAACGGTAATAAACACGTTTAGGTCACGACGCTAGATAAGCAAAACCGGTGAAGTTTACGACGCAAGAACGCAAAGTTGTGAGTTCATGCTCCCCCTTTTCTTTAATTGTTTTTGGTTTTATAACTCTCGGGGGGTGAAATACATGTTATAAATGTTACAAATGTTACAAATGTTACAATGTTTACAAATGGTATGATACAAAAACAAGAAGCACTTTTGGTGAGAACGAGTACCAAGTATGATGCGTTTTAAGAAATGCCTATGAAATACTAGATCATGTGAGCATAGACTAGATACTGAAATGCCATTAAAACATTCATTAAATACTGAATTAGGGACGAGGGTTAGATCTAACGGGTACGGTCGAACCCCACTCATGGTCACAACTAGTACCTAGTAGTGCTTCGGAGTCCCAGTCGAGGTTAATCGACACAGTCGAGGGTAATCGACACAGTCAAGGAGTCATAACAAGTACTCCCCATGACCTCAAGGAGTCATAACAAGTACTCCCCATGTCCTCAAGGAGTCATAACAAGTACTCCCTATGTCCTCGCATGCCTTAAAGGAGCCATTACGAGTGCTCCCTGTACCTTAAAGTCCTTGTAAAACATTCATGTTCATACACACTTTTCATACACACTTTTCATACCTGTTTACAAAGGAGTCTCTCAAAGATTTACAAGAATTACGATATACAAACAAGACGCATGAACTCGCTCAACTTTATGTTGATGTTTTCCAAAATTACATGTATTTCAGGTAACAGGATGGATCTTGGGCGCAAGTGTCGTAACTAGAAGTAAACTCCAAGTTTGGATGTTATCCACTTTTGTTGATTTGTAACCTAGACGGAGGTTGTGTTTTAAAACTTAAATAACAAGTGTTTGTAATACTCAAATTTTATGAATGGATGAACATCGTTTTGATCATGTAGTTGTTTATTACGATTGAATGCAATGATATTAAACCAGTCACACATCATACGCTTCCGCAAAAGACAGGGTGTGACAGTTTGGTATCAGAGCTTCGATTGTAGTGAACTAGGATTCCTTCTAGAGTCTAGACTACAATCACTAGAGTTCTCTCACGAAAACATTTTACAAAAAAGTTTTCATTGCATTCACGTAATCGTCAAGATCCATGAGTCAAACACTTTTCAAAAAGAGACAAGGCAAGGACATTAGTAGGGAATACCCTCTAGATAAGGTGCCAATTAAGGCATAGTCTACACGAGTCAGACTTGCCAAAGAAAAAATACACTCTTGGTGAAAACTAGTACCAAGTAGTGTTTCTGTCGTGAATCGACAACTAGAAAAATAACCCCCCAAGAACGAGAGTTATACGTGATATGATGCATCGAAATGCCTGTTTATGCTAAGTAACATATTTGATTATCGATACATACATACGAATAAGTGTACAGAATAAATATTGACGTGAATACATACAAATAAGTGTACTGAATGATTATCAACATGAACAAGATACTTTCGACTCCGACTCCTATCATTGTACGTAACTCGCACGATGAAGCTATCAACCTCGCGTTTATTGCAAAGCTCATAGCTAGAGTGATTACCAAACAAGATTCTGAGCTTGCTTCCGTAGGAAATGGCTGCTCTTCCCTCTCGATCGCGAAGGTTCCTGACTACGGTGATAATGACGAGGCAGAGGCGGCAACCTTGAACGAGTTCTTAATCAACGGGACGAGATCCCTGCGACTTATGTGAAGCAAGATTGATGACGCACTTGACCAGAAAAAGGAAGATGAAGTATTCATCTTGAAGGTGCCCCTTCAACTACTAGGAATTCTCTTTATTCCTATTTCATTTAGTCATCGTGCCTATTCGCGCGTAACGATAACGAATGTTAGCGCGTGGACCACCGCAATGGTCCTTTCCATGATAGTGGTATAAGGACAGTAGTGTCCCCTCCTTGATTGATCATCTGCTTGGACGAGAGAAAATTGGGGTAACTGTGCAAGACAATTTATTATTACGGGGGCCCATGTAATAACGACTTGTAGTGCACAGAAATCCTGGTGGACTCTGCGGGTCAAGTTAATGATCACCATCCCTCCAAAATTAATCTATAGGTGTTCACGCCTTCATCTGGTAGAACAGTACATAGATCAGTGCTTTAGCGCGTTATAAAGTAGGAAGCCTGTCTTAGTCTACTTCGTGACTGACACTTCTACCTGGATACGAGACGTTTGAGAAAAAGACATTTAAGCAAGTGAAGATGGGTAACATTAAAAAAAGATTCAGCGACGTTACACTCTCTATCACCTCTACACGAACAACCCCATCTCTGGGAAGATGTACACATCAATAAAGCTAATATAGCAGGAAATAACTAAAACCTAAATGACCGAGGCGATGTAACCTTGAGTTCATTTTATTACAAACAATAAGCCAAGTTGGCAAGCCTATGTGAAGGCTCAGTAATTGTTTCCTCGCTTATACATTGATATTATATGCATGTGATAGTGGGTGATTACACATTCACTTATGGTACTATGTACCCCATAGACAATTATGGAATGTCGTCTAATCCATCCCATGCTTTTGACAGAAGAGAATGCCACCCAGACGTGACACAAACACCAGTACGTTGCCAAGAACAGAAGCTGAGCTTCAAGAACGTATCGCACAGGCAATTGCACGACATGAAGCCCTCCGCTCTCAACACAGTGGTGGCACTACCGAAAATAACCCTCCAACTGGCTGCAACTATAAAAAATTCCTGGACTGCAAGCCATTGAATTTTGATGGCACAGGAGGTGCCGTTGCATTTGTTCGTTGGTCAGAAAAGACTGACTCCGTTCTAAGAATGAGTAACTGTTCACCCCAGCAGAGGGTTACCTATATCTCAGGGTTGTTTTTGGATGGCGCACTCTCCTGGTGGAACCTTCAGGTTCAGACCCTTGGTGCAGATGCTGCTTATGCACTGAGCTGGGACGAGCTCAAGGAAATGATGGAAAAGAAATACTGTTCTAGGGCTGAAATCCAGAAGCTCGAGGTGGAGTTCTGGAATTTGAGAATGGACGGACCGAAGATTCCTGAATACATCCAGCGATTTCACGACTTGTCTAGGGTCGTCCCTTACTTAGTCAAGCCGGAATTCAAAAGGATTGAACGATTCATTTGGGGACTTGCACCTCAGATCAGGAGCATGGTTACTAGCTCAAAGCCCTCAACCATCGCAGAGGCTATCGATTTGAGTGTCACTCTTACTGAAGAAGCTCTACGCATGGGAAAATTTTCGGAATCTGAGGATAACAAGAAAGAGACTCATGTGGAGTCATCAGGCAATAAGAAAAGGAAGTATTCAAACCTAAAGATGGGCACCCAAGTCAACCATGGGAGCTCTAAAGCAAACAAAAGAAAGAAAGTGAATCTGCCGCATGGCAGGAAAACTGATGGAGCCATTAATAAGGCTGGTGGTAAAGTTTACTCGGGGACTAAGCCGAGGTGCGGGGAATGCAATTTTCACCATGAAGGTCGATGTCTGAGGCCTAAGTGTGGAAAAGAAGGACACAGCAAGGATGCCTGTTGGGCGAAGGACTCAGATGGAAGAGATAAGAGAGTATCAGGTTGCTACAGATGTGGTGAAGCAGGGCACTTTAGGAAAGATTGTCCTGGGAAGAAACAAGCAAGGAAGGGTTTTCACGATCGAAACTCGTGAAGCACGCCAGGATCCAGGTGTGGTTACGGGTACGTTCCCTATTAACCAACCTAATGCATCTACTTTTAATTAATACTGGCATCAACTTTAACCTTGCATGCTTAGAACATAAGAAACTGCTTGGCCTAGTTTCGAGTAAAATAGACGTCCCGTATTCTTTAGAAATGGGCATATAGAAGGCTAGTTTAAGCAGGCGAAGCAAGTAAGGAATTATATTCTAGGAACTCAGAAGGTCGGAACCTTCTGTTACCATTGACTTGATAAGTCATGATATAATAGCCAACATGGATTGAATATCCAAGTATAGAACCTGAGAATATCCCCGTTATGGAAGAAGTTCCAGTAGCCTTTTCTGAAGACTGCCAGGAATACCCCCAAGTGACAAGAGGAACCTCGTGCAAGGAGCGGCACCAGTACCGAATGACACCATACCGACTAGCCTTGTCCGCGAATCTTGAGCTTCCGATATAACTACAAGAGCTGCTAGACAGGGGGAATTAAGGACATGACACCCTTAGTTAAGAACACAAGGAGAAAAGTTGATAGATTCCACTTTGCATAAATTTCAGAAAATTGAGAATCAGAATCCTTTGCTAAGGATTGATGACATGAACAGATCAATCGTAAGGTTCTAGTTACCACTCAAAGATTGACTTGAGGGCAAGATGTCCTCCACTGTGAATATAAGAGGAAATATCCCTAGCACGACCTTTAGGACTCGCTTCGAGCATTACGAGTTCCTTGTCGTATCATTTGGCTTAACACATGCATCGACAATATTCATGGACTTAATGAATCGAACGTGTAAGCCATACATGGATAGATCATGATTACATTTATTGACTACATTCTCATATGGCCAACGGCCAAGGAAGGTCAGCTGCAATTCACCTTGCAAATTCTTAGAGAAAAGAATAGTTATGTGCTATGATGACGAAAAGCGGATTTCGAATTCGCGAAGTGAGAACTTTAAGATACATGGTGGATAAGAACGAAATTCATGCCAACCCTGCAACCAAGAGCTAAGGAGCTAGAGTTGCAATTATGTGACGTTCTCGACAAAGTCTCGATTGTACGTCGATGCAACGAGACCACAACATTGCATACGCGGCACATTGATTGAGGAATCATGAGAAGAAACCTTGAGCTAGATGCAGTAATTGCGCGCCGCAAATTTGACGTCATTACCTGAAAGAAAACGCTGCACAATCTTTACTGATCACAAGGGTTGCAGCACACCGTTGATCATAAAAACTTGAATACTAACGAAGATGGACTAAGCTACTGAACAATTCAGATTGTATGAACACGATACGTGCTTGTGTGATAAACTTTGATAAAAAGTTGGAACACTCACTCGCCCTTAGTAGAGTTTTCCTACAACAGTATTTATCACACCGCCATTTAAACCGCTCCGTGTGAAGCTTTAGATGGAACATAATAAATTGATCCCCGTCGTGTTGATCAGAGACCGGGAATAAACAATCTACTGACCCGAGTGGGTTCAGGAAAACTAGAGGCTAACCATGTAGATATGTGAACATATCAAGGCAGCCCGCAGAATACAGAAAGATTGCGCCGATGAGCGGCGGAAATCATAGGAATTTGAAACAAGAAGTATGGTTTGAATGAGAGCCTCGCCTAGAGAAGGCGTAGTGTGATTTGGAAAACGAAAAGGTTGAATTCCAGGTGTAGGGATCAGAACCATTGCGCACAAGATGAAACTTCCAGAAAAAGATCAGTAATGATCGCGACGCATTCATGTGTCTAGTCTTTAGAGGAGTCCGACTTAAGGAACAGTCGTTGTTCCCATAATTAAGATTCACGTCAATGAAAAACGACACAATTACTATAAAAAACTGTTAAGGTTACGGACCAAGAGTCCACAATACTCTAAAAACCTGTTAGGGTTTTGGACCAAGAGTCCACAATACTATAGAAACCTGTTAAGGTTACGGACCAAGAGTCCACAAGATACAGAAAAGACATGATTGATTTACTTGAGTACGATAGAATTCATAACATGACCCAGAGATTACACGGGAACATGAAGACAAATCATGAATCTAAGTGACCATATTTGATTCACAACTGCGACCGATGGCATCGCTTGAATTTCGAGACGAAATTCATTAACGGGGGGAGACTGTGACAACTGTCACTTTTCCGTACATTCCGTACACTAATTGAACAGTAATCTGTGCTTAAATAATTATGCATGATCTAGTTTACAAGACAAATGAATTATTGATTACTGTTATATACATACAATGACATTTCATGATACAAGACTTTATTTGTTGTTACATGCAACACGAGATAGTTCTAATGATACATAGAACAGAATTGGCACCGTTACCAGACAAATAAATTCCTGATTTTCATGCAAGTGAATTCATGCACGTTTTATACTACAAGAATTACTTTATGATAGCGTTGCGTCAAAAATACTAGTAAACTCACCGGTAAGACACATTGTGTCAACAAATCTGCAGAAAGCAGTTAGACAATAGAGTTGGAGCCTAGGTGTAGGTCCAACGACAAGAATACATTAAAACCCAAGAGTACATACAAGGGTTAACATATAGACATTCCGAAAGCTAAAATACGCACTAAAAAGCACCCGAAAAGCACTTTAGGTGCATAATTTTATTAAATTCAGCTATAAATCAGCTTTTAACACATAAATATTATGCAGAAATCATGATTTATCATTCAGAATATTTCCCTAAGTGTTGGGAATCAAAAGTGTGACAAAAAAGGCACATAAAGGACACTATACGAAATAACTAGACACTTTAACGAACCAGTATCTAACTGAACAACCGGACATTACCCGGAACACCAAAATATTGCTAGAAGCATTGTGTTATTATTTTTGAGCTAGTTATGGTTCCCGAACACCCTAACACACTACAAAATGCAAGATACACATAAATACTAACTAACACACTTGGTTTTCAATTAATTATCTAACTTATACTTCAAAGTTACACAAGACCCCCCCCCCCTTTTTCCATATTTACGGTTGTGAGGGTGGCCCCCACTTCCAAATCTTATAAGATTTAACTTGATCTCCCTAAATCTTCTTAAGATTTGATAAGGATGGTGTCTTGTACTATGGTAACATGATATCCTTAGGATAATAACATTAGATGGTTTATAAATTTACATGATCCTATCATAATCACCAACTTCATCTCCTTCTCATCCTCTCTTCTTCCTCACGGCCACACCACCATCCTTACACCCTCTCATTTTCATTCATCCTACAACATTTCCAAGCTTGTTCTAAGGTGTCTCGAGCCTATTTAGGAAGGTTGCAAGCAACGGATCTTGAAGGACCTCTCTTGTGTGCTATTACCCACTCTGTTTTCAGTTGTGTTCTTCCCTAGCTTGAAGCTAGTAGTAAGACTCTTAAAAACTCTTGTTACTTCATATTTTTAGTTGTTAAAATATATAACATGTTGAAAATCATATGAACACTGAACATAAAGCTAACATAAGATGAAATATTGTTAGAAGAAAGTTGTTTTGAATATGTTGATGATTATTTGTTGATTTCTTGGTAATATGATGTTGATCATCATATTGAACTTGTTAAAGCATGATTAAAAACATGATTTAACAAGTTAGGAGATGATTATGTGTTTACATGTGATAATCATCTTCATAACTAGACATGAACTTGAAGACTAAAATGATTTCTTGAAAAATAATCATTAAAGTGAGTTGATAACCTTGTTAACCCTAGATTTGTGAATGATTTTCTAAAAAGAACCAAGTTCAAAATGTGAATTTTTAGAAGATCATGATTTTATATAAACCAATATTATTTTTGGTGGAAAAACAAGTGTATGAACACTTGTGAAACAAGAGAGTTAATGAAATCAACATTTTTGTAAATTATGTTTACAAGTTGTAAACGCCGAATCTTTTCAAGAATGGAATTTTTGATGAGATAAACACACTTTAAAGAGTAACTAAGTCTACTAGAGACATTGCCAAGTTACTACAAGTTTTGAGAAAGAACAAGTTCATCTTGTCATGTAACTTACTTGATTTTAACACTTGTTAGATGAGAAATGAGTTGTTGATTGTTGATGATGTTTTAAAAGAAAATAAACACATGTTTTGAAAACATGGGAAACCTCCATTTTTAGGGGAAACTCTGCCAAAATTTTATAAATTTTGACACTTAGAAAAATATAAGTTTTTGAGAAACTTATTCCCTAAAAATGTATCTAAAAACATTTACCAAGGTTTCCCTAACTTTTATGTTAAGAAATGAGGATTTCTTCAAGAATAAAAATGGATATTAACTATGTATATTTGTGAGAAAAATATATATATTTGATCACCAAATTTTGTGCTAAGTATATGCAGTATGTATTATACTTGATAGTGTATTAGGACTTGAAGATACACTAAATACTCCTAAGGAGTGAAGATACAAAAATACACATACAACATACTTAGACAAATACAAGATACTTATATTTATTTTTGAGAAAATAATATAAGTAAGACACATAGTTAAAAATATAAATTATTTTTAACACAAGAACACATATACAAAAGATAGTGACTTGTACTTGTGCGATACAAGTCTAGTGACTAACGGTAATAAACACGTTTAGGTCACGACGCTAGATAAGCAAAACCGGTGAAGTTTACGACGCAGGAACGCAAAGTTGTGAGTTCATGCTCCCCCTTTTCTTTAACTGTTTTTGGTTTTATAACTATCGGGGGTGAAATACATGTTATAAATGTTACAAATGTTACAATGTTTACAAATGGTATGATACAAAAACAAGAAGCACTCTTGGTGAGAACGAGTAGCAAGTATGATGCGTTTTAAGAAATGCCTATGAAATACTAGATCATGTGAGCATAGACTAGATACTGAAATGCCATTAAAACATTCATTAAATACTGAATTAGGGACGAGGGTTAGATCTAACGGGTACGGCCGAACCCCACTCATGGTCACAACTAGTACCTAGTAGTGCTTCGGAGTCCCAGTCGAGGTTAATCGACATAGTCGAGGGTAATCGACACAGTCAAGGAATCATAACAAGTACTCCCCATGTCCTCAAGGAGTCATAACAAGTACTCCCTATGTCCTCACATGCCTTAAAGGAGCCATTACGAGTGCTCCTTGTACCTTAAAGTCCTTGTAAAACATTCATGTTCATACACACTTTTCATACCTGTTTACAAAGGAGTCTCTCAAAGATTTACAAGAATTACGATATACAAACAAGACGCATGAACTCGCTCAACTTTATGTTGATGTTTTCCAAAATTACATGTATTTCAGGTAACAGGATGGATCTTGGGCGCAAGTGTCGTAACTAGAAGTAAACTTCAAGTTTGGATGTCATCCACTTTTGTTGATTTGTAACCTAGACGGAGGTTGTGTTTTAAAACTTAAATAACAAGTGTTTGTAATACTCAAATTTTATGAATGGATGAACATTGTTTTGATCATGTAGTTGTTTATTACGATTGAATGCAATGATATTAAACCAGTCACACATCATACGCTTCCGCAAAAGACAGGGTGTGACAAATACAGCGGCTGCCTGATAATGTTTCAAGAATGGCTAAACTTGATTCTGATTTAAAACCTATGACCTACAAGACGTGAAAAGAAAGGAGAAGGTTTTCGTTATGCGTTATGCAAATGGTCAAGATTCATGAAACGTGCTTGCATTAAGGAGGGTGATACGGTTCACTTTTCTTTTGATGAAACTCATCAAGTCTTGAATGTTGAATTGGTTGTACCTCATAAAAGGAGTACTCATTAGTTGTTTTTCATTTAGGTTATGGATATTTGGTTTTCATATGATATACATTTACTTTGTTATGGTTATTACTTTTAACAATGTTTAATGGTTTTGAATTTTAAGTTATTACATTTTATCATATGTTAGTTTACTATTAGTGTTTGTTTTAGTGGATAACACAATTTTGACATTATTCACTGTGCAAAGTTTATCGATAATTGTTTCGACTTCAAATGCAGTTTTTGTTATGATAATCATTCATATAATCAGCGACAGACGGTTTTATTATTTATTCATCCACCTTATTCATCATACAATTTTTCGTTTATTAATATATATGTATATATTTATTTGTTTTGAAAGATAGATTAACAACCCGTGAGTATTCACGGGTTATAACCTAGTATAAATTTAACCCAATAAAAGGATAAAAGACATATATTAGGACATGTGTATACAAACTATCAACTATAACATATATATGATTGTAGCAATAAGTCATTAGGCCGGTGGGTATGGGAGGTGTCACCCCGCCACATCTGCATCCATAGCCCCCCGGGGGCGCCAACCTCTATACCGCCGCCGTTAAAGGGGGGCGCCATCCTCCTTCCGCTAGCACGTTAACGAGCAACCTTGGCATTTTCGAAGTTGATGGTGGTTAAATGGGGGCGCTATCTTCAGCCAAAGCCACACCCTGCAAGTTAAAGGGGACGCCATCTTCAGCCAAAGCCACTCCCTGTGTGACGTGGACATGACGTGGCACTGAGGTGGCGTGATAAAGCCTCTAGAGGCTTTATACCAGACCCTCCAACCTTACATTAGTTGTTTCTAGTTACTGAGACATTGAGATATAGCTCACTTATATCATATCTCATATATTTTATATAAATGGTTCAAATATGTACTAAGTCTAATATTCTTTTTTAATTAATAAATTACTAAATAAGTCCAAACTTTTCATCCTAATACATATCTTCCTTTGTTAGTCCATTTTTAACGAAGTAAATAAAATAATTTAAAGTGGTACATCAATGCAACCAGATTTGACTCACAGAAAAATAAGCCTCACCTAATAATTGGATTTTTCCACATTTTCAAATAAAGAAAAATAATAATAATACGCATAAATATTTACAAACGGCTACACAAACCACTTTGAATTGATGTTATACGACTTTTAAAAAGGGTATATTAAGAGTTAAACATTCGTTTTTGTGAAATCATCAAAACTAAAGGACCCTTTTAACTGAATTCGTCAAAACTAAATGCATGTTTAGTAGAATGGTGAAAACTACACACCCACTTAACTAGAAACTATGACCGTGAAAACTAAACACCCATTTAACAGTTGAAAGTAGAGGTGTCGAAAGCGGGTTCAAATCCTAAACCGGTTCGGATTGGTCAACAAAAAGTCAAAGCCAGGTTGAGTTTCACACTGGTTCGAACTGGTCAACAAAAAGTCAAAGCCTGGTTGAGCTTCACACCGGTTCGGGTTTTTCGGTATACTTACCAGTTTTGAGCAGTTTTGACCAACTTTTATCCGGCCTGGTTCGGGTTTAACCAGTTCCAAAGGAGAGGATTATAAATCGGCTGGAAACCTGCATAATCGTACCGGTCTCAAACTACTAAACGTCCTTTTAAATGGACTCGTCAAAACTAAATACCTGTTTAACTGGAATAATCAAACCTACACACCCACTTAACCAGAATCATCAAAACAAAATACCCACTTAACAGTTGAAAGTAGAGGCACACACATCGTGTTCAAACCCTAAACCGATTCGGATTGATAAACAAAAAGTCAAAGCCAAGTTGAATTTCACATCGATTCAAGTTTTGCCAGTATGTTAACCTGTTTTGACCAATTTTATCCGGTTTGGTTCGGGTTTAACTGGTTTCAAATAAGAGAATTATAAACTAGTTAGAAATCTACAAGTTGTACCTGTTTTTATATATATCGGGTTTGACTTGGTCAACAGGCCCGTTTCCGGTTCAAAAACCGTTTATTCTTATTGAAATGACTAATGTGACAAATACCACAGATATGGATGTAAATACTTAGAGGCTGATTGACAACTTCTGAATGGGTAAGTCTTGAACCAGTAAAAGGTCTTAACCATTAAGTGTTGAACTAGTAAGATGTCGTAACCATTCAGACTCAGTATAATACTTAACTATTTAGACATCGAGACATCTGCTCGCAAAACAAACAATCTGAACCACCGAGGATGTAAAACACCAATACAAATAGGGATGAGCATGTTACGCGTTCGGTACCTAACCGGCACCGGTACCGAAAAACAGAGAAAAGTGGTACCCGTATTTACCGGTGTTTTACCCGTAAGTACCTGTAACACCCTGGTTTCTATTTAACGAATATCGTGTAAATACCAACAATTAGATGTGTAGTTAAGACTACACATACCATAAAAATACAGGTTTATTAAAACTTTTACAAAAATAAGTTATTCTACTTAGTGTGATCGAATTCGTTGTTTAAAATTTACAACGTAGCAAAGTGCGGAAGCGTGAATCTTTATGGTGTTCGGTTCGTCGTTGAGCTTGATCGTCTTCCGGCATCCAAGGTGTACCTACATTTCATATACATGAAATGCTTTAGTCATACGAGGTTTAAATCATGTCCAAACGATGTCCGGAAAACAATTGTTTATCAAGAAAAACAAAAAAAAATAAAAATATAACTCCACCGTAATTTACGGTGGGACCGTAAATTACGGTGGCCCCTGGGCTTCTATTCTTCTACCGTACAACAGACCAGTTGCACCGTAAACAATTCAACTCCACCGTAAATTACGGTGGGACCGTAAATTACGGTGGACTCTGCATCCTGATTCTCTATTTTGTCGTAATTGACACGAAATCTTTCGTATCTTTCAACCCGCTTATCCGTTTGACCTACCGTTTCTTCCTACATATTTGTAATTTGATTCTCCATCATATGGAGTTAAAACCCGGCATCCGGCTTGATAAAATTCAAGACTTTTAAATCTTCGGCTTATTACTCTTTTACCAAAAATTTGACCCGTTACGCATTTTATCAAACAACCGTATTTGTTTGATTCCTATATCACATACACTTCATCAAATAATTGTGATATACCATATTAGATTCTAATCATAGGTTTATTACACAAGTTAAACCCGTTTTCACTAGTATGCTTATTTTGACCCGTTAAGGATATTTTAAGCACTTTTAAGCTAAATTTCGCTTTCATTCTAAACTAACGTTGAAATCTATATCTCTTATCTAGTGCTCTTCCATCACGACTAAATGTGTGTTGGATTTAAAGTAGATATCTATGTGTTCCGGATTTATACATCTTGAAATATCATTTTACGGCAAAGACTCATATGGAGTCTTTTGGCCCAAGAATTACATCTTTCACTACTCGTACTCGTTCTAAACTTTTGTTTAATCATAAGACTCCTTTCCAAACAACCTCTAAGAGTTGTTTGTTCTATTTAGCCTACAAGGGCGTTTTGGTCGATTTTGGTCCTTCTTTTAAATGAAGGGCTATCACCAATTATTCGACCAAATTAGCACTATTACATATATCATAAATAAGCGTACCTGGCTCGGATCAACAAACAGACCCGATTTTAACACTTTGCTTTATATTCGCTAATTAAGAACGATGTGAATATCCATTGGATATCTATTCCTGTAAGCATATGACTCGACAAAAGAATCATTAGTCTATATAGTCAAAAGGTGTTGTCTACACCTTTTGACCCGTTTGGCCGAATTGACCATTTATCTATGCGAGATGATATTTATTATCATCTCCTCTACATGACTCTTCCCGTTTAACACCGTACGGTTATTTTAATTATAAACCATGTATTGCTTTCGACATAATATGACCAATTTATCGATTTACTTCTTTTTAACCATTATTATGGTTTCTATCATCTTTGATTTTCTTGTTCCGTTCGACTACACGACGGAACATCATATTTCAATTGTTTAGATATCTCATTCATAATTTATATGATAAGAAAATATTCCACAATTTAAGACTAGTGTAAGCTATACTTACCTTGCATCCGAATTATGCTTTTCCGCCATTCTTGCTTCGTTTGACCCGCTTCCTTTCCAAGCCTCCACCTAGCTTGTCAAGCGTCAAACTATCATCATAATTCGTAAGACGGTTATATTAGTCATCATTAATTATGACTATTCCATCTTACATATTTTCTATCACAATTATCATTCGATCTTATTAGTGGTCGGTTTGACTACTAAAAGTCAAACGCCCCTTAGCATATAAATGCACATTCAAATTCTATCTATCAATTAGTAGCTAACATGATCTTATACACTTAGTTACATGAACATGGCTACCAAATTTCATCATAACACTCAAAACCCATTTCAATCATGTATGAACAAGTTCCCAAATCACTTAATTTGTTTGAGTGCCTTGTTTCTATTACCCAATATGATGATTTTAAACATAAACTTATCATCATCTTTACTATTACATAAAAACCCACTTCCTAGTTTACTTGTTAATCACATACAAGTGATATTACTTCAAGTTCTTCATGATTTCATCATATCTAACAAAACCCACTTCTAGTTACTTATGGACTCTTAACAAAATCTCTAATTTGTTCAAGTAGTTCATTCATATGAGTTAGTATGATGTTTATAAACACCATTTGAACATCAATTTCATCAATTTAACCAAAACCCACTTAGCTCATAATAGGGTAATTATCAAATCCCTAGTTTATGGCACAATTCTACAAGTTTGCATCTAGGGTTTGTTCCTAGACTTATACCCACACTAATATCACTATAACATTGAACATTCATGCAAGAATTTCGTTCATGCAAGCTCATCAAAATTTCGAGATATTACTAAACATCAAAATTCTACATACCTTGTGATCCCCTAAGCTTGGTGATCACGATTTTATTAAAAGGCCCAATTTCTTGGCTTGATTTCTCCTTGGTTTAGTTGGATTCTTTGTGTTTAGGGTTCTTGAGGGAAGCCCTCTTTCTTCTCCTGCATATATCGACCAAACACACACACAAAGTGTGTGTTTTGGTTTTTATTTCATTTAACTTAAAACATTTTCATGTTTGCCTCTTTTTAGTCCCTCAAGTTCCAAAGTTTATAAAATGGTTAACTATTTCAAGTTTCCTTCCTTTCTTTATTGTTTTCAAATAATTAACTAACTAGGTTAATTATTCCTAGTTAACTTTGTGGGTTCAGGGAGTTATAACCCGTTTTATCTTAAGTCCCTTTAGCTCGTGCCTTTTATATACTTTGTTTTCTCAAAGTATTTATTCCCCTTTTTAATTAATATTAGGTTTATTTATTTGAGTCCCAATATTTACCGGGTTAATTTTTACCACTAACGGTATTTTACCCGTCTTTACTATTAACGTGGTTTGATTACCAAACCCGTTTTTGGGATGTTACAGTACCCGTACCAAAAAGTGAAGAAAATGGGTATTGGTACCGGTACCAAATATTCCGATACGGTACCGGTTCGATATCGATACCTGCTACCAAATGCTCATCCTAGACACAAAGGGTGTAAAACACACACTCTTCTCTAGTCTCCACCGGATTTTCCGGATAATAATCCAATTGACAAACAACCAAATCATAACATTTAACAAACTTTCTTTCAACCCCAACCCCATATCATTTTCCACAGCTTCAAAGATATTCTATCAAAATTCCATCAATCATTCATCCTTTTTTCCCAAACCCCATACCAAAAAAAACCCCAATTCCTCACTTCAATTCCACCAAATCATGTTCCAAATTCACATAATTTAATCAACCCACAACACCAAAACCCATCATGGACAGAGCAACACAACTAAAACGAGGGATTTCCCGCCAATTATCAACAAATTCAGTGAAACAACTAACTTCAAAGTTAAGTTTCAGGCGACAGAACTCGTTAGATCCACGATCCAACAACAACAACGGGCGGTTCGGGTTCGGGCGGCAGTCATCTTTGGACCCGATGCAACGGGTACCTGTTAATAAAGATGATGATGAACTTGCTACGGTTCCTGGGAATTTAGATTCGACTATGCAGTTGTTGTTTGTGGCGTGTAAAGGTGATGTTCAAGGGGTTAAAGAGTTGTTGGATGATGGGGTGGATGTGAATAGTATTGATCTTGATGGGAGGACTGCTTTACATGTGGCTGCTTGTGAGGGGCATGTGGATGTTGTCTTGCTTTTGTTGAGGTGTAAGGCGAATATCGATGCGCGTGATCGATGGGGGAGTACGGTATGTGCGTCGGTTTGATTGATTTTCAAAGGATATGGTTTGGAACTTGATGCTTTTTAGGAACTGGATTATGTTAAAGTTTGCTGAATTATGCAATTTGATTCTTTGTTAGTTTAAATTTTAACCACTTTTTAAAATTATGTCTTGTTTCTTTGGATGAGACCTTGTTCATGTTCGTTCGTTTAGATTTTACCTGACAAATTGATGAGTTTAGGGGCTGTTTGTTTACCTCTCAATGAGGCTCTTAATGGTTCAGACATCTTACTGGTTCAGCACTTAATGGTTCAAACTGTTTGTTTCGTGAGCAGATGTAGATGTCTGAATGGCTCGGACATTTGCCTCTGAATGGTTAAGTATTATACAGAGTCTGAATGGTTAAGTATTATACGGAGTCTGAATGGTTAAGACCTCTAATCTGAATTGGTCAGACATTTGTCTCTGAATGGTTAAGCATTATACTGGCTCTTAATGGTTCAGACCTCCTCTTACGGGTTCAGCACTTAATGGTTCCGACCTTTACTGGTTCAACACTTAACCATTTAGGTTACAAATTTGTGTGATTAAATTGTGAAATTTGATGCTTAGTGGCTTAAAGTTTAACAAAATCAAGTTAACTTTTAAAATTTGAGGTAATATCTTTGTTAAATTATGAAATTTGATTCTTGTTAGCTTCAATTTTAATCAAATTATGTCAAATTCTTTCAAAAAATATGTTCGTTTTTTTTTTTTTTTCATTTAGGGCTGAAACCGAACTGAATTATGTAAATTTTGAAACTTGTGGCAAGAACTTTGTTAAATTATGTAATTTGATCCTTATGTTAAATTTTGAAATTTGTGGCAAGGACTTTGGTTGGTTGGGTTTTGTTGGTTTTAATTTTAAAAGAATTTAGTTTCATCAAGTGATTGAATTGGATGGATTGATGAGTTTGGTTTAGTTAAGAGTTCCTGTTTGTATAATTATGTAACAAAATTTGATGCTAAAGTTTTGAAATTTAAGAAAATATTTTTGTTAAAATATGAAATTTCATGCTTAGTAGCTTAAACTTTAACTAAACTATGTGAAGCCGTGAAGGTTTCTCCAAAAAAATATGTTCGGTATCTTTTGGTTAGGGCTGTAAACGACTTGAACTGAACTGAATGAGTCCTTGCTCATGTTCGTTCGTTTAGATTTTATCAGACATAGTGGCAGTTCATGAAATTTAACCGAATGAAAATTCATGTTTCTTGTTCGTTTGTTAAGGAAAATAATTTGTTTGTTGATTATATAAACAAACGTCTACAAACACAACTTTTTCATCATAATAATTATTGAGGTGGGGTCTTTGTTAAATTATGGTTTGGTTAGATGGATTGATGGGTTTGGTTTAAGTTGGTTTCGTGTTTTGATTGATTAAGTTATGAAATTTGATGCTTATTAGGTTGAATTTTAAGGGGATTGTGTTAAAGTTTGGAATTTGTGGCAGTATTTTTGTTGAATTTTGATTATTTGTTGGCATAAATTTTAACCAAATCAGGTCAAGTTCTTTTTAAAAATATGTTCTGTTTGTTTCAATTAGGGGTGCAAATGAAACGAACTGAACCGGATGAGACCTTGTTCATGTTAGCTTGTTTAGGATTTATCAGACAAATTGACGAGTTTAGTTTTGTTTAGAATTTAAATTTGCATGGTTAAATTATGAAATTTGATCCTTATTAGCAAGATTTTTCAACCAAATCATGTTTAATTTTGAAACTTGAGGCAAGATTTTTGTTAAATTATGAAATTTGATTCTTAATAGCTTAAATTTAAACAAAATCATGTCAAATTATCTCCAAAAAATATGTTATGTTTCTTTCAATTAGGGTCGGAACTAAACCGAACGAGACCTTGTTCATGTTTGTTCATTTATATTTTATCGGACAAACGGACGGTTCATGAACATATAACTGAACGAAATTCGTGTTTGTGTTTGTTTGATAAGGAAGATAATTTGTTCGTGTCCGTTCGTTAAGTCTAAACGAACACAAAAGGACGTAAACGAATACATTTGGTTCATTGTAATATTCATCAAGGCAGGATTTTTTTGGCAAATACAATTGACTCATTGTAATATTATTTGATTTTTAATATAGAGGTGAAACTCTTTATGGATTTCCTGGCTGTTTAATTATTTTGTTATTGTCAAATTTCATTATGACAGGCAGCTGCTGATGCCAAATACTATGGACACATAGAAACATACGATATACTGAAGGCTCGTGGCGCCAAAGTTCCGGTATTTTACAGTTATCACGTTCTTAACATGTTAATACTTTCTAATTTGGATTAATACTATAATGGATATATGTTTTAATTTTGTTAGAAAACGAGAAAGACACCTATGTCTGTTGCTCATCCTCGAGAAGTTCCGGAGTATGAGCTCAATCCTCATGAGCTTCAGATTCGAAAAGGCGATGGCATCTCAAAGGTAAGCCTGTTTTCCTTTTAATACAAATTTGTTTCTAGTTTGGGATAATAAGAGAAATGGTAAGATGAACGGGTTGCGTAACATGTCAAAGGGGTGCATATTGAAGCGGTTGGCATGTGTATTATTTTAAAAGCTCCAATTTTTTGGTATTTATAAATGATTACAAAATTGTCATCTGTTTTGGTTGTAGGCTTTAAGTTATGCTGCTTTTTACGGTTTATGCTTCATGTAATTCTCTCACTTTGTCTCTATGCTTATATCAACTTTTGGACATTTTGACAGGGAGCGTATCAAGTCGGTAAATGGAATGGCACAAAGGTTTCAGTGAAGATACTAGACAAAGACTGCTCTTCTGACCCTGAAAGCGTGTATGTGGCCAAAAATATTTTTTCCATATATTAATGTTTTTTTTAACTGGATGAAATGTTGATTATATGCATGAGTGTAAAAGTTACAATTAAAGAGATCCAATCATAAGACATTCAGGGGCGGAGACAGCATGTTAGGAGCCGTAGCACGGGCTACGGCTCAAAGTCGTGTTCGTAGTGTTAATTTTTTGTTTTTTTTTTATTTTATATAAAGGATACCCCTAAAAAAATACGAGGATACCCCTATAAAGGATTTTATATGAATACACCGTAATTTTTTTTTTTTTGGGATACCCCTGGTTTTAAAGTCTAGCTCCGCCACTGAAGACATTCACATCTGGATTAAGTAATGTGCCAAAACGAGTGATACAGGATGGGTTGGGTTGACCCGGAACATTTTCCCCCAAAGATTGATTTTTTTATAAGCAATCAGAGTATAATATATGATTACAAAAGTTGTATTTTTGAGTAATAATCTAAATTTTCTATTAAAATGCTTTAGAAACTTTTATGCACTAGAAGTACACTTTTAGTGCGCCTTTTGATACCTTTAAGCTATTCATTTTATTTGATCGTTAGAGATATAACATAACCCAATTGACCCGTTACTATTTGACTTACAATATGATCTAAGATATGAGAAAAGACTAATGCTACTCGAGCTCGATTTACTGAGTGATCATTTTTATTTTCTGTCATTGTGTTCGACTTCTGAATATTGAATTCAAAAGGTGGCAATTTAGATCCACTAACGGGTCAAATGGGTTAAAAGGGTCCGCAGGTCAAACGTCTTTAGCTTTTGTGGTCATATTTAACACATTTTTCACTTAAATTAATTAGATTATAATTGTAGTAATTTAGCTTTTGTGGTCATATTTAACACATTTTTCACTTAAAAATAGAAAAAAAAAGTGACAAAAAAGTGAGACAAAAGTGTTGTTGGGTCAACTCGAACTGTTTTAACCTGTAACTAAAGGTCACCCATTTTGACCCGAACCCATTAGATCCATTTTCTAACCTGCCTAGGACTACAAACGTTCAACGAACATTCAGCGGAAAGTTCGTTTGTGTTCGTTTGTTTAGTTAAATGAACGAACATCAACAGAGGCCGCGTTCATTCATTTATGTTCGTGAACGTTGGTAACATGTTTGTTTATGTCCGTTTGTGTTTGATAGTTCATTAGTGTTTTTAATTATTATATTTTATTTAAATACTTCAAAATTCCAACAAATAAAATATTTATTAAGTATCTATGTAATATATATTCTTTGGGTAAAGTTTTTTTTTTTTTTTTTTTGGGTAAAGCTATGTAATATATATTCTGTTAATGAACATTAGTTTGTGTTCGTTTATGTTCATGAATGCTCGTTTGCGTTCGTTACCGAAAATTAACAAACGAACACCTTCATTTTCTTAACGAACGCATAGGAAAAGAAAATCTTGTTCGGTAAGTGTTCATGAACAGTTCATAAACACGTATATTTCCTTAACAAACAAACACAAACAAGGTCTTGTTCGTGTTCGTTCGGTTTGTTTGTAGCCCTAATTACCTGTCTAACTACTGTATAATGGCTTCACATTACACTCTAACTGGCATTGAACTCTTATTTATTTATAACAAATGCAGAAATGCTTTCAAACATGAGTTGACCTTGTTGGAGAAGGTTCGGCATCCCAACGTGGTTCAGTTTGTTGGAGCCGTCACCCAAAGAGTACCCATGATGATTGTTTCCGAGCATCACCCCGGAGTAAGTCAAAGAAAACAAAACCAACAAAAATCCAAAACGGCTTAAAAATTGAAATAAATAGTATTGATTCAAAAATAACATAAAAATCTTGAATTTATGTTGAAATTTCAGGGTGACCTTAGAACCTATCTTCAAAACAACGGACGCTTGTCGCTATCCAAAGCTCTTAAATTTGCGCTTGATATCGCCAGGCAAGTAGAACATCGATCGTGTCGGGTTGGTGGGTTAGTGGGTTGGCGGGTTGAAATGTGCAACCTGAACCCGACCCATATTGTTATTCGTGTCATAGATTTCAACCTAACCAGCACACACATAAATACGAGTCAACCCGAACACTGACCCGTTTTTATAAATAACTTATACATTTTTTTAAGAGCTGTAAGCGGGTTGTTGGGTTGTAAGCGGGTTATCAATAACGTGTTTAATGGTGAGTATGAGTGTGACAAGTAAAAATATGGTGTGTCAAAACTAACAATATTATAACTAACCATGTAAATGGAAAAGGAAAAAACAAAAACAAGAATACAAAAGTTTTTTTTTTCTAAATACTTAAACGGGTTAATGGGTCAACTCGCTTTTTATACGGGTCAACCCAAACCTGACCCGTTTTGATACCGGTCAACCCGAACCCAGCCCGTTTTTTAATGGGTCGTGTTGTCGACCCAAACCTGTTTTTTTTCGTGTCGGGTTCGAGTCGTGTCAAGAATTTCCGCACCTAATTTAACCCATTTATGTGAAAAAGGGGTCAACTCGGGTTATATTTGATTAATAATTGGTCAATGGGGTAAACTTTTAAATAAATATCAACAAGCCCAACAGTTTAAAAGTTGCATAGAGTATTATACTCAATTGTTCTTTATTCAAGAACTTGGATCACTATCTATAATCATATCTAATAAGTTATTATTTAAGAAATTAAGAAGAGTCCAAAAAGGTGTCGATGCGGGGAATTCAACCGACCCAACCCATTTCTAAACCGCCCTAAATTTTACCAGTTTGACCCGTTACGCGACTCATCGATTTTGTGTATTGCAGGGGAATAAATTATCTTCATGAATGTAAACCGGACCCGATTATTCACTGTGATTTAAAGCCAAAGTAAGGCAACTAACAGAAGTTGACTATTCTGTAACACGATTTGTATGAGTTTGTATTTTGAGATTTTTTTTTTAAATAACTGAAATATTGGAAGGTGCCAGAAATATTTTTCTGGATATCGGTGGCCAGTTGAAGGTTGCAGGTTTCGGGTTAATCAGATTGTCGAAAGTTTCACCAAATAAAGCAAGATTAGCGCGGCCCGATACCATCGATCCAACAAGTAAGTTCTGGAGACACATGAAAGTTTGTAAAGATATATGCAATGTGAAAGATAATTTTTTTGAATATTATTTAAATCAGTAACTGAATCTTTCCTTTTGATATAGATCTATATGTTGCACCAGAGATTTATAATGATGAACTATTCGATAGACGTGTGGATGCGTACTCATTTGGCCTTATTCTTTACGAGGTAACTTTTCTAGGCTCAAATAATTAGAAAAATGTATGTGTATCTTTGATTTTGAATAATATACCGCTTTATGAGTAAAAGTGTTGATTGGTTATCAGTTTGTCAAACGGGTCAAATGTGAAAAAGCAATCTTTTTAGCTAAAGATGCAAACGGGTCAAAACTGTAGTATATTGAGAATACACATACATTTTTCTAATATCGGTGTATCTTTTTCTAGACTCAAACAAATAGATATATGTATGCATATCTTTGATTTTATATAATATACAAAATAGAAGTGGCCATTTTAACCGCTTTATGGGTAAACAAGTTGATTTGGTTATCAGTTTGTCTAACAGGTTAGATTTGCAAAGGCAACATTTTTAGCTAAGATGCATGCGAGTCAAACGGGTCAAACTGACCCAAAGTGTATCGAGAATGCATAAACCCCCTAATCGTTTTTGTCGTATATTATATATTTGTATATATGTTCATTATGTCATTTAATCAGTTCTGTTAGTTCCTTGGAAGTTAAAAATTTAACATTTATCTCAACATTTGATCTTGATTTTGTTTACTATGAGATTAGATGATAGAGGGTGTCCAACCATTTCATCCAAAGGTTCCGGAAGAGGCTATTAAGCTTCTGTGTGTAGTTAACAAGAGACCGCCATTCAAGATAAAATGTAAATATTATCCTCCAGACTTAAAAGAGTAAGTCATTTTGTTTTCTACACAATATGTGGAATCATGTATTCTAATCATTGCTTGCAAATTTTGTATTCATTTCTCATTGAGTTACTTTCATATAAAATAGAGGTGGCCAATGGGCGGATTTGGGTCAAAATGGATGGTAATGGGTCCAGGTCAAATGGGTATCTTCTTGTCCGGCCCAATACTGTTCGGATCGGGCTGAACCGAAAAATGATGTCCAAAATTTTATTAATAGTTAGCGTAGCAGGTATGATTAACAAGAGCATATCGTTTTGAGTAATAATCTAATTTTTTTAATAAAATGATTTACAATGTTATATTCGTTAAAAATGCTTTGGGAGACTTGCTAGCAGTTTGGCACTTTTGACCCTTTTCCATAGTTTTTTTTTTTTTTGGTGACTCGTTAAAAATACTTTGGGAGACTTCTTAGCCATTTGGCACTTTTGACCAGTTCCTTCTAAGTTTTTTTTGGCCCATTAAGATTAAAAAACACACCGCGAATCGACCTATTTATAAAATTAATAGTAACTTTCTACTTCTTTTCTTTATTTTTATTTATTTTGTAGATTACTCGAGGAGTGTTGGTATCCAGATTTGGCTATAAGACCGCACTTTCACGAGATCATCATACGACTCGACAAAATTGTCAAAAATTGCTCTAAACATGGACGGTGGAAAGACACATTTAAGCTCCCATGGTATGATATTTCGTTAAAAATTTAACTTTATAAACACATTATTGTTTTTTTAAGTGTTTAAAATGCATCAGTGTGTTTCAATATGAGTCTCAAACAAACAGTAATAACTTTATCGCCATTTTGTGTTAATTAAGGTTAGGAAATCTTGTTACAGGTTGTAATTATAGCTATAGAGGCTGAATGATGAACATCGGCTGGTGTAAATAATCAGGCGTTAGGAGTTTTGTGCACAGGTATTTACAGTCGCGTATGGGTATACATTCGGCTGTGAGCATAATCTTCAGCGACAATCAATTGGAATATGGTTACGCCTTGTGTGAGAATTGTTGTTTTGTGATATAATACGAGTTGTTTTATAGTTTTTCGTGAACTCAAGAACATCAGCAAAAGTAGTTGTAAACTAAAAAGCAATCACTGTTGAAAATCTTTACAAAATATTGATGGCAACAGAGGGATTGGTCTTGTTTCTGCTTCTGTCTATCTTCAACATTATTAAACAATAAGTGTAGATCATAGATATCGCCTCGGGTGGTTCCATCATCCTCGAATATCGCTCTTCCTCCCGCGATCTAAGTATAATCCAGTATCGAAGGGTTGATAAGTATGTATTAGGACAACCCATATCTACTTGCTAATCATATCCTGTAAAATTGTTAAATGACCATTTTTTAACATATATGATTTGGTCGCTTTAATAGTTTGATAATCTATATTTTTAATAGAGTTAAGTTCGTTTTTGCTCCCTGTGGTTTGTTCATTTTAACGGTTCTGCCCCAATAGTTTAAAAATTGTCATTTTCCTCCTTGGTGATGCTAACTTTTCACCATTTTGCTCCCCACCTCAAACGGCATTCATTTTAGCCGTTAAATTTTAGTCACGTGCCCCCTCACATGAGGGACATTTCAGTCTTTTACCTTCCAATATTTTATCCTCTTAATATTAAAATCCTAACATTATCTTTATCAGAGTACACCATCTGCGATCTTGAACACCAAGAACAACCTAAAACTAAGATTAAATCAAATTTCTAATTTTGGGGGTTTTACTAAAAAAATTATTTCATTTAATCAAAACCCCACGTCAGAATCCAATGCAAGAAAGTGAAAATGCATCAGCCAAGAAAGGATCAAATTTTGATGGTCATCAAAGGTTTCTTTTAACTATATCTGTCACATATAAATGAATCCGAGAGAAAAAAGTTCAAAAATAAATAAATTTAAAATCAAACAATTAACAACCAACAACCCATTTCAAGATTTTGAATAAACTTAATCGAAATACAATAATTTATGATAAAAACATACGAAGAGACAGATTAGAGACACATTTTTGCCCTTCATTAAAAGGGAGGAAAAAGACAAAAAATCTTGATGTTAACTGAAAAATTTGATTAGATTTTGATTTTGGATGAAAATGGGAACAAAATTGAAACCATAGGGACCCAGATTCAAAAGTTTTGAGTTTTGGACTAAAATGACAAAAATGACCAAACCTCAAGGACCATTTTTGTAGTTTACTCTTTAATTAAAGTAGGCTTTTAACTAAGGTTTTAATTAATTATTGGGTTTTTAATCATCAATTAATGTTGGGCTTTCATTAAAAGCCTAAAAATATATATGAGAGGTAGCTTAAAATACTTTCAAGGACAACGTAATACATAAAACTTAAAAAAAGTACACTTTGGCGTAAAAGTTCAGGGGTAGCGAGTGCTACCCCTCACTAGAAGCTACGTCAGCCCCAGACAAGGTGAGTACATAGTGATATTAAAAAGTAACATAAAAACTCATTGTTTTGTGTTTGTTTTTAGATATTTGTTTAGGCTGGGTGGTATGGAGTGACGTCCCACCTCCATATAAAGCCATTAACGCCCCTAACACCGCCCTATGGGCACCAAAGGGGCTCTGAGGGGATACTCATGAGTTTTTTCTACAACGACGGCTACTCGTGAGTGTGTTGAAATATCCTTTTCCATGATTATGTTTGCTAGTTGAATTTGATAACTACTGTGCCTTCTGTGAGAAGTATTTGTATCCACAACTAGATACAATGACTAAAGGAAATATATCATACTTGAATTCTCAAGTTGTGAACACTTATTGTCAAACGGAAGCACACATTGGTTGTCTTTTTGTAACGGCAAATGTGACTCCTATTCTACTTACACCAATAATTTTAAACTACTTTTTTACTCGTGTTTGAACCTAAGACCTCCCCTCTAAGCGGCATGTGACTCTATCAAGTGGGCTAACCTCACATTAGCAAAACGTATTTGTTGTGTTACCACACAACTAGGATTATAGGAACAACTCCTTTTTATTGTGGTTGGGATGAAACGCACAACCACCTTGTGGTATCTCCCTATCTATGTACATAACAATTACTCGAAAGTATAGGAAAATAGTTGTGATGATTTCTACGTGTAATAGAGTAAATTGGTAAATGTAAACTTTGTGCACGCTATTGTAATTGTAATAGTGGTTTATTAGATTGTTTGAGATATGTTCAACTTGATAGATTACCAATATTTAATAATGCACACCATTGCCTTTAGAGAATATACTTATTCAATTTTAGAGAATATACTTATTCTGTCAATAATCATAAAATTTTTATTGTCCTATGTGCACCATACTAAAATGATAAGTTATGAACACATACGCATTAGATTAGTCGTAGGAATTTAATTGTCCTATGTGCACCATATAATTTCTTTGTCGTGGATTTTTATCTTACTTGATTTGATAATAAGATAAAGAACCTTTTATTACATGGGTTCAATAATAAAAGCAATTGATAGTTAGGATAAGTTTGGTTCGCAGAATATTTTGAAATTGGAATTTCTATAGAAACTAGAATTTGAAGGAATTTGATTTGAAATTTAAACATTACAATTGAAATTGAAATCTCAATTTCATTTTTGATGTGTTTGGTTGTTAAATAAATTATAATCCATCACCCCAACACCCACCACTACCGGTTCGGGTGGAAATGGTACATGCGGAAACTGTTCGGGTTGAAACGGTTCGCGTCGAAACAGTCAAAACAATTCGAGTAAAAAAGGTACATGTCAAAACTGTTCAGATAGAAATGGTACGGTTCGAAAAGGTCGAAGATTCCAATGCATTTACTTTAATTCCTTAACATACAAGAAGAATTTTGAATTCCTTTAGTTAAAGGAATTTGAAGGAATTCATGTCAAATTCCAATTTCATTGTCAAACAAATACACAAGGGTGAAAGGGGTGGGTGCGATGAACTAAGTGGTAAACTAGTTTACCTCGCGGGGAACACCGCCGCCATCAAAGTTTACCTCGCGAGGAGACTTGATTTCGGTATATACTCACCACATAGGGGAAGAAGAGAGAGAGAGAGAATTAGATAATGATGGGGCCCACACTCGAGGTGATCACCTCTTATGTTTTAGTACAAGAGGGGACTTAGAGATGGAAATTGACATGACAAGATGTGATTGGGTGAGTGGAGAGTTTACCTCTTCTCAAGAGGTGACTACCCGTCTCACCCTAAAGATTGGAATCGAGATTCCAATTCCAACAAATTCTATGAACCAAACATCTCAAGAGATGGAATTCAGATTCCAGTTCTCTTAAATTCCATTTAATTCATGCGAACCAAATGCATCCTTAGTAATGGATATTTAGGAAGTATAAAACAATATCTTAAAATAAAATATGATTAAAATTACGTATAAGTATCTTAAGTAACTTTTTAAAACTGAATAAGAAAGTGAAATAAGAAAAGTCGGAAGCAAGATCTTGACATATAGAATTGATAACACATGACGTAACCAGTTAGTTATCTAATGATTTTTTTTTGAAAGGTGTGAATTATTCGCGAATGTCGGGAGGTCTAGCATACGTTGTCTTAACCGGGTCCGCGCTAGAGAGCTCACTCGCACAATAGATCCCCAACAGGGGCGGACCTACCTTAGCCCGTGGGTGGGCGGCCGCACCCCTTAAAAAAATTTAGTGTTATTTTTCGCGAAAAATCCCGACCGCACCCCTTGGAAAATTTCGACCGCACCCCTTGGAAAATTCTGACCGCGCCCCTTAGAAAAAAAATGTTAGGAATTTGTATAAAAAAAATTTGTGAACACGGATTTAAACCCGACCCAATTATGTAAACAAGCCCACTAATCTCTTTAAATAAAACTTGTATTCCTATAACCCAACATCAAGCCCAATTGAATAAGTTTATGGTAAAACCCAACCCAAATAACTAAATCAATTAAACAAAACATAACCCAAATAAACCCAATCGACCTTTCATCTCTCCCGCCCTCCCATCTCTGCTGCAGCGACCAAGAAACAAAAGGATCAACCTGCAGACAGGCTTCGATCGATCAGCCACAGCCACCGTAGACAGAGTGCAGACTAGCCGATCAGGTACCAGTCCTTGATTTCATTATTCAAGAGTTTTGATAAGGTATCTTTTGATAAGGTTGTTGATAAATGATAAGGTTGCTATTGTGTAATTACGGCAAATGGCAATAGTAGGAAAATAGATTTATAGGGTTCATTTTATTATTAAATATGAAAGAAGTCACTGGATTGTTGATTTTATTATTAAATGTTAAAGTTGTGTTTTGCATTATTTATTGTTGATTCCATTCTTTCTTATTTATTTATTGTTGATTTCATTAAATATTAAAGTTGTGTATGTGATTAAGGAATATTGTTTATTTTGTATGTGATAGGCACAATGAGTAAAGATGTTATGGCGCGATTTCTCAACAAGAGGAAAGCGGATGAAATTGGATCATCTTCCGATTTTGTTGATGTGAATGATCTTCCCTCGGATCCTCATGATCGCAAGAGGACCATGTCAACCAACTAAGAGGACCATGTCAACCAACGTGAATCAACGAGATGATGTTAGAAGGGCATACCTACTAAGAGGACCATGTCAACCAACGGGTATTCAATATCCAACATCAACATTTCAAGGTAAAGAGTTGAGAAAATTCAAACAAGAACGGTATGACCGAAAGGAATACAAGGGATGGTTAGAGTATAGTATAAAATTGGATCGTGAAAGCCAAAGAAGACAATTGGAAAAAACGGAAGATGTGCTTTGTACCGGAAGTGGGTTGAATCAAGAAATAACACTTTCAAGACCCGGAGATACACGTTGGAATTCCCACTATAAAACGCTTTCGCGTTTGATTACTTTATATCCAAACATTATGGAAGTTCTTGGATTGATAGAGCTGTTATTTAGAAAGTACATCTAGATGATGTTTTGGATAGATTTCAAAAAATGAAAACCCGTAGGGCGACTTTTTAAATATGCTTGTAACAATGTTTGACGTGTTTTTGATGATTATATAAATTTAAGTTTGATGTCCTTTTTTTACATGACCCGACCCGAACCGGTTTTTTTATGTATATATCTAGACGCCTAAAATTTTAAAAAAAATTCCGCACCCCTATGAAAAAATTCCTGGGTCCGCCACTGATCCCCAATTTAAACCCCCTATCACTCAGACTCGAACTTAAGACCTGGAGGAAAAAACTCACACAAACCCATTATAGATGGAATTTAAATACTCGTGACCACCGTTAGATCACTAGTGATGGTTTGTTGATTTATTTCTTGCCCATGGGGCAACCCTTTATAAAAGTATAAAACCCCAAAGTAACCCCTAGTCACTATTTACAACCTTCATTCACCATTTTCTTCTTCTTGCTTGCTTCCGTAAACCACACTGTTAGTCATTCAACCTCCTTATAAACTTACACTATTTCACTCCTTTTATACCTTCTTCCAATTTAGGTCTCCGCAATCTTCAATCTATCTGCACATATAACCATATATTCATGTTCACATCTAATTATTTCATAAATTCGTATAGATAATGTTGTGTTCATTCTCGATGTTGATTTTCGTTGTTATTTGCAGGTTGCAGGTGATCAATTGGATGATATACGCCGCAATAATTACGTGAATATTGCGGTTCGTTTTCTTATTATGATGTTTTGTTTCTATAGATTTGTAATGGTGTAGTGCTTTTGATTAATTAGTGTTTTGATATTAGAGCTTCTTGTTGTAGGTTTTGTATTGTCAGTTAGGGTGTTTGATGTGTTCTTCCAGTTTAGGTTCTATAATCTTCAGTTAATCTGTCTACGTAGCTGTATAATCGTGTTTACAGACATTTTGTAACATCATTTTGTTGAATTTTCGCCTAATTTCACTTCTGATTTTGTGTTTTATTTCATGAATCGTTTGGATAATGATATCTTCGTTCTCGATGTTGCTTTTCGCTGTTATTTGCAGGTTATCAATTGGATGATATACGCCTGCAATTATTACGTGAAGATTGCGGTTAGTTTTATTACTAGGATGTCTTGTTTCAATAGATTTTCAATTAGGTTTGTTGATAGTGTAATGGTGTAGTGGTTATGATTAATTAGTGTTTTGATATAGAGTTTCTTGTTGTAGTTTTTGTTTTCTTAGTTAGGGTATTTTGATGGCTTCTAGAGCAATATTGAGACGGAGGCGTGTTCTTTCGGATTATTTCCGTATTTCGGGTCGCTCAGTTCAAGGTCTGAGCCATGGGATAGCTGCCACATACTCTGACTCGTGTGCTTCTAGCTCTTCAAGCTCGGTTCCAAATAACACTAAATATAACAACGCATACTTTACAAGGGATGAGGATCTTAAGAACTTATCTGCACTAGGATTGTTTAGGACTCAAAACTTTCATACGCTTACCAGACATGGAACATTGGGGAATACGTTACCCACGAGGGTTAATTTGGTATTGCAATGTTCAAGTTTTGGTACAATGGCCACAGCACCTAAACCGAATTTGAGTAGTGATGAGGAGGATAAAGAACAAGTTGCTAAGAAGCGGAAGGAAGCGTCTCCAGAGGAATGTGATCAAGCTGTTGAAGGTTTAACGAGCGCGAAAGCGAAAGTTAAAGCCAAACTGGGGAGTGAGTCTCAGAAGCCGGCTAGTTCCATTTTGAAAAGAACTTGGGCAATGCTGTTGGGGATTGGTCCAGCTCTACGAGCTGTCGCTTCTATGAGCAGGTTCGATATATGGTTTCAGGTTATTTTTTTAATCTGAATTAAGCCAACGGTTAATCTCCGTTTCATACTTTTGTTTGTGTGGTGCTTAATTTAGGGAAGATTGGGCTAAGAAACTCGTTCATTGGAAAAATGAATTTGTCGATACCCTGAAGCATTACTGGTTGGGTATCAAGCTTCTTGGTGTTGATGTGAAAATCAGTTCTAGATTGCTTCTTAAGCTTGCTGGCGGAAAGAGTCTTTCTAGGAGAGAGAGACAACAACTAACACGTACCACTGCAGATATCTTTCGGCTAGTTCCTGTTGCGGTTTTCATTATTGTTCCGTTTATGGAATTTTTGCTGCCCGTATTCTTGAAACTCTTCCCCAATATGTTGCCTTCTACCTTTCAGGACAAGATGAAAGAACAGGTGCTAGTTCAGACTGTATTCTAAACATCAGTTTGTCACATTATGTTAATTCCATTTCTCAATGGGTATGCCTGTATATGAATCGAACGAACACGAAAATATAATCGAACATATTTTTTTGTTCATGTTCATTTATTAATAAAATGGGCATGTTTGTGTTCCTTTATGTTCGTTCGTTAAAAACCTAAACAAACAGTTCGTGAACGTAAACAAACATACTTTTACAAACAATAACCAATACAATTGAACAAACATAAATATACATTATTGACTAAACATAAACGAACATAAAGTAATTATTTCTATAAATTAGTGATTAACTACGATAAATTCCATGGGAAAAGCCATTTTTATTACTAGAAAGCCAATTACCAATTGGTTATATTTATGTGAGTAATTAGAAAATTTCTTTTATGTTTGATATTCATATAAATATAACTACTTATGTATTTAAATTGAAACGAACATAAAGAACAAGTTTAAACGGACGGACATAAACAAATGTTAATAAACGAACATAAGTGAACATTAATGAACGAGCATCCCGTCGAACAAGTTCACGAACAGTTCATGAACATTCGGTTCATTTACAGGCCTATCAATGGGTAGTCCTAATGTTCAATTGGCCTGATTACGGTTACCTGTAGGAAGCACTGAAAAGGAAGTTGAATGCAAGAATAGAATACGCAAAGTTTCTTCAGGATACAGTTAAAGAGATGGCCAAAGAGGTCCAAAATACGAGGAGTGGAGAAGTCAAGAAAACCGCAGAAGATCTTGATGACTTTTTGAACAAGGCAAGCTCGATGACAGTTCAATACTTCAATAGCTGTCTGTATATATAGATTCCGTTCGAAATATGCTTCATTTACAAACTCATATACAGGTCAGAAAAGGTGCTTCTGTTGCCAATGAGGAAATTTTGGGATTCGCAAAGTTGTTCAATGACGAACTTACCCTTGATAATATCAGCAGGTCGGGTTTCAGTCATTTGTTCAGCATTGTTACTTGAGTATGCTATCATTATTGGTACTAACTTGTTGAAACTGTGCTGTTATTAGGCCTCGTTTAGTGAACATGTGCAAGTATATGGGAATCCAACCTTATGGAACAGACGCGTACTTGCGATACATGCTGCGCAAAAGATTACAATGGTATATTGTATTTACCATATTTAATGTTGTTGGGATGTTGGCTGTCGTTACATTACTATATATGTCATCTTTGTATGTAGGATAAAGAATGATGATAAGATGATTCAGGCAGAGGGTGGTGTGGATGCTCTTTCTGAAGAAGAACTTCGTGAAGATTGTAGAGAACGAGGCATGCTTGGATTACGTTCAGTGGAGGAAATGCGTCAGCAGGTTTTTTTTTCTTCTTAATTTCACAATTGCAACTTTGTTTGGCAATATTAGTGGATCAGTCTGTATATTATATTGCTATTTATTCCAAAGTAATTATTGAGAGTAGAGAGTACTAGATAAAGTTGTGTAAACGTTGTCTAAATATTTGTGGTTAGTTGGCGTTAGATTTGTTCTAAATAGATTAATGATTTTTTAATTGAATGCTGGTGCTTTTTAGAGTAAAATGCCATTTTCGTCCCTGAGGTTTGACCACTTTTACGACTTTCATCCAAAGGTTTGTTTTTCCGCATCTGGATCCAAAAGGTTTGAAATCTTGCCATTTTCATCCGACTTGTTAACTCCATCCATTTTTCTCCGTTAAATGAGATGCATTTCCGTCTTTTTAGACATTTTTTATTAAAATAAAAACACTATAAGAAATAAAGATCCACATCTATTGACTTTCTCCCCACCCAAACCCTTTAATCATCACAAAAAATGTCTAAAAAGATGAAATTACCCCTGACTTAATGTTAAAAATGGATGGAGTTAACGAGTTGGATGAAAATGGCAAGATTTCAAACCTTTTGGATCCAGATGTGGGAAAAAAACCTTTGGACAAAAGTCGCAAAAATAGCCAAACCTCAGGGACGAAAATGACATTTTACTCTGTTTTATATTTACCTGGCGATACATAAATAGATTCAATATGAGTTAACTTGTACTTTTTCTTCAATTATACTCTTCTAGTGATTGATGTTATATGCATCTGTAGAAATCTGTGTAGATTTTTTCATGAACTCTTTGTAAACCATACACACCTTGTGACCTTGTGCGCATCACACCTTAAATAACACTGATGTGGGGATGTAATCTTTAATTTGTTGCTACTAGCTTTTGTGCTTTATAGCCAAAGTTATCTTTTTTTTTTAATTTAAGTCTGCCTTTTTTGCAGCTCCGTGATTGGCTGGATTTATCTCTTAATCACTCTGTTCCATCTTCTCTCTTGATTCTTTCCAGGTAATTATCGAAAATCACCCTCTAAACAAACCGAACCAAAACAGACAAAATCGAACCAAAATCACCAAAAAATGCATCAACTGATAACCGGTTAACCGAATTAACCAAAAAACGGTTATCGGTCCTTTTTTGTACCATCGTTTAACCAAAATTAACTGAACCGAACCATTCATATTTTCATAATTTTTAGCTTTTATACCTCCAGTTCATATATTTAAACCTCAATTTCATTTCAGTTTGGTTTTGGCTATTAACCGAAATTAAACGAATCGAACTAAAAATCGTTACTCTAACCGAATAAATCGAACTGATTAACCGATAAGCGATTGGTTAATAAAATATTGTCATATACTAACCGATACTTCGATTTTGGCTTTGGTTGAGGGTAATAGCCGAACCTACAGAACCATACACACTCTGACAGTGCCTGTTTCCTGCCACATCGTGGGGGCACCCTTCTAATAATAACAATAATAGTAATAGTAGTGATAAACTGATAATGAAAGAATAAAATAAATTATAATAAATCTCATGATTGTTGCAGAGCCTTTACTGTGTCTGGAAAGTTAAAGCCTGAGGAAGTTGTAAGAGCCACTTTGTCTTCATTGCCAGATGAAGTTGTGGACACCGTTGGTGTTACTGCGTTGCCATCCGAGGATTCTGTTTCAGAGCGGAGGAGAAAGTTGGAGTTCCTTGAAATGCAGGAGGAACTCATCAAGGTTCTAATCTCTTCTAACTTAAATCCTTTTTTTTTGCGGTTTTTCTACCTTATTTTCACTATCCTATGATTATAATCTAGAGTAGAGGTAGCAAAACGGGCGGGTCAGGTTGACCCCAAACACTTTTTCCCATTTCTTAATAAAAAGAATCCGTTAGTTATGATTACATTAAAAAAAATTATTCTTGATTTAAAACAAATTAGGAGGCTGTATCATAGTTGTTAATAGCGCTCATAGCGAGCGCTAATGCGCTATAGCGAAAAGCTCATTCATCGCTATCCGATTTTGGCATCGCCGTAGCGAGTAAATAGTGGGATTTCAGGTTTTTTTTGGTTTTAATATAAAGAGCGATAAAATAAACATATACAATAGCTGGATTTTAGGTTTTTTTGTTAAATATACGTATAGAAACACCGTATTTGGATATAATATACATATACAACATTTCTAAAATTTTCTTGTAGTGTATCACTAAACATAATATAGCGCCCGCTATTTCATCGCTATCGCTACGTAGCGTATAGGTTGCTTGTCGCTATCATCCGCTATTCGCTATTAACAACTATGGGTTGTATGCATTAAAAATAGACTCTAGGTGACTTTCAATCAATTTGACTTGTTCCCCTTTGAGTGATATTTTATTTGACCAAGTTGAGATAAAATACAACCCAAATTTTGACCCATTCACAAGTAAATGGGCCAATATTGCCACCTCAAATTTATGGAGTTGTAAAATACTAATATCTTGAGCTACACACGAGTTGTTCTGTAAAATTATGAAACAACTACATCACTAATATGCTGAACTGTTATTATCTTATTTTATTACAGGAGGAGGAAGAAAAAGAAGAAGAGCAAGCCAAGATGAAACAATCTATTAGTAGCAACAAGGATGTTGCATTAGAAGAAATGGTTAATGCAACAGCTTCAGATATGCAAGAACAAGCTAGAGCAAGTGCACTAGATAAACAGGAGCAGCTTTGTAAAGTCAGTGAAGCTTTGGCTGTTCTAGCTTCTGCATCTGTAAGGAATAGGGGTTAAGATCACAAAAGTTCTTGCTTATGAGTTGCTGAAAACGTTTATATCCTAGTGAATTGTTACTTTGTTAGTATTTTCTGATAACTGCTTATCTATTTTCGTTTTATGTGCAGTCTGTGAGTAGAGAGCGTGAAGAGTTTTTGAGGCTTGTCAACAAGGAGGTATACCTGCATCATGGCTCTACCTACACACAAAATGGGTGGAGTGGTTAATGGGTCAAAATGGGTACATTTGTGTACCGGTTGGGTTGTGGCTAGGGCTGCAAATGAACTGAACGAACACGAACAAGGCCTTGTTCGTGTTCGTTTGTTAAAGAAATAATGTGTTCACAAGCATTCATGAACACTTACCGAACAAGATTTTTGTTTGTGTTCATTCATTAAGGAAATGGGCGTGTTCGTTCGTTATTCGTTAACTTTAGTAACTGAACACAAACCAACGTTCATGAACACAAATGAAAACAAACGAACACAAACAAGCGTTCATGAACAAAAACGAACGCAAACAAACATATATTAAATTTTGAATCAAATCGCCATCTTTCATCACTGACACTAAGTAGATCCACTAAAAATATACTAATCTATTTATTCAAACATACTTGAGTACTTAACATTATCTTGACAAAACATTATTAAGATAAAACAGTGTGACAAAAAACAAATGAGCATAACCTAATTTTAGGTAACGAACACAAACGGACACATTACCGAATGTTCACAAATATAAATGAATGAATGTGGCCTCTGTTCATGTTCATTCGTTTAACTAAACGAACGAAATTTCTTGTTTATATCCACGAACGAAGTTCAAATTCAATTAGGGTTACTTTTGACCCATTTAAGATAAAATGCAAAATTATGGCTCATTCATAAAAAAATGGGTCGAAATGGCTACTCTGTGTCCACATCATAATGTTTATATCCACGTTGTGCATTTCTTTTACAGAAGTTTCTTTCTAGAATCTAGACAATAGTCTTTGAAACTAATAGACGTTTTGGTTCTCTTAAAACAGTTGATAATCAAAAGTTAGTTTATTGCTTTTGAAAAGTTTTTTGGAATCAATAGTTATTACAGTACTGCCATGGGGCCGGTAGCCAAAATGCAAGACACCAAAGTAATTTATATTTTCTTTTTGAAGATAAATTTGTATCATAGCTTGATGGACAAAGAAGGAACGGATACCGTGACGGCATATAAAGCTGCCCATGAGGAAACCGATAATTCCACTGATGAGCATGTAACTGATGAGGTCTCCTCAGCCCTCATAAATAGGGTAAGATGTTCAATAAGCTGCACTCTCTCTTGGCTGTGTTTGTATTAGGCCTTAGATATATCGTAACTAATATGTAAATTTCTCTATTTCCTTGATTATGGGAGTATGTATATGTATATGTATGATTACGGGTATTAGCTTATTTTACCATCAAATTAGCAGGATCACTGAACATAATCGGGAGAGATGATTGCTTATTCACATTTAAAATTCACTGGGTCATATTGGTTTGACTCTGAAGGTTTTTAATCCCAGACACTAACTTACATGCATATATGATTTATACTTAGGTTGATGCTATGCTCCAAAAACTTGAGAAAGAAATTGATGATGTGGACGCAAAGATTGGTGATCGTTGGCGAGTGCTTGACAGGTTAGTAGTTTTTTTATTTGTTTTTTTTGTCATCGATCCAATTTTTCGTGTAACTTGTATAAGTTTAGGGCACTGAGACGACTAATCAGTCTTATATCACCAGCAAGTTGCTCAAATGATTTCTTTGACTTTTCCCTTGTGTTAAGGGGCAAGATACTGAGAGCATCATTGTAACATATTTTTTGATTAAAGAAACGGGTTAATATTTTGTAAACTAATCTTACTCATTCAGGTACACTTAGGATGACTCGGCCCATTGGACCATTTGGCTTTTAGCTAGGTTTTAAATTTGACCGATTCGACCGATTGATGATTAAATATAACCTTACTGTTTTTAGTAAATGGGTCAGAATCTTCATTTTAATGCTGGTCAAAGGGAATTGGGTCAAATATAACCGCATTTTCTAGTAGTTTCTTTAATTGGAAACGGATAAAGTAACTATAGTATTCGACTATTTGGATGCTTTATTATTTAAATCGTATCTTCCCTGATATGTTCAGCTGTTATATGCTTTTAAAACCACAGAGATTATGATGGAAAAGTTACCCCTGAAGAAGTTGCATCTGCAGCCATTTACTTGAAGGATACTTTAGGCAAGGAAGGCGTTTTAGAGCTTATCAGCAACCTTTCCAAAGATAAGGGTTAGTAATCCGCTCTTACATATACTTGCAACATTTGCACAGGTGGCAATTCCAACCCATTTACATATAAACGGGTATTTGGGTTATGTTTTAACTCCAATGGGTCAAATGGTTTAGGGTAAATATTGAACCAAAAAGGAAATGGGAAATGGCTTAATGGTTTGAAAATAAAATCTCTTAAATCGTAGATTGTTATTGTAACAATTTAATTATTATAACATGTTTAGCATATACTAACTCTCTATAAAATGTGTAAAAAAAGTGTTTGCAGGTTGGACTGATCTGACGTCAGTACGTGACCCGTTACCCACCTAGACCACTATGCAAAAACAAAAAAAGAAAAAGAAAAAAAAAAAGAAAAAAAGAGAAACCAAAAAAAACCTTTCATGGGTGGCAATTTTATTGGGTTATATTTTATTTTAGCGGGTCAAATGGGTTAAGATATAACAAATTAACTTAAAAAGAAGACGTGGGAAAAATAGTAAACGGTCATCCTTGACCTTCTACCCAACCCGCTCAATTTGTAACCTAAGCGATGGTTTAAATTAAGAAAGATAGACGAGGACTAAAATATGGGTTGTTTTTTGTTGACAGAGGGGAAGATTCTTGTGGAAGACATAGTGAAGTTGGGGAGTCGGGCGGAAGATGATTGATTTTGAACAAACCCTAGACGATAGTATTACAACATACATTAAGCTTTGGATGTTGTAGAGAGTCCAGATTCGACTTTATATTGTAGGCATGTTTAAAAGGAGTGACCAAAATTTTGTAAAAAGTGAGTGAATTTCAAACATATATATATATACCCCGACTTCCATATAACTCAGGTAAAAATTAACAACAAAAACAACATAATATAAAGTTTCTACATACGAGGCGAATCAAGGACGTAAATTCATTTAATCTAGCTACCTTTAGTTTGAGCCTGACTTGAATTTTTGTATGAGCTAATTAGCTAAAGCCACATTCAATGCTTGTAGGCCAAGAAAAAGAATGTACTTTCAAGTTTCTTATATTGAAGAGATGCATAAAAATGTTATTACAGAGGGATGGATTGCAATCAACTAGTTGTAGGAGTAATAATATATCATGTACAACAGTACAAGTGTCAAAACAATTGGCTGGGTTGACCGACCCTTTAGTTGGTCACATGCTTTTAGATTTTTCTAAAACATATATAAATGGATCTCAAGACCCATATGATGATATTATTTTGTAAAATGTAATTGTATATTGTTTTGTAAAAAGAAAAAAAAACTATAGTTCTTTCAAAACCTTGTAGGAATCAATCTATCCACCATCTTTTCAAAACTTTGCAGATTTTTATCATTTCAAAGACTCATTCACTACGAAAAAACACAATTGCCGTTCATTGTTAAAGACAATTGATCTTTTTGTGGCACATTCAATTATGGATTCTCATCTCTACAATTATTAAAGGGTCTACTCAATAAAAAAATAATAGAAAGAATGTAGAGGTTGACTATATAAGGAAGACATTTTAAGCTTGAAGGCATTCAACAATTCTTTCTTAAATACCTCTCTCAAAATCTCTAAAGTTCCCAGTATCCTTGTAAAAAATCGAATGTTCTTATTATATGTATAGCTCTAACATGTTTTAGGTATATTCCAATTTAATAAACTATTTTCGATATATTTAATTCTATTGAATTCACTTTAGTTCATCTTGTTCTTTTTAAAATATTAGAACCGTGATTCTTTTTGGATAACCACTTTGTAAACCTTTCCATTAAGACCGGGTAGAAAAACTTTGGCTTTGACTCTTGTGCGAGTTAGGGTTGAATTTTTTTTATTCAAATAAAATAATATGGGTCAGGTGTGGGTTGCACATTTCAACTTGCCAACACGCTAATCCGACTCCGTATTGGTTTCGACCATTCTAAATTGGAAATTACGTTGTAGAAAGACCGACATGGCATTGGACACAAGTAGAAAATCGACCATTCTAAATTGAAAATGAAGTGGAAAATGGCTTTGACACATGTATCTATTACACGGCCCGTAACAATTTGCTTAAAAACCCTAATTTTTTTATTTTGAACACCTCATCACTCCAGCTTCTTTACACCGAAGAAAACACACACCAAAGTGCCATTTCTTCAATTTCACCTATCTCAGGTACCCATTTTAACCTTCAACTGATTCATACTTTATAATTTATATTTGTTACACTCACCTTAGATGTAGGGGTTGCTTAATTCTTGAATACATCTACTGAAATTTGTTTGCTGGGTGTTTAGTAGATACGGCCGTACTGGGGTTAAATGATTTTATTATATGGCCGTGTTGTGCAAAGTATACACGCCCGTATAACTGTTACGGCCATATTGAACCAGTTTCACCTACGGTGGGAATCTATGCTATGGCACAAACCTAACAACTGAACGGTTTGAGTTAGTTTCGGGTTGAACTAAGGAACATGTGTAGCACTGTAGCTGAATGGGTTGGGTTCGGATCACCTGTTTATATTTTAATGTCTTTTTTCGTGTCATAATTTTATTTATGTCAAAAGTTTAAAAAATAAAAGAGAAGTTGAGATCAATTTTTATAATTTAAATGTAATTGTTTATTTCAGTTTTGTGTTTTTTTACTAAATATGAAAAATTCTTTTTTGGGGTCTAACAGGTTGTGTTTGTGTCAAACTAAAACAAATATGTGATGTGTTCGAATTCACGTGTTTGACATGATTTCCGGGTTCGAATTGTGTTTAGGTTCAACCCGCCTACCAACCAAAACACGACCCGTTTAGCACCCCTGGTTTCACGCACCAGTATGTAGGTTGTGTAATGCCAATTGCCCCATATTGAACCAATTTTAAATCTGTTGTGCTTTCCATTGTAGATTATGACATCCACTTCGTGTCGTCTACGAAAGCGCCGCGCATTGGCCACCCGTTTACCTTCTCGCGTGATTCGTACGACACATCATGAATCCGCCACTTGTATTCCACCTGACGTACTGACTCGAGTAACACATCCATGGCTCCAGTTTCCCGATGGTAGTCCTGGGCGTCAACGCTTAAGCGCTCTACTCAAAAAACAGTTTATGACAACTTGGACTGTAGACTGGGATACTTTAGAGACGTTACATCTACACCATCGCGCTAGAGACGCGATGGGCCCAGTTTGGTTGAGATTTTTCTCCATAAAACATCCGCAGTACAGAGAGCTATGCTTGGAGTTCCTATCGACGTACGAGTTTCAAACTCCGTGCACGGATTATAGTTACGCTCGTTCCATCACATTCAGGATGGCGGGTGTTGAGAGGTCTTGCTCGTTGATTGAGTTCGCAAAACGAATGGGTTTGTACACAGACGAGGAGATGGAGACTGACGTGTTTTTAAAAGGATTGACAAAACTTCCGGATGATGTGAGCCCAGAACAGATTTGGGCTCAGATTGGGGAGGGACCGTTTCGGGCGAACATGGTGAAGAGCACGCGATTAAAAGATCCGTTTCATCGCATCCTCCACCGCGTTATTGCACAATCGATTGCGGGGAGGAAGGAGAGTACGGGCGTTGTCACTCAGAGAGATTTGTTCTTTTTATATTGTTTCGTCAAGCCAGCCGTATGCAACGTGGCTTACGTGCTAGCTAGCTACTTTACTTCTTGCATGGGGAAGATGCCCACTAGTCATATTTGTGGCGGATCGTTTATCACTCAACTTGCCGAATCGTATGGTGTTTTGACTTCTGAGGTTTGCGCTACCTTGACTTCTTTCCTTCCGACTCAGACTATAGACATGGTGGTATTGACGAACATGAAAGCGGTCGGACAGACTGAGGGTGGAAGCTACGTATTACTTGATGGTCACGGAAAGATATGGCAACCTGACCCGTCGCAACACCCAGTGAAGCAAGAGGACGCACCTGAGCAGCCGCAGGTGGAACCTCAGCAGCATGAGGGAGAGGGACCTCAACAACAGCACGCTGACCCGCTAGCACATGGTCTTGGTGTCACTTCTTTGGATCTGGTGGCGATGGTGACTGAGCTGCAACAGGGGCAGCAAAGATTAGAGCAAGAGAATAAAAAACGCCACCAGGAGACGATGTCTGCCCTCAGATGCATCGCGAGATATTTTGCTATCCCCGATTTCCCAAAGCCACAAGATTCGAGGGACGGTGGTTCAGAGCAGGGGCGGACCTAGGTAGACGGTTGGGTGGGCGGACGTGCACACCCCTTGAAAAAAAAATTAGTGTATTTTATAGAGCAAAATTCCGATCGCACCCCCAGAAAATATTTCCTGGGTCCGCCACTGGTTCAGAGCATTAGGATCCGCGCCTAATCAGGACACTTGTTTTGTATTTGGGTGTAGTTTTTGAGTCACTTTTGTACAAACTGTATTTTGGCTATGCTCATCATGGTATCTCTTGAGCATAACTCTTACTCGTTCAAAACTTGTATGGAACACCTTACTCAAATTTATGAAAGCAATTTGGCTGGCTGGCTCCGTAAGCTTGTCACATGGTTGGTTTTAAACTTTTGTAAGCCATGATAGTGGTTCGTTTTACTGGTTCGGTGTCGAGTTGTGTTTCAAACTTCAAACTCAAGATTCCAAGATATGCATATCCCAAAAGTCAAGTACATTTAAATAACTTCATAACCATGATTATCTCTTATGATAGTTATGTTAAAATCTCATATAAATCTAGGGGAATTGGCCTGTAATAATCTCATCTAGACCTTATTGGTCATTAATAATCCCACCTCAGAATATTCCCCCCACCAGTCCCACCTTTCATCTATTTTTCCTACAATGGTCACCCGTTAAAAAAACTTAACAGAGTTAAGTTTTTTTCCAAATTACAAACAAATTTTTTAGGGCTTTTGCTCAAAACGATGATACGAGTCCATTGATGTAAAACTTACTTCGAAATGGTGCTCCAAGTGACTTGATTTTGGTTAATTGGACATTTAAACACCCGAATTTGAAGCGCCGTTTTTATCGTTTGGAGCACCGTTTCGAGGCAAGTTTTACATCAATGGACTCGTATCGTCGTTCTAATCAAAAACCCTAAAAAATCTGTTTGTAATTTGGAAAAAAGCTTAACTCCGTTAAGTTTTTTTAACGGATGACCATTGTAGGAAAAATAGGTGAATGTGACACTGGTGGGGGGAATATTCTGAGGTGGGATTATTAATGGCCAATAAGCTATAGGTAGGATTATTACAGACCAATTTCCCATAAATCTAATCTAAATTCTAGTAAAAGATTTTCGCATCACATTTCCTACTTCAACCTCAAAATTTTACTTATATATTTTATTCTCAATATTTTTAATAATTAATACATGGATATCACTACTCCTTATCCATATAACTAATTTATATCCCGTGTGACCCACGGATTAAAAAAATAAAATTTGAAACATAATAATAAACTAGAATATTGACCCGTAGCGTGTTGCGGCGACGTCGAAACCTAAAGCAACTCGAATTTGTATCGTCAAATATCTAACCTGACTCGTTTCCAAGCAAAAATTACGTCAAAACGTAGACCGGCTGAAAACATACATAAATAAGCATGAAAACGTATATTTCATCTCACTCATTACCGAGAAAAAATTACGTCAAAACGTAAACCAACTTCGATTTATACCGAAATGTACTTAAATAAAGCACATAAGAAAATAATATTTTTTAAGTTAAAAAATGGTATCGCGCGTTGCGGCAAAACGTTAAAACGCAAAGTAACTCGAATTTATATCGTCTAGTGAAACCGTGTTATGTATGACGAAACGTACGGAAACGTATTGCCAAAACGTAGACTAACCGAAAACATATATAAAAATAAGCACGGAAATATTTTATATGTGACCCACGTACATAAAAGTAGGTATGTATAACTCAAGAGGGGTTAAAATGACATTTTAATAAAGATTAGGGGTGTAAGTAATAATACGCTAAAAGTTAGGGGTAGAAAAAGGAAAAAATCACCAAAAAGAATAAAACATAAAAAAGAAAAAATCAAAAGATGAAAGAATGTTAGCTATACTGAAATAGGTTTTGTAAATTGTTATCTTGGTTTAAAAAAGCGGGAAGCGCATAAAAGCGACGAGTTCTAAAATTAAAGCGCAAAGCGCAAAAGCGGCGGGCGTTTTGTACGCAAGGCGCACATATTTAAAATAAATCTTATAAATTACATATAAGGCACCTATAACACATAAAACACATTAATATATGTATATTTAACATCTAAAACACCATAATATAGATATATATCAAGTTAAGTAGCAAAAACCCGAATAGTTATGTAGTAGGTAATCAAAAGAATGTTGCTTAAGTGTTTGCAACTTTAGAATAGGTAATAAAAAACGACAATATAGCCAAACTAGTAGTCTTCCTCACTATCTCCATAATCATCACCAACTCCAAGTACCACATCTTCGCCATCATCTTCACTCAAGCCAAGTTCTTCTTCGATTTCTTCATCATCTTGAATACCTTCATCAACAATACATGTAGTCTTTTAGATGGTGCTTTCTTAGGTGGTGGTACACTAGGAGTAGGGGTGGAGGAAGGAGGATCCTTTTTTTTGGATTGTTGTTATGTACATGATCTTGTTGCATATATCGGTTCAGATGCCGCCGAAGCCTTCTCAAAAACACGCCATGTCAAACCACTATCATCATCAAACACAACCTCCGAAGTCTCCTCATTCTCATCATCCAGAGCCGGCCCGTAAGCTTATCAATCTAGGCTAAGGCCTAGGGCCACCAAAAAACAAGGGCCTCAAATTTTATTTCCTTTCATATATTAGACTTGTTTTTTGCCATTTAAACAAGTTTCTAGGCCCAAGATTTAGGATTTACACTAGGAGTCTGCATTATCCACTCACACAACATATCAACTCTCGTTACTTGCGGCGTCTTTTGAGTAACCAATGTGAAACTGATTGCGGATTGAGCGAAATTAGGGCCAAGATTAGGAAAAATCATCGCTATGGTTATTCAATGTCTCAAATCTCAATCTCAATTCCTTTATACCAATTCAATAGGGCCCTAACTTTGTAGTTCACTTAGGGCCTCCAAAAACGTTGGAACGGCTCTGTCATCATCCATAACACCCATGACCCACTCGTTACTATCATCAATTTCTTGTAAAAGTATAGGGTCGGTGGTGTTCCTTCTTTCATATCGTTGTTTCAATCCACGATTAAACTTTACATACACCAAGTCATTTAATCGTTTTTGTGCCAATCGGTTTCTTCTTTTAGTATGAAGCTGTAAAAGTAATAAATTTTAGATAACTAATGACTATAAAAAATAATATAATTAAAATGAAAGTTTAATTGTGAACTTACTTGTTGGAAGACACTCCAATTTCTCTCACACCCCGTGGCACTACATGTGAGACTAAGAATCCGAATGGCAAATTTTTGCAACTCCGGGTATCACATCGATAACTAGCCCACCAATCCGCTATTAACAAATGAAAGTCTTAAATCCATGAGATGTTTTTATATAATTGGTACTATTAAAATAAAAATGATATTTTTACCTGGTGAACTCGTCTTTCTTTGACGTATAGCCATTGGATTGCCAAAAACACCTATTGCCTCTTGATATAAATCCAACTGGCTGCTGATTATGTCTTGAGTATGTGGATCAGCAACTAACCTTCCAATGCAATCAATCAAACCTCGCCTAATCGGTCCACCGCTTGCTTTCTCTTGATTGTCATAATACATTTCCGGATTCAAAAAAAATCCAGCAGCATGTAAAGGCCTATGAAGCTGACATTCCCATCTTTTGTCAATGATCACAAAGGCTTTTTTATACTCAGCTTTTCTATTCGAAAAACTAGTTGCAATGGCTTCCTTAGCCCTTGTCATAGCGTCATAGATGTACCCCATGACGGGCTTCTTATCCCCATCAACAATCCTAAGAACTTTAACAAGCGGTCCTGTCAACTTGAGAGCATATACAATGTTTCTCCAAAATCTTTCTTGTTGAAAGGTAGATACTGCTTTCCTCCCACCCGCTTCCTTCGCCCATTTGCTACCCCTCCATTCATCGGACAGGACCATCTTTAGCAAATTGTTCTTTTGCTTGTGCATTTGCGCAAGGGTGATGAATGATGTTGCAAACTGTGTCACCGCGGGCCTATGCAAATTTCTTTGATTCGTGAATCTTCTCATCAGATTCACAACTTTAGTATGATTATATATATAGGCATTCGCGAACATTGCATTTTTCAAACACTCCTTGATCTTTGGAATCTTTCCTGTATCTTCTAACATGAGATCAATACAATGGGCTGCACATGGTGTCCAGTACAAATGCTTTCTTGAAGCTTCTAAGTACGTACCTACAATAAACAACAAAACAAGTATATAACCGACCAATAAACCGTATAAATATCTCAATAAACAACATGAATTCTGCACTAACTGCATGAATTCTGCACTAAAACACGAATTCTGCACTAACTGCATGAATTTCGAATAAACAACATGATTTCTGAATAAACAGCATGAATTCTGCACTAAAGCATCATGAATTCTGCACTAAAACATCATGAATTCTGCATAAACAAGATAATAAACAGTAAAAAGCAGGTAAGTGTTACCTGCCGATTTATAATTGGATGCATTATCCGTCACCACTTGCACCACGTTTTCCTCTCCTACTTCATCCACCATTTCTTCAAGCATCCCCAACAACTGATGAGCATCCTTCGTGATCTCTGATACGTCTATCGACTTCACAAACACCGACCTTTAGGAGAATTAACCAAGAAGTTGATAATATCTTTTTGGACAGTCGAATCATGCCATCCATCTGATAAAATAGAACATCCTTTGGCAGCCCATTCCTTTTTGTGTTTATCAATCTCCAATTTGGTGTCCTCTACTTCTTTTGTAAGTAAAGGCACCCTCAATTCGTACATAGTAGGTGCTCGGAATCCCGGACCAAACTGTGCCACAGCTTCCAACATAATATGAAAGCTATCATAGGTGGCCCCATGAAAGGAATACCCGCATCATAAAACCACCAAGCAATCTCCATGCAAACTTTGTCCCTCAATTCTTTTTTACAAATTTCATTTATGGTTTGTTGTTTTCCTCCTTTCCTACCTTTTAGTATGTCTAAAGGGTTAGGAGGATAAAACGCATCAATAAGTCCTTTTTACCTTGGCTTTTTTGGCGCATTTGCTTGGCTCGAACCACTTGTCCTCTTCACCTTCGTTACAACACATTCTTCGTCCTCTTCATCACCAAAATCATAATCATCAACCATGGGGTCATATGATTGTTTACCCTTAGCTTTTTTCTACATAAAGTCTTTCATCTCTTGGTGTACATTTTCGGGACACCTACCACATGATGCAACGTTTCTAAACCCACCAATTAAGTGTTGCTTTAGCCGGTATATGCCACCTGTTGATGGTTTTCCACAAAACTTGCAAGTCCACCGGTTTTTGTTGGCCGGATCTTGTGTGCCATATTTTCTACTCGGGTCACCCGTACTAGTTGCTTGACCAGCTTCACCACCATCAGTAGCCATTTAACTTTAACTGAACTGTGACATAATTTCATGTATAAGTATTAAGTAATAACAATTAACAAACTGTGAAAGAACATTTAACTGAACTGTGACAAAATATATACATGAAGAACATTTAACTGAACTGTCTACAGCTATCACTTCTAAACTTATGCTAACAATATTGACTAAATATATGATGCCAAATACTGAATATATACGCATGCTAATAACTGTGAGTCTGAAAGAATAACTTGATGAAACAAGCATGAAAGAATCACATATAAGTTAACTAAACATGCATAAGCATAACTTGATTAGACCATGTGTAGTGGTAACAAGTTATAATGCCCCCACCATGGGGCATTATCCGACACGTGTCATCCCAGACAGCATGGGGCATTATAGCAAAAAGTGGTGTAGTGGGGCATTATTCCAATAATGCCCCTTCCAATCATTAAACAAAAAAAAATTTAAAAAAACAAAAGTTGCTGCTGATTGGGTAGTCAAAAAAGCAATCAGGCCCATTGCCACTTGCAAAAATCTCATTGGGTAGTCAAAAAGCAAACAATCCCATTGCACTCCCTTCAGCGTTATCATAAACGCCAAACTCAAATTTTTGAAATTAAAAAAAAAAACGCCCCATGTAATGGTGGGAGGGGCGTTTTTAGGCTTTTTTTTCAATTTTTTTTAAAAAAAACGCCCCACTACGGGCGGACTTAGGTAAAAAAATATACAACATAAACAACAGAAGTGAAAAAATAACTGAAATAAAGAATTAAACTTCCAGATTTTGAGCAAAGAATAGAGAATTGGAGATCGTCCAAAAAGAAACAAGTAGAAAACTGAAATCAAGTATTAAAGTTCAATACTTTTAATAATTAAAGATACTAACCTGTTTCTAGCGAAGAAGAAGGATGATCGACCAGAAGATTTGGTGAAAAAATCCCAGCATGTGCGTAAAATTGGCTCCAGTTGTTATGACAAGTAGGGTAAAATCCCGCTAATTTTTACCGCCATATATGTTTTGGCGCTATCAGGCCTTTTATTGTGTGCTATCGGGCCTTTTATGTGTGCTATTGGGCCTATTTTTGTCACTTTAGGGGTCTGTATTATAAGTTATGTGGGCCAACAGCAAACTTGTACAAAAAGCCACCTATGCCTGCGCTTTTCCGCTTACCATAAAATTGCAAAAAAGCGTACGCTTTCCGTACGTTGCTCGCCTTATGCTACATAAGGCGCCCAGATCTGCGCCCAGATGCGCTTCGCTCTTAAGGCGCAATTTTTTAAACCAAGATTGTTATTTATATAATATGATGTATGATATAGATTGTTATTTAATTATGTAATTTAAAATAATAATGTTTTGACACTTTGTCAGTTTCATTTTCTATTTTCTTTTCTTTTTTTGAACAAAAGTTTCAATTTAGTAAGTTGTTCAGGAAATATAAGTTGCCATCTTCGTTTTTAAAAATGTTCCTATAAAATGTTTGTTTAGAGTATGTAATAACAGAAATTAATGTTAATCTACAATAAAATAATAAAATAAGTACATAAGTAACAAACTAAGTAATTTGACATGAAAGATGAAAAAAAAATTATAAAAATAAATTACAAATTTCTAAAAACTTCTTTGTATACAACATTTAATGTTGAAATTGAAAGATTACCACTCACTATCTAGAATAACAACTTTGAGGTCATCTTGTCTTGTAACTCTTGATAATGCAACATACAATTGACCATGTGTAAAAACTGGTTTTTTTCGAAAACAAACCAACCCTGGAGAGTGATTGTCCTTGACTTTTGTTTATGGTCATTGCAAAAGATACGGTAGGCGGAAATTGTCTTCATTCTAGGAATATAATGACGATCTCCAATGTGATTTCCAGATATAATCTCTACCTGTATAACACACTTACCCAAATAGACCACCTTTAAATCGAGTTCCGTTACACAATCCACTTTTTTGATCAATAATTCTATGAAGCATAACAGGAACAGATACCTTCAACACTAACCTATGGTTAAGCAAACCTGAAGCTATAATTCCATTAAGAATACCAGGTGACCATAAACTCTCATCAAAATAATTAACCATTTCTATTGGACATATACTATCTAAACTTAGATATTGCTTTTCATCTCTAGGAAGTTTTTTGTCTGTAGGTATCAACGTCATTCTAGGAATATAATGACGATCTCCAATGTGACTTCTAGATATAATCTCTACCTGTATAACACGCTTACCCAAATAGACTAACTTTAATCGAGTTCCGTTACACAATCCACTTTTTTATCAATATTTCTAAGAAGCATAACCGGAACACATACCATCAACACTAACCTATGGTTAAGCAAACCTAAAGCTATAATTCCATTAAGAATATCAGGTGACCATAAACTCTCATCAAAATAATTAAGCATTTCTATTGGACATATACTATCTGAACTAAGATATTGCTTTTCATCTCTAGGAAAAACTCAGAGCAACCAGTCGTTAATTTATTGAACAACATCATTTTTGGAGTCAGAATTGCTCTTTGACGGAAGAAATTTTGGTCATTGAAATGATCTAGAAGAGACAGATATACAAACTCTATTAACTCAGAAATGGGATCTGATGAATCTTTGATGAGAAGATCTTCGGGTATTTGTATTTTTGCATCACCGTCATTGATACCACCAACATTACCTCCCCTTATATCCGTCTACTTCCACCAGGGACCACCAGTAGTATTTGTCGAAAATCTCCTCCAAAACTTATAAATTTTCCACCAAATGGTAATTCTGATGATGCTCCAGATGCAGATCTAAAAATGTCTTTTAATGATTTGTCCAAAGCTTCAAATGCATGTTTATGTACTATTGGAGCTTCATCCCCAAATAATAAGTGATGTTTTGTAACGCCCCAAAACTTGAATTTTTAACTCACTAGTATGGTTTCCATGTATTATAGAATAAAATGTGATAACTAGGATTAATTAACCTAGTTTATTAATCATAAGTAATTGATAAAAACATGAATTGGTGGCTCCTTATAGTAAAACCAAAGTTGGGGGACTAAATGGGAACATTTAGAAAACTAATTATATTAAATAGAAAAAATAAAACACAACACACACTTATATGTGTGTGTGCGTCGACCAGGAGCAAGAAAAAGGAGGGAAGAACTTATCTTGCCCTAGTTCTTCATAATCTTTAAATTTAAAGGCTAAGGATGTTGGAATCGAATGCATGAATTGAAATTAGTGATCTCCTAAGCATGAGGATCACAAGGTATGTTAAAATTCTATATTTGGTGAAGTTTCCTAATTGAAGAAATCTATGAGATTGTTGGAACCTGAAGGTTTATTCATGTAGGTTAGTATAGTTTAAGGGTTGATTATGTACTTGTTTAGTTTTCATGTTTTGGGTTGATTTTGTAAGTGTTGGGCTAGTAGAGTTTGGTGTCGCAATGGGCCTAGTGTGTAGCCCAGTTGTTTTGTATTTAAACAAACATCAACCTCTTGGTTGTGGTTGTTCGTGGTTTTGGAGATTGCGACTCAAGGGAACCGAGTTTGGTGTGAAGTCTTGTATCAGTCTTTGCTTTGTCATTGAATGCAAGATTTCGGTTTGTGATTCACATATTATTTTATATTGATTATTATTGTTTGTTCTTGAATCGACTTGTGATTGTTTTCCGCACCTTCACAAGTTAAAGATTGATATCATTGAAAGATCCTAACGGGTTTTACAATTGGTATCAGAGCCATTGAAGTCTTTCAAGGCTCGGTTTTGATATCACTCAGATTCAAGAACCTGTTTTGTTACTGATCCAGTTTTGTTGCTTGTTTGTGCAGTGAAAATTATAGCAATACTCATTCTGTTCTTGATCGAATCTTTAAAAAAATTGCTGATTTTGGTTTGTTAATTTCAGAAAAGGTGTTTGCTGAATTTTCGGAAAGTTGGAGGTCAACAGATTCAAAGATTACGATATCTTTGAATTTTTGAAAGTGCTGAAAATTAGGGATTGCGAGTCAACAGATCTTATCTCTTATCTGTTTTGCAGGTTTCGACTCGCAACCTTCATCAGTCTCGGCTCATCCTGTTTGGTTTCGACTCGCAACCTTCATCAGTCTCGGCTCATCCTGTTTGGTTTCGACTCGCAACCTTCATCAGTTTCGGCTCATCTTGTTTGGTTTCGACTCGCAACCATCATCAGTTTCGGCTCATCCTGCTTTGGTTTCGACTCGCAATCAATTACGGTTTCGAGTTGGTTGATTTCTGGTTTCGACTCGCAACGACACTGATCACGGACTTTTGACCTGTTGACTATTTGGACTTAAAATTTAATTAATTAATTAACTGATTAATTAAACATGTCGACAAATAACACTGACCTGGCTGCCCTTAACAAACAACAAGAACTGGACTCAAAGGTTGGAACCACTACACGCATTCCTAGGTTAACCGATGCAAATGATTTTCCAGAATGGAAATGGCGTTTTGAACAGCATGTGAAGGTCAAGGACTCAAAGATATGGAGAAGCATCTTAAGAGGTCCAAGGGAGATTATGACTGACAGTCCTACCGAACCCGGACTAAAAGTAAAGAAAGCAAAGAGTGAATATACTGAAGAAGATTTCAGTATAATTGAGGAAGATGATAGAGCACTGTCCTATTTAACCATGGGATTGGGCCCTGATATTGCTATTGGCTTTCGCACTTGCAAATCTGCTAAGGAACTTTGGGAATTGTTGATTGACGTTTACGAAGGGAATGAAGACATGAAAGAAAGTCGAAGGAACTTGCTCAGACAGAACTTCAATAACTTCAATCACATCTATGGGGAGACTGTAGATAATCAGATTCAGAGGTTCGTCAAGTTAGTCACACAAATGCAGATGGAAGAGATTCCTACTTCAAATGCATCAACAAATAGGCAACTTTTAAATGCATTACCTAAAAGCTGGGATCATCATGTGGCTATGATCAAGAAAACAAAAGATCTTGCTAGATGCAGTTTATCTGAAATGATTTCTCATATCAAAGCATGTGAATTGGATGATAAGCAAAGAGAGACCAATCATAAAAACAGTATGTTAGCTGCAGGATTCACTATTGCACCATCTTCGTCAAACAACAATGCAGCCCTCTTGTCTCAAGGAGGTTTTCAAATGTTTAGCAATGCTGCATCTGTTAAAGCGGCTCCTAGTCTAGCAAACATCTACTACTCTGGGTCTTCTGCTCAAGTTGCTCAAGTTGCTCCATCTTTTCCTAATGCTGCTCCCGCTTCTGCTGTGAATACTTCTTCCACAGCTTCCGCCTCCACTGCGAACAATGAGATGATAGCTTTCTTTACTAAGCAGTCAAAGGAGAATTTAGATATCGCAGCTTCTGTTATCAATTGTTTGAACGCTTTCGTTGCAGGAAAAATTGATCCTCCAAAATGGTGTAGCGAAGACCTATATCAGATTCATCCTGATGATGTTGAAGAAATGGACTTCACCTGGCAGATGGCGATGGCTGCTTTCAGGGCACAAAAGTTTATTAAAAGAACAGGTAAAAATCGATGGGGAACTGCTTGGAATGGTGCTGCTAAAGTGCCTTTTAACTTGCGCTGTTATAACTGTCATGAGGAAGGACACTATGCTCGAAATTGCACCAAACCACTGATAAATAGAGAACAAACTCCTGCACAGCCCGCAACACCTAATCGAGAAAGAGCTCTTGTGACCACTGCTAGTTTAACAGATGCTGCTGCTTCTGGAAGTCCTCAGCCACAAGGATTAGCTCAAGCCCTGGTGGTTCAGCCCAACATCAACTTTGACTGGAATTCAGAGATTGAGCGTCTGAACATTTCTGCTCCAGAAAATCAAGCTGCTTCAAATAATAATATTGCTTTTATGACCTCAAATGATCAAGTAACTGCACAAGAGGAGGAGACTGCAGCTGAGAATTTTGCTTTCATGACCCAGATTCTCTCAGCTCCTGTTAAAGGTCTAACCAAAGAAGAGGTACTTTCTGCTTTCTGTACTCCTGAATGTAGAGAAAGAGTTGAAGTTTATAGAATGCACAACGCTGAGCTATTTCAAGATTACAATGATATAAAAAATAAAAACTTTACTTTATCGAAAAACGAAAAACTTTTCAAAGAAAAGATCGAAGCTCAGCGAAAAGACATCATTAAACTCAAGGATGATGTAAGTGTAAAATCATCTCAACTCTTATACGTTCAAGAAAAACTGTGCATAGTGACTAAGGAACTGGAAGATATCAGAGACAAATATCAAATTAATGAGCTTAATATTAAAAAATTTGATTCTTCCAGCAAACTAGTTAAAAACCTGTGCGATCAACAGCTTGCGTACAAAGAAAAGAAAGAGCGCGGTTTGGGTTATAATCAGACTCCTCCTCCATATAATAATAATTACACTTATCTGCCAATGACTGAGGAGGAGATGATGAATGAGAGTAATTTGACTTTTGGTTCTAAAACCAACAAGTCGTCTTCTCATGACAGACAAGTTGAGAAACAGAAGTCTACTCCATTAAATTTTGTTTCAAAAGGCTCGATTGATCCTAACGTTTCATCTTCATGTGCAGATGATATTTCTGAAGTAAAGTGTGGAGATGTTCATGGGAGTGAACCAGTCGTTATTTCAAATATTTCTGAACCTTATTTGGAACCTTATTCTGAACCAACTGAATCTGACATGGCTTTTAGTCGTTCTTTATTTGCGTCGTTTTCTGCTTATGTTTCATCTTGTGAGCCTGTTGTTTTGGGCAAAACTGATGATGTTTGTGTTGACAATTTGAACAATAAGTGTGGTGATGATTATTTTTCAGTTAATGTGTGTGATTCTAATGCTTCTAACGTCTCAGTTAATGAAAATGTTACAGGTGAGGTCCCTCAGGATGCATTCAGTGAAACCACTGAAACGACTTCTCAAGAAAATCAAGAGTATCCTGATTCTTCTTCTGAACCTGTCTCAGTGGGTGTCCCTAATGTTGAATCTAGTGGGACCCCATTGGAAACTGTAGTAGAAATTAAACCTGAATCGTCTTCACATGATAAATGCGTTGAGGAAATGCATATTGATGAGACTTCTACATGTTCAGATAATGAACCTGAATTAGTTTCACATGACAAATGCATTGATAAAACGCACATTGATGAAACTTCTCCTTGTTCAAATATTGAACCAAAATTAAGTAACAAAGAAAAGGATATTGATTTAAGTGAGAAGTCATTAGAAGAAAAACCTTCAAAATGCTCAGAACAACCACAAGCACAACATGTTCAGAAAATCAAGACGTCAAATCATTCAAAATCAAGCAAATCGTGCAAAAGCTTTCAAAATACACACAAATTGAAGCGTCAAACATGTTTTAACTGTGGCATCGCTGGTCACATTGCCAGAAATTGTGGTCAACTCCCAAGGGCATCGTACAAGAAAAAGGCAGTGCAAGATCAGAAGGTCATGTTTAACCGATATCGTTGTTCAGAGTCAATGACGACTGAAAAGACCAAGACAATGAAAAACAACTATCGCAAGACTAAACCTTCTGACCAGGATTGGAATGCAGCCAAACGCAAAAATCAAAAACAACAAAATGATTTTCGAAGATCTCAACATAATGCTTTTGGTAACTATAATTCTAACTGGTCAAACAAGCATTGGAAACCTAAAGCTAAGGCCAAGCAATTCAATCCATCTCATACATGTCATCGAAACTCTGTCTTTCAAAATACTTCAAAGTTTTTAAATAAAGAAAACTTAGTGTGGCAGAGAGTGACTTATATTGATGCACAAGGAAAACCCAGATCCACTATGGGCTGGGTTCCTAAATCTAACTAATCCCGCTAATCGTGCAGGAACAGCTGTGGAGGACTACCGTGCGCCTCTGGTACATGGATAGTGGCTGTTCCAGGCACATGACAGGAGACTTATCCCAACTGGAAAATGTCAAAGAATTTAATGGTGGATATGTCTCATTTGCGGGAGGAGATTCAGGCAGAATCACGTTAAAAGGAACTGTACGAAACGGCGTGTTAAGCTTCGAAAATGTTAATTATGTTCCAGAACTGAAACACAATCTGTTGAGCATTTCTTAGATTTGTGATCGAGGGAATTCAGTTCACTTTACAAAGAAAGGATGTCATGTTCTTAAACCTGGAATTGTCATTCCAGAAGACTGGTTCTTAATGTCAGCAGAGAGACGAGGAAACTCTTATGTGATTGATATGAACAAGAAACCGTGTGAAGAAATTACTTGCCTATTTTCGAAGATTTCAGAACATGATGGTCTACTGTGGCATCGTCGCCTTGGGCATGTGAACATGAAGAATTTGAATCGACTGGCAAAAGGTCAATTAGTACGTGATCTTCCGATAAAAGATTTCATGTTGGTTGAAAGGTGTGTTGCTTGTGCAAAAGGAAAAGCTCATCGAACACCTCATAAGACTAAACCAGCACCCTCGACGAAGGCCGTGCTTGAACTACTTCACATGGATCTTTTTGGTCCAGTGAATGTGTTGAGTATTGGCAAGAAAGCTTATTGTCTTGTAATTGTCGATGATTATTCTCGCTACACCTGGGTGTATTTTCTCAGTCACAAGAATGAAACTGCAGTCTTGGTGAAACAATTTATCACTCTGGCTGAAAATCAAGCGAGTGCTAAGGTGAAGGTTATTCGATCTGATAATGGGACAGAATTCAAGAACGTTACTTTGGACACATTCTGCACTGATAAGGGAATTAATCGTCAGTATAGTGCACCACGGACTCCTTAACAGAATGGAGTAGCTGAAAGAAGAAATCGTACTCTTATCGAGGCTGCACGAACTATGCTGGCTGACTCGAAGCTTCCTAGTTTCTTTTGGGCCGAAGCTGTTAGCACGGCTTGTTACGTCCAGAATCATGCTTTAGTAAACAAATGACATATGAAAACGCCATATGAGATTCTGGAAGGACGTAAACCTTCGGTTTCACACTTTCGCATCTTTGGTTGTCCATGTGTGTTACTACTTATGGACTCTAATGGAAAGTTTGAGGTCAAAGGGGACGAATGTTACTTTGTTGGATATGCTAAAGGGTCAGCCTATAGAGTATACAACAAGGTAACTAAAAAGGTCGTCGAGTCGTGCAACATTGAATGGCTCGAGGAAAATGCTACGGACGCTAGAGTTGGACCAGATTGGTTATATGATTATGCTGAATTGTTTAAGTCATTTAACATTTTGTCAAGTGATTTTTCAGATGCAGATGTGTCTATTCCAAAACAACCTCTGTCTTTTGAGGATACTGAAGATGAAGAACAGACAGAAGGAAGCGTGAGACATCATACCATTGATCCGCCAGGAATGGTGTTTACACAGCATACTACGAGTCAACAAACGTCCCATCAATCCCCTGAAGGTGCTTCAAATAGTGGTTCTGCATTTAATGGTTCCGGATCTGCTCTATTTCCTGAACAAATTCCTGAAGATTGCATTATTACCACTCCATTCGTTCATAACACTGCAGCATCTAATGAGGGGGAGTCTAGCAACACCACCGCTGAAGACGAGACCGTACCTGACCTGGCAATACCCACAAGTGTTCAACGGAATCATCCTATAGAGAATGTGATTGGTCCTGTAAATGCAGGAGTTTTAACCAGGAGCCAATCAGGAACCATCAATACTTGTTTATATTCTTGCTACATTTCTCAAATCGAACCTAAAACTGTTGATATAGCTTTGCAGGAACCAGGCTGGGTAGATGCTATGCATGAAGAACTAAACCAGTTTGAGAAGCTTGGAGTATGGAAACTTGTCAAGTTGCCACAGGGAAAGCGCAAACTTGGAACTAGATGGGTTTTTCGAAACAAGCAAGATTCTGCAGGGGTTATTGTTCGAAATAAAGCAAGGCTGGTGGTTCAGGGATTTCGACAAATAGAAGGCTTGGATTATGATGAAGTATATGCTCCGGTTGCCCGACTTGAAGCCATCCGGATTTTCTTAGCTTAAGCGTCATATATGGGGTTCACTGTGTATCAGATGGACGTCAAGACAGCGTTTCTCTATGGGAATGTGAAGGAAGAAATTTTTGTTGAACAGCCACCAGGCTTCGTGCATCCAGATCATTCAGAATATGCCTACAAGCTAGATAAGGCATTGTATGGATTACACCAAGCGCCACGTGCTTGGTATGCCACACTAACTGAACATCTTTTGGCTCATGGGTATACACGTGGCACGATAGACCAGACTCTGTTTATCAAGAAGGTGGGCAAGGATCAGATCTTAGTTCAAATCTATGTTGATGATATTATTTTCGGATCTACAAGTGAGGAACTTTGCAAGGAGTTCGAGAGAGTTATGAAAAAGAAATTTGAAATGAGTGCTCTTGGAGAAATGACACTGTTTTTGGGTTTACAAGTCAAGCAGAATTCTCAAGGGATTCTTATCCATCAAGGGAAGTATGTGGATGATGTGCTAGCAAAATTTAAGTTTTCGGACGCAAAGCCTGCTGAAACACCAATGGCAGAGAGACCGCTATTGACTGAAGATGAAGAAGGATCTTCTGTGGATCAACGTCAGTATAGGTCTATGATCGGATCGTTGATGTATCTGACAGCTAGTCGTCCGGATATTATGTTTGCTGTCTGCAACTGTGCAAGATATCAGGCTAATCCTAAAACTTCTCATCTTACTGCTGTTAAACGAATCTTTCGGTACCTTAAAGGCCGACCTAGGTTTGGTCTGTGGTATCCGAGGGATTCCAATTTTGACTTGTTTGCTTTTTCTGATAGCAATTTTGGAGGTACTGATAGTGACAGGAAATCTACATCAGCTGGATGTCAGTTTCTGGGTGACATGCTCATTTCTTGGCAATGCAAGAAACAACAAACGGTGGCGATTTCTACAGCTGAAGCTGAGTATGTTTCCGCTTCTGCATCTTGCTCTCAAGTGGTGTGGATGCAACATCAATTGCAGGACTACGGTTTGACTTATCTCAACACTACTATTTACTGCGATAATGATGCTGCAATACAAATTGTTAGAAATCCTGTTTTTCACTCCAAAACCAAGCACATAGACATCAAAGTTCATTTTATTCGAGATTGCTTTGACAGAGGTCTTATTACACTTGAGCAAATCGACACAGATGCAAATGCTGCCGATTTGTTCACCAAACCTGTCAGCAGCTCAAAATTCAAAGTGCTTGTGGATTTTCTGAAAATGATCCGCTTTACTGACTGAGCATGTTTTTGTTTTTCGTAGGTAAATTTGTTCATAAAGTTTTCTATTCTTAGGTAGTTTTTATTTATGCTCAAATTTAGGGGGAGAAATTTTGAAAAATACAAAAACATTAAAAATAGAAAAATACAAAAAGAGGTGTGGCATGACTGGGAAATGAAATGAATTTTCACATCATGGTTAAGGGCTGACTCATGTAAAACCAGTATCGAAATAGTTTGACTCTAGTACTGATATGCTGGTAGGCTCTATTCTTATGACTAGAAACATTGACTGTTTTGTTAAGAACTAAATTAGTACATGACCTCAGAAAAGAAAATCACTTGGAATTAGCTCATTTCTATTTGAATGTCTGTATGTTGTCCTGATACACACAATTTTGGTCTGACTCTGAAATCTTCTCTGAAAAAGTCGTGTACCTCCTCTGCTGCATCCAGATACATGTTGACCTGGAGGTGCTAGGCAACGACAGCTTCTGCTGCATCCAGATACATGCTGACCTAGCTATACGTTGTCGCTCTGTAGATCAATTATACACCTGAAAGAGGCCCTCAAGTGCCCAAAAGAAACCCATGAAACCTATATCAAATTGAGAAAAACTCATTTGATCTGTATATTATACCATCTCTGCTTAAGATCTATTCTGTTCTCTTCTCAATCTATTCCCAGTTAAGATTACAGAGATCTGGATTGGACTTGTGAAATATGTGGTAGGGAAGCTACTTACATGATAGTGTGTGCTGTCTGCAATTCCGAGATTTGATTAGTATTTGTTTGGGTGTTCATTGTTAAGAAATCAAAACATGATAAAATTTGTTACAGGCAGTTATATGGAAAAGGTCTAGGAAGATGAGTTTAGGTGGACAAATATACTGGCAATCGTCTAGATCTTTCGGTAGTAGATCAGTGTTGATGAGTGAAGTCAAGCCCGAAACCTTGTGATTTGATCCCTGAGTATCTATGCAAATTTCCTAATTTATTTTTGTAAATAATATTTTATTATTTAATTTTTGTTTTTAGGTTTTTGTTTTGCAAATATTGCTCAGAAGGTTTAGCGGGTATTTTTAAGTTAAATCTGAAATTAAAATTTTTATTAAAGGGTTTATGTTGAGATATAAATGGTGAATCTGTTAAGCCCAATCTTAAGTTTCAAGCCCAATCCGTTAAGTTTTGACCCAAAAGTCAAGGGCCCATGATCAAATTTGAGGTATAAATGGCTGGTTTCGAGTCGAGACCTAATTTATCACTCGAAACCAAGCCTCATTCTCTCTCAAAAGCTCCGGTGATCTTTGAAGATTCCGACTTGTCTCCGGTTACGACTCGCAATCTGCAGTTTCGACTTGTTGATAATCAAGGTATTATGATATTATTATTCAATTTTTTTGCAGAAAATTATGAATATTTGAAGAAGCTCCGATGAAGATTTGAAGATTCCGGCTCACAATCAAGAAGCTCCGATGAAGATTTGAAGATTCCGACTCGCAATCATGAACACTAAGATGAAGATCATATGATTGTGTGGTTGCGACTCAGACAACACAAGGACTCGAGACCAGTGGTTGCGAGTCGCAATCTCAAGATTGCGACTCATGGTTTCGACTCAGAGTCTATTGGTTGCGACTCATGGTTGCGACTCATGGTTGCGACTCAATGACAAGTGGTTTCGACTCGAGACCTTTTGGTTTCGACTCATGGTCTCGAGTCAACAGTAACAGTGTTATTTATTAATTGTTTTATCTGAACACTGTTATGACAAAGGTTGGAAATTTTAATTAACTTGTGTTTTGTGCAGAAAATGGACTTGAAGTTTATATCTTCTCACAATCAAGTAGGATATTTGGCACCTCCACCAGAGAAATACAAGCAGCTGTACATGTCACTGATGAAAGGTCTAAATAACTGCCGGATTGTTCATGCTCTTGGTGAGAATCCGGTTGTTTATGAAGAGCTTATTCAAGATTTTTGGAAGAGTGCTAAAGTCGAAGTCGTTGAAGGAAAGGGAGCTATAGTTGCTGAGATTCAAGAGACGAAAGTTATAGTGACTGAGCAGATGATTAGAGAAGCATTAAGATTTAATGATCAGGAAACAGATCCTATAGAACTTCCAGCTGGAACAGTGGAAGCAATTCTACCTCGTTTAAGCTACGAAGGGAAGTTTCCACCCCTGACAAAGAAGTTTGTGCATCCGTATTGGCGTCTATTGCTGCACATGTTTCTTTTGTGCATGACAGAAAATAGAGGGGGAACTGATCAGTTGAATACCACTCAGTCTGCTGCTTTAATATGTGTGATTACCAATGAGTCGTTCAACTATTCAAGATATATCTTGGAAGCGATGAAGAGAAATGCAATCGGACTTCGAAAGGATAAGTTTCTTATGTACCCGAGGTTTTTGCAGATGATTCTGAATGATCATTATCCAGGATTGAAGAGATCTGGTGATACGTTAGAATTAAAGCCTATGGGTCCATCATGTTTTGGTGCACTTACTACAAAGAAAGGTACTGAAAAGAAGTTTGAAGGTTTGATTCCATTGGAGAAGTTTGGTCAGTTTGCAGAGACGGAAGATGTTAGTGCAAATCCAGTACTAGTACGACCCGTTCCAGTGCATAGTGTGCCTGCAAGTGCTATTGTTGCTGAAGAACATGATATTCCTAGGAGAGTTGAAGGTGAGCCTGAGACAGAGTGTATAACAATTAACTCTGACGATGAAGGTGTCGAGATTATGTGTGATTCTGATGATGATAAAGAACTTCCTCCTGAAGTTGATGCCGTTGTTTCTACTGTTGAACCAGTGATTACTGCTGAAAGTTTGGCGATGCTGTTAAAGTCAGTAACTGACAAGATGGGAAATCCTCCTTCTAATCTGTCAGTATCAACTGAAGAGCCTGATGAAAGCCCAATGGATTCTGATTCCTTGCCATTAAAAAGGAAAAGGAGGGATCCTAGACCTGGAATGTTTATTGAACAAGGAAAAGATCAATCCGTGAATGTTGCTGATGATGACGAAGGTTTATATGACTTCGATTTTGAAAGAAATGTTAGTGATACCACCACCACTGCTTAGAATATCTTTGAGTTTGATGTTGATACTCAAAGAGATGAGATGGATACGGCAAATGTTGAAGTTCAAAGGGATGATATAGATGTTACTACTGCTGAAGTTCTAGCTACAACTGTTGATACTGTGCCAATTGGTATTTCTGATGTTGAAGTTCACAATGATGCTGGTCCTTCTGGAATTGTTCATGATGAACCTAGCAGTTCTAGTGGTAAAAGACCTGAAGAACCTCTAAGAATGTCATTTGATGATGATTCTAGTGATGAAGATGAGTTTATCAGCATGAGAGATATGAAGAAACGAATGGTTGTGCTTGAACAAGATTCAATTCATAAAGATGCGAAGATTATCCAACTTGAAGATACTATTGTGAAGAAAGATCAACAGATTGAGCAACTTCAAGGAGATGTTAGCTTGTTGTTCAATATGGTTTATGATTTACGAGGGAAGTTGGGGAAGAAATTTGGACAAGAATTCTCTGATCCAACTGATGTTGAAAACCGAAGAAAAGCCTTTGCTAAAGATGATGCTGAAAGAAGTGCTGCAATGGAACAATATTTCAAGAGAGTTACAAATCCAGTGGCAGACAAAGAGAAGGCGGAAAGGATTAAAAAGAAAAGAGAGTTAGTGATTTTGAAGAACAAGAATTTGAATCCAGATGATGAGGATGCTCATGCAACTCATCATTTAATGGATGTTGGTGAAACTCTCTATGATAAAGTTGGTAATCGTTCTGGTGTAGTTAGCTGGTGATATGATCATGATCGTAAGAGATGGTGGATAAAGAGAAAAATCGGTCCTGTTGAGTGGTATAAGCATCCAGGCCAGTTTCAGTCTTTCACTAAGGTGGATTTGACAAATTTGTCTAATGCACCTTATGTGGATGATAAGCCTGGAGGTGCTGGATATATATTTTTCGAGAGATTGAAGAGGGAGGTACTTAAGGGTTTTCCTTCAATGCGTACGGCAGAGTCTATTGTTAAATCAGCTAAAGGAATTAGAGATCCTTACACAAACAAACGTATGAAGATTGTGCATTGGCCAGCTACTGATAAAGAAAAGACGATTCCTTTAGTGAGAAAGATCCCAAAAGGTGCGCTGAAGACATTACACTTTTGGGCATATGATGAACGTCTTGGGCAGGCGGTGATTGTTTGTGATGGAGAGACGAGTTATTGTTTGGTCGATCAGATTGACTTGCTAAATCTTGCTGCTGAAGATCTGGAAGTCTTGGCGTGTAACCAGATCAGAGCTACAGAGAAATATGAAGAAATAGCTAAGGCTTGGACTGCTGCTGTAGCGTCTGTTCTGCATATTCATAAGAAGGGATTTGGTGGTTATAAGGATAGTGCAAGTGGTGGTGATCAAGGAAATTGAAGTCAGAAGAACCTCATGCATAAACCTAGGGGGAGATTGTTGGAACCTGGAGGTTTATTCATGTAGGTTAGTATAGTTTAAGGGTTGATTATGTACTTGTTTAGTTTTCATGTTTTGGGTCGATTTTGTAAGTGTTGGGCTAGTAGAGTTTGGTGTCGCAATGGGCCTGGTGTGTAGCCCAGTTGTTTTGTATTTAAATAAACATCAACCTCTTGGTTATGGTTGTTCGTGGTTTTGGAGATTGCGACTCAAGGGAACCGAGTTTGGTGTGAAGTCTTGTATCAGTCTTTGCTTTGTCATTGAATGCAAGATTTCGGTTTGTGATTCACATATTATTTTATATTGATTATTATTGTTTGTTCTTGAATCGACTTGTGATTGTTTTCCGCACCTTCACAAGTTAAAGATTGATATCATTGAAAGATCCTAACGGGTTTTACAGAGATGATGAATTGATGGGTGAAACTTGAGAAAATAGTGATTTAGGTAACAATGAAGTGTTCTTGCTTTGTAGAGAATCTTTGATTTTATGAAATAATGAACATATGTTACGTATGAATGATTGTTCATGGAAAAGTATGAAAATGGGTTTATGATCATAGGATGAGAAACCCCAAATTGTTGTATGAATTGGTTAGAGGTGATGATATTGTTGGGCATGATTGCAAAACTTAATTGATTTTTGTTGAATTTGATTAATGAAAACAAGAAGAGGGAAAATGAGCATATGATACTTGTACTATGTGCTTAGAAAGTAGTATGCACACCAAGTGTATGATGAAATGTCTAAGTGAAGTTGAGATGTTTCATGACCAACCGAATCGTTTTTGTGATGATTTGTGCATTGGTGAACTACAGGGTTAATGGATTCATCCAACCAATGCATGACCATACTTGACAATCTATGACTTAAACACAAAATATGACTATAATATAAACTTATATATACTATCTAATCCAAAACCAAACCATGATATTAACCAAAATAATGTTTAAATATTGTGGTAAGGGAAAGCTTATCTTAGTTTTAGTCTCCTTATATTTGGACTTCCAATGAGTTAAATCCTCATGAAGAAGACTGACAAAAATGGTGTCCAAACGAGTGTCTAAACAAGATGTATTTTATGTGTTTTCGTATTTAAAGTCCCAAATGCATCCCAATCATCAAACTCCCAAAGAAACTTATACACCTTTGTTTATCCTTTTAGGATAACCTCGGTGTTCCATCCTTTGAATTGTCCATAACTCACTTTGTGGAAAGCATTCGCAAACTGTGAGTATACTTGACCCATTTTCGCTTTAAAATCACTTTGGGTGTAACATGTATAAAATAATAAACTTACAAAACGTACACAATAAAACTCATGAAAATACTCAATCCACTAAACATGCTACTTTTCATACGATAGGTTTATACATGCTAGATTACACTTGAATGCATACTAATTGTCATTAACTTTGCAAGCATACCTTAACATTTATAGCACCATAAGAGTAGCACACCGCCCGTTTGTGGTCATTGTTAAGTATTCTATCATAACGGTCTTGTTCACGTTGGTGACGAGATTACGCTAGTGGACACTCTGGTTAAACTTAGTATACAATTGCCATGTTGGATTCGAGAGTTTTATTCATATGCTATGTAAACCAAGCTCATATGCTCACCGGCCTTGTTTGTGTTGACATATTGTCACAACCCCCGACCCCTACCCCAGGAGCGGGCAGCCGCGAGGACAGTATCAGTGGTATCTGTGTTTATTAATTTGGCAGTGGAAATTAATATCAGGATCGTAGTTAGGAAATAGTTTATCAGAGTAAAATACTACACTTTTATAAATAACAAATACATGGGAAAAACCCAAGTTTCCATTACAATATGTTTATAGGGATAAACCCTAATTTATTGAAATAAAACTTCTTTCTTATTTAGGTAACTTTTATAGCCACTTTTCCAAGCCTTCAATGCTCTCCAGCTGGCTTCTATTTGGCTTTCACATTTTGTTACCTGAAACGCGTTTTAAAAAGTTTTATCAGCAAGAAATACTGGCGAGTGAATCCCAGCTCAATCAAAACAATTTTTATCACTTTACAGTATTGAGGGCATCCACAATTACATTTGTTTATATCTACCCAATTACCACCCACGGTACTGTCAATCCTGACTTGTGTTCATGCTACTACTCACAGTGTAGTAACAAGTAATGTATACAAAACCCCACCATACCGACAGTAATTGTAGAATCACAAATACTCAATCACTGTTAAATGTAATTTAAAATAATTGAGGTTTTGGTAAAACACCTGGATTCATAAAAAGCAGATGTATTCACTTTGCTATTTTAGGTAATATTACTGATGTCTGGTGACTTCCTGGTTATAATCTATTAACAATGCACACGTGTTAGTAAGATAACCCAATTTACATTAGTTATACCCCCGAGACAGAACTCCAACGACTGAGTCGGGCAGAGCCTTGACATGCGTTACGGAGCTCTAGATCAATCAGCCAGAGTAACTAATACGTAACCGGGGGTTATAATACTTACAACCAGGCAGAGCTTAGCTTTTTAGGGGTATAATACCCGAGTATTATAGCATTATATGTGTCGAGAGAGAAAAAGAATTGAGCAAATGTGAATTGTGGCTTCGTTTCTTATTTATAAGCTGATCATGGGGTGGCTCGCGGCCCGCGACGCCTTCTGTTAATTCCCTAGCGGCCCGCGAGGGACCTAGGCTAGGTTCTAGCCCTGACTAATCACCACCGTAGACCTCACACGCGTTAGGACACGTGGCATCACGAGATTTTGCCTGGTGTCAATGGGTCGCGGCTCGCGACGAGTACACCTAAGTGTGTCGCGCCCCGCGAGCGACCATAATTATTTGTTTTATTTGATTTTATTAATATAAAGGTATTTTGGGCTTATTTTTCGTAAGCGGGGTGTATTTTAAGACATATAGGAGTATGTTAAGGGTATCGGGAGAGTTGTTATATCATCCCTACCTTGTTTTAGATCTCGTCCTCGAGGTCTACTGGAACAGGTGTGGATATTTCCTCTGCATATCTGACTCGAGCTCCCAAGTGTATATTGGTCCTCTCTTGGAATCCCATTTCACTTTGACCAGAACTAATCTCTTGTGTTTGAGATTCTTGATCTTTCTATCTTCAATTTGTAGTGGTTTCTCTACAAACTTAAGTTTCTCATTTACCTCTATGTCCTTAAGAGGTACCATTAATGATTCATCTGCTAAGCACTTCTTGAGATTACATACATGAAATACATCATGTAATCCTGCCATTTCCTCTGTCAGTTGTAGCTGGTAAGCTACTGGTCCTATTCTTTTAATAATCTTAAAAAGTCCAATATACCTAGGGCTTAGCTTTCCCCTCTTGACGAATCTGACCACTTCTTTCCATGGAGAAACTTTTAATAATACTTTATCTCCTACTTGAAATTCCAATGGTTTTCGTCTGTTATCAGCATAACTCTTCTGACGATCTCGTGCTGCTTTTAGTCTTTCCTTGACTTGAATAATCTTGTCCGTTGTCTCTTGTACTATCTCTGGTCCAGACAGTTGTTTTTCTCCAATTTCTGCCCAACAGACTGGAGTTTGGCACTTCCGTCCATAAAGTGATTCAAATGGTGCGACATTGATACTGGTATGAAAACTGTTATTGTAGGAAAATTCTATTAATGGTAAATGATTTTCCCAATTTCCTCCGAAATCAATTACACAAGCTCTAAGCATATCTTCCATCGTCTGAATTGTCCTTTCGCTTTGTCCGTCCGTTTGAGGATGATAAGCTGTGCTTAGTTTTAACTTGGTTACCATTGCTTTTTGGAAACTAGTCCAAAAATAAGAAGTAAAACGGTTATCTCTACCAGAAATAATAGATAAAGGAATTCCATGTAATGAAACTATTTCATTTACATATACTTTGGCTAATTGTTCCATACTGAAAGTTTCCTTCATCGGTAAGAAATGAGCAGATTTGGTTAGTCTGTCTACGATCACCCAGATTGCATCATTACCTTTTCGGGTCTTGGGTAATTTAGTAACAAAGTCCATTGTTATTAATTCCCATTTCCATATAGGCATTTCGAGTTGCTGCAATAAACCTGAGGTTTCTGATGTTCAGCTTTAACCTGTGAACAGGTTAGACACTTAGCAACATAGGTTGCTATATCCTTTTTCATTCCTATCCACCAAAAATTCTTTTTTAAGTCTTGATACATTTTATCATTACCAGGATGTATCGTATACTTAGACTTATGGGCTTCTTCTAAAATTTGGTGGCGTAAGTTTCCTTGTTTGGGTATCCAGATTCTTTTCTTATGGAATCTCCAAATTCCATATGTTCCTTGTTCTAATTCCTTAATCATTCATTTTAATTTTTCAGTATCGTCCTTGATTACTGATTCCTGTATTTCTCTAATTTGCTCATTTAAATCTATCTGCAGATTCAGCTTAAGAGAACGTACTCGTCTTGGCTTTTCATGATACTTTCGACTTAAAGCATCAGCTTCTACATTAGCCTTTCTTGTATGATACTAGATATTACAATCATAATCACTGAGAATTTCCATCCAGCGTCTTTGTCTCATATTTAATTCCTTCTGTCCAAAAACATATCTTAGACTCTTATGATCGGTGAAAACAGTAAACTTGCTACCATACAGGTAGGGTCTCCAAATTTTAAGGGCAAAAATTATGGCTCCTAATTCTAGATCATGGGTCGTATAATTCTCTTCACGAATCTTAAGTTGTCTAGAGGCATAAGCTATAACTTTTTGACGCTGCATTAACACACATCCATAACCTAACTTAGAAGCGTCACAATAGACTATAAAGTCTTTAGTTCAGTAGAGCGAGTATAGGTGGTTGGTTAACTTGTGCTTAAGAATCCTAAAAGCTTCTTCCTGTTTTGGTCCCCATTCAAACTTAACTGATTTGTAGGTCAGTTTCGTTAAAGGAATAGCTATTCTAGAAAAATCTTGAAGTCTATAATAACCTGCTAGTCCAAGAAAACTTCTCACCTCCGTTGGTGATTCAGGGACTTTCCATTTAGTAATCGCCTTGATTTTTGTGGGATCCACATGAATTCCTTCATGGTTGACTAGGTGTCCAAGAAATTGCACTTCTTGTAACCAAAATTCACATTTTGAGAATTTAGCATAAAGCTTTTCTTCTCTCAGGAAATTCAGAAGTATAAACAAATGCTTTGCATGATCCTCTTTACTCTTAGAGTAAATAAGAATATCATCTATAAAGATAATTTTGAGTTTATCCAGATATGGTTTACATATTTTGTTCATCATGTCCATAAATACGGCTGGGGCATTGGTTAAACCAAATGGCATGACTATAAATTCATAATGACCGTACCTTGTTCTGAAAGCAGTTTTAGGAATGTCCCATTCCTGTACTTTCATTTGATGATATCCTGAGCGTAAATCGATCTGAGAAAAGAATCGAGCTCCTTGGAGTTGATCAAACAGATCATCGATTCTTGGTAGTGGGTACCGACTTTTAATCGTAACCTTGTTCAATTCTCGGTAATCAATGCACATACGCATCGATCCGTCCTTCTTCTTGACAAACAAAATTGGTGCTCCCCATGGCGATGAACTAGGCTGTATGAATCCTTTCTCCAGAAGTTCATCCAATTGTTTCTTCAGTTCCTGCATCTCTGCTGGTGCTAAACGGTAAGGTGCCTTGGCAATCGGCGCTGTCCCTGGCAGTAGGTGAATTCTGAATTCAACCTCTCTATCTGGAGGTGGTCCAGGTAACTCTTCTGGAAACACATCTGAGAATTTAGATACTACGGGAATATCTTTAAATTCTTTTCCTTTAGTGTTAATGATTATGGAAATCATATACACTAGTGAACCTTTCCTTTCCTTGCATAGCTTACTGTTTTCATCACAGAGATGAATTTTTTGGACCTAGTTGGCTTATCTCCTTTAATTGTGATCTTGTCACCCTTGGGTGAACTTACTTGTATTGACTTTTGATCGCATAAAATACTGGCATGGTTGGCTACTAACCAATCCATTCCTAATACGATATCAAATCCAACCAGATTCATTGGATAAAGGTTAGCAATAAAATTATGGTTTAAAACTTCTATTCTTGCTCCCTGCAAGATTTCGGTAATCTTAATGGATTCTCCATTCTCCGTTTCGACCAAACATTCATGTTGAAGTTTAGTTAATGGTTGATTGAAAAGTTTGCAGAACGAAGTATTAATAAAACTTTGGTTTGCACCAGAGTCAAATAATACTTTAGCAAAAATATCATTAACTAAAAACGTAACGACAATCACATCCGGAATCATCTTGGCTTCTTCAGCTGTCAGAACAAATGCTCTGACATTCTTGGTAGTTTTGTTGTTCGTTGCTAGAACTAGTTTCGGACAGTTTGGTTTGATATGCCCAGTCTCTCCACAGTTAAAGCATAGCTTATTGCTGGGTTTCTTCCTGCAGTCTTCTTCCTTGTGTCCACACATTTTGCAGAAGTTGCAGTATTTTGAACATCTTCCTGAATGCTTTTTCTTGCAGTACTTACAGTAAGGTGTAGAAGTTGAACTTGTATTTTTCCCAAGGTTGGAATTACCGTAGCGAAATTCCTGGGTAAGCCTTTGGGCTAGGTTCTTTCTCTAGTTTTCTTCTTGTGTACGTACTAATTCATCAGTCAAGGTATTGGCTAGTTCTATGGCTTCTTCTATGGTTTGTGGTCTAGCTGCCTTGACTACATGACTGATTTCACTAATTAATCCCCAGATATAATGGGAGATTAACACTGGTTCTGGTGAGGCTAGGGTTGGCACTATTCTAGCATATTCGAAGAATACGGTAGTGTAACCCTTGCAATCTACTCGAGTCATCTTAAGATTTAAGAACTTATTAGCGATTTATTCTTTTTCACGAGGAGGACAAAATTTTCTTTCAATTATGTTCTTAAAGTTAGTCCATTCCATATTATAAATTTTATCACTTCCTCTAGACTGGAGGATAGTATTCCACCATTCTAAGGCTGCATTCTTAAAAAGATTAGAAGCAAACAAAATCTTATCTTCTTCTGCACACTTTTGATTATTTTTAAGACTGCCTCTGTCTTTTCTATCCAACGTAAGGCTGCAATGGCTCCTTCATTGCCAGAGAATTCAATTGGTTTGCAAGACCAGAATTCTTTGTAAGAACAACCATATGACATGGTTCTTCTTCTTTTTGGAATAGGTAATTGGAGTAGTGGTCCATTATTCACGCTGTGACTGGGTTCAGTAGGTGGTCGTTTACTTCCACTGTTAGTTTTATTATTTTCTGCTTTTTTAGCAGTCTTGATAATATATGGCATAGCGTCTATGATTCCTTGGGCTACGATATGTTGAATGGCACTGTTATCTATTTGGTTTCCATTATTATCATTATTCTGGTTTTCCTGATTTACTTCGTTGTCCATCTGAATTATTGTCACACCCCAACCGATGGCGGAAACATCGGGGTGCGACCACTAAGCGTTCAGATTGCTCACGAAGTTCCATAACACTAGATATTTCGATAGAATTAAATAGGTTTCATGATATAAATTGTCTAACAACCAAAATCAAGTATCATCAAGTTTACATCACCAAATAGAATTGCTCAAATTGTTCAAAAACTAGATTTAACTAGGCGACGTTCCTAAGCATCTCCTAGCTTGATTTCCATGTTCCATCGCAACCTATCAGCCTGCAACATGTATTAAAATATCAATACAAACGTATTGGCGAGTATACAAGTTTTATAATATAATAATAGATTAAAAACAACTCATATCCATAATGTAAGCAATAAAAATAGTTTCAGCCGTGCTAGTGTCGCAGTCCACGCAGTGATAGCCCAAGTATCCCGATGCTTTAGTGTTTACCCAAGACTCAAGGTAAACTAGAATCCTTCTAACAATACCCTATGAGAATAATGGGAGAGGTGCACCCCCTATAGCGCTACTATTGTTAAGGCGGAACCACACACCCTGGATTAAACTTCACTTAGCACAAATAGAATACTAGAATGCACAAGTTTCACATATACGAAGGATAGAGTTTAGTTTGCAAAGATTCAAGTTTATATAGGATACATGTTACACCCCAAAGTTTAAGAGTAAAAAGGGGATCGAGTATACTCACAGTGATTGCTTAATAGTCGCAACTGTTATTGGATCAAAGGGAGCTCTCTTAGAATTAGCCTGATTAAATTGTAATAGGATAATAGTCGGGCAGAATAACGAGATTGAATAAAGTGTTGGAAACTGTCACTGGATCGGATGGTTGTCGGATCGGATTGCCAGTCGATTCGGGTGACTTAGTGTGAACGAAGGGTTGTCTGATCGGGTGGCTTATGTGAGGGTGAAACGAATGGCTGTCCGATCGGACGGCTTTCCGATCGGGTGGCCATCCGATTCAAGTGTCAAATATATAGCTTAAGTGTCTTGGTTACCTTGATCGGGTGGCTGTCCGATCGGGTTGCCACTCGATTGAGATCTTCAAAATTCCAAGTTTCTAAAAAGTTACCAAGTGTTGGAAGGTTTCAAAGTTCCAAGGTTGCAAGGCATGTGTCTCTCAATCGGGTGGCTGTCTGATCGGGTTGCCGCTCGATCGGGCGAACCTCGTTCCCTTGAACGTTAGTAAGATTTTTATAAGTTTAACGTTGACGGCATGGTACGTGTTGTGGCAATGGTAAACTCATCGTCGCACAGCCTTTCTGATCGGATGGGAACCACCTCAGTCCGATCAGTTACTGTTCGTGATAGCGTTTATGTCAAACTCCGTATCCCGGCCATCATCCTCCGGTGGGAATCCATCCTTGAGCTGACTCTAGACTAATAACCAAGTCTATAGTCCGTTCAAGACCGGATCTCACCATTTAAAGTAAAAGATTGAAGAAAAGGTGAAGAAACTGAAGTTTTATCATGAAAATACTTAGATTTAGCTAAGATTTAGTGCTAAATACATGGAATCCCCTAGATCTTAGCTAGATCTCACCAAGAATGACCTCATATGATAGTTTGTACAAACCATCATGATGACATCATCCTTAAGATCTCAGATCTGAGAGATTTCATGGTGAAAAGTGTGATTTTAAAGGTGAATCACGTAGGGGATGAAGTGTAGATCAAGAAAGTACAAGGATCTAGCTTGAAACGTACCGAAATCGCCAAGAAATGGAGAAAATGTAGTGTGCGTGCGTCTGGTCGAACAGGGCTGTCACATCAGGGAATAAAGTGATGTGACAGGCCTATATATAGTGTGGAGGAGAGTGGGAAAGGGTGAAGGTGTGCATGGATCGGGTGGCAACTCGATCGGGTGGTCATCCGATCGGATTGCCACTCTGGCCAATCCATCCTTCCCGTGATCCTGTTTTCGCATGTAAGATCAAGCGTTGCATATCATTTGGTAATAGAACAACTAGATAACATTATAAACACTATAAGTCTTTCAAAGATTAATAGATTCCGCCAGTGACAAGACTCTAGTCTCTCGTTCTACCAAGAATCAAGTTTCACGAGTCTCAAGAGTCAAGCACCAAATATAGATTTAGGCATTCCAATCATAGATTTAGACATTCCAAACATAGACTTAGGCACTTAAGCATATAGAGTTAGACATTCCAAACATTATAGATTACCAAGATATCAAAGTATCACACATCATATAGATCAAGGGCTAGACTTGCCAATTAGCTAAAGTTCAGGGACTAAATCTGACAAATGCCTAAGGTTTAGGGACGCTGGGCGTTACAGTCTCCCCTCCTTTAGGAGATTTCATCCCCGAAATCTTTTAAGAAGACTGCTCGAAGAACTGCGGGTACTTGGCCTTCATATCACTTTTCAACTCCCAAGTGAACTCGGCGCCACGTTTTCCTTCCCATCGAACCTTGACAATGGGAATTTTGCTACGCCTCAGACGCTTGACAGTTTGATCCATGATTTTGACCGGTTTCTCCATAAATTGTACAGCTTCATTTATTTGCAAGTCCTCAAGGGGAACCTGAAGTTCCTCGTCGGCTAGGCATTTACGTAGATTGGATACGTGGAATACTGGATGCACATTGTTTAGTTCTTGTGGCAAGTCGAGTCTGTACGCCACCTTGCCAATCCTTTCAAGTATCTTGAAAGGACCCACATAGCGAGGGGCGAGCTTTCCCTTCTTTCCAAAATGAACTACTCCCTTCCAGGGAGATACCTTGAGAAGAACCCGGTCACCAACATCAAATTCCAGAGGCTTACGCCTACTATCAGCATAACTCTTTTGTCTGCTCCTAGCCTTGATCAAGTTATCACGGATCTGAAGAATCTTATCCGTTGTCTCTTGGATTATTTCAGGGCAAGTAAATTGCTTGTCACCAATCTCATGCCAACTGAGAGGAGATCGACACTTGCGGCCATACAGAGCTTCGAAAGGAGCCATCTGAATACTGGAATGATAGTTGTTGTTGTACGAGAACTCAATCAATGGTAAATGTACATCCCAATTACCACCAAAGTCGATGACACAAGAATGGAGCATATCCTCTAAGGTCTGAATAGTACGCTCGGTCTGTCCATCCGTTTGAGGATGAAAGGCCGTGCTAAGATTCAAGTGAGTACCCATAGTGGATTGGAAAGTTTGCCAAAGACGTGAAGTAAATAGACCATCACGGTCCGAGATTATGTCAAGAGGTATGCCATGACAACATATAATCTCATCAGTATAGATTCGAGCAAGCTTCTCCACCCTGTAATCTTCGCGAATAGGAAGAAAGTGGGCGGATTTGGTCAAACGATCAACTATCACCCAGATGCTATTGTGACCAGAAGGTGTTCGAAGTAACTTAGTAATAAAGTCCATAGCGATACCATCCCATTTCCAGACTGGGATTTTGGGTTGTTCTAAGAGTCCTGAAGGGCGTTGATCTTCAGCCTTTACTTTCGTACAAGTAAGGAATTTAGAGACATATACAGCAATGTCCCTTTTCATGCCAGGCCACCAATAAGTTATACGTAGATCATGGTACATCTTATCGGCGCCCAGATGAATGGAGTAATGGGATTTGTGAGCTTCCTTCATAATAAGCTCACGGAGATTATCGTGATCCGGCACCCAGATGCGATTGAGGTAATACTGTAGTCCGTTAGGTTTAGTTTCAAGCTGGTCAATTCTAGCGCCGTGGACCTCTTCTTCTAAACTTCCTTCATTTGCTGATGAATACTGGGCGTCACGAATACATGCATGGAGATCATTAGAGATACGAATAGCATTCACATGAGTTTTTCGACTAAGAGCATCGGCCACTACATTCTCTTTTCCAGGATGGTAGCGAATTTCGCAGTCGTAGTCATTAAGAAATTCCACCCAACGTCTCTGTCGCATGTTCAGCTCTTTTTGGTCAAAGATATGTTGAAGACTTCTATGGTCAGTGAACACCACGCACTTAGTGCCAATCAAGTAGTGTCGCCATATCTTTAACGCAAACACAACCATACCAAGCTCCAGATCGTGAGTAGTATAGTTTTTCTCATGCACTTTGAGCTGTCGAGAAGCATAAGAAATAACCTTGTCCCGCTGCATGAGCACACAGCCCAATCCAAGGTTCGAGGCATCGCAATATACCATGAAATTGTCATTCCCATCAGGGAGAGTAAGAACAGGGGCATTACACAAAAGAGTCTTAAGATTTTGAAAGGATTTCTCTTGTTCGGGACCCCAAGCAAAAGGTTTCTCTTTCTGAGTTAGCGAAGTAAGAGGAACGGCGATCTTCGAGAAATCTGAAATAAACCGACGGTAATACCCCGCCAATCCTAGAAAGGAGCGAATCTCGGATGCAGATTTAGGCGTACTCCAATTCTTCACAGCTTTGATTTTAGACGGGTCAACATGGATACCTTGCTTACTAACGACGTGACCAAGAAATTGTACTTCATTAATCCAAAACTCACACATAGAAAATTTAGCATACAGACGTTCACCACGTAAGAGTTCAAGCATCAAGCGCAAATGTCGAGCATGATCAGCTTTAGTTTTAGAATAAATTAGGATATCATCAATAAAGACTATCATGAAACGATCCAAATAGGGCTTACAACCACGATTCATGAGATCCATGAACACAGCGGGTGCGTTGGTCAATCCAAAAGGCATGACCACGAACTCGTAGTGTCTATAACGGGTATGAAATGCGGTTGTGGGTACATCATCTTCAAGAACTCGAAGCTGATGGTAACCAGAATGAAGATCGATTTTCGAGAAAAACGACGCGCCTTGTAGTTGGTCAAATAGATCATCGATGCGGGGAAGAGGATAACGGTTCTTAATGGTAAGCTTATTAAGTTCACGGTAGTCGATACACATACGGAATAAACCATCTTTCTTCTTGACGAACTGTACGGGAACACCCCATGGCGAGGTACTTGGACGAATAAATCCCTTGTCGAGTAGTTCCTGAAGCTGACTAGATAACTCTTGCATCTCATAAGGTGCAAGACAGTACGGGGCCTTGGCGACGGGAGTTGCGCCATGTACGAGATCAATACGAAAATCAACGGTTCTAGGAGGTGGAAGACCAAGTAGATCTTCAGGAAAGACATCGGGGAAATCACACACCACTGGAACATCGCTTATGTTCTTCCCCTTGCTCTTTTGTTCCACCACGTGGGCCAAGAAGGCGAGGTTCTGTTTACGTAAGCACATGCTCGCCTGTGTACATGACATCAGCCTCAGTCCTTTCGAAGGTCAGTCTCCATAAGCATGCAAGATATCGCCAGATGGTACGGGTAAACGAATAGACTTCTCGTGACAAGCAATCTCGGCATGGTTCTTACGCAACCAATCCATACCAATAATGACATCAAAACTACCCAATTGCATGGGTATTAAATCTATAGAAAACACGTGGTCGTTAAGAATCAAGGAACAACCACGGAGAATAGAATCAACTAGAATAGACTTCCCATTGGCAATTTCCACCGAAAACGAATTAGGTAACATAGAGCGTGCATAGTTTAGCAACGATTCAAATTCCACGGACACAAAACTTCTATCGGCACTAGTATCAAATAGGATCGAAGCATAAAGGTTATTCACAAGAAACATACCATTCACGACATCGTTGTCATTATGAGCCTGATTAGCGTTGAGATTGAACGCTCATCCACGAGCGGCTGACTGCTGATCCTGATTCAGCTGAGGACACTGGTTGCGGAGGTGAGTAGTATCCCCACACTTGTAGCATGCACGAACAACATTGACTGGCTTTGGATTCTGCGGAGGAGCTGGAAGAGCTGGTAGAGCTGCCTGAGCTGGGGCTTGCTGAATTGGTTGAGCTGGGTTAGCCTAACGACAGTAGGGTGTCGTGTGACCATAGCGGTTGCAGTTGGTGCACAATCGATATCCAGAAGCAACAGGATGATGAAAGTTACATGTGGCACACTTGGGATAAGACCCAGTGTACTGCTTCTTAACTTCTGGAACAGCAGGGTTAGCAGCAGCAGTAGCAGGACCAGGTTTAACAGCAGGGTTTACAGCAGGAACAATAGCATTGCATCCTGAACCCTGAGATTTCATTTTCTTGTTCTTGCTGCCACTTGACTGCTGGGTGACTTGATTTGCGGACTTGGGGGTAGCAAACTGCTTATCACACACACGGTTGTTATTCAAACTTGCTGCCAAATGATAGACTTCCTCAATATTCCCGAGTTGAGTTGTTTCAATAGAATCATGCATCACATGAGGTAGACCATTGATATACTTGGTTATCATTCGCTTGGGAGTGGAAACCAAGTGAGGAACGATCAAGCTAAGCTGCTTGAATCTGGTAGTGTAAGCCAGGTTATCATCACCAACCTGCTTCAAATGCCAAAACTCTTCTTCTAGCTTCAGTTGTTCATGAGGAGGGCAGAATTCAAGCATCATTAATTCTTGCACCTCAGCCCATGGAAGAGCATAGGCCTCCTCATTTGATCGGATGTTTCTCTAGTTTGTCCACCATTCCAGTGCTCGACCTTGAAACATTCCGGTCGCACTCCTCATCTTTAGTTAATCAGGGCATTCGTTGTTGATGAAAGTAACCTCAATGCTGTCAAACCACTCGAGCATAGTAGTCACCCCATCACTGCCTGTGAAAGACTTGGGGTTGCAAGAGATGAAATGTTTATAGGTGAACTTGGTAGACTTTTCCTTCTCCGTTTTAGAATCAACAGATGAGGGAGGAGTGTTCGATCCTTGGATCTTAGAGACAATCTTTTGCACGACTCGAGCGATCTGGTCGGCCATGAAGGACATCATCTTCTTCTGAGACTTTTCCCTAGATCTCTTGAGAGTGTCGGGGAGCTTTCGAGAAGACATCCTAAAGATCCAAGAAGAGGATCATTAAGTCTAGATTAATATAGATTCACACACGATAGACTAAGACTCAAATTCCACATAGATACCGCAACCCACGACCTTCGCACGGCACGTTATACGAAGCTTGGCGATGTGTCAAAAATGTTTATATATAGGAAGTACCAACGGGGTATCCACCACGCTTCGGACACGATCGTTTCGACTCCGTACTCGGTGTCATGTTACGTGTCGCAAAACATACTCATCATTATAGATTATCATAGACCACCCCAATAGTTTCACATAGATCCCAATAGATTCCATAGGTTCAGTAGACTCAATATATTCATAGATTCCAATAGATTCAATAGTTTCCAATAGATTCATTCATAGGTTCCAATAGATCCAATAGTTTCACATAGATTACCATAGACAATCCACAAACAACGAAATCCCGCATGGCACGTGCTACGAAAGTTCAGCAACATGACGGAAGAACTTATATATAGGAAGTACCAGCGGCATATCCACCATGCTTCAATCATGCTACGTCCCCCTCGTCATCGGTGTCACGCTTTGCTAATCACAACATTAGATTCCACCACTTTTCAATGTAGACTAACCAAATAGATTCAATCATAGATTATCCTAAAAGATTCCACAACTTTAACCCGAGCCTTCAAATCCACAAACTTCACTTAGCGCGTGATACGAAGACTCGGTAACATGCTAAAAACACTTATATATAGGAAGTACCAGCGGTGTATCCACCATGCTTCGGACATGTCACGTCATCCTCGTCTTCGGCGCTAGGCTATGTTTCGCATTTTGTTTCTCAAAACAACACATACTTAGATTACACGTAGATTACGCTAGAGTAGGCATAGATTACACCTAGATTCTTCATAGATTACCCATGTAGTTTTCATCAACTCATCACCGGGCTGTGAACACTAAGTTTCGCATGGCACTTAGCACGAAAGTTGGTAACATGTCTGAAACACTTATATATAGGAAGTACCAGTAGCGTATCCACCATGCTTAAGACACGTCACTTCTCCCTCGTGTTTCCATGCCATGTTACCTTTAGTGTCTTACAACCACAAATAGATTCATCAGATAGATTTACATAGAATCATAGTCTATCAAGGTTCACACATAGGCTATCATGATAGAATAAAACTTCATAAATTTAGTTGATCCTGAGATTAGAGTTAACGTTTTAGATTGCAGATATACGTGCGATTTGTGAGAACGTCTCTAAGTAAACGAAGAATCAAGGTAAACGAAGAATTAAGTCTAAAACCACATGTAAAATCGTGATAACATAAAAGATAGGCTTATAAAACATAGAGTGCTCCGGGTAGAGGAACGATGACTAACCAAAGTGATTCGAAACCCCTTTCGAATTGAGGCAACGTGTCTTGACTTACTTAGACCAATACGTCATCGATGTTAGGCCTACGATATTCGTCCTTTTGGTCATTTCACGTACCCAATTGAATGGAAGTTTTGAGACCTTGGCGAGACATGAAAACATCAAAGAGTGGGACTAGTTATCAAGGTCTAAGTTTCACGTCTAACTTGATAACCTCGTACCCTAATAACGTCGGTACTTATCCGCAGACAAGACCTACTAGAATGTTATGGAGATTTTCCATCAAGGTTCGGATGTCACTCTTGTCTTGAGGGCAAATCTTGTGCAAAATATAAACACTGATTATCAGCGTTTTCAAATCATCAAGTGTATATTGTGTCAGCCTTAGGAAAGGCATGTAAGTTTAGCAGGAAAATGTGCTGCTAGGGAGCAGATGCGGTAGAATGCATAAGTCTTAGACAACAGATAAGAATCAAGATTCCTATTACTATAGATTAGGGTAAGTATTCCTACTCATCCTAATTCCCTATAGTTATGGCTCTGATACCAATCTGTCACACCCCAACCGATGGCGGAAACATCGCGGTGCGAGCACTAAGCGTTCAGATTGCTCACGAAGTTCCATAACACTAGATATTTCGATAGAATTAAATAGGTTTCATGATATAAATTGTCTAACAACCAAAATCAAGTATCATCAAGTTTACATCACCAAATAGAATTGCTCAAATTGTTCAAAAACTAGATTTAACTAGGCGACGTTCCTAAGCATTTCCTAGCTTGATTTCCATGTTCCATCGCAACCTATCAGCCTGCAATATGTATTAAAATATCAATACAAACATATTGGCGAGTATACAAGTTTGATAATAGAATAATAGATTAAAAACAACTCATATCCACAATGTAAGCAATAAAAATAGTTTCAGCCGTGCAAGTGTCGCAGTCCACACAGTGATAGCCCAAGTATCCCGATGCTTTAGTGTTTACCCAAGACTCAAGGTAAACTAGAATCCTCCTAACAATACCCCCTGAGAATAATGGGAGAGGTGCACCCCCTATAGCGCTACTATTGTTAAAGCGGAACTACACACCCTGGATTAAACGTTACTTAGCACAAATAGAATACTAGAATGCACAAGTTTCACATATACGAAGGATAGAGTTTAGTTTGCAAAGATTCAAGTTTATATAGGATACATGTTACACCCCAAAGTTTAAGAGTAAAAAGGGGATCGAGTATACTCACAGTGATTGCTTAATAGTCGCAACTGTTATTGGATAAAAGGGAGTTCTCTCAGAATTAGCCTGATTAAATTGCAATAGGATAAGAGTCGGGCAGAATAACGAGATTGAATAAAGTGTTGGAAACTGTCACTGGATCGGATGGTTGTCCGATCGGATTGCCAGTCGATTCGGGTGACTTAGTGTGAACGAAGGGCTGTCCGATCGGGTGGCTTATGTGAGGGTGAATGTAAGTGCAGTTCCTGCCGGGTAACTGTGCTTTATCAGTTCTGGTCAAAGGTCAACAAAGTCAAAGCCAAGTCAAGGATTCGGAAGTTTTATCAGTTTCGAGTTTATGATGTTAAACTCGGAATACGTTGATTATCATTGTTGTCCGAATTATTTGTTATGTATCCTGGACAATATGTTTTGTCCGGGTTTAGTCCCTAGTCTATATATATGTGTTGTATAGGGTAGATTAGGGCAACACTAGAGAAGCTTTGTGCACCTCTCCTAACTTCTTGTTCCTCCTGGTGTGCACATCCTAGAGAGAGAGAGACTATGTGTTAGTGAGAGAAAGCTTGGTTTAGATCTTAGTGATCTAAACCAGCTTGTAGATGATGTATACTCTTTTGGTATGTAATCTGCGATGACTGATTCGTTAATAAAGAGATTCATCTTCTACATCTTTCTATCTTTGGTGTTTATGATTGTTCTTCATGTCTTGAATCAAGTGCAATGTTTGATGTTCGTCATCGATCCAGTGCTTTTACAGTGGTATCAGAGCATGGTTATCGATTTGGAATGGTCTAACCGCCTTCCGAATCACCATTGCTCTTGATTTGATGTTTGTTTCCGCCAAACATCGTGAAGACGTGAAGTTTTTGGTCTAGATATGAAGAAATTCATGCTGTGTTGGAGAGAACTACTGGGTTTTTGGTAGATCTAGGGTTTTGATCTGAAAAAGGCTCTGTCCGGATTTTTGTAAGTGTTATACCCATCCGAGTTTCCATTCTGTGTTTGTGTTTCCGGGGTATTGGTGAACTAGTGTGAAGTCACACTAGGGAGATAATCCGGAAGCTGGTTCTAAGCTTGTCCGAGTTTTAAACTTGGTCCGAATTTTTAATGATAATGGATTTGTTCCGAGTTTTGAGTTTAATTCAGTTCCGACTTTTGAGTTTAAGACAGTTCCGAGTTTTGAGTTTAAGTCAGTTCCGAGTTTTGGTTCATTCCGAGTTTTCATTTAACTGGTTCCGAGTTTTGGTCAAGTTTCACTTCATTTAACTGGTTTCGAGTTTCATTTATTCATGTCCAAGTTAATCTATCAACATCTAATCCGAGTTTTGTCCAAGTTTTGGTGTCCAAGTTTAGGTGTCCAAGTTTAGGTATCCAAGTTTTGGGGTCCAAGTTTAGGTGTCCAAGTTTTGGTGTCCAAGTTTAGGTGTGCAAGTTTTGGTGTCCAAGTTTTGGTGTCCAGGTTTAGGTGTCCAAGTTTAGTATGTGATCTTTTGTCCAAGTTTATGTCATGGAGAATTGTCCAAGTTTAAGTCATGGACAATTGTCCAAGTTTAAGCCATGGACTTTTGTCCAAGGTTATGTTAGGGACAAGAGTCAGAATATATGTATTTTGATGCTAAATTAGGAATTATAAGGACAAGTTCGGACTAAAAAAAATCGAATTTATGGGTTTTTTCGGATTTCTTTGCTTGTTCCGAATTTCTTTGTACTCTAAGTATTGTTCCGATGATCTGATTCGAGGTTTCAAGAGCTTTCGGGTTTTACGAGTTCCGAATTTTCTAGAATTCCGGGTTACCTGGGGTACCAGATTTTTAGCTAAATTTAGAAGTTTGTGTTGTTCGAAAGTTTCGAGTTGTGCATGTTCCGAGTTTTTCTAGTTATTCCGGGTTACCTGGGGTACCGGATAACTAACTAAGAGTCAGAATTATGTGTAGTTTGGAAACTTGAAGTCGGTTTCGGATTATCAAAAAGTTTTATGGTACTTATGTTGTCCGGATCAAGTGAGGAGGTGAAGAGAATAAGACTTGCTTGGATTTTTGTATTGTTTACAAAGAAAAAGGGGGAGTAAAAATTTCCTATTTTCTTCATAAATATAAAGCTTGTGCGTGAAATAACTCGTGTGTGATGGAGTTTTGTCACGTGTGTTTATGTTATTAATCAAGTGTTGACGTGATGAAGCCGAATTCTCGGTTGATGACTAGTTGAAGATTGAGCCTTATTAAGTTGCTGTTTAGAGTAGAGAAGATTAGTTCTGGTCTCGAAATAATGTGGGGCTTCTTGATTTAAGGGGAAGGTCGGAGATGAAAGCCATCGGGGATTTAGCGGATTTGTGAAGATAGGAGATTGATCATGAGGATACATGAGGAGATGAGATCATACATGAAGGGTTGAAGACTTTTGATCAAGTTGGTGGATGTACTTTTACAAAGTTCAGTTTGTTATTAACTTATCGAACTGAGCTTCATGTCTTTGTGGAATTTGAAGTGTTCAAGGTTGGGCATTGGAAATCCAGTGTTTCTTTCTGCTATCGGTTAGGTTTGAAGATTAATGTATCGAGCGATATTCTTACATGTGGTTGTAGGTCGGTTCGCGTTAACTTGATTCGGGAGTAGTTTGAGGGGGAGGATCTACAGTGTTTGATGTTGGATTCTTCGGGTTTCTCAAAGCGGCCTTAAGTGATCGTCAGCAAGTCTTTTATTAGAAGAGTTGAAGATCGTTGTGCTCTGCCAGAAAGATCAAGTCTCAGCCAAAGTTGAAAGCAACCATGATATCATCAGTCAAGGGGGAGTCTGTAAGTGCAGTATCCGGTGACTGAAGATATCAGTGTCAGACAGAACTGATAGCAACAGTTAAGGGGGAGTCTGTAAGTGCAGTTCCTGCCGGGTAACTGTGCTTTATTAGTTCTGGTCAAAGGTCAACAAAGTCAAAGCCAAGTCAAGGATTCAGAAGTTTTATCAGTTTCAAGTTTATGATGTTATGTATCCCGGACAATATGTTTTGTCCGGGTTTAGTCCCTAGTCTATATATATATGTTGTATAGGGTAGATCAGGGCAACACTAGAGAAGCTTTGTGCACCTCTCCTAATTTCTTGTTCCTCCTGGTGTGCACATCCTAGAGAGAGAGAGACTATGTGTTAGTGAGAGAAAGCTTGGTTTAGATCTTAGTGATCTAAACCAGCTTGTAGATGATGTATACTCTTTTGGTATGTAATCTGTGATGACTGATTCGTTAATAAAGAGATTCATCTTCTACATCTTTCTATCTTTGGTGTTTATGATTGTTCTTCATGTCTTGAATCAAGTGCAATGTTTGATGTTCGTCATCGATCCGGTGCTTTTACAGTGAAACGAATGGCTGTCCGATCGGGTGGCCATCTGATTCAAGTGTCAAATATATAGCTTAAGTGTCTTGGTTACCTTGATCGGGTGGTTGCTCGATCGGGCGGCTGTCCGATCGGGTTGCCACTCGATTGAGATCTTCAAAACTCCAAGTTTCTAAAAAGTTACCAAGTGTTGGAAAGTTTCAAAGTTCCAAGGTTGCAAGGCATGTCTCTCAATCGGGTGGCTGTCCGATCGGATTGCTGTCCGATCGGGTTGCCGCTCGATCGGGCGAACCTTGTTCCCTTGAACGTTAGTAATATTTTTCTAAGTTTAACGTTGACGGCATGGTACGTGTTGTGGCAATGGTAAACTCATCGTCGCACAGCCTTTCTGATCGGGTGGAACCACCCCAGTCCGATCAGTTACTGTTCGTGATCGCGTTTATGTCAAACTCCGTATCCCGACCATCATCCTCCGGTGGGAATCCATCCTTGAGCCGACTCTAGACTAATAACCAAGTCTATAGTTCGTTCAAGACCGGATCTCACCATTTAAAGTAAAAGATTGAAGAAAAGGTGAAGAAACTTAAGTTTTATCATGAAAATACTTACATTTAGCTTAGATTTAGTGCTAAATACATGGAATCCCCTAGATCTTAGCTAGATCTCACCAAGAATGACCTCATATGACAGTTTGTACAAACCATCATGATGAAATCATCCTTAAGATCTCAGATCTGAGAGATTTCACGGTGAAAAGTGTGATTTTAAAGGTGAATCACGTAGGGGATGAAGTGTAGATCAAGAAAGTACAAGGATCTAGCTTGAAACGTACCGAAATTGCCAAGAAATAGAGAAAATGTAGTGTGCGTGCGTCTGGTCGAACAGGGTTGTCACATCAGGGAATAAAGTGATGTGACATGCCTATTTATAGTGTGGACGAGAGTGGGAAAGGGTGAAGGTGTGCATGGATTGGGTGGCAACTCGATCGAGTGGCCACTCGATCGGGTGGTCATCCGATCGGGTGGTCATCCGATTAGATTGCCACTCTGGCCAATCCATCCTTCCCATGATCCTGTTTTCGCGTGTAAGATCAAGCGTTGCGTATCATTTGGTAATAGAACAACTAGATTACATTATAAACACTATAAGTCTTTCAAAGATTAATAGATTCCGCCAGTGACAAGTCTCTAGTCTCTCGTTCTACCAAGAATCAAGTTTCACGAGTCTCAAGAGTCAAGCACCAAATATAGAATTAGGCATTCCAATCATAGATTTAGACATTCCAAACATAGATTTAAGCACTTAAGCATATAGAGTTAGACATTCCAAACATTATAGATTACCAAGATATCAAAGTATCACACATCATATAGATCAAGGGCTAGACTTGCCAGTTAGCTAAAGTTCAGGGACTAAATCTGATAAATGCCTAAGGTTTAGGGACGCTGGGCGTTACAATTATAAACATTTACCAGGTATTAATATCACATAATAAGATTTAGTGCAAACAATCTGGCAAACAAATGGATCAAAATCGTCGAGCATTGCGACTTTTACTCTTTTCATATATATAGATCTATTACAATCTACAGCTGAAATTTAAACACACTACTAGTTATGCATTGATAGATATTAGGTTATCTATTTTAGTGGATTTTTTTTCTTCAAACTACACACATTTATATATATACATATATATATATATATATTATTGTGGGTTATTCATCCAAAACTGCATTTCTCGCTCGTCGTACTTCCACACGAGCTTTTCTCCTATATGTTTTATCCTCTCTCCTTCTTCCACTAATTCCTCATCAAATGTGCGGAGTTACTGCTCATTCTCTTCACTCATGGATGGCAGTGGTGCGGGTACTGGGTCAGGGTACTGAGGTATAGGTTCTCCATATGGGTATGGGTTGTTTAATATTTCCTGAACATACTTATCGGCATTACAATATAGATCTAAAGGATTAAGGTTGGTATCTTGTGCTATGGGATTTGGTATCGGTTCTCCCTGTGGATAAAGTTCCTGACAGTCCCTATGGTCATCTTCCCATGGGTCATATGCTAGAGGGTTAGGTGCTGGGATTCTAGGTATCTCGTTAGGATCAAATGCTGGTATGGGAATTTGATTTTCTTGGTTAAGTTCTATCTCCATTGGTTGGGTTGGGAATAGTGGCAATGGTTGTGGTGCAATTATCTGATCTAGGTTTGGATCTGCTGCGGTGGTGGCTAGTATATGAAAGTTTGCCAACCGTCTGTTCACCATCTCTTGTGTCTGGGCATTTACTTCCCTATTGGCTACTGCTAACGCTCTCTGTTGTTGTAACTTTCTCATTTTCTTTCTCCTCTCATGTGCTCCCTGACTGAACTATCCTCTCTTTTTCGAAGGGAATGGTTCCTCGGATTACGCTTTAAAGATGAAGATTCCCTCTTCTGTATCAGCAGAATACCCCGAAGGAGTAGGTTGTGATGAAGTTTGTCACACCCCGAATTCCACGTGTCACCGGTGGGCCCGGTGGGGGAGTATCGTGACGTAATTGATATCATCATAGTCAACAACACAATATATAAATGCACAGCGGAAGCAAAAGATAAATATATTACAATCCGAATATAAAGTAATATCAGAGTATTACAACGGAAAGTAAAAGATCCACAGGCGAATCGAATAATCATAATCATTGTTCAACAGACTTTAGACGCCTAGGACTTGCAAGATTCCTTATAATCGCCCTGAGCTTCCAGCCAATTACGTTCAGTACCTGTCACTTAACCTTTTGGAAAAATACGTCAGTTTTCACTGGTAAATACAATTTAACTAACTCATTTTGAAAAGAGTTTGAAAATTGATTTGAGTGCAAACGGCACAAAATATTTAGACACATTGATTAAAATGCACAGAGGCAAGATTAATCTTTTATAACTTGGGACAATTTTGTTAATAAAAATCTTGTATCCAATTTACATGTTTGTCCAACATTTAGGGCCGGTGATCATACAATACAATACGAGCCGGACAAGATTAATCGACACACCACAAATATAATCTCACAAGAAGTTACCCTTACGAGTGAGTATACGTTTTACATATGCAACAGGAGGTGTTTTGTCTACACCTTGTGCTTACGTCGTGGCCATTCACTTTTTAAAATGAGCCAAGGATATCCAGGACACGGTCATTAACCCCCAATGTTATTTGTTATCAAGCAATACGAATTAAAACGGGATTATGCAATTCAATCATCTCCGATTAAAAGGTTTCTACACCCGACCAAGCGGTATTTTTATAATACCGTATCCCAAGCCCGTATAAGGGAAAATAAGTTAAAAGTATTTACCTGAGCTAGCTCCTGTCTTAATTAATAAGAATTTAATAACTCAGCCGTATTCACTTAAGTAAGCGTAGGTACCATTTACCGGAAGGCTCTAGTCTGGAATGATGACATAAATAATCAATTAGAATGCTAACGGGTCTTTAATTAAGCCAAAGCTTAGACCGGTTAGTCTTAAGGAATATACGGTTCAAACGCACGATTAAGCGAAGACCGGATAGAAATGTGATTTAGACCTGACAAGTTTGAAGACTTGTATAATATGGGTATACTAAACACATTCTGGATTTGGAGACAAAAATGATAAAGTTTGACCCGTTTCGGTCAATTTATGCAAACTAGTTACACAAACCGAACCGAACGTGAAAAGGGCGTTACGGGCGACCATAAGAGTCATATGCAAGTTTCCTGAGTTAATATGCTTCAAATATGTTATAATATCAGCAAGATATTTTCTATTATGCCCGGAATGTATTTAAACTTAATTTACGCCTCATAAGGGCATTTTGGTCATTTAAAAGGTTATAAAAGAGTTTATTTGTAAATCTGAGTTTATAAGCTTGTACTTACTGTTATTATATAAAAATATTCTAAGTACATCAGTAGGTATAAGTCTTATATGTTTGATAGGGTTATAGAACTTACTATATGTTAAAAATGCTTAAAAAGACGATTTGGAGTCGTTTCCGGGTCTGTGAAAGAAAGCTGAGATTTTTATAATTCCAGGAGACTCAAAATACTTTATTTAGCAAATCAAATCAGTAGGAAAAGGTTTAGGGGCAATCGGATTTATAAAACTCGTTTTATGGCTTAAAAGGGCAAATTCGGTATTTACCGAATTTAGCTTAAAGACCTATGTTATGCTCATCCAAAAATTTAATAAAAATCTTTAAAAATCCCAAAATATTGTATAACATCAGTGGGTAAAAAGTTTGATACCAAAAAGTGGGTTAAAATTGGCTATGCGCTAAATGCGCTATTTACTTAACATAAAGCTTGTAATTTACGATATCGAGCATATCTCTTAAATTAGACCACAAACTGATATCAAGTTTTTGGTGCAAGTTTATAAATCAGTTATAAAGGTTTATACTCTTTCACTTTTTCAAAAATCGCGTTTTTTAGTGAAAAGGGCAAAATAGTCAATTTTGGGCATAACTCGGAAAAATGCATATGCATCGGTTAAGCATGGAATCAAATTGTAAAATTCCAGAAGGTTAATCTTATATAAAAGTTGGTCCAAAATATGCTCTAATGCAGATCTCAACATGCATGTACGAATCAGACTTGAAAGTCAAAGGGAAAGTCAATTTATGAGACTTTCGGTTCCGTTTCGGGTTTAAACAGAAAATTGTCGAGTTGATCATGAAGAAACACATTCTAACATTTATTACCAAGTTATTTTGATGATCAAATAGGTTGCATGTACCCTACATTGCTAATCAAGCTTAAATTTGCAAATAACAATTCTGTTGACTTTTTGAAGAAAGGCTTTGACTCGACAATTAACATGCTTAGAGTGTAAATCTGAAAATACCCTTTTGAGGGTTTGTTACACTCATAAATACCAATATGTGGGTACTTTCAATTTGAGAAAATACTGAGCACATCTCGTTTAATCATGAAGTCAAACTAGTTTTACGATGGTTTGACTTTCGGTTAACACACTAAGCTAGAACGAATTTGGAGGAGTTATAAACACTTACAAAAGTCCTAATTATGCTTAGAGATCACTAGAAAGCTTGAGGTTGATCAGAGGAGCTCCAGAATTGAGCATGCAAGTGAGAGTGAGTTTGGTTGCAACTTGAATGTTCTTGCATATGAACTTTGATCAATCAAAATGATGCTACAAATGATCTACTGATGTTATAAGATTTGTTCAAGGGCCCCTAGTATCATATAAAACCATTGGAGAGCCCATGGTATCGAGTACAGCTGTTAACAACTCGAATTCAGTCATGAAACTGGCAGCTGTCGTTAATATTGCCTAGATACAGGCCTAGCGCACCGTTAGGCTTCTGATGTAGCGGTGCGCTAGCCTCATCATATGACAAAGTTTTGTTTCTTGTTTTGCAATTTAGTCCTTGGTCTTTTGTAATGTGGTTTTGGCTAATTATCTTGCACTTTTGACCCTCAAGTCTGATTGTTAAGGGCCTTGGGACATTTACAAACATGGTAAAGTCCTCGGTTAACTTTGCGCTTTCCCGAAAAGTCTCGAAACCCAACGTTGACGCATTTAACCCTTCGTGTACGGTTTTGATCACAACTTTCTCATACGTTCACGAAACTTTATGAAATTTTTACCACATAATCTAGTGAGTATATTTTATCATTACAAAGCTTCGGGTTTGCCAAAGGATCACTCAGAGGTATACTTTCAACATGTTGACACATTTAGCCCCTGTAGTTTGTAATTCCTCACTTTCTTTCATTTCCCGTTTCGTTTGATCCATAATCTATCCGTTTAAGGTTATAAACACCATGTAGGGTTATTGTAGAGCTTATTTATCCATTGTTGAGACTTTGGACTCTTACAATCACACAGTTTCACTGTATGTCAACTTTAGTCCCTCTAAAGTATGTTTTCACACATTCTAAGCCTGTGACACGTGTCAATACATTATTGGACGCAAAAATTTCGAGGTGTTACATCCTCACCCCCTTAAAAGAAATCTCGACCTCGAGATTTGCTTAAAGTAAAGGGAGTACTTTCTGTCCTATATTGAACTTAACCTTCCTTAGTACATTTGGGCCTCTATGGCACTCCAGCTGACCTCTATAATAGGTCATGTATCCTTTTGGCGTTTCTTAACCTGCCGATTCTAAATCGATACGGTTTGCTCAACATATTATAAATACGCATATCATTATGTGATAATGCTTCTCATCTTATTGGTGAAACACATCCTTAAATCATTAGTGTGTTATTGTGTTGCTAGCTCCGCCAAGCTCCTTAAACAGGTTTTAGCTTATAAGCTATTTGATCCTGATACATTCGATTCCTTCGAATGATTTGATATATTCAGAGCTCAACTAGTCTGATGATTTACAAATTTGCACACCCTTCCAGGGTGATATCTTTTGTTGATCCTTATTTCTTAACAAGAACTTAGGAGGGTTGCTAACTTCATTAATCTTTGATTTTCTGCCGAATAATGGCAACTTACAATCGATTATGGATTTGTTTGATCTTATTCGTTGTTTCCAATGCAACTCTTAGATCCTGACGATTGGACTTACCAATCTTTTGTCTTAATAGATGTTTAACATTCCATCTATACAAGGTTTCCAGAAGAGCAGCCTTGATACTTATATAACAACTATTATAGGAATGCTAAATTTAAGGTGAGATGGTTATTCTAACCATTGCTTAAAACAAATCTTAAGGAATTAGCTAATCCTTGCCGTTAGTCGAACAAATCGACGATCCTGGGCAGCTGATAAAATTTCTTACTTGTTGCCTAATTCGGGTTGCGGTAATCAATGCATAAGCAAAATGAACTGTCTTCCTTAATTAATTATACCGAATTCTTAGAATATTGAGTTAGGCTATATGAACCTATATCTTAAATTTTACTTAATCAGGGTCTCTATCCTTCCAATGGTGGTACTAGCCGTCTTGGAGATTTCATAATGATGCAGTCCCAAAATGGGATATAGATCTTAATTCTACTAGCCTCGCAGGAGGTAAACAGGGTATTCTTAGTGGGGGATACTTAGGTATAACGAGATTATAGAGATTTTCCAAATCTCAGGCTCTAATTCTTCCATTGATGTCGGTGTCAGATAATGACACATTCTTTTTACAAATGCAAGGATGTCCTAAGCAGAGATACTTATAAGGACATTTTATATTGGATATCTCCCTTGAATACTACTAGTCGTCTTTGGTACAATATGACCATTGGGATATCTTAGGGGTTCCATGCATTAAACCTCCATACTGATCAGGCATGGAAGTAATCTATGGGACTCATTAGGATACGCCGATCCTCATATGGCACTTTTATCAAACATAGTTTGGCATTCGCAGGCGATAGAAAACAATGAGAAAAAAATAAGTAAAATAAAATAATATATATTGTCGTACTCTTTCTGGGGAAGAGTACTCCAGATTCTTATGAAAAGATTATCTCCGAAGATGGGAGAGAGGTCATTGAAGATTCCATTGGTAAATTATACCTTATTTTTAATATCTGAAGTTCTTATGAATGTAATCAAAAGTTTGCTAGGCTTAGTTTATGAATGTAACCAAAGGATCACTCAGAGGTATACTTTCAACATGTTGACACATTTAGCCCCTGTAGTTTGTAATTCCTCACTTTCTTTCATTTCCCGTTTCGTTTGATCCATAATCTATCCGTTTAAGGTTATAAACACCATGTAGGGTTATTGTAGAGCTTATTTATCCATTGTTGACACTTTGGACTCTTACAATCACACAGTTTCACTGTATGTCAACTTTAGTCCCTCTAAAGTATGTTTTCACACATTCTAAGCCTGTGACACGTGTCAATACATTATTGGACGCAAAAATTTCGAGGTGTTACAAAGTTCCTTCATTCTTGGGAGAACTAGCTAGGTGACGATAGGTGTCAAACGTACCTTGCTCACTCATACTGTAAATTAGCAGATTGTCAAATAACACAACACAATAATATACATGTATACACATAATCACATAGATTATTTCCTAACACAACTGATAAAATTTTGGTGTCAGCAGAACACTTCTTTGGCTTAAATCAGTGGTGTATCTCTGATACCACTCTCTCTGTCGCAACCCCCGACCCTACCCTGGGAGCGGGCGGCCGCGAGGACAGTATCAGTGGTATCGGTGTTTATTAATTTGGCAACGGAAATTAACATCAGGACCGTAGTTAGGAAATAGTTTATCAGAGTAAAATACCACACTTTTATAAATAACAAATACATCGGAAAAACCCAAGTTTCCATTACAATATGTTTATAGGGATAAACCCTAATTTATTGAAATAAAACTTCTTTCTTATTTAGGTAACTTTTATAGCCACTTTTCCAAGCCTTCAGTGCTCTCCAGCTGACTTCTATTTGGTCTTGATGTGGCCTTTCTCATAACAGCCGAAGCAGACTGCATCCTTCATGTACTTGCAGTCCAACGTTTTATGATCCCTCGATTTGCAGATCCCACAAACCCTCGGCCGCGATCGGGATTTTGGTTCGAACCTGCACTTCCCATAATGGCGCTTCTTGCAAATCTCGCATACAGGTTTCTGGTTGGACTTTTGTTTATTCTTTTTCTTAGAACTCTGGGAGTTATCTTCCTCCCTTTTCCTCTTTAGTTCATCCCTTGCCTTAGAGGTATGGACGAGATCCTTCTTGTGAGTAAGGACGTGTGGTCTTGGATGAGACTTTGAGCAAATAGCATTGGGCTCCTTGAACTCTTTCACGGCCTTCTTCACAGCTTTTCCAACAGCTGCGTCTATCATAGTTTGAAGGACATCATTGGAAATTCTAAGGTTCACAATTGTAGTATCATTAGCATGCGTCGCATAATCCATAGCACGATCAACGGCTGTCTTATCTGAGTTCGCCATACTTGATATTGGTTCCTAATATTGATAAAACAATTGCTTAATTTCAATCCGACAACCGTTATTCATCATCCTGGCAATTTATCATATACTATCCATGGTACCATTAGACCATAGGCCAATATAACATGAATATTCTTAATGAACATTGTTTAGATATATATACTTATTAATTTTTCTTAGCCTAGGCCATAAAAGACCATCGAGGGCATTTAGGGTCTGGACCTAGTCCATCACCTTTTTGACAGGGGATCGAAATGTCACAACTGTCTTTATTATATTGATGAAGTTGGATAGCTTGAAAGCTTGCCATAAGGATATTAGAAAAGAGTGGTTCCTAATAGATATAAAATATCTTTCTAAGGTTCGTCGGAGCATTCTCCAAGGTATCATCGGCCAATTTCTACCTCACGTCAAATGACCGGAGTTTAAATCGGGCGAAGACAACAGTTCTTAACATTTATCGTTCATTAAAGAATCATATGTGCTAGCATAAAGAAAAATAATTTATGCCTAGACTTCCTGATAAGGAAAAGTACCTGCTATATGGTTAGCATTCTGTACCACCTCGTGGGCGTTCCTCTGGAAGACTCATGATTTTGTTTTTCCTTGCCTTTCTCGGCTTCTTTAAAATCTTTGGGCAGTTAGTCTTGATATGCCCTTCCTCGTTACAATTGTAACAGATCGCGTTCTTCAACTCCTTGCAATCTAAAGTCTTGTGACCCTTGGTTTTGCAAATTCCACACAGTTTGGCACCTGGGTCAATTGTACACTTTCCAGAATGTTGTTTTTTGCAGTTACTACACTTGGGTCTGTTATTAGACTGGCTTGAGTTTTTCCCAAGCTCGGAATCTTTCTTGTTCCTTAAACTTCCCTTTTTCTTCTTGTCAGATCGATGAGAGTTCTCCTCCTCTCTTTCTCTTTTTCCCTCACCAGAAGCCTTAACAGACTTATTTCTGATTGCATCTAAAGTGAGAGATAAGGATAAGTCCACTGCGGACCTATAAGTGGTTGGCCTAGATGCTTTAACATTTCCCTTTATCTCTGGTGCTAGGCCTCCAATAAAACGCGCTATGCGTTTAGGTTCAGGGGTGACTAAATAAGGAACTAGGCGGGACATAGTGTTAAAACTTGTCACGTATGCCTGGCAATCTAAATCCTTCATGACTAGAGTCAAGAAGTCTGATTCTATCTCTTCTACCTCATGCTGAGGGCAAAAATTTTCCTTGACTAATGCAACAAATTGATCCCAAGATAAGTTGTAGAGTAGAACCTTTCCCGTGGCTTGGAGCAATGATCTCCACCATGCCAACGCTTCTCCTTTGAATGATTGCGAAACAAATTTCACAACATCTTGCTCCGTACAACCGCTGATGTCAACAACAGCGTCCATCTCCTTGAGCCACGTCATGCAATCGATGGCTCCTTTTTCTCCTGTAAAGTCTCTGGGCTTGCAGGAGACAAAATATTTATATGTGCAGGTCTTAACTGGTGCCTCTTGGTGAAGCATGACCTGATTAGACGGATCGCTCCTTCGATGTGACGGGTTATGAACATCGTCTTCCTCTGACTCATGTGATTTAGGAGGGGGCTTAATACGAGCCACAGATAGAATCGTAGAGCGGTTATCATTTGATTCATTATACTGACTGTCAAGAGCTTGAGTAATAGCACTATTTATTAGTGCCTGCAGTTCCGCTTCAGTCATGCTAATTCTGGTAATATCATTGTTCTTCTTCGGGTGGCTGTTGACCTCCTCTGATCCAGCCATGTAGCTTGATTGCTACATAAACAATGGCAATGATTTATTCGGAGGTTATTATGGTATCCCCATTTTTGACGATTCATCAATCATGGTAATATAAACCATATTGGTTAATTTGTTAGTTATTTTAAATTAGTAGTCTCCATTATAATTTATCCTAGTTATAAAACGTTAAGGATATTAAAGTGGCGCAGAAGGCCTAGTCACAAGGACAGTTTTAAATTTATAAGCCATGATCGTTTGGGATCGAGGCATTTAAGGTTTGAGCATAGTCGGTTACTTTTCTTAACAGGGAGTCGAAGTCTACAACTGCCTTTTGTCCTTTAGGACATTACATATAGCCCGTGGGCATTCCCTTCTAAGGGATGTTTATGATATGTTCATCTTTTCAGATGCTATTAGTCAAGATCATTTGGATCATACCGACCATTATGCTTGGACATGGTCCAACATTTTTTTTTTTTTAGACAGGAGGTCAAAGACCACCACTGTCGTTGTCTTATCGGACAACAAATTTAGCCCGTAGGCACTTCATCACTTACGGATGTTTATAATATGATCATCTTATAAGATGATATAAGCCCTGATTTCTAGATCATAAGGTAAATTAGGAATTTAAAAATTTGTCCAATATAGGGATGACTGTTGTGATTTTATCGAATCACATTTGTCAGGAGTGCTAACACGTTCTTAGGTGTTAACAAGGATCTGAATCTCTTGAGTAGGTCTCACCATATTGGCCGCGTAGGCTAGGTTTCTCCTTTATGATTCTTTTTAAAATGTATACTGACAGGGAAGGGGGGATATTTATTTCCTTCAGGATTCTCCTCATAAATCCTACTTTAGAAGTTAATAATAGCACAAATGGCCTAGTCGCGTAGACAAGTTTATAAGCCATGACTTCAGAGAATCGAGGCATTCAAGTTTTAATAATGGCACAAATGGCCTAGTCACGTAGACAAGCTTATAAACAATGACTTCAGAGAGTCGAGGCATTAAAGTTTTAATAATGGCACAAGTGGCCTAGTCACGTAGACAAGTTTATAAGCCATGACTTCAGAGAATCGAGGCATTAAAGTTTCAATAATGGCACAAATGGCCTAGTCACGTAGACAAGTTTATAAGCCATGATTTCAGAGAGTCGAGGCATTAAAGTTTTAATAATGGCACAAATGGCCTAGTCACGTAGACAGTTTTATAAGCCATGATTTCAGAGAATCAAAGCATTTGAGGTTTGAACCTAGTTCATTACCTTTATCTGATAGGGAGTCATAGCCACCACTGTATTTTGGGCTCATGTAGAAATGAGCAAGGCCCGTAGGCACTATATTACCACGTATGGTTAAAATATGATCATCTTAACTGATGACGTAAACCCAGGATTCAGGGATCATTAAACTGGGTTAGGAATTTTTTTGAAGAATCCTATATAAAAATGACGTGTGATTTTAAATGAATCACATCTGCCAGGAGTGTTAACATGTTTTAAGATGTTAACAGGGAATTGAATCTTTTAAACAGGTCTTACCATCTTGGCCCGGTCTTATTATTGACCCATAGGCTAGGTTTCACACTTAAGATTCTTAATTAATAATTAACGCAGAGCAATTTTAAATTGAGATGTTAATATGGATCTAAATCTAATTACGGAACTACCATCTTGGCCCGGTCTTAAAATGACACGTGGCTAGGTCTTGTCCTTTTTAGACTTTGCCATTTTATTATAATGGTAGATCTTGTAAAAGAAATGTTATTTTACATTTATTTAATATTTCTTGTTTAGAATGAAAGTTTAAACTTAATCATTCCATTATATAAAATAAAGTATAAAGTTGCCCTAAGCGGGACTTGAAAGAAATAATGTTGTCCTCGGAGGGACTGAAAGATAATTATGTCCTTATAAGGACTAATAAGGAAACGATCTTCAGTAAGAGGAGTTTCTTCTTCATTCTTATTTCTGAATGCTTTCTCCTTGTAGGCTCGTTTCATCCTGGCCGCGGTACGAAGCTCAGCATTTCAAGGCTCCGAGTGTGGAGAACTCCTATTACAGCTTCTTCGCTTGGCGACGTATTCAATTAGAATTTGAAGCAAAAATTTCCAGATTAGGATTTAGAATATTCCTATGTTAAGTCTAGACTCAGAAGGTCAAAGAATGTGCTATTGTGTCATTGAGATTAAACACAAAAAGGATAGTGTTTAATTCCCTCAATGTTGGCTCTGATACCAACCTGTCACACCCCGAATTCCACATGTCACCGGTGGGCCCGGTGGGGGAGTATCGTGACGTAATTGATATCATCATAGTCAACAACACAATATATAAATGCACAGCGGAAGCAAAAGATAAATATATTACAATCCGAATATAAAGTAATATCAGAGTATTACAACGGAAAGTAAAAGATCCACAGGCGAATCGAATAATCATAATCATTGTTCAACAGACTTTAGACGCCTAGGACTTGCAAGATTCCTTATAATCGCCCTGAGCTTCCAGCCAATTACGTTCAGTACCTGTCACTTAACCTTTTGGAAAAATACGTCAGTTTTCACTGGTAAATACAATTTAACTGACTCATTTTGAAAAGAGTTTGAAAATTGATTTGAGTGCAAACGGCACAAAATATTTAGACACATTGATTAAAATGCACAGAGGCAAGATTAATCTTTTATAACTTGGGACAATTTTGTTAATAAAAATCTTGTATCCGATTTACATGTTTGTCCAACATTTAGGGCCGGTGATCATACAATACAATACAATACGAGCCGGACAAGATTAATCGACACACCACAAATATAATCTCACAAGAAGTTACCCTTACGAGTGAGTATACGTTTTACATATGCAACAGGAGGTGTTTTGTCTACACCTTGTGCTTACGTCGTGGCCATTCACTTTTTAAAATGAGCCAAGGATATCCAGGACACGGTCATTAACCCCCAATGTTATTTGTTATCAAGCAATACGAATTAAAACGGGATTATGCAATTCAATCATCTCCGATTAAAAGGTTTCTACACCCGACCAAGCGGTATTTTTATAATACCGTATCCCAAGCCCGTATAAGGGAAAATAAGTTAAAAGTATTTACCTGAGCTAGCTCCTGTCTTAATTAATAAGAATTTAATAACTCAGTCGTATTCACTTAAGTAAGCGTAGGTACCATTTACCGGAAGGCTCTAGTCTGGAATGATGACATAAATAATCAATTAGAATGCTAACGGGTCTTTAATTAAGCCAAAGCTTAGACCGGTTAGTCTTAAGGAATATACGGTTCAAACGCACGATTAAGCGAAGACCGGATAGAAATGTGATTTAGACCCGACAAGTTTGAAGACTTGTATAATATGGGTATACTAAACACATTCTGGATTTGGAGACAAAAATGATAAAGTTTGACCCGTTTCGGTCAATTTATGCAAACTAGTTACACAAACCGAACCGAACGTGAAAAGGGCGTTACGGGCGACCATAAGAGTCATATGCAAGTTTCCTGAGTTAATATGCTTCAAATATGTTATAATATCAGCAAGATATTTTCTATTATGCCCGGAATGTATTTAAACTTAATTTACGCCTCATAAGGGCATTTTGGTCATTTAAAAGGTTATAAAAGAGTTTATTTGTAAATCTGAGTTTATAAGCTTGTACTTACTGTTATTATATAAAAATATGCTAAGTACATCAGTAGGTATAAGTCTTATATGTTTGATAGGGTTATAGAACTTACTATATGTTAAAAATGCTTAAAAAGACGATTTGGAGTCGTTTCCGGGTCTGTGAAAGAAAGCTGAGATTTTTATAATTCCAGGAGACTCAAAATACTTTATTTAGCAAATCAAATCAGTAGGAAAAGGTTTGGGGTCAATCGGATTTATAAAACTCGTTTTATGGCTTAAAAGGGCAAATTCGGTATTTACCGAATTTAGCTTAAAGACCTATGTTATGCTCATCCAAAAATTTAATAAAAATCTTTAAAAATCCCAAAATATTGTATAACATCAGTGGGTAAAAAGTTTGATACCAAAAAGTGGGTTAAAATTGGCTATGCGCTAAATGCGCTATTTACTTAACATAAAGCTTGTAATTTACGATATCGAGCATATCTCTTAAATGGTCAAAACAAACAGCTTTCCAAATACTAAACCAAAGCTTTCCAAAACTTAACAAACAACTTTCCAAATAAATATGGTCAAAACTAGCATACCGTATTATAACAACCCTCCTAAATTTTTTCGACACCCTAAAAATATTTAAAGTATCCCTATACGTCCTAAAATACACCCTGTATACGAAAACCGAACCCAAAATATCGTATATAATTAAAAATAAAATAAAAACAATTAAAATAGGTCTGTCACGGGCCGCGACAGACTACTGTTGTCACGGCCTCCGGCCCGATTTGACCCGGTTCAGGAGCCGCGGGACAGAAAACCCGTGGTATTTATTTAATTGAGTTGACAGCGGAAGATTTTTAGCAGGATCTTTTAAAACTGAAACGCCCGATTATTTTATTTCATAATTCGGGATAAAACCCCGGTAGTTTACAATAAAGTGATTTCACTGGGAAATCCTTATTTTACAAAACATGTTTCTTATTTATATTGAGCCACTTCCTTAAGCTTGTAGTGCTTCACGGCACTTTTCCTGGATCACAATAGATCACCTGAAACATGTTTGAAAAAGGTTTTGTCAGCGGGGAAATACTGGTGAATCATTCTTTTTACTAAAAATGATGCATTGTTATAATTTACAGTATTAAGAGCGATTACAATGTCTACATATATCAACCATATACCCACGGTATTTGTCACTCGACCACCTATTGGCTATCTCGTTGTCCAATGGTGTCTGTGACTATGGTCATATCACCCCTTGGCTAACCCGTTGTCCAATGGTGACGGTTATCAAGTAATATATACAAAACCCCATATACCGGCTGTAATTTGGAGATTACAAAGACTTAATCCCTGTAATTATAACTTTGAAAACAACCATGATTTTGAAAGCAATTTGGTAAAAAGAGAATGACTCACATTGCAGTTTTACACGGGCAGAGTTTAGCTTACTGATTAGCCTGATAACCTAATTTAAATAACAATGTACACGAACTAGGTTAGTAACTAATACAGCATTTACGATAACTCACGAGACTAAAACCTTCACAATGAATGATAAAGTGCAATACTTAAACATCCATCGAATTCACGACGAATGACAAAGTATAAACCCTAATTTGAGCAGCACTTAAACATTCATCGGATAGTTTTAATCGATCGGACATTGAATCGTAGTAGCGATCGAGTTATTACCCTGTTGTCGTGGCAGAGGTTCGGGATTATAAGTATTTTTGACAAAACAGCGTATAAGTGAGTATGCGTACCGAATTTTAACGTCGAAACATGCAAACTGATCAAGTCCCAAGCCCCTGTATTTATAGCCCCATTTTGTACCTCCCGCGTGTCACGACAGGATCCCCGGGATCTGTCGCGTGTCGCGGGGGAAGCCAAAGTAGGGTAGGCTTGCTTTGTCACTTGTTTAGGCATGCTGAGTCGACGAATTTTGAGTTTACGTGTTTTATAACTGTTTTCGAAGGATAAACATAATTAGGGAATACCCCCCTTGAGTTTTAGGGGCCCTGATTCTAGTTCCAACTATTCTGAAAATTTTAGGGTTTATGCAGAATTACTTGGGGGTCTCAATTAAGGTTTCGTATTGTTTAAAATAAAATAATAAATAGGACTTTTGAAGAGAGTCGTTACATCCTCCCCACCTTAATAAAAATCTCGTCCTCGAGATTTATTGGAATAATTGAGGATATTTCTTTTTCATTTCTGATTCCAGCTCCCAAGTGTACTTTGGCCCTCTCTTAGAATTCCATTTGACCTTGACCAGCACTAGTCGTTTGTGCTTGAGAAACTTGATCTTTCGGTCTTCTATCTGTAGTGGCTTCTCAACAAATTTTAGCTTTTCATTTACCTCTACATCTTGAAGAGGTACTATCAGGGATTCGTCAGATAGACATTTCTTGAGGTTGGATACATGAAATACATCATGTACTCCAGCTAGTTCTTCTGGTAGTAGTAAGCGATAGGCAACTGGTCCTATACGTTGGATCACTGGAAATGGTCCTACGTATCTTGGACTTAGCTTTCCTTTCTTACCGAACCGAACTACTCCTTTCCAAGGAGAAACTTTCAAAAGTACCTTGTCTCCAACTTGGAATTCTAATGGTTTGCGTCGATTGTCGGCATAACTTTTCTGACGATCTCGAGCCGTCTTCAGTCGTTCCTTGATCTGAGTGATCTTGTCGTTAGTTTCTTGTACGATTTCGGGACCTGATAATTGACTTTCTCCTATTTCTGCCCAGCAAATTGGAGTTATATAGTGCTTCGAATGGGGCAGCTTCGATACTTGCATGATAACTATTATTATAGGAGAATTCGATCAATGGTAGGTGATCGTCCCAGTTTCCACCAAAATCTATCACACATGCCCGGAGCATGTCTTCCAGGGTTTGTATTGTCCTTTCACTTTGCCCGTCTGTTTGAGGATGATATGTCGTACTTAAATTTAGTCGGGTTCCCATTGCTTCCTGGAAACTTGTCCAGAAATGGGAAGCGAAACGACTATCTCTATCCGATACAATGGAGAGTGGAACTCCATGTAAGGATACTATTTCGTCTACATACAACTTGGCTAACCTTTCCATACTAAAGGTTTCTTTCATGGGTAGAAAATGAGCTGATTTGGTTAATCGATCCACAATCACCCAAATTGCGTCATTACCTTTCCTGGTTTTGGGTAACTTAGTAACAAAGTCCATCATTATGAGTTCCCATTTCCATACAGGCATTTCTAATTGTTGAAGTAGATCTGAAGGTTTCTGGTGTTCTGCCTTGACTTGTGAACAAGTAAGACACTTAGAAACATACCTAGCTATGTCCTTTTTCATTCCTATCCACCAGAAATTATTCCCTAAATCTTGGTACATTTTATTGTTTCCAGGGTGCATGGTATACCTAGATTTATGAGCTTCTTCTAAAATCTTATCTCTTAATTCTCCTTGCTTAGGTACCCAAATTCTTTTCTTATGGAATCTCCAAATTCCATCATTTCCTTGCTCTAATTCTTTTACTCGTCCTTTCATTCCTTCAGCATCATCCTTGATTGCCGTTTCCTGGACATTTTTCAGTTGTTCTATTAAATCTAGCTGTAGATTTAATCTAAGAGCACGAACTCGTCGTTGTTTCTCATGATACTTACGACTTGAGGCATCTGCAACTACATTTGCCTTTCCTTCGTAATATTGAATATCACAGTCGTAGTCGCTTAGTATTTCCATCCATCTTATTTGCATCATGTTTAATTCTTTTTGCCCAAATATGTACCTTAAACTTTTGGGGTCCGTATAGATAGTAAACTTACTTCCGTACAGATAATGTCTCCAAATCTTAAGGGCAAAAATTATGGCTCCAAACTCTAAGTCATGAGTCGTATAGTTTTCTTCGTGCTTTTTCAATTGCCTTGAAGCATACGCAATTACCTTCTTGCGTTGCATTAGCACACATCCTAATCCTAGCTTTGAAGCATCACAGTATACTTCAAAATCTTTAGTTCCTTCTGGTAAGGCTAGAATTGGAGCGTTTGTTAACTTTTGCTTTAAAATCCTAAAGGCTTCTGTCACACCCTGGCTTTGCGGAAGCGTGGTTAATTTTTGGTGTGACTTCTTAATACCATAGCTTAATAATACCAAAGCTATATGAGTTAAAAACATGCAAGATCATCCATTAAGTTTTGAAAACCAAACACAATACCATTGTTTAACATCCCCTGACAAACATAATCTTGTTCAACAACCATTACAAACTTGAAACATAACATAAACATGGTTTAAGGGTTGTGTCTTGTCCAGGAAAGGGACACATCCCCTAAACCCCGGATGACCTTGGAAACTAGTGCAGCGGAAAACATGCCATACCGTGCCAGATCTCGTTAATTTCCTGAAATACATGTAAGTTGAAAAATCAACAATAATGTTGAGCGAGTTCATGTGCAAGTGAGTAAGTAAAACACTTGTAAGTATAAAAGTTCCCTGGTATGTAGCAGTGTAAGAGGACTTGTGATCACCAATGGTTTGCAAGGCCATTAGCATGTTGTGAGATGCAAGTAGGAAGATTCAAACCTAGCGTATTTGGCGTTGGGGCACTAAGTCACCACCTGGTCCATTATGCGGGCTCAGGGGTTGGGCTCGCTACACCCAGATAGATCTACCGCTTAAGTCCCTCGGTGTTCTAACTACCCATTCACATGATCTAAAACCTCCTTACGTTAATCATACCGTGTATAATAGTACTTGTAAACAAAGTAACATGTATTTCACCCCCGCAGTTAAGAAAACTGAAAACAGTTAGAGAAAAGGGGGACATGAACTCACAGTGAATGCGCGTCTCTACCAAGTGTCTCCAAAACAGTAAGCTGTGCAACGACCTACAAGTGCTAATTCTATTAGACGGACGGCCGTGCTTTAGCTTTATAGTTTAAGTTTTCGGGAAATAGTTAGACAACTATTTCGTGTTTATGTTCCGTATACACTTGGTAGTTATTCTTCTTCCCAAGGATGGGGGATACAATACATGTGCGTAAGTTACGTTTTATCAATCTTGTGGTAATGTAATTACCGGTGTAACTTATATGTTTGCGGAAGCGTTCGTAAAGTTTTGGAATCCTTAACGCTTGTAAATATTATTTTCACTCTAAAATAATATTTATGTATTTCACAAAATAATCATAAACGGTGTTGTGACAAATATATTTATCACGTTAATCTTTGTGAAAACCCCACCTCCGAATATTTAGTAAAATATAGTGCTGGCGAAATTTATGTTTCGAAAATATGTCCAAAAATAGTTCTAACACTTGTTGTGTAGATAAGCCTAAGTGTTAGGTTTTTAGAAAATTTCGCCAGAGTTTCCTCTGTAACTGGAGGTGGCCACGCTTTCAAGCGTATCATTTTCTTTTAACAAATCGATTCAACAATCTTCTTTATTCAATCAAACAATCAATCCCTTACGTTTTAACACGCGAAACGCTACCCTTGTCGTTTCAGTTTCAATGTGTGGAAACTGGACTGTTTTCGGACGACTAAATAAAATGCTTAACCCTTTCCAAAAATTCCCAAATTTTTACGGGTCGTCCCAATCGACCCAAAAATGATTGTATAAAAATATCGGGGTCCAGTTTCTTATCAATAATTTATAGAAAATCGTTTACCGAACTGTGATCAGATTTGTCACATTCTGATCACAGTTTACGGAAAAATTCGTCAAAATTCCTCGTATGTCCGTTTATCGAAATTCCAGTTTGAGGGTCACAAATACATCCGTGACCATCTTAGATAAAAGTTTCAGGGGCTGGTTCGGTTCGGGTTTTAAGTTGTGATCGAAAACGCACAGCCCAATTTACTGCAGTAACGAACAGCCTTAGCTGCTGTCACGAAAACAGGTTTTTAAAATAGTAACCGACATCAGAAAAATACGATTCCAGCGCCGTTTTCTTCGTTTTTCGAAATGACACGATTTAGGCTTTTGAAATTCCGTTTTTCGAGTTTTTAAAGTCCGTTTACAGCCTGATGAAGGCGGCTGAAATAGTGACTCAGCTTGCTGTTTTGTGGTTTTGATGTTATTAAATCGTGTTATAAGTGTCCGATTAGCGAGTTAAACAAGGAAACAACTTTTAAATATCAAGTATGTGTTATCCAACCCTTAAACCGACAAGATTCCACTTCATAAATCATACACAAGTAAACTTTTATGTAGATTTTATGTTCATAACTTATGTTTCAAAATTTTCTAATATTCTTGTTATTGTAAGATCCTTCTTTTAGAAGCATGATTTCCTTGATGCGTGGTCCTTTGAAAATACCGGTTGTAGATACGTAGATCTACTAGTTTTAAACACTATTTTGCAAGTTAAAACACTTTTACACAAGTTCATGATTCGCGTGTGGTAGAGTTTCACCTTTTAACCCTCGTATCGTTCAAAACAAGCTTATGTGAAGATCCAAGATCTTACAAAGTCGGGTTAAACGGTGATCCGAGCTACCATATCATAGATCGGGTCTCAAAAATCTCATATTCCAAATACTTCATCTTTTACACAAGTTACAAGCTATTAACCACCACTTTTCACATTTTTAGTAGACTTTAAAGCTTCAAAATGTAAGTTAACGATATTTAGCCGACAAAATTCCTTTTAACCACTTTAGATATGTTCAAGAACAAGTTTTAAGTGATATACCTCTAGCTCTAAGCTAGGGAAGATTCTAGGCGAAAACGAGGTGGATAAAAGCTAACGGAAGAGGTCCTTCGTGTTCCGCTTGCACCAAAGCTCCTAATATGCGACCTTTGATGTTTGTAGATGCTTGGAATGGCTTGAACAAGAACCGAAAAATTTATGGATGGATGGGGATGCTTGGCCGTAGCTAGTATAGAGAGAAGAGAGAGTTTGGAGTGTGTTTTGGTGAAATGTGTGTTATGTGATAATGCTCATGAGTTTAGTGTTTAACTTATAGGCAATTGGTGAGAGTATTATCCAAGGGTCTTTATGTCACAAAGATATTAAGCATCCAAGATTCACAAATCTTGCAAGGTACAAGTATGTCCCCACTAGGGGACGGTTTTGGTTAGAGGGGGGGGGGGGGGGTCCTTGGTTGGTTTGTAACTAAGCACAAGTATTAGTTAGGTTAAATTGGTATTTAACTCGGTTACTTGTATATTACACGTTATGACGGGTGTTAGGGTATTCAGGGACCCTAACTGGCTCAGAAAAATATAAATAGTGAAAATAATAATATTTTCACGTTCCGGGTAAAGTCCGGTTGTTCGGTTGGATAATAATCCGTTAAAGCGTTACATAAACTTTAAAGTGTCGTTATTGTTATTTTTAGTGACACCATTTAATTCCAACACTTTAGAAAGTGTCTAGTGATATTTTTCTCATGTTCTGGCACTTTTCTAGTCAGCTAGAAGCTGGTTTATTTATTAAAGTGCTGTGTGTTGTACTTTAAAGTACGTTTTAGGCACATCCGTTCACTGTAACTTATCCCTAGAGACGCGGTACCACAACCCTTATATCCTACACTCACTACCAGTGTAGCCAAAATATTTGAGGCTCTTAACAGGCCTTAGAGGCAGTGTCTGCCTGATGCTGGTCATATCAGCATGTTCACTGTGTATCCGTTTAGTGCTACTGTGCTTTTTGTGCATCATGTTTGTCACTAGGGTGCCGTATGTAAATAATGTAGTGACAGCATATAAAGTATGATGCAAGTAAGTGCATGTATCAGTATGCAGGTAGCAGTTCATCAGCTAGTTTCAAACAAGCACAGTAATTAAGCAGTAATTAATCATTAATTAAGTTGTACGGATACCTGGTTTAGTGCGGGTTGTCACATTCTCCCCCCGTTAAATAAATTTCGTCCCGAAATTTAAGTTCTGCTTGTAGATGCAGAGTTCTTAGGAAATAAGTGGGGGTATTTTTCTTTCATCCGGTCCTCACGTTCCCATGTGAATTCAGGACCATGTCTGGCATTCCAACGAACCTTGACGAGTTTGACACTGCTCCGGCGGGTCTTGTTAATTTTCCAATCCGTGACCTCAACAGGTTCTTCAACAAAGTGGAGCGTGTCGTCAATATGTATCTCGTCGATAGGAATGGCAACGTCAATTTGAGTTGGACTTTTCTTTAAATTGGATACATGAAATGTATCGTGAACACCATTCAGTTCAGCAGGTAGATCCAACTTGTATGCCACTGTCCCAATTCTTTCCAGAATTCTGAAGGGACCAATGTAGCGTGGATTCAACTTTCCACGTTTTCCAAAGCGCGCTACCCCTTTCCAGGGTGAAACCTTTAACAACACCATTTCTCCGATTTGGAAGTCCACATGCTTCCGGTTTGGATCCGCGTAGGCCTTTTGTCTGTGGCGAGCGGCTTCTATGCGTTTAAGTATTTGCGAAATTTTGTCTGTCGTCTCTTGGACGATTTCGGGACCAGCAAGCTGCCTATCACCTGCGTCAGACCAACATAGTGGCGATCGGCACTTGCGTCCGTATAGTGCCTCAAATGGCGCGACACCAATACTGGTGTGGTAGCTGTTGTTGTATGAAAATTCGACCAAAGGTAAGTGTTTATCCCAGCTACCGCCTAAATCCATAACACATGCCCTCAGCATGTCTTCCAACGTTTGTATTGTTCGCTCGCTCTGGCCATCAGTTTGCGGATGGAATGCAGTGCTCAGATTCAATTGTGAGCCAAAAGATTCTTGGAAAGATTGCCATATTCTTGACACAAATCTTCCGTCTCTATCAGAGATGATCGAGAGTGGTACTCCATGACGTGCTACGATCTCTCTCAAGTAAATTTCCGCAAGTTTACTAGTACTGTCTTTCTCCTTGATTGGCAGAAAGTGTGCGGATTTTGTTAGGCGGTCAACAATCACCCAAATCATATCATGGCCTCTTGGCGTTCTTGGAAATTTTGTAACAAAATCCATTGAGATTTGTTCCCATTTCCACTTGGGAATCTCAGGTTGTTGCAGAAGTCCCGAAGGCTTCTGGTATTCTGCCTTGACCTTAGCGCACGTTAAACATTTGCTCACGTAAACAGCAACGTCGCCTTTCATTCTAGGCCACCAATAGTAATCCTTGAGATCTTGATACATCTTATCCGATCCAGGGTGGATAGAGTACCGTGACTTGTGCGCTTCATCGAAAATAACTTCCCTTAATCCACCAAACAGAGGAACCCAAATCCTTTTCTCAAAACATAACGTTCCTTCCTCGTTTGGTACCAAAAGCTTCTCCGTTCCACGGAGATATTCTTCCTCAAGGTTTCCCTCCTTGAGAGCTTCCTTTTGTGCAGCACGAATGCGCAAGGAAAGGTCGGTTCGTATAATCATTTCCAAAGCTCTAACCCTTATGGGCTTGATTCTTTCTTTACGACTTAGGGCATCGGCGACTACATTCGCCTTCCCTGGATGGTATTTTATCTCGCAGTCGTAATCGTTTAGCAATTCAACCCATCGTCTTTGCCTCATATTTAACTCCTTCTGGTTAAATATATGTTGTAGGCTTTTGTGGTCTGTGAAGATTGTGCACTTCGTACCATACAGGTAGTGTCTCCAGATCTTTAGTGCAAAAACCACTGCGCCAAGCTCTAAATCGTGTGTGGTATAGTTCTTTTCATGCACCTTCAGTTGGCGTGATGCGTAAGCAATGACCTTTTGGCGTTGCATCAACACACAACCCAATCCTTGACGCGATGCGTCGCAGTATACCACAAAGTCATCAGTACCTTCTGGTAGAGCTAAGATTGGCGCGTTACAAAGCTTACCCTTCAATATCTGAAACGCTTCATCCTGTTTGATTCCCCAATCAAACGTCTTGTCCTTCTGCGTGAGGAGCGTCAAAGGTTGAGCGATTTTCGAGAAATCCTCGATGAACCTTCGATAGTAGCCGGCCAAACCCAAGAATTGTCGAATCTCGGTTGGCGTTGTAGGCGTTTCCCAATTCTTGATTGCCTCGATCTTTGTGGGATCAACATGAATTCCATCCCCATTAACCACATGTCCAAGAAACTGGACTTCGCGTAGCCAAAACTCGCACTTGGAGAATTTGGCGTACAGCTGTTCCTTCTTTAGCAGCTCCAATATGGTTCTAAGATGTTGTTCGTGTTCAGCCTTCGTCTTTGAGTAAATCAGGATGTCGTCGATGAATACAATCATGAACTTGTCTAAGTATGGCTTGCAAACTCTATTCATCAAGTCCATAAAGACTGCAGGTGCGTTTGTCAGACCAAACGGCATAACGAGGAACTCGTAGTGTCCATAACGAGTTCGGAAGGCTGTTTTCGGGATACTCTCCTCTTGTATCCTTAACTGATGGTATCCAGATCGTAAGTCGATCTTTGAATAAAAGCTTGAGCCTTGCAGTTGATCAAACAGATCATTGATTCTTGGCAGAGGGTATCTATTCTTAATCGTCAGCTTGTTCAATTCTCTGTAGTTGATGTTTATTTGAAAATCATCATCCTTCCTTTTGACGAGTAGAAATGGGGTTACCCCAAAAGGAAATTTTGGTCTGTTATCTTCCTTCTCTAACCATTGCCAACACTTCTCTGTCAATCCTTGCATCTTCGAAAATGTAATTTGCTATGATGCATCGACTACGGGTGCCGTGCCCGGAATTAAATCGACGCGGGATTCGACTAATCGTGAGGAGATGATTTCGGCAAGTCTTCGGGGAAGACTTCAGGGTATTCTCCAATCACAAGGATATCTTCGAGTTTTGGTTCTTCGACTTCCTTTTCCATAACATGAGCCAAGAATGTAACACATCCTTTGTGCGAGAATTTTTGGGTTTTCTTAGTCTGATAATCCGTAGGAGCGTGTCCTGCTCCATGAGTCACGATCATTCCTTCGTTCGTTGTCGGGGCGCGGATGACAATCTCCGCATGGTTGTTCGTCAACCAGTCCATCACGTCGTAGCTTCCAAACTCAACTGGCAATAGATCTAGCGTAAACTTACGCTCTCCGGGTTCTATCGTGCCGATTCCAGTTACTGCGTTGGCTTCCACTAGCTTCCCCTAAGCTAGTTCTAATGGGTACTGGAATAACTACTCACTCACTACGTAAACCAATTATGTCCTTGAATACTAGAATTGTGAATTGTAAAATTTGCAACAGTAGTTGGCAATACAGACGCATAATATTGAGTACTGTGGGACGTACCGCTATCCATGTTTGGATCTCTGGCGTGCCTCCCTAGCTCCGATGGGGAGCTTTCATCCTTGCGCCTGATTGCTTTTCGGGCAATATCTTCTGAAATGCTTTTTGCTCCCACAGTTTAAACATCCTCGAGCACGCTTCTGTTTATCACTCATTCTGCCTTGACAATTATCATTGTCGTTGTCCCCTTCGTGATTCTCACTATCGTCTTGGCCCCCATTACTAAGTTCAGTATTTTGCCAACAAGTTTCCTTGACATGTCCCACCTTGCCACAGTTACCACAATTTCCATATTTGCATCGCCCGATATGATAACGTAAACAATTGTCGCACTTAGGTAGGATACCCTTGTAATCTTTTCCCTTTTTGGTCTTCTTCTTGTTACTTACCCGAGTAACCATCTTGAAATTTGCGAGCCTCCTCTTGTTATCCCCAGGTGCCTTTATAGCAGTTTCCTTTTTCTCCTCCGCAGTGGAAAATTTTCCTTGTCTAACTGCTTCTTCCGTGAGTGCTATGCTTATGTTGATAGCTTCGGTGACCGTTGAGGGTTTTGATGCTGTTACCAGGCTTAGAACCTGAGGTGCCAATCCCCTTATGAACTGTTCAATTCTCTTAAACTCTGGTGTCCCCAGGAGTATGGCAACTTGTGATAATTCGTTAAATCTCTGCACATACTCTGCTATCTTTGGTCCTTTCATTTTCAAGTTCCACAGTTCTGTTTCCAATTTCTGGACTTCTGCCCTCGAGGAATATCTTTCACGCATCAGATTTTTCAGTTCGTCCCATGTCATAGCATATGCAGCGGTCTCGCCCGTCGTCCGAATTTGATGGTTCCACCATGACAAAGCCTCATCCACCAATAGTCCAGTTATATACTTGACTTGATGTTCGTGGTCACATTTGCTCAATCGTAAAACAGAATCTGTCTTTTCAACCCAGCGTACGAAGGCTAAGGCACCCCCGGTGCCGTCGAACTCTCGAGGTTTGTGGTCTAAGAATTGCTTGTAGGTGCAGCCGTTGGGTGGGTTATTTCCTGAGGTACCTCCGTTGCGCTCGGAGTGGTGGGCCTCGTATTGTGCGATGACTGCAGCAATGATTCCCTGAAGTTCCACCTCGTTGGTGGGTATGCGTACACCCCGTTTCGGAGGCATTTTCTGAAAGATGTTTCACGTAGGTTAGGTCATCGCAAATAAAATGCACGTATGCATTCAACAATATCAACACATAACATCTCATGTTATCAATAAATCACCCACATAACACCTCATGTTATAAATAAATTAGCCTCTGCAATGGTCGAGGGCTTCGAGGTAGTAACCATACCCCTGATCGGGGGTGCAAGTGTCCAAGTGAATCGTTCAATCCTTTTGAACTCCAGTTTGACTAAGTAGGGGACGACCCTAGACAAGTCGTGAGATTGCTGGATGTATTCCGGAATCTCTGGTCCGTCCATTTTCAATTCCGGAACTCTACCTCAAGCTTCTGAATTCCAGTCTTAAAGCAACATTTCTTCTCAATCGTTCCCTTGAGCTCGTCCCAGCTCAGTGCATAAGTAGCATCTTGTACCAGGGATCTAATCCTGGAGGTTCCATTAAGAGAGTGTGTCACCTAGAAATATCCCTGAGATGTAGGTAACACTCTGTTGGGGCGAACAGTTACTCATTCTTAGAGTGGAGTTGGTCTTTTCGGACCAAATGCAACGGTGCCTCCGATTCCGACAAAGTTCAAAGGCTTGCAGTTCAGGAACTGTTTTATAGGTGCAGCCAGTTGAGGGGGTTATCCCCAGTAATGCCATCGTTGTACTTAGAGTGGAGGGCTTCATGTCGTGCATTTATCTGTGAGATGCGTTCTTGCAGCTCGTCTTCTATCCTCAGTAACGTACCGGTGCTTGTGTCACGTCTGGGTGACATTCCCTTTTTGTCGAAATAGTGTGAAGCGGGTTGGACAATGTTTCAATTGTCTATGGGGTATATATATAGCAACGTAAGCCATCATGTAATCTCCCTATTTCACACGCAAATAAACTCACTGTATAAGTGGGGGATAAATTCCTGAGCCTTCACATAGTCTCGTCAATTTGGCTTGTTTCTTGTAATAGAATGAACTCGAGGCTACATCGCCTAGGTCATTTGTGTTTAGGTTATCATTAGCTTGACCTGCAGAGTCCACCAGGATTCCTGTGCACTACAAATCGTTATTACGTGGGCCCCCGTAATAATAAATTGTCTTGCACAGTTACCCCAAATTTTCTCTCATCCAAGCAGATGATCAATCAGGGAGCAACAGCCGGTGCATTGGCATGAACAGGGTCATACTCAATGCGGGGTCAGGAGCAACGCCTGGCTCAGGGGCCACGGCTAGCTTCGAATCAAAAACTCCATCTCAAAATCAGCTGGATCAACAATCACAGGGGTTACAGGATCCCCCAAGGGCTTGTCTAAGTGCATGAACTCAATGTCATGGTCTGGATCAACACCAGGCGGAAAAACAGAATTGTCCTCATAATCACGATCAAACTCAAAACTGTGTGCGGGATCCGGTGCAGCTAGTGATGCCGTCTCAGGGTCGGCGTCGTGTAAGTAGTGCTGCATTCCCTGTATGTGCGAAGATGCGGGTGTCAGAAACTCAAATGAGTCTGGGATAGGGGAATGGTCATAAGTTTCCCCTATAGGAGCGTCCGCATGTAGTAGTCTAATACCAGCAGTAATAAGGCCCTGCCCTCGAATGGGTCCTCCTCCAGTAGATCGTTATCGTCTTCAGAGGCCTCGTTGGGAGGGCGTATCATCAACAGGATAAGCGGCAAGGGGCACAGGAGCAGGGATCACCGCCAGTGGTAAAATCCCAACAAGATGGCCATCAGTAGGCTCTGCTACGACTTCAGGCAGTGCACAAAGGGCTGAAAGTCGTCATTGTCTGTGCCGGTAGTATCAGAAATGTACACCTCGTGCTTCGTTGAAATATGTCGTCTGATACTATGGTCATGGGGTTCGTAGTGCCCATCTTTCTAGTACTTGATGAAAGCATAACGCTTGTAACACAAACACATATACGTATAATAATCAATCATATAATCAGTTAATCACATAAGTCACCAAGTAAGGTATCACATACTTCTCCTAGTCTTACTAGCCAATTTCATTCAGTCTACAAGACTGCTCTATCCTTCACTTAAACCAAACCTCGATCCTCCAGATCGATCCTATAACAAACCAACGTGCTCAACTACCTTGATCATCTCGATCCTCCAGATCGATCCTCAGCCCTCCAAGCTGAACTCATAATTAGTAAAATGTGCTCAACATTTGTTTGTAAAAAGTGTGGATCTGGACTTAAGTGGTATGCAGAAAAATGTTTTCGTGAGAGCCCTAGTGATCATAGTCTAGACTCGAGACAGAATCCTAGTTCGCTATAATCAGAGCTCTGATACCAAGCTGTCACACCCTGGCTTTGCGGAAGCGTGGTTAATTTTTGGTGTGACTTCTTAATACCATAGCTTAATCATACCAAAGCTATATGAGTTAAAAACATGCAAGATCATCCATTAAGTTTTGAAAACCAAACACAATACCATTGTTTAACATCCCCTGACAAACATAATCTTGTTCAACAACCATTACAAACTTGAAACATAACATAAACATGGTTTAAGGGTTGTGTCTTGTCCAGGAAAGGGACACATCCCCTAAACCCCGGATGACCTTGGAAACTAGTGCAGCGGAAAACATGCCATACCGTGCCAGATCTCGTTAATTTCCTGAAATACATGTAAGTTGAAAAATCAACAATAATGTTGAGCGAGTTCATGTGCAAGTGAGTAAGTAAAACACTTGTAAGTATAAAAGTTCCCTGGTATGTAGCAGTGTAAGAGGACTTGTGATCACCAATGGTTTGCAAGGCCATTAGCATGTTGTGAGATGCAAGTAGGAAGATTCAAACCTAGCGTATTTGGCGTTGGGGCACTAAGTCACCACCTGGTCCATTATGCGGGCTCAGGGGTTGGGCTCGCTACACCCAGATAGATCTACCGCTTAAGTCCCTCGGTGTTCTAACTACCCATTCACATGATCTAAAATCTCCTTACGTTAATCATACCGTGTATAATAGTACTTGTAAACAAAGTAACATGTATTTCACCCCCGCAGTTAAGAAAACTGAAAACAGTTAGAGAAAAGGGGGACATGAACTCACAGTGAATGCGCGTCTCTACCAAGTGTCTCCAATACAGTAAGCTGTGCAACGACCTACAAGTGCTAATTCTATTAGACGGACGGCCGTGCTTTAGCTTTATAGTTTAAGTTTTCGGGAAATAGTTAGACAACTATTTCGTGTTTATGTTCCGTATACACTTGGTAGTTATTCTTCTTCCCAAGGATGGGGGATACAATACATGTGCGTAAGTTACGTTTTATCAATCTTGTGGTAATGTAATTACCGGTGTAACTTATATGTTTGCGGAAGCGTTCGTAAAGTTTTGGAATCCTTAACGCTTGTAAATATTATTTTCACTCTAAAATAATATTTATGTATTTCACAAAATAATCATAAACGGTGTTGTGACAAATATATTTATCACGTTAATCTTTGTGAAAACCCCACCTCCGAATATTTAGTAAAATATAGTGCTGGCGAAATTTATGTTTCGAAAATATGTCCAAAAATAGTTCTAACACTTGTTGTGTAGATAAGCCTAAGTGTTAGGTTTTTAGAAAATTTCGCCAGAGTTTCCTCTGTAACTGGAGGTGGCCACGCTTTCAAGCGTATCATTTTCTTTTAACAAATCGATTCAACAATCTTCTTTATTCAATCAAACAATCAATCCCTTACGTTTTAACACGCGAAACGCTACCCTTGTCGTTTCAGTTTCAATGTGTGGAAACTGGACTGTTTTCGGACGACTAAATAAAATGCTTAACCCTTTCCAAAAATTCCCAAATTTTTACGGGTCGTCCCAATCGACCCAAAAATGATTGTATAAAAATATCGGGGTCCAGTTTCTTATCAATAATTTATAGAAAATCGTTTACCGAACTGTGATCAGATTTGTCACATTCTGATCACAGTTTACGGAAAAATTCGTCAAAATTCCTCGTATGTCCGTTTATCGAAATTCCAGTTTGAGGGTCACAAATACATCCGTGACCATCTTAGATAAAAGTTTCAGGGGCTGGTTCGGTTCGGGTTTTAAGTTGTGATCGAAAACGCACAGCCCAATTTACTGCAGTAACGAACAGCCTTAGCTGCTGTCACGAAAACAGGTTTTTAAAATAGTAACCGACATCAGAAAAATACGATTCCAGCGCCGTTTTCTTCGTTTTTCGAAATGACACGATTTAGGCTTTTGAAATTCCGTTTTTCGAGTTTTTAAAGTCCGTTTACAGCCTGATGAAGGCGGCTGAAATAGTGACTCAGCTTGCTGTTTTGTGGTTTTGATGTTATTAAATCGTGTTATAAGTGTCCGATTAGCGAGTTAAACAAGGAAACAACTTTTAAATATCAAGTATGTGTTATCCAACCCTTAAACCGACAAGATTCCACTTCATAAATCATACACAAGTAAACTTTTATGTAGATTTTATGTTCATAACTTATGTTTCAAAATTTTCTAATATTCTTGTTATTGTAAGATCCTTCTTTTAGAAGCATGATTTCCTTGATGCGTGGTCCTTTGAAAATACCGGTTGTAGATACGTAGATCTACTAGTTTTAAACACTATTTTGCAAGTTAAAACACTTTTACACAAGTTCATGATTCGCGTGTGGTAGAGTTTCACCTTTTAACCCTCGTATCGTTCAAAACAAGCTTATGTGAAGATCCAAGATCTTACAAAGTCGGGTTAAACGGTGATCCGAGCTACCATATCATAGATCGGGTCTCAAAAATCTCATATTCCAAATACTTCATCTTTTACACAAGTTACAAGCTATTAACCACCACTTTTCACATTTTTAGTAGACTTTAAAGCTTCAAAATGTAAGTTAACGATATTTAGCCGACAAAATTCCTTTTAACCACTTTAGATATGTTCAAGAACAAGTTTTAAGTGATATACCTCTAGCTCTAAGCTAGGGAAGATTCTAGGCGAAAACGAGGTGGATAAAAGCTAACGGAAGAGGTCCTTCGTGTTCCGCTTGCACCAAAGCTCCTAATATGCGACCTTTGATGTTTGTAGATGCTTGGAATGGCTTGAACAAGAACCGAAAAATTTATGGATGGATGGGGATGCTTGGCCGTAGCTAGTATAGAGAGAAGAGAGAGTTTGGAGTGTGTTTTGGTGAAATGTGTGTTATGTGATAATGCTCATGAGTTTAGTGTTTAACTTATAGGCAATTGGTGAGAGTATTATCCAAGGGTCTTTATGTCACAAAGATATTAAGCATCCAAGATTCACAAATCTTGCAAGGTACAAGTATGTCCCCACTAGGGGACGGTTTTGGTTAGAGGGGGGGGGGGGTCCTTGGTTGGTTTGTAACTAAGCATAAGTATTAGTTAGGTTAAATTGGTATTTAACTCGGTTACTTGTATATTACACGTTATGACGGGTGTTAGGGTATTCAGGGACCCTAACTGGCTCAGAAAAATATAAATAGTGAAAATAATAATATTTTCACGTTCCGGGTAAAGTCCGGTTGTTCGGTTGGATAATAATCCGTTAAAGCGTTACATAAACTTTAAAGTGTCGTTATTGTTATTTTTAGTGACACCATTTAATTCCAACACTTTAGAAAGTGTCTAGTGATATTTTTCTCATGTTCTGGCACTTTTCTAGTCAGCTAGAAGCTGGTTTATTTATTAAAGTGCTGTGTGTTGTACTTTAAAGTACGTTTTAGGCACATCCGTTCACTGTAACTTATCCCTAGAGACGCGGTACCACAACCCTTATATCCTACACTCACTACCAGTGTAGCCAAAATATTTGAGGCTCTTAACAGGCCTTAGAGGCAGTGTCTGCCTGATGCTGGTCATATCAGCATGTTCACTGTGTATCCGTTTAGTGCTACTGTGCTTTTTGTGCATCATGTTTGTCACTAGGGTGCCGTATGTAAATAATGTAGTGACAGCATATAAAGTATGATGCAAGTAAGTGCATGTATCAGTATGCAGGTAGCAGTTCATCAGCTAGTTTCAAACAAGCACAGTAATTAAGCAGTAATTAATCATTAATTAAGTTGTACGGATACCTGGTTTAGTGCGGGTTGTCACATCTTCTTGCCTAGGTCCCCATTCAAACTTAACTGCTTTACAGGTTAGCTTAGTTAAGGGTACAACTATTTTGGAAAAATCCTTAATAAAGCGCCTATAGTATCCAGCTAATCCTAAAAAGCTTCTAATTTCCATAGCTGATTGTGGAACCTTCCATTTGGTAATTGCTTCTATTTTGGAGGGATCTACGTGAATACCTTCGTGATTCACCATGTGTCCTAAAAATTGCACTTCCTGTAGCCAAAATTCACACTTCGATAATTTGGCGTAAAGCTTTTCCTTTCTTAACAAAGTTAAGAGTGCATGCAAGTGCTGACAGTGTTCCTCCTGACTTTTGGAAAAAAATAAGTATATCGTAGATAAAGACAATTACAAATTTATCCAAATACGGTTTACAGATTCTATTCATCATGTCCATGAATGCTTCAGGTGCATTCGTTAGTCCAAAGGGCATGACTGTAAACTCGTAATGACCATACCTAGTTTTGAAAGCAGTTTTAGGTATGTCTTCTCCTTGTACCTTTAATTGATGATATCCGGAGCGTAAGTCGATCTTAGAAAAATATATAGCTCCTTGGAGTTGATCAAAAAGGTCATCAATTCTAGGTAAAGGGTATCGATTCTTAATTGTAACCTTATTCAATTCTCTATAATCGATACACATTCGCATCGAACCGTCCTTTTTCTTTACAAACAATACTGGAGCTCCCCAAGGGGATGAACTAGGTTGTATGAATCCTTTACTTAGTAATTCATCTAATTGCTTTTTCAATTCTAGCATTTCAGTAGGTGCTAATCGATAAGGTGCTTTGGCTATCGGCGTAATTCCTGGAATTAGATGAATCCTAAATTCTACTTCCCTGTCTGGTGGTAATCCGGGGAGTTCTTCTGGGAATACATCTGGGTATTCTGAGACTACTGGAATTTCCTTAAGTTCCTTATTTTTCGTGTTAATGATTACTGAAATCATATACAATACTTCTTGTTTTCTTGAATAACTGGCCTTTTTCTTTGCTGAAATGAATTTCAGTGGCTTTCGCGGTTTATCTACTGTAATTGAAATTACCTCTCCTGTAGGTGTATATATTTCTATGGCATTTTTGTCACAAAGAATTCGAGCATGGTTGGCTACTAACCAATCCATTCCTAACACTACATCGAATCCAGCTAAATTTATAGGTAACAGATTTGCCGAAAATTTATGACCTAATAGTTCTATCTTTCCTTCTCGCAAAACCTTATCTATGTTAAATGAATTTCCTTCTGCTGTTTCGACTGTAAAAATCTGCCTAAGGTTGGTTAAGGGTAAATTAAGAGCTTGACAGAATGAAGATTTATAAAACTTTGGTTTGCACCAGAGTCAAATAATACTTTTTCATAGATGTTGTGGACTAGGAACGTACCGGCTATCACATCTGGAATGAGTTCTGCCTCCTGGGTAGTTAACTGGAATGCTCGTGCATTCTTCTTAGTAGCTCCGTCGGTCGTCTTGGCCTTGTTGTCTGCTGGTTTAACCAACTTGGGGCATTCGGGTCTGAAATGCCCAACTTCTCCACAATTATAACAGATCCTAGTATTCTTTCTACAATCTTCCTCACGGTGTCCCACAACCTTGCAAAAGTTGCAGGTTTCATTGCATTTTCCAAAATGTTTCTTTCTGCAGATTTTGCAGAAAGGCGGAGTGGAAGATTGCCCAATTCCTCTTTTCTTGAATCTGCTATTATTACCCACACGGAATCCTTGGGTAATTTTCTGAGCTAATTCCTTCTTCCGGTTTTCATCTCTTGTGCGTACTAGCTCGTCAGTTAGGGTGTTAGCTAATTCTACCGCATCGTCAATAGTGCGAGGTCTCACAGCTTTAACGATATTACGGATTTCGCCAATCAATCCCCAAATATAACGGGAAATAAGTACCGGTTCTGGCGAAGCCAGGGTTGGTACTACACTCGCATACTCAAAGAATGTCGAAGTATACCCTCGACAATCTACACCAACCATCCGATGGTTCAGGAACTTATTCGCCATTTGTTCCTTTTCATATTCGGGACAAAATTTTCTTTCTATTAGCTGTTTAAATTCTTCCCAACTCATGGCATAGGCCATATTTCTTCTTTTGGCTTGAAGTACCGTATTCCACCATTCTAGCGCCCCTTCTTTAAAAAGATTTGACGTGTACATAACCTTGTCTTCTTTAGCACATTTACTTATCATAATTACTGCTTCGGTTTTCTCTAACCAACGCAGTGCTGCAGTTGCCCCTTCATTGCCTGCGAACTCAGCTGGTTTACAAGCAAGAAATTCTTTGTAAGTGCAACCAGGCGTTGCAGCTTTCATTTTCTTAGGGAGTGGGGCTTGCCGTGGATCATTATTGTTGTTAGTATGATTGCTGCCTCCATTTACACTATTACTGAAGTTATCTTCTTGAGTACGTTTACTAGGAATAATTTGTTGAGGTTCAACAGGTTTCTGGGCAGCAGTAAGGATTGCTGGAATAGCATTGGCTATTCCTTGAGCAACGATATTTTCGATATCTTGCCTAGTCATAAATTGAACTTCCTGGTGTTGCTCAGATTGATTAACCTCATTAACTGGTTCGTTATTAGCATTTTCCATCTGATAATTAATATATATAAATTATTAGCATAAAATAATTAATAGCAATATACAAATAATCACACAATTTTACAACACATGTATAGCCAAAATTGTTGATTTCTCACTGCCATTTTTATATATTATAATATGCATCAGTACACACCGTTATCTTACAAAGTTTTATTTGTAGGTTATTTTACAGACTTATTTTATTATTACTATTACTATTATACAATCACAGCTTTACCACCATCCTATCCCTGGGCACTTTAGAAGCGACGTTCCCTCTCGTCGTACTTCCAGGAGATTTGTTCTCCTACCTCCCGAATCCTATTCCCTGCACCTATCAGCTCCTCGCCAAAATGGCAGAGTTCAGCTAAGTTTTCACTACTCATTGGTGGGTTTGGTATAGGTTCTGGGTCGAACTGAGGGAAAAAGGTATAAGGATTATTAAGGAGGTTTTGAAACTGCCAATCGTTCGTCCACCACTCGTCCATTCCTAGAGGTTGGGTGTGGATCAGAGGTTCTGGGATTGCTGGTTCCAAGTTTATGGGAAGTTGGGTTTCAGCAGGATAAGGGTAGAGGTTGGTGTTGATAGGTCTAATGATATCACAGCTTGCCAATGCATGATCCAATTCCTCCTGAAATGGCAACTCCTCGACTTTCCTAGAGCCTTCCCCAATTTCCATTTCTATTTGCCTAGAACCTTCCCCGATCTCTATTCCTTTTCCTTTGTCTATGGGATTCTCTATTTTGGGAACCTTTCTAGTTGCTGGTTTCCTCCTGCGCACACGCCTCCATCCTACAAATCTTCTCCTTTTCTTAGGCTTTGGTTTCTCCGGAGGTGGAGCACAAAATTCCATAGGTTCTTCCACATCGGCTATGTAACCAGTAAAGTCATTGGAAACTTCCACTTTCACTGGATAAAGGTTGAGATTCTGAAGGGCTTCAGATAACTCATTCATGCTGTTTAGCATATATGCAAAAATGCACAAAAAAGCTAAGTTAAAAATTTATAATAAAATATTTAAGTATTATTGCATACCGTGTGACTAATTTAATACAAAGGAAAATAAAACATACTAGGGTTTCTTGTAAATTTATTTATTTACTGGGTAACATTTTCTTTAGAGTCTCTAGCTTGTAGATAATATGGGTGCTAATACTAGGTCAGGATATTTAAAGGTTAGCATTTACTGCTACAGTTGCTAACATATAGAGATCTGCCCATTTTTCGTCTAATTCATCCTCCCAAGGTGGGTTACTGCCTAATTTCTGGGTTTCCTGATTACTCCTCCCTTCTTTGTACTTCTTTGTACTTCTTTAGTTTCTCTTGACTTTTCCTAATAATCAAACTTCTTTTATTAGGAGAAAGTGGTTCCTCATATTGTGCCTTTCGAACAAATATTCCTTCCTCAGTATTTGTTGGGCATTTTGAGGATGAAATTCCTTTTTCTTTTGGTGAAGTATCTAATTTATGATAGATGTCTGAAAGTCTTTGTTTACCCATACTGTAAACAAATATTCAAATAATAAAACACATAATCACAAAAATGTCAATTAGTAAAATTAAGTATTTTCTTAAATACTTAATTGGCTTAAATTAGTGGCTCTGATACCACCTTTTTTCTGTCACGGCCCCCGACCCGGTTTGACCCGGTTCAGGAGCCGCGGGACAAAAAACCCGTGGTATTTATTTAATTGAGTTGACAGCGGAAGATTTTTAGCAGGATCTTTTAAAACTGAAACGCCCGATTATTTTATTTCATAATTCGGGATAAAACCCCGGTTGTTTACAATAAAGTGATTTCACTGAGAAATCCTTATTTTACAAAACATGTTTCTTATTTATATTGAGCCACTTCCTTAAGCTTGTAGTGCTTCACGGCACTTTTCCTGGATTACAATAGATCACCTGAAACATGTTTGAAAAAGGTTTTGTCAGCGGGGAAATATTGGTGAATCATTCTTTTTACTAAAAACAATGCATTGTTATAATTTACAGTATTAAGAGCGATTACAATGTCTACATATATCAACCATATACCCACGGTATTTGTCACTCGACCACCTATTGGCTATCTCGTTGTCCAATGGTGTCTGTGACTATGGTTATATCATCCCTTGGCTAACCCGTTGTCCAATGGTGACGGTTATCAAGTAATGTATACAAAACCCCATATACCAGCTGTAATTTGGAGATTACAAAGACTTAATCCCTGTAATTATAACTTTGAAAACAACCATGATTTTGAAAGCAATTTGGTAAAAAGAGAATGACTCAAATTGCAGTTTTACACGGGCAGAGTTTAGCTTACTGATTAGCCTGATAACCTAATTTAAATAACAATGTACACGAACTAGGTTAGTAACTAATACAACATTTACGATAACTCACGAGACTAAAACCTTCACAATGAATGACAAAGTGCAATACTTAAACATCCATCGAATTCACGACGAATGACAAAGTATAAAACCTAATTTGAGCAGCACTTAAACATTCATCGGATAGTTTTAATCGATCGGACATTGAATCGTAGTAGCGATCGAGTTATTACCCTGTTGTCGTGGCAGAGGTTCGGGATTATAAGTATTTTTGACAAAACAACGTATAAGTGAGTGTACGTAACGAATTTTAACGTCGAAACATGCAAACTGGTCAAGTCCCAAGCCCCTGTATTTATAGCCCCATTTTGTACCTCCCGCGTGTCGCGACAGGATCCCCGGGATCTGTCGCGTGTCACGGAGGAAGCCAAAGTAGGGTAGGCTTGCTTTGTCACTTGTTTAGGCATGCTGAGTCGACGAATTTTGAGTTTACATGTTTTATAACCGTTTTCGAAGGATAAACATAATTAGGGAATACCCCCCTTGAGTTTTAGGGGCCCTGATTCTAGTTCCAACTATTCTGAAAATTTTAGGGTTTATGCAGAATTACTTGGGGGTCTCAATTAAGGTTTCCTATTGTTTAAAATAAAATAATAAATAGGACTTGTGAAGAGAGTTGTTACAACTGTCGAGTCTACGCGGGCCGCGACCGAGTGACGGGTGGCGAAACCCTAGCCCGCCATGTGGCATGACACCCGGATGAGCTAGGCTTGTGATTCTACGAAGCTAGGGTCTACACCGCTAGCTCGCGGGGCGCGTAAGACCCCCCGGGCTTTCGCGGGGTGCGACCAATGGCCGAACATGCCTTATAAATAGATGGCATCGGCCATCAGTTGAAATCGTTCAAAAATCTCTTTCTCTCTCAAATTTCTATAGTGTAGGCACTATACCCGGGCATAATACCCCCTAATTAACGAAGTTCTGCCCCATTGTAAGTATCATAACCCTTGGCTACGTATTAGATATGCTGTCCGATTGATTTAGGATTCCGTAACGGCTGTCGAGGTTCTGCCCGACGTAGTCGTTGGAGTTCTGTCTCGGGGGGAGGGTATTACTAATGTTAAATTGGGTTATTATACTAACACATGTGCATTAATTAATTTATTTATAGACTATAGCCAAGAAGCCACAGGAAATAACCTAAGATAGCAATGTGAGTAATCTTTTTTTATAAACTATTTTCATAAAACCTTAATTATTTTAAATTATAAATAGCAGTGATTGAGTCATTGTAGTCTTCAATTATTGCCGGTATTATGGGGTTTTGTATACATTACTTGACAATCTTCACAATTGGACAATGGGTTAGCCAATGTGTGATATGACCATAGCCACAGATCCGGTCGAGTGGCAAGTACTGAACGAGTAATTGTGTAGATATAAACATTGTAATCGCTCTCAATACTGTGAAAAGAATAAAACTCTTCTTGATTAAATTGGGATACACTCACCAGTATTTCCCACTGACAAAATGTTTTTAAACGCGTTTCAGGTAACAAAATGTGAACGCCAAATAGAAGCCAGCTGGATAGCACTGAAGGCTTGGAAAAGTGGCTATAAAAGGTACCTAAATAAAGAAGATGTTTTATTTCAATAAAATAGGATTTATTCCTATAAACTTGTTTGTAACGAAAACTTGGGTTTTATCCCAATATGTTTATTATTATAAAATGTGGTATTTTACTCTGATAAAATATTTCCTAACTACGTTCCTGATGTAATTTCCGCTGCCAAATTGATAAACACAGATACCACCGAAATTGGCCACGGTCGCCCGTTCCCGGGTAGTTAGGGGACGGGGATTGCGATAGAAGGTGGTATCAGAGCTAAGCCCCTGATTCAGCCACATAAGTGTTCTGCTGACACCAAAGTATTATTCGATATGTTAAGAAATTTTCTACGGAACTATGTGCATATCTGTATATTATTGTTGTGTGTTATTTGACTATTTGTTAGTTTACAGTATGAGCGACCAAGGACCCTCAAACGCTTACCTTCAGTTGTCCAGCTCACCTAAGGACGAAGGCACCTCTTCACAGCCTACCCTCTCAGGATATTTAGCTAACAATGAAGATAGGATATTCGTGTTCAAGGCCCAATCTGAAGAGTCATTCCCTCCTAAGAAGAGAGGATGGTTTAGCAGAGGAGCGCATGAACGTAGGAAAAGGATGAAAAAGTTACAACAACAGTGAGTTTTAGCAGCCGCTAAGAGAGAAACAGATGCACACACTCAAGATATGCTCAATAGGAGTCTAGCAAATTTTCATATTCTAGCAACTACAGCTGTAGACCCTAATCTAGAGCAACTCGTAGCACCCCAACCATTACCATTGTTTCCCACACAACCAATGGAAATTGAAGTTAACTCAGAAAATCAAATCCCAATGCCTGATTTTGACCCCACTGAGATACCTAGAGTACCAGCACCCAATCCCTTAGGCCCAGACTATGACCCATGGTTTGATGACCATAGGGATTACCAACAACGCTACCCAATACCAGATGAACCCATGCCAAACCTAGTAGCTTACCCGAACCTGGACCCTCTAGACCTCTATTATGATAACGACCAATATATCAAGGAAATTCTAGAGAACCCTTATCCTTACGAAGAACTGATGCCCTAGTTCCCAAACCCAGTACCAGCCCCTGCACCTCCAATGAGTGCAGAAAATGTGCAAGAACTCCGAACCTTTGGTGAGGAGATTTTAGAAGGTAGTGAGAGGATGAGGCAAATAGGAGAACGACTCGTCTGGAAGTATGACGAGCGTAATATGGAGTTCTGGATGAACCCATACCAGTAATAATAATAATAATAATAATATATAATATGTGTGTATGTTTGAAATATATATATATATATATATATATATATATATATATATATAGGGTAGGGTTCATGCGAGAACCACCTTTATTGCGAGAACCGCGAGAACCAATGTGAACAGGGGGCAATTTTGTAAATACCAAACATCTTTTAAAAACCCGCTTACCTGCGATTCCTTTTACCACCGGACTTCAACCTAAATTAAATTACATTTAATCAAAACTTTCACGTCCACTATCATCTCTATCATCTGAACTGTGATTACATCTAAATATCTCAACAGTTCTCAACCTGATTCTCTCAACAGTTAGTCGATTACAATCGTTTACATCATCGTCCCAAATACATCATCACTTCACCATCATCAATTCACCATATCGGAGCATCTGGATTGAGATTGTATCTCAGATTTGAGATTTTACCAGTAGATATTTCATATTTCATCATATAATCGAGGTTAGTTCCCAAAATTCATCCGGTGATTAAAAGAATAGACGATTCAATGATTTTGTCACTACGTTGGTATCTTCGGAAGTCCATTGCCGTTGGAATCATTGCCGCCAACGAAATCGTTGACGGATTTGTAATATAGATACTGTCATATAAATAGAGACACCGTTTGCAAGTTTATACAATTCGTTTATACTGTTATACGATAGATAATTTGTTGTTTGTACTTTTATATGATAGATAACTTGTAAATTCAAACTTCGTTTTGTATTGTGTGATATATATTTATGCACATGTGCATATTTTGACATCATAGGTTTAACAGAATTAGCTATTAAGGTAATTTTTGTGTGATATGTAGTTATGCACATGTGCATAGATTGTAATAATAAGTCAATATGCACATGTGCATACTGTGTAATAACATGTGAATAAGGTAGTTAATGTTGATGCACATGCCATTGAATTAGGTATTTAGTTGTATTTTGGTATGATGTATAGTTATGCACATGTATATTTAATGTTAGATTATGTTAATAAGGTAGTGTTATATGGTATATATATATGTGTGTGCACATGTGCATAGCTTGACAAAATATGTTAATATGCGTCATAATATGTTAGTAAGGTATTTAATGTTTATCTACATGTTCATTGTAGATAATCAATGGACAAAAATAAAAAAAAATAACATTTATATTAAAGTCAATGGATGAAGGGTCATCAAGAATGCCTGACGCAATACCCGGACGCAACACGGAAGACGAATATGCGAATGTTAAACAAAAAGGTTAGCATCTGTTTTTTTAGTATCAGGTTAACAAGGTCATTTATGATGGTGTACATATGTATAGTTATGTACATGTGCATATTTCACCATAATAGATTTGTTGATGATTAATGTTATATATGGTTAGTGATAATATGAATTTTGATTTGGTACAGGATAAGGTTTATTATTGAAGCAAGCCTGTTGATAAGGTCAGTAATGTTAATGCACATATGCATAGTTATGCACATATGCATGTTTTGCTAGAGTAAGTTAATAAGGGTAGGCATATGGATGCAAATGTGCATAGTTATGTACATCTGCATACTTTGACAGAATGGGTTAATAAGGTAATTCATGCTGATGTACATGTGCATAATTATGCACATGTGCATAATTTGCCATAATATGTTAATAAGGTCGTTTATGTTGATGCACATGTGCATAATGTATATTGTGATGATAAAGTTAATGTTAACGCACATATTAATTGATAATTCATGTTTATTGATCCTAATTTTTTTATTTTATTTTGTTTCGTTTATTATTGTAGATCAACAATGGAAGAAAATCGAAGAAAGTAACTTTTTTTTAAACCAAGGGATAAAAGGTCAAATAAAATGCCAAATGGAATGGAATATGATTACGCGAAGGTTAAACAAAAAGGTAAAAAAGGTTAATTAATGTTTGATGATTCAGTTGGGAGTTTATGCATATGAGCATCCCTTTATTTAATTCATGTTAAATGATATCATTTATGTAAACACATTAAATATATCGTGCAGGTGCGCAACAAGAAATAAACACAAAAAGGCGGGCAAGTAAGCGAACTCGTGATGAAACATAAAAAAAAGGAGGCCATGGAGTGCGTGCGGTAAAGAACAAGAAGTTGGCAAGATCAACGGTAACGGCGACGGTTGATGCTGATGACCATATGGTTGTATTCATATTCAACATAGGGTATCCAATATAGCATGCCATTAGGTGTAGAATGTAAAATAGTTGTAATTGTTCCTGTAGTGTAGAAAGTACAACACTTGTAATTGTTCATATACACATAAAAAGTAAAACATATAACATTCTAATTAATAAGGTATGTGGCGTGTGTACGCACTTGTTCAACATTTATTCGGCACTTGTTCAACATTTATTCGATGATGATTACTGTTGGTAATGTGATGCACATGTGCATAACATTATGTACTGATGGTTAACAGTTTATTTGTGATGATCATGGATTATTAGCAACATAATGCAAATGTGCATGATTATGTAATAGATGAAAATAAAAGTAATGACTATAAAAAATAACCGTTATTTGTTTAATGTTTATTAGTGATGAGTATTGGGTGTTAATAATGTAATGCACATGTGCATAATTATATATTATTGGTTAACAGTTTATTTTTGTGATGATTACGGACGGTTGGCAACATAATGCACATGTGCAAGATTACGTGATGTATGAAAATATAAGTAACTTATGTAATAAAATAATTGTTTGTTTAATGTTCATTGATAAAAAAAGATAAAATGGTTAATAATTAAACATGGATTATGGGGTATTGGCAAAATAATGCACATGTGCATTATTGTGTTATGATTGTAAATAAATGTGATTTACTTGATGAGAAAATAATGAAGCATGTAAGAGTAAACTATGAAACACACTTTAAGGGATATAATAACGAATCATGTGAGTGTAAACTACGAAACACGTATAAATGTATAATGCCTTTAATCCCAAAACGTATGAATTGCAACCGTTGTTAATTTAAATTTGTAGATGTTGTTGCGGTTGATGTTGAGGTGGTTTCACAGGAGATTGATTGTTCAAAAACGATGGCATTGTCTGCTTATACACAAGGGTCAAAAACTCGAACCAACCATCGATGACTCAGACCACCCACAGGGTGAAAATGACCTGCATGTCCACAAGTTATTTTTGCATCTTTCAAGAAGATATTCAATACATTCAGGTGATGAACACTTTAATGACGTTTCCATTATATATATAGGCACCTCACAAAGCGATGATTCTTAAGCTCAAAAGACATGATCTTCCCAGCCATTGTAAAATTACAAATTAAAGCCTTGAAAAAGAAACTTGGAAATCTTAGCTGAAAAAAAAACAGAAAAAAAACGATCGAAAGCAAATTAAAGCAATACAGGATATGTATCCATAGATTCATAACATCATTTCTTTCTACCACTCCTCTTTTTATTCTTCATGCCATTCCTTTTTTTTGTATTTTACTTCCTGAGTGTTACAACCTGCACTTTGATTCTCGACCACAACTAGATCGTCACCCGTTTCATTGACATGATTTTTCACCTCACTTGTTTGTTCAACCTTAGTTGTGCTGCTGCCCTCTGCATACACTACCATATTTCCTTTTCTCTTTTTCCTGCCTTCAACGCCTGGTGTTTTTTGCTCCGGCTTTGTCGGTAACCTGCCTTTGACGCCTTTCCATGCTAACATAATGGCTTTAGGTGTAATCCAACCGTTCCATGTCATTACAAAGCCACTCGACAGGTCCCCGCTTGTGACACACAAATCCTCTCTAACGGTTTTAACATTAAAAGTCGACTTATTTTCCGACTGCCAACCCCAATCATATTGACCCGTCTTCATTCTGGTGTCTCTCAGCAGTGCCAAAAGCTGCATAAATTTCACCCATGTCTCCCCGGTTGTCGGCTTGTTCTTCCATTTGCAATCCCACATAGTCACCTCCCCTATTTTTTTGTAGTTGTCCGCCACCCAAGACCCTTTGTTTGCTGCCATTCTGTACAAAATTTGATAGTTATCCATAAGGCACTTGTTCATAATCCATACATCAACGACATAGTCTAATTTTCAACATAATGCACATGTGCATATACTTTAATACAATATCATTTGCAATCAACATAATGCACATGTGCATATACTTTAATACAACATCATTTACAGTAAATATAATGCACATGTGCATATCATTTAATACAATATCATTTACAAAGTATATACATCATTTACAGTTAACATAATACCTTTTAGTCACAAATCGAATGAATTGCAACTCTTGATGTTCTGTATTTGTAGGTGTATTGTGTATGTCAACTGTATTATCGGAAGATGGACCAACAATGTCACCAACAATGTCTGCATCAGATGTATGAGGAGGATTATCAGAGAATATATGATGAAGAACATCAGATGTAAATGGTGATGTAGAGGATACTGTAAACATCGTTTCCGGCTGCCACCGCCGTGAAATCCGGTGAGTTACGTGATTGCCGTCGGCCGCCGTCATAAACATCGTGCCAACTGCAACCACCGTTAAATACGTGAACACCGACTATATATATGCGGTGAAAACCACCGTGTACGACTCTCCGCCACCGTGAAACCGCCGTGAATGCCTCTCAGCCGATTGTGGAGACCATGAACTACTGAACTACTGAAACCGTAAAATGAAGACAACAATGACATGAGGGAAAAAAAGAACGCGTGTTTTTTTTTGTATAAAGATAATATAATTACAAAAATGCCATGTGTTCACACTGGTTCTCGCGGTTCTCGCAATAAAGGGTGGTTCCTAACGGATCTTTATCATATATATATATATATATATATCTAGACAATAGCTATGGATGCAAAATAGTATTGTAATTTTTAAATTCCAGTTCCAGTTTGTATTAGATGCATAATATATAAGAAAGAGTAAAAGTCGCAATGTTCGACGCTTTTGATCAATATGCGTGTTGTGTGATTATTTGCCTTAAAAATTATCTTGTGATGTTAATAATTGATAAATGTTTAAAAATTCAGATGGACAACGAAGTGAACCAGGAAAACCAGAACAACGATAACCAGAATAACAATAATAATGGAAACCAAGTGGATAACAGTGACATCCAACACATAGTGGCACAAGGGATTATAGACGCAATGCCATATATTATTAAAACGGTTAAGGAAGCGAATAATAAAAGTAACAATGGCAGTAAACGACTTACTGAACCAGAAAACAACATAAACAATGGACCAATTCTTCAAGTGCCCATTCCAAAAAGAAGAAGAACCATGTCTATGGTTGTTCTTATAAAGAATTTTGGTCCTGTAAACCAATGGAATTCTCGGGCAATGAAGGACCCATTGCAGCTCTACGCTGGATAGAAAAGACTGAGGCAGTTTTAAAAATAAGCAAGTGCGCAGAAGAGGATAAGATAATGTTTGCTTCCAATCTGTTTAAGAACTCAGCTTTAGAATGGTGGAACACTATCCTCCAATCTAGAGGAAGTGATAGGGTTTACAATATGGAATGAGAGGAACTTAAGAATACGGTGGAAAGGAAATTCTGCCCTCCTAATGAAAAGGAACAGATAGCAAATAAATTCTTAAACTTAAGAATGACTGGAGTAGATAGTAAGGGTTATACCACTACATTCTTTGAATATGCTAGAATAGTGCCAACACTTGCATCACCAGAACCAATATTAATCTCCCGATACATCTGGGGATTAATCAGTGAGATTAGACATGTAGTCAAGGCATCTAGACCCCAAACCATAGAAGAAGCTGTAGAACTAGCGAGTACCTTGACTGATGAATTAATGCGTACTCAAGAAGAGGACCAAAGGAGAAACCTAGCTCAAAGGCTTACCTAAGAATTTCGCTACGGTAATTCCAACCGTGGGAAAAATATAGGTTCTACCTCTGCACCATACTGCAAGTACTATAAAAGGAAGCATTCTGGAAGATGCTCGATATACTGTAATTTCTGCAAAATATCTGGACACAAGGAAGAATACTGCAGCAAGAAACCTAACAATAGGATATGCTACAACTATGGAGAACAAGGTCATATCAAGCCAAACTGTCCAAAAACTAGCTCCAGCCGTGAACAACAAGACTACTAAAAATGCTAGAGCATTTGTTCTGACTGCAAAAGAAGCCAAGATGATTCCGGACGTGATTGCCGGTACGTTTTTAGTTAACGATGTTTTTGCTAAAGTATTATTTGACTCTGGTGCTAACCAAAGTTTTATTAATACTTCATTTTGCAAATTTCTCAATCAACCATTAACTAAACTCCCCCAAGAATGTTTAGTAGAAACAACAAACGGGGAAACCATTAAGATTTCTGAAATCTTGCAGGAAGCAAGAATAAAATTTTTAAATCAAAAGTTTATTGCAAATCTTTACCCAATGAATCTGGCAGGATTTGATATTGTATTAGGAATGGATTGGTTAATAGCCAACAAAGCCAGTATTTTATGTGATCAAAAGTCAGTCCAAGTAAATTCACCAAAAGGTGAAAAGATCACAATTAAAGGAGATAAGCCATCTAGATCCACAAAATTCATCTCCATGATGAAAACATCTAGTTATGTAAGAAAAGGGTCATTAGTGTATTTGATATTTGTAATCATTAACACTAAAAGAAAAGAATTAACAGATATCCCAGTAATATCTCAATTTTCAGACGTATTCCCAGAAGATCTACCAGGATTACCGCCAGTCTGGGAAGTTGAATTTAGAATTCATCTACTACCAGGAACAGCACCGATTGCCAAAGCGCCTTACCGTTTGGCACCAGCAGAAATGCAAGAGTTAAAGAAACAATTAGACGAATTGTTGGAGAAAGGATTTATTCAACCAAGTTCATCGCCATGGGGAACACCAATATTGTTCGTTAAAAAGAAAGACGGGTCAATGCGAATGTGCATTGATTACCGTGAATTAAATAAAGTCACGATTAAAAATCGGTACCCATTACCAAGAATCGATGATTTGTTTGATCAGTTGCAAGGAGCTTGATTTTTCTCTAAAATCGATTTACGTTCAGGATATCATCAATTAAAGGTACAGGAAGAGGACATTCCTAAGACCGCTTTCAGAACAAGGTATGGCCATTATGAATTTACTGTCATGCCATTTGGTTTAACCAATGCCCCAGCCGCATTTATGGACATGATGAACCGAATATGTAAGCCATATTTAGATAAATTCATAATTGTCTTTATAGATGATATTCTCATTTACTCTAAGAGTAAAGAGGATCATGCAAAGCACCTACATGCACTTTTAAGTTTATTAAGAAAAGAAAAGCTTTATGCTAAGTTTTCGAAATGTGAGTTTTGGTTAGAAGAAGTACAGTTTCTTGGACATTTAGTCAATCATGAAGGAATTCATATGGATCCCACAAAGATTGAAGCAATTACTAAATGGAAAACCCCTGAATCACCAACCGAGGTTAGAAGTTTCTTAGGATTGGCCGGTTATTATAGAAGATTTATTCGAGATTTTTCTAGAATAGCCATTCCCTTAACTAAGCTAACCTGTAAATCTGTTAAGTTTGAATGTGGATCAAAACAAGAAGAAGCCTTTAGAATTCTTAAGCAAAGATTAACCAACGCACCCATACTAGTGTTACCAGAAGGAACTGAAGACTTTGTAATCTATTGTGACGCTTCTAAATTAGGTTATGGATGTGTGCTAATGCAACGACAAAAGGTTATAGCCTACGCCTCTAGACAACTTAAGAATCATGAAGAAAATTATACAACCCATGATTTGGAGTTAGGAGCCATAATTTTTGCTCTTAAGATTTGGAGACATTACCTTTATGGTAGTAAGTTTACCATTTTCACCGATCATAAGAGTTTAAGGTATGTTTTCGAACAAAAGGAGTTGAACATGAAACAAAGACGATGGATGGAGATACTTAGTGATTACGACTGTAATATCCAATATCATGCAGTAAAGGCAAATGTAGTTGCTGATTCTTTAAGTCGAAAATATCATGAAAAGCCAAAAAGAGTGCGTTCTCTTAAATTAAATCCGCAGGTAGATTTAAATGAACAGATTAGAAAAGCACAAGAATCACTAATCAAGGAGGATATTGAGAAATTGAAAGGAATGATTAAGGAATTAGAACAAGGAACAGATGGAATTTGGATATTCCATAAGAAAAGAATGTGGATACCCAAATTAGGAAACATACGCCACCGTATATTAGAAGAAGCCCATAAATCTAAGTATACGATGCACTCTGGAAGTGATAAGATGTATCATGATTTAAGAAAGAATTTTTGGTGGATAGGAATGAAAAAGGATATAACAGCCTACGTTGCCAAGTGTTTAACCTGTTCGCAAGTTAAAGCTGAACACCAGAAACCCTCCGGTTTGTTGCGTTAGAAATGCCAGTTTGGAAATGGGAATTAATAACAATGGATTTTGTTACCAAATTACCCAAAACAAGAAAGGGCAATGATACAATCTGGGTGATTGTAGATAGGCTAACTAAGTCAGCTCATTTTCTACCAATGAAGGAAACTTTCAGTATGGAACAACTAGCCAAGTTGTATGTTAATAAAATAGTTTCATTACATGGAATTCCTTTGTCAATTGTTTCTGATAGAGATAGCCGTTTTACCTCTCTTTTTTGGACAAGTTTCCAAAAGGCAATGGGAACCAAGTTAAATCTAAGCACCGCTTATCATCCTCAAACAGACGGACAAAGTGAAAGAACTATTCAGACGATGGAAGATGTGCTTAGAGCTTGTGTAATTGATTTCGAAGGTAATTGGGACGATCACTTACCATTGATAGAATTCTCTTATAATAATAGCTATCATACCAGTATCAATGCTGCACCATTCGAAGCACTTTCTGGACAAAAGTGCCGAACTCCAGTTTGTTGGGCAGAAATTGGAGAAAAACAACTATCTGGACCTGAGATTGTACAAGAAACAACAGACAAGATTATTCAAGTCAAAGAAAGACTGAAAGCAGCACGTGATCGACAAAAGAGTTATGCTGATAACAGACGAAAGCCGTTGGAATTTCAACTAGGAGACAGAGTGTTATTGAAAGTTTCTCATTGGAAAGGAGTGGTAAGATTCACCAGGAGGGGAAAGCTAAGCCCCAGGTATGTTGGACCTTTTGAAATTATTAGAAGAATAGGACCTGTAGCTTATCAGTTACAACTGCCAGAGGAAATGGCAGGAATACATGATGTGTTTCATGTATGTAACCTCAAGAAATGCTTAGCCGATAAATCATTGATAGTACCTCTTAAGGATATAGAGGTAAATGAAAAACTCAAGTTTGTTGAAAGACCTCTACAGATTGAATACAGGAAAGTCAAGAATCTCAAACACAAGAGATTGGTTCTAGTTAAAGTCAAATGAGACTCCAAAAGAGGACCAGAATACACTTGGGAGCTTGAATCAGAGATGCAATGGAAATATCCACACCTGTTCCAGTAGACCTTGAGGACGAGTTCTAAAACAAGGTGGGGAGGATATAACAACCCTCCTAAATTTTTTCGACACCCTAAAAATATTTAAAGTATCCCTATACGTCCTAAAATACACCACGTATATGAAAACCGAACCCAAAATATTGTATATAATTAAAAATAAAATAAAAACAATTAAAATACGTCTGTCGTGGGCCGTGACAGACTACTCTCGAGTCTACGCAAGCCGTGACCGAGTGACGGGTGGCGAAACCCTAGCCCGCCACTTGGCAGGACACCCGGATGAGCTATGCTTGTGATTCGACGAAGCTAGGGTCTACACCCCTAGCTCGCGGGGCGCGTAAGACCCCCCTGGGCTTTCGCGGGGCATGGCCAATGGCCGAACAGGCCTTATAAATAGATGGCGTCGGCCATCAGTTGAAATCGTTCAAAAATCTCTTTCTCTCTCAAAATTTCTATAGTGTAGGCACTATACCCGGGCATAATACCCCCTAATTAACGAAGTTCTGGCCCGTTGTAAGTATCATAACCCTCGGCTACGTATTAGATATGCTGCCCGATTGATTTCGGATTCCGTAACGGCTGTCGAGGTTCTGCCCGACGTAGTCGTTGGAGTTCTGTCTCGGGGAGGGTATTACTAATGTTAAATTGGGTGATTATACTAACACATGTGCATTAATTAATTTATAGACTATAGCCAGGAAGCCACAAGAAATAACCTAAGATAGCAATGTGAGTAATCTCCTTTTTATAAACTGTTTTCATAAAACCTTAATTATTTTAAATTATAAATAGCAGTGATTGAGTCTTTGTAGTCTTCAATTATTGCCGGTATTATGGGGTTTTATATACATTACTTGATAATCTTCACAATTGGACAATGGGTTAGCCAATGTGTGATATGACCATAGCCACAGATCCAGTCGAGTGGCAAGTACTGAATGCGTAATTGTGTAGATATAAACATTGTAATCTCTCTCAATACTGTAAAGAGAATAAAACTCTTCTTGATTAAATTGGGATTCACTCACCAGTATTTCCCACTGACAAAATGTTTTTAAACGCGTTTCAGGTAACAAAATGTGAAAACCAAATAGAATCCAGCTGGACAGCACTGAAGGCTTGAAAAAGTGGCTATAAAAGTGTGACAACCGTCAAAAATCCAGGTATCCGTACAATTTAATTAACCATGATTAGTGCTTAATGACTGTGTTGAATTACAAATGACTGCTTTCTGATTACTGCATCATACTTATATGTGCATCACATTTCATACTGTCACGTCAATTTTATATACAAACTTTAGTTACAAAAACGATGCACAAAGCATGGTTAGCACAATTAGCGGATAACTCAGAAAAATGCTGACGATGTTCAGTACATAGACAGACAATGTTTTGAGACCCAGTATGGGCCAGGGATAAGGTACTACACCAGTATAGTGTGTAGGGAAGTAAGGACCATAAAACTGCTTCACTAGGTGATAGTTTAAGTGCCGGAAAGTGCCTGAAACCCACATAAAGTGCTGAATTCAGCATATTTCAGCAAAATTCATCATTTTAACAAGTTTGTAACATGCAAAAATATGGCAAAATGGTCCTGAATGCTTTCCTAAGTGTCGGGAATCAAAAGTGTCACAAAAGGGTGCCTAAAGATCACTAAACGGAATAGTTTCACACTTTAACGAACCGGTATCTAACCAAACAACCGGACACTACCCGAAACACCAAAATTATACTAGAAACATTGTTTTAATGTTTCTAAGCTAGTTATGATCCCCGAACACCCTAACACACTATATAACACATCATACACTTAAACACTAACTAATACACTTAACTTCCAACTAAATAATCTAACTAACCATTTAAACCCAACCAAGACCCCCCCCCCCCCCTTAAGTGACCCCATTGGACGGTCACAAGTGACCCCACCATAATCTTCTCTAGATCTTGCTTAATCTTCCTAAAGATTTGTTAAGATTATGCCATGTACTATTGAAACACAAGACCCATTGGATAAAAGCTCAAGATTGGTTATAAGTATTACATAATGATCATAATTCTCATCATTCTCTCACACACTACACACACCAACTCACTGATACGTGGTCGAAAACCGGTGCTCGTAATTGTTTAATTTGATGTTTTTACACAAGTTTTAATTTCGAATGGCCTACTTTTGATTCGATACTTATTTTGCAGATCTGACAGAGTTTAAGGAGCTTTTCAGGAGCTTTACTGGTCACCTGGATGCGAAACGGGTCAACCGGGAGCAAGGAACACGAAAAACGAGAAATGAAGATTTGAGGCACCATCGCCGACGGCCAAATGGCCCGTCGGCGACGCCCCGTGAAATCACCCGTAGCCTAAAATGTCCGTAGACAGCGAGATTGGCCGTCGGCCACTTTTTAACTTCCACACACCGTCGCCGACGGGGCTTCAGGCCGTCGGCGACGGCCCTCCTATGTTGACGACGAGCTGTTTTGACTTTTGGGTGGTGAATGATCTAAAATACATGTGGGTCATCATTATTTCGGCAGTTACACACTTTGGAGAGTTTGAAATCATATTTTGGAGCCTATTCTCAGGACTTTTCATCACCAATTTCACCTAGCATCATCTCTATCACCCGAATCAACATCCAAATCATCACAATCATCCATTCCATAACCCTAATCCTCAATCATCCTTCAATCCATCCACTACCATCTATCATTCTAAACCCTAACCACCATTTTCACCACTTCAAGGCTTCAAGATGATGATGTTCGAGTTCTCAATTTCTGGTGATAGCGTTCGTCCTTCCATGAGCGGCTAATTTCTTGGAGGTTTCACCCTGGTGTAGGTTATTGTTAATCTAGGGTTTGAACAATGTTTTAGTTTGATTTTGTGACAAATTGAATTGTATTTGAACTGATTGACAATTGTCCTGCATTTGAACTATATTTGTGAATTGTCGAGTGAGTTATGAAATTTGACTTTGCGAAACAAGTTTGTGTAATTATGCCTTGTCATTCAAAAGGTTTTACTTGTCCAAAGTAACGAAGTGCATTGTGGTCCGTGTTATGCGTTGATAGCAATTGGCACCTAAGCTTTGATGATAGAAATCCGTTAATAACATATTCAAGTGAATTAAATCTAAAACGTAGGATTGCAAGTACCGAACCGGGTGTGAGCCTTGTTTTATCTATCTTGTCTAAACCGTTATTTACATTTTTACAATTGTTGATTTTTAATAGTCATCAACCAAATTCTTTTAGTAATTTTAATTCACGTCCTTCAATCAAACAAAAATATACAAAAACAAGATAGCAAGCTTCATAAGTTGTTACACATAATTCAATTCAATCAAATCCACTCGCAAACCACATACTCTTCGTGGTTCGACCCCTTGCTACCACTAACTATTTGTTAAGGGTAATTTTGGGACTATAAATATTATCTTTGACCGGAGCGCGATAGTCCGATCAAATTTTGGCGCCGTTGCCGGGGAGTGCGTGCGCTTTGTGTTTGGATTATTGTTTGAATTTGCGTGATTATCTGTTTAATTTGTTTAGTTTCTTTTTGCACTTTGTCTCTTTCCTTGTTACGCGGGTGTGTCACTTGTGCAGGTTACAGGTAGTGCATGCATACGCGAAACTCCAGGAGGACTTCACCGTTAGTATACGAACCGGAAATCGAAAGAGTAGCAAGAAGAAACCTAGCAAGCCGATTAGAAGCAACACTTGCTTCTAATCAAACCAATCAAACACCACAGTTCACACCGACCATTGAAACCGATTCAATGGCAAACCAAAACTCAAACCAAAACCTTAACCAAAATCAAAACCCGAACCAATTTCAATACCGAAGCAATTTCAATCCCGCTCAAAATGTTCAACCTATACCTCAAGAGTGACCGAGTGGTAATAACAACAATGGACCACCCACACCACCTTTCCAAAACCAAAATGCCAACAACACTCAAAGACCACCCCAACAACAAAACCTTCATCGACAAACTTCCTTACTCATCAACCTTGATGACCGGAATGTCAATTCCGACCGTCGAGGTAATCGAGATCGTGGCAATCCCGCAAACGAAGACCCATTCTTCAACATAGATGATTTGAGGAACGCCATCCCCGATGATGAACCGTATAGTGTTCCCGGTTATCAATCGCCGGAACATGTGAGTGTGCATACAGAAAATTCGGACGATGGGGGATATTATGATGATCGGGCTAATGATGACGAAGATTGGGGGTATGTGAATCAGGGTAACATCTACAACGCAAGAAGGTTTGAAGATGATGAGTTTGGCTACCAAATCGCCAATTTTGTGGGGAATGATGACTACGGGTACGGGGATAGGAGAAATGACGGTTACGAAAATAACCGCCAACCACGAAACAACAATCAAAGGAACCAGAACGATGGGTTTTACAACAACAACAATGCTAACCCTAATCGGATTCCTCGTTTCATGGGAGGGGGTAATCAAAGGGGTAACCAAGGTGGCAACCGAAGAGGTGATAGGGGAGGTGATAAAAGGGATAATCGAAGACCGGTCGATCAAGAGGTTAACGGTCCACAACGTCGTCAACAACCTCCACGGGGAGTGAATGACCGTTTTCGACCGGTAGTTACCGATAATGACTCTCCAATAGTGTGCGAAAGGAGAATGTTCGATTGCAAACCCCATTACATCAACATACTTTCCCACTTCAATGGGAGGTCTAATGATGAGCCGTACACGCATTTGGCGGAGTTTTCCTCCATTTGTAACACTATTGGGGGGCACAACTTTGCATTGGAGGAGGTTAAACTTCGATTGTTCCAATTCTCGCTAAAAGACAAGGCAAAGCAATGGTTTCTCACACTTACGGCGAATAGTATCTGAACATGGGGTGAGATGCAACAAGTCTTTCTCGATGAGTATTATTCAATAGCGAAGACCGATGATGCACGGGATGAAATAAGGTCGTTTCAGCAATTATCGAGTGAACCCTTGCATGAAGCATTCACTCGATACAAAGAGTTAATTCGGAAATGCCCACATCACCAAATAGAAAAGTGGGAGTTGGTTAAGTGTTTTGTACGGGGATTGGATGATGCAACGTGGAATCGCCTCGAGTCAACGAGCCACGGAACCCTATTGAGTAACCATGAAGATGATGATTGGGAATTCCTCGAGCGGATGAGTAAGCGGTCTAAAGAAAAGGAATCGGCCGATAGAGCCAAGAAACATCTCGTTTCCCGGTCACTTCCCGATCTTGATTCTAAGGATCGAATTTCTACCTTAGAACGGGAAATGGCTCGTATAAAGAAGAAGGAGGTGAACGCGGTACAATTCGCGGTGTGTGAAGAGTGTGGAGATATCGGTCATAGAACCGAGCAATGTCCAACGGGGACGAGTGATTACACCGAGGAGGTAAACCAAGTGTATGGGGATCGAAAGCAATATGACATGAACTCCAACACTTACCATCCGAGTTTGAGAAATCACCCTAACTTCCGGTATGGTAACGCCTCAAATCAAATGAATCCGAATTTCCAATCGGGTAATCAAGGTGGCTTATCGCATAACAATCGTCAAGGTAGTAACCAAGAGGGTTACCAAAGGAATTATAATCAAGGGGGTAACCAAGGGTATCAAAGCTGCGAAAGCAACTATCAACGGGGTTACAACCAAAGTGGAAATGGGGGTGGTGCATCAAACTCCCAAGGTGATGATTCGATTAATTCGAAATTTGATGCTATCATGAATGTTGTGAGTAATCTCACTAATTCACACCAAGAGTTCAAAGCCGAAGTGAGGAAAGAGTTCGAAGTGAGGGATAAATCTCAAAAGGTATTAGAGAAGCAAGTGGGGTAACTTGCTCAAGAGATGGCTCAAATTCGTGGAAGTGGAGGAGGACTTCCAAGTGATACCACGGTGAACCCTAAGCATCAAGGGTCGAGCTCAAAGAACACACGTGAGGTACCAATTAATAAAATTACTTTACGTAGTGGTCGAGTCGTAGATAATGGTGTTGAGCCACCATCACCCAAGTTTGTTGAAGGGGTGGTGGAAGATGCGAGTGATGATGAAGGTAATAACGGTCAAATGGGTCAAAATAAAAATGATTTAAAAATAAATAAAAATACACCCGTTGTGACCGTTCCCGTCCCAAAGGCTAAGGAAAAGGGTGTGGAGGTTAATACCGCCCCTTATCCCGAAGCTTTGTTGGGACCATCTAAGAAAGTGGTAAATAAACGAGGCCCACAACAAGAAGAGATGTAGGAAATTTTTAAATAAGTCAAAATCAATTTACAAATCTTAGATGCAATCAAGCAAGTACCTTCATATGGTAAATACTTGAAAGATTTATGCACCCAAAACGGACTCACAAGTTTCCTAAGAAACTTGATTTAACCGAAAATGTGAGTTCGATTCTTTCGGGTGCACTTCCACCAAAACTTCAAGATCCGGGGGCGCCCATTATTTCAATACAAGTCGTTGAATTTAAAATGACACGGGCACTTTTGGATCTTGGGGCAAGTGTGAGTATCTTGCTGGGTAGTTTATATGACCAATATGATTTTGGTCCACTTCAAGTGTCGAACACTACCGTGGTGTTAGCCGACTTGACCCCTAAACTACCCAGTGGGATAGTCACGGATGTAATAGTCAAGGTCGAGGACTTTTACTATCCGGTGGACTTTCTTGTATTAGATTATGTTTCTTTGGACCGAACCAAGCAACCAACGGTGATTCTCGGTCGACCATATTTGGCAACATCGAATGCTCAAATTAATTGCAAATCGGGCACGGTCGACATGACTTTTGGTAACCGTCGGTTGCGGTTAAATGTCTTTTCAGGATTAACGGATCCTCTAGTTGGCGATGAATGCTATATGGCGGACATCGTTGACGAGTGTATACCTCTATGCGACATTAGTGTCGAAGAGGAAAACACAATAGAGGAATGTTTCATGTTTGACAGGTTACAAGGAGAGATGAATCGAAGCATGGATGAAGAAGTTGATGAAAGTATTGGTCAACTATAGAGCCGCTATCGGGTGGACCATTGCGGATTTGAAGGGAATTAGTCCCTCGATGGTGATGCACAAGATCATCACGGAAGACGGCATGAGTCCTTCTCGTGACACACAACGGAGACTAAATCCGAACTTGCGAGAAGTGGTGAAGAAGGAGGTATTGAAGTGGCTAGATGCTGGTATCATCTACCCTATCTCGGATAGCCAATGGGTATGCCCGACACAGACAGTTCCTAAAAAAGCGGGCATTCAAGTCGTCACAAATGACGCAGGTGAAGAGGTCGCCACTTGGCCGGTAACCAGGTGGCGTATTTGTAATGATTATAGGAAGTTAAATGCTGCAACTTCCAAAGATCATTTCCCTTTGCCATTTATTGACCAAATTGTTGAAAATTGGCCGGACAAAAATTTTATTGTTTTCTGGATGGTTATTAAGGATACAATCAAATTTCTATACATCCGGAAGACCAAGCAAAGACTACCTTTACTTGTCCATACGGGCTACGGCACCTTCGCATTTAGGCGAATGCCCTTTGGACTTTGTAATGCCCCCGCCACCTTCCAAAGGTGTATGATGAGTATCTTTTCAGATATGGTGGGGGAGTCTTTGGAAATCTTCATGGATGATTTTTCAATATTTGGGTCATCATTTGATACATGCCTTGACCAATTCGAAAATGTTTTAAAAAGATGCGTTGAGAAAAATCTTGTTTTGAGTTGGGAGAAGAGTTATTTTATGGTTCAAGAAGGGATTGTGTTGGGGCATGTCGTCTCGAGTCGTGGGATTGAGGTGGATAGAGCAAAAGTGCAAGTCATATCCACTTTGCCTTATCCCACAAGTGTTAAGGGTTTGGGTGTTTATCAGGATTTTCCACCAGGATGGTTACACGAGGAGCCTGTCGGGTCATTATTCAGACTTAGTGACATGAGGCAGATGGTACATCTACTGGCAGCAGGCGATCCACCTAGGTTTCTTGAGCCGAGGGCAGTTCAGGTAATTCTTGGGGCCGAGGGAGCGGCACAGGAGGATGCCCCAGTTGTTGCGCCACGCCATCAGCATGGCGGTAGGCAGAGAGCTCAGGTTAGGAGAGCTGGAGCTCCTAGGGCAGCGAGGTCAGTGGAGGAGAGGCTTGATAGTTTGGAGCATACTGTAGAGGAGGTTAGGGAGACACAGGTAGAGATCAGGACGATGCTTCAGCGCATCATGGATCATCTTCACATTCCTCCACAGGGTCAGCAGCCACCTCCAGGCCTGCAGTAGACAGCCTCAGAGTTGGATTTTGGGTTACCTTTGTACTTTTTCTCCTTATTTTTGTTTTTATGATCATGGTCTGTACTTGATACATATACTCGGGGGAATTGTAAGGGTAACTGGTTGGGTCTTTTGTTGAACTTGCACTTTGTTATTTATTGTATATTATGGTTGTGTTTGATATATTGCTTCTAGCCTTGCAGTTTCATTATACAGGTTATATTATGATGCTGAATCGCGTAAGCTGAACGGTTTATTCATCTACAAGCAGTCTATCGAGCATATCAGGGGAGTTTCCGTTTCACAGTTAACCTTTGTGATTGACCCGTTTCAACATTACCCTTAGTTACACCACTTTGAGCCTAGCCATTCGTTTGTTACCCATTTGTGATTTGATAACCGGATCGTATTACGGGATGTTTATATGTGATTGAAAATAATAATAATAATAATAATTAAAAAAAAAGAATAAAGTTGTGGGTCAAAATGACCAAAATGTTAATATGTGTTTAGTGTTTATCCGGTTTTTCGTGTGTTTACGTGTTTAGCCATATACTCCCAAAATAAAATAAAAAATAATAATAACCTACCTTTAGCCCTTGCCTACCCATAAAAGTCCTTTTGATCCGTGCCGAGTTTTAACAAATAGGTGGAAATCTGATTGACGTACAAGCTTATGATAGTGTTGCTTCAAAGTTTGGTCTTGAGAGTTCACTTGAATTATCATATATATTAGCCGAGTGTCGAGTGAAATTGTGAGGGGTATTGACATTGCATGATTGGTTACTTGAAGGTGAGAACAACTTGATTAGGTAGGCCCATTTTTGAGAAATATTTTGAATGATCAACTTTTTGAACGATGTAAGTCTTGCGAAACCTCTGTGTTTGATGATTTCGTGGTTCACGTTATAGTTTGTTCGAGACTTGCGTTCTTGTTAAGTGTTTAAGTTGAACATGTCGCTTGGGATTTTGCTTAGGGACAAGCAAAAGGTTAAGTGTGGGGATGTTTGATGTGTCTAAAATCATACACATTTTACGACTCGAATTCCTTACATTTTGATAAGTTTGGATGTGGTTTTCTCGCGATTTAGATATTTATTTGGTTAAATTATGAATTTGCAGGAATTGGTAATGATCCTGCTGATTTCGCGGTGAAAACGAGAGAGAATGATTGCATCAAAGGGAGCACGGAAAGACGTGTCGGAAAACAAGAAAAAAAAGAAATTAAATTGCTGAACAGGACCCCTTACGGACCGTAAGACCTGGTCTTTACGGTCCGCAAGGGGTAGGTGAGCGCGCAGAGTTTACCAACCCCTTACGGACCGCAAAGCAAAGTCTTTACGGTCCGTAAGCGCGTCGTTTTTCGAAAAAGTTGTTATATTTATAAACCAGCCGATGAGCACTTCACATATAAGATATCAGACGGTATTGGAGCATTCTTGGATGATCTTGGAGCATTCTAGAGCTGAGCAAAGGTCTTGGAAGCTTTCGGTTCGAGTCTTGAGCAATCCGGGTTCGGTAAACATTAGTTTTTTGGTTTCTATTCGCTTTTAATCATGTCTTCAGTTGTTTTCAGACCTTGTTCAGTTGTGTTATTGTATATTATGAGTAGCTAAACACATAAACTACCTGGGTTGAGATGAACTTGATGATTGTAATGCGTGTTTGACATGATTTTGGTAATTTAATGTGATTTACATAACCTTGCCTTGTAATTGATCTTGATATTGATATTGCATGTCGGTGTGTTTTGATTGATTATTAGTTGATGAATTCAGCGGTTTAGGCATGAAAAAATTCTCCTTAGACTTAAGATTTAATTTGATTCGTTTATCCTATGGTTTTCGGGTTAAATATTGTGTTGAGAAATTGACCAATTTGATTAATAATTTAAATCAATATACTAAAACTTGAATCCTCATCTTGTGACTCGAAAGATGATTAGGGTGAGCTAGGTTATTAACTAATCATTGTTGGGTAGATTGGGTGACCGATAGCTCGGGCTCGTTTATTACATCGTGGTTAAGGTTTCCTAGGATTTCAATTTTCAAGGTTTGGTTTGCTTTGCGATTTGAGGGTTTTGGGGGTAGGTTACTTTCATTGCTTGATTCTCGTAGGATTTGGTATCGATAGCTCGAGCCGGTTCGTTCTAGCACTTCACATTTCGTCTTGATCTTTCGTTTGATACATCTCTAGCGGAGGGTTAATCGAGGGAAAAAGATATTTAACCATTATCATTGTCAAATTAGCATTGCATGATTCTAGGGATTCGACACCCGGGTAGTCCTTTTCTCATATATATTTGATTACATTTTGCTCCAGTATTTGTTTCACTTTGCTCGTCTTGTTTTCTACATTTTCCTAATTTATTAAGTTATTAGTTAAACATCAAAAATCAATTTAAATTAAACTTAAAATTTGACTTTATATTCGATAGAGGTTCATTATCCAAAGTTTGCATATAGTGTCCACGGATTGATATCCGGTCTTGCCATCTACACTACACTGCGACCGGTGCACTTGCCGATTATGTGTGGTTTAGTTTGCGATTCCATTTTAAACTTGTTCGAAATCAATAGTCACATTTTCACACATCAAGTTTTTGGCACCGTTGCCGGGGACACTGGCACTTTAGAGAACGACCCGAGTCGTCTATTTAGTTGTTTATTTGCTTTCGTAGATTTTCATTGCCTTTAGGTGCCTTTTGCTTGCAATTTGTGCCTTTAGGGTTAGGTTTTCTTTAGTAAATTTCACCATTGTATGCGCCATACTCGTTCACAAGGGCCACCTTTGTTTGCTGCTTCGCCTGAGCCCGAGCGACATTTCCACGAGCGCCTTCGCACTTTCCAAGCTAGTCAGGCACTCATTCCATATTCTGCTATGGGTGACAACGATCCCCCAGCTAGGAGAGTCGTCGCAGACTACGCCCAGCCGAACGCGGCCAATGCTCGATCCAGCATCGCCCGACCTGCTATCGGAGCCAATCGCTGGCAGATTCCACCTCAGATCATCACGATGGTTACGAACACCATCCAGTTCCATGGGTTACCTTCTGAGGATCCGAATGTTCATCTCTCGCGCTTTTCAGTCATCTGCGATACGTTCCAGGAGCAGGGTGTCACCGAGGACGCCTGCATGCTGCGTCTATTTCCATTCTCGCTTGCTGACCGCGCTCATGGTTGGTTGGAATCCCTTCCTACTGGATCCATCACCACTTGGGCCGGGATGAAAGACAAGTTCTTAGGCAAGTACTTTCCTCCTTCCAAAACCGCTCGTCTGAGGAGCATGATCCAAGAGTTTCGCCAAAAGGAGGGAGAGTCTTTCTACGAGACGTGGGAGCGTTTCAAGGAGCTGTTACTCAAGTGTCCTCATCATGGATTCGAGGATTGGGCTTTAGTTGAGAAGTTTTATCATGGAGTGATGCCCACCACGAGAAATATGCTGAACACTACTGCCGGAGGTAATCTGATGACCGCCAAAACTCCAGAGGAGTGCATTGAGATGTTCGAGGACATAGCGATGAGTAGTTACGAGTTTCCTGATTCTAGAAATTCGTCCGCTACACAGAGAGGGGTGCATAAGGTTGATGATACCACTATGATGCAATCGCATATTGACGCCCTGAAGAAAAAGTTGAATGATATGGAGTTGAAGAAGGAGCAGGTGTACGAGATATGCACTGGGAGGCATGACACGACCGCGTGTCCTATTGCCCCTGTGGAGTCACCAGAGCAGGTAGAGTTCGTGGGTAATCGAGATCAGAATAATTTCGGGGGTGGTTACAATTCAAATTGGAGGAACCACCCAAACTTCAGCTGGAAGAACAACAACCCATCGGGGTTTCAGGCGCGTCAGAGTTTGTTTCAGGACGCAGGAGCAGGAGCAAGTTCGGGTACGAAGAACCCGACCATAGAGGAGATGTTTAGGCAAAACCAGGAGACATTAGCCAAGCAGACGCAGTTGCTTACACAGTTTATCACGTGAGAGGATACTCAACATCAGGAGACACAGTCGAGGTTCATGGAGCACGAGACCTTCATGAAGAGTCAGAGCACTGCACTGCAGAACTTAGAGAGGACAGTCGGTTCGCTGGCCAATCAGCTGAACCAGAGACCTCAAGGTGGTCTCCCTAGTAACACTGTTGGAAATCCAAACGCCACTGCAAAGGCTGTTACCACTAGGAGCGGACGAGGAGTTGTTGAGGTCGAGCCAGTAGTTGACGAGGACCCGGAGGTCGACGAAGAGATTCAGATGGAGACCCCTGCAGGCAAAGTGCACCCTAGGCTGCGCCCAGCAAGTACAACACAGTCCAGCGAGTCTCCAGGAGAGAAGAAGGAGGCAGAGAAGGAGCCGATGAGGGTGTATAAGCCAACACCCCCTTACCCTGGACGATTAATAAAGGGTAAAGACGCAGAGCAGTATGGTCATTTCATGGAGATGCTGAAGAAGCTGCATGTAAATATTCCGTTCGTCAAGGCTTTGGCGAAGATGCCGAAGTATGCGAAGTTTTTGAAGGATCTTCTTACGAATAAGAAGAAATTAGAGGACCTTTCGACTGTCACCCTGAGTGAGGAGTGTTCTGCTGCCTTGCAGAACAAGCTGCCAAAGAAAATGACTGATCCTAGTAGCTTTACCATCCCATGTCTGATTGGGAATCATATTGTTAGCAATGCGCTTGCTGACCTAGGTGCTAGCATAAATCTCATGCCCTATTCCGTATTCGCTAAGCTTGACCTAGGAGAGCCTTCCCCTACGCGCATGAGTATTCAGCTTGCCGATCGATCGGTGAAGTATCCAAGGGGCATCGTGGAAAACATGTTGGTGAAAGTCGACAAGTTCGTATTTCCAGTTGACTTTGTCATTCTCGACATGGATGAGGACTCTGCGTTGATCTTAGGTCGTCCATTCATTGCCACTGCACGAGCAGTCATTGATGTATATGATGGCAAGTTGACTCTTCGTGTCGATAAGGATGAAGTCACTTTTGATATCCAACATTCTATGAGGCACACCCGTCAGCATGATGACACTCTCTACTTTATTGATACTCTTATGCCACACGTGGATGGCTTTCTCAGCGAGATTTGTGGAGAGACACGTCTGATACGCAGGTTATGACTATGGATGATCAAGGGAGTGGGGTAACTGAGTTGGATGTTGAGCAAGACCCTTTATCGCAGGCTACCGAGCCTTCCCCTAGATTCGAGGTGTTTGAGGTCATCAAGGAGGAGGATATCCCAAAGGAGAGACCGTCTGTTGAGGTACCCCCGCCCCTGGAGTTGAAGGAGTTGCCATCTCATCTGGAGTACGCATTCTTGGGCGAGGGATCTCAGTTACCCGTCATCATTTATGCTGGATTGGCGGAGGAGGAGAAGAAGAAGCTGAAAAGTGTCCTGAGAGACCATAAGCAGGCGATCGCGTGGAAGCTGATGGACATCAAGGGTATAAACCCTTCATTTTGCACGCACAAGATCTTGATGGAAGAGGAGTTTAAGCCGGTGGTTCAGCCTCAGAGAAGGCTAAACCCTAATATGCAGGACGTTGTGAAGAAAGAGGTGATTAAGTTGCTGGATGCAGGACTGATTTACCCGATTTCGGATTCTGCATGGGTGAGTCCCATCCAGGTGGTCCCCAAAAAGGGGGGGTATGACAGTAGTTGTCAACGATAAGAATGAGTTGATACCCACCCGGGCCGTCACCGGGTGGCGAGTTTGCATAGATTATCGCAGACTTAACGATGCCACGTGCAAAGATCACTTTCCTTTCCCGTTCATTGACCAGATGCTGGAGCGACTGTTGGGATAGCAGTTCTATTGCTTTCTTGATGGATTCTCAGGTTATTTCTAGATCCCTATTGCACCAGAGGATCAGGAAAAAACCACCTTTACATGCCCCTTTGGCACCTTCGCGTATCGACGCATGCCATTTGGGTTGTGTAACGCTCCAGCCACATTTCAGCGTTGTATGGTGGCGATCTTTCATGAGTTGATCGAGGACTCCATGGAGGTGTTTATGGATGACTTTTCTGTGTTTGGGAGTTCCTTCGATCACTGTCTGCGTAATCTCGAGCGTGTGCTTACTCGATGTGAGAAGACGAACCTGATGCTTAACTGGGAAAAGTGTCATTTCATGGTTCGAGAGGGGATTGTGCTAGGGCACAAGATTTCACAGGCGGGGCTTGAGGTTGATCAAGCCAAAGTTGATGTTATTTCCAAGCTCCCGCCGCCTATTTCTGTGAAATCGATTAGGAGTTTCTTGGGTCATGCGGGATTCTACCGCCGTTTCATACGCGACTTTTCAAAGATTGCTCGCCCAATGACCCGGCTGCTAGAGAAGGATAGGCCATTCGTCTTCGATGATGAGTGTTTGCGAGCCTTCAAGTTGATTAAGGAGAGGTTAGTAAGTTCTCCCATTCTGATTGCTCCCGATTGGAGCCTCCCTTTTGAGATCATGTGCGATGCCAGCGACTTCGCCATTGGGGCCATTTTAGGGCAGCGTAGGGAGAAACACTTTCATCCCATTTACTACGCTAGCAAGACCCTAAACGACGCCCAAGAAAACTATACCACGACAGAGAAGTAGTTGCTAGCAGTCGTATTCGCGTGTGATAAATTCCGTTCTTATCTTGTGCTGTCAAAGACAGTTATTTTCACGGACCATGCGGCTCTTCGGTACTTGTTTGCGAAGAAGGATGCGAAGCCTAGGCTTATTCGATGGATTTTGCTGCTTCAAGAGTTTCATCTAGAGATTAAGGATAAGAAGGGGGCTGAGAATGTTGTTGCGGATCATCTGTCCCGATTAGAGAACCCCGAGTTAGAGAGGACTCGAAAGGAGAGGATAGGGGATGACTTTCCCCATGAGGTTTTGATGTTCTTGAAAGCCCACGAGAAAGGCTTTCCCTGGTTCGCTGATCTAGCGAATTACTTGTCTACAGGTGACCTTGTGGAGGGCATGACATACCAGCAAAAGAAGAAATTCTTTGCGGATGTCAAGCACTACATTTGGGAGGATCCTTACTTGTTTAGGATCGGTGTGGACCAGGTTATTAGGAGATGTGTGTTTGGGTCTGAGTCACGTATTATTCTGCGACATTGTCATGAGGGACCAACTGGTGGACATTATGGTGCGGCTTACACCGCCAAACGGGTGTTTGACGCGGGTTTTTATTGGCCGACCATATTTAGGGACGTACATGAGTTTGTGCGAAGCTGTGAAGCCTGTCAGAGGACAGGAAATATCTCATCTTGTAATGAGATGCCTCAGAACCCCATTCAGGTGGTTGAAATCTTTGATATTTGGGGCATCAATTTTATGGGTCCGTTCCCTATGTCGAGGGGGAACCGATACATCCTAGTCGCAGTGGACTACGTTTCTAAGTGGGTGGAGGCAGAAGCCTTGCCTACGAACAACGCTAGGGTTGTTGTGAGATTCTTGAGGAGATTGTTTGCTAGGTTCGGGACACCGAAGTCCTTGATATCTGATCGAGGCACCCACTTCTGCAATTCACAGATGGAGAAGGTCTTGAAACGCTACGGGGTGACCCATCGGCTTTCAACGGCCTATCATCCACAAACAAGTGGGCAGGTGGAAAATTCGAACAGGAGAATTAAGAGAATCTTGGAGAAAACTGTCGGAAACAGTCGCATTGATTGATCCGAGAAGTTGGATGACGCTCTGTGGGCTTTCCGTACTGCGTACCGGACGCCTATTGGGACCACACCCTTTAGGTTAGTTTATGGGAAACGTGTCATCTACCGGTTGAGCTAGAGCATCGTGCATACTGGGCATTGAAGGTAGTCAATCTGGACTTGCCAGCTGCGGGTAAAAACCGGTTTCTTCAAATTCACGAGTTAGAGGAGTTACGCGATGAGGCATATGAGAAGTCATGGGCATATAAAGAGCGTACTAAGGCGCTGCACGACAAACACTTGAAACAGGTGAAAGAGTTCAAGTGTGGGGAAAAGGTGTTGCTATAAAATTCCCGGTTCAAGCTGTTCCAGGGAAAGTTGAAATCGCGTTGGTGTGGACCGTATGTGGTTACGCAGGTGTTCCCGTATGGAACAATAGAGGTTGAAAATGAGGACGGTTTAAGGTCAATGGGCATCGTTTGAAGCATTTTGTCGAGGGACCGACCGAGGAGAGAGAGAAGGAGGTGATTGACCTCCCCGTTATGAGCACGTGAGAGTTTGTCTCGCACACTCGGGGTTTCCCGAGTTGTATAGTTTGTACAGTTATTTGTATTTTTCATTTTGTTTATTTTTAGTCTGTTTGTGTCTGATTTGTTTCGAACGTACTGATCTGTTTGTCGAGGTGCGTAGTTCACAGGTGGAGAAAACCGAACCGAGGCGAGCGGGTGAAACTTTGCAAATGAGGTAAGTTTAAGGGTTTAATAATAATAATAATATTAATAATAATAATAATAATAATAATAATAATACATATATATAAAAAATAAAAAATAAAAGAAATAATTCTGCCTTGGCAACCTTTACGAACCGCAAATGGTTTGTCTTACGGTCCGTAAGACTGAGGCGGTTAAAAAAAATAAACCCTTTACGGACCGCCAGTGGCGGAATCAGAACTTTTTAACCGGGGGTCGTAATAAAAGTGTTTATAAAATTTCTAGTTGTGGTATATTCATAATAATTTTGTTGTTAAAAATAGAAATGTTTTAGATTCGTTAAAGTACATGAAACACTTTTTTTACCAATCAATGTATATCAACCGGTAATTGTAATCTTTAAGGCCAAAATACAAATCAATGTATCAATGAATCATTAACAAACGGATTTGGTAAAGTCTTTATACTTGGTTTGGGTTTTTACCAAAATATCTTTTCTATAATTGCATATTCTGCTCATAAAAGTGATAGAAAATTATGAAAAAAGGTTTATATAAAAGAATTTACAGTCAATAGATGATTCATGATGTATAGAATAAATCTAAACTAGTTATTTTCCGCTCGCACGTTGCGCGGGACCCAATGACTACAAAAGGCGTGTCAGCAACGGCAAACAGATACCGAATATCAAAACATAAAGAAAATGACGTGGTAAGGATAATCACTCCGTCATAAAGAACAATTTTAAATAACCTAATATATAATAATAGGACACACACGTCCTACACGTTGGAAATTCGGTTGTTTTTAGTTCAGTTATTACGGTGCTAACACGTTAAAATATGGATGAGATCGGTACCGGTAACGGCAGCGAAAGTAAGGAATCCGGAAAATCATCGAAATTAGGTACAGGCACCGAAAATGCTCGGTACAATACGATATGCTATTTGAAGGTAAAAATAATAAATACAGGTATGGTGCTAGACCGGTGTCGAACCGAAAGTAACGATTCTGAAAACGCCAAAAGGTGGGTACCAAATTGGTACCGAAAATGATTTGGTATAGTAAATTTGGTACCGATACGATGCCGATTCGTTTACAGGATTTGATACGATTTGCTCATCAATATTATAAATATGCAAGTTAATTTTACATGTTACAATTCATTCATTACAGAAAAAGACAAAAAAGAAAGCAAAATAAGTTGTTGTGTATATAAAATCTCATTCAAACGAAATACAGTTTACTTACTGTGTGTATGAAAAGTAATCTAAACGGTGCAATTACTTGCATTGCTGCGTTGCTACAGGATTTGATGAGTTCGGTACCAACTGGTACCAAAAATACCGTTACCGAAATCCTCAAAAGTGGGTACCGGTACCGAATATACCTAGTATGGTACGGTTCGGTACCGGTCGGTACTGGTACGGTACCGGTATTTGAGGGTAAAAACCGGTGAATACCTGTGTAGAACCGGTACCGAAAATACACCGATTTGGTAAATTTGAGACCGCTACCTATACCCGATACCATTTGCTGATCTCTTAATGATGTATTCCATTCTAGTTTTAATTTAAAAAATAAATTATAAAGCACTGTTCCCGTTACCGAAATCCCCAAAAGTGGGTACCGGTACCGAATATACCTAGTATGGTACGGTTCGGTACCGGTCGGTACTTGTACGGCACCGGTCGGTACTTGTACGGCACCGGTATTTGAGGGTAAAAACCGGTGAATAACTGTGCAGAACCGGTACCGAAAATACACCGATTTTGTAAATTTAAGACCGATACCTATACCCAATATCATTTGTTGATCTCTTAATGATGTATTCCATTCTAAATTAATATATAATAAAAAAGAAAGTGAAGCACTGTTCATTCACTTTCTTTTTTATCATATATTAATTAATGTTCAAACAACAGTACATTATAATAATAGAACAAAAAGTATAAAATAATAAAAATTATCTAACAATCGATAATTCATTCACAGAAGTATAAAATAAATCCAGATGATCAAACAATAATACTAGTACACCACTAACAATTCAATTCACAAATCACTATTATTAATTAAATACTAATATATAATTGAGAAAAAAGACTAAAATATAAACGAACTTACTTCATGATGTAAATGATGGAAGTTTTGACTTCAACTATTCAAGAAGAGGAACGCTATTCAAGGAGCAGCTCAGGCTGCAGTGTAAGAGACAAAATACATTTTTGAAAAAAGAAAATACATCCAATAAACAATTAGGTTTTATGATTGTGGGCCAAGCTCGATTATTTTAAAAGCCCTATAATTACCCTAAAGCCCATAGAAACATATATACCCTTTAAGTATTTATAAAAGCCTTTATCGTCTTTTTCTATTTCTTCTTCTCTATTTAAAAACCTGCAACTTAACAAACACATAGGAGAGCCGCTCACCACCATCGGAACATCGCTCGTCGGCCGGAAAACTTTCAAACATCTCTATTTTTCTTCAAGATTTAATGCTTTACACAAGACAATGAAGAGGGTCAACTATAAAAACCGTATTCGCTTACCACTTCGAAAAACCAAAAACCAAAAGTATATCCTCGACAATCTACATCCACCATCCGGTGGGTTAGAAACTTATTTGTCATTTGTTCCTTTTCATACTCAGGACAAAATTTTCTTTCTACAAAGCTCTTAAATTCTTCCCAGTTCATAGCATACGCCATCCTTCTTCCTTTTGCTTGTAACACTGTATTCCACCATTCTAGCGCCCCTTCTTTGAAAAGGTTTGATGCGTACATGACCTGATCATCCTGAGCACATTTACTTATGGCAATTACTGCCTCGGTTTTCTCTAACCAACGCAGTGCCGCAGTCGCTCCTTCATTGCCTGCAAACTCAGTGGGTTTACATGCAAGAAATTCATTGTAAGTGCAACCAGGCGTTGCAGCTTTCATTTTCTTAGGGAGTGGAGCTTGCCGTGGTTCATTATCATGATTAATATGATCATTGCCTCCGTTTATGCTATTACTGAAGTTATCTTCAGAAATACGTTTGCTAGGAATGATTTGTTGAGGTTCGATTGGATTTTTAACAGCAGCAACGATTGCTGGAATAGCGTTGGCTATCCCTTGAGCAACTATTGCTGGAATAGCGTTGGCTATCCCTTGAGCAACGATGCCTAGTCATATATTGATCCCCCGGTTGTTGCTCAGATTGATTAACCTCATTAACTGGTTCATTATTAGCGTTTTCCATCTGATAATTAATATATATAATTTATTAGTATCAAATAAATAATAATTACACAAAACAATTATACAGAGTTCATAACACCAATATAGCCAAAACTATCGATTTCTCGATTTCTATTTATATTTAATAGTATGCATCAATACACACTATTATCTTACAGAGTTTTATTGGTAGTTATTTTACAGACTGATTTTTACTATTACTATTACACCACCACAGTTCCATAATCCCCTATCTTTTGTCAGATGATATTCTAGTAATGGCGTTCCCTCTCATCGTATTTCTAGGAGATCTGTCCCCCAATCTCTTGGATCCTATTCTCAGCATCCATTAGTTCTTTGCCAAAGTGGCGGAGTTAAGCCATATTCTCGTTACTCATTGGTGGATTTTGGTAAAGGTTCTGGATCGAACTGAGGAAAAAGCTTATAGGGATTGTTTTGCAACTGTATTTCATTAGTCAACCATTCGTCTATTTGCGAGTGGATTGAAGGGTTTGAAATAGCTGGTTCTAAGTTCATTGGTAGTTGTGTTTCAAGAGAGTGAATAAAAACATTTTCATTAATAGGCTTAATAGTATTATAGCTTGCCAATATAAAATCTAGCTATTCCTGAGATGGTAACCCCTCAATTTGCCTAGAGCTTTCCCCAATTTCCATTTTCTTAGGCTTGGGTTTCTCGATAGGTAAAGCATTGAATTCTATAGGTTCTTCTATGTCTGGTATATACCTATTGAAATCTCTGGAAACCTCTATTCTTACTGGATAGAGATTTAAATTCTGAAGGGCGTCAGACAAGTCACTCATGCTGTTATGCAAAATACACACCATTACTAATCATAACAAAATAGAAAATCTTTAAATATTATTCCAGACTGTGTAACTACAAAACAACTGAAAATTAAAACACACTGAGTTTTATTTGTAAATTTCTTTATTTACTGAATCAGGTTTCTGTCTTATATTTAATAAGGGTGCTAAAACTTGAATCAAAATATTTAAAGATTTGTATTTACTGCTACAGTGGTTAGCATATAAAGATCTGCCCATACTGTACAAAATTAGTCAGATAATAAAACACTTAATCACAAAATAGCAATTAATAAAAATTAAGTATTTTCTAACTACTTAATTGGCTTAAATCAGTGGCTCGATCAGTGGCTCTGATACCACCTTTTTCTGTCACGGCCCCCGACCCGGTTTGACCCGTTTCAGGAGCCGCGGGACAGAAATCCCGTGGTATTTATTTAATTGAGTTTAACAGCGGAAGTTTATTATCAGGATCTTTTTAAAACTGAAATATTTCCCGATTATTTTATTTCACAACGCGGGATAAAACCCCGGTAATTTACAATCATTTGATTTCACGAAGAAATCTTTTATTTTACAAAACATGTTTCTTTGTTTTATACTGAGCCACTTCCTTAAGCTTGTAGTGCTTTATGGCACTTTTCCTGGATCATAACAGATCACCTGAAACATGTTTGAAAAAGGTTTTGTCAGCGGGAAATACTGAGTGAATCATTCTATTTACATAAAATGATGCACAGTTATTAATTACAGCATAAGAGCGATTACAATGGCTTCTATCTTATTTTTATCTGGCGCTCTGTCACAATGGTGACGATGGTCATACCACTATTAGATCAATGAACCTAACTGGGAGAAAATTAGTAATGTGCACAATACCCCACTAGCCAGTGATTCAAGATATCCACGACTTAGTCCCTGTAATTATAACTTTTGAAAATAATTTGAGGTATTGTAAAATAGTTGATAAAAAGAGAATGACTCACATTGCAGATTTAATTTGAGCAGAGTCTAGCCTACTGATTAGCCTTTTAACCTAAATTAATAACAGGCACACAATTCTGGGTTAGTAATCAATACAGCATTTACGATAACTCACGAGATCAACCCTCACAACGAATGACAAAGTGCTATGCTTAAACATCTATCGAATTAACGACTAATGACAAAGCATCACCCTAATGTGGGCAGCACTTAAACATCCATTGAGTACATTGATCGATCGGAAAATGAATCGTAATAGCGATCGAGTTATTACCCTGATTTGCGGCGTCGATTAGTGATCCGTGTGTGTTAATTGTGGTAAACAGAAGATATCACGGAGCGTATTACGAATTGGTTCGTCGCTCAAATTCCAGAAATCAAGTCCCACGACCCTCTATTTATACCCAAAATTTGTCACCCCTTGCGCACCGTAACACTCTAACCCTTACGGTGCGCAAGGGACACCTAATGGTCATAGGGTTGCCACGTTTGGGACTAGGCCTGCGGAGTTGATGAATTTCAAAATTTCGAATTTGATAGAGAGATTTTAAGATAAACGTAACTAGGGTTTACCCCCCCTGAGTTTTAGGGGCCCTGATCCTGATTCTGATTGTTCTGAAAATTTTAGGGTTTGTGCAGAATCACTTGGGTGTCTCAATTAGGGTTTCTTATTAGTCAAATTAATTTAATAAATATGACTTTTGATGAGAGTTGTTACATTCTCCCCACCTTAATAAAAATCTCGTCCTCGAGATTTACTGGAATAAGTAAGGATAATTTTTCTTCATCTCAGATTCCAGCTCCTAAGTGTATTAGGGTCCTATCTTTGAATCCTATTTTACTTTAACTAACACTAATCGTTTGTGCTTTGAGAAATTATGATCTTTCTATCTTCTATCTGAAGAGGTTTCTCTACAAATTTTAACTTTTCGTTTACCTTTATATCTTGGAGAGGTACTATTAAAGATTCGTCTGATAGATATTTCTTGAGATTGGATACATGAAATACATCATGTACTCCAGCTAACTCTCCTGGTAGTTGTAAACGATAAGCAACTGGTCCTATACGTTGGATCACTGGAAATGGTCCTACGTACTTTGGACTTAGTTTTCCTTTCTTACCGAATCTAACAACTCCTTTCCAAGAAGATACTTTAAATAGCATTTTGTCTCCAACTTGAAACTCCAATGGCTTTCGTCTATTATCTGTATAACTTTTCTGACGATCTTTAGCTGTCTTCAGCCTTTCCTTCGTGATACTGAATATCACAGTCGTAGTCCCTTAGGATTTTCATCCATCTCCTTTGTCTCATGTTTAATTCTTTTTGCCCAAATATATATCTTAAATTCTTATGATCCGTATAGACAGTAAACTTACTTCCATACAGATAATGTCTCCAAATCTTAAGGGCAAAAATTATGGTTCCTAATTCTAAGTCATGAGTGGTATAAATTTTCTTCGTGCTTTTTCAATTGCTTTGATGCATTCGCAATTACCTTTTTGTGTTGCATTTAACACACATCCAAATCCTAGTTTTGAAGCATCACCGTATACTTTAAAATCTTATGTTCCTTCTGGTAAGGCTAGGATTGGTGCATTGATTAATTTATGCTTTAAGATCCTAAAGGCTTCTTCTTGTTTAGGTCCTTATTCAACTTAACTGTTTTACAGGTTAGCTTAATTAATGATATATCTATCTTGGAAAAATCCTTAATAAACCGTCTATAGTATTTACAAAACTCCTAATTTCCATTGCGGATTACGGAACCTTCCATTTGGTAATTGTTGCTATCTTATCAGGATCTATGTGAATACCTTCATAATTCACCATATGACCTAGAAATTGCACTTCTGGTAGCCAAAATTCACACTTCGAGAATTTGGCGTAAAGCTTCTCTTTTCTTAACAAAGTTAAGAGTGCATGCAAATGCTGACAATGTTCTTCCTGACTTTTGGAATAAATAAGTATATCGTCGATGAAGACAATTACAAATTTATCCAAATATGGTTTACAGATCCTATTCATCATGTCTATGAATGCTGCAGGTGCATTCGTTAACCCAAAGGCATGACTGTATAATGACCATACCTAGTTCTGAAAACAGTTTTAGGTATGTCTTCCTCTTGTACTTTCAATTGATGATATCCGGAACATAAGTCGAGCTTAGAAAAATATCTATCTCCCTGGAATTGATCGAATAGATCATCAATTCTAGGTAATGGGTATTGATTCTTAATTGTAACCTTATTCAATTCCCTATAATCAATACACATTCTCATCGAACCATCCTTTTTTTTACAAACAACACTAATGCCCCCCCACAGGGGAATAAACTAGGTTGTATGAAACATTTACTTAATAATTCATCTAATTGCTTTTTCAGTTTTAATATTTCTGTGTGTGCTAACCGACAAGGTGCCTTGGTTATCAATAAAATTCCTGGAATTAGATGAATCCTAAATTTTACCTCCCTATCTGGTGGTAATCCTGGTAACTCGTCTGGAAATATATCTAGGTATTCTGAACTACAGAAATTTCCTTAAGTTCTTTATCTTTAGTATTTAATGATTACTGAAATCATATATACTATTCCTTGCTTTCGTTCATAATTAGCAAATTTCATTACTGATATGAACTTTATGGGTTTACATGGCTTATCTCCTGTAATCATTATTACTTCTCCAGTGGGTGCACCAATTTCTATGGAATTCTTATCCCAGATAATTTGAGCATGGTTGTTTACTAATCAATCCATTCCTAACACAACATCGAATTCAACTAATTTCATAGATAATAGGGTTGCAGAAAATTTATGACTTAAAAATTCTATTTCTACGTTTTGCAGAACCTTATTTATTTTAACTGAATTCCCATCTGCCGTTTCTACTGTAGAAATTTGCCTAATGCTGGTTAAAGATAAGTTAAGAGTTTGACAGAATGAAGTATTTATAAAACTTTGGTTTGCACCAGAGTCAAATAATACTTTTGTGTAAACGTTGTGAACTAAGAACGTACCCGCTATCACATCTGGAATGAGCTTTGCTTCCTGAGCAGTCAGTTGGAAGGCTCTTACATTCCTTTTTGCTCCTTCTGCAGGTTTGACTTTATTGTCAGATGGTTTGTTCAGTTTTGGACAATCTGGTCTAAGATGTCCAGCTTCTCCACAGTTGGAGCAGACTGAAAATTTCTTCCTCCTGCAGTCTTCTTCTTGATGCCCCAGAATTTTGCAAAAATTGCAATATCCTTTGCATCTTCCAAAATGCTTCCTTTTGCAAGAATTGCAAAATGGGCTAGTGGAGGATTGCCCATTCCCTCTTTTCTTGAAATTGTTATGGTTATCCGGACGGAATTCTTGGGTAATCTTTTGGGCTACTTCCTTCCTTCTATTTTCTTCTCTTGTCCGTACTAGTTCGTCAGTTAGAGTATTGGCTAAATCCACCGCATCATCAATCGTGCGAGGTTTCGCATCCTTGACGATATTACGGATTTCGGCAATCAATCCCCAAATATAACGAGAAATAAGTATCGGCTCTGGCGAAGCCAGGGTTGGTACCACTCGAGCATACTCAAAGAATGTCGAAGTATATACTCGACAATCTACATCCACCATCCGGTGGGTTAGAAACTTATTTGTCATTTGTTCCTTTTCATACTCAGGACAAAATTTTCTTTCTACAAAGCTCTTAAATTCTTCCAAGTTCATAGCATACGCCATCCTTCTTCCTTTTGCTTGTAACACTGTATTCCACCATTCTAGCGCCCCTTCTTTGAAAAGGTTTGATGCGTACATGACCTGATCATCCTGAGCACATTTACTTATGGCAATTACTGCCTCGGTTTTCTCTAACCAACGCAGTGCCGCAGTCGCTCCTTCATTGCCTGCAAACTCAGTGGGTTTACATGCAAGAAATTCTTTGTAAGTGCAACCAGGCGTTGCAGCTTTCATTTTCTTAGGGAGTGGAGCTTGCCGTGGTTCATTATCATGATTAATATGATCATTGCCTCCGTTTATGCTATTACTGAAGTTATCTTCAGAAATACGTTTGCTAGGAATGATTTGTTGAGGTTCGATTGGATTTTTAACAGCAGCAACGATTGCTGGAATAGCGTTGGCTATCCCTTGAGCAACGATGCCTAGTCATATATTGATCCCCCGGTTGTTGCTCAGATTGATTAACCTCATTAACTGGTTCATTATTAGCGTTTTCCATCTGATAATTAATATATATAATTTATTAGTATCAAATAAATAATAATTACACAAAACAATTATACAGAGTTCATAACACCAATATAGCCAAAACTATCGATTTCTCGATTTCTATTTATATTTAATAGTATGCATCAATACACACTATTATCTTACTGAGTTTTATTGGTAGTTATTTTACAGACTGATTTTTACTATTACTATTACACCACCACAGTTCCATAATCCCCTATCTTTTGTCAGATGATATTCTAGTAATGGCGTTCCCTCTCATCGTATTTCTAGGAGATCTGTCCCCCAATCTCTTGGATCCTATTCTCAGCATCCATTAGTTCTTTGCCAAAGTGGCGGAGTTAAGCCATATTCTCGTTACTCATTGGTGGATTTTGGTAAAGGTTCTGGATCGAACTGAGGAAAAAGCTTATAGGGATTGTTTTGCAACTGTATTTCATTAGTCAACCATTCGTCTATTTGCGAGTGGATTGAAGGGTTTGAAATAGCTGGTTCTAAGTTCATTGGTAGTTGTGTTTCAAGAGAGTGAATAAAAACATTTTCATTAATAGGCTTAATAGTATTATAGCTTGCCAATATAAAATCTAGCTATTCCTGAGATGGTAACCCCTCAATTTGCCTAGAGCTTTCCCCAATTTCCATTTTCTTAGGCTTGGGTTTCTCGATAGGTAAAGCGTTGAATTCTATAGGTTCTTCTATGTCTGGTATATACCTATTGAAATCTCTGGAAACCTCTATTCTTACTGGATAGAGATTTAAATTCTGAAGGGCGTCAGACAAGTCACTCATGCTGTTATGCAAAATACACACCATTACTAATCATAACAAAATAGAAAATCTTTAAATATTATTCCAGACTGTGTAACTACAAAACAACTGAAAATTAAAACACACTGAGTTTTATTTGTAAATTTCTTTATTTACTGAATCAGGTTTCTGTCTTATATTTAATAAGGGTGCTAAAACTTGAATCAAAATATTTAAAGATTTGTATTTACTGCTACAGTGGTTAACATATAAAGATCTGCCCATACTGTACAAAATTAGTCAGATAATAAAACACTTAATCACAAAATAGCAATTAATAAAAATTAAGTATTTTCTAACTACTTAATTGGCTTAAATCAGTGGCTCTGATACCACCTTTTTCTGTCACGGCCCCCGACCCGGTTTGACCCGTTTCAGGAGCCGCGGGACAGAAATCCCGTGGTATTTATTTAATTGAGTTTAACAGCGGAAGTTTATTATCAGGATCTTTTTAAAACTGAAATATTTCCCGATTATTTTATTTCACAACGCGGGATAAAACCCCGGTAATTTACAATAATTTGATTTCACGAAGAAATCTTTTATTTTACAAAACATGTTTCTTTATTTTATACTGAGCCACTTCCTTAAGCTTGTAGTGCTTTATGGCACTTTTCCTGGATCATAACAGATCACCTGAAACATGTTTGAAAAAGGTTTTGTCAGCGGGAAATACTGAGTGAATCATTCTATTTACATAAAATGGTGCATAGTTATTAATTACAACATAAGAGCGATTACAATGGCTTCTATCTTATTTTTATCTGGCGCTCTGTCACAATGGTGACGATGGTCATACCACTATTAGATCAATGAACCTAAATAGTGATGATTATCCCTAGTAGGTCAATGAACCTAACTGGGAGAAAATTAGTAATGTGCACAATACCCCACTAGCCAGTGATTCAAGATATCCACGACTTAGTCCCTGTAATTATAACTTTTGAAAATAATTTGAGGTATTGTAAAATAGTTGATAAAAAGAGAATGACTCACATTGCAGATTTAATTTGAGCAGAGTCTAGCCTACTGATTAGCCTTTTAACCTAAATTAATAACAGGCACACAATTCTGGGTTAGTAATCAATACAGCATTTACGATAACTCACGAGATCAACCCTCACAACGAATGACAAAGTGCTATGCTTAAACATCTATCGAATTAACGACTAATGACAAAGCATCACCCTAATGTGGGCAGCACTTAAACATCCATTGAGTACATTGATCGATCGGAAAATGAATCGTAATAGCGATCGAGTTATTACCCTGATTTGCGGCGTCGATTAGTGATCCGTGTGTGTTAATTGTGGTAAACAGAAGATATCACGGAGCGTATTACGAATTAGTTCGTCGCTCAAATTCCAGAAATCAAGTCCCACGACCCTCTATTTATACCCAAAATTTGTCACCCCTTGCGCACCGTAACACTCTAACCCTTACAGTGCGCAAGGGACACCTAATGGTCATAGGGTTGCCACGTTTGGGACTAGGCCTGCTGAGTTGATGAATTTCAAAATTTCAAATTTGACAGAGAGATTTTAAGATAAACGTAACTAGGGTTTACCCCCCCTGAGTTTTAGGGGCCCTGATCCTGATTCTGATTGTTCTGAAAATTTTAGGGTTTGTGCAGAATCACTTGGGTGTCTCAATTAGGGTTTCCTATTAGTCAAATTAATTTAATAAATATGACTTTTGATGAGAGTTGTTACATTCTCCCCACCTTAATAAAAATCTCGTCCTCGAGATTTACTGGAATAAGTAAGGATATTTTTTCTTCATCTCAGATTCCAGCTCCTAAGTGTATTAGGGTCCTATCTTTGAATCCTATTTTACTTTAATTAACACTAATCGTTTGTGCTTTGAGAAATTATGATCTTTCTATCTTCTATCTGAAGAGGTTTCTCTACAAATTCTAACTTTTCGTTTACCTTTATATCTTGGAGAGGTACTATTAAAGATTCGTCTGATAGACATTTCTTGAGATTGGATACATGAAATACATCATGTACTCCAACTAACTCTCCTGGTAGTTGTAAACGATAAGCAACTGGTCCTATACGTTGGATCACTGGAAATGGTCCTACGTACTTTGGACTTAGTTTTCCTTTCATACCAAATCTAACAACTCCTTTCCAAGAAGATACTTTAAATAGCATTTTGTCTCCAACTTGAAACTCCAACGGCTTTCGTCTATTATCTGTATAACTTTTCTGACGATCTTTAGCCGTCTTCAGCCTTTCCTTCGTGATACTGAATATCACAGTCGTAGACCCTTAGGATTTTCATCCATCTCCTTTGCCTCATGTTTAATTCTTTTTGCCCAAATATATATCTTAAATTCTTATGATCCGTATAGACAGTAAGCTTACTTCCATACAGATAATGTCTCCAAATCTTAAGGGCAAAAATTATGGTTCCTAATTCTAAGTCATGAGTGGTATAAATTTTCTTCGTGCTTTTTCAATTGCTTTGATGCATTCACAATTACCTTTTTGTGTTGCATTTAACACACATCCAAATCCTAGTTTTGAAGCATCACCGTATACTTTAAAATCTTCTGTTCCTTCTGGTAAGGCTAGGATTGGTGCATTGATTAATTTATGCTTTAAGATCCTAAAGGCTTCTTCTTGTTTATGTCCTTATTCAACTTAACTGTTTTACAAGTTAGCTTAATTAATGATATATCTATCTTGGAAAAATCCTTAATAAACCATCTATAGTATTTACAAAACTCCTAATTTCCATTGCGGATTACGGAACCTTCCATTTGGTAATTGTTGCTATCTTATCAGGATCTATGTGAATACCTTCATGATTCACCATATGACCTAGAAATTGCACTTCTGGTAGCCAACATTCACACTTTGAGAATTTGGCGTAAAGCTTCTCTTTTCTTAACAAAGTTAAGAGTGCATGCAAATGCTGACAATGTTCTTCCTGACTTTTGGAATAAATAAGTATATCGTCGATGAAGACAATTACAAATTTATCCAAATATGGTTTACAGATCCTATTCATCATGTCTATGAATGCTGCAGGTGCATTCGTTAACCCAAAGGCATGACTGTATAATGACCATACCTAGTTCTGAAAACAGTTTTAGGTATGTCTTCCTCTTGTACTTTCAATTGATGATATCCGGAACATAAGTCGATCTTAGAAAAATATCTATCTCCCTGGAATTGATCGAATAGATCATCAATTCTAGGTAATAGGTATTGATTCTTAATTGTAACCTTATTCAATTCCCTATAATCAATACACATTCTCATCGAACCATCCTTTTTTTTTACAAACAACACTAATGCCCCCCCCCCCACAGGGGAATAAACTAGGTTGTATGAAACCTTTACTTAATAATTCATCTAATTGCTTTTTCAGTTTTAATATTTCTGTGGGTGCTAACCGATAAGGTGCCTTGGTTATCAATAAAATTCCTGGAATTAGATGAATCCTAAATTTTACCTCCCTATCTGGTGGTAATCCTGGTAACTCTTCTGGAAATATATCTAGGTATTCTGAACTACAGAAATTTCCTTAAGTTCTTTATCTTTAGTATTTAATGATTACTGAAATCATATATACTATTCCTTGCTTTCGTTCATAATTAGCAAATTTCATTACTGATATGAACTTTATGGGTTTACATGGGTTATCTCCTGTAATCATTATTACTTCTCCAGTGGGTGCACCAATTTCTATGGAATTCTTATCCCAGATAATTTGAGCATGGTTGTTTACTAATCAATCCATTCCTAACACAACATCGAATTCAACTAATTTCATAGATAATAGGGTTGCAGAAAATTTATGACTTAAAAATTCTATTTCTACGTTTTGCAGAACCTTATTTATTTTAACTGAATTCCCATCTGCCGTTTCTACTGTAGAAATTTGCCTAATGCTGGTTAAAGATAAGTTAAGAGTTTGACAGAATGAAGTATTTATAAAACTTTGGTTTGCACCAGAGTCAAATAATACTTTTGTGTAAACGTTGTGAACTTAGAACGTACCCGCTATCACATCTGGAATGAGCTTTGCTTCCTGAGCAGTCAGTTGGAAGGCTCTTACATTCCTTTTTGCTCCTTCTGCAGGTTTGACTTTATTGTCAGATGGTTTGTTCAGTTTTGGACAATCTGGTCTAAGATGTCCAGCTTCTCCACAGTTGTAGCCGATTGAAAATTTCTTCCTCCTGCTGTCTTCTTTTTGATGCCCCGGAATTTTGCAAAAATTGCAATATCCTTTGCATCTTCCAAAATGCTTCCTTTTGCAAGAATTGCAAAATGGGCTTGTGGAAGATTGCCCATTCCCTCTTTTCTTGAAATTGTTATGGTTATCCGGACGGAATTCTTGGGTAATCTTTTGAGCTACTTCCTTCCTTCTACTTTCCATTTCTTCTTTCAAACACAAGACAACCACCCAGCGATTCACAGGGCTCCAGCGATTCCAGTCGGCTTCAAACTTCCGACACACCAACCTAATCGCAATCTCCGGTATTCTGTCTTTCTTTCGAATCGTGTTCTTCGTGTGTAAACGAGCCGTAGCTCTGATACCAGTTGTTGGGGTATACGCACGCGGAAGCAACACACACTCACGAACAATCAACCGCAGAAATAGAAAATGAACGACACAAGAATTTACGTGGTTCGGTTGCCAACTGCAACCTACGTCCACGGGGCAACTAGGTTATTTCTTTCATTGCGTTGCACACAAATTACAATACAGATGGATCTCTTATATAGAGATTAAACAGAGTTTTGTCAAAAAAAAAATGGCTGCTGCCTACTTCTTTTGACAGGCCGCAAAACATGGCTGCTGTCAAACATAGCTGCTGCCGACACCATTTTTCTGCAGCTATTTTGACTAACCACAAGAGTGGCTTCACACACAACACTTAAAGGACCGGTAATGGGTTTTGTAAAGTTATGTACAATTTATTTAATTGTTTGAGTATTTTTGTGTTAATCGTTTTCGCTTCGTACTAACCCTCGTGAGTGTGTGAAGTTCGGATATCATGAACAGGTCTTGAAGACAAAAGGTATGTTTTTAGGCTTATTTGTGTGTATTAGGGACAACACACGACTTTTCGGGGGGTGGTAGGGGCCATTAACGGTTTTCGTGTTTTCAAAATTTAACTTATAAAAAAAGTACAAAAAGATTTTTAATATTTTTTAGGATTTTTAAATGCATATAGTTCCTTTACAAAATGTTCATAAATTCCCTCCTATTTCTTATTAAAAAAAATATATATAAAATAAAAAAATGAAAAAGTAGAAACCGTCGCCGACGGTGGGGGTCTCCGTCGCCTACGGTACCTCAAAAGTTGCGTGGCCTCAAAATGTCCGTAGATAGCGACATAAGCCGTCACCCACTTTCAGCAATTCCAAGAACCGTCGCCGACGGTGGTCAGGCCCGTCGGCGACGGCTCCCCTAAAGCTGGCCGACGAAAAAAAATGTGTTAGATATCCAGGATCGAACTCAAAGTCTTTAAACCCTTTTAAATACATATGAAACGGGTTTTAGGACACACAAATCGATTTTGGGGACCCTCATCTGACCAAGGCACATTCTAATCCACTCAATCATCACATCTACTTCTTCCATTCACCATCTTCTTCCCCAACTCACCTCTAGAACCCTAATTCTTCAACTTCTCATAACTCCTTGATTCTCACCCAAATCCAGTGATTCTTGAGCCTATCTTGCATAATTTTTCGAGAGGAACAAAACCCCCATAACGGTTTTCATTAATTCTTGCTAGTTTGCAAGATTTCTGAAGTCAAAGATTCGGGTTTTTGAAGAGTGTTAACCATGTCTCTTGCTTTGCATCTTTTCATAGTTTTTCTTGTTTATCCACGCTAAGGGTATGGAATTTCAGTAAATTCATGCATGATTATCATATAAATTGTTGATTTCTTTCGAAATTTTAAGCTTAGTGTTTAAGAGTAGACTGTTTATCATAATGTATGATGTTCTAGCATGAATTTAAGAATGATTACTTGATTCGGGTAGGATTTGAACATGCTCTAGTCTTGGTGATGTGATTACACTAGATTTTTGCATGATTGAGCATAGTTGTGATGTTGAATATTGTTGAAACCATGAAACTTTGAGAAATTTTGTGAATAAACATGTTTAGTTGATATGTAGATGATAAGATGTGCGACTTTGGAAGTTTAAAAAGGCGATTTTACATCTAGTTATTGATTGAAATTCAACATTGCATATTATGTTCAAAGTTTGAGATTGTTTGAAGATTTGGGTGCTAATTGTTCTCTATTGTCTTTTGATTGTAGCTATGGTCGGAGGAAGAAAGAAAGCAAAAACTTCCGGGCAAGGTTCATCTTCTGGAGCCGGGTCAGGCTCGGAGCATTATCAAAGACAATGGGAACAGTTAAGCAATGTGATAGAAGGTGATGGACGACTCTATCGACAGGATTGGGATTGGGAGGAGTTCAAGAATAGTCGGTCGGCCTCAGTATTGAAAGACGAAAAGCAGAAGGCTCTTTCCCGGTACCGAAACAAAAAATTAGAGGAGAAGATGTGGAAGATGAAAATGGTCACGGATGTTTCAAAGCCCGTACCCGATAGAGTACTATGTGAGCGTGTGGTGAATGTTGAAGAATTCCGCACAATTGGCATAGTTCAAAAGTTTGAGAAGATTAGATGGGAACGAGTACTAGATTGGTGTGAGGAGATCACCACACGAGTTTATTTGGGTGCGGTTTGTGAATGGTTGTCGACTTTGCGGTTTGAAAATTCAGATGGGCCGGCTCCTACGTGGCAGTTGATCGGTAATATTGGAAAAAATCAAATGATCATGTCATTTGAACACATGAATGCCATTGCGAGATTTGATTCGCTTGGGGTTGAAGCATATGACTACTATGACTACGACCATTTTTCTAGATAACAAGGAAAACACGGTTGATCCGGATCAAATGATAGCATCGGTATTTCCAGGTTCTGGGGGTGCAGGGGAGTCCAGAAACGACTTGTCCTTGGAGGGTAGAATATTACAAGGCATTTCGTTGGAGAATGTTATGGTGCGGTTCGGAGACCGCGGGACGGTGAAGGCACCCGACTGCCGGGTCTTACATTCGTTGTTGTACGGGACGCCAAGGCTATCATGGCGTCAAATCGTGATGATAAATACATGGGATACAAGGGAGTCGTTCAAAAGGAAGATGATCCCCTACGTGCGGTTAATCAGCGCGATGATTTTGCAGCAAAACGCGTTGCCCCCGGAATCATTGTGGGTTTCTAAACCCATTGATCAGTTTAACCTCGCTTCAATGAAGCGGCATTGGAAGATACCAGTTAAAGTTTTTGGTCATCTTAACACAGTGGAGAATGAACAAGGCAACAGTTACAGGTACACTGATCAGGGTGATGATGAAGAGGGTGATGAAGATGAGGAGATGGTTGATATGGAGGATGAGACGGAGCCTCCCGGTCCACGGGGACCAAGGCAGAGATACATGCGGAAACATCGGGAAATTTCTACCGATGTAGCAAATTTTGTGAGTCAAAGACAGGGGCCGACGTACAGGAATTTTAACCGCGGGCAACAAGCGGTTTATGATAACGTCTCGGCATGTATAGGTGAGGGAAGAGAATATGAGGTAAGAAGGAAATGATGGGAAGAGACGCACGGGGCGTACACGCAAGAACAGTGGGCTTCCCAAGCATCCTTTCGTGAGAGGATGGAGAAGCAAATGGAGGAACAACAGTTGCAACAAGCGCTACAAAGATCACAATTGGAACGCTTATTACAATTACAAGAGGAAGATAGGGCCCGAAGACGGGCATGGGAGGAAGAAGAGGCAAGGCGTCAAAACGATCAAAGAGAATTAGAACAACGCCGATGGAGAGCTTATTGTGTTTCTAACCAAATGGCTATTAATAATGACAAGGTGCTCCACGATCAGGAGCGACATCAAAGAGACTATGAAGCCGGTCTCCCTTATGCCGTACACTCGGGGTGGACCGATTACCCCAACCTCCCCCATCCACGAGGCCCATCCGATCCAACCCCTGATTGGCCCGAGGCAGTAGGCTCAAGCTTCATCCCGATTCCTTACCAACCACCACCTCAAGGAGAGCAGAGTCCACTTGATAACTATAGGGAGATGTTTGAGGCCCTCACTGGTTATCAATACCAGCCAAACCCGCCAGTTAACCCTAACGAGAGATATCAACGGTAGAGGCAAGGTATGTTTTGTGTTGTTGTTGTTGTATATTCTTTCGTTTGCTTTATTTCTATTTCGTTATTATTTATTGTTGCCTAGTTAAATGAATGTTGTGGGTGTGTTTTGTAGGATCGTATTATGACCCGAACGAATCTATCAGAGGAGTCTTGATTAGTTACAGGTGCGGAAAACAAGTAACCAACGTAGAAACAGCTAGATCTTTACTTAAATCACGCTTTTGATTGATATTACAGTGTTTACATTCAATTGGAAGACCGGCAGCACCTCGGTATCCGTAGACAAGAACCCGTACAAATGATTTCGTTCAAGGGCTATATATAGTTGCCTAGATTTCGCTCATAAGGACATGATGTCCATAAAAGCGAAATCAGTGATTTCCCACATACGAACATCAGTGATTTCCCACATATGGACATGTCCATATATGTGAAATCAACTTTCTCGGGAAATCACCACTACTACTCTATATTCCTGTACAATGTACAATTAGCCCTAATCTAACATTCTAAGACTAAGACTCGATACAAGACGAAATCAACAGATGTATGCACTAACAGACTCCCCCTCAGATGTTGACGAGTCTTAAGTGTCGAGTCTTCGCATCTTCAGTCTTGATCTGTCTCTGGGCTTCACTATCTCAATCTCTTTTTGCAGGTCTTCAGACTCCCCCTTGCGATATGCTGGCATTTCTTCAGTTCATCAGCATCATCAGCTTTAGGATCGTTGTCTGGCTTTCCATCTAACAGCTTCTCAATATCAATCAGCCTGACTCTTCATGTCTCAAGATCATTGCCTGGCTACCTCCAATCAGAATCCTCAGGTATTGGAACCTGGCTCTCATCTAGCTCAGATCTCAGGAACGAATAACCTGATTCATCTTATCCAGCAAAGTCTCTACCTCAAAGTAAATTTCTCTCACTAACATACATTAAAATAAACCCATGCACTAACTCAGACTCACTTTCAAAACCCAAACAAAATGATTTTTCAATCTGATGAACCACTTGAAGGTTTGATAAAAAATAATCAGTTTAAAAAAAAACTCCCCCACAAATCATACTCATCATGTTTAGCACTCAGAATTTTGAAAATCAACTTTTCAATATCAGTTGTAAAATTTTTTTTTTTTGAATTTTCTGAAATTTTATGCTAAAACACACTGAAAATCTTTTTGGATTTTGTAATGAAAAAAAAACATATAATGCAGTAAAGAAATATTTACAAACAATATTTTTGTGAGTTCGTGTAAGAGGATCATATCAGTTTATGACAAGTCACAAGTACCGTTGAGCTTACTTACACATTAAGAATTAAACAATTCACTTAGATTGCCGATATACTGATCCACTTAAATTCTCACACAAATTTCAACCGATTTAGGATATGAGTTAAATGTTTTAAAGACTTAAACTCATTCATGTGTCCCACCTCTTGAATATACTCCCGTATCCAGATCCCAATATTCAGTCTTACAGGTGAGTATACCTAGATGATATCTGTAAGGGGTTAAATTGGGAGGGCCGTGAGAGCTCAGGTCGATACTCCCGTATACGCAGAGAGATGACGGCTTCGACTTTTGGTGTGTCCCCTTTAGAGGATCTTTTCTTCAACAGCAATGACTATCAATTTTATTGTTTCATCAATTTGCTGAGGGCGGCACTATATTTCAAGCATTGCAGAAAGTATTATACGGGGACTAGGTCAGAAATTTCTTTCAGCAGAAGTCCCGCGATAATACCCCAGATATCACTGAGCATAAAGACCTAGTATCTCAGAAAGAGGGATCTTTCAAACGAGATTTCAGGGGTTACCTATATATCCAAGTAGTGTTCCCCACGAAATAAGCAAGTTTGAATTTATGTTTATATCCCGAAAAAGCTTACTAAATGTGTGAAAACCTATCGGCATATCATCAGTGAGACTATTTAACGCTATTTAAACATTACATTTCTTTAGCATACTGTAACTTTCTACTGATGTACTATCATTTCCTCTATTTCACAACAAAACTCATTTTTTATTTTATCATGTTTTTGTCTTTTTCAAATTTTCTAATGTTTTTGGATTTTCTGAAATCTCTACTCCCCCTAAAATGCAAACACATTTTAGGAAATTTGAAAACAAACTATACATAAAATTGACAACTGATATCAAATCACTTCAAATCGCCATCCATTAGGCATAAACAATCAGAACTCCCTCTTACACAAAATTATTTTCTCATTATGATTTCAAAACACTTAAGTTTGTTTTAACCAAAATGATTTTTCCGGAAAATAAGTTTTGTTGATTTTACCACTTGTAAAATTAAGGGTTTGGTTCATCATATTTTCCTCAATCATTTTTTTAGAAAATCAGATACAACTTAATGTCCCTGATTTACCATTTGGAAGTGAAAATTTCCATCAACCACTTGTAGGAATAAAACCTCTACACAAACCATTTTACCAATCAAGATGCCGATTCCTGCTTCACACTTACCAACCTGGAAGCTCCAGCAACTCACACTTAACCTGTAAAAATTCAACTATTTTTAAGATTCAATCACACAATCAATTACTAAGAAAGATGCCGATTCCTGATCCGCAATTACAAACTTGGGATCTCCGGTAAGTCAGGTTTTTCAATGAAAGAAAATATCCACCCAAGCCTGACCAGCCTTGGGTGTTTTCAATTCAGAATCAATTGGGGTGTAAGTTGCTTTCTTTTTAGCATAAAACTCTTTTACCCCTTTCACCTTTCCATCAACCATTTTTCCGAAAATCTTCTTAACTTTCCCATTAAACGCTTTCTCAACATCAAAGTTATCCTTCTCAGAATAACCCTGATTTGAGATTTCAGACTTTCCAGTTTTCCTTTTAAAATTTTCAGTCCTCAATGGTGGAAAGTTCTCATCATCCATTGAAGGAACTGAGTTTTCATCACTCTCATCAAACTGTGGCTCCTCTGATTTTGTGGAATCAGATTCATCGCCAGATTTTACATCAGATTTCTTAACAATCCATTTTTGGTTGTCAAGTTTAACACTTCGCCTGTAAAATCTCTTCGAACACTCACCAACTTCAAATGTTGAATTTTTGAAAACTTTAATTTTTTCAGTTGGTGGTTCAGTTTTATCAACAATAACTTCTTTCATTTTTCCAGAAACTCCCTGTTTTGTATTGGTCGCTTTTGGGCAGTTCCATGCAATGTGACCGACTTCATTGCATTTAAAACAGGTTCTGGTCTCTTTCTTATGATAAGCTCCATTTTTTTCCTTCTCAGCAAGAAAATCTTGATTTGATTGTCTCCAGAATGAGCTTTTCTTCTCCTCTTCAGCAGACGGACCTGAAACAAATTTTGTATATGTTTTAGAAACTTTTTCATTTTTATAGTTTTCAGGTGGAATAAAACCAAGTCCTTTCTTTTTGTAGCTACGATTGTGGTTTGTTTTCTTTTGAAAACCAGAACCAGAATTGTAACCCTTTTTCTTGTTCAAACGTTGTTGTACTCTTGAGGTGTAAGGTTTAGGTTTTACATTAAGATTTTTATCTTTTATTTCAGAAATTTTAATTTCTGTTAGTTTGAAAACTTTTTTTATCAAATCAGTTTTGACACCTCTTATTGGAAACTCTTTATCAAAATATAATTTGTCAGAATCATTCAAAGTATACACAACTTCAAATGTTTCATCATTCAAATTAGATTTTGACAATAATTTTTTTTTGCTATAAACCCATTTTCCCGATGATTTTGAACTCTTTTCGGACAAACTCGAACTTCTGACTGACTGACACGAACTTTCGGATTCGGACTTTGACTCTGACTCTGACTCCTCATCCTTATCCAACACCTGATCGACCACTCGTTTTATCAGTTCGGACTCATGATCTGTGTCAGACGCTGTGAACGTGATGTCAATATTGTCAGGTAAAACATCGGTTATCTCAGATTCTAACTTAATATTGACTGCCTATTTTAGTTCTTCCTCGTTAGGTTTTCTAGGCGAGTACCCTTCCCAAATCGGAGGCGGACACTTATTATAACAAACACCCTGTTTCTTACCAGTATCCTTTTTCTTCTTTGGTTTTGTTTCTTCACCTTTAAATGCTTCAAATCCTTCAACTGTTGGATAAATTCTATCAATTATGTAGTCACAACCTTTGTAACTTCGCAGCAATCTTCTGATTCTTTCATTCTCAGTTGATTCACTATCCAACTCTTTCTTCCACTTTGCACATTCTTCTATGTACAAGTTGATCTCTTTCTGCTTTGTCATCATGGTAGCATTCATCATCTTCAAAGCTTTTTCTCTTTCAGAGTTAGTCTTCTCCAGACTATTCACATGTCTGTTCAATACATCATACGACTTTTTCAAATTCTTTTCATCAAACAACAACTGTTCTTTCAAGTTTTCTAACTCACTAAACCTCTCATCTTTTTCTATACATTGTTTACAAGATTCTAAACAAGTAAGACAAGGTTTTGTGACTTCAACTATCTTTTCTATCTCCACCATCTTTTCAACTTCAACTATCTTTTCCACTTCCACTATTTTCTCAATCACTTTGACTTCCTTCAATTCTTTTGCAGCTTTTCTCTCTTTGAGTTTCTTCAATTTATCTGCAAAATAAAATTCAAAACTGTAAGAAGATAAATGAGATTTTCTAATGTTTATCTGTTCAACTTCTTCATCATCATCACTGCTTTCAGAAGAAACAGATTTTCCATCTTGACTCTCCTCATTGTCTAACATCACATCCATCCATTCCTTCATCAACTCTGGCTTTTGCACAATCTGAGCAATAAAAGCTTTAACATTAGGATCAGCTGGAATAAACTTGTCCCAGCTAAAACCATCAGCCATTTTCTCGTCATCTTGATCAATGATGCCATAGTAAGCCTTCTTGTTTGCATCTTCGATCATTTTCCCATGTGCCGTTTGTGGATCTTTTTGTTGATGTGGTAGATGAGTGATTTGTTGATATATGGATTTCTTATAATAATCATCTTTTCCAAAAGAATCCTTTGTTCCTCTTGGCTCCTGATTCTTGCACTCTCTTTTAAAATGGCCTTTCTCCCTGCAACGAAAACAGACAACTTTAGATTTATCAAAACCTAAATTAGAAAGATTTGCATCCAAGAAATCACTTCTTCCTGTAATCATTCTAAATTTTTCTGCTCCCCTCAAAACACTAGCTAACGCCGATTTAATGTCCATCAGTTCCAACTCCTCTACATCGATTTGGTCATAATCTTCCTTTATGAGCAACGGATTACCAATTTTTCCGGCAATCAACCCTTCATAAGATTCTAATGCAGTGACCAGTAATCCCATATGACTTTTCACAACTTCTTCAGAATAATTTTGTCCATTTTGAAGATGTAAAGCCACATTACACTGAATCAGATGCCCATTTCCGACAGATGCACTTAGAACACTTGGAGGATTTACCGTAGAGAACCTATTACTGTTAACTGATCCTTGACTGCTTGGTTCAGATTGATTTCCAGCACTAAATGCAGTTTGTATCTTTGGACTAGCTTCTGCAGTTTGAACATTTCCTTTATAGTACAATTTAATATCTTGTTGATGATTTGAACAGTTCATTCTAGCAATTTTCTGCTGCTCCAGATCTTGTGCCTCCAACTTTTCAATAAACTGTGCAATTGATAACTTGCTAAACTGTCCGGAATTCTTCTATATCATCAGATATGTGCCCTATTCCTTTTGCGGTAACGCATCAACAAGCTTTTCAACCCATTCTGCTGGAGTTTTTGTAATCTTCAACTGTGACATGGTGCGAACAAGATGACAATATCTTTCAATAAGTGTCTTTGTTGTTTCACCAGGCATGCACGTAAACAGTTCAAATTCCTTTTTCAGCAATGCTGCTTTACTCTGTAACATCTCAGTACTTCCCTCAAATTTCTTTTTAAAAGCTTCCCAGATAGAATAAGCATTTTCATCATGTTGAAGCAGCACAAATATATCCTCTTTAACTGCTTGTTGTAACAAATTTATCATCATCTTTTCTGCTTTATAACTCTCTCTTTCTTGCTCCGTGAACTCTGAAATTATTTTATCAACTCCCACTGAATTCTTTGGCCTCTCATATTCAGTTTCGATGCTCTCCCAAGCTTTTAGATGATTCGCCTGAACCCAATTCTCAAATCGTTTTTTCCATCCGTAGTAATCCTCAATTCCCATAAGTTTCGGGGGGGTTTTTTCATTGTTCTGGTTTCATTCTCCATTGTCATGGTCTTAGTAATGTCGGATGGACTAGTCGAGGTTGTAGCAAAAGAGTTGTAGAACTCAGTATCCATTTTTCACTGTACGTAATTCAAACACAGGCACTCTGGAGCGAAATTAGGATTCTGAGTGTCCTTAAAAGCGAAATCAGAGTTTTGGTGTACACAGGAGCGAAATCAGGTGTACTCTTGGGCGAAATCAGGATTGTTGGTACACAAGAGCAAAATCAGGTGGTTCTTATGAGCGAAATTAGGGTTTGGATGACCTTAAGAGCGAAATCAGAGGTTAAGGCGTCCTTAAAAGCGAAATCAGGGTTATGATATGTCCTTAAAAGAGAAATCAGTGTTATGGTGTGTCCTTAAAAGCGAAATTAGGGTTTAAGGATATCCTGAAAAGCGAAATCAGGGGTTTAAAGTGCACACAAAAGCGAAATCAGGTAATGTTCTTATGAGCGAAATCAACTCGGGAAGCATTTTGGTCCATTTTTACTGTGAATTTTAAGCTCAAACTTTCAGGGATTTGTCTATGATCAATTTCCTTCAGTCTGTGAAAATTTTAACAGGTTTCGACCGTAAAATCTCGTTCTGATGAAGAAAGAAGGTGTAGAAGTAAGAATTTATGATGAAATCCAGCAAATCTCTGTAGAACTCCTCCTCCTGAAGCTCTGATACCACTTGTAGGATCGTATTCTGACCCGAACGAGTCTATCAGAGGAGTCTCGATCAGTTACAGGTGCGGAAAACAAGTAACCAACGTAGAAACAACTAGATCTTTACTTAAATCACGCTTTTGATTGATATTACAGTGTTTACATTCAATTGGAAGACCGGCAGCACCTCGGTATCCGTAGACAAGAACCCGTACAAATGATTTCGTTCAAGGGCTATATATAGTTGCCTAGATTTCACTCATAAGGACATGATGTCCATAAAAGCGAAATCAGTGATTTTCCACATATGAACATCAGTGATTTCCCACATATGGACATGTCCATATATGTGAAATCAACTTTCTCGGGAAATCACCACTACTACTCTATATTCCCGTACAATGTACAATCAGCCCTAATCTAACATTCTAAGACTAAGACTCGATACAAGATGAAATCGACAGATGTATGCACTAACATGTTTCCTATATAACCCTCACGAGACCTACTCGTCCTCCCAAGCTATTGGGGGGGGGGGGTTAAAAGGGCTTGTTGCATAAGCTAAATGAAACCGTGATTCCTACGATAGTGAGTTAGGTTTGTTATTGTTGTAAACTATTTTCCACATAAATCAAAGTGAAATAACGTATGGCTTGGTAATATTTTCATAAAAGTGGTAGAACTAGGTAACTAACAAAATTTTGATGGTTGTGAGAAGCATGCTTCTACACAAGGGTTAAGATTTGTAGGTACATTGTGTTCGTGGGACAGCCGCTTTCTTGAAGAGAAGAAGAGCACACGAGGAATGAGCTAAAAAATCAGGTGCATACGTTTCTTTTTACTTTTGATTTTTAGTTAGCAAATAAGTGGATTGTAAATTGTATATTATTTTTCCGGGGTGAAATTTTGGGGAAGTTAGTCGTGTCACATCCCTTGTGTGCTTTAAAAACTCTAGTTCTTACACATTGAGGACAATGTTCACCTCAAGTGTGGGGATGGGGGTGTAGTAAAAGTTTTAGATTTTGACCCGTTCATTTAAACACTACACATTGAGGACAATGTTTACCTCAAGTGTGGGGATGGGGGAAAATTTCAAAATTTTTTCAAAAATATCTTGTTTCAAAAGCGATCTTAAAAGCACAAGTAACTAAGTCAACGAGGGATGTCACAACCCATTTGGTCTTTTGTCATGGTCAAGTTCGAATTAATAGCATGACGGGTATTTAGCGGGTGGTTATTTGAGAATAATCCTCCTAAGAAACTAGTATTTTATCCATGTCACATACCATACCCTTTTAGATATGTGAGGTTTTTGAGACACTTTTATATCATAGATTACATACCTATGATTCTTTGTTTGTGTGGACCATTAGTCATATATTGTAGAACTTGCAACTTTTGATACGTTTGAGACCATAGACCGAATACAAGCATGAGAATGATTAAGGCATTAGGTAAACCTTTTCTTTTAAAACCATTTATCCATCCTTACCCAAATAAGTCCCCTAGTCGCCCACTTTGAGCCTAAACCTTTCGTTTGACCACCCTATAGCCCATAACCTTAAACCCTTTTTCTTTTAAACCCGTGTGATGGAAATTCGATTATAGGAGTTGTATTTGTATAGCTGTATTTGATTGTTTGCATTAAAAAAATCAGAAAATGTTATGAAAAAGAATTGAAAAAGCGTTGAGAAAAACACAAAAAGAAGTGTTAGTAGTTGTTGAATAAAAGGCGAAAGTTGTTGCCTCATAATTGATGTTTATATTTAGTTTTGTTTAGTTTAGTGGTTTGTAATAAAAATCGAGTTTTCATCACCTTAGCCACTTAAAATATCCTATTTCCTACCCTTAGCCTAGCCCCGTTAGAACCCTTACAAAGTCCTTATGACTTGTGCTTAGTATTCGTGATCGATGGTGGAGAATGATTGAGTTGAAAGCTTATGCGGGTATGTGTTCTAATCGGTTTTGAGTGAATAGTCTTTGAAGTGCTAATACATTATAAACATTAGCCAATTTACAAGCCGAGTGGAGAGAACATTGTGAGGGATGTGCATGAATTGTTGGTTTTACGGGCGGGTTAATCTTGGATAACCATTGTTATATGTGATTATTCACTTGACCGCTAAATATGTTGAAAACTATAAAGAGTTTGAACTTTTGTATGACAATCGACCTTAACCTTCGTCTCGGGAATGGGGAGTGTATTCTTTGTTCGACCCATGTGAAAGTGAAAAACAGATTTGCTTGAGGGCAAGCAAAAGACAAGTGTGGGGATGTGATACGTGGTCGAAAACTGGTGCTCGTAATTGTTTAATTTGATGTTTTTACACAAGTTTTAATTTCGAATGGCCTACTTTTGATTAGATACTTGTTTTGCAGATCTAGCAGAATTTAAGGAACTTTTCAGGAGCTTTACAGGTCACCGGGATGCGAAACGGGTCAACCGGGAGCAAGGAACGCGAAAAACGAGAAATGAAGATTTGAGGCACCGTTGCCGACAGCCAAAGGGCCCTTCAGCGACGCCCTGTGAAATCACCCGTAGCCTAAAATGTCCGTAGACAGCGAGATTGGCCGTCGACCACATTTTAACTTGCACACACCGTCGCCGACGGGGCTTCAGGTCGTCGCCGACGGCCCTCCTATGTTGACGACGAGCTGTTTTGACTTTTGGGTGGTGAATGATCTAAAATACATGTGGGTCATCATTATTTCGGCAGTTACACACTTTGGAGAGTTTGAAATCATCCTTTAGAGCCTATTCTTAGGACTTTTCATCACCAATTTCACCTAGCATCATCTCTATCACCCGAATCAACATCCAAATCATCACAGTCATCCATTCCATAACCCTAATCCTGAATCATCCTTCAATCCATCCACTACCATCTATCATTCTAAACCCTAAGCACCATTTTCACCACTTAAAGGCTTCAAGATGATGATGTTCGAGTTCTCAATTTCCGGCGATAGCGTTCGTCCTTCCATGAGCGGCTAATTTCTTGGAGGTTTCACCCTGGTGTAGGTTATTGTAAGTCTAGGGTTTGAACAATGTTTTAGTTTGATTTTGTGACAAATTGAATTGTATTTGAACTGATTGACAATTGTCTTGCATTTGAACTATATTTGTGAATTGTCGAGTGAGTTATGAAATTTGACTTTGAGAAACAAGTTTGTGCAATTATGCCTTGTAATTCAAAAGGTTTTACTTGTCCAAAGTAACGAAGTGCATTGTGGTCCGTGTTATGCGTTGATAGCAATTGGCACCTAAGCTTTGATGATAGAAATCCATTAATAACATATTCAAGTGAATTAAATCTAAAACGTGTAAGAACCCTAGGATTGCAAATACCGAACCGGGTGTGAGCCTTGTTTTATCTATCTTGTCTAAACCGTTATTTACATTTTTGAAATTGTTGATTTTTAATAGTCATCAACCAAATTCTTTTAGTAATTTTAATTCACATCCTTCAATCAAACAAAAATATACAAAAACAAGATAGCAAGCTTCATAAGTTGTTACACATAATACAATTCAATGAAATCCACTCGCAAACCACATACTCTTCGTGGTTCGACCCCTTGCTACCACTAACTATTTGTTAAGGGTAATTTTGGGACTATAAATATTATCTTTGACCGGAGCGCGATAGTCCGATCAAATTTTAGCACCGTTGTCGGGGAGTGCGTGCGCTTTGTGTTTGGATTATTGTTTGAATTTGCGTGATTATCTGTTTAATTTGTTTAGTTTCTTTTTGCACTTTGTCTCTTTCCTTGTTACGCGGGTGTGTCACTTGTGCAGGTTACAGGTAGTGCATGCATACGCGAAACTCCGGGAGGACTTCACCGTTAGTATACGAACCGGAAATCGAAAGAGTAGCAAGAAGAAACCTAGCAAGCCGATTAGAAGCAACATTTGCTTCTAATCAAACCAATCAAACGCCACAGTTCACGCCGACCATTGAAACCAATTCAATGGCAAACCAAAACCTTAACCAAAATCAAAACCCGAACCAATTTCAATACCGAAGCAATTTCAATCCCGCTTAAAATGTTCAACCTATACCTCAAGAGCGACCGGGTGGTAATAACAACAATGGACCACCCACACCAGCTTTCCAAAACCAAAATCCCAACAACACTCAAAGAACACCCCAACAACAAAACCTTCATCGACAAACTACCTTACACATCAACCTTGATGACCGGAATGTCAATTCCAACCGTCGAGGTAATCGAGATCGTGGCAACCCCGCGAACGAAGACCCATTCTTCAACATAGACGAATTGAGGAACGCCATCCCCAATGACGAACCGTATAGTGTTCCTGTTTATCAACCGACGGAACATGTGAGTGTGCATACGGGAAATTCGGACGATGGGGGATATTATGATGATCGGGCTAATGATGACGAAGATTGGGGGTATGTGAATCAGGGTAACATCTACAACGCAAGAAGGTTTGAAGATGATGAGTTTGGCTACCAAAATGCCAATTTTGTGGGGAATGATGACTACGGGTACGGGGATAGGAGAAATGATGGTTACAAAAATAACCGCCAACCACGAAACAACAATCAAAGGAACCAGAACGATGGGTTTTACAACAACAACAACAACAATGCTAACCCTAACCGTATTCCTCGTTTCGTGGGAGGGGGTAACCAAGGTGGCAACCGAAGAGGTGATAGGGGAGGTGATAGAAGGGATAATCGAAGACCGGTCGATCAAGAGGGTAACGGTCCACAACGTCATCAACAACCTCCACGGGGAGTGAATGACCGTTTTCGACCAGTAGTTACCGATAATGACTCTCCAATAGTGTGTGAAAGGAGAATGTTCGATTGCAAACCCCATTACATCAACATACTTCCCCACTTCAATGGGAGGTCTAATGATGAGCCGTACACGCATTTGGCGGAGTTTTCCTCCATTTGTAACACTATTGGGGGGCACAACTTTGCATTGGAGGAGGTCAAACTTCGATTGTTCCAATTCTCGTAAAAGACAAGGCAAAGCAATGGTTTCTCACACTTCCGGCAAATAGTATCCGAACATGGGGTGAGATGCAACAAGTCTTTCTCGATGAGTATAATTCAATGGCGAAGTCCGATGATGCACGGGATGAAATAAGGTCGTTTCGGCAATTATCGAGTGAACCGTTGCATGAAGCATTCACTCGATACAAAGAGTTAATTCGGAAATGCCCACATTACCAAATAGAAAAGTGGGAGTTGGTTAAGTGTTTTGTACGGGGATTGGATGATGCAACGTGGAATCGCCTTGAGTCAACGAGCCATGGAACCCTACTGAGTAACCATGAAGATGATGATTGGGAATTCCTCGAGCGGATGAGTAAGCGGTCTAAAGAAAAGGAATCGGCCGATAGAGCCAAGAAACATCCCGTTTCCCGGTCACTTCCCTATCTTGATTCTAAGGATCGAATTTCTACCTTAGAACGGGAAATGGCTCGTATGAAGAAGAAGGAGGTGAACGCGGTACAATTCGCGGTGTGTGAAGAGTGTGGAGATATCAGTCATAGAACCAAGCAATGTCCAACGGGGACGAGTGATTACACCGAGGAGGTAAACCAAGTGTATGGGGATCGAAAGCAATATGACATGAACTCCAACACTTACCATCCGGGTTTGAGAAATCACCCTAACTTCCGGTATGGTAACGCCTCAAATCAAATGAATCCGAATTTCTAATCGGGTAATCAAGGTGGCTCATCGCATAACAATCGTCGAGGTAGTAACCAAGAGGGTTACCAAAGGAATTACAATCAAGGGGTAACCAAGGGTATCAAAGCCGCGAAAGCAACTATCAACGGGGTTACAACCAAAGTGGAAATGGGGGTGGTGCATCAAACTCCCAAGGTGATGATTCAATTAATTCGAAATTTGATGTTATCATGAATGCTGTGAGTAATCTCACTAATTCACACCAAGAGTTCAAAGCCGAAGTGAGGAAAGAGTTCGAAGTGAGGGATAAATCTCAAAAGGCATTAGAGAAGCAAGTGGGGCAACTTGCTCAAGAGATGGCTCAAATTCGTGGAAGTGGAGGAGGACTTCCAAGTGATACCATCGTGAACCCTAAGCATCAAGGGTCGAGCTCAAAGAACACACGTGAGGTACCAATTAATAAAAGTACTTTACGTAGTGGTCGAGTCGTAGATAATGGTGTTGAGCCACCATCACCCAAGTATGTTGAAGGGGTGGTGGAAGATGCGAGTGATGATGAAGATAATAACGGTCAAATGGGTCAAAATAAAAATGATTTAAAAATAAATAAAAATACACCCGTTGTGATCGTTCCCGTCCCAAAGGCTAAGGAAAAGGGTGTGGAGGTTAATACCGCCCCTTATCCCGAAGCTTTGTTGGGACCATCTGTCACGACCTCCGACCCGGTTTGACCCGTTTCAGGAGCCGCGGGACAGAAATACTGCGGTATTGATTTAATTGAGTTTAACAGCGGAAACAGGATCGTTTAAAGCTAAAATTTTTCCCCGATTATTTTATTTCACAATTCTGGATAAAACCCCGATAATTTACAATAGTATGATTTTTCTAGGAAATCGTTATGTTACAAAACTTATTTCTTTATTTTATAATGAGCCACTATCTTAAGCTTGAAATGCTCCCCAGCACTTTTCCTGAATTACAACAGATCACCTGAAACATGTTTGAAAAAGGTTTTGTCAGCGGGAAATACTGAGTGAATCATTCTATTTACTAAAATGACACATTTGTTATAATTTACAGTATTAAGAGCGATTACAATGTTTCTATTATCAGACCAACTACCCACGGTATTTGTCACTCGACCGAATCTGTGACTATGGTCATATCCCCATTGGCTGCCCCAATGGTGACGATTATCAAGTAATGTATACAAAACCCCACATACCGGCTGTAACTTGGTGATTACAAAGACTTAATCCCCGTAATTATAACTTTGAAATAAAACATGATTTTGTAAATAGATTTGATAAAAAGAGAGAATGACTCACATTGCTGATTTAATATGAACAGAGTCTAATCTATGAATTAGCCTTGTTAACCTAATATAAGTAACAATGCACACAAAATTGGGTTAGTAATCAATCCAGCAATTACGATAATTCACAAGATCAAATTCTCACAATGAATGACAAAATGCAATACTTCATCCATCGAATTAACGATGATCCGTTGAATTAACAACGAACGACAAAGTATAATACTTTATCCATCGAATTAACGATGATCCGTCAAATTAATGACGAACGATAAAGTATAACCCTAATATGGGCGGCACTTAAACATCCATTGGATATATTGATCGTTGGATAAATGAATCGTAGTAGCGATTGTGTTAATACCCTGTTTTGCGGCAGAATTTCGAGACCCGTGTGTGTTATCAGTATATCGTCTATGAAAACAATTACAAATTTATCCAACTTTTCTTTTCTTAACAAAGTTAAGAGTGCAGAATTTAGCGATTGTGTTTCGCATTTCGAGAATTTGGCGTACAACTTTTCTTTTCTTAACAAAGTTAAGAGTGCATGAAGATGTTCACAATGCTCGGTCTGACTTTTGGAATAAATAAGTATATCGTCTATGAAAACAATTACAAATTTATCCAAGTACGGTTTACAGATCCTATTCATCATGTCCATGAATGCTGCAGGTGCATTCGTTAACCCGAAGGGCATGACTGTAAACTCGTAATGACCATACCTAGTTCTGAAAGCAGTCTTAGGTATGTCTTCTTCTTGTACCTTCAATTGATGATATCCAGAGCGTAAATCTATCTTAGAAAAATATCTAGCCCCTTGAAGTTGATCAAAAAGATCATCAATCCTAGGTAATGGATATCGATTCTTAATTGTAACCTTATTCAATTCTCTATAATCGATACACATTCTCATTGAACCGTCCTTTTTCTTTACAAACAACACTGGCGCTTCCGAAGGGGATGAGCTAGGTTGTATGAATCCTTTACTTAGTAATTCATCTAATTGCTTTTTCAATTCTAACATTTCTGTGGGTGCTAACCGATAAGGTGCCTTGGCTATCGGTGTAGTTCCTGGAATTAAATGAATCCTAAATTCTACTTCCCTATCTGGAGGTAATCCTGGTAAATCTTCTGGAAATATATCAGAATATTCTGATACTACTGGTATTTCCTTAAGATCTTTTCCCTTAGTGCTAATGATTACTGAAATCATATACACTATTCCTTGTTTTCGTTCATAATTAGCAACTTTCATTACTGATATGAACTTCATGGGTTTCCGTGGTTTATCTCCTGTAATCCTAATCACTTCTCCGGTAGGTGCTTGAATTTCTATGGAATTTTGATCACAAAGGATTCTAGCATGGTTGGCTACTAACCAATCCATTCCTAATACAACATCAAATTCAGCTAAATTCATCGGCAATAGTTTTGCAGAGAATTTATGTCCTAAAAGTTCTATGTTTCCTTCTTGCAACACTTTATCTATTTTAACTGAATTTCCGTCTGCTGTTTCAACTGTAAAAATCTACCTAATATTGGTTAAAGGTAAACTAAGAGCTTGACAGAATGAAGTATTTATAAAACTTTGGTTTGCACCAGAGTCAAATAATACTTTTGCATATACGTTGTGAACTAAGAACGTACCCGCTATCACATCCGGAATAAGTTCTGCTTCTTGAGTGGTCAGCTGAAATGCCCTGGCATTCTTCTTAGTAGTTCCTTCGGTCGTCTTGGGTTTGTTATCTACTGGTTTGACCAATTTAGGACATTCTGTTTTATAATGCCCCGCTTCTCCACAATTAAAACAGATTACTGTTTTCTTTTTGCAGTTTTCTTCACGATGTCCTACAGCTTTGCAAAAATTGCAAGTGATATCGCATCTTCCATAATGCTTCTTTTTGCATTTCCTGCAAAATGACGGAGCTGGAGATTGCCCTGTTCCTTTTCTCTTGAAGCTGTTATTATTACCCACACGAAATCCTTGGGTAATTTTCTAAGCTAGTGCCTTTTTCCTATCTTCATCTCTTGTGCGTACCAATTCATCGGTTAGAGTATTGGCTAATTCTACCGCATCATCAATTGTGCGAGGTCTCGCAGCTTTAACAATATTGCGGATTTCGCTAATTAGCCCCCAAATATAGCGAGAAATAAGTACCGGTTCTGGCGAAGCCAGTGTTGGTACCACTCTAGCATATTCAAAGAATGTCGAGGTATAACCGCGACAATCCACACTCATCATCCGATGATTTAGAAACTTATTCGCCATCTGTTCCTTCTCATACTCAGGACAGAATTTTCTTTCCACCAAACCCTTAAATTCTTCCCAAGTCATAGCATAAGCTATTACTCTTCCTTTTGATTGTAACACAGTATTCCACCATTCGAGTGCTCCTTCTTTGAATAGATTGGATGAATACATGACCTGGTCATCTTTACCACATTTACTTATTGCAATGACTGCTTCGGTTTTCTCTAACCAACGCAGTGATGCAGTTTCTCCTTCATTGCCTGCAAATTCAGTGGGTTTACAAGCAAAGAATTCTTTGAAAGTGCAACCAGGCGTTGCAGTTTTCATTTTCTTGGGTAATGGAGCTTGATGTGGTTCCCTATTATGATTAACATGATTATTGCCTCCATTTACACTATTACTGAAGTTATCTTCAGTAATCTGTTTACTAGGAACAATTTGTTGCGGTTCGATTGGATTCTTTATAGCAGCTACAAATGCTGGAATAGCATTAGCTATCCCTTGAGCAACAATGTTTTCGATATCTTGCCGAGTCATATATTGATCTCCTGGATGTTGCTCAGACTGATTATCTTCATTTACTGGTTCATTACCATTGTTGGCCATCTGATTAATATATATATATATAACTTTTATTAGTATCTGCTAGATAATAATTTATATACAAACAATCAGAAAAATTTATAATACAGATATAGTCAAAACAATTGATTTCTCGATTTCATTTTATATCTATCATAGTATGCATCATTACTCACAAATATCATACAGAGTTTTATTTGTTATTTACAGACTGATTTTACTATTACTATTATACAAACACTGTTTTATCATCCTACGATCTCTCATCACTTGCTGTTCTAAAAACGCAGTTCCCTTTCATCGTACTTCCAGGCAATCTGTCCCCCTATTTCCCTGATTCTTGTTCCAGCATCAAACAACTCTTCACCAAAGTGGCGAAGTTCAGCCATGTTTTCATTACTCATGGGTGGATTAGGTAGGGGTTCTGGATCGAATTGTGGAAGAAAAGAATAAGGATCGTTGACAATATTTTGAAATTGCCAATCGTTCGTCCACCATTCGTCCATTCCTATGGGTTGGGAGTGGACTATTGGATCTGGAATTGCTGGTTCCCAATTCATAGGGAGTTGGTTTCCAAGAGAATAATTAAAAATATTATTATTATTAGTATTGACAGGCTGAATGGTTTCACAGCTTGCTAATAGGAAATCTATCTCATCTTGAAAAGTTCTTTCCTGGGTTGGATTGGAACTCTCTCCGATTTCTCTCTGAGCTGGTATAGATCCTTGCCCAACTTCTATTACTACTTCTTTAGTAATTTCCTCCATCTGTATTTCTATCTCCTTATCCTCCTCTTTGTCTTCTGTTTCCATTTCCTGTTGTTTAGAACTCTCTCCGTTTATAATTTCTTTTCCCTTTTTCAAAGGATTGTTTATTTTGGGCAGTTTTTTAGCTGGCTTCTTCTTACGTATTTTTCTCCATCCTACATAAGTTCTTTTCTTTTGTTTTGGCTTGCTCAAAGGTGGAACCTTGAATTCTACTGGTTGTTCTACATCAGGATAGTAGCTAGTATATTCTTTGGAAGCTTCGATAGTTACAGGGTAAAGATTAAGGTTCTGAAAAGCTTCAGATATCCCACTCATGCTGATGTAGCATATATGCAAAAAATGCACAAAATACTAAGTTAAAATTTACAAATAACTTTGTAATTTATTACATACTGTGTACTAGTTGATTACAAAGATAACTGAAAAACACACTTAGGGTTCAAATTTTATTTATCACACAGAGTTTCTAGATTGTGAGGGTAGGGTGCTAAACTTTAAAAATTTATATTTTCTGCTACTGTGGCTAGCATATATAAATTTGCCCATTTCTCATCTAGTTTATCTTCCCAAGGTGATTTATCAATTAATTCCTGAGTTTCTCGTTTAATCCTCTTTTCTCGGATTTTCTCTTTACTTTTCTTAATAATCATTTCCCTCCTTCGAGGAGAAAGTGATTCCTCGTATTGTGCCTTTCGCACAAATATTCCTTCTTCAGGAATTTCAGTCTGATTTGAGGATTTGGTTCGGGATGAACTTCCCTTCTCATTGGATGATCTATCTAATTTAAGATAGATACTTGCTAGCTTTTTCTTACCCATACTGTAATTAACAAATAATCAGTTAATAACACAAATAATCACATAATAGTAATCAGGAAAAATTAAGTATTTCTAAATACTTAATTAGCTTAACCCAGTGGCTCTGATACCACCTTTTTCTGTCACGACCCCCGACCCGGTTTGACCCGTTTCAGGAGCCGCGGGACAGAAATACTGCGGTATTGATTTAATTGAGTTTAACAGCGGAAACAGGATCGTTTAAAGCTAAAATTTTTCCCCGATTATTTTATTTCACAATTCGGGATAAAACCCCGATAATTTACAATAGTATGATTTTTCTAGGAAATCGTTATGTTACAAAACTTATTTCTTTATTTTATAATGAGCCACTATCTTAAGCTTGAAATGCTCCCCAACACTTTTCCGGAATTACAACAGATCACCTGAAACATGTTTGAAAAAGGTTTTGTCAGCAGGAAATACTGAGTGAATCATTCTATTTACTAAAATGACACATTTGTTATAATTTACAGTATTAAGAGCGATTACAATGTTTCTATTATCAGACCAACTACCCACGGTATTTGTCACTCGACCGAATCTGTGACTATGGTCATATCCCCCATTGGCTGCCCCAATGGTGACGATTATCAAGTAATGTATACAAAACCCCACATACCGGCTGTAACTTGGTGATTACAAAGACTTAATCCCCGTAATTATAACTTTGAAATAAAACATGATTTTGTAAATAGATTTGATAAAAAGAGAGAATGACTCACATTGCTGATTTAATATGAACAGAGTCTAATCTATGAATTAGCCTTGTTAACCTAATATAAGTAACAATGCACACAAAATTGGGTTAGTAATCAATCCAGCAATTACGATAATTCACAAGATCAAATTCTCACAATGAATGACAAAATGCAATACTTCATCCATCGAATTAACGATGATCCGTTGAATTAACAACGAACGACAAAGTATAATACTTTATCCATCGAATTAACGATGATCCGTCAAATTAATGACGAACGATAAAGTATAACCCTAATGTGGGCGGCACTTAAACATCCATTGGATATATTGATCGTTGGATAAATGAATCGTAGTAGCGATTGTGTTAATACCCTGTTTTGCGGCAGAATTTCGAGACCCGTGTGTGTTATCAGACTATTTCTATAATAACTCGAAGTGAATTTGGAATTGAAACATCACATCAACGCAGAATTGCATCAAACAGACGAAGCTATTTATACTTGAAAAATGCCCCCCTCGCGCCACGCGAAAGGTTTCCTTGCGCGCGTCGCGTGGCGCGAGAGACCCTATTCTACCCTAGGGTTGCTTCGTGTCCCAGTAGCTTAGCTGAGTTGGTTTCGTAAAATTTTAAGTTTTTGACAGCAAACTGTTTAGATATTACCGAATGGGGTTTACCCCCCCTGAGTTTTAGGGGCCCTAATCCTGATTCTGAAAATTATGAAAATTTTAGGGTTGGTTCAGAATCACTTGGGTTTCTCAATTAGGGTTTCCTTTTGAACTAATTAATATAATAATGATGACTTTTGATGAGAGTTGTTACACCATCTAAGAAAGTGGCAAATAAACGAGGCCCACAACAAGAAGAGATGTGGGAAATTTTTAAACAAGTCAAAATCAATTTACCACTCTTAGATGCAATCAAGCAAGTACCTTCATATGCTAAATACTTGAAAGATTTATGAACCCAAAAACGGACTCAAAAGTTTCCTAAGAAACTTGATTTAACCGAAAATGTGAGTTCGATTCTTTCGGGTGCACTTCCACCAAAACTTCAAGATCCGGGGGCGCCCATTATTTCAATACAAGTCGGTGAATTTATAATGACACGGGCACTTTTGGATCTTGGGGCAAGTGTGAGTATCTTTCTGGGTAGTTTATATGACCAATATGATTTTGGTCCACTTCAAGTGTCGAACACTACCGTGGTGTTAGCCGACTTGACCCCTAAACTACCCCGTGGGATAGTCACGGATGTAATAGTCAAGTTCGAGGACTTTTACTATCCGGTGGACTTTCTTGTATTAGATTATGTTTTTTTGGACTGAACCAAGCAACCAACGGTGATTCTCGGTCGACCATTTTTGGCAACATCGAATGCCAAAATTAATTTCAAATCGGGCACGGTCGACATGACTTTTGGTAACCGTCGGTTCCGGTTAAATGTCTTTTCAGGATTAACGGATCCTCTATGTAACACCCCGTGTTTTCATAAGTGAAAGTCAAAGTCAAGGTCAAAGTCAACAACCGATTTCGCGTAACTTGACTTGTAGGAATTACTCTATTTTATTTGTGTTATGTGGAGTAAGTGTCGTTCATTGCAATAATCGATGGGTATTAAACATATTTCAATCGATCTACGACCGTGAACTATAGGAAGTAACAATGCGATAAAGTTAATCAACTGATAATTAAGCTATGTTAATCGAATCGACACCAAATCGTAACTCGAACTACGTGGTTGTACTTACTATTGATACGTGTGTGTGTGCCATACGTGTTACCCGTGCATGCTTATTTATCTATGTTGTGGAAATCAAGCGAACTCAATCGAACTCGAAATCTAACTCGAATATAATCGAACTCGAACCCGAATCATGATCATGATAGATAGTGGATAAGAGACCACGCTAGTTACGAACTAGAAGAGACTAGAAGTAATTTGACTAGGAAACCCTATCAAGACGGACCGCACACAATCTGAATCAAGGCACCAAAACTTTTCGGGTCAAAATTTGAACCAAGCACCACCCATCCGGATTGCCACTCGACCGGATTACAATCCGATCGAATAGCAATCCGACCGGATCACCACTTGAGGGAGAATGAAAGGTGCAATCCGATTGAATCGCCATTCGACCGGACAGTCACCCAAGCGATATGCCATTCGACCGAACAACCCTTTCCCCTTTTGGCATCCTATAAATACCACTGTCATTGTCATCCTTTCCACTTTTGGAAATCCATGTTCGACCAGCACACTTAACTCAACCTTTTCTCAGATTTCTCTCAATCCAGGTAAGATCTCGCCCTAAATCTTGTACTTTCTTGATCTACACGCAGTCCTACACCTTTCTATCTTTTACATCTTAACTTTTAACCTTGAAATCACTGGATTTCGGGTGTTCTAAGGTGACGTCACCGTGTGTTCTTCAAGAGCTCCATGTTTTGACCTCAACCCACTAAGAACAACCTAGATCTAACCGATTTCCACAAAGATCTTGTAAAGATCTCGACACAAGTGTGGTGAAATGGGATTGAAAAATGGTTTTAACCATTCTTTTGACTCTTGTTACACTTAAAACACTCCAAACCGGTAGAACCAGGTTCTGATCTAGTCTCCTACTCGTCCATAGTGTTGTACTGGCTCGGATCTAGATTCTACTCACGAGACTACCGACCTCGGGTTAACCAAGAACAACTGCCTCAAGCCGGCCACCAGTCGGGCTAGGGTGATTCCTAGTCGGGTTGGTCAACTGGGTTGAACTAGGGGTTCCGTTGGCTAACACGTGGTCAAAGTGACTCGACATAACGACAAACCTTCGAAAAAACCAAGTGTAGAACGAACAGGACAATCCGAATGGATTACCATTCGATCGGATTGACCATTCGACCGGGTTGTCATTCGACCAGAAAGACCATTCGAACGAGTTACCTACACTTGGGTCCCACCTTTAAAAACAACCTTAGTTAAAGTTTGGGTATTGAACGAATTGCAATCCGATCGAACGACTCTTTGAAAGGATTACTCTTCGGATCATGAGATACTAAGACTTTAAAAGACTTAACAACTTTCAACATGTTCATGGCACGAGTTGACATTCGGCCGAATTGCCATTCGATCGAATGACACATATGTAGTGAACTTGTTTCAATGAGTAACCTCATCTTTAAGTCACCAATCGACCGGATGACCATTCGAATGAATTGCCATCTGCACGATTAGTCATCCGATCGACCGACTTGAAGGATAGAGATACTTAAATGCTTTTTAAATGCTACAACGAAAACTTCAAAGGACAAGCCATCATACACAAACACATCCTTGACATAGGAAGAAACAATCCACTTGAGTCGTCATCCGAACGGATTGACATCCGCACGAATGACCACCCGAACGGATTACCATCCGCACGGATTACCATTCGAACGAATTTCCATCCGCACGGATTACTGTTCGACCGGATTACAATCCGCTCGAACTACTAATCGACCCATCTTCACTTGTCTCGTTTCCTTATCGTTATGCTATCAAATCTATTCAGGCTAACCGTACTCGCTAAGCGCTCCCTTCAATCCATAATCACTGTGAGTATACTCGATCCCTTTTTGCTTTAAGCACTTTTGGGTGTTACATGCGTTACGAATATTCAAACTACAACTATCACACTACTCAAACTATTTGAACGCTAACCGTGAATGCATGTTATACATGGCTTATGAATGCTTGTTTGTTATGTTTACACATGGAATGCTGTCTACCTGCCTTAGCAACGATAGTACTATAGTTTGGACTCAGCACCCGTTCACACGGGGGTTGTTAAGGATCTTTTACTTGCATGGATTACGGTGGTAATCAGGTATTGCGAACTGCCTCGGGCAGTTAACCCGCAGTCATTGGTATCAATGGATCTATGTCGATAACTAACGTGCTTCATTTCACTATGTGTACATGCTGGTTATGCGTAAACGAATTCGAACTCTATATGCTATTATCAAACTTGTATGCTCACCTTTACATTATATGTATTGACTTTTATTTTAACGTATGTGACAGATGTTTAGGTTGTTTGTATGCCTAGCTCACTGTGAAATTGAGGCTAGGAAAGGTCTAGGAAGCTCTATGCGTGGTGATGAAATCCAAGCTAGGAGAAAGAGTCCTAGAAACCAACAAAATAAACTATTTATGTTTAAATCTGAGTTGTCGGAACAGAATATTTGTTATGATGTTGTCTGTAATAATTTGTTTGCTATTTGAGACATGGTATGGGACGTGTTAATTTAATTTAAATTGAATGGTAATGATAGTTGTTATGGAAACTTCTGGACAATCTGTTTCGCTCAGTGCCATGCCTCGATGATTCCGCCATCAGTTGGGGTGTGACAGATTGGTATCAGAGCCATAACTATAGGGAATTAGGCAAGACTCGACCTAGTCCGGGTCGAAGTCTTAGATACCTATACTATAGTTAAGAACCAGGACACCGACTTGTGCAAAACCTGTAGGGATTTTGTACGAGCCTATATTCTTCGCTACATTCACTTATTTCACACTATCACTGCACTCGAAATTTTAATTATGAGCAAGCGATAAGGTTGAAAATAGGTGTGAAAACCGCAAACTCTCGACTAAAGTTGCTTAATCAACTTGCATTTTAACTACAAACGAGGGGAATTATGAGCAAGTGATAAGGTTGAAAATAGGTGTGAAATCCATATTTTGATGAATAATCTCCTCGACTTTACCAAAACAGGGATGAAGTTATTAAGCCAGGGGTGGAACCCTAACCTTGACGACTTGTTCCGCCTTCCATACAAAACTCTCACCAAAGTCTCGATGGACTCCAACGACCTAAAGTCACGGTATGACCAATGGGATGCGTGCCAAATGCCCAAGAGTCGAGGCAAGGGCGCAGTTCTGGAGGTTGATGTGCGCAACAGGTCCTTGTGAAAACTCGAACCAGTTTGGTTAGTCGAAGTCTATTTGCCGCAGACAATCTATTTCTCGAATTTTATGCGTTTCGATTCTGATCCGGCAACCGCTGACTCGGATAATTCGTCGATTTTATGAGCTTATATGTGTGTTTACCTGTTTAGGTGTTTTTAATTTTTGGAATTTACTCGATTTCGCTTTCACTTCGATCGACACACTCGACTCGCACTGCATTTCTACCCCAAAACGTTAACAAATTGCTAACTTATGTACGACTTTATGCTACACTACACTACACGACTGGATGTATCGAACGCGAACACTATATCCGAACGATCGCGAACTGTGAATGATAGGTTTCTGTATTCTGACTGCATCTTGTGATTTTGTGCTTATTTTGACTCCAAACGATTGCGTAACGACACGTTCAACGTGTGAAATCTGTGAACGTGCGTGACCGAACACACTAGATGTACAAATTACCGTGATTCTTATCAATCGGTTTGACAAGTACACGCTCCAAGAATCACCATTTGCCACTTTCTCTAGAACTAGGATTCTGTTTTCTGACCGCCGCTAGTAATTGAGTGTGTATGCGTTTCCTTGCTTCTGTGCTTACGTGTTTAGGTATTACATGATTATGTGCTTTTGTGTAATTTTGTGCTCTACATGCCTACGTGATTTGTGCACTAAGTGTTTACGTGGTTATGTGATTAAGTAGTTCTGTGACTCGCATGGTTATATGTCTGTGTGTTTACATGGTACGTGTTCCTAGGCTTTAGTAAGTAATAAGCGTGTGAGGTGAGATTCGAATACAATGTGATGAGTCCTGTGACGATGTCTGTTGCAGACCATGTCGTCTAGATCCCATCATGCACTCTCTCGTCAGGAAAAGAGGGACAAACGCCTTGCTTCCATCATCGCTAAGAGTGTAGCAAAAGCCGTGAGTGATGTCTACGAGAACGCCAGCAAGTCATCTGAGCAGTCGAGGACTGAAGGTCCTAAAGCTGCCGCAAGACCCTTCAGTTTCAAGCAATTCAAATCATGTGGGCCAAAAGAATTCACTGGCGAAGGAGGTCCTACTGCACTATTTCACTGGTTTGATTCTATCGAGGTTACTCTACGACAGAGTGGTTGCCCTGATGACCTTCGAACTCTGAACGCTACCGGCGTTTTCCAGTCTCGAGCGCTAGACTGGTGGATGGCCGAGAGGAACAAGCGAGGGAACGATGTAGCCTACGGTTTGTCATGGGACGAGCTTAAGGAAGTCATGCTAGAGGAATTCTGCCCTCCTCACGAACGTCAAAAGCTGGAAGATGAATTTTGGCACATACAGCAAAAGGATGGAGACAATGCTGGTCTCACTGCTCGTTTCAAACAGCTCAGCATTATCTGTCCTGACCAAGTCAAGACTCCAGAGATCACGATCAAGAAGTACATCCGAGCTTTGCCCGACTGCGTTGCTAATTTCGTGCAGGCGGCTAAGACTACGACGATCGAGGAGACCTATCTGCTGGCCGCTGAAATCAACGACAAACGGGTCAAGGCTGGGGTATGGGATAAGACTTCCAAGCATCTGCATTAAGCTACTGCTACCGCACCGACTGTTGAACCCACCCCATCAAGCAACAAGAGAAGAAACAAGAGAAAGAACAGCTCCACCAACAAGAATTGTGCGATTACTGCTGCACCAATTCAAGCCGTACCTGCCCAACAGCGTCAAGTAGCGGCGCCTGTGGCCAATGCACCGCCTGCCAAGCGTGCATATACTGGACCACACCCGCTCTGCCCTACCTGCACCTACCACCACCCAACTGCTATTCAATGTCGCTTCTGTGCTCATTGCAACGTATACGGCCACTTCACTACCAACTGCTGTATTCGTCAAGCTCCTGCCAACCAAGCTCTACTCACTGCCCCACAGGGTCAACAAGTTCCTCCGGCACCCGCAGTCAAAGCCAGAGCCTGCTTCACGTGTGGCGACCCGAACCATTTCGCCAACATGTGCCCGAACAGGGTAATGAAACAAGAACCGCAACAGCAGCAACCACCGCAATAACAACAGCAGCAGCAACAACAACAGGCCGCACGCGCCAGAACTTTCAACCTCAACATGCGTCAAGCCCAGGCCGACAACAACGTGGTCAATGGTACGTTCCTTGTGAATGGTATTTATGCTTCATGTTTGTTTGATACTGGAGCCGATAATTGCTTTGTGTCACTCGAATTTGAGAAACTCCTTGGTCGTAAACGTTCCCAACTCTCCTCGAAGTTCGATGTTGAAGTCGCTACCGGAAGAACCGTCGCTGTCAATTCTGTTCTCCGTGATTGTACTCTTGAACTCAACAATCACATCTTCCCAATCGACCTTATTCCAATGCAACTCGGAAGCTTTGATATCATAGTAGGCATGGACTTTCTTCGAGAAAACCATGCTGAAATTGTGTGCTTCGACAAGATGATTCGTTTTTCGCTCGCTAATGGTGACTTATTATGTGTTTATGGCGATACTACCTCAAAAGGGCTCAAGCTTATGTCATGTATCCAAGCCAGCAAGTATCTCCGCAAGGAATACAGGGCCTTCTTGGCAAACGTTGTAGTAGCGGAGAAGGAAAATAAAGAGAAGAAGGAAGTGAAAGACGTTCCCGTGGTTCGTGAATTCCCTAATGTTTTTCCAGAGGATCTTCCTGGATTACCTCCAAGTCATGATATCGACTTTCGTATCGACCTCATTCCTGGAGCCAACCCTATCGCTAAAGCTCCTTACCGACTCGCGCCGTCAGAAATGCGCGAACTCTCAACCCAACTCCAGGAATTACTTGAAAAAGACTTCATTCGCCTGAGCACCTCTCCTTGGGGCGCGCCGGTCCTTTTCGTCAAAAAGAAGGATGGGTCGTTCCGGATGTGCATCGACTATCGGGAATTGAATAAGTTGACTATCAAGAACCGCTATCCTCTACCTCGAATTGACGATTTGTTTGATCAACTACAAGGCGCCACATGTTTTTCGAAGATCGATCTGCGTTCAGGTTACCATCAGTGTTAGTGCACTATGTCTATTGACTGCGTCTTGTATCATGTAATAGGATAATATAGCTTGAAAGTGATGATTTAGCTTGAAAGTGTCACATGTCATTTCAAGGGAAATCATGATTTAGCTTGAACTTGTTCAAGGGAAATCATGATTTAGCTTGAACAGCTTCAAGCTAAACCTCAACACTATATATAGGCTTCAAGCTAAATCATGATTTAGCTTGAAGAACACTTTTGCACTTTTGACTTTTGGAGAGCTCTAGTTCTAGAGAGAGAAACTAGAGAGAGAAAGTTGTCAAGTGATTCAAGGTTCATTGTACATTTCAGATATATCAATAGAATCACGTTTATATTACATCTTGTGTGTTTCGGTCACGTTCGTGTACGGATTCCGCACGTTTCACGTTCGTTTAGCAATCGTATCGGAGTCAAACCGGTCCTAACAAGTGGTATCAGAGCAGGAGCTCGATTGCTTTGATCAAACAACAAGATTTGTACCAGATTTCAACGTTTTCAGATCTGAATCGCAACTTTTCTTCTTCATCTACTCATTCTTTCACGATTTATACGGTTTCTTGACAAATTGAACGAAATTTCATGGTCCGAATTGGCTGATATTTTAGTATGATGTGAGAAAATAGTTGTTAAACAACCCTACCAAGTTTCAGATCGAAATTCCTTGTCGTTTAGGAGAAATCTGAATTTTTGTGTCCGAGTTCGTAACATACAGCACTATTTCGCTTGAATCTGTCATAATTCAGCAAGGTTTCGCTTGAAATTCAAGCGAAATCATTAATCAGTTAGATTTCGCTTGAAAAAGCTGATGATTTCGCTTGAACAAGTTGATAAGTGCTGATTTCGCTTCAAGACATAATGTTTGATTTCGCTTGAAACATCATTCTGGGATTTCGCTTGAACAGAAGAATATCTGATTTCGCTTCAACTGATTATATTGAGATTTCGCTTGAAGATTTAACACTTGATTTTGCTTCAAGACAGAACACTTGATTTCGCTTCAACTGGTTGACTAGCTGATTTCGCTTGAAAGCTGTTGACTAGCTGATTTCGCTTGAAAGCTGTTGACTAGCTGATTTCGCTTGAAAGCTGTTGACTAGCTGATTTCGCTTGAAAGTTGTTAACTGATTGATTTCGCTTGAAAGTGTTGGTCAAGAGATTTCATTTGAAGTCTGATTTCAATTCAACTTGGGATTTCGCTTGAGTTCACTATTTTGCTTGAAAAGTGAAATTTCGTGTCGAGAACATTTCACGGCAACCGAGTGTCAGTCTATTTCAAGTTGTTTAATATTGTTTGAACTGATTGTGTTTATTTGTTTGTGATTCAGGTGATTCAAGGTTTTCATTATGGCTGAGGAATTTTTCAACACGTTTTACAACGCGTTCGCAACCGAATCGTCTGAAGTAGCAAATGTTACACCAAAAACTATCACGAAGGCGTTAAATGAAAATATCAAGCATGATAACTTCTACGGAACTCACTCAAAGCCACCAACTCTTGATAGTATTGATGATTATACATGGTGGAAGGAACGCTTTATCCACTGGGCAAAGGCGTATGCTCATGAAAGTTGGTTTTGCTTGGAGTATGGGTATGAAAAACCAAAAGACGATAAAGGCGAAGATCTTGTATTCAAGAAGTTTACTTGAGAAGATAAAGCTGAATTTGGAGCTGAACAGAGAATGATAGCATTGATCCAGTCCGCAATCAGAAACGATATCTTTGCTTTACTAACTCATGACGGGTCATCTAAGTCTGTCTGGGAAGCTTTACGTGTTAAAGCTGAAGGGGGTAAACAGATTAAAAAGAACAAAATCGCTTTATTAAAGAAAGAATTTGATCTGTTTGATAACATAAAAGGAGAGTCGGTGAGGCAAATAATTGAGAGATTCTGTCATCTAAAAATTGAATTGGAAAGATTAGAGATAAACAAAACAAGAGAGGAATTGATAGACAAAGTGATTGAAGCGTTACCACGAGCTGATCAGTGGCAAACGTTTGTTTTTATTTTGAAAAATGATGCTATGTATGATAATATTACTCTTGATGCTTTGTTTGAAAAGATTGAAAGTCATGATCTGGAGCTACAAAAGCAAAACAAGATGACTGATTCTTCACATCAACAGAACGTTGGCTTGTACTACAAAAGCAGTGTGCTTTCTGACAAAGGCGTTGGTTCACCTAAAACAGCATTCAGTGGTGAAAAGATGAAAGAACCACAAACAACATCAACAAGTCATCATTCTGGATATCATTCATTTTCATCTTCAAAGACAAATTCTGATGATTCTGAAGAAATTCTGTGTAACATTGCTCTTAAGCTGAAAAATTCTCCTGCAATGAGCATCAATGCAGCGAAGCAGCAAATGAGTTTCCTTGCATCTGTTTTGGAGTCATATGAAGGTCTAGTAGCTGGCAAAATTGGAAACTCCGAATTGACCAAAGAAGACTACGACCAGATTGATCCAGAAGAGATGGAGCTCATTGACATCCGTTGGTGTTTAGCTAGTTGTATTCGAAGAGCTCAGAGGTACATGGAGATTACCGGGAAACAATCTCTTGGAGGTGCTTCAACAAAACTTGGATTCGACAAATCCAAAGTGACCTGCTTCAAATGCAAGCAAAAGGGTCATTTCAAGAGAGAATGCAGAAATTCTGAAGTTGGTGAAGGAAGTGAACGTCCTTTCAACGATGATTATTATCGAAAGGCGATTTACCATCGAAGCAGAGAAGAACCAAAGTTGATTGAAGATAAGCCGAGAGAAAAATCAAGAGCTTATGCTGTAATTTACGAGGATGAAGGATATGATTGGAGTGAGGTTCTTCCAATAGATGACATTGTTGATGAAAAGTTCAAAGCTAAAGCCAAACAGGAAGAATTAAGTAAACATTATGCTCTTGTTGCTGAGATTCAAGAGGAAAACAAAGACAAAGACATTGCTGAAGTCCATGAAGAAAAAGTTGAGATCAAAGAGAAAACTCGGGAAGAGATCTTAAGTGAGAAGACTTACAGAGAAAGAAACGTCGTTTTAAACAGAATGGATGATATGCAAGAGGAGTATGAGATGGCTGTTGGTACAAACGATGGGATAAAAAGAGAGAATGTTACTATAACAGAGAAGGAGAACCAGTTGTTCCCAAGAAAGACATAATCTTCGATGATGTTCTTCTTGCTGTCCCGTTGAGAGCTGAATACTATAGAAGAGTATTGAAAGATGACAAATATGCTAAGCAATATGAAAAGGATATCAGATATGCCATGTTATCGTGTCTGAGAAAAAGGGATGAAGAGAGAATGAAGAAGAATGTTGAAGAAATGGTGAACAATCTGAAGAAAGTTGCTGAAGAGGTTAAAACAGAAACTGTTGAAGTTGAAGTTGTGAAAGAAATCAAAAGTGAAGAAGTTGTTGTGAATGAAGAGGTTGAGAAAGCTGTTACCGAAGAACAGCAGATTGAAGAAGAGGTGAAGAAAGAAGAAAAGAATGAGAATTTGGAAGTTGGTGATGCTGGTAATGAAGTTAGAGTTGAAAAGAAGCAAGATGTTGCTCAGCAGACAAAGATTGCTAAAAACACCGAAGTGCCAATCACTGAGGTAAATTCTAACTCTGAAATTTTGAAAACTGTTGAACAATGCAAGAAATGCATGAAACCGTGCAGAGCTTGTACTGAAAAAGATGAGCAATTTAGAACAAGAGATCTTGAGTTCACAAAAATTGAAAAGATTTTCAAAGAAAAATGCAAAGAAATGCTAGAAAAAGAAAAAGTTTTTAAAGAAAATGATGAAAAACTTTCAGAAAAATGTAACAAATTAGAGAAAGAAAATGAAGTTTTGAAAGAAAATATTTTGAAAATGACAAATGAATGTGAACAAAAAGAAATTGCTTGTCAAGAAATGAAGAAAGATTATGACTCAATGAAATTAGCATATGATATTATGAAAGAGTCATACGACAAAGTGAAAGATGAAATGAAATATGCTCAATCTAGAATGAATTATATGTCTGAAACAACCAAAGAGCTTAAACGAATGTATTCTATAAAACAAGATGTTGTTAATTCATATATTGAGGATGTTGCTAAGCTAAAGCGACAGATTGCTGATTTAGAACAGGATAACAACAAGTTAAAGAGTTACCATGTGTCGTCATATGTGCTTGAACGAATTTTCAATATAAAACCGGGTGATGGTGAGTCTGAGCAGAACAAGAAAGGTATTGGTTCAGAGTTTCATCAAGTTCCACCACCGGGAAAATTTGCATTTTATGATGAGGAAAAGGTTGAAAAAGCTTTCAACATGGTTGATCAATTGCCAGACAACATTGACATAACCTATTCCAAATCTGATGATTCTCATGATTCAGAGGTGGTAGGTAAAGTCGTTGAAAGTGTGTTGAAAGAAGAGTCGGTTGATACAGGTAAATCTGAATCACAGGATGAAGATGAAGGAAATATTCATGATGGTTATCTGAAAAACACAAAATCCGAGGAAAATTTGAATGATGATTCAAAAGGATTGGTTTATACCATGATTGGATCGGACAAATTATTCTTAGATGTTGTATTCCCGATTCAGAATGTGATTTCAGAAAAGGTTGACAAAGTTTTCAAAATGGTTGAGATTGAGAAGTCTGAGATTTCAAAGTTTGTTGGTAAGAGTCATAGAGGTTCATATACCAAACCTGGTTTCAAAAAGAAGAACATGAAGGCTGGGTTGGGTTATAAGAAGAAACAATATCGAAACAAAAATGAAATGCCGAATTTTCAGACAAAAATGAGTTTTGTTCAAGGAGGAAGTTTAGAAAAAGAAAAAGAATTCAAAATGAAACAGTCTAATGATGAATTCTTTGCTAAAAAGAAAAAGCAACAACCACAGGTCAAAGATGTGTCCATGAGAACATGTTTCAAATGTGATCAAAAAGGACATCTTGCACGCAAGTGTCCTAATCTAAAACCTGTGGATGTTGACAAAAAGAAGTTTGATGCTAAGAAACAAAAATCTGAGAATGTGAGACAAAGATCAACCAGATTTGATTCGAAACAAACTTGGAGGTACAATACAAACAAGTTTGCTTCAAATCAAAATTGGAAATTAGACTCGAACAGGTTCGATTTAAGACAGACCTGGAATTCTCACACACCCAGATTCAGAACAACACAGAGTTGGAAAACCACAGTTGATATGACAAAACCTCAAGAGTTTTGGAAACCAAGAGTTGTTGTTCAAAATCAAAATGTTCAAAAAGATTCACATTTTTACAAACGAGGAACACCAAAAGGTCAAACATGGAGTGTTAAGAAACATGTTGATTTGGTAAAAGATGAGAAAGTTGAAGTTAAAATTGAGAAAGTTTTTGTGAAAAATGACAAAGAGTTTCCAGCATTGAATGAAAATTTTTGTGTTGAAATGCCTAAGGTTCAACAGACCTGGGCTAAATTGTTCAAGTAATTCAGTTAGCTGAATGTGCAGGTGCTCAACAATTCTGAAGATTGTGAGAATGGAGGTTGGAGCAGCCTGGCACAACAAGGAGAGGAGGCTGCTGGATCCTGTGTTGGTTGAAACAGGAAGTTTATATATATATATATTTTTTGTACATAAATAAACAATATTTCAAAAACCCTAAAAATTGAAAAATTTGAAAAAAAAAAAAAAAAAAAAACCAAAAATATGTTTGTTTTTAATTTTTGTCAAATATTCAAAAAATACAAAAATATGTGTTGACTGAATATGCCGAAACCCTCACGGCTGAACAAACACGATTACTTTCATCAGATTGAAAAACGGTTTTCAAACTGTTAAGATCAATGGGTTGTAAATCATGGGGGTACTTTATGTTATATTTTCTGCAAAACAGAGCATGAGATGCAGAAAATGGATGGCGAGACAAAGCTATCGGTGTTGGTTGTCAAATTTTCTTTATATGATTTTGCATTTTAGGGGGAGTAATGTTGTTAGAAAATACAAAAACATTTGAAAATTTGAAAAAGGTAAAAACATGATAAAATTCAAAAATTGAGTTTTTGCGTAGAAAGAGGAAATGATAGTACATCAGTAGACAGTTACAGTACGCTAAAGAAATGGAAAGTTTAAATGTGTTAAACGATCTCACCGTGGATGTGTTGGTAGGTTTTTATACATTTAGTAAACTTTTTCGGGATATAAACCTAAATTCAAACTTACTTATTTCGTGGGGAACACTACTTGGATATATAGGTAACCCCTGAAATCTCGTTTGAAAGGTCTCTTAATCTGATATACTAGGTCTTTATACTCTATGATATCTGGGGTATTATTCCGGGACTTCTGCTGAACGGTAGTTCTGACCTAGTCCCTGGCTAATACTTTCTGCAAATGCTTGAAACATAGCATTAAACCCTCAGCATGCCGATGAAACAATAAATTTGATAGTCGCTGCTGTTGTAAGCAAAAAGATCCTCTAAAGGGGACATACCGTAAAGTCGAAGCTAATATCTCTTTTCGTATACGGAAGTATCGACCTGAGATCCCTTGGCCCTCGCATACCTAATTTATATACAGATATCATGGTAGTATTCTCACCTGTAAGACTGATTATTGGGATTCTGGATACGGGAGTATATTCAAGAGGTGGGACACATGAATAGGTTTAAGTTCCTAAAATACCTAATTCGTATCCTGAATCAGTTGAATTTTGTGTGAAAATTTAAGTGGACAAGTATATCGACAATCTAAGTGAATTGTTTAATTCATAATGTGTTTTTAAGCTCAACGGTACTTGTGACTTGTCGGAAACTGATATGATCCTCTGAAGCATACTCAAACAAAAATATTGTTTGTAAATATGTTTGTACATATTTCGTTATTGCTTTATATTTTCAGAAAATACAAAAAGATTTTGATTTATGTTTTATTTTCGACAACTGATGTCTGAGTGCTAAGTTTCAAAATATAAGTAAGCTGATTGTGTTTCTGAAAATAAAACAAGTTCATTAAATTGAAACTTGATTTAAATTCAAAAATTTCAAAAACAGTTTGTGATATCTCTAAGGTCATTAACTTGAACTTGGATGATTAACTGTGAGGGAGTTGGATTCTTTAATATTGCTAAATCTATACAGTTTGTTGATAGGGGAGTGGTTTAAAGAATTTGATTGGAATTGCCAGGTTACGATTCCTGGATAGTCTAAAATGTTGTTACTTATGAATGTATGAGTGATTGCAGGAAAAAGTCCAGATTACGATCCCGGAAGCTGAGTCTAAGGGGGAGTCTGAAGACGAGCTCAAAGCAAGGGGGAGCTTGTATACGGAAAGCAAGGTGTCGATCCCAAAGCACGGAAGCTTGATGAAAGGGGGAGCCTGCAGCTGATAGAAGAAAAGAGAGTGATGGATGCGTACAATGTTACAATCTGAATGAAAGAAAAGGCAGAATGATCAAGACTGAAGAAGGTGATTATAACAGAGATTAGTCACTGAAGACTTCGTCAATATCCAAGGGGGAGTCTGTTAGTGCACTATGTCTATTGACTGCGTCTTGTATCATGTAATAGGATAATATAGCTTGAAAGTGATGATTTAGCTTGAAAGTGTCACATGTCATTTCAATGGAAATCATGATTTAGCTTGAACTTGTTCAAGGGAAATCATGATTTAGCTTGAACAGCTTCAAGCTAAACCTCAACACTATATATAGGCTTCAAGCTAAATCATGATTTAGCTTGAAGAACACTTTTGCACTTTTGACTTTTGGAGAGCTCTAGTTCTAGAGAGAGAAACTAGAGAGAGAAAGTTGTCAAGTGATTCAAGGTTCATTGTACATTTCAGATATATCAATAGAATCACGTTTATATTACATCTTGTGTGTTTCGGTCACGTTCGTGTACGGATTCCGCACGTTTCACGTTCGTTTAGCAATCGTATCGGAGTCAAACCGGTCCTAACAATCAGCTACGTATTCAAGAGGAGGATATACCCAAAACTGTGTTTCGTACTCGTTACGGCCACTACGAATTCGTTGTCATGCCTTTCGGTCTAACAAACGCACCAGCGGTTTTCATGGATCTGATGAATCGCGTGTGTAAACCTTATCTCGATCGTTTCTGATCGGATTGTCGCGCTCCGGTCAAAGATAATATTTATATGCCCAAATTACCCTTAACAAATAGCTAGTGGTAGCAAGGGGTCGAACCACGAAGAGTATGTGGTTTGTGAATGGATTTACTAGAATTAGAACGATTGTCACAAATTATGAAGCTTGCTATGATATTCTTGTATTTGTGTTTTTGATGGACGAAGTGAATTTATCTAAATGAATTGGTTTAAATGGATAACAACTACTAATTGACAATTGTAATAAAAATTTGGTTACTAGACAATAATAAGTAAAAGGAATCACACCCGGTTTCGGTAATTGCTAACTTAAGGTTTCTACAAGTTTTAAGATTCAACTCAATTGCATATGATTAGCGGATTTAGTGTACCGTGACTTAGGTGCTAATAACTATCAACGTTTCAAGAACGGACAAGAATACACTTTGTAATCAACACAAGTAAATCCTAACCAAGACAACGCATATTACACATAACCATTTCATAAAGTCATAACTTTTAACATCGCTCGACAATTTATGAATACGAAACAAATGCAAGCTATTGTCAAAGGTTTCAAAAACCATACACAAATTGTCACAAAGTTGAAGCAAGAAACAATTCAAAACCATAAATTAAACAACTACCTACACCGGGGTGAAACCGAGATGATTAGCCGCTCACGGTTGAAGAAGCTTGATCACCGGAAGAATGAACCTTGACGGAAGTCATGTTGGAGCTTGGAGGATGGAGATTGATGATGGTTGAAAGATGGAAGTAGAAGATGACCGTCGTTGGTCCTTCGACATCTTTCTTCCTTGATGATGATCTTCATTTATAGCCATGGAAGCACCTTGGAGCATTTACACTTTGGAGCATTCACTTCTCCATATGAACTTGGAAGAGATTGGTTGTGTCTCCATTGAAATATGAATGCTCATGAATTTGGAAGAGATTGGTTTCTCTAAAGTCTGCTCAAATTTAATGTTCTTGGCCCCCCAAAGACTAAGAACCCGTATTTACTTCAAAAGTCAAGCTTTCAATTATTAAAAAGCATCCAAGAAATAATTGTTCCGGAACTACTTTGCAGGCACCATAGCCTACTGTGGTTTTGGCCGTAGCCTATGGTGCCCAGAAAATGACTTTTCTGTTTTCTTCATAGCTTCTTCGTTATAGCTCCGTTTTACGCACCGTTTTCGCCCACGTATTCGTAATTCAGCCCTCTATCATAACATCTTCCAATGTCTTCATGTTAACTCCATTAACATTCCCTAAAACACATCCAATCTTCATGGTTAACCCGGTTTTTGTTCATTTCACATCCCCGGTTGATCCCGTTTGATCCCGGTGTTTCGTAAAGCTTCCCGAATAGCACCTTTAACTCCGTTAGACCTACAAAACATAATTCTAATCAAAGTAGGCTATTCGACAATAAATTTTATGTAAAAACATAAAATTAAACATAATAAGGCACCGGTTTTTGACCACGCATCACATCCCCACACTTGTCTTTTGTTTGCCCTCAAGCAAATTTGTTTTTCACTTTCGTGTGGGTCGAACAATGAACACACTTCCCATTCCCGAGACAAAGGTTAAGGTCTATTGTCATAAAAAAGTTCAAACTCTTTACAATTCTCAAAATATCTAACGGTAATGTGATTTCACATTCATAATGGTTATCCAAGATTAGCCCGCCTTAAAAACTAACAATTCATACACATCCCTCACAATGTTCTCTCCACTCGGCTTATACACTGGCTAATATATATAATGTATTAGCACTTCAAAGAATATTCACTCAAAACCGAATAGAACACGTACCCGCATAAGCTTGCAACTCAATCATTCTCCACCGCCGAACACGAATACTAAGCACAAGTCATAAGGTCTTTGAACGGGTTGTAACGGGGCTAGGGCTAAAGGTAGGGAATAGGATATTTTTAAGTGTCTAAGGTGATGAAAAATTCGATTTTTATTACAACACAACTATTCCAACTTAAGTAAACTACAAACATCAACTATAAGGCAATGATTTTTCGCCTTTTATTCAACAACTAGAAAGACATATTTTTGTTCTTTTCTCAATGAATTTCTCATCTTTTTCATAACATTTTCTGATTTTTCTGATTTTTTTTTTTACAAATAAATACAACTATACAAACTTTGCTAAATAATCGAATTTCCATCACACGGGTTTAAACAAAAAGGCTTAGGGTTGTTGGCTAAGTGGGTTGTCAAACGAAGGTTTAGGCTCAAAGTTGGCAACTAAGGGATAATTTTTGGGTAAGGGTATAAGAATGGTGTAAAAGGAAAAAGGGTCACCTAGTGTCTTAATCATTCTTGTGCTCGTATTTGGTCTATGGTCTTGAACGTATCTAAAGTTGCAAGTTCTACAATACGCGACTAATGGTCCACTCAAACAATGAAACATGTAATTTTTATGATATAGAAGTGGCTCAAAACCTCACGTATAAGGGTATGATATGTGATATGCATCAAAAGCTAGTTCCTTAGGCGAATTATTCCCAAATAACCACCCGTTAAATACCCTTCATGCTATAAATTTGAACTTGACCATGACAAAAGACCAAATGGGTTGTGCCATCCCTCGTTGACTTAGCTACTTGCGCTTTTAAGATTGCTTTTGAAACAAGAAACTTTTGAAAATTTTTTGAAATTTTCCTCCATCCCCACACTTGAGGTAAACATTGTCCTCAATGTGTAGTATTTAAATGAACGGGTCAAAATCTAAAACTTTTACTACTCCCCCATCCCCACACTTGAGGTAAACATTGTCCTCAATGTGTAAGAACTAGAGTTTTAAAACGCATAAGGGATGCGACACGGCTAACCCTCCCAAAGTTCACCCCGGCTTTCAAACATTTAACAAACAATCCACTTATTATTAATAATCAAGGTAAAATGAAAACGCATGCACCTGATTTTGTTGCTTGATGTCCATATCTCCTTCTTCTCTTCATAACAAAATGGTTGTCTCGCGAACATCATGTTCCTACAAATTCTAACCCTTGTGTAGAAGCATGCTTCTCACAACCATCAAAATTTGTTAGTTACCTAGTTCTACCATTTTTATGAAAATATTACCAAGCCATGCATTATTTTACCTTCATTTATGTGGAAAAACAAATAAAAGACGAAATAAAAATAAAACACACAAAATAAAATAAACAACACAAAACATACCATCCTTCACCGCTGATATCGCTCATTCAAACAATGTCAAACCTTGAACATAATATGCAATGTTGAATTCTAATCGATAAGTAGATGTAAAATCTGATTTTTAAATTTCCAAAGTTGCTAACTTTAACATCTTCATATCAATTTAGTATGTTTATTCTCAAGATTCTCAAAATTTCATGGTTTTAACAATATTCAACATTACCACTATGCTCAATCATGCATTAACCTAGTGTAATCACATCACTAAGACTAAACATGCTCAAATCCCACCCAAATCAAGTAATCATCCTTAGGTTTATGCTAAAACATCATACATTATGATAAACAACCTACTCTCAAACAATGAGCTTAAAAATTCGGAAGAAATCAACAACACATATGAAAATTATGCATAAAATTACTGAAAGTTCATACCTCTGATGTTAGATAACAAGAGGAACTAAGAAAAATGCAAAGCAAGAGACTTGGATGAACATTCTTCAAAACCCTAAAAAATCACGCCCAGAAATCTTGCAAACGAGCAAGAATTGATGGAAACCGTTATGGGGGTTTTGTTCCTCTCGAAAAACTAAACACTTTAGGCTCAAGAATCAACTGATTTGGGTGAGAATTGAAGAAGTTATGAAGGTTTGAAGATTCTTGGGAATTTTTAAAACGGGTTTTGATTCGAATTTTTTTATTTTTATTTATTTTTTTTTCAATTTTTTTTATTATTCTTTTTTTATATATTTTTTTTCATTAAAAACGAATTTTTTTATTAGTATTCTTTTTTTTATTAAAAACGAATTTTTTAACAAAAACGAATTTTTTTTATTTTTTTTATTAAAAACGAATTCATTAAAAACGAATTTTTTAATAAAAACGAAAATTATTTTTTTTCAATAAATTTTTTTTATATTTTTTATATATATATATATATATATTTTTATTAAAAACGAAATTTTTTTTTTATTTTTTATTTTTTTTAAACGAATTTTTTTTTTAATTTTTATTATTTTTTTTTAAAACGAATTTTTTAATAAAAATGAATTTATTATTATTATTTAAAAAAAAAACGATTTTTTTAAGCCCGTCGCCGACGGCTTGTGGTTTGAGCAAAATCTTCCGACGGCTTAAGCCCCTGGCTACGGGCTTTGTGTGCCGACGGCTGTTTTGGTAGCCCGTCGCTGACGGCTGCCCCAATTTTTTTTTTTTTATGAAAACTATATTTAAAAATAAGAACTTTTAATGAAGACTATGTACTTATAAAATTCCTAAAAAAAATAAAATTCTTTTTGTGATTTTTATTATAAGTTAAAATTAAAAATTAAAAATACGAAGAATCATAACGATTCTACCACCCCCTAAAATAAACGTATATTGTCCTCAATACACAAACAAATTCTAAAAACATACCTTACGTCTTCAAAACCCGTTTATGATGTCCGGACTTCACATAATCAAATAAGGTTAGTAGGAAACGTTTACGATTATATCTAAAATACACAAAAAATTAAAACTATACACAATTCTAACTAAAATGTTACAATAACAAGCCTAACTCACTTTCGTAGAAATCACGGTTGCATTTAGCTTATGCAACAAGCCCTTTTAAACCCCCCCAATAGCTTAGGAGGACGAGAGGTCTCGTGAGGGTTATATAGGGAACACACCCACAACGTTCATTTAACTACTAAAATAAAATAAAACAAATAAAAATACAAACTCTACAACTACCATACCTGATTTACCCCTCATGGTGGTCGAAGTGCACATTTGCCTACCGAGTTTCCAACAAACGCTCGGTAATTAGCATGCCGAATCCATTCTCTTTTTCTTCTATTCGGCATGCGTAACGTACAACTTCGGGGTCGCTTCTTACCAAACCGGCCAATGTCTTGCAATGCCACCCTTCGAATCCTTATACCCGAACCCTCATCCCCAACTTTGTTGGTTGGAGTGATAAGTATGGGAGAAGGATAGGCATGAATGTGGGCTTCTTTTGGTTCTGACCCGTCTTGCGATGTGATGTCTTCCGCTCGGTTCAAACATTCATTTTCTTGCTCGGGAAGATCGATAACCTCTTCCACCACATCACCATCTACTATTGTACCATTGGCCCAAACCTCTTGGTCTCGTTTAAGTTGGGCTAATTCCTCCGCTAATTGACCCACTTGCACCACCAATGCTTCATGGGCTTTATCTCTCACTTCATTCTCTTTCTTCATATCTTTGATATCCTGGTGATATTCTTTCATCATGTCCATGAGAGCATCAAGCTTAGAATGCATCGAATCTTGTGGGTTCTCGTATACCGGTTGAGGGTATTCATTATAATAATCATCATACTCCTCATCCCGGTAACTTGAGAAATATGGTGAATTGGGTTCATAGTAATAGTCTTGATAATGTGGTGGTGGTGGATTATCATATGGATAATATGAGGATGGACCATTGAAATCTTCATAGTCCGCCCTCCTATATTCATACAATCCGCTGAGGTAGTCTTCCCGATCCTTGTTGGCTTGAACTTTTTCGTGGAAAACATAGCAATCTTCTAAATAATGCTCTCCGCTTCCGCAAAACTCACACGGATCATCATCCACCCAATTCATATTGAAAGATGGTACCTGCAAAACATGTTCCTGCACAAACAAGCTCGACCACCCGAAGTAAAATCACAAATATACAGGACAAAGGAAAGAAAATAAACTAAACAACTTAAACAGATAATCACGAATTTCAAACAATAATCCAAACACAAAGCGCACGCACTCCCCGGCAACGGCGCCAAAATTTGATCGGATTGTCGCGCTCCGGTCAAAGATAATATTTATATGCCCAAATTACCCTTAACAAATAGCTAGTGGTAGCAAGGGGTCGAACCACGAAGAGTATGTGGTTTGTGAATGGATTCACAAGAATTAGAACGATTGTCACAAATTATGAAGCTTGCTATGATATTCTTGTATTTGTGTTTTTGATGGACGAAGTGAATTTATCTAAATGAATTGGTTTAAATGGATAACAACTACTAATTGACAATTGTAATAAAAATTTGGTTACTAGACAATAATAAGTAAAAGGAATCACACCCGGTTTCGGTAATTGCTAACTTAAGGTTTCTACAAGTTTTAAGATTCAACTCAATTGCATATGATTAGCGGATTTAGTGTACCGTGACTTAGGTGCTAATAACTATCAACGTTTCAAGAACGGACAAGAATACACTTTGTAATCAACACAAGTAAATCCTAACCAAGACAACGCATATTACACATAACCATTTCATAAAGTCATAACTTTTAACATCGCTCGACAATTTATGAATACGAAACAAATGCAAGCTATTGTCAAAGGTTTCAAAAACCATACACAAATTGTCACAAAGTTGAAGCAAGAAACAATTCAAAACCATAAATTAAACAACTACCTACACCGGGGTGAAACCGAGATGATTAGCCGCTCATAGGGCTGTAAACGAACCGAACGTTCAGCGAACAGTTCGTGAACTGTTCGGCGGGAAGTTTGTTTATGTTCGTTCGTTTAATAAACGAACGAACATGAACAAAAAATTTCGTTCGATTAGTTAAATGAACGAACATGAACAGAGGTCTCATTCGTTCGATTGTGTTCGTGAACGTTCGGTAAGGTGTTTGTGAACGTGTTCATGAACATTCGTTGATTTGTGTTCTTTTATGTTCGTATGTTTGTACTTTAATTGAAGATCTTTATACTTACATATATTTTATGTGTGCTTTTTATATTATTAAACTGTTATTTATTTTATTATCCTAACAATTAAACTAGGAAACCCTTTTCACATTGTTTATGCACTAATTCCCTTTTATTTCTCATTATTTACACCGGGGAATACGATCGAACCCCGTTCCACAATAAAGGATTCAAGTTCGAGTGCTACTCTATGGGCCATCTATCTTTATCCTTCGTCGCGTTCGCCAAATTTATTTGTGTTCGTTTATGTTCGTGAACCGTTCGGGAACACGCTCATTTCCTTAATGAACGAACACGAACACAATATCTCGTTCGGTAAGTGTTCATGAACCGTTCGTGAACACATTTATTTCCTTAACGAACGAACACGAACAAGGCCTTGTTCGTGTTCGTTCGGTTCATTTACAGCCCTAGCCGCTCACGGTTGAAGAAGCTTGATCACCGGAAGAATGAACCTTGACGGAAGTCATGTTGGAGCTTGGAGGATGGAGATTGATGATGGTTGAAAGATGGAAGTAGAAGATGACCGTCGTTGGTCCTTCGACATCTTTCTTCCTTGATGATGATCTTCATTTATAGCCATGGAAGCACCTTGGAGCATTTACACTTTGGAGCATTCACTTCTCCATATGAACTTGGAAGAGATTGGTTGTGTCTCCATTGAAATATGAATGCTCATGAATTTGGAAGAGATTGGTTTCTCTAAAGTCTGCTCAAATTTAATGTTCTTGGCCCCCCAAAGACTAAGAACCCGTATTTACTTCAAAAGTCAAGCTTTCAATTATTAAAAAGCATCCAAGAAATAATTGTTCCGGAACTACTTTGCAGGCACCGTAGCCTACTGTGGTTTTGGCCGTAGCCTATGGTGCCCAGAAAATGACTTTTCTGTTTTCTTCATAGCTTCTTCGTTATAGCTCCGTTTTACGCACCGTTTTCGCCCACGTATTCGTAATTCAGCCCTCTATCATAATATCTTCCAATGTCTTCATGTTAACTCCATTAACATTCCATAAAACACATCCAATCTTCATGGTTAACCCTGTTTTTGTTCATTTCACATCCCCGGTTGATCCCGTTTGATCCCGGTGTTTCGTAAAGCTTCCCGAATAGCACCTTTAACTCCGTTAGACCTACAAAACATAATTCTAGTCAAAGTAGGCTATTCGACAATAAAGTTTATGTAAAAACATAAAATTAAACATAATAAGGCACCGGTTTTTGACCACGCATCACATCCCCACACTTGTCTTTTGCTTGCCCTCAAGCAAATTTGTTTTTCACTTTCGCGTGGGTCGAACAATGAACACACTTCCCATTCCCGAGACAAAGGTTAAGGTCTATTGTCATACAAAAGTTCAAACTCTTTACAATTCTCAAAATATCTAACGGTAATGCCATTCGACCGAACAACCCTTTCCCCTTTTGGCATCCTATAAATACCCCTGTCATTGTCATCCTTTCCACTTTTGGAAATCCCTGTTCGACCAGCACACTTAACTCAACCTTTTCTCAGATTTCTCTCAATCCTGGTAACATCTCGCCCTAAATCTTGTACTTTCTTGATCTACACGCACTCCTACACCTTTCTATCTTTTACATCTTAACTTTTAACCGTGAAATCACTGGATTTCGGGTGTTCTAAGGTGACGTCACCATGTGTTCTTCAAGAACTCCATGTTTTGACCTCAACCCACTAAGAACAACCTAGATCTAACTGATTTCCACAAAGATCTTGTAAAGATCTCGACACAAGTGTGGTGAAATGGGATTGAAAGATGGTTTTAACCATTCTTTCGACTCTTGTTACACTTAAAACACTCCAAACCGGTAGAACCAGGTTCTGATCTAGTCTCCTACTCGTCCATAGTGCTGTACTGGCTCGGATCTAGATTCTACTCACGAGACTACCGACCTCGGGTTAACCAAGAACAACTGCCTCAAGCCGGCCACCAGTCGGGCTAGGGTGATTCCTAGTCGGGTTGGTCAACTGGGTTGAACTAGGGGTTCCGTTGGCTAACGCGTGGTCAAAGTGACTCGACATAACGACAAACCTTCGAAACAACCAAGTGTAGAACGAACAGGACAATCCGAACGGATTACCATTCGATCGGATTGACCATTCGACCGGGTTGCCATTCGACCAGAATGACCATTCGAACGAGTTACCTACACTTGGGTCCCACCTTTAAAAACAACCTTAGTTAAAGTTTGGGTATTGAATGAATTGCAATCCGATCGAACGACTCTTTGAAAGGATTACTCTTCGGATTATGAGATACTAAGACTTTAAAAGACTTAACAACTTTCAACATGTTCATGGCACGAGTTGACATTCGGCCGAATTGCCATTCGATCGAATGACACATATGTAGTGAACTTGTTTTAATGAGTAACCTCATCTTTAAGTCACCAATCGACCGGATGACCTTTCGAACGAATTGCCATCTGCACGATTAGTCATCCGATCGACCGACTTGAAGGATAGAGATACTTAAATGCTTTTTAAATGCTACAACGAAAACTTCAAAGGACAAGCCATCATACACAAACACATCCTTGACATAGGAAGAAACAATCCACTTGAGTCGTCATCCGAACGGATTGACATCCGCACGAATGACCACCCGAACGGATTACCATCCGCACGGATTACCATTCGAACGAATTTCCATCCGCACGGACTACTGTTCGACCGGATTACAATCCGCTCGAACTACTAATCGACCCATCTTCACTTGTCTCGTTTCCTTATCGTTATGCTATCAAATCTATTCAGGCTAACCGTACTCGCTAAGCGCTCCCTTCAATCCATAATCACTGTGAGTATACTCGATCCCTTTTTGCTTTAAGCACTTTTGGGTGTTACATACGTTACGAATATTCAAACTAAAACTATCACACTACTCAAACTATTTGAACGCTAACCGTGAATGCATGTTATACGTGGCTTATGAATGCTTGTTTGTTATGTTTACACATGGAATGTTGTCTACCTGCCTTAGCAACGATAGTACTATAGTTTGGACTCAGCACCCGTTCACACGGGGGTTGTTAAGGATCTTTTACTTGCATGGATTACGGTGGTAATCAGGTATTGCGAACTGCCTCGGGCAGTCAACCCGCAGTCATTGGTATCGATGGATCTATGTCGATAACTAACGTGCTTCATTTCACTATGTGTACGTGCTGGTTATGCGTAAACGAATTCGAACTCTATATGCTATTATCAAACTTGTATGCTCACCTTTACATTATATGTATTGACTTTTATTTTAACGTATGTGACAGATGTTTAGGTTGTTTGTATGCCTAGCTCACTGTGAAATTGAAGCTAGGAAAGGTCTAGGAAGCTCTATGCGTGGTGATGAAATCCAAGCTAGGAGAAAGAGTCCTAGAAACCAACAAAATAAACTATTTATGTTTAAATCTGAGTTGTCGGAACAGAATATTTGTTTTGATGTTGTCTGTAATAATTTGTTTGCTATTCGAGACATGGTATGGGACGTGTTAATTTAAATTGAATGGTAATGATAGTTGTTATGGAAACTTCTGGACAATCTGTTTCGCTCAGTGCCACGCCCCGATGATTCCGCCATCGGTTGGGGTGTGACACTCTAGTTGGTGATGAATGCTATATGGCGGACATCGTTGATGAGTGTATACCTCTATGCGACATTAGTGTCGAAGAGGAAAACACAATAGAGGAATGTTTTATGTTTGACAGGTTACAAGGAGATATGAATCGAAGCATGGATGAAGAAGTGAAAGAGTTAGAGGTCATGGCGGCAAAGGAAGGAAGGCCCACTTAGACACACCAAGTGGAAAGTCTTCCAGAAAGCATTGATACAAAGTTGAAGCCCTCATTGGAAGAGCCTTCGGTGCTAGAGTTGAAGGTGTTACCCAAGCATCTTAAGTATGCTTATGTGGGTGAAGGTAGCATGCTCCCGGTTATCATTGCATCTAACTTAGCTGAGGAGCAAGAAGAAAAGTTGATGAAAGTATTGATCAACTATAGAGCCGCTATCGGGTGGACCATTGCGGATTTGAAGGGAATTAGTCCCTCGGTGGTGATGCACAAGATCATCACGGAAGACGACATGAGTCCTTCTCGTGACACACAACGGAGATTAAATCCGTACATGCGAGAAGTGGTGAAGAAGGAGGTATTGAAGTGGCTAGATGCGGGTATCATCTACCCTATCTTGGATAGCCAATGGGTAAGCCCGACACAAACAGTTCCTAAAAAAGCGGGCATTCAAGTCGTCACAAATGGCGCAGGTGAAGAGGTCGCCACTCGGCCGGTAACCGGGTGGCGTATTTGTATTGATTATAGGAAGTTAAATGCTGCAACTTCCAAAGATCATTTCCCTTTGCCATTTATTGACCAAATTGTTGAGAAATTGGCCGGACAAAAATTTTATTGTTTTCTGGATGGTTATTCAGGATACAATCAAATTGCTATACATCCGGAAGACCAAGCAAAGACTACCTTTACTTGTCCATACGGCACCTTCGCATTTAGGTGAATGCCCTTTGGACTTTGTAATGCCCCCGCCACCTTCCAAAGGTGTATGATGAGTATCTTTTCAGATATGGTGGGGAAGTCATTGGAAATCTTCATGGATGATTTTTCAATATTTGGGTCATCATTTGATACATGCCTTGACCAACTCGAAAAAGTTTTAAAAAGATGTGTTGAGAAAAATCTTGTTTTTAGTTGGGAGAAGAGCCATTTTATGGTTCAAGAAGGGATTGTGTTGGGGCATGTCGTCTCAAGTCATGGGATTGAGGTGGATAGAGCAAAAGTGCAAGTCATATCCACTTTGCCTTATCCCACAAGTGTTAAGGGTATTCGGTCGTTCTTAGGACACGCGGGGTTTTATAGGAGGTTTATAAAAAGTTTTAGTCATATAACGAAACCCCTTTGTAATCTATTGTTAAAAGATAAAACATTTGATTTTGATAAGAATTGCCAAAATGCCTTTAACATTTTGAAGAAAAAGTTGGTTGAGGCCCCAATCTTGCAATCACCGAATTGGTCTTTACCATTCAAAATTCTGTGTGATGCAAGTGACTATGCGGTGGGGGCCGTATTGGGTCAACGGGTAGACAAGAAACCGGTTGCCATTTACTACGCAAGTAAGACTCTCTCAGATGCACAATTAAATTATACAACTACCGAGAAAGAGCTACTTGCGGTGGTATATGCGTTGGATAAATTTCGTGCTTATATATGGGGTACTAAGGTCATTGTATATTCTGACCATTCTGCAGTTAGATATCTCAAGGACAAGAAGGATTCAAAGCCGAGATTAATCTGATGGGTTCTCTTGCTACAAGAATTTGATTTGGAAATTAGAGATAAGAAAGGGAGCGAGAATGTGGTTGCGGACCACTTGTCCCGATTGGTTGTGGAGGAGGATTCTTCCCGTGAAGAGATCAATGAGAACTTTCCAGATGATCAAATTTTAAAAGTTGCAATATTACCATGGTATGCTAATATTGTTAATTACTTGGTCACAGGTGACTTGCCGGCTCATTGGGATAGAAGGAAGAGGTTGCACTTCCTTTCTCAAATCAAGTACTACACGTTGGAAGAACCGGACATATTCAAGTTTTGTCCGGATCAAGTCGTTCGAAGATGCATACCTGACGAGGAGATTCCTAGCATTTTGATGCACTTGCATTCATTTGCTTGTGGGGGCCATTTCAGTGGTCACAAAACCGGGCACAAAGTGCTCAATAGCGGCCTTTATTGGCTGACTATTTTTAAGGATGCTATTAATTTCGCTAAGAACTGTGTAGAGTGTCAAAAGTTAGGGGGTATTTCTAAAAGGGATGAAATGCCCATGCAACCGATCCGCATTGTAGATATTTTTGATGTGTGGGGGATCGATTTCATGGGCCCATTCCCAAATTCGCATGGCAACTTGTACATCTTGGTGGCGGTCGATTATGTATCCAAATGGGTCGAAGCGATTGCCACCAAGACGAATGACCATACCGTTGTTTTCAATTTTGTACAAACAAACATAATTTCTAGATTTGGGATTCCCCGAGTGATCATTAGTGATGGGGGATCTCACTTTAAGAATTTTAACTTTGTTAAACTCTTGAAACGGTTTGGTGTTGACCATCGAATCTCTACCCCTTACCCCCCACAAACAAGCGGTCAAGTGGAGGTTTCCAATAGGCAAATAAAATAAATTTTGCAAAAGATCGTGCGACCCGACCGAAAGGATTGGTCGACGAAGTTGAATGATGCTTTGTGGGCTTATAGAATGGCTCATAAAACACCTATTGGAACTACACCTTATCGCTTAGTTTATGGACGAAATTGCCATTTACCGGTTGAACTTGTGCATCGTGCTTGGTGGGCTATCAAAGAGGTTAACATGAAATATGACGATGCAGGAAAGGAGCGAAAGTTAAAGCTTTGCGAATTGGAGGAGCTTAGGGAAGAAGCGTACGAGTGCGCCTCAAAATACAAGGATGATATGAAGAGGGCACATGATGCGAAGTTGAAGCCGAAGGAGTTTGAAATGGGTCAAAAGGTTTGGCTATATAACTCACGGCTTAAGTACTTTCCCGGTAAGCTTAAGAGCAAATGGATGGGCCCGTACGTGATTACACGCGTCGGGAAACTTAGAGATGTTACAATCAAGGACCCGAAGGATGGTTCGAAGCAAACGTTTAATGGCCATCGCCTTAAACCGTTCGTTGACGGTAACAATGATAAAGAGGATGAGAATGTGGAGTTGGTGAACTTCGTGGTAAGTGTGCCAACTTATGAGGTCAACTGAAAGGATCGGTAATGGGTTTTGTAAAGTTATGTTCAATTTATTTAATTGTTTGAGTATTTTTGTGTTAATCGTTTTCGCTTCGTACTAACCCTCAAGAGTGTGTGAAGTTCGGATATCATGAACGGGTCTTGAAGACAAAAGGTATGTTTTTAGGCTTATTTGTGTGTATTAGGGACAATACACGACTTTTCGGGGGGTGGTAGGGGCCGTTAACGGTTTTCGCGTTTTCAAAATTTAACTTATAAAAAAAGTACAAAAATATTTTTAATATTTTTTAGGATTTTTAAATGCATATAGTGCTTTTACAAAAGTTCATAAATTCCCTCCTATTTGTCATAAAAAAATATAAAAAAATAAAATAAAAAAAAAATGAAAAAGTAGAAACCGTCGCCGACGGTGGGGGGTCTCCGTCGCCTACGGTACCTCAAAAGTTGTGTGGCCTCAAAATGTCCATAGACAGCGACATAAGCCGTCGCCCACTTTCAGCAATTCCAAGCACCGTCGCCGACGGTGGTCAGGCCCGTCGGCGACGGCTCCCCTAAAGCTAGCCGACGAAAAAAATGTGTTAGATATCCAGGATCGAACTCAAAGTCTTTAAACCCTTTCAAACACATATGAAATGGGTTTTAGGCCACACAAATCGATTTTGGGGACCCTCCTCTGACCAAGGCACATTCTAATCCACTCATTCATCACATCTACTTCTTCCATTCACCATCATCTTCCCCAACTCACCTCTAGAACCCTAATTCTTCAACTTCTCATAACTCCTTGATTCTCACCCAAATCCAGTGATTCTTGAGCCTATCTTGCATAATTTTTCGAGAGGAACAAAACCCCCCATAACGGTTTTCATTAATTCTTGCTGGTTTGCAAGATTTCTGAAGTCAAAGATTCGGGTTTTTGAAGAGTGTTAACCAAGTCTCTTGCTTTGCATCTTTTCATAGTTTTTCTTGTTTATCCACGCTAAAGGTATGGAATTTCAGTAAATTCATGCATGATTATCATATAAATTGTTGATTTCTTTCGAAATTTTAAACTTAGTGTTTAAGAGTAGATTGTTTATCATAATGTATGATGTTCTAGCATGAATTTAAGAATGATTACTTGATTCGGGTAGGATTTGAACACGCTCTAGTCTTGGTGATGTGATTACACTAGATTTTTGCATGATTGAGCATAGTTGTGATCTTGAATATTGTTGAAACCATGAAACTTTGAGAAATTTTGTGAATAAACATGTTTAATTGATATGTAGATGATAAGATGTGCGACTTTGGAAGTTTAAAAAGGCGATTTTACATCTAGTTATTGATTTAAATTCAACATTGCATATTATGTTCAAAGTTTGAGATTGTTTGAATATTTGGGTGCTAATTGTTCTCTATTGTCTTTTGAATGTAGCTATGGTCGGAGGAAGAAAGAAAGCAAAAACTTCCGGGCAAGGTTCATCTTCTGGAGCCGGGTCAGGCTCGGGGCATTATCAAAGACAATGGGAACAATTAAGCAATGTGATAGAAGGTGATGGACGACTCTATCGACAGGATGGGGAGGAGTTCAAGAATAGTCAATCGGCCTCAGTATGGAAAGACGAAAAGCAGAAGGCTCTTTCCCGGTACCGAAACAAAAAATTAGAGGCGAAGATGTGGAAGATGAAAATGGTCACGGACGTTTCAAAGCCCGTACCCAATAGAGTAGTATGTGAGCGTGTGGTGAATGTCGAAGAATTCCGCACAATTGGCATAGTTTAAAAGTTTGAGAAGATTGGATGGGAACGAGTACTAGATTGGTGTGAGGGGATCACCACACGAGTTTATTTGGGTGCGGTTTGTGAATGGTTGTCAACTTTGCGGTTTGAAAATTCAGATGGGCCAGCTCCTACATGGCAGTTGATCGGCAATATTGGCAAAAATCAAATGATCATGTCATTTGAACACATGAATGCCATTGCGAGATTTGATTCGCTTGGGGTTGAAGCATATGACTACTATGACTATGACCATTTTCTGGATAACAAGGCAAACACGGCTGATCCGGATCAAATGCTAGCATCGGTATTGCCAGGTTCTGGGGGTGCAGGGGAGTCCAAAAACGACTTGTCCTTGGAGGGTAGAATATTACAAGGCATTTCATTGAAGAATGTTATGGTGCGGTTCGGAGACCGCGGGACGGTGAAGGCACCCGACTGCCGGGTCTTACATTCATTGTTGTACGGGACGCCAAGGCTATCATGGCGTCAAATCATGATGATAAATACGTGGGATACAAGGGAGTCGTTCAAAAGGAAGATGATCCCCTACATGCGGTTAACCAGCGTGATGATTTTGCAGCAAAACACGTTGCCCCCGGAATCGTTGTGGGTTTCTAAACCCATTGATCAGTTTAACCTCGCTTCAATGAAGCGGCATTGGAAGATAACGGTTAAAGTTGTTGGTCATCTTCACACAGTGGAGGATGAACAAGGCAACAGTTACAGGTACACTGATCAGGGTGATGATGAAGAGGGTGATGAAGATCAGGAGATGGTTGATATAGAGGATGAGACGGAGCCTCCCGGTCCACGGGGACCAAGGCAGAAGAGATACATGCGGAAACATTGGGAAATTTCTGCCGATGTAGCAAATTTTGTGAGTCAAAGACAGGTGCCGACGTACAGGAATTTTAACCGTGGGCAATAAGCGGTTTACGATAACGTCTCGGCATGTATAGGTGAGGGAAGAGAATATGAGGTAAGAAGGAAAGGATGGGAAGAGACGCACGGGGAGTACACGCAAGAACAGTGGGCTTCCCAAGCATCCTTTCGCGAGAGGATGGAGAAACAAATGGAGGAACAACAATTGCAACAAGCGCTACAAAGGTCACAATTGGAACGCTTGTTACAATTATAAGAGGAAGATAGGGCCCGAAGACGGGCATGGGAGGAAGAAGAGACAAGGCGTCAAAACGAACAAAGAGAATTAGAACAAAGCCGATGGAGAGCTTATTGTGTTTCTAAGCAAATGGCTATTAATAATGCCAAGGTGCTCCACGATCAAGAGCGACATCAAAGAGACTATGAAGCCGGTCTCCCTTATGCTGAACACTCGGGGTGGACCGATTACCCCAACCTCCCCCATCCACGAGGCCCATCCGATCCAACCCTTCATTGGCCCGAGGCAGTAGGCTCCTTCTTCATCCCAATTCCTTACCAACCACCACCTCAAGGAGAGCAGGGTCCACTTGATAACTATAGGGAGATGTTTGAGGCCCTCACTGGTTATCAATACCAGCCAAACCCGCCAGTTAACCCTAACGAGAGATATCAGCGGTAGAGGCAAGGTATGTTTTGTGTTGTTGTTGTTGTATAATATTTTGTTTTCTTTATTTCTATTTCGTTATTATTTATTGTTTCCTAGTTAAATGAATGTTGTGGGTGTGTTCCCTATATAACCCTCACGAGACCTACTCGTCCTCCCAAGCTATTGGGGGGTTTAAAAGGGCTTGTTGCATAAGCTAAATGCAACCGTGATTCCTACGAAAGTGAGTTAGGTTTGTTATTGTTGTAAACTATTTTCCACATAAATCAAAGTGAAATAACGTATGGCTTGGTAATATTTTCATAAAAGTGGTAGAACTAGGTAACTAACAAAATTTTGATTGTTGTGAGAAGCATGCTTCTACACAAGGGTTAAGATTTGTAGGTACATTGTGTTCGTGGGACCACCGCTATCTTGAAGAGAAGAAGAGCACACGAGGAATGAGCTCAAAAATCAGGCGCATACGTTTCTTTTTACTTTTGATTTTTAGTTAGCAAATAAGTGGATTGTAAATTGTATATTATTTTTCCGGGGTGAAATTTTGGGGAAGTTAGTCGTGTCACATCCCTTGTGTGCTTTAAAAACTCTAGTTCTTACACATTGAGGACAATGTTCACCTCAAGTGTGGGGATGGGGGAGTAGTAAAAGTTTTAGATTTTGACCCATTCATTTAAACACTACACATTGAGGACAATGTTTACATCAAGTGTGGGGATGGGGGAAAATTTCAAAAATATCTTGTTTCAAAAGCGATCTTAAAAGCACAAGTAACTAAGTCAACGAGGGATGTCACAACCCATTTGGTCTTTTGTCATGGTCAAGTTCGAATTAATAGCATGACAGGTATTTAGCGGGTGGTTATTTGGGAATAATCCGCCTAAGAAACTAGTATTTTATGCATGTCACATACCATACCCTTTTAGATATGTGAGGTTTTTGAGCCACTTTTATACCATAGATTACATACCTATGTTTCTTTGTTTGAGTGGACCATTAGTCATATATTGTAGAACTTGCAACTTTTGATACGTTTGAGACCATAGACCGAATACAAGCACGAGAATGATTAAGGCATTAGGTAAACCTTTTCATTTAAAACCATTTATCCATCCTTACCCAAATAAGTCCCTCTAGTCGCCCACTTTAAGCCTAAACCTTTCGTTTGACCACCCTATAGCCCATAACCTTAAACCCTTTTTTCTTTTAAACCCGTGTGATGGAAATTCGATTATAGGAGTTGTATTTGTATAGCTGCATTTGAATGTTTGCATTAAAAAAATCAGAAAATGTTATGAAAAAGAATCGAAAAAGCGTTAAGAAAAACACAAAAAGAAGTGTTAGTAGTTGCTGAATAAAAGGCGAAAGTTGTTGCCTCATAATTGATGTTTATATTTAGTTTTGTTTAGTTTAGTGGTTTGTAATAAAAATTGAGTTTTCATCACCTTAGCCACTTTAAAATATCCTATTTCCTACCCTTAGCCTAGCCCCGTTACAACCCTTACAAAGACCTTATGACTTATGCTTTGTATTCGTGATCGATGGTGGAGAATGATTGAGTTGCAAGCTTATGCAGGTATGTGGTCTAATCGGTTTTGTATGACAATCGACCTTAACCTTCGTCTCGGGAATGGGGAGTGTATTCTTTGTTCGACCCATGTGAAAGTGAAAAACAGATTTGCTTGAGGGCAAGCAAAAGACAAGTGTGGGGATGTGATACGTGGTCAAAAACCAGTGCTCGTAATTGTTTAATTTGATGTTTTTACACAAGTTTTCATTTCGAATGGCCTACTTTTGATTAGATACTTGTTTTGCAGATCTAGCAAAGTTTAAGGAGCTTTTCGGGAGCTTTGCGGGTCACCGGGATGCGAAACGGGTCAACCGGGAGCAAGGAACGCGAAAAATGAGAAATGAAGATTTGAGGCACCGTGAAATCACCCGTAGCCTAAAATGTCCGTAGACAGCGAGATTGGCCGTCGGCCACATTTTAACTTACACACTCCGCGACGGGGCTTCAGGCCGTCGGCGACGGCCCTCCTATGTTGACGACAAGCTGTTTTGACTTTTAGGTGGTGAATGATCTAAAATACATGTGGGTCATCATTATTTCGGCAGTTACACACTTTGGAGAGTTTGAAATCATCTTTTGGAGCCTATTCTCAGGACTTTTAATCACCAATTTCACCTAGCATCATCTCTATCACCCGAATCAACATCCAAATCATCACAATCCAAATCATCACAATCATCCATTCCATAACCCTAATCCTCAATCATCCTTCAATCCATCCACTACCATCTATCATTCTAAACCCTAACCACCATTTTCACCACTTCAAGGCTTCAAGATGATGATGTTCGAGTTCTCAATTTCCGGTGATAGCGTTCGTCCTTCCATGAGCGGCTAATTTCTTGGAGGTTTAACCCCGGTGTAGGTTATTGTAAGTCCAGGGTTTAAACAATGTTTTAGTTTGATTTTGTGACAAATTGAATTGTATTTGAATTGATTGACAATTGTCTTGCATTTGAACTATATTTGTGAATTGTCGAGTGAGTTATGAAATTTGACTTTGTGAAACAAGTTTGTGCAATTATGCCTTGTCATTCAAAAGGTTTTACTTGTCCAAAGTAACGAAGTGCATTGTGGTTCGTGTTATGCGTTGATAGCAATTGGCACCTAAGCTTTGATGATAGAAATCCGTTAATAACATATTCAAGTGAATTAAATCTAAAACGTTTAAGAACCCTAGGATTGCAAGTACCGAACCGGGTGTGAGCCTTGTTTTATCTATCTTGTCTAAACCGTTATTTACATTTTTGCAATTGTTGATTTTTAATAGTCATCAACCAAATTCTTTTAGTAATTTTAATTCACATCCTTCAATCAAACAAAAATATACAAAAACATAATAGCAAGCTTCATAAGTTGTTACACATAATTCAATTCAATCAAATCCACTCGCAAACCACATACTCTTCGTGGTTCGACCCCTTGCTACCACTAACTATTTGTTAAGGGTAATTTTGGGACTATAAATATTATCTTTGACTGGAGCGCGATAGTCCGATCACTCACCTCCTCCCCCTCTCTTGGTTTCGGCCAAGATCAAGCACCACCACCACCATCATTTCCAACTCAATCCCATCCATTCCGAGATCATCCTAAGGTGTAAGAAGGTGTTTAAGGAAGCTTGGTGCTCTTGGGGATTGAAGGACCTCACCCAATTGCTTTTATCCAACACTTTTTTCATCACCATCATCTTGTGTTCTTCCCTAGCCTTGTGCTAGTAGTAAGGCCCTCATAACCCTTTGTTACTTCATATTTTGATGAATAAAAGATGATGAACATTGTTAATCTTGATGAACACTAAAGAACATAATCATGAAACTTTAACATAAGTTATTTAACATATGAATACTTGTTGATTAGTGATGATTTGCTTCTTGATGATTGATGATTTTTGTTAGTGATATTAGACATCATATGGAACCTACTAGATTGTGATTAAACACATGATCTAGTAAGTTAAGGTGGTGATCTTGTGAAAGACCAAGATCATCATGCTTATTGTTTTCATGAACTTGAAAAATGAAAATGATTTTTGTGAATGATGTAGTATGTAATATGTTACTAGACATAGATGTAGATGATTAAAAAAATAGTTTTCCAAAGAAACCAAGTTAAATTACAAGATTTACATGAACATTGTTTTTAAAGAAACTAATCATGTTTCTAGAGGTGAAACAAGTATAAGAACACATTGTTTACAAGAAAAATTCAAGAGAATGATTTTTGGAAAAATCATCTAGTAAGTTGTAAACACCTAAATTCTTTAAGAATGAGATTTTTAAAGAAATAAACACACTTTAAAGGGTAACTAAACCTACTAAACACACTACCAAGTTTCTACAAGTTTTTATGGAAGTTCAAGTTCATGATTATTATGTAAATAGCATAGTTTTGACACTTGGTAAGTGTAAGTTGTTTAGGGTTGATTGTTGATTGTTTGTGATGATTTTGAAAAGAAAATGATATGCTTTGATAGCATGGACACCTCCATTTTTAGGGGAAACTATGGCAAAATTTTCTAAAAATAGAAACACTTAGAGAAATATTTTCTAAACAAATATTTACAAGTGTGTTTTAACTATGGTTTTCAATATAAACTTTGCCATAGATTTTGTTACAAAAATACAAGTATTGGAGGTTGGTTTTTGTAAATAAAAATAACTAAATATGTATTTGAAAGATATATATTTAGAAGACTCATTGTGTGTGATTATTTGTATACTTTGTATATTAGCTATATTATTTTAGGATTTAAAGTAATATAACTTAACAAAATACCAAGAATTTACCATCCAAAATAATACCAAAAATCACAAGGAATAAATATATAAGTTGCACACTTAATATTGTGAAACCGAACGCAAGAACGTAACTTACAAAATATTCCGGAAAATACCGTTATAAATATATTTTTGGTAAACATTATTTTGGATACGAAAGAAATGAAAATATGATTTTTTATAAAGTATATCATATTTTCGACAAGCATAAAATATATTATTATTGGAAGTAAAAATATATTTTTAGTATATTTAGAAGATATATGATTTTTGTGAAAAATATATATTTTCTTGAAATACATTATTTTTGGACAAAATAAGTTATATATATTTTCTAAAGTGAGACTTGAAAATATATAGTTTTGGAACTGCAAATACAAGAATACGAATATACATGTATGAGATACCCCCATCATTGGGAAGGAAATACGAAAATAAATACTTGAGAAGTATTATTACAAAATGTTGTTTAAATAATTATTCCGAAATAAAAGATAATTAAAAGTTAAAATAATTATTATTTTAACAAGAAATTATAACTTGGGATAATATGAAAAGAAACGTAACTCAAAAACGTAAATACTAAGGCAAGGCACGGCCCGCTTGTCTAATAGACCCTAGTACATTGTAGGGAGTCATGTTTGCTGAGGAGATTTGAGTTAGAAGTACTGAAGACACAAAACAGTGAGTTCATGTCCCCCTTTTCTTTTAACTGTTTTTATTTTTATAATTTCGGGGGTGAAATACATGTTACAATTGTTTACAAGCGTTTTATACATGGTATGGTTAGCTAAGGAGGGTTACATGCTTGATCATGTGAGTGGTGGGTACAACGCTTAAGGCCATTAATCCTCGTTGTAGGACCGAGGGACATGAGTGATAGATCTATTTGGGTGTAGCGAGCCCACACCCATGAGGACCAGGGTGGCCCATGTGGTGACTATGTCCACATACTAATGACGTGGCAAAATTCCACTAGGTTTGAGTTTTCCTACACCATTTCACACATACCATTGGCCTTGCAAACAATTGGTGATCTGTTTTTCCTTATTGCTACATACCAGGGACATACATATATACAGACATACTTTAAAAGGATTATTCACACACAAACACATGAACTCGCTCAACTTTTGTTGATGTTTTCAAATTACATGTATTTCAACTAAGTGGATCTGGCAGGTGTTTGCATGTTTCAAGCTGCGTCATGAATAAGAGATGCCATCCAAAGTCACTAGGGTTTAGGAGATGTTCTTAATCCTGGATGAGATACATGGTCCTAGACTCGGTTTTATCTAAGGTCTTTTGTTGAGTCTTTATGAACTCATTCAAACATGTTGTGGTTTGTAACTTGAATTTAGCGTCAACATTTCAGACAAGTATGTTATGTTATTTTCAAACTTAGTCAATGGATGAACATCTTATGGTTTTTTTTAGCATATAGCGTTGTTATGATTGAATGTTATGGTATTAAGAAAGTCACACCAATAATCACGCTTCTGCAAAAGTCAGGGTGTGACAGCTTGGTATCAGAGCTTCGATCGTAGCGAACTAGGATTCTTTCTCGAGTCTAGACTACGATCATTTAGGGCTCTCACGAAAATGTTTTCAAAACATGTTTTCATTGCATACATAAAACGTCCAGATCCAGGGATTTAACATTTTTACAAACAAAAGGCACAAATTACATTTCAAAGTTTATGCTCATAATTCAGTTTGAGAGGCTGGAGAAGTTCAGTCTGAGAGATGGGGTAATTCAGTTTGAGAAACTGGGGAAGTTTAGTCTGAGAGACTAGGTAGTTCAGTCTGAGAGGCTGGGTGGGATAGTCTGGGAAGACTAGGATGAATACATGCTTACATTGTTACTACTTACATGATTATTTGATGATTGTTGATATATGTGCATATGTTGTGCTTGTTTTGTTACAGACACCATGTCGTCCTCTGAGAGCGGACTGTCAGATACCGTCGACCTTATGGCCATAGTTTCAGACGATGAGATTGTCTCGGACCCTGAGGTTTTCACCTCTGACACTGAGAGTAGCGATGACGATGATTTCCAGCCTTTTGCACTACCTGATTTTGGAGACGATGTACCGCATGCTGATGGTTTACCCCACGAGGATCCCTTTTTTATTCATCTTCCTGACCAGGACCACCTCGTCCTCGGACATCCCAAAGATGAGCTTGTTGTGGTTCCGATTCCTGCTCCTCTTCCTCTTGCTACATTTCCTCTCGAGGATCTGCCTCTTGATGCCATGTCTGACGATGATATCGATCTTTTTATTGAGGGCCTCCCTGAGGGTGCCTAGGGTGATGGAGCTCCAGTCGGCGATGTCATTGTTGTTCCACTTGTTGAGATTCCTATTATTGAGATTTCTTCTGATCATTCTGCTTCGGATTCTTTCGAGTCTGTGTCATCTGCCACTTTGCTTGCAGTGGGACTGCGACGTTATCCCACTGATTCCGATTCTGACACGGCTATGTCTGTCGCACCTGTTCCTCCACAGGACTTCGAGTTTGATGATGAGCCTGGAAATGGGATTGACTTTATTCCCGATGATCAGCTTTTTGATGTACCCGCTGATCTCGAGCCGATACCCGCTGATTTCGAGCTGATACTCGTTGATCCTGAGCTGGCTCCAGCCGACCCTGAGCCTATGCTTGCACCCGAGCCTATACCTGCTCACGATCCCCTGCCTGAGCATGACCCTGTACCCGTTGGCATACCAGTTGTTGCACCACCTTTACCTAATCCGATCCCTGCACCTGTTGACCATGCTCCTTTTGCAGACCAGATTGACCCCAGATATGCATTCACCCGCAATGGGTGGATAGAGGACGATGATGACTTGCCTCCTTTCATTAGGCCTGTTACTCCCCCACCTGCACCCACCCATGCACCTATTGATATCGCCCTGTTTCATCCACATGTGTCTGATATACACCGTACCGACTTGCCTGTTACATTCCTACAGGATATTCCTCCACCCTGTCCAGGGGAAGGATCGTCTAGCCAGCATCTTGGCCATGTTCCACCTGTGTCAGCAGCTTTTCCCTTTGTGCCACAGTTTACACATACTGCTCCTTTTGCTTCTTCACCATCGAGCGAGCCACTGATTTGGTTTCCGCCCAACACGATGCCTGTTTCCGATCCATACCATCCTTCACATTACACTGGTTACACGAGGGATGATCTGCTTTTGTCGTTACAGCTCCAGCAGGAGTTGTTGTGTCGTAGAGTCATGGAGTTTGAGAGGATTCCACGTCCTCCACCTTGTCCTTGTCTATCACCGTTTGCGACTCCACCCGCTCCTCTTCTGCCATACCCAGATTTTTGGCGTTCGTTTTCTTACTATGGAGCAGCAGATTAGTTATCTGCTGCGCACCGTTCATGCTCTTGTGGAGGAGTTAGCGCATGTGAGCAGTTTGCTATTCGTTCCTCCACCTCCTCCTCCCCCACCATCAGCATAGCAGTTTTTGGTTTATGTAGGTAGCGTACTTTTGATGAGAGTGTCGCTATTGAGCCCAACTTACGAAGCTTTTTGAAGACCACTTTGTGACTTTTGACTGATGACTATTGTAGTTTGATAGACGATTTGGACAAGGGTGATGTGACCCTGTAGTCCCTTTTGATGTATGGTACATTGTGGAACTTGTAAAACTGTATTTGTGGTTATTGATATATGAAAGCTCAATCGCAACATTCTCATTACATACATTGTTGGATTATTTGTTTACGTTATGATTGGGATGTTATGTGTTTACTTGCATTGATAAATATTACTACGTGTGCTTTCCATGTACCTACCATACTTATTATGACCTGACCGATGCAATCTTCTTATAGAAGATGCCTCCCCGAAGAGAAACTCGATTGCCCACAACAGAGGCTAAGTTACAAGAACAGATTTCACAAGCGATAGCACAGCATGAGGCCCTGCGCTCTGAACATAGCGGGGGTACCTCAGGATACAACCCACCACATGGTAATGTTTAAGTCACTAAAGACACATTACGTTACATTTGGATATTCCATGTGAGATCGCTAATGCTTTCTGTGAATGATGTTGCTTGTACAGGCTGTACCTATAAGCAATTCTTAGACTGTAAGCCTCTAAATTTCGACGGCACCGGGGGTGCTGTAGCTTTTGTCAGATGGACGGAGAAAACTGACTCTATACTAAGAATGAGCAAATGTGCGCCTGATCACCATGTTACCTACATCTCGGGACTTTTTCTAGACGGCGCTTTATCATGGTGGAATCTCCAAGTCCAGACCTTGGGAGAAGAGGCTGCTTATACCATGACATGGGACGAAATGAAGGAACTCATGCGCAAGAAATACTGTTCCAGGGCCGAAATCCAAAAGCTAGAAACTGAATTTTGGAACCTTAAGATGGATGGTCCAAAGATTGCGGAATGCGTGCAGAGATTTCACGACTTGTCTCGCATTGTACCATATATGGTTATTCTGGAATTCAAGCGCATTGAGCGTTTTATTTGGGGGTTGGCGCCTCAAATCATGAGTATGGTGACAACATCGAAGCCTGCCACAATCACTGAGGCGATTGATCTGAGTGTGGCACTGACCGAAGAGGCGATCAAGTTGAACAAGTTCTCGATTTCTGACCAGAAAAAAAAGGAGACTCACGTTGAGTCGTCCGGTGAGAACAAAAGGAAGTTCTCGAATTTTAAGAAGGGTACCAGCAGTGCTAGCAAGAAGAAGGATGTGAACCCACCAGCTGAAGTCAAAACTGGTGCTGAAAACAAAGGAAAAGGATATATGGGCACTCTGCCCAAATATGGGGTGTGCCAATACCATCATGCTGGCCAGTGCAGAGTTAGGAAATGTGAGTCTTGTGGGAAAGTTGCCCATTCAAAGGAAACGTGCTGGGCTGGTACTGGTCATGCTAATAATAGTCTGAGAGGTTATGGCAACAGGAATGGAAGCGGTAACCGTGGTGGTAATGGGTATGGAAACCGCAATCAAGGAGGGAATGGCGGAAATGGTAATCGTGGTAATTTTAGAAATCAAGCTGGTAGTGGAAATCGTGGAACGAACAACAACCAGGGCGGTAATGGAAATGGTCGGGGACCAGGTTGCTTTAACTGTGGAGATGTGGGGCACTTCAAGCGAGAATGCCCGAAGATTAACCAAGCTCAGGGAAGAGTTTTCAATATCGGAGCTAGGGAAGCCCGCCAAGATCCAAATGTAGTTACTGGTACGTTCCCTATCAACCAACGCTTTGCATCTGTACTATTTGATACTGGTGCTGATTATAGCTTTGTATCCCTAGAGTTAAAAAATATGCTTGGGTTGGTAGCTAGTAATCTAGAAATTCCATACTCGATAGAACTAGCTAATGGAAAGCTAGTAGAAGCGAATGAAGTCATTAGAGGTTGCGTGATAGAACTGGGAGAGCACGAGTTTACGCTTGATCTTCTGCCGGTCGAGTTGGGAAGCTTTGACGTGGTAGTCGGAATGGATTGGTTATCAAGCAACCGAGCGGAGATCATATGTCACGAGAAGATCATTCGCATTTCGATGGAAAATGGAGAAACAATTGTGGTGCATGGAGAGAAGCATTACACGCCTCTAAGGATTATCAGTTGTTTGAAAGCCCGAAGATGTTTGCAGAAAGGATGTGTTGCCTTCTTGGCACATTGTAGACAAGAAAGCCGCTGAACCAAAGTTGTAAGATATCCCAGTTGTGAAGGAATATCCTGAAGTCTTTCCTGAAGACTTGCCAGGATTGCCGCCGCAGCGACAAGTCGAATTCCACATCGACTTGGTTCCAGGCACCGCGCCTGTAGCCAAGGCACCCTATCGACTTGCGCCCTCAGAGATGCAAGAGTTGTCGACTCAACTCTAGGAACTTTTGGACAAGGGATTTATCAGACCAAGCTTCTCGACTTGGGGAGCTCCAGTTTTGTTTGTTAAGAAGAAGGACGGTAGTTTCCGCATGTGCATCGACTACCGAGAGCTGAACAAGTTGACCATTAAGAATCAGTATCCTTTGCCAAGGATTGATGACCTGTTTGATCAACTACAAGGTTCGAGTTTTTACTCCAAGATCGATCTACGATCAGGTTATCACCAGTTGAGAATTCAAGAGGAGAGTATTCCAAAGACTGCCTTCAGAACTCGATATGGACATTACGAGTTCCTGGTTATGCCGTTTGGTTTGACAAACGCGCCAGCAAGGTTTATGGATTTGATGAATAGAGTCTGTAAGCCGTATCTCGAAAAATTTGTGATTTTGTTTATCGACGATATTTTGATCTACTCAAGAACAAAGGAAGAGCACGAACAACACCTAAGAGCAGTTTTAGGTATGTCTTCTTCTTGTACCTTCAATTGATGATATCCGGAGCGCAATTCGATCTTAGAAAAATATCTAGCTCCTTGGAGTTGATCAAAGAGATCATCAATCCTAGGTAATGGGTATCAATTCTTGATTGTAACCTTATTCAGTTCCCTATAATCGATACACATTCGCATCGAACCATCCGTTTTCTTTACGAACAACACTGGTGCTCCCCAAGGGGATGAACTAGGTTGTATGAATCCTTTACTGAGCAATTCATCTAATTGCTTTTTCAGTTCTAACATTTCAGTGGGTGCTAACCTGTAGGGTGCTTTAGCTACGGGTGTAGTTCCAGGAATCAAATGAATTCTAATTTCTACTTCCCTATCCGGTGGTAATCCTGGTAACTCTTCTGGGAATACATCTGGGTATTCTGAGACTACAGGAATTTCCTTAAGTTCCTTACCCTTAGTGCTAATGATTACCGAAATCATATACACTATTCCTTGCTTTCTTTCATAACTAGCAACTTTCATTACTAAAATGAACTTCATGGGTTCTCGTGGTTTATCTCCTGTAACCATGATTACTTCTCCGGTGGGTGTACGAATTTCTATGGAGTTCTTATCACAGAGGATTCGAGCATAATTGGCTACTAACCAATCCATTCCTAATACGACATCGAATCCAGCTAAATTCATGGGTAATAAGTTTGCAGAAAATTTATGACCTGAAAGTTCTATAGTTTCTTTTTGCAAAATCGAGTCTATTTTAACAGAGTTCCCATCTGTTGTTTCTACTGTAAAAACTTGCCTAAGTTTTGTTAAGGGTAGCTTAAGAGCTTGGCAGAATGAAGTATTTTATAAAACTTTGGTTTGCACCAGAGTCAAATAATACTTTCGCATAAACGTTGTGAACTAAGAACGTACCAGCTATTGCGTCAGGAATCAATTCAGCTTCCTGCGTAGTCAATTGGAAGGCTCTTACATTTTTCTTGGTAGTTCCTTCTATAGGTTTAGTCTTGTTATCCGCTGGTTTAACCAACTTAGGGTATTCTGGTTTGAAATGCCCATCTTCTCCACAGTTATAGTAGACCCTTGTTTTCTTTCTGCAATCTTCTTCACGATGTCCTATAGCTTTGCAGAAGTTGCAGGGTTCGTTACATTTTCCAAAATGTTTCTTTTTGCAGTTTCTGCAGAACGGCGGAGTGGAAGATTGCCCAGTTCCTCTTTTCTTGAAATTGCTATTATTACCCACACGAAATCCTTGGGTAATTTTCTGAGCCAATTCCTTCTTCCTATTTTCTTCTCGCGTACGCACCAGTCCGTCAGTCAAAGTGTTGGCTAGTTCCACCGCATCATCGATCGTGCGGGGTCTCGCAGCTTTGACAATGTCACGGATTTCGCTAATTAAACCCTAGATGTAGCGAGAAATAAGTACCGGTTCTGGCGAAGCCAAAGTAGGCATGATTCAAGCATATTCGAAAAACTTCGAAGTATACCCTCGGCAATCAACATTCACCATTCGGTGACTCAGGAATTTATTTTCCATCTGCTCTTTTTCATATTCTTGGCAGAATTTTCTTTCCACCAGACGCTTAAACTCCTCCCAACTCATGGCATAGGCCAAGTCACTTCCTTTGGCTTGCAACACCGTATTCCAACATTCTAATGCTTCTTCCTTGAAAAGGTGAGAAGCATACATGACTTTATCCTCCTCGGCACATTTACTTATTTTGATTACTGCCTCGGTTTTCTCCAACCAATGCAGCGCCGTAGTTTCCCCTTCATTGCCTGCGAACTCAATAGGTTTACAGGCAAGAAATTCCTTGTAAGTGCAACCAGGCGTTGCAGCTTTCATTCTTTTGAGAATTGGGGCTTGCAGTACCTCATTATCATTATTATTAATGTTACCGCCTCCATTTATGCTATTACTGAAGTTATCTTCATGAGTACGTTTGCTAGGAATAATTTGTTGAGGTTCAACTGGATTTCGAGCAGCAGCAAGGATTGCTGGAATAGCATTGGCTATTCCTTGGGCAACGATATTCTCGATATCTTGCCTATTGAGGAAGTGATCCTCATTATTTTGCTCAGATTGGTTAATCTCATTAACTAGTTCGTTAGCAGCGTGTTCCTGGTAATTAATATGTATAACTTATTAGCACAAAATGAATAACAACTAAATATACTAAAACAATCACACATGATCATGTTAACACATATAGCCAAAATTGTCGATTTTTCGACTTTCATTTTTATAGATTATAATATGCGTCCGTACACACCAGTTAAGTTACATAAGTTTTATTTAACTTATTTTATAGGATCATATTTTGATTACTATTATTATTATTTTGTTATTATACAACCACACCATCACTATCCGCTGGCATCTCAGAAGCGACGTTCCCTTTCGTCGTATTTCCAGGAGATCTGTTCTCCCACCTCCCTGATTCGATTCCCTGCGTCCACCAGCTCCTCGCCAAAACGGCGGAGTTCAGCCAAGTTCTCATTGCTCATCGGTGGGTTTGGTACAGGCTCTGCATCAAACTGACGGAGAAAGGTATAAGGGTTGTCTAAGAGGTTCTGGAACTGCCAGTCGTTGGTCCACCATTCTTCCATTTCTCATAGAGGTCGGGCATTGACAAGGGGATCTGGGATGGCCGGTTCCAAATTCACTGGGAGTTGGGTTTCAGCAGGATAAGTAAAAAGGTTTTCATTGACAGGCTTAAGAATATCACAGTCTGCCAGCATGCGATCCAACTCTTCCCACATTGGCATTTCCTCGGCTTGCTTGGAGCTTTCCCCGATTTCTATTCCTTTTCCTTTATCCAGGGGATTCTCTGTCTTGGCAACTTTCTTAGTTGCTGGTTTCTTCCTGCGTACACGTCTCCAGCCCACGAATCTTCTTTTCTTCTTCGGTTTTGGTTTCTCCGGAGGTTGAGCTTGAAATTCCATAGGTTCATCCATGTCGGCACAATAACCGGTAAAGTCTTTGGAAACTTCCATATTCACAGAATAAAGATTGAGATTCTGAAGAGCTTCAGATAACTCATTCATGTTGTTTAGCATATATGCAGAAATGCACACAAAATTCTAAGTTAAAAATTTTAGGTAAATAGAATCACAGAATGACAACTAGAAAAATTATGTATCTAATACAATTAAATAGATTGATTAAAACGAAATATTGCGATTTATATATATATATATATATATTACAAATTACAACTGAAATTCAAAATATACCAGTGGTTATGCATCCGTAATTTATTTTAGTCTATCTTGGAATATTATGTTCAACATACCTTTATTCTATCCTCTCTTACTAAGTTGTTTATCGAATGGACAAAGTTTCTTTAAAGTTTCTGGCTCGTAGGTGACATAGGTGCTGGTACTGGTTTGGCGATTCCACTTATAAGTTAGCATTTACTGCTGTAGTGGCTAACATGCAGAGGTTTGTCCATTGTTCATCTAATTCATCTTCCCATGGTGGTTTATTGCCTACTTCCTGGGTTTCCTTATTAATCATTATTTCTTTTGGTTGTGACTTCTTTATTTTCTCTTGACTTTTTCTAATAATCCAACCTCTCTTCTTAGTGGTAAGTGGTTTCTCAAACTGTGCCTTATGAACAAATATTCCTTCCTCAGTATCTGCTGAGTATCTTGAGGAATCTGATTGAGATGAGATTCCTTTATCTTTTGGTAAACTATCTAATTGATGATAGATATCCGAAATTCTTTTCTTACCCATACTGTAACTAACAAATAGTTAGATACACAACAAACACATAATCACAGAATAGTAATCAGAAAAATTTAAGTATTTCTAAATACTTAATTGGCTTAAATCAGTGGCTCTGATACCACCTTTTTCTGTCACGGCCCCCGGCCCGGTGTGACCCAGTCCAGGAGCCGCGGGACAGAAATCCCGTGGTATTTATTTAAGTTGGCAGCGGAGTGATTAACCGGATCGTTTAAAACTTGAAAATGCCGATTATCTTATTTCATAATTATTCGGGATAACCCCGTAATTTACAATCAACGTGATTTCACTGGGAAACCCCTATTTTACAAAACATGTTTATTCATTTTATTGAGCCACATCCTCAAGCTTGTAGTGCTACACAACACTTTTTCCCTGATCACAGCAGATCACCTGAAACATGTTTTAAAAAGGTTTTGTTAGTAGGGAAATGCTGGTGAATTATTCATTTTACACAAAACGACACATTGTTATAATATACAGTATTAAGGGTGATTACATTGTTTATATCAACCAATTACCCCAAATCGGTATTTATCAATTGACTGTATCTATGACTGTGGTCAGATCACCCATTGGCTAACTCGTTGTCCAATGGTGACGGGAAACAAGTAATGTATACAAAACCCCACATACCGGTAGTAATTGAAGATTTCAAAGACTTAATCCCTGTAATTATAACTTTGGAACAAATAGGGTTTTGAAAATAATTTGATAAAAAGAGAATGACTCACATTGTAGATTTAAACGGGCAGAGTTTAGCCTACTGATAAGCCTGTTAACCTAATTCAAATAACAATGCACACGAAAACTAGGTTAGTAACTTTAATCCAACTTTTTACGATAACTCACGAGATCAAAACCGTCACAATGAATGACAAAGTGCGATACTTAAACATCCATCGAATTCACGACGAATGACAAAGCATAACCCAAGTTTGAGCAGCACTTAAACATCCATTGGATTGGTTTCTATCGATCAGACATTAAATCTTAGTAGTGATAGAGTTATTACCCTGTTATCGCGGCAGAATTCGTGCTAGTGTGTGTTTTTGGAGTATATAGACGATATCTGAGTGTACAATTTAAGCTTTTACGTCGAACCAGCGCCAGAAGTCAAGTGCCAAACTCCCCAATTTATACCTGGAAAACGGCGCCCTCGCGTGGCGCGAGGGGCACCACCCTACCACAAGGTAGCCTCGTGTCTCAGTAGCTTGGGTGAGTCAACCGTTCGTTCAAATTCGATTCCTATCAAAAACTGTCTAGATAATACTAACTAGAAAATACCCCCCCCCCCCTGAGTTTTAGGGGCCCTGATCCTGATTCCGATTGTTCTGAAAATTTTAGAGGTTATGCAGGATTACTTGGGGGTCTCAATTAGGGTTTCCTATTGGATAAATTAAGATAAGAATTAATAGTTTTGCTGAGAGTTATTACACTCGATCCACCCAGGATTAGACAAGATGTACCAGGATTTGAGGGATTTCTATTGGTGGCCGAGATTAAAAGGTGATGTTGCAACGTATGTTGGCAAATGTTTGACTTGTGCCAAGGTAAAGGCTGAATATCAGAAGCCTTCAGGCCTTTTGCAGCAACCCGAGATACCCAAGTGGAAATGGGAACAAATTTCAATGGATTTCATAACCAAGTTGCCAAAGACACCCAGAGGTCATGATACGATTTGGGTAATCGTAGACCGTCTGACAAAATCTGCGCACTTTCTACCAATCAAGGAAAAGGATAATACAGGTAAGCTAGCCGAGCTGTACCTCAGAGAGATAGTTGCACGACATGGAGTGCCTCTCTCGATTATTTCCGATAGAGACAGAAGATTTGTGTCAAGGATTTGACAATCCTTCCAAGAAGCCTTTGGTTCTTAGTTGAATCTGAGTTCGGCATTTCACCCACAGACAGACGGCCAGAGCGAACGGACAATTCAAACACTAGAAGATATGTTGCGAGCTTGCGTAATGGACTTGGGTGGCAGTTGGGACACCCATCTACCTTTGGTTGAATTCTCATACAACAACAGTTACCATGCAAGCATTCAAGCTACACCGTTTGAAGCTCTCTATGGACGCAAGTGCTGATCACCGTTATGCTGGGCAGATGCGGGTGATAGACAACTTGTTGGTCCCGAATTGGTTCAAGAGACAACAGACAAGATTATACAGATCCGAGAGTGCATCAATGCGGCTCGTGATCGACAAAAGAGCTATGCGGACCAAAGAAGGAAACCTTTGGAGTTCGAAGTAGGAGATACGGTTTTACTAAAAGTTTCACCTTGGAAAGGTGTAGCACACTTTGGGAAGCATGGAAAGTTAAACCCACGATACATTGGACCGTTCAAAATCCTGGAGAGGATTAGCCTTGTGGCTTACAGATTGGACCTACCTGCGGAACTTAATGGTGTTCATGATACATTTCATGTATCTAATTTGAAAAAGAGTCCAACTCAAGAAACAGTTGTCATTCCTGTCGATGAAGTTCATATTAACAACACACTCCACTTTACCAAAGAACCTGTTGAGGTTACTGATTGGAAGGTTAACAAAACACGCACGAGTAGTGTTAAACTCGTCAAGGTTCGATGGAACGCATGTCACGGCCCAGAGTTCACTTGGGAGCATGAGGATCGCATGAAAGCAAAGTACCCACATTTGTTCCCCGACTCCCCTGCAGCTAGTAGCTGAGCTTAAAATTTCGGGACAAAATTTTCTTAACAGGGGGAGAATGTGACAACCGTAAAAAATCTAGGTATCCGTACAATTTAATTAACCATGATAAGTGCTTAATGACTGTGCTAAATTATAAATGACTGCTTTCTGATTACTGCATCATACTTACATGTGCATCACATTTCATATTGTCACATCATTTTTACATACAAACTTTAGTGACATAAATGATGCACAAAGCACGGTTAGCACAATTAGCGGATAACTCAGAAAAATGCTGACGATGTTCAGTACATAGACAGACAATGTTTTGAGACCCAGTATGGGCCAGGGATAAGGTACTACACCAGTATAGTGTGTAGGGAAGTAAGGACCATAAAACTGCTTCACTAGGTGATAGTTTAAGTGCCGGAAAGTGCCTGAAACCCACATAAAGTGCTGAATTCAGCATATTTAAGCAAAATTCAACATTTTAACAAGTTTGTAACATGCAAAAATATGGCAAAATGGTCCTGAATGCTTTCCTAAGTGTCGGGAATCAAAAGTGTCACAAAAGGGTGCCTAAAGATCACTAAACGGAATAGTTTGACACTTTAACGAACCGGTATCTAACCAAACAACCGGACACTATCCGAAACACCAAAATTATACTACAAACATTGTTTAAATGTTTCTAAGCTAGTTATGATCCCCGAACACCCTAACACACTATATAACACATCATACACTTAAACACTAACTAATACACTTAACTTCCAACTAAATAATCTAACTAACCATTTAAACCCAACCAAGACCCCCCCCCCCCCCTTAAGTGGACGGTCACAAGTGACCCCACCATAATCTTCTCTAGATCTTGATTAATCTTCCTAAAGATTTGTTAAGATTATGCCATGTACTATTGAAACACAAGACCCACTGGATAAAAGCTCAAGATTGGTTATAAGTATTACATAATGATCATAATTCTCATCATTCTCTCACACACTACACACACCAACTCACCTCCTCCCCCTCTCTTGGTTTCGGCCAAGATCAAGCACCACCACCACCATCATTTCCAACTCAATCCCATCCATTCCGAGATCATCCTAAGGTGTAAGAAGGTGTTTAAGGAAGCTTGGTGCTATTGGAGATTGAAGGACCTCACCCAATTGCTTTTATCCAACACTTTTGTCATCACCATCATCTTGTGTTCTTCCCTAGCCTTGTGCTAGTAGTAAGGCCCTCATAACCCTTTGTTACTTCATATTTTGATGAATAAAAGATGATGAACATTGTTAATCTTTATGAACACTAAAGAACATAATCATGAAACTTTAACATAAGCTATTTAACATATGAATACTTGTTGATTAGTGATGATTTGCCTCTTGATGATTGATGATTTTTGTTAGTGATGTTAGACATCATATGGAACCTACTAGATTGTGATTAAACACATGATCTAGTAAGTTAAGGTGGTGATCTTGTGAAAGACCAAGATCATCATGCTTATTGTTTTCATGAACTTGAAAAATGAAAATGATTTTTGTGAATGATGTAGTATGTAATATGTTACTAGACATAGATGTGGATGATTACAAAAATAGTTTTCCAAAGAAACCAAGTTAGATCACAAGATTTACATGAACATTGTTTTTAAAGAAACTAATCATGTTTTTAGAGGTGAAACAAGTATAAGAACACATTGTTTACAAGAAAAATTCAAGAGAATGATTTTTGGAAAAATCATCTAGTAAGTTGTAAACACCTAAATTCTTTAAGAATTAGATTTTTAACTAAATAAACACACTTTAAAGGGTAACTAAACCTACTAAACACACTACCAAGTTACTACAAGTTTTTATGGAAGTTCAAGTTTATGATTATTATGTAAATAGCATAGTTTTGGCACTTGGTAAGTGTAAGTTGTTTAGGGTTGATTGTTGATTGTTTGTGATGATTTTGAAAAGAAAATGATATGCTTTGATAGCATGGACACCTCCATTTTTAGGGGAAACTATGCAAAATTTTCTAAAAATATAAACACTTAGAGAAATATTTTCTAAACAAATATTTACAAGTGTGTTTTAACTATGCTTTTCAATATAAACTTTGCCATAGATTTTGTTACAAAAATACAAGTATTGGAGGTTGGTTTTTGTAAATAAAAATAACTAAATATGTATTTGAAAGATATATATTTAGAAGACTCATTGTGTGTGATTATTTGTATACTTTGTGTATTAGCTATATTATTTTAGGATTTAAAGTAATATAACTTAACAAAAAACCAAGAATTTACCATCCAAAATAATACCAAAAATCACAAGGAATAAATATATAAGTTACACACTTAATATTGTGAAACCGAACGCAAGAACGTAACTTACAAAATATTCCGAAAAATACCGTTATAAATATATTTTTGGTAAACATTATTTTGGATACGAAAGAAATGAAAATATGATTTTTTATAAAGTATATCATATTTTCGACAAGCAGAAAATATATTATTATTGGAAGTAAAAATATATTTTTAGTATATTTAGAAGATATATGATTTTTGGGAAAATATATATTTTCTTGAAATACATTATTTTTGGACAAAATAAGTTATATATATTTTCTAAAGTGAGACTTGAAAATATATAGTTTTGGAACTGCAAATACAAGAATACGAATCTATACATATAATAAAGTAAACCTATTGGGGACACGTGTCATATTTCTATGTATCCTCATAATTCTTTTCCCGCCCTTTCTTTTCTCTTATTTAGTTATAATCCTTAAATAAATTACCCATGATTTTTTATTTATAGATAAGTAATTCTTATATATATATATATATATATATATATATATATATAGGGCATGGTTATATGGAAAACTCTATCTTTTTGACAAAACTCTGCAAACCCAATGCCATCCATTGATTATCTTTCATCTAACTTGATCAATGGCTCTCTTCATTTTGGTAAGAATTAGATTTAAAAAAAAATTATATAATACATATTAGTACAAGTGGAAGGGCATTTTGTGTAGTGAAAAAGTGGTTTTTGACCATTGAAAATAACCCACTCCACTTCCCTATGCAATACCATCAAATCACCAACTCTTTCTCTTTCTCTTACCTCTTTCTCTTTCCTCCCCCACCCCACAAACGTGAAGAAGAACAAGAACAAGATATCTAATTTCAGAATTCAAATATCTACCTTCAAGAATCCAAGAAACACTAATCCCAGATCTAAAAGTGATCTCAACAAACACTAATCCCAGATCTTTTAGAGAGAAAATGATGGCAGGACAAAAGTTTTTAGAGAGATGAATTTTTTGTTTTTAGGAGAGAGAAACAACAATCTTCATCATGTTCATCTATAACACCAAGAACACACATACAAGTGTGTGAGAGAGAAGAAGTTTGAAGTATGTTGTTTTAGAGAGAGAACGATGACAAGAAGAAGGTTTGAAGATCTTCTTCGTGTTCATCGGACGGTTATAGATCCGATAAGTGTTCTTGAAATGTCATTTCACACTTGATTTTTTGTTGAAATGGTTGTTAATATGTTTTTGTGTGCTGAAAGTGTTTTAGTAATGGTTAATGTTCATGTATTTTAAATAAATCAAAAACTTTAGGATGAGATTTTGAACGGATTTTTTTGTTGGTTTGGTTGCTTGTTAGGGGCTTTTGATCTTAACAGTAGTTGTTTTTTTTTGTTGGTTTGGGTTGCTTGTTTGGGTTTTTGATCTGAACAGTTAGTGTTTTTTTGTTGGGTTGCTTGATTCACAGACTCGGGTCCATAACATGTGTTAAGCCCCATGTTAGAATGTTATATAACGTGTGTTGATTTACAGAAACAAACCCATAAAGATATTCAATTGATAAGCTGGATGGATGTAGGCGAAGTTAATGCGTGTTCTAGTAATGGTTAATGTTCATGTATTTTAAATAAATCCAAAACTTTAGGATGAGATTTTGAACGGGTTTTTTTGTTGGTTTGGTTGCTTGTTTGGGGCTTTTGATCTTAACAATAATTATTTTTTTGTTGGGTTGCTTGATTTACAGAGACAGACCCATAACATGTGTTAAGCACCTGTTAGAATGATATATAACGCGTGTTGATTTACAGAAACAGATCCATAAAAGATATTCAATTGACAAGCTGGATGGATGTAGGCGACGTTAATGCGAGGACATTGAATAAGTCACATCCTTTGGGAAAGAAGTCTTCGTTCATTTATAACATGTGTTGGTGGTTCATGCTGTAACAGAACACCATGATGTAACCTGACATGTGTTCATGTATAACATGTGTTAAGCCCCTGTTAGAATGATATATGACGTGTGTTAACCTTTTGTTAATTAAAAAAAACAAGTAATATCTATTTTATTTTTGTTGATGTTTAAAATATCCGATAATGTGGATACTGAGCGTAAAACTTGTACAAGTAATAAATGTACAAGTTAGTATGTAACGTGCATGTAATATGAAACAAGCCATTTATGGTAACACATGTACCGGTAATTTTGGAATATATAATATGAAACGGGTCATTTGTTTTGCACATTTTGGAATGTATAACATGTGTTAAGCCACTGTTATAATCTTTTTGTAACCTGACATGTATTCATGTATAAGCTAGTGGTTTACAAAACACCATGATGTGTATATACCGATCTAACATGTGTTACAATTTGTCTGTTCGGAACATGTAATTGCTTAACATGTAATTGCTTAATGACAAAGGGTGAAAACATTCGACGGGGGCGATGAGTTTAATGGTGAGCTTAGTTAATATCGTAATCTTGTTGTAACCCCACTTGTATACATATGATAACATGTAAAGCATCCATTATAACCCGACTTGTATTCATGTATATGAAAGTGGTTTGCAAAACACCATGATGTGCATATACTGATCGTAACACGTGTACAAGTTAATATGGAACATACAAGTTAATGTTGTAACACCGTATACCCTTGGGATAACATGTGTTAAGCCTATGTTATAATCTTGGTTTAACCCAACATGGTTTCATGTATAAGCTAGTGGTTTCCAAAACACCATGATTTGTATATACATACTGTAACATGTGTTACGCGCCTGACATGTATAACGTGTGTTAAGCCTTTATTATAACGTGTGTTAAGACTTCCAGAATTGATGCATAAACTCCAATAGTAACTTAATAACATAGTATACTTGATATAACGTGTGTTAAGCCTCTTTTATAACGTGTGTTAAGACTTCCAGAATGTGTTAAGTCCATACCGTTTTAACATCATGTACTAGACAAAACAAAATAAGAGTCTCACATTACATATTACTAGTAAACGAAAATACATAGCACTAAGAAAATGGTGGAGCTTCCTTTGAAAGTCTGCCTTAGCTTTTCAGCGGCTACCTTTGTTGCCTTAGCTTTTCAGCGGCTACCCTTGCTTTATTGTTTGGGTCGGTCTTGAAACGGTTTGTAAACATGTGGGTGTGCGTATGCCAGGGAAGTTATAAAAATGTGTTTTCATGTCACATGTAACACATGCATGTCCGAGAAGTTCAACCTATAACACGTGTTAGTTGTGTTGTGCTGTAACATAAACATGGTCATGATCCTTGAGCATCTGATCCACGTTTGACGAAACCAACGGTCCCGAGCATTGGATCTTATTTCCCTTGAATCCATCACCGTCCTAATAACAAAAAGATAAGATAACCGTTAAGTCGTTAACCAAACATAAATATTAACACATTCATAGCCAGAAAATCTTTTTTCTCAGATAACATCACAAAAACAGTTACTATTCAGATCAAAAGCCCCAAACAAAGCAACCAAACCAACAAAAAACAGTTACTATTCAGATCAAAAGCCCAAACAAGCAACCAAACCAAGCACAACTTTTTAACACAAAAATAAAAACCTACAAATTAATCTTACACAACTGAAACAACAACTAACAAAGTACACAGAACTAAAAACCTGCAATTAATTCGTCATACCCTAATACATGTCTCTAATACATCGTCATACCCTAATACATGTCTCTATAACATGTTACTATGGTTTAGCTGTGAAACAGGAGTTCAGACTATAACACGTGTTACGTTGGTTGTGCTGTAAGACAAACTTGGCTTAGCTGTGAAATAGGAGTTCAGACTATAACACGTGTTACGTTGGTTGTGCTGTAAGACAAACTTGGCTTTTCGTTTCTAAAAACAGATGTGCCGATTATTAGACGTCTAAAATTCAGCAACTAACAAAGTACACAGAACTAAAAACAACAACTGAAACAACAACTAACAAAGTACACAGAACTAAAAACTCTTTAACATATAATCAATAACACCTTACAATTTCAGCAATTAATTCACCACCTGGTAAGGATGAAAAAAAAAGACAAACATTTTATTGAAAATAACATCACCGAAAATCAAAGAACTCATAAAAAAACTCAAAAGTAATGAATCTAACATCAAATCTGCTTCAAACCCATATGTTTGAAACACATATAGATCTGAAACAACTAATAAGACCGGATTTTTGAAGAAAGAAATTGGGCACACAAAAATTTCTTTTTGGTCTTGATTTAAAATTTTGAAATAAACAAATAAAGCTCTGAATTTAAATCTATCAAATATCATAAAAAGTAAAAATCTAAACAAATTACATAAATAACAAAAGTAAGATCTTTAAACGTGTTTCTCTCACACACATTTGTGCGTGTGTTCTTGGTGTCCAGATGAACAAGATGAATATTGTTGTTTCTCTCTCCAAAACATCAGTTTTCTCTCTCTAAAAACAGAATTAAATATGTGATGAGAGCAACACCTTACTTTCTTTTCTTGAAGAGCTTCGATAATTGCTTCGATCCTGAGATTTGGTGGCTTAAATAGAAAGGAATGAGTATAAGATCTACATCTAGGTCTTTGAGAAATGGTTTGTTCAAATCTGATAAAATTGAAAAAAAAAAGTGTTCTTGATGTTTTTTAGAGAGAGAAAGACGAAGGAGTTGGTAAGAGGGTGGGGTGAAGTACAAAACTTATGATGGTGAATAAAATGACTTAAAGTGTATTGGGGTGTGTGTATGAACTGATACATGTGTAAAAAGACAATCCTACCCTCCAAAGCTCTAAAATCATATGTTGATGTGGAGTAATCTAAGCCACATGTTAAGTTTGCAAAGTTTTCTCAAAATCTAAGGTTTTCTATGGAGCATTACCATATATATATTAGATTAATAGATTAATCATTAATAATGTCTAATTTTTTTAACTCTATCCGTATAAATAAAGATACACATCAATTTTTTTTTATAAAAATAGAAGATGTATATTTCAGTTTCGAATTATCAGATCATTTTGAAATTCAGAGACACGAATTGGATTTTAAAAGCCAAACTTGGAATTTGTTTATGATAATTTACACATTATAATTTTTTTTTTCAATCAACTTATTTTTTCCAAATGTGAACAAAAGCCAAGTACGAGTGTTCATTTTTTTTAATTGAACTAGAACCAATCCACCTAATTATAAATATTCATTTTCTTATAATTAAAAATAATCATTATATATAGATATTAATTAATGATAAGAATATAACAAAGAATCTTATTCCTATAAATGTTTAAAAATATATAAAAATAATCTATTAACTTTACATAAAATTATCTTTAAATTAAATAAATAAATTCATTTTATTTGAATTAAGATCTAAACATGAATATCAATCCAAAAATATATAATTGTGACATTATTGTTACTATACGAATTGGTTTTTGGGTAGTGTAATTATTAGCGAAATCACTTCATCAAAAATCATAAACCAAAGAGTTAATTACATAGTTAGTCCATGTGGTTTGCACAAAATAACATAATTAGGTACCGATAGTTTAAAATCACCTCATAGGGTATTAACTTTTCATTTTGTAAGGTTTGGAGGTATTAACTTCTAGGATATTAATATAGTTAGTACCTGTGGTTTGCACAAAATAACATACTTAGGTACTAATAGAATGTGATTTTAAACCTACAAATATCGTTAATACCTCTAAACGTTACAAAATGAAATTTTAATACCCTAGAATGTGATTTTAAACTATTAGTACATAAGTATGTTAATTTGTGCAAACCACAAGGACTAACTATGTAATTAACTCTAAACCAAAATACCCATGTAAAACAAATTTTAAATATGAAATTAATTATTAATCTTTTAAATAAACTTATATCAAGGTCAAAATTATGTTAGTTAGAATATTAAAAAATAAAAATTAATGATGATAATTATTTTATATGAGTGATTTCTAAATTCAAATATTTAATGTGCTTGCAAAGTAATAAACGTATTAAGAGATTACATTATATTTTATACACCCTCTGCAAAACACAGGTAGTTAAAGACACAAATTTTGTATTACTAAGTATAATATTACATTTGTTTCTAATTAATGTCACATGTCTTCCTTTCTTCTACCTCAAAATTTTACTTATATTTTATTATAATTTTTTTAATAAATAATACATAAATATCACTAATTTTATCCTTATCTTTTTAATATAAATTATTATTATTATTAAAAGAAAGAGCTTTTAACAATAACTAAGATCTATTAATCCACATGTCGGGTTTTTATTGATGTAACTTTTTTTAATTTCTAGCAATTGTTTTTATATAAAACTTTGTTAGTTCAGAATTGTTAAAGCATTCACAATGAATTCTTTATCCTTATTCTTACAATCACACTAAAAATCACTACTTTTTCTCTATCATTTCTAATTAAATAATATTTTTTATATCTTTATCATTATTTTTTTTCTTCTTCACTTACAACCACTTCTAAAAATAGTAAAAAAATTATAGGGGTAAACAGTGTTTCTCATATATTTACAGATGAAAAGTTATATTTTCTCTCTTATTCACTCACAACCATTCCTTATAATATAAGTAACTTACTCACATATAACCTAATAATAACTAAACAAAACAAAGTACAATGTTATAATTAGTAAATAGCACATCAAAGTTCATCTTTAAAGACATGTTTTGATGACTATATATGTTAATCAATTAAATAACATTTTATTCAACATGTATAATACACCCTTATTCAATATGCGCAATACACGGAGTTTTTGTTTTTAAGATATAAACTCTTTTATTACTTAAAATATACAAAATTATATTTAATCAACCCGTGTAATACACGGGGTTCTAACCTAGTATTCATGTATGAGATACCCCATCCTTGGGAAGAAAATACGAAAATAAATACTTGAGAAGTATTATTACAAAATATTGTTTAAACAATTATTCCGAAATAAAAGATAATTTAAAGTTAAAATAATTATTATTTTAACAAGAAATTATAACTTGGGATAATATGAAAAGAAACGTAACTCAAAAACGTAAATACTAAGGCAAGGCACGCCCCGTTTGTCTAATAGACCCTAGTACATTGTAGGGAGTCGTGTTTGCTGATGAGATTTGAGTTACAAGTACCGAAGACGCAAAACCGTGAGTTCATGTCCCCCTTTTCTTTTAATTGTTTTCAGTTTTATAATTTCGGGGGTGAAATACATGTTACAATTGTTTACAAATGTTTTATACATGGTATGGTTAGCTAAGGAGGGTTACATGCTTGATCATGTGAGTGGTGGGTACAACGCTTAAGACCATTAATCCTCGTCGTATGACCGAGGGACATGAGTGATAGATCTATTTGGGTGTAGCGAGCCCACACCCATGAGGACCAGGGTGGCCCATGTGGTGACTATGTCCACATACTAATGCCGTGGCAAAATTCCGCTAGGTTTGAGTTTTCCTGCACCATTTCACACATATCATTGGCCTTGCAAACCATTGGTGATCTGTTTTTCCTTATTGCTACATACCAGGGACATACATACATACATACATACATACTTTAAAAGGATTATTCACACACAAACACATGAACTCGCTCAACTTTTGTTGATGTTTTCAAATTACATGTATTTCAGGGAACTAAGTGGATCTGGCAGGTGTTTGCATGTTTCAAGCTGCGTCATGAATAAGAGATGTCATCCAAAGTCACTAGGGTTTAGGATATATATCTTAATCCTGGACGAGATACATGGTCCTAGACTCGGTTTTATCTAAGGTCTTTTGTTGAGTCTTTATGAACTCATTCAAACATGTTGTGGTTTGTAACTTGAATTTAGCGTCAACATTTCAGACAAGTATGTTATGTTATTTTCAAACTTAGTCAATAGATGAACATCTTATGGTTTTTTTTAGCCTATAGCGTTGTTATGATTGAATGCTATGGTATTAAGAAAGTCACACCAATAATCACGCTTCTGCAAAAGTCAGGGACTGACAAAAAGTTACCTAAATAAAGAAGATGTTTTATTTCAATAAAATAGGATTTATTCCTATAAACTTGTTTGTAACGAAAACTTGGATTTTATCCCAATATGTTTATTATTATAAAATGTGGTATTTTCCTCTGATAAAATATTTCCTAACTACGGTCCTGATGTAATTTCCGCTGCCAAATTGATAAACACAGATACCACCGAAACTGGCCGCGGCCGCACGTTCCCGGGTAGTTAGGGGACGGGGGTTGAGACACGTATAAGCATTCAATGGTCGGACTATATACCCTTCAATTAGCATCATTCATATAGAAACAACAGTGAAAAGACTTTAATAAATCAGTCATTCATCATCATTGATAAAATGTCATAAATATGTCATAGAACATTCATACATATCCAAAACACGGGTTACCAATGATCAGTAATCTCACATACCCAAAACTTGACCAACCCAAGTAACCCAGTTAAACCAGTGTAACTAAGACTGATCAACAACTACTAAAACCCAAAATTGACCAAAACAAACTAACCAACAACAGTTATAGTTATGATATTTGATATGCATCATATATGCACAAAAAAGGAGCCGGAACCCTTCACAGGCGACGTTGGAAACAGAGGTTAACCCAAAACCCCTACTAGTCCTCATCAGGACCCGATATTGGATTCTAATGTGCTGTTGTAACACCCCGAAATTTATAAAACTTTAAATCAGATTTATAGAACATAAAATAAACAAGAACAAGCTAACTAGGAATCGATAACCCAGTTAGCTAGGAGTCTTGAGGTGATATATAATAAGGTTAAAACACCTAAACTATAAGTCAAATAGAGTTGAGGGACTAAATTAGCAAAAACTTGATAATGGAAGTTTTATTAGTAAATAAAACACCAACATCGTACAGACAAAAGGGGCGACCAGGGAATGCCCTCCAAACCCTAGTTTTCACATAAAACTTACAAATTGAAGCCCTTAATCTGTTCTAAATCAAGTTTCAAACACGAATTAGTGATCACCTTGTTGCAGGGATCAAAAGGTATGCAAAATTTTGGTATTTTGATTCATGTTCAGTTTTAGGTTAATTGAGAAAATCAAAAATTGAGCATGCATGATTGTTGTATTGATGAAATTAGAAGCAAAGTGATGTCTAGAGTTAAACCCTAGATGATTTCTTGTTAAAATCTAACTTTATACTTGTGAGGTTTATAATCACCAATGTAGGTGATTAGTGAGTTTGTAGAAACTAAATAAATACTAGAATTATGGTTTTTATTCTAGTGAAATCTGAATTCATGTGGTGAATCTGAAATTTAGTGATGTTAAAATTTAGTATAGATTTGTTAATTGAAGTGAATGTAGATGAAAATAACATGTCAAGAACCTAGTAATGGTTATGTAAAAATCTGACCCGCTAGGTGTTTGTTAAAACGCCTAAGTGAGGAGTAAAACGTTAAATATCGGACATAAATGCAGATTTGAATATCATAATGAATTGTCCGATTTTTGGTTATAAAAGAGTTCTAAATTTGGTTGTGAATGGAACTCTATAGGTAAAGAATCCGGGTCGTCAAGTGGACAAGCCGGAGGTGATACACGCTTGAAAGGTGTGCTTTAAAGGTACGTAACTTTCGGTTTTGTTACAATATGTATAAACAATAGTCTTAGAAATGTTGATGAGTTTGTAGTGTTAAATGTGAGTTTGGTATGTCATAGAAGTGACGAAGTTCACTCGACAACCGAACGGGTCAAATAATGATCGAATAATAGTGCTCGAGGTGACTTAAACGTCACTCATTGAAATTGAATTATAAAAGAGTAAATCATGGAATAGATGTGATACGCTAAGGTTGACAAGCCCGGGAACGGGTAGTTATGGTTAGAAACCAACGTGGATAAATTATGCAAGTATGTAACTTGTTGCGTTACAATATGTGAATTGGATATGTTAATTGTTCATAATCGTGTTTTGGTATAAAGGTTAGTATTAGTCGAAGTGATATTGTTCACTATTTGATTTAATGAGTCGCAAATAGACTAGAAGGCGCTTGGTAGTTATTAGAAACGGAGGATTTCGTAAATGAGCCAAACGGGTTGAATGATTGGTTAGTAGTAATACAACTTTGTTTTGAATGACATTTGGCAAAAACGTATCACAAGAGCGCGAAGCCATTGTTTTGGTAATGAAGCGCCGATGATTATGAACCCCGGATGTTGGGTAAAAATGCGCTTATGGTTTCTATTGTAATGATAGAAAAATTTGTGTAAGTATAGTGGGTCGAATAATTAAATAGAGATTTTAGTGATTTAGCCCGCAAACCAAATTTTCGGTATAATAATTGTGATAGGCACGTCGGTAATTTAATTACGGACGTGTAGGAAAAAGAATCACTAAAAACGGACTTACGGTTCATAAGTTATGGCGATTTTAAGTTGAGATTAGGTACATGTTTGAGCTGGAAATGTGCAGTAACAAGTTTTAAACAAGAGTCTGTCGAAAAGGGGGCTAGACGTAGCGCGAGGGTCCTAGGCGTCGCGCAAGCCCCCCTGAATCCGAAAATTTTATTTATTTGATGTTTTGACCCATGAAACCTGTTTTAACATGTAATTAGCTTATCAAAACTAACTTTCATGTTGGTTTTGAATTTAGGTGATCAAATTAATCACACGGATGAAGATCAAGCAAGTTCCAAGAACCGAACACACTCCTTTGAAGCTTCCGCGTTGAAACTGTTTTGTTTTTGTTACGAACAACTTTGTAAACAAATTATTAGTATCATTCGATTGTTATAATCATGTTGAATGATAACTTATAAAAGTTTTTGAAAGGTCGCATTTCCACATAAAATGTGTATTTATTATTATATTCGTATAATAATGATATGGGTGTTACCGCTGTCTTATGACCTGGACCTAGGGATGAGCAAATCCCGATCCCGTCCCGATACCGTCCTGATCCCGAAAATCCCGATCCCGAATTTCACCAAAACTGTGTACCGATACCGAAATATGTCGGTACGGTAGCAGTATATTAAGGTAAAATTTTTACAGGTACCGTCCCGATCCCGAAAATGCAAAAAAGTGGATACCGTTTCCGGTACCGAAAAAATCGGTACGGTATTTTCGGGATCGGGATCGGTATTTGATACCAAATGCTCATCCCTACGTGGACCTTGATTCCGATTGGATTTCAAAGATAAACAAACCAAAATTCAGGTTCTATACAAGGCATGATTCACGAAATCAAAGTTCAAAAGCAAAATTAAGACAATGCCGTACCAAGAACGTAGAATGTGATTAGTATAACGACGTATTGCCTCATCTTCTTGATGATCGGAGTTCTGTAAGCCGGTTCTTCTTGATGATCGGTACTATTGACAACATGAGGGTTTAGGGAGACGAAGGGGTGGAATGTGACTTATGAAGGAAGTTTGGGGATTAAAAGGTTGGACAAGTTTCATATTTTTGTGAAATTACCTTTCTGCCCTCCCCACCGTTAAGTTATTTGACGGTCAACTAGTGTCCGTTAGTGGGAGGGACATGTTTGCGAGCAATGAACAACAACATGGACTGGATTGTTCAGTTTTTTTAAATGAGGGCTGAAATAAATAGTGATTGGGTGTAAACCCTAGATACTAAACTTACTTTACTCTTGAAATAAAACTATTACCTGAAATTGTGCCAAACCGGAACACCCCGACAATAATTTGCTTTAAAAGAAAACCTAAATTGCTGATTTTGAACACTCCAACTCGTTTACACCGAAAAACAGACAACAAATCGCGATTTCTTCAGGTAACCCCCAACTGATTCATGCTTTATATTTGTTTGTTACACTCACCTTTTAGCTGTAGGTTAAAATTTGTTAAATCCCCCACTATATCGACTGAAAGTTGTTTTCTACATCTTTAATGTTTTATATTTTGTTACATTCAGCCTTTGTATGTATGTAAAATACATAGTAGAAGTTGGTTACATCTTGATTAGATCTCCTGAATCGTGTTTTGTGGATTTATGTGTTTTTTATTATTATTATTATTATTTTTAAATGTGTTGTTTATATGTAATAATTTTTTGTGTTATGTCAAAGTTGAAAGTTGAGAGATTGACATTAACTTCTTTAATTTAAATGTAATTTTTTTATATAAATTTGAAATTTTTTTTTATATAAATTTGTGTTATATAATTTGATTGTGAAGCATTATTAGACAGTTACTTTCCATGTGCAGATTATGGTTACCTCTTTGACTCAACGTCGAAAGCGTCCGCGTGAGCGTCAGGCGTCCGCCAGTGACTGTTCACCTCACATGTGGACTCTCGAGTACCATCATCATGCAACCATCGCTGGTATGCTTCCTCACTTTCAAGCTCTTGTCACACATCCATGGCTCCAGTTTCCCATTGGTAGTCCCAGGCGTAAGCGCTTTATTGCTCTACTCAGGGAACAGTTTGCCGCAACTTGGACCGTAGACTGGGATACTTTAAAGAAGTTGAACCTACACCATCGCGCTAGAGACACGATGGGCCCGGTTTGGTTGAGATTTTTCTCCATCAAACATCCGCAGTATAGAGAGCTATGCTTGGAGTTCTTATCGACATACGAGTTTCATACTCCTTGCACGGATTATCGTTATACTCGTTCCATCACATTCAGGATGGCGGGTGTTGAGCGGTCTTGCTCTTTGATCGAGTTCGCTAAGCGAATGGGTTTGTACACAGACCAGGAGATGGAAACCGACGTATTTTCGAAGGGATTGATAAAACTTCCGGATGATGTGACCCCAGAACAGGTTTGGGCTCAGATTGGAGAGGGACCTTATCGAGCAGACTTGTTGAAGAACACGCAGCTGAGAGATCCGTTTCACCGCATCCTCCACCGCGCTATTGCACTGTCGATTGGGGAAAGAAAGCTGCATCCGGGCGTTATTTCTCAGAAAGATTTGTTCTTCTTATATTGTTTCGTCAAGCCAGCCGTATGCAACGTGGCGTACATGCTAGCTAGCTACTTCACTTCTTGCATGGGAACGATGCCTAGAACTTATATTAGTGGCGGATCGTATATCACTCAACTTGCCAATTCATATGGTGTTTTGACGCCTAAGACCTGCAATTCCTTGACTTCTTTCCTCCCGACTCAGACTCTAGACATGGTGGCGTTGACGCACATGAAGGTTGTCGAACCGATATCGCAACCCGACCCATCGCATACCGAGGAGCCACCTCAGCAACAGCAGCAGGAGACACCACAGCTGCAGGAGGCGCCATCTCAGCAGCCGCAGGAGGAGACACCTCAGCAGCAGGACCCACCGCAGCCGCAGGAGGCGCCACCTCAGCAGCTGCAGGAGGAGACACCTCAGCAGCAGCAGCACGGGGAGGCACCTCATCTGCTGCAGTACCCACCGCTGAACGAGGAGGAACCTCATGAGCAGTACCTAGTGAAGCAGGAGGAGGCACGTGAACAACAGGAGGGGGGAGCTCAACAACAGCATGCTGACCCGCTATCGCATGGTCTTGGTGTGACTACTGTAGATCTGGTGGCGATGGTGGCTGAGCTACAACAGGGGCAGCAGAGACTAGAGCAAGAGCAGCAAAGACTAGAGCAAGAGAATCAAAGACACCACCAGGAGACGATGTCTGTGCTCAGATGCATAGCGAGATATATAGGTATCCCCGACTTCCCACAACATTCGAGGGACGGTGATTCAGAGCATTATTAGGAACCAGGCTTAATCACTACACTTGTTTTGTATTTGGTTGTAGTTTGTGAGTCATTTCGTTATGTTATTTTGGTTAGAAGTTATTTTGGTTATGTTATCAATCCTAAATTTAAGTAAGATGTGTAATTTTTCAGTATAAGATGAAATTATGATGTCCCATTGGTTAGAATTACCATTATGATGATTCATGACATGCTAGAAATCTATTTTGTAATGCCATTTAATATATAAGTGAATCCATGTAAATGTTGTGACATCAAATTGATCTTTTGTTTTGGAAAGTTTCTAAAGGAGCATTGGGGTGTTTCTGTAAAAAAAATATTTTTAATTACAAGTGAATAAAACTTGAATTGGATGTTTTAAAGGGTTTGACGGGTCAAGTGAGTCAAACATGGGAAAGTTTTTAAAAGCATAAAAACACCATGTTAAAAACATAGAATAGAGGAGGGGGATCAGCCAAGAGCTAGAAGCTCCAAAATATTATATAATTGCATCTCTAATATTAAAATCGTGTCACCTGTCCCAATTGACATTGTGAAATTTGGATCTTTTTTTTTCACATAAACGAGTCTTCCTTAATGCTCTTCACTCTCTAAATGGGAATCAAGTTATTGTTGAAACCTTTTTCGTTTCTAGCAATATACAATCTACAAAACATAGCCATCATTTATGTCATGTCCCCAATCTTTCGAACCTATTAGACTTTGAATCGACATGATCATATATCCGCCCCCCCCCCCCCCCCCCCCGAATCCAAAGAAGTTGGAATCAGAATCTTTGCCCACGCACAGACATGCCACCACACCCCTCCCTCTAGCTAAAAGACTCACACTAGATGTGGTCCAACAGGACATAACCAACTTGATGTTGGCATCTCTCGCTTGACTGGTGGTTACGTTACTATGTTTTTTGTAGGAGTGTTCCATTTCAAATCAAATTTACTAGAAGTACGATGCCCTTTTAAATTTATTTATGAGATCACCCAAATTGTGGTGCTTTTTGCTTATCCGTTCTAGCATGGCATATGTCCTGAACCAAACCACTTGTTCGGTTCGTTTCTAGTCCAGACTATTCGACCACCCACGAACTTCTTTTGTGGGTCCCCCCACTCACATACCTTCTTCACCACCAGAGAGTAAAGCATGAGCCTTCCTGGCCTTCTTCGCCTCGATCCCCACAAATTGCTGATGTGGATGGCTTTCACGAGCGGTGAAGATAAACGAAGGGTTGTAATATTGTGTTAGATTATGATGATGGGTAATTAGAGTAATTAGAGTTACAATGGTGTGCTTATGTAGAGCACAAAAATACAATGCCAACCACAAGATTATCACTAAACGTCTTGATCTAATAGGTAATGCAGGGTGGACGGACCGTCCAACCTTACCATGGCGTTCACATTTCATTTTATAGCAATATAGACTAGGCTAGACGGCTAGTTATGTTAACATTTGGTCTACATCGAGGAATTTGCCTTTCTTTCTTTTTGATCTTGTTTATGGGTCACTAAGGTCTCGTCCAGATTATGTGACGCATGCATCCTAGAACGTCAATCAAGCAACAACACCTGAAACATATGTAAAAACAGAGTCAGCAAAGAAAATGCTGGCGAGTACATAGGTTTTATAAGAGTATTGGAATCATGGCTTGTTTACTTATATTGCAATACCTCGAAAACCTTGTTTTTAAAAGTGTATAATATTGCAACATGATTAACCAACTCAAATCAAGATGGTTATAATTTATAAAATTTCGTAGCCATGATTCTTAACCCAAAAGCTTTTTGTTTTAGAATACCATCTTGTAAAACATCTCGTATAAACTCGTTAATAAAACTCGTATATTGTTTCGAAAACATCGTTGAGTGACATCGTTTCAATATCGTTTACCCAAGTGAACTAAATAAGCCACGGTATGTAATATGTTGAAAACACTTATATATAAGAAGTACCAGCGGCGTATCTACCATGTTTTCACCATATTACCCCCGTCCCGTTATCTAAACACTAGCCAAAAACCAATCGTTTACCCAAATCGTTTAACATTGTCTCCAAATCGTTTACTCGTTTAAATCGTTTAGATCATCATCGTTTTAATTGTGAAAAACTTATATATGGTCGTCTCGTTAATAACATTCAAACCTTCGTGACTCCACTACCTCGCTCCTCGCTTCTCGTATTAACAAACCACCAAAGGGTAAGTTAATAATTACAGATTCAGTCGTTACCCACAACACCCACACATAACCATGGGTATAGTGCAATAACGGGATTTGTCATATCCTATGGTACCATAACCTAATACTGGTCGGCTTGATCAATGCTAATGAATGTTGTTCGGTATGTAACTACAACCAACAAGTTCGTTCACATTATCGAAATCGTTAATAGTTTAGTATAAATCGTTCTATTCGTTTTTGAAATCATCGTTTAAACCTTGAAAACATTTTGTACATATGAATCACCCCAAAACAATTGAAAGTTGTAAAATAGGGGAACTATATACTCACATGTAGTGCAAGGTATCTTCAATCAATAGTACTTCAACAAACTCGAGTAAACCAGAGAAATCAAGTAGCACCTAGTAATCGAATCACTAGTCAAACAACAGACGCCTAAATCGGAAGATCGGACAAAATGAGGTCTTGTAAACCAAATGAGTGTTGGAACTCATGTGATATGGTTTAACAAAGCCTACATCCTAAATGAAACCTAACCTAAGTGTTTTCGACCCATCGCGACCCATTAAGGTAGCTTACGCTACTTTAACGCGTCGTGCGCGCAAAGCGCGTTCGAGACGTCTAACTAGTCCTATGACAAGTATTATATGCCATTACATGTTTAATCATGTTGTATAATCAGTTATGTGACAAAAGTTTAGGTTACATAAGCTTAATTACCAATTATACATGAAAAGGGTATTTTGGTAATTTACCTAAGGCATATAAAATATTTATCATACAACTACCTAAACTAGGTGACCATAAGGTATAACCTCGGAAGGTTATTCCCTATGCTACTATGGTCACTAAACATGTTTGGTCGGATCCTAATGATCGACCAAACGGGTCGTGTTCGAAAGTCTAAGCGGTTGTTTAGATCGCTTACCTTTACGACCCTAGACAAGCACAAAACTAAAAGTGACGAGCTAAGCATGTTAAAACATGCTTAACTAAGTTAGAAAACAAGTTTGGTATCAAAACAAACGGTTTTGATACCTAAGAGTAGTTTGGTTACAAAATACGCAAGAATACGCATTTTGACCGAAACTACGACTCGTCACTAAGCCTAGATAACGTGGTAATCAGTAGGTATAGTCACTAGGGACTATAACCATCGTGATTACGCTCACGTTATGAAGTTCAAACGAACTTTACATTGACCATAAACTGGTCAATGCAGAAAGTCAAACGCAGTTTGACTTTAACGCTAAAACGAATGAAAAGAACGAAAGAACACTTACAGAAGGTCCCCGCAAGATTTGATTCCAATTTTCTCTCAGGTAGGAAGCATATACTTCCACTTAGAGAGCATAAATCTGATTTCAAATTGTGGGTTTTGAAGTGAAATGGATGGGGTATATATAGGATTTCTAGAACCGTTAAGATCGTTCCTCGAAAACTGAGCTTTGATCTGGACCTTACATGTGTGCCCATGGTTTTCTAAAACCATGGGAGCCCCTAATATGGACTATGTTCATTGAATACCAGCCCATGGTTTTGCAAAACCATGGGTGAAAGAAAACCATCAACACTTCAAAATGGACTAGGGTCATTGAATCTGTCAGAAATTTCAAAAATGGTCCCTACACTTGTAAAACTTGATTTTTTGGCACTTTTAATCCCCGTTAACCCTATTTCAAGGCTCTGAAATAAAGTTAATGTATAGGGAACTTAAAATATGCTCAAAAACATCTCGGATGTCGGTTCGTTTGGTCGTACGGTTGCATTATTCGGTTAATTACGACGGAAGTCGTAACGAACGAAAAAACGATCCAAATTAAGCGACAAATGGAATTTTATCATGCCAAACAGTAAAATAAAATATTTTAATGCTTACATAATTTTTTGGATGTCCGGATGTATTCAGAACGTAAGTTATGCGCGAAAATGCAAACTTATGCACTTTTTGACGCTTTTAGTCCCTGAATGAGCATAAAGTTTATTTTAGCATACCGAACCCCTCAAAGCCTATTTCTAAACTATGTAAAGGTTATTTAGGGTATGTTTAACTTATGATCAAGTTCCGGAATGTTCGTTACTATACAAATCGGCATAGTTTCGCAGTTTGACATAAATAGTCCCTGCGATCGAACAAAGTTGATTTCGACACACCAAACCATTCAAAACTTATTTCTAAGTTATGTGGAGGTTATTTAAGGTATGTTAAGCCTATGCCACTATTCCGGAGTGTTTGTCGCGTTATACTGACTGCCTTTAAGCACCAGTTTGCGTATAACCTTCCAGAAAGCGATTTAGAGCTTGAAATTGGAATCGAATCAAATTGTAAAATCACTAAACACAATTTCACATATAATAACACCAAAACACATATAATAACACCAAAGCACATTGTTTTATTAAAAATCATCATTGTTTTACATCGTACATCGATTACCGAACACAGTTGTCATAGTCTCCCCTACTTCAGGAAATTTCGTCCCGAAATTTTAACTAGTGGAAGTTTGTGAAAACAAATGCGGATATTTCGTCTTCATCTGGTCCTCACGTTCCCAAGTAAACTCTGGGCCACATTTGGATTCCCAGCGAACTTTAACCAAATGAATCCGTTTGTTCTTCAACTGTTTGTATGTACGTTCCACTATCTCCACAGGTTTCTCGACAAAGTGCATCGTTTCATCGATTCGAATCTCGTCGAGAGGAATGTGTAGATCAGCGTCAACTAAACATTTTCACAGATTGGACACGTGAAATGTCGGGTTAATATTTCCAAGCTCTGGAGGTAGCTCTAGACGATATGCAACATTTCCAATTCTTTCCACAATCTTAAATGGTCCCACATATCGAGGTGCAAGTTTTCCTTTCTTTCCAAATCTCACGACTCCCTTCCAAGGTGAAACCTTGAGTAGGACACGATCTCCGACTTGAAATTCTAAGGGCTTGCGTCCCAAATCCGCATATCTCTTTTGACGGTTTCGAGCTGTCACATGATTATCGCAGATTTTCTTGATTTTGTCAGTTGTTTCCAGAACGAGCTTAGGTCCAGTAAGCTGAGCTTCACCGGTCTCGTTCCAACAAACAGGTGAACGACATTTTCGACTGTAGAGAGCTTCGAATGGTGCCATATTAATGCTGGTATGATAACTATTATTGTAAGAGAACTCGATCAGCGGTAGATGAGAATCCCAATTACCACCAAAGTCTATCACGCATGCTCTAAGCATATCCTCCAAAGTTTGAATCGTTCTCTCAGATTGGCCATCTGTTTGGGGATGATAAGCAGTGCTTAGATTCAGTTGGGTTCCCAAAGCAGATTGCATGGCCTTCCAAAAATGAGATGAAAATCGAGCATCACGATCGGAAATGATATCTAAAGGAACACCATGTCGTGATACAATCTCGTCTACATAGATCTTGGCAAGCTTCTCAGCAGAGAAATCCTCACGGATTGGTAAGAAGTGAGCAGATTTTATCAAACGATCAACTAAAACCCAAATAGCATCGTGACCTTTAGACGTACGCGGTAACTTAGTAATGAGATCCATGGCAATATTCTCCCATTTCCAAACCGGTATCTCTGGTTGTACAAGCAAACCAGAAGGTCGTTGATGTTCTGCCTTGACTTTGAGACAAGTTAGGCATTTCGACACATACAAGGCAACATCTTTCTTCATACCAGGCCACCAGATCTTAGTACGAAGATCCTTGTACATTTTATCAGCACCAGGATGGACAGAATATCGAGACTTATGAGATTCGTCCATTACCAAGGTGCGAAGATCGTATTGTTTCGGAATCCACAATCGATCCTTAAAATAGAGCAAACCATCGTCTTTCGCTTCGAGCATAAGCTCAAGTTGACGTGGTAATTCCGTACCCATCAAATTTTGTGAAACACAAAATTATTGAGCTTGAAGGACACGAGATTGAAGATCAGATAGTGTTCGAACAGAATGAAGCTTGACTCGCTCCTTTCGACTAAGCGCATCGGCTACAACATTCGCCTTACGAGGCTGGTAGCGAATCTCGCAGTCATAATCGTTTAAGAGTTCAACCCAACGTCGTTGCCTCATGTTCAGCTCTTTCTGATTAAGAATATGTTGGAGACTTTTGTGGTCTGTGAAAACCGCACACTTCGTTCCATAGAGATAGTGTCTCCAGATTTTAAGCGCGAAAACCACAGCTCCTAACTCAAGATCATGAGTCGTGTAGTTCTTCTCGTGAACTTTCAGCTGTCTAGATGCATATGCAATAACCTTACCTCGTTGCATAAGGACGCAACCAAGGCCTAAGTTGGACGCATCGCAATAGACAACGAAATCATCGCTTCCTTCGGGCAGAGATAGAACAGGAGCATTACATAACTTCTGCTTCAGCGTTTGGAACGCTCCTTCTTGCTTGGGTCCCCACTCGAAAGGCTTATTCTTCTGAGTCAAAGCAGTGAGTGGAACCGCAATCTTCGAGAAATTTGAAATGAATCGACGATAATAACCAGCAAGACCAAGAAAAGATCGAATCTCTGTAGGCGTCGTTGGTGTATTCCAGTCCTTAATAGCAGCAATCTTGGATGGATCCACATGAATACCCTGCTCATTGACTATATGACCCAAGAATTGAACTTCTTTAAGCCAGAATTCACACTTGGAGAATTTAGCAAAAAGTTGTTCCTTCTTCAGGAGTTCCAATGTTAAGCGAAGGTGTTGCTCGTGCTCGGCTCGAGATTTTGAATAAATGAGAATATCGTCGATGAACACAATAATGAACTTGTCCAAATAAGGTTTGCAGACCCTATTCATTAAGTCCATAAAGATAGCTGGAGCATTCGTCAAACCAAAAGGCATGACAGTGAACTCGTAATGCCCATATCTTGTGCGGAAAGCAGTTTTGGGAATATCTTCTTCGAGAACACGAAGTTGATGATACCCAGAACGCAGATCGATCTTGGAAAAGCATGAAGCACCCTGCAGCTGGTCGAAAAGATCATCAATTCGAGGTAGGGGATATCTATTTTTGATGGTGAGCTTATTAAGCACACGATAATCGATAAACATTCGAAAAGATCCATCTTTCTTTTTCACGAAGAGGACAGGAGCTCCCCAAGGTGAAAAGCTCGGTCAGATGAATCCTTTATCAGATAACTCTTGAAGCTGCTTCGATAACTCTTGCATCTCCAACGGTGCAAGACGATAAGGTGCTTTTGCAATCGGGTTGGCATTGGGTACAAGGTCAATATGAAACTCGACTTGACGAACTGGAGGCAAACCAGGCAGTTCATCAGGAAACACCTCCGGATAATCCCGAACGATCGGAATATCCTGAATACTCTTGCTCTTGCTTTTCTCCTCGGTGACATGTGCCAGAAAAGCAACATATCCTTTTCGTAGATACCTTTGGGCTTCTAAACACGACATAAGCTTCAAACCATCTGGTGGTTTTTCGCCACGAACTTCCAAAACATCGCCAGCAGATAAAGGAATACGAACAATCTTATCGAAACAAACCACCTTAGCGTGGTGTTTGGTTAACCAATCCATTCCAATGATAATATCGAAACTCCCAAGTTGCATCGGTGTGAGGTCAATAGGAAAAAGATGGTTATCAAGGTTCAACTGACAATTACGAATAATAGAATCGAGAACAAGAGGTTTACCGGTGGTAACTTCGACAGATAAGGGTTTCCTCAGTTTAGTTCTAGGTATCGCATGCAAAGGCTCAAAAGATAATGAAACAAAACTTCTATCGGCACCAGAATAAAAAAGAATAGATGCAGGTTGATTGTTAACAAGAAACGTACCATTGACAACTAAGGTACCTCTGACAACGAGGTTGTCAGCTCGAGCCTCGTTTGCATTCAGATTGTACGCTCGCCCACGAGTGGGATCGACAATTGGAAAAACAAAGAGGTATTGAAAACATCGACAAAAGACAAGGAAGGCGATCATTTGTTCGTTACCTCGAACAAACAAACGACACGCAGTGACTAATCAAAGTAAATAGGTCAAAAATAATGCATCGCGAAGACATGCTCGCCTATAAGTGAACACTCACCCCAAGAGTTCCCAGGTAAGAGTGACTGGTCCGATTATGTGGATTTGTACGAACACTCTAGCCTTAGACAGGAAACTCAGAGTACAGGCACTCACTCTTCCAGTTTGCACGTGTTCACATTATTTAGGCCCAATCTTTGACGAGATTTTGAAAACTCAGAAGGCACTAAGCAAAAAATGAGTTAAACTGGAAGGGTTCAAAACCTTACAATAGAGGGTTCAAAACCTTACAACAGAGGGTTCAAAACCTAGTAATCAATCATCCTAGAACAGATGATTAGTTTTCAAAGCGGGTTTGAAAATCGTGTTCTCGTTGTGGGTATCACCTAGGGATAGGTGACGATTTTGTTTTAAAAATCTAAACGCAAATAAACTTGCGTTGGGGTCTTAGAAGTTATAGTCTAGGTCAAAGAATTACTAATAACCTAATTCCCTATAACCATTGGCTCTGATACCAACTCTTCTGTCACACCCCGACCACGTAAAACAACAAAGCGTGGTGGAAACGTCGGGGAGTGTTGTAACAGAATTATCGTTTTATAACCATGGATACAAAAAGTGTTTCGTTTTATTGATAATATTAAACATTAACGTTGTCTTAACATAGAACAAACAAGTTTTATATCGTCTATCATAGTTATATGTCACTAAGGACTCGTCCAGATCCTATGTGACGCATGCATCCTAGAACGTCAATCAAGCAACAACACCTGAAACATATGTAAAAACAAAGTCATCAAAGAAATGCTGGCGAGTACATAGGTTTTATAAGAGTATTGGAATCATGGCTTGTTTACTTATATTGCAATACCTCGAAAACCTTGTTTTTAAAAGTGTATAATATTGCAACATGATTAACCAACTCAAATCAAGATGGTTATAATTTATAAAATTTCGTAGCCATGATTCTTAACCCAAAAGCTTTTTGTTTTAGAATACCATCTTGTAAAACATCTCGTATAAACTCGTTAATAAAACTCGTATATTGTTTCGAAAACATCGTTGAGTGACATCGTTTCAATATCGTTTACCCAAGTGAACTAAATAAGCCACGGTATGTAATATGTTGAAAACACTTATATATAAGAAGTACCAGCGGCGTATCTACCATGTTTTCACCATATTACCCCCGTCCCGTTATCTAAACACTAGCCAAAAACCAATCGTTTACCCAAATCGTTTAACATTGTCTTCAAATCATTTACTCGTTTAAATCGTTTAGATCATCATCGTTTTAATTGTGAAAAACTTATATATGGTCGTCTCGTTAATAACATTCAAACCTTTGTGACTCGACTACCTCGCTCCTCGCTTCTCGTATTAACAAACCACCAAAGGGTAAGTTAATAATTACAGATTCAGTCGTTACCCACAACACCCACACATAACCATGGGTATAGTGCAATAACGGGATTTGTCATATCCTATGGTACCATAACCTAATACTGGTCGGCTTGATCAATGCTAATGAATGTCGTTCGGTATGTAACTACAACCAACAAGTTCGTTCACATTATCGAAATCGTTAATAGTTTAGTATAAATCGTTCTATTCGTTTTTGAAATCATCGTTTAAACCTTGAAAACATTTTGTACATATGAATCACCCCAAAACAATTGAAAGTTGTAAAATAGGGGAACTATATACTCACATGTAGTGCAAGGTATCTTCAATCAATAGTACTTCAACAAACTCGAGTAAACCAGAGAAATCAAGTAGCACCTAGTAATCGAATCACTAGTCAAACAACAGACGCCTAAATCGGAAGATCGGACAAAATGAGGTCTTGTAAACCAAATGAGTGTTGGAACTCATGTGATATGGTTTAACAAAGCCTACATCCTAAATGAAACCTAACCTAAGTGCTTTCGACCCATCGCGACCCATTAAGGTAGCTTACGCTACTTTAACGCGTCGTGCGCGCAAAGCGCGTTCGAGACGTCTAACTAGTCCTATGACAAGTATTATATGCCATTACATGTTTAATCATGTTGTATAATCAGTTATGTGACAAAAGTTTAGGTTACATAAGCTTAATTACCAATTATACATGAAAAGGGTATTTTGGTAATTTACCTAAGGCATATAAAATATTTATCATACAACTACCTAAACTAGGTGACCATAAGGTATAACCTCGGAAGGTTATTCCCTATGCTACTATGGTCACTAAACATGTTTGGTCGGATCCTAATGATCGACCAAACGGGTCGTGTTCGAAAGTCTAAGCGGTTGTTTAGATCGCTTACCTTTACGACCCTAGACAAGCACAAAACTAAAAGTGACGAGCTAAGCATGTTAAAACATGCTTAACTAAGTTAGAAAACAAGTTTGGTATCAAAACAAACGGTTTTGATACCTAAGAGTAGTTTGGTTACAAAATACGCAAGAATACGCATTTTGACCGAAACTACGACTCGTCACTAAGCCTAGATAACGTGGTAATCAGTAGGTATAATCACTAGGGACTATAACCATCGTGATTACGCTCACGTTATGAAGTTCAAACGAACTTCACATTGACCATAAACTGGTCAATGCAGAAAGTCAAACGCAGTTTGACTTTAACGCTAAAACGAATGAAAAGAACGAAAGAACACTTACAGAAGGTCCCCGCAAGATTTGATTCCAATTTTCTCTCAGGTAGGAAGCATATACTTCCACTTAGAGAGCATAAATCTGATTTCAAATTGTGCGGTTTGAAGTGAAATGGATGGGGTATATATAGGATTTCTAGAACCGTTAAGATCGTTCCTCGAAAACTGAGCTTTGATCTGGACCTTACATGTGTGCCCATGGTTTTCTAAAACCATGGGAGCCCCTAATATGGACTATGTTCATTGAATACCAGCCCATGGTTTTGCAAAACCATGGGTGAAAGAAAACCATCAACACTTCAAAATGGACTAGGGTCATTGAATCTGTCAGAAATTTCAAAAATGGTCCCTACACTTGTAAAACTTGATTTTTTGGCACTTTTAAGCCCCGTTAACCCTATTTCAAGGCTCTGAAATAAAGTTAATGTATAGGGAACTTAAAATATGCTCAAAAACATCTCGGATGTCGGTTCGTTTGGTCGTACGGTTGCATTATTCGGTTAATTACGACGGAAGTCGTAACGAACGAAAAAACGATCCAAATTAAGCGACGAATGGAATTTTATCATTCCAAACACTAAAATAAAATATTTTAATGCTTACATAATTTTTTGGATGTCCGGATGTATTCAGAACGTAAGTTATGCGCGAAAATGCAAACTTATGCACTTTTTGACGCTTTTAGTCCCTGAATGAGCATAAAGTTTATTTTAGCATACCGAACCCCTCAAAGCCTATTTCTAAGCTATGTAAAGGTTATTTAGGGTATGTTTAACTTATGATCAAGTTACGGAATGTTCGTTACTATACAAATCGGCATAGTTTCGCAGTTTGACACAAATAGTCCCTGCGATCGAACAAAGTTGATTTCGACACACCAAACCATTCAAAACTTATTTCTAAGTTATGTGGAGGTTATTTAATGTATTTTAAGCCTATGTCACTATTCCGGAGTGTTTGTCGCGTTATACTGACTGCGTTTAAGCACCAGTTTGCGTATAACCTTCCAGAAAGCGATTTAGAGCTTGAAATTGGAATCGAATCAAATTGTAAAATCACTAAACACAATTACACATATAATAACACCAAAACACATATAATAACACCAAAGCACATTGTTTTATTAAAAATCATCATTGTTTTACATCGTACATCGATTACCGAACACAGTTGTCACAGAACTAGTTTTTAACCTAAGCCAAAACCAATTTTAAAACCACTTTGAATGAAATCGATTTGGAACTGACTTGAACCGTTGTGTTGTAATTTGTTTGTAAACGTATACTTTGTAACGGTTTGAGACCAGTTAAATCAGATCCAAATCTGTTAAAACCCGGTATTAGCTAACTTATATATTCTTGTGTACTTATTTGTTATATTTATTTATTCCTTGGTCCCTCTGTATGTGTATATATTGTAACTCTTTCTTTAATAGAATTCATCACTTTCATATTAACACATGGTATCAGCCTATCCAACTAGTGGTTGAGTTTCCCATCCCTTCTTATTCTCTCTTTTCCTTTGCCTTCTTCCCCATCCGATCAACTTCTTTCCCTTCTATCTTCCTACTTGTCTTTTCCTCAACCATGACATCTTCATCATCTGAATCCAACCCTACAGCCAATTTTGATCTTCACGTAGCCCTGAAACTCTCTGCGTCGAATTATCTGTTTTGGCGCACACAGATGCGGCCCCTATTAACATACCACCAGGTTCTTCATCATGTCGATGGCTCGAAAACTGCCCCTCCACCGACCATCACTGTCAGCGACAAAACGACCACCAATCCATATTACACTGACAAATGATCAAAAAGCTATTATCATTATCACGGCTTCTCTCACTGAGGAAGTGTAACACCCCGAAAATATTAGAAATTAATATTTATTTACATATGGAATATATGTTGGTCATAACCAAAGAATAATGTGACTACGATTAATTAACCTAGTACGGACAAAACTTGTTCCCATGAAGTTGTTGTTGAGGGTGGAAGACTCGTCACTGGAGACTGTAGGAGCTGGTCACGAGTCAGCTCATGGCCCAAAGGAGCACCGTTTGTAGCTGGTTGGGACGAAAAGAGAGGAAATGCTGTAGGATTTGGCCTTACTGGGACCAGCCTCATCCCTAGACACCAAAGGTTGTGAGTTTGCAAAAGGAGGGATGGGGGGTCCAGGAGATAGTGTTGGCTCCGGCTCATCATAGTCTAAACGAATCCTCACTCCCTTGTCCCGTTCCCTACTCACATATTGGTTGAGGAGAGACCACAACTCAAGGAAATTGTTGGCGACCCCCTCAGGGGTAAGTTCAACATGTGATGGGGTGCCAGAGACACCGACATTTGGGGAATGGACCCCTGATCTGGATGGAGTTGGAGTGCTGAAAGTGAGAAACTCGGGAGTGCTTCCCGGTGTTGAGAAAGAAGTTGGTATAGCCACATGAGCTTGGCTAGTACTTGGGGTAGAGGTGTTTGGAACCTGATTCACTTCTCCCGGGGATCCACTTTTTGACATGGTAGTTTCAAGAGAATGGAGCTACACTACTAGGTCTTTTGGAAGAAAGTTAGTGGCGTAGCCCCACGGTGGGCGCCAACTTGTTGATGCAACAAATAATAGACCAAGGATAGTAGCTAGGTTGGTTAGGCAAAAGGGTTGAAGGGTTCAACTTTGCCTAACGCAAGTCATGGGGTCCCCCCACGTTTGCAAGACGTGGAGAGAGGTTCACTAGTTAAATTTTGTTGCTTGCTCGAGATCCTCTACTGAAGTGTGTTCAGTTTCGGCTGTATGAGCAAAAGGAATGTGTGTGTTGAATGTGAAATAAAGTGACTTGCATGAAGCAAGTACTCAAGAACAATGAGCAGAGATTTCAGGAATCAGGGCTGATCTTAGAATATCTTGCACACTTAATGAAGTGTCCCATTTATAGGGAAAGCATTAGCTCAAAAAGGAAGCTGTTGACTATTGAATATGCTTGCAGTGGGGGACTTACCCTTTTTGGGATGGAAGCCTTTTGACATTTGGGTAAAAGGCTGTGCTCTGTGGACTCGTGCTACTTTTGCGGCTGGGGAGTTTGGTGAAGCAATCAGAGATGTGATGTCACACCCCCAAAATACCACCTAGGGAATGTCCCTGTTAGGCGTGTGACGTACCAACAACGATCCACTAATTAAGTTGAACCCATACAAGTTTCAAAATAAAGTTCTCAATTATTAATAAAAAATATCATCAACCAGTTTAAATGAGAACCAACACGTTCAGCGGAAGTAAATAGGACATCTTACCGAGCACTCTAAAGTGAGTTCATCTCTTGAGCATGCGTCCCGGTGGTTGGGACAGTCAGTGGGTATCCCGGGGAGGGATAAGTCTTTTGGGTAAAACTGAAATATTGGATAATAATCTCATCCTATCACTTTTAAGTCCCATATTTTGTTACCGGGGAGGTAACGGGGTATTAGTTGGTAGCGCTACTTAGGTTTGGCACCCTCACCCCGTACCGGAGAGGACGGGTGTGAACTAATGACCCAGTCATGCCCAATGCTTTGATAGGAGCACTAGGGAACGGGCAAAACATACATCAGGAGCCGTCTTGTTCAGTATCGAGATATTATCAATATTACTTTTGAAACTGTTAACAAACTGGATTAAACACTTGGTAACTAACGTTTTCGTAAAACTATGAACTCACCAGCGTTGTCTGACACACTTGTTACATGCTCGCAGGTCGTTAGATGTCTATGATTGGGAACTTGTTGTTTGGAGTAGCTGGAGTGGACATGGGTCGACTGGAAGGATTCATGTGATTGATTATTGACAGTATACATTGGTTTTGAACAATTTAACTTTGGTTTACTATTTGCTTCTGCTGAACGTGTTGGTTTTCATTTAAACTGGTTGATGATATTTTTTATTAATAATTGAGAACTTTATTTTGAAACTTGTATGGGTTCAACGTAATTAGTGGTCGTTGTTGGTACGTCACACGCCTAACAGGGACATTCCCTAGGTGGTATTTTGGGGGTGTGACATGTGACCCTCTATTGTTCACGTACTGTTTTATCCAAACTCCCGGGTTTTCAACCTTCGAACCTTTTAACCTTTTGAGCATTCATGTATTTAAGTCATTTTATTTGGTCTTGGGCTACCCCCGTCATCAGCCCCCCAAGTCAGAGGTTTTTCAGAAATGAGCTCAAAGACTTCTGACTTTTACACATGTATTTGTTTTGCTTAAAGGCTTCAAGGTTTCGAGGCTTGAAGGGTTGAAAACGGTTGAGCTTTTTGAATTTTGAATTTTAACAAGACAATTGATATGACTTGTGACAGTTTTTCTTTGTGTCAGGCGGCGGTTTTAATTCTTCCCTTTAATTATATTATTTTCTAACTCATTAATTTACTTACATTTTACAGAAGAACATCATTTGCTCTCTTTCAAGTTTCCCCCTTTTTGGATCAGGTTAGTTCCGATTGCTTATTTTCTTCTCCTTTTCTATTATCATGGGTGCCCGTAAGGATTTAGCGAAATCATTTTCTCGAATGACTCAAGAGGAAGTCGATTTGTTTTGTATGGAGTGGGGAATAGGGACAAAGTTTAATCCGGTGGCACCGGCTTGTGACGTTTCAATCGATAAATGTCCCCCTGGTTCCATTGCTCTATACTGTCGCCATTTCGAGTTTTCTAACCTTCGTCACCCGTTTTTAATCTTTGTTTTGAATAGCTTGGGGTATTACCGCATATCTTTTGGTCAGATTCACCCCTTTGGCATGGCTAGGGTTTTACACTTTCAAATTTTGTGCCGGTCTTCCGGGTATGACCCAACTCTTTTATCGTTCTGCTGTTTTTTCCGATTGGCTAAGAATGGTGACTGGTTTACCTTCGAGACCACTCAAGTTAACACTTGCTTGATTTCGTCTATGGTTTCTACCCTTGGTGTCTGGAAGGACCGGTTTTTCTGGGTGTCCGAGGAAATTGTTCCTTTTAAACTTGTTTGGAGGCACCCGGATGCCGTTTTGAATGACTTGAGCCTTCTGCTTCTGATATAAATGCTCGTTTTTTAGAAACTCTTAGGGAATGCCCTTCAAGGCTTCGTCCCTTTCCCGAGCATTTGTTGGTGTTATTGGGTCTCAGTAAGTTGTGGGAAAAACGTGATCGAGACCCGGTGCTTTTGAGAGATGGGAAGGGTATGCATTTACTCTTCTTGTTCTGTTATGTTCCCATTTCCTGCTTTCTGATATGTTTTTTGTTTGTTTTGCAGTCATGTATGCACTTGATTTTATCAAAAGTGATGACACTTCTGACGTTGCCTTTGATGATGCTGTTGCTACTCCGGACGAGGATGCGGTTGTTAGGGGTTCCGATTATAGGTTCGAGGGTTCTGGATATGTAAGTGTCCCCAATGCAAGGGTTTTACCAAGGCTACAGGTTCTGTCACACCCCAACCGATGGCGGAATCATCGGGGCGCGGCACTAGGCGAATCAGATTGCTCAAGAGAATCCATAACAACTATATTGCGATAATATTTAATACATTCGTTATCCCATACTAACAAATAATACAATCACATAAGTTATCACAGATTTCTTGTCCTCTCGAACAATACAAATCCGACAACCTAGATTTTAGTGGAGTTTCTAGACTTCCTAGCTTGATTTGATATAGTCTGCGAGCTAGCCTGCAACATACGTTAAAAGATTTGTCAATACAAAAGTATTGGCGAGTATACAGGTTTGATAAGTATAGCATAGTAGATTAAAAGTGCTGCGAATTTCCACATGCATAAACGTAATACACGACATATATACTCACAAAACTGATACTACCAACTAAGTCCTCGATGCTCGAATGTACGATGGCATAACTAGACCCCGTCGGGCGCAATAGTACTATACTAGTCTTGGTGGGACGTCGCGAGTATAAGCCCTAGCACATATGCAACTAGCATCACGTATATCTATGCATAACAGTTATTCGCAAGTGATAATTCGATTGATTGAATAGTTCGATTGATGAGTTCGATTTGTTAGAAACGTATGTTACACCCAAAATTCGATTAAAAAGGGGGTCAAGTATACTTACAGTGCGTATTTAGCGAGATTACAACTTGATTGAGTCTGTGGCGAGTATGTCTATACTGATCCTTGAAGAATAGAGTAAACAATATACGGTTAAGCGAGATTACCCTTGAAAAGTTATTCATTTGATTGGACTGTTCCCATCCGTGCGGATGGACAGGTCATCCGTCCGGATGACAAGTCATCCGTCCGGATGGGTGTGCGTGGGGATTGACCTTGTGCGTGCGGATTGGTGTGCGCGCGGGTGACATGTCATCCGTGCGGGTGACATGTGCGTGCGGACTGACATGTCATCCGTGCGGACTGACATGTCATCCGTACGGTCTTGTGTCATCCGTGCGGGCTGACATGTTGTCCGTGCGGACTGACATGTTGTCCGTGCGGACTGACATGTTGTCCGTGCGGACTGACATGATGTCCGTGCGGACTGACATGTTGTCTGTGCGGACGGGCACGTCTGTTTCGCACTCTGAGCACTGTTTCGAGTGTTTATCGGAAGGATATACGTTCGTTTTTACTAGGGTAGTGTGATTTCTCACTAACACTTGAAGTTCCGTCAATTCCGACTCATTCTAACGGCCGGGAATCACCCCGTTCCATCAGATCTGACCGTTCATGGTGGTCCTTCATGGTTAACTCGAAATCACACAGATTTAGGTGAGGTTTTGTCAGTAAAACATGTGGAAATCACCTGGATCTGAGTCGTTTATAGTGAAATGAGACCCCAACTTGAAGTTCATAAGAACTCTTGGTGACATCACCTCAAAGCGCCTCAAATCCGTAGATTTCACGGTTAGAATTCGAGTTTTGAAAGATAGAATGATGTAGATTCGAGTGTAGATTGTAGAAGTACAAGTCTTAGGTTGAAATCTTACCGGAATCGCGAGGAAATCGAGAGAAAAGGGTCTTGGTGCGCGTGTGGTTGAACAGGAGCTGTCAAATCACTTGAATAGTGGTGTGGCAGGCTATTTATAGGCGAAAGAGGAGAAGAAGAGGGATCTGGCCCGGATAGCCCATCCGTGCGGATGGCCAATCCGTGCGGATGGCCCATGCGTGCGGATGGCCATCCGTGCGCATGTCCATCCGTCCGGATGGTCCATCCGTCCGGATAGACATCCTGACGATTGAAATTTCCCGATTTTGATCGTTTTGATAGTTTTTCGAAGCGCGTACGTCCATAATTAGTTTATATTATCAATATATTGTTATTATTATATTATTATATATCTCTAGGGGTCGTATTTACGTATCCGTAATCCACAGTTTCGATAATTAACAATCGGTTTTCGTTCGAGTGTGCGATGAATAGCGACGTTTCACGGCCATCAAGGAGGGTAGTATAAGTCCTCTCTCGACGTCCTCGTGAACGTTATTGCGAGTTGTGCCATAAAGACTGACAGGGTACCGTTTACTCGTATTGTCATCATCGTCATGATGACTGGAGCTACAGCACTCACCCGAGAGTCCTTGTTAGCGTTAATTGTTTAAGTTCGACACATCACGGCCACTGAGGAGGGTAGAATAGGTCCTCACTCACTGCCTCCGTGAGTGTTAGTGTGATACTAGTGTAGTATAGTGATATTGTATTTCGGAAATATGCGATTATCCTTCGAATAGCGATATATATACGATATGGTTACATTATGATCCGAATCTCTGGTGCTAGGCGTAACGAGTATAACGAGTAGTAACAACGCACAAAAGTGCGGGTTGTTACAGTCTCCCCAACTTTAGGAAATTTCGTCCCGAAATTAATCCAATAGGTAGACTTCTAAGAGCTGATTTTGTATAAGTAGCGATACAGCGAGTGGTTTGACCGTAAGTTGACAGCGTGAACGTTTCGAATAAGTGGGATTGACTGCGATAGCGAGAAGACGATGCAAAGATTGAAAGTATTAGTTCCATGAGTTGGCATTCCAAGGTACCTTGTCTTGTGTAGAATTCGTTAGTTCGATGCGATTGTAATTCGAAGGGTTTCTTATGACGTAGGGTTAACTGAGTCGATCGTTAACCAACGTTACAAGAAGCGTTCGTTTAGACATTAAAAAGGGATGTAGGGTGAAAATTTTTGAAAATTTTCCTTTTAACGTGCGGCCAACAGTGTCGATGTTAACCGATGTTGCAAGGAAGTTTAAAATATTTTTAAGGAACTCGGAGATGAAAACAAGGGTTACGAAAACTCTCCTATGACATGGATCCAAGCTGAACTCGATGTCGAACCAATGTCCAAAGAAGGATTTCTATTTTGACGTTGTAAAAGTTTAAGGAAGAAATGGGCTTACGAAGCTTTCCTTGGACATGGAGTTAAACTGATTCGATGTTAGCTCCACGTCGTGAGAAAATTTCACTTGTCCCATGGTTTTAATGAAAGTTTTATAAAAATCAGTTTTAACTTTTTGAAAAGAATAATTTGGCATCAAGCCCCACTTGGCACCTTCCCACGGAAGTTCGTTAATATGTTTAAAACACTTATATATAGGAATTACCAGCGGCGTATCCACCATGTTTTGCCCATATTACTTCTGTTTCGTGAGGCAGTGTCAGGTGTGCCGATATGACTCGGATAGAAATGCGTTTACTCGGCCCAATCGATAGGAAGTCGGACCGAGCATAAGATAGGATCGAATAGATTAATCCAGCGAGTTGATAAGGGAGAAGCGAATAGCGCGTTCTCGATTAGATTCCACATTACACCCACATGGCACGTTTCCACGGGGGTTTACTAACATGGCGAAACACCATGCTTAACCAGGTTAGCTTTGCCTCGTGAAGCGGTGTCATGTGTACTTAGTACCATACGAGCGATAGGCGGTAGATTATACACAATAGACGATCAACGAATAAACATGAAACACTTGCGATGACGGTGATGATGAACGAATTACGATAAGCTGCAGTTGTTGCGTGCAAGCGATGGAGGTTTGCGATTTCGATTTACGCGGTTCGGTTCGATTGATTAACACCACAGAATTTAACTAACATCAGACCCCACATGGCCTGTTTCCACGAAAGGCCGCTGATATAGCTAAAACACCTTGTTTTAACCATATGAGCTTCCTCTCGTGAGGCGAGGTCATGCGTTCCAACTTAGCACAAATATCACAGATAACGGTAGGCGATAGCGATAGATTGATACACGGCAAATGATGTAGGCTCACGTGATAAGCGATAGGGGTTGCGAGATACACGAGGTAAGCGATTGCGATTAGTCGAGTTCGATTCTTGTTTCGAATAGGCTTAACGTTTCGTTATGACGCATTACGGCTATCGAGGAGGGTAGATTAGGTCCTCACTCAACAATATCGTGAGCGTTTATTTGCTTGATCGAGATTCGTTGCAACAGACTTACGACCAGTCTTGCGTCGATGCAATTTGCCTGCGAGGTAGACTCCCTAGAGTCCATCGATGAGGCGATTGCATTGCGTTTGCAGACTTACGACAAGTCTTGCGATGATACGGTTTGTTACGCCTTGCGATTGAGTGTAGTGTGTTGAAAATAAGCACAATAGTATAATAGGTCTAATAACGTTCAACTCCACGTGGCACTTTCTTCACGGAACTTCGGTAGTATGGTAAGGCATTCCTCGCCCGACCCCTACTACTTTCATCCCGTGTTTTGGTGTCACCTTTTGTCAAACGCTATGGCACTTTTAGAATTTACTACGATCACCGTGCACTGAACCAAATAATCCCGTGTGCACCCGCGATTAATCGTTCCTTGCACGTTTATCGTACCTCGTTCTAGAAGTGTAGTGAGGGTAAAACACATTATTCCGTGATATAGTATATAGTATGTGTGTGAATCTAGTCTAAGTGCGACGATTAAAGAGTGAGAGAGAAAATGGAGACGAGGGTTAACGTTACGCATAGAGACAATATCGAGTAAGAGAGTAGGTTCAAAACATAGAGATTAACGTCGAAAATCGTATCATTACAACTTTATCCTACACTTGCTAGATGTCGGATGCTGAAGACTTTTGCTGGAGCTGTTGTTGTTGTACTCAAGTTCACGGTTCGATGTGACAGTTGCGGGTGAAGTGACCGTAACGGTTGCAGTTATTGCAATAGCGACAGTCAGCCCCAACTGGGTGATGATAGGTACACGAGTAACACTGAGGATGAAATCCAGTGTAGGCTCGTTTTGGAAACATTGGAACTGTTCGAAGAGGTTCCGGTTGCAGCAGTTCGGTTGTTGATGAGTTTGGGCTTGAAGTCTTTCGTTTGCGGCTGGGTTTGTCGGTGTCTTGCGAAGAAGTGTCGTCGTTGGAGGATTTGTCTGAAGACTCGCTTGCGGAGTCTTTGGCTGATTTATCGGAAGATCCGTCGGCAGATTTGTCAGAAGAATCGGCAGCAGATCCGTCCGAAGAATCATTAGCAGATCCGTCAGAGGAATCGTTAGCTGATTCATTAGAAGAATCGCCCACAAAGTTGTCAGAAGATTCGTCAGTCGAATCATCAGAAGATTCGTCAACATGTTCGCCTGACGGATTACTGGCGATTGCTTGATGGGCTTGTTTGACAGGATTCTTTGAGAATACTCCTTCCATGAGTCGTTTGTCGTTGATTTCTGCGGCTAAGCGGTATGTTTCTTCGATGGTAGCAGGTCTTGCAGCTTCGACAAAATCACCCACACTCTCTGGTAAGCCACGAATGTATTTCGCGATGGCCTTCCCGGGAGTGTTGACTTGACTTGGGCAGATTATGCTAAGCTGTTTGAACCTTGCGGTGTAGCCAGCATTGTCACCTTCGGTTTGCTTGATTTCCCAAAATTCGTTTTCTAGCTTCTGAATCTCGTGAGGTGGACAGTACTCTTTCTCCATGAGCTCTTTCAGCTCATTCCAAGAGAGAGCGTAAGCTGCGGAGATCCCACGTTTGTTACGTTCGGCGGTCCACCAGTCGAGTGCTCGTGACTGAAATACTCCGGTGGCGCAAGTAGTACGGAGACTATCGGGACACCCGCTTTGACGAAGGGTAACTTCGATAGAATCGAACCACTGAAGTAATTGAGTCGCACCTCCTTCACCCGTGTATTCCATCGGGTCACAGGCTTTGAAGTGCTTGTAGAGAAAAGTAGATTGCGGCTCTCCTGTCCTAACGTCTTCCGAAGCTCGAGAGTGGCGGAGAGAGTGCGCTCGAGCGGCAAATTGAGAACTGAGCTTACTCACTTCCTTAATCACAAGTGAAGCAATTCTCTTCTCGGCGCTTCGTTTGGCTTTCCTCCTAGCTACTCGTCTCGAGGTAGAGTTGTTGGAAGGCATCTAGACAGGAATAGACTTGGAGTGAGATTCGATCATAATGATTTTTGAGTTTTGCGTTGCGACTGAGCGCGTTCAAAACTTGGTGCGATAGTATAGTAGTAGTATGATTCACGTAGGAGCCACATAAGAGACACGAACTTCCTAAGTTCTCACGCAATGACTTGTTTGTTTATACGTATATATATATATATTTATATAGATGTAATTCGAATTCATACACATACAGGTCGATTTAGAATAAGCGAGGTCGTGTTGAAGTGAGAAAACGAGAGCGAATGCGATAGATTATGCATTAGTTTTGTTGCGAACATTCGGATTTCGTTTTAGATTGCGATGGCTGTGCGAATCGTGCGTTTATAAAGTAGGGAGTGAAAATCGTTACATCGAGAATTCGATAAAGCGTGAAGTTTCAAAACGTAAATAAGTTCCAATCATTGTAAAATTTGGCGGGTCGTATAATAGAGTGCCTTGGGTGTTTAGGCGTTGACTACCCAAGGTAACCCAACTATATCTACAAGTTCGGGCGCGCGCGTTGACCTAGAAGACTCCATGCTTCCACTGGGATGCAGCTCATGGCATTCGCCTTCCTAGTCATCGCGTGGCTTGAGTTGTTACAATAGTCGAGTCCTTGGTGAGAGCTTTTTGAAAACCATTCTTTTTATAGAGAGTGGAACGACCTATTAAGGTACGGGTTTCACCCCTGGCTTAACAGTTTCGTTCCTAATTGTGGTTATGCTCCTCGAATAAATTCGTGAGTTCCACTAGATTTAGAAATGGAGACTTTTTGTCGAGATGTGGATGTCACTCCTAACTCGATGAAAGGTTCTCGTGCTAGAAAAATGCGCTGAGTGAGCAATCCTACCGAGAGTTCTTGGTTTTCACACCTGATCTCGACTGGATCGCTCGGTTTCGTCATGCAAGTATTTTCGAAAACGTGTGTATTGTGTCGGCCTTAGGAAAGGCTAAGTAGTATTTCAGCCTTAGGAAAGGCTTCTTCGTGTGAAATTGTAGTACGCGATGTTCACACGAAGTGTAGCTTTTAGCAACTTCGATCAAGAGTATCAAGTAAGCCCAATACAAACCCCACTGGGTTCGTATGAGTCGGCTTGTTGGTACTTAGACTATAGACTAGGTCAATTTCTAAGACGTCGACCCGGACTAGGTCGAGTCTGGCCTAATTCCCTATAGTTATGGCTCTGATACCAATCTGTCACACCCCAACCGATGGCGGAATCATCGGGGCGCGGCACTAGGCGAATCAGATTGCTCAAGAGAATCCATAACAACTATATTGCGATAATATTTAATACATTCGTTATCCCATACTAACAAATAATACAATCACATAAGTTATCATAGATTTCTTGTCCTCTCGAACAATACAAATCCGACAACCTAGATTTTAGTGGAGTTTCTAGACTTCCTAGCTTGATTTGATATAGTCTGCGAGCTAGCCTGCAACATACGTTAAAAGATTTGTCAATACAAAAGTATTGGCGAGTATACAGGTTTGATAAGTATAGCATAGTAGATTAAAAGTGCTGCGAATTTCCACATGCATAAACGTAATACACGACATATATACTCACAAAACTGATACTACCAACTAAGTCCTCGATGCTCGAATGTACGATGGCATAACTAGACCCCGTCGGGCGCAATAGTACTATACTAGTCTTGGTGGGACGTCGCGAGTATAAGCCCTAGCACATATGCAACTAGCATCACGTATATCTATGCATAACAGTTATTCGCAAGTGATAATTCGATTGATTGAATAGTTCGATTGATGAGTTCGATTTGTTAGAAACGTATGTTACACCCAAAATTCGATTAAAAAGGGGGTCAAGTATACTCACAGTGCGTATTTAGCGAGATTACAACTTGATTGAGTCTGTGGCGAGTATGTCTATACTGATCCTTGAAGAATAGAGTAAACAATATACGGTTAAGCGAGATTACCCTTGAAAAGTTATTCATTTGATTGGACTGTTCCCATCCGTGCGGATGGACAGGTCATCCGTCCGGATGACAAGTCATCCGTCCGGATGGGTGTGCGTGCGGATTGACCTTGTGCGTGCGGATTGGTGTGCGCGCGGGTGACATGTCATCCGTGCGGGTGACATGTGCGTGCGGACTGACATGTCATCCGTGCGGACTGACATGTCATCCGTACGGTCTTGTGTCATCCGTGCGGGCTGACATGTCATCCGTGCGGGCTGACATGTTGTCCGTGCGGACTGACATGATGTCCGTGCGGACTGACATGTTGTCTGTGCGGACGGGCACGTCTGTTTCGCACTCTGAGCACTGTTTCGAGTGTTTATCGGAAGGATATACGTTCGTTTTTACTAGGGTAGTGTGATTTCGCACTAACACTTGAAGTTCCGTCAATTCCGACTCATTCTAACGGCCGGGAATCACCCCGTTCCATCAGATCTGACCGTTCATGGTGGTCCTTCATGGTTAACTCGAAATCACACAGATTTAGGTGAGGTTTTGTCAGTAAAACATGTGGAAATCACCTGGATCTGAGTCGTTTATAGTGAAATGAGACCCCAACTTGAAGTTCATAAGAACTCTTGGTGACATCACCTCAAAGCGCCTCAAATCCGTAGATTTCACGGTTAGAATTCGAGTTTTGAAAGATAGAATGATGTAGATTCGAGTGTAGATTGTAGAAGTACAAGTCTTAGGTTGAAATCTTACCGGAATCGCGAGGAAATCGAGAGAAAAGGGTCTTGGTGCGCGTGTGGTTGAACAGGAGCTGTCACATCACTTGAATAGTGGTGTGGCAGGCTATTTATAGGCGAAAGAGGAGAAGAAGAGGGATCAGGCCCGGATAGCCCATCCGTGCGGATGGCCAATCCGTGCGGATGGCCTATGCGTGCGGATGGCCATCCTTGCGCATGTCCATCCGTCCGGATGGTCCATCCGTCCGGATAGACATCCTGACGATTGAAATTTCCCGATTTTGATCGTTTTGATAGTTTTTCGAAGCGCGTACGTCCATAATTAGTTTATATTATCAATATATTGTTATTATTATATTATTATATATCTCTAGGGGTCGTATTTACGTATCCGTAATCCACAGTTTCGATAATTAACAATCGGTTTCCGTTCGAGTGTGCGATGAATAGCGACGTTTCACGGCCATCAAGGAGGGTAGTATAAGTCCTCTCTCGACGTCCTCGTGAACGTTATTGCGAGTTGTGCCATAAAGACTGACGGGGTACCGTTTACTCGTATTGTCATCATCGTCATGACGACTGGAGCTACAGCACTCACCCGAGAGTCCTTGTTAGCGTTAATTGTTTAAGTTCGACACATCACGGCCACTGAGGAGGGTAGAATAGGTCCTCACTCACTGCCTCCGTGAGTGTTAGTGTGATAATAGTGTAGTATAGTGATATTGTATTTCGGAAATATGCGATTATCCTTCGAATAGCGATATATATACGATATGGTTACATTATGATCCGAATCTCTGGTGCTAGGCGTAACGAGTATAACGAGTAGTAACAACGCACAAAAGTGCGGGTTGTTACAGGTTCCAAGGCTTTCGTTCGTCATTCAAAGCGTTATCTGAAAGGTGCTGATCAACCATCTGGTTCGGAGCCCATCGATGTTAGTGATGATATTGAAGTATCAGCAGATCAAGTTATTGATGTCAGCAAGGGTAAGGAGAAAGAGTTGATTGTTTCTGGTAAAAAGAAGAAGTTGGTTAAGAAGGGTAGCACTCCTGCCATTCAGGGTTCGTCTGTCAAAAGTGTTGAAAGCTTCGAAGGTTCAGAGGGTCAAGAGGTTTATGTGCCCAACTGGGGGGTTAAAGTTGGAGATAGCTTCAAAGATCCGGCTGTTTGTGCTGAAGCCCTAGCTCATTTTGCTCCTCCCCGCGTTTGAAGCGCTATTTCTGAGATGGAGGCTGATCATCTTATTTCTAGGATGATGCTGAGTTCCTGTAACCTTTCAGCCTTGTTGGCTGAAGATGTTACCCGTTTTGCCAAGGGCATGCAGGAATATGAGGAAGCCTCCAAGAAGAAGGAAAAAATGAAAGCTTCAATGGCCGCTATGAAGAAAGAGATTGATAGTTTTTCTGAGAAGGAGCTAGCTTGGGTCAAGAAAGTGGGTGAGTTGACGAGAAGACACGAAATTGAGATGAATGATCTCAAAAAGGGTTTCGAAGCTGACCGGTTGAAGCTAAAATCTGATAGGGAGGCCTTGATTGTTCAACAGAAGGCCTTTGATGAAGAAAAAGATGGCTTAAAGGCTTTGGTTGCCCAAGCCACTGGAGATAACCAGTGGCTTATTGAGCAGGGTTTCCATCAAGTTGTTACCTACCTTCTTCACTCTAAAGAGTTCAATTCTGCTCTTGGTGAAGTTTACACTAAATTGCTCAACTTGGGGAAACATCAAGGTCTTATTGCAGGTTACAAGCTTCATGAGTTTGGCCATTCTTTGGAAAAATCTCCTTTGTATCGTCCTGAAGCTTCCGAGGTCTTCAAGGGTTCCGTTGAGCAGATGGAGAGGGTAACGTACCCGTATGTGAGCCAGGTTGCTTCTTGTTTTGGTAAGCCCCTCTCCGTCTTTCAAGGAAAAGTTCCTATTCAGGAGATAGCGAGGATACCTTCTCGAGAGAACTTGATGCTGCCAAAGATGCAAGCTTGGAGGGTTCAGAAGTCGGTGGTGATGGTGGCTCGAAGGCTTCCACCGATGCATGATATTCGTAGCTATCTTAGCACTCTTTAAAACAATTCATGGTTTGTAATGTTAACTTAAACAATTTTTAGGTTTTGCAGGAACCCTTAAGGTTCCTGTTATGTGGTTGTGATTAGGCCTGGATGGCCTTTTGAACAATTTCTTAGGCTTGTAAGCTACTAATGCTTGCTTTAACTCTGTTTGGATATTTGGAAGTCTGTTAAGACTTTCCTTGTTATGCTATTATGTTTAACTATTTGCCTTGTGTTGTGTTTTTTTTATGCTTTTGTTTATTTTGCTAAGGCAGTTTGGTTGGCTTCAAGCCTTCTAGCGATCCTGTATGTAGGTTGAAGCCTTTGAGGCTTCTGGTTGTCACGTATGTAACTTGAAGCCTTCAAGGCTTCTTAGTTTCGTGACTTGTCTTTTAGTTTTATGACTTGGTTTGTATCTTTGAGTTTTGTAACTTTTTGTTCAAGTTGTTGCATTGTTCCTTAGGTTATTTCTTTTCCTCGTAGTCTTGTCTTTGTTGGGTTTATGTTGCCTTCACGTTTTTCATACCTTAAAGGGTTTAGTGCTGCAGTCACTTAGCCTTGGTATTTTTAACAAGAAGACATAGCACCTATCATATTCATTATTTTTCTCATTTTCATTCGATTTCGTAAGCTTGTTTGTTGATTATTTTTCCAAGGCTTAAGGAACATTTGGTGTAGGCTGTTCAAACCTGTCTATGAGACAACTCTGTTTTCAATAATGAGTCTCATGGAGTTGTATTGATTTAGGAACTCACCCCTTATATAGGTTCATCCAACCCTTGAACCTATTGAGCGATGTGGCCTGGGAGCTCATCCCCTTACATGGCCCTTGCCATGGAGTTTTTTGCTAGGTTCTTGATATACGTTAAATTATACATGTTTTTATACCCCAAAACACTTCCGTTTTAAGCGTTTTTGACCGAAACCGCGATGTTTAGGTACCAAATCCGGTACTTTTATATTTTCAGGTCTTAAACGAAGAACAAAAGAAAATTCTGATGAAAATGGATAAATTCTGATGCATTTCTGATAAAAAGAACAAAATTCTGATGACTGCCAGGTGTGGCACGACCGTGCCATCCATCGGCACTACCGTGCCGATCGTTCGATCTCGGAAGCACTACCAGTGCAACAGCCAGTACCGATCTGTTCCCGGGCTGCATGACCGTGCCACCTGCCGCATGACCGTGCCAATTCCAAATCAAGCTTTCTGATCAACATTCTGATGACCTCGCACTACCGTGCCACCAACGGCATGACCGTGCTGATCTGATGACTCAGGCAACTTGTCCACTAGTCCACTTGGCTGACCCGGGATCGCAGAAAATGACGTCACCCGACAAGGCCTTACCGCACGGCCGTGCGACCCGATGGCACGACCGTGCCAAACTGAAAATTGCCTATAAATAGCAGCATTCGCTATTGATCAAAATGTTGGGTTTTTCTCCATGTTTCTGGGCGATTTCTGGGTTACGAAGCAGTCCTGATCAGACCCATTTGAAGCCTCAAGGTTGAGTAGAAGCATAACCGATCCAACCCATCAATACCTTGCTTGTTTATGGTTCGATTCCTTGTTCTTAAACATGTATTCTGATCATTTTGCAAGTTATGAGCTGATATTAGTTTATGTTTAATGTAGTTTATGTAATAATAGTTATAAACTTGTTTCTTGAATGAACTTTATGTTGTAATCTTGTTTGTATGAAACTTAAGTACTTTTTCATGTTTGAATCTTCATGATTATATAATGAACGTTTCATTGATGTTGAGTTCCTGATTATGTTTGATTATTTTGGATAATGAATCTGTGGTTAGTGGGATGGTAACTATTTCTTGATTAATCACTTGTTTGTAAACTTGTTTACACCATGAAACTCGAGAGGGGTATTGGTTTTATCCAAGATATATCTTATTTTGATTAGGAATACTTTCTTGCACGTGAGGGTTCTAATGAATTATATGGTGTTGATTACATGTTTCTTGCATGCGATTTATGATCCTTGTTTAGTAGTTTTGGTCTGAAATTGCTAACATGGTAGATTTGTGTTCAAAACATGTAAAGGTGAAATATGTTGTTATATGATCTACTTAAATGCTTATCCTCGTGGCTGTATTGTGACCATCGGTATTGCTTTCTTTGATAAGTGAGGTTAGAAAACTCCTAGCGGATGACTAATCTATCTTTAAAGGTTTACATGAATGAATATTAATAGCTCGCTAAAGAATGAGTTTAGGTGGTTAACGTGTGTTTATCTTGTTAACTTTCCGAAGAATCATCATGTTAGAAAACTCCTAGCGGATGACTAACTGTCTCGAAATTGGAAAATTGATTAAGTGCTTTTGTGACATATCTGATAGATAACATGTTTAGGTTGTTTGTGAAACAAGATAATAGTATATTTATGTTTTAGTTATAATTTAGATAACTTAGTTAAACAACCATTCACCTTTCCTTATATCTGGAAAAATAATGACAAAGATTTAGTACATTATATAACGGGATACATGGATCGATATCTGGCTCTTACCAATACTTTACTGCATATATGACGGGATACACGTGTCCTTTGTTGTGTATGTTTTAATGTTAAGGTATAAACCATTTTTATAAATATAAAACACCAAGTTACGCCGGGCGCGGTTGTGGATGCTGTAAATAAATGTGTATAGCCGCGCCCACGTCAAGTTTTTGGCGCCGTTGCCGGGGATACGGCGAAATTAATGGAAAAATCCGAGTCATTATTCTACCGGTGTACAAACTGTTAATATCTGTTAATACCTGTAAATTTTTGTATTTATTTATTTTCTTTTATTTAACTGTTTGACTAACTTTTCTTTTTCCGTTTTACTTACTAGTGAATACCAAGCTTGGTACGCCCACTAGGACCCACTTTTTACTAACATCCTAACTTCTTATTTTATTATTCGACTAACATTTAATTCATTTCATTTTTCAGTTATCTGTTTGGAATCGAACCATTTTTCTTTTATTCTTTCATTTCAGTTATTTTAATTCAGTCATTTCATTTCTGTACTTCATTTATTTATTTATTTATTTATTTCACTCCAGTATAATTATTTCAGTATTTTATTAATTTCAATTCAGTTATTTCATTCCTGTTTATATTTATATTTATGCCCGTGTTCGGAATCGAACCGCTTATATATTTACTAGGTTATCACCCGGGAAATGCTTCCCGGGCTGGAGAAAGTTATACATGTCACTTATTATTTATAAGCAATACATACTTAAATAAAATGATAAAAAATAAGTGACATGTTATATGAAATAAAAAAGAAACAGTTTACATTATAAGCTACCAAAGACTTCTTTATAGACGACATTAGACGTCTTATTTGTTGGTTTTCCATCAGCATCGAATATCAATATTTTAACTCCTTCTCTGGTCTTGACCCTTAATAATGCAACGTACAACTGACCATGAGTGAACACATGATCTTTCAAATACAGACCAACTTTTGATAAGGATTGTCCTTGACTCTTGTTAATTGTCATGGCAAAACAAACTGATAAAGGAAATTGTCTTCGTTGGAATTCGAATGGTATTTTTTTGTCGGACGGAATCATATTAAGCCTTGGAATAAAAACTCTTGTGCCGATATTACCACCAGATATTACTTCAGCTTCTATTACTCGTTTGCCTAGAAAAGTAATTTTTAGCCTTGTACCGTTACATAAACCTTTCTGTTGATCGATGTTTCGGAGAAGCATGACAGGAACACCAACTTTAAGAACTAATCTATGATTAGGCAAGCCAGAAATCTTAAGAGCATTCAAATTTTCTGTTGAGTATAAACCTTCTTGAAATGAATCAAGCATTTGTTCAGTTTGACATATGCTATCGGAACTCAAATACTCTTTTGCATTACCTGGAAATAACGAAAGCAATCGATCGTTAATTTCATGAAGTACGTCATTTTTTGGTGCTAGAATTGCTCGCTCAGAAAAAAAACCAGGATTCCGAAATTGTTCCATAATTGAAGGGTAGACGAAGTCAATTAAGCCTTGTATTGGATCAGAATTATCGGTGATTAATAGATCATCTGGTATCTGAATAATTGCTTCACCATCGTTATAATCTCCCAACTTAGCTTCACCAATATCAAGCAGCCATTTCGCAAAATCCCTGATAGAGTCCATATTAGAACTTTCAGCTCCAATTGTTAGGCGCATGTTTTTAGTCAACCTTAACAGTTTGCACTTTGACCATATATATGAAGAGCTTAAAGACGCACAAACTATTTGTTGTCTAGTAGAGCTCGAGAAAGTTACTTATGTTAAAAACTAATCATGATTAATACATAATTAAAAGCATATAAAAAGTATGACATATTAATGTCTGTGCTATAAGAAAAGTAATAAATTTTTCATAAATTTACAAATGCCATTGGTTTTCTAATTACGGATTCTAGGACTTGAGTTGGTATAAAGCCTAAGTAGAGACGAAGAGAGCCTAGAAAAGAAGGTCAGTCGCGTTAAGGGTCAGAATTCAAACTTAATCAACACTTCATGGATGTATGAATAATGATTCTCTACTACTTATGCTTTAACTAATCGTCCACTTTACTCTTGTATCTCAACCTCAACTATTCAAAACCCAAGAATCAACACTTCATGGATGTATGTATCCATCCAAACTATACTTGAGTTGATCGTCCACTTCATGACCGGTAAACCAACCCAAACCATTAAAAATTTAAAAAAATACAAGAACAGTGTTTGCTTCAATTAAGCTGATATCCCAGTAGTTTCCTCTAGTATCAAAAATAGGAATTCAACTGGCAAAAATGTGCAGATGAGTAAATAGCTATCCCGAAACTAAGGTTATCAAAAGAACCCGAAGAGATGTTCAAAATTGAAGCCAAACCCACACCAAGAAACCCGCTGATTGTGGCCCCAAGGTTGTTTATTGACATGAAGAGGGCGAATAAAGTCTCTTCTATTCCAGCTAGACATAGATGGCTTGATAAGATAAGGAAAGGCATGAAACTGCAAGTCAATGAGAAAATTAGTAAAAGAAGCTAATATTTTGACTTTAAAAGGCCAGACATGATTTTTTTCTTGTTTCACATAGATCGTATTACATAATGTATTTGATACTTTTTACTAAAAAAGATGATCGCGATTGAAGTCCATTTTAATAAGAACATATTTCGATTAGAACCAGATTTACACTTTTTTAAGAATGACCTGTTTTGACCCGAACACAGTTTGACACAAACCAAATTGACACTTCTTTGAAATGACTCGTTTTGACCCGAAACCAGTTTCACCCAAACCAAATTAACATTTATTTTTAAAACGACTCATTCTGACCTGGCCCTAGTATGAAACAAACCAAATTTATACTTCTTGAAATGGACCGTTCTGACTTGAATTAAGACCTTTTAAACGACCTGTTTTGACCCAAACCCAGTTTGACACGAACAAAATTACTGCTTTTTTTTAACGGATGGTTTTGACTTGAACCAAATAGTTACTTTTTTAAGACGAACCGTTTTTACCCAAACCCAGTTTGATACTTTGACCCGATGTCGTTTGAACCATAGCCTACTTTAACCTGAACCTATTTTGACCCGAACAAACCCACCCAAATGTGAGGATTAGCATGAACAAACCACCATCATTGTTATACTATAATAAAACACCAAAATGTATGTGTGTAAAGGTGTAATTATCTATCTGAACAACAAAATCATTTAAAGAAACAACACAGGTGTAGAGAAAATCAAAGAAACACTTACTTGAACTGATTCTGAGATAACAAACCCAAACAACATGATTGACTTATCTGGTATACCTACGAAACAACTATATCTAGAAGAGTTAGCAAAGACAGAGCAACATGTGCAAACTTGCATACATATAATTTAAATATTAAGACGAATAAGAAAGATTAGCAGCTTATTAAGCTTTGGTGTTCGAGTGTGATTTTCAACAAAAACTCGCATGAGAATTCTTCGTAATTTCATTTTCTTTAAAAATCGATTGCAAATGAAAGTTCCAACCATGAGGCCTATCCATCCAATAACACGTGTTGTGCCCAGAAACGATGCTTCCAAGTTTATGACTTATATCTGGTAGTAGAACATGATGGTTGAGAGGTTTGGCGTCGTAACCTGTGCTAGGTAAAACTAAGCCATTGGTCTGGTTTCCAAGTCAAATCAAATCAGAATTTATCTCTACCAAAATAATATCTTTTCATATTTTAGAAACTGTGTTTGAGACGATTAATATTATAGTACTATACATAAGTTCATGATGAGTCAAAAATGTAGCTTTTAAGAGAAGGGGGACATGTCATCTGTAACCGGTAACTATCAATGATCAGCTGAAGTGAGGATGTGTACTTCATCAACCGCCGAAAATTGCAACAACTATTTTTTCTTGTTTAGGTTTTTGAGTTAATCGACCTATTTGCAAATTATCAGTGATCACAAAACACTAACAGCAATGATTTCAGTTAGAGGTAGCAAGAGTGACATGTTTAGAATGGTAAATGGTTAACCCGCAAACACTTTTTTTGAATCATACTACAAGCTTAGACAAAATTTGCAATTATTTTGGAACAGTAGGAATGAAAGCTTTTTTTTTATTTTAGAATCACAACCCACACTTCAGTCAAGAAATAATATAGTTAAAACCATTATCTACGCTTATTTGTGTATTAATCTTTGAAAAATATGTTAAATGGACTCATAACTTTCATGTGGTGATGAGATATTGAGTTACCTTTCTCTATATCACTTTCAATACCCTGACTTTTAAGCCGCAACTTGAATGTCGTATAAACTTTCCAATTATCAGGAAGGGAAGCAACATAATGTACACCTAAATATATTGACAAATGTATACCTTTACTTGATTTGCTCCCACATTTATTCCCTTTTGGGAAAAAAGTTATAATTTCCTGAGTCAAGAAAACAAAAGGAAAAAAAAAAAAAAACAATTCATTAGATCATTTAAAATCTAAAGTTTTTGGTGTTTAGAGCCCAAAAAAGTAACAGCCATATGAAATACTCATAATTATTAAAATGTACCCCTTGACTTTGTCAACTTTGAAGACATCTGAACGCAAGTGCTCCTTTGTTACAGTTGAAAATTTATTAATGGTTCAAGTGTAAGTATTTATAATAGTTGCTGGAGGCTTTGTCATCATTAGACATCGATCTACTTGTGTAAACTCTGGAAACTTCAAACACATGTGAATTATTGAAAAGGTACCCATTTTACTCTGCATAAAAGACTCCAACGATATTAGTTTGTCAAGTCCGCATGTTATCTTCTTCTTATTGAACCATGTTCTACACCCTTTCACATCTATAAACACAAACGATAACATAATATACAATTGATAACTTATAAAAATATACATAATGGCCTGAATACAGATGAATGGAAAGTACCATAATAGATCAATTCCGTAAGATAGAATTTCATTAGAGAGGGTTCGGGTTGGTGAAGTTTGAATGTAGCGTATCGAAGAAGTTGAGGAACTAATGTGGTGGCGTCGATTATTAGTACCAGGAACATACCTATTGACGTTGTTTTCTCCAGTAGAATGAAAGGGAAGATGAAGAGGATGCAGGTTAGGTTTACTTGCCGTGTGAAGAAGAGAGAAGCGGAAATACCGGACTCCATATCCATCACAAAAGGAAAAAAATGGGACGGAGATGTAAGGAAACATCTAAGAGATGACCTAAAGCAAACCTAGGATGCCCTAATTAATTGACACGTGGCCCAAATTTCTTTTTATCTATTATATATAATAGATATTACAATTTCGCTCTGTAACAAATAAACTGTAACAATATATATATACAGTTCAAACCTCTTTTGCATCCGCATACTTGAATTGACTTAAAGATGTAAGAAAACATCTAAGAGATGACCAAGTACGTGTTCAGAAGATAAACTACATAACATTTAAATACCTCTTTACAGGCTTCCAAGACCTTGTTCTCAATCCAGGGCAGAAGCAGCAAAGCTCGCCACATGCTGGTACAACTTGCCTTGATATCACCCTATAAACAACACTCATTTTAATTATTAAATCTATAACAAAACTTGGAAACTGAACCAAGCCCCGAAAAGATCATAAAGGAACACTCATAAATCTATTATATATAATAGATTTGCATCTAAAAGGTTGGCATTTTTTTATTAAATATTGAAAAAATTTGGAAATATTGGGAAGATTTGGAAAGTATTCAAGGGTTGAAATTTTATTCCGAAAATTTGAAAAAATTGGAAATATACGGAAATTTTGGAAAGTTTTTAAATGCTAATATAAGATGTCAAAATACAATAATGCTAAATGAACATGCTGCCAAGAATTTAGTCAAGCTGTCTAGCACAATATTAGTGATTGTCAAAAGATTAAACTGTTAAACTACCAGCTATTACATAATTTAGTTAGCTGTCCAAAAAATAACCTTAGAATAAGCTGCCAAAATACACAGATAATTTGTTCATATCAACCTGTTCAAAAGGTGCCACCTAATCACCTTATCACGTACTGCCAAAATACACAAATAAGTTGTTTAGGGCTAGATGAGGGTTGAAGGCGGGAATTGATGGGAATTGTGATCTTCTGGCGGGATTTTGATATCTATATGATAATCAATTTGGGCTTCAATTATCTAAAGGCGCTCCCCTAAAATGTTCCGACTCACCTTATCTAAACATCAGTATATTATATTGCTATTTGGGCTTAGGCTATGTTATAACTAAAACAAAATCCAATTAGCTAAATATAATATGAAAAATTATTAATAATTATATATAGTTCTAATATAAAAATAAATTTTATATATAGTTAAATCCTACGGTCCAGTCCGGTTTTATTTGATCGGTTTTTGGAAAAAACCGTAAGCCAAACCGCTCATTACGGTTTGAAATACTTGAAGCCGACCGACCACAAGCTAAAAAAAATCCGACCACGAAGCCAAACCGTTGACTGGTTTGGCCGGTTTCACGGTTTTAAGCCGAGTCGTGAACACCCCTACTAAACGGGCATATTTCCAGCCCTTTATGGCTGTATTTCTCAGCCGTATGTGGCTGTATAACAGCCCCTATACTGTTAAAGTTCCAGCCATAAATGAGTGCGTATACCAGCCTTGTACGAGCATATTTCACAACCTTGTGTGAGTGCATTTCTCAGTTTTATACGACTGAAAAACAGCCCCTGAACAACCTAAAATACAACTTTTATTCCAACAAATTCTAGTTTAAAAATTGTTACTCTAAATCTCAGTGTATGTACACCTTTTGAATCAAATAGCATTAAGATGGATATCATATGTGAAAGTGAAAGACTTTTAAAAGAAGTAAAGAAATGTGAAAGTGTATAGTGTAGACCTATCGTAACCTTTGATTCTTATCTGGCGAGCTCTTCCATTTGACGTTGACCCTATTGAGCATTAAGACAGTGCAGAAGTTCCTTGTTAACCTACAGAAGTTGTAACTCCGGCTGCTGCTGTTGACTCTAAAGGAGGCGTATCACGTTGACCAGCAGGTATTGCAACTTGAATTACTGTTGTTGACTTCGACGGAGGCTATCATGTTGACCAACAGAAATAAAGTTAGCAACAAAACCATTGAGGGAGGCCACTCTCTACAATTGAAAAAGTAGGCGTAGGACATGATTCTACAGATCAATCAGAGTTCATGAAGAAACGAATAAAAAAAATCGAATTCACGAAATTGAAAACTACTTGTTCCTAGTGAGAAGAAAACATACCTGATGCAACCCAACCCATCACAGCTTATCTCTTCGCCATCATTCCTTGCCATATCTCTCTTCTTCCCAAACATACTTGATGCAACCTAACAAAATAAACCCTATATTCACCATGGATAGCGATAAGAGAAGCTAACAGAATAAATATGAGATCCATTTGTAGACACGGGTGACACGAATCAATAAGGTCCGCGTTTGATATTTAGAACCCATATCATTTTCCCGCCAAAATGGATTTCTAGAGGCTCTAATCTAATGCCACATCAGCCCAAATCTTCTTGTTTATTATATATAATAGATTTATTTATTTCATTTATTCATTTATTTCAATTACATTTATTCATTTATTCATTCTTGTTCATTTGTTTATTTAGTTAACTGCTTATTCATTCATTTATTTGTACTCAATTGTTTATTTATTTACTCCACGAAAATAAAACTTTCTGATAAAATCATCAGATTTTCTAGTAAATTCTGATGAATTTATCAGACTTTCTGATGGATTCTGATAAACCCATTTGATTTTCTGAGACAAAAATTTTCACTTCTGATGAATTTACCAGATTTTCTGGTAAATTCTAATGGATTTATCAGAAATTCTATTGGAAAGAAAATTTTCATCAGATTTTTATCAGATCTTATCAGATTTAAAAAAGAGACTTTCTGATTAAATCATCAGATTTCTGATGAATTTATCAGATCTGATGAAGTTATAAGAATTTCTTGTAAAATATAAAAATTTCAGATTTTCATTGAGATAATCAGATTTCATCAGGTTTTTATCGGATCTCATCAGATTTTCTGAAAAAAAAAAAAACATTTTTCGGATGTAAATGAGTAAATAAGCAGGTAAATAGTTATATAGTTATAAATCATTGTATATATATGTATATTATATAATAAGTACTGCTATTTATATTTATATTACTTATATTATTATTATTATTTTCTTTTTTCCGTATGATGCCTTCCTTTTTACTTGCAGGCTAATGTCCACGCTCCCTGTACCCGCTATTGCTGAGCTAGCCAACGAACCAGAAAATAACCTAAGAAGAAGCAGGCGGCTTCGCGAGAGATCACTTGTCGTGGCACAAAGGATTGCGGCCACAATCGACGAACCAGTGATACTTTCTGACAGCGAGAGTTCAGAGGAAGACAGAGGAAGCATTATGGCGGAGGACGACCAGCCTTTGAATGAGACCGGCCGTCCAGGAGGAGAAGACTTGCTACCAAGCATCGCCCGACCTACGATAGCAGCCCCGAGTTTTGAAATTAAATCTAGCATTATTAACATGTTACAAAATTTTGTGCAGTTTGATGGGAAGGATCACGAAGATCCAGGTCGGCACATCGCTTCATTTCTCGAGGTGTGTTCGACTTTCAAAATACGAGACGTTTCTGAAGACGCAATCCGTTTGCAGCTATTTCCATTTTCTTTGCGACACAAAGCCCGATCTTGGCTTTTGTCACTTCCAGCAGGGTCCATCACGACTTGGAACGATATGGCAGATCTTTTTATGCAAAAATACTTTCCGCCGAAAAAGACAGCTAAGCTTAAGAACCGTATAATGACATTCAAATAGGGCAAAGGAGAATCTCTACACGCTGCTTGGGAGAGGTTCAAAGATCTTCTGATCGATGTTCCACATCATGGGTTGTCCAAAAGACAACTTGTGTTGAACTTCTACCAAAGACTCAACTACGACTCACAAGAACGCATAGAAGTATATGCAGGAGGCGATCTTGGAACAAAAACACCAACGGAAGCCTACGCAATTATTGAGAAAGCTACCTTAAAGTCGAGTTCTCGTCTCAGTGGAGTACGAAGTAAAGCATTATCTATTCCTGGAGTTCATCAAGTGGATACATATACGGATCTTGCAGCGCAGATCGGAGCTTTGGCAGCAAGGTTTGATCAAGCTCAGAACATTTCGCAGGTCCAATCATCATGTGAGCAGTGTGGAGTGTCACACGAGCCAGGTACTTGTGAGCAGGGTGTTATATTTACTAGCCATGAAGAAGTGGATTATCTGGGCAATCAAGTAAGGCCCCAAAATAACCCCTACAACAACACGTACAATCTGGGGTGAAAGAATCATCCAAACTTTGGGTGGAAATCTGGTTCTGGGAACCAAAACCCACTCGGACACGCTCAGCGTGCTCCCGCGCCACAGCAGCCCCAGGCACAGCCTTACCAGTCTCAAGGTCAATCCTTCCAGCCTCATTACCATCATCAAGGCTCTGGGAACTGTTCCCAGCCTCACGCCTCTAACTCTAAGCTAGAGGAGATGATGGCACAACTCTTAGGAAACTTCAATTGTGCTAATCAGATAGCTGAGAACCGCTACCAACAACACGAGGAACGCTTCATGGCCCAAGAAGGGGAGATGCAGAGTTAGAAATCTTCTATACAGACCATTGAGAATCAGGTTGGACAGTTGGCTAAAATGTTGTCTGAAAGGCCCCCGGGTGGTCTTCCAGGTAACACGGAGCCAAATCCGAGAGGGCATGTCAATGCCCCACACACGTAACAAGTGTGGGGGAGAAGGAGTCTAGCTATCGACTCGCTGACAAATTTAGCGAGCGTGTTTTCACACGCTAAGGGTATTTTTGTAAAATTTAAATTTATCGCATTTATTTCCTTGTTCGTTAGCTTTTCATGTTTTTGGTAGGATTGAACAAGGTTGATTCATGTCTTCGGAAGTTTTGAAGTTAGTTTAAAGTTAAAACATGTAAAAACCTTGCGAAAATGGTCAAATCTATTGAGAAACAGGAGTTGAAGAGCATTCTGTTACTTCTGTCTGCAGAATGTATAGATAACACATAGCCGTGCACCTGATCCGCATGACTGTGCACTTCATAATCACATCTGACCAAGAACAGCGTGCATAAGGTGGTCGTCGGACACGCAATACCGTGTGAACCGATTGCACTACCGTGCACAGCGACACAACGTTGCGAACCACAGTACACAGGTTGATGCGCACGTCCGTGTACGACTTTTTAGCAACATTAATTTTTCAGGGTATAAAAACGACTTTTCTAAAAAATACAAAAACCCCTTCAAAATTACTAACCCTGGCCACACACCCGTTCTTGGCTCTCCCACTCCTAAAAACAACAAATTTTTGCAAGGATTTAACTTAAATCTTCAATCAAGGTATGATTCCTTACTTGTTTTTAGTGTGTGTTTATTTTTGTTTAATAATGGATTTGGTTTTACTCATCTAACGGTTTGATCAATAGTAGTGTTTGTTGTTTTAGTTAAGTGACGTACTTGGCAGGTTTGTAAGGAATGTACACAGAGTTAAGAAGACTTATATTCAAAATCTATTTCATACAAGTCTACTCCAACTCTGAGGGAGTACCTCTATCCTTTTTCACATTATTAGTTTAGCTCTTCTTAATCGCTTAACTAATACGTGTTTCACATTGGGGACAATGTGAAGTTCAAGTGTGGGGAGTGGTTAAGGTTAACTTTGTTTGTCCTTTCGTTTTTGTAAAAAAAAAAGAAAAAAAACCTTTAAAAAGATACAAAAACGGTCAGTTGTGTTCTTTAGAAAGCATCATATTTGATCAAAACTGACAAGCCAAATCGATTTTTGAAAAAGATAACTAAAAGCATGACGAAACAAAAGAAAGACTAGCATCTTTACCTTTATATTTATACCCATTCCTTCCGTTTACGTGAGCATATTTTTGAGCCTTTACTGCTTTCTTCAATGCTTCTTTGTTTTTGCGGAAAATGAGCGAGCCGGATGTTTCATGTAATTTAGAACTTGCCATTTGTATACTTTTCAAGATCATGAATATGTGAAATTGCATGAAAATGATGGAGGCACTTAGGATACCCTTTTGTGTTAGCCTTTTTCTTTGTTTATATCCCGCACCCAACATTATCCATTAGTCCGCCATGTTGAGCCTATTTTCCGTGTTTTTCAAATTTTACCCAACTAATTAGCCTACTTAACCAAATTTAGCCTTTTTATTTTTAAACCTTTTTGGTAAAACTCGGTCAAAGTTATTTTCCAACTAGCTTGTTTGTAATTATTTCCTTGATGTTAAAAAAAATAGCGATCGAAAAACAGATCAAAAGACGATCAAATTAGAGCAATTTTAAGCACTGAATAGTACAAATATGTTGTATAGCTCGAAAAGGGTAAAATTGTCTTTAAGCGTTATTTATGTATAGTTGTTGATTCATTTACGCTAGTTACAAATAACCGCCGAGTTTTAACCATTTAGCCACTTTCAAATATCCATTCCATACCCTTAACCTTAGCTTATCATTACAACCCATCAAAGACCTCTTGATTTATGTTTTTCACATATTAATTGGTGGAGATTAGATCTTTTGACAAGCTTATAATATTGCATGATTCATTGACTAGGCATCGAGTGTTTAACATACACACTATATGTATGATTCAGAAATTTAACCGAGTGTGTGTGAACATTGTGAGAAATATAGAGATTTGCATGCTAAGTCAATCGAACGTAGAATCATTGCTTTATAATTATCCTTTCATACGTCTAACAAAGCTTGTTTGTTTTAAAATCTTTGATGATGACTTTTTGAAAACCAATTTGACCACCAAACAAATTAGTAACCTTGTAAATATTCAGATTTGATTCCGTGTTTTATTTTAAGTTTGCTTGAGGACAAGCAAAGTTCAAGTGTGGGGATGTTTGATATACGTTAAATTATACATGTTTTTATACCCCAAAACACTTCCGTTTTAAGCGTTTTTGACCGAAACCGCGACGTTTAGGTACCAAATCCGGTACTTTTATATTTTCAGGTCTTAAACGAAGAACAAAAGAAAATTCTGATGAAACGGACAAATTCTGATGCATTTCTGATAAAAAGAACAAAATTCTGATGACTGCCAGGTGTGGCACGGCCGTGCCATCCATCGGCACTACCGTGCCGATCGTTCGATCTCGGAAGCACTACCAGTGCAACAGCCAGTGCCGATCTGTTCCCGGGCCGCATGACCGTGCCACCCGCCGCATGACCGTGCCAATGCCAAATCAAGCTTTCTGATCAACATTCTGATGACCTCGCACTACCGTGCCACCAACGGCATGACTGTGCCGATCGGATGACTCAGGCAACTTGTCCACTAGTACACTTAGCTGACCCGGGATCACAGAAAATGACGTCACCCGACAAGGCCTGACCGCACGGCCGTGCGACCCGATGGCACGGCCGTGCCAAACTAAAAATTGCCTATAAATAGCAGCATTCGCTACTGATCAAAATGTTGGGTTTTTCTCCATGTTTCTGGGCGATTTCTGGGTTACGAAACAGTCCTGATCAGACCCATTTGAAGCCTCAAGGTCGAGTAGAAGCATAACCGATCCAACCCATCAATTCCTTGCTTGTTTATGGTTCGATTCCTTGTTCTTAAACATGTATTCTGATCATTTTGCAAGTTATGAGCTGATGTTAGTTTATGTTTAATGTAGTTTATGTAAGAATAGTTATAAACTTGTTTCTTGAATGAACTTTATGTTGTAATCTTGTTTGTATGAAACTTAAGTACTTTTTCATGTTTGAATCTTCATGATTAAATAATGAACGTTTCATTGATGTTGAGTTCCTGATTATGTTTGATTACTTTGGATAATGAATCTGTGGTTAGTGGGATGGTAACTATTTCTTGATTAATCACTTGTTTGTAAACTTGTTTGCACCATGAAACTCGAGAGGGGTATTGGTTTTATCCAAGATATATCTTATTTTGATTAGGAATACTTTCTTGCACGTAAGGGTTCTAACGAATTATATGGTGTTGATTACAGGTTCTTGCATGCGATTTATGATCCTTGTTTAGTAGTTTTGGTCTGAAATTGCTAACATGGTAGATTTGTGTTCAAGACATGTAAAGGTGAAATATGTTGTTATATAATCTACTTAAATGCTTATCCTCGTGGCTGTATTGTGACCATCGGTATTGCTTTCTTTGATAAGTGAGGTTTGAAAACTCCTAGCGGATGACTAATCTATCATTAAAGGTTTACATGAATGAATATCCATAGCTCGCTAAAGAATGAGTTTAGGTGGTTAACGTGTGTTTATCGCGTTAACTTTCCGAAGAATCATCATGTTAGAAAACTCCTAGCGGATGACTAAGGGGCTGTTTGGTAGCCTCTGAATGGTCATTAAGAGGCTACCTCTTAATGGAACCATTAAGAATTTTACCAATGAGAATGTAGAAGAATGTGACATGTGATGATTTAACATTCAGAGGTTACCTCTTAACCATTCAGACTTGAGGTTACCTCTTATTCATTCAGAGGTTTTAAACCATTAAGAGGTAGCATCTGAATGGTCATTAAGAGGCTACCAAACAGCCCCTAACTGTCTCAAAATTGGAAAACTGATTAAGTGCTTTTGGGACATATCTGATAGATAACATGTTTAGGTTGTTTGTGAAACAAGATAATAGTATATTTATGTTTTAGTTATAATTTAGATAACTTAGTTAAACAACCATTCACCTTTCCTTATATCTGGAAAAATAATGACAAAGATTTAGTACATTATAACGCCCGTGTTCCATGGATCGATATCTGGCTCTTACCAATACTTTACTGCATATATGACGGGATACACATGTTCTTTGTTGTGTATGTTTTAATGTTAAGGTATAAACCATTTTTATAAATATAAAACACCAAGTTACGCCGGGCGCTGTTGTGGATGCTGTAAATAAATGTGTATAGCCGCGCCCACGTCAAGTTTTTGGCGCCGTTGCCGGGGATACGGCGAAATTAATGGAAAAATCCGAGTCATTATTCTACCGGTGTACAAACTGTTAATATCTGTTAATACCTGTAAATTTTTGTATTTATTTATTTTCTTTTATTTAACTGTTTGACTAACTTTTCTTTTTCCGTTTTACTTACTAGTGAATACCAAGCTTGGTACGCCCACTAGGACTCACTTTTTACTAACATCCTAACTTCTTATTTTATTATTCGACTAACATTTAATTCATTTCATTTTTCAGTTATGTGTTTGGAATCGAACCATTTTTCTTTTATTCTTTCATTTCAGTTATTTTAATTCAGTCATTTCATTTCTATACTTCATTTCTTTATTTATTTCATTCCAGTATAATTATTTCAGTATCTTATTTATTTCAATTCAGTTATTTCATTCCTGTTTATATTTATATTTATGCCCGTGTTCGGAATTGAACCACTTATATATTTATTTATTTCATTTATTTCATTTATTCATTTATTTCAGTTACATTTATTCATTTATTCATTCTTGTTCATTTGTTTATTTAGTTAACTGCTTATTCATTCATTTATTTGTACTCAATTGTTTATTTATTTACTCCACGAAAATAAAACTTTCTGATAAAATCATCAGATTTTCTAGTAAATTCTGATGAATTTATCAGACTTTCTAATGGATTCTGATAAACCCATTTGATTTTCTGAGACAAAAATTTTCACTTCTGATGAATTTACCAGATTTTCTGGTAAATTCTAATGGATTTATCAGAAATTCTGTTGGAAAGAAAATTTTCATCAGATTTTTATCGGATCTTATCAGATTTTCTGATATATAAAAAAAAGAGACTTTCTGATTAAATCATCAGATTTCTGATGAATTTATCAGATTTGATGAAGTTATCAGAATTTCTAGTAAAATATAAAAATTTCAGATTTTCATTGAGATAATCAGATTTCATCAGGTTTTTATCGGATCTCATCAGATTTTCTAAAAAAAACAGTTTTCGGATGTAAATGAGTAAATAAGCAGGTAAATAGTTATATAGTTATAAATCATTGTATATATATGTATATTATATAATAAGTACTACTATTTATATTTATATTACTTATATTATTATTATTATTTTCTTTTTTCCGTATGATGCCTTCCTTTTTACTTGCAGGCTAATGTCCACGCCCCCTGTACCCGCTATTGCTGAGCTAGCCAACGAACCAGAAAATAACCTAAGAAGAAGCAGGCGGCTTCGCGAGAGATCACTTGTCGTGGCACAAAGGATTGCGGCCACAATCGACGAACCAGTGATACTTTCTGACAGCGAGAGTTCAGAGGAAGACAGAGGAAGCATTATGGCGGAGGACGACCAGACTTTGAATGAGACCGGCCGTCCAGGAGGAGAAGGCTTGCTACCAAGCATCGCCCGACCTACAATAGCAGCCCCGAGTTTTGAAATTAAATCTAGCATTATTAACATGTTACAAGATTTTGTGCAGTTTGAAGGGAAGGATCACGAAGATCCAGATTGGCACATCGCTTCATTTCTCGAGGTGTGTTCGACTTTCAAAATACGAGACGTTTCTGAAGACGCAATCCGTTTGCGTCTATTCTCTCTTTTGCTAGCTTCATTGTTTCTAAGCACCAGGCCTCCTAGCTTGAAGCGTTCATTCTTGACTCTTTTGTTATAGTAGGCTTCCATTCGTTGTTTGTACTTGGCCTCTTGAATTGCAGCTTGGTCTCGTGCTTCCTCTAGGAGTTGTAAGTTCAACAAGGTCTCTTTTTGGTTTGTTTCGGGATTCGTGTTGACAGTTCGTTGTGTTACAACTCCTATTTCAGCTGGAATCACGGCTTCAGACCCAAATACCAAGCTATAGGGTGTTCTTTTATGGCTTGTTTTTTCGGTTGTTCTTATGGCCCATAGAACACTTGGCTATTCTTCAAGCCAATTGTTTTCATATCTTCCCAATCTGGCTTTGATTCCTTCAACTATGATTCAATTCATCCTCTCAACTTGACCGTTTGACTGTGGATATGCCACTGAGCTGAAATCCTGAGTGATTCTGAATTCTTTGCACCAAACGCTGAAAGGCTTCTCGGCAAATTGCTTTCCATTGTCGGTGACAAGTACTCCCGGTAATCCATAACGGCAAATATTTTTTTCCCAAACGAAGTCAATGACCTGTTTGCCCGTGATTTTTGCAAGTGGTTTAACCTCAAGCCACTTGGTGAAATAATCTATGGCCACCAACAAGAATTTTACTCCACCTTTGGCTGGTGTGAATGGACCAACGATATCCATTCCCCATTTATAAAATGGCCATGCTGAGGTTATTGGGACAAGGTCATGCTTGGGATTCTTCGGGACTGGTGCATGAATTTGGCAGGCATCACACTTCCTTAATTGCTCAGTGGTATCTCGGTGCATGGAGGGCCAAAAATACCCAAGGTTCATTAGTTTAGCAACCACCGATCTAGCTCCAAAATGAGCTCCGCATATACCTTCATGAACCTCTTTGACCAAATACTAGCTTTGCTCGGGACCAGCACATCTTAGCAAGGGTGCAAGGTAACCCTTTTTGTAGAGGATTTCACCTTGCAGTACGTACTACCTTGCCTTGATCTTAACCCTTTCAGCCTCTGTTTGATCAGCAGGCAATTCACCATTTTTAAGGAATTTCTTGATTGGAGTCATCCAATTTGGATCTTCTTCGGTAATTACGTCTTGAACTTCCAACTAATCAATTGACGGAGCTTTTAACACTTCTACCAATACCTTCTTGGTAAGGTGGGCAAAAGTGAGAGATGCGAGTTTACTTAAGGCATCCGCTTTCTTGTTTTGAGACCTGGGAATTTGCTTGATGGTACATGTTTGGAAGGTGTTCATCAATTCTTTGGATTTTTCTTTGTAGCTCTTCATGTTGGGCTCCTTTGCAATGTAGCTATCATTCACTTGGCTTGATACCAGCAACGAGTCTGTGAACACTTCAAGCTTTTGGACCTTCATTTCTTTAGCCAGTCTTAAGCCGGCTATCAGTGCTTCGTATTCAGCTTCGTTGTTGGTGGTCTGAAAATCAAAGCGAAGAGCATATGTGAATTCTAACCCTTCTGGGTTGATCAGAATGAGCCCAGCCCCTGACCCTTCAACGCTTGAAGCCCCATCGGTAAAAGGCTTCCAGGCTTCAAGGTCTGAGGGTTCAGTGGCAGCTGTGCTCACTTCAGTGATTGTTTGCTTTGGGACTTCTACAATGAAATCAGCCAAGACTTGGGCTTTAATGGCTTTTCTTGGGACATATGTGATGTTATGTTCACCTAGTTCCACTGCCCATTTGGCTAATCGTCCCGAGTTCTCTGGTTTTTCAAGCACACTCTTAATAGGTTGGTCGGTGACCACTTGTATAGGGTGTGCTTGGAAATACATTCGAAGCCTTCTAGCTGTTTGGACTAAGGCTAGAGCAAGTTTTTCCAGGGGAGGATATTTGATTTCAGCCAATTTTAGAGTTTTGCTGAAGAAATAAACGGGTACCTGAACCTTGTCTCGTTCAATGGTGAGGACCGCACTTATCGCTTCTTCAGCAACTGAAAGGTATACCGAGATCAATTCTCCCGTTTCTGGGGCTGCAATGTCAGGTAGGGAAGCTAGGTGTTGCTTCATCTGGTTGAAGGCTTCTTTGGCCTCCTCAGTCCATCTGAAGTCCTTCTTATCGGAGCAACCCTTGAGCGTTTTGAAAAAAGGTAAAGACATTTCAGCTAATTGTGAGGTAAAATGCTTCAAGGCTGCAAGCTTCCCGTTTAAGCTTTCAACCTCCTTTTTGCTTCGTGGTGGTTTGGTTTCAAGAACAGCTTTCACCTTGTTTGGATTAGCCTTAATGCTTTGTTTTCCCACAATATGCCCCAGGAACTTACCTTCCTCAAACCCAAATGAGCATTTCTCGGGGTTGAGTTTCATGTTGACCTTCTTTAGGTTCTTGAAGGTTTCTTGGATGTCATCGAGCATTTGATATTCCGTTTTGCTTTTGATCACCAAGTCATCGACATATGCCTCCATGTTTCTACCAATTTGACTTGCAAAGGCCTTGTCAACTAGGAGTTGGTAGGTTGCTCCAGCGTTTTTGAGGCCAAAAGGCATCTTTTGGTAACAAAAGATCCCTTTGTCTGTGTGAAAGGCGGTCTTTTCTTCATCTTCTTCCTTCATGAGGATTTGATGGTAACCCTTGTAAGCATCAAGAAAACACTTGAACGGGTAACCGGTGAGGGAATCAACCTTGAGATCAATTTCTGGTAATGGGTAACAGTCTTTGGGACAAGCCTTGTTAAGATCCTTGAAGTCTATGCACATTCTCCAAGAGTTGTCCGGCTTTCGAACCATGACCGGGTTTGCCCCAGGATTGATACTTGACTTCTCGGAGAATGCCGGCTGATTCAAGCTTTTCAACCTCTTGGCATGCAGCCAAGCTTCTTTCGGGCGCTAAACTTCGCTTCTTTTGGACAACAGGCTTGACATCGGGTGGTATTTTCAACTCATGTTCAGCAATGCTTCGAGGGATGCCCGTCATATCTTCCGGGCACCAAGCAAAGACATCACTATAATGTGTCAACAACTTTTCAAGATATGAGAGAGTTTCTTGTGAATGGCTTGGATTGACCCTTATCCTCTGCTCAGGGTACTTAGGGTTTATAATTAGCCTTTGCTTGTCTTCTTCACTTTTGGAACTTTCACCTTCAACCATATAGGCCTCCTGAGTAGGTTGAAGGGTTGCTATTCCCCCCTCGGTAGGAAATTTGACAGTGCCATGGCCAACAGACACAGCCATATAGAATGCACACTGCCCCGGCCTTCCAATGATCACATCATAGTTTGAAGGTATATTGATAACCACAAAGGTAAATGGTTGGACTCTCTGTCACACCCGATATTTCCACGTACTACCGGTGTGCCCGGTGGGGAGTATCGTGATGTAGTTGATATCATCATAGTCAATAATCACAGTTTAACGCACAACGGAAGTTAAAGATAAAAACATTACAAACCGAATGAAAGTAATATCAATTATTATAAAAACGGTTGTAAGGGATCCACAAGCAGATCAAAGTTAAAAAGGAACATTGTTCAACAGATTTATAAACATCTAAGCTTGCAAGACTCTTTATTGATGCTAGGAGTAGCCAGCCTATTCCGCCTAGTACCTGCACTTTAGCCTTTTTGGAAAATACGTCAGTTTACACTGGTAAATACAATTAACCGACTCATTTTGAAAAGTGTTTAAGAAAATTGGTTTGAATGAACAAGGCACAAATAATCTTTTATAACTTGGGACAATTATTTCAAAAATAATCTTGTATACAGATTTATATGTTTGCCGTCCGTCAGGGCCGGTTAGAAGAGCCGGACAAGATTAACTGACACACCACAGGTATAATACCCACAAGGAATTTCCTTATTGTGGAGTACCTTTTATACATACGCAACTGTCAGGTGTATGCCTACACCCCGTGCTTAAGTCCTTATTAAAACGGGTTATGTAAATATGTTAATCACAATCCGATTTAAATAATTACACACCCGACCAAGCGGTATTATTATAATACCGTATCCTAACCCCGTATAACGGAAAATAAGTTAAAAGTATTTACCTGAGAAAATTATACAAATTTATCCCAGCCGTACAAATCAGCAAGAGCAAGTATCTTTTACTGGTCTCCTAAATCTGGAACGAAGGTTTTAATTAACCTATTAGATTCCTAACGGGCCTTACTTAAGTTTAAACTTAGACCAGTTAGTTTTAAAGAAAGGTATACGGTTCAAAACGCAAGATTAAGCAAAGACCAGATTAGAATGTGATTTAGACCAGACAAGTTTGAAGACTTGTATAATATGGGTAAACTAAACACATTCTAGATTTTGAGATAAAAATGATAAGGTTTGACCCGTTTCGGTTAATTTATGCAAACTACTTACATAAACCGTACCGAATGCGATAAATGCATAACGGGTAACCAAATGAGACATGAACAGGTTTCCTAAGTTAATATGCCTTAAATATGTTGTGCTATCAGTATGATACCTTCCATTATGCCAAAAACGAATTTAAAGTCAATTTAAGCCCTGTAGGGGCATTTTGGTCATTTTAAAGGTTATAAAAGAGATTAAATATTAATCTGAGGCTCAGGTCTGAAATGATAAGTAAAAATATTTAATTTAACAAGTTATATCAGTAGGGTATTGCATATATGTGAAATTTATCATTTATAACCAAACTATGCACCGAAGGGGCATTTTGGTAATTTCACATATCTTTAAGGGTCAAATTTGGAAATCTGAGTTCAAAACTTTTGCTTACTGTTAAAGTATAAAAATTTACTTAAAACATCAGTAGGTATTAAGTCTTATATGCCAAAAATAGTTTCAACCCATACTATGCGTTTTAAACGCGTAAAAGTCGGTTTTAAGCGATTTTCGGGTTATAATAGGAAATCTGAGTTTTTGATCAGTTTATGGAGTTCAAACAATTTTATTTATTATATAAAATCAGTAGCAAAAAGTTTGGTATCAAAATGTTATGTAAAACTCATTTTATTAGCAAAAAGGGTATAACCGACAATTACCGAATTAAAGCAAGAACCCTATGTTATGTTCAGTTTAAAAATAAATAAAAATCTTCAAGAATCCCAAAATATATATTACATCAGTGGGTAAAAAGTTTTGTGTCAAAATTTGCGTTTAGATATGCTTTATGCTAATAATGCCGTTTAATTAATAAAAAGCTTTCTAATTACGATATTGAGCATAACTCCTAATTTAGACCTCAAACTGATGTCAAATTTTTAGGACATGTTTAATAATTGGTAATAAAGGATTTTGTCTTCTCACATTTTCAAAAGTCTCATTTTAAGATCAAAAGGGCATAATGGTCAACATTTAAGCAATTAACGGAAACATGCAAATGAGTCGGATTAATTAGGAACCAAGTTGTATAACCTCAGAGGGTTATACTAACCTATAACCTGGCCCTAATGGAACTCTACGGCATGTCTAAACTAAACTAAATCCGGTCAGAACTGAAAGTCAAAGCAAAAGTCTACTTTTGCGACTTTCGGTTCCGAACCGAGCCTAAACTCAAAATTGTCGGGTTGAACATGCTTAGACATGTTCTTATATTAATTACCAAGTTATATAAGTGTTAAAACATGTTTCATAGCTTTTACATTGCTAATTATGAATTTATTTGCAAAATAGCTTTCTGTTGACTTTTTATAATTAAGTTTGACCCAACAATTGACCTAGTTAGAGTGGAAATCAGAGGGTGTCCTTTTAAGGGTTTATTACCCACATAATTACCAACTCATAGCCACTTTCAATTCGAAAAATGACTGGACCATTAGTGATTAATCACTAAGTCAAAGCTTAATTACGACGGCTTTGACTTTTGGTCATTAAGCTAATAAAACATGAACTAGAGAGGCTAAGATTACTTACAAAAGCACTTAGCACGAAAATGAAGCTTAGGGAATCTTGCTTGAAGTCCAGAGAGCTCCAGAGAAGGTTTAGAAATGTTTTTTAAATGAGCAAGTTCATGTGTTGCAACAAGAGTCCTATATATATGAATTTTAATCTCACAAGATCATTCCACACAAGCCTACAAGTGTTTTCTGATGATCCCATGTGTCCCTATGCATGAAATACTGTTGGCTCAGCCCCTGGAATCGAAAACAAGGCTCTCAAAGGCGGTGGAACAGGCTGCACAGGCACCTGTCAACTTCTGCTGTCGCTGGTGACTTCTACACGGGCTGCGTAGACTCTTAAGGAGTCTTACGCGGGCCGCCTGGCTCCTATCTGACCGGAAATCAACTTTCAATAATTGCAGTTTTGGTCCCTGGTCCTTCTAAACTCGTTTTAACTTGTGTTTATTGCATTTTTAACCCCCAAACTTGACTTTTAAGGACTCTAAGTCATAAACAAACTCCGTTAAGCTCCCGGTTAGTTATACGATCACCCGAAAAGCCCTGAATTTCAGCGTTGACGCTTTTAACCCCTCACTTACGAATGTTAGCATATTTTCCTCATATGATATCGAAACCTAGTGAAATTTTTATCACTTATTCTCGGGAGCATAATTAATCGTTACAAAGCTTCGGGTTCGTTAAAAGGTCACTCAGAGGTATAATTTAAACGTGTTGACACATTTAACCCTTGCGGCTTGTAAACTTTTACTTTCTTCCACAAACGGTTCAATACGATTCATGATTTATTCGTTTAAGGGTATAAACATCGTGTAGGGTTGTTGAAAGGCAAAATTATCAAACGTTGGCACTTTGAATCTTTCTACACACATACTTTCCTTGTTTGTCAACTTTAGTCCCTCGTAATCAATTTGTTATTCGTTTAAAGTCCATGACACGTGTCGATATTATATTGGACATGATTTTGCGAGGTGTTACATCCTCACCCCCTTAAAAGAAATCTCGACCTCGAGATTTACTGGAATAAATGAGGGTACTTTTGTTTCATTATGGACTCAACCTCCCACGTGTATTCGGGACCTCTACGGGCATCCCATTTAACCTTCACAATCGAACGTGCTTCTTTCGAAGCTTCTTAACCTGTCGATCCTCGATTGACAAAGGTTTTTCAACAAATTTTAAGCTCTCATCTATATGCACATCTTCGTGTGACATGGCTAGCGATTCATTAGCTAGACACTTCTTCAGATTGCAGATGTGGAACACATTATGAATTCCACTGAGCTCTTCAGGCAGGTTTAACTTGTAAGCCACTGTTCCGACACATTCGATGATTTCGAATGGTCCTATGTATCTTGGGCTTAACTTTCCTTTCTTGCCAAAACGCATTACCCCTTTCCAGGGTGATACCTTTAGTAACACTTTGTCACCTACCTCAAATTTTAGAGGTTTACGCCTTTTATCTGCGTAGCTTTTCTGCCTATCTCTGACAGCTTTGAGACGATCTCGTATCTGCACAATCTTGTCTGTCGTCTCCAGGACTATATCAGGTCCTGTTAGTTGGACATCTCTAACTTCTGCCCAACAAACGGGCGTCCTGCAATTTCTTCCATACAAAGCTTCAAAAGGTGCAACTTGAATACTCGAATGATAGCTATTATTATATGAGAATTCAATCAATGGAAGATGATCATCCCAACTCCCACCTAAATCAATAACACAAGCTCGTAGCATATCCTCTAGTGTTTGAATAGTACGCTAGCTTTGACCATCCGTCTGGGGATGATATGCAGTACTGAAGTTTAATCGAGTGCCTAAGGATTGCTGAAAACTTTTCCAGAAATGTGATGTGTATCTCGTATCCCTATCAGAGATGATAGACACTGGCACTCCGTGAAGAGATACAATCTCGTCCACGTACAGCTGAGCTAATTTATCTGAGCTGTGTGTTTCCTTAATAGGTAAGAAGTGGGCTGACTTAGTCAGTCTATCCACTATGACCCAAATAGTATCATTTCCTCGCTTTCTCTTTGGTAACTTGGTGATAAAATCCATAGTCACCATTTCCCATTTCCAGGTGGGAAGTTCGGGCTGTTGCAGCAAACCTGACGGCTTCTGGTGTTCCGCTTTAACTTGTGCGCACGTCAAACATTTGGCCACATAAGTGGCTATAGATTTCTTTAAACCTATCCACCAGTAATTTACCTTTAAATCCTTATACATCTTATCAGCACCAGGATGGACAGAATATTTGGAGCTATGGGCTTCTTAAAGGATCACGTCCCGAAGTCCTCCATAGATTGGAACCCATATTCGTCCATTCAATCTTAGGATTCCATCATTACCATATGATAACTGCTCAGCAGTTACTCCCAACTTTTCGTTCGGATCGTTAGCTTCTAGTACAGCTTCTTTCTGAGCGGCTAGCAATCTTTCATTCAAACTGTTTCTCAATTCAATGCTCTTGGCATTGATCCTAATGGGCTTAACCCTTTCCTTCCTGCTTAAAGCATCAGCTACAACATTCACCTTGCCTGGATGGTAGCGAATTTCACAATCATAATCGTTCAGTGTCTCCATCCATCGACGCTGTCTCATATTCAGATCTTTCTGATTAAACAGATGCTGAAGGCTTTTGTGATCAGAATAGATCACACACTTAGTCCCATATAAGTAATGCCTCCAAAGCTTTAGAGCAAATACAACGGCACCCAATTCCAAATCGTGGGTGGTGTAATTCTTCTCGTGCACATTTAACTGGCGGGAAGCATAAGCAATAACTTTGCCCTTCTGCATAAGCACACATCCCATGCATGTGTGCGATGCGTCGCAGTAAACCACAAATTCTTCAATACCTTCTGGCAATGTCAACACAGGAGCATTGCTCAATTTCTGCTTAAGAATATCAAAGGATTCTTGTTGCTTAGGACCCCAGTTAAACTTTATATTCTTGTGAGTCAATGAAGTTAGGGGTGCAGCAATCCTTGAGAAGTTTTCAATAAAACGCCTATAATATCCTGCCAGACCCAAGAAGCTACGAATCTCTGTGGGCGTATTCGGCTCTTGCCAGTTCATAATGGCTTCAATCTTAGCGGGATCCACCTGTATACCACGTTCGCTAACCACATGTCCAAGAAATTGGACTTCACGAAGCCAAAACTCGCATTTTGAAAACTTGGCGTAAAGCTTCTCTTGCTGAAGAAGTTTAAGAATACATCGAAGGTGCTTTTCATGATCAGTCTGGTTCTTTGAATAAATAAGAATGTCATCAATGAAGACGATGACAAACTTGTCCAAGTAGGGTTTGCAAACGCGATTCATGAGATCCATGAATGCTGCTGGTGCATTGGTGAGCCCAAAAGGCATCACCAAGAACTCGTAGTGACCATAACGAGTTCTAAATGCAGTCTTATGCACATCTTCATCTTTGACCTTCAGCTGATGGTAACCTGACCTTAAGTCTATTTTGGAAAAGTAGCTTGCCCCTTGCAATTGATCGAACAGATCGTCGATCCTGGGCAATATATATCTATTCTTTATAGTAACCTTGTTTAGCTCTCGATAATCGATGCATAGACGCATCGATCCATCCTTCTTCTTTACAAACAGAATCGGTGCTCCCCAGGGAGCTGAACTAGGTCGAATAAAACCTTTATCCAACAAATCATCCAGTTGAGTCCTTAACTCTTTCATCTCAGTCGGTGCTAACCTGTATGGTGCTCTTGCAACTGGCGCTGCTCCAGGAATAATGTCAATTCTGAACTCTACTTGCCTATCGGGTGGTAAACCAGGTAGTTCTTCAGGGAATACTTCTGGATATTCAGAAATGACAGGGATGTCTTCAATCTTGGGCTTCGGTTCATCAATAGTCACATGTGCCATGTAAATGACACAACCCTTCTTCAAACACCTTGACGCCTTAAGCATAGACACTTGCTTAGGCAACCCATACTGAGTGTCTCCCTGTATGGTAAGTGGCTCACCATACGGAGTCTTGATCACCACTTGTTTCTTGTCACAAACAATCTGGGCTTGGTTATGAGATAACCAATCCATGCCTATCACTATGTCGAACCCAGCTAATTTCAAAGGAAGCAAGGATAACGGAAAGGAGTGGTTCCTAATGGATATAAAACATCCATCTAACACAGTTGAGGCAGTTTCTATGGTACCATCGGCCAATTCTACCTCATATTTTATGCTTAGGGCTTTAATAGGCAGATTTAGCAACTTACAAAACTTATTATCAACAAATGACTTATTTGCACCTGAATCAAATAATACCCTTGCATAAACATCGTTGATAAGAAAGGTACCTGTTATCACGTTGTCATTCTGAATCGCTTCTTGTGCATTCATCTGGAAAACCCTAGCATTGGTCTTCTTGCCTTCCTCCGCTTTCTTGGCATACTTTGGGCAATTAGACTTGATATGCCCCTTCTCGTTACAATTGTAACAAGTTGCATCCTTTATCTTTTTGCAATCCAAAGTCTTATGTTCCTTGGATTTGCATATCCCACATGCAATCGGCTTTGACTGAGACTTTGATTCAAACCTGCATTTTCCAAAATGACGTTTCTGGCAGGTTTTGCATTTAGGCTTCTCATCCGTTTGCTGATTACCCTTGTTAGACCCAAAATTCTTCTTGTGGTATGTGTTCCCCTTACGCTTCTTATCAGAACGTCGTGAGTTATCATCCTCACGTTTCCTTTTTCCATCCTCAGAATTCTTAAGCGATCTCTGCCTGACCGCATCCAGAGTAAGGGATAATGATAAATCAGCCGCTGACCTAAAAGTAGTAGGTCGAGACGCCTTCACACTGGCTTTAATCTCCGGGGCTAAACCCCCAACAAAATGGGCTATACGTTTTGGTTCCGGTGTAACCAAGTATGGAACTAATCGAGACATGGTATTGAAGCTGGTGAGGCATGCTTGACAGTCTAAGTTTTTCATAACCAATGATAAGAAGTCGGACTCGATTTTCTCAACTTCATGTTGAGGACAATAATTTTCTTTGATCAAGGCAACAAACTGAACCCATGTCAAGTTGTATAACGGAATCTTTCCAGTAGCTTGGATTAAGGACCTCCACCAAGATAGAGCTTCTCCCTTGAACGATTGTGAAACATACTTCATAATATCTTGCTCCGCACATCCGCTAATATCAACTACTGTATCCATCTCGTCTAGCCACGTCATGCAATCAATGGCTCCTTTTTCCCAGTGAAATCCCTGGGCTTGCAGGGTACAAAATACTTATATGAGCAGGTCTTTGCACGTGGCTCTTGGTTGAATACAATCTTCTTTGACATAACACTATGCTGATTTGAGGAGTGTCGGTCATCATCCTTTTTCGACTCATGAGTTTTAGATGGTGGCTTGCTATAAGCCACAGAGTGAGTCTTAGGGTGTGATTTAGAATGAGGTTCGGATAGGGTCTTGCTCCGAGTACCGCTTGATTCATTGTCTCGTCTGTCCAGAGCTCGAGTAACGGCATTGTCTACCAATGCCTGCAGTTCTGCACCAGCTATGTTGATTCTGGTGGTATCATGATTTTCCCTTGGGTGACTGTTGACTTCTTTAGACTCCACCATGTAGCTTGATTGCTACATAACATTAATGACAACGATTTATTCAGGAGTCTATTATGGAATTGTCTTTTATGGCAATTCATGTCACAGCCCGATTTCCACGTGTCACCGGTGGGCCCGGTGGGGGAGTATCGTGACGTGGTTGACAACATAATAGTCAAACAACACAATATATAAATAAGCACAGCGGAAGCAATTTAAAAGATATATTTCAACCGAATTTAATATTGTAACATCAAATATCACAATATTCGGAAGTTTATCCACAGAAGGATCGGTAATAAAATGGAAACAATAGTTCAACAGACTTTTAGGCATCTTAAGCTTGCGAGACTTCTATTGATGCTAAGGAGAAATATCCAGCTAATTACGCTTAGTATCTGCATTTAATCTTTTTGGGAAAATACGTCAGTTTACACTGGTAAATACAATCAACTGACTCATTTTGGAAAATGATTGAAAATTTGTTTGGATGCACGTGGCATAAACATTTTATTTAACTTGGGAGAATTATTTAAATATATAATCTTGTGAACGAATTACATGTTCCTTGTGTGTTCAGTAGCCCGGATCTTGTCCGGGTTAAAGATCAATAGATACACCACAATATTCTTTTGTGCACTGACGGGTGTACGCCTACACCCCGCGCTTAAGTCGTGGCCATTTCGTAAAATGATGCCAAGGATATCCGGGACATGGTCATTAACCCCCCAAAGGCTTTAAGTAACAAGACTGTTTAAACGAGCCGATCAAATTATTCAATTAACCACCCAACGATGGAAGATTTGATGCCCGATCAAGCGGTATGCTATATACCGTAACCCAAGCCCGTATAGGGAAAATAAGTTAAAAGTATTTACCTGAGCAATGTAATAATCACAATAAGCAAAATGCAAGTAGCTTTTACTGGTACTCCTAATCTGGAACGAAGGTTTATAATAACCTATTAGAATCCTAACGGGTCTTTAATTAAGCTAAAGCTTAGACCAGTTAGTTTCAAAGATACGGTTCGTACGCACGATTAAGCGAAGACCGGATAGAATGTGATTTAGACCCGACAAGTTCAGAGACTTGCTTAATATGGGTATTTCATACACATTCTGGATTTTGAGATAAAACCGTTAAGGTTTGACCCGTTTAGGCTAGTTTATGTAAACTAGTTACATAAACCGAACCGAACGCGTAATAAGCGTAACGAGTATTCATGAGAGCTATTTACAGGTTTCCTAAGTTAATATGCTTCATATATGTTGTGACATCAGTAAGATGTCTTTTATTATGCCCGAAACGAATTTAAACACAAACTATGCCCCGTAGGGGTAGTTTGGTCATTTAAAAGGTTATAAAAGAGTTTAAATATTCACCTGAGTTACAGGTCTGATGTAATCAGCAAAAATACTTATTTTACTAAGTTATAACAGTAGGGTAAAGTATATATGTGAAATTTATCAATTATAACCAAACTATGCCCCGTAGGGGTATTTTGGTAATTTCACATAAGCCGAAAAGCTCAAAACTGAAGTCTGAGTTTAACAACCTTTGCTTACTATTAAAATATTATAATTTGCCTCAAATATCAGTAGGTATCAACCCTTGTATGTTTACAATAATTTTATTACATACTATGCGTTAAAAACGCTTAATAAGGCGATTAGAAGCCATTTCCGGGTTCGATACATAAATCTGATATTTTTATATTTCCAGAAGGCTTAAAATAATTTATTTATCATATGTGATCAGTAGAAAAAGTCTGGGAGTCATTTAGATATGTAAAACTCATTTTATAGCCCGTAAGGGCAAAACCGACAATTACCGGATTAAGCCTACGACTATAAGTTATGCTCAGCCTAAAATTAATTAAAAATCTTCAAAAATCCCAAAATAATATATTACATCAGTGGGTAAAGATTTTGATATTAAAAAGTAGGCTTAACTAGTCTATATGCTAATTACGCCGTTTAATTAACATAAAGCTTTCATTTTACGCTAACGAGCATAACTCTTAATCTACACCTCAAACTGATGTCAAATTTTGTATGCACGTTTAAATATCAGTAACTAAGGTTTCTACTCTTTTACATTTTCAAAAATCACGTTTTAAGGTGAAAAGGGCATAATGGTCAACATATGAGCAATTAACGGAATCATGCATATTAATTGGATAACTAATGATCCGAGGTGTATAATCACAGAGGGTTATACTAGCATGTAACCTGGTCCAAATAAAGCTCTAAGGCATTTCTAAAACATACCATAACGAGTCAGAACTGAAAGTCAAAGTATAAGTCAAACTATGCGACTTTCGGTTCCGAACCGGGTCTAAACGGGAAGTTGTCTGGTTGAACATGTTTAGACATGTTCTTACACTAATTACCAAGTTATATTAATGATCAAACAGGTTGTATGTGTTCTACATCGCTAATTATGTATTAACTTGAAATTTAGCATCCTGATGACTATTTAATAACAAATTTGACCCGACATTTGACCTAGTTAGAGTGGGAATCAGGGGGAACTCTTTTAAGGGTTTTTTACCCACATAATTACCAACTTATAACTACTTTCAATTCGAATAATCATTGGACCATTAGTGATTAATCGCTAAGTCAACCGTTAATTACGACGGTTTGACTTTTAAGCTAATTACTAAGCAAAACTTAATCAAGGAAGGTCAAGGGTGCTTACCAAAGTCCTAATCACGATTAGGGATGCTTGGTGTCTGCTCTTGAGCTCCAGAAAGTCCCACAATTGCAGATGGGATGAATGATCAAAATGGTTGCAACAAGAGGCCTTATATAGTGATTTAAGATGCTCAAGATCATGACAAATCATGCTATAACTGATCATGGATCAGTAACAAGTGTCCCTAAGGTCTAAAATTTAGTTTCGGTGGCCTTTGGTGATGTTAATGGGCAAGGTAAGTCGTTTGCAAGGCTGAACAGCCATTTTAAACGAGTTTCTGCATCTAGGAGCTAGCTTACGGACCGTAAGGTCAATAATGTTGAGGTCCGTAAGAACCTTATCAGCCAAACAAGTTTCATTTGTTGACAGTTTTAGTCCCTGCACTTCCAAATGCTATTTCCGACTCATCTAAGGCCCGTTAAACCATTTTTAAGGCTCTAAAATGATGCCTAAGTATGGGGAACATGAAACATGCTCAAAAATATGTCGGATGTCGGTTCGTTTGGTCGTACGGTCACGTTGTTCGGTTAATTACGACGAAACACGGACGGACGCGAAAAACGAACCAATTGACGCGACGAATGGAATTTTATCAAGCCAAACACTAAAATAACATATTTTAGTGTTTACATAAATTTTTGGGTGTCCGGGGATATTCAGAATGTGAGATATGCGCGTAAACGCAAACTTGTGCGCTTTTTGACACTTTTAGTCCCTGCATGACTTAAAAGTTTATTTTTGCGCACTAAACACCTCAAAGCCTATATCTAAGCTATGAGAAGGATAATTAAGGTATGTATAACTCATGGTCATATTCCGGAAGGTCCGATAACACACGAATCGGCATACTTTAGCAGTTTGACGCTTTAGGTCCTTCTAATGCGCAAACTTGCGTAACTTATCATTTAATAGCATTGAAGCCTCATCTAATTCATATTAGGAATTATTGAAAGTATTATTAAACATCATAATGCTTCGGACTCGATAAAAGGTCATTCAGAGGTATAATTAAACATGTTGACACTTTTAGTCCCTTATACTTGCAAAGTTGCGCGTAACTTCACTTTTGGGCATAAAAGCCTTGGATGGCCAATGATTGGCATTCCCGAGAGTATAATCAAATATCATGAGGCTCTTAGTTTTTTAAGAGGTCACTCAGAGGTAAGAATTTACATGTTGACGCTTTTACCCCTTTATTGCGCAAACTTTCAATTAATCACATGAACGGCTACACTTGATTAACAAGTGGCTCATTTGTTAATATAAAACCATAAAAGGTCATTTAGAAACTTATTTTAGGTATGATAATACTTCCAGTTCTTTCATAATTAATGTTTTTTGATTTTTCGAAAAATTAGTCCCTTATATTCAAGGTTTGACTTTATTAGGGTTTATTACACGTGTCAATACTTTATTGGACGTAATTTTACGAGGTGTTACATCCTCACTCCCTTAAAAGAAATCTCGACCTCGAGATTTGATAAAGTAAAGGAAGTATTTCCTTCCTTATATTGGGCCTAATCTTCCCCAGTACCTTTGAGCCTCTAAGGCTCTCCAATTGACCTTTATAATAGGTACATGTATCTTTTTGGAGCTTCTAATCCTGTCGATCTTCAATCGACACAGGTTGCTCATCATATCATAAGTCTGCATATCATTATGTGATAGTGCTTCTTGACTTATTGGCGAAACACGTCCTTAAATCATTAGGGTGGGGTGCATTGCGCGTTCCACCGAGCTCCTTAATTAGGTCTTAGCTCATAAGCTATTTAATCTTGATACATTCTAATCCTTCGAATGGTTCTATATACTCAGAGCCCGACTAGCCTGATAATTTTAACAATTTGGCACACCCTTCCTGGGTGATATCTGTTGTTGAGCCTTATTTCTTAACAAGAATTTAGGAAGGTTACTACTTTCCATTAATCCTTGAATTTCTGCCGAATAATGGCAACTTATAGATAATTAGGGGTTTGTATGATCTTATTCGTTGTTTCTAATGCAACTTTCAGATCCTGATAAGTGGACTTACCAATCCATTGTCCTAACAATAGATGTTTAACATTCCATCTTTACAAGGTCTCCAAGGGAGCAGCCTTGATGCTTACATATCAACTATTACAGCAAAGCTTATCTTAAGGTGAGATGGTTGTTCCAACCACTACTTAACTAATATTAAGGAATAGCTAATCCTTGTCGTTAGTCGAACAATTCGACGATCCTGGGTAGCTGATGGCAAATTCTTAATCGTTGCCTAATTAGGGTTGCGGTAATGTATGCATAAGCAAAATGAACCGTCTTTCTTATCTAACAATATCAAACTCTCGGAATATCGAGTTAGGCTATATGAGTCTATGTCTTAAAACTTACTTAGTCAGGGTTTCGATTATTCCATAATCAACATGGAGTTTTTACAACACTCTAACCCAAAGCGGGATGTTAATCTTAACTCTACTTGCCTCTCGAGAGGTAAACAGGGTAATCTTTGGAGAAGGTGATCAAGATACAAGGAGGTTACAGAGATTTTTCCATATCTCAGGATCCGGTTCATCCATCATTGCTTGTGTCAAATAAGTGACACATTTATGTCATAAGTCCACGAATTCCTTAATCGGGAACATTTACTTGGACAATTCCATTCTGGATATCTTCTTTGAATGCTACTAGTCGACTTTAGTACAATGTGACCATTGGGATATCTCAGGGGTTCCATGTATTAAACATCCATACTGATCAGGCATGGAAGTAATCTATGGGACACACTAGGATACGCCAATCCTCCTATGGCACTTTTATCAAACATAGTTTGGCATTCGCAAGCGATAGAAAAACAATGAGAAAAATAATTAAAATAACATATGTTGTCGTACTCTATGCGAAGAAAGAGTACTTTTAGACTTTTCGGAAGGATTCCTTGTCGATACTAGAAGAATCGGTTACTATGGTTTCCTTGGTAAGTTATACCTTGTGGATAATATAAAAGTTTGCTAAGCTTATGTTTTATGAAGATTTATTATTGCATGTATTAAATCAGGACACTTAGCAGAAATTATCATTGGTATATGATAAGGAATGTACTTGGTGACGTCGTGAACTGCCTCTTGGCATTCATCAGGTGAGTTCAGGCATTTCTTCCTTTAGCCTTTCCAGGCTTAGCTGCACCTTCTTTGGCAGCTTTATGGAATCTAGTTCTGATGCGACCTTACTCACCACAGCCGTGATAGACTGCATTCTTTATGTCCCTACATTCCTGGGAAACTGATGACCTGTTCCTTAGCAGATGTCACACTGCTTTGGTCCTGGTTCTATTCGACACTGTCCCTAGTGTCTTTTATAGCAATTCTTACATACAGGCTTCTTACTGAACTTCCGTTGCTTTTTATTAAGCCTGTACTTGCTCTCTTTCTTAGATTTCTGGGAGTTATCCTCCTCCTTTGGTTCATCCTTCATATTCGAAGTGTGAACAAAGCTCTTCTCCTGAGCAATTGAATCGTGGTTTTGAATGAAATTTAGAGCGAGAAGCATTCGGCTCTTTGGGATTGTCTCATGACCTTTTCCCATGGCCTTTCAAACTGTTGCGTTAACCACCGCTTGGAGATTTACTCCATTAATATTGAGGTTTACGTTTGAGATATTAATTGCTTTTGTCGCATTAATAGCATCGCGACTATTGCCTACCTCATCCGAGTTTTCCATACTCAAAACTTGGTACTAATTACCAAATTAAACCATTATTAGTCATCATCCTGATGACCTGACATAGATTAGCCACGGCATCCATGAACCGTATAGGCCATTATGTTCCGAACATTCTCAATGAATGTTATTTGAATGTATATCTATTACATTTAGCTTAGGTCACAAAGGACTATCAATGGCATTCAAGGTTCGGAGCGAGTCCAATACTTGCTTGACAGGGGACCATAATGTCACAACTGTCTTTGTCACAAGGACGATTATAAATAGCTCAAAGGCTAGCCTTACATGATGTTGGTGCACTACATCTGTTGATTACGTCTAGGTGTCTAGGATCAGGTCTTACGTCGTATTGTATAGCATAGGGCATGAAATACGAGAAAACAGGAGTCTGTATAGGTTTTATAAGTCTGGTCCGCTTATACGGACATAGTCTGGTCCGCTTATACGGACATAGTCTGGTCCGCTTATACGGACATGTCCGTATATCCGAACCAGCCTGCCTATAAATACCACATGAGTGGACCTCATTTGTAACTTTGTCAATTCCATACCGAAGTGCTGCCGGTGTGAAGATCGAAGTGTAAACATTGTCAAATCAATAAAACAATAGATTAAAGTGAAGAACAAGCTATTTCTACCTACGTTTCTTGTTTTTCCGCACCTGAAACATAGGAGAATGCCTCTGAACGACTCGTTCGGGTCAGATTACGATCCTACAATTGGTATCAGAGCTTGGGAGGAGGTTTTCTGCTGATTGTAGCTGTTTTTCATCTTTTTCTTCTCACTTCTACACTTCTTTTACTCGTTCAGGAAGTTTTCACGGTTGGAACTTTTCACAGATTGTGCGTAATAGTATAAAGATAAATCCTGGAAAGTTTGAAGTCAAAATTCGAAGTTTTTACGAGTCAAAACATGTTCGATATGTGGTTCGCGTTTCTGGTCCGCTCCAAAGTACACTATTTTTAGTTCTGGTTCGCTCTTTCGTACAGATTTAGTTCTGGTTCGCTCCAAAATAGTTGCTGGTCCGCTCCAGTGAACATCTCTGGTCCGCTCCAGTGAACATTTCTGGTCCGCTCCAGTGTACATTTCTGGTCCGCTCTTTTGTACAACTTCTGGTCCGCTCGTTTGTACATCATCTGGTCCGCTTATTCGAACAACTTCTGGTCCACTCGAACGGACATTGTTTCTGGTCCGCTCCAAAACAAAAGTCTGGTCAGCTCCAAAGATCATTTGTGGTTTGCTCGAAAAGTTGATTTGCTCTTCTGTCATTTGCTTTAAAATACGTGTTAAGTCAGTATGGATTCCGAGTTTTACAACGCATTTGCGACTCCGACTAATCCGGCTTCTATTGTTCAAGCAATGAATTTAGAAAATGAAATGGGAACCACCCAAAAGCCCCCGAAATTGATGAGTATCGAAGAATATTACGGGTGGAAAGATAAATTCGAGAACTGGGTTCAGGCGAATCATCTTAGGTCTTGGGAATGTATACTAAAAAAATACGTGTTGCCTCGAACAGATTTGCAAGTTATCAAAGAGTTATCAGAATTCACGGATCAGGAACGAGTTATGTACAAAGCAGAAAAGATGATGATCAGTCTTCTTCAACAAGCTATCAAAGAAGACATTTTTATTTTGCTACAGCATGACAAAACTGCAAAGTCAATCTGGGATGCACTTAAAGTCAAATTTGAGGGTAGCGAAAATATGATAAAGAGCAAGAAGGCGCTGTTAAAGAAAGAGTTTGATCTATTCAGTAGTCTACCGGGTGAAGATACGAAGAAGCTGATTGAGAGATACTGTCACCTTGTACGATCAATGTCGATGTTAAGTATTACCAAAGATCGTGAAGAGTGGGTAGACAAGCTTGCTGATGCATTACCACAGAAAGAATGGGGAACTTATTTGATGATTCTGAAAAACACGGGTGTTTATGATGGGTTGACTATATCTCAGTTTATTGAAAAAATCGAAAGTCAGGATCTGGAGCAACAGAAGATTGCTAGGATGAACAGTCCGAGTGGTCAACAGGATATTAAGATGTACTACAAAGGTAGTATTCCGGTTCCAGAAGCTGAGAGAAGTCCAAAAATTCAAACTGCGTTTAGTGCTGGTGATTCAACAGAAAAAGTTGATCAGAGTTCAATCAAAAGCAGCAGCGGATTCTCATCGTTTCCGAGTGTGAATCCGAAAGAGAATAACACGAGTTTTCAGTCTCAGAGTACAAAAACAGGAAATGGATACGTGATTCAATGCAATATAGCTCTCAACCTTCCAGAAGGTCAAAGCTTCTCTGTAGACACTGCTAAAGACCATATGGCACTTCTGGGTTCAGTACTGTTATCCTATGAAGGTCTTGTTGCTGGTCGGATCGGCAATCCTATGCTTACCAAAGAGGATTACGATCAGATAGACGCCGAAGAGATGGAACTTATGGATATCAAATGGTGTCTCGCAAGTGTTCTTCGACGAGCTGAGAAATTCAAAACCATTACTGGGAGAAATGACTTTCTTGATGCTTGTGTATCTACTTTAGGTTTTGATAAATCTAAAGTTACTTGTTTCAGATGCAGGGAAAAAGGCCATTTCAAGCGGGAGTGTAAGAACAGAGAAGCTAGTGGCGCTCAGAATCCGTTTGGAAAAGATGATTACTACCGGAAAGCCATTTATCAGCAAGTTGGTCAATCACAAGATTCACAGACAGCTCATGGTAGAAAGATTGAGGATTCCAAGAGAGCGTGTGCGGTAGATTTCAACTGGAGCAACTATATATCTTCTGATAGCAAAGCATGCATAGTTGATCAAGATGATGAGAAACTACCAGAAGGTTTCAGTTGGGATATGTTTGTGGATGAAAAGGGAGAGTTCAAAGTGTTCATTGCCAAGATCATCCGAGAGCCAGATTTGTTTACTACTTGGATGAGATCTATTGGGGAGAATGTGAAAAGTGAAGATGAAAGTTTACAAAGTTCAGATGAGAGTGTTCAAAATGTTGTTACTTCAGAAAAAGAAGTTGTATTTGATCAAACACCGTCTGATTCTGGTGTATCAGATGATGTTTCTGAAAAATCTGTAGAGTTTGATCAAACACCAGTTGATAGTAGCAGTGATGATGAGGAAGAGAAATATATCAATATTGCTAAATCTCATCTTTCTTCTGAAAGTTTTCATTTTTATTTTGCAGATCGCATGGAGAAACGAGCTGCTAAAGAACAACAAACTGAATCTGATGGTGATGTTCAGAATGTTGAAAGTGTTGTTGAGAAGATTACTGAGGTTGAAAAAGAAGAAGAAAAGGTAATTAAAGTAGAACAAGTGGTTGAAGTGGAAAAGACAATCAAAGTTGAGAAGATTGTTGAAGTTGTCAAGCCTTGCGAGAAGTGTTTAGAAGCATGCAAGGAATGTGTTGCGAAAGACGACATTATAGCTGAGTATGAGAAAAAGAAGGAGCAGTTATTGTTCAATCTCAATTATGTGAAAGAATCTTATGATGTCTTGAACAAAACAGTAACTGGTCTTCAAAAGACAAATTCAGAACGAGAACAAGCACTGACAATGATGAATGCTGTTATGATGACAAAGCAAAAAGCAATAAATTTCTACATCGAAGAGAGTGCTAAATGGAAGCAAGAGTTGGAGACAGAAAAGATCGAGAATGAGAGAATTAGACGTTTATTGCAAAGTTATTCTAGTTCTGATTATCTCATTGATCGTATTTACCCAACTGTTGCAGGTATGGAAGTTTTTCAAGACGAGAAACCAATGAAAAAGAAAGATAGTGGTAAGAAACCGACTGTTAGCTATAACAAGTGTCCGCCTCCAATTTGGGAAGGGTATTCTCCTAGAAAACCAAACGAGGAGCAACTTGAAAAAGCAGTCAATATAAAGCTAAAAACCGACACAACTGACGTTTTACCAGATAACATTGATGTCACGTTTACCTCGTCCGATACTGATCATGAGTCTGAGTTAATCAAAAAGGTGGTCGATCAGGTGTTGGATACTGAGGAGGAGTCCGAGTCAAAGTTTGAGCCTGGAGGGTCAAATTCGTCAGTCAACAGTCCAAAGTCGTCGGTCAAAAAGGCTTACAGTAAAGAGTTTTTGTTATCAAAAGCAAATTTGGATGATGAAGCATTTGAAGTTGCATACACTTTAAATGATTCGGACAAATTATACTCTGACAAAGAGTTTCCAATAAGAAGTGTTCGTTTTGACATGATCAAAAAGGTTTTCAAAATGACAGAAATTAATTTTTCTGAAATAAAAGATTTAAATCTTACTGAAAAACCTAAAAAGTACACTTCAAGAGTTCAACAACGTCTAAACAAGAAAAAGGGTTACAATTTTGGTTCTGGTTTTCAAAAGAAACCAAACCAAAATCGTAGCTACAAAAAGAAAGGTCTTGGATTTATTCCACCAGAAAATCATAAAAAATTGAAAAATTCTAAAACAAAAACAGAATTTGTGTCAGGTGGACTTGCAGAAGAGGAACAGAAGAAACCATTCTGGAGACAGTCAAATCAAGAGTTTCTTGCTGAAAAGAAGAGGAATGGAACTGAAGTTTGTCACTCAAAAGAAACTAGAACCTGTTACAAGTGCAATGAAGCTGGTCACATTGCATGGAACTGTCCGAAAAATGCCAAGTCAAAACAGGGAGTTTCTAATAAGTTGAAAGAAAAGGTTGTTGATGTTGAACCACCAATCGAAAAATTTAAAATTTTTGAAAACTCAACTTATGAGATTGGTGAGTGTTCTAAAAAGAATTTTTATAAAAAGAAAGAGAATGACAACCAAGTGTGGGTTGTTAAGAAAGTTGATGTGAATGTCGGCGATGAATCTGGTTCCACAAAGCCAGAAGAGCCACAGGTTGAGATGAAAATTTCAGTGAATGATGATGAGTTTCCATCACTGAAATTTGAAGAAGTTAAACAGAAAGTTGGTAAGGTTGATATCTCGAATCAGTTTTACAACGAGAATACTAAATTTGATGTCGAGAAAACATTCAATGGGAGTGTTAAGAAAATTTTTGGAAAAATGTTGAGTGGGAGAGCTAAGGGAGTAAAAGATTTTTATGCTACGAAAAAGGCAACATACAACCCTACTGCTCAAGAGTTGAAAGCCATCAAGTCTGAAAAGACTTGGATGGAAGTTTGTTTCCCATGATAGTCTCAGGACTATGCCGGAGATCCCAAGTTTATATCGTGGATCAGGAATCGGCATCTTTCTAATGTTTGAAGATTTTGGTTGAAAGATTTTGATAGTGTTTGAATGTTTACAGGTTGAAGGGAGCTTCCAGATTGATAAGTGCGAAGCAGGAATCAGCATCCTGATTGGTAAAATGGTGATGTAGACGTAACATTCCTACAGTTGGTATAGGTTTATACTTACAAGTGGTATTGTTTGTGATTCTACTAGTGGTAAAATCAAGGACATTAAGTTGTACTTGTATTTTTCCTACAAGTGGTTGACGACAAAATGATGAACCATACCCCGAACCTACAAATGGTTTTTATCAACTCAAATTCATTTTCCGGAAAAATCATTTTGATTAAAACAAACTTAAGTGTTTTGAAATCTAAATGAGAAAATGGTTTGTGATAGGGGGAGTTCTGATTGTTTATGCCAAGTGAATGGCGAATTGAGGTGATTCGATATTAGTTGTCACGTTTTTGTACAGTTTGTTTTCAAATTTCCTAAAATGTGTTTGCATTTTAGGGGGAGTAGAAAATTTTTTAGAAAATCCAAAAACATTTGAAAATTTGAAAAAGCCAAAAACATGATAAAATTCAAAATGAGTTTTTGTTGCATAAAAGAGGAAATGATAGTACATCAGTGGACGATCACAGCATGCTAAAGAATTGGAAAGTAAAAATGTGATAAACGGTCTCACTGATGATGTGCCAGTAGGTTTTTGCACATTTAGTAAATTGTGACGAGATATAAACATAAATTTCAAACTTGCTTGTTCTGTGGGTTAACACAAACTTGGATATATAGGTAACCCCTGAAATCTTGTTTGAAAGGTCCCTTATTCTGAGATACTAGGTCTTTATGCTCAGTGATATCTGGGGTATTATCCCGGGACTTCTGCTGAAAGAAATTTCTGACCTAGTCCCCGGATAATGCTTTCTGCAAATGCTTGAAACATAGCATCGCCCTCAGCAAGCTGATGAAACAATAAAATTGATAGTCGCTGCTGTTGTAATGCAAAAGATCCTCTAAAGGGGACATACCAAAAGTCGAAGCCGTCATCTCTCTGCGTATCGAAAGATCGACCTGAGCTCTCACGGCCCTCGCACTATAATTTATTCCCCTGACAGATATCATCTGTGGTATACTCACCTGTAAGACTGAATATTGGGATCTGGATACGGGAGTATATTCAAGTAGTGGGACACACGGATAAGTTCAAGTGCTTAAAACATTAATATCGTATCTCGGATCAGTTGAACTTTGTGTGAAAATTTAAGTGGACAAGTATACTGACAATCTAAGTGAATCGTTTAGAATTTAAAATGAAATGAAGCTTAACGGTGTTGGTGATTTGTCTCAGAAACTGATATGATCCTCTTGCACAAACTCACAAAAATATTGTTTGTAAATATTTTATTTCTGCATTTTAGTCTCTCAGAAAATCCAAAAAGATTTTGAGTGTGTTTTAGCATAAATTTTTGAAAAAGTCAAAAAGATTTTCGACAACTGATGTTGGAAAACTGATTTTCAAAATTCCGAGTGCTAAACATGATGAGCAGCATTTGAGGGGGAGTGTTTGTGTAAATCTAACTGTTTTCGTTAAATCTAACCTTCTTCAAGTGGTTCATCATAGATATTTGAGAGAGAGCCTGAGATGTTGAAATTATATGTTTGTTTTAGTGATTATGAGAGTCATGTGTTGGTGCACAGTTATTTGATATGTGATAAAATTAGAAAATTTATGTCTGGGTTAAGATTGTGCAGGTAGCCAGGTTTCGATATTCTGAAGATCTCTGTTAGAAGAGAGTCAAGTTTCGATCCTGGAAATCAATTCTGAAAGCCTGTAAAGATCAGACAAAGATCCTGAAGATGTTACTGAAGAACAAAAGAATGCCAGTAAATAGAGAAGGGGAGTCTGAAGATTGAAAGAAGAGAAAGCCCAGAGACTGATCTAGATTAAAGATGTGAAGACACAGTTTGGTAGTCAGAGTGTATAGGCGACTCCATCAACATCTGAGGGGGAGTCTGTTGGTGCACTACATCTGTTGATTACGTCTAGGTGTCTAGGATCAGGTCTTACGTCGTATTGTATAGCATAGGGCACGAAATACGAGAAAACAGGAGTCTGTATAGGTTTTATAAGTCTGGTCCGCTTATACGGACATAGTCTGGTCCGCTTATACGGACATAGTCTGGTCCGCTTATACGGACATGTCCGTATATCCGAACCAGCCTGCCTATAAATACCACATGAGTGGACCTCATTTGTAACTTTGTCAATTCCATACCGAAGTGCTGCCGGTGTGAAGATCGAAGTGTAAACATTGTCAAATCAATAAAACAATAGATTAAAGTGAAGAACAAGCTATTTCTACCTACGTTTCTTGTTTTTCCGCACCTGAAACATAGGAGAATGCCTCTGAACGACTCATTCGGGTCAGATTACGATCCTACACATGACTTTGGTTATATATATATACATATATGGCATAGAAGCCTGTCGCGAGGGACGTAGAAGGATATGGCTTAAAGCCCAGTCATGAAGGACATAAGTAATCATATGGCGCGAAGGCCTTGTCGTAATGACATTTAGATACAACACAAATGGCCTTGTCTCTAGGACGTTATAGGATATGGCACTAAGGCCTGTCACCAGGGATGTTAACATTTAGTATGTTAACTTGTCACGAATGACGAATTATAGCACGGAGGCTTGTTATGGGTGACTTGAAATATAACTTGTGGATTTGTCACAAGGACATCCATTCATAGGCTGCAATCTTATTAGATCAGGAGTTTTAAGGCTTGAACATAGTTCTTCACCTTTGGACAGGGAGTCATAGACTACAACTGTCATCGTCTTGAAAGGCGATTCTCTTGACAGAAAGGTAAACCAATTAACATCACTAATGGGTGTCTATATATAATTATCATATCTAATGATATTAGTCATGATCACATTGATCATATTGACTATTAGGTTTGGGTATAATCCCACCATTTTGAATAGGGGATCATAGAGATCACCACTATTTTGTCTTATCGACAATAGAGTAAAGTATAGCCCGTAGGCAATTCATCACTAGGGATGTCAATATTATGAATTTATTATCATCATACTGATGATACTAGTCAGGCTCGCAATGATCATATAGACTATTAGGCTTGAGCGCAGCTCACTACCTTAAACGGGGATCACATAGGTCAAAATGTTTGTGTCACAAATGGACAATATAATATGGCCCGTAGGCGAAACATCACTAATGGATGTTTATAATGGATTCATCATTTTAGATGATATAAGTCAGGATTGCACTAATCAGATTGACTATTTGGCTTGAGCATAGCTCACCACCTTGGACAAGGAATCATAAAGATCATAATGTCAATGTCTCAGATGGACAATTTATTATAGCCCATAGGCAAAACATCTTTTCTTGACAGGGAGTTGTAAGCTACCACTGTCATTAGTCTCGGAGGACGTTAATTATTGCCCATAGGCATTTCCCTCTTAAGGGATATTTATGGTATGATCATCTTTTCAGATGATATTAGTCGAGATCGTATGGACCCTACCGACTATTATGCTTGGACGTATTCCAACATCTTTAGACAGGGTCAAAGACCACCACTGTCATTGTCTTATTGGATAACAAATTTAGCCCGTAGGCACTTCATCACTCACGGATGTTTATAATATGATCATCTTATAAGATGATATAAGCCATGATTTCTAGATCATAAGGCAAATTAGGAATTTAAAATTTCCAATATAGGGATGACTGTTGTGGTTTTATCGAATCACATTTGTCAGGAGTGCTAACACGTTCTTAGGTGTTAACAAGGATCTGAATCCCTTTAGTAGGTTTCACCATCTTGGCCTGCGTAGGCTAGGTTTCACCTTTAAGATTCTTTTTAAAATGCATACTGGCAGGGAAGGAAGGATGTTTATTTTATTCAGGATTTTTTTATCATAAATCCTAATTTATAAGTTAATAATAGCACAAATGGCCTAGTCGCGTAGACAAGTTTAATTTATAAGCCATGATTTCAGAGAATCGCGGCATTAAGGTTTGAATCAAAGTTCATTACCTTTTCCTGACAGGGAGCTGTGGGCTACCACTGTCTTTAGTCTCAGAGGACATTAACTATAGCCCGTAGGCACTTCCCTTCTAAGGGATGTTTATTACGGAATTGCCCCTTAGGGAAATTCATTAACCATGGTAAACAGAGACCATATTTGGTTAATTTATTAATCATATATATTTAGGATTTCTATTATAATTTATCCTAATTATAAACAATAACAATATATATTAGCACGTAAGGCCTAGTCACAAGGACAATTTTAAATCATAAGCCAGGATTTCAAAGAATCGAAGCATGAAGGTTTGAACATAGTCCATTACCTTTTTCTGACAGGGAGTCATATCTACCACTGTCTTTTGGCTCATATAGAAACGAGCAAGGCCCGTAGGCACCATATTACCACGTATGGTCTAAATATGATCATCTTAATTGATGATTTAAACCCATGATTCAGAGATCATTCATTTGGGTTAGGAATCTTTTGGATAGGTTTTGCCGTCTTGGCCATGTCTGCAATGACATTTAGGCTAGGTTTTACCATCTTGGCCATGTCTGCATTGACATTTAGGCTAGGTTTTACCATCTTGGCCATGTCAGCATTGACATTTAGGCTAGGTTTTACCTTTAAGATTCTTTTTAATAATTAACGCAGAAAAATTTCTAAATTTGAAATGTTAATAAGGATCTGAATCTAAATTGAGGAACTGCCATCTTGGCCGGGTCTTAATATGACACGAGGCTAGGTCTTGTCCTTTTAGATTTTGCCATTTTATTATAATGGTAGATCTTGCAAAAGGAATATTAATAAGGATCTGAATCTAAATTGAGGAACTGCCATCTTGGCCGGGTCTTAATATGACAATAGGCTAGGTCTTATCCTTTTAGATTTTGCCATTTTATTATAATGGCAGATCTTATAAAAGGAATGTTATTTTCTATTTATTTAATATTTCCTGATTAGGATAAATATTTAGTCATTCCACTATAAAATTAAAAAGTTCAAGGTTGCCCTAAACGGGACTTGAAAGGAATAATGTTGTCCTCGAAGGGACTAAAAGATAAATATGTCCTTATAAGGACTTATTAAGGAAACGATCTTCAGCAAGAAGAGTTTCTTCTTCATTTTATTTCTGAACGTACTCTCCTTGAATGCTCGTTTCATTCTAGCCGCGGTACGAAGCTTAGCATATCAGGGCTCCAGATGTGGAGAATTTTTATTACAACTTCTTCGCTTGGCGACGTATATATAAAAATTTGGAAGCAAAAATTTCCAGATTAGGATTGAGAATATTCCTATGTTAAGTCTAGACTCAGGAGGTCAAGGAATGTGCTACTGTGTCATTGAGATTAAACACCAAAAAGCTAGTGTTTAATTCACTCAATGTTGGCTCTGATACCAACCTGTCACACCCCGATTTCCACGTGTCACCGGTGGGCCCGGTGGGGGAGTATCGTGACGTGGTTGGCAACATAATAGTCAAACAACACAATATATAAATAAGCACAGCGGAAGCAATTTAAAAGATATATTTCAACCGAATTTAATATTGTAATATCAAATATCACAATATTCGGAAGTTTATCCACAGAATGATCGGTAATAAAATGGAAACAATAGTTCAACAGACTTTTAGGCATCTTAAGCTTGCGAGACTTCTATTGATGCTAAGGAGAAATATCCAGCCAATTACGCTTAGTACCTGCATTTAATCTTTTTGGGAAAATACGTCAGTTTACACTGGTAAATACAATCAACTGACTCATTTTGGAAAATGATTGAAAATTTGTTTGGATGCACGTGGCATAAACATTTTATTTAACTTGGGATAATTATTTAAATATATAATCTTGTGAACGAATTACATGTTCCTTGTGCGTTCAGTAGCCCGGATCTTGTCCGGGTTAAAGATCAATAGACACACCACAATATTCTTTTGTTCACTGACGGGTGTACGCCTACACCCCGCGCTTAAGTCGTGGCCATTTCGTAAAATGATGCCAAGGATATCCGGGACATGGTCATTAACCCCCCAAAGGCTTTAAGTAACAAGATTGTTTAAACGAGCCGATCAAATTATTCAATTAACCACCCAACGATGGAAGATTTGATGCCCGATCAAGCGGTATGCTATATGCCGTAACCCAAGCCCGTATAGGAAAAATAAGTTAAAAGTATTTACCTGAGCAATGTAATAATCACAATAAGCAAAATGCAAGTAGCTTTTATTGGTACTCCTAATCTGGAACGAAGGTTTATAATAACCTATTAGAATCCTAACGGGTCTTTAATTAAGCTAAAACTTAGACCAGTTAGTTTCAAAGATACGGTTCGTACGCACGATTAAGCGAAGACCGGATAGAATGTGATTTAGACCCGACAAGTTCAGAGACTTGCTTAATATGGGTATTTCATACACATTCTGGATTTTGAGATAAAACCGTTAAGGTTTGACCCGTTTAGGCTAGTTTATGCAAACTAGTTACATAAACCGAACCGAACGCGTAATAAGCGTAACGAGTATTCATGAGAGCTATTTACAGGTTTCCTAAGTTAATATGCTTCATATATATTGTGACATCAGTAAGATGTCTTTTATTATGCCCGAAACGAATTTAAACACAAACTATGCCCCGTAGGGGTAGTTTGGTCATTTAAAAGGTTATAAAAGAGTTTAAATATTCACCTGAGTTACAGGTCTGATGTAATCAGCAAAAATACTTATTTTACTAAGTTATAACAGTAGGGTAAAGTATATATGTGAAATTTATCAATTATAACCAAACTATGCCGCGTAGGGGTATTTTGGTAATTTCACATAAGCCGAAAAGCTCAAAACTGAAGTCTGAGTTTAACAACCTTTGCTTACTGTTAAAATATTATAATTTGCCTCAAATATCAGTAGGTATCAACCCTTGTATGTTTAAAATAATTTTATTACATACTATGCGTTAAAAACGCTTAATAAGGCGATTAGAAGCCATTTCCGGGTTCGATACATCAATCTGATATTTTTATATTTCCAGAAGGCTTAAAATAATTTATTTATCATATGTGATCAGTAGAAAAAGGCTGGGAGTCATTTAGATATGTAAAACTCATTTTATAGCCCGTAAGGGCAAAACCGACAATTACCGGATTAAGCCTACGACTATAAGTTATGCTCAGCCTAAAATTAATTAAAAATCTTCAAAAATCCCAAAATAATATATTACATCAGTGGGTAAAGATTTTGATATTAAAAAGTAGGCTTAACTAGTCTATATGCTAATTACGCCGTTTAATTAACATAAAGCTTTCATTTTACGCTAACGAGCATAACTCTTAATCTACACCTCAAACTGATGTCAAATTTTGTATGCACGTTTAAATATCAGTAACTAAGGTTTATACTCTTTTACATTTTCAAAAATCACGTTTTAAGGTGAAAAGGGCATAATGGTCAACATATGAGCAATTAACGAAATCATGCATATTAATTGGATAACTAATGATCCGAGGTGTATAATCACAGAGGGTTATACTAGCATGTAACCTGGTCCAAATAAAGCTCTAAGGCATTTCTAAAACATACCATAATGGGTCAGAACTGAAAGTCAAAGTATAAGTCAAACTATGCGACTTTCGGTTCCGAACCGGGTCTAAACGGGAAGTTGTCGGGTTGAACATGTTTAGACATGTTCTTACACTAATTACCAAGTTATATTAATGATCAAATAGGTTGTATGTGTTCTACATCGCTAATTATGTATTAACTTGAAATTTAGCATCCTGTTGACTTTTTAATAACAAATTTGACCCGACATTTGACCTAGTTAGAGTGGGAATCAGGGGGAACTCTTTTAAGGGTTTATTACCCACATAATTACCAACTTATAACTACTTTCAATTCGACTAATCACTGGACCATTAGTGATTAATCGCTAAGTCAACCGTTAATTACGACGGTTTGACTTTTAAGCTAATTACTAAGCAAAACTTAATCAAGGAAGGTCAAGGGTGCTTACCAAAGTCCTAATCACGATTAGGGATGCTTGGTGTCTGCTCTTGAGCTCCAGAAAGTCCCACAATTGCAGATGGGATGAATGATCAAAATGGTTGCAACAAGAGGCCTTATATAGTGATTTAAGATGCTCAAGATCATGACAAATCATGCTATAACTGATCATGGATCAGTAACAAGTGTCCCTAAGGTCTAAAATTTAGTTTAGGCGGCCTTTGGTGATGTTAAGAGGCAAGATAAGTCGTTTGCAAGGCTGAACAGCCATTTTAAACGAGTTTCTGCATCTGGGAGCTAGCTTATGGACCGTAAGGTCAATAATGTTGAGGTCCGTAAGGACCTTATCAGCCAAACAAGTTTCATTTGTTGACAGTTTTAGTCCCTGCACTTCCAAATGCTATTTCCGACTCATCTAAGGCCCGTTAAACCATTTTTAAGGCTCTACAATGATGCCTAAGTATGGGGAACATGAAACATGCTCAAAAATATGCCGGATGTCGGTTCGTTTGGTCGTACGGTCACGTTGTTCGGTTAATTACGACGAAACACGGACGGACGCGAAAAACGAACCAATTGACGCGACGAATGGTATTTTATCAAGCCAAACACTAAAATAACATATTTTAGTGTTTACATAAATTTTTGGGTGTCCGGGGATATTCAGAATGTGAGATATGCGCGTAAACGCAAACTTGTGCGCTTTTTGACACTTTTAGTCCCTGCATGACTTAAAAGTTTATTTTTGCGCACTAAACACCTCAAAGCCTATATCAAAGCTATGAGAAGGATAATTAAGGTATGTATAACTCATGGTCATATTCCGGAAGGTCCGATAACACACGAATCAGCATACTTTAGCAGTTTGACGCTTTAGGTCCTTCTAATGCGCAAACTTGCGTAACTTTTCATTTAATAGCATTGAAGCCTCATCTAATTCATATTAGGAATTATTGAAAGTATTATTAAACATCTTAATGCTTCGGACTCGATAAAAGGTCATTCAGAGGTATAATTAAACATATTGACACTTTTAGTCCCTTATACTTGCAAAGTTGCGCGTAACTTCACTTTTGGGCATAAAAGCCTTGGATGGCCAATGATTGGCATTCCCGAGAGTATAATCAAATATCATGAGGCTCTCGGTTTGTTAAGAGGTCACTCAGAGGTAAGAATTTACATGTTGACGCTTTTACCCCTTTATTGCGCAAACTTTCAATTAATCACATGAACGGCTACACTTGATTAACAAGTGGCTCATTTGTGAATATAAAACCATAAAAGGTCATTTAGAAACTTATTTTAGGTATGATAATACTTCCAGTTCTTTCATAATTAATGTTTTTCGATTTTTCGAAAAATTAGTCCCTTATATTCAAGGTTTGACTTTATTAGGGTTTATTACACGTGTCAATACTTTATTGGACGTGATTTTACGAGGTGTTACAATTCATTAACCATGGTAACTACAACCCATATTGGTTAATTTAATGTATTTAAATTTTTATTATATTTTATCCCAGTTATAAACTATTTAGGATAATAGGGTGGCATTCAAAAGGCCTAGCCTCATGGACAAATTTAATTCATAAGCCATGATTTTATAGAATCAAGGCATTAAGGCTTGAACATAGTTCATTACCTTTTCTTGACAGAGAGTCGTAGACCACATCTGCCTTTAGTCTCAAAGGACATTAATTATGGCCCGTAGGCACTTCATCACTAATGGATGATTAAATGAATTAGAGAAAGGAATTGGAAGAATCCAATATAAGGATGACTTATGCGATTTTATCGAATCACATTTGCCAGGAGTGTTAACATGTTTTCAGATGTTAACAAGGATCTGAATCTTAATAAGGAACTACCATCATGGCCCTGTCTTAAATGACATATGGGCTAGGTTTTGCCTTTAAGATTTTATTTAATAATGGCAGATCTTATAAAAGGAATAATATATTTTATTTATTTATTTATTTATTTATTTTATATTAATGCATATATTGACAGAAATGAATTTTTAATTAAAACCTTTCACTAATATTAAAAAGGAGTACCTAATTGCCCTAAACAGGACTTTAACAGAAATAACTTGCCCACGCAGAGGCTAAACAGAACTACAAGTCCTTGCAGGGACTAAGTACATAAATAGATGTCCACGCAGGGACTTAATTAAGATTGAAAATACAAAAACAAACAAACAAACAAGGAATTCAAAAATCCCTCTTGCTCTTCCCCTTGATTAAACTTGCTAAACCCTTGAGAAATCCCCGGTGGCTTCTACGCTCTTCTCGAACCTCACGCTCCACCTGACTCAACCTTTGAAGGATCTCCTGCTGATGCGGTGGTTGGATCTGCGACGGCTGCGGCTGCTGTGGAGGTTGAGGAGGTGGCGGGTATTGGCACCCATAGGCAGGGTATCCAGTCTGCCAGCAGGGAGCTCCATAGGGCCCCTCGGGATGAAGAGCATTGTAGTTTGCCGCTACAAGGTATGGGCCAACTTCGACATAGTTGTAGTTAGTATAGGCTGGCTGCTCAAATGGGTTATATGCCGCTGCACCGGCGTATGAAGGAATCGGGTTATCATAACCCATTGGTGGTGGTGCGACTGGCGCAGAGTCCACCTCGGAAACAGGGTTTTAAGGCCCACCCATCTGCGGGTCTTCATATAGTAGAGGGTAGTGACTGCCACTGGAGGGTTGAGGGGTGCTAATGCGAATATCCCCTCGCACGGACATCCGTGCAGTCGTTCTTCTCCGCCTCGGTGGCTCCGGAGGCGGTTGCTGCACTGGCGGCGGTGGCGGTGGTGGAGTGACCGCCTGAAAACGAGAATCCTCCGAGGGATCTTGTTGTTGCTGAAGCTGTGGCTGGAAAGGGGGAGTAAACACCCAGTCGTATTGGCAAACCTTGCCTCATAGCTGTCTGAACCACGATAAGGTGATCCATGAAAAGACGACCCATCCGAAATCTCGATGGGGTGAGTCGGTGTCCCAGATGGTGGTTCGGCGGGATCCGGGTCATCATCCATCTTCATGTCCTGAGCTTCAGGGAAATGGTCTTCGGGGCCCAATGGGTTATGACCCATTGGTTCTTCAATCTGATTTTCCAGGTTAAACCGGCTCTGGAAATATGGGTTCGGGTCTTGAAACGCGCGGTGTGACCACGACCACTACAGTGGTAGGTAAGAGTGATGCGAATCGTTGGGCTCGTTCTCCGATTGTGGCCCAAAACAATGATGGTAAGAGGGGGATGAACTTAGCGAGACAGATCACCTCGCGGGCTCCAAATATGTCCTCCAATCCTCTTGAGGACTTGTGCTCATCGTTACAGATGGAGTTCGCCGGTGAGAAGGTCTGGCCTCATGATCATGGCTGGTGAATGGCGCCTTGCCTCGTCCTCCTCTTCTAAATCGTGGCGGCATTTTCTGTTCCTGTCAGCAAAAACAAAAGAAACAACCAAGAAAACAATAAAGGACAAAAATAAAATAAATTAGGATTAGTCCTAAGTTCTTTGCCTAGACTCGGAAGTCGAGGAATGTGCAACCGTGTCATTGAGATTAAACACAAAAGGCTAGTGTTTAATTCACTCAATGTTGGCTCTGATACCAACCTGTCACACCCCGATATTTCCACGTATTACCGGTGGGCCCGGTGGGGAGTATCGTGACTAGCTGATATCATCATAGTCAATAATCACAGTTTAATGCACAGCGGAAGTTAAATATGAAAACATTACAAACCGAATGAAAGTAATATCAATTATTACAGAAACGGTTGTAAGGGATCCACAGGCGGATCAAAGTTAAAAAGGAACATTGTTCAACAGATTTATAAACATCTAAGCTTGCACGACTCTTTATTGATGCTAGGAGTAGCCAGCCTATTCCGCCTAGTACCTGCACTTTAGCCTTTTTGGAAAATACGTCAGTTTACACTGGTAAATACAATTAACTTACTCATTTTGAAAAGTGTTTAAGAAAATTAGTTTGAATGCACAAGGCACAAATAATCTTTTATAACTTGGGACAATTATTTCAAAAATAATCTTGTATACAAATTTATATGTTTGCCATCCATCAGGGCCGGTTAGAAGAGCCGGACAAGATTAACTGACACACCACAGGTATAATACCCACAAGGAATTTCCTTATTGTGGAGTACCTTTTATACATACACAACTGTCAGGTGTATGCCTACACCCCGTGCTTAAGTCGTGGCCATTTCAATGAATGAGCCGAGGATATCCAGGACATGGTCATTAACCCCCCAAAGGCCATATACCAAACAAAACAGATTAAAATGGGTTATGTAAATATGTTAATCACAATCCGATTTAAATAATTACACACCCGACCAAGCGGTATTATTATAGTACCGTATCCCAAGCCCGTATAACGGAAAATAAGTTAAAAGTATTTACCTGAGCAAATTATACAAATTTATCCTAGCCGTACAAATCAGCAAGTGCAAGTACCTTTTACTGGTCTCCTAAATCTGGAACAAATGTTTTAATTAACCTATTAGATTCCTAACGGGTCTTACTTAAGTTTAAACTTAGACCGGTTAGTTTTAAAGAAAGGTATACGGTTCAAAACGCAAGATTAAGCGAAGACCGGATTAGAATGTGATTTAGACCCAAAAAGTTTGAAGACTTGTATAATATGGGTAAACTAAACACATTCTGGATTTTGAGATAAAAATGATAAGGTTTGACCAGTTTCGGTTAATCTATGCAAACTAGTTACATAAACTGTACCGAATGCGATAAATGCATAACGGGTAACCAAATGAGTCATGAACAGATTTCCTAAGTTAATACGCCTTAAATATGTTGTGATATCAGTAGGATACCTTCCATTATGCCCAAAACGAATTTAAAGTCAATTTAAGCCCCGTAGGGGTATTTTGGTCATTTTAAAGGTTATAAAAGAGATTAAATATTAATATGAGGTTCAGGTCTAAAATGATCAGTAAAAATATTTAATTTAACAAGTTATATCAGTAGGGTATTGCATATATGTGAAATTTATCATTTATAACCAAACTATGCACTGAATGGGCATTTTGGTAATTTCACATAAGCTTTAAGGGTCAAATTTGGAAATCTGAGTTCAAAACTTTTGCTTACTGTTAAAGTATAAAAATTTACTTAAAACATCAGTAGGTATTAAGTCTTATATGCCAAAAATAGTTTCAACCCATACTATGCGTTTTAAACGCGTAAAAGTCGGTTTTAAGCGATTTTCGGGTTATAATAGGAAATCTGAGTTTTTGATCAGTTTATAAAGTTCAAAATATTTTATTTATCATATAAAATCAGTAGCAAAAAGTTTGGTATCAAAATGTTATGTAAAACTCATTTTATTAGCAAAAATGGTATAACCGACAATTACCGAATTAAAGCAAGAACCCTATGTTATGTTCAGTTTAAAAATAAATAAAAATCTTCAAAAATCCCAAAATATTATATTACATCAGTGGGTAAAAAGTTTGGTGTCAAAATTTGGGTTTAGATAGGCTTTATGCTAATAATGTCGTTTAATTAATAAAAGGCTTTCTAATTACGATATTGAGCATAACTCCTAATTTAGACCTCAAACTGATGTCAGATTTTTAGGACATGTTTAATAATTGGTAATAAAGGTTTTTGTCCTCTCACATTTTCAAAAATCTCGTTTTAAGATCAAAAGGGCATAATGGTCAACATTTAAGCAATTAACGGAAACATGCAAATGAATCGAATTAATTAGGAACCAAGTTGTATAACATCAGAGGGTTATACTAACCTATAACCTGGTCCTAATGGAACTCTAAGGCATGTCTAAACTAAACTAAATCGGGTCAGAACTGAAAGTCAAAGAAAAAGTCTACTTTTGCGACTTTCGGTTCCGAACCGAGCCTAAACTCAAAATTGTCGGGTTGAACATGCTTAGACATGTTCTTATATTAATTACCAAGTTATATAAGTGTTAAAACAAGTTTCATAGCTTCTACATTGCTAATTATGAATTTATTTGCAAAATAGCTTTCTGTTGACTTTTTATAATTAAGTTTGACCCGACAATTGACCTAGTTAGAGTGGAAATCAGAGGGTGCCCTTTTAAGGGTTTATTACCCACATAATTACCAACTCATAGCCACTTTCAATTTGAAAAATGACTGGACCATTAGTGATTAATCACTAAGTCAAAGCTTAAATACGACGGCTTTGAATTTTGGTCATTAAGCTAATAAAACATGAACTAGAGGGGCTAAGATTACTTACAAAAGCACTTAGCACGAAAATGAAGCTTAGGGAATCTTGCTTGAAGTCCAGAGAGCTCCAGAGAAGGTTTAGAAATGTTTTTGAAATGAGCAAGTTCATGTGTTGCAACAAGAGTCCTATATATATGAATTTTAATCTCACAAGATCATTCCACACAAGCCTACAAGTGTTTTCTGATGATCCCAGGTATCCCTATGCATGAAATACTGTTGGCTCAACCCCTTGAATCGAAAACAAGGCTCTCAAAGGTGGTGGAACAGGCTGCACAGGCACCTGTCAACTTCTGCTGTCGCTGGTGACTTCTATGCGGGCCGCGTAGACTCTTAAGGAGTCTTACGCTGGCCGCCTGGCTCCTGTCTGACCGGAAATCAACTTTCAATAATTGCAATTTTGGTCCCTGGTCCTTCTAAACTCGTTTTAACTTGTGTTTATTGCATTTTTAACCCCCAAACTTGACTTTTAAGGACTCTAAGTCATAAAAAAACTCCGTTAAGCTCCCAGTTAGTTATACGATCACCCGAAAAGCCCTGAATTTCAGCGTTGACGCTTTTAACCCCTCACTTACGAATGTTAGCATATTTTCCTCATATAATATCGAAACCTTGTGAAATTTTTATCCCTTATTCTCGGGAGCATAATTAATCGTTACAAAGCTTTGGGTTCGTTAAAAGGTCACTCAGATGTATAATTTAAACATGTTGACACATTTAACCCTTGCAGCTTGTAAACTTTTACTTTCTTCCACAAACGGTTCCATACGATTCATGATTTATTCATTTAAGGGTATAAACATCGTGTAGGGTTGTTGAAAATCAAAATTATCAAACATTGACACTTTGAATCTTTCTACACACATACTTTCCTTGTTTGTCAACTTTAGTCCCTCGTAATCAATTTGTTATTCGTTTAAAGTCCATGACATGTGTCGATGTTATATTGGACATGATTTTGCGAGGTGTTACACTCTCTCCTTCTGACCTTCGCTGAAATGAACATTAAGGGTCAGTTGCCCTAAAGGCTTAAGGGGTATGTCAGCAATACCTTTTATGGAGGTCCCGGAGGGTTGAAGCCTTGAACGTTCTTCATTGCTCAAACGGTTGAAGAACTTTTCAAACATGATTTCGGTGGCAGCGCCAGTGTCTATGTAGGCTCTGCTTGTTTGTAATGTTCCCACAGTAGCCTCAACCACAAGAGGGTTTGAAAGAGGGTCTTTCTCCGTCGGAGAGAAGCAAACACACTAAAGCTCCCAAGTTTCCAACCGTTGCCTTTTGTGTGGAACCTTCCCATCAAAATCCACCGTATTGACTTCCTTGCCCTTTCCTTCAGCCATTTTGTCCCTTACTCCCTTCACCAAGTGAGCAAGTTCCCCGGACTTAACGGCTTCTTCGATCCTTTTCTTAAGCTGGAAATAATCATTGGTGTGGTGCCCCTTTTCTTCATGAAATTCACAGTATTGTGTGGAATTTTCGTTCTTCCTGCTTTTGGGGAAAGGCCTAGGAGGCCGAAAGTTTTGCTTAACTTCTTCTGTTGCAAGGATTTCTTGAGGGGTCTTGGTAAGGGGTGTGAAACTTATGCCTTTCTCCCTGCTGGAAGGGTTTCGGCCTTCAGACCTTCGTTACTCTGAACCCTTTTGGCGTCTGTCATAGGAGTTAAAGTTCCCCCTTTTTCTTGCTGGGCTGTTGCCTCGCCAGCTGGATCCCCTTTTCCTTTGCTCTTTAATGTCTACTGCCACCTCTCCCCGGATGTGGGCTTCAGTCCTTTCGATAGCTTCTTCCAAGGTCTTGGGTAGGGATTTGTTGAAATCTCTCGTGAGATATTTGGATGTAATGGCGTTCATAAAACCTGCTACTCTCATTTTTTCGTCTGCCCCTACATATGTTAGACCTTCCTTCTTGTATCTTTCTATGAACTCTTAAAGGCTTTCATCATCCCTTTATTTTATCTGAAAGATTACTGTAGCATCTTTAACGTATCGCCTCTGCTGGGAGAAATTGGCCAGGAACCACTTGCTGAGGTCATCGAAGCTTCAAATGCTTCGAGCAGGTAAATCATTGAACCAGATTCTGGCTGATCCGACAAGGGTTTGCATGAACATTAAACAACATTCAGCATTTGACCATTTCTCAATTCTTGCTGCACCAGTAAAGATCTGAAGATGGTCTTCAGGATCTTCAGTCCCATCATATGTCTTGATGTGGGACGGCATTTTAATCTTCGTCTGAAAATCATAATGTTGGGATTGAACCATATCAGAAGAACAGATAATTAAAGCCAAAACTGGGTCAGAACAGTGGATCCAAATCAAGCAGTAGTTATGTATACCCCCTTGAAAGTGGTTTCAACATCTAATGACCTCCATCCACTGATCCTTTACAACATCTGCTGATTACAACTGTTGTCCAAGTTAAAGACTGATGAAGACTAAGCCCTGTTGATCAATCTACTGCTATGGGTCAAGCACTGCTGATGATATCAAGTACTGCTGGAGTCACAACAGTGGAAGGATAAAGCAGTAGTTTAGCTTTACTTATGTAACGTATTGTAATCAGTAGTTAGCATAGCAGTGTCTGTAATAGATCAGTTGTTAGAGTTTGTTAGGAGGTTAGATGTCACTTTCATGGTGACGTCAGCCAAGATGCTTCAGTGGTTTGGGCGTGCCTATAAATAGAACAATACCCTATACTGTTCTATTAGCTCTTCACCATTTTTCTTCCTGTACAAACAATCACTGTGAGCTCAGGCTGAGGGGGAGTTTGTTACATGCATGCATTGTAATCATTATTGGAATAAATTCAATCTTTCGGTTCTTTGTTGAAAATGTGTGTTGAAAGCAATTCTCCTGTTTGATTGTGTGCAAAGTTTGTTTCCATTTATATTCTGTTGCATTACTTGTTCATCTTTCATTTTATTTCAAACGTAAAACACAATCAATCCAAACTCAGATCCTAACAATTGGTATCAGAGCTCGGACAGTCAAATTTGATTTAACAATCATTTTGACATAAATAGTTCAGCTCACAATCGTTAATAGTTTTGTTGAAAAACAGAGCAAGGTTTAATCATCATCAAAGTTGATTAATCAGTGCCTGTAAAACAACCAGGATGACGTCACAATCACAAGATGATAAGAATAACATCGGCTCACTTTTCAAACCACCCATGCTAAAACGAAATGAATACAACATCTGGGAGAGAAGGATGGGTCACATCCTTGCTCAACAGAACACTGGATGTTGGAGATCTGTTGTTTTGGACCACATGTTCCCATGGTGCCAAGTGCCGAGGATACAAAGAAGTTTGAACCTAAAAAACTTGAAAATTATACTGAAACTGATTTCCAAAAGTTCGAACTCGATGCCAAAGTATTTAGCATCATTGCATCTGCATTACCAAATGAAATTTATGCTGGCCTGTTACACTGTAACAGTGCCAAGGAATTATGGGATGCACTTAAGGAACAGTTTGGGGGAACTGAAGAAGTTATTGAAAATAATAGGGAAATTCTGAATCAGCAGTATGAAACCTTTTGTCACATTAAGGGTGAATCGTTGACTCAATAGTTTGAGCGATTCAGTTGTCTCATTAGTGAGCTAAGACTTGTTAAAGTTACATTTGCTAATTCTACACAAAATAGCAGGTTTCTTAGATCACTACCTGAAAAATGGGATACAATTGCTTTTGTAACTAGAAACTCTGCTGAGTTCAAAGATCTGACCCTGACCCAACTTCATGGTAGACTCCTGACCTATGAAAGGGAGTTAAACCAGAAAAAGAAGTTGCAAGAGTCTGGTAAAGTTGCTGATGATTATTCATTTGGCAGCACAGCTCTTTTTGATCAGGAAGAATCTAGTAGCAGTGGTAAGGATCAGAGTTATGATCATTTCATTGACATAACTGCTAGTGGAAACTTTAACAACTCTGATTCTCACACTGCAAATTATGCTTTTACTGCTAATTGTGAAAACCGGATGTCAGATAACTTGAGCTTTGAACTAAATGACTTACAACACTTTGATCCAACTTGTGACACCCCAGGAAAACCACGAAAACCATACAACTTAACTAGCTTCCTTAGTGAGTACTTACCAAATTTCGAGACGAAATTTCTTTCAACTTGGGGATAATGTGACAACTCGGAATTTAGAACCCTTCATTGTATCTCGAGGTAACATGCTTGAACGTCATGTGTTTATATATTAGTAAATAAAAGTTCGTGATTATCTTGATGTGCTATGTGTTATTAATGTGTACGTATAAAGTATAGTTTTATACAAGTATGTATGTAGTGAACCGGAACCAAAACACAAGGACCCAACTCGAGACCGCTTGGTCTCGAGTGAACAGTAAAATGGTGGGCCGGTTGGGCCATGCACCTCTCGAAACCCAAAACCAAGTATAAAAACCCAAGGTGAGTTCACACTTTCTACAAAGCATGGGATTCCCAGGGGTTGGGAATGGGGTTAAGGAACATGGATTCCTCGTCCTTTATTGGGTAGGAAAGTACTGGTTCAGGAGTACAATTCCTCGTCCTCTCGGACAGATAACTTTCACTAGACCAAAACTCTATCACGAAGTCCCTCCTTTTTATATCGACTTAATCGCCGGGCTAATGGCGAGCGGGTCATTAGTTAGATAGCGCTATTTAGGTTTGACAAACCTCACACCGTGCCGCAGAGGACGGGCGTGAACTAATGGATCTGGGCACGTCAATGATGATAGACATTGACAGATTCAGGGCACATAAACATGACTACAGTCAGCAGTCGATATGGTAACGAGTCTAGTAATAAACATGGGGTAGCCCCCACGGCCGTAGAGCCAGATAACTAAACATGGGGTAGCCCCCACGGCTAGATTGCCAGAGTAATTGGGTTAAATAAATCACGTTTTCAACCATGGGGTAACCCCCACGGCAGGATGCCCGATAAAGGAAACTGTTTTCGAAACAACTTAAAACGAACACCCAACTGTGAACTCGCTCAACATTATTGTTGACTCATTACTACATGCTTTGCAGGTCAATAGGTACTTAGCTGGAGCTTGCATGGAGAAGAGTCGTTGTGGGACATGGACAGTTGTGTGCCATGTTAAACTCTGAACAATTAAACTTATGTCTTGGTTTTAAACGTTATTCTTCCGCTTGCAACTTAAACTATGTTTTGTTTGGACACCAATTGTTTTGGTTGGATTTTTATAATCACTTACATGCTTGTCCAATATGATTGGTGGCTGGATCCTGGTCAGTCACGCCCCCAAGCGGTGGTATTCCGCATGTGGATTTTGGGGGTGTGACAGATTGGTATCAGAGCCATTGGTTATAGTGAACTTGGTTTTAATAAGGGGAAAAAGTTTTATTGAAATCAGACTATAACCTGTACAGTGTTCTACGATCCACAACGATGCTTCACTCCACATGCAAGGCTCGACAATCTAGGTGATATGGTTTATGTTCTGTTACCTACTTGCTAGATTTCATAGAACTATGCTCATGGTATGCTTAGATAAACGTAGCAACTATAGTATGAGAACACATGTGTGCTTACTCTCTTCCGTCCTCGCACTTTCACGAACCTATCTCACTCATGTTTCCCTCTTATATGAAGATCATGAGTGGACGCGTTAACATGACTCAAGCCCAGCTGACGGCACTGATTAACGAACAAGTTGCTGCGGCACTTGCAGCTGCACACGCAGAAGGTATATCCTGCAGTCCAAACTCATCCTAGGATCTTTAGATCCTACTCTCATGAACCAACCTTTGTGTTAAACTCTGTCCTTTCTTTCACCCACAACAGGTCAACATGCTCAGCCACCTGTGTGCACCTTTAAAACTTTTATGGACTGCCGACCAACTACTTTTAGCGGCACTGAAGGAGCTGTAGGTCTCCTCCACTGGTTTGAGAAGCTCGAGTCAGTCTTCGAAATGTGTGAATGCCCTGAGGCTCGCAAGGTGAAGTATGCTACCGGTACTCTCGAGGGATTAGCGCTCACATGGTGGAACGCTCAGGTTCAAATGCTGGGGTTAGTCGCTGCTAACGCCACCCCATGGAACAACTTTAAGGAGATGATCAAAGAGGAGTATTGAAATCGTGATGACATTCACAAGTTGGAGGTAGAGTTCTGCAACCTCAAGATGACGGGGTCAGAAATCGAAGCGTACACGAAAAGATCGAATGAGTTGGCTATTCTGTGTCCTACTATGGTAGACCCTCCCATCAAACGCATCGAACTATTTCTCAAGGGCTTGGTGCAAGAAATCCAAAGTCATGTGACTTCAGCTAACCTCGCCACCATCCAGCAAGTTGTTCAACTGGCTCACCGACTCACGGATCAGGCGGTGGAGCAGAACAGGTTACCAAAGCGCATAGGTGCTGCAACTACTTCAGACGTCCCTAGTGACAACAAACGGAAATGGGATGGAGCTTCAAGTAAGGGTTCGACTTCTGTTCAGTCTCAGTCTCAGCAGAGAAAGACTGATGACTACAAGAGCCCCGGTCAGCAATCATCTGGTGGTCAAAGTCATGGTGGGTACAAGGGGAATCACCCCAAATGCAATCGCTGCAACCTACACCACAGCGGGCCATGCACCAGGGGTAACTGTCATTGGTGCAACAAGCCAGGTCATGCCGCCAAGGACTGCAGAAGCTTATACCCCGCAAACCAGAATCGTCAACAACAAGCCCCTCAGAACCAGCGACAGCAGCAGCAGCAGCAGCAAGGTATCAACAAAGGGTGCTTTCAGTGTGGAGCCGAAGGCCATTTCAAGAGAGATTGCCCCCAACTGAACAGGAACCAGAACAACAACAACAACAACAATAACAATAATCAGGGGAATGGTAAAAATGGGAACAACAACAACAACAACAATGGTGCCAGGGGGCGGGTGTTCGTGATTGGTCAAGGTTAAGCAAGGAATGACCCCAATGTTGTGACGGGTAAGTTCCTTCTCGACGACTTTTATGTTACAGTTTTATTTGATTCGGGTGCCGATACCAGCTACGTGTCACTAGAAGTTAGTCAAATGCTTAAGCGTATTCCAACACCTTTGAACAACAAGCACACTGTAGAGCTAGCAAATGGTAAGAGTTTAGAGGCCACACACGTAGTCAAGGGTTGTAAACTCGTTCTTGCTAACCAGACCTTCTCTATCGACCTTATTCCTATCTTCTTGGGTAGTTTCGACGTTGTCATTGGGATGGAATGGTTATCCCAACACCGAGCAGAGATTCTTTGCAACGAGAAGATTGTTCGTATTCCAGGTTCCGGTGATGAACCTCTCATGATTCGTGGCGACAAGAGGGGTGCTGTTGAGAGCATCATCTCTTTCCTTAAGGCCCTGAAGTGTTTGAGAAAGGGCCACACCGCTATTTTGGCTCTCGTTACAGACACCTCGAAGAAAGAGAAGAAGATAGAAGATTTTCCAATTGTACGCGACTATCCTGAGGTATTTCATGAGGAACTACCTGGTCTTCCGCCTCATCGCCAGGTCGAGTTTCAGATTGAACTAGCTCCCGGAATGGCGCCTATAGCTCGTGCACCTTATCGTTTAGCTCCATCAGATTTGGAAGAACTCTCTACGCAACTACAAGAACTCTTGGATAAGGGTTTTATTCGTCCTAGCTCATCGCCCTGGGGAGCTCCAGTGCTATTTGTGAAGAAGAAAGACGGTACCTTTAGAATGTGTATCGACTATCGTGAACTCAACAAGGTGACCATGAAGAATCGTTATCCTCTACCACGTATTGACGACTTGTTCGACCAGCTGCAAGGGTCGAGCTACTATTCAAAGTTTGATTTGAGATCGGGATATCACCAGCTGATAGTCCGAGAAGAGGACGTCTCCAAAACAGCCTTTAGAACTCGCTATGGACACTATGAGTTTTTGGTCATGCCTTTTGGGTTGACAAACGCACCTGCGATTTTCATGGACTTGATGAATCGAGTGTGCAAGCCTTACCTGGACAAGTTCGTTATAGTCTTCATCGACGACATCCTGATCTATTCTAAGAGTCAGGAGGAACACGAGCAGCATCTACGACTTATTTTGGAACTCCTTCGAATGGAACAGCTTTACGCAAAGTTCTCGAAATGCGACTTCTGGCTTCGTGAAGTCCATTTCCTGGGGCATGTGGTAAACAGGGATGGGATTCACGTTGATCCATCCAAGGTGGACTCGATTAAGAACTGGCCTGCACCTCATACACCAACGGAAATTCGCCAATTCTTGGGTTTGGCAGGTTACTACAGGAGGTTCATTAAGGATTTTTCCAAGATTGCATAGCCTCTCACCTCACTAACGCAGAAAGGGGTTGTTTATCGATGGGGAAATGCACAGGAATTAGCATTTCAGCGTTTAAAGGATAGACTTTGCAGCACACCTATCCTTTCATTGCCAGAGGGCACAGACGATTTTGTGGTTTACTGCGACGCATCAATTCAGGGTCTTGGTTGTGTATTGATGCAACGAGATAAAGTTATAGCCTACGCCTCACGCCAACTTAAAGTTCATCAAAGGAACTACACTACGCATGATTTAGAGCTGGGAGCTGTTGTTTTTGCACTTAAGATATGGAGACACTACCTATACGGTACAAAGTGCGCCATTTACACTGACCACAGGAGTCTCGAGCACATCTTCAAACAGAAGGAACTGAATATGCGACAACGACGATGGGTCGAGCTACTGAATGACTACGAATGCTCGATCAGGTATCACCCGGGCAAAGCCAATGTAGTGGCTGACGCCCTCAGTCGAAAGGACACCGCGCCTAAGCGCGTGCGAGCTTTACAACTCACTATACAGTCTAGTCTTCCTTCCCAGATACGAGATGCTCAGGTGGAAGCATTGAAACCAGAAAACGTCAGGGCTGAAGCCCTACGCGGCTCAAGGCAACGATTAGAACAAAAGGAAGACGGTGCATACTATGTAACAGGACGCATTTGGGTCCCACTCTATGGCAACTAACGAGAACTTGTGATGGATGAAGCACACAAGTCTTGCTACTCGGTACATCCTGGTTCGGATAAGATGTACCACGATATCAAAACTACGTATTGGTGGCCTAGCATGAAGGCCCACATAGCAACTTACGTCAGCAAGTGTTTGACTTGTGTGAGAGTCAAGACTGAATACCAGAAACCCTCAGGCCTACTCCAACAACCAGAGATACCACAATGGAAATGGGAGCAAATTTCCATGGATTTCGTTACTGGCCTGCCAAGATCTCAGCGCGGAAATGATACTATTTGGGTGATCATGGATCGACTCACAAAGTCTGCACACTTCTTGGCTATCAAGGAAACGGATAAGTTCTCCACTCTAGCAGAAGTATATCTCAAGGAAGTTGTCTCGAGGCACGGGGTGCCCACCTCCATTATCTCGGATCGTGATGCACGTTTTACTTCAGAGCTGTGGCAAGCAATGCACAAATCCTTTGGCTCACGATTAGACATGAGCACAGCGTATCACCCTCAGACGGACAGGCAGTCTGAGCGCACTATTCAAACCTTAGAACACATGCTTCGTGCATGTGTAATCGACTTTGGCAACAGCTGGGAAAAGCATCTGCCACTTGTGGAATTCTCGTACAATAACAGCTACCACACCAGCATTAAAGCTGCTCCGTTTGAGGCATTGTACGGGCGTAAATGCCGGTCACCTCTTTGTTGGGCAGAGGTGGGGATAGTCAGATCACTGGTCCAGAACTTGTGGTAGACACAACCGAACGAATTGCTCAAATACGACAACGCATGGCGGCACCTCGTAACCGTTAGAAAAGCTACGCCGATAAGGACAGGAAACCACTTGAGCTCCAGGTTGGGGAGCGTGTACTACTCAAAGTTTCACCCTGGAAGGGTGTGGTTCGTTTTGGCAAACGAGGCAAACTTAACCCACGATACGTCGGACCTTTTGAAATCATCGAGAAAATAGGCAAGGTGGCCTACAAACTGAACTTACCAGCAGAACTCAGTGCAGTTCACAACGTCTTCCATGTGTCAAATCTGAAAAAGTGCCTGTCAGATGAGACCCTCGTAGTTCCTTTGAAGGAGCTCACCATCGACGAGCAGTTACGATTCGTCGAGGAACCAGTTGAAATCACGGACCGGGATGTTAAGGTCCTCAAGAACACTAGAATACCTCTCGTTCGAGTTCGTTGGAACTCACGTCGCGGCCCAGAGTTCACCTGGGAACGCGAAGATCAGATGAAACAAAAGTATCCCCAACTATTCGCAAACAATACAACCACTACTGAGGCTGAAGCTACAGAATTTCGGGATGAAATTCCAGATCAACGGGGGGAGGATGTGACACCCCAGGAAAACCAGGAAAACCATACAACTTAACTAGCTTCCTCAGTGAGTACTTACCAAATTTCGGGACGAAATTTCTTTCAACTTGGGGATAATGTGACAACTCGGAATTTAGAACCCTTCATTGTATCTCGAGGTAACATGCTTGAACATCATGTGTTTATATATTAGTAAATAAAAGTTCGTGATTATCTTGATATGCTATGTGTTATTAATGTGTACGTATAAAGTATAGTTTTATACAAGTATGTATGTAGTGAACCGGAACCAAAACACAAGGACCCGACTCGAGACCGCTTGGTCTCGAGTGAACAGTAAAATGGTGGGCCGGTTGGGCCATGCACCTCTCGAAACCCAAAACCAAGTATAAAAACCCCAAGCCCACACTCACTCTCACACACTCCCCTCCACACTCTCCCTCTCTCTCTCACTAAAACCCTAAGTCTCAACATCCTTCTTCCTTCATTCTCTTGGATCAATCGGCAACAACAAGGAAACTCGGTCAAGCTCATCATCATCACTCGGACACTCCATTTTATTCATCTTCTTTACTATCTCGGTGCCTTTTCACAACCGGTTAGTGTTTTTAGATGCTCACTAGGTATTTATGTGAATAATGGTGTTACTTGCTTTGATGAATAGCATGATGAATGTGTTATGAATGTTGTTCGAGTCTAATAAAGGCGTTTGTTTGGTTAGTGGTACTCATGTCCATGTTTGATATGCATATCTCTATATGATTAGGAAGGTTGAAGTGATTTGATAATTGTGACACTAGTTGATAGTAGGATGTGTATTAAATAGCATGAAAATGGATGAATGATAATGATAAATCTTGTGCAAGCATGCTAGTATTGATTGTATATGCTAGATTCAGGAGCCAATGATGATATTGACTTGAGTTCATGATAGAAGGGATTGTTTGATAAATCATGATTGCAAAATGATGAAAACCATAGATGAAGAACTTGTTGAATGTGATATGAATATTTGAAAATTTCTATGTTTGATCCAATTGACTAAGGTTTTAGACAAGAAAACATGTTGATGCATTTTGGTTGGATAGTACACAAGATCATGAAATAGTAATCCTATTGGTTAGTACAATTCTGGGCAGATGTTCTAGAAACAGTAGGTGTGCGAGTCGAGACCTCCGGTTGCGACTCGAGACCATCGAGTGATAACGCGAGACCACGAATCAACGACTCGAGAGCATAACAGCAGACACTAGGGACTCGAGACCAGCAAGGTCTCGACTAGAGATCTTGTGATTTCGACTCGAGACTGGACTCGAGACCTCATAGGTTACGACTCATGTACGCACTACTCGAGACCAGATGTCCATGACTCGAGACCTCCCGTTGCGACTCGAGACCGCGTGATCTCGAGTAGAGACCCCCCTGTCTCGACTGGGCACCTTATCTTTGTTATTGGGCCGAAGTGTATGGATTACTCGTGCTTGTTACTGTTTAAGTGGGATATGTGTTAACTGTTACTGTTTAAGAACTTGGACGGGCCCAATAACGTAGAGAATAAATATATGTCATGTATGCTATGTGTTAGATACGTGTAGGATATACGTGACTTCTTTACACCCAAACCTGACCTATACTGGTAACCATATTAGGACGTGGTGACCAGCATACTTAACCAAGTAAACTAAACTGCCGAGCAACCCAAGGTGAGTTCACACTTTCTACAAAGCATGGGATTCCCAGGGGTTGGGAATGGGGTTAAGGAACATGGATTCCTCGTTCTTTATTGGGTAGGACAGTACTGGTTCAGGAGTATAATTCCTCGTCTTCTCAGACAGATAACTTTCACTAGACCAAAACTCTATCACGAAGTCCCTCCTTTTTATATCGACTTAATCGCCGGGCCAATGGCGAGCGGGTCATTAGTTAGATAGCGCTATTTAGGTTTGACAAACCTCACACCGTGCCGCAGATGACGGGCGTGAACTAATGGATCTGGGCACGTCAATGATGATAGACATTGACAGATTCAGGGCACATAAACATGACTACAGTCAGCAGTCGATATGGTAATGAGTCTAGTAATAAACATGGGGTAGCCCCCACGGCCGTAGAGCCAGATAACTAAACATGGGGTAGCCCCCACGGCTGGATTGCCAGAGTAATTGGGTTAAACAAATCACGTTTTCAACCATGGGGTAACCCCCACGGCAGGATGCCCGATAAAGGAAACTGTTTTCGAAACAACTTAAAACGAACACCCAACTGTGAACTCGCTCAACATTATTGTTGACTCGTTACTACATGCTTTGCAGGTCAATAGGTACTTAGCTGGAGCTTGCATGGAGAAGAGTCGTTGTGGGACATGGACAGTTGTGTGCCATGTTAAACTCTGAACAATTAAACTTATGTCTTGGTTTTAAACGTTATGCTTCCGCTTGCAACTTAAACTATGTTTTGTTTGGACACCAATTGTTTTGGTTGGATTTTTATAATCACTTACATGCTTGTCCAATATGATTGGTGGCTGGATCCTGGTCAGTCACGCCCCCAAGCGGTGGTATTCCGCAGGTGGATTTTGGGGGTGTGACACAACTGATCTTGAAGAAATGGACATTTTGCATCAATTGGCTTTGCTTAGTCTAAGAACAAGCAAATTTTATAAAAGGACAGGGAGAAAATTCCCAGGGTTACATGGGAATTTAAAAGTGGGGTTGGATAAGTCAAAGATCAAGTGCTATAAGTGCAATAGGCTAGGACATTTTGCTAGGGAATGTAGGAGTCAAACAACTGGTCCAATTGTTACTCATCCCAGCTCAAACCCTAGACCACAAAACCAAAGCACTGTGCACTATTCCCATTATACCCCTGCTGCCCATGTAAACACTACTTATTATGCAAACCCTGTTCATGTGCATTATGTTCAAACCACTGTCCTCAAATTCAGTATGTCCAGGCTCCTGTACCTCAGGTTCAAGTGCAACTAGTTGCACCACAACAAGCTGCACCACCAGCAGTGGTTCAACCAGATCAGCAAAGCTTTTTCACCCAAGGCTTTGTTGACTGGAGCAGCTTACCTGATGAGCTAGGTGATGAAAATTTTGCACTCTATGCTACTAATGATGCTTCTAATGATGAATTTTGTCTTAAGACATTAGAGTCAATACCAGAAGAGCTGGATGCTGAAAAAGGGCAAACAAGTGCTGAAACAGTGGATGAAGTTGCTGAAGCAGTGGTTACTGTTGTTGCTGGTGAAGTACTGCTGGAAGAAAGTTCAGAACCCCTGATTGAACCATTGAATGACCCCTGGTCTAAAGAAGAAAAGAAGAAAGAAGGTGAGAAAGAAGAGGGAGATGATGAAGAAAATGATCATCAATGTGACTGTGCCATGATGGCTGCAGCTAAGGTATCATCTCAGGTTCTTGAAAATCTGTGTTCAGACAAATGCATCATAGCATTTGCTAACATTAAAGAGGTGAATGAAAACCTTAGGGATATAGTGTTGAATGATGAAGTCAAATTTGAAAGATCTTTAAAAGAACTTAAAAACAAATTGGCTGAAAAAGACAAAGAAATCTGCAGTCTAAAAGAAGAGCAAAGCATAACCAAGGACCAACTCCAAACTATGGTAGAAAAAAACCAAGTTTGCAAAAAGGAGTTGGAATCCACCCAAATCACTTGTGAAAGATGAGTGGAATCTTGCAAAGGTTATGAGGTCATGCTTGAAAAACAGATCAAAAGCAATGTGAAATTTGGTGTTGGTTTTAGAAAACATGATGAAATTGAAAACAATGCTTTAAAAGAATCTGTTCAATCCACTGTTGAAGTTATTCCCACAAACAAGGATGGCCAAGAGGTTAAAATAACTGACAAACTTGGTAATAGAATAACTCTGGAAAGATCTGTGGGGTCCTCAACTTTTGAGGAAATTGAGAAATACCAATTTAAACCCACATGGTCTGATGAGTGTGACATCCTTGAAAACTTCAAACCAATGGATTTCACAACCACTGATGGTGTAAAAGCTCCCAAGGCAAAAGTCATTCCTCTCAAAGATATCCCAACAATGGTTCAAAACTCTGTTGCTAAGGAATCTGAAAAAAGGAAGAAAATGGAAAAAAAAAATCAAAAACCTGTTTTGTAATTTCTGTGAAAAGAAGAATCATCTCACAAAAGGCTGTTTTCATCTAAAAGCATATGATATCAACAAAACAAATGTCATTGCACCTGCTGAGAGCTGCACCATCTGTGGTAAAACAAACCACAAAACTCAAGAATGTGTGTATCTCAAAAAATTTGATGTAAAAAAGAATGAGTACACTGCAAAAACATCCTTGAGTTCATCAACATCATCTGTCAAATTCACCAAGAATCAACCACTGTTTCTGCCAGTTCAAACAGCTAAACCAAACATCTGTCAAAAGAGATGTTCAGGTGACTGATGCACCCCCTGCCAATCAATACAGAAGAGGTAAGGGACAACCACCATACCAAAGGATCCCACATGTTTATGAGGTTTACAAAAAACCTTCTAAACCAAGAGTGAACAGGTATCCTTTTGGTTATCAGCAGGTGATTGGTCAAGACCCCCAACAGTGGTTAGAGAAAAACATTCCCAAAAATGTTCAAACCCCTGAGCTAACCACTGTCCATCCACCTGAATTCATCCCAGACACTGTTGAGACCCCATCCAAAGCCTTATTGGCTTTGGAGACCCTAATGAACTAATCCTTTTACTTCATGTGCAGGGAGCTTCTGCATGCTTAGATAGCCTTTGGTATGTAGATAGTGGAGGCTCCAGGCACATGACAGGATGTAAAGCCCTACTCAAAGATTTCAAAATCCATGGAGGGGGTGATATATCCTTTGGTAATAATAGTAAAGGGAAAGTTCTGGGGTCTGGTAGAGTACAGTCTGGTAATGTAAAATTTGAAAATGTCAATCTGATAGACAATCTAAAATTCAATGAAACGCCCAATTTTCGACATTCAATAAATAACATAAACTTCATACAAATTTTTTTTATAAAATTTTGGCATGACCTATTCGTACCATAAGCAATTCCCTGCTTTTAACAATCACCATTCAAACAAAATTCTACGACATGTTTCAAAAGACATAAACTTAACATTTACATTATGAAAGTGTTTTGACCCATTTAGTATGACGACTTAAACCGGAAGTGCATAAAAGGGCGACGTAGTGTGTTTGATCCGAGCTCACCATCTTAAGCATGAGATTTACCTACATTCATATCATAAACTTGCATGTTTGTTCGGATAAAACATATTACGAATAAATTTTCAACGTTTTCCTTATTATTGGGCTCATTACCGAGTCGCTTCATATTTACATCATTTCATTAGAATTTCTCATACGACAATTCCACTTTAACGGATATCATGTCAATTAACTTCATCACCATAATCATCATATTTCATCCGACCCGTTCTCACGGATCATGCATACTCTTACTTCCTCGATTATTATACTCCACTAGTCATCTTAACTTCATAACAATTTCATCCTATTTGACCCGTTTACTTACGGATTAATACATCATCATCAAGAATAACATCATTTTCATACTTTAGACCCATTTGCAAGGTTTAACATTCATTTCTCGTTTAACCAACATTCTTATTATAATCATTTTTTTATTTTCCATTCTAGCATAAATTCCTCTATGCTCTTTCACCCTTACCTTCCGACACATTCAACATGTAAGCTTTTCGACTCATCTGTACATGATCAATACATACCATACAATTTCTACACATTTTAGCCATTTTGACCCCTTTTCTACTAGTTCTTACTTAAACATTACAACATCATACTTTCCATTATTTCGACCCACTTGAAGCGGGTTAAAAACACATCCATTAACTTCGCATTTCTTATCCATTTCAAATTCTCAACTTAAAACAATTATACCATGAACAATAATAATAATTCCACACTAGGATTCAAATATCAAGATTTACCTTCATAAATCTACATATAGAGAGAGTGAAGTTCATATGAACTTACCGAGGTCTTGCATTTCTTGTGCCTTGGATAAACTTGTTCCTTCTTCTTTCTTTGCCCCTATACATCATAATTTCATATGCTTAGCTTTTATTGCTTTCATATTCTTTACCGCACATTATGATGTCTACTAGTCACATACGTCTTTACCATAAACGTGTTACATCAACTTATCAAGTATTCATATAAAACCATAACTAAACCCACTTAGGCATTTCATCGAACATGTTGTGTGCGTATCGTTCATTTAGCATAATGTACAAGCATCTTAAGCACAACTTCCATAATTCATTCATTGATTAACATAAACATCCCAAATTCCACAATTTACCATCCTAACTATGAACATATAGTTCTAAATCCATTACTCATAAAAATTTCATCCACATATTGCTTCAATCATCAACATCATACTAATTAGCCTAAAGGGTTTCACAAATCTTTGATCATTTTATGACATTCAAGTGGGTTTTTACCCCAAGTTCATCAACATAACATATTCAAGCATAATTTACACTCCTAGTTGTTCATATCATCTAGCAAAGATGTTTAATTTCATACATAACCACAACTTCCATAACCCATTTTATCAAACTTTACCAAAAAGGTAAAATTAAACTTACTTGATATCAAATTCACTTAGATAATCAAAGTTCCTGGCTCATTTATTCGATAAATCTTTGATTCCCCTTTCAATTTGAATGATTTTTGGATGTTAGGGTTTTCCCCCTTGGGTCCCCTTTCTTGATCGATCGTACATAGCCAGGAGAAATCACTGGCTCTTTTTTTTTTATCAAGTTTCACTTCAATTTACACATTTAGCCCCTTGTCTTTTAAGGTGTATCCAAATTGTTGTTTCCCATACTAACTTGGTTACTTTTATTTGGTTAACTTCATTTACATAAAAGGGTCTTAAGCTTACTATTATTTATAAAACTTTCAAAATGGTAAAAATCTATTTTTACCATTTCCTTATTATTAAATCATCACTATTAAATTATTATACTACGACATACGAAATTTGGGGTGTTACATTCAACCTCCTGGGTGTCTCACAAATGAGTGACAAGGGCTATGGCTCATTCTTCACAAAGGATTGTTGTAGGATTGTTGGACCAGAAATGGTTGAAAAGATTGAAGCAATAATAAAAAATGGAAAAACCAAACTTGTTGCTCAAAGAAGTGGCAATGTTTATGTGGTGGATTTGTCAAAAGAAAGCCCCAGGACTGATGTCTGTCTGTTCTCAGTTGCCTCAAACAAAGAGACAGAACTATGGCATAGGAGATTGGGGCACACAAATCTCAAGACAATCACTGCTATTTCAAAACAGGGGTTAGTAAGTGGTCTTCCTAAAAAACTATTCACCTGTCCTGAGCATTGTGTTTCCTGCCTAAAAGGAAAACAACATAAAAGCTCATACAAATCAATTGAAGAGTCCAAAACAACCAAATGTTTGCAAATGCTTCATATGGATTTGTTTGGCCCAGTTAAAGTCATGAGTCTTAAGAAAAAGAGATATTGCTTGGTTATTGTTGATGACTTTACTAGGTTTACATGGACTTACTTTTTACATTCAAAAGATGAGACTGCATGCATTCTGCAAGACTTTGTTACACAGGTTGAAAAGCAGTTTGATCTTCCAGTAAAAATCTTTAGGAATGACAATGGCATAGAGTTCAGAAACAAGGAGTTTGATGATTTCTGTGTGTCAAAAGGAATTGTGAGGCAGTACAGCATTCCAAGAACATCAGAACAAAATGGGGTTGTTGAAAGAAAGAACAGCACCTTGATTGAGGCTGCCAGAACCATGCTTGCTGATTCAGGTTTGCCATTAACTTTTTGGGCAGAAGCAGTAAACACTGCTTGCTAGTTGCTATGCCCAAAACAGAGTTTTAATCAACCCTAGGCATCAAAAGACTGCCTATGAACTGCTGTATAAAATAAAGCCACGGATTTCATATTTCAAAGTTTTTGGTTGCCCATGCTTCATTTTAAACTTAGGTGTTGTTTGTTTTTGCAGACATAAACTGTCTGCAAGCTGATTTCATCTGTTTCCATGTCTGCAACTGAAGATGTGGTCTGAAGCTCTGCAAGCTGAAAATATCAGACTGTTTGTTTTTAGTGTCTGCATAAACTAAAAATCATCAACAAACATACAAGATCTTCAACTCCAATCCACACCCAACTGTACTTTAATTCCACGATTCACCTCACCAGTTGACAATCACACAACTACACCTCTACCCCCCTCTCTCGGTTTCTCAGTCACCCACACCCGAGCCGGCAGTCGGCGCCCGGCCACACACCCAGATGCAAGCAGAGAGAGAGAGAGTCTCGATAGAGAAAGAAGGGTTACGAGAAGAGAAGAGTGACCGGTGAGAGAAAGGGGAGGCCGACCACCTTCCCCATGGCACCGTGGTGGCCGTCAGTCTGACGAAGCTCAATGTTGGCCGACAGCTCTGATTTCACTTGAGATTCTCCGATGATGATATTGAAGACGACTCAACGTCACGAGTCAAAGTCTATCCGGAAAACTGCAACTCTCCTTCTCCATTTGAGGGAGAAGACGACCAGACGGTGGTGGTGGTGGTGGTGGTCGGCCGGTACAAAGATCGAATGGGGGTGCTTTAGAGGGTGTGGATGTGTGGTGATCGGAGTTGGCTGGTACGTCGCCGGATTCCGGCGACTCGATTTGAGGGAGAAGAGGGGAATCGAGAGGTGGATGAGGTCTGTGTATAAGGTCTGCTCTTCATTTGTGTTAGGGTTTTGGTTTTGGTTCTTTGTGAAGATGTTTTAAGCAAGGAATCATAGCTTAATTTTTAAGATGAAAAAAGGTGATTTCAGATCTGTTTAAAGAAAAAAAAACAAACAGTCTTCAAGACCTAATGTCTGCCCGCCTGCAGACATAGGCTCTTTGCAGACCTTTTAAGCAAAAACAAACAACCCCTTAAAAGATTCTATCTCAAAGTTTGCAGCCAAAATTGATTGTGGTTATCATCTGGGATACTCAACCACTGCTAAGGCCTACAAAGTGTTTAACACAAGGACTAAAACAGTGGAAGAGACTTTGAATGTAAAGTTCAATGAACTTTCATCAATGAAAATCCCAGCAAATCCTGCAGATTTATTTGATCTTGATAAATTCACATTTGAAAGTGTTGCTGTTAAGACTAACAATGCAGGTCCACCAGAAAACTCATCATCAGACTATGGATATGAAATCATTATTCCACAACAAAAGTCTGCATCAAGTGGAAGAGCAGCAGATGTTCAAAACAGCTGTTAAAGTTCAACTACTGCTACCTCAACAGTTGTTGACCAAAGTAGCCCATTAACCCCTGCCTCCACACCATCAAACACTGTTGATAAAAGTCCTCAAACAGTGGATCAAATTCAGCATGTGTCCACATCATTACCTCCTATTCCACCACCTTTTGAAGCCACTACTAGATCATCAAAGTCACCAGCAGTGATTAGCTCAGATGATTCACATCTGCAGCCCTCTCTACTTAATACCATTGTTCCATACCAAGGAGATTATATCTTCTTGAAATCTCATCCACCTGACCAAATTATTGGCAACATCAATGAAGGGGTGCTCACAAGAAGTCAATCCCAAAACATTTGTCTTTTTTCTGGTTTCCTATCTCTCCATCAGCCAGTCAAGTAACAAGAGGCACTAAAAGACAACAGCTGGGTAGAAGCCATGCAAGAGGAGCTCCAACAGTTTAGAAGACAACAAGTTTGGGAGCTTGTACCATTGCCAGAGGGTGTGAGTCCTATTGGCACAAAATGGGTCTTCAAAAATAAAACTGATGAAAGGGGTATTGTTTTCAAGAATAAAGCCAGGCTTGTGGTTCAAGGGTTCAGACAGGAAGAGGGCATTGACTATGATGAAACATTTTCCCCTGTAGCAAGACTTGAAGCTATCAGATTATTTCTGGCCTTTGCTGTCAACCACAACATCAAGGTGTATCAAATGGACATCAAATGTGCATTCCTCTATGTCAGGCAGCAGAAAATATCATCAAAAATCCAGTTTCCCATTCAACCACCAAGCACATTGATATCAGACATCACTTTATGAGGGATTGCTATGAAAAAAGTTTGATTTCTCTGCACCATGTTCCAACTAAAGATCAGCTGCCAGATGTGCTAACCAAAGCATTAGACACATCCACCTTTGAAAGCTTGATCTCTAGGATCGGCATGCTAAACATGGAATAACAGGCAAAATCCTGTTTTTCTATTAATAAAAGCATTAAAATGTTTTTAGAAAGTAAAAAATCCATCCTTAAAAATAACTAAAAATGAATTTTTCATTAAATCCTTAAAAGTCTGCCATAACCACTGTCTTGTTCAAACATCTGTCCTGCTTAAAAATCTGTCCACTGCTGAAAGTTAACCCTTGTTCTCTCATTTCCTTGATAAGCAATGTTGTTCAAAATCAGTGTTTTATCCACTGATAGTAAAAATCACCCACTGCTTTCATTATTACCGTTATAACCACTGATCTTGTTCCATCAGTGGTTTTCATAAAACACTTGTCCTTCATTTCATCAGGGGTTGGCACCTGGACAGTACATAGCGGTCAAATCTATTTTAACCGTTGCCACGTCAGCATTCACTTTTTCCTTTATAAAACCCTTCTCAAAACCCCCAAACAGGGTTTTACTGTCGCATCGAATTCACAAAAATTCCTTTCTCAAAGTGGTTTCCATCTCTTTCTCTCAAATCCTTCATCAATCTTCTTCTTCAAAATGACAAAATCAAAGTCATATGCAAAATCCACTTCAAAATCATCTAAAAAGGCTACTCAAATGGCTACCACAACAATTGAAATTCCATACAAAGCTCCTCGCAACCATTTGGGTCTCCTCATAAAACCCGGCACCATCGATGCCTACGATTCCATCATCGACATCATGTCAGCTTCAAAGTACAAAACTTTTTTGACAACAGATCCGATTTTCCTAAAAACCTAAAGAGAATTCTGGAAAAATGCCACACTTGAAAAACAAGGTGAGACAACAATAACCATTAATTCTTCAATAATGGGTAAAAAGGTCCACATCACCCCACAATCCATTTCAGAAGTATTTGAACTCGATGATCATGTCACACCCCCAAAATACCACATGCGGAAACCCCCGCGAGGTGTGTGACGTACCAGGATCTAGCCACCAATCATATTGAACTCATAGGTGTATTCAAATAAACTTTCATTTATTACAGTTATGTGTTACACGTTACAAATAATTCACAGTATACAGCGGAAGCATAATTCATTCGTTAAGAGTTTATAAACCACATGTAAAAGCCATTAGTCTTGTGTTGTGTTTCCTTGTATCTCGACCCATGACCACTCCAGCCTCCCAGACAGCAAGTTCCAATGATATGCACCTAAAGTCCTGCAAGGCATGTAACAACGAATCAACAACAAAGTTGAGCGGGTTCACAGTTGGTTGTCCATTTTAGAGTTGTTCCAAAAACATAGTTTAATCTTAACCAGCTATCCAGCCGTGGGGGTTACCCCATAGTTCGAAAACGTTTATTAGTTAACCCATTTTTACTTCGGCTATTCCAGCCCGGCACTCCGGCCGTGGGGGCTACCCCATGTTTAAACTACTAGACTCGTTACCATATCGACTACTAATGTTCGTCATGTTTATGTGCCCTCGTCAATGTCTATCATCATTGACGTGCCTAGTCCATTAGTCCACGCACGTCCTCTGCGGCACAGTGTGAGGTTTGTTAAACCTAATAGCGCTATTTAACTAATGACCCGTTTGCCATTGGCCTCGGCGATTAAGTCGATATAAAAGGAGGGACTTCGTTGATAGAGTTCTAGTCTAGTAAATCTAAATCCGTCCCAACAGGACGAGGAATCCCTATTCCTTAACCCATTCCCGATCCCACTGGGAATTACCATGCCTTGTAGAAAGTGTGAACTCACCTCGGTTTGCTCGGCAGATACACAAAGAGGTCAATCAAGCTGCTAGTGGTCAACCACGTCCTAACATGGTTACCATACAAGTCAGGTCTAGGTTCAAGTAGTGCACGTAGGTTTACACATAAGCTAATAAGTTACAACACATAGCGAATATGGCAACACATCGATCATAATAACAGTAGCATACAGTTCACATTGACATAACCCAAACTTGTGTGACTCAGATGATTGGGTCATTGAGCTTGTGCGAGCCCAATCATCTTGTGCGAGCAAATAAAGCCCAATGATCACCCGGCCCAACCTATTGTGCGTCCAGCATAATCTTGTACGACTCACAACGGGTTGTGCAACTCAAAAACATACCCGGCCCAAAACATGCAACCCAATACTCATCCAGCCCAACCAATTAAACAAACACTTAATCTTGTGCGGTCCAAATGGACTTGTGCGACTACCGATAACTTGTGCGATTGGGGTTTTGGGCTTTAAGGTCCAACAACATACTAAGGTTTAAACAGCTGTGTGTGGCCCAAGACTTGTGTGATCGGCACTGCCTTGTGCGATCCACATGTCTTGTGTGATCATGAAAATTCTAAATTATACAGTGTGCTTTAATCTGTTGTACCTAGCTTGTGCGATTGCACTTGTGCGACCAGATCAGATCTTGTGTGATCTGATCTTGTGCGATCAAGGGAGTCTTGTGCGATCAGGTTTATTATCCGGAATTCATGGGAATTAGTTTCACCATTTATTTGCAAATCAATTCTAACAGTTTCCTAACTTACATCTGTCACACCCCGATATTTCCACGTTTGACCGGTGGGCCCGGTAGGGAGTATCGTGACGTAGTTAATATCATCATAGTCAAACAACACCATATATAAATGCACAGCGGAAACAAAAGATAAATATATTACAATCCGAATATAAAGTAATATCATAGTATTACAACGGAAAGCAAAGGATCCACAGGCGGATCTTAAAACATAAACATTGTTCAACAGACTTTAGGCGCCTAGAACTTGCAAGATTCCTTATTAACGCCCTGAGCTTCCAACCAATTACGTTCAGTACCTGTCACTTAACCTTTTTGGAAAATACGTCAGTTTACACTGGTAAATACAATTAAGCGACTCATTTTAAAAAGAGTTTAAGAAAATTCATTTAGATGCACCTGGCACAAAAATATCTTTTATAACTCGGGACAATTATATTTATAATCTTGTATACAGATTTACATGTTCGTTGTACGTTCAGGGCTCGATGTAGAAACCGAGTCAAGATTAACAGACACGCCACAAGTATAAGCCCACAAGAGAGTGAGATACCGTTTCCCTTTAAGCAACTTTCAATGTATGCCTACACCCCGTGCTTAAGGCGTGGCCATTTTATAATACAATGATGTCAAGGATATCCGGGACATGGTCATTAACCCCTAAAGGCTTTTATTTCAAACAATACATATTAAAGCGGGTTACCTCAATAATTTAATCAAAATACGACTAAACATTCAATACCCGACCAAGTGGTATTATTATAATACCGTATCCCAAGCCCGTATAGGGAAAATAAGTTAAGAGTATTTACCTGAGCTAAATATAAATTCAATCCCAGCCGTATATCAATTCAGCAAGCACAAGTACTTCTACTGGGGCTCTTAATCTGGAACGAAGGTTTTTAATAACCTATTAGATTTCTAACGGGTCTTTAATTAAGCCTATGCTTAGACCGGTTAGTTTTAAAGAGGAAGATACGGTTCAAACGCATGATAAGGCGAAGACCGGTTTAGAGTGTGGTTTTGACCCGACAAGCTTCTATGCTTGTTTAATATGGGTAACTTAAACACATTCTGGATTTTGGGACCAAAAAGATATGGTTTGACCCGTTTCGGCTAATTTATGCAAACTAGTCACATAAGCCGATCCGAACGCGACAAGCGCGTAACGAGTAACCATAAGAGTCATATACAGGTTTCCTAAGTTAATATGCCTTAAATATGTTGTGATATCAGTAGGATACCTTCCATTATGCCCAAAACGAGTTTAATCTCAATATAAGCCCCAAAGGGGTATTTTGGTCATTTACCTAAGGCATATATACTACCTATCATACAACTAACTAAACGTCGTGACCGTAAGGTATAACCTCAGAAGGTTATTCCCTATATACTATGGTCACCTAATGTGTTTGGTCGGATCCTAATGATCGACCAAACGTGTCGGGTTCGAAAGTATAAGCGATTGTTTAGATCGCTTACCTTACGACCCTATAAGCTAAGCATGTTAAAACATGTTTAACTAAGTTTAGAAAACAGGTTTGGTATCAAAACAAACAGTTTTGATACCTAAGAGTAGTTTGGTTACAAAATACGCAAGAATACGCATTTTGGCCGAAACTACGACTCGTCACTGAGTCTAGATAACGTGGTAATCAGTAGGTATAGTCACTAGGGTCTATAACCATCGTGATCACGCTCACGTTATGAAGTTCAAACGAACTTCGCATTGACCATAAACTGGTCAATGCAGAAAGTCAAACAAAGTTTGACTTTAACGCTAAAACGAATGAAAGAACGAAAGAACACTTACAAAGGGTCCCCGCAAGCTAATCTCGATCCAAGTAGTTCAGGTATGAAGCAAATGGCTTCAACTTAGAGCTTCTTAGATCAGATTTGTGGGTTTTGCAAGGAATTGAGGTGGGTATTTATAGTGTTTGGACCACCGTTAGGATCGTTCCTCGAATACTGAGCTTTGATCACATCCCTACACTTGTTGGGAACCTCATGTGCATCATATTGGCCCCCCATAAGCAGGAAACAACATGTGGAATTGAGGTGGGAGTGCTTAACAACTATTAACAACTGTTAAAGTGACTTTTGCTGATCTAAAAGGGCCTCGCGTGACGCCTAGGGGGCTAGGTGTCACGCCTAGGTCAACTTTAAGGCCCTAAAATGATGCCTAAACATTGTTTCCAAAGTTTCCATTTCAGTCCCCGTTGTGTATTAAGGCCATTTCCGACATGTTTAAGGCTCGTTAAGTCAACTTTAAGGCCCTAAAATGATGCCTAAACATTGTGGAGATGAAACATGCTCAAAAATATCCCGGATGTCGGTTCGTTTGGTCGTACGATCGCGATGTTCGCTTAATTACGACGACATGCGCATAAGCGCGAAAAACGATCCAAATGACGCGACGAATGGATTTTTCTTATGCCAAACACTAAAATAAAATATTTTAGTGCTTACATAAATTTTTGGATGCCCGGGGGTATACAGAAAGTGAGATATGGGCGAAAATGCAAACTTGTGCACTTTTTGACACTTTTAGTCCCTGCATGACTTAAAAGTTTATTTTTGTGCACTAAACACCTCTAAGCCTACATCTAAGATATAAAGGATAATTAGGGTATGTATAACTCATGTTCATATTTCGGGAGGTCCGATAACATACGAATTGACATACTTTTGCAGTTTGACGCTTTAGGTCCCTCTATTGCGCAAACTTGCGCATTTCATCACTTAATAGCATTGAAGCCTCATCTAAACCATATTAGGTATTCTTGAAAGTATTATTAAGCATCACTATGCTTTGGGTTCGCTAAAAGGTCATTCAGAGGTATAATTAAACATATTGACACTTTTAGTCCCTCTAACTTGCAAAGTTGCGCGTAGCTTTACCTGCAGGTATAGAAACCTTGGATGGCCAATGATTGGCATTCCCGAGAGTATAATCAACTATCATGAGGCTCTCTGTGTGTTAAAAGGTCACTCAGAGGTAAGAATTAACATGTTGACGCTTGTAACCCCTTTATTGTGCAAACTTTCAATTAATTTCACAAACGGTTACACTTGATCAACAAGTGGCTCATTTGTGAATATAAAACCATAGAAGGTTATTTAGAAACTTATTTTAGGTATCTTAATACTTCCAGTTCTTTTATAATTAAGGTTTTCGATTTTTCGAAAAATTAGTCCCTTGAATTTAATGTCTGACTTCATTAAGGTTTATTACACGTGTCAATACATTATAGGACGTGAAATTTCGAGGTGTTACATCCTCACCCCTTAAAAGAAATCTCGACCTCGAGATTTGCTAAAATGCTGGAAGTACTTTTTGTCGCATAATGGACTTAACTTCTATAACATATCTGGAGTCTTTCCAAGCTCCCAAAGTGACTCCTATATTAGGTACATGTATCCTTCTGGAGCTTCTAATCTTGTCGATTCTCAATCGGTACAGGATGCTCATCATATCATAAATCTGCATATCATTATGTGATAGTTCTTCTTGACTTATTGGCGAAACACATCCTTCAGTCACTAGTGTGCAATGTATTGCGAGCTCCGCTAAGCTCCTTAAATAAGTTTTAGCTTATGAGCTACTTGATCTTGATACATTCGATTTCCTTCGAATGATTCTATATACTCAGAGCTTAACTAGCCCGATAATTTAACAAATTGGCACACCCTTCTTGGTGATATCTTTTGTTGACCCTTATCCCTTAACAATAATTTAGGTGGGTTGCTACTTTCATTAATTCTTGATTTTCTGCCGAATGCTGGCAACTTATAGATGATTACGAATTCGAATGATCTTATTTGTTGTTTTCCAATGCAACTTTCAGATCCTGATATTTTAACTTACCAATCTATTGTCCTAACAATAGATGTTTAGCATGCCATCTATACAAGGTCTCCAAAGGAGCAGTCTTAATGTTTATATATTAACTATTATAGAAAAGCTTATCTTAAGGTGAGACAGTTATTCCAACCACTGCTTAATTACTTTTTAAGGAATAGCTAATCCTTGTCGTTAGTCGAATAAATCGACGATCCTGGGCAGCTGATGGCAAATTCTTAATCGTTTCCTAAATAGGGTTGCGGTAATTAATGCATAAGCAAAATGAACCGTCTTTCCTAATTAGCTATACACAATTCTCAGGATATTGAGTTAGGCTATATGAATCTTCTATTTTAAAACTTACTTAAATCAGGGTTTCGATTCCTCCAATGATGGTACTAGCCGTTTTGGAGATTTCATATTATTACAGCCTTAAATGGAATATAAATTCCTAACTCTACTTGCCTCTAGGAGGTAAATAGGGTAATATTTACAGAAGATAATCAAGACGCACGAAGATTACAGAGATTTTCCAGATCTCGGGCTCCAGTTCATTCATATTTGCCTAGATAAGTGGCATATTTACGTTACGAGTCCACAGATTTAACCAAAGACGTTTTCTTGGAAAAATTCCATTCTGGATATCATCTTTGAATACCATTAGTTGACTTTAATACCGTATGACCATTGGAATATCTTTGTGGTTTCATGCATTAAACCCCCATACTGATCAGGCATGGAAGCAATCTATGGAACATATTAAGATACACCAATCCTCATATGGTGCTTTTGTCATACCATCTGGTATTCGTAATCGTTAGAGATCAAAGAGATATCAATTACATATGATGATGTACTTCATCTGGAGAGAGGGTACACTAGAATTTCACGACTGAAGATTTCTGACAGGAATAGAAGAAACGGTTCCTATGATTTTCTACTTGTAAGCTTTACCTTACACTTAATATCTAAGGTTCTTATGGTAGATTTTTAAGAGTCCACAATATTTTCAATTTATGAAGGATTGATTGGCATCTGAATCAAAGCAGAACTCGTAGCGTTCATTCTACTTCATATTTTATGCTTAAGGTTCTAATAGGCAGATTTAATAACTTACAAAATTTATTCCACAAGTAACTTATCTGCACCTGCATCAAACAATACCCTTGCATACACATCATGGATAAGGACGTACCAGTTATAATATTGTCATCTTGTATGACCTCTTTTGCTTCCATCTGAGAGCCCTTAGCGTTTGTCTTCCTATATCCTTTAAGCTTCTTCGCATACTTTGGGCAATTGGATTTGATATGCCCTTTCTCGTTACAGTTGTAACAAGTCGCATCTCCTATCTTCTGGCATTCCAATGTTTTATGCTCTCTAGATTTGCAGATCCCACAAGCCCTAGGCTGCGACTGGGATTTTGATTCGAACCTGCACTTCCCATAATGGCGCTTTTTGCATGTCTTGCATACAAGTTTCTCGTTGGACTTTTGTTTGTTCTTCTTCTTAGAGCTCTGGGAGTTATCTTCCTCCCTTTTTCTTTTTAGCTCATCTTTTGCATTTGAGGCATGAACAAGATCCCCCTTATGAGTAAGGAGATGGGGTCCTAGATAAAATTTGGAGCGAGTAGCATGGGGTTCCTTGATCTTTTTCACAGCCTTCTTCACAGCTTTTCCAACAGCTGCGTCTATCATAGTTTGAAGGACATCTTTGGAAATTTTAAGGTTCACAATTGTATCATCATTGACATGGGCCGCATCATCCATAACACGATCAACGGCTGTCTTATCTGAGTTTGCCATACTCGATATTGGTTCCTAACACCAATAAAACAATTTCTTAGTTGCAATCCAACAACTGCTATTCGTCATCCAGGTGACCTAATATACTAACCATGGTATCGTTATACCATACGGGCTAATATAGTACGAACATTCTCTATGAATGTCCTGTAGATATGTATATATATATCAATTATACTTAGCCTAGGCCATAGAAGACTGATGTGTGCTAAACAGACTATAAAAATTAACTAAATTAGACTCTCTAAGCTAGACACTAAAAAGCTTTAAATCTAGACTCGACCTAAAACCACACAATCGGCAAGTGTACCGATCAATGTAGTATAACCTAAAAAGTCCGGATATCGAACCACGAGACTCTATGAACCACGTAAGCTAGACTCTGACTAGACACTGACAGACACGACTTAGCTTGTTTAATTTTTTTTTTGGGGGGGGGGGTTACGAAAAATTAAGGAAATCTATATTAAACTACTAAATTAAACTAGAACTAGACTAAAGACGAATGACGACTGTGGACTTTACTTATATGAGAACGGGACCACCTAGACAAGAATCCTGGATTGTTTTTAAGAGATTACCGATTAAGTTAAATGCACGAGTTATGGAACCGAGATCTTAAAATACTAAACCTATTAAGAACCAACGAGGCCCTTTCGACCCTTCTCAAGGAGAAACCTGTGGAACTACCTAGGTCGTTAATCCTACCGGTTATTAGACGCTTTTCTAATTGTCTAATTATTGTGTAAGTACCCTAATATTGACATATTCTTTTCCAATCCTAGATCTAGGGTAGTTTAAAGTAATTAATTTGACTTGATAGACTAATAAAACCGACAGGTAAACCAAGACATGACCTTTTCCAAGGACTATCTAAAGCAATTCGCCGGGTAAGACCTACCAATAGCCCCTCACTTTCCAGGTATTAGGACTAGTAGAGCACTAAGACTTAGCAAATTATTACCACTTATTTCTAGAGGTTATCGGCCGATTCTCCCTAAAGAGTGAAGGTTTTCTAACGTGATATAGACACTCACCGAAACCCTAAACCCTAATATGACTCTATGTTGTGATATAGACCGTCACTAAGAATCATATGAAGCAAATAATAACAATAAACCAATTCAAAGTACGCATACACATCAAACCATTAAATCAAACCTCTTACTAAACACAATCATCCATAACAATCATGCAAATAACAAAAACGGTAAAATCTTTATATTAATCCATTCATCAAGTCTAGGTGGTTTATGAAATTAGCCAAGCATCTTAGTAAATGAAAACAAAACAAAGATGTCTAAACATGAATTCATTGTAACAAAGTTCCAAGAAAGTAATCGACAAAACAAGGGATTAGAAAACCTGATATATTCTTCGATTCTTCGCTCTTGACTCGTACCAATGATTTCCAAGCCTTGAAATCTCCGATTGCTTGCCAAGAGTGCTCCCAAAATTGCCCAAAGAACTACCAATTCGTAATTAGGGTTTTCAATTAAGTTTCTTGGGAATTATTCAACCAAACGCTAGCTGCTAAACCACAAATCCGAAATCAACCCCCTCGCGTGACGCCAAGGGGGTGTCGCGTCGCGCGGCGCCTCCACATCCTCATATTTCTGATTTTTTTATTTTATTTAATTTCCAGCTTCTCCGACGCGCGTACTGATGCGTGCGAAGTGTCGTATATTTTAGGTGTATATTTTAAGCCCTTTTTAACACTTACTTTAGCCAAGTTTTAAATTTATAAAACACGATATTTCACTAACACTAAACACACATATGGGCAAGTGCACCCATCGTTGAGTGTAGTATAGCGTTGGTAAGATACCGAGGTCGTCCAAGGACACAAGAGCTTTTAGTACCGGTTTATCCTCAACGTCTAACCAAAATAAAAGTTTGGAAAAAATGTTTTAGACTAAGAAAAATAAAAACTAACTAAAATGCTGAAAATAAAAATAAAATAAAAACAGATAGACAAGATGAATCACTTGGTTCCGACTCGTATCTAGTATAACCTTTGATTATTTCCGCACTTTTGCACATAATTAAGAGATTATCTTAGTTATTGTAGTAGGCCCCTCTTTTGAAGGTGACGTTACCCTCACCCCAGTAGTTTGAGTCAGCAGGGATACAATCCTAAAGGGGTGGATTATTGGAAGATAATGAATTAAGTTATTAATGCAGTATTGTGGTAGGCCCCGCTTTTGGCGGTGACGTTACCCTCGACTAAGTAGTCTGAGTCAGCAGGGATACAGTCCTAAATAGCCAGGTTATAGTATTAATAGTAGTTAACTTATGAGGGGATCAAAGAGTTTGGACCCCCGCCATCCAATACCGTGAAGTATTGAAGGAGGTCCTACTAAATTTGACCCAGGTCCATTGCAGGACCTCTAAACGCTGAACAATGGCAAGACCTTTACCAAACCGTTCCCTTAACCCCCGACCAGGTAGCCAACATACCTCCATATAGACCGTGGAGATATGAATGGTGAAAATCCTTTATTTTATATAGACAGTAAAATAATGCCAAGACACCACGGACAAACGATAAGGAAAGATCACCTTCAACATAAGTAACTAGTTATTAAAGTCATTAATACAAAACCAAATAAAAAGTGCAAAAGATTAGAAATAAAAAGTATTACACTAGACACTTTGTCTTCACCAAGTGATGTAAGAGACTTAGGCAAACATGGCCTTGATTGTCAAGAACTCTTACGATCAATCTTGGATCCCGAGACGACTCACACACTCTATGATGGACAATGGATGATGGTGGTGGATGATGGTGTTGTGATGGTGGTGGGTGGTGGATGAAGTGTGAGAGAGGTGGTGTGCCAAGGGATGAGTTGCAATGAAACCAAGCACTCCTATTTATAGGCTGAACAGAGGCCTGGGCACGGCCCCGTGTTCGCTGGGCACGGCCCCGTGCCCGTCTGACACTCTCTCTCTTCATTAATTGTAATTCGCAATTACAATTAATGCGCCTGCAGTACTTTCGGCACGCCCCCGTGTCCGCTGAGCACGGCCCGTGGTGGGCAATAGAAGCTTCTATAGGTTTGTCTTTTCTGCTGCTTCTTGGGCACGACCCCGTGCTGGCTGAGCACGGGGCGTGTTCAGCCTTCTGTTTTCTCTATTTTGCTTTGGAAGGTGCCGTTGAGGGCTCGGGCAATCCACTAATGTTCCTTTTCTTGTATTTATGTTGGATTTAGCTGTCTTTTTGCTTCTTTTGCGTTTTTGAGCTCATTTAATCCTGAAAATACAAAAGGAAGACAAAAACACTCTTTTTCCAATATTAGTACTAAAAAAGGGTTAGTTTTATGCCTCATTTGATGTAATTTATATGTTGCATTTTACACACATCAAATACCCCCACACTTAAACTTTTGCTTGTCCTCAAGCAAAACTCTTTAATATTTGGCTTACACTCCCAAATGGAATAGGTAGAAGAGAAGGTTTTGGGCTTGTCATAGAGTGTCGGGGTTTCCAAGATCTTTTTTTGGGTTTTATTTTTATTTATTTACACTCCTATTCGTAATGATTTATTTAGAACTGTTCATAAAAGAAATTACTTATTTGGGCATAACATGCCTTTTTAAAATTCTATTTATATACAAGTTCACATACCTCGCGGGGAAATCACTCACACTCGGCCGAAGGTGTATTTTTAGTGAATCACTCGAGAGCGGCATGGAACTTATTCCTACCATAGGCTTGCCAAGAAATCAATCCTCCTCCTTTTTAACTTTTATACCTTTGTAGATATCAAGAGGACTTTGTGGGTTAAGGGTTGGCTAGGGTTAAAGGTAGGTGGTTGGGTTAGTGGTTAGTAGAAAAAGGGCTAAAAAGCGTAACAAGTGTCGGTTTTCGTATTTTTGCAACTTTTTATTTTTGATGAAGCTTGTATTCAAACAAAGTTATTTTTGATTACTTTGTTTGTTTATTTCCTTTTTGCTTCATTTTTCTCTATTTTTTTTTTTTTTTTTTTTCTTTCGAAGAACCGAACTTGTTACTAAAATAAAGGGTTAAAAATGAAAAAGGTTTTGGTGGGTGAAAGGGTTTTTGTTTTGGGTGATGAAACGAAAAGGTTTAGGCTCAAAGGGGCTAACTAGGGGGATTTTTTTTTTTTTTTTTTTTGGGTAGGTGGTAAAAGAAAAAGAAAAATAATGGTGTAGAAATGAAAAAAGGGTTAGTCCTAATGCCTCTATCATTTACTTACTCGGGTTTAAGTTGATAAGGACCGGGAATGTATTGTCATGGCAAGTTCTAGAGTTGTAAGAACCAAGCGGCTATTCACACAAGAAACGAAAAATGAGCATTTAGTCAAATGATATGAAATTGTGTGCTCAATAAAGGCTCAAAACTCACTTTTGTGGGAATGGGTTTTTTATGTGATCAAGTATATATAATCAAATTTTAAATAAGTTTGTCATGCCTTTTCATAATTTTCTTATGTTGGTTCTTTTTATCACTACGCTATCGGTTGTAAATTTGTAAAAATATAACCTTTTTGAGAGCTTGAATTTCCCGAGTTAAACTTAGACAAGTAAAAAAAATGAAATTTTTGAAAAATTTTGGGGTGATTAGCGGTTCCAATAGAGTTTTGTGTAAGGCTTGTATTTAGGACTTGCAAAATTCAAGGTTTTAGCATCCCCCCCACACTTAAATTACACATTGTCCTCAATGTGTCCCAAAAATAAATTTTTAGGTTGATTAGATGTGTAAAATAGTGTTTAAAAGCAAAAATTTGTGTTACTGGGCACTGAACACGGCCCCGTGTTATCCGGGCACGGCCCCGTGTTTAAGTGCCAGTAACAAAATTGAAATAAGAGGAACAGAAGTCTGGGCACGGGGGCGTGTTGGGTGAACACGGCCCGTGTCCAGTTACCTGTACTGGGCGTTTTCTGCAGGTGGTTCGACACGGGGCCGTGTTGGTTGGGCACGGCCCGTGTTGAACCTTCTGAAAGGGAGAAATCTGTCGGGTTGCCTCGTTCTTGTGCATGGGATCATTTTTCTCGTTCCCCTTTTCATCCTTTACCACCATGAGTGTGTTTTATTCCTGAAAATTAAACTAACTAGAAAACATAAAAATTAAATTAAGCTAAGGATAGTTCCGTGGAATGCCTCCATGGTGCGCCACGTTTATAAGGGTCCTTGGCTAGACCCAAAGCCTGGTCATATGCTACCCAAGTGGGATGTGTTGCATCCCATGTTACACCGTCGGAGAGCGTCATCCAAACTTGAGTCTATGACCTTCATGTAGTTGACCGGATCTTCTTCCTCTACTCGCTTTCCACATTCAAATTTCACTTCCTCATTCCCAAACTTCAATGTTAGAGTTCCGTCATTCATATCCACCAATGCTTGGGCGGTGGCTAGGAATGGCCTCCCGAGGATGAGGGGGACCTCGGTGTCTTCTTCCATGTCTAGAATGACAAAGTCGGTTGGAAAGACGAATTTGTCAACCTTGACTAGCAGATTTTCGGCGACACCATGTGGGAATTTGACGGACCTGTCGGCGAGTTGTATGCTCATCTTTGTGGGGCTTGTTGTTCCTAGGCCAAGTCGCTTGAACATTGATGTGGGCATGAGGTTGATGCTAGCTCCAAGATCGGCTAAAGCATTTCGGACGGGGGACTTCCCAATCGAACAAGGGATTGTGAAGCTCCCGGGATCGATTTTCTTTTGTGGAAGTTTGTTGAGTACTAGAGCTGAGCATTCTTCGCCTAAGTTAACTAATTGCAATGATTCAATTTTCTTTTTGTGAGTGAGGAAATCCCTCATGAATTTTGCATATTTAGGCATTTGGGTTAGGACCTCAATAAAAGGAATATTGACATGCAATTGTTTTAGTAAGCTTTCGAACTTTGCGAATTGCTCATCGGTCTTTTGACGATTTAACCTACCGGGGTACGGGATTGGAGGAGTCTTGGTGGGCCCTTGATTTGGTGTAGAAGCTTTTTCTGGCGCAGGAGGAGTCACAGGCTGACTAGAATGGCTTCTTTCATTTGGCGACAATGGAGCATCCTCGGGACCCACGGTTCGATTTCTTAATGTGATGAGATGTACTTGTGCCTTTGGGTTTGTTTCGGTATTACTGGGTAATGCGCCTTGCGGTCTCTCGGAGAAATTTTGAGCTAGCTGATTTAATTGTTTTTCAACGTTTTGAATGCTAGCTTGTTGATTTCTGAAATTTGATTCCAATTGTTGAAATCGATCCAAGTTTTTCTTTTCAGTGTCAGAGATGAGGCGAGATACAGTATCTTCAAGCCTTTCTCTTCCACCTTGTTGTTGAGGAAAATTTTGCGGTTGTTGAAAATTAGTTCGTTGATTTTGTTGGTTACTACTATTGCCGGGATCTCTCCAACCAAGATTTGGGTGGTTACGCCATCCTTGGTTGTAGGTACCCGTTGGAGGACCCGACGGCCTAGGTCTATTATCCATGTAGTTTACCGTTTCAGTTTGTTCATCTAATTCTTTCATACAACTCCAATTTTCATGTGACCCACCACATCCTTCACAAGCCATAACCGAGGCCGTTTTTGTCATTTCTAGCCTTTTGATTTTTGAAGAGAGGGCCTCGATTTGGGCTTGTAAAGAGGTGCTTTCATCAACCTTATGGGCGCCCGGGGCAATAGATTTATTACCTCGGGGAGTGTGCCATTGAAAATTGGTTTGAGCAATTTCCTCAATTTGGTTATATATTTCATTTGGGCGACGATTACCTAAGAGTCCCCCGGAGCTTGAATCAAGTGTTTGTCTTGTGTGTGGCAACAATCCATTGTAGAAAGTGGATACCTGTTGCCATACCGCTAGACCATGGTGAGGACACTTTCTTAGAAGCTCCTTGAACCTTTCCCAAGTTTCATATAAGGATTCCCCATCCTCTTGTGAGTATGTATTAATTTCAGTCATTAATTTAGCCGTTTTAGCAGGAGGGAAATACTTATACAAAAACTTTTGGGCGAGTTCATCCCAGGTGTTTACCGATCCAACTGGGAGGGTGTTAAGCCAAGCCTTAGCTCGGTCTTTTAATGAGAAAGGAAACATTCGAAGGCGGATGGCGTCATTTGATGCTCCATTGATCCGAAAGGTATCACATATTTCTAAAAAGTTAGTAATATGTAGATGGGGATCCTCGTCCGCAAGCCCGTGGAAGGTTGCGGAGTTTTGGAGCATTTGTATCAAATGCGGCCGAAGTTCGAAGTTGTTGGCCTCGACATTCGGTGCATTGATAGCAGCGCCAAGATTGCCTACGGTAGGCCGTAGGTAATCCATGAGGGTACGTTGGTCCGCCATTGGAAGTGGGTCCCCCGAAGCTTTCTCTTGATTTTTAGCTTTTAGTCTTTTTCTGAGAAAGCGCTCGGGTTCTTATAGGGGTTCTTTTATGTCTCTACTAGAACTGGAGCTCATGCACTACGTAGGAGGTTCAAATGTGGCGCCTGGGTTCCGAGTCCTGCAACAAAAACAGAAAAGAACGCTGGTCAGAATGTTTACCACGGCCCCGTGCTCAGTGAGCACGGCCCGTGTTGAGAGATACAGTAATTGTTTTCTGGATTCCCAGTTACTGGGAGTTGGACACGACCCTGTGTTGCACCGACACGGCCCCGTGTTCAGCTCTCTGTAACTCAGAAAATAAAAACTGCCAGTGATGATGCTGGGCACGGCCCGTGTCTGACCGGGCACGGCCCGTGCTGAGCTCTGCAGAAGCTGAAAAACTAAGAAAATCCTAAAAAAATTAAAAAGAAAAATAAAAGATGATTAGGCCGTTGATTCCTAACTTTCTTAAAATCCTTGTGTCCCCGGCAACGGCGCCAAAAACTTGATGCGTGCGAAGTGTCGTATATTTTAGGTGTATATTTTAAGCCCTTTTTAACACTTACTTTAGCCAAGTTTTAAATTTATAAAACACGATATTTCACTAACACTAAACACACATATGGGCAAGTGCACCCATCGTTGAGTGTAGTATAGCGTTGGTAAGATACCGAGGTCGTCCAAGGACACAAGAGCTTTTAGTACCGGTTTATCCTCAACGTCTAACCAAAATAAAAGTTTGGAAAAAATGTTTTAGACTAAGAAAAATAAAAACTAACTAAAATGCTGAAAATAAAAATAAAATAAAAACAGATAGACAAGATGAATCACTTGGTTCCGACTCGTATCTAGTATAACCTTTGATTATTTCCGCACTTTTGCACATAATTAAGAGATTATCTTAGTTATTGTAGTAGGCCCCTCTTTTGAAGGTGACGTTACCCTCACCCCAGTAGTTTGAGTCAGCAGGGATACAATCCTAAAGGGGTGGATTATTGGAAGATAATGAATTAAGTTATTAATGCAGTATTGTGGTAGGCCCCGCTTTTGGCGGTGACGTTACCCTCGACTAAGTAGTCTGAGTCAGCAGGGATACAGTCCTAAATAGCCGGGTTATAGTATTAATAGTAGTTAACTTATGAGGGGATCAAAGAGTTTGGACCCCCGCCATCCAATACCGTGAAGTACTGAAGGAGGTCCTACTAAATTTGACCCAGGTCCATTGCAGGACCTCTAAACGCTGAACAATGGCAAGACCTTTACCAAACCGTTCCCTTAACCCCCGACCAGGTAGCCAACATACCTCCATATAGACCGTGGAGATATGAATGGTGAAAATCCTTTATTTTATATAGACAGTAAAATAATGCCAAGACACCACGGACAAACGATAAGGAAAGATCACCTTCAACATAAGTAACTAGTTATTAAAGTCATTAATACAAAACCAAATAAAAAGTGCAAAAGATTAGAAATAAAAAGTATTACACTAGACACTTTGTCTTCACCAAGTGATGTAAGAGACTTAGGCAAACATGGCCTTGATTGTCAAGAACTCTTACGATCAATCTTGGATCCCGAGACGACTCACACACTCTATGATGGACAATGGATGATGGTGGTGGATGATGGTGTTGTGATGGTGGTGGGTGGTGGATGAAGTGTGAGAGAGGTGGTGTGCCAAGGGATGAGTTGCAATGAAACCAAGCACTCCTATTTATAGGCTGAACAGAGGCCTGGGCACGGCCCCGTGTTCGCTGGGCACGGCCCCGTGCCCGTCTGACACTCTCTCTCTTCATTAATTGTAATTCGCAATTACAATTAATGCGCCTGCAGTACTTTCGGCACGCCCCCGTGTCCGCTGAGCACGGCCCGTGGTGGGCAATAGAAGCTTCTATAGGTTTGTCTTTTCTGCTGCTTCTTGGGCACGACCCCGTGCTGGCTGAGCACGGGGCGTGTTCAGCCTTCTGTTTTCTCTATTTTGCTTTGGAAGGTGCCGTTGAGGGCTCGGGCAATCCACTAATGTTCCTTTTCTTGTATTTATGTTGGATTTAGCTGTCTTTTTGCTTCTTTTGCGTTTTTGAGCTCATTTAATCCTGAAAATACAAAAGGAAGACAAAAACACTCTTTTTCCAATATTAGTACTAAAAAAGGGTTAGTTTTATGCCTCATTTGATGTAATTTATATGTTGCATTTTACACACATCACGTACGAATCCCGGTTTTCTTCTAAACTGCTCGTTTTGACTTGTTTTTCGTCACCTTAAGCTACGGGACCTGAAATCAAAGCTTAACGTCAGCAGTATCACAATTCTAACCTAAACTAGACTCAAAACAACTGAAAACTGACCAAAATATACACTATAAACATATGTACTTGACAGTACATCAAACATCCCCACACTTACTCTTTTTTCGTCCTCGAAAAAGAATTATGCAACGGAATCAGAAACAAATAATCACCCGGGTCAAAAGCATAGGTATAATTAATTAAAACAAAGACTTGCGTTTGCCGCGATTGCGAATATACTTGTCCACTTTAAACCCAAGTTCAATCCTAAGCCCTTATCATGTGATTTTAATTTAAGTGCGGTCAATCTACCTAGGGTCTCACACCAGAATTTACGATCCACCTACTCCCACCTCAAGCTTATAGGACTAAAGGGACGATCATTTGACCAATTCCCAACCGTCTTATATCAAAACCAAGAGAGTTTACAATCAACTTTTTTTTTCATTTTTTTGCTTTGCTTTTTGCTCTTTTTTTTTCTTTTTTCTTTTTCTCGTGAGTCTAGACGATGCTTTCCCTAACCAAGAGGTATTCCGGCTGTAGAGTCGCTATCCCCAACCACAAATTACTTAGGTTTCGGTACTTTTAATGGGCAATTCGATTTCACACATCCCAGAGGCATTCCGGCTGTAGAGTCGCTATCCCCAACTCGGATTACATAGACCTGTGTTACTTTCATTTAGTTTCTAGCTCACTTTTTATTCTTTTTTTTTCTCGGAAGATCACAAACTCTAACGGTTTTAACTTATAACGGTGCCCCTTATACTCTTATTGGCAGTTTTAGTTTCCCATATCTCCCAGGCGAGAACCCACTAGCAGACCGACAATTAAGGTATATTAGCTCAAAGGGACTTAAAACCAAACCCGGGCCTATCCACATATCCCTAACTAGACGCAAGCTTGATCTATTATAATCTCATATTATTATTATTCGAACCCGAGCAAAAATTCATCTTTTCTATCACTTTCCGCTTTAATTGCAAACTTCTTTTTTTATTCGAAAGACATTTTCTGATTTTTTCAATTTTTTTTTTTTATTTTTCAATTTTTTTAATTTTTTTGTGTTTTTTCATATTTATGACTCAAATATTTACAAGTATCCCATCCCCACACTTAGAGATTGCATTGTCCCTAATGCAAGAACGAAAATACAACTCAACAACTACCTAAAAATAAAAACTGCAAACGAAATAAATAAAAATATACAACAACAAAAAGGGAAACGACTTAGCTGTATATGTGAGACTGTCAAAGTGCCAGTCGTTTCCACATAAGCCCTCCAATACCGAACGTGCTCAGCAAACAATACCAAACTCTCTCACACACGAACGGAAAGCGGCTCCAAATCATCAACCTAAAACATAAATACCATACCAAACATACGACTACCACATGTTCAACATACCATCATCCACAGTTCAAATGAAAAATAAAATATATGTCCTACGGATACAACCAAATCGAACTACTGAAACAGCATAAATAAAATAAAACATGAAAGGATATATATGCTGCTGCAGTCTGCTACATCACTCGTCATCTGAATCTTCCTCCATCTGCTGGGTCCTTGAACCTCCAGCCTGCTGCCACCCGAACTGACCACTATAAGCATAACCACTTTGCCCCCCCCCCCACTGGTCATACCCCGGGTACTGACCATAGACATATGGGGTCTGCTGCTCGCCTCCATAAAGTGGTGGAGGTAATAATCCGGCAAAGGGTGGAGGTATCTGAGCATTTAATGACATACCCGACATCATATACCTGAGCATGTCGTCCTGTCGGCGGTGGTTCTGCATCGTCCACTGGTGGTCAACCCGCATCCTATCTTCAATCTGATCAAACCTCTACTATGTGTAGTCAAAAACAGCCTCAGGAGTGAACGGGTCAGGTCTCTGCTGTCTAACTGGCTGCTGTGGAGGAGGAGTCTCACGCCTCTGTGGAGGTACCGGCCGTCGTGCCGGAGGAGCGCCCACTTCATAATTCCATTGTGGCGAGTCCGAAAATGTTAAAACACTCGCTAACTGTAGCTCCGCAACACCCCAATAAACCGTTGGAAAACTCACATGCATCTGTTCCAACTTATATTTTGTAAGGGCCCGTATATTCCCTGCCAACCTAGCTATGTACGACCCAAGATCCATGGCAGCCCTTTTTCCTCCCCTACGAGGCCTATTGCACGACCATGCGAAAAAACTTGCCAAGTTCCAATTCCTCTTTTCCACCATACACATCAACGCGAAAATATCTAACCAATTTGCTTTATTTTCACCCGATTTCCTCGCCACAACCGTAGTCGCCAACATTTTCAAAATATACCTATGTATAGGATCACGAACCGATGTGATAAGGTTCGTTTGGGCGAACGGTTGGGTCGCAATCTCCTCCCAAAATCTAGCCAAGTCTGCCGAATCCAAACACTTCGGCCGAGGATGAGTATACACACCCCTTAAACCATTGACAAACTCATCTGTCCTCACCTCCTCATCCGTATAAAAACCCAAGGCCACTCCAAATTGAGGAATACTCATCTCGTACAAATTTCGGCCCAATGAAAAAGACACCGCATTATTTTCCACAAAAGTACCCTCTTTATGATGGAAGGTACAATGGAACTCAAGTGTAAGTTCAGTATACTGCGGCCACCGGCAATCCATTGCCGCTCTCAGTCGTGGCCCCAACAACTCCGTCACCCGATCACTCGCTCCCATACTGTGCAACCACTCCCAGTTAATTGTACGATGCTCCAACATGTGAGTTACCGCATATTTCTTTAATTTCCCCCTTTCCTCACTGTCTTCTTCAAAGTCTAAGACCGGGTGATCAACAATCCTCTCGACACGGGAATACACTCTCCTATCAAATCCCCGATACTTGATCTTCCTTTTTCTTTAGTTTGATGATGAACCTTCACCCGACATGTTTCTGCAAAACAAGAAAGATTTGACAAGAAAACAATGCAGAAAGTCAGTAATCACAAACTATTTTTGGTGTTTTTAATTTTTTAATTTTTTTTAATTTTTTTTTATATTTTTTTATTAAATAAAAACCAGAATAGCCGTATAGCATTTCATTCGCGGCTAATTCTGAAAATAAAGTTAAAGAAAAACAATGAGTTACCGTTTACAAAAGCGTAAGTTACACATCATTCTACCCGAATGGAGATTGAGTACGGGCAAAATGTTGTGAACTTGTACATGCATATAAGTAAACCTGACACTAGACTCTAAATACTACTTCTAAGACGACTACTAGACTCACTAACTCGAACAACCTAAGACTCAATGTACACTATCTCCTCCCGGCACTTTAATTGTCCTCAATTAAGCATAAGTGCCGAAATATCCCCACACTTGAGGCGAAACACGTGAGAGTTTGACTTTTTAAACCTTAACGCAACGTTTGTGGCAACAAAATCCGTTTAGAAAACTAATCACATTTGCAAAAATCAGTTCAACAACATATTTTTTTGCAAAAAAAAAATCTTTAGTTATAGCCAAACAAACCTGTAAAGCTCAAACATGTTGTCTAGTTGTCCAAACATACCCCACAAGTCTCAAACAACCCCAAGCAAACCAACCCGAACCAACCGCAAACCCCATTGTATGTAAACATCCCAAACAAAACCACCCGCATACCATGAACATCACAAAGGGCTCAAAAATCCTAACTTTATCAACCTACACAAACCCTAGATCTAAAACATGACTGACCCGACACTACAACTATGAAATAAAGTTACCTACTAACAAGAAATCACATAAATCGTACCTTGGATTCGGATTTAGCAAGAAAAATGAGACCTTGAAGTTGTGGTGCACGAATTTGTCCAAAAACGCGAAAATGCAGCGCGAAATCGGGTGAAATTGATGGTTAAGATTGTGGGGAATGTGATTGTGGTGATTTAGGAAGAAGAATGGAGTGATTTGGTGGAAAAACGAGTGAGTTATGGTGATTAAGGTGAAATTCGCGACTTAGGGTTTTGAATGTGAAAAGGGAAAGTTATTTCAGCAACAGGTTCAATTATCATGTTTTAATCCGGTTCAATAGGGTCTCGCGCGACGCCAGGGGTCAGGGGGGAGGCCCCGCGTCACGCGGTGGGTCCGATTTGAATTGTTTTTGAACTTTACCCCTAGACGTGCCGCTAAGGCCCTAGGCGTCACGCCTAGGGCTGTTTTTTCCAGGGAGTTTCGTCAAAAATCCTTGTTCATGCCTTAGAAAAAATTTTCAACATTTTCCCAAACCATCCAAAACCTCTCAAATTTTTTCCAAGTGTCCAAGAAACATACCTGGGACCTCTTTTCTCATGCTTTTTCCCGTTCCATAGCGGTGACGAAACCTGCAAAATTCTCAACGACACAAAACAAACACCGAAAAACTACGAAAATACTTGTTAGAACACGAAAATACGCAAACGACGACTCTTATACAAACGATACAAAATGTACACTTGGGCTTTTACCCAACACACTAATTGGCGGCTTTAGGTGGGATTTCGAGAGGAGTTACCTCCCTCTCATCCTTGTTTATCGCTCCTCCAATGTAATGCTTCAAACGATGACCATTCACCTTCCAACTACGGCCATCCGCCTCATCCAAGATCTCCACCGCTCCATACGGAAACACATAGTGAACCATATACGGTCCCGACCACTTCGATTTCAACTTACCCGCAAAAAGCTTTAACCTTGAATTATAAAGAAGCACTTTATCGCCTTTGCTAAACTCCTTTACTTTCCTTAACCTTTTATCATGCAACAACTTCGTTTTCTCTTTAATTCCCAACGATCGAGCATACGCCGCATCCCTAAGCTCTTCAAGCTCATGAATTTGAAAGAAATGCTTCCTAGCGGCTTCGGTCATGTCTAAATTAACGCTTTTTAAAGCCCAAAGCGCTCTATGTTCTAACTCGACGGGAAGATGACAAGCTTTTCCGTAGACGATCATAAAAGGTGTAGTTCCTAAAGGGGTCTTGTAGGCGGTTCTAAATGCCCACAATGCATCGTCTAGCTTGTCGGACCAATCTTTCCTATTTTTACCAACTGTTTTCTCTAAGATTCGTTTAATACCGCGATTTGCATTCTCCACTTGTCCACTCGTTTGTGGATGATATGCGGTAGATAAACGATGAGTGACACCGTAGCGTGCAAGCAACTTCTCCATCAATGCATTGCAAAAGTGAGTGCCAGGGTCACTAATTAAGGCTTTAGGGGTACCGAATCGTGAAAAGAGCTTCCTAAGAAATTTCAACACTACTCGGGCTTCGTTTGTGGGAAGAGCTTGAGCCTCAACCCATTTGGACACATAGTCGATCGCCACGAGTATGTAACGGTTTCCTTTGGAGTTTGGGAAGGGTCCCATGAAATCGATGCCCTAAAGGTCAAAAACCTCCACTACTTGTATGGGGTTTTGAGGCATCTCATCTTTGGCGAAAATATTGCCGGTTCGTTGACATGCATCACACATCTTCACGAACTCCTCGGCATCTCTAGGAACGGTAGGCCAATAGAAACCACAATCGAATACCTTTTGGGCGGTGGCGTGTGCACCATTATGTCCTCCCGTGAGGCCTTCATGCACATGCTTAATAATGTTCCAACCTTCTTCTCTTGACACACAACGTCTAAGAACTCTATCTCCTCCTATCCTAAAGAGAAAAGGATCGTCCCAAACATACTTTCTCGCCTCACTAATAAGTCGCTTCCTTTGTTGTGTAGACATCCCTTTCACAATATCGCCACTAGAGAGATAATTTGCTAAGTCGCAAAACCATGGCAATCCTTCTTTCTCGGCCTCAACAAACTCTATAGACTCGTGAGGGAATGTGTCTCCAATCTCCTCCTCACGAATCTCTTCCCTCTTGGGATCCTCTAACCGCGATAAATGATCGACTGCCACATTCTCGGCCCCTCTCTTGTCCCTAATCTCAATATCGAACTCGCTACGCAAAAGAATCCACCGAATGAGTCGGGGTTTAGCGTCTTTCTTTTGAAAAAGAAAACGTAACGCGGAATGATCGGTGAAAACTATGGTCTTGGATAAAACGAGGTACGAGCGGAATTTATCAAAAGCGAAAACTACGGCTAAAAGCTCTTTCTCCGTGGTAGTGTAGTTTTCTTGAGCATCATTGAGCGTTTTGCTCGCGTAGTAGATGGGGTGGAAGTGCTTATCCTTTCTTTGTCCTAGTACCGCTCCAACGGCATTGTCACTCGCATCGCACATGAGCTCAAAGGGCAAGCTCCAGTCGAGCGAGATAAGAATAGGTGCACTAACCAACTGTTCCTTCAAGAAATTGAAGGCCTTAAGACACTCCTCGTCGAAAACGAAGAATGGAACGTCTTTCTCTAGCAACCGGGTCATGGGGCGGGTGATTTTTGAGAAATCCCTAATAAAGCGTCTATAGAAGCCCGCATGCCCTAAAAAACTCCTAATCGACTTAACACTCGTGGGTGGAGGTAACCTACTAATGGTATCTATTTTCGCACAATCTACCTCAATACCCTCTCTAGAAATCTTATGCCCTAGCACTATACCTTCCGTCACCATGAAGTGACACTTCTCCCAGTTTAGCATAAGCTTCGTCTCCACACACCGCTTTAACATCCTCTCCAAATTCTTCAAACACACCTCGAAAGAATCACCATAAACTGAAAAATCATCCATGAAAACCTCCATGGAAGTCTATATCATATCCTGAAATATGGCGACCATACAACGCTGAAAGGTAGCCGGAGCGTTACATAACCCGAATGGCATGCGTCGGTACGCATAGGTGCCATAGGGGCATGTGAAGGTGGTTTTATCCTGATCCTCCGGTGCGATGGGGATCTGGAAGTAACCGGAAAAGCCGTCTAGAAAACAATAGAATTGTTGACCGGCGAGACGCTCCAACATTTGATCTATGAAAGGCAATGGGAAGTGGTCTTTACGGGTGGCATCATTCAACTTTCGGTAGTCGATGCACACGCGCCAACCCGTGACCGTACGTGAAGGGGTAAGCTCGTTCTTTTCGTTCATGACAACGGTCACCCCCCCCCCCTTCTTGGGGACAACCTGTGTGGGACTAACCCAAGGTGAATCTGAAATGGGATATATCATCCCCGCATCTAAGAGTTTAAGAACCTCCTTTTTCACTACATCTTGCATGTTGGGGTTAAGCCTCCTTTGTGGTTGCACCACCGGTTTATAATCATCCTCCATGAGTATCCGGTGGGTGCAATAGGAAGGGCTTATGCCCTTAATGTCGGACAATCTCCATGCAATGGCCTCTTTGTTGGCCCTCAACACATCTAACAACCTTACTTTCTCACTCTCCTCTAACTCGGATGAAATAATAACGGGTAGCTCGGAACCCTCCCCTAAGAAAGCATACTCTAGATGAGATGGAAGTACCTTAAGCTCTAAGGGTGGGGGTTGGGTGGTGTCATCACTAACCGCTAATACATCGGGGATTAAAGGAATCCCCTCCTCCTCAACTTCACCTACACTCTCTAACTCCTCTTCTACCTTCTCTCCTACCTTCTCTCCTACCACTAGGTCCGCTCCACTAATGTACTCTAAGCAATGGTCGACACACGAGATAAACGAGTTCAAAAAGTATACGGAATGACAAGGACCACTATAGTCATCCGAACCATTCGGGTGGTTCATGGAACGCTCTATCTCAAATGTAACTCTCTCCTCACCGACCCTAAGAGTGATCTTACCATCATGGACGTCTATAAGGGCCTTAGCGGTACGTAAGAAAGGACGACCTAATATAATGGGAACTCTCTCATCCGCTTCCATATCTAGAATTACGAAATCGGCGGGAAACACGAATTTGTCTACCTTAACTAGCAAGTTCTCAACTATACCCCTAGGGTATTTAACGGACCGATCGGCTAAAGACAATGTCATTCGGGTAGGTGCAAGCTCTCCTAGGTCTAGCTTCTCATAAAGAGAAAAGGGCATCAAGTTGATACTAGCTCCTAAGTCGGCTAAAGCTCGAGTGTTGGTATTACTACCGAATAGACAAGGAATGGTAAAAATACCCGGATCGGTAAGCTTTTCGAGAAGCTTATTTAACACAACGGCGGAACATCCCCCATTCAACGGGACGTTAGACAACTCTCCTAATTTCTCTTTGTTCCTAAGGAGATCTTTCAAGAACTTCGCGTATTTGGGCATTGATTGGAGTGCCTCTATAAATGGAAGGTTAATCTTCAATTGCTTGAAGATGTCCAAAAACTGCCCGTATTCCCTTGAGTATTTTTTATTTTTAAGGCGTGAAGGAAACGGAACATACGCATGGTTCACTAAGGGTGAAGGTCTAACGTCTATTGGGGTTCTCTCAACTTTCTTCTCACTTTGAAACTCACCGGGCTGTGCGGTACTTGCTGGGCTTAGCCTCTTTTGCACTTTGCCGGGAGCCTCCATTTCGATCTCCTCATCTATCACATCTCCCTCTTCATCAACTACTCTCTCTTCGACTCTAGGGTTTCCTACGGTCTTGCCACTACGAGTGGTAATGGCTTTAGCATGGGCATTAGGGTTCGGTAGGGTGTTACCCGCAAACTGACCGGGTAATCTCTCTTCTAGCTTCCTAGACATATCACCTACGACCCTTTGGAGGTCTTGGAAGGAGGCTTGATGGTTCTTAAGCATTAGGTCATGTTCACTAAGGGTCTTTTGAGTGGTTTGGTCCCTAACAACTAGTTGACTCATCATGGACTCCATTCTCTCTATGCTACCCCCTAAATCAAAACTTGGACCTTGACCTGTTTGAACTTGGTTATTTGACCCCCCCCCATCCTTGACCTGCCCATTGAACCCTTTGTTGAACTGTCCACTTGAACCCCCACCAAAAAGTGAATTTTGGCCCCTATTTGGGTTTTGAGCCATTTGAAAGCCAGGGGGTCCATTTGAACGAAATGTGTTATTATTAAAGTTATTATTGTTATTACGCCAACCCGACCCAAAATTATTATTACCCCCAAAACCGCTAGACTGACCTCTACCAAACCCTCCTCCTACATAATCGACCTGCTCCTCTCCAACAAGTAAAGGACACGCACTCGTGTCATGACCCCACGACAAAACTCACATTTGTCTACCTTAGCCTTAATTTCCTTAAGTTCCCTAGTCACGTTTTCCAAAACAGCGGCTAAACTAGGATCCATGGTGACATGGTTCACCCCTCGGGCGGGTGCACTAGTAGTGGTATTGGAACTACCATTTTGATACCTCTGATCAGATCGTGATTGGGATTGAGACTGAGCAAATGCCTCAAAACGCTCTAAACACTCAGCAACTGTAAGAATACCCATCATATGCCCCCCCCCCCCCCCCCGCATTAGTATCGAACCTATCTCGAGTCTCTTGGGTGAGACCGTTATAGAATTTCTCACATAGAGCCCAATCAGAAAGACCATGCTGGGAGCAACGAGCACAAAGGTTTTGGAAACGCTCCCAAGCAAGGTAGTAAGGCTCGTCGGGCTCCATGCGGAAGGAGTGGATTTGGTCTCTAAGACGTGAGGCTTTTGCGGGCGGGAAATACTTGTTCAAAAAGGCTTGACGAAGCCCCGCCCAAGTGGTAAAGGTGCCGGTTGGGTGAGAGTCCAACCAAGTAGCCGCACGGCCGGCTAATGAGAATGGGAAAAGCTGTAGGTAGGTGGCATCGTTGGGTGCACCGTGAAGGTTAAAGGTAGCTAGCATACGAGAGAAACGGTTTATGTGGGCCGGGGCGTCCTCATCGTCTCGGCCATGGAATTGGATGGTATTGGTGATAGCCTGCATGGCATAAGAGGGAATCTGCCATGAATTGTCATTAACTATGGGTGGGACGGTGATGGGTGAAGCAAGGCCGGTGAAATCCTGAGTGGCTTGCTGATGGACGGTTTGCCTAGGGTTTGCCATTGGTTCTAAGTTTGCTGGATTGCTAGAGGTACTAGAAGTAGGGCTATTGGGTGGGGAAGCCTTAGGTGAGGTTTTAGGTGAATGGTTTGGCGAAGGTGGTGGTGTAGGAGGTGGGGTGGGTAACGGGGTGGAATCGAAATTGGGGAAACGAGAAGAGGATGAAGAACTGACCTGTGGGCCTTGGCCCAATTGAGATGATGACGCCTTGACTGGTGGTGGTGGTCCGTGCGAGCGCAGATGTGGCATCCACTACAAGCAAAAACCTGAACACAAGAAAAGCAAACAATAGTTACTACGACTCAAGATGAAAATAAAAGACACAAAACAAAGTAAACACGTAGCACGTATTTGTCAAGTAAATCTATCAAAGCTAATGAATGCAATTACCAAGCGACCCCGGCAACGGCGCCAAAAACTTGATGTGTGCTAAACAGACTATAAAAATTAACTAAATTAGACTCTCTAAGCTAGACACTAAAAAGCTTTAAATCTAGACTCGACCTAAAACCACACAATCGGCAAGTGTACCGATCAATGTAGTATAACCTAAGAAGTCCGGATATCGAACCACGAGACTCTATGAACCACGTAAGCTAGACTCTGACTAGACACTGACAGACACGACTTAACTTGTTTAATTGTTTTGGGGGGGTTACGGAAAATTAAGGAAATCTATATTAAACTACTAAATTAAACTAGAACTAGACTAAAGACGAATGACGACTGTGGACTTTACTTATATGAGAACGGGACCACCTAGACAAGAATCCTAGATTATTTTTAAGAGATTACCGATTAAGTTAAATGCACGAGTTATGGAACCGGGATCTTAAAATACTAAACCTATTAAGAACCAACGAGGCCCTTCGACCCTTCTCAAGGAGAAGCCTGTGGAACTACCTAGGCCGTTAATCCTACCGGTTATTAGACGCTTTTCCAATTGTCTAATTATTGTGTAAGTACCCTAATATTGACATATTCTTTTCCAATCCTAGATCTAGGGTAGTTTAAAGTAATTAATTTGACTTGATAGACTAATAAAACCGACAGGTAAACCAAGACATGACCTTTTCCAAGGACTATCTAAAGCAATTCGCCGGGTAAGACCTACCAATAGCCCCTCACTTTCCAGGTATTAGGACTAGTAGAGCACTAAGACTTAGCAAATTATTACCACTTATTTCTAGAGGTTATCGGCCGATTCTCCCTAAAGAGTGAAGGTTTTCTAACGTGATATAGACACTCACCGAAACCCTAAACCCTAATATGACTCTATGTTGTGATATAGACCGTCACTAAGAATCATATGAAGCAAATAATAACAATAAACCAATTCAAAGTACGCATACACATCAAACCATTAAATCAAACCTCTTACTAAACACAATCATCCATAACAATCATGCAAATAACAAAAATGGTAAAATCTTTATATTAATCCATTCATCAAGTCTAGGTGGTTTATGAAATTAGCCAAGCATCTTAGTAAATGAAAACAAAACAAAGATGTCTAAACATGAATTCATTGTAACAAAGTTCCAAGAAAGTAATCGACAAAACAAGGGATTAGAAAACCCGATATATTCTTCGATTCTTCGCTCTTGACTCGTACCAATGATTCCCAAGCCTTGAAATCTCTGATTGCTTGCCAAGAATGCTCCCAAAATTGCCCAAAGAACTCCCAATTCATAATTAGGGTTTTCAATTAAGTTTCTTGGGAATTATTCAACCAAACCCTAGCTGCTAAACCACAAATCCGAAATCAACCCCCTCGCGTGACGCCAAGGGGGTGTCGCGTCGCGCGGCGCCTCCACATCCTCATATTTCTGATTTTTTTATTTTATTTAATTTCCAGCTTCTCCGGCGCGCGTACGAATCCCGGTTTTCTTCTAAACTGCTCGTTTTGACTCATTTTTCATAACCTTAAGCTACGGGACCTGAAATCAAAGCTTAACGTCAGCAGTATCACAATTCTAACCTAAACTAGACTTAAAACAACTGAAAACTGACCAAAATATACACTATAAACATATGTACTTTACAGTACATCAAAGACCATTAATGGCATTTAAGGTTTGGACCTAGTCCATCACCCTGTTGACAGGGGATCAATCGTCACATCTGTCTTGATCATATTGATGATTTTGGATAGCTTGAAAGCTTGACATTGGGATATCAGAAAAGAGTGATTCCTAATAGATATAAAATATCAATCTAGGATTTGTTGGAGCATTTTCTAAAGTATCATCGGTCAATTGATACCTCGCATTAAATGACCGGAGTCCAAATCAGGCGGAGACAACAATTTTCAGCATTTATCGCTTATTATAGAATCATATGTGCCAGCATTAAATAAACTTCTGCATAAACTGCTTGACAAGGAAAGGTACCTGCTTTATAGTTATCATTCTGCAGCATCTCCTGGGCGTTCGTCTGGAAGACTCATGCGTTTGTTTTCTTGGCCTCTTCGGGCTTCTTCTGATTCCTAGGGCAGTTGGTCCTGATAGGCCCCTTCTCGTTGCAACCATAACAGGTTGCATCTTTCAACTTCTTGCAATCCAAGGTTTTATGTTCCTTAGACTTGCAAATCCCACAAGGTAGAGGTTGGGATTCAAATCTGCATTTCCCGAGGTGGTATTTCTGACAGGTTTTGCACCTGGTCTTCTCACCCGACTGCTGGCTGTCTTTCTCAAATCCGGAGCTCTTCTTATCCTCAGAGTTCCTCTTTTTCTTTCTATTGGAGCGATGAGAATTCTCATCCTCCCTTTTACGCTTTCCATCTTCAGAGGCTTTGGCAGCCTTGTTTCTGACCACATCGAGTGTGAGAGATAGCGACAGATCTGCCGCTGACCTGAATGTAGCAGGTCTCGATGCTTTCACACTGGCCTTTATTTCTGGGGCTAAACCCCCAATAAAGCGAGTTATTCGCTTTGGTTCCGGTGTGATCAAGTAAGGAACCAATCGAGACATGGTATTGAAACTTGTAAGGTATGCTTGACAATCTAAGTTCTCCATGACTAATGTCAAGAATTCAGTCTCAATTTTCTCAACTTCATGTTGAGGACAGTAATTTTCTTTGATAAGAGTGACGAACTGATCCCAAGTCATGTTGTACAAAGGGATCTTCCCCGTAGCTTGGATCAGTGACCTCCACCAAGCTAGAGCTTCTCCTTTAAAAGATTGTGAAACAAACTTCACAATGTCTTGTTCCGCACAACCGCTGATGTCAACAACAGTGTCCATCTCCTCGAGCCATGTCATGCAATCGATGGCTCCTTCTTCTCCTGTAAAGTCTCTGGGCTTGCAGGAGACAAAATATTTATATGAGCAGGTCTTAACTGGTGCCTCTTGATGAAGCACAACCTGTCTAGACGGAACACTCTTCTGGTCTGACGAGTTATGAACATAGTCTTCCTTTGACTCATGTGATTTAGAAGGGGGCTTACTACGAGCCACTGATAGAGTCTTAGAGTGTGTATCACTTGATTCGTCATACTGTCTGTCGAGAGCTCGTGTAACGGCATTATCTATTAATGCCTTTAGTTCCGCACCAGTTATATTAACTCTGGTAGCATCATTATTCTCCCTCAGGTGGCTGTTGACCTCATCTGATCCAGCCATGTAGTTTGATTGCTACATACATATTGACAATTATTTATTCAGAGGTTATTATGGAATCATCATTTTTGACGATTCATCAACCATGGTAATATAGACCATATTGGTTAATTTGTTAGTTATATTTAATTAGCATTTTCATTATAATTTAACCTAGTTATAAAACATTAAGGATATTAAGGTGGCGCAAAGGCCTAGTCACAAGGACAGTTTTAAATTTTTTTTTATAAGCCATGACTTCAGAGAGTCGAGGCATTAAGGCTTGAACATATTTCATTACCTTTTCTTGACAGAGAGTCAAAGACATCCACTGTCTTTTGTCCCCTAGGACAATAAGTATGGCCCGTAGGCATTTCATCACTTATGGATGTTTATAATTTGATCATCTTCATTTGATGATATTAGTCAGGATCGCATTGATCATACAAACTATTATGCTTGGACGTAGTACAACATCTTTAGACGGGGGTCAAAGACCACCACGGTCGTTGTCTTATCGGACAACAAGTTTGGCCCGTAGGCACTTCATCACTAATGGATGTTTATTTCAAATAAGGGAATTTAGATTAACCCTCCTTTTTTAAAGATGGCCTGTGTGACTTTAACGATTCACAGTTTACCAAAAATGTTAACATACTTACAGATGTTAACAGGGATTAGAATCTTTTAGATAAGTTTTACCGTCTTAGCCATGTCTACAATGACATTTAGGCAAGGTTTTACCTTTAAGATTCTTTTAATATTTAACGCAGAACAATCCTAAATTGAAATGTTAACAAGGATCAGAATCTAATTGGGAAACTACCATCTTGGCCCTGTCTTAAGGTGACATAAGGCTAGGTCTTGTCCTTTTTAATTTTGCCATTTTATCATAATGGTAGATCTTATAATATAGGAATGATATTTTAAATATAATCGTTCCATTAAAATTTAAACAAGTATAGGGTTGCCCTAAACGGGACTTCTAGCAGAAAATGACTTGCCCATGCAAGGGCTAATCAGAAAAATAACAAAAGAACCAAATAAGGATAAAATAGAATGAATTAGGATTTGTCCTATGTTCTTGTCTAGACTCAAGAATGTGCAACTGTGTAACTGAGATTAAACACAAAAGGCTAGTGTTTAATTCACTCAGTGTTGGCTCTGATACCAACCTGTCACACCCCGATATTTCCAGGTTTGACCGGTGGGCCCGGTAGGGAGTATCGTGACGTAGTTAATATCATCATAGTCAAACAACACCATATATAAATGCACAGCGGAAACAAAAGATAAATATATTACAATCCGAATATAAAGTAATATCATAATATTACAACGGAAAGCAAAGGATCCACAGGCGGATCTTAAAACATAAACATTGTTCAACAGACTTTAGGCGCCTAGAACTTGCAAGATTCTTTATTAACGCCCTGAGCTTCCAGCCAATTACGTTCAGTACCTGTCACTTAACCTTTTTGGAAAATACGTCAGTTTACACTGGTAAATACAATTAACTGACTCATTTTAAAAAGAGTTTAAGAAAATTGATTTAGATGCACCTGGCACAAAAATATCTTTTATAACTCAGGACAATTATATTTATAATCTTGTATACAGATTTACATGTTCGTTGTACGTTCAGGGCTCGATGTAGAAACCGAGTCAAGATTAACAGAGACGCCATAAGTATAAGCCCATAAGAGAGTGAGATACCGTTTCCCTTTAAGCAACTTTCAGTGTATGCCTACACCCCGTGCTTAAGGCGTGGCCATTTTATAATACAATGATGTCAAGGATATCCGGGACATGGTCATTAACCCCTAAAGACTTTTATTTCAAACAATACAGATTAAAGCGGGTTACCTCAATAATTTAATCAAAATACGACAAAACATTCAATACCCGACCAAGCGGTATTATTATAATACCGTATCCCAAGCCCGTATAGGGAAAATAAGTTAAGAGTATTTACCTGAGCTAAATATAAATTCAATCCCAGCCGTATATCAATTCAGCAAGCACAAGTACTTCTACTGGGGCTCTTAATCTGGAATGAAGGTTTTTAATAACCTATTAGATTTCTAACGGGTCTTTAATTAAGCCTATGCTTAGACCGGTTAGTTTTAAAGAGGAAGATACGGTTCAAACGCATGATAAGGCGAAGACCGATTTAGAGTGTGGTTTTGACCCGACAAGCTTGTATGCTTGTTTAATATGGGTAACTTAAACACATTCTGGATTTTGGGACCAAAAAGACATGGTTTGACCCGTTTCGGCTAATTTATGCAAACTAGTCACATAAGCCGATCCGAACGCGACAAGCGCGTAACGAGTAACCATAAGAGTCATATACAGGTTTCCTAAGTTAACATGCCTTAAATATGTTGTGATATCAGTAGGATACCTTCCATTATGCCCAAAACGAGTTTAATCTCAATATAAGCCCCGAAGGGGTATTTTGGTCATTTACCTAAGGCATATATACTACCTATCATACAACTAACTAAACGTCATGACCATAAGGTATAACCTCGGAAGGTTATTCCCTATATACTATGGTCACCTAATGTGTTTGGTCGGATCCTAATGATCGACCAAACGTGTCGGGTTCGAAAGTATAAGCGATTGTTTAGATCGCTTACCTTACGACCCTATATAAGCACTAAACTAAAAGTGACGAGCTAAGCATGTTAAAACATGCTTAACTAAGTTTAGAAAACAGGTTTGGTATCAAAACAAATGGTTTTGATACCAAAGAGTAGTTTGGTTACAAAATACGCAAGAATACGCATTTTGGCCGAAACTACGACTCGTCACTGAGTCTAGATAACATGGTAATCAGTAGGTATAGTCACTAGGGACTATAACCATCGTGATCACGCTCACGTTATGAAGTTCAAACGAACTTCGCATTGACCATAAACTGGTCAATGCAGAAAGTCAAACAAAGTTTGACTTTAACGCTAAAACGAATGAAAGAACGAAAGAACACTTACAAAGGGTCCCCGCAAGCTAATCTCGATCCAAGTAGTTCAGGTATCAAGCAAATGGCTTCAACTTAGTGCTTCTTAGATCAGATTTGTGGGTTTTGCAAGGAATTAAGGTGGGTATTTATAGTGTTTGGACCACCGTTAGGATCGTTCCTCGAATACCGAGCTTTGATCACATCCCTACACTTGTTGGGAACCTCATGTGCATCATATTGGCCCCCCATAAGCAGGAAACAACATGTGGAATTGAGGTGGGAGTGCTTAACAGCTGTTAACAGCTGTTAAAATGACATTTGCTGATCTGAAAGGGCCTCGCATGGCACCTAGGGGGCTAGGTGTCACGCCTAGGTCCTTCTGATCAGCAAACAGTTTCCAAAGTTTCCATTTCAGTCCCCGTTGTGTATTAAGGCCATTTCCGACATCTTTAAGGCTCGTTAAGTCAACTTTATGGCCCTAAAATGATGCCTAAACATTGTTGACATGAAACATGCTCAAAAATATCCCGGATGTCGGTTCGTTTGGTCGTACGATCGCGATGTTCGCTTAATTACGACGACATGCGCATAAGCGCGAAAAACGATCCAAATGACGCGACAAATGGATTTTTCTTATGCCAAACACTAAAATAAAATATTTTAGTGCTTACATAAATTTTTGGATGCCCGGGGGTATACAGAAAGTGAGATATGCGCGAAAATGCAAACTTGTGCACTTTTTGACACTTTTAGTCCCTGCATGACTTAAAAGTTTATTTTTGCGCACTAAACACCTCTAAGCCTACATCTAAGCTATATAAAGGATAATTAGGGTATGTATAACTCATGGTCATATTTCGGGAGGTCCGATAACATACGAACTGACATACTTTTGCAGTTTGACGCTTTAGGTCCCTCTATTGCGCAAACTTGCGCATTTCATCACTTAATAGCATTGAAGCCTCATCTAAACCATATTAGGTATTCTTGAAAGTATTATTAAGCATCACTATGCTTTGGGTTGCGCGTAGCTTTACCTGCAGGTATAGAAACCTTGGATGGCCAATGATTGGCATTCCCGAGAGTATAATCAACTATCATGAGGCTCTCTGTGTGTTAAAAAGGTCACTCAGAGGTAAGAATTAACATGTTGACGCTTGTAACCCCTTTATTGCGCAAACTTTCAATTAATTTCACAAACGGTTACACTTGATCAATAAGTGGCTCATTTGTGAATATAAAACCATAGAAGGTTATTTAGAAACTTATTTTAGGTATGTTAATACTTCTAGTTCTTTTATAATTAAGGTTTTCGATTTTTCAAAAAATTAGTCCCTTGAATTCAATGTCTGACTTCATTAAGGTTTATTACACGTGTCAATACATTATAGGACGTGAAATTTCGAGGTGTTACAGCATCCATCAATCAAAACAATTAAACGGTTACCAATCATGCAGATTATCGATCAAGATATCATTCATCATTGAATCCATATGAACCCTAAACAATTATCTAACCATAACAACTCATCATCATCTACATCGAATCAACTAGTTTGGTTAACACTAACACGCAATACTCATCATGCAAACATTTGAATCATAACAGCCGATTACAGCTATTCGGTTCTCGATCAAAATCATGCAATCCGATTCATATGAAAATTATCACATAAACCCTAATTCTAGACCAATACAAATCTCATAATCATCACGTAGGTTCGGTTCCGTCATTCAGAAAACCAATCACTTGAGCCGAAACGCACAATAAGTCATCATACAAATCTAAACCCTAAACAATCATGTGAAATCATACTAACACACTCTTCATGCATTAATTTACCAAATCATCATCCAAGATCATAACCATCACAATATTAAATATCATGTATTAACGAGTCAACCAATAATGAGATACTAACCGAAGGGTGGAATGTGTTGGCTTGATCGATGCAAGAGTTCCGAATGAGGGAAACGGGGCTGCCGACTTTGAGTTAGAGAGAGGAGAGAACTAGGGTTTGGTGTGTGTTAAGTTTTGCAAATAATGAGGAACAAAACCCCACAAGAGGTGATTCTATGCGTATAAAAGGGAGTGGGCCGAACCCTTTACATGGGCTGCCCCTTTTGGTTTCTAGCACAAGAAGTGTGGGCCGAGGAGGGTGTGGAACAAACATTCATACATTACACATAACCCCGTAACATAAATAACACAACACTCCATTGAAAACACATATCAACTAGTCACATAAGGTTCAAGCATGATACACATCAAGGTACAATGAAAGGTTTGAAATACGAGTTGTCACAGATCAGCAAGGTAAAACCACTTTTCCCAAAAACGAGTTAAAAACTGATTTCCTTGAAAGGGGGTATGCAGATTCAATGAAAAAGGATACCTTACAAAAAGGTAGCTTTCCATCTGCAACAAGATTTTTGTTCCATACCCTTTTGATGTGTGTGTCAAACAAAACAACTGCTTCTAATGAGATACCATTAAAGATTCAACACCTGGGATATGCTATTTTACAAAATGAAAATTTTAACTATTCCCAGGAAATCTTTGATGACTTGGTCAAAAATGTTTCAACAAAATCATTTTTATTATTTCCAAGGTTCTTAAGTTATTACTTTGAAAAGAAATTTGGAAAGGATGATGCACATGTACTCATCCAAGGTGATTCTTTTAAAATAAACAGCTTAACTGCTGAAACCTTCATAAGATTATCAACACCTTGCAAAACAAAAGCAGAGGTGTCTGAGCAGAATTTAGCAGCTACCACTGCTCCTCAGGTATCTACTGCTGAGCCCACTGCTCTAGGTGATCACAGCAGCAAAACAACTGCTGTGAAACCCATACCTAAAATCATCAAAAAAGCCAAGACAAAAGAAAACACAAAAGCCCCCCAAACCTATAAAAAAACAACTCTAGAAGACGAGATCCCAGAGCAACTGCCAGTGACAACACAAAAGTCACAAGAAACCACTGCTGCTACTTCCTCACAGCAGATTGTAGAAAGATCTCAACCCTTTCCTGAAACTCCTCCTGCTTCTTCTAAAAAAGAACAGGTTGTACATATAGGGACACCACAATATGATGCTCTGGGGTCACTTGTCTCCATCATCCACAGCCCAATGCTCGGGGCCAATTCTCTTTCTACACCCAACCTCACCTCCACAATTCCCCCACAAACAAAAATATTGTTGGATGCTCTTGATTTGAACCAGGCACAAACCAGTCCTTCTCACTCACCTGTCAATGAGAACATACCTCAACAAGTGACTGGGTCTGATGTTCTAATCATTGCTAACCCACCAACAACACCTGAGGAGATAACACCCCTTGAGTTACAAGTAACTCTTGGTGGTAGTCCAAGTGAAGCAGCCACTACAAATGCTGAACCCACTGGTTTGCATTTGGACAGTGGTTACATCCATAAGACTTCCTTAGAGGCAATTTCTTCTCTGGGAACACCTGTGTATCCAGTGTTTACTGGTTCACTAAAAAGTGTTTCTCTTTTTGAAGGAAGAAGTCCCCAGTTCCAAGACAAAGGGGAATCAGTGGATGATTTCTGGAGTACACTCCCTGAGTCAACCACTGTTACAACCACTGTTAGTGGGAAATCAGATGATCCCATTAAGTTGGGTGATGGTTTAATGTACCGAGAATTGACGGACAGAGTTGACAAACTGGATACCTCTGTTGCAGAAATTAAAGATATGCTGCAACAACTGTTGAAAGTTCAAAAGGTACCAACCACTGCTGCTCTAGCTCAAGCACCTGCACAACCTGCACCTGCTGCAAATGAGTTATGGAACTTATTTCAACCACTGCTCCAACATCAATAACAATTGGCTGATCAGCAACATGAGATACATGTTCAAAAGCTGAGAAACATGATGGAGTCAAGGTTTAAAGATACCCAAGCAGACATCAAGGCTATAAAGGCCCACATGCTGAACACCACCGGTACTGCTCCTCCCACCATTATCTTTGTGGATAATCCACCAACAGCTAATGCCAAAAAAGGGGGAGAAAATAAAGCAGTGGAAGAAAAGGGGATATGAAGATGGGTTGTACATTGATGGGTCAAATTCAAGCATGCTCAAAGACATCCCTTTGCCAGATGGGTCCAAAAAGATTGAAGTTACCACTAATGCCATTGCTGATGCAAAAGCAGAGGTAAAAAGGGATAGAGAGGGAAAGGGTAAATCCAGGTGGGATGAGGAGAAAAGAGCTTTCATGGAGCTAAATGAGCAGGGTATTTCTGAGCCAAAGGATGTTGAAAATCTTGAGCCAAAAAGAAAGAATCCCACTAGAAAAGTGAGGGAACCCAAACACACACCATCCAGACCCTTAAAGCATACTCCTAAACCTACCAAAAACCTCACACATCAATCTTCCATCCAAACAGCTGTTGTAACTCCTGCTGTATCAACAACTGTTGGTACTTCAGTGATTTCAGCAGTTGTTAAACCAAAAACCACCACTTCAACCACAACAACTGCTCACACTATAACCACTGCCCCACCAAATATTCCATCACCACCAAAACTACCATCACCACCATCACCTCCTGCCAAAAGGCAGAAGACAGCTGATGACACATCATCAGTTGTAATGGCAACAGTGGTTGAAACACCAGTTATTTCAACAACTATTAGTCAGCAACCATCCACTTCAATCACTTCCACTTCAATAGTCACCACTCAAATCACCACCACTGATCCATCCAAAACATCATCAGCCTCTCCTCAACCAAAAAGGATAAGGTTAATTCAGAAAGATGATGATACTTCACCACCACCAACATCTTCACAACCTTTATCACTTGTTACAATACCAAACCATGTTCCTCTCTCATCAACTCAGGTTCAAAAGCCAATCACTGACATTACTCCTGCAGGTGTACAATATCCTCTAGAACTTGCAGCAGTCAGAGAAGAGATCAAATCCTTCTACTTTGAGGATGACCCTGCTAAAAGGAGTTTGCCATCAGTTGGAGGATATCCTAGGCCTAACAATATTGAAGAATATTTGAAAATTAAGGCTCTACAAGCAGAGGATATCTCCAAAAGAGATTCACAAGGGAAGACTGGCAAAGAAATTCAAAGGCATTATCAATTTATGCTCACTCAAGTCAGATCTTTGGAGCAGTTTGCAAAGAATGTGTGTCAGCAATTATCAGAAAGAGCAGATGAATCCCTGAGAAAAGACTATATTGACAACATCATGGCTTACAATAAATACAAGGGAGAAAAATACATGTATAAAGAGTGGACCATTCCTGAGCTTGAAAGTGAAGCAGCCAGGATGCATGAAATGATTAAAAACAAGGTCAAACACACTCCTCCTAATTGGGCAAAGTATAAGAAGAATGTACCTGATAAGGCAGTGGAGCTGAGGAGAATGAAAGAGGAATTGGTCACTGCTGAATTTGGGTAAAAAAAAAATCAAGTGATGAGGTGGAAAGAAGACAAAGTCAGGGTTACTTACAAAAAGTTGGAGGAATTAAGAAAGAAAAATCCAAAAATTCCTCAAAAACCTGACTATCCTGAAGCAGAGGTTTCAACAAGACCATCAAAGCTGCAAGTCAGGAGATCCACTTCTCCAGCTGGTGCTGCCATCTATAAAAGAAGACAACAAAAACAGTTGGATGCTGAAACAGTGGAAGAATTAATTGCAGGAGATGACCTTGTAAAAGAGGGTATTAAGAAGATGATAGCAGAAACTCTTGGATTAAATCAACCTGCAAGCACTGCTCAGTCAGTCATCACCAGGCCAGCATCTCCGAACTCCTCATCCAATAAAAATCTCCCAAGAAACCCACCAGACTCAAAAATACTAAAGTGGAAAACTGACAAACAGACACATGTACTGACTGTGATCAAGTCTAGTGGAGAAGTGAAGAAAATAACAAGGGAACAATCACTTGGCCTAAGTGTTGAAGATTTGCAGGATCTCCTTGATCTTCCACTTTGCAGGGATGAAGATGATACAGATGCCTTAGACTTTGAGTTGCAACTCAAAGGGCAAATAAGGGAACTGTTGATGAAGCAATAAAGTTCCACAATAATGAAGGGTTTTGGCATTATCTGTTCCAGGGGGAGATTGTTGGGATTGAACCCTATCAGAGGAATAGATAATTAAAGCTAAAACTGGGTCAGAACAGTGGATCCAAAATAAGCAGTAGTTATGTATACAAGTCTCTCCCCTTGAAAGTGGTTTCAACATCTAACGACCTCCATCCACTGATCCTTTACAACATCTGCTGATTACAACTGCTGATTACAACTGCTGTCTAAGTTAAAGACTGATGAAGACTAAGCCCTGTTGATCAATCTACTGCTATGGGTCAAGCACTGCTGATGACATCAAGTACTGCTGGAGTCACAACAGTGGAAGGATAAAGCAGTAGTTTAGCTTTACTTATGTAACGTATTGTAATCAGTAGTTAGCATAGCAGTGTTTGTAATAGATCAGTTGTTAGAGTTTGTTAGGAGGGTAGATGTCACTTTCATGGTGACGTCAGCCAAGATGCTTCAGTGGTTTGGGTGTGCCTATAAATAGAACAGTACCCTGTACTGTTCTATTAGCTCTTCACCACTTTTCTTCCTGTACAAACAATCACTGTGAGCTCAGGCTGAGGGGGAGTTTGTTACATGCATGCATTGTAATCGTTATTGGAATAAATTCAATCTTTCGGTTCTTTGTTGAAAATGTGTGTTGAAAGCAATTCTCCTGTTTGATTGTGTGCAAAGTTTGTTTCCATTTATATTCCGCTGCATTACTTATTCATCTTTCATTTTATTTCAAACGTAAAACACAATCAATCCAAACTCAGATCCTAACACATAATCGGCTATTTGCTGTGAGAAGCATGAGAGGTTACTCGGCTTGTAAGGTTTGGCCAAATCTTCTTCAGCCCTTACACCCGTGTTGTTGCTGTTATTGTTATTCCCTTGAGTGGCTAGCACCTGATTAATAAAGTGCTACCACGGGAAGCTGGCCATCATCTGGGGCATAAGGTTGAAGCCTTGAAGGCTTCCAGGTGCAACTGGGCAACTAACTCCCAAGGGAGTGCTCATAACAGCACTTCGTGCCAAGGGGAGTACGGACAAAGCTTGTTCCCATGAAGTTGTTGTTGAGGGTGGAAGACTCGTCACTGGAGACTGTAGGATCTGGTCAAGAGTCAGCTCATGGCCCAAACGAGCACCGTTTGTAGCTGGTTGGGATGAAAAGAGAGGAAATGTTGTAGGATTTGGCCTTACTGGGACCAGCCTCATCCCTAGACACCAAAGGTTGTGAGTTTGCAAAAGGAGGGATGGGGGGTCCAGGAGATAGTGTTGGCTCCGGCTCATCATAGTCTAAACGAATCCTCATTCCCTTGTCTCGTTCCCTACTCACATATTGGTTGAGGAGAGACCTCAACTCAAGGAAATTGTTGGCGACCCCCTCAGGGGTAAGTTCAACATGTGATGGGGTGCCGGAGACACCAACATTAGGGGAAGGGACCCCTGATCTGGATAGAGTTGGAGTGCTGAAAGTGAGAAACTCGGGAGTGCTTCCCGGTGTTGAGAAAGAAGTTGGTATAACCACATGAGCTTGGCTAATACTTAGGGTAGAGGTGTTTGGAACCTGATTCACTTCTCCCGGGGATCCACTTTTTTGACATGGTAGTTTCAAGAGAATGGAGCTACACTACTAGGTCTTTTTTGAAGAAAGTTAGTGGCGTAGCCCCACGGTGGGCGCCAACTTGTTGATGCAACAAATAATAGACCAGGGATAGTAGCTAGGTTGGTTAGGCAAAAGGGTTGAAGGGTTCAACTTTGCCTAACGCAGGTCGTGGGGTCCCCCCACGTTTGCAAGACGTGGAGAGAGGTTCACTAGTTAAATTTTGTTGCTTGCTCGAGATCCTCTACTGAAGTGTGTTTAGTTTCGGCTGTATGAGCAAAAGGAATGTGTGTGTTGAATGTGAAAGAAAGTGACTTGCATGAAGCAAGTACTCAAGAACAATGATCAGAGATTTCAGGAATCAAGGTTGATCTTAGAATGTCTTGCACACTTAATGAAGTGTCCCATTTATAGGGAAAGCATTAGCTCAAAGAGGAAGCTGTTGACTAGTGAATATGCTTGCAGTGGGGGACTTACCCTTTTTGGGATGGAAGCCTTTTGACCTGCGGGTAAAAGACTGTGCTCTGTGGACTCGTGCTACTTTTGCGGCTGGGGAGTTTGGTGAAGCAATCAGAGATGTGACCCTCTACTGTTCACGTACTGTTTTATCCAAACTCTCGAGTTTTCAACCTTCGAACCTTTTAACCTTTTGAGCATTCATGTATTTAAGTCATTTTATTTGGTCTTGGGCTACCCCCGTCATCAATTAGTATTGATGATTATGAAATTGATGAATACCCACTTAGGTGCTAAATGGGTTTTGTAGGATGATGAAGAACACTAAATTATAATCATCAATTTGGTGTTATTTGATTTCCATGAAGTAAGTCTAGTTGTTGTTATGCATGCTAGACATATGGACTTATGAATGATGTTTAATCTTGGCTAATTAACTAGTCATGAAATTGATTATAGATTTTATAAAATTATGCCCATAAGGTGTTTGTTAAAATGCCTAAACAAAACAAACTTGTTGAAAATTTGAGTAGAATGCGTAATCGAATTATATGGTGAATTATGCGTAATATGATGTGATAAGAGTTCTAAACACATCGTTGGTTGAACTCTATAGGCAAGGCGATTAAATCTTCGAGCACACAAGCCGGGGTGGAGGCACACTTGAAGGAAAATGCTTTGAAGGTACACGACTTGTCATTTTGTTATATTCATGTAGACAAGTTTAGTCATAATTTATGTTAAATGTTGATATAGCGAAAATATGTGTGCGTTTGGTAAGTCATGGAAGTGATAGAATTCACTCGACAAACCAAACGGGTCAAAAGAAATAGTTAGAATATGTATGATGTTGAAATAGTGAAATTGTAAGTGTTTGGTAAGTCTATGAAGTGATGAAATTCACTCGACAAACCAAACGTGTCAATGTAGTTATAAAGATATCAAGTTTTAAGTGACTTGAATGCCACGCAACAAATCAATTAATTGAATGCGTAAGCAGAGAAACGGACACGCAATATCTAATGTAAAAGAGCCCTTGAATATGGGACAAAAGTTTAGAAAAGTGATTTTGCTGAATTTGATTAAAAGTATATGCTTGATTCATTGAAATCAAGCATGACATTATTGCTTGCGCAAATCGTGGTAAGGGAGCAAAACGCTAATGATTTAGAAGCCCAGGAATGGGTAAAAATGTTTAGAAATGAGCATTGTTAGCAAATGTGTAGTTAACTTAGAGATTAAACGGGTCGAATAATAGAAAAAGGGATTATAGGTTGTTTGCTTATAAACCGGACTAAAATGCAAACGATGATGATGAACGAGTCCGTAATTAAATTACGGACGCATAGGAAAAAGAATCGAGCAAAACGGGCTTGTAAATCAAAAGTTATGTAAGTTTTAAGTTTGATAAATGGTAGAATTTGGAGCTGGGAATATGCAGCAACAAACCAGACAAGCTGCTGCCGAAAATGAGGTGTCGCGTCGCGCGACACTAACCCCGAATCATCGTCGCGTAGCGCGACTATGGTCGCGGCCGGCGACAAAATTAAGCGACCTCGGTCGCGGCCCGCGAGGGCTTAAATTGCTGCAAATTGTTTAGATTTTGTTTGTTTAACTCATGGGACTTGTTTAACATATCTTCTAGCTATCAAAACTAACGTTTATGTTGGTTTTGAATTTAGGTGATCGTAGTGTGCTTCCGGATGATGATCGAGCAATGAACAAGAACCGAACACACACAACCGAACAAAGCTTCCGCAATGATCTTCTTTTGTTTACATTAATACGAATCGTGCAAACACTTGACGATACATTTTGAATGTTTTACACAAACTAGTAGGGATGTTAACTTGAATATTTTAGTCATGTATAAATGATATCTTAACAAAGTTTTTGTTAAAGACGCATTTTCATATAAATGCGTAGCTTAATATTAAAATCTTGATTTATTGAGTCGGGTGTTACAGGAAGCCCTTGCTGTTATCGTTGGGTTATCAACGGCGCGCGAAATTTGGACTTCCCTCGAATCTGCGTTTTGCAATGCCTCTGTCGAGCGTGTTAAGAACCTTCGTGACAATCTGCGCCTCACTCAAAAAAAAAGTTAAATGTTTTTGGGTATATGAAACATTACTAAACAATAGTTAAGGGAAAATAAAAAAAAAAGTTAAATGTTTTTGGGTATATGTTTCGGACAATGTATAATCTGGGTTAACGACTATATAGTTTCTGCTAATCGGATCAGGTATCAACTAATTATTTTTCTCCAACCCCAACCTTATACTCATCAGTTTCAACCATAACTGTCACGCTCGAGTTTTTTTCCCATCCCTACAAATAATCATATAATACCGGAAAACACAATATTCTAAGGGGCTGTTTGGCTAAGCTTATTGTTTTGACTTATTTACTTATTTGCTTATTTGAAAAGCAAATAAGTCATAATGGAATGACTTATTTACTTATTCCTCTCACATAATAAGCTAACCCAAACACCTTTTAACTTTTCAAAAAGCAAATAAGTAAATAAGTCAGAAAAATAAGCTTAGCCAAACAGCAATACAGCATGACACATGGTCATGGATTGTAAAGACTCTGTAACACTGCCACCCAACATGTTGCCAAACAGGAACACCCCCACAATAATTTGCTTAAAAAAAACCCTACATTTTTCCAAACAAGAACACACACCAAATCGCGATTTCTTCAAATTTACCCATCTCAGGCCTCAGGTACCCATTTTTAACCTCTGCAACTGATTCATGCTTTATGTTTGTTACACTCACCTTTTAGCCGTAAATTACACGATTAAATCCCCCATTATATCCACTGAAATTTGTTTTCTACATTTTTAATGGAAAACAGCCGATTAATGTTTTATATTTGGTTACATTCAGCTTTTAGATGTAAAATACATTGTATAAGTTGGTTAAATCTTGATCACATCCACTGAATCTTGTTTTCTGGTTGTGTAGTTGAATATGGCCCGTATTATGCTGAATGTATACGGCCATACTGTCACTTAGGGGTGGGAATCTATGACCTGCCTGGGTCAGTTTCTGGTTAAACCGGTGAACACGTCTAGCTGAACGGGCTGGGTTCGTGTTTATATTTTAGAGTTAACTTCCGTTTTGCTTCATGTGGTTTGGTCACTTTAACGGTTTTGCCCCAATTCATTTAAAAACGGCCATTTTCCTCCTTGATATTTCGATCTTGTCGCTAGTTTGCTCCCCGGCTCTAACTCCATCCATATTGTATGTTAACTGAAAGGGTATTTTTGTAATTTCAAATTAACATACAAGATCCAAGTACCTTTACGTTATACTTGAAATTACCAAAATACCCTTCCAGTTAACATACAATATGGATGGAGTTAGAGCCGGGGAGCAAACTGGCGACAAGATCGAAACATCAAGGAGGAAAATGGTCGTTTTTAAATGATTGGGGCAAAACCGTTAAATGACCAAACCTTAGGAAGCAAAACGGAAGTTAACTCTATATTTTAAAATGTGTGTTTATGGTATAATTTATTTTATGCCAAAGAAAGAGAAATTGACATCAGCCTCTATAATTTATTAATTTCTATTTTTTGTTATAAATTTATAATTTTTGAGTATAATATGAAAAATAATTCTTTGGAGGTTGAACAGGTCATTTTTGTGTCAACCTAGAGGCATCATGATTTTCGGGTTCGTATTGTATTTAGGTTCATGTCGGGTGGGTTCAATCCCCCCACCCATGAACACGACACGCTTAACAGACCTAGTTTCACACACCCATTTGGCCATATGTATGCTGTATTGCTGTGCAACAGAGGCGCAGCTTTCAAGGGGGGGCGGCGCCCGGCCACCCGAACTTTTCGCTCAGTAGTGTTATGTATGTACGTTTCGTATAGAATTTTATAGGTATATACGTTTTCGACCCCCGGTTTTATAAAAAAAAAAGTTTACTTATATAGAATTTTTAGGTCCGGATAGAATTTTTAGGTCCGGTGACTTCCGACCCCCTGGTGGAAATTTTCAAGCTTCGCCACTGCTGTGTAATACCCATATTGAACCAATTTCTTCTATACTCTATTGTGCTTGTAAAGTCCAAAAAGTATCTGATGTTATTGTGATGCATTATTAGACAATTGCTTTCCATGTGCAGATTATGGTTACCTCTTGTTCCAGTCGAAAGCGTCAGCGTCATGCATTCGCCAGTATTTGTTCACCTCACATGAGTCACATGTGGACTCGTGGGTACCATCATCATGCAACCGCCGCTCGTATGCAACCTCGCTTTCAAACTCGCATCACACATCCATGGCTCCAGTTTCCCGATGGTAGTCCCGGGCGTAAGCGCTTAGCGCTCTACTCAAGAAACAGTTTGCCGCAACTTGGACCGTAGACTGGGATACTTTAAAGAAGTTGAACCTACACCATCGCGCTAGAGACGCGATGGGCCCGGTTTGGTTGAGATTTTTCTCCATCGAACATCCGCAGTACAGAGAGCTATGCTTGGAGTTCCTATCGACATACGAGTTTCAAACTCCTTGCACGGATTATAGTTACGGACGTTCCATCACATTCAGGATGGCGGGTGTCGAGCGGTCTTGCTCGTTGATCGAGTTCGCAAAACGAATGGGTTTGTATACAGATGAGGAGATGAAGACCGACGTATTTTTGAAGGGATTGATAAAGCTTCCGGATGCTGTGACCCCAGAACAGGTTTGGGCTCAGATCGGTGAGGGACCGTATCAAGCGAAACCGTTGATATATACGTGATTAAAAGATCCGTTTCATCGCATCCTCCACCGTGTTATTGCGCTATCAATTGCGGGGAGAAAGTTAACACCAAACGTGATTTTTCAGAAAGATTTGTTCTTCTTATATTGTTTAATCAAGCCAGCCGTATGCAACGTGGCGTACATGCTAGCTAGCTACTTCACATCTTGCATGGGAATGAGGCCGACGACTTATATTTGTGGTGGATCGTATATCACTCAACTTGCTAAATCGTATGGTGTTTTGACGCCTGAGGCTTGTGATAACTTGACTTCTTTCCTCCCGACTCAGACTCTAGACATGGTGGCATTGACGTACATGAAGGTTGTCGAACCGATATCGCAACACGAGGAGGCACCTCAGGAGCAGCAGGACCCACCGCAGCCGCAGGGGGCAGCACCTCAGCAGCAGCACCCGTCGCAGCACCAGGAGGCACCTCAGGAGCAGCATGAGGCGGCACCTCAGCAGCAACACTCACCGCATCACGAGGAGGCACCTCATCTACAGTACCCACCGCTGCACGAGGAGGCACCTGATCAGCAGCACCTAATGAAGCAGGAGGACCCACCGGAGCAGCAACACCCTCTGCAGCAGGAGGGAACTGAACAACAGCAGGCTGACCCGCTAACACATGGTCTTGGTGTGACTACCGTAGATCTGGTGGCGATGATGGCTGAGCTACAACAGGGGCAGCAGAGACTAGAGCAAGAGCATCAAAGACTCGAGCAAGAGCATCAAAGAGTAGAGCAAGAGAATCAAAGACGCCACCAGGAAACAATGTCTGCCCTCAGATGCATAGCGAGACATTTTGCTATCCCCGACTTCCCACCGCCATAACATTCGAGGGACGGTGATTCAGAGCAATATTAGGAACCAGGCTTAATGACAACACTTGTTTGGTATTTGGTTGTAGTTTATGGGTCACTGTTGTACAAACCATATGCTATGATGCACATGCAAAGATTGGTGATCCTTGACAGGTTAAAATGTGTAAGTTGAGGGCATTGAGATATGATTTCTTTAACTTTTCCCTTGTTTTAAAGATATCTAGAGCACTAATTATACATTGTAACTGTTACTCAACACTTCTTATCTAACACCTTAATCAAATTTTAGATATCCATAGCTAGAGGTGTCAAAATGGGTCGATCGTGCAGGTTGTGATTGGTAATATTTAAATACGGGTCAAAACAGCTGACCAGCTCTACACGGCAACACTTTTGTCTTTCTTTTAGTTATGAGTGAGATTTTACTAGGTATCTTTGTTTGTTTGTTTAATTTACTGATATTTTAATTATATTTTCAAAAGATGTAATGTAAAAAAGAGAAACTTTTTTTTTTGTTTATAAAGTGAGTCAACAGGTTGTAAGCATTTGGGTGGATGACTAAGCCCTTTTGACCCAGTTTGCTTTTATCTAGGTTTTTAAATGATACTCGGTCAACCCGTTGGTGATTAAACAAAACCTTAACCATCCTGTTTATAGGTAAATGGGTCAAAATCTATATTTTAACGCTAGTTAAAGATGAGATATTTAGGGTTACTAAGATAATACTGTTATGGGTAGAAATGTTATTGCATTTCAATGCGTACAATTACCATTATGATGATTCATAACATGCTAGAAATCTATTTTGACAACTCACCGCAAGCTTTTGGGGGTGGCAGCAGTGTACCGTACGCTAACACGTTCACCACACACCATCCCTGCACACGCTCCGTTCACCCTAATAGATGGTGAGTTTGAAATAAGAGTAAAGTACAATTTCAGTCCTTGGGGTTTACACCCAATCACACTTTCAACCCTCATTTGAAAAAACCAAACAGTCCAGTCCCTGTGTTTGTCAATTGCTCACAATCAAGTCCCCCCACTAACTGACCATTTGTAATTCAGTGAAAAGACCAAAATACCCCCATAACTTTACTTATAATTTTAGTCCCTGAACGTTCTTCTACATAAATTCCCTCCATATTCAAAACAATTCCTAATCTAACAACTAAGCACTGATTAACCTTACTTAACCTGTAATATGAATGTATTAACAACATCAACAACAATAGCGTGTAATAACAAATTTAACCAGATTTGAAACGTTGTTGACATTTTGAACTTCAAATGGGTTTGACTTTGTGAACTTCAAATGGGTTTGACTCATTGAACTGAACTAGGAAGCTGTGGTTGACCTTTGTTTACTACAGTTAATAACAATACTTAGTGTTAGTAAGAACACATTTGTAGCATCTATTTACTCAATTTCCAAACATCTAACTACAATTGGTATAACATACTTAAGTTGGTTTTGACCTCTATGTTAGTCAAGCATGTTTGGTCCACAATTTGACCTCTGTTTGTTGACTCATGTTTGCACATCAAAAGACCTTTGTTTATTCAAACATGTTTCAACATCCAAACTCAATTACAGTTAAATGCAAAAGTTTTGTTCAATCAAATACGTGTTCATTCGAATAAAAGGTTATCTACTATCATATACTTGTTCATTCAATACATATACTCAGTTAAATGCACAATGAAATGGACATCCAATACAAGTTCATTCAAATGACTAAAACCAACAGGTGTCAAGAACATGTTCATCCAAACAAAGCAAAAACAACTTTCCAAACCAAAACATTCAATGGTCAAAACAAACAGCTTTCCAAATACTAAACCAAAGCTTTCCAAAACTTAACAAACAGCTTTCCAAATAAATATGGTCAAAACTAGCATACCGTATTATAACAACCCTCCTAAATTTTTTCGACACCCTAAAAATATTTAAAGTATCCCTATACGTCCTAAAATACACCCTGTATACGAAAACCGAACCCAAAATATCGTATATAATTAAAAATAAAATAAAAACAATTAAAATAGGTCTGTCACGGGCGGCGACAGACTACTGTTGTCACGGCCCCCGGCCCGGTTTGACCCGGTTCAAGAGCCGCGGGACAGAAAACCCGTGGTATTTATTTAATTGAGTTGACAGCGGAAGATTTTTAGCAGGATCTTTTAAAACTGAAACGCCCGATTATTTTATTTCATAATTCGGGATAAAACCCCGGTAGTTTACAATAAAGTGATTTCACTGGGAAATCCTTATTTTACAAAACATGTTTCTTATTTATATTGAGCCACTTCCTTAAGCTTGTAGTGCTTCACGGTACTTTTCCTGGATCACAATAGATCACCTGAAACATGTTTGAAAAAGGTTTTGTCAGCGGGGAAATACTGGTGAATCATTCTTTTTACTAAAAACGGTGCATTGTTATAATTTACAGTATTAAGAGCGATTACAATGTCTACATATATCAACCATATACCCACGGTATTTGTCACTCGACCACCTATTGGCTATCTCGTTGTCCAATGGTGTCTGTGACTATGGTCATATCACCCCTTGGCTAACTCGTTGTCCAATGGTGACGGTTATCAAGTAATGTATACAAAACCCCATATACCGGCTGTAATTTAGAGATTACAAAGACTTAATCCCTGTAATTATAACTTTGAAAACAACCATGATTTTGAAAGCAATTTGGTAAAAAGATAATGACTCACATTGCAGTTTTACACGGGCAGAGTTTAGCTTACTGATTAGCCTGATAACCTAATTTAAATAACAATGTACACGAACTAGGTTAGTAACTAATACAGCATTTACGATAACTCACGAGACTAAAACCTTCACAATGAATGACAAAGTGCAATACTTAAACATCCATCGAATTCACGACGAATGACAAAGTATAAACCCTAATTTGAGCAGCACTTAAACATTCATCGGATAGTTTTAATCGATAGGACATTGAATCGTAGTAGCGATCGAGTTATTACCCTGTTGTCGTGGCAGAGGTTCGGGAATATAAGTATTTTTGACAAAACAGCGTATAAGTGAGTGTACGTAACGAATTTTAACGTCGAAACATGCAAACTGATCAAGTCCCAAGCCCCTGTATTTATAGCCCCATTTTGTACCTCCCGCGTGTCGCGACAGGATTCCCGGGATCTGTCGCGTGTCGCGGGGGAAGCCAAAGTAGGGTAGGCTAGCTTTGTCACTTGTTTAGGCATGCTGAGTCGACGAATTTTGAGTTTACGTGTTTTATAACCGTTTTCGAAGGATAAACATAATTAGGGAATACCCCCCTTGAGTTTTAGGGGCCCTGATTCTAGTTCCAACTATTCTGAAAATTTTAGGGTTTATGCAGAATTACTTGGGGGTCTCAATTAAGGTTTCCTATTGTTTAAAATAAAATAATAAATAGGACTTTTGAAGAGAGTTGTTACATCCTCCCTACCTTAATAAAAATCTCGTCCTCGAGATTTATTGGAATAATTGAGGATATTTCTTTTTCATTTCTGATTCCAGCTCCCAAGTGTACTCTGGCCCTCTCTTAGAATTCCATTTGACCTTTACCAGCACTAGTCGTTTGTGCTTGAGAAACTTGATCTTTCGGTCTTCTATCTGCAGTGGCTTCTCAACAAATTTTAGCTTTTCATTTACCTCTACATCTTGAAGAGGTACTATCAGGGATTCGTCAGATAGACATTTCTTGAGGTTGGATACATGAAATACATCATGTACTCCAGCTAGTTCTTCTGGTAGTAGTAAGCGATAGGCAACTGGTCCTATACGTTGGATCACTGGAAATGGTCCTACGTATCTTGGACTTAGCTTTCCTTTCTTACCGAACCAAACTACTCCTTTCCAAGGAGAAACTTTCAAAAGTACCTTGTCTCCAACTTGGAATTCTAATGGTTTGCGTCGATTGTTGGCATAACTTTTCTGACGATCTCGAGCCGTCTTCAGTCGTTCCTTGATCTGAGTGATCTTGTCGGTAGTTTCTTGTACGATTTCGGGACATGATAATTGACTTTCTCCTATTTCTGCCCAGCAAATTGGAGTTTTGCACTTTCGTCCATATAGTGCTTCGAACGGGGCAACTTCGATACTTGCATGATAACTATTATTATAGGAGAATTCGATCAATGGTAGGTGATCGTCCTAGTTTCCACCAAAATCTATCACACATGCCCGGAGCATGTCTTCCAGGGTTTGTATTGTCCTTTCACTTTGCCCGTCTGTTTGAGGATGATATGCCGTACTTAAATTTAGTCGGGTTCCCATTGCTTCCTGGAAACTTGTCCAGAAATGGGAAGCGAAACGACTATCTCTATCCGATACAATGGAGAGTGGAACTCCATGTAAGGATACTACTTCGTCTACATACAGCTTGGCTAACCTTTCCATACTAAAGGTTTCTTTCATGGGTAGAAAATGAGCTGATTTGGTTAATCGATCCCCAATCACCCAAATTGCGTCATTACCTTTCCTGGTTTTGGGTAACTTAGTAACAAAGTCCATCGTTATGAGTTCCCATTTCCATACAGGCATTCCTAGCTATGTCCTTTTTCATTCCTATCCACCAGAAATTATTCCTTAAATCTTGGTACATTTTATTGTTTCCAGGGTGCATGGTATACCTAGATTTATGAGCTTCTTCTAAAATCTTATCTCTTAATTCTCCTTGCTTAGGTACCCAAATTCTTTTCTTATGGAATCTCCAAATTCCATCATTTCCTTGCTCTAATTCTTTTACTCGTCCTTTCATTCCTTCAGCATCATCCTTGATTGCCGTTTCCTGTACATTTTTCAGTTGTTCTATTAAATCTAGCTGTAGATTTAATCTAAGAGCACGAACTCGTCGTTGTTTCTCATGATACTTATGACTTAAGGCATCTGCAACTACATTTGCCTTTCCTTCGTGATATTGAATATCACAGTCGTAGTCGCTTAGTATTTCCATCCATCTTCTTTGCCTCATGTTTAATTCTTTTTGCCCAAATATGTACCTTAAACTTTTGTGGTCCGTATAGATAGTAAACTTACTTCCGTACAGATAATGTCTCCAAATCTTAAGGGCAAAAATTATGGCTCCTAACTCTAAGTCATGAGTCGTATAGTTTTCTTCGTGCTTTTTCAATTGCCTTGAAGCATACGCAATTACCTTCGTGTGTTGCATTAGCACACATCCTAATCCTAGCTTTGAAGCATCACAGTATACTTCAAAATCTTCGGTTCCTTCTGGTAAGGCTAGAATTGGAGCGTTTGTTAACTTTTGCTTTAAAATCCTAAAGGCTTCTTCTTACCTAGGTCCCCATTCAAACTTAACTGCTTTACAGGTTAGCTTAGTTAAGGGTACAACTATTTTGGAAAAATCCTTAATAAAGCGCCTATAGTATCCAGCTAATCCTAAAAAGCTTCTAATTTCCATAGCTGATTGTGGAACCTTCCATTTGGTAATTGCTTCTATTTTGGAGGGATCTACGTGAATACCTTCGTGATTCACCATGTGTCCTAAAAATTGCACTTCCTGTAGCCAAAATTCACACTTCGAGAATTTGGCGTAAAACTTTTCCTTTCTTAACAAAGTTAAGAGTGCATGCAAGTGCTGACAGTGTTCCTCCTGACTTTTGGAATAAATAAGTATATCGTCGATAAAGACAATTACAAATTTATCCAAATGCGGTTTACATATTCTATTCATCATGTCCATGAATGCTGCAGGTGCATTCGTTAGTCCAAAGGGCATGACTATAAACTCGTAATGACCATACCTAGTTCTGAAAGCAGTTTTAGGTATGTCTTCTTCTTGTACCTTTAATTGATGATATCCGGAGCGTAAGTCGATCTTAGAAAAATATCTAGCTCCTTGGAGTTGATAAAAAAGGTCATCGATTCTAGGTAAAGGGTATCGATTCTTAATTGTAACCTTATTCAATTCTCTATAATCGATACACATTCGCATCGAACCATCCTTTTTCTATACAAACAATACTGGAGCTCCCCAAGGGGATGAACTAGGTTGTATGAATCCTTTACTTAGTAATTCATCTAATTGCTTTTTCAATTCTAGCATTTCAGTAGGTGCTAATCGATAAGGTGCTTTGGCTATCGGCGTAATTCCTGGAATTAGATGAATCCTAAATTCTACTTCCCTGTCGGGTGGTAATCCCGGGAGTTCTTCTGGGAATACATCTGGGTATTCTAAGACTACTGGAATTTCCTTAAGTTCCTTATTTTTCGTTTTAATGATTACTGAAATCATATACACTACTTCTTGTTTTCTTGAATAACTGGCCTTTTTCTTTGCTGAAATGAATTTCAGTGGCTTTCGCGGTTTATCTCCTGTAATTGAAATTACCTCTCCTGTAGGTGTATATATTTCTATGGCATTTTTGTCACAAAGAATTCGAGCATCGTTGGCTACTAACCAATCCATTCCTAACACTACATCGAATCCAGCTAAATTCATAGGTAACAGATTTGCCGAAAATTTATGACCTAAGAGTTCTATCTTTCCTTCTCGCAAAACCTTATCTATATTAACAGAATTTCCTTCTGCTGTTTCGACTGTAAAAATCTGCCTAAGGTTGGTTAAGGGTAAATTAAGAGCTTGACAGAATGAAGTATTTATAAAACTTTGGTTTGCACCAGAGTCAAATAATACTTTTGCATAGATGTTGTGGACTAGGAACGTACCGGCTATCACATCTGGAATGAGTTCTGCCTCCTGGGTAGTTAACTGGAATGCTCGTGCATTCTTCTTAGTAGCTCCATCGGTCGTCTTGGCCTTGTTTTCTACTGGTTTAACCAACTTGGGGCATTCGGGTCTGAAATGCCCAGCTTCTCCACAATTATAGCAGATCCTGGTCTTCTTTCTATAATCTTCCTCACGGTGTCCTACAACCTTGCAAAAGTTGCAGGTTTCATTGCATTTTCCAAAATGTTTCTTTCTGCAGTTTTTGCAGAAAGGCGGAGTGGAAGATTGCCCAATTCCTCTTTTCTTGAATCTGCTATTATTACCCACACGAAATCCTTGGGTAATTTTCTGAGCTAATTCCTTCTTCCGGTTTTCTTCTCTTGTGCGTACCAGCTCGTCAGTTAGGGTGTTAGCTAATTCTACCGCATCGTCAATAGTGCGACGTCTCGCAGCTTTAACGATATTACGGATTTCGCCAATCAATCCCCAAATATAGCGGGAAATAAGTACCGGTTCTGGCGAAGCCAGGGTTGGTACTACTCTCGCATACTCAAAGAATGTCGAAGTATACCCTCGACAATCTACACCAACCATCCGATGGTTCAGGAACTTATTCGCCATTTGTTCCTTTTCATATTCGGGACAAACTTTTCTTTCTATTAGCTGTTTAAATTCTTCCCAACTCATGGCATAGGCCATATTTCTTCCTTTGGCTTGAAGTACCGTATTCCACCATTCTAGCGCCCCTTCTTTAAAAAGATTTGACGTGTACATAACCTTGTCTTCTTTAGCACATTTACTTATCATAATTACTGCTTCGGTTTTCTCTAACCAACGCAGTGCTGCAGTTGCCCCTTCATTGCCTGCGAACTCAGCTGGTTTACAAGCAAGAAATTCTTTGTAAGTGCAACCAGGCGTTGCAGCTTTCATTTTCTTAGGGAGTGGGGCCTGCCGTGGATCATTATCGTTGTTAGTATGATTGCCGCCTCCATTTACACTATTACTGAAGTTATCTTCTTGAGTACGTTTACTAGGAATAATTTGTTGAGGTTCAACAGGTTTCTAGGCAGCAGCAAAGATTGCTGGAATAGCATTGGCCAATGCTATTCCTTGAGCAACGATATTTTCGATATCTTGCCTAGTCATAAATTAATCTTCCTGGTGTTGCTCAGATTGATTAACCTCGTTAACTGGTTCGTTATTAGCATTTTTCATCTGATAATTAATATATATAAATTATTAGCATAAAATAATTAATAGCAATATACAAATAATCACACAATTTTACAACACATGTATAGCCAAAATTGTTGATTTCTCACTGCCATTTTTATATATTATAATATGCATCAGTACACACCGTTATCTTACAAAGTTTTATTTGTAGGTTATTTTACAGACTTATTTTATTATTACTATTACTAGTATACAATCATAGCTTTACCACCATCCAATCCGAGGGCACTTTAGAAGCGACGTTCCCTCTCGTCGTACTTCCAGGAGATTTGTTCTCCTACCTCCCGAATCCTATTCCCTGCACCTATCAGCTCCTCGCCAAAATGGCGGAGTTCAGCTAAGTTTTCATTACTCATTGGTGGGTTTGGTATAGGTTCTGGGTCGAACTGAGGGAAAAAGGTATAAGGATTATTAAGGAGGTTTTGAAACTGCCAATCGTTCGTCCACCACTCGTCCATTCCTAGAGGTTGGGTGTGGATCAGAGGTTCTGGGATTGCTGGTTCCAAGTTTATGGGAAGTTGGGTTTCAGCAGGATAAGGGTAGAGGTTGGTGTTGATAGGTCTAATGATATCACAGCTTACCAATGCGCTATCCAATTCCTCCTGAAATGGCAACTCCTCGACTTGCCTAGAGCCTTCCCCAATTTCCATTTCTATTTGCCTAGAACCTTCCCCGATCTCTATTCCTTTTCCTTTGTCTATGGGATTCTCTATTTTGGGAACCTTTCTAGTTGCTGGTTTCCTCCTGCGCACACGCCTCCATCCTACAAATCTTCTCCTTTTCTTAGGCTTTGGTTTCTCCGGAGGTGGAGCACAAAATTCCATAGGTTCTTCCACATCGGCTATGTAACCAGTAAAGTCATTGGAAACTTCCACTTTCACTGGATAAAGGTTGAGATTCTGAAGGGCTTCAGATAACTCATTCATGCTGTTTAGCATATATGCAAAAATGCACAAAAAAGCTAAGTTAAAAATTTATAATAAAATATTTAAGTATTATTGCATACCGTGTGACTAATTTAATACAAAGGAAAATAAAATATACTAGGGTTTCTTGTAAATTTATTTATTTACTGGGTAACATTTTCTTTAGAGTCTCTAGCTTGTAGATAATATGGGTGCTAATACTAGGTCAGGATATTTAAAGGTTAGCATTTACTGCTACAGTTGCTAACATATAGAGATCTGCCCATTTTTCGTCTAATTCATCCTCCCATGGTGGGTTAATGCCTAATTTCTGGGTTTCCTGATTACTCCTCCCTTCTTTGGACTTCTTTAGTTTCTCTTGACTTTTCCTAATAATCAAACTTCTTTTATTAGGAGAAAGTGGTTCCTCATATTGTGCCTTTCGAATAAATATTCCTTCCTCAGTATTTGTTGGGCATTTGGAGGATGAAATTCCTTTTTCTTTTGGTGAAGTATCTAATTTATGATAGATGTCTGAAAGTCTTTGTTTACCCATACTGTAAACAAATATTCAAATAATAAAACACATAATCACAAAAATGTCAATTAGTAAAATTAAGTATTTTCTTAAATACTTAATTGGCTTAAATCAGTGGCTCTGATACCACCTTTTTCTGTCACGGCCCCCGGCCCGGTTTGACCCGGTTCAGGAGCCGCGGGACAGAAAACCCGTGGTATTTATTTAATTGAGTTGACAACGGAAGATTTTTAGCAGGATCTTTTAAAACTGAAACGCCCGATTATTTTATTTCATAATTCGGGATAAAACCCCGGTAGTTTACAATAAAGTGATTTCACTGGGAAATCCTTATTTTACAAAACATGTTTCTTATTTATATGGAGCCACTTCCTTAAGCTTGTAGTGCTTCACGGCACTTTTCCTGGATCACAATAGATCACCTGAAACATGTTTGAAAAAGGTTTTGTCAGCGGGGAAATAATGGTGAATCATTCTTTTAACTAAAAACGATGCATTGTTATAATTTACAGTATTAAGAGCGATTACAATGTCTACATATATCAACCATATACCCACGGTATTTGTCACTCGACCACCTATTGGCTATCTCGTTGTCCAATGGTGTCTGTGACTATGGTCATATCACCCCTTGGCTAACTCGTTGTCCAATGGTGACGGTTATCAAGTAATGTATACAAAACTCCATATACTGGCTGTAATTTGGAGATTACAAAGACTTAATCCCTGTAATTATAACTTTGAAAACAACCATGATTTTGAAAGCAATTTGGTAAAAAGATAATGACTCACATTGCAGTTTTACACGGGCAGAGTTTAGCTTACTGATTAGCCTGATAACCTAATTTAAATAACAATGTACACGAACTAGGTTAGTAACTAATACAGCATTTACGATAACTCACGAGACTAAAACCTTCACAATGAATGACAAAGTGCAATACTTAAACATCCATCGAATTCACGACGAATGACAAAGTATAAACCCTAATTTGAGCAGCACTTAAACATTCATCGGATAGTTTTAATCGATCGGACATTGAATCGTAGTAGCGATCGAGTTATTACCCTGTTGTCGTGGCAGAGGTTCGGGATTATAAGTATTTTTGACAAAACAGCGTATAAATGAGTGTACGTAACGAATTTTAACGTCGAAACATGCAAACTGATCAAGTCCCAAGCCCCTGTATTTATAGCCCCATTTTGTACCTCCCGCATGTCGCGACAGGATCCCCGGGATCTGTCGCGTGTCACGGGGGAAGCCAAAGTAGGGTAGGCTTGCTTTGTCAATTGTTTAGGCATGCTGAGTCGACGAATTTTGAGTTTACGTGTTTTATAACCGTTTTCGAAGGATAAACATAATTAGGGAATACCCCCCTTGAGTTTTAGGGGCCCTGATTCTAGTTCCAACTATTCTGAAAATTTTAGGGTTTATGCAGAATTACTTGGGGGTCTCAATTAAGGTTTCCTATTGTTTAAAATAAAATAATAAATAGGACTTTTGAAGAGAGTTGTTACAACTGTCTAGTCTACGCGGGCCGCTTCCGAGTGACGGGTGGCGAAACCCTAGCCCGCCATGTGGCATGACACCTGGATGAGCTAGGCTTGTGATTCGACGAAGCTAGGGTCTACACCCCTAGCTCGCGGGGTGCGTAAGACCCCCCCTGGGCTTTCGCGGGGCGCGACCAATGGCCGAACATGCCTTATAAATAGATGGCATCGGCCATCAGTTGAAATCGTTCAAAAATCTCTTTCTCTCTCAAATTTCTATAGTGTAGGCACTATACCCGGGCATAATACCCCCTAATTAATGAAGTTCTGCCCTGTTGTAAGTATCATAACCCTCGGCTACGTATTAGATATGCTGTCCGGTTGATTTAGGATTCCGTAACGGCTGTCGAGGTTCTGCCCGACGTAGTCGTTGGAGTTCTGTCTCGGGGGGAGGGTATTACTAATGTTAAATTGGGTTATTATACTAACACATGTGCATTAATTAATTTATTTATAGACTATAGCCAGGAAGCCACAGGAAATAACCTAAGATAGCAATGTGAGTAATCTTTTTTTTATAAACTATTTTCATAAAACCTTAATTATTTTAAATTATAAATAACAGTGATTGAGTCTTTGTAGTCTTCAATTATTGCCGGTATTATGGGGTTTTGTATACATTATGTAGGATCGATTTTGACCAACCAAATGAGTCAATTTGAGTTAATACACACTATTTGAGTGGCGGAAACACTCAAACAGATTAGAATCAGATAGAACGAAGTAGAAAATAGAAGTATATCACTTTAAACACGTTTTTGATTGATATTACACTGATTACATCCAAGAATCAAACCGGCAGCACCTCGGTATGATTTTCTAATCTTCTACCTGTCCGTTACAAATGACAATAGAACACACCTATTTATAGTGCCACCCATTCCGTTTGAAACATACATGATAGGTTCAAACGGAACCTTTCAAACGGACAACACATTTCAAACGGACACTCCAAATGACCAATTCAAACGGACATGTTTCTTAATTTGTCTCATGTGCACATAATTTCTTGTATGATGCAATGATGATGTCACTATTGTGATGTCATCATCAAAGATGATGACATAATGCATGATCAGATCTGCAAAGTGACCAAGACTCGATATAAGACGAAGACGACAGATGTATGCACCAACAGACTCCCCCTCAGATGTTGACGAGTCTTAAGTGTCGAGTCTTCGCATCTTCAGTCTTTATCAGTCTCTTTTCTTTCTTAGCATATACCAGGATCTTCTCTTTGGCTCTAACCTAGTCAGACTCCCCCTCTCATCATGATGGGATTGCCGTCTGGAATTAGCTATCACCTTGAGATCAATTCCTGGCTTTATCTCTGATCAAGCTCAACTCCTGCACACATTTTCTCATCAAAACATAAGTTTTTACTTAAATCAATAAGAAAAACTTATTAGTAATAGTTACATCAAGTTCAAATTAATGACCCTGATTAACTAATCAAACTTTCTTTCTCAAAATAAATTCCTTCATTTAAGCACTCACTCCCAAACCTGTTCATCATGTTCAGCGCTTGAAATTTTGAATATCAGCTCTCTAACATCAGTTGTCAAAAATCTTTTTATATTTTTCAAAATTTTATGCTAAAACACTCCGAAAATCTTTTTGGATTTTTGAATGTAAATGAAATGCAATAAAGAAATATTTACGGACACTATTTTTGTGAGTTTGTGTAAGAGGATCATATCAGTTTATGTGACCAATCACTAGCACCGTTAAGCTATAAACATTTTCAGTTCTAAACGATTCACATAGATTGACGATATTGTTATCCACTTAAACTCAATCTAAAAACTTTCGAAATGCTTACAGATACGTTAAGGTATATTAATTTTGCACTAAGCTCTTATGGACCCCACGATCTCAGCATATCCCCTCATCAAGCAATACACTAACTCAAGTAATGCCTTTAAACTTTTATCAACTGTGATTTGTGCGAAAACAAAGCAGAATGTTTAAACATTAACAATCAGGTCGATACATCCGTATACGCAGAGAAAGTCCAATGTTTAAACAAAATAAGAAAAATAAAACAAGTTGAAGTTGTTTAGGCTTTAACCACCAGGTCGATACTCCCGTATATGCAGAGGTGATTCAAAGCTTAAACGAAACACCAAAGAAAATAAACCAGAACGTTTAGGCAATAACATCCAGGTCGATACTCACGTATACGCAGAGGATGTCCAATGCTTAAACAAAATAAAGAAATAAAACAAGTTTAAATCTTTGCAAAATGAAATACACAATCACAGTGTCATTTTCAGCAAAGTTGTGAAAGTTCACAAACTTAACCAGTTTTTATGCTTTTTGGCATTCAGCGATTACTGAGCAGGTACACAATCACGTAGGACAAAACTAAATACTATGCCTTCGACCATGTTTCCCACTAGAACTAGGCTTTTTCATTTAGGTTTGTATCGTTATCGCAAATCTACTAGTCTAGCTGAGCCTACCGTCACATCTTTAGTAAGATCGCTTATCACATTTTATCATTCCATTTCTTTAGCATGCTGTGACAGTCCAACTGATCTACTATCATTTCCTCTTTTTCACAACAAAACTCATTTTTTGCATTTTTCAATGTTTTTGGAATTTTCAAATGTTTTTGGATTTTCTAAAATTTCTTACTCCCCCTAAAATGCAAACACATTTTAGGAAATTTGAAAACAAACTATACAAGAAACGTGACAACATGATGAGAATCACTTCAATTCTCCATTCACTTGGCTTGAACAATCAGAACTCCCCCTGACGACAAAACATTTTCCCATGGTGATTTCAAAACACTTAAGTTTGTTTTAATCAAAATGGTTTTTCCGGAAAATAAGTTTTGTGAGTCATTTCTCAAACATGGGGATCATTCATCACCTTGTTCTCTTTAATCACTTGTAAAAACTAACATTTTTAAGATCAATCCACAAACATCACTTGTAGAAAATCAAGTACAACTTAATGTCCCTGATTTACCACTTTTAAGTCGAAATATCACAAACGTGAATTTCTCAAGAAAGATGCCGATTCATGCTCCACTCTTACCAACCTGGGAGCTCCGGCAAGTCAGGTTTTTCATTGAAACACATTCACCCAAGCCTGACTGTCCTTGGGTGATTTTGAATTCTTGTTCAACAATGGTGGAAAATTTGCATCATCCATTGTTAGACCAGAATTCTCAACTTTTATCTCAACACATGGCTCTTCTGGCTTTACCACACTAGATTCATCGCCTGAACTTGGCTTGTCTGACTTTGAAGAGTCAGATTCATCGCCAACAATTGGCTCCTTTGTTTCCGGAGAAACAAATTCATCACCAGGAAGTGAATTCTCCACTTTCTTTTTCTTCTTTCCCTCTTTCGTCCTCAGATTTGTATCTGATGAATCCGTTTTGCTTGATTTGTCATTCTTTGACGAGAAAGACGACTTATCAGAACTTTTATCTGTTTTACCAGTTGTATCCGAGGACAAAATCCTTTCGAGATATTCTCTCGCTTTCTTCCTCAGTATGTCTTTCTGCCCCTGTGAAAGCTTTACTTTCTTTTCTTCCACTTTCTGTTCTTTGGGCTTGACATTGACTGGTTTCTTTACCAATTTCTGAGATTCAGCCCTCGATATTCCCTTTGATCTCATTGGGCAATCTCTGGCAATGTGACCTATAAGGTAGTTATAGCATCTTCTCGTCTCATAACTCCAACTCTGGCAGTTAACAACAATGTGTCCTTGATAACCGCATCGGTAACACACTCTGTTATCGTACCAATCACCATTTTCAGTCCAAACATTCAGATCATAGCACTGTTTGGCTTTGTGGTAATCATCACTCTTCCTGAAAACTGAATTTGGCTTTGAAGCACTGTGGTCAAACCTGCACCACTTATTACCAACAATTTTTGAGTTTTGATTTTCCAATTTTTGTGGTTCTTTATCATGATTGGATGATTGAACTGATGAGCTTTTATTTTCTTTTTGAAGATTTTTTGGTTTTTTATCTTTTTGTTTTTGTTCCACATTCTTCTTTACAGGTTTTTGTGTTGAGCATTCACCTTTTTCAGTAGAATGTAGAACAGTTTCTTTAAACATTTCATTTAATTTCAAAAATATTTTCTTTTTCTCATTTTCAGCATCAGATTCTGACTCAGACTCTTCTGCTGAATAAAAGTCCTCATTTTCATCATCAGTTTTATCATCACAATCCTCAACCTTGACTTTGTCAAAGTTTGTGACATTGTCACTTATTGGAACTGAATTGATCGGTTTTGGACATGGATAATCTGGTGTTGATGACGAAGTCTCAAAACCTTTCAATTTCTCCTCAAGCTCTTTGATTTTAATCCGAGCTTTTTCAGCTTCATTTTCAAGTCGAATGATTTTCTGAAGATGAGAGTTTATTTCAATCTGTTTTTCAAGATTATTTTTAAAAATAGCAGATTTCTCATCTTCTAAAATCTTCATTTGACTTTGAAAATCTTTTTCGAATTTTAATTTTTCATTTTCAAATTCTTTTTCCTTTTCTTTCAAAATCTCGTTTTTCAATGTCAAACTGTTCAAATCACTTAAGAGTTTAACATTTTCAGATTTCAGCTTGTCACAATTTTCCTTCATTTCAAGAATCTGTTTATCCTCAGATTTCTTCTCGTCTTTCAAAACTGAAATTTCTTCAGTCTGTTCCTCTCCCACTTGGACACCTTTACTCCTGCTTCTTTTTAGTATTGATTTTCCATTTTGACTTTTCTTCTTCTCAGCATTTCCCTCCATCTGTTCTTCAAGTTTCTTAATGAATTGACAAATTGCCAATCCAGAATATTCTCCAGTTCTTTTTAAATCCAAAAGATATGTACCCCATTCTTGTTGAGGTAAGGCATTGGCTAATTTATCAACCCATTCATTTGGACTTTTCTGAATACCCTTCTTAGACAATGAACGAACAAGATGGCTATACCTCTCAATGATACTCCTTGTACTTTCACCTGGACAACCTGAAAACGAGTCAAACTCTTTCTTTAATACATTTATTCTATTAATTGTTTCACTATTCATATTAAAGAAATTTATATCCATGATTCGGGAACACGTTTATCAAGACAGTCCCGTTAAGCGAAATATCAAGTCCAAGCTAGATCACCTTTCAAACAAAATACCAACTCAAAACAAGATACCCTCTCAATCGGAATTATCACTTTACAAACTAAATTCAAATTGCTAACAACTTCAAATGTGTATGAAATCTGATTGGGCCGATTACTTATAAAATCACATGGATCAATATCAATTAAAGACTCACATTCAAACTGATTACATTTTGCGCCAACAAGATCACATGGGTATGTATTTTTAAAGAATTAAATGTTGTAATATGATTGGGCCTCAATATGAAATCACATGGATCGGAACAAATCTGGCCGACAATTCTGATGTTTAAACACTTTTACCGAGACTATTTACATGCAATTACAAGACACACAAGTCTCTTGAGCCGACAAAAAACATTTATCAACTAAAATCCTATTGGGCCTCAATTTTTAGTGGATCTGATGTTATTAATTCATTGGGCTAACAAACAATTAATGCGTCTGAATTGAATTCAATATTCGTTGATACCAAGTCACATGGGTCGATGCAACAGATTCAAAAGCACATTAATTCTTTTGAGTGTAATGATAAACCAATATCACTTGTAAACCACCTTGAACAAAATAAACATGTGACCGACTGACGCACTCAACCTGATAACAACACATGCAAACCGAAATTATACTGATCACCTGTTCAAACTGACACAAAACACATGATTTCCTTTACCAATTACTGACACCTCGAATTTAATGAAATATCACATGATCTTGTTAAAATGTTTCACACAAATCAATGTAGTTTCATGTGAATTACTAAACCACTTTCAAACGGAAGTCATGTTTCAAACGGGGTAGGCCAGTTTCAAACGACAGCTTCAAACGGAAGGATCAGTTTCAAACAGAAGGGTCAGTTTTCAAACGACAACTTCACGTTTTCAAACGGAAGGGTCAGTTTTCAAACGGAACACCAGGCCTCGTTCAAACGGAACCCAATTTTCAGTCCATTTTTACCACTTTTACTTCAAGTTTAGATCTGATATTCTCTAGGATTTGTTAAAACTCGGTTTTACATACAATATCAGAAATTCAGTTCATTTTGTCCGTTAAAATGTCCAGAAGTCAAATTTTGTGTAGAAAAACCAACCGATTCAGGTGTATTTACTCATAACTGGCTCTGATACCAATTGTAGGATCGATTTTGACCAACCAAATGAGTCAATTTGAGTTAATACACACTATTTGAGTGGCGGAAACACTCAAACAGATTAGAATCAGATAGAACAAAGTAGAAAATAGAAGTATATCACTTTAAACACGTTTTTGATTGATATTACACTTATTACATCCAAGAATCAAACCGGTAGCACCTCGGTATGATTTTCTAATCTTCTACCTGTCCGTTACAAATGACAATACAACATACCTATTTATAGTGCCACCCATTCCGTTTGAAACATACATGATAGGTTCAAATGGAACCTTTCAAACGGACAACACATTTCAAACGGACACTCCAAATGACCAATTCAAACGGACATGTTTCTTAATTTGTCTCATGTGCACATAATTTCTTGTATGATGCAATGATGATGTCACTATTGTGATGTCATCATCAAAGATGATGACATAATGCATGATCAGATCTGCAAAGTGACCAAGACTCGATATAAGACGAAGACGACAGATGTATGCACCAACACATTACTTGACAATCTTCACAATTGGACAATGGGTTAGCCAATGTGTGATATGACCATAGCCACTAATCCGGTCGAGTGGCAAGTACCGAATGAGTAATTGTGTAGATATAAACATTGTAATCGCTCTCAATACTGTGAAAAGAATAAAACTCTTCTTGATTAAATTGGGATTCACTCACCAGTATTTCCCACTGACAAAATGTTTTTAAACGCGTTTCAGGTAACAAAATGTGAACGCCAAATAGAAGCCAGCTGGATAGCACTGAAGGCTTGGAAAAGTGGCTATAAAAGGTACCTAAATAAAGAAGATGTTTTATTTCAATAAAATAGGATTTATTCCTATAAACTTGTTTGTAACGAAAACTTGGGTTTTATCCCAATATGTTTATTATTATAAAATGTGGTATTTTACTCTGATAAAATATTTCCTAACTACGGTCCTGATGTAATTTCCGCTGCCAAATTGATAAACACAGATACCACCGAAATTGGCCGCGGCCGCCCGTTCCCGGGTAGTTAGGGGACGGGGGTTGCGATAGAAGGTGGTATCAGAGCTAAGCCACTGATTCAGCTACAGAAGTGTTCTGCTGACACCAAAGTATTATTCGATATGTTAGGAAATTTTCTACGGAACTACGTGCATATCTGTATATTATTGTTGTGCGTTATTTGACTATTTATTAGTTTACAGTATGAGCGACCAAGGACCCTCAGACGCTTACCCTCAGTTGTCCAGCTCACCGAGGGACGAAGGCACCTCCTCACAGCCTACCCTCTCAGGATATTAAGCTGACAATGAAGATGGGATATTCGTGTTCAAGGCCCAATCTGAAGAGCCATTCCCTCCTAAGAAGAGAGGATGGTTTAGCAGAGGAGCGCATGATTATAGACGCAATGCCATATATTATTAAAACGGTTAAGGAAGCGAATAATAAAAGTAACAATGGCAGTAAACGACTTACTGAACCAGAAAACAGCGTAAACAATGGACCAATTTTTCAAGTGCCCATTCCAAAAAGAAGAAGAACCATGTCTATGGTTGTTCTTATAAAGAATTCTGGTCCTGTAAACCAATGGAATTCTCGGGCAATGAAGGACCCATTGCAGCTCTACGCTGGATAGAAAAGACTGAGGCAGTTTTAAAAATAAGCAAGTGCGCAGAAGAGGATAAGATAATGTTTGCTTCCAATCTGTTTAAGAACTCAGCTTTAGAATGGTGGAACACTATCCTCCAATCTAGGGGAAGTGATAGGGTTTACAATATGGAATGGGAGGAATTTAAGAATACGGTGGAAAGAAAATTCTGCCCTCCTAATGAAAAGGAACACATAGCAAATAAATTCTTAAACTTAAGAATGACTGGAGTAGATAGTAAGGGTTATACCACTACATTCTTTGAATATGCTAGAATAGTGCCATCCCTTGCATCACCAGAACCAATATTAATCTCCCGATACATCTGGGGATTAATCAGTGAGATTAGACATGTAGTCAAGGCAGCTAGACCCCAAACCATAGAAGAAGCTGTAGAACTAGCGAATACCTTGACTGATGAATTAATGCGTACTCAAGAAGAGGACCAAAGGAGAAACCTAGCTCAAAGGCTTACCCAAGAATTTCGCTACGGTAATTCCAACCGTGGGAAAAATATAGGTTCTACCTCTGCACCATACTGCAAGTACTATAAAAGGAAGCATTCTGGAAGATGCTCGATATACTGTAATTTCTGCAAAATATCTGGACACAAGGAAGAAGACTGCAGGAAGAAACCTAACAATAGGATATGCTACAACTGTGGAGAACAAGGTCATATCAAGCCAAACTGTCCAAAACTAGCTCCAACCATGAATAACAAGACTACTAAAAATGCTAGAGCATTTGTTCTGACTGCAGAAGAAGCCAAGATGATTCCGGACGTGATTGCCGGTACGTTTTTAGTTAACGATGTTTTTGCTAAAGTATTATTTGACTCTGGTGCAAACCAAAGTTTTATTAATACTTCATTTTGCAAATTTCTCAATCAACCATTAACTAAACTCCCCCAAGAATGTTTAGTAGAAACAGCAAACGGGGAAACCATTAAGATTTCTGAAATCTTGCAAGAAGCAAGAATAGAATTTTTAAATCAAAAGTTTATTGCAAATCTTTACCCAATGAATCTGGCAGGATTTGATGTTGTATTAGGATTGGATTGGTTAATAGCCAACAAAGCCAGTATTTTATGTGATCAAAAGTCAATCCAAGTAAATTCACCAAAAGGTGAAAAGATCACAATTAAAGGAGATAAGCCATCTAGATCCACAAAATTCATCTCCGTGATGAAAACATCTAGTTATGTAAGAAAAGGGTCATTAGTGTATTTGATATTTGTAATCATTAACACTAAAAGAAAAGAATTAACAGATATCCCAGTAGTATCTCAATTTTCAGACGTATTCCCAGAAGATCTACCAGGATTACCGCCAGTACGGGAAGTTGAATTTAGAATTCATCTGCTACCAGGAACAACACCGATTGCCAAAGCGCCTTACCGTTTGGCACCAACAGAAATGCAAGAGTTAAAGAAACAATTAGACGAATTGTTGGAGAAAGGATTTATTCAACCAAGTTCATCGCCATGGGGAACACCGATATTGTTCGTTAAAAATAAAGATGGGTCAATGCAAATGTGCATTGATTACCGTGAATTAAATAAAGTCACGATTAAAAATCGGTACCCATTACCAAGAATCGATGATTTGTTTGATCGGTTGCAAGGAGCTCGATTTACGTTCAGGATATCATCAATTAAAGGTACAGGAAGAGGACATTCCTAAGACCGCTTTCAGAACAAGGTATGGCCATTATGAATTTACTGTCATGCCATTTGGTTTAACCAATGCCCCAGCCGTATTTATGGACATGATGAACCGAATATGTAAGCCATATTTGGATAAATTCATAATTGTCTTTATAGATGATATTCTCATTTACTCTAAGAGTAAAGAGGATCATGCAAAGCACCTACATGCACTTTTAAGTTTATTGAGAAAAGAAAAGCTTTATGCTAAGTTTTTGAAATGTGAGTTTTGGTTAGAAGAAGTACAGTTTCTTGGACATTTAGTCAATCATGAAGGAATTCATGTGGATCCCACAAAGATTGAAGCAATTACTAAATGGAAAACCCCTGAATCACCAACCGAGGTTAGAAGTTTCTTAGGATTGGCCGGTTATTATAGAAGATTTATTCGAGATTTTTCTAGAATAGCCATTCCCTTAACTAAGCTAACCTGTAAATCTGTTAAGTTTGAATGTGGATCAAAACAAGAAGAAGCCTTTAGAATTCTTAAGCAAAGATTAACCAACGCACCCATACTAGCGTTACCAGAAGGAACTGAAGACTTTGTAATCTATTATGACACTTCTAAATTAGGTTATGGATGTGTGTTAATGCAACGACAAAAGGTTATAGCCTACGCCTCTAGACAACTTAAGAATCATGAAGAAAATTATACAACCCATGATTTGGAGTTAGGAGCCATAATTTTTGCTCTTAAGATTTGGAGACATTACCTTTATGGTAGTAAGTTTACCATTTTCACCGATCATAAGAGTTTAAGGTATGTCTTCGAAAAAAAGGAATTGAACATGAAACAAAGACGATGGATGGAGATACTTAGTGATTACGACTGTAATATCCAATATCATGCAGTAAAGGCAAATGTAGTTGCTGATTCTTTAAGTCGAAAATATCATGAAAAGCCAAAAAGAGTGTGTTCTCTTAAATTAAATCCGCATGTAGATTTAAATGAACAGATTATAAAAAGCACAAGAATCAGTAATCAAGGAGGATATTGAGAAATTGAAAGGAATGATTAAGGAATTAGAACAAGGAACAGATGGAATTTGGATATTCCATAAGAAAAGAATGTGGATACCCAAATTAGGAAACCTACGCCACCGTATATTAGAAGAAGCCCATAAGTCTAAGTATACGATGCACCCTGGAAGTGATAAGATGTATCAGGATTTAAGAAAGAATTTTTGGTGGATAGGAATGAAAAAGGATATAACAGCCTACGTTTCCAAGTGTTTAACCTGTTCGCAAGTTAAAGCTGAACACCAGAAACCCTCCGGTTTGTTGCGTTAGAAATGCCAGTTTGGAAATGGGAATTAATAACAATGGATTTTGTTACCAAATTACCCAAAACAAGAAAGGGCAATGATACAATCTGTGTGATTGTAGATAGGCTAACTAAGTCAGCTCATTTTCTAACAATGAAGGAAACTTTCAGTATGGAACAACTAGCCAAGTTGTATGTCAATGAAATAGTTTCATTACATGGAATTCCTTTGTCAATTGTTTCTGATAGAGATAGCCGTTTTACCTCTCATTTTTGGACAAGTTTCCAAAAAGCACCGCTTATCATCCTCAAACGGACGGACAAAGCGAAAGAACTATTCAGACGATGGAAGATATGCTTAGAGCTTGTGTAATTGATTTCGGAGGTAATTGGGACGATCACTTACCATTGATAGAATTCTCTTATAATAATAGCTATCATACCAGTATCAATGCTGCACCATTCGAAGCACTTTATGGACAAAAGTGCCGAACTCCAGTTTGTTGGGCAGAAATTGGAGAAAAACAACTATCTGGACCTGAGATAGTACAAGAAACAACAGACAAGATTATTCAAGTCAAAGAAAGACTGAAAGCAGCACGTGATCGACAAAAGAGTTATGCTGATAACAGACGAAAGCCGTTGGAATTTCAACTAGGAGACAAAGTGTTATTGAAAGTTTCTCATTGGAAAGGAGTGGTAAGATTCATCAAGAGGGGAAAGCTAAGCCCCAGGTATGTTGGACCTTTTGAAATTATTAGAAGAATAGGACCTGTAGCTTATCAGTTACAACTGCCAGAGGAAATGGCAGGAATACATGATCTATTTCATGTATGTAACCTCAAGAAATGCTTAGCCGATGAATCATTGATAGTACCTCTTAAGGATATAGAGGTAAATGAAAAACTCAAGTTTGTTGAAAGACCTCTACAGATTGAAGACAGGAAAGTCAAGAATCTCAAACACAAGAGATTGGTTCTAGTTAAAGTCAAATGGGACTCCAAAAGAGGACCAGAATACACTTGGGAGCTTGAATCATAGATGCAATGGAAATATCCACATCTGTTCCAGTAGACCTTGAGGACGAGTTCTAAAACAAGGTGGGGAGGATATAACAACCCTCCTAAATTTTTTCGACACCCTAAAAATATTTAAAGTATCCCTATACGTCCTAAAATACACCCCGTATATGAAAACCGAACCCAAAATAACGTATATAATTAAAAATAAAATAAAAACAATTAAAATACGTCTGTCGCGGGCCGTGACAGACTACTCTCGAGTCTACGCGGGCCGCGACTGAGTGACGGGTGGCGAAACCCTAGCCTGCCACGTGGCAGGATACCCGGATGAGCTATGCTTGTGATTCGACGAAGCTAGGGTCTACACCCCTAGCTCACGGGGCGTGACCAATGGCCGGACAGGCCTTATAAATAGATGGTATCGGCCATCAGTTGAAATCGTTCAAAAAATCTCTTTCTCTCTCAAAATTTCTATAGTGTAGGCACTATACCCGGGCATAATACCCCCTAATTAACGAAGTTCTGGCCCGTTGTAAGTATCATAACCCTTGGCTACGTATTAGATATGCTGCCCGATTGATTTAGGATTCCGTAACGGCTGTCGAGGTTCTGCCCGACGTAGTCATTGGAGTTCTGTCTCGGGGAGGGTATTACTAATGTTAAATTGGGTTATTATACTAACACATGTGCATTAATTAATTTATAGACTATAGCCAGGAAGCCAGAAGAAATAACCTAAGATAGCAATGTGAGTAATCTCCTTTTTATAAACTGTTTTCATAAAACCTTAATTATTTTAAATTTTAAATAGCAGTGATTGAGTCTTTGTAGTCTTCAATTACTGCCGGTATTATGGGGTTTTGTATACATTACTTGATAATCTTCACAATTGGACAATGGGTTAGCCAATGTGTGATATGACCATAGCCACAGATCCAGTCGAGTGGCAAGTACTGAATGCGTAATTGTGTAGATATAAACATTGTAATCGCTCTCAATACTGTGAAGAGAATAAAACTCTTCTTGATTAAATTGGGATTCACTCACCAGTATTTCCCACTGACAAAATGTTTTTAAACGTGTTTCAGGTAACAAAATGTGAAAGCCAAATAGAATCCAGCTGGACAGCACTGAAGGCTTGGAAAAGTGGCTATAAAAGTGTGACAACCGTAAAAATCCAGGTATCCGTACAATTTAATTAACCATGATTAGTGCTTAATGACTGTGCTAAATTACAAATGACTGCTTTCTGATTACTGCATCATACTTATATGTGCATCACATTTCATACTGTCACATCATTTTTACATACAAACTTTAGTGACAAAAACGATGCACAAAGCACGGTTAGCACAATTAGCGGGTAACTTAGAAAAATGCTGACGATGTTCAGTACATAGACAGACAATGTTTTGAGACCCAATATGGGCCAGGGATAAGGTACTACACCAGTATAGTGTGTAGGGAAGTAAGGACCATAAAACTGCTTCACTAGGTGATAGTTTAAGTGCCGGAAAGTGCCTGAAACCCACATAAAGTGCTGAATTCAGCATATTTCAGCAAAATTCATCATTTTAACAAGTTTGTAACATGCAAAAATATGGCAAAATGGTCCTGAATGCTTTCCTAAGTGTCGGGAATCAAAAGTGTCACAAAAGGGTGCCTTGAGATCACTAAACGGAATAGTTTGACACTTTAACGAACCGGTATCTAACTAAACAACCGGACACTACCCGAAACACCAAAATTATACTAGAAACATTGTTTTAATGTTTCTAAGCTAGTTATGATCCCCGAACACCCTAACACACTATATAACACATCATACACTTAAACACTAACTAATACACTTAACTTCCAACTAAATAATCTAACTAACCATTTAAACCCAACAAAGACCCACTGTAACAACCCTCATTAAAAGTCCTATTTATTTTATTATTTTATCCAATAGGAAACCCTAATTGAGACACCCAAGTGATTCTACGCAAACCCTAAAATTTTCAGAACAATCAGAATCAGGATCAGGGCCCCTAAAACTCAGGGGGGGGGGGTATTTCCTACTCGACGATTATCCACATATCTCGTTGTCTAAATTGAATTTCGAGAAACAATCAACTCAGTAGGCCTAGTCCCAAACGTGGCAACCCTATGACCATTAGGTGTCCCTTGCGCACCGTAAGGGTTAGAGTGTTACGGTGCGCAAGGGGTGACAAATTTTGGGTATAAATAGAGGGTCGTGGGACTTGATTTCTGGAATTTGAGCGACGAACCAATTTGTAATACGCTCCGTGATATCTTCTGTTTATCACAATTAACACACATGGATCACTAATTAGTATAGCGGGGTGCTGCTACGATACAGGGTATTAACTCGATCGCTGCTACGATTCAATGTCCGATCGATAGAAACTATCCGATGGATGTTTAAGCGCTATCCTTTGTCATTAGTCGTGATTCCGACTGGATGTTTGAGTACCACCCGAGTTCGGGGAATACTCTGTCATTCGTTGTGAATCCGATGGATGTTTAAGTGATTGCACTTTGTCATTCGTTGTGAGGGTTTTAATCTCGTGAGTTATCGTAATTGCTGTATTAAGTTACCTACCTAGTTCGTGTGCACTAGGTTACAAGGCTAAATCAATAGGCTAAGCTCTGTCTGTATAAATCTGCAATATATCAAGACTTATCTGTAGACTAAACTTTGGCCGTATGAATCTGCATGATTATAAAGTGAGTCATTCTCTTTTTATCAACTATTTTACAATACCTCAAATTATTTTCAAAGGTTATAATTACAGGGACTAAGTCGTGGATATCTTGAATCACTGGCTAGTGGGGTATTGTGCACATTACTAATTTTCTCCCAGTTAGGTTCATTGACCTACTAGGGATAATCATCACTATTTAGGTTCATTGATCTAATAGTGGTATGACCATCGTCACCATTGTGACTTGTCACCATTGTGACAGAGCGCCAAATAAAAATAAGATAGAAGCCATTGTAATCGCTCTTATGCTGTAATTTATAACACTGTTTTCTAGTTATAATTTGCAGTGATTAAGTTTTTGCCAATCTTTAAGAAGCAAATGTAAAAACTCTTAATGCTGTAAATTATAACAAATATATTTTAAGTAAAATGAATGAACTCACCGGTATTTCCTGCTGACAAAACCTTTTTAAAACGCGTTTCAGGTAATTACAGTAGAGTGGAGTAAGAGATGGATACGGCACTGAAAGGCATCAAGAAGTGGCTTATTTTATTAATTAAATCAAATTAAGAAATATTATTTTATGTAATTAAATTTATCTTTATTAAAGCTACCTTTGTAAAACATGGGTTTATCCCATCTATTTAATAAATAAAATCCGGTGTTTTCTAAACTCTGATATTTTTCCTAACTCACGGTCCTGATGAAATTTCCGCTGCAACGTTTTCAAAATAATCACCGGTACCACTGGGCTGTTCACGACTCCCGATTCCGTCCAGGGTGGGTCGGGGGCCGTGACAGAAGGTGGTATCAGAGCCACTGCTTCAAGCCTTTAGGTGTTGTAATAATAATACCTAAATTTATATATATAAAAGAGTTAGGAGATTGCCATTAACTGGTAGCACACATGATAGCATTTAGACTTGAACTTAAGAAAAGATGCATTAGTATCAGCTTTGAGATAAGCTAAGTACTTGTGTAAATAAAGTATGATGAATTTTGATATACCATAAGAATGGTAATTAGAATATTGCAAGATACGATAAATAAGCAATAACATTTAATTGTTATTAATTCTTGCTTAGTGATTTTAATTGGTCTAGAATAAGATATGTTACGGGAATACAAATTTCCCTAAATTCTGGATAAAAGCCTAATAAAAGAGGCACTTTTGAAAAGATACTATTTATGGGAAATAGAAAATTTTCTCCGGCAAGATTGGGTATGGTGTAGCAGACTCTCCAGTTTGTTCGGATATACTGAGGTTACCGCTCCGACGCGAATCGGATAAGACGGGGTATATAATATGTCAAACAAGTGACAAGATTTCCCTAAATAGTATCATGATCTGATATCTGACTGGTTTTTGGAAATATGAATCTGTTAAATACATTGACCTGATAGATGGTATGTTTATTTCAGCATGTGAAATATATGATTATATAGATATATATATCTATAAGGAATTCCAAAAGCCAAATAGGAATAAAGCACAAGCATCTGTGTCTATATTTCTTTATCAGGAATTTCTTTTCCGATATCAAACATTATTTCGTTTGATCATCTATCTCGTAGCTAGTGCGATAAAATAAACAATGGAAAAACCTTTAAGATAAAAACGCTATCAAAAAAATTTCTAATGCGTTACCATAAACTATTAACGCAAGTAAGAAGCATGTAAAGTTGTGATAATATACAAGAAAACACATGAAAATTCAATTATAAATCCACAGAAGTTGAAGTATATCACACACAACTTTCGAGGCAAGACCTTTGGAAAATATAAATTGGGCACGATGACACCAATATTAATTCCGTCAGTAGAAGAACTACTAATCAAAAAGAAGCACTTTGCCACGTAATCCTACAAACAACATGAATCTCGCCGAGGTACGTTGTAACAAGATTTCACAACCATCGGTGCACAGTCTAATCAGAGTCATAATTATTATCACTGCAAAAGGAGTCACATACCTTTGCAAATTCACTATTTCATTTTATTCACATTCTTTGGTAATGTCACTTAACAACGGTTATCACACGAAATTCCAGATAAAAGTTCTTATATTTCTTTCGTTGAAATTATGACTTCTGTATATAATAAGTTGACTTTCGTGTTTCTACTCCCGCTAATAGTCATCATACCATGAGGATTTCTTTTATAGTAACGAATATTGATCTGTTTCATTTCCTGGTAAATTCACACGTTACAGGTGCACTGTTTATTGCGCATGTGGTTCGTTTGATTTATGAAGACCACTAGAGGGCTTCATTCCGATTTGTTATTTTATCAAAACTCAAATATTATTTCACTATACTTGATTTTTGTACTGTGAACCGCATTATTGCAAAACAATAACTCCTTGATATCGAGTCAATGAATTTCTTGAAAATTTTAATTTTCTTTGACATACATAGTTTCTATTGTGACCATGTCCGAACTTATTAAAACTTGTTTTGTTCAAATTATTTGACTTGCTCACATTACATATTCATTTCAAAATCCCATATGATGGATAGAAGCTATCATATTCAAAATAATCCCAACAAGCACTTCATTTGTTTTGAACCATAATAGGCTTGTTTAGTCTTCGACTTCATTGAATCATTTCTTTGATCATGATCACCTTGTACTAACATTTTCATAAAATTTAAGCTTGCACTAATCTCATTTATATATATCATATACGGATTTAATTATTTATTTAATTATATATTAAATTGCTTTGTTGATTTATCTTATAAAAGCTATCTTAACACAAATCGTGTGCTAAGATAATGATACACAAATTCTTGTCATATTTCAGTGTATCTCTTAATGATTCTTATAACATCAATCGAGCCTTTCGTAATAAGTATTTGCTTTAACATCTTCAATCGAAAAACATTATATAAAATTAATTATATATGGAAACTTACATAAGTGATTACCTAATTTACAGAATAGTATTACTATATTCTTATTAAACCATTGAGGTGAAGAATTTATATTTTTATTTTGAGGTATACTCTCATTTAAGTTATGTTTAATTATTTATTATTGATAATTAATATTATTAGTAATAATATATTAATAATAGTAGTGTTAGTATTATTTTTAATACTAGGATTATTGTCAAGGGCAGGTATTGAATAGTCTAGCCTTAATTAGGCATGGACTGGCCACCTATGCTTAAACAAGGCAGCACTAACCAATATCCAACCATGATAATGACTAGTTAAATATATATAAATTAAGTCATCATATTTATTTGGTAAATTTTAATTATATATAAAAATATTTTACTTTGTACTGTAAAGAGAAGACATATTTTCATAAAACAATACAAGAATTAGAAAGATGAATAAAATTATATAAGTAATTGTCTATCACATATTTTGTGGTAACTATGTACCATAACACTCTGGCAAGAAAGTAACCATATAAGAATAATATGGTAGTCATCAAATACGTTGGGTTAGGGGAACATTGTACTATATAAGAATAGACTCGTTTTCACTTATTTACAACATTTGTAAATACGTTCACAACGTCAAATGGTTTCAAAATAAAAATAAGTAATCACATAGAATCGACTCATTAAGTGATATATATATATATATATAGGGGATCGCTAGAATGAGAACCACCACGAGTTATGAGAACCACGAGAACCGCGCCCCGCGGGTGGCCGTCGGCGACGAAATTTTTTTTACACCTAGATCCGTATATTTTAGTGGGGGGTTTAAATTTTCGGTTCAAACGGCGCACTCGAGGGGGTAGTTTTTTACGCCCAAAGTTTGGGTTTTTTTAATTTTTTTAATTTTTCTTTTTTTTTTACCAAACTTTGGGCGTAAAAAACTACCCCCTCGGGCGCGCCGTTTGAACCGAAAATTTAAACCCCCCACTAAAATATACGGATCTAGGTGTAAAAAAAATTTCGTCGCCGACGGCCACCCGCGGGGCGCGGTTCTCGTGGTTCTCATAACTCGTGGTGGTTCTCATTCAAGCGGCTCCCTATATATATATATATATATTTACAAATTATTTTACAAATACTTTTGTACAATAAACTTTTTTTTTCACCTTTAAATTTTCATTTAACGTTATAAACAATAGTGATTTCTTTTACAAAATAATAATACTAAAATATTTTGTAAAGTAATAACTTCATTGCGGTGTTTTGTAATATATAATACATAGTAAATATAGGTTATTTTACATAATATAGTAAAATACTAAAATAATATTTATTTAAAAGTGGTGACCATTTACATATAATAAAAATGCGTAACAAATAAAATATATTACATAGCATTTATATTTGATATGTAAAATACGGTTCAGACAGTAACACAAATAATATATATTACATCTGTTTTACAAATAAAATATAATAGTTGGTCATGTCAAAACAACTTGTTCTTATTATATTTCGATCTCTAGGATATAGTATGAAAAATATGGTTACTAATAGTATACTATCACATTGTTTCGCATTTAAAATAACTTGGGAACTTTAAACAATGATACACTAACTCTATTGTCTTTTGGTGTATCTTTGCAATTTACTCATCTCAGCACATTGATTTTCTCATATCATAATTTAATATTTGACAAATCATTTTTTCATGCTTTTATTTCAATTTTGAACCTGTCAATTCTAAGTTTTTCCCAGTTGCCAATCAAAGTAAGTTTTCTTTTGACAAAGAATTTTTATTGATTCTAAAAATCCTTCACAATCATTTTAAATATCTATTGATCATATATCTTTTGGCTTGAACCTAGTCACTTTGGAAATTATATCATTCCATCTCATTCGTTTGTCATCAACTTCTTGAACTAATTCAGTTGAACCTTTGAATCCTACTTATGGTACAACTCGTATTCACAAAATTTGATATTTTAAATCTGTGTTATCTACCTTAATATTGTTTTTATTGACTAAAATATGACATAAATCTAAAAGAAATATCATAACCCAAATACACTTAGGAGCTGGAATCTGAGATGAAGAAAAAGTATTCCTACTTATTCCAGTAAATCTCGAGGATGAGATTTTTATTAAGGTGGGGAGAATGTAACAACCCTCATTAAAAGTCCTATTTATTTTATTATTTTATCCAATAGGAAACCCTAATTGAGACACCCAAGTGATTCTACGCAAACCCTAAAATTTTCAAAACAATCAGAATCAGGATCAGGGCCCCTAAAACTCAGGGGGGTATTTCCTACTCGACGATTATCCACATATCTCGTTGTCTAAATTGAATTTTGAGAAACAATCAACTCAGCAGGCCTAGTCCCAAACGTGGCAACCCTATGACCATTAGGTGTCCCTTGCGCACCGTAAGGGTTAGAGTGTTACGGTGCGCAAGGGGTGACAAATTTTGGGTATAAATAGAGGGTCGTGGGACTTGATTTCTGGAATTTGAGCGACGAACCAATTCATAATACGCTCCGAGATATCTTTTGTTTATCACAATTAACACACACGGATCACTAATTAGTATAGCGGGGTGCTGCTACGATACAAGGTATTAACTCGATCGCTGCTACGATTCAATGTCCGATCGATAGAAACTATCCGATGGATGTTTAAGCTCTATCCTTTGTCATTAGTCGTGATTCCGACCGGATGTTTGAGTACCACCCGAATTCGGGGAATACTCTGTCATTCGTTGTGAATCCGATGGATGTTTAAGTGATTGCACTTTGTCATTCGTTGTGAGGGTTTTAATCTCGTGAGTTATCGTAATTGTTGTATTAAGTTACCTACCTAGTTCGTGTGCACTAGGTTACAAGGCTAAATCAATAGGCTAAGCTCTGTCTGTATAAATCTGCAATATATCAAGGCTTATCTGTAGACTAAACTTTGGCCGTATGAATCTGCATGATTATAAAGTGAGTCATTCTCTTTTTATCAACTATTTTACAATACCTCAAATTATTTTCAAAGGTTATAATTACAGGGACTAAGTCATGGATATCTTGAATCACTGGCTAGTGGGGTATTGTGCACATTACTAATTTTCTCCCAGTTAGGTTCATTGACCTACTAGGGATAATCATCACTATTTAGGTTCATTGATCTAATAGTGGTATGACCATCGTCACCATTGTGACTTGTCACCATTGTGAAAGAGCGCCAGATAAAAATAAGATAGAAGCCATTGTAATCGCTCTTATGCTGTAATTTATAACACAGTTTTCTAGTTATAATTTGCTGTGATTAAGTCTTTGCTAATCTTTAAGAAGCAAATGTAAAAACTCTTAATGCTGTAAATTATAACAAATATATTTTAAGTAAAATGAATGAACTCACCAGTATTTCCTGCTGACAAAACCTTTTTAAAACGCGTTTCAAGTAATTACAGTAGAGTGGAGTAAGAGATGGATACGGCACTGAAAGGCATCAAGAAGTGGCTTATTTTATTAATTAAATCAAATTAAGAAATATTGTTTTATGTAATTAAATTTATCTTTATTAAAGCTACCTTTGTAAAACATGGGTTTATCCCATCTATTTAATAAATAAAATCCGGTGTTTTCTAAACTCTGATATTTTTCCTAACTCACGGTCCTGATGAAATTTCCGCTGCAACGTTTTCAAAATAATCACCGGTACCACTGGGCTGTTCACGACTCCCGATTCCGTCCAGGGTGGGTCGGGGGGCCGTGACACCCACCCCCCCCCCCCCCCGCCCTTAAGTGACCCCATTGGACGGTCACAAGTGACCCCACCATAATCTTCTCTAGATCTTGCTTAATCTTCCTATAGATTTGTTAAGATTATGCCATGTACTATTGAAACACAAGACCCATTGGATAAAAGCTCAAGATTGGTTATAAGTATTACATAATGATCATAGTTCTCATCATTCTCTCACACACTACACACACCAACTCACTGATACGTGGTCGAAAACCGGTGCTCGTAATTGTTTAATTTGATGTTTTTACACAAGTTTTAATTTCGAATGGCCTACTTTTGATTAGATACTTGTTTTGCAGATCTGGCAGAGTTTAAGGAGCTTTTCAGGAGCTTTACGGGTCACCAGGATGCGAAACGGGTCAACCGGGAGCAAGGAACGCAAAAAACGAGAAATGAAGATTTGAGGCACTGTCGCCGACGGCCAAAGGGCCCGTCGGCAACGCCCCATGAAATCACCCGTAGCCTAAAATGTCCGTAGACAACGAGATTGGCCGTCGGCCACATTTTAACTTCCACACACCGTCGCCGACGGTGCTTCAGGCCGTCGGCGACGGCCCTCCTATGTTGACGATGAGCTATTTTGACTTTTGGGTGGTGGATGATCTAAAATACATGTGGGTCATCATTATTTCGGCAGTTACACACTTTGGAGAGTTTGAAATCATCTTTTGGAGCCTATTCTCAGGACTTTTCATCACCAATTTCACCTAGCATCATCTCTATCACCCGAATCAACATCCAAATCTTCACAATCATCCATTCCATAACCCTAATCCTCAATCATCCTTCAATCCATTCACTACCATCTATCATTCTAAACCCTAACCACCATTTTCACCACTTCAAGGCTTCAAGATGATGATGTTTGAGTTCTCAATTTCCAGTGATAGCGTTCGTCCTTCCATGAGCGGCTAATTTCTTGGAGGTTTCACCCTGGTGTAGGTTATTGTAAGTCTAGGGTTTGAACAATGTTTTAGTTTGATTTTGTGACAAATTGAATTGTATTTGAACTGATTGACAATTGTCTTGAATTTGAACTATATTTGTGAATTGTCGAGTGAGTTATGAAATTTGACTTTGCGAAACAAGTTTGTGCAATTATGCCTTGTCATTCAAAAGGTTTTACTTGTCCAAAGTAACGAAGTGCATTGTGGTCCGTGTTATGCGTTGATATCAATTGGCACCTAAGCTTTGATGATAGAAATCCGTTAATAACATATTCAAGTGAATTAAATCTAAAACGTGTAAGAAACCTAGGATTGCAAGTACCGAACCGGGTGTGAGCCTTGTTTTATCTATCTTGTCTAAACCGTTATTTACATTTTTGCAATTGTTGATTTTTAATAGTCATCAACCAAATTCTTTTAGTAATTTTAATTCACATCCTTCAATCAAACAAAAATATACAAAAACAAGATAGCAAGCTTCATAAGTTGTTACACATAATTCAATTCAATCAAATCCACTCGCAAACCACATACTCTTCGTGGTTCGACCCCTTGCTACCACTAACTATTTGTTAAAGGTAATTTTGGGACTATAAATATTATTTTTGACCGGAGCGCGATAGTCCGATCACTCACCTCCTCCCCCTCTCTTGGTTTCGGCCGAGATCAAGCACCACCACCACCATCATTTCCAACTCAATCCCATCCATTCTGAGATCATCCTAAGGTGTAAGAAGGTGTTTAAGGAAGCTTGGTGCTCTTGGAGATTGAAGGACCTCACCCAATTGCTTTTATCCAACACTTTTGTCATCACCATCATCTTGTGTTCTTCCCTATCCTTGTGCTAGTAGTAAGGCCCTCATAACCCTTTGTTACTTCATATTTTGATGAATAAAAGATGATGAACATTGTTAATCTTGATGAACACTAAAGAACATAATCATGAAACTTTAACATAAGCTATTTAACATATGAATACTTGTTGATTAGTGATGATTTGCTTCTTGACGATTGATGATTTTTGTTAGTGATGTTAGACATCATATGGAACCTACTAGATTGTGATTAAACACATGATCTAGTAAGTTAAGGTGGTGATCATGCTTATTGTTTTCATGAACTTGAAAAATGAAAAAGGTTTTTGTGAATGATGTAGTATGTAATATGTTACTAGACATAGATGTGGATGATTACAAAAATAGTTTTCCAAAGAAACCAAGTTAAATCACAAGATTTACATGAACATTGTTTTTAAAGAAACTAATCATGTTTCTAGAGGTGAAACAAGTATAAGAACACATTGTTTACAAGAAAAATTCAAGAGAATGATTTTTGGAAAAATCATCTAGTAAGTTGTAAACACCTAAATTCTTTAAGAATGAGATTTTTAAAGAAATAAACACACTTTAAATGGGTAACTAAACCTAATAAACACACTACCAAGTTATTACAAGTTTTTATGGAAGTTCAAGTTCATGATTATTATGTAAATAGCATAGTTTTGACACTTGGTAAGTGTAAGTTGTTTAGGGTTGATTGTTGATTGTTTGTGATGATTTTGAAAAGAAAAAAATATGCTTTGATAGCATGGACACCTCCATTTTTAGGGGAAACTATGGCAAAATTTTCTAAAAATAGAAACACTTAGAGAAATATTTTCTAAACAAATATTTACAAGTGTGTTTTAACTATGGTTTTCAATATAAACTTTGCCATAGATTTTGTTACAAAAATACAAGTATTGGAGGTTGGTTTTTGTAAATAAAAATAACTAAATATGTATTTGAAAGATATATATTTAGAAGACTCATTGTGTGTGATTATTTGTATACTTTGTGTATTAGCTATATTATTTTAGGATTTAAAGTAATATAACTTAACAAAATACCAAGAATTTACCATCCAAAATAATACCAAAAATCACAAGGAATAAATATATAAGTTACACACTTAATATTGTGAAACCGGACGCAAGAACGTAACTTACAAAATATTCCGGAAAATACCGTTATAAATATATTTTTGGTAAACATTATTTTGGATACGAAAGAAATGAAAATATGATTTTTTATAAAGTATATCATATTTTCGACAAGCAGAAAATATATTATTATTGGAAGTAAAAATATATTTTTAGTATATTTAGAAGATATATGATTTTTGGGAAAAATATATATTTTCTTGAAATACATTATTTTTGGACAAAATAAGTTATATATATTTTCTAAAGTGAGACTTGAAAATATATAGTTTTGGAACTGCAAATACAAGAATACGAATATACATGTATGAGATACCCTCATCCTTGGGAAGGAAATACGAAAATAAATACTTGAGAAGTATTATTACAAAATATTGTTTAAACAATTATTTTGAAATAAAAGATAATTTAAAGTTAAAATAATTAAGAAATTATAACTTGGGATAATATGAAAAGAAACGTAACTCAAAAGCGTAAATACTAAGGCAAGGCACGGCCCGTTTGTCTAATAGACCCTAGTACATTGTAGGGAGTCGTGTTTGCTGAGGAGATTTGAGTTACAATACCGAAGACACAAAACAGTGAGTTCATGTCCCCCTTTTCTTTTAACTGTTTTCAGTTTTATAATTTCGGGGGTGAAATACATGTTACAATTGTTTACAAACGTTTTATACATGGTATGGTTAGCTAAGGAGGGTTACATGCTTGATCATGTGAGTGGTGGGTACAACGCTTAAGGCCATTAATCCTCGTCGTAGGATCGAGGGACATGAGTGATAGATCTATTTGGGTGTAGCGAGCCCACACCCATGAGGACCAGGGTGGCCCATGTGGTGACTATGTCCACATACTAATGACGTGGCAAAATTCCGCTAGGTTTGAGTTTGAAAGTATCACAAACATCATTGTTTGAAACATAGACTTCAAATTCAAATTACAAACCATACTAATTGTTTAGAGTTCACGGGGACTCGACAAAAGACATTAGTTAGGACCAAGTTTAGAACCATGTATCTCGTCCAGGATTAAGATACATATCCTAAACCCATTAACACCGGATGACATCTCTTATTCTTGACATAACTTGAAACATTCGAACGCTGCCAGATCCACAACTAATTCCCTGAAATACATGTAGTTTGAAAACATCTACAAAAGTTGAGCGAGTTCATGTGTTTGTTTGTGAGTATGCATAACCTTTGTAATCATTGAAAATATGTATGTATGTTTGTGTGTGAAAATGAACAGATCGATTAATGGTTTGCAAGGCCATCAATATGTGTGCAACGGTGTAGGAAGGCTCAATCCTTTGCGTATTTCGTACCGGGCCACCCGGCTGGAATGACATAGTCACCACATGAGCCAACTCGCGGACCCATGGGTGGGGCTCGCAACACCCAAATAGATCTATCACTCATGCCCCTCGATCCTTCTAAAGGATTAATGGTCTCAAGTTAACGCCTACCCTTTCACATGATCTAGCAGTTCATTTCATTTGTAAATCATTTGTAATCGTAATCATGTGTAACATGTACTTCACCCCCGAAGTTGTAAAACGAAAACAGTTAAAAGAAAAAGGGGGATCATGAACTCACAGTCTTGCGTCTTCGGTAAACACGACTACCTACAACGTATTAATGTCTATTAGACGAACGGGCCATGCCTTGACTTAGTATTAATGTTTTTGAGTTACGTTTCTTTTGTGTCTTCGATATTATTCCAAGTTATAAAATTATTTGTCAAAATAATTATTATTATAACTTAAATTATATTTATTAAATTTTGAAATAATTGTTAAAACAATTATTTTAGCTTAATACGTCCTAAGTATGTATACTTGTATTTCCTTCCCAATGATGGGGTATCTTTTACTTGTATATTCTTGCCATGTATCGGGGTCGTATTCCAGTGTATTCATACGTATGAGAATACGTATCTTATTGTTTTTATTAAGTATTCTATATACTTAATTTCATTTAATTATTTCAAAATATTATCTTTAATAAAGACCCAATATATATATTTTCAAAATATATATATTTTAAGGAATATTACTTAGAAAAATCACTTATAATTTTTCTTTGGCAAAAATATTTGTATTTTCTGATAAGTTCAAAAATAATAAATTTTTAAGTCTTAACTTAGAAAATATTCTTAAACTCATTTTTCTTCCAAAATGATGTGTTCATATTTACTTGAGAAAATATATATTTTTCTCCCAAATATATTGTCTTTCATGTTTGTGTAAGAAAATATATATTTCTTAAAAATAATATATCTTCTAAAGATTTCAAGAAAAATATATATTTCATATTTGCCAAAAAAAAAATATTTTTCCTTGTCAAAATATATATACTTTTGTAGTAATTTGTGAAATCATATTTTTACTTCTTTGGTGTCCAAAAGATCATTTTCCAAAATATACTTTGCGAATAAGTTTTCCGGAATATTTTGTAAGTCTTATTCCTTGTTTGGTTTCACCAATATTTTGTGCAAAGTGTACATTTATTCCTTTGGAATATTGGTAATATTTGGATTGCATTCTTGATATTTTTGTGGGTTATATTATTTTGAAGTCCTAAAATAATATAACTATTACACAAAATATACAAATAATCACACACATGGTGTCTACTAAATATATATTTCCTAAATACATATTTAGTCATTTTTATTTAGGAAAACCAACCTCCAATATTTATATTTTGTAACAAAAATTATGGCAAAGTTTATGTAGAAAATCCATGGTTTAAAACACACTTGTAAATATTTTTCTAAGTGTTTATATTTCCATGCTTTCAAGCATATCATTTTCTTTTGTAAAAATCATCACAATCACAACAATTTATTCAATACTTACCAAGTGCCATAATCATGCATTTTTACACTACAACATGAACTTGAATATTTGTAAAAATTTGTAGGAACTTACTAGTGTCATTAGTAAGCCTAGTTATCCTTTAAAGTGTGATTAGATCTTTAAAAACTTTATTTTTAAAGAAGCTGGATGTTTACAACTTCAAATCATATTTTATAAAAATATTTCTTTATGTATTCTTCTTGTTATACAAGTGTTTCTACACTTGTTTAACCACTAAAAATGAGACTTGTTTATGTAAGAACCAAGTTTTAACAAAACTTATATTTTTAACTTGGTTCTTTTAAAGTGCCACCCATAAATCTTTAGATCTATGTGTTTATTAACTCACTTGATCATTATCTTTCAAGAAAACCTTATGTTCCTTCAAGTTCATGCTTTATGTGTGGATGATCCATCATCCTACAACAATTTCTATTCTTACATCTTGCTAGATTATGTTTTTAATCATGATCTAGCAAGATCTTATGATGATCAACATCATTTCTACAAACAATCCATGATCAACAAGCATAATAACTCATATTCAACAAGATTACTTCACTAAACATGTTCATGTTTATTTCTCATGTTCTTTAGTGTTCTTGATGATTATCATTATGAATCTCTTTAACCACTAAAAATAGATATGAAATAGATGGATCAAAGTTCTTACCACTAGCACAAGGCTAGGGATGATTCAAGTGGAGAAATGAAGAGGATAAAAGCAAACAAGAGAGGTCCTTCAAGATCCAAAGCCACCAAGCTTCCTTATCTTGCTTCTAGCACCTTTGTATGCTCTTGGAATGGAAGAATGAAGCTTGAAAGATGGTGGTGGTGGTGGTCTTGCTCTCGGCCGAACACAAGAAGAAAGGAAGAGAGAAGTGTGGTGTGTTGGTGAGTTTGTGAAATGAGAGTGATGAAGCTAGTGGTTATTCTTATAATTCTCCAACAAAGATTAGTCCATGGGTTCATATGTTTAAAAAGATGAGACACAATCTAATTTAATAATCAACAAAATCAAGAGTGGTGGGACCCACTCATAACCGTAAGATGGGGGGGTGTTTAGTTGGGTTTTAATTAAGTTAGTTGATTAATGGTTGAAATCTAAGTGTAAGTTTCATGTTTTGGTTATTAGATATTTTGTATGGAGTGTTATGGTGTTCGAGGATCATAACTAGCTTGGGAATGTTAAAACAATGCTTCTAGTGTAAATTTGGTGTTTCGGGTAGTGTCCGGTTGTTCGGTTGGTTACCGGTTCGTTAAGGTGCTAAACTTTACAGTTTAGTGTTCTTCATGTACCCTTTTGTGACACTTTTGATTACCGACACTTAGGAAAGCATTCAGGACCATTTAATCATTTTTCTGCATGATTTCAGATAGTGTAAATGCTGATTTTTGCTTAATTGTGCTGAATTCAGCACTTTGGGTGAGTTTTAGGCACTTTCCGGCACTTAAACTATCACTTAGCAAGGCAGTTTTGTGATCCTTGCTTTCCTACACACTATACTAGTGTAGTACTTGGTTTCTGGCTCATTCTGTGTCTCAATGCACTGCCTGTCTATGTGCTGAGTCCCTTCAGCATTTTCCTGATTTATCAGATATTTGTGCTAATTGTACTTAATGCATCATTTGGGGCAATATAGCCTTCATGCAATATTGGTATGACATTAACAATGTATGATGCACATGTATGTGTATGGTAGTAATCAGAATGCAATTATTTGTAATTTAGCACAGTCATTTAAGCACTAATCATGGTTAATAAATTGTACGGATACCTGAATTTTTGACAGTTGTCACAAGTGTAGAATGTGGGGAGTAATTTTAGGCATTTTTTATACCTGTAATACAACATACTAAAAACAAAATGAACAATAAACTAAAACACAGTGGACAACAGATTAAAACACAATGGACAATAAATTAAAACACAATGAACAACAAATTAAAACACAATGGATAACAGACTAAACACAATGACCAGAACATAAAACTTAATGTATAGAAAACCCACTTAGTTGGAAACACAATAATCAGATGCAATAACACAATATATAGAAAACCCAAATATAACACCATCTTCATTGTGTCGTACATTTTCTTATAGGTTCTGATAATAAAAACACAATGGGCAAAACCCAAAATAACAGTTTGTTATAGGTTCTGATAGTAACACAATGTATAGAAACCCTAGTAAAAACGTAATGACCAAAACTCAGTTGAAAAACACAATGACCAGAACTTTTAACATAATGCATAGAAAACTCATCTTCATTGTGCCATACATTATGTTATAGGTTCTCCTCATTGGGTTATAGGCTCTGATAATAAAAACACAATGGACAGAACCCAAAATAACATTGTATTATAGGTTCTGATAATAACATAATGTATAGAATCAAGCGTCTTATGATTATATATATTTTCTTGAAATACATTATTTTTGGACAAAATAATTATATATATTTTCTAAAGTGAGACTTGAAAATATATAGTTTTGGAACTGCAAATACAAGAATACGAATCTATATCTATACATATAATAAAGTAAACCTATTGGGGACACTTGTTGTATTTCTATGTATCCTCATAATTCTTTTCCCGCCCTTTCTTTTCTCTTATTTAGTTATAATCCTTAAATAAATTACCCATGATTTTTTATTTCTAGATAAGTAATTCTTATATATATATATATAGGATAAGGATCATGTGAGAAGTAGTAGGCTATTTGAGAAACTTGAGAAACATTCTGGACCACACATTTTCCCTAAGCAAAAAAATGCAAAAACAAGGTAAAAAAATGCAAATTTTTTTTTGAAAAAATCGCAGCTTTTTCTTTAAGGATTTAATTTAAATTTTTTTTTTTTTTTTTGGGGATTTATACACATGTGTATATTGTTAATCTTTTAACTATACATATATGTATATTGTCAATTATACATATATGTATATACATGTTTAAAATTGAAAAATAAGTGTTATTTAGGGTTTAGCATTAGTATTTAGGGTTTAGCATTAGGGTTTAGCTTTATGGTTTAGGGTTTAGCTTTAGGGTTTAGCATTAGGGTTTAGCAATAGTATTTAGGGTTAGCATTAGGTTTAGCTTTTAGGTTTAGCATTAGGGTTTAGCTTTAACTTTTGGGTTTAGCTTTATCTTTAGGGCTTGCATTAGGGTTTAGCATTAAGGGTTTAGCTTTAGGGTTTAGGGTTTAGCATTAGGGTTTAGCTTTAGGGTTTAGAATTATGGTTTAGCTTTAGGGTTTAGCATTAGGGTTTAGAATTAGGGTTTAGCATTAAGGTTTAGATTTAGTGTTTGTGGTATAAGGTTTAGGATTTATAACACATATTTTTTCAATTTTAAACATGTATATACATATATGTATAATTGACAATATACATATATGTATAGTTAAAAGATTAACAATATACACATGTGTATAAATCCAAAAAAAAATTAAAAATAAATAAATAAATAAAAAATTTAATCCTTAAAGAAAAAGTTGCGATTTTTCAAAAAAAAATGCATTTTTTTCACCTTTTTTTGCATTTTTTGCTTAGGGGAAATGTGTGGTCCAGATTGCTTCTCAAGTTTCTCAAATAGGGTGGACTACTCTTAAGTTCCCTACCCTATATATATATATATTAGATTAATAGATTAATAATTAATAATGTCTAATTTTTTTTAACTCTATCCGTATAAATAAAGATACACATCAATTTTTTTTTTTATATAAAAGTAGATGTATATTTCAGTTTCGAATTATCATATCATTTTGAAATTCAGAGACACGAATTGGATTTTAAAATCCAAACTTGGAATTTGTTTATGATAATTTACACATTATAATTTTTTTTTTAATCAACTTATTTTTTCCAAATGTGAACAAAAGCCAAGTACGAGTGTTATTTTTTTAATTGAATAGAACCAATCCACCTAATTATAAATATTCATTTTCTTATAATTAAAAATAATCATTATATATAGATATTAATTAATGATAAGAATATAACAAAGAATCTTATTCCTATAAATGTTTAAAAATATATAAAAATAATCTATTAACTTTACATAAAATTATCTTTAAATTAAATAAATAAATTCATTTTATTTGAATTAAAATCTAAACATGAATATCAATCCAAAAATATATAATTGTGACATTATTGTTACTATACGAATTTGGTTTTGGGTAGTGTAATTATTAACGAAATCACTTCATCAAAAATCATAAACCAAAGAGTTAATTACATAGTTAGTCCATGTGGTTTGCACAAAATAACATACTTAGGTACCAATAGTTTAAAATCACCTCATAGGGTATTAACTTTTCATTTTGTAAGGTTTGGAGGTATTAACTTCTAGGATATTAACATAGTTAGTACCTGTAGTTTGCACAAAATAACATACTTTGGTACTAATAGAATGTGATTTTAAACCTACAAATATCGTTAATACCTCTAAACGTTACAAAATGAAAATTTAATACCCTAGAATGTGATTTTAAACTATTAGTACCTAAGTATGTTAATTTGTGCAAACCACAAGAACTAACTATGTAATTAACTCTAAACCAAAATACCCATGTAAAACAAATTTTAAATATGAAATTAATTATTAATCTTTTAAATAAACTTATATCAAGGTCAAAATTATGTTTGTTAGAATATTAAAAAATAAAAATTAATGATGATAATTATTTTATATGAGTGATTTCTAAATTCAAATATTTAATGTGCTTGTAAAGTAATAAACGTATTAAGAGATTACATTATATTTTATACACCCTCTGCAAAACACAGGTAGTTAAAGACACAATTTTTGTATTACTAAGTATAATATTACATTTGTTTCTAATTAATGTCACATGTCTTCCTTTCTTCTACCTCAAAATTTTACTTATATTGTATTTTAATTTTTTTAATAAATAATACATAAATATCACTAATTTTATCCTTATCTTTTTAATATAAATTATTATTATTATTATTGTAGGTCCGGCTAGGGGAGGATCTAGTCGCCTAATCCTTGTATACGAACCACTCCGGTTGTGCGGAATCCAACCGAAATAGCAAACCGAGATAGAACACGCAATAACACGACACGCAAAGTTCAACGATTAACACCACTTGTATTAAACGTATGAAAGGTTCAGTTACAGCTCAATGTTTACAAATCAGTCCTGTAAACTCTCTCTCAGTGTGTGTGTGTGTTTCTGCTTTTTTTTAAGTGTCCAACTATGTCTCCCTCCTGAGATGAACACAACACACGGGTATTTATACCCAAACCAGCAGGTCTGGTCGAAGGATCATGCATACCGGTCGAAAGATCATCTTTCGACCAGGAACAGCTCGAACGATCAACATGTACCACGAAGGATGTGATCTTTCGTGGTCCATCTCTCGAAGGTCCATCTTTCGAGCTCATTATCATCGAAGGATATAAGTGATCCTTCGATGACCATCCTTCGAACCAAACACAGTACAAACATAATGTTGACTGTTTGGCCAAGTCAAACCGGAGGATGGTTGACTTGGTCAAACTTACAAGACTAACAAGACATCGTTTTACATTGTGACCGAATACAGACAAAGTGCAGACATAAGTGCACCAACAAACTCCCCCTTGGCTGTAGCTTTGTCTGGCTTATCAACAAACAGCTGTTGCTTTGTCTCGATCTTCATTCTTGTAAGTTCTCGTGTCTTCAAGTCTTTGACTTCTATTCAAGTCTTCAATGTCAGAGGATCTTCAAAGTCTTCACGTCTTGAAAGCAGAAAGTGTATCAACAAACTCCCCGTTTCAAGTAGGAAGTGTGTTGACAAACTCCCCCTTAACATAAGCTCCCCCTTGAGTTATGCTCGTGAAAGTCTTGTTCTTTATGAAGTGAGATCCTTGTGGTGTTGATGATGGTCAGCGGCAACTCGATCATCTTCATCATTTGAGTGCCTTCACGTCGTGTCTTCATTCCGAAGCTTGTCATCGACCATGTTCTCCTTGCCTTTAGAATCTGCACATGCAAGAAATCTAAACGCGTAATGAGAACAACCGCCTGGAATATCATAAGAAAACGACACACATGTGACCATTGTTTAAACAAACACCGTCCGACAGTTTGAAAGTTTAAAGTATTTTATCAATTTCCAATTTTAACTTTCAACACTTTGCAAATTTCGACCGTTTACGAAGATTTAGTCATTTTCGGTTTTCGTTCAGGTTTCAGGTAACGAAGACTCGAGTTCCAACATCGTACGATCGAAAATAAAATAAAGATAAAATCTTTTTGGCTTTTATAAATTTTATATTAAAACACACTTAAAATCTTTTTGGTATTTTTGAATATTTCAAATGTTAAGACTGAAAGCAGTAAATAAATATATACAGACATTCTTTTTGCGAGTTTCGAGGGTAAGAGAATCATATCAGTTTATGATCATGCCAAAACGCTCTCTTTGTTCAATTAGTTAACATTAAGATAAGCATCCTATAACAATTATCGGTATTGTTGTCCACATAAGCTCAACTTATCAGATGTAATCATGGCGAGGGGATACGTTAAGGTATGATTTATACTTACCGACCGGTGTTCATCCACATCACGACACATTCCCGTATCAAGGTATGCACGAGGGTTCATCTTACCGGTGAGTATACCGATTATCATCTGTTTGACCGTATATGATGTGAGATTCTCACTTATTTTGAATTGAAAACAAGCCCTATGTGATATAATCACTTATTGATGAGGAACTTGGTTTTCGATGCATGAGGGCACAGGAGCAAGTCCGTGAACAGGTCAGTACTTTCGTACAGCAGAGAGACGAACTTGACACCCGGAAAGAATTTGTGATAAATTATCACTTATTTGTTTGGACATGTGATTGTTTATCACTTATTGAGGTCGTATGCAGTATGTACACGTATGTATAGTATCATGGAAGATCTAGACTTGCGTCCCCGTTATTTTTCGGTAAAAGATACAACCATGATACCCAGATGATAAGCAGCATAAAGACCGAATATCTCAGAACCTCGGCAATCTCTCAAACGAAATTTCGGTACTAAGACCATATGCCAATGAATGGTTCCCACCCAGTCTTCAGTCGATTTAAGTTTATATCACCCTGCACACTTTAAAATGATTGTGAGCCTACCGATACATCTTATATAGAGCTGCTTATCGTTTTTATTTAAGGTTTAAAGAGGCTTAGACAGACCACTGATGTACTATCATTTTCTCTTTTGCTCGCCAGGAAACTCATTTTTGTTTTTCTATTGTTTTTGTGTTTTTGAAATTTTTCAATGTTTTTGGATTTTCAAATTTTGGATTTACTCCCCCTAAAATCAATAAACTAAGACAAATTTAAAACACAAAGATATTTACAAAAAGGATTTTCCGATGTTGGTTTTACTCTTGCTTAACCTTAATGCCATTTACCAATAAAAGATAGTCAAATCTTGATTTGTCAAAAGCTTTGGTAAAAAGGTCGGCACGTTGGTCATCGGTGTGGACGTAAGCAACATCGATTAGCCTTTTCTCAAAGCAATCACGTATGAAGTGATACTTAATTTCGATGTGCTTAGTCTTTGAATGCTGCACAGGATTTCTAGTGATCTGTAATGCAGCAGAATTATCAACGTAAATAGGAGTAGTTAGGAATTCAAAACCGTAATCACGCATTTGTTGTTGTATCCACAGGACTTGGGAGCAACAACTTGAGGCAGCAATGTATTCAGCTTCGCATGTTGATGTAGCGACGCACGTCTGCTTCTTGCACTGCCATGTGACTAGGCGATTTCCCAAAAACTGACATCCAGCCGTTGTGGATTTGCCGTCGATTTTGCATCCGCCAAAATCAGAATCACTGAATGCGATCAAGTCAAAGTTATTATCCCTAGGGTACCACAGACCGGTGTCAGGGCAACCCTTCAAATAACGAAAAATCCTTTTTACAGCTGCAAGATGTGAGGCCTTCGGGTTCACTTGATATCTGGCAAGCAGGCACGTTGGGTACATTATATCTGGTCTTGATGCTGTGAGGTACATAAGAGATCCTATCATCGCGCGGTAGTGTGAGGGGCTAACATCTTGACCCTTCAAGTCTGGAGTAATTCCGTGATTTTGTGGCAACGGGGTACCGATGGGCGTTGCATCAGACATCTGGAACCGGCTCAAGATGTCACCAACATATTTAGTCTGATGGATGAATATCCCAGACTCGGTTTGTTGTACTTGTAGGCCCAAAAAGAAAGTCATTTCCCCCATAGCACTCATCTCGAATTTATCCTGCATAACACGCTCGAAATCCCTACACAAAACATCATTAGTAGAACCAAATATAATATCGTCAACGTATACCTATACCAGAAGAAGATCTCCATCTTGATCTTTGATGAAAAGAGTGCAATCGATAAGACCTCTGCGAAAACCGTTCTCCAGCAGATAATTAGATAAGGTTGCGTACCAAGCTCGCGGTGCTTGATGTAGACCATAAAGAGCTTTGTTGAGCAACCAAACCCGATCGGGATGGATAGGATCTTCAAAACCTGGAGGCTGTTCTACGTACACCTCTTCTTCCACCACACCATGTAAGAAAGCACTCTTCACGTCCATCTGGTATACCTTGAAACCTTTGAATGAGGCATAGGCCAGAAAGATCCGAATGGCTTCTAGACGTGCAACAGGTGCATATACTTCGTTGTAGTCGATTCCTTCAATCTGACGAAAACCTTGAACGACTAATCGAGCTTTGTTCCGAATAACAATCCCACGGTCATCCTTCTTGCATTTAAACACCCAACGGGTACCAATCTTCTTGTATCCAGCAGGTTTCTCTACGAGTTTCCAGACACCAAGCTTCTGGAATTGTTGCAGTTCTTCCTGCATCGCTTCAACCCATGAGCTATCTTTCAAAGCATCTTTCCAAGTTCTTGGCTCTTCCTGTGAGACATAACACGCGAAAGACCAATCATTCTGTTGACCAGATTCTCGGATAGTTGCATACAAGCCTGCATTGTTGTTGTTCCGCAACATGTTTCTTGTTTGAACGCCACTTTGTACATTTCCTATGATGTTTTGTTGAGGATGGGTATTATGAATCCTTGTTTCTGGATTATCTTGAACTGGAATATTTGTACCCAGATTGTTGAGATTGAGATCAGCAATTAATTCAAGTCCCGGAATTGACGAAGAGGATGATGCAGAAGTTTCAGCTGTTCTAGGGACATCCACTGGAGGTGTACCCTCTGAAGTACCATGTACTGCTGCTGATGGTCCTTGGTCTGCATCTAGAAATTCATCATCCTCTGAAGATTCGTTCAATTCGGTAGCATCTTGAAAATCCTCATTGTCGAGAGCATTATTGTTCACTGAAGATGGTTCTTGATTGACTATAATGGGACGAACCAACGGTGAATCTGTTGCATTGTCGCTCTCGAAAAACATCCTTGCCGCAGCACTTTCTTCAACGGCTTCAACATTGATCGAATTGAAAAAGTCATCGTACTCAAACATCCAAGGCTGACCAGGATTTCTGACTGGTAAAGTGTGCCTTTGTACTCTGACTTCAGACCATTCCTCAACCCTTTTAGTCTCTAGATTCCAGACTCTTAAGTTTGGGGTGGAATACCCAAGAAAGTATCCCTCGATAGATCTTGTCCCAAACTTTCCATGAGGATCGAAAATTGTGCAAGGAGCTCCAAACGGTTCAAGATAAGACAAGTCTGGTTTCCGTTTGTTGATAAGCTCAAAGCAGGTCTTGTTGTGCCTTTTGACTGTAAGGACTCGGTTCATAGTATAGCATGCAGAGGACACAGCTTCAGTCCAGAATGGAATGGGCAGCTGCGACTCTACCAACATAGTCCTAGCAGTCTCGATCAATGTGCGGTTCTTACGTTCAGCGACGCCATTCTGCTGAGGAGTATAAGCTGCACTAAATTCGTGAAGAATACCTTTTGAAGTGCAAAACTCCGCCATGGCATGATTTTTGAATTCAGTACCATTGTCGCTACGTATCCGCCTAACCTTCAAGTTGTAAAGATTCTCAATCTGAATGATCAAGTTTTTGATAATACTGAAGGTTTCACTCTTGTGTGCCATGAACGCCACCCAAGAAAATCTTGAATAATCATCAGTAATCACGAGGCAATATTGATCATTCCTAATGCTTTTGTGCTTGACAGGACCGAACAAATCCATGTGCAAACGTTCAAGAGGAACAGCCACCGTGTTGACTTTCTTTGTGGGGTGTCGCTTCTTCGTTTGTTTTCCTTTCTGGCACGAAACACAGACGTCTTGAAGATGGAAATTTTTAAGAGGAACACCATTCACCAATTCATTTGACACCAAATGATTCATTTTGCGTAAGTGAATGTGCCCCATTCGTCTGTGCCAAGAGATTGTGTCTTTTTCTGTGGCTTTAGAAACGAAACATGTTGCTTGTGCAGACGTTGTGATAGCTTGGCTCATATCAAGGACATACAGATCATTTATCCTTGGAGCCGACAAGAGAATCCATTCTTTTGGGATTTTGAAGCCGGGTTTCAGCACATAACATCCATTAGCATCAAAGTGTACTGAGAACTGCTTGTCACAAATTTGAGAAACACTAAGAAGATTGTGATCAAGTTGTTGCACAAAGTTGATCTTGTCAAAGCTAACAACCCCGTTGGAAATCATTCCTTCACCCGTAATGTATCCGCCCTTATCTCCAGCAAAAGCAACATAACCTCCTCTAATAGATTTGACGTCATAGAGAAGCTTCATGTCGCCTGTCATGTGCCTGGATGCCCCACTATCAACAATCCAATGACTACTGATAGTTCCTCCTGGAACACCCTGCACATAAACTCAATCGATTAGTTGGATATGGGGACCCAAGCCATTGTGGTCTTGGGTCTTCCATTTTTATCAACAACAATAACTTCGACTTTTTGATGATTTGGAAATTGTGATGGTCCCCCTGATTCAATAACCGTTTTTGGTTTCCAGGTCTGTTGAGTGTTACCAGTTTGATTGTTTGAAGTTTTTGAAAACTTTGAATTATCTGGTTTAACTGAGACAGATGGTTTGTGGACCACATCGGTTTTAATTTCTTTTTCAAGTTTCTTGACCTGTTGGCGTTTCTGTTTCTTTTCCCTTTCTCTTATGAGTCGGGGATCTTGTTTTACAGAAACAGATCGCCTACGGTCAGTTGGGCCACGGGGATCATCATCTTTTCCTTTTAACTTATGAAGATACGGGCAATTTCTGACAATGTGCCCAATTGTACCACATTCAAAACATGATCTTCGTTCAACAAACCCCGAAGTATCATGTGGTCGTCTTGCCGATGATGAACTTTGTGAACCCGAGGTACTAGGTTTTGAACTACTTGGTTCATTCCTTTTCATCACAGTTGCTTTTTGGACAAAATTTAGGTTAGATTGATTTGCAAACTTTTCAATTTTGTCCGTTCCCTTCGATTTCACAAAGTTCACCTTCTTCTTCTTCTTCTGATTCGGCTTCTTTTGACTTTGAGTCGGTGCCTTACCCTTGGGTTTGGTATGATTTTGCTGGGTTTGCACTGTTGGTAATTTCTTATTTCCAAATTGTTTTCTAACTTCAGCCTTTGGGATAGGAGGACACTGTGTGACTGTAACATGTGGTCCTGTCTTTCCCAAAAACTTACTTGTCGAATTTTCAAAGACTTTACTTATTGAAGATTGATTAACATTCTTAATAGGAAAATCTTTGTCTGAGTAAATTTTATCATCACCAACAAGAGTGTACAGCAAATCCACACTCTCCGACTCTTTTGCTGATGTGGACTCGGTTGGAACAGTCTTAGCAGGTTTTGTGGGAGGATCACATAGGATATGATTCTCAAGAGGTATGTCCTCTTCTTTGATTACTGCATTAGACTTTTCCGAATCAGTATCATCAGACTCATCATCAGAAGAATCAGCATCCTCAATCACAATTGGAGGATCCTGATTCTGTTCAGCAGTTACAAATGTATCCGCTGACACATCTGAATCGGATGATACTTCTTTCTTGTATCCGAGCCCTGTTGCAAATTCCTCAACGTCCAAAGGAACAGATGGCTCAAAGTGAGTCCTATACTCCTCATCAGGCAAAGCATCAAAATTGTTTCTCACGGGTGGTGGACATTTCTTATAGCCTATGCATGTGACATCCTTTTTCTCTTTTTGAACATCAATGATGTGATCCAACACATAGCTAGAACTCAAATAACTGTCTAACTTGAGTCGGATCGCCTCACTTTCTGTTTTAACACAAGCCATTTCTTTTTGCATCACCTCAAGGCGAGTGATATACAAGTTTATGTCGGTTTGTTTTCTGGATACCATTTTAGTCAACTCAGTTTTATCTTTCTTTAATGTTTCAATCATTGACTTAAATTCCTTTTCATGGTTTCCATAAAACATGTTGGCTTCAGTGCACTTTGAAAGATCCACTGTTAATTTCTGATTGTGAATGAATGTCACATCATATTTCTCTTGCAAAGCCTCGTGTTTGCTTTGCAATTCACACCACCTATCATTCACAGAAACATGTTTGTCTTGCAATTCAAACAGACTAGCTTGTAAAGCATCGTGTTTGCCTTGCAACTCAGACATGCTTGCTTCCAACTCAGCACATCTCACATGCAAACTATCACAGTTATTACAGCTAACAGAAGTGGGTTCGTCGACACATACCTGACTTGATGAACTGTCGACATTCGCCATAAAGGCTGAATGGAGAGAAGACGAAGAATAAGCAGCTTGATCCACCAAAATAGATCTTCTTTGAATTCCTGCTGCAACTTCATCCAAAAGCTCATCAATATTTGCATCGACTGACGCACTTGATGTGTCATCCACATGATCATCGCCTGAAGCGGAGGACTCTTCATCTGAACTTCCACTATAACCGGAAGAGTCTTCATCCTCAGAAGATTCACTGCCATTGGTGGAAGATTCTCCACCACTGGCGTGCTTAAGACCATTAACCACTTCAGCAAAACAGGCTGTTCCATCTGGTGCATCATTTCCCAACTGGATTGACCAATCACAGCCTTCATCTACTTGAACCACAAGTGCCTGGTTGGCATTTGATGGTCCTGCTTGGGTCTGGTTGTTGACAGGCACCAGTGTGCGATCATTGTTCCTCGCTTGGTTCTGATTGGCCCTGTTTCCTTGACCTCTGAAGGGATTCTGGTTCCCATGCTGAGCTGGTCTTGTACATTCACGCTTGAAATGACCACGTTCACCACAATTGAAGCATTTAACAGCTTGTTTATCGAACCCATACTTGGTGTCTTTCTTGCCTTCCAAGCTGGTTCGGCCTGTTCTTTCCATAAAATCCTTTGCTCGCCTAACAGCACTGGCAAAGGCCCACTTAATATCCATCATCTCCATCTCCTCTTTATCTATCTGCTGATAGTCTTCTTGTGTCAGATTAATATTACCAATCTGACCCTCCACTAATCCACAGTATGCGCTCACCACAGTGTTTAGCAGCTCCATATGTTCTTTTGCTACTTCAACACTGACTTTAGAAAAGCTTGAAGTGTCGAGCCGTACTGTATTTGGCTTTGGTTGTTGACCAGCAGATGATGTACTTCCATAACAAGCTTGCTGTTGAGGAGGAAGTGGATTCCCGAAAATATCAGTTGTTCTGATTTGCTGTTGCTGTTGTGGTGCTGGTTGAGGAGCTGGATTAAGCGGATTTCCAAACATATCTGTTGTTGGAGGAGGAGTACCATACAAGCTCGTGCTAGACACAAATGCTGTTTGAAGTGGAGCGTGTGAAGATGGTTTTGCAGAAGTGCTAGAAGTTCCATAATAAATTTCAGGATTTTGTGGCACTGCAACTCTTTTTGCCTTTAGAGTTTCTTCCTGATTCTTGTTTTCCAGGAGTTGAGCAAAATCACCGAAGCTTGTTGTATCCAAAGTGCCATTGTACTTCATGATTTCTATGAAATTACTCCATTGAGGTGGCAGTGCATCTGCAAACTTCTTCACTATCTCTACTGAAGTTGTTACAACCCCAGTATTTGCCAATTCAGTCAGCAAATGGGTAAATCGACTTGTCAAATCTCCTAGAGATTCATTTTGCATACAAACAAAACCATCAAACTCTTTCTTTAGCAGATCTTTTCTTAATTGACGTGTTGCTTCATTTCCTATGCCCCTTATCTTCAATGCGTCCCACAACTGCTTCGTTGTCTTGAAACTGACGAATTGATGATAAATATCTTTGTTTAATGCCTGAGTAAGAATGGCATATGCTTTCTTCTCCAAATCATAGACTTTCTTTTGATCTTCGGTAAGATCTGCAAATGTAGCAGCAGATGATGCAGCAACCTCTATTGTTTGATCAAAATCTGTGATGAACCGCAACCACAACTCTGTATTTTGACCAAGGACATATGTATGAAATCTGTCAAACCATCCCGGATATTCACTTAAATGCATCAACTTTGGAGGCCTATTCAAACTTCCCGTTTCACTTTCGCTTAGTAAAATGCTTTGAACACTTGGAGCTTGATTTGATACGAATGCCCATTGACCGGTAGATGTAGCATTGGCTTGCGAACCCGAATCCGGAGTTGGAGTACCAAAATACATCTCTGTATTTACCGGAACACCCCACATCGAATTCATTTTTGATCAGCCGAAGGATACCTGTCGAAAGACACTTGAAAAATACAAACTGTTAAATACAAACAGACTGATGATCGAAAGATCCACACCTGTTCGAAGGATCAACAGGGTTCGAAAGATCTCTGTTGAGTTTCGAGCAACGTTTTCGAAGGATTCTCCAACCGAAAGATCCTTATCCTTCGAAAAAGTACTGTAGACCGAAAGATACACACGAAAGATGACTTCGAAAGACTCCCCAGTCGAAGGATCCTAGTCTTTCGAAAATGAGCAGTGGACCGAAAGATATATGTTTCGAAAATATTCCTTGGACCGAAAGATAAGTCTCACACTTCGAAGGATGCTCGAAGGATGACTATCTGTCGAACCTCCTTTGGTCGAAAGATGATCTTTCGACTTCGAAGGATATCTTTCGAACTAGCTCTGACACAGTTGACAAATCGGACAGTTTGGTGAAAAGTTGACGGGTTGGTGAGAACTTTCGGCAGAAAGTATGTTCAGACCATATCTTTCAGGTCTGAACATGCAGGTTTTTCACCAAACAAGTAATGATCAAATATTTTAATCAGTTTACAACTTCCAACACACAAACACTTCTCAAAATTCAATTTTAAGATCAAAAGTGTAGTTTTTATGAAGAACACTATGAAGATTTCAAGAACACTTATAAATTTTCGGTGAAATATAAAGTTCCAAACACAAGATTTTGCTAAAATGTTTAATGAAAACCAAAAACAACAAGGTTTTCAACAAAACACCAAGCAAAAACAGTCCGGTTTCCCAGAAAATATAAACTTTAAAACCCGAGAAACACCCGAAAACACTCGGTTTTAACAAGGAGAAGAGCCAAGGCTCTGATACCACTTGTAGGTCCGGCTAGGGGAGGATCTAGTCGCCTAATCCTTGTATACGAACCACTCCGGTTGTGCGGAATCCAACCGAAATAGCAAACCGAGATAGAACACGCAATAACACGACACGCAAAGTTCAACGATTAACACCACTTGTATTAAACGTATGAAAGGTTCAGTTACAGCTCAATGTTTACAAATCAGTCCTGTAAACTCTCTCTCAGTGTGTGTGTGTTTCTGCTTTTTTTTAAGTGTCCAACTATGTCTCCCTCCTGAGATGAACACAACACACGGGTATTTATACCCAAACCAGCAGGTCTGGTCGAAGGATCATGCATACCGGTCGAAAGATCATCTTTCGACCAGGAACAGCTCGAACGATCAACATGTACCACGAAGGATGTGATCTTTCGTGGTCCATCTCTCGAAGGTCCATCTTTCGAGCTCATTATCATCGAAGGATATAAGTGATCCTTCGATGACCATCCTTCGAACCAAACACAATACAAACATAATGTTGACTGTTTGGCCAAGTCAAACCGGAGGATGGTTGACTTGGTCAAACTTACAAGACTAACAAGACATCGTTTTACATTGTGACCGAATACAGACAAAGTGCAGACATAAGTGCACCAACAATTATTATTAAAAGAAAGAGCTTTTAACGATAACTACAACAACAACAACAACAACAACCATACCTAGTAAATCCCACAAATAGCAAAGCTACTCATAGGGTCTGGGGAGGGTGGGATGTAGACAGACCTTGCCTCTATCCCTAGGGATAGAGAGGCTGCTTCCAGAGAGACCCTCGGCTCCAAAACGAACATCATACCAACACACCAAGTCAAAGAACATAGAAATAAAAAGTCAGCCATACCAAGAAAGTTATCAGAGTGACACAATATAATGTAAATCATGTATAATATCATACAACATTTGGGCATGTACACATGAATGCAATCACCGGTAAGGTCACTTAAAGAATAAGAAAACCTACGTCCCTAAAATACACCTAAGACCTTTATGCAATATCCCCTAAAAGTCCTTAACCCTAATCCTACATCTCCACGCAGTCCTATCTTGGACCATGTCCTCAGAAAGATGCAACTCTAGTAAATCATGCCTAATCTGCTCATCCCATGTCAGTTTGGGTCTGCCTCTTCCTCTCCTCCCCTCCACAGTAAGAGTTTCCACTACTCTAACTGGTGCCGTCGTTTGTCTCCGCTTCACATGCCCAAACCATCTCAATCTCCCCTCCTTAATCTTATCTGATATACTAGCCACCCCTAATCTTTTCCTAAAAACCTCATTCCTTATACGATCTAACCTCGTGTGACCACACATCCACCTCAGCATCCTCATCTCTGCTACCTCCATCTTGCGCGCTTGTGTCTTCTTGATAGCCCAACAGTCTGTTCCATAAAGCATAGCCGGCCTAACTGCTACTCTGTAAAATTTTCCCTTTAGTTTAGTTGGGAACCTCCTATCGCACAATACCCCACTGGTTGCCCTCCATCTACACCAGCCAGCTTGTATGCGATGGGTTACATCACTATCTATGTCACCATCTCTTTGTACAAACGACCCCAAATATTTAAATTTAGTTACCTGTGGGACCAATTGATCCTCAATGGTGATTTGGGTGTCATCATCATCGGCTACACCACTAAAATCACAGTGTAGATACTCAGTCTTAGATCGACTAATCCGTAGGCCCTTGCCCTCTAAAGCTACTCGCCACTCCTCTAACCTCGCATTCAGGCACTGTTTAGTCTCTGCAATCAACACAATATCGTCTGCAAAAAGCATGCACCACGGAACTGTCTCCTGAATCAACTTGGACAGCTCATCCAAGACAACCGCAAAAAGAAAAGGGCTCAACGCAGACCCTTGGTGGAGTCCTACCTCCACAGGAAAGAAGTTTGTATCCCCTACAGGCGCGCGGACACTAGTTTCCACTCTATCGTATGTATTCTTAATTATGTCTATATACTTCCCAGGTAGCCCTCGACCCTCCAAACTATCCCAAATCAGTTGTCGTGGGACAGTGTCATATGCCTTTTCAAGGTCGATAAACACCATATGTAGATCTTGCTTCTTCGCTCTATACTTTTCCATCAATCTCCTTAGAATATGTATCGCTTCTGTAGTTGACCTCCCTTTCATGAATCCAAATTGGTTTACTGAAACCTGAGTTTCTTTTCTAATTCTAGTTTCAATTACCCTTTTAACGATAACTAAGATCTATTAATCCACATGTCGGGTTTTTATTGATGTAACTATTTTTAATTTCTAGCAATTGTTTTTATATAAAACTTTGTTAGTTCAGAATTGTTAAAGCATTCACAATGAATTCTTTATCCTTATTCTTACAATCACACTAAAAATCACTACTTTTTCTCTATCATTTCTAATTAAATAATATTTTTTGTATCTTTATCATTATTTTTTTTTTCTTCTTCACTTACAACCACTTCTAAAAATAGTAAAAAAATTATAGGGGTAAACAGTGTTTCTCATATATTTACAGATGAAAAGTTATATTTTCTCTCTTATTCACTCACAACCATTCCTTATAATATAAGTAACTTACTCACATATAACCTAATAATAACTAAACAAAACAAAGTACAATGTTATAATTAGTAAATAGCACATCAAAGTTCATCTTTAAAGACATGTTTTGATGACTATATATGTTAATCAATTAAATAACATTTTATTCAACATGTATAATACACCCTTATTCAATATGTGCAATACACGGAGTTTTTGTTTTTAAGATATAAACTTTTTTATTACTTCAAATATACAAAATTATATTTAATCAACCCGTGTAACACACGGGGTTCGAACCTAGTATACATGTATGAGATACCCCCATCCTTGGGAAGGAAATACGAAAATAAATACTTGAGAAGTATTATTACAAAATATTGTTTAAACAATTATTCCGAAATAAAAGATAATTTAAAGTTAAAATAATTATTATTTTAACAAGAAATTATAACTTGGGATAATATGAAAAGAAACGTAACTCAAAAACGTAAATACTAAGGCAATGCACGCCCCGTTTGTCTAATAGACCCTAGTACATTGTAGGGAGTCGTGTTTGCTGATGAGATTTGAGTTACAGGTACCGAAGACGCAAAACCGTGAGTTCATGTCCCCCTTTTCTTTTAACTGTTTTCAGTTTTATAATTTCGGGGGTGAAATACATGTTACAATTGTTTACAAACGTTTTATACATGGTATGGTTAGCTAAGGAGGGTTACATGCTTGATCATGTGAGTGGTGGGTACAACGCTTAAGGCCATTAATCCTCGTCGTAAGACCGAGGGACATGAGTGATAGATCTATTTGGGTGTAGCGAGCCCACACCCATGAGGACCAGGGTGGCCCATGTGGTGACTATGTCCACATACTAATGTCGTGGCAAAATTCCGCTAGGTTTGAGTTTTCCTGCACCATTTCACACATACCATTGGCCTTGCAAACCATTGGTGATCTGTTTTTCCTTATTGCTACATACCAGGGACATACATACATACATACAGACATACTTTAAAAGGATTATTCACACACAAACACATGAACCCGCTCAACTTTTGTTGATGTTTTCAAATTACATGTATTTCAGGGAACTAAGTGGATCTGGCAGGTGTTTGCATGTTTCAAGCTGCGTCATGAATAAGAGATGTCATCCAAAGTCACTAGGGTTTAGGATATGTATCTTAATCCTGGACGAGATACATGGTCCTAGACTCGGTTTTATCTAAGGTCTTTTGTTGAGTCTTTATGAACTCATTCAAACATGTTGTGGTTTGTAACTTGAATTTAGCGTCAACATTTCAGACAAGTATGTTATGTTATTTTCAAACTTAGTCAATGGATGAACATCTTATGGTTTTTTTTAGCCTATAACGTTGTTATGATTTAATGTTATGGTATTAAGAAAGTCACACCAATAATCACGCTTCCGCAAAAGTCAGGGTGTGACAAAAAGTTACCTAAATAAAGAAGATGTTTTATTTCAATAAAATAGGATTTATTCCTATAAACTTGTTTGTAACGAAAACTTGGGTTTTATCCCAATATGTTTATTATTATAAAATGTGGTATTCTCCTCTGATAAAATATTTCCTAACTACGGTCCTGATGTAATTTCCGCTGCCAAATTGATAAACACAGATACCACCGAAACTTGCCGCGGCCGCCCGTTCCCGTGTAGTTAGGGGACGGGGGTTGAGACACGTATAAGCATTCAATGGTCGAACTATATACCCTTCAATTAGCATCATTCATATAGAAACAACAGTAAGAAGACTTTAATAAAACATTCATTGATAAAATGTCATAAATATGTCATAGAACATTCATACATATCCAAAACAAGGGTTACCAATGATCAGTAATCTCACATACCCAAAACTTGACCAACCCAAGTAACCCAGTTAAACCAGTGTAACTAAGACTGATCAACTATTACTAAAACCCAAAATTGACCAAAACAAACTAACCAACAACAGTTATAGTTATGATATTAGATATGCATCATATATGCACAACAAAGGAGCCGGAACCCTTCACAGGCGACGTTGGAAACAGAGGTTAACCCAAAACCCCTACTAGTCCTCATCAGGACCCAGTATTGGATTCTAATGTGCTGTCTTATGACCTGGACCTAGGGATGAGCAAATCCCGATCCCGTCCCGATACCGTCCTGATCCCGAAAATCCCGATCCCGAATTTCACCAAAACTGTGTACCGATACCGAAATATGTCGTTACGGTACGGTATCGGTACGGTAGCAGTATATTAAGGTAAAATTTTTACAGGTACCGTCCCGATCCCGAAAATGCCAAAAAGTGGATACCGTTTCCGGTACCGAAAAAATCGGTACGGTATTTTCGGGATCGGTATTTGATACCAAATGCTCATCCCTACCTGGACCTTGATTCCGATTGGATTTCAAAGATAAACAAACCAAAATTCAGGTTCTATACAAGGCATGATTCACGAAATCAAAGTTCAAAAACAAAATTAAGACAATGCCGTACCAAGAACGTAGAATATGATTAGTATAACGACGTATTACCTCATCTTCTTGATGATCGGAGCTCTGTAAGCCGGATCTTCTTGATGATCGGTACTATTGACAACATGAGGGTTTGGGGAGACGAAGGGGTGGAATGTGACTTATGAAGGAAGTTTAGGGATTAAAAGGTTGGACAAGTTTCATATTTTGTGAAATTACCTTTCTGCCCTCCCCACCGTTAAGTTATTTGTTGCGAGCAATGAACAACAACATGGACTGGATTCAGTGGCGGAACTAGCACATTAAATCAGGGGTATCCCAATTTTTTTTTACCGTGCAATCATACAATAAAAAAACGACAATAAATAAATCAAGTAAAACAAATACCTAACTAATTAGGCCACAATTTCAATCATATTATTAATAATTTGGGCAATTGGGCCACTATTTAAATCGGGCTCTCTTATTCTACAAGTTTGGGTTGGTTAGGGGTATCCTTGTATTATTTTAAAGGTATCTTTAGTATAAAACCGGGAAAAAAATAAAAAAAAATACACTATGAATACGTACTTGAGCCGTAGCCCGTGCTATGGTTGCTAAAACATTGGGTCCGCCCCTGAAGAAAACCTAATGGGCGCCGCTATCTAAATTTATCAAAAAAAAAAAAAAAAAAAAAACTTTTTTTTACAGAAACGTCGTTGTTTACCGCTAAACACCCTATAGCGCCACATGGGTGCATCGCTATGCAGCACGCTATAGCCGCTATTAAAACTATACAAAGTTTTAATCGCATTTATGATTAATAAAGTTTATTTAATAAGCGGAAATTAAAAAAAAACTTAAATACGAAAAAAAAATTAACACTAAATGGAAATAGAATGAGCAGAATAATAATAATAAAGGGATTGATGTTGTTACCTGTGCAGATAGGGAGAATCGGTGGTATGAGGAAGATGAAGAAGGTGTTGAGATGAATCTTCAAAGATGAAAAAAGTATGAAAACTTTGAATGGGCTTCACCTTTAACCCAAAGCCCATTAACAACATTTGGGTTTCGGTTTCCTTGAGATTGTTTATGTTGGGCCCAAACCAGTTCGGGTTGGAACAAAGATGGTCAAAACTAGAGGTGCATAAAATAACTGGTTAATTAACTGTAACTGGCTATTAACTGAAACCGTAACCGGTTAATAACCGATTTAGATTAACCGGTTAGTGGCTATTTTGAGCCTTAGGTTAGTAACCGGATATAAGTATTTAGTATAGGAACTGATTATTAACCGATTTTTTAACTGATAGATTGGTTAACCGAAAAATTAAAGAAAAAGGTAAAATAACCGGTTAATAAACTGGACCAGTTAAAAAAAATAACCGGTTAAAGTCAAAAAGTCAAATTAACCGGTTAACCGAACCGGTTATTAAAATTAACGGGTTTGTGCACCTCTAGTCAAAGCCGGTTTTTTTTGTCCATACCAGTTTCGGTTAAAACCAGATTTTGAGGGGAAGGGATTGGTTTGGTTCGGGTTTGATTCATGTTTAAAACCGAGTTTTAACAGATTTGGATCTGATTTAACTGGTCTCGAACCGTTACAAAGTATAGGTTTACAAACCAATTACAACCCAACGGTTCAAGTCAGTTCCAAATCGATTTCATTCAAAGTGGCTTTAAAATTGGTTTTGGCTTAGGTTAAAAACTGGTTCTGACTCCCAAACCGGTTTTTTTTGCCTCGATGTTCACATTGTCATTAAAAACCCTCATAAAGAAAGTTTTGAAAAGTTATGATGTCAAGCATATTCAACGAAACAACCTGGCCTGTATACCCTTCGATTCATCAAGTATTTTGTTAATATGAGTGTTTAAAAATAAAAAATAAGGTTTTTTTAGCTTGATCCTTTAAATTGTTTCACATAGAAAGTATTTAAAATAAGAGAGAAAAGGCCATCGCCGAGCTAGTCTGACCAGTGACAAAGACACACGTAATTTTGTTGTGACGGGAGAAGGAATAAGAAGAAAGTGGTATGGGTTTTTTTTAGAAAAGAAACTCAACTCTATTGAATAAATCCTATTATTTTATTATGTCAAAACGCTAAAAAAACATATATTTATTTGTTAGAGCACCTCCAATGAAGACGTGTTAGCCATCCTTGGGTGACATGGAGCACTCTTAAGACCCATAAACAAGATCAAAAAAGAAAGAAAGACAAATTCCTCGATGTAGACCACATGTTAACATAACTAGCCGTGTAGCCTAGTCTATATTGCTATAAAATGAAATGTGAACGCCATGGTAAGGTTGGACGGTCCATCTACACTGCATTACCTATTAGATCAAGACATTTAGTGATAGTCTTGTGGTTGGCATTGTATTTTTTTGTGCTCTACATAAGCACACCATTGTAACTCTAATTACCCATCAGCATAATCTAACACAATATTACAACCCTTCGTTTATCTTCACCGCTCGTGAAAACCATCCACATCAGCAATTTGTGGGGATCGAGGGGAAGAAGGCCAAGAAGGCTCATGCGCTACTTTCTGGTGGTGAAGAAGGTATGTGAGTCGGGGGACCCACAAAAGAAGTCCATGGGAGGTCCAATAGTCCGGACTAAAAACGAACCGAACAAGTGGTTTGGTTCATGACATATGCCACGCTAGAACGGATAAGCAAAAAGCACCACATTGTGGGTGCTCTCATAAATAAATTTAAAGGGACATCGTACTTCTAGTAAATTTGATTTGAAATGGAACACTCCTACAAAAAACATAGTAATGTAACCACCAGTCAAGCGAGAGATGCCAACATCAAGCTGGTTATGTCCTGCTGGACCACATCTAGTGTGAAAGTCTTTTAGCTAGAGGGAGGGGTGTGGTGGCATGTCTATGCGTGGGCAAAGATTCTGATTCCAACTTCTTTGGAGCCCGGGGGGAGGGGGGGTATATGATCATGTCGATTCAAAGTCTAATAGGTTCGAAAGATTGGGGACATGACATAAATGATGGCTATGTTTTGGAGATTGTAGATTGCTAGAAACGAAAAAGTTTTCAACAATAACTTGATTCCCATTTAGAGAGTGGAAAGCATTAAGGAAGACTCGTTTATGTGCAAAAAAAAAAATAGATCCAAATTTCACAATGTCAATTGGGATAGGTGAAACGATTTTAATATTAGAGATGTAATTATATAATGTTTTGGAGCTTCTAGCTCTTGGCTAGTCCCCCTCCTCTATTCTATGTTTTTAGGGGAGTGGGGGTGGTCCGTGATGGCCACCCACCACGCGTTGAACTTCAACGGAACACTGCCGCCACCACCCCATATCACGCGTTATGTTTTCATGCGTTGATAATATCACGCGTTGAAATCTTTTGAAAATCGAATGTTGCATTGCTTTTTGACCGTTATTCAACGGTTATATATTAAAAAAAAACCCCTTTAAACCTTTTATCTATATATATCTCCATTTTTAACCATTTCACCCACACCAAAACATAAACACATTTCACACAATCTACATATTTCTCAAATGGAGTTCCCTATGGATTCGACGTTTCCGATGTATAGCGATAGCGATACCGAGTCGTCTTCCGACAATGAGACGCTAAAATATTTTGTGTCGGTGTATAACGAACTTGATACTAGTTCGTCCCGCCCAAAGAAGAAGATGGTAGACCGTGATCGTATACGTGCCAACGAAGTGTTAATGAACGATTATTTTGTGGAAAATCCGCTCTACAATGCCGAAACGTTTAGAGATCGGTTTCGTTTACCCAAAGAATTATTTTTAAAGATTGTTGGAGACATCGAAGCAAGCAAGCGAGAAATGGTTTCAAGAACGTTACGATGCGAGAGGCAAACCAAGTTTCAGGCCGATACAAAAATGCACGTCCGCCATTCGCCAACTAGCGACAGGTAACCCTCCCGATCAATATGATGAATACCTAGCTATGGCGTGAAGAACTTCCCGTGAATGTTTGCAATTTTTTTGCAACGCGGTCATTAAGTTGTATGGTAAAGAGTTTTTACGTAAACCGACGAGCCACGACATCTCACGTATTTACGCCGCACATGAGGCTAGATGGCATTTTCCCGGGATGCTCGGTAGCATCGATTATACACATATCGAGTGGAAAAATTGTCCAAAAGAGTTGCGAGGGGCGTATGTTAGGGGTGACATCAAAAGACCAACCATCATACTAGAAGCGGTGGCGTTGAATGATATATGGATTTGGCATTCGTATTCCGGTGTTCCAGGTTCAAACAACGACATCAATGTGTTGCACACGCCATCGTTGTTTCAAACCGTAACGGATGGTACCGCACATTCCTCTCCTTTCTATGTTAACGGACGATATTACAAACGAGGCTTTTTTTCTTGTGGATGGTATCTACCCGTCATGGTCTATTTTTGTGAAAGCTCCCTCATTTCCTGTCGAGGCTAAAGAAATCGTGTTCAAAAAATTGCAAGAATCGGCAAGAAAATATGTTGAGATGGCATTTGGTGTTTTAAAGGGTAGATGGGGTATACTACACCGACCGGTTCGTGCGATGAACAAGAAAGCAATACATAGCATAGTGTATGCATGTATCATATTGCACAATATGATAATCAAAGAAGACGGACGTGCAATATCCCCGGATTGGGTGCCGGATCCTCCTACACAAGTTCAAGTTCCACAAAATATCCAACAAGAATTGCGTGATGAAACTCGCTTTTGGTTGAGATACGATTTAATCGAACTAGTAGGTTCTTTAGGTTTGAAGTTTCATGAGTCGGACGAGGAGTAGAGTTTTTTTAATATTTTTTTTTAAATTGTAGCCTAAAATATTTCTAGTATGTTAAATTGAACTAGTATATTTTAATTTTTAATGAAATTTATAATTTTAGTGTTTTATTGTTAATTTCTAATTTAAAATAAAAAATTAAAAAAAAATTGTGAGTGATGGAATTCTATCACTAGTGATGACCACCGCCACTACAAAATGCTTGTTAGTGATAGAATAGTGGTTGATGACATGGCAGGAGTTGATTGGATATTGTGAGTGATAGAATTCTATCACTAGTGACCACTCCCACTCTCACTCCCCTTAACCTGGTGTTTTTATGCTTTTAAAAACTTTCCCATGTTTGACTCACTTGACCCGTCCAACCCTTTAAAACATCCAATTCAAGTTTTCTTCACCTGTTATTAAAAATATTTTTATACAGAAACACCCTAATGCTCCTTATAGAAACTTTCCAAAACAATAGATCAATTTGATGTCACAACATTTACATGGATTCACTTATATATTAAATGGCATTACAAAATATATTACATGGATCTGCATCATCAATTTCTTTCTGCAGCATAGCATCAACCTAAATATGGTTTATACGAAACGACTCACAAACTACAACCACATACAAAACAAGTGTTGTGATTAAGCCTGGTTCCTAATAATGCTCTGAATCACCGTCCCTCGAATGTTGTGGGAAGTCGGGGATACCTATATATCTCGCTATGCATCTGAGCGCAGACATCGTCTCCTGGTGGTGTCTTTGATTCTCTTGCTCTAGTCTTTGCTGCTCTTGCTCTAGTCTCTGCTGCCCCTGTTGTAGCTCAGCCACCATCGCCACCAGATCTACGGTAGTCACACCAAGACCATGCGATAGCGGGTCAGCATGCTGTTGTTGAGCTCCCTCCTGCTGTTCACGTGCCTCCTCCTGCTTCACTAGGTACTGCTCATGAGGTTCCTCCTCGTTCAGCGGTGGGTACTGCAGATGAGGTGCCTCACTGTGCTGCTGCTGCTGAGGTGTCTCCTCCTGCAGCTGCTGAGGTGGCGCCTCCTGCGGCTGTGGTGGGTCCTGCTGCTGAGGTGTCTCCTCCTGCGGCTGCTGAGATGGCACCTCCAGCAGCTGTGGTGTCTCCTGCTGCTGTTGCTGAGGTGGCTCCTCCTGCAGCTGTGGTGTCTCCTGCGGCTGCTGAGATGGCGCCTCCTGCAGCTGTGGTGTCTCCTGCTGCTGTTGCTGAGGTGGCTCCTCGGTATACGATGGGTCGGGTTGCGATAACAGTTCAACAACCTTCAGGTGCGTCAATGCCACCATGTCTAGAGTCTGAGTCGGGAGGAAAGAAGTCAAGGAATCGCAGGTCTCAGGCGTCAAAACACCATATGATTTGGCAAGTTGAGTGATATACGATCCGCCACAAATAGAAGTCATCGGCACCGTACCCATGCAAGAAGTGAAGTAGCTAGCTAGCATGTACGCCACGTTGCATACGGCTGGCTTGACGAAACAATATAAGAAGAACAAATCTTTCCGAGAAATAACGCCCGGTAGCAGCTTTCTTTCCCCAATCGACAGTGCAATAGCGCGGTGGAGGAAGCGGTGAAACGGATCTCTCAGCCGCATGTTCTTCAACAAGTCTGCTCGATAAGGTCCCACTCCAATCTGAGCCCAAACCTGTTCTGGGGTCACATCATCCGGAAGTTTTATCAATCCCTTGGAAAATACGTCGGTTTCCATCTCCTCGTCTGTATACAAACCCATTCGTTTAGCGAACTCGATCAAAGAGCAAGACCGCTCAACACCCGCCATCCTGAATGTGATGGAACGAGTATAACGATAATCCGTGCAAGGAGTATGAAACTCGTATGTCGATAGGAACTCCAAGCATAGCTCTCTGTACTGCGGATGTTTGATGGAGAAAAATCTCAACCAAAACGGGCCCATCGCATCTCTAGCACGATGGTGTAGGTTCAACTTCTTTAAAGTATCCCAGTCTACGGTCCAAGTTGCGTCAAACTGTTTCTTGAGTAGAGCAGCTAAGCGCTTACGCCTGGGACTACCATTGGGAAACCGGAGCCATGGATGTGTGATACGAGTTTGAAAGGGAGGTAGCATACGAGCGGAGGTTGCATGATGACCGTACCCGAGAGTCCACACGTGAGGTGAACAATCACTGGCGGATGCGTGACGCTCACGGGGACGCTTTCGACTGTGAGTCAAAGAGGTAGCCATAATCTGCACATGGAAAGTAACTGTCTAATAATGCTTCACAATCAAATTAGACACTTTTTGGACTTTTTAAGCTCAATAGAGTAGAAATTGGTTCAAAATGGGCATTTGGGCATTACACAACATACATATGGGTGTGTGAGACTAGGTTTATTAAATGTGTCGTGTTCATGGGTCGGCAGGTTGAACCCGACATGATCCTGAACACATTACGAGCCTGAAAATCATGTCAGACATATGAACCCGAACACGCCACATGTATTCGGAGATTTGACACAAACACAACCCGTTTTGACAAAAAGAAAATAGTTTTATATTTTGCATATTAGAAATCCAAAATTTCAAATCGATAACAAAAAATACAAATTTATATAAAACAATTACATTTAAATTATTTTAATGTCAATTTCTCTTTCAATTCTTCAACTTTCAACTTTGACATAACACAAAAAATTATTACATATAAACACATTTAAAAATAATAAAAAAAAACTCATAAATCCCCAAAACACGTTTCAGGGGATCTAATCAAGATGTAACCAACTTCTACTATATATTTTACACTAGATAATAACCCCGTGTATTACACGGGTTGAATAAATAATTTTTATATACTAAATAATAAAATAATTTAGTGAGTCGAAGATTTATTTCCCCTCTTATTTCACTCTCTTTCAGATTATATACATATGGGGACACGTAGTTGAATCAATGAAATATTAATTAGTTAGTAATAAGAAGAGAAAATAAAAGAAATAGTTAAGAAATGAAATATTAAAGTATATAAAGTATACTTGTTCTCTCTAAATACTGATTTAACCAGGTTTATAACCCAGGTTCAAACTCTAGATATATAATAAAACTAATTAAGTTATATCTTCATCAAACAAAAAAATATATATATATATATTTCAAACTTTGTGGTTTTACAATATTTTAAAAAGTTATTTTAATAACTTATTATAAAAAAAAACACAAATTGACCTTATTAGTTATTACTAAGGATGTTCACAATTCGATTTAAAACCGTGAAACCGATCAAAATGGTCATCGGTTTCATTTCACGGTCGGGTTTGTTATTAACTTTCGATTTATGTATTAAGTTTACTAATATATTACTTCCGGATTCAAATTTAAAATTTTAATTAAAAAATTAATAATATCTTATTACAAAAAACGTATGTAGTTACTAAGTATATTTATTTTATTCAACCCGTGTAATACACAGGGTTCTAACCTAGTTAATATTATAAATGAGAAGTATGCATTAGATTTAAAATAAATAATAATTATCTATAGTTAAGTAGAAGAGATTAAACAAAATACTAATATTTAGTAGGAGAGTTATCTATAATTAATTAGAAGATATTAAACTAAATAATATTTAGAAGGAGAGTTATCTATAATTATTTAGAAGAGATTAAATTAATAGTAATTATCCATAAGATATTAAAGTAAATAATATTTAATAGGATGATTATCTATAATTAATTATTAATTAAAAAAGATTAAACTAAAAGAACAATTATCTATAAGAGAAGGCCTAATATAATGACAAGTGTCCCTAATATGGTTTCTTTTATTATATGTATATATTTAATAGGATGATTATCTATAATTAATTATTAATTAAAAAAGATTAAACTAAAAGAACAATTATCTATAAGAGAAGGCCTAATATAATGACAAGTGTCCCTAATATGGTTTCTTTTATTATATGTATAGATACATACATACAAAAGCTGAATGTAACAAAATATAAAACATTAAAGATGTAGAAAACAAGTTTCAGTCGATATAATGGGGGATTTAACCGTGTAATTTACAGCAAAAAGGTGAGTGTAACAAACAAATATAAAGCATGAATCAGTTGCAGAGGTTAAAAATGGGTTACCTGAGGCCTGAGATCGGTAAATTTGAAGAAATCGCGATTTGGTGTGTGTTTTTCGGTGTAAACGAGTTGGAGTGATGTAGTGTTCAAAATCAGCAATTTAGGTTTTTTTTTTTAAAGCAAATTATTGTCGGGGCGTTCCGGTTTGGCATTAGATTTAGGGGGTGTTTGGCCTAGCTTTTATTTTTTTTCTTATACTTATATTTTTTTTCTTTCATTTGATAAGCTATTTTTAAGTATTTGGATTAGCTTATATTCTACAAGTTGATAAGCTCTTTGAAACCATGAAATTTTCACGAGCTTGTATTATGGGAAGGGGTATAATATCATTGTGTGTATCATTTGAGGGCAATTGAGTAAAAAACCATCTTCTTCAAATAAGTTTATTCAAATAAGCTAAATAACCATCTTCCCATAAACTTCTTGGAATTAGCTTATATAAGCTAATAAGCATAAGCTTAAAAAGCTAAACCAAACACCCATTAGTGCTTATTTTATAAAAATAAGCTAAAAAAACTATAAGCTTAGATAAAAAAGCTAGGCCAAACACCCCCTAATTTCAAGAGTAAAGTACAACTTTAGTACATGGGTTTTACGGGTTAGCATATAATAGAACGTTTATTTGGCTAGAAAGGCTAGAGGAGTAATCATGATCATCAATTGATTTAATCAAGTGCCAAGATTAAATGAGGGAAAATGAAGGGAAGAAAAGAGGCCCGTGAGTTTGTGTCAGGACATTGTAGTCAATTCAGGACAATAATTTATCTCTCCTCCAATTTCCCCCATTTTTTAAACGTTAATAACTTTTTCATACGACATTATTTTTTTAAAAAAATTGCACCAAAAAACGAGCGTTTTTTTTATCTTTAAAACGAGTATACTATTGCTATATTTTCGAAAAAAAAAATTGAAAACCCAGTTGCATAAAATGCAATGGAAAAGACCCAGTTGCGTAAAACGCAATGAAAAAAAAAGTTAAAAAATGACTTTTTTCTAAAACGCAATGCACAAAAAACACAAACAAATGTCTTATTTCTAAAAAACAATGGCCGGAAAACACTTAAAAATGTCTTTTTTCTAAAACGCAATGGACTGAAAACACCTAAAAATGTGTTTTACCTAAAACGCAATGACTAAAAACACTTCAAAAATGTGTTTATCTAAAACGCAATAGCCAAAAAAACACATAAAATGTCTTATTTCTAAAACGCAATGGCATAAAAACACAAAAGAAAGTGTATTTTCTAAAACGCAATGGACTGAAAACACATAAAAATGTGTTTACCTAAAACGCAATGAACTAAAAACACTTCAAAAATGTGTTTTTCTAAAAAGCAATGGTCAGAAAACACATAAAACTCTATTATTTCTAAAACGCAATTGACAGAAAACACATAAAACTCTCTTATTTCTAAAACGTAATGGACACATAAAACTTTCTGTGAATTGTCTGAACCAGAGAGTAGCAAAGAAAAAACTGTCTACGAATTACTGTCTTCGAAATGAGGCAATTTCTAGAAAATTAAATTTTCTTATACATTTTTATTAAAGCAATTTAATCAAAAAATGCAATTCAAAATGAGCTCAACCCCAGCCAGGGAAAAGACCCAGTTGCGTAAAACGCAATGAAAAAAAAAGTTAAAAAAAATGACTTTTTCTAAAACGCAATTCACAGAAAACACAAAGAAATGTCTTATTTGTAAAACGCAATGGCCAGAAAACACAAAGAAATGTCTTATTTCTAAAACGCAATAGCCTAGAAACACAAAAGAAATTGTACTTTCTAAAACGCAATGGACTGAAGACACATAAAAATGTGTTTTACCTAAAACGCAATGCACCAAAAACACAAACAAATGTCTTATTTCTAAAACGCAATGGCCATAAAACACTTAAAAATGTCTTTTTCCTAAAACGTAATGGACTGAAAACACCTAAAAATGTGTTTTACCTAAAACGCAATGATTAAAAACACTTCAAAAATGTGTTTATCTAAAACGCAATAGCCAAAAAAAACACATAAAAATGTCTTATTTCTAAAACGCAATGTCCTAAAAACACAAAAGAAATTGTATTTTCTAAAACGCAATGGACTGAAAACACATAAAAATGTGTTCACCTAAAACGCAATGAACTAAAAACACTTCAAAAATGTGTTTTTCTAAAACAATGGCCAGAAAACACATAAAACTCTATTATTTCTAAAACACAATTGACAGAAAATACATAAAACTCTCTTATTTCTAAAACGCAATGGACACATAAAACTGGCTGTGAATTGTCTGAACCAGAGAGTAGCAAATAAAAAACTGTCTACGAATTACTGCCTTCGAAATGAGGCAATTTCTAGAAAATTAAATTTTCTGATGCATTTTTATTAAAGCAATTTAATCAAAAAATGCAATTCAAAATGAGCTCAACCCCAGCCAGGGGCTCTGCCCCTTGGACCCTGCTACCAGGGGCGCTGCCCCCGGACCCACGCCAAGATCGTAAAACGCAATGACTCAATTCAAAAACCCAGATCGTAAAAATGCAATTCAAAAAAATCTTACATAGATCGAAGCCGATTTCTTCATCGATTGACGAAATTTGAATGTTAGAAACACTTATTAGCGATCGAATCAAACGAATCGAGTGAAATCACAGGGAAAAAACAAGATTTTATATGAAATTCAACTGGATTTCTTCAAAAAAAAAAAGCTGAAGAACACGTTCATCGGGTGTTTGAATCATTGATTGGTGATGAAAATCGCACTATAATGTAGTGATTATTAAGATAGAAAGTGAAGAAATTGTTAAAGATGGTAGGTTTTGAAAATGGTGGGTTTTGAAGTTACTGGGGGGAAGAAGGAAGAAGAAAGGATGTGATTGACTAAAATACCCTTCCTCTTTATTTTAAATTTTGTCATATGTCATAATCCTATTGCTTCCTATCCTTCCTACCCAAAATAAAATTACTATTTGATCCTTACCTAACCCACCCAATCACCCATTCAGCCCTAATTTGAAAATTGTTCTCAAAGCGGAGAACAAACTGTACGTTCTTGATACGCCACTCCCTGATGAACCCATCAATCAGCAAACTGTTGCATACAGAAGCTATGCAAAGCATTATGATGACTCTATGAAAGTCTCATATCTAATGCTGGCATCCATGATCCCTGAACTTCAAAAGTCCATGGAGGATATGATGGCATACGAGATGAATGAGCACCTGGTAGAAATGTTCCAACAAAAGGCTCGTCATGAAAGGTTTGATGTGATGAGATCACTCATAACCACTCGTATGCAAGAGGGTACATCAGTTAGCGCTCATGTGCTAAAAATGAAGGCATATGTTGATCACTTGGCTCGACTGGAATCCCCATTGAGTGATGAGTTTGCTGGAGATATTATCCTCAACTCATTGCCCAAGTCGTATGATCAGTTCACTATGAACTACAATATGAATGGGATGGAGAAGACACTTGCAGAGCTGCATCAGATGCTCAAAACTGCTGAGGTGAACACACCCAGCAAGACTGCACCAGTACTGATGATCAAGGAGGGTCAGGTCAAGAAACCTAACACCAAGAAAAAGGGCCATCAGGGCAAAGGGAAGGGCAAGGGCAATGGCAAATCTGTTGCAAACAAGAAGTCTCAGAAGGATGCCAAATGTTTTCATTGTAATGAAATCGGGCACTGGAAGAGAAACTGTCCTAAGTATTTGGCTGAACTGAAGCAAGCCACGGCTTCAGGAGGAGAGTCCTCATGTATATTTGTTATTGAAATCTTTTCTTTTTCTGGCAAAACATGGGTGTTTGACACAGGATGTGGTTTTCACATTTGTAATGCTTTGCAGGGGCTAAGAAAGATTAAGAAGCTGAAACAAGGCGACTTGGAGGTCCATGTTGGCAATGGACAAAGAGTTGTTGTGAAGGCAATTGGAGAATATGTTCTTTTACTTCCTTCTGGTTTAGAACTTGTTTTAAACAATGTTTATTTTATTCCTAGTGTTACTAGAAATATTGTTTCGGTTTCTGTTTTGCATGGACAAGGTTTTAATTATCGTTTTAATGGTGAATTTATTTCTGCTTATTTTAATGATATATTTTACTTTAATGCAAAACCAAACAATGGAATCTATGAGATAGAAATCCAAGACAATAACTTATTATGCAACATCTCTCATAAACGTAATAAGTTAAACTTTAATGATATGTATATGTGGCATTGTAGACTTGGTTACATAAGCGAGGACCGTGTTAAACAACTCAAAACCGCAGGAATATTAGATTCAAAGTGTTCCGAGTCGTTTGGGAAATGTGAATCTTGCTTAAGTGGAAAGTTAACAAACGTACCTTTTTCAAATGTTGGAGAAAGAGCTAATGATCTGTTAGGACTTGTACATACAGATGTATGTGGTCCATTCGGAACAATGTCAAGACATGGAGAAAGATACTTTGTTACATTTACTGATGATTTCAGTAGATATGGTTACGTTTATCTTATGAAGCATAAACATGAAACATTTGAAAAGTTCAAGGAATACCAAAACGAAGTAGAGAATCAGCTAAATAGAACTATTAAGATGCTTCGATCAGATCGAGGCGGTGAATATCTTAGTCAGGAATTCATCGACCATCTAAAGGATTGTGGAATAGTTTCACAACTCACTCCACCTGGAACACCACAACATAATGGTGTGTCTGAGCGGATAAATCGAACTCTATTAGATATGATTCGATCTATGATGTGTCGAACAACCCTCCCACGCTCCTTTTGGAGTTACGCTCTAGAAACTGCCGCAAGAATTTTGAATATAGCTCCAACAAAAAAGGTTGACCAAACGCCTTATGAGATATGGCATGGAAAGAAACCTAAAATATCCTATCTTAAGGTCTGGGGATGTGATGCTTATGTCACTCTAGAATCTTCGGATAAACTAGATCCCAGAGGTGAAAAAGTAGTTTTCGTCGGATACGCCAAAAAGATCGGTTACCTATTCTACCACCCCACTGAAAATAAAGTTTTCACTAAACGCAGAGGCACTTTCTTGGAGGAAGAGCTTCTGGCGCGGGGGATTGGAGAAAAGCATGTGGATCTTGAAGAAATCCGAGAATCACAAGTGACTGAATCAAATGTTGAGTCAGAACCAAAAGTAACTGGTCCAGTTGTTGAAGTTGAGCCTGAAAGGACTCAAGAAACAACAGAAACACCAAGTGTTCGAAGAAGTATTAGGGATCGTCGTGCACCTGAAAGGTATGACGATATCTTCATGATTGATGAAGCTGAACCTGCTACTTACAAAGCAGCAATTTTGGATTCAGAATCCAAGAAATGGCAAGAAGCCATGAATACAGAGATGCAATCCATGTATGATAACCAGGTATGGGATTTGGTTGATCTTCCTACCGAATGTCGGACTGTCGGAAACAAATGGATCTTCAAAAGGAAGACCGATATGGATGGAAATGTGCAAACCTACAAAGCAAGGCTTGTAGCAAAAGGGTACACTCAAACTCAAGGAATTGATTATGAGGAAACCTTTTCGCCAGTAGCCATGCTTAAGTTTATTAGAATTCTGCTTGTTATTGCTGCATATTATGACTATGAGATATGGCAAATGGATGTCAAGACCGCATTCCTTAATGGACACTTACTTGAAGATGTCTATATGGTTCAACCTGAAGGTTTTGTTGATCCAAAGAATCCTAATAAGGTGTGCAAGCTAAATAAATCCATCTATGGACTAAAGCAAGCATCTCGCAGCTGGAATCTTCGTTTTGATCAGAAAATCAAAGAGTTTGGTTTCAATAAAAATGAAGATGAACCATGTGTTTGCAAGAAATCTAGTGGGAGCTATATCACTTTTCTAATTCTGTATGTAGATGACATACTAATCATTGGAAACAATATCCCTATGCTAAAAGATGTTAAGGCTTGGTTGGGAAAATGTTTCGCAATGAAAGATCTTGGTGAAGCCGCTTATATTCTAGGAATAAAGATTTATAGAGATAGATCAAAGCGGTTATTAGGTCTAAGTCAAAGTACATATATTGATAAGGTCATACGACGCTTCTCAATGCAAGACTCAAAAAGGGGGCTCTTGCCCATGGCACATGGAACCATTCTTAATGGCGAGCAGTGTGCTAAGACCGAAGAGGAAAAGAAGAAAATGGAAAGAGTTCCATATGCTTCTGCTATCGGTTCCATAATGTACGCCATGTTATGTACCAGACCTGATGTCTCGTATGCGGCATATGGATCATGAAAATGTTAGTGAGTAGTGGTGTTAATTATGTTTGTTTCTGGTTGTGATTTTAACTGTTTTCATGATTAATTTGGAATGCATGTACTGATTAATCAAAGCCGGAATCGGTTGCAGTTAATTCATTAGTTGATCATTGATGTTAAATACTTAAATGTGACATTAGTCTCCTGAAAATAATATATTGGTCACTATGTTAGTTAGACCGTATGAGTTATAGGGGATGTAAATTATTGATTAGTTTGTTGCTGATATTGAGGTATGACCGTATGAGTTATAGGGGATGTAAATTATTGATTAGGGTCAACTGAATGATAAGTTTAAAATCTGTCTGTGCGATTATTGCCGAAACCACCGCCGTTTTCTATAGATTGACAAGGCATCTACTATACATAATTACATATACTGATGCCTGCTTCCTCTTTCATGTAGGTTGTAGCAATCAGAGATATAATTCCGCCCCCACAGAGGACGGCATTTAATGATGTCTACATTGCTTATGAGCTTATGGATACTGATCTCCATCAAATAATTCGTTCGAATCAATCATTATCAGAGGAACATTGTCAGGTATGTTTTTCGTGATCTGATGTTTTTTTATAGAGACTAGTATCTCTTCTGTCTTGATAATTGAAATGCATACTTATAATGAATCTGTAATTTTGTATTTTTTTATTTTCGTTTTGCATTATTTTTTGTATCAGATTCTTCGAGGATTAAAATACATACATTCTGCAAATGTGCTGCCCAGGGATCTGAAACCAAGCAATCTTCTCCTGAACGCCAATTGTGATCTGAAGATTTGTGATTTTGGGTTAGCGTGCGTCACGTCTGAAACCGATTTCATGACGGAATATGTTGTCACCAGATGGTATCGCGCACCAGAGCTGTTGTTAAACTCTTCTGATTATACTGCTGCTATTGATGTATGGTCTGTCGGTTGCATCTTTATGGAATTAATGGACCGCAAACCCTTATTTCCTGGTAGAGACCATGTACACCAGCTACGATTGCTTATGGAGGTATTTTGTTATTTAAATTATCAAAATTTTATGTAACATAGAGTAAAATGTCATTTTTGTCCCTGGGGTTTGGCTAGTTTTGCGACTTTCATCCAAAGGTTTGTTCTTCCGCATCTGGATCCAAAAGGTTTGAAATATTGTCATTTTCATCCGACTCGTTAACTCCATCCGTTTTTCTCCGTTAAGTGAGGGATGTTTTCGTCTTTTTAGTTAACTTAAAGGGTAATTTCGGTCTTTTGAATACTTGTACATTATGCTAAATGCTTGTACATAAAGTGAAAAATACCAAATTGCCCTTTGAGTTAATAAAAAAGACGGAAACACCCCTGGCTTGCCGGAGAAAGATAGATGGAGTTAACAAGCCGGATGAAATGGCAAGATTTGAAACCTTTTGGTTCCAGATGCGGAAAAACAAACTTGGACGAAAGTCACAAAACTGGCCAAACCTCAGGGACGGAAATGGCATTTTACTCTAGAACATAAATGAGTTTTCAGTTTTTTTATATTTGTTACAACTTTTGAAAGGATTTTGACCATGCAGCTTATTGGAACTCCATCGGAAGCCGAATTAGGGTTTCTGAATGAAAATGCGAAAAGATATATTCGACAACTACCACATTATCCTCGCCAATCATTCAATCAAAAGTTTCCGCAAGTTGATCTTGCTGCCATTGATCTAATTGAAAAGATGTTGACGTTTGATCCTAGACAGAGAATTACAGGTTGACCCATACACTTTTTGCCTAAAATTTTAACTGTTTTATAAATAGTCTTTTAACAAATATGATTGCAACCACAATATTATTGGTTTAGTACCGTAAAAAGCAATTATACTTTCTTACTTCTCACAAAAAAGTCCCCGACCTAATTTTGGTATATTAGTCTCAATTTGTAAAAAATAAACATAAGAGTCAAGAAACTAATTGTTGTATATTAAAGTCCTTAAACTTGTCTAAAATGAATGTAATTATGATATATTTTTTTTAAATCATGACTTGTTAGATCTTAAATTATTCCATATATAAATTAGTAACTTATACATGCATCATGAGTTGTACATTGTGCTTTGGGTATTTTTCAAAAAAAAATTGATTTTTTACTTTTAACCCAAAGGTTTTTACACTTTGCAATTTTAACCCTACATAATTTGTTTTTTTAACTTTAACCCAAAACTTTTCATTATTTGCAATTTAACTTCACAACTTTTGTCACTTATACTTTTCATTTTTCGCAAATTTTCGTTTTACGTATAGTTCTAATTTTTTCGAGTTAATACAACGCAACGTGCATGTGTGGTTCAACGTTTTTACCTCTATTTTTCCATGTTTGACAGGTTCATCGCAACATCCATATCCTAGGTCGAGTCAGTGTTGGTGGTCGATGACGGTTGTGTGACATTAGTACTACTTGACACCGTTTTAGGCCCCACCGCAACGCGGGGTGTGCTTTGGGGGGTTTTCAAAGAAAAAATGGTTATGCATATGGTTGTCGTAACGTTGGCTTTGGGGGTTTTCCAAAAAAAATTGATTTTTTTTACTTTTCACTCAAAAGTATTTCATAAATTACTTTTAACCCAAAACTATTTGTTTTTTTACTTTTAACCCAAAACTTTTTATCTTTTGCAATTTATCCTCATATTTTTTTTTACTTTCAACTTTGGTCCTTTATAGTTTTCATTTTCCGCAAATTTTTCGCTTTATGTTGGTTCTAAATTTTGTGACTTAACACATCGCAACATGGGTCTTTTGTTTAACGTTTTTAGGTTTCGTTCTAAATTTTGCGAGTTAACATAACACAACGTGAGTGTGTGGGTGAACGTTTGTACATCGTCTGTTTTTCCCCGTTTGACAGGTTTAACATAACGTGCGGGTTCTAGATCGACTTAGTTATAACTAAAGAATCCCCGCCGCATTGCGGCGGGTCGCAATCCTAGTTGTTCAAAATTTGATAAAGTGACATTCAATAGGCAAGAATAATTAATTATTCTTCTTATTTTGACCACTTAGAGTTAACAAGTCATTATTTTAAAGGTACATTTTAGACAAGTTAAGAGAGTTCCATATACATACTTCTGTTTAGTGAGTTTTTCGTGTACTTTTTTACATGTTGAGGCACTTTAATATTGGTAATGTATGTGAAAGGACCTTTACGAAAAAAAAGAAAAAAAGAATTATATTGGCTTTTTATGTTATATTATTATTTCAGTAATAATCTATTTGATCAGTTATATTTTTTGTTGTCTCTTCTTTGACCCGTTAGAAATAAAAATACAAACCATTTACTATTATTGCGTTAATTGAAATTGTATGTTTGTTGGTTACAGTTGAAGATGCACTCGCCCATCCATATCTAACGTCACTGCACGACATCAGTGATGAGCCTGTGTGCATGACCCCTTTTAACTTCGACTTTGAGCATCACGCCCCGACTGAAGAACAGATGAAGGAGATGATATATCGAGAGGCCCTTGCTTTTAATCCCGAGTACCAGCATCTGTGAGGCGTGCTGTTTGTGCGTTTGTTGTGTGTTTTATCATGTGTTGTGGTAGTTTGTGTTTAGATCTGTCTGTTGTATATAGCCAGCCATTCCCATCTAAATCATAACCTTATTTGTGCGTTTTGTATGATAAGGGTATTTGTATTTGATCTTTTGTCTTCATTTACAACGAATAAAAATCATAACCAACAGTTCGTCTTAAAAACCGTCAAAACCAGACTACGGACACTCGTAATGCTTGCTTGATACAAGAGGTGGCACCTATCGACCAAATTGTGATTATTTTCCAGCCCAAAGCTCTCCTCTTACATCGGGCCAATTTCGCCCTTCAAAGTACAAGTAAAAAAGCTGAACACTAAATATGCCACAAGCCTCGGTGCCATTATCAACAAAGGCGTGCACCCAATTGAAAAGCCGTTACGCCTAACCATGCTACAGTCAACATGGCTGTCGGTCATGGCTTGAACATTTTACATTCAACATGGTTGCCAGGGGCCCCCCTATGAGAAGAAGATTTAACTCAGTCCCAAAAGTCAACCTCGAGGCTTGAACGGGACATTTGCTGGTAACCCCTGCAGTTTCATCATGCAATAATACTTGGGCGGCGCGATAGCACCACCCTTTGTACACAGATCAACCACTGCAGGCGCATGTCCATAGAAAGACCGCCATTTGTCATCAAGAACCTTCGGATCTTGAGGCCTGCGAAACCACACTATCTTCTGAGGAACCAAATCATCAACTTGAGCTTTCTTCCACATATGGGTCCCACGCCAGCCCTCGTACTTAAAAACACCACACATACGCGCTTTATGCCCTGACGGGCCCACATGAACCTCTGAACAGTATTTACAAACTTTAGCTGAATAAACCATCAACAACTTCTGCACACCGGATCGAACCACCTCCCACGCCCTTAACGTTCCTTCAGCTACTAACCTCAGATCATCATTCGATAATGATTCCGCACCTAAACATTCCAACTTGGTTGACGATAATTCTTCCGCGTTAAGATCCGCACCCGCTTGTAAGGATAGTTCAATGACTGCAGGTACGCGATTGTAATCAAACCGTTCATCGTGTTTTATTACATTCTGGAACGTGTTTTTTAGATGAAAAGTTTCGACCGGGACTATTAAGTCGTTTATGCCCCCTCTTTCCCACTCGTGAAGCTTATTCTTCGCATGTCTTTTGTAACCACGACAAGTCTTTATTTCATGACCCTTTTCCCCGATGTACACTTCTGGACAGAATCTGCAAATCATTAAAATCAGGTTTCGGGTGGCTGGTTTTAACCCGTTTAATAAACAGACCATGTTCGGGTTTAACTATCTAACCCATTTGATAAACGGGCCGTCTTCGGGTTGTACTAAAACTAAACTGGTCAACCCCTTAATCTGTTTAAAATTAGAACTAAAAAAATACATGATATAGAACTTATAAGTTTAACTTGCCAACTAGTTTACGACCCGTTATACCCACTTACAACTTTAATACAACCCGTTTACGACCCATTTAACATGTTCATAACTTGAATACAGCAGGTCAACCGCCCAACCCGGTTTTACTTGCAGCCCATTTGACAAGTCTAAACTAACGGGTTACATGGTTTCAAGTGTGTCAGGTCTTTGACACGAATATATATGTGGGTCGTGTACGTGTTCATCCACCTCAGCCATAGCTGTCAATAGCGAATAGCGGTAAGTAACAACAACTACCTATATGCTACATAGCTGCACCCGCTATTTCATGTTTAGCGATAAAGTAGTAGAAAATATAAGAAATATTTTACATGTATGTTTTATCAAAAATACGCTATCACTAATCATCTAAATACGCTTCTTCAAAGTAGTAGAAAATATAAGAGATATTTTACGTGTATATTTCATCAAAAATAGCTAAAATACGCTATTACGGCATCACTAATCATCTAAATACACTTCTTTAAAGTAGTAGAAAATATAAGAAATATTTTACGTGTATTTCACCAAAAATAGCTAAGATACGCTATTACCGTATCACTAATCATCTAAATACGCTTCTTTAAAGTAGTAGAAAATATAAGAAATAACTTACGTGTATATTTCATCAAAAATGGCTAAAATACGCTATTACGGCATCACTAATCATCTAAATACACTTCTTTAAAGTAGTAGAAAATATAAGAAATATTTTACATGTGTATTTCACCAAAAATAGCTAAGATACGCTATTACGGTATCACTAATCATCTAAATACACTTCTTTTTTCAATCGTAAAACAAAAAAACCCTAATGGACACCGCTATCTAAATTTATCAAAAAAAAAAAAAACAAATCCTTTTTTACAGAAACATCGCTATTTACCGCCACATGGGTGCATACACAGCGCGCTATAACCGCTATTAACAACTATGATCTCAACCTACCAACCTGACCCGATTGACACCCCTAAATTTAAACCAAATTCAACAAACTAACAATTAAAAACAGTGATGGAGAGATGAAAATACTTGCAAGACCAGACGGGTATTACTTGAAGAAGGGTCGACACGCCTTGTATCAAAAGTGCTCTAGACATAAGAACATCACGGGCAACCGGAACCATGGCTTTCACCGGATAATCTTTCGCCCGATCCTCAATCCTCTTGAGAATCATGGGCCTCAGCTTCCTGAAATCTACTTTCGGGTTTGATCGATAGTTTCGAGAAATGATAACAAACCCTTGCATCATTATTGAACTATACAATTGTCTAGGGTTCTTCATAACTACCATAATAATACATATATAAATAATCAAAATCAGAAATCAAATTGAAACACAAAACATACAGGTATACACATTCGATTTGTGTCAATCATTTGTCAAATTCAGTTTAAATTAACAAAGTTTTAATCGCATTTATGATTAATAAAGTTTATTTAATAAGCGGAAATTAAAAAAAAAAAAAACTGAAATACGAAAAAAACAACACTAAATGGAAATAGAATGAGCAGAATAATAATAATAAAGGGATTGATGTTGTTACTTGTGCAGATAGGGAGAATCGGTGGTATGAGGAAGATGAAGAAGGTAAGGTGTTCAGATGAATCTTCAAAGATGAAAAAGTTATGAAAACTGTGAATGGGCTTCACCTTTAACCCAAAGCCCATTAACAACATTTGGGTTTTGGTTTGCTTGAGATTGAGGCTCCTAGTTTGTGTTGGGCCCAAACAAGTTCGGGTTGGAACCGGTTAATTAACCGTAACCGGCTATTAACCGAAACCGTAACCGGCTAATAACCAATTTAGATTAACCGGTTAGTGGTTATTTTTAACCGTAGGTTAGTAACCGGTTATAAGTATATAGTATAGGAATTGGTTATTAACCGGTTTTTTAACCGATAGATAGGTTAACCAAAAAATTAAAGAAAAAGGTAAAATGACCGGTTAATTAACTGAACCAGTTAAAAAAATAACCGGTTAAAGTCAAAAAGTCAAATTATTAAAATTAACCGGTTTGTGCACCTCTAGTCAAAACCGGGTTTTTTTTGTCCATGCCAGTTTGGGTTAAAACCAGATTTTGAGGGGAAGGGATTGGTTTGGTTCGGGTTTGATTCATATTTAAAACCGGGTTTTAACAGATTTGGATCTGATTTAACTGGTCTCAAACCGTTACAAAGTATAGGTTTACAACCCAACGGTTCAAGTCAGTTCCAAATCGATTTCATTCAAAGTGGTTTTAAAATTGGTTTTGGCTTAGGTTAAAAACTGGTTCCGACTCCCAAACCGGTTTTTTTGCCTCGATATTCACATTGTCATTAAAAAACCCTCATAAAGAAAGTTTTGAAAAGTTATGATGTCAAGTATATTCAACGACTGAATTGGAAACAACCCGGCCCGTATACCCTCCGATTCATCAAGTATTTTGTTAATATGAGTGTTTAAAAATAAAAAAATAAAAAGGTTTTTTTTAGTTTGATCCTTTAAATTGTTTCACGTAGAACTTAGAGTATTTAAAATAAGAGAGAAAAGGCCATCGCCGAGCTAGTCTGACTGGCGACAAAGACACGTGTAATTTTGTGGTGACGGGAGAAGGAATAAGACAGTGGTATGGGTGTTTTTAGAAAACAAACTCAACTCTATTGAATAAATCCTATTATTTTATTATGTCAAAACACTAAAAAGCATATATTTATTTGTTAGAGCACCTCCAATGAACACGTGTTAGCCATCCTTGGGTGACATGGAGCACTCTTAAGACCCATAAACAAGATCAAAAAAGAAAGAAAGACAAATTCCTCGATGTAGACCACATGTTAACATAACTAGCCGCTAGCCTAGTCTATATTGCCCTAAAATGAAATGTGAACGCCATGGTAAGGTTGGACGGTCTGTCTACCCTGCATTACCTATTAGATCAAGACGTTTAGTGATAGTCTTGTGGTTGGCATTGTATTTTTGTGCTCTACACAAGCACACCATTATAACTCTAATTACCCATCATCATAATCTAACACAATATTACAACCCTTTGTTTATCTTCACCGCTCGTGAAAACCATCCACATCAGCAATTTGTGGGGATCAAGGCGAAGAAGGCCAGGAAGGCTCATGCGCTACTTTCTGGTGGTCAAGAAGGTATGTGAGTGGGGGGACCCACAAAAGAAGTCCGTGGGAGGTCAAATAGTCCAGACTAGAAACGAACCGAACAAGTGGTTTGGTTCATGACATATGCCACACTAGATCGGATAAGCAAAAAGCACCACATTGTGGGTGCTCTCATAAATAAATTTAAAGGGACATCGTACTTATAGTAAATTTGATTTGAATTGGAACATTCCTACAAAAAACATAGTAATGTAACCATTCCTACAAAAAACATAGTAATGTAACCACTAGTCAAGCGAGAGATGCCAACATCAAGTTGGTTATGTCCTGCAAGGCATTCATGAATCATGAATCATCATAATGGTAATTCTAACCAATGGGACACCATAATTTCATCTTATACTAAAATTTGAGCAAGGTATTGGATACAAATGGTTATGAATTATGATCAAGATATACTGCAAGGCATTTACATAGTATTCAAAAGTTTTTATTTAATATAAAATATTATACAATGCAAGATTAGTGCTCTTAAAAGTTAAAACAAGGGAAAACTAAATATTTGAGCAACTTCCTGCGAACTTACACATCTTACTAAATATGATTAATACGAAACGACTCACAAACTACCACCACATACAAAACAAGTGTTGTGATTAAGCCTGGTTCCTAATAATGCTCTGAATCACCGTCCCTCGAATGTTGTGGGAAGTCGGGGATACCTATATATCTCGCTATGCATCTGAGCGCAGACATCGTCTCCTGGTGGTGTCTTTGATTCTCTTGCTCTAGTCTTTGCTGCTCTTGCTCTAGTCTCTGCTGCCCCTGTTCTAGCTCAGCCATCATCGCCACCAGATCTACAACAGTCACACCAAGACCATGCGATAGCGGGTCAGCATGCTGTTGTTGAGCTCCCTCCTCCTGCTGCTGAGGTGGATGTTGCGGCTCTGGTGGGCCCTGCTGTTCACGTGCCTCCTCCTGCTTCACTATGTACTGCTCATGAGGTTCCTCATCGTTCAGCGAGGTGCCTCCCCGTGCTGCTGTTGCTGAGGTGTCTCCTCCTGCAGCTGCTGAGGTGGCGCCTCCTGCGGCTGCGGTGGGTCCTGCAGCTGTGGTGTCTCCTCCTGCTGTTGCTGAGGTGGCTCCTCGGTCTGCGATGGGTCGGGTTGCGATATCGGTTCGACAACCTTCATGTGCGTCAACGCCACCATGTCTAGAGTCTGAGTCGGGAGGAAAGAAGTCAAGGAATCGCAGGTCTCAGGCGTCAAAACACCATATGATTTGGCAAGTTGAGTGATATACGATCCGCCACAAATATAAGTCGTCGGCATTGTTCCCATGCAAGAAGTGAAGTAGCTAGCTAGCATGTACGCCACGTTGCATACGGCTGGCTTGACGAAACAATATAGGAAGAACAAATCTTTCTGAGAAATCAAGCCCGGATACAGCTTTCTTCCCGCAATCGATAGTACTCGCATAGCGCTCTACCTTCGTCTTCAATGACCATGTTATGAAGGATGATACAAGCGTACATAATGTCTCGTAACCTCTTTGGTGTAGCCGAACGTGCTAGATGTTCAATGATATTCCATTTTTTTGTAGAACACCAAAAGCCCGTTCAATATCTTTTCTCGCACCCTCTTGATACTTCGCAATTTTTTTATTTTTTCGTCTATCGGGTGCGGAATAGTTTTAACGATTGTCGAGTACGTTGGGTATATTCCATCTGCTAGGTACTAACCTCGCATGTATTCCACCCCCGAAACTGTAAAACTTGTGTCTGGACCTGTTCCCGCCACTACATCGTCAAATATCTGTGACTGGTATTATATGATGTTAAGGTCATTGAGCGAACAAGGTAGACCAAAAAAAGCATGCCAGATACAGAGATCCTGTGACGCAACAGCCTCTAGAATAATAGTCGGGTGTCCCTGATCTCCCCTAGTATACTGACCTTGCCAGGCAGTTGGGCAGTTCTGCCACGGCCAGTGCATGCAATCAATGCTCCCAAGCATTCCTGGGAAACCATGTCTCTGTTCGTGTGCTTGATATAATTTTTGAACGTCGTTTGCGTTCGGTCTCCGCGGGTATCTCTTGCTATATAATTTGGCAACCCATTCTCAAAACTTGTGCAAACATAGACGTGCGGTTCTTTCGGACATCCTTAAATACTCGTCTAATGCATCGGGTGCATAACCGTATGCCAGTTGGCGAATGGCCGAAGTACATTTTTGTAAATTACTGAAACCTCTTTGTCCCCTAGCGTTGTATCGCAGTGTAAAAAACGGATCAGACTGGGCCATGTCGCCTGTGATACGTAAAAAAAGTCGACGACTCATGCGGAACCGACGTCGAAAAATCTCGTCTGTGTACACGGGTTCGTCGGCAAAATAATCGGCTACTAGTTTATTGTGGACGGCTATACATTTAAAACGAAAAATATATGAAATTAATTATAAAATGCATTTTCAAATCTATATAAAACATATGGAAAAAATAGTAAAGTACCTTATTGGTCTCGGTTTAATTTTGCTTGTCTAGTTAGCCGTTGGGACGACGCTTCATCACCCGCCATGAAGACCTGAGTCGCGTTCATAATCATGTTTTCCATAAATGCGTCATTCTCTTCCGAAGATGATGAATACCACGTAGACGAAGAAGATGAAGAAATTGAAGAAATGGAAGAAGTTGAAGCCATGGTAATTTTTGAGAGAGAGATGAGGTGGTAGTGGGTAAAATGTGAGAGAGATATAAGATTGTAGTGGGTGAAAAGTTGTGAAAATGGTTAAAACATGTGAGTATTTATAAAAGTGGGAGTGAATGTGGTATTTATTTTAAAAATAGCCGTTACTTTTTAAATTAAAAGTTGAATTTAATTTTTTTTATTTCAACGGTCATAAACAATCTCGGTCCCCATATTTTTTTTGTCGTTTTCTGCCCGTCTCAAACGTCTTGATGTCGACGGAGAGGACGGGAACCGACCGGGGGGGGGGATGGTGAACACGCGGCGCCGGTCCTCGACGCGTATGGGGATGTACCCCATACCGCACAGCCTGAGAAAAGGCAAATGGGGTAAAGAACTGTCATGAAAAAAGTAAAGTGAATTACAAAAATCGTACTTGATGTTTGCAAACCTTTACACGTTATGTCCTTTAGCCCTAACTCAGTTCGTTTTTACGGTTAGATATGACCAAATGTGTCACACCCCCAAAATCCACACGCGGAGTATCACCGCTTGGAGGAGTGACTGACCAGGATCAAGCCACCAATCATATTGAACATAACAAGTAATAAGTAAAATCCAACCACACAATATGAAAGGTGTTTCAAACCAAAACGTAGTTAAGTTTTTAGCGGAAGCATAATTGTAAAAACCCAATGTAAGTGTTAAGTAAGAAATAAAGTAATGTTCTTAGCATGGCACACACTGCCATGTCCCACAACGACCGCGCCTCCCTGTGCAAGCTCCAAGAGTACCTAACGACCTGCAAGGCATGTAGCAACGAATCAACAACAAAGTTGAGCGAGTTCACAGTTGGTTGTTTAGTTATAGCATTCGTTTCGTAAATCGTATGTTCGTTTTGTAAACCATGTATCGTATTAATTCGTATCGCGGTCTCCCATACATGTTTGCGAAGATTGGTGGGGGCTTCCCATGTGTTACTAGACCACGCGTATCGACTGCTACGAAAATGTAAGAGGTGCCCTAAGTCAATGTCTATCAGCATTGACCCTTTGCCCATAGTCCATTAGTACACGCCCGTCCGACTGGCACGGTGTGAGGTTTGTTAAACCTAATAGCGCTATTAACTAATGACCCGCTCGCCATAGGCCTCGGCGATTAAGTCGATAAATGAGGGACTTAAAGTGATAGAGTTGATGGTCTTATGGTCGTACGTATCCTGTTGTATGGGGAACACGCAAGTTTGTAGTTACCGTTCAGTTCTTTAACCCATTCCCAACCCTTGGGAATCCCATGCCTTGGAGAGAGTGTGAACTCACCTTGGTTTGCTCGGTATGCTAAACTACGTGCTCGCACACAATCAATCAAAGCCTAGAGTATGCATGTATACCCAGTCAGTTCTTGTTGGTAAAGTTTCACATAGAATCAATATCACAGGTGTGTTTGGTAGTTAACATCATGCATCACACAACAGTTAATCGCATTCATACAGTTCATGTTCCACATAAATGTCTTTTGCAGTTTGTACTAACATGGTTATTCATTAACATACATTACAAAGTTAACAAGCTTGACCGGATTATTATACATAACAGGAAATAATAACCCGACTTTGTTAATTAACTAACAAAGTTAACAACAGGTAGGGTTAAACTTAACTGAGTTACTAATCTTGAATGAGATAACATTCTTAACAGAGTTACATGCACAACTTAACAGTGTTACCCCTAACGGGGTTAGTGACTTAACAGGATTATTAAACTAACAGACTAAAGTGCCAGAATACTCACGAAAATCCCCTGTGGTGAAAACTCCTGGGGACGAAATCACTATGGACGAAAACCCCCAGGTGACGAAATCTCAAGGGTCTTCGTCGGGTTACATGTATGACGAAATCACTTAAGTGTTTTCGTCTGGTTGTGTTTTCGTCGGCCACCTCATCACCCACAACAGTTACACCATACAATAACCAGCATTACTAAATCATTCAATCATCATATCATCATGCAGTCATTAGCAAGTTGTTGTGTTTATCCAAAATACTAATAATCATAGACTGTTAACCCTCAACACAAAAATCCTAGCTGTGAATCGTACATCACTAGATCATCATCAGCAGTTACAAAAACAGAGAAACCCTAATGATCGCATGGCAGTTACATCGGCTTCAACATACAATCACCCAATCATTATCAAGTCATGCAATCATCAACACTATCCATCATCATAACAACAGCATCACAATACTTAATATTTATCAGGAACCTGGTTTATGCATTCAATAAATAGATTAACATATCACCAAATCAAACACTGTTAGCAAGTTAACACGCTTTCAGATTCTGATTGCCTTCACATCATTCAAGATTTAATCATTCAATCATAACGATCCTAGAACTCTAGATCACACCAGGTTTCGCATACAATAATATACTGATCATGTCATGCATATCAAACTCACAGCATCATAAACATCCATTTAGAACTATCGTTAATTAATCTGTGGAAAAACACTAACCGAACAAAGAATGATCAAGAAATAGATCTGACTTCGAATGAGGGGAGTGCTGCCGTCGACTTGAGGGTGAGAGTTAGGGTTTGACGATTAAAACGTTTACGTAAAGTTTGAGGCAAAGATATAGTGGATCGCTACTGGACCAAAGGCCCACTTTGATTTCATTGGCATAAAGGTGGACGAAAACACCTTGTGTTTTCGGACATGGGTGTTTTCGGATGGAGGAACATGGGTGTTTTCGGCTAGAGGTTCCATTTTAATAATTATTCACACATAATAAACACATCACTAATAACACTTATACACACCATATATAACATATCAATCACAATATGATTTAACATATTACAAACGTATACAGTTGTGAAACAAACAAGTCGTGTAAACAAACAACTTAAACAATTAACGTGCAATTAATGAGAAGATAGAAATCTTGGAAACTCGAGTTGTCACATTATCCCCAACTTGAAAGAAATTTCGTCCCGAAATTTAGCATGCGGTTACTGAGGAAGCTAGTTGTGTTGCGTTGTTTCCTGGTTTTCCTGGGGTGTCACATCATCCCCCCGTTGATTTGGAATATCGTCCCGAAATTCTGTAGTAGCTTCAGCCTCAGTAGTGGTTGCATTGTTTCCGAATAACTGGGGATACTTGAGTTTCATTTGATCTTCTCGTTCCCAGGTAAACTCTGGGCCACGACGGGAGTTCCAATGAACTCGAACAAGAGGTATTCTGGTGTGCTTGAGGACCTTAACGTCCCGGTCCGTGATTTCAACTGGTTCCTCGACGAATCGCCACTGATCGTCGATAGTGAGCTCCTTCAAAGGAACTATAAGGGTCTCATCTGACAGACGCTTCTTCAGATTCGACACGTGAAAAACGTTGTGAACTGCACTGAGTTCTGCGGGCAGGTTTAGTTTGTAGGCCACCCTGCCTATTTTCTCAATAATTTCGAACGGTCCGACATATCGCGGATTGAGCTTGCCCCGTTTGCCAAAACGAACCACACCCTTCCAGGGTGAAACTTTGAGTAGCACTCGATCCCCAACTTGGAACTCGAGTGGTTTCTGGCGCTTGTTTGCGTAGGCTTTCTGACGGTCGCGAGCTGCCGCCATGCGTTGTCGTATCTGAGCAATTCTTTCCGTTGCGTCTACTACCAGTTCTGGTCCTGTGATCTGACTATCACCCACCTCTGCCCAGCAAAGAGGTGATCGGCATTTACGCCCGTACAATGCCTCAAATGGAGCGGCTTGAATGCTGGTGTGGTAACTGTTGTTATACGAAAACTCCACTAACGGGAGGTGTTTTTCCCAGCCGTTGCTGAAATCGATAACACATGCACGAAGCATGTCTTCTAGAGTTTGGATGGTGCGTTCATACTGCCCATCCGTTTGCGGGTGGTAAGCTGTGCTCATATCTAATCGTGAGCCAAAGGACTTGTGCATTGCTTGCCACAGTTCAGAAGTAAAACGTGCATCACGATCGGAAATAATAGAGGTGGGTACCCCGTGCCTCGAAACCACTTCTTTAAGGTAGACATCTGCTAGAGTGGAGAACTTATCCGTCTCCTTGATAGCCAAAAAGTGTGCATATTTTGTGAGTCGATCCACGATCACCCAAATAGTATCATTCCCACGTTGAGATCTAGGCAGGCCAGTAACGAAATCCATGGAAATTTGCTCCCATTTCCATTGTGGTATCTCTGGTTGTTGGAGTGGGCCCGATGGTTTCTGATATTCAGTCTTGACTCTCGCACAAGTCAAACACTTGCTAACGTAAGTTGCTATGTGAGCTTTCATGCTAGGCCACCAATACGTAGTTCTGAGATCGTGGTACATCTTATCCGAACCAGGGTGTACCGAGTAACGAGACTTATGCACTTCATCCATCACAAGCTCGCGTGAGTTTCCATAGTGTGGGACCCAGATGCATCCTGTCACGTAGTAGGCGCCGTCTGCCTTTTGTTCTAACCGTTGCCTTGAGTCGCGTAAGGCTTCTGCCCTGACGTTTTCTGGTTTCAATGCTTCTACCTTAGCATCTCGTATCTGTGCAGGAAGGCTAGACTGGATTGTAAGTTGTAGTGCTCGCACACGCCTAGGTGTGGTATCTTTTCGACTGAGGGCATCGGCCACCACATTGGCTTTGCCCGGATGGTACTTTATAGCACATTCGTAATCGTTTAAAAGCTCGACCCATCGCCGCTGACGCATGTTTAGTTCCTTCTGTTTGAAGATATGCTCGAGACTCCTGTGATCGGTGTAAATAGTGCACTTGGTACCGTACAGGTAATGTCTCCATATCTTAAGTGCGAAAACAACAGCTCCCAGCTCCAAATCGTGTGTAGTGTAATTTCTTTCGTGAATCTTAAGTTGGCGCGAGGCGTAAGCAATGACTTTATCCCGTTGCATCAATACACAACCAAGACCCTGAATTGACGCGTCACAATAAACCACAAAATCGTCCGTGCCCTCTGGCAATGAAAGGATAGGTGCACTACAAAGTCTATCATTTAAGTGCTGAAATGCTGATTCCTATGCATTTACCCAACGATAAATAACACCTTTCTGAGTTAGTGAGGTGAGGGGTTGTGCAATCTTGGAGAAGTCTTTGATGAACCTTTTATAGTAGCCCGCCAAACCCAAGAATTGGCGGATTTCCGTTGGTGTACGAGGTGCAGGCCAGTTCTTAATCGAGTCTACCTTAGATGGATCAACATGAATCCCATCCTTGTTTCCCACGTGGCCTAGAAAGTGGACTTCGCGAAGCCAGAAGTCGCATTTTGAAAACTTGGCGTACAGCTGTTCTGCTCGAAGTAGTTCCAAAATAAGTCGTAGATGCTGCTCGTGTTCCTCACAACTCCTAGAGTAGATCAGAATGTCGTCGATGAATACAATCACAAACTTATCCAAGTAAGGCTTGCACACTCTGTTCATAAGATCCATGAAGACTGCAGGCGCGTTTGTTAGCCCGAATGGCATGACCAGAAACTCGTAATGGCCGTAGCGTGTTCTGAATGCTGTTTTGGAGACGTCCTCGTCCCGGACTCTCAGTTGATGGTAGCCTGACCTCAGATCAATCTTTGAGTAGTAGCTCGACCCTTGCAGCTGGTCGAACAAGTCGTCAATGCGTGGAAGAGGATAGCGATTCTTTACGGTCACCTTGTTTAGTTCGCGGTAATCTATGCACATACGGAAGGTACCGTCTTTCTTCTTCACAAATAATACTGGAGCTCCCCAGGGCGAAGAGCTAGGACGAATGAAACCCTTATCCAAGAGTTCTTGCAATTGCTTAGACAGTTCTTCCAGTTCGGTTGGAGCTAAGCGATAAGGTGCTCGAGCTATGGGTGCTGCCCCAGGAGCTAGCTCGATCTGAAATTCGACCTGGCGATGAGGCGGTAGACCAGGTAAATCTTCAGGAAACACTTGAGGAAAGTCACGTACAACTGGAATATCCTCTATTTTCTTCTCCTTCGATGAAGCGTCAGTAACAAGTGCTAAAATAGCAGTATGGCCCTTTCGCAAACACTTCTGGGCCTTAAGGAAGGAGATGATGCCCACTACAGCACCACTCTTGTCGCCTTGAATTTCGAGAGGTTCTTTACCAGAACGGGGAATACGAACAATCTTCTCTTTGCATAGGATCTCTGCTTGCTGTTGGGATAACCAATCCATCCCAATGACGATGTCGAAACTACCCAAAACTATAGGAATGAGATCGATAGAGAAAGTCTGACCAGCGAGGATAAGATTACAACCCTTAACTATGTGTGTAGCCTCTAGACTTTTACCATTTGCTAACTCTACAACATGCTTGGTGTTCAAAAGTGTTGGTGTGCGCTTTAACATTTGACTAACTTTTAGAGACACGTAACTGGTATCGGCACCTGAATCAAATAAGATAGTAACATAAAAGTCGTCGAGAAGAAACTTACCCATCACCACGTTAGGATCATTCCTTGCGTCACCCTGACCAATCACGAACACTCGACCCCTGGCACCATTGTTTCCATCATTGTTTCCCCCGTTGTTGTTCCCATTGTTGTTCTCATTGCCCTGATTATTGTTGTTGTTGTTCTGATTCTGGTTTAACTGGGGGCAGTCCCGCTTGAAGTGGCCTTCAGCACCACACTGAAAGCATCCCCTGTTACCTCGCTGTCGCTGCTGGTTCTATGGAGCTGGTGGTTGTTGTTGTTGGTTCTGATTCGCAGGTCGCGAGCTCCTGCAATCCTTAGCTTCATGACCCATCTTGAGACACCTCTGGCAACGACCCCTGTTGCACTGATCACTGTGGTGCCTGTTGCATCTGTTGCACTTTGGGTGGTTTCCTCGATATCCACCCTGCCCTTGACTACCAGAAGATTGCTGACCAGGACTCTGGTAGTCATCGATCTTTCGCTGTTGTGCCTGGGACTGAACCGAAGTCGAACCCTTGCTGGATGTTCCATCCCACTTTCTTTTGTTGTCACTAGGAGTAGCAGAAGTAGTATTTGTAGTAGCACCAATACGCTTAGGCAGCCTGTTCTGTTCCACTGTCTGGTCTGTGAGACGATGAGCAAGACGGGTAACATCCTGGATAGTAGCAAGGTTAGCAGCAGTCACATGGCTTTGAATCTCTGGTACTAGGCCTTTGAGGTACAGCTCAATGCACTTGATGGGAGGATCCACCATAGTTGGACACAAAATTGCCAGTTCGTTAGATCGCTTCGTATACGCCTCTATCTCTGACCCCGTCATCTTCAAGTTAAAGAACTCCACTTCCAGTTTGTGGATGTCATCACAATTACAGTATTCACGTTTGATCCGTTCCTTAAAATCATTCCATGGGGTGGCATTAGCAGCCGCCAGCCCCAACATCTGAACTTGCGCGTTCCACCAAGTTAGCGCAATGCCTTCGAGAGTACCTGTGGCATATTTCACCCTACGAGCCTCAAGGCATTCACACATTTCGAAGACCGATTCGAGCTTCTCGAACCAGTAGAGGAGTCCAACGGCCCCTTCAGTGCCACTGAAAGTAGTAGGACGACAGTCCATAAAAGTCTTGAAGGTGCACACAGGTGGCTGAGCGTGTTGACATGTCGTGTGCGTAAGAGTAAACAAAATTAAGCACAAGTGTTGGGTTACGAGAGTAGGATCTAAAGATCCTAGAGTAAGTTGTGATGGCAGGTTATACCTCCTGCCTGGGCAGCTGCGAGTGCTGCAGTAACTTGTTCAGTGATCAAAGCCGCCAACTGGGCTTGAGTTAGGTTAACGCGTCCACTCATGATCTTCATATCAAAGGAAACATGAGTGAGAAAGGTTCGCGAAAGTGCGATGACAGAAGAGAGTAAGCACACATGTGTTTTCAAACAATAGTTGTTACGTTTATCTAAGTTGGGGATAATGTGACAACTCGAGTTTCCAAGATTTCTATCTTCGCATTAATCGCACGTTAATTGTTTAAGTTGTTTGTTTACACGACTTGTTTGTTTCACAACTGTATACGTTTGTAATATGTTAAATCATATTGTGATTGATATGTTATATATGGTGTGTATAAGTGTTATTAGTGATGTGTTTATTATGTGTGAATAATTATTAAAATGGAACCTCTAGCCGAAAACACCCATGTTCCTCCATCCGAAAACACCCATGTCCGAAAACACAAGGTGTTTTCGTCCACCTTTATGCCAACGAAATCAAACTGGGCCTTTGGCCCAGTAGCGATCCACTATATCTTTGCCTCAAACTTTACGTAAACGTTTTAATCGTCAAACCCTAACTCTCACCCTCAAGTCGACGGCAGCACTCCCCTCATTCGAAGTCAGATCTCTTGCTTGATCATTCTTTGTTCGGTTAGTGTTTTTCCACAGATTAATTAACGATAGTTCTAAATGGATGTTTATAATGCTGTGAGTTTGATATGCATGACATGATCAGTATATTATTGTATGCGAAACCTGGTGTGATCTAGAGTTCTAGGATCGTTATGATTGAATGATTAAATCTTGAATGATGTGAAGGCAATCAGAATCTGAAAGCGTGTTAACTTGCTAACAGTGTTTGATTTGGTGATATGTTAATCTATTTATTGAATGCATAAACCAGGTTCCTGATAAATATTAAGTATTGTGATGCTGTTGTTGTGATGATGGATAGTGTTGATGATTGCATGACTTGATAGTGATTGGGTGATTGTATGTTGAAGCCGATGTAACTGCCATGCGATCATTAGGGTTTCTCTGTTTTTGTAACTGCTGATGATGATCTAGTGATGTACGATTCACAGCTAGGATTTTTGTGTTGAGGGTTAACAGTCTATGATGATTAGTATTCTGGATAAACACAACAACTTGCTAATGACTGCATTATGATATGATGATTGAATGATTTAGTAATGCTGGTTATTGTATGGTGTAACTGTTGTGGGTGATGAGGTGGCCGACGAAAACACAACCAGACGAAAACACTGAAGTGATTTCGTCATACATGTAACCCGACGAAGACCCTTGGGATTTCGTCACCTGGGGGTTTTCGTCCATAGTGATTTCGTCCCCAGGAGTTTTCGCCACAGGGGATTTTCGTGAGTATTCTGGCACCTTAGTCTGTTAGTTTATTAATCCTGTTAAGTCATTAACCCCGTTAGGGGTAACACTGTTAAGTTGTGCATGTAACTCTGTTAAGAATGTTATCTCATTCAAGATTAGTAACTCAGTTAAGTTTAACCCTACCTGTTGTTAACTTTGTTAGTTAATTAACAAAGTCGGGTTATTATTTCCTGTTATGTATAATAATCCGGTCAAGCTTGTTAACTTTGTAAAGTATGTTAATGAATAACCATGTTAGTACAAACTGCAAAAGACATTTATGTGGAACATGAACTGTATGAATGCGATTAACTGTTGTGTGATGCATGATGTTAACTACCAAACACACCTGTGATATTGATTCTATGTGAAACTTTACCAACATGAACTGACTGGGTATACATGCATACTCTAGGCTTTGATTGATTGTGTGCGAGCACGTAGTTTAGCATACCGAGCAAACCAAGGTGAGTTCACACTCTCTCCAAGGCATGGGATTCCCAAGGGTTGGGAATGGGTTAAAGAACTGAACGGTAACTACAAACTTGCATATTCCTCATACAACAGGATACGTACGACCATAAGACCATCAACTCTATCACTTTAAGTCCCTCATTTATCGACTTAATCGCCGAGGCCTATGGCGAGCGGGTCATTAGTTAATAGCGCTATTAGGTTTAACAAACCTCACACCGTGCCAGTCGGACGGGCGTGTACTAATGGACTATGGGCAAAGGGTCAATGCTGATAGACATTGACTTAGGGCACCTCTTACATTTTCGTAGCAGTCGATACGCGTGGTCTAGTAACACATGGGAAGCCCCCACCAATCTTCGCAAACATGTCTGGGAGACCACGATACGAATTAATACGATACATGGTTTCCAAAACGAACATACGATTTACGAAACGAATGCTATAACTAAACAACCAACTGTGAACTCGCTCAACTTTGTTGTTGATTCGTTGCTACATGCCTTGCAGGTCGTTAGGTACTCTTGGAGCTTGCACAGGGAGGCGCGGTCGTTGTGGGACATGGCAGTGTGTGCCATGCTAAGAACATTACTTTATTTCTTACTTAACACTTACATTGGGTTTTTACAATTATGCTTCCGCTAAACACTTAACTACGTTTTGGTTTGAAACACCTTTCATATTGTGTGGTTGAATTTTACTTATTACTTGTTATGTTCAATATGATTGGTGGTTTGATCCTGGTCAGTCACTCCTCCAAGCGGTGATACTCCGCGTGTGGATTTTGGGGGTGTGGCAAAATGGACCCCACATAAGGGTGTTTTGGTCATTTTACCTTAAATACTAAAATAAATAATCAAAAAATTTTACATATAGATATATTTATAAATACATATACATACACTCACATAAACACCTCACTCTCTCTCACACAACACGCAGACTAACCACCACTGCCATACACCTCACCAGACCGACCACCACCGTCACCACCTGCACACACCCCACCGGACTACCCCCACCTCCATACCCCCACCGTTGAATCGGCTGGTACATAAAAGCCGGTCTCCATCAAAATTAACAAACCAAAATAGACATCTTAGCAATCTCCGTTATAGCAGCTTCTCTCACGTCAACTACATCACTTGTCAAATCCTCATAAGCAGCCACAAAGGCATCATGCCAGAACCGTTGCAAATTGATCCGACAGCTATTAACATACACATCCCACATATGCTCAACAACCTTCTCCCTCTCCTCAATCACATACTCAAAAGCATCAATTAACTCAATCAATCAACCAAATTAACACCAAATCAATTCACATAAACAACATAAACAGTAAAAAAGTTGCAAGTATGTCGAAATTGTTACGGATAGGTGATATGTTCGTCTCTTGGTTGGGGCTCGGAGGTGCGGACGACGTTGGGTGAAGAGGCTGGAGTGCATCGATGTATAAATCTCTGAACTCAACATCGTCTTCCAGTAGAGCCCAAATAACAACAGCTAGGGTTTCAAGAAGATTGTTAAAGTTTGGACTGATTGCTTACGAAGTTCAATTCATATCTTAATTCATCAAATTGTTGAAGGATTTGTGATGTAGATGATGCAATTGTTGCTGCAGGCAGAAGGTTTGATCTTTTAGGGTTATTTCTGAAAGTATAACTTTTAGGATTTATGTTGGGGTTTTTACACTATTCTTTCAACCAAGTTCTAGTGCGCCGGAGAAGACGAGGTATGTGGTCGTTTTCGGAGATGGTGGTGGTGGTTGTTGCCGAAGGTTGCTCTGGGAGAACACGAGAGTTGTGGTAGTTGTTGTCGAAGGTTGTTGTGGGGGGATACGACGAGTGTGGGTGCTCCATCTTTTGGCAGTGGTTGACGGTGACGTTGGATCCGGTGGTGGAGGGTGGTGGTTAGTGGCAGTGCTGGAGGACATCTAGAGCGTTAGAGAGAAAGGTAGAGTGGGGTGAGAAACTAGCTGGGGTACATGACGTGTTTCATATATCCAGTCTCAAGAAATGTCTATCTGACGAATCCTTGGTAATACATTTTCAAGACATCGAGGTAAATGAAAATTTGAAATTTGTTGAGAAACCACTTCAAATAGAAGACCGAAAGATCAAGTTCCTCAAGCACAAGAGATTGGTGCTGGTCAAGGTAAAATGGAATTCGAAGAGAGGACCTGAATACACTTGGGAACTAGAATCAGAGATGAAGCGGAAGTACCCTTACTTGTTCAAGTAAATCTCGAGGACGAGATTTTAAACAAGGTGGGGAGGATGTAACAACTCTTGCCAAAATTATTGTTTCTTATTTTAATAATGTCCATTAGGAAACCCTAATTGAGACCCCCGAGTAATATGGCATGACCCTTAAATTTTTAAAACGACCAAAACTAGGATCAGGGCCCCCTAAAATTCGAAGGGGGTATTCCCTAATTGATAATTATCTTCAAAAACGTATGTAAATCATGAAAATTCGTTTAACTTGACTCACCTAGGCTATACTGGACACGAGGCTACCCTATCCTAAAAGGGTAGCCGTCGCGCCACGCGCAGGGACCAGGAAGGCCTGGCGCGCCATGCGAGGGGGACCAAATTTCAGTATATAATGCAGGGGTTTGGCACTTGCATGTCTGTCTTGTTTCGACGTTAAAATTCGTTACGTACGAGAAGTTATACACTATTTCGTTCAAAAACACACACAGTCACGAATCTCTGCTGCGACAACAGGGTAATAACTCGATCACTGCTACGATATAATGTCCGATCGATTGAAACCGATCCGATGGATGTTTAAGTGCTGCCCGAATTCGGGCTATACTTTGTCATTCATCGTGAGGGTTTTGATTTCGTGAGTTTATCATAAATGTTATATTAAGTTACTGACCTAGTTTCGTGTGCATTGTTATTTAACTAGGTTACAAGGCTAAATCAGTAGGCAAAGTTCTGTCCAACTAAACTTGCAATGTGAGTCATTCTCTTTTTACCAAATTGCTTTACAAAACCCTAAATGTTTTCCAGTTATACTTTGCAGTGATTAAGTCTTTGCTAATCTGTAATTACTGGCAGTATGTGGGGGGTTTTGTGCACATTACTACTAACTATTTATCACTTTAGGTGGGCGAGCCTAATTAGTGATATGTCCACAGTCATAGATTCGGTCGAGTGACAGCTGAACCAGCTAATTATAAGATAGGGGCAAATATAAAAACCCTTAATGCTGTAAATTGTAACAATGTGTCATTTTGTGCAAATTGAATGACTCGCCAGTATTTCCCCGCTGATAAAATCTTTTCAAACATGTTTCAGGTGATTTACTGTGAATCAGGAAAAAGTGTCGCGTAGCACCACCAGCTTGAAGAATGTGGCTCAATCAAAAAATAAATAAAAATATTTTTGTAAACAGGGAATTTCCCCGAGAAATTCATTTATTGTAAACTAGGTTATAACCCCGTGTATTACACGGGTTAAGTAAATAAAAAATCAAATAGTTAATAGCGGAGATTTGATAATTAAAAAACGATATTTTAAGACGCTTTTCTAATATCCGAACAAAATTTTGTGCCATGTATGATCAAAACTTGTGATGTTTGTCAAGTTTATAAATATGAAAGTATTTGAACCATCGATTAGAAGACAAATGTATCTACTTTCTCATGAGTTTTAAAAGTAATGTGAACATACATTTAATAACCTAAGTTTTAGTTAAATAACAGTGGTCTTAATTTATTAGTTCTTAAAAATTATTGAAATGTCGAGATTAGACATATAGCAATTAGCCAATTAGATAAACTTATAGCTACGAAATAATAATTAAATTAATTAGATAAGTATAAATATTGGTAATTATATATAACTTTAAAATTTAAATATCTAGACGTGAGTTTCATCTTAAATGATTGGTTTGGATAAATTCATTAGTATGATAAATGTAGTTATTATTCTTCTTGCATTTTAAATTGCGATTTTGACCCCTGTGGTTATAGCACTTTTACTCTTTTAGCCCAAAAAAAGAATTTTTTAACATCTGAGCCCCTAGCGCCTTTTTTTCTAACCCTTTTGGCCCCTAATTTGTTAAGCAAGAAAATCGTTCCCTCCACTCTTGTTATGAAAATGCTCGATATTTGTTTCAATTATTAAGATATAATTTTTAACCTAGTAATTAATATAAATAAATAATAAGATATTCTATTGAACTTTATCCGTTATTTCTTAAATGCTTGAAACATATATTAAATTTAATAATTTAAATTAAATAATAATGATCTATGATTTATATTAAATAATAAAAAATATTTACAATTAAGTAGATGGTCAATAATAAGTAAAGTGTTCCTTCATTGATTAAAAAAAAGCGAAAAAAATAATCGATTACATGTATAGTCATTCAAGTAATCTGTGATCCTCTATTTGAATACATGTGATGTTATCATATCTTTTTTTTTATTCCGTTAACATTTTATATAATATATATTATTAAATTAAATAATATTTAGTAGAAGGGTTATTTATAATTAATTAGAAGAAATTAACTAAAATAATAATTATCTATAAGAGATGGCCTAATATAATGACAAGTGTCCATAAAGTGGTTTCTTTTATTATATAGTATAGATATAGATTATGGGATTTATCCCAAAATGTGAAATAAAATAATCGGGTGTTTTCAGATCCTGTTAAAATTTTCGTTGTCAAAAATTAAATACCACGAGTTTCTGTCCCGCGGCTTCTGAACTGGGTAAAACCGGGTCAGGGGTCGTGACAAAAAAAAGGTGGTATCAGAGCCACTGATTTAAGCCAATTAAGTATTTAGAAATACTTAATTTTTCCAATTTGCCATTCTGTGATTTTGTGAAAATTTAATTTAATAAATAAAATTTTAACTTAAGTTTGTATGTGTTTCTTCATATGTGCTAACAGCATGAATGAACTGTCGGAGGCACTCCGAAACTTTACCATCCATACCACCGATATGGATACTACCGGGACCCTATCCGGCTATCAGGCAGATACTGAGGAACCAATAACTTTCCAGGCCCAGCCGCAGGAGAAACCAAAGCCGAAAAAGAGGAGGAGAATCTTGGACTGGAAACGCGGACGTAGGAAGAAGCCAACTGCCCAGAAGATTAAAAAGACTGAGGACCCAAAAGATAAGGGAAAGGGGAAGGAGGTTGGAGAAAGTTCTGGGAAAGCCCAGGAGATGCCACCGTGGGAAGAGCTTGATAGGAAATTAGCAAATTGTGACCTCATCGGACCCACAGACGAGACCCTTTTCAATTTCCCAGCCCAATCTGAACTTCCACTTAATTTGGAACCTGCAATTCCAGACCCTATTGTCAACCACCAACTTCTACCCGAAGAATTGGAGGAATGGTGGATGAATGATTGGCAATTTCAGAATTTCATGAATAACCCCAACGTTTATTTTCCTCAGTTTGATCATGAACCTGCACCATACCCACCTATGAGCACAGAAAACGTAGCTGAAAAGCCATGGAAATACGACGAGTGGGAGCGTCGTTTCTGAAAAGCCAGCTGACTGTGGTGATGTGGTTGTGTAATAATATATAATAATATTAATAATATAATATTGTATAATAATAATTAAAATAAAACTTTTGTAAAATAAATGGTGTGTATCGATGCATACTAATATATGAAAATATGAAAGTCGCAAAGTCGACAATTTTGGCTATACGTGTTGACGTGATTATGTGTGATTGCTTATTGTGTTTGGTTGATGGCAATAATTTGTATATATTGTTAATCATTCAGATGGAAAACGTGGAAAACCAACCGGTCAATGAAGTTAATCAGTCTGAACAAAACAATGAGGATCATTTCCTTAATAGGCAAGACATAGAAAATATCGTCGCTAAGGGAATAGCCAACGCTATCCCCGCAATCGTCGCTGCTGTTAAAAACCCCGTTGAACCTTCGCAAGCCAACCACAGCAAACGCACTCGCGACGACAACTTTAGTAACAGTGTAAATGGAGGCGGCAATAACGATAATAATGTGGTTCAAGCCCCATTTCTTAAGAAAATGAAAGCTGCAACACCTGGTTGCACTTATAAAGAATTTCTTGTCTGTAAGCCAGTTGAATTCGCAGGCAATGAAGGGGCGACGGCCGCACTACGTTGGTTAGAGAAAACCGAAGCAGTAATTAAAATAAGTAAATGCGCAGAGGAAGACAAGGTTATGTACGCATCCCACCTTTTCAAGGAAGAAACATTAGAATGGTGGAACACGGTGCTACAAGCCAAAGAAAGTAACATGGCATACGCCATGAGTTGGGAAGAATTCAAGAAATTGGTGGAAAGAAAATTTTGTCTCGACTATGAAAAGGAACAAATGACAAATAGGTTCCTGAACCACCGGATGATGGATGTTGACTGTCGAGGGTATACTTCGAAATTCTTCGAATATGCCAGAATTGTGCCGACTCTGGCTTCGCTAGAACCGGTACTTATTTCTTGCTACATTTGGGGTTTAATTAGCGAGATTCGTGATATCGTCAAAGCTGCGATACCCCGCACAATTGACAATGCGGTGGAATTAGCCAACACATTAACTGACGGGCTGATACGTACAAGAGAAGAAAACCGGAAAAAGGAATTGGCCTAGAAGATTACCCAAGGATTTCGTGTGGGTAATAATAGTAGTAATTTCAAGAGAAAGAGAACTGGGCAATCTTCCACCCCGCCATTTTGCGGAAATTGTAAAAAGAAACATTTTGGAAAATGTAAGGAAAATTGTAATTTCTACAAAATTCCGGGCCACCGAGAGGAGGAATGCAAGAAGAAATCAAAGATCTGCTACAATTGCAGAGAAGCTGGGCATTATAGACCAGAATGCCCTAAATTGGTCAAGCCAACTGACAACAAGGCCAAACCTGCCGAAGGAACTAATAAGAAAACACAAGAGCCTTTCAGCTGACCACGCAAGAAGCCGATCTGATTCCGGATGTAATAGCTGGTACGTTTCTGGTACACGACGTTTATGCAAAAGTATTATCTGACTCTGTTGCAAACCAAAGTTTTATAAATACTTCATTCTGCCAAGCTCTTAAACAACATTTAACCAAACTTAGGCAGATGTATACGGTAGAAACAACAGATGGTAATTCTGTTAAAATAGATAAGGTTCTTCAAGAAGGGAAGATAAAACTTTCAGGCCATAAATTTTCTGCAAATCTGCTACCTATGAATTTAGCTGGATTCGATGTTGTGCTAGGAATGGATTGGTTAGTCGCCAACCATGCTCGAATCCTCTGTGATAAGAATTCCATAGAAATTCATACATCCACCGGAGAAGTAATTTTGATTTCAGTAGATAAGCCGCGTAAACCTATGAAGTTCATTTCAGTAATGAAAATTGCTAGTTATGAACGAAAGTAAGGAATAGTGTATATGATTTCGGTAATCATCAACACTAAAGGTAAGGAACTTAAGGAAATTCCTGTAGTATCAGAATACCCAGAAGAGCTACCAGGATTACCACCAGACAGAGAAGTAGAATTTAGAATTCATCTAATTCCTGGAACTACACCAATAGCCAAGGCACCCTATCGATTAGCACCCACTGAAATGTTAGAACTGAAAAAGCAGTTAGATGAATTGCTAGGTAAAGGATTCATACAACCTAGTTCCTCCCCTTGGGGAGCGCCTGTGCTGTTTGTAAAGAAAAAGGATGGTTCAATGCGAATGTGTATTGATTATAGAGAATTGAATAAGGTTACAATTAAGAATCGATACCTATTACCTAGGATTGATGATCTTTTTTATCAACTTCAGGGAGCTAGATATTTCTCTAAGATAGATTTATGCTCCGGATACCATCAGTTGAAGGTACAGGAAGAAGAGATACCTAAAACTGCTTTCAGGACTAGGTATGGTCACTACGAATTTACAGTCATGCCCTTTGGGTTAACAAATGCTCCTGCAGCATTTATGGACATGATGAATAGGATCTGTAAACCGTATATGGATAAATTCGTAATTGTCTTCATCGATGATATACTTATTTATTCCAAGAGTCAAGACGAGCACTGTAAGCACCTATATGCACTCTTAACTTTGTTAAGAAAGGAAAAACTTTATGCCAAATTCTCGAAATGTGAGTTCTGGCTACAGGAAGTGCAATTTTTAGGACACGTGGTGAATCATGAAGGCATTCACGTAGATCCCTCCAAGAAAGAAGCAATCATAAATTGGAAGGTTCCACAATCATCTACTGAAGTTCGAAGTTCCTGGGGTTAGCTGGATATTATAGGCGCTTCATAAGACACTTCTCCAAGCTAGCTGTTCTATTAACTAAGCTAACCTGTAAAACTGCTAAGTTTGAATGGGGTCCTAAGTAAGAAGAGGCCTTTAGGATTTTGAAACAAAGGTTAACCAATACCCCAATTCTCGCCTTACCTGGCGGAACTGAAGATTTTGAAGTCTTTTGCGATGCTTCTAAGTTGGGGTTAGGATGTGTGCTAATGCAACGCAAAAAGGTAATTGCGTATGCATCAAGGCAGTTGAAGAAGCACGAGGAAAATTACACGACTCATGACTTAGAATTTGGAGCAATAATTGTTGCCCTTAAAATTTGGAGACATTAACTGTACGGAAGTAAGTTTACTATCTATACAGATCATAAAAGTTTAAGGTACATATTTGGGCAAAAAGAATTAAACATGAGGCAAAGAAGATGGATGGAAAGTCTAAGTGACTACGACTGTGATATTCAATATCACGAAGGAAAGGCAAATGTAGTAGCAGATGCCTTGAGTCGTAAGTATCATGAAAAACAAAGATGAGTCTGTGCTCTTAGATTAAATTTCCAATTAGATTTAATGGAACAACTAAAGAATGTTCAAGAAACAGCAATCAAGGATAATGCTGAAGGAATGAAATGAAGGATAAAAGAATTAGAGCGAGGGACTGATAGAATTTGGAGATTCCATAAGAAAAGAATTTGGGTACCTAAGCAAGAAAATTTAAGAAATAAAATTTTAGAGGAAGCCCATAAATCTAGATATACCATGCACCCTGGTAACAATAAGATGTACCAAGATTTAAGAGGTAACTTCTGGTGGATACGAATGAAAAAGGACATAGCTAGATATGTATCTAAGTGTCTAACTTGTTCGCAAGTTAAGGCAGAACACCAGAAACCTTCAGGTTTACTTCAACAATTGGAAATGCCCGTATGGAAATGAGAACTAATAACAATGGACTTTGTTACTAAGTTACCCAAAACCAGGAAAGGTAACGATGCAATCTGGGTGATTGTGGATCGATTAACCAAATCAGCCCATTTCCTACCAATGAAGGAAACCTTTAGCATGGAAAGATTAGCAAAGTTATACGTAGATGAGGTAGTCTCCTTACATGGAGTTCCACTCTCCATTGTGTCAGATAGGGATAGTCGTTTCACTTCGCATTTCTGGAAAAGTTTCCAAAAAGCAATGGGGACCCGACTGAATCTAAGTACTGCATACCATCCCCAAACAGACAGACAAAGTGAAAGGACGATCCAAACTCTGGAAGACATGCTCAGGGCGTGTGTCATAGATTTTGGTGGAAACTGGGATGACCACCTACCCTTAATCGAATTCTCCTATAACAATAGTTATCATGCAAGCATTGAGGCAGCCCCATTCGAAGCACTGTATGGATGAAAGTGCCGAACTCCAGTATGTTGGGCATAAATAGGAGAAAGCCAATTATCAGGTCCCGAGATTGTACAGGAAACCACTGACAAGATAACTCAAATCAAGGAAAGACTGAAAACAGCTCGAGATCGCCAGAAAAGTTATGCAGACAATAGACGTAAGCCGTTAGAATTTCAAATTGGAGACAAGGTACTGTTGAAAGTTTCTCCTTGGAAATGAGTAGTTCGGTTCGGTAAGAAGGGAAAGGTAAGTCCAAGGTACATAGGACCATTCTCTGTTATCCAACGGATAGGACCAGTTGCCTATCGCTTACAACTACCAGAAGAACTAGCTGGGGTACATGACGTGTTTCATATATCCAATCTCAAGAAATGTCTATCTGACGAATCCTTGGTAATACATCTTCAATACATCGAGGTAAATGAAAAATTGAAATTTGTTGACACTTCAAATAGAAGACCGAAAGATCAAGTTCCTCAAGCACAAGAGACTGGTGCTGGTCAAGGTAAAATGGAATTCGAAGAGAGGACCTGAATACACTTGGGAACTAGAATCAGAGATGAAGCGAAAGTACCCTTACTTGTTCCAGTAAATCTCGAGGACAAGATTTTAAACAAGGTGGGGAGGATGTAACAACTCTTGCCAAAATTATTGTTTCTTATTTTAATAATGTCCATTAGGAAACCCTAATTGAGACCCCCAAGTAATATGGCATGACCCTTAAATTTTTAAAACGACCAAAACTAGGATCAGGGCCCCCTAAAATTCGAAGGGGGTATTCCTTAATTGATAATTATCTTCAAAAACGTATGTAAATCACGAAAATTCGTTTAACTTGACTCACCTAGGCTATACTGGACACGAGGCTACCCTATCCTAAAAGGGTAGCCGTCGCGCCACGCGCAGGGACCAGGAGGGCCTGGCGCGCCACGCGAGGGGGACCAAATTTCAGTATATAATGCAGGGGTTTGGCACTTGCATGTCTGTCTTGTTTCGACGGTAAAATTCGTTATCTACGAGAAGTTATACACTATTTCGTTCAAAAACACACACAGTCACGAATCTCTGCTGCGACAACAGGGTAATAACTCGTTCACTGCTACGATATAATGTCCGATCGATTGAAACCGATCCGATGGATGTTTAAGTGCTGCCCAAATTCGGGCTATACTTTGTCATTCGTCGTGAGGGTTTTGATTTCGTGAGTTTATCGTAAATGTTGTATTAAGTTACTGACCTAGTTTCGTGTGCATTGTTATTTAACTAGGTTACAAGGCTAAATCAGTAGGCAAAGTTCTGTCCAACTAAACTTGCAATGTGAGTCATTCTCTTTTTACCAAATTGCTTTACAAAACCTTAAATGTTTTCCAGTTATACTTTGCAGTGATTAAGTCTTTGCTAATCTGTAATTACTGGCAGTATGTGGGGGGTTTTGTGCACATTACTACTAATGATTTATCACTTTAGGTGGGCGAGCCTAATTAGTGATATGTCCACAGTCATAGATTCAGTCGAGTGACAGCTGAACCAACTAATTATAAGATATGGGCAAATATAAAAACCCTTAATGTTGTAAATTCTAACAATGTGTCATTTTGTGCAAATTGAATGACTCGCCAGTATTTTTCCGCTGATAAATTTTTTTAAACATGTTTCAGGTGATTTACTGTGAATCAGGAAAAAGTGCCGCGTAGCACCACCAGCTTGAAAAATGTGGCTCAATCAAAAAATAAATAAAAATGTTTTTGTAAACAGGGAATTTCCCCGAGAAATTCCTTTATTGTAAATTATGGGATTTATCCCAAAATGTGAAATAAAATAATCGGGTGTTTTCTGTCCCGCGGCTTCTGAACCGGGTAAAACCGGGTCAGGGGTCATGACACCTACCTTTTGTATCTTACAGGATATCAGGACGGGGGTGATTATTGGGCGTAGCACTGAAAACAAGGGCTATACTACGTGGACGAAGTGACTCAGCGAGGAACTGCTATGCTGGCACATGGAACTGTTAATCGGGAAGCTTGGCTTCGGCATAGAAGACTGGGGCATCCGTCCACGGGGTATTTCAATATCTTATTTCCGTCTACCCTGCATTACCTATTAGATCAAGATGTTTAGTGATAGTTTTGTGGTTGGCATTGTATTTTTGTGCTCTACATAAGCACACCATTGTAACTCTAATTGCCCATCATCGTAATCTAACACATTTTTTTTTTTTAAATTAGAAATTAACAATAAAACACTAAATTATAAATTTCATTAAAATTAAAAAATAAGTTACATAGCAAAATAAAAAACAACTAAATATTGGAAAAAAAAAAACTTAAATTAAATGGGTGGCATCTCCCAACCCCACCTTTCGCAAATCTCGCGCTCCACTTTGTGGATTTCGGTGGCTTGTTGCATGATAGTCGTCTCGCTCGCTCCACTTTGTGGATTTTGGTTCTACAAAAAATATGAAAAGTTATTTAAAAAATTTCTGTTTTTTTTAAATAACAGTTTTCTGTTTTTTTTTTATAAAAAAGTTTCTGTTTTTTTTTTAAAACATCACTTTTCTGTTTTTTTTTTTCAAATATTCCCCCAAACGGTCAAGTCCAACGTTCACTTTTTGATTTTCAACGCGTGATTCTTTCCACGCATTGTTTGTTCCACGCGTGATTGCTCGAAGTGGCGGCGGTGTGCAATTGTCCACAACGCAACGCGTGATGGTTAAGCCATCACGTACCACCCCGCCTGATGTGATTATATAATGTTTTGGAGCTTCTAGCTCTTGGCTGGTCCCCCTCCTCTATTCTTTGTTTTTAACATGGTGTTTTTATGCTTTTAAAAACTTTCCTATGTTTGACTCACTTGACCCGTCCAACCCTTTAAAAAATCCAATTCAAGTTTTATTCACTTGTTATTAAAAATATTTATGCTCCTTTATAAACTTTCCAAAACAATAGATCAATTTGATGTCACAACATTTATATATTAAATGGCATTACAAAATAGATTTCTAGCATGTCATGAATCATCATAATGGTAATTCTAACCAATGGGACACCATAATTTCATCTTATACTGAAAATTTACACTTGGAGCGGCCGGCCCCATGCCCCCCGCGGTTTTGGAGAGAAAAAAGTCACCGAAATTCGGTGATGGCTCACAGATTCATGGGGAAAATGGAGGGAAAGTTGGGCAAAAACGGGTTAATTAGATTTGGGGAAAACTGGGACGACATCCATTTTATCACCTCTAGTCATGGACTTCTAAAATTTGAGCAAGGTATTGGATACAAGTGTTAGTAATGGTTATGATCAAGATATACTGCAAGGCATTTACATAGTATTCAAAAGTTTTTATTTAATATAAAATATTATACAATGCAAGATTAGTGCTCTTAAAAGTTAAAACAAGGGAAAACTCAATATTCATTTGAGCAACATCCTGCCTGATTAGTCATCTCAATGCCCTCAACTTACTTAAATTTTGGATTGATAACATAACCAAAATAACTTCTAACCTGTTTTTGCATCTGCATCCTCAATTTCTTTCTGCATCAACCTAAATATGGTATATACGAAACGACTCACAAACTACTACCAAATACAAAACAAGTGTTGTGATTAAGCCTGGTTCCTAATTGAAGAACCAAAGAATCGTGTTTAGGCCGGAGCCTGTAAACGAGGGTTTGGATCTTATGAGAGAACTTGGGGAACAGTCCTGCAAAACAGAAAACCGTTAGGCTCGCCGCAGAGATGGGAGGGCCTCTCTGCGACCACCCTCCGGCGTGAGGATAAGTATTGGTAGAGAGAGAAAATGGAGAGAGAAAGTAAGGACGAGAGTTCAGAAAATCGTACTTGGCTTTGTACTTGATGGGTATTTATAGTAGTCAACTTAGATGACATCATCCGTCCAGACGCACTTGAATGGAGGTTCGTCTTCGGAGGTTCTTGATGTTGGACGGACATTATTCGGATGTACGTCCAAGTGGAGTCTTGCTCGTCCTGGGAATCATGTCCGGCCTCGGACATGTATCTTCAAGTCCCCCAGTTTGGTAAGTCTTTGTAAAAACTTAGCAAACTATTATTTCAAGTTTTTTGTCCTATTCGGATGATGTGTCATTACGGGAGTGGTCTGAGTCGATGACGTGGTGTGATTTGAATGGTGATGACGTGGCGTGGGTGACTTTCACGATTTGACGGTCGGTCACCTACCTGTGACAGTAGTAATTCCTTGTGTTGGAATTCGTGGGAGGTGACGGTTGATGTGACTACCCCGCGACCGACTCAAACCCTTATAAAATCACTTTTTACCATTTCATTTTTACCCTTCTTCTCTCATCTTTTTCCTTCTCTGATGTTACCCTCTTCTTTTCGAGTCTCTTCTTCTTCCTCAAGGTGCGTTCATTTCTTTTACTTAAGTTTCTTCTCTTTTTATTTATGAAATGGCTCCTGGTAAGGAGAATCTGGCGGAGAGTGTGAGTGTGCTTACCCAACGTCAGCTGGATAAGTTCATTAGAGATTATAGGATTCCTCTGGATCTTCATCCGGTTCTTCCCTCCAAAAGGGAATCAATATATCCGTTCCGTCAAGGGAAGTTTCCCTTTTATACTCGCGTCTGTAATTTCGCGAATTATAGGGTTCCTTTTTCTCGTTTCTTGATTAGGGTTTTACAGTATTTTAGGGTCCACATTTGTCAGGTTAACCCCTTCGGCCTTAGCCGAATTAACCATTTTGAAATTTCTTGCCGAGCATTAGATCGGAAGCCGGACTTGAACGTTTTTCGTTATTTTTACGAGTTCATAACGGCCGGAGATTGGTATACATTTGCTCATCGAAAGAATGTCCCTTCCCCATCCTCTGGCGAGCGGTCTAGCCTGAAGAACTGGAAAGATAATTTTTTCTGGTTGGATGACCGCTGCCTACCGGAGGATATGAGGTGGCGTTTCAAGGATCAGACGATGTCCTTTGATGAAGACTTTGTTTATGATGAAAATCTTGTCCGTGCCCTGATTGATCATAAATCCCTCATTCGTCCCCTTCCTGAGCATTTCCTTTGGTTAGGTCGCGTCAGTTTTTCCTGGGCCCGAGGGGATAATGATTGGCCAATTATTAGCCGAAAGCGTGATCGTAAGTTTCGGCCCTTTTCGTCCCCTTCGGCACCATTACTTGTTTATTTTACTAACTTTCATTTTGCTTTGGGGATGCAGGTACCACAATGTCTCTTCTTGATGCCTTAAAAGTTCCGAACATGGATGTTTTGGATTTTGATTTCGGGGAACAGGGCGCGGAGGATGTGCCCTTTATGAAGCAAGTGGCTCCTTCGGCCCAACCAATTCGTCCGGAGGTGACTCAAAACGTGATCGAGCCTTCCGCTGTAGAAGCAACTTCTTCTATTCCTCAAGATGTACCTGAACAAGTTGCTGTCGGGGCTACGTCCTCCATTTCATTATCTTTAAAGGATGTAGAGGGTTCGTCCGGATCACGAACTGGCAAAAAACCTACCCTTGATGATGTTGATAGTGATACGGAATTCCGCACTCTGGATGAGGCTTTACAATATCGACCCTCTTTAAAGAGCCAGGGTGTTACGTCAAGTGTAGATCTATCAGGTGTTGTTCTAAAGGCTCGTTCTTATAAGAGGAAGAAAAATGAGCCGGTTCAGATTCGTGCTACCGATCCCCTTCCACTGCCAACGTCGAAGAAGGCAAAGAAAGGTTCTCGTTCCGAAGGTAATGTGATGGAAGAACTGGGGAAGAAGCCGCATTGGCTCGCAATAAACCGACTCCTGTCTATTCAGGTGGCTTTGTTCCCGATAGTGAGGTGGAAAGCATGGAAGTGGAGAATCCGGTGGACACGGATAAGGGTACAACTCATAGTGAGCCGAAGGTGGTGACTTTTTCAGGTATGCGTTCGGGTTCATCCTTGGGTCCGGACTGCTTTATAGATGATGAGGAAGATCAAGTGTCTTCTCTTCCCTCATCGTGGTTCGGACCTGAGTTGATGTCCTTTTTTCGATATGCAGATTTGTTTTCGGATGACATGGATATTGACCCAGCAATTGCTGAAGAAAAGTTTATTCCTGATTGGGATATCCGAAACAAAGACTCGGTGATGGATACCTTGGTGGCCAGGACTATGCTTTTTAACATAAATACTCCGATAGACCATGCAAGGAGCCGGAGGATGAAGAATCCAGATCTGGGGGCTGCGGTTCTGACTAACCAAGCCCAATCAAACATCTTTGTGACGGAGCTATACCGTAGGTGGGTGGAAGCGGAGTCGGGTAAGGAGGATTTGGAGAAAGAAACCCGTTCTTTGAAACGGAGGGTTATTAAAACCTCGGATGTGGAGAAGAAAATCACTCAACTAAACCAGGATCTACAGACTCAGCAGGAGAAGGTTAAGTCCTTGACTGCCCAGAATCAATCGTCCCAAGCGGCTGCTGCTGCTGCCGCGGAAGATAGGGACAAGATCTCTTCGGAGTTTAAGGCATTTTCCGAATCAATGAAACAGAAGGATGAAGAGCACAAGGTGGTTTTGGCGAACATGGAGGATTCTCTTAATAAGGCGCGTCTTGCTTATGAGAGCATGATGGCTGGTACGTCTTCTTTCTGGTTTAACTTGTTTCTTAGTTCTCCTGTTTTTCTAACACTTTTTCCAGAACGGGACGCGCTTAAATCAGGCGAAGCTGATTTGAAGGAACGCATAGAGGAGATGAAAGGGCGCGAGGAAGAAATGAGGGCGGAGAATGTTTCTTTGAAAGCCAAAGTGGAAGATCTTCAGGAGACGAAGGTTTGGATGCTTTCGGAGGGAGCCCAGCTTTTGGCTAAAAACATCCACAAGGGTCCGGAGATGACTGCCGCAGTGGCTGGAGTTAATAATGCAATGAGTGCGGTGGGCATTAACTCCGGTGTACATGCTGGTTACGTACATGCTTTGCAGAAGAAGACCGCTTATAAAGATGTTCCGATTCTGAATCGCAATGCTACGGAGGAGCTGAAGGTGGCCGTTACCTGCTTCGATACTCTTAAATTTCCGGTGATAGAAGACCTTCCGAAGCTTGTCAGTGCGTCACTTTCTGAAATTAAAAAAGCTCTTTGTTTTGCAAACGAAGCTTCTTCGAATGAGTAAGGTGGTCATGCCCGGCTTCTCGGGGTATGCACCTGGGAAGTTTAAAATTGATTCAGTTTTTTGGAAGGTGGACATGTCCGGTAACTTGGGGCATGCACCTTATGTGGGATGAATGTAATGATGCTTTTACCGATGTTTGAACAATTATCCTTTGTTAATGACTATGTAACTTCCGGTTTATACAAGTCCGGTTAGTTTTTTGATGTAAACACTTGCTTATTCATGCGTCCATGTTATGTGTTTTGCATTTCTTACTTTTCTAGAACGTTCATTTTAAAACACGGATCCGATTTGTCTTGATTTTGTTAGGATAATTTTTTAAATGAAGGAAAAGTACAGACAAGACCAGTTCGTCTTTCCTTTTAGGGTTAGCACCCCTAGTTCGGCCAAAAATTATACTTGTTGCAACGTTGTTAAAGATAGAAAATTTCATTCTATTGTCTTTTCCGGAGTTTTATGCTTCTCCGATTGACATAGTAAAAACATTTTATGCAATCCGTGGGTAAGACCCTCCACGGTTTTTTGGAATTTATAATTCGTTCGGTGCGGGTATATCCATCCGCGTTACATGGAAATAAAAAGAGTGACGGTGGCCGTAGCTCCGTATTACAGTCTTATTTAAAAATAAGAAACTTTTTAAAGAAAACATTTCTTCAGGTGAACTCCGTTCCAGGTGCGTGGTATGATGGTTCCGTCCATTTTCTTGAGTGTGTATGCACCGTCTCTTCCCGCAGTGTTAATCTGGTAAGGACCTTCCCACTTTGGTGCCATTTTTCCGGAGCCTTCTACCAAACTCGCTTCGTTACTCCGCATGACGTAGTCCCCGACTTTGAACCGAACCTCCTTCACCTTTGAGTTATAATGCTTTTCCAACTCTTGTTTATATTTCGCCTCTCGGATTGCCGCGAGCTCTCTTCTTTCTTCGGCTAGATCCAGGTTCAGAAGGAGTTCCCGTTCATTTTCTTCTTGACTCAACTGCATGCGGGGAGTGGGTATCCCTACCTCAGCGGGAATAACTGCTTCGGTGCCGTATGTCAAGCTGAAGGGAGTTTCCCTGTTGCTCGTTTTCGGCATCGTTCGATGTGCCCATAGAACGTGCGGGAGTTCATCCGCCCATGAAACACCTTCCTTCCCCAAGCGCTTCTTGATGCCTTCCACGATGCTGCGGTTGGCTCTTTCAACTTGTCCGTTAGCTTGGGGGTGGGCTACCGAAGCAAAATTCTGTTCGATACACATTCTTTCACACCATGACTTGAACGGTTTTTCGGCGAACTGTTTCCCATTATCGCTGACTATGCACATCGGCATTCCGTATCTACACACTATGTTTTCCCACACAAACCTCAACACTTGCTCCCCTGTGATGGTCCGGAGGGGCTTGGCCTCGACCCATTTTGTAAAATAATCAATGGCAACCAACAGGAATCTCACCCCTCCGGTGGAAACAGGGAAAGGACCCACAATGTCAATCCCCCATTTCTGAAAGGGCCATGCTGATGTTACCGGAACGAGGTTATTCTTGGCTCGATGGCTAATGGGAGCGTGGCGTTGGCAGTCTTCACATGATTGTAGTTCGTTCACTGCACTCTGGTGCATACTCGGCCAAAAATATCCAGCATTCATTACTTTGGCTATAACCATTCTTGGTCCGGCATGAATGCCGCATATCCCCCAGTGGATTTCTCTTATGACGTAGCTGGCTTCTTCTGGCGTTAGGCATTTTAAGAGCGGTCCTAAAAAGGTTTTTCTGTAAAGTTGCCCGTCATGGATCTGATATTGCAACGCTTTGACCTTTATCTTCCGAGCCTGAGCTTTGTCTTCCGGGAGCTTTCCCTCTTTCAAGTAATCCACAATCGGAGTCATCCAGGATTTTTCGCCAACAGAGATTGACATGACCGGCTCCATCTGCTGGATGGCCGGAGCTTGCAAGGTTTCTACTAAGACTTCTTTTGACAGATGACAAAATGCCACGGATGCAAGCTTACTCAAGGCATCGGCCTTTTTGTTTTTGCTCCGCGGTATATGCACTATTTTGCAAGAGTCAAAGGAGGAAATCAAGCTATTAACTTGCTGGAGGTACCGGACCATGTTATTCTCTCGGGCTTCGTACTCTCCACTGACTTGGTTTGCTACCAGCAATGAATCAACATGCGCTAACACGGAGGTTGCTCCGGCTTTGGCTGCGGTTTGGAGACCTGCAAGGAGAGCCTCGTATTCCGCTTCATTGTTTGAAGTTTTAAATTCGAAGCGTAAGGCATAAGTGTACTCTATTCCTTCTGGATCTATAAGGATTAGCCCTGCCCCTGATCCTTCTTTACTGGAAGCTCCATCCGTATATAAGTTCCACACTCGTGGTAGGGCAGATTTTTCATGAGTGCTTTCCCCGGTCGGAACCTCCGCGAGGAAATCTGCCACCGCCTGGCCTTTCACCGGTCCTCTGGTACGATAGGTAATGTCGAAAGCGCTGAGTTCAATTGCCCATTTCGTGAGACGTCCGGAGACCTCTGGCTTTCTAAGAATTTGTTGGATCTGGAGGTCAGTCTGTACCTCTATATTGAAAGCTTGGAAGTATCTTCGGAGGCGTCTAGAGGCGTGTACCAAAGCGAGAGCCAACTTTTCGATCATTGGGTACCGGGTTTCATAATCTTTCAGGATACGGCTTACGTAGTACACCGGGATTTGTGCTTGATTCCGATGTACTACAAGCACTGCACTTATGGCAAAATGAGAAGCGGAGAGATATACTGTGACAGTTTCTCCGGTGATTGGAGCGGTTAAGGTGGGCAGGGATCCAAGACAAACTTTCAGCTCCTGAAATGCCGAATCGGCTTCCGGTGTCCATTCTATTTGGCCTTTTCCTGTTCGTTTTTTCAACATGAAGATACATGTCCGAGGCCGGACATGATTCCCAGGACGAGCAAGACTCCACTTGGACGTACATCCGAATAATGTCCGTCCAACATCAAGAACCTCCGAAGACGAACCTCCATTCAAGTGCGTCTGGACGGATGATGTCATCTAAGTTGACTACTATAAATACCCATCAAGTACAAAGCCAAGTACGATTTTCTGAACTCTCGTCCTTACTTTCTCTCTTCATTTTCTCTCTCTACCAATACTTATCCTCACGCCGGAGGGTGGTCGCAGAGAGGCCCTCCCATCTCTGCGGCGAGCCTAACGGTTTTCTGTTTTGCAGGACTGTTCCCCAAGTTCTCTCATAAGATCCAAACCCTCGTTTACAGGCTCCGGCCTAAACACGATTCTTTGGTTCTTCAATTGGCGCCATCCGATCTCAAAGCTCTTAGTCCTTCACTCTGGTGAATTTCTTGAGCAAAGAACTGACAAATGGCGGCCTCAGGTTCTGTGAATCTGGGATCTACAACTGTTAGTACACAAACTACAGCACTTGCAAGTACTGTTTCCATAGCCTCAGCTGCTTTAAGCTCAGGGCCGGGAACAACCTTGCCTTTTGTTCTAATACCTACTTCGCAAACATCTGAGTTTGATGCGGAGTTTCTCTCCAAAAATGCAAGTCTTCTGCGACGATTGAAAGCACAGCAAGCTAGAGATGAACAAATCCCCGGTTTACGAACCAGGTTGTTTCAAGAAGAAGCTCCGATAAGGACCATGGGTCCTACAACGTTTACCCCTCCTACTTTTTCCACAGTTGTTACCTCGGAAATTTACTCTGGGTATGTTCAGGGTTCGTCCGGATCCTCGCCAGCTATGGCAGTACGAAATGACGCACAGATGGATGTAGGTAACGATCCGGAACTCACCAAGCCATATCACCCAGTTTCCATGACTGCTAAGTCAAAGTTCAGCGCCCGCATCACACATGCCAAGCTTCCTCCGAAGCTCAAAATGCCAACTACAGTAAAAAAGTATGATGGTACAACTGATCCAGATGATCATATGTTCGATTTCGACGGAGCCGCACGAGTTGAACAGTGGCCGATGCCAGCATGGTGTTTTATGTTCGCGCAAACACTAACTGGAGCTGCTCGAGTATGGTTCGATGCGCTGAACGAGGGTGAGATCAACGATTTTGAAGAGTTCCGAAGGTTATTTCTCCAAAATTTTAGCCAGCAAAGACACTACTCCAAAGAAATCACCGAAGTTCACAACATTCGGAGAAGGGATGGAGAATCTTTGGATAGCTTCATTGACCGGTTTAACCGGGAGAGTATGCAGATCAGTGGAGTAGTCGATCAGCTGAGAATCTCCGGATTCTGTCACGGAGTCCGGAACAATCAGTTGGTCGAAAAACTACATGAAAATCTCCCAAAGACAATGGAGGTACTCATGGAGCGAGCCAGAGCCTTTGCTCGAGGCAAAAACGCATGCAATCCAGCTCCGGAGTCAGATCACAAGATGTCTTCCTGGAAGAAAAACGGGGGGTCCGTATTCGATAAAGCTCCGCCCAGTAATAGAGGACGGCCACACCCATACAACAGGAATGACAGACCTCCACGTGGAAGAAACTCCGGGTCAAGATTTTACAACTTATCAGACCTTTCCAAAACTCCCAGTGAAATTCTCAGTGCGGAAGGGTCAAACTTCCCTGCTCCACCGAAGCTCCGAAATCCGGGTGATAAGAACTCCAAGAAATATTGTGATTATCATCATGCTCGAGGCCACAACACTGATGATTGCTGGTTCCTGAAACAAGAGATAGAAAAAGCAGTACGATCCGGAAAACTGTCGCATCTAGTAAAAGAAGTAAAGGAAGGAAAGTCTTCGGGTCATTCGGTGGATAATCCGAACAACCAACCAGTAATAGGCATGATCAGAAAAGCGGGTAGCCAAGGCATCAAGCGATCCAGCCACCATATGGCTGCTTGGATGCAGCAACCCATTGCTTTTCCCCCTATCAATCCTGAAGAAGTCAAAGACGGACCAATCATCGTATCTGCGATCATAGCAGGTCACAAGGTCCGGAGGATTTATGTCGACAGCGGAAGTGCCACCGAGATAATGTATAAGCAGTGTTTTCAACAGCTAGCTCCACAAACCAAGGCAAAATTGATTCGAGTATCAATGCCGTTGGTAAGTTTTTCCGGAGAAGTGGTACAGCCTATAGGGCAAATCACTTTACCAACAACACTGGGAGAAGGGAGTTTCGTCCGAACCGTAAACCTGACGTATCTAGTGGTAGAAGCAAGGTCCGTGCATAATGTCATATTAGGAAGGCCCGGCATGTGCGCCTTCGGCATCATCAGCTCTACCATTCACGGATCGTTAAAATTCCCCACCGAGGCAGGGGTGGCAACTTTGCACTCCGAATCCACAATTTGCGTAGCTGAAGTACGTCAAAGCAAGGGTACTGACAAACCTCCGAACCTCCTCACAGAAGAGTGGGCTATTCATCCGCACTTCCCAGAGCAAAAAATCGAAGTCGGGGCCCAACTCCCAGAGCGCACTAAAAAGAAGTTGTGGAAGCTTTTATCTAATTCTCTCGATGTGTTTGCATGGCAAACCTCCGATATGGTTGGAGTTCCTCGATGTTTGGCCGAGCATAAGCTGAAGGTGTCGCATTCTGCGAAACCTATAGCTCAAAGAAAAAGGAATATGGCTCCAGCTCGAAACAGAGCAATATCCGAGGACGTAAGAAAGTTATTGAACGCCGGAATCATTCGGGAAGTGCGTTACCAGACCTGGGTTTCCAACCCAGTAATGGTCACCAAGAAAGATAAAACTTGGAGAATGTGTGTAGACTTCTCCGATTTAAACAACGCATGTCCGAAGGATTGTTACCCCTTGCCGGAGATCGATCTCAAGATTGACTCTCTTTCTAGCTTTCGCCTCAAATGTTTCTTGGATGCATACAAAGGCTACCATCAGATACAGATGGCTGTAGAGGACGAGGATAAGACCGCGTTTGTAACCAATGAAGGGCTTTTTTGTTATACCAAAATGCCATTTGGATTGAAAAATGCCGGAGCCACGTATCAGAGGCTGATGGACAAGGCATTCAAAGACCAGATTGGAAGGAATTTGGAAATTTATGTGGACGACTTGGTTATAAAAAGTCAAGCCGAAGATAGCATGCTTGATGACATACTCGAAACCTTCACCAGGCTTCGAAGTATTAATCTCAAGCTTAATCCCAAAAAATGCTCCTTCGGTTTAGAAGAAGGGAAGTTTCTCGGTGTATGGATAACCCAGTCCGGAATTAAGGCACATCCGGATAAAATCAAAGCGGTAGTCTCCATGCAGCCTCCCAGAACTGTCAAAGAAATTCAGTCATTAAACGGAAAGATCGTTGCTCTTCATCGTTTTGTTTCTAAAGCGGCTGATCGCTCTATTCCTTTCATGAATATGTTGAAAAAACGAACAGGAAAAGGCCAAATAGAATGGAAGCCGATTCGGCATTTCAGGAGCTGAAAGTTTGTCTTGGATCCCTGCCCACCTTAACCGCTCCAATCAGGAGCTGAAAGTTTGTCTTGGTCCTTATCGGAGCTTCTTCTTGAAACAACCTGGTTCGTAAACCGGGGATTTGTTCATCTCTAGCTTGCTGTGCTTTCAATCGTCGCAGAAGACTTGCATTTTTGGAGAGAAACTCCGCATCAAACTCAGATGTTTGCGAAGTAGGTATTAGAACAAAAGGCAAGGTTGTTCCCGGCCCTGAGCTTAAAGCAGCTGAGGCTATGGAAACAGTACTTGCAAGTGCTGTAGTTTGTGTACTAACAGTTGTAGATCCCAGATTCACAGAACCTGAGGCCGCCATTTGTCAGTTCTTTGCTCAAGAAATTCACCAGAGTGAAGGACTAAGAGCTTTGAGATCGGATGGCGCCAATTGAAGAACCAAAGAATCGTGTTTAGGCCGGAGCCTGTAAACGAGGGTTTGGATCTTATGAGAGAACTTGGGGAACAGTCCTGCAAAACAGAAAACCGTTAGGCTCGCCGCAGAGATGGGAGGGCCTCTCTGCGACCACCCTCCGGCGTGAGGATAAGTATTGGTAGAGAGAGAAAATGAAGAGAGAAAGTAAGGACGAGAGTTCAGAAAATCGTACTTGGCTTTGTACTTGATGGGTATTTATAGTAGTCAACTTAGATGACATCATCCGTCCAGACGCACTTGAATGGAGGTTCGTCTTCGGAGGTTCTTGATGTTGGACGGACATTATTCGGATGTACGTCCAAGTGGAGTCTTGCTCGTCCTGGGAATCATGTCCGGCCTCGGACATGTATCTTCATGTTGAAAAAACGAACAGGAAAAGGCCAAATAGAATGGACACCGGAAGCCGATTCGGCATTTCAGGAGCTGAAAGTTTGTCTTGGATCCCTGCCCACCTTAACCGCTCCAATCACCGGAGAAACTGTCACAGTATATCTCTCCGCTTCTCATTTTGCCATAAGTGCAGTGCTTGTAGTACATCGGAATCAAGCACAAATCCCGGTGTACTACGTAAGCCGTATCCTGAAAGATTATGAAACCCGGTACCCAATGATCGAAAAGTTGGCTCTCGCTTTGGTACACGCCTCTAGACGCCTCCGAAGATACTTCCAAGCTTTCAATATAGAGGTACAGACTGACCTCCAGATCCAACAAATTCTTAGAAAGCCAGAGGTCTCCGGACGTCTCACGAAATGGGCAATTGAACTCAGCGCTTTCGACATTACCTATCGTACCAGAGGACCGGTGAAAGGCCAGGCGGTGGCAGATTTCCTCGCGGAGGTTCCGACCGGGGAAAGCACTCATGAAAAATCTGCCCTACCACGAGTGTGGAACTTATATACGGATGGAGCTTCCAGTAAAGAAGGATCAGGGGCAGGGCTAATCCTTATAGATCCAGAAGGAATAGAGTACACTTATGCCTTACGCTTCGAATTTAAAACTTCAAACAATGAAGCGGAATACGAGGCTCTCCTTGCAGGTCTCCAAACCGCAGCCAAAGCCGGAGCAACCTCCGTGTTAGCGCATGTTGATTCATTGCTGGTAGCAAACCAAGTCAGTGGAGAGTACGAAGCCCGAGAGAATAACATGGTCCGGTACCTCCAGCAAGTTAATAGCTTGATTTCCTCCTTTGACTCTTGCAAAATAGTGCATATACCGCGGAGCAAAAACAAAAAGGCCGATGCCTTGAGTAAGCTTGCATCCGTGGCATTTTGTCATCTGTCAAAAGAAGTCTTAGTAGAAACCTTGCAAGCTCCGGCCATCCAGCAGATGGAGCCGGTCATGTCAATCTCTGTTGGCGAAAAATCCTGGATGACTCCGATTGTGGATTACTTGAAAGAGGGAAAGCTCCCGGAAGACAAAGCTCAGGCTCGGAAGATAAAGGTCAAAGCGTTGCAATATCAGATCCATGACGGGCAACTTTACAGAAAAACCTTTTTAGGACCGCTCTTAAAATGCCTAACGCCAGAAGAAGCCAGCTACGTCATAAGAGAAATCCACTGGGGGATATGCGGCATTCATGCCGGACCAAGAATGGTTATAGCCAAAGTAATGAATGCTGGATATTTTTGGCCGAGTATGCACCAGAGTGCAGTGAACGAACTACAATCATGTGAAGACTGCCAACGCCACGCTCCCATTAGCCATCGAGCCAAGAATAACCTCGTTCCGGTAACATCAGCATGGCCCTTTCAGAAATGGGGGATTGACATTGTGGGTCCTTTCCCTGTTTCCACCGGAGGGGTGAGATTCCTGTTGGTTGCCATTGATTATTTTACAAAATGGGTCGAGGCCAAGCCCCTCCGGACCATCACAGGGGAGCAAGTGTTGAGGTTTGTGTGGGAAAACATAGTGTGTAGATACGGAATGCCGATGTGCATAGTCAGCGATAATGGGAAACAGTTCGCCGAAAAACCGTTCAAGTCATGGTGTGAAAGAATGTGTATCGAACAGAATTTTGCTTCGGTAGCCCACCCCCAAGCTAACGGACAAGTTGAAAGAGCCAACCGCAGCATCGTGGAAGGCATCAAGAAGCGCTTGGGGAAGGAAGGTGTTTCATGGGCGGATGAACTCCCGCACGTTCTATGGGCACATCGAACGATGCCGAAAACGAGCAACAGGGAAACTCCCTTCAGCTTGACATACGGCACCGAAGCAGTTATTCCCGCTGAGGTAGGGATACCCACTCCCCGCATGCAGTTGAGTCAAGAAGAAAATGAACGGGAACTCCTTCTGAACCTGGATCTAGCCGAAGAAAGAAGAGAGCTCGCGGCAATCCGAGAGGCGAAATATAAACAAGAGTTGGAAAAGCATTATAACTCAAAGGTGAAGGAGGTTCGGTTCAAAGTCGGGGACTACGTCATGCGGAGTAACGAAGCGAGTTTGGTAGAAGGCTCCGGAAAAATGGCACCAAAGTGGGAAGGTCCTTACCAGATTAACACTGCGGGAAGAGACGGTGCATACACACTCAAGAAAATGGACGGAACCATCATACCACGCACCTGGAACGGAGTTCACCTGAAGAAATGTTTTCTTTAAAAAGTTTCTTATTTTTAAATAAGACTGTAATACGGAGCTACGGCCACCGTCACTCTTTTTATTTCCATGTAACGCGGATGGATATACCCGCACCGAACGAATTATAAATTCCAAAAAACCGTGGAGGGTCTTACCCACGGATTGCATAAAATGTTTTTACTATGTCAATCGGAGAAGCATAAAACTCCGGAAAAGACAATAGAATGAAATTTTCTATCTTTAACAACGTTGCAACAAGTATAATTTTTGGCCGAACTAGGGGTGCTAACCCTAAAAGGAAAGACGAACTGGTCTTGTCTGTACTTTTCCTTCATTTAAAAAATTATCCTAACAAAATCAAGACAAATCGGATCCGTGTTTTAAAATGAACGTTCTAGAAAAGTAAGAAATGCAAAACACATAACATGGACGCATGAATAAGCAAGTGTTTACATCAAAAAACTAACCGGACTTGTATAAACCGGAAGTTACATAGTCATTAACAAAGGATAATTGTTCAAACATCGGTAAAAGCATCATTACATTCATCCCACATAAGGTGCATGCCCCAAGTTACCGGACATGTCCACCTTCCAAAAAACTGAATCAATTTTAAACTTCCCAGGTGCATACCCCGAGAAGCCGGGCATGACCACCTTACTCATTCGAAGAAGCTTCGTTTGCAAAACAAAGAGCTTTTTTAATTTCAGAAAGTGACGCACTGACAAGCTTCGGAAGGTCTTCTATCACCGGAAATTTAAGAGTATCGAAGCAGGTAACGGCCACCTTCAGCTCCTCCGTAGCATTGCGATTCAGAATCGGAACATCTTTATAAGCGGTCTTCTTCTGCAAAGCATGTACGTAACCAGCATGTACACCGGAGTTAATGCCCACCGCACTCATTGCATTATTAACTCCAGCCACTGCGGCAGTCATCTCCGGACCCTTGTGGATGTTTTTAGCCAAAAGCTGGGCTCCCTCCGAAAGCATCCAAACCTTCGTCTCCTGAAGATCTTCCACTTTGGCTTTCAAAGAAACATTCTCCGCCCTCATTTCTTCCTCGCGCCCTTTCATCTCCTCTATGCGTTCCTTCAAATCAGCTTCGCCTGATTTAAGCGCGTCCCGTTCTGGAAAAAGTGTTAGAAAAACAGGAGAACTAAGAAACAAGTTAAACCAGAAAGAAGACGTACCAGCCATCATGCTCTCATAAGCAAGACGCGCCTTATTAAGAGAATCCTCCATGTTCGCCAAAACCACCTTGTGCTCTTCATCCTTCTGTTTCATTGATTCGGAAAATGCCTTAAACTCCGAAGAGATCTTGTCCCTATCTTCCGCGGCAGCAGCAGCAGCCGCTTGGGACGATTGATTCTGGGCAGTCAAGGACTTAACCTTCTCCTGCTGAGTCTGTAGATCCTGGTTTAGTTGAGTGATTTTCTTCTCCACATCCGAGGTTTTAATAACCCTCCGTTTCAAAGAACGGGTTTCTTTCTCCAAATCCTCCTTACCCGACTCCGCTTCCACCCACCTACGGTATAGCTCCGTCACAAAGATGTTTGATTGGGCTTGGTTAGTCAGAACCGCAGCCCCCAGATCTGGATTCTTCATCCTCCGGCTCCTTGCATGGTCTATCGGAGTATTTATGTTAAAAAGCATAGTCCTGGCCACCAAGGTATCCATCACCGAGTCTTTGTTTCGGATATCCCAATCAGGAATAAACTTTTCTTCAGCAATTGCTGGGTCAATATCCATGTCATCCGAAAACAAATCTGCATATCGAAAAAAGGACATCAACTCAGGTCCGAACCACGATGAGGGAAGAGAAGACACTTGATCTTCCTCATCATCTATAAAGCAGTCCGGACCCAAGGATGAACCCGAACGCATACCTGAAAAAGTCACCACCTTCGGCTCACTATGAGTTGTACCCTTATCCGTGTCCACCGGATTCTCCACTTCCATGCTCTCCACCTCACTATCGGGAACAAAGCCACCTGAATAGACAGGAGTCGGTTTATTGCGAGCCAATGCGGCTTCTTCCCCAGTTCTTCCATCACATTACCTTCGGAACGAGAACCTTTCTTTGCCTTCTTCGACGTTGGCAGTGGAAGGGGATCGGTAGCACGAATCTGAACCGGCTCATTTTTCTTCCTCTTATAAGAACGAGCCTTTAGAACAACACCTGATAGATCTACACTTGACGTAACACCCTGGCTCTTTAAAGAGGGTCGATATTGTAAAGCCTCATCCAGAGTGCGGAATTCCGTATCACTATCAACATCATCAAGGGTAGGTTTTTTGCCAGTTCGTGATCCGGACGAACCCTCTACATCCTTTAAAGATAATGAAATGGAGGACGTAGCCCCGGCAGCAACTTGTTCAGGTACATCTTGAGGAATAGAAGAAGTTGCTTCTACAGCGGAAGGCTCGATCACGTTTTGAGTCACCTCCGGACGAATTGGTTGGGCCGAAGGAGCCACTTGCTTCATAAAGGGCACATCCTCCGCGCCCTGTTCCCCGAAATCAAAATCCAAAACATCCATGTTCGGAACTTTTAAGGCATCAAGAAGAGACATTGTGGTACCTGCATCCCCAAAGCAAAATGAAAGTTAGTAAAATAAACAAGTAATGGTGCCGAAGGGGACGAAAAGGGCCGAAACTTACGATCACGCTTTCGGCTAATAATCGGCCAATCATTATCCCCTCGGGCCCAGGAAAAACTGACGCGACCTAACCAAAGGAAATGCTCAGGAAGGGGACGAATGAGGGATTTATGATCAATCAGGGCACGGACAAGATTTTCATCATAAACAAAGTCTTCATCAAAGGACATCGTCTGATCCTTGAAACGCCACCTCATATCCTCCGGTAGGCAGCGGTCATCCAACCAGAAAAAATTATCTTTCCAGTTCTTCAGGCTAGACCGCTCGCCAGAGGATGGGGAAGGGACATTCTTTCGATGAGCAAATGTATACCAATCTCCGGCCGTTATGAACTCGTAAAAATAACGAAAAACGTTCAAGTCCGGCTTCCGATCTAATGCTCGGCAAGAAATTTCAAAATGGTTAATTCGGCTAAGGCCGAAGGGGTTAACCTGACAAATGTGGACCCTAAAATACTGTAAAACCCTAATCAAGAAACGAGAAAAAGGAACCCTATAATTCGCGAAATTACAGACGCGAGTATAAAAGGGAAACTTCCCTTGACGGAACGGATATATTGATTCCCTTTTGGAGGGAAGAACCGGATGAAGATCCAGAGGAATCCTATAATCTCTAATGAACTTATCCAGCTGACGTTGGGTAAGCACACTCACACTCTCCGCCAGATTCTCCTTACCAGGAGCCATTTCATAAATAAAAAGAGAAGAAACTTAAGTAAAAGAAATGAACGCACCTTGAGGAAGAAGAAGAGACTCGAAAAGAAGAGGGTAACATCAGAGAAGGAAAAAGATGAGAGAAGAAGGGTAAAAATGAAATGGTAAAAAGTGATTTTATAAGGGTTTGAGTCGGTCGCGGGGTAGTCACATCAACCGTCACCTCCCACGAATTCCAACACAAGGAATTACTACTGTCACGGGTAGGTGACCGACCGTCAAATCGCGAAAGTCACCCACGCCACGTCATCACCATTCAAATCACACCACGTCATCGACTCAGACCACTCCCGTAATGACACATCATCCGAATAGGACAAAAAACTTGAAATAATAGTTTGCTAAGTTTTTACAAAGACTTACCAAACTGGGGGACTTGAAGATACATGTCCGAGGCCGGACATGATTCCCAGGACGAGCAAGACTCCACTTGGACGTACATCCGAATAATGTCCGTCCAACATCAAGAACCTCCGAAGACGAACCTCCATTCAAGTGCGTCTGGACGGATGATGTCATCTAAGTTGACTACTATAAATACCCATCAAGTACAAAGCCAAGTACGATTTTCTGAACTCTCGTCCTTACTTTCTCTCTCCATTTTCTCTCTCTACCAATACTTATCCTCACGCCGGAGGGTGGTCGCAGAGAGGCCCTCCCATCTCTGCGGCGAGCCTAACGGTTTTCTGTTTTACAGGACTGTTCCCCAAGTTCTCTCATAAGATCCAAACCCTCGTTTACAGGCTCCGACCTAAACACGATTCTTTGGTTCTTCACAACATATTCAGATGGCGCCTCCTGCAGCTGTGGTGTCTCCTGCTGCTGTTGCTGAGGTGGCTCCTCGGTATGCGATGGGTCGGGTAGCGATATCGGTTCGACAACCTTCAGGGCCGTCAATGCCACCATGTCTAGAGTCTGAGTCGGGAGGAAAGAAGTCAAGGAATCGCAGGTCTCAGGCGTCAAAACACCATATGATTTGGCAAGTTGAGTGATATACGATCCGCCACAAATAGAAGTCGTCGGCATCGTTCCCATGCAAGAAGTGAAGTAGCTAGCTAGCATGTACGCCACGTTGCATACGGCTGGCTTGACGAAACAATATAAGAAGAACAAATCTTTCTGAGAAATCACGACCGGATGCAGCTTTCTTACCCCAATCGATAGTGAAATAGCGCGGTGGAGGATGCGGTGAAACGGATCTCTCAGCTGCGTGTTCTTCAACAAGTCCGCTCGATAAGGTCCCTCTCCAATCTGAGCCCAAACCTGTTCTGGGGTCACATCATCCGGAAGTTTTATCAATCCCTTGGAAAATACGTCGGTTTCCATCTCCTCGTCTGTATACAAACCCATGCGTTTAGCGAACTCGATCAAAGAGCAAGACCGCTCAACACCCGCCATCCTGAATGTGATGGAACGAGTATAACGATAATCCGTGCAAGGAGTATGAAACTCGTATGTCGATAAGAACTCCAAGCATAGCTCTCTATACTGCGGATGTTTGATGGAGAAAAATCTCAACCAAACCGGGCCCATCGCGTCTCTAGCGCGATGGTGTAGGTTCAACTTCTTTAAAGTATCCCAGTCTACGGTCCAAGTTGCGGCAAACTGTTTCTTGAGTAGAGCGGCTAAGCGTTTACGCCTGGGACTACCATTGGGAAACTGGAGCCATGGATGTGTGATAAGAGTTTGAAAGCGAGGATGCATACGAGCGGTGGTTGCATGATGATGGTACCAGAAAGTCGACACGTCAGGTGAACAATCACTGGCGGATTCGTGACGCCCACGGGGACGCTTTCGACGGCGAGTCAAAGAGGTAACCATAATCTGCACATGGAAAGTAACTGTCTAATAATGCTTCACAATCAAATTAGATACTTTTTGGACTTTTTAAGCTCAATAAAGTAGAAATTGGTTCAATATGGGCATTTGGGCATTACACAACATGTGTGTTCATGGGTCGGCAGGTTGAACCCCTGAACACATTACGAGCCCGAAAACCATGTCAGACATATGAACCCGAACACGCCACATGTCAATTAGAAATAGTTTTATATTTTGCATATTAGAAATCCAAAATTTCAAATCGATAACAAAAAATACAAATTTATATAAAACAATTACATTTATTTAAATTAAAGAAGTTAATGTCAATTTCTCTTTCAATCTCTCAACTTTCAACTTTGACATAACACAAAAAATTATTACATATAAAAACATTTAAAAATAATAATAAAAAACACATAAATCCACAAAACACGATTCAGGAGATCTAATCAAGATGTAACCAACTTCTACTATGTATTTTACATACATACATACAAAAGCTGAATGTAACAAAATATAAAACATTAAAGATGTAGAAAACAAGTTTCAGTCGATATAGTGGGGGATTTAACCGTGTAATTTACAGCTAAAAGGTGAGTGTAACAAACAAATATAAAGCATGAATCAGTTGGGGAGGTTTACCTGAAGAAATCGCGATTTGTTGTCTGTTTTTCGGTGTAAACGAGTTGGAGTGATGTAGTGTTCAAAATCAGCAATTTAGGTTTTTTTTTAAGCAAATTATTGTCGGGGTGTTCCTGTTTGGCACAATTTCAGGTGGCCGTGTTGCAGAATAGTTTTATTTCAAGAGTAAAGTACTAAGTTTAGTATCTAGGGTTTAGAGCATTCACATTCTATCCATCAAAATATGTGAGGAGGAGAGAGAAAATGTTACTGTTCATCTGTATATTTGGGGGGACACTGTTCACCCAGTATAATTTTTTTAATATATATTGAAAGTGGTTGTGAGTGAAGGATAGAGAAAAATGTGATGATAATATTATTTAATTGAAAAGGAGAGATAAAAAGTATTTGGTTTTAGTGGAAATGTATTGATATAGGAGTTGTTTTTTAGTGGAATGTATGTATAATTTGATGGTTTGGATGTGAATGCTCTACCCAATCACTATTTCAGCCCTCATTTAAAAAAAACTGAACAATGAACAATCCAGGGGCGGACCCAATGTTTTAGCAACCATAGCACGGGCTACGGCTCAAGTACGTATTCATAGTGTATTTTTTTTTATTTTTTTCCCGGTTTTATACTAAAGATACCTTTAAAATAATACAAGGATACCCCTAACCAACCCAAACTTGTAGAATAAGAGAGCCCGATTTAAATAGTGGCCCAATTGCCCAAATTATTAATAATATGATTGAAATTGTGGCCTAATTAGTTAGGTATTTGTTTTACTTGATTTATTTATTGTCGTTTTTTTATTGTATGATTGCACGGTAAAAAAAAATTGGGATACCCTGATTTAATGTGCTAGTTCCGCCACTGGTTTTCTTTGTTTCATGATTGGAAAAAGAAGTGTATTTAGATGATTAGTGATACCGTAATAGCGTATTTTAGCTAATTTTGATGAAATATATGCGTAAATTATTTCTTGTATTTTCTACTACTTTAAAGAAGCGTATTTAGATGATTAGTGATACCGTAATAGTTTATCTTAGTTATTTTTGATGAAATACACATGTAAAATATTTCTTATATTTTCTACTAATTTAAAGAAGTGTATTTAGATGATTAGTGATACCGTAATAGCGTATTTTAGCTATTTTTGATGAATTACACATGTAAAATATTTCTTATGTTTTCTACTACTTTAAAAAGGCGTATTTAGATGATTAGTGATGGCGTATTTTTGATAAAACATACATGTAAAATATTTCTTATGTTGTCTACTACTTTATCGCTAAACATGAAATAGCGGGTGCAGCTATGTAGCATATAGGTAGTTGTTGTTACTTACCGCTATTCGCTATTGACAACTATGGTCAGGGGCGTACCCACATATTCTTTAAGGTGGGCGGGCGCACCCCTTGAAAAATAATTTTTTAATGCTAAATTCCCGGTAAAATCCTGATCGCACCCCTTGAAAATTTATGTCCGCACCCCTTAAAAATTTTCGACCGCCATCTTAGAAAAAAATCTTATTAATTTATAAAAAAAGTTATGTAAACACTGATTTTTTTTTTTAAAAAACAACCTAATTAACTTTCACTTAACCCAATAAACTTTCTCTTAGCCTTTAACCTAATACACACTCCATAACCCAAGCCTAACTTAATCTAATAATCTAATCTGAACCAAAATATAATAACCCAACCCACCGCCCTTTCCCTTTCTCTCGTTCCGCTCTTTGTTTTGTGATCCCAGGCCCACGACACCAACAACAGCGCACAACAAGTCCTCATCAGGCAACAACAGGTTCGGATTTCGCCGGAGAATAGTAAATCACGGCCACCAAACTCACGAAAACATCTTTATCACTTTTTCGGAGTATAGTTCGATTATTTTGTTGTTTTCTTGTTTTATTTAGATTTTGGGAGAAATAAAATTGTTAAAAAAGTTTGTAATTTTAGTTATTTTTTGATACTTTAGTTGGATGGTTTTGTTGTTTTAGTTAAAGTTTAGTGTGTTTAAATGGTTAGTTACAAGAAATCAACAATTGAAACTAGGGGTTGATTTTAAAGTTGAAAATTATGAAGTTTGGTAATGATTGTTTAATTGTTTAGTGTTGAAAATTAGTTGTATATGTTATATAGTGAAAGACTTGCTTAGAAAAGTAGCTGTAGATGATGTTTTGGATAGATTTCAAAAAAATGAAACCCGTAGAGCGACATTTTAAATATGTTTGTAACGACGTTTGACGTGTTTTTGATGATTATATAAATTTTAGATTGATATTCTTTTGTTTTACATGACCCGACCCGATATGAACCGAATTTTTTTATATACCTAGGGGCCTAAAATCTTTAAAAATATTCCGCACCCCCATGAAAAAATTCCTGGGTCCGCCACTGACTATGGTTGAGGTGGATGAACACGTACACGACCCACATATATATTCGTGTCAAAGACCTGACACACTTGAAACCATGTAACCCGTTAGTCTAGACTTGTCAAATGGGCTGCAAGTAAAACCGGGTTGGGTGGTTGACATGCTGTATTCAAGTTATGAACATGTTAAATGGGTCGTAAACGGGTTGTATTAAAGTTGTAAGTGGGTATATAGGGTGTTTAGCGATAAATAGCGACGTTTCTGTAAAAAAAAAGATTTGTTTTTTTTTTTGATAAATTTAGATAGCGGTGCCCATTAGGGTTTTTTTGTTTCACGATTGAAAAAGAAGTGTATTTAGATGATTAGTGATACCGTAATAGCGTATTTTAGCTATTTTTGATGAAATATACACGTAATTTATTTCTTATATTTTCTACTACTTTAAAGAAGCGTATTTAGATGATTAGTGATACCGTAATAGCGTATTTTAGCTATTTTGATGAAATACACATGTAAAATATTTCTTATATTTTCTACTACTTTAAAGAAGTGTATTTAGATGATTAGTGATGCCGTAATAGTGTATTTTAGCTATTTCTGATGAAATACACATGTAAAATATTTCTTATATTTTCTACTACTTTAAAGAAGCGTATTTAGATGATTAGCGATACCGTAATAGCGTATTTTAGCTATTTTTGATGAAATATACACGTAAATTATTTCTTATATTTTCTACTACTTTAAAGAAGCGTATTTAGATGATTTGTGATACCGTAATAGCGTATTTTAGCTATTTTTGATGAAATACACATGTAAACTATTTCTTATATTTTCTACTACTTTAAAGAAGTGTATTTAGATGATCAGTGCTGCCGTGATAGCGTATTTTAGCTATTTTTGATGAAATATACACGTAAATTATTTCTTATATTTTCTACTACTTTAAAGAAGCGTATTTAGATGATTAGTGATAGCGTATTTTTGATAAAACATACATGTAAAATATTTCTTATATTTTCTACTACTTTAAAGAAGCGTATTTAGATGATTAGTGATAGCGTATTTTTGATAAAACATACAGGTAGTTGTTGTTACTTACCGGGTGCAACTAGGTAGTTGTTCTACTACTTTATCGCTAAACATGAAATAGCGGGTGCAACTATGTAGCATATAGGTAGTTGTTGTTACTTACCGCTATTCGCTATTGACAACTATGGTTGAGGTGGATGAACATGTACACGACCCACATATATATTCGTGTCAAAGACCTGACACACTTGAAACCATGTAACCCGTTAGTCTAGACTTGTCAAATGGGCTGCAAGTAAAACCGGGTTGGGTGGTTGACATGCTGTATTCAAGTTATGAACATGTTAAATGGGTCGTAAACGGGTTGTATTAAAGTTGTAAGTGGGTATAACGAGTCGGAAACTAGTTGGCAAGTTAAACTTATAAGTTCTATATCTTGTATTTTTTAGTTCTAATTTTAAACAGATTGAGTGGTTGACCAGTTTAGTTTTAGTACAACCCGAAGACAGCCTGTTTATCAAATGGGTTAGATAGTTAAACCCGAACACGGTCTGTTTATTAAACGGGTTAAAACCAGCCACCCGAAACCTGATTTTAATGATTTGCAGATTCTGTCCAGAAGTGTACATCGGGGAAAAGGGTCATGAAATAAAGACTTGTCGTGGTTACAAAAGACATGCGAAGAATAAGCTTCACGAGTGGGAAAGAGGGGGCATAAACGATTTAATAGTCCCGTACCTGCAGTCATTGAACTATCCTTACAAGCGGGTGCGGATCTTAACGCGGAAGAATTATCGTCAACCAAGTTGGAATGTTTAGGTGCGGAATCATTATCGAATGATGATCTGAGGTTAGTAGCTGAAGGAACGTTAAGGGCGTGGGAGGTGGTTCGATCCGGTGTGCAGAAGTTGTTGATGGTTTATTCAGCTAAAGTTTGTAAATACTGTTCAGAGGTTCACGTGGGCCCGTCAGGGCATAAAGCGCGTATGTGTGGTGTTTTTAAGTACGAGGGCTGGCGTGGGACCCATATGTGGAAGAAAGCTCAAGTTGATGATTTGGTTCCTCAGAAGATAGTGTGGTTTCGCAGGCCTCAAGATCCGAAGGTTCTTGATGACAAATGGCGGTCTTTCTATGGACATGCGCCTGCAGTGGTTGATCTGTGTACAAAGGGTGGTGCTATCGCGCCGCCTAAGTATTATTGCATGATGAAACTGCAGGGGTTACCAGCAAATGTCCCGTTCAAGCCTCGAGGTTGACTTTTGGGATTGAGTTAAATCATCTTTCATAGGCGGGCCCCTGGCAACCATGTCGAATGTAACATGTTCAAGCCATGACCGACAGCCATGTTGACTGTAGCATGGTTAGGTGTAATGGCTTTTCAATTGGGTGCACGCCTTTGTTGATAATGGCACCGAGGCTTGTGGCGTATTTAGTGTTCAGCTTTTTTACTTGTACTTTGAAGGGCGAAATTGGCCCGATGTAAGAGGAGAGTTTTGGGCTGGAAAATAATCACAATTTTGTTGATAGGTGCCACCTCTTGTATCAATCAAGCAAGCATTACCAGTGTTCGCAGTCTGGTTTTGACGGTTTTAAGACGAACTGTTGGTTATGGTTTTTATTCATTGTAAATGAAGACAAAGGATCAAACACAAATACAAATACCCTTATCATACAAAACGTACGAATAGGGTGAAAATGTAAAAAAACGCGGTGGCATTTTTCGTAATTATTTACTCGTAGAGTAATTATCAAAATTACCATACAAATGATCTTGTAGGGTAATTTTGTAAAATGTTCTTGTAGAGTAATTTTGTAGAGTATCATAATTACTCTATAAGTGTATCAAAATTACTCTGTAAGTTTCAAAATTACCCTACAAGAACATTTACAAAATTACTATACAAGATCAAAATTACCCTAAAAGAATATTTTACAAAATTACCCTACAAGATCATTTGTAGAGTAATTTTGATAATTACCACAGAAACAAATAATTACGAAAATGCCATGAGACCTAGCTATAACTTATGACCAAATTGGCTGGTTTCATGGTTTTTAACCAAACCAGAAACGCAACTAGCAACCAAGTTATCAACTAGGTCTCGCACATTACGTGCGCACACGACTTGCAAATTTTCAACGATTGATATTATAACACAATAGGACATCTAAATGGTATAGGTAACCAATTTATGGCTCCAACCCTATAATTTAAATTCAGGATTTAGATGGGAATGGCTGGCTATATATACAACAAACAGATCTAAACACAAACTACCACAACACATGATAAAACACACAACAAACGCACAAACAGCACGCCTCACAGATGCTGGTACTCGGGATTAAAAGCAAGGGCCTCTCGATATATCATCTCCTTCATCTGTTCTTCAGTCGGGGCGTGATGCTCAAAGTCGAAGTTAAAAGGGGTCATGCACACAGGCTCATCACTGATGTCGTGCAGTGACGTTAGATATGGATGGGCGAGTGCATCTTCAACTGTAACCAACAAACATACAATTTCAATTAACGCAATAATAGTAGTAAACTACATAAAATGATTCTTCAACACATTTACATCTAAATGGTTTGTATTTTTATTTCTAACGGGTCAAAGAAGAGACAACAAAAAATAAAACTGATCAAATAGATTATTACTGAAATAATATAACATAAAAAGCCAATATAGTTTTTTTTTATTTTTTTGTTTTTTATAAAGGTCCTTTCACATACATTACCAATATTAAAGTGCCTCAACATGTAAAAAAGTACACGAAAAACTCACTAATCATAAGTATGTATACGGAAAACTCTCTTAACTTGTCTAAAATGTACCTTTAAAATAATGACTTGTTAACTCTTAAAGTGGTCAAAATAAGAAGAATAATTATTCTTGCCTATTGAATGTCACTTTATCAAATTTTGAACAATTAAGTCATGATTTAAAAAAATAAAAATATCATAATTACATTCATTTTAGACAAGTTTAAGGACTTTAATATACAACAATTAGTTTCTTGACTCTTATGTTTATTTTTTACAAGTTGAGACTAATATACCAAAATTAGGTCGGGGACTTTTTCGTGAAAAGTAAGAAAGTATAATTGCTTTTTACGGTACTAAACCAATAATATTGTGGTTGCAATGATATTTGTTAAAAGACTATTTATAAAACAGTTAAAATTTTAGGCATTAAAAAACTATTTATTAAACAGTTAAAATGTTAGGCAAAAAGTGTATCGGTCAACCTGTAATTCTCTGTCTAGGATCAAACGTCAACATCTTTTCAATTAGATCAATGGCAGCAAGATCAACTTGAGGAAACTTTTGATTGAATGATTGGCGAGGATAATGTGGTAGTTGTCGAATATATCTTTTCGCATTTTCATTCAGAAACCCTAATTCGGCTTCCGATGGAGTTCCAATAAGCTGCATGGTCAAAATCATTTCTAAAGTTATAACAAATAAAAAAAAGCTGAAAAACTCATTTATGTAACATAGAGTAAAATGCCATTTCCGTCCCTGAGGTTTGGCCAGTTTTGTGACTTTCGTCCAAAGGTTTGTATTCAAAAGACCGAATTACCCTTTAAGTTAACTAAAAAGACGAAAACATCCCTAACTTAAAGGAGAAAAACGGATGGAGTTAACGAGTCGGATGAAAATGGCAATATTTCAAACCTTTTGGATCCAGATGCAGAAGAACAAACCTTTGGATGAAAGTCGCAAAACTGGCCAAACCTCAGGGACGAAAATGGCATTTTACTCTATGTTACATAAAATTTTGATAATTTAAATAACAAAATACCTCCATAAGCAATCGTAGCTGGTGTACATGGTCTCTACCAGGAAATAAGGGTTTGCGGTCCATTAATTCCATAAAGATGCAACCGACAGACCATACATCAATAGCAGCAGTATAGTCAGAAGAGTTTAACAACAGCTCTGGTGCGCGATACCATCTGGTGACAACATATTCCGTCATGAAATCGGTTTCAGACGTGACACGCGCTAACCCAAAATCACAAATCTTCAGATCACAATTGGCGTTCAGGAGAAGATTGCTTGGTTTCAGATCCCTGTGCAGCACATTTGCAGAATGTATGTATTTTAATCCTCGAAGAATCTGATACAAAAAATACTGCAAAACGAAGATAAAAAATACAAAATTACAGATTCATTATAAGTATGCATTTCAATTATCAAGACAGAAGAGATACTAATCTCTATAAAATAACATCAGATCAAGAGAAACATACCTGACAATGTTCCTCTGATAATGATTGATTCGAACGAATTATTTGATGGAGATCAGTATCCATAAGCTCATAAGCAATGTAGACATCATTAAATGCCGTCCTCTGTGGGGGCGGAATTATATCTCTGATTGCTACAACCTACATGAAAGAGGAAGCAGGCATCAGTATATGTAATTATGTATAGTAGATGCCTTATCAATCTATTAAAAACGGCAGTGGTTTCGGCAATAATCGCACAGACAGAATGTAAACTTATCATTCAGTTGAACCCTAATCAATCATTTACATCCCCTATAACTCATACGGTCATACCTCAATATCAGCAACAAACTGAATACTCTAAGTAACATAGTGACCAATATATTATTTTCAGGAGACTAATGTCACATTTAAGTATTTTACATCAATGATCAACTAATCAATTAACAGCAACCGATTCCGGCTTTAATAATCAGTGCATGCATTCCAAACTAACCATGAAAACAGTTAAAATCACAACCAGAAACAAACATAATTAACACCACTACTCACTAACATTTTCATGATCCATATGCCGCAATAACTTAATCTCCCGTAGCGTCCTCTTCGCATCAATTTTATTATCAAACGCGTTCGCAATCTTCTTAACCGCAACATGCTCATTCGTCTCCAAATTCAACGCCGAACTGAAAACACACAGTTTTACAAAATCATCTACAATCAACGACTAAACACAACGACGGCAACAACAATATCAACAAAACTAGGGCCACCGATCGAACACGAAAAATCGTTTGTTAAGGAAATATACATGTTCACGAACTGTTCATGAACAATTACCGAGCGAGATTTTATGTTAAGGAAATGAACGTTTTTGTGTTCGCTTGTTAATTTTAGGTATCAAACGCAAACGAACATTCATGAACACAAATGATAACAAACAAACACAAACACAATAAGCGTTCATGATCAGAATATATACACGCAGATACTTGTTAAATAATTCATTTGTCAGAATTTTAAATATTTAAATAATACATAAAAACTAAAAACACTAATTAACTATCGAGCATTTGTCAGAATTTTAAATATTTAAATAAGACATAAAAACTAAAAACACTAACGAACTATCGAACATGTTACCGTACGTTCACCAACATAAATGAATTCTGTTTATATTCATTTTATTGTTCGTTCATTAAACTATTCGAACGAAATTTCTTGTTCGCATTCGGTTAATCATTTGCAGCCCTAACAATAACAAACAAACAAAACAAACAGTAGTGAGTAAAATAAAATAAGAAAGCACACCAAACGATGCCGTATGCGCCTTTGCCGATCGGCATAATCGGAGGCTTATACTTGACGGTTACTTCAAATATGTTGCCGAAAATGTTGTACTGGATGAAGCGGCCGCCGTGGCTGAGAGTGGCAGGGATGGAGTCGGCTCCGGTGAGCGGCGGTGGTGGTTGTGGAGGAGCGGTGGTGGCGTCGGTCATGTCGGTGTCGGGAGGGTGATTTGGTGGATCCATGTTTGGATGAATTTAGGAATGGGAGGGAAGTGGAGTTACAAGCCCTAGAAATAGAATATGTGTATGATGATGATGATGATGATGATGATGAAGGAGAGTTGGTGGTGGGTGAAAAGATGTGTTTGTTTCTACTCAACTTCCATGAATTTGAGAATGTGGTCTTGGATATATTGATTTTAGTTGTATGTTATAAGTTTTTAATTAATTTATTTTAGTGTAAATTAGGGATGAGTATTTGTTACGAGGCTTTGGGTTTGGTCTCGTGGTAGATGGAAAACCCTCTTGCTGTTTAAATAGAAAAATGTTATGAGTTTAATATCTCGAAAGTGTAACATTTAGTTTATTAAAAAAATATATAGAGATGAGTATTTGGATTCGGAAACCGGTATCAAAAGGTATTGAATTTCCTATACTGATTAGTCGATTCAGTATCCATTTTTGGCGTTTTCGATAGCGACACTTTCGGTTTGGTGCTGGTTCGGCACCGATACTAGTATTTTACCTTCAGATACCAATACCGTCCGAGCATTTATGGTACTAGTACCAATACTCAATTTTAGTGATTTTTTGTACGAGTACAGGTACCAAGCTCATCTCTGTTGTATATTATATATGAATGAGTTTTAACGTATTAAACGTAAGAAGTAAAGATTTTTTTTTTTTTTTTTGAATTTTTTCCATCTACTTAAACATGTTTTTTAGTTGAAAAATATATTTTTATATAGTTACTTTAGTAGAGTAATTATGTAATTACTATACCAGAGTAATTTCCATTTATTTATTGATTTTCTTTATATTTTGGATTTTAAGACTAAAATGTATGTTTTGATTAGATGGAAAAAAATCCTTTTATTTCTCAAGTTTAGCATGTTAAGACTCATTTGTATAATAACCTTTAGAATATATAGTAGTTTTATAAAGTGTTATAATTTTTTTTTTAAAGTGATAAAAGTTTAGAAAGAAAGTAATAAATTAAGGGAAAGTTGCTTGGGAATAAAGACTATAATGATGAACAAGTATGGGCATGTTTTCTTAAAGAACATATGAGATTTACTTTTTCATTGTAGGATATAATAAATCTGAATCTTTTTGTTCCGGCAAACAAAACTGTTTCATTATTGAAAGTGTTTCAATTAGGTCATTCAAGTTTCAAAAGTGTTTCAATCAGTTCACTTAACATTCATTTTTTATTAAAATTAAATGTTTTTTCATCCGATTCATAGGTAACCGTGATGATGTGAATTTTTGTTTCTTGTTTCTCTTTTATTTGATGCTAACATCGAACGATAACATGGATGTTAACCTGTTTTTTTTTTAATGTAATTAAAGTGTTTTTATTTTTAATAAATATAATCTATACTATATAATAAAAGAAACCATTTTGAGGACACTTGTCATCATATTAGCCCATGTTTTATAGATAAGTATTATTTTCATTTAATTTTTTCTAATTAATTATAGATAATCCTTCTACTAAATATTATTTAGTTTAATTTTTTATGGATAATTATTATGTAGTTTAATCTCCTTCTCATTTATAATTATTTAGTTTAATTTTTTATGGATAATTATTATTTCGTTTAATCTCCTTCTCATTTATAATATTATTTATTTAACTAATAGAGTAAATACGATTTTGGCCCCTTTGGTTATATCACTTTTACTCTTTCAGCCCAAAAAGAATTTTTAACATCTGAACCACCAACGTCTTTTTTTCTAATCTTTTTGGCCCCTAACGTCTTTTTTCTAACCCTTTTGACCCCTAACATTTAATGGATGAGGTTAGTGTTAGGGGCAAAAGGGTTAGAAAAAAAAGACGTTGTGGGCTTAGATGTTAAAAAAAAATCTTTTTTGGGCTAAAAGGGTAAAAGTGATATAACCATAGGGGCCAAAATCGTAATTTACTCTAACTAATATTATTTATCATTTATACATTTACGGAGTTTTAAATAATGGGTTAAATTTATTGAGACTTCGTTAACAAATTTTGCTACAACAAAACAATCTATTTATATCAATCTAAATTTTTATCTATACTATATTATATAATAAAACATTAATGTGTGACACATGTCGTTCATTGTATGTATTTATTTTATGATTTTCTCGCCTTACTTCCAAACTTATCTTATATTAATTAAATGAATAATGAGCTAATATTAAATTTTATCCTACTTTAAATTTCGAATACCATTCTTCTATTTTTCTAATAAAATATTATCCAAAATTGTAAATTGTTAATTTAAAACATTTTAAATAAAACAAATTTATTTGGTATATAAAATTACATTAATTCAACCCGTATAATATGGTTCTTATATATATAACTTTTTATTATTTAATATATAAAATTATATTTATTCAATCCGTGCAATAAAGGAAGTTTTTAAAGATATAATATTTTATTATTTAGTATGTAAATTTATTTACTCAACCCGTGTAATACACGGGGTTATAATCTAGTTTCTTATATTATAATAATCCGACCCTAGCATCTTATGCTCCATTTTTCTTTTGACACATGGAAAAAAAGACATGGTTCAATTTGAATGTTAAGTTATCTAATTGAAACAAAAACGATACGAGTGACCTAATTAGAATACTTTTGAAACTTAGTTACTATTTTGTGACATATTCCCCGTTATTAACCATCCTAACGGGTAAGGCATATGGTGTTTAATTTTTTTCTTTTTAACCAGTATTTTCTATGTCTATTTTTTTCTTTTTAACCAGTATTTTCTATGTCTATATGTAAATAACTCAATATTGGAATAAAATATTGCCTGAAGTTCAAAACTCACAAAACTTAAATTTATTTAAGATATAATTTAATTTTCTTTAATTATAAAACTTTAATTTAAATCTAGATATCCACATCTTTTCTTTGAATTTTGATATAAGTTTTATGTCAAATTAAGTATTTGTTTATCTCCAAATATTATTAAACTTCTCCATCGTCCGATTTTTCAAGTGAGTTTGCACTTCGGCCCGGCTACCACATTTTTAAAAATAAAAGTTAAAGATTGTGATGATGCGTACCAAGATAGGATGTGATGAACATAAAATTTTCCGAAAAGCCAAAACAAGTACGTGTAGGATCGTGTAGTGACCCAAATGAGTCGTTCAGAGGAGTTTTAATCTGTTTCAGATGCGGAAACTAAGAAACAGACTTGGACACAGCTTGTAATTCACTTTAAACAACTTTTTGATTGATATAACCACAAGTACAATCACAGGATAAACCGGCAGCACCTCGGTATCCAAATCAAGAACTTTACCAACTGATTTCGCTTGTGAGGTATTTATAGGACAAGAGATTTCGCTTGAAGATGACCATGTGCATTTCAAGCGAAAACACTTATGATGATTTCTCTTGAAACAGCACAAGCCACTCTCAAGCGAAATAGCCTCATTCAAGCGAAATTACTTCAAATACACACTAAAACAACCTATTTTCTCGTACAACGCACCCTGATCTACTAATTCTAATATTAGACTCGATACAAGACGAAGTCGACAGACGCATGCACCAACAGACTCCCCCTCGAATGTTGACGAGTCTTAAGTGTCGAGTCTTAAACGTCTTCAGTCTTTATCAGTCTGAACATGTAAGTATCCTCAAACTTTATCTCTTTCTTCTCTCCAGAATCACAATCTAGCTCTTAGCTCTTTTCACAGGTGTCTTCAGACTCCCCCTTTCGATATACTGGGATCGCAGTCTGGCTTGTTGAAATCACATAGTCCTCAGGTATCGGAACCTGGCACTCTATCTTCAGGTTCAGAATCGATACCTGGTTACACCTGCACATTCTCTACCCAAAAGTAAATTTCACAAATTTAACTATACAGATTCTACTCAAATTTAAACCAGAATGATTTATCAATAATAATTTCTGATAAACCACTTGTATATTCAAAAACTTTTCTAATTTAAACACACACTCCCAAACCACATGTTCATCATGTTTAGCACTTGAGATTTTGAAAATCAGCTCTCCAATATCAGTTGTCAAAAATCTTTTTGTATTTAAAAAAAAAATGCTAAAACACACTGAAAATCTTTTTGGATTTTTGAAAGTGAAATGAAATACAATAAAGAAATATTTACAAACACTATTTTTGTGAGTTTGTGTAAGAGGATCATATCAGTTTATGTGACCAATCACTAGCACCGTTAATCTTAAAACATTTTCAGTTCTAAACGATTCACATTGATTGACGATATTGTTGTCCACTTAAACTCAATTCTAAAAACTTTCAAAATGCTTACCGATACATTAAGATATATTAATTTTGCACTAAATTCTTATGGACCTCACGATCTCAGCATATCCCCTCATCATGCAATACACTGACTCAAGTAATGCCTTTAAACTTTTATCAACTGTGATTTGTGCGAAAACAAAGCAGAATGTTTAAACATTAACAATCAGGTCGATACTTCCGTATACGCAGAGAAAGTCCAATGTTTAAACAAAATAAGAAAAATAAAACAAGTTGAAGTTGTTTAGGCTTTAACCACCAGGTCGATACTTCCGTATACGCAGAGGTGATCCAAAGCTTAAACGAAACACCAAAGAAAATAAAGCAGAACGTTTAGGCAATAACATCCAGGTCGATACTCACGTATACGCAGAGGATGTCCAATGCTTAAACAAAATAAAGAAATAAAACAAGTTTAAATCTTTGCAAAATAAAATGCAAAAACACAGCGACTTTTCAGCAAAGTTGTGAAAGTTCACAAACTTAACCAGTTTTATGTCTTTCGACAATCAGCGATTACTGAGTAGGCACACAGTCAAGAAGGACAAAACTAAGTACTATGCTTTCAACCGCGTTTCCCACTAGAACTAGGCTTTTTCATTTAGGTTTGTATCGTTATCACAAATCTACTACTCTAGCTGAGCCTACCGTCACATCTTTAGTGATACCGTTTATCACATTTTATCTTTCCATTTCTTTAGCATGCTGTGACAGTCTAACTGATCTACTATCATTTCCTCTTTTTCACAACAAAACTCATTTTTGCATTTTTCAATGTTTTTGACATTTTCAAATTTTCTAATTTTTTAAAATTTTTACTCCACCTAAAATCAAAATATGTCTCAATTTTGATTTTCTGGGAAAATTTTAAAACAAACTGTACAAGATAAAGTGACAACATGATGAGAATTACTTCAATTCTCCATTCACTTTGCTTGAACAATCAGAACTCCCCCTGACAACAAAACATTTTCCCATTGTGATTTCAAAACACTTAAGTTTGTATTAATCAAAATGGTTTTTCCGGAAAATAAGTTTTGTGAGTCATATCTCAAACATGGGGATCATTCATCACCTTGTTTTCCGCAAACACTTGAAAAATTTACCAAATTTTCAACACAATCACTTGTAGAAAATCAAGTACAACTTAATGTCCCTGATTTACCACATGTAAGACGAAATCACTTTCGTGAATTTCTCAAGAAAGATGCCGATTCCTGCTCCACTCTTACTAACCTGGGAGCTCCGGCAAGTCCAGATTTTCAAGGAAAAAGAATTTCCACCCAAGTCTTACCAACCTTGGGTGTTTTTAACTCTTGTTCAGTAGGGTTATAAGTTGCTTTCTTTGTAGCATAAAAATCTTTAACCCCTTTTACTTTCCCATCAATCATCTTCCCAAAAATTTTCTTCACATTTCCATTAAAAGTTTTCTCAATATCAAATTCATTTTTCTCAGAATAAAATTGATTCAAGATCTCCACATTATCAACCTTTTGTTTAACACTTTCATTCTTTAATGATGGAATTTTAACATCATCCATTGAAGTCACAGATTTTACTTCTTTAATCTCAACTTGTGGCTCCACTGATTTTGTGGAATCAGATTCATCGCCGACTTTCTCATCAACCTTCTTAACAACCCACATTTGGTTGTCTTTTGCTCTCTTTTTGTAAAAAAATTTCTTTGAACACTCACCAACTTCATAAGTCGAATTTTCAAAAAATTTAAATTTCTCAGTTGGTGGTTCAATATCAACAACTTTTTCTTTAAGTTTTTCAGATACTCCCTGTTTTGTCTTAGTATTCGTCGAACAATTCCAAGCAATGTGACCAGTTTCATTGCACTTGAAACAAATTTGAGTATCCTTTATGTGAAAAACTCCAGTTCCTGTTCTCTTCTTTTCAGCAAGAAACTCCTGGTTTGATTGTCTCCAGAAAGGTTTCTTCTGTTCTTCTTCAGCACTTCCTCCTGAAACAAATTCTGTTTTTGTTTTATAATTTTTCTCATTTTTATAATTTTCAGATGGAATAAAACCTAAACCTTTCTTTTTGAAATTACCATTATGGTTTGGTTTCTTTTGAAAACCAAAACCAGAATTGTAACCCTTTTTCTTGTTTAATCGTTGTTGAACTCTTGAAGTGTATTTTTTAGGTTTTTCAGTAAGATTTGAATCTTTTATTTCAGAAATATTTATTTATGTCATTTTGAAAACCTTTTTTATCATTTCAAATCTAACACTTCTTATTGGAAACTCTTTGTCAGAATATAATTTGTCAGAATCATTTAAAGTGTATGCAACTTCAAATGTTTCATCATCCAAATTTGATTTTGATAACAAAAACTCTTTACTGTAAACCTGTTTAACCGACGATTTTGAACTGTTGACTGACGAACTTGAACCTCCAGACTCAGACTTTGACTCAGACTCCTCATCAGTATCCAACACCTGATCGACCACCTTTTTGATTAACTCAGACTCATGATCAGTGTCAGACGATGTGAAAGTAACATCAATGTTTTCTGGTAAATCATCAGTTGTATCGGTTTTTAGCTTTATATTTACTGCTTTTTCGACTTGCTCCTCATTTGGTTTTCTAGGAGAATAACCTTCCCAGATTGGAGGCGGACACTTGTTATAGCTAACACTCTGTTTCTTACCAGTATCCTTCTTCTTTGGCTTCTCCTCATCTTTAAATGTTTCAAAACCTGCAACAGTAGGATAGATTCGATCAATGAGATAATCAGAACTAGAATAACTCTGTAATAAACGTCTGATCCTCTCATTCTCAATCTTTTCATTTTCCAACTCCCGCTGCAACTTTGCACATTCTTCGATGTAATGATTAATTGCCTTCTGTTTTGTCATCATCACAGAATTCATCATAGTAAGAGCATCTTCTCTTTCATAATTTATCTTTTGAAGACCAGTTACTGTTCTGTTTAAAATATCATAAGACTCCTTTACATAGTTGAGATTGAATAGTAATTGTTCTTTCATCTTCTCCAACTCAGCTAGCTTCTCGTCTTTTGCTGCACATTCCTTGCATGATTCTAAACACTTTGAACAAGACTTGATGACTTTCACAATCTTTTCTACTTCAATTGTTTTCACCACCTCCTCAGCAACAATTTTAACTTCTTCATTTTGAACTATCTCATCCTTTTCACTTTCAGACTTCATTTGCTTTTGTTCTTTTGCTGCTCGTTTCTCCTTCAGCTTCTCCAAGCGATCTTCAAAATAAAAATGAAAACTTTCAGGAGAAAGATGAGATTTTGCAATATTAATATGTTTTTCTTCCTCATCATCACTACTGTCATCAGTTGGTGATTGATCAAACTCTACTGATTTGTCAGAACTATCATCCGAAGAACCAGAATCATATGGTGTTTGATCAAATACAATTTCTCTTTCTGAACTGTCATCTGAACTTTGTGAGCTTTCATCTGATGAAACAGACTTTTCATATTCATTCTTCACATTAACACCAATTGATTTCATCCACTCGGTAAACATATCTGGTTCTTTCACTATCTTCGCAATGAAAGCTTTAAAATTTCCATTCTCATCTGCAAACTGATCCCAACTAAAACCTTCTGGTAACTTTTCATCATCTTGATTGATTAAGAATGCTTTGCTATCGGATGAAATGTATTTGTTCCAGCTAAAATCTTCTTGATTCACCAAACATGCTCTCTTTGAATCCTCTATCACTTTTCTACCATGAGCCACTTGTGGTTCTTGTTGTTGTTGTTGACCAACTTGTTGATATATGGCTTTCCGGTAGTAATCATCTTTTCCGAATGGATTCTTTGTTTCACTTGCTTCCCTATTCTTGCATTCCCTCTTAAAATGACCTTTCTCCCTGCATAAAAAAACAAGTAACTTTAGATTTATCAAAACCTAAAGTAGAAACATGTGCATCAAGAAAATCATTTCTCCCAGTAATCAATTTGAACTTCTCTGCTCTTCTTAGGACACTAGCTAGACACCATTTTATGTCCATGAGCTCCATCTCTTCAGATTCTATCTGATCGTAATCCTCCTTTGTTAGCATAGGATTCCCGATTCGCCCTGCAACCAAACCTTCATAGGATAGTAGCACAGAACCAAGTAATGCCATGTGATCTTTCGCAACTTCTTCAGAGAAACTTTGACCATCAGGAAGATTCAGAGCAATGTTGCATTGTATCACATAACCATTTCCACTTTTAGAACTTTGATGCTGAACGCTTGATGTTGTATCTTTTGGATTAACACTCGGATATGAAGAAAACCCACTGCTTTTGTTAGAACCCTGATCAACATTTTCTGATGAATTTCCAGCACTAAAAGCAGTTTGAATCTTTGGACTTCTTTCAGCTTCTGGAACACTGCCTTTGTAATACATTTTCACATCTGGTTGACCACTCGGATTATTCATCCTCGCAATCTTTTGCTGTTCCAGATCTTGACCCTCAATCTTCTCAATAAATTGAGAAATCGCCAACCCATCATATACACCAGTGTTCTTTAGAATCATCAAGTAAGTACCCCACTCTTTTTGCGGTAAAGCGTCAGCTAACTTGTCGACCCATTCTTCACCATCTTTAGTTATGCTCAGCATCGACATGGATCGCACTAAGTGGCAATATCTTTCGATTAGCTTCTTTGTATCTTCCCCGGGCAGACTGGTGAATAGATCAAATTCTTTTTTAAGCAGTGCCTTTTTACTCTTAATCATATTCTCACTACCCTCAAACTTGACTTTAAGAGCATCCCAAATTGATTTTGAAGTTTTGTCATGTTGAAGCAATATAAAGATGTCTTCTTTGATGGCTTGCTGAAGTAGACTAATCATCATCTTTTCAGCTTTATACATGTCACGTTCTTTGTCACTGAATTCCGAAAGTTCTTTGATAACTTGTAGATCTGTACGTGGTAGAACATACTTCTTCAGAATACACTCTCAAGATCTTAGATGATTATCTTGGACCCAGTTTTCAAATCTATCTTTCCATCCGTAATATTCTTCAATGCTCATTAGCTTTGGAGTTTTTGTAAAGTTCCGGTTTCATTTTCCAAATTCATGTTCTGAGCAATGGCAGCCGGAGTAGTCGGGGATGTTGCGAATGCGTTGTAAAATTCTTCACTCATGATTTTGTAGCGCGTTTTCCAAAAACAAACAACTTCAAGCGGAATCAAACTTCAAGCGGGATCACCTTGTAAGAATACTTCAAGCGAAATAAGAAATTATCTTCTCAAGCGAAATCACACAATTAAACCCAAACCCTGTTCAAGCGGAATAACAACAAACAATTTCAAGCGGAATCTCTGAAATTGTTTTCAAACAGAATATCAACTGAAGCGAAATCACTGATTTCGCTTGAAACTTTTCAAGCGGAATATGATACTGAAGCGAAATACTTGATTTCGCTTGAAATTCTCAAGCGAAATAACACCTTTCAAGTGGAATAAGTCTGATGTTTGTTCAAGCGGAATCACTTCGAAGGTCCATTTCTGTCATTTTTAATCCGAATTTTAATCTGATTCTTTCAAGGCTTTGTTAAAAAGCAATTTTACACAATATATGAGAAATTTGGCCGATTTTAACCGTGAAAACTTGTTCTATTCAAGAAAGAAGGTGTAGAAATAATAAAACACAATGAAAACAGGCTGTAAACTGCAGAACTCCTCCTCCTGAGCTCTGATACCACTTGTAGGATCGTGTAGTGACCCAAATGAGTCGTTCAGAGGAGTTTTAATCTGTTTCAGATGCGGAAACTAAGAAACAGACTTGGACACAACTTGTAATTCACTTTAAACAACTTTCTGATTGATATAACCACAAGTACATTCACAGGATAAACCGGCAGCACCTCGGTATCCAAATCAAGAACTTTACCAACTGATTTCGCTTGTGAGGTATTTATAGGACAAGAGATTTCGCTTGAAGATGACCATGTGCATTTCAAGCGAAAACACTTATGATGATTTCACTTGAAACAGCACAAGCCACTCTCAAGCGAAATAGCCTCATTCAAGCGAAATTACTTCAAATACACACTAAAACAACCTATTTTCTTGTACAACGCACCCTGTTCTACTAATTCTAATATTAGACTCGATACAAGGCGAAGTCGACAGGCGCATGCACCAACAGTACGGAGGAATCTCTGGCGAAGAGCAAACGTTGTTGATAACGTGATAGAAAACTGATAGAAATTGTATTGAATTTGGAAGTCTAAATGCCAACATACCATACAAAAGTATTTATACATACAATTATGCTAGAGGAGAGATAAGGATATGTATATTTGATTTTATAATACTTATAATAATTTTTTATTTATTTTTTACTCTATCTGATTTCAAACATATTAAATGATTATTTTTTTTTCTAAATTAATAGTAAATAAGTAGAAGCAATGTTGTTAGGACGAGACTCCACCAGTAGTTGTCAGTAGATCGGACAAGGACCCATTAGGTGCCGCTGCCTGGTTAAGAGGCATATGAACCTGATCATGGGCGGTTTTCTCGCTAACCAGGTCAGGCCGATTATTACCCCTCTCTCTTCTTTCTCCTCCTCTTCTTTTTTTTTTTTTTCGATGTCCTTGTAGGAGGTGGGGGAGGCGTGGATTTGTAATTCCATCGATGATGTGGGACAATTAGTAACTGATTTATAAAAGAAGAGTTTACCACTAGTAAATATTTTATGGTTAAAAGTTACAAGGGGCTGATGATTAATATCACAAAGTACCATTATTTAAGGACTGTAGTCATTAAAACATATTTAAATAATATAAAGTTTTGTAGTCACAATTAATATATAAATCATTTTTAGTTCTTAAAAGGTCACTTGGATCTCAATAACATTGCTAAACCCACAATAAGATGATCTCCTCACTCACTACTCACTAGGTAGTTTAACCGGGCAGTCTGGTATTCAAAATCGCGTTATTAAGTAGTTAGCTTGTTCGTTAACATGCAAGACACCAAACTACTACAGCAATATAAGTATATAACAACCATTTTCTCAATCCAGCAATCTTTAAAGTTGAAAAGAAGCCACGAAGTCAAACTCTACAAAATGCTTTACAATACACATCAACCAATTCAAATCGGCTTCCAAAATATTGTATCCATCCATATAAGGTTTGCACTCTAAGCACCAATACATACAAAGTATAATATATATAAGACCCCAATACTACGGTCAGAAAGGAGAGAACAAGATATCAAGGCAAAGACGGCAAAATAGCAGATTATACAACCACCTCAAATATGGTATAAAGGGATATCCATATTTGGAGGGGGTAAAATGGTCATTTCACATTGCTGCTTGGAGCGCGGCCAATGAGCCTGCATTGGTCTGGAAGTAAAGATGAAACGACTTGACCAGAGACCTGAAAAAGTTCACCATCGATTCCACACCCGTTGTGTGTGCTTTTTCCTGGTTTCAACCTCACAGACTTGACCTGAAAAACAATAATGTTAATTCATATGCTATATTAAGATACAAAGATTACTAAGAAAACACACATCCTCCATAATCAATAGCAAGTGATATACCTTCACATATTCAACATAAGGAAGAGAAAGGTGTCGGCCCATTTGCAGAAGCAAGAAGAATCTCAACAACCTTAGTCTTCCACTTCCATGAACCAACAACAAATCCAAATTACCGTCATCATGCTCTGCTTTCGGTGCCACCACTTGAGAACTCAAACTTTGAACCGTTTTACACGAATGGTTGCAAGCCAGAATACCAAGAAACTTTCCTTTCTTAACAACCCAATTTTCTTCCGTTCTAACAACCCCGCTTTCCCTCCTTTCTCCGCTTTCAACTTCTTCTCGTGGGCCTGGCAATTCAATCGGGTGTTCCATTTCCCAATTGGGTTCCGTGTCCCATTTTGGTTCCGGGTCCCAAATTGGTCCCGGATCTGACATCGTGGATGATATGTCCTCTTTGTCATTTGCTCCTAGGTTACCCCATGATGATCTAGTAGGATCCTATTTTGTGCAACAAGTCAAATCAGTAAAATATTTGTTCATATTAGGGTTGATAGCATAACAATGTAACCAAATTGCATATATGACATATACAAGCTGTTTGTAGTGTAAAGTTATCTAGAGTAAAATGCCATTTTCATCCCTGAGGTTTGGCCACTTTTGCGACTTCCGTCCAAAGTTTTGATTTTCCGCATCTGGATCCAAAAGGTTTGAAATCTTTCCATTTTCATCCAACTCGTTAACTCCATCCATTTTTCTCCGTTAATGAGGGGCATTTACGTCTTTTTAGACATTTTTATTAAAATAAAACGCTAAAAGAAATAAAGATCCACCTCTATTGACTTTCTCCCCACCCAAACCGTTTAATCATCACAAAAACTGTCTAAAAAAACGAAAATACCTCTGACTTAACGTTAAAAAATGGATGGAGTTAACGAGTTAAATGTAAATGGCAAAATTTCAAACCTTTTGGATCCAGACGCGGAAAAACAAAACTTTCGACGTCGCAAAAGTGGCCAAATCTCAGGGATGAAAATGACATTATACTCAAATATCTATTTAGGCAAATAATTAGGTTGTGTTGTGTACATAAGTTTATCACCTGTGATGTCAGCCCACTCCACCCTTTATCAGTCCTCGACTTCGAACGTGTTCTCGGCCAATTTGAAGTTGACGAAAGTGGTTGAGGATGGATGACTTCGGGATCTGACGTCACATTACTTCTACTACTCGAAAGACGTTTTGATTTTGGATCAATCGCCCGTACATAATCAGACGGCTCAGTGCTACTACATGTTGTATCCATCTCGACTCCAGACCGACTCGGTGTCATTATAGAGTCAATACTTGATAAACTAGACGCTCTTGGGATTCCATCTGTAGTTGATCTCCTCATGACATCTGTATATAAATCTGACATATCAACTATATCTTTGTCGGCTAAGTGTTGTCGTTCTAGGTCGTTTTTTTCTTGGGATGCAGGTAAGTATTCGAGTTCATAGCTGTATTTTGGTAAGCATAAGAACTTGAGGACACCAGCAACAAAATAACGTAGAGGACCGAAGCGTTTCTGGTATTTCTCAGAAAGTTCCAACACTGTAGCAAAGATGAATATATAATCATCAACCTAATACTAATTATACTAATCAAACTAAGTAGATAATCCAATCTTTCGATAGCAACATGCCCTACCGTCACTAACAAAACCGAAGTATGAAACCGTCGTTCCAAAATGAATGACACCTGTTTGAATCCATTCGACAGCAAATACATCGGTAGCAGTGAGTCCTCCCTGGAAAAAAAATACAAGTACGATGCATATTAATATTAATAATAGCTTCAACATGAGGCAATTTCATTGTTTTTAATACATGTGTTTTGAAAAATTTCGTTCTTCCCTGCGGTGAGCTTTTCGTTGATCAGCAATGCATTTTATTTTATTATTTATATATTTTTATTATTACAGTTCATCTCTCTAGATCAAATGAACAGCCTTTTACACCAAACTAGTTAGAGGTAGACCAAAAACTGTCCAGACTAAAGAATTGTTTGACTTTATGTTTGACTTGAAACCCATACTAATACCATGCATTACCTTCACTATAGCTAGCGCAGCAGAAACTGGGTCCCGAACACCAAGAACAGTCCAGACTAAAGAATTGTCGGAGCCAGCGGGTATGATACCAATCGGGATTGAAATTGCTTCTTTCTGATTGTCTCTGCAAAGAAGACCATTTAGAACCTGCAGGAAATATAAAATCGTGTAAATGAACTACCCATAAGAGAATATTAATTCTATGACAATGTCTATCGCCGAAATAGAACAAAATATGATTATAAGCTAAAAATTTATCCAACCAATTTGACTAAAAAAAGATATAAAAAGCATGCATATTATTGTAAGTTGGCAATCATGATAATCAACGTTTGAAAGATAATTATACTCTCCATTTCCACTTAAAATACCCATTTACTATCAAGTAATTCAACCTGCAAAACTCAAAGTTAACTCCTAGCATATCATTTTTGCTTTTACTAAGTACAACTATAGCTCTTGTATAACCTAGAAAAAAAAAAGCATTGGTAATTCAACTATTTATCGCTCAATTTAGCATTAATGCATGTTTGTGTGCCCGTTACTGTGCGAATAGGCTAGTTAGAGTGAGTGTTGTATATGTAGATGTTAATGCATGAGTTTTAGTCAACGCATGAGTGTTGCGTTTGACTTGTGGACATACGTTCAGTGATGTTGAATGTATGAGTCATGCGTATATAGATATAAACGCATGTGACATGCGTTGTAGCTCCCAACGCATGAGTCTAGAACTATATATAGGTGAGACATGCGTGGAGCCGTTGATAGTGATACGTTTTAGAATGAGAGGAGATCGAACTCACTTGTTCTCTCCTTGTGCTTAAACGATGTTAACTCTTTCGGTATGAAAGAATCTGTGATGACTAACCGTTCTGCTGCCAAAATTTCTACCGAATTTGTTATAAGTTATAACTACTAAAACTTCCGTCTTGAGCGTATTTAAACACTAATCCTTAGGAAACATGATCCGTTTTCACGTATTTTCACAAAATACAACATCAGAGTCATCTAATTTTGGCAAGTTCTATCACCTACCACTTATTATATTTATAGGCTACCTTTTTGGATTCCTTACAAGTTCACCCTAGCCAGAACTGTGATACTCATTCTGTGCACTTTAATAAACCTTACTTTTTTATTGTATAAGGAACAGTAGCTGATCACTCAAACCTGATGTCAACTCCGGTAACTTCATTCACTCACTTGTATTATGATATTATAGTGGCCAAATCTGATCAACTAAAAATAAAAACCAACCTCGTTGACGATTCCATCGCCTCCAACACATATAATTCCTGGTTTAGGGACAAAAACACGATAGATTGAGGATTCGAAATAATCTCCAATAAAAAACAAAAGGATAAAATAAATAAAAAAGATATAGAATGCCTACCATCAGGACATGTGCTGAAATCAACATTGAACGCTAAATTTCTAGCATGGCCCGCAGAATTTGTCTTGACTACCTCCAGCTTAAACCCTGCTAACTGTAAATGAGAAATGAAGTATAAATGTATAATTCCCAAGAATAAAATGGAACTCTTAATCATCATCATCATACTCAGTATATCCCACCAATAGCAAAGCTAAGGTAGGGTCTGAGGAGGGTGAGATGTAGACAGCCTTACCTCTACCCCGTAGGAATAGAGAGGCTGCTTCCAATGAGACCCCCGGCTCGATTGTAGTTTTGCATCAAGCCTTGGACATAAGGCACATAACACTCAGCAATTGAGACAAACGCCGATTAGTGCATGTACCCCCTTGTCTTTTGGCTATCAACGCCACCACATGATGCATGATTAACCATCCCCCTCTTTTAACGTTATTTTCACGAAATTAGTAAAATAACGTTAAAATTAGTGCACTTTCACTTTTGCCCCCCGAGCGCCCACGCATATATACATTATATGAGCATACCGCAAGCGGGGCATAAAATGGAACTCTTAATGATTTGTTCAAAAACTTGTTAAACACATTACATAAATATAAGAGAGTAAAATGCCATTTTCGTCCCTGAGGTAGTGAGGTTTGGCCAGTTTTGTGGCTTTCGTCCAAAGGTTTGTTTTTCCGCATCTGGATCCAAAAGGTTTGAAATCATGCCATTTTCATCCGGCTCGTTAACTCCATTCATTTTTCTCCATTAAGTCAGGGGTATTTTTGTCTTTTTGTTAACTTAAAAGGCAATTAGGTCTTTTTCACTTTATGTACAAGTATTCAAAACCCTTTTTAGATTAACGAAAAAGACGGAAATACCCCTGACTTAACGGAGAAAAATGGATGAAGTTAACGAGCCGGATGAAATTGGCAAGATTTCAAACCTTTTGGATCCAGATGCGGAAAAACAAACCTTTGGACGAAAATCACAAAACTGGTCAAACCTCAGGGACGTAAATCGCATTTTACTCAAAGCAGAGAGTCCTAAAAATATTTAAGAGAGAGAATTTTATAGTAAAACCATATTGAGAATTATATAGATTACAAAATACCATAAATATCGGTTCAACCAAATTATGGAAAACTTTGCTAGAGCGACCACGACCGGACCGTGGATTTAAGATGACTAGCATCCTCGGTGGACTTTTACTTTTGATATGTGAATAAGAAAAGTCGGTAGGCAACATTTCGGAACCATGTTTCTGATGAGGTGAATGATCCACAAAACAATTCTGATCTGCGAATCCGGAAACCCATTGAAAAGCTTCATCTGGAGTAGAAGCCAAAAAGCGAAAATCCTTCCTGCTTCGACCGGATTTCGTAAAACAAGAAAGGCTGTATGAAGGCCTTTTTATAGGGTATGAATGTACTGTAAAATGTCTCAGACCATAGTTGTAAGACACCTGCATGTGTAACAATTAACTACAACGTCCATATGTGAAAGCGAATGTATAAATTAAATTGGGTGTGTATTTTATGCATAATTATAACTTAAAAAAGAGAAATTCAAATAAGATTTTATATATTAAATGTAATTGTATTAAGGCCGTTCCAAAAAATGTAATTGTATTATATACAGTTGTGTTTTTCTGTAGTAAATTTTCATTTTTATATATTAAATTGCGGAGAAAAGTTGAACAGTAAAAAAAATCGGGTTGAACGCGTTCGGGTTCATATGTATGACACGATTTTAGGGTTCGGTATAAACTTACTGAAATGACATCATCAAGGCTTAAAACATGAGAACCCCAAACCAAAGCCTTGCTTGTAAGCTTAGCATCAACAGGATCCAAGTGAGAAAACTCTGTTGAATTTTGCGCATCAGTCGCTTTAAAGGTCTTTCTCTTATCCAAAACTAGCTTTCCAGATAACACTTCATAGCCCAACAAATCAGATTGCTCATCTGCAATATCAATCCTGTGTTCTTCCCTCTTTGCTTTCTTGGAATCATCACTGCTGGCGCTGACATCATTTCGCCTTGAAGCTTTAGTTTTAGAACGCTTTTCAGGAAACACAACTGGAGACGTTTGTTGACCGGTAGATATTTGGGAGCAACAATTAAGGTGGCAAAGCGCTTGCTGAGGGGTTCTTAACGAATTGCTCTTCGGAAGACTGCCACTGTTCTGCATGCCGTTTACAGTGCAGAAAAAAAACGGAATGCGAATGACAGCGGCAATCGGAATTTTGTCTTGGCTGTCAAGTAAATAGATGGTCAGAGTCAACCATAAGAACCAGCATAACAAAAACAGTCAGCGTACTTTATAAATCTAGATGCGTGTAGAGCATTCTTATATAATCAATAAAATTGTAGGTTCCAAAAGATAGCAACAGACACACACCAAAAGATAGATTTTCGGAGCTAACAGTTGCTTTTAAAGTCCCATAAAAACTACAAGATATCCTTTCTGTAAACTTCTTAATCCATAATTACATAAACACATAAAACATCTCAATACTCATTACGACTGAAACAACAATTTGGGTAACAATCTACAGCCAATGTTGTAGAAATCGCTAGGCGCTAGTCGGACAGTGAGGTACCGCCTAGGGATTAATCGGATTGGACTTTTTATATAACTTTGCAAATTTATAAAAATATAGAGTTAATTCTATACATTTTATATATAAACATACAAGTTTGAGAAAGATATGTAAATTAGTGAAAGATAGAGGGCTGTTAAATGTTAAAAAACCAAAACATAATAAAATCTAATCCCTTACCCAAGTTCATCACGCCGCTCTTTTGCAAATCTTCATCGTTCATCAGATACAAAAACAAAGCACAAACCCTAATCCCCAAATTCCCTTCATCTAAACAATTATTTCTTCAATGGGGTTCGATTTTGAACAATGGATACGGATGCAGGTCTGATTTTGGTTTGAATCGAGGTAAGAACTCATTCCACTCGATAGATTTGGTCCGATTTTGACCCATTATGATCCAATTTTGACCTGTTTTTTTTTTGACCGACTAGTCCGATTTTAGACGATTTTTGACCGATTTTGACTTTTACCGCCTAAGTTGACCGATTCGGGATAATCCAGGCGATGGATCTCCGATCAGCGCCTAGGCGCCGCCGCCTAATCCGATTTCTACAACACTGTCTACAGCAATATAAACACAAATTGCTAATAATGATAATAAACAACTCAATTTAAGGGTTTATGGCAATCAAACATCACCAAAACCTTCTACAACACATATTTAACCACTCCACCACCACTAATTCCACTATACGGTTGAATCAATCATGCACGAGTTACATAACAAGATAACATCAATTTAAAACACACCTAGGGCCAAATCGAATCCAGTTCAAACTTCTAACCTACAAAACCACCAGGAAGTATACACAATCTCTCCTGTAAACAAAACAACTTAACACGCAATTTCACTACAACTGAAACAACGATTTAGGCAACAATTTTACTGCAATACAAACACAAATCCCGTAACCAAAACAACTGAACATAAGAATCTTCATACGCAATTTCACTACAGCTAAAACAACAATTTACTGAACATAAGCATCTTCATACGCAATTTCACTACAACTAAAACAACGATTTAGGCAACAGTTTTACCGCAATCTAAACACAAATTATTCATAATAATTCTCCTGTAAACAAAAAAAAAATGAGCATAAACATCTCAATACGCAATGTCATCAAACCTATAACAACAATTTTAAATCAACATAAACACAAACTGTTCATAATAATCCTCTAGGCAACCAGATCGAGTACAAAACAGCATGGTAACGAACTAAAAGTGCGAGTAGTTACCGAATTGAAGCGATCGGAGGTTAATCGTGAAGCAGGAGCGGAGATGGAGGAGTAGAGTGATTGGCGGCTGGTTGAAGAAGATGATTTGGTGAATATGATGGAGAGAATTGAGAAATTAGGGTTGGTGAGTGGCGGTGGACGGTGGCGAATGTCAACGGGGACGGCGGCGGTAGGTGGAGAGTGGCTGAATGTGGGGAAATGATGGATTGTGTTGGAGAAGAAAGGGTCGACTGTATCATGATCCAGAAGCAATTCCACTCAGGATAATTTTTTTATATAAATATTTTTTTTGTTATCACTAATAAAGTAAGCTTTTTTAAAAGAGAGTAGAATTAATTAAATTAATGTGAGTTATGACTTATGAGTGAAGTTTAAAGAAAAGTTGTTTTCATTAATCGTTGGTATTAATAAGTAAATATTAATATGTTTGATATTTATTTTTTTAGAAATATGGTATATACATAAGGTGGGGTTATTCTAAAAATGTTTTTCTTTTATAAAAAGTGTAAGAAGTGTTTTAAACCTGCTATTGAAAAGAAAGGGAGTCTTAGGACTCTCTATACTGATGTTTCAATGGGTAAGTGTTCTCACACTTGTATTTTATTACATCTCTTTGCCTTCGTTCTTTGTTAACATATTTTCTCTGTTGCAAAGGAGGCACTCGCGCGGCCTAAAATCACTGTTATCCCTCCCAAGGCTGCTGCTACAGTTGGAGAGAAGGCTGTGGAGGCGAAGAAAGCTGCGAAGAAGCCTGTCGATAAAACCCAAGAGGTTGAGAAGACTCCGGAGGTTGTGAAGGTTGCGGAGGTTAAAGAGTCCATCTTTGAGCATGTCGAGAAAGAAGTGCGGGTTGAGGAACCCTTCGTGCAGCAGACTGCCCCCATTGAGATTGAAAAGATTACACCAACTGCTGGGGAGTTTGTTGACGACGTGCATGAAGAGGGTCGTGTGGAGACCCGATGTCGTAACCCCCGACCCCTACCCCGGGAACGGGCGGCCGCGAGCGCAGATTCAGTGGTATCGGTGTTTATTAATTTAGCAGTGGAAATTTCATCAGGACCGTAGTTAGAAAATAGTTTATCAGAGTAAAACACCACATTTTTATAATAATAAAACTATGGGAAAAACCCAAGTTTCCATTACAACATGTTTATAGGGATAAACCCTAATTTATTTAAATAAAAACTTCTTTCTTGTTTAGACAACTTTTGCCACTTTTCCAAGCCTTCAGTGCTCTCCAGCTGGCTTCTATTTGGCTTTCATATTTTGTTACCTGAAACGCGTTTTAAAAAGTTTTATCAGCAAGAAATACTGGCGAGTGAATCCCAGTTTGATCAAAACAAGTTTTTATCATTTTACAGTATTGAGGGCATCCGCAATTACATTTGTTTACAACCTACAAAACCACCAGGAAGTATACACAATCTCTACAACTGAAACAACAATTTAGGCAACAATTTTACATCAACATAAATTGTTTACAATAATCCTCCTATAAACAAAACAACTAAACATAAACATCTTAAAACGCAATTATATTATATTACAACTAAAACAACGATTTAGGCAACAATTTACTGCAATACAAACACAAATCCCGTAACCAAAACAACTGAACATAAGAATCTTCATACGCAATTTCACTACAACTAAAACAACAATTTACTGAACATAAGCATCTTCATACACAATTTCACCACAACTAAAACAACGATTTAGGCAACAATTTTACAACAATCTAAAAACAAATTATTCAAAATAATTCACCTGTAAACAAAAAAAACTGAGCATAAACATCTCAATACGCAATGTCATCAAACCTAAAACAAGAATTTAAATCAACATAAACACAAACTGTTCATAATAATCCTCTAGGCTACCAGATCGAGTACAAAACAGCATGGTAACGAACTAAAAGTGCAAGTAGTTACCGAATTGAAGCGATCGGAGGTTAATCGTGAGGCAGGAGCGGAGATGGAGGAGTAGGGTGATTGGTGGCTGGTTAAAAAAGATGATTTGGTGAATATGATGGAGAAAATTGAGAAATTAGGGTTAGTGAGTGGCGGTGGACGGTGGCAGATGTCAACGGAGACGGCGGCGGTAGGTGGAGAGTGGCTGAGTGTGGGGAAATGATGGATTGTGTTAGAGAAGAAAGGGTTGATCGTATCATGATCCAGAAGCAATTCCACTCAGGATATTTATATATATATATTTGTGTTAGGATCTGAGTTTCTTATGATTGTGTTTTGTTTGACAATAATGAAAATGAACAAGATCAATTGCAGCGGAATTAAATGGAAACAAACTTTCACACACGATCAAATAGGATAATTGCTTTCAACGCACATGTTTGTTCATGGAATCAAATGATTATATTTATTATAAACTTCAATTACACTGTATGCATGTATTACAAAGCAATAGTTTGTTCGTACAGGAAGACAAGTGATGAAAGAGCTAATAGAACAGTATAGGGTACTGTTCTATTTATAGGCATGAGCAAACCACTGAAGCATCTTGGCTGACGTCACCATGAAAGTGACATCTAACTTCCTAACAACCTGTAACTACTGATCTATACAAGCACTATTATCTTAATTACTGATTACATTACAATACAAATAAATAAACTAAACTACTGCTTCTCATTCCTTTGTTGTGACTCCAGCAGTACTTTATATCTTCAGCAGTGCTTGACCCATATCAGTAGATTGAGCATCAGTGCATAGTCTTCAACAATCTTTAATCAACAACAGTTGTTGAAGGACAACAGTTGTAAACGAACAGTAGATAGAGGTCATCAGTTGTTAGAACCACTTTCAAGGGGAAAGATTGTATACAGCATCTGCTTATTCTGGATCCACTGCTTTGACCTAGTTTTGGCTTTATCAACTGTTCCTTTGGTAGGGTTCAATCCCAACAATCTCCCCTGGAACAGATGATGCCAAAACCCTTCATTATTAAGGATCTTTATTGCCTCATCAATAATTCCCTGACTTGCCCTTTGAATTGTAATTCAAAGTCCAAGGAATCTGTGTCATCCTCATCCCTGCACAGTGGAAGATCAAGGAGATCTTGTAGATGTGCAACACCCAGGCCCAATGCTTGTTCCCTTGATAAATTCTTCACTTCACCACTGGATTTGAGCAAAGTCAATACGTGGGTCTGTTTGTCAGATTTCCACTTTAGTATTTTTGAATTCAGTGGGTTTCTTGGGAGAGGCTTTATTGATGATGAGTTTGGAGATGGTGGCCTAGTGATAACTGGTTGAGCAATGCTTTGAGCTTTTGCAAGTTCAGGATTTTCAGCTATCATCTGCTTGAGGACCATTTTTATAATGAAATCCCCTGCTGCTACATCTTCTGCTGTTTCTGCATCCATCTGCTTTTGTTTCCTTTTTTGATAAAGGATGGCAGTAGGTGGAACAGTGGATTTCCTGACTTGTAGCTTTTGTGGCTTGGCAGAAACCACTGTTTCAGGATAATCTGGCTTTTGTGGCACATTTGGATTCTTCTTTCTCAACTCTTCCAACTTTTTATAAGAGGCTAAAACCTTATCTTCTGACCATCTTGTCACCTGATTCTTTGACCCAAAATCAGCTGTTATCAGCTCTTCCTTCACTCTCTTCAGTTTTAAAGTTCTTTCTGGTACATTTTTCTTGTACTTTGACCAAACAGGAGGAGTGTGTTTTATTTTATCTTTGTTCATTTTTTCAATTCTTTCTAACTCCTTTTTGAGCTCACTAAGGGTCCATTATTTGTATTGATCCCTTTCTCCCTTGTATCTCTTGAATGCCATAATGTATTCAATGTAATCTTTTCTCAGGTTTTCATCATCTCTTTCTGAGAGTTTTTGACACAAATCTTTTGAAAACTGCTCCAAAGTTCTGACTTGTGTGAGTAGATATTGATTGTTTCTTTGAATCTCTTTGTTTGATTTGCCTTCAGTATTTCTTTTAGAGATATCCTCTGCTTGTTGACCCTTTAACTTCAAGTATTCTTCAATGTTGTTAGGTCTGGGATATACTTGAAGAGATGGCAAGTTCCTTTTTGCAGGATCATCTTCAGAGTAGAAGGATTTGATCTCCTCTCTAACTGCTGGAAAATCTAATGGATACTGAACAGCTGCAGGAACAATGGCAGTGTTTGGATTTTGAACTTGTACTGAAGAGATTGTATCAAGGTTAGGAATGATAGCAAGGATCAGTGGTTGTGAAGATGTTGGAGGTGATGAAGAATCATCATCCAGTATAATCCTTCTCCTTTTGGGTTTAGGAGAGGTTGATGGTGTTTTGGTGGGTTGATAAGTGGTGATTTGAGTGGTGGTGATTGAAGTGGAAGGTGGATGACTAACCGCTGTTGAAACAACTGGTGTTTCAACCACTGTTGTCATTACAACTGATGATGTGTCATCAGCTGTCTTATGCTTTTTGGCAGGAGAGATTTTTGGTAGGGCAGTGGTTGAAGTGTGTGTTGATGTAGTGGTGGCAGTTTGTTGGTGCACTTGTGTCTGTACTTTGTCTGTATTATGTCATGATACCAAACGATGTCTTGTGATAGTCTGAGTTACGTCTTAGGTTTGTTATTATGTGCGTTCGATGTAAGTTTGACCAAGTCAACCATCCTCCTGGTTTGACTTGAACAAACAGTTAGCACATTGGTTGAAAGATGTTTGGGTCGAAGGATGTGTCATCGAAGGATAGTTTAGATCCTTCGATGAGCTCGAAAGATAAACCTCCGATAGATATGGATGGACCTCGAAGGATATCATCCTTCGAGGTATATGTGGATCCTTCGAGCTGTTTCAGATCGATAGATGATCTTTCGATCAGTCTATCTGATCCTTCGACCAGACGATCTGTGTTTGGGTATATATACCCATGCATTGTGCTCACTTCATTTTTTAGAGACAAGAGGTGAGACAAGGTGTGAGTGTGAGTGAACATTCTGTTGAGAGCACATACACACAAGTGTTTTAGAGAGTTTGCAAAATACTTTTGTAAACATAGCTTTGTAACCGAACCTTTCTTCGTATTAATACAAGTGGTGTTAATCGGTGAAGATTGTGTGTTGTGCTTGTGCTTGTTCTATCTCGGTTTGCATGCTAGCTTGGATTCCGCACTTGCTAGTGTGTTATACATAACAAGGATTAGGTTGAACCTCAACCTCCGAGGGACCTACAAGTGGTATCAGAGCCGTGGCTCTTTTCCTTGTTAAAAACCGAGTTTTTACAAGACTTTGGAGTGTTTTGGACAAAAACTCACATGGTTTAGCACCCGTTTTTAGTGTTTTTTTTCTTTTCCAGTCGTAAAAACGTGTTCTAAACTTACCGGGTGTGTTAAAAGACGGGTTGGGTAACTTAAAAACTTGTTTTTAAGAAGTTTGGTCTTCTCCGGCCAAATTCCTGCTTACTCCGGTGACCGGTTTCTGGTCCAGAACCTTGTTTTCTTGGTAATATTTTATTGTTCAAATCTGTTTTGGCAGAAAGCATGGTCTGACCATACCTTCTGCCGAAAGATTTCCACCAACCCATCACCTTTTCACCAACCTGTCACTTTTGTCAACTGTGTCAGTCAGATCGAAGGATATCCTTCGAAGTCGAAAGATCATCTTTCGATCAAAGGAGGTTCGATAGATAATCATCCTTCGAACATCCTTCGAAGTCTGTGACTTATCCTTCGATCCAAGGAATCTTTTCGAAGCATACATCTTTCGGTCTACAGTTCTTTTTCGAAAGATAAGGATCCTTCGTTTGGAGAATCTTTTGAAATCATTGTTCGAAATTCAACAGTGATCTTTCGAACACTGTTGATCCTTCGAACAAGTCTTGATCCTTCGACCTTAGTTTGTTTATGTTTAACAAGTTTGTGATTTTCAGGTATTATTATTCTTGATAAAAAATGAATCCAAGATGGGGTACTCCGGTAAATACAGAGATGTATTTTGGTACTCCGTCTCCCGCACCGGTATCTTCTCAAGCTAATGCAACTTCTACCGGTCAATGGGCATTCGTATCAAATCAAACTCCAAGTATTCAAAGCATTCTCTTAAGCGAGAGCGAAACCGGAAGTTTGAATCGGCCTCCAAAGTTGATGCACTTATACGAATATCCAGGATGGATTGACAGATTCCATACATACGTCCTTGGACAAAATACAGAATTGTGGTTGCGGTTCATCACAGATTTCGATCAAACAATAGAGGTTGCCGCATCATCTGCTGCTACGTTTGCAGATCTTACGGAAGATCAGAAGAAGGTCTATGATTTGGAAAAGAAGGCATATGCCATTCTTACTCAGGCGTTAAGTAAAGATATTTATCATCAATTTGTCAGTTACAAGACAACGAAGAGGTTGTGGGACGCATTGAAGACAAGGGGCGTAGGAAATGAAGCGACACGTCAATTGAGACGTGAGTTGCTAAAGAAAGAGTTTGATGGTTTTACTTGTATGGAGAATGAATCTTTAGGAGATTTGACAAGTCGATTTAATCATTTGCTGACTGAATTGGCAAATTTTGAGGTTGTTACAACTTCAGCAGAGATTGTGAAAAAGTTTGCAGATGCGTTGCCACCTCAATGGAATACTTTCTTGGAAATCATGAAGTACAATGGCACTTTAGCTACAACAAACTTCAATGACTTTGTTCAACTCCTGGAAAACAAGAATCAGGAAGAAACTCTCAAGGCAAAAAGAGTTTCCGTGCCACAAAATCCTGAAATGTATTATGGAACTTCTAGCACTTCTACAAAACCTTCTTCACACGCTCCAATTCAAACAGCGTTTGTGTCTAGCACTGACATGTATGGCAATACTATCCAAGTTCCGGTCAAGCCTCCTCCAACAGACATGTATGGAAATCCGCTTGAACCAGCTCCTCAACCAGTACCACAACAGCAAAGCCAACGACCTATCAGAGCAACTGATATGTTCGGAAATCCATTACCTGTTCGATCTACCGGACCAACTGACATGTATGGGAATCCACTTCCTCCTCAATCTACCGGACCAACAGACATGTATGGGAATCCACTTCCTCCTCAACAGCAAGCGTGTTATGGAAGCACATCATCTGCTGGTCAACAATCAAAGCCAAATACAGTACGGCTCGACACCTCAAGCTTTTCTAAAGTCAGTGTGGAAGTAGCAAAGGAACACATGGAGCTGCTAAACACTTTGGTGAGCGCATACTGTGGATTAGTAGAAGGTCAGATTGGTAACATTAATCTGACACAAGAAGACTATCAGCAGATCGATAAAGAGGAGATGGAGATGATGGACATCAAGTGGGCCTTTGCCAGTGCTGTTAGGCGAGCAAAGGATTTCATGGAAAGAACTGGCAGAACCAGCTTGGAAAGCAAGAAAGACACCAAGTATGGGTTTGATAAGCAGGCTGTTAAGTGTTTCAATTGTGGTGAACGTGGTCATTTCAAACGTGAATGTACGAGGCCATCTCAACATGGAAACCAAAATCCTTTCAGAGGTCAAGGCAACAAGGGAAATCAGAACCAAGTAAGGAACAATGAGCGCACATTGGTGCCTGTCAACAACCAGAGTCAAGCAGGACCATCTAATGCCAACCAGGCACTTGTGGTTCAAGTAGATGAAGGTTGTGATTGGTCAATCCAGTTGGGAAATGATGCTCCAGATGGAACAACATGTTTTGCTGAAGTGGTTAAGGATTTAAATCACGCCAGTGGTGGAGAATCTTCCGCCAATGGTGGTGAATCTTCTGAGGATGAAGACTCTTCTGGTTATAGTAGAAGTTCGGATGAAGAATCCTCGAGTTCAGGCGATGATCATTTGGATGACACATCAAGTGCGTCAGTTAATGCAGATATTGATGAGCTATTGGAAGAAGCTGCAGCAGGAATTCAAAGAAGATCTATTTTGGTGGATCAAGCTGCTTATTCTTCGTCTTCTCTCCATTCAGCCTTTATGGCTAATGTCGACAGTTCATCAAGTCAGGTATGTGTCGATGAACCCATTGCTGTTAGTTGTGATAACTGTGATAGTTTAAATGTTAAATGTGCTGATTTAGAGGCAAACATGTCTGAGTTGCAAGGCAAACATGATGCTTTACAAGCTAGTTTGTTTGACTTGCAAGACAAACATGTTTCTTTGAATGATAAGTGGTGTGAATTGCAAAGCAAACACGAGGCTTTGCAAGAGAAATATGATGTGACATTCATTCATAATTAGAAATTGACCGTTGATCTCTCAAAGTGCACTGAAGCCAACATGTTTTATGAAAACCATGAAAAGGAGTTTAAATCGGTAATTGAAAAATTAAAGAAAGATAAAACCGAGTTAACTAAAATGGTTTCCAGAAAACAAACTGACATTAATTTGTATATAACTCGTCTTGAGGTAATGCAAAAAGAAATGGCTTGTGTCAAAACTGAAAGTGAGGCGATCCAACTTAAGCTAGACAGTTATTTGAGCTCTAGCTATGTGTTGGATCACATCATTGACGTACAGAAAGAGAAACGGGATGTCACATGCATTGGATACAAGAAATGTCCACCACCTGTGAGACACAATTATGATGCCATGCCTGACGAGGAGGATAGAACTTTCTTTGAACCATCTGTTCCTCTAGATGTTAATGAATTTGCAGCAGGACTCGGATACCAGAAGGAAGTATCATCAGATTCAGATGCGTCAGCAGATACATTTGTAACTGCTGAACAAAATCAGGATCCTCCAGTTGTGATTGAGGATGCTGATTCTTCTGATGATGAATCTGATGATACTAATTCAGCAAAGTCTGATGCGGTAATCAAAGAAGAGGACATACCTCTTGAGAATCATATTCTATGTGATCCTCCCGCAAAGCCCGCTAAGACTGCTGCAACCGAGTCCTCGTCTGCAAAGGAGTCGGAGAGTGTGGATTTGCTGTACACTCTTGTTGGTGATGAGAAAATTTATTCTGACAAAGATTTTCCTATTAAGAATGTTAATCAATCATTAATCAGTAAAGTCTTTGAAAATTCGACAAGTAAGTTTTTGGGAAAGACAGGATCACGTGTTACAGTAACACAGTGCCCTCCTATCCCAAAGGCTGAAATTCGAAAACAATATGGCAATAAAAAATTACCAATAGTGCAAAAACAGCAAAATCATACTAAACCAAAAGGAAAATTACCGGCTCAAGGTCAAAGGAAGCCGAATCAAAAGAAGAACAAGAATGTGAACTTTGTGAAATCTAAGGGAACGGACAAAATTGCGACATTTGAGAACCAATCTAACTTAGATTTTGTCAAGAAAGCAACTGTGATGAAAAGAAATGAACCAAATAGTTCAAAACCTAGTACCTCGGGATCACAAAGTTCATCATCGGCAAGACGATCACATGATACTTCGGGGTTTGTTGAAAGAAGATCATGTTTTGAATGTGGTACAATTGGACATATAATACGAAACTGTCCGTATCTTCATAAGTTGAAAGCAATTGATGATGATCCCCGTGAACGCAATCACCAAAAGCGATCTGTTTCTGTAAAACAAGATCCCCGACTTGTAAGAGAAAGGGAAAAGAAACAGAAACGCCAACAAGTCAAGGTGATTGAAAAGGCACTTAAAACTGATGTGGTTCAAAAACAATCTGTTTCAGTTAAACCAGAAAACTCAAAATTTTCAAAAACTTCAAACAATCACGAAGTTAAATTGTCAAACAATCAAACTGGTAAAACTCAACAGACATGGAAACCTAAATTGACCACAAGTTCAGAGGGACCATCACAATTCTTGAATCATCAAAGAATAGAAGTTATTGTTGTTGATGAAAATGGAAGACCCAAGACCACAATGGCTTGGGTCCCTATCTCCGACTAATTATGTGAGTTCATGTGCAGGGTGTTCCAGGAGGAACTATCAGTAGTCATTGGATTGTTGATAGTGGGGCATCCAGGCACATGACAGGCGACATGAAGCTTCTCTATGACGTCAAATCTATTAGAGGAGGTTATGTTGCTTTTGCTGGAGATAAAGGCGGATATATTACGGGTGAAGGAATGATTTCCAATGGGGTTGTTAGCTTTGATAAGATCAACTTCGTACAACAACTTGATCACAATCTTCTTAGTGTTTCTCAAATTTGTGATAAGCAGTTCTCAGTACATTTTGATGCAAATGGATGTTATGTGCTGAAACCCGGCTTCAAAATTCCGAAAGAATGGATTCTCTTGTCGGCTCCAAGGATAAATGACTTGTACGTCCTTGATATGAGCCAAGCTATCACAACGTCTGCACAAGCAACCTGTTTCGTTTCCAAAGCCACAGAAAAAGACTCAATCTCTTGGCACAGACGAATGGGTCACATTCACTTACGCAAAATGAATCATTTGGTGTCAAATGAATTGGTGAATGGTGTTCCTCTTAAAAACTTCCATCTTCAAGACGTCTGTGTCTCGTGCCAGAAAGGAAAACAAACGAAGAAGCGACACCCTACAAAGAAAATCAACACGGTGGCTGTTCCTCTTGAACGTTTGCACATGGATTTGTTCGGTCCTGTCAAGCACAAAAGCATTAGGAATGATCAATATTGCCTCGTGATTACTGATGATTATTCAAGATTTTCTTGGGTGGCGTTCATGGCACACAAGAGCGAAACCTTCGGTATTATCAAAAACTTGATCATTCAGATTGAGAATCTATATAAGTTGAAGGTTAGGCGGATACGTAGCGACAATGGTACTGAATTTAAAAATCATGCCATGGCGGAGTTTTGCACTTCTAAAGGTATTCTTCACGAATTTAGTGCAACTTATACTCCTCAACAGAATGGCGTCGCTGAACGTAAGAACCGCACATTGATCGAGACTGCTAGGACTATGTTGGTAGAATCGCAGTTGCCCATTCCATTCTGGACTGAAGCTGTGTCCTCTGCATGTTACACGTTGAACCGAGTCCTTACAGTCAAAAGGCACAACAAGACCTGCTTTGAGCTTCTTAACAAACGGAAGCCAGATTTGTCATATCTTGAACCGTTTGGAGCTCCGTGCACACTAATCGATCCTAATGGAAAGTTTGGGGCAAGAGCCATTGAAGGATACTTTCTTGGGTATTCCACCCCGAACTTAAGAGTCTGGAATCTAGAGACTAAAAGGGTCGAGGAATGGTCTGAAGTCAGAGTACAAAGGCACACTTTGCCAGTTAGAAATCCTGGTCAGCCTTGGATGTTTGAGTACGATGACTTTTTCAATTCGATCAATGTTGAAGCAGTTGAAGAAAACGCTGCGGCTAGGATGTTTTTCGAGAGTGACAATGCAACAGATTCACCGTTGGTTCGTCCCATTATTGTCAATCAAGAACCATCTTCAGTGAACAATAATGCTCTCGATAATGAGGATTTTCACGATGCTACCGAATTGAACGAATCTTCAGAGGATGATGAATTTCTAGATGCAGATCAAGAAGCTCCAACAACAGCAGTTCATGGTACTTCAGAGGGTACTCCTCCAGTGGACGCCCCTAGAACAGCTGAAGCTACTGCATCATCCTCTTCGCCAATTCTGGGCATTGAATTGATTGTAGATCTCAATCTCAACAATCTGGGTACAAACATTCCAGTTCAAGATAATCCAGAAACAAGGATTCACAATACCCATCCTCAACAAAACATCATCGGAAATGTACAGAGTGGCGTTCAAACGAGAAACATGTTGCGAAACAACAACAATGCAGGCTTGTATGCGACGATTAGAGAATCTGGTCAACAAAATGATTGGTCTTTCGCGTGTTATGTCTCACAGGAAGAGCCAAGAACTTGGAAAGAAGCTTTGAAAGATAACTCATGGGTAGAAGCAATGCAGGAAGAACTGCAACAATTCCAGAAGCTTGGTGTCTGGAAACTCGTAGAGAAACCTGCTGGTTACAAGAAGATTGGTACCCGTTGGGTGTTTAAATGCAAAAAGGATGACCGTGGAGTCGTTATTCGAAACAAAGCAAGGCTAGTCGTTCAAGGTTTTCGTCAGATAGAAGGGATCGACTACAACGAAGTGTATGCACCTGTTGCACGTCTAGAAGCAATTCGGATCTTTCTGGCTTATGCCTCATTCAAAGGTTTCAAGGTATACCAGATGGACGTGAAAAGTGCATTCTTACATGGTGTGGTGGAAGAAGAGGTGTACGTCGAACAGCCTCCAGGTTTTGAAGATCCTATCCATCTCGATCGGGTTTGGTTGCTCAACAAAGCTCTATATGGTCTACATCATGCACCGCGAGCTTGGTATGCAACCTTATCTAATTATCTGCTGGAGAATGGATTTCGCAGAGGTCTTATCGATTGTACTCTTTTCATCAAAGAACAAGATGGAGATCTTCTACTGGTACAGGTATACGTTGATGATATTATATTTGGTTCTACTAATGATGTTTTGTGTAGGAATTTCGAGCGCATTATGCAGGATAAATTCGAGATGAGTGCTATGGGGGAAATGACTTTCTTTTTGGGCCTACAAGTGCAACAAACTGAGTCTGGGATATTCATCCATCAGACTAAATATCTTGGTGACATCTTGAGCCGGTTCCAGATGTCTGATGCAACGCCCATTGGTACCCCATTGCCGCAAAATCACGGAATTACTCCAGACTTGAAGGGTGAAGCTGTTAGCCCCTCATACTACCGCGCGATGATCGGATCTCTTATGTACCTCACAGCATCAAGACCAGATATAATGTACCCAACGTGCCTACTAGCCAGATATCAAGTCAACCCGAAGGCCTCACATCTTGCAGCTGTAAAAAGGATTTTTCGTTATTTGAAGGGTTACCCTGACACCGGTCTATGGTACCCTAGGGATAATAACTTTGACTTGATCGCATTCAGTGATTCTGATTTTGGCGGATGCAAAATCGACGGCAAATCCACAACGGCTGGATGTCAGTTTTTGGGAAATCGCCTAGTCACATGGCAGTGCAAGAAGCAGACGTGCGTCGCTACTTCAACATGCGAAGCTGAATACATTGCTGCCTCAAGTTGTTGCTCCCAAGTCCTATGGATCCAACAACAAATGCGCGACTACGGTTTTGAATTCCTAACTACTCCTATTTACGTTGATAATTCTGCTGCCTTACAGATCACTAGAAATCCTGTGCAGCATTCAAAGACTAAGCACATCGAAATTAAGTATCACTTCATACGTGATTGCTTTGAGAAAAGGCTAATCGATGTTGCTTACGTCCACACTGATGACCAACGTGCCGACCTTTTTACCAAAGCATTTGACAAATCAAGATTTGACTATTTATTATTGGTAAACGGCATTAAGGTCAAGCAAGAGTAAAACCAACATCGGAAAATCATTTTTGTAAATACCTTTGTGTTTTAAATTTTGTCTTAGTTTATTGATTTTAGGGGGAGTAAATTCAAAATTTGAAAATCCAAAAACATCGGAAAATTTCAAAAACACAAAAACAATAGAAAAGCAAAAATGAGTTTCCTGGCGAGCAAAGAGAAAATGATAGTACACCAGTGGTCTGTCCAAACCTCTTTAAACCTAAAATGAAAAGCGATAAGCAGCTCTATATAAGATGTATCGGTAGGCTCACAATCATTTTAAAGTGTGCAGGGTGATATAAACTTAAATCGACTGAAGACCAGGTGGGAACCATTCATTGGCATATGGTCTTAGTACCGAAATTTCGTTTGAGAGATTGCCGAGGTTCTGAGATATTCGGTCTTTATGCTGCTTATCATCTGGGTATCATGGTTGTATCTTTTACCGAAAAATAACGGGGACACAAGTCTAGATCTTCCATGATACTATACATACGTGTACATACTGCATTCGACCTCAATAAGTGATCAACAATCACATGTCCTCAAAATAAGTGATAATATATCACATTTATCCGGGAGTCAAGTTCGTCTCTCTGCTGTACGAAAGTACTGACCTGTTCACGGACTTGCTCTTGTGCCCTTCATGCATCGAAAATCAAGTTCCTCATCAATAAGTGATTCTATCACATAGGGCTTGTTTTCAAATCAAAATAAGTGAGAATCTCACATCATATACGGTCAAACAGATGATAATCGGTATACTCACCGGTAAGATGAACCCTCGTGCATACCTTGATACGGGAATGTGTCGTGATGTGGATGAACACCGGTCGGTAAGTATAAATCATACCTTAACGTATCCCCGCGCCATGATTACATCTGATAAGTTGAGCTTAAGTGGACAACAATACCGATAATCGTTATAGGATGCTTATCTTAATGTTAACTGATTGAACAACAAGAGCGTTTTGGCATGACCGTACACTGATATGATTCTCTTACCCTCGAAACTCGCAAAAAGAATGTTTGTAAATATTTATTTAATGCTTTCAGTTTCTGCACCTTTGTATATATTTATTTACTGCTTTCTGTCTTTACATTTGAAATATTCAAAAATTCCAAAAAGATTTTAGGTGTGTTTTAATATAAACCTTTTAAAAGCCAAAAAGATTTTATTTCTATTTTATTTTCGATCGTACGATGTTGGAGATCGAGTCTTCGTTACCTGAAACCTGATTGAAAACCGAGACGACTAAATCTTCATAAACGGTCGAAATTTGCAAAGTGTTGAAAGTTAAACCTAAAATTGATAAATTTTGTTAAACTTTCAAACTGTCGGACGGTAGTTGATTGAACAATGGTCACATGTGTGTCGTTTACTTATGATATTCCAGGCAGTTGTTCTCATTACGCGTTTAGATTTCTTGCATGTGCAGATTCTAAAGGCAAGGAGAACATGGTCGATGACAAGCTTCGAAATGAAGACACGACGTGAAGGCACTCAAGTGATGAAGATGATCGAGTTGCCGCTGACCATCATCAACACCACAAGGATCTCAATTCATAAAGAACAAGTATTTCACGAGCATAACTCAAGGGGGAGCTTATGTTAAGGGGGAGTTTGTCAACACACTTCCTACATGAAACGGGGAGTTTGTTGGTACACTTTCTGCTTTCAAGACGTGAAGACTTTAAAGATCCTCCGACATTGAAGACTTGAAAGGACGTCAAAGACTTGAAGACACGAGGGACCTACAAGAATTAAGATCGAGACAAAGCTACAGCCAAGGGGGAGTTTGTTGGTGCACTTGTGTCTGTACTTTGTCTGTATTATGTCATGATACCAAACGATGTCTTGTGATAGTCTGAGTTACGTCTTAGGTTTGTTATTATGTACGTTCGATGTAAGTTTGACCAAGTCAACCATCCTCCTGGTTTGACTTGAACAAACAGTTAGCACATTGGTTGAAAGATGTTTGGGTCGAAGGATGTGTCATCGAAGGATAGTTTAGATCCTTCGATGAGCTCGAAAGACAAACCTCCGATAGATATGGATGGACCTCGAAGGATATCATCCTTCGAGGTATATGTGGATCCTTCGAGCTGTTTCAGATCGATAGATGATCTTTCGATCAGTCTATCTGATCCTTCGACCAGACGATCTGTGTTTGGGTATATATACCCATGCATTGTGCTCACTTCATTTTTTAGAGACAAGAGGTGAGACAAGGTGTGAGTGTGAGTGAACATTCTGTTGAGAGCACATACACACAAGTGTTTTAGAGAGTTTGCAAAATACTTTTGTAAACATAGCTTTGTAACCGAACCTTTCTTCGTATTAATACAAGTGGTGTTAATCGGTGAAGATTGTGTGTTGTGCTTGTGCTTGTTCTATCTCGGTTTGCATGCTAGCTTGGATTCCGCACTTGCTAGTGTGTTATACATAACAAGGATTAGGTTGAACCTCAACCTCCGAGGGACCTACACAGTTGTTGGTTTAACATCTGTTGGTTTGGAGGTTTGATGTGAGGAGTTTTTGGGAGTTTGGGGAGCATGTTTTGTGATTCTGGAAGGTGTGGATTTGGGTTGCCTCACTTTTCTAGTGGGATGTCTTCTTATTGGCTTAGGATTTTCTTCATCCTTGGGCTCAGAAGTACCATGAACTTCCATCTCCATAAAAACTTTCTTCTCCTGCTCAAACCTTGATTTACCCTATGCCTCCATATCCTTTTTCAGCCTTGTCTTTTCATCAGCTAAGGCATTTAAAGTTACATCTACCTTTTTAGAACCATCTGGCCTAGGGATGTCTGCAAGCATGCTAGAGTTATCTGGTGCAATGTACAACCCATCTTCATATCCCTTTTTCTTTAACTGCTTCATTTTCTCCGCCTTTTTGGCATCATTAGGTGGTGGGTTATCCATAAAAATGATTGAGGGATGAGCAGTGCCAGTGGTGTTCAACAGGTGGGCCTTGCTTGCCTTTATATCTGCCTGGGTATCCTTGAACCTAGCTTCCATTAAGTTTCTGATCTTTTGAACTTGAATTTCATGTTGCTGATCAGCATATTGTCTTTATTGTTGCAGCATAGGTTGAAACAAACTCCAGAGCTTAGTGGGAGTAGGAGCAGATGTTGGAGCAGATGTTTGAGTTGGTGCAACAGTGGGTGTGACCTTTTGTGCTTTCAACAACTGTTGCAGCATGTCTTTGATTTCTGCAACAGATGTATCAAGTTTGTCAACTCTTTTCGTCAATTCTCGGTACATTAAACCATCACCCAACTTAATGGAATCCTCTGATTTCCCACTTGCAGTAGTTGTAACAGTGGTTGACTTAGGGAAAGTATCCCAAAAATCATCCACCAATGCCCCTTTGTCTTGGTACTGGGGACTTCTTTCTTCAGCAGGGGTGACCAGTCTTAGTGAACCAGTGAATACTGGAAACACCCTGGTTCCCAATGAAGAAATTGCCTTCAAGGGAGTTTGACTTGTGAAACTACTTTCCAAGTGTAAACCAGTGGGTTCAACATTTGTAGTAGCTGTTCCACTTGAACTACCACCAAGAGTTACATGTAACTCAAGGGGTGTAACCTCCTCAACTATTGGTGGGTTAACAGAGATTGAGACACCAGACTCAGTCAGTTTCTGTGGCCTAATCTCATGAACAGGTGATTGAGATGAACTGATTTTTGTCTGGGCTAAATCAACTGCATCCAATAGAGGTAATATTTGTGGTGGAAGTGTGGCAGTGAGTATTGGTGTGGAAAGAGAATTTGCCCCGGGAGCTGGGTTGTGGATGATAGAATCAAGTAATTCTAGAGCATCATAATTTGGTGTCCCTGTTCTTACAACCTGTTCTTTTTGAGAAGAAGCAGGAGGAGTTTGAGGCTCAGGTTGAGATCTTTCTTCCAACTGCTGTGAGGAAGTAGCAGCAGTGGTTATTGGTGACTTTTGTGTTGTCACTGGCAGTTGCTCTGGGATCTCATCTTCCAGAGTTGCCTTTTTTGTAGGTTTGGGGGGCTTTTTGTATTTTTTCTGTTTTGGTCTTTTGGTGGTTTTAGGTGTGGGTTTCACTGTAGTTGTTTTGTGCTGTGATCACCTTGAGTAGTGGGCTCAACAACAGGAACCTGAGGAGCAGTGGTAGCTGCTAAAGTCTGCTCAGGAACCTCTGCTTGTGTTTTGTAAACTTTTGATAGCCTTGTAAATGTTTCAGGTGTTAGGCTATTTATTTGACAAGATTCTCCTTGGATAAGCACATGTGCATTATCCTTTGAAAATTTCTTTTGAAAGTAATAGCTTAAGAACCTTGGAAAACAGTAAAAATGATTTTTTATTAACATTTTTGACCAAATCATTGAAGATCTCCTGGGAATAGTTAAAATTTTCGTTATTCAGAATAGTATAACCCAGGTATTGAATCTTCAATGGAATTTCATTGAAAGCAGTGGTCTTATTTGAAACACACATTAGGAGGGTATGAAATAAAAACCTTGTTGCAGGAGGAAAACTACCTTTTTGTAAGGTGTCCTTTTTCATCTCCTCTTCATACCCTCTTTCTAGAAAATCAGTTTGATACTCTGTTTTAGGGAAATAAGTTTTACCTTGAAGATCATTCAGTTCAAATACCTCTGACAGAGTTTGAGGTGTGATTGTAACTGGAACACCCTTTATCGAAGAATTAATGGCTATTGGCTTTTTATCCTTAGATTCAAGCTGAGTATTTTTACCAAAATTCTTGCTGGGTTTCCAAGTAAACCGGAGCATCAAAGGTCAAAAAAGTTTTGTACTTTGAGGACGAAAGAGCATCAATTACAGAGTCGAAAGTGGTGGTATAACTCGGTTTTGTAAGAAGACCCGAGTAGTTGTGGGGAGCTTTGAAAGGAAGAGCCATGGTGAATTTGATTGTGAGAGCGAGAGGAAGAAGATGATGAAGGATTTGAGAGAAATGGATGGTAACTGCTTTGAGAAAGGAATTTTGAATTCGATTCGACAGTGAAAACCCTGTTTGGGGGTTTGATCAGGGTTTTATAAAGAGAAAAAGTGAATGCTGACGTGGCAGCGGTTACAAAAGATCTGACCGCTATGTACTGTCCACGTGTCAACCACTGATGATGAATGGAAGACAGTTGTTAAGGAAACCACTGATGGAACAAGTATCAGTGGTTGCAACTATAATGAGAACAGTGGCTGATTTTGAACTATCAGTGGGTTAAAACACTGATTTTGAACAACAGTGATTAGCAAGGAATTGAGAAGACAGTGGTTGACTTTCAGCAGTGGAGAATAAACAGCAGAACAAATGTTGGAACCAAAAACAGTGGTTATGGCAGACTTTTAAGGATTAATGAAATTTTCATTTTTAACTATTTTTAAGGATGGATTTTTGACTTTCTGAAAACATTTTAATGCTTTTATTCATAGAAAAACAAGATTTTGCTTGTTATTCCATGTTTAGCATGCCAATCCTAGAGATCAAGCTTTCAAAGGTGGATGTGTCTAAACCTTTGGTTAGCACATCTGCCAGCTGATCTTTAGTTGGTACATGATGCAGAGAAATCAAACCTTTTTCATAGCAATCCCTCACAAAGTGATGTCTGATATCAATGTGCTTGGTGGTTGAATGGGATACTGGATTTTTGATGATATTTTCTGCTGCCTGACTGTCCAACATGAGAGGTGTCTTTAGGGCAGTGATACCAAAATCCAGTAGTTGATTTTGAAGCCATAACAGTTGGGCTGTACAGCTTGCAGCAGTTATATACTCTGCCTCAGCAGTGGATGTGGAAACAGCTGCTTGCTTTTTTGCTTTTCCAAGACACTAAGCAACTGCCTAGGAATTGGCACCCTCCTGAAGTGGACTTCCTTGTTTTGTCACATCCAGCAAAGTCACTATCTGAAAAACCTGAAAGCTTGATATTTCCATCAGCTGGATACCAGATACCAAGTGTGGGAGCACCTTTTAGGTATCTGAATATCCTTTTTACAGCAATAAGGTTTGACTTTCTAGGGGCTGATTGGGATCTTGCACAAACACATGTTGCAAACATGATGTCTGGCCTAGATGCAGTTAGGTACAATAAGGACCCAATCATGCTTCTATAAAGAGTTTGATCAACCAAATCATCCTTTTCATCAGACATGACTATCTTTGTGGTTGCAATGGGTGTACTGCATGGCTTACAATCATCCATCTCAAATTTCTTTAAAAGTTCTTTGGCATATTTGCCTTGATGGATGAAAGTGTCATTTTGCAGTTGCCTTACGACCAAGAAAGCACTAGAGTTCACCCATTGCACTCATCTTAAACTCAGCTGTCATGAGTTTTCTGAACTCTTCACACATTTTATTACATGTGCTTCCAAAAATGATGTCATCCACATAAATCTGGACAATCATCAAGTCTTTCCCTCTCCATGTTAAAAACAGTGTTTTATCTATTTTACCACTTGTGAATCCAATGGAAATAAAAAAAGTGGAAAGAGTTTCATACCAGGCTCTTGGTGCTTGTTTCAGTGCATACAAAGCTTTGTTTAGCTTGTAGACATGATTTGGATTAAATGGATCCTCAAAGCCTGGAGGTTGACAAACATATACCTCTTCTTGAATCTTACCATAGAGGAAAGCACATTTAATATCCATTTGATACTCCTTGATGTTGTGGTTGACAGCAAAGGCCAGGAATAGTCTGATAGCTTCTAATCTTGCTACAGGGGCAAAAGTTTCATCATAGTCAATGCCCTTTTCCTGTCTGAACCCCTGAACCACAAGCCTTGCTTTATTCTTGATAACAATACCCCTTTCATCAGTTTTATTTTTGAAGACCCACTTTGTGCCAATAGGACTCACACCCTCTGGTAGTGGTACAAGTTCCCATACTTGTTGTCTTCTAAACTGTTGGAGCTCCTCTTGCATGGCTTCTACCCAGCTGTTGTCTTTTAGTGCCTCTTGGTCCTTGACTGGCTGATGGGGAGATAGGAAACCCGCAAAAAGACAGATGTTTTGGGATTGGCTTCTTGTTTACACCCCTTCACTGATGTTGCCAATGATTTGGTCAGGTGGATGAGACTTCAAGAAGATTAGATCTCCTTTGTATGGAAAAATGGCATTTAATGGTGAAGGCTGTAGATGTGAATCATCTGAGCTAACCACTGCTGGTGACTTTGATGATCCAACAGTGGCTTCAAATGGAGGTGGAGGAATAGGAGGAACTGGTGTGAAAACATGTTGACTTTTATCAACTGTTTGATGGCTTTTGTCAACAGTGGTTGATGATGTGGAAGCAGGGGTTAATGGGCTACTTTGGTCAACAACTGTTGAGGTAGCAGTGGTTGAGCTTTGACAGCTGTTTTGAACATCTGCTGCTCTTCCAATTGAACCAGACTTTTGTTATGGAATGATGACTTCATATCCATAGTCTGATGAAGGATTTCTGATGGACCTGCACTGTTAGTCTTGACAGAAACATTTTCAAATGTGAATTTATCAAGATCAAATAATTCTGCAGGATTTGCAGGGATTTTCATTGAAGAAAGTTCATTGAACTTCACATTCAAAGTCTCTTCCACTGTCTTAGTCCTTGTGTTGAACACTTAGTAGGCCTTAGCAGTGGTTGAGTATCCCAAATGATAACCACAATCAATTTTGGCTGCAAACTTTGAGATAGAATCTTTTAAGTTTAAAATGAAACATGGGTAGCCAAAAACTTTGAAATATGAGATCAATGGTTTTATTTTATACAACAGTTCATAGGCAGTCTTTTGATGCCTGGGGTTAATTAAAACTCTGTTCTGGACATAGCAAGCAGTGTTTACTGCCTCTGCCCAGACAGTTAATGGCAAACCTGAATCAGCAAGCATGGTTCTGGCAGCCTCAATAAATGTCATGTTCTTTCTTTCAATAACCCCATTTTGCTCTGGTGTTCTTGGAATGCTGTAGTGCCTTACAATTCCTTTTGACACACAGAACTCATCTAACTCCTTATTTCTGAACTCTGTGCCATTGTCACTCCTGAAGACTTTTACTAGCAAGTCAAACTACTTTTCAACCTGTGTAACAAAGTCTTGTAGAATGCCTGCAGTCTCATCTTTGGAATGTAAGAAGTAAGTCCATGTAAACCTAGAAAAGTCATCTACAATAACCAAACAATATCTTTTATTTCTAAGACTCATGACTTTAACTGGGCCAAACAGATCCATGTGAAGCATTTGCAAGCACTTGGTTGTTTTGGACTCTTCAATGGACTTAAAGCAGCTTTTATGTTGTTTTCCTTTTAGGCAGGAAACACAATGCTCAGGACAGGTGAACAGTTTTTGAGGTAAACCTCTTACTAACCCTTGTTTTGACAAGGCAGTGATTGTCTTGAGATTTGTGTGTCCCAATATTCTGTGCCAAAGTTCTGTCTCTTTATTAGAGGCACCTGAGGACAGACAAGCATCAGTTCTTGGGTTCTCTTTTGACAAATCAACTACATAAACATTGCCACTTCTTTGAGCAACAAGTTGGGTTTTTCCATTTTTTATTATTTCTTCAATCTTTTTAACCATTTCTGGTCCAACAATCCTACAACAATCCTTAGTAAAGAATGAGCCATAGCCCTTATCACTCATTTGTGAGATACTAAGGAGGTTGAATTTTAGATTGTCTATTAGATTGACATTTTCAAACTTAACATTACCAGACTGAACTGTACCAGACCCCATAACCTTCCCTTTACTATTATTGCCAAAGGATATATCACCCCTCCATGAGTTTTGAAATCTTTGAGTAGGGCTCTACATCCAGTCATGTGCCTGGAGCCTCCACTATCTACATACCAAAGACTATCTAAGCATGCAGAAGCTCCCTGCACATTAAGTAAAAGGTTAGTTCATTAGGGTCTCCAAAGCCAATAAGGCTTTGGATGGGGTCTCAACAGTGTCTATGTTAAGTTCAGGTGGATGGACAGTGGTTAGCTTAGGGATTTGGACAGTTTTGGAACTGTTTTTCTCTAACCACTGTTGGGGGTCTTGCCCTATCTGTTGTTGATACCCAAAGGGATGCCTGTCACTCTTGGTTTAGAGGGCCTTTTGTAAGCCTCATAAACATGTGGGACCCTTGGGTATGGTGGTTGACCTTTACCTCTTCGGTATTGGTTAGCAGGGGGTGCATCCGTCACCTGAACATCTCTTTTAACAGAGGTTTGGTTCAGCTGTTTGGTAACAGCTGTTTGGACTGGCATGAACAGTGGTTGGTTCTTGACAGGTGGTTTTGATGAACTCATGGATGTTTTTGAAGTGTACTCATTCCTTTTTACATCAAAGGATTTGAGATACACACATTCCTGAGTGATGTGGTTTGATTTACCACAGATGGTACAACTCTTAGCAGGCACAATGATACTTGTTTTGTTGATATCATATGCTTTTAGATGAAAACAGTCTTTTGTTAGATGATTCTTCTTTTCACAGAAATCACAAAACAGGTTTTTAACTTTTTCTTTTCTTTTCTTCTTATCAGACTCCTTTGCAACAGATTTTTGAACCACTGTTGGGATGTCTTGAAGAGGAATGACCTTTGCTTTGGGAGCTTTTACACCATCAGTGGTTGTGAAGTCCATGGGCTTGAAGTTTTCAAGGATGTCACACTCATCAGACCATGTGGGTTTAAATTGGTATTTCTCAATTTCCTCAAAAGTTGAGGACCCCACAGATCTTTCCAGAGTGATCTTGTTACCAAGTTTATCAGTTATTTTAACCTCTTGGCCATCCTTGTTGGTTGGGATAATTTCAATAAAACCAGCTTGATTTGCAGCAATATTTTCAACTTGATTATTTTTTCTAAACCCAATGCCAAATTTTACATTACTTTCAAGCTGTTTTTCAAGCATGATCTCATAACCTTTGCAGGATTCCACCCATTTTTCACAAGTGATTTGGGTGGATTCCAACTCCTTTTTGCAAACTTGATATTTTTCTATCATTGTTTGGAGTTGGTCCTTGGTTATGCTATGCTCTTGTTTGATGCTGCAAATTTCACTTTCTTTTTCATTCAACTTGTTTTTCAGTTCTTTTAATGACTTTTCAAATTGAACTTCAGAAGTTAACAACCTATCCCTAAGGTTTTCATTCACCTCTTTAATGTTAGCAAATGCAATGATGCATTTGTCTGAACACAGATTTTTAAGAACCTAAGGTGATACCTTGGTTGCAGCCATCATGGCACAATCACAGGTATGATCACTTTCTTCATCAGCTTTCTCTTCTTTTTCACCTTCTTTCCTCTCTTCTTCTTCTTCTTCTTTGGACCAGGGGTCGGACAGTGGTTCCAAGAAGGGTTTTGAACTTTCTCCCAACAGTACTTCATCAGCAACAGCAGTAACCACTGCTTCAGCAATTTTGTCCACTGTTTCATCACTTGACTGTCCTTCTTCCGCTTCCAGCCCTTCTGGTATTGACTCTAATGCCATAAAACAAAATTCATCATTAGAAGCATCATTAGTAGCATAGAGTGCAAAATTTTCATCACCTAGCTCATCAGGCATACTGCTCCAGTCAACAAAGCCTTGGGTGAAAAAGCTTTGCTGATCTGGTTAAACCACTACTGGAACAGCCTGTTGAGGTGCAACTGGTTGCACTTGAACCTGAGGGACAGGGGCTTGGACATACTGAATTTGTGGAACAGTGGTTTGAACATAATGCACAGGAACAGGGGTTGCAGGATGTGCATAGTGAGCAGTGTTAACATGGGTAGCAGGGGTATATTGGGCATAGTGCACAATGCTTTGGTTATTTTGGGGTCTAGGGTTTGAGATAGGATGTGTGATAATTGGTCCAGTGGTTTGGCTCCTGCATTCCCTAGCAAAATGACCTAGCCTATTACACTTATAGCACTTGATCTTTGACTTATCCAACCCACTTTTAGATTCCCATGTAACCCTGGGAATTTTCTCCCTGTCCTTTTGTAAAACTTGCTAGTTCTTACACTTAGCAATGCCAGTTGATGCAAAATGTCCATTTCTTCTAAGTCAATAGGATCAAAATGCTGTAAATCATTGAGTTCAAAGCACATATTATCAGAGTTCTGGCTTTCTCCATTTGCTGTGAAAGCAAAATTGGATGAGTGAGGATCAGAGTTGAAGTTCCCACCAACAGTTATGTTAATAAAATGATCAAAACTCTGATCCTTACTGCTACCAGACTCTTCCTGACCCAGAAGAGCTGTGTTGCCAAATGAGTAGTCATCTATAACTTTGCCAGACTCTTGCAACTTCTTTTTCTGGTTTAACTCCCTTTCATAGGTCAGGAGTCTACCATGAAGTTGGGTCAGTGTCAGATCTTTGAACTCAACGGAGTTTCTGTTCACAAAAGCAATGGTGTCCCATTTTTCAGGAAGTGATCTTAAAAACCTGCTGTTAACGGTTGATTTTGGAAATTCAGTATTAACAAGTTAAGTTCACTTATGAGACAGCTAAATCGCTCAAATTGCTGTGTTAATGTTTCACCCTTCATGTGACAAAAGGTTTCATACTGTTGGTTCAAAATTTCCCTGTTGTTTTCAATAACTTCTTCAGTTCCCCCAAACTGTTCCTTCAGTGCATCCCATAATTCATTGGCACTGTTACAGTGTAACAGTATAGCATAAATTTCATTGGGTAATGCAGATGCAACAATGCTAAATGCCTTGGCATCCAGTTCAAAATTTTGAAAATCCAGTTCAGTATAGTTCTCAACTTTTTTAGGTTCGTACTTCTTTGGATCCTCAGCACTCGACACCATTGGAACATGTGGTCCAAAGATAACCGACTTCCAACATCCGGTATTCTGTTGAGCAAGGATGTGACCCATCCTTCTCTGCCAGATGTTGTACTCATTTCGCTTCAACATGGGTGGTTTGAAGAGAGAACCAATGTTATTGTTCATATCTTGTGATTGTGACCTCATCCTGGTTGTTTTACACGCACTAGTTAATCAACTTTGATCGTAATTAACCCTTACTCTTTTTTTTTCAACGAAACGAACAATTTGACAGTATCAACGATTATGAGCTGAACTATTTATGTTAAAATGATGTTAGATCAAATTTGACTGTCCAAGCTCTGATACCAATTGTTAGAATCTGAGTTTCTTATGATTGTGTTTTGTTTTGTTTGATAATAATGAAAATGAACAAGATCAATTGCAGTGGAATTAAATGGAAACAAAATTTCACACACAATCAAATAGGAGAATTGCTTTCAACACACATGTTTGTTCATGGAATCGAATGATTATATTTATTATAAACTTCAATTACACTGTATGCATGTATTACAAACTCCCCCTCAGCCTGAGCTCACAATAGTTTATTCGTACAGGAAGACAAGTGATGAAAGAGCTAATAGAACAGTACAGGGTACTGTTCTATTTATAGGCACGAGCAAACCACTGAAGCATCTTGGCTGACGTCACCATGAAAGTGACATCTAACTTCCTAACAACCTGTAACTACTGATCTATACAACCACTGTTATCTTAACTACTGATTACATTACAATACAAATAAATAAACTAAACTACTGCTTCTCATTCCACTGTTGTGACTCCAGCAGTACTTTATATCTTCAGCAGTGCTTGACCCATATCAGTAGATTGAGCATCAGAGCATAGTCTTCAACAGTCTTTAATCAGCAGCAGCTGTTGAAGGACAACAGTTGTAAACGAACAGTAGATAGAGGTCATCAGTTGTTAGAACCACTTTCAAGGGGAAAGATTGTATACAGCATCTGCTTATTCTGGATCCACTGCTCTGACCCAGTTTTGGCTTTATCAACTGTTCCTTTGGTAGGGTTCAATCCCAACATTTTGTTATCACTAAAGTAAGCTTTTTTAAAAGAGAGTAGAATGTAATTAAATTAATGTGAGTTATGACTTATGACTGAAGTTTAAAGAAAAGTTGTTTTCATTAATCGTTGTGGTATCAATAAGTAAGTATTAATATGTTTGATATTTATTTTTTTAGGAATATGGTACATTGGTATGGAATACGCGGGGTTATTGTAAAAATGTTTTTCTTTTATAAAAAGTATAAGAAGTGTTTTAAAACTGCTATTGAAAAGAAGGGGCGTCTCAGGACTCTCTGTATTGATGTTTCAACAGGTAAGTGTTCTCACACTTGTATTTTATTACATCTCTTTACCTTCGTTCTTCGTTAACATATTTTCTCTGTTGCAAAAGAGGCACCCGCGCGGCCTAAAATCACTGTTATCCCTCCCAAGGCTGCTGCAACAGTTAGAGAGAAGGCTGGGGAGGCGAAGAAAGCTGTGAAGAAGCCTGTCGATAAAACCCGAGCGGTTGAGAAGACTCTGGAGGTTGTGAAGGCTGCGGGGGTTAAAGAGTCCATCTTTGAGCATGTCGAGAAAGAAGTACAGGTTGAGGAACCCTTCGTGCAGCAGACTGCCACCATTGAGATAGAAAAGATTACACCAACTGCTGGGGAGTTTGCTGACGACGTGCATGAAGAGGGTCGTGTGGAGACCCGGTATCGTAGCCCCCGACCCCTACCCTGGGAACGGGCGGCCGTGAGCGCAGATTCAGTGGTATCGGTGTTTATTAATTTGGCAGTGGAAATTTCATCAGGACCGTAGTTAGGAAATACTTTATCAGAGTAAAACACCACATTTTTATAATAATAAATACATGGGAAAAACCTAAGTTTCCATTACAACATGTTTATAGCGATAAACCCTAATTTATTTAAATAAAAACTTCTTTCTTATTTAGGTAACTTTTATAGCCACTTTTCAAAGCCTTCAGTGCTCTCCAGCTTTGGCTTTCACATTTTGTTACCTGAAACGCGTTTTAAAAAGTTTTATCAGCAAGAAATGTTGATGCAGATTTTGTGTCCGATGCTTGTCGAATAGATTAGATTTATTATTTTACGCTGAATTTGTAATAGTTAGTGAAACGGTCTATCGAACGTGTATAGACCCGCTCGTTTGAAGTGGTCAAACGAGAGGGTTATTCGGTTGACCGTGTGTGTTTGAAAGACAAAGGGGTGTAGCTATAAATAGCAACCCTTTGCCATTTCAAACAGTAGGAGATTTTAGGAGGTTCAAGTCCTCACCAGGGAGAGATCACCACTTGCTCTCTCCCCGGATGTATACTTCTTTGGTATGGTTCGGTTAGCTTGTTAATCGGGCCGGTTTGCTTTGTTATGTTATCAAATCTATACAAGTAAGTATTTCATCCGTCTATGATCTTCCCGTCTATGAACATAATCATGATAAATCACGGTTTCGGTCCAGAAGACGGTCCTACAAGTGGCATCAGAGCCATGGTGCCCGATTTAGTAAATCTAACCGTTTACTAAATCACATGTGCTCTAGATCTGTGATTTTCGTGCTTTTTGTTCAAGATGCAAAAATGGTGAAAATGGATAAAAACTCAGATCTGGATCGACATATTCAGATCTAGTTGAAACAGAACATATACAAGTGTTAGTTTTTCTGTTTTACACAAACAAATCAATTTATCATCATCAAAAATCAAAAATACAGTGTTTTCGTCAAATCTGCAAAATAGAACAGAGGCTGTGTTCTTGATGTTCTTGGCGGCTGCTTAAAGAAACTAGGGTTTCTTCATACCCACTCCCGACGAAACTGATCCCATGACGAAACACCATCTCCACTTTCGTCGACCAGGAAGCTGTTCTGTTTCGTCACACACAAAAGGACTTCTGTTTCGTCGATCAGTTCCAAACATCATTTTCGTCGTACATCAACCACTCAGTTTCGTCGCATAACCTGTTTCGCCGAACTGACAAGATCACCAAATAATTTATTTTCTTCGGCGCCCCAAGTCTTTCAGCTGCTGATGTTGTTTAGCGGCTGAAGGATAAGAAATCGAACCTGAATCTTCGTCGGCTCAGAAGCAGTGAACGACATCTGCTGATGTGTTAATCGAAGAGAGAAGACAGATGTTGTTTGAATGCTGAATCGAAGGGAGAAAGAAAGATGAAAAGTTCTGCTGGTGTATGAATGTCTGATGTGGTTTTATCGAAGAGGAAGAGGAGGATCTATGATGATTATTGGCTGATAAAGTGGCAGAATTGAATGTTTGGTAGAGAAGAAAGGTTGTCGGCTGATTAAGATTAGCGGTTGTTTATGTGATTTTTATTTGGGGATTGATTGTTGCTGGGTATCGATGGAGAGGGTGACAGATCAGACAAATGTTGATGTCCAGCTGATCTTGTTGTATCGAAGAAGAGGATGAAAGCTGTTGGCTGGATTGTGTTGTTGCTGTGAATTGTAAAGGACGGCTGAAACAACTTTTAGGGATGTTGACTTTTGAGTCTAATTGGATCCCTTATGACCATTCTTAATTGGGCTTTTGAATTGTTGCTTGTTTTAATTAGGCCATCACTTAATCAGCTGAATATCTTTGATATTTTTGATTGGGCCAACATTTAACATTTCACGAAAAATATAAGCAATGATGTAGAAGTTTGAATGCTGGCTCATAACTTTCGAAATACAAGGTGGTACACTACATTTTTCAAATATAGAGTGGGGCCTTCATGGAATTAATTAGTTACGGTTTGGAGTGCGGTGCGTAAACTTGAAATTGATTACGTGAGTTGCAAAGTGAGGTTGGGAGTTCGCGAAGTTGATTTGAACCGCGCTTCTAAATGTTAGCGTCAAAATTCGTACGGGTTCGGAAGCGCACGGAATCACTTTAGAATGATGAAAACAGATGATGAAGCTTGATGAAAGCATGATTTTTTTTTTAAAAAAAAAAATGTGGGGTAGTCACGGTTACCGATGAAAATGTCAAAAATGGTGACGCGACTATTATGGGCCAAAAACCAAAAACAAAACGGTATGTTCACTTCCGCACGTCAGTATTTATGTTTGTTATCGGTTATTCGAAGATGTTCGAAAGCATTTTGTTTATTGTCATATTTTCGCATTTGAAAACGAACGTATGAACCTAGAATGTCAATACCGGTCCTAACGCATCCAAAAGGTCGAAGAGTATATGCCTATGATGAAAGTTTTCAGATTAGGCGTTAGCAGAACCTTGGGGGGATACAAGTCGGATCCTACGGGGTATTAGGGGACGTTCTTATTCAACTAGAATATGCAAAGAAGAAAGCCGTTTTCGTGATTTTTCGAAAAACCGAGAACATTTGAAAGATTCTACTCAGTGGAGAGAATTTGTTCAGTAAAGATTGACGACAGTTCTGCTAATTGAAGGGAACTGGTGAACATTTGAAACTTAACGACAGTTCCTTTAAAGTGGAAGGGAATCTGTTAAGGTTTAGAGATCTTACCAAAGAAATGGGGGAATAAAAATTTTCGTATGTTGAATTTCTTCGGTAAATTTCTAAACGCAATCACAGGTGGTAGAGTTTGTGATTTTCTAGTGACACAAAGACGGTTTACAGAAGACAGTTCACCAGAAACCTCTACCAATGTAGTATGCTTGAAGTTCAAGACTTGATGCAGTTTTTAAAAGAATGGAACCCTTATCAAATGCCGGTTGGAGTATTGGAAGATCAGCGGAAGATCGGTCAATTGAGCCTTTTGAGGAAATTGCACAACGCCCAACACGGATACGCGTACTTTGAGGGGGAACTATTATACAAGAAGCGTCAAGATACTACTTACCTGGATCATCGGTCAAGGGGGAATTTGTTAACACAGAGAAGATGAATACTTGACTGAAGATCGATTGCAGTTGCATTTTCAGCATTCGACAGCAACGGACAAGGGGGAAATTGTTGATGCAGATTTTGTGTCCGATGCTTGTCGAATAGATTAGATTTATTATTTTACGCTGAATTTGTAATAGTTAGTGAAACGGTCTATCGAACGTGTATAGACCCGCTCGTTTGAAGTGGTCAAACGAGAGGGTTATTCGGTTGACCGTGTGTGTTTGAAAGACAAAGGGGTGTAGCTATAAATAGCAACCCTTTGCCATTTCAAACAGTAGGAGATTTTAGGAGGTTCAAGTCCTCACCAGGGAGAGATCACCACTTGCTCTCTCCCCGGATGTATACTTCTTTGGTATGGTTCGGTTAGCTTGTTAATCGGGCCGGTTTGCTTTGTTATGTTATCAAATCTATACAAGTAAGTATTTCATCCGTCTATGATCTTCCCGTCTATGAACATAATCATGATAAATCACGGTTTCGGTCCAGAAGACGGTCCTACAAGAAATACTAGCGAGTGAATCCCAGTTTGATCAGAACAAGTTTTATCATTTTACAGTATTGAGGGCATCCGCAATTACATTTGTTTACATCTATCAAATTACCACCCACGATACTGTCAATCCTGACTTATGGTCATGCTACTACTCACAGTGTAGTAACAAGTAATGTATACAAAACCCCAACATACCGACAGTAATTGTAGAATCACAAATACTCAATCACTGTTAATTATACTTTAAAACAATTGAGGTTTTGTAAAAACAATTTACAAAAAGAGGAATTATTCACATTGCTGTTTTAGATAATTCCTGGTGACTTTCTGGTTATAATCTATTAAATTAAGCAATGCACACGTGTTAGTAAGATAACCCACTTTACATTAGCTATACCCTCCCCCCCGAGACAGAACTCCAACGACTGAGTCAGGCAGAGCCTTGACATGCTTTACGGAGCTCTAAATCAATCGGGCAAATTAACTAATACGTAACCAGGGGTTATAATACTTACATCGAGGCGGAGCTTCACTTTTTAGTGGGTGTAATACCCGAGTATTATTTATACTATTAGAGAATTGAGAGAGAATTTTTGATTTTGAACGATTTGAAACTGAACGTCGACTACTCCATTTATAGGCTGGAAACAAAGGGCCTCGTTGCCCGCGATAGCTTCTGTTATCTCCTTCGCGGCTCGCGAAGGTAGTAGGGTAGGTTTAGGCTTGTCGACTCAAGGGTATAGGCTCGACACGACATGTGTAAGGACCTGCAAAAATGCCCCACAACACTCCATAAGTGAAAACCCGGACCCCTAAAATCCTAATCCTTATGAAAAATCAAGAAATTCAAATTGATTGATTTGTCGTGGGCCCAAAAGACTTAAGGAAAGCTTACGCGGGGCGCGACAGCTTGACAGTCTTCGGATAACGACTAGGGCCACGTGTCAACCACGCGGCAGGCCTACACGTGACACGGTAGCCCTAGCCGTAGCTAGGGTGGCCCTCGCGGGCCGCGTAGGTTCTTCTTCGAGTTTACGCGGGCCGTGTAAAACTCAAATTTCAGCTATATAACGAGCATTGCATGGCCTTTCTTCTGTGTTTGCCAAATCCTTTCAAAAACGAAACATTCTGCTCAATTTCGTAGATTTAAGTAGGGAAACGCTGCTACGATTACAGGGTAATAACTCGATCACTGCTACGATACAATGTCCGATCGATTGAAACCGACCCGATGGATGTTTAAGTGTTGCCCGAATTCGGGCTATACTTTGTCATTCGTCGTGAGGGTTTTGATTTCGTGAGCTTATCGTAAATGTTGTATTAAGTTACTAACCTAGTTTTGTGTTCATTGTTATTTAACTAGGTTATGAGGCTAAATCAGTGGGCAAAACTCTGTCCCGTTAAACTCGCAATGTGAGTCATTCTCTTTTTATCAAATTGCTTTACAAAACCCTAAATGTTTTCCAGTTATACTTTGCAGTGATTAAGTCTTTGCTAATCTTTAAATACTGGCAGTATGTGGGGGTTTTGTGCACATTACTACTAACGATTTATCACTTTAGGTGGGCGAGCCTAATTTAGTGATATGTCCACAGTCATAGATCCGGTCGAGTGACAAATGAACCAGCTAATTAATAGATAGGGGCAACTGTGAAAACTCTTAATGCTGTAAATTATAACAATGTGTCGTTTTGTACAAATTGAATGACTCGCCAGTATTTCCCCGCTGATAAAATCTTTTTAAACATGTTTCAGGTGATTTACTGTGAACCAGGAAAAGTGCCGCGTAGCACTATAGCTTGAAGGAAGTGGCTCAGTAAATAAATAAACATGTTTTTTTGTAACCAAGGGATTTCCCTGTGGAATTCCTTTATTGTAAAATAAGGGGTTTGTCCCGAATTTTGGAAATAAAATAAATGTGTGTTTTCAGATTAAACGATCCTGTTAAAATTTCCGCTGCCAAATTAAATACAAATACCACGGGTTTTCTGTCCCGCGGCATCCGAACTGGGAAACTGGGTCTGGGCCGTGACAGAAAAAGGTTCGGGAAACTGGGTCGGGGGCCGTGACAGAAAAAGGTGGTATCAGAGCCACTGATTTAAGCCAATTAAGTATTTAGAAATACTTATTTTTTTCAGATTGCCATTTTGTGATTCTGTGAAAATTTAATTTACAATAAATAAAATTTTAACTTAAAATTGTGTGTGTTTCTTCATGTGTGCTAACAACATGAATGAACTGTTGGAGGCACTCCGAAACTTTACTATCCATACCACCGATACGGATACAACGGGGACCCTATCCGGCTATCAAGCAGATACTGAAGAGCCTCTAGTGTTCCAGGCCCAGCCGCAGGAGAAACCAAAGCCTAAAAAGAGAAGGAGAATCTTGCACTGGAAACGCGGACGAAGGAAGAAGCCAGCTGCCCAGAAGGTGAAAAAGACCGAGGATCCGAAAGACAAGGGAAAAGGAAAGGAAGTTGGAGAGAGTTCCGGGCAAGCCCAGGAAATGCCACCGTGGGAGGAGCTTGATCGAAAACTTGTGAACTGTGACCTTATCGGACCTGCTGATGAAAACCTTTTCAATTACCCAGCCCAATCACAACTTCGAATTAATTTGGAACCTGCTATTGTTACACCCCAACCAATGGCGGAATCATCGGAGTGGGACTTGTTCAAGATTGCAAGAGAGTTCATAACACTAATTGTGGCAATATTTAATTCAACCATTTTCATTTCATAGCTAAATTGTCAAAGCATTACAAGAAATTCAAATAACAACATTGTTCAACATAACATAACAAAATTTATACAACACTTTAAACCTAAACGTCTAAATGAGTATCTAGGCATTTTTGCTAATCCATTTTCGTAGCATCATCAATCCTCAATCTGTAACATGTTTAAAATACAATTCAATGCAAAAGCAAAGGCGAGTATACAAGTTTAAGCATAAGTATAAGTATAAAAGTTTAAAACAAATCCACATGGCAACTTAGTTTATACAAGATCAACCTAACATGGCATGCAATATTTCTAGCCAATCCTCTGTTTACGCAAGAAAGTTTAGTTAATTCGACATGACCACAAGTTTAAGGGGGGGGGGGTGGTGCGTTACTCCTATAGCGCTATACATGTCAAATGGAGGCTCGTGAAAGCTAATGACTAAAACATATCACATAAATATGGTCCACGTAAGCATCAAGTATCACAACATAGTATTCATGTATAAGGATTGTTTTCGTGCATTGCATAAAGAATAAGTTTAAGTGTAGTTTAATAGGTAAACATGTTACACCCCAAAAGTGATAAACATAAAAAGGGGGTTGCGAGTATACTCACAAATTTGCATATGGTTTCCGATTATCCAACGTGACGAAGTTGATGAGGTTAGAAGGTTGAATATGTTCGTGTAGGGATTTAGGAAGTTAAAACACAAGAATATAGGTATTCGAAAGTAATCATCCTTTAACACCAAGTACTTGTTCTTGACACTATGAAACCTCAAGGGTTAATATTTTCATGAGTAATATACTCATTAGAATCGTAACAAGTCTTATGTCTTAGAGGATGTTATTCTAATATCTTGACGAATGAACACAAGTCCATCATCAAGGGTTCGAATAGTATGTATATGTATAAGTATTATATGTAATATTTAGTCCATTAGTCAAGCATGAGGTAGAAGATAAATCTTCATTTAGGTACCTCTATTGTGTCATAGAATTCATGTAGGAGGTAGGAAGAACAAGCCTCCATTTAGGTACCTCTTATGGTTCACCACTACACTTGATGTAAAAACATACAAGGAGGGTCATGAACTAATGTCAATACAAGAATAATAAACAACTATACTATGAGAAATCATCAAGTAATATGGGGAATCTATGTTGGACAACCCAAGTTGGTCCACAATCACACCTTTATCAAGCTTGACGCTTGAACACCACTTGTGGGTTAAAAACCCTAAACAAAACAGAAAGTATATGAGGTTTAACCTCTAATTTTGAATGTCTCAACCTTGTTTTTAAGCCTAACTAACCATAGAAGTGGTTATAAGCATAAGGACATAGGTTTGAGATGAGTTAGGCTCAAGTTGAACAAGTTTAGTAAAGATTAGATGAATTCAGAAATGAACAGTGAACTTTGGAGCCTTTTTGCATGAGTTCAGGGACTTATTTACTGTGAAAAACCCACGGAATCGAAGCTAAGGTCAATCCAAGCACATAGGAAAAAGAATCAACTAAATCGGATAAGAAATGAGTGAGTTATGCTCACTTTAGTGAAGGGGTATGCTTCTGCCCGAACTACTACAATCAGCTGCGAATTTGGTTGATTTGAGAGTGATTAGAGTGTTGCAAAAGTGGTAGGGAGGCTGGATTAAGTTGTATTTATAGGGGAAAGGATTAGGGTTAAGTTGGGTTGGAATTAAATGTGATTAGTTGGGTGTTAAACTAAATAAAAAAAACAATTCAAAGTTGTTGCTGTTCTTGAAACTGGTGGCCAGCAAGGCTGTTTCACAGTCCATAATTTCCTTTGTTAGTGTGATATTTTAGTTTATATTATTGTACAAGTTAATTCATGACAACATATAACTACTAAGTATTAAGTATTAAACATTAAACAATGAAAATGGAACAATAAATTAAGCCATAAGGCTGGTCCAATCGATTGGCTGTAATAGCCTTTAAGTTATCATTCATTTCATTTTTTTTCTTTGTTTTAAAAGTAGAGAATACATCAACGTAAAGTTGATGTCTATTATTATTATTATTATTATGATGATGATGATTATTATTATTATTATTATTATTATTATTATTATTATTATTATTATTATTATTATTATTATTATTAGAATTAACCATGTATTTATTAGTTAACAAGCATGTACAAGTTATGGGTACAGGTAAGTCAAGTATCGGTCACGCGTATGCGTTTGAGATTGGTAACATATAACCCGAGTATTGCAAAATGAATAAGCATGCACGAATATCTAAGGTATAACTTGTATGAAATAACGAATTTTATTACGATCAAAGTTTCGGATTTACAACGATACAACGAAATGCGATTACAAGGAACACAAGAATTCTAAAAATAGAAATACGAACAAGACTTGCTATAAATGGAAAGTACAAATAAGTAGGGCGTTACAGCTATCCCCGACCCTATTGTCAACCCCCAACCTTTTTCAGGGCAGTTAGAAGAATGGTGGACGAGCGACTGGCATTTTCAGAATTTCATGAATAGCCCCAATGTTTACTTTCCCCAGTTTGATCCTGAACCTGCACAACATTGCCGAGTTATGCCGCTACGGCGAGGAGCTGGTGGACGCGGGAAACCGGATCCGTGAAGTGGGGGAAAACATCACGTGGAAATACGAAGAGAGGGAGCGTCGTTTCTGAAGAGTCAGTTGATCGTGGTTAAAAGTTTTTGTATAATATTAATATGTGAACAAAAATCATCATAAATTATATATATAATAATAATATAATATTGTATAATAATAACTAAAATAAAACTTTTGTAAAATAGATGGTTTGTATCGACGCATAATATTATAAATATATATGAATGTCGCAAGGTCGACGGTTTTGGCTATATGTGTTGACATGATTATGTGTTATGATTCCCTTATCGTGTTTAGTTGCTATCCAATATGTAACAATAATTTATATATGTATCTTGTTAATTATTCAGATGGAAAACGCAATAAACCAACCGGCAACTGAAGTTAACCAATCAGAACAACACAATGAAGATCATTTTCTTAATAGGCAAGATATAGAAAATACCGTTGCTCAGGGAATAGCCAACGCTATCCCTGCAATCGTTGTTGCTGTTAAGAACCCCATTGAACCTTCCCAAGCCAACCACAACAAACGTACTCGCGACGATAATTTTAGTATCAGTGTGAACGGAGGCGGCAATAACGACAATAATGTGGTTCAAGCCCCAATACTCAAGAAAATGAAAGTTGCAACACCTGGTTGCACTTACAAAGAATTCCTTGCCTATAAGCCGGTCGAATTTGCAAGCAATGAAGGGGCGACTGCCGCACTGCGTTGGTTAGAAAAGACCGAAGCGGTAATTAAAATAAGCAAATGTGCAGAGGAAGACAAGGTAATGTACGCATCCCACCTTTTCAAAGAAGAGGCGTTAGAATGGTGGAACACGGTGCTGCAAGCTAAGGGAAGTGACATGGCTTATGCTATGAGTTGGGAAGAATTTAAGGGATTGGTGGAAAGAAGATTTTGTCCCGACTATGAAAAGGAACAAATGACAAATAAGTTCCTGAACCACCGGATGGTGGATGTTGATTGCCGAGGGTATACTTCGAAATTTTTCGAGTATGCTAGAATTGTACCAACTCTGGCCTCGCCAGAACCGGTACTTATTTCTCGCTATATTTGGGGGCTAATTAGCGAGATTCGTGATATAGTCAAAGCTGCGAGACCCCGCTCAATCGACGATGCGGTCGAATTGGCAAACACTCTGACCGACGGACTGGTACGCACAAGGGAAGAAAACAGGAAAAATGAATTGGCCCAAAAGATTACCCAAGGTTTCCGTGTGGGTAATAATAATAGTAATTTCAAGAGAAAGGGAACAGTGCAGCCTTCCATACCGCCATTTTACGGAAATTGCAAAAAGAAACATTTTGGAAAACGCAAGGAAAATTGCAATTTCTGCAAGAGACCCGGCCACCGAGAAGAGGAATGTAGTTAGAAAACCGTAATCAGCTACAACTGTGGCGAAACAGGATACTTCAAGCCCGATTGTCCGAAATTGGTCAAGCCAGCTGATAACAAGGTCAAACCTGCAGAAGGAACTACTAAGAAGAATGCAAGAGCCTTCCAGCTGACAACACAAGAAGCAGATCTGATTCACGATGTGATAGCTGGTACGTTTCTGGTACATGACATTTATGCAAAAGTATTATTTGACTCTGGTGCAAACCAAAGTTTTATAAATACTTCATTCTACCAAGCTCTTAAGCAACCTTTAACCAAACTTAAGAAGATTTATACATTAGAAACGGCAGATGGAAATTCTGTTAGCATAAATAAGGTTTTCCAAGAAGGAAAGATAGAACTCTCAGGCCATAAATTTTCTGCAAACCTGCTACCCATGAATTTAGCTGGATTCAATGTCGTGCTAGGAATGGATTGGTTAGTAGCCAACCATGCTCGAATCCTCTGTGATAAGAATTCCATAGAAATTCATACACCCGCAGGAGAAATAGTTGTGGTTACAGGAGATAAACCACGTAAACCAATGAAGTTCATTTCAGTAATGAAAGCTGCTAGTTATGAACGAAAACAAGGAATAGTGTATATGATTTCGGTAATCATTAACACTAAAAGTAAGGAACTTAAGGAAATCCCAGTAGTGTCAGAATACCCGGATGTATTTCCAGAAGAGCTACCTGGATTACCACCAGATAGAGAAGTAGAATTTAGAATTCATCTAATTCCTGGAACTACACCAATAGCTAAGGCACCCTATCAGTTGGCACCCACATAAATGTTAGAACTAAAGAAGCAATTGGATGAATTACTAGGCAAAGGATTCATACAACCTAGTTCATCCCCTTGGGGAGCGCCTGTGCTATTTGTAAAGAAGAAGGATGGTTCGATGCGAATGTGTATCGATTATAGGGAATTGAATAAGGTTATAATTAAGAATCGATACCCACTACCTAGGATTGATGATCTTTTTGATCAACTTCAGGGAGCTAGATATTTCTCCAAGATAGATTTGCGCTCCGGATACCATCAGCTGAAGGTACAGGAAGAAGACATACCTAAAACTGCTTTCAGGACTAGGTATGGACAATACGAGTTTACAGTCATGCCGTTTGGACTAACAAATGCTCCTGCAACATTTATGGACATGATGAATAGAATCTGTAAACCGTATTTGGATAAATTCGTGATTGTCTTCATTGACGATATACTCATTTATTCCAAAAGCCAGGATGAGCATTGTGAGCACCTACATGCACTCTTAACCCTGTTAAGGAAGGAAAAGGTTTACGCCAAATTCTCGAAGTGTGAATTTTGGTTACAAGAGGTGCAATTTTTAGGACACATGGTGAATCACGAAGGCATTCACGTGGATCCCTCCAAGATAGAGGCGATCACAAATTGGAAGGTCCCACAATCAGCAACTGAAGTTAGGAGTTTTCTGGGGTTAGCTGGATATTATAGGCGATTCATTAATGACTTTCCAAAATAGCTGTTCCATTAACTAAGCTAACCTGTAAAATTTTCTAAGTTTGAATGGGGACCTAAGCAAGAAGAGGCCTTTAGGATCTTAAAGCAAAGATTAACAAATGCCCCAATTCTAGCCTTGCCTGACGGAACTGAAGATTTTGAAATCTTCTGCGATGCTTCTAAATTGGGATTAGGATGTGTGCTAATGCAACGCAAAAAGGTAGTTGCGTATGCATCAAGGCAACTGAAAAAGAACGAGGAAAATTATACGACTCATGACTTAGAATTAGGAGCAATAATTTTTGCCCTTAAAATTTGGAGACATAGGAGAAAGTCAATTATCAGGTCCCGAGATTGTACAGGAAACCACCGACAAGATAACTCAAATCAAGGAAAGATTGAAAACAGCTCGAGATCGCCAAAAGAGTTACGCAGGCAATCGACGCAAGCCATTAGAGTTTCAAGTTGGAGACAAAGTACTCTTACAAGTATCTTCTTGGAAAGGAGTAGTTCGATTCGGTAAGAAAGGAAAGCTAAGTCCAAAGTACATAGGACCATTCACCATTACCCAACGAATAGGACCAGTTGCCTATCGTTTACAACTACCAGAAGAATTAGCTGGGGTACATGATGTGTTTCATGTATCCAATCTTAAGAAATGTTTATCTGATGAGTCTCTGGTAGTACCTCTTCAAGATATAGAGGTAAATGAAAAGTTAAAATTTGTTGAGAAACCGCTCCAAATAGAAGACAGAAAGATTAAGTTCCTCAAACACAAGAGATTAGTAATGGTAAAAGTAAAGTGAGATTAAAAAAGAGGACCGGAGTATACATGGGAGTTAGAATCGGAAATGAAGCGAAAATATCCTTACCTATTTCAGTAAATCTCGAGGACGATATTTTAAATAAGGTGGGGAGGATGTAAGGACCTGCAAAAATGCCCCACAACACTCCGTAAGTGAAAACCCGGACCCCTAAAACCCTAATCCTTATGAAAAATCAAGTAATTCAAATTGATTGATTTGTCGTGGGCTGCGAAAGACTTAAGGAAAGCTTACGCGGGGCGCGACAGCTTGACAGTCTCCAGATAACGACTAGGGCCACGTGTCAACCATGTGGCAAGCCTACACGTGACACGGTAGCCCTAGCCGTAGCTAGGGTGGCCCTCGCGGGCCGCGTAGGTTCTTCTTCGAGTTTACGCGGGCCGCGTAAAACTCAAATTTCAGCTACAAAACGAGCATTGCATAGCCTTTCTTCTGTGTTCGCCAAATCCTTTCAAAAACAAAACATTCTGCTCAATTTCGTAGATTTAAGCAGGGAAACGCTGCTACGATTACAGGGTAATAACTCGATCACTGCTACGATATAATGTCCGATCGATTGAAACCGATCCGATGGATGCTTAAGTGCTGCCCGAATTCAGGCTATACTTTGTCATTCGTCCTGAGGGTTTTGATTTCGTGAGATTATCGTAAATGTTGTATTAAGTTACTAACTTAGTTTCATGTGCATTGTTATTTAACTAGGTTACGAGGCTAAATCAGTAGGCAAAACTCTGTCCCGTTAAACTCGCAATGTGAGTCATTTTCTTTTCATCAAATTGCTTTGTAGGATTGTTGTACGACCTGAATGAGTCGTTCAGAAGTGTTGTTTATCCGAATCAAAGGCGGAATCAATGACACGGACGCTCGATTCAATTTAAATGTCTCTTATATTGATATTATAGTCTTACAGCACCTGGAGACAATCCGGCAGCACTTCGTTACCGAATTACAAGACCTAATTCCGTTTCAAATGACACGGCATGCTCCTCTATATATAGTGGTGGTGATTCTGTTTGAAATGGTCAAAGCCATGTTCAAGCGGAATTAACATTGTTAATTTCGTTTGAACATGCCCTTGGCTATTTCAAACGAAATTACCAACAAAACCACTAAAATCAGTTTCTAGCAACCCGAGCACTGATAATCCTATCCTATTACATGACTCGATACAAGACGAAGTTAATAGACATAGTGCACTAACAGACTCCCCCTTGGATGTTGACGAAGTCTTCAGTGTCGAGTCTTTAACATGACACATCTTCAGTCTTGATCAGTCTTCATGCTCTTTCCAAATTGTCTAACACTGCAAGCATCTATCAATCTTTATCTTCTCTGATCAGCTTCGATCTTCGAATGTTGTACCAGGATCTGTCTCTGGCTCTAACATTAACAGCTTCTTCAGGCTCCCCCTTACGTCAAGCTTCCGTGCTTTAGGGATCGACACCTTGCTTTCTGATTACAAGCTCCCCCTAGCTTTGAGCTCGTCTTCAGACTCCCCCTTAGACTCAGCTGTCGGGATCGTAGTCTGGAATCTTACCTGCAATTACTTAAACATTCATAAGTAACAACATTTTAAACTTCAGTTATCCAGGAATTGTAACCTGGCTCTCTTAAACATTCTAAACAAACACTTTTTAACAAATTTCATGATTTGGCAGTTTCACGAACAGAATCAGAAACTGGCTATTTAACAATATAAGCATCCAAATCCCTCACAGTTAATCATCCAAGTCCAAACTAATGACCTTGGAGATATCACAAACTGTTTTTGACTTTTGTTAAAAACTCAAGTTTCAAATTAATGAACTTGTTTTATTTTCAGAAACACAATCAGCTTACTTAAATTTTGAAACTCAGCATTTCAGACATCAGTTGTTGAAAATAAAGCAGAATCAAAATCTTTTTGTATTTTTCTGAAAATATAAAGCAGTAAAGAAATATTTACAAACATATTTACATACAATATTTTTGTTTGAGTTTACGTCAGAGGGTCATGTCAGTTTTTGACAAGTCACAAGTACCGTTGAGCTTAGTTACACATTAAGAATTAAACAATTCACTTAGATTGTCGATATACTGATCCACTTAAATTTTCACACAAATTTCAACTGATTCAGGATACGAATTAGGTGTATTAAGAACTTAAACTCATTCATGTGTCCCACCTCTTGAATATACTCCCGTATCCAGATCCCAATATTCAGTCTTACAGCTGAGTATACCTAGATGATATCTAAGGGGTTAATTTGCGAAGACCGTGAGAGCTCAGGTCAGAACTTCCGTTCAGCAGAGAGATGACGGCTTCGACTTTTGGTGTGTCCCCTTTAGAGGATCTTTTCTTCAACAGCACATGATTGACATTTTTCAATGTTTCATCATTTTTATGCTGAGGGCGATGCTGTGTTTCAAGCAAGCAGAAAGTATTATACGGGGACTAGGCCATTGCTTCCGCAAAATCAGAAGTCCCGGGATAATACCCCAGATATCACTAAGCATAAAGACCTAGTATCTCAGAAAGAGGGGTCCTTCAAACGAGATTTCAGGGGTTACCTATATATCCAAGTAGTGTTCCCCACGAAATAAGCAAGTTTGAATTTAGGTTTATATCCTGAAAAAGTTTACTAAATGTATAAAAACCTATCAGCATATCATCAGTGAGACTGTTTAACACAATAAAATCATTACATTTCTTTAGCATACTGTAACTGTCTACTGATGTACTATCATTTTCTCTTTTTACACAAAAACTCAATTTTGAATTTTATCATGTTTTTGGCTTTTTCAAATTTTCAAATGTTTTTGTATTTTCTGACAATATTACTCCCCCTAAAATGCAAAATCATTTAAAGAAAATTTGACAACCAACACTGATAGCTTTGTCTTGCCATCCATTTTCTGCTTAAAGTGCTATGTTTTGTAGAAAATCTAACATACCCCCATGATTTACAACACATTGAAATTTTACAGTTTGAAAACCGTTTTTCAATCTTGTGAAATTAATCATGTTTGTTCAGCCGTGAGGGTTTCGGCGTATTCAATCAACAAATTTTTGTATTTTTGAATATTTGACAAATTTAAAAACATATTTTTGATTTTTCAAAATTTTGATAAAATAAAAATATATTTTTGGTTTTTAAATTTTTCAAATTTTAGGATTTTTGAAATATTGTTTATTTATATACAGAAAACAAACAAACTCCCTGTTTCAACAAACACAGGGTTTAGCAGCCTCCTCTCCTCATTGTGCCAGGCTGCTTCAACTTCCAATCTTACAATCTTCGGTTTTGTTGAGCACCTGCACATTCAAACTACTCAATTACTTGAACAATTTATCCCAGGTCTGTTTGACCTTAGGCATTTCAACACAATATGCTTCATTCAATTTTGGAAAATCTTTGTCATTCTGAACAAAGACTTTTTCATTTTTGACTTCAACTTTCTCATCTGTTAGTGCATGCGTCTGTCGACTTCGTCTTGTATCGAGTCTTGTTTATGTATAGATAGATCAGGGCATGAAAAACGAGAAAGTGTGATTTAGGGTAATTCCGCTTGAAATGACAAAGTGTCATTTCAAACGAAACCACTTATCTAATTCCGCTTGAAATCCTCAATGTCAAGTTCAAACGGAATTACTGATTCCGCTTGAAACATGATTCTATTTGAAGGCGGTTCAAGCAAAATTAGATCCCTATAAATACCTTGTGTCTTGATTTCATTTGAAATAGTTCCGGTTTGTGCAACGAAGTGCTGCCGAAGTGTCGTCTCGCTGTAAATCGTCATTATATCAATCAAATCGATAGTTAAAGTGATATTCTAGCTGAATTGACCTCAATACGTCTGTTTCTGCATTTCGTATTGAGAAAAACTCTTCTGATCGACTCGTTCGGGTCTGTAAATGATCCTACATGTGGTATCAGAGCACAGGAAGAAGAGTTCTTACCAATTCAGCTGAAATTTCTGATTTCTACACCTTCTTTTCAAAATTTAACAACTTTTCACGGTCAAAATGTTCTGATTTTTACACATCATACTCGGAATAGTGTTTTAATTAATCCTTGTGAAAATTAGACTTTAATTCGATCTAAAACAAGTAAAATCTGTAATTCCGTTTCAAAACTAGTGCGAGATGATGATGTCAGCAGCTCTTCAAACGGAATTAGCTTGTAATTCCGCTTGAAACCGGTATTTCGCTTGAGAAATGGGGTTGATTCCGCTTGAAAACAATATTCCGCTTGAAAAGTTCTGTTGATTCCGTTTGAAACGTGCTATTCCGCTTCAATCTGGTATTCCGTTTGAAAAGGTGTTAGTTCAAGCGAAATTAGGTATCTCGCTTGAAAGGATATTCCGCTTCAAAGTGATCTCGTTTGAACAGGGTGTTTTCGCTTGAATAGGGATTTAGTTTGAGAGTGTTTGATTTCGTTTGAACAACATATTTCGCTTGATATTGTGATTTTGTTTGGAAGATTGTTTTGAGAAAATCCTGAAAACCGAATCATGGAAGAGGAATTTTTCAATGCATTTGCTACTCCGGTTACCCCGATTACTCTTGCACAGAACACGATGTTAGAAAATGAAACGGGGACTATGTAAAAACCGCCTAAGCTCATGAACATTGAGGAATATAAAGGTTGGGAAGGACGTTTTGAAAACTGGGTTCAAGCAAATTATTTGGATGCTTGGGAATGTGTTGAAACGAAATATATTAGACCGGTGAATGATGATGAGGAGATTGTTGCAATTAAAGATCTAAGTGCCGAAGATAGAAAGAAATACAAAGATGAAAAAATGATGTTAAGTCTACTACAACAAGCTGTGAAAGAAGATATCTTGGTTCTATTGCAACACAATGGAACTTCTTATTCAATCTGGAAAGCATTAAGATCGAAGTTTCATGGAAGCCAAGAGATGGTCAAGAACAAAAAATCGCTTTTGAAGAAAAAATTTGATCTGTTTCGTGGTTTGAGAACTGAGAGTACCAAGCAGATCATTGAAAGATACTGCAATTTGCTAGCTAACATGAAGAGGTTAAGTATCAATAAAGATAATGAGGAGTTGATTGAAAAGCTAGCTGATGCATTGCCACACGAGACTTGGGGTACATATCTCATGATGCTAAGGAACAAGAAAGGGTTTAGCAGTCTGACACTGAGCAAGTTCATTGAAAAAATTGAGGCTCAAGAGATGGAACAGAGAAAGGTCTTAAGAATGAAAGATTTCGATGGTGAACAAGACATTGGGCTTTATTACAAAGATGGGGTCAGTAATAAAACCACCAACATCTCACCGAAGATTGAAACTGCTTTCAATACAAAAAGTTCATCTGGAAGTTCATCCAAAGGATCAAACAGCAACACAAGTTTTTCATCATATCCATCCTTTGATCCGAACATTTCAGCAACTAAGAATGGCAAGAAGCTACAATGCAACATTGTATTGAATCTGAATCTGGAAAATGATCAGGGTTATTCTGAAGAAGTTGCAAAAAGCCATATGTCTTTGTTGGGAACTGTGTTGGAGTCGTATGGAAGTTTAGTAGCAGGTAGAATCGGGAATCCTATGTTGACAAGAGAGGATTACGATCAGATCGATGCTGAGGAGATGGAATTGATGGATATAAAATGGTGTTTGGCTAGTGTGTTGAGACGAGCTGAGAAATTCAAACAGATCACAGGAAGAGATGACTTCTGTGATGCATTTGTTTCTAATTTGGGATTTGATAAATCTAAAGTTACTTGTTTTCGTTGCAGGAAAAAAGGACACTTCAAGAGGGAGTGCACTAATCGCGAAGCAAGTGGAGCTCAAAATCCGTTCAACAACAATGATTACTATCGGAAATCGATCTATCATCAAGTTGCTCAACAATAACAAGAACCACAAGTGGCACATGGTAGGAAAGTAATCGAGGAGTCATCAAAGAGAGTTTGTATGGTGAATCAGGATGATAAAAAGTCAACAAAAGATTTCAATTGGGACAAATACATTCCAGCTGATAGTAAAGCATGCCTGATAAACCAAGATGATGAAAAATTACCAGAAGGGTTTAACTGGGAAGGTTTTAGTTGGGATGATTACTGTCCGGATAAAGAAATGTTAAAAACCAAAGCTTTTGTTGCTCGAGTTGAAGAAGATAGTGATGATGATAGAGAGTATTATGCAAGGAGAATGGCAGCTCATTTGAAAATGATGGCAGAGAGTGATAGTGATGATGACAAAGCTAAAAAGAAAAAGAAAAAGATCAAAACACCAGTCAGCAGTGATGATGAAGATGTTTCAGTGATAAGGAAAAAGGTGAAAAACATTCCAGAGTTCAAAGTTGAAGCAGAAGCTAATGCTAAAAAGGTTCCTGTGACATGCAAAAACTGTGAAGCAGTAAAGAAGCAGAACAGTACTTTGGTATATAACATGAATAGATTGAAGGAATCATACGATGTTCTGAACAAAGCAATGAATCAGTACAATCAATCAAGTGAAGAACAAGCAACAACAATGAAAACACTTTAAGGAGCTTTCATGACAAAGCAGAGAGTCGTCAACAATTATATTGAGAAGTGTGCTGTGCTAGAACAGAAACTTGAAACTCAAAGAATTGAAACAGAAAGAGTAAACCGTTTGTTAAAAAGTTACTCATGTACTTCTTATGTCATTGACAGGATTTATCCAACTGTTGAAGGCATGAAGGCATTTGAGGATGATGAAGTAACTGAAGAACAAAAGGTTTCTGAAGAAAAGACTCCTGAAAGGAAGAAAGAAAAGAAGAAGGATACTAAAGTGAATGATTCTGGTAAGAAACAAGGTTTCAGTTACAACAAGTGTCCACCCCCGCTTGAAAATGGATATTCTCCGAGAAATCCAAATTCTGAAAGAATCGAAAAGGCAACAAATTTACAATGGGAGTTGGAGTCCTCAGTTAACTTGCCAGATAATATTGATGTCACGTTTACGTCATCTGACACTGATCATGAGTCCGAGTTAATAAAGAAAGTGGTCGATCAGGTGTTGGATAAAGATGAATCCGAGGAGTCAAAGTCGGAGTCTATGTCAGAGTCAAAATCAAAATCTGAGTCCAGCACTCCGAGTCAAACTGACAAACAGGGCAAAAGAGTTTACAATAAAGAATTTCTTCTATCAAAATCTAATTTGAATGACGAAACATTCAAAGTTGCATATACATTGAATGATTCCGACAAATTATATTCTGATGAGGAATTTCTAATAAGAGGTGTCAAAACTGAACTGATCAAAAAGGTTTTCAAATTAACAGAAATTAACATTTCTGAAATAAAAGATGTAAATCTTAATGATAAACCTATAAAATACACCTCAAGAGTTCAACAAAGAGAACACAAGAAAAAGGGTTACAGTTCTGGTTCAGGTTTTCAAAAGAAACCAAACCATAACAGTAATTTCAAAAGAAAAGGTCTCGGTTTTATTCCACCGAAAAATTATAAAAATGAGAAAACTTATAAACCTAAAACTGTGTTTGTTTCAGGAACAAGTGCCGAGGAGGAACAAAAGAGTCCATTCTGGAAGCAATCTAACAAAGAATTCCTTGCGAAAAAGCAAGAAGAGATGAAGTTTACTGATCAGATGAAAGAAACAAGAACCTGTTTCCAATGCAACACTGTTGGTCATATTGCCAAGAATTGTTCCAAGGCAATACAATCAAAACAGGGAGTTTCTCATAAACTGAAAGAAAAAATGGTTGAATTTGAACCACCAATTGAGAGAACTAAACTTTTCAAAAATTTAAAATTTGAAATTGGTGATTATTCAAAGAGGTTTTACAAGAAAAGGGCAAATCTTGACAACCAAAGATGGGTTGTTAAGAAATCAGAGGACAATTCTAGCAATGATTCTGATTCGTCAAAATCAGAGGAGCTATCTTCTGGCGATGAATCTGATTCCACAAAGTCAGAGGAGCCACAATTTGAGATTAAAAGTGAGAATTTAGTACCTCCAATGGATGATGTTAATTTTCCACCATTGAGGGCTGAAAATTTTAAACAAAAAAATTGGCAAAGTTGAAATTTCAAATCAATTTTTCTCTGAAAAGAAAGAATTTGATGTTGAAAAGGTCTTTAACTCCAAAGTGAAACACATTTTTGGTAAAATGGTTGATGGGAAGGTCAAAGGGGTTAAAGAGTTCTATGAAAAGAAAATGAAGAAACCAGGTAAGACTGTTTCGTCCTAGGTTTGTGACTGGGATGGAACATATTATGAACAGTAAAAATCTGGACTTGCCGGAGCTCCCAAGTTGGTAATCGCGGAGCATGAATCAGCATCATTATTGAAATATTGTTTTAAGAAAAGGTATGATTTGCCGGAACTCCCAGGTTGGTAAGTGAGGAGTAGGTATCGGCATCTTGAGAATTTAACCTACAAGTGGTATTGGTTGGTAAGCCATGTGGTTGAAAAAGAGATTGTGATTTTATAAGAAGGTTAATCAAGGTCATTAGGTTGAACTTGATTGGTCTATTCTTACAAGTGGTATTTTAAGAAATAAAGTGATGATCTTACCCCAAACCTACAAGAGGTTTTATAAAATCAACAAAACTTATTTTCCGGAAAAACCATTTGATTAAAACAAACTTAAGTGTTTTGAAATCATAATGGGAAAATAATTTGTTGTGAGGGGGAGTTCTGATTGTTTATGCCAAGTGAATGGTGAATTGAAGTGATTCGATATCAGTTGTCACGTTGTTTGTACAGTTTGTTTTCAAATTTCTTTAAATGATTTTGAATTTTAGGGGGAGTAAGAATTTTCTGAAAATCCAAAAACATTTGAAAATTTGAAAAAGACAAAAACATGATAAGATTAAAAAATGAGTTTTTGTGTCAAAGAAGAGGAAATGATAGTACATCAGTGGACTATCACAACATGCTAAAGAATTGGAAAGTTAAAAATGAAATAAACGGTGATGATGTGTCAGTAGGTTTTTGCACATTTAGTAGATTGTGACGAGATATAAACCTAAATTCAAACTTGCTTATATCGTGGGGAAACATCTCTCGGATATATGGGTAACCCCCGAAATCTTGTTTGAAAGGTCCCTCTTTCTGAATACTAGGTCTTTATGCTCAGTGATATCTGGGGTATTATCTCGGGACTTCTGATAATGCGGAAGCAATGGCCTAGTCCCCGGAGAATACTTTACGCGTGCTTGAAATATAGCTCACCCTCAGCATAAAAAATGATGAAACATTGAAAAAATATGTAAATCATGTGCTGTTGAAGAAAAGATCCTCTAAAGGGGACACACCAAAAGTCGAGCCGTCATCTCTCTGCTGAACGGAAGTTCTGACCTGAGCTCTCACGGTTTTCGCAATTTAACCCCTTACAGATATCATCTGTGGTATACTCACCTGTAAGACTGAATATTGGGATCTGGATACGAGAGTATATTCAGAGGTGGGACACGAGATTAAGTTTAAGTGCTTAAAACATTAATTACGTATCTCGAAACAGTTGAAATTTGTGTGAAAATTTAAGTGGACCAGTATACTGACAATCTACGTGAATCGTTTAGAACTTATAATGATTAAAGCTTAACGGTGTTGGTGATTTGTCTCATAAACTGATATGATCCTCTTACACAAACTTACAAAAATATTGTCTGTAAATATTTCTTTGCAGCATTTCATTTCATTCAAAAATCCAAAAATATTTTCAGTGTGTTTTAACATAAGTTTTGAAAAATACAAAAAGATTTTCGACAACTGATGTTGGAGAGCTGATTTTCAAAATTCCAAGTGCTAGACATGATGAACAATTGGATTGGGAGAGTGTGTTTTGTAAGAAAAATGATAATTTCTACAAGTGGTTCATCAAAGATTTATATTGTAAAATCATTGTTTGAATATCTTATCCACCAGTGGTTATCAGAAAATTTATTTTTGGGTAGAGATTTGTGCAAGATAAGAGCCAGTCACAGATCTTGGGATAAAAGACTTAGTGCCAGGATTTGATTCGGAACCTGTAGAAAGAGTGTGAGCCAGCTTTCGATCTTGAGCAGAATTTGAGCCAGGTCACGATCTGAACATGTGGAAGCCAGATTACGATCCCAGCTTACTGAGAGGGGGAGTCTGAATGTCAAAGAGCCAGATTCTGATTCTGAGAATGCTGATGCTGATAAATTTAAGGAAAGATTATTTGTTCGAGGAGAGTTTGTTGGTGATGAAAAGAAAAGAGAGAAGATTTGAGGATACTTACAGTGTCAGATACTTCAAAAAGAGAAGCCCAAAGACTGATAAAGATTGAAGATGCGAAGACTCGACACTTAAGACTCGTCAACATTCGAGGGGGAGTCTGTTAGTGCATACGTCTGTCGACTTCGTCTTGTATCGAGTCTTGTATATGTATAGATAGATCAGGGCACGAAAAACGAGAAAGTGTGATTTAGGGTAATTCCGCTTGAAATGACAAAGTGTCATTTCAAACGAAATCACTTATCTAATTCCGCTTGAAATCCTCAATGTCACTTATCTAATTTGGCTTGAAGGCGGTTCAAGCGAAATTAGATCCCTATAAATACATTGTGTCTTGATTTCATTTGAAATAGTTCCGGTTTGTGCAACGAAGTGCTGCCGAAGTGTCGTCTCCCTGTAAATCGTCATTATATCAATCAAATCGATAGTTAAAGTGATATTCTAGCTGAATTGAGCTCAATACGTCTGTTTCCGCCTTTCGTATTGAGAAAAACTCTTCTGATCGACTCGTTCGGGTCTGTAAACGAACCTACATCATCTTTTACCGAAATCACTTGTTTCTTAACACTCCATGTTTGACCTTTCGGCGTACCTTTTTTATAAAAATTTGAATCTTTTTGAACATTTTGATTTTGAACAACAACTTTTGGTTTCCAAAACTCTTGGGGTTTTGTCATACCAACATATATTTTCCAACTTTGAGTTGTTCTGACTCTGGGTGTGTGAGAATTCCAGGTCTGTCTTGAATCGAAACTATTCGGTTTTGATTTCCAAGTTTGGTTCGAAACAAACTTGTTTGTGTTATACCTCCAAGTTTGTTTTGAATCAAATCTGGTCGACCTTTGTTTCACATTCTCAGATTTTTGTTTCTCAACAGTATCAGACTTCTTTTTGTCAACATCGACAGGTTTCAGATTTGAACACTTTCGTGCAAAATGTCCTATTTGATCACATTTGAAACATATTCTCTTGGACACATCTTTGACCTGTGTTTGTTGCTTTTTCTTTTGAGCATAGAACTCTTCATTAGACTGACGCCTAAATTTGAGTTCTTTCTCTTCTTCAGAACTTGTTCCGTGAACAAAATTCATTTTTTTCTGAAAATTTGACGATTCATTTTTATTTTGATTTTGTTTCTTTTTATAACCCAACCCAGCCTTCATATTTTTCTTCTTGTAACCAGGTTTGTTATAAAAAGTTTTGTGACCTTTTCCAGCAAACTTTGAAATATCAGATTTCTCAATCTCAACCATTTTGAAAACTTTATCAACCTTTTCTGAAATCACATTCTGAATCGGGAATACAACATCTAGAAATAATTTGTCCGATCCAATCATGGTATAAACCAATCCTTTTGAATCATCATCCAGATTTTTCTCAGATTTTGAGTTTTTCAGATATCCATCATGAAAATTACCTTCATTTTCATCTTGTGATTCAGATTTACCTGTTTCAATCGACTCTTCTTTCAACACACTTTCAACGACCTTACCTACCACCTCTGAATCACTAGAATCATCAGATTTGGAATAGGTTACGTCAATGTTATCTGGCAATTGATCTACCATGTTGAAAGCTTTTTCGACCTTTTCATCATCATAAAATGCAAACTTTTCCGGTGGTGGAACTTGATGAAATTCTGAGCCAATGCCCTTTTTGTTCTGCTCAGAATCTTTTCCATCCGGTTTTATGTTGAAAATTCTTTCAAGCACATATGACGACACGTGATAACTTTTTAACTTGTTATTATCCTGTTCTAAATCAGCAATCTGACGCTTTAGCTTAGCAACATCCTCAATGTAGGAATTTACAACATGTTGCTTTATTTCATACATTCGCTTAAGCTCATTAGTTGTTTCAGAACAGTAATTCAATCTTGATTGAGCAAATTTTATTTCACTTTTCACCTTTTCATATGACTCTTTTGTAATGTGATATGCCAATTTTATTGAATCATATTCCTTTTTCATTTCCTGACAAACATTTTCTTTTTGATCACATTCTTCTGTCTTTTTCAAAACATTTTCTTTCAAAATTTCATTTTCGTTTTCTAATTTTTTATATTTTTCTGAAAGTGTTTCATTATTTTCTTTTAAAACTTTTTCGTTTTCTAACATTTCTTTGCATTTATTATTGAAAACTTCTTCTATTTTTGTGAATTCAAGATTTCTTGTTCGGAACTTTTCATCTTTTTCAGTACAAGCACTGCATGGTTCCATGCATTTCTTGCACTGTTCAACAGTTTTTAAGATTTCAGAATCAGAAATTACCTCAGTGATTGGCACTTCGGTGTTTGCTTCTGTTTGTTTCAACTCAGCTTCGCTCTTCTTTTCTTCACCATTATTAATACCAACTTTACTAGCAATCTTTGAATTCTCATCCTTTTCTTCAATCAACCTTTCAATTTTCTTCTCATCTTCTTCAACTTGCAGTTTTTCAGTCACTGCTTCTTTCACAACTTCTTCATTCACCTTCTCTTCCTCAGCAATCTTCACATTTTCAACTTTCACAGCTTCGACTTTCACATCTTCAGCAACTTTCTTCAGATTATTTACCATTTCTTCAACATTCTTCGTCATTCTCTCTTCATGCCTCTTCCTCAAACACGATGTCATGACATATTTTATTTCCTTTTCATGCCTTTTTGCATATGTGTCATCTTTTAATACATTTCGATAGTATTCGGCAGATCGAGGAATTTTGAGAAGAACATCTTCAAAAATTATGTCTTTCTTCGGAACAACAGGTTCACATTCTCTGTTAAAATAACACTCTCTCTTCTTATCCCATCTCTTATTGATGACAGCACTCTCATACTCTTCTTGCATTTCATCCATTCTGTTCAAAACAATGTTTCTTTCTCGATAAGTTTTCTCACTCAGAATCTCTTCTCTAGTTTTCTCTTTGACCTCAGCAACAATATTTTCTTCTTTGTTTTCCTCTTTTATTTCAGCAACAAAAACATAATGATTGCTGTTTGATGGGTTTCTACCATGAGTTGTACTTCGATTATCCAAACGATCTTCTTTTGAAAGAATTTGACTCCAATCATATCCTTCATCATCATGGATTACATCACAAGCTCTTGACTTATCTCGAGGTTTATCTTCAATCATTTTTGGCTCTTCTTTGCTTCGGTGGTAAATTGCCTTTCGGTAATAGTCATCATTGAACGGATGTTCATTTCCACCAACCGCAGAATTATTGCATTCTCTCTTGAAATGACCTTTTTGCTTACATTTGAAGCAGCTCACTTTGGACTTGTCAAATCCAAGTTTTGTTGAAGTACCGCCTAATGATTGTTTCCCAGAAATTTCCATATATCTCTGAGCTCTGCGGATGCAACTTGCCAAGCACCAGCGGATGTCAATGAGTTCCATCTCTTCCGGATCAATCTGGTCGTAGTCTTCTTTGGTTAAATCTGAGTTTCCAATTTTGCCTGCAACTAGACCTTCATATGATTCCAGAACTGATGCAAGAAAGCTCATTTGCTGTTTAGCTGCATTGATGCTCATTGTAGGATAATTTTTCAACTTAAGAGCAATGTTGCACAGTATTTCCTCTGTTTCTTCAGAACTAGCTTTTGAAGCAGATGAATGATAACCCGGATTGTAGCTTGATGAGCTTGTCTGAGGTTCTTTTGTTCTTTCACCACTAAATGCTGTCTTTGGTGAACTATCAGCTTTCACCGAAGGTAAATTACCTTTGTAATACAAACCAACATTCTGTTGATGTGAAGAACTGCTCATCTTGCTTTGTTTCTGCAATTCAAGCTCATGACTTTCTATCTTTTCTATCAAGACATCAAGAGAAATTGTATCATATAGAGCATCATTTTTCAATATAAACACAAACGTTTGCCACTGATCAGCTCATGGTAACGCTTCTATGATCTTATCAATTATTTCTTCTCGGGTTTTAACAATCCCAAAACGATCAAGTTCAATTTTTAGATGACCAAATCTCTCTATCATTTGTCTAACCGATTCACCATTAAGACTATCAAACAAATCGAATTCTTTCTTTAACAAAGCAATTTTGTTCTTTTTGATTTGTTTACCCCCCTCAGCTTTAACTCATAAAGCTTCCCAGATAGATTTCGATGTTCCGTCATGTTGCAGTAAAGCAAAATATCATTTCTGATTGATGATTGTATTAAGGCAATCATTCTTTGTTCAGCTGAGAATTCGGATTTGTCTTCTTTGGATAAAACTTTCAGAGGGAGATCTTCTCCTTTATCATCTGCCGGCCTTTTATACCCAAACTCCAAACAGAACCAGCTTTCATGAGCATTCGCTTTTGCCCAATTGATGAATCGATCTTTCCACCAAGTATAATCTTCAATGCTTTCCAGAGTTGGTGGTTTTGAATGTGTGCCATAAAATTTATCATGTTTGATGTTCTCATTGATCGCTTTTGTAATGGTTTTAGGTGTGACAGTTGAGATTTCGGAAGACTCGGATGTATACGCGTTGTAGAACGTATTGTAGAACTCTTCAGCCATAATGTGAAATTCTTGAATTACCTGGAGACACAGACAGTCAAACAAACACAATCAGTACAAACAATATCAAACAACTTGAAATAAACTGACACTCGGTTGACGCAAAATGATCTTGAGGCGAAATTTCCACTTTCAAACGGAATAGTGTTCTTCAAACGGAAACACTTCCTCAAATGAAATCACTTGTTTCAAGCGAAATCTTCAAGCGGAATAGCTGATTTCGTGTGAACCTTCTCAAACGGAATTATGCTTTGAAGCGGAATCAGGTGAACTTTTCAAGCGGAATAGTGATTTCAAGAGGAATCACTTGCTAATTTCAAACAGAATTACGCTTTGAAGCGAAATTAATCAGGATGTTTCAAACGAAATTACGAAGCTCGTTCAAACGGAATTAGGTTTTTGCCCCATTTTTGTCACTTTTACACTGAATTTAGGTCTGATTTTCTAAAGGCTTTGTTAAAACACTGTTTCGCGTATAATGTGTGAAATTCAATCCATTTTGACCGTAAAATCTTGTCAATTTTGAAAAAGAAGGTGTAGAAGTCAGAAAACTGATGATATCAAGCTAAACTCTTCCTCCTGAGCTCTGATACCACTTGTAGGATCGTTGTACGACCTGAATGAGTCGTTCAGAAGAGTTGTTTATCCGAAGAATCAATGACACGGATGCTCGATTCAATTTAAATGTCTCTTATATTGATATTATAGTCTTACAGCACCTGGAGACAATCCGACAGCACTTATTCTCTGTTGTCGCGCACCAAAGGGAGGGGTAGGGTTTTGGTTTTCTTGTTCTCATGCATATTACGTATATAATTAAAACAGATGGGACATTGGGCGACTTGGGCTGCATGGGCCGAAGAAACAAGGGTTTTCGGTTGGGCTTGTTTCTTGCGCAAAGGGGAAGGGTGGGTTGGGCTGTTTGGTTCGCACGAGGGAAAAGGAGGGTGGGGTTGGGCTGGTTTGTTTGTGGGCCAAATGGGTTGGGTTGATTTTATAAGGTAATACATTATAGCACATTAACATATTTTGTTTCTAGTAATTTTTCACAAAATAGCACGTTATCATATTTCGGTTTCGGGTTTCGGTTTCACGTAATTCACATCACACATTATCAAGTTCACAACCATTCAAATAAAATAATCAAACACCACATTCAAATCATATATCATACATGAAATTACAAAGTATGCGAAACGTAATAGGGATTTATACGAGTTGTCACATCATCCCCGAGTTGAAAGAAATTTCGTCCCGAAATTTAGCACATACTCACTGAGGAAGCTAGTTGTGTTGTGCGTTTTCTTGGGGTATCACATCATCCGCCTGTTGGCTTGGAATTTCGTCTCAAAATTCCGAAGTAGCTTCAGTACTGGACTCACTTTTCTTAATCAACTAGGGGTACTTGCATTTCATCTGGTCCTCTCGTTCCCAAGTGAACTCTGGGCCACGACGAGAGTTCCAACGAACTCGAACAATAGGTATCTTGGTTCGTTTAAGAGTCTTGATTTCCCGATCCATAATTTCCATCGGTCCCCCGACAAAGCGCAACTGGTCGTCGATAGTGAGTTCCTTGAAAGGAACAATGAGGGTCTCATCTGATGAACACTTCTTCAGATTCGACACGTGGAAGACATTGTGAACACCACTGAGTTCTTCAGGTAAATTTAGTCTGTAAGCCACCTTGCGTATTTTATCAGTGATTTCAAAAGGTCTGACATATCGCGGATTAAGTTTTCCCCGTTTGCCAAAGCGAACCACACCTTTCCATGGTGAGACTTTAAGTAGCACCCGATCTCCAACCTGAAACTCGAGAGGTTTCCTACGCTTATCAATGTAGCTTTTCGGACGGTCACGAGCTGCCGCCATTCTTTGTCTAATTTGGGCAATCTTTTCCGTGGTGTCGATAATTCCACCTGCAAGCCCTTCACGGCAAAAATGAACAAGTTAAAAAATTTTCTTGACTTCGTTATCTATTTAATATAAAGGGATGGTACTGACCTCGAGGAGCTCAATGCTCTCTCGTTGCAACTTAGCTTCTTCATACTTCTCCATAAAGTTTGCGTCAGACTTTGTCAAAGCTTTAACACACTCTTTAAGGTTAGTGATCTCTGTGCGCACGGTGAACATTCATTGGTTGTCTTTTTTCGCAAGCCACACGCCACTTCCGGCGCTTTTCAGCGAGCGTATCCCCACTCGCTAGAAGCTTCTTCTTCAAACCCTGGAGGCCCCATTACTCCAATTTTTTCTCTTTCTCAAACTCAGCTTTCTACTTGGCAATGTCCGATCGATTGAAACCGACCCGATGGATGTTTAAGTGTTGCCCGAATTCGGGCTATACTTTGTCATTCGTCGTGAGGGTTTTGATTTCGTGAGCTTATCGTAAATGTTGTATTAAGTTACTAACCTAGTTTTGTGTTCATTGTTATTTAACTAGGTTATGAGGCTAAATCAGTAGGCAAAACTCTGTCCCGTTAAACTCGCAATGTGAGTCATTCTCTTTTTATCAAATTGCTTTACAAAACCCTAAATGTTTTCCAGTTATACTTTGCAGTGATTAAGTCTTTGCTAATCTTTAAATACTGGCAGTGTGTGGGGGTTTTGTGCACATTACTACTAACGATTTATCACTTTAGGTGGGCGAGCCTAATTTAGTGATATGTCCACAGTCATAGATCCGGTCGAGTGACAAATGAACCAGCTAATTAATAGATAGGGGCAACTGTGAAAACTCTTAATGCTGTAAATTATAACAATGTGTCGTTTTGTACAAATTGAATGACTCGCCAGTATTTCCCCGCTGATAAAATCTTTTTAAACATGTTTCAGGTGATTTACTGTGAACCAGGAAAAGTGACGCGTAGCACTATAGCTTGAAGGAAGTGGCTCAGTAAATAAATAAACATGTTTTTTTGTAACCAAGGGATTTCCCTGTGGAATTCCTTTATTGTAAAATAAGGGGTTTGTCCCGAATTTTGGAAATAAAATAAATGTGTGTTTTCAGATTAAACGATCCTGTTAAAATTTCCGCTGCCAAATTAAATACAAATACCACGGGTTTTCTGTCCCGCGGCATCCGAACTGGGAAACTGGGTCTGGGCCGTGACAGAAAAAGGTTCGGGAAACTGGGTCGGGGGCCGTGACAGAAAAAGGTGGTATCAGAGCCACTGATTTAAGCCAGTTAAGTATTTAGAAATACTTATTTTTTTTTCAGATTGCCATTTTGTGATTCTGTGAAAATTTAATTTACAATAAATAAAATTTTAACTTAAAATTGTGTGTGTTTCTTCATGTGTGCTAACAGCATGAATGAACTGTTGGAGGCACTCCGAAACTTTACTATCCATACCACCGATACGGATACAACGGGGACCCTATCCGGCTATCAAGCAGATACTGAAGAGCCTCTAGTGTTCCAGGCCTAGCCGCAGGAGAAACCAAAGCCTAAAAAGAGAAGGAGAATCTTGCACTGGAAACGCGGACGAAGGAAGAAGCCAGCTGCCCAGAAGGTGAAAAAGACCGAGGATCCGAAAGACAAGGGAAAAGGAAAGGAAGTTGGAGAGAGTTCCGGGCAAGCCCAGGAAATGCCACCGTGGGAGGAGCTTGATCGAAAACTTGTGAACTGTGACCTTATCGGACCTGCTGATGAAAACCTTTTCAATTACCCAGCCCAATCACAACTTCGAATTAATTTGGAACCTGCTATTGTTACACCCCAACCAATGGCGGAATCATCGGAGTGGGACTTGTTCAAGATTGCAAGAGAGTTCATAACACTAATTGTGGCAATATTTAATTCAACCATTTTCATTTCATAGCTAAATTGTCAAAGCATTACAAGAAATTCAAATAACAACATTGTTCAACATAACATAACAAAATTTATACAACACTTTAAACCTAAACGTCTAAATGAGTATCTAGGCATTTTTGCTAATCCATTTTCGTAGCATCATCAATCCTCAATCTGTAACATGTTTAAAATACAATTCAATGCAAAAGCAAAGGCGAGTATACAAGTTTAAGCATAAGTATAAGTATAAAAGTTTAAAACAAATCCACATGGCAACTTAGTTTATACAAGATCAACCTAACATGGCATGCAATATTTCTAGCCAATCCTCTGTTTACGCAAGAAAGTTTAGTTAATTCGACATGACCACAAGTTTAAGGGGGGGGGGGGTGGTGCGTTACTCCTATAGCGCTATACATGTCAAATGGAGGCTCGTGAAAGCTAATGACTAAAACATATCACATAAATATGGTCCACGTAAGCATCAAGTATCACAACATAGTATTCATGTATAAGGATTGTTTTCGTGCATTGCATAAAGAATAAGTTTAAGTGTAGTTTAATAGGTAAACATGTTACACCCCAAAAGTGATAAACATAAAAAGGGGGTTGCGAGTATACTCACAAATTTGCATATGGTTTCCGATTATCCAACGTGACGAAGTTGATGAGGTTAGAAGGTTGAATATGTTCGTGTAGGGATTTAGGAAGTTAAAACACAAGAATATAGGTATTCGAAAGTAATCATCCTTTAACACCAAGTACTTGTTCTTGACACTATGAAACCTCAAGGGTTAATATTTTCATGAGTAATATACTCATTAGAATCGTAACAAGTCTTATGTCTTAGAGGATGTTATTCTAATATCTTGACGAATGAACACAAGTCCATCATCAAGGGTTCGAATAGTATGTATATGTATAAGTATTATATGTAATATTTAGTCCATTAGTCAAGCATGAGGTAGAAGATAAATCTTCATTTAGGTACCTCTATTGTGTCATAGAATTCATGTAGGAGGTAGGAAGAACAAGCCTCCATTTAGGTACCTCTTATGGTTCACCACTACACTTGATGTAAAAACATACAAGGAGGGTCATGAACTAATGTCAATACAAGAATAATAAACAACTATACTATGAGAAATCATCAAGTAATATGGGGATTCTATGTTGGACAACCCAAGTTGGTCCACAATCACACCTTTATCAAGCTTGACGCTTGAACACCACTTGTGGGTTAAAAACCCTAAACAAAACAGAAAGTATATGAGGTTTAACCTCTAATTTTGAATGTCTCAACCTTGTTTTTAAGCCTAACTAACCATAGAAGTGGCTATAAGCATAAGGACATAGGTTTGAGATGAGTTAGGCTCAAGTTGAACAAGTTTAGTAAAGATTAGATGAATTCAGAAATGAACAGTGAACTTTGGAGCCTTTTTGCATGAGTTCCAGGGACTTATTTACTGTGAAAAACCCACGGAATCGAAGCTAAGGTCAATCCAAGCACATAGGAAAAAGAATCAACTAAATCGGATAAGAAATGAGTGAGTTATGCTCACTTTAGTGAAGGGGTATGCTTCTGCCCGAACTACTACAATCAGCTGCGAATTTGGTTGATTTGAGAGTGATTAGAGTGTTGCAAAAGTGGTAGGGAGGCTGGATTAAGTTGTATTTATAGGGGAAAGGATTAGGGTTAAGTTGGGTTGGAATTAAATGTGATTAGTTGGGTGTTAAACTAAATAAAAAAAACAATTCAAAGTTGTTGCTGTTCTTGAAACTGGCGGCCAGCAAGGCTGTTTCACAGTCCATAATTTCCTTTGTTAGTGTGATATTTTAGTTTATATTATTGTACAAGTTAATTCATGACAACATATAACTACTAAGTATTAAGTAATAAACATTAAACAATGAAAATGGAACAATAAATTAAGCCATAAGGTTGGTCCAATCGATTGGCTGTAATAGCCTTTAAGTTATCATTCATTTCATTTTTTTTCTTTGTTTTAAAAGTAGAGAATACATCAACGTAAAGTTGATGTCTATTATTATTATTATTATGATGATGATGATGATGATGATGATTATTATTATTATTATTATACTATTAGAATTAACCATGTATTTATTAGTTAACAAGCATGTACAAGTTATGGGTACAGGTAAGTCAAGTATCGGTCACGCGTATGCGTTCGAGATTGGTAACATATAACCCGAGTATTGCAAAATGAATAAGCATGCACGAATATGTAAGGTATAACTTGTATGAAATAACGAAATTTATTACGATCAAAGTTTCGGATTTACAACGATACAACGAAATGCGATTACAAGGAACACAAGAATTCTAAAAATAGAAATACGAACAAGACTTGCTATAAATGGAAAGTACAAATAAGTAGGGCGTTACAGCTATCCCCGACCCTATTGTCAACCCCCAACCTTTTTCAGGGCAGTTAGAAGAATGGTGGACGAGCGACTGGCATTTTCAGAATTTCATGAATAGCCCCAATGTTTACTTTCCCCAGTTTGATCCTGAACCTGCACAACATTGCCGAGTTATGCCGCTACGGCGAGGAGCTGGTGGACGTGGGAAACCGGATCCGTGAAGTGGGGGAAAACATCACGTGGAAATACGAAGAGAGGGAGCGTCGTTTCTGAAGAGTCAGTTGATTGTGGTTAAAAGTTTTTGTATAATATTAATATGTGAACAAAAATCATCATAAATTATATATATAATAATAATATAATATTGTATAATAATAACTAAAATAAAACTTTTGTAAAATAGATGGTTTGTATCGACGCATAATATTATAAATATATATGAATGTCGCAAGGTCGACGGTTTTGGCTATATGTGTTGACATGATTATGTGTTATGATTCCCTTATCGTGTTTAGTTGCTATCCAATATGTAACAATAATTTATATATGTATCTTGTTAATTATTCAGATGGAAAACGCAATAAACCAACCGGCAACTGAAGTTAACCAATCAGAACAACACAATGAAGATCATTTTCTTAATAGGCAAGATATAGAAAACACCGTTGCTCAGGGAATAGCCAACGCTATCCCTGAAATCGTTGTTGCTGTTAAGAACCCCATTGAACCTTCCCAAGCCAACCACAGCAAACGTACTCGCGACGATAATTTTAGTATCAGTGTGAACGGAGGCGGCAATAACGATAATAATGTGGTTCAAGCCCCAATACTCAAGAAAATGAAAGTTGCAACACCTGGTTGCACTTACAAAGAATTCCTTGCTTATAAGCCGGTCGAATTTGCAGGCAATGAAGGGGCGACTGCCGCACTGCGTTGGTTAGAAAAGACCGAAGCGGTAATTAAAATAAGCAAATGTGCAGAGGAAGACAAGGTAATGTACGCATCCCACCTTTTCAAAGAAGAGGCGTTAGAATGGTGGAACACGGTGCTGCAAGCTAAGGGAAGTGACATGGCTTATGCCATGAGTTGGGAAGAATTTAAGGGATTGGTGGAAAGAAGATTTTGTCCCGACTATGAAAAGGAACAAATGACAAATAAGTTCCTGAACCACCGGATGGTGGATGTTGATTGCCGAGGGTATACTTCGAAATTTTTCGAGTATGCTAGAATTGTACCAACTCTGGCCTCGCCAGAACCGGTACTTATTTCTCGCTATATTTGGGGGCTAATTAGCGAGATTCGTGATATAGTCAAAGCTGCGAGACCCCGCTCAATCGACGATGCGGTCGAATTGGCAAACACTCTGACCGACGGACTGGTACGCACAAGGGAAGAAAACAGGAAAAATGAATTGGCCCAAAAGATTACCCAAGGTTTCCGTGTGGGTAATAATAATAGTAATTTCAAGAGAAAGGGAACAGTGCAGCCTTCCATACCGCCATTTTACGGAAATTGCAAAAAGAAACATTTTGGAAAACGCAAGGAAAATTGCAATTTCTGCAAGAGACCCGGCCACCGAGAAGAGGAATGTAGTTAGAAAACCGTAATCAGCTACAACTGTGGCGAAACAGGATACTTCAAGTCCGATTGTCCGAAATTGGTCAAGCCAACTGATAACAAGGTCAAACCTGCAGAAGGAACTACTAAGAAGAATGCAAGAGCCTTCCAGCTGACAACACAAGAAGCAGATCTGATTCACGATGTGATAGCTGGTACGTTTCTGGTACATGACATTTATGCAAAAGTATTATTTGACTCTGGTGCAAACCAAAGTTTTATAAATACTTCATTCTGCCAAGCTCTTAAGCAACCTTTAACCAAACTTAAGAAGATTTATACATTAGAAACGGCAGATGGAAATTCTGTTAGCATAAATAAGGTTTTCCAAGAAGGAAAGATAGAACTCTCAGGCCATAAATTTTCTGCAAACCTGCTACCCATGAATTTAGCTGGATTCAATGTCGTGCTAGGAATGGATTGGTTAGTAGCCAACCATGCTCGAATCCTCTGTGATAAGAATTCCATAGAAATTCATACACCCGCAGGAGAAATAGTTGTGGTTACAGGAGATAAACCACATAAACCAATGAAGTTCATTTCAGTAATGAAAGCTGCTAGTTATGAACGAAAACAAGGAATAGTGTATATGATTTCGGTAATCATTAACACTAAAAGTAAGGAACTTAAGGAAATCCCAGTAGTGTCAGAATACCCGGATGTATTTCCAGAAGAGCTACCTGGATTACCACCAGATAGAGAAGTAGAATTTAGAATTCATCTAATTCCTGGAACTACACCAATAGCTAAGGCACCCTATCAGTTGGCACCCACATAAATGTTAGAACTAAAGAAGCAATTGGATGAATTACTAGGCAAAGGATTCATACAACCTAGTTCATCCCCTTGGGGAGCGCCTGTGCTATTTGTAAAGAAGAAGGATGGTTCGATGCGAATGTGTATCGATTATAGGGAATTGAATAAGGTTATAATTAAGAATCGATACCCACTACCTAGGATTGATGATCTTTTTGATCAACTTCAGGGAGCTAGATATTTCTCCAAGATAGATTTGCGCTCCGGATACCATCAGCTGAAGGTACAGGAAGAAGACATACCTAAAACTGCTTTCAGGACTAGGTATGGACACTACGAGTTTACAGTCATGCCGTTTAGACTAACAAATGCTCCTGCAACATTTATGGACATGATGAATAGAATCTGTAAACCGTATTTGGATAAATTCGTGATTGTCTTCATTGACGATATACTCATTTATTCCAAAAGCCAGGATGAGCATTGTGAGCACCTACATGCACTCTTAACCCTGTTAAGGAAGGAAAAGGTTTACGCCAAATTCTCGAAGTGTGAATTTTGGTTACAAGAGGTGCAATTTTTAGGACACATGGTGAATCACGAAGGCATTCACGTGGATCCCTCCAAGATAGATGCGATCACAAATTGGAAGGTCCCACAATCAGCAATTGAAGTTAGGAGTTTTCTGGGGTTAGCTTGATATTATAGGCGATTCATTAATGACTTTCCAAAATAGCTGTTCCATTAACTAAGCTAACCTGTAAAATTTTCTAAGTTTGAATGGGGACCTAAGCAAGAAGAGGCCTTTAGGATCTTAAAGCAAAGATTAACAAATGCCCCAATTCTAGCCTTGCCTGACGGAACTGAAGATTTTGAAATCTTCTGCGATGCTTCTAAATTGGGATTAGGATGTGTGATAATGCAACGCAAAAAGGTAGTTGCGTATGCATCAAGGCAACTGAAAAAGAACGAGGAAAATTATACGACTCATGACTTAGAATTAGGAGCAATAATTTTTGCCTTTAAAATTTGGAGACATAGGAGAAAGTCAATTATCAGGTCCCGAGATTGTACAGGAAACCACCGACAAGATAACTCAAATCAAGGAAAGATTGAAAACAGCTCGAGATCGCCAAAAGAGTTACGCAGGCAATCGACGCAAGCCATTAGAGTTTCAAGTTGGAGACAAAGTACTCTTACAAGTATCTTCTTGGAAAGGAGTAGTTCGATTCGGTAAGAAAGGAAAGCTAAGTCCAAAGTACATAGGACCATTCACCATTACCCAACGAATAGGACCAGTTGCCTATCGTTTACAACTACCAGAAGAATTAGCTGGGGTACATGATGTGTTTCATGTATCCAATCTTAAGAAATGTTTATCTGATGAGTCTCTGGTAGTACCTCTTCAAGATATAGAGGTAAATGAAAAGTTAAAATTTGTTGAGAAACCGCTCCAAATAGAAGACAGAAAGATTAAGTTCCTCAAACACAAGAGATTAGTACTGGTAAAAGTAAAGTGAGATTAAAAAAGAGGACCGGAGTATACATGGGAGTTAGAATCGGAAATGAAGCGAAAGTATCCTTACCTATTTCAGTAAATCTCGAGGACGATATTTTAAATAAGGTGGGGAGGATGTAAGGACCTGCAAAAATGCCCCACAACACTCCGTAAGTGAAAACCCGGACCCCTAAAACCCTAATCCTTATGAAAAATCAAGTAATTCAAATTGATTGATTTGTCGTGGGCTGCGAAAGACTTAAGGAAAGCTTACGCGGGGCGCGACAGCTTGACAGTCTCCAGATAACGACTAGGGCCACGTGTCAACCACGTGGCAAGCCTACACGTGACACGGTAGCCCTAGCCGTAGCTAGGGTGGCCCTCGCGGGCCGCGTAGGTTCTTCTTCGAGTTTACGCGGGCCGCGTAAAACTCAAATTTCAGCTACAAAACGAGCATTGCATAGCCTTTCTTCTGTGTTCGCCAAATCCTTTCAAAAACAAAACATTCTGCTCAATTTCGTAGATTTAAGCAGGGAAACGCTGCTACGATTACAGGGTAATAACTCGATCACTGCTACGATATAATGTCCGATCGATTGAAACCGATCCGATGGATGCTTAAGTGCTGTCCGAATTCAGGCTATACTTTGTCATTCGTCGTGAGGGTTTTGATTTCGTGAGATTATCGTAAATGTTGTATTAAGTTACTAACTTAGTTTCATGTGCATTGTTATTTAACTAGGTTACGAGGCTAAATCAGTAGGCAAAACTCTGTCCCGTTAAACTCGCAATGTGAGTCATTTTCTTTTCATCAAATTGCTTTGTAGGATCGTTGTACGACCTGAATGAGTCGTTCAGAACTGTTGTTTATCCGAATCAAAGGCGGAATCAATGACACGGACGCTCGATTCAATTTAAATGTCTCTTATATTGATATTATAGTCTTACAGCACCTGGAGACAATCCGGCAGCACTTCGTTACCGAATTACAAGACCTAATTCCGTTTCAAATGACACGGCATGCTCCTCTATATATAGTGGTGGTGATTCTGTTTGAAATGGTCAAAGCCATGTTCAAGCGGAATTAACATTGTTAATTTCGTTTGAACATGCCCTTGGCTATTTCAAACGAAATTACCAACAAACCCACTAAAATCAGTTTCTAGCAACCCGAGCACTGATAATCCTATCCTATTACATGACTCGATACAAGACGAAGTCAATAGACATAGTGCACTAACAGACTCCCCCTTGGATGTTGACGAAGTCTTCAGTGTCGAGTCTTTAACATGACACATCTTCAGTCTTGATCAGTCTTCATGCTCTTTCCAAATTGTCTAACACTGTAAGCATCTATCAATCTTTATCTTCTCTGATCAGCTTCGATCTTCGAATGTTGTACCAGGATCTGTCTCTGGCTCTAACATTAACAGCTTCTTCAGGCTCCCCCTTACGTCAAGCTTCCGTGCTTTAGGGATCGACACCTTGCTTTCTGATTACAAGCTCCCCCTAGCTTTGAGCTCGTCTCCAGACTCCCCCTTAGACTCAACTGTCGGGATCGTAGTCTGGAATCTTACATGCAATTACTCAAACATTCATAAGTAACAACATTTTAAACTTCAGTTATCCAGGAATTGTAACCTGGCTCTCTTAAACATTCTAAACAAACACTTTTTAACAAATTTCATGATTTGGCAGTTTCACGAACAGAATCAGAAACTGGCTATTTAACAATATAAGCATCCAAATCCCTCACAGTTAATCATCCAAGTCCAAACTAATGACCTTGGAGATATCACAAACTGTTTTTGACTTTTGTTAAAAACTCAAGTTTCAAATTAATGAACTTGTTTTATTTTCAGAAACACAATCAGCTTACTTAAATTTTAAAACTCAGCATTTCAGACATCAGTTGTTGAAAATAAAGCAGAATCAAAATCTTTTTGTATTTTTCTGAAAATATAAAGCAGTAAAGAAATATTTACAAACATATTTACATACAATATTTTTGTTTGAGTTTACGTCAGAGGATCATATCAGTTTTTGACAAGTCACAAGTACCGTTGAGCTTAGTTACACATTAAGAATTAAACAATTCACTTAGATTGTCGATATACTGATCCACTTAAATTTTCACACAAATTTCAACTGATTCAGGATACGAATTAGGTGTATTAAGAACTTAAACTCATTCATGTGTCCCACCTCTTGAATATACTCCCGTATCCAGATCCCAATATTCAGTCTTACAGCTGAGTATACCTAGATGATATCTAAGGGGTTAATTTGCGAAGACCGTGAGAGCTCAGGTCAGAACTTCCGTTCAGCAGAGAGATGACGGCTTCGACTTTTGGTGTGTCCCCTTTAGAGGATCTTTTCTTCAACAGCACATGATTGACATTTTTCAATGTTTCATCATTTTTATGCTGAGGGCGATGCTATGTTTCAAGCAAGCAGAAAGTATTATACGGGGACTAGGCCATTGCTTCCGCAAAATCAGAAGTCCCAGGATAATACCCCAGATATCACTAAGCATAAAGACCTAGTATCTCAGAAAGAGGGGTCCTTCAAACGAGATTTCAGGGGTTACCTATATATCCAAGTAGTGTTCCCCACGAAATAAGCAAGTTTGAATTTAGGTTTATATCCTGAAAAAGTTTACTAAATGTATAAAAACCTATCAGCATATCATCAGTGAGACTGTTTAACACTATAAAATCATTACATTTCTTTAGCATACTGTAACTGTCTACTGATGTACTATCATTTTCTCTTTTTACACAAAAACTCAATTTTGAATTTTATCATGTTTTTGGCTTTTTCAAATTTTCAAATGTTTTTGTATTTTCTGACAATATTACCCCCCCTAAAATGCAAAATCATTTAAAGAAAATTTGACAACCAACACTGATAGCTTTGTCTTGCCATCCATTTTCTGCTTAAAGTGCTATGTTTTGTAGAAAATCTAACATACCCCCATGATTTACAACACATTGAAATTTTACAGTTTGAAAACCGTTTTTCAATCTTGTGAAATTAATCATGTTTGTTCAGCCGTGAGGGTTTCGGCGTATTCAATCAACAAATTTTTGTATTTTTGAATATTTGACAAATTTAAAAACATATTTTTGATTTTTCAAAATTTTGATAAAATAAAAATATATTTTTGGTTTTTAAATTTTTCAAATTTTAGGATTTTTGAAATATTGTTTATTTATATACAGAAAACAAACAAACTCACTGTTTCAACAAACACAGGGTTTAGCAGCCTCCTCTCCTCGTTGTGCCAGGCTGCTTCAACTTCCAATCTTACAATCTTCGGTTTTGTTGAGCACCTGCACATTCAAACTACTCAATTACTTGAACAATTTATCCCAGGTCTGTTTGACCTTAGGCATTTCAACACAATATGCTTCATTCAATTTTGGAAAATCTTTGTCATTCTGAACAAAGACTTTTTCATTTTTGACTTCAACTTTCTCATCTGTTAGTGCATGCGTCTGTCGACTTCGTCTTGTATCGAGTCTTGTTTATGTATAGATAGATCAGGGCATGAAAAACGAGAAAGTGTGATTTAGGGTAATTCCGCTTGAAATGACAAAGTGTCATTTCAAACGAAATCACTTATCTAATTCCGCTTGAAATCCTCAATGTCAAGTTCAAACGGAATTACTGATTCCGCTTGAAACATGATTCTGTTTGAAGGCGGTTCAAGCAAAATTAGATCCCTATAAATACCTTGTGTCTTGATTTCATTTGAAATAGTTCCGGTTTGTGCAACGAAGTGCTGCCGAAGTGTCGTCTCGCTGTAAATCGTCATTATATCAATCAAATCGATAGTTAAAGTGATATTCTAGCTGAATTGACCTCAATACGTCTGTTTCCGCATTTCGTATTGAGAAAAACTCTTCTGATCGACTCGTTCGGGTCTGTAAACGATCCTACATGTGGTATCAGAGCACAGGAAGAAGAGTTCTTACCAATTCAGCTGAAATTTCTGATTTCTACACCTTCTTTTCAAAATTTAACAACTTTTCACGGTCAAAATGTTCTGATTTTTACACATCATACTCGGAATAGTGTTTTAATTAATCCTTGTGAAAATTAGACTTTAATTCGATCTAAAACAAGTAAAATCTGTAATTCCGTTTCAAAACTAGTGCGAGATGATGATGTCAGCAGCTCTTCAAACGGAATTAGCTTGTAATTCCGCTTGAAACCGGTATTTCGCTTGAGAAATGGGGTTGATTCCGCTTGAAAACAATATTCCGCTTGAAAAGTTCTGTTGATTCCGTTTGAAACGTGCTATTCCGCTTCAATCTGGTATTCCGTTTGAAAAAGGTGTTAGTTCAAGCGAAATTAGGTATCTCGCTTGAAAGGATATTCCGCTTCAAAGTGATCTCGTTTGAACAGGGTGTTTTCGCTTGAATAGGGATTTAGTTTGAGAGTGTTTGATTTCGTTTGAACAACATATTTCGCTTGATATTGTGATTTTGTTTGGAAGATTGTTTTGAGAAAATCCTGAAAACCGAATCATAGAAGAGGAATTTTTCAACGCATTTGCTACTCCGGTTACCCCGATTACTCTTGCACAGAACACGATGTTAGAAAATGAAACGGGGACTATGCAAAAACCGCCTAAGCTCATGAACATTGAGGAATATAAAGGTTGGGAAGGACGTTTTGAAAACTGGGTTCAAGCAAATTATTTGGATGCTTGGGAATGTGTGGAAACGAAATATATTAGACCGGTGAATGATGATGAGGAGATTGTTGCAATTAAAGATCTAAGTGCCGAAGATAGAAAGAAATACAAAGATGAAAAAATGATGTTAAGTCTACTACAACAAGCTGTGAAAGAAGATATCTTGGTTCTATTGCAACACAATGGAACTTCTTATTCAATCTGGAAAGCATTAAGATCGAAGTTTCATGGAAGCCAAGAGATGGTCAAGAACAAAAAATCGCTTTTGAAGAAAGAATTTGATCTGTTTCGTGGTTTGAGAACTGAGAGTACCAAGCAGATCATTGAAAGATACTGCAATTTGCTAGCTAACATGAAGAGGTTAAGTATCAATAAAGATAATAAGGAGTTGATTGAAAAGCTAGCTGATGCATTGCCACACGAGACTTGGGGTACATATCTCATGATGCTAAGGAACAAGAAAGGGTTTAGCAGTCTGACACTGAGCAAGTTCATTGAAAAAATTGAGGCTCAAGAGATGGAACAGAGAAAGGTCTTAAGAATGAAAGATTTCGATGGTGAACAAGACATTGGGCTTTATTACAAAGGTGGGGTCAGTAATAAAACCACCAACATCTCACCGAAGATTGAAACTGCTTTCAATACAAAAAGTTCATCTGGAAGTTCATCCAAAGGATCAAACAGCAACACAAGTTTTTCATCATATCCATCCTTTGATCCGAACATTTCAGCAACTAAGAATGGCAAGAAGCTACAATGCAACATTGTATTGAATCTGGAAAATGATCAGGGTTATTCTGAAGAAGTTGCGAAAAGCCATATGTCTTTGTTGGGAACTGTGTTGGAGTCGTATGGAAGTTTAGTAGCAGGTAGAATCGGGAATCCTATGTTGACAAGAGAGGATTACGATCAGATCGATGCTGAGGAGATGGAATTGATGGATATAAAATGGTGTTTGGCTAGTGTGTTGAGACGAGCTGAGAAATTCAAACAGATCACAGGAAGAGATGACTTCCGTGATGCATTTGTTTCTAATTTGGGATTTGATAAATCTAAAGTTACTTGTTTTCGTTGCAGGAAAAAAGGACACTTCAAGAGGGAGTGCACTAATCGCGAAGCAAGTGGAGCTCAAAATCCGTTCAACAACAATGATTACTATCGGAAATCGATCTATCATCAAGTTGCTCAACAATAACAAGAACCACAAGTGGCACATGGTAGGAAAGAAATCGAGGAGTCATCAAAGAGAGTTTGTATGGTGAATCAGGATGATAAAAAGTCAACAAAAGATTTCAATTGGGACAAATACATTCCAGCTGATAATAAAGCATGCCTGATAAACCAAGATGATGAAAAATTACCAGAAGGGTTTAACTGGGAAGGTTTTAGTTGGGATGATTACTGTCCGGATAAAGAAATGTTAAAAACCAAAGCTTTTGTTGCTCGAGTTGAAGAAGATAGTGATGATGATAGAGAGTATTATGCAAGGAGAATGGCAGCTCATTTGAAAATGATGGCAGAGAGTGATAGTGATGATGACAAAGCTAAAAAGAAAAAGAAAAAGATCAAAACACCAGTCAACAGTGATGATGAAGATGTTTCAGTGATAAGGAAAAAGGTGAAAAACATTCCAGAGTTCAAAGTTGAAGCAGAAGCTAATGCTAAAAAGGTTCCTGTGACATGCAAAAACTGTGAAGCAGTAAAGAAGCAGAACAGTACTTTGGTATATAACATGAACAGATTGAAGGAATCATACGATGTTCTGAACAAAGCAATGAATCAGTACAATCAATCAAGTGAAGAACAAGCAACAACAATGAAAACACTTTAAGGAGCTTTCATGACAAAGCAGAGAGTCGTCAACAATTATATTGAGAAGTGTGCTGTGCTAGAACAGAAACTTGAAACTCAAAGAATTGAAACAGAAAGAGTAAACCGTTTGTTAAAAAGTTACTCATGTACTTCTTATGTCATTGACAGGATTTATCCAACTGTTGAAGGCATGAAGGCATTTGAGGATGATGAAGTAACTGAAGAACAAAAGGTTTCTGAAGAAAAGACTCCTGAAAGGAAGAAAGAAAAGAAGAAGGATACTAAAGTGAATGATTCTGGTAAGAAACAAGGTTTCAGTTACAACAAGTGTCCACCCCCGCTTGAAAATGGATATTCTCCGAGAAATCCAAATTCTGAAAGAATCGAAAAGGCAACAAATTTACAATGGGAGTTGGAGTCCTCAGTTAACTTGCCAGATAATATTGATGTCACGTTTACGTCATCTGACACTGATCATGAGTCCGAGTTAATAAAGAAAGTGGTCGATCAGGTGTTGGATAAAGATGAATCCGAGGAGTCAAAGTCGGAGTCTATGTCAGAGTCAAAATCAAAATCTGAGTCCAGCACTCCGAGTCAAACTGACAAACAGGGCAAAAGAGTTTACAATAAAGAATTTCTTCTATCAAAATCTAATTTGAATGACGAAACATTCAAAGTTGCATATACATTGAATGATTCCGACAAATTATATTCTGATGAGGAATTTCTAATAAGAGGTGTCAAAACTGAACTGATCAAAAAGGTTTTCAAATTAACAGAAATTAACATTTCTGAAATAAAAGATGTAAATCTTAATGATAAACCTATAAAATACACCTCAAGAGTTCAACAAAGAGAAAACAAGAAAAAGGGTTACAGTTCTGGTTCAGGTTTTCAAAAGAAACCAAACCATAACAGTAATTTCAAAAGAAAAGGTCTCGGTTTTATTCCACCGAAAAATTATAAAAATGAGAAAACTTATAAACCTAAAACTGTGTTTGTTTCAGGAACAAGTGCCGAGGAGGAACAAAAGAGTCCATTCTGGAAGCAATCTAACAAAGAATTCCTTGCGAAAAAGCAAGAAGAGATGAAGTTTACTGATCAGATGAAAGAAACGAGAACCTGTTTCCAATGCAACACTGTTGGTCATATTGCCAAGAATTGTTCCAAGGCAATACAATCAAAACAGGGAGTTTCTCGTAAACTGAAAGAAAAAATGGTTGAATTTGAACCACCAATTGAGAGAACTAAACTTTTCAAAAATTCAAAATTTGAAATTGGTGATTATTCAAAGAGGTTTTACAAGAAAAGGGCAAATCTTGACAACCAAAGATGGGTTGTTAAGAAATCAGAGGACAATTCTAGCAATGATTCTGATTCGTCAAAATCAGAGGAGCTATCTTCTGGCGATGAATCTGATTCCACAAAGTCAGAGGAGCCACAATTTGAGATTAAAAGTGAGAATTTAGTACCTCCAATGGATGATGTTAATTTTCCACCATTGAGGGCTGAAAATTTTAAACAAAAAAATTGGCAAAGTTGAAATTTCAAATCAATTTTTCTCTGAAAAGAAAGAATTTGATGTTGAAAAGGTCTTTAACTCCAAAGTGAAACACATTTTTGGTAAAATGGTTGATGGGAAGGTCAAAGGGGTTAAAGAGTTCTATGAAAAGAAAATGAAGAAACCAGGTAAGACTGTTTCGTCCTAGGTTTGTGACTGGGATGGAACATATTATGAACAGTAAAAATCTGGACTTGCCGGAGCTCCCAAGTTGGTAATCGCGGAGCATGAATCAGCATCATTATTGAAATATTGTTTTAAGAAAAGGTATGATTTGCCGTAACTCCCAGGTTGGTAAGTGAGGAGTAGGTATCGGCATCTTGAGAATTTAACCTACAAGTGGTATTGGTTGGTAAGCCATGTGGTTGAAAAAGAGATTGTGATTTTATAAGAAGGTTAATCAAGGTCATTAGGTTGAACTTGATTGGTCTATTCTTACAAGTGGTATTTTAAGAAATAAAGTGATGATCTTACCCCAAACCTACAAGAGGTTTTATAAAATCAACAAAACTTATTTTCCGGAAAAACCATTTGATTAAAACAAACTTAAGTGTTTTGAAATCATAATGGGAAAATAATTTGTTGTGAGGGGGAGTTCTGATTGTTTATGCCAAGTGAATGGTGAATTGAAGTGATTCGATATCAGTTGTCACGTTGTTTGTACAGTTTGTTTTCAAATTTCTTTAAATGATTTTGAATTTTAGGGGGAGTAAGAATTTTCTGAAAATCCAAAAACATTTGAAAATTTGAAAAAGACAAAAACATGATAAGATTAAAAAATGAGTTTTTGTGTCAAAGAAGAGGAAATGATAGTACATCAGTGGACTATCACAACATGCTAAAGAATTGGAAAGTTAAAAATGAAATAAACGGTGATGATGTGTCAGTAGGTTTTTGCACATTTAGTAGATTGTGACGAGATATAAACCTAAATTCAAACTTGCTTATATCGTGGGGAAACATCTCTCGGATATATGGGTAACCCCCGAAATCTTGTTTGAAAGGTCCCTCTTTCTGAATACTAGGTCTTTATGCTCAGTGATATCTGGGGTATTATCTCGGGACTTCTGATAATGCGGAAGCAATGGCCGAGTCCCCGGAGAATACTTTACGCGTGCTTGAAATATAGCTCACCCTCAGCATAAAAAATGATGAAACATTGAAAAAATATGTAAATCATGTGCTGTTGAAGAAAAGATCCTCTAAAGGGGACACACCAAAAGTCGAGTCGTCATCTCTCTGCTGAACGGAAGTTCTGACCTGAGCTCTCACGGTTTTCGCAATTTAACCCCTTACAGATATCATCTGTGGTATACTCACCTGTAAGACTGAATATTGGGATCTGGATACGAGAGTATATTCAGAGGTGGGACACGAGATTAAGTTTAAGTGCTTAAAACATTAATTACGTATCTCGAAACAGTTGAAATTTGTGTGAAAATTTAAGTGGACCAGTATACTGACAATCTACGTGAATCGTTTAGAACTTAAAATGATTAAAGCTTAACGGTGTTGGTGATTTGTCTCATAAACTGATATGATCCTCTTACACAAACTTACAAAAATATTGTCTGTAAATATTTCTTTGCAGCATTTCATTTCATTCAAAAATCCAAAAATATTTTCAGTGTGTTTTAACATAAGTTTTGAAAAATACAAAAAGATTTTCGACAACTGATGTTGGAGAGCTGATTTTCAAAATTCCAAGTGCTAGACATGATGAACAATTGGATTGGGAGAGTGTGTTTTGTAAGAAAAATGATAATTTCTACAAGTGGTTCATCAAAGATTTATATTGTAAAATCATTGTTTGAATATCTTATCCACCAGTGGTTATCAGAAAATTTATTTTTGGGTAGAGATTTGTGCAGGATAAGAGCCAGTCACAGATCTTGGGATAAAAGACTTAGTGCCAGGATTTGATTCGGAACCTGTAGAAAGAGTGTGAGCCAGCTTTCGATCTTGAGCAGAATTTGAGCCAGGTCACGATCTGAACATGTGGAAGCCAGATTACGATCCCAGCTTACTGAGAGGGGGAGTCTGAATGTCAAAGAGCCAGATTCTGATTCTGAGAATGCTGATGCTGATAAATTTAAGGAAAGATTATTTGTTCGAGGAGAGTTTGTTGGTGATGAAAAGAAAAGAGAGAAGATTTGAGGATACTTACAATGTCAGATACTTCAAAAAGAGAAGCCCAAAGACTGATAAAGATTGAAGATGCGAAGACTCGACACTTAAGACTCGTCAACATTCGAGGGGGAGTCTGTTAGTGCATACGTCTGTCGACTTCGTCTTGTATCGAGTCTTGTATATGTATAGATAGATCAGGGCACGAAAAACGAGAAAGTGTGATTTAGGGTAATTCCGCTTGAAATGACAAAGTGTCATTTCAAACGAAATCACTTATCTAATTCCGCTTGAAATCCTCAATGTCACTTATCTAATTCGGCTTGAAGGCGGTTCAAGCGAAATTAGATCCCTATAAATACATTGTGTCTTGATTTCATTTGAAATAGTTCCGGTTTGTGCAACGAAGTGCTGCCGAAGTGTCGTCTCGCTGTAAATCGTCATTATATCAATCAAATCGATAGTTAAAGTGATATTCTAGCTGAATTGACCTCAATACGTCTGTTTCCGCCTTTCGTATTGAGAAAAACTCTTCTGATCGACTCGTTCGGGTCTGTAAACGAACCTACATCATCTTTTACCGAAATCACTTGTTTCTTAACACTCCATGTTTGACCTTTCGGCGTACCTTTTTTATAAAAATTTGAATCTTTTTGAACATTTTGATTTTGAACAACAACTTTTGGTTTCCAAAACTCTTGGGGTTTTGTCATACCAACATATTTTTTCCAACTTTGAGTTGTTCTGACTCTGGGTGTGTGAGAATTCCAGGTCTGTCTTGAATCGAACCTATTCGGTTTTGATTTCCAAGTTTGGTTCGAAACAAACTTGTTTGTGTTATACCTCCAAGTTTGTTTTGAATCAAATCTGGTCGACCTTTGTTTCACATTCTCAGATTTTTGTTTCTCAACAGTATCAGACTTCTTTTTGTCAACATCGACAGGTTTCAGATTTGAACACTTTCGTGCAAAATGTCCTATTTGATCACATTTGAAACATATTCTCTTGGACACATCTTTGACCTGTGTTTGTTGCTTTTTCTTTTGAGCATAGAACTCTTCATTAGACTGACGCCTAAATTTGAGTTCTTTCTCTTCTTCAGAACTTGTTCCGTGAACAAAATTCATTTTTTTCTGAAAATTTGACGATTCATTTTTATTTTGATTTTGTTTCTTTTTATAACCCAACCCAGCCTTCATATTTTTCTTCTTGTAACCAGGTTTGTTATAAAAAGTTTTGTGACCTTTTCCAGCAAACTTTGAAATATCAGATTTCTCAATCTCAACCATTTTGAAAACTTTATCAACCTTTTCTGAAATCACATTCTGAATCGGGAATACAACATCTAGAAATAATTTGTCCGATCCAATCATGGTATAAACCAATCCTTTTGAATCATCATCCAGATTTTTCTCAGATTTTGAGTTTTTCAGATATCCATCATGAAAATTACCTTCATTTTCATCTTGTGATTCAGATTTACCTGTTTCAATCGACTCTTCTTTCAACACACTTTCAACGACCTTACCTACCACCTCTGAATCACTAGAATCATCAGATTTGGAATAGGTTACGTCAATGTTATCTGGCAATTGATCTACCATGTTGAAAGCTTTTTCGACCTTTTCATCATCATAAAATGCAAACTTTTCCGGTGGTGGAACTTGATGAAATTCTGAGCCAATGCCCTTTTTGTTCTGCTCAGAATCTTTTCCATCCGGTTTTATGTTGAAAATTCTTTCAAGCACATATGACGACACGTGATAACTTTTTAACTTGTTATTATCCTGTTCTAAATCAGCAATCTGACGCTTTAGCTTAGCAACATCCTCAATGTAGGAATTTACAACATGTTGCTTTATTTCATACATTCGCTTAAGCTCATTAGTTGTTTCAGAACAGTAATTCAATCTTGATTGAGCAAATTTTATTTCACTTTTCACCTTTTCATATGACTCTTTTGTAATGTGATATGCCAATTTTATTGAATCATATTCCTTTTTCATTTCCTGACAAACATTTTCTTTTTGATCACATTCTTCTGTCTTTTTCAAAACATTTTCTTTCAAAATTTCATTTTCTTTTTCTAATTTTTTATATTTTTCTGAAAGTGTTTCATTATTTTCTTTTAAAACTTTTTCGTTTTCTAACATTTCTTTGCATTTATTATTGAAAACTTCATCTATTTTTGTGAATTCAAGATTTCTTGTTCGGAACTTTTCATCTTTTTCAGTACAAGCACTGCATGGTTCCATGCATTTCTTGCACTGTTCAACAGTTTTTAAGATTTCAGAATCAGAAATTACCTCAGTGATTGGCACTTCGGTGTTTGCTTCTGTTTGTTTCAACTCAGCTTCACTCTTCTTTTCTTCACCATTATTAATACCAACTTTACTAGCAATCTTTGAATTCTCATCCTTTTCTTCAATCAACCTTTCAATTTTCTTCTCATCTTCTTCAACTTGCAGTTTTTCAGTAACTGCTTCTTTCACAACTTCTTCATTCACCTTCTCTTCCTCAGCAATCTTCACATTTTCAACTTTCACAGCTTCGACTTTCACATCTTCAGCAACTTTCTTCAGATTATTTACCATTTCTTCAACATTCTTCGTCATTCTCTCTTCATGCCTCTTCCTCAAACACGATGTCATGACATATTTTATTTCCTTTTCATGCCTTTTTGCATATGTGTCATCTTTTAATACATTTCGATAGTATTCGGCAGATCAAGGAATTTTGAGAAGAACATCTTCAAAAATTATGTCTTTCTTCGGAACAACAGGTTCACATTCTCTGTTAAAATAACACTCTCTCTTCTTATCCCATCTCTTATTGATGACAGCACTCTCATACTCTTCTTGCATTTCATCCATTCTGTTCAAAACAATGTTTCTTTCTTGATAAGTTTTCTCACTCAGAATCTCTTCTCTAGTTTTCTCTTTGACCTCTGCAACAATATTTTCTTCTTTGTTTTCCTCTTTTATTTCAGCAACAAAAACATAATGATTGCTGTTTGATGGGTTTCTACCATGAGCTGTACTTCGATTATCCAAACGATCTTCTTTTGAAAGAATTTGACTCCAATCATATCCTTCATCATCATGGATTACATCACAAGCTCTTGACTTATCTCGAGGTTTATCTTCAATCATTTTTGGCTCTTCTTTGCTTCGGTGGTAAATTGCCTTTCGGTAATAGTCATCATTGAACGGATGTTCATTTCCACCAACCGCAGAATTGTTGCATTCTCTCTTGCTGTTTAGCTGCATTGATGCTCATTGTAGGATAATTTTTCAACTTAAGAGCAATGTTGCACAGTATTTCCTCTGTTTCTTCAGAACTAGCTTTTGAAGCAGATGAATGATAACCCAGATTGTAGCTTGATGAGCTTGTCTGAGGTTCTTTTGTTCTTTCACCACTAAATGCTGTCTTTGGTGAACTATCAGCTTTCACCGAAGGTAAATTACCTTTGTAATACAAACCAACATTCTGTTGATGTGAAGAACTGCTCATCTTGCTTTGTTTCTGCAATTCAAGCTCATGACTTTCTATCTTTTCTATCAAGACATCAAGAGAAATTGTATCATATAGAGCATCATTTTTCAATATAAACACAAACGTTTGCCACTGATCCGCTCGTGGTAACGCTTCTATGATCTTATCAATTATTTCTTCTCGGGTTTTAACAATCCCAAAACGATCAAGTTCAATTTTTAGATGACCAAATCTCTCTATCATTTGTCTAACCAATTCACCATTAAGACTATCAAACAAATCGAATTCTTTCTTTAACAAAGCAATTTTGTTCTTTTTGATTTGTTTACCCCCCTCAGCTTTAACTCATAAAGCTTCCCAGATAGATTTCGATGTTCCGTCATGTTGCAGTAAAGCAAAATATCATTTCTGATTGATGATTGTATTAAGGCAATCATTCTTTGTTCAGCTGAGAATTCGGCTTTGTCTTCTTTGGATAAAACTTTCAGAGGGAGATCTTCTCCTTTATCATCAGCCGGCCTTTTATACCCAAACTCCAAACAGAACCAGCTTTCATGAGCATTCGCTTTTGCCCAATTGATGAATCGATCTTTCCACCAAGTATAATCTTCAATGCTTTCCAGAGTTGGTGGTTTTGAATGTGTGCCATAAAAGTTATCATGCTTGATGTTCTCATTGATCGCTTTTGTAATGGTTTTAGGTGTGACAGTTGAGATTTCAGAAGACTCGGATGTATACGCGTTGTAGAACGTATTGTAGAACTCTTCAGCCATAATGTGAAATTCTTGAATTACCTGGAGACACAGACAGTCAAACAAACACAATCAGTACAAACAATATCAAACAACTTGAAATAAACTGACACTCGGTTGACGCAAAATGATCTTGAGGCGAAATTTCCACTTTCAAACGGAATAGTGTTCTTCAAACGGAAACACTTCCTCAAATGAAATCACTTTTTCAAACGGAATAAGGACTTTCAAACGAAATCACTTGTTTCAAGCGAAATCTTCAAGCGGAATTATGCTTTGAAGCGGAATCAGGTGAACTTTTCAAGCGGAATAGTGATTTCAAGAGGAATCACTTGCTAATTTCAAACAGAATTACGCTTTGAAGCGAAATTAATCAGGATGTTTCAAACGAAATTACGAAGCTCGTTCAAACGGAATTAGGTTTTTGCCCCATTTTTGTCACTTTTACACTGAATTTAGGTCTGATTTTCTAAAGGCTTTGTTAAAACACTGTTTCGCGTATAATGTGTGAAATTCAATCCATTTTGACCGTAAAATCTTGTCAATTTTGAAAAAGAAGGTGTAGAAGTCAGAAAACTGATGATATCAAGCTAAACTCTTCCTCCTGAGCTCTGATACCACTTGTAGGATCGTTGTACGACCTGAATGAGTCGTTCAGAAGAGTTGTTTATCCGAAGAATCAATGACACGGACGCTCGATTCAATTTAAATGTCTCTTATATTGATATTATAGTCTTACAGCACCTGGAGACAATCCGACAGCACTTGTTCTCTGTTGTCGCACACCAAAGGGAGGGGTAGGGTTTTGGTTTTCTTGTTCTCATGCATATTACGTATATAATTAAAACAGATGGGACATTGGGCGACTTGGGCTGCATGGGCCGAAGAAACAAGGGTTTTCGGTTGGGCTTGTTTCTTGCGCAAAGGGGAAGGGTGGGTTGGGCTGTTTGGTTCGCACGAGGGAAAAGGAGGGTGGGGTTGGGCTGGTTTGTTTGTGGGCCAAATGGGTTGGGTTGATTTTATAAGGTAATACATTATAGCACATTAACATATTTTGTTTCTAGTAATTTTTCACAAAATAGCACGTTATCATATTTCGGTTTCGGGTTTCGGTTTCACGTAATTCACATCACACATTATCAAGTTCACAACCATTCAAAGAAAATAATCAAACACCACATTCAAATCATATATCATACATGAAATTACAAAGTATGCGAAACGTAATAGGGATTTATACGAGTTGTCACATCATCCCCGAGTTGAAAGAAATTTCGTCCCGAAATTTAGCACATACTCACTGAGGAAGCTAGTTGTGTTGTGCGTTTTCTTGGGGTATCACATCATCCGCCTGTTGGTTTGGAATTTCGTCTCAAAATTCCGAAGTAGCTTCAGTACTGGACTCACTTTTCTTAATCAACTAGGGGTACTTGCATTTCATCTGGTCCTCTCGTTCCCAAGTGAACTCTGGGCCACGACGAGAGTTCCAACGAACTCGAACAATAGGTATCTTGGTTCGTTTAAGAGTCTTGATTTCCCGATCCATAATTTCCATCGGTCCCCCGACAAAGCGCAACTGGTCGTCGATAGTGAGTTCCTTGAAAGGAACAATGAGGGTCTCATCTGATGAACACTTCTTCAGATTCGACACGTGGAAGACATTGTGAACACCACTGAGTTCTTCAGGTAAATTTAGTCTGTAAGCCACCTTGCGTATTTTATCAGTGATTTCAAAAGGTCTGACATATCGCGGATTAAGTTTGCCCCGTTTGCCAAAGCGAACCACACCTTTCCATGGTGAGACTTTAAGTAGCACCCGATCTCCAACCTGAAACTCGAGAGGTTTCATACGCTTATCAATGTAGCTTTTCGGACGGTCACGAGCTGCCGCCATTCTTTGTCTAATTTGGGCAATCTTTTCCGTGGTGTCGATAATTCCACCTGCAAGCCCTTCACGGCAAAAAATGAACAAGTTAAAAAATTTTCTTGACTTCGTTATCTATTTAATATAAAGAGATGGTACTGACCTCGAGGAGCTCAATGCTCTCTCGTTGCAACTTAGCTTCTTCATACTTCTCCATAAAGTTTGCGTCAGACTTTGTCAAAGCTTCAACACACGCTTTAAGGTTAGTGATCTCTGTGCGCACGGTGAACATTCATTGGTTGTCTTTTTTCGCAAGCCACACGCCACTTCCGGCGCTTTTCAGCGAGCGTATCCCCACTCGCTAGAAGCTTCTTCTTCAAACCCTGGAGGCCCCATTACTCCAATTTTTTCTCTTTCTCAAACTCAGCTTTCTACTTGGCAAACTCAGCCTTCGCCTGCTTAAATAACTTGGCCTCAGCAGCTAGGCGCTCCTTGTGCTTCTCCCAGTCGGCGTGCTCGAGGTATATCGTGCGCCATTCGCGAGTGATTTGATAACTTGTGTAAGCACAATTGGCCTGAGCATAAACATGGGATCGGTACAAAGCATCATGCCCACGGTCCCTTTGATGGCGCACTTCACCTAGGGGAAAGGCCCCCATGAACCACTCCGTATAAGGCTGAAATGCAGCAAAAGTATCACCTTGTTTTACTTTCCACACAGGGGCGTGGATCTCATTGGCGCGACTATCATCATATGACTTGTAGTGTATGTCGCCCAATGTATTATCAGGCAGGATCGGTGAAGGATCCCTTGGATGAGTCTTAGGGGGGCTATCCTTTCTACCGCCCGCGCCTGATAGCCCTACGCCTTCACCCTCAGCAGTCCGGGTATAACAACTCTCCCAAAATTCTTAAAACACCCCTATATGTCCTAAAATACACCCCGTATACGAAAAACGGCCCCGAAATACCATTATTTTATAAAAAAAAACAAATAAAACAAATATTTCTGGTCGCTCGCGGGGCGCGACACACTTAGGTGTGTCTGTCGCTGGCCGCAACCCGCTGACACCAGGCGTAACCCTAGGTTGCCACGTGTCCATGTCGTGTCGAGCCTATACCCTTGAGTCGACAAGCCTAAAACCTACCCTACTACCGTCACGGGCCGCGAAGGAGACAGCAGAAGCTGTCGCGGGCCGCGAGGCCCTCTGTTTCCAGCCTATAAATGGAGTAGTCGACGTTCAGTTTCAAATCGTTCAAAATAAAAAATTCTCTCTCAATTCTCTATTAGTAGAAATAATACTCGGGTATTATACCCACTAAAAAGTGAACCTCTACCTCGATGTAAGTATTATAACCCCCGGTTACGAATTAGTTACTCTGCCCGATTGATTTAGAGCTCCGTAACGCATGTCAAGGCTCTGCCTGACTCAGTCGTTGGAATTCTGTCTCGGGGGGAGGGTATAGCTAATGTAAAGTGGGTTATCTTAATAACACGTGTGCATTGTTTAATTTAATAGATTATAACCAGTAAGTCACTAGGACTTATCTAAAACAACAATGTGAGTAATTCCTCTTTTTGTAAACTGTTTTTACAAAACCTCAATTGTTTTAAAGTATAATTAACAGTGATTGAGTATTTGTGATTCTACAATTACTGTCGCTATGTTGGGGTTTTGTATACATTACTTGTTACTACACTGTGAGTAGTAGCATGACCACAAGTCTGGATTGACAGTACCGTGGGTGGTAATTTGATAGATGTAAACAAATGTAATTGCGGATGCCCTCAATACTGTAAAATCATAAAACTTGTTTTGATCAAACTGGGATTCACTCGCCAGTATTTATTGCTGCTAAAACTTTTTAAAACGCGTTTCAGGTAACAAAATGTGAAAGCCAAATAGAAGCCAGCTAGAGAGCACTGAAGGCTTGGAAAAGTGGCTATAAAAGTTACCTAAACAAGAAAGAAGTTTTTATTTAAATAAATTAGGGTTTATCCCTGTAAACATGTTGTAATGGAAACTTAGGTTTTTCCCATCTATTTATTATTATAAAAATGTGGTGTTTTACTCTGATAAACAATTTCCTAACTACGGTCCTAATGAAATTTTCGCTGCCAAATTAATAAACACCGATACCACTGAATTTGCGCTCACGGCCACCCGTTCCCGGTGTAGGGGTCGGGGTTGCGATATAAAGTGATATCAGAGCTACAACCACTGATTTCAGCCACATAAGTGTTCTGCTGACACCAAAATTTTATCCATTATGTTAGGAAATAATCTATGTGATTATGTGTGTATCTGTTTATTATTGTTTTGTGTTATTTGACAATTTGTTAGTTTACAATATGAGTGATCAAGGTCCGTGTGACGCCTATCGTCACCTAGCTAGTTCTCCCAAAAGTGAAGGAACTTCCTCACAGCCTACTCCTTCGGGGTATTTTGCTGATACAGAAGAGGGAATCTTCATATTTAAGGCGCAATCCGAAGAACCATTCCCTTCGAAAAAGAGAGGATGGTTCAGTCGGGGAGCATATGAGCGCAGTAAGCGAATGAGAAAATTGCAACAACAAAGGGCACTAGCAGCAGCCAATAAGGGGATGAACGCCTAGACCCAAGATATAGTCAACAGGCGACTGGAAAACTTTCACATACTAGCCACCACTGCAGTAGATCCAAACCTAGAATTGATAATTGCACCACAACCACTGCCACTATTCCCAACCCAACCAATGGAGATAGAACCTAACCAAGGAGACCAGATTCCCATACCCGCATTCGACCCAAATGAGATACCTAGAATCCCAGCACCCAATCCTTTAATGTATGATCCATGGGAAGATGACCATAGGGATTATCAGGAACTCAATCCCCAGGGAGAACCAATACCAAACCCCATAGCACAATATACCAACCTTAACCCTCTAGATCCGTATTAGAATGCCGATCAGTATGTCCAGGAGATACTAGAAAACCCATACCCATACGGAGAACCTATGCCTCAGTACCCTGACCCAGTACCCGCACCACGGCCAACCATGAGTGAAGCAAATGTGCAGGAACTCTGCACATTTGGTGAGAAATTAGTTGAAGGAGGAGAGAGAATAAGACAAATAGGGGAAAAACTCGTGTGGAAATACGACGAGCGGGAAATGCAATATTGGATGAATCGCCCCTAGCAATAATATATATATATATATATATATAAATGTGTGTAGTTTGAAAAAAAAAATCAAATCAAATCAACTAAAATAGATAACCTAATACATACTGATGCATAACTAGTAGTATGTTTCAATTCCAGTTGTAGATTGTAATATATATAGGGAGATGATCATGAGAAAACTAGATATAAATGAGAAAACTAACTAAAAAAACCTAAAATAAAGCCAAAAAACATACAATTTTTTTTTTTACAATTTTTATAAAAAATCGCTAGTTTTTATATATAAAAAAAATTAAAAAAAAAAAAAAATTTTCTTTTATTGTACTGCACATGTGTAGTAATACACATGTGTATGTGTACTACACATGTATAGTATTACACATGTGCAATACAAAAAAGACTTCTTTCTTTATTTTTTTTTTTGAAATTTTTTTTCCATGTATAAAAACCTTCGTTTTTTTATAAAAATTAAAAAAAAAAATTTTGGTATGTTTTTTAGGCTTTTTTTGTTAGTTTTTTGGTTTTCTCATTTAAACTAGTTTTCTCATGATCCATCCCCTATATATATATATATATATATATATATATATATGAAAAAAATAGTAAATGTCGTAATGCTCGACGATTTTGATCAATATATTTGCGTGATTGTTTGCATTAAATCTTATTCTGTGATATTAATACCTGGTAAATGTTGTAATCAAGATGAACAACGAAGTGAATCAGGAAAACCAAAATAACGATAATAATGGAAACCAAATAGATAACAGTGCCATCCCACATATAGTGGCACAAGGGATTATAGACGGTATGCAATATATTATCAAGACTGTTAAAGAAGCGGAAAATAATAAAACTAATAGTGGAAGTAAACGACCACCTATTGAACCAGTCACAGCATGAATAATGACCATTACTTCAAATGCCTATTCCAAAAAGAAGAAGAACCATGTCATATGGTTGTTCTTACAAAGAATTCTGGTCTTGCAAACCAATAGAATTCTCTAGCAATGAAGGAGCCATTGCAGCTCTACGTTGGATAGAAAAGACTTAGGCAATCTTAAAAATAAGCAAATGTGCAGAGGAAGATAAAGTTATGTTTGCCTCTAATCTTTTTAAGAATGCAGCTCTAGAACGGTGGAATACTATTCTCTAGTCTAGGGGAAGTGACAGAGTCTATAATATGGAATGGACTGAGTTTAAGAACATGGTCGAAAGAAAATTTTGTCCTCCCAATGAAAAAGAACAAATCGCTAATAAGTTCTTAAACCTTAGAATGACTGGAGTAGACTGCAAGGGTTACACTACCGTATTCTTCGAATATACTAGAATAGTGCCAACCCACATCCAGGAACTTACATATATTTTTCTTTCTTCTTGTTGGTTAATTTACATAGTTTGTTTGCGCTTGCTATAAGTTATTTAGTATATTTAAAATTTTCAACTTTCAAGTGTCATGAAGTGTTTTGTGCGAACATTTATCCATCAACATCCTAGAAGTTAATCTTAAATTTCCTGGCTATTGTATGCATAATTGCAATGTCTGCGTGGAAGGGCATAACTAGTATTAAATGGCAAACTGGGTGTGCATGGGTGTGGGCTATTATGTGTTACATTAGAGGCTACTTGCTAGTCTAATTAGTTCCCATGTGAATTTTCCTTTTCATTTCTGTGTAAATATACAGGGATTGATTTTTTAAGGGTTAATAAATTTATTTCCTCTTATTCTTAAATAGTTTACTTGAACAGTTTCAATTGCCAAGCAAAGTGCACCACCACGCATTGGCAAACATAAATACTTTTTTTTAAAGCCATGAACACATCCGATAACGCCTTTTCCTCTCTTCTCCTTTGCTCTACACCTTTTTATCTTGGCTTTTAGATTCTTGAGAATAATCGACAACACCAAGTCCCCCTCTTTCACATACTCACATCTCCAGGGTAAGATAATAGTCCTTGCCCGCTTCCCATATACCTTCTTTCAAGTACTGAAAAACCCAAAAGGGTAAGGCCTGAAATCTACCTGATTACAAGACAAGACTAAAGGCGGATCCGAATGAATCTGTGTGGGTGCTACAAAGTTTGCGTTAGGCCACACCGACATGACTCCGTCACAAACTAGAACCCGATCGATCTTGTTGAGACTACACCTATTGCTGGATATAAATGTGAACCCCAAACTCCGTCATAAACTAGAACCTGGTCGATCTTGCTTAGACTAGACCCATCGCTGGAGACAAATGTGATAGAATTAGCTCCAACGGGACTTCTGTTTTTCATTTCTATGGAAATATATATGGCTAAATTTATAATGGAATGATAACTTTTAATCCTCTCATCTTTGCTTAGTTTCCACAAACAACCTCTAATGAGCAAAGTGCACCACAACCTGTTGGATCTAAACATCAATCATTTTCTTATTTTTTAAACATCTGAATATGAAAAAAAGTATACGTTTTGAATGCTATTTGATCTAGTGCAAGATTCGAAAATACCTTCTTGCTCATAGAAAGTTGTCAGGTGAGTGCCTAAAAATTATTCACGTACTAAACTAGTGACAAGTTGGACGTACGATTTTGTTTTTTTAACTCTTTACACGCAAAAGCTTAATTAACGTGACACAGGACACGTTGCAATATTATTTTGGCATGAATTTACCTGTTTCATCTTTGTCCTTTACCGCGTTCCGTGGTTAATATCTTTCTTTCTGTATGATGAGTACAAGTTTTTTTTAAATGCTAAAAGAACATAATATGTCTTAAATCCTCATGGTGTTATTTAGTATTTGTTTTTTCAAGTTTCAATTGTCATGAAGTGTTGTGTGTGAACACTTACCTATCAATATCCAAGAACTTAATCATAAATTTCATGGTTGTTGTAAGTTGTGTGTAAAATTACAATGTATGTGTGGATGGGCTAAATTAGTGTGAAATGGCAATCAAGGTGTGCATGGGTGTGGGTTGTTATGCATTGCATTAGCGGCTACATGTTTGTCTAATTAGTTCCCATAGAATTTTCATTTTCAATTCTATGTGAATATATTGGTATAGATTTTTTAAGGTTTGATGAATTTTTAGTTCCTCTTATGCTTCAATAATTGCCTCAAACAATTTCAACTGCCAAGCACAGTGCACCACCACAAGTTGGCTTTAAACATAAATAGTTTATTTAAGCGGTGACTGCATCCGAAAACGCCATTGGTTCAGTTAAGTTTCTAGGTTACTCGTATCTTCTATATATTGTAACCTACTCATTCAATAATATTCAAAATCAGTAACCATATAAACTTAACTAAGCCAGTGGCCCATAGTCTAATAATTTGTTTTTCTCCTTTGCTCTCCACCATTTTATCTTGGCTTTTGGATTCTGGAGAATAATCGACAACACCAAGCCCCTTCGGTCACATATCCAGGCAAGACACCAAGTCCTTGACCACTTCTCATATACCTTCTTTCAAGAATTAAAAATTCGAAAAGGGTGAGGCCCCCAAATGAATCTGTGTGGCTGCCATAAGGTTTGTGTTAGGCCACTCCAACATGTATCGTCACAAAGTTGAACCCGATCGATCTTGTTGAGACTAGACCCATTGCTAGACATAAATGTTAAACCTAAACTCCACAAACTAGAACCGGATAGACTACTACTAGACCCATCACTGGACTTAAAAATTAGCTCCCATTGGACTTTTGTTTTCCATTTCTGTGAAAATATATTTGGATAGATTTATAATACTTTTAATCCTCTCATCTTTAATTAGTTCCCCAAACAATTTCTACTGAGCAAAGTGCACCACAACGTGTAGGATTCAAACCTACATCATGATTTTATCTTTTAAACATGTGAATATGAAACAAGTATACATTTCGGATGCTATTTCCTCTAATGCAAGATTCCGAAATACTATGTTAGCTCTTCGGAAGTTGTCTGGCATGTGTCTAAAAATCATTCACTAAACTAGTGACAAGTTGGTCATTGGAAGATTTTGTTTTTGAAAATTTTAAAAGCCCCAGATTAATTAACATGACAAACGACATGTTACAATATTATTTTTCACGGGTTTCATCTCTGTCCTCTACCCGTTTCATGATTAACATCTTTATTTTTGTATGATTTAGTTCTTAAATCGTCAGACAAATACTTGCACTTGGAAAGACGGGTACAAGTTTTTTTAAAAGTTAAACTAACACAATATGTCCTAAATCATCATAATTCAATTTCAAATGAACATAGATTTACAATAAAGTGTTGAAAACATACTATTGTTACATAAATGTAAAACAATTTATACACTATTACATAGATTATATAAGCTGCATCACAACACACAATTCCAAAGCAACAATATACAAACAAGGAGCATTTCAATCTATTAAGGTGAACCTTGTTGCTAAGGATTTATCTTATTTTTATTCTTCAAATTCTTAGCCAATTTAGTAGCAGAACTTGCCATAGTCTCACCCATCATCGTGGAAACATGCTTCTTTTTTGGAGGGATAACGCTTGCTGGTTTCTCCTTTGTCTTCCCTCCTCCCTTTGTGTTTTTCTGGTAGCTATCTCCTTGCGCTTTGTCTGCCATTGATTTTCTTTTGCCAAGATTTTCCCAATCACCGTAGACTATTGTTGTGTATCAAACAAAACAACCTTAGCAATTCACAATGGATGATATGTTAGGTTATATACAAGTAAAGTTCCCCACATCCTGGAACTTACAAATATTTTTCTTTCTTCTTGTTGAGTAATTTACATAGTTTGTTTGCGCTTGCTGTAAGTTATTGTAGGTCCGGCTAGGGGAGGATCTAGTCGCCTAATCCTTGTGTACAAACCAACCCGGTTGTGCGGAATCCAACCGGGAAAGCAAACCGAGATAGAACACGCAAATACACGACACACAATATTCACCGATTAATACCACTGTATTAATACGTATGAAAGGTTCGGTTACAAAGCTCAATGTTTACAAATGTGTTTTGCAAACTCTCTCAAACTCTCATGTGTGTGTGCTCTCTACAATGTGTTCTCTCTGCCTAAAACAGAAATAATGAACTCTATTTATACCCACAGACACTACGAATCAGAATGGACTTGGCGAAACAGGCTTGGAGAAACAGAAGCTTGGTGAAACTGGAAAGCATTTGACGAAATTGAACCATGTTTGGCGAAACAGGCTTGTTTCGCCAAGATCCATGTGTTTCGTCGAACTTGGGCTTGGGCCCAAGGTGATTCGCCAAACTGTTACAAGCCCAGGTCTTCTTTTGTTAATCTGTTTCAGCTGATTTGCTTATCCCATGTACCAAGTTTAATTCCTCTACGACTTGGCCCGATCATCTTGAACTTGTACACGACGGAGGAAAGTCGAGTCATAGCCAAGTCTCGTGGCGCGAGTCGCGTCCACAAATAATGTATCAACAAACTCCCCCTTGGACGCTACTCGCGAGATTCAACTTCAATGTCTTCCACGTCGGAGGATCTTCAAAGTCTTCACGTGTCGTAAGTAGGAAGTGTATCAACAAACTCCCCTTTTTGTTTAGGTAGTGTGTCAATAAACTCCCCCTTAGATTGAACTCTCCATTGAGTCATGCTCGCGAATCTTTTGACTTGTCAATTCTTCAGATCCTTGTGGTGTTGATGAAGGGTCAGCGGCAACTCGATCATTTTATCCTTTGAGTGCCTCCACTTCGTGTCTTCATTCCGAAGCTTGTCATCGACCATGTTCTCCTCGCCTTTAGCATCTGCACATGCAAGAAAGCTAAACGCATAATGAGAACAACCGCTTGGAATATAGTTAACATTTAAACAAACGACACATATGAGATCAAATCTCAATCAAACACCGACCGACGATATTTTGAAAGTTTAGAAAAATATGCAATTTTAATCCTTTAACTTTCAAAACTTGTTAACTTCGACTGTTTATGAAGATGCAATTGTTTTCTGGCTTACGATCAGGATTTTGGGTAGGATAGACTCGAGTTCCAACATCAGTCAATCAAAAATAAACTAGAAGCAAAATCTTTTTGGATTTTATAAAGTTTATATTAAAACACACCTAAAATCTTTTTGAAATTTTTCATTTTTCAAATGTAAAGACGGAAAACAATAAATAAATATATACAAGATGCATAAACTGAAAACAGTAAATAAATATTTACAGACATTCTTTTTGCGAGTTTCGAGGGTAAGAGAATCATATCAGTGTACGGTCATGCCAAAACGCTCTTTTTGTTCAATTAGTTCACATTAAGATAAGCATCCTATAACAATTATCGGTATTGTTGTCCACTTAAGCTCAACTTATCATTTGTAATCATGGCGCGGGGATACGTTAAGGTATGATTTATACTTACCGACCGGTGTTCATCCACATCACGACACATTCCCGTATCAAGGTATGCACGAGGGTTCATCTTACCGGTGAGTATACTGATTATCATCTGTTTGACCGTATATGATGTGAGATTCTCACTTATTTTGATTTGAAAACAAGCCCTATGTGATAGAATTACTTATTGATGAGGAACTTGATTTTCGATGCATGAGGGCACAGAAGCAAGTCCGTGAACAGGTCAGTACTTTCGTACAGCAGAGAGACGAACTTGACTCCCGGATAAATGTGATATTTTATCACTTATTTGTTTGGACATGTGATTGTTGATCACTTATTGAGGTCGAATGCAATATGTACACGTATGTATGGTATCATGGAAGATCTAGACTTGCGTCCCCGTTATATTTCGGTAAAAGATACAACCATGATACCCAGATGATAAGCAGCATAAAGACCGAATATCTCAGAACCTCGGCAATCTCTCAAACGAAATTTCGGTACTAAGACCATATGCCAATGAATGGTTCCCACCCAGTCTTCAGTCGATTTAAGTTTATATCACCCTGCACACTTTAAAATGATTGTGAGCCTACCGATACATCTTATATAGAGCTGCTTATCGTTTTGCATTTAAGGTTTAAAGAAGTTTAGACAGACTACTGATGTACTATCATTTTCTCTTTTTCTCGCCAGGAAACTCATTTTTGTTTTTCTATTGTTTTTGTGCTTTTGAAATTTTTCGATGTTTTTGGATTTTCAAATTTGGATTTACTCCCCCTAAAATCAACAAACTAAGATAAAATTTAAAAACACAAAGGTATTTACAAAAATGACTTTCCGATGTTGGTTAACTCATGTTTTACCTCAATGCCGTTTACCAAAATTAAATTTTTAATCTGAAAAGATTTATCGAATTTTGGAAAAATCAGTTGGCATGTCGGTTTGCGGTGCGGACCATGACAACATTGTCTGGCCAAAGAGTGCTGTACGAGATAATACAAATTCATAAAGCAGCTTAAATATCGACAAGTAAAGGAGAGATTAGAAATTCAAAACCGTATCCTGCAACTGCTTCGTGCATTGCAAGGAATCTGAGTGCTCTCATTTCAAAGTCGATTCTTTGTAGCTACTGAGAAGTCTCTTGACAGCAACAAGATCATAAACCTTTGGGTCCGGCTGGTCTTCCACATTTCACCAGCGAAGGTCTTTGTCTTTCTCTTTCAGAAGTAGTGTGCGGTTGTTCAATCCATGCCAAGGCATCCGCACACCCGGTTAGTTTGTTCAACAAACACATTTTCTTCAATCACACCGCGAAGAAATGTACACTGCACGTTCATCTTGTAGATTTTGAACATCAGACGTGCTGCAGATGCGTACATTTTGATTGGAATCTATCCCGGGGACCCGATCAAAGCCTTGAACAAACAAACTTTTGAATGATTTTCATTTTTGTCGAAGCTTTTCAAACTCTTTCAACAGACAACTTTGTCTTCTTTCCTTTTCATTTTCTCTCCATCAAAGGCAACAATTTCTTCTGTCGCCTATCTTGTGCATGGACGCTCCACTATCAACAATCTTACGACTATCAATAGTTCCTCCTGGAACATTCTGCACACTCACTCAAAGATTAGTTGGAGAGGGGGACCCAAGCCTTTGTGGACTTGGGTCGTCCTTGATCATCAAGGAAAGTGATCTCAATCACTTGATGATTAGGAAAAACAACCTGTGGTGCTCCCCCTGATTGAACTACCTGCTTTTGCTTCCAAACTGTTTGTCCTTTACCAGTATTTGAATTCATTGTTTTAGCATTTACTGGTTTTACAGTTTTAGGTTTTGCTTGTACAGGTTTTTCTTCTTTGACCTCTGATTTTAAGGCCTTCTCAATTACCTTTTGATTCTTTTGTTTTAACTTCTTTTCCTTTTCTTTCAAGACACGTGGGTCTTGTTTCGGGGAAACAGATCGTTTTTGGTAATTGGTTTCTTGGGGAGCACTCGTTTTTGCCTTCAACTTTTGCAGGTATGGGCAGTATCTTACAATATGCCCAACTGTGCCACACTCAAAGCACATTCTCCGCTCTACAAACCTCGGAGAAACATGTTGATGACCAGACTGAGAACCAGACCATGAACTTTGTGATCTAGACGAGCTTGGACCTAAATCACATCCGTTTGTGTGTTGGGTGTAATTATTCTGATCATTTCGTTTTAAAATTCTAACTTGTTTTACAAAATCAATGTTAGATTTATCCTGAAATGTTTCAAGTTTATCTGTACCCGTGGATCCAACAAAGTTCATTTTCGGTTCTCGTTTCTTAACAGGAGCTCTTTTGTTTTGCACCTTTTGCTGCTGAACTTTAGGTGCTTGAACATTCTTGTTCTGAGCCTTCTTTCCCTGTACCTTACCTTTTCCGGAGTTCACTTGTTGTTTTCGCTCAATTGGTTGTTTTTGGTTTCCGTATTGTTTTCTAATTTGTTCACATGGAAGTGGATCACATTGAGTGACGGTAACTTTGTCACTTTTGTTCCCCAAAAACTTATCAATACATCCTTCAAAAATTTGCTCAATTAAATCTTGATTTACATTTTTAATTGGAAAATCTTTGTTAGAGTAGATTTTGCTATCTCCTTTGAGCGTGTACAACAAGTTATTCCCTTCACTGCTAGATACAAAGGACTCCATTGCTTTTGACATTTCAGTCTTACTCGGTTTCACTGGTGGATCACACAAGATGTGATTCTCAATTGGAATATCTGTTGTAACCGAGTTAGACTGTTGGTTCACAATTTCTTCAGATTCATCGTCCGAAGAATCAGTATCCTCAACAATGATAGGACTCTGTTCCTTAACACACGATGAATCTGTCTCATTCTCAGATTCTGATTGACCCGAGGATGATGTACCTGTTGTGAACCCGAGGCCTGCTGCAAAGTCATCTAGACCGAGTGGCACAGTAGGTTCAAAACGGGGCATATCCTCGTCATCAGGCAATTTGGAGTAATTGTGATTCATTGGAGGAGGACATGATTTGAATCCCATACACTTCTTATCCCCCTTTTTCTTTTGAACATCAATAATGTGATCCAAAACATAGCGGGAATTGGAATAGCTTTCCAATTTCTGCTTAATTGTCTCACATTCACATCGAGCTGTTGCTAACTCTACCATTTGTTTTTCAATTGTGTCAATAAGATCATTGTTAGCATGTTGTTTTCGCAAAACAGCCTTTTGTAATTCTGAAACATCATGTTTTAATGACGCAATTGTTGCTTTAAATACCTTTTCATTTCTGGTTAAAAACAAGTTAGCTTCAGTTGCTTTAGAAAGATCTACAATCAATTCTTGATTGTGTTTGTGTGTGATTTCAAACTGAATTTCCTTTTCTGCATATTCTAAACACTTTGCACATTCAGTGGAAGCAGAATTAGAGTCAGAGTTAGTATCACATACCTGAGAAGTTTGACCTTCTACGTGAGCCATAAAGGCTGTATGAAAAGAAAAAGATCCATCTTCAGAGAAGAACTGAGCAAGCTTCTCGGAAGCTCCAGCAGATTTCTGGCAGAGAATAGATCTCCTCTTGCATAATGCTTCAGCTTCAGCCAAAAGCTCATCAACCTTCAAATCTAAAGCATCACTTGATAAATCACCAGCATCAAGTGATTCCCCATCCATGCTCCCACTATAACCCGAACTATCTTCATCTTCTGAAGATTCACCAGCAGACACGGGTTCTACTACCTTCTCAGTCACTTTAGCATAACATGCTGTTCCACCATTTGGAGCATCATTTCCCAACTGAAGCGACCAATCACAACCTTCATCCATTTGAACCACCAGTGCCTGGTTGGCATTTGATGGCCCTGCTTGTCCTTGGTTGTTGACAGGTATCAACGTACGAACATTGTTCCTGTTCTGGTTCTGCTGGTTGCCTTGATTTCTGAAGGGATTTTGGTTTCCATGCTGAGCTGGTCTTGTGCATTCCCTTTTGAAATGACCCCGTTCACCACAGTTAAAGCACTTTACAGCTTGCTTGTCGAACCCATACTTGGTGTCTTTCTTGCATTCCAAGTTGGTTCTCCCCGTCCTTTCCATAATCTCCTTTGCTCTTCGAATTGCACTAGCAAGAGCCCATTTGATATCCATCATCTCAAACTCTTCTCTATCCACTTGCTGATAATCTTCATTGGTTAGATTGATATTCCCAATCTGACCTGCGATCAATCCACAATAAGCACTAACCAAGGTATTCAACATCTCCATATGCTCCTTGGCTATTTCGACACTGACTTTGGAAAAGTTGGAAGTGTCTAATCTGACTGTGTTCGGATTGGAAGTGGCTTGAAAGTTTGAAGAGTTTCCATAAAACCCTTGCTGTTGCGGTTGTTGCTTCTGAGCTCTGCTTGGATCTAAGAAAGGCTGTGGTGTGAATTGCTGAGCTGTCGGTTGCACATACTGTTGTTGAGAAGAAGAATTTGGTCTTGGATACATCGAGTATGCTGAAGGATCAAACTAATCTGTTGTTGATGGTCCGGTGTTTGAGATGAAAGCTGTTTGAAGCTTCGCGTGTTGAGAAGCTGGTTTTTCTCCACTGATACCCCCTGCAATCCCAAAGTACATCTCTGGACTTTGAGGAGTTAGTGTTCTTTTTGCCTTAAGCTTTTCTTCTACATCTTTGTTCTCCAATTTTTGAATTAAATCATAAACGGTGATTGTGTCTAAAACACCATTTTCTTTGAGAATTTCAAGATAACTGCTCCACTTTGCTGGTAAGCTATCAGCAAATCTCTTCGTCATTTCTTGTGGAGTGGCAGTGACTCTAAAAGCAAACATCTCGCTCAACAAGTGATGGAACCTTGTAGATAAATCTGCCAAAGTCTCATTCTCCATACACGTGAATCCTTCAAACTCTTTCTTCAGTAAATCTTGCTTGATCTTTCTTGATTGAGCATTTCCTTCACATCGTAACGTGAGCATATCCCACAAGCTTTTAGTAGTCGTGCAGTAAACAAACTGGTGGTAAATGTCTCTGTTAAGCGCTTGTGTGAGAATCATGAATGCTTTCTTTTCTAACTCAAACTTCTTCTTATCTTCATCAGACAGAGTGCTGTAAGTTTGTGGATTAGATCCTGCAACTTCCAACTCATTGTCAAATGGAGTGAAGAAACACATCCATAGATCTTGACCTTGCCCCTGAACATAAGTTCTCAGCCTTTCTTTCCACCATCCCCAATCATTGATGTGATTTAGCTTTGGCGGTTTTGTGCTTGTACCAGTTTCACTGTCGTTCTGCATCATAGATTGAATGCTGCTGCTTTGATTTGTGACCAATGCCCATTGATTTGCAGTTATCATTGCAGCTTGAGTTGGGGCAATAGCTCGCATCCATGCAGTTTTGTCGAAATCTGGCTCAGATTGCGTAGCTGATGATTGTGGAGTCGAAGTCAATTGAGTCCACCACTCACCGTTAGTTCCCATTTTATAAAAATTAATATATTAAGTGAAAATTGATTTGAAATTTGAAAAACAAGTTTTCCCCTTTTTAAAAATTTAATTTTCACAAACTATGTTAATATCTCGAATGATAACAACCTGATTAACACACTTGAAACAAACAGTTAAACAACTAGTGCAAACCTTCTATTTAAAAATTACAACTTTCACGACGAAACAGAATGTTGACGAAACTGAATTTTTGTAAACACTTTTGGCGAAACAAAAGGCTTGACGAAACCAAAATGTAACTTGGGCCAACTAAGATGACGAAACAGATTTTTTAAATTGTGGGCTTTCAATTTTGACGAAACACAGGCCCAACAATGCAATTGACGAAACAGGTCGTTAATGATGTTTGACTTATGACGAAACAGATCTGATGTCTTTGGGCTCCTATTGACGAAACGGAAGGTCTTGTGGGCCTTCTAATTTGACGAAACAAAGGGGGCCTTCTGGGCTTGACGAAACAGGAAACGAGCCCAACAATTCAAAGCCCAAGGATAATGACGAAATAGGCTTTTGTTTCGTTGATGTTTTGTTTCATCAAAAAGGTAACTGGGTTGGTGAAAAAGTTGATATGTTTGACTTTATCTTCCTGACACACCAGACAACTTTCGGCTAAGACATGATGCTTTAACCAAACAAGTAAGGTTGCAAATATTTTAATCCTATATCAGTTTCCAATGCACAAACACTTTTACAAGTTAAAATTTTAAGATCAAAAAGGTTATTTTATGAAGATCACTTGAATATGATATGAATATAGGAAGAACAACCCAGAAAAATATGAATTTTCCGGTTAAACGACAACTTTCCGAAACCCGATTTTGCACGAAACTTCAATAAAAACCAACTTTTAACAATAGAAAATGAAAAATAACAAGGTTTTTATGTGAACTTCCAGCAAAAAAAGCAGATTTTCGAAGATCTAAGGCAAATTTTCAGAAAAAATATGAACTTCAAAAATCCGAAAAACAACCCGAAAACACTCGGTTTTAACAAGGAGAAGAGCCAAGGCTCTGATACCACTTGTAGGTCCGGCTAGGGGAGGATCTAGTCGCCTAATCCTTGTGTACAAACCAACCCGGTTGTGCGGAATCCAACCGGGAAAGCAAACCGAGATAGAACACGCAAATACACGACACACAATATTCACCGATTAATACCACTGTATTAATACGTATGAAAGGTTCGGTTACAAAGCTCAATGTTTACAAATGTGTTTTGCAAACTCTCTCAAACTCTCATGTGTGTGTGCTCTCTACAATGTGTTCTCTCTGCCTAAAACAGAAATAATGAACTCTATTTATACCCACAGACACTACGAATCAGAATGGACTTGGCGAAACAGGCTTGGAGAAACAGAAGCTTGGCGAAACTGGAAAGCATTTGACGAAATTGAACCATGTTTGGCGAAACAGGCTTGTTTCGCCAAGATCCATGTGTTTCGTCGAACTTGGGCTTGGGCCCAAGGTGATTCGCCAAACTGTTACAAGCCCAGGTCTTCTTTTGTTAATCTGTTTCAGCTGATTTGCTTATCCCATGTACCAAGTTTAATTCCTCTACGACTTGGCCCGATCATCTTGAACTTGTACACGACGGAGGAAAGTCGAGTCATAGCCAAGTCTCGTGGCGCGAGTCGCGTCCACAAATAATGTATCAACAGTTATTTAGTATATTTGAAATTTTCAACTTTCAAGTGTCATTAAGTGTTTTGTGTGAACATTTATTCTGTTGATACATATTATGTGGTCGCGACTCGGTTCGGTTCAACTCGGTTCGGTACGACCCGGTTAGGTTCGGCTCAAGCCCGATGTCATGACATTCCTCCGTCGTGCGCCCAGAGTTCGACACACGAAGCACGGAGCGCCGCGAGCCGGTTCCCGCTGCCACATCATCATGACATCATCATGATGATGTCATGATGATGTCATATGTTGACTAAACTCTACAATCTGCATATTTGTTTTACGTAAAGAAGCTTGGGCCAATCATCATCAAGACAAATGCATGTTGGGCCGAGAACCTTGATTTGGGCCAGAAATCTTGCACCTGGGCCGGACCCCATATTGGACAACATATATGTCGACGAAACACACTTGTTTCGTCGACTTTGATGAATATTTTAATGTGTTTCGTCGACAACAATTTGTGTTTCGTCGACCTGCTTCTGTTTCGTCATTGCTGTGGCTATAAATAGGCTGAAGACAGAACAGAAACACAGAGAGCACACAGAGAACACACACACGAGAGAGTTAGAGAGAGTTTACAGAGTGTATTTGTAAACCTTGTATTGTAACCGTTTTCAAGTATTAATACATTGGTGTTAATCGTTGAGTCTCGTGTCTATCATTTACGTGTTCGATCTCGGTTTGCTATCTCGGTTGGATTCCGCACAACCGGGTTGGTTTGTACACAAGGATTAGGCGACTAGATCCTCCCCTAGCCGGACCTACAAGTGGTATCAGAGCCTCTCCTTGTTAAAACCGAGTGTTTTCGGGTTGTTTTTCGGGTTTGTGAAGTTCATATTTTTCTGAAAAATCAGCTCATAACTTCGAAATTTCTGGTGTGTTTGTTGTTAGTTCATAGAAAACCTTGTTTAAAACTCTTTTTAGCATGTTGTGTTAAGGTTTTTAGTGAAGTTTCTTGCAAAAATTCGTGTTCGGCAATTTACGGTTCACCGGAAAACTCATATTTCTGGGTTGTGTTCTTCATATATTCAAAAAACATTCATAGTGTTCTTGAATATTCATTGATTTTAAAATTAAAATTAACCTTTTTATCTTTGAAATTTGGATATTTGTTTGTGTCTTGGAAAGTGGTTAAGGATTAAAATATTTCATCATCATTTGGTTGGTATATTGGGAAAGAGTGAGCCGAAAGTGGGTATGACAAAAGCAACTTTGTGTCAGATGATAGAAAGTCAAATTGTGTCGCACAAGATTTGAGTTGCACAAGTATTTGGCTCGCACAAGAAATTGAGTCGCACAAGGTTATTCAATCACACAAGTTGTTGGCTCGCACAAGACTTGAGTCGCACAAGAAAGTGGATCGCACAAGGTTTTTCAGTCGCACAAGATTAGTCTGGCCGCATAAGATATGTACTCGCACAAGAACTGGGCTCACACAACATAGATTTGGGCTTCTATTTGGGCTTCTGTTACGTCGGACCTACAAGTTACTCCCCACACCAAAATCACTTCTGAACACCTAACACCTTGCCGAAATCACCTTCCTTGTTGCCGAAAACACTCCCAAGCCGAAAACCCTTAATCCCTTGTCAGCCGAAATCACCCTTATTGCCGAAATCAGCTTCTGGGCCAAACTCCCACCTGGGCCGAAATCACTTGTCTTTGTTTTATTTGGGCCATAGTTGTTTCTTTTGGGATTTGTAGGATTTATCAAATTCTAAGTGAGTGGGTTATTATTTTCTTTAAAGCCCACCTGAGTGCATCAAAAGAATTAGAAGTTGGGGGTTCGTGAAAATTGGTCTAGATCATCAAAATTAGTTAGAAGCTGGTGTTCGCAAAATTTATAAAGTTGTCGGCTGATTAAGATTTTGAGCAGGTATTCGTCATTATACATCCAATATGAAACGATCTATCATAGCAACTGATATGTTAGGAAATCCACTACCTGTTCGATCTACTGGACCAACAGACTTGTACGGAAACCCGCTTCAACCAGTTTCTCAACCAGTGCCACAACAGCAAAGCCAACGACCTATCAGAGCAACTGATATGTTCGGAAATCCATTACCTGTTCCATCTACCGGACCAACAGATCTGTATGGAAATCCATTACCACCAGTTGCTTCACAGTGCCATCGTTCTACTGTAGCACCATCATCTCTTGATTCAAGGAACTGTAGTCAAACAAAAACGGCGTTGTATGCTGAAATTGTCAAAGATGCCAGCAATGGTGAATCCTCGGGAAATAATGACAGTTCTGAACATGACAGTAGTTCAGATGAAGATGTTTCAACTTCAGTTGAGGATGATACAACTTCAAGTTCAAGCGAGGATGGATCTCAATGTGAATCATCAAGGGAGGTTGTTGATTCTGATGCAGAAAGGTCAACATCTAAGAGTGATTCCAGTCAGGTACGTGTCGATGAATCAAAATTTGATAGTTGTGATAGATGTGATAGGTGTGTTGGATTAGATGCTAATATGTCTGAGTTGCAAAGCAAACATGATGCTTTAAAAGCTGAATTGTTTGACTTGCAAAACAAACATGTTTCTTTAGATGATAAGTGGTGTGATTTGCAAAGCAAGCATGAGGATTTGCAAAACAAATTTGTAGTGACAAATATGCACAATCAAAAGTTGATTGTGGATCTTTCAAAATGCAAAGAGGCTAACATGTTTTATGAAAACCATGAAAAGGAATTTAAAACGATGGTTGAAACTTTAAGAAAAGATAAAACCGAACTGACAAAAATGGTTTCCAGAAAACAAACTGACATAAATTTGTATATCACTCGTCTTGAGATAATGCAAAAAGAGATGGCTTGTGTTAAAATTGAAAGTGAGGCGATCCAGCTTAAGTTAGACAGTTATTTGAGCTCTAGCTATGTGTTGGATCACATCATTGATGTTCAGAAAGAGAAACGGGATGTCACATGCATTAGATATAAGAAATGTCCACCACCTGTGAGACACAATTATGATGCCATGCCTGACGAGGAGTATAGAACTCACTTTGAACCATCTGTTCCTTTGGACGTTGAGGAATTTGCAACAGGACTCGGATACAAGAAGGAAGTATCATCAGAATCGGATGTGTCGGCAGATACATGTGTGTCTTCTGCTGAACCGAATCAGGATCCTCCAGTTGTGATTGAGGATGCTGATTCTTCTGATGATGAATCTGATGATACTGATTCAGCAAAGTCTGATGCGGTAATCAAAGAAGAGGACATACCTCTTGAGAATCATATTCTATGTGATCCTCCCGCAAAACCTGCTAAGACTGTTCCGACCGAGTCCACGTCTGCAAAAGAGTCTGAAAGTGTGGATTTGCTGTACACTCTTGTTGGTGATGATAAAATTTATTCTGACAAAGATTTTCCAATTAAGAATGTAAATCAATCTTTAATTAGTGAAATTTTTGAGGATTCAACAAGTAAGTTTTTGGGAAAGACAGGATCACACGTTGTGGTAACACAGTGTCCTCCTATCCCAAAGGCTGAAGTTCGAAAACAATGTGGCAATCAGAAATTACCAACAGTGAAAAAGCAGCAAAATCGCACCAAACCAAAAGGTAATTCACCGACTCAAGGTCAAAAGAAACATACCAAGAAAAGGGACAAGAAGGTGAACTTTGTGAAATCAAGGGGAACGGATAAAATTGACACATTCGAAAACAAATCTAACTTAGATTTTGTTAAACAAGTTAAAATTTTGAAAAGAAACAGTCAAAACAATTACACACAACACACAAACGGTTGTGATGTAGGACCAAGTACCTCAAGATCACGAAGTTCATCATCAAGCTCCTACAGTTATGATACTCCGAGGTTTGTTGAGCGGAGATCATGTTTTGAATGCGGTGAGTATGGGCACATTGTCAGAAATTGTCCATATCTCACGAAAGGAAAGGCAAAGGTTGATGCCCCCCATGGTAACAATTACCATAAAAGATTTGTTTCACCAAAAAAGGACCCTCGTCTTGTTAAACAACAAGAAGTGAAACAGAGAAAGAAACAACGGAAAAATGTTGAAAAGGTTTTAAAACCGAAGGTTGTCCAAACAAAATCTGTTGAATCATATGTTAAACATGAAAACCAAAAACAGATTTGGAAACCAAAATTGGAAATTGTTTCAGGGGGAGCTACATCAATTCCGAATCATCAGGAAATGGATGTCACAATTCTCGATGATGACGGACGACCCAAGTCTGTGAAGGCTTGGGTCCCCCTCTCCAACTAATCTCTGAATAAGAGTGCAGGATGTTCCAGGAGGAACTATTGATAGTCTTAGGATTGTTGATAGTGGAGCGTCCATGCAAAAGATCGGCGACACCAGACTCCGAAACATCATTATATCTAGGAGTTGTTGCCTTTGATGGAGAGAAATGAGAAAAGAGAGGAGAAAAGAAGACAAAAATGTCTGATGAAAGAATGTTGTTGAATGAAGTTGAAAAATTCGACATGATGAGATATGTGCCAAAATTGGTTGTTATGGTTTTTGATCGGGTCCTCAGGAAAGATTCCAATGAAAAGTACGCGCCTGTAGCACGTCTGAAGCTTTTCGAAGATTCATGGATTTTTCTTCCACAAGAAGTTCAAAGTCCACAAGATGAACGTGTAGGGTACTTTTCTCTACGGTGTGATTGAAGAAAATGTGTTTGTTGAACAAACCAACCGGGTGTGCGGATGCCTTGGCGTGGATTGAACAACCGCACACTACTTCTCAAAGAGAAAGACAAAGACCTTCGCTGGTGCAATGTGGAAGACCAGCCGGACCCAGAGGTCTATGATCTTGTTGCTGTGAAGAGATTTCTCAGTAGCTACAAAAATCAACTTTGAAGTCCACACCGGGTGGATATCCAGTTTGGGAGAACACTCAAATTCCTTGCAATGCACGAAGCAGTTGCAGGATACGGTTTTGAATTTCTAATCTCTCCTATACTTGTCGATATTTTAGCTGCTTTATGAATTATTATCATCTCATACAGCACTCTTTGACCAGACACGTTGATCTCAAATATCACTTCATACGTGATTGCTTTGAGAAAAGGCTAATCGATGTTGTTAAGGTCCACACCGATGACCAACGTGCCGACCTTTTTACCAAAGCATTTGACAAATCAAGATTTGACTTTTTATTATTGGTAAACGGCATTAAGGTCAAGCAAGAGTAAAACCAACATCGGAAAATCATTTTTGTACATACCTTTGTGTTTTAAATTTTATCTTAGTTTATTGATTTTAGGGGGAGTAAATCCAAAATTTGAAAATCCAAAAACATCGAAAAATTTCAAAAACACAAAAACAATAGAAAAGCAAAAATGAGTTTCCTGGCGAGCAAAAGAGAAAATGATAGTACATCAGTGGTCTGTCCAAACCTCTTTAAACCTTAAATGAAAAACGATAAGCAGCTCTATATAAGATGTATCAGTAGGCTCACAATCATTTTAAAGTGTGCAGGGTGATATAAATCTTAAATCGACTGAAGACCAGGTGGGAACCACTTATTGGCATATGGTCTTAGTACCGAAGTTTCGTTTGAGAGATTGCCGAGTTTCTGAGATATTCGGTCTTTATGCTGCTTATCATCTGGGTATCATGGTTGTATCTTTTACCGAAAAATAACGGGGACGCAAGTCTAGATCTTCCATGATACTATACACACGTGTACATACTGCATACGACCTCAATAAGTGATCAACAATCACATGTCCAAACAAAATAAGTGATAAAATATCACATTTATCCGGGAGTCAAGTTCGTCTCTCTGCTGTACGAAAGTACTGATCTGTTCACAGACTTGCTCCTGTGCCCTCATGCATCGAAAATCAAGTTCCTCATCAATAAGTGATTCTATCACATAGGGCTTGTTTTCAATCAAATAAGTGAGTTTCTCACATCATATACGGTCAAACAGATGATAATCGGTATACTCACCGGTAAGATGAACCCTCGTGCATACCTTGATACGGGAATGTGTCGTGATGTGGATGAACACCGGTCGGTAAGTATAAATCATACTTTAACGTATCCCCTCGCCATGATTACATTTGATAAGTTGAGCTTATGTGGACAACAATACCGATAATTGCTATAGGATGCTTATCTTAATGTTAACTAATTGAACAACAAGAGCGTTTTGGCATGACCGTACACTGATATGATTCTCTTACCCTCGAAACTCACAAAAAGAATGTCTGTAAATATTTATTTAATGCTTTCAGTTTCTGCATCTTGGTATATATTTATTTACTGCTTTCTGTCTTTACATTTGAAATATTCAAAATTCCAAAAAGATTTTAGGTGTGTTTTAATATAAACTTTCTAAAAGCCAAAAAGATTTTATTTCTATCTTATTTTCGATTGTACGATGTTGGAGCTCGAGTCTTCGTTACCTGAAACCTGATTAAAAACCAAATCGACTAAATCTTCATAATCGGTCGAAATTTGCAAGTTTTTGAAAGTTAAAGACTAAAATTGACAAATTTGTTAAACTTTCAAACTGTCGGACGGGTAGTTGATTGAGATATGGTCATACGTGTGTTGTTTGTTATACTAACTATATTCCAAGAAGTTGTTCTCATTATGCGTTTAGATTTCTTGCACGTGCAGATTCTAAAGGCAAGGAGAACATGGTCGATGACAAGCTTTGGAATGAAGACACGACGTGAAAGGCACTCAAAAGATAAAGATGATCGAGTCGCCGCTGACCATCCTCAACACCACAAGGATCTAAAGCATTGAAGATCAAAAGATTCACGAGCATAATCAAAGGGGGAGTTTATTGATACACTTCCTAAATGAAAAGGGAGTTTGTTAATACACTTTCTACTTACAACATGTGAAGACTTTGAAGATCCTCCAACATGGAAGACATGGAAGATGAACCTCACGAGTAGCGTCCAAGGGGGAGTTTGTTGATACATATTATGTGGTCGCGACTCGGTTCGGTTCAACTCGGTTCGGTTCGACCCGGTTAGGTTCGGCTCAAGCTCGATGTCACGACATTCCTCCGTCGTGCGCCCCAGAGTTCGACACGCGAAGCACGGAGCGCCGCGAGCCGGTTCCCGCTGCCACATCATCATGACATCATCATGATGATGTCATGATGATGTCATATGTTGACTAAACTCTACAATCTGCATATTTGTTTTACGTAAAGAAGCTTGGGCCAATCATCATCAAGACAAATGCATGTTGGGCCGAGAACCTTGATTTGGGCCAGAAATCTTGCACCTGGGCCGGACCCCATATTGGACAACATATATGTCGACGAAACACACTTGTTTCGTCGACTTTGATGAATATTTTAATGTGTTTCGTCGACAACAATTTGTGTTTCGTCGACCTGCTTCTGTTTCGTCATTGCTGTGGCTATAAATAGGCTGAAGACAGAACATAAACACAGAGAGCACACAGAGAACACACACACGAGAGAGTTAGAGAGAGTTTACAGAGTGTATTTGTAAACCTTGTATTGTAACCGTTTTCAAGTATTAATACATTGGTGTTAATCGTTGAGTCTCGTGTCTATCATTTACGTGTTCGATCTCGGTTTGCTATCTCGGTTGGATTCCGCACAACCGGGTTGGTTTGTACACAAGGATTAGGCGACTAGATCCTCCCCTAGCCGGACCTACATATTCATCAAAATCCTAGAAGTTAATCTTAAATTTCATGGCTATCGTATGCAAAATTACAATGTCTGCGTGGAAGGGCATAACTAGTATTAAATGGCAATCTGGGTGTGCATGGGTGTGGGCTATTATGTGTTACATTAGAGGCTACTTGCTAGTCTAATTAGTTCCCATGTGAATGTTCCTTTTCATTTCTGTGTAAATATATAGGGATTGATTTTTTAAGGGTTAATAAATTTAATTCCTCTTATTCTTAAATAGTTTACTCGAACAGTTTCAATTGCAAAGCAAAGTGCACCACCACGCATTGGCTTCAAACATAAATAGTGTTTTAAAGCCATGAGCACATCCGATAACGCCTTTTCCCTTTTTGTTCTTCTCCTTTGCTCTACACCTTTTTATCTTGGCTTTTAGATTCTTGAGAATAATCAACAACACCAAGTCCCCCTTGTTCACATACTCACATCTCCGGCGTAAGATACTAGTCCATGATCGCTTCCCATATACCTTCTTTCAAGTACTATATACCTTCTTTCAAGTACTGAAAAATCCAAAAGGGTAAGGCCCGAAATCTACCCTACCTGATTACAAGACAAGACTAAAGGGTAAGGCCACAAAGTTTGAGTTAGGCCACACCGATATGACTCCATCACAAACTAGAACCCAGTCGATCTTGTTGAGACTACACCTATCCCTGGACATAAATGTGAAACCCAAACTCCGTCACAAACTAGAACCTGATCGATCTTGCTGAGACTAGAACCATCGCTGGACACAAACATGATAGAATTAGCTCCAATTTGATTTCTGTTTTTCATCTCTTTGGAAATATATATGGCTAAATTTATAATGGAATGATAACTTTTAATCCTCTCATCTTTGCTTAGTTTCCACAAACAACTTCAAACAACTTCTACTGAGCAAAGTGCACCACAACCTATTGGATCTAAACATCAATCATTTTATTATTTTTAAACATGTGAATATGAAAAAAGTATACATTTTGAATGCTATTTGATCTAGTGCAAGATTCCGAAATACCTTCTTGCTCATAGAAAGTTGTCTGTTGAGTACCTAAAAATCATTCACGTACTAAACTAGTGACAAGTTGGTCGTAATTTTGGTTTTTTAACTCTTTAAACACAGAAGCTTAATTAACGTGACACAGGACACGTTGCAATATTATTTTGGCATGAATTTACGGGTTTCAACTTTGTCCTTTACCGCGTTCCGTGGTTAACATCTTTCTTTCTGTATGATGAGTACAAGGTTTTTTTAAATGCTAAAAGAACATAATATGTCTTAAATCCTCATGGTGTTATTTAGTATTTGTTTTTTTTTTCAAGTTTCAATTGTCATGAAGTGTTGTGTGCGAACACTTACCTATCAATATCCAAGAACTTAATCATAAATTTCATGGTTGTTGTAAGTTGTGTGTAAAATTACAATGTATGTGTGGATGGGCTAAATTAGTGTCAAATGGCAATCAGGGTGTGCATGGGTGTGGGCTGTTATACGTTACATTAGAGGCTACATGTTTGTCTAAGTAGTTTCCATAGAATTTTCCTTTTCAATTCTATGTAAATATATTGGTATAGATTTTTTAAGGTTCGATGAATTTTTAATTCCTCTTATGCTTCAATAATTTCCTCAAACAATTTCAACTGCCAAGCAAAGTGTACCACCACAAGTTGGCTTTAAACATAAATTGTTTTTTTAAGCGGTGACCGCTGTTGGTTTCAGACTTTATAGTTCTCACTCAATAACTCACGAACTGATTGCAAAATAGAAAATAAAAAAACCTTTTAATGCAACTCTCAAATATAAGAACTGTACGTGACTTCAAAGTGAATAAGAAAAGCTGCTGCACTTTTATTCATACTGAACATGGCTATTTATAGCCTTACAATGACCCCACATGATGCGAATAAAAAATGGAATAAAAAGAAAGATGCTCTCCTAATCTCCTAAAGAATTGGTAAACTCATGACTCATTCTACCAAAACGTGCAGAAACACCTAACGGTCACTTCATCACACTTGGTCAAACCATTTTACCAACACTCTTATTAAAACAATATAATATAAACTAAGTCTTCATATATCCATCCACTTCACGTGACACATGAAGAATTCTTATTCCAAGCAAACTACTGAACAACTCATAACCCGCAATCCGCGACCCACGAACAAACCCGAATAAAGCCAACAGACCGCATCCGAAAACGCCTTTGGTGTAGGTCCGGCTAGGGGAGGATCTAGTCGCCTAATCCTTGTGTACAAACCAACTCGGTTGTGCGGAATCCAACCGAGAAAGCCAAACCGAGATAGAACACGCAAATGCACGACACACAATATTCACCGATTAACACCACTTGTATTAATACGAATGAAAGGTCCAGTTACAAGCTCAATGTTTACAGATGTACTCTATAAACTCTCTCTCTCGTGTGTGTGTGTGCTGTCCAACAGAATGCTCTCAGTGTTCTGTTTTCACAATGAAGTCTCCCTCGTGTTCTCTAATGTCTCTTCTTAAAATGAACACACAGCATGGGTATTTATACCCGTAACAGCAGGTCTGGTCGAAGGATCAGATAGACTGATCGAAGGATCATCTATCGACCAGAAACCTATCGAAGGATCACAAATACTTCGAAGGATGGTATCCTTCGAAGTCCATCAACATCCATCGAAGGTTATCTTTCGAGCTCATCGAAGGATATAAACAATCCTTCGATGAGTCATCCTTCGACACACACACATACAAACAATGTGCTAACTGTTTGGCCAAGTCAAACCGGAGGATGGTTGACTTGGTCAAACTTACATCGAACGCACATATAAACAGATCTAAGACGTAACTCAGACTAACACAAGACATCGTTTTGTATCATGACAAAATACAGACAAAGTACACACACAAGTGCACCAACAAACTCCCCCTTGGCTATAGCTTTGTCTCGATCTTCGTGTCTTCAAGTCTCTGACGTCCTTTCAACTGAGCTGAGTCGAACCGAGCCGAGTCGTGTCCACAAAATATGTATCAACAAACTCCCCCTTGGACACTACTCGTGAGGTTCAACTTCCATGTCTTCCACGTCGGAGGATCTTCAAAATCTTCACGCATCGTAAGTAGAAAGTGTATCAACAAACTCCCCTTTTCATTTAGGTAGTGTGTCAATAAACTCCCCCTTAGATTGAACTCTCCATTGAGTCATGCTCGCGAATCTTTTGACTTGTCAATTCTTCAGATCCTTGTGGTGTTGATGAAGGGTCAGCGGCAACTCGATCATTTTATCCTTTGAGTGCCTCCACTCCGTGTCTTCATTCCGAAGCTTGTCATCGACCATGTTCTCCTCGCCTTTAGCATCTGCACATGCAAGAAAGCTAAACGCATAATGAGAACAACCGCTTGGAATATAGTTAACATTTAAACAAACGACACATATGAGATCAAATCTCAATCAAACACCAACCGACAACAGTTTGAAAGTTTAGAAAATGATCAATGTTAATCCTTTAACTTTCAAAATTCGTTAACTTCGACAGTTTATGAAGATGCAATTGTTTTCCGGCTTACAATCAGGATTTTGGGTAGGATAGACTCGAGTTCCAACATCAGTCAATCAAAAATAAACTAGAAGCAAAATCTTTTTGGATTTTATAAAGTTTATATTAAAACACACCTAAAATCTTTTTGAAATTTTTCATTTTTCAAACGTAAAGACGGAAAACAATAAATAAATATATACAAAGATACATAAACTGAAGACAGTAAATAAATATCTACAGACATTCTTTTTGCGAGTTTCGAGGGTAAGAGAATCATATCAGTGTACGGTCAAGTCAAAACGCTCTTGTTGTTCTATTAGTTAACATTAAGATAAGCATCCTATAACAATTATCGGTATTGTTGTCCACTTAAGCTCATCTTATCATTTGTAATCATGGCGCGGGGATACGTTAAGGTATGATTTATACTTACCGACCGGTGTTCATCCACATCACGACACATTCCCGTATCAAGGTATGCACGAGAGTTCATCTTACCGGTGAGTATACCGATTATCATCTGTTTGACCGTATATGATGTGAGATTCTCACTTATTTTGTTTGAAAACAAGCCCTATGTGATAGAATCACTTATTGATGAGGAACTTGATTTTCATATGCATGAGGGCACAGGAGCAAGTCCTTGAACAGGTCAGTACTTTCGTACAGCAGAGAGACGAACTTGACTCCCGGAAAAATGTGATATTTTATCACTTATTTTGAGGTCGAATGCAGTATGTACACGTATGTATAGTATCATGGAAGATCTAGACTTGCGTCCCCGTTATTTTTCGGTAAAAGATACAACCATGATACCCAGATGATAAGCAGCATAAAGACCGAATATCTCAGAACCTCGGCAATCTCTCAAACGAAATTTCGGTACCAAGACCATATGCCAATGAATGGTTCCCACCCAGGTCTTCAGTCGATTTAAGATTTATATCACCCTGCACACTTTAAAATGATTGTGAGCCTACCGATACATCTTATATAGAGCGGCTTATCGTTTTTCATTTTAGGTTTAAAGAGGTTTAGACAGACCACTGATGTACTATCATTTTCTCTTTTTCTCGCCAGGAAACTCATTTTTGTTTTTCTATTGTTTTTGTGCTTTTGAAATTTTTCAATGTTTTTGGATTTTTCAAATTTTGGATTTACTCCCCCTAAAATCAATAAACTAAGATAAAATTTAAAACACAAAGGTATTTACAAAAATGACTTTCCGATGTTGGTTAACTCATGTTTTACCTCAATGCCGTTTACCAAAATTAATTTTTAATCTGAAAAGATTTATCGAATTTTGGAAAAAAAAATCAGTTGGCATGTCGGTTTGCGGTGCGGACCATGACAACATTGTCTGGCCAAAGAGTGCTGCGAGAGGATAACAATTTATAAAGTAGCTTAAATAACGACAAGTAAAGGAGAGATTAGAATTTTAAAAACCGTATCCTGCAACTGCTTCGTGCATTGCAAGGAATCTGAGTGCTCTCCCAAACTGGATATCCACCCGGTGTGGATTTCAAAGTCGATTCTTTGTAGCTACTGAGAAGTCTCTTGACAGCAACAAGATCATAAACCTTTGGGTCCGGCTGGTCTTCCACATTGCACCAGCGAAGGTTTTTATCTTTCTCTTTGAGAAGTAGTGTGCGGTTGTTCAACCCATGCCAAGGCATCCGCACACCCGGTTGGTTTGTTCAACAAACACTTTTTCTTCCATCACACCGCGAAGAAATGTACACTGCACGTTCATCTTGTTGATTTTGAACTTCAAACGTGCTGCAGGTGCGTACATTTTGATTTGAATCTATCCTTGGGACCCGATCACAGCCTTTAACAATCAAACTTTGGAATGATTTTCAATTTGTCGAAGTTTTTCAAACTCTTTCAACAGACACTTCTGTTTTCTTTTTCATTTTCTCTCCATCAAAGGCAGCAATTTCTTCTGTTGCCTATTTTGTGCATGGACGCTCCACTATCAACAATCTTACGACTATCGATAGTTCCTCCTGGAATATCCTACACACTCACTCAAAGATTAGTTGGAGAGGGGGACCCAAGCCTTTGTGGACTTGGGTCGTCCTTGATCATCTAGAAAAGTGATTTCAATCACTTGATGATTAGGAAAAAGAACCTGTGGTGCTCCCCCTGATTGAATTACCTGTTTTTGCTTCCAAGCCGTTTGTCCTTTACCGGTATTTGAATTTATTGCTTTAGCATTTACTGGTCTTACAATTTTAGGTTTTGCTTGTACAGGTTTTTCTTCTTTGACCTCTGATTTTAAGGCCTTCTCAATTACCTTTCGATTCATTTGCTTTAACTTCTTTTCCCTTTCTTTCAAAACACGTGGGTCTTGTTTCGGGGAAACAGGTCGTTTTTGGTAATTGGTTTCTTGGGGAGCACTCGTTTTTGCCTTCAACTTTTGCAGGTATGGGCAGTATCTTACAATATGCCCAACTGTGCCACACTCAAAACACATTCTCCGCTCTACAAACCTCGGAGAAACATGTTGATGACCAGACGGAGAACCAGACAATGAACTTTGTGATCTAGACGTACTTGGACCTAAATCACATCCGTTGGTGTGTTGGGTGTAGTTATTCTGATCATTTCGTTTTAAAATTCTAACTTGTTTTACAAAATCAACGTTAGATTTATCCTGAAATGTTTCAGGTTTGTCTGAACCCGTGGATCCAACAAAGTTCATTTTCTGTTCTCGTTTCTTAACAGGAGCTCTTTTGTTTTGCACCTTTTGCTGCTGAACTTTAGGTGCTTGAACATTCTTGTTCTGAGCCTTCTTTCCCTGTACCTTACCTTTTCCGGAGTTGACTTGTTGTTTTCGCTCAATTGTTGTTTTTTGGTTTCCGTATTGTTTTCTAATTTGTTCACACGGAATTGGATCACATTGAGTGACGGTAACTTTGCCACTTTTGTTCCCCAAAAACTTATCAGTACATCCTTCAAAAATTTGCTCAATTAAATCTTGATTTACATTTTTAATTGGAAAATCTTTGTTAGAGTAGATTTTGTCATCTCCTTTGAGCGTGTACAACAAGTTATTCCCTTCACTGCTAGAAACAAGGGACTCCATTGCTTTTGACATTTCAGTCTTACTCGGTTTCACTGGTGGATCACACAGGATGTGATTCTCGATTGGAATATCTGTTGTAACCGAGTTAGACTGTTGTTTCACAACCTCTACAGATTCATCATCCGATGAATCAGATTTATCATCCGAAGAATCAGTATCCTCAACAATGGGAGGACTCTGTTCCTTAACACACGATGAATCCGTCACATTCTCAGATTCTGATTGACCCGAGGATGATGTACCAGTTGTGAACCTGAGGCCTGCTGCAAAGTCATCTAGACAGAGTGGCACAGTAGGTTCAAAACGGGGCATATCCTCGTCATCAGGCAATTTGGAGTAATTGTGATTCATTGGGGGAGGACATGATTTGAATCCCATACACTTCTTATCCCCCTTTTTCTTTTGAACATCAATAATGTGATCCAAAATATAGCGGGAATTGGAATAACTTTCCAGTTTCTGCTTAATTGTCTCACATTCACATCGAGCTGTTGCTAACTCTACCATTTGCTTTTCAATTGTGTCAATTAGATCATTGTTAGCATGTTGTTTTCTCAAAACAGCCTTTTGTAATTCAGAAACATCATGTTTTAATGACGCAATTGTTGCTTTAAATTCCTTTTCATTTCTGGTTAAAAACAAGTTAGCTTCAGTTGCTTTAGAAAGATCTACAATCAATTCTTGATTGTGTTTGTGTGTGATTTCAAACTGACTTTCCTTTTCAGCATATTTAACCTTTAAACTATCACAATTTTCACAACTAACTACAGTGGGTTCATCGACACATACCTGACTTGATGAACTGTCGACATTAGCCGTAAAGGCTGAATGGAAAGAAAAAGATCCATCTTCAGAGAAGAACTTAGCAAGCTTCTCGGAAGTTCCAGCAGATTTCTGGCAGAGAATAGATCTCCTCTTGCATAATACTTCAGCTTCAGGCAAAAGTTCATCAACCTTCAAATCTAAAGCATCACTTGATAAATCACCAGCATCAAGTGATTCCCCATCCATGCTCCCACTATAACCCGAACTATCTTCATCTTCTGAAGATTCACCAGCAGACACGGGTTCTACTACCTTCTCAGTCACTTTAGCATAACATGCTGTTCCACCATTCGGAGCATCATTTCCCAACTGAAGCGACCAATCACAACCTTCATCTACTTGAACCACAAGTGCCTGGTTGGCATTTGATGGCCCTGCCTGGCTTTGGTTGTTGACAGGTATCAACGTACGAACATTGTTCCTGTTCTGGTTCTGCGGGTTGCCTTGATTTCTGAAGGGATTTTGGTTTCCATGCTGAGCTGGTCTTGTGCATTCCCTTTTGAAATGACCCCGTTCACCACAGTTAAAGCATGTTACAGCTTGCTTGTCGAACCCATACTTGGTGTCTTTCTTGCTTTCCAAGTTGGTTCTCCCCGTCCTTTCCATAAACTCTTTTGCTCTTCGAATTGCACTAGCAAGAGCCCATTTGATATCCATCATTTCAAACTCTTCTCTATCCACTTGTTGATAATCTTCATTGGTTAGATTGATATTCCCAATCTGACCTGCGATCAATCCACAATAAGCACTAACCAAGGTACTCAACATCTCCATATGCTCCTTGGCTATTTCGACACTGACTTTGGAAAAGTTGGAAGTGTCTAATCTGACTGTGTTCGGATTGGAAGTGGCTTGAATGTTTGAAGAGTTTCCATAAAATCCTTGCTGTTGCGGTTGTTGCTTCTGAGCTCTGCTTGGATCTAAGAAAGGCGGTGGTGTGAATTGCTGAGCTGTCGGTTGCACATACTGTTGTTGAGAAGAAGAATTTGGTCTTGGATACATCGAGTATGCTGAAGGATCAAACTGATCTGTTGTTGATGGTCCGGTGTTTGAGATGAAAGCTGTTTGAAGCTTCGCGTGTTGAGAAGCTGGTTTTTCTCCACTGATACCCCCTGCAATCCCAAAGTACATCTCTGGACTTTGAGGAGTTAGTGTTCTTTTTGCCTTAAGTTTTTCTTCTACATCCTTGTTCTCCAATTTTTGAATTAAATCATAAACGGTGATTGTGTCTAAAACACCATTTTCTTTGAGAATTTCAAGATAACTGCTCCACTTTGCTGGTAAGGTATCAGCAAATCTCTTCGTCATTTCTTGTGGAGTGGCAGTGACTCTAAAAGCAAACATCTCGCTCAACAAGTGATGGAACCTTGTAGATAAATCTGCCAAAGTCTCATTCTCCATACATGTGAATCCTTCAAACTCTTTCTTCAGTAAATCTTGCTTGATCTTTCTTGATTGCGCATTACCTTCACATCGTAACGTGAGCATATCCCACAAGCTTTTAGTAGTCGTGCAGTAAACAAACTGATGGTAAATGTCTCTGTTAAGAGCTTGTGTGAGAATCATGAATGCTTTCTTTTCTAACTCAAACTTCTTCTTATCTTCATCAGACAGAGTGCTGTAAGTTTGTGGATTAGATCCTGCAACTTCCAACTCATTGTCAAATGGAGTGAAGAAACACATCCATAGATCTTGACCTTGCCCCTGAACATAAGTTCTCAGCCTTTCTTTCCACCATCCCCAATCATTGATGTGATTTAACTTTGGCGGTTTTGTGCTTGTACCAGTTTCACTGTCGTTCTGCATCATAGATTGAATGCTGCTGCTTTGATTTGTGACCAATGCCCATTGATTTGCAGTTATCATTGCAGCTTGAGGTGGGGCAATAGCTCGCATCCATGCAGTTTTGTCGAAATCTGGCTCAGATTGCGTAGCTGATGATTGTGGATTCGAAGTTAATTGAGTCCACCACTCACCGTTTGTTCCCATTTTATAAAAATTAATTTATTAAGTGAAAATTGATTTAAAAATTGAAAAATTAATTTTCACAAACTATGTTAATATTTCGAATGAAAACAACCAGCCGAAGGATCTCTGGTCGAAAGACCTGAAAAACACAAACTGTTAAACTTAAACAGACTAGGATCGAAAGATCAACCCTTTTTCGAAAGATAGACACTTGTTCGAAGGATCAACAGTGTTCGAAAGATCACTGTTGAATTTCGAACAAAGACTTCGAAAGATTCTCCAAGACGAAGGATCCTTATCTTTCGAAATGTAACAGTAGCTCGAACAATATATCCTTCGAAAAGATTCCTTGTCTCGAAAGATAACTCACTGACTTCGAAAGATGTTCGAAGGATGGGTATCTGTCGAACCTCCTTGATCGAAAGATGATCTTTCGACTTCGAAGGATATCTTTCGATGAGCTCTGACACACTGACACAAAGTTGACAGGTTGGTGAGAAAGGTGACGGGTTGGTAGAAACTTTCGGCAAAAAGGTATGGTCAGACCCTGCCTTTTCACCAACTCAGATATGGGTTGAATATTTTAATCAGTTAACCCTTCCCAATGCACAAACAACTTTCGAAAATAATTACACAAGATCAAAAGATGTAAAACTTTGAAGAACACTTGAAGATATGAAGAACACAACCCAGAAAATTTGAATTTTCCGGTAAACCGACAACTTTCCGAACACGAATTTGGCCGAAACTTCACTAAAAACCAATGTTTAACATATGAAAATGAAGAATAAACAGGTTTTTATAACAACTTTCAGCAAAATACGATGATTTTTGAAGCTTTAAACAGAATTTTTCAAGAAAAATATAAACTTCAAAAACTCGAAACACATCCGAAAACACTCGGTTTTAACAAGGAGAAGAGCCAAGGCTCTGATACCACTTGTAGGTCCGGCTAGGGGAGGATCTAGTCGCCTAATCCTTGTGTACAAACCAACTCGGTTGTGCGGAATCCAACCGAGAAAGCCAAACCGAGATAGAACACGCAAATGCACGACACACAATATTCACCGATTAACACCACTTGTATTAATACGAATGAAAGGTCCAGTTACAAGCTCAATGTTTACAGATGTACTCTATAAACTCTCTCTCTCGTGTGTGTGTGTGCTGTCCAACAGAATGCTCTCAGTGTTCTGTTTTCACAATGAAGTCTCCCTCGTGTTCTCTAATGTCTCTTCTTAAAATGAACACACAGCATGGGTATTTATACCCGTAACAGCAGGTCTGGTCGAAGGATCAGATAGACTGATCGAAGGATCATCTATCGACCAGAAACCTATCGAAGGATCACAAATACTTCGAAGGATGGTATCCTTCGAAGTCCATCAACATCCATCGAAGGTTATCTTTCGAGCTCATCGAAGGATATAAACAATCCTTCGATGAGTCATCCTTCGACACACACACATACAAACAATGTGCTAACTGTTTGGCCAAGTCAAACCGGAGGATGGTTGACTTGGTCAAACTTACATCGAACGCACATATAAACAGATCTAAGACGTAACTCAGACTAACACAAGACATCGTTTTGTATCATGACAAAATACAGACAAAGTACAGACACAAGTGCACCAACAAACTCCCCCTTGGCTATAGCTTTGTCTCGATCTTCGTGTCTTCAAGTCTCTGACGTCCTTTCAACTGAGCTGAGTCGAACCGAGCCGAGTCGTGTCCACAAAATATGTATCAACATTTGGCTCAGTTAAGTTTCTAGGGTTACTCGTATCTTCTATATATTGTAACCTACATATTCAATAATATTCAAAATCGGTTACAGTAACCGTAGAAACTTAACTGAGCCAGTGGCCCATAGTCTAATAATTTGTTTTTCTCCTTTGCTGTCCACCATTTTATCTTGGCTTTTGGATTCTTGAGAATAATCGACAACACCAAGCCCCCCTCGGTCACATATCCGGGTAAGACACCGAGTCCTTGACCACTTCTCATATACCTCCTTTCATGAATTAAAAATTCGAAAAGGGTGAGGCCCGAGTGATCCGAATGAATCTGTGTGGCTGCCATAAGGTTTGTGTTAGGCCACTCCAACATGTATCGTCACAAAGTTGAACCCGATCGATCTTGTTGAGACTAGGCCCATTGCTGACATAAATGTTAAACCCAAACTCCACAAACTCGAACCCGATAGACTACTACTAGACCCATCACTGGACGTAAAAATTAGCTCCCATGGACTTCTGTTTTTCATTTCTATGAAAATATATTTGGATAGATTTATAATGGATTGACAACTTTTCATCCTCTCATCTTTAATTACTTTCCCCAAACAATTTCTACTGAGCAAAGTGCACCACAACGTGTAGGATTCAAACCTACATCATGATTTTATCTTTTAAACATGTGAATATGAAACAAGTATACATTTCGGATGCTATTTCCTCTAATGCAAGATTCCGAAATACTATGTTAGCTCTTCGGAAGTTGTCTGGCGTGTGCCTAAAAATCATTCACTAAACTAGTGACAAGTTGGTCATTGGAAGATTTTGTTTTTGAAAATTTTAAAAGCCCCAGATTAATTAACATGACACACGACATGTTACAATATTATTTTTCACGGGTTTCATCTCTGTCCTCTACCCGTTTCATGATTAACATCTTTATTTTTGTATGATTTAGTTCTTAAATCATAAGACAAATACTTGCACTTGGAAAGACGGGTACAAGTTTTTTTAAAAGTTAAACGAACACAATATGTCCTAAATCATCATAATTCAATTTCAAATGAACATATATTTACAATAAAGTGTTGAAAACATACTATTGTTACATAAATGTAAAACAATTTATACACTATTACATAGATTATATAAGCTGCATCATAACACACAATTCCAAAGCAACAATATACAAACAAGGAGCATTTCAATCTATTAAGGTGAACCTTGTTGCTAAGGATTTATCTTATTTTTATTCTTCAAATTCTTAGCCAATTTAGTAGCAGAACTTGCCATAGTCTCACCCATCATCGTGGAAACATGCTTCTTTTTTGGAGGGATAACGCTTGCTGGTTTCTCCTTTGTCTTCCCTCCTCCCTTTGTGTTTTTCTGGTAGCTATCTCCTTGCGCTTTGTCTGCCATTGATTTTCTTTTGCCAAGATTTTCCCAATCACCGTAGACTATTGTTGTGTATCAAACAAAACAACCTTAGCAATTCACAATGGATGATATGTTAGGTTATATACAAGTAAAGTTCCCCACATCCTGGAACTTACAAATATTTTTCTTTCTTCTTGTTGAGTAATTTACATAGTTTGTTTGCGCTTGCTGTAAGTTATTTAGTATATTTGAAATTTTCAACTTTCAAGTGTCATTAAGTGTTTTGTGTGAACATTTATTCATCAAAATCCTAGAAGTTAATCTTAAATTTCATGGCTATCGTATGCAAAATTACAATGTCTGCGTGGAAGGGCATAACTAGTATTAAATGGCAATCTGGGTGTGCATGGGTGTGGGCTATTATGTGTTACATTAGAGGCTACTTGCTAGTCTAATTAGTTCCCATGTGAATGTTCCTTTTCATTTCTGTGTAAATATATAGGGATTGATTTTTTAAGGGTTAATAAATTTAATTCCTCTTATTCTTAAATAGTTTACTCGAACAGTTTCAATTGCAAAGCAAAGTGCACCACCACGCATTGGCTTCAAACATAAATAGTTTTTTAAAGCCATGAGCACATCCGATAACGCCTTTTCCCTTTTTGTTCTTCTCCTTTGCTCTACACCTTTTTATCTTGGCTTTTAGATTCTTGAGAATAATCAACAACACCAAGTCCCCCTTGTTCACATACTCACATCTCCGGCGTAAGATACTAGTCCATGATCGCTTCCCATATACCTTCTTTCAAGTACTGAAAAATCCAAATGGGTAAGGCCCGAAATCTACCCTACCTGATTACAAGACAAGACTAAAGGCGAGTGATCCGAATGAATCTGTGTGGATGCCACAAAGTTTGAGTTAGGCCACACCGATATGACTCCATCACAAACTAGAACCCAGTCGATCTTGTTGAGACTACACCTATCGCTGGACATAAATGTGAAACCCAAACTCCGTCACAAACTAGAACCTGATCGATCTTGCTGAGACTAGAACCATCGCTGGACACAAACATGATAGAATTAGCTCCAATTTGATTTCTGTTTTTCATCTCTTTGGAAATATATATGGCTAAATTTATAATGGAATGATAACTTTTAATCCTCTCATCTTTGCTTAGTTTCCACAAACAACTTCAAACAACTTCTACTGAGCAAAGTGCACCACAACCTATTGGATCTAAACATCAATCATTTTATTATTTTTAAACATGTGAATATGAAAAAAGTATACATATTGAATGCTATTTGATCTAGTGCAAGATTCCGAAATACCTTCTTGCTCATAGAAAGTTGTCTGTTGAGTACCTAAAAATCATTCACGTACTAAACTAGTGACAAGTTGGTCGTAATTTTGGTTTTTTAACTCTTTAAACGCAGAAGCTTAATTAACGTGACACAGGACACGTTGCAATATTATTTTGGCATGAATTTACGGGTTTCAACTTTGTCCTTTACCGCGTTCCGTGGTTAACATCTTTCTTTCTGTATGATGAGTACAAGGTTTTTTTAAATGCTAAAAGAACATAATATGTCTTAAATCCTCATGGTGTTATTTAGTATTTGTTTTTTTTTTTCAAGTTTCAATTGTCATGAAGTGTTGTGTGCGAACACTTACCTATCAATATCCAAGAACTTAATCATAAATTTCATGGTTGTTGTAAGTTGTGTGTAAAATTACAAAGTATGTGTGGATGGGCTAAATTAGTGTCAAATGGCAATCAGGGTGTGCATGGGTGTGGGCTGTTATACGTTACATTAGAGGCTACATGTTTGTCTAAGTAGTTCCCATAGAATTTTCCTTTTCAATTCTATGTAAATATATTGGTATAGATTTTTTAAGGTTTGATGAATTTTTAATTCCTCTTATGATTCAATAATTTCCTCAAACAATTTCAACTGCCAAGCAAAGTGCACCACCACAAGTTGGCTTTAAACATAAATAGTTTTTTTAAGCGGTGACCGCTGTTGGTTTCAGACTTTATAGTTCTCACTCAATAACTCACGAACTGATTGCAAAATAGAAAATAAAAAAACCTTTTAATGCAACTCTCAAATATAAGAACTGTACGTGACTTCAAAGTGAATAAGAAAAGCTGCTGCACTTTTATTCATACTGAACATGGCAATTTATAGCCTTACAATGACCCCACATGATGCGAATAAAAAAATGGAATAAAAGGAAAGATGCTCTCCCAATCTCCTAAAGAATTGGTAAACTCATGACTCATTCTACCAAAACGTGCAGAAACACCTAACGGTCACTTCATCACACTTGGTCAAACCATTTTACCAACACTCTTATTAAAACAATATAATATAAACTAAGTCTTCATATATCCATCCACTTCACGTGACACATGAAGAATTCTTATTCCATGCAAACTACTGAACAACTCATAACCCGCAATCCGCGACCCACGAACAAACCCGAATAAAGCCAACAATCACCCCCTTAATCGGTGTTTGTTCGTACCGCTTTCTTCACAACAATGTCGGTTCATCATCTTCACATCGGTTCAAGTTGAGCTCTTCCGTTTTCTCCCACTTTGGACACTCCGATATATAATGCCCGACCTGGTTGAACTTGTAACATTTAACCCGGCTCTTGTCCCGTTGTAATCGACCGTCTCCTCGACCTCTCCCGGACTCCCGACCTCCACCTCGGCCACGCCCATAGTCTTCGCGGTTCAATTTACTACAACCACAATGCTCACACTTGTGCTCCTTTTCTTTTTCCTTCTCTTCCGAACCTGCAAACAAGAGTTGGTTTTGATGCTCGGCTTGAGTCTCCTCATCCTTGACCCGTTCCTCATATGCCTTTAGCCGGCCAACAACATCATCAAAACCGACGGTCTTCAAGTCTACAAGCTGCTCTATAGACGCCACCATATGAATGAACCGTTTAGGTAACCCCATAAGAAATCTCTTCACCACCTTTGTTTCCTCTATTTCCGAACCGAGTGAGGCGGCTAGCGAAGCATATCCCGACAACCTATTAGCAAAGTCATCAACAACTTCTTGATCCTTCATTTTCAGATGATCAAACTCTCCCATGAGAGTGTGAAGTCTTGCTTCTCGAATCCGTTCCGCACCCAAATGACGGGTTTTGATGGCACCCCACATATCCTTCGCCGTTTTGAGATTCCCTATTTGCAACGTTTGTTCCTCGGGAATAGATTGAAACAAAAGAGCGATTCCAATATGATTCTTCTTCGCATCCACGTTGGTTCCCAGTTCGATTTGCTCCCACACCCCGTGAACATTGAAGATAACTCGCATCCTCATGGCCCATACCGTATAATTCGTGGATGACAACACCGGGCATTGAAGAGAAAGGGTGTTGTTCTCCTTAACGGTGACCAAAGCTTGATTCTCCGTATTAGGCATAGTTGTAAAATCCTGCTCTACCAAAGATTAATAATCAACTAAAACACTGCTGAAAGTTTTACCTGCAAACACCTTTTGCTACCTTTCTTACAGGCCCCTTTAACCTACACACTTGATTATTACCTTCTGGTCACTTAATATCTCCTTCGTTCTTCGATCAACAACTGGGTTAACAAGCCCGCTGATTTGGCCTTAATCACGACTCGTCTCCGCTACCCTCTTGATCCCCTAGAACATAAACTCTCGAACCCGCTGACATGCGATCACCTAGTTCTCTCCGATCATTGCTGATCTATCACCTCCGATCACTGCACACCGGTAACTTTTGATCGTTGCAGCCTTGACAACTCCGATCGCTCCTTCCTACGATCAGATCAGAATGTAGCCCCTCTTCACTCGATCTAAGCTCTGATACCAAATGTTGGTTTCAGACTTTATAGTTCTTACTCAATAACTCACGAACTAATTGCAAAATAGAAAATAAAAAAAACCTTTTAATGCAACTCTCAAATATAAGAATTGTACGTGACTTCAAAGTGAATAAGAAAAGCTGCTGCACTTTTATTCATACCGAACATGGCTATTTATTAGGGGTGTGCAAAAAAATCCGAATCCGAATTATCCGAAATTCCGAATCCGAATTATCCGAAAATTCGGATATCCGAAATTTCGGATATCCGAAATTCGGATATCCGAAAATTCGGATTCGGATAGTGATTTTGATAATTTTCGGATATGTCGGATATCCGATATCCGAAACAATAAATAATATTATTTTTTACTATTAAATATATATTATAACATATGTTGGTAACCCTAGGTTCCACCCCCTTTTTCACCCACGCCTCCAACTGCCACTCCTTCAGATCTTCATCATCCATCATCCTTTAGACCTTCAGATCTTCATCGTCACATCTTTCATCAACCCTCGTTGAAACCAAATAGTCATCTAAATACTATGTTGATACATGATGTGGACGCGACTCGACTCGACGCGACTCGGCTTGAACCACGACATTCCTCCGTCGTGTGATTGAAGACTACAAGCGAGCCAAGACATAAAGGACTTACACACTAGTCCCTGGGCTGAAGCAGATCTACAAAATAAGACACTTGGGCTGGTAACTGTTTGGCGAATCATCTTTGGGCCCAAGCCCATTATCGGGGAAACAGGGATATGGTTGACGAAACAAGCCTGTTTCGTCAACAAATGTTCACTTTCGTCGCTGATTCGTCATGTTTTGGTTTGTTTCGTCAAACTGTTTCAGATTCGCCAAGTCAGATTCGCCAAGAGCTGTTTCGTCGATGCTGCTGTGTTGTGTTACTATATAAAGGCTGAAGACATAACAGAAAATATAGAACACATTGTAGAGAGAACACAGAGAGAACACTCAGAGCAAAAACACACACACACGAGAGTTAGAGAGAGTTTGCAGAATAGATTTGTAAACCTTGTGCTTGTAACCGAACCTTTCATTCGTATTAATACAGTGGTGTTAAACGGTGAACTTTGTGTGTCGTGTATTTTTCGTGTTCTATCTCGGTTTGCATCTCCGGTTGGATTCCGCACAACCGGGTGTGTTTGACAACAAGGATTAGGCGACTAGATCCTCCCCTAGCCGGACCTACATACTACAAGCCTTCAATCTTCATCGTCGCCCATTCCGTTGGCTTCTCGTTCCCGTCACCCATCGCAGGAAGCGACCCTATTTACTTATCGTTCTCAATAATAGCCTTGCACTCTCGCAGGATGCAGCCTGACACAAGCTTGAGTTGGTATGATTGAGAAGAAAACCATAACTTTGAAGCAGATCTGATTAAAAGCTATAGGTAGATCTACTTATGACTTGAGAAAAGTAAATATAATATTCACTTCTTCATATTGGAATATGTTAATGGTTGCTGTATGTTGATTATTTCCTCATTTTTGAATTATTATTGAATCACAGAAAGAAATATAATGTATGGTGGCGTTGGGTGATGATAAAGATGAGTTTTAATTTTAGTCATGTTGGAAACATATATTTTCTTCTAGAATTTGGATATCCGATTCAAATATCCGAATCCGTATCCGAATTTTCGGATATCCGAATTTCGGATATCCGAATTTTCGGATACGGATTCGGATACCTAAATCCACTATCCGAAATTTTCGGATATCCGAATTTCGGATATCCAAAACACCGGATATCCGAATTTGAACACCGCTACTATTTATAGCCTAACAATGACCCCACATGATGCGAATAAAAAATGGAATAAAAAGAAAGATGCTCTCCTAATCTCCTAAAGAATTGGTAAACTCATGACTCATTCTACCAAAACGTGCAGAAACACCTAACAGTCACTTCATCACACTTGGTCAAACCATTTTACCAACACTCTTATTAAAACATATAATATAAACTAAGTCTTCATATATCCATCCACTTCACGTGACACATGAAGAATTCTTATTCCATGCAAACTACTGAACAACTCATAACCCGCAATCCGCGACCCACGAACAAACCCGAATAAAGCCAACAGACCGCATCCAAAAACGCCTTTGGCTCAGTTAAGTTTCTAGGGTTACTCGTATCTTCTATATATTGTAACCTACTTATTCAATAATATTCAAAATCGGTTACAGTAACCGTAGAAACTTAACTGAGCCAGTGGCCTATAGTCTAATAATTTGTTTTTCTCCTTTGCTGTCCACCATTTTATCTTGGCTTTTGGATTCTTGAGAATAATCGACAACACCAAGCCCCCCTCGGTCACATATCCGGGTAAGACACCGAGTCCTTGACCACTTCTCATATACCTCCTTTCATGAATTAAAAATTCGAAAAGGGTGAGGCCCGAGTGATCCGAATGAATCTGTGTGGCTGCCATAAGGTTTGTGTTAGGCCACTCCAACATGTATCGTCACAAAGTTGAACCCGATCGATCTTGTTGAGACTAGACCCATTGCTAGACATAAATGTTAAACCCAAACTCCACAAACTCGAACCCGATAGACTACTACTAGACCCATCGTTGGACGTAAATATTAGCTCCCATGGACTTCTGTTTTTCATTTCTATGAAAATATATTTGGATAGATTTATAATGGATTAACAACTTTTCATCCTCTCATCTTTTATTACTTTCCCCAAACAATTTCTACTGAGCAAAGTGCACCACAACGTGTAGGATTCAAACCTACATCATGATTTTATCTTTTAAACATGTGAATATGAAACAAGTATACATTTCGGATGCTATTTCCTCTAATGCAAGATTCCGAAATACTATGTTAGCTCTTCGGAAGTTGTCTGGCGTGTGCCTAAAAATCATTCACTAAACTAGTGACAAGTTGGTCATTGGAAGATTTTGTTTTTGAAAATTTTAAAAGCCCCAGATTAATTAACATGACACACGACATGTTACAATATTATTTTTCACGGGTTTCATCTCTGTCCTCTACCCGTTTCATGATTAACATCTTTATTTTTGTATGATTTAGTTCTTAAATCGTAAGACAAATACTTGCACTTTGGAAAGACGGGTACAAGTTTTTTTAAAAGTTAAACGAACACAATATGTCCTAAATCATCATAATTCAATTTCAAATGAACATATATTTACAATAAAGTGTTGAAAACATACTATTGTTACATAAATGTAAAACAATTTATACACTATTACATAGATTATATAAGCTGCATCACAACACACAATTCCAAAGCAACAATATACAAACAAGGAGCATTTCAATCTATTAAGGTGAACCTTGTTGCTATGGATTTATCTTATTTTTATTCTTCAAATTCTTAGCCAATTTAGTAGCAGAACTTGCCATAGTCTCACCCATCATCGTGGAAACATGCTTCTTTTTTGGAGGGATAACACTTGCTGGTTTCTCCTTTGTCTTCCCTCCTCCCTTTGTGTTTTTCTGGTAGCTATCTCCTTGCGCTTTGTCTGCCATTGATTTTCTTTTGCCAAAATTTTCCCAATCACCGTAGACTATTGTTGTGTATCAAACAAAACAACCTTAGCAATTCACAATGGATGGTATGTTAGGTTATATACAAGTAAAGTTCCCCACATCCTGGAACTTACAAATATTTTTCTTTCTTCTTGTTGAGTAATTTACATAGTTTGTTTGCGCTTGCTGTAAGTTATTTAGTATATTTGAAATTTTCAACTTTCAAGTGTCATTAAGTGTTTTGTGTGAACATTTATTCATCAAAATCCTAGAAGTTAATCTTAAATTTCATGGCTATCGTATGCAAAATTACAATGTCTGCGTGGAAGGGCATAACTAGTATTAAATGGCAATCTGGGTGTGCATGGGTGTGGGCTATTATGTGTTACATTAGAGGCTACTTGCTAGTCTAATTAGTTTCCATGTGAATGTTCCTTTTCATTTCTGTGTAAATATATAGGGATTGATTTTTTAAGGGTTAATAAATTTAATTCCTCTTATTCTTAAATAGTTAACTCGAACAGTTTCAATTGCCAAGCAAAGTGCACCACCACGCATTGGCTTCAAACATAAATAGTTTGCCTAATTAGTCCCCATAGAATTTTCCTTTCAGTTCTATGTAATATATTGGTATAGATTTTTTAAGGTTTGATATATCACCACATCTTCAGCAAATGTCCTGTCCTGGAAACGTCCACGTATTTTTCATCATTGTTGTTGGGTAATTTACATAGTTTGTAATGCCTTAGGTTTTCTTAGTATATGATGTTTGAAGTTTCAACCGCCATTAAGAGTTGTGTGCAAACGCTTATGTATCGATATTCTAGAACTTTATCTTAAATTTCATGGTTGTTGTAGGCATAATTTCAATGTGTGTGTGGATGGGCAGAATTTGTATCAAATGGCAATCAGGGTGTGGGTGTGGGCTGATACTGGTTACATTACAGGCTACATCCTCGTCTACTTAGTGCCAATGTAAATTTTCCTTTTCATTTCTATGTAAATATATTGGTATGGATTTTTTAAGGGCTGATAGCACTACTAAATGTTGGATTCAAACATAAATCTTTTTATTTTTTATTTTTATAAACATGTGAATATTAAACAAGTATATGATTTGGATGCTAACTCTTGTACTTCAAGATTCCAAAATACAATCATGGTTAAAGATCATTAACTAAACTAGTGAAAATTGGTAATTGCAATATACTTGAGATATAATGAGTAATCTTTCTATTGTCAAACATTTAACACTTGTGTCACTTTTTATTAGGGCAATTAAACATATTATTAGCTAACAGCACTTGATCGATCAACTTGAACCCTGTTCCTTGGAATTTATCTTATAGTTGTTGTTCATAGTTTTAGCCAATTTGGTGAAAGAGCCAGCCATATAATAGGCCATTCTTGTCGAAACAAGCTTCTTTTTTGCCTGCAAAACTGTTGCAGCTCTAGCATTAGTTGACCCTCCTCCCATCCTATTTTTAAGGTGTTTAAATTTGATGCTCGGTCGATCTGCCATTTATTTAGTTTTTTACAAAACCTTTCTCCAAATACAACTAACAATTATAAATGTTCTATACGAAATCAAACACTTAATACAGTTCTGAAACGATTATGCGCTCTAATATATACCGGTAGAGCTTCCCACACCTCCTAAATCACGTGTGTGAGCCATGGCCCACAAACTGGAACTAATACAAACGTACTATTATTATTATTATTTTTTTTTCAAGTGACAAATCTATTAATGTAAAAGAACATATAATGTCTTAAATCATAAGAATTCAATTTGGTAAGTATGAAACACTAAAAACATACTTTTTGTTTACAGTAGGGGGAAGTTTTTTATACACTGTATTACATAGTTATAAGCTAAAAGATACATAACAGTATAACACACAATACACAGTAACTATATAGCACTTCAATCAATGTAAACCATATTGCTAAGGATTTATCTTATTTTTATTCTTCATATTTTTAGCCACTTTGGAGACAGAACCTGCTACAAACTCTCCCATCATGGTGGAAACATGCTTCTTTTTTGCAGGAATAACAGTTACAGGTTTGGATTTTGTTGTTCCTTCTCCCTTCATGTTTTTCTTGTAGCTATCTTTTCGCGCTTTGTCAGCCATTTAATATATTCTTTTGCCAAGCTTTTCCTAGTCACCTTAGAGTCTTTGTGTATCAAACCAAATAACCTTAGCAATTCACCAAGGATGATATGTTATAATATATAGAGATAGAGCTCCCCACATCTCCACAAATGATGTGAGTCAACCATTGTCCTCGAAGTTACACATGTTATTGATACTTGTTGCTAGGGTAATTTACATAGTTTGTGGTGTCTTGGTGTTTCTAAGTATTTGATTTTTTAAAGTTTCAACCATCAAGGAATGTTGTGTTCGAACACTTATCATCAATATCCTAGAACTAGTATCTAAAACTTAATCTAAAACTTCATGGATGTTGTAAGCCTAATTTCAATGTGTGGGTGAATGGACAAAACTAGTATCAAATGGCAATATGGGTGTGGGCTACTGTGGGTTAAATTAGAGTCTACATGGTTGTAGGGTTAATGCTCCTCTAATTAGTTCCCATGTGAATTTCGTTTTCTTTTCTATGTTAATATATTGATGGAGATGGATTTTTTAAGGGCTGATAGATTTTAATTCCTCTTATCGTTAATTAGTTTCCTCAAACAATTTATACGGCCAAACAAGTACATGGTTTGGTGCTATTTCATGTAATGCAAGATTCCAAGATACCACACAATTTGTTTTCAAAGCTCTCTTGTATCTGTTAAAAAATGGTTAACAAAATACTGAAAATTGGTTGCTGTAGGATTATGTTTATGAACCTTTAAACCTCTTTAACACTCCACACATGACACATTACAATATTATAATTGCATGATTTATGGATTTCATCATATGGTACTCTTCCCCTTTTGTGATTAACCTCTTTCTTTCTTGATTTACGTCGTAGTACGTCTTTATATACTTATTCTATGAGTAAATATTTCTTTTTAATTAAACATGATAAAATGTCTTAAACCATAAGAATCCAGTCTCATTATATTGTATAATAATAATGAGACACTGAAAAACAAACTTTTGCTACTGAAAAAAAAATATATACTTTAAATTGGACATATATTATTCACAGTTGTTGGTTAATGGGTTTAGATAATTAAGTCTTTGCTAGGAGTACAACTTTTTTTCAACGTTAAAAGAATATAAGATGTCTCAAATCATAAGAATTTAATTTCATACATTTAAACATATCGTAACTAAGAACAATAGAAACATACTTTTGCTACAGAAACATGATACAATTAATAAACTCCATTACATAGTTTACAACACAACACATTGTTATAATATATATATATATATATATATATATATATATATATACAAACACACTCATAACTAGCATTTTAATCAATAGGATGTTCCCTGGGATTTATCTTTTTTTTATCCTTCACATTATTAACCATTTTTGTGACGGAACCTGCCACAAACTCACCCATCCTTGTGGAAACATACTTCTTTTTGGCAGGGATAACGGATGCAGGTTTCACCTTTGACGTCCCTCCTTCCTTCGTGTTTGTTTTATGGTAGCTTTGCTTGTTATCTGCCATTGCTATTTTCTTTTGCAAAGCTTTTCCCCGATCACCGCAGACTATTCTATTGCTTTGTATCAAACCAAATAACCTTTTCAATTCACAAATGATGACATGTTAGTCGTGTTTATATAGAAGTAGTAGAGTTCCCACATCTCCACAAATGATATGTGCGAGTCCACCAATCTCCTCGAACTTGCACATAATTTTCATTGTTGTTGTTTGGTAATTTACATAGTTTGTGTGTTTCTTAGTATTTGATTTTCAAGTTTCAAATATTGATGATTGTTGTGTGAGAGCACTTATCTTTCATTATCCTGGAACTTTATCATAAATTTCATGGTTGATGTAGGTAGAACTTCAATTGTATAAAGATGGGTGTGCATGGGTGTGTGTTAACGTGTGTTACAATATAGGCTACAAACAACAACTACTAGAAAAGGGCAAATTTTCCTATGTAATTTTCTGAAAAAATATTTTTGTTTTTGGAAATTCCTACAAATTTTCTAAGAAAAGATTATTTTTTTTTTTCAAAATGAAATGGCAAGGAGGTGTGGTTTCTTTTTTTTCTTTTTTTTTGTGTGGTGGATGTGGGCTAATGTAGGTCACGTTAGAGGCTACATGGTTCAAGGGCACGTCAAATTAGTTCCCATGTGAATTTTATTTTTTTATTTTTGTGTGAACGTATTGGGATATATTTATTTAAAAATGATAAATTATAATTCCTCTCATCTTTAATTAATTTCTCCAAACATTTTCTACGGACAAGCAAAGTGAAATGCTATGTGTTGGATTCAAACATACATCATTTTCTTTATCTTGTTACATATGTGATAATTAAACAAGTACGTAGTTTGGATGCTATTTCTTGTAATACGAGATTCCAAGATGTTATATAATTGATAGAGGCATATGCCTATTAAAGGATAGGTCCTAGGTTTAAACTTAGGCAAGTACGTTTAATTTAGGATTATTAGTGTAATAAAGTAGGAGCAAATGTTGTCAACAAAAAACAAAATATAATTGGTCTTTAAACGTACCTGGTATGTGCTAAAAACCATTAACTAAACAAGTGAAAAATTGGTTGTTGTAAGATTATGTTTTTGTCAAAGTAAGAAGTATAAAAAATGAATCACCTTTGTTTAAAGAGTAAATTGCAATTTTAGTCTCTGAGTTTTTGTCCAAATTGCCAATTTAGTCCAAATAGTTTTTTTTTCTCCTCTGGGTCCCTTACTTTTCCTTTTTTCTTGTCATTTTGATCACATTGCCTAACTTAGTTTAAAAACCAGGTATTAATCAGGGGTATTTTTGGCATTAAATTATTATGAGATTTATAAATTATGTTGTAAACTACCCCTGGTTATCACTACACAATAGTTATGCCAAAAATACCCCTGGTTATAACCAGATTTTTAGACTGAGTCAGGCAATGTGATCAAAATGAGAAGAAAATAGAAAAGTCAGGGACTCAGAGGAGAAAAAAAAAACTATCTGGACTAAAATGGCAATTTGGACCAAACCTCAGGGACTAAAATGACAATTTACTCTTGTTTAAACATAACCAGTTAAATTACCTCACGCGTTGCTACGGGAATTCCACCGGTATTAGTTCGATTTTGTCTATTACGGTATCGATAAGGTACTGACACTCCGAAAAGAATGAAGTCATGATATGCTAAAAGGATGCCTACATGTATTTTACATCATTCAAAAACTATAAAGAATGAATGTGTGTACTGGTTCTGAATGTACTTATACTAGTACCGAAGCTGTATATATATCATATATTAAATATTTAAAAATAGCTTGTTAGACTCATGCTTCGCAGCGGCTAAAATTGTAAACAAATAAAAAGAATAAAATTAAGGATGTCTCAATTGTATGTATATTCATGGAGATGAGTGTCTAGAAACACGAAAGCAAACATGAAATTTCCCCGCCCGATACAGCAGGAATTCAATATATGTCTAAAGCATAAAAAAACATTTTACAATAGTATCAAACCTAACTAAATAAAAGTTACAACCTTAAAATTGTGTGTTACAAAGTTACCTTATAATTCAATTTCAAAATGAATTAAAAGAAACGAGTACAATCTAAATCATTATAATTCAATTTCAAATGAACATATGATAAGTTGATAACTATGAAACAGAAAAACATACATTTGTTACAGCCATGAAAAACAATTTATGCACTCTCTTACATAGTTTAAAAACTATAAAACAACACACGATTCCAACGTAATGGTGTCACACCCTCAAAATCCACAAGCGGAGTAATACAACGAGACATGTGACTGACCAGGATCACACCACCAATAGTCCGGGTATAACAACTCTCCCAAAATTCTTAAAACACCCCTATATGTCCTAAAATATACCCCGTATACGAAAAACGGCCCAGAAATACCATTATTTTATCAAAAAAAAAAAAATAAAACAAATATTTCTGGTCGCTCGCGGGGCACGACACACTTAGGTGTGTCTGTCGCTGGCCGCGACCCGCTGACACCAGGCGTAACCCTAGGTTGCCACGTGTCCATGTCGTGTCGAGCCTATACCCTTGAGTCGACAAGCCTAAAACCTACCCTACTACCGTCGCGGGCCGCGAAGGAGACAACAGAAGCTGTCGCGGGCCGCGAGGCCCTCTGTTTCCAGCCTATAAATGGAGTAGTCGACGTTCAGTTTCAAATCGTTCAAAATAAAAAATTCTCTCTCAATTCTCTATTAGTAGAAATAATACTCGGGTATTATACCCACTAAAAAGTGAACCTCTACCTCGATGTAAGTATTATAACCCCCGGTTACGAATTAGTTACTCTGCCCGATTGATTTAGAGCTCTGTAACGCATGTCAAGGCTCTACCTGACTCGGTCGTTGGAATTCTGTCTCGGGGGGAGGGTATAGCTAATGTAAAGTGGGTTATCTTACTAACACGTGTGCATTGTTTAATTTAATAGATTATAACCAGGAAGTCACTAGGACTTATCTAAAACAGCAATGTGAGTAATTCCTCTTTTTGTAAACTGTTTTTACAAAACCTCAATTGTTTTAAAGTATAATTAACAGTGATTGAGTATTTGTGATTCTACAATTACTGTCGCTATGTTGGGGTTTTGTATACATTACTTGTTACTACACTGTGAGTAGTAGCATGACCACAAGTCCGGATTGACAGTACCGTGGGTGGTAATTTGATAGATGTAAACAAATGTAATTGCGGATGCCCTTAATACTGTAAAATGATAAAACTTGTTTTGATCAAACTGGGATTCACTCGCCAGTATTTATTGCTGCTAAAACTTTTTAAAACGCGTTTTAGGTAACAAAATGTGAAAGCCAAATAGAAGCCAGCTGGAGAGCACTGAAGGCTTGGAAAAGTGGCTATAAAAGTTACCTGAACAAGAAAGAAGTTTTATTTAAATAAATTAGGGTTTATCCCTGTAAACATGTTGTAATGGAAACTTAGGTTTTTCCCATCTATTTATTATTATAAAAATGTGGTGTTTTACTCTGATAAACTATTTCCTAACTACGGTCCTGATGAAATTTTCGCTGCCAAATTAATAAACACCGATACCACTGAATTTGCGCTCACGGCCACCCGTTCCCGGTGTAGGGGTCGGAGCTGCGATATAAAGTGATATCAGAGCTACAACCACTGATTTCAGCCACAGAAGTGTTCTGCTGACACCAAAATTTTATCCATTATGTTTGGAAATAATCTATGTGATTATGTGTGTATCTGTTTATTATTGTTTTGTGTTATTTGACAATTTGTTAGTTTACAATATGAGTGATCAAGGTCCGTGTGACGCCTATCGTCACCTAGCTAGTTCTCCCAAAAGTGAAGGAACTTCCTCACAGCCTACTCCTTCGGGGTATTCTGCTGATACAGAAGAGGGAATCTTCATATTTAAGGCGCAATCTGAAGAACCATTCCCTTCGAAAAAGAGAGGATGGTTCAGTCGGGGAGCATATGAGCGCAGTAAGCGAATGAGAAAATTGCAACAACAAAGGGCACTAGCAGCAGCCAATAAGGGGATGAACGCCTAGACCCAAGATATAGTCAACAGGCGACTGGAAAACTTTCACATACTAGCCACCACTGCAGTAGATCCAAACCTAGAATAGATAATTGCACCACAACCACTGCCACTATTCCCAACCCAACCAATGGAGATAGAACCTAACCAAGGAGACCAGATTCCCATACCCGCATTCGACCCAAACGAGACACCTAGAATCCCAGCACCCAATCCTTTAATGTATGATCCATGGAAAGATGACCATAGGGATTATCAGGAACTCTATCCACAGGGAGAACCAATACCAAACCCCATAGCACAATATACCAACCTTAACCCTCTAGATCCGTATTGGAATGCCGATCAGTATGTCCAGGAGATACTAGAAAACCCATACCCATACGGAGAACCTATGCCTCAGTACCTTGACCCAGTACCCGCACCACGACCAACCATGAGTGAAGCAAATGTGCAGGAACTCCGCACATTTGGTGAGAAATTAGTTGAAGGAGGAGAGAGGATAAGACAAATATGGGAAAAGCTCGTGTGGAAATACGACGATCGGGAAATGCAATATTGGATGAATCGCCCCTAGCAATAATATATATATATATATATATATATATATATATATATAGGATTAGGTTCAAGAGTGAACACTAGTGTAGTTTGCGAACTGAGTGAACTAATCCTGGCTATACATGTGTGTAGATCAATGGCCATGATTTGATGATGAAATACACTATTGTATTTTACGATTTGATGATGAAATTTAGCCATCCACGTGTGTAAATCAATGGCCAAGATTTGTTCACTCAGTTCGCAAATACACTAATGTTCACTCTAGAACCGCACCAATATATATATATATATATATATATATATATATATATATATAAATGTGTGTAGTTTGAAAAAAAAAATCAAATCAAATCAACTAAAATAGAAAACCTAATACCTACTGATGCATAACTAGTAGTATGTTTCAATTCGAGTTGTAGATTGTAATATATATATATAGGGAAAGGATCATGAGAAAACTAGATATAAATGAGAAAACTAGAAAACTAACTAAAAAAAAGCCAAAAAACATACCAATTTTTTTTAATTTTTTTTAATTTTTTATAAAAAATCGTTAGTTTTTATATATAAACAAATTTTCAAAAAAAAATATTTTTTTTGTTGTACTGCACATGTGTAGTAATACACATGTGTATGTGTACTATACACATGTGCAATACAAAAAAATTTTTTTTTTTTTTTTTTTTTTTTGAAATTTTTTTCCATGTATAAAAACCTCCGATTTTTTTATAAAAATTAAAAAAAAAAAATTTGGTATGTTTTTTTGGCTTTTTTTGTTAGTTTTTTGGTTTTCTCATTTAAACTAGTTTTCTCACACTAGTACACAATTGATCAAAAGATGCTACGGGTGTTTTTAAAAGATGTGGTTCCCCTCTCTAACCGCATCTTATGGGTGTTTTTAAAAAGATTTATGTTTGTTTTGAAAAAAAGCATGAGATAAAAGATGCGGTTCTTATCTAACCACATCTTGTGAGTGTTTTGAAAAAAAATCAAGAGCCAAAAGATGCGGTTCTAGAACCGCATCTCTTGATATAACAGTAATAAAAAAACTAATAATAAAGATAAGTATATACTAATATGATTTATTTATTTATTTTTATTAATGATACTAAATAACAAAATATAAAAAAGGTTTTCATATATAGTATTAATAATAACAAATAAATAATTTTCTTAGGATAACCAAATTACTTTTTTCATGATTACAAATATTACTTAATTTTTTCATTAATTTATTGTTTATATTGGTACGTAATTATATATTTATATGTATTATGCGTGTATATATGTATGTGTCAATGTATGTATATGTGTACATGTCGATGTATCATTAAATGATTAATAAAATAGGGCTTAATCATTTATAGATGATCACGTGCATGTTGCTTAAACATATAGCGATAATGGTCAAATAAGGTTGTTCATGCTACATTTTTGTCAATGAAGGCCGTTTAGGATGATTGATATGTCAATTAGGGATAGTGGTGCTCAACTAAGGTTGTTCACGCTCCATTTTTGTCGATGAAGGGCTTTAACGATCGTTAGTGGTCTATTAGGATGATTAATGGACCAATTAGACCAGTAATGGTCAACTAGGGTTATTCATGCTACATTAATGTGAATGAAGCTTGTTTAGGATAATTAATGGCAATGTTGCAGAAATCAGCCTAGGCGGCCGATTAATCGGCGCCTAGGCGATAATCGGAGGTCCATCGCCTAAGTTTTGCCAAATCGGCCATACTAGCCGGTAACGGTCAACATCGGTCAAAGTTGTCAAAATCAGTAAAAAAATCACAAAAAACCGGACCTAGTCGGTCAAATATGAGGTCAAAATCGGATCATAATGGGCCAAAATCGAACCAAATCAGTAAAAAAGGAACGAGTTCTTACCTCGATTCGAACCAAAATTGGATCTGAACTCGTCTCCATTGTGCAAAATCGACCCTTATTGAAGAACTAATCGATTAGATGAAGCAAAACTGGGCATAAGTTTGTGTTCTTGTATTGTCTGATGAAAACAATGGAGATGGGGGTAGGAGGCGGGTGACTTTAGTACACCGGCTCATCGCTGGTGATTGAGAGAACCTTTTGTCGCAAGGAAAAGTTAAATGGGTAGATCATGGAATCCAAGGTAAAAAAGGGACATTTTGACCCGACCCAACCCGCTCGTTTGTAGTCTCGTTCACTTGAACCGGTTTGGACCCAACCTGATTTGAAAAACATGTTTCGAAAAAGTTTTTTCCCCAAATCGGTTTAAACTCTATACCAACCGATTTGTCTGTTTATTCATCTACCCGGTTTGGTTTATTAAAAAAAAAACGGATTTGTACACCTCTAACAACAACTGTAGGATCGAATTCGGACCCAAATGAGTCTATCAGAAGAACTATTCCTGATTTGAACGGCGGAAACAGACAAATCAGGTTCAATTCACCGAGTATTCACTTTCAACTGTTGATTCTATTGATCTGGATGACGTTTACAATCGACTCAACACTTCGGCAGCACTTCGTGGCTCACCGGAAGACAACACCCACACTTCTTCTTGATTTCGCCCCAAATGACACTATATATAGTGTCCTGATTCCGCTCGAACATACAAGATCACCAGGAGCGGAATCAGACGTTTACATATCGAGCGAAATCAAGACTTAAAACACTTCGGGCGGAATAAGACTTTTATGTGATTTCGCTCCAAATGATAATATGTCATTTCGAGCGGAATCAGCACAAAAACTCATATTCTCGATTCTCGTGCCCTGAACTAACCTATTCTGTACAAGACTCGATACAAGACGTAGACGACAGACGGATGCACCAACAACAACCTTATTGTTTTAATATATATTATTTTTTTTCATCTTTTTACATTATAAACACACAACTTTTATTTAGAAAGTTTTTTCAAACTTATTTTTAAATTAAGGGTACATTTTGTCTTGTTTATTTAGGTTTTATAATTAAATATATATAAAAATTATGATTAAAAACCAATTTTATTTATTTTCCCCCCATTTCACCAAATTCCCTCCCAATCTTAATTCAATTCCCGCTCCCTCCTCTAAATTGAGTTCCCTCCCACCATTTCAATTTTCAATTTTTCATCAGCCTATAGATAATTAGATACTACACAGCAACTCGGTTTCACATTTTCCTCTTTCACCAACAAAACCCCCTTTTCTTTCCCTCTTATTCTTCTTTGATTTTGAGAGTGAAGTGTTAAAGTAGCGAGAGAAACTTTTACCTCTCGATCTGCTCACGTTGTTCTACAGGTAAATGTGTATTTAGATTCTGAATGTTGGATGTCCGTATCGACTTTGATCTACGATTAAGTTGTTTTTTTTATTTATGACATGATTTCGCTGAAATAGCTACAATCGATAAAACTATCTTTTTTGCAAATTTTATTTGTTCCATGTTTGGGTAAAAGCTTATGTTGATTTACTTGTTTTTTTTTTTTGTTGAATTTGGATATTGCTTCAGTAAATATTATCGAGTAGTGATGGTGTTTATTACATTGTGTATTTTATATGGGTGTTTTTAACCAACTTTAATGCTCGAACAAATTGATATTGTGTGGATGTAAGATAAGGGCTTGAGTATAACTCAACTGTGTGATAACTTTATTGTCTAGTATTTTTTATGCTTGTATTAAGCTTAATTAATAAACAGTTCGACTTTTTAAGTTCTTTTTTTTACTATAAAAAATGTTAATTTTGATATTGATCAATGGATGTTTAGTTTTAAGTTTACTAACTTACAGATCAATGGACGTTTAGTTTTAAGTTTACTTGTGTATTTATATTGATTTAAAAGTGTGATCTAAATTGTTTGTTTTGTTGGCTGGTGCTTATTGTTGATGAAGCAATACATGTAAGCATTTTTATGACTAAAACAAACTTATTATGTTTTGATTGGTTTGTGAACTTCTAAAGCTTTTTAAACAAAATCCGTTGTATTAAATGCTAAAAAGGAATAGTGGACATGTCTATCACATGGAAGATGATACATGAAGAGGCATGGATCTGTAAAATCGACCCATGTTATCCAACCTATCTCTAATTATGAAGTTTTTTTTTTTAATTTAGTCGATGCTCTCGAATTTGCTTTATATTGGTCACTTGATCATATCTAATATTTGTGTGTTCATTTGCAGATTGTAGCTACCATGATGCCTGATGAATATAGGTGAAAAAAGGTAGCATGACAACCCAAAATTACATGGTCTTTATTATGTTTGTTTATGGTAACCTAACTTTTATATAAAGATTTGATCTTTATGTTAAATTTGATTACCAAGCGTATATTATACACAATAATCTATTTTTTTAAAATATTATTTTAACCTTCTTCAGGTGATGAACCTGGTGTTCCACTTTGACCAACTAAAGAAAAAAAGATGTAACACAACTAGTGACCTGCTTATAATTAAACTAATAAAATTGCAGATTTGGATACTTTTATAGGTACAATTGTTGAATGAGGAAATAAGGCAACTGCGACAAGCAAACGGAACAAAAAGATTAGAGAAAGAAAAAGAAAGAGCAGAGAAACTCAAAATGATGGAGCAGTTTAAGGAAAATTGGATTGCAAATGCCGAAATGAAAGAACGAGTTCAATTCACAAGTAGACATTCAAATTGATGAATGTGATGTGTTTACTTGGTGTTGATACATATCGTGTGGATACGGCTCGACTCGGTTCGACTCAGCTACGAAGTGAAGGCCGTAGTCAAGACAACCTCCTGTCTTGACTCGGTATGCGATTTACTTTGTAACGTTTGCGTAAATGCAACTGCGTGTGTGCAGTTTGCATTTAGTTTATGTGTTATGTGTTATGTTTCTTTGACAAAGCCCAGTTTTTGTTTGTTGTATTGGCCCAGTTGACAAAGCCCAAGTCAAAGTCCATGTGAAGAAGTCTGAGCCCAAGCCCAACATGTTGGACGAAATCAGGGGATTTCATATTGGACAAAATCCCTTTGGATGAAATCCAAATAAGACGAAATCACAACATGTTGGACGAAATCCAAGCAGTTCTTGTTTTCGTCAACTTGTTGGTATAAATACTCAGACACAGAACAGAAACACTAACGAAGTCTGAATAGATTTCTCAGAGCGAACACACTGTAAACACACACACACTGAGAGTTTACGAGAGCATCTTGTAAACATTGTATTGTAACCGTTTTCTAGATTAATACAATGGAGCGTTAATCGTGAATCTTGTGTTTTACGTGTTCGTCACTTGGTTTAACTTACCCGCTTGGATTCCGCACTTTCGGGTTTGTCGGAAAACAGGGAATAGAGGTTACTCGATCCTCCAGGTGGACCTACAATTGGTATCAGAGCATTGGCTCGATTCCTTGTTAAAACCAAGTACATTTTCATGTGTTTCCAGATTTGTTCTTGATTTTTGAAACAAAAAGTTTATATTTTCAGAAAAATCAGGTTTAAATCTTTGAAAATCTGGTGTTTTTGTTGATTGTTCTTATAAAAATCTTGCTATTTTGTATTTATACATGTTAAGAAAGGATTTTTATTGAACATTTGCAAAAAAATTGTATTCGGAAAATTTTCCGGTGGCTGAAAAACTCATTGATTTCATCAGAAAACTCATCAAGTTCATCTCATCTTCAAAGTGTTCTTCAAATATTATTGAGTTTGAATCTGGTTGTTTGAGTATATGAATTGTTATTGATTATAAAAACAATTGTTTGACAACTGTATACACAACAATGATGAAAAGTTGAAATTAGGGAGCTTCGAAAACAGATAAAGGTAAGGAGTGTTTGAAAAGGAAGCTTGTGTCAGGATAAGGTTTGAGTGTTTTTGATAAATATCTTCCAAGTTGTTTCTCAATAGTCAACGAAATCAATCAGTCAACTATATCAAGCTCACGAAAACACCCTTGCTGAAATCACCTGGGCCGAAAACACTCCCTGGGCCCAAATCAGATCTTGGCCGAAATCACCTTCCTTGTTGCCGAAAACACCCTGGTAGAAAACACTTGTTGGCCGAAATCCCTTATCAACAAGTCTGGTCGAAATCACTTGTATTGGTCAACGAAATCACAAACACTACAAGAAATTTGGGTGTTTAACCACACATGGTATGTGTAGGAAAAAACATATAATGTGTTGGTAGTTGCGTTTACCAACACATAAATTAAGTGTCATGATGTGTAGGCTCATGACTGTAGATATAGGTCATTACCCACACATAAGTTATGTGTAGGTATATATCAAGCTATACCTACACATATATGTGTGGCTAAAACTAATATATATGAGTGGTTAAAAGTATAGCAATTTATTTAGATGGCGTCTGACGTGGCATCTGACGTGGCATAAATATATGTGTGGGTAAAAATAATATTATGTGTAGGTATTGATCTTAACATGTGAAGAAATAAAATATTGATGTGTTGGTAAAAGTATTTAATGTGTGGACAATAAACACGATATTTGTAAATAATAATTTTTAAATATATACAAACAAACAAAACAATTATAGAAACATTTAAGGCCAAATTAACATTCATAATCAGAACATCATCGTTCAAACAACCAAATAAAATACTTAAACAAACAAAACTGAAATTGTTCGTAAGTTACTAACATGTTACATAATTACTAAAACGACTGTACTCATCGATACGTTGATGTATCACCTTGAGATTTTCGAGATGGGCTTGAAGGAGACATGATATTAGTTTGAATCAGCGCTTGTTCCATTATTGCACATTAACTTGTCGGTGTTTGAAGTGCATCCACTAGCTCGTCATAAGTAGGACACTTTGCTTATTTAGTAGTACTCATTTTGTTATCATCAATAGCTAATTGGATCAACCCCCACCCATGTAAGCAAATAGAGCTTCGTCCAACTCCATTCTCCATAATGGACTTGTCGCTCATTGATTCCATAGTATGCTAGTTTCTCGGCTTCATCATATCTTCGTTTTAAGGAAAAAAAGTACAAGACATACAACAAATTAACTATTTACCAAATAATGAATATTAAATGGTACAAATTAACATGTAAACTTACATATATTGTAGTCGTTTCTTTAGATATCCAACTTTCTTCCGCATCCCAATTGCATAGAATTCTATGACATTCCAAGGAACAAAAAGAAAAAAAAAACCAGATATGTAAAAATACCTCATTGAGTAATAGCATGACATTCTCAAGGAACAAAAAGAAAAAAATAACCCAAAAAATGGACATACAAAGATAGTTAATCAATATTTTCTATCCAAAGCAACTAAAAAACAATTTAATAAAAAGTAGCTTAAGAAAACAATGACTTTGGGTTCATAAAATACCTTTGTCTCAAATCCAAATAAGTATATGTAGAAGCATATGTGATGAGTTGACAATGACACGTACATATGACCTACAACATATCAGGCAAGAATAACTAGAAACCAAAAGAAATGTGCACTCGTTTACCACAAGTAGGGATGGCAATGGTCGGGTATGGCTAATCCCATACTCATACCTGGTTATAGACCATATCCAACGCAAAACCCGTTGGGTATTCATCGGGTAATTACCCTTCGAGTACCAAACAAACTTGAAGTATAAAATTCTCTTGTAATGCACAATTGAAATCTTGAACAAGGACCTAATATACATAAAAACAAAAGTTAAACATAGAGAAATATACGCATGTAAATCTGTAACCTAATAAAAAAAACACAAAGCATCTATCTTTACATAACAACTATAAATAATTTAATCTAAATCAAACATTTTAAACACACAAAACATAAAAAAGTTAGAAAATTTATATACCCTATCAGGACCAGTAACCTTATTAGCACTCAAACCACCGCTACCATCCGCCATAGCTTCTTCTTCCTCTGACTTCAAAACAACAATCACTGAACTCATCTGAACACAAGAAACAGAACAATCATAAGATCCAATACGATCATACAATACGAACAAAAACTTCTCAAACTTTTAGATAATTCATATAAATTCACATGTTAACCTTCGGTAAGTGCAGCCGGAATCCCACCGATAAAAATCTTTTTTGTTTTGAAATCTTTAGACTCGGCGGAGCCTTTGGGGATAGTTTGCTTGATCTCGACCTGTACAAACATTGAGTAACAAATAATTAACATTTGTAAAAGATCCATTTTTCTTAACAATAATTTTCTTAATTACACAAACATAAGAAACTAAGAACCCCCCCAAATTCCGAAGTAAAAGATCCATTTTTTTATGAATCTTGATGCTTCTACTTGATTTCAAGTGCTACATGTTCATAGCCCTAAACTCAGTGAACAATACAATCTTAAAAGTAATAACACATATAAGATAGAATCATGATCACATACCTGAATAGTGCAAAAATAGATCTGTATATGAAGATTCCAAGAGCCCAGCTGGTAATCAACTCTAAACAAAACAAACATAACAATACATCAATAAACAATAAACGAACTAAAAAGTAACAAAGCAATTCAACCCATCCACATCTGATTTCATATTTGTAATATGAAAAAAGAACATCAAACATTCTAAGGGGACTCGGTGTAACTGACCACCACCACCGCCTTCACTTACCGGCCGGACTGAAGCCGCCGGCTGCCATGGATATCACCATCATCATCACCGCATAGAAAGACGAAAGAAAACATAAGATGAAGTTTCAAACAGGAACCGATCGGAAAAATTATCGAAAAAGGTTGGGTGTTACTACCTGACAATCACGGCTGCCTTTGAGCATCACCATCCATCCGTCTTCCTCATTACCGGCATCATCGGTTCACCGGCGAGGTCGTGGGAAAAATAAGCGGTACCCCCCTCACCGCCGTCGTTTCTCTCTCTGTTCTCCGATCTACGACTCTCTTGGATATCTCTCTCTCTCTGCCATGAAACCACGCCGTGCGCCACCACCCGAATGTGGTGGCCGGCCGTTTACTCGAGAAATCAGGGGGCTGTTTGGTGAGTTTCAGATGAAGGGAACGAGGAGGGGGTGTGGGTGCTAGTCGGAGAAGACGAGAGGCGCTAGAGCTCGCCGGAGGCGCAGCTCCGGTCACCGGATCTGACGGAGTGAGGGGAGAGAGGGGTTAGTTGGGTGGTGTGCGCAGGTGAGAAGGAGAAATGGGACATTACGGTTTTTTTTTCTTTATATACATGGTGCTTTTCAAATGGGCTTGGGCTTAAAGCCCGTTAGCATGTTTTGAGCGGCCCGTTACGTTTATGAAGCCCATTTTCGTTTCCCGAACTCCATAAAGTTTCGTAACTTAAAATTTTAGAGTCGAAACACCTAAAATTATGTCGTATATCGTTATTAGATGCGTATGTTCGTCGGTGCGTAAAAAGCGCGTAGATTGCGTCGGTTGCCGTTCCAATTCGTTTTTCGATCCGGTTTCGACTGTAGCTACTAAAATTTCATTACGGAGCTAAATATAGCGTAAAATGTAAGTTTCGAAGGTGACAGGCGTCTCTGTTGCTTCCGTTTCGTTGCCGTTGCGTTTCCTACCATCACGTTTTTAGTCCACGTTTGTATTTGTGTCGCACGGAAGCCCAATAAATTCACAAAATTAATTTCATAGACATAAAATATTCGTGTAACATTCATACTTGTCGGTGTTGTCAATATTTTGTACGGTATCAGTTCGTTGTCATTTGATGTTCCGCAGATTCCACGCGAATTTTCATACGCGTACTGTATAGTCGGATAAACGTTCCTAGGCACTCCAGAGGCCTAATTAAGTTAATTTGCGTCTTAAACACTATTTATTATCACGTTAATCGCCCGTCAAATGGTCACCTTTTTTGTAGTGTCTACTTAATTTATCTACATTTTATTTACAAATATATGTGTTGGTAAACATAATCAATAACCCACAATATATATATATATATATTTTACATAAGTGTAGATAATTTACCTACAAATAACAAAAAAATGTCACATGTGTGGGTAATTTGTTATTAATGACTCTTCATTTTTTGGGGGAAATTTTCCCACCATTGTCAAATGCGGATAAAACACATTACCAACACACATTAAGTGTTAGTTATTATGAAAATATATCATCAATCATTACCTACACATATAAAAACATGGGTAGGTATTTACCCACACATTTACATGTGTTGGTAAATTATGTGTAGGTAAACACCCTGATTTCTTGTAGTGAAAGGTCTTGACAAACAAAAGTCTGACGAAATCAACTTATTCTAGTCAACCAAATCACATTTAGTCAACAAAATCAAGCTGTTGGACGAAATCACTTGCTGATTGGACGAAATCACTTGTTGTTGGACGAAATCACTTTTCCTGACGAAATCAGAAGTGTCAGTAAAACATTTCAGCAACGAAATCACTTTTCCTGACGAATCAGAAGTGTCAGTAAAACATTTCAGTAACGAAATCACTTTTCCTGACGAAATCAGAAGTGTCAGTAAAACATTTCAGCAACGAAATCACCATTTCAGCAACGAAATCACCATTTCAGCAACGAAATCAAACATATCAGCGACGAAAACCCCTATTTTCATCACATACTTGTGTTATTCTTAAACAGAAGACTTTTAAATCATATTTAACTGTTTGATTTGTGTGATTTGTTCAGGTATTAGTCATTAAACATAAAAAATGAGTTCGAACCGGTGGGGTAATCCGTCACGTTTATCTCCATCATGGGCCGAAAATCCCGCACCCACTTCTGCAATACCAGTGCGACATAATACTGATATGTATTATGGAACTCCTAGCACTTCTGCAAGACCTTCTTCACACGCTCCACTTCAAACGGCGTTTGTCACAAGCACAGATTTATATGGCAATCCGATACAAGTTCCTGTAAAGCCAGCTCCAACCACAGACTTGTATGGAAATCCATTACCACCAGTTGCTTCACAGTGCCATCGTTCTACGGTAGCACCATCATCTCTTGATCCAAGGAACTGTAGTCAAACAAAAACGGCGTTTTATGTTAAAATTGTCAAAGATGCCAGCAATGGTGAATCATCGCGAAACGATGACAGTTCTGAACATGACAGTAGTTCAGTTGAAGACGTTTCAACTTCAGTTGAAGATGTTACAACTTCAAGTTCAAGTTCAAGCGAGGATGGATCTGAATGTGAATCATCAAGGGAGGTTGTTGATTCTGATGCATATAGGTCAACATCTGAGAGTGATTCCAGTCAGGTATGTGTCGATGAACCAACTGTTGTTAATTGTGATAATTGTGCTAGTTTAAGTGTTAAATGTGCTGATTTAGATGCTAATATGTCTGAGTTGCAAAGCAAACATGAGGATTTGCAAAACAAATTTGAAGTGACAAATATGCACAATCAAAAGTTGATAGTGGATCTTTCAAAATGCACAGAGGCCAACATGTTTCGTGAAAATTATGAAAAGGAATTTAAAAAGATAATTGAAACATTAAAACATGATAAGAACGAGCTAACGAAAATGGCTTCAAGAAAACAAACTGAAATAAACCTTTACATCAATAGGCTCGAGATAATGCAAAAAGAAATGGCTTGTGTTAAAACTGAAAGTGAGGCGATCCGACTCAAGTTAGACAGCTATTTAAGCTCTAGCTATGTGCTGGATCACATCATTGATGTTCAGAAAAAGAAAACTGATGTCACATGCATAGGTTATTGTAGGATCGTGTTGTGACCCAAACGAGTCGTTCAGAAGAGATTTATCAGTTTCAGAGGCGGAAACTAAGAAACCGATTATCGAACGACTCGTTTGGGTCACAACACGATCCTACAAGTGGTATTAGAGCTCAGGAGGAAGAGATTTCGCCAAAACAGCTCGTTTTTTGTCACTTTTTCTGATTTTCTTCACCTTCTTTCAAAATCGAACAAATTTTTACGGTTAAAATCGGCTCAAATTCTCACATAATATGCGTAAACATGTTTTAACAAACCCTTGAGAGTTTCAGATCTAAAATCGGATTAAATCTTGTTCAATCGGATCAAAATCAGATCGATTTGCTGATGTAATGCAGATTTCGCTTAAAAAAATTGATAATTTTGCTTGAAAGTTCACAATTTGCAGATTTCGCTTGAGATATTAGTTGTAGATTCCGCTTGAACTGTCTTTCATGTGATAAATACATTGAGTTGAGGGTGACAGTACATCGGGAATAGAATATTACATGTGTTGTTGCCAGTTTGAGTGTGTCAGTATCATGTGATTGCTTTGTTCATGAGATTTTATGTGATAATATCATGTGTTATGTCAGTTTGCACGTTGTGATCACAAGTGATATAGCAATATTATTCGATTCTACAAGTTGATAAAATCGTGACCAATTAAGTGTGGTATAAATCAAAGAAAGTTATGTTGATAAAGTGATTGTCTGACATTTGATTGATCATTAAATAGAATTGTCGAATTAGTGGATTAAAGGCCCAATCATAGTCTTTGAATTAAAATTGAGGTCCAATGATAAACTGTTGACTTTAATTGAAAGCCCACCACACATTAGCGGCCCAATCATTGATTTTGAAGTATTAATATTGTCGGCTGCACATGTATTGAAATTGTGAAATTCAAAGTATGATTTGATATTTGCAAAGTATAGATCCATTATCAATTGTCGGAAATTTGAAGTGTGATCATAGAATTGTCGGCAAAAGTGATTTGATAATAATATAATATTGTTCGGTCAAATCAGATTTATTGGCATTCAAAGTTGTCGAGTTAGTGGATTTTGACATCAAAATTGTTTTTGTTGTTGAGTGAAATTTGTCAGGATTATTTGAAAAATGGAAATGATGTTTGATGAGATGGAAAATCATGATCTTGAAAAATTAAATGATTGGTATATGGGGTATTTGGATGATAGTTATAGAAATGTGAAAAAGGATCTTTGGGTCAAAAGGTTTAAATATTTTGCATGTTTGAAAAATGAAACAGTGGAAAAATTAGATAACCGATATGGAGTCTTACTTGGTTACTTAAAAAATCATGAGATATTTCCATCAGATGCTGAAAAAATAGAAAAGTTTGCTGATGCATTACCTATTGAATGGAGTGAATGTTTGAAAAATTTTAGAAAGGATTCAAATTTTTCAAAATTACATCTAAAAAGATTCATCAGCATACTTAAAACTCATGAATTTGAAAATGGAAAGAAAAGGAAAGAAATGATAAATGTCTTAGAAAATCATTTGATGGATATGGGCTTAGATGTGATTGATGAGATAAACAAAAGGATTGTTTAATGTGTTAGGGCAAAATTTGTGATAAAATACGATATTAAGAGAGGTTGTTATATTGATGAGTATGCAAATCCTCTTGATTTCGTTAAAATCTTTTGTGCAGGTACATTTAGGGCAAAGGAAGAGCTAGCTCCAAAGAATGAAGAATCTGTGAAGCTTGGATCTTCAAGTTCAGAATTAGTGTGCTCTAAATGTGACAACTTTAAGGCTGATAATGATAAACTCTTGAAAGATGCAGAAAGTTTGACATTGGAAGTAAAAAAGTTGAAGGATGAGAAGCAAACTGATATTAATCAGATTCTTATGTTGCAGGGAAATTGTGAAAAGCTTAAATCTGAGAATGTTAAACTGTTAAATGATTTGGACAGTTTGACATTAGAAAACAAAATTTTGAAAGAAAAAGAAAAAGATTTTGAAAATGAAAAATTGAAGATTGAAAAAGTTTTTCAAAGTCAAATAAAAATTTTAGAAGATGAGAAAGATTTGTTTGGTAAAAACAATCTTGAAAAACAAATTGCTATCAATTCTCATCTTGACAAGATTATTCGACTTGAAAAGGAAGCAGAATGTGCTCGAAAGAAAATCAAAGAGTTAGAAGAAAAGGAGTCGAATTCAGAAAATGAAGATTTCTGGATAAAGCTTGAGAACAAAAATCTGAAAGCAAATGAGACAAAATTTCAAGAACAGATAAATGTTTTGGAAAATGAAAAGTCTGTTCTTGAAAACATGAAGAATGAAAATGAAAAATCAATCAAGTCTCATCTTGAAAGAATCTCTCAGCTTGAAAACGAAGCTGAGAATTCAAGAAACAAGATTGATGAACTTGAAAGGAAATTGAAAGGTTTTGTGACTTCATCAGATAGTTTGAATTTTCCTTGTCCAAAACCGATCAATTCAGTTCCAATAAGTGACGATGTCACAAACTTTGACAATTTTAAAGTTGAAGATTGTGATGAGAAATCTGATGATGAAAAAGATAAAAGTGAAAAACAAAAATTGTTTTTGAAATTAAAAGAAAAATTTCAAGAAACTGTTCTGCAATCGACTGAAAAGGGAGAATGCTCTAAGCAAAAACCTTTGAAGAAGAAAGTGGAACAGAAACAAAAAATTAAAAATTAAAAATGAGAAAAATGTTCAAAAAGATAATTAAAGCTCATCAGATCGATCATCTAATCGAAATGAAAAATTACAAAAAGTAAAAAATGAAAACACAAAAATTGTTGGTAATAAGTGGTGCAGGTCGGACCACAGTGCTCAAAAGTCAAATCCAGCAAACAAGAGGAGCAATGATTATCACCAAGCCAAACAGTGCTATGATCTGAATATTTGGGCTGACAATGGTGATTGGTACGATAACAGAGTGTGTTACAGATGCGGCTATCAAGGACACATTGCTGTTAACTGCCAAGGTTGGAGTTATGAGACAAGGAAATGCTTTAACTGCAACATCAGAGGTCACATTGCCAGAGATTGCCCAAAGAGATCAAATGAAAGATTGAGGGTTAATTCTCAGAAGATGGCAAAGATTCCAGTCAATGTTAAGCCCCATGAACAGAAGGTTCTAAAACCTAAAGTTCAAAAACAGACAATTCAAGAAAAGAAAGTTAAACTTTCACAAGGGCAAAAAGACAGACTGAGGAAGAAGAGGAAGAAGGCGAGAGAGTATCTCGAGAAGATTTTGTCCTCGGGTTCATCAGTAGGTTCAAATAAGAGTTCTGACGAATCGATTCACTCGACTGCAAAGTCAAGTAAAACGAATTCTTCAGATACAAATCTGAGGACGAAAGGGATTTTGAAGAAAGAGAAATTGGTTAATCAAGAGATTAACAAAACAAAGAAAGTAACATTTTCACTTTCTGGAAATGAATTTGTTTCTTCAGAAACAAAGGAGCCACATGTCGGCGATGAATCTGGCTCATCAAAGTCAGACAAGCCACATTCAGGCAATGATTCTGGTATGGTAAAACCAGAGGAGCCATGTGTTGAGGTAAAAGTTGAGAATTCTGGTCTAACAATGGATGATGCAAATTTTCCACCATTGTTGAACAAGAATTCAAAATCACCCAAGGACAGTCAGGCTTGGGTGAATCTGTTTAAATGAAAAACCTGACTTGCCGGAGTTCCCAGGTTTGTAAGAGTGGAGCATGAATCGGCACATTTCTTGAGAAATTCACGAAAGTGATATTTCGACTTACAAGTGGTAAATCAGGGACATTAAGTTGTACTTGATTTTCTACAAGTGATTGTATTGAAAAGTTGGTAAATGTTAAATTTTTACAAGTGGTTGAAAGAAACAAGATGATGTGATAACCCCGTACCTACAAGTGGTTGGTAAACAAACTAATTTTTCCGGAAAAACCATTTTGATTAAAACAAACTTAAGTGTTTTGAAATCACTATGGGAAAATAGTTTGTTGTGAGTGGGAGTTCTGATTGTTTATGCCTAGTGGATGGAGAATTGAAGTGATTCTCATCATGTTGTCATTTTTCTTGTACAGCTTGTTTTCAAATTTTCCTAGAAAATCAAAATTGAAACATATTTTGATTTTAGGGGGAGTAAAAATTTTAAAAAAATTAGAAAATTTGAAAATGTCAAAAACATTGAAAAATGAAAAAAAAATGAGTTTTGTTGTCAAAAAGAGGAAATGATAGTAGATCAGTTGGACTGTCACAGCAAGCTAAAGAAATGGAGAGATAAAATGTGATAAATGATCTCACTAAAGATGTGACGGTAGGCTCAGCTAGACTAGTAGATTTGCGATAACGATACAAACTTAAATGAAAAAGCCGAGTTCTAGTGGGAAACATGGTCGAAAGCATAGTACTTAGTTTTGTCCTTCTTGATTGTGTGCCTACTCGGTAATCGCTGATTGTCGAAAGACATAAAACTGGTTAAGTTTGTGAACTTTCACAACTTTGCTGAAAAGTCGCTGTGATTGTGCATTTTATTTTGCAAAGATTTAAACTTGTTTTATTTCTTTATTTTGTTTAAGCATCGGACATCCTCTGCGTATACGTGAGTATCGACCTGGATGTTGTTGCCTAAACGTTCTGCTTTATTTTCTTTGGTGTTTCGCTTAAGCTTTGGACCTCCTCTGCGTATACGGGAGTATCGACCTGGTGGTTAAAGCCTAAACAACTTCAACTTATTTTTATTTTTCTTATTTTGTTTAAACATTGGACTTTCTCTGCGTATACGGAAGTATCGACCTGATTGTTAATGTTTAAACATTCTGCTTTATTTTCGCACAAATCACAGTCGATAAAAGTTTAAAGGCATTACTTGAGTTAGTGTATTGTATGATGAGGGGATATGCTGAGATCGTGGGGTCCATAAGAACTTAGTGCAAAATTAATATACCTTAACGTATCGGTAAGCAGATTGAAAGTTTTTAGATTGAGTTTAAGTGGACAACAATATCGTCAATCTACGTGAATCGTTTAGAACTTAAAACGATTTAAAGCTTAACGGTGCTAGTGATTGGTCACAAAAACTGATATGATCCTCTTACGCAAACTCACAAAAATATGTTTGTACATATCTTATTTCTGCAGTTAATTTCTGTTATTGCATTCATGTTTCATTATTTTGAAAAGTCCAAAAAGATTTTCGACAACTGATGTTGGAGAGCTGATTTTCAAAATTCCAAGTGCTGAACAAAATGAACTGGTTTGGGAGTGTGCGTTTTAAAAGAAGAATCTGATTTTGAGAAAAAGAAATTGAGTTTAGTTAATCAGGATCATTAATTTGAACTTGATGTAACTATTTCTAGTAAGTTTTTCTTATTGATTTAAGTGAAAACTTATGTTTTTGATGAGAAAATGTGTGCAGGAAATGAGCTGATCAGAGATAAAGCCAGGGATTGATCTCAAGGTGATAGCTAATTCCAGACAGCGATCCCATCATGATGAGAGGGGGAGTCTGACGAGGTTAGAGCCAAAGAGAAGATCCTGGTTTATGCTAAGAAAGAAAAAAGACTGATAAAGACTGAAGATTGAGAATACTCGACATTTAAGACTCGTCAACATCTGAGGGGGAGTCTGTTGGTGCATTCATCTGTCGTCTTCGTCTTATGTCGAGTCTCGAGTAGCGTTGCGGATCTGAACGAGTGTGACATCACAAGTGACATCATATATGTGACATCACATATATGATATCAAGTGACATCATCACAAGAGACAAAAACAGTTTCAGATTGTCATTTGTTGTTTTCGCTTGAAGACAAAAGATGTCATGAGGTTTTCGCTTGAATAGTTATATTTGAAGATTTCGCTTGAATCAAAGCATGTATAGTTCAAGCGAAATCCTGTCCACTATATATAGGTGTAATGTCATTTCTTTTGTAACGATTTTTAGAATTCCATACCGAGGTGCTGCCGGTGTGAGGACTGATTGTATTCGTGTTATTATCAATCAAAATCAGTGTTAAAGTGATACGCAAGCTGTTTCGCAATTGGTTTCTTAGTTTCCGCCTCTGAAACTGATAAATCTCTTATGAACGACTCGTTCGGGTCGCAACACGATCCTACAAGTGGTATCAGAGCTCTGATACCACTTGTAGGATCGTGTTGCGACCCGAACGAGTCGTTCAGAAGAGATTTATCAGTTTCAGAGGCGGAAACTAAGAAACCAATTGCGAAACAGCTTGCGTATCACTTTAACACTGATTTTGATTGATAATAACACGAATACAATCAGTCCTCACACCGGCAGCACCTCGGTATGGAATTCTAAAAATCGTTACAAAAGAAATGACATTACACCTATATATAGTGGACAGGATTTCGCTTGAACTATACATGCTTTGATTCAAGCGAAATCTTCAAATATAACTATTCAAGCGAAAACCTCATGACATCTTTTGTCTTCAAGCGAAAACAACAAATGACAATCTGAAACTGTTTTTGTCTCTTGTGATGATGTCACTTGATATCATATATGTGATGTCACACTCGTTCAGATCCGCAACGCTACTCGAGACTCGACATAAGACGAAGACGACAGATGAATGCACCAACAGTTATAAGAAGTGTCCACCACCTATTAAACACGATTATTCTTCGATGCCTGATGAGGAAAATAAACCTCATTTTGAGCCCTCAGTTTCATTGAGCCTTGAGGAATTCACAATTGGGCTAGGTTACAAAAAGGAAGTATCCTCAGATTCGGATGAATCAACAGATGCGAAAGTGTCAACAGCTGAACGAAATCAGGATCCTCCAGTCATTGTTGAGGATGCTGATTTGTCAGATGATGAATCCGAGGATACTAACTCTGAACAGTCAGAAACGGTAACAAAAAAGGAAAACATACCTCTCGAAAATCACATTCTTTGTGATCCACCTGCAAAACCGTTTGTGACTGCTACAGCCAAGTCTGTTGAATCCTCATCTGGAAGCTGTGAAAGCGTGAACTTGCTTTACACGTTGATTGGATCTGATAAAATATACTCAGACAATGATTTTCCAATCAAGAATGTCAATCAATCTTTGATTGATAAAGTTTTCGAAGATTCTACCAGTAAGTTTTTGGGAAAGTCGAGCCTAGGAGTTGTAGTAACTCAGTGTGCTCCTATCCCAAAATCCGAAGTTAGAAAGAAATATGGGAATAAAAAATTGCAAAAACAAAACAATCAACGAAAGCAAAATCACGCTGCCCAAGGAAAGGGAAAAGGCAAACAAAGCCAAAACAAGAAGAAGATTCAGAAGATAAACTTCGTGAAATCCAGAGGGACTGATAAAATTGAAACTTTCGAAAACAAATCCAACACAGATTTTGTTAAACAAAGTAAAATTTTGAAAAGAAACAGTTCAAACAATTACACACAACACACAAACGGTTGTGATGCAGGACCAAGTACCTCAAGATCACGAAGTTCATCATCAAGCTCTTACTGTTATGATACTCCGAGGTTTGTTGAGCGGAGATCATGTTTTGAATACAGTCAAAACAAAATACACCCCGTATACGAAAAACGGCCCCGAAATACCATTATTTTATCAAAAAAAAAACAAATAAAACAAATATTTCTGGTCGCTCGCGGGGCGCGACACACTTAGGTGTGTCTGTCGCTGGCCGCAACCCGCTGACACCAGGCGTAACCCTAGGTTGCCACGTGTCCATGTCGTGTCGAGCCTATACCCTTGAGTCGACAAGCCTAAAACCTACCCTACTACCGTCACGGGCCGCGAAGGAGACAGCAGAAGCTGTCGCGGGCCGCGAGGCCCTCTGTTTCCAGCCTATAAATGGAGTAGTCGACGTTTAGTTTCAAATCGTTCAAAATAAAAAATTCTCTCTCAATTCTCTATTAGTAGAAATAATACTCGGGTATTATACCCACTAAAAAGTGAACCTCTACCTCGATGTAAGTATTATAACCCCCGGTTACGAATTAGTTACTCTGCCCGATTGATTTAGAGCTCCGTAACGCATGTCAAGGCTCCGCCTGACTCAGTCGTTGGAATTCTGTGTCGGGGGGAGGGTATAGCTAATGTAAAGTGGGTTATCTTAATAACACGTGTGCATTGTTTAATTTAATAGATTATAACCAGTAAGTCACTAGGACTTATCTAAAACAGCAATGTGAGTAATTCCTCTTTTTGTAAACTGTTTTTACAAAACCTCAATTGTTTTAAAGTATAATTAACAGTGATTGAGTATTTGTGATTCTACAATTACTGTCGCTATGTTGGGGTTTTGTATACATCACTTGTTACTACACTGTGAGTAGTAGCATGACCACAAGTCTGGATTGACAGTACCGTGGGTGGTAATTTGATAGATGTAAACAAATGTAATTGCGGATGCCCTCAATACTGTAAAATGATAAAACTTGTTTTGATCAAACTGGGATTCACTCGCCAGTATTTATTGCTGCTAAAAATTTTTAAAACGCGTTTCAGGTAACAAAATGTGAAAGCCAAATAGAAGCCAACTGGAGAGCACTGAAGGCTTGGAAAAGTGGCTATACAAGTTACCTAAACAAGAAAGAAGTTTTTATTTAAATAAATTAGGGTTTATCCCTGTAAACATGTTGTAATGGAAACTTAGGTTTTTCCCATCTATTTATTATTATAAAAATGTGGTGTTTTACTCTGATAAACAATTTCCTAACTACGGTCCTAATGAAATTTTCGCTGCCAAATTAATAAACACCGATACCACTGAATTTGCGCTCACGGCCACCCGTTCTCGGTGTAGGGGTCGGGGTTGCGATATAAAGTGATATCAGAGCTACAACCACTGATTTCAGCCACAGAAGTGTTCTGCTGACACCAAAATTTTATCCATTATGTTAGGAAATAATCTATGTGATTATGTGTGTATCTGTTTATTATTGTTTTGTGTTATTTGACAATTTGTTAGTTTACAATATGAGTGATCAAGGTCCGTGTGACGCCTATCGTCACCTAGCTAGTTCTCCCAAAAGTGAAGGAACTTCCTCACAGCCTACTCCTTCGGGGTATTTTGCTGATACAGAAGAGGGAATCTTCATATTTAAGGCGCAATCCGAAGAACCATTCCCTTCAAAAAAGAGAGGATGGTTCAGTTGGGGAGCATATGAGCGCAGTAAGCGAATGAGAAAATTGCAACAACAAAGGGCACTAGCAGCAGCCAATAAGGGGATTAACGCCTAGACCCAAGATATAGTCAACAGGCGACTGGCAAACTTTCACATACTAGCCACCACTGCAGTAGATCCAAACCTAGAATTGATAATTGCACCACAACCACAGCCACTATTCCCAACCCAACCAATGGAGATAGAACCTAACCAAGGAGACCAGATTCCCATACCCGCATTCGACCCAAATGAGACACCTAGAATCCCAGCACCCAATCCTTTAATGTATGATCCTTGGGAAGATGACCATAGGGATTATCAGGAACTAAATCCACAGGGAGAACCAATACCAAACCCCATAGCACAATATACCAACCTTAACCCTCTAGATCCGTATTGGAATGCCGATCAGTATGTCCAGGAGATACTAGAAAACCCATACCCATACGGAGAACCTATGCCTCAGTACCCTGACCCAGTACCCGCACCACGGCCAACCATGAGTGAAGCAAATGTGCAGGAACTCTGCACATTTGGTGAGAAATTAGTTGAAGGAGGATGGAGAATAAGACAAATAGGGGAAAAACTCGTGTGGAAATACGACGAGCGGGAAATGCAATATTGGATGAATCGCCCCTAGCAATAATATATATATATATATATATATATATAAATGTGTGTAGTTTGAAAAAAAAATCAAATCAAATCAACTAAAATAGATAACCTAATACATACTGATGCATAACTAGTAGTATGTTTCAATTCCAGTTGTAGATTGTAATATATATAGGGAGAGGATCATGAGAAAACTAGATATAAATGAGAAAACTAGAAAACTAACTAAAAAAACCTAAAATAAAGCCAAAAAACATACAATTTTTTTTTTACAATTTTTATAAAAAATCGCTAGTTTTTATATATAAAAAAAAATTTCAAATTTTTTTTTCTTTTATTGTACTGCACATGTGTAGTAATACACATGTGTATGTGTACTACACATGTGTAGTATTACACATGTGCAATACAAAAAAAACTTATTTTTTTATTTTATTTTTTTGAAATTTTTTTTCCATGTATAAAAACCTCCGTTTTTTTAATAAAAATTAAAAAAAAAAATGTGGTATGTTTTTTAGGCTTTTTTTGTTAGTTTTTTGGTTTTCTCATTTAAACTAGTTTTCTCATGATCCATCCCCTATATATATATATATATATATGAAAAAAATAGTAAATGTCGCAATGCTCGACGATTTTGATCAATATATTTGCGTGATTGTTTGCATTAAATCTTATTCTGTGATATTAATACCTGGTAAATGTTGTAATCAAGATGGACAACGAAGTGAATCAGGAAAACCAAAATAACGATAATAATGGAAACCAAATAGATAACAGTGCCATCCAACATATAGTGGCACAAGGGATTATAGACGGTATGCAATATATTATCAAGACTGTTAAAGAAGCGGAAAATAATAAAACTAATAGTGGAAGTAAACGACCACCTATTGAACCAGTCACAGCATGAATAATGACCATTACTTCAATTGCCTATTCCAAAAAGAAGAAGAACTATGTCATATGGTTGTTCTTACAAAGAATTCTGGTCTTGCAAACCAATAGAATTCTCTAGCAATGAAGGAGCCATTGCAGCTCTACGTTGGATAGAAAAGACTTAGGCAATCTTAAAAATAAGCAAATGTGCAGAGGAAGATAAAGTTATGTTTGCCTCTAATCTTTTTAAGAATGCAGCTCTAGAATGGTGGAATACTATTATCTAGTCTAGGGGAAGTGACAGAGTCTATAATATGGAATGGACTGAGTTTAAGAACATGGTCGAAAGAAAATTTTGTCCTCCCAATGAAAAAGAAAAAATCGCTAATAAGTTCTTAAACCTTAGAATGACTGGAGTAGACTGCAAGGGTTACACTACCGTATTCTTCGAATATGCTAAAATAGTGCCAACCCACATCCAGGAACTTACATATATTTTTCTTTCTTCTTGTTGGTTAATTTACATAGTTTGTTTGCGCTTGCTATAAGTTATTTAGTATATTTAAAATTTTCAACTTTCAAGTGTCATGAAGTGTTTTGTGCGAACATTTATCCATCAACATCCTAGAAGTTAATCTTAAATTTCCTGGCTATTGTATGCATAATTGCAATGTCTGCGTGGAAGGGCATAACTAGTATTAAATGGCAAACTGGGTGTGCATGGGTGTGGGCTATTATGTGTTACATTAGAGGCTACTTGCTAGTCTAATTAGTTCCCATGTGAATTTTCCTTTTCATTTCTGTGTAAATATACAGGGATTGATTTTTTAAGGGTTAATAAATTTATTTCCTCTTATTCTTAAATAGTTTACTTGAACAGTTTCAATTGCCAAGCAAAGTGCACCACCACGCATTGGCAAACATAAATAGTTTTTTTTAAAGCCATGAACACATCCGATAACGCCTTTTCCTCTCTTCTCCTTTGCTCTACACCTTTTTATCTTGGCTTTTAGATTCTTGAGAATAATCGACAACACCAAGTCCCCCTCTTTCACATACTCACATCTCCAGGGTAAGATAATAGTCCTTGCCCGCTTCCCATATACCTTCTTTCAAGTACTGAAAAACCCAAAAGGGTAAGGCCTGAAATCTACCTGATTACAAGACAAGACTAAAGGCGGATCCGAATGAATCTGTGTGGGTGCTACAAAGTTTGCGTTAGGCCACACCGACATGACTCCGTCACAAACTAGAACCCGATCGATCTTGTTGAGACTACACCTATTGCTGGATATAAATGTGAACCCCAAACTCCGTCATAAACTAGAGCCTGGTCGATCTTGCTTAGACTAGACCCATCGCTGGAGACAAATGTGATAGAATTAGCTCCAACTGGACTTCTGTTTTTCATTTCTATGGAAATATATATGGCTAAATTTATAATGGAATGATAACTTTTAATCCTCTCATCTTTGCTTAGTTTCCACAAACAACCTCTAATGAGCAAAGTGCACCACAACCTGTTGGATCTAAACATCAATCATTTTCTTATTTTTTAAACATCTGAATATGAAAAAAAGTATACGTTTTGAATGCTATTTGATCTAGTGCAAGATTCGAAAATACCTTCTTGCTCATAGAAAGTTGTCAGGTGAGTGCCTAAAAATTATTCACGTACTAAACTAGTGACAAGTTGGACGTACGATTTTGTTTTTTTAACTCTTTACACGCAAAAGCTTAATTAACGTGACACAGGACACGTTGCAATATTATTTTGGCATGAATTTACCTGTTTCATCTTTGTCCTTTACCGCGTTCCGTGGTTAACATCTTTCTTTCTGTATGATGAGTACAAGTTTTTTTTAAATGCTAAAAGAACATAATATGTCTTAAATCCTCATGGTGTTATTTAGTATTTGTTTTTTCAAGTTTCAATTGTCATGAAGTGTTGTGTGTGAACACTTACCTATCAATATCCAAGAACTTAATCATAAATTTCATGGTTGTTGTAAGCTGTGTGTAAAATTACAATGTATGTGTGGATGGGCTAAATTAGTGTCAAATGGCAATCAAGGTGTGCATGGGTGTGGGTTGTTATGCATTACATTAGAGGCTACATGTTTGTCTAATTAGTTCCCATAGAATTTTCATTTTCAATTCTATGTGAATATATTGGTATAGATTTTTTAAGGTTTGATGAATTTTTAGTTCCTCTTATGCTTCAATAATTGCCTCAAACAATTTCAACTGCCAAGCACAGTGCACCACCACAAGTTGGCTTTAAACATAAATAGTTTATTTAAGCGGTGACTGCATCCGAAAACGCCATTGGTTCAGTTAAGTTTCTAGGTTATTCGTATCTTCTATATATTGTAACCTACTTATTCAATAATATTCAAAATCAGTAACCATATAAACTTAACTAAGCCAGTGGCCCATAGTCTAATAATTTGTTTTTCTCCTTTGCTCTCCACCATTTTATCTTGGCTTTTAGATTCTGGAGAATAATCGACAACACCAAGCCCCTTCGGTCACATATCCAGGCAAGACACCAAGTCCTTGACCACTTCTCATATACCTTCTTTCAAGTATTAAAAATTCGAAAAGGGTGAGGCCCCCAAATGAATATGTGTGGCTGCCATAAGGTTTGTGTTAGGCCACTCCAACATGTATCTTCACAAAGTTGAACCCGATCGATCTTGTTGAGACTAGACCGATTGCTAGACATAAATGTTAAACCTAAACTCCACAAACTAGAACCCGATAGACTACTACTAGACCCATCACTGGACTTAAAAATTAGCTCCCATTGGACTTTTGTTTTTCATTTCTGTGAAAATATATTTGGATAGATTTATAATACTTTTAATCCTCTCATCTTTAATTAGTTCCCCAAACAATTTCTACTGAGCAAAGTGCACCACAACGTGTAGGATTCAAACCTACATCATGATTTTATCTTTTAAACATGTGAATATGAAACAAGTATACATTTCGGATGCTATTTCCTCTAATGCAAGATTCCGAAATACTATGTTAGCTCTTCGGAAGTTGTCTGGCATGTGCCTAAAAATCATTCACTAAACTAGTGACAAGTTGGTCATTGGAAGATTTTGTTTTTGAAAATTTTAAAAGCCCCAGATTAATTAACATGACACACGACATGTTACAATATTATTTTTCACGGGTTTCATCTCTGTCCTCTACCCGTTTCATGATTAACATCTTTATTTTTGTATGATTTAGTTCTTAAATCGTCAGACAAATACTTGCACTTGGAAAGACGGGTACAAGTTTTTTTAAAAGTTAAACGAACACAATATGTCCTAAATCATCATAATTCAATTTCAAATGAACATAGATTTACAATAAAGTGTTGAAAACATACTATTGTTTCATAAATGTAAAACAAATTATACACTATTACATAGATTATATAAGCTGCATCACAACACACAATTCCAAAGCAACAATATACAAACAAGGAGCATTTCAATCTATTAAGGTGAACCTTGTTGCTAAGGATTTATCTTATTTTTATTCTGTAGGTCCGGCTAGGAGAGGATCTAGTCGCCTAATCCTTGTGTACAAACCACCCCGGTTGTGCGGAATCCAACCGGAAAGGCAAACCGAGATCGAACACGCAAATACACGACACACAATATTCACCGATTAACTCCTCTGTATTAATACGTATGAAAGGTTCGGTTACAAGCACAATGTTTACAAATGTATTTTGCAAACTCTCTCTCAAAGTGTGTGTGTGTGTTCTGACTTGTGTCTCTCTTCTTGAAACTGAAACAACTAAGCCTTTATATAGTCACAGACACATAACACATGACGAAACAAACAAACATCTATGAAACAGAAGAAAGCATGACGAAACTGGATCATTGTCCGGCTAGGAGAGGATCTAGTCGCCTAATCCTTGTGTACAAACCACCCCGGTTGTGCGGAATCCAACCGGAAAGGCAAACCGAGATCGAACACGCAAATACACGACACACAATATTCACCGATTAACACCTCTGTATTAATACGTATGAAAGGTTCGGTTACAAGCACAATGTTTACAAATGTATTTTGCAAACTCTCTCTCAAAGTGTGTGTGTGTGTTCTGACTTGTGTCTCTCTTCTTGAAACTGAAACAACTAAGCCTTTATATAGTCACAGACACATAACACATGACGAAACAAACAAACATCTACGAAACAGAAGAAAGCATGACGAAACTGGATCATTGTCGACGAAACAGGTCTGTTTCGTCGACCCCTTGTGTTTCGCCAGTTATGGGCTTGGGCCCAATTGTGTTTCGCCAAACTGTTAATCCCAAGGACTTGTTTCGCCGTCTTGTTTCAGCCCAGAACTAAGGTCCAGTCCTTTGTTCTCTTGGCTCGCTTGAAGTCTTCTTGCACACGACGGAGGAAAGTCGTGTCTTTAACCGAATCACGTCGAGCCGAGTCGCGTCCACAATTCGTGTATCAACAAACTCCCCCTTGGACGCTACTCGCGAGATTCGCCTTTCATGTCTTCTATGTCGGAGGATCTTCAAAGTCTTCACGCGTTGAAAGCAGAAAGTGTATCAACAAACTCCCCGTTTCATGTAGGAAGTGTGTTGACAAACTCCCCCTTAACATAAGCTCCCCCTTGAGTTATGCTCGTGAAAGATTTGATCTATAGTACTTGAGATCCTTGTGGTGTTGATGATGGCCAGCGGCAACTCGATCATCTTCATCATTTGAGAGCCTCCATGTAGTGTCTTCATTCCTAAGCTTGTCATCGACCATGTTCTCCTTGCCTTTAGAATCTGCACATGCAAGAAATCTAAACGCGTAATGAGAACAACTGCTTGGAATATAGTTAACATAAACAAACGACACACGTATGACCATATATCAATCAAACACCGTCCGACAGTTTGAAAGTTTAACAAATTTGTCAATTTTAGTTTTTAACTTTCAAAACTTGCAAATTTTGACCGTTTATGAAGATTTAGTCAATTTGGTTTTCGTTCAGGTTTCAGGCAACGAAGACTCGAGATCCAACATCGTACGATCGAAAATAAGATAGAAATAAAATCTTTTTGGCTTTTAGAAAGTTTATATTAAAACACACCTAAAATCTTTTTGGAATTTTCAAATATTTCAAATGTAAAGACAGAAAGCAGTAAATAAATATATACAAAGATGCAGAAACTGAAAGCATTAAATAAATATTTGCAGACATTCTTTTTGTGAGTTTCGAGGGTAAGAGAATCATATCAGTGTACGGTCATGCCAAAACGTTCTTGTTGTTCAATTAGTTAACATTAAGATAAGCATCCTATAACAATTATCGGTATTGTTGTCCACATAAGCTCAACTTATAATATGTAATCATGGCGAGAGGATACGTTAAGGTATGATTTATACTTACCGACCGGTGTTCATCCACATCAGGACACATTCCCGTATCAAGGTATGCACGAGGGTTCATCTTACCGGTGAGTATACCGATTATCATCTGTTTGACCGTATATGATGTGAGAAACTCACTTATTTTGATTGAAAACAAGCCCTATGTGATAGAATCACTTATTGATGAGGAACTTGATTTTCGATGCATGAGGGCACAGGAGCAAGTCCGTGAACAGGTCAGTACTTTCGTACAGCAAAGAGACGAACTTGACTCCCGGATAAATGTGATATATTATCACTTATTTTTGTGGACATGTGATTGTTGATCACTTATTGAGGTCGAATGCAATATGTACACGTATGTATGGTATCATGGAAGATCTAGACTTGCGTCCCCGTTATTTTTCGGTAAAAGATACAACCATGATACCCAGATGATAAGCAGCATAAAGACCGAATATCTCAGAACCTCGGCAATCTCTCAAACGAAATTTCGGTACTAAGACCATATGCCAATGAGTGGTTCCCACCTGGTCTTCAGTCGATTTAAGTTTATATCACCCTGCACACTTTAAAATGATTGTGAGCCTACCGATACATCTTATATAGAGCTGCTTATCATTTTTCATTTAAGGTTTAAAGAGGTTTGGACAGACCACTGATGTACTATCATTTTCTCTTTAGCTCGCCAGGAAACTCATTTTTGCTTTTCTATTGTTTTTGTGTTTTTGAAATTTTTCGATGTTTTTGGATTTTCAAATTTTGGATTTACTCCCCCTAAACTAAGATAAATTTAAAACACAAAGGTATTTACAAAAATGATTTTCCGATGTTGGTTTTACTCTTGCTTGACCTTAATGCCGTTTACCAATAATAAAAAGTCAAATCTTGATTTGTCAAATGCTTTGGTAAAAAGGTCGGCACGTTGGTCATCAGTGTGGACGTAAGCAACATCGATTAGCCTTTTCTCAAAGCAATCACGTATGAAATGATACTTAATTTCGATGTGCTTAGTCTTTGAATGCTGCACAGGATTTCTAGTGATCTGTAAGGCAGCATAATTATCAACGTAAATAGGAGTAGTTAGGAATTCAAAACCGTAGTCGCGCATTTGTTGTTGGATCCACAGGACTTGGGAGCAACAACTTGAGGCAGCAATGTATTCAGCTTCGTATGTTGATGTAGCGACACAAGTCTGCTTCTTGCACTGCCATGTTACGAGGCGATTTCCTAAAAACTGACATCCAGCCGTTGTGGATTTGCCGTCGATTTTGCATCCGCCAAAATCAGAATCACTGAAAGCGATCAAGTCAAAGTTATTATCCCTAGGGTACCATAGACCGGTGTCAGGGTAACCCTTCAAATAACGAAAAATCCTTTTTACAGCTGCAAGATGTGAGGCCTTCGGGTTGACTTGATATATGGCAAGCAGGCACGTTGGGTACATTATATCTGGTCTTGATGCTGTGAGGTACATAAGAGATCCGATCATCGCGCGGTAGTATGAGGGGCTAACAGCTTCACCCTTCAAGTCTGGAGTAATTCCGTGATTTTGCGGCAATGGGGTACCGATGGGCGTTGCATCAGACATCTGGAACCGGCTCAAGATGTCACCAACATATTTATTCTGATGGATGAATATCCCAGACTCGGTTTGTTGTACTTGTAGGCCCAAAAAGAAAGTCATTTCCCCCATAGCACTCATCTCGAATTTATCCTGCATAATACGCTCGAAATTCCTACACAAAACATCATTAGTAGAACCAAATATAATATCATCAACGTATACCTGTACCAGTAGAAGATCTCCATCTTGTTCTTTGATGAAAAGAGTACAATCGATAAGACCTCTGCGAAATCCATTCTCCAGCAGATAATTAGATAAGGTTGCATACCAAGCTCGCGGTGCTTGATGTTGACCATAGAGAGCTTTGTTGAGCAACCAAACCCGATCGGGATGGATAGGATCTTCAAAACCTGGAGGCTGTTCGACGTACACCTCTTCTTCCACCACACCATGTAAGAATGCACTTTTGACGTCCATCTGGTAAACCTTGAATCCTTTGAATGAGGCATAAGCCAGAAAGATCCGAATTGCTTCCAGACGTGCAACAGGTGCATATACTTCGTTGTAGTCGATCCCTTCAATCTGACGAAAACCTTGAACGACTAGCCTTGCTTTGTTGCGAATAACGATTCCACGGTCATCCTTTTTGCATTTGAAAACCCAACGGGTACCAATCTTCTTGTAACCAGCAGGTTTCTCTACGAGTTTCCAGACACCAAGCTTCTGGAATTGTTGCAATTCTTCCTGCATCGCTTCAACCCAAGAGCTATCTTTCAAAGCTTCTTTCCAAGTTCTTGGCTCTTCCTGTGAGACATAACACGCGAAAGACCAATCATTTTGTTGACCAGATTCTCGGATAGCTGCATACAAGCCTGCATTGTTGTTGTTTCGCAACATGTTTCTTGTTTGAACGCCACTCTGTACATTTCCGATGATGTTTTGTTGAGGATGGGTATTGTGAATCCTTGTTTCTGGATTATCTTGAACTGGAATGTTTGTACCCAGATTGTTGAGATTGAGATCAACAACTAATTCAATACCCGGAATTGACGAAGAGGATGTTGCAGTAGCTTCAGCTGTTCTAGGGGCGTCCACTGGAGGAGTACCCTCTGAAGTACCATGAACTGCTGTTGTTGGAGCTTCTTGATCTGCATTTAGAAATTCATAATCCTCTGAAGATTCGTTCAATTCGGTAGCATCGTGAAAATCCTCATTATCGAGAGCATTATTGTTCACTGAAGATGGTTCTTGATTGACAATAATGGGACGAACCAACGGTGAATCTGTTGCATTGTCACTCTCGAAAAACATCCTTGCCGCAGCATTTTCTTCAACTGCTTCAACATTGATCGAATTGAAAAAGTCATCGTACTCAAACATCCAAGGCTGACCAGGACATTTGACTGGTAAAGTGTGCCTTTGTACTCTGACTTCAGACCATTCCTCGACCCTTTTAGTCTCTAGATTCCAGACTCTTAAGTTCGGGGTGGCATACCCAAGAAAGTATCCCTCAATTGCTTTTGCCCCAAACTTTCCATTAGGATCGATTATTGTGCAAGGAGCTCCAAACGGTTCAAGGAACGACAAATCTGGTTTTCGTTTGTGAAGAAGCTCAAAGCAGGTCTTGTTGTGCCTTTTGACTGTAAGGACTCGGTTCAACGTGTAACATGCAGAGGCCACAGCTTCAGTCCAGAATGGAATGGGCAACTGCGATTCTACTAACATAGTCCTAGCAGTCTCGATCAATGTACGGTTCTTACGTTCAGCGACGCCATTCTGTTGAGGAGTATAAGCTGCACTAAATTCGTGAAGAATACCTTTTGAAGTGCAAAACTCCGCCATGGCATGATTTTTGAATTCAGTACCATTGTCGCTGCGTATCCTCCTAACTTTCAACTTATACAAATTTTCAATCTAAATGATCAAGTTTTTGATAATACCGAAAGTTTCACTCTTGTGTGCCATAAACGCCACCCAAGAAAATCTTGAATAATCATCAGTTATCACGAGGCAATATTGATCATTCCGGATGCTTTTATGCTTGACAGGACCGAACAAATCCATGTGCAAACGTTCAAGTGGAACGGCCACCGTGTTGATCTTCTTAGTCGGATGTCGCTTCTTCGTTTGTTTTCCTTTCTGGCACGAAACACAGACGTCTTGAAGATGGAAGTTTTTAAGAGGAACACCATTCACCAATTCATTTGACACCAAATGATTCATTTTGCGTAAGTGAATGTGACCCATTCGTCTGTGCCAGGAGATTGAGTCTTTTTCTGTGGCTTTGGAAACGAAACAGGTTGCTTGTGCAGACGTTGTGATAGCTTGGCTCATATCAAGGACATACAAATCATTTATCCTTGGAGCAGACAAGAGAATCCATTCTTTTGGAATTTTGAAGCCGGGTTTCAGCACATAACATCCATTTGCATCAAAGTGTACTGAGAACTGCTTATCACAGATTTGTGAAACACTGAGAAGATTGTGATCAAGTTGCTGTACAAATTTGATCTTATCAAAGCTTACAACCCCGTTGGATATCATTCCTTCACCAGTAATATATCCGTCCTTATCTCCAGCAAAAGCAACATAACCTCCTCTAATAGATTTGACGTCGTAGAGAAGCTTCATGTCGCCTGTCATGTGCCTGGATGCCCCACTATCAACAATCCAATGACTACTGATAGTTCCTCCTGGAACACCCTGCACATGAACTCACATGATTAGTTGGAGATGGGGACCCAAGCCATTGTGGTCTTGGGTCTTCCATTTTCATCAACAACAATAACTTCTACTTTTTGATGATTTGGAAATTGTGATGGCCCCCCTGATTCAATAACCGTTTTTGGTTTCCAGGTCTGTTTTGTTATACCAGTGTTATTCTTTAAAATCTTAACTTCATGGTTGTCTGAAGTTTTTAAATTGTTTGGTTTGACAGAAACAGATGTTTTGTTAACCACATCAGTTTTAATCGCCTTTTCAATTTTCTTGACCTGTTGGCGTTTCTATTTCTTTTCCCTTTCTTTTATAAGACGGGGATCTGGTTTTGATGAAACAGATCGCTTGCGGTCAATTTGGTCACGGGAATCATCATCCTTAGCTTTCAACTTATGAAGATACGGACAGTTTCGAATTATGTGGCCAATTTCACCACATTTAAAACATGATCTTCGTTCAACAAACCCCGAAGTATCATGTGATCGTCTTGCCAATAATGATGAACTTTGTGATCTCGAGGTACTAGGTTTCGAACAGTTTGGTTCATTTCTTTTCAACACTGTTGCTTGTTTAACAAAATCTAAGTTAGATTTGTTTTCAAAAGTTTCGATTTTGTCCGTTCCCTTTGATTTCACAAAGTTCACATTCTTGTTCTTCTTTTGATTCGGCTTCCTTTGACTTTGAGTCGATGCTTTTCCTTTTGGTTTGGTATGATTTTGCTTTTTTTGCACTGTTGGTAATTTCTGATTTCCATATTGTTTTCGAACTTCAGCCTTTGGAATAGGAGGACACTGTGTTACTGTAACATGTGATCCTGTCTTTCCCAAAAACTTACTTGTTGAATTTTCAAAGACTTTACTGATTAATGATTGATTAACATTCTTAATAGGAAAATCTTTATCTGAATAAATTTTATCATCACCAACAAGAGTGTACAACAAATCCACACTTTCAGACTCTTTTGCAGACGTGGACTCGGTCGGAACAGTCTTAGCAGGTTTTGCGGGAGGATCACATAAAATATGATTCTCAAGAGGTATGTCCTCTTCGTTGATTGCCGCGTCAGACTTTGCTGAATCAGTATCATCAGATTCATCATCAGAAGAATCAGCATCCTCAATCACAACTGGAGGATCCTGATTTTGTTCAGCAGTTACAAATGTATCTGCTGACACATCTGAATCTGATGATACTTCCTTCTTGTATCCGAGTCCTGTTGAAAATTCCTCATCGTCTAAAGGAACAGATGGTTCAAAGAAAATTCTATCTTCCTCGTCAGGCATGGCATCATAATTGTGTCTCACAGGTGGTGGACATTTCTTATATCCAATGCATGTGACATCCCGTTTCTCTTTCTGAACATCAATGATATGATCCAACACATAGCTAGAACTCAAATAACTATCTAGCTTAAGCTGGATCGCCTCACTTTCAGTTTTCACACAAGCCATCTCTTTTTGCATTATCTCAAGTCGAGTTATATACAAATTAATGTCAGTTTGTTTTCTGGAAACCATTTTTGTTAACTCGGTTTTATCTTTCTTTAATTTCTCAATTACCGTTTTAAACTCCTTTTCATGATTTTCATAAAACATGTTGGCCTCAGTGCACTTCGAAAGATCCACGGTCAATTTCTGATTGTGGATGAATGTCACATCATATTTCTCTTGCAAAGCCTCGTGTTTGCTTTGCAATTCACACCACTTATCATTCAACGAAACATGTTTGTCTTGCAAGTCAAACAAACTAGCTTGTAAAGCATCATGTTTGCCTTGCAACTCAGACATGTTTGCCTCTAAATCAGCACATTAAACACCCAATCTATCACAATTATCACAAATAACAGCAGTGGGTTCATCGTCACATACCTGACTTGATGAACTGTCGACATTAGCCATAAAGGCTGAATGGAGAGAAGACGAAGAATAAGCAGCTTGATCCACCAAAATAGATCTTCTTTGAATTCCTGCTGCAGCTTCTTCCAAAAGCTCATCAACATCTGCATCGACTGACGCACTTGATGTCTCATCCACATGATCATCACTTGAACTCGAGGATTCTTCATCTGAACTTCTACTATAACCAGAAGAGTTTTCATCCTCAGAAGAGTCACCACCATTGGCGGAAGATTCTCCACCACTGGCGTGATTTAAATCCTTCACGACCTCAGCAAAACAAGCTGTTCCATCTGGAGCATCATTTCCCAACTGGATTGACCAATCACAACCTTCATCTACTTGAACCACAAGTGCCTGGTTGGCATTTGATGGTCCCGCTTGGCTTTGGTTGTTGACAGGTATCAACGTACGCTCATTGTTCCTGTTCTGATTCTGCTGATTGCCTTGATTTCTGAAGGGATTCTGGTTTCCATGCTGTGCTGGCCTTGTACATTCCCTTTTAAAATGACCCCGTTCACCACAGTTAAAGCACTTCACTGCCTGTTTATTGAACCCATACTTGGTGTCTTTCTTGCTTTCAAGCTGGTTCTGCCAGTTCTTTCCATGAAATCCCTTGCCCGCCTTACAGCACTTGCAAAAGCCCATTTGATGTCCATCAAATCCATCTCCTCTTTATCAATCTGCTGATAATCTTCTTGTGTCAGATTAATGTTCCCAATCTGACCTTCTACTAACCCACAGTACGCGCTCACCAAAGTGTTTAGCAGCTCCATGTGTTCCTTTGCTACTTCCACACTGACTTTAGAAAAGCTTGAGGTGTCGAGCCGCACTGTATTTGGCTTGGATTGCTGACCAGCAGATGATGTGCTTCCATAACATGCTTGTTGTTGAGCAGGAAGTGGATTCCCATACATGTCTGTTGTTGGAGGAGGCTTGACCGGAACTTGGATAGGATTGCCATACATATCTGTGCTAGACACAAACGCTGTTTGAATTGGAGCATGTGAGATTGGTCTTGCAGGGGTGCTAGATGTTCCATAATACATTTCAGGATTAATTGGAGCATGTGAGATTGGTCTTGCAGGAGTACTAGGAGTTCCATAATACATTTCAGGATTCTGTGGTACTAGAACCCTTTTCGCCTTAAGGGTTTCTTCCTGATTTTTATTCTCCAGAAGTTGAACAAAGTCATTGAAGTTTGTTATAGCCAAAATGCCATTGAGCTTCAGGATTTCCAAGAAATTACTCCATTGTGGTGGCAAAGCATCAGCAAACTTGGTGACAATTTCGATTGGAGTCGTTATCACTCCAAAAGTTCCCATTTCAGTCAACAAATGAGAAAATCGACTCGTCAAATCTCCCAAAGATTCTTTATCCATGCATGTAAACCCATCAAACTCTTTCTTGAGTAGACCTTGTCTCAATTGGCGAGTCGCTTCGTTTCCTACACCTCTCGTCTTCAACGCATCCCATAATTTCTTTGTCGTTTTGAAGTTGACAAATTGATGGTAAATATCCTTGCTTAATGCCTGAGTAAGAATGGCATAAGCTTTCTTCTCTAAATCATAGACCTTCTTCTGATCTTCCGAAAGATCGGCAAATGTTGCAGCAGATGAAGCGGCAACCTCGATAGTTTGATCGAAATCTGTGGTGAAACGTAACCACAATTCCGTGTTTTGTCCAAGGACGTATGTATGAAATCTGTCAATCCATCCCGGATATTCGCTTAAGTGCATCAACTTTGGAGGCCGATTCAAACTTCCGGTTTCGTTCTCGCTTAAGAGAATGCTTTGAATACTTGGAGTTTGATTTGATACGAATGCCCATTGACTGGTAGAAATTGCATTAGCTTGTGAAGATACCGGTGCGGGAGATTCGGCCCACGAAGGAGACAAACTCGTGTTTCTATACTTTCCGCTATCCGGAGACGGAGTACCATAATACATATCTGTATTTACCGGAGTACCCCAAATCGGATTCATTTTTGATCAAGAAAAATGAATACCTGAAAATCACACTTGAAACAAACAGTTAAGACACACTTGCAACCCTTCTGTTAAAAATACCAACACACTCAACGAAACACAGTTCCACGAAACAAGCTTGAATCCCAATGTATGACGAAAATGAATACTGATCGACGAAATCAAATTGTTTACTAAAGTCGACGAAACTGGATATAAGATATGTTTGACGAAACAAATTGATGTATGGTGAATGACGGAACAGGAAGTCCAAACCTAGTCGACGAAACAGGCCCACTTATGAATTGGGCTGCCACTCGACGAAACAGAAGCCCAAAGGTGTCAACGAAACAGGAGCCCAAAACTTTATGAGAAGCCCAATAAATATCAACGAAACAGAACCAAAATGTGATATGCGACGAAATGGATTGTGTTTCGTCGATGATGAGTTGGTGAGATCTGTTTCTGACACAGGATAACTTTTTCAAACAACTAACATGGAGAACTCACTAACCGGTAAGGTGTATCAATATTTTAATCCTTTCACAATTTCCAATTCACAAACACTTGATAATTTAAATTTTTAAGATCAAAAAGTGTATTTTTTATGAAGAACACTTGAAGAATGTGAAGAACACAATGAGTTTTCCGGTAAAACTAAGAGTTTTCCGGTGACCCGAAACTTTCCGAAACACACGATTTTGCTAAAATGTTTAATAAAAACCAATAACTAACATGTGAACATGAGAAATAACAAGGTTTTTAACAAAACATAAAGCAAAACACAAGATTCAATCCCGATTTAAAATATTTTTCCAGAAAGTTTAACTTTTCAAACCCGAAACAAACCAAGAACACCTCGGTTTTAACAAGGAGAAGAGCCAAGGCTCTGATACCACTTGTAGGTCCGGCTAGGAGAGGATCTAGTCGTCTAATCCTTGTGTACAAACCACCCCGGTTGTGCGGAATCCAACCGGAAAGGCAAACCGAGATCGAACACGCAAATACACGACACACAATATTCACCGATTAACACCTCTGTATTAATACGTATGAAAGGTTCGGTTACAAGCACAATGCTTACAAATGTATTTTGCAAACTCTCTCTCAAAGTGTGTGTGTGTGTTCTGACTTGTGTCTCTCTTCTTGAAACTGAAACAACTAAGCCTTTATATAGTCACAGACACATAACACATGACGAAACAAACAAACATCTACGAAACAGAAGAAAGCATGACGAAACTGGATCATTGTCGACGAAACAGGTCTGTTTCGTCGACCCCTTGTGTTTCGCCAGTTATGGGCTTGGGCCCAATTGTGTTTCGCCAAACTGTTAATCCCAAGGACTTGTTTCGCCGTCTTGTTTCAGCCTAGAACTAAGGTCCAGTCCTTTGTTCTCTTGGCTCGCTTGAAGTCTTCTTGCACACGACGGAGGAAAGTCGTGTCTTTAACCGAATCACGTCGAGCCGAGTCACGTCCACAATTCGTGTATCAACATATTCTTCAAATTCTTAGCCAATTTAGTAGCAGAACTTGCCATAGTCTCACCCATCATCGTGGAAACATGCTTCTTTTTTGGAGGGATAACGCTTGCTGGTTTCTCCTTAGTCTTCCCTCCTCCCTTTGTGTTTTTCTGGTAGCTATCTCCTTGCGCTTTGTCTGCCATTGATTTTCTTTTGCCAAGATTTTCCCAATCACCGTAGACTATTGTTGTGTATCAAACAAAACAACCTTAGCAATTCACAATGGATGATATGTTAGGTTATATACAAGTAAAGTTCCCCACATCCTGGAACTTACAAATATTTTTCTTTCTTCTTGTTGAGTAATTTACATAGTTTGTTTGCGCTTGCTGTAAGTTATTTAGTATATTTGAAATTTTCAACTTTCAAGTGTCATTAAGTGTTTTGTGTGAACATTTATTCTGTTGATACATATTATGTGGTCGCGACTCGGTTCGGTTCGACCCGGTTAGGTTCGGCTCAAGCCCGATGTCACGACATTCCTCCGTCGTGCGCCCCAGAGTTCGACACACGAAGCACGGAGCGCCGCGAGCCGGTTCCCGCTGCCACATCATCATGACATCATCATGATGATGTCATATGTTGACTAAACTCTACAATCTGCATATTTGTTTTACGTAAAGAAGCTTGGGCCAATCATCATCAAGACAAATGCATGTTGGGCCGAGAACCTTGATTTGGGCCAGAAATCTTGCACCTGGGCCGGACCCCATATTGGACAACATATATGTCGACGAAACACACTTGTTTCGTCGACTTTGATGAGTATTTTAATGTGTTTCGTCGACAACAATTTGTGTTTCGTCGACCTGCTTCTGTTTCGTCATTGATGTGGCTATAAATAGGCTGAAGACAGAACAGAAACACAGAGAGCACACAGAGAACACACACACGAGAGAGTTAGAGAGAGTTTATAGAGTGTATTTGTAAACCTTGTATTGTAACCGTTTTCAAGTATTAATACATTGGTGTTAATCGTTGAGTCTCGTGTCTGTCATTTACGTGTTCGATCTCGGTTTGCTATCTCGGTTGGATTCCGCACAACCGGGTTGGTTTGTACACAAGGATTAGGCGACTAGATCCTCCCCTAGCCGGACCTACAAGTGGTATCAGAGCCTTGGCTCTTCTCCTTGTTAAAACCGAGTGTTTTCGGGTTGTTTTTCGGGTTTGTGAAGTTCATATTTTTCTGAAAAATCAGCTCATAACTTCGAAATTTCTGGTGTGTTTGTTGTTAGTTCATAGAAAACCTTGTTTAAAACTCTTTTTAGCATGTTGTGTTAAGGTTTTTAGTGAAGTTTCTTGCAAAAATTCGTGTTCGGCAATTTACGGTTCACCGGAAAACTCATATTTCTGGGTTGTGTTCTTCATATATTCAAAAAACATTCATAGTGTTCTTGAATATTCATTGATTTTAAAATTAAAATTAACCTTTTTATCTTTGAAATTTGGATATTTGTTTGTGTCTTGGAAAGTGGTTAAGGATTAAAATATTTCATCATCATTTGGTTGGTATATTGGGAAAGAGTGAGCCGAAAGTGGGTATGACAAAAGCAACTTTGTGTCAGATGATAGAAAGTCAAATTGAGTCGCACAAGATTTGAGTTGCACAAGTATTTGGCTCGCACAAGAAATTGAGTCGCACAAGGTTATTCAATCACACAAGTTGTTGGCTCGCACAAGACTTGAGTCGCACAAGAAAGTGGATCGCACAAGGTTTTTCAGTCGCACAAGATTAGTCTGGTCGCATAAGATATGTACTCGCACAAGAACTGGGCTCACACAACATAGATTTGGGCTTCTATTTGGGCTTCTGTTACGTCGGACCTACAAGTTACTCCCCACACCAAAATCATTTCTGAACACCTAACACCTTGCCGAAATCACCTTCCTTGTTGCTGAAAACACTCCCAAGCCGAAAACCCTTAATCCCTTGTCAGCCGAAATCACCCTTATTGCCGAAATCAGCTTCTGGGCTGAACTCCCACCTGGGCCGAAATCACTTGTCTTTGTTTTATTTGGGCCATAGTTGTTTCTTTTGGGATTTGTAGGATTTATCAAATTCTAAGTGAGTGGGTTATTATTTTCTTTAAAGCCCACCTGAGTGCATCAAAAGAATTAGAAGTTGGGGGTTCGTGAAAATTGGTCTAGATCATCAAAATTAGTTAGAAGCTGGTGTTCGCAAAATTTATAAAGTTGTCGGCTGATTAAGATTTTGAGCAGGTATTCGTCATTATACATCCAATATGAAACGATCTATCATAGCAACTGATATGTTAGGAAATCCACTACCTGTTCGATCTACTGGACCAACAGACTTGTACGGAAACCCGCTTCAACCAGTTTCTCAACCAGTGCCACAACAGCAAAGCCAACGATCTATCAGAGCAACTGATATGTTCGGAAATCCATTACCTGTTCCATCTACCGGACCAACAGATCTGTATGGAAATCCATTACCACCAGTTGCTTCACAGTGCCATCGTTCTACTGTAGCACCATCATCTCTTGATTCAAGGAACTGTAGTCAAACAAAAACGGCGTTGTATGCTGAAATTGTCAAAGATGCCAGCAATGGTGAATCCTCGGGAAATAATGACAGTTCTGAACATGACAGTAGTTCAGATGAAGATGTTTCAACTTCAGTTGAGGATGATACAACTTCAAGTTCAAGCGAGGATGGATCTGAATGTGAATCATCAAGGGAGGTTGTTGATTCTGATGCAGAAAGGTCAACATCTAAGAGTGATTCCAGTCAGGTACGTGTCGATGAATCAAAATTTGCTAGTTGTGATAGATGTGATAGGTGTGTTGGATTAGATGCTAATATGTCTGAGTTGCAAAGCAAACATGATGCTTTAAAAGCTGAATTGTTTGACTTGCAAAACAAACATGTTTCTTTAGATGATAAGTGGTGTGATTTGCAAAGCAAGCACGAGGATTTGCAAAACAAATTTGAAGTGACAAATATGCACAATCAAAAGTTGATAGTGGATCTTTCAAAATGCAAAGAGGCTAACATGTTTTATGAAAACCATGAAAAGGAATTTAAAACAATGGTTGAAACTTTAAGAAAAGATAAAACCGAACTGACAAAAATGGTTTCCAGAAAACAAACTGACATAAATTTGTATATCACTCGTCTTGAGATAATGCAAAAAGAGATGGCTTGTGTTAAAACTGAAAGTGAGGCGATCCAGCTTAAGTTAGACAGTTATTTGAGCTCTAGCTATGTGTTGGATCACATCATTGATGTTCAGAAAGAGAAACGGGATGTCACATGCATTGGATATAAGAAATGTCCACCACCTGTGAGACACAATTATGATGCCATGCCTGACGAGGAGTATAGAACTCACTTTGAACCATCTGTTCCTTTGGACGTTGAGGAATTTGCAACAGGACTCGGATACAAGAAGGAAGTATCATCAGAATCGGATGTGTCGGCAGATACATGTGTGTCTTCTGCTGAACCGAATCAGGATCCTCCAGTTGTGATTGAGGATGCTGATTCTTCTGATGATGAATCTGATGATACGGATTCAGCAAAGTCTGATGCGGTAATCAAAGAAGAGGACATACCTCTTGAGAATCATATTCTATGTGATCCTCCCGCAAAACCTGCTAAGACTGTTCCGACCGAGTCCACGTCTGCAAAAGAGTCTGAAAGTGTGGATTTGCTGTACACTCTTGTTGGTGATGATAAAATTTATTCTGACAAAGATTTTCCAATTAAGAAAGTAAATCAATCTTTAATTAGTAAAATTTTTGAGGATTCAACAAGTAAGTTTTTGGGAAAGACAGGATCACACGTTGTGGTAACACAGTGTCCTCCTATCCCAAAGGCTGAAGTTCGAAAACAATGTGGCAATCAGATATTACCAACAGTGAAAAAGCAGCAAAATCGCACCAAACCAAAAGGTAATTCACCGACTCAAGGTCAAAAGAAACATACCAAGAAAAGGGACAAGAAGGTGAACTTTGTGAAATCAAGGGGAACGGATAAAATTGACACATTCGAAAACAAATCTAACTTAGATTTTGTTAAACAAGTTAAAATTTTGAAAAGAAACAGTCAAAACAATTACACACAACACACAAACGGTTGTGATGTAGGACCAAGTACCTCAAGATCACGAAGTTCATCATCAAGCTCCTACAGTTATGATACTCCGAGGTTTGTTGAGCGGATATCATGTTTTGAATGCGGTGAGTATGGGCACATTGTCAGAAATTGTCCATATCTCACAAAAGGAAAGGCAAAGGTTGATGCCCCCCATGGTAACAATTACCATAAAAGATTTGTTTCACCAAAACAGGACCCTCGTCTTGGTAAACAACAAGAAGTGAAACAGAGAAAGAAACAACGGAAAAATGTTGAAAAGGTTTTAAAACCGAAGGTTGTCCAAACAAAATCTGTTGAATCATATGTTAAACATGAAAACCAAAAACAGATTTGGAAACCAAAATTGGAAATTGTTTCAGGGGGAGCTACATCAATTCCGAATCATCGGGAAATGGATGTCACAATTCTCGATGATGACGGACGACCCAAGTCTGTGAAGGCTTGGGTCCCCCTCTCCAACTAATCTCTGAATAAGAGTGCAGGATGTTCCAGGAGGAACTATTGATAGTCTTAGGATTGTTGATAGTGGAGCGTCCATGCACAAGATCGGCGACACCAGACTCCGAAACATCATTATATCTAGGAGTTGTTGCCTTTGATGGAGAGAAATGAGAAAAGAGAGGAGAAAAGAAGACAAAAATGTCTGATGAAAGAATGTTGTTGAATGAAGTTGAAAAATTCGACATGATGAGATATGTGCCAAAATTGGTTGTTATGGTTTTTGATCGGGTCCTCAGGAAAGATTCCAATGAAAAGTACGCGCCTGTAGCACGTCTGAAGCTTTTCGAAGATTCATGGATTTTTCTTCCACAAGAAGTTCAAAGTCCACAAGATGAACGTGTAGGGTACTTTTCTCTACGGTGTGATTGAAGAAAATGTGTTTGTTGAACAAACCAACCGGGTGTGCGGATGCCTTGGCGTGGATTGAACAACCGCACACTACTTCTCAAAGAGAAAGACAAAGACCTTCGCTGGTGCAATGTGGAAGACCAGCCGGACCCAGAGGTCTATGATCTTGTTGCTGTGAAGAGATTTCTCAGTAGCTACAAAAATCGACTTTGAAGTCCACACCGGGTGGATATCCAGTTTGGGAGAACACTCAAATTCCTTGCAATGCACGAAGCAGTTGCAGGATACGGTTTTGAATTTCTAATCTCTCCTATACTTGTCGATATTTTAGCTGCTTTATGAATTATTATCATCTCATACAGCACTCTTTGACCAGACACGTTGATCTCAAATATCACTTCATACGTGATTGCTTTGAGAAAAGGCTAATCGATGTTGTTAAGGTCCACACCGATGACCAACGTGCCGACCTTTTTACCAAAGCATTTGACAAATCAAGATTTGACTTTTTATTATTGGTAAACGGCATTAAGGTCAAGCAAGAGTAAAACCAACATCGGAAAATCATTTTTGTACATACCTTTGTGTTTTAAATTTTATCTTAGTTTATTGATTTTAGGGGGAGTAAATCCAAAATTTGAAAATCCAAAAACATCGAAAAATTTCAAAAACACAAAAACAATAGAAAAGCAAAAATGAGTTTCCTGGCGAACAAAAGAGAAAATGATAGTACATCAGTGGTCTGTCCAAACCTCTTTAAACCTTAAATGAAAAACGATAAGCAGCTCTATATAAGATGTATCGGTAGGCTCACAATCATTTTAAAGTGTGTAGGGTGATATAAATCTTAAATCGACTGAAGACCAGGTGGGAACCACTCATTGGCATATGGTCTTAGTACCGAAATTTCGTTTGAGAGATTGCCGAGTTTCTGAGATATTCGGTCTTTATGCTTCTTATCATCTGGGTATCATGGTTGTATCTTTTACCGAAAAATAACGGGGACGCAAGTCTAGATCTTCCATGATACTATACATACGTGTACATACTGCATACGACCTCAATAAGTGATCAATAATCACATGTCCAAACAAAATAAGTGATAAAATATCACATTTATCCGGGAGTCAAGTTCGTCTCTCTGCTGTACGAAAGTATTGACCTGTTCACGGACTTGCTCCTGTGCCCTCATGCATCGAAAATCAAGTTCCTCATCAATAAGTGATTCTATCACATAGGGCTTGTTTTCAATCAAATAAGTGAGTTTCTCACATCATATACGGTCAAACAGATGATAATCGGTATACTCACCGGTAAGATGAACCCTCGTGCATACCTTGATACGGGAATGTGTCGTGATGTGGATGAACACCGGTCGGTAAGTATAAATCATACTTTAACGTATCCCCTCGCCATGATTACATTTGATAAGTTGAGCTTATGTGGACAACAATACCGATAATTGCTATAGGATGGTTATCTTAATGTTAACTAATTGAACAACAAGAGCGTTTTGGCATGACCGTACACTGATATGATTCTCTTACCCTCGAAACTCACAAAAAGAATGTCTGTAAATATTTATTTAATGCTTTCAGTTTCTGCATCTTGGTATATATTTGTAGGACCGAGTTTCATGACCGAAACCGTGATTCTTGTGAGATCGGTTCAAGACGGGAGAGATTAGAGATGATAAACAAACAACTTTGTATTAATCCGGTAGTAAAACATTACAAATCGGCCCGATTACATGATAACCGAACTAATACCAAAGAAGTATACATCCGGGGAGAGACCAAGTGGTGATCTCTCCCGGTGAGGTATCAAACCTCCTAAAATCTCCTAGTGTTGCAAATGGCAAGGGTTTTCTATTTATAGTCACACCCCTTGTCTTGCAAACACACACGGTCAACCGAATAACCCTCTCGTTTGACCACTTCAAACGAGCGGGTCTATACACGTTCGATAGACCGTTTCACTAACTATTACAAATTCAGCGTAAAATAAAACTAATCTATTCGACAAGCATCGGACACAAAATCTGCATCAACAAATTCCCCCTTGTCCGTTGCTGTCGAATGCTGAAAATGCAACTGCAATCGATCTTCAGTCAAGTATTCATCTTCTCTGTGTTAACAAATTCCCCCTTGACCGATGATCCAGGTAAGTAGTATCTTGACGCTCCTTGTAAAATATTTCCCCCTTAAAGTACGCGTATCCGTGTTGGGTGTTGTGCAATTTCCTCAATTGACCGATCTTCCGCTGATCTTCCAATACTCCAACCGGCATTTGATAAGGGTTCCAATCTTTAAGAACTGCATCAAGTCTTGATCTTGTCATAAGAACTCTATTTCATACAAGCATACTACATTGATAGAGATTTCTGGTGAACTGTCTTCTGTAAACCGTCTTTGTGGAATCGACCAAGTAATGCACTTTAATCTTCAGCATCAACACTCAGGAAAGTCAGCTAGACCAAGTGTATCCCTTGCAAGCTCAACCAGCATGCTTAGTTGAACTACATCCAGATCTCATTGTCTCGCCTTTGTGAAGTTGACCACGTAATGCACTACGGATCTTCAGCATCAGTACTCAGGAAGTCAGCTAGACCAAGTACATCGTTTGCAAACTCAACGAATTGAGTTACCCCCAGATCCCTGTAAAATCCCAAAGAAACATCAAACCCAAAACCGAATCCTGCAGGTCTTCAGTCTTGAACTATCAGCTTTCAAAAGGATTCCCCAGGTCTTCAGTGAACAGCGCTTTTGTAACTACTGTAGACTTTAGAAACCTGTATTTTTCCGTGCAAAACCCTTCACGCTGGTTGGAGAATTAATTAAAATCCTCAAATATGTGTATGTGCAAAACATTCCACGCCGAACCGTTTGTATCACCAGAAAATCACAAACTCTACCACCTGTGATTGCGTTTAGAAATTTACCGAAGAAATTCAACATTTGAAAATTTTTTATCGCCCCATTCCTTTGGTAAAATCTCTAAACCTTAACAGATTCTCTCCACTTCAAAGAAACTGTCGTCAAATGTTCACCGATTCCCTCCACTAAGCGGAACTGTCGTCAATCTTCATTGAATGTTCTCGGTTCCAAAAAATCACGAAAACGACTTTCTTCTTTGCATATTCTAGTTGAATAAGAACGTCCCCTAGTACCCCGTAGGATCCGACTTGTATCCCTCCAAAGACTTTGTGAACTCGTTAGGACCGGTATTGACATTCTAGGTTCATTCATTCGTTACCAAATGCGAGAATATGACAATAAACAAAAAAGATTTCTTCGTTGCATATTCTAGTTGATAAAGAAATTTCGCCTAGTACCCCGTAGGATCCGACTTGTATCCCTCCAAAGACTTTGTGAACTCGTTAGGACCGGTATTGACATTCTAGGTTCATACGTTCATTTTCAAATGCGAGAATATGACAATAAACAAAATGCTTTCGAACATTTACGAATAACCGATAACAATCATAAATATTGACGTGCGGAAGTGAACATACCGTTCTTGTTTTTGGCCCATAATAGTCGCGTCACCATTTTTGACATTTGCATCGGTAACCGTGACTACCCCACATTTTTCAAAAATATCATCATCATCTTTTGTTATCATCATGCTGCATCATTCCGCGTGCTCCCGAACCCGTACAAATTTCGACATTGAAGCTCGATTCAAATATCCATTGCGAAAAACCCGACCTTCACTATCTGAAACCCAGCTTCCATCAACGAGTCAACCACCATTATCATTTTTCTTCCATGTGGGTCTAGATATTATTATTATTATTAATAAATTTATTTATTTATTTATTTTTTTAATTTTTTTTTAAAGGCCCACAAGGAAACACTGGATCAGCCCATGAAGGAAGTTGTGAGCCCAGCCAATCAATTATGACCAGACCTTTGCATTTTCCCCCAAATAAAAGAAGATGATCAGACTTTTCGAAAGATGGATCAGGTCGAAAGATATCCTTTGAGCTGATCAGACTTTTTGAAAGATGGACCAGGTCGAAAGATATCCTTTGAGCTGATCAGACTTTTCGAAAGATGGATCAGGTCGAAAGATATCCTTTGAGCTGATCAGACTTTTCGAAAGATGGATCAGGTCGAAAGATATCCTTCGAGGATCATCTTTCGAAGTTGTTGAGGGTTCCCACAAATATCTGGTATCTTTCGATCCAGATCTGGATCCTTCGACCCAAAGTCTCATCTTTCGAGCACCTTTTTCATCTTTCGGGGTATGAAGAAACCCTAGTTTCTTTAAGCAGCCGCCAAGAACATCTCAAGAACACAGCCACTGTTTATACTGCAGATTTGACGAAAATCCTTAAAAACATGATATTTGATGATGAAAACTTGTTGATTTCGGTGTGAAACATAAAACCCAACACTCGTTTCAGCACAGATCTGAATATTCGGGTCCAGATTTGAGTTTTTCTCATTTTCACCCAACTTTAGATCTTGAACAAAAATCACGAAAATCACAGATCTAGAGCACATGTGACTTAGCAAACTGTTAGATTTACTAAATCAGGCACCATGGCTCTGATACCAATTGTAGGACCGAGTTTCGTGACCGAAACCGTGATTCTTGTGAGATCGGTTCAAGACGGGAGAGATTAGAGATGATAAACAAACAACTTTGTATTAATCCGGTAGTAAAACATTACAAATCGGCCCGATTACATGATAACCGAACTAATACCAAAGAAGTATACATCCGGGGAGAGACCAAGTGGTGATCTCTCCCGGTGAGGTCTCAAACCTCCTAAAATCTCCTAGTGTTGCAAATGGCAAGGGTTTTCTATTTATAGTCACACCCCTTGTCTTGCAAACACACACGGTCAACCGAATAACCCTCTCGTTTGACCACTTCAAACGAGCGGGTCTATACACGTTCGATAGACCGTTTCACTAACTATTACAAATTCAGCGTAAAATAAAACTAATCTATTCGACAAGCATCGGACACAAAATCTGCATGAATCTGTGTGGCTGCCATAAGGTTTGTGTTAGGCCACTCCAACATGTATCGTCACAAAGTTGAACCCGATCGATCTTGTTGAGACTAGGCCCATTGCTGACATAAATATTAAACCCAAACTCCACAAACTCGAACCCGATCGATCCGCTTTTATGGTTTGTGTGTTGTAACATAGTCTGGTTCGCTCTTGTGGTCCGCTTATTTGAACAATCAAGTCCGCTCTTAGTGACATTTGAGATCCGCTTTTAGTGACATTTGAGGTCCGCTCATAGTGACACTTAGGATTTAGGAATTCATGTGATTGTTCATCGAGTATTGTGAAACATTAAACGAGGATGTCAGGTTGTGTCAGATAATCAGAATTGCATGTGATGTGAGAATTGATTTCATCGAAATGTCATAGATTGTCGGCTGATATTCACGTGATCTTGGACATTAAAACTTTGTGCAGATGAGTCATACAATCTGTTAGTTTGCATGTGAATGATTCAGTCATGTTCTAATTGAGAAATGAAATCACGAGTTAATGTGTCAGTTTGAAAATGCATGTGTCAGTTTGAAAATGTTGGGTTAACAGTTTGAAGCTGATCTTTCCGTCTGAAATACAACTTCAGTTTGAAAGTAGTTCAGTTTTTCACGTGATAGTGCATTGAGAAGTGTGTACCGATTGAAAAGTGTTTCGAGTTGTGTGAAAATCTTTAATCAAAGTTATCAGTTTTGTTGGGAAAAGAAATCACATGTTTTGTTGTTGGGAAGTGATCCTTATCACATGAATTGATTCTGCCACTTTATAAAGTTTGTATATTTTCTAAAAGGTGCGGCCCAATCATATTGAAAAGTTGATAGAGATTGTCGGCTAGTTGTGATTTTAATAGTTGTTTTAGTTGTTGGCTTATCTTGTCGGTTTAGTGAATTATTCACGGTAGCAATCAACTATAATTCAAAGCCCAAACAAGTATTCAATCAGCCCAAGATATCAAGTAAACAAGTGTTTGTTTTTGAAGCCCATATTACGTGACTTGTCAGATTGTTTGAAATTTCTGAACTTGAAAAATTCGATACCAAAATATGGATTATGAAGAATTGTTGGCGTATATGCATTATGAATCTCAACAGTATTTTCCGATAAAGAAAGAAGAAGAAACAGTCTCAGCAAAAGAAGTTGTTGAAAAAGTTCCGATTTTTGATCATTCATCTGGTGAAGAAAGTGACAATTATGAAAAGGAAATCCGGAAGCTTGAATATCTTAAACAACAACTTCCATCTGATCAACGTAGTGGAAAGTTATTTTATGCCGATAAAATTGAAAAATTGAAAGAAAAACAAGATGCAAAAAGAAAGAATCAAAAGGCAGTTATTGTTAATGAAGAGATAAGAGCTGAGCAGATTGAACAAATTCCAGCTGTCAAGATTGAGAAAGAAGAATCTGTAAAACCTGTATCTGTGAATCCTGAACCAGAGATAAAGAAAGAGGTTGCAGAAGACGCACCTATCTTTGATTATTCATCAGAAGAAGATAGTAAGGATGAAAGTGTTCATGAGGAGAAGAAACAGGTTGAAAATATTTCAGCTTTGAAGGTTGAGACGAAAGCTGAAGAGAAACAGATTCCTGGAAAATGTTTAAACTGTGAAAAATCTGAGACAGACAATGCCAAACTCTTGAAGAATGTAGAGAGTTTGTCATTAGAAAACAAAAATCTTAAAAAATCAGAAAATGTTTTGAAAAATCAAATACAAAATTTGGAAAATGAAAAAGTAAAAATTGAGAAAGATTTTCAAAGTCAAATAAAAATTTTAGAAGATGAGAGAGATTTGTTTGGTAAAAACAATCTTGAAAAACAAATTGCAATCAATTCTTATCTTGAAAAGATTATTCGACTTGAAAAGGAAGCAGAGTGTGCTCAAAAGAAAATCAAGGAATGGGAACAAAAGTTGAAGGTGTTTGTGAATACTTCAACTATTCCTTGTCCAAAACCTTTAAATTCTGTTCCAATAAGTGACAATGTCACAAACTTTGACAAAGTCAAAGTTGAAGATTGTGATGAGAAAACTGATGATGATGAGAAAAAGAAAACATTTTTGAAATTAAAAGAAATGTTTAAAGAAACTGTTCTACATTCTACTGATAAAGGTGAATGCTCAACGCAAAAACCTGTAAAGAAGAATGTGGAACAAAAACAAAAAGATAAAAAACCGAAAACTGTTCAAAAAGAAAATAAAAGCTCATCAGTTCAATCATCCAATCGAGATAAAAAACCACAAAAATTGGAAAATCAAAACTCAAAAAATGTTGGCAATAAGTGGTGCAGGTTGGACCACAGTGCTCAAAAGTCAAATCAAGCAAACAAGAGGAGCAAGGATTATCACCAAGCCAAACAGTGCTTTGATCTGAATGTTTGGACTGAAAATGGTGATTGGTACGATAACAGAGTGTGTTACCGATGTGGTTATCAAGGACACATTGCTGTTAACTGCCAGAGTTGGAGGTTTGAGACGAGGAGATGCTTTAACTGCAACATCATTGGCCATATTGCTAGAGATTGCTCAATGAAATCATTAAGAAGATCGAGGGCTGAATCTCAGAAGCAGGTGAAGAAATTAGTCAATGTCAAGCCCAAAGAACAGAAGGTTCAAGAACCTAAAGTTCAAGAAAAGAAAGTGAAGCTTTCTCAGGGGCAGAAAGACAGACTGAGGAAGAAGAGAAAGAAGGCGAGAGAGTATCTCGAAAAGATTTTGTCCTCGGGTTCACCGGATAGATCGAATAAGAGTTCTGATGAATCAACTCCTTCAACTGCAAAGTCAAGCAAGACAAATTCATTAGATACAAATCTGAGGACGAAAGGGATTTTGAAGAAAGAGAAATTGATTAATCAAGAAACTAACAAAACAAAGAAAGTAAAATTTTCACTTTCTGGCAATGAATATGTTTCTTCGGAAACAAAGGAGCCACATGTCGGCGATGAATCTGGCTCATCAAAGTCAGACAAGCCACATTCAGGCAATGATTCTGGTATGGTAAAACCAGAAGAGCCAGTTGTTGAGGTAAAAATTGAGAATTCTGGTCTAACAATGGATGATGCAAATTTTCCACCATTGTTGAACAAGAATTCAAAAGCACCCAAGGACCGTCAGGCTTGGGTGAATTTGTTTAAATGAAAAACCTGACTTGCCGGAGATCCCAAGTTGGTAATCGTGGATCAGGAATCGGCATCATTCTGTGTATTTGATTGTGTTTTTCATACAAGTGGTAAATCAGGGACATTAATTTGTACTTGATTTTCTACAAGTGGTTGAAGACAAAATGATGAACCACATCCCCAACTTTACAAGTGGTAAAAACAAACTTATTTTCCGGAAAAATCATTTTGATTAAAACAAACTTAAGTGTTTTGAAATCTTAATGAGAAAATGGTTTGTTGTGAGGGGGAGTTCTGATTGTTTATGCCAAGTGAATGGCGAATTGAGGTGATTCGATATTAGTTGTCACGTTATTGTACAGTTTGTTTTCAAATTTCCTAAAATGTGTTTGCATTTTAGGGGGAGTAAGAATTTTTAGAAAATCCAAAAACATTTGAAAATTTGAAAAAGTCAAAAACATGATAAAATGAAAAATGAGTTTTGTTGTATAAAAGAGGAAATGATAGTACATCAGTGGACTATCACAGCATGCTAAAGAAATGGAAAGTTAAAAAGTGATAAACGGTCTCACTGATGATGTGCCAGTAGGTTTTTGCACATTTAGTAGATTGTGACGAGATATAAACCTAAATTTCAAACTTGCTTGTTCTGTGGGTTAACACAAACTTGGATATATAGGTAACCCCTGAAATCTTGTTTGAAAGGTCCCTTATTCTGAGATACTAGGTCTTTATGCTCAGTGATATCTGGGGTATTATCCCGGGACTTCTGCTGAAAGAAATTTCTGACCTAGTCCCCGGATAATGCTTTCTGCAAATGCTTGAAACATAGCATCGCCCTCAGCAAGCTGATGAAACAATAAAATTGATAGTCGCTGCTGTTGTAATGCAAAAGATCCTCTAAAGGGGACACACCAAAAGTCGAAGCCGTCATCTCTCTGCGTATCGAAAGTTCGACCTGAGCTCTCACGGCCCTCGTACTATAATTTATTCCCCTGACAGATATCATCTGTGGTATACTCACCTGTAAGACTGAATATTGGGATCTGGATACGGGAGTATATTCAAGTAGTGGGACACACGGATAAGTTCAAGTGCTTAAAACATTAATATCGTATCTCGGATCAGTTGAACTTTGTGTGAAAATTTAGGTGGACCATTATACTGACAATCTAAGTGAATCGTTTAGAGCTTAAAATGTAATGAAGCTTAACGGTGTTGGTGATTTGTCTCAAAAACTGATATGATCCTCTTGCACAAACTCACAAAAATATTATTTGTAAATATTTCTTTACTGCATTTCATTCTATTCAAAATTCCAAAAAGATTTTCAGTGTGTTTTAGCATAAATTTTTTGAAAAGTCAAAAAGATTTTCGACAACCGGTGTTGGAGAGCTGATTTTCAAAATTCCAAGTGCTAAACATGATGAACAGATGGTTTGGGAGAGTGTGTTGTTTTTGAATATGAAAATGATATTTTTTCAAATGGTTCATCAGAGTCTATAAATGTTAGATCATTTTTGTGATATTTTTGAGTGATGTCTGATTGTGTTCAAGTTATTATTAGAAAATTTATTTTTGGGTAGAGCATGTGCAGGTATAGCCAGGTTTCGATCTTAAACCTGAAGATAGAGTGTCAGGTTCCGATACCTGATGACTCTGTGTTTTCATCAAGCCAGACTGCGATCCCAGCATATCGAAAGGGGGAGTCTGAAGATTCTTTAAGGAAGGAGTATGTTGGTGATGAAAAGAGAAGAGAAGATAGAGATTGAGGATACTTACAATGTCAGACACTTCAGAGAGTTAGAGAGGACTGATAAAGGCTGAAGATGCAAAGACTCAACACTGAAGACTCCGTCAACATCCGAGGGGGAGTTTGTTGGTGCATCCGTCTGTCGTCTACGTCTTCAGTCATGTCTCAGTTCGTTGCGAAGACGTTCAAGCATGATGTCATCATGACATCATCAAAGTGATGTCACAATGACATCATTACATATAAGACAAAAGTGTTGAAAGTATTATTAGATGATATGTTCGGTCAAAATGTTTCATAGAAATTAGGTCCGCTCATAAGTCATGTCAGGTTCGCTCATTTGTCATAGGTGGATCGCTTATATGTCAAAGTGTTCTGGACCGCTCATTTGGCATGTCATACGAGCGGACCAGAAAGTCTATATATAGGTGATAAGAGCGATCCTCACACATAGTTCGAGGTGTTGTCTTCCGGTGAGCCACGAAGTGCTGCCGAAGTGTCGACTCGATTGTACATGTCATTCAGATCAATAATATCGACATATTAAAGTGAATTCTCGCTGAATTGTACTTGGTTTGTCTGTTTCCGCCGTTCAAACTGAGATAAACTCTTCTACGCAACTCGTTTAGGTCCGAATTCGATCCTACAACCTCCTTTCATGAATTAAAAATTCGAAAAGGGTGAGGCCCGAGTGATCCGAATGAATCTGTGTGGCTGCCATAAGGTTTGTGTTAGGCCACTCCAACATGTATCGTCACAAAGTTGAACCCGATCGATCTTGTTGAGACTAGGCCCATTGCTGACATAAATATTAAACCCAAACTCCACAAACTCGAACCCGATAGACTACTACTAGACCCATCGCTGGACGTAAAAATTAGCTCCCATGGACTTCTGTTTTTCATTTCTATGAAAATATATTTGGATAGATTTATAATGGATTGACAACTTTTCATCCTCTCATCTTTAATTACTTTCCCCAAACAATTTCTACTGAGCAAAGTGCACCACAACGTGTAGGATTCAAACCTACATCATGATTTTATCTTTTAAACATGTGAATATGAAACAAGTATACATTTCGGATGCTATTTCCTCTAATGCAAGATTCCGAAATACTATGTTAGCTCTTCGGAAGTTGTCTGGCGTGTGCCTAAAAATCATTCACTAAACTAGTGACAAGTTGGTCATTGGAAGATTTTGTTTTTGAAAATTTTAAAAACCCCAGATTAAATAACATGACACACGACATGTTACAATATTATTTTTCATGGGTTTCATCTCTGTCCTCTACCCGTTTCATGATTAACATCTTTATTTTTGTATGATTTAGTTCTTAAATCATAAGACAAATACTTGCACTTGGAAAGACGGGTACAAGTTTTTTTAAAAGTTAAACGAACACAATATGTCCTAAATCATCATAATTCAATTTCAAATGAACATATATTTACAATAAAGTGTTGAAAACATACTATTGTTACATAAATGTAAAACAATTTATACACTATTACATAGATTATATAAGCTGCATCATAACACACAATTCCAAAGCAACAATATACAAACAAGGAGCATTTCAATCTATTAAGGTGAACCTTGTTGCTAAGGATTTATCTTATTTTTATTCTTCAAATTCTTAGCCAATTTACTAGCAGAACTTGCCATAGTCTCACCCATCATCGTGGAAACATGCTTCTTTTTTGGAGGGATAACGCTTGCTGGTTTCTCCTTTGTCTTCCCTCCTCCCTTTGTGTTTTTCTGGTAGCTATCTCCTTGCGCTTTGTCTGCCATTGATTTTCTTTTGCCAAGATTTTCCCAATCACCGTAGACTATTGTTGTGTATCAAACAAAACAACCTTAGCAATTCACAATGGATGATATGTTAGGTTATATACAAGTAAAGTTCCCCACATCCTGGAACTTACAAATATTTTTCTTTCTTCTTGTTGAGTAATTTACATAGTTTGTTTGCGCTTGCTGTAAGTTATTTAGTATATTTGAAATTTTCAACTTTCAAGTGTCATTAAGTGTTTTGTGTGAACATTTATTCATCAAAATCCTAGAAGTTAATCTTAAATTTCATGGCTATCGTATGCAAAATTACAATGTCTGCGTGGAAGGGCATAACTAGTATTAAATGGCAATCTGGGTGTGCATGGGTGTGGGCTATTATGTGTTACATTAGAGGCTACTTGCTAGTCTAATTAGTTTCCATGTGAATGTTCCTTTTCATTTCTGTGTAAATATATAGGGATTGATTTTTTAAGGGTTAATAAATTTAATTCCTCTTATTCTTAAATAGTTTACTCGAACAGTTTCAATTGCAAAGCAAAGTGCACCACCACGCATTGGCTTCAAACATAAATAGTTTTTTAAAGCCATGAGCACATCCGATAACGCCTTTTCCCTTTTTGTTCTTCTCCTTTGCTCTACACCTTTTTATCTTGGCTTTTAGATTCTTGAGAATAATCAACAACACCAAGTCCCCCTTGTTCACATACTCACATCTCCGGCGTGTAGGTCCGGCTAGGGGAGGATCTAGTCGCCTAATCCTTGTATACGAACCACTCCGGTTGTGCGGAATCCAACCGGAATAGCAAACCGAGATCGAACACGTAAATACACGACACACAATATTCACCGATTAACACCACTGTATTAATACGTATGAAAGGTTCGGTTACAAAGCAATGTTTACAAATGTGTATTGCAAACTCTCTAAAACTCTCGTGTGTGTGCTCTCACAAATATGCTCTCTGTGTTCTCCTGTCTCTTAACTGAGACTGTCTATTTATACCCACACACATCACGAAACAGAACAGACACGGCGAATCACAATTACAATTGACGAAATGGAGCCATGATCGACGAAACAGCCTTGTTTCGCCGACTCCATTGTTGTTTCGCCGCATATGGGCTTAGGCCCAACCTGTTGAAGTCCATGCTGCATCTGATTGGCCCAAGTGAAGTTTCACATACTCATGCACGTACATGAATTCCAACTTGTTTCAGATATGTGAAGTTTAGTCAAAGTCTTGACATCATCATGACATCATCATGATGATGTCATGATGATGTGTCAAGCGGGAAACATTCTCGGCTCTCCGTGCTTCGCGTGTCGAACTCTGGGGCGCACGACGGAGGAATGTCGTGACGTCGGGCTTGAGCCGAACCTAACCGGATCGACCAAGTCGAATTGAGCCGAGTCGAACCGAGCCGAGTCGCGTCCACATATTATGTCGCGTCGAGTCGCGTCCATAAATATGTATCAACGCGTAAGATACTAGTCCATGATCGCTTCCCATATACCTTCTTTCAAGTACTGAAAAATCCAAAAGGGTAAGGCCCGAAATCTACCCTACCTGATTACAAGACAAGACTAAAGGCGAGTGATCCGAATGAATCTGTGTGGATGCCACAAAGTTTGAGTTAGGCCACACCGATATGACTCCATCACAAACTAGAACCCAGTCGATCTTGTTGAGACTACACCTATCGCTGGACATAAATGTGAAACCCAAACTCCATCACAAACTAGAACCTGATCGATCTTGCTGAGACTAGAACCATCGCTGGACACAAACATGATAGAATTAGCTCCAATTTGATTTCTGTTTTTCATCTCTTTGGAAATATATATGGCTAAATTTATAATGGAATGATAACTTTTAATCCTCTCATCTTTGCTTAGTTTCCACAAACAACTTCTACTGAGCAAAGTGCACCACAACCTATTGGATCTAAACATCAATCATTTTATTATTTTTAAACATGTGAATATGAAAAAAGTATACATATTGAATGCTATTTGATCTAGTGCAAGATTCCGAAACACCTTCTTGCTCATAGAAAGTTGTCTGTTGAGTACCTAAAAATCATTCACGTACTAAACTAGTGACAAGTTGGTCGTAATTTTGGTTTTTTAACTCTTTAAACGCAGAAGCTTAATTAACGTGACACAGGACGCGTTCCGTGGTTAACATCTTTCTTTCTGTATGATGAGTACAAGGTTTTTTTAAATGCTAAAAGAACATAATATGTCTTAAATCCTCATGGTGTTATTTAGTATTTGTTTTTTTTTTTTCAAGTTTCAATTGTCATGAAGTGTTGTGTGCGAACACTTACCTATCAATATCCAAGAACTTAATCATAAATTTCATGGTTGTTGTAAGTTGTGTGTAAAATTACAAAGTATGTGTGGATGGGCTAAATTAGTGTCAAATGGCAATCAGGGTGTGCATGGGTGTGGGCTGTTATACGTTACATTAGAGGCTACATGTTTGTCTAAGTAGTTCCCATAGAATTTTCCTTTTCAATTCTATGTAAATATATTGGTATAGATTTTTTAAGGTTTGATGAATTTTTAATTCCTCTTATGATTCAATAATTTCCTCAAACAATTTCAACTGCCAAGCAAAGTGCACCACCACAAGTTGGCTTTAAACATAAATTGTTTTTTTAAGCGGTGACCGCTGTTGGTTTCAGACTTTATAGTTCTCACTCAATAACTCACGAACTGATTTCAAAATAGAAAATAAAAAAACCTTTTAATGCAACTCTCAAATATAAGAACTGTACGTGACTTCAAAATGAATAAGAAAAGCTGCTGCACTTTTATTCATACTGAACATGGCTATTTATAGCCTTACAATGACCCCACATGATGCGAATAAAAAATGGAATAAAAAGAAAGATGCTCTCCTAATCTCCTAAAGAATTGGTAAACTCATGACTCATTCTACCAAAACGTGCAGAAACACCTAACGGTCACTTCATCACACTTGGTCAAACCATTTTACCAACACTCTTATTAAAACAATATAATATAAACTAAGTCTTCATATATCCATCCACTTCACGTGACACATGAAGAATTCTTATTCCAAGCAAACTACTGAACAACTCATAACCCGCAATCCGCGACCCACGAACAAACCCGAATAAAGCCAACAGACCGCATCCGAAAACGCCTTTGGCTCAGTTAAGTTTCTAGGGTTACTCGTATCTTCTATATATTGTAACCTACATATTCAATAATATTCAAAATCGGTTACAGTAACCGTAGAAACTTAACTGAGCCAGTGGCCCATAGTCTAATAATTTGTTTTTCTCCTTTGCTGTCCACCATTTTATCTTGGCTTTTGGATTCTTGAGAATAATCGACAACACCAAGCCCCCCTCGGTCACATATCCGGGTAAGACACCGAGTCCTTGACCACTTCTCATATACCTCCTTTCATGAATTAAAAATTCGAAAAGGGTGAGGCCCGAGTGATCCGAATGAATCTGTGTGGCTGCCATAAGGTTTGTGTTAGGCCACTCCAACATGTATCGTCACAAAGTTGAACCCGATCGATCTTGTTGAGACTAGGCCCATTGCTGACATAAATATTAAACCCAAACTCCACAAACTCGAACCCGATAGACTACTACTAGACCCATCGCTGGACGTAAAAATTAGCTCCCATGGACTTCTGTTTTTCATTTCTATGAAAATATATTTGGATAGATTTATAATGGATTGACAACTTTTCATCCTCTCATCTTTAATTACTTTCCCCAAACAATTTCTACTGAGCAAAGTGCACCACAACGTGTAGGATTCAAACCTACATCATGATTTTATCTTTTAAACATGTGAATATGAAACAAGTATACATTTCGGATGCTATTTCCTCTAATGCAAGATTCCGAAATACTATGTTAGCTCTTCGGAAGTTGTCTGGCGTGTGCCTAAAAATCATTCACTAAACTAGTGACAAGTTGGTCATTGGAAGATTTTGTTTTTGAAAATTTTAAAAACCCCAGATTAATTAACATGACACACGACATGTTACAATATTATTTTTCACGGGTTTCATCTCTGTCCTCTACCCGTTTCATGATTAACATCTTTATTTTTGTATGATTTAGTTCTTAAATCATAAGACAAATACTTGCACTTGGAAAGACGGGTACAAGTTTTTTTAAAAGTTAAACGAACACAATATGTCCTAAATCATCATAATTCAATTTCAAATGAACATATATTTACAATAAAGTGTTGAAAACATACTATTGTTACATAAATGTAAAACAATTTATACACTATTACATAGATTATATAAGCTGCATCATAACACACAATTCCAAAGCAACAATATACAAACAAGGAGCATTTCAATCTATTAAGGTGAACCTTGTTGCTAAGGATTTATCTTATTTTTATTCTTCAAATTCTTTGCCAATTTAGTAGCAGAACTTGCCATAGTCTCACCCATCATCGTGGAAACATGCTTCTTTTTTGGAGGGATAACGCTTGCTGGTTTCTCCTTTGTCTTCCCTCCTCCCTTTGTGTTTTTCTGGTAGCTATCTCCTTGCGCTTTGTCTGCCATTGATTTTCTTTTGCCAAGATTTTCCCAATCACCGTAGACTATTGTTGTGTATCAAACAAAACAACCTTAGCAATTCACAATGGATGATATGTTAGGTTATATACAAGTAAAGTTCCCCACATCCTGGAACTTACAAATATTTTTCTTTCTTCTTGTTGAGTAATTTACATAGTTTGTTTGCGCTTGCTGTAAGTTATTTAGTATATTTGAAATTTTCAACTTTCAAGTGTCATTAAGTGTTTTGTGTGAACATTTATTCATCAAAATCCTAGAAGTTAATCTTAAATTTCATGGCTATCGTATGCAAAATTACAATGTCTGCGTGGAAGGGCATAACTAGTATTAAATGGCAATCTGGGTGTGCATGGGTGTGGGCTATTATGTGTTACATTAGAGGCTACTTGCTAGTCTAATTAGTTCCCATGTGAATGTTCCTTTTCATTTCTGTGTAAATATATAGGGATTGATTTTTTAAGGGTTAATAAATTTAATTCCTCTTATTCTTAAATAGTTTACTCGAACAGTTTCAATTGCAAAGCAAAGTGCAACACCACGCATTGGCTTCAAACATAAATAGTTTTTTAAAGCCATGAGCACATCCGATAACGCCTTTTCCCTATTTGTTCTTCTCCTTTGCTCTACACCTTTTTATCTTGGCTTTTAGATTCTTGAGAATAATCAACAACACCAAGTCCCCCTTGTTCACATACTCACATCTCCGGCGTAAGATACTAGTCCATGATCGCTTCCCATATACCTTCTTTCAAGTACTGAAAAATCCAAAAGGGCAAGGCCCGAAATCTACCCTACCTGATTACAAGACAAGACTAAAGGCGAGTGATCCGAATGAATCTGTGTGGATGCCACAAAGTTTGAGTTAGGCCACACCGATATGACTCCATCACAAACTAGAACCCAGTCGATCTTGTTGAGACTACACCTATCGCTGGACATAAATGTGAAACCCAAACTCCGTCACAAACTAGAACCTGATCGATCTTGCTGAGACTAGAACCATCGCTGGACACAAACATGATAGAATTAGCTCCAATTTGATTTCTGTTTTTCATCTCTTTGGAAATATATATGGCTAAATTTATAATGGAATGATAACTTTTAATCCTCTCATCTTTGCTTAGTTTCCACAAACAACTTCAAACAACTTCTACTGAGCAAAGTGCACCACAACCTATTGGATCTAAACATCAATCATTTTATTATTTTTAAACATGTGAATATGAAAAAAGTATACATATTGAATGCTATTTGATCTAGTGCAAGATTCCGAAATACCTTCTTGCTCATAGAAAGTTGTCTGTTGAGTACCTAAAAATCATTCACGTACTAAACTAGTGACAAGTTGGTCGTAATTTTGGTTTTTTAACTCTTTAAACGCAGAAGCTTAATTAACGTGACACAGGACACGTTGCAATATTATTTTGGCATGAATTTACGGGTTTCAACTTTGTCCTTTACCGCGTTCCGTGGTTAACATCTTTCTTTCTGTATGATGAGTACAAGGTTTTTTTAAATGCTAAAAGAACATAATATGTCTTAAATCCTCATGGTGTTATTTAGTATTTGTTTTTTCAAGTTTCAATTGTCATGAAGTGTTGTGTGCGAACACTTACCTATCAATATCCAAGAACTTAATCATAAATTTCATGGTTGTTGTAAGTTGTGTGTAAAATTACAAAGTATGTGTGGATGGGCTAAATTAGTGTCAAATGGCAATCAGGGTGTGCATGGGTGTGGGCTGTTATACGTTACATTAGAGGCTACATGTTTGTCTAAGTAGTTCCCATAGAATTTTCCTTTTCAATTCTATGTAAATATATTGGTATAGATTTTTTAAGGTTTGATGAATTTTTAATTCCTCTTATGATTCAATAATTTCCTCAAACAATTTCAACTGCCAAGCAAAGTGCACCACCACAAGTTGGCTTTAAACATAAATAGTTTTTTAAGCGGTGACCGCTGTTGGTTTCAGACTTTATAGTTCTCACTCAATAACTCACGAACTGATTGCAAAATAGAAAATAAAAAAACCTTTTAATGCAACTCTCAAATATAAGTGTAGGTCCCTCGGAGGTTGAGGTTTAACCTATTCCTTGTTATGTCTAACACACTAGCGAGTGCGGAATCCAAGCTAGCATGCAAACCGAGAAAGAACAAGCACAAACACAACACACAAGTCTTCACCGATTAACACCACTTGTATTAATACGTATGAAAGGTTCGGTTACAGCACAAGGTTTACAAATGTATTTTGCAAACTCTCTCTAACTCTCGTGTGTGTGTGTTCTGAACAGAATGCTCTCACTCTTTCACCTCTCTATTCTGTCTGTCTATTTTTCTGTCTCACTTAGAAGTGAACACAATGCATGGGTATATATACCCGAACACAGCATGTCTGGTCGAAGGATCAGATAGATGATCGAACGATCATCTATCGATCTGAAACAGCTCGAAGGATCAACATGTACCTCGAAGGATGACATCTTTCGAGGTCCATCAATCGAAGGCTTATCTTTCGAGCTCATCGAAGGATCTAAACTATCCTTCGATGACACATCCTTCGACCTAAACATCTTTCAACCAATGTTCTAACTGTTTGGTCAAGTCAAACCAGGAGGATGGTTGACTTGGTCAAACTTACAAGACTAACAAAGACATCGTTTGGTATCATGACAAAATACAGACAAAGTACAGACACAAGTGCACCAACAAACTCCCCCTTGGCTGTAGCTTTGTCTCGAATTTTATTACTTGATCTTTGTCTCGATCTTTGTGTCTTCAAGTCTTTGACGTCCTTTCAAGTCTTCAACGTCGGAGGATCTTTAAAGTCTTCACGTCTTGAAAGCAGAAAGTGTACCAACAAACTCCCCGTTTCATGTAGGAAGTGTGTTGACAAACTCCCCCTTAACATAAGCTCCCCCTTGAGTTATGCTCGTGAGATACTTGTTCTTTATGAATTGAGATCCTTGTGGTGTTGATGATGGCCAGCGGCAACTCGATCTTCTTCATCACTTGAGCGCCTTCACGTCGTGTCTTCATTCCGAAGCTTGTCATCTACCATGTTCTCCTTGCCTTTAGAATCTGCACATGCAAGAAATCTAAACGCGTAATGAGAACAACTGCTTGGAACATCATAAGTAAACGACACACATGTGACCATTGCATAATCAAACACCGTCCGACAGTTTGAAAGTTTTAACAATTTTTATCAATTTTAACTTTCAAAACTTGCAAATTTCGACCGTTTATGAAGATTTAGTCGTTTCGGTTTTCTTTCAGGTTTCAGGTAACAAAGACTCGAGCTCCAACATCGTACGATCGAAAATAAAACAGAAATAAAATCTTTTTGGCTTTTATAAAGTTTATATTAAAACACACCTAAAATCTTTTTGGTATTTTGAATATTTCAAATTTAAAGACTGAAAGCAGTAAGTAAATATATACAAAGATGCAGAAACGAAAAGCACTAAATAAATATTTACAGACATTCTTTTTGCGAGTTTCGAGGGTAAGAGAATCATATCAGTGTACGGTCATGTCAAAACGCTCTTGTTGTTCTTTTAGTTAACATTAAGATAAGCATCCTATAACAATTATCGGTATTGTTGTCCACATAAACTCAACTTATCATTTGTAATCATGGCGCGGGGATACGTTAAGGTATGATTTATACTTACCGACCGGTGTTCATCCACATCACGACACATTCCCGTATCAAGGTATGCACGAGGATTCATCTTACCGGTGAGTATACCGATTATCATCTGTTTGACCGTATATGATGTGAGATTCTCACTTATTTTGATTGAAAACAAGCCCTATGTGATAGAATCACTTATTGATGAGGAACTTGTTTTTCATATGCATGAGGGCACAGGAGCAAGTCCGTGAACAGGTCAGTACTTTCGTACAGCAGAGAGACGAACTTGACTCCCGGATAAATGTGATATATTATCACTTATTTTGAGGGACATGTGATTGTTTATCACTTATTGAGGTCGAATGCAATATGTACACGTATGTATGGTATCATGGAAGATCTAGACTTGCGTCCCCGTTATTTTTCGGTAAAAGATACAACCATGATACCCAGATGATAAGCAGCATAAAGACCGAATATCTCAGAACCTCGGCAATCTATCAAACGAAATTTCGGTACTAAGACCATATGCCAATGAATGGTTCCCACCGAGTCTTCAGTCGATTTAAGTTTATATCACCCTGCACACTTTAAAATGATTGTGAGCCTACCGATACATCTTATATAGAGCTGCTTATCGTTTTTCATTTAAGATTTAAAGAGGTTTGGACAGACCACTGATGTACTATCATTTTCTCTTTTGCTCGCCAGGAAACTCATTTTTGTTTTTCTATTGTTTTTGTGTTTTTTAAAAAAAAAAATTTCGATGTTTTTGGATTTTCAAATTTGGATTTACTCCCCCTAAAATCAACAAACTAAGATAAAATTTAAAACACAAAGGTATATACAAAAATGATTTTCCGATGTTGGTTTTACTCTTGCTTGACCTTAATACCGTTTACCAATAATAAATAGTCAAATCTTGATTTATCAAAAGCTTTGGTAAAAAGGTCGGCACGTTGGTCATCGGTGTGGACGTAAGCAACATCGATTAGCCTTTTCTCAAAGCAATCACGTATGAAGTGATACTTAATGTCGATGTGCTTAGTCTTTGAATGCTGCACAGGATTTTTAGTGATCTGTAAGGCAGCAGAATTATCAACATAAATAGGAGTAGTTAGGAATTCAAAACCGTAGTCGCGCATTTGTTGTTGGATCCATAGGACTTGGGAGCAACAACTTGAGGCAGCAATGTATTCAGCTTCGCATGTTGATGTAGCGACGCATGTCTGCTTCTTGCACTGCCATGTGACTAGGCGATTTCCCAAAAACTGACATCCAGCCGTTGTGGATTTTCCGTCGATTTTGCATCCGCCAAAATCAGAATCACTGAATGCGATCAAGTCAAAGTTATTATCCCTAGGGTACCATAGACCGGTGTCAGGGCAACCCTTCAAATAACGAAAAATCCTTTTTACAGCTGCAAGATGTGAGGCCTTCGGGTTGACTTGATATCTGGCAAGCAGGCACGTTGGGTACATTATATCTGGTCTTGATGCTGTGAGGTACATAAGAGATCCGATCATCGCGCGATAGTATGAGGGGCTAACAGCTTCACCCTTCAAGTCTGGAGTAATTCCGTGATTTTGCGGTAATGGGGTACCGATGGGCGTTGCATCAGACATCTGGAACCGGCTCAAGATGTCACCAACATATTTAGTCTGATGGATGAATATCCCAGACTCGGTTTGTTGTACTTGTAGGCCCAAAAAGAAAGTCATTTCCCCCATAGCACTCATCTCGAATTTATCCTGCATAATGCGCTCGAAATTCCTACACAAAACATCATTAGTAGAACCAAATATAATATCATCAACGTATACCTGAACCAGTAGAAGATCTCCATCTTGTTCTTTGACGAAAAGAGTACAATCGATAAGACCTCTGCGAAATCCATTCTCCAGCAAATAATTAGATAAGGTTGCGTACCAAGCTCGCGGTGCTTGATGAAGACCATAGAGAGCTTTGTTGAGCAACCAAACCCGATCGGGATGGATAGGATCTTCAAAACCTGGAGGCTGTTCGACGTACACCTCTTCTTCCACCACACCATGCAAGAATGCACTTTTCACGTCCATCTGGTATACCTTGAAACCTTTGAATGAGGCATAAGCCAGAAAGATCCGAATTGCTTCTAGACGTGCAACAGGTGCATACACTTCGTTGTAGTCGATCCCTTCTATCTGACGAAAACCTTGAACGACTAGCCTTGCTTTGTTTCGAATAACGATTCCACGGTCATCCTTTTTGCATTTAAACACCCAGCGGGTACCAATCTTCTTGTAACCAGCAGGTTTCTCTACGAGTTTCCAGACACCAAGCTTCTGGAATTGTTGCAGTTCTTCCTGCATTGCTTCAACCCAAGAGTTATCTTTCAAAGCTTCTTTCCAAGTTCTTGGCTCTTCCTGTGAGACATAACACGCGAAAGACCAATCATTTTGTTGACCAGATTCTCGGATAGCTGCATACAAGCCTGCATTGTTGTTGTTTCGCAACATGTTTCTTGTTTGAACGCCACTCTGTACATTTCCAATGATGTTTTGTTGAGGATGGGTATTGTGAATCCTTGTTTCTGGATTATCTTGAACTGTAAAATTTGTACCCAGATTGTTGAGATTGAGATCAACAACTAATTCAATGCCCGGAATTGACGAAGAGGATGATGCAGTAGCTTCAGCTGTTCTAGGGACGTCCACAGGAGAAGTACCCTCTGAAGTACCATGAACTGCTGTCATTGGAGCTTCTTGATCTGCATCGAGAAATTCATCATCCTCTGAAGATTCGTTCAAATCGGTAGCATCGTGAAAATCCTCATTATCGAGAGCATTGTTGTTCACTGAAGATGGTTCTTGATTGACAATAATGGGACGAACCAACGGTGAATCTGTTGCATTGTCACTCTCGAAAAACATCCTTGCTGCAGCATTTTCTTCAACTGTTTCAACATTGATCGAATTGAAAAAGTCATCGTACTCAAACATCCAAGGCTGACCTGGACATTTGACTGGTAAAGTGTGCCTTTGTACTCTGACTTCAGACCATTCCTCGACCCTTTTAGTCTCGAGATTCCAGACTCTTAAGTTTGGGGTGGAATACCCAAGAAAGTATTCTTCAATGGCTCTAGCCCCAAACTTTCCATTAGGATCGATTATTGTGCAAGGAGCTCCAAACGGTTCAAGATATGACAGATCTGGTTTCCGTTTGTTAATAAGCTCAAAACAGGTCTTGCTGTGCCTTTTGACTGTAAGGACTCGGTTCAACGTATAACATGCAGAGGCCACAGCTTCAGTCCAGAATGGAATCGGCAATTGTGACTCTACCAACATAGTCCTAGCAGTCTCGAACAATGTGCGGTTCTTACGTTCAGCGACGCCATTCTGTTGAGGAGTATAAGCTGCACTAAATTCGTGAAGAATACCTTTTGAAGTGCAAAACTCCGCCATGGCATGATTTTTGAATTCAGTACCATTGTCGCTACGTATCCGCCTAACCTTCAAGTTATAAAGATTCTCAATCTGAATGATCAAGTTTTTGATAATACCGAAGGTTTCACTCTTGTGTGCCATGAACGCCACCCAAGAAAATCTTGAATAATCATCAGTTATCACGAGGCAATATTGATCATTCCGGATGCTTTTATGCTTGACAGGACCGAACAAATCCATGTGCAAACGTTCAAGCGGAACGGCCACCGTGTTGATCTTCTTTGTAGGGTGTCGCTTCTTCGTTTGTTTTCCTTTTTGGCACGAAACACAGACGTCTTGAAGATGGAAGTTTTTAAGAGGAACACCATTCACCAATTCATTTGACACCAAATGATTCATTTTGCGTAAGTGAATGTGACCCATTCGTCTGTGCCAAGAGATTGAGTCTTTTTCTGTGGCTTTGGAAACGAAACAAGTTGCTTGTGCAGACGTAGTAATAGCTTGGCTCATATCAAGGACATACAGATCATTTATCCTTGGAGCCGACAAGAGAATCCATTCTTTTGGAATTTTGAAGCCGGGTTTCAGCACATAACATCCATTTGCATCAAAGTGTACTAAGAACTGTTTATCACAAATTTGAGAAACACTAAGAAGATTGTGATCAAGTTGTTGTACGAAGTTGATCTTATCAAAGCTAACAACCCCGTTGGAAATCATTCCTTCACCCGTAATATATCCGCCTTTATCTCCGGCAAAAGCAACATAACCTCCTCTAATAGATTTGACATCGTAGAGAAGCTTCATGTCGCCGGTCATGTGCCTGGATGCCCCACTATCAACAATCCAATGACTACTGATAGTTCCTCCTGGAACACCCTGCACATGAACTCACACAATTAGTTGGAGATGGGGACCCAAGCCATTGTGGTCTTGGGTCTTCCATTTTCATCAATAACAATAACTTCTATTCTTTGATGATTTGAAAATTGTGATGGTCCCCCTGAATTTTTAACCGTTTTAGGTTTCCAGGTCTGTTTTGGTTTACCAGTGTCATTCTTTAAAATTTTAACTTCATGGTTATCAGAAGTTTTTGAATTTTCTGGTTTGATAGAAACAGATGGTTTGTTAACCACATCGGTTTTAATTGCCTTTTCAATTTTCTTGACCTGTTGGCGTTTCTGTTTCTTTTCCCTTTCTTTTACAAGGCGGGGATCTTGTTTTACAGAAACAGATCGTTTGCGGTCAGTTTGGTCACGGGGATCATCTTCTTTGGCTTTTAATTTATGAAGATACGGACAATTTCGAATGATATGTCCAATTGTACCACATTCAAAACACGATCTTCGTTCAACAAACCCCGAAGTATCATGTGATCGTCTTGCCGATGATGAACTTTGTGATCCCGAGGTACTAGGTTTTGAACAACTTGGTTCATTCCTTTTCATCACTGTTGCTTTCTTGACAAAATCTAAGTTAGATTGATTTTCATACGTTTCAATTTTGTCCGTTCCCTTAGATTTCACAAAGTTCACATTCTTGTTCTTCTTCTTATTCGGCTTCCTTTGATTTTGAGTCGGTGTTTTACCTCTTGGTTTGGTATGATTTTGCTGTTTTTGCACTGTTGGTAATTTCTGATTGCCAAATTGTTTTCGAACTTCGGCCTTGGGGATAGGAGGGCACTGTGTTACAGTAACATGTGATCCTGTCTTTCCCAAAAACTTACTTGTTGAATTTTCAAAGACTTTACTGATTAATGATTGATTAACATTCTTAATAGGAAAATCTTTGTCTGAATAAACTTTATCATCACCAACAAGAGTGTACAGCAAATCCACACTCTCCGACTCTTTTGCAGACGAGGACTCAATTGCAACAGTCTTAGCGGGTTTTGGAGGAGGATCACATAGAATATGATTCTCAAGAGGTATGTCCTCTTCTTTTATCACCGCATCAGACTTTGCTGAATCAGTATCATCAGACTCATCATCAGAAGAATCAGAATCCTCACTGTATATCACAACTGGAGGAACCTGATTTGGTTCGGCAGAAGACACACATGTATCTGCTGACACATCTGAATCTGATGATACCTCTTTCTTGTATCCGAGTCCAGCTGCAAATTCCTTAACGTCTAGAGGAACAGATGGTACAAAGAAAGTTCTATCTTCCTCGTCAGGCATGGCATCATAATTGTTTCTCACGGGTGGTGGACATTTCTTGTAGCCTATGCATGTGACATCCCGTTTCTCTTTCTGTACATCAATGATGTGATCCAACACATAGCTAGAGCTTAAATAACTGTCTAACTTGAGTCGGATCGCCTCACTTTCAGTTTTAACACAAGCCATTTCCTTTTGCATTACCTCAAGACGAGTTATATACAAATTAATGTCAGTTTGTTTTCTGGAAACCATTTTAGTTAACTCGGTTTTATCTTTCTTTAATTTTTCAATTACCGATTTAAACTCCTTTTCATGGTTTTCATAAAACATGTTGGCTTCTGTGCACTTAGAAAGATCCACGGTTAATTTCTGATTGTGGATAAATGTCACATCATATTTCTCCTGCAAAGCCTCGTGTTTGCTTTGCAATTCACACCACTTATCATTCAATGAAACATGTTTGTCTTGCAAGTCAAACAAACTAGCTTGTACAGCATCATGTTTGCCTTGCAACTCAGACATGTTTGCTTCTAAATCAGCACATTTAACATGCAAACTATCACAGTTATCACAGCTACCAGAAGTGGGTTCATCGACACATACCTGACTTGATGAACTGTCGACATTAGCCATAAAGGCTGAATGGAGAGAAGACGAAGAATAAGCAGCTTGATCCACCAAAATAGATCTTCTTTGAGTTTCTGCTGCAGCTTCTCCCAATAGCTCATCAATATTAGCATCGACTGACGCACTTGATGTCTCATCCACATGATCATCGCCTGAACTCGAGGATTCTTCATCTGAACTTCTACTATAACCAGAAGAGTCTTCATCCTCAGAAGAGTCACCACCATTGGCGGAAGATTCTCCACCACTGGCGTGATTTAAATCCTTGACAATTTCAGCAAAACAAGCTGTTCCATCTGGAACATCATTTCCCAACTGGATTGACCAATCACATCCTTCATCTACTTGAACCACAAGTGCCTGGTTGGCATTAGATGGTCCTGCTTGACTCTGGTTGTTGACAGGCACCAATGTTCGCTCATTGTTCCTTCCTTGGTTCTGATTTGCCCTGTTGCCTTGACCTCTGAAAGGATTTTGGTTTCCATGTTGAGATGGCCTCGTACATTCACGTTTGAAATGACCATGTTCACCACAATTGAAGCATTTAACAGCCTGTTTATCAAACCCATACTTGGTGTCTTTCTTACTTTCCAAGCTGGTTCTGCCCGTTCTTTCCATGAAATCCTTTGCTCACCTAACAGCACTGGCAAAGGCCCATTTGATGTCCATCATCTCCATCTCCTCTTTATCTATCTGCTGATAGTCTTCTTGTGTCAGATTAATGTTGCCAATCTGACCTTCCACCAATCCACAGTATGCGCTTACCAAAGTGTTTAGCAGCTCCATGTGTTCCTTTGCTACTTCCACACTGACTTTAGAAAAGCTTGAGGTGTCGAGCCGTACTGTATTTGGCTTTGACTGCTGACTAGCAGATGATGTGCTTCCATAACATGCTTGCTGTTGAGGAGGAAGTGGATTCCCATACATGTCAGTTTCTCTGATAGGCTGTTGTGGTGCTGGTTGAGGAACTGGATTAAGCGGATTTCCATACATGTCTGTTGTTGGAGGAGGAGTGCCATACAAGCTAGTGCTAGACACAAATGTTGTTTGAATTGGAGCGTGTGAAGAAGGTTTTGTAGAAGTCCTAGAAGCTCCATAATACATTTCAGGATTTTGTGGCACTGGAACTCTTTTTGCCTTGAGAGTTTCTTCCTGATTCTTGTTTTCCAGGAGTTGAGCAAAGTCACTGAAGTTTGTTGTATCCAAAGTGCCATTGTACTTCATGATTTCTAAGAAATTATTCCATTGAGGTGGCAGTGCATCTGCAAACTTCTTCACTATCTCTGCTGAAGTTGTTACAACCCCAATGTTTGCCAATTCAGTCAGCAAATGATTAAATCGACTTGTCAAATCTCCTAAAGATTCATTCTGCATACAAGTAAAACCATCAAACTCTTTCTTTAGCAGGTCTTTTCTCAATTGACGTGTCGCTTCATTTCCTACGCCCCTTGTTTTCAATGCGTCCCACAACCTCTTCGTTGTCTTGTGACTGACAAATTGATGATAAATATCTTTACTTAACGCCTGAGTAAGAATGGCATACGCTTTCTTCTCTAAGTCATAGACCTTCTTCTGATCGTCCGTCAGATCGGCAAACGTAGCAGCAGATGAAGCGGCAACCTCTATTGTTTGATCAAAATCTGTGATAAAACGCAACCACAATTCTGTATTTTGACCAAGGACGTATGTATGAAATCTATCAAACCATCCCGGATATTCACTTAAATGCATCAACTTTGGAGGCCTATTCAAACTTCCCGTTTCACTTTCGCTTAGCAAAATGCTTTGAACACTTGGAGCTTGATTTGATACGAATGCCCATTGACCGGTAGATGTAGCATTAGCTTGCGAACCCGAATCCGGAGCCGGAGTACCAAAATACATCTCTGCATTTACCGGAACACCCCACATCGAATTCATTTTTGATTAAGAAAAATTGTTACACCAGCCGAAGGATCTGAGATCGAAAGACCTGAAAAACACAAACTTGTTAACCTTAAACAGACAAGTATCGAAGGATCAATACTTGTTCGAAGGATCAACAGTGTTCGAAAGATCACTGTTGAGTTTCGAACAATGATTTCGAAAGACTCTCCAATCGAAGGATCCTTGTCTTTCGAAAAAGAACTGTAGACCGAAAGATGTATGCTTCGAAAAGATTCCTTGGATCGAATGATAAGTCACAGACTTCGAAGGATGTTCGAAGGATGATTATCTATCGAACCTCCTTTGATCGAAAGATGATCTTTCGACTTCGAAGGATATCTTTCGAACGGACTGACACAGTTGACAAAGAGTGACAGGTTGGTGAAAAAGGTGATGGGTTGGTGAAATCTTTCGGCAGAAAGGTATGGTCAGACCATACACTCTTACCAAAGCAGATTTGAACAATAAAATATACCCAAAAATCGAAGGTTCTGCCCAGAAACCGGTCACCGGAGTAAGCCGGAATGTTGGCCGGAGAAGACCAAACACCTTAAAAACAGATTTTTAAGTTACCCAAACCTTCCTTTAACACACCCGATAAGTTTAGAACACGTTTTAACAACTGAAAATGCGAGAAAAACACAGAAAACGGCTGCAAAACCAAGGAGTTTTTGTCCAAAACACTCCAAAGCTTGTATAAAACCCGGTTTTTAACAAGGAAAAGAGCCACGGCTCTGATACCACTTGTAGGTCCCTCGGAGGTTGAGGTTTAACCTATTCCTTGTTATGTCTAACACACTAGCGAGTGCGGAATCCAAGCTAGCATGCAAACCGAGAAAGAACAAGCACAAACACAACACACAAGTCTTCACCGATTAACACCACTTGTATTAATACGTATGAAAGGTTCGGTTATAGCACAAGGTTTACAAATGTATTTTGCAAATTCTCTCTAACTCTCGTGTGTGTGTGTTCTGAACAGAATGCTCTCACTCTTTCACCTCTCTATTCTGTCTGTCTATTTTTCTGTCTCACTTAGAAGTGAATACAATGCATGGGTATATATACCCGAACACAGCATGTCTGGTCGAAGGATCAGATAGATGATCGAACGATCATCTATCGATCTGAAACAGCTCGAAGGATCAACATGTACCTCGAAGGATGACATCTTTCGAGGTCCATCAATCGAAGGCTTATCTTTCGAGCTCATCGAAGGATCTAAACTATCCTTCGATGACACATCCTTCGACCTAAACATCTTTCAACCAATGTTCTAACTGTTTGGTCAAGTCAAACCAGGAGGATGGTTGACTTGGTCAAACTTACAAGACTAACAAAGACATCGTTTGGTATCATGACAAAATACAGACAAAGTACAGACACAAGTGCAACAACAATAAGAACTGTACGTGACTTCAAAGTGAATAAGAAAAGCTGCTGCACTTTTATTCATACTGAACATGGCTATTTATAGCCTTACAATGACCCCACATGATGCGAATAAAAAATGGAATAAAAGGAAAGATGCTCTCCTAATCTCCTAAAGAATTGGTAAACTCATGACTCATTCTACCAAAACGTGCAGAAACACCTAACGGTCACTTCATCACACTTGGTCAAACCATTTTACCAACACTCTTATTAAAACAATATAATATAAACTAAGTCTTCATATATCCATCCACTTCACGTGACACATGAAGAATTCTTATTCCATGCAAACTACTGAACAACTCATAACCCGCAATCCGCGACCCACGAACAAACCCGAATAAAGCCAACAATCACCCCCTTAATCGGTGTTTGTTCGTACCGCTTTCTTCACAACAATGTCGGTTCATCATCTTCACATCGGTTCAAGTTGAGCTCTTCTGTTTTCTCCCACTTTGGACACTCCGATATATAATGCCCGACCTGGTTGAACTTGTAACATTTAACCCGGCTCTTGTCCCGTTGGAATCGACCGTCTCCTCGACCTCTCCCGGACTCCCGACCTCCACCTCGGCCACGCCCATAGTCTTCGCGGTTCAATTTACTACAACCACAATGCTCACACTTGTGCTCCTTTTCTTTTGCCTTCTCTTCCGAACCTGCAAACAAGAGTTGGTTTTGATGCTCGGCTTGAGTCTCCGCATCCTTGACCCGTTCCTCATATGCCTTTAGCCGGCCAACAACATCATCAAAACCGACGGTCTTCAAGTCTACAAGCTGCTCTATAGACGCCACCATATGAATGAACCGTTTAGGTAACCCCATAAGAAATCTCTTCACCGCCTTTGTTTCCTCTATTTCCGAACCGAGTGAGGCGGCTCGCGAAGCATATCCCGACAACCTATGAGCAAAGTCATCAACAACTTCTTGATCCTTCATTTTCAGATGATCAAACTCTCCCATGAGAGTGTGAAGTCTTGCTTCTCGAATCCGTTCCGCACCCAAATGACGGGTTTTGATGGCACCCCACATATCCTTCGCCGTTTTGAGATTCCCTATTTGCAACGTTTGTTCCTCGGGAATAGATTGAAACAAAAGAGCGATTCCAATATGATTCTTCTTCGCATCCACGTTGGTTCCCGGTTCGATTTGCTCCCACACCCCGTGAACATTGAAGATAACTCGCATCCTCATGGCCCATACCGTATAATTCGTGGATGACAACACCGGGCATTGAAGAGAAAGGGTGTTGTTCTCCTTAACGGTGACCAAAGCTTGATTCTCCGTATTAGGCATAGTTGTAAAATCCTGCTCTACCAAAGATTAATAATCAACTAAAACACTGCTGAAAGTTTTACCTGCAAACACCTTTTGCTACCTTTCTCCTGCTGCTTTACAGGCCCCTTTAACCTACACACTTGATTATTACCTTCTGGTCACTTAATATCTCCTTCGTTCTTCGATCAACAACTGGGTTAACAAGCCCGCTGATTTGGCCTTAATCACGACTCGTCTCCGCTACCCTCTTGATCCCCTAGAACATAAACTCTCGAACCCGCTGACATGCGATCACCTAGTTCTCTCCGATCACTGCTGATCTATCACCTCCGATCACTGCACACCGGTAACTTTTGATCGTTGCAGCCTTGACAACTCCGATCGCTCCTTCCTACGATCAGATCAGAATGTAGCCCCTCTTCACTCGATCTAAGCTCTGATACCAAATGTTGGTTTCAGACTTTATAGTTCTTACTCAATAACTCACGAACTAATTGCAAAATAGAAAATAAAAAAACCTTTTAATGCAACTCTCAAATATAAGAATTGTACGTGACTTCAAAGTGAATAAGAAAAGCTGCTGCACTTTTATTCATACTGAACATGGCTATTTATTAGGGGTGTGCAAAAAAATCCGAATCCGAATTATCCGAAATTCCGAATCCGAATTATCCGAAAATTCGGATTCTGATAGTGATTTTGATAATTTTCGGATATGTCGGATATCCGATATCCGAAACAATAAATAATATTATTTTTTACTATTAAATATATATTATAACATATGTTGGTAACCCTAGGTTCCACCCCCTTTTTCACCCACGCCTCCAACTGCCACTCCTTCAGATCTTCATCATCCATCATCCTTTAGACCTTCAGATCTTCATCGTCACATCTTTCATCAACCCTCGTTGAAACCAAATCGTCATCTAAATACTACAAGCCTTCAATCTTCATCGTCGCCCATTCCGTTGGCTTCTCGTTCCCGTCACCCATCACAGGAAGCGACCCTATTTACTTATCGTTCTCAATAATAGCCTTGTACTCTCGCAGGATGCAGCCTGACACAAGCTCGAGTTGGTATGATTGAGAAGAAAACCATAACTTTGAAGCAGATCTGATTAAAAGCTATAGGTAGATCTACTTATGACTTGAGAAAAGTAAATATAATATTCACTTCTTCATATTGGAATATGTTAATGGTTGCTGTATGTTGATTATTTCCTCATTTTTGAATTATTATTGAATCACAGAAAGAAATATAATGTATGGTGGCGTTGGGTGATGATAAAGATAAGTTTTAATTTTAGTCATGTTGGAAACATATATTTTCTTCTAGAATTTGGATATCCGATTCAAATATCCGAATCCGTATCCGAATTTTCGGATATCCGAAATTCGGATATCCGAATTTTCGGATACGGATTCGGATACCAAAATCCACTATCCAAAATTTTCGGATATCCGAATTTCGGATATCCAAAACACCGGATATCCGAATTTGAACACCGCTACTATTTATAGCCTAACAATGACCCCACATGATGCGAATAAAAAATGGAATAAAAAGAAAGATGCTCTCCTAATCTCCTAAAGAATTGGTAAACTCATGACTCATTCTACCAAAACGTGCAGAAACACCTAACGGTCACTTCATCACACTTGGTCAAACCATTTTACCAACACTCTTATTAAAACATATAATATAAACTAAGTCTTCATATAACCATCCACTTCACGTGACACATGAAGAATTCTTATTCCATGCAAACTACTGAACAACTCATAACCCGCAATCCGCGACCCACGAACAAACCCGAATAAAGCCAACAGACCGCATCCAAAAACGCCTTTGGCTCAGTTAAGTTTCTAGGGTTACTCGTATCTTCTATATATTGTAACCTACTTATTCAATAATATTCAAAATCGGTTACAGTAACCGTAGAAACTTAACGAAGCAGTTGCAGGATACGGTTTTGAATTTCTAATCTCTCCTATACTTGTCGATATTTTAGCTGCTTTATGAATTATTATCATCTCATACAGCACTCTTTGACCAGACACGTTGATCTCAAATATCACTTCATACGTGATTGCTTTGAGAAAAGGCTAATCGATGTTGTTAAGGTCCACACCGATGACCAACGTGCCGACCTTTTTACCAAAGCATTTGACAAATCAAGATTTGACTTTTTGTTATTGGTAAACGGCATTAAGGTCAAGCAAGAGTAAAACCAACATCGGAAAATCATTTTTGTACATACCTTTGTGTTTTAAATTTTATCTTAGTTTATTGATTTTAGGGGGAGTAAATCCAAAATTTGAAAATCCAAAAACATTGAAAAATTTCAAAAACACAAAAACAATAGAAAAGCAAAAATGAGTTTCCTGGCGAGCAAAAGAGAAAATGATAGTACATCAGTGGTCTGTCCAAACCTCTTTAAACCTTAAATGAAAAACGATAAGCAGCTCTATATAAGATGTATCGGTAGGCTCACAATCATTTTAAAGTGTGCAGGGTGATATAAATCTTAAATCGACTGAAGACCAGGTGGGAACCACTCATTGGCATATGGTCTTAGTACCGAAATTTCGTTTGAGAGATTGCCGAGTTTCTGAGATATTCGGTCTTTATGCTGCTTATCATCTGGGTATCATGGTTGTATCTTTTACCGAAAAATAACGGGGACGCAAGTCTAGATCTTCCATGATACTATACATACGTGTACATACTGCATACGACCTCAATAAGTGATCAACAATCACATGTCCAAACAAAATAAGTGATAAAATATCACATTTATCCGGGAGTCAAGTTCGTCTCTCTGCTGTACGAAAGTACTGACCCGTTCACGGACTTGCTCCTGTGCCCTCATGCATCGAAAATCTAGTTCCTCATCAATAAGTGATTCTATCACATAGGGCTTGCTTTCAATCAAATAAGTGAGTTTCTCACATCATATACGGTCAAACAGATGATAATCGGTATACTCACCGGTAAGATGAACCCTCGTGCATACCTTGATACGGGAATGTGTCGTGATGTGGATGAACACCGGTCGGTAAGTATAAATCATACTTTAACGTATCCCCTCGCCATGATTACATTTGATAAGTTGAGCTTATGTGGACAACAATACCGATAATTGCTATAGGATGCTTATCTTAATGTTAACTAATTGAACAACAAGAGCGTTTTGGCATGACCGTACACTGATATGATTCTCTTACCCTCGAAACTCACAAAAAGAATGTCTGTAAATATTTATTTAATGCTTTCAGTTTCTGCATCTTGGTATATATTTATTTACTGCTTTCTGTCTTTACATTTGAAATATTCAAAATTCCAAAAAGATTTTAGGTGTGTTTTAATATAAACTTTCTAAAAGCCAAAAAGATTTTATTTCTATCTTATTTTCGATTGTACGATGTTCGACCTGAAACCTGATTAAAAACCAAATCGACTAAATCTTCATAATCGGTCGAAATTTGCAAGTTTTTGAAAGTTAAAGACTAAAATTGACAAATTTGTTAAACTTTCAAACTGTCGGACGGGTAGTTGATTGAGATATGGTCATACGTGTGTTGTTTGTTATACTAACTATATTCCAAGCAGTTGTTCTCATTACGCGTTTAGATTTCTTGCACGTGCAGATTCTAAAGGCAAGGAGAACATGGTCGATGACAAGCTTTGGAATGAAGACACGACGTGAAAGGCACTCAAAAGATAAAGATGATCGAGTCGCCGCTGACCATCCTCAACACCACAAGGATCTAAAGCATTGAAGATCAAAAGATTCACGAGCATAATCAAAGGGGGAGTTTATTGATACACTTCCTAAATGAAAAGGGAGTTTGTTAATACACTTTCTACTTACAACATGTGAAGACTTTGAAGATCCTCCAACCTGGAAGACATGGAAGATGAACCTCACGAGTAGCGTCCAAGGGGGAGTTTGTTGATACATATTATGTGGTCGCGACTCGGTTCGGTTCAACTCGGTTCGGTTCGACCCGGTTAGGTTCGGCTCAAGCCCGATGTCACGACATTCCTCCGTCGTGCGCCCCAGAGTTCGACACGCGAAGCACGGAGCGCCGCGAGCCGGTTCCCGCTGCCACATCATCATGACATCATCATGATGATGTCATGATGATGTCATATGTTGACTAAACTCTACAATCTGCATATTTGTTTTACGTAAAGAAGCTTGGGCCAATCATCATCAAGACAAATGCATGTTGGGCCGAGAACCTTGATTTGGGCCAGAAATCTTGCACCTGGGCCGGACCCCATATTGGACAACATATATGTCGACGAAACACACTTGTTTCGTCGACTTTGATGAATATTTTAATGTGTTTCGTCGACAACAATTTGTGTTTCGTCGACCTGCTTCTGTTTCGTCATTGCTGTGGCTATAAATAGGCTGAAGACAGAACATAAACACAGAGAGCACACAGAGAACACACACACGAGAGAGTTAGAGAGAGTTTACAGAGTGTATTTGTAAACCTTGTATTGTAACCGTTTTCAAGTATTAATACATTGGTGTTAATCGTTGAGTCTCGTGTCTATCATTTACGTGTTCGATCTCGGTTTGCTATCTCGGTTGGATTCCGCACAACCGGGTTGGTTTGTACACAAGGATTAGGCGACTAGATCCTCCCCTAGCCGGACCTACATATTCATCAAAATCCTAGAAGTTAATCTTAAATTTCATGGCTATCGTATGCAAAATTACAATGTCTGCGTGGAAGGGCATAACTAGTATTAAATGGCAATCTGGGTGTGGGCTATTATGTGTTACATTAGAGGCTACTTGCTAGTCTAATTAGTTCCCATGTGAATGTTCCTTTTCATTTCTGTGTAAATATATAGGGATTGATTTTTTAAGGGTTAATAAATTTAATTCCTCTTATTCTTAAATAGTTTACTCGAACAGTTTCAATTTCAAAGCAAAGTGCACCACCACGCATTGGCTTCAAACATAAATAGTGTTTTAAAGCCATGAGCACATCCGATAACGCCTTTTCCCTTTTTGTTCTTCTCCTTTGCTCTACACCTTTTTATCTTGGCTTTTAGATTCTTGAGAATAATCAACAACACCAAGTCCCCCTTGTTCACATACTCACATCTCCTGCGTAAGATACTAGTCCATGATCGCTTCCCATATACCTTCTTTCAAGTACTATATACCTTCTTTCAAGTACTGAAAAATCCAAAAGGGTAAGGCCTGAAATCTACCCTACCTGATTACAAGACAAGACTAAAGGCGAGTGATCCGAATGAATCTGTGTGGATGCCACAAAGTTTGAGTTAGGCCACACCGATATGACTCCATCACAAACTAGAACCCAGTCGAACTTGTTGAGACTACACCTATCGCTGGACATAAATGTTGTAGGACCGAGTTTCGTGACCAAAACCGTGATTCGTGTGAGATCGGTTCAAGACGGGAGAGATTAGAGATGATAAACAAACAACTTTGTATTAATCCGGTAGTAAAACATTACAAATCGGCCCGATTACATGATAACCGAACTAATACCAAAGAAGTATACATCCGGGGAGAGACCAAGTGGTGATCTCTCCCGGTGAGGTCTCAAACCTCCTAAAAACTCCTAGTGTTTCAAATGGCAAAGGTTTTCTATTTATAGTCACACCCCTTGTCTTGCAAACACACACGGTCAACCGAATAACCCTCTCGTTTGACCACTTCAAACGAGCGGGTCTATACACGTTCGATAGACCGTTTCACTAACTGTTACAAATTCAGCGTAAAATAAAACTAATCTATTCGACAAGCATCGGACACAAAATCTGCATCAACAAATTCCCCCTTGTCCGTTGCTGTCGAATGCTGAAAATGCAACTGCAATCGATCTTCAGTCAAGTATTCATCTTCTCTGTGTTAACAAAATTCCCCCTTGACCGATGATCCAGGTAAGTAGTATCTTGATGCTCCTTGTATAATATTTCCCCCTTAAAGTACGCGTATCCGTGTTGGGTGTTGTGCAATTTCCTTAATTGACCGATCTTCCGCTGATCTTCCAATACTCCAACCGGCATTTGATAAGGGTTCCAATCTTTAAGAACTGCATCAAGTCTTGATCTTGTCATAAGAACTCTATTTCATACAAGCATACTACATTGATAGAGATTTCTGGTGAACTGTCTTCTGTAAACCGTCTTTGTGGAATCGACCAAGTAATGCACTTTAATCTTCAGCATCAACACTCAGGAAAGTCAGCTAGACCAAGTGTATCCCTTGCAAGCTCAACCAGCATGCTTAGTTGAACTACATCCAGATCTCATTGTCTCGCCTTTGTGAAGTTGACCACGTAATGCACTACGGATCTTCAGCATCAGTACTCAGGAAGTCAGCTAGACCAAGTACATCGTTTGCAAACTCAACGAATTGAGTTACCCCCAGATCCCTGTAAAATCCCAAAGAAACATCAAACCCAAAACCGAATCCTGCAGGTCTTCAGCCTTGAACTATCAGCTTTCATTAAGATTCCCCAGGTCTTCAGTGAACAGCGCTTTTGTAACTACTGTAGACTTTAGAAACCTGTATTTTTCCGTGCAAAACCCTTCACGCTGGCTGGAGAATTAATTAAAATCCTCAAATATGTGTCTGTGCAAAACATTCCACGCCGAACCGTTAGTATCACCAGAAAATCACAAACTCTACCACCTGTGATTGCGTTTAGAAATTTACCGAAGAAATTCAACATACGAAATTTTTATTCCCCCTATTTCTTTGGTAAGATTTCTAAACCTTAACAGATTCTCTCCACTTCAAAGAAACTGTCGTCAAATGTTCACCAATTCCCTCCACTGAGCGGAACTGTCGTCAATCTTCATTGACTGTTCTCGGTTCCGAAAAATCACGAAAACGACTTTCTTCTTTGCATATTCTAGTTGAATAAGAACGTCCCCTAGTACCCCGTAGGATCCGACTTGTATCCCTCCAAAGACTTTGTGAACTCGTTAGGACCGGTATTGACATTCTAGGTTCATTCATTCGTTACCAAATGCGAGAATATGACAATAAACAAAAAGATTTCTTCGTTGCATATTCTAGTTGATAAAGAAATTTCGCCTAGTACCCCGTAGGATCCGACTTGTATCCCTCCAAAGACTTTGTGAACTCGTTAGGACCGGTATTGACATTCTAGGTTCATACGTTCGTCTTCAAATGCGAGAATATGACAATAAACAAAATGCTTTCGAACATTTACGAATAACCGATAACAATCATAAATATCGACGTGCGGAAGTGAACATACCCCGTTCTGTTTTTGGCCCATAATAGTCGCGTCACCAAATTTTGACGTTTGCATCGGTAACCGTGACTACCCCACATTTTTCAAAATATCATCATCATTTTTTTATTTTTTTTTATTTTTATTTTTTTTATTTTATTTTATTTTTTTTTTTTTTTAACAACATGCCGCATCATCCCGCGCGCTCACAAACCCGTTCAAAATCGACGTTGAAATTTAGAAGCACCGTTTAACTCAACTCCGCAAATACCCGACCCCCACTTTTGCAAATCACTTATAGTTCTTGGCTAAAATATAATATTAACCAAAAACCCAAATTTTGAAAAATAGGACCTATAGGTTGAAAAATGGCAGCAGCAATGTTTGACTTTTGGGTTTGCATTTAATCGAGATCTTAGTCTGCAACACACAATCACCACAACTCACTTTCAAATCTATCTCCTCTCTCTTCTTCATTCTGTTTGTTCTCTGCGATGAACAAAGCCAAATCAAATAACAGACATCATCTTCTACCTTCAATCATAACCAGCCGTGACCTCTTCTTTCTCTACCAAAATCACACAAATCATCCACTGCCCTTTTCTTCTTCGATAACCAACAAGCAGAACAGAATCCATCCAAAATTAACAGCAAACATCTTCATTCTGTTTCTGCGATACCCAACATCAGCAGCAAACTTTCCTCAATCTCTTTAATTCTTTGCGATACATAACCTCCAAACGATTAAAACCCAAAAAAATGGTGCATCTGCCACCTACTTCTGCCGACATCACTTTCCATTCTCTCTTCTTTCTTGATGAACAAACCATCAAAGAATATGCTGGACGATTGATGCTCGAAACATTTATTCATCAAAATCCTAGAAGTTAATCTTAAATTTCATGGCTATCGTATGCAAAATTACAATGTCTGCGTGGAAGGGCATAACTAGTATTAAATGGCAATCTGGGTGTGCATGGGTGTGGGCTATTATGTGTTACATTAGAGGCTACTTGCTAGTCTAATTAGTTCCTATGTGAATGTTCCTTTTCATTTCTGTGTAAATATATAGGGATTGATTTTTTAAGGGTTAATAAATTTAATTCCTCTTATTCTTAAATAGTTTACTCGAACAGTTTCAATTGCAAAGCAAAGTGCAACACCACGCATTGGCTTCAAACATAAATAGTTTTTTAAAGCCATGAGCACATCCGATAACGCCTTTTCCCTTTTTGTTCTTCTCCTTTGCTCTACACCTTTTTATCTTGGCTTTTAGATTCTTGAGAATAATCAACAACACCAAGTCCCCCTTGTTCACATACTCACATCTCCGGCGTAAGATACTAGTCCATGATCGCTTCCCATATACCTTCTTTCAAGTACTGAAAAATCCAAAAGGGCAAGGCCCGAAATCTACCCCACCTGATTACAAGACAAGACTAAAGGCGAGTGATCCGAATGAATCTGTGTGGATGCCACAAAGTTTGAGTTAGGCCACACCGATATGACTCCATCACAAACTAGAACCCAGTCGATCTTGTTGAGACTACACCTATCGCAGGACATAAATGTGAAACCCAAACTCCGTCACAAACTAGAACCTGATCGATCTTGCTGAGACTAGAACCATCGCTGGACACAAACATGATAGAATTAGCTCCAATTTGATTTCTGTTTTTCATTTCTTTGGAAATATATATGGCTAAATTTATAATGGAATGATAACTTTTAATCCTCTCATCTTTGCTTAGTTTCCACAAACAACTTCAAACAACTTCTACTGAGCAAAGTGCACCACAACCTATTGGATCTAAACATCAATCATTTTATTATTTTTAAACATGTGAATATGAAAAAAGTATACATATTGAATGCTATTTGATCTAGTGCAAGATTCCGAAATACCTTCTTGCTCATAGAAAGTTGTCTGTTGAGTACCTAAAAATCATTCACGTACTAAACTAGTGACAAGTTGGTCGTAATTTTGGTTTTTTAACTCTTTAAACGCAGAAGCTTAATTAACGTGACACAGGACACGTTGCAATATTATTTTGGCATGAATTTACGGGTTTCAACTTTGTCCTTTACCGCGTTCCGTGGTTAACATCTTTCTTTCTGTATGATGAGTACAAGGTTTTTTTAAATGCTAAAAGAACATAATATGTCTTAAATCCTCATGGTGTTATTTAGTATTTGTTTTTTCAAGTTTCAATTGTCATGAAGTGTTGTGTGCGAACACTTACCTATCAATATCCAAGAACTTAATCATAAATTTCATGGTTGTTGTAAGTTGTGTGTAAAATTACAAAGTATGTGTGGATGGGCTAAATTAGTGTCAAATGGCAATCAGGGTGTGCATGGGTGTGGGCTGTTATACGTTACATTAGAGGCTACATGTTTGTCTAAGTAGTTCCCATAGAATTTTCCTTTTCAATTCTATGTAAATATATTGGTATAGATTTTTTAAGGTTTGATGAATTTTTAATTCCTCTTATGATTCAATAATTTCCTCAAACAATTTCAACTGCCAAGCAAAGTGCACCACCACAAGTTGGCTTTAAACATAAATAGTTTTTTTAAGCGGTGACCGCTGTTGGTTTCAGACTTTATAGTTCTCACTCAATAACTCACGAACTGATTGCAAAATAGAAAATAAAAAAACCTTTTAATGCAACTCTCAAATATAAGAACTGTACGTGACTTCAAAGTGAATAAGAAAAGCTGCTGCACTTTTATTCATACTGAACATGGCTATTTATAGCCTTACAATGACCCCACATGATGCGAATAAAAAATGGAATAAAAGGAAAGATGCTCTCCTAATCTCCTAAAGAATTGGTAAACTCATGACTCATTCTACAAAAAACGTGCAGAAACACCTAACGGTCACTTCATCACACTTGGTCAAACCATTTTACCAACACTCTTATTAAAACAATATAATATAAACTAAGTCTTCATATATCCATCCACTTCACGTGACACATGAAGAATTCTTATTCCATGCAAACTACTGAACAACTCATAACCCGCAATCCGCGACCCACGAACAAACCCGAATAAAGCCAACAATCACCCCCTTAATCGGTGTTTGTTCATACCGCTTTCTTCACAACAATGTCGGTTCATCATCTTCACATCGGTTCAAGTTGAGCTCTTCTGTTTTCTCCCACTTTGGACACTCCGATATATAATGCCCGACTTGGTTGAACTTGTAACATTTAACCCGGCTCTTGTCCCGTTGGAATCGACCGTCTCCTCGACCTCTCCCGGACTCCCGACCTCCACCTCGGCCACGCCCATAGTCTTCGCGGTTCAATTTACTACAACCACAATGCTCACACTTGTGCTCCTTTTCTTTTGCCTTCTCTTCCGAACCTGCAAACACGAGTTGGTTTTGATGCTCGGCTTGAGTCTCCTCATCCTTGACCCGTTCCTCATATGCCTTTAGCCGGCCAACAACATCATCAAAACCGACGGTCTTCAAGTCTACAAACTGCTCTATAGACGCCACCATATGAATGAACCGTTTAGGTAACCCCATAAGAAATCTCTTCACCGCCTTTGTTTCCTCTATTTCCGAACCGAGTGAGGCGGCTCGCGAAGCATATCCCGACAACCTATGAGCAAAGTCATCAACAACTTCTTGATCCTTCATTTTCAGATGATCAAACTCTCCCATGAGAGTGTGAAGTCTTGCTTCTCGAATCCGTTCCGCACCCAAATGACGGGTTTTGATGGCACCCCACATATCCTTCGCCGTTTTGAGATTCCCTATTTGCAACGTTTGTTCCTCGGGAATAGATTGAAACAAAAGAGCGATTCCAATATGATTCTTCTTCGCATCCACGTTGGTTCCCGGTTCGATTTGCTCCCACACCCCGTGAACATTGAAGATAACTCGCATCCTCATGGCCCATACCGTATAATTCGTGGATGACAACACCGGGCATTGAAGAGAAAGGGTGTTGTTCTCCTTAACGGTGACCAAAGCTTGATTCTCCGTATTAGGCATAGTTGTAAAATCCTGCTCTACCAAAGATTAATAATCAACTAAACCACTGCTGAAAGTTTTACCTGCAAACACCTTTTGCTACCTTTCTCCTGCTGCTTTACAGGCCCCTTTAACCTACACACTTGATTATTACCTTCTGGTCACTTAATATCTCCTTCGTTCTTCGATCAACAACTGGGTTAACAAGCCCGCTGATTTGGCCTTAATCACGACTCGTCTCCGCTACCCTCTTGATCCCCTAGAACATAAACTCTCGAACCCGCTGACATGCGATCACCTAGTTCTCTCCGATCACTGCTGATCTATCACCTCCGATCACTGCACACCGGTAACTTTTGATCGTTGCAGCCTTGACAACTCCGATCGCTCCTTCCTACGATCAGATCAGAATGTAGCCCCTCTTCACTCGATCTAAGCTCTGATACCAAATGTTGGTTTCAGACTTTATAGTTCTTACTCAATAACTCACGAACTAATTGCAAAATAGAAAATAAAAAAACCTTTTAATGCAACTCTCAAATATAAGAATTGTACGTGACTTCAAAGTGAATAAGAAAAGCTGCTGCACTTTTATTCATACTGAACATGGCTATTTATTAGGGGTGTGCAAAAAAATCCGAATCCGAATTATCCGAAATTCCGAATCCGAATTATCCGAAAATTCGGATTCTGATAGTGATTTTGATAATTTTCGGATATGTCGGATATCCGATATCCGAAACAATAAATAATATTATTTTTTACTATTAAATATATATTATAACATATGTTGGTAACCCTAGGTTCCACCCCCTTTTTCACCCACGCCTCCAACTGCCACTCCTTCAGATCTTCATCATCCATCATCCTTTAGACCTTCAGATCTTCATCGTCACATCTTTCATCAACCCTCGTTGAAACCAAATCGTCATCTAAATACTACAAGCCTTCAATCTTCATCGTCGCCCATTCCGTTGGCTTCTCGTTCCCGTCACCCATCACAGGAAGCGACCCTATTTACTTATCGTTCTCAATAATAGCCTTGCACTCTCGCAGGATGCAGCCTGACACAAGCTCGAGTTGGTATGATTGAGAAGAAAACCATAACTTTGAAGCAGATCTGATTAAAAGCTATAGGTAGATCTACTTATGACTTGAGAAAAGTAAATATAATATTCACTTCTTCATATTGGAATATGTTAATGGTTGCTGTATGTTGATTATTTCCTCATTTTTGAATTATTATTGAATCACAGAAAGAAATATAATGTATGGTGGCGTTGGGTGATGATAAAGATAAGTTTTAATTTTAGTCATGTTGGAAACATATATTTTCTTCTAGAATTTGGATATCCGATTCAAATATCCGAATCCGTATCCGAATTTTCGGATATCCGAAATTCGGATATCCGAATTTTCGGATACGGATTCGGATACCTAAATCCACTATCCAAAATTTTCGGATATCCGAATTTCGGATATCCAAAACACCGGATATCCGAATTTGAACACCGCTACTATTTATAGCCTAACAATGACCCCACATGATGCGAATAAAAAATGGAATAAAAAGAAAGATGCTCTCCTAATCTCCTAAAGAATTGGTAAACTCATGACTCATTCTACCAAAACGTGCAGAAAAACCTAACGGTCACTTCATCACACTTGGTCAAACCATTTTACCAACACTCTTATTAAAACATATAATATAAACTAAGTCTTCATATATCCATCCACTTCACGTGACACATGAAGAATTCTTATTCCATGCAAACTACTGAACAACTCATAACCCGCAATCCGCGACCCACGAACAAACCCGAATAAAGCCAACAGACCGCATCCAAAAACGCCTTTGGCTCAGTTAAGTTTCTAGGGTTACTCGTATCTTCTATATATTGTAACCTACTTATTCAATAATATTCAAAATCGGTTACAGTAACCGTAGAAACTTAACGAAGCAGTTGCAGGATACGGTTTTGAATTTCTAATCTCTCCTATACTTGTCGATATTTTAGCTGCTTTATGAATTATTATCATCTCATACAGCACTCTTTGACCAGACACGTTGATCTCAAATATCACTTCATACGTGATTGCTTTGAGAAAAGGCTAATCGATGTTGTTAAGGTCCACACCGATGACCAACGTGCCGACCTTTTTACCAAAGCATTTGACAAATCAAGATTTGACTTTTTATTATTGGTAAACGGCATTAAGGTCAAGCAAGAGTAAAACCAACATCGGAAAATCATTTTTGTACATACCTTTGTGTTTTAAATTTTATCTTAGTTTATTGATTTTAGGGGGAGTAAATCCAAAATTTGAAAATCCAAAAACATTGAAAAATTTCAAAAACACAAAAACAATAGAAAAGCAAAAATGAGTTTCCTGGCGAGCAAAAGAGAAAATGATAGTACATCAGTGGTCTGTCCAAACCTCTTTAAACCTTAAATGAAAAACGATAAGCAGCTCTATATAAGATGTATCGGTAGGCTCACAATCATTTTAAAGTGTGCAGGGTGATATAAATCTTAAATCGACTGAAGACCAGGTGGGAACCACTCATTGGCATATGGTCTTAGTACCGAAATTTCGTTTGAGAGATTGCCGAGTTTCTGAGATATTCGGTCTTTATGCTGCTTATCATCTGGGTATCATGGTTGTATCTTTTACCGAAAAATAACGGGGACGCAAGTCTAGATCTTCCATGATACTATACATACGTGTACATACTGCATACGACCTCAATAAGTGATCAACAATCACATGTCCAAACAAAATAAGTGATAAAATATCACATTTATCCGGGAGTCAAGTTCGTCTCTCTGCTGTACGAAAGTACTGACCCGTTCACGGACTTGCTCCTGTGCCCTCATGCATCGAAAATCAAGTTCCTCATCAATAAGTGATTCTATCACATAGGGCTTGCTTTCAATCAAATAAGTGAGTTTCTCACATCATATACGGTCAAACAGATGATAATCGGTATACTCACCGGTAAGATGAACCCTCGTGCATACCTTGATACGGGAATGTGTCGTGATGTGGATGAACACCGGTCGGTAAGTATAAATCATACTTTAACGTATCCCCTCGCCATGATTACATTTGATAAGTTGAGCTTATGTGGACAACAATACCGATAATTGCTATAGGATGCTTATCTTAATGTTAACTAATTGAACAACAAGAGCGTTTTGGCATGACCGTACACTGATATGATTCTCTTACCCTCGAAACTCACAAAAAGAATGTCTGTAAATATTTATTTAATGCTTTCAGTTTCTGCATCTTGGTATATATTTATTTACTGCTTTCTGTCTTTACATTTGAAATATTCAAAATTCCAAAAAGATTTTAGGTGTGTTTTAATATAAACTTTCTAAAAGCCAAAAAGATTTTATTTCTATCTTATTTTCGATTGTACGATGTTCGACCTGAAACCTGATTAAAAACCAAATCGACTAAATCTTCATAATCGGTCGAAATTTGCAAGTTTTTGAAAGTTAAAGACTAAAATTGACAAATTTGTTAAACTTTCAAACTGTCGGACGGGTAGTTGATTGAGATATGGTCATACGTGTGTTGTTTGTTATACTAACTATATTCCAAGCAGTTGTTCTCATTACGCGTTTAGATTTCTTGCACGTGCAGATTCTAAAGGCAAGGAGAACATGGTCGATGACAAGCTTTGGAATGAAGACACGACGTGAAAGGCACTCAAAAGATAAAGATGATCGAGTCGCCGCTGACCATCCTCAACACCACAAGGATCTAAAGCATTGAAGATCAAAAGATTCACGAGCATAATCAAAGGGGGAGTTTATTGATACACTTCCTAAATGAAAAGGGAGTTTGTTAATACACTTTCTACTTACAACATGTGAAGACTTTGAAGATCCTCCAACCTGGAAGACATGGAAGATGAACCTCACGAGTAGCGTCCAAGGGGGAGTTTGTTGATACATATTATGTGGTCGCGACTCGGTTCGGTTCAACTCGGTTCGGTTCGACCCGGTTAGGTTCGGCTCAAGCCCGATGTCACGACATTCCTCCGTCGTGCGCCCCAGAGTTCGACACGCGAAGCACGGAGCGCCGCGAGCCGGTTCCCGCTGCCACATCATCATGACATCATCATGATGATGTCATATGTTGACTAAACTCTACAATATGCATATTTGTTTTACGTAAAGAAGCTTGGGCCAATCATCATCAAGACAAATGCATGTTGGGCCGAGAACCTTGATTTGGGCCAGAAATCTTGCACCTGGGCCGGACCCCATATTGGACAACATATATGTCGACGAAACACACTTGTTTCGTCGACTTTGATGAATATTTTAATGTGTTTAGTCGACAACAATTTGTGTTTCGTCGACCTGCTTCTGTTTCGTCATTGCTGTGGCTATAAATAGGCTGAAGACAGAACATAAACACAGAGAGCACACAGAGAACACACACACGAGAGAGTTAGAGAGAGTTTACAGAGTGTATTTGTAAACCTTGTATTGTAACCGTTTTCAAGTATTAATACATTGGTGTTAATCGTTGAGTCTCGTGTCTATCATTTACGTGTTCGATCTCGGTTTGCTATCTCGGTTGGATTCCGCACAACCGGGTTGGTTTGTACACAAGGATTAGGCGACTAGATCCTCCCCTAGCCGGACCTACATATTCATCAAAATCCTAGAAGTTAATCTTAAATTTCATGGCTATCGTATGCAAAATTACAATGTCTGCGTGGAAGGGCATAACTAGTATTAAATGGCAATCTGGGTGTGCATGGGTGTGGGCTATTATGTGTTACATTAGAGGCTACTTGCTAGTCTAATTAGTTCCCATGTGAATGTTCCTTTTCATTTCTGTGTAAATATATAGGGATTGATTTTTTAAGGGTTAATAAATTTAATTCCTCTTATTCTTAAATAGTTTACTCGAACAGTTTCAATTGCAAAGCAAAGTGCACCACCACGCATTGGCTTCAAACATAAATAGTGTTTTAAAGCCATGAGCACATCCGATAACGCCTTTTCCCTTTTTGTTCTTCTCCTTTGCTCTACACCTTTTTATCTTGGCTTTTAGATTCTTGAGAATAATCAACAACACCAAGTCCCCCTTGTTCACATACTCACATCTCCGGCGTAAGATACTAGTCCATGATCGCTTCCCATATACCTTCTTTCAAGTACTATATACCTTCTTTCAAGTACTGAAAAATCCAAAAGGGTAAGGCCCGAAATCTACCCTACCTGATTACAAGACAAGACTAAAGGCGAGTGATCCGAATGAATCTGTGTGGATGCCACAAAGTTTGAGTTAGGCCACACCGATATGACTCCATCACAAACTAGAACCCAGTCGATCTTGTTGAGACTACACCTATCGCTGGACATAAATGTTGTAGGACCGAGTTTCGTGGCCAAAACCGTGATTCGTGTGAGATCGGTTCAAGACGGGAGAGATTAGAGATGATAAACAAACAACTTTGTATTAATCCGGTAGTAAAACATTACAAATCGGCCCGATTACATGATAACCGAACTAATACCAAAGAAGTATACATCCGGGGAGAGACCAAGTGGTGATCTCTCCCGGTGAGGTCTCAAACCTCCTAAAAACTCCTAGTGTTGCAAATGGCAAGGGTTTTCTATTTATAGTCACACCCCTTGTCTTGCAAACACACACGGTCAACCGAATAACCCTCTCGTTTGACCACTTCAAACGAGCGGGTCTATACACGTTCGATAGACCGTTTCACTAACTATTACAAATTCAGCGTAAAATAAAACTAATCTATTCGACAAGCATCGGACACAAAATCTGCATCAACAAATTCCCCCTTGTCCGTTGCTGTCGAATGCTGAAAATGCAACTGCAATCGATCTTCAGTCAAGTATTCATCTTCTCTGTGTTAACAAAATTCCCCCTTGACCGATGATCCAGGTAAGTAGTATCTTGATGCTCCTTGTATAATATTTCCCCCTTAAAGTACGCGTATCCGTGTTGGGTGTTGTGCAATTTCCTCAATTGACCGATCTTCCGCTGATCTTCCAATACTCCAACCGGCATTTGATAAGGGTTCCAATCTTTAAGAACTGCATCAAGTCTTGATCTTGTCATAAGAACTCTATTTCATACAAGCATACTACATTGATAGAGATTTCTGGTGAACTGTCTTCTGTAAACCGTCTTTGTGGAATCGACCAAGTAATGCACTTTAATCTTCAGCATCAACACTCAGGAAAGTCAGCTAGACCAAGTGTATCCCTTGCAAGCTCAACCAGCATGCTTAGTTGAACTACATCCAGATCTCATTGTCTCGCCTTTGTGAAGTTGACCACGTAATGCACTACGGATCTTCAGCATCAGTACTCAGGAAGTCAGCTAGACCAAGTACATCGTTTGCAAACTCAACGAATTGAGTTACCCCCAGATCCCTGTAAAATCCCAAAGAAACATCAAACCCAAAACCGAATCCTGCAGGTCTTCAGCCTTGAACTATCAGCTTTCATTAAGATTCCCCAGGTCTTCAGTGAACAGCGCTTTTGTAACTACTGTAGACTTTAGAAACCTGTATTTTTCCGTGCAAAACCCTTCACGCTGGCTGGAGAATTAATTAAAATCCTCAAATATGTGTCTGTGCAAAACATTCCACGCCGAACCGTTAGTATCACCAGAAAATCACAAACTCTACCACCTGTGATTGCGTTTAGAAATTTACCGAAGAAATTCAACATACGAAATTTTTATTCCCCCTATTTCTTTGGTAAGATTTCTAAACCTTAACAGATTCTCTCCACTTCAAAGAAACTGTCGTCAAATGTTCACCAATTCCCTCCACTGAGCGGAACTGTCGTCAATCTTCATTGACTGTTCTCGGTTCCGAAAAATCACGAAAACGACTTTCTTCTTTGCATATTCTAGTTGAATAAGAACGTCCCCTAGTACCCCGTAGGATCCGACTTGTATCCCTCCAAAGACTTTGTGAACTCGTTAGGACCGGTATTGACATTCTAGGTTCATTCATTCGTTACCAAATGCGAGAATATGACAATAAACAAAAAGATTTCTTCGTTGCATATTCTAGTTGATAAAGAAATTTCGCCTAGTACCCCGTAGGATCCGACTTGTATCCCTCCAAAGACTTTGTGAACTCGTTAGGACCGGTATTGACATTCTAGGTTCATACGTTCGTCTTCAAATGCGAGAATATGACAATAAACAAAATGCTTTCGAACATTTACGAATAACCGATAACAATCATAAATATCGACGTGCGGAAGTGAACATACCCCGTTCTATTTTTGGCCCATAATAGTCGCGTCACCAAATTTTGACGTTTGCATCGGTAACCGTGACTACCCCACATTTTTCAAAATATCATCATCATTTTTTTTTTTTTTTTTTTTTTTTATTTTTTATTTTTTTAACAACATGCCGCATCATCCCCCGCGCGCCCAAACCCGTTCAAAATCGACGTTGAAATTTAGAAGCACCGTTTAACTCAACTCCGCAAATACCCGACCCCCACTTTTGCAAATCACTTATAGTTCTTGGCTAAAATATAATATTAACCAAAAACCCAAATTTTGAAAAATAGGACCTATAGGTTGAAAAATGGCAGCAGCAATGTTTGACTTTTGGGTTTGCCTTTAATCGAGATCTTAGTCTGCAACACACAATCACCACAACGCACTTTCAAATCTATCTCCTCTCTCTTCTTCATTCTGTTTGTTCTCTGCGATGAACAAAACCAAATCAAATAACAGACATCATCTTCTACCTTCAATCATAACCAGCCGTGACCTCTTCTTTCTCTACCAAAATCACACAAATCATCCACTGCCCTTTTCTTCTTCGATAACCAACAAGCAGAACAGAATCCATCCAAAATTAACAGCAAACATCTTCATTCTGTTTCTGCGATACCCAACATCAGCAGCAAACTTTCCTCAATCTCTTTAATTCTTTGCGATACATAACCTCCAAACGATTAAAACCCAAAAAAATGGTGCATCTGCCACCTACTTCTGCCGACATCACTTTCCATTCTCTCTTCTTTCTTGATGAACAAACCATCAAAGAATATGCTGGACGATTGATGCTCGAAAGATGAATTGGTCAACGAAGGATTTGACCTATTGGATCCTTCGAGCTGATCAGACTTTTCGAAAGATGGATCAGGTCGAAAGATATCCTTCGAGGATCATCTTTCGAAGTTGTTGAAGGTTCCCACAAATATCTGGTATCTTTCGATCCAGATCTGGATCCTTCGACCCAAAGTCTCATCTTTCGAGCACCTTTTTCATCTTTCGGGGTATGAAGAAACCCTAGTTTCTTTAAGCAGCTGCCAAGAACATCAAGAACACAGCCTCTGTTCAATTTTGCAGATTTGACGAAAACACTTTGTATACAATTTTTGATGATGATAACTTGAATATTTAGGTGAAAAACATAAAACCCACACTCGTTTCAGCACAGATCTGAAAATTCGGGTCCAGATCTGAGTTTTTCTCATTTTCACCCAACTTTTCTTCTTGAACAAAAATCACTAAAATCACAGATCTAGAGCACATGTGACTTAGTAAACGGTTAGATTTACTAAATCGGGCACCATGGCTCTGATACCAATTGTAGGACCGCGTTTCGTGACCGAAACCGTGATTCGTGTGAGATCGGTTCAAGACGGGAGAGATTAGAGATGATAAACAAACAACTTTGTATTAATCCGGTAGTAAAACATTACAAATCGGCCCGATTACATGATAACCGAACTAATACCAAAGAAGTATACATCCGGGGAGAGACCAAGTGGTGATCTCTCCCGGTGAGGTCTCAAACCTCCTAAAATCTCCTAGTGTTGCAAATGGCAAGGGTTTTCTATTTATAGTCACACCCCTTGTCTTGCAAACACACACGGTCAACCGAATAACCCTCTCGTTTAACCACTTCAAACGAGCGGGTCTATACACGTTCGATAGACCGTTTCACTAACTATTACAAATTCAGCGTAAAATAAAACTAATCTATTCGACAAGCATCGGACACAAAATCTGCATCAACAAATGTGAAACCCAAACTCCGTCACAAACTAGAACCTGATCGATCTTGCTGAGACTAGAACCATAGCTGGAGACAAACATGATAGAATTAGCTCCAATTTGATTTCTGTTTTTCATCTCTTTGGAAATATATATGGCTAAATTTATAATGGAATGATAACTTTTAATCCTCTCATCTTTGCTTAGTTTCCACAAACAACTTCAAACAACTTCTACTGAGCAAAGTGCACCACAACCTATTGGATCTAAACATCAATCATTTTATTATTTTTAAACATGTGAATATGAAAAAAGTATACATTTTGAATGCTATTTGATCTAGTGCAAGATTCCGAAATACCTTCTTGCTCATAGAAAGTTGTCTGTTGAGTACCTAAATATCATTCACGTACTAAACTAGTGACAAGTTGGTCGTAATTTTGGTTTTTTAACTCTTTAAACACAGAAGCTTAATTAACGTGACACAGGACACGTTGCAATATTATTTTGGCATGAATTTACGGGTTTCAACTTTGTCCTTTACCGCGTTCCGTGGTTAACATCTTTCTTTCTGTATGATGAGTACAAGGTTTTTTTAAATGCTAAAAGAACATAATATGTCTTAAATCCTCATGGTGTTATTTAGTATTTGTTTTTTCAAGTTTCAATTGTCATGAAGTGTTGTGTGCGAACACTTACCTATCAATATCCAAGAACTTAATCATAAATTTCATGGTTGTTGTAAGTTGTGTGTAAAATTACAATGTATGTGTGGATGGGCTAAATTAGTGTCAAATGGCAATCAGGGTGTGCATGGGTGTGGGCTGTTATACGTTACATTAGAGGCTACATGTTTGTCTAAGTAGTTTCCATAGAATTTTCCTTTTCAATTCTATGTAAATATATTGGTATAGATTTTTTAAGGTTTGATGAATTTTTAATTCCTCTTATGCTTCAATAATTTCCTCAAACAATTTCAACTGCCAAGCAAAGTGCACCACCACAAGTTGGCTTTAAACATAAATTGTTTTTTTAAGCGGTGACCGCTGTTGGTTTCAGACTTTATAGTTCTCACTCAATAACTCACGAACTGATTGCAAAATAGAAAATAAAAAAACCTTTTAATGCAACTCTCAAATATAAGAACTGTACGTGACTTCAAAGTGAATAAGAAAAGCTGCTGCACTTTTATTCATACTGAACATGGCTATTTATAGCCTTACAATGACCCCACATGATGCGAATAAAAAATGGAATAAAAAGAAAGATGCTCTCCTAATCTCCTAAAGAATTGGTAAACTCATGACTCATTCTACCAAAACGTGCAGAAACACCTAACGGTCACTTCATCACACTTGGTCAAACCATTTTACCAACACTCTTATTAAAACAATATAATATAAACTAAGTCTTCATATATCCATCCACTTCACGTGACACATGAAGAATTCTTATTCCAAGCAAACTACTGAACAACTCATAACCCGCAATCCGCGACCCACGAACAAACCCGAATAAAGCCAACAGACCGCATCCGAAAACGCCTTTGGCTCAGTTAAGTTTCTAGGGTTACTCGTATCTTCTATATATTGTAACCTACATATTCAATAATATTCAAAATCGGTTACAGTAACCGTAGAAACTTAACTGAGCCAGTGTCCCATAGTCTAATAATTTGTTTTTCTCCTTTGCTGTCCACCATTTTATCTTGGCTTTTGGATTCTTGAGAATAATCGACAACACCAAGCCCCCCTCGGTCACATATCCGGGTAAGACACCGAGTCCTTGACCACTTCTCATATACCTCCTTTCATGAATTAAAAATTCGAAAAGGGTGAGGCCCGAGTGATCCGAATGAATCTGTGTGGCTGCCATATGGTTTGTGTTAGGCCACTCCAACATGTATCGTCACAAAGTTGAACCCGATCGATATTGTTGAGACTAGGCCCATTGCTGACATAAATGTTAAACCCAAACTCCACAAACTCGAACCCGATAAACTACTACTAGACCCATCGCTGGACGTAAAAATTAGCTCCCATGGACTTCTGTTTTTCATTTCTATGAAAATTGTTGATACATATTTTGTGGACGCGACTCGGTTCGGTTCAACTCGATTCGGTTCGACCCGGCTAGGTTCAGCTCAAGCCCGACGTCTCGACATTCCTCCGTCGTGCGTCCCAGAGTTCGACACGCGAAGCACGGAACGCCGCGAGCCGGTTCCCGCAGCCACATCATCATGACATCATCATGATGATGTCATGATGATGTCACAACTTGTCTAAACTTCAAATATGAAACAAGTGGATCTGGACGTGCATGCTTCTCACTTTGGGCTTATTCCAACATTGGGCCAAACCCCACCAATCGCACAAGTGAGACCCCTAGCCCAATCGCACAACAATATAAATACCGAAATCAAACTTGATTTCGGTAGAAGTGAGTGAGGACAGAGAGAAGGGCAGCGAACAAGAGAGAACCGAGAGATTTGATAGAGAGTTTGCAAATATTATCTTGTAAACATTGATTTGTAATTGTCTTTCAAGTATTAATACATTGGTGTTAATCGTTGAGTCCCGGTCTCCATCTCGTGTTTTTTTGTTCATCTCCTTCTCTCGATCTCGGTTTGCATCTCCGGTTGGATTCCGCACAACCGGGTGTGTTTGACAACAAGGATTAGGCGACTAGATCCTCCCCTAGCCGGACCTACAAGTGGTATCAGAGCCTTGGCTCTTCTCCTTGTTAAAACCGAGTGTGTTCGGGTTGTTTTTCGGGTTTCAAAAGTTTATTTTTTTCTGAAAATTCTGTTCAAAAAAAAAAAAAAAAAACCTCGAAAATTCTGATATTTTGCTGAAAGTTGTTATAAAAACCTGTTTATTCTTCATTTTCACATGTTAAACATTGGTTTTTAGTGAAGTTTCGGCCAAATTCGTGTTCGGAAAGTTGTCGGTTTGCCGGAAAATTCAAATTTTCTGGGTTTGTTCTTGATATCTTCATCAAAACTTCAAAGTGTTGTTGGTATTTTTTACTTTTTAATCTTTGAAATCTGGATATTAAAGTTGTTGGTGTTTTGAATTTGTTAAAGGTTTATAATAGTACAAAAGAACATCATCATTGTTTGATAACTTGAAAATTGGATTTTCAATAGTTGGTGAGCCGAAAGTGGTTCTGATTTGTGTCAGTGGACAGAAAGTCAATCTCATTGAGTCGCACAAGATTGATTACTTTCACAACATTTGTTTCAGTCGTACAAGTATTTGGATCGCACAAGAGAGTGGATCTCACAAGTTATCAGTCACACAACACTGATCTGGGCTTCTGTTTCTTCAGTAGGCCTGGGCTGTTTTCATTAACTATGAGCCCAAAAGAAAATCCAGTCGCACAAGATTTTTAATCACACAAGTTAGCTGGGATCGTACAAAGTTAATTCAGTCGCACATGAGATAGTTAATCGCACAAGAAGCTTGACTACTTACACTAGAATTGGGCTTCTATTTGGGCCTTCCGAAATCAACTTCTGGGCCGAAGTTCTGGGACGAAATCAGTCAACTTGTTGTTACCGAAATCACTCACTTGTTCACTTGTTGCCGAAAACACTTAGTGTGTTGTTGCCGAAATCACTTATCAAACATCAATCGAAATCAAGTTGAAATTACAACTTCTCAGCCGAAAACACTTCTTGTTTTCATCAAGTCTTGGACGAAATTTTTTTTAGACTTGTAACTCATTTTTTTCTGGTTGATTTGTGTAATTTAATCAGGTTGTTATCATTCATACATCAACTATGAGCTGCACAAGCCCTTGGGATTGGAGTACGGATCCACTACCAGATCAAAAACAGATGTCGTTGGCCGAATATATGAACCGTACCATACCTCAACAACAACAGTCAATAAGTGCAAGTCAATGGGCAAGGGTGTCGAATCAAAATCAAGACATACAAAATCTTTTGGTAGCGAGAGGAGAAGAATATGCAGCTACTAGAAAGACACGTCATGATCTGTTGAAGAAGAAATTCGAATCATTTCATTTCTTAGAGAATGAAACCCTAAATGATATAATTACTCGTTATTATCATTTGATGCATGAAATGTATTATGTTGGTGTTCTTGTATCTCAACAGGAAATCGTAGCACGGTTTGCTGATGCTCTACCTCCAAAGTGGAGCTCATTCATTGAGCTTTTAAAGCAGACGGGCGTTCTAGATGCTGTCAATTTTAATATCTATGAATTCATTCAGAAGTTGGAGCACAAGAACGAAGAGGAAATTCGGAAAGCTAAACTAATTCCTGCTCCTCAAAATACCGAAATGTATCTTGGAGGAGGTTTTAACCCGTTAGTTAGTTCCAGTTCAGCTCAGCAACCAAAGTTACAAACGGCGTTTGTATCAAATGCAAACTCATCTCCGTTTCCACAGTTCAATCAAAATGCTTATCTTTCGCAATCTAAACCCCAACCTCAACCTCAAGTTTCCACAACACAACCTCAATTCGATCCAAGTGTCGATTGTGGTCCGGCCAAACAGTTGGGAAACAGTGATCAAACAAGAACTGCGTTTTATGCCGAAATCATCAAGAATGTCAGCGATGGTGAATCTTCGGGAAATGATGACAGTTCAGGATATAGTGGCACTGATGAAGATAGCTCAGGTGTGAGTGATTACAGTTCAGAATCGGACATAAAGGAGGGTGTGGATTCTGAAGCTGGTAATTTGTCGAATGATGCTAACGAGAAATCTGACTTGGTCAAGAAAGCTGATGCTACATCAAAAGAAATGGAGAAGATTCTCACTGAAGATGGATCTTTCTCTTCTCAGACTGCCTTTATGGCTAATGTCACAGCTTCTACAAGTCAGGTACAATCTGAAACTCCTAGCATATGTAGTAACTGTGCTGATTTGAAACATGAATATGCTAATGCTAAACATGCTTTTGAAGAATTAAAACATGAATGTGCTAATGCTAAACATGCTTTTGAAGAATTAAAACATGAATGTGCTGAATTGAAACGTGAATCTGAAACGGTTCATAGTCACAATCAGAGTTTAGTTGTTGAACTGTCAAAGTGCAAGGAGGCAAACATGGCCTTAGCTCGCAATGAAAAAGAGTTTAAAACAGTTATTGAAACCCAAAAGAAAAGTGTTTCCGAATTAACAAAAACTGTTTGTAACAAACAAATTGGTATTAATAAATACATTAATATCATCGAGGAAACAAAGAAAGAGCTAGCCGTGGCGAAATGTGAACATGAGGCGATCAAGCTCAAATTGGAGAGTTACTCAAACTCCCGATATGTGCTTGATCACATCATTGACGTTCAGCAACTAAAGGGAAACGTTAAAGGCGTTGGTTATAGGAAGTGTCCACCCCCTTTGAGACACGACTATACCAAGTTGCCCGATGAGGAGGAAATGCCGCGTTTTGAGCCAACTGTACCTCTTGATTATGAGGAAGTTACAACTGGCTTAGGGTTCAAAACGGACAATTCATCGGAGGGCTCATCTGATAGCAAGGAAAAGTCATCATGTGCTTCAAATCAAAGTCCTCCAACCATTGAGGACTATGATTCTTCGAATGATGAATCAGATGTGAGTGGTGAGGATAAATCTCTTGACGATAGAAAAGGAGTAGAAGTGCCTTTTGAGAATCACATTCTGTGTGATCCTCCTACTCCTGCTGTGCAATCATCTGGCGCTAAACAAGAGATAGATCCTATCACTGAGACAGTGTCTACTGTTAAAAGTGATAACGTGTTGTACACTTTAGTCGGTGATGATAAAATTTATTCAAACAAAGATTTTCCAATAAAAAACGTCAATCAATCCTTGATTGATAAAGTGTTTGAAGATAATACAACTAAGTTTTTGGGAAAAGCGATCCCGAGAGTTTCAGTAACTCAGTGTGATCCTATTCCAAAAGCTGAAGTGAGGAAACAATTTGGAAACCAAAAATTACCGACAAAGCAACAACCTGTCGCTTTTAAGGGTAAACAACAACAACAACGAGCTCCAAAGCCAAAGGCTAAGGTTGAATCAAAAGGAGCTCGTTACAAGAAGAAAGCAAAAGATGTCAAGTTTGTAGCATCAAAAGGTACTGATAAAATTGAGACTTTTGAAAACAAATCCAACATCGATTTTATCCAACAAGTCAAGATTTTAAAACGTGACAGTCAAAACAATTACACTCAACATACAAATGGGTGTGACGAAAGAGCAAGTACCTCTGGGTCTACAGGTTTAACACGTGAAAGTCGAACCGGTTCTCCTAAGTTTGTTGAAAGGAGAATTTGTTTCAAATGTGGGAAGGTTGGGCACATCATTAAAGACTGCAAAAACTCGCCCAAACCAAATTTTGTTGAAAGAGCCCCCTCTGAACAAGGTCACTCACAACGTCGTCCTGTTTCTCCAAAACATGATAAAAGAACTGTTAAAGAACAGGAAACAAAACAACGACGTAAAATTGTGAAGGTGATTGAAAAGGCGTTGAAACCGGAGGTTGTCCAAACAAAGTCTGTTAAATTAGAAATTAAAAATGAAAAACAAAAACAGATTTGGAAACCAAAATCGATAACTGTTTCAGGGGGAGGTGCTGTGTTTGAGAATCATCAGGAAATTGAAGTCACAATCCTCGATGATGAAGGACGACCCAAGTCTGTTAAGGCTTGGGTCCCCCTCTCCAACTAATCTCTGAGTGAGTGTGCAGGATGTTCCAGGAGGAACTATCGATAGTCATAGGATTGTTGATAGTGGAGTGTCCATGCACAAGAAGGGCGACAAAGAAGTTGTTGCCTGTGATGGAGAGAAGAAAAAGAAAAGGGAGACAGAATTGTCTGTCGAAAGAAATTGAAAAGCTTCGACAAATTGAAAATCATTTCAAAGTTTGATTGTTAAAGGCTTTGATCGGGTCCCCAGGGTAGATTCAATCAAAATGTACGCACCTGCAGCACGTTTGAAGTTCAAAATCAACAAGATGAACGTGCAGTGTACATTTCTTCGCGGTGTTATTGAAGAAAATGTGTTTGTTGAACAAACCAACCGGGTGTGCGGATGCCTTGGCGTGGATTGATCAACCGCACACTACTTCTGAAAGAGAAAGACAAAGACCTTTGCTGGTGAAATGTGGAAGACCAGCCGGACCCAAAGGTTTCTGATCTTGCTGCTGTGAAGAGATTTCTCAGTAGCTACAAAATCGACTTTGAAGTCCACACCGGGTGGATATCCAGTTTGGGAGAGCACTCAGATTCCTTGCAATGCACGAAGCAGTTGCAGGATACGGTTTTAAATTTCTAATCTCTCCTATACTTGTCGATATTTAAGCTGCTTTGTGAATTATTATCTCGTACAGCACTCTTTGACCTGATACGTTGATCTCAAATATCACCTCACACGTGATTGTTTCTCTATGAAACTCGTCAATGTTGTCATGGTCCGCACCGATTACCGACGTGCCAACTCATTTTTCCAAAATTCGGTAAATCATTTCTGATTAAAATTAATTTTGGTAAACGGCATTGAGGTAAAACATGAGTTAACCAACATCGGAAAATCATTTTTGTAAATACCTTTGTGTTTTTAAATTTATCTTAGTTTGTTGATTTTAGGGGGAGTAAATCCAAAATTTGAAAATTCAAAAACATCGAAAAATTTCAAAACTCAAAAACATTGAAAAATTTATAAAAACCCAAAAACAAAAGAAAAACAAAAATGAGTTTCCTGGCGACCAAAAGAGAAAATGATAGTACATCAGTGGTCTGTCTAAACCTCTTTAAACCTTAAATGAAAAATGATAAGCAGCTCTATATAAGATGTATCGGTAGGCTCACAATCATTTTAAAGTGTGTAGGGTGATATAAACTTAAATCGACTGAAGACCAGGTGGGAACCACTCATTGGCATATGGTCTTAGTACCGAAATTTCGTTTGAGAGATTGCCGAGGTTCTGAGATATTCGGTCTTTATGCTGCTTATCATCTGGGTATCATGGTTGTTTCTTTTACCGAAACAAAACGGAGACGAAGTCTAGATCTTCCATGATACCATACATACGTGTACATATTGCATTCGACCTCAATAAGTGATCAACAATCACATGTCCAAACAAAATAAGTGATAATATATCACATTTATCCGGGAGTCAAGTTCGTCTCTCTGCTGTACGAAAGTACTGACCTGTTCACGGACTTGCTCTTGTGCCCCTCATGCATCGAAAATCAAGTTCCTCATCAATAAGTGATTCTATCACATAGGGCTTGTTTTCATCAAAATAAGTGAGTTTCTCACATTTTCATATACGGTCAAACAGATGATAATCGGTATACTCACCGGTAAGATGAACTCTCGTGCATACCTTGATACGGGAATGTGTCGTGATGTGGATGAACACCGGTCTGTAAGTATAAATCATACCTTAACGTATCCCCTAAACATGATTACATCTGATAAGTTGAGCTTATGTGGACAACAATACCGATAATTGTTATAGGATGCTTATCTAAATGTTAACTAATTGAACAAAAAGAGCGTTTTGGCATGACCGTACACTGATATGATTCTCTTACCCTCGAAACTCGCAAAAAGAATGTCTGTAAATATTTGTTTACTGCTTTCGTTTCTGCATCTTTGTATATATTTATTTATTGCTTTCCGTCTTTACATTTGAAAAATGAAAAATTCCAAAAAGATTTTAGGTGTGTTTTAATATAAACTTTATAAAATTCAAAAAGATTTTGCTTCTAGTTTATTTTTGATTGACTGATGTTGGAACTCGAGTCTATCCTACCCAAAATCCTGATCGTAAGCCGGAAAACAATTGCATCTTCATAAACAGTCGAAGTTAACAAGTTTTGAAAGTAAAGGATTAAAATTTGATCATTTTCTAAACTTTCAAACTGTTGTCGGTCGGTGTTTGATTGAGATTTGATCTCATATGTGTCATTTGTTAAATGTTAACTATATTCCAAGCGGTTGTTCTCATTATGCGTTTAGCTTTCTTGCATGTGCAGATGCTAAAGGCGATGAGAACATGTTCGATGACAAGCTTTGGAATGAAGACACGAAGTGGAGGCACTCAAAGTATAAAATGATCGAGTTGCCGCTGACCCTTCATCAACACCACAAGGATCTGAAGAATTGACAAGTCAAAAGATTCACGAGCATAACTCATTGGAGAGTTCACTTTAAGGGGGAGTTTATTGACACACTACCTAAATGAAAAGGGGAGTTTGTTGATACACTTTCTTCTTTCAACGCGTGAAGACTTTGAAGATCCTCCGACATGGAAGACATGGAAGTTGAACATCACGAGTAGCGTCCAAGGGGGAGTTTGTTGATACATATTTTGTGGACGCGACTCGGTTCGGTTCAACTCGATTCGGTTCGACCCGGCTAGGTTCAGCTCAAGCCCGACGTCTCGACATTCCTCCGTCGTGCGTCCCAGAGTTCGACACGCGAAGCACGGAACGCCGCGAGCCGGTTCCCGCAGCCACATCATCATGACATCATCATGATGATGTCATGATGATGTCACAACTTGTCTAAACTTCAAATATGAAACAAGTGGATCTGGACGTGCATGCTTCTCACTTTGGGCTTATTCCAACATTGGGCCAAACCCCACCAATCGCACAAGTGAGACCCCTAGCCCAATCGCACAACAATATAAATACCGAAATCAAACTTGATTTCGGTAGAAGTGAGTGAGGACAGAGAGAAGGGCAGCGAACAAGAGAGAACCGAGAGATTTGATAGAGACTTTGCAAATATTATCTTGTAAACATTGATTTGTAATTGTCTTTCAAGTATTAATACATTGGTGTTAATCGTTGAGTCCCGGTCTCCATCTCGTGTTTTTTTGTTCATCTCCTTCTCTCGATCTCGGTTTGCATCTCCGGTTGGATTCCGCACAACCGGGTGTGTTTGACAACAAGGATTAGGCGACTAGATCCTCCCCTAGCCGGACCTACAAAAATATATTTGGATAGATTTATAATGGATTGACAACTTTTCATCCTCTCATCTTTAATTACTTTCCCCAAACAATTTCTACTGAGCAAAGTGCACCACAACGTGTAGGATTCAAACCTACATCATGATTTTATCTTTTAAACATGTGAATATGAAACAAGTATACATTTCGGATTCTATTTCCTCTAATGCAAGATTCCGAAATACTATGTTAGCTCTTCGGAAGTTGTCTGGCGTGTGCCTAAAAATCATTCACTAAACTAGTGACAAGTTGGTCATTGGAAGATTTTGTTTTTGAAAATTTTAAAAGCCCCAGATTAATTAACATGACACACGACATGTTACAATATTATTTTTCACGGGTTTCATCTCTGTCCTCTACCCGTTTCATGATTAACATCTTTATTTTTGTATGATTTAGTTCTTAAATCATAAGACAAATACTTGCACTTGGAAAGACGGGTACAAGTTTTTTTAAAAGTTAAACGAACACAATATGTCCTAAATCATCATAATTCAATTTCAAATGAACATATATTTACAATAAAGTGTTGAAAACATACTATTGTTACATAAATGTAAAACAATTTATACACTATTACATAGATTATATAAGCTGCATCATAACACACAATTCCAAAGCAACAATATACAAACAAGGAGCATTTCAATCTATTAAGGTGAACCTTGTTGCTAAGGATTTATCTTATTTTTATTCTTCAAATTCTTAGCCAATTTAGTAGCAGAACTTGCCATAGTCTCACCCATCATCGTGGAAACATGCTTCTTTTTTGGAGGGATAACGCTTGCTGGTTTCTCCTTTGTCTTCCCTCCTCCCTTTGTGTTTTTCTGGTAGCTATCTCCTTGCGCTTTGTCTGCCATTGATTTTCTTTTGCCAAGATTTTCCCAATCACCGTAGACTATTGTTGTGTATCAAACAAAACAACCTTAGCAATTCACAATGGATGATATGTTAGGTTATATACAAGTAAAGTTCCCCACATCCTGGAACTTACAAATATTTTTCTTTCTTCTTGTTGAGTAATTTACATAGTTTGTTTGCGCTTGCTGTAAGTTATTTAGTATATTTGAAATTTTCAACTTTCAAGTGTCATTAAGTGTTTTGTGTGAACATTTATTCATCAAAATCCTAGAAGTTAATCTTAAATTTCATGGCTATCGTATGCAAAATTACAATGTCTGCGTGGAAGGGCATAACTAGTATTAAATGGCAATCTGGGTGTGCATGGGTGTGGGCTATTATGTGTTACATTAGAGGCTACTTGCTAGTCTAATTAGTTCCCATGTGAATGTTCCTTTTCATTTCTGTGTAAATATATAGGGATTGATTTTTTAAGGGTTAATAAATTTAATTCCTCTTATTCTTAAATAGTTTACTCGAACAGTTTCAATTGCAAAGCAAAGTGCAACACCACGCATTGGCTTCAAACATAAATAGTTTTTTAAAGCCATGAGCACATCCGATAACGCCTTTTCCCTTTTTGTTCTTCTCCTTTGCTCTACACCTTTTTATCTTGGCTTTTAGATTCTTGAGAATAATCAACAACACCAAGTCCCCCTTGTTCACATACTCACATCTCCGGCGTAAGATACTAGTCCATGATCGCTTCCCATATACCTTCTTTCAAGTACTGAAAAATCCAAAAGGGCAAGGCCCGAAATCTACCCTACCTGATTACAAGACAAGACTAAAGGCGAGTGATCCGAATGAATCTGTGTGGATGCCACAAAGTTTGAGTTAGGCCACACCGATATGACTCCATCACAAACTAGAACCCAGTCGATCTTGTTGAGACTACACCTATCGCTGGACATAAATGTGAAACCCAAACTCCGTCACAAACTAGAACCTGATCGATCTTGCTGAGACTAGAACCATCGCTGGACACAAACATGATAGAATTAGCTCCAATTTGATTTCTGTTTTTCATCTCTTTGGAAATATATATGGCTAAATTTATAATGGAATGATAACTTTTAATCCTCTCATCTTTGCTTAGTTTCCACAAACAACTTCAAACAACTTCTACTGAGCAAAGTGCACCACAACCTATTGGATCTAAACATCAATCATTTTATTATTTTTAAACATGTGAATATGAAAAAAGTATACATATTGAATGCTATTTGATCTAGTGCAAGATTCCGAAATACCTTCTTGCTCATAGAAAGTTGTCTGTTGAGTACCTAAAAATCATTCACGTACTAAACTAGTGACAAGTTGGTCGTAATTTTGGTTTTTTAACTCTTTAAACGCAGAAGCTTAATTAACGTGACACAGGACACGTTGCAATATTATTTTGGCATGAATTTACGGGTTTCAACTTTGTCCTTTACCGCGTTCCGTGGTTAACATCTTTCTTTCTGTATGATGAGTACAAGGTTTTTTTAAATGCTAAAAGAACATAATATGTCTTAAATCCTCATGGTGTTATTTAGTATTTGTTTTTTCAAGTTTCAATTGTCATGAAGTGTTGTGTGCGAACACTTACCTATCAATATCCAAGAACTTAATCATAAATTTCATGGTTGTTGTAAGTTGTGTGTAAAATTACAAAGTATGTGTGGATGGGCTAAATTAGTGTCAAATGGCAATCAGGGTTGTTGGTGCACTTGTGTCTGTACTTTGTCTGTATTTTGTCATGATACCAAACGATGTCTTTGTTAGTCTTGTAAGTTTGACCAAGTCAACCATCCTCCTGGTTTGACTTGACCAAACAGTTAGAACATTGGTTGAAAGATGTTTAGGTCGAAGGATGTGTCATCGAAGGATAGTTTAGATCCTTCGATGAGCTCGAAAGATAAGCCTTCGATTGATGGACCTCGAAAGATGTCATCCTTCGAGGTACATGTTGATCCTTCGAGCTGTTTCAGATCGATAGATGATCGTTCGATCATCTATCTGATCCTTCGACCAGACATGCTGTGTTCGGGTATATATACCCATGCATTGTGTTCACTTCTAAGTGAGACAGAAAAATAGACAGACAGAATAGAGAGGTGAAAGAGTGAGAGCATTCTGTTCAGAACACACACACACGAGAGTTAGAGAGAGTTTGCAAAATACATTTGTAAACCTTGTGCTGTAACCGAACCTTTCATACGTATTAATACAAGTGGTGTTAATCGGTGAAGACTTGTGTGTTGTGTTTGTGCTTGTTCTTTCTCGGTTTGCATGCTAGCTTGGATTCCGCACTCGCTAGTGTGTTAGACATAACAAGGAATAGGTTAAACCTCAACCTCCGAGGGACCTACAAGTGGTATCAGAGCCGTGGCTCTTTTCCTTGTTAAAAACCGGGTTTTATACAAGCTTTGGAGTGTTTTGGACAAAAACTCCTTGGTTTTGCAGCCGTTTTCTGTGTTTTTCTCGCATTTTCAGTTGTTAAAACGTGTTCTAAACTTATCGGGTGTGTTAAAGGAAGGTTTGGGTAACTTAAAAATCTGTTTTTAAGGTGTTTGGTCTTCTCCGGCCAACATTCCGGCTTACTCCGGTGACCGGTTTCTGGGCAGAACCTTCGATTTTTGGGTATATTTTATTGTTCAAATCTGCTTTGGTAAGAGTGTATGGTCTGACCATACCTTTCTGCCGAAAGATTTCACCAACCCATCACCTTTTTCACCAACCTGTCACTCTTTGTCAACTGTGTCAGTCCGTTCGAAAGATATCCTTCGAAGTCGAAAGATCATCTTTCGATCAAAGGAGGTTCGATAGATAATCATCCTTCGAACATCCTTCGAAGTCTGTGACTTATCATTCGATCCAAGGAATCTTTTCGAAGCATACATCTTTCGGTCTACAGTTCTTTTTCGAAAGACAAGGATCCTTCGATTGGAGAGTCTTTCGAAATCATTGTTCGAAACTCAACAGTGATCTTTCGAACACTGTTGATCCTTCGAACAAGTATTGATCCTTCGATACTTGTCTGTTTAAGGTTAACAAGTTTGTGTTTTTCAGGTCTTTCGATCTCAGATCCTTCGGCTGGTGTAACAATTTTTCTTAATAAAAAATGAATTCGATGTGGGGTGTTCCGGTAAATGCAGAGATGTATTTTGGTACTCCGGCTCCGGATTCGGGTTCGCAAGCTAATGCTACATCTACCGGTCAATGGGCATTCGTATCAAATCAAGCTCCAAGTGTTCAAAGCATTTTGCTAAGCGAAAGTGAAACGGGAAGTTTGAATAGGCCTCCAAAGTTGATGCATTTAAGTGAATATCCGGGATGGTTTGATAGATTTCATACATACGTCCTTGGTCAAAATACAGAATTGTGGTTGCGTTTTATCACAGATTTTGATCAAACAATAGAGGTTGCCGCTTCATCTGCTGCTACGTTTGCCGATCTGACGGACGATCAGAAGAAGGTCTATGACTTAGAGAAGAAAGCGTATGCCATTCTTACTCAGGCGTTAAGTAAAGATATTTATCATCAATTTGTCAGTCACAAGACAACGAAGAGGTTGTGGGACGCATTGAAAACAAGGGGCGTAGGAAATGAAGCGACACGTCAATTGAGAAAAGACCTGCTAAAGAAAGAGTTTGATGGTTTTACTTGTATGCAGAATGAATCTTTAGGAGATTTGACAAGTCGATTTAATCATTTGCTGACTGAATTGGCAAACATTGGGGTTGTAACAACTTCAGCAGAGATAGTGAAGAAGTTTGCAGATGCACTGCCACCTCAATGGAATAATTTCTTAGAAATCATGAAGTACAATGGCACTTTGGATACAACAAACTTCAGTGACTTTGCTCAACTCCTGGAAAACAAGAATCAGGAAGAAACTCTCAAGGCAAAAAGAGTTCCAGTGCCACAAAATCCTGAAATGTATTATGGAGCTTCTAGCACTTCTACAAAACCTTCTTCACACGCTCCAATTCAAACAGCATTTGTGTCTAGCACTAGCTTATATGGCACTCCTCCTCCAACAACAGACATGTATGGAAATCCGCTTAATCCAGTTCCTCAACCAGCACCACAACAGCCTATCAGAGAAACTGATATGTATGGGAATCCACTTCCTCCTCAACAGCAAGCATGTTATGGAAGCACATCATCTGCTAGTCAGCAGTCAAAGCCAAATACAGTACGGCTCGACACCTCAAGCTTTTCTAAAGTCAGTGTGGAAGTAGCAAAGGAACACATGGAGCTGCTAAACACTTTGGTAAGCGCATACTGTGGATTGGTGGAAGGTCAGATTGGCAACATTAATCTGACACAAGAAGACTATCAGCAGATAGATAAAGAGGAGATGGAGATTATGGACATCAAATGGGCCTTTGCCAGTGCTGTTAGGCGAGCAAAGGATTTCATGGAAAGAACGGGCAGAACCAGCTTGGAAAGTAAGAAAGACACCAAGTATGGGTTTGATAAACAGGCTGTTAAATGCTTCAATTGTGGTGAACGTGGTCATTTCAAACGTGAATGTACGAGGCCATCTCAACATGGAAACCAAAATCCTTTCAGAGGTCAAGGCAACAGGGCAAATCAGAACCAAGGAAGGAACAATGAGCGAACATTGGTGCCTGTCAACAACCAGAGTCAAGCAGGACCATCTAATGCCAACCAGGCACTTGTGGTTCAAGTAGATGAAGGATGTGATTGGTCAATCCAGTTGGGAAATGATGTTCCAGATGGAACAGCTTGTTTTGCTAAAATTGTCAAGGATTTAAATCACGCCAGTGGTGGAGAATCTTCCGCCAATGGTGGTGACTCTTCTGAGGATGAAGACTCTTCTGGTTATAGTAGAAGTTCAGATGAAGAATCCTCGAGTTCAGGCGATGATCATGTGGATGAGACATCAAGTGCGTCAGTCGATGCTAATATTGATGAGCTATTGGGAGAAGCTGTAGCAGAAACTCAAAGAAGATCTATTTTGGTGGATCAAGCTGCTTATTCTTCGTCTTCTCTCCATTCAGCCTTTATGGCTAATGTCGACAGTTCATCAAGTCAGGTATGTGTCGATGAACCCACTTCTGGTAGCTGTGATAACTGTGATAGTTTGCATGTTAAATGTGCTGATTTAGAAGCAAACATGTCTGAGTTGCAAGGCAAACATGATGCTGTACAAGCTAGTTTGTTTGACTTGCAAGACAAACATGTTTCATTGAATGATAAGTGGTGTGAATTGCAAAGCAAACACGAGGCTTTGCAGGAGAAATATGATGTGACATTTATCCACAATCAGAAATTAACCGTGGATCTTTCTAAGTGCACAGAAGCCAACATGTTTTATGAAAACTATGAAAAGGAGTTTAAATCGGTAATTGAAAAATTAAAGAAAGATAAAACCGAGTTAACTAAAATGGTTTCCAGAAAACAAACTGACATTAATTTGTATATAACTCGTCTTGAGGTAATGCAAAAGGAAATGGCTTGTGTTAAAACTGAAAGTGAGGCGATCCGACTCAAGTTAGACAGTTATTTAAGCTCTAGCTATGTGTTGGATCACATCATTGATGTACAGAAAGAGAAACGGGATGTCACATGCATAGGCTACAAGAAATGTCCACCACCCGTGAGAAACAATTATGATGCCATGCCTGACGAGGAAGATAGAACTTTCTTTGTACCATCTGTTCCTCTAGACGTTAAGGAATTTGCAGCTGGACTCGGATACAAGAAAGAGGTATCATCAGATTCAGATGTGTCAGCAGATACATGTGTGTCTTCTGCCGAACCGAATCAGGTTCCTCCAGTTGTGATATACAGTGAGGATTCTGATTCTGATTCTTCTGATGATGAGTCTGATGATACTGATTCAGCAAAGTCTGATGCGGTGATAAAAGAAGAGGACATACCTCTTGAGAATCATATTCTATGTGATCCTCCTCCAAAACCCGCTAAGACTGTTGCAATTGAGTCCTCGTCTGCAAAAGAGTCGGAGAGTGTGGATTTGCTGTACACTCTTGTTGGTGATGATAAAGTTTATTCAGACAAATATTTTCCTATTAAGAATGTTAATCAATCATTAATCAGTAAAGTCTTTGAAAATTCAACAAGTAAGTTTTTGGGAAAGACAGGATCACATGTTACTGTAACACAGTGCCCTCCTATCCCCAAGGCCGAAGTTCGAAAACAATTTGGCAATCAGAAATTACCAACAGTGCAAAAACAGCAAAATCATACCAAACCAAGAGGTAAAACACCGACTCAAAATCAAAGGAAGCCGAATAAGAAGAAGAACAAGAATGTGAACTTTGTGAAATCTAAGGGAACGGACAAAATTGAAACGTATGAAAATCAATCTAACTTAGATTTTGTCAAGAAAGCAACAGTGATGAAAAGGAATGAACCAAGTTGTTCAAAACCTAGTACCTCGGGATCACAAAGTTCATCATCGGCAAGACGATCACATGATACTTCGGGGTTTGTTGAACGAAGATCGTGTTTTGAATGTGGTACAATTGGACATATCATTCGAAATTGTCCGTATCTTCATAAATTAAAAGCCAAAGAAGATGATCCCCGTGACCAAACTGACCGCAAACGATCTGTTTCTGTAAAACAAGATCCCCGCCTTGTAAAAGAAAGGGAAAAGAAACAGAAACGCCAACAGGTCAAGAAAATTGAAAAGGCACTTAAAACCGATGTGGTTAACAAACCATCTGTTTCTATCAAACCAGAAAATTCAAAAACTTCTGATAACCATGAAGTTAAAATTTTAAAGAATGACACTGGTAAACCAAAACAGACTTGGAAACCTAAAACGGTTAAAAATTCAGGGGGACCATCACAATTTTCAAATCATCAAAGAATAGAAGTTATTGTTATTGATGAAAATGGAAGACCCAAGACCACAATGGCTTGGGTCCCCATCTCCAACTAATTGTTTGAGTTCATGTGCAGGGTGTTCCAGGAGGAACTATCAGTAGTCATTGGATTGTTGATAGTGGGGCATCCAGGCACATGACAGGCGACATGAAGCTTCTCTACGACGTCAAATCTATTAGAGGAGGTTATGTTGCTTTTGCTGGAGATAAAGGCGGATATATTACGGGTGAAGGAATGATTTCCAACGGGGTTGTTAGCTTTGATAAGATCAACTTCGTACAACAACTTGATCACAATCTTCTTAGTGTTTCTCAAATTTGTGATAAACAGTTCTCAGTACACTTTGATGCAAATGGATGTTATGTGCTGAAACCCGGCTTCAAAATTCCAAAAGAATGGATTCTCTTGTCGGCTCCAAGGATAAATGATCTGTATGTCCTTGATATGAGCCAAGCTATTACTACGTCTGCACAAGCAACTTGTTTCGTTTCCAAAGCCACAGAAAAAGACTCAATCTCTTGGCACAGACGAATGGGTCACATTCACTTACGCAAAATGAATCATTTGGTGTCAAATGAATTGGTGAATGGTGTTCCTCTTAAAAACTTCCATCTTCAAGACGTCTGTGTTTCGTGCCAAAAAGGAAAACAAACGAAGAAGCGACACCCTACAAAGAAGATCAACACGGTGGCCGTTCCGCTTGAACGTTTGCACATGGATTTGTTCGGTACTGTCAAGCATAAAAGCATCCGGAATGATCAATATTGCCTCGTGATAACTGATGATTATTCAAGATTTTCTTGGGTGGCGTTCATGGCACACAAGAGTGAAACCTTCGGTATTATCAAAAACTTGATCATTCAGATTGAGAATCTTTATAACTTGAAGGTTAGGCGGATACGTAGCGACAATGGTACTGAATTCAAAAATCATGCCATGGCGGAGTTTTGCACTTCAAAAGGTATTCTTCACGAATTTAGTGCAGCTTATACTCCTCAACAGAATGGCGTCGCTGAACGTAAGAACCGCACATTGATCGAGACTGCTAGGACTATGTTGGTAGAGTCACAATTGCCGATTCCATTCTGGACTGAAGTTGTGGCCTCTGCATGTTATACATTGAACCGAGTCCTTACAGTCAAAAGGCACAACAAGACCTGTTTTGAGCTTATTAACAAACGGAAACCAGATCTGTCATATCTTGAACCGTTTGGAGCTCCTTGCACAATAATCGATCCTAATGGAAAGTTTGGGGCTAGAGCCATTGAAGGATACTTTCTTGGGTATTCCACCCCAAACTTAAGAGTCTGGAATCTCGAGACTAAAAGGGTCGAGGAATGGTCTGAAGTCAGAGTACAAAGGCACACTTTACCAGTCAAATGTCCAGGTCAGCCTTGGATGTTTGAGTACGATGACTTTTTCAATTCGATCAATGTTGAAACAGTTGAAGAAAATGCTGCAGCAAGGATGTTTTTCGAGAGTGACAATGCAACAGATTCACCGTTGGTTCGTCCCATTATTGTCAATCAAGAACCATCTTCAGTGAACAACAATGCTCTCGATAATGAGGATTTTCACGATGCTACCGATTTGAACGAATCTTCAGAGGATGATGAATTTCTCGATGCAGATCAAGAAGCTCCAATGAAAGCAGTTCATGGTACTTCAGAGGGTACTTCTCCTGTGGACGTCCCTAGAACAGCTGAAGCTACTGCATCATCCTCTTCGTCAATTCCGGGCATTGAATTAGTTGTTGATCTCAATCTCAACAATCTGGGTACAAATTTTACAGTTCAAGATAATCCAGAAACAAGGATTCACAATACCCATCCTCAACAAAACATCATTGGAAATGTACAGAGTGGCGTTCAAACAAGAAACATGTTGCGAAACAACAACAATGCAGGCTTGTATGCAGCTATCCGAGAATCTGGTCAACAAAATGATTGGTCTTTTGCGTGTTATGTCTCACAGGAAGAGCCAAGAACTTGGAAAGAAGCTTTGAAAGATAACTCTTGGGTTGAAGCAATGCAGGAAGAACTGCAACAATTCCAGAAGCTTGGTGTCTGGAAACTCGTAGAGAAACCTGCTGGTTACAAGAAGATTGGTACCCGCTGGGTGTTTAAATGCAAAAAGGATGACCGTGGAATCGTTATTCGAAACAAAGCAAGGCTAGTCGTTCAAGGTTTTCGTCAGATAGAAGGGATCGACTACAACGAAGTGTATGCACCTGTTGCACGTCTAGAAGCAATTCGGATCTTTCTGGCTTATGCCTCATTCAAAGGTTTCAAGGTATACCAGATGGACGTGAAAAGTGCATTCTTGCATGGTGTGGTTGAAGAAGAGGTGTACGTCGAACAGCCTCCAGGTTTTGAAGATCCTATCCATCCCGATCGGGTTTGGTTGCTCAACAAAGCTCTCTATGGTCTTCATCAAGCACCGCGAGCTTGGTACGCAACCTTATCTAATTATTTGCTGGAGAATGGATTTCGCAGAGGTCTTATCGATTGTACTCTTTTCATCAAAGAACAAGATGGAGATCTTCTACTGGTTCAGGTATACGTTGATGATATTATTTTTGGTTCTACTAATGATGTTTTGTGTAGGAATTTCGAGCGCATTATGCAGGATAAATTCGAGATGAGTGCTATGGGGGAAATGACTTTCTTTTTGGGCCTACAAGTACAACAAACTGAGTCTGGGATATTCATCCATCAGACTAAATATGTTGGTGACATCTTGAGCCGGTTCCAGATGTCTGATGCAACGCCCATTGGTACCCCATTGCCGCAAAATCACGGAATTACTCCAGACTTGAAGGGTGAAGCTGTTAGCCCCTCATACTACTGCGCAATGATCGGATCTCTTATGTACCTCACAGCATCAAGACCAGATATAATGTACCCAACGTGCCTGCTTGCCAGATATCAAGTCAACCCAAAGGCCTCACATCTTGCAGCTGTAAAAAGGATTTTTCGTTATTTGAAGGGTTACCCTGACACCGGTCTATGGTACCCTAGGGATAATAACTTTGACTTGATCGCATTCAGTGACTCTGATTTTGGCGGATGCAAAATCGACGGCAAATCCACAACGGCTGGATGTCAGTTTTTGGGAAATCGCCTAGTCACATGGCAGTGCAAGAAGCAGACCTGTGTAGCTACATCTACAAGCGAAGCTGAATACATTGCTGCCTCAAGTTGTTGCTCCCAAGTCCTATGGATCCAACAACAAATGCGCGACTACGGTTTTGAATTCCTAACTACTCCTATTTACGTGGATAATTCTGCTGCATTACAGATCACTAAAAATCCTGTGCAGCATTCAAAGACGAAGCACATCGAAATTAAGTATCACTTCATACGTGATTGCTTTGAGAAAAGGCTAATCGATGTTGCTTACGTCCACACAGATGACCAACGTGCCGACCTTTTTACCAAAGCATTTGACAAATCAAGATTTGACTATTTATTATTGGTAAACGGCATTAAGGTCAAGCAAGAGTAAAACCAACATCGGAAAATCATTTTTGTAAATACCTTTGTGTTTTAAATTTGTCTTAGTTTATTGTTTTTAGGGGGAGTAAATCCAAAAACATCGAAAAATTTCAAAAACACAAAAACAATAGAAAAACAAAAATGAGTTTCCTGGCGAGCAAAAGAGAAAATGATAGTACATCAGTGGTCTGTCCAAACCTCTTTAAACCTAAAATGAAAAACGATAAGCAGCTCTATATAAGATGTATCGGTAGGCTCACAATCATTTTAAAGTGTGCAGGGTGATATAAACTTAAATCCGACTGAAGACCAGGTAGGAACCATTCATTGGCATATGGTCTTGGTACCGAAATTTCGTTTGATAGATTGCCGAGGTTCTGAGATATTCGGTCTTTATGCTGCTTATCATCTGGGTATCATGGTTGTATCTTTTACCGAAAAATAACGGCGACGCAAGTCTAGATCTTCCATGATACCATACATACGTGTACATATTGCATTCGACCTCAATAAGTGATAAACAATCACATGTCCCTCAAAATAAGTGATAATATATCACATTTATCCGGGAGTCAAGTTCGTCTCTCTGCTGTACGAAAGTACTGACCTGTTCACGGACTTGCTCCTGTGCCCTCATGCATATGAAAAACAAGTTCCTCATCAATAAGTGATTCTATCACATAGGGCTTGTTTTCAATCAAAATAAGTGAGAATCTCACATCATATACGGTCAAACAGATGATAATCGGTATACTCACCGGTAAGATGAATCCTCGTGCATACCTTGATACGGGAATGTGTCGTGATGTGGATGAACACCGGTCGGTAAGTATAAATCATACCTTAACGTATCCCCGCGCCATGATTACAAATGATAAGTTGAGTTTATGTGGACAACAATACCGATAATTGTTATAGGATGCTTATCTTAATGTTAACTAAAAGAACAACAAGAGCGTTTTGACATGACCGTACACTGATACGATTCTCTTACCCTCGAAACTCGCAAAAAGAATGTCTGTAAATATTTATTTACTGCTTTTCGTTTCTGCATCTTTGTATATATTTACTTACTGCTTTCAGTCTTTAAATTTGAAATATTCAAAATACCAAAAAGATTTTAGGTGTGTTTTAATATAAACTTTATAAAAGCCAAAAAGATTTTATTTCTGTTTTATTTTCGATCGTACGATGTTGGAGCTCGAGTCTTTGTTACCTGAAACCTGAAAGAAAACCGAAACGACTAAATCTTCATAAACGGTCGAAATTTGCAAGTTTTGAAAGTTAAAATTGATAAAAATTGTTAAAACTTTCAAACTGTCGGACGGTGTTTGATTATGCAATGGTCACATGTGTGTCGTTTACTTATGATGTTCCAAGCAGTTGTTCTCATTACGCGTTTAGATTTCTTGCATGTGCAGATTCTAAAGGCAAGGAGAACATGGTAGATGACAAGCTTCGGAATGAAGACACGACGTGAAGGCGCTCAAGTGATGAAGAAGATCGAGTTGCCGCTGGCCATCATCAACACCACAAGGATCTCAATTCATAAAGAACAAGTATCTCACGAGCATAACTCAAGGGGGAGCTTATGTTAAGGGGGAGTTTGTCAACACACTTCCTACATGAAACGGGGAGTTTGTTGGTACACTTTCTGCTTTCAAGACGTGAAGACTTTAAAGATCCTCCGACGTTGAAGACTTGAAAGGACGTCAAAGACTTGAAGACACAAAGATCGAGACAAAGATCAAGTTATAAAATTCGAGACAAAGCTACAGCCAAGGGGGAGTTTGTTGGTGCACTTGTGTCTGTACTTTGTCTGTATTTTGTCATGATACCAAACGATGTCTTTGTTAGTCTTGTAAGTTTGACCAAGTCAACCATCCTCCTGGTTTGACTTGACCAAACAGTTAGAACATTGGTTGAAAGATGTTTAGGTCGAAGGATGTGTCATCGAAGGATAGTTTAGATCCTTCGATGAGCTCGAAAGATAAGCCTTCGATTGATGGACCTCGAAAGATGTCATCCTTCGAGGTACATGTTGATCCTTCGAGCTGTTTCAGATCGATAGATGATCGTTCGATCATCTATCTGATCCTTCGACCAGGCATGCTGTGTTCGGGTATATATACCCATGCATTGTGTTCACTTCTAAGTGAGACAGAAAAATAGACAGACAGAATAGAGAGGTGAAAGAGTGAGAGCATTCTGTTCAGAACACACACACACGAGAGTTAGAGAGAGTTTGCAAAATACATTTGTAAACCTTGTGCTGTAACCGAACCTTTCATACGTATTAATACAAGTGGTGTTAATCGGTGAAGACTTGTGTGTTGTGTTTGTGCTTGTTCTTTCTCGGTTTGCATGCTAGCTTGGATTCCGCACTCGCTAGTGTGTTAGACATAACAAGGAATAGGTTAAACCTCAACCTCCGAGGGACCTACAAGGGTGTGCATGGGTGTGGGCTGTTATACGTTACATTAGAGGCTACATGTTTGTCTAAGTAGTTCCCATAGAATTTTCCTTTTCAATTCTATGTAAATATATTGGTATAGATTTTTTAAGGTTTGATGAATTTTTAATTCCTCTTATGATTCAATAATTTCCTCAAACAATTTCAACTGCCAAGCAAAGTGCACCACCACAAGTTGGCTTTAAACATAAATAGTTTTTTTAAGCGGTGACCGCTGTTGGTTTCAGACTTTATAGTTCTCACTCAATAACTCACGAACTGATTGCAAAATAGAAAATAAAAAAACCTTTTAATGCAACTCTCAAATATAAGAACTGTACGTGACTTCAAAGTGAATAAGAAAAGCTGCTGCACTTTTATTCATACTGAACATGGCTATTTATAGCCTTACAATGACCCCACATGATGCGAATAAAAAATGGAATAAAAGGAAAGATGCTCTCCTAATCTCCTAAAGAATTGGTAAACTCATGACTCATTCTACAAAAACGTGCAGAAACACCTAACGGTCACTTCATCACACTTGGTCAAACCATTTTACCAACACTCTTATTAAAACAATATAATATAAACTAAGTCTTCATATATCCATCCACTTCACGTGACACATGAAGAATTCTTATTCCATGCAAACTACTGAACAACTCATAACCCGCAATCCGCGACCCACGAACAAACCCGAATAAATCCAACAATCACCCCCTTAATCGGTGTTTGTTCGTACCGCTTTCTTCACAACAATGTCGGTTCATCATCTTCACATCGGTTCAAGTTGAGCTCTTCTGTTTTCTCCCACTTTGGACACTCCGATATATAATGCCCGACTTGGTTGAACTTGTAACATTTAACCCGGCTCTTGTCCCGTTGTAATCGACCGTCTCCTCGACCTCTCCCGGACTCCCGACCTCCACCTCGGCCACGCCCATAGTCTTCGCGGTTCAATTTACTACAACCACAATGCTCACACTTGTGCTCCTTTTCTTTTACCTTCTCTTCCGAACCTGCAAACAAGAGTTGGTTTTGATGCTCGGCTTGAGTCTCCTCATCCTTGACCCGTTCCTCATATGCCTTTAGCCGGCCAACAAAATCATCAAAACCGACGGTCTTCAAGTCTACAACCTATGAGCAAAGTCATCAACAACTTCTTGATCCTTCATTTTCAGATGATCAAACTCTCCCATGAGAGTGTGAAGTCTTGCTTCTCGAATCCGTTCCGCACCTGTAAGGCCTCCTAATCCAAGATCTCACTCAGCTAAAGCCACCAACAGGTGTGCGGAATCCACCAGATGATTAACCACTGCAGATGAAACAATAGTATGCAAAGATTTGTGAGAGAAATCAAGAATACACTGAGTATTCTTGATGAGGAAGATGAATGACGTCACACACACAGTAGCCGCCAGACAAAACACACACAATGATTAGGGTTAGGTGCACAGAATTTCACACAGAATCGCTTACCTTGTCTATTCCACATAAAGGTATATATACAAGGTAAACCCGGACTTTCAAGACTGTTGGTGCACTTGTGTCTGTACTTTGTCTGTATTTTGTCATGATACCAAACGATGTCTTCGTTAGTCCTGTAAGTTTGACCAAGTCAACCATCCTCTGGTTTGACTTGGCCAAACAGTTAGAACATTGGTTGTAATATGTTTGAGTTGAAGGATGTATCATCGAAGGATTGTTTATATCCTTCGATGAGCTCGAAAGATAACCTTCGATGGATGTTGATGGACTTCGAAGGATATCATCCTTCGAAGTATTTGTGATCCTTCGATAGGTTTCTGGTCGATAGATGATCCTTCGATCAGTCTATCTGATCCTTCGACCAGACCTGCTGTTACGGGTATAAATACCCATGTAGTGTGTTCACTTCATTGAGAGACTTCAGAAATTAGACACTGAGAGAGTTTAGACACTCAGAGAAGTGAGAGCATTCTTTTCAGAACACACACACACGAGAGTTAGAGAGAGTTTGCAAAATACATTTGTAAACCTTGTGCTGTAACTGAACCATTCATACGTATTAATACAAGTGGTGTTAATCGGTGAAGATTGTGTGTTGTGTTTGTGCTTGTTCTATCTCGGTTCTTGTATAAACTCTCGGTTTGCATGCTAGCTTGGATTCCGCACTCGCTAGTGTGTTGGACATAACAAGGAATAGGTTGCACCTCAACCTCCGAGGGACCTACAAGTGGTATCAGAGCCGTGGCTCTTTTCCTTGTTAAAAACCGGGGTTTTACAAGACTTTGGAGTGTTTTGGACAAAAACTCTCTTGGTTTTGAACCCGTTTTTACTGTTTTTCTCGCATTTCTTGTCGTTAAAACGTGGTCTAAATTTATCGGGTGTGTTAAGGAACGGGTTGGGTAACTTAAAAACTTGTTTTTAAGAGGTTTGGTCATCTCCGGCCAAATTCCGGCTTACTCCGGTGACCGGTTTCTGGACAGATCTTTCGAATTTTGGTAATATTTTATTATTCAAATCTGGTTTGCATGCAGAAGATATGGTCTGACCATACCTTCTGCCTTCTGCCGAAAGTTTCTACCAACCCATCACCTTTTTCACCAACCTGTCATTTTCGTCTGCTGTGTCAGTGCAGATCGAAGGATATCCTTCGAAGTCGAAAGATCAGCTTTCGATCAAAGGAAGTTCGACAGATTATCATCTTTCGAGCATCCTTCGAAGTCTGTGACTTATCCTTCGATTCAAGGAATCTTTTCGAAGCATACATCTTTCGATCTACGGTTCTTTTTCGAAAGATAAGGATCCTTCGTTTGGAGAATCTTTCGAAATCATTGTTCGAAATTCAACAGTGATCTTTCGAACTCTATTGATCCTTCGAACAAGTCTTGATCCTTCGATCCTTAGTCTGTTTATGTTTAACAAGTTTGTGATTTACAGAGGTATTCTTTTTCTTGATCAAAAATGAATCCGGCCTGGGGTACTCCGTCAAATACAGAAAACAAGTATAGAAGCAGTGAGGATTTATTTACAGAAATGTACTATGGAACTCCGTCTCCGGATACAGCTTCCTCAAGACCAACGGCGTTTGTCACAATCACAAATTGTTTTGGCACTCCAATACAAGTTCCAGTCCCTCGAAAAACAGACATGTATGGAAATCCGCTTGAACCAGTTCCTCCACCAGTTGCCTCACAGCGCCATCTTTCTACTGTAGAACCATCATCTCTTGATACAAGGAACTGTAGTCAGACAAAAACGGCGTTGTATGCTGAAATTGTCAAAGATGCCAGCAATGGTGAATCCTCGGAAAATAATGACAGTTCTGAACATGACAGTAGTTCAGATGAAGATGTTTCAACTTCAGTTAAGGATGATACAACTTCAAGTTCAAGCGAGAATGGATCTGAATATGAATCATCAAGGGAGGTTGTTGATTCTGATGCAGAAAGGTCAACATCTGAGAGTGATTCCAGTCAGGTATGTGTCGATGAACCCACTGCTGTTAATTGTGATAATTGTGCTAGATTAAGCGTTAAATGTGCTGATTTGGATGCAAATATGTCTGAGTTGCAAGGCAAACATGATACTTTAAAAGCTAATTTGTTCGACTTGCAAAACAAACATGTTGATTTAGATGCTAAGTGGTGTGATTTGCAAAGCAAACACGAGGCTTTGCAAGACAAGTATGATGTGACATTCATCCACAATCAAAAGTTGACCGTAGATCTTTCTAAGTGCACAGAAGCCAACATGTTTTATGAAAACCATGAAAAGGAATTTAAATCGATGATTGAGAAATTAAAGAAAGATAAAACCGAGCTAACAAAAATGGTTTCTAGAAAACAAACTGACATTAATTTGTATATAACTCGCCTTGAGGTAATGCAAAAGGAAATGGCTTGTGTCAAAACTGAAAGTGAGGCGATCCAACTCAAGCTAGACAGTTATTTGAGCTCTAGCTATGTGTTAGATCACATCATAGATGTTCAGAAAGAGAAACGGGATGTCACATGCATAGGTTACAAGAAATGTCCACCACCCGTGAGAAACAATTATGATGCTCTGCCTGATGAGGAGTATAGAACTCACTTTGAACCATCTGTTCCTCTAGACGTTAAGGAATTTGCAGCAGGACTCGGATACAAGAAGGAAGTATCATCAGAATCGGATGTGTCAGCAGATACATGTGTGTCTTCTGCTGAACCGAGTCAGAATCCTCCAGTTGTGATTGAGGATACTGATTCTTCTGATGATGAATCTGATGATACTGATTCGGAAAAGTCTGATGCGGTGATCAAAGAAGAGGACATACCTCTTGAGAATCACATTCTTTGTGATCCACCTGCAAAATCGTTTGTGACTGCTACAGCCAAGTCTGTTGAATCCTCATCTGGAAGCTGTGAAAGCGTGAACTTGCTTTACACGTTGATTGGACCTGATAAAATATATTCAGACAAGGATTTCCCTATCAAAAATGTCAATCAATCTTTGATTGATAAAGTTTTCGAAGATTCTACTAGTAAGTTTTTGGGAAAGTCGAGCCCAGGAGTTGTAGTAACTCAGTGTGCTCCTATCCCAAAATCCGAAGTTAGAAAGAAATATGGGAATCAAAAATTGCAAAAACAAAACAATCAACGAAAGCAAAATCACGCTGCCCAAGGAAATGGAAAAGGTCAAAAGAAACAGACCAAGAAAAAGGACAAGAAGATAAACTTTGTGAAGTCAAAGGGAACAGACAAAATCGAAACTTTTGAAAATAAATCTAACTTGGATTTTGTTAAACAAGCAACAGTGTTGAAAAGAAATGAACCAAACTGTTCGAAACCTAGTACCTCGAGATCACAAAGTTCATCATCATCGGCAAGACGATCACATGATGCTTCGGGGTTTGTTGAACGAAGATCATGTTTTGAATGTGGTACAATTGGACACATAATTCGAAACTGTCCGTATCTTCATAAGTTGAAAGCAAAAGTTGATGCCCCCCATGGTAACAATTACCATAAAAGATTTGTTTCACCAAAACAAGACCCTCGTCTTGTTAAACAACAAGAAGTGAAACAACGGAAAAATGTTGAAAAGGTTTTAAAACCGGAGGTTGTCCAAACAAAATCTGTTGAATCAAATGTTAAACATGAAAACCAAAAACAGATTTGGAAACCAAAATTGGAAATTGTTTCAGGCGGAGCTACATCAATTCCGAATTATCGGGAAATGGATGTCACAATTCTCGATGATGACGGACGACCCAAGTCTGTGAAGGCTTGGGTCCCCCTCTCCAACTAATCTCTGAATGAGTGTGCAGGATGTTCCAGGAGGAACTATTGATAGTCTTAGGATTGTTGATAGTGGAGCGTCCATGCACAAGATCGGCGACATAAGGCTCCGAAATATTGTTACATATAGGAGAATGTTGTTGCCTTTGATGGAGAGAGGAGGAAAGAAGACAAAAATGTCTGATGAAAGAAGAATGATGATGAATGAAGTTGAAAAATTCGACCAGTTGAAATATGTTCCAATATTTGGTTGTTATGGTTTTTGATCGGGTCCTCAGGGAAGATTCAAATGAAAAGTACGCGCCTGCAGCACGTCTGAAGCTTTTCGAAGATTCATGGATTTTTCTTCCACAAGAAGTTTAAAGTCCACAAGATGAACGTGTAGGGTACTTTTCTCCACGGTGTGTTTGAAGAAAATGTGTTTGTTGAACGAACCAAACCGGGTGTGCGGATGCCTTGGCATGGATTGAACAACCGCACACTACTTCTGAAAGAGAAAGACAAAGACCTTCGCTGGTGCAATTTGGAAAACCAGCCGGACCCAGAGGTCTGTGATCTTGTTGCTGTGAAGAGACTTCTCAGTAGCTACAAAGAATCGAGTTTGAAGTCCACACCGGGTGGATATCCAGTTTGGGAGAGCGCTCAGATTCCTTGCAATGCACGAAGCAGTTGCAGGATACGGTTTTGAATTTCTAATCTCTCCTATACTTGTCGATATTTAAGCTGCTTTATGAATTTTTTTATCATCTCATACAGCACTCTTTGACCTGACACGTTGATCTCAAATATCACCTCACACGTGATTGTTTCACTATGAAACTCCTCAATGTTGTCAAGGTCCACACCGATGACCAACGTGCCGACCTTTTTACCAAAGCATTTGACAAATCAAGATTTGACTTTTTATTATTGGTAAACGGCATTAAGGTCAAGCAAGAGTAAAACCAACATCGGAAAATCATTTTTGTAAATACCTTTGTGTTTTAAATTTTAGCTTAGTTTGTTGATTTTAGGGGGAGTAAATCCAAAAATTTGAAAATCCAAAAACATCGAAAAATTTTAAAAACACAAAAACAATAGAAAAACAAAAATGAGTTTCCTGGCGAGCAAAAGAGAAAATGATAGTACATCAGTGGTCTGTCCAAACCTCTTTAAACCTAAACTGAAAAATGATAAGCAGCTCTATATAAGATGTATCGGTAGGCTCACAATCATTTTAAAGTGTGCAGGGTGATATAAATCTTAAATCGACTGAAGACTGGGTGGGAACTATTCATTGGCATATGGTCTTGGTACCGAAATTTCATTTGAGAGATTGCCGAGGTTCTGAGATATTCGGTCTTTATGCTGCTTATCATCTGGGTATCATGGTTGTATCTTTTACCGAAAAATAACGGGGACGCAAGTCTAGATCTTCCATGATACCATACATACGTGTACATATTGCATTCGACCTCAATAAGTGATCAACAATCACATGTCCAAACAAATAAGTGATAAAATATCACATTTATCCGGGAGTCAAGTTCGTCTCTCTGCTGTACGAAAGTACTGACCTGTTCACGGACTTGCTCCTGTGCCCTCATGCATATGAAAATCAAGTTCCTCATCAATAAGTGATTATATCACATAGGGCTTGTTTTCAAATCAAAATAAGTGAGAATCTCACATCATATACGGTCAAACAGATGATAATCGGTATACTCACCGGTAAGATGAATCCTCGTGCATACCTTGATACGGGAATGTGTCATGATGTGGATGAACACCGGTCGGTAAGTATAAATCATACCTTAACGTATCCCCTCGCCATGATTACAAATGATAAGTTGAGTTTATGTGGACAACAATACCGATAATCTTTATAGGATGCTTATCTTAATGTTAATTAATTGAACAACAAGAGCGTTTTGACATGACCGTACACTGATATGATTCTCTTACCCTCGAAACTCGCAAAAAGATTGTCTGTAAATATTTATTTAATGCTTTCATTTTCTGCATCTTTGTATATATTTATTTACTGCTTTCAGTCTTTATTTTTTTTAATATTCAAAAAGTCCAAAAAGATTTTAGGTGTGTTTTAATATAAACTTTATAAAAGCCAAAAAGATTTTATTTCTGTTTTATTTTCGATCGTACGATGTTGGAGCTCGAGTCTTCGTTACCTGAAACCTGAACGAAAACCGAAAACGACTAAATCTTCATAAACGGTCGAAATTTGCAAGTTTTGAAAGTTAAAAACCTAAAATTGATAAATTTATTAAACTTTCAAACTGTCGGACGGTGTTTGATTGAACAATGGTCTCATGTGTGTCGTTTGCTTATGATATTCCAAGCAGTTGTTCTCATTACGCGTTTAGATTTCTTGCATGTGCAGATTCTAAAGGCGAGGAGAACATGGTCGATGACAAAGCCTCGGAATGAAGACACGACGTGAAGGCACTCAAGTGATGAAGATGATCGAGTTGCCGCTGACCATCATCAATACCACAAGGATCTCAATTCATAACGAACAAGTATTTCACGAGCATAACTCAAGGGGGAGCTTATGTTAAGGGGGAGTTTGTCAACACACTTCCTACATGAAACGGGGAGTTTGTTGGTACACTTTCTGCTTTCAAGATGTGAAGACTTTAAAGATCCTCCGACATTGAAGACTTGAAAGGACGTCAAAGTTGAAGACACAAAGTTCGAGACAAAGATCGAGACAAAGATCAAGTTATAAAGATCAAGACAAAGCTACAGCCAAGGGGGAGTTTGTTGGTGCACTTGTGTCTGTACTTTGTCTGTATTTTGTCATGATACCAAACGATGTCTTCGTTAGTCCTGTAAGTTTGACCAAGTCAACCATCCTCCGGTTTGACTTGGCCAAACAGTTAGAACATTGGTTGTAATATGTTTGAGTCGAAGGATGTATCATCGAAGGATTGTTTATATCCTTCGATGAGCTCGAAAGATAACCTTCGATGGATGTTGATGGACTTCGAAGGATATCATCCTTCGAAGTATTTGTGATCCTTCGATAGGTTTCTGGTCGATAGATGATCCTTCGATCAGTCTATCTGATCCTTCGACCAGACCTGCTGTTACGGGTATAAATACCCATGTAGTGTGTTCACTTCATTGAGAGACTTCAGAAATTAGACACTGAGAGAGTTTAGACACTCAGAGAAGTGAGAGCATTCTGTTCAGAACACACACACACGAGAGTTAGAGAGAGTTTGCAAAATACATTTGTAAACCTTGTGCTGTAACTGAACCTTTCATACGTATTAATACAAGTGGTGTTAATCGGTGAAGATTGTGTGTTGTGTTTGTGCTTGTTCTATCTCGGTTCTTGTATAAACTCTCGGTTTGCATGCTAGCTTGGATTCCGCACTCGCTAGTGTGTTGGACATAACAAGGAATAGGTTGCACCTCAACCTCCGAGGGACCTACAAAGACAAACTAGAAAGCCCGGACAAAACAAACAACACAAAACTCTGAACTTTATCCCTATACAAAACTCAGACAAAGTTCCTAGCCTTAAACCCCTGACCTTTGTCCTTAACATAAACCTCAGACAAAATACTATCCTAAAACTTGGACAAAGTGTCCCTAGGATAAAGTTGGGACAAAGTGTCCCTAGGATAAAGTTGGGACTAACTTTCACCAAATGTACAATAAAGACCCTAAAGAATGGGAGACATGCACTTATCACCTAAAGTGCATTAACAAACTCCCCCTTGATCAGTGCATGGTCTTCATTGGACTTGAAATCTTCATCCTTTCATTGGTAGCTTGGGAGTCATGCACTTATCACCTAAAGTGCATTAACAAACTCCCCCTTGATCATTGCATGGTCTTCATTGTCTTGAGACCTTTATACTTTCTTCGAGAACTTGCTGCCTGGATTTCCACACAGAACTGCACGACTTTGATGTATTGATCAGCTAACGGTTGATCTTCTTCAAAGGAATGCAACGGCAGACGTCTTAGCTTCTTCAAATCTTCCATCTTGAGATAAACGATTCAGATGCACACAGCTTCTGCAAATCTTCCATCTTGAGATGAACGAACCAGACGCACACAGCTTCTGCAAATCTTCCATCTTGTGATGAACGATCCAGACCTGAAACACTTAACCCAGGATTAAGAAACTTAACCCAGAAGACACTCGGCCTAAACCTGGATCTCAAAACTAATTCCAATATCCCAGAATCAACAAATGAAATATTAAACAACCAATATTTAATAATTTGTATTTCAAAACACGATCATTCAGAACAACTTACTTCAAACTAATACTTTTGGAAAAATATCACAACTTGGAAGCAGATTTACCGAAACACCTTAAAATGACGTGATTACCCACACACTTAGATGGATCTTGCACGGCCGATTTTTATACAAAAAGACTTATTTTAAAATTACCTAACTTGATGTTTAACACCTTATTAAAGAATGTTCACAACCCTTAGAGAATTTTCAAAATGATAACTCGCACATAGAAACAAGAAAGCAAAATCTTTTTGATGTTTTTTTTGAATTTTTGACTGAATAAAGAAATTAAACCTACGAACGTATTTACACCAATTATCTTTTTGTGAAATCGGAGCAAAGGGATCATATCGGTTTTTCTGTCAATATCGAACACAAGAACATAGTTTATCAGTTTAAGCTCTTAGAATGATATTAACAGTTCAAGACGTTCAACGGTATTGTGGTCCACTTAAGTTTTAGCACGCTTTCGAACACTGTTTTCGAGATATGCGATTAAGTGTTTTAATAGCTGACTGTAACTATGTTTACCCACCTCAGAATATACTCCCGTATCAAGGTATGCGCGAGAGATCATCTTACTGGTGAGTATACCATTTATCATCTGTTTTTGACGTATAAGCTAATGTGAGATACTCACTTATTTGGGATTGAAAACAAGTCCTTTGTGATAGAATCACTTATTGAGGAGGAACTTGAATTTCAGATGCAAAGGGCACAGGAGCAAGTCCGTGAACAGGTTAGTACCATCGTACAGACAAAGAGACGAACTTGACTCCCGCATGATTTTGTGGGACATGTGATTGTTTATCACTTATTTGGGTCGAATGCATCATGTATTAACGATATTTACACGTATGTATGGTATCATGGAAGATCTAGACTTGCGTCCCCGTTATTTCCGGTAAAAGAAACAACCATGATACCCAGATGATAAACAGCATAAAGACCACGTATCTCAGAACCTCGGCAATCTATCAAATGAAATTACGGTACCAAGACCATATATCCGAGAGATGTACCACACAAGTTACGCAGTTCATTATGTTTATATACCAAAAACAGGTTCTTATTGACGCGTAAAACCTACCGAAGCAACGTATAATGAAGCTGTCACAGTTAACGGTTAATTTTATATATATAACCATAGTCCTGCACCAGATACGACTAACCGATGTACTATCATTTCCCTTATATCTCAACACGACTTCATTTTATATTTTCAAATGTTTTTGTATTTTTCTTAAAATTTATCCTACAACTAAGTAAAATATTTTTGGAGTTTTTCAATTTTTCGAAAGCAGTAAGAACTGTACAGAAAACATAAAATAAAGTTTCTATGCGAGTTTTGAAAAGCATTTTACTCGGGGTTGATCATGCCAATCATTCGGACCAGATTTTCAAATCTAGCCCGATCAAATGTCTTCGTAAACAGGTCGGCAAGATTATCCAAGGTGTCTACCCTAACCACTTCTATTAAACCCTTCTCAGCACAGTCGCGAATGAAATGATGCCTAACATCTATGTGCTTAGTGCGTGAGTGATTAACAGGATTGTTAGTTATGGAAATGGCAGAGTTGTTATCGACAAGAATAGGAGTTCGAGTAAAATTCAAACCGTAGTCCCTCACTTGCTGCTGAATCCACAAGACCTGAGCACAACAGCTTGATGCAGCAATGTACTCGGCCTCGCACGTGGATAGCGAAATGGCAACTTGCTTTTTGCATTGCCAAGAGACAAGACGATTCCCAAGAAGTTGTGCGCCGCCAGAGGTTGACTTTCTGTTCATCCGGCACCCTCCGAAATCTGCGTCAGCATACGCCATCAAATCCAGACCACCTTCAGCTGGATACCACAATCCAAGCTTAGGCGTCCCTTTCAGATATCTGAAAATACGCTTGACTGCTTTCAAGTGAGACTCCTTCGGAGTTGATTGGTACCTAGCACACAAACAAACAGAGAACATAATATCTGGTCATGAAGCAGTAAGATACATCAATGAACCTATCATTGCTCGATATAGAGTCGGATCCACTTCAGGATCTTTCACATCATCGGATGAAAGCTTGATATTTGTCGGGAGAGGCGTGTCATAGGGTAAGCTATCTTCCAATCCAAATCTTTTGAGAATCTCGTGGACATACTTTGTCTGATGCACGTACGTCCCGGTTTTCCCTTGACTCACTTGAAGACCTAAAAAGAAGGATAACTCGCCCATCGCGCTCATTTCAAATTTGGACTTCATCACCGCTTGGAACTCACGACACAATTCTTCATTTGAAGAACCAAAAATTATGTCATCAACGTAAATTTGCACGATCAGAAAATCTCCCCCTTTCTTCAATATGAATAGTGTGGAGTCAATCGCGCCACGCGAGAACCCATGCTCCAATAGATGCTTTGACAACGTCTCGTACCATGCTCGAGGAGCCTGATGGAGACCGTAGAGAGCCTTGTCCAACAGATAGACTTTGTTGTCTAACCCTGGAGCTTCGAAACCCGGTGGTTGGGATACATACACAGTTTCATGCAATTTCCCGTAAAGGAACGCGCTTTTCACATCCAACTGATAGACTTTGAAACGCATGTGTGCAACAAAGGCTAGAAACAAACGAATAGCTTCCAGTCTTGCCACCAGTGCATAAACTTCGGTATAATCAATCCCTTCCTCCTGATTGAAGCCTTGAACAACCAACCATGCTTTGTTTCTGACAACGACACCCTTGTCGTCTTTCTTGCACTTGAAAACCCATTTCGTGTTGATTGCATGTTGGCCCTTTGGAAGATCGACCAAATTCCACACCTTTAACTTGTCGAACTGAGCTAACTCTTCTTGCATCGCCTCACACCAAGAGTTATCCTTCAGAGCCATTTGATAGTTCTTCGGCTCTATTTGAGAGATAAAACATTCATGCAGGCTAAGATTGTAAATTTCTTCTTTCTTGATAGCAGAGAACAGACACTGCATCTCTGAAATACTCCTTCGCGTTTGCACTCCCGCATTTGGATTCCCAATAATATTATCAACAGGATGATGAATATTTGTTCTTGGAACTGGGATTGCCGGAGCTTGAAGATTGTTTCCCAAATTCGATTGAATCTCCCCCTCAACATTTGCATTACTACTAGAAGCTAGATCATTTCCAGAAGACGCATTAACATTTGGATATGCTGAAAAATCAACGTAAAGATCACCACTTGTAGTTTGAGCAGCTGCATTGGGGATCTGCTCAGCAACAACTTCGTTTACAATCGAAGAATCAGCGACTGGATCTCCTGAGTGAACATTCGAAGACACATTAGCAGGAATACTTGCTCTCCAGCTCGCATCCACTTCATCTTTGTTCACAAGATGTGTGTATACAACCTCCGAATCTTCTTCTGAAACATCAGGAAGATCAAATGAATCAAATAATTTATCATAATCATAACCGCTTTTGGGACCGAACTCGGACGGTGGAGGATCGAAACTCAAAGGAGTTATATCAAACACGATCTCCACTGTTCGCTTCTTAACGTTATAAACGCGTTTGTTGGGAGTTCCATTGGCATAACCCAAAAAGAACCCAATTTCACCAACTTCCCCCATTTTAGGAGTATCTTTGGTGCGTTTGATAACACACTTGATCCCAAAAGGTTGAAAACCAGATAAGTTCGGTTTCTTGTTTTCAAGCAATTCATAACACGTTTTATCTTCTCTTTTGACCGTAAGCACATGATTTAACACATAACATGCAGTGTTTACCGCCTCGGCCCAGAAGAAAATTGGCAATTTTGATTCAGAAAGCATAGTTCGGGCCGCCTCAATTAGGGTACGATTCTTCCGTTCTGCAACTCCATTCTGTTGAGGAACATATGGAGCGCTGAACTGATGAATTATTCCCATTTCCCGACATAACTCATCCATATAATGATTTTTAAACTCAGTGCCGTTGTCACTTCGGATTTTCTTAATAGGAAGTGAATAATTTTTCTCAAGTTGTTTGAATAAGTCTCTTAAAATACCAGCAGTTTGGTCCTTTGTTTTTAAGAAAAATACCCATGAATAACGTGAGAAATCGTCAGTGACAACTAAGCAATAAGACATCCCACCAATGCTAGCAACATGGATCGGGCCGAAAAGATCCATGTGAAATAATTCAAGTGGTTTTTGGATTGAGTTAACTGTTTTCGATTTATGAGGCTTTCGTTTGATTTTTCCTTTTTCACATGATTCACATTTGTTGTGCATATTGAAACTACGTAAAGGAACTCCCAACACCAAGTTGTTTTTCACTAAGTGGTTCATTTTTCGTAGATGCACGTGGCCCATTCTCCTATGCCAGAGATACGATTGATCTTCAGTCGCCTTTGAGAGTAGACAAGTCACTGGAGCAGACGAGTTAACCAACGGACGCATGTCCATGACATATGTGTTGTTCACCCTTGGAGCCCTCATAACGATCCAATCTTCAGGAACAACAAATCCCGGACGCAAAACGAAGCAAGCTTTATCGGTGAACAACATCGTCTACTTGTTATCACAGATTTGAGAAACCGACATCAAGTTATGCTTCAGTTCTTCAACGTAGTTCACTTTATGCAGCGTAATTTTTCCATTTGACACCGAACCTTCACCGGTGATGTAACCACCCTTCTCACCGGCAAAATTCACATAACCACCATGAATTTGTTTAAAATTGTTCAATAACTCTTTATTTCCTGTCATGTGTCTGGAACAGCCACTATCGATATACCAAATATAGATAGCTCTTTTCAGCTGCTCCTACACTCCCCAACAAGAAAATTTAGTTAGAGTGTGGGACCCAAGCCATGATGGTCTTGGGTCGTTCCGATTCGTCAACATAAGAAAACTCTTTGAAATAGCCATCATCGTCTCTATGTCCTCCATTTCCATTTCGGAAATTGTTGGAATGACTCCCCGCAAATCGTGGATTATACGGAGTTGACGATCTGTTGGTATAACCAGAGTTTCCATAACCTCGGCTTCCATAGTTTTGGTAACTGTAATTTTGATTCCTGGGTGGCTCAAAATTCCTACCAAATCTAGGAACATCATCGTGTCTTGAGAATGATCGTGGATGATTATCCGAATGCTGTCTTTGATTTGGAAATCGAGGGGGTGACGCATTTCGGTCATTCACGAATCTGTTTTGTGCATGAGGTCTAACATAGTTGTTGTTCGAACCTCCAGAACATTGGTCATTCTCATGTGTTTGGAAAGTAACATGATTTTGTCGTCTGTGAGGGGTTTTCTCACGAGTATCATGTTTTTGAGATGAACTTTCCGATCCTTTACCACGATTTATAACAACTGGCTTTTCCCCTTGATCCTGATTTTGTTGTGATTTAACATTTGTTTTGACAACTGGTTTTACTTCCTGTTTAATCACTTTGTTTTTCTCAACCTTCTGATTTTTACCATTTTTCTTTTCAACATTAACTGCTTTATTTTGTGGTTTTTCAACAAAAGGTTTCTTTTGATCAGGATCAACAAGAGACTTACCCTTGTCATCTGGACAGTCTGCTGCTAAGTGTCCTTTCCCACGACACTTATAGCATTTGCGAACTTTCGCAGCATTCTTTGGACGTTCCTCATGATCGGTCGAAGACGATGATTCGTTGGTGGAATTTTTCAAAATTTGGTTCACAAACTGAGAGTTGGAACCAGTTTCGATTTTTACTTCTTCTTTGACAAAATCCTCCCCTTTAACAAACTCAATTTTAGGGACATTTTTCAAACCCTTTTTAGTTTTCCCACGTGACTTTGGTTTTGATTTCACATTTTGAACTTGATTGAAAATTTCCAAAATCTTATTGCTTATCAAATTTTCAATGTTTTCAAGATTCACCTTAGTTTTCTTTGAAACTCCACTCATCTTTGACTGATCTGAGTCAGTAACTTCATCTGGCTCAGATTCTGACTCACTTTGCGGTTCAACCGTCAGAGGGGTCTTTGGCACAAAATTTGCCAATTCAGGATCAATGCTTGGCATCGATGTATAATTATGGTTTACCGGAGGAGGCACTTTCTTATAACCGATGCCGAACATTTCTTCCTCAGATTCTTTGAGACGTTGGCTGTTAATACAGAAATTCATCACTTCAGATGAATCCCCGAACTTCTCAATTTTTCGTTGCAAGTCTAAAATCATATTATCTTTTTCCAAAATAATTTTGTTCTTTTCCAAAACACAATTTTGGTTCATTTCAAGTTCAGATTTTAATTCCTGATTTTTAACAGTTCCCTGAGCCACACGTCTCTCAAATTCAGAGATATCATTTTTCAGCGCTTTTATCTTAATTCGGTGTTCTTTATCCGAATTAGACAAAACAGCAATGAGTTCTCTGGATTTTTCTAAGTCTGCAATTAAGTTTGTGTTATGAAGTGCGTATCTATCAATCTTAGTCACAAACTCAACACATCTAGCACATCGCTTATCTACAGAAGATGATTTTACCTCAATGCCAGCCATGAATGCACATGCTTCATTTTCTCCGGATTTTTCTTCCAACCTTTTAGCTTCTGCATCCGCAAATTGCTGCATTTCGACTGTGGAGATGTTGAATTCAAAGCGTGCTCCCTTTTCTCCATCTTCTGTTTTGTTAGCCTTTTCAACAGACTCTTCATTCGGGTTATCTTCATTCTCAGAAACATTACCCGAATTCAACTCTTCCCCAAGAACCTCAGCTACAACCGCAAGTTCCTCAATGCTAGTCTCTTCAACAATCTCTTCACACACTTCTTCAGCTACAACCGCAAGTTCCTCAATGCTAGTCTCTTCGACAATCTCTTCACACACTTCTTCATTGACAATTTCAGCTATAAAGGCTTGTGACACAATAACTCCTGGAATGTCTTCCAATGCACAACCCCAGTCGTAAGGCTCAGTCACCTTTTGTAAAGATTGAGCCACCATAGCATTGTTTGTTGAAGGTGTAGGATTTTCAGAACTACTTGGACGAGCACTTGAGTTGGAAGTAGTTGCTGAATTGTTGTGAGGTCTTGAGTTGTTTCCTTGAGAGTAGTTTTCTCTGTTCGATCTTTCCATCTTCGGCTTCCGACAATCACGTGCGAAATGCCCGTAGATGCCGCAGTTGTGACATTTCACCTTTGACATGTCGACTCCCATTCGAGTCTTTGTCTGACCTCCTATGAACTTTCTACCTGTCTTCAACAGAAACTTCTTCGCTCTACGGACTAACAGTGCCATATTGAGTTGTAGATCAAGTTCTTCCATTTCGTCTTGATCTATCTGATCAAAGTCCTCATCGAGACTTGACGGTTCAACGAGCTTTCCAAGACAGAAGTTCTCGTAGGCAGTCATGAAGGACGCCAAAAGGCTCATGTTTTCTTCAATCAACTTTAAACAACTTGCATCTACCTTTGGAATGTTCAAGCTTGTCGCTTGAGATTTCTGAGCTCCACCGGAAGAGTACATTCCTTGATTGGAATTGGTTGTTCCGATTGAACTAACATTGTTGCTTATAAAGGCGTGTTCACTTGCAGAACCTTCATTCTCCGAATACAAAGCAACACCGACTCCACTATCATTACCCTTCTCCATTGGTTTCGAAGCCTTATATAACTGAGGATCTTGGATCTTCTCGAAATCAGATGCTTGATCTTCCATATTCCAAGCATAACCCTTCAGTTTTTGAACAACTTCTTCCAATGAGAGCTCCTCATAGAGAACACCTTCTCTAATCAACGCGGTGTACATATTCCATTCTCTGGGAAGGCAATTTAGAAACTTCTCAACTTTCTCAAATTCAGTGTAGATGCCTTCTTGACTTCTATCAAGTTCGCTCAACAAATGATAAAACCGGTTCACTGTATCATCAAATGATTCATTTCTTAAAGCTTTAAACACAACGAATTGAGTCTTCAAACGTTCGAGTCGTCGTTTCTTGTATATTGCATTTCCTTCATAGCGTTCGATCATGCTATTCCACAACTCCTTCGAGGTACTTCTCTTACGGAAAGTATGAAGTATCTATTGTGTCATAGCCATCGTAATCATTGACATAGCTTTCTCTTCACAATCAAAAAATTTCTTCTGGTCGTCAGTAAGTGCCAAATACGTATCAATCGTCAACGTACGTATTGGAGTAGCTCCACATCCTTTAACAATACACAACCAAATCTTGATGTCTTTTGCTCTAACATACCTCTCAAACCGATCCTTCCATTCTGGGAAATCCAATTCATTAATCAACAGAGGAGGTTTGTCATTACTCCCTACCTCAACATTGTGCTTGAGGTTTTGCACCATTGCAGTCACATTGTTGTTTGCCATTTCAGAAAACAACAGAAAACTTCCAAGCAAGAACTGTGTCACAGAAGACTTTTTCTAAGTTCAAACTCGGAGTGAAAACACGGAGTGAAGTGTCTGAGCTTTAAACCGAGTTGCGAAACCCGGATCACACAAACCTGAAATAAAACACAAACAACAGAAAACCTCGGACACTACACTGTTAGAAATGTAAACTCAGACTATGATTGAAATTCGGACCAAATAATTTAACTAACTAAATAAAAGGTCGGACCTATATAAAGGAAATACTAAAATTCGGACTCAATATAGAAAAACTAAAAGTCGGACAAGAGCAATAACCACAAAAAAATTCGGACCTAACTATGTATAAAAGATCGGACCTAAACTTGTGAACTATAAACTCGGACTCTACATAATGAAGACTCGGACTAAAATAAAAGATAAAAGTCGGACAACTAACCTATATAAAAATTCGGACAACTAATTAACTAAAGACAATTAAAACTCGGACCTCTATAAAGACAGTTATAAAGTCAGACCTAACTATCTAAATAAAAGGCGGATATATGACTTAACTAACTAAATAAAAGTCGGACTCAACAAAGATAAAACTCTGACTAACCTAAAACTATGAAACTCAGACTAACTTAGAAAAACTCGGACAAGTATCTAAACTAGGAAAAAAAAACTCGGACAAGGTAACAGTTCGGAAAGAGATTTGAAACTCAGAACAGGTTCAAAACTCAGAAGAACCAATCTCCGGACTATCTCCCCAATGTGACTACACACTGGTTCAACAATACCCCGGAGACACAAACACAGAATGTAAACCACGGACAAGGCTTCCAAAGATCAAACTCAGAATCTTTTTCACCTTCAAAACTCTGTATGAACAAGAACCAAAAACCCTGTAAAACCCAGATGAAGAACAACACTAAAAATCACCAAACTACTCAAAATCCATCATCAATCACTAGATATGAATGAAGAATCATGAATAAAACACAAAAACTCACTAAACTCTCACTAAACCCTATCAAAGTATGAACTTTTCTCACAAAAACCTTCAAACTAAGAAACACCTACAGTAGTATGAGCACACTGCTCTGATACCACTTGTAAGGCCTCCTAATCCAAGATCTCACTCAGCTAAAGCCACCAACAGGTGTGCGGAATCCACCAGATGATTAACCACTGCAGATGAAACAATAGTATGCAAAGATTTGTGAGAGAAATCAAGAATACACTGAGTATTCTTGATGAGGAAGATGAATGACGTCACACACACAGTAGCCGCCAGACAAAACACACACAATGATTAGGGTTAGGTGCACAGAATTTCACACAGAATCGCTTACCTTGTCTATTCCACATAAAGGTATATATACAAGGTAAACCCGGACTTTCAAGACAAACTAGAAAGCCCGGACAAAACAAACAACACAAAACTCTGAACTTTATCCCTATACAAAACTCAGACAAAGTTCCTAGCCTTAAACCCCTGACCTTTGTCCTTAACATAAACCTCAGACAAAATACTATCCTAAAACTTGGACAAAGTGTCCCTAGGATAAAGTTGGGACAAAGTGTCCCTAGGATAAAGTTGGGACTAACTTTCACCAAATGTACAATAAAGACCCTAAAGAATGGGAGACATGCACTTATCACCTAAAGTGCATTAACAGCACCCAAATGACGGGTTTTGATGGCACCCCACATATCCTTCGCCGTTTTCAGATTCCCTATTTGCAACGTTTGTTCCTCGGGAATAGATTGAAACAAAAGAGCGATTCCAATATGATTCTTCTTCGCATCCACGTTGGTTCCCGGTTCGATTTGCTCCCACACCCCGTGAACATTGAAGATAACCCGCATCCTCATGGCCCATACCGTATAATTCGTGGATGACAACACCGGGCATTGAAGAGAAAGGGTGTTGTTCTCCTTAACGGTGACCAAAGCTTGATTCTCCGTATTAGGCATAGTTGTAAAATCCTGCTCTACCAAAGATTAATAATCAACTAAAACACTGCTGAAAGTTTTACCTGCAAACACCTTTTGCTACCTTTCTCCTGCTGCTTTACAGGCCCCTTTAACCTACACACTTGATTATTACCTTCTGGTCACTTAATATCTCCTTCGTTCTTCGATCAACAACTGGGTTAACAAGCCCGCTGATTTGGCCTTAATCACGACTCGTCTCCGCTACCCTCTTGATCCCCTAGAACATAAACTCTCGAACCCGCTGACATGCGATCACCTAGTTCTCTCCGATCACTGCTGATCTATCACCTCCGATCACTGCTGATCTATCACCTCCGATCACTGGACACCGGTAACTTTTGATCGTTGCAGCCTTGACAACTCCGATCGCTCCTTCCTACGATCAGATCAGAATGTAGCCCCTCTTCACTCGATCTAAGCTCTGATACCAAATGTTGGTTTCAGACTTTATAGTTCTTACTCAATAACTCACGAACTAATTGCAAAATAGAAAATAAAAAAACCTTTTAATGCAACTCTCAAATATAAGAATTGTACGTGACATCAAAGTGAATAAGAAAAGCTGCTGCACTTTTATTCATACTGAACATGGCTATTTATTAGGGGTGTGCAAAAAAATCCGAATCCGAATTATCCGAAATTCCGAATCCGAATTATCCGAAAATTCGGATTCTGATAGTGATTTTGATAATTTTCGGTTATGTCGGATATCCGATATCCGAAACAATAAATAATATTATTTTTTACTATTAAATATATATTATAACATATGTTGGTAACCCTAGGTTCCACCCCCTTTTTCACCCACGCCTCCAACTGCCACTCCTTCAGATCTTCATCATCCATCATCCTTTAGACCTTCAGATCTTCATCGTCACATCTTTCATCAACCCTCGTTGAAACCAAATCGTCATCTAAATACTACAAGCCTTCAATCTTCATCGTCGCCCATTCCGTTGGCTTCTCGTTCCCGTCACCCATCACAGGAAGCGACCCTATTTACTTATCGTTCTCAATAATAGCCTTGCACTCTCACAGGATGCAGCCTGACACAAGCTCGAGTTGGTATGATTGAGAAGAAAACCATAACTTTGAAGCAGATCTGATTAAAAGCTATAGGTAGATCTACTTATGACTTGAGAAAAGTAAATATAATATTCACTTCTTCATATTGGAATATGTTAATGGTTGCTGTATGTTGATTATTTCCTCATTTTTGAATTATTATTGAATCACAGAAAGAAATATAATGTATGGTGGCGTTGGGTGATGATAAAGATAAGTTTTAATTTTAGTCATGTTGGAAACATATATTTTCTTCTAGAATTTGGATATCCGATTCAAATATCCGAATCCGTATCCGAATTTTCGGATATCCGAAATTCGGATATCCGAATTTTCGGATACGGATTCGGATACCTAAATCCACTATCCAAAATTTTCGGATATCCGAATTTCGGATATCCAAAACACCGGATATCCGAATTTGAACACCGCTACTATTTATAGCCTAACAATGACCCCACATGATGCGAATAAAAAATGGAATAAAAAGAAAGATGCTCTCCTAATCTCCTAAAGAATTGGTAAACTCATGACTCATTCTACCAAAACGTGCAGAAACACCTAACGGTCACTTCATCACACTTGGTCAAACCATTTTACCAACACTCTTATTAAAGCATATAATATAAACTAAGTCTTCATATATCCATCCACTTCACGTGACACATGAAGAATTCTTATTCCATGCAAACTACTGAACAACTCATAACCCGCAATCCGCGACCCACGAACAAACCCGAATAAAGCCAACAGACCGCATCCAAAAACGCCTTTGGCACAGTTAAGTTTCTAGGGTTACTCGTATCTTCTATATATTGTAACCTACTTATTCAATAATATTCAAAATCGGTTACAGTAACCGTAGAAACTTAACGAAGCAGTTGCAGGATACGGTTTTGAATTTCTAATCTCTCCTATACTTGTCGATATTTTAGCTGCTTTATGAATTATTATCATCTCATACAGCACTCTTTGACCAGACACGTTGATCTCAAATATCACTTCATACGTGATTGCTTTGAGAAAAGGATAATCGATGTTGTTAAGGTCCACACCGATGACCAACGTGCCGACCTTTTTACCAAAGCATTTGACAAATCAAGATTTGACTTTTTATTATTGGTAAACGGCATTAAGGTCAAGCAAGAGTAAAACCAACATCGGAAAATCATTTTTGTACATACCTTTGTGTTTTAAATTTTATCTTAGTTTATTGATTTTAGGGGGAGTAAATCCAAAATTTGAAAATCCAAAAACATTGAAAAATTTCAAAAACACAAAAACACTAGAAAAGCAAAAATGAGTTTCCTGGCGAGCAAAAGAGAAAATGATAGTACATCAGTGGTCTGTCCAAACCTCTTTAAACCTTAAATGAAAAACGATAATCAGCTCTATATAAGATGTATCGGTAGGCTCACAATCATTTTAAAGTGTGCAGGGTGATATAAATCTTAAATCGACTGAAGACCAGGTGGGAACCACTCATTGGCATATGGTCTTGGTACCGAAATTTCGTTTGAGAGATTGCCGAGTTTCTGAGATATTCGGTCTTTATGCTGCTTATCATCTGGGTATCATGGTTGTATCTTTTACCGAAAAATAACGGGGACGCAAGTCTAGATCTTCCATGATACTATACATACGTGTACATACTGCATACGACCTCAATAAGTGATCAACAATCACATGTCCAAACAAAATAAGTGATAAAATATCACATTTATCCGGGAGTCAAGTTCGTCTCTCTGCTGTACGAAAGTACTGACCCGTTCACGGACTTGCTCCTGTGCCCTCATGCATCGAAAATCAAGTTCCTCATCAATAAGTGATTCTATCACATAGTGCTTGCTTTCAATCAAATAAGTGAGTTTCTCACATCATATACGGTCAAACAGATGATAATCGGTATACTCACCGGTAAGATGAACCCTCGTGCATACCTTGATACGGGAATGTGTCGTGATGTGGATGAACACCGGTCGGTAAGTATAAATCATACTTTATGTAGGTCCCTCTCGGAGGATCGAGAACAAACCTAAACCTTGTTATACTAACTCACTAGCGAGTGCGGAATCCAAGCTAGCAAGCAAACCGGGATGATGCAAGAACAAACACAAGAACACACAAGACTCAACGATTAACACAACTTGTATTAATGCGTATGAAAGGTTCCGGTTACAAGCACAATGTTTACAATCAGTTTGCAAACTCTCAAAGTGTGTGTGTGTGTGTTTTCAGCAGAATGCTCTCTATCTCTCGGGTGTGTATCATACTAAAACAACACACTGCATGGGTATTTATATACCCAGCTCAACATGTCTGGTCCGAAGGATCCGATAGATGGTCCGAAGGATCATCTATCGATGACAATGCTTTCGAAGGATCAGCAGGGACCTCGAAGGATGATCCTTCGAGGTCTATCAATCGAAGCATATCTTTCGAGCACCTCGAAGGATCAACAGTATCCTTCGAGGAGCTATCCTTCGATACAGACAAACAAACATATTACTAACTTATTGGCCAAGTCAAACTAGGAGGATAGTTGACTAGGTCAACTTACAGGACATTGTTTACAAACAGACCGAATACAGACAAAGTACAGACACAAGTGCACCAACAAACTCCCCCTTGGCTGTAGCTTTGTCTTTATCTTCTATAGTTGCAGGCTCGTCTCGAACTTCGACGGTCTTTGGTCTTCGAGTTCCCAAAACTCTGATGTCCTTTCAAGTTTTCATTGTCGGAGGATCTTCAAAGTCTTCACGTCTTGAAAGCAAAAAGTGTATCAACAAACTACCCGTATCATGTAGGAAGTGTGTTGACAAACTCCCCCTTAACATAAGCTCCCCCTTGAGTTATGCTCGTGAAAAACTTTATCTTTATGAAGTGAGATCCTTGTGGTGTTGATGATGGCCAGCGGCAACTCGATCATCTTCATCACTTGAGTGCCTTCACGTCGTGTCTTCATTCCGAAGCTTGTCATCGACCATGTTCTCCTTGCCTTTAGAATCTGCACATGCAAGAAATCTAAACGCGTAATGAGAACAACTGCTTGGAATATAGTTAACATAAACACATGACACACGGATGACCATGTCACAATCAAACACCGTCCGATAATTTGAAAGTCTAATAGATTTATCAATTTCAGATTTAACTTTCAAAACATGCAAATTTCGACCGTTTATGAAGACTTAGTCAATTCGGTTTTCATTCAGGTTTCAGGCAACGAAGACTCGAGTTCCAACATCGTACGATCGAAAATAAAGTAGAAATAAAATCTTTTTGGCTTTTAAAAAGTTTATATTAAAACACACCTAAAATCTTTTTGGTATTTTTGAAATTAAAAAAAAATTAATATCCTTTGAGTGTTATCAAACGACATCACCGCTAATGTCGGGCTGATATGCACCAAACGATGAAACTGTTTAAAAATAAAGCAATAAAATTTAAGCAGTAAATAAATATATACAGACAATCTTTTTGCGAGTTTCGAGGGTAAGAGAATCATATCAGTGTACGGTCATGTCAAGACACTCTTGTTGTTCAATTAGTTAACATTTAGATAAGCATCCTATAACAATTATCGGTATTGTTGTCCACTTAAGCTCAACTTATCAGATGTAATCATGATTAGGGGATACGTTAATGTATAATTTATACTTACCGACCGGTGTTCATCCACATCACGACACATTCCCGTATCAAGGTATGCACGAGGGTTCATCTTACCGGTGAGTATACCGATTATCATCTGTTTGACCGTATATGGTGTGAGATACTCACTTATTTTGATTTGAAAAACAAGCCCTATGTGATATAATCACTTATTGATGAGGAACTTGATTTTCATATGCATGAGGGCACAAGTGCAAGTCCGTGAACAGGTCAGTACTTCCGTACAGCAGAGAGACGAACTTGACACCCGGAAAAATGTGATATATTATCACTTATTTGATTTGGACATGTGATTGTTGATCACTTATTGAGGTCGAATGCAGTATGTATTATGTACACGTATGTATAGTATCATGGAAGATCTAGACTTGCGTCCCCGTTATTTTTCGGTAAAAGATACAACCATGATACCCAGATGATAGGCAGCATAAAGACCGAATATCTCAGAACCTCGGCAATCTCTCAAACGAAATTTCGGTACTAAGACCATATGCCAATGAATGGTTCCCACCCAGTCTTCAGTCGATTTAAGTTTATATCACCCTGCACACTTTAAAATGATTGTGAGCCTACCGATACATCTTATATAGAGCTGCTTATCGTTTTGCATTTTGCATTTCAGTTTAAAAAGGTTTAGACAGACCACTGATCTACTATCATTTTCTCTTTTTCTCGCCAGGAAACTCATTTTTGTTTTTCTATTGTTTTTGTGCTTTTGAAATTTTTCGATGTTTTTGGATTTTTCGATTTTTGGATTTACTCCCCCTAAAATCAATAAACTAAGACAAATTTTAAAACACAAAGGTATTTACAAAGGTATTTACAAAAATGATTTTCCGATGTTGGTTTTACTCTTGCTTGACCTTAATGCCGTTTACCAATAATAAAAAGTCAAATCTTGATTTGTCAAAAGCTTTGGTAAATAAGTCGGCACGTTGGTCATCGGTGTGGACCTTAACAACATCGATTAGCCTTTTCTCAAAGCAATCACGTATGAAGTGATATTTGATTTCGATGTGTTTGGTCTTTGAGTGCTGCACAGGATTTCTAGTGATCTGTAATGCAGCAGAATTATCAACGTAAATAGGAGTAGTTAGGAATTCAAAACCGTAGTCGCGTAATTGTTGTTGGATCCAAAGAACTTGGGAGCAACAACTTGAGGCAGCAATGTATTCAGCTTCGCATGTTGATGTAGCGACGCACGTCTGCTTCTTGCATTGCCATGTGACTAGGCGATTTCCTAAAAACTGACATCCAGCGGTTGTGGATTTGCCGTCGATTTTGCATCCGCCATGATCAGAATCACTGAATGCGATCAAGTCAAAGTTATTATCCCTAGGGTACCATAGACCGGTGTCAGGGTAACCCTTCAAATAACGAAAAATCCTTTTTGCAGCTGCAAGATGTGAGGCCTTCGGGTTAACTTGATATCTGGCAAGCAGGCACGTTGGGTACATTATGTCTGGCCTTGATGCTGTGAGGTACATAAGAGATCCGATCATTGCGCGATAGTATGAGGGGCTAACAGCTTCACCCTTCAAGTCTGGAGTAATTCCATGATTTTGTGGCAATGGGGTACCAATGGGCGTTGCATCAGACATCTGGAACCGGCTCAAGATGTCACCAACATATTTAGTCTGATGGATGAATATCCCAGACTCAGTTTGTTGCACTTGTAGACCCAAGAAGAAAGTCATTTCCCCCATAGCACTCATCTCGAATTTATCCTGCATAATGCGCTCGAAATTCCTACACAAGACATCATTAGTAGAACCAAAAATAATATCATCAACGTATACCTGTACCAGAAGAAGATCTCCATCTTGTTCTTTGATGAAAAGAGTACAGTCGATAAGACCTCTTCGAAAACCGTTCTCCAGCAGATAGGTAGATAAGGTTGCATACCAAGCTCGCGGTGCTTGATGAAGACCATAGAGAGCTTTGTTGAGCAACCAAACCCGATCGGGATGGATAGGATCTTCAAAACCTGGAGGCTGTTCGACATATACCTCTTCTTCAACCACACCATGTAGAAATGCACTTTTCACGTCCATTTGGTAAACCTTGAATCCTTTGTAGGACGCATAGGCTAGAAAGATTCGAATTGCTTCGAGACGTGCCACTGGTGCATATACTTCGTTGTAGTCGATGCCTTCTATCTGACGAAAACCTTGAACGACTAAACGTGCTTTGTTTCGAATAACCACGCCACGATCGTCCTTCTTGCATTTGAAAACCCATCGAGTGCCAATCTTCTTGTAGTTTTCAGGCTTTTCAACAAGTTTCCAAACACCAAGCTTTTGAAATTGCACCAATTCTTCCTGCATAGCCTCAACCCATGAGCTGTCTTTCATTGCTTCTTTCCACGACTTTGGTTCTTCTTGTGACACGTAACACGCGAAGGACCAGTCATTCTGTTGACCAGATTCTCTTATAGCTGAATACAAACCAGCATTCCGGTTGTTTCTCAGCTGATTACGTGTCTGCACACCGCGATGGACATCTCCTATAATGTTCTGCTGGGGATGGGTATCATGAATCCTCATTTCAGGATTATCTGGCACACGAGCATTGATACCCAAATTGTTCAAATTAAGATCCACAACCAACTCTACACCAGGAATGTGTGTCGAGGTGGATGCATTTCCTTCAACAGTGTCTACATTCTGCATATGAGGTGTATCAATAGAAGCACCTTGAACAGGAGCAACTGGAGCTGAAGATCCTTCAGCTGCATCATGATATTCATCATCTTCAGAAGACTCATTATAATCAGCAGCATCTTCATAAACCTCATTTTGAACTGTATTGTTAACAGATGAAGAACCTTGAGAATGCCAGGAGTTTCACTTTTGTGTGCCATAAAAGATACCCAAGAAAATCTAGAGTAGTCATCAGTAACTACCAGACAATATGCATCACCGAACATTGTCTTGTGCTTCATAGGTCCAAAGAGGTCCATATGAAGACGTTCGAACGGCAAGCTAACAGTGTTGATTTTCTTCAAAGGATGGGATTTCTTCGTTTGCTTTCCCTTTTGGCACGAGACACAGATATCTTGTAAATGAAAACTTCTTACAGGCACACCATTCACAAGATTGTTTTTCACCAAATGGTTCATTTTTCTCAAGTGAATGTGTCCCATTCTTCTGTGCCATGAAATTGACTCCTTTTCTGTGGCTTTTGAGACAAAGCAAGTGACTTGTGCAGATGTTGTAATCGCCTGGCTCATATCGAGAATGTAAAGATCATTAACTCTCGGAGCCGATAAGAGAATCCATTCTTGTGGAATTTTGAATCCAGGTTTTAGCACATAGCATCCGGCATCATCAAAATGCACGGTGAACTTCTTATCGCAGATTTGCGACACGCTCAGAAGATTATGATCAATTTGCTTCACGTAATTGATCTTGTCAAAACACACAATACCATTGGAGATACTTCCCTCTCCAGTGATATAACCGCCTTTATCTCCCGCAAATGCGACATAGCCTCCTCTAATATTTCTCACATCGTACAGAAGCCGTAAGTCGCCAGTCATGTGCCTAGATGCTCCACTATCAACAATCCAATGACTGTTAATAGTTCCTCCTGGAACACCCTGCACATGTCAAGTAAAACATCAGTTGAGAATGGGGACCCAAGCCTTAGTGGTCTTGGGTCGTCCCTGAGCATCACGAAACGTGATATCAATCTCTTGATGGTTTTTAAGAACAACTGCTCCCCCTGAATTGTCACCTGCCTTAGGTAACCAAGGTTGTTTTTGCCTACCAGTTTTTGAAAATTCTGGTTTTGCATGTTGTGACACACTTGATTCCTTTTGAACTGTTTTAACTTCAGATTTTAAAGCTTTTTCAACAGTTTTCATGTTCTTACGTCGTTGTTTAGTTTCTTGTTCTTTAACAGTTCTTTTATCATTTTTAGGTGAAACTGATCGACGTTGGGGATGAATTGTTTCAGGTGGAGTTTTCTCAACAAATTTTTGCTTTGGAGCATTTGGGCAGTTTCTGATGATATGCCCAATTTCTCCACATTTAAAACATGTTCTCCTTTCAACAAGCTTAGGAGAACTTGATCGACCACAAGAAGTCGAAGTCGTGGACCCTGAGGTACTAGCCTTTTCATCACACCCATTTGTATGTTGAGTGTAATTGTTATCACTGTTACGTTTTAAGATTGTGACTTGTTTTACAAAATCTGTGTTAGATTTGTTTTCAAAGGTTTCAATCTTATCAGTACCCTTGGATGACACGAACTTGACATCCTTTGCTTTTTTTTTGAAATCGAGCTCCTTTTGTTTCAGACTTCATCTGAGAGACTTGATGTTTTTGAGCTCGTTTGACGGGTTGTTTACCATTAGAAGCAGTAGGTTGTTGAGTGATTGGAGATTTTTGATTCCTAAATTGTTTTCTAATCTCAGCCTTAGGAATTGGATCACATTGTGTTACCACAATTCCTGGAAGTGTTTTTCCCAAAAATTTGTTTGTGTTGTCTTCAAAGACTTTATCAATCAAAGATTGATTTACATTTTTAATTGGAAAAACGTTATCTGAGTAGATTTTATTATCTCCAACCAATGTATACAACACATTACTGCTTTTAACAGTAGACACAGACTTCTTTTCAATCTTGACAGGATCTATCACTTGTTTCTTGACTAATGAAACCTCAGGAGTATCGGGATCACACAGAATGTGATTCTCAAGTGGAACAACTACTCCTTTCATTTTGTCAAGTGATTTATCCTGTTCACCTACATTCACTTCTGATTCATCATCCGATGACTCATAGTCCTCGATAACTGGAGGACTTTGTTTCATAGATGTTGAAACTCCTTGCTGCTTTGCACTGTCCGGTTTGAACCCTAGGCCAGTAGAAAATTCCTCAAAGTTCAGAGGCACACTGGGTTCATACCGTGGCATGTTTTCATCATTAGGCATCGTGTTGTAATTATGCCTCAAAGGGGGTGGGCATTTCTTGTATCCTATGCCCTTTTGATCTCCCTTTAGTTGTTGAACATCGATGATGTGATCAAGCACAAATCGGGAGTTAGAATAACTTTCCAATTTCTGTTTGATCGCGTCATGCTCACTTTTGGCAATGGCTAACTGCTTCTTGGTTTCCTCAACAAGATTTATGTATTCATTTATACTAATTTGTTTATGGTAAACCACTTTATTAACCTCGGACACATCTTTCTTTAATGTTTCTATTACAGATTTAAATTCTTTTTCATTCCGAGTTAAAGCCATGTTTGCCTCTTTGCATTTTGACAGTTCAATAACTAAATTTTGATTATGACTATGAAGCTTTTCCAATTCAAGCTTCATTTCAGCACATGATTCACAAACACTAGGAGCAGGAGGTTCAGAATTTACCTGACTCGAAGAGGCTGACAAATTTGCCATAAAGGCAGTTTGAAAAGAAAAATCTCCATCTTCAGAAAATAACTTTTCCATTTCCTTTGATGCAGTAGCAGCCCTTCTAATCAGAATTGATTTCTGACATTTCAGCTCATCAGCTTCATTCAATAACTCCTGAATATCAGAACCTGCTTCCTCCTTCACATCAGATTCAGACTCTGATTGATTATCCCCAGAAACAGAGCCTTCTTCATCAGAACTCCCAGAATAACCAGAACTGTCATCACTTTCAGATGACTTTTGATTGATGATTTTTGCATAAAGAGCTGTTCCACTTCTTTGATCACTGTCACCAAACTGCACAGACCAGTCACATCCTTCATCACCTTGAACTGTCAAAGCCCGATTGGGATTTGATGGTCCAGACTGGTTCTGATTGTTGTTGACTGCTACAATCCTCCTGTCTTGGTTTCTGAATGGGTTGTGATTGCCTTGTTTTGTTGGCCGAGTGCACTCACGCTTGAAGTGCCCTTTCTCGCCACAATTAAAGCACGTGACGGCATTAATATCAAACCCATACTTCGTATCTTTCTTTCCTTCCAACGAAGTCCTACCAGTACGAGCCATGAAGTCTTTGGCCCTTCTAACCGCACTAGCAAACGCCCACTTAATATCCATCAACTCCATTTCATCCTTGTCGATCTGTTGATAATCTTCATGTGTCATGTTGATGTTTCCAATCTGTCCCGCAACTAACCCGCAGTAGGCACTGACCATAGTATTGATCAATTCTACATGCTCCTTTGCAACTTCTATACTAACTTGGGAAAGATTTGAAGTGTCAACACGAACAGTGTTAGGGTTTGGAGGTTGAGGATTGCTTGTGAAATGAGCTTGCTGTTGTGGTTGAACTGGTGGCTGTGATGGAACTGGAATGTAAGATCTTGGATCAAAACCCGGAGCAGGATTGGTCTGAGGAAACGGAAGAGAACTTGTGTTGGATACGAAAGCAGTTTGCAGTTTAGGTTGCTGAGCTGCAGCGGATTTTGCTAAGATGTCGAAGCCTGGAAGATACATTTCTGTATTTTGAGGAACTGGAGCTCGCTTAGCTTTCCTGATTTCTTCCTCATTCTTATGTTCCAGTTTCTGAATGAACTCATAGATATTAACCGTGTCTAGAGTTCCAGTGTGCTTCAGCAACTCAATGAAAGAACTCCACTTTGGAGGTAAAGCATCAGCAAACTTGTTCACCATGTCTTGTTGAGTAGCAATAACCCCATAAGCACACATTTCACTGATCAGATGATAGAAACGTGTTGTCATATCATTTAGAGTCTCGTTTTCCAAAAACTGAAACGAGTCAAACTCTTTCTTCAACAAGTCATGACGAGACTTTCTCGTAGCTGCATTGCCTTCTCCTCGAGCAACCAAGGCATCCCACAATGTTTTCGTGTTCTTGCAATAGGAGAACTGATGATAAATATCTTTATTAAGCGCCTGTGTAAGTGTTGCGAAGGCCTTTTTCTCCAATTCATAAGATTTCTTGTCAGGTTCAAGCATGTTGGCATAACCTTCTGAAGTGGACGCAGCAACTTCAAGAGCAGCATTGAATGGATTGATGAAACACGTCCAAAGATCAGTGCTTTGGCCTTGAACATACGTGTGGAAGCGGTTTTTCCATGAAGGAAAATCGTTCATATGATTTAGCTTTGGAGGACGATTGTTGCTTCCCGTTTCGCTTTCACTGATCAAAAGGTTTTGAATACTTTGACTTTGATTGGATACCAAAGCCCATTGACTTGGACTGATTGATGGCGACGGAAACATACTCTTAGCCCAAGCATCAGCAGTAGTTAGTTCTTGACTAGATTGTGAGTTCAAACTCCAATCCCAAGGACTTGTACAACTCATCTTGATCAAATATTAATAAATAACCTACACAACCACAAACTGTTAAATGCAAACAGACAAGAATTGAAGGATATAGACCTGTTCGAAAGATCAAGACTGGTTCGAAGGACCAACAGTGATCGAAAGATTACTGTTGAGTTTCGAACAAAGTCTTCGAAAGATTCACAAATGACAGATCCTTATCTTTCGTAGAGTTTTATCGAAAGATTCACAGTTCGAAAGATATTTATCTTTCGAATACTGATCTCGAAGGATTCACAATGAAAGATCCTTATCTTTCGAGATAAATCCTTATCTTTCGGACAACTAACTTTCGAAAAGATTCCAGAAACGAAGGATAAAACTTAGACTTCGAAAGACTGTTCGAAAGATGCTAATCTTTCGAGCTGTTTCTAAGTCGAAAGATATCTTTCGGAAGTTTCTGACACACTGACACAAAGTGACGGGTAGGTGGGAAAGGTGATGGGTTGGTGCACTACTTTCGGCAGAAGGTATGTGCAGACACAACTTTTCACCAACTTTGAAAAGTTTTCCCAAAATGGACAACACCTTATCCAGAACCTGTCACCGGAGATATGACCGGAATTTGGTCGGAAAAATTCAAAGTTTCTCAAAAACAAATTTTCAAGTTACCCAACCCAACCTTGAACACTCCCGAAGGTTTAGAAACCGTTTTTCAGTTCAAAGATGCAAGAAAAACTACCAAAAACGGGTGCTAAATCAAGTGTCCAAACACACCAAGAACTCGAACAAACACCCGGTTTTAAACAAGGTAAAGAGCGAGGCTCTGATACCACTTGTAGGTCCCTCTCGGAGGATCGAGAACAAACCTAAACCTTGTTATACTAACTCACTAGCGAGTGCGGAATCCAAGCTAGCAAGCAAACCGGGATGATGCAAGAACAAACACAAGAACACACAAGACTCAACGATTAACACAACTTGTATTAATGCGTATGAAAGGTTCCGGTTACAAGCACAATGTTTACAATCAGTTTGCAAACTCTCAAAGTGTGTGTGTGTGTGTTTTCAGCAGAATGCTCTCTATCTCTCGGGTGTGTATCATACTAAAACAACACACTGCATGGGTATTTATATACCCAGCTCAACATGTCTGGTCCGAAGGATCCGATAGATGGTCCGAAGGATCATCTATCGATGACAATGCTTTCGAAGGATCAGCAGGGACCTCGAAGGATGATCCTTCGAGGTCTATCAATCGAAGCATATCTTTCGAGCACCTCGAAGGATCAACAGTATCCTTCGAGGAGCTATCCTTCGATACAGACAAACAAACATATTACTAACTTATTGGCCAAGTCAAACTAGGAGGATAGTTGACTAGGTCAACTTACAGGACATTGTTTACAAACAGACCGAATACAGACAAAGTACAGACACAAGTGCACCAACACTTTAACGTATCCCCTCGCCATGATTACATTTGATAAGTTGAGCTTATGTGGACAACAATACCGATAATTGCTATAGGATGCTTATCTTAATGTTAACTAATTGAACAACAAGAGCGTTTTGGCATGACCGTACACTGATATGATTCCCTTACCCTCGAAACTCACAAAAAGAATGTCTGTAAATATTTATTTAATGCTTTCAGTTTCTGCATCTTGGTATATATTTATTTACTGCTTTCTGTCTTTACATTTGAAATATTCAAAATTCCAAAAAGATTTTAGGTGTGTTTTAATATAAACTTTCTAAAAGCCAAAAAGATTTTATTTCTATCTTATTTTCGATTGTACGATGTTCGACCTGAAACCTGATTAAAAACCAAATCGACTAAATCTTCATAATCGGTCGAAATTTGCAAGTTTTTGAAAGTTAAAGACTAAAATTGACAAATTTGTTAAACTTTCAAACTGTCGGACGGGTAGTTGATTGAGATATGGTCATACGTGTGTTGTTTGTTATACTAACTATATTCCAAGCAGTTGTTCTCATTACGCGTTTAGATTTCTTGCACGTGCAGATTCTAAAGGCAAGGAGAACATGGTCGATGACAAGCTTTGGAATGAAGACACGACGTGAAAGGCACTCAAAAGATAAAGATGATCGAGTCACCGCTGACCATCCTCAACACCACAAGGATCTAAAGCATTGAAGATCAAAAGATTCACGAGCATAATCAAAGGGGGAGTTTATTGATACACTTCCTAAATGAAAAGGGAGTTTGTTAATACACTTTCTACTTACAACATGTGAAGACTTTGAAGATCCTCCAACCTGGAAGACATGGAAGATGAACCTCACGAGTAGCGTCCAAGGGGGAGTTTGTTGATACATATTATGTGGTCGCGACTCGGTTCGGTTCAACTCGGTTCGGTTCGACCCGGTTAGGTTCGGCTCAAGCCCGATGTCACGACATTCCTCCGTCGTGCGCCCCAGAGTTCGACACGCGAAGCACGGAGCGCCGCGAGCCGGTTCCCGCTGCCACATCATCATGACATCATCATGATGATGTCATGATGATGTCATATGTTGACTAAACTCTACAATCTGCATATTTGTTTTACGTAAAGAAGCTTGGGCCAATCATCATCAAGACAAATGCATGTTGGGCCGAGAACCTTGATTTGGGCCAGAAATCTTGCACCTGGGCCGGACCCCATATTGGACAACATATATGTCGACGAAACACACTTGTTTCGTCGACTTTGATGAATATTTTAATGTGTTTAGTCGACAACAATTTGTGTTTCGTCGACCTGCTTCTGTTTCGTCATTGCTGTGGCTATAAATAGGCTGAAGACAGAACATAAACACTGAGAGCACACAGAGAACACACACACGAGAGAGTTAGAGAGAGTTTACAGAGTGTATTTGTAAACCTTGTATTGTAACCGTTTTCAAGTATTAATACATTGGTGTTAATCGTTGAGTCTCGTGTCTATCATTTACGTGTTCGATCTCGGTTTGCTATCTCGGTTGGATTCCGCACAACCGGGTTGGTTTGTACACAAGGATTAGGCGACTAGATCCTCCCCTAGCCGGACCTACATATTCATCAAAATCCTAGAAGTTAATCTTAAATTTCATGGCTATCGTATGCAAAATTACAATGTCTGCGTGGAAGGGCATAACTAGTATTAAATGGCAATCTGGGTGTGCATGGGTGTGGGCTTTATGTGTTACATTAGAGGCTACTAGCTAGTCTAATTAGTTCCCATGTGAATGTTCCTTTTCATTTCTGTGTAAATATATAGGGATTGATTTTTTAAGGGTTAATAAATTTAATTCCTCTTATTCTTAAATAGTTTACTCGAACAGTTTCAATTGCAAAGCAAAGTGCCCACCACCACGCATTGGCTTCAAACATAAATAGTGTTTTAAAGCCATGAGCACATCCGATAACGCCTTTTCCCTTATTGTTCTTCTCCTTTGCTCTACACCTTTTTATCTTGGCTTTTAGATTCTTGAGAATAATCAACAACACCAAGTCCCCCTTGTTCACATACTCACATCTCCGGCGTAAGATACTAGTCCATGATCGCTTCCCATATACCTTCTTTCAAGTACTATATACCTTCTTTCAAGTACTGAAAAATCCAAAAGGGTAAGGCCCGAAATCTACCCTACCTGATTACAAGACAAGACTAAAGGCGAGTGATCCGAATGAATCTGTGTGGATGCCACAAAGTTTGAGTTAGGCCACACCGATATGACTCCATCACAAACTAGAACCCAGTCGATCTTGTTGAGACTACACCTATCGCTGGACATAAATGTGAAACCCAAACTCCGTCACAAACTAGAACCTGATCGATCTTGCTGAGACTAGAACCATCGCTGGACACAAACATGATAGAATTAGCTCCAATTTGATTTCTGTTTTTCATCTCTTTGGAAATATATATGGCTAAATTTATAATGGAATGATAACTTTTAATCCTCTCATCTTTGCTTAGTTTCCACAAACAACTTCAAACAACTTCTACTGAGCAAAGTGCACCACAACCTATTGGATCTAAACATCAATCATTTTATTATTTTTAAACATGTGAATATGAAAAAAGTATACATTTTGAATGCTATTTGATCTAGTGCAAGATTCCGAAATACCTTCTTGCTCATAGAAAGTTGTCTGTTGAGTACCTAAAAATCATTCACGTACTAAACTAGTGACAAGTTGGTCGTAATTTTGGTTTTTTAACTCTTTAAACACAGAAGCTTAATTAACGTGACACAGGACACGTTGCAATATTATTTTGGCATGAATTTACGGGTTTCAACTTTGTCCTTTACCGCGTTCCGTGGTTAACATCTTTCTTTCTGTATGATGAGTACAAGGTTTTTTTAAATGCTAAAAGAACATAATATGTCTTAAATCCTCATGGTGTTATTTAGTATTTGTTTTTTCAAGTTTCAATTGTCATGAAGTGTTGTGTGCGAACACTTACCTATCAATATCCAAGAACTTAATCATAAATTTCATGGTTGTTGTAAGTTGTGTGTAAAATTACAATGTATGTGTGGATGGGCTTAATTAGTGTCAAATGGCAATCAGGGTGTGCATGGGTGTGGGCTGTTATACGTTACATTAGAGGCTACATGTTTGTCTAAGTAGTTTCCATAGAATTTTCCTTTTCAATTCTATGTAAATATATTGGTATAGATTTTTTAAGGTTTGATGAATTTTTAATTCCTCTTATGCTTCAATAATTTCCTCAAACAATTTCAACTGCCAAGCAAAGTGCACCACCACAAGTTGGCTTTAAACATAAATTGTTTTTTTAAGCGGTGGCCGCTGTTGGTTTCAGACTTTATAGTTCTCACTCAATAACTCACGAACTGATTGCAAAATAGAAAATAAAAACACCTTTTAATGCAACTCTCAAATATAAGAACTGTACGTGACTTCAAAGTGAATAAGAAAAGCTGCTGCACTTTTATTCATACTGAACATGACTATTTATAGCCTTACAATGACCCCACATGATGCGAATAAAAAATGGAATAAAAAGAAAGATGCTCTCCTAATCTCCTAAAGAATTGGTAAACTCATGACTCATTCTACCAAAACGTGCAGAAACACCTAACGGTCACTTCATCACACTTGGTCAAACCATTTTACCAACACTCTTATTAAAACAATATAATATAAACTAAGTCTTCATATATCCATCCACTTCACGTGACACATGAAGAATTCTTATTCCAAGCAAACTACTGAACAACTCATAACCCGCAATCCGCGACCCACGAACAAACCCGAATAAAGCCAACAGACCGCATCCGAAAACGCCTTTGGCTCAGTTAAGTTTCTAGTGTTACTCGTATCTTCTATATATTGTAACCTACATATTCAATAATATTCAAAATCGGTTACAGTAACCGTAGAAACTTAACTGAGCCAGTGGCCCATAGTCTAATAATTTGTTTTTCTCCTTTGCTGTCCACCATTTTATCTTGGCTTTTGGATTCTTGAGAATAATCGACAACACCAAGCCCCCCTCGGTCACATATCCGGGTAAGACACCGAGTCCTTGACCACTTCTCATATACCTCCTTTCATGAATTAAAAATTCGAAAAGGGTGAGGCCCGAGTGATCCGAATGAATCTGTGTGGCTGCCATAAGGTTTGTGTTAGGCCACTCCAACATGTATCGTCACAAAGTTGAACCCGATCGATCTTGTTGAGACTAGGCCCATTGCTGACATAAATGTTAAACCCAAACTCCACAAACTCGAACCCGATAGACTACTACTAGACCCATCGCTGGACGTAAAAATTAGCTCCCATGGACTTCTGTTTTTCATTTCTATGAAAATATATTTGGATAGATTTATAATGGATTGACAACTTTTCATCCTCTCATCTTTAATTACTTTCCCCAAACAATTTCTACTGAGCAAAGTGCACCATAACAGTAGGATTCAAACCTACATCATGCTTTTATCTTTTAAACATGTGAATATGAAACAAGTATACATTTCGGATGCTATTTCCTCTAATGCAAGATTCCGAAATACTATGTTAGCTCTTCGGAAGTTGTCTGGCGTGTGCCTAAAAATCATTCACTAAACTAGTGACAAGTTGGTCATTGGAAGATTTTGTTTTTGAAAATTTTAAAAGCCCCAGATTAATTAACATGACACACGACATGTTACAATATTATTTTTCACGGGTTTCATCTCTGTCCTCTACCCGTTTCATGATTAACATCTTTATTTTTGTATGATTTAGTTCTTAAATCATAAGACAAATACTTGCACTTGGAAAGACGGGTACAAGTTTTTTTAAAAGTTAAACGAACACAATATGTCCTAAATCATCATAATTCAATTTCAAATGAACATATATTTACAATAAAGTGTTGAAAACATACTATTGTTACATAAATGTAAAACAATTTATACACTATTACATAGATTATATAAGCTGCATCATAACACACAATTCCAAAGCAACAATATACAAACAAGGAGCATTTCAATCTATTAAGGTGAACCTTGTTGCTAAGGATTTATCTTATTTTTATTCTTCAAATTCTTAGCCAATTTAGTAGCAGAACTTGCCATAGTCTCACCCATCATCGTGGAAACATGCTTCTTTTTTGGAGGGATAACGCTTGCTGGTTTCTCCTTTGTCTTCCCTCCTCCCTTTGTGTTTTTCTGGTAGCTATCTCCTTGCGCTTTGTCTGCCATTGATTTTCTTTTGCCAAGATTTTCCCAATCACCGTAGACTATTGTTGTGTATCAAACAAAACAACCTTAGCAATTCACAATGGATGATATGTTAGGTTATATACAAGTAAAGTTCCCCACATCCTGGAACTTACAAATATTTTTCTTTCTTCTTGTTGAGTAATTTACATAGTTTGTTTGCGCTTGCTGTAAGTTATTTAGTATATTTGAAATTTTCAACTTTCAAGTGTCATTAAGTGTTTTGTGTGAACATTTATTCATCAAAATCCTAGAAGTTAATCTTAAATTTCATGGCTATCGTATGCAAAATTACAATGTCTGCGTGGAAGGGCATAACTAGTATTAAATGGCAATCTGGGTGTGCATGGGTGTGGGCTATTATGTGTTACATTAGAGGCTACTTGCTAGTCTAATTAGTTCCCATGTGAATGTTCCTTTTCATTTCTGTGTAAATATATAGGGATTGATTTTTTAAGGGTTAATAAATTTAATTCCTCTTATTCTTAAATAGTTTACTCGAACAGTTTCAATTGCAAAGCAAAGTGCACCACCACGCATTGGCTTCAAACATAAATAGTTTTTTAAAGCCATGAGCACATCCGATAACGCCTTTTCCCTTTTTGTTCTTCTCCTTTGCTCTACACCTTTTTATCTTGGCTTTTAGATTCTTGAGAATAATCAACAACACCAAGTCCCCCTTGTTCACATACTCACATCTCCGGCGTAAGATACTAGTCCATGATCGCTTCCCATATACCTTCTTTCAAGTACTGAAAAATCCAAAAGGGTAAGGCCCGAAATCTACCCTACCTGATTACAAGACAAGACTAAAGGCGAGTGATCCGAATGAATCTGTGTGGATGCCACAAAGTTTGAGTTAGGCCACACCGATATGACTCCATCACAAACTAGAACCCAGTCGATCTTGTTGAGACTACACCTATCGCTGGACATAAATGTGAAACCCAAACTCCGTCACAAACTAGAACCTGATCGATCTTGCTGAGACTAGAACCATCGCTGGACACAAACATGATAGAATTAGCTCCAATTTGATTTCTGTTTTTCATCTCTTTGGAAATATATATGGCTAAATTTATAATGGAATGATAACTTTTAATCCTCTCATCTTTGCTTAGTTTCCACAAACAACTTCAAACAACTTCTACTGAGCAAAGTGCACCACAACCTATTGGATCTAAACATCAATCATTTTATTATTTTTAAACATGTGAATATGAAAAAAGTATACATATTGAATGCTATTTGATCTAGTGCAAGATTCCGAAATACCTTCTTGCTCATAGAAAGTTGTCTGTTGAGTACCTAAAAATCATTCACGTACTAAACTAGTGACAAGTTGGTCGTAATTTTGGTTTTTTAACTCTTTAAACGCAGAAGCTTAATTAACGTGACACAGGACACGTTGCAATATTATTTTGGCATGAATTTACGGGTTTCAACTTTGTCCTTTACCGCGTTCCGTGGTTAACATCTTTCTTTCTGTATGATGAGTACAAGGTTTTTTTAAATGCTAAAAGAACATAATATGTCTTAAATCCTCATGGTGTTATTTAGTATTTGTTTTTTTTTTTTTTTTTTCAAGTTTCAATTGTCATGAAGTGTTGTGTGCGAACACTTACCTATCAATATCCAAGAACTTAATCATAAATTTCATGGTTGTTGTAAGTTGTGTGTAAAATTACAAAGTATGTGTGGATGGGCTAAATTAGTGTCAAATGGCAATCAGGGTGTGCATGGGTGTGGGCTGTTATACGTTACATTAGAGGCTACATGTTTGTCTAAGTAGTTCCCATAGAATTTTCCTTTTCAATTCTATGTAAATATATTGGTATAGATTTTTTAAGGTTTGATGAATTTTTAATTCCTCTTATGATTCAATAATTTCCTCAAACAATTTCAACTGCCAAGCAAAGTGCACCACCACAAGTTGGCTTTAAACATAAATAGTTTTTTTAAGCGGTGACCGCTGTTGGTTTCAGACTTTATAGTTCTCACTCAATAACTCACGAACTGATTGCAAAATAGAAAATAAAAAAACCTTTTAATGCAACTCTCAAATATAAGAACTGTACGTGACTTCAAAGTGAATAAGAAAAGCTGCTGCACTTTTATTCATACTGAACATGGCTATTTATAGCCTTACAATGACCCCACATGATGCGAATAAAAAATGGAATAAAAGGAAAGATGCTCTCCTAATCTCCTAAAGAATTGGTAAACTCATGACTCATTCTACCAAAACGTGCAGAAACACCTAACGGTCACTTCATCACACTTGGTCAAACCATTTTACCAACACTCTTATTAAAACAATATAATATAAACTAAGTCTTCAAATATCCATCCACTTCACGTGACACATGAAGAATTCTTATTCCATGCAAACTACTGAACAACTCATAACCCGCAATCCGCGACCCACGAACAAACCCGAATATAGCCAACAATCACCCCCTTAATCGGTGTTTGTTCGTACCGCTTTCTGCACAACAATGTCGGTTCATCATCTTCACATCGGTTCAAGTTGAGCTCTTCCGTTTTCTCCCACTTTGGACACTCCGATATGTTGATGCAGATTTTGTGTCCGATGCTTGTCGAATAGATTAGTTATTATTTTACGCTGAATTTGTAATAGTTAGTGAAACGGTCTATCGAACGTGTATAGACCCGCTCGTTTGAAGTGGTCAAACGAGAGGGTTATTCGGTTGACCGTGTGGGTTTTGCTAGACAAACAGTTAGATTATGGTTGTATAATGTTTTGTGTCGAAGGATAAGGCATCGAAGGATTGTGTATATCCTTCGATGAGCTCGAAAGATATCATTCGATGGATACAGATGGACTTCGAAGGATATGCCATCCTTCGAAGTATATGTGGATCCTTCGATGGCTTTGTGATCGACAGATGATCTATCAATCGGTCTGTTAGATCCTTCGACCATACAACCTGTGTTGGGTATAAATACCAACACTTTGTCATTTGCAAAACAAGAGAGTTAGTGGAGGTTTGAGACCTCACCGGGAGAGATCACCACTTGGTCTCTCCCCGGATGTATACTTCTTTGGTATTAGTTCGGTTATCTTGTAATCGGGCCGATTTGTAATGTTATACTACCGGATTAATACAAAGTTGTTTGTTTATCATATCTAATCTCTCCCGTCTAGGAACATAATCACACGAATCACGGTTTCGGTCACGAAACCCGGTCCTACACGATATATAATGCCCGACCTGGTTGAACTTGTAACATTTAACCCGGCTCTTGTCCCGTTGTAATCGACCGTCTCCTCGACCTCTCCCGGACTCTCGACCTCCACCTCGGCCACGCCCATAGTCTTGGCGGTTCAATTTACTACAACCACAATGCTCACACTTGTGCTCCTTTTCTTTTGCCTTCTCTTCCGAACCTGCAAACAAGAGTTGGTTTTGATGCTCGGCTTGAGTCTCCTCATCCTTGACCCGTTCCTCATATGCCTTTAGCCGGCCAACAACATCATCAAAACCAACGGTCTTCAAGTCTACAAGCTGCTCTATAGACGCCACCATATGAATGAACCGTTTAGGTAACCCCATAAGAAATCTCTTCACCACCTTTGTTTCCTCTATTTCCGAACCGAGTGAGGCGGCTCGCGAAGCATATCCCGACAACCTATTAGCAAAGTCATCAACAACTTCTTGATCCTTCATTTTCAGATGATCAAACTCTCCCATGAGAGTGTGAAGTCTTGCTTCTCGAATCCGTTCCGCACCCAAATGACGGGTTTTGATGGCACCCCACATATCCTTCGCCGTTTTGAGATTCCCTATTTGCAACGTTTGTTCCTCGGGAATAGATTGAAACAAAAGAGCGATTCCAATATGATTCTTCTTCGCATCCACGTTGGTTCCCGGTTCGATTTGCTCCCACACCCCGTGAATATTGAAGATAACTCGCATCCTCATGGCCCATACCGTATAATTCGTGGATGACAACACCGGGCATTGAAGAGAAAGGGTGTTGTTCTCCTTAACGGTGACCAAAGCTTGATTCTCCGTATTAGGCATAGTTGTAAAATCCTGCTCTACCAAAGATTAATAATCAACTAAAACACTGCTGAAAGTTTTACCTGCAAACACCTTTTGCTACCTTTCTCCTGCTGCTTTACAGGCCCCTTTAACCTACACACTTGATTATTACCTTCTGGTCACTTAATATCTCCTTCGTTCTTCGATCAACAACTGGGTTAACAAGCCCGCTGATTTGGCCTTAATCACGACTCGTCTCCGCTACCCTCTTGATCCCCTAGAACATAAACTCTCGAACCCGCTGACATGCGATCACCTAGTTCTCTCCGATCACTGCTGATCTATCACCTCCGATCACTGCACACCGGTAACTTTTGATCGTTGCAGCCTTGACAACTCCGATCGCTCCTTCCTACGATCAGATCAGAATGTAGCCCCTCTTCACTCGATCTAAGCTCTGATACCAAATGTTGGTTTCAGACTTTATAGTTTTTACTCAATAACTCACGAACTAATTGCAAAATAGAAAATAAAAAAACCTTTTAATGCAACTCTCAAATATAAGAATTGTACGTGACTTCAAAGTGAATAAGAAAAGCTGCTGCACTTTTATTCATACTGAACATGGCTATTTATTAGGGGTGTGCAAAAAAGTCCGAATCCGAATTATCCGAAATTCCGAATCCGAATTATCCGAAAATTCGGATATCCGAAATTTCGGATATCCGAAATTCGGATATCCGAAAATTCGGATTCTGATAGTGATTTTGATAATTTTCGGATATGTCGGATATCCGATATCCGAAACAATAAATAATATTATTTTTTACTATTAAATATATATTATAACATATGTTGGTAACCCTAGGTTCCAGCCCCTTTTTCACCCACGCCTCCAACTGCCACTCCTTCAGATCTTCATCATCCATCATCCTTTAGACCTTCAGATCTTCATCGTCACATCTTTCATCAACCCTCGTTGAAACCAAATCGTCATCTAAATACTACAAGCCTTCAATCTTCATCGTCGCCCATTCCGTTGGCTTCTCGTTCCCGTCACCCATCACAGGAAGCGACCCTATTTACTTATCGTTCTCAATAATAGCCTTGCACTCTCGCAGGATGCAGCCTGACACAAGCTCGAGTTGGTATGATTGAGAAGAAAACCATAACTTTGAAGCAGATCTGATTAAAAGCTATAGGTAGATCTACTTATGACTTGAGAAAAGTAAATATAATATTCACTTCTTCATATTGGAATATGTTAATGGTTGCTGTATGTTGATTATTTCCTCATTTTTGAATTATTATTGAATCACAGAAAGAAATATAATGTATGGTGGCGTTGGGTGATGATAAAGATGAGTTTTAATTTTAGTCATGTTGGAAACATATATTTTCTTCTAGAATTTGGATATCCGATTCAAATATCCGAATCCGTATCCGAATTTTCGGATATCCGAAATTCGGGTATCCGAATTTTCGGATATCCGAAATTCGGATATCCGAATTTTCGGATACGGATTCGGATACCTAAATCCACTATCCAAAATTTTCGGATATCCGAATTTGAACACCGCTACTATTTATAGCCTAACAATGACCCCAGATGATGCGAATAAAAAATGGAATAAAAAGAAAGATGCTCTCCTAATCTCCTAAAGAATTGGTAAACTCATGACTCATTCTACCAAAACGTGCAGAAACACCTAACGGTCACTTCATCACACTTGGTCAAACCATTTTACCAACACTCTTATTAAAACATATAATATAAACTAAGTCTTCATATATCCATCCACTTCACGTGACACATGAAGAATTCTTATTCCATGCAAACTACTGAACAACTCATAACCCGCAATCCGCGACCCACGAACAAACCCGAATAAAGCCAACAGACCGCATCCAAAAACGCCTTTGGCTCAGTTAAGTTTCTAGGGTTACTCTGTAAGGCCTCCTAATCCAAGATCTCACTTAGCTAAAGCCACCAACAGGTGTGCGGAATCCACCTGATGATTAACCACTGCAGATGAAACACTAGTATGCAAGGATTTGTGAGAGAAATCAAGAATACACAGAGTATTCTTGATGAAGAAGATGAATGACGTCACTCACACACAGTAGCCGCCAGACACACACACAATGATTAGGGTTAGGTGCACAGAATTTCACACAGAATCGCTGCCTTGTCTATTCCACATAAAGGTATATATACAAGGTAAAGCCCGGACTTTCAAGACAAACTAGAAAGCCCGGACAAAACAAACAACACAAAACACTGACCTTTATCCCTATACAAAACTCGGACAAAGTTCCTAGCCTTAAACCCCTGACCTTTGTCCTTAACATAAACCTCAGACAAAATACAATCCTAAAGTTGGGACAAAGTGTCCCTAGGATAAAGTTGGGACAAACTTTCAACAATGTACAATAAAGACCCTATTGAAAGGAAGACATGCACTTATCACCTAAAGTGCATTAACAAACTCCCCCTTGATCTGTGCATGGTCTTCATTGGACTTGAAATCTTCATCCTTTCTTCGAGTACTCGCTGCCTGGTTTTTCACACAGAACTGCACGACTTTGATGTATAGAACAGCTAACGGTTGATCTTCTTCAAAGAAATGCAACGGCAGACGTCTTAGCTTCTTCAAATCTTCCATCTTGAGATGAATGATCCAGATGCACACAGCTTCTTCAAATCTTCCATCTTGTAATGACCGTTCCAGACCTGAAACACTTAACCCCGGATTAAGAAACTTAACCCCGGAGATACTCAGCCCAAACCTGGATCCCAAAAATAATTCCAATACCCCGGAATCAACAATTGAAATATTAAACAACCAATATTTAATAATTTGTATTTCAAAACACGATCATTTAGAACAAGTTACTTCAAAACTTATACTTTTGGAAAAATATCACAACTTGGAAGAAGATTTACCGAAACACCTCAAAATGACCTGATTACCCACACACTTAGATGGATCTTGCACGACCGATTTTTTATATACAAAAAGACTTATTTTAAGATTACCTAACTTGATGTTTAACACCTTATTAAAAAATGTTCACAACCCTTAGAGAATTTTCAAAATGATAACTCGCACATAGAAACAAGAAAGCAAAATCTTTATGATGTTTTTTAATTTTTTTTTTTTTTTTTTACTGAAAAAAGAAATTAAACCAACGAACGTATTTACACTAATTATCTTTTTGTGAAATCCGAGCAAAGGGATCATATCGGTTTTTCTGTCAATATCGAACACAAGAACATAGATTATCAGTTTAAGCTCTTAGAATGATATTAACAGTTCAAGACGTTCAACGGTATTGTGGACCACTTAAGCTTTAGCACGCTTTCGAACACTGTTTTCGAGATATGCTATTAAGTGTATTAATAACTGATTGTAACTATAAGCTAGTGTGAGATACTCACTTATTTGGGATTGAAAACAAGTCCTTTGTGATAAAATCACTTATTGAGGAGGAACTTGAATTTCAGATGCAAAGGGCACAGGAGCAAGTCCGTGAACAGGTTAGTACCATCGTAAAGACAAAGAGACGAACTTGACTCCCGCATGATTTGTGGGACATGTGATTGTTTATCACTTATTTGGGTCGAATGCATCATGTATAAAAGATATTTACACGTATGTATGGTATCATGGAAGATCTAGACTTGCGTCCCCGTTGTTTCTCGTAAACGAAACAACCATGATACCCAGATGATAAACAGCATAAAGACCACGTATCTCAGAACCTCGGCAATCTATCAAACGAAATTACGGTACCAAGACCATATATCCGAGAGATGTACCACACAAGTTACGCAGTTCATTATGTTTATATACCAAAAACAGGTTCTTATTGACGCGTAAAACCTACGGAAGCAACGTATAATGAAGCTGTCACAGTTAACGGTTAATTTTATATATTACTATAATCCTACACCAGATACGACTAACCGATGTACTATCATTTCCCTTATATCTCAACACGACTTCATTTTATATTTTTCAAATGTTTTTGTATTTTTCTTAAAATTTATCCTACAACTAAGTAAAATATTTTTGGAGTTTTTCAATTTTTCGAAAGCGGTAAGAACTGTACAGTAAACATAAAATAAAGTTTCTATGCGAGTTTTGAAAAGCATTTTACTCGGGGTTGATCATGCCAATCATTCGGACCAGATTCTCAAATCTAGCCCGATCGAATGTCTTAGTAAACAGGTCGGCAAGATTATCCAAGGTGTCTACCCTAACCACTTCTATTAAACCCTTCTCAGCACAGTCACGAATGAAATGATGCCTAACATCTATGTGCTTAGTGCGTGAGTGATTAACTGGATTGTTAGTTATGGAAATGGCAGAGTTGTTATCGACAAGAATAGGAGTTCGAGTAAAATTCAAACCATAGTCCCTCATTTGCTGTTGAATCCACAAGACCTGAGCACAACAGCTTGATGCAGCAATGTACTCGGCCTCACACGTGGATAGAGAAACGGCAACTTGCTTTTTGCATTGCCAAAAGACAAGACGGTTCCCAAGAAGTTGTGCGCCGCCAGAGGTTGACTTTCTGTTCATCCGGCACCCTCCGAAATCTGCGTCAGCATACGCCATCAAATCCAGACCACCTTCAGCTGGATACCACAGTCCAAGCTTAGGCGTCCCTTTCAGATATCTGAAAATACGCTTGACTGCTTTCAAGTGAGACTCCTTCGGAGTTGATTGGTACCTAGCACACAAACAAACAGAGAACATAATATCTGGTCGTGAAGCAGTAAGATACATCAATGAACCTATCATTGCTCGATATAGAGTCGGATCCACTTCAGGATCTTTCACATCATCGGATGAAAGCTTGATATTTGTCGGGAGAGGCGTGTCATAGGGTAAGCTATCTTCCAATCCAAATCTTTTGAGAATCTCGTGGACATACTTAGTCTGATGCACGTACGTCCCGGTTTTTTCTTGACTCACTTGAAGACCTAGAAAGAACGATAACTCGCCCATCGCGCTCATTTCAAATTTTGACTTCATCACCGCCTCGAACTCACGACAGAATTCTTCATTTGAAGAACCAAAAATTATGTCATCAACGTAAATTTGCACGATTAGAAAATCTCCCCCTTTCTTCAAAATGAACAGTGTGGAGTCAATCGCGCCACGCGAGAACCCATGCTCCAATAGATGCTTTGACAACGTCTCGTACCATGCTCGAGGGGCCTGATGGAGACCATAAAGAGCCTTGTCCAACAGATAGACCTTGTTGTCTAACCCTGGAGCTTCGAAACCCGGTGGTTGGGACACATACACAGTTTCATGCAATTTCCCGTAAAGGAAGGCGCTTTTCACGTCCAACTGATAGACTTTGATACACATGTGTGCAGCAAAGGCTAGAAACAAACGAATAGCTTCCAGTCTTGCCACCGGTGCATAAACTTCGGTATAATCAATCCCTTCCTCTTGATTAAAGCCTTGAACAACCAACCGTGCTTTGTTTCTGACAACGACACCCTTATCGTCTTTCTTGCACTTGAAAACCCATTTCGTGTTGATTGCATGTTGGCCCTTTGGAAGATCGACCAAATTCCACACCTTTAACTTGTCGAACTGAGCTAACTCTTCTTGCATCGCCTCACACCAAGAATTATCCTTCAGAGCCATTTGATAGTTCTTCGGCTCTATCTGAGAGATAAAACATTCATGGAGGCTAAGATTGTAGATTTCCTCTTTCTTGATAGCAGAGAACAAACACTGCATCTCTGAAATACTCCTTCGCGTTTGCACTCCCGCATTTGGATTCCCAATAATATTATCAACAGGATGATGAATATTTGTTCTTGGAACTGGGATTGCCGGAGCTTGAAGATTGTTTCCCAAATTCGATTGAATCTCCCCCTCAACATTTGCATTACTACTAGAAGCTTGATCTTTTCCAGAAGACGCATTAACATTTGGATATGCTGAAAAGTCAACGTACAGATCTCTACTTGTAGTTTGAGCAGCTGCATTGGGGATCTGCTCAGCAACAACTTCGTTTACAATCGAAGAATCAGCGACTGGATCTCCTGAGTGAACATTCGAAGACACATTAATAGGAATACTTGCTCTCCAGCTTGCATCCACTTCATCTTTGTTCACAAGATGTGTGTAGACAACCTCCGAATCTTCTTCTGAAACATCAGGAAGATCAAATGAATCAAATAGTTTATCATAATCGTAACCGCTTTTAGGACCGAATTCGGACGGTGGAGGATCGTAACTCAAAGGAGTTATATCAAACACGATCTCCACTGTACGCTTCTTAACGTTATAAACGCGTTTGTTTGGAGTTCCATTGGCATAACCCAAAAAGAACCCAATTTCACCAACTTCCCCCATTTTAGGAGTATCTTTGGTGCGTTTGATAACACATTTGATCCCAAAAGGTTGAAAACCAGATAAGTTCGGTTTCCTGTTTTCAAGCAATTCATAACACGTTTTATCTTCTCTTTTGACCGTAAGCACATGATTTAACACATAACATGCAATGTTTACCGCCTCGGCCTAGAAGAAAATTGGCAATTTTGATTCAGAAAGCATAGTTCAGGCCGCCTCAATTAGGGTACGATTCTTCCGTTCTGCAACTCCGTTCTGTTGAGGAACATATGGAGCACTGAACTGATGAACTATTCCCATTTCCCGACATAACTCATCCATATAATGATTTTTAAACTCAGTGCCGTTGTAACTTCGGATTTTCTTAATAGGAAGTGAATAATTTTTCTCAAGTTGTTTGAATAAGTCTCTTAAAATACCAGCAGTTTGATCCTTTGTTTTTAAGAAAAATACCCATGAGTAATGTGAGAAATCGTCAGTGACAACTAGGCAATAAGACATCCCACCAATGCTAGCAACATGGATTGGGCCGAAAAGATCCATGTGAAGCAATTCAAGTGGCTTTTGGATTGAGTTAACAGTTTTTGGTTTGTGAGGCTTTCGTTTGATTTTTCCTTTTTCACATGATTCACATTTGTTGTGCATATTGAAACTACGTAAAGGAACCCCCAACACCAAGTTGTTTTTCACTAAGTGGTTCATTTTTCGCAGATGCACATGGCCCATTCTCCTATGCCAGAGATACGATTGATCTTCAGTGGCCTTCGAAAGTAGACATGTCACTGGAGCAGACGAGTTAACCAACGGGCGCATGTCCATGACATATGTGTTATTCACCCTTGGAGCCCTCATAACGATCCAATCTTCAGGAACAACAAATCCCGGACGCAAAATGAAGCAAGCTTTATCAGTGAACAGCATAGTGTACTTGTTATCACAGATTTGAGAAACCGACATCAAGTTATGCGTCAATTCTTCAACGTAGCTCACTTTATGCAGCATGATTTTTCCATTTGACACAGAGCCTTCACCGGTGATGTATCCACCCTTTTCCCCGGCAAAGTTCACATAACCACCACGAATTTGTTTAAAATTGTTCAAAAACTCTTTATTTCCTGTCATGTGTCTGGAACAGCCACTATCGATATACCAAATATAGATAGCTCTTTTCAGCTGCTCCTACACTCCCCAACAAGAAAATTTAGTTAGAATGTGGGACCCAAGCCATGATGGTCTTGGGTCGTCCCGATTCATCAACATAAGAAAACTCTTTGAAATAACCATCATTGCCATTGTGTCCTCCATTTCCATTTCGGAAATTGTTGGAATGACTCCCCGCAAATCGTGGATTATACGGAGTTGACGATCTGTTGGTATAACTAGAGTTTCCATAACCTCGGCTTCCATAGTTTTGGTAACTGTAATTTTGATTCCTGGATGGCTCAAAATTCCTACCAAATCTAGGATCATCATCGTGTCTTGAGAATGATCGTGGATGATTATCCGAATGTTGTCTTTGATTTGGAAATCGAGGGGGTGACACATTTCGGTCATTCACGAATCTGTTCTGTGCATGAGGTCTAACATTGTTGTAGCTCGAACCTCCAGAACGTTGGTCATTCTCATGTGTTTGGAAAGTAACATGATTTTGTCGTCTGTGAGGGGTTTTCTCACGAGTATCATGTCTTTGAGATGAACTTTCCGATCCTTCACCACGATTAATAACAACTGGTTTCTTCCCGTGATCCTGATTTTGTTGTGATTTAACATTTGTTTTGACAACCGGTTTTACTTCTTGTTTAATCACTTTGTTTTTCTCAACCTTATGATTTTTACTGTTTTTCTTTTCAACATTAACTGTTTCATTTTGCGGTTCTTCAACAAAAGGTTTCTTTTGATCAGGATCAACATGGGATTTACCCTTGTCATCTGGACAATCTGCTGCTAAGTGTCCTTTCCCACGACACTTATAACATTTGCGAACTTTCGCAGCATTCTTTGGACGTTCCTCATGACTGGTCGAAGATGATGAGTCGTTGGTGGAATTTTTCAAAATTTGGTTCACAAATTGAGAGTTGGAACCAGTTTCGATCTTTACTTCTTCTTTGACAAAATCCTCCCCTTTAACAAACTCAGTTTTAGGGATATTTTTCAAAGACTTTTTAGATTTCCCATGTGACTTTGGTTTTGACTTCACATTTTGAACTTGATTAAACATTTCCAAAATCTTATCGTTTATCAAATTTTAAATGTTTTCAAGATTTACTTCATTTTTCTTTGAAACTCCACTCATCTTCGACTGATCTGAGTCAGTAACTTTATCTGGCTCAGATTCTGACTCACTTTGTGGTTCAACCGTCAGAGGGGTCTTTGGCACAAAATTTGCCAATTCAGGATCAATGCTTGGCATCGATGTATAATTATGGTTTACCGGAGGAGGCACTTTCTTATAACCGATGCCGAACATTTCTTCCTCAGATTCTTTGAGACGTTGGCTGTTAATACAGAAATTCATCACTTCAGATGAATCCCTGAACTTTTCAATTTTTCGTTGCAAATCTAAAATCAGATTATCTTTGTAGGTCCGGCTAGGGGAGGATCTAGTCGCCTAATCCTTGTTGTCAAACACACCCGGTTGTGCGGAATCCAACCGGAGATGCAAACCGAGATAGAACACGAAAAATACACGACACACAAAGTTCACCGTTTAACACCACTGTATTAATACGAATGAAAGGTTCGGTTACAAGCACAAGGTTTACAAATCTATTCTGCAAACTCTCTCTAACTCTCGTGTGTGTGTGTTTTTGCTCTGAGTGTTCTCCTGTGTTCTATTGTCCTCTCACTTAAAACAGAAATAATGAACTCTATTTATACCCACAGACACAACGAATCAGAACTTTGGTGAATCAGGCTTGGCGAATCAGATCATCATTGGCGAAACAAGAAACAGTTGGCGAAACATAAACATAGTCGACGAAACAAAGCTGTTTCGTCGACATTACTTCAGTTTCGTCGAGTATTGGGCTTGGGCCCAAAGTGTTTCGCCAAATCAGTGAGTAGCCCATGTTCCTGTTCTTCATATGCAGCCCAAGACTTGATTAGCTGATGGTATAGCCCAAAGTCTTGTTTCTTGATCTTTCACACGACGGAGGAAAGCCGTGTTTGATCCTATACACGTCCAGTCGAGTCGCGTCCACAAATAATGTATCAACAAACTCCCCCTTGGACGCTACTCGCGAGATTCGCCTTTGATGTCTTCTATGTCGGAGGATCTTCATAGTCTTCACGTCTTGAAAGCAGAAAGTGTATCAACAAACTATCCGTATCATGTAGGAAGTGTGTTGACAAACTCCCCCTTAACATAAGCTCTCCCTTGAGTTATGCTCGTGAAAGACTTGATCTTTATAGCTTGAGATCCTTGTGGTGTTGATGATGGCCAGCGGCAACTCGATCATCTTCATCATTTGAGTGCCTTCACGTTGTGTCTTCATTCCGAGGCTTGTCATCGACCATGTTCTCCTTGCCTTTAGAATCTGCACATGCAAGAAATCTAAACGCGTAATGAGAACAACTGCTTGGAATATAGTAAACATAAACAAACGACACACGTGTGACTATCATTTAATCAAACACCGTCCGACAATATTCTGAAAGTTTAGAAAAATATTCAATTTTAATTCTTTAACTTTCAAAATGTGTTAACTTCGACCATTTATGAAGATGCAATTGTTTTCCGGCTTACGATCAGGATTTTGGGTAGGATAGACTCGAGTTCCAACATCAGTCAATCAAAAATAAACTAGAAGCAAAATCTTTTTGGCTTTTAGAAAGTTTATATTAAAACACACCTAAAATCTTTTTGGAATTTTTTTTATTTTCCAAATGTAAAGACGGAAAACAATAAATAAATATATACAAAGATGCATAAACTGAAATCAGTAAATAAATATCTACAGACATTCTTTTTGCGAGTTTCGAGGGTAAGAGAATCATATCAGTGTACGGTCATGCCAAAACGCTCTTGTTGTACAATTAGTTAACATTAAGATAAGCATCCTATAACAATTATCGGTATTGTTGTCCACATAAACTCAACTTATCATTTGTAATCATGGCGAGGGGATACGTTAAGGTATAATTTATACTTACCGACCGGTGTTCATCCACATCACGACACATTCCCGTATCAAGGTATGCACGAGGGTTCATCTTACCGGTGAGTATACCAATTATCATCTGTTTGACCGTATATGATGTGAGAAACTCACTTATTTTGATTGAAAACAAGCCCTATGTGATATAATCACTTATTGATGAGGAACTTGATTTTCGATGCATGAGGGCACAGGAGCAAGTCCGTGAACAGGTCAGTACTTTCGTACAGCAGAGAGACGAACTTGACTCCCGGATAAATGTGATACTTTATCACTTATTTTGAGGGACATGTGATTGTTGATCACTTATTGAGGTCGTATGCAGTATGTACACGTATGTATAGTATCATGGAAGATCTAGACTTGCGTCCCCGTTATTTTTCGGTAAAAGATACAACCATGATACCCAGATGATAAGCAGCATAAAGACCGAATATCTCAGAACCTCGGCAATCTCTCAAACGAAATTTCGGTACCAAGACCATATGCCAATGAATGGTTCCCACCCAGTCTTCAGTCGATTTAAGGTTTATATCACCCTGCACACTTTAAAATGATTGTGAGCCTACCGATACATCTTATATAGAGCTGCTTATCATTTTTCATTTAAGGTTTAAAGAGGTTTGGACAGACCACTGATGTACTATCATTTTCTCTTTTGCTCGCCAGGAAACTCATTTTTGTTTTTCTATTGTTTTTGGGCTTTTGAAATTTTTCGATGTTTTTGGATTTTTCAAATTTGGAATTACTCCCCCTAAAATCAACAAACTAAGACAAAATTTAAAAACACAAAGGTATTTACAAAAATGACTTTCCGATGTTGGTTAACTCATGTTTTACCTCAATGCCGTTTACCAAAATTAATTTTTAATCTGAAAAGATTTATCGAATTTTGGAAAAATCAGTTGGCATGTCGGTTTGCGGTGCGGACCATGACAAACATTGTCTGGCCAAAGAGTGTTGCGAGAGGATAACAATTTATAAAGTAGCTTAAATAACGACAAGTAAAGGAGAGATTAGAAATTTTAAAACCGTATCCTGCAACTGCTTCGTGCATTGCCAGGAATCTGAGTGCTCTCCCAAACCTGGATATCCACCCGGTGTGGATTTCAAAGTCGATTCTTTGTAGCTACTGAGAAGTCTCTTGACAGCAACAAGATCATAAACCTTTGGGTCCGGCTGGTCTTCCGCATTTCACCAGCGAAGGTTTTTGTCTTTCTCTTTCAGAAGTAGTGTGCGGTTGTTCAATCCATGCCAAGGCATCCGCACACCCGGTGTAGTTTGATCAACTAACACATTTTCTTCAATCACACCGCGAAGAAATGTACACTGCACGTTCATCTTGTTGATTGTGAACTTCAGACGTGCTACAGGTGCGTACATTTTGATTGAATCTATCCTGGGGACCCGATCAAAGCTTGATTGTAAAAGGCTTTGCATTTTTGTCGAAGCTTTTCAAACTCTTTCAACAGACATTTCTGTTCTCTTTCCATTTTCTCTCCATCAAAGGCAACAATTTCTTCTGTCGCCTATTTTGTGCATGGACACTCCACTATCAACAATCTTACGACTATCGAAAGTTCCTCCTGGAATATCCTACACACTCATTCAAAGATTAGACGGAGAGGGGGACCCAAGCCTTTGTGGACTTGGGTCGTCCTTGATCATCAAGGAAAGTAATCTCAATCTCCTGATGATTAGGAAACAGAACTTGTGGTGCTCCCCCTGATTGAATTACCTGTTTTTGCTTCCAAGCTGTTTTACCAGTATTTGTATTAATTGTTTTTGCATTTACTGGTTTTACCGTTGTAGATTTTGCTTGAACAGGTTTTTCTTCTTTGACCTCTGACTTTAAGGCCTTTTTAATTACCTTTTGATTCTTTTGTTTTAACTTCTTTTCCCTTTCTTTCAAGACACGTGGGTCTTGTTTCGGGGAAACTGATCGTTTTTGGTAATTGGTTTCTTGGGGAGCCTTCAACTTTTGCAGGTATGGGCAGTATCTTACAATATGCCCAATTGTGCCACACTCAAAACACATTCTCCGCTCTACGAACCTCGGAGAAACATGTTGATGACCAGACGGAGAACCAGACAATGAACTTTGTGATCTAGATGTACTTGTGCCTAAATCACATCCGTTGGTGTGTTGGGTGTAATTATTCTGATCATTTCGTTTTAAAATTCTAACTTGTTTTACAAAATCAACGTTAGATTTATCCTGAAATGTTTCAAGTTTATCTGTACCCTTGGATCCAACAAAGTTCACTTTCTGTTCTCTTTTCTTAACAGGAGCTCTTTTGTTTTGCACCTTTTGCTGTTGAACTTTAGGCGCTTGAACATTCTTGTTCTGAGCTTTCTTTCCCTGTACCTTACCTTTTCCGGAGTTCACTTGTTGTTTTCGCTCAATTGGTTGTTTTTGGTTTCCGTATTGTTTTCTAACTTGTTCACACGGAATTGGATCACATTGAGTGACGGTGACTTTGCCACCTTTGTTTCCCAAAAACTTATCAATACAACCTTCAAAAATTTGCTCAATTAAATCTTGATTAACATTTTTAATTGGAAAATCTTTGTTAGAGTAGATTTTGTCATCTCCTTTGAGCGTGTACAACAAGTTATTCCCTTCACAACTAGATACAAGGGACTCCATTCCTTTTGACATTTCAGTCTTACTCGGTTCCACTGGTGGATCACATAAGATGTGATTCTCGATTGGAATATCTGTTGTAACCGAGTTAGACTGTTGATTCACAATTTTTACAGACTCATCATCCGATGAATCAGATTCATCATCCGAAGAATCAGTATCCTCAACAGTGGGAGGACTCTGTTCCTTAACACATGATGAATCCGTCACATTCTCAGACTCAGATTCAGATTGACCCGAGGATGATGTACCAGTTGTGAACCCGAGGCCTGCTGCAAAATCATCTAGATTGAGTGGCACAGTAGGTTCAAAACGGGGCATATCCTCGTCATCAGGCAATTTGGAGTAATTGTGATTCATTGGGGGAGGACATGATTTAAATCCATTACACTTCCTATCCCCCTTTTTCTTTTGAACGTCAATAATGTGATCCAAAACATAGCGGGAATTGGAATAGCTTTCCAATTTCTGCTTAATTGTCTCACATTCACATCTAGTTGTTGCTAACTCTACCATTTGCTTTTCAATTGTGTCAATTAAATCATTGTTAGCATGTTGTTTTCTCAAAACAGCCTTTTGTAATTCTGAAACGTCATGTCTTAAAGACGCAATTGTTGTTTTAAATTCCTTTTCATTTCTGGTTAAAAACAAGTTAGCTTCAGTTGCTTTAGCAAGATCTACAATCAATTGTTGATTGTGTTTGAGTGTGATTTCAAACTGACTTTCCTTTTCTGCATATTTAACATTTAAAGCATCACACTTTTCACAGCTAACTACAGTGGGTTCGTCGACACATACCTGACCTGATGAACTGTCGACATTAGCCATAAAGGCTGAATGGAGAGAAGACGAAGAGTAAGCAGCTTGATCCACCAAATTAGATCTTCTTTCAGTTCCTGCTGCAGCTTCTTCCAAAGGTTCATCAATATCTGCATCGACTGACGCACTTGATGTCTCATCCACATGATCATTGCCTGAAGTGGAAGATTCTTCATCTGAGCTTCCACTATAACCAGAACTGTTTTCATCTTCAGAAGATGCATCACCATTGGTAGAAGATTCTCCACCACTGGCGTGCTTTAAATCCTTTACAACTTCAGCAAAACATGCTGTTCCACCATTTCCTCCTTCTCCAAGCTGAAGCGACCAATCACAACCTTCATCTATTTGAACCACCAGCCCCCGGTTGGCATTTGATGGCCCTGGTTGGCCTTGATTGTTGACAGGTATCAACGTACGAACATTGTTCCCGTTCTGGTTTTGCTGGTTGCCTTGGTTTCTGAACGGATTTTGATTTCCATGCTGAGCTGGTCTTGTGCATTCCCTTTTGAAATGACCTCGTTCGCCACAGTTAAAGCACTTGACAGCTTGCTTGTCGAATCCATACTTGGTGTCTTTCTTGTTTTCCAAGTTGGTTCTTCCCGTCCTTTCCATGAACTCTTTTGCTCTTCGAATTGCACTAGCAAGAGCCCATTTGATATCCATCATTTCAAACTCTTCTCTATCCACCTGCTGATAATCTTCATTGGTTAGATTGATATTCCCAATCTGACCTGCGATCAATCCACAATAAGCACTTACCAAGGTATTCAACATCTCCATATGCTCCTTGGCTATTTCGACACTGACTTTGGAAAAGTTGGAAGTGTCTAATCTGACAGTGTTTGGATTGGAAGTGGAAGAGTTTCCATAAAACCCTTGCTGTTGCGGTTGTTGCTTCTGAGCTGTCGGCTGAACTGTCGGTTTCACATCTGGTCTTGGATACATCAAGTATGCTGAAGGATCAAACTGATCTGTTGTTGATGATCCGGTGTTTGAGATGAAAGCTGTTTGAAGCTTCGCGTGTTGAGAAGCTGGTTTTTCTCCACTGATGCCTCCTGCAATCCCAAAGTACATCTCAGGACTTTGAGGAGTTAGTGTTCTTTTTGCCTTAAGCTTTTCTTCCACATCCTTGTTCTCCAATTTTTGAATTAAATCATAAATGGTGATTGTGTCTAAAACACCAGTTTCTTTGAGAATTTCAAGATAACTGCTCCACTTTGCTGGTAAGCTATCAGCAAATCTCTTCACTATTTCTTGTGGAGTGGCATTGACTTTAAAAGCAAACATCTCGCTCATCAAGTGATGGAACCTTGTAGATAACTCTGCCAAAGTCTCATTCTCCATACACGTGAATCCTTCAAACTCTTTCTTCAGTAAATCTTGCTTGATCTTTCTTGATTGAGCATTTCCTTCACATCATAACGTGAGCATATCCCACAAGCTTTTAGTAGTCGTGCAGTAAACAAACTGGTGGTAAATGTCTTTGTGAAGAGCTTGTGTGAGAATCATGAATGATTTCTTTTCTAACTCAATTTTCTTCTTATCTTCATCAGACAGAGTGCTGTAAGTTTGTGGATTAGATCCTGCAACTTCCAACTCATTGTCAAATGCGGTGAAGAAGCACATCCATAGATCTTGACCTTGCCCCTGAACATAAGTTCTCAACCTTTCTTTCCACCATCCCCAATCATTGATGTGATTTAACTTTGGCGGTTTTGTGCTTGTACCAGTTTCACTGTCGTTCTGCATCATAGATTGAATGCTGCTGTTTTGATTTGTGACCAATGCCCATTGATTTGCAGTTATCATTGCAGCTTGAGTTGGGGCAATAGCTCGCAAGAATGCAGTTTTGTCAAACTCTGGCTCAGGTTGTGTAGCTGATGATTGTGGAGTCGAAGTTAATTGAGTCCACCACTCACCGTTTGTTCCCATTTTATAAAAATTAATATATTAAGTGAAAATTGATTTTTTTTTTTTTTAAAAAAATAATTTTCACAAACTATGTTAAAATTTCGAATGATAACAACCAGCCGAAGGATCCTTGATCGAAATACCTGAAACACACAAACAGTTAAACAACTAGTGCAAACGTTCTGTTTAAAAATTACAACTTTCACGACGAAACAGAATGTTGACGAAACAGGCCCAGTTCAGTTTAAGGCCCAATTTACTTGTTTGGCGAAACAGACTCTAAGACACCTTGTTGACGAAACAAAAATTCTTATGTTATTGACGAAACAGGATGATGTAACTTTAACTTGACGAAACAGATTTTGAAATTTTAACAGGCCCAAGTTAAATGATTGGCGAAACAGACTGATGTAATTGCTGCTTTGGGCCTTGACGAAACAAGGCAATATTAGGCCCACTTATGGTTTTGACGAAACAGGTTATAAGCCCAACAAGGTCGACGAAAGTGAAATTCTGTTTCGCCGAAGGGTGTTTTCAGAGAGTTGGTAAACTTTTTGACTTTTATCTTAACCTGACACACGCAAACATGCTTTCGGCTACACCATTACCAAATTACCAACCAAATGATGACTTACAATATTTTAATCAGATTACAATTTTCAAATTACAAACAACTTGATAAGTTATCTTTTAAGATCAAAAAGTTCAAACACCAAGAACACTTTGAATGAAGATGAACTCTATGAATTTCTGGAAAAACCGATGACCTTTCAAACACAATATTTCGGCTAAAAGTTTAATAAAAACCAACAAGTATCATGCAAACATGTGTAATAACATGGTTTTGATAAAAACAATCAGCAAAACAACAAGATTTGATCCGATTTTAAGATGTTTTCCAGAAAATATGAACTTTAAAACCCGAAGAACACCCCGAAAACACCTCGGTTTTAACAAGGAGAAGAGCCAAGGCTCTGATACCACTTGTAGGTCCGGCTAGGGGAGGATCTAGTCGCCTAATCCTTGTTGTCAAACACACCCGGTTGTGCGGAATCCAACCGGAGATGCAAACCGAGATAGAACACGAAAAATACACGACACACAAAGTTCACCGTTTAACACCACTGTATTAATACGAATGAAAGGTTCGGTTACAAGCACAAGGTTTACAAATCTATTCTGCAAACTCTCTCTAACTCTCGTGTGTGTGTGTGTTTTTGCTCTGAGTGTTCTCCTGTGTTCTATTGTCCTCTCACTTAAAACAGAAATAATGAACTCTATTTATACCCACAGACACAACGAATCAGAACTTTGGTGAATCAGGCTTGGCGAATCAGATCATCATTGGCGAAACAAGAAACAGTTGGCGAAACATAAACATAGTCGACGAAACAAAGCTGTTTCGTCGACATTACTTCAGTTTCGTCGAGTATTGGGCTTGGGCCCAAAGTGTTTCGCCAAATCAGTGAGTAGCCCATGTTCCTGTTCTTCATATGCAGCCCAAGACTTGATTAGCTGATGGTATAGCCCAAAGTCTTGTTTCTTGATCTTTCACACGACGGAGGAAAGCCGTGTTTGATCCTATACACGTCCAGTCGAGTCGCGTCCACAAATAATGTATCAACAATCTTTTTCCAAAATGATTTTGTTCTTTTCCAAAACACAATTTTGATTCATCTCAAGTTCCGATTTTAATTCCTGATTTTTAAGATTTCCCTGAGCCACACGTCTCTCAAATTCAGAGATATCATTTTTCAGCGCTTTTATCTTAATTCGGTGTTCTTTATCCGAATTAGACAAAACAGCAATGAGTTCTCTGGATTTTTCTAAGTCTGCAATTAAGTTTGTGTTATGAAGTGCATATCTATCAATCTTGGTGACAAACTCAACACATCTAGCACATCGCTTATCTACAGAAGATGATTTTACCTCAATGCCAGCCATGAATGCACATGCTTCGTTTTCTCCGGATTTTTCTTCCAACCGTTTAGCTTCTGCATCCGCAAATTGCTGCATTTCAGCTGTGGAGATGTTGAACTCAAAGCATTCTCCTTTTTCTCCATCTTCTGTTTTGTTAGCCTTTGCAACAGACTCTTCATTCGGGTAATCTTCATTCTCAGAAACATTTCCCGAATCCAACTCTTCCCCAAGAACCTCAGCTACAACTGCAAGTTCCTCAATGCTAGTCTCTTTGACAATCTCTTCACACACTTCTTCAGCTACAACCGCAAATTCCTCAATGCTAGTTTCTTCGACAATCTCTTCACACACTTCTTCGTTGACAATTTTAGCTATAAAGGCTTGTGACACAATAGTTCCTGAAATGTCTTCCAATGCACAGCCCCAGTCGTAAGGCTCAGTCACTTTTTGTAAAGATTGAGCCACCATAGCATTGTTTGTTGAAGGTGCCAGATTTTCAGAACCACTTGGACGAGCACTTGAGTTTGAAGTAGTTGCTGAATTGTTGTGAGGTCTTGAGTTGTTTCCTTGAGAGTAGTTTTCTCTATTCGATCTTTCCATCTTTGGCTTCCGACAATCACGTGCGAAATGCCCGTAGATGCCGCAGTTGTGACATTTCACCTTTGACATGTCGACTCCCATTCGAGTCTTTGTCTGACCTACTATGAACTTTCTACCTGTCTTCAACAGAAACTTCTTCGCTCTACGGACTAACAGTGCCATATTGAGTTGTAGATCAAGTTCTTCCATTTCGTCTTGATCTATCTGATCAAAGTCCTCATCGAGACTTGACGGTTCAACGAGCTTTCCAAGACAGAAGTTCTCGTAGGCAGTCATGAAGGACGCCAACAGACTCATATTTCCTTCAATCAACTTCAAACCGCTTGCATCTATCTTAGGAATGTTCAAACTTGTGCCTTGAGATTTCTGAGCTCCACTAGAAGAGTACATCCCTTGATTGGAATTGGTTGTTCCACTTGAACTAACATTGTTGCTTATAAAGGCGTGTTCACTTGCAGAACCTTCATTCTCCGAATACAAAGCAACACCGACTCCACTATCATTACCCTTCTCCATTGGTTTCGAAGCCTTATATAACTGAGGATCTTGGATCTTCTCGAAATCAGATGCTTGATCTTCCATATTCCAAGCATAACCCTTCAGTTTTTGTACAACTTCTTCCAATGAGAGCTCCTCATAGAGAACACCTTCTCTAATCAAAGCGGTGTACATATTCCATTCTCTGGAAAGGCAATTTAGAAACTTCTCAACCTTCTCAAATTCAGTGTAGATACCTTCTTGACTTCTATCAAGCTCGCTCAACAAATGATAAAACCGGTTCACTGTATCATCAAATGATTCATTTCTTAAGGCTTTAAACACAACGAATTGAGTCTTCAAACGTTCGAGTCGTCGTTTCTTGTATATTGCATTTCCTTCATAGCGCTCGATCATGCTATTCCACAACTCCTTCGAGGTACTTCTCTTACGGAAAGTGTGAAGTATAGATTGTGTCATAGCCATCGTAATCATTGACATAGCTTTCTCTTCACAATCAAAAAATTTCTTTTGGTCGTCAGTGAGAGCCAAGTACGTATCAATCGTCAACGTACGTACTGGAGTAGCTCCACATCCTTTAACAATACACAACCAGATTTTGATGTCTTTTGCTCGTACATACCTTTCAAAACGCTCCTTCCACTCAGGAAAATCAAGCTCGTTTATCAACAAAGGAGGTTTGTCGTTACTCCCTACCTCAGCATTGTGCTTGAGGTTTTGCACCATTGCAGTCAGATTGTTGTTTGCCATTTCAGAAAACAACAGAGAACTTCCAAGCAAGAATTGTGTCACAGAAGACTTTTTCTAAGTTCAAACTCGGAGTGAAAACACGGAGTGAAGTGTCTGAGCTTTAAACAGAGTTGCGAAACCCGGATCACACAAACCTGAAATAAAACACAAACAACAGAAAACCTCGGACACTACACTGTTAGAAATGTAAACTCAGACTCCCCTAAGAACAAAATTCGGACTCTAATGAACTCTATAAAAATTCGGACACAGACTCTACCTAAAACACTAATAAAAGTCGGACTCCACTCAACATCTTAAAAATCGGACTTCTTTAACCATCTAGAATATTCGGACCAATATAAAATCTAAAACTTGGACTTAATAAATTAAAAAACTCGGACTGAATTAAGTGCCTTAAAGGTCGGACTAAGGGATAAGAAAATTCTAAAGCTCAGCTATTACTAATCTAAATAACTAAATAAAGATGTAACAATTTGACTAATAAAAAAACTTGGACACTAAAAACAAAAGTAAAACTTGGACACTAAAAACTAAAAAGTAAAAAGTTCTGACATATGTTGAAAACACAAACACTAAAGCTATTATATAATATATAATCGGACACTAATTAACTAAAAGCAAAACTTGGACACTAAGACTAGACAAAGGTCAGACTCCTTTGGATTTGGATATAAAGATCGGACTCTCTAACACAAACTAATAACCTCAGACTCAATCAACATTACAAAATTCGGACAAAGAGCAAAGGTCGGACTGAATGATTTGAAACTCAGACAAGTCTCAAAACTCAGAAGAAACCAATCTCCGGACTATCTCCCCAATGTGACTACACACTGGTTCAACAATACCCCGGAGACACAAACACAAAATGTAAACCACGGACAAAGCTTCCAAAGATCAAACTCAGAATCTTTTTCACCTTCAACACAGTATGAACAAGAACCAAAAACCCCTGTAAAACCCAGATGAAGATTGACACTAAAAATCACCAAACTACTCAAAATCCATCACCAAATCACTAGAAATGAATGAAGAATCATGAATAAAACACAAAAACTCACTAAACACTCACTAAACCCTATCAAAGATGAACTTTTCTCACAAAAACCTTCAAACTAAGAAACACCTACAGTAGTATGAGCACACTGCTCTGATACCACTTGTAAGGCCTCCTAATCCAAGATCTCACTCAGTTAAAGCCACCAACAGGTGTGCGGAATCCACCTGATGATTAACCACTGCAGATGAAACACTAGTATGCAAGGATTTGTGAGAGAAATCAAGAATACACAGAGTATTCTTGATGAAGAAGATGAATGACGTCACTCACACACAGTAGCCGCCAGACACACACACAATGATTAGGGTTAGGTGCACAGAATTTCACACAGAATCGCTGCCTTGTCTATTCCACATAAAGGTATATATACAAGGTAAAGCCCGGACTTTCAAGACAAACTAGAAAGCCCGGACAAAACAAACAACACAAAACACTGACCTTTATCCCTATACAAAACTCGGACAAAGTTCCTTGCCTTAAACCCCTGACCTTTGTCCTTAACATAAACCTCAGACAAAATACAATCCTAAAGTTGGGACAAAGTGTCCCTAGGATAAAGTTGGGACAAACTTTCAACAATTTACAATAAAGACCCTATTGAAAGGAAGACATGCACTTATCACCTAAAGTGCATTAACATACTCGTATCTTCTATATATTGTAACCTACTTATTCAATAATATTCAAAATCGGTTACAGTAACCGTAGAAACTTAACTGAGCCAGTGGCCCATAGTCTAATAATTTGTTTTTCTCCTTTGCTGTCCACCATTTTATCTTGGCTTTTGGATTCTTGAGAATAATCGACAACACCAAGCCCCCCTCGGTCACATATCCGGGTAAGACACCGAGTCCTTGACCACTTCTCATATACCTCCTTTCATGAATTAAAAATTCGAAAAGGGTGAGGCCCGAGTGATCCGAATGAATCTGTGTGGCTGCCATAAGGTTTGTGTTAGGCCACTCCAACATGTATCGTCACAAAGTTGAACCCGATCGATCTTGTTGAGACTAGACCCATTGCTAGACATAAATGTTAAACCCGATAGACTACTACTAGACCCATCGTTGGACGTAAATATTAGCTCCCATGGACTTCTGTTTTTCATTTCTATGAAAATATATTTGGATAGATTTATAATGGATTAACAACTTTTCATCCTCTCATCTTTAATTACTTTCCCCAAACAATTTCTACTGAGCAAAGTGCACCACAACGTGTAGGATTCAAACCTACATCATGATTTTATCTTTTAAACATGTGAATATGAAACTGTTGATGCACAATGTCTAAAGCCTGCGTCTTTGTAATTCTAGTATAATGTATAGGGTCCAGATAGGTCATTTTGTGTTAGTACAGGGGGTAAAACTGTAAATTTATGTTTTTCAAGTTTGAGGTCCGCTTTTGTGGCATGTGTCCACAAAAGCGAACCAGCTTAGTAGTCTGGACCGCTCTTGTGGACATGTCACATAAGCGGACCAGGATCTCTATAAATACCCCTTTGTAGTTCTTCATTTGTAACGATTTCTGGAACTTCAAGTCGAACTGCTGTCCGTACGGCAAACATTATCAAGTGAAGAAAAAGTATTTTAAGTGTGATTCTTCTGTTTCTACTCATTTCTGTTACGTTTTTCTTTGTATCATGCTGAAAATGTGTTTCCGCCACATTTTCAGTAAGCACTAGCTCTGATTGACTCACACGAGAGGTCAAAACTGATCCTACAATTGGTATCAGAGCCAGTTGCGAGTTAGTTTGCTAGATACGAAGAGTTTTACACGGACTTTTGTAGATCTGGACTGATTGAACGGTGGAAATGGACTGAAATTTGGATAACAGGTGTAAAATACACTAATAACAAACCCTTGAAAGATTCGGATCAAAATACGGCATAAAAGTGACCCAAAAACCCTCGTGAAAATGGTTCGCGCTTACGTCATGCTTCTGGTTCGCTCTTATGGATCGCTCCAACGTACATTTTAAGCTGGTCCGCTCCAGAGTCAGTTGTAGTTCGCTCGAATGTCAGTTCTGGTTCGCTCTTAGTGCAACTTTCTGGTCCGCTCCAGGGTTAGTTCTGGTTCGCTCTTAGTGCAATTTTCTGGTCCGCTCATTTGTCAGTTGTGGTTCGCTCGATAGTCACTATCTGGTCCGCTCCAGTGTCAGTTGTGGTTCGCTCGATAGTCACTATCTGGTCCGCTCCAAGTGTCAGTATGGTTCGCTTATGAGTCGTCTTCTTCACGTGAGTTTCTGAAAAAAAATTGTCGGTCATTAAACAAATGTGATTGAGATAAGATAATACATTGTGCGGTCCAATGAGAGATTTATGTGATATACCAGTGCTTTGATTAAATGAGCTGAACGGTCAAATGATGTTGTGGTATGAAGTAAAGTTGTCGGCTACTTTTATGTGAAGGTCCAATGAGAATAAATCAAATACAAATGATGTCGGCCATTAAATGTTTAAGTGTGGATTCTTTGAAATCGATTTGTATATGAATTGAAAGTCAGCACATGTGAGATTTGAAGGCCCAATCAGATGTTGTTGCTTGATATAATGATGTTAGATTAGTGGATCATGAGGCCCAATCATCATTGAGTATTAATAGGCCTAACTTTGTCCATCGATAAATCGGCTCATTTGTGTAGTGATTTCATTTGAACAACATTGAATCGAATTCGCGAATCTTTGACAACGGGTCTTAGATTGATTTCACAAACACGCACGTTTACATATTCAGTTCGTTTTAAACTGATTGTGTATTTGTTTGATTGCAGGTATTTGAGGTGATTTACAAGGTGCAAATACCAAAAAGTTGTTTTTAAGTTGTGGTTAAAATGTTTGACGAAGAGGAAAACTATAACCTTGAAAGGTTAAATGATTGGTTTGATGGGTGTTGGAGTAAATATCAAAATGAGAATAAGGATATTTGGGATAAAAGATTTGAATGTTTTTTGTGTATGAAAAATGAAACTGTGGATATGTTGGAAAGACGGTTTAATTGTCTAATTGAAAAATTAACAAGGTACGAGATAAGGATATCAAATGCTGAAAAGATATCAAAATTTGCAGACGCGTTATCTTCTGAGTGGGATGAATTTTTGAATGAACTAAAAAAGGATTCTAGGTTCTCAAATTTTTATCTAAATGAATTTATCAATGAGCTCAAAACACTCAAGTATAAAAATGAAAAGAAAAAGAAAGAGTTGATGAATGTAATGGATAAAAATCTAGACAAAATAAGTTTGGATGTGATTGATGAAATATGCAAAAGAGTCAATATGTGTCGTGTAGCAAAAGATGTTATGAAATATGATATTAAGAGGGGTTGTTATATTGATGAATATATGAATCCTCTTGATTTTGTTAAAATTTTTTGTGCAGGCACATACAAGACAGAGACACAGGAAATTTCAAAAAATGAAGAATCCAAGCAAGATGGAACTCCAAAATGTGAAGTTGTGTGCTCAAAATGCGAAAAATTCGAAGCAGACAATGTTAAACTCTTGAAGGATGTGGAGAGTTTAACATTGGAAATCAATCGTGTGAAGGATGAGAAAAGATCTGATGATAAACAGATTCTTGAACTGCAAGAAAATTTTGAAAGATTGAAATCTGAAAATGTTAAACTGTTAAGTGATTTGAACAGTTTGACATTGAAAAACGAGGTTTTGAAAGAAAATGTAAAAATTGTTGAAGATAAACTGAAAGATTTTGAAAATGAAAAATTAAAAATGGAAAAAGAATTTCAAAGTCAAATAAAAATTCTTGAAGATGGAAGAGATGTGTTTAGCAAAAACAACATTGAAAAGCAAAAAATGATAAATTCTCATCTTCAGAAGATTATTAAACTTGAAAAAGAAGGTGAACAAGCTCGAAAGAAAATCAACGAGCTTGAAACGAAATTGAAAGGTTTTGTGAATTCATCAGTACCAGATTATATCTGTCCAAAACCGATCAATTCAGTTCCAATAAGTGACAGTGTCACAAATTTTGACAAAGTCAAAATTATGGATTGTGATGACAAAACTGATGATGAAAAAGAAAAGGAAAAGAAAAGAAAAATATTTTTAGAATTACAAGAAAAATTTCAAAATACTGTTTTGCAATCTACTGAAATAGGTGAATGCTCAAAGCAAAAACCTGTTAAGAAGATTGTAGAACAGAAACAAAAAGTTAAAAATTTGAAAAATTTTAAAAATGTAAATAAAAGCTCATCAGTTCAGTCATCCAATCATTATAAAAAACCACAAAAATCTGAAAATAAAAACTCACAAAAAGTTGGTAATAAGTGGTGCAGGTTTGACCACAGTGCTCAAGCGTCAAATCCAGCTTACAAGAAGAATGATGACTACCACAAAGCCAGACAATGCTATGATCTGAGCGTTTGGTGTGAAAATGGTGATTGGTACGATAACAGAGTGTGTTACCGATGTGGTTATCAAGGACACATTGCTGTTAACTGCCAAAGTTGGAGTTATGAGACCAGGAAGTGCTTTAATTGCAATATCAAAGGTCACATTGCCAGAGATTGCCCAAGGAAATCAAGTGAAAGATTGAGGGTTAATTCTCAGAAAGTGGCAAAGATTCCAGTCAAAGTCAAGCCCCAGGAACAAAAGGTTCTGAAACCTAAAGTTCAAGAACAGAAAATTCAAGAAAAGAAAGTTAAACTTTCACAGGGGCAGAAAGACAGACTGAGGAAGAAGAGGAAGAAAGCGAGAGAGTATCTCGAGAAGATTTTGTCCTCGGGTTCATCTGTTGGTAAAAATAAGAGTTCTGATGAATCGCTTTCTTCGATGGCTAAATCAAGCAAGACGAATTTATCAGATGCAAATTTGAGGACAAAAGAGGAGATAAAGAAGAAGGTAACATTTTGTGGCAATGAATCTGTTTCTTCGGAAACAAAGGAGCCACATGTCGGCGATGAATCTGGCTTATCAAAGTCAGACAAGCCACATTCAGGCAATGATTCTGGTGCGTCAAAACCAGAAGAGCCAATTGTTGAGGTAAAATCTGAGAATTCAGGTTTAACAATGGATGATACGAATTTTCCTCCATTGATAAACAAGAATTCAAAATCACCCAAGGACAGTCAGGCTTGGGTGAAACTGTTTAAATGAAAAACCTGACTTGCCGGAACTCCCAGGTTGGTAATTGGGGAGTAGGAATCGGCATATTTCTTGAGAAATTCACTTCAGTGATATTTCGACTTTCAAGTGGTAAATCAGGGACATTAAGTTGTACTTGATTTTCTACAAGTGGTTTTGTTGTTTAAATCGGAAATGTTAAATCTTTACAAGTGGTTGAAAGGAACAAGATGATGTGATGACCCCGAACCTACAAGTGGTTGGTAAACAAACTAATTTTCCGGAAAAACCATTTTGATTAAAACAAACTTAAGTGTTTTGAAATCATTATGGGAAAATAGTTTTGTTGTGAGGGGGAGTTCTGATTGTTTATGCCAAGTGGATGGCGATTTGAAGTGATTTGATATCGGTTGTCAAGTTTTTGTACAGTTTATTTTCAAATTTCCTAAAATGTGTTTGCATTTTAGGGGGAGTAAGAATTTTTAGAAAATCCAAAAACATTTGAAAATTTGAAAATGCCAAAAACATTGAAAAAATCAAAATGAGTTTTGTTGAGACAAGAGGAAATGATAGTAAATCAGTGGACTATCACAGCATGCTAAAGAAATGAAATGTCAAATGTGATAAACGGTCTCACTAAAGATGTGACGATAGGCTCAGCTAGACTAGTAGATTTGCGAGAACGATACAAACCTAAATGAAAAGCCTAGTTCTAGTGGGAAACACGGTTGAAAGCATAGTACTTAGTTTTGTCATTCTTGACTGTGTGCCTACTCAATAATCGCTGATTGTCGAAAGACATAAAACTGGTTAAGTCTGTGAACTTTCACAACTTTGCTAAAAAGTCGCTGTGATTGTGCATTTCATTTTGCAAAGATTTAAACTTGTTTTATTTCTTTATTTTGTTTAAGCATCGGACATCCTCTGCGTATACGTGAGTATCGACCTGGATGTTGTTGCCTAAACGTTCTGCTTTATTTTCTTTGGTGTTTCGTTTAAGCTTTGGATCACCTCTGCGTATACGGGAGTATCGACCTGGTGGTTAAAGCCTAAACAACTTCAACTTGTTTTATTTTTCTTATTTTGTTTAAACATTGGACTTTCTCTGCGTATACGGAAGTATCGACCTGATTGTTAATGTTTAAACATTCTGAGTTGTTTTCGCACATATCACAGTTGATAAAAGTTTAAAGGCATTACTTGAGATAGTGTATTGCATGATGAGGGGATATGCTGAGATCGTGGGGTCCATAAGATTTTAGTGCAATATTAATATACCTTAACGTATCGGTAAGCATGTCGAAAGTTTTTAGATTGAGTTTAAGTGGACAATTATATCGTCAATCAACGTGAATCGTTTAGAACTTAAAACGATTAAAAGCTTAACGATGCTTGTGATGTGTCTCAAAAACTGATATGATCCTCTTTCGCAAACTTACAAAAATATGATTGTACATATTTTATTTCTGCATTACATTTCTCTTATTACAAAAACCAAAAAGATTTTCGACAACTGATGTTGAAAAAATCTGATATTCAAAATCTCAAAGGCTAAACAAGATGAACAATTGGTTTGGTTAAGATGATGATAAGTTGGAAGATAATCCTCAAATGTTTAAATGATTCATTAATTTGAGTCACAATATTGTGTGTTATATGTTTGAGAATTTTGAGTGAATTCTTTTAGAGTCAAAATTTTTTTTCTTACGAGAAGTTGAGATGTGTAGGTTTCTAAATCTGTTGCTACGAAAAGCCAGGCGTCGATCCTAAAAGCACGGAAGCTTGATGAAAGGGGGAGCCGGAAGAAACTACCGAAAGGGGGAGCTGAAGCTGAAGACAGATCCTCTGGGATTCTGTTCGTGCAAGAGGGAGTCTGTGTTTGCTAAAGACGTTAAATCTTAAAGAAGATTCAAGAGAAAGAGAAGTGCAAAGCTATCTGAAGGCCTACATTCAAGACAAAGACTGCGGCTTCATCCAAGGGGGAGTTTGTTGATGCACAATGTCTAAAGCCTGCGTCTTTGTAATTCTAGTATAATGTATAGGGTCCAGATAGGTCATTTTGTGTTAGTACAGGGGGTAAAACTGTAAATTTATGTTTTTCAAGTTTGAGGTCCGCTTTTGTGGCATGTGTCCACAAAAGCGAACCAGCTTAGTAGTCTGGACCGCCCTTGTGGACATGTCACATAAGCGGACCAGGATCTCTATAAATACCCCTTTGTAGTTCTTCATTTGTAACGATTTCTGGAACTTCAAGTCGAACTGTTGTCCGTACGGCAAACATTATCAAGTGAAGAAAAAGTATTTTAAGTGTGATTCTTCTGTTTCTACTCATTTCTGTTACGTTTTTCTTTGTATCATGCTGAAAATGTGTTTCCGCCACATTTTCAGTAAGCACTAGCTCTGATTGACTCACACGAGAGGTCAAAACTGATCCTACAATAAGTATACATTTCGGATGCTATTTCCTCTAATGCAAGATTCCGAAATACTATGTTAGCTCTTCGGAAGTTGTCTGGCGTGTGCCTAAAAATCATTCACTAAACTAGTGACAAGTTGGTCATTGGAAGATTTTGTTTTTGAAAATTTTAAAAGCCCCAGATTAATTAACATGACACACGACGTGTTACAATATTATTTTTCACGGGTTTCATCTCTGTCCTCTACCCGTTTCATGATTAACATCTTTATTTTTGTATGATTTAGTTCTTAAATCGTAAGACAAATACTTGCACTTTGGAAAGACGGGTACAAGTTTTTTTAAAAGTTAAACGAACACAATATGTCCTAAATCATCATAATTCAATTTCAAATGAACATATATTTACAATAAAGTGTTGAAAACATACTATTGTTACATAAATGTAAAACAATTTATACACTATTACATAGATTATATAAGCTGCATCACAACACACAATTCCAAAGCAACAATATACAAACAAGGAGCATTTCAATCTATTAAGGTGAACCTTGTTGCTATGGATTTATCTTATTTTTATTCTTCAAATTCTTAGCCAATTTAGTAGCAGAACTTGCCATAGTCTCACCCATCATCGTGGAAACATGCTTCTTTTTTGGAGGGATAACGCTTGCTGGTTTCTCCTTTGTCTTCCCTCCTCCCTTTGTGTTTTTCTGGTAGCTATCTCCTTGCGCTTTGTCTGCCATTGATTTTCTTTTGCCAAGATTTTCCCAATCACCGTAGACTATTGTTGTGTATCAAACAAAACAACCTTTGCAATTCACAATGGATGGTATGTTAGGTTATATACAAGTAAAGTTCCACACATCCTGGAACTTACAAATATTTTTCTTTCTTCTTGTTGAGTAATTTACATAGTTTGTTTGCGCTTGCTGTAAGTTATTTAGTATATTTGAAATTTTCAACTTTCAAGTGTCATTAAGTGTTTTGTGTGAACATTTATTCATCAAAATTCTAGAAGTTAATCTTAAATTTCATGGCTATCGTATGCAAAATTACAATGTCTGCGTGGAAGGGCATAACTAGTATTAAATGGCAATCTGGGTGTGCATGGGTGTGGGCTATTATGTGTTACATTAGACGCTACTTGCTAGTCTAATTAGTTTCCATGTGAATGTTCCTTTTCATTTCTGTGTAAATATATAGGGATTGATTTTTTAAGGGTTAATAAATTTAATTCCTCTTATTCTTAAATAGTTAACTCGAACAGTTTCAATTGCCAAGCAAAGTGCACCACCACGCATTGGCTTCAAACATAAATAGTTTGCCTAATTAGTCTCCATAGAATTTTCCTTTCAGTTCTATGTAATATATTGGTATAGAATTTTTAAGGTTTGATATATCACCACATCTTCAGCAAATGTCCTGTCCTGGAAACGTCCACGTATTTTTCATCATTGTTGTTGGGTAATTTACATAGTTTGTAATGCCTTAGCTTTTCTTAGTATATGATGTTTGAAGTTTCAACCGCCATTAAGAGTTGTGTGCAAACGCTTATGTATCGATATCCTAGAACTTTATCTTAAATTTCATGGTTGTTGTAGGCATAATTTCAATGTGTGTGTGGATGGGCAGAATTTGTATCAAATGGCAATCCGGGTGTGGGTGTGGGCTGATACTGGTTACATTACAGGCTACATCCTCGTCTACTTAGTGCCAATGTAAATTTTCCTTTTCATTTCTATGTAAATATATTGGTATGGATTTTTTAAGGGCTGATAGCACTACTAAATGTTGGATTCAAACATAAATCTTTTTATTTTTTATTTTTATAAACATGTGAATATTAAACAAGTATATGATTTGGATGCTAACTCTTGTACTTCAAGATTCCAAAATACAATCATGGTTAAAGATCATTAACTAAACTAGTGAAAATTGGTAATTGCAATATACTTGAGATATAATGAGTAATCTTTCTATTGTCAAACATTTAACACTTGTGTCACTTTTTATTAGGGCAATTAAACATATTATTAGCTAACAGCACTTGATCGATCAACTTGAACCCTGTTCCTTGGAATTTATCTTATAGTTGTTGTTCATAGTTTTAGCCAATTTGGTGAAAGAGCCAGCCATATAATAGGCCATTCTTTTCGAAACAAGCTTCTTTTTTGCCTGCAAAACTGTTGCAGCTCTAGCATTAGTTGACCCTCCTCCCATCCTATTTTTAAGGTGTTTAAATTTGATGCTCGGTCGATCTGCCATTTATTTAGTTTTTTACAAAACCTTTCTCCGAATACAACTAACAATTATAAATGTTCTATACGAAATCAAACACTTAATACAGTTCTGAAACGATTATGCGCTCTAATATATACCAGTAGAGCTTCCCACACCTCCTAAATCACGTGTGTGAGCCATGGCCCACAAACTGGAACTAATACAAACGTACTATTATTATTATTATTATTTTTTTCAAGTGACAAATCTATTAATGTAAAAGAACATATAATGTCTTAAATCATAAGAATTCAATTTGGTAAGTATGAAACACTAAAAACATACTTTTTGTTTACAGTAGGGGGAAGTTTTTTATACACTGTATTACATAGTTATAAGCTAAAAGATACATAACAGTATAACACACAATACACAGTAACTATATAGCACTTCAATCAATGTAAACCATATTGCTAAGGATTTATCTTATTTTTATTCTTCATATTTTTAGCCACTTTGGAGACAGAACCTGCTACAAACTCTCCCATCATGGTGGAAACATGCTTCTTTTTTGCAGGAATAACAGTTACAGGTTTGGATTTTGTTGTTCCTTCTCCCTTCATGTTTTTCTTGTAGCTATCTTTTCGCGCTTTGTCAGCCATTTAATATATTCTTTTGCCAAGCTTTTCCTAGTCACCTTAGAGTCTTTGTGTATCAAACCAAATAACCTTAGCAATTCACCAAGGATGATATGTTATAATATATAGAGATAGAGCTCCCCACATCTCCACAAATGATGTGAGTCAACCATTGTCCTCGAAGTTACACATGTTATTGATACTTGTTGCTAGGGTAATTTACATAGTTTGTGGTGTCTTGGTGTTTCTAAGTATTTGATTTTTTAAAGTTTCAACCATCAAGGAATGTTGTGTTCGAACACTTATCATCAATATCCTAGAACTAGTATCTAAAACTTAATCTAAAACTTCATGGATGTTGTAAGCCTAATTTCAATGTGTGGGTGAATGGACAAAACTAGTATCAAATGGCAATATGGGTGTGGGCTACTGTGGGTTAAATTAGAGTCTACATGGTTGTAGGGTTAATGCTCCTCTAATTAGTTCCCATGTGAATTTCGTTTTCCTTTCTATGTAAATATATTGATGGAGATGGATTTTTTAAGGGCTGATAGATTTTAATTCCTCTTATCGTTAATTAGTTTACTCAAACAATTTATACGGCCAAACAAGTACATGGTTTGGTGCTATTTCATGTAATGCAAGATTCCAAGATACCACACAATTTGTTTTCAAAGCTCTCTTGTATCTGTTAAAAAATGGTTAACAAAATACTGAAAATTGGTTGCTGTAGGATTATGTTTATGAACCTTTAAACCTCTTTAACACTCCACACATGACACATTACAATATTATAATTGCATGATTTATGGATTTCATCATATGGTACTCTTCCCCTTTTGTGATTAACCTCTTTCTTTCTTGATTTACGTCGTAGTACGTCTTTATATACTTATTCTATGAGTAAATATTTCTTTTTAATTAAACATGATAAAATGTCTTAAACCATAAGAATCCAGTCTCATTATATTGTATAATAATAATGAGACACTTGTAGGTCCGGCTAGGGGAGGATCTAGTCGCCTAATCCTTGTGTACAAACCAACCCGGTTGTGCGGAATCCAACCGGGAAAGCAAACCGAGAACGAACACGACAAGAACACGAGATACAAGACCCAAAGATTCAAAGTTTAACACACTTGTATATATATGATAAGAGTACGAGTACAAGATGATACAAGATCCGGTTAAACACAAACACACTAAAACTTCTCTCTCGGTTCTCTCCGGTGCTCACTTGTGCGCTGCTTTTTCTTGTCCGTTGCACACACACACACCCTTGTGTCTCTTGTCTGCCTTGTCTCTACCGAAATCACAAGTGATTTCGGTATTAATATGTTGTTCACTTGTGCGATTTGGGCTTTGGGCTCACTTGTGCGATTGGCTTGTCTTAGGCCCAAGTGACAATGGCCCAAAACCCTCTACGGTTTCAATCTTCAACAAATATGCAGATTGTACAACATAGTCAACATGATGACATCATCATGACATCATCATGATGATGTCATGATGATGTGGCAGCGGGAACCGGCTCGCGGCGCTCCGTGCTTCGCGTGTCGAACTCTGGGACGCACGACGGAGGAATGTCGTGACGTCTGGCTTGAGCCGAACCTAACCGGGTTGAACCGAAACAGATCGAACCGAGCCGAGTCGCGTCCACAAAATGTGTATCAACAAACTCCCCCTTGGACGCTACTCGTGAGGTTCATCTTCCATGTCTTCTAAGTCGGCGGATCTTCAAAGTCTTCACGTCTTCAAAGCAGAAAGTGTATCAACAAACTCCCCGTTTCATGTAGGAAGTGTGTTGACAAACTCCCCCTTAACATAAGCTCCCCCTTGAGTTATGCTCGTGAACGACTTGATCTTCAGTACTTGAGATCCTTGTGGTGTTGATGATGGTCAGCGGCAACTCGATCATCTTCATCATTTAAGTGCCTTCATGTCGTGTCTTCATTCCAAAGCTTGTCATCGACCATGTTCTCCTTGCCTTTAGAATCTGCACATGCAAGAAATCTAAACGCGTAATGAGAACAACTGCTTGGAATACAGTTTAACATAAACAAATAACACACATGTGACCATATTTCAATCAACTACCGTCCGACAGTTTGAAAGCTTGACAAATTTTTATCAATTTTAGTTTTTCACTTTCAAAACTTGCAAATTCTGACCATTTATGAAGATTTAGTCGATTTTGGTTTTTGTTCAGGTTTCAGGTAACGAAGACTCGAGATCCAACATCATACGATCGAAAATAAGATAGAAATAAAATCTTTTTGGCTTTTATAAAGTTTATATTAAAACACACCTAAACTCTTTTTGGAATTTTTGAATATTTTAAATTTAAAGACTGAAAGCAGTAAATAAATATATACAAAGATGCAGAAACTGAAAGCCATAAATAAATATTTACAGACATTCTTTTTGCGAGTTTCGAGGGTAAGATTATCATATCAGTGTAAGTGTACGGTCAAGTCAAAACGCTCTTGTTGTTTTCAATTAATTAACATTAAGATAAGCATCCTATAACAATTATCGGTATTGTTGTCCACTTAAGCTCAACTTATCATTTGTAATCATGGCGAGGGGATACGTTAAGGTATGATTTATACTTACCGACCGGTGTTCATCCACATCACGACACATTCCCGTATCAAGGTATGCACGAAGGTTCATCTTACCGGTGAGTATACCGATTACCATCTGTTTGACCGTATATGATGTGAGATTCTCACTTATTTTGTTTGAAAACAAGCCCTATGTGATAGAATCACTTATTGATGAGGAACTTGATTTTCGATGCATGAGGGCACAGGAGCAAGTCCGTGAACAGGTCAGTACTTTCGTACAGCAAAGAGACGAACTTGACTCCCGGATAAAATTTAAAACACAAAGGTATTTACAAAAATGATTTTCCGATGTTGGTTTTACTCTTGCTCTGATACCAATTGTAGGACCGAGTTTCGTGACCAAAACCGTGATTATCATGATTATGTTCATAGACGGGAAGATTAGAGACGGATGAAATACTTGCTTGTATTGATTTTGTAACATAACATAACAAGCCGGCCCGATTAACAAGCTAACCGAACCATACCAAAGGAGTACACATCCGGGGAGAGACCAAGTGGTGATCTCTCCCGGTGAGGTCTCAAACCTCCTAAAACTTCCAAGTGTTGCAAATGGCAAGGGTTTTCTATTTATAGTCACACCCCTTGTCTTGCAAACACACACGGTCAACCGAATAACCCTCTCGTTTGACCACTTCAAACGAGCGGGTCTATACACGTTCGATAGGCCGTTTCACTAACTATTACAAATTCAGCGTAAAATAAAACTAATCTATTCGACAAGCATCGGACACAAAATCTGCATCAACAAATTCCCCCTTGTCCGTTGCTGTCGAATGCTGAAAATGCAACTGCAATCGATCTTCAGTCAAGTATTCATCTTCTCTGTGTTAACAAATTCCCCCTTGACCGATGATCCAGGTAAGTAGTATCTTGATGCTCCTTGTATAATATTTCCCCCTTAAAGTACGCGTATCCGTGTTGGGTGTTGTGCAATTTCCTCAATTGACCGATCTTCCGCTGATCTTCCAATACTCCAACCGGCATTTGATAAGGGTTCCAATCTTTAAGAACTGCATCAAGTCTTGATCTTGTCATAAGAACTCTATTTCATACAAGCATACTACATTGATAGAGATTTCTGGTGAACTGTCTTCTGTAAACCGTCTTTGTGGAATCGACCAAGTAATGCACTTTAATCTTCAGCATCAACACTCAGGAAAGTCAGCTAGACCAAGTGTATCCCTTGCAAGCTCAACCAGCATGCTTAGTTGAACTACATCCAGATCTCATTGTCTCGCCTTTGTGAAGTTGACCACGTAATGCACTACGGATCTTCAGCATCAGTACTCAGGAAGTCAGCTAGACCAAGTACATCGTTTGCAAACTCAACGAATTGAGTTACCCCCAGATCCCTGTAAAATCCCAAAGAAACATCAAACCCAAAACCGAATCCTGCAGGTCTTCAGTCTTGAACTATCAGCTTTCAGAAAGATTCCCCAGGTCTTCAGTGAACAGCGCTTTTGTAACTACTGTAGACTTTAGAAACCTGTATTTTTCCGTGCAAAACCCTTCACGCTGGCTGGAGAATTAATTAAAATCCTCAAATATGTGTATGTGCAAAACATTCCACGCCGAACCGTTGGTATCACCAGAAAATCACAAACTCTACCACCTGTGATTGCGTTTAGAAATTTACCGAAGAAATTCAACATATGAAAATTTTTATTCCCCCATTTCTTTGGTAAAATCTCTAAACCTTAACAGATTCTCTCCACTTCAAAGAAACTATCGTCAAATGTTCACCAATTCCCTCCACTGAGCGGAACTGTCGTCAATCTTCACTGAATGTTCTCGGTTCCGAAAAATCACGAAAACGACTTTCTTCTTTGCATAATCTAGTTGAATAAGAACGTCCCCTAGTACCCCGTAGGATCCGACTTGTATCCCTCCAAAGACTTTGTGAACTCGTTAGGACCGGTATTGACATTCTAGGTTCATTCATTCGTTACCAAATGCAAGAATATGACAATAAACAAAAAGATTTCTTCGTTGCATATTCTAGTTGATAAAGAAATTTCGCCTAGTACCCCGTAGGATCCGACTTGTATCCCTCCAAAGACTTTGTGAACTCGTTAGGACCGGTATTGACGTTCCAGGTTCATACGTTCGTTTTCAAATGCGAGAATATGACAATAAACAAAATGCTTTCGAACATTTACGAATAACCGATAACAATCATAAACATTGACGTGCGGAAGTGAACATACCGTTTTGTTTTTGGCCCATAGTAGTCAAGTCACCAAATTTTGACGTTTGCATCGGTAACCGTGACTACCCCACATTTTTCAAAAATAATCAAGTTCTCATCATCTCTTGTTTTCATCATGCCGCATCATCCCGCGTGCTCCCAAATTCGTACGAATTTGATGTTGAAATTTGGAAGCCCGTTTCAAATAATCTTCGCGAACACCCGACCCCCACGTTGCAAACATGTAAAATCCTTGGCACAAATAATATATAAACCAAAAGAGATGCCATTTTTTTTTTTTTTTTAATTTCGCTGGACTGATTAAATTTGCTGGTTATGCTGCTGTATTTCGCTGCCTATTCTCGCTATTACGACGATCAGTTCGCCGAAAAACCGTAATAATCTCGCTGAGGACGATTACACGGTTACCAAAGTCGCCTTTGGATTTGAGTGCCGGGTCAAGCAAGTTCGCTGGATACTGAAATATCAGGTCTCAAATTCGCTGAATTATACTTGTGAATCTGTTAAAATTGCCTAGAGCCAAATTCGCTGGTTTATTCTTGTGCAATTGACATCAGTGACTGAATAAGTCTTGTGCGAGTAGACAAACAGCCCAAATATAAGTCCAACAGAAGCCCAAATCTGGTTGTGCAGGCTCACTATTCTTGTGCGATTGAATTAAAGATGTTGTACGATTGGATGTTGAAACTTGTGTGATTTAAATGTTGTGCGACTGATGAACAATTGACTTTCCTCCACTGACACAAAGCTGATACACTTTTTCAGCTCCACTTTCGGCTACACACTTACCAAATAAACAACCAAATGATGATGTCTTACCAATATTATAATCCAAGCAACAATTTCCAACACACAAACACTTTAATTCAAATTCAAATGCAGATCAAACAGAATATTATCAAGAACATTATGAAGCTTGGTTGAATGTATCAAGAACAAACCCAGAATTATAACTTTTCTGGTGAACCGAAGATCAGCAGCAACTCTTTCTCTCTCTCTTCGATATTTCTGCCCTTTATCCCTGTTCTGATCGGAGCAGATCTGACGAACATCTTGTATAAACATGATATTTGATGATGAAAACTTGTTGATTTTGATGTGAAACATAAAAACTAACACTCTGGAGTGTTCCGTTTCAGCTCAGATCCGCATAAACAGTCCAGATCTGAGTTTTCTTCATGTTTCCCCAGTTTTTTTATTTTTTTTTTACATCTTGAACAAAACCACAAAAATCACAAATCTAGAGCACATGTGACTTAGTAAACGGTTAGATTTACTAAATCGGGTACCATGGCTCTGATACCAATTGTAGGACCGAGCTTCGTGACCAAAACCGTGATTATCATGATTATGTTCATAGACGGGAAGATTAGAGACGGATGAAATACTTGCTTGTATTGATTTTGTAACATAACATAACAAGCCGGCCCGATTAACAAGCTAACCGAACCATACCAAAGGAGTACACATCCGGGGAGAGACCAAGTGGTGATCTCTCCCGGTGAGGTCTCAAACCTCCTAAAACTTCCAAGTGTTGCAAATGGCAAGGGTTTTCTATTTATAGTCACACCCCTTGTCTTGCAAACACACACGGTCAACCGAATAACCCTCTCGTTTGACCACTTCAAACGAGCGGGTCTATACACGTTCGATAGGCCGTTTCACTAACTATTACAAATTCAGCGTAAAATAAAACTAATCTATTCGACAAGCATCGGACACAAAATCTGCATCAACAGTATCGAAACATGTTTGCATGTGAAACAAGTTTGTCAGTTTATGTGATTACATGTGATTTGATAAGTCATTGATGGTTTATTAAAATCTACATGTGATATAAGTTCATTACTTGTTTACAACAGCCCATGTGAACCACATTTCGTTTCGGCTCAATTATAGTTTGATTTTGAACAACCCAAATTTTGAAGGTCAAAACAGTGTGGTCAGTTAGCTTGAAAAAGTTCAATTCATTTGAAAGATAATTCAGTTCATTTGAAAAGTTTGTGTTTTTGTGAATTCTCGAAATCGAAACATGGATTTTGAAGAAATGTTGGCATATGTGTATTATGAATCTCAGCAGTATATTCCGACAAAGCAAGAAGGAGAAACAGTCTCAGCAAAAGAAGTTGTTGAAAAAGGTCCGGTGTTTGATTACTCGTCTGATGAAGAGAGTGACAATTATGAAGAGGAAATCCGGAAACTTGAATATCTTAAACAACAACTTCCATCTAGTCAACGTAGTGGAAAATTATTTTATGCCGATAAAATTGAAAAGTTGAAAGAAAAACAAGATGCAAAAAGAAAGAATCAAAAGGCAGTTATTGTTAAAGGAAAAATCAGAGCTGAGCAGATTGAACAAGTTCCATCGATCAAGGTTGAGAAAGTAGAATCTGAAAAACCTATATCTGTGAATCCTGAACCAGAGTTAAAGAAAGAGGTTGCAGAAGACACACCTATTTTTGATTATTCATCAGAAGAAGAGAGTAAAGATGAAAGTGTTCATGAGGAGAAGAAACAGGTTGAAAATATTTCAGTTTTGAAGGTTGAGACGAAAACTGAAGAGAAACAGATTTCTGGGAAATGCTTGAACTGTGAAAAATCTGAGACAGACAATGCCAAACTCTTGAAGAATGTAGAGAGTTTGTCATTAGAAAACAAAAATCTTAAAAAATCAGAAAATGTTTTGAAAAATCAAATACAAAATTTGGAAAATGAAAAAATAAAAATTGAGAAAGATTTTCAAAGTCAAATAAAAATTTTAGAAGATGAGAGAGATATGTTTGGTAAAAACAATCTTGAAAAACAAATTGAAATCAATTCTCATCTTGAAAAAATTATTCGACTTGAAAAGGAAGCAGAATGTGCTCAAAAGAAAATCAATGAATGGGAACAAAAGTTGAAGGTTTTTGTGAATACTTCAACTATTTCTTGTTCTAAACCAGTTAATTCCGTTCCAATAACTGACGATGTCACAAACTTTGACAAAGTCAAAGTTGAAGATTGTGATGAGAAATCTGATGATGAAAATAAAAAATTCGAAAAACAAAAATTGTTTTTGAAATTAAAAGAAAAGTTTCAAGAAACTGTTCCACAATCAACTGAAAAGGAAGAATGCTCTAAGCAAAAACCTTTGAAGAAGAAAGTGGAACAAAAACAAAAAGAGAAAATTTTGAAAAATGTTCAAAAAGATAATAAAAGCTCATCAGATCGATCATCCAATCGCAATGAAAAATTACAAAAATCGAAAAATGAAAATTCTAAAATTGTAGCTAATAAGTGGTGCAGGTTTGACCACAGTGCTCAAAAGTCAAATCCAGCAAACAAGAGGAGCAAGGATTATCACCAAGCCAAACAGTGCTATGATCTGAATGTTTGGACTGAGAATGGTGATTGGTACGATAACAGAGTGTGTTACCGATGTGGTTATCAAGGACACATTGCTGTTAACTGCCAAGGTTGGAGTTATGAGACGAGGAGATGCTTTAACTACAACATCAGAGGTCACATTGCCAGAGATTGCCCAAGGAGATCAAATGAAAAATTGAGGGTTAATTCTCAGAAGATGGCAAAGAAATCAGTTAATGTCAAGCCCAAAGAACAGAAGGTTCAAGAACCTAAAGTTCAAGAAACGAAAGTGAAGCTTTCACAGGGGCAAAAAGACAGACTGAGGAAGAAGAGGAAGAAGGCCAGAGAGTATCTGGAAAAGATTTTGTCCTCGGGTTCACCGGATAGATCGAATAAGAGTTCTGATAAATCGTCTTGCTCTCCAAAGAATGACAAATCAAGCAAAACGCATTCATCAGATACAAATCTGAGGACGAAAGAAGAGAGAAAGAAGAAGAAGAAAGTTGTTGGCGATGAATCTGGCTCATCAAAGTCAGACAAGCCACGATCAGGCGATGAATCTGGTGTGGTAAAGCCAGAAGAGCCAGTTGTTGAGGTAAAAACTGAGAGTTCTAGTATAACAATGGATGAGGCAAACTTTCCACCATTGTTGAACAAGAATTCAAAATCACCCAAGGACAGTCAGGCTTGGGTGAATCTGTTTAAATGAAAAACCTGACTTGCCGGAGATCCCAAGTTGGTAATCGTGGATCAGGAATCGGCATCTTTCTGTGTATTTGATTGTGTTTTTTGTACAAGTGGTAAATCAGGGACATTAATTTGTACTTGATTTTCTACAAATGGTTGAAGACAAAATGAGGAACCATATCCTCAACTTTACAAGTGGTAAAATCAAACTTATTTTCCGGAAAAACCATTTGATTAAAACAAACTTAAGTGTTTTGAAATCTAAATGGGAAAATAGTTTGAGGGGGAGTTCTGATTGTTTATGCCAAGTGAATGGCGAATTGAAGCAATTCGATATCGGTTGTCAATTTTATTGTATAGTTTGTTTTCAAATTTCCTAAAATGTGTTTGCATTTTAGGGGGAGTAAGAAATTTTTAGAAAATCCAATTTTTAGAAAATCCAAAAACATTTGAAAATTTGAAAAATTCAAAAACATGATAAAATCAAAAATGAGTTTTTGTTGCATAAAAGAGGAAATGATAGTACATCAGTGGACTATCTGTAGGTCCCTCGGAGGATGAGGTCAAACCTAATCCTTGTTATGTTTAACACACTAGCAAGTGCGGAATCCAAGCTAGAATGCAAACCGGTAGTTTATATGAGAACACAAGCTACAAAGAGAAAGGTAGACACACGAGATATCAAAGTTTTCTCTTGTATTTCAGTGGACACGGTTACAGCCCTTCACCCAACTGAAAATACGCTCTCTACAAGACTAAGTTCACTCACATCTCACACACACTTATGAAGTGAACACATTACATGAGTATATATACCCATCACAGCTCGTCTGGTCGAAGGATCAGATAGCCTGATCGAAAGATCATCTATCGATCTGAAACCTATCGAAGGATCCACATATACCTCGAAGGATGATATCCTTCGAGGTCCATCTATATCCATCGAAGGATTATCCTTCGAGCTCATCGAAGGATATAAACAATCCTTCGATGACTCATCCTTCGACACAAACAACTTACAAACAATGTGCTAACTGTTTGGCCAAGTCAAACCAGGAGGATGGTTGACTTGGTCAAACTTACATCGAACACACATATTAACAAACCTAAGACGTAAACCAGACTAACACAAGACATCGTTTTGTATCATGACAAAATACAGACAAAGTACAGACACAAGTGCACCAACAAACTCCCCCTTGGCTGTAGCTTTGTCTCGATCTTCGTGTCTTCAAGTCTTTGACGTCCTTTCAAGTCTTCAATGTCGGAGGATCTTTAAAGTCTTCACGTCTTGAAAGCAGAAAGTGTATCAACAAACTCCCTGTTTCATGTAGGAGGTGTGTTGACAAACTCCCCCTTAACATAAGCTCCCCCTTGAGTTATGCTCGTGAATGTCTTGATCTTTATAATCTTGAGATCCTTGTGGTGTTGATGATGGTCAGCGGCAACTCGATCATCTTCATCACTTGAGTGCCTTCACGTCGTGTCTTCATTCCGAAACTTGTCATCGACCATGTTCTCCTTGCCTTTAGAATCTGCACATGCAAGAAATCTAAACGCGTAATGAGAACAACTGCCTGGAATATCATAAGCAAACGACACACATGTGACCATTGTTTAATCAACTACCGTCCGACAGTTTGAAAGTTTAACAAATTTATCAATTTTAGATTTTAACTTTCAAAACTTGCAAATTTCGACCGTTTATGAAGAATCAGTCGTTTCGGTTTTCAATCAGGTTTCAGGTAACGAAGACTCGAGATCCAACATCGTACAATCGAAAATAAGACAGAAATAAAATCTTTTTGGCTTTTAGAAAGTTTATATTAAAACACACCTAAAATCTTTTTGGAATTTTTGAATATTTCAAATGTAAAGACAGAAAGCAGTAAATAAATATATACAGAGTTGCAGAAACTAAGAAAAGTAAATATATACAAACATTCTTTTTGCGAGTTTCGAGGGTAAGAGAATCATATCAGTGTACGGTCATGCCAAAACGCTCTTGTTGTTCAGTTAATTAACATTAAGATAAGCATCCTATAACAATTATCGGTATTGTTGTCCACATAAGCTCAACTTATCAGATGTAATCATGGCGAGGGGATACGTTAAGGTATGATTTATACTTACCGACCGGTGTTCATCCACATCACGACACATTCCCGTATCAAGGTATGCACGAGGGTTCATCTTACCGGTGAGTATACCGATTATCATCTGTTTGACCGTATATGATGTGAGATTCTCACTTATTTTGATTTGAAAACAAGCCCTATGTAATAGAATCACTTATTGATGAGGAACTTGATTTTCGATGCATGAAGGCACAGGAGCAAGTCCGTGAACAGGTCAGTACTTTCGTACAGTAGAGAGACGAACTTGACTCCCGGATAGATGTGATATATTATCACTTATTCATTTGGACATGTGATTGTTGATCACTTATTGAGGTCGTATGCAGTATGTACACGTATGTATGGTATCATGGAAGATCTAGACTTGCGTCCCCGTTATTTTTCGGTAAAAGATACAACCATGATACCCAGATGATAAGCAGCATAAAGACCGAATATCTCAGAACCTCGGCAATCTCTCAAACGAAATTTCGGTACTAAGACCATATGCCAATGAATGGTTCCCACCTGGTCTTCAGTCGATTTAAGATTTATATCACCCTGCACACTTTAAAATGATTGTGAGCCTACCGATACATCTTATATAGAGCTGCTTATCGTTTTGCATTTAAGGTTTAAAGAGGTTTAGACAGACCACTGATGTACTATCATTTTCTCTTTTGCTCGCCAGGAAACTCATTTTTGCTTTTCTATTGTTTTTGGATTTTCAAATTTGGATTTACTCCCCCTAAAATCAACAAACTAAGATAAATTTAAAACACAAAGGTATTTACAAAAATGATTTTCCGATGTTGGTTTTACTCTTGCTTGACCTTAATGCCGTTTACCAATAATAAATAGTCAAATCTTGATTTGTCAAATGCTTTGGTAAAAAGGTCGGCACGTTGGTCATCGGTGTGGACGTAAGCAACATCGATTAGCCTTTTCTCAAAGCAATCACGTATGAAGTGATACTTAATTTCGATGTGCTTAGTCTTTGAATGCTGCACAGGATTTCTAGTGATCTGTAAGGCAGCAGAATTATCAACGTAAATAGGAGTAGTTAGGAATTCAAAACCGTAGTCTCGCAATTGTTGTTGGATCCATAGGACTTGGGAGCAACAACTTGAGGCAGCAATGTATTCAGCTTCGCATGTTGATGTAGCGACGCACGTCTGCTTCTTGCACTGCCATGTGATTAGGCGATTTCCCAAAAACTGACATCCAGCCGTTGTGGATTTGCCGTCGATTTTGCATCCGCCAAAATCAGAATCACTGAATGCGATCAAGTCAAAGTTATTATCCCTAGGGTACCATAGACCGGTGTCAGGGTAACCCTTCAAATAACGAAAAATCCTTTTTACAGCTGCAAGATGTGAGGCCTTCGGGTTGACTTGATATCTGGCAAGCAGGCATGTTGGGTACATTATATCTGGTCTTGATGCTGTGAGGTACATAAGAGATCCGATCATCGCGCGGTAGTACGAGGGACTAACAGCTTCACCCTTCAAGTCTGGAGTAATTCCGTGATTTTGCGGCAACGGGGTACCGATGGGCGTTGCATCAGACATCTGGAACCGGCTCAAGATGTCACCAACATATTTAGTCTGATGGATGAATATCCCAGACTCAGTTTGTTGCACTTGTAGGCCTAAAAAGAAGGTCATTTCCCCCATAGCACTCATCTCGAATTTATCCTGCATAATGCGCTCGAAATTCCTACACAATACATCATTAGTAGAACCAAAAATAATATCATCAACGTATACCTGAACCAGTAGAAGATCTCCATCTTGTTCTTTGATGAAAAGAGTACAATCGATAAGACCTCTGCGAAATCCATTCTCCAGCAAATAATTAGATAAGGTTGCATACCAAGCTCGCGGTGCTTGATGTAGACCATATAGAGCTTTGTTGAGCAACCAAACCCGATCGGGATGGATAGGATCTTCAAAACCTGGAGGCTGTTCGACGTACACCTCTTCTTCCACCACACCATGTAAGAATGCACTTTTCACGTCCATCTGGTATACCTTGAAACCTTTGAATGAGGCATAAGCCAGAAAGATCCGAATTGCTTCTAGACGTGCAACAGGTGCATACACTTCGTTGTAGTCGATCCCTTCTATCTGACGAAAACCTTGAACGACTAGCCTTGCTTTGTTTCGAATAACGACTCCACGGTCATCCTTTTTGCATTTAAACACCCAACGGGTACCAATCTTCTTGTAACCAGCAGGTTTCTCTACGAGTTTCCAGACACCAAGCTTCTGGAATTGTTGCAATTCTTCCTGCATCGCTTCAACCCAAGAGTTATCTTTCAAAGCTTCTTTCCAAGTTCTTGGCTCTTCCTGTGAGACATAACACGCGAAAGACCAATCATTTTGTTGACCAGATTCTCGGATAGCTGTATACAAGTCTGCGTTGTTGTTGTTTCGCAACATGTTTCTTGTTTGAACGCCACTCTGTACATTTCCGATGATGTTTTGTTGAGGATGGGTATTGTGAATCCTTGTTTCTGGATTATCTTGAACTGGAATGTTTGTACCCAGATTGTTGAGATTGAGATCAACAACCAATTCAATGCCCGGAATTGACGTAGAGGATGATGCAGTAGCTTCAGCTGTTCTAGGGGCGTCCACTGGAGGTGTACCCTCTGAAGTACCATGAACTGCTGTTATTGGAGCTTCTTGATCTGCATCGAGAAATTCATCATCCTCTGAAGATTCGTTCAATTCAGTAGCATCGTGAAAATCCTCATTGTCGAGAGCATTATTGTTCACTGAAGATGGTTCTTGATTGACAATAATTGGATGAACCAACGGTGAATCAGTTGCATTGTCACTCTCGAAAAACATCCTTGCTGCAGCATTTTCTTCAACTGCTTTAACATTGATCGAATTGAAAAAGTCATCATACTCAAACATCCAAGGCTGACCAGGACATTTGACTGGTAAAGTGTGCCTTTGTACTCTGACTTCAGACCATTCGTCGACCCTTTTAGTCTCTAGATTCCAGACTCTTAAGTTCGGGGTGGCATACCCAAGAAAGTATCCCTCAATTGCTTTTGCCCCAAACTTTCCATTAGGATCGATTATTGTGCACGGAGCTCCAAACGGTTCAAGATATGACAAATCTGGTTTCCGTTTGTGAAGAAGCTCAAAGCAGGTCTTGTTGTGCCTTTTGACTGTAAGGACTCGATTCAACGTGTAGCATGCAGAGGCCACAGCTTCAGTCCAGAATGGAATCGGCAATTGTGACTCTACCAACATAGTCCTAGCAGTCTCGATCAATGTGCGGTTCTTACGTTCAGCGACGCCATTCTGTTGAGGAGTATAAGCTGCACTAAATTCGTGAAGAATACCTTTTGAAGTGCAAAACTCCGCCATGGCATGATTTTTGAATTCAATACCATTGTCGCTACGTATCCGCCTAACCTTCAACTTATATAGATTCTCAATCTGAATGATCAAGTTTTTGATAATACCGAAGGTTTCGCTCTTGTGTGCCATGAACGCCACCCAAGAAAATCTTGACTAATCATCAGTAATCACGAGGCAATATTGATCATTCCTAATACTTTTGTGCTTGACAGGACCGAACAAATCCATGTGCAAACGTTCAAGAGGAACAGCCACCGTGTTGATTTTCTTTGTAGGATGTCGCTTCTTCGTTTGTTTTCCTTTCTGGCACGAGACACAGACGTCTTGAAGATGGAAGTTTTTAAGAGGAACACCATTCACCAATTCATTTGACACCAAATGATTCATTTTGCGTAAGTAAATGTGACCCATTCGTCTGTGCCAAGAGATTGAGTCTTTTTCTGTGGCTTTAGAAACGAAACAAGTTGCTTGTGCAGACGTTGTGATAGCTTGGCTCATATCAAGGACATACAGATCATTTATCCTTGGAGCCGACAAGAGAATCCATTCTTTTGGAATTTTGAAGCCGGGTTTCAGCACATAACATCCATTTGCATCAAAGTGTACTGAGAACTGCTTATCACAGATTTGTGAAACGCTGAGAAGATTGTGATCAAGTTGTTGTACGAAGTTGATCTTATCAAAGCTAACAACCCCGTTGGAAATCATTCCTTCACCCGTAATATATCCGCCTTTATCTCCAGCAAAAGCAACATAACCTCCCCTAATAGATTTGACGTCGTAGAGAAGCTTCATGTCGCCTGTCATGTGCCTGGATGCCCCACTATCAACAATCCAATGACTACTGACAGTTCCTCCTGGAACACCCTGCACATGAACTCACTTGATTAGTTGGAGATGGGGACCCAAGCCATTGTGGTCTTGGGTCTTCCATTTTCATCAACAACAATAACTTCTATTCTTTGATGATTCATAAATTGTGATGGTCCCTCTGAACTTGTGGTCAATTTAGGTTTCCATGTCTGTTGAGTTTTACCAGTTTGATTGTTTGAAATTTTTGAAAATTTTGAGTTTTCTGGCTTAATTGAAACAGATTGTTTTCGAACCATATCAGTTTTAAGTGCCTTTTCAATCACCTTGACTTGTTGGCGTTTCTGTTTCTTTTCCCTTTCTCTTACAAGTCGGGGATCTTGTTTTACAGAAACAGATCGCTTTTGGTGATTGCGTTCATGGGGATCATCATCCTTTGCTTTCAACTTATGAAGATACGGACAATTTCGAATTATGTGTCCAATTTCACCACATTCAAAACATGATCTTCGTTCAACAAACCCCGAAGTATCATGTGATCGTCTTGCCGATGATGAACTTTGTGATCCCGAGGTACTAGGTTTTGAACTATTTGGTTCATTCCTTTTCATCACTGTTGCTTTCTTGACAAAATCTAAGTTAGATTGATTTTCAAATGTTTCAATTTTGTCCGTTCCCTTAGATTTCACAAAGTTCACATTCTTGTTCTTCTTTTGATTTGGCTTCTTTTGACTTTGAGCCGGCAATTTTCCTTTTTGTTTGTTGTGATTTTGTTGCCTTTTCTCTGTTGGTAATTTATGATTGCCAAATTGTTTTCTAACTTCAGCCTTTGGGATAGGAGGGCACTGTGTTACCACAACATGTGATCCTTTCTTACCCAAAAACTTACTTGTTGAATTTTCAAAGACTTTACTGATTAATGATTGATTAACATTCTTAATAGGAAAATCTTTGTCTGAATAAATTTTATCATCACCAACAAGAGTGTACAACAAATCCACACTCTCCGACTCTTTTGCAGACGAGGACTCAATTGCAACAGTCTTAGCGGGTTTTGCAGGAGGATCACACAGAATATGATTCTCAAGAGGTATGTCCTCTTCTTTTATCACCGCATCAGACTTTGCTGAATCAGTATCATCAGATTCATCATCAGAAGAATCAGCATCCTCAACAACAACTGGAGGATCCTGATTCTGTTCAGCAGAAGACACACATGTATCTGCTGACACATCCGAATCTGATGATACTTCTTTCTTGTATCCGAGTCCTGTTGCAAATTCATTAACATCTAGAGGAACAGACGGTTCAAAGAAAGTTCTATCCTCCTCGTCAGGCATGGCATCATAATTGTGTCTCACAGGTGGTGGACATTTCTTGTATCCAATGCATGTGACATCCCGTTTCTCTTTCTGTACGTCAATGATGTGATCCAACACATAGCTAGAGCTCAAATAACTGTCTAGCTTAAGTTGGATCGCCTCACTTTCAGTTTTCACATAAGCCATTTCCTTTTGCATTACCTCAAGACGAGTTATATACAAATTAATGTCAGTTTGTTTTCTGGAAACCATTTTAGTTAACTCGGTTTTATCTTTCTTTAATTTTTCAATTACCGATTTAAACTCCTTTTCATGGTTTTCATAAAACATGTTGGCTTCAGTGCACTTCGAAAGATCAACGGTCAATTTCTGATTGTGAATGAATGTCACATCATATTTCTCTTGCAAAGCCTCGTGTTTTCTTTGCAATTCACACCACTTATCATTCAATGAAACATGTTTGTCTTGCAAGTCAAACAAACTAGCTTGTAAAGCATCATGTTTGCCTTGCAACTCAGACACGTTTGCCTCTAAATCAGCACATTTAACACTCAAACTATCACAATTATCACAAATAACAGCAGTGGGTTCATCGACACATACCTGACTTGATGAACTGTCGACATTAGCCATAAAGGCTGAATGGAGAGAAGACGAAGAATAAGCAGCTTGATCCACCAAAATAGATCTTCTTTCAATTTCTGTTGTAGCTTCTTCCAAAAGCTCATCAATATCTGCATCGACTGACGCACTTGATGTCTCATCCACATGATCATTGCCTGAAGTGGAGGATTCTTCATCTGAGCTTCCATTATAACCAGAACTGTCTTCATCTTCAGAAGATTCATCACCATTGGTGGAAGATTCTCCACCACTGGCGTGCTTAAGATCCTTGACAACCTCAGCAAAACACGCTGTTCCATCTGGAGCATCACTTCCCAACTAAAGTGACCAATCACAACCTTCATCTACTTGAACCACAAGTGCCTGGTTGGCATTTGATGGTCCTGCTTGGCTTTGGTTGTTGACAGGTATCAACGTATGCACATTATTCCTGTTCTGGTTCTGCTGGTTGCCTTGGTTTCTGAAAGGATTCTGGTTTCCATGCTGAGCTGGTCTTGTGCATTCCCTTTTGAAATGACCCCGTTCACCACAGTTAAAGCACTTTACAGCTTGCTTGTCGAACCCATACTTGGTGTCTTTCTTGCTTTCCAAGCTGGTTCTGCCAGTTCTTTCCATGAAATCCTTTGCTCTCCTCACAGCACTTGCAAAGGCCCATTTGATATCCATCAAATCCATCTCTTCCTTATCAATCTGCTGATAGTCTTCTTGTGTCAGATTAATGTTCCCAATCTGACCTTCCACTAACCCACAGTATGCACTCACCAAAGTGTTTAGAAGCTCCATATGTTCTTTAGCTACTTCAACACTGACTTTAGAGAAACTTGAGGTGTCGAGCCGTACTGTATTTGGCTTTGATTGCTGACTAGCAGATGATGTGCTTCCATAACATGCTTGCTGTTGAGGAGGAAGTGGATTCCCGTATAAATCTGTTGGTCCGGTAGATCGAACAGGTAATGGATTTCCGAACATATCAGTTGCTCTGATAGGTCGTTGGCTTTGCTGTTGTGGTACTGGTTGAGGAACTGGTTCAAGCGGATTTCCATACATGTCTGTTGTTGGAGGAGGCTTGACCGGAACTTGGATAGGATTGCCATACATGTCAGTGCTAGACACAAACGCTGTTTGAATTGGAGCGTGTGAAGAAGGTTTTGTAGAAGTGCTAGAAGTTCCATAATACATTTCAGGATTTTGTGGCACTGGAACTCTTTTTGCCTTGAGAGTTTCTTCCTGATTCTTGTTTTCCAGGAGTTGAACAAAGTCATTGAAGTTTGTTGTAGCTAAAGTGCCATTGTACTTCATGATTTCCAAGAAAGTATTCCATTGAGGTGGCAGTGCATCTGCAAACTTTTTCACTACCTCTGCTGAAGTTGTTACAACCCCAATATTTGCCAATTCAGTCAGCAAATGATTAAATCGACTTGTCAAATCTCCTAAAGATTCATTTTCCATACAAGTAAAACCATCAAACTCTTTCTTTAGCAGGTCTTTTCTCAATTGACGTGTCGCTTCATTTCCTACGCCCCTTATCTTCAATGCGTCCCACAACTTCTTCGTTGTTTTGAAACTGACAAATTGATGATAAATATCTTTGCTTAACGCCTGAGTAAGAATGGCATACGCTTTCTTCTCTAAGTCATAGACCTTCTTCTGATCTTCCGTAAGATCGGCAAACATAGCAGCAGATGAAGCGGCAACCTCTATTGTTTGATCAAAATCTGTGATGAAACGCAACCACAATTCTGTATTTTGACCAAGGACGTATGTATGAAATCTATCAAACCATCCCGGATATTCACTTAAGTGCATCAACTTTGGAGGCCTATTCAAACTTCCCGTTTCACTCTCGCTTAACAAAATGCTTTGAATACTTGGAGTTTGATTTGATACGAATGCCCATTGACCGGTAGATATAGCATTAGCTTGCGAAGATACATGTACGGGAGATTCGGCCCATGCAGGAGATAAACTGGTATTTCTATACTTTCCCGAATCCGGAGCCGGAGTACCATAATACATTTCTGTATTTATCGGAGTACCCCACATCGAATTCATTTTTGATCAAGAAAATTGTTACACTAGTTCTCTCGGGTTCTCCTTGTTAACAACCAACCAGCCGAAGGATCCGAGATCGAAAGACGAGAAAAACACAAACTTGTTAAACTTAAACAGACTAGTATCGAAGGAACAGAACTTGTTCGAAGGATCAACAGTGTTCGAAAGATCACTGTTGAGTTTCGAACAATGATTTCGAAAGACTCTCCAGTCGAAAGATCCTTATGTTTCGAACCAGCTGTAGATCGAAAGATGTATCCTTCGAAAAGATTCCTTGGATCGAAGGATAAGTCACAGACTTCGAAGGATGTGCGAAGGATGATTATCTATCGAACTTCCTTTGATCGAAAGATGATCTTTCGACTTCGAAGGATATCCTTCGATCTGAACTGACACAGTTGACAAAAGTGACAGGTTGGTGAAAAGGTGATGGGTTGATAGAAAGCTTTCGGCAGAAAGTATGATCAGTCCATACCTTTTACCAAACCAAGATTTGAACAATAAAATATTATTAAAAAAAAGAGGTTCTTATCCAGAAAACCGGTCACCGGAGTAAGCCGGAATTTGGCCGGAAATTACCAAACTTCTTAAAAACAAGTTTTTTAAGTTACCCAACCCGTCCTTTAACACACCCGGTTAGTTTAGAACACGTTTTTACGACAAGAAATGCGAGAAAAACACTAAAAACGGGTGCTAAACCATGTGAGTTTTGTCCAGACACTCCAAAGTCTTGTATAAACTCGGTTTTTAACAAGGAAAAGAGCCTAGGTCCCTCGGAGGATGAGGTCAAACCTAATCCTTGTTATGTTTAACACACTAGCAAGTGCGGAATCCAAGCTAGAATGCAAACCGGTAGTTTATATGAGAACACAAGCTACAAAGAGAAAGGTAGACACACGAGATATCAAAGTTTTCTCTTGTATTTCAGTGGACACGGTTACAGCCCTTCACCCAACTGAAAATACGCTCTCTACAAGACTAAGTTCACTCACATCTCACACACACTTATGAAGTGAACACATTACATGAGTATATATACCCATCACAGCTCGTCTGGTCGAAGGATCAGATAGCCTGATCGAAATATCATCTATCGATCTGAAACCTATCGAAGGATCCACATATACCTCGAAGGATGATATCCTTCGAGGTCCATCTATATCCATCGAAGGATTATCCTTCGAGCTCATCGAAGGATATAAACAATCCTTCGATGACTCATCCTTCGACACAAACAACTTACAAACAATGTGCTAACTGTTTGGCCAAGTCAAACCAGGAGGATGGTTGACTTGGTCAAACTTACATCGAACACACATATTAACAAACCTAAGACGTAAACCAGACTAACACAAGACATCGTTTTGTATCATGACAAAATACAGACAAAGTACAGACACAAGTGCACCAACACTATCACAACATGCTAAAGAATTGGAAAGTAAAAATGTGATAAACGGTCTCACTGATGATGTGCCAGTAGGTTTTTGCACATTTAGTAGATTGTGACGAGATATAAACCTAAATTTCAAACTTGCTTGTTCTGTGGGTTAACACAAACTTGGATATATAGGTAACCCCTGAAATCTTGTTTGAAAGGTCCCTTATTCTGAGATACTAGGTCTTTATGCTCAGTGATATCTGGGGTATTATCCCGGGACTTCTGCTGAAAGAAATTTCTAACCTAGTCCCCGGATAATGCTTTCTGCAAATGCTTGAAACATAGCATCGCCCTCAGCAAGCTGATGAAACAATAAAATTGATAGTCGCTGCTGTTGTAATGTAAAAGATCCTCTAAAGGGGACACACCAAAAGTCGAAGCCGTCATCTCTCTGCGTATCGAAAGATCGACCTGAGCTCTCACGGCCCTCGCACTATAATTTATTCCCTTACAGATATCATCTGTGGTATACTCACCTGTAAGACTGAATATTGGGATCTGGATACGGGAGTATATTCAAGTAGTGGGACACACGGATAAGTTCAAGTGCTTAAAACATTAATATCGTATCTCGGATCAGTTGAACTTTGTGTGAAAATTTAAGTGGACCAGTATACTGACAATCTAGGTGAATCGTTTAGAACTTAAAATGAAATGAAGCTTAACGGTGTTGGTGATTTGTCTCAAAAACTGATATGATCCTCTTGCACAAACTCATAAAAATATTGTTTGTAAATATTTCTTTACTGCATTTCTTTATATTCAAAATTCAAAAAGATTTTCAGTGTGTTTTAGCATAAATTTTGTAAAATGCAAAAAGATTTTCGACAATTGATGTTGATGAGCTGATTTTCAAAATTCCAAGTGCTAAACATGATGAACAGTTGGTTTGGGAGATTGTGTTGTTTTTTTTTACATGAAAATGATATTTCTTCAAATGGTTCATCAGAGATTATAAATGTTAGATCATTTTTGTGATATTTTCGAGTGATGTCTGATTGTGTTCAAGTTATCATCAGAAAATTTATTTTTGGGTAGAGCATGTGCAGTTATAGCCAGGTTTAAAGTTTAAACATGAAGACAGAGAGTTAGGTTCTGATACCTGAGGATTGTGTGATTTCAACAAGCCAGACTGCGATCCCAGCATATCAAAAGGGGGAGTCTGAAGATACTTTAAGGAAGGAGTATGTTGGTGATGAAAAGAGAAGAGAAGATAGAGATTGAGGATACTTACAATGTCAGACACTTCAGAGAGTTAGAGAGGACTGATATAGACTAAAGATGCAAAGACTCGACACTGAAGACTCCGTCAACATCCGAGGGGGAGTTTGTTGGTGCATCCGTCTGTCGTCTACGTCTTCGGTCGTGTCTCAGTTCGTTGCGGAGATGTTCAAACATGATGTCATGATGACATCATCAAAGTGATGTCATCATTACATCATCTCACTAAAGACAAAATGGTTTAAATTGTAAAAGTTTGAATATGTAAACATTTGAGATGTTGAGTCCGTTTGTAGATGTCATCGTTTGAAAGGGTTCCGTTTGAAAGTGTTGTATCACTTTCAAACGGAAGGGTCTTCCCTATAAATAGCCTTCAAACGATTTCATTTGTAAGGTTCTAGATTCCGACGCCGAGGTGCTATCGAGGTGTCTCCAGTCTTGTAAACGTTCAGAGATTTATAAACGAGACAATTAATAGTGAATACAAGCTAAACGAAGACCGAATCAATGAATTCCGCCTCTGATTCGGTCTGAGCACTCTTCTGATCGACTCGTTAGGTCGTTTCACGATCCTACACCACCAATCATACTGAACATTTAAGTAAAGTAAAGTAAAACCATTGCAAACAAAAAACGTTTAGTGTTCACAAAACCAAAGTCCAAAACCAAGTTTAAAAGTTAGCGGAAGTATAAAGTCTAAAACCCAATAAGTAAAGTAAAAGTCATAATGTTTAACATTAGGAATCCCACAGTGGATTCCTAGCCACAACGTCCACTCCTCGTGCAAGCCCCAGCCATGTACCTAATGACCTGCAAAGCATGTAGAAACGTGTCAACAAAAGGTTGGCGATTTCACAGTTGGTTGTTTGTTTTTCGTTGTTTCAAAAACCCAAAAGTTGTTAAGTTTTTTGTTCTTTAAAAAAACATGCCATGGGGAGCTACCCCACTGTTTTAAACCACTAGACCCGTTACCATATCGACTACTGACTGTAGTTATGTTTAGTGCCATGTGTCAATGTCTATCGTCATTGAGTAAGTGCCCAAGTATATTAGTCCATGCCCATCCTCTGCGGCACGGTGTGAGGCTTGTCAAACCTAATAGCGCTATTTAACTAATAACCCGTTCGCCATTGGCCTGGCGATTAAGTCGATACATAATATGGAGGACTTAAGATAGAGTTGTTGTCTAGTATGCTTAAGACATGTATTATAATGGTTGTCGCCCTTCACAAGGAGGGCAGATGTACGTATTCTACCCAAGGAGAATACGCAAGTTGTATCACACCTAAGGGGGATAGTTATTGTTGCTTAACCCATTCCCAAACCACCAGGAATCCCATGCTTTGACGAAAAGTGTGAACTCACATTCGATTGCTCGGTTGGTCTCTTAAAAGGGTTAGGACTCTAGGTAGGTCAATCACGTCCTAATATGATTACCATTTAGTTCATTAGTGTGTTCAAATAAGGCACAAAGCTCCTACACGTATCTAACACGTAACATGCAGTCACTTTGACAACTTACGTACATACACATTTTCCACATATAATTACTCATGATCATGCACATAATAATTCACATAACACTTTCGTTGACATAAAACAAGTTTGATCATTCTCAGATAGCATAACCGACATCTAGATACGCAAATAACAACTTATAATGCTTCAGCTTTAACATCCAAAACTGGGCTGTTTTCGAGTATTTTTATAAAATAGTTATCTTATTCTAAAAATTCTAAATAATTTACAGAATGTTCTAAACGGTCCACCTCACCATGTGGAAAAATCGCAAGGCCTAATTCATTACCGATTATTTAAAAAAATCATTTATTGGGCTACAGTCAGATTCGTCACTTTCGGACTGTAGTCCACGGAAAAATTCATTTAAAATCCATCGTCAGCCCGATTGATGAAATTCTAGTTGGAGATTTACTAAAACATCCGTGCCCAGCTACTGTACGAAAATCGCAGCCTAACTCTATCCAGATTACCCGTTATAACAAAAAGCGTAACAAGTATTTTCTGCAGAAAAAAGCAGCTTTTGCTGCTGTACAAAACAAGCCTTTAAAAATAGCAAACGACCTCAGAAAAATGTGATTCTAGTGCCATTTGAAGCATTTTTCGAAAACGTATGATTTAGACTTCAGAAATCAATTTTTTGATCTATAACGATCCGTTTACAGCCAACTGAAGTTGGCTGTTTTTGCTAATCAGCAAACTGTTTTCCATTTAAACGATACCAAAACGCATTTAAACGATCACGTCACTTCCTAATAACAACTAACAGCAGATTAACCATCAATTATAACTTTAGCACATCAAGAATCACACAACCCTAGTTATAAAACATCATGATTTTCGCAAAAATGCAACCTATGATCATGTATACATGCGTATTATCAATTAACTCAAACAATTGCATAATCACCCGAAACTAATTGTGAAATTATTATCCATTTATCATACAAGACTCAAGATCACAGCCATGTCTACACATAAACACACCATGAATCGTAATCTATCATGCGTACTAACCTTGGTACGAAGAAGGAAGAACTAGAGAAGGTGAAGGGTGCGACCAAGAGGGGTTGCGAAAGGGGGGGGGGGTCTTCTTCTCTGTTGTCGTGCACCAAAGGGAGGGGTAGGGTTTTTGTTTTCTTGTTCTCATGCATATTACGTATATAATTAAAACAGATGGGACATTGGGCGACTTGGGCTGCATGGGCCGAAGAAACAAGGTTTTCGGTTGGGCTTGTTTCTTGCGCAAAGGGGAAGGGTGGGGTTGGGCTGTTTGGTTCGCACGAGGGAAAAGGAGGGTGGGGTTGGGCTGGTTTGTTTGTGGGCCAAATGGGTTGGGTTGATTTTATAAGGTAATACATTATAGCACATTAACATATTTTGCTTTCTAGTAATTTTTCACAAAATAGCACGTTATCATATTTCGGTTTCGGGTTTTGGTTTCACGTAATTCACATCACACATTATCAAGTTCACAACCATTCAAAGAAAATAATCAAACACCACATTCAAATCATATATCATACATGAAATTACAAAGTATGCGAAACGTAATAGGGATTTATACGAGTTGTCACATCATCCCCGAGTTCAAAGAAATTTCGTCCCGAAATTTAGCACATACTCACTGAGGAAGCTAGTTGTGTTGTGCGTTTTCTTGGGGTATCACATCATCCCCTGTTGGTTTGGAATTTCGTCCCGAAATTCCGAAGTAGCTTCAGTACTGGACTCACTTTTCTTAATCAACTAGGGGTACTTGCATTTCATCTGGTCCTCTCGTTCCCAAGTGAACTCTGGGCCACGACGAGAGTTCCAACGAACTCGAACAATAGGTATCTTGGTTCGTTTAAGAGTCTTGATTTCCCGATCCATAATTTCCATCGGTCCCCCGACGAAGCACAACTGGTCGTCGATAGTGAGTTCCTTGAAAGGAACAATGAGGGTCTCATCTGATGAACACTTCTTCAGATTCGACACGTGGAAGACATTGTGAACACCACTGAGTTCTTCGGGTAAATTTAGTGTGTAAGCCACCTTGCGTATTTTCTCAGTGATTTCAAAAGGTCTGACATATCGCGGATTAAGTTTGCCCCGTTTGCCAAAGCGAACCACACCTTTCCATGGTGAGACTTTAAGTAGCACCCGATCTCCAACCTGAAACTCGAGAGGTTTCCTACGCTTATCAATGTAGCTTTTCGGACGGTCATGAGCTGCCGCCATTCTTTGTCTAATTTGGGCAATCTTTTCCGTGGTGTCGATAATTCCACCTGCAAGCCCTTCACGGCAAAAATGAACAAGTTAAAAAATTTTCTTGACTTCGTTATCTATTTAATACAAAGAGATGGTACTGACCTCGAGGAGCTCAATGCTCTCTGGATGCAACTTAGCTTCTTCATACTTCTCCATAAAGTTTGCGTCAGACTTTGTCAAAGCTTCAACTCACGCTTTAAGGATAGTGACCTCTGTGCGCGCGGTGAACATTCATTGGTTGTCTTTTTTCGCAAGCCACACGCCACTTCCGGCGCTTTTCAGCGAGCGTATCCCCACTCGCTAGAAGCTTCTTCTTCAAACCCTGGAGGCCCCATTACTCCAATTTTTTCTCTTTCTCAAACTCAGCTTTCTCCCTGGCAAACTCAGCCTTCGCCTGCTTAAATAACTTTGCCTCAGCAGCTAGGCGCTCCTTGTGCTTCTCCCAGCCGGCGCGCTCGAGGTATATCGTGCGCCATTCGCGAGTGATTTGATAACTTGTGTAAGCACAATTGGCCTGAGCATAAACATGAGATCAGTACAAAGCATCATGCCCACGGTCCCTTTGATGGCGCACTTCACCTGGGGGAAAGGCCCCCATGAACCACTCCGTACAAGGCTGAAATGCAGCAAAAGTATCACCTTGTTTTACTTTCCACACGGGGGCGTGGATCTCATTGGCGCGACTATCATCATATGACTTGTAGTGTATGTCGCCCAATGTATTATCAGGCAGGATCGGTGAAGGATCCCTTGGATGAGTCTTAGGGGGGCATCCTTTCTACCGCCCGCGCCTGATAGCCCTACGCCTTCACCCTCAGTAGTCCGGGTATAACAACTCTCCCAAAATTCTTAAAACACCCCTATATGTCCTAAAATATACCCCGTATACGAAAAACGGCCCAGAAATACCATTATTTTATCAAAAAAAATAAAACAAATATTTCTGGTCGCTCGCGGGGCATGACACACTTAGGTGTGTCTGTCGCTAGCCGCGACCCGCTGACACCAGGCGTAACCCTAGGTTGCCACGTGTCCATGTCGTGTCGAGCCTATACCCTTGAGTCGACAAGCCTAAAACCTACCCTACTACCGTCGCGGGCCGCGAAGGAGACAGCAGAAGCTGTCGCGGGCCGCGAGGCCCTCTGTTTCCAGCCTATAAATGGAGTAGTCGACGTTCAGTTTCAAATCGTTCAAAATAAAAAATTCTCTCTCAATTCTCTATTAGTAGAAATAATACTCGGGTATTATACCCACTAAAAAGTGAACCTCTACCTCGATGTAAGTATTATAACCCCCGGTTACGAATTAGTTACTCTGCCCGATTGATTTAGAGCTCCGTAACGCATGTCAAGGCTCTGCCTGACTCAGTCGTTGGAATTCTGTCTCGGGGGAGGGTATAGCTAATGTAAAGTGGGTTATCTTACTAACACGTGTGCATTGTTTAATTTAATAGATTAACCAGGAAGTCACTAGGACTTATCTAAAACAGCAATGTGAGTAATTCCTCTTTTTGTAAACTGTTTTTACAAAACCTCAATTGTTTTAAAGTATAATTAACAGTGATTGAGTATCTGTGATTCTACAATTACTGTCGCTATGTTGGGGTTTTGTATATACATTACTTGTTACTACACTGTGAGTAGTAGCATGACCACAAGTCTGGATTGACAGTACCGTGGGTGGTAATTTGATAGATGTAAACAAATGTAATTGCGGATGCCCTTAATACTGTAAAATGATAAAACCTGTTTTGATCAAACTGGGATTCACTCGCCAGTATTTATTGCTGCTAAAACTTTTTAAAACGCGTTTTAGGTAACAAAATGTGTAAGCCAAATAGAAGCCAGCTGGAGAGCACTGAAGGCTTGGAAAAGTGGCTATAAAAGTTACCTGAACAAGAAAGAAGTTTTTATTTAAATAAATTAGGGTTTATCCCTGTAAACATGTTGTAATGGAAACTTAGGTTTTTCCCATCTATTTATTATTATAAAAATGTGGTGTTTTACTCTGATAAACTATTTCCTAACTACGGTCCTGATGAAATTTTCGCTGCCAAATTAATAAACACCGATACCACTGAATTTGCGCTCACGGCCACCCGTTCCCGGTGTAGGGGTCGGAGCTGCGATATAAAGTGATATCAAAGCTACAACCACTGATTTCAGCCACAGAAGTGTTCTGCTGACACCAAAATTTTATCCATTATGTTTGGAAATAATCTATGTGATTATGTGTGTATCTGTTTATTATTGTTTTGTGTTATTTGACAATTTGTTAGTTTACAATATGAGTGATCAAGGTCCGTGTGACGCCTATCGTCACCTAGCTAGTTCTCCCAAAAGTGAAGGAACTTCCTCACAGCCTACTCCTTCGGGGTATTCTGCTGATACAGAAGAGGGAATCTTCATATTTAAGGCGCAATCCGAAGAACCATTCCCTTCGAAAAAGAGAGGATGGTTCAGTCGGGGAGCATATGAGAGCAGTAAGCGAATGAGAAAATTGCAACAACAAAGGGCACTAGCAGCAGCCAATAAGGGGAAGAACGCCTAGACCCAAGATATAGTCAACAGGCGACTGGAAAACTTTCACATACTAGCCACCACTGCAGTAGATCCAAACCTAGAATAGATAATTGCACCACAACCACCGCCACTATTCCCAACCCAACCAATGGAGATAGAACCTAACCAAGGAGACCAGATTCCCATACCCGCATTCGACCCAAACGAGACACCTAGAATCCCAGCACCCAATCCTTTAATGTATGATCCATGGAAAGATGACCATAGGGATTATCAGGAACTCTATCCACAGGGAGAACCAATACCAAACCCCATAGCACAATATACCAACCTTAACCCTCTAGATCCGTATTGGAATGCCGATCAGTATGTCCAGGAGATACTAGAAAACCCATACCCATACGGAGAACCTATGCCTCAGTACCCTGACCCAGTACCCGCACCACGACCAACCATGAGTGAAGCAAATGTGAAGGAACTCCGCACATTTGGTGAGAAATTAGTTGAAGGAGGAGAGAAGATAAGACAAATATGGGAAAAACTCGTGTGGAAATACGACGATCGGGAAATGCAATATTTTGATGAATCGCCCCTAGCAATAATATATATATATATATATATATATATAGGATTAGGTTCAAGAGTGAACACTAGTGTAGTTTGCGAACTGAGTGAACTAATCCTGGCTATACATGTGTGTAGATCAATGGCCATGATTTGATGATGAAATACACTATTGTATTTTACGATTTGATGATGAAATTTAGCCATCCACGTGTGTAAATCAATGGCCAAGATTTGTTCACTCAGTTCGCAAATACACTAATGTTCACTCTAGAACCGCACCAATATATATATATATATATAAATGTGTGTAGTTTGAAAAAAAAATCAAATCAAATCAATTAAAATAGATAACCTAATACCTACTGATGCATAACTAGTATTATGTTTCAATTCCAGTTGTAGATTGTAATATATATATATAGGGAAAGGATCATGAGAAAACTAGATATAAATGAGAAAACTAGAAAACTAACTAAAAAAAAGCCAAAAAACATACCAATTTTTTTTAATTTTTTATAAAAAATCGCTAGTTTTTATATATAAACAAATTTTCAAAAAAAAATATTTTTTTTGTTGTACTGCACATGTGTAGTAATACACATGTGTATGTGTACTACACATGTGCAATACAAAAAAAAAAACTTTTTTTATTTTTATTTTTTTGAAATTTTTTTCCATGTATAAAAACCTCCGATTTTTTTATAAAAATTAAAAAAAAATTTTGGTATGTTTTTTAGGCTTTTTTTGTTAGTTTTTTGGTTTTCTCATTTAAACTAGTTTTCTCACACTAGTACACAATTGATCAAAAGATGCTACGGGTGTTTTTAAAAGATGCGGTTCCCCTCTCTAACCGCATCTTATGGGTGTTTTTAAAAAGATTTATGTTTGTTTTGAAAAAAAGCATGAGATAAAAGATGCGGTTCTTATCTAACCACATCTTGTGAGTGTTTTGAAAAAAAATCAAGAGCCAAAAGATGCGGTTCTAGAACCGCATCTCTTGATATAACAGTAATAAAAAAACTAATAATAAAGATAAGTATATACTAATATGATTTATTTATTTATTTTTATTAATGATACTAAATAACAAAATATAAAAAAGGTTTTCATATATAGTATTAATAATAACAAATAAATAATTTTCTTAGGATAACCAAATTACTTTTTTCATGATTACAAATATTACTTATTTTTTTCATTAATTTATTGTTTATATTGGTACGTAATTATATATTTATATGTATTATCCGTGTATATATGTATGTGTCAATGTATGTATATGTGTACATGTCGATGTATCATTAAATGATTAATAAAATAGGGCTTAATCATTTATAGATGATCACGTAAATGTTGCTTAAACATATAGCGATAATGGTCAAATAAGGTTGTTCATGCTACATTTTTGTCAATGAAGGCCGTTTAGGATGATTGATATGTCAATTAGGGATAGTGGTGCTCAACTAAGGTTGTTCACGCTCCATTTTTGTCGATGAAGGGCTTTAACGATCGTTAGTGGTCTATTAGGATGATTAATGGACCAATTAGACCAGTAATGGTCAACTAGGGTTATTCATGCTACATTAATGTGAATGAAGCTTGTTTAGGATAATTAATGGCAATGTTGCAGAAATCAGCCTAGGCGGCCGATTAATCGGCGCCTAGGCGATAATCGGAGGTCCATCGCCTAAGTTTTGCCAAATCGGCCATACTAGCCGGTAACGGTCAACATCGGTCAAAGTTGTCAAAATCAGTAAAAAAATCACAAAAAACCGGACCTAGTCGGTCAAATATGAGGTCAAAATCGGATCATAATGGGCCAAAATCGAACCAAATCAGTAAAAAAGGAACGAGTTCTTACCTCGATTCGAACCAAAATTGGATCTGAACTCGTCTCCATTGTGCAAAATCGACCCTTATTGAAGAACTAATCGATTAGATGAAGCGAAACTGGGCATAAGTTTGTGTTCTTGTATTGTCTGATGAAAACAATGGAGATGGGGGTAGGAGGCGGGTGACTTTAGTACACCGGCTCATTGCTGGTGATTGAGAGAACCTTTTGTGGCAAGGAAAAGTTAAAAGGGTAGATCATGGAATCCGAGGTAAAAAAGGGACATTTTGACCCGACCCAACCCGCTCGTTTGTAGTCTCGTTCACTTGAACCGGTTTGGACCCAACCTGATTTGAAAAACATGTTTCGAAAAAGTTTTTTCCCCAAATCGGTTTAAACCCTATACCAACCGATTTGTCTGTTTTATTCATCTACCCGGTTTGGTTTATTAAAAATAAAAAACGGATTTGTACACCTCTAACAACAACTGTAGGATCGAATTCGGACCCAAATGAGTCTATCAGAAGAACTATTCCTGATTTGAACTGCGGAAATAGACAAATCAGGTTCAATTCACCGAGTATTCACTTTCAACTGTTGATTCTATTGATCTGGATGACGTTTACAATCGACTCAACACTTCGGCAGCACTTCGTGGCTCACCGGAAGACAACACCCACACTTCTTCTTGATTTCGCCCGAAATGACACTATATATAGTGTCCTGATTCCACTCGAACATACAAGATCATCAGGAGCGGAATCAGACGTTTACATATCGAGCGAAATCAAGACTTAAAACACTTCGGGCGGAATAAGACTTTTATGTGATTTCGCTCCAAATGATAATATGTCATTTTGAGCGGAATCAGCACAAAAACTCATATTCTCGATTCTCGTGCCCTGAACTAACCTATTCTATACAAGACTCGATACAAGACGTAGACGACATGCGGATGCACCAACAACAACCTTATTGTTTTAATATATATTATTTTTTTAATCTTTTTACATTATAAACACACAACTTTTATTTAGAAAGTTTTTTCAAACTTATTTTTAAATTAAGGGTACATTTTGTCTTGTTTATTTAGGTTTTATAATTAAATATATATATAAATTATGATTAAAAACCAATTTTATTTATTTTCCCCCCATTTCACCAAATTCCCTCCCAATCTTAATTCAATTCCCGCTCCCTCCTCTAAATTGAGTTCCCTCCCACCATTTCAATTTTCAGTTTTTCATCAGCCTATAGATAATTAGATACTACACAGCAACTCGGTTTCACATTTTCCTCTTTCACCAACAAAACCCCCTTTTCTTTCCCTCTTATTCTTCTTTGATTTTGAGAGTGAAGTGTTAAAGTAGCGAGAGAAACTTTTACCTCTCGATCTGCTCACGTTGTTCTACAGGTAAATGTGTATTTAGATTCTGAATGTTGGATGTCCGTATCGACTTTGATCTACGATTAAGTTGTTTTTTTTATTTATGACATGATTTCGCTGAAATAGGTACAATCGATAAAACTATCTTTTTTGCAAATTTTATTTGTTCCATGTTTCGGTAAAAGCTTATGTTGATTTACTTGTTTTTTTTTTTTTGTTGAATTTGGATATTGCTTCAGTAAATATTATCGAGTAGTGATGGTGTTTATTACATTGTGTATTTTATATGGGTGTTTTTAACCAACTTTAATGCTCGAACAAATTGATATTGTGTGGATGTAAGATAAGGGCTTCAGTATAACTCAACTGTGTGATAACTTTATTGTCTAGTATTTTTTATGCTTGTATTAAGCTTAATTAATAAACAGTTCGACTTTTTAAGTTCTTTTTTTACTATAAAAAATGTTAATTTTGATATTGATCAATGGATGTTTAGTTTTAAGTTTACTAACTTACAGATCAATGGACGTTTAGTTTTAAGTTTACTTGTGTATTTATATTGATTTAAAAGTGTGATCTAAATTGTTTGTTTTGTTGGCTGGTGCTTATTGTTGATGAAGCAATACATGTAAGCATTTTTATGACTAAAACAAACTTATTATGTTTTGATTGGTTTGTGAACTTCTAAAGCTTTTTAAACAAAATCCGTTGTATTAAATGCTAAAAAGGAATAGTGGGCATGTCTATCACATGGAAGATGATACATGAAGAGGCATGGATCTGTAAAATCGACCCATGTTATCCAACCTATCTCTAATTATGAAGTTTTTTTTTTAATTAAGTCGATGCTCTCGAATTTGCTTTATATTGGTCACTTGATCATATCTAATATTTGTGTGTTCATTTGCAGATTGTAGCTACCATGATGCCTGATGAATATAGGTGAAAAAAGGTAGCATGACAACCCAAAATTACATGGTCTTTATTATGTTTGTTTATGGTAACCTAACTTTTATATAAAGATTTGATCTTTATGTTAAATTTGATTACCAAGCATATATTATACACAATAATCTATTTTTTTAAAATATTATTTTAACCTTCTTCAGGTGATGAACCTGGTGTTCCACTTTGACCAACTAAAGAAAAAAAGATGTAACACAACTAGTGACCTGCTTATAATTAAACTAATAAAATTGCAGATTTGGATACTTTTATAGGTACAATTGTTGAATGAGGAAATAAGGCAACTGCGACAAGCAAACGAAACAAAAAGATTAGAGAAAGAAAAAGAAAGAGCAGAGAAACTCAAAATGATGGAGCAGTTTAAGGAAAATTGGATTGCAAATGCCGACATGAAAGAACGAGTTCAATTCACAAGTAGACATTCAAATTGATGAATGTGATGTGTTTACTTGGTGTTGATACATATCGTGTGGATACGGCTCGACTCGGTTCGACTCAGCTACGAAGTGAAGGCCGTAGTCAAGACAACCTCCTGTCTTGACTCGGTATGCGATTTACTTTGTAACGTTTGCGTAAATGCAACTGCGTGTGTGTAGTTTGCATTTAGTTTATGTGTTATGTGTTATGTTTGTTTGTTTGTTGTATTGGCCCAGTTGACAAAGCCCAAGTCAAAGTCCATGTGAAGAAGTCTGAGCCCAAGCCCAACATGTTGGACGAAATCAGGGGATTTCATATTGGACGAAATCCCTTTGGATGAAATCCAAATAAGACGAAATCACAACATGTTGGACGAAATCCAAGCAGTTCTTGTTTTCGTCAACTTGTTGGTATAAATACTCAGACACAGAACAGAAACACTAACGAAGTCTGAATAGATTTCTCGGAGCGAACACACTGTAAACACACACACACTGAGAGTTTACGAGAGCATCTTGTAAACATTGTATTGTAACCGTTTTCTAGATTAATACAATGCAGCGTTAATCGTGAATCTTGTGTTTTACGTGTTCGTCACTTGGTTTAACTTACCCGCTTGGATTCCGCACTTTCGGGTTTGTCGGAAAACAGGGAATAGAGGTTACTCGATCCTCCGGGTGGACCTACAATTGGTATCAGAGCATTGGCTCGATTCCTTGTTAAAACCAAGTAGATTTTCATGTGTTTCCAGTTTTTTTCTTGATTTTTGAAACAAAAAGTTTATATTTTCAGAAAAATCAGGTTTAAATCTTTGAAAATCTGGTGTTTTTGTTGATTGTTCTTATAAAAATCTTGCTATTTTGTATTTATACATGTTAAGAAAGGATTTTTATTGAACATTTGCAAAAAAATTGTATTCGGAAAATTTTCCGGTGGCTGAAAAACTCATTGATTTCATCAGAAAACTCATCAAGTTCATCTCATCTTCAAAGTGTTCTTCAAATATTATTGAGTTTGAATCTGGTTGTTTGAGTATATGAATTGTTATTGATTATAAAAACAATTGTTTGACAACTGTATACACAACAATGATGAAAAGTTGAAATTAGGGAGCTTCGAAAACAGATAAAGGTAAGGAGTGTTTGAAAAGGAAGCTTGTGTCAGGATAAGGTTTGAGTGTTTTTGATAAATATCTCAATAGTCAACGAAATCAATCAGTCAACTATATCAAGCTCACGAAAACACCCTTGCTGAAATCACCTGGGCCGAAAACACTCCCTGGGCCCAAATCAGATCTTGGCCGAAATCACCTTCCTTGTTGCCGAAAACACTCTTGCCGAAAACACCCCGGTAGAAAACACTTGTTGGCCGAAATCCCTTATCAACAAGTCTGGTCGAAATCACTTGTATTGGTCAACGAAATCACAAAGGTCTTGACAAACAAAAGTCTGACGAAATCAACTTATTCTAGTCAACCAAATCACATTTAGTCAACAAAATCAAGCTGTTGGACGAAATCACTTGCTGATTGGACGAAATCACTTGTTGTTGGACGAAATCACTTTTCCTGGCCAAATCAGAAGTGTCAGTAAAACATTTCAGCAACGGAATCACTTTTCCTGACGAATCAGAAGTGTCAGTAAAACATTTCAGTTACGAAATCACTTTTCCTGACGAAATCAGAAGTGTCAGTAAAACATTTCAGTTACGAAATCACTTTTCCTGACGAAATCAGAAGTGTCAGTAAAACATTTCAGCAACGAAATCACCATTTCAGCAACGAAATCACCATTTCAGCAACGAAATCAAACATATCAGCGACGAAAACCCCTATTTTCATCACATACTTGTGTTATTCTTAAACAGAAGACTTTTAAATCATATTTAACTGTTTGATTTGTGTGATTTGTTCAGGTATTAGTCATTAAACATCAAAAATGAGTTCGAACTGGTGGGGTAATCCGTCACGTTTATCTCCATCATGGGCCGAAAATCCCGCACCCACTTCTGCAATACCAGTGCGACATAATACTGATATGTATTATGGAACTCCTAGCACTTCTGCAAGACCTTCTTCACACGCTCCACTTCAAACGGCGTTTGTCACAAGCACAGATTTATATGGCAATCCGATACAAGTTCCTGTAAAGCCAGCTCCAACCACAGACTTGTATGGAAATCCATTACCACCAGTTGCTTCACAGTGCCATCGTTCTACGGTAGCACCATCATCTCTTGATCCAAGGAACTGTAGTCAAACAAAAACGGCGTTTTATGTTAAAATTGTCAAAGATGCCAGCAATGGTGAATCATCGCGAAACGATGACAGTTCTGAACATGACAGTAGTTCAGTTGAAGACGTTTCAACTTCAGTTGAAGATGTTACAACTTCAAGTTCAAGTTCAAGCGAGGATGGATCTGAATGTGAATCATCAAGGGAGGTTGTTGATTCTGATGCATATAGGTCAACATCTGAGAGTGATTCCAGTCAGGTATGTGTCGATGAACCAACTGTTGTTAATTGTGATAATTGTGCTAGTTTAAGTGTTAAATGTGCTGATTTAGATGCTAATATGTCTGAGTTGCAAAGCAAACATGATGCTTTAAATGCTAAATATGTTTCTTTAGATGCTAAGTGGTGTGATTTGCAAAGCAAACATGAGGATTTGCAAAACAAATTTGAAGTGACAAATATGCACAATCAAAAGTTGATAGTGGATCTTTCAAAATGCACAGAGGCCAACATGTTTCGTGAAAATTATGAAAAGGAATTTAAAAAGATAATTGAAACATTAAAACATGATAAGAACGAGCTAACGAAAATGGTTTCAAGAAAACAAACTGAAATAAACCTTTACATCAATAGGCTCGAGATAATGCAAAAAGAAATGGCTTGTGTTAAAACTGAAAGTGAGGCGATCCGACTCAAGTTAGACAGCTATTTAAGCTCTAGCTATGTGCTGGATCACATCATTGATGTTCAGAAAAAGAAAACTGATGTCACATGCATAGGTTATAAGAAGTGTCCACCACCTATTAAACACGATTATTCTTCGATGCCTAATGAGGAAAATAAACCTCATTTTGAGCCCTCAGTTTCATTGAGCCTTGAGGAATTCACAATTGGGCTAGGTTACAAAAAGGAAGTATCCTCAGATTCGGATGAATCAACAGATGCGAAAGTGTCAACAGCTGAACGAAATCAGGATCCTCCAGTCATTGTTGAGGATGCTGATTTGTCAGATGATGAATCCGAGAATACTAACTCTGAACAGTCAGAAACGGTAACAAAAGAGGAAAACATACCTCTCGAAAATCACATTCTTTGTGATCCACCTGCAAAACCGTTTGTGACTGCTACAGCCAAGTCTGTTGAATCCTCATCTGGAAGCTGTGAAAGCGTGAACTTGCTTTACACGTTGATTGGATCTGATAAAATATACTCAGACAATGATTTTCCAATCAAGAATGTCAATCAATCTTTGATTGATAAAGTTTTCGAAGATTCTACCAGTAAGTTTTTGGGAAAGTCGAGCCTAGGAGTTGTAGTAACTCAGTGTGCTCCTATCCCAAAATCCGAAGTTAGAAAGAAATATGGGAATCAAAAATTGCAAAAACAAAACAATCAACGAAAGCAAAATCACGCTGCCCAAGGAAAGGGAAAAGGCAAACAGAGCCAAAACAAGAAAAAGATTCAGAAGATAAACTTCGTGAAATCCAGAGGGACTGATAAAATTGAAACTTTCGAAAACAAATCCAACACGGATTTTGTTAAACAAAGTAAAATTTTGAAAAGAAACAGTCAAAACAATTACACACAACACACAAACGGTTGTGATGCATGACCAAGTACCTCAAGATCACGAAGTTCATCATCAAGCTCTTACTGTTATGATACTCCGAGGTTTGTTGAGCGGAGATCATGTTTTGAATGCAGTGAGTATGGGCACATTGTCAGAAATTGTCCATATCTCACGAAAGGAAAGGCAAAAGTTGATGCCCCCCATGGTAACAAATACCATAAAAGATCTGTTTCACCAAAACATGACCCTCGTCTTGTTAAACAACAAGAAGTGAAACAGATAAAGAAACCACGGAAAAATGTTGAAAAGCTTTTAAAACCGGAGGTTGTCCAAACAAAATCTGTTGAATCAAATGTTAAACATGAAAAACAAAAACAGATTTGGAAACCAAAACCAGTAACTATTTCAGGGGGAGCTACATCAATTCCGAATCATCGGGAAATGGATGTCACAATTCTCGATGATGACGGATGACCCAAGTCTGTGAAGGCTTGGGTCCCCCTCTCCAACTAATCTCTGAATGAGTGTGCAGGATGTTCCAGGAGGAACTATTGATAGTCTTAGGATTGTTGATAGTGGAGCGTCCATACACAAGATCGGCGACAGAAGGCTCCAAAATATTGTTACATCTAGGAGAATATTGTTGCCATTGATGGAGAGGAAAAAGGAATGAAGTTGAAAAATTCGACCAGATGAAATATGTTCCAAAGTTTGGTTGTTATGGTTTTTGATCGGGTCAACATGAAAGATTCCAATGAAAAGTACGCGCCTGTAGCACGTCTGAAACTTTTTGAAGATTCATGGATTTTTCTTCCACAAGAAGTTCAAAGTCCACAAGATGAACGTGTAGGGTCCTTTTCTCTACGGTGTGATTGAAGAAAATGTGTTGGTTGAACAAACCAACTGGGTGTGCGGATGCCTTGGCGTGGATTGAACAACCGCACACTACTACTTCTCAAAGAGAAAGACAAAGACCTTCGCTGGTGCAATGTGGAAGACCAGCCAGACCCAAAGGTTTATGATCTTGTTGCGGTGAAGGGATTTCTCAGTAGCTGCAAAATCGACTTTGAAATCCACACCTGGTGGATATCCAGTTTAGGAGAGCGCTCAGATTCCTTGCAATATACGGTTTTTAATTTCTAATCTCTCCTATACTTGTCGATATTTAGGCTGCTTTATGAATAATTATTATCTCGTACAACACTCCTTGACCTGACACGTTGAACTCGAATATCACTTCACACGTGATTGTTTCACTATGAAACTCATCAATGTTGTCATGGTCCACACCGATTACCGACATGCCAACTGATTTTTCCAAAATTCGATAAATCAATTCTGATTAAAATTAATTTTGGTATACGGCATTAAGGTAAAACATGAATTAAACCAACATCGAAAAATCATTTTTGTAAATATCTTTGTGTTTTTAAAATTATTGTAAGTTTGTTGATTTTAGGGGGAGTAATTCCAAAATTTGAAAAATTCAAAAACATCGAAAAATTTCAAAACCCAAAAACATTAGAAAAACAAAAATGAATTTCCTGGCGAGCAAAAGAGAAAATGATAGTACATCAGTGGTCTGTCTAAACCTTTTTAACTAAATTGCAAAATGAAAAATGTTAAGCAGCTCTATATAAGATGTATCGGTAGGCTCACAATCATCTTAAAGTGTGCAGGGTGATATAAACCTAAATCGACTGAAGACCAGGTGGGAACCACTCATTGGCATATGGTCTTAGTACCAAAATTTCGTTTAAGAGATTGCCGAGGTTCTGAGATATGTGGTCTTTATGCTGTTTATCAACTGGGTATCATGGTTGTTTCTTTTACCGAAACAAACAGAGACAAAGTCTAGATCTTCCATGATATCATACATACGTGTACATATTGCATTCGACCTCAATAAGTGATCAACAATCACATGTCCACAAAACAAGTGATAATATATCACATTTATCCGGGAGTCAAGTTCGTCTCTTTGCTGTACGAAAGTACTGACCTGTTCACGGACTTGCTCTTGAGCCCTCATGCATATGAAAATCAAGTTCCTCATTAATAAGTGATTCTATCACATAGGGCTTGTTTTCAATCAAAATAAGTGAGTTACTCACATCTTTTTATACGGAAAAACAGATGATAAATGGTATACTCACCAGTAAGATGAACTCTCGTGCATACCTTGATACGTGTGTCGTGATGTGGATGAACATCGGTCGGTAAGTATAAATCATACCTTAACGTATCCCCTCGCCATGATTACATATGATAAGTTGAACTTATGTGGATAACAATACCGATAATCGTTATAGGATGTTTATCTAATTGTTAACAAAAAGAACAACAAGAGCGTTTTGGCATGACCGTACACTGATATGATTCTCTTACCCTCGAAACTCGCAAAAAGAATGTCTGTATATATTTACTTTTCTTAGTTTCTGCAACTCTGTATATATTTATTTAATGCTTTCAGTCTTTAAGTTTTAAATATTCAAAATGCCAAAAAGATTTTAGGTGTGTTTTAATATAAACTTTCTAAAAGTCAAAAAGATTTTATTTCTTCTTTAGTTTTGATTAACCGATGTTGGAACTCAAGTCTTCGTTGCCTGAAATCTGAATGAAAACCAAAACGACTGAATCTTCATAAACGGTCAGAGTTTGCTAGTTTTGAAAGTTAATAATCTAAATTGAAAAATCTGTTAACTTTTCAAACTAAACTGTCGGACGGTAGTTGAATGAGAATTGGTCTCATGTGTGTCATTTGTTTAATGTTAACTATATTCTAAGCAGTTGTTCTCATTACGCGTTTAGCTTTCTTGCATGTGCAGATGCTAAAGGCAAGGAGAACATGTTCGATGATAAGCTTCGGAATGAAGACATGACATGGAGGCACTCAAATGATAAAGATGATCGAGTGGCCGCTGATCAATCACCAACACCACAAGGATCTAAAGTATCGAAAATCAAAAGATTCACAGCATAATCAAAGGGGGAGTTTGTTAACACACTACCTAAATGAAAAGGGAGTTTGTTGATACACTTTCTACTTACGACGCGTGAAGACTTTGAAGATCCTACGACAAGAATGAATGAACCATCAAGAGATGGAGAACGAGATTACGAACCTCGCGAGCAGCATCCAAGGGGAAGTTTGTTGATACATATCGTGTGGATACGGCTCGACTCGGTTCGACTCAGCTACGAAGTGAAGGCCGTAGTCAAGACAACCTCCTGTCTTGACTCGGTATGCGATTTACTTTGTAACGTTTGCGTAAATGCAACTGCGTGTGTGCAGTTTGCATTTAGTTTATGTGTTATGTTTATGTTTGTTTGTTTGTTGTATTGGCCCAGTTGACAAAGCCCAAGTCAAAGTCCATGTGAAGAAGTCTGAGCCCAAGCCCAACATGTTGGACGAAATCAGGGGATTTCATATTGGACGAAATCCCTTTGGATGCAATCCAAATAAGACGAAATCACAACATGTTGGACGAAATCCAAGCAGTTCTTGTTTTCGTCAACTTGTTGGTATAAATACTCAGACACAGAACAGAAACACTAACGAAGTCTGAATAGATTTCTCGGAGCTAACACACTGTAAACACACACACACTGAGAGTTTACGAGAGCATCTTGTAAACATTGTATTGTAACCGTTTTCTAGATTAATACAATGGGGCGTTAATCGTGAATCTTGTGTTTTACGTGTTCGTCACTTGGTTTAACTTACCCGCTTGGATTCCGCACTTTCGGGTTTGTCGGAAAACAGGGAATAGAGGTTACTCGATCCTCCGGGTGGACCTACACTTGGAAGGGATCATTTTAATATTTCGTCTTATAATGATTTCAGGACAAGAAACAATATAAAGCATGGGGAACAATACTAGGCTAAAGAGATAACTCTGTTGTGCATTAAAAAAAACAAGAGGTATGTATTTCTTTGATAGCAATATCACCATGTAGATGTTCATGTTCATGTTCATGTTCATCTTTAGTTTCATTTTGACTCGTGCAGCTGTGCTTTTTGTTTAAATTGGATACATACAATTTTTAATGTTGTGCATTATTGTAACGTGATATTTTGTTAGGCAATACGGTTCTGGTTGCAAGTATGAATTGAAGACGTTGGTATTGGGTTGCAAGTATGATGACATCGGTTCGGGACTCTATTGTATATCCCTTTCATCATCTTTAGAGATATATGTATTTATGTTACTTTAAAACTCTTGTAATCTTGTGTTACTTTGAAACCTTTGTAATTTGTATTCTTGGGTTATATTATATTGGTTATAATTTAATTTTGTTTTTTTTTTTGTATATTTTATTTTCATTTTTAGATAATTTGTTGATGATGTAATTTACTGGGAATTTTTAATAAAATTTACTGGAAATTAATATATATATATATATATATATATATATATATATATTATTTCTCTAAAACACCAAGATATTAAGAAAAAATAGTTTTTTGTTAACATATCAAAAGATGCGGTTATAGAACCCGCATCTTTTAAGTATATTAGGGAAAAGTAGTTTATTTGTTAATATATTAAAAGATGCGGTTCTAGAACCCCATCTTTTGGACCCACATTATTTGGTGTATAGCCAAAAGATGCCTTGCCATAAGATGCGGGTCTATAACCGCATCTCATAGGCAATTTAATCGCATCTTTTAGTCAAATTTGTGCTAGTGCCATGATCCATCCCCTATATATATATATATATATATGAAAAAAGTAGTAAATGTCGCAATGCTCGACGATTTCGATCAATATATTTGCGTGATTGTTTGCATTAAATCTTATTCTGTGATATTAATACCTGGTAAATGTTGTAATCAAGATGGACAACGAAGTGAATCAGGAAAACCAAAATAACGATAATAATGGAAACCAAATAGATAACAGTGTCATCCAACATATAGTGGCACAAGGGATTATAGACGCTATGCCATATATTATCAAGACTGTTAAAGAAGCGGAAAATAATAAAACTAATAGTGGAAGTAAACGACCACCTACTGAACCAGTCACAGCATGAATAATGACCATTACTTCAATTGCCTATTCCAAAAAGAAGAAGAACCATGTCATATGGTTGTTCTTACAAAGAATTCTGGTCTTGCAAACCAATAGAATTCTCTGGCAATGAAGGTGCCATTGCAGCTCTACGTTGGATAGAAAAGACTGAGGCAGTCTTAAAATAAGCAAATGTGAAGAGGAAGATAAAGTTATGTTTGCCTCTAATCTTTTTAAGAATGCAGCTCTAGAATGGTGGAATACTATTCTCTAGTCTAGGGGAAGTGACAGAGTCTATAATATGGAATGGACTGAGTTTAAGAACATGGTCGAAAGAAAATTTTGTCCTCCCAATGAAAAAGAACAAATCGCTAATAAGTTCTTAAACCTTAGAATGACTGGACTAGACTGCAAGGGTTACACTACCGTATTCTTCGAATATGCTAGAATAGTGCCAACCCTAGCCTCACCAGAACTAGTATTAATCTCCCGTTACATTTGGGGATTAATTAGTGAAATCAGACATGTAGTCAAGGCAGCTAGACCACAAACCATAGAAGAAGCAGTAGAACTAGCCAATACCTTGCTTGATGAACTAGTATGTACACAAGAAGAAAACTAGAGGAAGAACGTAGTCCAAAAGCTTACCCAAGAATTTCGCTACGGTAATTCCAACTGTGGGAAGAATATAGGTTCTACTTCTGCACCTTACTATAAGTACTGCAAGAAGAAACATTCGGGAAGATGTTCCATATACTTTAACTTCTGCAAAATATCAGGACACAAGGAAGAAGACTGCAGGAAGAAACCCAGTAATGGAATATGCTTCAATTGTGGAGAAAAGGGGCATATCAAGCCAAACTGTCCGAAACTAGCTCCAGCCATGAACAACAAGACTACTAAGAAAGCTAGAACCTTTGTTCTGACTGCGGAAAAAGCCAAGATGATTCCGGATGTGATTGCCGGTACGTTTTTAGTTAATGATGTTTTTGCTAAAGTATTATTTGACTCTGGTGCGAACCAAAGTTTTATTAATACTTCATCCTACAAACTTCTCAATCAACCATTAACTAAACTTCAACAAGAATGCTTAGTAGTGACAACAAATGGAGAATCCATTAAGATCACTGAAATATTGCAGGGAGCAAGAATAAAAATTTTAAACCATAATTTTATTGCTAACCTTTACCCAATGAATCTGGCTGGATTTGATATCGTGTTAGGAATGGATTGGTTAATAGCCAACCATGCCAGTATTCTATGTGTCTTCCCTCCTCCCTGTGGGTTTTTCTGGTAGCTATCTCCTTGCACTTTGTTAGCCATTGATTTTCTTTTGCCAAGCTTTTCCCATCACCGTAGACTATTGTTGTGTATCAAACAAAAAAACCTTAGCAATTCACAAAGGATGATATGTTAGGTTATATACAAGTAAAGTTCCCCACATCCAGGAACTTACATATATTTTTCTTTCTTCTTGTTGGTTAATTTACATAGTTTGTTTGCGCTTGCTATAAGTTATTTAGTATTTTTAAAATTTTCAACTTTCAAGTGTCATGAAGTGTTTTGTGCGAACATTTATCCATCAACATCCTAGAAGTTAATCTTAAATTTCCTGGCTATTGTATGCATAATTGCAATGTCTGCGTGGAAGGGCATAACTAGTATTAAATGGCAAACTAGGTGTGCATGGGTGTGGGCTATTATGTGTTACATTAGAGGCTACTTGCTAGTCTAATTAGTTCCCATGTGAATTTTCCTTTTCATTTCTGTGTAAATATACAGGGATTGATTTTTTAAGGGTTAATAAATTTATTTCCTCTTATTCTTAAATAGTTTACTTGAACAGTTTCAATTGCCAAGCAAAGTGCACCACCACGCATTGGCAAACATAAATAGTTTTTTTTTAAAGCCATGAACACATCCGATAACGCCTTTTCCTCTCTTCTCCTTTGCTCTACACCTTTTTATCTTGGCTTTTAGATTCTTGAGAATAATCGACAACACCAAGTCCCCCTCTTTCACATACTCACATCTCCAGGGTAAGATAATAGTCATTGACCGCTTCCCATATACCTTCTTTCAAGTACTGAAAAACCCAAAAGGGTAAGGCCCGAAATCTACCTGATTACAAGACAAGACTAAAGGCGGATCCGAATGAATCTGTGTGGGTGCTACAAAGTTTGCGTTAGGCCACACCGACATGACTCCGTCACAAACTAGAACCCGATCGATCTTGTTGAGACTACACCTATTGCTGGGTACAAATGTGAACCCCAAACTCCGTCATAAACTAGAACCTGATCGATCTTGCTTAGACTAGACCCATCGCTGGAGACAAATGTGTTAGAATTAGCTCCAACTGGACTTCTGTTTTTCGTTTCTATGGAAATATATATGGCTAAATTTATAATGGAATGATAACTTTTAATCCTCTCATCTTTGCTTAGTTTCCACAAACAACCTTGTTGATGCAGATTTTGTGTCCGATGCTTGTCGAATAGATTAGATTTATTTTATGCTGAATTTGTAATAGTTAGTGAAACGGTCTAACGAACGTGTATAGACCCGCTCGTTTGAAGTGTCAAACGAGATGGTTATTTGTTTGACCGTGTGTGTTTGAAAGACAAAGGGGTGTAGCTATAAATAGCAACCCTTTGTCATTTCAAACACTTGGAAGTTTTAGAGGTTTGAGTCCTCACAGGGAGAGATCACCACTTGGTCTCTCCCCGGATGTGTACTCCTTTGGTATGGTTCGGTTAGCTTGTTAATCGGGCCGGTTTGCTTTGTTATGTTATCAAATCTATACAAGTATTTCATCCGTCTCTAATCTTCCCGTCTATGAACATAATCATGATAATCACGGTTTCGGTCCCGAAACACGGTCCTACAATTGGTATCAGAGCCATGGTGCCCGATTTAGTAAATCTAACCGTTTACTAAATCACATGTGCTCTAGATCTGTGATTTTTGTGCTTTTTGTTCAAGATGTAAAAATGGTGAAAACGGAAAAACCCAGATCTGGATCGAGATATTCAGATCTAGCTGAAACAGAACATATACGAGTGTTAGTTTTTCTGTTTTACACCAAACAAATCAAGTTTTCATCTTGTTTCTAAATATTTTTCGTCAGATCTGGGAATAAACAGTGGCTCTGTTCTTGATGTTCTTGGCGGCTGTTAAAGAAATTTTAGGGTTTCTGACGAAACCCCACTTCCCATGACGAAACGAAACCCTTCGGCGAAACAGATCCTGTTTCGTCGACTTCAGACATCATTCTGTTTTGTCGACAAGAATTCAAGATCCATTTCGTCGTTCAACACACTTCAAATCTGTTTCGTCGACCAGAGATCTGTTTCGTCGGCCAACATTAAGAAATCAGTTTCGTCGTCTCAGTTATTTCGTCGGCTCCCCAAGTCTTTCAGCTGGTATCGCTAATAAAGAGAGACAGAGATGATGATTATCGGCTGGTGTGTTTGAGGGTACCAACTGATTTGGGGGTTTGTAGGTGTGAATCGATGATTGAACTGATTTTTTCATTTGGGGTTTTGGTTCTTTGGATATCAAAGACACAGAAAGGGTTCTGGCTGCTGCTGATTGTTTATCGATGAAGAAGTCTTGGGTATCGCCGATGAGAGAGACAGAGATGGAGATGTTGGCGGTTGAAATTCCGATCTCCATGTTTATTATCTGGATCCGTGTTGAAAGAGAAGTAATTTGGGGTTTCTTTGAAGATGGAATCGCTGAAGATGATATCAGCGGATGGCTGTGATGTTCGTGGCAGCTGAATGTGGAATCTGTAAAGTTTGATGTTGTTGTCTACTGTACAAGGAAGATTTAGACACAAAGTAGGAGATGTCGGCTGATACATGTGCCTGCCACTAGGTTTTTGCAATGATAATCTATTGCATGGGCTTTAATTCTTGTGTTGGGCCCATGTTTATTACAATGACCATATGTTCATTTTTTTTTGGGCTGCACATGGAGCATAGAGGTTTGAGCATGGTTTGGCATTGGGATTATGGACCAAATATTTAGACTCGTGAGTTGCAAAGTGGGGTTCGGGTGTTCGTAAAGTTTATATGAATCACGCTTCAACGACAAATTCTTACGGGTTCGGGAGCGCGCGGGATGATGCGGCATGATGAAAACAAAAGATGATGATATTTTGAAAATTGTGGGGTAGTCCCGGTTACCGATGCAAATGTCAAAAATGGTGACGCGACTATTATGGGCCAAAAACCAAGAACGGTATGTTTACTTCCGCACGTCAATGTTTATGATTGTTATCGGTTATTCGTAAATGTTCGAAAGCATTTTGTTTATTGTCATATTCTCGCATTTGAAAACGAACGTATGAACCTAGAATGTCAATACCGGTCCTAACGAGTTCACAAAGTCTTTGGAGGGATACAAGTCGGATCCTACGGGGTACTAGGCGAAATTTCTTTATCAACTAGAATATGCAAAGAAGAAAGTTTTTTGTTTATTGTCATATTCTCGCATTTGGTAACGAATGAATGAACTTGGAATGTCAATGCTGGTCCTAACGAGTTCACAAAGTCTTTGGAGGGATACAAGTCGGATCCTACGGGGTACTAGGGGACGTTCTTATTCAACTAGAATATGCAAAGAAGAAAGTCGTTTTCGTGATTTTTCGGAACCGAGAACATTCAGTGAAGATTGACGACAGTTCCGCTAAGTGAAGGGAATTGGTGAACATTAAGGGAATTGGTGAACATTTGAAAGTTGACGACAGTTCCTTTGAAGTGGAGGGAATCTGTTAAGGTTTAGAGATCTTACCAAAGAAATGGGGGAATAAAAATTTTCGTATGTTTAATTTTTCGGTAAATTTCTAAACGCAATCACAGGTGGTAGAGTTTGTGATTTTCTGGTGATACTAACGGTTCGGCGTGGAATGTTTTGCACAGACACATATTTGAGGATTTTAATTAATTCTCCAGCTAGCATGAAGAGTTTTGCACGGAAACATACAGGCATCTTAAGTGTACAGAAGTTACAAAAGCGCTGTTCACTGAAGACCTGGGGAATCTTTATGAAAGCTGATAGTTCAAGACTGAAGACCTGCAGGATTCGGTTTTGGGTTTGATGTTTCTTTGGGATTTTACAGGGATCTGGGGGTAACTCAATTCGTTGAGTTTGCAAACGATGTACTTGGTCTAGCTGACTTCCTGAGTACTGATGCGGAAGATCCGTAGTGCATTACGTGGTCAACTTCACAAAGGCGAGACAATGAGATCTGGATGTATTTCAACTAAGCATGTTGGTTGAGCTTGCAAGGGATACACTTGGTCTAGCTGACTTTCCTAAGTGTTGATGCTGAAGATTAAAGTGCATTACTTGGTCGATTCCACAAAGACGGTTTACAGAAGACAATTCACCAGATGCCTCTACCAATGTAGTATGCTTGAAGATCAAGACTTGATGCAGTTTTTAAAGAATGGAACCCTTATCAAATGCCGGTTGGAGTATTGGAAGATCAGCGGAAGATCGGTCAATTGAGCCTTTTGAGGAAATTGCACAACACCCAACACGGGTACGTATACTTTGAGGGGGAACTATTATACAAGAAGCATCAAGATACTACTTACCTGGATCATCGGTCAAGGGGGAATTTGTTAACACAGAGAAAATGAATACTTGACTGAAGATCCATTGCAGTTGCATTTTCGGCATTCGACAGCAACGGACAAGGGGGAATTTGTTGATGCAGATTTTGTGTCAGATGCTTGTCGAATAGATTAGATTTATTTTATGCTGAATTTGTAATAGTTAGTGAAACGGTCTAACGAACGTGTATAGACCCGCTCGTTTGAAGTGGTCAAACGAGATGGTTATTTGTTTGACCGTGTGTGTTTGAAAGACAAAGGGGTGTAGCTATAAATAGCAACCCTTTGTCATTTTAAACACTTGGAAGTTTTAGAGGTTTGAGTCCTCACAGGGAGAGATCACCACTTGGTCTCTCCCTGGATGTATACTCCTTTGGTATTAGTTCGGTTATCTTGTAATCGGGCCGATTTGTAATGTTATACTACCGGATAGATTTATAATACTTTTAATCCTCTCATCTTTAATTAGTTCCCCAAACAATTTCTATTGAGCAAAGTGCACCACAACGTGTAGGATTCAAACCTACATCATGATTTTATCTTTTAAACATGTGAATATGAAACAAGTATACATTTCGGATGCTATTTCCTCTAATGCAAGATTCCGAAATACTATGTTAGCTCTTCGGAAGTTGTCTGGCGTGTGCCTAAAAATCATTCACTAAACTAGTGACAAGTTGGTCAATGGAAGATTTTGTTTTTGAAAATTTTAAAAGCCCCAGATTAATTAACATGACACACGACATGTTACAATATTATTTTTCACGGGTTTCATCTCTGTCCTCTACCCGTTTCATGATTAACATCTTTATTTTTGTACGATTTAGTTCTTAAATCGTAAGACAAATACTTGCACTTGGAAAGACGGGTAGAAGTTTTTTTAAAAGTTAAACGAACACAATATGTCCTAAATCATCATAATTCAATTTCAAATGAACATATATTTACAATAAAGTGTTGAAAACATACTATTGTTACATAAATGTAAAACAATTTATACACTATTACATAGATTATATAAGCTGCATCACAACACACAATTCCAAAGCAACAATATACAAACAAGGAGCATTTCAATCTATTAAGGTGAACCATGTTGCTAAGGATTTATCTTATTTTTATTCTTCAAATTCTTAGCCAATTTAGTAGCAGAACTTGCCATAGTCTCACCCATCATCGTGGAAACATGCTTCTCTTTTGGAGGGATAACGCTTGCTGGTTTCTCCTTTGTCTTCCCTCCTCCCTTTGTGTTTTTCTGGTAGCTATCTCCTTGCGCTTTGTCTGCCATTGATTTTCTTTTGCCAAGATTTTCCCAATCACCGTAGACTATTGTTGTGTATCAAACAAAACAACCTTAGCAATTCACAATGGATGATATGTTAGGTTATATACAAGTAAAGTTCCCCACATCCTGGAACTTACAAATATTTTTCTTTCTTCTTGTTGAGTAATTTACATAGTTTGTTTGCGCTTGCTGTAAGTTATTTAGTATATTTGAAATTTTCAACTTTCAAGTGTCATTAAGTGTTTTGTGTGAACATTTATTCATAAAAATCCTAGAAGTTAATCTTAAATTTCATGGCTATCGTATGCAAAATTACAATGTCTGCGTGGAAGGGCATAACTAGTATTAAATGGCAATCTGGGTGTGCATGGGTGTGGGCTATTATGTGTTACATTAGAGGCTACTTGCTAGTCTAATTAGTTCCCATGTGAATGTTCCTTTTCATTTCTGTGTAAATATATAGGGATTGATTTTTTAAGGGTTAATAAATTTAATTCCTCTTATTCTTAAATAGTTTACTCGAACAGTTTCAATTGCAAAGCAAAGTGCACCACCACGCATTGGCTTCAAACATAAATAGTTTTTTAAAGCCATGAGCACATCCGATAACGCCTTTTCCCTTTTTGTTCTTCTCCTTTGCTTTACACCTTTTTATCTTGGCTTTTAGATTCTTGAGAATAATCAACAACACCAAGTCACCCTTGTTCACATACTCAGATCTCCGGCGTAAGATACTAGTCCATGATCGCTTCCCATATACCTTCTTTCAAGTACTATATACCTTCTTTCAAGTACTGAAAAATCCAAAAGGGTAAGGCCCGAAATCTACCCTACCTGATTACAAGACAAGACTAAAGGCGAGTGATCCGAATGAATCTGTGTGGATGCCACAAAGTTTGAGTTAGGCCACACCGATATGACTCCATCACAAACTAGAACCCAGTCGATCTTGTTGAGACTACACCTATCGCTGGACATAAATGTGAAACCCAAACTCCGTCACAAACTAGAACCTGATCGATCTTGCTGAGACTAGAACCATCGCTGGACACAAACCTGATAGAATTAGCTCCAATTTGATTTCTTTTTTTCATCTCTTTGGAAATATATATGGCTAAATTTATAATGGAATGATAACTTTTAATCCTCTCATCTTTGCTTAGTTTCCACAAACAACTTCAAACAACTTCTACTGAGCAAAGTGCACCACAACCTATTGGATCTAAACATCAATCATTTTATTATTTTTAAACATGTGAATATGAAAAAAGTATACATATTGAATGCTATATTTGATCTAGTGCAAGATTCCGAAATAACTTCTTGCTCATAGAAAGTTGTCTGTTGAGTACCTAAAAATCATTCACGTACTAAACTAGTGACAAGTTGGTCGTAATTTTGGTTTTTTAACTCTTTAAACGCAGAAGCTTAATTAACGTGACACAGGACACGTTGCAATATTATTTTGGCATGAATTTACGGGTTTCAACTTTGTCCTTTACCGCGTTCCGTGGTTAACATCTTTCTTTCTGTATGATGAGTACAAGGTTTTTTTAAATGCTAAAAGAACATAATATGTCTTAAATCCTCATGGTGTTATTTAGTATTTGTTTTTTTTTTTTTTCAAGTTTCAATTGTCATGAAGTGTTGTGTGCGAACACTTACCTATCAATATCCAAGAACTTAATCATAAATTTCATGGTTGTTGTAAGTTGTGTGTAAAATTACAAAGTATGTGTGGATGGGCTAAATTAGTGTCAAATGGCAATCAGGGTGTGCATGGGTGTGGGCTGTTATACGTTACATTAGAGGCTACATGTTTGTCTAAGTAGTTCCCATAGAATTTTCCTTTTCAATTCTATGTAAATATATTGGTATAGATTTTTTAAGGTTTGATGAATTTTTAATTCCTCTTATGATTCAATAATTTCCTCAAACAATTTCAACTGCCAAGCAAAGTGCACCACCACAAGTTGGCTTTAAACATAAATAGTTTTTTTAAGCGGTGACCGCTGTTGGTTTCAGACTTTATAGTTCTCACTCAGTAACTCACGAACTGATTGCAAAATAGAAAATAAAAAAACCTTTTAATGCAACTCTCAAATATAAGAACTGTACGTGACTTCAAAGTGAATAAGAAAAGCTGCTGCACTTTTATTCATACTGAACATGGCTATTTATAGCCTTACAATGACCCCACATGATGCGAATAAAAAATGGAATAAAAGGAAAGATGCTCTCCTAATCTCCTAAAGAATTGGTAAACTCATGACTCATTCTACCAAAACGTGCAGAAACACCTAACGGTCACTTCATCACACTTGGTCAAACCATTTTACCAACACTCTTATTAAAACAATATAATATAAACTAAGTCTTCATATATCCATCCACTTCACGTGACACATGAAGAATTCTTATTCCATGCAAACTACTGAACAACTCATAACCCGCAATCCGCGACCCACGAACAAACCCGAATAAAGCCAACAATCACCCCCTTAATCGGTGTTTGTTCGTACCCCTTTCTTCACAACAATGTCGGTTCATCATCTTCACATCGGTTCAAGTTGAGCTCTTCCGTTTTCTCCCACTTTGGACACTCCGATATATAATGCCCGACCTGGTTGAACTTGTAACATTTAACCCGGCTCTTGTCCCGTTGTAATCGACCGTCTCCTCGACCTCTCCCGGACTCCCGACCTCCACCTCGGCCACGCCCATAGTCTTCGCGGTTCAATTTACTACAACCACAATGCTCACACTTGTGCTCCTTTTCTTTTGCCTTCTCTTCCGAACCTGCAAACAAGAGTTGGTTTTGATGCTCGGCTTGAGTCTCCTCATCCTTGACCCGTTCCTCATATGCCTTTAGCCGGCCAACAACATCATCAAAACCGACGGTCTTCAAGTCTACAAGCTGCTCTATAGACGCCACCATATGAATGAACCGTTCCTCATATACCAAAGCCTTGTTTATAACAAACAAAGTTAAGTGTGCGGAATCCACTTAACTAAGCCAAACCAAACATAGAACAAAGTAAGAACAGTGGTTTAACCAAAGAAACACAATCGTTTGATTAAACAGGATGAGAAGCAACTGATACAAACACAGTTTACACAAAGTGACCTTCAGGGTATTCTCTCATCTCTCATCTCTCTGTGCTCTCTGTTTCACACAGAAACTATGAGGGGTATTTATACAAGACAGACACAGACCTTGACGAAACAGAAAATAACTCGGTGAAACAACTTTTGGGCCAAACATTGGGCCTGAAGAAGCCCTATAAGCGACGAAACAGGGATAGCCTAAAACAAATTTGATGAAACACAATGTGTTTCGTCAAATACTTAGATTTGCATGACTTTTTCACTTTATGACATCATCATGACATCACAGAGATGATGTCATGGTGATGTGTCACCTGGGACTTGTCCGCGGCTCTCCGTGCTTCGCGTTTCGAACTCTGGGGCGCACGACGGAGGAATGTCGTGACGTCGGGCTTGAGCCGGACCTAACCGAGTCGAGTCGAACCGATCCAAGTCGCGTCCACGTAAAGTGTACCAACAAACTCCCCCTTGGACGCTACTCGTGATGGTTCGTCTTCTGTGATTATTCGTCTTCTGTGTCTTTCATGTCGGAGGATCTTCAAAGTCTTCACGCGTCGTAAGCAGAAAGTGTATCAACAAACTCCCCATTTAATTTAGGAAGTGTGTTAACAAACTCCCCCTTAGAATGAACTCTCCATTGAGTCATGCTTGTGAATCTTTTGAACTTCAATTCTTTAGATCCTTGTGGTGTTGATGAGAGGTCAGCGACAACTCGATCTTGTTTATCTTTTGAGTGTCTTCACGTCGTGTCTTCATTCCGAAGCTTGTCATCGAACATGTTCTCCTCGCCTTTAGCATCTGCACAGGCAAGAAATCTAAACGCATAATGAGAACAACCGCTTGGAATATAGTTTCTATAAACAAACGACACATGTGTGACCATTTTACAATCAACTACCGACCGACAACAGTTTGAAAGTTTAGAAAAATGATCAATTTTAATCCTTTAACTTTCAAAATCTGTTAACTTCGACTGTTTATGAAGATGCAATTGTTTTCCGGCTTACAATCAGGATTTTGGGTAGGATAGACTCGAGTTCCAACATCAGTCAATCAAAAATAAACTAGAAGCAAAATCTTTTTGGATTTTTTTTTTTAAAGTTTATATTAAAACACACCTAAAATCTTTTTGGTATTTTTCATTTTTCAAATGTAAAGACGGAAAGCAATAAATAAATATATACAAAAGATACAGAAACTGAAAGCAGTAAACAAATATTTACAGACATTCTTTTTGCGAGTTTCGAGGGTAAGAGAATCAAATCAGTGAACGGTCATGCCAAAACGCTCTTGTTGTTCAATTAGTTCACATTTAGATAAGCATCCTATAACAATTATCGGTATTGTTGTCCACATAAGCTCAACTTATCAGATGTAATCATGGTGAGGGGATACGTTAAGGTATGATTTATACTTACCGACCGGTGTTCATCCACACACGACACATTCCCGTATCAAGGTATGCACGAGAGTTCATCTTACCGGTGAGTATACCGATTATCATCTGTTTGACCGTATAAAAGATGTGAGAAACTCACTTATTTTGATTGAAAACAAGCCCTATGTGATAAAATCACTTATTTATGAGGAACTTGATTTTCATATGCATGAGGGCACAAGAGCAAGTCCGTGAACAGGTCAGTACTTTCGTACAGCAGAGAGACGAACTTGACTCCCGCAAAGAATCTGTGATATATTATCACTTATTTTGTTTGGACATGTGATTGTTGATCACTTATTGAGGTCGAATGCAATATGTACACGTATGTATGGTATCATGGAAGATCTAGACTTGCGTCCCCGTTATTTTTCGGTAAAAGATACAACCATGATACCCAGATGATAAGCAGCATAAAGACCGAATATCTCAGAACCTCGGCAATCTGTCAAACGAAATTTCGGTACTAAGACCATATGCCAATGAATGGTTCCCACCTGGGACTTGTTCGATTTAAGATTTATATCACCCTGCACACTTTAAAATGATTGTGAGCCTACCGATACATCTTATATAGAGCTGCTTATCGTTTTTCATTTAAGGTTTAAAGAGGTTTAGACAGACCACTGATGTACTATCATTTTCTCTTTTGCTCGCCAGGAAACTCATTTTTGTTTTTCTATTGTTTTTGTGTTTTTGAAATTTTTCGATGTTTTTGGATTTTCAAATTTTGGATTTACTCCCCCTAAAATCAACAAACTAAGATAAAATTTAAAAGACACGAAGATATTTACAAAAACGATTTCCCGATGTCGGTTAACTCATGTTTTACCTCAATACCGTTTACCAAAATTAATTTGAATCAGAAATGATTTTATCGAATTTTGGAGAAATCAGTTGGCATGCCGGTAAGCGGTGCGGACCATGACATCATTGTCTGGCCAAAGAGTGCTGTACGAGATAATAATTCAAAAAGCAGCTTAAATATCGACAAGGTATAGGAGAGATTAGAAATTTAAAACCATATTCTGCAACTGCTTCGTGCATTGCCAGGAATTTGAGTGCTCTCCCAAACTGGATATCCACCTGGTGTGGATTTCAAGGTCGATTCCTTGTAGCTACCTCAATTTACCGAGAAATCTCTTCACAGCAACAAGATCAGAAACCTTTGGTTCCGGCTGGTCTTCCACATTGCACCAGCGACGGTCTTTGTCTTTCTCTTGAGAAGTAGTGTGCGGTTGTTCAATCCACGCCAAGGCATCCGCACACCCGGTTGGATTGTTCAACAAACACATTTTCTTCAATTACACCACGAAGAAATGTACACTGCACGTTCACCTTGTCGATTGTGAACTTCAGACGTGCTGCAGGTGCGTACATTTTGATTGAATCTAACCTGGGGACCCGATCAAAGCCTTGAACAATCAAACTTTTGAATGATTTTCATTTTGTCGAAGCTTTCAATCTCTTTCAACAGACACTTCTGTCTTCTTTTTTCATTTTCTCTCCATCAAAGGCAACAATTTCTTCTGTCGCCTATTTTGTGCAAGGACGCTCCACTATCAACAATCTTACGACTATCGAAAGTTCCTCCTGGAACATCCTACACACTCACTCAGAGATTAGTTGGAGAGGGGGACCCAAGCCTTCATAGACTTAGGTTGCCCCTGAGAATCAAGAAATGTAATTTCAATTTCCTGATGATTTTCAAACACAGCACCTCCCCCTGAACTTTCACCCGTTTTAGGTTTCCAAGTTTGTTTTTGTTTACCAGATTGTGTATTATGTACAGTTTCTGGTTTTAATGATTGTGACAAACTAGGTTTCCTTTTAACCGTTTTGACTTCAGATTTTAAAGCCTTTTCAACAGCTTTGATGTTATGACGTCGTTGTTTCGTTTCTTGTTCCTTAACAGTTCTTTTATCATGTTTTGGAGAAACAGGACGACGTTGTGAGTGACCTTGTTCAGAAGAAGTTCTTTCAACAAAATTTGGTTTAGGCGAGTTTGTGCAGTCTTTAATTATGTGCCCAAACTTCCCACATTTGAAACACGTTCTCCTTTCAACAAACTTAGGAGAATTTGATCGACTGGCAGATGTCGTACCTGTAGAACCTGAGGTACTTGCTCTTTCATCACACCCGTTTGTGTGTTGGGTGTAATTGTTATCACTATTACGTTTCAAAATCTTGACTTGTTGTACAAAATCGGTGTTTGATTTGTTTTCAAAAGTCTCGATTTTATCCGTACCCTTTGATGCTACAAATTTAACATCCTTGCTTTTCTTCTGATAACGAGCTCCTTTTGTTTCAAATTTTGATTGAGAAATGTTAGGCTTTTGAGCTCGCCTTTTTGGTTGTTTACCCTTAGAGGCAATAGGTTGTTTCTTTGTCGGTGATTTCTGTTTTCCAAATTGTTTTCTGATTTCTGATTTTGGAACAGGATCACATTGTGTTACCACAACTCCGGGAATGCTCTTTCCCAAAAATTTATTCGTGTTGTCTTCAAACACTTTATCAATCAAAGATGGATTGACATTTTTAATTGGAAAATCATTGTCCGAATAAATTTTAGCATCACCGACCAAAGTATACAACACGTTATTGCTCTTAGCAGCAGACACACATTCTTTGTCATCCTTGACATTCTTGACAGGATCTATCACTTGCTTGGCAACAGGTTGCACGACAGGAGTAGGAGGATCACAAAGAATATGATTCTCAATTGGAATTTCTACTCCTTTCGTCTCATCAAGTGATTCATCCTGGTCATTCACATCTGATTCATCATCTGAAGAATCATAGTCCTCAATGGTTGGAGGACTTTGATTTGAAGCACATGATGACTTTTCTTTGTTATCAGATGAGCCCTCCGATGAATTGTCCGTTTTGAAACCTAAACCAGCTGTAACATCCTCATAATCGAGAGGTACAGATGGTTCAAAACGAGGCATATCCTCTTCATCGGGCATTTTGGTATAGTTGTGTCTCAAAGGAGGCGGACACGACTTATACCCAACGCCTTTCACATTTCCTTTCAGTTTTTGAACGTCTATGATGTGATCGAGCACAAATCGGGAGTTAGAATAACTCTCCAACTTTTGCTTGATAGCATCATGCTCGCATTTGGCAATGGCTAACTCCTTTTTGGTTTCCTCAACAATGTTAATGTAATCGTTAATACTAACTTGTTTATGATAAACAACTTTGTTCAATTCGGAAACACTTTTCTTTAGGGTTTCAATTACAGATTTAAAATCCTTTTCGTTTTGAGTTAACGCCATGTTTGCCTCTTTGCACTTAGACAATTCAATAACCAAACTTTGATTGTGACTATGAACCGTTTCGGATTCACGTTTCAATTCAGCACATTCATGTTTTAATTCTTCAAAAGCATGTTTAGCATTAGCACATTCATGTTTTAATTCTTCAAAAGCATGTTTAGCATTAGCACATTCATGTTTCAAATCAGCACAATCACTACATATGCTAGGAGTTTCAGATTTTACCTGACTTGTAGAACCTGTGACATTAGCCATAAAGGCAGTCTGAGAAGAGAAAGATCCATCTTCAGTGAGAATCTTCTCCATTTCTTTTGATGAAACATCAGCTTTCTTGATCAAGTCAGATTTTTGACATTTCATCTCCTTAGCACCAGAATCCATTCCCTCCTTCACGTCCGATTCTGAACTGTAATCACTCACACCTGAGCTATCTGCATCAGTACTGCCACTATATCCTGAACTGTCATCATTTCCTGAAGATTTACCATCCTTAACATTCTTGACAATTTCAGCATAAAACTCAGTTCTTGTTTGATCACCGTTTCCCAACTGTATGGCCGGACCACAATTGACACTTGGATCGAATTGAGGTTGTGTTGTGGAAACTTGAGGTTGAGGTTGGGGTTTAGGTTGCGAAAGATAAGCACTTTGATTGAACTGTGGTTGAGTAGCGGTAGCTTGAGGTCGAGATATGGATTGTGAAAGATATTCTGCCATCGAAATCTGATTTTGAACTAGTTGTGAGTCCAGACTCGTACAACTCATGTTTTATAGATGTGAGTGAAAACCTGATCAAATACTTGAAAACACAGTGTTAACCCACTTTTGCAAACCTTCTGTTTAAAAATGACAAGTATCTCGACGAAACTGATTGATTAATCAATGCATCGACGAAACAAGAATAATCTTTGATAATGCGACGAATCAAATTGCTGAAATGCAACGAAACTGAATCCTTTTTGCTGGTCGACGAAACTCAATTATATTGGTTATCGACGAAACTGATTGGATAAAATGAGGATCGACGAATCTGATTGTTTGTCTTGTTCGACGAAACAGAAGATATAAATTGCGACGAAACAGAAGTATGTTTGTGAGCTTGGCGAAACAGATTTTTGATATGACCGATGAAACCTTTTTGTGGTCTTATCCTTAGGTTAGATTTTTTTTTTTAATCGATGAAACAGGGAGGTTTGTGTAGATATTCACAAGCTACAATTTTCAAAGTTCCTTCTTTTCAAACAAGCCTTATCTATATCTGACACAAGACACACCTTTTCAAACTTTGACCATGACACACCTTTTCAAACTTTCACCATGTCTAACTTTGCCATGCCTTGTCTGCCATTTATCACAATTTCACATTTACCAACCGGTGACACAATATTTAATGAATTTAAACCTTTTATCAATTTCTTTTAATTCAAAATTCAACAACAAAACAAGAACTTTTTGAAGATCCTTTTGAACTCCTTGAAGATATGAACAACAAACCCAGAAATACGAGTTTTCCGGTCACCGTATAAATTTCTGAAACACGAAATTTACCCAAACTTTCAAATAAAACCCGGTTTTATCACATGAGCATGAAATATAACAAAGGTTTTCAATAAAACTTTGGCAAACACAATATCCAAACAGATTTTTTTTTTTTTTTTTTGAACAATTTTTCAGAAAAATATGAATTTTTAAAGAACAAAATCTGAAAAATCACTAAAAACCACTTGATAAAAACCCAAACTTGTTTGGTTTTAAACAAGGATTAGAGCCAAAGCTCTGATACCACTTGTAGGTCCCGAAATCGGAGGATCGATTTTCACTACCAAAGCCTTGTTTATAACAAACAAAGTTAAGTGTGCGGAATCCACTTAACTAAGCCAAACCAAACATAGAACAAAGTAAGAACAGTGGTTTAACCAAAGAAACACAATCGTTTGATTAAACAGGATGAGAAGCAACTGATACAAACACAGTTTACACAAAGTGACCTTCAGGGTATTCTCTCATCTCTCATCTCTCTGTGCTCTCTGTTTCACACAGAAACTATGAGGGGTATTTATACAAGACAGACACGGACCTTGACGAAACAGAAAATAACTCGGTGAAACAACTTTTGGGCCAAACATTGGGCCTGAAGAAGCCCTATAAGCGACGAAACAGGGATAGCCTAAAACAAATTTGATGAAACTCGTCAAATACTTAGATTTGCATGACTTTTTCACTTTATGACATCATCATGACATCACAGAGATGATGTCATGGTGATGTGTCACCTGGGACTTGTCCGCGGCTCTCCGTGCTTCGCGTTTCGAACTCTGGGGCGCACGACGGAGGAATGTCGTGACGTCGGGCTTGAGCCGGACCTAACCGAGTCGACCCGAACCGAATCGAACCGAGTCGAACCGATCCGAGTCGCGTCCACATAAAGTGTACCAACAATTGGTAAACTCATGACTCATTCTACCAAAACGTGCAGAAACACCTAACGGTCACTTCATCACATTTGGTCAAACCATTTTACCAACACTCTTATTAAAACAATATAATATAAACTAAGTCTTCATATATCCATCCACTTCACGTGACACATGAAGAATTCTTATTCCATGCAAACTACTGAACAACTCATAACCCACAATCCGCGACCCACGAACAAACCCGAATAAAGCCAACAATCACCCCCTTAATCGGTGTTTGTTCGTACCGCTTTCTTCACAACAATGTCGGTTCATCATCTTCACATCGGTTCAAGTTGAGCTCTTCCGTTTTCTCCCACTTTGGACACTCCGATATATAATGCCCGACCTGGTTGAACTTGTAACATTTAACCCGGCTCTTGTCCCGTTGTAATCGACCGTCTCCTCGACCTCTCCCGGACTCCCGACCTCCACCTCGGCCACGCCCATAGTCTTCGCGGTTCAATTTACTACAACCACAATGCTCACACTTGTGCTCCTTTTCTTTTGCCTTCTCTTCCGAACCTGCAAACAAGAGTTGGTTTTGATGCTCGGCTTGAGTCTCCTCATCCTTGACCCGTTCCTCATATGCCTTTAGCCGGCCAACAACATCATCAAAACCGACGGTCTTCAAGTCTACAAGCTGCTCTATAGACGCCACCATATGAATGAACCGTTTAGGTAACCCCATAAGAAATCTCTTCACCACCTTTGTTTCCTCTATTTCCGAACCGAGTGAGGCGGCTCGCGAAGCATATCCCGACAACCTATTAGCAAAGTCATCAACAACTTCTTGATCCTTCATTTTCAGATGATCAAACTCTCCCATGAGAGTGTGATGTCTTGCTTCTCGAATCCGTTCCGCACCCAAATGACGGGTTTTGATGGCACCCCACATATCCTTCGCCGTTTTGAGATTCCCTATTTGCAACGTTTGTTCCTCGGGAATAGATTGAAACAAAAGAGCGATTCCAATATGATTCTTCTTCGCATCCACGTTGGTTCCCGGTTCGATTTGCTCCCACACCCCGTGAACATTGAAGATAACTCGCATCCTCATGGCCCATACCGTATAATTCATGGATGACAACACCGGGCATTGAAGAGAAAGGGTGTTGTTCTCCTTAACGGTGACCAAAGCTTGATTCTCCGTATTAGGCATAGTTGTAAAATCCTGCTCTACCAAAGATTAATAATCAACTAAAACACTGCTGAAAGTTTTACCTGCAAACACCTTTTGCTACCTTTCTTACAGGCCCCTTTAACCTACACACTTGATTATTACCTTCTGGTCACTTAATATCTCCTTCGTTCTTCGATCAACAACTGGGTTAACAAGCCCGCTGATTTGGCCTTAATCACGACTCGTCTCCGCTACCCTCTTGATCCCCTAGAACATAAACTCTCGAATCCGCTGACATGCGATCACCTAGTTCTCTCCGATCACTGCTGATCTATCACCTCCGATCACTGCACACCGGTAACTTTTGATCGTTGCAGCCTTGACAACTCCGATCGCTCCTTCCTACGATCAGATCAGAATGTAGCCCCTCTTCACTCGATCTAAGCTCAGATACCAAATGTTGGTTTCAGACTTTATAGTTCTTACTCAATAACTCACGAACTAATTGCAAAATAGAAAATAAAAAAACCTTTTAATGCAACTCTCAAATATAAGAATTGTACGTGACTTCAAAGTGAATAAGAAAAGCTGCTGCACTTTTATTCATACTGAACATGGCTATTTATTAGGGGTGTGCAAAAAAATCCGAATCAGAATTATCCGAAATTCCGAATCCGAATTATCCGAAAATTCGGATATCCGAAATTCGGATATCCGAAAATTCGGATTCGGATTCGGATAGTGATTTTGATAATTTTCGGATATGTCGGATATCCGATATCCGAAACAATAAATAATATTATTTTTTACTATTAAATATATATTATAACATATGTTGGTAAACCTAGGTTCCACCCCCTTTTTCACCCACGCCTCCAACTGCCACTCCTTCAGATCTTCATCATCCATCATCCTTTAGACCTTCAGATCTTCATCGTCACATCTTTCATCAACCCTCGTTGAAACCAAATCGTCATCTAAATACTACAAGCCTTCAATCTTCATCGTCGCCCATTCCGTTGGCTTCTCGTTCTCGTCACCCATCGCAGGAAGCGACCCTATTTACTTATCGTTCTCAATAATAGCCTTGCACTCTCGCAGGATGCAGCCCGACACAAGCTCGAGTTGGTATGATTGAGAAGAAAACCATAACTTTGAAGCAGATCTGATTAAAAGCTATAGGTAGATCTACTTATGACTTGAGAAAAGTAAATATAATATTCACATCTTCATATTGGAATATGTTAATGGTTGCTGTATGTTGATTATTTCCTCATTTTTGAATTATTATTGAATCACAGAAAGAAATATAATGTATGGTGGCGTTGGGTGATGATAAAGATGAGTTTTAATTTTAGTCATGTTGGAAACATATATTTTTTTCTAGAATTTGGATATCCGATTCAAATATCCGAATCCGTATCCGAATTTTCGGGTATCCGAAATTCGGATATCCGAATTTTCGGATACGGATTCGGATACCTAAATCCACTATCCGAAATTTTCGGATATCCGAATTTCGGATATCCAAAACACCGGATATCCGAATTTGAACACCCCTACTATTTATAGCCTTACAATGACCCCACATGATGCGAATAAAAAATGGAATAAAAAGAAAGATACTCTCCTATTCTCCTAAAGAATTGGTAAACTCATGACTCATTCTACCAAAACGTGCAGAAACACCTAACGGTCACTTCATCACACTTGGTCAAACCATTTTACCAACACTCTTATTAAAACATATAATATAAACTAAGTCTTCATATATCCATCCACTTCACGTGACACATGAAGAATTCTTATTCCATGCAAACTACTGAACAACTCATAACCCGCAATCCGCGACCCACGAACAAACCCGAATAAAGCCAACAGACCGCATCCAAAAACGCCTTTGGCTCAGTTAAGTTTCTAGGGTTACTCGTATCTTCTATATATTGTAACCTACTTATTCAATAATATTCAAAATCGGTTACAGTAACCGTAGAAACTTAACTGAGCCAGTGGCCCATAGTCTAATAATTTGTTTTTCTCCTTTGTTGTCCACCATTTTATCTTGGCTTTTGGATTCTTGAGAATAATCGACAACACCAAGCCCCCCTCGGTCACATATCCGGGTAAGACACCGAGTCCTTGACCACTTCTCATATACCTCCTTTCATGAATTAAAAATTCGAAAAGGGTGAGGCCCGAGTGATCCGAATGAATCTGTGTGGCTGCCATAAGGTTTGTGTTAGGCCACTCCAACATGTATCGTCACAAAGTTGAACCCGATCGCTCTTGTTGAGACTAGACCCATTGCTAGACATAAATGTTAAACCCAAACTCCACAAACTCGAACCCGATAGACTACTACTAGACCCATCGTTGGACGTAAATATTAGCTCCCATGGACTTCTGTTTTTCATTTCTATGAAAATATATTTGGATAGATTTATAATGGATTAACAACTTTTCATCCTCTCATCTTTAATTACTTTCCCCAAACAATTTCTATTGATCAAAGTGCACCACAACGTGTAGGATTCAAACCTACATCATGATTTTATCTTTTAAACATGTGAATATGAAACAAGTATACATTTCGGATGCTATTTCCTCTAATGCAAGATTCCGAAATACTATGTTAGCTCTTCGGAAGTTGTCTGGCGTGTGCCTAAAAATCATTCACTAAACTAGTGACAAGTTGGTCATTGGAAGATTTTGTTTTTGAAAATTTTAAAAGCCCCAGATTAATTAACATGACACACGACATGTTACAATATTATTTTTCACGGGTTTCATCTCTGTCCTCTACCCGTTTCATGATTAACATCTTTATTTTTGTATGATTTAGTTCTTAAATCGTAAGACAAATACTTGCACTTTGGAAAGACGGGTACAAGTTTTTTTAAAAGTTAAAAGAACACAATATGTCCTAAATCATCATAATTCAATTTCAAATGAACATATATTTACAATAAAGTGTTGAAAACATACTATTGTTACATAAATGTAAAACAATTTATACACTATTACATAGATTATATAAGCTGCATCACAATACACAATTCCAAAGCAACAATATACAAACAAGGAGCATTTCAATCTATTAAGGTGAACCTTGTTGCTATGCATTTATCTTATTTTTATTCTTCAAATTCTTAGCCAATTTAGTAGCAGAACTTGCCATAGTCTCACCCATCATCGTGGAAACATGCTTCTTTTTTGGAGGGATAACACTTGCTGGTTTCTCCTTTGTCTTCCCTCCTCCCTTTGTGTTTTTCTGGTAGCTATCTCCTTGCGCTTTGTCTGCCATTGATTTTCTTTTGCCAAGATTTTCCCAATCACCGTAGACTATTGTTGTGTATCAAACAAAACAACCTTAGCAATTCACAATGGATGGTATGTTAGGTTATATACAAGTAAAGTTCCCTACATCCTGGAACTTACAAATATTTTTCTTTCTTCTTGTTGAGTAATTTACATAGTTTGTTTGCGCTTGCTGTAAGTTATTTAGTATATTTGAAATTTTCAACTTTCAAGTGTCATTAAGTGTTTTGTGTGAACATTTATTCATCAAAATCCTAGAAGTTAATCTTAAATTTCATGGCTATCGTATGCAAAATTACAATGTCTGCGTGGAAGGGCATAACTAGTATTAAATGGCAATCTGGGTGTGCATGGGTGTGGGCTATTATGTGTTACATTAGAGGCTACTTGCTAGTCTAATTAGTTTCCATGTGAATGTTCCTTTTCATTTCTGTGTAAATATATAGGGATTGATTTTTTAAGGGTTAATAAATTTAATTCCTCTTATTCTTAAATAGTTAACTCGAACAGTTTCAATTGCCAAGCAAAGTGCACCACCACGCATTGGCTTCAAACATAAATAGTTTGCCTAATTAGTCCCCATAGAATTTTCCTTTCAGTTCTATGTAATATATTGGTATAGATTTTTTAAGGTTTGATATATCACCACATCTTCAGCAAATGTCCTGTCCTGGAAACGTCCACGTATTTTTCATCATTGTTGTTGGGTAATTTACATAGTTTGTAATGCCTTAGCTTTTCTTAGTATATGATGTTTGAAGTTTCAACCGCCATTAAGAGTTGTGTGCAAACGCTTATGTATCGATATCCTAGAACTTTATCTTAAATTTCATGGTTGTTGTAGGCATAATTTCAATGTGTGTGTGGATGGGCAGAATTTGTATCAAATGGCAATCAGGGTGTGGGTGTGGGTGTGGGCTGATACTGGTTACATTACAGGCTACATCCTCGTCTACTTAGTGCCAATGTAAATTTTCCTTTTCATTTCTATGTAAATATATTGGTATGGATTTTTTAAGGGCTGATAGCACTACTAAATGTTGGATTCAAACATAAATCTTTTTTATTTTTTATTTTTATAAACATGTGAATATTAAACAAGTATATGATTTGGATGCTAACTCTTGTACTTCAAGATTCCAAAATACAATCATGGTTAAAGATCATTAACTAAACTAGTGAAAATTGGTAATTGCAATATACTTGAGATATAATGAGTAATCTTTCTATTGTCAAACATTTAACACTTGTGTCACTTTTTATTAGGGCAATTAAACATATTATTAGCTAACAGCACTTGATCGATCAACTTGAACCCTGTTCCTTGGAATTTATCTTATAGTTGTTGTTCATAGTTTTAGCCAATTTGGTGAAAGAGCCAGCCATATAATAGGCCATTCTTGTCGAAACAAGCTTCTTTTTTGCCTGCAAAACTGTTGCAACTGTTGATACATATCGTGTGGATACGGCTCGGCTCGGTTCGACTCGGCTACGAAGTGAAGGCCGTAGTCAAGACATCCTCCTGTCCTGACTCGGTATGCGATTGACTTCGTAACATTTGATGTAATTGCGACTGCGTGTGTGCAGTACGCAATTTAGACTAAGTTTGTATTGTTTGTGTGTTTGTTGTTTTGGCCTATAATGCCAAAGCCCAACATGAGCCCAACATGAAGTCAGGAGCCCATGTGCATGTGGGACGAAATCCCCTGATTTCGTCCAAGTCAACATTGTTGAAATCACTATTTGGGTGAAATCCCTTTTAGATGAAAACACTTTTGGTGAAATCCAAATGCGACGAAATCACTATGATTTCGTCCAGATCCTTGATTTCGTCATGTGTTTTCGTGGGTTTCTGATTTCGTCAGTCATGTTGGTATAAATACACAGACACAGAACATAACACAGTGAGAGAAGTCTGAATAGATTTCGGAGAGCACAAGCAGAACACACTGAGAGAGAGTTTGCAAAAATACATTTGTAAACATTGAGCTTGTAACAGATCTTTTCATACGTATTAATACAGAGGTGTTAATCGTTGAGTCTTGTGTGTCGTTATATTGCGTGTTCTATCTCGGTTTGCTATCTCGGTTGGATTCCGCACAACCGGGTTGGTTTGTACACAAGGATTAGGCGACTAGATCCTCCCCTAGCCGGCCCTACAAGTGGTATCAGAGCCTTGGCTCTTCTTGGCTCTTCTCCTTGTTAAAACCGAGTTGTTTTCGGGTTGTTTTTCGGGTTTTAGAAGCTTGTATTTTCTGGAAATTTTCTGTCTAAAACTTCAAAAATCTTCATGTTTTGCTGAAAGTTCTTATAAAAACCTTTTTATTTCTCATTTTCACATAATTAAAGATTGGTTTTGAGTGAAGTTTCAAGCAAAAACTCGTGTTCGGCAGTTTACGGTTCACCGGAAAACTCATTAGTTTACCGGAAACTCATATTTTCTGGGTTGTGTTCTTCATATCTTCATAACATCTTCATAGTGTTCTTGGTGTTTCAACTTTTTGATCCTTGGAAGTTATTGGTGAAAGTTGTTTGTGCATTGGAATTTGTTGTGGGATTATAATATTGTTCACCACCTTACTAGTTGGTAGAATTGGAAATGGTGTAGCCGAAAGTGGGTTGTTTGTGTCTTGAAACTTGTTTGATTATTATATTTGCATCATCATTTGGTTGGTAATATAAGCATGGGGTATGTCCTGAGCCGAACGTGGTCTGTTTGTGTCAGGGGATAGAAAGTCAAGGTGGTTGGATAATCACACAAGTAGCTGGGCTTCCAATTGGGCTCCTGGTGGAATTATAGTTGGGCTTCTGATCAGTCGCACAAAAATTCATTTGAACCCCACAAGATTAGTTTGGGTCGCACAAGATTTTATCAGTCCTTGTGGCCGAAAGCACCCTGGTCATCACTATATTGCTGGATGAAAACCCCTATGATTTCCCTGATTTCGTCCAACATCATCAAACGAAAACACTTCTTTGAATTCATCAAGTCTTGGCCGAAATCACTTGCTGGTTCATTTTCACTTGTTGTTTTCATCAAGACTTCTTGGACGAAAACCCTTCTTGTTTTCATCAGATGTCATCAGCAACGAAATCACTTATTGTCCATTTCAACGAAATCACTCATTTTTTTAACAGGAGATTTTTATTTCTTTGTTAACTGTTTGTTTGAGGTGTGTTGTTCAGGTGTTCATTCATACGTATCAAATATGAACCCGAGTTGGTGGGGTACTCCGGCTCCGGATTCGGGAAAGTATAGAAATACGAGTTTGTCTCCTTCGTGGGCCGAGTCTCCCGTACCGGTATCTTCGCAAGCTAATGCAATTTCTACCGGTCAATGGGCTTTCGTATCAAATCAGACGCCTAGTATTCAAAGCATTTTATTGAGCGAGAGCGAAACCGGAAGTTTAAATCGGCCTCCAAAGTTGATGCACTTATACGAATATCCGGGATGGATTGATAGATTTCACACATACGTGATGGGGCAAAATACAGAATTGTGGTTACGTTTCACCACAGATTTCGATCAAACAATAGAGGTTGCCGCTTCATCTGCTGCTACGTTTGCCGATCTTACAGAAGATCAGAAGAAGATCTATGACTTAGAGAAGAAAGCTTATGCTATTCTTACTCAGGCATTAAGCAAGGATATTTACCATCAATTTGTCAGCTTCAAGACAACAAAGAAATTATGGGATGCGTTGAAGACAAGGGGCGTAGGAAATGAAGCGACACGTCAATTGAGACACGACTTGCTAAAGAAAGAGTTTGATGGTTTTACTTGTATGGATAATGAATCTTTAGGAGATTTGACGAGTCGGTTTCATCATTTGTTAACTGAATTGTGAAATTTTGGAGTGGTAACAACTTCATTAGAAGTTGTCACCAAGTTTGCTGATGCATTGCCACCACAATGGAGTAACTTCTTGGAAATCTTGAAGTACAATGGCAAATAGGCTACAACAAACATCAATGACTTTATTCAACTCCTGGAGAACAAGAATCAGGAAGAAACTCTCAAGGCAAAAAGAGTTCCAGTGCCACAGAATACTGAAATGTATTATGGAACATCTAGCACTTCTGCAATACCAGTGCGAAATAATACTGATATGTATTATGGAACTCCTAGCACTTCTGCAAGACCTTCTTCACACGCTCTAATTCAAACAGCGTTTGTGTCTAGCACAGATATGTATGGCAATCCTATCCAAGTTCCGGTCAAGCCTCCTCCAACAACAGACATGTATGGAAATCCGCTTCAACCAGTTTCTCAGCAACAAACCCAAAGGCCTCCCGTAGCAACTGATCTATATGGGAATCCACTTCCTGCTCAACAACAAGTGTGTTATGGAAGCACATCATCTGCTGGTCAGCAATCAAAGCCAAATACAGTGCGGCTCGACACCTCAAGCTTTTCTAAAGTCAGTGTGGAAGTAGCTAAGGAACACATGGAGTTGCTAAACACTTTGGTGAGCGCATACTGTGGATTAGTGGAAGGTCAGATTGGCAACATTAATCTGACACAAGAAGACTATCAGCAGATTGATAAGGAAGAGATGGATTTGATGGATATCAAATGGGCCTTTGCGAGTGCTGTGGGGAGAGCAAAGGATTTCATGGAAAGAACTGGCAGAACCAGCTTGGAAAGCAAGAAAGACACCAAGTATGGGTTCGATAAGCAGGCTGTAAGGTGCTTTAACTGTGGTGAGCGGGGTCACTTCAAAAGGGAATGTACAAGGCCAGCTCAGCATGGGAATCAGAATCCGTTCAGAAATCAAGGCAACCAACAGAATCAGAACAGGAACAATGAGCGTACGTTGATACCGGTCAACAACCCAAGTCAAGCAGGACCATCAAATGCCAACTAGGCTCTTGTGGTACAAGTAGATGAAGGTTGTGATTGGTCAATTCAGTTGGGAAATGATGTACCGGATGGAGCAGCGTGTTTTGCTGAGGTCGTGAAGGATTTAAATCACACCAGTGGCGGAGAATCTTCCGCCAATGGTGGTGAATCTTCTGAGGATGAAGACTCTTCTGGTTACAGTAGAAGTTCAGATGAAGAATCCTCGATTTCAGGTGATGATCATGTGGGTGAGAGATCAAGTGCGTCAGTCGATGCAGATATTGATGAGCTTTTGGAAGAAGCTGCAGCAGGAACTCAAAGAAGATCTATTTTGGTGGATCAAGCTGCTTATTCTTCTTCTTCTCTCCATTCAGCCTTTATGGCTAATGTCGACAGTTCATCAAGTCAGGTATGTGTTGATGAACCCACTGCTGTTATTTGTGAAAATTGTGATAGTTTAAATGTTAAATGTGGTGATTTAGAGGCAAACATGTCTGAGTTGCAAGGCAAACATGATGCTTTACAAGCTAGTTTGTTTGACTTGCAAGACAAACATGTTTCATTGAATGAAAAGTGGTGTGAATTGCAAAGCAAACACGAGGCTTTGCAAGAGAAATATGATGTGACATTCATTCACAACCAAAAGTTAACCGTGGATCTTTCGAAGTGCACTGAAGCCAACATGTTTTATGAAAATCATGAAAAGGAGTTTAAATCGGTAATTGAGAAATTAAAGAAAGATAAAACCGAGTTAATAAAAATGGTTTCCAGAAAACAAACTGACATTAATTTGTATATAACTCGACTTGAGATAATGCAAAAAGAGATGGCTTGTGTGAAAACTGAAAGTGAGGCGATCCAACTTAAGCTAGACAGTTATTTGAGCTCTAGCTATGTGTTGGATCACATCATTGACGTTCAGAAAGAGAAACGGGATGTCACATGCATAGGTTACAAGAAATGTCCACCACCTGTGAGACACAATTATGATGCCATGCCTGACGAGGAAGATAGAACTTTCTTTGAACCATCTGTTCCTTTAGACATTGAGGAATTTGCAACAGGACTCGGATACAAGAAGGAAGTATCATCAGAATCGGATGTGTCAGCAGATACATGTGTGTCTCCTGCTGAACCGAATCAGGATCCTCCAGTTGTGATTGAGGATGCTGATTCTTCTGATGATGAATCTGATGATACTGATTCAGCAAAGTCTGATGCGGAAATCAAAGAAGAGGACATACCTCTTGAGAATCATATTCTATGTGATCCTCCTGCAAAATCCGCTAAGACTGTTGCAATCAAGTCCTCGTCTGCAAAAGAGTCGGAGAGTGTGAATTTGCTGTACACTCTTGTTGGTGATGATAAAATTTATTCTGACAAAGATTTTCCTATTAAGAATGTTAATCAATCCTTAATTTGCAAAGTCTTTGAAAACTCAACAAGTAAGTTTTTGGGAAAGACAGGATCACATGTTACAGTAACACAGTGTCCTCCTATTCCAAAGGCCGAAGTTCGAAAACAATATGGCAATCAGAAATTACCAACAGAGAAAAAGCAGCCAAATCATACAAAACCGAAAGAAAAGACACCGACTCAAAGTCAAAGGAAGCCGAATCAAAAGAAGAACAAGAATGTGAACTTTGTGAAATCGAAGGGAACGGACAAAATTGAAACGTTTGAAAACAGATCTAACTTAGATTTTGTTAAACAAGCAACAGTGTTGAAAAGAAATGAACCAAACTGTTCGAAACCTAGTACCTCGAGATCACAAAGTTCATCATCATCGGCAAGACGATCACATGATACTTCGGGGTTTGTTGAACGAAGATCATGTTTTGAATGTGGTACAATTGGACACATAATTCGAAACTGTCCGTATCTTCATAAGTTGAAAGCTAAGGTTGATGATCCCCGTGACCAAATTGACCGCAAGCGATCTGTTTCATCAAAACCAGATCCCCGTCTTGTAAAAGAAAGGGTAAAGAAACAGAGACGCCAACAGGTCAAGAAAATTGAAAAGGCGATTAAGACCGATGTGGTTAACAAAACATCTGTTTCTGTCAAACCAGACAATTCAAAAACTTCAGACAATCGTGAAGTTAAGTTTTTAAAGCATAACACTGGTATAACAAAACAGACCTGGAAACCAAAAACGGTTATTGAATCAGGGGGACCATCACAATTTACAAATCATCAAAGAATAGAAGTTATTGTTGTTGATGAAAATGGAAGACCCAAGACCACAATGGCTTGGGTCCCCCTCTCCAACTAATCTCTGAATGAGTGTGCAGGATGTTCCAGGAGGAACTATTGATAGTCTTAGGATTGTTGATAGTGGAGCGTCCATGCACAAGATCGGCGACATAAGGCTCCAAAATATTGTTACATCTAGGAGAATGTTGTTGCCTTTGATGGAGAGAGGAGAAAAGAAGACAAAAATGTCTGATGAAGGAAAAAGGAATGAAGTTGAAAAATTCGACCAGTTGAAAAATGTGCCAAAATGTGGTTGTTATGGTCTTTGATCGGGTCCTCAGGAAAGATTCCAATGAAAAGTATGCGCCTGTAGCACGTCTGAAGCTTTTCGAAGATTCTTGGATTTTTTTTTTCACAAGAAGTTCAAAGTCAACAAGATGAACGTGTAGGGTACTTTTCTTCGCGGTGTGATTGAAGAAAATGTGTTTGTTGAACAAACCAACCGGGTGTGCGGATGCCTTGGCGTGGATTGAACAACCGCACACTACTTCTCAAGAGAAAGATAAAGACCTTCGCTGGTGCAATGTGGAAGACCAGCCGGACCCAAAGGTTTATGATCTTGTTGCTGTGAAAAGACTTCTCAGTAGCTACAAAAATCGACTTTGAAATCCACACCGGGTGGATATCCAGTTTGGGAGAGCGCTCAGATTCCTTGCAATGCACGAAGCAGTTGCAGGATACGGTTTTAAATTTCTAATCTCTCCTATACTTGTCGATATTTAAGTTGCTTTATGAATTATTATCATCTCGTGCAGCACTCTTTGGCCAGACACATCGAAATCAAATATCACTTCATACGTGATTGCTTTGATAAAAGGCTTATCGATGTTGTTAAGGTCCACACCGATGACCAACGTGCCGACCTTTTTACCAAAGCATTTGACAAATCAAGATTTGACTTTTTATTACTGGTAAACGGCATTAAGGTCAAGCAAGAGTAAATCCAACATCGGAAAATCATTTTTGTAAATACCTTTGTGTTTTAAATTTATCTTAGTTTATTGATTTTAGGGGGAGTAAATCCAAATTTGAAAATCCAAAAACATCGAAAATTTTCAAAAACACAAAAACAATAGAAAAGCAAAAATGAGTTTCCTGATGAGCAAAAGAGAAAATGATAGTACATCAGTGGTCTGTCTAAACCTCTTTAAACCTTAAATGAAAAATGATAAGCAGCTCTATATAAGATGTATCGGTAGGCTCACAATCATTTTAAAGTGTGGAGGGTGATATAAACTTAAATCGACTGAAGACCAGGTGGGAACCACTCATTGGCATATGGTCTTAGTACCGAAATTTCGTTTGAGAGATTGCCGAGGTTCTGAGATTTTCGGTCTTTATGCTGCTTATCATCTGAGTATCATGGTTGTATCTTTTACCGAAAAATAACGGGGACGCAAGTCTAGATCTTCCATGATACCATACATACGTGTACATATTGCATTCGACCTCAATAAGTGATCAACAATCACATGTCCAAACAAATAAGTGATAATATATCACATTCATCCGGGAGTCAAGTTCGTCTCTTTGCTGTACAAAAGTACTGACCTGTTCACGGACTTGCTCCTGTGCCCTCATGCATCTGAAAATCAAGTTCCTCATCAATAAGTGATTCTATCACATAGGGCTTGTTTTCAATCAAAATAAGTGAGTTTCTCACATTTTCATATACGGTCAAACAGATGATGATCGGTATACTCACCGGTAAGATGAACCCTCGTGCATACCTTGATACGGGAATGTGTCGTGATGTGGATGAACACCGGTCGGTAAGTATAAATCATACCTTAACGTATCCCCTCGCCATGATTACATATGATAAGTTGAGCTTATGTGGACAACAATACCGATAATCGTTATAGGATGCTTATCTAAATGCTAACTAAAAGAACAACAAGAGCGTTTTGACATGACCGTACACTGATATAATTCTCTTACCCTCGAAACTCGCAAAAAGAATGTCTGTAAATATTTATTTAATGTTTTCTTAGTTTCTGCATCTTTGTATATATTTATTTACTGCTTTCAGTCTTTAAGTTTGAAATATTCAAAAATTCCAAAAAGATTTTAGGTGTGTTTTAATATAAACTTTCTAAAAGCCAAAAAGATTTTATTTCTATCTTATTTTCGATTGTACGATGTTGGATCTCGAGTCTTCGTTGCCTGAAACCTGATTGAAAACCAAAATCGACTAAATCTTCATAAATGGTCAGAATTTGCAAGTTTTGAAAGTTAAAAACTAAAATTGAACAATTTGTTAAACTTTCAAACTGTCGGACGGTAGTTGAACATGGTCACATGTGTGTCATTTGTTTAAATGTTAACTATATTCCAAGCAGTTGTCCTCATTACGCGTTTAGCTTTCTTGCATGTGCAGATGCTAAAGGCAAGGAGAACATGTTCGATGACAAGCTTCGGAACGAAGACACGACTTGAAGGCACTCAAATGATGAAGATGATCGAGTTGCCGCTGGCCATCACCAACACCACAAGGATCTCAAGCATTGAAGATCAAAAGATTCACGAGCATAATCAAAGGGGGAGTTTATTGATACACTTCCTAAATGAAAAGCGGGAGTTTGTTAATACACTTTCTACGTGCGACGTGTGAAGACTTTGAAGATCCTACGACAAGTATGATGAACCATCAAGAGATGGAGAACGAGATTACGAACCTCACGAGCAGCATCCAAGGGGGAGTTTGTTGATACATATCGTGTGGATACGGCTCGACTCGGTTCGACTCGGCTACGAAGTGAAGGCCGTAGTCAAGACATCCTCCTGTCCTGACTCGGTATGCGATTGACTTCGTAACATTTGATGTAATTGCGACTGCGTGTGTGCAGTACGCAATTTAGACTAAGTTTGTATTGTTTGTGTGTTTGTTGTTTTGGCCTATAATGCCCAAGCCCAACATGAGCCCAACATGAAGTCAGGAGCCCATGTGCATGTGGGACGAAATCCCCTGATTTCGTCCAAGTCAACATTGTTGAAATCACTATTTGGGTGAAATCCCTTTTAGATGAAAACACTTTTGGTGAAATCCAAATGGGACGAAATCACCATATCCTTGATTTCGTCATGTGTTTTCGTGGGTTTCTGATTTCGTCAGTCATGTTGGTATAAATACACAGACACAGAACATAACACAGTGAGAGAAGTCTGAATAGATTTCGGAGAGCACAAGCAGAACACACTGAGAGAGAGTTTGCAAAAATACATTTGTAAACATTGAGCTTGTAACAGATCTTTTCATACGTATTAATACAGAGGTGTTAATCGTTGAGTCTTGTGTGTCGTTATATTGCGTGTTCTATCTCGGTTCGCTATCTCGGTTGGATTCCGCACAACCGGGTTGGTTTGTACACAAGGATTAGGCGACTAGATCCTCCCCTAGCCGGACCTACAACAGCTCTAGCATTAGTTGACCCTCCTCCCATCCTATTTTAAGGTGTTTAAATTTGATGCTCGGTCGATCTGCCATTTATTTAGTTTTTTACAAAACCTTTCTCCAAATACAACTAACAATTATAAATGTTCTATACGAAATCAAACACTTAATACAGTTCTGAAACGATTATGCGCTCTAATATATACCGGTAGAGCTTCCCACACCTCCTAAATCACGTGTGTGAGCCATGGCCCACAAACTGGAACTAATACAAACGTACTATTATTATTATTATTATTTTTTTTCAAGTGACAAATCTATTAATGTAAAAGAACATATAATGTCGTAAATCATAAGAATTCAATTTGGTAAGTATGAAACACTAAAAACATACTTTTTGTTTACAGTAGGGGGAAGTTTTTTATACACTGTATTACATAGTTATAAGCTAAAAGATACATAACAGTATAACACACAATACACAGTAACTATATAGCACTTCAATCAATGTAAACCATATTGCTAAGGATTTATCTTATTTTTATTCTTCATATTTTTAGCCACTTTGGAGACAGAACCTGCTACAAACTCTCCCATCATGGTGGAAACATGCTTCTTTTTTGCAGGAATAACAGTTACAGGTTTGGATTTTGTTGTTCCTTCTCCCTTCATGTTTTTCTTGTAGCTATCTTTTCGCGCTTTGTCAGCCATTTAATATATTCTTTTGCCAAGCTTTTCCTAGTCACCTTAGAGTCTTTGGGTATCAAACCAAATAACCTTAGCAATTCACCAAGGATGATATGTTATAATATATAGAGATAGAGCTCCCCACATCTCCACAAATGATGTGAGTCAACCATTGTCCTCGAAGTTACACATGTTATTCATACTTGTTGCTAGGGTAATTTACATAGTTTGTGGTGTCTTGGTGTTTCTAAGTATTTGATTTTTTAAAGTTTCAACCATCAAGGAATGTTGTGTTCGAACACTTATCATCAATATCCTAGAACTAGTATCTAAAACTTAATCTAAAACTTCATGGATGTTGTAAGCCTAATTTCAATGTGTGGGTGAATGGACAAAACTAGTATCAAATGGCAATATGGGTGTGGGCTACTGTGGGTTAAATTAGAGTCTACATGGTTGTAGGGTTAATGCTCCTTGTTGATACATATTATGTGGACGCGACTCGACTCGGTTCGATTCGGTTCGGTTCGACCCGGCTAGGTTCGGCTCAAGCCCGACGTCACGACATTCCTCCGTCGTGCGCCCCAGAGATTGACACGCGAAGCACGAAGCGCCGCGAGCCGGTTCCCGCTGCCACATCATCATGACATCATCATGACATCATCATGACATCATCATGATGATGTCATGATGATGTCACTTGTTGACTAATATGTTAAAATCTGTATGTTGGGAAATCATGAACGTGCATGTGTTGTTTATATGGTCCAATCAACATCTTGGGCTAATCAACTTCACATGGGCCGAACCCAAGTCCAATCGCACAAGTGAACAACTTATATATACCGAAATCAAGTGTGATTTCGGTGGAGAGACAAGGGCAGTGGACACAAAGCGCACAAGATTCAAGTTAGCCGGACAAGGAGAACCCGAGAGAACTAGTGTGAGAGTTTGCAAAGATTATTTTGTAAACCTTGATTTGTAACTGTTTTTCAAGTATTAATACATTGGTGTTAATCGTTGAGTCTAGGTCTCCTCGTGTTCTTGTCGTGTTCGATCTCGGTTTGCATCTCCGGTTGGATTCCGCACAACCGGGTGTGTTTGACAACAAGGATTAGGCGACTAGATCCTCCCCTAGCCGGACCTACAAGTGGTATCAGAGCCTTGGCTCTTCTCCTTGTTAAAACCGAGTGTTTTCGGGTGTTTGAAGTTTTTATTTTTCTTAAAAAAAAAAATCTGGTTAAATCTTCAAATATCTTGTTGTTTTGCTGGAAGTTCTTATAAAAACCTTGTTGTTTATCATTTTCACATGTTAAACTTTGGTTTTTGGTGAAGTTTCGGGCAAAATCGGGTTTCGGAAAGTTGTCGGGTTACCGGAAAATTCAAATTTTCTGGGTTGTTCTTCATATCTTCAACTTATCTTCATGAAGTTCATGGTGTTCTTCATATTGTTCTTCAAGTTTTACACTTTTTGATCCTTTGAAATTTGAATATTCTAGTGTTTGTGCATTGAGAAGTGTTATTTGATTAAAATATACATTGCCATGCTTGGGTTGGTAGAATTGGGAATGACGATGTCTAATTGGAAAGAGTGAGCCGAGAGTGGCTCGGTTGTGTCAGGAGGTTAAAAGTCAACAATGACAGTCGCACAACATAGACGGTCGCACAAGATGTTTTGAAAGTCAAGACTGAACCGTACAAGACAGTTTGATCGCACAAGGGACTGGGCTTCTAATTGGGCTTCTGATTACTTTGGACATTTCTGTTTGGGCTGCAGATTTGGGATCGCCCAAGACACTTTGGCTCGCACAAGACTTTTAATCAGTTGCACAAGCATTCACTTAGTCGCACAAGATTAGTCTGATCGCACAAGACTTGATTACTCGCACAAGAACTGGGCTCACATAAAATTTGGGCTTATATTTGGGCTTCAGTTTCGTCGTACAAGAATTGCCTGGCCGAAATCAGTTCTTGTTGCCGAAAACACCCCACTTGTCCTTTTCAACGAAATCATTTTTTTACAGGAGATTTTTATTTCTTTGTTAACTGTTTGTTTAAGTGATTTCAACAGGTTTTCACTTACATACATCAAACATGAGTTGTACGAGCCCTTGGGATTGGAGTACGGATCCAAAACCAGATCTAAAACAGATGTCGATGGCCGAATATATGAGGCGTACCATACCTCAACAACAACAGTCAATAAGTGCAAGTCAATGGGCAAAGGTGTCGAATCAAAATCAAAACATACAGAATCTTTTGGTAGCGAGAGGAGAAGAATATGCAGCTACTAGAAAGACACGTCATGATCTGTTGAAGAAGAAATTCGAATCATTTCATTTCTTAGAGAATGAAACCCTAAATGATATAATTACTCGTTATTATCATTTGATGAGTGAAATGTATTATTTTGGTGTTCTTGCATCTCAACAGGAAATTGTAGCACGGTTTGCTGATGCTCTACCTCCAAAGTGGAGCCCATTCATTGAGCTTTTAAAGCATACGGGCGTTCTAGATGCTGTCAATGTTAATATCTATGAATTCATTCAGAAGTTGGAGCACAAGAACGAAGAGGAAATTCGGAAAGCTAAACGAATTCCTGCTCCTCAAAATACCGAAATGTATCCTGGAGGAGGTTTTAACCAGTTAGTTAGTTCCAGTTCAGCTCAGCAACCAAAGTTACAAACGGCGTTTGTATCAAATACAAACTCATCTCCGTTTCCACAGTTCAATCAAAATGCTTATCTTTCGCAATCTAAACCCCAACCTCAACCTCAAGTTTCCACAACACAACCTCAATTCGATCCAAGTGTCGATTGTGGTCCGACCATACAGTTGGGAAACGGTGATCAAACAAGAACTGCGTTTTATGCTGAAATTGTCAAGAATGTCAGCGATGGTGAATCTTCAGGAAAAGATGATAGTTCGGGATACAGTGGCAGTTCGGATGAAGAATCGGATTTGAATGAAAGAACTGATTCTGAAGCTGATAATTTGTCGAATGATGCTAACGAGAAATCGGACTTGATCAAGAAAGCTGATGCTACATCAGAAGAAATGGAGAAAATTCTCACTGAAGATGGATCTTTCTCTTATCAGACTGCCTTTATGGCAAATGTCTTGGCCTCTACGAGTCAGGTAAAATCCGTAACTCCTAGCATATGTAGTGATTGTGCTGATTTGAAACATGAATGTGCTAATGCTAAACATGCTTTTGAAGAATTAAAACATGAATGTGATAGAGTGAAACTTGAATGTGATACGATTCATAGTCACAATCAGAGTTTAGTTGTTGAACTGTCAAAGTGCAAAGAGGCAAACATGGCCTTAGCTCGCAATGAAAAGGAGTTTAAAACAGTTATTGAAACCCAAAAGAAAAGTGTTTCCGAATTAACCAAAACTGTTTTCAACAAACAAATTGGTATTAATAACTACATTAATATCATTGAGGAAACCAAGAAAGAGCTAGCCACGGCCAAGTGTGAATATGAAGCGATCAAGCTCAAATTGGATAGTTATTCTAACTCCCGATATGTGCTTGATCACATCATTGACGTTCAGAAACTAAAGGGAAACGTTAAAGGCGTTGGTTATAGGAAGTGTCCACCCCCGTTGAGACACGACTATACCAAGTCGCCCGATGAAGAGGATATGCCTCGGTATGAACCCAGTGTGCCTCTTGATTATGAGGAAGTTACTACTGGCCTAGGGTTCAAACCGGACAATTCATCGGAGGGCTCATTTGATCGGAAAGAAAAGTCATCATGTGCTTCAAATCAAAGTTCTCCAATCATTGAGGACTATGATTCTTCAGATGATGAATCAGATGTGAATGACCAGGATGAATCACTTAATGAGATGAAAGGAGTAGAAATTCCAATTGAGAATCATATTCTTTGTGATCCTCCTACTCCTGTCGTGCAACCTGTTGCCAAGCAAGTGATAGATCCTGTCAAGGATGTCAAAGATGACAATGAATGTGTGTCTGCTGTTAAGAGCAATAACTTGTTATATACTTTAGTCGGTGATAACAAAATTTATTCAAACAATGATTTTCCAATTAAAAACGTCAATCAATCATTGATTGATAAAGTGTTTGAAGATAATACAACTAAGTTTTTGGGAAAAGCGATCCCGAGAGTTTCAGTAACTCAGTGTGATCCTATTCCAAAAGCTGAAGTGAGGAAACCAAAAATTACCGACTAAACAACAACCTGTCGCTTTTAAGGGTAAACAGCAACAGCAGCGAGCTCAAAATTCTAAAGGTTCACAACCAAAGGTTGAGACCAAAGGAGCTCGTTTCAAGAAGAAAAACAAAGATATCAAGTTTGTAGCATCAAGGGGTACTGATAAAATTGAGACTTTTGAAAATAAATCAAACACCGATTTTATCCAACAAGTCAAGATTTTAAAACGTAACAGCCAAAACAATTACACCCAGCACCCAAACGGGTGTGAAGCTAGTACCTCTGGGTCTACAACTTCTATGTCAGGTCGTCGATCAAATTCTCCTAAGTTTGTTGAAAGGAGAACTTGTTTCAAATGTGGGAAGGTTGGGCACATCATTAAAGACTGCAAAAACTCGCCCAAACCAATTTTTGTTGAAAGAGACCCCTCTGGACAAGGTCACTCACAACGTCGTCATGTTTCTCCAAAACATGACAAAAGAACTGTTAAAGAACAAGAAACAAAACAACGACGTCAAAACGTCAAAGAAGTTGAAAAGGCGTTAAAACCAGAGGTTGTACAAACAAAGTCTGTTAAGTTAGAAATTAAAAATGAAAAACAAAAACAGATTTGGAAACCAAAATCGGTAACTGTTTCAGGGGAAGCTCAATCCATTCCGAATCATCAGGAAATCGAAGTCACAATCCTCGATGATGAAGGAAGACCCAAGTCTATTAAGGCTTGGGTCCCCCTCTCCAACTAATCTCTGAGTGAGTGTGCAGGATGTTCCAGGAGGAACTATCGATAGTCATTGGATTGTTGATAGTGGAGTGTCCATGCACAAGATCGGCGACAAAGAAGTTGTTGCCTTTGGTAGAGAGAAAAAGAAAAGAAGACAGAATTGTCTGTCGAAAGAAATTGAAAGCTTCGACAAAATGAAAATCATACCAAAGTTTGATTATTCAAGGCTTTAATCGGGTCCCCAGGATAGATTCAATCAAAATGTACGCACCTGCAGCACGTCTGATGTTCAAACTCAACAAGATGAACGTGCAGTGTACATTTCTTCGCGGTGTAATCGAAGAAAATGTGTTTGTTGAACAAACCAACCGGGTGTGCGGATGCCTTGGCGTGGATTGAACAACCGCACACTACTTCTGAAAGAGAAAGACAAAGACCTTCGCTGGTGCAATGTGGAAGACCAGCCGGACCCAAAGGTTTATGATCTTGTTGCTGTGAAGAGATTTCTCAGTAGCTACAAAATCGACTTTGAAATCCACACCGGGTGGGTATCCAGTTCGGGAGAGCGCTCAGATTCCTTGCAATGCACGAAGTAGTTGCAGGATACGGTTTTAAATTTCTAATCTCTCCTTTACTTCGATATTTAAGCTGCTTTATGAATTGTTATCCTCTCGTAGCACTCTTTAGCCAGACACGTTGATCTCGAATATCACCTCACACGTGATTATTTCAATATGAAACTCGTCAATGTTGTCATGGTCCGCACCGCTTACCGACGTGCCAACTGATTTTTCCAAAATTCGATTAAATCATTTCTAATTAAAATTAATTTTGGTAAACGGCATTGAGGTAAAACATGAGTTAACTGACATCTGAAAATCGTTTTTGTAAATACCTTTGTGTCTTTTAAATTTATCTTAGTTTGTTGCATTTTAGGGGAAGTAAATCCAATTTGAAAAATTCAAAAACATCGAAAAATTTCAAAACGCAAAAACTTTGGAAAAACAAAAATGAGTTTCCTGGCGAGCAAAAGAGAAAATGATAGTAAATCAGTGGTCTGTCTAAACCTCTTCGAACTGAAATGCAAAATGAAAAATGTTAAGCAGCTCTATATAAGATGTATCGGTAGGCTCACAATCATTTTAAAGTGTGTAGGGCGATATAAACCTTAAATCGACTGAAGACCAGGTGGGAACCGCTGTTAGGATCGGAGGCTCTCATGATTGTGTTTGTTTGTATGTTTGGAACGATTTGTAAATATGAAAACATGTAAAGTGCAGCGGAAATGAAAACAAACTTTGTAAACACAATCAAATGGATAAAATAGTTTGATAAACAATTGCTTCTCATAGAATCAAAAAATTTACAAATCAAAGCAAAAGATTACAGATATGCTTACAAACTAAACTCCCCCTCAGCCTGATGCCCCAAGGTTGGTTGCACACAAGATGAAAGGATTAGACATGAGGAGAAGAACTCGCTCAGTCAATCAAATGTAACAGTACAGGGTACTGTTACATTTATAGGCAATCCAAAACCACTGAGGTATCTCAGCTGACGTCACCATGAAAGCGACGTCTAACAGCCTAACAACCTGTATCTACTGTCCTTACACAAACACTGCTAACCTAACCACTGACTATACATAAAACAGATATTTCACTAAACAGCTGCTTTCTCTTTATGTCAGTGCTTTCCTCAAGGTTGATCAGTCCTTGACTGGGCAGTGCTTTATCATCAGTAGATAGGACCAGCAGTGTTGGATACTTCATGGTTTTCATCAGCAGTTGAAAGGACAGCAGCAGTTGAATATGAACAGCAGATAGAGACCATCAGTTGTTATAAATCACTTTCAAGGGGAGAGCAAAGTGTAAACTGCTGCTTATTGTGAATCCTCTGTTGTGACCTGGTTTTGGCTTTACATTATCTGTTCCTCTGGTAGGGTTCAATCCCAACAATCTCCCCCTGGAACAGATAATGCCAAAAACCCTTCATTATTCAGGACCTTTATTACTCATCAAGAGTGCCTTAGCTTGATCTTTGAATTCAGCTTCAAATTCCTGTGCACTCTGGTCATCCTCATCCTTACACAGTGTAAGTTCAAGGAGATCCTGCAAATCTTGAACACTAAGGCCTAGTGCTTCTTTCCTTGATATGTACTTCACTTCGCCATTGGCTCTGACCAGGGTCAATACGTGAGTCTTTTGATCAGACATCCACTTTAGTATTTTTAAGCCAAGTGGGTTTCTTGGGAGAGACTTATTTGAAGATGAGTTGAGGGATGATGGCCTTGAAAACACCTGCAGACTTTCAGACATTCTTTTGAAAGCTTCTTCAGTGACTTTGTCTGCTGTAGCTATATCTTCTGCAGTTTCTTGTTCAATAAGTTCTTGCCTTTCAGCTTCTGTCTTGTCTTTAGCAGAGTTTGGAGACGCAGGTTTGTTTAATGCCTTAAAAAGGCTTTGAAGCTTTGTTGAAGTTTCTTCTTTTAGACCCATTTTCGTGATGGTATCTTTGAAGTACTCTGCTTCCTTTTCTATTACCTCTTCTTCAAGTCAGCTGTTCTCCCTCTTCTTGATTTGTTACAAAAGTAGACCGGAACAGTGTGTCAAGGTTTCCTATCTTCTGTTCAAGCTTCATCATTTGTTCTTGCTTCTTAGAAGTGCCTGAAACAGTTATCTTTCTTTTCTTCAGCCTTTCGTAGGCTTCATCAGTCTGCTGTTTTGACCATTTTGATATGGCTTCAGCAGTATCCATTTTTGCATCCACCAGCTCCTTTTTCTTTCTTTTATACTCAGCAGTGAAGTCAGCAATGAGCTTTTTGAATTTGTTCCAGTTTGGAGCATTTTTCTTCTTTGTAGGATCATTCTTAATTCTGTCAATCCTCTCAGACTCATGCTTTAGAGCGATTATTGGCCATTCTTCAAACTGTTTTTCTTCAGCAGGATAGAATTTTTCTTTCATAATGTAGGCAAGATATTGTTTTCTTAGCTCTTTGCGTTGTTCAGCCTTTTCTTTGATTAGTTCCTGTGCGAATTCTTCCATCTGCTTTACCTTTTCAAGGAAGAAATCCAGTCTTTTAGCAATGCCTTCTTCGCTTAGACGTTCACGTTCACTTTCAAATTTAGCTCTTGCTTTAGCCTGCCTTGCCTTGAGTTTGAGGTAATCATCCATATCCTCTGGTGGCATGTAGCCTATGAGTGAGGAGAATCTCCTTTTTGAAGGATTGCCTCATCTCATTATTGATAGCTTCAAGTTCAAGTGGATGTTGTGCAGCATTAGGATCATGTGTACTCTCATCGGCAGGTATTGGCTTTCTTTTTCTGTTGAAGAGCTTTGGCTGTGAAGTATGAGAGGTGAGAGCAGTGGTGGATGACTGACTAACAGTTGTTGAGACAACTGGTGTCTTAACATCTGCTGGCATTACAACTGCTGATATATCAGCAGTTGTCTTCTGCTTTTGAGCAGGGGATGGAAGTGGTGAAGTAGTTTTTGATGGTGGTGGTGAATCATCATCTGATATTAGATTCCTTCTCCTTTTTAATGAAGAAGGAGCAGATGATGTTTTGGGTGGATCAGTGGTGGTAGATTGGATAGCAGTGGTTTGTGACAGTGATTGACTGACAGTGGTTGAAACAACTGGTGTTTCAATCACTGTTGTCATTACAACAGATGTTGTAACATCTGTTGTCTTCTGTTTTATGACAGGAGGCAATGGTGATGGTATGATTGTAGATGATGATGGTGGAGCAGTAGGTGGAGCAGTAGTTGTGGTGGTGTGTGGTAGAGTAGTGTGTGTTGATGACATGGCAGCTGTTTGGCTACTGACATCAGTTTTTGTAACTACTGCTGTATCAGCTGTTTAGCTAACAGGTTTTGATGACATGGCAGCTGTTTGGCTACTGACAGCAGTTTTTGTAACTACTGTTGTATCAGCTGTTTGGCTAACAGGTTTTGATGACATGGCAGCTGTTTGACTAACAGGTTTTGAGACCTGCTTTTCTTTTTCTTTTACTTTTTCAGGCTCAATATGAAGGCCATGTTCTATTCCCATCCTATTCATTTTTCCCAACAGCTTGTTATTCTCCCCCTTTTTGGCATTATCTGAAGGGGGGTTTACAAGAAATGGTATGGAAGAAGGAACTTTGCCAGAGGCACTTTGAATGCTAGCCTTTATAGCCTTGATATCTGCTTGAGTGTCTTTAAATCTTGATTCAACCATGTTGGTCAGCATTTGTACTTAAATAGCATGCTTTTTGTCAGCCATAAGTTGCTGTGCTTCAAGCATGGGTTGAAAAGTATTCCAAAGCTCATTTGCAGCAAATGCATGTTGTGCAGGTGCTTGAGCAGAAACAGCAGTGGCTTGTGCTTTCTGAGCTTTTAAAATCTCTTGCACCATCTCCTTTATTTCAGCAACTGATTCTTCAAGTTTGTCAACTCTGCCCGTCAATTCCTTATATTTTGAATCATCACCTACTTTAGTAGGATCATCTGAATCCCCACCAGCAGTGGTTATATCAATGTGTGTCTTAGGAACAGAGTCCCAAAAATCACCCATTGATGCCCCTTGTTCTTGGTACTGGGGACTTCTTTCTTCAGCACTTGATAAACCTTTGATGTTACTAGTGGTCAAAATAGGCTCACTAGTGGTTAACATTGGTGCTATTGAAGAAATTGCCTTCAAGGGAGTCTGATTTATGAAACAACTGGCCAACTGGAGACCTGTTGATCCACCAGTTGTAGTTGCTGCTCCACTTGAACTACCACCGAGAGTTACTTGTAACTCAGGGGGTGTAACCTCCTCAATTGTTGTTGGGATAGCAGGAGTAGTAGCATCAGACCCAGTCACCTGTGGGGGTATACTCTCAGTGACAGGTGATAGAGAGGAACTAGTTTTTGTCTGAGCTATAGCAGCTGCATGCAACAAAGGTAGCATGGATTGTGGCATTATTATTGGTGAGGGGATGGGAGTTGAAAGAGACATGTCCTTGGGATCAGGACTGAGGAAGATGGATCCGAGTGGATTCAGAGCTTCATATTGTGGTGTCCCTGTGCTTACAACCTGATCTTTTGTGAGGATACAGGAGGAGTTTTAGGCATGGGTTTAGATCTTTCTTCCAACTGCTGTGAGGAAGTAGCAGCAGTGGTTTGTGGTGACTTTTGTGTTGTCACAGGCATTTCCTCTGGGATCTCATCTTCCAGAGTTGCCTTTGTTTTGGGTTTGGTGGGTTTTCTGGATGTTTTTCTTTTGGTCTTTTTGGTTATGTCAGGTGTGGGTTTCAAAGCAGTGGTTGTGCTGCTATGATCACCTGGAGCAGTAGGCTCAGCAGCTGATACCTGAGGAGCAGTTGTAACCGCTAAAATCTGCTCAGGTACCCCTGCTTTTGTTTTTATTGGTGCCATCATCCTTGAAAATGTTTCTTTTGTTAAGCTTTTTATTTGACAATGAACACCTTGTTTTGGCAAATTTTCATTTTCCTTTACAAATTTTTGTTTAAAGTAATAACTCAAAAATCTTGGAAAAAGTAAAAATGCTTTGTTGTCAACATTTTTCACTAAGTCATTGAAGATTTCCTGGGAATAGTTGTAATCTTTGTTATTCAAAATGGCATACCCCAGGCATTGAATCTTCAATGGTATTTCATTAAATGATGTTGTTTTATTTGAAACACACATCAAAAGTGTGTGAAATAAAAATCTTGGAGCAGACGGAAAATAACCTTTTTGTAAGGTATCAACCTTTGATTGTTCTGCATATCCCCTTTTTACGAAATCAGTTTTCATCTCGGCTTTCTCAAAAGAGAGTTTACCTTCCTGATCGTTGAGATTAAAGACTTCGGAGATCGACTGTGGGGTTATTTGAACTGCTTTACCCTGTATTGAGGAGTTAATGGCTATGACTTTTCCGTCTTCTTTTTCAAGCGACGCCTTTTTCCAAAACTCTCTCTGGGTTTGCAAGTAAATGGGAGCATCTGCCGTCAACAAAGTTTTGTACTTTGATGCAGACAATGTATCAATGATGGAGTCGAAAGTGTGGTTGTCTTTGGGTTTTGTGAGTAAACCCAAATAATTGTGAGATTTTTTGAATGGTATATCGATGGATTCTTCGGCTGTTTGAGCGATCTCTTGTGAAGGTGATGGTGATTCAGGTTTTGATTTTGATTTTGACTTTGATTTTGTCATTTTTACGGAGAAGAACGAAGAACGTTTTTTGAAGATTTTGAGAAGAAGGGTTGGAAACTGCTTTTGTGAAGAGAATTTTGGAATTCAATTCGACAGTGTAAAACCCTGTTTGGGGGTTTAGGGCAGGGTTTTATTTAAAAAATGATCGCTGATGTGGCAGCGGTTATTACGATCTGAGGGCTAAAAACTGATCACGTGTCAAACACTGATGAGACGGATGAAGTATGGAGAACAGTTGTTTTAAGAGCCACTGATGTATCAAGCATCAGTGGTTACAACGGTAAAAATTATGGGCAGTGGATGATTTTTACTATCAGTGGATAGCATATCAGTGGATAAGACACTGATTTTGAGCATCAGTGCTTTTCAAGAAAATGAGGGATCAGTGGTTAACTTTCAGCAGTGGACAGTGTTTAGAGATCAGACGTTGGAACAAAACAGTGGTTAGGGTAAATGGTACAAATCTGAAGGACAGGTGTTTCAGCAACAGTTTTGAGGATTTTCATTCAAGGTTTTGCCACATGTCAATTTTGAAAGACAGTGGTTTTGTACCCCAGATGATGAAAACTTTTTGCTAAGGCAACTCATTTTCGTTTAACATTCAATTAACACATGAGTACCCTAGTAATTTAAGCACAGTTTGCAATCAACCTTTGATAAAAATTTAGGGGCAAACCTAAGTATGACATGATCATGACATATGTACCATTTCCTTTTGACCCATTTATGAGGACACTAATACCATCAAAAAAATAAGGTATTACATCCTGACAGGAGCTGAAACTATTGCCAACAAAAACAAGCATAAGTTCCAAATATATTATTCCAAAAAAAATGAATAATATATCCTGGTTATTTGAGAAAATCCTTTGATCAACAAAAAATAGTTAAAGGAATTTTTGAGAATAGTATCAAAAAGGATCTGGTATAATTTCAATAGAGTATATAATCATATCATTCACAAGTTTTTGAAAATGGTCAGTGGTTTGACAACAGTGGTAGGAAACTTTTGGATACATTTTGAGCACTGTTTGGAACCATTTTCTTTGTCAGTTGATTGCACACCTGAGGACACATGGAGAAAATTTTTGTGAACATTTGTCTAGTCCTCTTTGGAGTTCATTTACTGGAATCAAAACCTTTTTCTGAACATATAAATGTACATAGTTGCTTAATGACCATTATTACCCTAAACTTTGACTCATAAGTGTTTTATGTTTATACTCTTTTCTTTTGACTTCAAAAGTTTTGAGATAAACACACTTCTGAGTTTTTGTGAATTTCCTCAATGTATTTTAACAAAGTTGATTTTTTCTTTTTGAGGGACTCAACCTGTTTTTAACACATAAGATCTGAATGACTAAAGTTTTAATTCCCTCTTTTTGAGTTAACAAGACATCAATGTCTTATGAATCATAGGTTTTGTTAATATGAGGTTCATACTTTAGTATTTAATGAAAACATCACAAATATCAAAACAACAGTTGAAATCAATATTGAAAAATATAAAACAATCCCATAATTTAACAGATATGTTTACAGATCTGAAAACTATGGGTGACTTTTGCATGATATCACTTGTTGTGTGAAATTTGTGTGTCATATGACATCTTGGTTGATTTTCAGAGTTTTTGAATAACCATTTTGAACATGATTTACACAGTACTCTGTTTTTCAACTAAATACAACCAACCTTAGTATCAATGAATTTTGAGCCGAACTGTTATGTCAAATTGATTGTTAGATCGAATTTGACTGTCCAGGCTCTGATACCAATTGTTAGGATCGGAGGCTCTCATGATTGTGTTTGTTTGTATGTTTGGAACGATTTGTAAATATGAAAACATGTAAAGTGCAGCGGAAATGAAAACAAACTTTGTAAACACAATCAAATGGAGAAAATAGTTTGATAAACAATTGCTTCTCATAGAATCAAAAGATTTACAAATCAAAGCAAAAGATTACAGATATGCTTACAAACTAAACTCCCCCTCAGCCTGATGCCCCAAGGTTGGTTGCACACAAGATGAAAGGATTAGACATGAGGAGAAGAACTCGCTCAGTCAATCAAATGTAACAGTACAGGGTACTGTTACATTTATAGGCAATCCAAAACCACTGAGGTATCTCAGCTGACGTCACCATGAAAGCGACGTCTAACAGCCTAACAACCTGTATCTACTGTCCTTACACAAACACTGCTAACCTAACCACTGACTATACATAAAACAGATATTTCACTAAACAGCTGCTTTCTCTTTATGTCAGTGCTTTCCTCAAGGTTGATCAGTCCTTGACTGGGCAGTGCTTTATCATCAGTAGATAGGACCAGCAGTGTTGGATACTTCAGGGTTTTCATCAGCAGTTGAAAGGACAGCAGCAGTTGAATATGAACAGCAGATAGAGACCATCAGTTGTTATAAATCACTTTCAAGGGGAGAGCAAAGTGTAAACTGCTGCTTATTGTGAATCCTCTGTTGTGACCTGGTTTTGGCTTTACATTATATGTTCCTCTGGTAGGGTTCAATCCCAACAACCGCACATTGGCATATGGTCTTAGTACCGAAATTTCGTTTGAGAGATTGCCGAGGTTCTGAGATATTCGGTCTTTATGCTGTTTTATCATCTGGGTATCATGGTTGTTTCTTTTACCGAAATAACGGAGACGAAGTCTAGATCTTCCATGATACTATACATACGTGTACATACTGCATACGACCTCAATAAGTGATCAACAATCACATGTCCAAACAAATAAGTGATAATATATCACAGATTCTTTATCCGGGAGTCAAGTTCGTCTCTCTGCTGTACGAAAGTACTGACCTGTTCACGGACTTGCTCTTGTGCCCTTCATGCATCTGAAAATCAAGTTCCTCCTCAATAAGTGATTCTATCACATAGGGCTTGTTTTCAATCAAAATAAGTGAGTTACTCACATTTTCATATACGGTCAAACAGATGATAATCAGTATACTCACCGGTAAGATGAACTCTCGTGCATACCTTGATACGGGAATGTGTCGTGATGTGGATGAACACCGGTCGGTAAGTATAAATCATACCTTAACGTATCCCCTCGCCATGATTACATCTGATAAGTTGAGCTTATGTGGACAACAATACCGATAATTGTTATAGGATGCTTATCTAATTGTTAACTAAAAGAACAACAAGAGCATTTTGACATGACCGTACACTGATATGATTCTCTTACCCTCGAAACTCACAAAAAGAATGTCTGTAAATATTTATTTACTGCTTTCAGTTTCTGTATCTTTGTATATATTTATTTATTGCTTTCCGTCTTTACATTTGAAAAATGAAAATTCCAAAAAGATTTTAGGTGTGTTTTAATATAAACTTTATAAAAGCCAAAAACATTTTGCTTCTAGTTTATTTTTTGATTGACCGATGTTGGAACTCGAGTCTATCCTACCCAAAATCCTGATCGTAAGCCGGAAAACAATTGCATCTTCATAAACAGTCGAAGTTAACAAGTTTTGAAAGTTAAGAACTAAAATTGAACAAATTTGTTTAAACTTTCAGACTGTTGTCGGTCGGTAGTTGATTGAGATTTGATCTCATATGTGTCATTTGTTTAAATGTTAACTATATTCCAAGCGGTTGTTCTCATTATGCGTTTAGCTTTCTTGCATGTGCAGATGCTAAAGGCGAGGAGAACATGTTCAATGACAAGCTTTGGAATGAAGACACGAAGTGGAGGCACTCAAAGGATAAAATGATCGAGTTGCCGCTAACCCTTCATCAACACCACAAGGATCTGAAGAATTAACGATCGAAAGATTCACGAGCATAACTCAATGGAGAGTTTATTTTAAGGGGGAGTTTATTGACACACTACCTAAATGAAAAGGGAGTTTGTCGATACACTTTCTACTTACGACGCGTGAAGACTTTGAAGATCCTCCGACGTGGAAGATATGGAAGTTGAACCTCACGAGTAGCGTCCAAGGGGGAGTTTGTTGATACATATTATGTGGACGCGACTCGACTCGGTTCGATTCGGTTCGGTTCGACCCGGCTAGGTTCGGCTCAAGCCCGACGTCACGACATTCCTCCGTCGTGCGCCCCAGAGTTCGACACGCGAAGCACGAAGCGCCGCGAGCCGGTTCCCGCTGCCACATCATCATGATGATGTCACTTGTTGACTAATATGTTAAAATCTGCATGTTGGGAAATCATGAACGTGCATGTGTTGTTTATATGGTCCAATCAACATCTTGGGCTAATCAACTTCACATGGGCCGAACCCAAGTCCAATCGCACAAGTGAACAACTTATATATACCGAAATCAAGTGTGATTTCGGTGGAGAGACAAGGGCAGTGGACACAAAGCGCACAAGACACAAGTTAGCCGGACAAGGAGAACCCGAGAGAACTAGTGTGAGAGTTTGCAAAGATTATTTTGTAAACCTTGATTTGTAACTGTTTTTCAAGTATTAATACATTGGTGTTAATCGTTGAGTCTCGGTCTCCTTCTCGTGTTCTTGTCGTGTTCGATCTCGGTTTGCATCTCCGGTTGGATTCCGCACAACCGGGTGTGTTTGACAACAAGGATTAGGCGACTAGATCCTCCCCTAGCCGGACCTACACTCCTCTAATTAGTTCCCATGTGAATTTCGTTTTCCTTTCTATGTAAATATATTGATGGAGATGGATTTTTTAAGGGCTGATAGATTTTAATTCCTCTTATCGTTAATTAGTTTCCTCAAACAATTTATACGGCCAAACAAGTACATGGTTTGGTGCTATTTCATGTAATGCAAGATTCCAAGATACCACACAATTTGTTTTCAAAGCTCTCTTGTATCTGTTAAAAAATGGTTAACAAAATACTGAAAATTGGTTCCTGTAGGATTATGTTTATGAACCTTTAAACCTCTTTAACACTCCACACATGACACATTACAATATTATAATTGCATGATTTATGGATTTCATCATATGGTACTCTTCCCTTTTTGTGATTAACCTCTTTCTTTCTTGATTTACGTCGTAGTACGTCTTTATATACTTATTCTATGAGTAAATATTTCTTTTTAATTAAAGATGATAAAATGTCTTAAACCATAAGAATCCAGTCTCATTATATTGTATAATAATAATGAGACACTGAAAAACAAACTTTTGCTACTGAAAAAAAAATATATACTTTAAATTGGACATATATTATTCACTGTTGTTGGTTAATGGGTTTAGATAATTAAGTCTTTGCTAGGAGTACAACTTTTTTTCAACGTTAAAAGAATATAAGATGTCTCAAATCATAAGAATTTAATTTCATACATTTAAACATATCGTAACTAAGAACAATAGAAACATACTGTTGCTACAGAAACATGATACAATTAATAAACTCCATTACATAGTTTACAACACAACACATTGTTATAATATATATATATTTATATATATATATATATATATATACAAACACACTCATAACTAGCATTTTAATCAATAGGATGTTCCCTGGGATTTATCCTTTTTTTATCCTTCACATTATTAACCATTTTTGTGACGGAACCTGCCACAAACTCACCCATCCTTGTGGAAACATACTTCTTTTTGGCAGGGATAACGGATGCAGGTTTCACCTTTGACGTCCCTCCTTCCTTCGTGTTTGTTTTATGGTAGCTTTGCTTGTTATCTGCCATTGCTATTTTCTTTTGCAAAGCTTTTCCCCGATCACTGCAGACTATTCTATTGCTTTGTATCAAACCAAATAACCTTTTCAATTCACAAATGATATGTTAGTCGTGTTTATATAGAAGTAGTAGAGTTCCCACATCTCCACAAATGATATGTGCGAGTCCACCAATCTCCTCGAACTTGCACATAATTTTCATTGTTGTTGTTTGGTAATTTACATAGTTTGTGTGTTTCTTAGTATTTGATTTTCAAGTTTCAAATATTGATGATTGTTGTGTGAGAGCACTTATCTTTCATTATCATGGAACTTTATCATAAATTTGATGGTTGATGTAGGTAGAACTTCAATTGTATAAAGATGGGTGTGCATGGGTGTGTGTTAACGTGTGTTACAATATAGGCTACAAACAACAACTACTAGAAAAGGGCAAATTTTCCTATGTAATTTTCTGAAAAAATATTTTTGTTTTTGGAAATTCCTACAAATTTTCTAAGAAAATATTATTTTTTTTTTTTCAAAATGAAATGGCAAGGAGGTGTGGTTTCTTTTTTTTTTTTTTTTTTTTTTTTTTGTGGTGGATGTGGGCTAATGTGGGTCACGTTAGAGGCTACATGGTTCAAGGGCACGTCAAATTAGTTCCCATGTGAATTTTATTTTTTTATTTTTGTGTGAACGTATTGGGATATATTTATTTAAAAATGATAAATTATAATTCCTCTCATCTTTAATTAATTTCTCCAAACATTTTCTACCGACAACCAAAGTGAAATGCTATGTGTTGGATTCAAACATACATCATTTTCTTTATCTTGTTACATATGTGATAATTAAACAAGTACGTAGTTTGGATGCTATTTCTTGTAATACGAGATTCCAAGATGTTATATAATTGATAGAGGCATATGCCTATTAAAGGATAGGTCCTAGGTTTAAACTTAGGCAAGTACGTTTAATTTAGGATTATTAGTGTAATAAAGTAGGAGCAAATGTTGTCAACAAAAAACAAAATATAATTGGTCTTTAAACGTACCTGGTATGTGCTAAAAACCATTAACTAAACAAGTGAAAAATTGGTTGTTGTAAGATTATGTTTTTGTCAAAGTAAGAAGTATAAAAAATGAATCACCTTTGTTTAAAGAGTAAATTGCAATTTTAGTCTCTGAGTTTTTGTCCAAATTGCCAATTTAGTCCAAATAGTTTTTTTTTTCTCCTCTGGGTCCCTTACTTTTCCTTTTTCTTGTCATTTTGATCACATTGCCTAACTTAGTTTAAAAACCAGGTATTAATCAGGGGTATTTTTGGCATTAAATTATTATGAGGTTTATAAATTATGTTGTAAACTACCCCTGGTTATCACTACACAATAGTTATGCCAAAAATACCCCTGGTTATAACCAGATTTTTAGACTGAGTTAGGCAATGTGATCAAAATGACAAGAAAATAGAAAAGTCAGGGACTCAGAGGAGAAAAAAAACTATTTGGACTAAAATGGCAATTTGGACCAAACCTTAGGGACTAAAATGGCAATTTACTCTTGTTTAAACATAACCAGTTAAATTACCTCACGCGTTGCTACGGGAATTCCACCGGTATTAGTTCGATTTTGTCTATTACGGTATCGATAAGGTACTGACACTCCGAAAAGAATGAAGTCATGATATGCTAAAAGGATGCCTACATGTATTTTACATCATTCAAAAACTATAAAGAATGAATGTGTGTACTGGTACTGAATGTACTTATACTAGTACCGAAGCTGTATATATATCATATATTAAATATTTAAAAATAGCTTGTTAGACTCATGCTTCGCAGCGGCTAAAATTGTAAACAAATAAAAAGAATAAAATTAAGGATGTCTCAATTGTATGTATATTCATGGAGATGAGTGTCTAGAAACACGAAAGCAAACATGAAATTTCCCCGCCCGATACAGCAGGAATTCAATATATGTCTAAAGCATAAAAAAACATTTTACAATAGTATCAAACCTAACTAAATAAAAGTTACAACCTTAAAATTGTGTGTTACAAAGTTACCTTATAATTCAATTTCAAAATGAATTAAAAGAAACGAGTACAATCTAAATCATTATAATTCAATTTCAAATGAACATATGATAAGTTGATAACTATGAAACAGAAAAACATACATTTGTTACAGCCATGAAAAACAATTTATGCACTCTCTTACATAGTTTAAAAACTATAAAACAACACACGATTCCAACGTAATGGTGTCACACCCTCAAAATCCACAAGCGGAGTAATACCACGAGACATGTGACTGACCAGGATCACACCACCAATCATACTGAACATTTAAGTAAAGTAAAGTAAAACCATTGCAAACAAAAAACGTTTAGTGTTCACAAAACCAAAGTCCAAAACCAAGTTTAAAAGTTAGCGGAAGCATAAAGTCTAAAACCCAATAAGTAAAGTAAAAGTCATAATGTTTAACATTAGGAATCCCACAGTGGATTCCTAGCCACAACGTCCACTCCTCGTGCAAGCCCCAGCCATGTACCTAATGACCTGCAAAGCATGTAGAAACGTGTCAACAAAAGGTTGGCGAGTTCACAGTTGGTTGTTTGTTTTTCGTTGTTTCAAAAACCCAAAAGTTGTTAAGTTTTTTGTTCTTTAAAAAAACATGCCATGGGGAGCTACCCCACTGTTTTAAACTACTAGACCCGTTACCATATCGACTACTGACTGTAGTTATGTTTAGTGCCCTGTGTCAATGTCTATCGTCATTGAGTAAGTGCATACCCATCCTCTGCGGCACGGTGTGAGGCTTGTCAAACCTAATAGCGCTATTTAACTAATAACCCGTTCGTCATTGGCCCGGCGATTAAGTCGATACATAATATGGAGGACTTAAGATAGAGTTGTTGTCTAGTATGCTTAAGACATGTATTATAATGGTTGTCGCCCTTCACAAGGAGGGCAGAGGTACGTATTCTACCCAAGGAGAATACGCAAGTTGTATCACACCTAAGGGGGATAGTTATTGTTGCTTAACCCATTCCCAAACCACCAGGAATCCCATGCTTTGACGAAAAGTGTGAACTCACATTCGATTGCTTGGTTGGTCTCTTAAAAGGGTTAGGACTCTAGGTAGGTCAATCACGTCCTAATATGATTACCATTTAGTTCATTAGTGTGTTCAAATAAGGCACAAAGCTCCTACACGTATCTAACACGTAACATGCAGTCACTTTGACAACTTACGTACATACACATTTTCCACATATAATTACTCATGATCATGCACATAATAATTCACATAACACTTTCGTTGACATAAAACAAGTTTGATCATTCTCAGATAGCATAACCGACATCTAGATACGCAAATAACAACTTATAATGCTTCAGCTTTAACATCCAAAACTGGGCTGTTTTCGAGTATTTTTATAAAATAGTTATCTTATTCTAAAAATTCTAAATAATTTACAGAATGTTCTAAATGGTCCACCTCACCATGTGGAAAAATCTCAAGGCCTAATTCATTACCGATTATTTAAAAAAATCATTTATTGGGCTGTAGTCAGATTCGTCACTTTCGGACTGTAGTCCACGGAAAAATTCATTTAAAATCCATCGTCAGCCCGATTGATGAAATTCTAGTTGGAGATTTACAAAAACATCCGTGCCCAGCTACTGTACGAAAATCGCAGCCTAACTCTATCCAGATTACCCGTTATAACAAAAAGCGTAACAAGTATTTTCTGCAGAAAAAAGCAGCTTTTGCTGCTGTACAAAACATGCCTTTAAAAATAGCAAACGACCTCAGAAAAATGTGATTCCAGTGCCATTTGAGGCATTTTTCGAAAACGTATGATTTAGACTTCAGAAATCAATTTTTTGATCTATAACGATCCGTTTACAGCCAACTGAAGTTGGCTGTTTTTGCTAATCAGCAAACTGTTTTCCATTTAAACGATACCAAAACGCATTTAAACGATCACGTCACTTCCTAATAACAACTAACAGCAGATTAACCATCAATTATAACTTTAGCACATCAAGAATCACACAACCCTAGTTATAAAACATCATGATTTTCGCAAAAATGCAACCTATGATCATGTATACATGCGTATTATCAATTAACTCAAACAATTGCATAATCACCCGAAACTAATTGTGAAATTATTATCCATTTATCATACAAGACTCAAGATCACAGCCATGTCTACACATAAACACACCATGAATCGTAATCTATCATGCGTACTAACCTTGGTACGGAGAAGGAAGAACTAGAGAAGGTGAAGGGTGCGAACAAGAGGGGTTGCGAAAGGGGGGGGGCCTTCTTCTCTGTTGTCGCGCACCAAAGGGAGGGGTAGGGTTTTGGTTTTCTTGTTCTCATGCATATTACGTATATAATTAAAACAGATGGGACATTGGGCGACTTGGGCTGCATGGGACGAAGAAACAAGGGTTTTCGGTTGGGCTTGTTTCTTGCGCAAAGGGGAAGGGTGGGTTGGGCTGTTTGGTTCGCACGAGGGAAAAGGTGGGTGGGGTTGGGCTGGTTTGTTTGTGGGCCAAATGGGTTGGGTTGATTTTATAAGGTAATACATTATAGCACATTAACATATTTTGCTTTCTAGTAATTTTTCACAAAATAGCACGTTATCATATTTCGGTTTCGGGTTTCGGTTTCACGTAATTCACATCACACATTATCAAGTTCACAACCATTCAAAGAAAATAATCAAACACCACATTCAAATCATATATCATACATGAAATTACAAAGTATGCGAAACGTAATAGGGATTTATACGAGTTGTCACATCATCCCCGAGTTGAAAGAAATTTCGTCCCGAAATTTAGCACATACTCACTGAGGAAGCTAGTTGTGTTGTGCGTTTTCTTGGGGTATCACATCATCCCCCTGTTGGTTTGGAATTTCGTCCCGAAATTCCGAAGTAGCTTCAGTACTGGACTCACTTTTCTGAATCAACTAGGGGTACTTGCATTTCATCTGGTCCTCTCGTTCCCAAGTGAACTCTGGGCCACGACGAGAGTTCCAACGAACTCGAACAATAGGTATCTTGGTTCGTTTAAGAGTCTTGATTTCCCGATCCATAATTTCCATTGGTCCCCCGACGAAGCACAACTGGTCGTCGATAGTGAGTTCCTTGAAAGGAACAATGAGGGTCTCATCTGATGAACACTTCTTCATATTCGACACGTGGAAGACATTGTGAACACCACTGAGTTCTTCGGGTAAATTTAGTGTGTAAGCCACCTTGCGTATTTTCTCAGTGATTTCAAAAGGTCTGACATATCGCGGATTAAGTTTGCCCCGTTTGCCAAAGCGAACCACACCTTTCCATGGTGAGACTTTAAGTAGCACCCGATCTCCAACCTGAAACTCGAGAGGTTTCCTACGCTTATCAATGTAGTTTTTCGGACGGTCACGAGCTGCCGCCATTCTTTGTCTAATTTGGGCAATCTTTTCCGTGGTGTCGATAATTCCACCTGCAAGCCCTTCACGGAAAAAATGAACAAGTTAAAAAATTTTCTTGACTTCGTTATCTATTTAATACAAAGAGATGGTACTGACCTCGAGGAGCTCAATGCTCTCTCGATGCAACTTAGCTTCTTCATACTTCTCCATAAAGTTTGCCTCAGACTTTGTCAAAGCTTCAACTCACGCTTTAAGGATAGTGACCTCTGTGCGCGCGGTGAACATTCATTGGTTATCTTTTTTCGCAAACCACACGCCACTTCCGGCGCTTTTCAGCGAGCGTATCCCCACTCGCTAGAAGCTTCTTCTTCAAACCCTGGAGGCCCCATTACTCCAATTTTTTCTCTTTCTCAAACTCAGCTTTCTCCTTGGCAAACTCAGCCTTCGCCTGCTTAAATAACTTTGCCTCAGCAGCTAGGCGCTCCTTGTGCTTCTCCCAGCCGGCGCGCTCGAGGTATATCGTGCGCCATTCGCGAGTGATTTGATAACTTGTGTAAGCACAATTGGCCTGAGCATAAACATGAGATCGGTACAAAGCATCATGCCCACGGTCCCTTTGATGGCGCACTTCACATGGGGAAAGGCCCCCATGAACCACTCCGTACAAGGCTGAAATGCAGCAAAAGTACCACCTTGTTTTACTTTCCACACGGGGGCGTGGATCTCATTGGCGCGACTATCATCATATGACTTGTAGTGTATGTCGCCCAATGTATTATCAGGCAGGATCGGTGAAGGATCCCTTGGATGAGTCTTAGGGGGGCTATCCTTTCTACCGCCCGCGCCTGATAGCCCTACGCCTTCACCCTCAGTAGTCCGGGTATAACAACTCTCCCAAAATTCTTAAAACACCCCTATATGTCCTAAAATATACCCCGTATACGAAAAACGGCCCAGAAATACCATTATTTTATCAAAAAAAAATAAAACAAATATTTCTGGTCGCTCGCGGGGCACGACACACTTAGGTGTGTCTGTCGCTGGCCGCGACCCGCTGACACCAGGCGTAACCCTAGGTTGCCACGTGTCCATGTCGTGTCGAGCCTATACCCTTGAGTCGACAAGCCTAAAACCTACCCTACTACCCTCACGGGCCGCGAAGGAGACAGCAGAAGCTGTCGCGGGCCGCGAGGCCCTCTGTTTCCAGCCTATAAATGGAGTAGTCGACGTTCAGTTTCAAATCGTTCAAAATAAAAAATTCTCTCTCAATTCTCTATTAGTAGAAATAATACTCGGGTATTATACCCACTAAAAAGTGAACCTCTACCTCGATGTAAGTATTATAACCCCCGGTTACGAATTAGTTACTCTGCCCGATTGATTTAGAGCTCCGTAACGCATGTCAAGGCTCTGCCTGACTCAGTCGTTGGAATTCTGTCTCGGGGGGAGGGTATAGCTAATGTAAAGTGGGTTATCTTACTAACATGTGTGCATTGTTTAATTTAATAGATTATAACCAGGAAGTCACTAGGACTTATCTAAAACAGCAATGTGAGTAATTCCTCTTTTTGTAAACTGTTTTTACAAAACCTCAATTGTTTTAAAGTATAATTAACAGTGATTGAGTATTTGTGATTCTACAATTACTGTCGCTATGTTGGGGTTTTGTATACATTACTTGTTACTACACTGTGAGTAGTAGCATGACCACAAGTCTGGATTGACAGTACCGTGGGTGGTAATTTGATAGATGTAAACAAATGTAATTGCGGATGCCCTTAATACTGTAAAATGATAAAACTTGTTTTGATCAAACTGGGATTCACTCGCCAGTATTTATTGCTGCTAAAACTTTTTAAAACGCGTTTTAGGTAACAAAATGTGAAAGCCAAATAGAAGCCAGCTGGAGAGCACTGAAGGCTTGGAAAAGTGGCTATAAAAGTTACCTAAACAAGAAAGAAGTTTTTATTTAAATAAATTAGGGTTTATCCCTGTAAACATGTTGTAATGGAAACTTAGGTTTTTCCCATCTATTTATTATTATAAAAATGTGGTGTTTTACTCTGATAAACTATTTCCTAACTACGGTCCTGATGAAATTTTCGCTGCCAAATTAATAAACACCGATACCACTGAATTTGCGCTCACGGCCACCCGTTCCCGGTGTAGGGGTCGGAGTTGCGATATAAAGTGATATCAGAGCTACAACCACTGATTTCAGCCACAGAAGTGTTCTGCTGACACCAAAATTTTATCCATTATGTTAGGAAATAATCTACGTGATTATGTGTGTATCTGTTTATTATTGTTTTGTGTTATTTGACAATTTGTTAGTTTACAATATGAGTTATCAAGGTCCATGTGACGCCTATCGTCACCTAGCTAGTTCTCCCAAAAGTGAAGGAACTTCCTCACAGCCTACTCCTTCGGGGTATTCTGCTGATACAGAAGAGGGAATCTTCATATTTAAGGCGCAATCCGAAGAACCATTCCCTTCGAAAAAGAGAGGATGGTTCAGTCGGGGAGCATATGAGCGCAGTAAGCGAATGAGAAAATTGCAACAACAAAGGGCACTAGCAGCAGCCAATAAGGGGATGAACGCCTAGACCCAAGATATAGTCAACAGGCGACTGGAAAACTTTCACATACTAGCCACCACTGCAGTAGATCCAAACCTAGAATAGATAATTGCACCACAACCACTGCCACTATTCCCAACCCAACCAATGGAGATAGAACCTAACCAAGGAGACCAGATTCCCATACCCGCATTCGACCCAAATGAGACACCTAGAATCCCAGCACCCAATCCTTTAATGTATGATCCATGGAAAGATGACCATAGGGATTATCAGGAACTCTATCCACAGGGAGAACCAATACCAAACCCCATAGCACAATATACCAACCTTAACCCTCTAGATCCGTATTGGAATGCCGATCAGTATGTCCAGGAGATACTAGAAAACCCATACCCATACGGAGAACCTATGCCTCAGTACCCTGCCCCAGTACCCGCACCACGACCAACCATGAGTGAAGCAAATGTGCAGGAACTCCGCACATTTGGTAAGAAATTAGTTGAAGGAGGAGAGAGGATAAGACAAATATGGGAAAAGCTCGTGTGGAAATACGACGATCGGGAAATGCAATATTGGATGAATCGCCCCTAGCAATAATATATATATATATATATATAGGATTAGGTTCAAGAGTGAACACTAGTGTAGTTTGCGAACTGAGTGAACTAATCCTGGCCATATATGTGTGTAGATCAATGGCCATGATTTGATGATGAAATACACTATTGTATTTTACGATTTGATGATGAAATTTAGCCATCCACGTGTGTAAATCAATGTCCAAGATTTGTTCACTCAGTTCGCAAATACACTAATGTTCACTCTAGAACCGCACCCTATATATATATATATATATATATATATATATAAATGTGTGTAGTTTGAAAAAAAAATCAAATCAACTAAAATAGATAACCTAATACCTACTGATGCATAACTAGTAGTATGTTTCAATTCCAGTTGTAGATTGTAATATATATATATAGGGAAAGGATCATGAGAAAACTAGATATAAATGAGAAAACTAGAAAACTAACTAAAAAAAAGCCAAAAAACATACCAATTTTTTTAATTTTTAATAAAAAATCGCTAGTTTTTATATATAAAAAAATTTTCAAAAAAAAATATTTTTTTTGTTGTACTGCACATGTGTAGTAATACACATGTGTATGTGTACTACACATGTGCAATACAAAAAAAAACTTTTTTTTTATTTATTTTTTTTGAAATTTTTTTCCATGTATAAAAACCTCCGATTTTTTTATAAAAATTAAAAAAAAAAAAAATTGGTATGTTTTTTAGGCTTTTTTTGTTAGTTTTTTGGTTTTCTCATTTAAACTAGTTTTCTCATGATCCATCCCCTATATATATATATATATATATGAAAAAAATAGTAAATGTCGCAATGCTCGACGATTTTGATCAATATATTTGCGTGATTGTTTGCATTAAATCTTATTCTGTGATATTAATACCTGGTAAATGTTGTAATCAAGATGGACAACGAAGTGAATCAAGAAAACCAAAATAACGATAATAATGGAAACCAAATAGATAACAGTGCCATCCAACATATAGTGGCACAAGGGATTATAGACGCTATGCCATATATTATCAAGACTGTTAAAGAAGCGGAAAATAATAAAACTAATAGTGGAAGTAAACGACCACCTACTGAACCAGTCACAGCATGAATAATGACCATTACTTCAATTGCCTATTCCAAAAAGAAGAAGAACCATGTCATATGGTTGTTCTTACAAAGAATTCTGGTCTTGCAAACCAATAGAATTCTCTGGCAATGAAGGAGCCATTGCAGCTCTACGTTGGATAGAAAAGACTGAGGCAGTCTTAAAATAAGCAAATGTGAAGAGGAAGATAAAGTTATGTTTGCCTCTAATCTTTTTAAGAATGCAGCTCTAGAATGGTGGAATACTATTCTCTAGTCTAGGGAAGTGACAGAGTCTATAATATGGAATGGACTGAGTTTAAGAACATGGTCGAAAGAAAATTTTGTCCTCCCAATGAAAAAGAACAAATCGCTAATAAGTTCTTAAACCTTAGAATGACTGGACTAGACTGCAAGGGTTACACTACCGTATTCTTCGAATATGCTAGAATAGTGCCAACCCTAGCCTCACCAGAACCAGTATTAATCTCCCGTTACATTTGGGGATTAATTAGTGAAATCAGACATGTAGTCAAGGCAGCTAGACCACAAACCATAGAAGAAGCAGTAGAACTAGCCAATACCTTGCTTGATGAACTAGTATGTACACAAGAAGAAAACCAGAGGAAGAACCTAGTCCAAAAGCTTACCCAGGAATTTCGCTACGGTAATTCCAACTGTGGGAAGAATATAGGTTCTACTTCTGCACCTTACTGTAAGTACTGCAAGAAGAAACATTCGGGAAGATGTTCCATATACTTTAACTTCTGCAAAATATCAGGACACAAGGAAGAAGACTGCAGGAAGAAACCCAGTAATGGAATATGCTTCAATTGTGGAGAAAAGGGGCATATCAAGCCAAACTGTCCGAAACTAGCTCCAGCCATGAACAACAAGACTACTAAGAAAGCTAGAGCCTTTGTTCTGACTGCGGAAAAAGCCAAGATGATTCCGGACGTGATTGCCGGTACGTTTTTAGTTAATGATGTTTTTGCTAAAGTATTATTTGACTCTGGTGCGAACCAAAGTTTTATTAATACTTCATCCTACAAACTTCTCAATCAACCATTAACTAAACTTCAACAAGAATGCTTAGTAGTGACAACAAATGGAGAATCCATTAAGATCACTGAAATATTGCAGGGAGCAAGAATAAAAATTTTAAACCATAATTTTATTGCTAACCTTTACCCAATGAATCTGGCTGGATTTGATATCGTGTTAGGAATGGATTGGTTAATAGCCAACCATGCCAGTATTCTATGTGTCTTCCCTCCTCCCTGTGGGTTTTTCTGGTAGCTATCTCCTTGCACTTTGTCAGCCATTGATTTTCTTTTGCCAAGCTTTTCCCATCACCGTAGACTATTGTTGTGTATCAAACAAAAAAACCTTAGCAATTCACAAAGGATGATATGTTAGGTTATATACAAGTAAAGTTCCCCACATCCAGGAACTTACATATATATTTTCTTTCTTCTTGTTGGTTAATTTACATAGTTTGTTTGCGCTTGCTATAAGTTATTTAGTATATTTAAAATTTTCAACTTTCAAGTGTCATGAAGTGTTTTGTGCGAACATTTATCCATCAACATCCTAGAAGTTAATCTTAAATTTCCTGGCTATTGTATGCATAATTGCAATGTCTGCGTGGAAGGGCATAACTAGTATTAAATGGCAAACTAGGTGTGCATGGGTGTGGGCTATTATGTGTTACATTAGAGGCTACTTGCTAGTCTAATTAGTTCCCATGTGAATTTTCCTTTTCATTTCTGTGTAAATATACAGGGATTGATTTTTTAAGGGTTAATAAATTTATTTCCTTTTATTCTTAAATAGTTTACTTGAACAGTTTCAATTGCCAAGCAAAGTGCACCACCACGCATTGGCAAACATAAATACTTTTTTTTAAAGCCATGAACACATCCGATAACGCCTTTTCCTCTCTTCTCCTTTGCTCTACACCTTTTTATCTTGGCTTTTAGATTCTTGAAAATAATCGACAACACCAAGTCCCCCTCTTTCACATACTCACATCTCCAGGGTAAGATAATAGTCATTGACCGCTTCCCATATACCTTCTTTCAAGTACTGAAAAACCCAAAAGGGTTAGGCCCGAAATCTACCTGATTACAAGACAAGACTAAAGGCGGATCCGAATGAATTTGTGTGGGTGCTACAAAGTTTGCGTTAGGCCACACCGACATGACTCCATCACAAACTAGAACCCGATCGATCTTGTTGAGACTACACCTATTGCTGGGTACAAATGTGAACCCCAAACTCCGTCATAAACTAGAACCTGATCGATCTTGCTTAGACTAGACCCATCGCTGGAGACAAATGTGTTAGAATTAGCTCCAACTGGACTTCTGTTTTTCGTTTCTATGGAAATATATATGGCTAAATTTATAATGGAATGATAACTTTTAATCCTCTCATCTTTGCTTAGTTTCCACAAACAACCTTGTTGATGCAGATTTTGTGTCCGATGCTTGTCGAATAGATTAGATTTATTTTATGCTGAATTTGTAATAGTTAGTGAAACGGTCTAGCGAACGTGTATAGACCCGCTCGTTTGAAGTGGTCAAACGAGATGGTTATTTGTTTGACCGTGTGTGTTTGAAAGACAAAGGGGTGTAGCTATAAATAGCAACCCTTTGTCATTTCAAACACTTGGAAGTTTTAGAGGTTTGAGTCCTCACAGGGAGAGATCACCACTTGGTCTCTCCCCGGATGTGTACTCCTTTGGTATGGTTCGGTTAGCTTGTTAATCGGGCCGGTTTGCTTTGTTATGTTATCAAATCTATACAAGTATTTCATCCGTCTCTAATCTTCCCGTCTATGAACATAATCATGATAATCACGGTTTCGGTCCCGAAACACATGGTGCCCGATTTAGTAAATCTAACCGTTTACTAAATCACATGTGCTCTAGATCTGTGATTTTTGTGCTTTTTGTTCAAGATGTAAAAATGGTGAAAACGGAAAAACCCAGATCTGGATCGAGATATTCAGATCTAGCTGAAACAGAACTTATACGAGTGTTAGTTTTTCTGTTTTACACCAAACAAATCAAGTTTTCATCTTGTTTCTAAAGATTTTTCGTCAGATCTGGGAATAAACAGTGGCTCTTTTCTTGATGTTCTTGGCGGTTGTTCAAGAAATTTTTGGGTTTCCAATGAAACCCCACTTCCCATGACGAAACGAAACCCTTCGGCGAAACAGATCCTGTTTCGTCGACTTCAGACATCATTCTGTTTCGTCGACAAGAATTCAAGATCCGTTTCGTCGTTCAACACACTTCAAATCTGTTTCGTCGACCAGAGATCTGTTTCGTCGGCCAACATTAAGAAATCAGTTTCGTCGTCTCAGTTATTTCGTCGGCTCCCCAAGTCTTTCAGCTGGTATCGCCGATAAAGAGAGACAGAGATGATGATTATCGGCTGGTGTGTTTGAGGGTACCAACTGATTTGGGGGTTTGTAGGTGTGAATCGATGATTGAACTGATTTTTTCATTTGGGGTTTTGGTTCTTTGGATATCGAAGACCCAGAAAGGGTTCTGGCTGCTGCTGATTGTTTATCGATGAAGAAGTCTTGGGTATCGCCGATGAGAGAGACAGAGATGGAGATGTTGGCGGTTGAAATTCCGATCTCCATGTTTATTATCTGGATCCGTGTTGAAAGAGAAGTAATTTGGGGTTTCTTTGAAGATGGAATCGCTGAAGATGATATCAGCGGATGGCTGTGATGTTCGTGGCAGCTGAATGTGGAATCTGTAAAGTTTGATGTTGTTGTCTACTGTACAAGGAAGATTTAGACACAAAGTAGGAGATGTCGGCTGATACATGTGCCTGCCACTAGGTTTTTGCAAAGATAATCTATTGCATGGGCTTTAATTCTTGTGTTGGGCCCATGTTTATTACAATGACCATATGTTCATTTTTTTTTTGGGCTGCACATGGAGCATAGAGGTTTGAGCATGGTTTGGCATTGGGATTATGGACCAAATATTTAGACTCGTGAGTTGCAAAGTGGGGTTCGGGTGTTCGTAAAGTTTATATGAATCACGCTTCAACGACAAATTCTTACGGGTTCGGGAGCGCGCGGGATGATGCGGCATGATGAAAACAAAAGATGATGATATTTTGAAAATTGTGGGGTAGTCCCGGTTACCGATGCAAATGTCAAAAATGGTGACGCGACTATTATGGGCCAAAAACCAAGAACGGTATGTTTACTTCCGCACATCAATGTTTATGATTGTTATCGGTTATTCGTAAATGTTCGAAAGCATTTTGTTTATTGTCATATTCTCGCATTTGAAAACGAACGTATGAACCTAGAATGTCAATACCGGTCCTAACGAGTTCACAAAGTCTTTGGAGGGATACAAGTCGGATCCTACGGGGTACTAGGCGAAATTTCTTTATCAACTAGAATATGCAAAGAAGAAAGTTTTTTGTTTATTGTCATATTCTCGCATTTGGTAACGAATGAATGAACCTGGAATGTCAATGCCGGTCCTAACGAGTTCACAAAGTCTTTGGAGGGATACAAGTCGGATCCTACGGGGTACTAGGGGACGTTCTTATTCAACTAGAATATGCAAAGAAGAAAGTCGTTTTCGTGATTTTTCGGAACCGAGAACATTCAGTGAAGATTGACGACAGTTCCGCTATGTGAAGGGAATTGGTGAACATTTGAAAGTTGACGAAAGTTCCTTTGAAGTGGAGGGAATCTTTTTAGGTTTAGAGATCTTACCAAAGAAATGGGGGAATAAAAATTTTCGTATGTTTAATTTTTCGGTAAATTTCTAAACGCAATCACAGGTGGTAGAGTTTGTGATTTTCTGGTGATACTAACGGTTCGGCGTGGAATGTTTTGCACAGACACATATTTGAGGATTTTAATTATTTCTCCAGCCAGCGTGAAGAGTTTTGCACGGAAACATACAGGCATCTTAAGTGTATCAGTAGTTACAAAAGCGCTGTTCACTGAAGACCTGGGGAATCTTTATGAAAGCTGATAGTTCAAGACTGAAGACCTGCAGGATTTGGTTTTGGGTTTGATGTTTCTTTGGGATTTTACAGGGATCTGGGGGTAACTCAATTCGTTGAGTTTGCAAACGATGTACTTGGTCTAGCTGACTTCCTGAGTACTGATGCAGAAGATCTGTAGTGCATTACGTGGTCAACTTCACAAAGGCGAGACAATGAGATCTGGATGTAGTTCAACTAAGCATGCTGGTTGAGCTTGCAAGGGATACACTTGGTCTAGCTGACTTTCCTAAGTGTTGATGCTGAAGATTAAAGTGCATTACTTGGTCGATTCCACAAAGACGGTTTACAGAAGACAATTCACCAGAAACCTCTACCAATGTAGTATGCTTGAAGATCAAGACTTGATGCAGTTTTTAAAGAATGGAACCCTTATCAAATGCCGGTTGGAGTATTGGAAGATCAGCAGAAGATCGGTCAATTGAGCCTTTTGAGGAAATTGCACAACACCCAACACGGATACGTATACTTTGAGGGGGAACTATTATACAAGAAGCATCAAGATACTACTTACCTGGATCATCGGTCAAGGGGGAATTTGTTAACATAGAGAAAATGAATACTTTACTGAAGATCCATTGCAGTTGCATTTTCGGCATTCGACAGCAACGGACAAGGGGGAATTTGTTGATGCAGATTTTGTGTCCGATGCTTGTCGAATAGATTAGATTTATTTTATGCTGAATTTGTAATAGTTAGTGAAACGGTCTAACGAACGTGTATAGACCCGCTCGTTTGAAGTGGTCAAACGAGATGGTTATTTGTTTGACCGTGTGTGTTTGAAAGACAAAGGGGTGTAGCTATAAATAGCAACCCTTTGTCATTTTAAACACTTGGAAGTTTTAGAGGTTTGAGTCCTCACAGGGAGAGATCACCACTTGGTCTCTCCCTGGATGTATACTCCTTTGGTATTAGTTCGGTTACCTTGTAATCGGGCCGATTTGTAATGTTATACTACCAGATTAATACAAAGAAGTTGTTTGTTTATCTCTTATCTAGTGCAAGATTCGAAAATAGCTTCTTGCTCATAGAAAGTATACAGCAAAGTGCACCACAACCTGTTGGATCTAAACATCAATCATTTTCTTATTTTTTAAACATCTGAATATGAAAAAAGTATACATTTTGATTGCTATTTGATCTAGTGCAAGATTCGAAAATAGCTTCTTGCTCATAGAAAGTTGTCCGGTGAGTGCCTAAAAATTATTCACGTACTAAACTAGTGTTGGACGTACGATTTTGTTTTTTAACTCTTTACATGCAAAAGCTTAATTAACGTGACACAGGACACGTTGCAATATTATTTTGGCATGAATTTACCTGTTTCATCTTTGTCCTTTACCGCGTTCCGTGGTTAACATCTTTCTTTCTGTATGATGAGTACAAGTTTTTTTTAAATGCTAAAAGAACATAATATGTCTTAAATCCTCATGGTGTTATTTAGTATTTGTTTTTTCAAGTTTCAATTGTCATGAAGTGTTGTGTGTGAACACTTACCTATCAATATCCAAGAACTTAATCATAAATTTCATGGTTGTTGTAAGTTGTGTGTAAAATTACAATGTATGTGTGGATGGGCTAAATTAGTGTCAAATGGCAATCAAGGTGTGCATGGGTGTGGGTTGTTATGCGTTACATTAGAGGCTACATGTTTGTCTAATTAGTTCCCATAGAATTTTCATTTTCAATTCTATGTGAATATATTGGTATAGATTTTTTAAGGTTTGATGAATTTTTAGTTCCTCTTATGCTTCAATAATTTCCTCAAACAATTTCAACTGCCAAGCACAGTGCACCACCACAAGTTGGCTTTAAACATAAATAGTTTATTTAAGCGGTGACTGCATCCGAAAACGCCATTGGTTCAGTTAAGTTTCTAGGTTACTCGTATCTTCTATATATTGTAACCTACTTATTCAATATTATTCAAAATCAGTAACCATATAAACTTAACTAAGCCAGTGGCCCATAGTCTAATAATTTGTTTTTCTCCTTTGCTCTCCACCATTTTATCTTGGCTTTTGGATTCTGGAGAATAATCGACAACACCAAGTCCCCTTCGGTCACATATCCAGGCAAGACACCAAGTCCTTGACCACTTCTCATATACCTTCTTTCAAGAATTAAAAATTCGAAAAGGGTGAGGCCCCCAAATGAATCTGTGTGGCTGCCATAAGGTTTGTGTTAGGCCACTCCAACATGTATCGTCACAAAGTTGAACCCGATCGATCTTGTTGAGACTAGACCCATTGCTAGACATAAATGTTAAACCTAAACTCCACAAACAAGAACCCGATAGACTACTACTAGACCCATCACTGGACGTAAAAATTAGCACCCATTGGACTTCTGTTTTACATTTCTGTGAAAATATATTTGGATAGATTTATAATACTTTTAATCCTCTCATCTTTAATTAGTTCCCCAAACAATTTCTACTGAGCAAAGTGCACCACAACGTGTAGGATTCAAACCTACATCATGATTTTATCTTTTAAACATGTGAATATGAAACAAGTATACATTTCGGATGCTATTTCCTCTAATGCAAGATTCCGAAATACTATGTTAGCTCTTCGGAAGTTGTCTGGCGTGTGCCTAAAAATCATTCACTAAACTAGTGACAAGTTGGTCATTGGAAGATTTTGTTTTTGAAAATTTTAAAAGCCCCAGATTAATTAACATGACACACGACATGTTACAATATTATTTTTCATGGGTTTCATCTCTGTCCTCTACCCGTTTCATGATTAACATCTTTATTTTTGTACGATTTAGTTCTTAAATCGTAAGACAAATACTTGCACTTGGAAAGACGGGTACAAGTTTTTTTAAAAGTTAAACGAACACAATATGTCCTAAATCATCATAATTCAATTTCAAATGAACATATATTTACAATAAAGTGTTGAAAACATACTATTGTTACATAAATGTAAAACAATTTATACACTATTACATAGATTATATAAGCTGCATCACAACACACAATTCCAAAGCAACAATATACAAACAAGGAGCATTTCAATCTATTAAGGTGAACCTTGTTGCTAAGGATTTATCTTATTTTTATTCTTCAAATTCTTAGCCAATTTAGTAGCAGAACTTGCCATAGTCTCACCCATCATCGTGGAAACATGCTTCTTTTTTGGAGGGATAACGCTTGCTGGTTTCTCCTTTGTCTTCCCTCCTCCCTTTGTGTTTTTCTGGTAGCTATCTCCTTGCGCTTTGTCTGCCATTGATTTTCTTTTGCCAAGATTTTCCCAATTACCGTAGACTATTGTTGTGTATCAAACAAAACAACCTTAGCAATTCACAATGGATGATATGTTAGGTTATATACAAGTAAAGTTCCCCACATCCTGGAACTTACAAATATTTTTCTTTCTTCTTGTTGAGTAATTTACATAGTTTGTTTGCGCTTGCTGTAAGTTATTTAGTATATTTGAAATTTTCAACTTTCAAGTGTCATTAAGTGTTTTGTGTGAACATTTATTCATCAAAATCCTAGAAGTTAATCTTAAATTTCATGGCTATCGTATGCAAAATTACAATGTCTGCGTGGAAGGGCATAACTAGTATTAAATGGCAATCTGGGTGTGCATGGGTGTGGGCTATTATGTGTTACATTAGAGGCTACTTGCTAGTCTAATTAGTTCCCATGTGAATGTTCCTTTTCATTTCTGTGTAATTATATAGGGATTGATTTTTTAAGGGTTAATAAATTTAATTCCTCTTATTCTTAAATAGTTTACTCGAACAGTTTCAATTGCAAAGCAAAGTGCACCACCACGCATTGGCTTCAAACATAAATAGTTTTTTAAAGCCATGAGCACATCCGATAACGCCTTTTCCCTTTTTGGTCTTCTCCTTTGCTCTACACCTTTTTATCTTGGCTTTTAGATTCTTGAGAATAATCAACAACACCAAGTCACCCTTGTTCACATACTCACATCTCCGGCGTAAGATACTAGTCCATGATCGCTTCCCATATACCTTCTTTCAAGTACTATATACCTTCTTTCAAGTACTGAAAAATCCAAAAGGGTAAGGCCCGAAATCTACCCTACCTGATTACAAGACAAGACTAAAGGCGAGTGATCCGAATAAATCTGTGTGGATGCCACAAAGTTTGAGTTAGGCCACACTGATATGACTCCATCACAAACTAGAACCCAGTCGATCTTGTTGAGACTACACCTATCGCTGGACATAAATGTGAAACCCAAACTTCGTCACAAACTAGAACCTGATCGATCTTGCTGAGACTAGAACCATCCCTGGACACAAACATGATAGAATTAGCTCCAATTTGATTTCTGTTTTTCATCTCTTTGGAAATATATATGGCTAAATTTATAATGGAATGATAACTTTTAATCCTCTCATCTTTGCTTAGTTTCCACAAACAACTTCAAACAACTTCTACTGAGCAAAGTGCACCACAACCTATTGGATCTAAACATCAATCATTTTATTATTTTTAAACATGTGAATATGAAAAAAGTATACATTTTGAATGCTATTTGATCTAGTGCAAGATTCCGAAATACCTTCTTGCTCATAGAAAGTTGTCTGTTGAGTACCTAAAAATCATTCACGTACTAAACTAGTGACAAGTTGGTCGTAATTTTGTTTTTTTAACTCTTTAAACACAGAAGCTTAATTAACGTGACACAGGACACGTTGCAATATTATTTTGGCATGAATTTACGGGTTTCAACTTTGTCCTTTACCGCGTTCCGTGGTTAACATCTTTCTTTCTGTATGATGAGTACAAGGTTTTTTTAAATGCTAAAAGAACATAATATGTCTTAAATCCTCATGGTGTTATTTAGTATATGTTTTTTTTTTCAAGTTTCAATTGTCATGAAATGTTGTTGTTGATACATATTTTGTGGACGCGACTCGGTTCAGTTCGATTCGGTTCGGTTCGACCCGGTTAGGTTCGGCTCAAGCCCGACGTCACGACATTCCTCCGTCGTGCGCCCCAGAGATCGTCACGCGAAGCACGGAGAGCCGCAACCAATTCCCGTTGGCACATCATCATGACATCATCATGGTGATGTCATGATGATGTCATAACCTTTGACTAAATGAAAGATTACAACAGAAACTTCAATTGGGCCGTAACCTTGATCTTTGGGCCACCAACTCCTCATTGGGCCTTCTATTCATTTGGGCTTACATATGTTTGACGAAATCACACATGTAACGAAATCACATGTGATTTCGTTGAGATATTGGTGTTCGTTGATGTGATTTCGTCGGCTTCATGTTTTCGTCAAGGACTTTACTATATAAGCACAGACATTAGACAGAAACATTTAGAGAAGACTGAATAGATTTCACTGAGCGAACAGATTGTAACACACACACTGAGAGTTTACAGAGACCATTTGTAAACACCGCATTGTAACCGTTTTGTTGATACATGTTTGTGGACGCGACTCGACTCGACTCGACGTGATACGATCAAGGACTCGGCTTTCCTCAGTCGTGTACAAGATCAAACATGGGCCAAGAAGACATAAAGAACAGGAACTTAGTCTATGGGATAACAAGAATGACATGGGCTGTTTCATTTTGGCGAAACCCAATTTGGGCCCAAGCCCAACATTGATGAAACATGTGTATAGTTGACGAAACAAGTCTGTTTCGTCAACCTAAATTGTGTTTCATCAAAATGGAATGTGTTTCATCAAGCTTCTGTTTCGCCAAGGTCCCTTTCGCCAAGTCTGATTCTGTTTCGTTGTGTGTAGTGCTATAAATAGTCTGTAGTTAGACAAAAAATAAAAAGACACAAGAAAAGGAGACACAAGTTAGAACACACACACACACGAGAGTTCTGAGAGAGTTTACAAAATACATTTGTAAACATTGCTTTGTAACCGAACCTTTCATACGTATTAATACAGAGGTGTTAAACGGTGAATATTGTGTGTCGTGTATTTGCGTGTTCGATCTCGGTTTGCTTTCCCGGTTGGATTCCGCACAACCGGATTGGTTTGTACACAAGGATTAGGCGACTAGATCCTCCCCTAGCCGGACCTACAAGTGGTATCAGAGCCTTGGCTCTTCTCCTTGTTAAAACCGAGGTGTTTTCGGGCTGTTCTTCGGGTTTTAAAGTTCATATTTTCTGGAAAACATCTTAAAATCGGATCAAATCTTGTTGTTTTGCTGATTGTTTTTTATCAAAACCATGTTATTACACATGTTTGCATGATACTTGTTGGTTTTTATTGAACTTTTAGCTGAAATATTGTGTTTGAAAAATTGTTGGTTTTCCAGAACTTCATATAGTTCATCTTACGTTCAAGTTGGTTCTTGATAAAGTCACCTTTTTGATCTTCAAAGAAAAATTACCAAGTTGTTTGTGGCTTTGAAAATTGTGATTTGATTAAAATATTGTTATTACAGATCAAGTTGGTAAACTTAATCATATTGGTTGGTGAGATAGACGCGTGCAAGAGTTGACAAAGTTGTCTTGTGTCAGTATTTTTAAAAATAATAATAAAAAAACCCAGTTACCTTTTTGACGAAACACAACTCAACGAAACAAGATTTTCGGCGAAACAAACTTTCAGTTTCGTCAACTAGGATTGGGCTTTGTTTTGAGATTACATGAAACCTGTTTTGCCGATTTGAAAGTCCAACAAGAACTTTAAACTTTGTTTCGTCAAATCAAAAGGCCCAAAGTTAAAAATTTCTGTTTCGCTGTTAAATTTTTCTAAGTGGGCCGTTTGTTTCGTGGTTAAGTGTTGGGCTATTTGTTTCGTCGTTCAACCAATATATCAACCTGTTTCGTTGTCTCATAATTTAAAATCTGTTTCGTAAAAGATAACAAAACAGTTTCAGTTTCGTGGAAACGTGTTTCGTCAAAGACATTTTTTTTTAAAAACAGCAGGTTCGCATTTGTGATTTAACTGTTTGTTTGAGGTGTGTTTTTCAGGTATTCATTTTTCTTGATCAAAAATGAATCCGATTTGGGGTACTCTGGTAAATACAGATATGTATTATGGTACTCCGTCTCCGGATAGCGGAAAGTATAGAAACACGAGTTTGTCTCCTTCGTGGGTCGAATCTCCAAGTATTCAAAGCCAACGACCTATCAAAGCATTCGTATTCACAAGCTAATGCAATTTCTACCGGTCAATGGGCATTCGTATCAAATCAATCTCCAAGTATTCAAAGCCAACGACCTATCAAAGCAACTGATATGTTCGGAAATCCATTACCTGTTCGATCTACCGGACCAACAGATCTGTACGGAAATCCGCTTCAACCAGTTCCTCAACCAGTGCCTCAACAGCAAACCCAAAGGCCTCCTGTGACAACTGATCTATATGGCAATCCAATACAAGTTCCAGTAAAGACAGCTCCAACAACAGATTTGTATGGAAATCCATTACCACCAGTTGCTTTTCACAGTGCCATCGTTCTACTGTAGCACCATCATCTCTTGATTCAAGGAACTGTAGTCAAACAAAAACGGCGTTGTATGCTGAAATTGTCAAAGATGCCAACAATGGTGAATCCTCCGGAAATAATGACAGTTCTGAACATGACAGTAGTTCAGATGAAGATGTTTCAACTTCAGTTGAGGATGATACAACTTCAAGTTCAAGCGAGGATGGATCTGAATGTGAATCATCAAGGGAGGTTGTTGATTCTGATGCAGAAAGGTCAACATCTGAGAGTGATTCCAGTCAGGTACGTGTCGATGAATCAAAATTTGATAGTTGTGATAGATGTGATAGGTGTGTTGAATTAGATGCTAATATGTCTGAGTTGCAAGGCAAACATGATGCTTTACAAGCTAGTTTGTTTGACTTGCAAGACAAACATGTTTCATTGAATGATAAGTGGTGTGAATTGCAAAGCAAACACGAGGCTTTGCAAGACAAGTATGATGTGACATTCATTCACAATCAAAAGTTGACCGTTGATCTTTCTAAGTGCACTGAAGCCAACATGTTTTATGAAAACCATGAAAAGGAATTTAAATCGATGATTGAAAAATTAAAGAAAGATAAAACCGAGCTGACCAAAATGGTTTCCAGAAAACAAACTGACATTAATTTGTATATAACTCGCCTTGAGATAATGCAAAAAGAAATGGCTTGTGTCAAAACTGAAAGTGAGGCGATCCAACTTAAGCTAGACAGTTATTTGAGCTCTAGCTACGTGTTGGATCACATCATTGACGTACAGAAAGAGAAACGGGATGTCACATGCATAGGTTACAAGAAATGTCCACCACCTGTGAGACACAATTATGATGCCATGCCTGATGAGGAAGATAGAACCTACTTTGAGCCATCTGTTCCTCTAGACATTAAGGAATTTGCAACAGGACTCGGATACAAGAAAGAAGTATCATCAGATTCAGACGTGTCAGCAGTTACATGTGTGTCTTCTGCCGAACCGAATCAGGATCCTCCAGTTGTGATTGAGGATGCTGATTCTTCTGATGATGAATCCGATGATACTAACCCAGCAAAGTCTGATGCGGCAATCAAAGAAGAGGACATACCTCTTGAGAATCATATTTTATGTGATCCTCCTGCAAAACCCGCTAAGACTGTTGCAATCGAGTCCTTGTCTGCAAAAGAGTCGGAGAGTGTGGATTTGCTGTACACTCTTGTTGGTGATGAGAAAATTTATTCTGACAGAGATTTTCCTATTAAGAATGTTAATCAATCTTTGATCAATAAAGTCTTTGAAAATTCGACAAGTAAGTTTTTGGGAAAGACAGGATCACGTGTTACAGTAACACAGTGCCCTCCTATTCCAAACGCCGAAGTTCGAAAACAATGTGGCAATCAGAAATTACCAACAGAGAAAAGGCAGCAAAATCATAACAAACCAAAGGTAAAATTACCGGCTCAAGGTCAAAGGAAGCCGAATCAGAAGAAGAACAAGAATGTGAACTTTGTGAAATCAAAGGGAACGGACAAAATTGAAACGTTTGAAAACAAATATAACTTAGATTTTGTTAAGCAAGCAAAAATTTTGAAAAGAAATGAACCAAACAGTTCAAAACCAAATACCTTGAGATCACAAGGTTCATCATCGACAAGACAATCACATGATACTACGGGGTTTGTAAAACGTAGATCATGTTTTTCATGTGGCACAATTGGACATATCATTCGAAATTGTCCATATCTTCATAAACAAAAAGCCAAAGTTGATGATTCCCGTGACCAAATTGACCGAAAGCGATCTGTTTCATCAAAATCAGACCCTCGTCTTGTTAAACAACAAGAAGTGAAACAGAGAAAGAAACAACGGAAAAATGTTGAAAAGGTTTTAAAACCAGAGGTTGTCCAAACGCAGTCTGTTAAATCAAATGTTAAAAATGAAAAACAAAAACAGATTTGGAAACCAAAATTGGAAATTGTTTCAGGGGGAGCTCGATCAATTCCGAATCATCGGGAAATGGATGTTACAATTCTCGATGATGACGGACGACCCAAGTCTGTGAAGGCTTGGGTCCCCCTCTCCAACTAATCTCTGAATGAGTGTGTAGGATGTTCCAGGAGGAACTATTGATAGTCTTAGAATTGTTGATAGTGGAGTGTCCATGCACAAGATCAGCGACACCAGACTCCGAAACATCATTATATCTAGGAGTTGTTGCCTTTGATGGAGAGAGGAGAAAAGAAGACAAAAATGTCTGATGCAAGAATGATGATGAAAGAATTTGACCACTTCAAAAAAAAAAAAAAAATGAAGATCATTCCAAAAATTGGTTGTTATGGTTTTTGATCGGGTCCTCAGGAAAGATTCAAATGAAAAGTACGCGCCTGCAGCACGTCTGAAGCTTTTCGAAGATTCATGGATTTTTCTTCCACAAGAAGTTCAAAGTTCACAAGATGAACGTGTAGGGTACTTTTCTCTACGGTGTGATTGAAGAAAATGTGTTTGTTGAACAAACCAACTGGGTGTGCGGATGCCTTGGCGTGGATTGAACAACCGCACACTACTTCTCAAAGAGAAAGACAAAGGCCTTCGCTGGTGCAATGTAGAAGACCAGCCGGACCCAGAGGTTTATGATCTTGTTGCTGTCAAGTGATTTCTCAGTAGCTACAAAATCGACTTTGAAGTCCACAACGGGTGGATATCCAGTTTGGGAGAGCGCTCAGATTCCTTGCAATGCACGAAGCAGTTGCAGGATACGGTTTTGAATTTCTAATCTCTCCTATACTTGTCGATATTTAAGCTGCTTTATGAATTATTGTCCTCTCATACAGCACTCTTTGGCCTGACACGTTGAACTCGAAAATCACCTCACACGTGATTGTTTCACTATGAAACTCGTCAATGTTGTCATGGTCCACACCGATGACCAACGTGCCGACCTTTTTACCAAAGCATTTGACAAATCAAGATTTGACTTTTTATTATTGGTAAACGGCATTAAGGTCAAGCAAGAGTAAAACCAACATCGGAAAATCATTTTTGTAAATACCTTTGTGTTTTAAATTTATCTTAGTTTGTTGCTTTTAGGGGGAGTAAACCAAAATTTGAAAATCCAAAAACATCGAAAAATTTCAAAAACACAAAAACAATAGAAAAACAAAAATGAGTTTCCTGGCGAGCAAAAGAGAAAATGATAGTACATCAGTGGTCTGTCCAAACCTCTTTAAACCTAAACTGAAAAACGATAAGCAGCTCTATATAAGATGTATCGGTAGGCTCACAATCATTTTAAAGTGTGCAGGGTGATATAAATCTTAAATCAACTGAAGACCAGGTGGGAACCATTCATTGGCATATGGTCTTAGTACCGAAATTTCGTTTGAGAGATTGCCGAGGTTCTGAGATATTCGGTCTTTATGCTGCTTATCATCTGGGTATCATGGTTGTATCTTTTACCAAAAAATAACGGGGACGCAAGTCTAGATCTTCCATGATACCATACATACGTGTACATATTGCATTCGACCTCAATAAGTGATCAACAATCACATGTCCAAACAAATAAGTGATAAAATATCACATTTATCCGGGAGTCAAGTTCGTCTCTCTGCTGTACGAAAGTACTGACCTGTTCACGGACTTGCTCCTGTGCCCTCATGCATATGAAAATCAAGTTCCTCATCAATAAGTGATTCTATCACATAGGGCTTGTTTTCAAATCAGAATAAGTGAGTTTCTCACATTTTCATATACGTCAAAACAGATGATAAATGGTATACTCACCGGTAAGATGAACCCTCGTGCATACCTTGATACGGGAATGTGTCGTGATGTGGATGAACACCGGTCGGTAAGTATAAATCATACCTTAACGTATCCCCTCGCCATGATTACATCTGATAAGTTGAGCTTAAGTGGACAACAATACCAATAATCGTTATAGGATGCTTATCTTAATGTGAACTAATTGAACAACAAGAGTGTTTTGACATGACCGTACACTGATATGATTCTCTTACCCTCGAAACTCACAAAAAGAATGTCTGTAAATATTTATTTAATGCTTTCAGTTTCTGCATCTTTGTATATATTTATTTACTGCTTTCTGTCTTGACCTTAATGCCGTTTACCAATAATAAATAGTCAAATCTTGATTTGTCAAATGCTTTGGTAAAAAGGTCGGCACGTTGGTCATCAGTGTGGACGTAAGCAACATCGATTAGCCTTTTCTCAAAGCAATCACGTATGAAGTGATACTTAATTTCGATGTGCTTAGTCTTTGAATGCTGCACAGGATTTCTAGTGATCTGTAAGGCAGCAGAATTATCAACGTAAATAGGAGTAGTTAGGAATTCAAAACCGTAGTCGCGCATTTGTTGTTGGATCCATAGGACTTGGGAGCAACAACTTGAGGCAGCAATGTATTCAGCTTCGCATGTTGAAGTAGCGACGCACGTCTGCTTCTTGCACTGCCATGTGACTAGGCGATTTCCCAAAAACTGACATCCAGCCGTTGTGGATTTGCCGTCGATTTTGCATCCGCCAAAATCAGAATCACTGAATGCGATCAAGTCAAAGTTATTATCCCTAGGGTACCATAGACCGGTGTCAGGGTAACCCTTCAAATAACGAAAAATCCTTTTTACAGCTGCAAGATGTGAGGCCTTCGGGTTGACTTGATATCTGGCTAGCAGGCACGTTGGGTACATTATATCTGGTCTTGATGCTGTGAGGTACATAAGAGATCCGATCATCGCGCGGTAGTATGAGGGGCTAACAGCTTCACCCTTCAAGTCTGGAGTAATTCCGTGATTTTGCGGCAATGGGGTACCAATGGGCGTTGCATCAGACATCTGGAACCGGCTCAAGATGTCACCAACATATTTAGTCTGATGGATGAATATCCCAGACTCAGTTTGTTGCACTTGTAGGCCCAAAAAGAAAGTCATTTCCCCCATAGCACTCATCTCGAATTTATCCTGCATAATGCGCTCGAAATTCCTACACAAAACATCATTAGTAGAACCAAATATAATATCATCAACGTATACCTGTACCAGTAGAAGATCTCCATCTTGTTCTTTGATGAAAAGAGTACAATCGATAAGACCTCTGCGAAATCCATTCTCCAGCAGATAATTAGATAAGGTTGCATACCAAGCTCGCGGTGCTTGATGTAGACCATATAGAGCTTTGTTGAGCAACCAAACCCGATCGGGATGGATAGGATCTTCAAAACCTGGAGGCTGTTCGACGTACACCTCTTCTTCCACCACACCATGTAAGAATGCACTTTTCACGTCCATCTGGTATACCTTGAAACCTTTGAATGAGGCATAAGCCAGAAAGATCCGAATTGCTTCTAGACGTGCAACAGGTGCATACACTTCGTTGTAGTCGATCCCTTCTATCTGACGAAAACCTTGAACGACTAGCCTTGCTTTGTTTCGAATAACGACTCCACGGTCATCCTTTTTGCATTTAAACACCCAACGGGTACCAATCTTCTTGTAACCAGCAGGTTTCTCTACGAGTTTCCAGACACCAAGCTTCTGGAATTGTTGCAGTTCTTCCTGCATTGCTTCAACCCATGAGTTATCTTTCAACGCTTCTTTCCAAGTTCTTGGCTCTTCCTGTGAGACATAACACGCGAAAGACCAATCATTTTGTTGACCAGATTCTCTAATCGTCGCATACAAGCCTGCATTGTTGTTGTTTCGCAACATGTTTCTCGTTTGAACGCCACTCTGTACATTTCCGATGATGTTTTGTTGAGGATGGGTATTGTGAATCCTTGTTTCTGGATTATCTTGAACTGGAATGTTTGTACCCAGATTGTTGAGATTGAGATCTACAACCAATTCAATGCCCGGAATTGACGAAGAGGATGATGCAGTAGCTTCAGCTGTTCTAGGGGCGTCCACTGGAGGAGTACCCTCTGAAGTACCATGAACTGCTGTTGTTGGAGCTTTTTGATCTGCATCTAGAAATTCATCATCCTCTGAAGATTCGTTCAATTCGGTAGCATCGTGAAAATCCTCATTATCGAGAGCATTATTGTTCACTGAAGATGGTTCTTGATTGACAATAATGGGACGAACCAACGGTGAATCTGTTGCATTGTCACTCTCGAAAAACATCCTAGCCGCAGCGTTTTCTTCAACTGCTTCAACATTGATCGAATTGAAAAAGTCATCGTACTCAAACATCCAAGGCTGACCAGGATTTCTAACTGGCAAAGTGTGCCTTTGTACTCTGACTTCAGACCATTCCTCGACCCTTTTAGTCTCTAGATTCCAGACTCTTAAGTTCGGGGTGGAATACCCAAGAAAGTATCCTTCAATGGCTCTTGCCCCAAACTTTCCATTAGGATCGATTAGTGTGCACGGAGCTCCAAACGGTTCAAGATATGACAAATCTGGCTTCCGTTTGTTAAGAAGCTCAAAGCAGGTCTTGTTGTGCCTTTTGACTGTAAGGACTCGGTTCAACGTGTAACATGCAGAGGACACATCTTCAGTCCAGAATGGAATGGGCAACTGCGTTTCTACCAACATAGTCCTAGCAGTCTCGATCAATGTGCGGTTCTTACGTTCAGCGACGCCATTCTATTGAGGAGTATAAGCTGCACTAAATTCGTGAAGAATACCTTTAGAAGTGCAAAACTCCGCCATGGCATGATTTTTAAATTCAGTACCATTGTCGCTACGTATCCGCCTAACCTTCAACTTATATAGATTCTCAATCTGAATGATCAAGTTTTTGATAATACCGAAGGTTTCGCTCTTGTGTGCCATGAACGCCACCCAAGAAAATCTTGAATAATCATCAGTAATCACGAGGCAATATTGATCATTCCTAATGCTTTTGTGCTTGACAGGACCGAACAAATCCATGTGCAAACGTTCAAGAGGAACAGCCACCGTGTTGATTTTCTTTGTAGGGTGTCGCTTCTTCGTTTGTTTTCCTTTCTGGCACGAGACACAGACGTCTTGAAGATGGAAGTTTTTAAGAGGAACACCATTCACCAATTCATTTGACACCAAATGATTCATTTTGCGTAAGTGAATGTGACCCATTCGTCTGTGCCAAGAGATTGAGTCTTTTTCTGTGGCTTTGGAAACGAAACAGGTTGCTTGTGCAGACGTTGTGATAGCTTGGCTCATATCAAGGACGTACAAGTCATTTATCCTTGGAGCCGACAAGAGAATCCATTCTTTCGGAATTTTGAAGCCGGGTTTCAGCACATAACATCCATTTGCATCAAAATGTACTGAGAACTGCTTATCACAAATTTGAGAAACACTAAGAAGATTGTGATCAAGTTGTTGTACGAAGTTGATCTTATCAAAGCTAACAACCCCATTGGAAATCATTCCTTCACCCGTAATATATCCGCCTTTATCTCCAGCAAAAGCAACATAACCTCCTCTAATAGATTTGACGTCATAGAGAAGCTTCATGTCGCCTGTCATGTGCCTGGATGCCCCACTATCAACAATCCAATGACTACTGATAGTTCCTCCTGGAACACCCTGCACATGAACTCACATAATTAGTTGGAGATAGGGACCCAAGCCATTGTGGTCTTGGGTCTTCCATTTTCATCAACAACAATAACTTCTATTCTTTGATGATTCAAGAATTGTGATGGTCCCTCTAAACTTGTGGTCAATTTAGGTTTCCATGTCTGTTGAGTTATACCAGTTTGATTGTTTGACAATTTAACTTCGTGATTGTTTGAAGTTTTTGAAAATTTTGAGTTTTCTGGTTTAACTGAAACAGATTGTTTTTGAACCACATCAGTTTTAAGTGCCTTTTCAATCACCTTGACTTGTTGGCGTTTCTGTTTCTTTTCCCTTTCTCTTACAAGTCGGGGATCTTGTTTTACAGAAACATATCGCTTTTGGTGATTGCGTTCACGGGGATCATCATCAATTGCTTTCAACTTATGAAGATACGGACAGTTTCGTATTATATGTCCAATTGTACCACATTCAAAACATGATCTTCTTTCAACAAACCCCGAAGTATCATGTGATCGTCTTGCCGATGATGAACTTTGTGATCCCGAGGTACTAGGTTTTGAACTATTTGGTTCATTTCTTTTCATCACAGTTGCTTTCTTGACAAAATCTAAGTTAGATTGGTTCTCAAACGTCGCAATTTTGTCCGTTCCCTTAGATTTCACAAAGTTCACATTCTTGTTCTTCTTTTGATTCGGCTTCCTTTGACCTTGAGCCGGTAATTTTCCTTTTGGTTTAGTATGATTTTGCTGTTTTTGCACTATTGGTAATTTTTTATTGCCATATTGTTTTCGAATTTCAGCCTTTGGGATAGGAGGGCACTGTGTTACTGTAACACGTGATCCTGTCTTTCCCAAAAACTTACTTGTCGAATTTTCAAAGACTTTACTGATTAATGATTGATTAACATTCTTAATAGGAAAATCTTTGTCAGAATAAATTTTCTCATCACCAACAAGAGTGTACAGCAAATCCACACTCTCCAACTCCTTTGCAGACGAGGACTCGGTTGCAGCAGTCTTAGCGGGCTTTGCGGGAGGATCACATAGAATATGATTCTCAAGAGGTATGTCCTCTTCTTTGATTACCGCATCAGACTTTGCTGAATTAGTATCATCAGATTCATCATCAGAAGAATCAGCATCCTCAATCACAACTGGAGGATCCTGATTTTGTTCAGCAGTTACAAATGTATCTGCTGACGCATCTGAATCTGATGATACTTCCTTCTGGTATCCGAGTCCTGCTGCAAATTCATTAACATCTAGAGGAACAGATGGTTCAAAGAAAGTTCTATCCTCCTCGTCAGGCATGGCATCATAATTGTGTCTCACAGGTGGTGGACATTTCTTGTATCCAATGCATGTGACATCCCGTTTCTCTTTCTGTACGTCAATGATGTGATCCAACACATAGCTAGAGCTCAAATAACTGTCTAGCTTAAGTTGGATCGCCTCACTTTCAGTTTTGACACAAGCCATTTCTTTTTGCATTACCTCAAGACGAGTTATATACAAATTAATGTCAGTTTGTTTTCTGGAAACCATTTTAGTTAACTCGGTTTTATCTTTCTTTAATTTTTCAATTACCGATTTAAACTCCTTTTCATGGTTTTCATAAAACATGTTGGCTTCAGTGCACTTTGAGAGATCAACGGTCAATTTCTGATTGTGAATGAATGTCACATCATATTTCTCTTGCAAAGCCTCGTGTTTGCTTTGCAATTCACACCACTTATCATTCAAAGAAACATGTTTGTCTTGCAAGTCAAACAAACTAGCTTGTAAAGCATCATGTTTGCCTTGCAACTCAGACATGTTTGCCTCTAAATCAGCACATTTAACATTTAAACTATCACAGTTATCACAACTAACAGCAATGGGTTCATCGACACATACCTGACTTGATGAACTGTCGACATTAGCCATAAAGGCTGAATGGAGAGAAGACGAAGAATAAGCAGCTTGATCCACCAAAATAGATCTTCTTTGAATTCCTGCTGCAGCTTCTTCCAATAGCTCATCAATATCTGCATTAACTGACGCACTTGATGTGTCATCCAAATGATCATCGCCTGAACTCGAGGATTCTTCATCCGAACTTCTACTATAACCAGAAGAGTCTTCATCCTCAGAAGATTCACCACCATTGGCGGAAGATTCTCCACCACTGGCGTGATTTATATCCTTAACCACTTCAGCAAAACATGCTGTTCCATCTGGAGCATCATTTCCCAACTGGATTGACCAATCACAACCTTCATCTACTTGAACCACAAGTGCCTGGTTGGCATTAGATGGTCCTGCTTGACTCTGGTTGTTGACAGGCACCAATGTGCGCTCATTGTTCCTTACTTGGTTCTGATTTCCCTTGTTGCCTTGACCTCTGAAAGGATTTTGGTTTCCATGTTGAGATGGCCTCGTACATTCACGTTTGAAATGACCACGTTCACCACAATTGAAACACTTAACAGCCTGCTTATCAAACCCATACTTGGTGTCTTTCTTGCTTTCCAAGCTGGTTCTGCCAGTTCTTTCCATGAAATCCTTTGCTCGCCTAACAGCACTGGCAAAGGCCCACTTGATGTCCATCATCTCCATCTCCTCTTTATTGATCTGCTGATAGTCTTCTTGTGTCAGATTAATGTTACCAATCTGACCTTCTACTAATCCACAGTATGCGCTCACCAAAGTGTTTAGCAGCTCCATGTGTTCCTTTGCTACTTCCACACTGACTTTAGAAAAGCTTGAGGTGTCGAGCCGTACTGTATTTGGCTTTGATTGTTGACCAGCAGATAATGTGCTTCCATAACACGCTTGCTGTTGAGGAGGAAGTGGATTCCCATACATGTCTGTTGGTCCGGTAGATTGAGGAGGAAGTGGATTCCCATACATGTCAGTTGGTCCGGTAGATCGAACAGGTAATGGATTTCCGAACATATCAGTTGCTCTGATAGGTCGTTGGCTTTGCTGTTGTGGTACTGGTTGAGGAGCTGGTTCAAGCGGATTTCCATACATGTCTGTTGGAGGAGGCTTGACCGGAACTTGGATAGTATTGCCATACATGTCAGTGCTAGACACAAACGCTGTTTGAATTGGAGCGTGTGAAGAAGGTTTTGTAGAAGTGCTAGAAGTTCCATAATACATTTCAGGATTTTGTGGCACGGAAACTCTTTTTGCCTTGAGAGTTTCTTCCTGATTCTTGTTTTCCAGGAGTTGAACAAAGTCATTGAAGTTTGTTGTAGCTAAAGTGCCATTGTACTTCATGATTTCCAAGAAAGTATTCCATTGAGGTGGCAACGCATCTGCAAACTTTTTCACAATCTCTGCTGAAGTCGTAACAACCTCAAAATTTGCCAATTCAGTCAGCAAATGATTAAATCGACTTGTCAAATCTCCTAAAGATTCATTCTCCATACAAGTAAAACCATCAAACTCTTTCTTTAGCAACTCACGTCTCAATTGACGTGTCGCTTCATTTCCTACGCCCCTTGTCTTCAATGCGTCCCACAACCTCTTCGTTGTCTTGTAACTGACAAATTGATGATAAATATCTTTACTTAACGCCTGAGTAAGAATGGCATATGCCTTCTTTTCCAAATCATAGACCTTCTTCTGATCTTCCGTAAGATCTGCAAACATAGCAGCAGATGATGCGGCAACCTCTATTGTTTGATCGAAATCTGTGATGAACCGCAACCACAATTCTGTATTTTGTCCAAGGACGTATGTATGGAATCTGTCAATCCATCCTGGATATTCGTATAAGTGCATCAACTTTGGAGGCCGATTCAAACTTCCGGTTTCGCTCTCGCTTAAGAGAATGCTTTGAATACTTGGAGTTTGATTTGATACGAATGCCCATTGACCGGTAGAAGTTGCATTAGCTTGAGAAGATACCGGTGCGGGAGACGGAGTACCAAAATACATCTCTGTATTTACCGGAGTACCCCATCTTGGATTCATTTTTGATCAAGAATAATAATACCTGAAAATCACAAACTTGTTAAACATAAATAAACTAAGGTCGAAGGATCAAGACTTGTTCGAAGGATCAACAGTGTTCGAAAGATCACTGTTGAATTTCGAACAATGATTTCGAAAGATTCTCCAAACGAAGGATCCTTATCTTTCGAAAAAGAACTGTAGACCGAAAGATGTATGCTTCGAAAAGATTCCTTGGATCGAAGGATAAGTCACAGACTTCGAAGGATGTTCGAAGGATGATTATCTATCGAACCTCCTTTGATCGAAAGATGATCTTTCGACTTCGAAGGATATCCTTCGATCTGACTGACACAGTTGACAAAAGTGACAGGTTGGTGAAAAGGTGATGGGTTGGTGGAAATCTTTCGGCAGAAGGCAGAAGGTATGGTCAGACCATGCTTTCTGCCAAAACAGATTTGAACAATAAAATATTACCAAGAAAACAAGGTTCTGGACCAGAAACCGGTCACCGGAGTAAGCCGGAATTTGGCCGGAGAAGACCAAACTTCTTAAAAACAAGTTTTTAAGTTACCCAACCCGTCTTTTAACACACCCGGTAAGTTTAGAACACGTTTTTTACGACTGGAAAAGCAAGAAAAACACTAAAAACGGGTGCTAAACCATGTGAGTTTTTGTCCAAAACACTCCAAAGTCTTGTAAAAACTCGGTTTTTAACAAGGAAAAGAGCCACGGCTCTGATACCACTTGTAGGTCCCTCGGAGGTTGAGGTTCAACCTAATCCTTGTTATGTATAACACACTAGCAAGTGCGGAATCCAAGCTAGCATGCAAACCGAGATAGAACAAGCACAAGCACAACACACAATCTTCACCGATTAACACCACTTGTATTAATACGAAGAAAGGTTCGGTTACAAAGCTATGTTTACAAAAGTATTTTGCAAACACTCTAAAACACTTGTGTGTATGTGCTCTCAACAGAATGTTCACTCACACTCACACCTTGTCTCACCTCTTGTCTCTAAAAAATGAAGTGAGCACAATGCATGGGTATATATACCCAAACACAGATCGTCTGGTCGAAGGATCAGATAGACTGATCGAAAGATCATCTATCGATCTGAAACAGCTCGAAGGATCCACATATACCTCGAAGGATGATATCCTTCGAGGTCCATCCATATCTATCGGAGGTTTATCTTTCGAGCTCATCGAAGGATCTAAACTATCCTTCGATGACACATCCTTCGACCCAAACATCTTTCAACCAATGTGCTAACTGTTTGTTCAAGTCAAACCAGGAGGATGGTTGACTTGGTCAAACTTACATCGAACGCACATAATAACAAACCTAAGACGTAACTCAGACTATCACAAGACATCGTTTGGTATCATGACATAATACAGACAAAGTACAGACACAAGTGCACCAACAATTCAAAATACCAAAAAGATTTTAGGTGTGTTTTAATATAAACTTTATAAAAACCAAAAAGATTTTATTTCTATCTTATTTTCGATTGTACGATGTTGGATCTCGAGTCTTCGATACCTGAAACCTGAACGAAAACCAAAACGACTAAATCTTCATAAACGGTCGAAATTTGCAAGTTTTGAAAGTTAAAGACTAAAATTGACAAATTTGTTAAACTTTCAAACTGTCGGACGGTGTTTGATTAAATATGGTCATACGTGTGTCATTTGTTTATACTAACTATATTCCAAGCAGTTGTTCTCATTACGCGTTTAGCTTTCTTGCATGTGCAGATGCTAAAGGCAAGGAGAACATGGTCGATGACAAGCTTCGGAATGAAGACACGATGTGAAGGCACTCAAATGATGAAGATGATCGAGTTGCTGCTGACCATCATCAACACCACAAGGATCTCAAGTTGTAAAGATCAAGACATTCACGAGCATAACTCAAGGGGGAGCTTATGTTAAGGGGGAGTTTGTCAACACACTTCCTACATGAAATGGGGAGTTTGTTGATACACTTTCTGCTTTCAAGACGTGAAGACATTGAAGATCCTCCGACATAGAAGTCATGAAAGGCGAATCTCGCGAGTAGCGTCCAAGGGGGAGTTTGTTGATACATGTTTGTGGACGCGACTCGACTCGACGTGATACGATCAAGGACTCGGCTTTCCTCAGTCGTGTACAAGATCAAACATGGGCCAAGAAGACATAAAGAACAGGAACTTAGTCTATGGGATAACAAGAATGACATGGGCTGTTTCATTTTGGCGAAACCCAATTTGGGCCCAAGCCCAACATTGATGAAACATGTGTATAGTTGACGAAACAAGTCTGTTTCGTCAACCTAAATTGTGTTTCATCAAAATGGAATGTGTTTCATCAAGCTTCTGTTTCGCCAAGGTCCCTTTCGCCAAGTCTGATTCTGTTTCGTTGTGTGTAGTGCTATAAATAGTCTGTAGTTAGATAGAAAATAAAAAGACACAAGAAAAGGAGACACAAGTTAGAACACACACACACACGAGAGTTCTGAGAGAGTTTACAAAATACATTTGTAAACATTGCTTTGTAACCGAACCTTTCATACGTATTAATACAGAGGTGTTAAACGGTGAATATTGTGTGTCGTGTATTTGCGTGTTCGATCTCGGTTTGCTTTCCCGGTTGGATTCCGCACAACCGGGTTGGTTTGTACACAAGGATTAGGCGACTAGATCCTCCCCTAGCCGGACCTACACGTGTTCGTAACTTGGTTTAACTTACCCGTTTGGATTCCGCACTTTCGGGTTTGTCGGAAAACAGGGAATAGAGGTTACTCGATCCTCCGGGTGGACCTACAGTTGTGTGCGAACACTTACCTATCAATATCCAAGAACTTAATCATAAATTTCATGGTTGTTGTAAGTTGTGTGTAAAATTACAATGTATGTGTGGATGGGCTAAATTAGTGTCAAATGGCAATCAGGGTGTGCATGGGTGTGGGTTGTTATACGTTACATTAGAGGCTACATGTTTGTCTAAGTAGTTTCCATAGAATTTTCCTTTTCAATTCTATGTAAATATATTGGTATAGATTTTTTAAGGTTTTGTTGATGCATTTTTTAGTGTCTGTAACTAGTCTTGTTTAACGATGTATTTTGAATGGTCTTTTATTAATTATCGAGTCTATATGTTATGTTGACCAAGTCAGATATCCTCCTATCTACTTGTGTACAACTTATTTGTCTCTTTTGGTATGTAATGTATTATGAACAATGCATGTTGCATTTAAGGGTAGTTTTGTCATTACTATGTTTATATGTTGCTGATTGTTACTGTCTGATAACTGGAACAAACACAACAGTTGCAGTCCTCGACGAATCAGACCTGATTAGTCGGAACACTTCATGGCGAATCAGACCTGTGTTCAAGTTTCTGTTTCGTTTGAAGGTCATGACGAATCAGACCTTGATTCGTCATATCCTGACGAATCAGACCTTGATTCGTCATGTATTGGGCTGTTCCAGGCCCAATGTCTGGCCCATGTTCAGATTCGTCAAACACTTCTGTGTTTCGTCGACATCTGTGGCCCAGGGACTATATAAGCAACACTTTGTGTTCATTTGAACTCAGAGATAAGAAAACAGACCATAGTAACAAAACTCTGCCAAAATTTAGTCTGAACTGTGTTTGTATCAGTTGTAAAGGTTCTTATCCCGTTAATCAATCGAGTGTGTATCATTGATTAATCCGCGTTGTTATTATTGCTATATATGTTTGATTTGGCATAGTTACGTGGATTCCGCACACGTAACCGTGTTTACTATAAACAAGAGATTCGGTTCGTAATCGATCCTCAGATTTCGGGACCTACAAGTGGTATCAGAGCATTGGCTCTTATCCTTGTTTAAAATCAAACTTGTTCGGTTTTTATCAAGTGTTTTGTGTGTGTTTTTTCTGAAAATGAGTTCTTGAAAAATTAATATTTTCTGGAAAAATATTCATAAATCTGCTGTTTTAGTGTTGTTTGCTACAGATTTTTTTCAAAAACCTAAGTTAGATTGTTTGTTTATGCTTTAAACCGGGTTTTTAGTGAAAATCTAGTGTATTTTCGTGTTTCGGAAATTTATCGGTGATCGGAAAACTCATCGGAAAACTCATGTTCTTGGTGGTGTTCTTCATATCTTCATAAGTGTTCTTGTAAAAGCTGAGAATTTGATCTGTTATAATTAATAAAATCAAGTGTTATAACTTATTAAACAATATCTTGACTTTGTGCGTAAAAGTGATAATTGGTTTCAGTAAAATCTCTGTTTCGTTGAAAATAAGAGTTACAACATACTTGTGTCAGTTTTAAATATCTTTGTGTCTCTTCTTATCCTTTGACTGGTCAATAGATAAATATCTAAATCCACTGACTTTTACCCAGTTTTGACGAAACACACATCCGACGAATCACATCTGTTTCGTCGCAACACCTTTGACGAATCAAAAGTCTGTTTCGCCACAACATCTTTGACGAAACAAATTCTGTTTCGCCACGAATCACAATTATCACAAGTCTGTTTCATCGTCATTCATTCAGACGAAACAAACCTGTTTCGTGAACTCTGTTTCGTCGAAAACAGATCTGTTTTAAACAGAAGACTTATATCAGTTTGCTTACTGTTTGTTTTCAAGAAATTTGTGCAGGTACTATCATACATACATCAAATATGAGTTGTACTAGTCCATGGGATTGGAGTATGGATTCTAGACCACGTGAAGATCCGACGTCCGCAGCAGCGTGGGTGAAGAGTGTTTATGGTCAACCAACTATAAGTGCCGGACAATGGGCTTTGGCATCCAATCAGAACCAAAATATTCAAAATCTTCTGATTAGCGAGAGCGAAACGGGTAGCAACAATCGCCCGCCAAAGTTGAATCATATGAACGAGTTTCCATCATGGAAAGGTCGTTTCATTACATATGTTCAAGGTCAAAGCACTGATATGTGGAGGTGTTTCATTACTCCACGCAATGATGCTCTTGAAGTAGCAGCTTCAACGGCAGAAGGTTTTACTAACATGCAGGAGAATGACAAGAAAGCATATGAATTTGAGAAAAAGTCGTTTGCTGTTCTTACTCAAGCACTTCATAAAGATATCTATCATCAGTTTTCTTATAGTAAGGACACTAAATCCTTATGGGATTGTTTGGTGACAAGAGGAGAAGGAAACGCAGCTTCCAGAAAGACACGGCATGATTTATTAAAGAAAGAATTTGAGTCGTTTCAGTTCTTGGAAAACGAAACTCTAAATGATATGACCACACGGTTTTATCATTTGATTAGTGAGATGTTTGCCTATGCTGTTGCTGCAACTCAAAAGGAAGTTTGTGCACGATTTGCTGATTCTCTACCACCAAAGTGGAGTCCATACATTGAGCTTCTAAAGCATACAGGTATTCTAGATGCTGAAACTATAACTATCTATGAATTTGTACAGAAGCTGGAACATAAAAATGATGAAGAAATCCGAAAAGCAAAACGCATTGCTGCTCCTCAGAATGTTGAAATGTATAATGGTGGAGGTTTTGACCCGTCAGCTAGTCTGAGGCAACCAAAGTTACAAACGGCGTTTGTATCTGATACAAACTCTTCTCCGTTTCCTCAACAAACTAAGACTTATTCTGGAGGAGGTTTTATCTCGCAATCAGCTCCACCCCCGGTCTTTGATCCGAGTTCCTATCAACCGCCAGCGCATTTGAGTGCTCAAAATCAGGCATACTCTGGAGGAGGTTTTAGTCCATCCGTACCACAACAACCTCAGTCATATTCAGGAGGAGGTTTTATTCCTTTTATACCTCCAGTTTCTACTACTCAACCTCAGGCATATTCAGGAGGAGGTTTTACTCCAGAACCAAAAGTTCAACCACAACAACAACAACAAGCTCATTATACCAACAATCCTAACACAGTCAAAGTTGATACATCAAACCTCTCAAATGTTAGCATTGAAGTAGCAAAGGAACATATGGAACTTATTAATACCATGGTCAGTGCTTACTGCGGTTTGGTCGCAGGTCAAATTGGAAACATCAATTTAACCAACGAAGACTATCTACAAATCAACCGTGATGAAATGGAGTTGATGGATATAAAATGGGCATTCGCAAGTGCTGTTAGAAGGGCGAAGGACTTTATGGTTCGAACAGGAAGAAGTTCTTTGGAAAGCAAACAAGATACAAAGTACGGTTTTGATAAAGAAGCAGTTACATGCTTCAATTGTGGGGAAAAGGGTCACTTCAAACGTGAGTGCACTCGACCAAGCAGACAAGGCAATCAGAACCCATTCCGTAATCAGACGAGTACTTCAAATGCTAATCAAGACAATCGTGGAAAAGGGATAGTGGCTGTAACCAACACCACTAACCAGAATCAGTCTGGACCATCAAATGAAAGTCGTGCATTAACCGTACAAGCTGATGAAGGGTTTAATTGGTCTTTACAACTTGGGGAAAGTGATCAAGGTAAAGGAGGAACGGCGTGTTATGCTAAGATTATCAATCACATCAAGCACGTTCATAAGGAAGAATTTTCTGATAGTGACGACAGTTCTGGTCATACCGGGAGTTCTGATGAAGAAAGTTCTACTTCGAGTTCTGAATCTGATGTGAGCAAAGAAGCAAGTTCTAATCTTGATGACTTATTGAATGAAGCAGAAGAGTTGAAATGTCAGAAATCAGTTCTGATCAAGAAGGCTGAGGTAGTATCTAAAGAAATGGAGAAATTCTTTTCTGAAGACGGATCTTTCTCTTATCAGACTGCCTTTATGGCAAATGTCTCAGATTCTACAAGCCAGGTAAAATCTGAAATTCTTATCAACTGTAGAGATTGTGAGTATATGAAAAGTGAATTTGATAGAATAAAGCTTCACTGTGATTCGATTCATATTCACAATCAGAATTTAGTTGTTGAAATGGCTAAATGCAAAGAATCGAATATGGCTTTGATTCGAAACGAAAAAGAATTTAAATCTATGATTGAAATTCAAAAGAAAAATGTTTCCGAAGTGACAAAAACTGTTTATCATAAACAAGTTAGTATAAATGAATACATTAACATTGTTGAGGAAACTAAAAAGGAACTAGCCATTGCCAAATGTGAGCATGATGCAATCAAGCAAAAATTGGAGAGTTACTCTAATTCCCGATTTGTGCTCGATCACATTATAGATGTTCAACAACTAAAGGGAAACAAGAAAGGTGTTGGGTATAAGAAGTGTCCGCCCCCTTTGAGACATGATTATACTTATATGCCTGATGAAGAAGAAATGCCACGGTTTGAATCCAGTGTGCCTCTTAATTATGAGGAAGTTACTACTGGACTAGGGTTCAAATCGGACAATTCTCCAAGTACAAATTCTGAGCAAAAAGAGTCAACATCCACGAAACAAGGTCCTCCAACCATTGAGGACTATGAGTCGTCGGATGATGAATCTGAATCAGAAGTGAGTAATCAGGATAAATCACTTGACAAACTTAAAGGAGTAGATGTTCCAATTGAGAATCATATTCTGTGTGATCCTCCTACTCCTGCTGTTCAACCAGTTGTCCAACAAGTGATAGATCCTGTCAAGAATGACAAGAAATCTGTGTCTACCGTTAAGAGTAATAACGTGTTGTACACTTTGGTTGGTGATCCTAAAATCTATTCAGATCACGATTTCCCAATTAAGAATGTCAATCCATCTTCGATTGATCAAGTTTTTGAAAATAATACAAACAAGTTTTTGGGACAGACAATTCCAAAAGCTGAAATCAAGAAACAATTTGGAAATCAAAAATCACCTTCAAAGCAACAACCTATTGCTTCTAATGGTAAACAATCAGATCAACGAGCTAAAGTGTCAAATGTTTCTAAATCAAAATTTGAAACAAAAGGAGCTTGTTATCAGAAGAAAAACAACAATGTCAAATTTGTGGAATCGAGGGGTACAGATAAAATTGAGACTTTTGCTAACAAGTCAAACACTGATTTTGTACAAGTCAAAATTTTAAAACGTGATAGTCAAAACAATTACACTCAACATTCAAACGGGTGTGATGAAAAAGCTAGTACCTCGGGTTATACAAATTCGACATCTGATCGTCGATCCAGTTCTCCTAAGTTTGTTGAAAGGAGAACGTGTTTTAAATGTGGAGAGTTTGGGCACATAATCAAAGATTGTGCTAACACTCCGAAAGCGAAATTTGTTGAAAGAGCATCACCTGAATCGATTCACCCTAAATGTCGTCCTGTTTCACCTAAACATGATAAAAGAACTATTAAAGAACAGGAATCGAAACAACGACATCAAAATGTGAAGAAAATAGAAAAGGCTTTAAAACCTAAGGTCAATTCTGTTCCAAGGGAACCAAGTTCACCTGTAAAATCAGAAATTTCAAAATTTGTTTACAAAACTCAATCTGGTAAACAAAAACAAACTTGGAAACCTAGGAAGAGTGGAGGTTCAGGGGGAGCTGTTTGTTTGGAAAACCATCAACAAATCGAGATCACTATTCGTGATGCTCAGGGACGACCCAAGACCACTTTGGCTTGGGTCCCCATCCTTAACTAATCATTGGATGATATGTGCAGGATGTTCCAGGAGGAATTATCAATAGTCATTGGATTGTTGATAGTGGGGCATCCAGGCACATGACGGGCGATTTACGGCTTCTATATGATGTGAGAAACATTAAAGGAGGCTATGTCGCTTTCGCTGGAGACAAAGGCGGTTACATCACTGGAGAGGGAATGATTTCCAATGGTGTGGTATGTTTCGATAAGATCAATTATGTTCGTCAAATTGATCATAATCTTCTCAGTGTGTCGCAAATCTGCGATAAAAAGTTCACCGTGCATTTTGATGATGCCGGTTGTTATGTGCTTAAACCTGGTTTCAAAATTCCTGATGAATGGATTCTCTTATCGGCTCCAAGAATCAATGATCTTTATGTTCTTGATATGAGTCAAGCGATTACGACTTCTGCACAAGTCACATGTTTTGTCTCGAAAGCCACGGAGAAGGAGTCTATATCTTGGCACAGAAGAATGGGACACATTCACTTGAGAAAAATGAACCATTTGGTAAACAAAAATCTTGTGAATGGCGTACCCGTGAGAAGTTTTCATCTACAAGATATTTGTGTTTCGTGCCAGAAAGGGAAACAAACAAAGAAGTCTCACCCTTTGAAGAAAATCAACACTGTTGGCATGCCTCTCGAACGTCTTCATATGGACCTTTTTGGACCTATGAGACACAAAACAACGTTCGGAGATGTGTATTGTTTAGTAGTTACTGATGACTACTCTAGATTTTCTTGGGTAGCTTTTATGGCACACAAGAGTGATACTCCTGGCATCCTCAAGGATCTTCTTACAATGTTGGAAAATCTCTATTCGTTGAAAGTTAAGAGGATCAGAAGCGACAATGGAACTGAATTCAAAAACCGGATTATGGACGAGTTCTGTACATCTAAAGGCATTCTTCATGAATACAGTTCTCCTTACACTCCACAACAAAATGGTGTCGCGGAGAGGAAGAATCGGACGATAATTGAAACTGCAAGAACAATGCTGGTAGAGTCGGCGTTTCCTGTTCAGTTCTGGGCAGAGGCTGTGTCGACTGCTTGCTACACATTAAACCGAGTTCTTACGGTTAAGAGACATTGCAAGACTTGTTTCGAACTTCTACAGAAAAGGAAACCAGATCTTTCAATTCTAGAACCTTTTGGTGGTCCATGCACTATGATTGATCCGGATGGAAAGTTTGGCGCGAAAGCTATTGAGGGTTTCTTCCTTGGATATGCTACTCCAAATTTTCGTGTTTGGAATCTGACTACCAAAAAGATTGAACTATGGAGTGAAGTACGGGTTCAGAGATATACAGATCCTGTTAAAGCTCCAGGTGATCCTTGGATGTTCGATTATGATGGGCTATTCGACTCCTTTGACCTGCCAATTTTTGATGAAGATTCCGCAGCTGCTAGAATGATATTTGATAGTGACAATGCTGCTGAGTCGTCATTAGTTAGACCTGTTGTTGTTAACTCACAAAGTTCTAATTCGTCTAACAACACGGTTCAAAATGAGGAAGTTGAAAATGCTGTTGTATACGATGAGTCATCAGAAGAAGATGAAGAAAATCTGGATGCGACTGAAGGCACTAAATCTCCAGTTGTTCCAGTTCAGGGTATTTCTGTTGATACTCCTCATGTGCAAGTCGATGATACTGCTGAAGGAAATGCATCCACTTCTACGCATATTCCAGGTGTAGACTTGGTTGTTGATCTTAATATTAACAATTTGGGTGTTAATGCTCGTGTTCCTGAAAATCCTGAAATGAGGATACACGATACCCATCCACAGCAGAATATCATAGGAGATGTCCAACAAGGTGTGCAGACACGTAATCAGCTGAGAAACAACCAGAGTGCTGGTTTGTATTCAGCTATTAGAGAAACTGGTCTTCAAAATGATTGGTCTTTCGCGTGTTACGTTTCACAAGAAGAACCAAAATCTTGGAGGGAAGCTTTAAAAGATAATTCATGGGTTGAAGCCATGCAGGACGAACTGCAGCAATTTCAAAAGCTTGGTGTTTGGAAGCTTGTTGAAAAACCGGAGAATTACAAGAAAATTGGAACACGATGGGTTTATAAATGCAAGAAAGATGATCGTGGAGTTGTTATTCGCAACAAAGCGAGACTGGTTGTTCAGGGCTTTCGTCAGATTGAAGGCATTGACTACAATGAAGTTTATGCACCTGTTGCACGTCTGGAAGCTATTCGAATCTTCTTAGCTTATGCTTCTTTCAAAGGATTCAAAGTTTACCAGATGGACGTTAAAAGTGCTTTTCTTCATGGTATTGTTCAAGAAGAGGTGCATGTCGAACAACCTCCAGGTTTTGAAGATCCTATTCACCCCGATCGGGTTTGGTTGCTCAACAAAGCTCTTTATGGTCTACATCAAGCACCTAGGGCTTGGTACGCAACCTTATCAAACTATCTTCTGGAGAATGGATTTAGACGAGGTCTTATTGATTGCACACTCTTTATCAAAGAACAAGATGAAGATCTTCTGCTGGTGCAGGTATATGTTGATGATATAATATTTGGGTCTACTAATGACTCTTTGTGCAGGCAATTCGAACGTGTTATGCAAGAAAAATTCGAAATGAGCGCTATGGGAGAGATGGATTTCTTTTTGGGCCTTCAAGTTCAACAAACAGAGTCTGGGATATTCATCCACCAGACTAAATATGTTGGTGACATTTTGAGCCGATTCCAAATGTCAGATGCAACGCCCATTGGTACCCCACTTCCGCAGAATCACGGGATTACTCCGGATTTGAAGGGAGAAAGCATCAACTCTTCGTACTATCGTGCCATAATCGGATCTCTCATGTATCTTACCGCTTCGAGGCCTGATATCATGTACCCAACATGCTTACTAGCAAGATATCAAGCAAACCCGAAGGCCTCTCATCTGTCAGCTGTCAAAAGGATTCTACGCTATTTGAAGGGATGCCCAGACTTAGGTCTTTGGTACCCTAGGGATGATAGTTTTGAATTAATTGCATACAGTGATTCTGATTTCGGTGGTTGCAAAATCGATGGCAAATCAACAACAGCAGGATGTCAGTTCCTAGGAAATCGACTCGTTACGTGGCAGTGCAAGAAGCAAACGTGTGTTGCTACATCAACATGTGAAGCAGAATATATTGCTGCCTCGAGTTGTTGCTCCCAAGTTCTTTGGATACAACAACAAATGCGCGACTACGGTTTAGAATTCCTATCTACTCGTATTTTTGTTGATAATAATGCTGCCTTGCAAATCACTAGAAATCCTGTGCAACATTCTAAGACTAAACACATCGACATTAAATATCACTTTATCCGTGACTGTTTTGATAAGAGGTTAATCGATGTCGTTCATGTCCCCACTGATCACCAACGTGCCGACTTGTTTACAAAAGCTTTTGATAAATCACGTTTTGATTATCTACTTTTGGTCAATGGCATTAAGGTGATACCCGAGTAAACTTCTTTGGCTGATCGTTTTTGTAAATATTTTCTTTATAAACTTTGAAAATTCAAAAAGATTTTAGTTTTCGTAAACTTTGCGAATTTTAGGGGGAGATATTTCAAGAAAATACAAAAACATTGAAAAAGTTCAAAATCCAAAAAGATGTCTTTACTTTCTGTCGTTTCGTTTGAAAAATTAAAAATTCAAAAACAATAGAAAAACCAAAAATGAGTTTCTTGGATAAAGGAAAATGATGAAATTACAAACTGGTGTGGTCGGTCAATGTGCTCAAAATGCAAAATAAAAAGAAAAATGATAAGTATCTCTACTAACGATGTATCGGTAGGCTCACAATCAGACTAAAATGTGCAGGATGATACAAACCTAACAGACTTCAAGTCAGGTGGGAACTGCTCATTGGCATATGGTCTTAGTACCGAAATCTCGTTTGAGAGATTGCCGAGATCTGAAATATTCGGTCTTTATGCTGCTTATCATCTGGGTATCATGGTTGTATCAAACCGTAAAAATAACGGAGACGAAGTCTAAGATCTTCCACGATACTATACATACGTGTACATACTGCTTTCGACCTCAATAAGTGATCAACAATCACATGTCCAAACAAAATAAGTGATAAATTATCACAGATTCTTTGCGGGAGTCAAGTTCGTCTCTCTGCTGTACGAAAGTACTGACCTGTTCACGAATTTGCCCCTGTGCCCTCATGCATTTGAAAATCAAGTTCCTCATCAATAAGTGATTCTATCACATAGGGCTTGTTTTCAATCAAAATAAGTGAGTCTCTCACATTTTTATACGGTCAAACAGATGATAAACGGTATACTCACCGGTAAGATGAATTCACGTGCATGCCTTGATACGGGAATGTGTCGTGAGTGGATTTACATCGACTTGTAAGTATAATCCTTACCGTTAATCGTATCTCTTAAATTATGATTATGTCTGATCAGTTTGAGCTTATGTGGACCACAATACCGATAATCGAGGTAGTATACTTATCCAGAGCTTTAAACAGAAATCAAAATCATGTTGACTAAGACCGTAAGCTGGTATGATTCCTTGTCCTTGAGATTTGCAAAAAGATTGCACTTGTACAGTTGTTTAGTGTTTTTAACAGTTTTCCGCATTTTCATTTAGTTTACCGTACTTTAAATTTGTTTTTAGTATATTTGTGTAAAGTTCGTTTTTTGATTAAGCCGAAGTTGTTGCTTGGTGTTTTCTACCGGAAGCCGGAAACCTTCGTCATAAAAACGTTCTTGCATTTGAAAATTCAAACTGAATGGAATTGTGTTCATAATCTGTTTTGACTGCAAAATATTTCCAGCCTGTGTTACTGTTTTGACTGCAAAATATTTCCAGCCTGGGTGTTGCTGTTTTGAAAAATCTGTTGGTGAAACAGACCTGTCAACGAATCACAAGTGTTGACGAATCAACATAGTCGGCGAATCAAATCTGATTCGTCATAACAGACGACGAATCACAGAAGCCCAATTCTGTTTCGTCATGGGCTAAAGTTTAGGCCCAAGTTCAAGCCCAAAGTTCTGATTCGCCAGGCCCATTTCTGTTTCGTCGAATCCTCTGATTCGTCGAGACAAGGCGGTGTATAAATAGATCCCACTTGTTCACTTTTTCAAAACAACAGTTATCTTCTTCTTCACACAACAAAAACACCAAACCTACGGTTACTCTCACAAATCGTTCAAAACATCAGTATTTACTCAAAATTTTACAAACATCAAAGGTAGAAACATGTTCTGATTCTCATTCCGAACACTTTGAACCGTCGGGTTTTTCATCCGAAAACCCTCAGAAACCCTTTGAAACCGTTGTTTTCTTTGATTAAATATGTGTTGTTGTTGCATGTTTTTATGTTTTCCTTCTGATCTTGATAGATTTAGGTTTATCATTGTTTGATTTACTTTGATTTGTTAGTGGGTTTTTATCACAAAAACAGGGCTTTGTTGCTGATAATGGTATTATATGTTTATTCAAAGGTTTTTGTCCGGAAAATCATTTATAGTTGTTTATAAATGGGTTGGGTAAACAAAGATGATTGAATGTGTTTATGTTCATATTTGATGTGTGTTTAAACCCAATACGGCGAAACTGAACAAAACCCCCAAATTGACGAATCTGATTTAACCCTAATTCCGGCGAATCACACATTCGACGAATCAGACGACGAATCAAAGATGACGAATCAGAATGGAACGAAATAGACTCGACGAATCAAAAAGTCGACGAATCAAACCAGTCAAATGGTCAACCCTCTGTTTCGTCGTTCAATTTCTGTTTCGTCGTTGAACATCTGTTTCGTCGTCAATGCCTTAGCAGTTTTCTGATGTTGCTGTTGGTTCACAGTAGACATGTTCAAATCAGTTATATGTTATGTGAATACATGAAAGTGTATTCATACATGTCTAAATGCTATGTTATGTAAATTGTGACTTATTCTGGACATTTTCATGTACAGATGGCTCCTAAAGCACAGCAAGAAAAGGGAAAACGCAAGAAGGCGATCAAGAAAGAAAACAAAACCGAGGAAGAGATTATGTCAGAAAAACGCCATAATCAAGTTGCATTTTTGGATCCGGAAGACAAGCTCGTTGAATTTAAAGATATGACGAAGTGGATCAGGGAGTCACGCATCAATTATGCTGTTACATATTCGACACCTGTCTACAAATCTCTCATTAAAGCGTTCTGGGATTCTGCAAACGTCGTTCAAATCGATGGAAAGGATATTATCAGAGGTCGTGTTAATGATCTGTATGTCGTTGTTACTCCGGAGATATTGAATCAAGTTCTTCAATTACAAGATCAACCGAATGCACCATATTCTATACCAATCATGTGTTCGAGAGGATGTTTACTAAGGATGAAATGCAAAGGAGATCTTTTCGTCAAACAGATCAACAAAGGTGATCTTCCATTAAGATACAAGTTTTTATTACATGTGCTTATTCAGTGTCTCAGCAATAGACGATCTGGATATGATATGGCGGGAGATGATCTTGTTGGGTTCATGGTTGCTTTAGTGTTAAACAAACCGTTTAGCATCTCGAAGTACATTTTTAGCAACATGAAAGAGAACATGACAAGGACTGGTAGTAGAACCACAGGAAACAAGTTTTGGATGTATCCACGGTTTCTACAAATGATAATGAATGTTCAGCATCCAGGCCTTCCAAAAGATGAAAATGATATGTTGAGAATAGAGGCAATGAATTTAAACTCCTTACGACTAATCAAGACTATGGCTGCCAAGAGATACAAAGAAAGTGTTCCTCCAAGGAAACTTTTTGGAGCTCTAGTGAATCCTGATTATGTTGCTCCTGCAAACGACAAATGGCGTCATGAAGACAGCGATTCAGACAATGAAGAACCTGAGTTGGAAAGGTTAAGGATAGAAAAATTTGGTCCTGACCCAGTTGATTCAGATGAATCTGGTAGTAGTGATGATGATGAAAGTGGTGGAGATAGTGATGCAGGTGATGCAGGTGCTGTTAGTGCTGCTGTTGGAACATCAAGCAAAGGTGTTGTTTCTGGTACATCAGATAGTAGTTCATCAGAAAGTGGTGATGATGGAACTGATTCGAGTTCTAGTGATCATTTAGTTGAACCTGGTTATGAAAAGTATATTGATATACGTGGAGTAACAAGGTACAGAAAGATTAGAACAGAGGATGATCCAGAGTATGTTCCAGAAGATCCTGAAGGTGAAAGGAGAACAAAAAGAAGAGCAGAGAAAGCTGCTGAAGTACAAAAGAAGAAACCTAGGAGATATCTGAGTACTTATGCTCGGAAATCTGGGCCTCAGGAATCTTCATCTATTGTTCAGGAGCCTGTACAATCTGTAGCTCAGGAGCCTGTGCAAGAAATTCCTACTGTAGTTACTTCAGCTACAGAACCTCCAGTTGCTCCAGTTGTTACACCAGCTACTGCTACTACATCTGTTGTTCCTCAGGAAGTTCCTGTAAGATCCATGGCTTCAGCAATCAGGGCAACTACTTCTGAAATCAGTGCTGAACGACATAAGACTTTTGCTGGATTTTCTCAAAATGAAAAGATTAACTATCTGTTTTCTACACTTGAAGCGGCTGCTGATCGTCTTCAAAGGCAATCTCATTTTGGAAATCTCACGAAGCATGACCAACTTAAACAATCTTTGGAAATCAACAAATTGAAGTCAATGGTTGGTAATCAGCAAACAGTTATAGAGCGACAACAAGGTGAAATTGATGCGCTTAAAGCTGAAAATGCTCACTTGAAGGCTCTTGATGAAGAGAAAGAGAGAAGGCTTGCTATTCTGTGGGACTATCACTGTAAACAACAAGAGGTTCTAAAGAAAAAGGATGATGATACGGAAGATCAAGGAAATCCTGATACCTCTGGAACATCACAGAAACAGCCAACCACACTTTCTTCTGAAGTTGTTACAGTTCAACCTACCTTTGTTGAATCATCTCAAGGAACATCTACTGGAAAAGTACAACAGATAGAAGGTACTTCTTCTATATTTAGCAGTGCTGATATTGCTCTACAAGCTGTTCATCCATTTACAGGAGAATTACTTGAAGAAGGGGAGTTGATAGAAGATCTTTCTCCGGAGCAATTAAGTATTTTACAATCTATGAGAGAAGTAGATGATGCTGAAATAGACAAAATGTCTACTGAGACTGATACAACGAATGTTGAAGAGATTGATGAAATTGTGATTGAAGGTGACGCACCAAAATCAACCTATGTCAGAGAAGATGGTACTGAATTTGCATCATTTGATGAAAATTGGATGAAAGAAAACATTGATGACATAGACGAGCACTTGAAGAATCGGAATTCATATGAAAAAGACACAAATGCTTTTGCTGAATGGAGAAAACAGTTTTTATCCAAAGTGTCCAAGCCGTTACCTGAAAAAGCTCAAGTAGACTATCTGCAATTTGAAAAGAAGCCAAGTGGAAGGATTCTTTGCTGGATGTATGTTCAAGATATTCACTGCGTTGCTATTAAACGTGAATATGGAATTCTGTATTTCAATTCATTACTGAGCATTCTTTCCTTACCATTTTATGATGTCTCTGCGTTGACAAGGCTTAAGCTTCTCAATCGTGAAAAATATGATGGCGCTACTTTATTTGAGCGTCTGGTGAAAGTAAACAAGAAATCAGGGTGGAAGGATGAATCCTATAAGCCACAGTTTCCTGTTTATAAACCGATCAAGTTTACTCTTGATCCGGACACCAACACTTGCAGATATAAACTTGTTTATCAGCCACCGAGGGTTGTAGATAAAATCCCACTGATGCCAATGAAGCAGGATTTTCTGGAAGACATGGCATTGTGGTGCTATGACTCGGATACTCATGAAGCTGTTATCGTGTTTAGAGATGGTCGTGCTAATTACAGAATGTTGGATCCGATGTGGATCGTCAACATGTCTGAAGCTGATATTGGAAGATTATATCGTCATGATATTTTCTATGAAGATCAAGATGCAAGACAAGCGTTAAAGTTTCAGCGAGTAGCTTGTTTTTGCTACTACAGGGGTATTCATTCGGGCAGTACGTGGTCCGAACAACACTGAAGGAAGATTAGAAGACCAAAGACGAGTAACAGACAAGGGGGAGTTTGTTGATGCATTTTTTAGTGTCTGTAACTAGTCTTGTTTAACGATGTATTTTGAATGGTCTTTTATTAATTATCGAGTCTGTATGTTATGTTGACCAAGTCAGATATCCTCCTATCTACTTGTGTACAACTTATTTGTCTCTTTTGGTATGTAATGTATTATGAACAATGCATGTTGCATTTAAGGGTAGTTTTGTCATTACTATGTTTATATGTTGCTGATTGTTACTGTCTGATAACAGGAACAAACACAACAGTTGCAGTCCTCGACGAATCAGACCTGATTAGTCGGAACACTTCATGGCGAATCAGACCTGTGTTCAAGTTTCTGTTTCGTTTGAAGGTCATGACGAATCAGACCTTGATTCGTCATATCCTGACGAATCAGACCTTGATTCGTCATGTATTGGGCTGTTCCAGGCCCAATGTCTGGCCCATGTTCAGATTCGTCAAACACTTCTGTGGCCCAGGGACTATATAACCAACACTTTGTGTTCATTTGAACTCAGAGATAAGAAAACAGACCATAGTAACAAAACTCTGCCAAAATTTAGTCTGAACTGTGTTTGTATCAGTTGTAAAGGTTCTTATCCCGTTAATCAATCGAGTGTGTATCATTGATTAATCCGCGTTGTTATTATTGCTATATATGTTTGATTTGGCATAGTTACGTGGATTCCGCACACGTAACCGTGTTTACTATAAACAAGAGATTCGGTTCGTAATCGATCCTCAGATTTCGGGACCTACAGGTTTGATGAATTTTTAATTCCTCTTATGCTTCAATAATTTCCTCAAACAATTTCAACTGCCAAGCAAAGTGCACCACCACAAGTTGGCTTTAAACATAAATTGTGTTTTTAAGCGGTGACCGCTGTTGGTTTCAGACTTTATAGTTCTCACTCAATAACTCACGAACTGATTGCAAAATAGAAAATAAAAAAACCTTTTAATGCAACTCTCAAATATAAGAACTGTACGTGACTTCAAAGTGAATAAGAAAAGCTGCTGCACTTTTATTCATACTGAACATGGCTATTTATAGCCTTACAATGACCCCACATGATGCGAATAAAAAATGGAATAAAAAGAAAGATGCTCTCCTAATCTCCTAAAGAACTGGTAAACTCATGACTCATTCTACCAAAACGTGCAGAAACACCTAACGGTCACTTCATCACACTTGGTCAAACCATTTTACCAACACTCTTATTAAAACATATAATATAAACTAAGTCTTCATATATCCATCCACTTCACGTGACACATGAAGAATTCTTATTCCATGCAAACTACTGAACAACTCATAACCCGCAATCCGCGACCCACGAACAAACCCGAATAAAGCCAACAATCACCCCCTTAATCGGTGTATGTTCGTACCGCTTTCTTCACAACTGTAAGGCCTCCTAATCCAAGATCTCACTCAGCTAAAGCAACCAACAGGTGTGCGGAATCCACCTGATGATCAACCACTGCAGATGAAACACTAGTATGCAAAGATTTGTGAGAGAAATCAAGAATACACTGAGTATTCTTGATGAGGAAGATGAATGACGTCACTCACACAAAGCAGCCGCCAGACAAAACACACACAATGATTATGGTTAGGTGTACAGAATTTCACACAGAATCGCCACCTTGTCTATTCCACATAAAGGTATATATACAAGGCAAAACCCGGACTTTCAAGACAAACTAGAAAGCCCGGACAAACAAACTACACAAGCAAAACTCTGACTTTTGTCCTAAACAAAACTCAGACACTTTTGTCCTAGACAAAACTCAGACACTTTTGTCCTAGACAAAACTCAGACAAAAGACCATCCTAAAACTTGGACAAAATGTCCAAGGATAAAGTTGGGACTAAGTTTCACTAGATGTACAATAAAGACCCTATAGAATGGGAGACATGCACTTATCACCTAAAGTGCATTAACAAACTCCCCCTTGATCAGTGCATGGTCTTCATTGGACTTGAGAACTTTATCCTTTCATTGGTAACATGGGAGTCATGCACTTATCACCTAAAGTGCATTAACAAACTCCCCCTTGATCAGTGCATGGTCTTCATTGGACTTGAAATCTTCATACTCTCTTCGAGAAGCTGCTTCCTGCCCAGACCTTGTTCTTCACACAGAACTGAACCACCTTGATGAACTGGTCCGCTAGAACACGATCTTCTTCATTGTATTTTAGGGGCAGGCTCCGAAGCTTCTTTAGATGTGCTTCCCTTAAGTTGGCAAGCCAAATCGGATCCAGCACTTTAGCAATCTCAACCGTCACTTTCTTTTCAGAAATCACTGCTTCCCCAGTCTTGAGATGCACGATCCAGACGCACACAGCTTCTCCAAATCTTCCATCTTGAGATGAACGATCCAGACCTGAAACACTTAACCCCGGATTAAGAATCTTAACCCCGGAGATACTCAGCCCAAACCTGGATCCCAAAAATAATTCCAATACCCTGGAATCAACAATTGAAATATTAAACAACCAATATTTAATAATTTGTATTTCAAAACACGATCATTCAAAATGACTTACTTCAAAACTTATACTTTTGGAAAAATATCACAACTTGGAAGCAGATTTACCGAAACACCTTAAAATGACGTGATTACCCACACACTTAGATGGATCTTGCACGACCGATTTTTATACAAAAATACTTATTTTAAGATTACCTAACTTGATGTATAACACCTTATTAAAGAATGTTCACAACCCTTAGAGAATTTTCAAAATGATAACTCGCACATAGAAACAAGAAAGCAAAATCTTTTTGATGTTTTTGAATTTTTGACTGAATAAAGAAATTAAACCTACGAACGTATTTACACTAATTATCTTTTTGTGAAATCAGAGCAAAGGGATCATATCGGTTTTTCTGTCAATATCCAACACAAGAACATAGTTTATCAGTTTAAGCTCTTAGAATGATATTAACAGTTCAAGACGTTCAACGGTATTGTGGTCCACATAAGCTTTAGCACGCTTTCGAACACTGTTTTCGAGATATGCAATTAAGTGTAATAATAACTGATTGTAACTATGTTTACCCACCTCAGAATATACTCCCGTATCAAGGTATGCACGAGAGTTCATCTTACTGGTGAGTATACCATTTATCATCTGTTTTGACGTATAAAATGATGTGAGATACTCACTTATTTAGAATTGAAAACAAGCCCTATGTGATAGAATCACTTATTGATGAGGAACTTGATTTTCAGATGCATGAGGGCACAAGAGCAAGTCCGTGAACAGGTTAGTACCATCGTACAGACAAAGAGACGAACTTGACTCCCGCATAAGAGCTGTGATATATTATCACATATTTTGTGGGACATGTGATTGTTTATCACTTATTGAGGTCGAATGCATCATGTATTATATACATGAATGAAAGATATTTACACGTATTTATGGTATCATGGAAGATCTAGACTTGCGTCCCCGTTGTTTTCGGTAAAAGAAACAGCCATGATACCCAGATGATAAACAGCATAAAGACCACGTATCTCAGAACCTCGGCAATCTATCAAACGAAATTACGGTACCAAGACCATATATCCGAGAGATGTACCACACAAGTTACGCAGTTCATTATGTTTATATACCAAAAACAGGTTCTTCTTGACGCGTAAAACCTACCGAAGCAACGTATAATGAAGCTGTTACAGTTAACGGTTAATTTTATATATTACTATAATCCTGCACCAGATACGACTAACCGATGTACTATCATTTCCCTTATATCTCAACTCAACTTCATTTTATATTTTTCAAATGTTTTTTGTATTTTTCTTAAAAATTATCCTACAACTAAGTAAAATATTTTTGGAGTTTTTCAATTTTTGGAAAGCAGTAAGAACTGTACAGAAAACATAAAATAAAGTTTCTATGCGAGTTTTGAAAAGCATTTTACTCGGGGTTGATCATGCCAATCATTCGGACCAGATTTTCAAATCTAGCCCGATAGAATGTCTTCGTAAACAGGTCGGCAAGATTATCCAAGGTGTCTACCCTAACCACTTCTATTAAACCCTTCTCAGCACAGTCGCGAATAAAATGATGCCTAACATCTATGTGCTTAGTGCGTGAGTGAATAACTGGATTGTTTGTTATGGAAATGGCAGAGTTGTTATCGACAAGGATAGGAGTTCGAGTAAAATTCAAACCGTAGTCCCTCATTTGCTGCTGAATCCACAAAACCTGAGCACAACAGCTTGAAGCAGCAATGTACTCGGCCTCGCACGTGGATAGAGAAACGGCAACTTGCTTTTTTTGCATTGCCAAGAGACAAGATGATTCCCAAGAAGTTGTGCGCTGCCAGAGGTTGACTTTCTGTTCATCGGGCACCCTCCGAAATCTGCGTCAGCATACGCCATCAGATCCAGACCACCTTCAGCTGGATACCACAATCCAAGCTTAGGCGTCCCTTTCAGATATCTGAAAATACGCTTGACTGCTTTCAAGTGAGACTCCTTCGGAGTTGATTGGTACCTAGCACACAAACAAACAGAGAACATAATATCTGGTCATGAAGCAGTAAGATACATCAGTGAACCTATCATTGCTCGATATAGAGTCGGATCCACTTCAGGATCTTTCACATTATCGGGTGAATGCTTGAGATTTGTCGGGAGAGGCGTGTCATAGGGTAAGCTATCTTCCAATCCAAATCTTTTGAGAATCTCGTGGACATACTTTGTCTGATGCACGTACGTCTCGGTTTTTCCTTGACTCACTTGAAGACCTAAAAAGAAGGATAACTCGCCCATCGCGCTCATTTCAAATTTTGACTTCATCACCGCTTCAAACTCACGACACAATTCTTCATTTGAAGAACCAAAAATTATGTCATCAACGTAAATTTGCACAATCAGAAAATCTCCCCCTTTCTTCAAAATGAACAGTGTGGAGTCAATTGCACCACGCGAGAACCCATGCTCCAATAGATGCTTTGACAACGTCTCGTACCATGCTCGAGGGGCCTGATGGAGACCGTAGAGAGCCTTGTCCAACAAATAGACCTTGTTGTTTAACCCTGGAGCTTCGAAACCCGGTGGTTGGGACACATACACAGTTTCATGCAATTTCCCGTAAAGGAAGGCGCTTTTCACATCCAACTGATAGACTTTGATACGCATGTGTGCAGCAAAGGCTAGAAACAAACGAATAGCTTCCAGTCTTGCCACCGGTGCATAAACTTCGGTATATTCAATCCCTTCCTCCTGATTGAAGCCTTGAACAACCAACCGTGCTTTGTTTCTGACAACGACACCCTTATCGTCTTTCTTGCACTTGAAAACCCATTTCGTGTTGATTGCATGCTGGCCCTTTGGAAGATCGACCAAATTCCACACCTTTAACTTGTCGAACTGAGCTAACTCTTCTTGCATCGCCTCACACCAAGAATTATCCGTCAGAGCCATTTGATAGTTCTTCGGCTCTATTTGAGAGATAAAACATTCTTGCAGGCTAAGATTGTAGATTTCTTCTTTCTTGATAGCAGAGAACAGACATTGCATCTCTGAAATACTCCTTCGCGTTTGCACTCCTGCATTTGGATTCCCAATAATATTATCAACAGGATGATGAATATTTGTTCTTGGAACTGGAATTGCCGGAGCTTGAAGATTGTTTCCCAAATTTGATTGAATCTCCCCCTCAGCATTTGCATTACTACTAGAAGCTTGATCATTACCCGAAGACGCATTAACATTTGGATATGCTGAAAAGTCAACGTATAGATCTCCACTTATAGTTTGAGCAGCTGCATTGGGGATCTGCTCAGCAACAACATCATTTACGGTCGAAGAATCAGCGACTGGAACATTCGAAGACACATTAGTAGGAATACTTGCTCTCCAGCTCGCATCCACTTCATCTTTGTTCACAAGATGTGTGTATACAACCTCCGAATCTTCTTCTGAAACATCAGGAAGATCAAATGAATCAAATAATTTATCATAATCATAACCGCTTTTGGGACCGAATTCGGACGGTGGAGGATCAAAACTCAAAGGAGTTATATCAAACACGATCTCCACTGTTCGCTTCTTAATGTTATAAATGCGTTTGTTTGGAGTTCCATTGGCATAACCCAAAAAGAACCCAACTTCACCAACTTCCCCCATTTTAGGAGTATCTTTGGTGCGTTTGATAACACACTTAATCCCAAAAGGTTGAAAACCAGATAAGTTCGGTTTCCTGTTTTCAAGCAATTCATAACACGTTTTATCTTCTCTTTTGACAGTAAGCACATGATTTAACACATAACATGCAGTGTTTACCGCCTCGGCCCAGAAGAAAATCGGCAATTTTGATTCAGAAAGCATAGTGCGGGCCGCCTCAATCAGGGTACGATTCTTCCGTTCTGCAACTCCGTTCTGTTGAGGAACATATGGAGCGCTGAACTGATGAACTATTCCCATTTCCCGACATAACTCATCCATATAATGATTTTTAAACTCAGTGTCGTTGTCACTTCGGATTTTCTTAATAGGAAGTGAATAATTTTTCTCAAGTTGTTTGAATAAGTCTCTTAAAATACCAGCGGTTTGATCCTTTGTTTTTAAGAAAAATACCCAAGAGTAAGGTGAGAAATCGTCAGTGACAACTAAGCAATAAGACATCCCACCAATGCTAGCAACATGGATCGGGCCGAAAAGATCCATGTGAAGCAATTCAAGTGGTTTTTGGATTGAGTTAACTGTTTTCTGTTTATGAGGCTTTCGTTTGATTTTTCCTTTTTCACATGATTCACATTTGTTGTGCATATTGAAACTACGTAAAGGAACCCCCAACACCAAGTTGTTTTTCACTAAGTGGTTCATTTTCCGCAGATGCACGTGGCCCATTCTCCTATGCCACTGTTAAAGCACCGGATCGATGACGAACATCAAACATTGCACTTGATTCAAGATATGAAGAACAAAATAAACACCAAAGATAGAAAGATGTAGAAGATGAACTCTTTATTGATGAATAAGTCATCACAGATTACACAAACCAAAGGAGTATACATCATCTACAAGCTGGTTTAGATCACAAAGATCTAAACCTAGCTTTCTCTCACTAACACATAGTCTCCCTCTCTCTCTAGAATACACACAGTGATTGAGAATGGATGGGATCTTGTGAGAGGTGCACCAAGCACTAAAGGGTTTCTCACCTTCGTTCTATCCTGCCCTAATCCTATACAACACATATATATAGACTAGGGACAAAACTCAGACAAAAACAATTTACCCAAAACCAAACCCCTGACAAAAGTCCTAGACCAAAACTTGGACAAATTGTCCAAGGATAAACCTTGGACTATGTTTCAAGACTTGTACAATAAAGACCCTAACAACTGGAAAGCATGCACTTATCACCCAAAGTGCACTAACAAACTCCCCCATTGATCAGTGCATGGTCTTCATGTAGTCTAGAATTCTTCATTATCGTTGACTTTAACTTGGACTTCTGCTTTGGTTGACCAGAACTGATAAGCGACAGTTACCCGGCAGGAACTGCACTTACAGTCTCCCCCTTAACTGTTGCATCAGTTCTGTGTGGCATCGATAATCTTCAATCACCGGATACTGCACTTAGAGACTCTCCCTTGACTGATGATATCATGCCTGCTTTCAACTTTAGCTGAGACTTGATCTTTTAGGTAGAGCACAGCGATCTTCAACCCTTCTAATTAAAGACTTGCTGACGATCACTTAATGCCGCTTTGAGAAACATGAAGAATCCAACATGAAACACTGTTGATCCTCCCCCTCAATCTACTCCTGAATCAAGTTAACGCGAACCGACCTACAACCACATGTAAGAATATCGCTCGATACATTAATCTTCAAACCTAACCAACAGCAGAAAAAAACATTGGATTTCCAATGCCCAGCCTTGAACACTTCAAATTTCGTAAAGACATGAAGCTCAGTTCGATAAGTTAATAACAAACTGAACTTTGTAAAAGTACATCCACCATCTTGATCAGAGTCTTCAACCGAGTATCTGAAATCATTTCATCTCGAATCTTCAAGATCCAATCTCGTATCTTCACGAATCCACCAATTACCCGATGACTTTCGTCTCCAATCTCCCCCTCAATGTAAGAACCCCTATTTCGAGAATCCGATCAGTCACCAACTTGGAAGAGAGATCAAGAAGACTAATCATCTCTACTCTAACCGGCATACGATAAAGGCTTGACCTTCAACTAGTTGCCAAAAGAACAATTTGCTTCATCACGTCAACACTTGATTAAACCTCAAACAAACTTGACAAAACTCAATCATACACTAGCTCTAACTTGCTTCATGTTATAAACACTTCGCCACCGGTAAGATTAACACTAAGTTAATCTCAAAGATAGTAAACATGAACTTGTTTCGATGTAGCACCACGAGCTTTTGGTTTACAAAGAAAATAGGAACTTCAAAATTTTTACTCCCCCTTTTTCTTTGTAAACTATATAAAAGTCCAAGCAAGTGTTATTCTCTTCACCTCCTCACTTGATCCGCACAACAGTATGCAGTTTACACATAGTAAACTTCAATGTTCAATTTTTGTCAAAGGGTATTATCACATAGACTGAAGCAAATTTGAACTACTGAAACAGAGACCAAAACAGGTTATACTTTGAAAAAGACACAAGAATGAACACCCAGACCCCGAATCTTAAAACTTGATATCAGAACAGTTAACACAACCAAACCTCTGACCTACTGATCAAACAGGTGACAAAAGTTCGGAACTGACCAACAACTCGGACTAACAACGTTTGTTAATCCAGACTCGGAAAAGCTTATCTGGGTTTAAAACTCGGAACAATGCAGTTTGTTGATTTAAAACTCGGAAACACTGAAACTTATCTGAACTATTTTAAAACTCAGAATGAACAGTTAATACTCAGAATCTTAAAACTCAGAACAAAATCATAACTGACTGAAACAGAAACAGATCAGAACTGATTTAAAAACTCGGAATGAACAGATAAAAAACTTGAAATCTTAAAACTCGGAGCTTAGAATTTCTTTCAAAATCTCTAAACCTCGGATCCGCTGTTGTTATTAAAACTCTGACAGACTTTAAAACATGGAGCTGAAACACTTCGGTTGTTAAAAACTCGGAATTGAACCACCTGAAGACTCGCAACTTCAAACAATATAGACTCAGAACATCTGTAAAACTCGGAACAGCTGTAACACTCGGAATCATAAACCTATTTAAAACTCGGACAGATTAAAACTCGTACAGTAACTCAGAACCTGCTAGTATATGGACAAAACTCGGAACAGAAGACTCAGAAACATGACTCAAACTCGGACAGTTGACTTCAGAAACATGACTCAAACTCGGAAATTTTAACAGAAACAGCTCAAAAACTCGGACAGTTGAACGCGGACCTGTTGAACATATCGGTACCCCAGCTAAAACTCGGACCTGTTGAACTAAAACCTCGGAGTTTTTTAAAAACATATCGATAAAACTCAGAGCCAAAACTCGGAATTTTAAGAACCCCTAAAACTCGGACCCCATCTACAGGACCTGTTGAAACTGTTTACTGTCAACCAAAACTCGGATACTTCAAGAAACAAGTCAAACTCGGAACTGAACCAACTTGGAAAACAAAAATCAGATCCAGTAATGACAAGTCAAAAACTCGGAACTTCAAATAACTAAGGTGAAACTCGGACTTAATACTCAACTTTAGACTCGGAACAAGTAAGGTTTCTCAAACTCGGATCCAGTAATGAAGTGTAAAACTCGGACAAGCTTCAGTAACTAGTCTCCGGACTATCTCCCCAGTGTGACTTCACACTGGTTCACCAAAAACCCCGGAAACACAGACACAGAATGGAAACTCGGACTTGGTAAAACACTTACAAAAATTCGGACAGAGCCTTTTTCAGATCAAAACCCTAGATCTCCAAAAACCCAGCAGTTCTCTCCAACACAGCTCGAATTTCTTCATATCTGTACCAAAATCTTCACGTCTTCAAGATGTTTGGCGGAAACAAACATCAAATCAAGAGCAATGGTGATTCGGAAGGCGGTTAGACCATTCCGAATCGGTAACCATGCTCTGATACCACTTGTAAGGCCTCCTAATCCAAGATCTCACTCAGCTAAAGCAACCAACAGGTGTGCGGAATCCACCTGATGATCAACCACTGCAGATGAAACACTAGTATGCAAAGATTTGTGAGAGAAATCAAGAATACACTGAGTATTCTTGATGAGGAAGATGAATGACGTCACTCACACAAAGCAACCGCCAGACAAAACACACACAATGATTAGGGTTAGGTGCACAGAATTTCACACAGAATCGCCACCTTGTCTATTCCACATAAAGGTATATATACAAGGCAAAACCCGGACTTTCAAGACAAACTAGAAAGCCCGGACAAACAAACTACACAAGCAAAACTCTGACTTTTGTCCTAAACAAAACTCAGACACTTTTGTCCTAGACAAAACTCAGACACTTTTGTCCTAGACAAAACTCAGACAAAAGACCATCCTAAAACTTGGACAAAATGTCCAAGGATAAAGTTGGGACTAAGTTTCACTAGATGTACAATAAAGACCCTATAGAATGGGAGACATGCACTTATCACCTAAAGTGCATTAACAACAACAATGTCGGTTCATCATCTTCACATCGGTTCAAGTTGAGCTCTTCCGTTTTCTCCCACTTTGGACACTCCCATATATAATGCCCGGCCTGGTTGCACTTGTAACATTTAACCCGGCTCTTCTCCCGTTGTAATCGGCCGTCTCCTCGACCTCTCCCGGACTCCCGACCTCCACCTCGGCCACGCCCATTGTCTTCGCGGTTCGATTTACTACAACCACAATGCTCACACTTGTGCTCCTTTTCTTTTACCTTCTCTTCCGAACCTGCAAACAAGAGTTGGTTTTGATGCTCGGCTTGAGTCTCCTCATCCTTGACCCGTTCCTCATATGCCTTTAGCCGGCCAACAACATCATCAAAACCGACGGTCTTCAAGTCTACAAGCTGCTCTATAGACGCCACCATATGAATGAACCGTTTAGGTAACCCCATAAGAAATCTCTTCACCACCTTTGTTTCCTCTATTTCCGAATCGAGTGAGGCGGCTCGCGAAGCATATCCCGACAACCTATTAGCAAAGTCATCAACAACTTCTTGATCCTTCATTTTCAGATTATCAAACTCTCCCATGAGAGTGTGAAGTCTTCTCGAATCCGTTCCGCACCCAAATGACGGGTTTTGATGGCACCCCACATATCCTTCGCCGTTTTGAGATTCCCTATTTGCAACGTTTGTTCCTCGGGAATAGATTGAAACAAAAGAGCGATTGCAATATGATTCTTCTTCGCATCCACATTGGTTCCCGATTCGATTTGCTCCCACACCCCGTGAACATTGAAGATAACTCGCATCCTCATGGCCCATACCGTATAATTCGTGGATGACAACACCGGGCATTGAAGAGAAAGGGTGTTGTTCTCCTTAACGGTGACCAAAGCTTGATTCTCCGTATTAGGCATAGTTGTAAAATCCTGCTCTACCAAAGATTAATAATCAACTAAAACACTGCTGAAAGTTTTACCTGCAAACACCTTTTGCTACCTTTCTCCTGCTGCTTTACAGGCCCCTTTAACCTACACACTTGATTATTACCTTCTGGTCACTTAATATCTCCTTCGTTCTTCGATCAACAACTGGGTTAACAAGCCCGCTGATTTAGCCTTAATCACGACTCGTCTCCGCTACCCTCTTGATCCCCTAGAACATAAACTCTCGAACCCGCTGACATGCGATCACCTCGTTCTCTCCGATCACTGCTGATCTATCACCTCCGATCACTGCACACCGGTGACTTCTGATCGTTGCAGCCTTGACAACTCCGAACGCTCCTTCCTACGATCAGATCAGAATGTAGCCCCTCTTCACTCGATCTAAGCTCTGATACCAAATGTTGGTTTCAGACTTTATAGTTCTCACTCAATAACTCACGAACTGATTGCAAAATAGAAAATAAAAAAAACTTTTAATGCAACTCTCAAATATAAGAACTGTACGTGACTTCAAAGTGAATAAGAAAAGCTGCTGCACTTTTATTCATACTGAACATGGCTATTTATAGCCTTACAATGACCCCACATGATGCGAATAAAAAATGGAATAAAAAGAAAGATGCTCTCCTAATCTCCTAAAGAATTGGTAAACTCATGACTCATTCTACCAAAACGTGCAGAAACACCTAACGGTCACTTCATCACACTTGGTCAAACCATTTTACCAACACTGTTATTAAAACAATATAATATAAACTAAGTCTTCATATATCCATCCACTTCACGTGACACATGAAAAATTCTTATTCCAGGCAAACTACTGAACAACTCATAACCCGCAATCCGCGACCCACGAACAAACCCGAATAAAGCCAACAGACCGCATCCGAAAACGCCTTAGGCTCAGTTAAGTTTCTAGGGTTACTCGTATCTTTTATATATTGTAACCTACTTATTCAATAATATTCAAAATCGGTTACAGTAACTGTAGAAACTTAACTGAGCCAGTGGCCCATAGTCTAATAATTTGTTTTTCTCCTTTGCTGTCCACCATTTTATCTTGGCTTTTGGATTCTTGAGAATAATCGACAACACCAAGCCCCCCTCGGTCACATATCCGGGTAAGACACCGAGTCCTTGACCACTTCTCATATACCTCCTTTCATGAATTAAAAATTCGAAAAGGGTGAGGCCCGAGTGATCCGAATGAATCTGTGTGGCTGCCATAAGGTTTGTGTTAGGCCACTCCAACATGTATCGTCACAAAGTTGAACCCGATCGATCTTGTTGAGACTAGACCCATTGCTAGACATAAATGTTAAACCCAAACTCCACAAACTAGAACCCGATAGACTACTACTAGACCCATCGCTGGACGTAAAAATTAGCTCCCATGGACTTCTGTTTTTCATTTCTATGAAAATATATTTGGATAGATTTATAATGGATTGACAACTTTTAATCCTCTCATCTTTAATTACTTTCCCCAAACAATTTCTACTGAGCAAAGTGCACCACAACGTGTAGGATTCAAACCTACATCATGATTTTATCTTTTAAACATGTGAATATGAAACAAGTATACATTTCGGATGCTATTTCCTCTAATGCAAGATTCTGAAATACTATGTTAGCTCTTCGGAAGTTGTCTGGCGTGTGCCTAAAAATCATTCACTAAACTAGTGACAAGTTGGTCATTGGAAGATTTTGTTTTTGAAAATTTTAAAAGCCCCAGATTAATTAACATGACACACGACATGTTACAATATTAATTTTCACGGGTTTCATCTCTGTCCTCTACCCATTTCATGATTAACATCTTTATTTTTGTACGATTTAGTTCTTAAATCGTAAGACAAATACTTGCACTTGGAAAGACGGGTACAAGTTTTTTTAAAAGTTAAACGAACACAATATGTCCAAAATCATCATAATTCAATTTCAAATGAACATATATTTACAATAAAGTGTTGAAAACATACTATTGTTACATAAATGTAAAACAATTTATACACTATTACATAGATTATATAAGCTGCATCACAACACACAATTCCAAAGCAACAATATACAAACAAGGAGCATTTCAATCTATTAAGGTGAACCTTGTTGCTAAGGATTTATCTTATTTTTATTCTTCAAATTCTTAGCCAATTTAGTAGCAGAACTTGCCATAGTCTCACCCATCATCGTGGAAACATGCTTCTTTTTTGGAGGGATAACGCTTGCTGGTTTCTCCTTTGTCTTCCCTCCTCCCTTTGTGTTTTTCTGGTAGCTATCTCCTTGCGCTTTGTCTGCCATTGATTTTCTTTTGCCAAGATTTTCCCAATCACCGTAGACTATTGTTGTGTATCAAACAAAACAACCTTAGCAATTCACAATGGATGATATGTTAGGTTATATACAAGTAAAGTTCCCCACATCCTGGAACTTACAAATATTTTTCTTTCTTCTTGTTGAGTAATTTACATAGTTTGTTTGCGCTTGCTGTAAGTTATTTAGTATATTTGAAATTTTCAACTTTCAAGTGTCATTAAGTGTTTTGTGTGAACATTTATTCATCAAAATCCTAGAAGTTAATCTTAACTTTCATGGCTATCGTATGCAAAATTACAATGTCTGTGTGGAAGGGCATAACTAGTATTAAATGGCAATCTGGGTGTGCATGGGTGTGGGCTATTATGTGTTACATTAGAGGCTACTTGCTAGTCTAATTAGTTCCCATGTGAATTGTTAGTGCAGTTGTCTGTCGACTACATCTTTGTTCGAGTCTTAGAGAGAGAAAAAGACAAGCCGCTATGAGTTTCACTACGAGATTGACTACGGCAATATCCAAGGGGGAGATTGTTGATGCATTTATTGTCTATCGCCTTCGTCAATCCGAGTCGTAGTGAAAAGCCGGAAGAAATCAAGCGCATAATGTTTTATTTAGTTAGAAATGGCAAGGTGGCAAACTTGTAATTAATGAGAACTTTCATTAAGTTGCCTTGACCATATAAATAGGAGGTTATGTCATGATTTTAGGAAGACTTAAGATTTTTTAGAAGATTTGGAGAAGACTTGGAGAAGACTTTCTAGAGAGAGAAAGTGTAGAGAGAGAAAGTAGTGTAAACGTGAATTTTTGTACTGGATTTGTCACATCATTCAATAAAATCACGTTAGTAGTACGATAGTGTGTGTTCGGTCACGTACGTTCACGGTTTCCGCACGTCGAACGTCCGTTACGCAATCGAACGGTGTCAAAACTGATCCTACAATTGGTATCAGAGCCAGTTGCGAGTTAGTTTGCTAGATACGAAGCGTTTTACACGGACTTTTGTAGATCTGGACTGTTTGAACGGTGGAAATGGACTGAAATTTGGACAACAGGTGTAAAACATACTAATGACAAACCCTTGAAAGATTCGGATCAAAATACGGCCTAAAAGTGATCCAAAAACCCTCGTGAAAATGGTTTGCGCTTACGTCATGCTTCTGGTTCTGGTTCGCTCTTCTGGACCGCTCCAACGTACATTTTAAGCTGTTTCTGGTCCGCTCATTTGTCAGTTCTGGTTCGCTCAAAGTACAACATTCTGGTTCGCTCGAAGTACAACATTCTGGTTCGCTCGAAATACAACATTCTGGTTCGCTCGAAATACAACATTCTGGTTCGCTCGAAGTACTAATTTTTAGTTCGCTCTTAGGGAAATTTCTGGTTCGCTCTTAGTACAACTTTCTGGTCCGCTCCAAAGTTCATTTATGGTTCGCTCGAAACTACTGTGGTTCGCTCTTTCAGAACTGTTTGAAAAATTTCTTCATTACGACTGAAAATGGAAAGCCAAGATTTTTACAACATGTTTTCGGGAGTTGGTGCGGTACAAAGTCCAGCTAGCATCATGCAAAACGTCAACTTAGAAAACGAACTGGGAACAATGCAAAAGCCTCCCAAGTTGATGAACATAGATGAATATGCAGGATGGTCAAACAGATTTGCAAATTGGGTCCAGGCTAATTACTTTGAGTCCTGGTTGAAGATAATAACGAAGTATGTTCCACCGGTTGATGGGAGAGGTAATGTAAAGGGTATTGGAAGTTTGACAGAGTCAGAGCAGATTGATTTCAAAGCCGAGAAAAGGATGATTAGTATTCTTCAGCAAGCTATCAAAGAAGACATTTTGGTGTTATTACAACATGAAGATAATTCTCATTCTATGTGGGAAGCATTGAAATTGAAGTTTCAGGGAAGTGTGTCAATGATCAAGAATAAAAAGGCTTTATTAAAAAAGGAGTTTGATATTTTTACCGGTATGAAGGGTGAAACAACAAAGCAATTGCTCGATAGATATTGTCATTTAGTACTTGAAATGAAAAGATTAGAAATTGAAAAGAAAAATGATGAATTGGTTGATAAGTTGTGTGATGCATTACCATATGAAGAGTGGGGCACATATTTGATGATGTTGAAAAGTCATTCAGATTTTGGGAATCTAAATCTTAGTGCATTCATAGAAAAGATTGAAGCTCAAGAGTTGGAGTTACTAAAAATCAGAAAGATGAACTCAATAAATGTTCAACAAGATGTATCTTTGTATTACAAAGGCAATCCTTCAATTTCAACAAATCAAAGTCCAAAAATACAGACAGGGTTCATTGCTGATAACACCTCAAGTGTTTCTTCAAACACTCATCAATCTGAAAATTTTTCACCATTCGCGAAATATGATCCAAATTTCAAAGCTAAAGAGCAGTCTTCACCTCAAAGCTCTACAAGTTCAAATAATCAGGCTTATGTTTCTGGGGTACATTGCAACATCGCGGTGAATATAAAGAATGGAAACGAGATCACAGAAAAAGCCGCAAAACAGCACATAGCAATGCTTGCTTCCGTTCTAGAGGCTTATGAAGGATTAGTGGCGGGTAGGATTGGTAATCCTGATATGACCAAAGAGGATTACGACCAGATCGACCCGGAGGAGCTTGAACTGATTGATATAAAATGGGGCATGGCAAGTTTGGTTAGAAGAGCACAACGTTTTATGGAAATCACAGGCAGAAATAGTCTCTCAGGTCCTGATGAGAAGTTAGGGTTCGATAAATCGAAAGTTACATGTTTCAAGTGTAAAGAACGTGGTCATTTTAAGAGAGAATGCCCGAATCGTGAAGTGAATAACCATCAGAACCCTTTCACAAAAGATTACTACAAGCAAGCAATCTATCACCGACCAAATCAACAGCCTACTGTTCAAAGACCACAGATTGAGAATAAACCAGAAAAAGCAATGATCGTGAATCAAGACGATGAGAAGGTAGCGGCAGGGTTCAGCTGGGATAAATATATTCCCGGTAGCGATGGACAGGCAATGATGGCTGAAGTTGTGGAAATTTCTGAGATAGTGTCTGAAACGGAAACAGTTACTGAAGATGTTTCTGTAGTTGTTGAAGAGGTTTTTACTGAAAAAGCAGACAATTTTGAAGAAATAGCTGCTGAAGTTCATCAATCTCAATCTGAACAGGAAGTATTAGCTAGTTCGTTGAGATCTATCATGCCTCCTAAAATTTTTGAATCTTTTGTAGGTTTCTTTGAAGAACCAAGGACCGGATTGTGTCCAAGATATGATGAGAAGAAAGAATTTGTTGAAGAAATGATCGATGTGACAAAAGAAATGACCGAAGACACTTTGAAAGAAATTGCTGACAAGGCTCTCATGGCGAAACTGAGAGAGGTAGATTCAGAATCCGAGGAGTCTAAGTCTGTCAGTAGTGAGTCTGTCAAAAGAGAGGAATCTGGAGTTCAAGAAAAAGAATCAGTCAAACTGTCTGAGTCAGAGTCGAAAAATGTCGGTAAACAAGAAGTAGAAATTGTTCATGAAGCAGAATGTGATGAAATAGTGGATTCAATATCTGAAACACCATGCCAAAAGTGTTTACAACCGTGCATGGAGTGTCTTGAAAAAGACACTAAGTTTCAGGAATTGAAAGAACATGCTGATATGTTAAAATTTGATCTAGGACAAGTTAAAGAAGCATATGATACACTAGCCCAGATCAGTTAAAATGATTAAAGAAGAAAGTGTTGAAAATGATAAAGCCACAAAATTTGCAAAAGCAACACTTTTTGATAAACAAGTGGAAGTTAATTTTCATATTGACACAATCGCATCATTAAAGAAAGAATTGGAATTAGCTAAAATTGAAAATGATCGAATTGATAAAAAATTGATGAGTTATGTGGCTTCATCATATGTCCTTGAACAGATTGTTCCACAGCAGCCATATGCTGATCCGGTCTTTAACAGTGTTCCACCCCCCAATGTGGAATCATTACACTCAAAAGTATCGAGATGGGGTGGAAGCTGCATTGAATCTGAAGTTGAAGACAATTGAGGATGAATTGCCTGAGAGCATTGATGTTACATTCTCTCCGTCCGACACTGACAATGAGTCACAGGTTATAAAGACCGTTGTTGACAAAGTGTTAGACGAAGAGAGTGATAACTCAGATTTTGAAACTGTGAAAACACATTTGGAAAGTTCCAGTTCTGAATGTGAAGATGAGGGAAATTTCTTGGAACGGTTCATACCGAAATCTGACAAGAGTGCGAATGATGATCCGATTATGGTAGTATACACTATGATTGGAACAGACAAACTTTACTCCGATTTCGAGTATCCTCTTCAGAATGTGAAAATTGAGAATGTTGAGAAAGTTTTCAAATTGGTTGAAATGAACATTGATGAGGTTAATAACAAAGAATTTTTTTCAAAATCTAAAAAGTCATTTGTTACAACACATGTCAACAACTTTGGGAAAAAGGAATGGGAAGGTAATGGTAACAAGAAAAATGGTAACAACTTTAAAAACAAAGGAATTGGTTTTGAGAAAAAGATGGCTAAGAAGGTTGTCAAGCCAAAAGATAAAATGAATGATGTTTTTGTTGTTGGACCAAGTGTGGATGATGAGAAGGAATACATTTTTAGTCAAAAAGCAGTTGATGATTTCAATGCAGCTAAGAAACTGAAAGTAGAGTCATTCAAGTCAACTTTTGTCGAGTATGACAAGAGAGTTTGTTATCGCTGCAATGAAATTGGGCACATGGCAAAACAATGCAAGAAAGTTTTCAAAAAACCTGTCATTAAACCTGTTGTTCAAAAATCTCAACCTAAGTCATCAATTGACAAAAAGGGTAAAAAACCAATGGTTTCACAAATCTGTATTTTGAAGAGGGGTGAATCGTTGAAGTCAGAAAATAAGCCGAAATCGACATTTGAGATTGGCGAATCTTCAAAGTCTCAAAAGACTTCAAAGATTTATCCAAAAACGAAAATTTTTGAAAATCAATTATGGGTTGTAAAATCAAAACCATCGGTCGAGGAGAAAAAGATGGAACACATTTTGAAGAATGAAACAAAAGTTTTTGAAACTAAATCACAATCAGTTGAGGTGAAGAAAATGGAGAATGAGTTAAAATTTGATTCAAAAGCTTTTAATCCCACTATTCAAAATATTTTCGGAAAAATGGTTGACAGAAAAGTCAAAGGAGTAAAGGAATTTTATGAATCAAAGGTGGGTGTTAGTGCTAATCATAAATTTGAGTTTGAACTTGACAAATTTCTTGCAGAGTTTGAGTCAGAATTTCCACCAATCAAAAATGAAGTAAAATCAAAAGCTAAAACTGATGTTCCTAATGTCACATTTGACTTTCCTAAGACTGATGAAAAGTGTGATGTAGTGTTTGGGAGTGTTTCAGAAGTCAAAAAGTCATGGAGTTCATTGTTTGAATGAATTTGTTATGATGTTTGCAGGGGCTGCCCAAGTCTATATTGTCAAAATGGATCATGGATAGTGGCGCTTCACGACATATGACTGGGACGCTTGCTTTGTTATATGATGTCAAATCTGTAAATGGAAGCTATGTTGGATTTGCCGGTAACCAAGGTGGAAGGATCGTTGGTCAAGGAACGCTGTCAAATGGCGTGATTTCATTCGACAAAGTGAACTACATAATTGAGTTAACAAACAATTTACTTAGTATTTCACAAATCTGTGATAAAGATTTTAGTGTTCATTTTACAAAAACTGAATGTGTGGTTTTGAAACCAGGGTTTAAAATCCCTGATGAGATGGTGTTGTTGCGTGCTCCATGGGAGTATGATCTTTATTATCTTGATATGAACATCGCAACTCCAACAACTCATCAGAAACAGTGTTTTGTGTCAAAGACTAAAGCGACGGAAAAAGATTCAATAATGTGGCATCGTAAGATGGGCCACATTCATGTTCGCAAAATGAACTTTTTGGTACATAATGATTTAGTTGATGGTGTAAATTTGAAGAATTTTCACTTAAATGATGATTGTGTAGCTTGTAAGAAAGGAAAGCAGACTCGGAAGTCACATCCATTGAAGATGGTGAATACAATCAGGTTACCTCTTGAGAGATTGCACATGGATCTCTTCGGGCCTGTCAACGTAAAGAGTATCAGCGGAGACTTATATTGCTTGGTGGTGACTGATGATTTTACGAGATTTTCTTGGGTAGTGTGCTTGGAACGAAAAGATCAAACTTTTGAATCTTTGATGGTGCTTTTTAAGAAAATGGAAACGGTGTATAAACTGCCAATCCGGAGGATTCGGAGCGACAACAGAACGGAATTCAAGAATAACAAGATGTACGAGTTCTGCAACGAGAAGGGAATTCTTCATGAATTCAGTGCGCCGTACACTCCACAGCAGAATGGCGTAGCTGAACGAAAGAATCGGACCCTGATTGAAACAGCCCGTACAATGTTAGCCGATTCCAAGCTTCCAATCTTTTTCTGGAGTGAAGCAGTATCAGCAGCCTGTTACACATTGAATAGAGTTCTAACTGTCAAGAAGTACAAAAAGACTTGCTTTGAGTTGCTGCACCGTTATAAGCCGAATCTTGAGTTTTTGGAGCCATTTGGGTCTCCTTGCACTTTTATTGATGAAAATGGTAAATTTGGTGCTAAAGCTAATGAAGGTTTCTTTGTAGGTTACGCCAGCCCACTCAAGAGGGTGTTTGTACCATGTCTGAGTAAGGTGATTCAAGTTCAACACGTGGATTGTCAGAAGTATACTCCATCAGCACAACTTCCCGGACAAAGATTCCTGTTCGACTACGATAAGCTCTGGGAGTCGTTTCATTTGCCGGTCGAGCCGAGTGAGGAGGAACTAGCTCTTATGTATCTATATCAGCAAACTGTGTCAGAGGAGCAAGTATCTAGACCGCTAGAAGTTTCTCAACCCACCATGGGTACTCACGATGATGAAGCAGGCCCAAGTGGAACAGCACACGAACCAGCAGAGGAACCAGTTCCATCGTTTGATGAATCTGACGACTCAGAAGCGGAACCCGCTCCGTCTTTTGACTAGGATCCAACGGAAGCTAAGGATCAATCCATTGATCTTATTGTTGATCTTAACATATCAAGTTTGGAATCGGAAGTGAATGTGCCTGAAAATGTTATGCCACGGAATTTGTCTTATCACCCATCAGAACAGATTATTGGTGACCTGCAAAGTGGTGTCAAAACTCGACATCAAATAGATCAAGCTCTTACATGTTTTTATTCATCTATTGCTGGTATGCAAAAAGAAGTCTCATTAAAATGTTTTATTTCGCAGATAGAGCCCAGAACCTACAAAGAGGCATTGACCGAGGATAGTTGGGTGAATGCAATGCAGGAGGAGCTGCAACAGTTCGAGAAGCTGGGCATCTGGAGACTTGTAGAATTGCCTGAGAATCAAAAGTTGATTAAAACAAAGTGGGTTTTTAAATGCAAAAGAGACGATAGAGGAGTTGTGGTCCGGAACAAAGCACGACTTGTGGTTCAAGGCTTCAGTCAACAGGAAGGAATAGATTACGATGAAGTTTACGCACCGGTTGCCAGACTTGAGGCAATTCGGATTTTTCTAGCCTTCGCGTCATGGAAAGACTTTAAAGTATATCAACTTGACGTCAAATCTGCCTTTCTTTACGGAACTATCAGAGAAGAAGTGTATGTGGGTCAACCACCGGGGTTCACAGATCCACTACATAAAAACAAGGTGTATCTACTGGACAAAGCGTTATACGGACTTCACCAGGCCCCGAGAGCCTGGTATGAGACGCTTTCGACATACTTGTTGGACAACGGGTTCACAAGAGGCACAGTAGACAGCACTTTGTTCACCAAGGAAGAAGCAGGCCACTTGTTGATTGTGCAGATATATGTTGACGATATTATTTTTGGATCCACCAACGACGACATGTGCAAAGAATTTGAAAAGGTGATGAAAAAGAAATTCGAAATGAGTTCGATGGGGGAGATGAAGTTCTTCCTCGGGCTGCAGGTGGAACAAATGCCGATGGAATCTTCATTCACCAATCAAAGTATGTGAAGGACATGCTCGACAAGTTCGACATGACAGATTGTAGTCCTGCATCAACCCCCCTCGCACAGAATCATGGAATTTGTCCAGACGAGAATGGTGTAAAGATGGACGAGACATTATACCGATCAATCATAGGATCTCTGATGTATCTCACGGCTTCCCGTCCAGACATCATGTACCCGACGTGTCTCTGCGCCAGATATCAGTCAAATCCAAAGCAGTCACACCTGACCATAGTAAAACGTATCTTACGGTATTTGAAAGGTTGCCCAAGCATCGGCTTGTGGTATCCTCGCTCGGGTGACTTTACTTTATCTGGTTTTGCTGATTCTGATTTTGGGAGCTGCAAACAAAATGCAAAGTCCACCACTGCTGGGTGTCAGTTCTTCGGAACTCGACTTGTCACCTGGCAGTGTAAGAAACAAACCGCAGTAGCGCTATCCACATGCGAGGCCGAATACGTTTCAGCCTCAAGCTGTTGTTCGCAGATCCTTTGGATCCAACAGCAGATGCGTGACTTCGGTTTGCAGTTCTTAGATACTCCAATCTATGTGGACAATGAAGCAGCTATTAATATCACTAAAAATCCGGTTCATCATTCGAAAACAAAACACATTGAAATCCGTCACCATTTTATTCGAGATTGTCACGAAAAGAAATTAATACGGATTGAACATGTGGGCACCGATGATCAGAAAGCTGATTTTTATACTAAACCGTTTGACAAAAAGAGATTTTATTATCTTGTAAAATTGAATGGGATGAAAAATCTGCAATCTGGGAGGGTTATTGAATGTGAAGCCGTATTGGGCGGCGATCTGACATGAACTTTTGTCGTGTTGTCAATTTTTGTTTGTACAGTTTTATTTTCTGCTTTTTGATTAAAACAAAAACACAAAAATATGTTTTAGTTTTAGGGGGAGATATTCGCAGAAAAATACAAAAACATGATAAATTCTACAAAAACCAAAAACATTTGAAAAAGTAAAAAGAGTTGTGTAGAATAAGGGAAATGATAGTACATCAGCTAGACAGGTGCAGTACGCTAAAGAATTGGATGGTATAAAATGCAATTTAAACAGTCTCGCTAAAGATGTGCCGATAGGTTTTCACAAAATCAGTAGATTAGTTTGGGATATAAACATAAAATTTACTTGCGTCTACGTGGGGAACATCTCCAGGATATATAGGTAACCCCTGAAATCCTGTTTGAAGGGTCCCGTATTCTGAGATACTAGGTCTTTATGCTTAGTGATATCTGGGGTATTATCCCGGGACTTCTGATTTTGCGGAAGCAATGGCCTAGTCCCCGGAGAATACTTTACGCTGCTTTGAAATATAAGCCTCCCCTCAGCATAAAAAATGATAACACATTGCAAAATGGTTAATCATGTGCTGTTGAAAAGAAGATCCCCAAAGGGGACCCACCAAAAGTCGAAGCTGTCATCTCTCTGCATATCGAAAGATCGACCTGAGCTCTCACGGCCCTCGCAATTAACCCTTTACAGATATCATCTAGGTATACTCACCTGTAAGACTGAATACTGGGGTCTGGATACGGGAGTATATACTGAGGTGGGACACATGTAGATGTTTAAGTCCTAAAACACTAATTCTGTATCCTGAACAGATTGAAAGTTTTGTGAGAATTTAAGAGGATCAGTATATCGGCAATCTACGTGAATTGTTTAATGCTTAAAATGAAATAACAGCTTAACGGTACTTGTATCTCGTCGGCAGCTGATATGATCTCTTAACACGCTCATAAAAAGATTGTGTGTACAGTTTTCAGGTTTTTCAGTTAAAAATTCAAAAAGATTTTATTTTCTCATTTTATTTTCGACAACTGACATTGGGAATCGGAAGATCAAAGCCTAAGTGTAGAACATGTCAGTGTTAGATGAGGGATGGGTAAGCTGGAGATTGCTTTACTATGATTGGTATATTGATTGAAAGTTAAAATGTGTTTGAAAATTTGAAATGTTCAAAAGTTCATTCATTTGAACTGCTTTCTGAAAGAAAAGTCAGCAAACTTCATAATTTGGTCAATCAAGGTCATTAACTTGGACTTGGTGGACTAAGCAAGTTTAACTAAGGTCATTAACTTGGACTTAGTTAACTAGGTGTGACGGTGTTTAATCTAAAAAGTGTCAAAATGTAAAATTTTTGAAAATAACACCCAGATTTTGCTCATGTGTCATTAAGAAAATAATTTTGAAAATTAAAAGGTTTAAAATTTAATTGAAAAGTGAAAAGTTTAGTTGTTTGGATTCTTTATATAGTCAAATCTTTACAGGATTGTAAAAGAACCAGATTATCAATTCTAGACATTTAAAATGTCTATTCTTATAAATGTTTGAGATTTGCAGATGAAAGTTCCAGATTAAGATCCCTATAGCAGAGTCTTAGGGGAAGTCTGAAGACGAGCTTGATACAAAAGGAAGCTTGTTGCTGGTAATCCAAGTGTTGATCCCAAGTGCTTGGAAGATTGATGAAAGGGGGAGCATAGAGAAAGATAAAGAATGAGAAGATCAGAGTTGCGCTGAGAAGAAAGCCAAAACCGAGGGAAGAAAAATTCAAAGCTATCTGAAGGCCTACATTCAAGACAAAGACTGCGGCTTCATCCAAGGGGGAGTTTGTTGATGCACAATGTCTAAAGCCTGCGTCTTTGTAATGCTAGTTTAATGTATAGGGTCCAGATAGGTCATTTTGTGTTAGTACAGGGGGTAAAAGTGTAAATTTATAACTTTCATGTTTGAGGTCCGCTTTTGTGGCATGTGTCCACAAAAGCGAACCAGCTTAGTAGTCTGGACCGCTCTTGTGGACATGTCATATGAGCGGACCAGGATTCCTATATATACCCCTGTGTAGTTCTTCATTTGTAACATCTTCGGGAACTCAACGTCGAACTGCTGACCGTACGACAAGCATTATCAAGTGAAGAAAAAGTATTTTAATTGTGAATCTTCTGTTTCTACTCCTTTCTGTTACGTTTTTCTTTGTATCATGTCGTATTTTGATCCGAATCTTTCAAGGGTTTGTCATTAGTATGTTTTACACCTGTTGTCCAAATTTCAGTCCATTTCCACCGTTCAAACAGTCCAGATCTACAAAAGTCTGTAAAACGCTTCGTATCTAGCAAACTAACTCGCAACTGGCTCTGATACCAATTGTAGGATCAGTTTTGACACCGTTCGATTGCGTAACGGACGTTCGACGTGCGGAAACCGTGAACGTACGTGACCGAACACACACTATCGTACTACTAACGTGATTTTATTGAATGATGTGACAAATCCAGTACAAAAATTCACGTTTACACTACTTTCTCTCTCTACACTTTCTCTCTCTAGAAAGTCTTCTCCAAGTCTTCTCCAAATCTTCTAAAAAATCTTAAGTCTTCCTAAAATCATGACATAACCTCCTATTTATATGGTCAAGGCAACTTAATGAAAGTTCTCATTAATTACAAGTTTGCCACCTTGCCATTTCTAACTAAATAAAACATTATGCGCTTGATTTCTTCCGGCTTTTCACTACGACTCGGATTGACGAAGGCGATAGACAATAAATGCATCAACAATCTCCCCCTTGGATATTGCCGTAGTCAATCTCGTAGTGAAACTCATAGCGGCTTGTCTTTCTCTCTCTCTAAGACTCGAACAAAGATGTAGTCGACAGACAACTGCACTAACAAACTCCCCCTTGGATGTTGACGGAATCTTTAGTGAGAGTCTTCAAATACTCTTGCTCGAACGGAATCCCGGTGGATCTGTCTTCAGCTTCCGTTGCTCTTTTTCTTCAGAATCTTCAGGCTCCCCCTTTCGTCAAGCTTCCGTGCTTTTGGGATCGACGCCTTGCTTTTTGTAGCAACAGAATCAGAAACCTACACATCTCAACCTCTCGTAAGACAAAATAATTTTGACTCTAAAAGAGTTCACTCAAAATTCTCAAACATATAACACACGATAATGTAATTCAAATTAATGAATCATCTAAACATTTGAGAATTATTTGTAATTAAAAATTGATCATTATTTGAAACAAGTTGTGATTCAACTTAATGAATCAACTAAACATTTAGAACCATTTAACCAACCTGTTTGTTTATCATGTTTAGCCTTTTAGATTTTGAATATCAGCTCTCCAACATCAGTTGTCGAAAATCTTTTTGGATTTTAAAAAAAACATAAATGCAAAGACAGTAATTAAATGCAGAAATGAAATATGTACAGACATATTTTTGTGAGTTTGCGAAAGAGGATCATATCAGTTTTTGAGACCAATCACTAGCACCGTTAAGCTCTTAATCGTTTTAAGCTCTAAACGATTCACGTTGATTGACGATATGGTTGTCCTCTTAAGCTCAATCTAAAAACTTTCGACATGCTTACCGATACGTTAAGGTATATTAAGATAGCACTAAGTTCTTATGGACCCCACGATCTCAGCATATCCCCTCATCATGCAATACACTAACTCAAGTAATGCCTTTAAACTTTTATCAACTGTGATATGTGCGAAAACAACGCAGAATGTTTAAACATTAACAATCAGGTCGATACTTCCGTATACGCAGAGAAAGTCCAATGTTTAAACAAAATAAGAAAAATAAAACAAGTTGAAGTTGTTTAGGCTTTAACCACAGGTCGATACTCCCGTATACGCAGAGGAGATCCAAAGCTTAAACGAAACACCAAAGAAAATAAAGCAGAACGTTTAGGCAACAACATCCAGGTCGATACTCACGTATACGCAGAGGATGTCCGATGCTTAAACAAAATAAAGAAATAAGACAAGTTTAAATCTTTGCAAAATAAAATGCACAATCACAGCGACTTTTCAGCAAAGTTGTGAAAATTCACTAACTTAACCAGTTTTATGTCTTTCGACAATCAGCGATTACTGAGTAGGCACACAATCAAGAAGGACAAAACTAAGTACTATGCTTTCGACCATGTTTCCCACTAGAACTAGGCTTTTTCATTTAAGTTTGTATCGATCTCGCAAATCTACTAGTCTAGCTGAGCCTATCGTCACATCTTTAGTGAGACCGTTTATCACATTTGACATTTCATATCTTTAGCATGCTGTGATAGTCCACTGATTTACTATCATTTCCTCTTGTCTCAACAAAACTCATTTTGATTTTTTCAATGTTTTTGACATTTTCAAATTTTCTAATGTTTTTGGATTTTCTAAAAATTCTTACTCCCCCTAAAATGCAAACACATTTTAGGAAATTTGAAACTAAACTGTACAACCAACTTGACAACTGATATCAAATCGCTTCAATTCGCCATTCACTTGGCATAAACAATCAGAACTCCCCCTCACAACAAACTATTTTCCCATAATGATTTCAAAACACTTAAGTTTGTTTTAATCAAAATGGTTTTTCCGGAAAATTAGTTTTGTGTGACGTTTCACAAACATGGGGATCTTTCATCACTTTGTTTTCTTCAATCACTTGTAAAATTTAACATTTCCGATTTAAACAACAAAACCACTTGTAGAAAATCAAGTACAACTTAATGTCCCTGATTTACCACTTGAAAATCGAAATATCACCGAAGTGAATTTCTCAAGAAATATGCCGATTCCTACTCCCCAATTACCAACCTGGGAGTTCCTGCAAGTCAGGTTTTTCAGTTAAAGACATTCACCCAAGCCTGACGGTCCTTGGGTGTTTTGAACATACCTTTTTGATTCATAAAATTCTTTAACCCCTTTGACTTTCCCGTCAATCATTTTTCCAAAGATGTTTAGAACATTGGGGTTAAAAGCTTTTTCAACATCAAAATCTTTCTTTTCAGAAAAAGATTGATTTGAAATTTCAACTTCGTCAACTTTTTGTTTATAATTTTCAGCTCGCAATGGTGGAAAGTTGATATCATCCATTGGCGGAACTGAATTTTCTCCTTTTTGCTCAACTGGTGGCTCTTCTGACTTTGACAAGTCAGATTCATCGCCAACACGAGGCTCATCTGACTTTGATGAGTCAGGATCATCGCCAAAATGTACCTTCTTTGTTTTTAAAGAAACACATTCATCGCTAACCACTTCAACCTTCTTTATCTCCTCTTTTATCCTCAGATTTGCATCTGAAGAATTCGGTTTACTTGACTTTGTTGTCAAGTGAAAGGATTCATCAGCACTCTTATTTGTTGTACCCGAGGACAAAATCCTTTCGAGATACTCTCGAGCTTTCTTTCTTTTCTTTCTCAGTCGATCTTTCTGTCCTTGTGAAAGCTTCACTTTCGGTTCTATCACTTCTTGTTGTTTCTGTGTTCTAGTCTTTTCATCGACTTTGACTGATTTTTTCACCGTTCCATGAAATTCAGCCCTCGATCTCTTCTTAAATCTCATTGGGCAATCTCTGGCAATGTGACCTTTGATTTGGCATTCAAAGCATCTCCTCATCTCAAATCTCCGTCTCTGGCAGTTAACAGCAATGTGTCCTTGATAGCCGCATCTGTAACACACTCTGTTATCGTACCCATCACCATTTTCATACCAAACGCTCAGATCAAAGCACTGTTTGGCTTGGTGATACGCTTTCCTCTTCTTGATTGTTGGATTTGTCTTTTGAGCACTGTGGTCTGACCTGCACCACTTATTACCAACAATTTTTGAGTTTTCGTTTTTCAATTTTTGTACTTTTTGAATGCAATTGGATGATCGATCTGATGAGCTTTTATTTTCGTTTTGAACATTTTCCGACTTTTTAACAATTTGTTTTTGTTCTACACTCTCCTTAACAGGTTTTTGCTTTGAGCATTCACCTATTTCAGTAGATTGCAAAACAATATTTTTGAATTTTTCTTTTAATTCTAAAAACAATTTTTGTTTTTTAAATTTTTTATTTTCATCATCAGATTTCTCATCACAATCTTCAACTTTGACATTGTCAAAGTTTGTGACATTGTCACTTATTGGAATTTCATTGATCGGTTTTGGGCATGAAATATTCACATATGCTGAAGAAATCACAAAACCTTTCAATTTATTCTCTAAATCAGCAATTTTATGCCGATAACTTTCAGCTTCTTTTTCAAGCTGAATGATTTTAGCAAGATGAGAATTTATTTCAATCCGTTTCTCAAGATTATTTTTACCAAAGATATCTCTCTCATCTTCTAAAATCTTTATTTGAATTTGAAATTCTTTTTCAATTATTACCTTTTCATTTTCTAGATTTTGTTTTCGATTTTTCAAAACATTTTCTGATTTTTTAAGATTTTCATTTTCTAATGTCAAACTCTCTAAATCCCTCAAGAGTTTGGCATTTTCTGATTTTAGATTTTCACAGTTTAAGCACTTTACAATCATCTTTACATTCTCAGCTTTCTTCTCAACCTTGATAGCTGAAATGTCTTTAACCTGCTCTTCTTCCTGAACAATTTCCTCCGATTTGAATTTTGCTTCATCAGCTGCTTCATTCTTTCGGAGTTCAAGCTCTCGCTCTTTAATCTTTTCGATGAAAAAACACAAATTCACGTCTAAGTATATCTTCTTTAAATCTGACAAATATGTTCTCCACTCATCACCTGGTAAAACATTTGCTAACTTGTTAACCCATTCCTCATTGGACATGGTTATCTTCAATCTCACCATCTCCCAATACAACTCGATATATCTTTTGATCAATTCATCAGTTGATTCTCCCTTGATACCTGTAAAATTTTCAAACTTGTTCAGTGTAAGATAAATTTCAGAATCCATGTTTTGGTATCAAAAGATTCACAATTACAAATTCTCAATCAATAATGAAATTCGGACAAACAAACGACTATTCGATTGAATATCAAAGATTAAGCAACAACTGATCGAGTGGGGATTTGCTCTTGCAAGTATCCGATATTTGGCAAACCACGTTTCACACCTCTGAGACTTCACGTTGCAAATCAAACAAATAGAACTCGTGTGAACTGAGATCTTGTTTAGATAGTGTAAGCAACAACTTTCCAAAACCGAGTGAAAACAAGACTTGCAAACTTACACCTCTGAGACTTCACTTAACCGATGATTGGGTCGAAAACAACACTTGTAAACACAACTGATTAAATGTATGGGCGGTGCACATGGACAAAGCAAAACACTTTTACTTTACATCAAATGTGGCCGACAACAACCCTTATCAATTAATTGTTTTCCTTTTATTGTGCCTCAAAGGTTAGAAGATATACGATAGGGCCGGTTAAACCATTAATTCATAAAACTTGATTGGGTTGATTATCAACAAAGACTTGTGATTGGGCCTTTTGTGTTAGTGGGTCGGTGCATTCAAAGCCAACCAATTAACTATCCGACAACTTATAAACGATCTGAACCACCACGTGAAGATGATGACACAAAAGCGAACCCACTATTAATGAACCATATGAGCGAACCAACTCTACCACATAAGCGAACCTGTGAAATGACCATAAGAGCGGACCTCAACTTTTGTCTCAATGAGCGAACCTATTGTTGTTCACAAAAGCGGACCAGACATGTCACAATAAGCGGACCAGATTATGTCTGTTCGAGCGGACCTACAAGGTTCGTATAAGCGGACCTCCCTATGAACAGACCTGCAACTTTTACGCGAAATCGGACTGAAAATCTTCGATTTCTCCTAAACGGCTAGGAATTTTGATCTGAAACTTGGTAGGGTTATAGATCAGGTGTATACGCACAACATATAAAAAAATCAGACGATTCGGACCAGTAAAACCCGTTCAATTTGACGAAAAACAGTGAAAAACGTGAAAATATGAAAAATATGAAGAAGTAGATGAAATTCGGATCTGAATCTGATGAAATCACGATCGAAAATGTGTGTTGGATCAGTGCAATCGAGCTCCTAGCTCTGATACCACTTGTAGGATCAGTTTTGACCTCTCGAGTGAGTCAATCAGAGCTAGTGCTTACTGAAAATGTGGCGGAAACACATTTTCAGCATGATACAAAGAAAAACGTAACAGAAAGGAGTAGAAACAGAAGATTCACAATTAAAATACTTTTTCTTCACTTGATAATGCTTGTCGTACGGTCAGCAGTTCGACGTTGAGTTCCCGAAGATGTTACAAATGAAGAACTACACAGGGGTATGTATAGGAATCCTGGTCCGCTCATATGACATGTCCACAAGAGCGGTCCAGACTACTAAGCTGGTTCGCTTTTGTGGACACATGCCACAAAAGCGGACCTCAAACATGAAAGTTATAAATTTACACTTTTACCCCCTGTACTAACACAAAATGACCTATCTGGACCCTATACATTAAACTAGCGTTACAAAGACGCAGGCTTTAGACATTGTGCATCAACATGAATGTTCCTTTTCATTTCTGTGTAAATATATAGGGATTGATTTTTTAAGGGTTAATAAATTTAATTCCTCTTATTCTTAAATAGTTAACTTGAACAGTTTCAATTGCCAAGCAAAGTGCACCACCACGCATTGGCTTCAAACATAAATAGTTTATCTAATTAGTCCCCATAGAATTTTCCTTTCAGTTCTATGTATTATATTGGTATAGATTTTTTAAGGTTTGATATATCACCACATCTTCAGCAAATGTCCTGGAAACGTCCACGTATTTTTCATCATTGTTGTTGGGTAATTTACATAGTTTGTAATGCCTTAGCGTTTCTTAGTATATGATGTTTGAAGTTTCAACCGCCATTAAGAGTTGTGTGCAAACGCTTATGTATCAATATCCTAGAACTTTATCTTAAATTTCATGGTTGTTGTAGGCATAATTTCAATGTGTGTGTGGATGGGCAGAATTTGTATCAAATGGCAATCAGAGTGTTGGTGTGGGCTGATACTGGTTACATTACAGGCTACATCCTCGTCTACTTAGTTCCAATGTAAATTTTCCTTTTCATTTCTATGTAAATATATTGGTATGGATTTTTTAAGGGCTGATAGCACTACTAAATGTTGGATTCAAACATAAATCTTTTTATTTTTTATTTTTATAAACATGTGAATATTAAACAAGTATATGATTTGGATGCTAACTCTTGTACTTCAAGATTCCAAAATACAATCATGGTTAAAGATCATTAACTAAACTAGTGAAAATTGGTAATTGCAATATACTTGAGATATAATGAGTAATCTTTCTATTGTCAAACATTTAACACTTGTGTCACTTTTTATTAGGGCAATTAAACATATTATTATCTGCCAGCACTTGATCGATCAACTTGAACCCTGTTCCTTGGAATTTATCTTATAGTTGTTGTTCATAGTTTTAGCCAATTTGATGAAAGAGCCTGCCATATAATAGGCCATTCTTGTCGAAACAAGCTTCTTTTTTGCCTGCAAAACTGTTGCAGCTCTAGCATTAGTTGACCCTCCTCCCATCCTATTTTTAAGGTGTTTAAATTTGATGCTCGGTCGATCTGCCATTTATTTAGTTTTTTACAAAACCTTTCTCCAAATACAACTAACAATTATAAATGTTCTATACGAAATCAAACACTTAATACAGTTCTGAAACGATTATGCGCTCTGTTGGTTACAGGCCCCAAATAAATCACTCTAAATATACAGACAATTTACGTATGTATGTATATGATATGTAACTGAATGTGCAGACGATTTACAAAATGAAGCTGGCTCTTTTATTCATTAAACTAAGGCATATATATAGCCTTTACAATGATGTGCACGTGCAAATACAAAAGGAATAAACCACTAATATTCTATCCTAAAATGCAGGAAACAACCCCACGATTTTGACCCATTAAAACTCTAATTAAACATGTGAAATTGAAATCATAATCTCCTTCACATCCTATAAGTATTAGGGTTCATTATGTAATTAGTTAATAGTTAGTTTTATTAGAATTAGATTAGTGATAGAAGTGCGGGGACTAGATGTGACAAGATGAAAGTTATTAACCTACAAGAACAAAGGATGCGACATATCCCTCTGGTCGCACCCCTTCAAGTTTGGCGGCAACAGCAAACAAGAAACAGGGACGTGACTTTTCATGGAGAGACACACCCTTTCATCTTCAATTGAGAGCCACAAGATTCTAGAGACGCAACCGTTCAACAAGAGACACGTCTATTGGATTCGCACCTCTTCAATTAGTATAAATAGGGTTAGATTTCTATTGTAAAAAATCAATTCACTTGTACAGATTCACAATCATTTATTCATTCAGAAATAAAGGTTAGTTTATGTTGATTCGTTCATTGTTATATTCATTGTTCATCAACAAGATTCTGGGCAACAGTGGTATCAGAGCCTAGGGCTCAAATTCGTTTCGGGAAGACGATCATCAGGCGGGTGGTTGAATTCCCTGACAATTCTGATCACGCAGGAGGCATTGATTGGGTTGTTCTTTGTTAAGTTTTAACATCAATCGCATCAAGCGGGTATGATTGTTGTTCGTTCGTTAATCGGTCATCAGGAGGGTGTTCGATTTTTTATCCGATCATCACTGAGGGTGTTTGGATTCTGAGTTTTGTTAATTCAAATCACGGCAAGAGGCTACGGTTCGAATTAAAGAAGACGGAAGCAAATCTGAGAAGTTTGTATTCCGGTTTGAAAAAGCAATCGCAAATCTGAGAAGTTTGGGTTGTTTGAAATTTGCAAAAGACACAAAATCTGAGAAGTTTTGTGATACCAAAGCATCAAGAGGGTGTTCGGTTGAGAAGTTTAGTCGCAAATCAAGCGGGTTTGGGGCTGATTTTTGGTGTGTGTTTAGAGAGTCGCGAATCAAACAGGAAGAAAAAAAACGCAGCCAAGAGGGTTGTTAAGAAAAGTCAGAAAACCGTGCGGAGAATCACGATAAGAGAAGTCGATCGGTTCGCAAATTCCAGGTTCTACGTTCTATTTTTCTGGAATTTATATAAGGTTTAGAAATTGGTTTGATTCCACGTTAGAAAGTTAGTGTGAATTTTTGGAATCATAGACTTCAGTTTTAGGAGAAAACCAAAGTTTAGAAACTGAAAATTGTTGGAAAAGAAATTATGGCGGATTTAGGAGGAGCCTCTCCGTCAAACGCGGTAGTGATCAAAGATGGTAGTTCGTTCTCCCAGTTTCAGTGTCCTATCTTAAAGTCTACAAACTATACGGTATGGGCAATCCGTATAAAAACCATTTTGAGGGCAAACGGATTATGGGAAATGATAGAACCAAAAGAAAATACGCAAGCGGATGAAAAGAAGGATATGATGGCGACCGCTTATTTATATCAAGCACTACCGGAAGATATGATAATACAAGTTGCAAGAGTGCAAAAGAAATTTGGGATGCATTAAAGACTAGGCACGTCGGTGCAGATCGAGTGCAGAAGGCACGTCTTCAAACGCTCAAAACAGAGTTTGAGATGTTAAAAATGAAGGAGGAAGACACTATCGATTCGTTCACTGCAAGACTAAATAGTATTGTCACGAGGGCAAGTGGTCTTGGATCAACTTTTGATCAACCAACTTTAGTACGGAAACTTCTGAGTTCTGTACCAAAAAGGTTCGTTCAAATTGTTGCAACCATTGAACAATTCGCTGATTTAGAAACAACGACGCTAGACGAGACAATTGGAAGATTGAAGGCCTATGAAGAAAGGACCGGTTTGGTGGATGAAAACCCGGTATACAATCAAGAGAAACTTATGTTTACACGACGCGACAGGAACTATGGTCGTGGAAGGCGTTTTGGGAACAATGGACAAGGAAGGTTCAACTCATCGCAAGACAAGTGGCGTGATGGAAAGTTCAAACAACAAGAAGAAGATGATGAAGATTCATCACATGATGCTTACAAGAATAGAAGCAACCAAAGGAAGTTTGGGAAGGATTTAAGCAAGATAAAATGCTATAATTGCCAAAAGTTTGGTCATTATGCCTCAGATTGTCCTGAGTCAAACCAAAGAGAAGCAGAATCAAATCTGGTGCAGGAAGACGAGGAACCAACTCTCCTAATGGCAATCAAAGAAGACTGCAATGAATTACTACAACAAGTTCGTGATAAAAATAGAGAAGCACATGATGGCAAGCAAGACATGGAGAAAGATCAAGGTGCAACTCAAGGATGTTCGAGATTAGGGGGGTGAATGAAATCATAATCTCCTTCACATCCTATAAGTATTAGGGTTCATTATGTAATTAGTTAATAGTTAGTTTTATTAGAATTAGATTAGTGATAGAAGTGCGGGGACTAGATGTGACAAGATGAAAGTTATTAACCTACAAGAACAAAGGATGCGACATATCCCTCTGGTCGCACCCCTTCAAGTTTGGCGGCAACAGGAAACAAGAAACAGGGACGTGACTTTTCATGGAGAGACACACCCTTTCATCTTCAATTGAGAGCCACAAGATTCTTGAGACGCAACCGTTCAACAAGAGACACGTCTATTGGATTCGCACCTCTTCAATTAGTATAAATAGGGTTAGATTTCTATTGTAAAAATTCAATTCACTTGTATAGATTCACAATCATTTATTCATTCAGAAATAAAGGTTAGTTTATGTTGATTCGTTCATTGTTATATTCATTGTTCATCAACAAGATTCTGGGCAACAGAAATATTGATTCTTCTGTTGCAAATTGGAGCCAAATCTGACACGTATCCGTAAATAATTAACCATTTTAACCGTGACCCGATAACGTACCAGCCCGTGACCCGTAAACAAACCCGAATAATCCAACACGCTCTAATATATACCGGTAGAGCTTCCCACACCTCCTAAATCACGTGTGTGAGCCATGGCCTACAAACTGGAACTAATACAAACGTACTATTATTATTATTATTTGTTTTTTCAAGTGACAAATCTATTAATGTAAAAGAACATATAATGTCTTAAATCATAAGAATTCAATTTGGTAAGTATGAAACACTAAAAACATACTTTTTGTTTACAGTAGGGGGAAGTTTTTTATACACTGTATTACATAGTTATAAGCTAAAAGATACATAACAGTATAACACACAATACACAGTAACTATATAGCACTTCAATCAATGTAAACCATATTGCTAAGGATTTATCTTATTTTTATTCTTCATATTTTTAGCCACTTTGGAGACAGAACCTGCTACAAACTCTCCCATCATGGTGGAAACATGCTTCTTTTTTGCAGGAATAACAGTTATAGGTTTGGATTTTGTTGTTCCTTCTCCCTTCGTGTTTTTCTTGTAGCTATCTTTTCGCGCTTTGTCAGCCACTTAATATATTCTTTTGCCAAGCTTTTCCTAGTCACCTTAGAGTCTTTGTGTATCAAACCAAATAACCTTAGCAATTCACCAAGGATGATATGTTATAATATATAGAGATAGAGCTCCCTGTTGGAATCAACCAGATCAAAAACGCAGCAACACAACGATTTTGTGAGAACTCCTCACGACTCTTTTATATATTAATAAAGAACAAAGCAAAACATCCAAGTAATTACATAACCTAACCCATCTATTTATACTAAACTAATTACTTGCTAAACAAGCTTTCCTAAATCAATACCAACTCTAATACTTGTTAACCAATTAATAAAGTAACTAGATAAACATAATACTTTAAACTAATAATTATCTCTAACTATTTAATTACTCCTTCCTATATATATCAAGATTAATCCTTCATTCACCCCCTTAATCTTGATATGGACACGCTATTCTTCAAAATAGTGACGGATCATACTCTTCGGCCAAGTTTGCTACTTCTGCCTTTGACTCCTTCTTAGGACATTCACTTGCATAATGACCTTTTTCTTGACAATTATAACATACGATAAACCTTTTATCCCTTTCGTATCGTCCTCCTCGACAACGACCACGACCTCTTCCACGATCACTTTGGCTTGACCATCCACGTCCACAACACTTACAACCAGACTCTTCATTCTTCTCTTGACCATCGGTTTTAGAGTCTTGTCCATTGGCATTAGAAGTGTGACCATCAGTTTTAGATAATAATACCTTACTTTGATCATTATCAATCGTCTCGTCTTGCTCTTTGATTCGTTCCTCATAGGCCTTCAACCTGCCTATTGCTTCTTCAAATGGCATGCTCTCGATATCCGAATACTGCTCAATAGAAGCAACAATTTGAAGATACTTCTTTGGTACAGAATCTAACAACTTTCGAACTATTGCTTCATCATCAAGACTTGACCCAAGACTGCTATATCTTGAAACAAATCCGCTTATCTTTCTAGCAAAGTTTTCTATAGAATCTGTCTCTTTCATTCGAAGCTGCTCAAATTCTCTCCTTAACGAAGCCAATCGAGCCTTTTGAACCCTGTCAGCGCCAAGAAATCTTACTCGTAAAGCTTCCCAAATATCTTTCGCGGTTCGGTTTTTAGCAACTTGTAAAAGTATGTCTTCCGGTAGCGCTTGAAAAATAACCGCCCTAGCAACTTTGTTTTTCTTCTCATCCACGGCATCACCTGTTACCGGATCAATCACCTCCCAAAGTCCTTGAGCGTCTAATACCGACTCCATCAAGATAGTCCAAGTGTTGTAATTCTTTGACGTCAATCGTGGAACTTGAAACGAGGTATTGTTGTTTTCTCGTACCTGAACAATTCCTGTATTAACTGGTTGTTCTCCTGCCATCTTTTACACCTTTTTTTACCTTTAATCGATTGTAGAAAACCACACCGAAATCACACCGCTTGTTCTTCGTGTATATGTTTCAAAACAATAGCCAACCTTTTTCCCTCGCACAATTCGTTTCTGTTCTAAAATAATAGCCGCCAAAAGAAATAAAATAACATCCCTTGAGTTGACTTTTTCTTTTAAGAAAAAAAAAACTAATCTTTTGTTTTTTTCTTTTTCTTCACGAATTCTCCCAAAGCAAACTCCCACTATTTGTTTTTCGTTTTTGACTTTTCACCTCTTCAGCAAAGAAAATCAATTAATCCGCACTTCACCAACTTGTGACCACAATTTTCTTCACTATATTTTTTTCTCGAACATAATTTGTTCACGGTGCTTCTTTGTTGCTTCACTCAGATTGCAACCTTCCTTCACAACTCTGTCGATTCACTTAGATTTCGACCGCTCTACTCGATTCACTAAGATTTCGAGTCTTCGATCTTCTCCTTGTCGATCCACTTAGGATTCGACTTTCCTGCTCGATCCACTTAGGTTTCGAGTCTTCCTCTCTCTGTCGATCCACGAAGGTTTTCGACCTCTTTCTCCTTGTCGATCCACGAAGGTTTTTGACTTCACCGGGTTGATTTGCTTCGATTCTTCTTGTTCCCGCTTGATCGTTACACGCTCTGATACCAATTTTTGGAATCAACCGGATCAAAAACGCAGCAACACAACGATTTTGTGAGAACTCCTCATGACTCTTTTATATATTAATAAAGAACAAAGCAAAACATCCAAGTAATTACATAACCTAACCCATCTATTTATACTAAACTAATTACTTGCTAAACAAGCTATCCAAAACCAATACCAACTCTAATACTTGTTAACCAATTAATAAAGTAACTAGATAAACATAATACTTTAAACTAATAATTATCTCTAACTATTTAATTACTCCTTCCTATATCAAGATTAATCCTTCACTCCCCACATCTCCACAAATGATGTGAGTCAACCATTGTCCTCGAAGTTACACATGTTATTCATACTTGTTGCTAGGGTAATTTACATAGTTTGTGGTGTCTTGGTGTTTCTAAGTATTTGATTTTTTAAAGTTTCAACGATCAAGGAGTGTTGTGTTCGAACACTTATCATCAATATCCTAGCACTAGTATCTAAAACTTAATCTAAAACTTCATGGATGTTGTAAGCCTAATTTCAATGTGTGGGTGAATGGACAAAACTAGTATCAAATGGCAATATGGGTGTGGGCTACTGTGGGTTAAATTAGAGTCTACATGGTTGTAGGGTTAATGCTCCTCTAATTAGTTCCCATGTGAATTTCGTTTTCCTTTCTATGTAAATATATTGATGGAGATGGATTTTTTAAGGGCTGATAGATTTTAATTCCTCTTATCCTTAATTAGTTTCCTCAAACAATTTATACGGCCAAACAAGTACATGGTTTGGTGCTATTTCATGTAATGCAAGATTCCAAGATACCACACAATTTGTTTTCAAAGCTCTCTTGTATCTGTTAAAAAATCGTTAACAAAATACTGAAAATTGGTTGCTGTAGGATTATGTTTATGAACCTTTAAACCTCTTTAACACTCCACACATGACACATTACAATATTATAATTGCATGATTTATGGATTTCATCATATGGTACTCTTCCCCTTTTGTGATTAACCTCTTTCTTTCTTGATGTACGTCGTAGTACGTCTTTATATACTTATTCTATGAGTAAATATTTCTTTTTAATTAAAGATGATAAAATGTCTTAAACCATAAGAATCCAGTCTCATTATATTGTATAATAATAATGAGACACTGAAAAACAAACTTTTGCTACTGAAAAAAATATATATACTTTAAATTGGACATATATTATTCACAGTTGTTGGTTAATGGGTTTAGATAATTAAGTCTTTGCTAGGAGTACAACTTTTTTTCAACGTTAAAAGAATATAAGATGTCTCAAATCATAAGAATTTAATTTCATACATTTAAACATATCGTAACTAAGAACAATAGAAACATACTTTTGCTACAGAAACATGATACAATTAATAAACTCCATTACATAGTTTACAACACAACACATTGTTATAATATATATATATATATATATATACAAACACACTCATAACTAGCATTTTAATCAATAGGATGTTCCCTGGGATTTATCTTTTTTTTATCCTTCACATTATTAACCATTTTTGTGACGGAACCTGCCACAAACTCACCCATCCTTGTGGAAACATACTTCTTTTTGGCAGGGATAACGGATGCAGGTTTCACCTTTGACGTCCCTCCTTCCTTTGTGTTTGTTTTATGGTAGCTTTGCTTGTTATCTGCCATTGCTATTTTCTTTTGCAAAGCTTTTCCCCGATCACCGCAGACTATTCTATTGCTTTGTATCAAACCAAATAACCTTTTCAATTCACAAATGATGACATGTTAGTCGTGTTTATATAGAAGTAGTAAAGTTCCCACATCTCCACAAATGATATGTGCGAGTCCACCAATCTCCTCGAACTTGCACATAATTTTCATTGTTGTTGTTTGGTAATTTACATAGTTTGTGTGTTTCTTAGTATTTGATTTTCAAGTTTCAAATATTGATGATTGTTGTGTGAGAGCATTTATCTTTCATTATCCTGGAACTTTATCATAAATTTCGTGGTTGATGTAGGTAGAACTTCAATTGTATAAAGATGGGTGTGCATGGGTGTGTGTTAACGTGTGTTACAATATAGGCTACAAACAACAACTACTAGAAAAGGGCAAATTTTCCTATGTAATTTTCTGATAAAATATTTTTGTTTTTGGAAATTCCTACAAATTTTCTAAGAAAAGATTATTTTTTTTTTCAAAATGAAATGGCAAGGAGGTGTGGTTTCTTTTTTTTCTTTTTTTTTTTTTGTGTGGTGGATGTGGGCTAATGTGGGTCACGTTAGAGGCTACATGGTTCAAGGGCACGTCAAATTAGTTCCCATGTGAATTTTATTTTTTTATTTTTGTGTGAACGTATTGGGATATATTTATTTAAAAATGATAAATTATAATTCCTCTCATCTTTAATTAATTTCTCCAAACATTTTCTACCGACAAGCAAAGTGAAATGCTATGTGTTGGATTCAAACATACATCATTTTCTTTATCTTGTTATGTCACGACCCCCGACCCACCCTGGACGGAATCGGAAGTCGTGAACAGCCCGTGGTACCGGTGATTTAATTTGAAAAATATTGCAGCGGAAATTTCATCAGGACCGTGAGTTAGGAAAAATATAAGAGTTTAGAAACACCGGATTTTATTTATTAAATAGATGGGATAAACCCATGTTTTACAATGGTAGCTTTTAATAAAGATAAAATTTGATTACATAAAACAATAATTCCTAATTTGATTTAATTAATAAAATAAGCCACTTCTTGAAGCCTTTCAGTGTCGTATCCAACTCTTACTCCAATCTACTGTAATTACCTGAAATATGTTTGAAAAAGGTTTTGTCAGTGAAAATAAATACTGAGTGAGTTCATTCCATTTTATAAAATATAATGTTATACCTTACAGCATTAAGGTTTTTATATTTATTTATATTTACCCAACTCAATCAGTATTTGTCACATGGTGGCAGTTCCGATGTGACAGTAGTAATATCACTCATTGGCTCACTTTCGTCCAATAGTGAATTTATCAAATAATTCTATCTTACTATTATTCAATTTATTTGTCACTAGGCGATTCATGTGACGGTGATCATATCACGGTTGATCATTCTTTCAACTAGTAATTCTAGTCATAACACTGTTGATCATTCTTTCAACTAGTGCTTTTGTTCATGTCACTGTTGATCATTCTCTCAACTAGTGACTCGGGACTTAATTGTGTCCCGTGACATTATTTTGTCAAATATATTACTTATGGCACAACACCATTTAACCCAGAAAATGACATATATCATTTTATGTCAAATTACTATAACTTATCAAATATAATATGTTAATTAAATAATTGTAATATCATTATTTAATATATCAAGGTGACTAAGACTAAAATATAATCTTAGTATAGTAGAATACATTATACTTGACTATTTTATTATGATATACACCATTTAGATTTATTGTAGGATCGTATTTGACGACCGAGTGAGTCAATCTGAGCTAATATACGACAGTTTGAGTGGCGGAAACAAACAAATTGTTTTGAATCAGAAAGAAATGAGTAGAAACAGAGTTATATCACTTTAATACGATCTTCTCATTCATATATTGACTTGACAAACCGGCAGAGTAACTTTACACTTCTGAAGGAACTGTTACAAATGAGAAGGACCAGTTGCCTATTTATAACCTTGAGATTTCGCTTGAAACAAACACTTGACCGTTCAAGCGAAATCAACAAAATCCATTTCGCTTGAAATACATCTTTGACTTTTCAAGCGAATTCACAATAAGACAAAATAAAACATTAATATCGAGTGACTGAACTTTCTGTCTTCATCTGAAATCTATGCATGCATTTGTGATGTTATATAATTGCATGATGCAAGAAGTGATGTCATCTTTATGATGTCATCATTTAATATGATGACATCAATCTTGTTCAGAGCCGGAATGAAAACCGAGACTCGATATAAGACGAAGACAACAGATGAATGCACCAACAGACTCCCCCTCAGATGTTGACGAGTCTTAAGTGTAGAGTCTATACAATCTTCAGTCTTTATCAGTCTTTGTGTTTCACTCTCTCAATCAGCATCAACAGACTCCCCTTTGCTCGAACAGAATCCCGGTGGATCTGTCTTCAGCTTCAGCTCCCCCTTTCGGTAGTCTCTTCAGGCTCCCCCTTTCATCAAGCTTCCGTGCTTTTAGGATCGACGCCTGGTTTTCCGTAGCAACAGGATCAGAAACCTACACATCTCAACCTTTCGTAAGACAAAATAATTTTGACTCTAAAATAATTCACTCAAAATTCTCAAACATATAACACACAATATTGTGATTCAAATTAATGAATCATCTAAACATTTGAGGATTATCTTCCAACTTTTCATCATCTTAACCAAACCAATTTTTCCTCTTGTTTAGCCTTTGAGATTTTGAATATCAGCTTTTCGACATCAGTTGTCGAAAATCTTTTTGGATTTTTCAAAAATTTTATGCTAAAACACACTAAAATCTTTTTGGTTTTTGTAATAAGAGAAATGTAATGCAGAAATGAAATATGTACAAACATATTTTTGTGAGTTTGCTAAAGAGGATCATATCAGTTTTTGAGACACATCACAAGCACCGTTAAGCTTTTAATCGTTTTAAGTTCTCAACGATTCACGTTGATTGACGATATAATTGTCCTCTTAAGCTCAATCTAAAAACTTTCGAAATGCTTATCGATACGTTAAGGTATATTAATTTTGCACTAAATTCTTATGGACCCCACGATCTCAGCATATCCCCTCATCATGCAATACACTAACTCAAGTAATGCCTTTAAACTTTTATCAACTGTGATTTATGCGAAAACAAAGCAGAATGTTTAAACATTAACAATCAGGTCGATACTTCCGTATACGCAGAGAAAGTCCAATGTTTAAACAAAATAAGAAAAATAAAACAAGTTGAAGTTGTTTAGGCTTTAACCACCAGGTCGATACTCCCGTATACGCAGAGGTGATCCAAAGCTTAAACGAAACACCATAGAAAATAAAGCAGAACGTTTAGGCAACAACATCCAGGTCGATACTCACGTATACGCAGAGGATGTCCGATGCTTAAACAAAATAAAGAAATAAAACAAGTTTAAGTCTTTGCAAAATGAAAACACAAAATCACAGCGACTTTTTAGCAAAGTTGTGAAAGTTCACAGACTTAACCAGTTTTATGTCTTTCGACAATCAGCGATTACTGAGTAGGCACACAATCAAGAAGGACAAAACTAAGTACTATGCTTTTGACCATGTTTCCCACTAGAACTAGGCTTTTTCATTTTAAGTTTGTATCGTTATCGCAAATCTACTAGTCTAGCTGAGCCTATCGTCACATCGTTAGTGAGACCGTTTATCACATTTTATCTTTCCAATTCTTTAGCATGCTGTGATAGACCAACTGATTTACTATCATTTCCTCTTTTTCACAACAAAACTCATTTTGAATTTTTCAATGTTTTTGGCATTTTCAAATTTTCAAATTTTTTTAAAATTTTTCTCCCCCTAAAATCAAAATATGTTTCAATTTTGATTTTCTGAAAAATTTGAAACAAACTGTACAAACTTGACAACTTGATGAGAATCACTTCAAATTCTCCATCCACCTGGCATAAACAATCAGAACTCCCCTTTACAATAAACTATTTTCCCATTATGATTTCAAAACACTTAAGTTTGTTTTAATCAAAATGGTTATTCCGGAAAAATTAGTCTGTTTACTAATCATTTGTAGATTCGGGGTCACTTCATCACATTGTTTTCTTCGTACAAATGACAAATTTTACAATTTCAATTTTAATTCTCAAACATCATTTGTAGAAAATCAAGTACAACTTAATGTCCCTGATTTACCACATGTAAGGCGAAAAATCACCAGAGTGAAATTTCTCAAGAAATGTGCCGATTCCTACTCCCCAATTACCAACCTGAGAGTTCCGGCAAGTCAGGTTTTTCAGTTAAAGACATTCACCCAAGCCTGACGGTCCTTGGGTGTTTTGAACATACCTTTTTTATTCATAAAATTCTTTAACCCCTTTGACTTTCCCGTTAATCATTTTTTCAAAAATGTTTAGAACATTGGGGTTAAAAGCTTTTTCAACATCAAAATCTTTCTTTTCAGAAAAAGATTGATTTGAAATTTCAACTTCGTCAACTTTTTGTTTATAATTTTCAGCTCGCAATGGTGGAAAGTTTGTGTCATCCATTGGCGGAACTGAATTTTCACTTTTGAGCTCAACTTGTGGCTCCTCTGACTTTGACGAGTCAGATTCATCGCCAACACGTAGCTCCTTTGTTTCTGAAGAAACAAATTCATCGCTAACCACTTCAACCTTCTTTATCTCCTCTTTTGTCCTCAGATTTGCATCTGAAGAATTCGGTTTACTTGACTTTGTTGTCGAGTGAAGCGATTCATCAGCACTCTTATTTGTTGTACCCGAGGACAAAATCCTTTCCAGATACTCTCTCGCCTTCTTCCTTTTCTTTCTCAATCGATCTTTCTGCCCTTGTGAAAGTTTCACTTTCGGTTCATTCACTTCTTGTTCTTTGGGATTTTCTTCTACCTTGACTGATTTCTTCATCTTTTTCTGAGATTCAGCCCTCGATCTTCCCATTGATCTCATTGGGCAATCTCTTGCAATATGACCTTTGATTTGGCATTCATAACATTTTCTTGTCTCAAATCTCTGTCTATGGCAGTTAACAGCAATGTGTCCTTGAAAACCACAGTTGTAACACACCCTGTTATCGTACCATTCTCCACTTTCAAACCAAACACTCAAATCATAACACTGATTTGATTTGGAGTACTCATGACTTCTCCTATAAGCTTGATTTGACGCTTGAGCACTGTGGTCAAACCTGCACCACTTATTACCAACTTTTTGTGAGTTTTGGTTTTTCAATTTTTGTGTTTTTTTATCTTGATTGGATGATTGAACTGATGATCTTTTATTGTTGTTTTGAAAATTTTTCGAATTTTTAACATTTTGTTTATGTTCTACATTCTTCTTTACAGGTTTTTGCGTTGAGCATTCACCTTTCTCAGTAGAATGTAAAACAGTTTCTTGAAACATTTCATTTAATTTCAAAAATATTTTTCTTTTCTCAACTTCATCATCAGTTTTCTCATCACAATCTTCAATTTTGACTTTGTCAAAATTTGTGACATTGTCACTTATTGAAACAGAATTGATCGGTTTTGGACAGATATAATCTGGTACTGATGAATTCACAAAACCTTTCAATTTCTTTTCAAGCTCATCAATTTTATTCCGAGCAATTTCAGCTTCATTTTCAATCCTAATGATTTTCTGTAGATGAGAATTTATTTCAATTTGTTTTTCAAGATTATTTTTAAAGATAACAGTTTTCTCATCTTCTAAAATCTTCATTTGACTTTGAAAATCTTTTTCAATTTTTCATTTTCAAAATCTTTTTCCTTTTCTTTCAAAATTTTGTTTTCCAATGTCAAACTGTTCAAACCACTCAACAGTTTGACATTTTCATATTTCAATTTCTCATAATTTTCCTGCAGTTCAAAAATCATTTTATCATCAGATTTCTTCTCATCCTTCAATTTTTTGATTTCCAAGGTCAAACTCTCCAAATCCTTCAAGAGTTTGGCATTGTCTGATTCAGATTTTTCACAGTTTAAACACTTCTCTCGTGAATGAGACTTCAATTTTCTAATCTTTTGAAACTCAAGTTCTTGAGCTTGAATCTTCTCGATGAAGCCACTAAGATTCATAGAAGCAAAATTTGTATTGTTCTTTAACACCATCAAATAAGTACCCCACTCATCATATGGCAATGCGTCTGCCAATTTATCGATCCACTCCTCATTGGTCTTAGTTATCCCCAATCTCCCCATCTCAATAACCAGAGGACAATATCTTTCAATCACTTGTTTTGTAGACTCTCCCTTGATACCAATAAAACTATCAAACTTCTTCTGTGCAATATAAATCTCAGAACCCATGTTTCGGTATTGAAAGATTCTCAAAGACGGAGTTTCAAACGATACGAAAATACACACAATCTAAGATCAATTTAATCAGTTTATCAAACTACTGAATCAGATGAATAACCGATTGAGTGACAACAATCCGACAACAACGGATCAGGTGGGAATTCGCTCGTACGAGTATCCGATGCTTGACAAATCACCTGAAACACTGACAAATAGAACTGATTAGAATAGGGTGATAACTCGTTTGTATTGTCGCTCGATTTGTTGCACTTTAAACTTGAACAAAAACAATATCTTTTGAACTAAAATTGTAACCCGACAATACAAAACAAATTGATAAAATATTTCGACAAACAGTGATCACATTGGCCAATGAAACAATTTATCAAATCAAATGCAACTTTGGACCTTTAATGATGGTGAAACTTGAGCCAAATAATCCACTAAAACTGACAATCAATTACACAACTCAACTATGATTGGACCGTGATCTCTGACTCTTGGGTCGATGAACTCACATGCAAAGTCTGATTAATTGTATTTTAAATGAACCTCTCAAATTGTCACATGCACTTTACAATGATTCTCGATAACAACTGTTATGAATATCAGATGTACATAACAAAACTGTCAGATCACATGCAACAAGAATTTTCAATTCAAATTCATTAAACCTCAATGCTCACTTTAATCAATAGCAAACCTTTTAAACCTTTTTCTTTTATTTAAACAGTGGCCGACAAAATCACATGGGTATGTATTTGTAATATGAATTAAAAGAATTAGTGGATAAATGCTTTTTAGAACTCAAAATGGTCAACAACTTGAATTAATGACTAAATCAGATTCACGTGATGTTTCTTGATTTACTCGAATTTCACATACAAACAATAAATGTCACCGATTGCACTACTAAACAACTTTTCTTGAAACTTGATGCACTTTTCACGTGAATATTTTCGAGAGAATCAAACCACACTATATCAGAGTGCAACAACAAAATTGACAGACAATTTTAATATCTCGCTGATGTACACATATAAGATCACATGTATTCTGACATATAACACGTGAATTCAGTAATCTCTTTCGGTTTTTCAAGCAGACACAGACAAAAATTCAAGCAAAACCACAATTTCGCTTCAAAATACTAACTTTTCAAGCTAAATCAGATTATCTCAAGCGAAATCCACAATTTCGCTTCAAATCAACAACGACTTTTCAAGCTAAATCAGATTATTTCAAGCGAAATCTACAATTTCGCTTCAAAATCTCAACACTTTCAAGCTAAAACAACTTGTTCGTTCAAGCGAAATCTAGTTTTTAGGTCATTTTTACACGATTTTCTTTGAATTTTAAGCTGATATACTCAAGGATTTGTTAAAACTCAGTCTCACACACTCTGTCCAAAACTCAGTCCATTTTGTCCGAGGAACAGTCCAGAAATCAGATTTTGTGTAGTAAAATCAACTGATTCAGGTATATTGGCTCATAACTGGCTCTGATACCAATTGTAGGATCGTATTTGACGACCGAGTGAGTCAATCTGAGCTAATATACGACAGTTTGAGTGGCGGAAACAAACAAACTGTTTTGAATCAGAAAGAAATGAGTAGAAACAGAGTTATATCACTTTAATACGATCTTCTCATTCATATATTGACTTGACAAACCGGCAGAGTAACTTTACACTTCTGAAGGAACTGTTACAAATGAGAAGGACCAATTGCCTATTTATAACCTTGAGATTTCGCTTGAAACAAACACATGACCGTTCAAGCGAAATCAACAAAATCAATTTCGCTTGAAATACATCTTTGACTTTTCAAGCGAATTCACAATAAGACAAAATAAAACATTAATATCGAGTGACTGAACTTTCTGTCTTCATCTGAAATCTATGCATGCATTTGTGATGTTATATAATTGCATGATGCAAGAAGTGATGTCATCTTTATGATGTCATCATTTAATATGATGACATCAATCTTGTTCAGAGCCGGAATGAAAACCGAGACTCGATATAAGACGAAGACAACAGATGAATGCACCAACATTTATTTCAAACATACATTAAATTTATTAACGATTTAATGTTAAAATAATATTATTTGTAGGCTATAGCTACTGGGGCATAATTCCCACTGTGATTGTGGTCATGCTACTATTGGCTAAATAGTAACGAGGATCAAATAATGTAGAAACCTCCCATACCGGCAGTTATTATAGAATATAAAAATTTAATCACTGTAAGTATAACAAGTAAACATTTAAGATTTTGGAAAACATTTGTAAATATAACTGTATCACAAAAAAGGTGATAAAAACTGTGAGAAAAGAGAATGGACTCACATTGCAGATTCCTACGGGCAAAGTTTAGTCTACCGATAAGCCTTGATATATTGCAGATTCATACAGGCAGAGCTTCGCCTATTAATTAGCCTTGTAACCTAGTGCATACAAACTAGGTAGGTAACTTAATACAACAATTATGATAACTCACGAGATCAACCCTCACAACGAATGACAAAGTGCTATGCTTAAACATCCATCGAATTAACGATTAATGACAAAGCATCACCCTAATGTGGGCAGCACTTAAACATCCATTGAGTACATTGATCGATCAGAAAATGAATCGTAATAGCGATCGAGTTAATACCCTGTTTTGCAGCACCCCGCTATACTAATTAGTGATTCGTGTGTGTTTTGAGAGTATTTGGACGATATCTCAGCGTGTATTTTGAGTTTCTTCGTCGTTTTTATGCCCAGAATCAAGTCCCAATCGCTGCTATTTATACACGAATTTGGACATGCTTACGGACCGTAAGACTCCTCCCTTACGGTCCGTAAGGGTTGTATTTTCGCCATAGGTTTGCCACGTGTGGGAGTAGGCCTGCTGAGTCGACGGAATCGAGAAATTCAATTTAGACAGCAATTTGTGAGGATAATCGTCGAGTAGGGAATGCCCCCCTGAGTTTTAGGGGCCCTGATCCTGATTCTGATTGTTCTGAAAATTTTAGGGTTTGTGCAGAATCACTTGGGTGTCTCAATTAAGGTTTCCTATTGAATAGAATAATAAAATAAATAGGACTTTTAATGAGGGTTGTTACATGTTACATATGTGATAATTAAACAAGTACGTAGTTTGGATGCTATTTCTTGTAAATTCCAAGATGTTATATAATTGATAGAGGCATATGCCTATTAAAGGATAGGTCCTAGGTTTAAACTTAGGCAAGTACGTTTAATTTAGGATTATTAGTGTAATAAAGTAGGAGCAAATGTTGTCAACAAAAAACAAAATATAATTGGTCTTTAAACGTACCTGGTATGTGCTAAAAACCATTAACTAAACAAGTGAAAAATTGGCTGTTGTAAGATTATGTTTTTGTCAAAGTAAGAAGTATAAAAAATGAATCACCTTTGTTTAAAGAGTAAATTGCAATTTTAGTCTCTGAGTTTTTGTCCAAATTGCCAATTTAGTCCAAATAGTTTTTTTTCTCCTCTGGGTCCCTTACTTTTCTTTTTTCTTGTCATTTTGATCACATTGCCTAACTTAGTTTAAAAACCAGGTATTAATCAGGGGTATTTTTGGCATTAAATTATTATGAAGTTTATAAATTATGTTGTAATTCACTGCGTGAAAAAGGGGCTACAGCCACACTTTTGGCAAAACCGCCCTGCCACACATTTGTAAAAATGTGTGGCTAAATGTTATTCATAACATTTTAAAACACCTTTAGCCACACATTTTATTATTAATGTGACCATTTCTACTAGTTCAGAACCTTTAGCCACACTTTTAGAAAATAATGTGACATTTATTAGCCACAAATCGAAATGTGTGGCCAAATGTGATCTATGGCCACATATTTTTGTTTCATGTGATGAAAAAACATGTATTTGACACCTTTAGCCACACTTTAAGAAAAATATTGTGACATATATTTGCTACACTAGCAAAGTGTGGCTAAATGCTAGCTACCATCACATTATATATTTTCCTGTGACCAATAATATGTGTATTCAAAACCTTTAGCCACACTTTAAGAAAAAACTGTGACATTTATTAGTCACACTAAAAATGTGTGGCAAAATTTGATCTACGGTTACTGTATTTGTTTCGCGTGACTAAACACAAAACTATTCCAAACCTTTAGCCACACGTTAAGATAAAACATCCACATTAGAAAAGTGTGGCGAAATGTGTTCTACAACCATATTATTTGTTTATTAATGTGGCTAAAATCTAATACATATGGTCACATATATTATTTTATGTAACCAAAGGTTGGACAATATTCACACTTAAAATTACAAAATTTAATATTGTTTTACATTAACATTCGTCACACAGTCATCATTTTGTTTATTTTGTATGACGAAATGTTATCAAATGTCATTAAAAAAATGTGTGACCAAATGTTAAACTTACTATATCTTTAAAAAATCCCCACAAAATACTTAATTTCAAAACATAAACTTTCACCTAAAATATTTCATCTTAAAACTTCCCCCCAAAATATTTCAATCTAAAACTTAAACCCTCCTCCATAATATTTCATCCTAAAACTTAAACTTCCCCCCAAAATATTTCATTCTAAAATTTAAGCTTCCCCCAAAATATTTGATTCAAAACTTTCCTCTCAAATAATATTCTTATTTAAAAAATTACATTATTTAATATTAAAAAAATAAAAAAATCTTATTAGATATTTAATAATTCAAACTATTATTAAATGTTATATATTTTAAACCACATTTGTTTTCTTCTAAATAATATATTAATGTATGCATATTAATATGGTACCGAATTTCTCGTAGTTAATTATTTTGGGTATTGGTACTTTCAGTTCGATACCGTACCGGTAATTTACCGAATTTTACTTTCAAATAGCGTTGCGGTACGAGTAATGTACAATACCATACCGAACATTTTTGGTACCGATACCTATACCCATATTTGATGATTTCCGGTATCGGCATTTTCGGTACCGGTATGTTTGGTACCAGTACCGGTATCGAACTCATCCCTAATCATATATGTGTTAATAGACCATATTGGGCTTTACTGGGTCACAATGGCCAACAATGGTCATAGATATGTTAATGAACCATATTGAGCCTTAATGTATCACAATGGACAATAGTAGATCACACATGTCTCAATGGACCATATTGGGCCTAAATGATAGTGGATTATACATGTCTTAATGGATCACATTGCACAATACTATATCATATATGTATTAAAGGATCATATTGGGCCTTAATGGATCACAACGGGTAATAGTAGCTCATATATGTCTTAATTGACTACATTGGGTCTTAATGGATCACAACAGACAATAGTAGCTCATATATGTCTTAATGGACCGTATTAGTCCTTAACAGCTCACAACGGGCGATAGTAGATCAAATATGTCTTAATGGACCCCATTGGGCCTTAATGGATCACAATGAAACTTAGTAGATCGTACATGTCTTGGTTGATCATATTGGACCTTAATTGATCATAATTGATAATAGTACATCATACATGTCTTCGTTGACATATTTGGCCTTGATGGATCACAGTGGACACTAGTAGATCGATCACACATGTGTTAATAGACCACATTAGGCCTTAACGGATCACAACAGATAATAGTAGATCATACTTGTCTTAGTGGACCATATTGGGCCTTAATGGATCACAATGGCCAATAGTAGATCATATAAGTGTTAATGGACCATATTGGGTCATAATGGATCACAATGGCCAATAATAGATGATACAAGTGTTAGTGGACCATATTGGGCAATAATGGATCACAATGGTCAATAGTAGATCATAAAAGTGTTAATGCACCATATTGGGCCTTAATGGATCACAATGGTCAATAGTAGATCATACAAGTGTTAATGGACCATATTGGACCTTAATGGATCACGATGACCAATAGTAGATCATATAGTTCTTAATGGATCAAAATGGACTATAATAGACCATACATGTTTTAATGGACCATATTGGGCCTTATGGATCACGATGGCCAACAATAGATCATACATGTGTTAATAGATCATACATGTGTTAATGGATCATATTGTGCCTTAATGGATCACGACAACCAATATTAGACCATACATGTCTTAATGGACCATATCGTAGAGGTGCACAAAATGATTTTTTCCATAAATGGTTTATTTATCCGAACCGTCAGTTTTTTTTTTCTCATTTTTCTTTAACCGGTTTTTAGTTTAAGCGATTTGGTTAATAACCATTTTCTTCGGTTATTCACTTTAAAGGGTTCAATGAATAACCGAGTTTTTTTTAGGTAATTAAACGTTTTTTTTAATTTTTTACTTTTTTCGGTTTCGGTTAATAAGTTGTTTCCGTTATTCAATGGCTATGAGGTTTTAAAAGATTCGGTTAGGTTTCAAAACCTTTAAAGGGTGTTTGGGTTAGCTTATTTTGGAAGAACTTATAACTTGTTGACTTATAAAAGTTAATAAGTTTTTTTTATAGTATTTGGGTTAGTTTATTTAAATTGTTTTTATGTGTTTGAGAAATTAAAAATGATAAGCTAGTATTTGTAACTTATAACTTATATAAGTTAATAAGTTGTTTAAAAAAAATAATAAGTTGTTTTTTGAGAAGGAATCCCAAACGCTATATTAATTTTCACATTACCTCCTACCTAAATATTGGATTTTCAAACCCCCACAAAATTCACCCCGCCCAATCTTCCCTCTTCCTAAAACCCTCAAATTCTCAAATTATTCCCTCTTCCTAGAATTCACAAATTCTGTAACTCACTCCCACCTTCCTTATCGTACACATTCCACACCCTTTCTTCCCTTCTGACCCAATCAATTTCTAGGGTTTTTATGTTTATGAATTTTTGGGTACCTTGGCCGACTAATCGGAGACGAATGTACCACCACCGCCGGTGAAGCTGGCTGACTCTCTCTCTCATGTGTAGTTTGGCCATGTCGGATTTGACTCATTCGTGAGATTGGATGGTTACAAAAGGACGATTGGTGGCCATTTTTGCTGTAGAGAGAACAAGGGGGCTAGGGTTTGGGCAAAAGTAATATATCATAAGCTTCGAAGTCAGCTCTACAGACCTTGTCATAGCGGTAAGCCCCTTGACCGTCTCACAAACACACACATAACCATTTGATTTTGGATCTTTCAGTCTATATTAATGGACTCGATTGGAGGTGATACATGGTTATAAAATTGCAGATTTTTTTGCAGCAATATTAGTGTATAGATGACTATCGGGGTCAAGAAAGAGAAAGAAACGGGTGCTTTTTTGGCTGCAAGGGTCTGTGGTTACAGCTTGAACTCAGGTACATTTCAGCATGTTAGGGCACCAATTTTGGTGTTTACATGTTTGTATAGCAGTTCAATCGTCCATTGTATATTAGTGTTTACATGTTGGTATAGCAGTTTCCCTTTGGCTATGTGTAATTCACCAGTATACGTCCACACATAACATGGAATTTAGTCAATGAGTCATCCATATGTTTTATAATGTGAGATTTTATAATAATAATGATTAATGATAACAGAACTAACAACCACCACTGTGGATTTCGTAATGGAATAGGGATTTTGATTTTAAAAATTGTTTTAACATATATTTTCTTTTAAATTTTTGTAGGGGATTTTGTGTTAGGCTTGTTTTAAAATTGTTTTAACATATATTTTCTTTTAAATTTTTAAATTTAGTCAATGAGTCATCCATGTGTTTTATAATGTGCGTTGACGGACACAAACGGAAGTCTGTTGCCGTATTTCATTGATGTAAGATATATTATCAGCTCTAAACCGCAATTACTGCATTTGAAGTTATATTTTTTAACGCTGTTAATTTCTTCTCAGGTTGCAAATGGAGCGATTAATGAATCAGTTGTTAGGAAAGGAAATGAAGATGTACTCAGGTTCGCATTGTCACTTTTCTTTGTTACGGAATTTACGTCTTTATCAGGAATAATGGCCGCCACGATGCTCTTCGTGAAGGATACTCGCAACAGGTTTCCGATGCATTGTTTGAGATTTCACTACCTGGATTTTCCGGTGATATACTCCCAGAAACTAAGAAACTAACTGATGCGGGAACTGTATTGTCGATTGCAGACAGGTAAAATCGCTTTTGAAAAGTTATAATGTTTTTTTTCATCCTCGAAAACATAAATGGAGGCAAAGAGAAGAAAAGAAGGATGAGAAGTTTGACTTTCGTTGGTCAAACGAAAATTGATTTGAAAATTTCTGTATATTTTTTCACTACAAGTTTTTTTAGCTATGGAATCAGTAGTTATTCTGGCTATTACTTTTTAGTCTGTAAAGTTTAAAGCGTATGTCTATTTTGAAGTTAAAATCAGCCTATTTGACTACAAAAGTCAAAGGGTACATTTGTTTTTGAATTGCAATTATATATAATTGTTTTTACTTTAATTTGGCAGGCTAGATAGTCTAGTTGGTTTGTTTGGAGCTGGTTGTCAACCAAGCTCGACTAATGACCCATTTGAAATTTTCAAATTAGTATTATGAGGTTTTGCCTAGGATTTTTTTTATTTTAATATAACAATATAATATACAGATAGATGCATTGTCACGAGGTGAACTTTTGCCAAAGGTGGTTGAAGCATATTCTCGACCAACAAGAATTGTTCGTGGAAAGTATGTTGATGTTGATACCATAGTTATTAAAGCGAGCGCCCAGGTGCGCTTAGGCGCAAATAAAGCCCCGGGCCCAACAAATCGCCTTGAGTGCGTCTCACGTCTTTAATAATAACTATGGTTCATGTCATAGTTATTAAAGCGAGCTATCATGCCTAGGCGCAAATATAGCCCCGGGCCGAACAAATCGCCCTGAGTAAGCCTCGCACCTTTAATAACTATGGTTGATACAGAGGTTGGTCTCATCATCATTTATTGTACCGAAAATTTACGATTTCCAATGTTTTGTTTAAACATCATCTACTCTTAACGATATTGGAAACTTGGCTTCTTTTAGGTGGATGAAGATTTGTTCGAGACAAACGAAGAGAAAATGTTGTGGAGCACGTTCTTGTCTATTAGAAGCAAAATACACCCTAGTAATCTTTCCATTTTTCCCAAATTTCAGCTCCCATGACGTAATTACCCCTTATCTCCATAGTTGCAAATTAGTGAAGGTATTGGTTTTGGGTTTCATCAATGTTTTGTAGTTAATATCTTTATGTGTAGATTTTGCATTTATCGTGAACTCATTTTTTTTAAATATTTCAGGTATTGAGGTGGATGATTTTGTGGAAACATCATCGCAACTAATTCAGCCACTTGAAGATTTCTTCGCTCATGTCTTCGTTATGGTGGTACGTTCCCGCGAGTATTGAAAATAATAAAAAAAACAACTGATACTAAATCTGTTGGAATAAAGTTACGTAGATTAAAAAAAAATCTAATAAGTTGTTGATGTATACATTTGTAGGAAGATGAAAAGGTCAGAAAAAATAGACTTGCACTGCTCAGAGAAATATCTGAACTCCATAGAGGTATAATTGACCTCTCAGTTTTGCCTGGATTTTGACCATTTTCAACGCGTGTCATAGGGCCCGCTTTTTAACTTATTGTTTGTAAGGTGACAAAACGTTTTTTCCATGTACGGTCTATATACATTTTAGATCAGTAAAGAGTTTTACGGATGGATCGATTGCCTAGATAGAATGCACGACAAAATTCTGCAAATTGCGATAAATGTGTTGGAATTGCCACCTCAAATGGCACATTCTCATGTAGTGTTTTGATGTTTTGAGAGACTTTTTAACATATAAATGTGTTGTTATTTTCAGGGTACATCTGGACCAGCAACACCATATGGTGCTCAATCTTCTGGTTAGACTTCTTTTCCATATGCCTTCTTAATCATTTTTAAAAAGTTAAGATTGTTAGTGAAATAATATAAATTTCATAATTATATTTGACAATAACTTTGTATAATAAAATTTGATTTATCGGGTTTGGGTCATACCCAAGGACACTGTTACATACCAAACGAGAGAACTCAACCCAAAAGACTAGTCTGGCGGGTGAGAGAGCTCATTTGGTATATAAACCCCACATTGGTTGTGTTGGTACACTTTATGTGGACGCGACTCGGCTTGGTTCGACTCGGCTCGGTTCAACTTGGTTTCGACTCGGTTAGGTCCGGCTCAAGCCCGATGTCACGACATTCCTCCGTCGTGCGCCCCAGAGTTCGACATGCGAAGCACGGGGCGCCGCAAGCAATTCCCGTTTACACATCACCATGACATCATCATTGTGATGTCACAACATTTGTCTCATGCTTGGAATTGGTGAAATTGTGAAAACAATTCAACATAATCATATCTGGGCTTCAACTTCTACATTGGGCCGTAACTTATCAATTGGACTTTGACTATTCTTGGGCCAGATTACATATCGACGAAATTGAAAGAATGGATTAAATGTTTGACGAAACACTTTTGTTTCGTCACTTTGAATTGTGTTTCGCCGAGTTCCTTTTCAGTTTCGTCAAGTCTGTGTCTCTGTTTTAGTATAAATAGGTCTCATAGTTTCTGTGTGAAACAGATGAGAGATGAGAGAATACCCTGCAAGTCTGTAAACTGTGTTTGTATCAGTTGTGCATTCTCATCCAGTTAATCAAACGATTGTGTTTCTTTGGTTAACCACTGTGTTTGCTTTGTTCTATGTTTGATTTGGCTTAGTTAAGTGGATTCCGCACACTTAACTTTGTTTGTTATAAACAAGGCTTTGGTAGTGAAAATCGATCCTCCGATTTCAGGACATACAAGTGGTATCAGAGCAGTGGCTCTTATCCTTGTTTAAAATCAAACATAGTTCGGTTGTTTTAACTAGTGTTTGTGTGTTTTTCTCATAAAAGTATTCTTAAAACCTGGTATTTTTCTGGAAAAGGGGCTTTAAAAATTGTGGATATTGTTTGTTTGCTAAGAGTTTTACCGAAAACCATACTAGTTTGAATGTTCACATGCTAACTGTTGGTTTTGGTTGAAAGTCTTAGACAAAAACTTGTGTTCGGAAATTATAAAGTTCACTGGTTGTTCTTGTGTTCTTCATATCTTCATAAAATATTCAAAGTGTTCTTGACAAAACTTACTTTTTAATCCAAGTGATAAGGTTAACTTGCTTTGAAAATTGTTATAATATACTCTATTATCCACCATACTTTTAGGTTGGTAAGAAAAGCATGGTTGAAAGTCGTGTGAGTTGACAGGCTGGGTATAATCAAATCACCTACTTTACCAACCATCTGACAACCTTTTTGACGAATCAGACCTCGAAGAAACAAACTATCGACGAAACCGAATTGAACTTGTATTAAAAAAAAATATTATTATATCTTGTGTTGAAAATTGTGTTGTCAAAAAGCATAGTGGTTGATTGTTTGGTAACATAAGCATGTGTGATGTTTGAAAATTGTGTTCTTGTGTCAGAGAAGAGATAAGGTTTCTTGATAATATCTCACCAACTCAACTCCATACCTTATCCGATTCTGTTTCATCATAATCATCACAAAAAGGATTCTGTTTCATTGACCAGATATAAGCATCCAGTTTCGTCAAAGAGTATTGGACTTCAATTTGAATTGGGCTTCAAACTGATTCGGCCCACACACCTGTTTCGTCGACAACTTTCATTTCCTACGAAACATAATTTATAAATATTCAATTTGGAGTTTAGGACCATGACATCATCATAAATAACTTTCTGTTTTGTCACCGCATAAAACAAATTATGTTTCGTCGATTAAATTAAACAAATCTGTTTCGTCGATTGTTTAATAAAGAATCCAGTTTCGTTGTTTCGTCGAGGTTTCAATCACTCCATTTCGTCGAACAAGACAACCAATCAATTTCGTCGGACAATATTCAGAAATCTGTTTCGTCGATAGCATTTCGTCGTGTGTGTTGTCATTTTTCAACAGAAGGTTTGCAAGTCTATCATAACATTGTGTTTCCAAGTGTTTGATCAGGTATTCTACTTGTATACATCAAAGATGAGTTGCACAAGTCCGTGGGACTGGAGTACGGACCCACAACCCGGTCAAGATCAAACTTCCGCAGCCGCGTGGGCAAGAAGTATGTTTCCTCAACCAGCAATCAGTGCAATTCAATGGGCGTTGGTATCCAATCAGAACCAAAGTATTCAAAATCTTCTGCTTAGTGAAAGTGAAACTGGCAGCAACAATCGCCCACCAAAGTTGAATCACATGAACGATTTTCCATCATGGAAAGGCCGCTTTCACACATATGTTCAAGGACAAAGCACCGAACTTTGGACATGTTTCATTAATGCATTCAACCCTAATCTCGAAGTAGCAGCATCCACTTCAGCAGGTTATGCTAATATGCTTGAAGATGACAAGAAAGCCTATGACTTAGAGAAAAAGGCGTTTGCTATCCTTACACAAGCACTCAACAAAGAAATCTATCATCAGTTCGCTTACTGCAAAGACACGAAAACATTATGGGATGCCTTGGTAGCGAGAGGAGAAGGCAATGCAGCTACTCGAAAGTCTCGCCATGATCTGTTAAAGAAAGAGTTTGAATCATTTCAGTTTTTGGAAAATGAAACCCTAAATGATATGACTACACGTTTTTATCACTTGATTAGTGAAATGTTTGCTTATGGGGTTTTGGCAACTCAACAGGAAATGGTGGCTAGGTTTGCTGATGCTTTACCTCCAAAGTGGAGTTCGTTTATTGAGCTGTTGAAGCATACGGGTACTCTAGATACAGTCAACATCTATGAGTTCATTCAGAAGCTGGAACACAAGAATGATGAAGAAATCCGGAAAGCTAAACGAGTTCCTGCTCCTCAAAATACAGAAATGTACCTTCCAGGTTTCGACTCTTTGGCCAGATCCAGTGCAGCTCAGCAACCAAAATTGCAAACGGCATTTGTGTCCAATACAAGTTCCTTTCCGTTTCCTCAGTCAGCTCCTACTCCGGCTTTCGATCCAAGGGCTTATATTCCAACACCTCAACCTCCACCTCAAGTTAATCCTGTTCAACCTCAATTCGATCCGAGGGCTTACATTCCTGTTCCATCACAACCACAAGTCCAACCACAGCAACAAGCTCATTATACCAACAATCCTCAACCTTAAAACCCTAACACAGTCCGAGTCGACACTTCAAACCTTTCACAAGTTAGCATTGAAGTAGCAAAGGAGCATATGGAACTTATCAATACGATGGTCAGTGCTTACTGCGGTTTGGTCGCAGGTCATATTGGAAATATCAATATGACCAATGAAGATTATCAACAGATCGACAGGGATGAGATGGAGTTAATGGATATTAAATGGGCTTTTGCTAGTGCAGTTAGAAGGGCAAAAGACTTTATGGCTCGAACTGGAAGAACTTCGTTGGAAGGGAAAAAGGATACGAAGTACGGGTTTGATATAAATGCTGTCACATGCTTCAATTGTGGGGAGAAGGGGCATTTCAAACGTGAGTGCACCCGACCAACCAAACAAGGCAATCATAACCCATTCAGAAACCAGACGAGTGCTGTAGGTCCGGCTAGGAGAGGATCTAGTCGCCTAATCCTTGTGTACAAACCAACCCGGTTGTGCGGAATCCAACCGAGAAAGGCAAACCGAGATAGAACACGCAAATGCACGACACACAATATTCACCGATTAACACCTCTGTATTAATACGTATGAAAGGTCCAGTTACAAGCTCAATGTTTACAGATGTACTCTATAAACTCTCTCAAACTCTCGTGTGTGTGTGTATTTTCTGCAGAATGCTCTAAGTGTTCTCTCTTGTGTCCTCTCTTGACCTGAACACAACACACTACATGAGTATTTATACCCGACACAGCAGGTCTGGTCGAAGGATCAGATAGACTGATCGAAGGATCATCTATCGACCATAAACCTATCGAAGGATCAACATGTACCTCGAAGGATGAGATCTTTCGAGGTCCATCCATCGAAGGTTATCTTTCGAGCACATCGAAGGATATAAACAATCCTTCGAAGTCTCATCCTTCGACACACACATCATACAAACAATGTGCTAACTGTTTGGCCAAGTCAAACCGGAGGATGGTTGACTTGGTCAAACTTACATCGAACGCACATATAAACAGATCTAAGACGTAACTCAGACTAACACAAGACATCGTTTGGTATCATGACAAAATACAGACAAAGTACAGACACAAGTGCACCAACAAACTCCCCCTTGGCTGTAACTTTGTCTCGATTTTCGTGTCTTCAAGTCTTTGACGTCCTTTCAAGTCTTCAATGTCGGAGGATCTTTAAAGTCTTCACGTCTTGAAAGCAGAAAGTTTACCAACAAACTCCCCGTTTCATGTAGGAAGTGTGTTGACAAACTCCCCCTTAACATAAGCTCCCCCTTGAGTTATGCTCGTGAAAGTCTTGATCTTTACAACTTGAGATCCTTGTGGTGTTGATGAGTGGTCAGCGGCAACTCGATCATTTTATCCTTTGAGTGCCTCCACTTCGTGTCTTCATTCCAAAGCTTGTCATCGAACATGTTCTCCTCGCCTTTAGCATCTGCACATGCAAGAAAGCTAAACGCATAATGAGAACAACCGCTTGGAATATAGTTATCATTAAACAAACGACACATATGAGATCAAATCTCAATCAAACACCGACCGACAACAGTTTGAAAGTTTAACAAAATGTTCAATTTTAATCCTTTAACTTTCAAAACTAGTTAACTTCGACAGTTTATGAAGATGCAATTGTTTTCCGGCTTACGATCAGGATTTTGGGTAGGATAGACTCGAGTTCCAACATCAGTCAATCAAAAAATAAACTAGAAGCAAAATCTTTTTGGATTTTATAAAGTTTATATTAAAACACACCTAAAATCTTTTTGGAATTTTTCATTTTTCAAACGTAAAGACGGAAAACAATAAATAAATATATACAAAGATACATAAACTGAAAACAGTAAAAAAATATCTACAGACATTCTTTTTGCGAGTTTCGAGGGTAAGAGAATCATATCAGTGTATGGTCACGCCAAAACGCTCTTTTTGTTCAATTAGTTACCATTTAGATAAGCATCCTATAACGATTATCGGTATTGTTGTCCACTTAAGCTCAACTTATCATTTGTAATCATGGCGAGGGGATACGTTAAGTTATGGCTTATACTTACCGACCGGTGTTCATCCACATCACGACATATTCCCGTATCAAGGTATGCACGAGGGTTCATCTTACCGGTGAGTATACCGATTATCATCTGTTTGACCGTATATGATGTGAGATTCTCACTTATTTTGATTGAAAACAAGCCCTATGTGATAGAATCACTTATTGATGAGGAACTTGATTTTCGATGCATGAGGGCACAGGAGCAAGTCCGTGAACAGGTCAGTACTTTCGTACAGCAGAGAGACGAACTTGACTCCCGGAAAAATGTGATATTTTATCACTTATTTTGTTTGGACATGTGATTGTTGATCACTTATTGAGGTCGAATGCAATATGTACACGTATGTATGGTATCATGGAAGATCTAGACTTGCGTCCCCGTAATTTTTCGGTAAAAGATACAACCATGATACCCAGATGATAAGCAGCATAAAGACCGAATATCTCAGAACCTCGGCAATCTCTCAAACGAAATTTCGGTACTAAGACCATATGCCAATGAATGGTTCCCACCTGGTCTTCAGTCTATTTAAGTTTATATCACCCTGCACACTTTAAAATGATTGTGAGCCTACCGATACATCTTATATAGAGCTGCTTATCGTTTTTCAATTTAAGGTTTAAAGAGGTTTGGATAGACCACTGATGTACTATCATTTTCTCTTTTGCTCGCCAGGAAACTCATTTTTGTTTTTCTATTGTTTTTGTGCTTTTGAAATTTTTCGATGTTTTTGGATTTTTCAAATTTGGATTTACTCCCCCTAAAATCAACAAACTAAGATAAATTCAAAACACAAAGGTATTTACAAAAATGACTTTCCGATGTTGGTTAACTCATGTTTTACCTCAATGCCGTTTACCAAAATTAAGTTTTAATCAGAAAAGATTTCTTGAATTTTGGAAAAATAAGTTGGCACGTCGGTAATCGGTGTGGACCATGACAACATTGTCTGGCCAAAGAGTGCTGTACGAGATAATAATAATTCATAAAGCAGCTTAAATATCGACAAGTAAAGGAGAGATTAGAATTTTGAAACCGTATCCTGCAACTGCTTCGTGCATTGCAAGGAATTTGAGTGCTCTCCCAAACTGGATATCCACCCGGTGTGGATTTCAAAGTCGATTCTTTGAAGCTACTGAGAAGTCTCTTGACAGCAACAAGATCATAAACCTTTGAGTCCGGCTGGTCTTCCATATTGCACCAGCAAAGGTCTTTATCTTTCTCTTGAGAAGTAGTGTGCGGTTGTTCAACCCATGCCAAGGCATCCGCACACCCGGTTGGTTTGTTCAACAAACACATTTTCTTCAATCACACCGCGAAGAAATGTACATTGCACGTTCATCTTGTTGATTTTGAACTTCAAACGTGCTGCAGGTGCGTACATTTTGATTGAATCTATCCCAGGGACCCGATCAAAGCCTTGAACAATCAAACTTTTGAATGATTTTCATTTTGTCGAAGGTTTCAATTTCTTTTGACAGACAATTCTGTCTTCTTTTCTTTTTCTTCTTCTCTCCATCAAAGGCAACAATTTCTTCAGTCGCCTATTTTGTGCATGGACACTCCACTATCAACAATCTTACGATTATCAATAGTTCCTCCTGGAACATTCTGCACACTCACTTAGAGATTAGTTGGAGAGGGGGACCCAAGCCACAAAGGCTTGGGTCCCCCTTGATCATCAAGGAAAGTGATCTCAATCACCTGATGATTAGGAAAAATAACCTGTGGTGCTCCCCCTGACTGAATTACCTGTTTTTGTTTCCAAGCTGTTTGTCCTTTACCAATATTTGTATTAATTGTTTTTGCATTTACTGGTTTTACCGTTGTAGATTTTGCTTGTACAGGTTTTTCTTCTTTGACCTCTGATTTTAAGGCCTTCTCAATTACCTTTTGATTCTTTTGTTTTAACTTCTTTTCCTTTTCTTTCAAGACACGTGGGTCTTGTTTCGGGGAAACATGTCGTTTTTGGTAATTGGTTTCTTGGGGAGCACTCGTTTTTGCCTTCAACTTTTGCAGATATGGGCAGTATCTTACAATATGCCCAACTGTGCCACACTCAAAACACATTCTCCGCTCTACAAACCTCGGAGAAACATGTTGATGACCAGACGGAGAACCAGACAATGAACCTTGTGATCTAGACGTGCTTGGACCTAAATCACATCCGTTTGTGTGTTGGGTGTAATTATTCTGATCGTTTCGTTTTAAAATTCTAACTTGTTTTATAAAATTAATGTTAGATTTATCCTGAAATGTTTCAAGTTTGTCTGAACCCGTGGATCCAACAAAGTTCATTTTCGGTTCTCGTTTCTTAACAGGAGCTCTTCTGTTTTGAACCTTAGGTTGAGTAGCCTTAGACTGTTCAACTTTAGGTTGTCGAACCTTTGGTTGTTCAGTCTTAGGCTGCTGAACTTTAGGTGCTTGAACATTCTTGTTCTGAGCCTTCTTTCCCTGTACCTTACCTTTTCCGGAGTTGACTTGTTGTTTTCGCTCAATTGGAAGTTTTTGGTTTCCGTATTGTTTTCTAATTTGTTCACACGGAATTGGATCACATTGAGTGACAGTCACTTTGCCACTTTTGTTCCCCAAAAACTTATCAGTACATCTTTCAAAAATTTGCTCAATTAAATCTTGATTTACATTTTTAATTGGAAAATCTTTGTTAGAGTAGATTTTGCTATCTCCTTTGAGCGTGTACAACAAATCATTCCCTTCAAGGTCAGATACAATGGACTCCATTGCTTTTGACATTTCAGTCTTACTCGGTTTCACTGGTGGATCACATAGGATGTGATTCTCGATTGGAATATCTGTTGTAACCGAGTTAGACTGCTGTTTCACAATTTCTACAGATTCATCATCCGATGAATCAGATTCATCATCCGAAGAATCAGTATCCTCAACAATGGGAGGACTCTGTTCCTTAACACACGATGAATCCGTCACATTCTCAGATTCTGATTGACCCGAGGATGATGTACCAGTTGTGAACCCGAGGCCTGCTGCAAAGTCATCCAGACCGAGTGGCACAGAAGGTTCAAAACGGGGCATATCCTCGTCATCAGGCAATTTGGAGTAATTGTGATTCATTGGGGGAGGACATGATTTGAATCCCATACACTTCTTATCCCCCTTTTTCTTTTGAACATCAATAATGTGATCCAAAACATAGCGGGAATTTGAATAGCTTTCCAATTTCTGCTTAATTGTCTCACATTCACATCGAGCTGTTGCTAACTCTACCATTTGCTTTTCAATTGTGTCAATTAGATTATTGTTAGCATGTTGTTTTCTCAAAACAGCCTTTTGTAATTCAGAAACATCATGTTTTAATGACGCAATTGTTGCTTTAAACTCCTTTTCATTTCTGGTTAAAAACAAGTTAGCTTCGGTTGCTTTAGAAAGATCTACAATCAATTCTTGATTGTGTTTGTGTGTGATTTCAAACTGACTTTCCTTTTCAGCATATTTAACCTTTAAACTATCACAATTTTCACAACTAACTACAGTGGGTTCATCGACACATACCTGACTTGATGAACTGTCGACATTAGCCGTAAAGGCTGAATGGAAAGAAAAAGATCCATCTTCAGAGAAGAACTTAGCAAGCTTCTCGGAAGTTCCAGCAGATTTCTGGCAGAAAATAGATCTCCTCTTGCATAATGCTTCAGCTTCAGCCAAAAGTTCATCAACCTTCAAATCTAAAGCATCACTTGATAAATCACCAGCATCAAGTGATTCCCCATCCATGCTCCCACTATAACCCGAACTATCTTCATCTTCTGAAGATTCACCAGCAGACACGGGTTCTACTACCTTCTCAATCACTTTAGCATAACATGCTGTTCCACCATTTGGAGCATCATTTCCCAACTGAAGCGACCAATCACAACCTTCATCTACTTGAACCACAAGTGCCAAGTTGGCATTTGATTGCCCTGCCTGGCTTTGGTTGTTGACAGGTATCAACGTACGAACATTGTTCCTGTTCTGGTTCTGCTGGTTGCCTTGATTTCTGAAGGGATTTTGATTTCCATGTTGAGCTGGTCTTGTGCATTCCCTTTTGAAATGACCCCGTTCACCACAGTTAAAGCACGTTACAGCTTGCTTGTCGAACCCATACTTGGTGTCTTTCTTGCTTTCCAAGTTGGTTCTCCCCGTCCTTTCCATAAACTCCTTTGCTCTTCGAATTGCACTAGCAAGAGCCCATTTGATATCCATCATTTCAAACTCTTCTCTATCCACTTGCTGATAATCTTCATTGGTTAGATTGATATTCCCAATCTGACCTGCGATCAATCCACAATAAGCACTAACCAAGGTGTTCAACATCTCCATATGCTCCTTGGCTATTTCGACACTGACTTTGGAAAAGTTGGAAGTGTCTAATCTGACTGTGTTCGGATTGGAAGTGGCTTGAAAGTTTGAAGAGTTTCCATAAAATCCTTGCTGTTGCGGTTGTTGCTTCTGAGCTCTGCTTGGATCTAAGAAAGGCGGTGGTGTGAATTGCTGAGCTGTCGGTTGCACATACTGTTGTTGAGAAGAAGAATTTGGTCTTGGATACATCGAGTATGCTGAAGGATCAAACTGATCTGTTGTTGATGGTCCGGTGTTTGAGATGAAAGCTGTTTGAAGCTTCGCGTGTTGAGAAGCTGGTTTTTCTCCACTGATACCCCCTGCAATCCCAAAGTACATCTCTGGACTTTGAGGAGTTAGTGTTCTTTTTGCCTTGAGTTTTTCTTCTACATCCTTGTTCTCCAATTTTTGAATTAAATCATAAACGGTGATTGTGTCTAAAACACCATTTTCTTTGAGAATTTCAAGATAACTGCTCCACTTTGCTGGTAAGCTATCAGCAAATCTCTTCGTCATTTCTTGTGGAGTGGCAGTGACTCTAAAAGCAAACATCTCGCTCAACAAGTGATGGAACCTTGTAGATAAATCTGCCAAAGTCTCATTCTCCATACACGTGAATCCTTCAAACTCTTTCTTCAGTAAATCTTGCTTGATCTTTCTAGATTGAGCATTTCCTTCACATCGTAACGTGAGCATATCCCACAAGCTTTTAGTAGTTGTGCAGTAAACAAACTGGTGGTAAATGTCTTTGTGAAGAGCTTGTGTGAGAATCATGAATGCTTTCTTTTCTAACTCAAATTTCTTCTTATCTTCTTCAGACATAGTGCTGTAAGTTTGTGGATTAGATCCTGCAACTTCCAACTCATTGTCAAATGCGGTGAAGAAGCACATCCATAGATCTTGACCTTGCCCCTGAACATAAGTTCTCAGCCTTTCTTTCCACCATCCCCAATCATTGATGTGATTTAGCTTTGGCGGTTTTGTGCTTGTACCAGTTTCACTGTCGTTCTGCATCATAGATTGAATGCTGCTGCTTTGATTTGTGACCAATGCCCATTGATTTACAGTTATCATTGCAGCTTGAGGTGGGGCAATAGCTCTCATCCATGCAGTTTTGTCGAAAACTGGCTCAGATTGCGTAGCTGATGATTGTGGAGTCAAAGTCCAAGCGGTTGGATCCCACTGACTGTGCGTAGCTGATGATTGTGGAGTCGAAGTTATTTTAGTCCACGCGGTTGGATCCCACTGACCGTTTGTTCCCATTTTATAAAAATTAATATATTAAGTGAAAATTGATTTTAAAAAAAATTAATTTTCACAAACTGTGTTAAAATGTTGAAGAGAAACAAACAGCCGAAAGATCAAGGATCGAAGGATCTGAAAAACACAACTGAAAAACACAACTGTTAATCTTAAACAAATAAGGATCGAAAGATCAATACCTGTTCGAAGGATCAACAGTGTTCAAAAGATCACTGTTGAATTTCGAACAAAGATTTCGAAAGATTCTCCAAACGAAGGATCCTTATCTTTCGAAATTTAACAGTAGCTCGAACAATATATCCTTCGAAAAGATTCCTTGGCTCGAAAGATAACTCACTGACTTCGAAAGATGTTCGAAGGATGGGTATCTGTCGAACCTCCTTGATCGAAAGATGATCTTTCGACTTCGAAGGATATCTTTCGATGAGCTCTGACACAGTTGACAAATGTGACAGGTTGGTGAAAAGGTGACGGGTTGGTAGAAACTTTCGGCAGAAGGCAGAAGGTATGGTCAGACCCTGCCTTTTACCAAAAACAGATTTGGATTGATTATTTTAATCAGTTAACCCTTCCCAATACACAAACAACTTTCAAAAATAATTAAACAAGATCAAAAGATGTAAAACTTTGAAGAACACTTGAAGCTTTGTTGAAGATACGATGAACACAACCCAGAAAAATTTGAATTTTCCGGTAAACCAACAACTTCCGAAACCGCGATTTTGCAAAAATGTTTAATAAAAACCAAAGACTAACATGTGAGCATGAAAATAACACGGTTTTTAACAAAACATAAAGCAAAACACCAAGATATACTCCGATTTTAAGATGTTTTCCAGAAAAATATGAACTTTTAAAACCCGAAAAACAGCAAGAACACCTCGGTTTTAACAAGGAGAAGAGCCAAGGCTCTGATACCACTTGTAGGTCCGGCTAGGAGAGGATCTAGTCGCCTAATCCTTGTCTACAAACCAACCCGGTTGTGCGGAATCCAACCGAGAAAGGCAAACCGAGATAGAACACGCAAATGCACGACACACAATATTCACCGATTAACACCTCTGTATTAATACGTATGAAAGGTCCAGTTACAAGCTCAATGTTTACAGATGTACTCTATAAACTCTCTCAAACTCTCGTGTGTGTGTGTGTGTTTTCTGCAGAATGCTCTAAGTGTTCTCTCTTGTGTCCTCTCTTGACCTGAACACAACACACTACATGAGTATTTATACCCGACACAACAGGTCTGGTCGAAGGATCAGATAGACTGATCGAAGGATCAACATGTACCTCGAAGGATGAGATCTTTCGAGGTCCATCCATCGAAGGTTATCTTTCGAGCACATCGAAGGATATAAACAATCCTTCGAAGTCTCATCCTTCGACACACACATCATACAAACAATGTGCTAACTGTTTGGCCAAGTCAAACCGGAGGATGGTTGACTTGGTCAAACTTACATCGAACGCACATATAAACAGATCTAAGACGTAACTCAGACTAACACAAGACATCGTTTGGTATCATGACAAAATACAGACAAAGTACAGACACAAGTGCACCAACAAGTGCTTCAAATGTCAATGCCCAGCAAGAGAATCGTGAAAGGAGGATTGTTGCAGTGAATAACAATCAAAACCAGTCTGGACCATCAAATTCCAATCGAGCATTGACAGTTCACGCTGACGAAGGGTGTGACTGGTCAGTACAGTTTGGAGGAACAGCTTGTTATGCAAAGATCATCAATCACATCAAGCACGTTCATAAGGAGGAATTTTCTGAAAGTGACGACAGTTCGGCTTATACCGGGAGTTCTGATGAAGAAAGTTCTATTTCGGGAGATGATCATTCTGATTCTGATGTGAAGGAAGAAGCAAGTTCTGATGTTGAAGACTTGTTAAATGAAGCTGAGGAGTTAATATGTCAGAGATCAGTTCTGATCAAGAAGGCTGCTGCTGCATCTAAGGAAATGGAGAAGTTCTTCTTTGAAGACGGATCGTTTTCTTTTCATACTGCCTTTATGGCAAATGTCTCAGCCTCTTCGAGTCAGGTAAATTCTGAAACTCCTGCTCCTAGTGTTTGTAAATCTTGTGCTGATATGAAGCTTGAATCCGAAAAGCTTCATTGTCATAATCAAAGTTTGGTTATTGAACTATCTAAGTGCAAAGAAGCGAACATGGCTCTAGTTCGAAATGAAAAGGAATTTAAATCTGTAATTGAAACTTTAAAGAAAAGTGTTTCCAAAGTAAACAAAGTCGTTTATCATAAACAAGTGAGCATTAACGAATATATTAACATTGTTGAGGAAACCAAAAAGGAACTAGCCATGGCCAAATGCGAGCATGATGCTATCAAGCAAAAGTTGGAAAGTTATTCTAACTCCCGATTTGTGCTCGATCACATCATAGACGTTCAAAAACTGAAAGGAAATGTGAAAGGCGTTGGGTATAAGTCGTGTCCGCCTCCTTTGAGACACAACTATACCAAAATGCCCGATGAAGAGGATATGCCTCGGTATGAACCCAGTGTGCCTCTTGATTATGAGGAAGTTACTACTGGCCTAGGGTTCAAACCGGACAATTCATCGGAGGGCTCATCTGATAATAAAGAAAAGTCATCATGTGCTTCAAATAAAAGTCCTCCAACCATTGAGGACTATGATTCTTCAGATGATGAATCAGATGTGAATGACCAGGATGAATCACTTGATGAGACGAAAGGAGTAGAAATTCCAATTGAGAATCATATTCTTTGTGATCCTCCTACTCCTGTCGTGCAACCTGTTGCCAAGCAAGTGATAGATCCTGTCAAGAATGTCAAGGATGACAAAGAATGTGTGTCTGCTGTTAAGAGCAATAACGTATTGTATACTTTGGTCGGTGATGCTAAAATTTATTCGGACAATGATTTTCCAATTAAAAATGTCAATCCATCTTTGATTGATAAAGTGTTTGAAGACAACACGAATAAATTTTTGGGAAAGAGCATTCCCGGAGTTGTGGTAACACAATGTGATCCTGTTCCAAAATCAGAAATCAGAAAACAATTTGGAAAACAGAAATCACCGACAAAGCAACAACCTATTGCCTCTAAGGGTAAACAACCAAAAAGGCGAGCTCAAAAGCCTAACATTTCTCAATCAAAATTTGAAACAAAAGGAGCTCGTTATCAGAAGAAAAGCAAGGATGTTAAATTTGTAGCATCAAAGGGTACGGATAAAATCGAGACTTTTGAAAACAAATCAAACACCGATTTTGTACAACAACTCCAGATTTTGAAACGTAATAGTGATAACAATTACACCCAACACACAAACGGGTGTGATGAAAGAGCAAGTACCTCAGGTTCTACAGGTTCGACATCTGCCAGTCGATCAAATTCTCCTAAGTTTGTTGAAAGGAGAACGTGTTTCAAATGTGGGAAGTTTGGGCACATCATTAAAGACTGCACAAACTCGCCTAAACCAAATTTTGTTGAAAGAACCCCTTCTGAACAAGGTCACTCACAACGTCGTCCTGTTTCTCAAAAACATGATAAACGAACTGTTAAGGAACAAGAAACGAAACAACGACGTCATAACATCAAAGCTGTTGAAAAGGCTTTAAAATCTGAAGTCAAAACGGTAAAAGGAAACCTAGTTTGTCACAACCATTAAAACCAAAAACTGTACATAATACACAATCTGGTAAATGGAAACAAGCTTGGAAACCGAAAACAGGTGAAGGTTCAGGGGGAGGCGTGAAATTTGAAAATCATCAAGAGATTGAAATTACATTTCTTGATTCTCAGGGGCAACCTAAGTCTATGAAGGCTTGGGTCCCCCTCTCCAACTAATCTCTAAGTGAGTGTGTAGGATGTTCCAGGAGGAACTTTCGATAGTCGTAAGATTGTTGATAGTGGAGCGTCCTTGCACAAGATAGGCGACAGAAGAAATTGTTGCCTTTGATGGAGAGAAGATGAAAAGGGAAACAGAGTTGTCTGTTGAAAGAAATTTATAACTTCGACAAAAAGAAAATCATTTCAAAAGTGTGATTGTTAAAGGCTTTGATCGGGTCCCCAGGGGTAGATTCAAATCAAAATGTACGCACCTGCAGCACGTCTGAAGTTCACAATCGACAAGATGAACGTGCAGTGTACATTTCTTCGCGGTGTGATTGAAGAAAATGTGTTGTTGAACAAACCAACCGGGTGTGCGGATGCCTTGGCGTGGATTGAACAACCGCACACTACTTCTGAAGGAGAAAGACAAAGACCTTCGCTGGTGCAATGTGGAAGACCAGCCGGAACCAAAGGTTTCTGATCTTGTTGCTGTGAAGAGATTTCTCGGTAAATTGAAGTAGCTACAAGGAATCGACCTTGAAATCCACACTGGGTGGATATCCAGTTTGGGAGAGCACTCAAATTCCTGGCAATGCATGAAGCAGTTGCAGAATACGGTTTTAAATTTCTAATCTCTCCTATACTTGTCGATATTTAAGCTGCTTGTTGAATTATTATCTCGTACAGCACTCTTTGGCCAGACAATGTTGTCATGGTCCGCACCGCTTACCGGCATACCAACTGATTTTTCCAAAATTCGATTAAATCATTTCTGATTCAAATTAATTTTGGTAAACGGCATTGAGTTAAAACATGAGTTAACCGACATCGGGAAATCGTTTTTGTAAATATATTTGTGTCTTTTAAATTTATCATAGTTTGTTGATTTTAGGGGGAGTAAATCCAAATTTGAAAAATCCAAAAACATCGAAAAATTTAAAAACACAAAAACAATAGAAAAACAAAAATGAGTTTCCTGGCGAGAAAAAGAGAATATGATAGTACATCAGTGGTCTGTCTAATCCTCTTTAAACCTAAAATGAAAAACGATAAGCAGCTCTATATAAGATGTATCGGTAGGCTCACAATCATTTTAAAGTGTGCAGGGTGATATAAACCTTAATCGACTGAAGACTAGGGGGGAACCATACATTGGCATATGGTCTTGGTACCGAAATTTCGTTTGAGAGATTGCCGAGGTTCTGAGATATTCGGTCTTTATGCTGCTTATCATCTGGGTATCATGGTTGTATCTTTTACCGAAAAATAACGGGGACGCAAGTCTAGATCTTCCATGATACCATACATACGTGTACATATTGCATTCGACCTCAATAAGTGATCAACAATCATATGTCCAAACAAATAAATGATAAAATATCACATTTATCCGGGAGTCAAGTTCGTCTCTCTGCTGTACGAAAGTACTGACCTGTTCACGGACTTGCTCCTGTGCCCTCATGCATCTGAAAATCAAGTTCCTCATCAATAAGTGATTCTATCACATAGGGCTTGTTTTCAATCAAAATAAGTGAGTTTCTCACATCTTTTATACGGTCAAACAGATGATAATCGGTATACTCACCGGTAAGATGAACTCTCGTGCATACCTTGATACGGGAATGTGTCGTGTGTGGATGAACACCGGTCGGTAAGTATAAATTATACCTTAACGTATCCCCTCACCATGATTACATCTGATAAGTTGAGCTTAAGTGGACAACAATACCGATAATTGTTATAGGATGCTTATCTTAATGTTAACTAATTGAACAACAAGAGCGTTTTGACGTGACCGTTCACTGATATGATTCTCTTACCCTCGAAACTCGCAATGTGTGAAGCTTGGGCTTGAGCTCGTTTATTAAATGCTTCATTTAAGCTCAAGCTTATTTAAGGTCGGCTCAATTCCAACTTTTAACGAACCAATCTAGATTAGCTTACGAGCGAACCGGCTCTCGTTTACACCCCTAGTATGGAAGGACAATGTTGATTAATGTTTGCATTGTTTTCTTCAACCTGCACGTCCTGTCGGTGGCAGTTCTACACAGCTACATTTCTATGTGTAATTCATTTTTTGGTGTTTTTATTGACTTCGATTAAGCATAAATTCAAATATAATGTAATCAGAAAATAAATTACGTACTTACTTCCTTTTTTATTGTATGTTTGTGAGTTCAGGGAGTTGAATTTGAAGCCAAAATCGGGAAGCTTGTTGAACTCGGGTTCAGTAGAGATGCAGTTATACAAGCCATGAACCTTTTTGATGGTAGTGAAGAACAAGAAGTTGGATATCTTCTGCTACATCAGTAAAAGCATGTGAATCTGCTGTTTTTGTTTTGGTATTTGCTGGTGCTGCATTTTGGATTAATTTGCTATTGGTTATTTATACCTAAATTATGCAATGCATGAAGTAGCTATTGCTGATACTTAGGATATGATGGTTTATACCGTTTATTTGCCGTTTATCTTTGATTCTTTGTCTACTTATACTCCATTTTTATGGAGTTTGATTTTCATGATACTTGCCACCATTAGCCCAACTAGTTTATTATGTGTACTTTTGATTATGGGTCTGAATTGACAAACGTTTGTTTATCCTGCAGGTTGATTATTAAATAAGATGATGTTGAAGACAAGTGTTCCAACTGTGGACGGGTCAAGCATATATATGTTAGTATGTGTTCAAGTTCTTTATCTCAGTCTAGTAGGATGAACATCTGTTAGATGTGGAAATACCATAACACGGGGATTCCAAGTAGCATGAATAAAACACTTGGATGATCATACGACATCAAACTGGTCATTAGTTACAAGTTTACTCCCTACCATAACAACATTAATATGGCCACGAACCCATGGATGCAAATTTGCAGCACTTCCAGGTCCATAACATTGAGTATATGGACTTGAAGAAAACATTCTAGAAATAGTTTTTAGTTTATGTGTAGTCATTTTCCTTTGCAACTTTTGTAGATAGGTATTGATTAGAAGTTTATGTATTTAATTAGTATTTAAATTGAAAACTTATGTATGGATATTGGGTTGTTATTGTTAATAGCATTTGGTTTTTAGTTTTCTCATGTTTGCTGTAGTTTTCATTTGACAAAAAAAGAATATGAAAATAAAATTGTTAATTACAAGAAAATGGCCAAATAAAACCATAGAAAATATGTGTGACCAAATCGTAGATAATAGCCACATTTTGAATTAGAATTACAAAATTGTGTGACTATAAATAATCATTAGTCACATCATAGTCACTTTGTTTGTTGCTTGTGTGATGGAATGATGCCAAAAGTCATGGAAAAAAAATAATGTGTGACTAAAAGTTAGATAATAGACACACTTAAAATTACAAAATTTCGTGTGACTACAAATAACCATTAGCCACACCATAGTCACTTTGTTTCTTGTTTGTGTGACGGAATGATACCAAACGTCATGAAAAAAAAATTATTAGTGACCAAAGGTTACACAATAGCCACACTTAAAATTACAAAATTTCATGTGACTATAAATAGCCATTAGCCACACCATAGTCACTTTGTTTCTTGTTTGTGTGACGGAATGATACCAAACGTCATGGAAAAAAAAATTATTAGTGACCAAAGGTTAGACAATAACCACACATAAAATTACAAATTTTCATGTGGCTTTAAATAATCACTAGTCACATTGTCATCACTTTATTAATTTTGGTGTGACGAAATGTTAGCAATTGTAATGGGTAAAGTGTATTACATATGGCCAAAGGTTAGACAATAGCCACACTTAAAATTACAAAATTTCATGTAGAGCTTTACTTCATCACTAGTCACACCATCGCCATTTAGTTTATTTTGGTGTGACAAAATATTAGCAAACGTCATGGGTAAAAAATATTATGTGTGACCAAAGATTACACAATAGCCACACTTACAATGAGTTTATGTGGCCGTAACTACCATTTAGTCACACTAATTGAATGGAATGCTTGATTACAACGCTTTTTGCCACATTTTTTTAACTGGTGTGGCTAAACCAAACTTTTAAGTGACTATACAATAAAAACGACCACACCTACAATAAATTTATATGGCTGTTGCTACCCTTTAGCCACACTTATTGTCCAGAATGTCTGTTTCCAGCAAGAAATAATGGTACCCTTTAGCCACACTTTTAAGTTGCTACGGCCACTAAACGTGAATATGGCCGTATGATACCTACGATGACTCGACCTTTGGTCACACTTGAGTTGAAAAAAAAAAGTGTGGCAAAAATCGTATGGTCACACTTTTTTTGTGTGGTCGTACCCCTGGTTATCACTACACAATAGTTATGCCAAAAATACCCCTGGTTATAACCAGATTTTTAGACTGAGTTAGGCAATGTTATCAAAATGACAAGAAAATGGAAAAGTCAGGGACTCAGAGGAGAAAAAAAATTATTTGGACTAAAATGGCAATTTGGACCAAACCTCAGGGACTAAAATGGCAATTTACTCTTGTTTAAACATAACCAGTTAAATTACCTCACGCGTTGCTACGGGAATTCCACCGGTATTAGTTCGATTTTGTCTATTACGGTATCGATAAGGTACTGACACTCCAAAAAGAATGAAGTCATGATATGCTAAAAAGGATGCCTACATGTATTTTACCTCTTTCAAAAACTATAAAGAATGAATGCGTGTACCGGTTCTGAATGTACTTATACTAGTACCGAAGCTGTATATATATCATATATTAAATATTTAAAAATAGCTTGTTAGACTCATGCTTCGCAGCGGCTAAAATTGTAAACAAATAAAAAGAATAAAATTAAGGATGTCTCAATTGTATGTATATTCATGGAGACGAGTGTCTAGAAACACGAAAGCAAACATGAAATTTCCCCGCCCGATACAGCAGGAATTCAATATATGTCTAAAGCATAAAAAAACATTTTACAATAGTATCAAACCTAACTAAATAAAAGTTACAACCTTAAAATTGTGTGTTACAAAGTTACCTTATAATTCAATTTCAAATGAACATATGATAAGTTGATAACTATGAAACAGAAAAACATACATTTGTTACAGCCATGAAAAACAATTTATGCACTCTCTTACATAGTTTAAAAACTATAAAACAACACACGATTCCAACGCAATGGTGTCACACCCTCAAAATCCACAAGCAGAGTAATACCACGAGACATGTGACTGACCAGGATCACACCACCAATCATACTGAACATTTAAGTAAAGTAAAGTAAAACCATTGCAAACAAAAAACGTTTAGTGGTCACAAAACCAAAGTCCAAAACCAAGTTTAAAAGTTAGCGGAAGCATAAAGTCTAAAACCCAATAAGTAAAGTAAAAGTCATAATGTTTAACATTAGGAATCCCACAGTGGATTCCTAGCCACAACGTCCACTCCTCGTGCAAGCCCCAGCCATGTACCTAATGACCTGCAAAGCATGTAGAAACGTGTCAACAAAAGGTTGGCGAGTTCACAGTTGGTTGTTTGTTTTTCGTTGTTTCAAAAACCCAAAAGTTGTTAAGTTTTTTGTTCTTTAAAAAAACATGCCATGGGGAGCTACCCCACTGTTTTAAACCACTAGACCCGTTACTATATCTACTACTGACTGTAGTTATGTTTAGTGCCCTGTGTCAATGTCTATCGTCATTGAGTAAGTGCCCAAGTATATTAGTCCATGCCCATCCTCTGCGGCACGGTGTGAGGCTTGTCAAACCTAATAGCGCTATTTAACTAATAACCCGTTCGCCATTGGCCCGACGATTAAGTCGATACATAATATGGAGGACTTAAGATAGAGTTGTTGTCTAGTATGCTTAAGACATGTATTATAATGGTTGTCGCCCTTCACAAGGAGGACATAGGTACGTATTCTACCCAAGGAGAATACGCAAGTTGTATCACACCTATGGGGGATAGTTATTGTTGCTTAACCCATTCCCAAACCACCAGGAATCCCATGCTTTGACGAAAAGTGTGAACTCACATTCGATTGCTCGGTTGGTCTCTTAAAAGGGTTAGGACTCTAGGTAGGTCAATCACGTCCTAATATGATTACCATTTAGTTCATTAGTGTGTTCTAATAAGGCACAAAGCTCCTACACGTATCTAACACGTAACATGCAGTCACTTTGACAACTTACGTACATACACATTTTCCACATATAATTACTCATGATCATGCACATAATAATTCACATAACACTTTCGTTGACATAAAACAAGTTTGATCATTCTCAGATAGCATAACCGACATCTAGATACGCAAATAACAACTTATAATGCTTCAGCTTTAACATCCAAAACTGGGCTGTTTTCGAGTATTTTTATAAAATAGTTATCTTATTCTAAAAATTCTAAATAATTTACAGAATGTTCTAAATGGTCCACCTCACCATGTGGAAAAATCTGAAGGCCTAATTCATTACCGATTATTTAAAAAAATCATTTATTGGGCTGCAGTCAGATTCGTCACTTTCTGACTGTAGTCCACAGAAAAATTCATTTAAAATCCATCGTCAGCCCGATTGATGAAATTCCAGTTGGAGATTTACAAAAACATCCGTGCCCAGCTACTGTACGAAAATCGCAACCTAACTCTATCCAGATTACCCGTTATAACAAAAAGCGTAACAAGTATTTTCTGCAGAAAAAAGCAGCTTTTGCTGCTGTACAAAACATGCCTTTAAAAATAGCAAACGACCTCAGAAAAATGTGATTCCAGCGCCATTTGAAGCATTTTTCGAAAACGTATGATTTAGACTTCAGAAATCAATTTTTTGATCTATAACGATCCGTTTACAGCCAACTGAAGTTGGCTGTTTTTGCTAATCAGCAAACTGTTTTCCATTTAAACGATACCAAAACGCATTTAAACGATCACGTCACTTCCTAATAACATCTAACAGCAGATTAACCATCAATTATAACTTTAGCACATCAAGAATCACACAACCCTAGTTATAAAACATCATGATTTTTGCAAAAATGCAACCTATGATCATGTATGCATGCGTATTATCAATTAACTCAAACAATTGCATAATCACCCGAAACTAATTGTGAAATTATTATCCATTTATCATACAAGACTCAAGATCACAGCCATGTCTACACATAAACACACCATGAATCGTAATCTATCATGCGTACTAACCTTGGAACGGAGAAGAAAGAACTAGAGAAGGTGAAGGGTGCGACCAAGAGGGGTTGCGAAGGGGGGGGGGGGGGTCTTCTTCTCTGTTGTCGTGCACCAAAGGGAGGGGTAGGGTTTTGGTTTTCTTGTTCTAATGCATATTACGTATATAATTAAAACAGATGGGACATTGGGCGACTTGGGCTGCATGGGCCGAAGAAACAAGGGTTTTCGGTTGGGCTTGTTTCTTGCGCAAAGGGGAAGGGTGGGGTTGGGCTGTTTGGTTCGCACGAGGGAAAAGGAGGGTGGGGTTGGGCTGGTTTGTTTGTGGGCCAAATGGGTTGGGTTGATTTTATAAGGTAATACATTATAGCACATTAACATATTTTGCTTTCTAGTAATTTTTCACAAAATAGCACGTTATCATATTTCGGTTTCGGGTTTCGGTTTCACGTAATTCACATCACACATTATCAAGTTCACAACCATTCAAAGAAAATAATCAAACACCACATTCAAATCATATATCATACATGAAATTACAAAGTATGCGAAACGTAATAGGGATTTATACGAGTTGTCACATCATCCCCGAGTTGAAAGAAATTTCGTCCCGAAATTTAGCACATACTCACTGAGGAAGCTAGTTGTGTTGTGCGTTTTCTTGGGGTATCACATCATCCCCCTGTTGGTTTGGAATTTCGTCCCGAAATTCTGAAGTAGCTTCAGTACTGGACTCACTTTTCTTAACCAACTAGGGGTACTTGCATTTCATCTGGTCCTCACGTTCCCAAGTGAACTCTGGGCCACGACGAGAGTTGCAACGAACTCGAACAATAGGTATCTTGGTTCGTTTAAGAGTCTTGATTTCCTGATCCATAATTTCTATCGGTCCCCCGATGAAGCGCAACTGGTCGTCGATAGTGAGTTCCTTGAAAGGAACAATGAGGGTCTCATCTGATGAACACTTCTTCAGATTCGACACGTGGAAGACATTGTGAACACCACTGAGTTCTTCGGGTAAATTTAGTGTGTAAGCCACCTTGCGTATTTTCTCAGTGATTTCAAAAGGTCTGACATATCGTGGATTAAGTTTGTCCCGTTTGCCAAAGCGAACCACACCTTTCCATGGTGAGACTTTAAGTAGCACCCGATCTCCAACCTGAAACTCGAGAGGTTTCCTACGCTAATCAATGTAGCTTTTCGGACGGTCACGAGCTGCCGCCATTCTTTGTCTAATTTGGGCAATCTTTTCCGTGTTGTCGATAATTCCACCTGCAAGCCCTTCACGGCAAAAATGAACAAGTTAAAAAAATTTCTTGACTTCGTTATCTATTTAATACAAGGAGATGGTACTGACCTCGAGGACCTCAATGCTCTCTCGATGCAACTTAGCTTTTTCATACTTCTCCATAAAGTTTGCGTCAGACTTTGACAAAGCTTCAAGTCACGCTTTAAGGTTAGTGATCTCTGTGCGCGCAGTGAACATTCATTGGTTGTCTTTTTTCGCAAGCCACACGCCACTTCCGGCGCTTTTCAGCGAGCGTATCCCCACTCGCTAGAAGCTTCTTCTTCAAACCCTGGAGGCCCCATTACTCCATTTTTTTCTCTTTCTCAAACTCAGCTTTCTCTTTGGCAAACTCAGCCTTCGCCTGCTTAAATAACTTTGCCTCAGCAGCTAGGCGCTCCTTGTGCTTCTCCCAGCCGGCGCGCTCGAGGTATATCGTTCGCCATTCGCGAGTGATTTGATAACTTGTGTAAGCACAATTGGCCTGAGCATAAACATGAGATCGGTACAAAGGATCATGCCCAAGGTCCCTTTGATGGCACACTTCACCTGGGGGAAAGGCCCCCATGAACCACTCCGTACAAGGCAGAAATGCAGCAAAAGTATCACCTTGTTTTACTTTCCACACAGGGGCGTGGATCTCATTGGCGCGACTATCATCATATGACTTGTAGTGTATGTCGCCCAATGTATTATCAGGCAGGATCGGTGAAGGATCCCTTGGATGAGTCTTAGGGGGGCTGTCCTTTCTACCGCCCGCGCCTGATAGCCCTACGCCTTCACCCTCAGCAGTCCGGGTATAACAACTCTCCCAAAATTCTTAAAACACCCCTATATGTCCTAAAATACACCCCGTATACGAAAAACGGCCCAGAAATACCATTATTTTATCAAAAAAAAACAAATAAAACAAATATTTCTGGTCGCTCGCGGGGCGCGACACACTTAGGTGTGTCTGTCGCTGGCCGCGACCCGCTAACACCAGGCGTAACGCTAGGTTGCCACGTGTCCATGTCGTGTCGAGCCTATACCCTTGAGTCGAGAAGCCTAAAACCTACCCTACTACCGTCGCGGGCCGCGAAGGAGACAACAGAAGCTGTCGCGGGCCACGAGGCCCTCTGTTTCCAGCCTATAAATGGAGTAGTCGACGTTCAGTTTCAAATCGTTCAAAATAAAAAATTCTCTCTCAATTCTCTATTAGTAGAAATAATACTCGGGTATTATACCCACTAAAAATTGAACCTCTACCTCGATGTAAGTATTATAACCCCCGGTTACGAATTAGTTACTCTGCCCGATTGATTTAGAGCTCCGTAACGCATGTCAAGGCTCTGCCTGACTCAGTCGTTGGAATTCTGTCTCGGGGGGAGGGTATAGCTAATGTAAAGTGGGTTATCTTACTAACACGTGTGCATTATTTAATTTAATAGATTATAACCAGGAAGTCACTAGGACTTATCTAAAACAGCAATGTGAGTAATTCCTCTTTTTGTAAACTGTTTTTACAAAACCTCAATTGTTTTAAAGTATAATTAACAGTGATTGAGTATTTGTGATTATACAATTACTGTTGCTATGTTGGGGTTTTGTATACATTACTTGTTACTACACTGTGAGTAGTAGCATGACCACAAGTCTGGATTGACAGTACCGTGGGTGGTAATTTGATAGATGTAAACAAATGTAATTGCGGATGCCCTTAATACTGTAAAATGATAAAACTTGTTTTGATCAAACTGGGATTCACTCGCCAGTATTTATTGCTGCTAAAACTTTTTAAAACGCGTTTCAGGTAACAAAATGTGAAAGCCAAATAGAAGCCAGCTGGAGAGCACTGAAGGCTTGGAAAAGTGGCTATAAAAGTTAACTAAACAAGAAAGAAGTTTTTATTTAAATAAATTAGGGTTTATCCCTGTAAACATGTTGTAATGGAAACTTAGGTTTTTCCCATCTATTTATTATTATAAAAATGTGGTGTTTTACTCTGATAAACTATTTCCTAACTACGGTCCTGATGAAATTTTCTCTGCCAAATTAATAAACACCGATACCACTGAATTTGCGCTCACGGCCACCCGTTCCGGTGTAGGGGTCGGAGCTGCGATATAAAGTGATATCAGAGCTACAACCACTGATTTCAGCCACATAAGTGTTCTGCTGACACCAAAATTTTATCCATTATGTTAGGAAATAATCTATGTGATTATGTGTGTATCTGTTTATTATTGTTTTGTGTTATTTGACAATTTGTTAGTTTACAATATGAGTGATCAAGGTCCGTGTGACGCCTATCGTCACCTAGCTAGTTCTCCCAAAAGTGAAGGAACTTCCTCACAGCCTACTCCTTCGGGGTATTCTGCTGATACAGAAGAGGGAATCTTCATATTTAAGGCGCAATCCAAAGAACCATTCCTTTCGAAAAAGAGAGGATGGTTCAGTCGGGGAGCATATGAGCGCAGTAAGCGAATGAGAAAATTGCAACAACAAAGGGCACTAGCAGCAGCCAATAAGGGGATGAACGCCTAGACCCAAGATATAGTCAACAGGCGACTGGCAAACTTTCACATACTAGCCACCACTGCAGTAGATCCAAACCTAGAATAGATAATTGCACCACAACCACTGCCACTATTCCCAACCCAACCAATGGAGATAGAACCTAACCAAGGAGACCAGATTCCCATACCCGCATTCGACCCAAATGAGACACCTAGAATCCCAGCACCCAATCCTTTAATGTATGATCCATGGGAAGATGACCATAGGGATTATCAGGAACTCTATCCACAGGGAGAACCAATACCAAACCCCATAGCACAATATACCAACCTTAACCCTCTAGATCCGTATTGGAATGCCGATCAGTATGTCTAGGAGATACTAGAAAACCCATACCCATAGGAGAACCTATGCCTCAGTACCCTGACCCAGTACCCGCACCACGGCCAACCATGAGTGAAGCAAATGTGCAGGAACTCCGCACATTTGGTGAGAAATTAGTTGAAGGAGGAGAGAGGATAAGACAAATATGGGAAAAGCTCGTGTGGAAATATGACGATCGGGAAATGCAATATTGGATGAATCGCCCCTAGCAATAATATATATTTATATATAAATGCGTGTAGTTTGAAAAAAAAAATCAAATCAAATCAACTAAAATAGATAACCTAATACCTACTGAAGCATAACTAGTAGTATGTTTCAATTCCAGTTGTAGATTGTAATATATATATATAGGGAAAGGATCATGAGAAAACTAGATATAAATGAGAAAACTAGAAAACTAACTAAAAAACCTAAAAAAAGGCAAAAAACATACCAATTTTTTTTAATTTTTTATAAAAAATCGCTAGTTTTTATATATAAAAAAAATTTTCAAAAATTTTTTTTTTTTTTGTTGTAATACACATGTGTGTGTGTAATACACATGTGTGTGTGTACTACACATGTGTGTGTACTACACATGTGTAGTATTACACATGTGTAGTATTACACATGTGCGATACAAAAAAAAAAATTTAATTTTTTTTTTTTGAAATTTTTTTCTAGGTATAAAAACCTCCGATTTTTTTATAAAAATTAAAAAAAAATTGGTATGTTTTTTAGGCTTCTTTTGTTAGTTTTTTGGTTTTCTCATTTAAACTAGTTTTCTCATGATCCACCCCTATATATATATATATATATATATATATATATGAAAAAAATAGTAAATGTCGCAATGCTCGACGATTTTGATCAATATATTTGCGTGATTGTTTGCATTAAATCTTATTCTGTGATATTAATACCTGGTAAATGTTGTAATCAAGATGGACAACGAAGTGAATCAGGAAAACCAAAATAACGATAATAATAGAAACCAAATAGATAACAGTGCCATCCAACATATAGTGGCACAAGGGATTATAGACGCTATGCCATATATTATCAAGACTGTTAATGAAGCGGAAAATAATAAAACTAATAGTGGAAGTAAACGACCACCTACTGAACCAGTCACAGCATGAATAATGACCATTACTTCAATTGCCTATTCCAAAAAGAAGAAGAACCATGTCATATGGTTGTTCTTACAAAGAATTCTGGTCTTGCAAACCAATAGAATTCTCTGGTAATGAAGGAGCCATTGCAGCTCTACGTTGGATAGAAAAGACTGAGGCAGTCTTAAAATAAGCAAATGTGCAGAGGAAGATAAAGTTATGTTTGCCTCTAATCTTTTTAAGAATGCAGCTCTAGAATGGTGGAATACTATTCTCTAGTCTAGGGGAAGTGACAGAGTCTATAATATGGAATGGACTGAGTTTAAGAACATGGTCGAAAGAAAATTTTGTCCTCCCAATGAAAAAGAACAAATCGCTAATAAGTTCTTAAACCGTAGAATGACTGGAGTAGACTGCAAGGGTTACACTACCGTATTCTTCGAATATGCTAGAATAGTGCCAACCCTAGCCTCACCAGAACCAGTATTAATCTCCGGTTACATTTGGGGATTAATTAATGAAATCAGACATGTAGTCAAGGCAGCTAGATCACAAACCATAGAAGAAGCAGTAGAACTAGCCAATACCTTGCTAGATGAACTAGTATGTACACAAGAAGAAAACCAGAGGAAGAACATAGTCCAAAAGCTTACCCAGGAATTTCGCTACGGTAATTCCATATGTGGGAAGAATATAGGTTCTACTTCTGCACCTTACTGTAAGTACTGCAAGAAGAAACATTCGGGAAGAAGGTCCATATACTTTAACTTCTGCAAAATATCAGGACACAAGGAAGAAGATTGTAGGAAGAAACCCAGTAATGGAATATGCTTCAATTGTGGAGAAAAGGGGCATATCAAGCCAAACTGTCCGAAACTAGCTCCAGCCATGAACAACAAGACTACTAAGAAAGCTAGAGCCTTTGTTCTGACTGCGGAAAAAGCCAAGATGATTCCGGACGTGATTGCCGGTACGTTTTTAGTTAATGATGTTTTTGCTAAAGTATTATTTGACTCTGGTGCGAACCAAAGTTTTATTAATACTTCATCCTACAAACTTCTCAATCAACCATTAACTAAACTTCAACAAGAATGCTTAGTAGAGACAGCAAATGGAGAATCCATTAAGATCACTGAAATATTGCAGGGAGCAAGAATAAAAATTTTAAACCATAATTTTATTGCTAACCTTTACCCAATGAATCTGGCTGGATTTGATATCGTGTTAGGAATGGATTGGTTAATAGCCAACCATGCCAGTATTCTATGTGTCTTCCCTCCTCCCTGTGGGTTTTTCTGGTAGCTATCTCCTTGCACTTTGTCAGCCATTGATTTTCTTTTGCCAAGCTTTTCCCATCACCGTAGACTATTGTTGTGTTTCAAACAAAAAAACCTTAGCAATTCACAAATGATGATATGTTAGGTTATATACAAGTAAAGTTCCCCACATCCAGGAACTTACATATATTTTTCTTTCTTCTTGTTGGTTAATTTACATAGTTTGTTTGCGCTTGCTATAAGTTATTTAGTATATTTAAAATTTTCAACTTTCAAGTGTCATGAAGTGTTTTGTGCGAACATTTATCCATCAACATCCTAGAAGTTAATCTTAAATTTCCTGGCTATTGTATACATAATTGCAATGTCTGCGTGGAAGGGCATAACTAGTATTAAATGGCAAACTAGGTGTGCATGGGTGTGGGCTATTATGTGTTACATTAGAGGCTACTTGCTAGTCTAATTAGTTCCCATGTGAATTTTCCTTTTCATTTCTGTGTAAATATACAGGGATTGATTTTTTAAGGGTTAATAAATTTATTTCCTCTTATTCTTAAATAGTTTACTTGAACAGTTTCAATTGCCAAGCAAAGTGCACCACCACGCATTGGCAAACATAAATAGTTTTTTTTAAAGCCATGAACACATCCGATAACGCCTTTTCCTCTCTTCTCCTTTGCTCTACACCTTTTTATCTTGGCTTTTAGATTCTTGAGAATAATCGACAACACCAAGTCCCCCTCTTTCACATACTCACATCTCCAGGGTAAGATAATAGTCGTTGACCTCTTCCCATATACCTTCTTTCAAGTACTGAAAAACCCAAAAGGGTAAGGCCCGAAATCTACCTGATTACAAGACAAGACTAAAGGCGGATCCGAATGAATCTGTGTGGGTGCTACAAAGTTTGCGTTAGGCCACACCGACATGACTCCGTCAAAAACTAGAACCCGATCGATCTTGTTGAGACTACACCTATTGCTGGGTATAAATGTGAACCCCAAACTCCGTCATAAACTAGAACCTGATCGATCTTGCTTAGACTAGACCCATCGCTGGAGACAAATGTGATAGAATTAGCTCCAACTGGACTTCTGTTTTTCATTTCTATGGAAATATATATGGCTAAATTTATAATGGAATTATAACTTTTAATCCTCTCATCTTTGCTTAGTTTCCACAAACAACCTCTAATGAGCAAAGTGCACCACACCCTGTTGGATCTAAACATCAATCATTTTCTTGTTTTTTAAACATCTGAATATGAAAAAAGTATACATTTTGAATGCTATTTGATCTAGTGCAAGATTCGAAAATAGCTTCTTGCTCATAGAAAGTTGTCAGGTGAGTGCCTAAAAATTATTCACGTACTAAACTAGTGACAAGTTGGACGTACGATTTTGTTTTTTAACTCTTTACACGCAAAAGCTTAATTAACGTGACACAGGACACGTTGCAATATTATTTTGGCATGAATTTACCTGTTTCATCTTTGTCCTTTACCACGTTCCGTGGTTAACATCTTTCTTTCTGTATGATGAGTACAAGTTTTTTTTAAATGCTAAAAGAACATAATATGTCTTAAATCCTCATGGTGTTATTTAGTATTTGTTTTTTCAAGTTTCAATTGTCATGAAGTGTTGTGTGTGAACACTTACCTATCAATATCCAAGAACTTAATCATAAATTTCATGGTTGTTGTAAGTTGTGTGTAAAATTACAATGTATGTGTGGATGGACTAAATTAGTGTCAAATGGCAATCAAGGTGTGCATGGGTGTGGGTTGTTATGCGTTACATTAGAGGCTACATGTTTGTCTAATTAGTTCCCACAGAATTTTCATTTTCAATTCTATGTGAATATATTGGTATAGATTTTTTAAGGTTTGATGAATTTTTAGTTCCTCTTATGCTTCAATAATTTCCTCAAACAATTTCAACTGCCAAGCACAGTGCACCACCACAAGTTGGCTTTAAACATAAATAGTTTATTTAAGCGGTGACTGCATCCTAAAACGCCATTGGTTCAGTTAAGTTTCTAGGTTACTCGTATCTTCTATATATTGTAACCTACTTATTCAATAATATTCAAAATCAGTAACCATATAAACTTAACTAAGCCAGTGGCCCATAGTCTAATAATTTGTTTTTCTCCTTTGCTCTCCACCATTTTATCTTGGCATTTGGATTCTGGAGAATAATCGACAACACCAAGTCCCCTTCGGTCACATATCCAGGCAAGACACCAAGTCCTTGACCACTTCTCATATACCTTCTTTCAAGAATTAAAAATTCGAAAAGGGTGAGGCCCCCAAATGAATCTGTGTGGCTGCCATAAGGTTTGTGTTAGGCCACTCCAACATGTATCGTCACAAAGTTGAACCCGATCAATCTTGTTGAGACTAGACCCATTGCTAGACATAAATGTTAAACCTAAACTCCACAAACTTGAACCCGATAGACTACTACTAGACCCATCACTGGACGTAAAAATTAGCTCCCATTGGACTTCTGTTTTTCATTTCTGTGAAAATATATTTGGATAGATTTATAATACTTTTAAAGGTTGTTTTGGCGGATTTCATAGCAAAAGGTGAACGTAAAGGTTGATTTTGGCGGATTTCATAGTGAAAGGTATAAAGTGCAGTTTGGGGTATACATAAAGGTTGTTTTCTGCAATTTTGTCTACTTTTAATCCTCTCATCTTTAATTAGTTCCCCAAACAATTTCTACTGAGCAAAGTGCACCACAACGTGTAGGATTCAAACCTACATCATGATTTTATCTTTTAAACATGTGAATATGAAACAAGTATACATTTCGGATGCTATTTCCTCTAATGCAAGATTCCGAAATACTATGTTAGCTCTTCGGAAGTTGTCTGGCGTGTGCCTAAAAATCATTCACTAAACTAGTGACAAGTTGGTCAATGGAAGATTTTGTTTTTGAAAATTTTAAAAGCCCCAGATTAATTAACATGACACGCGACATGTTACAATATTATTTTTCACGGGTTTCATCTCTGTCCTCTACCCGTTTCATGATTAACATCTTTACTTTTGTAAGATTTAGTTCTTAAATCGTAAGACAAATACTTGCACTTGGAAAGACGGGTACAAGTTTTTTTAAAAGTTAAACGAACACAATATGTCCTAAATCATCATAATTCAATTTCAAATGAACATATATTTACAATAAAGTGTTGAAAACATACTATTGTTACATAAATGTAAAACAATTTATACACTATTACATAGATTATATAAGCTGCATCACAACACACAATTCCAAAGCAACAATATACAAACAAGGAGCATTTCAATCTATTAAGGTGAACCTTGTTGCTAAGGATTTATCTTATTTTTATTCTTCAAATTCTTAGCCAATTTAGTAGCAGAACTTGCCATAGTCTCACCCATCATCGTGGAAACATGCTTCTTTTTTGGAGGGATAACGCTTGCTGGTTTCTCCTTTGTCTTCCCTCCTCCCTTTGTGTTTTTCTGGTAGCTATCTCCTTGCGCTTTGTCTGCCATTGATTTTCTTTTGCCAAGATTTTCCCAATCACCGTAGACTATTGTTGTGTATCAAACAAAACAACCTTAGCAATTCACAATGGATGATATGTTAGGTTATATACAAGTAAAGTTCCCCACATCCTGGAACTTACAAATATTTTTCTTTCTTCTTGTTGAGTAATTTACATAGTTTGTTTGCGCTTGCTGTAAGTTATTTAGTATATTTGAAATTTTCAACTTTCAAGTGTCATTAAGTGTTTTGTGTGAACATTTATTCATCAAAATCCTAGAAGTTAATCTTAAATTTCATGGCTATCGTATGCAAAATTACAATGTCTGCGTGGAAGGGCATAACTAGTATTAAATGGCAATCTGGGTGTGCATGGGTGTGGGCTATTATGTGTTACATTAGAGGCTACTTGCTAGTCTAATTAGTTCCCATGTGAATGTTCCTTTTCATTTCTGTGTAAATATATAGGGATTGATTTTTTAAGGGTTAATAAATTTAATTCCTCTTATTCTTAAATAGTTTACTCGAACAGTTTCAATTGCAAAGCAAAGGGCACCACCACGCATTGGCTTCAAACATAAATAGTTTTTTAAAGCCATGAGCACATCCGGTAACGCCTTTTCCCTTTTTGTTCTTCTCCTTTGCTCTACACCTTTTTATCTTGGCTTTTAGATTCTTGAGAATAATCAACAACACCAAGTCCCCCTTGTTCACATACTCACATCTCCGGCATAAGATACTAGTCCATGATCGCTTCCCATATACCTTCTTTCAAGTACTATATACCTTCTTTCAAGTACTGAAAAATCCAAAAGGGTAAGGCCCGAAATCTACCCTACCTGATTACAAGACAAGACTAAAGGCGAGTGATCCGAATGAATCTGTGTGGATGCCACAAAGTTTGAGTTAGGCCACACCGATATGACTCCATCACAAACTAGAACCCAGTCGATCTTGTTGAGACTACACCTATCGCTGGACATAAATGTGAAACCCAAACTCCGTCACAAACTAGAACCTGATCGATCTTGCTGAGACTAGAACCATCGCTGGACACAAACATGATAGAATTAGCTCCAATTTGATTTCTATTTTTCATCTCTTTGGAAATATATATGGCTAAATTTATAATGGAATGATAACTTTTAATCCTCTCATCTTTGCTTAGTTTCCACAAACAACTTCAAACAACTTCTACTGGGCAAAGTGCACCACAACCTATTGGATCTAAACATCAATCATTTTATTATTTTTAAACATGTGAATATGAAAAAAGTATACATTTTGAATGATATTTGATCTAGTGCAAGATTCCGAAATACCTTCTTGCTCATAGAAAGTTGTCTGTTGAGTACCTAAAAATCATTCACGTAATTTTGGTTTTTTAACTCTTTAAGTATACATTTTGAATGCTATTTGATCTAGTGCAAGATTCCGAAATATTATTTTTCACGGGTTTCATCTCTGTCCTCTACCCGTTTCATGATTAACATCTTTACTTTTGTAAGATTTAGTTCTTAAATCGTAAGACAAATACTTGCACTTGGAAAGACGGGTACAAGTTTTTTTAAAAGTTAAACGAACACAATATGTCCTAAATCATCATAATTCAATTTCAAATGAACATATATTTACAATAAAGTGTTGAAAACATACTATTGTTACATAAATGTAAAACAATTTATACACTATTACATAGATTATATAAGCTGCATCACAACACACAATTCCAAAGCAACAATATACAAACAAGGAGCATTTCAATCTATTAAGGTGAACCTTGTTGCTAAGGATTTATCTTATTTTTATTCTTCAAATTCTTAGCCAATTTAGTAGCAGAACTTGCCATAGTCTCACCCATCATCGTGGAAACATGCTTCTTTTTTGGAGGGATAACGCTTGCTGGTTTCTCCTTTGTCTTCCCTCCTCCCTTTGTGTTTTTCTGGTAGCTATCTCCTTGCGCTTTGTCTGCCATTGATTTTCTTTTGCCAAGATTTTCCCAATCACCGTAGACTATTGTTGTGTATCAAACAAAACAACCTTAGCAATTCACAATGGATGATATGTTAGGTTATATACAAGTAAAGTTCCCCACATCCTGGAACTTACAAATATTTTTCTTTCTTCTTGTTGAGTAATTTACATAGTTTGTTTGCGCTTGCTGTAAGTTATTTAGTATATTTGAAATTTTCAACTTTCAAGTGTCATTAAGTGTTTTGTGTGAACATTTATTCATCAAAATCCTAGAATTTAATCTTAAATTTCATGGCTATCGTATGCAAAATTACAATGTCTGCGTGGAAGGGCATAACTAGTATTAAATGGCAATCTGGGTGTGCATGGGTGTGGGCTATTATGTGTTACATTAGAGGCTACTTGCTAGTCTAATTAGTTCCCATGTGAATGTTCCTTTTCATTTCTGTGTAAATATATAGGGATTGATTTTTTAAGGGTTAATAAATTTAATTCCTCTTATTCTTAAATAGTTTACTCGAACAGTTTCAATTGCAAAGCAAAGTGCACCACCACGCATTGGCTTCAAACATAAATAGTTTTTTAAAGCCATGAGCACATCCGGTAACGCCTTTTCCCTTTTTGTTCTTCTCCTTTGCTCTACACCTTTTTATCTTGGCTTTTAGATTCTTGAGAATAATCAACAACACCAAGTCCCCCTTGTTCACATACTCACATCTCCGGCGTAAGATACTAGTCCATGATCGCTTCCCATATACCTTCTTTCAAGTACTATATACCTTCTTTCAAGTACTGAAAAATCCAAAAGGGTAAGGCCCGAAATCTACCCTACCTGATTACAAGACAAGACTAAAGGCGAGTGATCCGAATGAATCTGTGTGGATGCCACAAAGTTTGAGTTAGGCCACACCGATATGACTCCATCACAAACTAGAACCCAGTCGATCTTGTTGAGACTACACCTATCGCTGGACATAAATGTGAAACCCAAACTCCGTCACAAACTAGAACCTGATCGATCTTGCTGAGACTAGAACCATCGCTGGACACAAACATGATAGAATTAGCTCCAATTTGATTTCTATTTTTCATCTCTTTGGAAATATATATGGCTAAATTTATAATGGAATGATAACTTTTAATCCTCTCATCTTTGCTTAGTTTCCACAAACAACTTCAAACAACTTCTACTGGGCAAAGTGCACCACAACCTATTGGATCTAAACATCAATCATTTTATTATTTTTAAACATGTGAATATGAAAAAAGTATACATTTTGAATGCTATTTGATCTAGTGCAAGATTCCGAAATACCTTCTTGCTCATAGAAAGTTGTCTGTTGAGTACCTAAAAATCATTCACGTAATTTTGGTTTTTTAACTCTTTAAGTATACATTTTGAATGCTATTTGATCTAGTGCAAGATTCCGAAATATTATTTTTCACGGGTTTCATCTCTGTCCTCTACCCGTTTCATGATTAACATCTTTACTTTTGTAAGATTTAGTTCTTAAATCGTAAGACAAATACTTGCACTTGGAAAGACGGGTACAAGTTTTTTTAAAAGTTAAACGAACACAATATGTCCTAAATCATCATAATTCAATTTCAAATGAACATATATTTACAATAAAGTGTTGAAAACATACTATTGTTACATAAATGTAAAACAATTTATACACTATTACATAGATTATATAAGCTGCATCACAACACACAATTCCAAAGCAACAATATACAAACAAGGAGCATTTCAATCTATTAAGGTGAACCTTGTTGCTAAGGATTTATCTTATTTTTATTCTTCAAATTCTCAGCCAATTTAGTAGCAGAACTTGCCATAGTCTCACCCATCATCGTGGAAACATGCTTCTTTTTTGGAGGGATAACGCTTGCTGGTTTCTCCTTTGTCTTCCCTCCTCCCTTTGTGTTTTTCTGGTAGCTATCTCCTTGCGCTTTGTCTGCCATTGATTTTCTTTTGCCAAGATTTTCCCAATCACCGTAGACTATTGTTGTGTATCAAACAAAACAACCTTAGCAATTCACAATGGATGATATGTTAGGTTATATACAAGTAAAGTTCCCCACATCCTGGAACTTACAAATATTTTTCTTTCTTCTTGTTGAGTAATTTACATAGTTTGTTTGCGCTTGCTGTAAGTTATTTAGTATATTTGAAATTTTCAACTTTCAAGTGTCATTAAGTGTTTTGTGTGAACATTTATTCATCAAAATCCTAGAAGTTAATCTTAAATTTCATGGCTATCGTATGCAAAATTACAATGTCTGCGTGGAAGGGCATAACTAGTATTAAATGGCAATCTGGGTGTGCATGGGTGTGGGCTATTATGTGTTACATTAGAGGCTACTTGCTAGTCTAATTAGTTCCCATGTGAATGTTCCTTTTCATTTCTGTGTAAATATATAGGGATTGATTTTTTAAGGGTTAATAAATTTAATTCCTCTTATTCTTAAATAGTTTACTCGAACAGTTTCAATTGCAAAGCAAAGGGCACCACCACGCATTGGCTTCAAACATAAATAGTTTTTTAAAGCCATGAGCACATCCGGTAACGCCTTTTCCCTTTTTGTTCTTCTCCTTTGTTCTACACCTTTTTATCTTGGCTTTTAGATTCTTGAGAATAATCAACAACACCAAGTCCCCCTTGTTCACATACTCACATCTCCGGCGTAAGATACTAGTCCATGATCGCTTCCCATATACCTTCTTTCAAGTACTATATACCTTCTTTCAAGTACTGAAAAATCCAAAACGGTAAGGCCCGAAATCTACCCTACCTGATTACAAGACAAGACTAAAGGCGAGTGATCCGAATGAATCTGTGTGGATGCCACAAAGTTTGAGTTAGGCCACACCGATATGACTCCATCACAAACTAGAACCCAGTCGATCTTGTTGAGACTACACCTATCGCTGGACATAAATGTGAAACCCAAACTCCGTCACAAACTAGAACCTGATCGATCTTGCTGAGACTAGAACCATCGCTGGACACAAACATGATAGAATTAGCTCCAATTTGATTTCTATTTTTCATCTCTTTGGAAATATATATGGCTAAATTTATAATGGAATGATAACTTTTAATCCTCTCATCTTTGCTTAGTTTCCACAAACAACTTCAAACAACTTCTACCGGGCAAAGTGCACCACAACCTATTGGATCTAAACATCAATCATTTTATTATTTTTAAACATGTGAATATGAAAAAAGTATACATTTTGAATGCTATTTGATCTAGTGCAAGATTCCGAAATACCTTCTTGCTCATAGAAAGTTGTCTGTTGAGTACCTAAAAATCATTCACATAATTTTGGTTTTTTAACTCTTTAAGTATACATTTTGAATGCTATTTGATCTAGTGCAAGATTCCGAAATATTATTTTTCACGGGTTTCATCTCTGTCCTCTACCCGTTTCATGATTAACATCTTTACTTTTGTAAGATTTAGTTCTTAAATCGTAAGACAAATACTTGCACTTGGAAAGACGGGTACAAGTTTTTTTAAAAGTTAAACGAACACAATATGTCCTAAATCATCATAATTCAATTTCAAATGAACATATATTTACAATAAAGTGTTGAAAACATACTATTGTTACATAAATGTAAAACAATTTATACACTATTACATAGATTATATAAGCTGCATCACAACACACAATTCCAAAGCAACAATATACAAACAAGGAGCATTTCAATCTATTAAGGTGAACCTTGTTGCTAAGGATTTATCTTATTTTTATTCTTCAAATTCTTAGCCAATTTAGTAGCAGAACTTGCCATAGTCTCACCCATCATCGTGGAAACATGCTTCTTTTTTGGAGGGATAACGCTTGCTGGTTTCTCCTTTGTCTTCCCTCCTCCCTTTGTGTTTTTCTGGTAGCTATCTCCTTGCGCTTTGTCTGCCATTGATTTTCTTTTGCCAAGATTTTCCCAATCACCGTAGACTATTGTTGTGTATCAAACAAAACAACATTAGCAATTCACAATGGATGATATGTTAGGTTATATACAAGTAAAGTTCCCCACATCCTGGAACTTACAAATATTTTTCTTTCTTCTTGTTGAGTAATTTACATAGTTTGTTTGCGCTTGCTGTAAGTTATTTAGTATATTTGAAATTTTCAACTTTCAAGTGTCATTAAGTGTTTTGTGTGAACATTTATTCATCAAAATCCTAGAAGTTAATCTTAAATTTCATGGCTATCGTATGCAAAATTACAATGTCTGCGTGGAAGGGCATAACTAGTATTAAATGGCAATCTGGGTGTGCATGGGTGTGGGCTATTATGTGTTACATTAGAGGCTACTTGCTAGTCTAATTAGTTCCCATGTGAATGTTCCTTTTCATTTCTGTGTAAATATATAGGGATTGATTTTTTAAGGGTTAATAAATTTAATTCCTCTTATTCTTAAATAGTTTACTCGAACAGTTTCAATTGCAAAGCAAAGGGCACCACCACGCATTGGCTTCAAACATAAATAGTTTTTTAAAGCCATGAGCACATCCGGTAACGCCTTTTCCCTTTTTGTTCTTCTCCTTTGTTCTACACCTTTTTATCTTGGCTTTTAGATTCTTGAGAATAATCAACAACACCAAGTCCCCCTTGTTCACATACTCACATCTCCGGCGTAAGATACTAGTCCATGATCGCTTCCCATATACCTTCTTTCAAGTACTATATACCTTCTTTCAAGTACTGAAAAATCCAAAACGGTAAGGCCCGAAATCTACCCTACCTGATTACAAGACAAGACTAAAGGCGAGTGATCCGAATGAATCTGTGTGGATGCCACAAAGTTTGAGTTAGGCCACACCGATATGACTCCATCACAAACTAGAACCCAGTCGATCTTGTTGAGACTACACCTATCGCTGGACATAAATGTGAAACCCAAACTCCGTCACAAACTAGAACCTGATCGATCTTGCTGAGACTAGAACCATCGCTGGACACAAACATGATAGAATTAGCTCCAATTTGATTTCTATTTTTCATCTCTTTGGAAATATATATGGCTAAATTTATAATGGAATGATAACTTTTAATCCTCTCATCTTTGCTTAGTTTCCACAAACAACTTCAAACAACTTCTACTGGGCAAAGTGCACCACAACCTATTGGATCTAAACATCAATCATTTTATTATTTTTAAACATGTGAATATGAAAAAAGTATACATTTTGAATGCTATTTGATCTAGTGCAAGATTCCGAAATACCTTCTTGCTCATAGAAAGTTGTCTGTTGAGTACCTAAAAATCATTCACGTAATTTTGGTTTTTTAACTCTTTAAGTATACATTTTGAATGCTATTTGATCTAGTGCAAGATTCCGAAATATTATTTTTCACGGGTTTCATCTCTGTCCTCTACCCGTTTCATGATTAACATCTTTACTTTTGTAAGATTTAGTTCTTAAATCGTAAGACAAATACTTGCACTTGGAAAGACGGGTACAAGTTTTTTTAAAAGTTAAACGAACACAATATGTCCTAAATCATCATAATTCAATTTCAAATGAACATATATTTACAATAAAGTGTTGAAAACATACTATTGTTACATAAATGTAAAACAATTTATACACTATTACATAGATTATATAAGCTGCATCACAACACACAATTCCAAAGCAACAATATACAAACAAGGAGCATTTCAATCTATTAAGGTGAACCTTGTTGCTAAGGATTTATCTTATTTTTATTCTTCAAATTCTTAGCCAATTTAGTAGCAGAACTTGCCATAGTCTCACCCATCATCGTGGAAACATGCTTCTTTTTTGGAGGGATAACGCTTGCTGGTTTCTCCTTTGTCTTCCCTCCTCCCTTTGTGTTTTTCTGGTAGCTATCTCCTTGCGCTTTGTCTGCCATTGATTTTCTTTTGCCAAGATTTTCCCAATCACCGTAGACTATTGTTGTGTATCAAACAAAACAACCTTAGCAATTCACAATGGATGATATGTTAGGTTATATACAAGTAAAGTTCCCCACATCCTGGAACTTACAAATATTTTTCTTTCTTCTTGTTGAGTAATTTACATAGTTTGTTTGCGCTTGCTGTAAGTTATTTAGTATATTTGAAATTTTCAACTTTCAAGTGTCATTAAGTGTTTTGTGTGAACATTTATTCATCAAAATCCTAGAAGTTAATCTTAAATTTCATGGCTATCGTATGCAAAATTACAATGTCTGCGTGGAAGGGCATAACTAGTATTAAATGGCAATCTGGGTGTGCATGGGTGTGGGCTATTATGTGTTACATTAGAGGCTACTTGCTAGTCTAATTAGTTCCCATGTGAATGTTCCTTTTCATTTCTGTGTAAATATATAGGGATTGATTTTTTAAGGGTTAATAAATTTAATTCCTCTTATTCTTAAATAGTTTACTCGAACAGTTTCAATTGCAAAGCAAAGGGCACCACCACGCATTGGCTTCAAACATAAATAGTTTTTTAAAGCCATGAGCACATCCGGTAACGCCTTTTCCCTTTTTGTTCTTCTCCTTTGCTCTACACCTTTTTATCTTGGCTTTTAGATTCTTGAGAATAATCAACAACACCAAGTCCCCCTTGTTCACATACTCACATCTCCGGCGTAAGATACTAGTCCATGATCGCTTCCCATATACCTTCTTTCAAGTACTATATACCTTCTTTCAAGTACTGAAAAATCCAAAAGGGTAAGGCCCGAAATCTACCCTACCTGATTACAAGACAAGACTAAAGGCGAGTGATCCGAATGAATCTGTGTGGATGCCACAAAGTTTGAGTTAGGCCACACCGATATGACTCCATCACAAACTAGAACCCAGTCGATCTTGTTGAGACTACACCTATCGCTGGACATAAATGTGAAACCCAAACTCCGTCACAAACTAGAACCTGATCGATCTTGCTGAGACTAGAACCATCGCTGGACACAAACATGATAGAATTAGCTCCAATTTGATTTCTATTTTTCATCTCTTTGGAAATATATATGGCTAAATTTATAATGGAATGATAACTTTTAATCCTATACGCACCGTATATAAACCTGGCAAAAATTTGACACTTCAAACCTACCAAAATGACCCCAAATTTGCAGATGTTTTATATACGCTGCGTAGCGGGTAACAATTACGTAACCATACTTCTTTCCCGTTTCTTGTACCCAATTCTTCAAATCAGTTAGAGACATGAAACGCTAAAAAAAAGTTACGTTAATATTTGGTCATTTTATGAAACTCATACTTCAGGGACTAATATGGTCATTATTGAAACTATTTTAACTGAATGTTTTAGCCAGGTTAACTTTCATATAAAGATTTCTTCTTTAAACACTAACTCAGTTAGCATACTTAACTGAACACTACAGGGACCATTTTTGTCAATTTTCAAAACTTCAGGGACCATTTTTGTAAATCCTGGAAACATCAGGGACCATTTTTGTATATTTTCGAAACTTCAGGGACCGTTTATGTCAATTTTCGAAACTTCAGGGACCATTTGTGTAAAAATCAAAACATCGGGGACCAAAGTGTAAATATATCAAAAATCTGTAAAAAAAAGGGGGTCTTCTTTAAAGAACCGGCCCTTGCAAGGATCGAACTCGTGACCTATCGTTTATAACCGCAACGTCTTAACCAGTTTATCCTCCGTCTCGGAGCTGTTAGAATATGAAACTTAATCCTTATATACACAAGTTAGGTTATAAGCTGCGTATTGACCTATACGCAGCGTATATGAACACTTTATATACACTGCGTATAGGTCAATACGCAGCGTATATAACCTTCCTGAATTTTATATGCACACAGAATATGTTAAATAACCTGTTAAATAACCTGTTATATATAAACTTCCAGAACTTTATCTATACAACATAACATGTTATATAACCTTTTAGAATATACAAGAGTTTGATATATACAAGAAAAGTTTGTGCATACATAACAAAATGATAAAATGATAAAATACTATTGGTCCTGCTGCTGCCGCTGCTGCTCCTGCTGCTGCCGCTGCTGCTGATGCTGATCCCATTCCGCATCCGTAATGAAGGGTAGTGGAGGTAACCCGTCATGTTGTCGCTGCTGCTGCAGCGCCGCAGCCACCCACTCCAACAGATAATTGTTCCTTTCAGCCAACCGAAGCTGCCGCTGATGTGATGGGTCAGGACCGGGCCAAACATGGCGTGGGAACTGAGGCGCCCCTGGTGGTCCACGCGGCGGTGGTGGCTGCGGAATGACGACGGCCGGCTCATGCGGCTGCGGCGGCTTTGGATCGCGCGGGGGATAATACGGAGGGAACTGTTCCGGCATCTGTTCAAGCTGATATGGCGAGCCGTCCGGCTTCTTAAACCGCTTCCCGTCTGGGAAGTCTTTGGTAACGTGCATTCCGGATATAACGTTCTTCCCCATCCGCTTCGGCTGTGCCGGCGGGCCTACATTGTCGCGGTCAGTCTCCGGATGATAGCCCAACGAAAGGGCTATCCTAGTCACGTAGGCGCCGCCGAATAACTCTCCGCGCTCTTGTCGATGATGCGCGGAGGCGAAGTATTGCGCCAACCCGTGGGCGAGAGCGCACGGCCTCTTGTATAAGAGGCAATATAAGAAAAATAAATCACCACTGGTGCACCACTCCAGTCTTTTGTTTCGAGCAGTGATCGAAGTGGAAATCATTTTGTGCAAATACCTGCACAAAAGGAAACCAGTCAGTAAATAATAATCAGACGACATCGACTAAGATCGTCGTTAAATTATATTTTTTTTTATTATTTAGTCTACGTCGTCCGTAAGGCGCGTATGGGTCTAACGAGCGTCGAAACTACGCGCCTTACGGTTCGACTTCGACTAAATAATTAAAAAAAATTCTGTATAAAAAAATAAATCTGTTTAAAAAAGAGTCTTAAAAAAATTCTGTTTAAAAAAGCAGTTTTATGTTAAAAAAAAACAATTTAAGTTTAAAAAAAATTTCTATTTAAAAAAAACAGTTTTCTGTCGACGCTCGTTAGGGACCTACGCGCCTTACGGTTCGACTTCGACTAAATAATAAAAAAAATATATATTTTAACGACGAACTTAGTTTCGACGCTCGTTAGGCCCGTACGCGCCTTACGAGCGTCAAAACTACAATCTTCGTTAAATTATATTTTTTTATTATTTAGTCTACGTCGTCCGTAAGGCGCGTACGTCCCTAACGAGCGTTGAAATAAGTTCGTCGTTAAAATATAAAACGACGCACTTAGTTTCGACGCTCGTTAGAGACCTACGCGCCTTACGGTTCGACTTCGAATAAATAATAAAAAAAAATATATTTAACGACGAACTTAGTTTCGAAGCTCGTTAAGCCCGTACGCGCCTTACGAGCGTCAAAACATTTCTTTATCGTCGTTAAATTATATTTTTTTATTATTTAGTCCATGTCGAACCGTAAGTCGCGTAGGTCCCTAACGAGCATCGAAATAAGTTCGTCGTTAAAATATAAAACAACGAACTTAGTTTCGACGCTCGTTAGGGACCTACGCGCCTTACGGTTCGACTTCGACTAAATAATTAAAAAAATAAATCTGTTTAAAAAAATTCTGTTAAAAAAAATTCTGTTTAAAAAAGCAGTTTTCTGTTAAAAAAACAATTTAAGTTAAAAAAAATTCTATTTAAAAAAAACAGTTTTCTGTCGACGCTCGTTAGGGACCTACACGCCTTACGGTTCGACTTCGAATAAATAATAAAAAAATATATATTTTAACGACGAACTTAGTTTCGACGCTCGTTAGGCCCGTACGCGCCTTACGAGCGTCAAAACTAAGATCTTCGTTAAATTATATTTTTTTTTTATTATTTAGTCTACGTCGACGTAAGGCGCGTAGGTCCCTAAAGAGCGTTGAAATAAGTTCGTCGTTAAAATATAAAACGACGAACTTAGTTTCGACGCTCGTTAGAGACCTACGCGACTTACGGTTCGACTTCGGCTAAATAATAAAAAAAATATATATTTTAACGACGAACTTAGTTTCGACGCTCGTTAGGCCCGTACGCGCCTTACGGACGACGTCGACTAAATAATAAAAAACTATTATTTAGTCGACGTCGTCCGTAAGCCGCGTACGGGCCTAACGAGCGTCGAAACTAAGTTCGTCGTTAAAATATATATATTTTTTTTATTATTTAGTCGAAGTCGAACCGTAAGGCGCGTAGGTCCCTAACGAACGTCGAAACTAAGATCGAAGTTTTATATTTTAACGACGATCTCAGTTTCGACGCTCGTTAGAGACCTACGCGCCTTACGGTTCGACTTCGACTAAATAATAAAAAAAATATATATTTTAACGACGAACTTAGTTTCGACGCTCGTTAGGCCCGTACGCGCCTTACGAGCGTCAAAACATTTCTTTATCGTCGTTAAATTATATTTTCTTATTATTTAGTCCATGTTAAACCGTAAGTCGCGTAGGTCCCTAACGAGCGTCGAAATAAGTTCGTCGTTAAAATATAAAACGACGAACTTAGTTTGGACGCTCGTTAGGGACCTACACGCCTTACGGTTCGACTTCGACTAAATAATTAAAAAAATTCTGTTTAAAAAAATAAATCTGTTTAAAAAAATTATGTTTAAAAAAGCAGTTTTCTGTTAAAAAAAACAATTTAAGTTTAAAAAAAATTCTATTTAAAAAAAAACAGTTTTCTGTCGACGCTCGTTAGGGACCTACGCGCCTTACGGTTCGACTTCGACTAAATAATAAAAAATATATATATTTTAACGACGAACTTAGTTTCGACGCTCGTTAGGCCCGTACGCGCCTTACGAGCGTCAAAACTAAGATCTTCGTTAAATTATATTTTTTTTTATTATTTAGTCTACGTCGTCCGTAAGGCGCGTAGGTCCCTAACGAGCGTTGGAATTAGTTCGTCGTTAAAATATAAAACGACGAACTTAGTTTCAACGCTCGTTAGGCCCGTACGCGCCTTACGGACGACGTCGACTAAATAATAAAAAATATTCTTTAGTCGACGTCGTCCGTAAGGCGCGTACGGGCCTAACGAGCGTCGAAACTAAGTTCTTCGTTAAAATATATATGTTTTTTTATTATTTAGTCGAAGTCGAACCGTAAGGCGCGTAGGTCCCTAACGAGCGTCGAAACTAAGATCGAAGTTTTATATTTTAACGACGATCTCAGCTTCGACGCCCGTTAGAGACCTACGCGCCTTACGGTTCAACTTCGACTAAATAATAAAAAAATATATATTTTAACGCCGAACTTAGTTTCGACGCTCGTTAGGATCGTACGCGCGTTACGAGCGTCAAAACTAAGATCGTCAAAAAAAAATCTGTTTAAAAAATATTCTGTTTAAAAAAAAAATTTGTTTAAAAAAAATCTGTTAAAAAAAATTCTGTTTAAAAAAAAACAGTTTTCTGTTTAGAAAAAAAAAACAATTTAGGTTTAAAAAAAATATATTTTCTATTTAAATAATAATAACTATTATTAAAATAATAATAACTAACGTACCTGTGGAGCGCATCCTTAACGAGCGTCGAAACTAAGTTCTTCGTTAAAATATATATATTTTTTTATTATTTAGTCGAAGTCGAACCGTAAGGCGCGTAGGTCCCTAACGAGCGTCGAAACTAAGATCGAAGTTTTATATTTTAACGACGATCTCAGCTTCGACGCCCGTTAGAGACCTACGCGCCTTACGGTTCAACTTCGACTAAATAATAAAAAAATATATATTTTAACGCCGAACTTAGTTTCGACGCTCGTTAGGATCGTACGCGCGTTACGAGCGTCAAAACTAAGATCGTCAAAAAAAAATCTGTTTAAAAAATATTCTGTTTAAAAAAAAAATTTGTTTAAAAAAAATCTGTTAAAAAAAATTCTGTTTAAAAAAAACAGTTTTCTGTTTAGAAAAAAAAAAACAATTTAGGTTTAAAAAAAATATATTTTCTATTTAAATAATAATAACTATTATTAAAATAATAATAACTAACGTACCTGTGGAGCGCATCCTTAATCGTCGTAACCCTCCCCTTGGATTGTTGGTGGTCCCACTGACCGATGTCCGCGATCAGAGCCCAAAACCCTAAAAGCGTGGGTTTATCAACAATTACCAACCCCTGTTTACACGAATGTTTATTAAACCTTAAATTTATATTAAATCTTAAATTTTATATATTAAAATAAGAATAATAACAATACAAAATTTGTGTTAAACGTACCGTCCTATATAGATCCGTAGCGATCTCAGCCTCCATATACAAACCGTTATGCACCGCAAACTCTGCAAGTGACATAGAACGCGCCTGGCCAGCCATGCGAAACGAAACCTCGGCCGGCTGCGCGGGGTCCACAGCCTCATTTGGCCGACGAGGATGAAACTCGAACGACGACAGGAACTCGATCAGTATCTCCCTGTAGCTCGGCGTAAACGCTAGCTCAAACAATCGATCCCACGGTGAATCACGGGGAACAAACTCACGCGCCCAATCTTCCGCCGCGAGCTCCCGGAGGGTTTTCCAAGAAACCGCAAAATGGGCACCGACGTGCATCTTCCGAAGCTTGTCACAACGGAGAGCAGCGTCGGACTCCGGAGGAAACTCCAAATATGGGTGATTCAGGAGAGGATCCGCCGGTGGACGCTTCTGCTTTTGCGGCTGCTCCGGATTAATTTCTTCTATTTCCATTTCAGCATCCATCTTTCTCGTCCTCAAAACCAAAAAATTTATTAGATAAACCAACGAGTGTTTACTGTATTTTAATATAACATAGTTTTCTGCGATTTCGCAGCCGTTTGCGGCTGCGTTTGAAGCCGTTTAAACACCCGTTTGCGGCTGCATTTCGCAAACGGCTGCGAAATCGCTGCCGTTTGCGGCCGTAAACGGGCGTTTAAACGACTGCAAACACAGCCGCAAACGTGTAACACCCCGAAAATGGGTTTGGTAATTAACCTATGTTAATACTAAAAGACGGGTAAAATACCGTTAGTGGTAAAAGTAACCCGGTAAATATTAGGATTTAAATAGTTAATCCTAATAATAAATAAAAAGTGGATAAAAGCTTTTAAGAAATAAAAGCTTAGAAGGCCCGAGTTAACGGGACCTAAAATAAACTTAGTCATAAATATTCCCGAATCCGCTAAATTAACTAGGAATATTTAACCTAGTTAATAAGAAGGAAAATTGTTAAAAGAAATAAGTAGGTTGTGGCCTACTTAATAACGAACCAAACACGAGGGGTTAAAGCTGGATAACTAGAAAAGTTATTTAATAAAAACAAACACAAACACACACACACAGTGTGTGTTCTGGGGCGACATCAGGGAGCTCCCCATGGAGCCAAACCCTAACAAGCACAAATCCAAGAAATTGAGAGGCCAAATCAGTCCCAAATCGAAATCCAAGCTCGTATTCATGAACACCTAGTTGAAAAGATCACAAGGTATGTAAAATTGTGACGTTTTGATCCATCTCAAATTCTAGGTTACTTATAAGAAACTGAAATTTAGCTAAATTATGTCATGCATGAGTGAATCTTGAAGTGATATGATGTCTAGGAGTAAACCCTAGTCAATAACATGTTAGATTTTTGGAAAATCTATGAGATTCATGATGATCCATTGATAAGCTAAGTGGGTTTTATGTTAATATGATGAACCCTAGGAAATAGATGGTTGATCTAGTGTAAATTGACAATTTACAAGTGATTTCAGAAATTATAGAAATTAACCGCTTTGTAAGATGGTTGATTTATGTGAAATTTGGGCTAAGAGATAAGCTAGAGACATGATAAATAAACATGTAAAATTATGCCCACAAGGTGTTTGTTAAAATGCCTAAGTGAATGATTTTAAGTTGAGAGTTCGAATGAAACGCGTAATTTCCTTGTTTGAATTATTTCATGAAAGATGGGGTAAAGCGGGTTCTAATCATAATGTTGATTTGACTTAATTGTGCAAAACATGTGATCAAAAAGTAGTAAACTTTGATAAGCTAAGTTAGCTAATCATGAAGTCGAATAGTAGCTTCGGCATAGTAAATAGGTGAGGTGGAATAGTCGTAATTTATATGACTAATTTAACCGCCTTGCAAATGATTGAAAATAGTTTGACGCCTAACGAGCTAGGTGGAGGCTTGGGAAAAGAAGCGGGTCAAACAAATCAAGAATGGCGGAAAAGCATAATTCGGATGCAAGGTAAGTATATCTTACACTAGTCATATATTTATAATATTCTTTCGTCGTATTAGTTACGAAAAAATAAAAATACCTAATTGAGATATGATGATCCGACGTGTGGTCGTACGGAACAAGATAATCAAATATGACAAGAAAACACAATGATGGCCAAAAATGAGTTAAACCGGTAATTCGATCATATTATGACGAATGAAGCATGTACTTTTAATGGTTATCATATAAGTTAAATCATAATAACCATTAAGGGTAGAATGGTAATTTTGACAATTTGACAATGGTAATTGGTCTTTAGACCAAACGGGTCAAAAGGTGAAATTATCACCCTTTGACAATATCGACTAATGGGTTGTCAAGTTGCATGATTTTTTTTAGAATAAATAGCACATGGATGCTTACATCGCTATCACTTAGTAGCAACTAAGGAAAGGTATTGAAACGGGTCGATATATTGATCCGAGCCAGGTATGTATAATAATACAATACACCATGTAGAATTTGGAGTTTTATAACAGTTAGACAAGGTTAAAATAAGATATTCGGTTATCTTTTAGGTAAGCGAATAAATTGAGTTATGATTATGGTGTTTTAGAAACATATTGGTTTCTAAACAAGAATATGGTTAAAAGGTCGGACTTTGGGGTTCAAACAAGCACTAATAGTCCTTCGTCGTAAAAGAATGACTAAAATCGACCAAAACGCCCTTGTAGGCTAAATGGAACAAATGACCCATAGAGGTTGTTTGGAAACGAGTTTTATGACTAGGTAAATATTTAGAATAAGTATAGAAGTTGAAAGATGTGATATGTTAGTCACATAGCTCTATTTGAGTCTTGCCGTAAAATAGCAATCCGAAGGGTAAAACTCGGAACATATAGACATACACATTTAAATCCACACACATATAGTTGTAGTGGAAGATTTCTTGATAAGAAATGTAGGAATAAGATGCTAGAAAAGAAGGAAGGTGATTTCAAGCTTTAAAGTGCTTAAATACCCTTAACGGGTCAAAATAAGCATACGAGCGAAAACGTGATTAAACGGTGTAATAAACCTATGATTAGAACCTAATATAGTAGGTAACATTAATTTGAAGAAGTGTAGGTGAGGTAGGAATCAAACGAATATGTTCGTTTGATAAAATGCATAAACGGGTCAAAAGTGGGAAATAAGGCGATAAGCCGAAGACTTAAAAGTCTGAAATTTTATTATGTAGAATTTTGGATTTTAACTCCACAAGATGGAGAATTAAATTACGGACGCGTAGGAAAAAGAATCGGGTAAAACGGATCAATAACGAAGAAGTTATGGCCGTTTCCGTAAAAACTGGCATAGCTGAACTGAGCTGTAGACCTGCTGATGCAGGGGCCACCGTAAATTACGGTGTCCACCGTAATTTACGGTGGAGTTGAAAGGCTTTACGGTGGACCTCTTCTGATTTACGGTGGAGGCCAGATTGAGAATCTTGTTTTGGTGATCAATTGTTACTTGGACTCGATTAGACACGTTTTAAACCCCCGTAAGACTAATGTATTTCATGTTTATGAAATGTAGGTATATTTTGGATGCCGAAAGACGATCAAGCTCAACGAAGAACCGAACACGATAAATATACACGCTTCCGCACTTTGTCACGTTGTAAATTTTAAACAACGAATTTCGATCACGTTACGTAGAATAAATTATAAATTGTAAAAGTTTTAATAAACCCGTATTTCCAAATGTTTATGTAATCTTAGTTACATGGTTGTTTTACGTAAAATTTACGTTAAACCTTGATTTATAAGAACGGGTGTTACAAGTTAGTATCAGAGCCTTGGTTTAAGAGATTCAAGTATGGTGGGGAGAAACCGTGCTTGGACTTAAACCTTATGCTCTTAATAAAGATTGGTGTTCGGTTCGAAGCTTGATCGCAAATCCGGTAAGTACAAGTACGTTATTAATTAGTATGCTTAAGTGTTGTAAACAACACATAGAGCTATCGTGTGGTATACGTTACCCCAATTTAAATGATTGTTAGGGTTGACGAAAATACGCGCGTTGACGTGTATAGTAGAAAATGCCTTGTATTATAATACGGGCGATTATTGAAGTTGACTTTACTAACTTTTGTGAATGTTTTAAATGAAGGACACTCGCGTTTGAAGACGACGAGAGTCAAACAAATTATGGATATGATGATGGAACGGTCCGGGGTACGACAGAAAGAGCATACTCATTAAGGACCAAAATCGCGTAACGGTCGCGAACAAGACTAATGACAAGAGAAGCCCGTTAGGGCAAGCATCACCAGGTGCACACTTTTAAATTTAATCGCACGAGTCGTTATATGCAACAAACACGTAAGTAATAACGGTTGCATACACATATGACAGAACTTGGAAAACCTGATTTCCAAGAGAAATTTAATAGGAAATGTGTTATTCACAATGATGAATAACAAATGAATAACAAGACTTGTTTATATAGAAACTTGGACGAGAGTGATCATCCAAGCAAGTATTCTCAATACAAATCCTATTGAGAAAATTTATGATCACATCAATGAATGCGAATAAATGTTCATAAAAAGGGACATTGTACATGTTCAAGGATAAACGATTAAAACTAATAATTGTTAACTAACAATTAAATAGAGTTTTACCAAATGAAACCATAAACATGGAGACAATTTGAGGAGTTACTTACATGGGACGTGATGTGGTAATTATAATAAGGTCACGCGTACCACGTGTTGATCGCTTACTCTGGCCAAGTAAGTAGTGAACACATGATAGCATGAGCTTCTTATAATGAGCGCAGTTATGTCCGATGTGGTAATGGCGGGGTGAATGGGACTAAGTAAAAAGTACCCAAATGAATCAGACAAGCAAAATATTTGATAATAATGTAAACGCACAACCGAGTGACGGAAGCGTATTACATTAGGATAATGAGTCCGAGTGAAGGGACAAAGAAGCATGATTAAACAAGTATTGGGAGGGAGTGTACTTACACTCGAACCCAGAAAACGCAAGCACGATTAAACAAGTATTGGGAGGGAGTGTACTTACACTCGAACCCAGAAAACGCAAGCACGATTAAACAAGTATTGGGAGGGAGTGTACTTACACTCGAACCCAGAAAACGCAAGCATGTTAGACAAGTATTGGGAGGGAGTGTACTTACACTCGAACCCAGAAAACGCAAGCATGATTAGACAAGTATTGGGAGGGAGTGTACTTACGCTCGAACCCGGAAATTGCAAATGAGTCCCTTAACGGGTCGTTTTTGTAAAACGTCCAACTTAAAGACAAAGTCGGAATATAAAAATGAAGCGAGGTCTTAATGCATACCGGAAGGGTTGCAATAATAACGATTTCGGTAAAACACCCGGTTGATGGGTAAGAATTTAAACACATGCGTAAACCGAGAGACGAGAACATGAATTTAAAGTCAAAAGACTCGGATTATGAGTTATGACTAAAAGACCATAAAATTTCGTAAACAGAAATTTTGATAATTACATTCAACCATTTTGAGGTTGAACGGGTTGAATAAAGTATAAATGCTTAATGGCATAAGTAAGCACAAGCCGGATAACGGTAAGCTTGAGACAAACTGACGCGTAAATAACGTCAGAAGTCATAAAGTCGGAGGATTAGCCCGGAAGTAAACAAATGAAGCCTTAGACTACGGTCAAGGTCAAATGAAGTTCAAGGGTGAAAACAAATGATTTTCAAACATAAAAAGAGTGCTTTGACACCATATATATATTTCAATATAGACATGCGTAAAGAATGATCTACGGGATCAATATAACCCTTGAGATTATAAACAATGGAAAAGTCTACGAGACTAATATGACCTACGGGTCACGACTAGAAAGAAATAGACTACAAGGACCTAGCCTTAAAGAGGTGAACGTCTAATAAAATAGCCTATAGAGCAAAACGATAAAACTTACGGGTGTTAATTAGACAAAGCAACGGATAAATTGAGAATCCCCGCATAAAACAAAGGCTGTAAAAGAATAAATTACGGACTGTCAATATCCCAGTATGGATGATTGACACAAGTTAAAGAAAAGATCCTAAAACTAAAACTTCAGTTTTAGTAAGAAGTAATGTTTTTACAAACATAAATTCTGACAAGAATTTAAATAGTAAGCATGAAAGATACAAGTCTTGACGTTGATAGGCGCAAGACGATATATTCGAAAAGTGATATTTTCGAAAATGAAATTTTGATATAAATTAAACATGATGTAACACAATCACGGTCAAGAAATGTAATGTGAAGTAGAATCACATTATAACAAAGCAAGCGGTAAAAAGGAACTGGACAAATAAGTCTAGTTAGTGAAACCGACCAAAGTCAGCAATTCAAGTTAAGAAATTTGGTTCGCTTGTAAACGGTAAACTCGATATAACTAAACCGAATGAATAAATTTGAAAATAAAGGAAATTGTTGCTAGAGGTGAAAGATTTCACTAGAGACCTTTAAACGGGTCAAAGTTACGGATTCATAAAGAATTCGATAGTATACGAAGGTGATGAATATCGCTAAGTTAATTAAACTAGTGAAATAACGAGATTGTGTTATTTCAAGTTACATTATGCCGTATATAATACGTAGATGATTATTAACCAAAAAGATATTACCATACTTCTCTGGTAATACTAATAATTGGTTAAAGTATAAGTAATGTTTTAAAGATTCTTGGAACAGATACATTGAGTTAAACTCAATGAACTATGTAAGCAAGGTTTCGAGGACGAAACCTCTTTAAGGGGGGTAGACTTGTAACACCCCGAAAATGGGTTTGGTAATTAACCTATGTTAATACTAAAAGACGGGTAAAATACCGTTAGTGGTAAAAGTAACCCGGTAAATATTAGGATTTAAATAGTTAATCCTAATAATAAATAAAAAGTGGATAAAAGCTTTTAAGAAATAAAAGCTTAGAAGGCCCGAGTTAACGGGACCTAAAATAAACTTAGTCATAAATATTCCCGAATCCGCTAAATTAACTAGGAATATTTAACCTAGTTAATAAGAAGGAAAATTGTTAAAAGAAATAAGTAGGTTGTGGCCTACTTAATAACGAACCAAACACGAGGGGTTAAAGCTGGATAACTAGAAAAGTTATTTAATAAAAACAAACACAAACACACACACACAGTGTGTGTTCTGGGGCGACATCAGGGAGCTCCCCATGGAGCCAAACCCTAACAAGCACAAATCCAAGAAATTGAGAGGCCAAATCAGTCCCAAATCGAAATCCAAGCTCGTATTCATGAACACCTAGTTGAAAAGATCACAAGGTATGTAAAATTGTGACGTTTTGATCCATCTCAAATTCTAGGTTACTTATAAGAAACTGAAATTTAGCTAAATTATGTCATGCATGAGTGAATCTTGAAGTGATATGATGTCTAGGAGTAAACCCTAGTCAATAACATGTTAGATTTTTGGAAAATCTATGAGATTCATGATGATCCATTGATAAGCTAAGTGGGTTTTATGTTAATATGATGAACCCTAGGAAATAGATGGTTGATCTAGTGTAAATTGACAATTTACAAGTGATTTCAGAAATTATAGAAATTAACCGCTTTGTAAGATGGTTGATTTATGTGAAATTTGGGCTAAGAGATAAGCTAGAGACATGATAAATAAACATGTAAAATTATGCCCACAAGGTGTTTGTTAAAATGCCTAAGTGAATGATTTTAAGTTGAGAGTTCGAATGAAACGCGTAATTTCCTTGTTTGAATTATTTCATGAAAGATGGGGTAAAGCGGGTTCTAATCATAATGTTGATTTGACTTAATTGTGCAAAACATGTGATCAAAAAGTAGTAAACTTTGATAAGCTAAGTTAGCTAATCATGAAGTCGAATAGTAGCTTCGGCATAGTAAATAGGTGAGGTGGAATAGTCGTAATTTATATGACTAATTTAACCGCCTTGCAAATGATTGAAAATAGTTTGACGCCTAACGAGCTAGGTGGAGGCTTGGGAAAAGAAGCGGGTCAAACAAATCAAGAATGGCGGAAAAGCATAATTCGGATGCAAGGTAAGTATATCTTACACTAGTCATATATTTATAATATTCTTTCGTCGTATTAGTTACGGAAAAATAAAAATACCTAATTGAGATATGATGATCCGACGTGTGGTCGTACGGAACAAGATAATCAAATATGACAAGAAAACACAATGATGGCCAAAAATGAGTTAAACCGGTAATTCGATCATATTATGACGAATGAAGCATGTACTTTTAATGGTTATCATATAAGTTAAATCATAATAACCATTAAGGGTAGAATGGTAATTTTGACAATTTGACAATGGTAATTGGTCATTTAGACCAAACGGGTCAAAAGGTGAAATTATCACCCTTTGACAATATCGACTAATGGGTTGTCAAGTTGCATGATTTTTTTTAGAATAAATAGCACATGGATGCTTACATCGCTATCACTTAGTAGCAACTAAGGAAAGGTATTGAAACGGGTCGATATATTGATCCGAGCCAGGTATGTATAATAATACAATACACCATGTAGAATTTGGAGTTTTATAACAGTTAGACAAGGTTAAAATAAGATATTCGGTTATCTTTTAGGTAAGCGAATAAATTGAGTTATGATTATGGTGTTTTAGAAACATATTGGTTTCTAAACAAGAATATGGTTAAAAGGTCGGACTTTGGGGTTCAAACAAGCACTAATAGTCCTTCGTCGTAAAAGAATGACTAAAATCGACCAAAACGCCCTTGTAGGCTAAATGGAACAAATGACCCATAGAGGTTGTTTGGAAACGAGTTTTATGACTAGGTAAATATTTAGAATAAGTATAGAAGTTGAAAGATGTGATATGTTAGTCACATAGCTCTATTTGAGTCTTGCCGTAAAATAGCAATCCGAAGGGTAAAACTCGGAACATATAGACATACACATTTAAATCCACACACATATAGTTGTAGTGGAAGATTTCTTGATAAGAAATGTAGGAATAAGATGCTAGAAAAGAAGGAAGGTGATTTCAAGCTTTAAAGTGCTTAAATACCCTTAACGGGTCAAAATAAGCATACGAGCGAAAACGTGATTAAACGGTGTAATAAACCTATGATTAGAACCTAATATAGTAGGTAACATTAATTTGAAGAAGTGTAGGTGAGGTAGGAATCAAACGAATATGTTCGTTTGATAAAATGCATAAACGGGTCAAAAGTGGGAAATAAGGCGATAAGCCGAAGACTTAAAAGTCTGAAATTTTATTATGTAGAATTTTGGATTTTAACTCCACAAGATGGAGAATTAAATTACAGACGCGTAGGAAAAAGAATCGGGTAAAACGGATCAATAACGAAGAAGTTATGGCCGTTTCCGTAAAAACTGGCATAGCTGAACTGAGCTGTAGACCTGCTGATGCAGGGGCCACCGTAAATTACGGTGTCCACCGTAATTTACGGTGGAGTTGAAAGGCTTTACGGTGGACCTCTTCTGATTTACGGTGGAGGCCAGATTGAGAATCTTGTTTTGGTGATCAATTGTTACTTGGACTCGATTAGACACGTTTTAAACCCCCGTAAGACTAATGTATTTCATGTTTATGAAATGTAGGTATATTTTGGATGCCGAAAGACGATCAAGCTCAACGAAGAACCGAACACGATAAATATACACGCTTCCGCACTTTGTCACGTTGTAAATTTTAAACAACGAATTTCGATCACGTTACGTAGAATAAATTATAAATTGTAAAAGTTTTAATAAACCCGTATTTCCAAATGTTTATGTAATCTTAGTTACATGGTTGTTTTACGTAAAATTTACGTTAAACCTTGATTTATAAGAACGGGTGTTACAAAACGGCTGCTAAATCACTGCCGTTTGGGGTTGCGTTTGCAGCCGTTTAAACGCCCGTGCCCAAATAACAAAGCTAACAAGTCAAACAAAGATCAGAATTCACATGAAACACTAATGATTTAAATCTTTCTTTTTTATTGAATAACAATATCGATCAACAACTTCAACTTTTCCACATAAATTTTAGTACAATCAAGCACTATGCGTCGACAATGTTGGCTTATGTTGAAAATATATCATATTGTCAACTTACTTCAAGAGGAGAATGTGTGAAAATATAATGTTAAGTCGAGCGTAGTAACGAAAAGAAGGGTGAGGTTCAAGGATACATTAGAATCCTATCAACACGAATAACAATCAGATAAGCAAACACGAATAACAATCAGCAACACTTAACATGATTCAGCCTAGACTTCAAATTCAAACAACACCTATGAAAAACTCAAACCTGATTTATCGGAATTCCTGAATCAAATCAGATCTGAAACATGAATCGACATGTGATGAGTTCATATAGAATACATAAATCACTAACACAGTTCAAAACAAATAGATAATCATTCAAAACAGTTTGTAATTTAGGAAAGTTCAATAAAAAATCACCGAATCGCATCAAATCAGTCACGTTTTCACTGTAAACAGTTTAGAGAGTTCAGTGGCTAAACCCTAACAAGTCAAACAAATCAACACTAATCAAAGCTTAACCAAACCCTAATTTACGAAAGTTCAATCACTAACCAAACCCTAACTTACCTAAAAAACATCTAATTTACAGATAAAATACAAAAAAAAAAAAAATCAAAATTACTTAAAGAGGTTGAGTAAATACCTGTTTTATACTTCGAATTCGTGTCGTATACGGTCGATTTTGTCAGTCGCCTTCGTATGCTCTCTTCTTTGTGTGTTTTTGAGATTTGGGGAAGAACAGAGCTGCGTAGGTATTTCCCTGATTTAAATCAGTACCTCTACGCAGCGTAGAGATCCCTACGAAGCGTATAAGAATAATAAGTTTACCATTTTACCCTTCTGTTTGGGGCAATACGAGGCTGAAAATAAGGGTAAAAAGGTCATTTACCATCCCCTATCTAAAGAGCGTATGGACCTCTACGCTGCGTATTATTATTATTATTATTTGTTATTATTATTATTATTATTATTGTTATTATTATTATTATTATTATTCTTATTATTGTTATTGTTATTATTCTTGAAATTTACAGACGCTGCGTAGAGCTCCATACGCAGCGTATACAAAGGTTGTAAAATGACCTTTTTACCCTTTCAATTAGCCTCGTATTGCCCCAAAAACAAGGGCAAAATAGTAATTTAACATATATAGGTTTTGAAATTTTGGTTTGGGGGAAATTGTCCGCCTTTTACATACGCTGCGTATGGATCCATACGCTGCGTATAAAAATGCTCATTTTACTGTTTTGCCCTTCTGTTGAGGCAATACGAAGCCAAAAACAGGGGCTTTTTTGTCCTTTGCGTAGGGATCCATACGCAACGTATATAAAGTTCCATTTTTTTTATTTTTTTTTGTGTTTTCCTTTGATAAATAATACAAAAATTATGAATTATAAAAATTAAAAATGATACAAACTTTATAAATTAAAAAAATTCTACAATTTACAAAAATACAAGTTTCCGGTTAATCTTCGATATCATTTATACTCGGTTCTCTGTCTTTGTCTGAGTCTGCTTTAGGATTGATTAACTCGTAGTAGTGCTGTAACCGCGGTCTATACATTTCTTCCCACCGTTCCGCAGCTATTGATCGATGTGTCGACCACAACGGGGTCGCTAAAGGCATGGGGTAGTCTCCTTCCAACTTAGCATGTATCAAGTGTCCCCCGTCAACATGTACGAGCATTATCGCTTGAGGTCGTGAATCTAGTGGGGCATCCGTTAATGGGAAGATGGTAGTGCTCCATTCGATGCTTAGCACGTGGAGGACAATATTATACCTTTGCGCTACGAGAAGCCCTACATGGGGCATTTCCATCCAGTGACTTGGACCGCACGCTTTCAATGAATGTCATTCGATGCTCTTACGTATTCGTTTAAAGTCTCCTTTGTTATATGTTTCGAATACATGCTTCCAACGCGCCTCGTTATGGTCAATCTCCAGTAGTAAATCTCTACGAATATTGGGCCATGCGTGTTCCAGAAAACCTAACCCGACAGCCACAGACCTGTACCCACAATGACCGTCTGGGGTCACATCTTGTATACGCGATATGTAAGAGTGAAACTCTGATGGAATTTGATCCTTAAACCTCTCAATGCTTAACAAGTGCTCGTCCCCCTTCATTAATGGAAAACCCTTATCATCCCGCGTCTCCTTCTTTTTATAACTCGTTGAACTGTCTCGTTGCATTTTAGGTTTTTCAGACTTTACAACCGAACCAGTTCCACTAGAGCCCTCTGACGGTACGCATGAGCTGTGTCGGGGTAAATCGTACCTATGTTTGGGGGAAGCAGTATATACGTTGCTGTCCTCGCCATAGGAGCTGTATCTCGCAGCTTCGTCTAACCTCGCAGCTTCATCTAGCCTTTCTTGTACTTTCTTTGATGTAGGCCGACCGCGAGTATTTTGCTGGACGATCGGTGGTTTCTTGGTTGACGATTTCGGGGTGAAGACCGCTTTTATCTTTGAAAGCAAACTCTTTTGCTGAACGGGGGACTGCGCCTCTAAATGTTGCCGTACATTATTTAGCTCTGCTACAACATCGACCTCCTCGTCTACCAGTTTACACGGGAGCAAGTCAAGCTTACGCTAGAATACATCTATGTCGTCGAGTTGTATCATACGCCCTGCAAGCACACGGCAATCCATAGCCAAGCCACATATGGCAACCACATGATGCGTTAAGTTTCCGCAACACCTCCATCATCCTCAGAAGCTTTTTTGCCAGCAAATCAAGTGCTTCATGGGAAACCTTTCCACGTAGGTTGTCCAACAGTCGGTGTCTGTGGTGGTTCATCGTTTTTTCGATGCTCTCAGTGAAACTGTTTTGTATTTCATCGTACTGAGTTTCAACTATATCAATGACGCATCTTGCTATTCGCTCCAATGAACTCCGGCGCGTAACGTATCTTTTTAAATTTGCGTGCTGGCTCTCAACTCTGTTGGTGGTGCGCTGACCAAAGTTGCGACACTTATCGGTCCACGCATAAACGAACATTTCTTTATAGTCTTTGAGCCAGTTTTCGTAGACGTAATCATAGACGCCTGTAAAAATAAAATAATGAAATGTAAAAGCGTGTGTAAAATATAATAGATTGGGTGAGTCGTTTGTTGAAGGAACACTTACTTTCTCGGTTGGCAAGCACGAGTCGGTTATACATTTTCTCCAAGTTGTACTTGTACATGGGCTCTGATGAAGATTCGCACAATCTCCGCCAGTACGACATAAATTTCCCCCAATCTTCTTTATTGAACCCTTTCTTGCATTGTCTAGCTATATTTTGTTGGATGTGAAAGTGGCATAGAAGCCTGGTTGCGTTCGGGAATACTTTAGAACACGCGTTAATTAGGGCAAGCTCCCTATCCGTGACTATCACACGCGGCATCATACATTCATGCAATATTGACTTGATCCGCTCAAGCACCCACACGTAGTTACCCCTTCGTTCTTTACAAATAACGGCATGTGCGATACAAAAAGACTTGTTGGTCGACGTCATACCCACAACCTGGACAAATGGCATGTTGTAGAGGTTTGTTTTGTAGGTCGCGTCGATCAACATCACGTGCGGGAATGCACGCCACATAGTGATTGAATAAGGATGAACAAAGAAAATCTCTGTTACGACATCTGTTTTGGGTTCCTGTCGGGTGTCGTAAATGAATCGGTGGTCATGCAGCAGGCTTTCCAGTGCCTGAATAGGATTCTTTCCGTCCATTATTGTCGCTCTTATTTTTTGTACCGCATTTTGCACGTCTTTCTGAACGTGCAGGCTGTCGGGGAACTGCTTTCTTAGGGTTTGAAATATGATACGTGGCTCCATGTTTTGAGCAGTTAGCTGCTCCACTAGCTTGTATTCGGCTTTAGTAAATCTTCGCACAAAAGCGTGGCCCAACAGACTCGTCGTAGGTTCGTGGTTATGGTTCGCACAGTCCACTTTTAACTCCCACGTGTCATTCGTCACGTCCCGGATGGCGAGTAATGAAAATGGGCAACCGATTTTTTTGCTACCAGCTTTCCTAACTGTTGCTTTACTACGGTGCTCACCACTACGGTCGCACACAAGCCATACCATCCCAGTAGTACCGCCAATATTTTTTGATCGGCGGGTAACAATTACGTAACCATACTCCTTTCCCGTTTCTTGTACCCAATTCTTCAAATCAGTTAGAGACATGAAACGCTAAAAAAAGTTACGTTAATAATAATAATAATAATAATAATAATAATAATTATAATTATAATATAATTGAAACTCATACTTCAGGGACTAATATGGTCATTATTGAAACTATTTTAACTGAATGGTTTAACCAGGTTAACTTTCATATAAAGATTTATTCTTTAAACACTAACTCAGTTAGCATACTTAACTGAACAGTACAGGGACCATTTGTGTCAATTTTCGAAACTTCAGGGACCATTTGTGTCAATTTTCGAAACCTCAGGGACCATTTGTGTCAATTTTCAAAACTTCAGGGACTATTTTTGTAAAATTTGAAACTTCAGGGACCAAAGTGTAAATATATAAAAAATTGGTAATAATAATAATAATAACAATAATAACAATAATAATAATAATAATAATAATAATAATAATAACAATTATAATTATAGTATTTTAACAATAATAACAATAATAATAATAATTATAATATTTTTAACAATAATAATAATAATTATAATTATAATTATCATATTTTTAATAATAATAATAATTATTATTTTAATGTGATACCTCATTTATTTGAAACGGATTGCCCGGGGTAGATGGTTCATAAAGTGATGTATCGTATCCACTGTATCCACCTTCACCCACGTATCCACTGTAACCACCTTCACCCCCATATCTATCGTATCCACCTTCACCCCCGTATCCACTATAACCACCTTCACCCCCGTATCCACCTTCACCACCGTATCCACTGTAACTTCCGTATCCACCATCATCCCCGTATACCCCGTAACCCGGATACGATTGCTGCGTCGGGTAATATGGTTCATCAACAGGTGCATTCTCAGCACCGTATCCACTTTGTTGCACGTACGGAGATTCATACCCGTATCCGTAATCTGGATACACTTGATGCGCCGGGTAATTTGGTTCATCAACAGGTGGAGTGGGAGTCTTGTTCAAGTCTGGCAACTGTGTTTTTTGATCAATAGGGACTCCAGACACAACCTCCTCCTCCTCATTGGCAGCATTTGCTCCCCATGTGTCGTTAGAATAGCGATTACCGAAATAATTATCGTTCCAAAATGATGACATTTTAACAAGATTGAACAAAAACAGAACAAATGATTTTGGTTTAGTGTGTAAATTGTTTACTGAAGAAGAAGATGAAAAAGAAAGCAGAGGGGATTGAATTCGAATTGTGAACATATATGAATAGATGGATAAATAGACTTTCATGTGACACTTCAATAGGTAGCGTATTGCTCTCTACTCCCCGTATTACTTTATTCACGTGCCTGGACAACATCGTATCGATGTCAAATCAGTCTGACATACGCTGCGTATTGACCACTACGCAGCGTATAGGGTTACCTCTATACGCTGCGTATTGATCACTACGCACCCTATGTCAGACTGATTTGACATGGTACTAGGTTTGACTGTCTGGTCATGCACCTACCCCTTACATACGCTGCGTATAGGCCTCTACGCAGCGTATTGAGGTAACCCTATACGTTGCGTATTGATCAATACGCAAGTGGCCCGTAGTCTAATAAATTGTTTTTCTCCTTTGCTATCCACCATTTTATCTTGGCTTTTGGATTCTTGAGAATAATCGACATCCGGGTAAGACACCGAGTCCTTGACCACTTCTCATATACCTCCTTTCATGAATTAAAAATTCGAAAAGGGTGAGGCCCGAGTGATCCGAATGAATCTGTGTGGCTGCCATAAGGTTTGTGTTAGGCCACTCCAACATGTATCGTCACAAAGTTGAACCCGATCGATCTTGTTGAGACTTGACCCATTGCTAGACATAAATGTTAAACCCAAACTCCACAAACTCGAACCCGATAGACTACTACTAGACCCATCGCTTGACGTAAAAATTAGCTCCCATGGACTTCTGTTTTTCATTTCTATGAAAATATATTTGGATAGATTTGTAATGGATTGACAACTTTTAATCCTCTCATCTTTAATTACTTTCCCCAAACAATTTCTACTGAGCAAAGTGCACCACAACGTGTAGGATTCAAACCTACATCATGATTTTATCTTTTAAACATGTGAATATGAAACAAGTATACATTTCGGATGCTATTTCCTCTAATGCAAGATTCCGAAATACTATGTTAGCTCCTCGGAAGTTGTCTGGCGTGTGCCTAAAAATCATTCACTAAACTAGTGACAAGGTGGTCATTGGAAGATTTTGTTTTTGAAAATTTTAAAAGCCCCAGATTAATTAACATGACACACGACATGTTACAATATTATTTTTCACGGGTTTCATCTCTGTCCTCTACCCGTTTCATGATTAACATCTTTATTTTTGTATGATTTAGTTCTTAAATCGTAAGACAAATACTTGCACTTGGAAAGACGGGTACAAGTTTTTTTAAAAGTTAAACCAACACAATATGTCCTAAATCATCATAATTCAATTTCAAATGAACATATATTTACAATAAAGTGTTAAAAACATACTATTGTTACATAAATGTAAAACAATTTATACACTATTACATAGATTATATAAGCTGCATCACAACACACAATTCCAAAGCAACAATATACAAACAAGGAGCATTTCAATCTATTAAGGTGAACCTTGTTGCTAAGGATTTATCTTATTTTTATTCTTCAAATTCTTAGCCAATTTAGTAGCAGAACTTGCCATAGTCTCACCCATCATCGTGGAAACATGCTTCTTTTTTGGAGGGATAACGCTTGCTGGTTTCTCCTTTGTCTTCCCTCCTCCCTTTGTGTTTTTCTGGTAGCTATCTCCTTGCGCTTTGTCTGCCATTGATTTTCTTTTGCCAAGATTTTCCCAATCACCGTAGACTATTGTTGTGTATCAAACAAAACAACCTTAGCAATTCACAATGGATGATATGTTAGGTTATATACAAGTAAAGTTCCCCACATCCTGGAACTTACAAATATTTTTCTTTCTTCTTGTTGAGTAATTTACATTGTTTGTTTGCGCTTGCTGTAAGTTATTTAGTATATTTGAAATTTTCAACTTTCAAGTGTCATTAAGTGTTTTGTGTGAACATTTATTCATCAAAATCCTAGAAGTTAATCTTAAATTTCATGGCTATCGTATGCAAAATTACAATGTCTGCGTGGAAGGGCATAACTAGTATTAAATGGCAATCTGGGTGTGCATGGGTGTGGGCTATTATGTGTTACATTAGAGGCTACTTGCTAGTCTAATTAGTTCCCATGTGAATGTTCCTTTTCATTTCTGTGTAAATATATAGGGATTGATTTTTTAAGGGTTAATAAATTTAATTCCTCTTATTCTTAAATAGTTAACTCGAACAGTTTCAATTGCCAAGCAAAGTGCACCACCACGCATTGGCTTCAAACAAAGATAGTTTGCCTAATTAGTCCCCATAGAATTTTCCTTTCAGTTCTATTTATTATATTGGTATAGATTTTTTAAGGTTTGATATATCACCACATCTTCAGCAAATGTCCTGTCCTGGAAACGTCCAGGTATTTTTCATCATTGTTGTTGGGTAATTTACATAGTTTGTAATGCCTTAGCGTTTCTTAGTATATGATGTTTGAAGTTTCAACCGCCATTAAGAGTTGTGTGCAAACGCTTATGTATCAATATCCTAGAACTTTATCTTAAATTTCATGGTTGTTGTAGGCATAATTTCAATGTGTGTGTGGATGGGCAGAATTTGTATCAAATGGCAATCAGGGTGTGGGTGTGGGCTGATACTGGTTACATTACAGGCTACATCCTCGTCTACTTAGTTCCAATGTAAATTTTCCTTTTCATTTCTATGTAAATATATTGGTATGGATTTTTTAAGGGCTGATAGCACTACTAAATGTTGGATTCAAACATAAATCTTTTTATTTTTTATTTTTATAAACATGTGAATATTAAACAAGTATATGATTTGGATTCTAACTCTTGTACTTCAACATACAATCATGGTTAAAGATCATTAACTAAACTAGTGAAAATTGGTAATTGCAATATCATGTTTTTGAATGTTTTTAAAACCTGTTTAACATGATTCATGGATTTATTCATCGTCCTCTTCACCCTTCCATGATTCACCACTTTTTTTCTTTACGTTTTAGTCTATATACTTGAGATATAATGAGTAATCTTTCTATTGTCAAACATTTAACACTTGTGTCACTTTTTATTAGGGCAATTAAGCATATTATTAGCTGCCAGCACTTGATCGATCAACTTGAACCCTGTTCCTTGGAATTTATCTTATAGTTATTGTTCATAGTTTTAGCCAATTTGGTGAAAGAGCCAGTCATATAATAGGCCATTCTTGTCGAAACAAGCTTCTTTTTTGCCTGCTAAAGAGCTGCATCCTATTTTTAAGGTGTTTAAATTTGATGCTCGGTCGATCTGCCATTTATTTAGTTTTTTACAAAACCTTTCTCCAAATACAACTAACAATTATAAATGTTCTATACGAAACCAAACACTTAATACAGTTCTGAAACGTTTATGCACTCTAATATATACCGGTAGAGCTTCCCACATCTCCTAAATCACGTGTGTGAGCCATGGCCTACAAACTGGAACTAATACAAACGTACTATTATTATTATTTGTTTTTTCAAGTGACAAATCTATTAATGTAAAAGAACATATAATGTCTTAAATCATAAGAATTCAATTTGGTAAGTATGAAACACTAAAAACATACTTTTTGTTTACAGTAGGGGGAAGTTTTTTATACATTGTATTACATAGTTATAAGCTAAAAGATACATAACAGTATAACACACAATACACAGTAACTATATAGCACTTCAATCAATGTAAACCATATTGCTAAGGATTTATCTTATTTTTATTCTTCATATTTTTAGCCACTTTGGAGACAGAACCTGCTACAAACTCTCCCATCATGGTGGAAACATGCTTCTTTTTTGCAGGAATAACAGTTACAGGTTTGGATTTTGTTGTTCCTTCTCCCTTCGTGTTTTTCTTGTAGCTATCTTTTCGCGCTTTGTCAGCCATTTAATATATTCTTTTGCCAAGCTTTTCCCAGTCACCTTAGAGTCTTTGTGTATCAAACCAAATAACCTTAGCAATTCACCAAGGATGATATGTTATAATATATAGAGATAGAGCTCCCCACATCTCCACAAATGATGTGAGTCAACCATTGTCCTCGAAGTTACACATGTTATTCATACTTGTTGCTAGGGTAATTTACATAGTTTGTGGTGTCTTGGTGTTTCTAAGTATTTGATTTTTTAAAGTTTCAACCATCAAGGAGTGTTGTGTTCGAACACTTATCATCAATATCCTAGAACTAGTATCTAAAACTTAATCTAAAACTTCATGGATGTTGTAAGCCTAATTTCAATGTGTGGGTGAATGGACAAAACTAGTATCAAATGGCAATATGGGTGTGGGCTACTGTGGGTTAAATTAGAGTCTACATGGTTGTAGGGTTAATGCTCCTCTAATTAGTTCCCATGTGAATTTCGTTTTCCTTTCTATGTAAATATATTGATGGAGATGAATTTTTTAAGGGCTGATAGATTTTAATTCCTCTTATCCTTAATTGGTTTCCTCAAACAATTTATATGGCCAAACAAGTACATGGTTTGGTGCTATTTCATGTAATGCAAGATTCCAAGATGCCACACAATTTGTTTTCAAAGCTCTCTTGTATCTGTTAAAAAATCGTTAACAAAATACTGAAAATTGGTTGCTGTAGGATTATGTTTATGAACCTTTAAACCTCTTTAACACTCCACACATGACACATTACAATATTATAATTGCATGATTTATGAATTTCATCATATGGTACTCTTCTCCTTTTGTGATTAACCTCTTTCTTTCTTGATTTACGTCGTAGTACGTCTTTATATACTTATTCTATGAGTAAATATTTCTTTTTAATTAAAGATGATAAAATGTCTTAAACCATAAGAATCCAGTCTCATTATATTGTATAATAATAATGAGACACTGAAAAACAAACTTTTGCTACTGAAAAAAAATATATACTTTAAATTGGTCATATATTATTCACAGTTGTTGGTTAATGGGTTTAGATAATTAAGTCTTTGCTAGGAGTACAACTTTTTTTCAACGTTAAAAGAATATAAGATGTCTCAAATCATAAGAATTTAATTTCATACATTTAAACATATCGTAACTAAGAACAATAGAAACATACTATTGCTACAGAAACAGGATACAATAATAAACTCCATTACATAGTTTACAACACAACACATTGTTATAATATATATATATATACAAACACACTCATAACTAGCATTTTAATCAATAGGATGTTCCCTGGGATTTATCTTTTTTTTATCCTTCACATTATTAACCATTTTTGTGACGGAACCTGCCACAAACTCACCCATCCTTGTGGAAACAAACTTCTTTTTGGCAGGGATAACGGATGCAGGTTTCACCTTTGACGTCCCTCCTTCCTTCGTGTTTGTTTTATGGTAGCTTTGCTTGTTATCTGCCATTGCTATTTTCTTTCGCAAAGCTTTTCCCCGATCACCGCAGACTATTCTATTGCTTTGTATCAAACCAAATAACCTTTGCAATTCACAAATGATGACATGTTAGTCGTGTTTATATAGAAGTAGTAGAGTTCCCACATCTCCACAAATGATATGTGCGAGTCCACCAATCTCCTCGAACTTGCACATAATTTTCATTGTTCTTGTTTGGTAATTTTCATAGTTTGTGTGTTTCTTAGTATTTGATTTTCAAGTTTCAAATATTGATGATTGTTGTGTGGAAGCACTTATCTTTCATTATCCTGGAACTTTATCATAAATTTCATGGTTGATGTAGGTAGAACTTCAATTGTATAAAGATGGGTGTGCATGGGTGTGTGTTACATTATAGGCTACAAACAACAACTACTAGAAAAGGGCAAATTTTCCTATGTAATTTTCTGATAAAATATTTTTGTTTTTGGAAATTCCTACAAATTTTCTAAGAAAAGATTATTATTTTTTTTCAAAATGAAATGGCAAAGAGGTGTGGTTTTTTTTTTCTTTTTCTTTTTTTTTTTGTGTGGTGGATGTGGGCTAATGTGGGTCATGTTAGAGGCTACATGGTTCAAGGGCACATCAAATTAGTTCCCATGTGAATTTTATTTTTTTATTTTTGTGTGAACGTATTGGGATAGATTTATTTAGAAATGATAAATTATAATTCCTCTCATCTTTAATTAATTTCTCCAAACATTTTCTACCGACAAGCAAAGTGAAATGCTATGTGTTGGATTCAAACATTGTAGGACCGAGTTTCGTGACCGAAACCGTGATTCGCGTGAGATCGGTTCAAGACGGGAGAGATTAGCGATAAACAAACAACTTTGTATTGATCCGGTAATAAAACATTACAAATCGGCCCGATTAATGATAACCGAACCATACCAAAGAAGTATACATCCGGGGAGAGACCAAGTGGTGATCTCTCCCGATGAGGTCTCAAACCTCCTAAAATCTCCTTATGTTGCAAATGGCAAGGGTTTTCTATTTATAGTCACACCCCTTGTCTTGCAAACACACACGGTCAAACAAATAACCCTCTCGTTTGACCACTTCAAACGAGCGGGTCAATACACGTTCGTTTGACCGTTTCACTAACTATTACAAATTCAGCGTAAAATAATAACTAATCTATTCGACAAGCATCGGACACAAAATCTGCATCAACAAATTCCCCCTTGTCCGTTGCTGTCGAATGCCGAAAATGCAACTACAATCGATCTTCAGTCAAGTATTCATCTTCTCTGTGTTAACAAATTCCCCCTTGACCGATGATCCAGGTAAGTAGTATCTTGACGCTCCTTGTAAAATATTTCCCCCTTAAAGTACGCGTATCCGTGTTGGGTGTTGTGCAATTTCCTCAAAAGGCTCAATTGACCGATCTTCCGCTGATCTTCCAATACTCTAACCGGCATTTGATAAGGGTTCCATTCTTTAAAAACTGCATCAAGTCTTGATCTTGTCATAAGAACTCTATTTCATACAAGCATACTACATTGATAGAGATTTCTGGTGAACTGTCTTCTGTAAACCGTCTTTGTGGAATCGACCAAGTAATGCACTTTAATCTTCAGCATCAACACTCAGGAAAGTCAGCTAGACCAAGTGTATCCCTTGCAAGCTCAACCAGCATGCTTAGTTGAACTACATCCAGATCTCATTGTCTCGCCTTTGTGAAGTTGACCACGTAATGCACTACGGATCTTCAGCATCAGTACTCAGGAAGTCAGCTAGACCAAGTACATCGTTTGCAAACTCAACGAATTGAGTTACCCCCAGATCCCTGTAAAATCCCAAAGAAACATCAAACCCAAAACCGAATCCTGCAGGCCTTCAGTCTTGAACTATCAGCTTTCATAAAGATTCCCCAGGTCTTCAGTGAACAGCGCTTTTGTAACTACTGTAGACTTTAGAAACCTGTATTTTTCCGTGCAAAACCCTTCACGCTGGCTGGAGAATTAATTAAAATCCTCAAATATGTGTATGTGCAAAACATTCCACGCCGAACCGTTTGTATCACCAGAAAATCACAAACTCTACCACCTGTGATTGCGTTTAGAAATTTACCGAAGAAATTCAACATATGAAAATTTTTATTCCCCCATTTCTTTGGTAAAGTCTCTAAACCTTAACAGATTCTTTCCACTTCAAAGAAACTGTCGTCAAGTGTTCACCAATTCCCTCCACTGAGCGGAACTGTCGTCAATCTTCATTGAATGTTCTCGGTTCCGAAAAATCACGAAAACGACTTTCTTCTTTGCATATTCTAGTTGAATAAGAACGTCCCCTAGTACCCCGTAGGATCCGACTTGTATCCCTCCAAAGACTTTGTGAACTCGTTAGGACCGGTATTGACATTCTAGGTTCATTCATTCGTTACCAAATGCGAGAATATGACAATAAATAAAAAAGATTTCTTCGTTGCATATTCTAGTTGATAAAGAAATTTCGCCTAGTACCCCGTAGGATCCGACTTGTATCCCTCCAAAGACTTTGTGAACTCGTTAGGACCGGTATTGACGTTCAAGGTTCATACGTTCGTTTTCAAATGCGAGAATATGACAATAAACAAAATGCTTTCGAACATTTACGAATAACCGGTAACAATCATAAATATTGACGTGCGGAAGTGAACATACCGTTTTGTTTTTGGCCCATAATAGTCGCGTCACCATTTTTGACATTTGCATCGGTAACCGTGACTACCCCACATTTTTCAAAAAATAATCAAGTTCTCATCATCTTTTTTTTTTTTTTTTTTTAAATCAAAATGTTTTCATCATTCCGCATCATCCCGCGCGCTCCAAGATCCCGTACGAATTTTGACCTTGATATTTGGAAGCCCGATTCAAATAATCTTCGCGAACACCCGACCAAAACTGATCAACATTCCATCACCACTAATAGTTTTTTTTTTTTTTTTTTTTTTTTTTTAAATTGCAGCATTGGGCCTGTACCTTAGCCCATGTAACTAATCTGCCAAATGAACAGCCCAATCTATGATCAGTGGGCCCAACAAAAAAGGAGACCTAGCTGCCAATTCACCTTTCCTGTCAACAATAACTTGGTACAGCCGCAACTTAACACTTTTAGGTCTCTCTCCTCTCTGCGATTCACACATCAAAAACTTGAAGCCAACCTCCATTGATCGAATCAATATTCCCACTCAAACCTTCATTCAGAAAACATTTAAAGCCCCAAAAATTGAACAACATCAGTTGCTACACCATCTCTCTGTGCGATACCAAACAACTCAACCTCCGATTCACTCTTTGTTTCTTCTCTTTCGCTGCATACACCACCACCAAAATCTAATTTCCACTAAAACAACATCAGTGGCCACCAGCTCTAAGATCAGCCGACATCTCTTTTCTGCGATACAACAAACATCAAACTTCAGCCGACAAGAACAATCAATAATCAATACCAGCAAACTCTTCTTCTTCGATGCAACATAAGCAGCAGCCGACATCTTCATCGGAGATTCAAACTCCGATCAACTCCAAACAGCCGACATCCTCTCCGATTCCAACTTCATGTGCGACTGTCATGAATGTCTTGTGCGACTGACTGATAATCTTGTGCGAGCCTCAATATCTTGTGACAAAACAAATCTTGTGCGAGCCAACAAGGACGACGATCTGGATCCTTCGGTGATATCCTTCGGTGGTCGAAAGATATCCTTCGAGGATCATCTTTCGAAGATATCCTTCGGTGAAGAAACCCCAGTTATCCTTCGGTGATATCCTTCGGTGATATCCTTCGGTGGTCGAAAGATATCCTTCGAGGATCATCTTTCGAAGATATCCTTCGAATCTTCAAGCAGCCGCCAAGAACATCAAGAACACAACCTCTGTTCAATTTGCAGATTTGACAAAAACATTGTATTTTTGATTTTTGATGATGATAACTTGATTATATAGGTGAAAAACATAAAACCGAACACTTGTTTCAGCACAGATCTGAATATTCGGGTCCAGATCTGAGTTTTTCTCATTTTCACCCAACTTTTCTTCTTGAACAAAAATCACTAAAATCACAGATCTAGAGCACATGTGACTTAGTAAACGGTTAGATTTACTAAATCGGGCACCATGGCTCTGATACCAATTGTAGGACCGAGTTTCGTGACCGAAACCGTGATTCGCGTGAGATCGGTTCAAGACGGGAGAGATTAGCGATAAACAAACAACTTTGTATTGATCCGGTAATAAAACATTACAAATCGGCCCGATTAATGATAACCGAACCATACCAAAGAAGTATACATCCGGGGAGAGACCAAGTGGTGATCTCTCCCGGTGAGGTCTCAAACCTCCTAAAATCTCCTTATGTTTCAAATGGCAAGGGTTTTCTATTTATAGTCACACCCCTTGTCTTGCAAACACACACGGTCAAACAAATAACCCTCTCGTTTGACCACTTCAAACGAGCGGGTCAATACACGTTCGTTTGACCGTTTCACTAACTATTACAAATTCAGCGTAAAATAATAACTAATCTATTCGACAAGCATCGGACACAAAATCTGCATCAACAAACATACATCATTTTCTTTATCTTGTTACATATGTGATAATTAAACAAGTACGTAGTTTGGATGCTATTTCTTGTAATACGAGATTCCAAGATGTTATATAATTGGTAGAGGCATATGCCTATTAAAGGATAGGTCCTAGGTTTAAACTTAGGCAAGTACGTTTAATTTAGGATTATTAGTGTAATAAAGTAGGAGCAAATGTTGTCAACAAAAAACAAAATATAATTGGTCTTTAAACGTACCTGGTATGTGCTAAAAATCATTAACTAAACAAGTGAAAAATTGGTCGTTGTAAGATTATATTTTTGTCAAAGTAAAAGTATAAAAAATGAATCACCTTTGTTTAAAGAGTAAATTGCCATTTTAGTCTCTTAGTTTTTGTCCAAATTGCCATTTTAGTCCAAATAGTTTTTTTTCTCCTCTGGGTCCCTTACTTTTCCTTTTTCTTGTCATTTTGATCACATTGCCTAACTTAGTATAAAACCAGGTATTAATCAGGGGTATTTTTGGCATTAAATTATGTTGGTGCACTTGTGTCTGTACTTTGTCTGTATTCGGTCTGTTTGTAAACAATGTCCTGTAAGTTGACCTAGTCAACTATCCTCCTAGTTTGACTTGGCCAATAAGTTAGTAATATGTTTGTTTGTCTGTATCGAAGGATAGCTCCTCGAAGGATACTGTTGATCCTTCGAGGTGCTCGAAAGATATGCTTCGATTGATAGACCTCGAAGGATCATCCTTCGAGGTCCCTGCTGATCCTTCGAAAGCATTGTCATCGATAGATGATCCTTCGGACCATCTATCGGATCCTTCGGACCAGACATGTTGAGCTGGGTATATAAATACCCATGCAGTGTGTTGTTTTAGTATGATACACACCCGAGAGATAGAGAGCATTCTGCTGAAAACACACACACACACACTTTGAGAGTTTGCAAACTGATTGTAAACATTGTGCTTGTAACCGGAACCTTTCATACGCATTAATACAAGTTGTGTTAATCGTTGAGTCTTGTGTGTTCTTGTGTTTGTTCTTGCATCATCCCGGTTTGCTTGCTAGCTTGGATTCCGCACTCGCTAGTGAGTTAGTATAACAAGGTTTAGGTTTGTTCTCGATCCTCCGAGAGGGACCTACAAGTGGTATCAGAGCCTCGCTCTTTACCTTGTTTAAAACCGGGTGTTTGTTCGAGTTCTTGGTGTGTTTGGACACTTGATTTAGCACCCGTTTTTGGTAGTTTTTCTTGCATCTTTGAACTGAAAAACGGTTTCTAAACCTTCGGGAGTGTTCAAGGTTGGGTTGGGTAACTTGAAAATTTGTTTTTGAGAAACTTTGAATTTTTCCGACCAAATTCCGGTCATATCTCCGGTGACAGGTTCTGGATAAGGTGTTGTCCATTTTGGGAAAACTTTTCAAAGTTGGTGAAAAGTTGTGTCTGCACATACCTTCTGCCGAAAGTAGTGCACCAACCCATCACCTTTCCCACCTACCCGTCACTTTGTGTCAGTGTGTCAGAAACTTCCGAAAGATATCTTTCGACTTAGAAACAGCTCGAAAGATTAGCATCTTTCGAACAGTCTTTCGAAGTCTAAGTTTTATCCTTCGTTTCTGGAATCTTTTCGAAAGTTAGTTGTCCGAAAGATAAGGATTTATCTCGAAAGATAAGGATCTTTCATTGTGAATCCTTCGAGATCAGTATTCGAAAGATAAATATCTTTCGAACTGTGAATCTTTCGATAAAACTCTACGAAAGATAAGGATCTGTCATTTGTGAATCTTTCGAAGACTTTGTTCGAAACTCAACAGTAATCTTTCGATCACTGTTGGTCCTTCGAACCAGTCTTGATCTTTCGAACAGGTCTATATCCTTCAATTCTTGTCTGTTTGCATTTAACAGTTTGTGGTTGTGTAGGTTATTTATTAATATTTGATCAAGATGAGTTGTACAAGTCCTTGGGATTGGAGTTTGAACTCACAATCTAGTCAAGAACTAACTACTGCTGATGCTTGGGCTAAGAGTATGTTTCCGTCGCCATCAATCAGTCCAAGTCAATGGGCTTTGGTATCCAATCAAAGTCAAAGTATTCAAAACCTTTTGATCAGTGAAAGCGAAACGGGAAGCAACAATCGTCCTCCAAAGCTAAATCATATGAACGATTTTCCTTCATGGAAAAACCGCTTCCACACGTATGTTCAAGGGCAAAGCACTGATCTTTGGACGTGTTTCATCAATCCATTCAATGCTGCTCTTGAAGTTGCTGCGTCCACTTCAGAAGGTTATGCCAACATGCTTGAACCTGACAAGAAATCTTATGAATTGGAGAAAAAGGCCTTCGCAACACTTACACAGGCGCTTAATAAAGATATTTATCATCAGTTCTCCTATTGCAAGAACACGAAAACATTGTGGGATGCCTTGGTTGCTCGAGGAGAAGGCAATGCAGCTACGAGAAAGTCTCGTCATGACTTGTTGAAGAAAGAGTTTGACTCGTTTCAGTTTTTGGAAAACGAGACTCTAAATGATATGACAACACGTTTCTATCATCTGATCAGTGAAATGTGTGCTTATGGGGTTATTGCTACTCAACAAGACATGGTGAACAAGTTTGCTGATGCTTTACCTCCAAAGTGGAGTTCTTTCATTGAGTTGCTGAAGCACACTGGAACTCTAGACACGGTTAATATCTATGAGTTCATTCAGAAACTGGAACATAAGAATGAGGAAGAAATCAGGAAAGCTAAGCGAGCTCCAGTTCCTCAAAATACAAAAATGTATCTTCCAGGCTTCGACATCTTAGCAAAATCCGTTGCAGCTCAGCAACCTAAACTGCAAACTGCTTTCGTATCCAACACAAGTTCTCTTCCGTTTCCTCAGACCAATCCTGCTCCGGGTTTTGATCCAAGATCTTACATTCCAGTTCCATCACAGCCACCAGTTCAACCACAACAGCAAGCTCATTTCACAAGCAATCCTCAACCTCCAAACCCTAACACTGTTCGTGTTGACACTTCAAATCTTTCCCAAGTTAGTATAGAAGTTGCAAAGGAGCATGTAGAATTGATCAATACTATGGTCAGTGCCTACTGCGGGTTAGTTGCGGGACAGATTGGAAACATCAACATGACACATGAAGATTATCAACAGATCGACAAGGATGAAATGGAGTTGATGGATATTAAGTGGGCGTTTGCTAGTGCGGTTAGAAGGGCCAAAGACTTCATGGCTCGTACTGGTAGGACTTCGTTGGAAGGAAAGAAAGATACGAAGTATGGGTTTGATATTAATGCCGTCACGTGCTTTAATTGTGGCGAGAAAGGGCACTTCAAGCGTGAGTGCACTCGGCCAACAAAACAAGGCAATCACAACCCATTCAGAAACCAAGACAGGAGGATTGTAGCAGTCAACAACAATCAGAACCAGTCTGGACCATCAAATCCCAATCGGGCTTTGACAGTTCAAGGTGATGAAGGATGTGACTGGTCTGTGCAGTTTGGTGACAGTGATCAAAGAAGTGGAACAGCTCTTTATGCAAAAATCATCAATCAAAAGTCATCTGAAAGTGATGACAGTTCTGGTTATTCTGGGAGTTCTGATGAAGAAGGCTCTGTTTCTGGGGATAATCAATCAGAGTCTGAATCTGATGTGAAGGAGGAAGCAGGTTCTGATATTCAGGAGTTATTGAATGAAGCTGATGAGCTGAAATGTCAGAAATCAATTCTGATTAGAAGGGCTGCTACTGCATCAAAGGAAATGGAAAAGTTATTTTCTGAAGATGGAGATTTTTCTTTTCAAACTGCCTTTATGGCAAATTTGTCAGCCTCTTCGAGTCAGGTAAATTCTGAACCTCCTGTTCCTAGTGTTTGTGAATCATGTGCTGAAATGAAGCTTGAATTGGAAAAGCTTCATAGTCATAATCAAAATTTAGTTATTGAACTGTCAAAATGCAAAGAGGCAAACATGGCTTTAACTCGGAATGAAAAAGAATTTAAATCTGTAATAGAAACATTAAAGAAAGATGTGTCCGAGGTTAATAAAGTGGTTTACCATAAACAAATTAGTATAAATGAATACATAAATCTTGTTGAGGAAACCAAGAAGCAGTTAGCCATTGCCAAAAGTGAGCATGACGCGATCAAACAGAAATTGGAAAGTTATTCTAACTCCCGATTTGTGCTTGATCACATCATCGATGTTCAACAACTAAAGGGAGATCAAAAGGGCATAGGATACAAGAAATGCCCACCCCCTTTGAGGCATAATTACAACACGATGCCTAATGATGAAAACATGCCACGGTATGAACCCAGTGTGCCTCTGAACTTTGAGGAATTTTCTACTGGCCTAGGGTTCAAACCGGACAGTGCAAAGCAGCAAGGAGTTTCAACATCTATGAAACAAAGTCCTCCAGTTATCGAGGACTATGAGTCATCGGATGATGAATCAGAAGTGAATGTAGGTGAACAGGATAAATCACTTGACAAAATGAAAGGAGTAGTTGTTCCACTTGAGAATCACATTCTGTGTGATCCCGATACTCCTGAGGTTTCATTAGTCAAGAAACAAGTGATAGATCCTGTCAAGATTGAAAAGAAGTCTGTGTCTACTGTTAAAAGCAGTAATGTGTTGTATACATTGGTTGGAGATAATAAAATCTACTCAGATAACGTTTTTCCAATTAAAAATGTAAATCAATCTTTGATTGATAAAGTCTTTGAAGACAACACAAACAAATTTTTGGGAAAAACACTTCCAGGAATTGTGGTAACACAATGTGATCCAATTCCTAAGGCTGAGATTAGAAAACAATTTAGGAATCAAAAATCTCCAATCACTCAACAACCTACTGCTTCTAATGGTAAACAACCCGTCAAACGAGCTCAAAAACATCAAGTCTCTCAGATGAAGTCTGAAACAAAAGGAGCTCGATTTCAAAAAAAAGCAAAGGATGTCAAGTTCGTGTCATCCAAGGGTACTGATAAGATTGAAACCTTTGAAAACAAATCTAACACAGATTTTGTAAAACAAGTCACAATCTTAAAACGTAACAGTGATAACAATTACACTCAACATACAAATGGGTGTGATGAAAAGGCTAGTACCTCAGGGTCCACGACTTCGACTTCTTGTGGTCGATCAAGTTCTCCTAAGCTTGTTGAAAGGAGAACATGTTTTAAATGTGGAGAAATTGGGCATATCATCAGAAACTGCCCAAATGCTCCAAAGCAAAAATTTGTTGAGAAAACTCCACCTGAAACAATTCATCCCCAACGTCGATCAGTTTCACCTAAAAATGATAAAAGAACTGTTAAAGAACAAGAAACTAAACAACGACGTAAGAACATGAAAACTGTTGAAAAAGCTTTAAAATCTGAAGTTAAAACAGTTCAAAAGGAATCAAGTGTGTCACAACATGCAAAACCAGAATTTTCAAAAACTGGTAGGCAAAAACAACCTTGGTTACCTAAGGCAGGTGACAATTCAGGGGGAGCAGTTGTTCTTAAAAACCATCAAGAGATTGATATCACGTTTCGTGATGCTCAGGGACGACCCAAGACCACTAAGGCTTGGGTCCCCATTCTCAACTGATGTTTTACTTGACATGTGCAGGGTGTTCCAGGAGGAACTATTAACAGTCATTGGATTGTTGATAGTGGAGCATCTAGGCACATGACTGGCGACTTACGGCTTCTGTACGATGTGAGAAATATTAGAGGAGGCTATGTCGCATTTGCGGGAGATAAAGGCGGTTATATCACTGGAGAGGGAAGTATCTCCAATGGTATTGTGTGTTTTGACAAGATCAATTACGTGAAGCAAATTGATCATAATCTTCTGAGCGTGTCGCAAATCTGCGATAAGAAGTTCACCGTGCATTTTGATGATGCCGGATGCTATGTGCTAAAACCTGGATTCAAAATTCCACAAGAATGGATTCTCTTATCGGCTCCGAGAGTTAATGATCTTTACATTCTCGATATGAGCCAGGCGATTACAACATCTGCACAAGTCACTTGCTTTGTCTCAAAAGCCACAGAAAAGGAGTCAATTTCATGGCACAGAAGAATGGGACACATTCACTTGAGAAAAATGAACCATTTGGTGAAAAACAATCTTGTGAATGGTGTGCCTGTAAGAAGTTTTCATTTACAAGATATCTGTGTCTCGTGCCAAAAGGGAAAGCAAACGAAGAAATCCCATCCTTTGAAGAAAATCAACACTGTTAGCTTGCCGTTCGAACGTCTTCATATGGACCTCTTTGGACCTATGAAGCACAAGACAATGTTCGGTGATGCATATTGTCTGGTAGTTACTGATGACTACTCTAGATTTTCTTGGGTATCTTTTATGGCACACAAAAGTGAAACTCCTGGCATTCTCAAGGATCTTCTCCCTATGTTGGAGAATCTCTATTCGTTGAAAGTAAAAAGAATCCGAAGCGACAATGGAACCGAATTCAAGAATCAAGTTATGGATGAGTTCTGTACTTCTAAAGGCATTCTTCATGAATACAGTTCTCGTTATACTCCACAACAAAATGGTGTCGCCGAGAGGAAGAATCGAACGATTATAGAAACTGCTAGAACAATGTTAGTTGAGTCGGAACTCCCTATTCAATTCTGGGGGGAGGCTGTGTCGACTGCATGCTACACATTAAACAGAGTTCTTACAGTGAAGAGACATGGCAAAACTTGTTTCGAACTCCTTCAGAAAAGGAAACCGGATCTTTCTTACCTAGAACCCTTTGGTGGTCCTTGTACCATGATTGAACCAGATGGCAAATTTGGTGCTAAGGCTATTGAAGGCTATTTTCTTGGATACCAAACTCCAAACTTTCGTGTCTGGAATCTAGCTACCAAAAAGGTAGAGCTATGGAGTGAGGTGCGGGTTCAAAGGTATACGAGTTCTGTTAGGGCTCCGGGTGATCCGTGGATGTTCGATTATGATGGACTATTTGACTCTTTCAATCTGCCAACTTTTGACGAAGAATCAGCAGCTGCAAGAATGTTAATTGAAAGTGATAATGCGGCTGTCTCGCCATTGGTTAGACCTGTTATTGTTGATCCTCAAGGTTCTTCATCTGTTAACAATACAGTTCAAAATGAGGTTTATGAAGATGCTGCTGATTATAATGAGTCTTCTGAAGATGATGAATATCATGATGCAGCTGAAGGATCTTCAGCTCCAGTTGCTCCTGTTCAAGGTGCTTCTATTGATACACCTCATATGCAGAATGTAGACACTGTTGAAGGAAATGCATCCACCTCGACACACATTCCTGGTGTAGAGTTGGTTGTGGATCTTAATTTGAACAATTTGGGTATCAATGCTCGTGTGCCAGATAATCCTGAAATGAGGATTCATGATACCCATCCCCAGCAGAACATTATAGGAGATGTCCATCGCGGTGTGCAGACACGTAATCAGCTGAGAAACAACCGGAATGCTGGTTTGTATTCAGCTATAAGAGAATCTGGTCAACAGAATGACTGGTCCTTCGCGTGTTACGTGTCACAAGAAGAACCAAAGTCGTGGAAAGAAGCAATGAAAGACAGCTCATGGGTTGAGGCTATGCAGGAAGAATTGGTGCAATTTCAAAAGCTTGGTGTTTGGAAACTTGTTGAAAAGCCTGAAAACTACAAGAAGATTGGCACTCGATGGGTTTTCAAATGCAAGAAGGACGATCGTGGCGTGGTTATTCGAAACAAAGCACGTTTAGTCGTTCAAGGTTTTCGTCAGATAGAAGGCATCGACTACAACGAAGTATATGCACCAGTGGCACGTCTCGAAGCAATTCGAATCTTTCTAGCCTATGCGTCCTACAAAGGATTCAAGGTTTACCAAATGGACGTGAAAAGTGCATTTCTACATGGTGTGGTTGAAGAAGAGGTATATGTCGAACAGCCTCCAGGTTTTGAAGATCCTATCCATCCCGATCGGGTTTGGTTGCTCAACAAAGCTCTCTATGGTCTTCATCAAGCACCGCGAGCTTGGTATGCAACCTTATCTACCTATCTGCTGGAGAACGGTTTTCGAAGAGGTCTTATCGACTGTACTCTTTTCATCAAAGAACAAGATGGAGATCTTCTTCTGGTACAGGTATACGTTGATGATATTATTTTTGGTTCTACTAATGATGTCTTGTGTAGGAATTTCGAGCGCATTATGCAGGATAAATTCGAGATGAGTGCTATGGGGGAAATGACTTTCTTCTTGGGTCTACAAGTGCAACAAACTGAGTCTGGGATATTCATCCATCAGACTAAATATGTTGGTGACATCTTGAGCCGGTTCCAGATGTCTGATGCAACGCCCATTGGTACCCCATTGCCACAAAATCATGGAATTACTCCAGACTTGAAGGGTGAAGCTGTTAGCCCCTCATACTATCGCGCAATGATCGGATCTCTTATGTACCTCACAGCATCAAGGCCAGACATAATGTACCCAACGTGCCTGCTTGCCAGATATCAAGTTAACCCGAAGGCCTCACATCTTGCAGCTGCAAAAAGGATTTTTCGTTATTTGAAGGGTTACCCTGACACCGGTCTATGGTACCCTAGGGATAATAACTTTGACTTGATCGCATTCAGTGATTCTGATCATGGCGGATGCAAAATCGACGGCAAATCCACAACCGCTGGATGTCAGTTTTTAGGAAATCGCCTAGTCACATGGCAATGCAAGAAGCAGACGTGCGTCGCTACATCAACATGCGAAGCTGAATACATTGCTGCCTCAAGTTGTTGCTCCCAAGTTCTTTGGATCCAACAACAATTACGCGACTACGGTTTTGAATTCCTAACTACTCCTATTTACGTTGATAATTCTGCTGCATTACAGATCACTAGAAATCCTGTGCAGCACTCAAAGACCAAACACATCGAAATCAAATATCACTTCATACGTGATTGCTTTGAGAAAAGGCTAATCGATGTTGTTAAGGTCCACACCGATGACCAACGTGCCGACTTATTTACCAAAGCTTTTGACAAATCAAGATTTGACTTTTTATTATTGGTAAACGGCATTAAGGTCAAGCAAGAGTAAAACCAACATCGGAAAATCATTTTTGTAAATACCTTTGTAAATACCTTTGTGTTTTAAAATTTGTCTTAGTTTATTGATTTTAGGGGGAGTAAATCCAAAAATCGAAAAATCCAAAAACATCGAAAAATTTCAAAAGCACAAAAACAATAGAAAAACAAAAATGAGTTTCCTGGCGAGAAAAAGAGAAAATGATAGTAGATCAGTGGTCTGTCTAAACCTTTTTAAACTGAAATGCAAAATGCAAAACGATAAGCAGCTCTATATAAGATGTATCGGTAGGCTCACAATCATTTTAAAGTGTGCAGGGTGATATAAACTTAAATCGACTGAAGACTGGGTGGGAACCATTCATTGGCATATGGTCTTAGTACCGAAATTTCGTTTGAGAGATTGCCGAGGTTCTGAGATATTCGGTCTTTATGCTGCCTATCATCTGGGTATCATGGTTGTATCTTTTACCGAAAAATAACGGGGACGCAAGTCTAGATCTTCCATGATACTATACATACGTGTACATAATACATACTGCATTCGACCTCAATAAGTGATCAACAATCACATGTCCAAATCAAATAAGTGATAATATATCACATTTTTCCGGGTGTCAAGTTCGTCTCTCTGCTGTACGGAAGTACTGACCTGTTCACGGACTTGCACTTGTGCCCTCATGCATATGAAAATCAAGTTCCTCATCAATAAGTGATTATATCACATAGGGCTTGTTTTTCAAATCAAAATAAGTGAGTATCTCACACCATATACGGTCAAACAGATGATAATCGGTATACTCACCGGTAAGATGAACCCTCGTGCATACCTTGATACGGGAATGTGTCGTGATGTGGATGAACACCGGTCGGTAAGTATAAATTATACATTAACGTATCCCCTAATCATGATTACATCTGATAAGTTGAGCTTAAGTGGACAACAATACCGATAATTGTTATAGGATGCTTATCTAAATGTTAACTAATTGAACAACAAGAGTGTCTTGACATGACCGTACACTGATATGATTCTCTTACCCTCGAAACTCGCAAAAAGATTGTCTGTATATATTTATTTACTGCTTAAATTTTATTGCTTTATTTTTAAACAGTTTCATCGTTTGGTGCATATCAGCCCGACATTAGCGGTGATGTCGTTTGATAACACTCAAAGGATATTAAATTTTTTTTAATTTCAAAAATACCAAAAAGATTTTAGGTGTGTTTTAATATAAACTTTTTAAAAGCCAAAAAGATTTTATTTCTACTTTATTTTCGATCGTACGATGTTGGAACTCGAGTCTTCGTTGCCTGAAACCTGAATGAAAACCGAATTGACTAAGTCTTCATAAACGGTCGAAATTTGCATGTTTTGAAAGTTAAATCTGAAATTGATAAATCTATTAGACTTTCAAATTATCGGACGGTGTTTGATTGTGACATGGTCATCCGTGTGTCATGTGTTTATGTTAACTATATTCCAAGCAGTTGTTCTCATTACGCGTTTAGATTTCTTGCATGTGCAGATTCTAAAGGCAAGGAGAACATGGTCGATGACAAGCTTCGGAATGAAGACACGACGTGAAGGCACTCAAGTGATGAAGATGATCGAGTTGCCGCTGGCCATCATCAACACCACAAGGATCTCACTTCATAAAGATAAAGTTTTTCACGAGCATAACTCAAGGGGGAGCTTATGTTAAGGGGGAGTTTGTCAACACACTTCCTACATGATACGGGTAGTTTGTTGATACACTTTTTGCTTTCAAGACGTGAAGACTTTGAAGATCCTCCGACAATGAAAACTTGAAAGGACATCAGAGTTTTGGGAACTCGAAGACCAAAGACCGTCGAAGTTCGAGACGAGCCTGCAACTATAGAAGATAAAGACAAAGCTACAGCCAAGGGGGAGTTTGTTGGTGCACTTGTGTCTGTACTTTGTCTGTATTCGGTCTGTTTGTAAACAATGTCCTGTAAGTTGACCTAGTCAACTATCCTCCTAGTTTGACTTGGCCAATAAGTTAGTAATATGTTTGTTTGTCTGTATCGAAGGATAGCTCCTCGAAGGATACTGTTGATCCTTCGAGGTGCTCGAAAGATATGCTTCGATTGATAGACCTCGAAGGATCATCCTTCGAGGTCCCTGCTGATCCTTCGAAAGCATTGTCATCGATAGATGATCCTTCGGACCATCTATCGGATCCTTCGGACCAGACATGTTGAGCTGGGTATATAAATACCCATGCAGTGTGTTGTTTTAGTATGATACACACCCGAGAGATAGAGAGCATTCTGCTGAAAACACACACACACACACTTTGAGAGTTTGCAAACTGATTGTAAACATTGTGCTTGTAACCGGAACCTTTCATACGCATTAATACAAGTTGTGTTAATCGTTGAGTCTTGTGTGTTCTTGTGTTTGTTCTTGCATCATCCCGGTTTGCTTGCTAGCTTGGATTCCGCACTCGCTAGTGAGTTAGTATAACAAGGTTTAGGTTTGTTCTCGATCCTCCGAGAGGGACCTACAAATTATTATGAGGTTTATAAATTATGTTGTAAACTACCCCTGGTTATCACTACGCAATAGTTATGCCAAAAATACCCCTGGTTATAACCAGATTTTTAGACTGAGTTAGGCAATGTGATCAAAATGACAAGAAATTGGAAAAGTCAGGGATTCAGAGGAGAAAAAAAAACTATTTGGACTAAAATGGCAATTTGGACCAAACCTCAGGGACTAAAATGACAATTTACTCTTGTTTAAACATAACCGGTTAAATTACCTCACGCGTTGCGACGGGAATTCCATCGGTATTAGTTCGATTTTGCCTATTACGGTTTCGATAAGGTACTGACACTCCGAAAAGAATGAAGTCATGATATGCTAAAAGGATACCTACATGTATTTTACATCTTTCAAAAACTATAAAGAGTGAATGCGTGTACCGGTTCTCAATGTACATATACTAGTACCGAAGCTGTATATATATATATATATCATATATTAAATATTTAAAAATAGCTTGTTAGACTCATGCTTCGCAACGGCTAAAATTGTAAACAAATAAGAAGAATAAAATTAAGGATGTCGCAATTGTATGTATATTCATGGAGGTGAGTGTCTAGAAACACGAAAGCAAACATGAAATTTGTAGGTCCGGCTAGGGGAGGATCTAGTCGCCTAATCCTTGTATACAAACACACCCGGTTGTGCGGAATCCAACCGGAGATGCAAACCGAGATAGAACACGACAAGAACACGAGAAGGAGACCGAGACTCAACGATTAACACCAATGTATTAATACTTGAAAAACAGTTACAAATCAATGTTTACAAGATAATCTTTGCAAACTCTCACTCGTTCTCTCGGGTATGTGTTCTAAGGATTTATCTTATTTTTATTCTTCAAATTCTTAGCCAATTTGTAGCAGAACTTGCCATAGTCTCACCCATCATCGTGGAAACATGCTTCTTTTTTGGAGGGATAACGCTTGCTGGTTTCTCCTTTGTCTTCCCTCCTCCCTTTGTGTTTTTCTGGTAGGTATCTCCTTGCGCTTTGTCTTCCATTGATTTTCTTTTGCCAAGATTTTCCCAATCACCGTAGACTATTGTTGTGTATCAAACAAAACAACCTTAGCAATTCACAATGGATGATATGTTAGGTTATATACAAGTAAAGTTCCCCACATCCTGGAACTTACAAATATTTTTCTTTCTTCTTGTTGAGTAATTTACATAGTTTGTTTGCGCTTGCTGTAAGTTATTTAGTATATTTGAAATTTTCAACTTTCAAGTGTCATTAAGTGTTTTGTGTGAACATTTATTCATCAAAATCCTAGAAGTTAATCTTAAATTTCATGGCTATCGTATGCAAAATTACAATGTCTGCGTGGAAGGGCATAACTAGTATTAAATGGCAATCTGGGTGTGCATGGGTGTGGGCTATTATGTGTTACATTAGAGGCTACTTGCTAGTCTAATTAGTTCCCATGTGAATGTTCCTTTTCATTTCTGTGTAAATATATAGGGATTGATTTTTTAAGGGTTAATAAATTTAATTCCTCTTATTCTTAAATAGTTAACTCGAACAGTTTCAATTGCCAAGCAAAGTGCACCACCACGCATTGGCTTCAAACATAAATAGTTTGCCTAATTAGTCCCCATAGAATTTTCCTTTCAGTTCTATTTATTATATTGGTATAGATTTTTTAAGGTTTGATATATCACCACATCTTCAGCAAATGTCCTGTCCTGGAAACGTCCAGGTATTTTTCATCATTGTTGTTGGGTAATTTACATAGTTTGTAATGCCTTAACGTTTCTTAGTATATGATGTTTGAAGTTTCAACCGCCATTAAGAGTTGTGTGCAAACGCTTATGTATCAATATCCTAGAACTTTATCTTAAATTTCATGGTTGTTGTAGGCATAATTTCAATGTGTGTGTGGATGGGCAGAATTTGTATCAAATGGCAATCAGGGTGTGGGTGTGGGCTGATACTGGTTACATTACAGGCTACATCCTCGTCTACTTAGTTCCAATGTAAATTTTCCTTTTCATTTCTATGTAAATATATTGGTATGGATTTTTTTAAGGGCTGATAGCACTACTAAATGTTGGATTCAAACATAAATCTTTTTATTTTTTATTTTTATAAACATGTGAATATTAAACAAGTATATGATTTGGATTCTAACTCTTGTACTTCAAGATTCCAAAATACAATCATGGTTAAAGATCATTAACTAAACTAGTGAAAATTGGTAATTGCAATATCATGTTTTTGAATGTTTTTAAAACCTGTTTAACATGATTCATGGATTTATTCATCGTCCTCTTCACCCTTCCATGATTCACCACTTTTTTTCTTTACGTTTTAGTCTATATACTTGAGATATAATGAGTAATCTTTCTATTGTCAAACATTTAACACTTGTGTCACTTTTTATTAGGGCAATTAAGCATATTATTAGCTGCCAGCACTTGATCGATCAACTTGAACCCTGTTCCTTGGAATTTATCTTATAGTTATTGTTCATAGTTTTAGCCAATTTGGTGAAAGAGCCAGCCATATAATAGGCCATTCTTGTCGAAACAAGCTTCTTTTTTGCCTGCTAAAGAGCTGCATCCTATTTTTAAGGTGTTTAAATTTGATGCTCGGTCGATCTGCCATTTATTTAGTTTTTTACAAAACCTTTCTCCAAATACAACTAACAATTATAAATGTTCTATACGAAACCAAACACTTAATACAGTTCTGAAACGATTATGCGCTCTAATACATACCGGTAGAGCTTCCCACATCTCCTAAATCACGTGTGTGAGCCATGGCCTACAAACTGGAACTAATACAAACGTACTATTATTATTATTTGTTTTTTCAAGTGACAAATCTATTAATGTAAAAGAACATATAATGTCTTAAATCATAAGAATTCAATTTGGTAAGTATGAAACACTAAAAACATACTTTTTGTTTACAGTAGGGGGAAGTTTTTTATACACTGTATTACATAGTTATAAGCTAGAAGATACATAACAGTATAACACACAATACACAGTAACTATATAGCACTTCAATCAATGTAAACCATATTGCTAAGGATTTATCTTATTTTTATTCTTCATATTTTTAGCCACTTTGGAGACAGAACCTGCTACAAACTCTCCCATCATGGTGGAAACATGCTTCTTTTTTGCAGGAATAACAGTTACAGGTTTGGATTTTGTTGTTCCTTCTCCCTTCGTGTTTTTCTTGTAGCTATCTTTTCGCGCTTTGTCAGCCATTTAATATATTCTTTTGCCAAGCTTTTCCCAGTCACCTTAGAGTCTTTGTGTATCAAACCAAATAACCTTAGCAATTCACCAAGGATGATATGTTATAATATATAGAGATAGAGCTCCCCACATCTCCACAAATGATGTGAGTCAACCATTGTCCTCGAAGTTACACATGTTATTCATACTTGTTGCTAGGGTAATTTACATAGTTTGTGGTGTCTTGGTGTTTCTAAGTATTTGATTTTTTAAAGTTTCACCCATCAAGGATGTAGGTCCCTCGGAGGTTGAGGTTAAACCTAATCCTTGTTATATCTAACACACTAGCAAGTGCGGAATCCAAGCTAGCATGCAAACCGGAGTTTATGTGAGAACATAAATACACGACACATAAAGTTCACCGTTTAACACCACTGTATTAAAACGAATGAAAGGTTCGGTTACAAGCACAAGGTTTACAAATCTATTCTGCAAACTCTCTCTAACTCTCGTGTGTGTGTTTTTGCTCTGAGTGTTCTCTCCTAAAGTGAACACATTACATGGGTATATATATACCCGTCACAGCTCGTCTGGTCGAAGGATCAGATAGACTGATCGAAAGATCATCTATCGATCTGAAACAACTCGAAGGATCCATAAATACCTCGAAGGATGATATCCTTCGAGGTCCATCTATCGAAGGTTTATCTTTCGAGCTCATCGAAGGATCTAAACAATCCTTCGATGACACATCCTTCGACACAGACATATTACAACCATTGTCTAACTGTTTGGCCAAGTCAAACCAGGAGGATGGTTGACTTGGTCAAACTTACAAGACTAACAAAGACATCGTTTGGTATCACGACAAAATACAGACAAAGTACAGACACAAGTGCACCAACAAACTCCCCCTTGGCTGTAGCTTTGTCTCGATCTTAATTCTTGTACGTCCCTCGTGTCTTCAAGTCTTTGACGTCTTTTCAAGTCTCCAATGTCGGAGGATCTTTAAAGTGTTCACGTCTTGAAAGCAGAAAGTGTACCAACAAACTCCCCGTTTCATGTAGGAAGTGTGTTGACAAACTCCCCCTTAACATAAGCTCCCCCTTGAGTTATGCTCGTGAAAGTCTTGATCTTTACAACTTGAGATCCTTGTGGTGTTGATGATGGTCAGCGGCAACTCGATCATCTTCATCATTTGAGTGCCTTCACGTCGTGTCTTCATTCCAAAGCTTGTCATCGACCATGTTCTCCTTGCCTTTAGAATCTGCACATGCAAGAAATCTAAACGCGTAATGAGAACAACTGCTTGGAATATCATAAGTAAACGACACACATGTGACCATTGTTCAATCAAACACCGTCCGACAGTTTGAAAGTCTAATAAATTTATCAATTTCAGGTTTTTAACTTTCAAAACTTGCAAATTTTGACCGTTTATGAAGAATCAGTCGTTTCGGTTTTCGTTCAGGTTTCAGGTAACGAAGACTCGAGATCCAACATCGTACAATCGAAAATAAGACAGAAATAAAATCTTTTTGGCTTTTAGAAAGTTTATATTAAAACACACCTAAAATCTTTTTGGTATTTTGAATATTTCAATTGTAAAGACTGAAAGCAGTAAATAAATATATACAAAGGTGCAGAAACTGAAAGCATTAAATAAATATTTACAGATATTCTTTTTGCGAGTTTCGAGGGTAAGAGAATCATATCAGTGTACGGTCATGCCAAAACGCTCTTGTTGTTCAATTAGTTAACATTTAGATAAGCATCCTATAACAATTATCGGTATTGTTGTCCACTTAAGCTCAACTTATCAGATGTAATCATGGCGAGGGGATACGTTAAGGTATGATGTATACTTACCGACCGGTGTTCATCCACATCACGACACATTCCCGTATCAAGGTATGCACGAGGGTTCATCTTACCGGTGAGTATACCGATTATCATCTGTTTGACCGTATATGATGTGAGATTCTCACTTATTTTGATTTGAAAAACAAGCCCTATGTGATAGAATCACTTATTGATGAGGAACTTGATTTTCATATGCATGAAGGGCACAAGAGCAAGTCCGTGAACAGGTCAGTACTTTCGTACAGCAGAGAGACGAACTTGACTCCCGGATAAATGTGATATTTTATCACTTATTTGAGGACATGTGATTGTTGATCACTTATTGAGGTCGAATGCAATATGTACACGTATGTATAGTATCATGGAAGATCTAGACTTGCGTCCCCGTTATTTTTTTTTTTTCGGTAAAAGATACAACCATGATACCCAGATGATAAGCAGCATAAAGACTGAATATCTCAGAACCTCGGCAATCTTTCAAACGAAATTTCGGTACTAAGACCATATGCCAATGAGTGGTTCCCACCTGGTCTTCAGTCGATTTAAGTTTATATCACCCTGCACACTTTAAAATGATTGTGAGCCTACTGATACATCTTATATAGAGCTGCTTATCGTTTTTCATTTAAAGTTTAAAGAGGTTTGGACAGACCACTGATGTACTATCATTTTCTCTTTTGCTCGCCCGGAAACTCATTTTTACTTTTCTATTGTTTTTGGGTTTTTGAAATTTTTCAATGTTTTTGGATTTTCAAATTTTGGATTTACTCCCCCTAAAATCAATAAACTAAGACAAATTTAAAACACAAAGGTATTTACAAAAATGATTTTCCGATGTTGGTTTTACTCTTGCTTGACCTTAATGCCGTTTACCAGTAATAAATAGTCAAATCTTGATTTGTCAAATGCTTTGGTAAAAAGGTCGGCACGTTGGTCATCGGTGTGGACGTAAGCAACATCGATTAGCCTTTTCTCAAAGCAATCACGTATGAAGTGGTACTTAATTTCGATGTGCTTAGTCTTTGAATGCTGCACAGGATTTTTAGTGATCTGTAAGGCAGCAAAATTATCAACGTAAATAGGAGTAGTTAGGAATTCAAAACCGTAGTCGCGCATTTGTTGTTGGATCCATAGGACTTGGGAGCAACAACTTGAGGCAGCAATGTATTCAGCTTCGCATGTTGATGTAGCGACGCACGTCTGCTTCTTGCACTGCCATGTGACTAGGCGATTTCCCAAAAACTGACATCCAGCCGTTGTGGATTTGCCGTCGATTTTGCATCCGCCAAAATCAGAATCACTGAATGCGATCAAGTAAAAGTTATTATCCCTAGGGTACCATAGACCGGTGTCAGGGTAACCCTTCAAATAACGAAAAATCCTTTTTACAGCTGCAAGATGTGAGGCCTTCGGGTTGACTTGGTATCTGGAAAGCAGGCACGTTGGGTACATTATATCTGGTCTTGATGCTGTGAGGTACATAAGAGATCCGATCATCGCGCGGTAGTATGAGGGGCTAACAGCTTCACCCTTCAAGTCTGGAGTAATTCCGTGATTTTGCGGCAATGGGGTACCGATGGGCGTTGCATCAGACATCTGGAACCGGCTCAAGATGTCACCAACATATTTAGTCTGATGGATGAATATCCCAGACTCAGTTTGTTGTACTTGTAGGCCCAAAAAGAAGGTCATTTCCCCCATAGCACTCATCTCGAATTTATCCTGCATAATGCGCTCGAAATTCCTACACAAAACATCATTAGTAGAACCAAATATAATATCATCAACGTATACCTGTACCAGTAGAAGATCTCCATCTTGTTCTTTGATGAAAAGAGTACAATCGATAAGACCTCTGCGAAATCCATTCTCCAGCAGATAATTAGATAAGGTTGCGTACCAAGCTCGCGGTGCTTGATGTAGACCATATAGAGCTTTGTTGAGCAACCAAACCCGATCATCTTCAAAACCTGGAGGCTGTTCGACGTACACCTCTTCTTCCACCACACCATGTAAGAATGCACTTTTCACGTCCATCTGGTATACCTTGAAACCTTTGAATGAGGCATAAGCCAGAAAGATCCGAATTGCTTCTAGACGTGCAACAGGTGCATACACTTCGTTGTAGTCGATCCCTTCTATCTGAAGAAAACCTTGAACGACTAGCCTTGCTTTGTTTCGAATAACGACTCCACGGTCATCCTTTTTGCATTTAAACACCCAACGGGTACCAATCTTCTTGTAATCAGCAGGTTTCTCTACGAGTTTCCAGACACCAAGCTTCTGGAATTGTTGCAGTTCTTCCTGCATTGCTTCAACCCATGAGTTATCTTTCAAAGCTTCTTTCCAAGTTCTTGGCTCTTCCTGTGAGACATAACACGCGAAAGACCAATCATTTTGTTGACCAGATTCTCTAATCGTCGCATACAAGCCTGCATTGTTGTTATTTCGCAACATGTTTCTCGTTTGAACGCCACTCTGTTCATTTCCGATGATGTTTTGTTGAGGATGGGTATTGTGAATCCTTGTTTCTGGATTATCTTGAACTGGAATATTTGTACCCATATTGTTGAGATTGAGATCAACAATCAATTCAATGCCCGAAATTGACGAAGAGGATGATGCAGTAGCTTCAGCTGTTCTAGGGACGTCCACTGGAGGAGTACCCTCTGAAGTACCATGAACTGCTGTTGTTGGAGCTTCTTGATCTGCATCTAGAAATTCATCATCCTCTGAAGATTCGTTCAATTCGGTAGCATCGTGAAAATCCTCATTATCAAGAGCATTATTGTTCACTGAAGATGGTTCTTGATTGACAATAATGGGACGAACCAACGGTGAATCTGTTGCATTGTCACTCTCGAAAAACATCCTAGCCGCAGCGTTTTCTTCAACTGCTTCAACATTGATCGAATTGAAAAAGTCATCGTACTCAAACATCCAAGGCTGACCAGGATTTCTAACTGTCAAAGTGTGCCTTTGTACTCTGACTTCAGACCATTCCTCGACCCTTTTAGTCTCTAGATTCCAGACTCTTAAGTTCGGGGTGGAATACCCAAGAAAGTATCCTTCAATGGCTCTTGCCCCAAACTTTCCATTAGGATCGATTAGTGTGCACGGAGCTCCAAACTGTTCAAGATATGACAAATCTGGTTTCCGTTTGTTAAGAAGCTCAAAGCAGGTCTTGTTGTGCCTTTTGACTGTAAGGACTCGGTTCAACGTGTAACATGCAGAGGACACAGCTTCAGTCCAGAATGGAATGGGCAACTGCGATTCTACCAACATAGTCCTAGCAGTCTCGATCAATGTGCGGTTCTTACGTTCAGCGACGCCATTCTGTTGAGGAGTATAAGCTGCACTAAATTCGTGAAGAATACCTTTTGAAGTGCAAAACTCCGCCATGGCATGATTTTTAAATTCAGTACCATTGTCGCTACGTATCCGCCTAACCTTCAACTTATATAGATTCTCAATCTGAATGATCAAGTTTTTGATAATACCGAAGGTTTCACTCTTTTGTGCCATGAACGCCACCCAAGAAAATCTTGAATAATCATCAGTTATCACGAGGCAATATTGATCATTCCTAATACTTTTGTGCTTGACAGGACCGAACAAATCCATGTTCAAACGTTCAAGAGGAACAGCTACCGTGTTGATTTTCTTTGTAGGGTGTCGCTTCTTCGTTTGTTTTCCTTTCTGGCACGAGACACAGATGTCTTGAAGATGAAAGTTTTTAAGAGGAACACCATTCACTAATTCATTTGACACCAAATGATTCATTTTGCGTAAGTGAATGTGACCCATTCGTCTGTGCCAAGAGATTGAGTCTTTTTCTGTGGCTTTGGAAACGAAACAAGTTGCTTGTGCAGACGTTGTGATAGCTTGGCTCATATCAAGGACGTACAAGTCATTTATCCTTGGAGCCGACAAGAGAATCCATTCTTTTGGAATAATGAAACCGGGTTTCAGCACATAACATCCATTTGCATCAAAGTGTACTGAGAACTGCTTATCACAAATTTGAGAAACACTAAGAAGATTGTGATCAAGTTGTTGTACGAAGTTGATCTTATCAAAGCTAACAACCCCGTTGGAAATCATTCCTTCACCCGTAATATATCCGCCTTTATCTCCAGCAAAAGCAACATAACCTCCTCTAATAGATTTGACGTCGTAGAGAAGCTTCATGTCGCCTGTCATGTGCCTGGATGCCCCACTATCAACAATCCAATGACTACTAATAGTTCCTCCTGGAACACCCTGCACATGAACTCACATAATTAGTTGGAGATAGGGACCCAAGCCATTGTGGTCTTGGGTCTTCCATTTTCATCAACAACAATAACTTCTATTCTTTGATGATTCAAGAATTGTGATGGTCCCCCTGAATTTGTGGTCAATTTAGGTTTCCATGTCTGTTGAGTTTTACCAGTTTGATTGTTTGAAAATTTAACTTCGTGATTGTTTGAAGTTTTTGAAAATTTTGAGTTTTCTGGTTTAACTGAAACAGATTGTTTTTGAACCACATCAGTTTTAAGTGCCTTTTCAATCACCTTGACTTGTTGGCGTTTCTGTTTCTTCTCCCTTTCTCTTACAAGTTGGGGATCTTGTTTTACAGAAACAGATCGCTTTTGGTGATTCCATTCACGGGGATCATCATCAATTGCTTTCAACTTATGAAGATACGGACAGTTTCGAATTATATGTCCAATTGTACCACATTCAAAACATGATCTTCGTTCAACAAACCCCGAAGTATCATGTGGTCGTCTTGCCGATGATGAACTTTGTGATCCCGAGGTACTAGGTTTTGAACTATTTGGTTCATTTCTTTTCATCACAGTTGCTTTCTTGACAAAATCTAAGTTAGATTGGTTTTCAAACGTTGCAATTTTGTCCGTTCCCTTTGATTTCACAAAGTTCACATTCTTGTTCTTCTTTTGATTTGGCTTCTTTTGACTTTGAGCCGGCAATCTTCCTTTTTGTTTGTTATGATTTTGCAGCCTTTTCTCTGTTGGTAATTTCTGATTGCCAAATTGTTTTCTAACTTCAGCCTTTGGGATAGGAGGGCACTGTGTTACTGTAACACGTGATCCTGTCTTTCCCAAAAACTTACTTGTTGAATTTTCAAAGACTTTACTGATTAATGATTGATTAACATTCTTAATAGGAAAATCTTTGTCTGAATAAATTTTATTATCACCAACAAGAGTGTACAGCAAATCCACACTCTCCGACTCTTTTGCAGACGTGGACTCGGTTGCAGCAGTCTTAGCGGGCTTTGCTGGAGGATCACATAGAATATGATTCTCAAGAGGTATGTCCTCTTCTTTGATTACCGCATCAGACTTTGCTGAATTAGTATCATCAGATTCATCATCAGAAGAACCAGCATCCTCAATCACAACTGGAGGATCCTGATTTTGTTCAGCAGTTACAAATGTATCTGCTGACGCATCTGAATCTGATGATACTTCCTTCTTGTATCCGAGTCCTGTTGCAAATTCCTCAACATCTAAAGGAACAGATGGTTCAAAGAAAACTCTATCTTCCTCATCCGGCATGGCATCATAATTATGTCTCACAGGTGGTGGACATTTCTTGTAACCTATGCATGTGACATCCCGTTTCTCTTTCTGTACGTCAATGATGTGATCCAACACATAGCTAGAGCTCAAATAACTGTCTAGCTTAAGTTGGATCGCCTCACTTTCAGTTTTGACACAAGCCATTTCCTTTTGCATTACTTCCAGACGAGTTATATACAAATTAATGTCAGTTTGTTTTCTGGAAACCATTTTAGTTAACTCGGTTTTATCTTTCTTTAACTTTTCAATTACCGACTTAAACTCCTTTTCATGGTTTTCATAAAACATGTTGGCTTCAGTGCACTTCGAAAGATCAACGGTCAATTTCTGATTGTGAATGAATGTCACATCATATTTCTCTTGCAAAGCCTCGTGTTTGCTTTGCAATTTACACCACTTATCATTCAAAGAAACATGTTTGTCTTGCAAGTCAAACAAACTAGCTTGTAAAGCATCATGTTTGCCTTGCAACTCAGACATGTTTGCCTCTAAATCAGCACATTTAACACGCAAACTATCACAGTTATCACAACTAACAGAAGTGGGTTCATCGACACATACCTGACTTGATGAACTGTCGACATTAGCCATAAAGGCTGAATGGAGAGAAGACGAAGAATAAGCAGCTTGATCCACCAAAATAGATCTTCGTTGAATTTCAGCTGTAGCTTCTTCCAATAGCTCATCAATATCTGCATTAACTGACGCACTTGATGTGTCATCTTCCTGATCATTCCCTGAACTCGAGGACTCTTCATCTGAACTTCCACTGTAACCGGAGCTGTCTTCATCTTCAGAAGATTCATCACCATTGGTGGAAGATTCTCCACCACTGGCGTGTTTAAGATCCTTGACAACTTCAGCAAAACAAGCTGTTCCATCTGGAGCATCATTTCCCAACTGGATTGACCAATCACAACCTTCATCTACTTGAACCACAAGTGCCTGGTTGGCATTAGATGGTCCTGCTTGACTCTGGTTGTTGACAGGCACCAATGTGCGCTCATTGTTCCTTACTTGGTTCTGATTTGGCCTGTTGCCTTGACCTCTGAAAGGATTTTGGTTTCCATGTTGAGATGGCCTCGTACATTCACGTTTGAAATGACCACGTTCACCACAATTGAAACACTTGATAGCCTGCTTATCAAACCCATACTTGGTGTCTTTCTTGCTTTCCAAGCTGGTTCTGCCAGTTCTTTCCATGAAATCCTTTGCTCGCCTAACAGCACTGGCAAAGGCCCACTTGATGTCCATCATTTCCATCTCCTCTTTATCGATCTGCTGATAGTCTTCTTGTGTCAGATTAATGTTACCAATCTGACCTTCCACTAATCCACAGTATGCGCTCACCAAAGTGTTTAGCAGCTCCATGTGTTCCTTTGCTACTTCCACACTGACTTTAGAAAAGCTTGAGGTGTCGAGCCGTACTGTATTTGGCTTTGATTGTTGACCAGCAGATGATGTGCTTCCATAACACGCTTGCTGTTGAGGAGGAAGTGGATTCCCATACATGTCTGTTGGTCCGGTAGATTGAGGAGGAAGTGGATTCCCATACATGTCTGTTGGTCCGGTAGATCGAACAGGTAATGGATTTCCGAACATATCAGTTGCTCTGATAGGTCGTTGGCTTTGCTGTTGTGGTACTGATTGAGGAACTGGTTCAAGTGGATTTCCATACATGTCTGTTGGAGGAGGCTTGACCAGAACTTGGATAGTATTGCCATACATGTCAGTGCTAGACACAAACGCTGTTTGAATTGGAGCGTGTGAAGAAGGTTTTGTAGAAGTGCTAGTAGTTCCATAATACATTTCAGGATTTTGTGGCACGGGAACTCTTTTTGCCTTGAGAGTTTCTTCCTGATTCTTGTTTTCCAGGAGTTGAACAAAGTCATTGAAGTTTGTTGTAGCTAAAGTGCCATTGTACTTCATGATTTCCAAGAAAGTATTCCATTGAGGTGGCAACGCATCTGCAAACTTTTTCACAATCTCTGCTGGAGTTGTAACAACCTCAAAATTTGCCAATTCAGTCAGCAAATGATTAAATCGACTTGTCAAATCTCCTAAAGACTCATTCTCCATACAAGTAAAACCATCAAACTCTTTCTTTAGCAACTCACGTCTCAATTGACGTGTCGCTTCATTTCCTACGCCCCTTGTCTTCAATGCGTCCCACAACCTCTTCGTTGTCTTGTAACTGACAAATTGATGATAAATATCTTTACTTAACGCCTGAGTAAGAATGGCATATGCCTTCTTTTCCAAATCATAGACCTTCTTCTGATCTTCCGTAAGATCTGCAAACGTAGCAGCAGATGATGCGGCAACCTCTATTGTTTGATCGAAATCTGTGATGAACCGCAACCACAATTCTGTATTTTGTCCAAGGACATATGTATGAAATCTGTCAATCCATCCTGGATATTCGTATAAGTGCATCAACTTTGGAGGCCGATTCAAACTTCCGGTTTCGCTCTCGCTTAAGAGAATGCTTTGAATACTTGGAGTTTGATTTGATACGAATGCCCATTGACCGGTAGAAATTGCATTAGCTTGAGAAGATACCGGTGCGGGAGACGGAGTACCAAAATACATCTCTGTATTTACCGGAGTACCCCATCTTGGATTCATTTTTGATCAAGAAAAATAAAACCTGAAAATCACAAACTTGTTAAACATAAACAGACTAAGGTCGAAGGATCAAGACTTGTTCGAAGGATCAACAGTGTTCGAAAGATCACTGTTGAATTTCGAACAATGATTTCGAAAGATTCTCCAAACGAAGGATCCTTATCTTTCGAAAAAGAACTGTAGACCGAAAGATGTATGCTTCGAAAAGATTCCTTGGATCGAAGGATAAGTCACAGACTTCGAAGGATGTTCGAAGGATGATTATCTATCGAACCTCCTTTGATCGAAAGATGATCTTTCGACTTCGAAGGATATCCTTCGATCTGATCTGACACAGTTGACAAAAATGACAGGTTGGTGAAAAAGGTGATGGGTTGGTGGAAATCTTTCGGCAGAAGGCAGAAGGTATGGTCAGACCATACTTTCTGCAAACCGAGATTTGAACAATAAAATATTGCTTAAAAATGACGATTCTTATCCAGAAACCGGTCACCGGAGTAAGCCGGAATTTGGCCGGAGAAGACCAAACTTCTTAAAAACACGTTTTTAAGTTACCCAACCCGTCTTTTAACACACCCGGTAAGTTTAGAACACGTTTTGACGACTGGAAAAGCAAGAAAAACACTAAAAACGGGTGCTAAACCATGTGAGTTTTTGTCCAAAACACTCCAAAGTCTTGTATAAACTCGGTTTTTAGCAAGGAAAAGAGCCACGGCTCTGATACCACTTGTAGGTCCCTCGGAGGTTGAGGTTAAACCTAATCCTTGTTATATCTAACACACTAGCAAGTGCGGAATCCAAGCTAGCATGCAAACCGGAGTTTATGTGAGAACATAAATACACGACACATAAAGTTCACCGTTTAACACCACTGTATTAAAACGAATGAAAGGTTCGGTTACAAGCACAAGGTTTACAAATCTATTCTGCAAACTCTCTCTAACTCTCGTGTGTGTGTTTTTGCTCTGAGTGTTCTCTCCAAAAGTGAACACATTACATGGGTATATATATACCCGTCACAGCTCGTCTGGTCGAAGGATCAGATAGACTGATCGAAAGATCATCTATCGATCTGAAACAACTCGAAGGATCCATAAATACCTCGAAGGATGATATCCTTCGAGGTCCATCTATCGAAGGTTTATCTTTCGAGCTCATCGAAGGATCTAAACAATCCTTCGATGACACATCCTTCGACACAGACATATTACAACCATTGTCTAACTGTTTGGCCAAGTCAAACCAGGAGGATGGTTGACTTGGTCAAACTTACAAGACTAACAAAGACATCGTTTGGTATCACGACAAAATACAGACAAAGTACAGACACAAGTGCACCAACAAAGGAGTGTTGTGTTCGAACACTTATCATCAATATCCTAGAACTAGTATCTAAAACTTAATCTAAAACTTCATGGATGTTGTAAGCCTAATTTCAATGTGTGGGTGAATGGACAAAACTAGTATCAAATGGCAATATGGGTGTGGGCTACTGTGGGTTAAATTAGAGTCTACATGGTTGTAGGGTTAATGCTCCTCTAATTAGTTCCCATGTGAATTTCGTTTTCCTTTCTATGTAAATATATTGATGGAGATGAATTTTTTAAGGGCTGATAGATTTTAATTCCTCTTATCCTTAATTGGTTTCCTCAAACAATTTATATGGCCAAACAAGTACATGGTTTGGTGCTATTTCATGTAATGCAAGATTCCAAGATGCCACACAATTTGTTTTCAAAGCTCTCTTGTATCTGTTAAAAAATCGTTAACAAAATACTGAAAATTGGTTGCTGTAGGATTATGTTTATGAACCTTTAAACCTCTTTAACACTCCACACATGACACATTACAATATTATAATTGCATGATTTATGGATTTCATCATATGGTACTCTTCTCCTTTTGTGATTAACCTCTTTCTTTCTTGATTTACGTCGTAGTACGTCTTTATATACTTATTCTATGAGTAAATATTTCTTTTTAATTAAAGATGATAAAATGTCTTAAACCATAAGAATCCAGTCTCATTATATTGTATAATAATAATGAGACACTGAAAAACAAACTTTTGCTACTGAAAAAAAATATATACTTTAAATTGGTCATATATTATTCACAGTTGTTGGTTAATGGGTTTAGATAATTAAGTCTTTGCTAGGAGTACAACTTTTTTTCAACGTTAAAAGAATATAAGATGTCTCAAATCATAAGAATTTAATTTCATACATTTAAACATATCGTAACTAAGAACAATAGAAACATACTATTGCTACAGAAACATGATACAATAATAAACTCCATTACATAGTTTACAACACAACACATTGTTATAATATATATATATATATATACAAACACACTCATAACTAGCATTTTAATCAATAGGATGTTCCCTGGGATTTATCTTTTTTTTATCCTTCACATTATTAACCATTTTTGTGACGGAACCTGCCACAAACTCACCCATCCTTGTGGAAACAAACTTCTTTTTGGCAGGGATAACGGATGCAGGTTTCACCTTTGACGTCCCTCCTTCCTTCGTGTTTGTTTTATGGTAGCTTTGCTTGTTATCTGCCATTGCTATTTTCTTTTGCAAAGCTTTTCCCCGATCACCGCAGACTATTCTATTGCTTTGTATCAAACCAAATAACCTTTGCAATTCACAAATGATGACATGTTAGTCGTGTTTATATAGAAGTAGTAGAGTTCCCACATCTCCACAAATGATATGTGCGAGTCCACCAATCTCCTCGAACTTGCACATAATTTTCATTGTTGTTGTTTGGTAATTTTCATAGTTTGTGTGTTTCTTAGTATTTGATTTTCAAGTTTCAAATATTGATGATTGTTGTGTGGAAGCACTTATCTTTCATTATCCTGGAACTTTATCATAAATTTCATGGTTGATGTAGGTAGAACTTCAATTGTATAAAGATGGGTGTGCATGGGTGTGTGTTACATTATAGGCTACAAACAACAACTACTAGAAAAGGGCAAATTTTCCTATGTAATTTTCTGATAAAATATTTTTGTTTTTGGAAATTCCTACAAATTTTCTAAGAAAAGATTATTATTTTTTTTTCAAAATGAAATGGCAAAGAGGTGTGGTTTTTTTTTTCTTTTTTTCTTTTTTTTTTTTTTGTGTGGTGGATGTGGGCTAATGTGGGTCATGTTAGAGGCTACATGGTTCAAGGGCACATCAAATTAGTTCCCATGTGAATTTTATTTTTTTATTTTTGTGTGAACGTATTGGGATAGATTTAATTAGAAATGATAAATTATAATTCCTCTCATCTTTAATTAATTTCTCCAAACATTTTCTACCGACAAGCAAAGTGAAATGCTATGTGTTGGATTCAAACATACATCATTTTCTTTATCTTGTTACATATGTGATAATTAAACAAGTACGTAGTTTGGATGCTATTTCTTGTAATACGAGATTCCAAGATGTTATATAATTGGTAGAGGCATATGCCTATTAAAGGATAGGTCCTAGGTTTAAACTCAGGCAAGTACGTTTAATTTAGGATTATTAGTGTAATAAAGTAGGAGCAAATGTTGTCAACAAAAAACAAAATATAATTGGTCTTTAAACGTACCTGGTATGTGCTAAAAATCATTAACTAAACAAGTGAAAAATTGGTCGTTGTAAGATTATATTTTTGTCAAAGTAAAAGTATAAAAAATGAATCACCTTTGTTTAAAGAGTAAATTGCCATTTTAGTCCCTGAGTTTTTGTCCAAATTGTCATTTTAGTCCAAATAGTTTTTTTTTCTCCTCTGGGTCCCTTACTTTTCCTTTTTCTTGTCATTTTGATCACATTGCCTAACTTAGTCTAAAAACCAGGTATTAATCAGGGGTATTTTTGGCATTAAATTATTATGAGGTTTATAAATTATGTTGTAAACTACCCCTGGTTATCACTACACAATAGTTATGCCAAAAATACCCCTGGTTATAACCAGATTTTTAGACTGAGTTAGGCAATGTGATCAAAATGACAAGAAAATGGAAAAGTCAGGGATTCAGAGGAGAAAAAAAAACTATTTGGACTAAAATGGCAATTTGGACCAAACCTCAGGGACTAAAATGACAATTTACTCTTGTTTAAACATAACCGGTTAAATTACCTCACGCGTTGCGACGGGAATTCCATCGGTATTAGTTCGATTTTGCCTATTACGGTATCGATAAGGTACTGACACTCCAAAAAGAATGAAGTCATGATATGCTAAAAGGATGCCTACATGTATTTTACATCTTTCAAAAACTATAAAGAGTGAATGCGTGTACCGGTTCTCAATGTACATATACTAGTACCGAAGCTGTATATATATATATATATATATATATCATATATTAAATATTTAAAAATAGCTTGTTAGACTCATGCTTCGCAACGGCTAAAATTGTAAACAAATAAGAAGAATAAAATTAAGGATGTCGCAATTGTATGTATATTCATGGAGATGAGTGTCTAGAAACACGAAAGCAAACATGAAATTTGTAGGTCCGGCTAGGGGAGGATCTAGTCGCCTAATCCTTGTATACAAACACACCCGGTTGTGCGGAATCCAACCGGAGATGCAAACCGAGATAGAACACGAAAAGAACACGAGAAGGAGACCGAGACTCAACGATTAACACCAATGTATTAATACTTGAAAAACCGTTACAAATCAATGTTTACAAGATAATCTTTGCAAACTCTCACTCGTTCTCTCGGGTATGTGTTCTTCCTTGTGTGCTCATTCTCTCTGTTTTTGTACCGAAAACACTTGATTTCGGTATATATATTTGATCTGCACATGTGGTTTAATATGAGGTTCGGCCCATGTGTAAGGTTTCAGCCTATGTTGCATTCTAATTGGCCCAAACTCATGTCACATGCACGCACATATTGCATTTCTTCATGAATTTGTATTTAGTCAACATGTGACATGACATCATCATGATGATGTCATGGTGATGTGGCGCCTCGGGAATGCTCACGGCTCTCTGTGCTTCGCGTGTCGAACTCTGGGGCGCACGACGGAGGAATGTCGTGACGTCGGGCTTGAGCCGAACCTAGCCGGGTCGAACCGAACCGAGTTGAACCGAACCAAGTCGCGTCCACAGAATATGTATCAACAAACTCCCCCTTGGACGCTACTCGTGAGGTTTAACTTCCATATCTTCCATGTCGGAGGATCTTCAAAGTCTTCACGCGTCGTAAGTAGAAAGTGTATCAACAAACTCCCTTTTAATTTAGGTAGTGTGTTGACAAACTCCTCCTTAACATAAGCTCCCCCTTGAGTTATGCTCGTGAATCTTTTGACTTCAATGCTTGAGATCCTTGTGGTGTTGGTGATGGTCAGCGGCAACTCGATCATCTTTATCATTTGAGTGCCTTCACGTCGTGTCTTCATTCCAATCCTTGTCATCGAATATGTTCTCCTTGCCTTTAGAATCTGCACAAGCAAGAAATCTAAACGCGTAATGAGAACAACTGCTTGGAATATAGTTTAACATAAACAAATAACATACATGTGACCATATTTCAATCAACTACCGTCCGACAGTTTGAAAGTTTAACAAATTTATCAATTTTAGTTTTTCACTTTCAAAACTTGCAAATTCTGACCAATTATGAAGATTTAGTCGATTTTTGGTTTTCAATCAGGTTTCAGGCAACGAAGACTCGAGATCCAACATCGTACAATCGAAAATAAGATAGAAATAAAATCTTTTTGGCTTTTATAAAGTTTAAATTTAAACACACCTAAAATCTTTTTGGAATTTTTGAATATTTCAAACTTAAAGACTGAAAGCAGTAAATAAATATATACAGACATTCTGAAACTGAAAGCATTAAATAAATAAATATTTACAGACATTCTTTTTGCGAGTTTCGAGGGTAAGAGAATCATATCAGTGTACGGTCACGCTAAAACACTCTTGTTGTTCTTTTTGTTAACATTTAGATAAGCATCCTATAACGATTATCGGTATTGTTATCCACATAAGCTCAACTTATCAGATGTAATCATGGCGGGGGGATACGTTAAGGTATGATTTATACTTACCGACCGGTGTTCATCACGACACATTCCCGTATCAAGGTATACACGAGGGTTCATTTTACCGGTGAGTATACCGATTATCATCTGTTTGACCGTATATGAAAATGTGAGAAGCTCACTTATTTTGATTGAAAACAAGCCCTATGTGATAGAATCACTTATTGATGAGGAACTTGATTTTCAGATGCATGAGGGCACAGGAGCAAGTCCGTGAACAGGTCAGTACTTTCGTACAGCAGAGAGACGAACTTGACTCCCGGAGAAATGTGATATTTTATCACTTATTTGTTTGGACATGTGATTGTTGATCACTTATTGAGGTCAAATGCAATATGTACACGTACATATAGTATCATGGAAGATCTGGACTTGCGTCCCCGTTATTTTTCGGTAAAAGATACAACCATGATACCCAGATGATAAGCAGCATAAAGACCGAATATCTCAGAACCTCGGCAATCTCTCAAACGAAATTTCGGTACTAAGACCATATGCCAATGAATGGTTCCCACCTGGTCTTCAGTCGATTTAAGTTTATATCACCCTGCACACTTTAAAATGATTGTGAGCCTACCGATATATCTTATATAGAGCTGCTTATCATTCTTCATTTAAGGTTTAAAGAGGTTTAGACAGACCACTGATGTACTATCATTTTCTCTTTTGCTCGCTAGGAAACTCATTTTTGCTTTTCTAATGTTTTTGTGTTTTTGAAATTTTTCGATGTTTTTGGATTTTCAAATTTGGATTTACTCCCCCTAAAATCAACAAACTAAGCTAAATTTAAAACACAAAGGTATTTACAAAAATGATTTTCCGATGTTGGTGTTACTCTTGCTTGACCTTAATGCCGTTTACCAATAATAAAAAGTCAAATCTTGATTTGTCAAATGCTTTGTTAAAAAGGTCGGCACGTTGGTCATCGGTGTGGACCTTAACAACATCGATAAGCCTTTTATCAAAGCAATCAAGTATGAAGTGATATTTGATTTCGATGTGTTTGGTCTTTGAATGCTGCACAGGATTTCTAGTGATATGTAAGGCAGCAGAATTATCAACGTAAATAGGAGTAGTTAGGAATTCAAAACCGTAGTCGCGTAATTGTTGTTGGATCCATAGGACTTGGGAGCAACAACTTGAGGCAGCAATGTATTCAGCTTCGCATGTTGATGTAGCGACACACGTCTGCTTCTTGCACTGCCATGTGACTAGGCGATTTCCCAAAAACTGACATCCAGCCGTTGTGGATTTGCCGTCGATTTTGCATCCGCCAAAATCAGAATCACTGAAAGCTATCAAGTCAAAGTTATTATCCCTAGGGTACCATAGACCGGTGTCAGGGCAACCCTTCAAATAACGAAAAATCCTTTTTACAGCTGCAAGATGTGAGGCCTTCGTGTTCACTTGATATCTGGCAAGCAGGCACGTTGGGTACATGATATCTAGTCTTGATGCTGTGAGGTACATAAGAGATCCGATCATCGCGCGGTAGTATGAGGGGCTAATAGCTTCACCCTTCAAGTCTAGATTAATTCCGTGATTTTGCTGCAATGGGGTACCGATGGGCGTTGCATCAGACATCTGGAACCGGCTCAAGATGTCACCAACATATTTAGTCTGATGGATGAATATCCCAGACTCAGTTTGTTGCACTTGTAGACCCAAAAAGAAAGTCATTTCCCCCATAGCACTCATCTCGAATTTATCCTGCATAATACGCTCGAAATTCCTACACATAACATCATTAGTAGAACCAAATATAATATCATCAACGTATACCTGTACCAGTAGAAGATCTCCATCTTGTTCTTTGATGAAAAGAGTACAATCGATAAGACCTCCGCGAAATCCATTCTGCAGCAGATAATTAGATAAGGTTGTATACCAAGCTCGCGGTGCTTGATGTAGACCATAGAGAGCTTTGTTAAGCAACCAAACCCGATCAGGATGGATAGGATCTTCAAAACCTGGAGGCTGTTCGACGTACACCTCTTCTTCCACCACACCATGTAAGAATGCACTTTTGACGTCCATCTGGTATACCTTGAATCCTTTGAAGGATGCGTAGGCTAGAAAGATCCGAATTGCTTCAAGACGTGCAACAGGTGCATACACTTCGTTGTAGTCGATCCCTTCAATCTGACGAAAACCTTGAACGACTAATCTTGCTTTGTTTCGAATAACGACTCCACGGTCATCCTTTTTGCATTTGAACACCCAACGGGTACCAATCTTCTTGTAACCAGCAGGTTTCTCTACGAGTTTCCAGACACCAAGCACCAAGCTTCTGGAATTGTTGCAGTTCTTCCTGCATCGCTTCAACCCAAGAGTTATCTTTCAAAGCTTCTTTCCAATTTCTTGGCTCTTCCTGTGAGACATAACACGCGAAAGACCAATCGTTTTGTTGCCCGGATTCTCGAATAGCTGCATACAAGCTTGCATTGTTATTGTTTTGCAACATGTTTCTTGTTTGAACGCCACTCTGTACATTTCCGATGATGTTTTGTTGAGGATGGGTATTGTGAATCCTTGTTTCTGGATTATCTTGAACTGGAATATTTGTACCCAGATTGTGGAGATTGAGATCAACAACCAATTCAATACCCGGAATTGACGAAGAGGATGATGCAGTAGCTTCAGCTGTTCTAGGGGCGTCCACTGGAGGTGTACCCTCTGAAGTACCATGAACTGCTGTTGTTGGAGCTTCTTGATCTGCATCGAGAAATTCATCATCCTCTGAAGATTCGTTCAATTCGGTAGCATCGTGAAAATCCTCATTATCGAGAGCATTATTGTTCACTGAAGATGGTTCTTGATTGACAATAATGGGACGAACCAGTGGTGAATCTGTTGCGTTGTCACTCTCGAAAAACATCCTTGCCGCAACATTTTCTTCAGCTGCTTCAACATTGATCGAATTGAAAAAGTCATCGTACTCAAACATCCAAGGCTGACCAGGACATTTGTCTGGCAATGTGTGCCTTTGTACTCTGACCTCAGACCATTCCTTGACCATTTTAGTCTCTAGATTCCAGACTCTTAAGTTCAGGGTGGCATACCCAAGAAAGTATCCCTCAATTCCTTTTGCCCCAAACTTTCCATTTGGATCGATTATTGTGCAAGGAGCTCCAAACGGTTCAAGGTATGACAAATCTGGTTTCCATTTGTTAAGAAGCTCAAAGCAGGTCTTGTTGTGCCTTTTGACTGTAAGGACTCGGTTCAACGTGTAACATGCAGAGGCCACAACTTCAGTCCAGAAGGGAATCGGCAACTGTGACTCTACCAACATTGTCCTAGCAGTCTCGATCAATGTACGATTTTTACGTTCAGCGACGCCATTCTGTTGAGGAGTGTAAGCCGCACTAAATTCGTGAAGAATACCTTTTGAAGTGCAAAACTCCGCCATGGCATGATTTTTAAATTCTGTACCATTGTCGCTGCGTATCCTCCTAACTTTCAACTTATACAAATTCTCAATCTGAATGATCAAGTTTTTGATAATACCGAAAGTTTCACTCTTGTGTGCCATGAACGCCACCCAAGAAAATCTTGAATAATCATCAGTTATCACGAGGCAATATTGATCATTCCGGATGCTTTTATGTTTGACAGGACCGAACAAATCCATGTGCAAACGTTCAAGCGGAACGGTCACCGTGTTGATTTTCTTTGTGGGGTGTCGCTTCTTCGTTTGTTTTCCTTTCTGGCACGAAACACAGACGTCTTGAAGATGGAAGTTTTTAAGAGGAACACCATTCACCAATTCATTTGACACCAAATGATTCATTTTGCGTAAGTGAATGTGACCCATTCGTCTGTGCCAAGAGATTGAGTCTTTTTCTGTGGCTTTGGAAACGAAACAGGTTGCTTGTGCAGACGTTGTAATAGCCTGGCTCATATCAAGGACATACAAATCATTTATCCTTGGAGCTGATAAGAGAATCCATTCTTTTGGAATCTTGAAGCTGGGTTTCAGCACATAACATCCATTTGCATCAAAGTGTACTGAGAACTGCTTATCACAGATTTGTGAAACGCTAAGAAGATTGTGATCAAGTTGTTGTACAAAGTTGATCTTATCAAAGCTTACAACCCCATTGGATATCATTCCTTCACCAGTAATATATCCGCCTTTATCTCCAGCAAAAGCAACATAACCTCCTCTGATAGATTTAACGTCGTAGAGAAGCTTCATGTCGCCTGTCATGTGCCTGGATGCCCCACTATCAACAATCCAATGACTACTGATAGTTCCTCCTGGAACACCCTGCACATGAACTCACATGATTAGTTGGAGATAGGGACCCAAGCCATTGTGGTCTTGGGTCTTCCATTTTCATCAACAACAATAACCTCTACCTTTTGATGATTTGGAAATTGTGATGGTCCCCCTGATTCAATAACCGTTTTTGGTTTCCAGGTCTGTTTTGTTATACCAGTGTTATGCTTTAAAAACTTAACTTCACGATTGTCTGAAGTTTTTGAATTGTCTGGTTTGACAGAAACATATGTTTTGTTAACCACATCGGTCTTAATCGCCTTTTCAATTTTCTTGACCTGTTGGCGTCTCTGTTTCTTTTCCCTTTCTTTTACAAGACGGGGATCTGGTTTTGATGAAACAGATCGCTTGCGGTCAATTTGGTCACGAGGATCATCAACCTTAGCTTTCAACTTATGAAGATACGGACAGTTTTGAATTATGTGTCCAATTTCACCACACTCAAAACATGATCTTCGTTCAACAAACCTCGAAGTCTCATGTGATCGTCTTACCGATGATGAACTTTGTGATCCCGAGGTACTAGGTTTTGAACTATTTGGATCGTTTCTTTTCAACACTTTTGCTTGTTTAACAAAATACAAGTTAGATTTGTTCTCAAAAGTTTCAATTTTGTCTGTTCCCTTTGATTTCACAAAGTTCACTTTCTTGTCCTTTTTCTTTTGGATCTGTTTCTTCTGACCCTGAGTCGGTGATTTACCTTTTGGTTTGGTATGATTTTGCTGCTTTTTCTCTGTTGGTAATTTCTGATTGCCATATTGTTTTCGAACTTCGGCCTTTGGAATAGGAGTACACTGTGTTACTGTAACATGTGATCCTGTCTTTCCCAAAAACTTACTTGTCGAATTTTCAAAGACTTTACAGATTATGGATTGATTAACATTCTTAATAGGAAAATCTTTGTCGGAATAAATTTTATCATCACCAACCAGAGTGTACAGAAAATTCACACTCTCTGACTCTTTTGCAGACGATGACTTGATTGCAACAGTCTTAGCGGGTTTTGCAGGAGGATCACATAGAATATGATTCTCAAGAGGAATGTCCTCTTCTTTGATTTCCGTATCAGACTTTTCTGAGTGAGTATCATCGGATTCATCATCAGAAGAATCAGCATCCTCAATAATAACTGGAGGATCCTAATTTGGTTCAGCAGAAGACACACATGTATCTGCTGACACATCTGAATCGGATGATACTTCTTTTTGTATCCAAGTCCTGTTGCAAATTCCTTAATATCTAGAGGAACAGATGGTTCAAAGAAAGTTCTGTCCTCCTCATCAGGCATGGCATCATAATTGTGTCTCACAGGTGGTGGGCATTTCTTGTAGCCTATGCATGTGACATCCCGTTTCTCTTTCTGAACGTCAATGATGTGATCCAACACATAGCTAGAGCTCAAATAACTGTCTAGCTTAAGTTGGATCGCCTCACTTTCAGTTTTAACACAAGCCATCTCTTTTTGCATTATCTCAAGGCGAGTTATATACAAATTAATGTCAGTTTGTTTTCTGGAAACCATTTTTGTTAACTCGGTTTTATCTTTCTTTAATTTCTCAATTACCGATTTAAACTCCTTTTCATGGTTTTCATAAAACATGTTGGCTTCAGTGCACTTAGAAAGATCCACGGTCAGCTTTTGATTGTGGATGAATGTCACATCATATTTCTCTTGCAAAGCCTCGTGTTTGCTTTGCAACTCACACCACTTAGCATTCAATGAAACATGTTTGTCTTGCAAGTCAAACAAACTAGCTTGTAAGGCATCATGTTTGCCTTGCAACTCAGACATGTTTGCCTTGCAACTCAGACATGTTTGCCTCCAAATCAGCACATTTTCCACTCAATCTATCACAATTATCACAAATAACAGCAGTGGGTTCATCGACACATACCTGACTTGATGAACTGTCGACATTAGCCATAAAGGCTGAATGGAGAGAAGACGAAGAATATGCAGCTTGATCCACCAAAATAGATCTCCTATGGGTTCCTGCTGCAGCTTCCTCCAATAGCTCATCAACATCTGCATCAACTGACGCACTTGATGTGTCATCCGAATGATCATCGCCTGAACTCGAGGATTCTTCATCTGAGCTTCTACTGTAGCCAGAACTGTCTTCGTCTTCAGAAGACTCATCACCATTGGTGGAAGATTCTCCACCACTGGCGTGCTTAAGATCCTTGACAACCTCAGCAAAACAAGCTGTTCCATCCGGAGCATCATTTCCCAACTGAATTGAGCAATCACAACCCTCATCTACTTGAACCACAAGAGCCTGGTTGGCGTTTGATGGTCCTGCTTGATTTTGTTGGTTGCCTTGATTTCTGAACGGATTCTGGTTCCCATGCTGAGCCGGTCTTGTACATTCCCTTTTAAAATGACCCCGTTCACCACAGTTAAAGCACTTGACAGCCTGTTTATCGAACCCATACTTGGTGTCTTTCTTACTTTCCAAGCTGGTTCTGCCCGTTCTCTCCATGAAATCCTTTGCTCGCCTTACAGCACTTGCGAACGCCCATTTGATGTCCATCAAATCCATCTCCTCTTTATTAATCTGCTGATAATCTTCCTGTGTCAGATTGATGTTTCTGATCTGACCTTCTACTAACCCACAATACGCGCTCACCAATGTGTTTAGTAGCTCCATATGTTCCTTTGCTACTTCCACACTGACTTTAGAAAAGCTTGAGGTGTCGAGCCGTACTGTATTTGGCTTTGATTACTGACCAGCAGATGACGTGCTTCCATAACAAGCCTGTTGTTGTGCAGGAAGTGGATTCCCATATAGATCTGTAGTCACAGGAGGCCTTTGGGTTTGCTGTTGAGGCACTGGTTGAGGAACTGGTTGAAGCGGATTTCCGTACAAGTCTGTTGTTGGAGCTGGCTTAACAGGAACTTGGATAGGATTGCCATATAGATCTGTGCTAGACACAAACGCCGTCTGAATTGGAGCATGAGAGACTGGTCTTGCAGAGGAGGTACTGGAGGTTCCATAATACATTTCAGGATTCTGTGGCACTGGAACCCTTTTCACCTTAAGGGTTTCTTCCTGATTCTTATTCTCCAGGAGTTGAACAAAGTCATTGATGTTTGTTGTAGCCAAAGTGCCATTGTACTTCAGGATTTCCAAGAAATTACTCCATTGTGGTGGCAAAGCATCAGCAAACTTGGTGACAACTTCGATTGGAGTCGTTACCACTCCAAAGTTTCCCAATTCAGTCAACAAATGATAAAATCGACTCGTCAAATCTCCCAAAGATTCTTTATCCATGCATGTAAACCCATCAAACTCTTTCTTGAGTAGGTCGTGTCTCAATTGGTGAGTCGCTTCGTTTCCTACACCTCTCGTCTTCAACGCATCCCATAATTTCTTTGTCGTTTTAAAGCTGACAAATTGATGGTAAATATCTTTGCTTAATGCCAGAGTAAGAATGGCATATGCTTTCTTTTCCAGATCATACGTCTTTTTCTGATCTTCTGGAAGATCGGCAAATGTAGCAGCAGATGAAGCGGCAACCTCTATCGTTTGATCAAAATCTGTGGTGAAACGTAGCCATAATTTTGTATTTTGCCCAAGCACGTATGTGTAGAACCTATCAACCCATCCTGGATACTCATTTAAATGCATCAACTTTGGAGGCCGATTCAAACTTCCGGTTTCGCTTTCGCTCAATAAAATGCTTTGAATACTAGGCGTCTGATTTGATACGAAAGCCCATTGACCGGTTGATATAGCGTTTGTTTGCGAAGAAGCGGATACGGGAGATTCGGCCCATGAAGGAGACAAACCCGTACTTCTATACTTTCCTTCATCTTTAGACGGAGTACCCCACCAACTCGGATTCATTTTGAATAGTAAGAATAAATCCCCGACAAACACACTTAAAGCAAACTGTTAAACCACAAATGCAAATCCTCTTGTTAAAAAAAATCACAAGTATCGACGAAACTGAATTGTGTATGATAAATGACGAACTGGAATCCTTATCACTGATCTACGAAACAAATTTTGATCAGATTCGACGAAACTGATTAAATTGTTAATTGACGAAATGAATTTAAATAATGGTCCGACGTAACAGAAGCCCAAATAGAAGCCCAACTTTTGTTGTGAAAGCCCAATACTTGTGCGAATAATAAAATCTTGTGCGTCCAGACTAATCTTGTGCGACTAAGTATATTGTGTGACTAATCATCTTGTGCGACTGGAGCCCAAACAGAAGTCCAACAGAAGCCCAAATCTTGTTGTGCAAGCCCAGTTCTTGTGCGAGCCCAACTACTTGTACGTCTATCAAATCTTGTGCGAGCAATCATCTTGTGCGACTATCATTCTAGTGTGATCAATCAACTCTTGTGCGATTCAATCTCTTGACTTTCTATCATCTGACACAAAGTATACCAACTTTCGGCTACACCCTGCTCAATGTACCAACCAAAAGATGATGTAATATATTAATAAAATCACAGATTCCCAGACACAAACAACTTAGACAAATACTTGACCAAAATCAAAAAGTTGAAATACACCAAGAACACTTTGAATATGATATGAATATATGAAGAACAACCCTGAAATTTTGAATTTTCCGGCAAACTTATGAGTTTTCCGGTGAACCGACAAATTTCCGAACACAAATTCTTGCTTGAAACTTCACTAAAAACCAATTTTTAACATGAGAAAGTGAGAAATAAAGAGGTTTTTATAAGAAATTTCAGCAGAAAATGCAGATTTTCGAAATTTTAAACAGAAGTTTTCAAGAAAAAAAAACTAAACTTCAAAAACCCGAAACACACCCGAAAACACTCGGTTTTAACAAGGAGAAGAGCCAAGGCTTTGAGAAGAGCCAAGGCTCTGATACCACTTGTAGGTCCGGCTAGGGGAGGATCTAGTCGCTTAATCCTTGTATACAAACACACCCGGTTGTGCGGAATCCAACCGGAGATGCAAACCGAGATACAACACGACAAGAACACGAGAAGGAGACCGAGACTCAACGATTAACACCAATGTATTAATACTTGAAAAACAGTTACAAATCAATGTTTACAAGATAATCTTTGCAAACTCTCACTCGTTCTCTCGGGTATATGTTCTTCCTTGTGTGCTCCTTCTCTCTGTTTTTGTACCGAAACACTTGATTTCGGTATATATATTTGTTCTGCACATGTGGTTTAATATGAGGTTCGGCCCATGTGTAAGGTTTCAGCCCATGTTGCATTCTGATTGGCCCAAACTCATGTCACATGCACGCACATATTGCATTTCTTCATGAATTTGTATTTAGTCAACATGTGACATGACATCATCATGATGATGTCATGGTGATGTGGCGCCTCGGGAATGCTCACGGCTCTCAGTGCTTCGCGTGTCGAACTCTGGGGCGCACGACGGAGGAATGTCGTGACGTCGGGCTTGAGCCGAACCTAGCCGGGTCGAACCGAACCGAGTTGAACCGAACCAAGTCGCGTCCACAGAATATGTATCAACAAAATTTCCCTGCCCGATACGGCAGGAATTCAATATATGTCTAAAGCATAAAAAAACTTTTTACAATAGTATCAAACCTAACTAAATAAAAGTTACAACCTTAAAATTGTGTGTTACAAAGTTACCTTATAATTCAATTTCAAATGAACATATGATAAGTTGATAACTATGAAACAGAAAAATATACATTTGTTACAGCCATGAAAAACAATTTATGCACTCTCTTACATAGTTTAAAAACTATAAAACAACACACGATTCCAACGCAACGGTGTCACACCCTTAAAATCCACAAGCGGAGTAATACCACGAGACATGTGACTGACCAGAATCACACCACCAATTATACTGAACATTTAAGTAAAGTAAAGTAAAACCATTGCAAACAAAAAACGTTTAGTGTTCACAAAACCAAAGTCCAAAACTAAGTTCAAAAGTTAGCGGAAGCATAAAGTCTAAAACCCAGTAAGTAAAGTAAAAGTCATAATGTTTAATATTAGGAATCCCACAGTGGATTCCTAGCCACAACGTCCACTCCTCGTGCAAGCCCCAGCCATGTACCTAACGACCTGCAAAGCATGTAGAAACGTGTCAACAAAAGGTTGGCGAGTTCACAGTTGGTTGTTTGTTTTTCGTTGTTTCAAAAACCCAAAAGTTGTTAAGTTTTTTGTTCTTTATAAAAACATGCCATGGGGAGCTACCCCACTGTTTTAAACCACTAGACCCGTTACCATATCGACTACTGACTATAGTTATGTTTAGTGCCCCGTGTCAATGTCTATCGTCATTGAGTAAGTGGCCAAGTATATTAGTCCATGCCCATCCTCTGCGACACGGTGTGAGGCTTGTCAAACCTAATAGCGCTATTTAACTAATAACCTGTTCGCCATTGGCCCGGCGATTAAGTCGATACATAATATGGAGGACTTAAGATAGAGTAGTTGTCTAGTATGCTTAAGACATGTATTATAATGGTTGTCGCCCTTCACAAGGAGGACGGAGGTACGTATTCTACCCAAGGAGAATACGCAGGTTGTATCACACCTAAGGGGGATAGTTATTGTTGCTTAACCTATTCCCAAACCACCAGGAATCCCATGCTTTGACGAAAAGTGTGAACTCACATTCGATTGCTCGGTTGGTCTCTTAAAAGGGTTAGGACTCTAGGTAGGTCAATCACATCCTAATACGATTACCATTTAGTTCATTAGTGTGTTCAAATAAGGCACAAAGCTCCTACACGTATCTAACACGTAACATGCAGTCACTTTGACAACTTACGTACATACAAATTTCCACATATAATTACTTTGATCATGCACACAATAATTCACATAACAGTTTCGTTGACATAAAACAAGTTTGATCATTCTTAGATAGCATAACCGACATCTAGATACGCAAATAACAACTTATAATGCTTCAGCTTTAACATCCAAAACTGGGCTGTTTTCGAGTATTTTTATAAAATAGTTATCTTATTCTAAAAATAGCAAACAACCTCAGAAAAATATGGTTCTAGTGCCATTGGAAGAATTTTTCGAAAATAAATGATTTAGACTTCAGAAATCAATTTTTCGATCTATAACGATCCGTTTACAGCCAACTGAAGTTGGCTGTTTTCGCTAATCAGCAAATTGTTTTCCATTTAAACGATACCAAAACGCATTTAAACGATCACGTCACTTCCTAATAACAACTAACAGCAGATTAACCCTCAATTATCACTTTAGCACATCTAGAATCACACAACCCTAGTTATAAAACATCATGATTTTCGCAAAAATGCCGCCTATGATCATGTATGCATGTGTATTATCAATTAACTCAAACAATTGAATAATCACCCGAAACTAATTGTGAAATTATTATCCATTTATCATACAAGACTCAAGATCACAGCCATGTCTACACATAAACACACCATGAATCGTAATCTATCATGCGTACTAACCTTGGAACGGAGAAGGAAGAACTAGAGAAGGTGAAGGGTGCGACCAAGAGGGTTGCGAAGGGGGGGGGGGTCTTCTTCTCTGCTGTCGCGCACCATGGGGAGGGGGTAGGGTTTTGGTTTTCTTGTTCTCATGCATATTATGTATATAATTAAAACAGATGGGACATTGGGCGACTTGGGCTGCATGGGCCGAAGAAACAAGGTTTTTCGGTTGGGCTTGTTTCTTGCGCAAAGGGGAAGGGTGGGTTGGGCTGTTTGGTTCGCACGAGGGAAAAGGAGGGTGGGGTTGGGCTGGTTTATTTGTGGGCCAAATGGGTTGGGTTGAGTTTATAAGGTAATACGTTATAGCACATTAACATATTTTGGTTTCTAGTAATTTTTCATAAAATAGCACGTTAACATATTTCGGTTTCGGGTTTCGGTTTCACGTAATTCACATCACACATTATCAAGTTCGCAACCATTCAAAGAAAATAATCAAACACCACATTCAAATCATATATCGTACATGAAATTACAAAGTACGCGAAATGTAACAGGGATTTATACGAGTTGTCACATCATCCCCAAGTTGAAAGAAATTTCGTCCCGAAATTTAGCACATACTCACTGAGGAAGCTAGTTGTGTTGTGCGTTTTCTTGGGGTATCACATCATCCCCCCGTTGGTTTAGAATTTCGTCCCGAAATTCCAAAGTAGCTTCAGTACTGGACTCACTTTTCTTAATCAACTAGGGGTACTTGCATTTCATCTGGTCCTCTCATTCCCAAGTGAACTCTGGGCCACGACGAGAGTTCCAACGAACTCGAACAATAGGTATCTTGGTTCGTTTAAGAGTCTTGATTTCCCGATCCATAATTTCCATCGGTCCCCCGACGAAGCGCAACTGGTCGTCGATAGTGAGTTCCTTAAAAGGAACAATGAGGGTCTCATCTGATGAACACTTCTTCATATTCGACACGTGGAAGACATTGTGAACACCACTGAGTTCTTCAGAAAAATTTAGTCTGTAAGCCACCTTGCCGATTTTCTCAGTGATTTCAAAAGGTTTGACATATCGCGGATTAAGTTTGCCCCGTTTGCCAAAGTGAACCACACCTTTCCATGGTGAGACTTTAAGTAGCACCCGATCTCCATCCTGAAACTCGAGAGGTTTCCTACGCTTATCAGCGTAGCTTTTCGGACGGTCACGAGCTGCCGCCATTCTTTGTCTAATTTGGGCAATCTTTTCCGTGGTGTCGATAACGAGTTCTGGGCCAGTGATTTGGCTGTGACCAACTTCTGCCCAGCATAGAGGCGACCGACATTTCCGCCCGTACAAAGTCTCGAGCGGGGCGGCCTTGATGCTGGTGTGGTAACTATTGTTGTATGAGAACTCCACTAAAGGCAAATGTCTTTCCCAGCCATTACCAAAGTCGATAACACACGCTCGAAGCATGTCTTCAAGAGTCTGAATGGTGTGTTCAGTCTGCCCATCCGTCTGAGGGTGATACGTTATGCTCATGTCTAGACGCGAGCCAAAGGATTTGTGCATCGCCTGCCACAAATCAGATGCAAAGTGTGGGTCTCGATCAGAAATGATGGAAGTTGGCACTCCATGCCTGGCGGCTGCCTCCTCCAGATAAATGTCCGCGAGTGTAGAAAACTTGTTTGTTTTCTTGATTGCGTGTGCAGACTTGGTTAGTTGATCCACGATCACCCAGACGGTGTCGTTTCCTCGCTGAGATCTAGGTACGCCAGTGACGAAATCCATGGAAATTTGCTCCCATTTCCATGTTGGGATATCTGGTTGTTGGAGTATTCCCGATGGCTTTGGGTATTCGACCTTAACCCTAGCACATGTCAAGCATTTACTAACATAGGTCACTATGTTAAATTTCTGGTGGGGCCACCAATACAAAGTTTTGAGGTCTTGGTACATCTTTTCAGAACCAGGATGCACCGAGTAACGAGACTTGTGTGCTTCTTCCATCACAAGCTCTCGTAGGTTCCCATAGGATGGAACCCAGATGCGTTCCATGAAATAGTAAGTGCCGTCTTCCTTGAGTACAAGTTTCTTTTCCCATGCCCCGTAGGGACTCAACTTTGAGGTTTTCTTCCATCAGTGCTTCAATCTGAGCATCACGAATCTGGGTAGGAGGACTGGAATGGATCGTAAGCTGCAACACACATACACGCTGAGGGAATCGGTCACAACATTGGCCTTGCCTGGATGATACTTGATCACGCACTCGTAGTCATTGAGGAGTTCGACCCATCGACGCTGTCGCATGTTCAACTCCTTCTGATCGAAGATATGCTGGAGACTCTTATGATCGGTGTAGATGGTGCACTTGGTACCGTACAAGTAATGTCTCCATATCTTGAGTGCAAACACTACTGCTCCTAACTCCAAACCATGGGTAGTGTAGTTCTTTTCGTGAACCTTGAGTTGGCGTGATGCGTAAGCAATTACTTTCTCACGTTGCATCAACACATAACCAAGTCCTTGGTTTAACGCGTCACAATAAACAACGAAATCTTTTGTGCCTTCAGGTACCGAAGGAATGGGTGCGCTACAAAGTTTCACCTTCAATTGTTGAAACACAGATTCCTGACCATCACCCCATCGGTAGGTGGAACCCTTCTGGGTTAGAGTAGTGAGAGGCTGCGTAATCTTCGAGAAACCCTTGATAAACCTTCGGTAGCAACCCGCCAAACCAAGAATTGACGGATTTCCGTTGGAGTTCGAGGTGCAAGCCAGTTATTGATTGAGTCAATCTTGGATGGATCAACGTGAATCCCACCTTTATTGACTGCGTGGCCTAGGAAATGGACTTCACGAAGCCAAAAGTCACATTTCGAAAACTTGGCGTAGAGCTGTTCTGTTTGGAGAAGTTCAAGAATAAGTCGCAGATGGTGTTCGTGTTCCTCCTGACTCTTAGAATAGATCAAGATGTCGTCAATGAAAATAATAACGAACTTATCCAAGTATGGTTTGCACACTTGGTTCATGAGATCCATAAAAACCGCAGGTGCGTTTGTCAACTCGAAAGGCATAACCAGAAACTCGTAGTGTCCGTAACGAGTCCTGAATGCTGTCTTGGAGATGTCTTCGTCTCGGACTCTCAGCTGATTATTGGCCGATCTCAGATCAATCTTAGAATAGAAGCTCGACCCTTGCAACTGGTAGAACATGTCATCAGTACGTGGAAGGGGACGACGAACTAGGACAAATGAAACCTTTGTCCAACAACTCCTATAGTTGTGTGGACAATTCTTTTAGTTCAGATGGGGCTAAACGATAGGGCGCGCGAGCTATAGGTGTAACAACCCGACTTTTTGAAGTCAAAGTCAAAGTCAAAGGAAGAAAAGACTGCTAATTCGATTTGTCATTCCTTGCTTAATCATTACTTGTACTCTCGAACCTCGATACTCGATACTTTAATTTATGTTGTTTTAGTTGTATTATGTGAAGTAACAATGCAATAAATGCTAATCTACTTAACGCTATCTCATCGCAATCGCATCGCAACTTGAATCGCAGTTCTGGATATTGTTTTACGTGTGTGTGCTACGATGTGTTACTTGTGCATGTTTATTATATGTTTTGAGGTGTTTAATCGCAAACGCAATCGCAACTCTAACACAATGCAATCTCATCGCGAACTGGAAACGCAAGTTTACTTATGTTGTTGTGTGTTAGTTATGTTATTTGTGTAACTATTGTTTAAAACTATCGCATCGCTTATTCGACACTCGCTTAAACGCATCGCAACGCTCAACGCACGATACAAAAAAAGGGAAAACCAACTCACTCGAGCCATCCGATCGAATGACCCTTCGATCGGTCATCTGACCGGATGACCTGTGACACTTCGAAAACGGGTTTGGTAATCAAACCACGTTAATAATAAAAGACGGGTAAAGTACCGTTAGTGGAAAAATGAACCCGGAAAATATTAGAATCTATATAATTAAACCTAATATTTAATAAAAAGGGAAAAGAAAGTTTTTGAGAAAATAAAGTTTATAGAAGCCCGAGTTAACGGGACTTAAAATAAACTAAGTCATGAATTCCCCAAACCCACTAATTTAACTAGGAAAGTTTAACCTAGTTAATAAGTGGGAAAATTGTTAGAAATTAAGTGGGTTGTGGCCTACTTAATAAGCTAACCAAACAAGAGGCGCCAAAGTAGATAAACTTGAAAGTTTAATTATAAAATGAAATTTAAAACAAAACACACATTAGAGTGTGTGTTCTGTTCGATCAGGAGAGCTTCCCATGAGCCATAAACCCTAGTTTCATAAGAATCATCAAATTGAAGGCTCAAACGAAGTCTAAATTCACAATTGAACGTAAATTAACGATCACCCAAGCTAGGGGATCATAAGGTATGTCAAATTTTGATGATTTGTGAAGTTGTGAAATTTGAATAATCATCATAATCGCGAATTATGAATGAATTATTGAAGCTATGATTGAATTAGTGATATATACTTGCTTAGGAACCAAACCCTAAGTGAAAATTATACATATGATGCTATAATTTGAATGATTTGATGATTTATCACACTAGGATAAGTGGGTATTAATCATATGATGAATTAGATGATATAATTATGATTAGAATCATCATATTTGATAGTAATCAGGAAATACTTGAACAAATTGTGTGTTTGAGTATATAATCATACTTACTATGAAATGAGTTTAGTATGATATGATAAAAATGGATGATATGTTCATGTTAAATGATGTTTAATATCATCAAGTATTAATTTGGTAACTTATAGTTACAAGAACTTGGTAAATAAGTGATTAAAACGGTAACATAAGAATGATGCTTACTGAATAATTGACCATTGATATGATCGAATGATAAATTCGACATATGAATCGTAGGATTGAATAGTCGTAAATGATTATGACTAATCTAATCATCTTACATATTTCAATGATAGTTTGACGCTTGACAAGCTAGGTGGAAGCTTGAGAATGAAGCGGGTCAAACGAACCAAGAAAGAAGGTAAGTAAAGCTTACACTCTATTTATTTAATACCTATCGGTTTTATAGGTTATGAATAATAAAGTCTTGTTTGAATTATGATTATTAATCATGCAATGACTAATAAATAGTGAGTTTTGAATGATTACCTTATAAAGGTAGACCAATATAAATAATAAGGGTAAAACGGTAATTCTGTCACTCGTTGATGATAACCGTTAGTTTTTGAAAGACACTTTATGACGTAAAACACAAAGGGGTCAAAAGAATAAAGAAATGATTTATAAGTAAAATGACCGCACGGTGTGAACCGGAGCGAGTCATGTAGATGAGATGATAATAAATCCATCTCGCAAAGATACATGGTCATTTAGACCAAACGAGTCAAAAGGTGAAAATATCACCATTTGATAATAACGACTAATGGTTTGTCGAGTTGTATGATTATAGGAATAAATATCGAATGGATGTTTACATCGCTATTACTTAGCGGCTATTAAGGCAAGGTATCGAAACGGGTCAATATATTGATCGGAGCCAGGTATGTGTAATAGATTAACTACTCATTTAGAACGAGAGGTTCATTGAGAGTTAAATAAGGTAAAAATAGACATTTGGTTACTTTAATGAGTAAATCGAATGATTCAAGTGATGGTCAATGTGATTTGAAACATAATGACCTTTCAAACAAAATCATATCTAAAAAGAGGGATTTTGGGTCAAACATGCTTTCAAAAGTCCTTCATCGTAAATGAAAGACTAAAATGGACCAAAACGCCCTTGTAATCTAAATTGAGCAAACGACCTTTAAAGGTTGTTTCGAAACAAGTTTTATGATTAAACAAATACTTAGAATAAGTACAAAAAGAGAAAGATGTAAATCTTTGGTCAATTGACTCTATAGGAGTCTTTGCCGTAAAATAATGATCCGAGGAGTAATACTCGGAATTTATAAATTTCCACATTAAATTAGGCACAAATATAGCGTGGAGGAAGATTATTTAATAAGAAACGTGATAATACAATGCTAGAAATGAATGAAAGCGATCCGTGTATAAAATATGCTTAAAATCCCTTAACGGGTCAAAATAAGCATATGAGCGAAAACGGATTTGAAATAATTATGAAATCCGTGAATTGAAACTAATAAGATAGAAAATATTGAACTTGTAAAGTTCATAAGAAAATAGGGACCAAACAAACCTGTTTGTTTGATTAAGACATGAACGGGTCAAAAGTTCATAATTTCATTTTTAAGCCGAAGGTTTAAAAGTCTAATTTTTTTTAATACGGATGTCAGATGTTAACTCCATATGATGGAGAATTAAATTACGATCACGTAGGAAGAAACTTGAGCCAAATCGGATAAAAATGAGCAAGTTATGCTCGTTTTCGTAAAATATGGTTTGGCTGAAATGTGCAGGTTTTTAAACAAAAGTTGCTGGAAAAGTGACTTGTCGCGCCACGCGACAGCAACAGAAGTCACTGTTGGGTCACGCGAGAGCCCTCGCGGCCCGCGAAAGATGAGGACTAGTTTGTCGCGCCCCGCGACAGACCCCCAGGCCTGGAAAAAAATTGTTTTAACTGATGTTCAGCTTTTGGGACTTGATTATACACGTTATAAACACCCTAAAACTAACTCATTTCATGTTTTTATGAAATGTAGGTATTATGTAATGTACCGAAGGTCGATCAAGCTCGAGGAAGAACCAAACACGATCAAGATTCAAGCTTCAGTGAAATGATTCGTCGTAACATTTTTAAACCGCGAATGTTTTATAAAATGTTGAATTGTTTTATTTCTTATAAGTTTTAAGAAATACGTAATTTGTAAAGTATGTGTAAGAATAATTAAACAATTATAGTCGAAAACGATATGAGAATCGTATAATTGGACTAAGGGTCTTACATGACCATCCGATCGAAAGGTGCTCCAATCGAATCACTCTATACCGCCTTTCTCTCCTTCCCCTATAAATACTCACCTGTCACATCACTGTTCACGTGATGTGACAACTCTCCTCCGACCAGCGCATTCTCGGCACTTTTCCCTCGATTCCTTGTGATTCATGTAAGTTTTCATCTCAAATCTTGTACTTCCTTGATCTACACACACTTTCTCAACAATTTCACCCACAAATCACAACTTTTAACCATGAAATCACCTGATTTCGGGATGTCCAATGATGACGTCATCACGGGTTTGGATGAACCCCGGAGAATGACTTCATTCCAGCAAGAATGGTCTAAATCTAACTGATTTCTACAATGTTTAAACACTGATTTCACCTAAATCTAAACATAATTTAAGTGTTTCAAACTTTTCTTCATCTTTCTTAACTTTTCACTCAAAACCGATAGAATCTGAGCTCGTTCGGGCCTTCTACTCATTCTCTAGTGAAGTGCCAGTCTGAGAACGGATTTCCATCAAAGAGACAACCGATTCATGGGTTGAACATGAAAAACCGTCATGAACAGTTGGTTTGGATCAAACGGGGTGATTCCCGTCCGACCGGATGAGTTGGACTTGATGGGTTTTCCGTTGTTTAACACTTTGTCATACCGTCTCGGTTCAACCGCAAACTTTCTAAACTTAACTAATTTTACAAGATTCCAAAACGAACAGGTTACTGAGCGGATTGCCATTTGATCGGATCACCATCCGATCGAACGACAATTCGAATGGATGACCTGTGATTTTCTTTAAACAGTTAAACATTTTGTGAAACCTTGAAGAATATAAGTCCCAGACGAATAGTCATCCGATCGGATGACTATCCGATCGAATGACTATCCAACCAGGGGACTTGGATCTTCGAAATATCTCACTTGAACGGATCGCCATCTGAGCGAACGGGCCTCCGTTCGGATGGCCGTTCGATCGGACGACCTGATGGGTAGAGGTACTTCTCTCTTTTTAAAAAGCTAAAACAAAAACTTCAAAGTTTATCACACACAAACACATCCTTCCCTAACGGACGACCCTCCAACCGAATGGCCATCCGTCCGGAAGGTCATCCGATCGGATCACCCTTCGGCACTCACACACTGATTAACGCACTGTTCAACGCTTATACTGTCGTTATCTGAACAGGCTAACTCTCCAGCGCTCCCTTCAATCCGAGACTATGTTTATTCATTAAACACGATCTGTGATGTCACACCCCGACCACGTATAGCATACAAGACGTGGCGGAAAACGTCGGGGAGTGGTGTAATAGAATTAATTGTTTCAAATCCATGGCAAACAAAGTTGTGTTTTATTTATAAAACAAGGGTTACATTGTCTTAACACAGGAAATACAGAGTTTATAACATAATTAAACAAAGTCTATCATACTAAATGAAACATAAAATAATTGCTTTCGACCCATTACGAGTATGGAGACTCGTGTAATATGGTTTAACAAAGCCTACATACTAAATGAAACCTAACATAAGTGCTTTCGACCCATTACGACCCGTTTAGGTAGCTTATGCTACTTTAACGCGTCGTTCGCGTAAAACGCGTTCGGACCGCCTAACTAGCCCTATGACAAGTGTTATATGCCTAAACATGTTACATAATCAGTTATGTGACAAAGGTTTAGGTTACATATGCTTAATTACCAATTATACATGAAAAGGGTATTCTGGTAATTTACCTAAGGCATATAAACTACCTATCATACAACTACTCAAACGATGTGACCATAGGGTATAACCTCGGAAGGTTATTCCCTACCTACTATGGTCACCTAATGTATTTGGTCGGATCCTAATGATCGACCAAATGGGTCGGGTTCGAAGGTATAAGCGATTTATTAGATCACTTACCCTTACGACCCTAGACAACGTGGTAATCAGTAGGCATAATCCCAAGGGACTATAACCAACGTGATTACACTCACGTTGCGAAGTTCAAACGAACTTCGCATTGACCATAAACTGGTCAATGCAGAAAGTCAAACAAAGTTTGACTTTCAGACTCTAAAAGACTCGAAAAGCAATAAAAGAACGAAAGAATACTTACGAAGGGTCCCCGAATGCTAATTTCGATTCAAAAATCTCAGGTATGAAACAATAGTTTCAACTTAGAGTTTCTCAAATCAAAATTCTTGTAAGTTTTGCAATGGGGTGGATGGGTATTTATAGGAATACCCGAACCGTTAGGATCGTTTGTCGAATATCGTGCCTTAATCTCATCCGTACAAGTGTCGGAACCTTATGGTAGCTAAAAATGATCCTTATCATCTAACTAAGCAATTGGGAATGTGTGGGTGTGGTTAAAACAGCTGGAACCTGCTGTTAGAAACACTTAATCTGGTCTGATAGTCGGACGCGGCCCGCTTCAGGATCACACAAGTCTCAGGCGGGCCGCCTGGCCTTGTCTGATCAGCCACAAGTTTCAGAAATTACAGTTTCAGTCCCTGCACGTGTTTAAGGCCATTTCCGACACTTCTAAGGCCCGTAAAGCCAACTTTAAGGCCCTAAAATGATGCCTAAACATTGTGGACATGAAACATGTTCAAAAAAATGCCGGATGTCGGTTCGTTTGGTCGTACGAACGCGATGTTCGCTTAAGTACGACGGAATGCGCACAAGCGCGAAAAACGATCCAAATGACGCGACGAATGGATTTTTGGCAAGCCAAACACTAAAGCATAATATAGTCATGCTTACATAAATTTTTGGATGTCCGGATGTATTCAGAACGTAAGTTATGCGCGAAAGTGCAAACTTGTGCACTTTTTGACACTTTTAGTCCCTCAATGACCCAAAAGTTTATTTTAGCATACCGAACCCCTCAAAGCCTATTTCTAAGCTATGTAAAGGATATTTATGGTATGTTTAACTTATGTTCATGTTTCGGAATGTTCGTTACAGTTCAAATTGGCATACTTTCGCAGTTTGTCAAGTTTAGTCCCTGTAAACGAATTAACTTGTTTTTGCCATACCAAAGCCTTTAAAACTTATTTCTAAGTTATGTAAAGGTTATTTAAGGTATGTTGAGTATATGTTGATGTTCCGGAGTATTTGTCGCATTAAACTGATTACGTTTACGCACCAGTTTGCGTATAACTCTCTAGAAAGGGATATAGAGTTTGAAATACATAAAAGTCAAAACATGAAAAATGTAAAACACAACCAAACAAACATTGGGATCAAATAACATTTTTTTATTGATAATAGAACTATTCACAATGAATACAAGCACGGATGTTACAGTCTCCCCTACTTGTGGAAATTTCGTCCCGAAATTTATTTAGAGGAAACTCGTGGGAAAAGATGTGGATATTTCGCTATCATTTGATCTTCGCGTTCCCAAGTAAATTCGGGTCCACGTTTTGCTTCCCAGCGAACTTTGACCAAAGGAATGCGCTTACGTTTAAGCCACTTGACTTCACGTTCCATGATTTCCACTGGTTTCTCAACAAATTTCAGTGTTTTGCCAACACGAATTTCGTCAAGCGGTACGTGGAGGTTCTCATCAGCTAAACACCTCTTGAGATTGGACACGTGAAAAGTTGGATGAACATTTCCAAGTTCAGGAGGTAACTCAAGTCTGTAGGCTACCTTTCCGATTCTTTCGACGATCTTGAATGGTCCAACGTATCTAGGTGCAAGTTTTCCTTTCTTTCCAAATCTGATCACACCTTTCCAAGGTGAGACCTTAAGTAATACTCGATCACCGACTTGAAATTCCAAAGGTTTGCGTTTTGGATCCGCGTAACTCTTTTGACGGCTCATAGCTGTCTGAAGGTTATCGCGAACTTTCTTGACCTTGTCAGTTGTCTCTAAAATGAGGGCAGGTCCAGTAAGTTGAGCCTCGCCAATCTCATTCCAGCAGACTGGTGAACGATATTTTCGACCATAGAGAGCCTCGAAAGGAGCCATTTTGATACTGGTGTGATAACTGTTGTTGTAGGAGAATTCAATCAACTTAAGATGTGAATCCCAACTACCACCAAAATCGATCACAGAAGCTCTAAGCATATCCTCCAGAGTCTGGATTGTTCTCTCAGATTGACCATCCGTTTGCGGATGATAAGCTGTGCTCAGATTTAGTTGGGTCCCCATAGCAGATTGCATGGTTCTCCAAAAGTGAGAAGTGAAACGAGCATCTCTGTCAGAAATGATGTTCAAAGGAACACCATGTCGAGCTACAATTTCATCTACATAGATTTTAGCAAGTCTGTCAGCAGGAAAATCCTCACGGATTGGCAAGAAATGTGCTGACTTAGTAAGACGATCAACAACTACCCAGATGGCATCATGACCTTTCTTTGTGCGTGGAAGTTTGGTAACAAGATCCATAGTAATGTTTTCCCATTTCCAAACTGGGATCTCTGGTTGCACCAATAAACCAGAAGGACGCTGATGTTCATACTTAACCTTAAGACAAGTAAGGCATTTTATACGTATAAGGCAATGTATTTCTTCATACCAGGCCACCAGTAGTGAATACGAAGATCCTTATACATCTTATCTGAGCCCGGATGAATAGAATAACGAGACTTATGGGCTTCATCCATAAGAAAGGTACGAAGATCATCCTGGCTTGGGACCCACAAACGGTCCATGAAGTAATACGATCCATTGTCCTTCAGTTCCAGAGCAGGTGTTATGTGATAGGGAAATTCCTTATCCATCAAACCTTGTGAAACACAAGATTGTTGAGCCTGAGAAATGCGTGCTTGGATATCGGATCGAGCTTGAATAACAGATTGAACACGTACATAATGAAGCTTAGTACGTTCCCTACGACTCAATGCATCGGCTACGACATTCGCCTTACCAGGATGGTAGCGAATTTCGCAGTCATAGTCGTTTAAAAGCTCAACCCAATGTCGTTGCCTCATGTTGAGTTCTTTCTGGTTGAAGATATGCTGAAGACTTCTGTGGTCAGTGAAAACCACACATTTTGTACCGTACAAATAGTGTTTCCAGATCTTTAGAGCGAAAACAACTGCAACTGCAACCAACTCAAGATCATGAGTGGTGTAGTTCTTCTCATGTATCTTCAACTGCCTCGATGCATAAGCTATGACTTTGTTCCTTTGCATCAGAACACAGCCAAGACCCAGTTTAGATGCATCGCAATAAACGACGAAATCATCATTGCCCTCAGGCAAAGTTAGAATAGGCGTGTCGCAAAGCTTCCGCTTCAAGTGTTGAAAAGCTTCCTCTTGTTTAAATCCCCAATCAAAGGGTTTGTTCTTCTGAGTTAGAGCAGTTAGAGGAACTGCGATCTTTGAGAAGTTCTCAATGAAGCGGCGGTAATAACCCGCTAGACCAAGAAAAGAACGAACTTCAGTAGGAGTAGTAGGCGTATCCCAATCCTTAATCGCACTGATCTTGGAGGGATCTACATGAATACCTCGTTCGTTGATAATATGTCCTAAAAATTGAACCTCTTTAAGCCAGAATTCACACTAGGAGAATTTGGCGAAAAGTTGCTCTTTCTTTAGGAGTTCCAGAGTAAGACGAAGATGTTGCTCGTGATCAGCTCGCGTCTTAGAGTAAATCAAGATGTCGTCAATAAAAACAATGACGAACTGATCCAAATAAGGTTTGCAGACCCTATTCATTAAGTCCATGAAAACAGCAGGAGCATTAGTCAAACCGAATGGCATGACTGTGAATTCATAGTGCCCATACCGAGTACGGAACGCTGTCTTGGGAATATCTTCTTCATGCACCCGAAGTTGATGATACCCAGAACGTAGATCAATCTTCGAAAAATAAGAAGCGCCCTGTAGCTGATCAAAGAGATCATCAATGCGAGGTAGGGGATATCGATTCTTGATGGTAAGCTTGTTAAGCTCACGATAATCGATACACATCCTAAAAGATCCATCCTTCTTCTTGACAAAAAGAACGGGAGCACCCCAAGGTGAAAAGCTAGGACGGATAAAACCTTTGTCAGAGAGCTCCTGAAGCTGCTTAGACAACTCTTGCATCTCAGACGGTGCAAGACGATATGGAGCTCTGGCAACGGGATTTGCACCAGGTACGAGATCAATGCGAAACTTGACTTGGCGTGCTGCAGATAGACCAGGTAAATCTTCAGGGAATACTTCAGAATAATCCCGAACGACAGGAATATCTGAAATAGTCTTACCCTTGCCTTTATCTTCTGTAACATGTGCTAAGAAAGCCACATAGTTCATCCGCAGATACTTCCGAGCTTTAAAACAAGACATGAGCTTGAGACCACCAGACGGTTTCTCACCTTGAACCTGTAGGATCTCGCCTGTCGAAAGCGGCACACGAACAATCTTCTCAGAACAAACTATCTCTGCGTGATGCTTAGATAAACAATCCATACCCACAATGACGTCGAAGCTTCCAAGTTGCATTGGCGTGAGGTCGATAGGAACAAGATGGTCGTTAAGGTTCAACTGGCAGTTGCGAAGAACAGAATCAAGAATAATGGGTTCACCACTAGCAACTTCTACTGTCAAAGGTTTACCTAGTTTCGTTCTAGACATGCGAAGCATTGGCTCAAAAGAAAATGACACAAAACTCTTATCGGCACCAGAATCGAAAAGAACAGATGCAGGCTGATTATTAATAAAGAACGTACCGTTCACCACGTTATCATCCGCCTGCGCCTCTTGGGCATTCATGTTAAAGGCTCGGCCTCGAGCCGGAGCCTGATTCGGATTCTGGTTGGCTAGCCTTGGGCACCGGTTCCTGTAGTGGGTCAGATCCCCACAATTGTAGCACGAACCAGGAGGAAAATGAGGTCATGCAGCTTGGCCTTTTTGCTGAGCAAGAGGCTGAGCAACTTGTTGAGCTTGGTTATGAACTGCCTGGTTCTGATTGACAGGAATGCGGCAGTTGACAGCAAGATGACCAGATCTTCCGCAGTTGGTGCACTGACGACACTGGAGATGTGGTTGGTGATGGCCATTACACCTGTTGCACAAAGGTGCATTGCCAAAATAAGGCTTCTTGGCGGTTGGTAGCGCAGGCTGATTTGGTGCAGCTTGAGCCTGTGTAGTAACGGCATAGTTTTGGGAAGCCTTTCGCTTCCTAGAATTCTTTGAGGAACCAGAATTCTTCCCATTCTTGTTTTCACCTTTCTTACCATCCCCTTTGTCAGATTCCTGCTTCTTACCCTTGTCACCCTTCTTATGCAGCTTTCCCTTACAAATCTGCGACTCAGTCAATGTCGCTGATAACTCGATCGCCTGACGGAGTGTGGCAGGGTTACTACCAGTAAGGATGTCTTGCACTGAGTCAGGTAGGCCGTCGATGTACCTTTCGATAGCCTTGTCGAGTGGGGTAACCATAGTCGGGCAAAGCAGACTCAACTCTTCAAACCTATCAGTATATGCCCTGTGCTCACCACTATCTTGTTTCAAGTTATCAAACTCTTTCTCCAACGCTCGCTGTTCATGGCGAGGACAGAATTCCCTCATCATAAGGGCTCTAAGTTCAGCCCATGTCTGTGCGAGAGCAATCTCAGCACCCCTATCTCTCATAACCCCGTTCCACCATGTCAAAGCCCTCTTCTGAAATACGCTCGAAGCAAACTCGACTTTGCGATTGTCAAGACACTGCACGTGGCGGAAAGTATTCTCAATGCTCTCAAACCACTGAAGAAGCCCAGTCGCTCCCTCAGAACCACTAAACTTGAGTGGTTTAGCCGAGTTAAAAGTCTTGAAATTGCATGGACCATTGTTGTTGTTGTTGGCCTGGTTCCATTGAGCAAAGAGATTTGGGAATTGAGCAGCCATCTGCTGCGCAATTATTTCTGCCAGTTCGGCAGTCGCAATCAGATTGTCGCGTCGAGGAGGCATTCTAAAAGAGGAAAACATGAAAAGAAACGAGTGAGATGATTGGATGAAGAGATTGAGATGAAACAAAATCAACAAAAGCAAAGATGGTGGTCATTTGTCCGCATTACCAAGCAAACAAACGGCTCACAGTGACTAATCAAAGTAAATGGGTCAAAAATAATGTATCACGAAGACATGCTCGCCTATAAGTGAACACTCATCCCAAGAATTCCCAGGTAAGCACAACTGGTCTCGCGTCTGATGAGATGTATACGAAGCGCTTGCCTAGACAGAAAACCCAGAATACAGGCATTCACTCTTCCAGTTTGCACGTGTTCACATTATTTAAAACCCAAAACGTTGACGAGATTTTGAAAATTTGAAGGCACAAGGCCAAAAATTTTAGTTAAATTGGAAGGGTTCAAAACCTTACAATAGAGGGTTCAAAACCTTGTAATAAATTATCCAAAAACAGATAATTGTTTTTCAAAAATCGTTTCGGAAAAATTTGGTTCTTGTTTTGCTAATCACCTAAGGATAGGTGATGTACATGTTTTAACATCTAAACACAAGATAACTTGTGTTAGGGTCCTAGAAAGGTTATAGTCTAGGTCAAAGCATTACTAATAACCTAATTCCCTATAACCATTGGCTCTGATACCAACTCTTCTGTCACACCCCGACCACGTATAGCATACAAGACGTGGCGGAAAACCTCGGGGAGTGTTGTAACAGAATTAATTGTTTCAAATCCATGGCAAACAAAGTTGTGTTTTATTTATAAAACAAGGGTTACATTGTCTTAACACAGGAAATACAGAGTTTATAACATAATTAAACAAAGTCTATCATCGTTTTTAGTCTCTAAGGCACAGGTCCGCCCTAGTGTCCTGATCAACATCCTATGGAAAAGCTCCTGAAAACACATGTGAAAATAGGTACGTCAGCATAAAAATGCCTGTGAGATACATAGGTTTTGTGAAAATAGGATTCATGACTGAAGTTTAAGAAAATGTTTAATAAAGTTTAGTCATGAACCTTGTAAAGTTGTTTTGTTTTGTAAATCATTTAAAAAGCGATAAGATCAGATGATATGTATAAACAAAAGAATAATGTATGGTTAAATGAATAACCAAGTACACTAAGTTGTATAAAATAAACTGTATTGTAAACCAAGTCTTTTGAAAACATGTTACTTGTGTAAAATGTATAAATCCAAAATGAATGATTTAAATAACGCTATGATATGTAATATAATACAAACACTTATATATAGGAAGTACCAGCGGCGTATCCACCATGCTTGTATCATATTACTCACATATCGTCATTTAAGTCACTTAAACAAACCACCAATGTATAAAGTCTATGTTTAAACCAATAGTCAAAAGTCCTTGTATAAACCATATCAAATGTTTATAAGTCCAAAAGTAGTCAAGTAATGTGTATCAAATGTTATGTATCGTAAGTAAAGTATTGTCACATAGTCCAAATGTAGAAATGTACAAAACAAAGTATTTTGAATATATCAAAAAGTTATGTTTTGCAAAGTAATGCATGTTACATTGATACAAACATTTATGTGGTAAGTTAACGCATACATTCAAGCCTTGAGACAGTCGGATAACCCTTTCAATCAAGGTTATCAAAAGAAATGTTTTCGGATTCAGTCATTCCTTACATCCAAACAAACCCGGGATGTCAGGAATGGGATTTGTCAAGTCCTATGGTACCACTACTTACTCCCGAGCGGCGTAGCAAATGTTAATGAACGTAATAAAGACCCGTTTGTGCAAACCAAATGCCATAGCAGTTGTATACATGTCATATGAAAACAATGTACTAAGTATGCTAAGTTAACATACAAAGCAGAAAAGTCTTGTAAATCAATGTGCTAGCACGCTATCAGACAACATACATAGCAGAAATGTAATGTAAAACAATGTACTAAGTATGCACAAAATGGACATACATAGCATGAAATGTCATGAAATCATGTACTATAATGTACTAACAAACATAGCCGGTATATGATGTGAAAACAGGAAAGCAGGAAAGTAACAAGTAGGCACATGTGTTCCACCCCAAAACAGTTTGGAAAACAGTAAAAGAGGGGTTCTATGTACTCACTTGATATTGCTCAGATGTCTTAAGAAAATCACCAAGTAATGCTAGAGATCTCGGAATCAAACGGCCCCTAATATAGGTAACTATGTTAATAAACCGGACCTAAATCGGAAGATCGGATAGAATGAGGGTTCGTAAACCAAACGAGTATGGAGAGTCGTGTAATATGGTTTAACAAAGCCTACATACTAAATGAAACCTAACATAAGTGCTTTCGACCCATTACGACCCGTTTAGGTAGCTTATGCTACTTTAACGTGTCGTTCGCGTAAAACGCGTTCGGGCCGCCTAACTAGCCCTATGACAAGTGTTATATGCCTAAACATGTTACATAATCAGTTATGTGACAAAGGTTTAGGTTACATATGCTTAATTACCAATTATACATGAAAAGGGTATTCTGGTAATTTACCTAAGGCATATAAACTACCTATCATACAACTACTTAAACGATGTGACCATAGGGTATAACCTCGGAAGGTTATTCCCTACCTACTATGGTCACCTAATGTATTTGGTCGGATCCTAATGATCGACCAAATGGGTCGGGTTCGAAGGTATAAGCGATTTATTAGATCGCTTACCCTTACGACCCTAGACAACGTGGTAATCAGTAGGCATAGTCCCAAGGGACTATAACCAACGTGATTACACTCACGTTGCGAAGTTCAAACGAACTTCGCATTGACCATAAACTGGTCAATGCAGAAAGTCAAACAAAGTTTGACTTTCAAACTCTAAAAGACTCGAAAAGAAATAAAAGAACAAAAGAATACTTACGAAGGGTCCCTGAATGCTAATTTCGATTCAAAAATCTCAGGTATGAAACAATAGTTTCAACTTAGAGTTTCTCAAATCAAAATTCTTGTAAGTTTTGCAATGGGGTGGATGGGTATTTATAGGAATACCCGAACCGTTAGGATCGTTTGTCGAATATCGTGCCTTAATCGCATCCGTACAAGTGTCGGAACCTTATGGTAGCTAAAAATGATCCTTATCATCTGACTAAGCAATTGGGAATGTGTGGGTGTGGTTAAAACAGCTGGAACCTGCTGTTAGAAACACTTAATCTGGTCTGATAGTCGGACGCGGCCCGCTTCAGGATCACACAAGTCTTAGGCGGGCCGCCTGGCCTTGTCTGATCAGCCACAAGTTTCAGAAATTACAGTTTCAGTCCCTGCACGTGTTTAAGGCCATTTCCGACACTTCTAAGGCCCGTAAAGCCAACTTTAAGGCCCTAAAATGATGCCTAAACATTGTGGACATGAAACATGTTCAAAAAAATGCCGGATGTCGGTTCGTTTGGTCGTACGAACGCGATGTTCGCTTAATTACGACGGAATGCGCACAAGCGCGAAAAACGATCCAAATGACGCGACGAATGGATTTTTGGCAAGCCAAACACTAAAGCATAATATAGTCATTCTTACATAAATATTTGGATGTCCGAATGTATTCAGAACGTAAGTTATGCGCGAAAGTGCAAACTTGTGCACTTTTTGACACTTTTAGTCCCTGAATGACCCAAAAGTTTATTTTAGCATACCGAACCCCTCAAAGCCTATTTCTAAGCTATGTAAAGGATATTTATGGTATGTTTAACTTATGTTCATGTTCTGGAATGTTCGTTACAGTTCAAATTGGCATACTTTCGCAGTTTGTCAAGTTTAGTCCCTGTAAACGAATTAACTTGTTTTTGCCATACCAAAGCCTTTAAAACTTATTTCTAAGTAATGTAAAGGTTATTTAAGGTATGTTGAGTATATGTTGATGTTCCGGAGTATTTATCGCATTAAACTGATTACGTTTACGCACCAGTTTGCGTATAACTCTCCAGAAAGTGATATAGAGTTTGAAATACATAAAAGTCAAAACATGAAAAATGTAAAACACAACCAAACAAAAATTGGGATCAAATAACATTGTTTTATTGATAATAGAATTGTTCACAATGATTACAAGCACGGATGTTACATGTGAGTATACTCGAACCCTTTTTGCTTTACGCACTTTTGGGTGTTACATACGTTACCTATTTCAAATCATAATCGACACACAATGCAAACACTTTTATACACTAACCGTTATTGCATGTTATACGTGTTATTCGATGAATGCTTATATGTTATGTTTACAAAGTGATTGTTGCCTGACACCTTAGCAATGATAGTACTATAGTTTGGACTCAGCACCTGTCGTGGACGGGGTTGTTAAGGGTTTTACTTCACGTGTCACAGTGGTGATATGTGTTGCGCATTCTACAACTCGCAGTCATGTCTGTGCATATTTCTTTTTCGATAACCTGCTTGCTTCACTTTTCAACATGTTACATGCTGGTTATGCGTAAATCGCTTTCGCTATTATTAAACTATCAAACTTGTATGCTCACCATTACACTATGTGTTTTGGCCTATTTTAACGTATGTGATAGGTGTTTAGGATGCTCTATTTGCTGGATGTCATGGAATTCAAGCTTAGGTGGTCTAGAAACAAACTAAATAATTTATGAGTTGTCGGAACAGTTTTTATCTGTCTTTGAGAACAATTTGTCTGTAATAACTGTGTTACTTTATATGTTACGGTATGGGACGTAATGATTAAATATTCGGTAATTATAGTTGTTATGGAATCTCTTGGACAATCCATTTCGCTCAGTGCCTCACCCCGATGTTTCCGCCATCGGTTGGGGTGTGACAGATTGGTATCAGAGCCATAACTATAGAGAATTAGGCAAGACTCGACCTAGTCCAGGTCGATGTCTTAGAAACAACCTAGTCTATAGTCTAAGTACCAACAGGCCACCTTGTGCGAACCCGGTAAGGGTTCCGCGCGAGCCTATTTCTGTTATCTTCTCGAACTCATCCTTGCGTGGACACCGCATATTACAGCTTCACGCAAACCAACTTTTCCTAAGGCTGGAACACTATCGCTTTTCCTTTCCTAAGGCAAGCACACCGCACCTTATTTTTCAAAAATGAACGAGTGATTAGATCGAGACTAGGTGTGAAAATAGCAAACTCTTGATTAGATCGCTTGTTCTACGCGAATTTTTACTATAAACACAAGAATTTGCCATGAATCAGGAGTGAAATCCATACTTCGACGCAAATCTCCCTCTCTATCTCGTGATTCTGTTACACAAACAGGAATGCAGTCGTTACGTTAGGGGTGAAACCCGAATCTTGATGACTTGTTCCATTCTCTATTTTGGTTTTACAAAACTCTCACCAAGGTCTCGATGGATTCCAATGACTCGAGTTACGTAAATAACCGAAAGGATGCGTGCCATTCACCGTGTGCAGGTGAGGGAGCACAATCTATTAGGCCAATGCGTGTACTCGAAGTCCTTCAGAATATTTGAATCACTTTGGGTAGTCGATGTATTACACCTAGAAACTCCGATTTCAAGCCACGATCGCTGATTTTATGTGTGTATGTGTTTCGATTCTGAGCTCGTCGCCGCTGACTCTGTAATTTATCGCTTTTTATGTGGAATTTTATGCGTTTTATGTGGTTTTACATGCTTATGTGTTTCGATTTTGGAAGATTTGTACGCTTTTCGCTGTTCGCTTTGAACAACACGCACTGCACATCTATCCCAAAACGCTAACAAATCGCAGGCTATGTTACTCGCTTACGCTATGCTACTCGCACTCGCTACTCTCGAACACGCTTCACGAACTTGAATGATAGGTGAATACGTGCAATATTGTAGGTGAATACGTGCAAAATATAGTTGAATATGTGTTTCTGTGCTCTATATGCTTCTGTGCTATGTGTTTATGTGCCTATGTGATTTGTGTGCCTATGTGATTGAATGCCTAAGTGTGAACATGTTCCTGAGGTTTATCTAGTAGTAGTTTGTTGTGAGGTGAGATTCGATTATATCGCGTCTGAATCCTATGACGATGGCTGTTGTAGACAATGTCGTAATTCGGTTCGCATACCTCTCGCGCTGCACGCTGCAATCACGCTGACAAGCGTATCGCTTCTCTAGTCGCAAAACAAATGGCTAAGGTTATTCCGCAAATTGTCAACGAGCTTAATGAAAATGCTAGCAAGTCCTCTGAGGAATCTAGGACCGACTCACCAAAGGGTACTTTCTGCTTCAAGCAGTTTAAGGCATGTGGCCCAAAAGACTTCACAGGCGAAGATGGACCAAGCACTATTTTTCAATGGTTTGACTCAATTGATGTCATGCTACGCCAAAGCGGATGTCCCGATCACCTTCGCAGTGTCAACGCAACTGACATTTTCCAGTCCAGGGCACTGGACTGGTGGACCGCCGAAAGGAACAGGCGTGGGAACGACGCAGCATATTGGCTTACTTGGGATGAGTTGAAGGAACTCATAATGAAGGAATTATGCCCACCCCATGAGCTCCCGAAGCTGGAGAACGAATTTTGGAACATCAAGAAGAATGGTGGCGAAAACGCCGGTCTAACTGCCCGCTTCAAGCAGTTGTGTATCATTTGTCCCAGCCAGGTGGCAACACCTGAGATGACGATCAAGAAATACATCCGTGCTTTACCGGATTATGTCATGAATTTTGTACAAGCCACCAAGACGACAACCATCGAAGAGACTTACTTACTCACTACCGAGATTAATGACAAGAGGGTTTTGGCTGGTTACTTCAAGAATACCACCAAATGTCTCCATCAAGTTACCGCTGCTCCCACCGCTGAAACTGCCGCTCCGCAAGCTTCCAAGTCTTCACGTCGCAAACGCAAGAACAACAACAACAACAAGAACTGTGCAGTAACCGCCACTCCTTTCAACGCCGTACCTGCTCAACCGCAACCCCAGAACCACCTAGTAGCGACACCAGTGACCAATGCCCCGTCGACTAAGTGTGCATATACTGGTCCACACCCGCTATGCCGTACTTGTACTTATCATCATCCTGTTGGGATCGCATGTAGATTTTGTGTACATTGCAACCTGTACGACCACTTTATTGCTAACTGTCGTACTGGTCCCCGCCAAGCTCAAGCTCAAGTCCAAGCTCCTACACTGCCAGCTCCTCTTCCCGCTCCACAGGGTCAACAAGCAGCTCCTACTCCCGCTGCTCACGCAAGAGCCTGTTTTGCATGTGGTGATCCCAACCAGTTTGCTAATGTCTGCCCGAACAGAGTGGTGAAGCAAGAGCTGCAGCAGCAACCAGCGTAACAACATCAACAGCAGCAGCAGCCAGCAGCCCGAGGACAAACATTCAACATCAACGTCCGCCAGGCGCAAGCAGACAACAACGTGGTTAATGGTACGTTTCTAGTCAACGATATATATGCTTCATGTTTATTTGATACTGGAGCCCATAAATGTTTTGTATCATTACCTAAAATGTAAACGCGCTAACCTCCCTTCGACGTTCGACGTAGAAGTTGCCACTAGAAGAACCGTCACTGTTAATTCTGTTCTCTGTGATTGTACGCTTGAACTCAACAATCACGTCTTCCCTATCGATCTTATCCCGATGCAGCTTGGTAGTTTTTATATCATAGTTTTGAAGTCATGTGCTTTGATAAGATGATTCGTTTCTCGCTCGCTAACGGTGATCAACTCTGTGTCTATGGCGAAGTCGCATCGAAGGATCTCAAACTCATGTCGTGTATCCAAGTGAGCAAGTATCTCCGAAAGGAACACAAAGCTTTCTTGGCACACATCGTAGTAGCTGAGGAAAAGGAAAAGAAGGCAATGGATAAGGTGCCTGTGCTTCGTGATTTTCCTACTGTATTCCCTGACGATTTACCTAGTTTACCCCCGAGTCGTGATATTGATTTTTGTATCAACCTCATTCCTGGAGCTAATCCTGTTGCTAAAGCTCCCTATCGCCTCGCTCCGTCTGAAATGCACGAACTCTCTAGTCAACTCAAGGAATTACTTGACAAAGGCTTCATTCGCCCTAGCACCTCTCCTTGGGGCCCGCCAGTCCTTTTCGTCAAAAAGAAGGACGGATCGTTCCAGATGTGCATCGATTATAGGGAATTGAATAAGCAGACTATCAAGAATCGCTATCCTCTGCCCCGACTCGATGGTTTGTTTGATCAATTACAAGGTGCCACCTGTTTCTCGAAGATTGATTTATTCTCAGGCTATCACCAGTTACGAATCCAGGAGGAGGATATACCTAAAACCGCTTTCCGAACCCGATACGACCATTATGAATTCGTCGTAATACCCTTTGGTTTAACCAACGCACCCGCGGTTTTCATGGATTTGATGAATCACGTGTGCAAACCATTTCTCGACCGCTTCATCATCGTGTTTATCGATGATATCCTTATCTATTCGAAATCAAAATCCGAACACGCGCAACATCTACGTTTGGTTCTCGAATTACTCCAAGGGAATCGACTCTACGCCAAGTTCTCCAAGTGCGAATTTTGGCTAGAGGAGGTTCAATTCCTCGATCACATCATCAATAGTCAAGGTATACACGTCGACCCCATGAAGATCGAAGCTGTTAAGAGTTGGGTTACACCAAAATCACAATCCAAAGTTCGTTCTTTCCTCAGATTGGCGGGCTATTACCGTCGATTCATCGCTGACTTTTCTACAATCACCGTTCTGCTTACTTCTCTCACGTATAAAGACAAGCCTTTTGTTTGGGGAACCGAACAAGAGACTGCCTTTCAGACTCTGAAGCATATGCTTTGCAATGCTCCTATTCTCGCGTTACCCGACAGAAACGATGACTTAGTTGTCTACTGCAATGCCTCGAACCTCGGTCTTGGTTGTGTTCTCATGTAACGGGACAAGGTTATCGCGTACGCTTCTCGTCAGCTCAATATTCACGAGAAGAACTATACAACCCACGATCTCAAGCTTGGTGCAATTGTTTTTGCATTAAAGATTTGGTGACACTAGCTTTCTGGTACCAAGTGTACGGTCTTCACCGACCATAAGAGCCTACAACATATCTTAAACCAAAAGGAACTGAATATGCGCCAACGCCGATGGGTGGAACTTCTTAATGATTATGACTGTGAGATTCGTTACCATCCTTGCAAAGCTAATGTCGTTGCCGATGCCCTAAGCCGACGAAGCTATTTGCGTAGCGTTCGTAACATGCACGCCCAGGACGACCTCGAAGCTCTAATTCTTGACGCTCAGCACGTCTGCTTCATTGAGAATACCTTGCGAGAGGAAATGAAGAAGTGTGGGGCTGAATCCCAACTTGTCACTGAATCAAACGGTATCTATTACTATCTCGACCTCATCTGGATTCCAAGTCGCAATAACCTTCGAGATATATTGTTAACTGAAGCCCACAAGTCCCGGTATTCCACTCATCCCGGAGCCGACAAAATGTACCATGACCTTCGTCTTTGGTATTGGTGGCCTGGAATGAAGAAGGATATCGCTATCTATGTTTCGAAGTGCTTGACTTGTTCGAAAGTCAAGGTCGAGCAGCAAAGACCCTCTGGCTTACTTGTGCAACCCGAGATCCCTATGTGGAAATGGGAGAGTATAGCTATGGACTTCATAACGAAACTCCCGCGCACACCGTCAGGTCATGATAGCATCTGGGTTATCGTAGACCGTCTTACAAAATCTGCTCATTTTCTGCTGATACGAGAAGACTTTAAGGTAGTAAGATTAGCATGGATCTACACCGACAAAATCATCTATCGACATGGGACGCCTCATGACATCATCTCTGTCCTCGATGGTCGTTTACCTCGCACCTTTGGGAAACATTTCAATATGCTCTCGGTACTACTCTTAACCTAAGTACCGCTTTCCATCACCAAACCGACGGTCAGACTGAATGAACGATTTGTACCCTTGAAGACATGCTTCGCTCGTGTGTCATAGATTTTGGTGGTAATTGGCACGCGCACTTACCTTTGGTCGAATTCTCGTACAATAACAGTTATCATTCTAGCATTCAAATGACACCATTTGAGGCATTGTATGGAAGAAAATGATGATTGCCTATTGCATGGCACGAGATTGAGATGCGCAAATTACCGGTCCTGAGCTGCTGAAAGCTCAGAGTCGTCAGAAAAGTTACGCCGATAGATGCCGCAAGCCCCTTGAATTTGACATTGGAGATCATGTACTCCTAAAGGTTTCACCTTGGAAGGGGGTGATCAAATTCGGCAGGAAAGGAAAGCTCGCGCCTCGATATGTTGGACCCTTTAAAATTCTGGAAAGAATTGGCAAGGTGGCCTACAGACTTTAACTACGGGAGGAACTTAGCAAAGTCCACCCGACTTTCCACGTTTAAAACCTCAAAAAGTGTCTGGCCTAGCAGAATTTACATGTACCACTTGAGGATCTGCAAGTGGACGAAACATTACACTTCGTGGAAAAGCCAGTCGAGATCATGGATCGAGAAACCAAGAAGTTCTGACGCTCACGCATTCCCATAGTGAAGGTTTGCTGGGAAGGAAAACGAGGTGCCGAGTTCAACTAGGAACTCGAAAGAGACATGAAGGCTAAGTATCCACAGCTATTCGTTACGCCTGCGCCTTAATTTTGGGATGAAATTCCCTAAAGTAGGGGAGTCTGTAACAACCGACCTTTTGAAGTCAAAGTACAAGTCAAAGTCAAAGTCAAAGTCAAAGTCAAAGTCAAAGGAAGAAAAGATTGCTAATTCGATGTGTCATTCCTTGCTTAATCATTACTTGTACTCTCGAACCTCCATATTCAAAACTTTAATTTATGTTGTTTTAGTTGTATTATGTGAAGTAACAATGCAATAAATGCTATTAAACGCTAATCTACTTAATTCTCTCTCATTGCAGTTCTGGATATTGTTTTACATGTGTGTGCTACGATGTGTTACTCGTGCATGTTTAATAAATGTTTTGAGGTGTTTAACCCCAAACGCAATCGCAACTCTATCACAACGCAATCTCATCGCAACTCTATCACAACGATGTGTTACTCGTGCATGTTTATCATGACGTCATCACGGGTTTGGATGAACTTCGGAGAATGACTTCATTCCAGCAAGAATGGTCCGAATCTAACTGATTTCTACAATGTTTAAACACAGATTTCACCTAAATCTAAACATAATTTAAGTGTTTCAAACTTTTCTTCATCTTTCTTAACTTTTCACTCAAAACCGATAGAATCTGAGCTCGTTCGGGCCTTCTACTCATTCTCTAGTGAAGTGCCGGTCTGAGAACGGATTTCTATCAAAGAGACAACTGATTCACGGGTTGAACATGAAAAACCATCATGAACAGCTGGTTTAGATCGAACGGGGTGATTCCCGTCCGACCGGATGAGTTGGACTTGATGGGGTTTCCGTTGTTTGACACGTTGTCATACCGTCTCGGTTCAACCGCAAACTTTCTAAACTTAACTGATTTTACAAGATTCCAAAACCAACATGTTACTGAGCGGATTGCCGTCTGATCGGATCACCATCCGATCGAATGAAAATTCGAAAGTCATCACCTGTGATTTTCTTTCAACACTTAAACATTTTGCAAAACCTTGAAGAATATAAGTCCCAAACGAATAGTCATCTGATCGGATGACCATCCGATCGAATGACTATCCTACCAGGGGACTTGGATCTTCGAAATATCTCACTCGAACGGATCGCCATCCAAGCGAACGGCCCACCGTTCGGATGACCGTTCGACTGGACGATCTGATGGGTAGAGATACTTCTCTCTTTTTAAAATGCTACAACGAAAACTTCAAAGTTTATCATACACAAACACATCCTTCCCAAACGGACGACCCTCCGACAGAATGGCCATCCGTCCGGAAGGTCAGCCGATCGGATCACCCTTCGCCACTCACATGCTGATTAACGCGCTGTTCAACGCTTATATTGTCGTTATCTGATCAGGCTAACTCTCCAGCGCTCCCTTCAATCCAAGACTGTGTTTATTCGTTAAACACGATCTGTGAGTATACTCGAACCCTTTTTGCTTTACACACTTTTGGGTGTAACATACGTTACCTATTTCAAATCACAATCGACAGACAACGCAAACACTTTTATACACTAACCGTTATTGCATGTTATACGTGTTATTCGATGAATGCTTGTATGTTATGTTTACACAGTTATTGTTGCCTGACACCTTAGCAACGATAGTACTACAGTTTGGACTCAGCACCTGTCGTGGACAGGGTTTGTTAAGGGTTTTACTTCATGTGTCACAGTGGTGGTATGTGTTACGCATTCTACAACTCGCAGTCTTGTCTGTGCATATTTCATTGTCGATAACCTGCTTGCTTCACTTTTTAACATGTTACATGTTGGTTATGCGTAAATCGCTTACGCTATTATTATACTATCAAACTTGTATGCTCACCTTTACACTATGTGTATTGACCTATTTAAATGTATATGCCAGGTGTTTAGGATGCTCTATTTGCTGGATGTCATGGAATTCAAGCTTAGGTGGTCTAGAAACAAACTAAATAATTTATGAGTTGTCGGAACAATTTTTATGTGTCTTTGAGAACAATTTGTCTGTAATAACTATGTTACTTTATATGTTACGGTATGGGATGTAATGATTAAATATTCGGTAATTATAGTTGTTATGGAATCTCTTGGACAATCCGTTTCGCTCAGTGCCTCACCCCGATGTTTCCGCCATTGGTTGGGTGTGACAGATTGGTATCAGAGCCATAACTATAGGGAATTAGGCAAGACTCGACCTAGTCCGGGTCGATGTCTTAGAAACGACCTCGTCTATAGTCTAAGTACCAACAGACCGCCTTGTGCAAACCCTGTAGGGGTTCCGTGTGAGCCTATTTCTGTTATCTTCTCGAACTCATCCTTGCGTGGACACCGCATATTACAGCTTCACGCAAACCAGCTTTTCCTAAGGCTGGAACACTATCATTTTGCCTTTCCTAAGGCAAGAACACCACACCTTATTTTTTAAAAATGAATGAGTGATTAGATCGAGACTGTGACAATTGCCACTTTCTGGTAAATTACTTTCATTTAAAGCAATGAATTACATTATACAAATACGTGATTAGAATATCCGAAATGCATAATTTCATGATATACATCTTAGAATAATTATGGAATATTCATTTATGATGCACATGATTCATTTTTAGTGGTTACATTTGAAACAGTGTAAACAGTGCATCAAAACAACTAGAGTAGTGCCTAGTAAACTAGCGTGCTGACAAAAACTCAGGATCGGCGAAAACTAGTGTAACGATATTTTTAGGACTCAGACGAAAGTCCAACATCAATTATACAATAAACCCTACTTGGAAATGCGAGGGTTTGGTCTAATATATTACCAATGTCCGATAGCCCAAAAACTGCCCGAAAAACTGCCAAAAAGCACCAAAAATGACCATTTCAATGTTTTTCCGCAAAAATTCAGCATTGGTATTTTTACTACAAAGTGCAAAATGGGTTGTTTAAACTCAAATTCCATATGAAAATACATAGGGAACATCATATAATTAAATAACCGAATTTTTCCTATAATTCATATAAGTTAACCTTTCGACTATCTTCTGCGGAACGAGCGACAAAAGACTATCTGAACTACAATTTGGCATATGTAGTGAACTAGTGAACATTATTTTTGGTCATTTTCATCCTATTTGTGATCATTCTAAGTCTTGAAACACCTTGAAATTTGGTAATACATATAAACCTAAACATCTAAACATGTTAACTTGTTTTTACCATATTATTTTACCATCACATTTTTACCACAAAAATGACCCCCCCCCCCCCCCTATATTGAACCGTCAACCACAAGTGGGCACCCCACTCTTTGTTTTTTTTATTATTTTAATTTAAGGATACTTATCCAAATATGAGGTGGATTATGAGGTGTAATGGTTAGTCATGAGGTGGAAGAGTTATAACATTGTTGGAGTAAATCACTAACACATTACCCAAGTTCTTACACCTTAATTTACACACACTCAACAAACTCTTTCAATCTTCATATCTTCATCTTCATATCTTCATATATCACCAAGAACACCTTCAAAAACCCACTTCACTTCTTCATTTTTCTTATGAACAACATGGAGTTTCATGGAACTTAAGAAGATCTAAAGCACCTAGAAGCTAAAGCAACCTTTTTCATCCATCCAAGTGTCTTCTAACAACAAGATCTTCATCTTCTTTGGATCTTAACATCATCTAGATCATCCCTAGCCTAGTGCTAGAAGTGAGCTTCTAATTTAATTTTTTTTTTCCTTTCTTACTTATTATTGTTATGATTATTATTATAACAAGTAAAATAACAAAATAATCATACATAATAATATGAAGATACAAAGAAGCAAAAATACAAATCATGATATATATATATATATGTTGTTTATGTGGTGATTAAGATTTGTTATTTACATATTTGATCTTGTTGAGATGATTAAGATATGTATAACTTGTTAGATGATGTTCTAAAAACATGATCTAACAAGTATACATGAATATGTTAAAGTTTTTTTTTTTAAGATAATGTATGATAAAAATTTATGGTGTAATTAAAGTATCTAGGGTTTTTAATTAAAAACAAGACTTTTTACAAGATTAGAAAAAGTAACATACAACATGAGATTTTTATAAAAGTTGTTAAAACTAGAAGTAAACTTGGTTTTTGAACTAGTTAACATATATTATGAGCAAGTTCAAAACCCTACGTGATTTTGAGATCATCTTGATAAGGTTATGTTATAAATCTTATGTGGGTTGTTTATAAAAATTATGAGTAAATTGTTGATGTTGATTTGAAAAGAAAAAGATATGTTTATTAAACATGGTAAAGTGATTAAAACAAAGGTTATATGGAAAAATTTTCTTAAAAACTTTATGTTATAAAAACTATCATTTTGGTTAAATCTTTACAAGATTTACAAAGATTTAAAGAAAGGTTTTTATAAAAAGAAAAGACTAGATAAATATATATTTTTGAGAAAATATATATTTGTTCATTTTAACAAGTTATGTGAGATGTAAAAATTGGTGTATTAGTTATATATATTAAAGATAGGAACTTGATTTAAAATGGTAATAATAAACTCAAGAGACTTTATAATTAAAGTCTTACAAAATTTCATATAAATAAAGGACGATCGGACATAAATTATGGTAAAAAAGGACGACGGACGAACTTATGGACATATTACCAATCCGAGGACTTACTACGACATCTAGACGATCTTTCGACACGGACACAAAAATTACGTTACCATTAACAAAATTCGGACATTTTGAAACTTATAAAAACTATTATGTTTTTATTTACTAAAAAGTATACTTAGTTAATTTTATAAAAAAAAATTTATAATGAAAGACTTATACTTTTTAATGGGCTATTTTTATATAAATGGGCTTACATTTTTTAATGGACTTATATTCATAATGGGATTAAACTAAATACATGGGCTAAGCCCAATATCAATAACTTATGGGCTAAGCCCAATACCAAACTTATGGGCCCAAAAGCCCAACACTATTTAAGCCCAACACTATTTGGGCCCAATATCATAATTTCTTGGGCTAAGTCCAATCACATAAATTGTAAAGAAATACAATTGTACAAAATTCAACAAACAATAAAGACATACAAGTCTTACACAAATTTAAGACATAAGACTTGTACTCAAGTTATTTACAAAGACCGAAGTGTCTAACAAATATAACAACGATTGTAGGTCGCAACACTGTTCAGGACTACCGCACGTGAAATCATATTTACTTCTACTCATTGAAGCGATACTGTGAGTTCATGTCCCCTTTTCGTCTTAAATACTTTTCAAGCTTTACAACTATCGGGGAAAATACATGTACAATAGTATGATAAGTCAAGGAATGAAACACCTTAGATCATGTGAGAAAATAGGGCCATAACTAAAGCACCATTAATCCAAGTTTGGACCAAGGAACAAAAGGGTTAGATCTAATGGGTTTTGGCGAGCCCCACTCATAGCCATTCATTTGCCTAGGAGTGGGTTTGTTGCCCTACGACATGGTGTTGATACAATTAAAATCGTCTAGGGTTGGATTGCTTCTTATTTCGTCACACATATTAATGTCCTTGCAAAACATTAATGATCACGATTTCATTGACGCTTTTCATACTATATTTGATTCCAATACAAATACATTCTACATTTTTCGGGTGTATCATACACAACTAAACTGCATGAACTCGATCAACCTTTGTTGATTTTTCTACTTAAACATGTATTTCAGGGAATTAGTGGACCTTGTCAGGAATTCTAATTCAAGAAACAAGTATCAAGACTCCGTGCCATCTTTTGAAGGGTTTGTCTATTATACTGCCGCTTTGCGGTGTTATAGTGGACAGAGCCTTAGTGTTTAAAACTTTCGTTTTGGATGTATGAAATAATAACAACTTATTTTCGTTGAATGGTTTGTAAATTATAAACTTAATGTATGTTGAGTATCTTTTGAACAATTATGGTAATGGCAATGGAGTATGTTTTATTCATTTAGTATGTTTACTTATATCGTTATGCAATGAGAACCAACAGATCACACCCCGCGCTTCCGCTACAAGCAGGGTGTGACAGATTGGTATCAGAGCTTCGATTGTAGTGAATCAGGATTCTTTCTCGAGTCTAGTCTACAATCACTAGGGAACCTCTCACGAAAACAATTTATACAAAAACAAGAGTTTTCATTGCATAAACAATTTTTTTTCTCAAGGTCCATCATAACAAAAACAAAATTCATATCATACAAATCAAGCAAGGACATTAAGTGTCTTAGTCTCTAAATAGTAGACATGAAACATTAAGTTAATCCGCCTAACACAATTAGAATAACTTAAAATGAGCTTATGTGATTTCAACATTTTGTGTATATATATATTTGAAAAATTAATTCTTAATACATACGTTAAACCAATTATTTTCCAGGATATCATGTCTTCATCCGAAGGAAGCAACATTTATGATGATGTGGATCCTATGACACCTTCTTCAGATGATGATTACATACCAGAGGTTCAGGTCATTACATCGGATAGTGAGACGGGATCTGATAGCGATATGGATGATTTTCAGCCATTCGCATTTCTAGGGGATATTGTTGACGATGACATATTAGCTGTACCTCCACGACTCAATGACATTGTTATCATAGGTCACCCGGAGGGTGAACATATAGTCGAGATTATACCTTTGGATGTACTTCCTCTTGCTATGGTGCCTTTTGTCGACCTCGACGAGGATGATGACGACATTGTCCCGGTGATTCCCGTGGAGCATATAGATGATGACTTAGGAGATGGGGATGTTTATGATCTGGTTATTCTAGATGTTGCTGCACCGGTAGTACCGATTATTGTTCTTTCTTCAGATTCTGATACCGACTCAGATGCTTCCTTGTATGCATCCGTTACTTCGTCTGCACTACAGGCCATTGGCCTACAGTGCAACGCAAACATTGAGTTGGATGATGTCCTACCAGATGAGCCAGTTATCCCTGCACCTGATCATATTACTACTCCACCACATTCTTTAGCTCACTTACCTCCGGAGGAGCCTAGTCAGGCCCCTGTTTCCGAGGGATCTACCCCATACAGACCATACTGACGAGGCAGGACCCTCGGGACATGCCCATATACCACCCAGTGATATGGACCTATACTATCAGTAGTTTCACTCTGTCCCACAGGTCCTTGTCGAGCCTCTTATTGCGCCCCACTCTCTATCTCATGTCATGCCCATGACAGATCCATACCACCCATCGCATTACCCATCTATTACTACCGAGTTACGTGCTCGTGTGCTGAATCTCGAGCATCAGATAGACTTTATTATCCGTCGAGTTCATGAACTCGAGGAGGAGCTTACTCACCTTCAGGATTTGGTACTTCTGACTCCACCACCACCAGGGTCACCACCATTATCCCCACTACCACCTCAGATGCCACCAGTTGATATACCACCAGTTGATTTACCTGCTTGTGTTTTGACACTCGAGCAGCAGATGGTTTTCCTTCACCGTTTGGTTCATGATTTGGAGGATAGGGTGTCTCATGTTTACAGGTAATTGTTCTCGGTTCCACCACCAGTTTTTCCTCCACCATAGACCTTGTGTTTGCAGGTACTTCTTTTGTGACAGGTAACTATATGAGTGTTTTATGTACATAGACTCACACCAAGTTTCAAGACAACTGAAAGGCTAAAGACCGCATGGAATAAAGGAAAAATTTTGCCACCTTGTATATGTACTAGTCTAGTGAGACCGGGGGATGTAGCCCGAGTCTATTTTGATTTCCTTTTCAAAAACAATCATGTAATCGGTTGTCAGTTATATATATAAGAAAACTTGGTGTTATCCTTTATGTGCATCTAAATGTTATATGATACATGTTTTGTTGATTATATTGTTTGGTTTATTCGCAGGATATATTGCTTGATTATATTTTTATTAATGTTATAAATGTGTGTTATATACTTAGTAAAAATATTTATTAACAAATCAACGCCTAAACTTAATCGTATATTCTTTTGGAAGAATAATGGCGCCAAGAAGACAACCTCCACGTACACGAACATCTAATCCACCCCCACCTCCACCAATGCCTACAAATGAGGCGGAATTAAATGCACTAATAGAAGAAAGGATTTCCCAAGCTATAGCCCTCTATGAGGCCTCACGTGCAAAACACAGTGGTGGCACTGGCGGATCAGGAGGCCCAGGACATGGCGGTACCTCTGGCGGAACTAATACCAATGGTAACACATAGTTGTTTTGTTACAACTTACCCAATTCCTTTTATAATCTATTCGTGTGTTTCACTATTTGGTCATTCTTAATCCGTTTATTTGTCTATTTCAGGATGCACATTCAAGCAGTTTCTAGACTGCAAGCCACTCAACTATGATGGCACAGGCGGTGCTGTGGCTTATGTGTGTTGGACGGAGAAGACGGATTCCACCATAAGAATGAGCAGATGCTCTATTGATCAGCAAGTCACCTACGTCACTTGCATGCTCATCAATGAGGCCCTTACATGGTGGAATTTACAAGTGCAAACTTTGGGTGACAGTGTAGCATACGGATTGACATGGGAAGAGTTGAAAGAAAGGATGAGAGAAAAATATTGTTCCCGTGCTGAACTCCAGAAGTTGGAGAACGAATTTTGGAATCTTACCATGGTCGGATCTGATATTACCGGGTATACCCAAAGGTTTCACGACCTGTCCCGTGTGATTCCTTATTTGGTTACACCAGAATACAAGCGTATTGAACGCTATATTTGGGGACTTTCTCCTGAGATCCGAAGTCATGTTACTGCAGCAGAACCCACGACTATCACGCAGGTGGTAACTTTAGCTGTGAGCCTTAATGAAGACGCGATCAGGATGAAGAAATATAATGTGAAAGGAGAAGAGAAGAAAGAATCACATGTTGAGTCTTCCAATGGTGGAAAAAGGAGTTACTCAAATTTCAAGAAGGGAACGCGTAGGAACAACAACTACAACAACAACACCAACCCCAACAACAATACCAACAACAACCACTTCAACCGCAATAACCACAACAACAATAACAACAACCGCAATCACAACAACCCCAACAATTATAACATAAAACAAGAGAATACTCAGGCAAGGGATGCAAAGGCGTTTGTAGCCACCAATGATACCGGCCCGAAGAAGTACTCAGGTACTATGCCCAAGTGTGAGCGATGCACGTATCATCACGTGGGTAATTGTAGGAAATGTGACAAGTGTGGCAAGCTTGGCCACCGTACCGAGTCATGCTGGGGATCAGGAAATAGATCAGGAACGGATAATAGAAACAATAATAAGAATGGAAATTGGCGTGAGCAAGGATGTTTTGGATGCGGAAGCAAAGATCACTTCAAAAGGGATTGCCCTAAAGAAAACCAAGCTCGTGGTCGATCATTTGTGATTGGAGCCAAGGATGCGCGCCAAGACCCTAATGTGGTCACTGGTACGTTCCTCCTTAACAATCATTTTGCATCCATATTATTTAATACTGGTGCCGATTTTAGCTTTATCTCTGTGGAATTTAAAAATACTCTGGGACTAAAATCTAGTAAACTAGATGTCCCATATTCTATAGAATTGGCTAACGGTAAACTAGTAGAATCAGAGGAAGTTGTTACGGAGTGTTCTTTACAACTTGGAGAACAAAAATTCACTATCAATCTCTTACATGTTGAGTTGGGTAGTTTCAATGTAGTGGTTGGCATGGATTGGCTATCCAATAATCGAGCCGAAGTCGTTTGCCACGAAAAGATCATTCGCATACCACTACTGAACGAAGAGACACTGGTGATACATGGAGAGAAGCGTGACACCCCATTACGGATCATTAATAGCATGAAAGCCCAGAAGTGCTTACGGAAAGGGTGTATTGCTTTTCTAGCACATGTTGTGGACAAGAAGGCTGATGGGCCAAAGTTGGCTGATATTCCAATAGTAAAAGAATTTCCTGAAGTCTTTCCTGAAGACTTACCAGGACTACCACCTTATCGACAAGCCGAATTTCATATCGATTTGGTACCAGGAGCGGGACCCGTAGCTAGATCTCCATATCGGTTAGCACCTTCTGAAATGCAAGAGTTATCCACACAACTTCAAGAGTTATTGGATAAAGGATTCATTAGACCGAGCTACTCGCCTTGGGGAGCTCCAATCTTGTTTGTAAAGAAGAAGGACGGAACTTTCAGGATGTGCATCGATTATCGCGAGTTGAATAAACTTACCATCAAGAATCGGTATCCATTACCGAGGATTGATGATCTATTCGATCAACTACAAGGGTCGAGCATATACTCAAAGATAGACTTACGATCGGGGTATCATCAATTACAGATTCAAGAGGAAAGCATACCGAAAACGGCTTTTCGGACTCGTTACGGTCATTTCGAGTTTCTCGTTATGCCATTTGGCTTAACGAATGCACCAGCGGTCTTCATGGACCTAATGAATCGCGTGTGCAAGCCGTATCTCGACAAATTCGTCATAGTGTTTATTGACGATATTTTGATATACTCTCGGTGGACTGAAGAACATGAACAACATTTGAGAACAATTTTGGAGTTGCTAAAGACGGAGAAACTATACGCGAAATTTTCCAAATGCGAATTTTGGATTCGCAAAGTACAATTTCTCAGGCATGTAGTGAACGAGAAAGGTATTCAAGTAGACCCGTCGAAGATAGAAGCAATTAAGAATTGGGAAGCGCCCAAGACTCCTACTGAAGTGCGACAATTTTTGGGCTTAGCGGGATATTATCAGAGATTTGTTGAGAATTTTTCAAAGATTGCTCAACCGCTAACTTCTCTTACACAGAAAGACAAGAAATTCGATTGGGGAGAGATACAAGAAGCAGCATTTCAACTTCTTAAAGACAAGTTGTGCACCAATATTATCATTACCCGATGGTACCGATGATTTTGTTGTATACTGTGATGCTTCGCATCAAGGTTTGGGTTGCGTACTCATGCAACGTGAAAAAGTTATCGCGTACGCATCTCGCCAACTAAAAGTTCACGAAAAGAACTATACCACTCACGACCTTGAATTAGGCGCAGTGGTATTTGCTTTGAAAATATGGCGACATTATCTATATGGTACTCAATGTACTATTTTCACGGATCATAAAAGTCTACAACACATATTCAACCAAAAAGAATTAAATATGCGTCAACGATGTTGGGTTGAATTGTTAAACGATTATGATTGTGAAATCAAGTATCATCCGGGCAAGGCGAATGTTGTAGCTGACGCCTTGAGCCGCAAGGAGCGAGTTAAAACACTAAGAGTCCGAGCATTAGAAATGACAATTCACACAGATCTTACCACTCGGATTCATAATGCACAACAAGAAGCGCTCAAGGAAGAGCATATTCAAGCTGAAACACTTCGAGGCATGGAAAAACAATTAGTGCCAAAAGAAGATGGAACTTTATACCTTATTTTTGAGGAAGCACATAGGTCTAAATACTCAATTCATCCTGGATCGGATAAAATGTACCAGGATTTGAAAGAGTACTATTGGTGGCCTAAACTCAAAGGTGATATCGCGACTTATGTCGGAAAATGCTTAACCTGCGCAAAGATCAAGGCTGAATATCAGAAACCCTCGGGCTTGTTACAACAACCCGAGTTTCCCGTTTGGAAATGGGAGCAAATATCGATGGACTTCATTACGAAGTTACCCAGGACCTCAAAAGGCCATGACATGATATGGGTAATCGTCGATAGATTGACAAAGTCCGCACACTTCTTTCCAATTCGGGAGAAGGATAGTACTGAGAAACTAGCGGAAATCTATGTCAGAGAAATAGTGGCTCGTCATGGAGTACCTATTTCAATAATTGCGGACCGAGATGGTCGTTTTGTTTCTAGAATTTGGAAATCATTTCAACAGGCCTTTGGATCGCAATTAAATCTGAGTACGGCCTTTCATCCTCAAACTGACGGCCAGAGCGAACGGACAATCCAAACACTCGAAGATATGCTTCGTGCGTGTGTTATGGATTTAGGCGGCAATTGGGATACTCATCTACCTTTAGTTGAGTTTTCCTACAATAACAGCTACCATACTAGTATACAAGCTGCACCGTTTGAAGCTCTTTATGGTCGAAAGTGTCGCTCTCCGCTATGTTGGGTGGAAACAGGCGATAGTCAGTTAATTGGTCCGGAGCTAGTCCAAGAGACTACGGATAAAATTTTCCAGATCCGAGACCGTATCAAGGCGGCTCGCGATCGACAAAAGAGCTACGCAAACAAAAAGCGAAAACAATTATCTTTCGAGGTCGGAGACAAAGTCTTGTTGAAAGTCTCGCCTTGGAAAGGCGTAGAGAGGTTCGGTCGGCGTGGAAAACTAAACCCACGTTACATTGGACCCTTTGAAATCTTAGAAAAGATTGGCACTGTTTCCTACAAGTTGAAGTTACTAGAAGAACTTAGTAGTGTGCACCACACGTTTCATGTGTCGAATCTTAGAAAGAGTCCAACACAAGATACCGTTATCATCTCTGCTGATGAAATTCACATTGACGACAAACTCCAATTCACCGAAGAACCTGTTGAGGTCACGGATTGGAAGGTTCAGAAAACACGGAGAAGTCGTATCAAGTTAGTAAAAGTTCATTTGAACTCTTGTCACGGACCTGAGTATACTTGGGAACGTGAAGACCAAAAGAAAGCAAAATATCCTCACCTGTTTCCGAAAACTCCTACAAAGAATAACAAAGCTCGAATTTCGGGACGAAATTCTCAATAACAGGGGGAGAATGTGACAATTGCCACTTTCTGGTAAATTACTTACATTTAAAGCAATGAATTACATTATACAAATACGTGATTAGAATATCCGAAATGCATAATTTCATGAGATACATCTTAGAATAATTATGGAATATTCATTTATGATGCACATGATTCATTTTTAGTGGTTACATTTGAAACAGTGTAAACAGTGCATCGAAACAACTAGAGTAGTGCCTAGTAAACTAGCGTGCTGACAAAAACTCAGGATCGGCGAAAACTAGTGTAACGATATTTTTAGGACTCAGACGAAAGTCAAACATCAATTATACAATAAACCCTACTTGGAAATGCGAGGGTTTGGTCTAATATATTACCAATGTCCGATAGCCCAAAAACTGCCCGAAAAACTGCCAAAAAGCACCAAAAATGACCATTTCAATGTTTTTCCGCAAAAATTCAGCATTGGTATTTTTACTACAAAGTGCAAAATGGGTTGTTTAAACTCAAATTCCATATGAAAATACATAGGGAACATCATATAATTAAATAACCGAATTTTTCCTATAATTCATATAAGTTAACCTTTCGACTATCTTCTTGCGGAACGAGCGACAAAAGACTATCTGAACTACAATTTGGCATATGTAGTGAACTAGTGAACATTATTTTTGGTCATTTTCATCCTATTTGTGATCATTCTAAGTCTTGAAACACCTTGAAATTTGGTAATACATATAAACCTAAACATCTAAACATGTTAACTTGTTTTTACCATATTATTTTACCATCACATTTTTACCACAAAAATGACCCCCCCCCCCCCCCTATATTGAACCGTCAACCACAAGTGGGCACCCAACTCTTTGTTTTTTTATTATTTTAATTTAAGGATACTTATCCAAATATGAGGTGGATTATGAGGTGTAATGGTTAGTCATGAGGTGGAAGAGTTATAACATTGTTGGAGTAAATCACTAACACATTACCCAAGTTCTTACACCTTAATTTACACACACTCAACAAACTCTTTCAATCTTCATATCTTCATCTTCATATATCACCAAGAACACCTTCAAAAACCCACTTCACTTCTTCATTTTTCTTATGAACAACATGGAGTTTCATGGAACTTAAGAAGATCTAAAGCACCTACAAGCTAAAGCAACCTTTTTCATCCATCCAAGAGTCTTCTAACAACAAGATCTTCATCTTCTTTGGATCTTAACATCATCTAGATCATCCCTAGCCTAGTGCTAGAAGTGAGCTTCTAATTTAATTTTTTTTCCTTTCTTACTTATTATTGTTATGATTATTATTATAACTAGTAAAATAACAAAATAATCATACATAATAATATGAAGATACAAAGAAGCAAAAATACAAATCATGATATATATATGTTGTTTATGTGGTGATTAAGATTTGTTATTTACATATTTGATCTTGTTGAGATGATTAAGATATGTATAACTTGTTAGATGATGTTCTAAAAACATGATCTAACAAGTATACATGAATATGTTAAAGTTTTTTTTTTAAGATAATGGATGATAAAAATTTATGGTTTAATTAAAGTATCTAAGGTTTTTAATTAAAAACAAGACTTTTTACAAGATTAGAAAAAGTAACTTACAACATGAGATTTTTATAAAAGTTGTTAAAACTAGAAGTAAACTTGGTTTTTGAACTAGTTAACATATATTATGAGCAAGTTCAAAACCCTACATGATTTTGAGATCATCTTGATAAGGTTATGTTATAAATCTTATGTGTGTTGTTTATAAAAATTATGAGTAAATTGTTGATGTTGATTTGAAAAGAAAAAGATATGTTTATTAAACATGGTAAAGGGATTAAAACAAAGGTTATATGGCAAATTTTTCTTAAAAACTTTATGTTATAAAAACTATCATTTTAGTTAAATCTTTACAAGATTTACAAAGATTTAAAGAAAGGTTTTTATAAAAAGAAAAGACTAGATAAATATATATTTTTGAGAAAATATATATTTGTTCATTTTAACAAGTTATGTGAGATGTAAAAATTGGTGTATTAGTTATATATATCAAAGATAGGAACTTTATTTAAAATGGTAATAATAAACTCAAGAGACTTTATGATTAAAGTCTTACAAAATTTCATATAAATAACCCTTAAAGACATATTACGGACAATACGAACGATCGGACATAAATTATGGTCAAAACGGACGACGGACGAACTTGTGGACATATTACCAATCCGAGGACTTACTACGACATCTAGACGATCTTTCGACACGGATACAAAAATTACGTTACCATTAACAAAATTAGGACATTTTGAAACTTATAAAAACTATTATGTTTTTATTTACTAAAAAGTATACTTAGTTAATTTTATAAAAATGTTTTTATAATGAAAGACTTATACTTTTTAATGGGCTATTTTTATATAAATGGGCTTACATTTTTTAATGGACTTATATTCATAATGGGATTAAACTAAATACATGGGCTAAGCCCAATATCAATAACTTATGGGCTAAGCCCAATACCAAACTTATGGGCCCAAAAGCCCAACACTATTTAAGCCCAACACTAATTAAGCCCAACACTATTTGGGACCAATATCATAATTTCTTGGGCTAAGTCCAATGACATAAATTGTAAAGAAATACAATTATAGAAAATTCAACAAACAATAAAGACATACAAGTCTTACACATATTTAAGACATAAGACTTGTACTCAAGTTATTTACAAAGACCGAAGTGTCTAACAAATATAACAACGATTGTAGGTCGCAACACTGTTCAGGACTACTGCACGTGAAATCATATTTACTTCTACTCACTGAAGCGATACTGTGAGTTCATGTCCCCTTTTCGTCTTAAATACTTTTCAAGCTTTACAACTATCGGGGAAAATACATGTACAATAGTATGATAAGTCAAGGAATGAAACACCTTAGATCATGTGAGAAAATAGGGCCATAACTAAAGCACCATTAATCCAAGTTTGGACCAAGGAACAAAAGGGTTAGATCTAATGGGTTTTGGCGAGCCCCACTCATAGCCATTCATTTGCCTAGGAGTGCGTTTGTTGCCCTACGACATGGTGTCGATACAATTAAAATTGTCTAGGGTTGGATTGCTTCCTATTTCATCACACATATTAATGTCATTGCAAATCATTAATGAACACGATTTCATTGACGCTTTTCATACTATATCATACACAACTAAACTGCATGAACTCGCTCAACCTTTGTTGATTTTTCTACTTAAACATGAATTTCAGGGAATTAGTGGACCTTGTTAGGAATTCTAATTCAAGAAACAAGTATCAAGACTCCGTGCCCATTTGCCTAGGAGTGCGTTTGTTGCCCTACGACATGGTGTCGATACAATTAAAATTGTCTAGGGTTGGATTGCTTCCTATTTCATCACACATATTAATGTCATTGCAAATCATTAATGAAGACGATTTCATTGACGTTTTTCATACTATATCATACACAACTAAACTGCATGAACTCGCTCAACCTTTGTTGATTTTTCTACTTAAACATGTATTTCAGGGAATTAGTGGACCTTGTTAGGAATTCTAATTCAAGAAACAAGTATCAAGACTCCGTGCCATCTTTTGAAGGGTTTATCTATTATACTGCCGCTTTGCGGTGTTATAGAGGACCGAGCCTTAGTGTTTAAAACTTTCGTTTTGGATGTATGAAATAATAACAACTTATTTTCGTTGAATGGTTTGTAAATTATAAACTTAATGTATGTTGAGTATCTTTTGAACAATTATGGTAATGGCAATGGAGTATGTTTTATTCATTTAGTATGTTTACTTATATCGTTATGCAATGAGAACCAACAGATCACACCTCGCGCTTCCGCTACAAGCAGGGTGTGACAGAGACTAGGTGTGAAAACCTCAAACTCTCAATTAGATCGCTTGTTCTACGCGAATTTTTACTATAAACACGAGAATTTGCGTTGAATCAGGAGTGAAATCCATACTTCGACGCAAATCTCCCTCTCTATCTCGTGATTCTATCACACAAACAGGAATGTAGTCGTTAAGTTAGGGGTGAAACCTGAATCTTGATGACTTGTTCCATTCTCTGTTTTGGTTTTACAAAACTCTCACCAAGGTCTCGATGGATTCCAATGACTCGAGTTACATGAATAACCGAAAGGATGAGTGCCATTCACCGTGTGCCGGTGAGGGAGAACAATCTATTAGGCCAAAGCGTGTACTCGAAGTCCTTCAGAATATTCGAATCACTTTGGGTAGTCAATGTATCACACCCAGACACTCCGATTTCAAGCCACAATCGCTGATTTTATGTGTGTATGTGTTTCGATTCTGAGCTCGTCGCCGCTGACTCTGTAATTTATGGCTTTTATGTGGAATTTTATGCGTTTTATATGGTTTTACATGCTTATGTGTTTCGATTTTGGAAGATTTGTACGCTTTTCGCTGTTCGCTTTAATCAACACGCACAACTTGCACTGCACTTCTATCCCAAAACGCTAACAAATCGCATGCTATGTTACTCTCTTACGCTATGCTACTCGCTATGTACTTGAGACTCGAGTTCGCTACTCTCGAACGCGCTTCGCGAACTTGAATGATAGGTGAATACGTGCAATATACGTAGGTGAATACGTGCAAAATATAGTTGAATATGTGTTTCTGTGCTCTATGTGTTTCTGTGCTATGTTTTTATGTGCCTATGTGATTTGTGTGCCTATGTGATTGTATGCCTAAGTATGAACGTGTTCCTGAGCTTTATCTAGTAGTAGTATGTTGTGAGGTGAGATTCGATTATGTCGCGTCTGAATCCTATGACGATGTCTGTTGTAGACAAAGTTTGCGTTAGGCCACACCGACATGACTCCATCACAAACTAGAACCTGATCGATCTTGTTGAGACTACACCTATCGCTGCAAATGTCCTCGAAACATCCACGTATTTTTCATCGTTGTTGTTGAGTAATTTAAATAGTTTTTTTAAGCGGTGACCGCATCCGAAAATGCCTTTAGCTCAGTTAAGTTTCTAGGGTTACTCGTATCTTCTATATATTGTAACCTACTTATTCAATACTATTCAAAATCAGTAACCGTAGAAACTTAAGTGAGCCAGTGGCCCATAGTCTAATAATTTGTTTTCTCCTTTGCTGTCCACCATTTTATCTTGGCTCTTGGATTCTTGAGAATAATCGACAACACCAAGTCCCCCTCGGTCACATATCCGGGTAAGACACCGAGTCCTTGACCACTTCTCATATACCTTCTTTCATGAATTAAAAATTCGAAAAGGGTGAGGCCCGAGTGATTCGAATGAATCTGGGTGGCTGCCATAAGGTTTGTGTTAGGCCACCCCAACATGTATCATCACAAAGTTGAACCCGATCGATCTTGTTGAGACAAGACCCATTGCTAGACATAAATGTTAAACCTAAACTCCACAAACTAGAACCCGATAGACTACTACTAGATCCATCGCTGGACGTAAAAATTAGCTCCCATTGGACTTCTGTTTTTCATTTCTATGAAAATATATTTGGATAGATTTATAATGGAATGACAACTTTTAATCCTCTCATCTTTAATTAGTTTCCCCAAACAATTTCTTCTAAGCAAAGTGCACCACAACGTGTAGGATTCAAACCTACATCGTGATTTTATCTTTTAAACATGTGAATATGAAACAAGTATACATTGCGGATGCTATTTCCTCTAATGCTAGATTCCGAAATACTATGTTTGCTTCGGAAGTTGTCTGGCGTGTGCTAAAAATCATTCACTAAACTAGTGACAAATTGGTCATTGGAAGATTTTGTTTTTGAAAATTTTAAAAGCGGCAGATTATTTAACATGACACACGACATGTTACAATATTATTTTTCACGGGTTTCATCTCTGTCCTCTACGCGTTTCATGATTAACATCTTTATTTTTGTATGATTTAGTTCTTAAATCCTAACACAAATACTTGCACTTGGAAAGACGGGTACAAGTATTTTTAAATGTTAAACGAACACAATATGTCTTAAATCATCATAATTCAATTTCTAATGAACATATATTTACAATAAAGTGTTGAAAACTGTAGGATCGGTTCGTGACCCAAATGAGTCGTTCAGGGGAGTTTCAATCTATTTCAAAGGCGGAAACAGAGAAATAGACTTCGAAACAGCTTGCAAATCACTTTAAACAACTTTCTGATTGATATAACACTGATTACAATCACAGGATAAACCGGCAGAACCTCGGTATCCAAATCAAGAACTGTTCTTACTGATATCGCTTAAAACCTATTTATAGATGGGGAGATTTTGCTTGAGGGTGACAGAAGTCAGTTCAAGTGGAATTACTCATGTTGATTTCGCTTGAAACTGTCAATGTTTCTTTCAAGCGAAATTGATTCCTTCAAGCGAAATCACCACAAACACACCCTAAAATATCCTATTTTCTCGTACAACACACCCTGATCTAACACTTCTAATACTAGACTCGATACAAGACGAAGTCGACAAACGTTTGCACCAACATACTCCCCATCGGATGTTGACGAGTCTTAAGTGTCGAGTCTTCAACGTCTTCAGTCTTTATCAGTCTTCGGGCTTCCTTTTATCTTCAAGATCCCTGGCTCTTGCTTCACTCCAAATTCTCTTGATCAGATCTCTTAATTCCTTACGTTCATCAGCAGCAGCAGTTCCAGGATTGTAACCTGGTCTACCTGCACATTCTCTACCCAAAAATAAATTTTCACAGATTTAACATTTTATAAATTTATATACCAATAATTCCCTTCAAATTTATCCAGGATGATTTAACAACGTTAATAACTGATGAACCACTTGTAAGAAGATATCGTTTTCATTAAAAAAAACTTTTCTCATTTAAACATTTACTCCCCCTCTCAAAATGCTTAAACTTGTTCTTTTCAAACACACTTTTCAAACCAATTGTCGTCATGTTTAGCACTTAGAATTTTGAAAATCAACTTTCCAACATCAGTTGTCTAAAATCTTTTAGAATTTTTCAAAATTTATGCTAAAACACACCGAAAATCTTTTTGAATTTTTGAATAAAAGAAATGCAGTAAAGAAATATTTACATACAATATTTTTGCGAGTTTGTGTTAAGAGGATCATATCACTTAGATTGCCGATATATTGATCCACTTAAATTTTCACACAAATTTCAACTGATTCAGGATATGAATTAGGTGTATTAAGGACTTAAACTCATTCATGTGTCCCACCTCTTGAATATACTCCCGTATCCAGATCCCAATATTCAGTCTTACAGGTGAGTATACCACAGATGATATCTGTAAGGGGTTATAAATTACGAAGAACCGTGAGAGCTCACGTCAGAACTTCCGTTCAGCAGAGAGATGACGGCTCGACTTTTGGTGTGTCCCCTTTAGAGGATCTTTTTTTACAACAGCAATGATTATCAATTTTATTGTTTCATCATTTTTGCTGAGGGCAGCGCTATATTTCATGCAAGCATAAAGTATTCTCCAGGGACTAGGCCATTGCTTCCGCAAAATCAGAAGTCCCAGGATAATACCCCAGATATCACTGAGCATAAAGACCTAGTATCTCAGAAAGAGGGACCTTTCAAATGAGATTTCAGGGGTTACCTATATATCCAAGTAGTGTTCCCCACGAAATAAGCAAGTTTGAATTTAAGTTTATATCCCGAAAAAGCTTACTAAATGTGTAAAAACCTATCGGCATATCATCAGTGAGACCGTTTAACGCTATTTAAACATTCCATTTCTTTAGCATACTGTAACTGTCTACTGATGTACTATCATTTCCTCTTTTTCACAACAAACTCATTTTTGTATTTTATCATGTTTTTGCCTTTTTCAAATTTTCAAATGTTTTTGGATTTTCTTAAAATTTTTACTCCCCCTAAAATACAAACACAATTAAGGAAATTTGAAAACAAACTATACATGTAAATTGACAACCGATATCAAATCACTTCAATTCGCCATCCACTAGGCATAAACAATCAGAACTCCCCCTCACAACAAGCTATTTTCCCATTGTGATTTCAAAACACTTAAGTTTGTTTTAATCAAATGGTTTTTCCGGAAAATAAGTTTTGTTGGTTTTACCACTTGTAGTTTCGGGGTTCATTATTCCTTTGTTTTCAACCACTTGTATAAGGATTACATCAAGTTCAAATTAATGACCTTGATGAATCATTTTGTAAGAACAAACCTCATTATCAGTTGTAGGAATAAAACATCTACACAAATTCATTTTACCAATAAAGATGCCGATTCCTGCTTCACACTTACCAACCTGGAAGCTCCGGCAAGTCACAACCTGTAAAATTTAACCATTTAAAGATTTTTCACAAACTCAATTTTTATCAAGAATGATGCCGATTCCTGCTCCGCGATTACAAACTTGGGAGCTCCGGCAAGTCAGGTTTTTCAAACAAATAGAATGGACACCCAAGCTTGACCTTCCTTGGGTGTGACTTTCTCAACTTCACTAGGGGTTGGGCTGTAAGTTTCCTTCTTTGATTCGTAAAATTCCTTTACCCCTTTGGCCTTTCCCACGACCATTTTCCCAAAAATCTTTTTAACATTTCCATTAAACGCTTTCTCAACATCAAATTCAATTTTTTCAGAATAAAATTGAATTGAGATCTCTACTTTCCCGACTTTTGATTTAAAATTCTCAGTCCTCAATGGTGGAAAATGAACATCATCCATTGGAGGTACCGAGTTTTCACCATTTTTAACAACTTGTGGCTCTTCTGACTTTGTGGAGTCAGATTCATCGCCAGATTTTACATCTGATTTCTTAACAATCCAAGCTTGGTTGTCAAGATTTCCCCTTTTCTTGTAAAATCTTTTTGAACACTCACCAACTTCATATGTAGAGTTTTTAAACACTTTAAATTTTTCAGTTGGTGGTTCAATTTTATCAACAACAATTTTTTTGAGTTTTTCTGAGACTCCCTGTTTTGTGTTGGTTGCTTTAGGACAGTTCCAAGCGATGTGACCAACTTCTTGACATCTGTAACAGGTTCTAGTCTCTTTTCTTTGAAAGACTCCATTCTTCATCTTTTCAGCAATAAACTCCTGGTTTGACTGTTTCCAGAATGAGCTCTTTGCTTCTTCTTCACAATTTGTCCCTGAAACAAATTTTATAATTGTTTTAGAAATTTTCTCATTTTTATGATTTTCAGGTGGAATAAATCCTAATCCTTTTCTTTTGAAATTACCGTTATGGTTTGGCTTCTTTTGAAAACCAGAACCAGAACTGTAACCTTTTTTCTTGTTCAATCTTTGTTGTACTCTTAAAGTGTACTTTTTAGGTTTTTCAGAAAGATTTAAATCTTTTATTTCAAAAATATTAATTTCTGTTAATTTGAAATTTTTTTTTATCTTTTCAATTTGAACACTTCTTATTGGAAATTCTTTATCAAAATATAATTTTTCAGAATCATTCAAAGTATATGCAACTTCAAATATTTCATCATTCAAATTAGATTTTGACAACAAAAATTCTTTACTATACACCCCTTTTCTCGACGACTTTGAACTTCTGACAGACGAACTCGAACTCCTGGACTCAGACATTGACTCGGACTCCTCATCCTTATCTAACACCTGATCGACCATCCTTTTTATTAACTTAGACTCATGATCTATATCAGACGCGGTGAAAGTGATGTCAATATTGTCTGGTAATACATCGGTTATCTCGGACTCCAACTTTATATTGAATGCCTTTTTTACTTGTTCCTCATTCGGTTTTCTAGACGAATACCCTTCCCAAATTGGAGGCGGACACTTGTTATAACTGACACTCTGTTTCTTACCAGTATCCTTCGGCTTCTTGTCGTCAAATGCTTCAAAACCTGCAACAGTTGGATAAATTTTGTCAATTAAGTAACCAGAACCTGAATAACTTCTTAATAATCGTTTGATTCTTTCATTTTCAGCTTTCTCAGTTTCCAACTCTTGCTTCCATTTTGCACATTCTTCAATGTAAAAGTTTATCTCTTTCTGCTTCGACATCATTGTTGCATTCATCATTGTCAAAGCATCTTCTCTTTCAGAGTTAGTTTTCTGTAAACTATTCACAGTTCTATTCAATACATCGTACGATTCTTTCACATTCTTGACATCAAACAGCAACTTCTCTTTCAACTTTTCAAGCTCACTAAACCTTTCATCTTTATCTTCACATTGTTTGTAAGGTTCCAAACATGTAAGACAAGGTTTTGTGACTTCAACAATCTTCTCAATTTCCACAATCTTCTCGACTTCAACAACTTTTTCCACTTCAACTATCTTCTCAACAACCTTAACTTCTTTCATTTCTTTTGCAGCTTTTCTCTCTTTAAGTTTCTTCAACTTATCTGCAAAATAAAATTCAAAACTGTCAGAAGATAGATGAGTTTTTCCAATATTTATCTGTCCAACTTCTTCATCCTCATCACTAGTATCTGTTGAACTGTTTTCAGAAGAAACAGATTCTTCATCTTGACTATTCTCATCATCAGATAACACAGCTATCCATTCCTTCATCAATTCTGGCTTTTGAACAATTTGAGCAATGAAAGCTTTAAACTCTCCATTCTCATCCACAAACTGATCCCAACTAAATCCTGGTGCCATTTTCTCATCGTCTTGATCAATGATACCAAAATAAGCTTTCCTGTTTGCATCTTCGGTCATCTTCCCATGAGCAGTTTGTGAATCCTTTTGTTGATGTGGTTGATGAGCAACTTGTTGATATATGGCCTTCCTATAGTAATCATGACCACCAAACGGATTCTTTGCTCCACTAGCTTCCTGATTCTTGCATTCTCGCTTAAAATGTCCTTTCTCCCTGCATTTAAAACAAGTAACTTTAGATTTATCAAAACCTAAAGCAGAGAGATGTGCATCTAAGAAATCATTTCTTCCTGTAATCATTTTAAATTTTTTAGCACTTCTCAGAACACTTGCTAAGCACCATTTTATATCCATAAGCTCCAACTCCTCTGCATCAATTTGGTCATAATCTTCCTTGGTTAACATAGGATTACCAATCTTTCCAGCAATCAATCCTTCATAAGATTCCAAAGCAGTAACTAGTAATCCCATATGATTTTTTACAACTTCATCAGAAAAATTTTGACCATTTTGAAGATGCAATGCAACATTGCACTGAATCATATTTCCATTACCAACATTTGCATTTTGAACACTTGGAGGATTAACATTTGAAAATCCACTAGTGTTAATCGAACTTTGATTACTGGTCCAGGTGAATTTCCTGCACTAAAAGCAGTTTGAATCTTTGGACTTGCTTCAACAGTTTGAACATTTCCTTTGTAGTACAATTTGATGTCTTGTTGATTGCTTGAGTTGTTCATTCTTGCAATCTTCTGTTGTTCAAGATCCTGTGCCTCAAGTTTTTCAATAAACTGTCCGATTGATAATCTGCTAAACTCTCCAGAATTCTTTAAGATCATGAGATAAGTTCCCCATTCTTTCTGTGGTAAAGCGTCAGCTAGCTTTTCAACCCATTCTGCTGGAGTTTTGGTAATTTTCAACTGAGACACGGTACGCACAAGATGACAGTATCTCTCAATGAGAGTCTTTGTAGTCTCTCCTGGCATACTTGTAAACAACTCAAACTCCTTTTTCATCAAAGATGCTTTACTCTTGAGCATTTCTGTACTTCCTTCAAATTTCTTCTCCAGTGCATCCCAAATCGAATATGCACTCCCATCATGCTAAAGCAAAATAAAGATGTCTTCTTTGACAGCTTGTTGTAAAAGACTAATCATCATTTTTTCTCCTTTATAACTATCTCTCTCTTGGTCTGTAAATTCTGAGATGATTTTATCAACTTTCAAAGCAGTTTGAGGTCTAACATATTTTGTTTCAATACTTTCCCAAGCTCTCAAATGGTTTGCCTGAACCCAATTCTCAAAACGATTTTTCCATCCATGGTACTCTTCAATTCCCATAAGTTTCGGGGGTTTTTGTAACGTTCCAGTTTCGTTTTCTGCGTTCATGTTTTGAACAATGACAGTCGGAGTAATCAGAGATGTAGCAAACGTGTTATAAAATTCTTCGTCACATTTTCAAGCGGGATTACGAATTCTAGCGAAAACACACTTTCAAGCGAAATAACCTACAAACAACTTCAAGCGAAATCAGAAATTTCAAACAAAATCCTTTTTCAAGCGAAATAGCCTCTTGAAGCGAAATCACCAAGTACAAATTGGAGCAGAATCACTATAATTGATTTCGCTTGAAAATCTCAAGCGAAATAACAACTTTGAAGCGAAATCAGAAAGTGTTCGTTCAAGCGAAATTACCTTTTTAGTCCATTTTTACTACTTTTAATCCGACTTTTGTTCTGAAAATCTCAATGGTTTGTTAAACCACAGTTTTACACAATCTGTGAGAAAATGAGCCGATTTTAACCGTGAAAAGATGTTACTTTTGAAAAGAAGATGTAAAAAGCAGAAATTTTAAACTGAATCGGTAAGAATTCCTCCTCCTGAGCTCTGATACCACTTGTAGGATCGGTTCGTGACCCAAATGAGTCGTTCAGAGGAGTTTCAATCTATTTCAAAGGCGGAAACAGAGAAATAGACTTCGAAACAGCTTGCAAATCACTTTAAACAACTTTCTGATTGATATAACACTGATTACAATTACAGGATAAACCGGCAGCACCTCGGTATCCAAATCAAGAACTATTCTTACTGATATCGCTTGAAACCTATTTATAGATGGTGATATTTCGCTTGAGGGTGACAGAAGTTAGGTCAAGCGGAATTACTCATGTTGATTTTGCTTGAAACTGTCAATGTTTCTTTCAAGCAAAATTGCTTCCTTCAAGCGAAATCACCACAAACACACCCTAAAATCTCCTATTTTCTCGTACAACACACCCTGATCTAACATTTCTAATACTAGACTCGATACAAGACGAAGTCGACAGACGTATGCACCAACAAAAACATACTGTTGTTTCATAAATGTAAAACAATTTATACACTATTACATAGATTATATAAGCTGCATCACAACACACAATTCCAAAGCAACAATATACAAACAACGAGTATTTCAATCTATTAAGGTGAACCTTGTTGCTAAGGATTTATCTTATTTTTATTCTTCAAATTCTTAGCCAATTTAGTAGCAGAACTTGCCATAGTCTCACCCATCATGGTGGAAACATGCTTCTTTTTTGGAGGGATAACGCTTGCTGGTTTCTCCTTTGTCTTCCCTCCTCCCATTGTGTTTTTCTGGCACCTATCTCCTTGCGCTTTGTCTGCCATTGATTTTCTTTTGCCAAGCTTTTCCCAATCACCGTAGATTATTGTTGTGTATCAATGAAAACAACCTTAGCAATTCACTAACGATGATATGTTAGGTTATATACAAGTAAAGTTCCCCACATCCTGGAACTTACAAATATTTTTCTTTTTTCTTGTTGGGTAATTTACATAGTTTGTTTGCACTTGCTGTAAGTTATATAGTATTTTTTAAATCTTCAGCTTTCAAGTGTAATGAAGTGTTTTGTGCAAACATTTGTCCATCAACATCCTCGAAGTTAATCTTAAATTTCATGGCTATTGTATGCAAAATTACAAGGTCTGCGTGGAAGGGCATAACTAGTATTAAATGGCAATCTCGGTGTGGATGGGTGTGGGCTATTATGTGTTACATCGACATGACTCCGTCGCAAACTAGAAGCCGATCGATCTTGTTGAGACTACACCTATCGCTGCAAATGTCCTCGAAACATCCACGTATTTTTCATCGTTGTTGTTGAGTAATTTACATAGTTTGTGAAGCCTTAGCGTTTCTTAGTATATGATGTTTGAAGTTTCAACTGCCATAAAGAATTGTGTGTGAACCTTATGTATCAATATCGTAGAACTTTATCTTAAATTTCATGGTTGTTGTCGGCATAATTTCAATGTGTGTGTGAATGGGCAGAATTTGAATCAAATGGCAATCAGGGTGTGGGTGTGGGCTGATACGGGTTACATTACAGGCTACATTCTCGTCTAGTTAGTTCCAATGTAAATTTTCCTTTTCATTTCTATGTAAATATATTGGCATAGATTTGTTCAAGGGCTGATAGCACTACTAAATGTTGGATTCAAACATAAATCTTTTATTTTTATTTTTATAAACATGTGAATATTAAACAAGTATATGATTTGGATGCTAACTCTTGTACTTCAAGATTCCAAAATACAATCTTGGTCATTAACTAAACTAGTGAAAATTGGTAATTGCAATATCATGTTTTTGAATGTTTTTAAAACCTATTTAACATGATTCATGGATTTATTCATCGTCCTCTTCACCCTTCCATGATTCACTCTTTTTTTCTTTACGTTTTAGTCTATGTACATGAGATATAATGAGTAATTCTTTCTATTGTCAAACATTTAACACTTGTATCTCTTTTTATTAGGGCAATCAAAACATATTACTAGCTGCCAGCACTAGATCGATCAACTTGAACCCTATTCCTTGGAATTTATCTTATAGTTGTTGTTCATAGTTTAGCCACTTTGGTGAAAGAGCTTGCCATATACTCGGCCATTCTTGTCGAAACAAGCTTCTTTTTTGCATGCAAAACTGTTGCAGCTTTAGCATTAGTTGACCCTCCTCCCACCCTATTTTTAAAGTGTTTAAATTTTATGCTCGGTCGATCTGCCATTGATTTAGTTTTTTACAAAGGGCCAAACTATCTGCACACCTTGGTTGGCTATCTACATACTTAGGGTTTACCTATGCTGCGTATAGGTCTATACGCAGCGTATAGGGTTAGATCTATACGCTGCGTATAGAGCTATACTCAGCGTATATAAACCATGGATTTCAAAGCCTTATCAGCAATCATTGCACAGAAAACAAGGGTTTATATACGTTGACTATAGACCTATACTCAGCGTATATAACCCATCAGTTTTTTTTTCTATTTTGATGTGTTCGTGGTATAAATTCTCACCCATTTCCAACGTTAAATCCCTTAAAATATATAATCTTTAATGTTATAAAAAGAGGAAATTAACACCCGATACGATACTATACCCTACGATATAACACTCGTATAGGCCTATAGGTGTGATTTAGGTCCCGTATTGACCTCTTATAAGCCTTTAAGTGTGATATCGTATCGTATAAGTGTGATTTAGTTCCCGTATTGACCTCAAATAAGCCTATAAGTGTGATATCGTATCGTATCGTATAGCATAGTATATGTCCTGTATTGACCTCGTATAAGCCTATAAGTGTGATATCGTATCGTATAGCGTAGTATATATCCCGTATAGGCCTATAAGTGTGATATCGTATCGTATAGATGTAGTATAGGTCACGTATTGACCCCGTATAAGCCTATAAGTGTGATATCGTATAGTATAACGTAGTATAGGTCCCGTATTGACCTCGTATAAGTCATTTTTGTCTCATACACTACGTAGGGATCTATACGAGGTCAATACGTGACCTATACTACACCTATACGATACGATATCACACTTATACGCTTATACGAGGTCAATACGGGACCTAAGCCACACCTATACGATACGATATCACACTTATAGGCTTATACGGGATATATACTACGCTATACGATACAATATCACACTTATAGGCTTATACGAGGTCAATACGGGACATATACTATGCTATACGATTCGATATCACACTTAAAGTCTTATACGAGGTCAATACGGGACATATACTATGCTATACGATACGATATCACACTTATAGTCTTATACGAGGACAATACGGGACATACACTATGCTATACGATACGATATCACACTTATAGTCTTATACATGGTCAATACGGGACATACACTATGCTATACGATACGATATCACACTTATAGTCTTATAGGAGGTCAATACGGGACATATACTATGCTATACGATACGATATCACACTTATAGGCTTATACGAGGTCAATACGGGACATAAACTATGCAATACGATACGATATCACACTTATAGGCTTATACGAGGTCAATACCAGACATATACTATGCTATACGATACGATATCACACTTATAGTCTTATACGAGGTCAATACGGGACATACACTATGCTATATGATACGATATCACACTTATAGTCTTATACGAGGTTAATACGTGACCTATACTACACCTATACGATACGATATCACACTTATAGACTTATACGAGGTCAATACGGGACCTATACTACGTTATACATTACGATATCACACTTTTAGGCTTATACGAGGTCAATACGTGACCTATACTACATCTATATGACACGATAGCACACTTATAGGCCTATACGGGACATATACTACGCTATACGATACGATATCACACTTATAGGCTTATACGAGGTCAATACGATACGATATCACACTTATAGTCTTATACGAGGTCAATACGGGACATATACTATGCTATACGATACAATATCACACTTATAGTCTTATACGAGGTCAATACGTGAACTATACTACACCTATACGATACGATATCACACTTATAGGCTTATACGAGGTCAATACGGGACCTAAATCACACCTATAGGCCTATACGGGTGTCATATCGTATCGTATAGTATGGTATCGGGTGTTATTTTCCTTTTTTTATAAATAAACAAAGGAATACACAAAAAAAAAATACAAAAATGGAGCTTTATATACGCTGCTTATAGATCCCTACGCAATGTATAAGACAAAAAATGACACAACTACCCTTGTATTTGGCTTCGTATAGCCTCAATACAAGGGTATTAAGGACATTTTCAGACCTTTATATACGCTGCGTATAGGTCTATACGCACCGTATATACACTATACGGGTTAAAAAGACAATTTTACCACAGGTTTGGGGTTAAAAATAATTTTACCACCCTTTATATACGCTGAGTATAGACATATACGCAGCGTATATAAAGGTCAGAAAATGTCCTTTTTACCCTTGTGTTAAGGCTATACGAAGCCAAATACAAGGGTAGTTGTATCATTTTTTCTTATACGCTGCGTAGGGATCTATACGAAGCATATATAAAGCTCCATTTTTGTATTTTTCTTTATGTATTCCTTTGTTTATTTATAAAAAAAAGTAAATTAACACCCGATACGATACTATACGATACGATATAACACTCGTATAGACCTATAGGTGTGATTTAGGTCCCGTATTAACCTTGTATAAGCCTTTAAGTGTGATATCGTATCGTATAGGTGTGATTTAGTTCCCGTATTGACCTCGTATAAGCCTATAAAGTGTGATATCGTATCGTATCGTATCGTATAGCATAGTATATGTCCCGTATTGACCTCGTATAACCCTATAAGTGTGATATGGTATCGTATAGCGTTGTATATGTCCCGTATAGGGGTATAAGTGTGATATCGTATCGTATAGATGTAGTATAGGTCACGTATTGACCCCGTATATGCCTATAAGTGTGATATCATATCGTATAACGTAGTATAGGTCCCGTATTGACCTCCTATAAGTCATTTTTGTCTCATACGCTACGTAGGGATCTATACGAGGTCAATACGTGACCTATACTACGCCTATACGATACGATATCACACTTATACGCTTATACGAGGTCAATACGGGACCTAAACCACACCTATACGATACGATATCACACATATAGGCTTATACGGGATATATACTACGCTATACGATACAATATCACACTTATAGGCTTATACGAGGTCAATACGAGACACATACTATGCTATACGATACGATATCACATTTATTGTCTTATACGAGGTCAATACGGGACATATACTATGCTATATGATACGATATCACACTTATAGTCTTATACAAGGTCAATACGGGACATACACTATGCTATACGATACGAGATATCACACTTATAGTCTTTTACGAGATCAATACGGGACATATACTATGCTATACGATACGATATCACACTTATAGTCTTATACGAGGTCAATACGTGACCTATACTACACCTATACGATACGATATCACACTTATAGGTTTATACGAGGTCAATACGGGACCCAAATCACACCTATAGGCCTATACGGGTGTCATATCGTATCGTATAGTATCGTATCGTATCGGGTGTTATTTTCCTTTTTTTATAAATAAACAAAGGAATACACAAAAAAAAAATATAAAATGGAGCTTTATATACGCTGCTTATAGATCCCTACGCAGCGTATAAGACAAAAATGACACAACTACCCTTGTATTTGGCTTCGTATAGCCTCAACACAAGGGTATAAAGGACATTTTTAGACCTTTATATACGCTGCGTATAGGTCTATACACTGCGTATATACACTATAAGGGTTAAAAAGATAATTTTACCATAGGTTTTGGGTTAAAAATAATTTTACCACCCTTTATATACGCTGAGTATAGGTCTATACGCAGCGTATTTAAACTTTGTGAAAAAATGATCCCTCAAACCTACCAAAATGACCCAAAAATGTCTAATGGTTTATATACGCTGTGTAGAAAGCTATACGCAATGTATATAAACCTTTTTTTCTGTGCAATGATTGGTTATTAGGCACTGAGATCCATGGTTTATCTACGCAGCGTATTGGTCAATACGCAGCGTATAGGGTTAACCCTATACGCTGCGTATTGACCAATACGCTGCGTAGATAAACCCTAATTTTACTAGGGTTTGGTGTGCCAATAGGCACACCCTTTACAAAACCTTTCTCCAAATACAACTAAGAATTATAAATGTTCTATATGAGACCAAACACTTAATACAGTTATGAAACGATTATGCGCTCTAATATATATTGGTAGAGCTTCCCACACCTCCTAAATCACGTGTGTGAGCCGTGGCCTACAAAGTGGAACTAATACAAACGTACTATTATTATTATTTGTTTTTTCAAGTGACAAATCTATTAATGTAAAAGAACATATAATGTCTTAAATCATAAGAATTCAATTTGGTAAGTATGAAACACTAAAACATACTTTTTGTTTACAGTAGCGGGAAGTTTTTTATACACTGTATTACATAGTTATAAGCTAAAAGATACATAACAGTATAACACACAATACACAGTAACTATATAGCACTTCAATCAATGTAAACCATGTTGCTAAGGATTTATCTTATTTTTATTCTTCATATTTTTAGCCACTTTGGAGATAGAACCTGCTACAAACTCACCCATCATGGTGGAAACATGCTTCTTTTTTGTAGGAATAACAGTTACAGGTTTGGATTTTGTTGTTCCTTCTCCCTTCCTATTTTTCTTGTAGCTATCTTTTCGCTCTTTGTCAGCCATTTAATATATTCTTTTGCCAAGCTTTTCCCAGTCACCTTAGAGTCTTTGTGTATCAATCCAAATAACCTTAGCAATTCACCAAGGATGATATGTTATAAAATATAGAGGTAGAGTTCCCCACATCTCCGCAAATGATGTGAGTCAACCATTGTCCTCGAAGTTACACATGTTTTTCATACTTGTTGCTAGGGTAATTTACATAGTGTGTGGTGTCTTAGTGTTTCTAAGTATTTGATTTTTTAAAGGTTCAACCATCAAGGAGTGTTGTGTGCGAACACTTATCATCAATATCCTAGAACTTAATCTAAAACTTCAAGGATGTTGTAAGCGTAATTTCAATGTGTGGGTGAATGGGCAAAACTAGTATCAAATGGCAATCTGGGTATGGCCTACTATGGGTTAAATTGGAGTCTACATGGTTGTAGGGCTAATGCTCCTCTAATTAGTTCCCATGTGAATTTCATTTTCCTTTCTATGTAAATATATTGATGGAGATGGATTTTTTAATGGCTGATAGATTTTAATTCCTCTTGTCCTTAATTAGTTTCCTCAAACAATTTATACGGCCAAACAAAGTGCACTACTACGTGTTGGACTCAAATATAAATCATTATTTTAACTTGTGAATATCAAACAAGTACATGGTTTGGTGCTATTTCATGTAATGCAAGATTCCAAGATACCACATAATTTGTTTTCAAGGGTGGAGATACAATAGGAAGTTTATTTGGCTAAGAAGGCTAGGAAGTAATCTTAACCATCCATTTAGTTAATCAAGGGGTAAGATTAAATGATCGAAATTGAAGAGAAGAAAAGAGGCGCGTGAGTTTGTTTAGGGTATTCTAGTCAATACAAGGCAATAGTTTCTCTCTCCTCCAATTCTCCCCCCCCCCCATTTTTTAAACGTTAATAACTCTTTAATACGACATTATTTTTTTTATAAAAATTGCACAAAAAAACGAGCTTTTTTTTATCTTTAAAACGAGTATACTATTGCTATATTTAAAAAAAAAATTAAAAACCCAGTTGCGTAAAACGCAATAGAAAAACCCCAGTTACAGTTACATAAAACGCAATGAAAAAAAAACCTAAAAAATGACATTATTCTAAAACGCAATGCACAAAAAACACAAAGAAATGTCTTATTTGTAAAACGCAATGGCCAGAAAACACAAAGAAATGTCTTATTTCTAAAACGCAATTGCCTAAAAACTCAAAAGAAAATGTACTTTCTAAAACGCAATGGACTAAAAAAACACATAAAAATGTGTTTTACCTAAAACGCAATGCACCAAAAACACATACAAATGTCTTATTTCTAAAACGCAATGGCCAGAAAACACTTAAAATGTCTGTTTTCTAAAACGAAATGGACTGAAAACACATAAAAAGAATGTTTTACCTAAAACGCAATGCTCCAAAAACACAAAAATGTCTTATTTGTAATACGCAATGGCCAGAAAACACTTAAAAATGACTCATTCTAAAACGCAATTGCCTAAAAAACAAAAGAAAGTGTTCTCTGTAAAACGCAATGGACTGAAAACACATAAAAAAGTGTTTTTACCTAAAACGCAATGCACCAAAAACACTTCAAGAATGTGTTTTTCTAAAACGCAATGGCCAGAAAACACATACAAATGTTTTAGTTATAAAACGCAATTGCCTAAAAACCAAAGAAAGTGTTCTCTCTAAAACACATTGAACCATGACAATAGTTTTGTCTGTGCTGTGAACTGTCTGAACCAATGCAGTTTACGAATGCAGTTTCCAGAGGCGATTTACAGAAAATAATTTTTCCAATGCAGTTTAGGAATTCAACCCCAGCCAGGGGCTCTGCCCCTTGGACCCCACCAGGGGACCCCGCCAAGATCGTAAAACGCAATGACTAAATCAAAAACCCAGATCGTAAAAATGAAATTAAAGAATTTCTTATATGGATCGAAGTGATTGCTTCAACAATTGACGAATTTTGAATGATTGAAACACTTATCAGTGCTCGAATCAAACGGATCGAGTGATATCTTCAAAATCACCGGAAAAATACGAGATTTTGTATGAAATTAAACTGGGTTTTCTTCAAAAAAGCTAAAGAACACGTTGATCGGGTGTTTGAATCATTGAATGGTGATGAAAATTGCACTATAATGTAGTGATTATTGAGATAGAAAGTGAAGATATGGTTGAAGATGGTGGGTTTTGAAGTTACTGGGTTTTGAAAAGGAAGAAGAAAGGGTTGGATTGACTAAAATACCCTTTTTCTTTATTTTAAATATTGCCACATATCCTAATCCTATTGCTTCCTACACTTCCTAGCCAAAATAAACTTCCTATTTGATCTTTTCCCCTGTTTTCAAAGCTCTCTTGCATCTGTTAAAAAAATCGTTAATAAAATACTGAAAATTGGTTGCTGTAGGATTATGTTTATGAACTTTTAAACCTGTTTAACACTCCACACATGACACATTACAATATTATAATTGCATGATTTACGGATTTCATCATATGGTACTCTTCCCCTGTTGTGATTAACCTCTTTCTTTCTTGATTTACGTCGTAGTACGTCTTTATATACTTATTCTATGAGTAAATATTTTTTTTTAATTAAAGATGACAAAATGTCTTAAACCATAAGAATCCAGTCTCATAATATTGAATAACAATAATGAGACACTGAAAAACAAACTTTTGCTACTGAAAAAAATATATATACTTTAAATTGGACATATATTATTCACAGTTGTTGGCTAATGGGTTTAGATAATTAAGTCTTTGCTAGGAGTACACCTTTTTTTCAACGTTAAAAGAACATAAGATATATCAAATCATAAGAATTTGATTTCATACATTTAAACATATCATAACTAAGAACAATAGAAACATACTTTTGCTACCGAAACAGGATACAATTAATAAACTCCATTGCATAGTTTACAACACAACACATTGTTATAATATATATATATATACACACACACACACACACACACACTCATAACTAGCATTTTAATCAATAGGATGTTCCCTGGGATTTATCTTTTTTTTTATCCTTCACATTATTAACCATTTTTGTGACGGAACCTGCCACAAACTCACCCATCCTTGTGGAAACATACTTCTTTTTGGCAGGGATAACGGATGCAGGTTTCGCCTTTGACGTCCCTCCTTCCTTCGTGTTTGTTTTATTGTAGCTTTGCTTGTTATCTGCCATTGCTATTTTCTTTTGCAAATCTTTTCCCCGATCACAGCAGACTATTCTATTGCTTTGTATCAAACCGAGTAACCTTTGCAATTCACAAAGGATGATATGTTACTCGTCTTTATATAGAAGTAGTAGAGTTCCCACATCTCCACAAATTAAATGTGCGAGTCCACCAATCTCCTCGAACTTGCACATAATTTTCATTGTTGTTGTTTGGTATTTTACATAGTTTGTGTGTTTCTTAGTATTTGATTTTCAAGTTTCAAATATTGATGATTGTTGTGTGAGAGCACTTATCTTTCATTATCCTGGAACTTTATCATAAATTTCATGGTTGATGTAGGTAGAACTTCAATTGTATAAAGTTGGGTGTGCATGGGTGTGTGCTAACGTGTGTTACATTATAGGCTACAAACAACAACTACTAGAAAAGGGCAAATTTTCCTATGTAATTTTCTGATAAAATATTTTTGTTTTCGGAAATTCCTACAAATTTTCTAAGAATTTTTTTTTTTTTTTTCAAAATGAAATGGCAAAGAGGTGTGGTTTCTTTTTTTTCTTTTCTTTTTTTTTTGTGTGGTTGATGTGGGCTAATGTGGGTCACGTTAGAGGCTACATGGTTCAAGGGCACGTCAAATTAGTTCCCATGTGAATTTTATTTTTTTATTTTTGTGTGAACGTATTGGGATAGATTTATTTAGAAATGATAAATTATAATTCCTCTCATCTTTAATTAATTTCTCCAAACATTTTCTACCGGCAAGCAAAGTGAAATGCTATTTGTTGGATTCAAACATACATCATTTTCTTTATCTTGTTACATATGTGATAATTAAACAAGTACGTAGTTTGGATGCTATTTCTTGTAATACGAGATTCCAAGATGTTATATAATTGGTAGAGGCATATGCCTATTAAAGGAGAGGTCCTGGGTTTAAACTTAGGCAAGTACGTATAATTTAGGATTATTAGTGTAATAAAGTAGGATCAAACGTTGTCAATAAAAAACAAAATATAATTAGTCTTTAAATGTGCCTGGTATGTGCTAAAAATCATTAACTAAACAAGTGAAAAATTGGTCGTTGTAAGATTATGTTTTTTTTCAAAGTAAGAAGTATAAAAAATGAATCACCTTTGTTTAAAGAGTAAATTGCCATTTTAGTCCCTAAGTTTTTGTCCAAATTATCATTTTAGTCCAAATGGGTTTTTTTTCTCCTCTGGGTCCCTGACTTTTCCTTTTTCTTGTCATTTTGATCACATCGCCTAACTTAGTCCAAAAACCAGGTATTAATCAGGGGTATTTTTTGAATTAAATTATTATGAGGTTTATAAATTATGTTGTAAACTACCCTTGGTTATCACTACACAACAGTTATGCCAAAAATACCCCTGGTTACAACCAGATTTTTAGATTGAGTTAGGCAATGTGATCAAAATGGCAAGAAAATGGAAAAGTCAGGACCCAGAGGAGGAAAAAAAACTATTTGGACTAAAATGGCAATTTGGACCAAACCTCAGGGACTAAAATGACAATTTACTCTTGTTTAAACATAACTAGTTAAATTACCTCACGCGTTGTGGCTGGAATTCCACCGGTATTAGTTTGATTTTGTCTATTAAGGTATCGATAAGGTGGTACTGACACTCCGAAAAGAATGAAGTCATGATATGCTAAAAGGATGCGTACACGTATTTTACATCTTTCAAAAACTATAAAGAATGAATGCGTGTACCGGTTCTGAATGTACTTATACTGGTACCGAAGCTGTATATATATCATATATTAAATATTTAAAAATAGCTTGTTAGGCTCATGCTTCGCAGCGGCTAAAATTGTAAACAAATAAAAAGAATAAAATTAAGGATGTTGCAATTTTATGTATATTCATGGAGATGAGTGTCAAGAAACAAGAAACACCAAAGCAAACATGAAATTTCCCCGCCCGATACGGCGGGAATTCAATATATGTCTAAAGCATAAAAAAACATTTTACAATAGTATCAAACCTAACTAAATAAAAGTTACAACCTTAAAATTGTGTGTTACAAAGTTACCTTATAATTCAATTTCAAAATGAATTAAAAGAAATGAGTACAATTTTCTAAATGTTAAAAGAAAATAAAAGTTCTAAATCATTATAATTCAATTTCAAATGAACATATGATAAGTTGATAACTATGAAACAGAAAAACATACATTTGTTACAGCCATGAAAAACAATTTATGCACTCTCTTACATAGTTTAAAAACTATAAAACAACACACAATTCCAACGCAATGGTGTACAAATAACTAAGACTTCAATAACAAGCTTCTTTTTTGCAGGGATTGTTGATGCAGATTTTGTGTCCGATGCTTGTCGAATAGATTAGTTATTATTGTACGCTGAATTTGTAATAGTTAGTGAAACGGTCAAACAAACGTGTATAGACCCGCTCGTTTGAAGTGGTCAAACGAGAGGGTTATTTGGTTGACCGTGTGGGTTTTGCTAGACAAATTATGGTTGTATAATGTTTGGTGTCGAAGGATAAGGCATCGAAGGATTGTGTATATCCTTCGATGAGCTCGAAAGATATCCATCGATAGATGAAGATGGACCTCGAAGGATATGTCATCCTTCGAGGTATATGTGTATCTTTCGATAGCTGGATGATCGACAGATGATCTATCGATCAATCAGTTAGATCCTTCGACTATACAACCTGTGTTGGGTATAAATACCAACACTTTGTCATTTGCAAGACTAAGAGAGAATAGGGGAGCTCATTTGAGAGTTCCCTGTGAGCTTCAGTGTGTCTGGGAGAGATCACCACTTGATCTCTCCCCGAATGTATACTCCTTTGGTATTAGTTCGGTTATCATGTAATCGGGCCGACTTGTAATGTTATACTACCGGATTAATACAAAGTTGTTTGTTTATCATCTCTTATCTCTTCCGTTTTTGAACATAATCACAAGAATCACGGTTTCGGTCCCCAAACCCGGTCCTACAATTGGTATCAGAGCCATGGTGCCCGATTTAGTAAATCTAACCGTTTACTAAGTCACATGTGCTCTAGATCTGTGATTTTTGTGCTTTTTGTTAAGGATGTAAAGTTGGGTGAAAATGAGAAAAACTCAGATCTGGACCCGATTATTCAGATCTGTGCTGAAACGAGTGTTGGGTTTTATGTTTTTCACCTAAATAAACAAGTTATCATCATCAAAAATCGTATACAAAGTGTTTTCGTCAAATCTGCAAAATTGAACAGTGGCTGTGTTCTTGATGTTCTTGGCGGCTGCTTGAAGATTCGAAAGATGATCAGTTCGAAAGATGATCAGTTCCAAACAACTTCGAAAGATGATCAGTTCCAAACAACCAGCATATATCAGTTCGAAAGATGATCAGTTCGAAAGATGATCAGTTCCAAACAACTTCGAAAGATGATCAGTCCCAACAACTTCGAAGGATCCAGATCTGATTAGTTCGAAGGATCCAACATATGTTTCGAAAGATGAACAACCTCGAAAGATGATCAGTCCCAACAACTTCGAAGGATCCAGATCTGATCAGTTCGAAGGATCCAACATATGTTTCGAAAGATGATTCTGAAACAGGGGTTACGATTGTTCTGATGTTTGTGAATCGAAGATTGAACAACATATGCAAGGAGGTTCTGGTTTGAGGTTGTAGGTATCTTTGATAAACTGAAGAAGATCCGGTAATTGCAGGTGGAATCGGAGAAGTTTAGTGGCGCTGGTTGCTGGGTATCGAAGAAGAGGAAGACAGATGTTGTTGACGGCTGAATTCAGGTGATGTTGGCGGTGGCTTGCAAGTTTTATCTGTCTGGTTTGGTTTTGGATGAAGTGTATCGCAGGAGAAAGAAAGAAGGGTAGATGGCTGCACACATATTTTTTTTTGGGGGTTCGTTGTTTGGAGGTGCTGTTGTTGCCTATGTATTATCGAAGAAAGAGGGACATAGACGTTTGAAGATGATGGCAGCTAGGTCTTTTTCTATTTGGGCCCCCTTGTGCGAGACTAAAACTTTATTTGGAGTTGTTGGACTGATCAAAAGGCCCACCTAATGTTTGAAAGCTGCTGATATATTTTCTTATGTCTTGGGCCTCTAATATTGAAAGACATCAAATATAGCATGGTGGGCTAAGGATATTTGGGTTTCAAATGTTTAATCCGCTTCACTTTTGGGTCATGAGTTCAAGATTATATTTGAGCCAAGAATTTTAAGTGAGTTGCAAAGTGGGGGTCGGGTGGTCGCGAAAGATATTAATTTTTGACGTCATATTCGTACGGGAAAGCGCGGGATGTTGCGGCATGATGAAAAGAAAACAAAAGATGATGATACTTGATGGTTGAAAAATTGTGGGGTAGTCACGGTTACCAATGCAAATGTCAAAAATGGTGACGCGACTATTATGGGCCAAAAACAACACGGTATGTTCACTTCCGCACGTCAATGTTTATGATTGTTATCGGTTATTCGAAAATGTTCGAAAGCATTTTGTTTATTGTCATATTCTCGCATTTGAAGACGAACGTATGAACCTAGAATGTCAATACCGGTCCTAACGAGTTCACAAAGTCTTTGGAGGGATACAAGTCGGATCCTACGGGGTACTAGGCGAAATTTCCTTATCAACTAGAATATGCAACGAAGAAATCTTTTTGTTTATTGTCATATTCTCGCATTTGGTAACGAATGAATGAACCTAGAATGTCAATACCGGTCCTAACGAGTTCACAAAGTCTTTGGAGGGATACAAGTCGGATCCAACGGGGTACTAGGGGACGTTCTTATTCAACTAGCATATGCAAAGAAGAAATTCGTTTTCGTGATTTTTCGAAAAACCAAGAACATTCAACGAAGATTGACGACAGTTCCGCTCAGTGGAGGGAATTGGTGAACATTTGACGACAGTTTCTTTGAAGTGGAGAGAATCTGTTAAGGTTTAGAAATCTTACCAAAGAAATAGGGGGAATAAAAATTTCGTATGTTGAATTTCTTCGGTAAATTTCTAAACGCAATCACAGGTGGTAGAGTTTGTGATTTTCTGGTGATACAATCGGTTCGGCGTGGAATGTTTTGCACATACACATATTTGAGGATTTTAATTAATTCTCCAGCCAGCGTGAAGGGTTTTGCACGGAAAAATACAGGTTTCTAAAGTCTACAGTAGTTACAAAAGCGCTGTTCACTGAAGACCTGGGGAATCTTTATGAAAGCTGATAGTTCAAGACTGAAGGCCTGCAGGATTCGGTTTTGGGTTTGATGTTTCTTTGGGATTTTACAGGGATCTGGGGGTAACTCAATTCGTTGAGTTTGCAAACGATGTACTTGGTCTAGCTGACTTCCTGAGTACTGATGCTGAAGATCCGTAGTGCATTACGTGGTCAACTTCACAAAGGCGAGACAATGAGATCTGGATGTAGTTCAACTAAGCATGCTGGTTGAGCTTGCAAGGGATACACTTGGTCTAGCTGACTTTCCTGAGTGTTGATGCTGAAGATTAAAGTGCATTACTTGGTCGATTCCACAAAGACGGTTTACAGAAGACAGTTCACCAGAAATCTCTATCAATGTAGTATGCTTGTATGAAATAGAGTTCTTATGACAAGATCAAGACTTGATGCAGTTTTTAAAGATTGGAACCCTTATCTAATGCCGGTTGGAGTATTGGAAGATCAGCGGAAGATCGGTCAATTGAGCCTTTTGAGAAAATTGCACAACACCCAACACGGATGCGCGTACTTTGAGGGGGAAATATTATACAAGGAGCATCAAGATACTACTTACCTGGATCATCGGTCAAGGGGGAATTTGTTAACACAGAGAAGATGAATACTTGACTGAAGATCGATTGCAGTTGCATTTTCAGCATTCGACAGCAACGGACAAGGGGGAATTTGTTGATGCAGATTTTGTGTCCGATGCTTGTCGAATAGATTAGTTATTATTGTACGCTGAATTTGTAATAGTTAGTGAAACGGTCAAACAAACGTGTATAGACCCGCTCGTTTGAAGTGGTCAAACGAGAGGGTTATTTGGTTGACCGTGTGGGTTTTGCTAGACAAATTATGGTTGTATAATGTTTGGTGTCGAAGGATAAGGCATCGAAGGATTGTGTATATCCTTCGATGAGCTCGAAAGATATCCATCGATAGATGAAGATGGACCTCGAAGGATATGTCATCCTTCGAGGTATATGTGTATCTTTCGATAGCTGGATGATCGACAGATGATCTATCGATCAATCAGTTAGATCCTTCGACCATACAACCTGTGTTGGGTATAAATACCAACACTTTGTCATTTGCAAGACTAAGAGAGAATAGGGGAGCTCATTTGAGAGTTCCCTGTGAGCTTCAGTGTGTCTGGGAGAGATCACCACTTGATCTCTCCCCGAATGTATACTCCTTTGGTATTAGTTCGGTTATCATGTAATCGGGCCGACTTGTAATGTTATACTACCGGATTAATACAAAGTTGTTTGTTTATCATCTCTTATCTCTTCCGTTTTTGAACATAATCACAAGAATCACGGTTTCGGTCCCCAAACCCGGTCCTACAGGGATAACAGTTGCAGGTTTCGTCTTTGTCATATCTCCTCCCTTGGTGTTGTTCTTTTGGTAGCTAACTTGTTGTGCTTAGTTTGCTAAGCTTTCCACAATCTCCGTAGACTATGGTTGTGTATTAAACCAAATACCTTTAACATTTCACAAAGGATGATATGTTAGGTTATATACAAGTGGAGTTCTCCACATATCATCAAATGATGTGTGCGACTCCACCAATGTCCTCGAACTTCCACCTATTTTTCATTGTTATTGTTGGGTAATTTACATAGTTTGCGATGGCTTGGCGAACAAATATCCTAGAACACAATCTTAAATTTCATGGTTGTTGTAGGCATAATTTCAATGTGTGTGTGGATGGGCATAACTTGTATGGTGTGGGCAAATATGGGTTACATTAGAGGCTACATGCATGCCCGCCTAAGACCATACGGTGTGGGCGTGGAAATCTGGCGTGGAGGCGAGTCCATGCCCACAAAACCACCATGCGCTTGGTGTTTTCCACGGCGTTGTGTGTGGGGCGGGGATTCTTCACCAGCATGGGGGAAATTAGGTTGGTGATGTGGTGCGAGTTGATTGGTGGTTTGTGGTAGGAGGTTTGTGATTGGTTAGTTTTTTTTAAACACTTGGTGGGGCCCTTTGCACGCCCAACACCACCCCTTGCTTTTTTACCACGCCATCTTGCTTACGTGGCTGTTACATGGCGCTTAACGCCCTCTCTTCATGCCCCTCGTCTAATTAGTTCCAATGTGATTTTTCCTTTTCACCTCTATTTAAATATATTTAGATATAAATTTGAAGGGTTGGTAAATTTTATCACCACTTATCCTTAATTAGTTTTCTCTAACAATTTCTATTGCCAAACAAAGGGCATACTACGTATTGGATTCAAACATAAATCCTTTTTTTTTGTTTTTTTAACATCTAAATATTAAACAAGTACTTGGTTTCAAAGCCAACCCTGAGCAAGGTCGGGGTGGGCACCCTCTCCGGGCCCAAATCGATACAGGGCTCGTAAAATTTCTAAGATTTTATATATATATATATATATATATATATATATATATATATAACAAAATCTTAAAGGGCATGGATTTAAGAACAAAAAACGTTAAAAGGTCCTTTTCAGTTAACAGTTTTGGATTTGTGGCCTATTGTAGGTCCACCCGGAGGATCGAGTAACCTCTATTCCCTGTTTTCCGACAAACCCGAAAGTGCGGAATCCAAACGGGTAAGTTAAACCAAGTTACGAACACGCAAGACACAAAGATTCAATGATTAACACGCAATGTATTAATACTCTGAAACGGTTACAATGCAATGTTTACAAGATAAACCTATAAACTCTCTGTTGTGTGTGTGTTCTCTCTGAAATCTATTCAGACTTCTTAGTGTTTCTGTCTGTTGTGAGTGTATATATACCAACATGTTGACGAAATCAAGTGGCCCACGAAAACACATGACAAAAACAGGGATCTCGTCCCATTTGGTTTTCACCAAAAGGGTTTTCACCTAAACAGTGTTTTCATCACAAAGTGATTTGGTCACTTTGTTGGGCTTGGGCCATGACTTCAATGTTGGGCTTAACAAGAAAAATAGACAACATCTTAACAATACTAATCATGTATACTGCACACATGCAGTTACATGTACATGAACATTACCAAATAACTAGCATACCGAGTCAAGACAGGAGGTTGTCTTGACTACGGCCTTCACTTCGTAGTCGAGTCGAACCGAGCCGAGCCGTATCCACACAATATGTATCAACAAATTTGCCAATCAAATTTGTAGAGGGCCTCAATCATGTTAAGAAGCCCAAATGTGAAAGTGTAATGGATTAATGAATGGCCCAAATCAATACACAAAACTAATTCAAAACGCAATTAAAAATTGATGGGCGAAGGCAGTAAAACAAAGAAACCGAACGTCCTTAACATCATTATCACTAACTTCCTTAGCATCATTATCACTAACTACCTTAGCATCAGTAACCTGCTTATCTAAAAATGGGTTAAATTCATCAATAAACTTACTATCATGGATATGTTCATGACAAGTAGCAATGGATTGAAGCTCAGATGTTTGGCTTAATGTGACATGATACTCTAAATCAGCATCCGTTGCTTCATCACTAGCCTTTGTCCCACTTGATTCTCCAACTTCCTGGCCTCATTGTCATCTTCATGCCAACATATTGATAGAATAGTACTGCTTTGTGATTGACTGAATCTTTGAACATTTGATGCCCCATTTTCCAAATACACATTAAGATACTAGTGTCCATCCCTTACAAATGCAAGCAGTTTCTCAACATCTTCATCATTACTTATTAATATCAGTCCATTATCTAGGTCATGGGCTATAGGGTCACATAAATGGAAGTAATGAGGGACATCATGGTTATAACCTAGATTATTCCTAATCATCTCTAATTATGCATAACCAAACTTATCACTGTCAAGCAAATCAAAGAAGTCTATGTCTTCATTCATATACAGTCGGCCAGGCGAATCTATAAAATATCCTCCATGATACATGTGTACGGAACAATGTTGGATAATCACCTACATTGCATGTTAAAGATCTCAATCATCGATAAGAAAAAAACCTTTAAAGTGTCAACCATCAAGGTGTGTTGTATGCGAACACTTATCATCAATATTCTAGAACTTAATCTAAAACTTCATGGTTATTGTAAGTGTAATTTCAATGTGTGGGTGAATGGGCAAAACTAGTATCAAATGGCAATCTAGGTGTGGGCTACTATGGGTTAAATTAGAGTCTACATAGTTGTAGGGCTAATGCTCCTCTAACTAATTAGTTCCCATGTAAATATCATTTTCCTTTCTATGTAAATATATTGAATTAGTTCCCTCAAACAATTTATACGGCCAAGCTAAGTACACTACTACGTGTTGAAATCAAATATAAATATTTTATTTAGGATGTGAATATTAAACAAGTACATGGTTTGGTGCTATTTCATGTAATGCAAGATTCTAAGATACCATATAAATTGTTTTCAAAGTTCTCTTGTATCTACTAAAAATCGTTAATAAAATAGTGAAAATTGGTCGTTGTAGAATTATGTTTCTGAACTTTTAAACTTGTTTAACACTTCAAGCATAACACATTACAATATTATTATTGCATGACTTATGGATTTCATCATGGTACTTGTAGGTCCGGCTAGGGGAGGATCTAGTCGCCTACTCCTTGTGTACAAACCAACCCGGTTGTGCGGAATCCAACCGAGATAGCAAACCGAGATCGAGATGAACAAGAACACGAGATACAAGACACGTAGATGCAATGTTTAACACACTTGTATATTTCTGAGAAGAGTTCGAGTACAAGATCATACAATATCCGGTTAACATACACACTAAAACTCTCTCTCAAATCTCTCGGGTTCTCACCTGTGTCCACTTCTACCGAAAACACTGATTTCGGTATATATATATATATATGTTTTTCACATGTGGTTTGGACTGGGGTTCGGCCCATGTAAGTTCTGGCCCATGTGAAGTTGACTGGTCTAAACTCAACTCACATGCACGTATATGAATCCTCATAATTCAGAATGTTAGCCTTAGTCAAACAAGTGACATCATCATGACATCATCATGATGATGTCATGATGATGTGGCAGCGGGAACCGGCTCGCGGAGCTTCGTGCTCCGCGTGTCGAACTCTGGGGCGCACGACGGAGGAATGTCGTGACGTCGGGCTTGAGTCGAACCGAACCGGGTCGAACCGAACCGAGTCGAACCGAACCGAGTCGTGTCCACATAATATGTATCAACAAACTCCCCCTTGGACGCTACTCGTGAGGTTCAACTTCCATATCTTTTATGTCGGAGGATCTTCAAAGTCTTCACACGTCGTAAGTAGAAAGTGTATCAACAAACTCCCTTTTCATTTAGGTAGCGTATCAATAAACTCCCCCTTGGACTATGCTTGTGAATCTTTTGACTTCAATGCTTGAGATCCTTGTGGTGTTGATGATGGATAAGCGGCAACTCGATCATCTTTATCATTTGAGTGCCTTCACGTCGTGTCTTCATTCCGAAGCTTATCATCGAACATGTTCTCCTTGCCTTTAGCATCTGCACATGCAAGAAAGCTAAACGCGTAATGAGAACAACTGCTTGGAATATAGTTAACATAAATAAACGACACACATGTGACCATATATCAATCAACTACCGTCCGACAGTTTAGTTTGAAAAGTTAACAGATTTTTTAATTTAGATTATTAACTTTCAAAACTTGCAAACTCTGACCGTTTATGAAGATTCAGTCGTTTTGGTTTTCAATCAGGTTTCAGGTAACGAAGACTCGAGATCCAACATCGTACAATCGAAAATAAGATAGAAATAAAATCTTTTTGGCTTTTATAAAGTTTATATTAAAACACACCTAAAATCTTTTTGGAATTTTGAATATTTGAAACGTAAGGACAGAAAGCAGTAAATAAATATATACAGAGACGCAGAAATTGAAAGTATTAAATAACTATTTGCAGACATTCTTTTGGCGAGTTTCGAGGGTAAGAGAATCATATCAGTGTACGGTCATGTCAAAACACTCTTGTTGTTCAATTAGTTAACATATAGATAAGCATCCTATAATAATTTTCGGTATTGTTGTCCACATAAGCTCAACTTATCAGATGTAATCATGGTGAGGGGATACGTTAAGGTGTGATTTATACTTACCGACCGGTGTTCATCCACATCACGACACATTCCCGTATCAAGGTATGCACGAGGGTTCATCTTACCGGTGAGTATACCGATTATCATCTGTTTGACCGTATATGATGTGAGATTCTCACTTATTTTGATTTGAAAACAAGCCCTATGTGATATAATCACTTATTGATGAGGAACTTGATTTTCATATGCATGAGGGCACAGGAGCAAGTCCGTGAACAGGTCAGTACTTTCGTACAGCAGAGAGACGAACTTGACTCCCGGATAGATGTGATATTTTATCACTTATTTGTTTGGACATGTGATTGTTGATCACTTATTAAGGTCGTATGCAATTTGTACACGTATGTATGGTATCATGGAAGATCTAGACTTGCGTCCCCGTTATTTTTCGGTAAAAGATACAACCATGATACCCAGATGATAAGCAGCATAAAGACCGAATATCTCAGAACCTCGGCAATCTCTCAAACGAAATTTCGGTACTAAGACCATATGCCAATGAGTGGTTCCCACCTGGTCTTCAGTCGATTTAAGTTTATATCACCCTGCACACTTTAAAATGATTGTGAGCCTACCGATACATCTTATATAGAGCTGCTTATCGCTTTTCAGTTTAGGTTTAAAGAGGTTTGGACAGACCACTGATGTACTATCATTTTCTCTTTTGCTCGCCAGTAAACTCATTTTTGTTTTTTTTATTGTTTTTGTGTTTTTGAAATTTTTCGATGTTTTTGGATTTTCAAATATTGGATTTACTCCCCCTAAAATCAATAAACTAAGATAAATTTAAAACACAAAGGTATTTACAAAAATGATTTTCCGATGTTGGTTTTACTCTTGCTTGACCTTAATGCCGTTTACCAGTAATAAAAAGTCAAATCTTGATTTGTCAAATGCTTTGGTAAAAAGGTCGGCACGCTGGTCATCGGTGTGGACCATGACAACATTGATGAGTTTCATAGTGAAACAATCACGTGTGAGGTGATATTCGAGATCAACGTGTCAGGTCAAGGAGTGCTGTACGAGATGATAATAATTCATAAAGCAGCTTAAGTATCGACAAGAATAGGAGAGATTAGAAATTTAAAACCGTATCCTGCAACTGCTTCGTGCATTGCAAGGAATCTGAGTGCTCTCCCAAACTGGATATCCACCAGGTGTGGATTTCAAAGTCGATTTTGTAGCTACTGAAATCCCTTCATAGCAACAAGATCAAAAACTTCTGGATCTGGCTGATCTTCCACATTGCACCAGCGAAGGTCTTTGTCTTTCTCTTTGAGAAGTAGTGTGCGGTTGTTCAATCCATGCCAAGGCATCCGCACACCCGGTTGGTTTGTTCAACAAACACATTTTCTTCAGACACACCATAGAGAAAAGTATCCTACACGTTCATCTTGTGGACTTTGAACTTCTTGTGGAAGAAAAATCCATGAATCTTCGAAAAGATTCAGACGTGCTACAGGCGCGTACTTTTCATTGGAATCTTTCCTGAGGACCCGATCAAAAACCATAGCAACCAATTTTGGCACATATCTCATCATGTCGAATTTTTCAACTTCATTCAACAACATTCTTTCATCAGACATTTTTGTCATCTTTTCTCCTCTCTCCATCAAAGGCAACAACTACTAGATATAATGATGTTTCGGAGTCTGGAGTCGCCGATCTTGTGCATGGACGCTCCACTATCAACAATCCTAAGACTATCAATAGTTCCTCCTGGAACATCCTGCACTCTTATTCAGAGATTAGTTGGAGAGGGGGACCCAAGCCTTCACAGACTTGGGTCGTCCGTCATCATCGAGAATTGTGACATCCATTTCCTGATGATTCGGAATTGATGTAGCTCCCCCTGAAACAATTTCCAATTTTGGTTTCCAAATCTGTTTTTGGTTTTCATGTTTAACATTTGATTCAACAGATTTTGTTTGGATAACCTCAGGTTTTAAAACCTTTTCAACATTTTTCGGTTGTTTCTTTCTCTGTTTCACTTCTTATTGTTTAACAAGACGAGGGTCCTGTTTTGGTGAAACAAATATTTTATGGTAATTGTTACCATGGGGGGCATCAACTTTTGCCTTTCCTTTCGTGAGATATGGACAGTTTCTGACAATGTGCCCATACTCACCGCATTCAAAACATGATCTACGCTCAACAAACCTCGGAGTATTATAACTGTAAGAACTTGATGATGAAATTCGTGATCTTGAGGTACTTGGTCCTACATCACAACCGTTTGTGTGTTGTGTGTAGTTGTTTTGACTCTTTCTTTTCAAAATTTTACTTTGTTTAACAAAATCTGTGTTGGATTTGTTTTCGAAAGTTTCAATTTTATCAGTTCCTCTGGATTTCACAAAGTTTATCTTCTTGTCCTTTTTCTGAGTCTGTTTCTTTTGACCTTGAGTCGGTGATTTACCCTTTGGTTTGGTGTGATTTTGCTGCTTCTTCACTGTTGGTAATTTCTGATTGCCACATTGTTTTCGAACTTCAGCCTTTGGGATAGGAGGACACTGTGTTACCACAACGTGTGATCCTGTCTTTCCCAAAAACTTACTTGTTGAATTTTCAAAAACTTTACCGATTAAAGATTGATTTACATTCTTAATTGGAAAATCTTTGTCAGAATAAATTTTATCATCACCAACAAGAGTGTATAGCAAATCCACACTTTCAGACTCTTTTGCAGACGTGGACTCGGTCAGAACAGTCTTAGCAGGTTTTGCGGGAGGATCACATAGAATATGATTCTCAAGAGGTATGTCCTCTTCTCTGATTACCGCATCAGACTTTGCTGAATCAGTATCATCAGATTCATCATCAGAAGAATCAGCATCCTCAATCACAACTGGAGGATCCTGATTCGGTTCAGCAGAAGACACACATGTATCTGCTGACACATCCGATTCTGATGATACTTCCTTCTTGTATCCGAGTCCTGTTGCAAATTCCTCAACGTCCAAAGGAAAAGATGGTTCAAAGTGAGTTCTATACTCCTCATCAGGCATGGCATCATAATTGTTTCTCACGGGTGGTGGACATTTCTTATATCCAATGCATGTGACATCGCGTTTCTCTTTCTGAACATCAACGATGTGATCCAACACATAGCTAGAGCTCAAATAACCGTCTAACTTAAGCTGGATCGCCTCACTTTCAGTTTCAACACAAGCCATCTCTTTTTGCATTATCTCAAGACGAGTGATATACAAATTTATGTCAGTTTGTTTTCTGGAAACCATTTTTGTCAGCTCGGTTTTATCTTTCTTTAATTTTTCAATCATCAATTTAAATTCCTTTTCATGGTTTTCATAAAACATGTTGGCTTCAGTGCACTTCGAAAGATCCACGGTTAACTTCTGGTTGTGGATGAATGTCACATCATACTTTTCTTGCAAAGCCTCGTGTTTGATTTGCAACTCACACCACTTGGCATTCAATGAAACATGTTTGTCTTGCAAGTCAAACAAACTAGCTTGTAGAGCATCATGTTTGCCTTGCAACTCAGACATGTTTGCTTCTAAATCAGCACATTTAACACTCAAACTATCACAATTATCACAAATAATAGCAGTGGGTTCATCGACACATACCTGACTTGATGAACTGTCGACATTAGCCATAAAGGCTGAATGGAGAGAAGACGAAGAATAAGCAGCTTGATCCACCAAAATAGATCTCCTATGATTTCATGCTGCAGCTTCTTCCAAAAGCTCATCAATATCTGCATCGACTGACGCACTTGATGTCTCACCCACATGATCATCACCTGAACTCGAGGATTCTTCATCTGAGCTTCTACTGTAACCAGAACTATCTTCATCTTCAGAAGATTCACCACCATTGGCGGAAGATTCCCCACCACTGGCGTGATTTAGATCCTTGACAACCTCAGCAAAACAAGCGGTTACAGCAGATGGCCGATAGACTTGCTGTTGTGGAGCTGGTTGTAGAGGATTTTCATACAAGTCTGTTGTTGGAGCTGGCTTTACTGGAACTTGTATTGGATTGCCATATAAATCTGTGCTTGTGACAAACGCCATTTTTGGTTCATTTTGAAGTTGGTTAGTAACCGATGCCCACATTTCTGCCGTAATTTTCGGTGCGGAGGATTTGGACGAAGGCCAAATTTCCGTATTAGATGCGGGTGCGGGAGATTCGGCCCATGAAGGTGACAAACCCGTACTTCTATACTTTCCTTCATCTATAGACGGAGTACCCCACCAACTCGGGTTCCTTTTGAATGCTTAATGATGAATACCTAATCAAAACACTTGAAACAAACAATTTAAACCACTTATACAAACCTCCTGTTAAAATATATATATATATATATATATATATATATATATATATATATATATTGAAACAAAGTCCCACAAAACAAAGATCCGACGAGACAGATTAAATTGTTAATTGACGAAATGGATTTAAATGATGGTCAGACGTAACAGAAGCCCAAATTTTGTGCGAGTAATCAAGTCTTGTGCGAGTCCAATTTCTTATGTGACTAAACAAATCTTGTGCGACTAATCATTTTGTGCGACCAATCATCTTGTGAGAGCCAAGTATCTTGTGCGACTAAGTATCTTCTCTGTGTCGATGAACCAGGAGCCCAAACAGAAGCCCAATCTTTGTTGTGCAAGCCCAATTCTTGTGCGACTTAAACAAATCTTGTGTGATCCCAAATGTTGTGTGAGATTGAATGTTGTGTGATCCAGCTATCTTGTGCGACTAACTGGTCTTGCAGCACTCAAATGTTGTGTGATCCAGCTATCTTGTGCGACTATCAAATTTGAATTTCTATCATCTGACACAAAGTAAGCCCACTTTCGGCTACACCATGTCCAATGCTACCAACCAGTAAGCTGATGTATTATTTTAATAAAGTCACAATTTTCAATACACAAACACCTTTGACAAATACTTTTACCAAGATCAAACAGTTGAAAACTTGAAGAATACTTTGAAGATGATAGAATATATGAAGAACAACCCAGAAAATTTGAATTTTCCGGCAAACTTATGAGTTTTCCGGTGAACCGACAAATTTCCGAAACCCGATTTTGCCCGAAAATTCACTAAAAAACAAAGTTTAACATGTGAACATGAAGACAAGGATGGTTTTTATAAGAACTTTCAACAAAACATGAAGATTTTCGAAATTTTAAACAGAAATTTTCAAGAAAAACTAAACTTCAAAAACCTGAAACACACCCGAAAACACTCGGTTTTAACAAGGAGAAGAGCCTCGGCTCTGATACCACTTGTAGGTTCGGCTAGGGGAGGATCTAGTCGCCTACTCCTTGTGTACAAACCAACCCGGTTGTGCGGAATCCAACCGAGATAGCAAACCGAGATCGAGATGAACAAGAACACGAGATACAAGACACGTAGATGCAATGTTTAACACACTTGTATATTTCTGAGAAGAGTTCGAGTACAAGATCATACAATATCCGGTTAACATACACACTAAAACTCTCTCTCAAATCTCTCGGGTTCTCACCTGTGTCCACTTCTACCGAAAACACTGATTTCGGTATATATATATATATATATATATGTTTTTCACATGTGGTTTGGGCTGGGGTTCGGCCCATGTAAGTTCTGGCCCATGTGAAGTTGATTGGTCTAAACTCAATTCACATGCACGTATATGAATCCTCATAATTCAGAATGTTAGCCTTAGTCAAACAAGTGACATCATCATGATGATGTCATGATGATGTGGCAGCGGGAACCGGCTCGCGACGCTTCGTGCTCAGCATGTCGAACTCTGGGGCGCACGACGGAGGAATGTCGTGACGTCGGGCTTGAGCCGAACCTAACTGGGTCGAACCGAACCGAGTCGTGTCCACATAATATGTATCAACAGTACTCTTCCCCCTTTTATGATTAACCTTCTTCTTTGGTGATTTACGTCGTAGTGTCTTTATATACTTATTATATGCGTAAATATTTTTTTTATAATTAAAGATGACACCATAAGAATTCAGACTCATAATATTATATAATAATAATAATGAAACACTGAAAAACAAACTTTTGCTACTGAAAAAAAATATATACTTTAAATTGGACATAAATTATTCACAGTTGTTGGTTGACGGGTTTAGATAATTAAGTCTTTGCTAGGAGTACAACTTTTTTTCAATGTTAAAAGAATATAAAATGTCTCAAATCATAAGAATTTAATTTTATACATATGAACATATCGTACTAAGAAAAATGGAAACATTCTTTTGCTTCAGAAATAGGATACAATCAAGAAACATGATACGATCAATAAACTCCATTATATAGTTTACAACACAACACATTGTTATAATATATATATATATATGTGTATGTGTGTGTATACACACACTCATTACTAGCATTTTAATCAATAGGATGTTCCCTAGGATTTATCTTTTGTTTATCCTTCACATTATTAACCATTTTTGTGACGGAACCTGCTACAAACTCACCCATCCATGTGGAAACATACTTCTTTTTGGCAGGGATAACGGATGCAGGTTTCGCCTTTGAAGTCCCTCCTTCCTTCGTGTTTTTATAGTAGCTTTGCTTGTTATCTGCCATTGCTATTTTCTTTTGCAAAGTTTTTCCCCAATCACCGCAAACTATTTTGTTGCTTTGTATTAAACCAAATAACCTTTGCAATTCACAAAGGATGATACGTTAGTCGTGTTTATATAGAGTTCTCACATCTCCACAAATGATATATGTGCTCGAACTTGCACATAAATGTAACGCCCCATAACTCGAATTGTTTAATTCGCTAATATGAATCCATATTCTATAGTATGAAATAAAATAACTAGGCTATTTAACCTAGTTAAATGTATGGTAAAAACTAGTAAAGAAGGAAAGTTGTGACAATTATGTTTTAGTAACAAACAAGAGGGACTAAACTTGGCAAATGGGGTTGAAGTTTAATAAATTAGCCTAAGTGTGTGTAGTGTGTGTGGATGTGTCGTATAAGGAGATAAAGAAAGGAGAAAACCCTTTCTTGAATGAAGATGCGATTCAACCCCAAATCAAGGCCCGAATCGAATGAAAAATGTTGTATGAATGAAGATTTCTCACCATCTAGCTTGAACAAACATGTGGTAAGTTGTAATTTTTGATTTGGAGATTTTGTATGAAGTGGATTTATGATCAATATATGAATTGCATGAAATTGAGTATGAAAAATGTGTTAGAATCACAAAAGAGGACTTGAATTATGAATGATTTTAAGTAATTTGATGATTGAAGTTGAAACCCACCATTGATGGTGAAGGTAGTAACATGGGTGAATCACCCATGTCCAAATCATCTGCAAGTTCGATTGATTATGATGAATATGATGAACTCTTTCAAGTTAGGTTGAATATGGTATAAAGTTAGTTTGATGTTTTGTTGTGTTGATGATTGAAAGTAAGATCTTGGAAGATTATGCATGAATTAGTTGTACATTGTGCATTAAATGGTGTACGCATACCAAGTGTTTGATGAAATGCCTAGTATAAGTTAGAATGTGAAATTATATGCTAAAGAATGAATGAATATTAGTAGGATGTGGTAATGACATGATTGATGATAAGTAAACTTGAGAAGATGTATTGTAGAAGGATTTCGTGAGAAGGTGTAGTTGATGGTATGACGGGGTAGAATTATGCATTAAAACTTGTACTCTATGCTTGAATGATGAATGTGCACTAAGTGTATAAGATATAAACTTGCTAGTAAAGAATGATGTTGTACTTATGTTAAATAGACTAACCTTGTATGTGGCTGTCAAATGTGAGATAATGAAAGCATTAAGCATGTGAAAGTATGTGTATGTGAATATGTATGTGTATATAATTTGGTGATCATATGGTTGTAAGCATATTACATCATAAGTTTGAAATGTATATAGTGTCATTAGTATAGCCTAATATAATGACACGGATATATGAGGTTAAGTCAAAAGTTCATATGTTAAACTGTTGACTTCTGAAAGTCAACTGCGCATAAGAAGCATGCTAGACTTGTTGTCACAATTGTAAGATTATAGAAAGTCGTATGGTACGTGTTATATCAATATGTGTTATATGGGATGGCATGATGTGTCACACCCCGACCGCGTAAAACAACAAACCGCGGCGAAAACGTCGGGGAGTCGAGTAATGGAATCATTGTTTCACAACACATGGTATTTAAAGTTTGGTTTTATTTATTAAATTATTTACATTGTCTTTGTTCAAACATAAAACGGATCATAAACTACACTTGTCTTGCTTGGTTTTAAGTCACTAAGGCCCAAGTCCACCTAAGTGTGTTATGATCATCCTCAAACATTAGCTCCTGAAATACATGTGAAAATAGCTACGTCAGCATAAAAATGCCTGTGAGATACATAGGTTTTGTTGATGAAGGATTCATGACTTGTAGTTAAAAGAAGAGTTTTACGAAAAGTAGTCATGAACCTTGTAAAATGTTTTCTTTTATAAAACCATGTGAAATTCAATACGAAAATCAAATGATATAAAAGAATAATGCATGGTTAAATGAATAACCAAGTAAAAATGAATTTGTATGGAATATATCATTTGTAAAACAATGACGTGTCTTTGTATAAAATGTATCATGTCTTTGTCGAAGTGGTTTAAATAACGCTACGATATGTAATATCATAAAAGCACTTATATATAGGAAGTACCAGCGGCGTATCCACCATGCTTTTATCATATTACACACGCCTCGTTATTTAAATCACTTATCAATAACCACCAAAAATGTCTTGTTTAAACCAATGTCAAAATGTTTATGTGTAAACAATGTCCAATGTCATGTGTAAACCATATCTTGTATAATCAAATGTCTTGTATGGCAAGTAAAAAGCATTTACTCAAACCATATGTATAATGTCAATGTATAACCAAATGTCATGTATGGTGAATAAAGAGTATTTACTCAAACCATATAATGTACAAAGCAATGTCTTTGAATAAAACCTAAGTTTAAATCAAAAGTTATGTTTTGGAAAATCAATGCTTTATGGATACAAACATTTATGTAGATATGTTCATCGCATACATTCAAGCCTTGAGACTGTCGGATAAACCCTTAACATGTCAAAGGTTTATCAAAAATGTTTTCGGATTCTGTCATTCCCCACTTCCAAACAAACCTAGGAAGCCGAGAACGGGATTTGTCAAGTCCTATGGTACCATTACATACTACCGAGCAGCGTGATCAATGTTAATGAATGTATTATTGTCCCGTTAAACGTACCAAATGTCATAACCAATCTAAGCATGTCATGTGAAAATCATGTACTAAGTATGCTAAGTAAACATACGAAGTAGAAATGTCGATGAAATCAATGTGCTAGCATGCTCAGTCAATATACATAGCAGAAATGTAATGTAAATCAATGTGCTCATATGCTGAGTAAACATATGCAGCAAAAGTGTTTATGAAATCAATGTGTAGCATGCTCAGTCAACATACATAGCTAAACATAATTGAAATCATGTACTATATATGTACTAGGTGAACATAGCATGTATATGTCATCAAAAGCAATGAAAACATGAAAGTAGCATATGGGAACAAGTGTTTCTCCCCAAAATATTTGAAAGCGGTAAAAGAGGGGACTATGTACTCACTTGGGATTGCTTAATAGTCTTGGAATAAAGACTAAATAAAGCTTGAAGGATCACGGAATCAAACGGCACCTAATATAGATAACTATGTTATAAATCTGATCCTAACTTGGAGGATAGGATAGAATGTAGTTCTATAAATCAAAAGAGTATTGGAACTCATATGGCATGATTTAATAGACCTAACATTCTGATTAGAAAGTTATCTTAAGTGCTTTTGACCCATTTCTACTCGTTAAGGTGGTTTAAGCTACTTTAACATGTCGTTTGCGTAAATTTAAGGTCGGATGGTTATTTATGTCATATGTTAAGCCTTACATGCCCAAACATGTTTAAAAATGTTATTAAATCAGTTTAGATCTCAAAAGTTTGATCACATATGTTAAAAATGAAGTTATGCGCAAAAAGGGCATTTTGGTCATTTTTAATGGGCATATAAACGACTTAACGAATAAATAACCAAACATTGTGACCATAAGGTATAACCTCAGTAGGTTATTCCCTATACAAATACGGTCAGAAAATATGTTTGGTCGGATCCTAATGATCGAACAAACGGGTCGGGTTCGAAAGTCTAAGCGGTTGTCAAGACCGCTTGACTTACGACTCTAAACAAACACTAAACTAGTAGTGACGAGTTAAACATGTACTAAGTTAGAAAACTGATTTGGTATCAAAACAGAGTGTTTCATACCCGAAAATAGTTCCGTCGCAAAATGCAAATAAACGTGCATTTTGATCGAAACTTTGACTCGTCACTACGACTAGTCAACGTGGTAATTAGTAGGTATGATCGCTAGGGATTATAACCATCGTGATTACGATCACGTGCAAAGTTCAATTAAACTTTGTCTTGACCAATTAATGGTCAAAGTTGAAAGTCAAACACTGTTTGACTTTCTTGCTTGAAATAAAAGAACAAGCATGAAGGAACACTTACAAGAGTCCAATGCTTGGAAAATGACTAAGAAAGCTCAAGTATGAAGCCTCCAACAAAGAGTGGTAGCCTCAAATCAGAGCAAAGGTGAAAGAGAATGAAGATGAGCAAGTTAGAAGTGAAATGAGGCCATGTATTTATAGTGATCTTGGATTTACAAGATGATGACAAGTGTTTATGTGTTGCCCAAGGAAAGATCATGGCCTTACAAGTGTTTGGACAAGAATTAAAGCCTTGGAGGATACACAAAACACCCACAAGATCTCAAAAACCATATTAGAAAACAGCAGGAAATGAGCTGGAAGCTGTTAAGAAGTTGCTGTCAACTGGGTTCTATCGTGTGTCGCGCAAGACACACATGGATCTGTCGCGTGGCGCGAGACAGGTCAGACAAATTTTCAAGTTTTGGCAGAACAGGTCCCTGCAGCCTCCAAACTTGTTTTTCGATGCGTTTAACCCCCGTTAACCCAATTTCAAGGCTCTACATGGATGTTAAAGCATAGGGGACTTGAAATATGCTTGGAAATATCACGAATGTCTGTTCATTTGGTCATACGATCGCGTTTTTCGGTTAGTTACGATGAAACTCGAACGGACGCGAAAAACAATCCAAATTACGCGAAGAAGGGTATTTTTGCATTCCCATCACTAAAATTAAAATATTTTAATGATTATAAAAATTTTTGAATGTCCGGATATGGTCAGAACGTAAGATATGTGCGTATATGCAAACTTACGCAGTTTTTTACGCTTTTAGTCCCTATGATCAAATAAGCGTATTTTCGCATACCGAACCCCTCAAAACTTATTTCTAAGCTATGTTAAGGGTATTTATGTTGCTCTTCCAAAGTGTATGTCGCATTAATCTGATTACGTTTACGCATCAGTTTTGGGTATAACTTTCTAGAAAGCGATTTAGAGTTTAAAATCGAACAGAAAATCAATATGTGCAAAATGTCATACATAAATAAACAAATATTGGGATTAAAACACATTGTTTTATTGATACTTGAATTGTTTGGGGTTATACAATGATTACACAAGCACAGATGTCACAATCTCCCCTACTTTAGGAAATTTTGTCCCAAATTTTATTTAGAGGAAACTTGTAGGAATAGATGTGGATATTTCGCCTTCATTTGATCTTCATGCTCCCAAGTAAATTCTGGGCCACGTTTAGATTCCCAGCGAACTTTGACAAATGTTAATGCGCTTACGTTTGAGTTTCTTGACTTCATGGTCCATGATTTGCACAGGTTTCTCAACGAAGTGCATCATGTCATCAACACGAATTTCATCAAGTGGTATGTAGAGGTTCTCATCAGCTAAACACTTTTTGAGATTGGACACGTGGAAGGTTGGATGAACATTTCCAAGTTCAGGAGGTAGCTCAAGTCTGTAGGCTACTTTTCCGATTCTTTCAACGATTTTAAATGGTCCAACATATCGTGGTGCAAGTTTTCCTTTCTTTCCAAATCTGATTACACCTTTCCAAGGGGATACCTTGAGTAGGACGTGATCACCGACTTGAAATTCTAAGGGCTTGCGTCGTCGATCCGTGTAACTCTTTTGACGGCTTCTAGCTGTTTGTAGGTTATCGCGAATAATCTTGACCTTATCTGTAGTCTCTAGAATGGGTTCTGGTCCAGTAAGCTGAGCTTCACCTATCTCATTCCAGCAGACCGATGAACGACATTTTCGACCGTATAAAGCCTTGAAAGGAGCCATGTTGATGCTGGAGTGATAACTATTGTTGTAGGAGAATTCGATCAATGGTAGATGCGAATCCCAACTACCACCAAAATCGATCACACAAGCTCTAAGCATAGCCTCCAATGTCTGGATTGTTCTTTCAGATTGACCATCTGATTGAGGATGATAAGCTATGCTCAAATTAAGTTGGGTTCCCATGGCAGATTGCATGGTTCTCCAAAAGTGAGACGAGAATTGAGCATCTCTGTCAGATATAATGTTCAAAGGAACACCATATCGGGATACAATCTCATCCATATAGATCTTAGCAAGTTTGTCAGTAGATAGATACTCACGGATCGGCAAGAAATGTGCTGACTTTGTTAGACGATCAACGACTACCCAAATGGTGTCATGACCTCTATTAGTGTGTGGTAGTTTGGTAATGAGATCCATAGCAATGTTTTCCCATTTCCAAACTGGTATCTCTAGTTGCTCCAATAATCCACAGGGATGTTGTTGTTCACCCTTAACCTTGAGACAAGTAAGGCATTTGGACACGTATGAGGCAATGTCTTTCTTCATACCCGACCACCAATACTGGGTTCGAAGATCCTTATACATTTTATCTACACCAGGATGAATCAAATAATGAGACTTGTGAGACTCATCCATCAATAAGGTGCGAAGATTGTCTTGACTTGGGACCCACAAACGGTCCATGAAATAATATAATCCATTGTCCTTCAGTTCAAGATCAGGCTTAATATGATATGGTAATTCCTTACCCATCAAGTCTTGTTTAACACAAGTATGTTGAGCCTGAGAAATACGAGTTTGAATATCAGATCGAACCTGAACATAGTGAAGCTTGACACGTTCCTTACGACACAATGCGTCAGCCACGACATTCGCTTTACCATGATGGTAGCGAATTTTGCAATCGTAGTCGTTTAGGAGTTCAAGCCAACGTCGTTGCCTCATATTTAGTTCTTTCTAATTGAAAATATGCTAGAGACTTTTGTGGTCAGTGAACACAACACATTTTGTACCATACAGTTAGTGTCTCCAGATTTTGAGAGCAAAAACTACAACACCTAACTCAAGATCATGAGTCGTGTAGTTCTTCTCGTGTACCTTTAGCTGTCTTGATGCATAGGCTATAACTTTGTTTCTTTGCATAAGAACAAAGCTAAGACCCAAGTTAGAGGCATCACAATATACGACAAAATTGCTGTTGCCCCCAGGTAAAGATAAGATAGGTGCATCACAGAGTTTCTGTTTCAAGGTTTTAAAAGCTTCTTCCTGTTTGGGTCCCCACTCAAAAGGCTTATTCTTTTGAGTTAAAGCTGTGAGAGGAACCACAATCTTGGAGAAGTTTGCAATAAAGCGGCGGTAATAACCCGCAAGACCAAGAAATGAACGAACCTCGGTAGTAGTAGTAGGTGTATCCCAATCCTTAATTGCACTGATTTTGGCGGGATCTACATGTATACCTTGTTCGTCGACAATTTGTCCCAAAAATTAAACTTCCTTAAGCCAAATTTCACACTTGGAGAACTTGGCGAAGAGTTGTTCTTTCTTTAGGAGTTCCATTGTAAGATGGAGATGTTGTTCATGATCGGCTAGTGTCTTAGAATAGATCAAAATGTCATCAATGAAAACAATGATGAACTTGTCCAAGTAAGGCTTACAAACCCTATTCATCAAGTCCATGAAAACTGCAGGTGCATTAGTTAAACCGAAAGGCATAACAGTAAACTCATAATGACCATATCTTGTACGAAAAGCAGTCTTGGGAATATCTTCTTCGAGTACACGAAGCTGATGATACCCAAAACGTAGATCAATCTTTGAAAAGCAAGTAGCACCCTGTAACTGATCAAAGAGATCATCAATGCGAGGTAGGGGATATCGATTCGTGATTGTGAGTTTATTGAGCTCATGATAATCGATACACATCCTGAAAGATCCATATTTCTTTTTCACAAATAGGACAGGAGCGGTCCAAGGTGAAATGCTTGGACGGATGAATCCTTTGTCAGAAAGTTCCTGAAGTTGTTTAGATAACTCCTGCATCTCAGACGGTGCAAGACGATATGGTGATTTAGCAACATGATTTGCACCAGGTACAAGATCAATACGAAACTCAACTTGTCGTGCTGGGGTAAACCAGGTAATTCTTCAGGAAATACCTCAGGATAATCCCGAACAACAAGGATATCTTGAATAGACTTACCTTTGCCTTTCTCCTTTACGACATGTGCCAAAGAAGCCACATAGTTCTTTCGTAGGTATTTTTGGGCTTGGGTATAAGTCATGAGTTTAAGACTACTAGCAGGTTTCTCACCATGAACTTCTAAGATCTCACCAGTCGAAAGCGGCACACGAACAAGTTTCTCAAAACAAACCACCTCAGCGTGGTACTTGGCTAACCAATCCATTCCTACTATTACATCGAAGCTCCCAAGTTGCATCGGCGTAAGGTCAATAGGAAAAAGATGGTTATTAAGGTTCAACTTGCAATTTTGAAGGACAGAATCGAGTACAACTGGTTCACCACTAGCTACTTCTACTGTCAAGGGCTTTCCTAGTTTTGTTCTAGTCATGGAAAGCAAAGGCTCAAAAGCTAAGGATACAAAACTCTTATCCGCACCCAAATAAAAAAGAACAGAAGCAGGTTGGTTGTTAACAGAGAACGTACCGTTCACCACCTCATTGTCTGCACGTGTCTCGTTTGCGTTCATGTTAAAGACTCGCCCACGATCCTATGCCTGATTTGCATTTGCCAACTTCGAGCAATTGTTTTTGTAGTGGGTCAAATCCCCACAGTTATAACAAGACCCAGGCGGATAGTGCGGTCCTGCAGGATGTTGAGGAGGGTTTTGAGCTACCTGATTCTGGGTAGGAGCAAATCGACAAGTATAGGCAAGATGACCTGATTTCCCATAGTTAGTGCATATGCGGCACTGTACATGTGGTTGATGGTGGCTGTTACATTTGTTGCACAAAGGTGCATTGCCAGCATACTGCATTTTGGCTGGTGGTTGTGCAGGCTGATTAGGAGCTGCCTGGTTAGTCTGTGCTATAATAGCGAAATTCTTGGAAGCCTTACGCTTCCTAGATTTCTTCGAAGACTGATGTGTGTAAAATGCAACATATAAATTACATCAAATAAGGCATAAAACTAACCTTTTTTTAGTACTAATGTTGGAAAAAGTGTGCTTTTGTCTTCCTTTTGTATTTTCAGGACCAAACAAGCTTAAATGAATAAAAGGAACAAATATGCAGCAAAAACTAAAAACGAGGCATGCCCGACCCCTCGACAGCATCTCTCCAAGCAAAAACAAGAAACAGGAAGCCGACCACGGCCCGTGCCCAGCGGACACGGGGGCGTGGTCAGCTGTCTGCAGAAAATGACAAAGCTATAGAAGCTTCTATTCCCGGCACGGGGGCGTACCCAGCTCAGCACGGGGCGTGGTCAACGCTAAGATTCGCAGAATCTTGCAAATCTTGATAGTACAGATACGCTTCTGCACACGGGGCCGTGCCTAGCGAACACGGGGGCGTGTGGAGCCTAATGCAGATAATTGCAGTTAATGAAGAAAGAGAAAGATGATGGCCACGGGGCCGTGCCCAGCGGACATGGGGCCGTGGCCGGGCTTCTGTTCATGTTATAAATAGGGGTGCTTGCTTCACTTCAAAGGCATCCCTTGGCAAACCACCTCTCTCCCACTTCACCACCACTCCACCACCACCACTACAACACCCATACCCACATCCACCACCATCATCCATCATCCACCTTAGAGTGTGTGTAGTAGTCTCGGGATCCAAGATTGATGGTAAGAGTTCTTGTCAATCAAAGGCCATGTTTGGCTAAGTCTTTAACATCACTTGGTGAAGACAAGCATTTAATGTAATACTTTTGATTTTTATTCTTTTCGCACTTTTTATTCGGTTTTGTATTAATGACTTTAGTTTCTTATGTTCAAGGTGAAACTTCTTTATCATTTGTCCGTGGTGTCTTGCATTACTTTACTGTCTATATAAAGTAAAAGATTTTCACTATTCATATCTCTACGGTCTATATAGAGATATGTTGGCTACCTGGTCGGGGGTTAAGGGAATGGTTTGGTAAGGTTCTTGCCTTGTTCAGTGTATAGATCCTGCAAGGACCTGGGTCAAGCTTACTAGGACCTCCTTCAATACCCACTGGTATTGGATGGCGGGGGTGCGAATGGCTTGATCCCCTCATATGTAAACTACTATTAATACATTAAACCGGCTACTTGGGACTGTATCCCTGCTGACTCAAACCACTTAGCCGAGGGTAACGTCGACTTCAAAAGAGGGGCTTACCACTTTATGCATTAATAACTTAATTAATTATCTTTCAATATTCCGACCCTTTGGGATTGTATCCTTGCTGACTCAAACCGCTGGGTTGAGGGTAACGTCACCTTCAAAAGAGGGGCCTACTACTATAACTAAGATAATCTCTTAAAAAGTGCAAAAGTGTGGAAATCATCAAAGGTTACATTAAAGGCGAGTCGGACGCAAGTGATTCATCTTGTCTATCTGTTTTTATTTTATTTTTATTTTCAACATTTTAGTTTTATTTTTCATGTTTAAAACCTTTTCTAAAAATTTTGATTTGATTAGACGTTGAGGATAAACCGGTACTAAAAGCTCTTGTGTCCTTGGATGACCTCGGTATCTTACCAACGCTATACTACGCTCACGATGGGTGCACTTGCCCATATGTGTGTTTAGTGTTAGTAGAATATCGTGTTTTATAAATTTAAAACTTGACTAATGTGTAAAATGGGCTTAAATTATCAATAAAAATATAACACACTCTATATGCATCAAGTTTTTGGCGCCGTTGTCGGGGACACAAGGATTTTAAGAAAGCTTAAAATCGATGGCCTAATCAGTTTTTCAAAACCTTTTTAAAACTGTGCGCACATTTTTAGGTAGTTTTTGCATTACAATAGACTGAACACGGGGTCGTGCTCACTGAACATGCCCCCGTGCTGCATAAAAATTAACAAACTCCTAGATACAGAGTCTGAACACGGGGTCGTGTTCACTGAACACGCCCCCGTTCTGAACCAAACCAGTCGCATTTTTCAAAACGCCCAGATACAGAACCTGACCACGGGGCCGTGCTCATTAAACAGGGGGCCGTGCTCAGCCTCTGTTTCCTTTTTTATTTTTGTTTTCTAGTCCCGAGACTCTGTTGTGGTCTACTGAGTGATTCTTATGGATCAATACTCAGGAGGTTACAACTACCACTATGAGGAGGATGATTATAGAGAAGAGTATTGTACCATTTGTGGTAATCCTCATTCGGTACAATATTGTGACCTCTTTGAACCATCCCCTTCATACACCTACTATGAGGAGCCCAGGTACGAGCCATCCACTTCATACACATCCTATGAAGAGCTAAGGTATGAACCTTCTCCCTCATACTCATATTTTGATGAACCAAGGTATGAGCCTTCATACTCATACTTTGAGGAACCAAGATATGAGCCTTCACCTTCATATACTTACTATGAGGAACCATGGCGTGAACAACCCACCTCATATGAGTATTATGAAGAACCAAGTTACGACCCTTATCCATCGTATGCTTACAATGAGGAACAATGGTATGAACAACCCACCTCATATGAGTATTATGAGGAACCAAGGATCGAACTTCCGAATTCAAGCTTTGAGGATCCTTATTCCGATCATTTTGACGAACCACCAACTATCTTACCCATAGCAGAAAAGATAATAGAACACCTTAAAACTATCGAGCGCTATATAAAAGAAGCCCGCGCAAGGGAAGAGGAATCCCGCGCTAGGGAAGAGGTAACATGTAATAACGAAGTGATAGTTGAAGAGGTAAAAATGGAAGAACAAGTAAGTGAAAAACCGACACATGAGCTAAACAACGAAAAAGGTGAGTCCGATAACGTTAAAATTCAAGAAGAGTATAATTTTCAAGAAATTAATCTCTTGTCACATTCTTTCGAAAATCATTGTTTAGTACCTACTCATGCTAAGCTTTTAAAAGAGTTAAACAGTAACACTAAAATTGACAAAATGATAAGCATTAAGTTAACAAATGATCAAACTACGCTAATAAAAGATGCTCCATTTGAAATTAACATTACACCGGTTCCATGTTTTTTTAAAAATTCATTTATTAGTAATATTACAATTGATAAAGATCTTTGTGTTAATATAATGCCAAACTACATTTTCGAAAAATTAAGTATTGGTGATTTTTCTCCACTTCAAATACCCATTTCTCTATCTAATCGGAAAACAATAAAATTAATGGGAGTAGTTGAAGATGTGTTAGTCCAAACAAATCAAATGGTAATCCTAACCGAGTTCGTCATCCTTGATGACGCTCCGCTAGTGTTGGGACGACCTTTTGTAAAAACCCACGAAGCTTTGAAAAATCAGAAGGATAACAATCTACCCATTCAATTAGGGGCTTTCAAACGAAGTATCGATGTTGAGCGTTCAATGAAATATCCAATCGGCAATGATGACCCCCTAATTGAAGATGAAGATGAGCCACCCGATACAAAAGAAGAAATCGACCACTTTGTTGAAGAAGAGGTCGCCATTGAATAAACCTTTTTGGTTCTTGATCAAAATGAGCAACCAAATAAGGACTTTCCAAAAGACCCACCAGTTGAGCTCAAAGAACTTCCAAAAGGTTTGGGATATGTTTTTTTCGATAAAGATGGTAAGTTACGTGTAATTATTTCGTCAAAATTAACTAGTGTAGAAAAAGTAAAATTAATCACACTTTAGAAAAAACATAAAAACGCGATCGCTTGGAAGCTTGTAGATATTAAATGAATAGGCCTTTCCATGTGCATGCACAAAATTTTAATGAATGATGACTATAAATCGGTAATACAACCACAATGTAGAGTAAATCCAAACGTCCAAGAAGTGGTTAAAAATGAAGTCATCAAATTACTTGACGCCGGACTCATTTACCCAATCTCCGATAGTCCTTGGGTAAGTCCCGTTCAAGTAGTTCCTAAGAAAGGAGGTATGACGGTGGTCACTAACGAGAAAAATGAATTAATGCTAACAAGAACCGTCACTGGATGGAGAGTATGTATAGATTATCGTAGATTTAATGAGGCAACAAGGAAATATTACTTTCCTTTACCTTTCATTGGATCAAATGTTAGAAAGATTATCCGGGCACAAATTTTATTGTTTCTTTGATGGTTTTTCAGGTTACTTTCAAATACCGATAGCACCCGAAGACCAAGAAAAGACAACATTCACATGTCCCTACGGAACTTTTGCTTATCGACGCATGCCTTTTGGTCTATGTAATGTCACCACAACTTTTCAACATTGCATGGTGGCCATCTTCCACGATATGATAGAAAAGACTATGGAAGTCTTCATGGATGACTTTTCTATCTTTGGAGATTCATCTGACCAATGCCTCGATAACCTTGAATCAATGCTATCCCGATGTGAGGAAACTAACCTGGCCCTTAATTGGGAAAAATGTCATTTCATGGTAATGGAGGGAATAGTACTCGGACATAAAATCTCAAGCGAATGAATGGAGGTTGATCGAGCTAAAATAGACACTATTTCTCGATTACCACCCCCATCCTCCATTAGAGCCATCAGAAGTTTCCTAGGGCATGCCGGATTTTATAGACGATTTATCAAAGACTTTTCTAAAATCTCATGGCCTTTAACAAAATTACTTGAAAAAGACGCTCATTTCATCTTTGACAAGGATTGTAACCAAGCATTTCTCACACTAAAAGAAATCCTAGTCAATGCACCTATCATGATAGCACCTGATTGGAAATTACCTTTCGAAATCATGTGTGATGCAAGTGACTTTGCAGTTGGAGCCGTCTTGGGGCAAAGAAAAGATAAGCATTTTCACCCAATATATTACGCTAGTAAAACACTTAACGATGCACAAGAAAATTACACAACAACTGAAAAAGAATTACTAGCTGTAGTATTTGCTTTTGATAAATTTCATTCTTATCTTGTTCTTTCTAAAACGATAGTTTATACAGACCATACAACCATTTGTTATCTCTTTAAGAAATAGGATGCTAAACCACGTTTAATCAGATGGATTCTACTCCTCCAAGAGTTCGACATTGAAATAAAAGACAAAAGAGGAGCAAAAAACACCGCTGCATATCATCTTTCCCGCTTGGAAGATCTAGCTTTGGAGGCAACTAGGGATGAGCTAATCAATGAAAAATTCCCAACAGAGTCCATTGAAATGGTGGAATACCGAGAAGAGCCATGGTACGCCGACTATGCTAGCTACTTAGCTAGCGGAATAGTCGCAAAAGGATGGCCACATCATCAAAGAAAAAAATTCTTTGCAGATTTAAAGCATTATTTTTGGGAAGATCCTTATCTTTTCAAAATGTGTGCCGACCAACTCATCCGCCGATGCGTACATGGTAGTGAAGCAAGAAGAATTCTCCACCATTGTCATGAAGGTCCATACGGAGGACATCATGGTGCCGCTAGTACCGCATGAAAGGTATTTAATTCAGAATTTTATTGGCCAACCATTTACAAAGACGCCCAAAGTCTTATCAAAACATGTGATGCATGCCAACGATCAGGTAATATTTCTTCTAAAAACGAAATGCCACAAAATGGCATTCTTGTTTGTGAAATTTTTGATGTGTGGGGACTCGACTTTATGGGACCCTTCCCACCGTCAAAAGGAAACAAATATATACTTGTGGCAGTGGATTACTTGTCTAAATGGGCTAAAGCCAAAGCTCTTCCAACAAATGATGGAAGAGTTGTGGTAAGATTCCTGAAATTTTTTTTTTTTCGTTTTGGAACTCCAAAGGCATTAATAAGTGATAGGGGTACCCATTTTTGTAACCATCAACTTGAAAATTTTTTAACAAGATATTGGGGTCTATCACCGGATCTCAGCAACATATCACCCTCAAACAAATGCACAAGCCGAAGTGACTAATCAAGGTTTAAAAAGAATACTTGAAAAAACCGTAGGATTAAATAAAAAGGAATGGGCCGATAAATTAGACGACGCTTTATGGGCTTTTCGAACTGCATATAAAACAACAATAGGTACCACCCCTTATAAGCTTGTCTATGGAAAAAGCTGTCATTTGCTGGTAGATATAGCACACAAAGCCTACTGGGCAATTAAAAAGGTAAACTTAGACATAGAAATTGCCGGTAAAAATCGATTTTGTCAATTAAATGAATTAGACAAATTAAGGAATCATGCATACTCTAACTCCGAAATTTATAAGGAAAGAATGAAAAATTTTGCATGATAAACACATTAAACCTAATGAATTTCGGGTAGGAGATCAAGTTCTATTGTTTATTTAACGACTTCGATTATTTCCCGGTAAATTAAAGTCTAGGTGGTCGGGTCCTTTTTCTATCACCCATATTTTTCCACACCGTGCAATTGAAATTAAATCTCGGAATGGAATGCCATTCAAAGTCAATGGCCAAAGGCTAAAGCTTTATAAAGGATTCATTGAGGATGAAGAGGAAGAGATCTTGCTACAAGCGGCTGACGAATAAATGAAGGTTTATGCATCAACATCATATCTTGTAAGTAACGAACGTCGGGAAAGCTTCTAAATATGTAAGACTTCTAAAACCAAGTTTTGGGAAACAGGTCACTCACACGTGCACTATAAAATAATAATAATAATAATAATAATAATAATAATATAAATAATAATTTTTACCCGCCCAGGGGGCTGTGCCCAGTTGGACACGGGGCCGTGGTCGGCTAACTGACGGGAATAGAACCCCTTTTTCTTTCATTTCTTCACTTCAACACGACCCGTTTCCCCGAAAACTCTCTGGTTCATTCGCGAATTTCTGCAGATTTTCACGTTCTTCCACCGTTCAACAACGTCAAGGTATGTGTTGGTCCTAGTTTGGACTTAAAAACTTCTTTTCACGTAATATGGTAAGTGATTTCAATAGATGTGAAAATAGTGTGCGGAAATAGAAATTAGACTTTCAAGAAACAAGACCTACAGAATTTTCAAGTTTATATCACTTTGAAACAAAATGGTTTACATGGTGATTGTAAGATTATTATCTATTACAAATGAATACTTGAATTCTGAGGGTGAAAGGACAATGGAGTTTGTAGTATGTATTGAATGCTAAGCTTAACTCATTGTTCTCTGCTTGATGAGCCTTCTATTTATAGACGGCTGGATACATGATTAAACATTTGTTTATTCATGTATAAGTCCTTCAAAAAGTAGCTCTCTGACATATTCAGTGAATCCAACAATCAAGTTGCCTTTGTCATCATGATATCCAATAATGTCAAGTTGCTTCGGTTATTGTGGCAGGATAGAGCTGATTTTTAGACAAGTGGGGTTTTTATCAGAATTTCTGATAAACCACTTCATCAGGAATTCTGGTGAACAAATCATCAGAAAATCTGATGATCAGAATTGTCAGAAACTGATGATATTTCAGACCCATCAGAAAGACCTTCTCTGATAATCTTCTTCAGCTCTTGATCAACTTATAATACTTTGAAGTAGATATTGTTCTTTTCAGTTGTCCTATCCGATCTTCTTCTTCTTGTTGTGATCTTCAGGACTGTTATCTTCTTCATAGATCAAGTTGACTCTAATTTTCTTCAATACTTACAAATAAAGTTTCCTAACAATATGATTCTATCATCATAGTTAGTTAGATTAATCATTTGTATGTAGTTTAACATCAAAAATTTGGGGAAAAATCTAGGGTTCTTCAACTTGAACCGAATCAAACCTCAAATTTTTCTTAGACCTGTCAGTAGTAGTTTAGTTGCATGTTATAGGAAGTAAATCAACTTGAATTGTTTATAGAATTGCCCGATTTCAAACAAAAATCTCAAACCCTTGTTTTTGAACCAAAAAAGATGAAATTGAAGGGGTAAACGGTTTGTTTTTTGAAAAATGGCTCTTGGGGTTTCATTTTCGGGGAAAACCGCCCCTACTCAACCAAAAATTTTCAAGTTTTCGGAACCAGGTCGAAAAATGGGATTTTTTGGGAAACATACGCCTGAGCACGGGGCCGTGCTCAGCGAGCATGAGGGCGTGGCCAACAAATTTCACTCAAACACGGGGCATGGCAAGTGGCCACGGGGCCATGTTCAGCTTGCTGTTTTCAGTTTTCTTTGAAAATTTATTGTTTCGTGCTAATTGTTTTGTGTTTTCTTTTCAGATGGCCAAGAAATTCACATGATTCAACCAGAATGAATGGGCTTATCAAGCACGATTTGAAATTCTTCAAACAAGGCCCAAGGAAAACCCAAGACAAGTATGCCTAGACACCCTGGAAGCAGTGGGGCAAATTGACCGCTTCAACAACCTAGTCACGGGCCCACTTAGGGTGGCCCTCTGCACTAGACTCCATTCGGTCCACGAATACAACATGGAGTTCTATAGCACGTTTGCATTCAAGGCTAAAGTAGATCCGTTTGATGAAGAGGGGGTTGAGTTTCGTTGTGCTGGAAATGTGATTTCAATCTCGATTGCACAATTTGGGTCGATCATCGGGTTGTATGCTGAAGAAGATGCCGGAGACGAGGAAAACACGGGTGGTTTCCGTGAAATCTCACAAAACATGCGTCAATCGGCGTGGTATCAAATTGGGGAAGGAGCATATAATCCAAGCCAAACCAAAAGCTCACAGTTGCGGGACCCTCTATACCGCTACACTCATAAGGTCCTTATCAACTCCCTCAACCAAAGGCATGACAGTACTGGTGTTGTTGGCTTACGTGATCTGACGGTCTTATACTGCATTCACAACCATTTGCCTCTCGATGTTCCACACTTGCTCCTCCGAAACATGCACCTGAACCAGCTAGCCAATCCCCTGACCCCTATCCTCTTTGGAGGATGGATCTACCGCCTTTATAAGAACTTCATGCAAAGGATGCCAAGATCCTTCTGTAAAGGGCCATGGTCGTGCAAGGTGGATCTCGTCATATGCCGCAACACCTACAACATGGCCAGCAACACCTACACCCGTGTCGAAGCAATAGAGAGGAACATCTCCGACATACAAGATGACATCGGCAACATCCGGGAGTACATGGCGAATCAAGGAGGAGATGATGAGGATGAAGACATGGATTGAGGCGGAGGCGTCAAAGGTGATGTGACACGGTTGCAGCTCTTACCAGGTTAACCCGAAATCCCATGAACAATTATCTGGCTTGCGTGCCAATGTTGAACAATTTACTTTCCTTTAACACTTTTACTTTCCTGCATTTTTTTTTAGTTTGTGATGTGGAAGATAACTTGTGGTATGTTAGGATGTTTGTTATTTGTGTGGTGTGGTATTTAAGCAAAAACAAGTACCTAGGAGGCTTGGAAGCACTAAGTCTTAGTGCTACATAATCCCGGAAACAAGAACCAAGAGCCAAAACCTGTTTTCAAAGATTGCAGATTGTCACCACGGGGTCGTGCTCAGCCAGCATGCCTCGTGTCCACCACCCTGTGCCTGCTGATCCCCAAAAAATCACTCGCCACGGGGCCGTGTCCACCAGGCACGCTCCCGTGGCCACCTTCTGTAAGTTTTCGTTACTGGAACACTGACCACGGGGTCGTGCTCACCCAACACGAGGCCGTGGCCAGATGCCCAGTAACAACAAAATCTTGTTTTTAACACCTTCTTACACGTTCAATCAACCTAAAAACTTATTTTTGGGACACATCGAGGACAATGTGTAATTTAAGTATGGGGGGATGCTAAACCTTGAATTTTTCAAGTCCTAATAACAAGCCTTACACAAAACTCTATTGGAACCGCTAATCACCCCAATTTTTTTCAAAAACTTTTCATTTTTTACTTGTCTTGGTTTAATTTGGGAATAACAAGTTCTAAAAAGGTTATATTTTTACAAATTTACAACCGATAGTGTCGTGATAAAAAGAACTAACATAAGAAAATTATGAAACGACATGACAAATGTGACAACTGTGTTCTATAATCGTCGTATAATGTAAAACAATGCTGGTTATCAATAACACAATGTTCTTTGGTGTTATTATATGTGATTTGGTGTTATTATATGTATTATTGTGTTTGATTATTTTACAATTTGATTCGATTCCAATTTTAAGCTTTAAGTCGCTTTCTGGAAGGTTATACGCAAACTGGTGCGTAAACGCAATCAGTTTAACGCGACGTACACTCTGGAACTGTGACGTAAGCCGAACATACCGTAAATATCCTTTACATAACTTAGAAATAAGTTTCAAAGGATTCGGTATAGCAAAAACATGTTTATTTGAACTTTAGAGCTAATTACGATAAAACTGCAAAACGAACGTTGGTGACCGCCCGGATAATATCTAAATCCTGAAAATATTCTGTTATGGTTAAAATTTTATTTTTAATCAGGTTCGTGTTCAAAAATAAATTAAAATGCTTAAAAACGTTATTTTTCAAGTTTAAGCGTGTACCGCGTGTTTCTGCGTAACACAGTGCTTATACTGGAAAACGCAGACAACTCAGCCAATCTCGGCAACTGAAATTTATTTCTGTAATATTTTGGCGAGTTTATATTTATAGAATAATAAAAATAATTTAGAACGCCATAGACCGGGATTTAAACGCTAGATAAAATACCCGGTACCCAGTTAAAACCTGTTTTTATCTAATTTACCCCCTTCTAATTTACGGTCACAATACATGGGGGACCCCACCAAATTTTTACAAGATCTCTAAATATCATATTGGATCCTTGTGTGGACAAGTGTTATACATGCCTCCATTCTCATACCTTCCAAATCTCTTCCATATCTTCTACATATATCTTCATAATCTACCAAAGATTCACAAATCCTTCACTCTCTCCCCCCCTTGAACCGTCCACCCCTCTTCTCTCTCCATCTTCAAACCTTCAAACTTTGTTCTTGAGAATTCAACACCATTTCAAGCTAAATTCAAGTTAGTGTGAAGATCCAAAGGTGTTTCCAAGGTGCATTCAAGTGATTTCAAGCTTCCTATCATCGAAATCTCTTCCCACAACCTACTTAAATCTTGAAGGTATAACATTTATGTTTAAATAATACTTTTGATTCTTGGTTGTTCTTGATGATTTGAAGTTTCTCTTGAAACTTGGAATTTTCACAAACTTGAAATCTAAAATGAAATGGGTCTTGATACAAGTAAAAATGGTAGTGATATATATGTATGTATAACCATACATATATGTATGGGTGTATGAGTTTGAAGTTTGATTTCTTGATAAGTACTTGTTTATGTTGTTGCTTGTTCTTGAATGATAGTTAAAATGCAAGTGTTGGATGATTTGTGTATGATATGTTAAATGTTCAAGTATATCAGCAAATAAACATGAATATATCACATATTTGATGCATCTAAACTTATATAAAATGATGTTGATATGATAGTATGCTTTAGACACTTGTACATGAGAATACATGTTGATTTAAAGCTCAAGAAGTGATAAAAAAATGGTTGTATGACAAAAATTATTTTGAACAGATTATAAGCACTAAAAATGACCTTATTTGGTATATTATAATGGCATGAAACTTTGACATAGGGTTGATAGCTTTACATGTTGTACATATAGCTTAAAAAGTGGTAAAATATGTGAAATTTGCATGATTTATATGCTTTATGTAAGACCTGCACTATCATGAGTATAACCATTATTTTATTCAGTAAATAACATGGGTTATGTTAAAATTTCAAGTCGTTTCGATTTGGGATGGTTCGGGTAACGTTTGATGCAAAACTATGCGGTAAAACGGTTAAAAATCGGCTTTTCGGAGGATTTTTACAAAACTGTTTTAACTTATATTAAGTTTACTTGGTGTTTGGTTAGTCATACGTGACTTCCGACGCCCAAAAATGTTACCGAAACGCTAAAATAAGTGTTTTTCGACATACACTAGAATGGATTATTCATGGGTAAATTTATTGTGTCACAATGTGCTATGTGTTTTACAATATGTTTATGATGATGTGTTAGTGTTGACAAAATTATGTGTATTACGCTTGAGTACATATATACATATACACCAAGATAATCAGAAATAATAACTTTTCGAGAAAATCTCAAAGTTAAGTGAAAATTCTAAGTATCGGAGAAACTTCGGAATTTTTGTGGGTTTTTGATTATTAAATCATTCTTATTTAATTTAGGACGAATAAACAATTTCAGGGATTGTGTTAACATATAAAAACGCACCCAAAGGTGAGTACATAGATCCCCTCTTTTTACTATTTTCGATTGTTTTGGGGTGATTCATATGTATCAAAACGATTTCAATATTCTAACGATGGTTTCAAAAAGATTGAGATGGTTTATACAAAACTAATAACGATTTCGATAACGTGAACGAACTTGTTGGTGGTAGTCACATAACGAATGACATTCATTAGCATTGATCAAGCCGGCCAGTATTAGGTTATGGTACCATAGGATCTGACAAATCCCGTTATCAGACTGCGCCCATGGTTATGTGTGGGTTAGGTGGGTAACGACTGAATCTGATGATTGTTAACTTACCCTTTGGTGGTTTGTTAATACCAGTTGAACGAGTTGAACGATGAACGAGTCACAAATGTTTGAATGTTATTAGCGAGACGACCAAAAGTAGTTTTCACAATTAAAACGAGAACGATTTGTACGAGAATGGTTTTGAACGATTATGAATGATTCAAACAAGTGAACGATGATCTATAAAGAGAACGAGTTAAACGATGTTACACAACGAGGTTTACTAAACCATATAAACCATACGAGTTTTATTACGAGGACGATTTACGATTTGGTTTACGAAAACAAATGTTTTGGGTTAAGATTCATGGCATCAAGGTTTATAAATTATAACCAATCTGTTTTGACTTGGTTATTCATTTTTCAATACAAATATTTTACAAAACAAGGTTTTCTACTATCGAACAACGAAGTTGTACAAGTTATTTCAACATGTAAACGAGCCATGAATCTGACACTCACACAAAAACTATGTGCTCGCCAGCATTTCTTTGTTGACTTTGTTTTTACATATGTTTCAGGTGATGTTGCTTAATGTTGATTGCGAATAGGATGCATGCTCACTTAGGACTGGACGAGGCCTTAGTGATTTAATAACGATGACAGACCATGTTTGACTTGCTTGTTTAACTTTAAGACAATGTTTAATATTCAATAAAATGAAACTCTTTGTATCCATGATTTGAAACAATAATTCTGTTACAACAATCCCCGACGTTTCCGCCACGATTTGATGTTTTAGGTGGTCGGGGTGTGACAACAAATCTAGTTAAAATTTGATTATATATACTTGATCGCATTATAAACCCATTCCCACAAAAAGTAAGTTTTGAGCCTTTATTGAGCATACAAGCATACATCTTTAAACTAAATGCTCATTTTGTCACACCCAGACTTTTGCGGAAGCGTGATTATGTGTGACTTGTTTAATATCATTGCATTCAATCATAACAACAACTATATGATAAAACCGAAGACGTTCATCCATTAAATAAGCTTTAAAAACATAATAACAACATTGTTTTAAAACATAGAAATTCAAATTCGAGTACAAACCATGCAACTTATTTAATAGTTCAAAAAGACTCGACAAAAGACATTAAATAAAACCAGGATTTGGAAGACGTGTCTCGTCCAGGATAAGACACACCCTAAGACCATGGATGACATCTTTTATTCTTAAACCACACTTGGAACTTCCTAACGCCCGCCAGATCAACATCTAATTCCCTGAAATACATGTAGTTTGAAAACATCAACAAAAGTTGAGCGAGTTCATGTGTTTGTTTGTGAGTATGAATAACCTTTGTAATCATTGAACGTATGTATGTAAGTTTGTAAACTCCTGGTATGAAAGCAACAAGGAAAACAGATCACCAATGGTTTGCAAGGCCATTGATATGTGTGAAGTGATGCAGGAAAACTCAAACCTAGCAGATTTGTCTCCGGGAATAAGACATAGTCACCTCATGGGCCACCTTGGTCCACATGGGTGTGGGCTCACTACACCCAAATAGATCTATCACTCATGTCCATCGGTCCTACAACGAGGATTAATGGCCTTAAGTGTTATACCCACCACTCACATGATCAAGTAGTACCCTTCATTAGCTAACCATACCAAATCAAAATGTTTGTAAATAGTTGTAACATGTACTTCACCCCCGAAGTTATAAAACCGAAAACAGTTAAAGAAATGGGGGTCATGAACTCACAGTCTTGCGTACTAATGTCTATTAGACGAACGGGCCATGCCTTGACTTAGTGTTAATGTCTTTGAGTTACGTTTCTTCGTATCTTCGATATTATTCCAAGTTATATAATTATTTGTTAAAATAATAAATATTTTAACTTAAATTATATTTATTAGATTTTGGAATAATTATTAAAACCTTATATCTTAACTTAATACTTCCCAAGTATTTATACTTGTATATCCTTCCCAAGGGTGGGTGTATTTGTATCCGTATTCTTATACTTGTATATTTTTGCCATGTATTGGGGTCATATTCCGGTGTGTATTTATACATATGAGAATACATGTTTTTAATGTATTCATTAAGTATTCATATACTTAATTTCGTATTAATTTTCGGAATAATATCCTTAATAAAAGTCCACCAATATATATTTCCAAAATATATATTGTAATAAATATTATTTAGAAAAATTATATATAATTTTTCTTTTGGGAAAAATATTTGTATTTTCTCATAAGTTTCAAAAATAATATATTTTCATGTCTAACTTGGAAAATATATATAAACTCATTTTTCTCCAAAAATGATATATTTCATACTCATTTGAGAAAATATATCTTTCACCCAAAAAATATTGTATTTCATATTTGTTTAAAAAATATATATTTCTTAAAAATAATATATCTTCTAAAAGTTTCAAGAAAAATATATATTCATACTTGCCAAAAATAATATATTTTCCCTTGTAAAAATATGATATATTCTTGTAGTAATTATAAAAATCATATTTTCGTTTCCTTGGTGTCCAAAATATTATTTACCAAAATATACCTTGTGAATAAATTTCTCGGAATATTTTGTAAGTCTTATTCCATAGTTCGGTTTTACCAATATTTTGTTTATAACTTGTATATTTATTCCTTGGAAATTTTGGTAATATTTTGTAGGTAATTCTTGGTATTTGATGTGTTATATTATTTCATGTCCTAAAATAATATAACTAATACATAAAATATACAAATAATCACACACATGGTGTCATCTAAATATATATTTCCTAAATACATATTTAGTCACTTTTATTTATAAAAACCAACCTCTAATGAGTATAATTTTTGTAACAAAATTTATGGCAAAGTTTTTGTAAATCTCCATGGTTTAGAATATACTTGTAAGTATTTGTTTAGAAATATTTTTCTAAGTGTTTATATTTTTAGAAAATTTTGCCATAGTTTAAAAATGGAGGTTTCCATGCTTTCAAGCATATCATTTTCTTTTGTAAAAATCAATACAATCAATCCACAATCAACAATAAACAACTTTTACTTACCAACTTTTCCAAAAACAAGTATAATCTACTACTTCATGAACTTGAATATTTGTAAAAATTTGTAAGAACTTACTAGTGTTTTATTAAGCCTTGTTACCTTCTAAAGTGTGATTAGTTCTCTAAAAACTTCATTTTTAAAGAATATGGATCTTTACAACTTATGATCATCATTTCTAAAAATGTTTCTTTATGAATTTTTCTTGTTACACAAGTGTTTCTACACTTGTTTAACCACCAAAAATAAGGTTTGTTTATGTAAGAACCAAGATTTAGTAAAACTTATATTTTTAACTTGGTTTCTTTAGAAACCATCCATGAAATTTGTAGATCTACATGATTAACAAATCACTTTGATCATTTCTTAACAAGAAACAACTTTATTCTTTCAAGTTCATGCTTCTTATGAGGATGATCCATTAACTTCTAACATGTTCATCCTCTCATCTTGCTAGATTATGTTTTTAATCATGATCTAGCAAGATCATATGATGATCAGCATCATTTTCCCAAACAATCAACAATCATCAAGAATAACAACTCATATTCATCAAGATTTTCTTCATATTTTAAGCTTATGTTCAAGTTTACTTCTTGTGATTCTTAAAGTTCTTCAAGATCATGATTATGATTCTTCTTTTAACCACTTAAAATGGAAGTAAAATAGCAATATCAAGGTTCTTACCACTAGCATAAGGCTAGGGATGATCAAGTGAAGAAATCAAGTGGATAAAAGCAAATAAGAGGGGTTCTTGAACTTCCGTAAGCTCCTAGCTCCTAGCTCCTTTATGTGACCTCTAACACACTTGTATATGCTTGGATTGTATGAGAATGGATGAATGATGGTGGATGTGTGGGTGCTTGGGGTCGGCCGAGAGCTCCAAGGGGAGAAAGAGGAGCTTGTGTCTGTTTTAGTGTGTGAGAATTGAAATCAAGATCCTTTTGTGCTATACCTATATCCATATTCACCTTCTAACTCATGGTTAATGTGTTCATTTTGTTGAAACAAGATCTAATAAAATATTAGAACAAATCAACAAAGTGGGGCCCTTGTTGGGCTGTAGACATGGGGGGGGGGGTAGTAGATTAGGTTTGAACTAAACTAGTTAGTTACTAGTTAAATTTCAAGTATGTAATTATGTTTCTAGTTAGTTTATATTTTGTGAGGTGTTATGGTGTTTGGGGATGTTAAAACAGTGCTTCTAGTGTAAATTTGATGCTTCGGGCAGTGTCCGGTTGTTCGGTTGGTTATTGGTTCGTTGAAGTGCTAAACTTTGTAGTTTAGTGTGCTTTATGTACGTTTTTGTGACACTTTTGATTCCCGACACTTAGGAAAACATTCAGGACCATTTAACCATATTTCTGCATAAAAATTAGATTGTTAAAATGCTGATTATTGCTGAATTTTGCTGAATTCAGCACCTTTTGTGAGTTTTAGGCACTTTACGGCACTTAAACTATCTCTAGGAAGGTAATTTTGTGATCCTTACTTTCCTACACACTATACTAGTGTTATACTTGGTTTCTGAACCATTCTGTGTCTTAATACACTGTCTGCCTACATGCTGAGTTCCGTCAACATTTTTCTGATTTATCAGATAACTGTGCTAACTGTGTTTTGTGCATCCTTTGAGTCATATAAGCTCTCATGCAATAATGACATGTCATTTAAAATATGTGATGCACATGCATGTATAAAGTAGAAGTCGGAAAGCAGTTCAAGTCATTAATTGTAATTCAGCACAGTCATTAAGCACTAATCAGGGTTTAATGGTCGTACGGATACCTGAAATTTTGACAGTTGTCACATTCTCCCCTTGTTAAGAAAATTTTGTCCCGAAATTTTAAGCTTTACTACTAGCTGCAAGGGTGTTAGGGAATAAATGTGGGTATTTTGCTTTCATGCGGTCCTCACGCTCCCAAGTAAATTCTGGGTCGTGACGCGTGTTCCATCGAGTGTGTCGTCCGAGTCTTGTTAACTTTCTAGTCAGTAACCTCAACAGGCTCTTCGATAAAGTGGAGTGTGTCGTCAATGTGAACTTCAACAGTAGGAATGACCACTGTTTCTTGTGTCGGACTCTTCTTCAGATTAGATACATGGAATGTATCATGAACACCATTTAGTTTTGCGGGTAGTTCCACCTTGTATGCTACAGGGCCAATCCTTTCCAGGATTTTGAACGGTCCGATAAATGGTGGGTTTAACTTACCACGCTTCCCAAAGCGTGCCACACCTTTCCAAGGTGGGACTTTTAACAAAACCATATCTCCCACTTCGAATTCCAAAGGTTTCCTTCTTTGGTCCGCATAGCTCTTTTTTCGATCACGAGCCGCCTTGATGCTTTCTCGGATCTGCATGATCTTATCTGTCGTCTCTTGGACCAATTCGGGACCAACCAGCTGTCTATCACCTGCATCTGCCCAGCATAACGGTGATCGACACTTCCGTCCGTATAGAGCTTCGAACGATGCAGCTTAAATGCTTGTGTGGTAGCTGTTGTTATAGAAGAATTTAACCAAAGGTAGGTGAGTGTCCCAACTGCCACCCAAGTCCATTACGCAAGCACGTATCATATCTTCAAGCGTCTGAATCATTCTCTCACTTTGACCGTCCGTCTGTGGATGAAATGCGGTGCTCAGATTCAACTGAGAACCAAACGCTTCTTGGAAAGATTGCCAAATCCTTGACACAAGTCTCCCATCTCTATCAGATATAATCGAGATAGGCACTCCATGATGTACAACTATCTCCCTTAGGTATAGCTCAGCTAGCTTACCTGTGTTATCATTCTCTCTGATTGGAAAAAAGTGCGCAGATTTTGTCAGACGGTCTACGATTACCCAAATCGTATCATGACATCTGGGAGTCTTTGGCAACATCGTTATGAAATCCATTGAGATCTACTCCCACTTCCACATGGGTATCTCAGGTTGCTGCTGAAGACCTGAAGGCTTCTGATAACTTTGGCGCAGGTCAAACATTTTCCAACATAAGTTGCAACATCACCTTTCAGTCTCGGCCACCAGTAGAAATCCTTCAAATCTTGGTACATCTTATCCGATCCTGGGTGGATCGAGTACCTTGATTTATGACCTTCAACAAAGATCACATCTCTAAGACCACCAAAGAGGGGAACCCAAATTCGTCCCATGAAATACAAAGTTCCTTCCACATTGGGTACCAACTTTTTCTCCATCCCATGGAGATATTCAGCCTTTAGATTTTCTTTCTTAAGAGCTTCTCTTTGTGCAACACAAATACGCAATGAGAGGTCAATCCGTATAATCATCTCCAAAGCCCTAACCCTTATGGGCTTAATCCTCTCTTTTCGACTAAAGGCGTCTGCCACCACATTCGCCTTTCCTGGGTGATATTTGATTTAGCAATCATAGTCGTTTAACTACTCAACCCATCGTCACTGTCTCATATTAAGCTCTTTTTGATCGAATATGTTTTGTAGGCTCTTGTGATCCATAAAGATTGTGCATCAGGTACCATACAAATAATGTCGCCAGATCTTCAAAGCAAACACCACTGCGCCTAATTCCAAATCATGTGTGGTGTAGTTCTTCTCATGAACTTTTAACTGGCGCGAAGCATAAGCGATAACCTTCTGTCGCTGCATCAGCACACAACCTAATCCCTGACGTGAGGCGTCACAGTATACCACGAAGTCATCGGTGCCTTAGGGTAGGGATAATATAGGTGCATCGCAAAGCTTGTTCTTGAGTAGCTGAAAAGCTTCCTCTTGTTTATCTCCCCATTCGTACTTCTTATCCTTTTGAGTAAGGGAGGTCAGCGGTTGAGCGATTTTCGAAAAATCCTCAATGAGTCTGCGATAATACCCAGCTAAACCTAGAAACTGTCGGATTTCGGTCGGTGTCTTCGGAGTTTCCCAATTCTTAATCGCCTCGATCTTGGTGGGATCCACATGGATTCCATTTCCATTCACTACATGACCAAGGAATTGTACTTCACGCAGCCAGAACTCACACTTCGAGAACTTAGCATACAGTTTCTCCTTCTTGGGCAGCTCTAAAATGGCTCTAAGTTGTTGCTCGTGCTCTTCCTTTGTTCGCGAGTAAATCAAAATATCATCGATAAACACAATCATGAATTTATCGAGATATGGCTAGCAAACTCGGTTCATCAAATCCATAAACACTGCCGGCACGTTTGTCAGACCAAACGGCATCACTCGAAACTTGTAATGTCCATAACGAGTTCTAAAGGCAGTTTTCAGTATACTCTCCTCTTGAATCCGCAACCGGTGATATCCTGATCAAAGATCGATCTTGGAGTAGTAACTTGAACCTTGAAGTTGATCGAAGAAATCATCAATCCTCGGCAAAGGATACCGATTCTTGATGGTTAACTTGTTCAACTCTCGATAGTCAATACACATACGGAAACTACCGTCCTTCTTCTTGACAAACAGAACTGGAGCTCCCCAAGGTGAGAAGCTTGGTCTAATGAATCCCTTGTCCAAAAGCTCTTGAAGTTGCGTCGATAACTCTTGCATCTCTGAAGGTGCAAGTCGATAAGGTGCCTTGGCTACAGGCGCGGCACCTGGAACCAAGTCAATATGGAATTCGACTTGTCGTTGCGGTGGCAATCCTCGCAAGTCTTCGGGGAAGACTTCAGGATAGTCTCTTACCACGGGGATATCTTCCAGCTTCGGCTCTTCGACTTCCTTATCAACATAGTGAGCCAAGAAGGCAACACATCCTTTCCGCATAAACTTTCGGGCCTTCAAACAACTGATAATCCTTAGAGGCGTATCGTGTTTCTCTCCATGCACTACAATCGTCTCTCCATTCGTCAATGGAATGAGGATAACCTTCTCATGGCATACGATTTTAGCTCGGTTGCTTTACAACCAATCCATTCCAACTACCATGTCAAAGCTTCCCAACTCAACTGGTAGAAGATCGAGCGTAAACTCATGCTCTCTTAGCTCTATTACACAACCTCCAATCACTTCGTTTGCCTCTACTAGCTTTCCATTAGCTAGTTCTATTGAGTACGGGATTTCTAACTTACTGGCAACTAACCCAAGTATATTCTTAAATTCTTGGGACACGAAGCTATAATCGGCACCAGTATCAAATAGCACAGATGCAAAGTGTTGGTTGATAAGGAACGTACCAGTGACTACGTTCGGATCCTGGAGAGCTTCCCTAGCTCCAATGTTGAAGACTCTTCTTTGGGATTGATTGTACTTTGGGCAATCCCGCTTGAAATGCCCAACATCACCACAGCTAAAGCAACCTTGTTTGTTTCCAGTACCACCCTGGTTGTTGTTTGCTCCACGGTTTCCACTACCAGGTTGGTTTCCAGAACCACCACGATTTCCATTACCTCCCTGGTTATTCCTATTCCCATTCCCGTTTCCATCACTGTTTCCACTACCATTTCCATTACCACTACCTCTCTGACCACCATTTCCATGACCATTACTAGCCCAGCACGTCTCCTTTGAATGACGATTCTTTCCACAGGATTCACATTTCCTAACCCTGCACTGGCCGGCATGATGGAATTGGCACACATCACACTTGGGCAAGGTGCCCATGTATCCTTTCCCCTTACTCTCCGAACTTGCAACACCAGTCCTGACCTCGGCTGGTGGATTCACATCTCTTTTCTTGTTACCACTGTTGTTGTTCCCTTGGGTACCCTTCTTGAAGTTCGAGAACTTCCTCTTGTTCTCTCATGATGACTCGATATGAGTCTCCTTCTTCTTTCCCTCAGAGATCGAAAACTTGTTCAATCTAATCGCTTCTTCAGTCAGTGCCACGCTCAAATCAATGGCCTCAGTGATCGTTGGAGCCTTCGAAGCAGTCACCATGCTCATAATTTGGGGTGCCAATCCCCAGATGAAGCGTTCAACTCGCTTGAATTCCGGTTCTACCATGTAGGGGACAACACGAGACAGGTCATGAAATCTCTATACGTACTCAGCAATCTTGGGTCCATCCATCTTCAGATTCCATAACTCGGTTTCCAACTTCTGAATCTCTGCCCTCGAGCAGTACTTCTTGCGCATCAGTTCTTTCATCTCATCCCAAGTCATACCATATGATGCTTCCTCACCTAGGGTCTGAACCTGAAGGTTCCACCACGATAGAGCTCCATCAAGAAACAATCAAAAAATGTAGGTGACCTGGTGCTCTAGCGCACACTTGCTCATTCGCAGCACAAAATCTGTTTTCTCAGCCCATCTTACGAAAGCTACAGCACCTCCAGTGCCGTCAAAGTTCAGAGGCTTGCAGTCAAGGAACTGCTTGTAAATACAGCCTGTACAAGCAACATCATTCAGAGAAAGCATTAGCAAAACGCACATGGAAATGTCCAAACGTATTGTAATATGTCTTAAGTGACTTAAACATTACCGTGAGGTGGGTTATTTCCTGAGGCACCTCCGCTGTGTTCAGAGCGTAAGGCCTCATGTTGTGTGATTGCTTGTGAAATCCGTTCATGCAGTTCTGCCTCTGTTGTGGGCAACTGATTGTTCCTTCGAGGAGGCATCTTCTATAAAGAAGATTGTATAGGTCAGGTCTTATTAAAGATTTAAGCACATTAGTATCTATTATACGATTAAGACCTAGGAGTGTATATACATAGGTATATAAGTAATTATAATAGCAGCAATCATATAACATTACAATCAATTACAACCATGTAAATTAATGATGTATTTAATGATAACATTACGATTGAGCTTTCATTAATCATCGACCACACATATTGTTAGATGTTTTACAAAGTATCATATCAAAAGGGATCACAGGGTCACACTACCCTTGTCCAAAATGTCTATCAGTCTTTAAGAGTCATGTAATCAAAAAGTGGTCTCCAAAAGGCTTCACTAGCTCAGCTCAATAACGATGCTCTCATCAAAAGCAAGCTACCTACATAAAACCAAAAACCGGCTATGCAGATGATGGTGGAGGAGGAGGTGGGGGAAAGAAAAGCAAGCTGCACACATGCGCTAGCTCCTCCTCAAGATCTTAAACATGAAGCAACAGATAACTGATCTGGTGCTCAACGGTAAGAAATCTAGTATCAAACTCAGGAAATGGAGTAAGCGGTGTAGGAGGATGCGAAAATGGGGACGGTGATGAACGAGGAGCAAATGCAGGCTGCCACGGACATGGAAAAGGGCGCGGTATCATCTCAAGCTCTAAAATCCTACGGCTCATGATCTCATACTGGAGCTGCAATGATAGAAGTAACTCATCCCGTGTATAACCAGTAAAATGCGAGGGATGGTAGGGATCAGAAATCGGCATGGTGTAAGGTGGGAACCATCTAAGTGGCTCATCAAGTGGTGAAGAAGTAAAATGAGCAGAAGGTGCAGACTGAGGCACGTGAGGGAAAGCTGCTGAAACATGAGGGTCATGGCTAGGCTGCTGGCTAGAAGTACCTTCCCCTGGACGGGGTGCGGGTATATCCTGCAAGAAAACAATAGGGAGATCAACACGGTGTACATCAGAGTCCTAAAGTGTCCTCCCCAGGAGAGTCTCAATAACAGGTACGGGTGCAAGGGGAGGAGTGACTGGCTCAATAACAAGAGGGTCAGCGGGTGCAGGAACTGGATCTGGTATAAGTGGTGCAATGTCAGGTATGCCAAATGGGATAGGGTCATGATTAGGCAAAGGCTCAGGAGCAGGTATCGGCTCAGGATCAGCGGGTGCATCAACAGGCTGATCGACAGGAATAAAATCAAGCTCAAGTCCACGCTCAATGTCATGTGGAGGAGATGGTGCAGCTGACATGGCTGTATCATCGTCAGTATTAGTGGCGTAACATCGCAAACCAACTGCCTGTAGGGCGGAAGATGTCACAGATGCAAAAGAATCTGAGACAGGGTGTAACGCAGAATCAGAAGAAATCTCAATAACAGGAATCCCCAGAAGTGGAACATCAACAACGTCCTCATCGAGCTCTCCATCGCCAGGAGCATCATCAGGGGGACCATCAACAAACAAATCAAAATCATCGTCAAAAAGATCATCGAATGGCCAATCTTCAGGAGGAATGACCACTAAAGGAATAGGAGGGAGGATCGATGCCACAATGTGCTCACCATCGGGGTAACCGACGATAAGATGATCGTGGACAGGAATGGGAATAACAAACAGATCCTCGTCTAGGATACCATCAGCAATCGGTAAATCATCTCCGAAATCGGGCATCGCAAATGGTTGAAAATCGTCATCGTCGTCGGACATCATCTCCGGTCACTCTCTGTATCGGAAGTAAAGATCTCTGGCTCGCTCGTCCCTGAGCCAATAGCCATGGGGTCATCAGTGTCGGACAATCCACTCTTGGATGATGACACAGTGTCTGTAAAAAACAATCACAATATATGCACATATATTAACTACTAAGCATGTAATCAATGACAAGGTAATCATGTAATCATGTATCCTTCCTAGTCTCTCAGACTAAACCACCCAGTCTCCCAGACTGAACTACCTAGTCTCCCAGACTGAACCACCCAGTCTCCCAGACTAAACCACCTAGTCTCCCAGATTAAACCACCTAGTCTCCCAGACTAATCACCTAGTCTCCCAGACTAAGCCTCCTAGTCTCTCAGACTGTACCACCCAGTCACTCAGACTGAACATAACCCTTGAAATGTGTTTCGTGTCTTTTTGTTTGTAAAAATGTTTATTTTCCTGGATCTGGGCATTTCGTGTATGCAATGAAAACATGTTGTGAAAACATTTTCGTGAGAGCCCTAATGATTATAGTCTAGACTCGAGAAGGAATCCTAGTTCGCTACAATCGAAGCTCTAATACCAAACTGTCACACCCTGACTTTTGCGGAAGCGTGATTATGTGTGACTTGCTTAATATCATTGCATTCAATTATAACAACAACTATATGATAAAACGGAAGACGTTCATCCATTAAATAAGTTTTAAAAACATAATACCAACATTGTTTTAAAACATAGAAATTCAAATTCGAGTACAAACCATGCAACTTGTTTAAGAGTTCACAAAGACTCGACAAAAGACAATAAATAAAACCAGGATTTGGAACACGTGTCTCGTCCAGGGTAAAACACACTGACCAAACCCTAAGACCATGGATGACATCTTTTATTCTTAAACCACACTTGGAACTTCCGAACACCCGTCAGATCCACATCTAATTCCCTGAAATACATGAAGTTTGAAAACATCAACAAAAGTTGAGCGAGTTCATGTGTTTGTTTGTGAGTATGAACAACCTTTGTAATCATTGAAAGTTTGTATGTAAGTTTGTAAACTCTTTATGAAAGCAACAAGGAAAACAGATCACCAATGGTTTGCAAGGCCATTGATATATGTGAAGTGTTGCAGGAAAACTCAAACCTAGCAGATTTGTCTCCGGGAATAAGACATAGTCACCTCATGGGCCACCCTGGTCCACATGGGTGTGGGCTCGCTACACCCAAATTGATCTATCACTCATGTCCCTCGGTCCTACAACGACGATTAATGGCCTTAAGTGTTATACCCACCACTCACATGATCAAGTAGTACCCTTCCTTAGCTAATCATACCAAATCAAAATGTTTGTAAATAGTTGTAACATGTACTTCACCCGCGAAGTTATAAAACCGAAAATAGTTAAAGAAAAGGGGGTCATGAACTCACAGTCTTGCGTCTTCAATCACCGTAACTCAAGCTTCTTCGGATAAAACACGACTACCTACAACGAACTAATGTCTATTAGACGAATGGGCCGTGCCTTGACTTAGTGTTAATGTCTTTGAGTTACGTTTCTTCGTATCTTCGATATTATTCCAAGTTATATAATTATTTGTTAACATAATAAATATTTTAACTTCAATTATATTTATTAGATTTTGGAATAATTATTAAAACCTTATATCTTAACTTAATACTTCCCAAGTATTTATACTTGTATATCCTTCCCAAGGGTGGGTGTATTTGTATTCGTATTTGTATTCTTATACTTGTATATTTTTGCCACGTATTGGGGTTGTATTCCGGTGTGTATTTATACGTATGAGAATACGTGTTTTTATTGTATTCATTAAGTATTCATATACTTAATTTCGTATTAACTTTCCGGAATAATACCCTTTATAAAAGTCCACCAATATATATTTCCAAAATATATATTGTAATAAATATTATTGAGAAAAATTATTTATAATTTTTCTTTTGGCAAAAATATTTGTATTTTCTCATAAGTTTCAAAAATAATATATTTTCATGTCTAACTTGGAAAATATATATAAACTCATTTTTCTCCAAAAATGATATATTTCATATTCATTTGAGAAAATATATCTTTCACCCCAAAAATATTGTATTTCATGTTTGTTTAAAAAAATATATATTTCTTAAAAATAATATATCTTCTAAAAGTTTCAAGAAAAATATATATTCATACTTGACAAAAATAATATATTGTTCCCTTGTCAAAAATATGATATATTCTTGTAGTAATTGTAAAAATCATATTTTCGTTTCCTTGGTGTCCAAAATATTATTTACCAAAATATACCTTGTGAATAAATTTCTCGGAATATTTTCTAAGTCGTATTCCATAGTTCGGTTTTACCAATATTTTGTGTATAACTTGTATATTTATTCTTTGGAAATTTTGGTAATATTTTGGATGGTAATTCTTGGTATTTGATGTGTTATATTATTTCATGTCGTAAAATAATATAACTAATACACAAAATATACAAATAATCACACACATGGTGTCATCTAAATATATATTTCCTAAATACATATTTAGTCACTTTTATTTATAAAAACCAACCTCCAATGAGTATATTTTTTGTAACAAAATTTATGGCAAAGTTTTTGTAAATCTCCATGGTTTAGAATATACTTGTAAGTATTTGTTTAGAAATATTTTTCTAAGTGTTTAGATTTTTAGAAAATTTTGCCATAGTTTCCCCTAAAAATGGAGGTTTCCATGCTTTCAAGCATATCATTTCTTTTATAAAAATCAATACAATCAATCCACAATCAACAATAAACAACTTTTACTTACCAACTTGGCCAAAAACAAGTATAATCTACTACTTCATGAACTTGAATATTCGTAAAAATTTGTAGGAACTTACTAGTATTCTTAGTAAGCCTTGTTACCTTCTAAAGTGTGATTAGTTCTCTAAAAACTTTATTTTTAAAAAATATGGATCTTTACAACTTGTGATAATCATTTCTAAAAATGTTTCTTTATGAATTTTTCTTGTTACACAAGTGTTTCTACACTTGTTTAGCCACCAAACATAAGGTTTGTTTATGTAAGAACCAAGATTTAGTAAAACTTATATTTTTAACTTGGTTTCTTTAGAAATCATCCATGAAATTTTTAGATCTACATGATTAACAAATCACTTTGATCATTTCTTAACAAGAAACAACTTTATTCTTTCAAGTTCATGCTTCTTATGAGGATGATCCATTAACTTCTAACATGTTCATCCTCTCATCTTGCTAAATTATGTTTTTAATCATGATCTAGCAAGATCATATGATGATCAACATCATTTTCACAAACAATCAACAATCATCAAGCATAACAACTCATATTCATCAAGATTTCTTCATATTTTAAGCTTATGTTCAAGTTTACTTCTTGTGATTCTTAGTGTTCTTCAAGATCATGATTATGATTCTTCTTTTAACCACTTAAAATGGAAGTAAAATAGCAAGATCAAGGTTCTTACCACTAGCACAAGGCTAGGGATGATTAAGTGAAGAAATCAAGTGGGTGCTTGGGGTCTGCTCGTGACGAGGGCAGAACTCTTTCATTATTAGAGAACTGAGTTCCTCCCATGTCTAACCCAAAGCAACATCAGCCCCTCGATCTCTCGTCACTCCATTCCATCACGTGAGTGCTCTCTTTTGAAACGCGCTAGAAGCAAACTCGACTTTACGGTTGTTAGGACACTGAACATGGCGAAATGTACTATCAAGACTCTCAAACCACTGTAGGAGCCCAGTTGCTCCTTCAGAACCACTAAACTTGAGTGGTTTAGCCGAATTAAATTATTTAAAGTTGCACGGAGCGGTGCATTAATGTTATTGTTGTTGGCTTGGTTGATTTGAGTAATGAGATTTGGTAGTACAGCAGCCATCTGTTGTGCTGTAAGAGTTGCCAGTTCGGCATCGGGTTGTTGAACGTTCCGTCGAGGAGGCATTCTAAAAGAGGAAACATGAGAGAAAACGAGTGAGATGATATGATGAAAAAAATGAGATGTCATTGGATAAAAATGACATGTTACAAAAATCGACAAAAAGTAAGGAATGTGGTCATTTGTTCGTTACCTCAAACAAACAAATGACTCATAGTGACTAATCAAAGTAAATGGGTCATAATAATGTATCGCGAAGACATGCTTTTGCCTATAAGTGGACACTCACCCCAAGAGCTCCCAGGTAAGAGTGACTAGTCTGATATTGCGGATTTGTACGAACACTCTAGCCTTAGACAGAAAACTCGAGGTATAGGCACCCACCCTTCCAGATTGCACGTGTTCACATTATTTACACCCAAATTTTGACGAGATTTTGAAAACTTGTATGGCACAAGGCCACCTAAGGATTACTAATATGGCACGTGTTCACCTAAGGATAGGTGACGTTTATTGTTTTAAGATCTAAACAGAAGATAACTTGTGTTAGGGTCCTAGAAAGGTTATAGTCTAGGTCAAAACATTACTAATAACCTAATTCCCTATAACCATGAGCTCTGATACCAACTCTTCTGTCACACCCCGACCGCGTAAAACAACGAACTGCGGCGGAAACATCGGGGAGTCGAGCAACAGAATCATTGTTTCATAACACTTGGTATTTAAAGTTTGGTTTTATTTATTAAATTTTTTACATTGTCTTTGTTCAAACATAAAACGGATCATAAATTAAACTTGTCTTGCTTGGTTTTAACTCACTAAGGCCCAAGTCCGCCTAAGTGTGTTATGATCATCCTCAAACATTAGCTCCTGAAACACATGTGAAAAAAGGTACGTCAGCATAAAAATGCCTGTGAGATACATAGGTTTTGTTGATGAAGGATTCATGACTTGTAGTTAAAAGAAGAGTTTAATGAAAAGTAGTCATGAACCTTGTAAAATGTTTTCTTTTATAAAACCATGTGAAATTCAATACGAAAATAAAATGATATAAAAGAATAATGCATGGTTAAATGAATAACCAAGTAAAAATGAATTTGTATGGAATATGCCATTTGTAAAACAATGTCGTGTCTTTGTATAAAATGTATCATGTCTTTGTTGAAGTGGTTTAAATAACGCTACGATCATAAAAGTACTTATATATAGGAAGTACCAGTGGCGTATCCACCATCCTTTTTTTCATATTACACACGCTTCGTTATTTAAATCACTTATCAATAACCACCAAAAAATGTCTTGTTTAAACCAATGTCAAAATTTTTATGTGTAAACAATGTCCAGTGTGATGTGTAATCCATGTCTTGTATAATCAAATGTCTTGTATGGCAAGTAAAAAGTATTTACTCAAACCATATGTATAATGTCAATGTATACCCAAATGTCATGTATGGTGAATAAAGATTATTTACTTAAACCATATGTATAATGTACAAAACAATGTCTTTTGAATAAACCTAAGTTTAAATCAAAAGTTATGTTTTTCAAAATCAATGCTTTATGGATACAAACATTTTTGTAGATATGTTCATCGCATACATTCAAGCATTGAGACTGTCGGATAAACCCTTAACAAGTCAAAGGTTTATCAAAAATGTTTTCGGAATCTGTCGTTCCCTACTTCCAAACAAACCTAGGAAGCCGGGAACGGGATTTGTCAAGTCCTATGGTCCCATTACATACTACCGAGCGGCGTGATCAATGTTAATGAATGTATTATTGTCCCGTTAAACATACCAAATGTCATAACCAATGTAAGCATGTCATGTGAAAACCATGTACTAAGTATGCTAAGTAAACATACGAAGTAGAAATGTCCATGAAATCAATGTGCTAGCATGCTCGGTCAACATACATAGCAGAAATGTAATGTAAATCAATGTGCTCATATGCTGCTGAGTAAACATATGCAGCAAAAGTGTTTATGAAATCAATGTGCTAGCATGCTCAGTCAACATACATAGCAAAACATAATTGAAATCATGTACTATATGTGTACGAGGCGAACATAGCATGTATATGTCATGAAAAGCAATGAAAACATGAAAGTAGCATATGAGCACAAGTGTTTCACTCCAAAATATTTGAAAGCGGTAAAAGAGGGGACTATGTACTTACTTGGGATTGCTTAATAGTCTTGGAATAAAGACCAAATAAAGCTTGAAGGATCACGGAATAAAACGGCACCTAATATAGATAACTATGTTATTAATCGGATCCTAAATCGGAGGATAGGATAGAAAGTAGTTCTACAAATAAATGAGTATTGGAACTCATATGGCATGATTTAATAGACCTAACATTCTGATTAGAAAGTTATCACTACTAGAAAATATGCCTAATGCAACTTTTAAGAAGCAACCATTTTCAAATGAGTTGCATTTGACTCTAATGCAACTTCGTTGAACCTAAATGTTGCATTAGAAATCTAATGCAACTTTTTTTTACATAAAAAGTTGCAAAGTTATATGGGAGATGCAACCTTTTTATTTAAAAGTTGTGAATTTTTATTAGAAATTGCAACTTTTCTTGATAGGTTGCAAATTTTATTGATCATTAAGGTTCTATATTACGGATTAAGATCTATTTTTTTAATCATTATATAATACATGAAATACACATATATGATACATTTACAAAACTACAATAAAACTTTAGCTTTTGATGTTTATATTTAAAAAAATATAAATACTTTTAAATCCTAAATATAAAGTAAATCCAACATAATTAAAATTAGTATTCTTATTTCATATTTTTTGTAATTGAAGTTTATAACAACTTGATATAAATAGTTTTTATGTGTTATTTTATTTTTCAAAAAGCAAATAATGTTCCCTCCCTTCCAAAATTTTGTTCCCGCTCCCTCCTAGTATTTCGATTCCCCGCATCCCAAATCAGTTTATCTACCCTACCCCTAGCCTAACTTCAACCCAAACACAATTGATCTTCTTCATTTGCATCTAACCTCCACTTTCCCTCCATATAAATCGATCATCTAAAATACATCATCTGGTGTAAATCGCCCTCTCCGCCATCTAAGTTGATCAACTCAAATTCATCCACCGGTTCGTTCGGTTTATCTTTTCTCTTTCCTTTTTTCTTTTCCATTTCACATTTTTGATATAGTTTGAGTGTATACTTAATGTTTACTTCAACTCCTGATTACAAATAAGAGATTAGGACTTTTTAATTTGTATTATTTTACAGGAGGTTTTCCATTACCATGGTTTATTTATTATGCTGCTATGTGTCCGTATTATGCAATTGTGGATTCATTTGTTGCAATTTTAGATCCTTCCATATTCAAGGTATAATACCCTACCTAGTACTGTTCTTTTCAATAACCCGTAGTAGTTTATTAATTGCAATATACAGTCATGCACACCAACTATTTGATTAAATGTCTGTGTGTTTTTGCTTCCCATTTGGAATTAGATTTTTCCAAATCGGTGTTCTATGTGTGGTGCTTGGTTCAGGTAGGTCTTCCAAATTCAAACTCACAAACATCGGTACTAAGTTGTCTCTTAATGTTGCTCATTGCTAGAGTTCTGTAAGGTAGTAAGTCTTCGGATTGAGATTTATCAAATAAATGTTATCCTAACATGTGCTATGAATGTTGATTTACCTTTTTGGTACTTATGCAGATGTTGTGATGAAAACGAAAGGGCATATGGTATATTTTAATCTGAAGAAAAAATGATTGGTTTGTGATCTTTTTTTTTTTTGAACGGCAAAGAATCTCACGTTTAAACCCACCCTGCTCGGGGCTATGTCCAAGGACGACTCCCCGCCCGTAATGAGACTGTGCCCCCTGATGCGCGAAGTCAATTTTATTAAAAAGATACAGAGTCAATTTCTGGAGACGAGCTTAAATAAGTGACAGACAAGAGTCATCTGCAGAAGAAGAGAAGATTTTTGTTACAGTGAAGCTTAGACTTTTAAGTGCATATAAAATTGCAAAGGATGATGCATTTGATTAGGAGTGCATAAACCATTATCATATTAAAAAACACTTTAGAACAATCAACATATCCATTAGCGAAACACCTATCATCTAGCCATCCATCTCCTTGCATTTCCTTTAAATTTATGCCCATAAATGTGACATGCATATGATGATTGTTCTGGAAATAGACCGAGTATATGGGTGTGATAGTTCAACAAATCAAGTGTATGTGGAGGGAGTCAAAGGGATTGCTTTTTTTGTTCTTAATGGCCTTAACCGTACGTAAGGTACTTATGTGATCATCTTGAACATCGAAAACACACGTTTCCTTTTAATCTTTGTCTCAAGTGCACATTTTTATGTTTTAGCAAAATGATAGAGAATTTGCATTGAAAGTTTCCACCATAGAAATCTGCAACGAAGTGTCAGAGATCTTTTAAGCCAAGATAGTTCCAGGGGCGGACCCAAGCCCACCTCAAGGTGGGCGGGCGCACCCCCGGGGAAAAAAAATAGGGCTAAATTCCGTCGAAAATCCCGTCCGCACCCCTTGGAATTTTTCGTCCGCACCCCATGGAATTTTCGACCGCACCCTTTGAAATTTTTTGTCCGCACCCCTTAGGTAAAAAGTGTTATCAATTTATATTTTAATTTTTTTTAGTAAACTCTTATTTTTTTTAAATATACTACCTAAATTATATAACTTTTAATACCTAACCAACTAAACCAAAATACCCATACCTTTACCCACTTATAATTCCTAACTAGCTAGCCCACTAAGTCTTAGCCCATTAACCAAACCCAACAATATTTCAAACTATAATAAAATAATTAAAGCCCAAAACCTGTAGAAATTCTATCCCGCCCTCTCTCTCTCTTGCGTCCCTGCACTGCCAACGAACAACATCACCCAGCAACAATAGTCCAGCAGCCGGCGACCACCGTAATCAGCCACCATACCACCGTCGTTCGACACCAAATCTAACCGGAATCCGAACACGGGTAAGTTTCTTTGTTATTTTGATGATTTTGGTTGATATTATAGGAGAAAAAAGGGTAATAAAGTTGTTAAATAGGTTTGAAATTTTGTGTGTTTTGACGTTGTTTATGGTTGTTTAGATGATTTTTAGGGTGATTATGTTGTTTATATATTTTTAGGGTGATTACAACTTACGTTATGATTTCTAGGGCTTGAATAGTTGAAAATTAAAGTTGAAACATTATGTTATGGAACGATGAACTTATGTTATATAGAGAAAGAATTGCTTAAAAAATTAGCTTTAGATGATGTTTTGGATAGATTTCAAAAAATGAAAACCCGTAGGGCGTCGACGTTTTAATTATGTTTGTAACAAGGTTTGACATGTTTTTGATGATTATATAAATTTAGTTTGATGTTCGTTTGTTTTACATGACCCGACCCGACCCGATACGAACCGATTTTTTTACTTATATACCTAGGGGCCTAAAATTTTTAAAAATGTTCCGCACCCCCATGAAAAAATTCCTGGGTCCGCCACTGGATAGTTCCCAACTTAGATTCCTTGATGACCTAGAGGCCAGAGGTAAGATTTTTTTTAAATAAAAAAATTGAACAGTTTAGATAACATATTTAGAATTTGAATGACTTACTTTCAGAGAGAGACAGTCGTAGAAAAGCTAACATAAGTTAATCTGAGGGACTGCAATCTTCTAAAGGAACTTATTAATTGGTGTGAAGGTAATATCATATAATTTTTATTTATTCATACAATTACTGCACTTCTTTTACATACAAAATAATTTCTGTTGATGATATAGTTAGCCTTGTGTTTTTGTAGCTGAGAAGCAAACTGGGGTGACAACATTGAATTAAAGGAGTTCTAGATCTCATCCTTTGTTTGGTACCTATCTCTATTCTAAAAGATCGCTACAGGATAAATCGCAGTTTGCTAACGCTACCAACTGTTATTTGCGAATTAAGGTGCCCGTTTTCACTCTTGGTTATATTTCCAAACTATGGTTACTTTCATAGGTGGTAATGTCGACCCGTTTACTTATAAATAATCGATTGGGGCAAGATTAATATATCTTTTTAGTCAAATGGGTAAAGGTCAAAGTAGCTAAAAAGGAACAAGTAAAATGGGTTGAAAGTTACGGTGTAAACGAGCCAAGCCACTTATGTGCTACTTGATATTGGCTCATTAAAAACTCGAACTAAGCTGAGCTTAAATGAGTTTGTGCCTTTATTGAGGCTTACCTAAACAACCTTTTATTTTATAATTATATTTGATATATTTATATACATATAAACGTACATATACACAAAAACATATAAATAAAACAATTAATAATTAATAACTAATAAACGAGTCGAGCCTGAGCCAAGTTTGAGCTTGAAAAACTACTTACGAGCTGAGCTTGAGTTTTAGAACTAATAAACGAGTTGAGCCTGAGCCAAGTTCGAGCCCTCGTAATTTAAAATGAGCCAAACTCGAGTCTAAGGCCCTAAACGAGCTCGAGCTCTGCTCGGCTCGTTTGAGTCCTTAGTTAAAAGCCACACAAAAATGTGATGTTCTTTAGCTTTATTATAGCTAATGTATTAGACGTGATAACCTTAATATTATTGTTAAAATAATGTTCTACTTTCTTTAATAAATCGTAGGAGGTTGTAAATGGTACACATTTGAAGACATATTTGGAGATATTTGACCTGGTTTCCGCATTTGACATAGACATAGTTCATCAGTTGATAGGAGGCTAAAAATAGCATAACACTTTTGAAAGGTACCCATTTGACCATTTGATTTTCTTTCTGAAGAGGCTTGATTCTTTTATCTTTTATCCTTGTCCGCATTATCATATCAACGAAGTTGATTTTGCTATTATATTTTATCCTAGCTTTCAAATTGTTTTTGTAGGTTTTTGAGTGGGCACAAGCAATTCCTAAATTTCTGGTCGCCTTGTGATGTATGTGCCAATTTTCCTTGAACGAACGTATGAAAGAAGTCAGGCATCATTATCATACACCTATGTTATGAAATGATTATCAGTTTGAGATTGAGATGAATAAAATGTATTTATTTCTTTGTTATCTTGTAATTGACACTGCTTTGACTAATTATTATTTGACTTTGAAGAAGCAAAGTACATATAATATTTTTGTTATTATTGTTTTGGTGTAATTGTAGTAATTGAATGCAATTGACCTTCAATAATATTTTTGTTATTATTGTTTTGGTGTAATTGTAGTAATTGAATGCAAATTAATTTATAGCAATTTAATTAGTTTAATTAATGTTACAAAGTTGCATTTGAGCATAAAAAGGTTGCATTAAGTCTAGAAAATGGTTGCATTTTTGTAACCAAATTATAATAAAAGTTGCATTTAAGTATAGAAATAGTTGCATTTAAGTATTAAAAAAGTTGCATTTTAAAAAGGTTGCATTTGAAGAGTGAATGTAACACTTCTAAAAAGGTTGCGTTAGGCTTTGAAAAAGTTGCATTAAGTCTAATGCAACTGCTTCTAATGCAGCCCATGATAAAAGGTTGCAATAGGCCTAATGCAACCTTTTTAAGGTCTAATGCAACATTTTACTTGAGTTGCATTAGCTTCATTTTCTTGTAATCGTAAGTGCTTTTGACCCGTTTCGACTCGTTAAGGTAGTTTAAGCTACTTTAACGTGTCGTTTGCGTAAATCAAAGGTCGGATGGTTATTTATGTTATATGTTAAGTCTTACATGCCCAAACATGTTTAAAAATGTTATTAAATCAGTTTAGATGTCAAAAGCTTGATTACATATGTTAAAAATGAAGTTATGCGCAAAAAGGGCATTTTGGTCATTTTTAATGGGCATATAAACGACTTAACGAATAACTAACCAAACATGGTGACCATAAGGTATAACCTCAGTAGGTTATTCCCTATATAACTATGGTCACAAAATATGTTTGGCTGTATCCTAATGATCGACCAAACGGTTCGGGTTCGAAAGTCTAAGAGGTTGTCAAGATCGCTTGACTTATGAACCTAAACAAGCACTAAACTAGTAGTGACGAGTTAAACATGTTTAAATAAGTTAGAAAACTGATTTGGTATCAAAACAAAGTGTTTTGATACCCGAAAATAGTTCCGTCGCAAAATGCACATAAACGTCCATTTTGACCGAAACTTTGACTCGTCACTACGACTAGTCAACGTGGTAATCAGTAGGTATAAACGCTAGGGATATAACCATCGTGATTATGATTATGATCACGTTGCAAAGTTCAATTGAACTTTGTCTTGACCAATTAATGGTCAAAGCTGAAAGTCAAACACTGTTTGACTTTCTTGCTTGAAATAAAAGAACAAGCATGAAGGAACACTTATAAGAGTCCAATGCTTGGAAAATGACTAAGAAAGCTCAAGTATGAAGCCTCCAACAAAGAGTGGTAGCCTCAAATCAGAGCAAAGGTGAAAGAGAATGAAGATGAGCAAGTTGGAAGTGAAATGAGGCCATGTATTTATAGTGTTCTTGGATTTACAAGATGATGACAAGTGTTTATGTGTTGCCCAAGGAAAGATCATGGCCTTACAAGTGTTCGGACAAGAATTAAAGCCTTGGAGGATACACAAAACACCCATGAGCTGTTAGCTGTTAAGAAATTGCTGTCAACTGGGTTCTGTCAGGTGTCGCGCCAGACACACATGGATCTGTCGCATGGCGTGAGACAGGTTAGACAGATTTTCAAGTTTTGGCAGAATAGGTCCCCGCAGCCTCCAAACTTGTTTTTCGATGTGTTTAACCCCCTTTAACCCAATTTCAAGGCTCTACAAGGATGTTAAAGCATAGGGGACTTGAAATATGCTTGGAAATATTACGGATGTCGGTTCATTTGATCGTAAGATCGCGTTTTTCGGTTAATTACCATGAAACTCGAACGGACGCGAAAAACGATTCAAATTACGCGAAGAATGGTATTTTTGCATTCCCATCACTAAAATAAAATATTTTAAAGATTAAAAAAATTCTTGGATGTCCTGATATGGTCAGAACGTAAGATATGCGCGTATATGCAAACTTACGCAGTTTTTGACGCTTTTAGTCCCTATGATCAAATAAGCGTATTTTCGCATGCCGAACCCCTCAAAACTTATTTCTAAGCTATGTTAAGGGTATTTAGGGTATGTTTAGCTTATGATCATGTTTCGGAGTGTACGTTGCCAATTGAAACGGAAGACTTTTGCAATTTGACGCAAATAGTCCCTGTGATCAAATAAATTTGTTTTTGCCATACCAAAACATTCAAAACTTATTTCTAAGTTATGTAAAGGTTATTTAAGGTATGTTAAGCTTCTGTTGATATTCTGGAGTGTATGTCACGTTAAACTGATTACGTTTACGCATTAGTTTTGCGTATAACTTTCCAGAAAGCGATTTCGAGTTTAAAATCAAACAAAAAATCAAAATGTGCAAAATGTCAAACATAAATAAACTAATATTGGGATTAAAACACATTGTTTTATTGATACTTTAATTTTTTGGGGTTATACAATGATTACACAAGCACAGATGTCACAGTCTCCCCTACTTTAGGAAATTTCGTTCCGAAAATTATTTAGAGGAAACTTGTAGGAATAGATGTGAATATTTCACCTTCATTTTATCTTCATGCTGCCAAGTAAATTCTGGGCCACGCTTAGATTCCCAGCGAACTTTGACAAATGTTAATGCGCTTGCGTTTGAGCTTCTTGACTTCACGGTCCATGATTTCCATAGGTTTCTCAACGAAGTGCATCGTGTCATCAACATGAATTTCATCAAGTGGTATGTGGAGGTTCTCATCAGCTAAACACTTTTTGAGATTGGACACGTGGAAGGTTGGATGAACATTTCCAAGTTCAGGAGGTAGCTCAAGTCTGTAGGCTACTTTTCCGATTCTTTCAATGATTTTAAATGGTCCAACATATCGTGGTGCAAGTTTTCCTTTCTTTCCAAATCTGATTACACCTTTCCAAGGGGATACCTTGAGCAGGACGTGGTCACCGACTTGAAATTTTAAGGGCTTGCATCATCCATCCGCGCAACTCTTTTGATGACTTCTAGCTGTTTGTAGGGTATCGCGAATCTTCTTGACCTTATCTGTAGTCTCTAGAATGAGTTCAGGTCCAGTAAGCTGAGCTTCACCTATCTCATTCCAGCAGACCGGTGAACGACATTTTCGACCGTATAAAGCCTTGAAAGGAGCCATGTTGATACTGGAGTGATAACTATTGTTGTAGGAGAATTCGATCAACGGTAGATGCGAATCCCAACTACCACCAAAATCGATCACACAAGCTCTAAGCATATCCTCCAGTGTCTGGATTGTTCTTTCAGATTGACCATCCGTTTGAGAATGATAAGCTGTGCTCAAATTAAGTTGGGTTCCCATGGCAGATTGCATGGTTCTCCAAAAGTGAGACGAGAATTGAGCATCTCTGTCCGATATAATGTTCAAAGGAACACCATGTCGAGATACAATCTCATCCACATAGATCTTAGTAAGTTTGTCAGCAGATAGATCCTCACGGATCGGCAAGAAATGGACTGACTTTGTTAGACGATCAACGACTACCCAAATGGCGTCATGACCTGAATTAGTGCGTGGTAGTTTGGTAATGAGAACCATAGCAATAAGTTTTTGGGCATGTATGTATAGATCTAATTGCATTCCAGTAGATGGAACCCTTTGGTAAGCACAAATCAGTATTTTATTACAAGTTATTAAACGAGAAAGAGTTGGATTAGATAACTTGTATGTAACTTGTATGTATGTATGGTGTTAAATACACGAGTAGTAACGATGCTAACCGGGTTGCCTTTGAGAATGAAATGTTACGCAGGTACATTATTGTTGACTCACCGAAGATTAGACACGGAGATGAAATTTTTTAATTTAGAAAGATAACTTAACGGAATATACAAGGATAGAACGTGATGAGACCCTATAATTATGAATCTTGGATATATATATATATATATATATATATATATAATGTGTACTAATGTTGCGAATGTATGTAGTGAGTGCAGGTTTTGCAGAATTGTGGATCAACATTATGAAGGATAAGTGATTGGAGATTGAGATAAAGAGACATGGATTGTATGGAATGGGTAGTCATGTAATTAGTATTAGTTTGTTATATTTGATACACAAATGAAAGATAAATGAGGTAATCCTTCTAAAGAAGTTTTTTTTTAAATGGTTTTCAAGTTTAAAGGAATATTATAAAGAAAGAAATTCTATGGTACGTATTTCCGCTGCGTATTCATGATCAAAACATGTAGGGTGTTACAAGTTGGTATTAGAGCCCTAGTTTGAGCGAAATCAAGTAAACAACAGTAAGTACTTGAACTCAAACTTGCGCGCTCTATTGACATGAACCGTACAATCCGAGACTCGAACAAGACCTGAAGGTAAAAACCGAATGAAAATATGTATATGTACACTTAAATTAAGAAGTTAATTGTGTGTTGTATGTAAGGTAAGCTTTGATAAATAAGAAGGATGATCCAAGGATGCAATCTACAACAAGCGCCAAACCATGAGAATGTACTATCGGATCCCAGGTACACAATTTTAATAAGTATGGGTACCGGTATTGGAAAGATCACTTGAGATAGGATTAATGATCAATGAATGACGTTGATTTTGCCTTGGCGGGATCCAGATTGAAACACGGGGTTTGGTTTTCAAACAAAAGATAATGATATTGTCTTGGCAAGAATTTTAAGATGTTGTACGAATTGAAAACCCACTTCTTCGTGCATAAGGTGATGATTACATGCAGGCACGAAACTAGCATGTGGATCGCGCGCTTGGCCAGTGCACAAGAAGCATATGACACTCGTGAGAACATGATAATCATCATAGATATGTTCGGTAGGATTGGGAAGGAAATGGATAGGGAAAAGTATGAGTCCGTAAGTAAGAATGGACCAACCAAGTAAGAAAGAAAGGTTTGAATCCATTGACGGATTCAAACATAAAGGAACGAAAAAATAAGAAAGAAAGGCTTGAATCCATTGACAGATTCAAACATAAAGGAACGAAAAGTAAGAAAGAAAGGTTTGAATCCATTGATGGATTCAAACAAAAAGGAACGAAAAGTAAGAAAGAAAGGTTTGAATGCATTGATGGATTCAAACGTAAAGGAGCGAAAAGTAAGAATGAAAGGTTTGAATTCATTGACGGATATAAACATAAAAGAATGAAAGGTTTGAATTTATAGACGGATTCAAACGTGAAAGAATGCAAAGTATGAATGAAAAGTTGAAATCCTTTGTTAAACACGGATCAAAATTATAAGAAATGAAATGTAATAAAGAAAGGTTTGAATCCTTTGACGAATTCAAGCATAAAGGAACGAAATGAAAGGTTTGAATTCATTAACGGATTCAAACATAAACGAATGAAAGGTTTGAATTCATAGATAGATTCAAACATGAAAGAATACAAAGTATGAATGAAAAGTTGAAATCTGTAGTTAAACACGGATCAAACTTATAAGAAATGACACGTAATAAAGAAAGGTAATATCTGTAGGCAAATATGGATCTAATATATAAGAGTGATATGTAAGAATGAAAGGACTGAAATCCTTAAGTAAGTATGAATAGAATACGTGAGAATGAAGGATCGGATTCATCAACGACTAAGAGACGAGTGAGGAACCTCTCTCCCTAAATCTAAGGAAGGTGTAAATTCCATAAGTAAATGTACTGGTAGCCTTACTGGGTTAGGTATGTCTTGTTGTACAAAAGTATTGTAAATATACATCTAGTATATATGAGAACCACGCACGGGAAAGGTCGTGGGTAATGAATGAAAGGTAGTAAAATAGTTAAAGATGTCATTGTAGTAAGAAAATATTAAGTGAAAGGAGGTACAAGCGTATCCTATAATACTTGTAGGATAAATAAGAAGTTACAGTTTGATATCGAAAAGTTGAACTGCATGAGCTAAACTATGTAAGTAAATGACGGGCTAAGGCCCAGACGAATAGCGTAAGTTATGGGGTAGCGTTAGAGGAAAGTTTTTGCAAGGAACGCTATGATAATGTAATAACATAGTTGTGAGTACGCTTGAACTGAAGGTATGTACAAAAAATCATATTGCAAAGTGAAGTGAATTTCAAGAATGTTCATAATGATCGTCGGGTGGTACTATACCTGAATGATTGTAACTGTGGAAATTCTGATAGAATATACAAGATGGCAAGTACCGTTAGAAATGCTGACTTTGATGTTGGGCTTGTTGGCCATGTTCATCCGAACAAGACGTTGTTCAAAGGATGCACTTAGGTGGAAGCTTAACAAATGAACGGATACGATCAATCCAGGTATTGCATGACTCACAATGAATCGGGCCAATTCGGGTCGCAGGCCGTTGGATTATGCAATGAAATCAAGGTTAGTAAAATGTTTAGCTTGCGATTACGAGTAAGAATTGATATATTGAATGTTTAGCTTTAATGGGTAATATAAGAAGGAAATTATGTCATTAGGAGGATAATTCCAAAAATCCTTGAGTAAAAGTTTAGAGTATCGTTCAAACACTCACACGAAGCACTCGTGTAACATACTTGCTTAGTAGTGTTAGTGCGCGAAGGGAGCTAATAGTGAGGTGATATGATTGAGATGATTTGAGGCTAACCTAAAGGTATGCATGGTATGGTATAATTAACTATAGTAACCGTAGAACGATGCTTAATCCTCGTGTGTCAAGTACGAATAAGTAAGTATAAAAGGGTAGTTTTGTTGTAGTATTAACTGTTCGTTGAATGTTTATAGTATGGGTATAATAATATGTTGACTCCTCGTATGAATATCAAAGTAATTAGTAGGAATGTTAGTAATTGGATGACGGGACTTGCTTATGGTGAACAAAATGAAATATCGTATATGAATAGAATGAAATAAATCGAATTATTTTGAATAAGTAAAAACATGAATGTATTATGTTTAATTAGAAAGATAGAAACAAGCCGTAAACTTAGATATGTACGTGCAATGGTATACATTTTGAATGAATTCGATTGATGAACCGCTAGTGATGATGTGTGTTAGGAACTAGCGCTATAGAGTGAAAGCGACACTAATAAGAGCTTTGGATAAGATTCCGACTTTTATGTTATGGTGAATGAAATTTACTAAATTTAAGAAGGTAGGGACAATGCATACAATTAGTTTACTTTGCTAGAAACTAGCATTATACACTGAAGACAACACTAATAAGAACTTCGAGTCGGGCTCTTGGAGTTAGAAGGTCATCACTGAGACAGGCTCGTGATCAAGTTGGTACGGCGGGAAGAAATTATAGTTAATGTTAAGTGGAAATGAACAAGGTTTTGGGGAAGAAACCTACTTTAAGGGGGGTAGACGTGTAACGCCCCAAAACTCAAATTGTTTAATTCGCTAATATGTGTCTATATTCTATAGTATGAAATAAAATAACTAGGCTATTTAACCTAGTTAAATGTATGGTAAAAATTAGTAAAGAAGGAAAGTTGTGTCAATTATGTTTTAGTAACAAACAAGAGGGGCTAAACTTGGTAAATGGGGTTAAGTTTAATAAATTAGCCTAAGTGTGTGTAGTGTCTGTGGATGTATTGTACATGGAGAGAAAGAAAGGAGAAAACCCTTTCTTGAATGAAGATGACATTCAACCCCAAATCAAGGCCCGAATCAAATGGAAAATGTTGCATGAATGAAGATTCCTCACCATCTAGGTTGAACAAACATGTGGTAAGTTGTAATTTTTGATTTGGAGATTTTGTATGAAGTGGGTTTATGATCATTCTATGAATTGTATGAAATTAAGTATGAAGATGTGTTAGAATCATAAAAGAGGACTTGAAGTATGAATGATTTTAAGTAATTTGATGATTGAAGTGGAAACCCACCATTGATGGTGAAGGTAGTAACATGGGTGAATCACCCATGTCCAAATCATGTGCAAATTCGATTGATTATGATGAATATGATGAACTCTTGCAAGTTAGGTTGAATATGGCATGAAGTTACTTTGATGTTTTGTTGTGTTGTTGACTGAAAGTAAGAGCTTGGAAGATTATACATGAATAAGTTGTACATTGTGCATTAAATGTTGTACGCACACCAAGTGTCTAATGAAATGCATAGTTTAAGTTAGAATGTGAAATTAAATGCTAAACAATGAATGAATATTAGTAGGATGTGGTAATGACAAGATTGATGATAAGTAAACTTGAGAAGATGTATTGAAGAAGGATTTCGTAAGAAGGTGTAGTTGATGGTTTGATGGGGTAGAATTATGCATTAGAACTTGTACTCTATGCTTGAATGATGAATGTGCACTAGGTAGATAACATATAAACTAGCTAGTAAAGAATGATGTTGTGATTATGTTGACTATACTAACCTTGTATGTGGTTGTCAAATGTGAGATAATGAAAGCATTATCATGTGAAAGTATGTGTATGTGAATGTGTATGTATATATAATTAGGTGATCATGTGGTTGTAAGCATATTAGATAATGAGTGTGAAATGTATATAGTATCATTAGTATAGCCTAATATAATGACAAAGATATATGAGGTTAAGTCGAAAGTTCATATGTTAAACCGTTGACTTCTGAAAGTCAACTGCGTATAAGAAGCATGCTAGACTTGTTGTCACATTGTAAGATTATAGAAAGTCATATTGTACGTGATATATCAATATGTGTTAAATGGGATGACATGATGAATTATATGAGTTTGAAAGGATGTGATTTTGGGTATATGCCTTATGCTTGTTAGAATTGACTAATGAAAGTTAAATGTGAGATATGTATTTGATATGATTGTTAATATGTACAATCATGTATGCTAACAAGAATTTGATTGAGACGATATGAAAGTATATGGATCATGTCGAGATGGACTTAAGCACGAAAGGCTAACGGGTCAAGAGGAGGCAAGGAAGCAGATACGAACACCAAAGCATAAGGTAAGTGAATTCCGGAACGTCATTTCTTTGTACATAATTAAAGTTTGTTGTATGAAGGTTAGGAGTCATGTGGGAATGATTGAGAAAGGTAAGTAAATGGGAAAGAATGTTGTAGTAAGTTGTTTATAGTTTCAAAGTAACGGAAAGTGCAAGGTAAAATCAAACGGGTCGAAACACGAAAAGTAATTTGGTGAGATGTAATAGTTAATTTGATCTTATGATTAAGAATTAGAAGGATATGGGACTTGAATGTGGTTAATTTACGTCATGGAAGCATGAAAAAGGGGAAGAAAGAAGTTTGGGGGCTTAATGGTCATTTACGAAAGTAAAAAGAGAACAAAAGTTATTAGAATTGGGCTCTACCGTAGCTTACGGTAGCCACCGTAAGCTACGATAGGTGGTGATGCCATAATTTCCACCGTAAGACAATATCTCCACACCGTAGGGACTTCCTAGCCACCCTAAGCTACGGTTGCTGCGGTAGGTTATGGTGGGGTTTCCACCAGTAAGGTTGCTTTCTTCGTTTTTCTTCGATCTCGGACCCCATGAACCCATTCCAAGCCCCGTTATACTTCCATATTGTACCTCAACCTTACCAAATGGTTTTGTGAAGTATGGGTGAGTATTGAACTCATTCCTAAGATCCCGAAATGTTTCCGAAAGTCATTAAAAAGTGTTCATGAGGTACGAGTAAGAATGAGGCGTGTAGGCAAGTATGAGTGGAACGAAATAAGTTTGTGGGCATGTATGTAAAGATCGAATTGCATTCCAGTAGATGGAACCCTTTGGTAGGCACAAATAGGTATTTTATTAGAAGTTATTAAACGAGAAAGAGTTTGATTAGATAAGAGGCAAGTGTGTTATTTGTGACACCCCGTTGAAACGTTTTCACTTACACTAGCTTGTCAGTGGCTGCCTTAACTTTCGGGACGAAAGTTCTTAAAACTTGGGGATAATGCGACACTCTAGGTTTTCCCGAGCAAATACCTTGTAATTACATTGTGTGTATATATGTTATTAAATGGAAGTTGTGTTTTATCTTCATGTTCTATGTGATCCTTGCACTAAGTATGTATACGTAATATATATATATATATATATATATATGTATGTATTGGGCCGAGACCGCAAACCCGACTCGAGACCACTCGGTCTCGAGTAAACAGTTGGGCCGTTTGGGCCGCACCCCTCATTTAATCCATCCGAAAGCCCCTAAGGGTGCACCTACATGGATCGGGTATATAAACTATGTTGATGGCCAACCTTGCCAATTTTCAATCACCATCCCTTCACACTCTCCTACACACACACTCTCCTACATCCTCTCTCACTAAAACCCTAACAACACAACCTCTCCTCTCCTTCTCTCTCGGATCAAACCGGCGACAATCAAAGGGCTCTCGGATTAGCTCGAGATCATCACTCTGAACTTGGTTCATCAATCCTTCATACCCTTTCATCTAGCCGGTTAGTTCCTTGTAGTTGTTTGATCAAAAATGATGATTTATGAATGCATAACCACTGTTTTGATAGTTGGATGTTTGAATGAGTATGTTGCTTATTAGATAATAGAGTTGTTATCAATGTTGAAATAACTTGTGTGAAACAAAGTGCTTCTTATAAACCGAATGAATGATTGAAATAATGAGTAATAGATGGATGAGCTTAGTGTATTCGAATAAAGGATTCATGCTAGAAAGTGTAAGAAAATATTATTTCCATAGTATTTTTGCAAGATTGCCTTGATAGCTAGATTATAAACCTTGAAATGAATAATGTGTGTTTTAGTGTTGAAGGCATGTTATTATGCTTTCAAAATCATATTTTGATGAGCCAAATAAACATGATGATGGATGGTGAAAACCCTAAAAAGATGAACAAGTTTGAATGTGATTATGAATATTTGAATACGCCATGAACATTAAAAGATGCCATGTTTAATCTGATTTGTTTAGAAATTAGACAACAAAACATGTTTATGAAATCCTATTGGCTAGTACACAATTACATGAAATTGCAATTCCATTGGTTAGTACATAAGAAGTTCTAGAATAACTTCATGTGCACGTATCCGAGGTTGCGAGTCGAGACACCCGGTTGCGACTCGAGGTCAACACGTGACAACTCGAGACCACAGCAATTGCGACTCGAGACCATGTCCAAGCAACCCAAAACAGACTTCAGGGACTCGAGACCATCAAGGTCTCGACTCGAGATCTCCTAAATTGCGACCCGAGACTGGACTTGAGATCCCTAAGGTTGCGACTCATACCTGCACTTCTCGAGACCACTCCGCTACAACCGGAGACCATTTGGTTGCGACTCGAGACCTCTCGGTCTCGAGGCGAGACCACCTTGTCTCGAGTGGGCTACTGGTCTCCGTTATTGGGCCAAAGTGTATGGACTGTTCATGTATGTTTACTGATTGACTGGACTACGTGTTAATTGTTACTGTTTGACTGTACCATTATTAGAGCAAGCCCAATAACCTTGTGTGTTTTGTATGCATACTACGTGTTAGATACGTGTAGAATATATGTGATCTCTCTGTACCCAACCTAACCTATACTGGTAACCATATTAGGACGTGGTGACCAGCATACTTGACCAAGTAAACTATCTACCGAGCAACCCAAGGTGAGTTCACAACTATTAAAGCATGCGTTCCCGGTGGTTTTGGGAAACGGAAACTTAACAACGCTATCCTCTCGTAAGGGATACAAACCTACTTTCTTCCCCTTAAACGGGACTTTTAGTTAATTACTGTTTATACTGGATGCAACAAGCAACACTAAACGAAACTCTATCATTCAAGTCCTCACTTTCTAATACCGATTAGTCGCCGGGGTCGGGCGAACGGGTTACTAGTTGATAGCGCTATTTAGGTCTCACCAACCTCACACCGTGCCCGCGTATGGGATCGGGCATGAACTAATGTACTCTGGCAAAACCGTCAATGATGATAGAACATTGACGAACGGGGCACTCTACGGAAACGTACGGATGAATAGTATTCGGTATTGTAAAAACAGTTTAGTCGCTTACCTATGGGGTAGCTCCCCATCGCATGTATAAACGGATAAATTAACTGGTGAAACAAGTTTTTGGTAATTAAAACTGGACAACTCGTGGACTCGCCAACATTTTTGTTGATACCCTACTGCATGCTTTGCAGGTACCCAGTGACACAGGAGCTTGCAGCTCGGGAATGTGTAGTGGTCGTCTAGCCCATGTGTTGGGTTCTAAATAATCTTGAACTATGAACTTTGTTTTGAAACTGTTTGGTTTACGCTTCCGCTATTTACTTAAAAATGTTATTTGAACTTAAACCTTTAAAACTTCGAACTATAATGTTTACTAACTGTTGCGGTTGGTGAACATCTTTGCTATTGACCAATGTTTAGTATAATTGGTGGCTGGATCCTGGTCAGTCACGCATCCAAGCGGTGGTACTCCGCGGGGGGATTTTGGGGGTGTGACAGATTGGTATCAGAGCCATTGGTTATAGTGAACTCGGTTTTAAAAAGAAAGTCTTTTTGAGAAAAACCAGACTATAACCCGTGACTCGTGACGACACTACACTCCAAGGGCAAGACTCAACATATCAGCCCTCATAGCTCGGACTTGTGTTTACTTGCTTGTTTACTTTATGTATTACTCTACTATACATACTAGTGTGCCTAATTAGATAGATGTGCATTCCTCTTCTACCTCATTCTCGATACATTACGACATCACACTCATACTGTGTTTTCTGGCTATGAAGACAATGAGTGGACGCGGAAGAGGAAACGTTAACATGACTCAGGCTCAGTTCACTAACTTGCTCAACACGGTGGCTGCAGCTTTCGCAGCTCACCCACATCGTCTTTTCACCTCTAAGCCCATTCTCTTCACTTCTCACGACAGGTCAGCCTGCGCCTGCGCAGCCACGTGTTTGTACTTTCAAAACCTTCATGGATGGCAAGCCTCTCCCTTTCAACGACACTGAGGGTGCCATAGGCCTTCTGCACTGGATTGAAAAGGCCGAAGCTGTCTTTGCTGTCTGCGAGTGTCCCCCTGCTAACTGGGTAAAGTTCGCGACTGGTACGCTTGAAGGAAACGCTCTATCATGGTGGAAGGCGCAGATTCAGATGCTTGGTCTGGAAACTGCTAATGCTACTGCATGGGAAGATTTCAAGGACATGACCAAAGAGGAGTATTGTCACAGGGATGACATCCACAAACTCGAAAACGAATACTATGAGCTCAAGATGGTTGGGTCAGAGATTGAGACCTACACCAAGCAGTCCAACGACTATGCTGCACTTTGCCCAAACATGTCTCGACCTATGTATCGAAGGATCGAATTGTACATCAAGGGTTTGGTCCCAGAAATCCGAAGCCATGTAACCTCAACCAACCTCAATACCATACAGCCCGTGGTCCGTCTTGCTCACAAACTCACCAATCAGGCTGTGGAAGAGGGCAAGCTGCCCAAAAGGATCAGTGCTACTACCGGAACTTCTAACGACAACAAACGAAAGTGGGATGGAAACCAGGGTAAGGATGCTAACCCCACTCAGGCCTCAGTTCAGCAAAGGAAGACTGAAAGCAACAAGGGCCCTCAGCAACAGGGTGGCTATCGAGGAAACCACCCCAAGTGTAACATATGTAACCGACACCACAGTGGGCCATGTGTTAAAAGTCAGTGTCAGCGATGCAACAAGATGGGGCATGAAGCCAAAGACTGCAGGAGTCAGCTCCCAGCTAGGCAGAATCAGAATCAGCCACAGCAACAACAACAGCAAGGAAACAACCGTGGATGCTTCAAGTGTGGAGCAACGGGGCACATGCGAAGGGACTGCCCTGAACTGAATCAGAACAACAACAATCAGGGTGCTGGGAACAATAACAACAATGCTGGGAATGGTGCAAGAGGAAGGGCTTTTGTGATTGGAGCTGGAGAAGCGAGGAATGACCCCAACGTTGTAGCGGGTAAGTTCCTACTTAATGATCGTTATGTTTCCGTATTATTTGATTCTGGAGCAGATTCTAGTTATGTATCCCTACGTATTAGTAAGAAGCTTAAGTCCACTCTTACGCCGTTAAGCTCTAAGCACATCGTTGAAATAGCTAATGGTAAAAACCTCGAGGCCTCACACGTTATTCGTAACTGCAAATTAGAGTTGTCTGGTCAGACCTTCCGTATCGATCTTTTCCCCATCATTCTCGGAAGCTTCGACGTCGTCATTGGTATGGATTGGTTATCCAAGCATCGAGCTGAAATCCTCTGCCAAGAAAAAGCTGTTCGTATTCCCCGTCCGGCTGGCAAACCCCTTATCGTCCAAGGCAACAAAAGCGGAGAAGTCACAGGCATCATTTCATTCTTAAAAGCCCAGAAGTGTTTACGGAAGGGGCACACCGCTATCCTAGCACTTGTTGCCGACACGCAGAAAAAGGAAAACAGGATTGAAGATTTTCCAGTTGTACGCGACTATCCTGAGGTATTTCCGGAAGAACTACTTGGACTCCCTTCTCACCGTCAGGTTGAATTTCAAATCGAGCTAGCTCCCGGAGTAGCACCTATAGCTCGTGCACCTTATCGTCTAGCTCCCGCAGAACTCAAGGAACTTTCTACTCAACTACAAGAACTCTTGGACAAAGGTTTTATCCGTCCTAGCTCATCACCCTGGGGAGCCCCAATACTCTTTGTCAAAAAGAAGGATGGCACATTCCGAATGTGCATTGATTACCGCGAACTGAACAAGGTTACCATCAAGAACCGTTATCCACTTCCCCGCATCGACGATATGTTCGACCAGCTGCAAGGGTCGAGCTATTATTCTAAGATCGATCTGCGATCGGGCTATCACCAACTGAGAGTCCGCGATAAGGACATCTCTAAGACTGCTTTCAGAACCCGCTATGGTCACTACGAATTCCTTGTGATGCCTTTCGGAATGACCAACGCTCCTGCGATCTTCATGGATCTCATGAACCGAGTGTGCAAACCCTACCTCGACAAGTTCGTGATTGTGTTTATTGACGACATCCTAATTTACTCGAAGAGTCAAGAGGAGCATGAACAACACCTGCGTCTTATTCTCGAACTCCTTCGCGATGAGCAACTGTACGCCAAGTTCTCGAAATGCGATTTCTGGCTTAGAGAAGTCCATTTCCTTGGGCACATAGTCAATCAGGATGGGATTCATGTCGACCCCGCTAAGATCGAATCCAATAAGAATTGGCCTATACCTAAGACTCTGACCGAAGTTCACCAATTCTTGGGATTGGCAGGATACTATTGAAGATTTATCAAGGGATTCTCTAAGATCGCTCTACCACTTACGACCCTCACTCAGAAGGGTGTTGCTTATAGGTGGAATGATGCTCAGGAATCTGCCTTTCAGGAACTAAAGAAGAACCTCTGCAGTGCTCCTATTCTTTCTTTACCTGAAGGTACCGACGACTTCGTTGTTTACTGCGACGCTTCCATTCAAGGTCTTGGTTGCGTGTTGATGCAACGCGAGAAGGTTATTGCTTACGCTTCGCGACAGCTCAAGACCCACGAACGGAACTACATGACACATGACTTAGAATTCGGAGCTGTGGTCTTCGCGCTCAAGATTTGGAGACATTACTTGTACGGTACCAAGTGCACGATTTACACCGATCACAAGAGTCTCCAACATATAATGGAACAAAAGGAGTTGAATATGCGGCAACGCCGATGGGTCGAGCTTCTAAACGACTACGAGTGCGCAATTAAATACCATCTGGGCAAGGCTAATGTGGTAGCCGATGCCCTCAGCAGGAAGGAAACCAAGCCTAAGCGTGTTCGTGCCTTACAGCTCACCATCCACTCGAACCTCCCTAAGCAAATCCGAAACACTCAGGTCGAAGCATTGAAAGCCGAGAACGTCAGGGCTGAGTCCCTGCGAGGATCAAGGAAACGGCTAGAACAAAAAGAAGATGGTGCTTACTACGTAAACGGGCGTATATGGGTCCCACTTTATGGGAATTTGCGCGAGCTTGTAATGGATGAAGCCCATAAGTCCCGTTACTCAGTACATCCTGGTTCGGATAAGATGTACCACGACTTAAGGACTACATACTGGTGGCCTGGCATGAAAGCCCACATAGCAACCTATGTCAGAAAATGTTTGACTTGTGCAAGAGTCAAGGCTGAGTATCAGAAACCATCGGGCCTACTCCAACAACCAGAGATCCCACAGTGGAAATGGGAGCAAATTTCCATGGATTTTGTTACCGGCTTGCCTAGGTCTCAACGCGGAAATGACACCATTTGGGTGATAGTGGATCGATTAACTAAATCTGCCCACTTTTTGGCTATTAAAGAAACGGACAAGTTCTCTACCTTAGCAGAGGTATACTTAAAGGAAGTGGTTTCGAAGCACGGAGTACCAACCTCTATTATTTCCGATCGAGACGCGCGTTTTACTTCTGAGTTGTGGCAAGCTATGCACAAATCTTTTGGCTCACGATTAGACATGAGCACCGCTTACCATCCGCAAACGGATGGGCAATCTGAACGCACCATCCAAACCCTCGAAGACATGCTTAGGGCATGTGTGATCGATTTTGGCAAGAATTGGGAGAAGCACCTACCGTTAGTGGAATTCTCCTACAACAATAGCTACCGTACCAGCATTCAGGCAGCACCCTTTGAGGCATTGTACGGTCGTAAATGCCGATCGCCTCTCTGCTGGGCGGAGGTTGGTGACAGCCAGATCACAGGCCCAGAACATGTAGTAGACACTACAGAAAAGATTTCCCAGATTAGGCAACGCATGGCGGCAGCTCGTGACCGTCAGAAGAGCTACGCTGATAAGGATAGGAAACCGCTAGAGTTCCAGGTTGGTGACCGGGCTCTACTTAAAGTCTCACCCTGGAAGGGTGTAGTTCGTTTTGGAAAACGGGGCAAGCTTAATCCGAGATATGTCGGACCCTTTGAAATTACCGAAAAGATTGGTAAGGTCGCTTACAGATTGAATCTGCCTGAAGAGCTGAGTGCTGTGCACAACGTCTTCCACGTGTCTAATCTGAAGAAGTGTCTGTCAGATGAAACACTCACCATTCCTTTCAAGGAACTCACTATTGACGAACAACTACACTTTACTGAGGAACCGATTGAGATCACGGATCGTGAGATCAAAACCCTCAAACATAGCCAGATACCTCTCGTGCGAGTTCGTTGGAACTCGCGCCGTGGCCCAGAGTTTACCTGGGAGCGGGAAGACCAGATGAAGCGCAAGTATCCCCAGTTGTTCCCAAATGAAACTCCCAGCATTGAAGCTACAACCGAATTTCGGGACGAAATTCCAAACTAACAGGGGGATGATGTGACACCCCGTTGAAACGTTCTCACTTACACTAGCTTGTCAGTGGTTGCCTTAACTTTCGGGACGAAAGTTCTTAAAACTTGGGGATAATGTGACACTCTAGGTTTTCCCGAGCAAATACCTTGTAATTACATTGTGTGTATATATGTTATTAAATGGAAGTTGTGTTTTATCTTCATGTTCTATGTGATCCTTGCACTAAGTATGTATACGTAATATATATATATATATGTATGTATTGGGCCGAGACCGCAAACCCGACTCGAGACCACTCGGTCTCGAGTAAACAGTTGGGCCGTTTGGGCCGCACCCCTCTTTTTATCCATCCGAAAGCCCCTAAGGGTGCACCTACAAGGATCGGGTATATAAACTATGTTGAAGGCCAACCTTGCCACTTTTCAATCACCATCCCTTCACACTCTCCTACACACACACTCTCCTACATCCTCTCTCACTAAAACCCTAACAACACAACCTCTCCTCTCCTTCTCTCTCGGATCAAACCGGCGACAATCAAAGGGCTCTCGGATTAGCTCGAGATCATCACTCGGAACTTGGTTCATCAATCCTTCATACCCTTTCATCTAGCCGGTTAGTTCCTTGTAGTTGTTTGATCAAAAATGATGATTTATGAATGCATAACCATTGTTTTGATAGTTGGATGTTTGAATGAGTATGTTGCTTATTAGATAATAGAGTTGTTATCAATGTTGAAATAACTTGTGTGAAACAAAGTGCTTCTTATAAACCGAATGAATGATTGAAATAATGAGTAATAGATGGATGAGCATAGTGTGTTCGAATAAAGGATTCATGCTAGAAAGTGTAAGAAAATATTATTTCCATAGTATTTTTGCAAGATTGCCTTGATAGCTAGATTATAAACCTTGAAATGAATAATGTGTGTTTTAGTGTTGAAGGCATGTTATTATGCTTTCAAAATCATATTTTGATGAGCCAAATAAACATGATGATGGATGATGAAAACCCTAAAAAGATGAACAAGTTTGAATGTGATTATGAATATTTGAATATGCCATGAACATTAAAAGATGCCATGTTTAATCTGATTTGTTTGGAAATTAGACAACAAAACATGTTTATGAAATCCTATTGGCTAGTACACAATTACATGAAATTGCAATTCCATTGGTTAGTACATCAGAAGTTCTAGAAGAACTTCATGTGCACGTATCCGAGGTTGCGAGTCGAGACACCCGGTTGCGACTCGAGGTCAACACGTGACAACTCGAGACCACAACAATTGCGACACAAGACCATGTCCAAGCAACCCAAAACAGACTTCAGGGACTCGAGACCATCAAGGTCTCGACTCGAGATCTCCTAAATTGCGACCCGAGACTGGACTCGAGATCCCTAAGGTTGCGACTCATACCTGCACTACTCGAGACCACTCCGCTACAACCCGAGACCATTTGGTTGCGACTCGAGACCTCTCGGTCTCGAGTCGAGACCACCTTGTCTCGAGTGGGCTACTGGTCTCCGTTATTGGGCCAAAGTCTATGGACTGTTCATGTATGTTTACTGATTGACTGGACTACGTGTTAATTGTTACTGTTCGACTGTACCATTATTAGAGCAGGCCCAATAACCTTGTGTGTTTTGTATGCATACTACGTGTTAGATACGTGTAGAATATACGTGATCTCTCTGTACCCAACCTGACCTATACTGGTAACCATATTAGGACGTGGTGACCAGCATACTTGACCAAGTAAACTATCTACCGAGCAACCCAAGGTGAGTTCACAACTATTAAAGCATGCGTTCCCGGTGGTTTTGGGAAACGGAAACTTAACAACGCTATCCTCTCGTAAGGGATACAAACCTACTTTCTTCCCCTTAAACGGGACTTTTAGTTAATTATTGTTTATACTGGATGCAACAAGCAACACTAAACGAAACTCTATCACTCAAGTCCTCACTTTCTAATACCGATTAGTCGCCGGGGTCGGGCGAACGGGTTATTAGTTGATCGCGCTATTTAGGTCTCACCAACCTCACACCGTGCCCGCGTATGGGATCGGGCGTGAACTAATGTACTCTGGCAAAACCGTCAATGATGATAGAACATTGACGAACGGGGCACTCTATGGAAACGTACGGATGAATAGTATATGGTATTGTAAAAACAGTTTAGTCGCTTACCTATGGGGTAGCTCCCCATCACATGTATAAACGGATAAATTAACTGGTGAAACAAGTTTTTGGTAATTAAAACTGGACAACTCGTGGACTCGCCAACATTTTTGTTGATACCCTACTGCATGCTTTGCAGGTACCTAGTGACACAAGAGCTTGCAACTCGGGAATGTGTAGTGGTCGTCCAGCCCATGTGTTGGGTTCTAAATAATTTTGAACTATGAACTTTGTTTTGAAAGTTTTTGGTTTACGCTTCCGCTGTTTACTTAAAAATGTTATTTGAACTTAACCCTTTAAAACTTCGAACTATAATGTTTACTAACTATTGCGGTTGGTGAACATCTTTGCTATTGACCAATGTTTAGTATAATTGGTGGCTGGATCCTGGTCAGTCTCATATGTAACTTGTAAGTATGTACGGTGTTAAATACATGAGTAGTAATGATGCTAACCGGGTTGCCTTTGAGAATGAAATGTTACGCAGGTACATTATTGTTGACTCACCGAAGATTAGACACGGAGATGAAATGCTTGAATTTTGGGCATGTTTGGCTTAACTTATTTTCAACTTTTCCAAAAGTCCTTTTGGAAAAAATAAGTCAGAAAAACCTGACTTCTAGCTTTTGCAAAGGACTTTTGCCTTCAAAAGGAAAGCCAAACACCCTCAAAAGTCCTTTTTTCCCTTCAAAAGTCCTTTTTTCCTCAAAAAAAGGAACCCCAAACACCCTCTTAGAAAGATAAGGGAATTGAAAGTATACAAGGACAGAACGTGATGAGATCCTATAATTATGAATCTTATATATATATATATATATATATATATATATATATATATATATATATATATATATATATAAATATAATGTGTATTAGTGTTACCAATGTACGTGGTGAGTGCAGGTTGTACAGAATTATGGATCAACATTATAAAGGACAAGTGCTTAGAGATCGAGATAAAGAGACATGGATTGTACGGAATGGGTAGTCATGTAATTAGTATTAGTGTGTTATATTTAATACACAAATGAAGGATAAATGAGTTAATCCTTCTAAAGAAGTTGTTTTTAAATGGTTTTCAAGTTTAAAGGAATAATATAAAGAAAAAAATTTTATGGTACGTATTTCCGCTGCGTATTCATGATCAAAACGTGTAGGGTGTTACAATAATTTTCATTGTTGTTGTTTGGTAATTTACGTAGTTTGTGTGTTAGTATTTGATTTTCATGTTTCAAATATTGATGATTGTTGTGTGAGAGCATGTATCTTTCATCATCCTGGAGCTTTATCATAAATTTCATGGCTGATGTAGGCAGAACTTCTATTGTATAAAGATGGGTGTGCATGGGTGTGTGCTAATGTGGGTTACATTATAGGCTACAAACAATTACTACTAGAAAAGGGCAAATTTTCCTATGTAATTTTCTGATGAAATATTTTTGCTTTCGGAAATTCCTACAAATTTTTAAGAAAATATTATTTTTTTCAAAATGAAATGGCAAACAGGTGTGGGTTTTTTTTTGTGTGTGAGTGTGTTGGATGTGGGCTAATGTGGGTCACATTAGAGGCTACATGATTCAAGGGCACGTCAAATTTTTGTGTGGACATATATTGGGACAGATTTATTTAGGAATGACAAATTCTAATTTCTCTCATCTTTAATTAATTTCTCCAAACATTTTCTACTGGCAAGCAAAGTAAACTACTATGTGTTGGATTCAAACATGCATCATTTTCTTTATCTTGTTACATATGTGATAATTAAACAAGTACGTAGTTTAGATGCTATTTCTTGTAATGCAAGATTCCAAGATATTATATAACTGGTTGAGGCATATGCCTCTTAGAGGAGAGGTCCTAGGTTTAAACCTGGGCAAGTACGATTAATTAAGGATTATTGGTGTAATAGATTAGGAGCAAACGTTGTCACTCAAAACATAATATAATTAGTCTTTAAACTTACCTGGTATGTGCTAAAACTCATTAACTAAACAAGTGAAATATTGGACCTTGTAAGATTATGTTTTTGTCAAAGTAAGTGCTAAAAATGACTTCTTAAAAAAATAAAGATAAAATGTATATATAGAATTTCAAAAAAATTAATATGTACGTGTTGGGTTCAAACATAGATAAATTCTTTTTTAATCCTTTTTAAACAAGTGTATATTTAGCAAATACATGGTTTGGATGCAATTTCTAGTAATGCGGGACTCCAAAAATACACAATATTGTTCCTCAAAAGTTGGTTTGTGTGTGTAAAAATCATTAACTAAAACTAGTGACAAAATTAGTCATTCTAACATTCTGTTTTTGAGTATTTTAAAACATGCAGCTTAATAAACCACTTGACACATGACATGTTACAATATTATTAAATATTTCATATTTGTCCTCTACCCCTTCTGTGATTAATCTTTCTTTCTTTAACGTTTTCGTTAGTAACTACTAACACATATACTTGTGCTTGAAAAAATGAGTACAATTTTCTAAATGTTAAAAGAAAATAAAATGTTCTTAATCATTATAAATCAATTTCAAATGAACATATGATAAGTTGATAATTATGAAACACAAAAAAATACATACATTTGTTACAGCAATGAAAAACAATTTATGCACTCTCTTACATAGTTTATAAAGTATAACACAACACACAATTCCAAGGCAATGGCATACAAATAACTAACACTTCAATCAACGAGCATCATGTTGGTAAGAACTTATCTAATCTTTATTCTTCACATTTTTAACCACTTTGTAGACGGAACTTGTCATAAACTCACCCATCCTGGTGGAAACAAGCTTCTTTTTTGCAGGAAAAATAGTTGCAGGTTTCATCTTTGTCATATCTCCTCCCTTTGTGCTGTTCTTCTGGTAGCTAACTTGTTGAGCTTTGTCTGCCATTGTATTTATCTTTGTTTGCAAAGCTTTCCACAATCTCCGTAGACTATTGTTGTGAATTTATCTTTCTTTACGTTTTAGTCTATATACTTGAGATATAATGAGTAATCTTTCTATTCTCAAACATTTAACACTTGTGTCACTTTTTATTAGGGCAATTATGTTGGAAGAAACCCTCACAATATACCAGATTAAGCAAACAATCAACCACTGCAGATTTGAACAGACAATTGTTCGGACTCTTTCTTCAATTAAAACATGACACTACAATCAAGAACTTGCAGGAATTAAATACTACCCTAGACCTGTTGCCCACTACTTGAACGTGATAAGAAACTGACCCAAACTAGCCCTACAATTAGGAAAACATGACCCACAACTGACCCACTACTTTGACTCAATTAAACATAAAATAAACATGCTAAAATAAACTAGATGCTGGCCCATGATGCGTGACCCATTAACTTTCTGACCCATATCTGCTGACCCAATTTTGACCTATCAAGATTATCCAATACTCACCCCCATAATCTTGACATCGACCCGTTTCTTCAAAGTAGAGTGGGTTCATCTTCATGGATCAAGTTGGCTTCTTCGTTCGTGTCTTTCCACTTCGTGCACTCATTAGCAAAATGCCCGAATGCTCCACACTCGTAGCATCTAAATCCACTCTTATCATCTCGACCCGAGCCTCTTCCTCCTCTTCCTCGACCTCTTTCACCTCTACCATAGCCTCTTCCGCAGCCTCTTCCTCGTCCACTACTTCCATCATACTTTTGTTCGGTCATCAAAAGTTGGCCTTGTTCTTCTTCCTTTTCACCACGGCTCTTTCTTCTTTCTTCATACGACTTAAGCCTTCCTACCACTTCATCAAAGAGCATTGAATCCAAATCGAAACATTGCTCAATCGAAGTTACAACTTGAAGATAGGAGTTTGGCATTGCATCAAGTAACCTTCTCACCATTTCTTCTTCTTCAATTTCGTGCCCGAGACCCCTCAACTTTGAAACCAATCCGCTCACCTTAGAAGCACCATCATCAACGAGTTCTCCTTCCTTCAACCGCAAACCCTCAAGCTCTCTTCTCAATGTTGCAATTCGAGCCGCCCTCACTCGTTCGACACCCAAGTATCGTGTTTTTAAGCCACCCCACACTTTCTTCGGGTCCGTGTGACTCGACATTTGCAAAACCATCTCCTCGGGTATAGCTTGAAACAAGAACGCAAGCGCTTGTTTCGACTTTTTCTGATCCGGTTCTTCTCCTAAATTCCTTGTTTCGACGGTCTCCCATAAGCCGTGAGCATCCATGATCGCCTTGACTCTTACCGCCCAAGTCGGATAGTTCGTAGGGGTCAGAGTCGGGACTTGAAACGAAAACGAACCTGCTTCTTTTGCCTGTACAATGGCCATTCTGCTGCGTTTTTTTTTTTTTTTTTTTTTTTTTCTGGGACCTGCTGCGACTTGCTCCGATTTCTTACTTTCTTGCTATAAATTCTTGCTTCTGGAAACTTGCTACTTTCTTTCTTCCCGGGAAATTTTGATGTCTTGCTTATCTTGCTATCTTTCTTTGATTCTTGCTGTGACTTGCTATCTTGCTTCGTTTCTTGCGGTCACGTGGCTTAACTTGCAGCCTTCTTGCTTCAATATCTTGCTGAAATAAAAACTTGCTTTTCTGATCACTTAATGATCAATCTTGCTGCTACTTCATCTCTTTCTTGCTACGAATCAGGTATGAGCCTAGGGCTCTGATACCAAGTGTTGGAAGAAACCCTCACAATATACCAGATTAAGCAAACAATCAACCACTGCAGATTTGAACAGACAATTGTTCGGACTCTTTCTTCAATTAAAAAATGACACTACAATCAAGAACTTGCAGGAATTAAATACTACCCTAGACATGTTGCCCACTACTTGAACGTGATAAGAAACTGACCCAAACTAGCCCTACAATTAGGAAAACATGACCCAAAACTGACCCACTACTTTTACTCAATTAAACATAAAATAAACATGCTAAAATAAACTAGATGCTGGCCCATGATGCGTGACCCATTAACTTTCGGACCCATATCTGCTGACCCAATTTTGACCTATCAAGATTATCCAATAAATTAAACATATTATTAGCTGCCAGAACTTGATCGATCAACTTGAACCCTGTTCCTTGGAATTTATCTTATAGTTGTTGTTCATAGTTTTAGCCAATTTGGTGAAAGAGCCAGCCATATAATAGGCCATTCTTGTCTAAACAAGCTTCTTTTTTGCCTGCAAAACTGTTGCAGCTTTAGCATTAGTTGACCCTCCTCCCATCCTATTTTTAAGGTGTTTAAATTTGATGCTCGGTCGATCTGCCATTTATTTAGTTTTTTACAAAACCTTTCTCCAAATACAACTAACAATTATAAATGTTCTATACGAAACCAAACACTTAATACAGTTCTGAAACGATTATGCGCTCTAATATATACTGGTAGAGCTTCCCACACCTCTTAAATCACGTGTGTGAGCCGTGGCCTATAAACTGGAACTAATACAAACGTACTATTATTATTATTTGTTTTTTCAAGTGACAAATCTATTAATGTAAAAGAACATATAATGTGTTAAATCATAAGAATTCAATTTGGTAAGTATGAAACACTAAAAACATACTTTTTGTTTACAGTAGGGGGAAGTTTTTTATACACTGTATTACATAGTTATAAGCTAAAAGATACATAACAGTGTAACACACAATACACAGTAACTATATAGCACTTCAATCAATGTAAACCATGTTGCTAAGGATTTATCTTATTTTTATTCTTCATATTTTTAGCCACTTTGGAGACAGAACCTGCTATAAACTCACCCATCATGGTGGAAACTTGCTTCTTTTTTGCTGGAATAACAGTTACAGGTTTGGATTTTGTTGTTCCTTCTCCCTTGGTGTTAATCTTGTAGCTATCTTTTCGCGCTTTGTCAGCCATTTAATATATTCTTTTGCCAAGCTTTTCCCAGTCACCTAATTAGAGACTTTGTGTATCAAACCAAATAACCTTAGCAATTCACCAAGGATGATATGTTATAACAGTTCAGAGCCGTGGCTCTTTTCCTTGTTAAAAACCGGGTGTTTTACAAGCTTTGGAGTGTTTTTGGACAAAAACTCACTTGGTTTTGAACTCGTTTTTCTGTGTTTTTCTCGCTTTTTCAGAAGTTAAAACGTGTTCTAAACTGTCGGGTGTGTTAAGGAACGGGTTGGGTAACTTAAAAACTGGTTTTTAAGGTGTTTGGTGATTTCCGACCAAAATTCCGGCTTACTCCGGTACCGGTTTCTGGGTTGATACTTCGGTTTTTCGTTATATTTTATTATTCAAAACCTGTTCTGCATGCAGAAGATATGGTCTGACCATACCTTCTGCCTTCTGCCGAAAGTGTTCACCAACCCATCTACTTTTCACCAACCTGTCACTCTTTGTCAACTGTGTCAGAATCGTTCGAAAGATATCCTTCGAAGTCGAAAGATCATCTTTCGATCAAAGGAGGTTCGACAGATTATCATCTTTCGAGCATCCTTCGAAGTCTGTGTCTTATCCTTCGATTCAAGGAATCTTTTCGAAACTTACATCTTTCGGTCTACAGTTCTTTTTCGAAAGATAAGGATCCTTCGTTTGGGGAATCTTTCGAAATCATTGTTTCTTTTTCGAAAGATAAGGATCCTTCGGTAGGAGAATCTTTCGAAATCTTTGTTCGAAATTCAACAGTGATCTTTCGAACACTGTTGATCTTTCGAACAAGTCTTGATCTTTCGATTCCAGTCTGTTTATGTTTAACAAGTTGTGATTTTCAAGTATTATTTTTCTTGATCAAAAATGAATCCGGCCTGGGGTACTCCGTCAAATACAGAAAACAAGTATAGAAGCAGTGAGGATTTATTTAGGGAAATGTACTATGGAACTCCGTCTCCCGCACCGGCAGCTTCGCAAGCTAATGCTACATCTACCGGTCAATGGGCATTCGTATCAAATCAAGCTCCAAGTGTTCAAAGCATTTTGCTAAGCGAAAGTGAAACGGGAAGTTTGAATAGGCCTCCAAAGTTGATGCACTTAAGTGAATATCCGGGATGGTTTGGTAGATTTCATACATACGTCCTTGGTCAAAATACAGAACTGTGGTTGCGTTTCATCACAGATTTTGATCAAACAATAGAGGTTGCCGCTTCATCTGCTGCTACATTTGCTGATCTTACGGAAGATCAGAAGAAGGTCTATGACTTAGAGAAGAAAGCGTATGCCATTCTTACTCAGGCGTTAAGTAAAGACATTTATCATCAATTTGTCAATTACAAGACAACAAAGAGGTTGTGGGACGCATTGAAGACAAGGGGCGTGGGAAATGAAGCGACACGTCAATTGAGAAAAGACTTGCTAAAGAAAGAGTTCGATGGTTTTTCTTGTATGGAGAATGAATCTTTAGGAGATTTGACAAGTCGATTTAATCATTTGCTGTCTGAATTGTCAAATTTTGAGGTTGTTACACCTTCAGCAGAGATTGTGAAAAAGTTTGCAGATGCGTTGCCACCTCAATGGAATACTTTCTTGGAAATCATGAAGTGCAATGGCACGTTAGCTACAACAAGCTTCAATGACTTTGTTCAAATCTTGGAAAACAAGAATCAGGAAGAAACTCTCAAAGCGAAAAGAGTTCCAGTGCCACAAAATCCTGAGATGTATTATGGAAATTCTAGCACTTCTACAAAACCTTCTTCACATGCTCCAATTCAAACAGCGTTTGTGTCTACCACTGACATGTATGGCAATACTGTTCAAGTTCCAGTCCTTCCAAAAACAGACATGTATGGAAATCCGCTTGAACCTGTTCCTCAACAAGTACCACAACAGCAGAGCCAACGACTTATCAGAACTACACATATGTACGGAAATCCGTTTGAACCAGCTTCTCAACCAGCACCACAACAGCCTATCAGAACAACTGATATGTACGGGAATCCACTTCCTCCTCAACAGCAAGCATGTTATGGAAGCATATCATCTGCTAGTCAGCAATCAAAGCCAAATACAGTACGGCTCGACACCTCAAGCTTTTCTAAAGTCAGTGTGGAAGTAGCAAAGGAACACATGGAGCTGCTAAACACTTTGGTGAGCGCATACTGTGGATTGGTAGAAGGTCAGATTGGCAACATTAATCTGACACAAGAAGACTATCAGCAGATAGATAAAGAGGAGATGGAGATGATGGACATCAAATGGGCCTTTGCCAGTGCTGTTAGGCGAGCAAAGGATTTCATGGAAAGAACGGGCAGAACCAGCTTGGAAAGTAAGAAAGACACCAAGTATGGGTTTGATAAACAGGCTGTTAAATGCTTCAATTGTGGTGAACATGGTCACTTCAAACGTGAATGTATGAGGCCATCTCAACATGGAAACCAGAATCCTTTCAGAGGTCAAGGCAACAGGGGAAATCAGAACCAAGTAAGGAACAATGAGCGAATCTTGGTGCCTGTCAACAACCAAAGTCAAGCAGGACCATCTAATGCCAACCAGGCACTTGTGGTTCAAGTAGATGAAGGATGTGATTGGTCAATCCAGTTGGGAAATGATGCTCCAGATGGAACAGCTTGTTTTGCTGAAATTGTCAAGGATCTTAAACACGCCAGTGGTGGAGAATCTTCCACCAATGGTGATGAATCTTCTGAAGATGAAGACTCTTCTGGTTATACTGGAAGTTCAGATGAAATGTCCTCGGGTTCAGGGAATGATCAGGAAGATGACACATCAAGTGCGTCAGTCGATGCAAATATTGATGAGCTATTGGATGAAGCTGCAGCAGGAATTCAAAGAAGATCTATTTTGGTGGATCAAGCTGCTTATTCTTCGTCTTCTCTCCATTCAGCCTTTATGGCTAATGTCGACAGTTCATCAAGTCAGGTATGTGTCGATGAACCCACTTCTGTTAGCTGTGATAACTGTGATAGTTTAAATGTTAAATGTGCTGATTTAGAGGCAAACATGTCTGAGTTGCAAGGCAAACATGATGCTTTACAAGCTAGTTTGTTTGACTTGCAAGACAAACATGTGTCATTGAATGATAAGTGGTGTGAAGTGCAAGGCAAACACGAGGCTTTACAAGCTAGGAGTTTAAATCGATGATTGAAAAATTAAAGAAAGATAAAACCGAGCTAACAAAAATGGTTTCCAGAAAACAAACTGACATTAATTTGTATATAACTCGCCTTGAGGTAATGCAAAAGGAAATGGCTTGTGTTAAAACTGAAAGTGAGGCGATCCGACTCAAGTTAGACAGTTATTTAAGCTCTAGCTATGTGTTGGATCACATCATTGATGTACAGAAAGAGAAACGGGATGTCACATGCATAGGTTACAAGAAATGTCCACCACCCGTGAGAAATAATTATGATGCCATGCCTGATGAGGAATATAGAACTCACTTTGAACCATCTGTTCCTCTAGATGTTAATGAATTTGCAACAGGACTCGGATACAAGAAAGAAGTATCATCAGATTCGGATGTGTCAGCAGATACTTTTGTAACTGCTGAACCGAATCAGACTCCTCCAGTTGTGATTGAGGATACCGATTCTTCTGATGATGAATCTGATGATACTGATTCGGAAAAGTCTGATGTGGTAGTCAAAGAAGAGGACATACCTCTTGAGAATCATATTCTATGTGATCCTCCCGCAAAACCTGCTAAGACTGTTCCAACCGAGTCCACATCTGCAAAAGAGTCGGAGAGTGTGGATTTGCTGTACACTCTGGTTGGTGATGATAAAGTTTATTCAGACAAAGATTTTCCTATTAAGAATGTTAATCAATCATTAATCAGTAAAGTCTTTGAAAATTCAACAAGTAAGTTTTTGGGAAAGACAGGATCACGTGTTACAGTAACACAGTGCCCTCCTATCCCCAAGGCTGAAGTTAGAAAACAATTTGGCAATCAACAATTACCGACAGTGCAAAAACATCAAAATCATGCCAAACCAAAAGGGAAATTACCGGCTCAAGGTCAAAGGAAGCCGAATCAAAAGAAGAAAAAGAATGTGAACTTTGTGAAATCTAAAGGAACGGACAAAATTGAAACGTTTGAAAACCAATCTATCTTAGATTTTGTCAAGAAAGCAACTGTGATGAAAAGAAATGAACCAAGTTGTTCGAAACCTAGTACCTCGAGATCACAAAGTTCATCTTCATCATCGGCAAGACGATCACATGATACTTCGGGGTTTGTTGAACGAAGATCATGTTTTGAATGTGGTACAATTGGGCATATCATTCGAAATTGCCCGTATCTTCATAAATTAAAAGCCAAAGAAGATGATCCCCGTGACAAAACTGACCGCAAACGATCTGTTTCTGTAAAACAAGATCCCCGCCTTGTAAAAGAAAGGGAAAAGAAACAGAAACGCCAACAGGTCAAGAAAATTGAAAAGGCAATTAAAACCGATGTGGTTCAAAAACAATCTGTTTCAGTTAAGGCAGAAAATTCGAAATTTTCAAAAACTTCAAACAATCACGAAGTTAAATTGTTAAACAATGACACTGGTAAACCAAAACAGACCTGGAAACCAAAAACGGTTAAAAATTCAGGGGGACCATCACAATTTTCGAATCATCAAAGAATAGAAGTTATTGTTATTGATGAAAATGGAAGACCCAAGACCACAATGGCTTGGGTCCCCATCTCCAACTAATTTTGTGAGTTCATGTGCAGGGTGTTCCAGGAGGAACTATCAGTAGTCATTGGATTGTTGATAGTGGGGCATCCAGGCACATGACAGGCGACATGAAGCTTCTCTACGACGTTAAATCTATTAGAGGAGGTTATGTTGCTTTTGCTGGGGATAAAGGCGGATACATTACGGGTGAAGGAATGATTTCCAACGGGGTTGTTAGTTTTGACAAGATCAACTTCGTACAACAACTTGATCACAATCTTCTTAGTGTTTCTCAAATTTGTGATAAGCAGTTCTCAGTACACTTTGATGCAAATGGATGTTATGTGCTGAAACCCGGCTTCAAGATTCCGAAAGAATGGATTCTCTTGTCGGCTCCAAGGATAAATGATCTGTATGTCCTTGATATGAGCCAAGCTATCACAACGTCTGCACAAGCAACTTGTTTCGTTTCCAAAGCCACAGAAAAAGACTCAATCTCTTGGCACAGACGAATGGGTCACATTCACTTACGCAAAATGAATCATTTGGTGTCAAATGAATTAGTGAATGGTGTTCCTCTTAAAACCTTCCATCTTCAAGACGTCTGTGTCTCGTGCCAGAAAGGAAAACAAACGAAGAAGCGACACCCTACAAAGAAAATCAACACGGTGGCTATTCCTCTTGAACGTTTGCACATGGATTTGTTCGGTCCTGTCAAGCACAAAAGTATTAGGAATGATCAATATTGCCTCGTGATAACTGATGATTATTCAAGATTTTCTTGGGTGGCGTTCATGGCACATAAGAGTGAAACCTTCGGTATTATCAAAAACTTGATCATTAAGATTGAGAATCTATATAAGTTGAAGGTTAGGCGGATACGTAGCGATAATGGTACTGAATTCAAAAATCATGCCATGGCGGAGTTTTGCACTTCAAAAGGTATTCTTCACGAATTTAGTGCAGCCTATACTCCTCAACAGAATGGCGTCGCTGAACGTAAAAACCGCACATTGATCGAGACTGCTAGGACTATGTTGGTAGAGTCACAGTTGCCGATTCCCTTCTGGACTGAAGCTGTGGCCTCTGCATGTTATACGTTGAACCGAGTCCTCACAGTCAAAAGGCACAACAAGACCTGCTTTGAGCTTATCAACAAACGGAAACCAGATTTGTCTTATCTTGAACCGTTTGGAGCTCCGTGCACAATAATCGATCCTAATGGAAAGTTTGGGGCATGAGCAATTGATGGATACTTTCTTGGGTATTCCACCCCGAACTTAAGAGTCTGGAATCTAGAGACTAAAAGGGTCGAGGAATGGTCTGAAGTCAGAGTACAAAGGCACACTTTACCAGTCAAAAATCCTGGTCAGCCTTGGATGTTTGAGTACGATGACTTTTTCAATTCGATCAATGTTGAAGCAGTTGAAGAAAATGCTGCGGCAAGGATGTTTTTCGAGAGTGACAATGCAACAGATTCACCGTTGGTTCGTCCCATTATTGTCAATCAAGAACCATCTTCAGTGAACAACAATGCTCTCGACAATGAGGATTTTCACGATGCTACCGAATTGAACGAATCTTCAGAGGATGATGAATTCCTAGATGCAGATCAAGAAGCTCCAATAACAGCTGTTCATGGTACTTCAGAAGGTACTCCTCCAGTGGGCGTTCCTGGAACAGCTGAAGCTACTGCATCATCCTCTTCGTCAATTCCGGGCATTGAATTAGTTGTTGATCTCAATCTCAACAACCTGGGTACAAATATTCCAGTTCAAGATAATCCAGAGACAAGGATTCACAATACCCATCCTCAACAAAACATCATCGGAAATGTACAAAGTGGCGTTCAAACAAGAAACATGTTGCGAAACAACAACAATGCAGGCTTGTATGCGGCGATTAGAGAATCTGGTCAACAAAATGATTGGTCCTTCGCGTGTTATGTCTCACAGGAAGAGCCAAGAACTTGGAAAGATGCTTTGAAAGATAGCTTTTGGGTTGAAGCGATGCAGGAAGAACTGCAACAATTCCAGAAGCTTGGTGTCTGGAAACTCGTAGAGAAACCTGCTGGTTACAAGAAGATTGGTACCCGTTGGGTGTTTAAATGCAAAAAGGATGACCGTGGAATCGTTATTCGAAACAAAGCAAGGCTAGTCGTTCAAGGTTTTCGTCAGATAGAAGGGATCGACTACAACGAAGTGTATGCACCTGTTGCACGTCTAGAAGCAATTCGGATCTTTCTGGCTTATGCCTCATTCAAAGGTTTCAAGGTATACCAGATGGACGTCAAAAGTGCATTCTTACATGGTGTGGTGGAAGAAGAGGTGTACGTCGAACAGCCTCCAGGTTTTGAAGATCCTATCCATCCCGATCGGGTTTGGTTGCTCAACAAAGCTCTCTATGGTCTTCATCAAGCACCGCGAGCTTGGTACGCAACCTTATCTAATTATTTGCTGGAGAATGGATTTCGCAGAGGTCTTATCGATTGTACTCTTTTCGTCAAAGAACAAGATGGAGATCTTCTACTGGTACAGGTATACGTTGATGATATTATTTTTGGTTCTACTAATGATGTTTTGTGTAGGAGTTTCGAGCGCATTATGCAGGATAAATTCGAGATGAGTGCTATGGGGGAAATGACTTTCTTTTTGGGCCTACAAGTACAACAAACCGAGTCTGGGATATTCATCCATCAGACTAAATATGTTGGTGACATCTTGAGCCGGTTCCAGATGTCTGATGCAACGCCCATCGGTACCCCATTGCCGCAAAATCACGGAATTACTCCAGACTTGAAGGGTCAAGATGTTAGCCCCTCATACTATCGCGCAATGATCGGATCTCTTATGTACCTCACAGCATCAAGACCAGATATAATGTACCCAACGTGCCTGCTTGCCAGATATCAAGTGAACCCGAAGGCATCACATCTTGCAGCTGTAAAAAGGATTTTTCGTTATTTGAAGGGTTGCCCTGACACCGGTCTGTGGTACCCTAGGGATAATAACTTTGACTTGATCGCATTCAGTGATTCTGATTTTGGCGGATGCAAAATCGACGGCAAATCCACAACGGCTGGATGTCAGTTTTTGGGAAATCGCCTAGTCACATGGCAGTGCAAGAAGCAGACGTGCGTCGCTACATCAACATGCGAAGCTGAATACATTGCTGCCTCAAGTTGTTGCTCCCAAGTCCTGTGGATCCAACAACAAATGCGCGACTACGGTTTTGAATTCCTAACTACTCCTATTTACGTTGATAATTCTGCTGCCTTACAGATCACTAAAAATCCTGTGCAGCATTCAAAGACTAAGCACATCGACATTAAGTATCACTTCATACGTGATTGCTTTGAGAAAAGGCTAATCGATGTTGCTTATGTCCACACCGATGACCAACGTGCCGACCTTTTTACCAAAGCATTTGACAAATCAAGATTTGACTATTTATTATTGGTAAACGGCATTAAGGTCAAGCAAGAGTAAACCAACATCGGAAAATCATTTTTGTAAATACCTTTGTGTTTTAAATGTTATCTTAGTTTATTGATTTTAGGGGGAGTAAATCCAAAATTTGAAAATCCAAAAACATCGAAAAATTTCATAAACACAAAAACAATAGAAAAACAAAAATGAGTTTCCTGGCGAGCAAAAGAGAAAATGATAGTACATCAGTGGTCTGTCTAAACCTCTTTAAACCTTAAATGAAAAACGATAAGCAGCTCTATATAAGATGTATCGGTAGGCTCACAATCATTTTAAAGTGTGCAGGGTGATATAAACTTAAAACCGACTGAAGACTGGGTGGGAACCATTCATTGGCATATGGTCTTGGTACCGAAATTTCGTTTGAGAGATTGCCGAGGTTCTGAGATATTCGGTCTTTATGCTGCTTATCATCTGGGTATCATGGTTGTATCTTTTACCGAAAAAAAATAACGGGGACGCAAGTCTAGATCTTCCATGATACTATACATACGTGTACATATTTCATACTGCATTCGACCTCAATAAGTGATCAACAATCACATGTCCCTCAAAATAAGTGATAATATATCACATTTATCCGGGAGTCAAGTTCGTCTCTCTGCTGTACGAAAGTACTGACCTGTTCACGGACTTGCTCCTGTGCCCTCATGCATCTGAAAATCAAGCTCCTCATCAATAAGTGATTCTATCACATAGGGCTTGTTTTCAAATCAAAATAAATGAGAATCTCACATCATATACGGTTAAACAGATGATAATCGGTATACTCACCGGTAAGATGAACCCTCGTGCATACCTTGATACGGGAATGTGTCGTGATGTGGATGAACACCGGTCGGTAAGTATAAATCATACCTTAACGTATCCCCTCGCCATGATTACATCTGATAAGTTGAGCTTATGTGGACAACAATACCGATAATTGTTATAGGATGCTTATCTTAATGTTAACTAATAGAACAACAAGAGCGTTTTGGCATGACCGTACACTGATATGATTCTCTTACCCTCGAAACTCGCAAAAAGAATGTTTGTATATATTTATTTACTGCTTTCAGTCTTTAAATTTGAAATATTCAAAAAGCCAAAAAGATTTTATTTCTGTTTTATTTTCGATCGTACGATGTTGGAGCTCGAGTCTTCGTTACCTGAAACCTGAACGAAAACCGAAAACGACTAAATCTTCATAAACGGTCGAAATTTGCAAGTTTTGAAAGTTAAAAACTAAAATTGATAAAAATTGTTAAAACTTTCAAACTGTCGGACGGTGTTTGATTGAACAATGGTCACATGTGTGTCGTTTGCTTATGATATTCCAAGCAGTTGTTCTCATTACGCGTTTAGATTTCTTGCATGTGCAGATTCTAAAGGCAAGGAGAACATGGTCGATGACAAAGCCTCGGAATGAAGACACGACGTGAAGGCACTCAAGTGATGAAGATGATCGAGTTGCCGCTGACCATCATCAATACCACAAGGATCTCAATTCATAACGAACAAGTATTTCACGAGCATAACTCAAGGGGGAGCTTATGTTAAGGGGGAGTTTGTCAACACACTTCCTACATGAAACGGGGAGTTTGTTGGTACACCTTCTGCTTTCAAGACGTGAAGACTTTAAAGATCCTCCGACATTGAAGACTTGAAAGGACGTCAAAGTTGAAGACACAAAGATCGAGACAAAGTTATAAAGATAAAGACAAAGCTACAGCCAAGGGGGAGTTTGTTGGTGCACTTGTGTCTGTACTTTGTCTGTATTTTGTCATGATACCAAACGATGTCTTCGTTAGTCCTGTAAGTTTGACCAAGTCAACCATCCTCCGGTTTGACCTGGTCAAACAGTTAGAACATTGGTTTGAAAGCTGTTAGCGTCGAAGGATAGATCATCGAAGGATTGCTTATATCCTTCGATGTGCTCGAAAGATAACCTTCGATGGATGGATCTCGAAAGATCTCATCCTTCGAGGTACATGTTGATCGTTCGAGCTGTTTCTGGTCGATAAATGATCCTTCGATCAGCTATCTGATCCTTCGACCAGACCATGCTGTGTTCGGGTATATATACCCATGTTGTGTATTCATTTCATTTGGAGCACTTCAGAGAGACAGAAAAATAGATAGACAAAAGGAGAGAATTCTGTTGAGAGCATTCTGTCCGGAACACACACACACGAAAGTTTGTGAGAGTTTGCAAAACTGATTTGTAAACATTGAGCTTGTAACCGAACCTTTCATACGTTTAATACAAGTGGTGTTAATCGGTGAAGTCTTGTGTTGTGTTTGTTCTTGTTTATGCTTGTTTCTTTCTCGGTTTGCATGCTAGCTTGGATTCCGCACTCGCTAGTGTGTTAGATATAACAAGGAATAGGTTTAACCTCAACCTCCGAGGGACCTACAAACCAAATACCTTTAACATTTCACAAAGGATGATATGTTAGGTTATATACAAGTGGAGTTCTTCACATATCATCAAATGATGTGTGCGACTCCACCAATGTCCTCGAACTTCCACCTATTTTTCATTGTTATTGTTGGGTAATTTACATAGTTTGCGATGGCTTGGCGAACAAATATTCTAGAACATTGTGACAACCCGAAATCTCAAGGTCCTTCCTCTACGCATCACTTGTTTCACCATCCTGTTTTCACAATTCGTTTTACATTGTAACATGTGCACGATATATGAATGATTAAAGTATATCTATGTTTGGTTGTTACATGAAAACTTAGGAGTTGTTTAATGTTTAGACATAACGTGTTTATGTTTCTTAACTTTGGGCCGCACACCACACTTAAGCCGACAAAGAACTCAAGTCGACGAAGAACTGGTTCTTCGTTGACTGTCTTTGATGAAGAACTAGGGTTCTTCGTCACAACCACTCCTTGACAAAGAAGGTTCTTCGCCAAGAAGGTCTTTCGCCAAAAGGGCACTCGGCCCAGGTCCATTCGTGGCCCAGAATGGGCCCGGCTGTTATTTTGTTTGCATAACCTTTCATAACCTGCAAAACTTAAACATCAAACCCTAAAGTTCTCTCTCCCTCTCCTCCCTGTTCGACGACAATTTTGGGTCCCGAAGCCCTTCGTTTCGAACAAACTAATCACTTCGGCATCACGGTTAGTGTCTATCATTGTTAGTTGCTAGAATCCTGATGTTGTGACTTTATGTAAAACTAGGATTTCATCTATAAGATAGTAAATCTAGAATATGTGATTGATTATGGTGTTAAACTATTTTGGATTTAGTGATTAGAAACTCGGGGTTAACAAACTGATAGATTTGTTAGATTAGCATAATGATTCACATGATAAGTTGTTAGTTATGATTTGTATGATGAGCGGGAACTGTTACGTTTTGAATGGATTGGGATGGTTGATGATTGTTCATAATTAGGGTGCATAATCATGGTTAAAAAGTGTCATTTAATCTGATTGGAAAACTGTCAAACTTGTTAGCATCTGTTACGGCTGAAACTAAGGCGAAATTTAACCGTCTGATGATGGCAGCGACGAAAGACTCCCCCAACGAAGAACGTAATTGACGAAGAACATGGTTCTTCATTGACTAGTTCTTGGCGAACCACTAGGGTTCTTCGTCACACACATTGTCGACGAAGAATAGTTCTTCGCCATGGAAGTATCCCACGAAGAACTGGTTTTTCGTAAAGATGCTGCTAGTGAACAATCATACAGAACAGTTTAGACAGCAAATGTGTCCACATAACATAAGGTTTTGAATAGTTTATGATGTGTAAGAGGATGAATCTTTATGTTTCTAAAGTTTTATTTGATGCATGCTAATTATGAGTGAGGAACCTGATTTGGCTCGTGTGAGTAGCAAACTCACCTGTTAAGTGTTGTTATGTGACATGCATGTCAGATGTGGACTTGTATGATATTTGAGTACCTGCTATGTGTTATACGGTGATCTTTGCGGTGAATGAAATCTGCAAAAATATTTGACTTAATTGATTACGAAACTGATATTATTGGTAAACACGGTAGGGTTTGGTTGACCAACTTGGAACGGGTAACTTAATATACCGAGCAAAACTAAGGTGAATTCATTTCTCTTGAGCATGCGTCCCGGTGGGTGTAATTGTATTGCTGGGGACAGAGTGAAGTATGCTTCGGGCACACTTGAAGATGGTGCCTTGACTTGGTGGAATTCCCAAGTCCAAATGTTGGGTATTGAAATGGTGAACGCGACTACTTTGAACGATTTCAAGGAACCGATGCGAGAAGAATAATGCCCTCGAGATGAGATCCAAAAGTTTGAGAATGAGTACTACAAATTGAAGATGGTAGGCTCTGAAATTGAGGCATACACGAAGCGATCTCATGAGCTTGCGAACATGTGTCCTAATTTATCGCGACCACCACATCGTAGGATTGAACTGTACATCAATGGTCTAGCACCACAAGTCAAGGTTTTGGTCAATGCAGCGAATCTCGACAACTTGCCTCGAATCATCCGCTTAGCCAACAAGATCACCGACCAGGAGGTGGAGCGTGGCTCGCTGCCACCACGTGTTTCTACTACTGCCTCTTTCGCTACAGCTGTTACTCCTGCTACTGATAACAAACGCAAATGGAATGATGCGGAAAAAGTGTCCAATTCAAATCAGTCACAGAAGAAGCCAGATAATAGTATCGATCGTAGTTTTAGTGAGTCGTCGTCCGTTAACCAAAATCAGAGCAACAACTCGAATCAGGGCTCTTACGCGGGGAAGCAACCAAAGTGTAAAAAGTGCAACTACCATCATCGAGGACCGTGCACTCGAATTTGTCACCGGTGCAACAAGGTGGGGCATATGGCAAGGGATTGCAAGGCCTCGCTCCCTAAGCAGCAGCAGCAATCTCCACAACAACAGCAGCCACATCAACAGGAAAGGCAACAACCACAACAGAACCAGGGAAATCGTAAGGGGTGTTTTCAGTGTGGGGACGAGGGTCATTTTAGGAGGGATTACCCTCAACTAAATCAGAATGCTGGGAATAATAACAACAACACTAGGAACAACAACGGGAACAATGGTGGGAATGGTGAGCGTGGAAGAGTGTTTACTATTGGTGCTGGGGAAGCTAGGAATGATGGCAATGTGGTGACCGGTACGTTTTCTGTGAACAATCTATTTGCTTCTGTTTTATTTGACTCTGGTGCCGATTGGAGTTATGTGTCTTTGGGGTTCAGTCGTCAGTTAAGGTTGACTCCTACACCTCTTGTAAACAAACACGTAGTAGAATTAGCTGATGGCCAATCAATTGAAGCTTCACATGTTCTTTTTGGGTGTAAACTCGATCTTATGGGTCAAGTGTTCAACATTGACCTACTTCCCGTTACTCTTGGAAGCTTCGATATAGTCGTTGGCATGGACTGGTTGTCTAAGCACTAAGCGGAAATTCTTTGTAAGGAGAAAATTGTACGTATCCCCCTCCCCAGTGGAGAATCCCTGTTGGTCCAAGGTCACCAAAGCGGAGCAAAGGTTAACCTTATCTCAGCCATGAAAGCCCAGAAGTGTTTACGTAAGGGCTATCCTGCTATTTTAGCATTTGTTACTGATACTCAGTCTGAAGAGAGGAAAATTGAAGACCTGCCAGTTGTTCATGAGTTTTCCGAAGTATTTCCTGAAGAACTTGCTGGTTACCTCCACACCATCAGGTGGAATTTCAGACTGATCTTACGCCAGGAGCACCCCCGATTGCTCGTGCTCCTTATCGTCTTGCACCAGGAGAGTTGCAAGAACTGTCAAACCAATTCCAAGAACTGTTGGATAGAGGTTTTATCCGACCTAGTTCTTCACCTTGGGGAGCCCCGGTCCTATTCGTGAAGAAGAAAGATGGATCCTTTCGTATGTGTATTGATTATCGGGAACTCAACAGGGTGACTGTCAAGAACCGCTATCCTTTACCACGTATCAACGACCTGTTTGACCAGTTGCAAGGGTCCAGTTTTATTTAGAAGATTGATTTAAGATCAGGCTACCATCAGATGAGAGTCCGAGAAGAGGATGTTCCTAAAACAGCTTTTTGAACACGGTATGGCCATTATGAGTTTCTGGTTGTTAGGATCTGAGTTTGGTTTTGATTGTGTTTTATGTTTGAATTATGATGAAGATGAATGAGTTGTGCAGCGGAATTAAGATGAAAGCAAACTTTTCACAATCAAACATGAGAATTGTTTTAACATACAAGTTTAACATTGAACCGAATGATTGAATTTAACTTCAACAACGATTACAATTTGCAAGTATGCAACAAACTCCCCCTCAGCCTAAGCTCACAGTATTTGTTCGTGTAGGAAGAAGATAGTGAAAGAGCTAATAGAACAGTACAGAGCACTGTTCTATTTATAGGCACTAGCAAACCACTAAAGCATCTAAGCTGATTTCACCATGAAAGTGACATCTAACCTCCTAACAAACTCTAACCTCTGATCTATACAACCTCTGCTATGCTAACTACTGTTATTACATTTCATTACATAAAGACATCTAAACTACTGCTGCATCCTTCCACTTATGTGAACCCAGCAGTACTTGTCATGATCAGCAGAGCTTGACTCAAGGCAGTAGATTGAACATCAGAGCTTTAGTCTTCCATCAGTGTTTTACTTGATCAGCAGTTTGAAGGTCAGCAGTTTGTACGATCAGCAGATAGGAGGTCAGCAGATGTTGAAACTACTTTCAAGGGGAGAGACTTGTATACATAACATCTGCTTATTCTGGATCTACTGCTCTGATCCAGTTCTGGCTTTAATTATCTGTTCCTTTGGTAGGGTTCAATCCCAACAATCCCCCCCTGGAACAGATAATGCCAAAACTCTTCATTGTTTGTAGATCTTTATTGCCTCATCAGCAGTTCCCTTATTTTCCCTTTGAGTTGTAACTCAAAGGCTAAGGCATATGTGTCATCATCATCCCTGCTAAGTGGAAGATCAAGGAGATCCTTCAAATCTTCAAGACTTAGGCCAAGTGCTTGTTCCCTTGTTATTTTCTTCACTTCTCCACTATACTTGAACACTGTCAGTACGTGGGACTGTTTGTCAGTTTTCCACTTTAGTACTTTTGAGCCTGGTGGGTTTCTTGGGAGATTTTTATTAGATGAGGTGTTTGGAGATGCTAGCCTATTGATGATTGTGTGAGCAGTACTTGCAGGTTGATCCAAACCAAGAGTCTCTACAATCATTTTCTTTATGCCTTCTTTTACAAGGTCATTACCTTCTATTAGCTCTTGGATTGTTTCAGCACCCAACTGTTTTTGTGGCCTTCTTTTAAAGATGGCTGCAGCAGCTTGAGCAGTGGATCTCCTGATTTGCAGCATTGATGGTCATTTTGAAACCTCTGCTTCAGGATAGTCAGGCTTTTGTGGAACTGTGGGATCTTTCTTCCTTAATTCCTCCAACCTTTTGTAGGTGGCCCTGACTATATCTTCTTTCCATCTTGCCACTTGATGTTTAGACCCATAGTCAGCAGCAACTAATTCCTCTTTCATTCTCTTTAGCTCTAGTGTGTTTTCAGGCACATTCTTTTTGTACTTTGACCAATCTGGAGGAGTGTGTTTGACCTTATTTTTCATCATTTCTTGAATCCTGGCTGCTTCTTGTTCAAGCTCAGGAATGGTCCACTCCTTGTACATATGCTTTTCTCCCTTGTACTTCTTTGTAGCCATGATGCTTTCAACTTAATCTTTTCTCAGGGATTCATCTGCCTTTTCTGATATTTGCTGACACACATTCTTTGCAAATTGTTCCAAAGATCTGACTTATGTGAGCAAGTATTGATAATTCTGCTGAATTTCTCTATCAGATTTTCCTTGTGTATTTCTTTTTGAGATATCCTCTGCTTGCTGAGCCATGATTTTCAAATATTCTTCAATATTGTTAGGCCTGGGATTTCCTTCAACTGATGGCAAACTCCTTTTAGCAGGGTCATCCTCATAATAAAATGACTTGATTTCTTCTCTGACTGCTATGAGCTCAAGAGGAAATTGAACACCTGCAGGAGCTAATGGCTTTTGAATCTGAGCTGATGAGAGAGGAACAGGCTTGGGTATTCTAACAAGTGATAGAGATTTTGAAGATGTTGGTGGTGGTGGTGGTGATATGTCATCATCTTTCAGGATTAGCCTTCTCGTTTTTGGTTGAGGAGAGGCTGATGATATTTTTGGTGGATCAGTGGTGGTAGTTTGAGTGGCAGTGATTTGTGATTGACTAACAGTTGTTGAAACAACTGGTGTTTCAACCACTGTTGTCATTACAACAGATGTTGTAACATCTGATGTCTTCTTCTTTTTGGCAGGACGAGACGGTGGTGATGTTGTTTTTGGTGGTGATGGTGGTTGTGGCAAGGCAGTGGTTGTGGGGTGTGTTGAAGTGATAGCAGAAGTTGAAACAACTGGAGTACCAGCAGATGTTGATACATCAGGAGTTACAAGAACTGTTTGGGTGGAGGTTTGATGTTGGGGGCTTTTGGACGGTGGTTTTGGAGTATGCTTTGTGAGTCTGGATGGTGTGGACTTGGGTTCCCTGACTTTTCTAGTGGGATTTCTTTTTGGCACAGGATTTTGAACATCCTTTAGCCCAGAACAATCCTACGCATTCAGCTCCATGTAAGCTCTTTTCTCCTCATTCCACCTTGACATATCCTTTGCCGCTCTGTCCCTTTTAACACTTGCTACTCCTTCACCAAGTGCATTTTGGGTAACATCAACCTTCTTGCTACCATCTGGCAAAGGAATTTTTCTGGTCATAGCATCCCTTTCTGGTTCAATGTAAAGACCATCATCTATTCCCTTCTTTTTCCACTCCTGAATTTTCTCCCCCTTTTTGGCATTATCTGGGGGTAGTTGATCAATAAAGAGAACAGTTGGAGGAGGAGTGCCAGTGGTTTACAATAGATAGGCCTTTATAGCCTTGATGTCAGCTTGTGTGTTCTTGAACCTAGACTCCATTGTGTTTCTCAGCTCTTGGACATGTTTTGCATGTTGCTGATTAGCCATTTGTTTTTGTTGTTGGAGAAAAGGTTGGAAGAGGTTCCATATCTCATCTGCAACAGATGCTTCTGGTGGAGCAGGTGCTTGAGGTGGAACAGCAGTGGATTGGACCTTTTGTACTGTTAACAACTGTTGCAGCATTTCTTTGATTTCTGCAACAGAAGTATCCAGTTTTTCAACACGTTCCGTCAATTCTATGTACTTTAAACCCTCACCCAATTTAATGGGATCATCTGATTTCCCACTAGCAGTGGTTTTATCAGTGGTTGAGGTAGGGAGTGTACTCCAAACATTAACCACTGATGCCCCTTTTTCTTGGTACTGGGGTCTTCTTCCTTCAACACTTGACAACCTTTTGATGTTGCCAGTGGTCAAAACAAATCCACTGGTGGATGTTAGAGGTGCTATGGAAGGAATTGCCTCCAAGGAAGTCTTATTGATGTAACCACTGTCCAAATGCAAACCAGTGGTTTGAGCACCTGTAGTGGCTGCTTCACTTGGATTACCACCAAGAGTTACTTGTAACTCAAGGGGTGTAACCTCCTCAGGCATTGTTGGTGGGTTAACTATGATTGATACATCAGACCCAGTCATTGGTTGAAGTATATTCTCATTGACATGTGATTGAGAAGGACTGGTTTGTGCCTGGTTCAAATCAATAGCATCCAACAAAAGTTTAGTTGGTGGGGGAATTGTGGATGTGAGGTTTGGTGTAGAAAGAGAATTTTCCCCGGGCATTGGGCTATGGATGATGGAAGCAAGTGATTCCAGAGCATCATATTGTGGTGTCCCAATATGTACAACCTATTCTTTTTTAGAAGAAGCAGCAGGAGTTTCGGTTATGGGTTGAGATATTTGTACCAACTGCTGTGAGGAAGTAGCAGCAGTGGTTTCTTGTGACTTTTGTGTTATCACTGGCAGTTGCTCTGGTATCTCATCCTCCAGAGTTTCTTTTTTGATGGGTTTGGGGGTTTTTGATTTTTCTTTTGCTTTGGCTTTTTGGTGATTTTAGGTGTGGGTTTCAAAGCAGTTGTTTTACTACTTTGATCACCTTGAGCAGTGGGCTCAGCAGCAGATACCTGAGGAGCAGTGGTAGCTGCTAAATTATGCTCAGGCACCTCTGCTTGTGTTTTGCAAGGTGTTGACATCCGTGTAAAAGTTTCAGCAGTTAAGGTGTTCATTTGAAAAGATTCACCTTGTTTTATTGCAAAAGCATCATCCTTACTAATCTTCTTTTGAAAATAATAGCTTAAAAATCTTGGAAAAAGTAAGAATGGCTTTTTATCAACATTTTTAACCAGATCATTAAAGATTTCCTGGGAATAATTGAAATTTTCTTCTTGAAGAATAGCATACCCCAGGTTTTGAATCTTTAATGGTATTTCATTAAAAGAAGTGGTTTTATTTGAAGCCCACAGTAACAGGGTATGAAATAAAAATCTTGTTGCAGGAGGGAAGAATCCTTTTTGTAAGGTATCCCTCTTCATCATTGTATCGGCATACCCTATTTCAATAAAGTCAGTTTTAACTCGTTTTAAGAAACGCAAGTTTTACCTTGTTGATCATCGAGCTGAAAGACTTCTGATATGGATTGTGGTGTGATTTGGAGTGCTTTTCCCTGTAGAGTAGAGTTAATGGCTATGACATCTTCGCCTTGTTTGTCAAGGGTACAATTTTTCCAAAACTCTCTCTGGGTTCGCAGGTAAATGGGAGCATTTGCTGTAAGCAAAGTTTTGTACTTTCACGCACACATGAGATCAATGATGGAATCAAAAGCACCGGTGGTGCCGGGTTTTGAAAGAAGACCCAAAATGTTGTGAGAGGGTTTGTGTGGAATTTCAGTGGGTTTGGCCTTTTGAGAGGCCTCTTTTGAAGATGATTTGGAAGTGGGTTTTGCAGATGACTTCGATTTTGTCATTTTGGAGATGATGATCGAAGAAGGTTGTGAAGAAATTTGAGGAAATGAGATGAAAAACTGCTTTGAGAAGAGAATTTTTAAGAATTCAATTCGACAGTAAAACCATGTTTGGGTTTTGAATGGTGGTTTTATAGAGAAAAAGTGAATGCTGACGTGGCAGCGGTTACAAAAGGTCTGACCACTATGTACTGCCCACATGCCAACCCCTGATTAAATGAAGGACAATACTTTTTATGAAAACTACTGATGAAAGATAGTGGTTACAACGGTAACAGATGGAAGCAGTGGATGATTTTCACTATCAGTGGATAGCATATCAGTGGATAAAACACTGATTTTGAACAATAGTGTTTACCAAGGAAATGAGAGAACAGGGGATGACTTTCAGTAGTGGACCGACTTTGAAGTAGAGCAGACTTTTGAACAAGCAGTGGTTATGGCAGACTTTTAAGGATTTTAATGAAAACTTCATTTTTAGCTATTTTTAAGGATGGATTTTTGATTTTCTGAAAACATTTTAATGCTTTTATTCATAGAAAAACAAGATGTTGCTTGTTATTCCATGTTTAGCATGCCAATCCTAGAGACCAAGCTTTCAAAGGTGGATGTATCTAATGCTTTTGTGAGCACATCTGCCAGCTGGTCTTTAATTAGAACATGATGCAGAGAAATCAAACCTTTTTCATAGCAATCCCTCACAAAGTGATGTCTGATGTCGATGTGCTTGGTGGTTGAATGGGAAACTGGATTTTTGATGATATTTTCTGCTGCCTGGCTATCCAACATGAGTGGTGTTTTTAAGGCAGTGATACCAAAATCCAGCAACTGATTTTGAAGCCACAGGAGTTAGGCTGTACAGCTTGCAGCAGCAATGTATTCAGCTTCAGCAGTGGATGTTGAAACAGCTGCTTGCTTTTTGCTTTGCCAAGAAACCAAGCAATTGCCTAGAAACTGGCACCCTCCTGAAGTGGACTTCCTTGTGGTGTTACATCCGGCAAAGTCACTGTCTGAAAAGCCTGAAAGCTGGATATTCCCATTAGCTGGATACCAGATACCAAGTGTGGGAGCACCTTTTATGTATCTGATGATCCTTTTTACAGCAATGAGGTTTGATTTTCTAGGCGCTGATTGACTTCTTGCACAGACACATGTTGGAAACATGATGTCTGGTCTAGATCCAGTTAGGTACAGTAAGGACCCAATCATGCTTCTATAAAGTGTTTGGTCAATCAGCTCATCCTTTTCATCAGACATGACAAGCTTATTTGTTGACATGGGTGTGCTGCATGGTTTACAATCATTCATATCAAATTTATTTAAAAGTTCTTTAGCAGATTTGCTTTGATGAATGAAAGTTCCATTTTGCATTTGCTGAACTTGGAGACCAAGAAAGCATTGTAGCTCACCCATTGCACTCATTTCAAACTCAGCTGTCATGAGTTGCCAAAACTCTTCACACATTTTATTACATGTGCTTCCAAAAATAATGTCATCCACATAAATTTGGACAATCATTAAATCCTTTCCTCTCCATTTTAGAAACAGTGTTTTTTCAATGGTACCTCTTTTGAAACCATTTGAGAGTAGAAAGGTGGAAAGAGTTTCATACCAGGCTCTAGGTGCTTGTTTCAAGCCATACAAGGCTTTGTTTAGCCTGTAGACATGATCTGGATAAAATGGATCCTCAAAACCTGGAGGTTGACAAACATACACCTCTTCTTGAATTGTACCATAGAGGAAAGCACTTTTGATATCCATTTGGAACACCTTCATGTTGTGGTTGACAGCAAAGGCCAGGAACAGTCTTATAGCTTCCAATCTTGCTACAGGGGTGAATGTTTCATCATAATCAATCCCCTCTTCCTGTCTGTAACCTTGAACCACAAGCCTGGCTTTATTCTTGACAACAATGCCCCTTTCATCAGTTTTGTTTTTGAAGACCCACTTTGTGCCGATGGGGCTTGCATCTTTTGGCAGTGGTACAAGCTCCCATACTTGTTGTCTTTTAAACTGTTGGAGCTCCTCTTGCATGGCTTCTACCTAGCTGTTGTCTTTCAGTGCCTCTTGGTACTTGACTGGCTGATGGAGTGATATATAACCAGCAAAAAGACAAATGTTTTGGGTTTGGCTTCTTGTGAGCACCCCTTCATTGATGTTGCCAATGATTTGGTCAGGTGGATGAGATCTCAAGAAGATTAACTCTCCTTGGTATGGTATGATGGCATTTGTTGGTGAAGGCTGCAGATGTGTATCATCTGAGCTAACCACTGCTGGTGACTTTGATGATCCAGCAGTGGCTTCAAAAGGTGGTGGAATAGGAGGTAATGGTGTGGACACATGCTGATTTTTATCCACTGTTTGAGGACTTTTATCAACAGTGCTTGATGATGTGGAAGTAGTGGTTAAGGGGCTACTTTGGTCAACAACTGTTGATGTAGCAGTGGTTGAGCTTTGACAGCTGTTTTGAACATCTGTTGCTCTTCCCATTTTGACAGACTTTTGAGGGATGATGATTTCATACCCATAGTCTGGTGTTGAATCCTCTGATGGACCTGTACTGCTAGTCTTGACAGCAGTATTTTCAAAAGTGAATTTATCAAGAATAAACAAATCAGTAGGATTTGCTGGGATATTCATTGATGAAAGTTCATTGAACTTTACATTCAAGGTCTCCTCCACTGCTTTGGTCCGTGTATTAAACACTTTGTAGGCCATGGCAGTGGTTGAGTATCCCAGGTGATAACCACAATCAATTTTGGCTGCAAACTTAGAAATAGAATCTTTTAAGTTCAAAATGAAGCATGGGCAACCAAAAACTTTGAAGTATGAAATCAATGGCTTTATTTTATACAGAATTTCATAAGCAGTCTTTTTATGCCTGGGGTTTATTAAAACTCTGTTTTGGACATAGCAAGCAGTGTTTACTGCCTCTACCCAGAAAGTCAAAGGCAAACCTGAGTCAGGAAGCATGGTCCTAGCAGCTTCAATCAGTGTCCTATTCTTTCTCTCAACTACCCCATTTTGCTCTGGTGTTCTAGGGATGCCGTACTGCCTTACAATCCCTTTCTTCACACAGAAGGCATGCAATTCCTTATTTTTGAATTCTGTGCCATTGTCACTCCTGAAGACTTTTACTGGAAGGTCAAATTGCTTTTCAACCTGTGTCACAAAGTCTTGCAAAATGCCTGCAGTCTCATCTTTTGAGTGTAAAAAAAAGTCCATGTAAACCTAGAGAAGTCATCAATAATAACCAAACAATATCTCTTCTTTTTGAGACTCATGACTTGAACTGGGCCAAACAAATCCATGTGCAGCATTTGTAAACACTGGGTTATTTTGGACTCTTCAATGTTCTTAAAGGAGCTTTTATGTTGTTTTCCTTTTAAACAGGAAACACAATGCTCATGACATGAAAACAATTTTTGTGGTAAACCTCTTACTAGGCCATTTTTTGAAATTTCAGTAATTGTCTTGAGATTTGTGTGCCCCGGTCTTCTGTGCCAAAGTTTTGTCTCTTTGTTAGAGGCAGCTGAGAACAGACAGGCATTAGTTCTGGGACACTCTTTTGACATATCAACCATTTCTGGTCCAAAAATCCTACAACACTCCTTTGTGAAGAATGACCCATACCCCTTATCACTCATTTGTGAAACACTCAGGAGGTTGAATTTCAGATTGTTTATCAGATTGACATTTTCAAATTTTACATTTCCAGACTGTACTGTACCAGACCCCAGAACTTTCCCTTTACTATTATTCCCAAAGGATATATCACCCCCTCCATGGATTTTGAAATCTTTGAGTAGGGCTTTACATCCTGTCATGTGCCTGGAGCCTCCACTATCTACAAACCAAAGGCTATCTAAGCATGAAGAAGCTCCCTGCACATGAAGTAAAAGGATTAGTTCATTAGGGTTTCCAAAGCCAATAAGGCTTTGGATGGGGTCTCAATAGTGTCTGGGATGGATGCAGATTGATGGACAGTGGTTAGGTCTGGGGTTTGGACAGTTTTAGGACTGTTTCTTTCTAACCACTGTTATGGGTTTTGATCAATCACCTGTTGATACCCAAAAGGATGCATGTTCACTCTAGGTTTAGAGGGCCTTTTGTAGGTCTCATGTGTGGAATCTTTTGGTAAGATGGTTGTCCCTTACCTCTTCTGTATTGATTGGCAGGGGGTGCATCAGTAACCTGAACATCTCTTTTGAAAGATGTTTGGTTCATCTGTTTTGTGACAGCTGTTTGAACTGGCACAAACAGTGGTTGTTTTTTAGTGAACTTGACAGATGATGTTGATGAACTCAAGGAAGTTTTTGCAGTGTACTCATTCTTTTTTACATCAAAGTTTTTAAGATACACACATTCTTTAGTTTTGTGGTTTGGCTTACCACAGATGGTGCAGCTTTCAGCAGGTACAATGATACTTGTTTTATTCAAATCATATGCTTTTAAATGGAAACAATATTTTGTTAGATGATTCCTTTTTTCACGGAATTCACAAAACAAGATTTTGATCTTTTATCTCTTCTTTCTCTTTTCAGACTCCTTTGCAACAGAGTTTTTAACCTCTGTTGGGATGTCCTTGAGAGGAATGACTTTTGCTTTTGGAGCTTTAACACCATCAGTGGTTGTGAAATCCATGGGTTTAAAATTTTCAAGAATGTCACACTCGTCAGACCATGAGGGTTTAAATTGGTATTTCTCAATCTCCTCAAAAGTAGAGGATCCCACTGGTCTTTCAAGTGTGATTTTGTTACCAAGTTTATCAGTGATTTTCACTTCTTGGCCATTCTTGTTTGTGGGAATGAATTCAGTGGTTACATCTGTAGTTTGAACAGATTTTTCAAAAGCAATGTTTTCATCATCATGTTTTCTATAACCAACACCAAATTTCACATTGCTTTTAATCTGTTTTTCAAGCATTACCTCATATCCTTTGCAGGATTCCACCCATTTTTCACATGTGATTTGGGTGGACTCCAACTCCTTTTTGCAAACATGGTATTTTTCTACCATAGTTTGGAGTTGAGTTTTGGTTATGCTCTGCTCTTCTTTGAGATTGCTGATCTTTTTATCTTTTTCAGCCAATTTGTTTCTAAGTTCTTTTAATGACTTTTCAATTTTGACTTCATCAGTTAAGATTTTATCCCTAAGGTTTTCATTTACCTCTTTGATGTTAGCAAATGCAATAATGCATTTGTCTGAACACAGATTTTCAAGAACTTGAGGCGATACCTTCGCAGCAGCCATCGTGGCACAATCACATTGATGATCCTCTTCATCATCAGCTCTTACTTCTTTCTCACCTGCTTTCTTCTCTTCCTTGTCTTCTTTGGACCAGGGGTCGGACAATGGTTCAATCAGGGTTTCTGAATTTTCTCCCAGCAGTAATTCACCAGCAAATGCAGTAACCACTGCTTCAGTCACCTCATCCACTGTTTCAGCACTTAGCTGTTCACCTTCAGTTTCTACCCCCTTAGGTATTGACTCGAATGCCATCAAACAAAATTTATCATTAGAAGGTTCATTAAAAGCATAGAGTGCAAAATTTTCATCACCAAGCTCATCAGGCATGCTGCTCTATTCAACAAAACCTTGGGTGAAAAAGCTTTGTTGATCTGGTTGTACCACTGTTGGAGCAGCTTGTTGAGGTGCAACAGGTTGCACTTGTGCCTGAGGGATAGGGGTTTGAAAATACTGAATTTGTGGAACAGTGGTTTGAACATAATGTACAGGCACAGGGGTTGCAGCATATTGAGCAGTGTTAACATGGGCTGCAGGGGTATATTGGGTATAGTGAACAGTGGTCTAGGGTTTGAGCTGGGATGAGTGATTATAGGACCAGTGGTTTGACTCCTGCATTCCCTTACAAAATTACCTAGCCTATTGCACTTGTAGCACTTAATTTTTGATTTATCCAACCCCACTCTTAAATTCCCATGTAACCCTGGGAATTTTCTCCCTGTTCTTTTGTAGAATTTGCTTGTTCTTACACTAAGCAAAGCCAATTGATGCAAAATGTCCATCTCTTCTAAGTCAGTGGGATCAAAGTGTTGCTAATCATTGAGTTCAAAGCACAAGTTATCTGACATCTGGTTTTCACAATTTGCAGTAAAAGCATAATTTGCAGAGTGAGGATCAGGGTTGTTAAAATTTCCACCAGCAGTTATATCAATAAAGTGATCATAACCCTGATCCTTACCACTGCTACCAGATTCTTCCTGACCTAAAAGAGTTGTGCTACCGAATGAATAATCATCAGCAACTTTTCCAGACTCTTGCAACTTCTTTTTCTGGTTTAGCTCCCTTTCATAGGTTAGGAGTCTACCATGAAGTTGGGTCAGGGTCAGATCTTTGAACTCAGTAGAGTTTCTAGTAACAAATGCAATGGTGTCCCATTTTTCTGGTAGTGATCTAAGGAACCTGCTATTTTGAGTTGAATTTGGAAATGTTACTTTAACAAGCCTTAGTTCACTAATGAGCCAACTGAATCACTCAAATTGCAGAGTCAATGATTCACCCTTGATGTGACAAAATGTTTCATAGTGCTGATTCAGAATTTCCCTATTGTTTTCAATAACTTCTTCTGTCCCCCCAAACTGTTCCTTCAGTGCATCCCATAGCTCTTTGGCACTGTTACAATGTAACAGTCCTGCATAGATTTCATTGGGTAATGCAGATGCTATGATGCTAAATGCTTTGGCATCAAGTTCGAACTTTTGAAAATTAGTTTCTGTATAGTTTTATGTTGGTTTAGGAATGAACTTCTTTGCATCCTCAGCACTTGGCACCATAGGAACATGGGGACCAAAAACAACAGACCTCCAACATCCAGTGTTCTGTTGAGCAAGGATGTGACCCATCCTTCTCTCCCAGATGTTGTATTCATTACGTTCAAGCATGGGTGGTTTGAAAAGAGAGCCAATGTTATTCTTATCATCTTGTGATTGTGACGTCATCTTGGTTGTTTTACAGGCACTGATTAATCAACTTTGTTGGTGTTTAAACCTTGCTCTGTTTCCAACAAAACGAACAAACTATCACTATCAACTTTTATGAGTTGAACAATTTACGTCAAAATGATTGTTAAATCAAATTTGACTGTCCAAGCTCTGATACCAATTATTAGGATCTGAGTTTGGTTTTGATTATGTTTTACATTTGAATTAAGATTAAGATGAATGAGTTGTGCAGCGGAATTAAGATGGAAGCAAACTTTTCATAATCAAACAAGAGAATTGCATTTAACATACAAGTTTAACATTGAACCGAATGATTGAATTTAATTTCAACAACGATTACAATTTGCAAGTATGCAATAAACTCCCCCTCAGCCTGAGCTCACAGTATTTGTTCGTGCAGGAAGAAGATAGTGAAATAGCTAATAGAACAGTACAGAGCACTGTTCTATTTATAGGCACGAGCAAACCACTGAAGCATCTAAGCTGAGATCACCATGAAAGTGACATCTAACCTCCTAACAAACTCTAACCTCTGATCTATACAACCTCTGCTATGCTAACTACTGTTATTAGATTTCATTACATAGAGACATCTAAACTACTGCTGCTTCCTTCCACTGATGTGAACCCAGCAGGACTTGTCATGATCAGAAGAGCTTGACTCAAGACAGTAGATTGAACAGCAGAGCTTTAGTCTTCCATCAGTCTTTCACTTGATCAGCGGTTTGTAGGTCAGCAGTTTGTACGATCAGTAGATAGGAGGTCAGCAAATATTGAAACCACTTTCAAGGTGTTGGGATTGAACCCTATCAAGAGGAACAGATAATTAAAGCCAAAACTAGATCAGAGCAGTGGATCCAGAATAAGCAGACGTTTACAGATGATTCATACAAGTCTCTCCCCTTGAAAGTGATTTCAACATCTGCTGACCTCCTATCTGCTGATCGTACAAACTGCTGACCTACAACTGCTGCTCAAGTAAAGACCTGATGAAAGACTAAAGCCCTACTGATTCAATCTACTGCCTTGATTCAAGCACTGCTAATCCGGACAAGTACTGTTGGGTTCACAGCAGTGGAAGGTTGCAGCAGCTGTTATATAGTCTGTTTGTAATGAAATGTAATAGCAGTAGTTAGCATAACAGTGTTTGTATAGATCAGAGGTTAGAGTTTGTTAGGAGGTTAGATGTCACTTTCATGGTGACGTCAGCATTAGATGCTCAGTGGTTTGCTAGTGCCTATAAATAGAACAGTGCTCTGTACTGTTCTATTAGCTCTCTGCAATACCGTCTTCTTTGCACGAACAAACGCTGAGCTCTGGCTGAGGGGGAGTTTGTATTCAAGCATTACTTGTAATCGTTGTTGAAAGTTAATTCAATCATTCGGTTCATAGTTGAAAATGTCTTGATCAAAGCAATACTCTCGTTTGATTGTATGCGAAGTTTGTTTTCATATTAATTCCGCTGCACAACTCTTTCATTTCCATCTTAATCTCAAACGTAAAATACAATCAAAACCAAACTCAGATCCAACAATTGGTATCAGATCCTGGACAGTCAAATTTGATTTAACAATCATTTTGACGTAAACAGTTCAGCTCATAACAGTTGATACTGATCGTTTGTCCGTCCGTTGAAAAACAGTGCAAGGATTAATCACCATTAAAGTTGATTTCTCAGTGTCTGTAAAACAACAAGAACGATGTCACAATTTCAGGATGATAAAAACAACATCGGCTCGCTTTTTAAACCACCTATGCTAAAAGAAATGAGTACAACATCTGGGAGAGGAGGATGGGTCACATCCTCGCTCAACAAAACACAGGTTGTTGGAGGTCTGTCGTCTTTGGTCCCCATGTTCCCACAGTGCCAAGCGCTGAAGATGCTAAAAAGTTCGTTCCAAAACCAGTTGAAAATTATACCGAAACCGACTATCAAAAGTTTGAACTAGATGCTAAAGCGTTTAGCATCATAGCATCAGCGCTGCCCAATGAGATATATGCTGGACTGTTACACTGTAACAGTGCCAAAGAGTTATGGGACGCACTTAAGGAACAGTTTGGGGGGACCGAAGAAGTCATAGAAAACAATAGGGAAATCCTGAACCAACAGTACGAAATATTTTGTCATGTTAGAGGTGAATCACTGACGCAACAATTTGAGCGTTTCAGTTGTCTCATCAGTGAACTGAGGCTTGTTAAAACAACTTTTACAAACTCAACTCAAAATAGCAGGTTTCTCAGATCACTGCCTGAAAAATGGGTCACCATAGCTTTTGTCACCCGAAATTCACCTGAGTTCAAGGATCTGACCTTGACCCAACTCCATGGTCGACTCCTGACCTACGAAAGGGAGTTGAACCAGAAAAGGAAGTTACAAGAGTCAGGAAAAGCCGTTGATGATTATACATTCGGTAACACTGCTCTTCTGGGTCAAGAAGAATCTGGGAGCAGTGGTAAGGATCAGGGTTATGATCACTTCATTGACATAACTGCTGGTGCAAATTTTAACAACCCTGATCCTCACTCTGAAAGTTATGCATTCACTGCAAACGAAAACCAGATGTCAGACAATCTAAGCTTTGAACTCAATGATTTACAACATTTTGATCCCACTGACTTAGAAGAGATGGATATTCTGCACCAGTTGGCTTTGCTCAGTGTTAGAACTAGCAAATTCTATAAAAGAACAGGGAGAAAATTCCCAGGACTTCATGGAAATCTGAGGGTCGGGTTGGATAAATCGAAAATCAAGTGTTACAAGTGCAATAGGTTAGGGCACTTTGCTAGGGAGTGCAGAAGTCAAAACACTGGACCAATAGTTACTCACCCTAGCTCTAACCCTAGACCACAAAGTCAAAACACTGTGCACTATACCGAGTATACCCCTGCAGCTCAAGTGAACACTGCTCACTATGCTGCTGCCCCTGTGCCGGTGCATTATGTCCAAACTATTGTTCCACAAATTCAGTACGTTCAAACCCCTGCTCCACAGGTACAAGTGCAACCAGTTGCACCTCAAACCACTGCTCTAGCAGCAGTACAACCAGATCAACAAAGTTTTTTTACTCAAGGGTTTGTTGACTGGAGCAGTATGCCTGATGACCTTAGTGATGAAAATTTTGCACTCTATGCTTTTAATGAACCTTCTAATGATGAATTTTGTTTGATGGCATTAGAGTCAATAACATAGGGGGTTGAAACTGAAGGTGAACAGCTAAGTGATGAAACAGTGGATGAGGTGACTGAAGCAGTGGTTACTGCTGTGGCTGGTGAAATACTGTTGGATGAAAGTTCAGGTACCCTGATTGAACCACTGACAGACCCATGGTACGAAGAGAACAATGAAGAAAAGAAAGAAGAAAAAGCAGGTGAGAAAGAAGAAAGAGCTGATGATGAAGAAAATCCTCAATGTGATTGTGCAATGATGGCTGCTGCCAAGGTATCACCTCAAGTTCTTGAAAAACTGTGTTCTGACAATTGCATTATTGCTTTTGCTAACATCAAAGAGGTAAATGAAAACCTTAGGGATAAAATCTTAACTGAAGAAGTCAAATTTGAAAGGTCTTTAAAAGAACTTAAAAACAAATTGACTGAAAAGGAAAAAAAGATCAGCAGTCTGAAAGAAGAACAAAGCATAACCAAAACTCAACTCCAAACTATGGTAGAAAAATACCAAGTTTGCAAAAAGGAGTTGGAGACCACCCAGATCACCTGTGAAAGATGGGTGGAATCATGCAAAGGGTATGAGGTTATGCTTGAAAAACAGATAAAGAGCAATGTAAAATTTGGTGTTGGATATAGAAAACATGATGATGAAAACACTGCTTTTGGAAAATCTGTTCAAACCACTGATGTAACCACTGAGTTCATCCCCACAAACAAGAATGGCCAAGAAGTGAAAATCACTGACAAACTTGGTAACAAAATCACACTTGACAGACCAATGGGACCCTCTACTTTCGAGGAGCTTGAAGATTATCAGTTTAAACCAAGATGGTCTGATGAGTGTGATATTCTTGAAAATTTCAAACCAATGGACTTTACATCAACTGATGGTGTTAAAGCTCCAAAAGCTAAAGTCATATCTCTCAAGGACATCCCAACAGTGGTTAAAACCTCTGTTGCAAAGGAGTCTGAAAAGAGAAAGAAGAAAGAAAAAATTGATAACTTGTTTTGTGAATTCTGTGAGAAAAGGAATCATCTAACAAAAGACTGTTTCCACTTAAAAGCTTATGATTTAAACAGAACAAGTGTCATTGTTTCAGCTGAAAGTTGCATTGTTTGTGGTAAAACAAACCACAAAACTCAAGCATGTGTGTATCTCAAAAACTTTGATGTGAAAAAGAATGAGTACATTTCTAAAACATCCTTGAGTCCATCATAATCATCAACATCTGTCAAATTCACCAAGAAACAACCACTGTTTGTGCCAGTTCAAACAGCTGTCACAAAACAGCTGAACCAAACATCTGTCAAAAGAGATGTTTAGGTTACTGATGCACCTCCTGCCAATCAGTTCAGAAAAGGCAAGGAAAAACAGTCTTACCAAAGGATTCCACATGTTTATGAGGCCTATAAAAGGCCTTCTAAACCAAAAGTGAACAGGCATCCTTTTGGGTACCAACAGGTGATTGGTCAGGAACCACAACAGTGGTTAGAGAAACACTGTCCTAAAACAGTCCAAACCCCTGACCTAACCACTGTCCATCACTCTGCATCCACCCCAGACACTGTTGAGACCCCATCCAAAGCCCTGCTGGCTTTGGAAACCCTAATGAACTAATCCTTTTACTTCATGTGCAGGGAGCTTCTGCATGCTTTGATAGTCTTTGGTATGTAGATAGTGGAGGCTCCAGGCACATGACAGGATGTAAAGCCCTCCTCAAAGACTTTAAAATCCATGGAGGGGGTGATATATCCTTTGGGAATAATAGTAAAGGGAAAGTTCTGGGGTCTAGTACAGTGCAATCTGGAAATGTAAAATTTGAAAAGAGTGTCCCAGAGCTGATGCCTGTCTGTTCTCAGCTGCCTCTAACAAAGAGACAGAACGTTGGCACAGAAGGCTGGGGCACACAAATCTTAAGACAATCACTGAAATTTCAAAAAATGGTTTGGTGAGAGGCCTACCACAAAAATTGTTTTCATGTCCTGAACATTGCATTTCCTGTTTAAAAGGAAAACAGCATAAAAGTTCTTACAAGTCCATTGAAGAGTCCAAAACAACCCAGTGTTTGCAGATGCTACACATGGACTTGTTTGGCCCAGTTCAAGTCATGAGCCTCAAAAAGAAAAGATATTGTTTGGTTATTGTTGTTGACTTTTCTAGGTTTACATGGACTTTCTTTTTACACTCAAAAGATGAGACTGCAGGCATTTTGCAAGACTTTGTGACACAGGTTGAAAAGCAATTTGACCTTCCAGTAAAAAGCTTCAGGAGTGACAATGGCACAGAATTCAAAAATAAGGAGTTGGATGCCTTCTGTGTGAAGAAAGGGATTGTAAGGCAGTACAACATCCCTAGAACACCAGAGCAAAATGGGGTTGTTGAAAGAAAGAACAGAACTTTGATTGAGGCTGCCAGAACTATGCTTGCAGATTCAGGTTTGCCCTTAACTTTCTGGGCAGAGGCAGTAAACACTGCTTGCTATGTTCAGAACAGAGTTTTAATAAACCCCAGGCACAAAAAGACTGCTTATAAAATTCTGTATAAAATCAAACCACTGATCTCATGTTTCAAGGTGTTTGGCTGCCCATGCTTTATTTTGAACTTAAAAGATTCCATTCAAAATTTGCAGCCAAAATTGATTGTGGTTATCATCTGGGATACTCAACCACTGCCAAGGCCTACAAAGTGTTCAATACACGGACCAAAGCAGTGGAGGAGACTTTGAATGTAAAGTTCAATGAACTTTCATCAATGAAAATCCCAGCAAATCCTGCAGATCTGTTTGATCTTGAAAATTTTACTTTTGAAAATACTGCTGTCAAGACTAACAGTGCAGGTCCATCAGAGGACACAACACCAGACTATGGGTATGAAATCATCATTCCTCAAAGGTCTGCCACAAAGGGAAAAGCACCAGCTGTTCAAAACAGTTGTCAAAGCTCAACCACTGCTACCTCAACAGTTGTTGATCAAAGTAGCCCATCAACCACTGCTTCCACATCCTCAAACACTGTTGATACAAGTCCCCAAACAGTGGATAAAAGTCAGCAGATGTCCACTTCATTACCTCCTATTCCACCACCTTTTGAAGCCACTGCTGGATCATCAAAGTCCCCAGCAGTGGTTAGCTCAGATGATACACATTTGCAGCCTTCACCAACCAATGCCATCATACCATACCAAGGAGATTTAATCTTCTTGAGATCTCATTCACCTGATCAAATCATTGGCAACATCAATGAAGGGGTGCTCACAAGAAGCCAATCCCAAAACATTTGTCTTTTTGCTGGTTTTCTATCACTCCATCAGCCAGTCAAGTACCAAGAGGCACTGAAAGACAACAGCTGGGTAGAAGCCATGCAAGAGGAGCTCCAACAGTTTAAAAGACAACAAGTATGGGAGCTTGTACCACTACCAGAAGAGGTTAGTCCCATTGGCACAAAGTGGGTCTTCAAGAACAAAACTGATGAAAGGGGTATTGTTGTCAAGAATAAAGCCAGGCTTGCGGTTCAAGGTTACAGACAGGAAGAGGGGATTGATTATGATGAAACATTTGCCCCTGTTGCAAGATTGGAAGCCATTAGACTGTTCCTGGCCTTTGCTGTCAACCACAACATGAAGGTGTTTCAAATGGATATCAAAAGTGCTTTCCTCTATGTTACAATTCAAGAAGAGGTATATGTTTGTCAACCTCCAGGTTTTGAGGATCCATTTTATCCAGATCATGTCTACAGGCTAAACAAAGCCTTGTATGGCTTGAAACAAGCACCAAGAGCCTGGTATGAAACTCTTTCCAACTTTCTACTCTCAAATGCTTTCAAAAGAGGTACCATTGATAAAACACTGTTTCTTAAATGGAGAGGGAAGGATTTAATGATTGTCCAGATTTATGTGGATGACATTATTTTTGGAAGCATATGTAACTCAATGTGTGAAGAGTTTAGGGAACTCATGACAGTTGAGTTTGAAATGAGTGCAATGGGTGAGCTGCAATGCTTTCTTGGTCTCCAAGTACAGCAAATGCAACATGGAACTTTCATTCATCAAAGAAAATATGCTAAAGAACTTTTGACCAAATTTGATATGAATGATTGTAAACCATGCAGCACACCCATGGCAACAAATAAGCTGGTCATGTCTGATGAAAAAGATGAGCTGATTGACCAAACACTTTATAGAAGCATGATTGGATCTTTATTGTACCTAACTGCATCAAGACCAGACATCATGTTTGCAACTTGTGTCTGTGCAAGAAGTCAATCAGCTCCCAGAAAATCAAATCTCATTGCTGTAAAAAGGATCTTCAGATACATAAAAGGTGCTCCCACACTTGGTATCTGGTATCCAGCTAATGGGAACATCAAGCTTTCAGGTTTTTCAGACAGTGACTTTGCTGGATGTCACACCACAAGGAAGTCCACTTCAGGAGGGTGCCAGTTTCTAGGTGATTGCTTGGTTTCTTGGCAAAGCAAAAAGCAAGCAGCAGTTTCAACATCCACTGCTGAGGCTGAATACATTGCTGCTGCAAGCTGTACAACCCAACTCCTGTGGCTTCAAAATCAGTTACTGGATTTTGGTATCACTGCCTTAAAGACACCACTAATGTTGGACAGCCAGGCAGCAGAAAATATCATCAAAAATCCAGTTTCCCATTCAACCACCAAACACATCGACATCAGACATCACTTTGTGATGGATTGCTATGAAAAAGGTTTGATTTCTCTGCATCATGTCCCAACTAAAGACCAGTTGGCAGATGTGCTCACAAAAGCACTTGATACAGCCACTTTTGAAAGCTTGGTCTCTAGAATTGGGATGCTAAACATGGAATAACAAGCAACATCTTGTTTTTCTATGTATAAAAGCACTAAAATGTTTTCAGGAAATAAAAAATTCATCTTTAAAAATAGCTAAAAATGAAATTTTCATTAAAATCCTTAAAAGTCTGCCATTAACCACTGTTTGTTCAAAAGTCTGCTCTGCTTCAAAATCTGTCCACTGCTGAAAGCCATCCTCTGCTCTCTCATTTCCTTGATAAACTCTGTTGTTAAAAGCAGTGTTTTATCCACTGATATGCTATCCACTGATAGTGAAAATCATCCACTGCTTCCATTTTACCGTTGTAACGACTTCATTTCATCAGAGTTTGGCATGTGGGCAGTACATAGTGGTCAGTACTTTTGTAACCGCTGCCACGTCAGCCTTCACTTTTTCTTCTATAAAACCCCCACTTCACATCAAAAACAGGGTTTTACTGTCGAATTGAATTCTTAAAAATTCTCTTCTGAAAACAGTTTCTCCTCAAATTCCTTCACAAATTTCTTCGACAATCATCTTCAAAATGACAAAATCGAAGCCATCTGAAAAACCCACTTCCAAATCATCATCGAAAACAGCCTCTCAAAAGGCAATCTCAACTGAAATCCCATATAAACCATCTCACAATCTCCTGGGTCTTCTCACAAAACCAGGAACCACCAAAGTTTTCGATTCCATCATTGACACCATGGCAAAATCAAAGTACAAAACTTTGTTCACCGCCGATGCACCAATCTATTTGGCAACCCAAAGAGAGTTCTGGAAGAATGCAACCCTTGAAAAACAAGGAGACACTGCAACCACCATGCACTCTTCTATAAAGGGTAAAGCTGTCCAAATCACGCCACAATCCATTTCAGAGGTCTTTCAACTCGGTGACCAGGAAGGTAAAATTTCTTTAACTAAAAACGAGTTACAAACTGACTTCATTGAGAGAGAGTATGAAGCCACAATGATGAAGAAACTTACCTTACAAAAAGGTTATTTTCCTTCTGCAACCCGATTTTTATTTCATACCCTCCTACTATGTGTTTCAAACAAAACCACTTCTTTCAATGAAATTCCTTTAAAGATTCAAAATCTGGGATATGCAATTCTTCAAAAAGAAAATTTTAACTATTCCAGGGAAATTTTTAAAGATTTGGTTAATAATGTTGAAACAAAATCATTCTTACTGTTTCCAAGGTTTTTAAGTTACTATTTTGAAAAGAAATTCAGTAAGGATGATTTAGCTGCAATAAACCAAGGTGATTCTACTCAAATAAACAGTTTAACAACTGAAACTTTTTCAAGAATGTTAACACCTTGCAAAACACAAGCAAAGGTGCCTGAGCAGATTTTAGCAGCTACCACTGCTCCTCAGGTATCTGCTGCTGAGCCCACTGCTCAAGGTGATCAAAGTGGCAGCTCAACTGCTTTGAAACCCACACCTAAAATCACCAAAAAGCCAAAAAGAAAAACTCCAAAACCCTCAAAACCCATCAAAATGGCAACTCTGGAGGATGAGATACCAGAGCTACTGCCTGTGACAGCACAAATGTCACAAGAAACCACTCCTGCTACTTCCTCACAGCAGTTGGTACAAATATCTCAACCCATACCCACAACTCCTCCTGCTTCTTCACAAAAAGAATAGGTTGTACACATAGGGCCACCACATCATGATGCTCTGAAACCACTTGGTTTCATCATCCACAGCTCAATGCCCGGAGCAAATCCTATTTCTACACCAAATCTCACATCCAAAATTCCATCTCCAACCAAACTGCTGTTGGATGCAATTGATTTGAACCGGGCACTAACCAGTCCTTCTCAATCACCTATCAATGAGAATATACCTCAACAACTGACTGGGTCTGATGTATCAATCTTTGCTAACCCACCAACACAACCTGAGGAGGTTAGACCCCTTGAGTTACAAGTAACTCTTGGTGGTAGTCCAAGTGAAGCAGCCACTACAACTGATGAACCCATTGGTTTACAGTTGGACAGTGGTTACATCAATAAGACTTCCTTGGAGGCAATTCCTTACATAGCACCTCTGCCAACCACCAGTGGATTTATTTATCCTACTGGAAACATCAAAAGGTTGTCAAGTGTTGAAGGAAGAAGACCCCAGTACCAAGACAAAGGGGCATCAGTGGTTAGTGTTTGGAGTACACTCCCTACTTCAACCACTGATAAAACCACTCATAGTGGGAAATCAGATGATCCCATTAAATTGGGTGATGATTTAAAATATCAGGATTTGACGGAACGTGTTGAAAAATTGGATACATCTGTTGCAGATCTTAAAAACATGATACAACAGGTGTTGACAATACAAAAGATGCAATCCACTGTTGTTCCACCTCAAGCACCTGCTCCACCACAAGCTTTTGCTACAAATGAGCTCTGGAACCTTTTCCAACCTCTTCTCCAACAACAAAAAGAAATGGCTGATCAGCAACATGAATTTCATGTCCAAAAGCTGAGAAACATTATGGAGTCTAGGTACAAGAACACTCAAGCAGATATTAAGGAAATCAAGGCCCATTTATTGGAAACCACTGGCACTGCTCCTCCAAGAGTACTTTTCATTTATCAACTCCCAGAAGATAATGCCAAAAAGGGGGAGAAAATTCAGGAGTGGAAGAAGAAAGGAATAGATGATGGTCTGTACATTGAACCTGAGAAGGATGCTATGACCAGAAAAATTCCATTGCCAGATGGTAGTAAAAAGGTTGATGCTACTCAAGAAGCACTTGATGAAGGAGTAGCAAGTGTTAAAAGAGATAGAATGGCAAAGGATATCTCAAGATGGAATGAGGAGAAAAGAGCTTTCATGGAACTGTATGAGCAAGGTTGTTCTGGATCAAAGGATACTAAAAATCCTAAGACAAAAAGGAAACCTAAGTCCATCCCATCCAGATTTCCAAAGCCTCCAAAACAACCATCCAAAAGCCATCTGCATCAAACCTCCACCCAAACAGCTGTTGTAACTCCTGTTGTATCAACTACTGCTGATACTTCAGTGGTTTCAACATCTGTTCTCACTTCAACACACACCACTTCAACACACACCACAACCACTACTCTACCACCACTGTCACCACCAAAAACAATCTCACCACCACTTTCACCTGCTGACAAAAAGCAGAAGACAACAGGTGTTATAACATCTGTTGTAAAGACAACACTGGTTGAGACACCAGTTGTCTCAACAGCTGTTAGTCAAACACAAACCACTGCCATACAATCTACCACCACTGATCCACCCAAAACATCATCTGCTTATTCTAAAACAAAAAGGAGAAGGATTTACATATCAGGTGATGATTCACCTTCACCACCACCAACATCCTCAAAATATCTGTCACTTGTCACAATTCCTAAACCCATACCTCTCTCTTCAGCTCAAATTTTAAAGCCATTACCTCCTGCTGGTATCTCATTTCCTCTGGAACTCATTGCAGTCAGGGAAGAAATCAAATCCTTCTACTATGAGGATGACCCAGTTAAAAGGAGTTTGCCATCAGTTGCAGGATATCCCAGGCCTAACAATATTGAAGAATACTTGAAACTCAAGGCCAAGCAAGCAGAGGATATTGCAATCAAAAACAGAAAAGGGAAGTCTGATAGAGAATTTCAGCAAAACTATCAGTTCTTACTCTCACAGGTCAATGCTATGGAGCGATTTGCTAAGAATGTATGTCAGCAAATTTCAGAAAGGGCAGATGAGTCCTTGAGAAAAGACTACATTGAGAATATCATGACCTACAAGAAATACAAGGGGGAGAAATATATGTACAAAAACTGGACCATTCCTGAGCTTGAAAAAGAAGCAGCCAAGATTCAAGAAATGATCAAAAATAAGGTCAAGCAGACTCCCCCTGAAAAATTCAAACAATTTGAAGCTGAGAAGGCATTAATGTTGAAGAGAATGAAAGAGGAGCTAATAGCAGCTGATTATGGGTCAAGGAATTCTATGTCAAAGTGGGGAGAAGATAGGGTCAGGGCTACCTACAAGAATTTAGAGGAACTTAGAAAGAAAGATCCAAAAGTTCCACAAAAGCCTGACTATTCTAAAGCAGTGGTTTCAAAAAGACCACCAAAGCTGCAAGTTAAAAGAACCACTGCTCCAGCTGGTGCTACCATCTACAAAAGAAGGAGCCAAAACCAGTCGAGTACTGAAACAATTCAAGATCTAATAGCTGGTGATGCTATTGTAAAAGCAGGCATGAAATTAATGATAAAAGAAGATCTTGAATTGGATCAATCTGCAAGTGCTGCTCAGCCAATCATGAATAGGCCAGCCTCACCAAATACCTCTGCAAATAAACATCTCCCAAGAAACCCACCAGGCTCAAAAATACAAAAGTGGGATACTGACAAACATACCTGCGTATTGACTTTGCTCAGGTCTGGTGGAGAAGTGGAGAAAATATCAAGGGAACAAGCTCTTGGCCTGAGTCTTGAAGATTTGCAGGATCTCCTTGATCTTCCACTTAGCAGGGATGATGAAGACACAGATGCCCTAGACTTTGAACTTCAATTTAAAGGTCAGATAAGGGAACTGTTGTTGAGGCAATAAACACTCCACAATAATGAAGAGTTTTGCCATTATCTGTTCTAGGGGGAGATTATTGGGATTGAACCCTATCAAGAGGAACAGATAATTAAAGCCAAAACTGGATCAGAGCAGTGGATCCAAAATAAGCAGACGTTTACAGATGATTCATACAAGTCTCTCCCCTTGAAACTGATTTCAACATCTGCTGACCTCCTATCTGCTGATCGTACAAACTGCTGACCTACAACTGCTGCTCAAGTAAAGACCTGATGAAAGACTAAAGCCCTGCTGATTCAATCTACTGCCTTGATTCAAGCACTGCTAATCCAGACAAGTACTGCTGGGTTCACAGCAGTGGAAGGTTGCAGCAGCTGTTATATAGTCTGTTTGTAATGAAATGTAATAGCAGTAGTTAGCATAACAGTGTTTGTATAGATCAGAGGTTAGAGTTTGTTAGGAGGTTAGATGTCACTTTCATGGTGACGTCAGCATTAGATGCTCAGTGGTTTGCTAGTGCCTATAAATAGAACAGTGCTCTGTACTGTTCTATTAGCTCTCTGCAATACCGTCTTCTTTGCACGAACAAACGCCGAGCTCTGGCTGAGGGGGAGTTTGTATTCAAGCATTACTTGTAATCGTTGTTGAAAGTTAATTCAATCATTCGGTTCATAGTTGAAAATGTCTTGATCAAAGCAATACTCTCGTTTGATTGTATGCAAAGTTTGTTTTCATATTAATTCCGCTGCACAACTCTTTCATTTCCATCTTAATCTCAAACGTAAAATACAATCAAAACCAAACTCAGATCCAACACAAGGGGAGAGAGTTGTATACATAACATCTGCTTATTCTGGATCTACTGCTCTGATCCAGTTTTGGCTTTAATTATCTGTTCCTTTGGTAGGGTTCAATCCCAACACTGGTTATGCTATTTGGATTGACAAACGCACCAACGGTTTTCATGGACCTCATGAACCACGTGTGCAAACCGTATCTTGACGATTTCATCATTGTGTTTATCGATGACATCTTGATCTACACTAAGAGCAAGGAGGACCACGAGCGGCACTTACGCCTCATCTCAGAGCTTCTGAGAAAGGAGCAACTCTACGCGAAGTTTTCTAAGTGCGACTTCTCTATTCGGGAAGTACACGTCCTTGGCCACATTTTTAATGAATTAGGGATACACGTGGATCCCGCTAAGATCGATGCTATCAGAAATTAGGCGGCACCAAAGAATCTTTGAAGTTGTGATAATTTTTTGGTCTCGCTGGATACTACCGCAGATTTATCAAAGACTTCTCAAAGACCACTCAAACACTTACCACGTTGACACAGAAATGGGTGATATACTCTTGGGGAACGAAACTGGAAGACGCTTTTCTATTGTTGAAACAAAAAACTTTGCAGTGCACCAATCTTGTCTTTACCTGAGGGTACCGAGGATTTCGTGGTATACTGTGATGCTTCTATTCAGGGTCTCGGTTGTGTGCTGATGCAACGCGAGAAGGTGATAGCGTATGCTTCTCGACAGTTTAAGGTTCATGAGAAGAATTACACGACTCACGACTTAGAGTTAAGGGCCGTGGTCTTTGCGTTAAAAATTTGGAGGCATTACATGTACGGTACTAAATGCACTATTTATACCGACCATAAGAGCCTTCAGCATATCTTTGACCAGAAGGAATTGAATATGCGACAACGTCGCTGGGTAGAACTCTTAAACGACTACGATTTTGCAATCAAGTACCATCCAGGTAAAGCTAACGTTGTAGCTGATGCCCTTAGTCGAAAAGAAACGAAACCCAAGCGTGTCCGCGCTCTGCTGCTCACTATCCACCATAATTTACCTGATCAGATCCGTTCTGCTCAAACAGAAGCGTTGAAGGAAGAAAACCTTGAAGCTGAGTATTTGCGGGGCATGGAGAACCGACTCGTAGAGAGATCTGACGGCATTTATTATTTTATGGAATGGATATGGGTTCCTTTATAGGGTAAATGATGTGCGGTAAGTGTCGTATATATTAGGTGTATATTTGAAGCCCTTTTTAACACTTATTTTTAGCCAAGTTTTAAATTTATAAAACACCATATTTCACTAACACTAAACACACATATGGGCAAGTGCACCCATCGTTGAGCGTAGTATAGTGTTGGTAAGATACCGAGGTCGTCCAAGGACACAAGAGCTTTTAGTACCGGTTTATCCTCAACGTCTAACCAAAATAAAAAGTTTAGAAAAATGTTTTAAACTAAGAAAAATAAAAACTAACTAAAATGCTGAAAATAAAAATAAAATAAAAACAGATAGACAAGATGAATCACTTGGTTCCGACTCGTATCTAGTATAACCTTTGATTATTTCCGCACTTTTGCACATAATTAAGAGATTATCTTAGTTATTGTAGTATGCCCCTCTTTTGAAGGTGACGTTACCCTCACCCCAGTAGTTTGAGTCAGCAAGGATACAATCCTAAAAGGGTGGATTATTGGAAGATAATGAATTAAGTTATTAATGCAGTATTGTGGTTGGCCCCGCTTTTGGCGGTGACGTTACCCTCGGCTAAGTAGTCTGAGTCAGCAGGGATACAGTCCTAAATAGCCGGGTTATAGTATTAATAGTAGTTAACTTATGAGGGGTTCAAAGAGTTTGGACCCCCGCCATCAAATACTGTGAAGCATTGAAGGAGGTCCTACTAAATTTGACCCAGGTCCATTGCAGGACCTCTAAACGCTGAACAATGGCAAGACCTTTACCAAACCGTTCCCTTAACCCCCGACCAGGTAGCCAACATACCTCCATATAGACCATGGAGATATGAATGGTGAAAATCCTTTATTTTATATAGACAGTAAAATAATGCCAAGACACAACGGACAAACGATAAGGAAAGATCACCTTCAACATAAGTAACTAGTTATTAAAGTCATTAATACAAAACCAAATAAAAAGTGCAAAAGATTAGAAATAAAAAGTATTATACTAGACACTTTGTCTTCACCAAGTGATGTAAGAGACTTAGGCAAACATGGCCTTGATTGTCAAGAACTCTTACGATCAATCTTGGATCCCGAGACGACTCACACACTCTACGATGGACAATGGATGATGGTGGTGGATGATGGTGTTGTGATGGTGGTGGGTGGTGGATGAAGTGTGAGAGAGGTGGTGTGCCAAGGGATGAGTTGAAATGAATCCAAGCACTCCTATTTATAGGCTGAACAGAGAGCTGGGCACGGCCCCGTGTCCGCTGGGCACGGCCCCGTGCCTGTCTGACACTCTCTCTCCTCATTAATTGTAATTCGCAATTACAATTAATGCGCCTGCTGTACTTTCGACACGCCCCCGTGTTCACTGGGCACGGCCCCGTGGTGGGCAATAGAAGCTTCTATAGATTTGTCTTTTCTGCTGCTTCTTGGGCACGCCCCCGTGCTGGCTGAGCACGGGGCGTGTTCAGACTTGTGCCTTCTCTATTTTGCTTTGGAAGGTGCCGTTGAGGGGTCGGGCAGTACACTTATGATCCTTTCCTTGTATTTATGTTGGAATTAGCTGTCTTTTTGCTTCTTTTGTGTTTTTGAGCTCATTTAATCCTGAAAATACAAAAGGAAGACAAAAACACTCTTTTTCCAATATTAGTACTTAAAAAGGGTTAGTTTTATGCCTTATTTGATGTAATTTATATGTTGCATTTTACACACATCAAATACCCCCACACTTGAACTTTTGCTTGTCCTCAAGCAAAACTCTTTAATATGTGGCTTACACTCCCAAATGGAATAGGTAGAAGAGAAGGTTTTGGGCTTGTCGTAGAGTGTCGGGATGTCCAAGATCTTTTTGGGTTTTATTTTTATTTATTTACAATCCTATTCGTAATGGTTTATTTAGAACGTTTCATAGGAGAAATTACTTATTTGGGCATAACATGCCTTTTTAAAATTCCATTTATATACAAGTTCACATACCTCACTGGAGAAATCACTCACACTCGGCCGAAGGTGTATTTTTATTGAATCACTCGAGAGCGGCATGGAACTTATTCCTACCATAAGCTTGCCAAGCAATCAATCCTCCTCCTTTTTAACTTTTATACCTTTGTAAATATCAAGAGGACTTTGTGGGTTAAGGGTTAGGTTTGGGTTAAAGGTAGGTGGTTGGGATAGTGGTTAGTAGAAAAAGGGCGAAAAGCGTAACAAGTGTCGGTTTTCGTAAGACTTTCTATTTTTGTAACTTTTTTATTTTGATGAAACTTTTATTCAAACAAAGTGATTTTTGATGAACTTGTTTGTTTATTTTCTTTTTGCTTCATCCTCAACACAATTTTTTTTTTTTTTTTTTTTTTTTTGAGGAAAGATCTTACGAAAAACCGAACTTGTTACTAAAACAAAGGGTTAAAAATAAAAGGTTTTGGTGGGTAAAAGGGTTTTTTGGTTTGGGTGATGAAATGAAAAGGTTTAGGCTCAAAGGGGTTAACTAGGGGGATTTTTGGGTAGGTGGTAAAAAAAAAATAATGGTGTAGAAATAAAAAGGGTTAGTCTTAATGCCTCCATCATTTACTTACTCGGGTTTAAGTTGATAAGGACCGGGAATGTATCGTCATGGCAAGTTCTAGAGTTGTAAGAACCAAGCGGCTATTCACACAAGAAACGAAAAATGAGCATTTAGTCTAATGATATGTAATTGTATGCTCAATAAAGGCTCAAAACTCACTTTTGTGGGAATGGGTTTTTATGTGATCAAGTATATATAATCAAATTTTAACTAAGTTTGTCATGCCTTTTCATAATTTTCTTATGTTGGTTTTTTTATCACTACGCTATCGGTTGTAAATTTGTAAAAATATAACCTTTTTGAGAACTTGAATTTCCCGAGTTAAACCTAGACAAGTAAGAAAAATGAAATTTTTGAAAAAAAATTTGGGGTGATTAGTGGTTCCAATAGAGTTTTGTGTAAGGCTTGTATTTAGGACTTGTAAAATTCAAGGTTTTAGCATCCCCCCCACACTTAAATTACACATTGTCCTCAATGTGTCCCAAAAATAAATTTTTAGGTTGATTAGATGTGTAAAATGGTGTAAAAAGCAAAAAAATTTTTGATACTGGGCGCTGAACACGGCCCCTTGTTATCCGGGCACGGCCCCGTGTTCAAGTGCCAGTAACAAAATTAAAATAAGAGAAGCAGAAGTCTGGACACGGGGGCGTGTTGGGTGAACACGGCCCGTGTCCAGTTACCTGAACTGGGCGTTTTTCTGCAGGTGGTTCAGCACGGGGCCGTGTTGGTTGGGCACGGCCCGTGTTGAACCTTCTGAAATGGAGAGAATTGTTGGGTTGCCTTGTTCTTGTGCATGAGTTCATTTTTCTCGTTCCCCTTTTCATCCCTTACCACCATGAGTGTGTTTTTATTGAAAACCATCCAAACTTTAAAAACCATCATTTCATTGCAATCATAGAGAGACCTAACATAATCCTAATTTAAGATAAAACTAAAACTTAACTAAATAGGTCAGGAGGTACACGAGGTTATCATCAAGAGTTCTATTATTTTAAGAAAATTTCGAGAATAGTTTCCCAATATAGTAGGACTCTTAGCCGAAGGATTTCTTCCCTAAACGTTGTTTAAAGCCATTCTTCGATCTCCCTAGGAAGGAAGAATGTAGCTTCATTTTCCTCAGTAACTGGTGGCTGAGGAGGAACATTCACTGGGACTCCTTGCACCACTCTTTGCGGAGGCTCTTGGTGCATGGCGTACCATTCGGCCGGAATGATGACTTCGGGCACTACGTTCCACGCCCTTTGGGTTATTATAGGCACCAAAGGCGGGGAGGCGAGAAGGTTTAACCTCTGGTGCAAGAGGTTTACTTCTCGAAGACAGCCCTCCAGTCCCACTGTTAGATGGTTGATACGGTCGACCAATGCTTCTTCCACTCCCGTCATTTCGTCAATAGCTTCCCTTAGGGCGTAAACATAGTTCACAAGAGAGTCTTCTGTTGTTGATGACCTCCTCCGTTGTCGGTTATTTCTTGAAGATGATCCGCTTGTTCTGCTTGCCATTTTCTGTGAAAGAAACCGAAGAAAGCTAAATTTTTACAAAACAGTGCCTCGGACACGGCCCCGTGCTCGATGAGCACGGCCCCGTGTCCATTTGTCTGCAGGATTTTATGCTAAGGAGTCTTGGAGTTTTAAATTATTCTCATGATTTTTAGCTGGTTTTTAGGCTTAGATAATTTAAAATAAAGTTATACAACTAACTTTAAGCAAAAATCCTTAGCAAATAATCTTACAAACTTCACATAGAGTGTTGGAATCAAGGGATTTCCAAGCTTCCATGGAGGAAATTTTGAAAAATTTTGAAAGAGGAGGAAATGAACAAAAGTGGAAGGGACAAGAGGGTCCTTTGGAACCTTCTTTTAGCACTTACCTAGGATGGTATGAGTGAAGATCCCAGGAATCTCTGTCAATTGAAGTGGTAAAAAATGAGCAGGAATCAGGCTGTATTTAAAGAAAACGACAGCGCACTGGGCACGGCCCCGTGTCCGCTGGACACGGCCCCGTGTGCAGAGAAAATCCTGACACATTTTGTCCGTATTCTGACAAAATCAGCAGAGAATCTTTTAGGTGAGCACGGGGGCGTGTTGACCTGGACACGGCCCCGTGTCTGGAGGCTGTCTTATGAAGTTTCGTTACTTCTAAGGATCTCGTCGACATTGGGTGGTTCCTTACTGGTTGGAACAACCCCAAAGTGCCTAAGATACCTTAATTGTCCTAGACTAAGGCGAGAACGCAAGAGGTTGTCGGTGAGGGTAATTCCTATTTTCATTCTAGGTGGACAAGTCCAACCCTTTCCCGGGCTCTCGTTAAAGACGGTGTATGCCGAATCGCTCAGGTCTATGTATGCACTGAACGAAGTCGATGGAGAGTCCTTCACGGCACAATCGACACAGGGACGACTATCGTCCAAGTCTTTGCTAGGTACGAAGGTATTTTTGGGAGCAACGAGGTTGTCGGAATGCGGTTCCAGCATTTCGTCATGGTTATCGTCTTGGGGTGGATCAATAAAATCCTTCCTAAGCTCATTTAACCAATTCAGAATTAGCTTTTCTAGTTGAAATAACTCATCAAGGAGCATTTCCCCTAGAATATCTGGCTGGACGCACTCGAGGGAGAAATAGTGCTTATTTTTACTTTCGCCCCTCTTAAGGTTGTAAGAAGTCGGTGGGTCCATGTAGTGGGGCCTATAATTTAGAAAGTAGCATTTTACTTCTTCATGTTTGCCACCACATAATTGACACCACGTACCATAAGAGTGCCGAAAGTAAAAACAATTACTATCACTCATGTTTATGTCAGAAATTACCAACCGCCGGGATCTAACGGTTCTGTTTTCAGTAAGTGAATCTTGGGCACGGGGGCGTGTTGGGTGAGCACGGCCCCGTGTTCAGCTTACTGTCTGACGTAAAACAGGATTGCCAGTTCCAATGATTTAGCACGGGGGCGTGTTCAGCGGGCACGGCCCGTGCTGAGCTCTGCAGAAGCTGAAAAACTAAGAAAATCTAAAAAAAATTAAAAAGAAAAATAAAAAATGATTAGGCCGTTGATTCCTAACTTTCTTAAAATCCTTGTGTCCCCGGCAGCGGCGCCAAAAACTTGATGCGTGCGAAGTGTTACTTATATTAGGTGTATATTTGAAGCCCTTTTTAACACTTACTTTTAGCCAAGTTTTAAATTTATAAAACACGATATTTCACTAACACTAAACACACATATGGGCAAGTGCACCCATCGTTGAGCGTAGTATAGTGTTGGTAAGATACCGAGGTCGTCCAAGGACACAAGAGCTTTTAGTACCGGTTTATCCTCAACGTCTAACCAAAATAAAAAGTTTAGAAAAATGTTTTAAACTAAGAAAAATAAAAACTAACTAAAATGCTGAAAATAAAAATAAAATAAAAACAGATAGACAAGATGAATCACTTGGTTCCGACTCGTATCTAGTATAACCTTTGATTATTTCCGCACTTCTGCACATAATTAAGAGATTATCTTAGTTAGTGTAGTAGGCCCCTCTTTTGAAGGTGACGTTACCCTCACCCCAGTAGTTTGAGTCAGCAATGATACAATCCTAAAAGGGTGGATTATTGGAAGATAATGAATTAAGTTATTAATGCAGTATTGTGGTAGGCCCCGCTTTTGGCGGTGACGTTACCCTCGGCTAAGTAGTCTGAGTCAGCAGGGATACAGTCCTAAATAGCCGGGTTATAGTATTAATAGTAGTTAACTTATGAGGGGGTCAAAGAGTTTGGACCCCCGCCATCCAATACTATGAAGCATTGAAGGAGGTCCTACTAAATTTGACCCAGGTCCATTGCAGGACCTCTAAACGCTGAACAATGGCAAGACCTTTACCAAACCGTTCCCTTAACCCCCGAGCAGGTAGCCAACATACCTCCATATAGACCGTGGAGATATGAATGGTGAAAATCCTTTATTTTATATAGACAGTAAAATAATGCCAAGACACCACAGACAAACGATAAGGAAAGATCACCTTCAACATAAGTAACTAGTTATTAAAGTCATTAATACAAAACCAAATAAAAAGTGCAAAAGATTAGAAATAAAAAGTATTATACTAGACACTTTGTCTTCACCAAGTGATGTAAGAGACTTAGGCAAACATGGCCTTGATTGTCAAGAACTCTTACGATCAATCTTGGATCCCGAGACGACTCACACACTCTACGATGGACAATGGATGATGGTGGTGGATGATGGTGTTGTGATGGTGGTGGGTGGTGGATGAAGTGTGAGAGAGGTGGTGTGCCTAGGGATGAGTTGAAATGAATCCAAGCACTCCTATTTATAGGCTGAACAGAGAGCTGGGCACGGCCCCGTGTCCGCTGTGCACGGCCCCGTGCCTGTCTGACACTCTCTCTCCTCATTAATTGTAATTCACAATTACAATTAATGCGCCTGCTGTACTTTCGACACGCCCCCGTGTTCACTGGGCACGGCCCCGTGGTGGGCAATAGAAGCTTCTATAGATTTGTCTTTTCTGCTGCTTCTTGGGCACGCCCCCGTGCTGGCTGAGCACGGGGCATGTTCAGACTTCTGCCTTCTCTATTTTGCTTTGGAAGGTGCCGTTGAGGGGTCGGGCAGTCCACTTATGATCCTTTCCTTGTATTTATGTTGGAATTAGCTGTCTTTTTGCTTCTTTTGTGTTTTTGAGCTCATTTAATCCTGAAAATACAAAAGGAAGACAAAAACACTCTTTTTCCAATATTAGTACTTAAAAAGGGTTAGTTTTATGCCTTATTTGATGTAATTTATATGTTGCATTTTACACACATCAGTAAACATAGAGAGCTCGTGATGGATGAAGCGCACAAGTCTCGATACTCTATTCACCCAGCTTCGGATAAGATGTATCAGGACCTCAAAGTCTCGTATTGGTGGCCGAAGATGAAAGCCCACATCATGACGTTTGTAAGTGTTGGACTTGCGCGAAAGTCAAGGTGGAATATCAAAAACCATCTGGACTGCTTCAGCAACCAGAAATACCCATGTGGAAATGGGAGCAAATTGCTATGGATTTCGTCACTGGTTTGCCAAGAACTCAAAACGGAAACGATACTATCTGGGTGATCGTTGACCGTCTCACAAAGTCAGCGCACTTCCTGGCAATCAAGGAAACTGATAAGTTCTCACAACTTGCTGTTGTTTATCTAAAGGAGGTGGTTTCTAGGCATGGGGTGCCAACCTCTATTATCTCTGATCGTGACCCGCGTTTCATATCTGACTTGTGGCAACCGATGCATAAATCATTCGGCTCACGTCTCGACATGAGTACTGCTTATCACCCACAGACGGATGGTCAAAGTGAACGAACCATCCAGACACTTGAAGACATGCTGTGAGCATTTGTGATCGATTTTGGTAAAGGTTGGGAGAAACACTTGCCTTTGATAGAGTTCCCTTATAACAACAGTTACCATTCCGGTATCCAGGCAGCACCGTTCGAAGCATTGTATGGACGGAAATGTCGTTCTCCTCTCTGTTGGGCTGAGGTGGGTGACAGCCAGATCACAGGTCCGAAACTTGTACTTGAAACTTCAGAGAAGATTGTCCAGATCAGAAAATCGTATGGCGGCAGTGTGCGACTGTCAGAAAAGCTACGCTGATAAGCGTAGGAAACCTTTGAAGTTCGCTATAGGCGATCACGTTATGTTGAAAGTCTCACCCTGGAAGGGTGTGGTGTGCTTTGGGAAACGCGGCAAGCTTAATCCGCGTTATATGGGGCCATTCAAAATTCTAGAATGAATTGGCAAAGTGGCCTACAAGCTCGAATTACCTGCTGAGTTAGGTAACGTTCATGATGTCTTTCATGTTTCACAATTAAAGAAGTGTTTGTCCGATGAAACACTTGTGGTACCACTCCAAGAGCTGAAAATCGACGACAAATTGTAGTTTTTCGAAGAACCTATCGAAATAATGGACCGGGAAGTCAAGGTCCGTAAGCATAGTCGAATCCCGGTCGTGAGAGGTCGTTGGAACTCAAGACGCGGACTGGAGTTCACGTGGGAATGCGAGGATCAGATGAAGCTCAAGTATCCTCAACTATTCCCAACTGACCAATCTAATCCTGACACAACTGGTGAATTTCGGGACGGAATTCCCTTTTAAGTTGGGGATGATGTGGCACCCGAGGAAAATTCACAGTCATCCTGATCTAACACCTTGCTGCTTTGGGTTACTTATCAAATTTCGGGACAAAATTTCTTTCAAGTTGGGGATGATGTGACAACCCGAAATCTCAAGGTCCTTCCTCTACGCATCACTTGTTTCACAATCCTATTTTCACAATTCATTTTACGTTGTAACATGTGCACGATATATGAATGATTAAAGTATTGCTATGTTTTGTTGTTACATGAAAACTTAGGAGTCGTTTAATGTTTAGACATAACATGTTTATGTTTCTTAACTTTGGGCCACACACCACACTTAAGTCGATAAAGAACTCAAGTCGACGAAGAACTGGTTCTTCGTTGACTGTCTTTGATGAAGAACTAGGGTTCTTCGTCACAACCACTCCTTAACAAAGAAGGTTCTTCGCCAAGAAGGTCTGTTGTCAAAAGGGCACTCGGCCCAGGTCCGTTCGTGGTCCAGAATGGGCCCAACTATTATTTTGTTTGCATAACCTTTCATAACCTGCAAAACTTAAACATCAAACCCTAAAGTTCTCTTTCCCTCTCCTCCCTGTGTGACGGCAATTTTGGGTCCCGAAGCCCTTCGTCTCGAACAAACTAATCACTTTGGTCTCACGGTTAGTGTCTATCATTGTTAGTTGCTAGAATCCTGATGTTGTGACTTTATGTAAAACTAGGGTTTCATTTATAAGATAGTAAATCTAGAATATATGATTGATTATGGTGTTAAACTATGTTGGATTTAGTGATTAGAAACTCGGGGTTAACAAACTGATAGATTTGTTCGATTAGCATAATGATTCACATGATAAGTTGGTAGTTATGATTTGTATAATGAGTGGGAACTGTTATGTTTTAAGTGGATTGGGATGGTTGATGATTGTTCATAATTAGGGTGCATAATCATGGTTAAAAAGTGTCGTTTAATCTGATTGGAAAACTGTAAAACTTGTTAGCATCTGTTACGGCTAAAACTAAGGGAATTGTAACCGTCTGATGAGGGCAGCGATGAAAGACTCCCCCCATGAAGAACGTAATTGACTAAGAACCTGGTTCTTCGTTGATTGGTTCTAAACGAACCACTAGGGTTCTTCGTCACACACATTCTCGACGAAGAATAGTTCTTCGCCATTAGGATTCTTCGCCATTGAGGCATCCCACAAAGAACTGGTTCTTCGTGAAGATGCTGCTGGTGAACAATCAAACAAAACAGTTTAAACAGCAAATGTGTCCACATAACATAAGGTTTTGAATAGTTTATGATGTGTAAGAGGATGAATGTTTATGTTTATAAAGTTTTATTTTATACATGTTAATTATGAATGAGGAACCTTATTTGGCTCGTGTGAGTAGCAAACTCACCTGTTAAGTGTTGTTATGTGACATGCACATGAGATGTGGACTTGTATGAGATTTGAGTACTTGCTATGTATTATACGGTGATCTTTTCGGTGAATGCAATCTGTGAAAATATTTGAATTAATTGATTACGAAACTGATATTATTGGTAAACATGATAGGGTTTGGTTGACCAACTTGGAACGGGTAACTTAATATATGAGCAAATCTAAGGTGAGTTCATTTCTCTTGAGCATGCGTCCCGGTGGGTGGGACAATCAAATGGGTATTCCTTTGGGTAAAAACAGGGTTGTTAGATAATACACTCATTTCCTATCACCTTAAGTCCCATCTTCTACCGAATAGTTACCTGAGAGGTAACGAGGTATTAGTTGATAGCGCTATTAGGCTTGGCAACCTCACACCGTACCTGAGAGGATGGGCGTGAACTAAGGACCTTAAATCACGATCATTGCTTAGATAGGGGGAATTGGGGACGGGCAAAACAATCTGAAGCCATCTTGTACGGTACTCGAGTTATTATCAACATTAATATTAAACTGAACTAAACACTTGGCAATTAACATTTTCACAAAACTATGAACTCACCAGCGTTGTCTGATACACTTGTTGCGTGCTCGCAGGTTGTTAGATTCTTGGATATGGAGTTGCTGTTTGGAATGGCTGGAGTGGTCATGGGTCGAACTGATTGGATACACATGACAGGCTTATTGTTTTTCATACATTTGGTTTTTGAAACATTTAAACAATGATTTACTTATTGCTTCCGCTGAACTTGTTGGATTTTATTATGCTTGTGTTGAAACACTTTTATTTATAAATCGCAACTTCATTTGAAACATTGTTATGAGTTCAATGTGATTAATGGCTAGACCCTGGTACGTCACACGCCTCGCGGGTTTCCGCATGTGGTATTTTTGGGGTGTGACAAAAATAATCTTAAATTTCATGGTTGTTGTAGGCATAATTTCAATGTGTGTGTGGATGGGCATAACTTGTATGGTGTGGGCAAATATGGGTTACATTAGAGGCCACATGCATGCCCGCCTAAGACCATAGGTGTGGGCGTGGAAATCTGGCGGAGGCGAGTCCACGCCCACAAAACCACCCTCTGTTTGGCGTTTTCCATGGCGTTGTGTGTGGGGCGGGGGATTCTTCACCAGCGTGGGGAGCAATTAACTTGGTGATGTGGTTTGAGTTGATTGGTGGTTTGTGGTAGGAGGTTTGTGATTGGTTAGTTTTTTTTAAACACTTGGTGGGGCCCTTTCCACACCCAACACCACCCCTTGCTTTTTTACCACGCCCTTTTGCTTACATGGCTGTTACATGGCGCTTAACGCCATCTCTTCATGCCCCTCGTCTAATTAGTTCCAATGTGATTTTTCCTTTTCATTTCTATTTAAATATATTTAGATATAAATTTTAAGGGTTGGTAAATTTTATCTCCACTTATCCTTAATTAGTTTTCTCTAACAATTTCTATTGCCAAACAAATTGCATACTACGTATTGGATTTAAACACAAATCATTTTTTTTAACATCTAAATATTAAACAATTACTTGGTTTCAAAGCCAACCCTGAGCAAGGTCGGGATGGGCACCCGCTCAGGGCTCAAATTGATATAGGGCCCGTAAAACTTTTAAGATTATATAGAAGGTTAAAATGAGAACGCGAAATATTTTGAGAACCGTGAGAACAAATGAAAAAACCACGAGAACTTGGTCAAAAACAATTCAAATTCAAAAAAAATTTCTACACTTATCATTATTATTTGAATACAATGTTAGAAATTTAATTTACACGTTCAAATTTACATGAATTCGTAAATAAAGAAAATTTACACATGTGTAAGTTTGCCATTTACACATGTGTAAATCTGTTATATTTACAGATGTGTAAAAAATCTAAAAAGAGTGATTTTGAAAGAAGAAATGAATTATTTGATGTTGTAAATTCGTTTTTTATAGTATCTTAATTACAATGAGGTTTGTATTAAAAAATTGGTTTTGATTGGTTTTTTCATTCGTTCTCACGGTTCTCGCAATATTTAGCGTTCTCAAGATAACCCTCCCCTATATATATATATATATATATATATATATGACAAAATCTTAAAGGGCCTGGATTAAATAACAAAAAATGTTAAAAGGTCCTTTTTAGTTAAGAGTTTTGGATTTATGGCCTAATTTGCCAATCAAATTTGTATAGGGCCTGAATCATGTTAAGAAGCCCAACTGTGAAAGTGTAATGGATTAAGGAATGGCCCAAATCAATACACAAAACTAATTCAAAACGCAATTAAAAATTGATGGGCGAAGGCGGTAAAACAAAGAAACCGAACGTCCTTAACATCATTATCACTAACTTCCTTAGCATCATTATCACTAACTACCTTAGCATCAGTAACCTGCTTATCTAAAAATGGGTTAAATTCATCAATAAACTTACTATCATGGATATGTTCATGACAAGTAGCATTGGATGGAAGCTCAGATGTTTGGATTAATGTGACATGATACTCTAAATCAGCATCCTTTGCTTCATCACTAGCCTTTGTGCCACTTGATTCTCCAACTTCCTGTGCCTCATTGTCATCTTCATGCCAACATATTGATAGGATAGTACTGCTTTGTGATTGACTGAATCTTTGAACATTTGATGCCGCATTTTCCAAATACACATTAAGATACTGGTGACCGTCCCTTATAAATGCAAGCAGTTTCTCAACATCTTCATCATTACTTATTAATTATCAGTCCATTATCTAGGTCATCAGCTATAGGGTCACACAAATGGAAGTAATGAGGGACATCATGGTTATAACCTAGATTATTCGTAATCATCTCTAATTGTGCATAACCAAACTTATCAATGTCAAGCAAATCAAAGAAGTCTATGTCTTCATTCATATACAGTCGTCCAGGCGAATCTATAAAATATCCTTCATGATACATGTGTACGGAACAATGTTGGATAATCACCTACATTGCATGTTAAAGATCTCAATCATCGATAAGAAAAAACCTTTAAAGTGTCAACCATCAAGGAGTGTTGTATGCGAACACTTATCATCAATATTCTAGAACATAATCTAAAACTTCATGGTTGTTGTAAGCGTAATTTCAATGTGTGGGTGAATGGGCAAAACTAGTATCAAATGGCAATCTGGGTGTGGGCTACTGTGGATAAATTAGAGTCTACATGGTTGTAGGGCTAATGCTCCTCTAACTAATTAGTTCCCATGTGAATTTCGTTTTGCTTTCTATGTAAATATATTGAATTAGTTCCCTCAAACAATTTATACGGCCAAGCTAAGTACACTACTACGTGTTGAAATCAAATATAAATATTTATTTAGCATGTGAATATTAAACAAGTACATGGTTTGGTGCTATTTCATGTAATGCAAGATTCCAAGATACCATATAAATTGTTTTCAAAGTTCTCTTGTATCTGCTAAAAATCATTAATATATATATGGGATTTTCTAATGGCACACCCCCTGTCTATCCACACACTTTTTCAATTCAATACGCATCGTATAGGCCGATACGATGCGTATTGAAATAAAGTAAAAGACATGGCAGATTGACAGGTGCAGGTTATGTCTAGCGGCGGGCTTGATACGCATCGTATAGGCCTATACGATATGTATCAAACACTTTTTTTTGAAGTTTATTTTTTGTTGTGTTGTGTCGAATGCGAACCCGAGAAACGAAAGGGATTTCGAGCAGTTGGTCGATGACGTGATAGATAAAGATCTTGACACGATCATATCCATTTTCAAGTATTATTAAAACCATTCAAGCCACTAGTCTACAATGTGGTTCCCAATTTGCGGAACATAATCCCAGATTGTCTAAAGAAGCGCTTTTATCATGTGTCATGTAGTAAACAAATACCAAGGGTGTATACAGATCTCTATTCGGTCATCTTTCCAAGCTTTTACACACAAATATGTGGTTCCTAATTTGCGAAACATAATCCCGGATTGTCTAAAGAAGCGCTTTTATCATGTGTCATGTGATAAACAAATACCAAGGGTGTATACAGATCTCTTTTCGGTCATCTTTCCATGGAGTCACAGATCCGACAATAGGGCCCACAGATCTTCTCCTTTTCTAATTCTCGAAGAATCTCGTAACGTATTCTATGTTTCTCTAAATCGTCTGTAAAATTATAAAAAAAAAAAAACAAACTAGTGGTTATCACCCTGTGTGAGCATTGGAAGCCCGACAAACAGTCTTGCAATTACATCTTCAATCGAGACCGCATTATTAATTATAATGAAGCAATGAAGATTGAATGTGTAAACCGCAACCGTTTTTTACTACGCAAACGATGGCTATGCGAAATACAAACCCGACACGTCTTCTATGATGATTCGAAACATTCATGAACCACAATGGACTCAGACTCATACTATTCTAATATGACACATGATAAAAGCGCTTCTTTTGACAATTTGGGATTATGTTCCATTTTATGACACCTGATACGACACGCTTACCATAATCACATCTTCCATGGAGTCACAGATCCGACAATAGGGGCCACAGATCTAATGCCCACCCGAGACGGACCTATGGATCACACGTGGGAGAAAAGACCAGCACCCTTGTCGTTCCGTATTTTCTCCTTTTCTAATACTCGAAGAATCTGGTAACGTATTCTCTTCTCTGGTTCTCTAAATCGTCTGTAAAATTATAAAAAAAAAAACAAACTATGCGGGCTTTCCATCCATATATTCCGTCCAACATCAAACCTTTCCAAAAGTAGAAAAAAATAAAACAGAAGAAAGTGTTCCTCTTTGTTACCAAGCATGTCATCTGAAACAATTAACAGGACATTGTTAAAGGGAGAATCTATTCGAACACCTAAAATTAACAGTTTGTCTTTGTTACCAAGCATGTCATCTGAAACAATTAACAGGACATTGTTAACAGGGAGAATCTATTGGAACACCTGATCGAGAGAAACTTCTTCGAGTTAACTACCGATATCTCATCCTTCATATCTTGCTATTAAACGAGTTATAATAGCTAATAAAATATGTCTAACTTTTGAAGTATCTTTATATGCTTCTTTCCCAATGCAGCTGATGAAACTGAAGTTGTTATTTCGGTTGTTCAGTACTTCCGAGACGATTCAAGTGAGTTCTATAAAGCAAGTGTCTGTCTATTCAATTCAGAGGAATCGTTATATGCTTCTTTCCTGATGTATGTCAGTGTCGAACAGTTTCTCTGTCGCTAATTTCTCCACTAACCATGAAATCAAAAAGTTTCTTAATAGATTCCGTTACGGCGATTTAGAGAAACAGAGAATCACTAGCTAGTATGTCATCAACAAAGGATAACGAAGATGAACATTGTATTTATTATCCGTGCCTGGTTGAATTGCAGAAAGCAAAGGATAATGAAGATAAACATTGTATTTATCACGAAAGTACTGAACAACGGTTGTAGGTGCGGTTTTGAATTAAACTGATTTAAAAAAAAAAAAACGAAAGGGATTTCGAATAGTTGGTCAATGACAAAATGATATTGAAATTTGTGAGCCTTCAAATTAACAACGAAGTTTTCTCCGTCCCTAATTTCTCCATTCACCATGAAATCGAACAGTTTCTTCGTAGATTCCGTCTGGTTTCAAAGCCGGTTGAGGATTACGAGTGTTCTAGACTCGTTCAAGGCATGATTGTTTGTGCGATTTACAAAAATAAGGATGCATTCCATGGTAAACGATGCAGCTGATGAAACCGAAGCTGTTATTTCTGTTGTTCAGTACTTCCGAGACGATTCAAGTGAGTCCTATGAAGCAAGTGTCTATCTATTCAATTCAGAGGAATCATTATCTGCTTCTTTCCTGATGCATGTCTGTGTCGAACAGTTTCTCTGTCGGTAATTTCTCCAACTCACCATGAAATCAAACAGTTTCTTAATAGATTCCGTTACGACGATTTAGAGAAACAGAGAATCACTAGCTAGTTTGTCATCAACAAAGGATAACAAAGATGAACATTGTATTTATTATCCGTGCCTGGTTGAATTGCAGAAAGCAAAGGATAATGAAGATAAACATTGTATTTATCACAAAAGTACCGAAGAACGGTTGTAGGTGCGGTTTTGAATTAAACTGATTTTAAAAAAATAAAACTAAAGGGATTTCGAATAGTTGGTCGATGACAAAATGATATTGAAATTTGTGAGCCTTCAAATTAACAACAAAGTTTTCTCCGTCGCTAATTTCTCCATTCACCATGAAATCGAACAGTTTCTTCGTAGATTCCGTCCGGTTTCAAATCCGGTTGAGGATTACGAGTGTTCTAGACTCGTTCAAGGCATGCTTGTTTGTGCGATTTACAAAAATAAGGATGCATTCCATGGTAAACGATGCAGCTGATGAAACCGAATCTGTTATTTCTGTTGTTCAGTACTTCCGAGATGATTCAAGTGAGTCCTATGAAGCAAGTGTCTGTCTATTCAATTCAGAGGAATCATTGCATTACGTCCCCGTTGAAAACAAGTGGTTGAAATAATGGAACCCTTGATTTGAAAAACATTTTTGAGAAATTTATAGCTCAATACGCATCGTATAGGCCTATACGATGCTTATTAATCGATGAACTTTCGCATATTTTGTCGTTTTATGACGTATACCTTCAACATAAGTCGTTTCGGTGCCGTTCGGTTGCGTGCGAATATCGTATTCTATGATTACGTACAGTTTTGTTTGAAATCCACTTGTACTCCATAGTGTCGTGTTATATGTATACGTGTGTGGAAATATCGTTAGTTGCGTACTTTGACGTATTTTTGTGTATTTTGACGTATTCTAACATATTGTTGGGTATTTAATAGTATTTTTGACGTATTTGAGCGTAATCTAACGTATTTTAGCTTATTTTAACCTATTTTAGGGTAGTTTTACGTATTTTTAGTGTATTTTAGCGTATTTTAACATATTTTAACGTATTTTAGCGTATTTTAACGTATTTTAGCATATTTTAACGTATTTTAGCCTATTTTAACGTATTTTAGCATATTTTTTCGTATTTTAGCTTACGTTGAAGGATAACGCAAACAAGTTCTCCACAGTTTGTTATTCAGATGTCTATTCGGTCATCTTTCCAAACTACAACACACGTTAAGTTTAAACTTTATAGTGTGTGATTTGACTTGGAAAAGATTGGTGGTGTTTTATACTTTTAATAAGCTGTCACAGTTGCCAAATTCATTGCGTGCATTCATATTGTTTTAGACAACAATAGATAATGAACGGATTGTTGGATTTCTTGTTCCAAATGCACGCGTCAATTCATCTTTTTTACTCTTTTCTTCGATTTCAACAAATCTTTTCAATAATCAGTACGCAACAAAGAGACCGCCTTGTTAATTTTAATGAAGCAATGAAGATTGAATCTGCAAATCGCAACCGTTTTTGACCATGGAAACAGTGGCTATGCGAAATACAAACCGCAATCGTTTGTGACTACGGGAAACACTAGCAAAAGAAACAAATATTTTTAGAGAAGCATTGGGATTCAATGGTTTAGTTGGAGCATGAAGAAACGAAACCCTAACATTTGTTGAGTGAGAATGTGTGCAAACTGAAACATCTTGACACGATAAAATTGCAAGACTGTTTGTCGGGCTTCCAATGCTCACACAGGGTGATAAACAACGCTGATACGAACACATACCAACTGATTCAGATCTAAGCAATGCACACCTCAGTTAATCTTTTTTACTCTTTTCTTCGATTTCAACAAATCTTTTCCCTTTCCTTCAATTTCAAGAACATTCTCCGTAACATGAAGACATGTCGGGTTCTTCTGCTAGTGGTATTTTAATGATGTATTGAAGATTGAATCTGCAAACCGCAACCATTTTTTACTACAGAAACGGTGGCTATACGGTCGTTTGTGGCTATGGGAAACACAAGTTTTCTTTTTGAGCTTGATGGATGTCCGTTATCTCAACGCTTCTCCTTACATTACTGATCTGGAATTGGAGAACCGTTGTTAATTTAGTGCTTCTCAATCAGATATTATTTATTGAAACATAACTAAAACAGTCGAAAAAAAACTGAAACAATCAGATATTATCTATTTGTGTGTGTCACATCTATCCTGTTATAGCAATCGATATTGTTTAATTTTACAGATTTGTTTCTTATTGGCCATTATTCGACCGAATGTTTGGGTACTTCTTCTAATGGCGCCTCATTAGCGCTTTTAACTACCAAAAAGAATGCATACACAAATAGTTCTAATGGACGAAGCAAAGAGACCACCTTGTTAATTTTAATGAATCAATGAAGATTGAATGTGCAAACCGCAACCGTTTTTTACTATGGGAACGGTGGCTATGGGAAATTCAAACCGCAATCGTTTGTGACCATGGGAAACACAAGTTTTCTTTTTGAGCTTGATGGATGTCCATTATCTCAACGCTTCTCCTTACATTACTGATCTGGAATTGAAGAACCGTTGTGTATTTGCTTGCTGATCTGGAATTGGAGAACTGTTGTGTATCTGAATCAGGTTCTCAAACAAACGCTACTAAAGATGAGTTGGTATTGAACCAAGAATATGAAGATCACGATGCAGACACGGGGGAAGGAAGTCAGTGGACTGCTGCAGATGAAGTCAAATGTGGTCAAACATGGACATCAGACGTAAATCTTGAAGCAAATATGTGCTTCCCAATTTGCGGAACATAATCCCAGATTGTCTAGAGAAGCGCTTTTATCATGTGTCATATGTTAACAAGAGTATGTTGTTTAAAGATCAATTCCAATTGCAATTTTTGGAACTCTCCTGTTCCAAATGCAGCTGATGAAACCGGAGCTGTTATCTCGGTTATTCAGCACTTTCGTGATAAATACAATCTTCATCTTAGTTATCCTTTGCTTTCTACAATTCAAGCAGGCACGGATGCTAAACGTACTGTTATTACATCCGAGACGATTCAAGTGAGTCCTATGAAGCAAGTGCCGGTCTATTCAATTGAGAGGAATTATTGCATTACATCCCTATTGAAAAACGGAATCGATAAATTTAGGGAAAATGGGGTTGAAAGATGATAACCCAACAGTGGAGGATCTCATTCTAGAGCTTCGATAAATTTAGGGTATTCTCAAATAATGTTTCCTAGATGTTTGAAGACCGACAATTGTCCAAATTGCTGCTTCTTCATTCGCATGACGGAAAGCTACCTCGTGACAGGAAGCTACCTTGCAAAAATTAAAAAATTAAATCGACACCCTCAATACGCATCGTATAGGCCTATACGATGCGTATTACTTTTTGGTAAGGGGACATTGGCAGCCTTTGGCAGACCTAGAAGTTTGAACCCACCTCAATACGCATCGTATAGGCCTATACGATGCGTATTGAGGGTGTCGATTTAATCCCCCAAGGTGTGCCAATAATACGACCCTATATATATATGTATACACACACACTCATTACTAGCATTTTAATCAATAGGATGTTCCCTAGGATTTATCTTTTTTTTATCCTTCACATTATTAACCATTTTTGTGACGGATCCTGCTACAAACTCACCCATCCATGTGGAAACATACTTCTTTTTGGCAGGGATAACGGATGCAGGTTTCGCCTTTGAAGTCCCTCCTTCCTTCGTGTTTTTATAGTAGCTTTTCTTGTTATCTGCCATTGCTTTTTTCTTTTGCAAAGCTTTTCCCCAATCACCGCAGACTATTCTATTGCTTTGTATTAAACCAAATAACCTTTGCAATTCACAAAGGGTGATATGTTAGTCGTGTTTATATAGAGTTCTCACACCTCCACAAATGATATATGTGCTCGAACTTGCACATAATTGTAACGCCCCAAAACTTGAATTGTTTAATTCGCTAATATGAATCCATATTCTATAGTATGAAATAAAATAACTAGGCTATTTAACCTAGTTAAATGTATGGTAAAAACTAGTAAAGAAGGAAAGTTGTGTTAGTTATGTTTTAGTAACAAACAAGAGGGACTAAACTTGGAAAATGGGGTTGAAGTTTAATAAATTAGCCTAAGTGTGTGTAGTGTGTGTGGATGCGTCGTATATGGAGAGAAAGAAAGGAGAAAACCCTTTCTTGAATGAAGATGCAATTCAACCCCAAATTAAGGCCCGAAAATGGAAAACGTTGCATGAATGAAGATTTCTCACCATCTTACTTGAACAAACATGTGGTAAATTGTAATTTTTGATTTGGAGATCTTGTATGAAGTGGGTTTATGATCAGTATTCAGATGTTTTGTTAGAATCATAAAAGAAGACTTGAATTATGAATGATTTTAAGTAATTTGATGATTGAAGTTAAAACCCACCATTGATTGTCACACCCCAACCGATGGCGGAAACATCGGGGTGAGGCACTGAGCGAAACAGATGGTCCAGGAGAATCCATAACAACTATATTTACCAAATATTTAACGTCATGTCCCATACCATAACATATAAAGTAAAACAGTTATTACAGACATAGTTCTCAAAAACAAATCATTGTTCTGACAAATCAAATATTATTTAGTTTGTTTCTAGACTCCGCTAGCTTGATTCCACAAAAGCAGGGCATATCATAGCATCCTAACCACCTGTCACATACGTTAAAATAAAAGTCAATACACATAGTGTAAAGGTGAGCATACAAGTTTGATAGCATAAAAGTTGCGAAAGCGGTTTACGCATAAACAACATGTATCACGTAGAAATGTGGGGCATGTAAGCTATCGACAATGAAATATGCACAGACATGACTGCGAGTTGTAGAATGCGCAACACATATCACCACCGTGACACGTGAAGAAATACCCTTAACAACCCCTGTCCACGACAGGTGCTGAGTCCAAACTATAGTACTATCATTGCTAAGGTGTCAAGCAACAATCACTGTGTAAACATAACTTACAAGCATTCATCGAATAACACGTATAACATGCGAGAACGGTTACCGTATAAAAAGTGTTTGCGTTCTGTGATCGATGTGATTTGATATAAGTAACGTATGTAACACCCAAAAGTGTGTTAAGCAAAAGGGACCGAGTATACTCACAGATTGTGTTTAACGAATAAACACAGTCTTGGATTGAAGGGAGAGCTGGAGAGTTAGCCTGATCACAATACGGCAGTATAAGCATTGAACAGTGCGTAAACCATTGCGTCGGGTAGGGCGAGTGATGAACAGTGATCCGAGCGGATGACCATCCGGACGGATGGTCATCCGGACGAATGACCATTCTGTCGGAGGGTCGTTCGTTTGGGAGGGATGTGTTTATGTATTATTTGAACTTTGAAGTTTTCGTTGTAGCATTTTGTAAAATGAGAAGTGTTTCTACAAATCAGGTCATCCGGTCGGATGGTCATCCAGACGGATAACCGTTCGGTCGGATGGCCTTTCATTTGATGATGATATTGTTGGAAGTTTTGAAAATTATTTAAGTGTTGGAAACTACAAGTTACCTGGACGAATAGTCGTTGGATCGGATGGTGATCCGATCGAACGGCTGTCCGTTTGAGCAACTGTTTCGTTTGAAGAAAACTTGTAAAATCTGTTAAGTTGTAAAGTTTAGCGATTTTGACAGAGACGTTACGACGACGTGTTAAACAACAGAAACCACATCAGGTCCAACTCATCCGGTCGGACGAGAATCACCCCGTTCGATCCGCACCAGCTGTTCATAACAGTGTTTCATGTTCAACCCGTGAATCGGTTGTCTCTCCGACAGTGATTCGTTCTCAAACCTGCACTCCACTAAAGAATGAATAGAAGGCCAGAACAAGCTCAGATTCTAGCAGTTTTGAGTGAAAAGTGAAGAATGTTTGAAGAAAAGTTTGAAACACTTGAAAATGTTTAGATTTAGGTGAAATCAGTGTTTAAACATTGTAGAAATCCTTTAGATCTGAACCGTTCTTGGTGGATTGAGGTCACACTTTGGGTGTTCATGACATCATCCTAGAACAGCTCAAAACCAGGTGATTTCATGGTGGAAAATTCTAATTTGATGGAGAAGATGATGAGAAAGTGTGTAAAGATCAAAAAAGTACAAGATTTAGGAAGAAAACTTACAAGAATCGCAAGTAATCGAGAGAAAAGACGCTGAGAGTGCACTGGATCGGAGGGAACAGTGATGTGACAGGTGAGGTATTTATAGGGGAGAGGGTGAAAGGCAGTGCAGGTGTGACGGGTCGGATGGCCATCCGATCAGATGGTCATCCTGTCGGATGACCATTCGATCGAACGGTCGTTCGATCGGACGGCGCATGTAGGTTAGTTTCCGACTTCCGTTTCGTACGTTGAGCGTTGCGATGCGCTTAAGCGAGTGTCGAACAAGCGATGCGATAGTATTAAATAATAGTTACACAAATAACATAACTAACGTACAACAATATAAGTAACCTTGCGTTTAGCGTTTGTGATAAAATTGCGTTGCGATAGAGTAGCGATTGTGTTTGCGAATAACACCTTTAACATAAATAAACACGCACAAGTAACACATAATAACACACACACATAGAACAATACCAATAACTGCGATTCAAGTTGCGATGTGGTAGTGATTGAGATAGCGTTAAGTAGATTAGCGTTTAATTGTGTTTATCGCATTGCTACTTCACATAATACAAATCGTAAAACAAAATAGCATTAACTAACGTAGCGATTATCGAGGTTCGAAAGTACAAGCAATAATTAAGTTAGAAATGACAGATCTGATTACCAATCTTTTCTTCCTTTGACTTTGACTTGTACTTTGACTTTAAAAATTCGGGTTGTTACAGCCTCCCCTACTTTAGGGAATTTCGTCCCGAAATTAAGGCGCAGGCGTAATGAATAGCTTTGGATATTTAGCCTTCATGTCACTTTCGAATTCCCAGGTGAACTCGGCTCCGCGTTTGCCTTCCCAGCGAACCTTCATTATGGGAATGCGTGAGCGTCAGAGCTTCTTGGTTTCTCGATCCATGATCTCGGCTGGCTTTTCCACGAAGTGTAAGGTTTTGTCCACTTGTAGATCCTCAAGAGGTACATGTAAATTCTGCCCGGCTAGACACTTTTTGAGGTTTGAAACATTGAAAGTCGGATGGATGTTACTGGGTTCCTCCGGTTTATGAGGATTTATCTTATTTTTATTCTTCAAATTCTTAGCCAATTTAGTAGCAGAACTTGCCATAGTCTCACCCATCATCGTGGAAACATGCTTCTTTTTTTTAGGGATAACGCTTGTTGGTTTCTCCTTTGTCTTCCCTCCTCCCTTTGGGTTTTTCTGGTAGCTATCTCCTTGCGCTTTGTCTGCCATTGATTTTCTTTTGCCAAGCTTTTCCCAATCACCGTGGACTATTGTTGTGTATCAAACAAAACAACCTTAGCAATTCACAAAGGATGATATGTTAGGTTATATACAAGTAAAGTTCCCCACATCCTGGAACTTACAAATATTTTTCTTTCTTCTTGTTGGGTAATTTACATACTTTGTTTGCGCTTGCTGTAAGCTATTTAGTATATTAGAAATTTTCAACTTTCTAGTGTCATGAAGTGGTTTGTGCGAACATTTATCCATCAATATCCTAGAAATTAATCTTAATTTTCATGGCTATTGTATGCAAAATTACAATGTTTGCGTGGAAGGGCATAACTAGTGTTAAATGGCAATCTGGGTGTGCATGGTTGTGGGCTATTATTTGTTACATTAGAGGCTACTTGCTAGTCTAATTAGTTCCCATGTGAATTTCCTTTTCATTTCTGTGTAAATATATAGGGATTGATTTTTAAGGTTTGATATATCACCACATCTTCAACAAATGTCTTGTCCTGGAAACGTCCACGTATATTTCATCATTGTTGTTGGGTAATTTACTTAGTTTGTGATGCCTTAGCGTTTCTTAGTATATGATGTTTGAAGTTTCAACCGCCATAAAGAGTTGTGTGCGAACCTTATGTATCAATATCCTAGAACTTTATCTTAAATTTCATGGTTGTTGTAGGCATAATTTCAATGTGTGTGTGGATGGGCAGAATTTGTATCAAATGGCAATCAGGGTGTGCAGTGTGGGCTGATACGGGTTACATTACAGGCTACATCCTAATCTACTTAGTTCCAATGTAAATTTTTCTTTTCATTTCTATGTAAATATATTGGTATAGATTTTTTTAAGGGCTGATAGCACTACTAAATGTTGGATTCAAACATAAATCTTTTTATTTTTTATTTTTATAAAGATGTGAATATTAAACAAGTATATGATTTGGATGCTAACTCTTGTACTTCATGATTCCAAAATACAATCTTGGTCATCAGAGGTGTCTGGTATCTGGTTAAAGATCATTAACTAAACTAGTGAAAATTGTGTAGGTCCCTCTTCGGATATGAGGTCAAACCTTATCCTTGTTATATTAACACACTAGCAAGTGCGGATTCCAAGCTAGAGTGCAACCGAGTTGAGACAAGTATAAACACAAAACACACAAGGTTCACCGATTAACACCACTTGTATTAATACGAATGAAGGTTCCAGTTACAAGCTCAATGTTTACAGATGTATTCCGTAAACTCTCTAATGTGTGTGTGTGTTCTTGACAGAAAGCTCTCCCTATCTCTCGAGTGTATCTTTCTGTCTCTTGTGTCTCTCTCAAGTGCTCTATCGAAATGAACACAACACTTGGGTATTTATACCCGACACAGCTAACATGCTCGAAGGATACGGAAGTCTGGTCGAAGGATCATCTATCGACCAGAAATCTACCGAAAGATCCATACATACCTCGAAGGATGATATCCTTCGAGGTCCATCTGTATCTATCGAATGACATTATCTTTCGAGGTCATCGAAGGATACAAACCATCCTTCGATGACATCCTTCGACATAAGCATGTTTCAACCAATGTGCTAACTGTTTGTCCAAGTCAAACCGGAGGATGGTTGACTTGGTCAAACTTACATCGAACGCACATATAAACAAATCTAACACAAGACATCGTTTTGTATCATGACACATTACAGACAAAGTACAGACACAAGCAGCTTTGTCTTGATCTTCGTGTCTTCAAGTCGAGCCCAAATCGAACTGAGCCGAGTTGAACCGAGCCGAGTCGTGTCCACAAAATATGCATCAACAAACTCCCCCTTGGACGCTACTCGTGAGGTTCAACGCTATTCGTGAGATTCAACTTCGATGTCTTCCACGTCGGAGGATCTTTAAAGTCTTCACGTGTCGTAAGTAGAAAGTGTATCAACAAACTCCCCTTTTCATTTAGGAAGTGTGTCAATAAACTCCCCCTTAGATTGAACTCTTCATTGAGTCATGCTCGTGAATCTTTTGACTTGTCAATTCTTCAGATCCTTGTGGTGTTGATGAAGGGTCAGCGGCAACTCGATCACCTTATTCTTTGAGTGCCTCCACTTTGTGTCTTCATTCCAAAGCTTTGTCATCAACCATGTTCTCCTCGCCTTTAGCATCTGCACATGCAAGAAAGCTAGACGCATAATGAGAACAACCGCTTGGAATATAGTTAACATTTAAACAAACGACACATATGAGATCAAATCTCAATCAAACACCAACCGACAATATTTTGAAAGTTTAGAAAAATGTACAATTTTAGTCCTTTAACTTTCACAACTTGTTAACTTCGACAGTTTATGAAGATGCAATTGTTTTCAGGCTTACGATCAGGATTTTGGGTAGGATAGACTCGAGTTCCAACATCAGTCAATCAAAAATAAACTAGAAGCAAAATCTTTTTGGATTTTATAAAGTTTATATTAAAACACACCTAAAATCTTTTTGGAATTTTTCATTTTTCAAATGTAAAGACGGAAAACAATAAATAAATATATACAAGATGCATAAACTGAAAACAGTAAATAAATATCTACAGACATTCTTTTTGCGAGTTTCGAGGGTAAGAGAATCATATCAGTGTACGGTCAAGCCAAAACGCTCTTTTTGTTCAATTAGTTAACATTAAAATAAGCATCCTATAACAATTATCGGTATTGCTGTCCACTTAAGCTCAACTTATCATTTGTAATCATGGCGAGGGGATACGTTAAGGTATGATTTATACTTACCGACCGGTGTTCATCCACATCACGACACATTCCCGTATCAAGGTATGCACGAGGGTTCATCTTACCGGTGAGTATACCGATTATCATCTGTTTGACCGTATATGATGTGAGATTCTCACTTATTTTGATTTGAAAACAAGCCCTATGTGATAGAATCACTTATTGATGAGGAACTTGATTTTCGATGCATGAGGGCACAGGAGCAAGTCCGTGAACAGGTCAGTACTTTCGTACAGCAGAGAGACGAACTTGACACCCGCAAAGAATTTGTGATATTTTATCACTTATTTGTTTGGACATGTGATTGTTGATCACTTATTGAGGTCGTATGCAATATGAAATATGTACATGTATGTATGGTATCATGGAAGATCTAGACTTGCGTCCCCGTTATATTTCGGTAAAAGATACAACCATGATACCCAGATGATAAGCAGCATAAAGACCGAATATCTCAGAACCTCGGCAATCTCTCAAACGAAATTTCGGTACCAAGACCATATGCCAATGAATGGTTCCCACCCAGTCTTCAGTCGATTTAAGATTTATATCACCCTGCACACTTTAAAATGATTGTGAGCCTACCGATACATCTTATATAGAGCTGCTTATCGCTTTTCATTTTTAGGTTTAAAGAGGTTTGGACAGACCACTGATGTACTATCATTTTCTCTTTTTCTCGCCAGGAAACTCATTTTTGTTTTTCTATTGTTTTTGTGCTTTTGAAATTTTTCGATGTTTTTGGATTTTTCAAATTTTGGATTTACTCCCCCTAAAATCAACAAACTAAGATAAAATTTAAAAACACAAAGGTATTTACAAAATTGACTTTCCGATGTTGGTGAACTCATGTTTTACCTCAATGCCGTTTACCAAAATTAATTTTTAATCTGAAAAGATTTATCGAATTTTGGAAAAATCAGTTGGCATGTCGGTTTGCGGTGCGGACCATGACAGCATTGTCTGGCCAAAGAGTGCTGTACGAGATAATACAAATTCATAAGGCAGCTTAAATATCGACAAGTAAAGGAGAGATTAGAAATTTAAAACCGTATCCTGCAACTGCTTCGTGCATTGCCAGGAATCTGACTGCTCTCCCAAACTGGATATCCACCCGGTGTGGATTTCGAAGTCGATTCTTTGTAGCTACTGAGAAGTCTCTTGACAGCAACAAGATCAAGAACCTTTGGGTCCGGCTGGTCTTCCACATTTCACCAACGAAGGTTTTTGTCTTTCTCTTTCAGAAGTAGTGTGCGGTTGTTCAATCCATGCCAAGGCATCCGCACACCCAGTTGGTTTGTTCAACAAACACTTTTTCTTCAATCACACCGCGAAGAAATGTACACTGCACGTTTATCTTGTTGATTTTGAACCTCAAACGTGCTGCAGGTGCGTACATTTTGATTTGAATCTACCCTGGGGACCCGATCAAAGCTTGATTGTAAAAGGCTTTGCATTTTTGTCGAAGCTTTTCAAACTCTTTCAACAGACAATTCTGATTCTCTTTTCCTTTTCTTTTCTTCTCTCCATCAAAGGCAACAATTTCTTCTGTCGCCTATTTTGTGCATGGACACTCCACTATCAACAATCTTACGACTATTGAAAGTTCCTCCTGGAATATCCTACACACTCATTCAAAGATTAGACGGAGAGGGGGACCCAAGCCTTTGTGGACTTGGGTCGTCCTTTATCATCAATAAAAGTGATTTCAATCACTTGATGATTAGGAAACAGAACCTGTGGTGCTCCCCCTGACTGAATTACCTGCTTTGGTTTCCAAGCTGTTTGTCCTTTACCAGTATTTGTATTAATTGTTTTTGCATTTACTGGTTTTTCCATTTTAGGTTTTGCTTGAACAGGTTTTTCTTCTTTCACCTCTGCGTTTAAGGCTTTTTCAATTACCTTTTGATTCTTTTGTTTCAACTTCTTTTCCCTTTCTTTCAAGACACGCGGGTCTTGTTTCGGGGAAACTGATCGTTTTTGGTAATTGTTTTCTTGGGGAGCCTTCAACTTTTGCAGGTATGGGCAGTATCTTACAATATGCCCAATTGTGCCACACTCAAAACACATTCTCCGCTCTACAAACCTCGGAGAAACATGTTGATGACCAGTCGAAGAACCCGACAATGAACTTTGTGATCTAGATGTACTTGGACCTAAATCACATCCCTTTGTGTGTTGGGTGTAATTATTCTGATCATTTCGTTTCAAAATTCTAACTTGTTTTATAAAATCAATGTTAGATTTATCCTGAAATGTTTCAAGTTTATCTGTACCCGTTGATCCAACAAAGTTCACTTTCGGTTCTCTTTTCTTAACAGGAGCTCTTTTGTTTTGCACCTTTTGCTGTTGAACCTTAGGTGCTTGAACATTCTTGTTCTGAGCCTTCTTTCCCTGTGTCTTACCTTTCCCGGAGTTCACTTGTTGTTTTCGCTCAACTGGTTGTTTTTGGTTTCCGTATTGTTTTCTAATTTGTTCACACGGAATTGGATCACATTGAGTGACGGTAACTTTGCCACTTTTGTTCCCCAAAAACTTTTCAATACATCCTTCAAAAATTTGCTCAATTAAATCTTGATTTACATTTTTAATTGGAAAATCTTTGTTAGAGTAGATTTTGTCATCTCCTTTGAGCGTGTACAACAAGTTATTCCCTTCACAACTAGAGACAAGGGACTCCATTCCTTTTGACATTTCAGTCTTACTCGGTTCCACTGGTGGATCACACAAGATGTGATTCTCAATTGGAATATCTGTTGTAACCGAGTTAGACTATTGATTCACAATCACTTCAGACTCATCATCAGATTCATCATCCGAAGAATCAGTATCCTCAATAGTGGGAGGACTCTGTTCCTTAACACATGATGAATCTGAATCTGTCACATTCTCAGATTCTGATTGACCCGAGGATGATGTACCAGTTGTGAACCCGAGGCCTGCTGCAAAATCATCTAGATTGAGTGGCACAGTAGGTTCAAAACGGGGCATATCCTCGTCATCAGGCAATTTGGAGTAATTGTGATTCATTGGGGGAGGACATGATTTGAATCCATTACACTTCCTATCCCCCTTCTTCTTTTGAACATCAATAATGTGATCCAAAACATAGCGGGAATTGGAATAGCTTTCCAATTTCTGCTTAATTGTCTCACATTCACATCTAGCTGTTGCTAACTCTACCATTTGCTTTTCAATTGTGTCAATTAAATCATTGTTAGCATGTTGTTTTCTCAAAACGGCCTTTTGTAATTCAGAAGCATCATGTTTTAATGACGCAATTGTTGCTTTAAACTCCTTTTCATTTCTGGTTAAAAACAAGTTAGCTTCAGTTGCTTTAGAAAGATCAACAATCAATTCTTGATTGTGTTTGTGTGTGATTTCAAACTGACTTTCCTTTTCGGCATATTCAACCTTTAACCTATCACAATTTTCACAATTAACTACAGTGGGTTCATCGACACATACCTGGCTTCATGAACTGTCGACATTAGCCGTAAAGGCTGAATGGAAAGAAAAAGATCCATCTTCAGAGAAGAACTTAGCAAGCTTCTCGGAAGTTCCAGCAGATTTCTGGCATAGAATAGATCTTCTCTTGCATAATACTTCAGCTTCAGCCAAAAGTTCATCAACCTTCAAATCTAAAGCATCACCTGATAAATCACCAACATCAAGTGATTCCCCATCTGTGCTCCCACTATAACCCGAACTATCTTCATCTTCTGAAGATTCACCAGCAGACGCGGGTTCTACTACTTTCTCAACCACTTTAGCATAACATGCTGTTCCACCATCATTTCCCAACTGAAGCGACCAATCACAACCTTCATCTACTTGAACCACGAGTCCCCGGTTGGCATTTGATGACCCTGGTTGGCTTTGGTTGTTGACAGGTATCAACGTACGAACATTGTTCCTGTTCTGGTTCTGCTGGTTGCCTTGATTTCTGAAGGGATTTTGGTTTCCATGCTGAGCTGGTCTTGTGCATTCCCTTTTGAAATGACCTCGTTCACCACAGTTAAAGCATGTTACAGCTTGCTTGTCGAACCCATACTTGGTGTCTTTCTTACTTTCTAAGTTGTTTCTCCCGGTCCTTTCCATAAATTCCTTTGCTCTTCGAATGGCACTAGCAAGAGCCCATTTGATATCCATCATTTCAAACTCATCTCTATCCACTTGCTGATAATCTTCATTGGTTAGATTGATATTTCCAATCTGACCTGCGATCAATCCACAATAAGCACTAACCAAGGTGTTCAACATCTCCATATGCTCCTTGGCTATTTCGACACTGACTTTGGAAAAGTTGGAAGTGTCTAATCTGACTGTGTTTGGATTGGAAGTGGCTTGAAAGTTTGAAGAGCTTCCATAGAACCCTTGCTGTTGCGGTTGTTGCTGCTGAGGAGCTGTCGGTTTCACATCTGGTCTTGGATACATCAAGTATGCTGAAGGATCAAACTGATCTGTTGTGGAAGGTCCGGTGTTTGAGACGAAAGCTGTTTGAAGCTTCGCGTGTTGAGAAGCCGGTTTTTCTCCACTGATACCTCCTGCAATCCCAAAATACATCTCTGGACTTTGAGGAGTTAGTGTTCTTTTTGCCTTCAGCTTTTCTTCCACATCCTTGTTCTCCAATTTTTGAATTAAATCATAAATGGTGATTGTGTCTAAAACACCAGTTTCTTTGAGAATTTCAAGATAACTGTTCCACTTTGCTGGTAAGCTATCAGCAAATCTCTTCACTAATTCTTGTGGAGTGGCAGTGACTTTAAAAGCAAACATCTCGCTCATCAAGTGATGGAACCTTGTAGATAACTCTGCCAAAGTCTCATTCTCCATACACGTGAATCCTTCAAACTCTTTCTTCAGTAAATCGTAACGTGAGCATATCCCACAAGCTTTTAGTAGTCGTGCAGTAAACAAACTGGTGGTAAATGTCTTTGTGAAGAGCTTGTGTGAGAATCATGAATGCTTTCTTTTCTAACTCAATTTTCTTCTTATCTTCTTCAGATAGAGTGCTGTAAGTTTGTGGATTAGATCCTGCAACTTCCAACTCATTGTCAAATGGAGTGAAGAAACACATCCATAGATCTTGACCTTGCCCCTGAACATAAGTTCTCAGCCTTTCTTTCCACCATCCCCAATCATTGATGTGATTTAACTTTGGCGGTTTTGTGCTTGTACCAGTTTCACTGTCGTTCTGCATCATAGATTGAATGCTGGTGCTTTGATTTGTGACCAATTCCCATTGATTTGCAGTTATCATTGCAGCTTGAGTTGGGGCAATAGCTCGCAAGAATGCATTTTTGTCAAACTCTGGCTCAGGTTGTGTAGCTGATGATTGTGGAGTCGAAGATAATTGAGTCCACCACTCACCGTTTGTTCCCATTTTATAAAAATTAATATATTAAGTGAAAATTGATTTAAAATAAAATTAATTTTCACAAACTATGTTAAATTTTCGAATGATAACAACCAGCCGAAGGATCCCTGTTCGAAAGACCTGAAAAACACAAACTGTTAAACTTAAACAGATTAGGGTCGAAAGATCAACACTTGTTCGAAAGATAGACACTTGTTCGAAGGATCAACAGTGTTCGAAAGATCACTGTTGAGTTTCGAACGATGACTTCGAAAGATTCTCCAAGACGAAGGATCCTTATCTTTCGAAATGTAACAGAAGCTCGAACAATATATCCTTCGAAAAGATTCCTTGGCTGGAAAGATAACTCACTGACTTCGAAAGATATTCGAAGGATGGGTATCTGTCGAACCTCCTTGATCGAAAGATGATCTTTCGATTCCGAAGGATATCTTTCGATGAGCTCTGACACAGTTGACAAAAGTTGACAGGTTGGTGAGAAAGGTGACAAGTTGGTAGAAACTTTCGGCAGAAGGTATGTTCAGACGTGCTTTCTGCCAAAACCAGATTTGGTTTGAATATTTTAACCAGTTGTCCTTTCCCAATGCACAAACAACTTTCGAAATCAATTAAACAAGATCAAAATATTTAACACTTTGAAGAACTCTTGAATATATGATGAAGATATCAAGAACAAACCCAGAAAAATTTGAATTTTCTGTAAACCGACAACTGCCGAACACGAGTTTTGGCCAAAATGTTTAATAAAAACCAACTTTTAACATGTGAAAATGATAAATAACAAGGTTTTTATAACAACTTTCAGCAACATGCAATGATTTTCGAAGTTTTAAACAGAAAAATTTCCAGAAAATATAAACTTCAAAAACCCGAAACACTCTAAAACACTCGGTTTTAACAAGGAAAAGAGCCAAGGCTCTGATACCACTTGTAGGTCCCTCTTCGGATATGAGGTCAAACCTTATCCTTGTTATATTAACACACTAGCAAGTGCTGAATCCAAGCTAGAGTGCAACCGAGTTGAGACAAGTATAAACACAAAACACACAAGGTTCACCGATTAACACCACTTGTATTAATACGAATGAAGGTTCCAGTTACAAGCTCAATGTTTACAGATGTATTCCGTAAACTCTCTAATGTGTGTGTGTGTTCTTGACAGAAAGCTCTCCCTATCTCTCGAGTGTATCTTTCTGTCTCTTGTGTCTCTCTCAAGTGCTCTATCGAAATGAACACAACACTTGGGTATTTATACCCGACACAGCTAACATGCTCGAAGGATACGGAAGTCTGGTCGAAGGATCATCTATCGACCAGAAATCTACCGAAAGATCCATACATACCTCGAAGGATGATATCCTTCGAGGTCCATCTGTATCTATCGAATGACATTATCTTTCGAGGTCATCGAAGGATACAAACCATCCTTCGATGACATCCTTCGACATAAGCATGTTTCAACCAATGTGCTAACTGTTTGTCCAAGTCAAACCGGAGGATGGTTGACTTGGTCAAACTTACATCGAACGCACATATAAACAAATCTAACACAAGACATCGTTTTGTATCATGACACATTACAGACAAAGTACAGACACAAGCAGCTTTGTCTTGATCTTCGTGTCTTCAAGTCGAGACCAAATCGAACTGAGCCGAGTTGAACCGAGCCGAGTCGTGTCCACAAAATATGCATCAACAAATTGGTAATTGCAATATCATGTTTTTGAATTTTTTAAAACCTGTTTAACATGATTTATGGATTGATTCATCGTCCTCTTCACCCTTCCATGATTCACCTCTTTTTTTCTTTACGTTTTAGTCTATATACTTGAGATATAATGAGTAATCTTTCTATTGTCAAACATTTAACACTTGTATCACTTTTTATTAGGGCAATTAAACATATTATTAGCTGCCAGCACTTGATCGATCAACTTGAACCCTGTTCCTTGGAATTTATCTTATAGTTGTTGTTCATAGTTTTAGCCAATTTGGTGAAAGAGCCAGCCATATAATAGGCCATTCTTGTCGAAACAAGCTTCTTTTTTTCCTGCAAAACTGTTGCAGCTTTAGCATTAGTTGACCCTCCTCCCATCCTATTTTTAAGGTGTTTAAATTTGATGCACGGTCGATCTGCCATTTATTTAGTTTTTTACAAAACCTTTCTCCAAATACAACTAACAATTATAAATGTTCTATACGAAACCAAACACTTAATACAGTTCTGAAACAATTATGCGCTCTAATATATACTGGTAGAGCTTCCCACACCTCCTAAATCACGTGTGTGAGCCGTGGCCTACAAACTGGAACTAAAACAAACGTACTATTATTATTATTTGTTTTTTCAAGTGACAAATCTATTAATGTAAAAGAACATATAATGTCTTAAATCATAAGAATTCAATTTGGTAAGTATGAAACACTAAAAACATACTTTTTGTTTACAGTAGGGGGAAGTTTTTTATACACTGTATTACATAGTTATAAGCTAAAAGATACAAAACATTATAACACACAATACACAGTAACTATATAGCACTTCAATCAATGTAAACCATGTTGCTAAGGATTTATCTTATTTTTATTCTTCATATTTTTAGCCACTTTGGAGACAGAACCTGCTACAAACTCACCCATCATGGTGGAAACATGCTTCTTTTTTGCAGGAATAACAGTTACAGATTTGGATTTTGTTGTTCCTTCTCCCTTCGTGTTTTTCTTGTAGCTATCTTTTTGCGCTTTGTCAGCCATTTAATATATTCTTTTGCCAAGCTTTTCCCAGTCACCTTAGAGTCTTTGTGTATCAAACCAAATAACGTTAGCAATTCACCAAGGATGATATGTTATAATATATAGAGGTAGAGTTCCCCACTTCTCTGCAAATGATGTGAATCAACCATTGTCCTCGAAGTTACACATGTTTTTCATACTTGTTGCTAGGGTAATTTACATAGTTTGTGGTGTCTTGGTGTTTCTAAGTATTTGATTTTTTAAAGATTCAACCATCAAGGAGTGTTGTGTGCGAACACTTATCATCAATATCCAAGAACTTAATCTAAAACTTCATGGATGTTGTAATCGTAATTTCAGTGTGTGGGTGAATGGGCAAAAGTAGTATCAAATGGCAATCTGGGTGTGGGCTACTGTTGTAGGGCTAATGCTCCTCTAATTAGTTCCCATGTGAATTTCGTTTTCCTTTCTAGGTAAATATATTGATCGGGGTGGATTTTTTAAGGGCTGATAGATTTTAATTCCTCTTATCCTTAATTAATTAGTTTCCTCAAACAATTTATACGGCCAAGCAAAGTGCACTACTACGTGTTGGATTCAAATATAAATCATTATTTTAACATGTGAATATCAAACAAGTACATGGTTTGGTGCTATTTCATGTAATGCAAGATTCCAAGATTCTGCATAATTTGTTTTCAAAGCTCTCTCTGTTAAAAATCGTAAATAAAATACTAAAAATTGGTCGCTGTAGGATTATGTTTATGAACTTTTAAACCTGTTTAACACTCCACACATGACACATTACAATATATTAATTGCATGATTTATGGATTTCATCATATGGTACTTTTCCCCTGTTGTGATCAACCTCTTTCTTTCTTGATTTTGTAGGTCCCTCTCGGAGGATGAGGTTCAACCTTAACCTTGTTATACTAACACACTAGCAAGTGCGGAATCCAAGCTAGCATGCAACCCGGGATGAAACAAGCACAAACACAACACACAAAGATTCACCGATTAACACCACTTGTATTAATGCGAATGAAAGGTTCCGGTTACAAGCTCAATGTTTACAAATCAGTTTTGCAAACTCTCTAGTGTGTGTGTGTTCTTGACAGAATGCTCTCTATCTCTCGAGTGTGTCTTTCTGTTTGCCTATCTCTCTATCTCTTGAACACACACTGCATGGGTATATATATACCCAGCACAGGTTGTATGGTCGAAGGATCACGTGGACTGCCCGAAAGATGATCTGTCGATCATGAAGCCATCGAAGGATCCACAAACACTTCGAAGGATGGCATATCCTTCGAAGTCCATCAGTATCCTTCGTGGGATCTTTCGAGCTCATCGAAGGATAGAAACAATCCTTCGAAATCCCAACCTTCGACACAGAACATTATACAACCATTTTCTAACTGTTTGGCCAAGTCAAACCAGGAGGATGGTTGACTTGGTCAAACTTACAGGACTAACAAAGACATCGTTTTGTATCAAGACAAAATACAGACAAAGTACAGACACAAGTGCACCAACAAACTCCCCCTTGGCTGTAGCTTTGTCTGGCTGCAGCTTTGTCTCGATCTTGGTTCTTGTGGGTCTCTCGTGTCTCGATCTTTGTCTCGATCTTCATGACTTCAAGCCTTTGACGTCCTTTCAAGTCTTCAATGTCGGAGGATCTTTAAAGTCTTCACGTCTTGAAAGCAGAAAGTGTACCAACAAACTACCCATTTTATGTAGGAAGTGTGTTGACAAACTCCCCCTTAACATAAGCTCCCCCTTGAGTTATGCTCGTGAAATACTTGTTCTTTATGAATTGAGATCCTTGTGGTGTTGATGATGGCCAGCGGCAACTCGATCATCTTCATCACTTGAGCGCCTTCACGTCGTGTCTTCATTCCGAAGCTTGTCATCGACCATGTTCTCCTTGCCTTTAGAATCTGCACATGCAAGAAATCTAAACGCGTAATGAGAACAACTGCTTGGAACATCATAAGTAAACGACACACATGTGACCATTGCATAATCAAACACCGTCCGACAGTTTGAAAGTTTTAACAATTTTTATCAATTTTAGGTTTTTAACTTTCAAAACTTGCAAATTTCGACCGTTTATGAAGATTTAGTCGTTTTTGGTTTTCGTTCAGGTTTCAGGTAACGAAGACTCGAGCTCCAACATCGTACGATCGAAAATAAAATAGAAATAAAATCTTTTTGGCTTTTATAAAGTTTATATTAAAACAGATTTTAGGTGTGTTTTAATATTTGAAATGTAAAGACTGAAAGCAGTAAATAAATATATACAAACAATCTTTTTGCGAGTTTCGAGGGTAAGAGAATCATATCAGTGTATGGTCATGTCAAAACGCTCTCGTTGTTCAATTAATTAACATTAAGATAAGCATCCTATAACAATTATCGGTATTGTTGTCCACATAAGCTCAACTTATCATTTGTAATCATGGCGCGGGGATACGTTAAGGTATGATTTATACTTACCGACCGGTGTTCATCCACATCACGACACATTCCCGTATCAAGGTATGCACGAGGGTTCATCTTACCGGTGAGTATACCGATTATCATCTGTTTGACCGTATATGATGTGAGATTCTCACTTATTTAGATTGAAAACAAGCCCTTTGTGATAGAATCACTTATTGATGAGGAACTTGATTTTCGATGCATGAGGGCACAGGAGCAAGTCCGTGAACAGGTCAGTACTTTCGTACAGCAGAGAGACGAACTTGACTCCCGGATAAATGTGATATTTTATCACTTATTTTGTTTGGACATGTGATTGTTGATCACTTATTGAGGTCGTATGCAATATGTACACGTATGTATAGTATCATGGAAGATCTAGACTTGCGTCCCCGTAATATTTTTTTTTTTTTTTTTTTTGGTAAAAGATACAACCATGATACCCAGATGATAAGCAGCATAAAGACCGAATATCTCAGAACCTCGGCAATCTCTCAAACGAAATTTCGGTACTAAGACCATATGCCAATGAATGGTTCCCACCAGGTCTTCAGTCGGATTTAAGTTTATATCACCCTGCACACTTTAAAATGATTGTGAGCCTACCGATACATCTTATATAGAGCTGCTTATCGTTTTTCATTTAAGGTTTAAAGAGGTTTAGACAGACCACTGATGTACTATCATTTTCTCTTTTGCTCGCCAGGAAACTCATTTTTGTTTTTCTATTGTTTTTGTGTTTTTGAAATTTTTCAATGTTTTTGGATTTTCAAATTTTGGATTTACTCCCCCTAAAATCAACAAACTAAGATAAATTTAAAACATAAAGGTATTTACAAAAATGATTTTCCGATGTTGGTTTTAACTCATGTTTTACCTCAGTGTCCTTTACCAAAATTAAGTTAATCAGAAATGATGTATCGAATTTTGGAAAAATCAGTTGGCACATCGGTAATCGGTGTGGACCATGACAACATTGACGAGTTTCATAGTGAAACAATCACGTGTGAGGTGATATTAGAGTTCAACGTGTCAGGTCAAAGAGTGCTGTATGAGAGGATAATAAATTATAAAGCAGCTTAAGTATCGACAAGTATAGGAGAGGTAAGAAATTTAGAACCGTATCCTGCAACTGCTTCGTGCATTGCCAGGAATCTGAGTGCTCTCCCAAACTGGATATCCACCCGGTGTGGATTTCAAAGTCGATTTTGTAGCTACTGAGAAATCTCTTGACAGCAACAAGATCATAGACCACTGGGTCCGGCTGGTCTTCTACATTGCACCAGCGAAGGTCTTTATCTTTCTCTTGAGAAGTAGTGTGCGGTTGTTCAATCCATGCCAAGGCATCCGCACACCCGGTTGGTTTGATCAACAAACACATTCTCTTCAATCACACCGTGGAAAAAAAATACCCTACACGTTCATCTTGTTGATTTTGAACTTCAAACGTGCTGCAGGTGCGTACTTTTCATTGGAATCTTCCCTGAGGACCTGATCAAAAACCATAACAACCAATTTGGAATGATCTTCATCTTGTCGAATTTTTTAACTTCATTCAACAACATTCTTTCATCAAACATTTTTGTCTTCTTTTCTCCTCTCTCCATCAAAGGTAACAACTCCTAGATATAATGATGTTTCGGAGTCTTATGTCGCCGATCTTGTGCATGGACGCTCCACTATTAACAATCCTAAGACTATCAATAGTTCCTCCTGGAACATCCTGCACACTCATTCAGAGATTAGTTGGAGAGGGGGACCCAAGCCTTCACAGACTTGGGTCGACCGTCATCATCGAGAATTGTAACATCCATTTCCCGATGATTCGGAATTGATGTAGCTCCCCCGAAACAATTACTGGTTTTGGTTTCCAAATCTGTGTTTGTTTTTCATTTTTAACTTCTAACTTAACAGACTGTGTTTGGATAATCTCTGGTTTTAAAACCTTTTCAACATTTTTCCGTTGTTTCTTTCTCTGTTTCACTTCTTGTTGTTTAACAAGACGAGGGTCCTGTTTTGGTGAAACAAATCTTTTATGGTAATTGTTACCATGGGGGGCATCAACTTTTGCTTTCAACTTATGAAGATACGGACAGTTTCGAATTATGTGTCCAATTGTACCACATTCAAAACATGATCTTCGTTCAACAAACCCCGAAGTATCATGTGATCGTCTTGCCGATGATGAAGATGAACTTTGTGATCTCGAGGTACTAGGTTTCGAACAGTTTGGTTTATTTCTTTTCATCACTGTTGCTTTCTTGACAAAATCTAAGATAGATTGATTTTCAAATGTTTCAATCTTGTCCGTTCCCTTAGATTTCACAAAGTTCACATTCTTTTTCTTCTTTTGATTCGGCTTCCTTTGAGTTTGAGTCGGTGCTTTTCCTTTTGGTTTGGTATGATTTTGCTGTTTTTGCACTGTTGGTAATATTTGATTGCCAAATTGTTTTCGAACTTCGGCCTTGGGGATAGGAGGGCACTGTGTTACAGTAACATGTGATCCTGTCTTTCCCAAAAACTTACTTGTTGAATTTTCAAAGATTTTACTGATTAATGATTGATTAACATTTTTAATAGGAAAATCTTTATCTGAATAAACTTTATCATCACCAACAAGAGTGTACAGCAAATCCACACTCTCCGACTCCTTTGCAGATGTGGACTCAATTGCAACAGTCTCAGCGGGTTTTGCAGGAGGATCACACAGAATATGATTCTCAAGAGGTATGTCCTCTTCTTTTATTACCGCTTCAGACTTTGCTGAATCAGTATCATCAGATTCATCATCAGAAGAATCAGAATCCTCACTGTATATCACAACTGGAGGAACCTGATTCGGTTCAGCAGAAGACACACATGTATCTGCTGACACATCTGAATCTGATGATACTTCCTTCTTGTATCCGAGTCCTGCTGCAACTTCCTTAACATCAAGAGGAACAGATGGTTCAAAGAAAGTTCTATTCTCCTCGTCAGGCATGGCATCATAATTGTTTCTCACGGGTGGTGGACATTTCTTGTAGCCTATGCATGTGACATCCCGTTTTTCTTTCTGTACGTCAATGATGTGATCCAACACATAGCTAGAGCTTAAATAACTGTCTAGCTTAAGCTGGATCGCCTCACTTTCAGTTTTCACACAAGCCATTTCCTTTTGCATTACCTCAAGGCGAGTTATATACAAATTAATGTCAGTTTGTTTTCTGGAAACCATTTTTGTTAGCTCGGTTTTATCTTTCTTTAATTTTTCAATCATCGATTTAAACTCCTTTTCATGGTTTTCATAAAACATGTTGTCTTCTGTGCACTTGGAAAGATCAACGGTCAACTTCTGGTTGTGAATGAATGTCACATCATATTTCTCTTGCAAAGCCTCGTGTTTGCTTTGCAATTCACACCACTTATCATTCAACGACACATGTTTGTCTTGCAAGTCAAACAAACTAGCTTGTAAAGCATCATGTTTGCCTTGCAACTCAGACATGTTTGCCTCTAAATCAGCACATTTAACACACAAACAATCACAATTATCACAGCTAACAGAAGTGGGTTCATCGACACATACCTGACTTGATGAACTGTCGACATTAGCCATAAAGGCTGAATGGAGAGAAGACGAAGAATAAGCAGCTTGATCCACCAAAATAGATCTTCTTTGAATTCCTGCTGCAGCTTCTTCCAAAAGCTCATCAATATTTGCATCGACTGACGCACTTGATGTCTCATCCACATGATCATCACCAGAACTCAAGGATTCTTCATCTGAACTTCTACTATAACCAGAAGAGTCTTCATCCTCAGAAGAGTCACCACCATTGGCGGAAGATTCTCCACCACTGGCGTGATTTAAATCCTTAACCACTTCAGCAAAACATGCTGTTCCATCTGGAGCATCACCACTCAGCTGAATTGACCAATCACAACCTTCATCTACTTGAACCACAAGTGCCTGGTTGGCATTAGATGGTCCTGCTTGACTCTGGTTGTTGACAGGCACCAATGTTCGCTCATTGTTCCTTTCTTGGTTCTGATTTGCCCTGTTGCCTTGACCTCTGAAAGGATTTTGGTTTTCATGTTGAGATGGCCTCGTACATTCACGTTTGAAATGACCACGTTCACCACAATTGAAGCATTTAACAGCCTGCTTATCAAACCCATACTTGGTGTCTTTCTTGCTTTCCAAGCTGGTTCTGCCAGTTCTTTCCATGAAATCCTTTGCTCGCCTAACAGCACTGGCAAAGGCCCACTTGATGTCCATCATCTCCATCTCCTCTTTATCGATCTGCTGATAGTCTTCTTGAGTCAGATTAATGTTGCCAATCTGACCTTCCACTAATCCACAGTATGCGCTCACCAAAGTGTTGAGAAGCTCCATATGTTCTTTTGCTACTTCAACACTGACTTTAGAGAAACTTGAGGTGTCGAGCCGTACTGTATTTGGCTTTGATTGCTGACTAGCAGATGATGTGCTTCCATAACATGCTTGCTGTTGAGGAGGAAGTGGTTGAGGGACTGGTTCAAGCGGATTTCCATACATGTCTGTTGTTGGAGGAGGAATGCCATACAAGCTAGTGCTAGACACAAACGCTGTTTGAATTGGAGCGTGTGAAGAAGGTTTTGTAGAAGTGCCAGAAGTTCCATAATACATTTCAGGATTTTGTGGCACTGGAACTCTTTTTGCCTTGAGAGTTTCTTCCTGATTCTTGTTTTCCAGGAGTTGAGCAAAGTCATTGAAGTTTGTTGTAGCTAAAGTGCCATTGTACTTCATGATCTCCAAGAAGGTATTCCATTGAGGTGGCAGTGCATCTGCAAACTTTTTCACTATCTCTGCTGAAGTTGTTACAACCCCAATATTTCCCAATTCAGTCAGCAAATGATTGAATCGACTTGTCAAATCTCCTAAAGATTCATTCTCCATACAAGTAAAACCATCAAACTCTTTCTTTAGAAGGTCTTTTCTCAATTGACGTGTCGCTTCATTTCCCACGCCCCTTATCTTCAATGCGTCCCACAACATCTTCGTTGTCTTGTAACTGACAAATTGATGATAAATATCTTTACTTAACGCCTGAGTAAGAATGGCATATGCCTTCTTTTCCAAATCATAGACCTTCTTCTGATCTTCCGTAAGATCTGCAAACGTAGCAGCAGATGATGCGGCAAGCTCTATTGTTTGATCAAAATCTGTGATGAAACGCAACCACAATTCTGTATTTTGACCAAGGACGTATGTATGAAATCTATCAAACCATCCCGGATATTCACTTAAGTGCATCAACTTTGGAGGCCTATTCAAACTTCCCGTTTCACTCTCGCTTAACAAAATGCTTTGAACACTTGGAGTTTGATTTGATACGAATGCCCATTGACCGGTAGATATAGCATTAGCTTGCGAAGATACAGGTACGGGAGATTCGGCCCATGCAGGAGATGCAGGTAAGGGAATACCCCACATCGAATTCATTTTTGATCAAGAAAAAGAATACCTGAAAATAACACTTAAAACAACCAAAAGATCAGCCGAAAGATCCAAGCTCGAAGAACAGAAACTTGTTGAACTAAAGCAGACCACAATCGAAGGATCAACACTTGTTCGAAGGATCAACAGTGTTCGAAAGATCACTGTTGAATCTCGAACAATGGTTTCGAAAGATTCACTAACTCGAAAGATTCACAGTTTGAAAGATCCTTATCTTTCGAATATATATCCTTATCTTTCGAATAACTATCCTTCGAATAGATTCCCTTGATCGAAGGATATGTCTCTGACTTCGAATGATGGGTCGAAAGATGATTATCTATCGAGCCTTCCTTGATCGAAAGATGATCTTTCGATGTCGAAAGATATCCTTCGATTGCAACTGACACAACTGACAAAGAGTGACAGGTTGGTGAAAAAGGTGATGGGTTGGTAGAAACTTTCGGCAGAAGGCAGAAGGTATGGTCAGACCATATCTTCTGCATGCAAAACAGGTTTAGAATAATAAAATATTGCCAAAAATCGAAGGATGAACCCAGAAACCGGTCACCGGAGAAGCCGGAATTTTGGCCGGAAAATACCAAAACCACTTAAAAACAGATTTTTAAGTTACCCAAGCCTTCCCATAACACACCCGATAAGTTTAGAACCGTTTTAACGTCAAGAAAAGCGAGAAAAACAGTAAAAACGGCTGCCAAACCACGTGAGTTTTTGTCCAAAACACTCCAAACACTTGTATAAAACCCGGTTTTTAACAAGGAAAAGAGCCACGGCTCTGATACCACTTGTAGGTCCCTCTCGGAGGATGAGGTTCAACCTTAACCTTGTTATACTAACACACTAGCAAGTGCGGAATCCAAGCTAGCATGCAACCCGGGATGAAACAAGCACAAACACAACACACAAAGATTCACCGATTAACACCACTTGTATTAATGCGAATGAAAGGTTCCATTTACAAGCTCAATGTTTACAAATCAGTTTTGCAAACTCTCTAGTGTGTGTGTGTTCTTGACAGAATGCTCTCTATCTCTCGAGTGTGTCTTTCTGTTTGCCTATCTCTCTATCTCTTGAACACATACTGCATGGGTATATATATACCCAGCACAGGTTGTATGGTCGAAGGATCATGTGGACTGCCCGAAAGATGATCTGTCGATCATGAAGCCATCGAAGGATCCACAAACACTTCGAAGGATGGCATATCCTTCGAAGTCCATCAGTATCCTTCGTGGGATATCTTTCGAGCTCATCGAAGGATAGAAACAATCCTTCGAAATCCCAACCTTCGACACAGAACATTATACAACCATTTTCTAACTGTTTGGCCAAGTCAAACCAGGAGGATGGTTGACTTGGTCAAACTTACAGGACTAACAAAGACATCGTTTTGTATCAAGACAAAATACAGACAAAGTACAGACACAAGTGCACCAACAGATTTACGTTGTTGTACGTCTTTATATACTTATTCTATGAGTAAATATTTTTTTTAATTAAAGATGACAAAATGTCTTATAAACCATAAGAATCCAGTCTCATAATATTGTATAATAATAATGAGACACTGAAAAACAAACTTTTGCTACTGAAAAAAATATATATACTTTAAATTGGACATATATTATTCACAGTTGTTGGTTAATGGGTTTTGTAGGTCCGGCTAGGGGAGGATCTAGTCGCCTAATCCTTGTGTACAAACACACCCGGTTGTGCGGAATCCAACCGGAGATGCAAACCAAGATAGAACACGACAAGAACACGAGAAGGAGACCGAGACTCAACGATTAACACCAATGTATTAATACTTGAAAAACAGTTACAAATCAATGTTTACAAAATAATCTTTGCAAACTCTCACTAGTTCTCTCGGGTATGTGTTCTTCCTTGTGCCCTCCTTCTCTCTACCGAAAACAAGTGATTTCGGCAAATATATATGCTTCACTTGTGCGATTGGTTATGTGGTTCGGCCCATGTGCAAGGCCCAATGAAGTTGATTGGTCTAAACTCAATTCACATGCACGTCCATATTGCAGATTTTCTCATCAACTTGTATTTAGTCAACATGAGTGACATCATCATGACATCATCAAGATGATGTCATGATGATGTGGCAGCGGGAACCGACTCGCGGCGCTTCGTGCTTCGTGTGTCGAACTCTGGGGCGCACGACGGAGGAATGTCGTGACATCGGGCTTGAGCCGAACCTAACCGGGTCGAACCGAACCGAACCGAGTTGAACCGAACCAAGTCGCGTCCACAGAATATGTATCAACAAACTCCCCCTTGGACGCTACTCGTGAGGTTCATCTTCCATATCTTCCATGTCGGAGGATCTTCAAAGTCTTCACATGTCGTAAGTAGAAAGTGTATCAACAAACTCCCTTTTCAGTTAGGTAGTGTGTCAATAAACTCCCCCTTTGATTATGCTTGTGAATCTTTTGACTTCAATGCTTGAGATCCTTGTGGTGTTGATGATGGATCAGCGGCAACTCGATCATCTTTATCATTTGAGTGCCTTCACGTCGTGTCTTCATTCCAATGCTTGTCATCGAATATGTTCTCCTTGCCTTTAGAATCTGCACATGCAAGAAATCTAAACGCGTAATGAGAACAACTGCTTGGAATATAGTTTAACATAAACAAATAACACACATGTGACCATATTTCAACTACCGTCCGACAGTTTGAAAGTTTAACAAATTTATCAGTTTTAGTTTTTAACTTTCAAAACTTGCAAATTTCGACCGTTTATGAAGATTTAGTCACTTTGGTTTTCAATCAGGTTTCAGGTAACGAAGACTCTAGATCCAACATCGTACGATCGAAAATAAGATAGAAATAAAATCTTTTTGGCTTTTAGAAAGTTTATATTAAAACACACCTAAAATCTTTTTGATTTGAAAACAAGCCCTATGTGATATAATCACTTATTGATGAGGAACTTGATTTTCATATGCATGAGGGCACAGGAGCAAGTCCGTGAACAGGTCAGTACTTTCGTACAGCAGAGAGACCAACTTGACTCCCGGATAGATGTGATATTTTATCACTTATTTTGTTTGGACATGTGATTGTTGATCACTTATTGAGGTCGTATGCAATATGTACACGTATGTATGGTATCATGGAAGATCTAGACTTCGTCCCCGTTTGTTTTTCGGTAAAAGATACAACCATGATACCCAGATGATAAGCAGCATAAAGACCGAATATCTCAGAACCTCGGCAATCTCTCAAACGAAATTTCGGTACTAAGACCATATGCCAATGAGTGGTTCCCACCTGGTCTTCGGTCGATTTAAGTTTATATCACCCTGCACACTTTAAAATGATTGTGAGCCTACCGATACAACTTATATAGAGCTGATTAACATTTTTCATTTAAGGTTTAAAGAGGTTTAGACAGACCACTGATGTACTCTCATTTTCTCTTTTGCTCGCCAGGAAACTCATTTTTGTTTTTGTATTGTTTTTGAGTTTTTGAAATTTTTCGATGTTTTTGGATTTTCAAATTTGGGTTTACTCCCCCTAAAATCAACAAACTAAGCTAAATTTAAAACACAAAGATATTTACAAAAATGATTTTCCGATGTTGGTTTTACTCTTGGTTGACCTTAATGGCGTTTACCAGTAATAAAAAGTCAAATCTTGATTTGTCAAATGCTTTGGTCAAAAGGTCAGCACGTTGGTCATCGGTGTGGACCATCACAACATCGATGAGTTCATATTGAAACAATCACGTGTGAGGTGATATTCGAGTTCAACGTGTCAGGTCAAAGAGTGCTGTATGAGATGATAATAATTCATAAAGCAGCTTAAAAATCGACAAGAATAAGAGAGATTAGAAATGTAAAACCGTATCCTGCAATTGCTTCGTGCATTGCAAGGAATCTGAGTGGTCTCCTAAGCTGGATATCCACCAGGTGTGGATTTCAAAGTCGATTTTGTAGCTACTGAGAAATCTCTTCACATCAACAAGATCATAGACCTCTGGGTCCGGCTGGTCTTCCACATTGCACCAGCGAAGGTCTTTATCTTTCTCTTTGAGAAGTAGTGTGCGGTTGTTCAATCCACGCCAAGGCATCCGCACACCCGGTTGGTTTGTTCAACAAACACATTTTCTTCAATCACACTGTAGAGAAAAGTACCCTACACGTTCATCTTGTGGACTTTGAACTTCTTGTGGAAGAAAAATCCATGAAACTTCGAAAAGCTTCAGACGTGCTACAGGCGCGTACTTTTCATTGGAATCTTTCCTGAGGACCCGATCAAAAACCATAACAACCAATTTTGGCACATATCTCATCATGTCGAATTTTTCAACTTCATTCAACAACATTCTTTCATCAGACATTTTTGTCTTCTTTTCTCCTCTCTCCATCAAACGCAACAATATTCTCCTTGGTTACAACAGTGTTTCGGAGCCTAATGTCGCCGATCTTTTGCATTGTACATCCATTTCCCGATGATTCGGAATTGATGTAGCTCCCCCTAAAACAATTTCTGATTTTGGTTTCCAAAACTGTTGAGATTTACCAGCTTGATTGTTTGAAAATTTAACTTCGTGATTGTTTGAGTTTTTGAAAATTTTGAACTTTCTGGTTTAACCGGAACAGATTGTTTTTGAACCACTTCTGTTTTAAGTGCTTTCTCAATTACCTTGACCTGTTGGCGTTTCTGTTTCTTTTCCCTTTCTCTTACAAGGCGGGGATCTTGTTTTGCAGAAACAGATCGCTTTTGGTAATTTCATTCACGGGGATCATCAACTTTGGCTTTTAATTTATGAAGATACGGACAATTTCGAATAATATGCCCAATTTCACCACATTCAAAACATGATCTTCGTTCAACAAACCCCGAAGTACCATGTGATTGTCTTGTCGATGACGAACTTTGTGATCTCGAGGTACTTGGTTTTGAACTGTTTGGTTCATTTCTTTTCAACACTTTTGCTTGTTTAACAAAATCTAAGTTAGATTTGTTTTCAAATGTCTCAATTTTGTCCGTTCCCTTTGATTTCACAAAGTCCACCTTCTTATCCTTTTTCTGATTCTGTTTCTTTTGACCTTGAGTCATTGATTTACCTTTTGGTTTGGTATGATTTTGCTGCTTTTTCATTGTTGGTAATTTCTGATTCCCATATTGTTTTCGAACTTCGGCCTTTGGGATAGGAGGGCACTGTGTTACCACAACGTGTGATCCTGTCTTTCCCAAAAACTTACTTGTCGAATTTTCAAAAACTTTACTGATTAAAGATTGATTTACATTCTTAATTGGAAAATCTTTGTCAGAATAAATTTTATCATCACCAACAAGAGTGTACAGCAAATCCACACTTTCAGACTCTTTTGCAGACGTGGACTTGGTCGGAACAGTCTTAGCAGGTTTTGCGGGAGGATCACATAGAATATGATTCTCAAGAGGTATGTCCTCTTCTTTGATTACCGCATCAGACTTTGCTGAATCAGTATCATCAGATTCATCATCAGAAGAATCAGCATCCTCAATCACAACTGGAGGATCCTGATTCGGTTCAGCAGAAGACACACATGTATCTGCTGACACATCTGATTCTGATGATACTTCCTTCTTGTATCCGAGTCCTGTTGCAAATTCCTCAACGTCCAAAGGAACAGATGGTTCAAAGTAAGTTCTATCCTCCTCATCAGGCATGGCATCATAATTGTGTCTCACAGGTGGTGAACATTTCTTGTAACCTGTGCATGTGACATCCCGTTTCTCTTTCTGTACGTCAATGATGTGATCCAACACATAGCTAGAGCTCAAATAACTGTCTAGCTTAAGCTGGATCGCCTCACTTTCAGTTTTAACACAAGCCATCTCTTTTTGCATTATCTCAAGGCGAGTTATATACAAATTAATGTCAGTTTGTTTTCTGGAAACCAATTTTGTTAACTCGGTTTTATATTTCTTTAATTTTTCGATTACCGACTTAAACACTTTTTCATGGTTTTCATAAAACATGTTGGCTTCAGTGCATTTAGAAAGATCCACGGTCAACTTCTGGTTGTGAATGAATGTCACATCATACTTGTCTTGCAAAGCCTCGTGTTTGCTTTGCAACTCACACCACTTATCATTCAATGAAACATGTTTGTCTTGCAAGTCAAACAAACTAGCTTGTAAAGCATCATGTTTGGCTTGCAACTCAGACATGTTTGCCTCTAAATCAGCACATTTAACATGCAATCTATCACAATTATCACAAATAACAACAGTGGGTTCATCGACACATACCTGACTTGATGAACTGTCGACATTACCCATAAAGGCTGAATGGAGAGAAGACGAAGAATATGCAGCTTGATCCACCAAAATAGATCTCCTATGAGTTCCTGCTGTAGCTTCTTCCAATAGATCATCAATGTCTGCATCGACTGACGCACTTGATATGTCATCCACATGATCATCGCCTGAACTCGAGGATTCTTCATCTGAGCTTCTACTGTAGCCAGAACTGTCTTTGTCTTCAGAAGACTCATCACCATTGGTGGAAGATTCTCCACCACTGGCGTGCTTAAGATCCTTGACAACCTCAGCAAAACAAGCTGCTCCATCCGGTACATCATTTCCCAACTGAATTGACCAATCACAACCTTCATCTACTTGAACCACAAGTGCCTGGTTGACATTTGATGGTCCTGCCTGACTTGGGTTGTTAAGAGGTATCAATATACGCTCATTATTCCTGTTCTGATTCTGTTGGTTGCCTTGATTGCCTTGTACATTCTCTCTTGAAGTGACCCCGTTCACCACAGTTGAAGCACTTGACAGCCTGTTTATCGAACCCATACTTGGTGTCTTTCTTGCTTTCCGAGTTGGTTCTGCCCGTTCTCTCCATGAAATCCTTTGCTCGCCTTACAGCACATGCGAAAGCCCACTTAATGTCCATCATCTCCATCTCCTCTTTATCTATCTGCCGGTAATCTTCTTGAGTCAGATTGATGTTCCCGATCTGACCTGCTATCAACCCACAATACGCGCTCACCAATGTGTTTAGTAGCTCCATATGTTCTTTTGCTACTTCAACACTTACTTTAGAGAAGCTTGAAGTGTCGAGTCATACTATATTAGATGGCTGACCAGCTGATGACATGCTACCATAACAGGCTTGTTGTTGCACAGGTAGTGGATTGCCGTACAAATCTGTGGTTGGTTGAACAACCGTTGGTCTTGAGGAAGGTGGAAGTGGATTTCCATATAGATCTGTTGGTCCGGTAGATCGAACAGGTAATGGATTTCCGAACATATCAGTTGCTCTGATAGGTCGTTGGCATTGCTGTTGTGGCACTGGTTGAGGAACTGGTTGAAGCGGATTTCCATACAAGTCTGTTGTTGGAGCTGGCTTAACAGGAACTTGGATAGGATTGCCATATAGATCTGTGCTAGACACAAACGCCGTCTGAATTGGAGCATGTGAGATTGGTCTTGCAGGAGTACTAGGAGTTCCATAATACATTTCAGGATTCTGTGGCACTGGAACCCTTTTCGCCTTAAGGGTTTCTTCCTGATTCTTATTCTCCAGGAGTTGAACAAAGTCATTGATGTTTGTTGTAGCCAAAGTGCCATTGTACTTCAGGATTTCCAAGAAATTACTCCATTGTGGTGGCAAAGCATCAGCAAACTTGGTGACAACTTCGATTGGAGTCGTTACCACTCCAAAATTTCCCAATTCAGTCAACAAATGATTAAATCGACTCGTCAAATCTCTCAAAGATTCTTTATCCATGCATGTAAATCCATCAAACTCTTTCTTGAGTAGATCGTGTCTCAATTGGCGAGTCGCTTCGTTTCCTACACCTCTCGTCTTCAACGCATCCCATAATTTCTTTGTCGTTTTAAAGCTGACAAATTGATGGTAAATATCCTTGCTTAATGCCTGAGTAAGAATGGTATATGCCTTCTTTTCCAAGTCAAATGTCTTTTTCTGATCTTCAGGAAGATCGGAAAATGTAGCAGCAGTTGAAGCGGCAACTTCTATAGCTTGATCGAAATCTGTGGTGAAACGTAACCACAATTCCGTGTTTTGCCCAAGGACGTATGTATGAAACCTATCAACCCATCCCGGATATTCATTTAAATGCATCAACTTTGGAGGCCGATTCAAACTTCCGGTTTCACTTTCGCTCAATAAAATGCTTTGAATACTAGGCGTCTGATTTGATACGAAAGCCCATTGACCGGTTGATATAGCGTTTGTTTGCGAAGAAGCGGATACGGGAGATTCGGCCCATGAAGGAGATAAACTTGTATTTTTGTACTTTCCTCCATCTGGAGACTGGAGACTGAGTACCCCACCAACTCGGATTCATTTTGAATGCTTGATGATGAAAACCTGATCAACACACTTGAAACCGACAGTAAAAATACTTTTGCAAACTTTCTGATAAAACTCGACAATAATATCGACGAAACAGAATTGACGAAACAAAACAAACTTAATTAAAGTGTTGACGAAACAGAAGAAACAAATGTTGATTGTCGATGAAACCGGAGCCCAAACAGAAGCCCAAATCTATGTTGTGCGAGCCCAGTTTTCTTGTGCGACTATCAGATCTTGTGCGAGGCTAAACCTCTTGTGCGATTACATATCTTGTGCGATTAATCAATCTTGTGCGACGAGACTAAATTGTGCGTTTCAATCTCTTGTGCGTTCCACCTTCTTGTGCGATTATATATAATCTTGACTTTCTATCCTTCTGACATTATGGACATGCTTTTCAACTCTTATCTCTTCACTGACACATCAGACCCAACTTTCGGCTCAAAGCTTGCTCAATTCACCAACCATGTATGGCATGCAAATATTATAATCTAACACAATTTCCAATACACAAACACTTGAATATTTAATTTCCAAAGGATCAATAAGGTTAATTTTATGAAGAACACTTTGAAGATGATATGAACATATGAAGAACAACCGAGAAATTTATGAATTTTCCGGTAAACTTATGAGTTTTCCGGTGAACCGTAAATTTCCGAAACACAATTCTTGCTTGAAACTTCACTAAAAAACAATTTTTAACATGTGAAAATGAGAAATAAAGAGGTTTTTATAAGAACTTTCAGCAAAAAATGAAGATTTTCGAAATTTTAAACAGAAATTTTCAAGAAAAACTAAACTTCAAAAACCCGAAACACACCCGAAAACACTCGGTTTTAACAAGGAGAAGAGCCAAGGCTCTGATACCACTTGTAGGTCCGGCTAGGGGAGGATCTAGTCGCCTAATCGTTGTGTACAAACACACCCGGTTGTGCGGAATCCAACCGGAGATGCAAACCGAGATAGAACACGACAAGAACACGAGAAGGAGACCGAGACTCAACGATTAACACCAATGTATTAATACTTGAAAAACAGTTACAAATCAATGTTTACAAAATAATCTTTGCAAACTCTCACTAGTTCTCTCGGGTATGTGTTCTTCCTTGTGCCCTCCTTCTCTCTACCAAAAACAAGTGATTTCGGCAAATATATATGCTTCACTTGTGCGATTGGTTATGGGGTTCGGCCCATGTGCAAGGCCCAATGAAGTTGATTGGTCTAAACTCAATTCACATGCACGTCCATATTGCAGATTTTCTCATCAACTTGTATTTAGTCAACATGAGTGACATCATCATGACATCATCTTGATGATGTCATGATGATGTGGCAGCGGGAACCGACTAGCGGCGCTTCGTGCTTCGTGTGTCGAACTCTGGGGCGCACGACGGAGGAATGTCGTGACATCGGGCTTGAGCCGAACCTAACCGGGTCGAACCGAACCGAGTTGAACCGAACCAAGTGGCGTCCACAGAATATGTATCAACAGGTTTAGATAATTAAGTCTTTGCTAGGAGTACAACTTTTTTTCAACGTTAAAAGAATAGAAGATGTCTCAAATCATAAGAATTTAATTTCATACATTTAACATACGGTAACTAAGAACAATAGAAACATACTTTTGCTACAGAAACAGGATACAATTAATAAACTCTATTACATAGTTTACAACACAACACATTGTAATAATATATATATATACACACACATTCATAAATAGCATTTTAATCAATAGGATGTTCCCTGGGATTTATCTTTTTTTATCCTTCACATTATTAACCATTTTTGTGACAGAACCTGCCACAAACTCACCCATCCTTGTGGAAACATACTTCTTTTTGGCAGGGATAACGGATGCAGCTTTCACCTTTGACGTCCCTCCTTCCTTCGTGTTTGTTTTATGGTAGCTTTGCTTGTTATCTGCCATTGCTATTTTCTTTTGCAAAGCTTTTCCATGATCACCGCAGATTATTCTATTGCTTTGTATCAAACCAAATAACCTTTGCAATTCATAAAGGATGATATGTTAGTCGTGTTTATATAGAAGTAGTAGAGTTCCCACATCTCCACAAATGATATGTGCGAGTCCACCAATCTCCTCGAACTTGCACATAATTTTCATTGTTGTTGTTTGGTAATTTACATAGTTTGTGTGTTTCTTAGTATTTGATTTTCATGTTTCAAATATTGATGATTGTTGTGTGAGAGCACTTGTCTTTCTTTATCCTGGAACTTTATCATAAATTTCATGGTTGATGTAGGTAGAACTTCAATTGTATAAAGATGTCATGGTTGATGTAGGTAGAACGTCAATTGTATAAAGATGGGTGTGCATGGGTGTGTGCTAACGTGTGTTACATTATAGGCTACAAACAACAACTACTAGAAAAGGGCAAATTTTCCTATGTAATTTTCTGATAAAATATTTTTGTTTTCAGAAATTCCTACGAATTTTCTAAGAAAAGATTATTTTTTTCAAAATGAAATGGCAAAGAGGTGTGGTTTATTTTTTTTCTTTTTTTTATGTGGTGGATGTGGGCTAATGTGGGTCACGTTAGAGGCTACATGGTTCAAGGGCACGTCAAATTAGTTCCCATGTGAATTTTATTTTTTTTTATTTTTGTGTGAACGTATTGGGATTGATTTATTTAGAAATGATAAATTATAATTCCTCTCATCTTTAATTAATTTCTCCAAACATTTTCTACCGGCAAGCAAATTGTTACATATGTGATAATTAAACAAGTGCGTAGTTTGGATGCTATTTCTTGTAATACGAGATTCCAAGATGTTATATAATTGGTAGAGGCATATGCCTATTAAAGGAGAGGTCCTAGGTTTAAACTTAGGCAAGTACAGTTAATTTAGGATTATTAATGAAATAAAGTAGGAGCAAACGTTGTCAATAAAAAACAAAATATAATTGGTCTTTAAACGTACCTGGTATGTCCTAAAAATCATTAACTAAACCGGTGAAAAATTGGTCATTGTAAGATTATGTTTTTGTCAAAGTAAGAAGTATTAAAAATGAATCACCTTTGTTTAAAGAGTAAATTGTCATTTTAGTCCCTGAGTTTTTGTCCAAATTGTCATTTTAGTCAAAATAGTTTTTTTCTCCTCTAGGTCCCTGACTTTTCCTTTTTCTTGCCATTTTGATCACGTTGCCTAACTTAGTGTTGATGCACTTTGTGGATGCGTCTCGGTTTGGTTCGACTCGGTTCGGCTCAAGATCAACGTCGTGACATTCCTCCGTTGTGCACCCCAGAGATCGACACACGAATCACGAAGAGCCGCGAACCGTCATCACCATGATGATGTCATGATATTTGACCAAAATGCATGAAACATGAAATCTAAGATATCATGCAATGCATGAAACGTAGAATTCCCTTAATGGGCTTGTGTTCATTGTGGGGCCTAATATCCAACGAACAATCTCTGCTTGGACGAAGACTTAATACATTCCAACGAAGACTACATGTGACGAAGCCTCAAGGTTCGTCAGGTCAATACATCAACGAAGAGTAAGAGCTCATCAGTTATATCCACCAAGACTACTAGTGTTATGGGGTATTAGGCCTATATATACAGATACTAGTTCCACAGTTCAAGAGGGAAAGCACACCAGTGAGTTTGAGAGAGCATTTTCTTGTATTACCTTTGTAACCAAACTCTGCTGAAAGTTAATACATGAGCTTTTAACTTTGAAATCTTTTGTGTATTTGTGTGTTCTTTGGCTTGGTTGCATACCCGCTTGGATTCCGCACTTGCGGGTGTGTTCGGTAACAAGGAGAAGGTGTTCTAGATCCTCCTCTAGTGGACCTACAAGTGGTATCAGAACCTTGGCTCTCTTCCTTGTTAAAACCGAGCCGTGTGTCGTGTTTTTCACACAAAATCCTTGAAGGTTTTGAAACTTTGATTGTGTTTTAAAACTGGATTTTTAAGCTTTTGAAAGAAAAATGGTTTAAAAGCTTTGAAAAACTTGTTGTTGCTTAAAATTTTTACAAAAACCTTGTTCAAATACATGGAGACATGTTAGTATAGGGTTTTTCTTGAAATTTTTATGCAAAACTCTTGCTCGAAAATTATTCCGGTGAAGTGTATTTGGCCGGAATAGTTACTGGTACTTCTTGTTAAAGAAGATAATCTTCAAAGGTTTAAAATATATATTTTAAAAATGATTATTGGGTTTCCAAATACTGATTTGACATCAACTTTTTCAAAAATGCACCAACAGTAACCAACTTTCGGCGTAGAGTGTGACAACCCGAGATTTCAAGTTCTTTCTTCTACGCTTCACTTGTTTCACCATCCTGTTTTCACAAATTGTTTTACGTTGTATCATGTGCCTTGTACATGAAAGAATATAGTATTGATATGTTTGATTATTGCATGAACTTAGGAGGTCGACGATGAATAAGGATTCTTCGCCCCAAACACTCCACGACAAAGAATGTTCTTCGTCAAAGGAGTTATTCGCCGTTCTTCACCCCAAACACTTCACGACAAAGAATGCTCTCGTCGTGGGAGTTGTTTGCCGAAAGGGCTTCCGGCCCAGATCAGTGAATCCGGCCCAATGGCTGTGCGTGGTTTCCTTTATTTTGCAAAACACAAAACATCAAACCCTAGTTTTGCTTCTCTCCCTCCTTAAAGATCGACGGCAGTTCCTCTACTTGGAGACCCCTTTTCCTCGATTCTGATTACCTCCTCTCCCATTCTACATCTCTCGGTTAGTTATGGTCTCTTTTGATTGAGTTTCTTTGTTGTGATTGATCATGTTAAGTGTGTTTAATTTCATGAATGATAACCAATAACTAGTGTGTAGGATAATGTTGTGATTGATAATATTAAACTGTTGCCATGAATCTGGAACATGCATATTGATGAATCGTCGGACTAGGGTAGTATGATGTGGTATTTTGATCGTTCGGGTGATTTGATGTTCATCTATTATGTGTTACGAGATTTTATGTGATCTAGGGTTGTTCTAGAAACACATTAGGTTGTTGTTTCGATTGATGGAATTCTAGTTTGTAAATTAATATTGTTCATGGATGATCGATGGTAATGATTAAACTGTTAGATGAGGAAAACGAATTACAAACCTTGTAACTATTTGATCGCTTCTGGATAAATGCTTGTTACCAGCCATGAATGTGGAAAGTTGTTGATTATGTGCCATGATGAAGCTGTTTGTAGGATCGTTTCGCGACTTAAACGAGTCGTTCGGAAGAGCTCAAATCCGTTTCAAAGGCGGAAACTAAGAAACGGACGTGTACACAGCTTGAAATATACTATAATCCTCTTTTATATACGATTGACAACGTTTACAGTGAGAGGAAATACCGGCAGCACCTCGGTAACACTTGACCTAACCGTTACTAAATGACAATGACATAACACCTATTTATACTTACACCCTAACCGTTTGAACCTTTTCAAACGGTCAACAATTCAAACGACAGAACTACCATTCAAACGACTAACTGTTCAAACGACGGCTTCATATGGAAAGGAATCTTCAAACGGTCAACTTTTATATCATCTTTCCTTCATACTATTGGACCTCATATGCTATCTCTTGTGATTGGACCATAGAATGGCAACATGTCATTGGACCATATCCATTTTGTCTTCATTTATGTTGTGATTGATGATATATTATATCAAACGGCCATTTATACAATTCATTGATTCATGACATCACTTGTGATGTCACTTGGGTGATGTCACCTATGTGATGTCATTTGTTATGTCATGCCTGATCGGATCCGCAACGAGATCGAGACTCGACAAAAGACGAAGACGACAGATGACTGCATCAACAGACTCCCCCTCAGATGTTGACAAGTCTTAAGTGTCGAGTCTTCAACGACTTCAGTCTTTCTCACAGTGTAAGCATCCTCAAATCTTTTCTCTTCTCTTCTTCAACATCAACAGACTCCTCACAATCAATCTCTACTCAGATGTCTTCAGACTCCCCCTCTCGATTTGCTGGGATCGCAGTCTGACTTTTACAAAATCCTCAGGTATCGGAACCTGGCACTCTATCTTCAGGTTCAAGATAAAAACCTGGCTATACCTGCACATTCTTAACCCAGAAATAAGTTTCTAAATTTAACAATTTGAATGCATCAAAAACAACTCTCATATGCATCAACAATCACTCTTCCTCAGATCACATACACATGATGAACCATTTGTTGATTTAAAAAAACATATTATCACAATTAAGACACACTGCCCCTCACAACCATGTCATCATGTTTAGCACTCGGAACTTTGAAAATCAGCTTTCGAATATCAGTTGTCGAAAATCTTTTTGAGTTTTTCAAAAATTTATGCTAAAACACACCGAAAATCTTTTTGAATTTGAATGTAAAGAAATGCAGTAAAGAAATATTTACAGACAATATTTTTGTGAGTTTTGTGTAAGAGGATCATATCAGTTTATGAGACATGTCACTAACACCGTTAAGCTGCATTTCATTTTCAGTTCTAAAGAATTCACCTAGATTGTCAGTATATTTGTCCACTTAAATTTTCACACAAAGTTCAATTGATCTGAGATATGAGATTAATGTTTTAAGCTCTTGAACTTATCCGTGTGTCTCACTACTTGAATATACTCCCGTATCCAGATCCCAATATTCAGTCTTACAGGTGAGTATACCACAGATGATATCTGTAAGGGAATAAATTATAGTGCGAGGGCCGTGAGAGCTCAGGTCGATCTTTCGATACGTAGAGAGATGACGGCTTCGACTTTTGGTGTGTCCCCTTTAGAGGATCTTTTGCATTACAACAGGAGCGACTATCAATTTTATTGTTTCATCAGCTTGCTGAGGGTGATGCTATGTTTCAAGCATTTGCAGAAAGCATTATCCGGGGACTAGGTCAGAAATTTCTTTCAGCAGAAGTCCCGGGATAATACCCCAGATATCACTGAGCATAAAGACCTAGTATCTCAGAATAAGGGACCTTTCAAACAAGATTTCAGGGGTTACCTATATATTCAAGTTTGTGTTAACCCACAGAACAAGCAAGTTTGAAATTTATGTTTGTATCTCGTCCCAATTTACTAAATGTGTAAAAACCTACTGACACATCCACAGTGAGATTGTTTATCACATTTTATCTAAACAATTCTTTAGCATGTTGTGACAGTCCACTGATGTACTATCATTTCCTCTTTTTCACAACAAAACTCATTTTTTATTTTATCATGTTTTTGTCTTTTTCAAATTTTCAAATGTTTTTGGATTTTCTGAAAACTTCTACTCCCCCTAAAATGCAAACACATTTTAGGAAATTTGAAAACAAACTATACAGAAAGTGACAACTGATATCAAATCACCTCAATTCGCCATCCACTTGGCATAAACAATCAGAACTCCCCCTTTCACAAAACTATTTTCTCATTATGATTTCAAAACACTTAAGTTTGTTTTAACCAAAATGATTTTTCCGGAAAATAAGTTTTGTTGGTTTTACCACTTGTAAAATTAGGAGTTTGGTTCATCATATTGTCCTTCAAACATACGAATCAGGATTACATCAAGTTCAAACTAATGACCTTGACGAATCACATTGTAATTCCAAAACATATAACTACATGTAGGAATAAAACCTCTACACAAACCATTTTACTAATCAAGATGCCGATTCCTGCTTCGCACTTACCAACCTGGAAGCTCCGGCAAGTCACACTTATCCTGTAAAAATTTAACTATTTTTAAGATTCAAACACACAATCAATTACTAAGAAAGATGCCGATTCCTGATCCGCAATTACAAACTTGGGATCTCCGGCAAGTCAGGTTTTTCAAGCAAAGAAAATGTCCACCCAAGCCTGACCAGCCTTGGGTGTTTTCAGTTCAGAAGCAGTTGGAGTGTAAGTTACTTTCTTTTTAGCATAAAACTCCTTTACCCCTTTCACCTTTCCATCAACCATTTTTCCGAAAATCTTCTTAACTTTCCCATTAAACGCTTTCTCAACATCAAAGCTACCCTTCTCAGAATAACCCTGATTTGAGATTTCAGACTTTCCAGTTTTCCTTTTAAAATTTTCAGTCCTCAATGGCGGAAAGTTCTCATCATCCATTGAAAGAACCGAGTTTTCATCACTCTCATCAAACTGTGGCTCCTCTGATTTTGTGGAATCAGATTCATCACCAGATTTACCTCTGATTTCTTAACAACCCAAGCTTGGTTGTCAAGATTTCCCTTCTTCTTGTAAAACCTTTTCGAACACTCTCCAACTTCAAATGTTGAATTTTTAAACACTTTAAATTTTTCAGTTGGTGGTTCGGTTTTATCAATAATAACTTCTTTCAGTTTTCCAGAAACTCCCTGTTTTGTGTTTGTCGCTTTCGGACAGTTCCATGCAATGTGACCAGTTTCATTGCATCGGAAACAGGTTCTTGTTTCTTTCCATTGATAAGCTCCATTCTTCATCTTTTCAGTAAGAAACTCCTGGTTTGACTGTTTCCAGAATGAGCTCTTTGCTTCTTCTTCATGGCTAGTTCCTGCAACATATGTCATTTTTGATTTATAATCTCGAACATATTTTTCATTTTTATAGTTTTCAGGTGGAATAAAACCAAGTCCTTTCTTTTTGTAACTACGATTGTGGTTTGGTTTCTTTTGAAAACCAGAACCAAAATTGTAACCCTTTTTCTTGTTCAAACGTTGTTGTACTCTTGAAGTGTAATTTTTAGGTTTTCCAGTAAGATTTAAATCTTTTATTTCAGAAATATTAATTTCTGCCATTTTGAAAACCTTTTTGATCATTTCAAATCGAACACTTCTTATTGGAAACTCTTTATCAAAATATAATTTGTCAGAATCATTCAAAGTATACACAACTTCAAATGTTTCATCATCCAAATTAGATTTTGACAATAAAAACTCTTTACTATAAACCCGTTTTCCCGACGATTTTGAACTTCTTTCGGACGAACTCGAACTCCCAACTGACTGACACGAACTTTTGGACTCGGACTTTGACTCTGACTCCTCATCCTTATCCAACACCTGATCAACCACTCTTTTTATCAGTTCTGACTCATGATCTGTATCGGACGCTGTGAACGTGACGTCAATATTGTCCGGTAAAACATCTGTTATCTCGGATTCTAACTTAATATTGACCGCCTGTTTTAGTTCTTCCTCATTAGGTTTCCTAGATGAGTACCCTTCCCAAATCGGAGGCGGACACTTATTATAACAGACACTCTGTTTCTTACCAGTATCCTTTTTCTTCTTTGGCTTTATTTCTTCGTCTTTAAACGCTTCAAATCCTTCTACTGTTGGATAAATTCTATCGATTATATAATCACAACCTTTGTAACTTTGCAGCAATCTTCTGATTCTTTCATTTTTAGCTGCTTCACTATCCAACTCTTTTTTCCACTTTGCACATTCTTCTATGTACATATTGATCTCTTTTTGCTTTGTCATCATGGTAGCATTCATCATCTTCAAAGCTTTTTCTCTTTCAGAGTTAGTCTTTTCCAGACTATTCACAGTTCTGTTCAATACATCATATGACTTTTTCAAATTTTTTACATCAAACAACAACTTTTCTTTCAACTTTTCTAACTCACTAAACCTCTCATCTTTCTCTATACATTGTTTACAAGACTCTAAACATTTAAGACAAGGTTTTGTGATTTCAACGATCTTCTCAACTTCAATTATCTTTTCAACTTCCACCATCTTCTCAACCACTTTGACCTTTTTCAAATCTTTTGCAGCTTTCTCCTCTTTCAGTTTCTTCAATTTTTCTGCAAAATAAAATTCAAAACTATCAGAAGATAAGTGAGTTTTTCCAATATTAATCTGTTCAATTTCTTCATCACTATCACTTGTCTCTGACGAACTGTTTTCAGATGAAACAGATCCTTCATCTTCACTTTGCTCTTCATCAGATAACACTTCCATCCATTCCTTCAGCATTTCCGGTTTTCGAATAATATGAGCAATAAACGCTCCAACATTTGAATCAGCTGGAATGTACTTGTCCCAGCTAAATCCTTCAGCCATTTTCTCATCATCTTGATCAACGATACCGTGGTAAGCTTTCCTGTTTGCATCTTCGATCATTCTTCCATGAGCTGTTTGTGGCTCTTTTTGTTGATGTGGTTGATGAGTGATTTGCTGATATATAGACTTCCGATAGTAATCATCTTTCCCAGACGACTCCTTTGCTCCTCTCGGCTCCTGATTCTTGCACTCTCTTTTAAAGTGACCTTTCTCCCTGCAACGAAAACAGACAACTTTAGATTTATCAAATCCAAGATTAGAAAGATTCGCATCCAAGAAATCATTTCTTCCTGTAACCAATCTAAATTTTTCTGCTCTCCTCAAAACACTAGCTAAAGCCCATTTAATATCCATCAGTTCCAGCTCCTCTGCATCGATTTGGTCATAATCTTCTTTTGTGAGCATCGGATTACCAATTCTTCCGGCAATCAACCCTTCATAAGACTCTAATGCAGTGACCAATAATCCCATGTGATGCTTTACAACTTCTTCAGAATAATTTTGACCATTTTGAAGATGTAGAGCTACATTACACTGAATTAAATGCCCATTTCCAGCAGATGAACTTTGAACACTTGGAGGATTCACCGTTGAGAACCCACTAGTGTTGACTGATCCTTGACTGCTTGGTGTAGATTGATTTCCAGCACTAAATGCAGTTTGTATCTTTGGACTTGCTTCAGCAGTTTGAACATTTCCTTTATAGTACAATTTAATATCTTGTTGATGAGTAGAACTGTTCATTCTAGCAATTTTCTGCTGCTCCAGATCCTGTGCCTCCAGCTTTTCTATAAACTGTGCAATCGATAACTTTTTAAACTGTCCGGAATTCTTTAATATCATCAGATATGTACTCCATTCCTTTTGCGGTAACGCGTCAGCAAGCTTTTCAACCCATTCTGCTGGAGTTTTTGTAATCTTCAATTGTGACATGGTGCGTACAAGATGACAATATCTTTCTATAAGACTCTTTGTTGTTTCACCAGGCATGCACGTAAACAATTCAAACTCTTTTTTCAACAAAGCTGCTTTACTTTGTAACATTTCAGTGCTTCCCTCAAACTTCTTTTGAAGAGCTTCCCATATAGAATAAGAATTTTCATCATGTTGAAGCAACACAAATATATCTTCTTTTACCGCTTGTTGTAACAAATTGATCATCATTTTCTCTCCTTTATAACTTTCCCTCTCTTGTTCAGTAAATTCAGAAATGATTTTATCAGCTCCCAATGTATTCTTTGGCCTCTCATACTCAGTTTCGATGCTCTCCCAAGCTTTTAGATGATTCGCCTGAACCCAATTCTCAAACCGTTTCTTCCACCCGTGATAATCCTCAATTCCCATAAGTTTCGGGGGTTTTTGCATTGTTCCGGTTTCATTCTCCATTGTCATGTTCTTAGCAATGTCGGAAGGATTAGCCGGGGTTGTAGCAAATGCGTTGTAAAACTCGGAATCCATGTTTTCGTAGCAACTTGAATCTCTTGACAAGTACCTGACAATTAACAAAAACAAACAACACACAATCAGTTTAAAGACTTATCAATTAACTGAAACAAACTGGTACTCGAACTGGTGAATTTTGAGCGGACTGAAAATTGATGAACTGTGCGGACTGAATGACCAACTGTACGAACAGAATGACCTGACCCTTTTTAAACCTTTGAACTCCAAACCGTACGAACTGAACTTTATCACACGATTTGACCACACAAAACGACTTGACTGTTCAAACGTACTGATCGAAACGTGCAAACGGACAAACACTCCAAACCTTGTGACCTGACAACTTGCGAACTGACTGTTTAAGCCACGACCCTTTGACCTTAGTTGAGCTGACAACACTCAAACTGATATCACTTAAACCGACAAACAACAAGTAAATGATTCTATTTGACTAATTCTCAAAGCAAATAACACTCACATGCACATTGACGACACAAGTTTGATTGAATCTAACACATAATATCACTCTTTGATTAGACCGAATGATACACACTAATCAACTAAGCACATGGAGTCTGACATCTTTAATCAAATCACATGTAAATCTTGATAAAAACAATTTTTCACATGAAAACTAGAACAAAACAAATGACACACTTTATCTTTTATCACATGCTTCGATTTCACCAACTTTTAATACTCTTTCATTTGGTCTTTAAATCCATTAAACGAAAATTTTAGTTGTTCAAGAAATCTGAATAGCCGATGACAAATTACAAGAATCACATGCAAACAGAAAAAATGGTTATCCTAAAATCACATGATCATTTAATAAACTGACAACTTCAATACCTGTCACATGACACAATATAATTTCAAACGGTTCACTCTAATCGAAGTATTATACAAACTGTAAATGTTTTCAAACGATCAGCACATTTTCAAGCGGTCAGTTTCAAACGGTGGGATCAGACTATGTTGGTTTCAAACGGAACACATTTTCAAACGATGACTCTTTGTTTCAAACGATAGGATAGAATTTTCAAACGATGGAATATCTTTTCAAACGACAGATCTATGACATCATCAACTCGCGAACAGTTTCAAACGGAAACCATATTTTTATCAAGTTTTAGTTCAAGTTTTAGTCTGAAATTTCTAAGGCTTTGTTAAACTATCATTATGCACACTTTGTGAACGGTTCAGCCAATTTCAACCGTAAAAAGTATCGGTTTTAAGAAAGAAGGTGTAGAAAATGAGATTTTCAAGCTGAATATGGCAAGAACTCCTCGTCCTGAGCTCTGATGCCACTTGTAGGATCGTTTCGCGACTTAAACGAGTCGTTCGGAAGAGCTTAAATCCGTTTCAAAGGCGGAAACTAAGAAACGGACGTGTACACAGCTTGAAATATACTATAATCCTCTTTTATATACGATTGACAACGTTTACAGTGAGAGGAAATACCGGCAGCACCTCGGTAACACTTGACCTAACCGTTACTAAATGACAATGACATAACACCTATTTATACTTACACCCTAACCGTTTGAACCTTTTCAAACGGTCAACAATTCAAACGACAGAACTACCATTCAAACGACTAACTGTTCAAACGACGGCTTCATATGGAAAGGAATCTTCAAACGGTCAACTTTTATATCATCTTTCCTTCATACTATTGGACCTCATATGCTATCTCTTGTGATTGGACCATAGAATGGCAACATGTCATTGGACCATATCCATTTTGTCTTCATTTATGTTGTGAATGATGATATATTATATCAAACGGCCATTTATACAATTCATTGATTCATGACATCACTTGTGATGTCACTTGGGTGATGTCACTTGTGATGTCACCTATGTGATGTCATTTGTGATGTCATGCCTGATCGGATCCGCAACGAGATCGAGACTCGACAAAAGACGAAGACGACAGATGACTGCATCAACACTGTTAATCGATGATTAGGGTTTGTAGGAAAACCATAACCGTCTGTTGGTATACTGAAACGAAGGTTCCCCACAAAGAACTTAAGTCGATGAAGGGTATGATTCTTCGTTGGCTGGCCCTTGACGAACAATCAAGGGTACTTCGCCATATTCAATCTCGACGAAGAATTACTCTTCGCCGTAATGGTTCTTCGTCACCTACATTCTCGACGAAGAATAGAGCTTCGCCGAGAGGATTATTCGCCGTGAAGAGTAACTGGGCAGAACAGTGAAACAATTTGTGATGAATATGATAATGAACTTTTGTTTTTATAAATTCTATTTGTGGCATGTTAATAATGCTGACTAAGAATGAGAAATCTGATGTGATTTGTGTGAGTGGCAAACTTACCTGTTGAATGTTATTATGCATTATGCACATGGGATGTGGACTTGTATGGGAACTAAATACTTGCTATGCATTTTATGGTAATCTTTATGGTGAATGCAATGGGTGACAATACATGATTTGATTATTATGAAATTGATGTTATTGGTAACTACTGTTGGGAACATGAACTTGTGTTAAAAACGTGTATGAAATCCAAACATTTGTTATGTGTTATGTGTTAAGTGACAATGATATTACATGTGACTCGTTCAATACGTGACTTGGATATATGTTAACGAAACTGATCATCTTTGGTAACCACGGTAGGGTTTGGTTGACCAACTTGGAACGGGAATTGTAACGTAACATACCGAGCAAATCGGTGAGTTCACTACTCTTTTTCAAGCATGCGTCCCGGGGAGGGACATCTGGTAAATATTCCGGGGAGGAATATTGGGTAATGGGTTTGACTGGAATGTTAAACCGGAATGTTGGATAATACACTCACTCCTATCACCTTAAGTCCCATCTTCAACCGAAAAGGTTGTCGGGGAGGCAACCGGGTTATTAGTTGATAACACTATTAGGTTTGGCACCCTCACACCGTACCGAGGAGGACGGGCGTGAACTAATTACCTTAAATCATGACCAATGCTTTGATAGGGGCATTGGGGACGGGCAAATAATCTGGAGCCATCTTGTATGGTATCGAGTTATTATCAACATTGTTTTTGGAAATGCTTATGAATTGAACTAAACCTTTTAGAAGCAAAACATGTAACATGATTCTCGGTAAACAAAACTGTGAACTCACCAGCATTGTCTGATACACTTTTCTGCATGCTTACGGGTCTATAGGTGCTTGTCGTTGGAACTTGCTGTCTGGGATGCTGGAGTGGTCATGGGTCGAGAAACATGGAATCACGAGACGAGACTAATGGTTTTCATACACTTTGTTCATGAATTACTTAACTAATAATTTATGCTTCCGCTAAAAACGTTGAGTTATACTTTATGTAATGTAACACTTCATCTTAATGAATGAAAGTTTTTATTTAAAATCTTGTATGAGTTCAGTATGATTGGTGGCTAGATCCTCGTTCGTCACATGCCTCGCGGGGGTTTCCGCTTGGGGTATTTTGGGGGTGTGACAGTTTGGTATCAGAGCCACTGGTTATAGTGAACTTGGTTTTAAAAATGTTTTTTTATAAAACCAGACTATAACCGAACATTTCTAAATACGTGAATACGACCATGACACTCAGCTCCAGATTGCAAGGTTCGTTTTTTTACCAGTGGTATACATTACATGATTAGTGTACACTTGTTTATGATGTAGCATGCGAACACACACTTGTCACTATAGCATAATTACGTGAGTTGCTTGTTTATAGTATGATGCATTGCTAGTGTGTCGTAGTCCTTAGATTTCTCTGATCTTGCCTTTTTGACAACCTCCGTTGAAATTTAAGTTGAGGAACCATTTAACACGAGTTAGGAGTAACTGAGATGAGCATGCAAATCACAATATTATTGTGGGTGCACACATAATAATAATGTAGGGTGCATGTGAGTCCCAACGAGGCCTAACAAGTGTGAAAGGGGTTTTGTTCCAATATTCGGCCAAATGTGAAACACAACGATCCATAGGGGTCATAGCGATGACTGTCTCCTATTTGAACGTAATCCTTTCACTTCCCTCTGAACCCTTACGAGTCTCGATGATATTGAGTGATACCTGAACACGTAACTGAACGTCTAGCGAGCCGTGTAGAAGTGATAGGTGCTAGTGTGAACGTCTTTGAGACAGTTGTCAGAACGTTAAATGTTTGGTCTATACTATCTCACTTTTCTCATTTACTTTGACGCAACAAATTGACGCCTCAAATTCAGAGGTATGGACACCTCTGTGATTCACTAACGATTTACCATGCGCTATTCAATCGACTAGAAAGACCGATGGACAAGAAGATGAACTTGATGCATTACCAATCCTAGTGTCACTATTACAAAAAACATCATTAAAAACGGTGAATTGTAGCCAATTAAAACGGTTTTAAGAAACCCGTTTTAAAAGCCAAATCACCGTTTTATAAAAATAATCCTTTTAAAACAGTTATACAAACCCGTTTTATTTGATATACATTAAAGTGCCATATATTTATTTAAAACGGTTCATTTATTTGAAACAGTTGTTTTCTTATTACCAAATAAAACGGTTAAAAAAAACAAAATTGAACCGCTATTTTTGCTAAATTATTCTCAAATAAAACGGTATAAGATATTCAATTAAAACGGTTTTAAAAACAATATAAAAAACCAAACCATCGTGATAAGAAAATTCTTATAAACCGTTTTATTTGATTTATTTTGAGTTTCAACCGTTTTATTTGAGTATGTTATTTGAGCTTTGTTTTGTTTCAATTAAAACGGTTTCAAAATCTTATTAACCGTTTTATTTGATTTATTTTTTATTATCAACCGTATCATTTGAGTATGTTATTTGAGTTTTGTTTTGTTTAGTTTATATATATCTATATATTTTCCTTGTAATCCTTATTAAAACAGTTTCAACAATTTCACCGATTTATTTGCTATATGCATTTTATATTTTAAATAGATAATTCTAAAATCCATATATACCTGTCTACAAATTCTTCAGGTAAGATTAGTTTGATTATCTATTTTTGAATGTTAGTTATAACACTTATATTTATTTTTCCATGATCAGAGCACAAAATTTGGTTTGAAAGAGCAATAATCATAATCATCAGACCATATCTACCAAACCATTTTCAAGAATTGTTTATTAAGGTAACATTATTATTTTTTTAGCTTATATAATCATTGACTTATACAAACTTGCATCTTTAAATTAACAATAATTATATAGAGCATAAGGGTTAGGCTAAACGTACCTTCATTGTTACTTCTCATACCCCTCCCCTAATCTATCATTCCATCCATGTTTTTTCCTCTAAAATTTTGTGATTTTCTAGATTAATTGTAGACGAAAGAAATTTTATTTTTTCGTCTTGACCGCAATCAATTAAAATTTATAAGTTGGAATCAAAGTAACAATTTTTAAAGTAACATTGAATTTTTGTTTGATAGCTTTTAATATTATGATCCGTTTTGATAAAAAGATGAGGATGTTATTAGTTGGGTCTTTTCTTTCATAAACTAATAGTTTTGGATATAAAGGATTTGGTTAATTTGATTAACCATTGTTGATGGATATAAACAAAGTTCGATATATATATTTCTTGAAAAGTGGTTTTACAAATGTTTTTAAAATTTGTTAGTAATAAAGAAATGATATTAATATTATTAGTATAATAACCATGATAATTTTACTACTACTACTACTACTAATAATAATAATAAATTTAAAAAACCTATATTTATTTTAATTGACATAATAAGAAGAATTTTAAGTGAAAAACGTTGAAGATGGTGATATGTTAAATAAAGAAGGCTAAAGTAATTAAATAAAAGATCTAAAAGTTTAGGGGGGGAGTATAGCTAGTAAAAAGATGAAAAAAAATGGTACGTTTAGCGGCCTGTATTTATAAACCTTGTAGATTATACCCGTCTAAAATTAATCTATTAGAGATTAATTTTGGATTGTCCCCTTTTTCGGCTTTTTGATTATTCTATCTCATTTAGGATATATATATACACACACGCGCGCGTTTTAACGGGTTGATTATGTAAAAAATTGGCAGCATTTCTCTTTATACTCCATCGGGTATGTTTTTTTGCATGCATACCTGAGGAGTTAAAGAGAAATGCTGTCGATTTTTTTATTTCCAGCGGCAATTTCTACGTTGAACGTCGTAGGGAGATTAGCGTGTTTAAGTTTTAGGAGCTTTTCAAATTCTAACAATACAAAACAGTTATCGGCTTCAGTATCAAATAAACACGAAGCATATATACTATTGACAAGAAACGTACCATTGACAACATTGTTGTTAGCTTGAGCCTGGCGGACATTGATGTTGAAGTTACGTCCACGAGCTGCTTGTTGAGCTGGCTGCTGCTGCTGCTGCTGTTGATGTGTTTGCTGCGTTGGTTGCTGCTGTGGCTCTTGCTTCACCACTCTGTTCGGGCAGACATTTGCAAAGTGGTTAGGATCACCACATGCATAGCAGGCTCTTGTGTGAGCAGCGGGAGGAGGAGCGGCTTGTTGACCCTGTGGAGCGGGAAGACGAGCTGGTAGTGAATGAGCTTGAACTTGACCTTGAGCTTGGCGGTGACCAGTATAGTATGGCAGTTGGCAGTAAAGTGGTCGTAAAGGTTGCAGTGAACACAAAATTGACATACGATCCCAACAGGATGATGATAAGTACAAGTAGGGCACAGAGGGTGCGGACCAGTGTATGCACGTTTCGCAGGAGGTGCATTGGTCACGGGTGCAGCTACTTGGCGGTTCTGGGGTTGAGGTTTTGTAGGGACAGCACAGTTCCTGTTGTTGTTGTTGTTCTTGCGCTTTCGGCGTGAAGACTTGGAAGATTGAGGTGCGGCGGGTTCAGAAGCGGGTGTAAAAGTAACTTGATGGAGACTTTTGGTGGTGTTCTTGAAGTAACCAGCCCTAACTCGCTTGTCATTGATTTCTGCAGTGAGTAGATAAGTCTCTTTGATGGTGGTCGACTTTCAAGTGTCATGAAGTGTTTTGTGCAAACATTTATCCATCAATATCCTAGAAGTTAATCTTAAATTTCATGGCTATTGTATGCTAAATTACAATGTCTGCGTGGAAGGGCATAATTAGTATTAAATGGCATTAAGGGTGTGCATGGGTGTGGGCTATTATGTGTTACATTAGAGGATACTTGCTAGTCTATTTAGTTCCCATGTGAATTTTCCTTTTCATTTCTATGTAAAATATATTTAGATTGATTTTTTAAGGGTTGATAAATGTTAATTCCTTTTATTCTTAAATAGTTTACTCCAACAGTTTCAATTTCCAAGCAAAGTGCACCACCACATATTGGCTTCAAACATAAATAGTTTTTTTAAGCCATGAGCACATCCAATAACGCCTTTTCCTCTTTGTTCTTCTCCTTTGCTCTACACCTTTTTATCTTGGCTTTTAGATTCTTGAGAATAATCCACAACACCAAGTCTCCCTCGTTCACATACTCACATCTTCGGGGTAGGATACCAGTCCTTGACCGCTTCCCATATACCTTTTGTCACACCCCCAAAATCCACACGCGGTGTATCACTGCTTGGAGGCACGACATGACCAGGATCCAGCCACCAATCATATTGAACAATGTATTCAAAATAGATAAAATCCAACCACGCAATATAATTGGTGTTTCCAAACTAGTTAATCAAGTTCAAATTAAACAGCGGAAGCATAAGACGTGGAATCAAGACATAAGTTCATTAAGTTGATAAAGTTTAAATGTTTAGAACGGGACATAACAGTCCATATCCCACATCGACCTCTTCCTCATGCAAGCTCCATAAGCATCTAACGACCTATAAGGCATGTAACAACGAGTCAACAACAAAGTTGAGTGAGTTCACAGTTGATTGTTTAGTTTTAAGTTGTTTCCGAAAACATAGTTTGTCTTTCGCTGGCTTACTTGCCGTGGGGATTACCCCATAGTTGAAAGTATGATTAACCAGTTCTTTCTTTATTACCCAAACCATATCCATAATCAGTGGGGGCTTCCCCATGTGAACCACTAGACCGTTACCATATCGACAACTGACGAACAATAGCTGTGCCCTACGTCAATGTCTATCATCATTGACAGTTTGCCATAGTCCATTAGTACACGCCCGTCCTACTGGCACGGTGTGAGGTTTGTTAAACCTAATAGCGCTATTAACTAATGACCCGCTCGCCATTGGCCTCGGCGATTAAGTCGATATAAAATGAGGGACTTCATGATAGAGTTTTGTCTAGTAAGTTTTAAGGTTGTTGTCCTACCCAAGGAGGACGAACGTACGTATTCTACCCAAAGAGGATACGCAGGATTAATATTGGCATCCTACCTATGGAGGATGGCGGTACATATCCTACCCAAGGAGGATATGTAGGTTCCTTTTTAACTCTTTAACCCATTCCCAACCACCGGGAATCCCATGCCTTAGAAAGCGTGTGAACTCACCTTGGTTTGCTCGGTTAGATTAGTTACTCTAATAATCAGAAATCAAGCACGTCCTAATAAGGTACAGATAACATTCAGTTTTTCATGCATGCATAACACGTCTCCTACGTACGGTTTATCTACTCACTACTTCTATCACATAGCACACAATACAAATGTCACACATTGACTTTTGCGGAAGGTCATAGTTTAAAATACACTTGTAACACTTGTTAGAAAATATTTTGTATGTGTTGGAGTTTTTAGAAAATTTCGCCAGAGTTTCCTTTGTAAATGGAGGTGTCCACACTAATAAGCATATCATTTTCTTTTCCGAAAATCATTCAAACAATCAACAACAATTTACCAAGAGCAAACTATTCCATTTACAAACCAACATGAACTTGATGTTTCGTAAAAACGCGTAGTAACTTGGTAAGGCGTTTAGTACTTTTAGTTACCCTCCAAAGTGTGTTTACTTTACTAAAAATATCATTCTCGGGATTTTTAGACGTTCACAACTTGTGAACATATTTTACAAAAATATTTATTTACAACATTTTCATGTGTCACTAGTATCCATATACTTACTTTATTTCCATAAATAGTGTAAGGATCATGATCTTTCAAAAAACGTCTTTTAATCTTGGTTTATTTAGGAAAATCAATCACAAGTTTTAAATCTACAAATTTACTAGATCACTTTGTTTGTTATTTTACAAGAAATCATTTTGTCACCAAGTTCATGTCTAAATATGAAGGTGATTCTTTTATGTAAACCCCTAATCACCTCCTAACTTGTTAACTCATGCTTTTAATCATGATTTAACAAGCTCCAAATGATGATCAACCATCATATTACTAGTAACCAACAAGCAAGCATCAACATATACCACACAACATCATATTAACAATATTACATCATGTTTCATCTTATTTAAGCTTATGTTTCATGATTCAAGGTTCAAGTCTTTTAGTGTTCATATGTTTCATCATAATATAGCTATTAATCACTAAAAACATGAAGTAAACAAGGATTAACAAGAAGCTTACAACTTGCTTAAAGCTAGGGAAGAACTCTAGTGAAAATGATGGTGAAAATGCAGGTGTGAGAAAGCTAGTAAAAGAGCTCCTTGATGATCCACAAGCTTCAAACTTCACAAGGCACCTTCTAACACATGGAGCTTGGAAATGGATGAAGATGATGATGATAGAGTGGTGGTGGTGGCGGTTCTAGTGAGGGCCGAGAGGGAGAGGGAGAGATGAGGGAGTGATGGTGTGATCTTGTGAATGTGAGAGAATGATATGGAATGATGGTGGTGATCTTGCAACCATACTTATAATCTTACCCAATATCTTTGTTCACTACAACAAGTAAAAAACTAGATAAAATATTGAGGTAATATCTATTGAGATATGTTGGTGATTTGGTGGGTCCTTTGGACCGTAAACACATAGGGGGGGGGGGGTTAATTGTAACATTTGATGGTAGATGGTAAGTATTAGTTCAAATGCAATTATATGTTTACATATGTTAGTTACTAGAGAATTTAGTGGGTGATATGGTGAACGGGGATCATAACTAGCCGACAAATAATTAAACAATGTTTCTTGCAATATTTTGGTGTCCCGGGTAATGTCCGGTTGTTCGGTTAGATACCGTTCCGTTAAAGTGTTAAGTTATACCGTAAAGTGTCTTTTATATATATTTTGTAACACTTTTAATTCTCAACACTTAGGAAAACTTTCAGGACCATTTTGTCAATTTTCTGTACAAGACTTGTATGTCAACAAGTACATGTAAGTATGACGTAGTAATCAAAAAGCAGTTAAGTAATTCAGCACAGTCATCAAGCACTTTAATTAACATTAATTAATCGTACGGATACATGTAATTATGAGGGTTGTCACATTCTCACCTTGTTAAGAAAATTTCGTCTAGAAATTTAGCACGTGTTTACTGAGGAAGCTAGTTAATTGCGTGGTTTTCCTGGTTTTCCTGGGGTGTCACATCATCCCCCCGTTGGTTTGGAATTTCGCTCCGAAATTCTGCAGTAGCTTCAGCCTCAGTAGTGGTTGCACTTTTCTCAAATAACTAGGGATATTTGTGTTTCATTTGGTCTTCTCGTTCCCAGGTATACTCTGGGCCATGACGGGAGTTCCAACGAACTCGAACAAGGGGTATTCAGGTATGCTTGAGAACCTTAACATCTCGATCAGTAATCTCTACTGGTTCCTTGACGAATCACAGCTGGTCGTCGATAGTGAGCTCCTTGAGAGGAACTTTGAGGGTATCATCTGACAGACACTTCTTCAGATTCGACACATGGAATACGTTGTTAACTCCGCTGAGTTCTTCACGTAGGTTCAACTTGTAAGCGACTTTTCCAATTTTCTCAATGATTTCGAACGGTCCGACATAACGCAGATTGAGTTTGCCTCGTTTGCAAAAACGAACTACACCTTCCAAGGAGAGACTTTGAGTAGCACTCGATCCCCAACCTGGAACTCGAGTGGTTTCCTGCGCTTATCAGCATAGCTTTTCTGACGGTCACGAGCTACCGCCATTCGTTGTCATAACTGAGCAATCTTCTTGGTTGTATCTACTACAAGTTCTGGGCCAGTGATCTGACTGTCGCCAACCTCTGCCCAACAAAGAGGTGATCGACACTTCCGTCCGTACAATGCCTCGAACGGAGCGTCCTGGATACTGGTGTGGTAGCTGTTGTTATATGAAAACTCCACTAACGGGAGGTATTTTTCCCATCCATTACCAAAGTCGATTGCACATGCCCTAATCATGTCTTCAAGGGTTTGGATGGTGCGTTCAGATTGCCCATCCGTCTGTGGATGATATGCCGTGCTCATGTCTAATCGAGAACCAAAGGACTTGTGCATAGCTTGCCACAATTCAGATGTAAAAGGTGAGTCACGATCGGAGATGATGGGGGTTGGCACTTCGTGCCTTGATACTACTTCTTTTAGGTAGATGTCTGCTAGAGTAGAAAACTTATTCGTTTCCTTGATAGCCAAGAAGTGTGCAGACTTAGTCAATCGATCCACTATCACCCAAATAGTGTCATTTCCGCGTTGAGATCTAGGCAGGCCAGTAACAAAATCCATGGAAATTTGCTCCCATTTCCACATCGGAATCTCTGGTTGTTGGAGTAGGCCTGATGGTTTCTGATATTCAATCTTGACTCGCACAACTCAAACATTTACTGACGTAGGTTGCTATGTTGGCTTTCATACTAGGCCACCAATACGTAGTCTTGAGATCGTGGTACATCTTATCCGAACCAGGATGTACTGAATAACGAGACTTGTGTGCCTCATCCATCACAATCTCACGTAGATTACCATAGAGTGGAACCCAGATGCGTCCGTTTACATAGTAGGCGCCGTCTTCCTTTTGTTCTAACTGTTTTCTTGATCCTCGTAGGGACTCCGCCTTGATGTTCTCTACTTTCAATGCTTCAACCTGAGCATCTCGTATCTGGGTAGGAAGACTAGATTGGATGGTAAGTTGTAACGCTCGCACACGCTTAGGTGTAGTATCCTTTCGACTGAGGGCGTTGGCCACAACATTGGCTTTGCCCAGATGGTACTTGATCACACATTCGTAATCATTCAAGAGCTCGACCCATCGACGTTGTCGCATGTTTAACTCCTTTTGCTTGAAGATATGCTCGAGACTCCTGTGATCGGTGTAAATGGTGCACTTGGTACCGTACAGGTAATGTCTCCATATCTTAAGTGCGAAAACAACTGCTCCCAGCTCCAAGTCGTGCGTAGTGTAGTTCCTTTCGTGAACTTTAAGTTGGCGTGATGCGTAAGCAATGACTTTATCTCGTTGCATCAACACACAGCCCAATCCTTGTATGGACGCGTCACAATAAACCACATAATCATCTGTGCCTTCAGGTAACGAAATAATAGGCGTGCTACAAAGTCTCTCCTTTAAGCACTAAAATGTGGACTCCTGTACATCACCCCAACGATAGGTAACACCCTTCTGAGTCAGTGAAGTGAGAGGTTGCACAACCTTTGAGAAATCCTTGATAAACCTTTTTGTAATATCCTGCCAAACCCAAGAATTGGCGGATTTCTGTTGGTGTACGGGGTGTAGGCCAGTTCTTGATCGAGTCAACCTTGGATGGATCAACATGAATCCCATCCTTGTTTACCACATGGCCTAGAAAGTGGACTTCGCGAAGCCAGAAGTCACATTTTGAAAATTTGGCATACAACTGCTCTGCTCGAAGAAGTTCCAAAATAAGCCTCAGGTGTTGCTCGAGTTCTTCCTGACTCTTAGAATAGATCAAGATGTCATCGATGAAAACAATAACGAACTTATCCAGATACGGTTTGCACACTCGGTTCATGAGATCCATGAAGACCGTAGGTGCATTCGTCAATCCGAAAGGCATAACCAGAAACTCGTAATGGCCGTAACGAGTTCTGAATGCTGTTTTGGAGACGTCCTCCTCTCAGACTCTCAGCTGATGGCATCCCGATCTCATATCAATCTTAGAGTAATAGCTCGACCCTTGCAACTGGTCGAACAAGTCATCTATACGTGGGAGAGGATAACGATTCTTCACGGTCACCTTGTTGAGTTCATGGTAGTCAATACACATTCTGAAGGTACCGTCTTTCTTCTTCACAAATAACACTGGAGCTCCCCAAGGCGAAGAGGTAGGACGTATGAAACCGTTTTCCAAGAGGTCTTGCAATTGGGTGGACAATTCTTCTAGTTCTGATGGAGCTAAGCGATAGGGTGCACGAGCTATTGGTGCTGCTCTAGGAGCTAGCTGGATTTGAAACTCGACTTGATGATGAGGCGGAAGACCAGGTAATTCCTCGGGGAATACCTCAGGAAAATCTCGTACAATAGGAATGTCTTCAATTCTCTTCTCTTCCATTGATGCGTCAGTAACGCGAGCTAGAATGGCAGTGTAGCCCTTTCGCAAACACTTTCGGGCCTTAAGGAAAGAGATAATTCCCACAACAGCACCACTCTTGTCGCCACGAATCACGATGGGTTCTTCACCAGAACGAAGGATGCGGACAATGTTCTCGTTGCAAAGAATTTCCGCTTGCTGATGAGATAACCAATCCAGCCCAATAACAACGTCGAAACTACCCAGAACGATAGGAATGAGGTCGATAGAAAGGGTCTGATCAGCAAGAACAAGATTACAACCCTTAATTATGTGTGTGGCCTCTAAACTTTTACCGTTTGCTAGCTCTACCATGTGTTTGGTGGTCAAAAGTGTTGGAGTACGCTTAAGCATTTGACTAACTTTTAAGGACACGTAGCTAGTATCGGCACCCGAATCAAATAAAATAGTAACATAAAAGTCATCCAGTAGAAACTTACCCATCACAACGTTGGGATCATTCTTAGCATCACCCTGTCCAATCACAAAGGCACGATCCCTTGCCCTATTACCATTGTTGTTTCCCCATTGTCGTTTCCATTCCCCTGATAGTTGTTGTTCTAGTTCTGATTTAGCTGGGGGCAGTCTCTCTTGAAATGGCATTCAGCACCACAATGAAAGCACCCTTTGTTGTTACTTTGTTGCTGCTGCTGCTGGCGTTGATTCGGTGGGGCTTGCTGTTGTTGCCGATTCTGATTCGCTGGACGCTGACTCCTGCAATCCTTTGCAATGTGACCAGGCTTGTTGCACCGATGACAGTTGCCTCTAATACATGGCCCGCTGTGGTGCAAGTTACAGCGATTACATTTGGGGTGATTCCCCTTGTATCCACCCTGCCCTTGACTCCCAGAAGGCTGCTGGCCGGGCCTCTTATTGTCCTCAGTCCTTCGTTGTTGTGACTGAGACTGAACAGAGGTAGAACCTTTGCTTGAATTTCCATCCCATTTTCGCTTGTTGTCGCTAGGAGCATCAGGAGTAGCTGTGGCACTGATACGTTTGGGCAGCCTGTTTTGCTCCACCGCCTGGTCAATGAGGTAGTCGTATAACTTGCTGAATGATACCCAGGTTAGCTGAAGTCACGTAATTCTGAATCTCTGGTACAAGACCCTTGAGGTACAGCTTAATACGTTTGATGGGACGGTCCACCATAGTAGGACACAAGATGGCTAGCTCGTTTGACCTCTTCGTATAGGCCTCAATTTCAGACCCCGTCATTTTCAGATTGAAAAATTCCACCTCTAGCTTGTGGATGTCGTCACGACTACAGTACTCTTCCTTGATCAAATATTTGAAGTCATTCCATGGGGTGGCATTAGCAACTGCCAGCCTAGCAGTTGAACCTGTGCTTTCCACCAGGTTAACGCAGCACCTTCGAGTGTTCCAGTAGCAAATTTCAACCTATGATCTTCAGGGCATTCACACATCTCAAAACAGACTCAATCTTCTCGAACCAGTGAAGAAGACCTACAGCTCCTTCCATGCCGCTGAAAGTACTAGGTCGGCAATCCATGAATGTTTTGAACGTACATATGGGAGGTTGAGAATGCTGACCTATTGCGCGAGAATAAAAGACAAGGTTAAGCACAAGAGTTGGTTCGCGAGTGTAGGATCTAAACATCCTAGGATAGGTCGAAATGGCAGGTTATACCTCCTGCAGGGACAGCTGCGAGTGCCTCAGCCACTCGTTCATTGATTAGAGCCGTCAGCTGGGCTTGAGTCAAGTTTTAACGTCCACTCATGATCTTCACAATGAAGCAATGTGAGTGAGAAAAGTGTCGCGAAAGTGCGTAAGCGTGGGACGACAGAAGAGAGTAAGCACACACGGTTCAAGTAGCAGTTATCACGTTAACTAATGGACTTTGTGAATTATCAAATAGACAATATAAACATAAATCATACCACCTATTGTGTTGAGTCTTGCACGTGGAGCGAAGCGTCGTTGTGGATCGTTGAGCACTGTACAGGTTATAGTCTGGTTTTATCAAAAAGCTTTTCCCTTTTTAAAACCAAGTTCACTATAACCAATGGCTCTGATACCAATCTGTCACACCCCCAAAATCCACACACGGAGTATCACCGCTTGGAGGCGTGACATGACCAGGATCCAGCCACCAATCATATTGAACAATGTATTTAAAATAGATAAAATCCAACCACGCAATATAATTGGTGTTTCAAAACTAGTTAATCAAGTTCAAATTAAACAGCGGAAGCATAAGACGTGGAATCAAAACATAAGTTCAGTAAGTTCATAAAGTTTAAATGTTTAGAACGGGACATAATAGTCCATGTCCCATAACGACCTCCTCCTTGTGCAAGCTCCATAAGCATCTAACGACCTATAAGGCATGTAACAACGAGTCAACAACAAAGTTGAGTGAGTTCACAGTTGGTTGTTTAGTTTTAAGTTGTTTCCGAAAACATGGGTTGTCTTTCGCTGGCTTACTTGCCGTGGGGGTTACCCCATAGTTGAAAGTATGATTAACCAGTTCTTTCTTTATTACCCAAACCATATCCATAATCAGTGGGGGCTTCCCCATGTGAACCACTAGACCGTTACCATATCGACAACTGACGAACAATAGTTGTTCCCTACGTCAATGTCTATCATCATTGACAGTTTGCCATAGTCCATTAGTACACGCCCGTCCGACTGGCACGGTGTGAGGTTTGTTAAACCTAATTTCATTATTAACTAATGACCCGCTTGCCATTGGCCTCGGAGATTAAGTCGATATAAAATGAGGGACTTCATGATAGAGTTTTGTCTAGTAAGTTTTAAGGTTGTTGTCCTACCCAAGGAGGATGAACGTACGTATTCTACCCAAGGAGGATACGCATGATTAATATTGGCATCCTACCTACGGAGGATGGCGGTACATATCCTACCCAAGGAGGATATGTAGGTTCCTTTTTAATTCTTTAACCCATTCCCAACCACCGGGAATCCCATGCCTTTCAAAGCGTGTGAACTCACCTTGGTTTGCTCGGTTAGATTAGTTACTCTAATAATCAGAAATCAAGCACGTCCTAATAAGGTACAAATAACAATCAGTTTTTCATGCATGCATAACACGTATCCTACGTACGGTTTACCTACTCACTACTTCTATCACATAGCACACAATACAAATGTCACACATTGACTTTTGCGGAAGGTCATAGTTTAAAATACACTTGTAACACTTGTTAGAAAATATTTTCTATGTGTTGGAGTTTTTAGAAAATTTCGCTAGAGTTTCCTTTGTAAATGGAAGCGTCCATGCTAATAAGCGTATCATTTTCTTTTCCGAAAATCATTCAAACAATCAACAACAATTTACCAAGAGCAAACTATTCCATTTACAAACCAACATGAACTTGATGTTTCGTAAAAACGCGTAGTAACTTGGTAAGGCGTTTAGTGAGTTTAGTTACCCTCCAAAGTGTGTTTCCTTTACTAAAAATCTCATTCTCGGGATTTTTAGACGTTCACAACTTGTGAACATATTTTACAAAAATATTTATTTACAACATTTTCATGTGTCACTAGTATCCATATACTTACTTTATTTCCAAAAATAGTGTAAGGATCATGATCTTTCAAAAACCGTCTTTTAATCTTGGTTTATTTAGGAAAATCATTCACAAGTTTTAGATCTACAAATTTACTAGATCACTTTGTTTGTTATTTCACAAGAAATCATTTTGTCACCAAGTTCATGTCTAAATATGGATGTGATTCTTTTATGTAAACCCCTAATCACCTCCTAACTTGTTAACTCATGCTTTTAATCATGATTTAACAAGCTCCATATGATGATCAACCATCATATTACTAGTAACCAACAAGCAAGCATCAACATATACCACAACATCATATTAACAATATTACATCATGTTTCATCTTATTTAAGCTTATGTTTCATGATTCAAGGTTCAAGTCTTTAGTGTTCATATGTTTCATCATAATATAGCTATTAATCACTAAAAACATGAAGTAAACAAGGATTAACAAGAAGCTTACAACTAGCTTAAAGCTAGGGAAGAACTCTAGTGAAAATGATGGTGAAAATGGTGTGAGAAAGCAAGTGAAAGAGCTCCTTGATGATCCACAAGCTTCAAACTTCACAAGGCACCTTCTAACACATGAATGGAGCTTGGAAATGGATGAAGATGATGGTGATAGAGTGGTGGTGGTGGCGGTTCTAGTGAGGGCCGAGAGGGAGAGGGAGAGATGAGGGAGTGATGGTGTGATCTTGTGAATGTGAGAGAATGATATGGAATGATGGTGGTGATCTTGCAACCATACTTATAATCTTACCCAATATCTTTGTTCACTACAACAAGTAAAAATCTAGATAAAATATTGAGGTAATATCTATTGAGATATGTTGGTGATTTGGTGGGTCCTTTGGACCGTAAACACATAGGGGGGGTTAATTGTAACATTTGATGCTAGATGGTAAGTATTAGTTCAAATGCAATTATATGTTTACATATGTTAGTTACTAGAGAATTTAGTGGGTGTTCCGGGTAATGTCCGGTTTTTCGGTTAGATACCGTTCCGTTAAAGTGTTAAGTTATACCGTAAAGTGTCTTTTATATATATTTTGTAACACTTTTAATTCTCAACACTTAGGAAAACATTCTGGACCATTTTGTCAATTTTCTGTACAAGACTAGTATGTCAACAAGCACATGTAAGTATGGCGCAGTAATCAGAAAGCAGTTAAGTAATTCAGCACAGTCATCAAGCACTTTAATTAACATTAATTAATCGTACGGATACATGTAATTATAAGGGTTGTCACACCTTTCTTTAAGAATTAAAAAATCCAAAGGGGTAAGGCCCGAAATCTACCTGATTACAAGACAATACTAAAGGCGAGTGATCTGAATGAATCTGTGTGGCTACCAGAAAGCATCTATCGCTGGACATAAATGTGAAACCCAAACTCCGTCACAAACTAGAACCTGATCGATCTTGCTGAGACTAGACCCATCGCTGGACACAAACGTGATAGAATTAGCACCAATTGGACTTCTGTTTTTCATTTCTATGTAAATATATTTGGCTAAATTTATAATGGAATGATAACTTTTAATCCTCTCATCTTTGCTTACTTTCCACAAACAACTTCTACTGAGCTAAGTGCACCACAACCTGTTGGATCTAACCATCAATCATTTTTTTTATTTTTTAAACATGTGAATATGAAAAAAAGTATACATTTTGAATGCTATTTGAATGCTATTTGATCTAGTGCAATATCCGAAATAACTTCTTGCTCATAGAAAGTTTTCTGGTGAGTGCCTAAAAATCATTCACGTACTAAACTAGTGACAAGTTGGTCGTAAGATTTTGTTTTTTCTTAACTCTTTAAACACAAAAGCTTAATTAACATGACACAGGACACATTGCAATATTATTTTGGCATGAATTTACGGGTTTCATCTTTGTCCTTAACCGCGTTCCATGGTTAACATCTTTCTTTCTGTATGATGAGTACAAGTTTTTTTTTTTTTAAATGCTAAAAGAACATTATATGTCTTAAATCCTCATGGTGTTATTTAGTATTTGTTTTTTCAAGTTTCAATTGTCATGAGGTGTTGTGTGCGCACACTTACCTATCAATATCCTAGAACTTAATCATAAATTTCATGGTTGTTGTAAGTTGTGTGTAAAATTACAATGTATGTGTGGATGGGATTTCATGGTTGTTGTAAGTTGTGTGTAAAATTACAATGTATGTGTGGATGGGCTAAACTAGTGGTCAAATGGCAATCAAGGTGTGCATGGGTGTGGGTTGTTATGCGTTACATTAGAGGCTACATGTTTGTCCACTTAGTTCCCATAGAATTTTCCTTTTCAATTCTATGTATATATATTGGTATGAATTTTTTAAGGTTTGATGAATTTTTAATTCCTCTTATGCTTCAATAATTTCCTCAAACAATTTCAACTGCCAATAAAAGTACACCACCACAAGTTAGCTTCAAACATAAATAGTTTTTTAAGCAGTGACGGCATCTGAAAACGCCTTTGGCTCCGTTAAGTTTCTAAGGTTATTCGTATTTTCTGTATATTATAACCTACTTATTCAATAATATTTAAAATCAACAACCGTAAAAACTTAATTGAGCCAGTGGCCCATAGTCTAAAATTTGTTTTTCTCCTTTGCTCTCCTCCATTTTATCTTGGCTTTTGGATTTTTGAGAATAATCGACAGCACCAAGTCCCCCTCGGTCACATATCTGGGTAAAACACCGAGTCCTTGACACTTCTTATATACCTTCTTTCAAGAATAAGAAATTCGAAAAGGATGAGGCCCGAGTGATCCGAATGAATATGTGTGGCTGCCATAACGTTTGTGTTAGGTCACTCCAACATGTCTTGTTGCGACTAGACCCATTGCTAGACATAAATGCTAAACCCAAACTCCACAAACTAGAACCCGATAGACTACTACTAGATTCATCGCTAGACGTAAAAATTAGCTCCCATTGGACTTCTTTTTCATTTCTATGAAAATATATTTGGATAGGATTCAAACCTACATCATGATTTTATCTTTTAAACATGTGAATATGAAACAAGTATACATTTCGGATGCTATTTCCTCTAATGCAAGATTCCGAAATACTATGTTTGCTCTTCGGAAGTTGTCTGGTGTGTGTGTTGGTACATATTATGTGGACGCGACTCGACTCGGTTCGATTCGGTTCGACCTGGTTAGGTTCGGCTCAAGCCCGACGTCACGACATTCCTCCGTCGTGCGCCCCAGAGTTCGACACGCGAAGCACGAAGCGCCGCGAGCCGGTTCCCGCTGCCACATCATCATGACATCATCATGATGATGTCATGATGATGTCACTTGTTGACTAATATGTTACAATCTGCATATTTGAAACCGTATGCATGATGGGCTTTGACAAACCTTGGGCCGAACACAAGCCAATCGCACAAGTGAAGCCCAAGCCCAATCTCACATGTGCAAAACAAATATATATGACGAAATCAGGGGATTTCGGAGAAGGCTTTGGGATTTCGACTACCATATGGGATTTCGACCATTATCTGATTTCGTTGATGTGTTTCACTATATAAATAGAACTGATAGAACACAGAAAATGTAGAACACACACACGAGAGAGAGAGTTTACAGAGCACATTTGTAAACGTTGATTTGTAACCGACTTTTCATAGTATTAATACAGTGGTGTTAATCGTTGAAATCTTGTGTTCATATTATCATTGCGTGTTCTATCTCGGTTTGCTATCTCGGTTGGATTCCGCACAACCGGGTTGGTTTGTACACAAGGATTAGGCGACTAGATCCTCCCCTAGCCGGACCTACAAGTGGTATCAGAGCCTTGGCTCTTCTCCTTGTTAAAACCGAGGTGTTCTTGGTTGTTTTTCGGGTTTTAAAAGTTTATATTTTTGTGAAAGACATTGCTATTTTGGTTTAAATCCTGTTGTTCTGTTGGAAGTTCTTATAAAAATCACTTTTTCTTTCATGTTCACATATTAGAAGTTGATTTTTAGTGAAGTTTCAAGCAAAACCGGGTTTCGGAAATTTGTGAGTTCACCGGAAAAACTCATATTTCTGGGTTGTGTTCTTCATACCTTCAAGTTTTTCTTCATAAAAACAACTTTTTGATCTTTGAAAGTTATTAGATAAAGTTGTTTGTGAATTGGAAATTGTGAGTGATTAAAATAATCCATCACCTTGCTGTATTGGTAATTGGATTTTATTATAATATTGTTCATCATCATTTGGTTGGTAACTTGAAATATGTGAGCCGAAAGCAAAACAGTGTGTAAGGGTAATGTGCTTTGAAAAAGAAGTGTTTGTGTCAGTAAGAGATAAGGGTTGGTGTTCAAAATATCTTCTTGTCTGGTTCAATTGTCAACGAAAACCAACTGGACGAAATCACCATACATATCTCAGTCAACGAAATCATTTTTGTTCAGTCAACAATATCAAGCATCCTTTCAACGAAATCAGAAACAATATCAAGCATTTGGGCCGAAAACACTACCCGGGCCGAAATCCCTTCTGGGCTGAAAACACTACCTGGGCCGAAATCAAGTGTTGGACGAAATCACCTTCGATCTTGTCTTGGCCGAAATCAGTTGTGCATATCAGCTCTCCACGAAATCACCACTTTGTCACCTATATTTGTCACCAGCCGAAGACACCATACATCACAGTGATATTTTTTTTATCAAACATCAACCAACGAAATCACCTTATTACGAAATCACTTGTGTTGTTAACAGAAGCTTTTTATTTCATTGTTAACTGTCTGCTTGAAGTGTGTAAACAGGTTTTTCATCAATAGTATCAAAAATGAATCCGATTTGGGGTACTCCGGTAAATACAGATATGTATTATGGTACTCCGTCTCCGGATAGCGGAAAGTATAGAAACACGAGTTTGTCTCCTTCGTGGGCCGAATCTCCCGCACCGGTATCTTCACAAGCTAATGCAATTTCTACCGGTCAATGGGCATTCGTATCAAATCAAACTCCAAGTATTCAAAGCATTCTCTTAAGCGAGAGCGAAACCGGAAGTTTGAATCGGCCTCCAAAGTTGATGCACTTAAGCGAATATCCGGGATGGATTGACAGATTTCATACATACGTCCTTGGACAAAACACGGAATTGTGGTTACGTTTCACCACAGATTTCGATCAAACTATCGAGGTTGCCGCTTCATCTGCTGCAACATTTGCCGATCTTTCGGAAGATCAGAAGAAGGTCTATGATTTAGAGAAGAAAGCTTATGCCATTCTTACTCAGGCATTAAGCAAGGATATTTACCATCAATTTGTCAACTTCAAAACGACAAAGAAATTATGGGATGCGTTGAAGACGAGAGGTGTAGGAAACGAAGCGACTCGCCAATTGAGACAAGGTCTACTCAAGAAAGAGTTTGATGGGTTTACATGCATGGATAAAGAATCTTTGGGAGATTTGACGAGTCGATTTTCTCATTTGTTGACTGAAATGGGAACTTTTGGAGTGATAACGACTCCAATCGAAATCGTCACCAAGTTTGCTGATGCTTTGCCACCACAATGGAGTAATTTCTTGGAAATCCTGAAGCTCAATGGCATTTTGGCTACAACAAACTTCAATGACTTTGTTCAACTTCTGGAGAATAAAAATCAGGAAGAAACCATTAAGGCGAAAAGGGTTCTAGTATGTATTATGGAACTCCTAGTACTCCTACAAGACCAATCTCACATGCTCCATTTAATCCTGAAATGTATTATGGAACATCTAGCACCCCTGCAAGACCAATCTCGCATGCTCCAATTCAGACGGCGTTTGTGTCTAGCACAGATATGTATGGCAATCCTATCCAAGTTCCGGTCAAGCCTCCTCCAACAACAGACATGTTTGGGAATCCACTTCCTGCTCAACAACAAGCATGTTATGGAAGCACATCATCTGCTGGTCAGCAATCAAAGCCAAATACAGTGCGGCTCGACACCTCAAGCTTTTCTAAAGTCAGTGTGGAAGTAGCAAAGGAACACATGGAGCTGCTAAACACTTTGGTGAGCGCATACTGTGGGTTAGTGGAAGGTCAGATTGGGAACATTAATCTGACACAAGAAGACTATCAGCAGATTGATAAGGAAGAGATGGATTTGATGGATATCAAATGGGCCTTTGCAAGTGCAGTAAGGAGGGCAAAGGATTTCATGGAAAGAACTGGCAGAACCAGCTTGGAAAGTAAGAAAGACACCAAGAATGGGTTCGATAAACAGGCAGTGAAGTGCTTTAACTGTGGTGAAAGGGGTCATTTTAAAAGGGAATGTACAAGGCCAGCACAGCATGGAAACCAGAATCCCTTCAGAAATCATGGCAATCAGCAGAATCAGAACAGGAACAATGAGCGTACGTTGATACCTGTCAACAACCAAAGCCAAGCGGGACCATCAAATGCCAACCAGGCACTTGTGGTTCAAGTAGATGAAGGTTGTGATTGGTCAATACAGTTGAGCGGTGATGCTCCAGATGGAACAGCATGTTTTGCTGAGGTTGTCAAGGATCTTAAGCAGGCCAGTGGTGGAGAATCTTCCACCAATGGTGATGAATCTTCTGAAGATGAAGACTCTTCTGGTTACAGTAGAAGTTCAGATGAAGAATCCTCGAGTTCAGGCGATGATCATGTAGATGACACATCAAGTGCGTCAGTCGATGCAGATACTGATGAGCTTTTGGAAGAAACTGCAACAGGAACTCAAAGAAGATCTATTTTGGTGGATCAAGCTGCTTATTCTTCGTCTTCTCTCCATTCAGCCTTTATGGCTAATGTCGACAGTTCATCAAGTCAGGTATGTGTCGATGAACCCACTGATGCTATTTGTGATAATTGTGATAGTTTGAGTGTTAAACGTGCTGATTTGGAGGCAAACATGTCTGAGTTGCAAGGCAAACATGATGCTTTACAAGCTAGTTTGTTTGACTTGCAAGACAAACATGTTTCGTTGAATGATAAGTGGTGTGAATTGCAAAGCAAACACGAGGCTTTGCAAGAGAAATATGATGTGACATTCCTCCACAATCAGAAATTGACCGTGGATCTTTCGAAGTGCACTGAAGCCAACATGTTTTATGAAAATCATGAAAAGGAGTTTAAAACGGTAATTGAGAAATTAAAGAAAGATAAAACCGAGTTAACAAAAATGGTTTCCAGAAAACAAACTGACATTAATTTGTATATAACTCGACTTGAGATAATGCAAAAAGAGATGGTTGTGTGAAAACTGAAAGTGAGGCGATCCAGCTTAAGCTAGATAGTTATTTGAGTTCTAGCTATGTGTTGGATCATATCATTGATGTTCAGAAAGAGAAACGGGATGTCACATGCATTGGATATAAGAAATGTCCACCACCTGTGAGACACAATTATGATGCCATGCCTGACGAGGAAGATAGAATTTTCTTTGAACCATCTGTTCCTTTAGACGTTGAGGAATTTGCAACAGGACTCGGATACAAGAAGGAAGTATCATCAGATTCAGATGTGTCAGCAGATACATTTGTAACTGCTGAACAAAATCAGGATCCTCCAGTTGTGATTGAGGATGCTGATTCTTCTGATGATGAATCTGATGACACTGATTCAGCAAAGTCTGACGCGGCAATCAATGAAGAGGACATACCTCTTGAGAATCATATTTTATGTGATCCTCCCGCAAAACCTGCTAAGACTGTTCCGACCGAGTCCACGTCTGCAAAAGAGTCTGAAAGTGTGGATTTGCTGTACACTCTTGTTGGTGATGATAAAATTTATTCAGACAAAGATTTTCCTATTAAGAATGTTAATCAATCATTAATCAGTAAAGTCTTTGAAAATTCAACAAGTAAGTTTTTGGGAAAGACAGGATCACGTGTTACAGTAACACAGTGTCCTCCTATTCCAAAGGCTGAAGTTCGAAAACAATATGGAAATCAGAAATTACCAACAGTGCAAAAACAGGAAAATCATACCAAACCAAAAGGAAAAGCATCGACTCAAAGTCAAAGGAAGCCGAATCAAAAGAAGAACAAGAATGTGAACTTTGTGAAATCAAAGGGAACGGACAAAATCGAAACTTTTGAAAACAAATCAAACTTAGATTTTGTTAAACAAGCAACAGTGTTGAAAAGAAATGAACCAAACTGTTCGAAACCTAGTACCTCGAGATCACAAAGTTCATCATTATCGGCAAGACGATCACATGATACTTCGGGGTTTGTTGAACGAAGATCATGTTTTGAATGTGGTGAAATTGGACACATAATTCGAAACTGTCCGTATCTTCATAAGTTGAAAGCTAAGGATGATGATCCCCGTGACCAAATTGACCGCAAGCAATCTGTTTCATCAAAACCAGATCCCCGTCTTATAAAAGAAAGGGAAAAGAAACAGAAACGCCAACAGGTCAAGAAAATTGAAAAGGCGATTAAAACCGATGTGGTTAACAAAACATCTGTTTCTGTCAAACCAAACAATTTAAAAACTTCAGACAACCATGAAGTTAAGTTTTTAAAGAATAACACTGGTATAACAAAACAGACATGGAAACCAAAAACGGTTATTGAATCAGGGGGGCCATCACAATTTATGAATCATCAAAGAATAGAAGTTATTGTTGTTGATGAAAATGGAAGACCCAAGACCACAATGGCTTGGGTCCCCATCTCCAACTAATCAAGTGAGTTCATGTGCAGGGTGTCCCAGGAGGAACTATCAGTAGTCATTGGATTGTTGATAGTGGGGCATCCAGGCACATGACAGGCGACATGAAGCTTCTCTACGACGTCAAATCTATTAGAGGAGGTTATGTTGCTTTTGCTGGAGATAAGGGCGGATATATTACTGGTGAAGGAATGATATCCAACGGGATTGTTAGCTTTGATACGATCAACTTTGTGCAACAACTTGATCACAATCTTCTCAGCGTTTCAAAAATCTGTGATAAGCAGTTCTCAGTACACTTTGATGCAAATGGATGTTATGTGCTGAAACCCGGCTTCAAAATTCCAAAAGAATGGATTCTCTTGTCTGCTCCAAGGATAAATGATCTGTATGTCCTTGATATGAGCCAAGCTATTACGACGTCTGCACAAGCAACTTGTTTCGTTTCCAAAGCCACAGAAAAAGACTCAATCTCTTGGCACAGACGAATGGGTCACATTCACTTACGCAAAATGAATCATTTGGTGTCAAATGAATTGGTGAATGGTGTTCCTCTTAAAAACTTCCATCTTCAAGACGTCTGTGTTTCGTGCCAAAAAGGAAAACAAACGAAGAAGCGACACCCTACTAAGAAGATCAACACGGTGGCCGTTCCGCTTGAACGTTTGCACATGGATTTGTTCGGTCCTGTCAAGCATAAAAGCATCCGGAATGATCAATATTGCCTCGTGATAACTGATGATTATTCAAGATTTTCTTGGGTGGCGTTTATGGCACACAAGAGTGAAACTTTCGGTATTATCAAAAACTTGATCATTCAGATTGAGAATTTGTATAAGTTGAAAGTTAGACGGATACGTAGCGACAATGGTACAGAATTTAAAAATCATGCCATGGCGGAGTTTTGCACTTCAAAAGGTATTCTTCACGAATTTAGTGCGGCTTACACTCCTCAACAGAATGGCGTCGCTGAACGTAAAAATCGTACATTGATCGAGACTGCTAGGACAATGTTGGTAGAGTCACAGTTGCCGATTCCCTTCTGGACTGAAGCTGTGGCCTCTGCATGTTACACGTTGAACCGAGTCCTTACAGTCAAAAGGCACAACAAGACCTGCTTTGAGCTTATTAACAAACGGAAACCAGATTTGTCATACCTTGAACCGTTTGGAGCTCCATGTACAATAATCGATCCTAATGGAAAGTTTGGGGCAAAAGCAATTGAGGGATACTTTCTTGGGTATGCCACCCCGAACTTAAGAGTCTGGAATCTAGAGACTAAAAGGGTCGAGGAATGGTCTGAAGTCAGAGTACAAAGGCACACATTGCCAGTCAAATGCCCTGGTCAGCCTTGGATGTTTGAGTAAGATGACTTTTTCAATTCGATCAATGTTGAAGCAGTTGAAGAAAATGCTGCAGCAAGGATGTTTTTCGAGAGTGACAACGCAACAGATTCACCGCTGGTTCGTCCCATTATTGTCAATCAAGAACCATCTTCAGTGAACAATAATGCTCTCGATAATGAGGATTTTCACGATGCTACCGAATTGAACGAATCTTCAGAGGATGATGAATTTCTCGATGCAGATCAAGAAGCTCCAATAACAGCAGTTCATGGTATTTCAGAGGGTACACCTCCAGTGGACGCCCCTAGAACAGTTTAAGCTACTGCATCATCCTCTTCGTCAATTCCGGGCATTGATTTAGTTGTTGATCTCAATCTCAACAATCTGGGTACAAATATTCCAGTTCGAGATAATCCTGAAACAAGGATTCATAATACCCATCCTCAACAAAACATCATCGGAAATGTGCAAAGTGTCATTCAAACAAGAAACATGTTGCGAAACAACGACAATGCAGGCTTGTATGCAGCTATTCGAGAATTCGGGCAACAAAATGATTGGTCTTTCGCGTGTTATGTCTCACAGGAAGAGCCAAGAACTTGGAAAGAAGCTATGAAAGATAATTCTTGGGTTGAAGCAATGCAGGAAGAACTGCAACAATTCCAGAAACTTGGTGTCTGGAAGCTCGTAGAGAAACCTGCTGGTTATAAGAAGATTGGTACCCGTTGGGTTTTCAAATGCAAAAAGGATGACCGTGGAGTAGTTATTCGGAACAAAGCAAGGCTAGTCGTTCAAGGTTTTCGTCAGATAGAAGGGATCGACTACAACGAAGTTTATGCACCTGTTGCACGTCTGGAAGCAATTCGGATCTTTCTGGCTTATGCCTCATACAAAGGATTCAAGGTTTACCAGATGGACGTCAAAAGTGCATTCTTACATGGTGTGGTTGAAGAAGAGGTATACGTCGAACAGCCTCCAGGTTTTGAAGATCCTATCCATCCCGATCGGGTTTGGTTGCTCAACAAAGCTCTCTATGGTCTACATCAAGCACCGCGAGCTTGGTACGCAACCTTATCTAATTATTTGCTGGAGAATGGATTTCGCAGAGGTCTTATCGATTGTACTCTTTTCATCAAAGAACAAGATGGAGATCTTCTACTGGTACAGGTATACGTTGATGATATTATATTTGGTTCTACTAATGATGTTATGTGTAGGAATTTCGAGCGTATTATGCATGATAAATTCGAGATGAGTGCTATAGGGGAAATGACTTTCTTTTTGGGTCTACAAGTGCAACAAACTGAGTCTGGGATATTCATCCATCAGACTAAATATGTTGGTGACATCTTGAGCCGGTTCCAGATGTCTGATGCAACGCCCATCGGTACCCCATTGCAGCAAAATCACAGAATTAATCCAGACTTGAAGGGTGAAGCTGTTAGCCCCTCATACTACCGCGCGATGATCGGATCTCTTATGTACCTCACAGCATCAAGACCAGATATAATGTACCCAACGTGCCTGCTTGCCAGATACCAAGTCAACCCGAAGGCCTCACATCTTGCAGCTGTAAAAAGGATTTTTCGTTATTTGAAGGGTTGCCCTAACACCGGTCTATGGTACCCTAGGGATAATAACTTTGACTTGATAGCTTTCAGTGATTCTGATTTTGGCGGATGCAAAATCGACGGCAAATCCACAACGGCTGGATGTCAGTTTTTAGGAAATCGCCTAGTCACATGGCAGTGCAAGAAGCAGACGTGTGTCGCTACATCAACATGCGAAGCTGAATACATTGCTGCCTCAAGTTGTTGCTCCCAAGTCCTGTGGATCCAACAACAAATGCGCGACTACGGTTTTGAATTCCTAACTACTCCTATTTACGTTGATAATTCTGCTGCCTTACAGATCACTAAAAATCCTGTGCAGCATTCAAAGACTAAGCACATCGAAATTAAGTATCACTTCATACGTGATTGCTTTGAGAAAAGGCTAATCGATGTTGCTTACGTCCACACCGATGACCAACGTGCCGACCTTTTTACCAAAGCATTTGACAAATCAAGATTTGACTTTTTATTATTGGTAAACGGCATTAAGGTCAAGCAAGAGTAAAACCAACATCGGAAAATCATTTTTGTAAATACCTTTGTGTTTTAAATTTTATCTTCGTTTGTTGATTTTAGGGGGAGTAAATCCAAAATTTGAAAATCCAAAAACATCGAAAAATTTCAAAAAAACACAAAAACAATAGAAAAGCAAAAATGAGTTTCCTGGCGAGCAAAAGAGAAAATGATAGTACATCAGTGGTCTGTCCAAACCTCTTTAAACCTAAACTGAAAAACGATAAGCAGCTCTATATAAGATGTTTCGGTAGGCTCACAATCATTTTAAAGTGTGCAGGGTGATATAAACTTAAATCGACTGAAGACCAGGTGGGAACCACTCATTGGCATATGGTCTTAGTACCGAAATTTCGTTTGAGAGATTGCCGAGGTTCTGAGATATTCGGTCTTTATGCTGCTTATCATCTGGGTATCATGGTTGTATCTTTTACCGAAAAATAACGGGGACGCAAGTCTAGATCTTCCATGATACTATACATACGTGTACATATTGCATTCGACCTCAATAAGTGATCAACAATCACATGTCCAAACAAATAAGTGATAATATATCACATTTATCCGCGAGTCAAGTTCGTCTCTCTGCTGTACGAAAGTACTGACCTGTTCACGGACTTGCTCCTGTGCCCTCATGCATCGAAAATCAAGTTCCTCATCAATAAGTGATTCTATCACATAGGACTTGTTTTCATTCAAAATAAGTGAGTTTCTCACATCATATACGGTCAAACAGATGATAATCGGTATACTCACCGGTAAGATGAACCCTCGTGCATACCTTGATACGGGAATGTGTCGTGATGTGGATGAACACCGGTCGGTAAGTATAAATCATACCTTAACGTATCCCCTCGCCATGATTACATCTGATAAGTTGAGCTTATGTGGATAACAATACCGATAATTGTTATAGGATGCTTATCTTAATGTTATCTAACTGAACAACAAGAGTGTTTTGACATGACCGTACACTGATATGATTCTCTTACCCTCGAAACTCGCAAAAAGAATGTTTGTATATATTTACTTTTCTTAGTTTCTGCAACTCTGTATATATTTATTTACTGCTTTCTGTCTTTACATTTGAAATATTCAAAAATTCCAAAAAGATTTTAGGTGTGTTTTAATATAAACTTTCTAAAAGCCAAAAAGATTTTATTTCTATTTTATTTTCGATCGTACGATGTTGGATCTCGAGTCTTCGTTGCCTGAAACCTGATTGAAAACCAAAATCGACTAAATCTTCAAAAATAGTCAAAATTTGCAAGTTTTGAAAGTTAAAATCTAAAATTGACAAATCTGTTAAACTTTCAAACTGTCGGACGGTGTTTGATTGTAACATGGTCATACGTGTGTCATTTGTTTATACTAACTATATTCCAAGCAGTTGTTCTCATTACGCGTTTAGATTTCTTGCATGTGCAGATTCTAAAGGCAAGGAGAACATGGTCGATTACAAGCTTCGGAATGAAGACACGACGTGAAGGCACTCAAATGATGAAGATGATCGAGTTGCCGCTGACCATCACCAACACCACAAGGATCTCAAGCATCGAAGTCAAAAGATTCCCAAGCATAATCAAAGGGGGAGTTTGTTAACACACTACCTAAAAGAAAAGGGAGTTTGTTGATACACTTTCTACTTACGTCGCGTGAAGACCTTTGAAGATCCTCCGACATGGAAGACATGGAAGATGAACCTCACGAGTAGCGTCCAAGGGGGAGTTTGTTGGTACATATTATGTGGACGCGACTCGACTCGGTTCGATTCGGTTCGACCTGGTTAGGTTCGGCTCAAGCCCGACGTCACGACATTCCTCCGTCGTGCGCCCCAGAGTTCGACACGCGAAGCACGAAGCGCCGCGAGCCGGTTCCCGCTGCCACATCATCATGACATCATCATGATGATGTCATGATGATGTCACTTGTTGACTAATATGTTACAATCTGCATATTTGAAACCGTATGCATGATGGGCTTTGACAAACCTTGGGCCGAACACAAGCCAATCGCACAAGTGAAGCCCAAGCCCAATCTCACATGTGCAAAACAAATATATATGACGAAATCAGGGGATTTCGGAGAAGGCTTTGGGATTTCGACTACCATATGGGATTTCGACCATTATCTGATTTCGTTGATGTGTTTCACTATATAAATAGAACTGATAGAACACAGAAAATGTAGAACACACACACGAGAGAGAGAGTTTACAGAGCACATTTGTAAACGTTGATTTGTAACCGACTTTTCATAGTATTAATACAGTGGTGTTAATCGTTGAAATCTTGTGTTCATATTATCATTGCGTGTTCTATCTCGGTTTGCTATCTCGGTTGGATTCCGCACAACCGGGTTGGTTTGTACACAAGGATTAGGCGACTAGATCCTCCCCTAGCCGGACCTACAGTGTGCCTAAAAATCATTCACTAAACTAGTGACAAATTGGTCATTGGAAGTTTTATTTTAGAAAAATTTAAAAGCCGCAGATTAATTAACATGACACACGACATGTTACAATATTATTTTTCACGGGTTTCATCTTTGTCCTCTACCCGTTTCATGATTAACATCTTTATTTCTGTATGATTTAGTTCTTAAATCCTAACACAAATACTTGCCCTTGGAAAGACGGGTACACGTTTTTTTAAATGTTAAGCGAACACAAAATGTCTTAAATCATCACAATTCAATTTCAAATGAACATATATTTACAATAAAGCGTTGAAAACATACTGTTGTTACATAAATGTAAAACAATTTATACACTATTACATAGATTATATAAGCTGCATCACAACACACAATTCCAAAGCAACAATATACAAACAATGAGCATTTCAATCTATTAAGGTGATCCTTGTTTATGAGGATTTATCTTATTTTTATTCTTCAAATTCTTAGCCAATTTAGTAGCAGAATTTGCCATAGTCTCACCCATCATGGTGGAAACATGCTTCTTTTTTGGAGGGATAACGCTTGGTGGTTTCTCCTTTGTCTTCCCTCCTCCCTTTGTGTTTTTGTGGTAGCTATCTCCTTGCACTTTGTCTGCCATTGATTTTCTTTTGCCAAGCTTTTCCCAATCACCGTAGACTATTGTTGTGTATCAAACAAAACAACCTTAGCAATTCACAAAGGATGATATGTAAGGTTATATACATGTAAAGTTCCCCACATCCTGGAACTTACAAATATTTTTCTTTCTTCTTGTTGGGTAATTTACATAGTTTGTTTGCGCTTGCTATAAGTTATTTAGTATATTTGAAATTTTCAACTTTCAAGTGTCATGAAGTGGTTTGTGCGAACATTTATCCATCAATATCCTAGAAATTAATCTTAAATTTCATGGCTATTGTATGCAAAATTACAATGTTTGCGTGGAAGGGCATAACTAGTGTTAAATGGCAATCTGGGTGTGCATGTCTATTATGTGTTACATTAGAGGATACTTGCTAGTCTAATTAGTTCCCATGTGAATTTCCTTTTCATTTCTGTGTAAATATATAGGGATTGATTTTTTCTAATAACGCCTTTTCCTCTTTGTTCTTCTCCTTTGGTCTACACCTTTTTATCTTGGCTTTTAGATTCTCGAGAATAATCAACAACACAAAGACCCCCTCATTCACTTACTCACATCTCCAGGGTAAGATACTAGTCCTTGACCGCTTCCCATATACCTTCTTTCAAGTACTATATACCTTCTTTCAAGTACTGAAAAATCCAAAAGGGTGAGGCCCGAAACCTACCTGATTACAAGACAAGGCTAAAGGCGAGTGATCCGAATGAATCTGTGTGGCTGCCACAAAGTTTGTGTTAGGCCACACCGACATGACTCCGTCACAAACTAGAACCCGATCGATCTTGTTGAGACTACACCTATCACTGGACATAAATGTGAAACCCAAACTCCGTCACAAACTTGAACCTGATCGATCTCTTGCTGAGACTAGACCCATCGCTGGACACAAACGTGATAGAATTAGCTCCAATTGGACTCTTGTTTTTCATTTCTATGGAAATATTTTTAGCTACATTTATAACGGAATGATAACTTTTAATCCTCTCATCTTTATTTAGTTTCCACAAACAACTTCTACTGAGCAAGTGCACCACAACCTGTTGGATCTAAACATCAATTATTTTCTTACTTTTTAAACATGTGAATATGAAACAAGTATACATTTTGAATTCTATTTGTTCTAGTGCAAGATTCCGAAATAACTTCTTGCTCTTAGAAAGTTGTCTGGCGAGTGCCTAAAAATCATTCACATACTAAACTAGTGACAAGTAGGTCGTAAGATTTTGTTTTCCAACTCTTTAAATGCAGAAGCTTAATTAACATAACACATGACCCTTTGCAATATTATTTTGGCATGAATTTACTGGTTTCATCTTTGTCCTTTACTAAAAGGACAAAGATTAGTACATGTTAAATATTATTTTAACATCTTTCTTTCTGTATGATGAGTACAGGTTTTTTTAATACTAAAAGAACATAATGTCTTAAATCCTCATGGTGTTATTTAGTATTTGTTTTTTCAAGTTTCAATTGTCATGAAGTGTTGTGTGCTAATACTTACCTATCAATATCCTAGAACTTAATCATAAATTTCATGGTTGTTGTAAGTTGTGTGTAAAATTACAATGTATGTGTGGATGGGCTAAACTAGTGGTCAAATGGCAATCAAGGTGTGCATGGGTGTGGGTTGTTATGCGTTACATTAGAGGCTACATGTTTGTCTAATTAGTTCCCATAGAATTTTCCTTTTCAATTCTATGCATATATATTGGTATAGATTTTTTAAGGTTTGATGAATTTTTAATTCCTCTTATGCTTCAATAATTTCCTCAAACAATTTCAACTGCCAATAAAAGTACACCACCACAAGTTAGCTTCAAACATAAATAGTTTTTTAAGCAGTTACGGCATCTGAAAACGCCTTTGGCTCCGTTAAGTTTCTAAGGTTATTCGTATTTTCTATATATTGTAACCTTCTTATTCAATAATATTTAAAATGAATAACGGTAGAAACTTAATTGAGCCAGTGGCCCATAGTCTAAAATTTGTTTTTCTCCTTTGCTCTCCACCATTTTATCTTGGCTTTTGGATTTTTGAGAATAATCGACAGCACCAAGTCCCCCTCGGTCACATATCTGGGTAAAACACCGAGTCCTTCACACTTCTTATATACCTTCTTTCAAGAATTAAAAATTCGAAAAGGATGAGGCCCGAGTGATCCGAATGAATATGTGTGGCTGCCATAACGTTTGTGTTAGGTCACTCCAACATGTCTTTGTAGGTCCACCCGGAGGATCGAGTAACCTCTATTCCCTGTTTTCCGACAAACCCAAAAGTGCGGAATCCAAACGGGTAAGTTAAACCAAGTGACGAACACGTAAAACACAAGATTCACGATTAACACTCCATTGTATTAATCTAGAAAATGGTTACAATACAATGTTTACAAGATGCTCTTATAAACTCTCAGTGTGTGTGTTTACAGTGTGTTTGCTCAAAGAAATCTATTCAGACTTCGTTTTTTAACTTTGTTCTGTCTGATGTCTGGGTATTTATATTGAAACACATCGACGAAATCCAGTTATAGACGAAAACTCAATATATTTGACGAAATCATAAGGGATTTCGTCACATGCACACATTATGTTTTCGTCCCAACTGTTTTCGTCACATGTGGGATTGGGCTTGTGTCTTCTGATCAGTCTTCGTTTAAAGGCAAGCCCAATCCAAATATATTAACAATACTGTCCCAATAGTATGTGAATTATAATTTCATGCTGACAAATTCACGTTCAATATGTTCCATGGAATGATCACATGACATCATCATGACTTCAACATGGTGATGTCATGGTGATGTGGCGTCGGGAACGTTCGCGGCTACTCGTGCTTCGCGTGTCGAACATTGGGGCGCACGACGGAGGAATGTCGTGACGTCGGGCTTGAGCCGAACCTAACCGGGTCGAACCGAACCGAGTCGAACTGAACCGAGTCGCGTCCACGTAATATGTATCAACAAACTCCCCCTTGGACGCTACTTGTGAGGTTCGTCTTCCATGTCTTCCATGTCGGAGGATCTTCAAAGTCTTCACGTGTCGCAAGTAGAAAGTGTATTAACATACTCCCGCTTTCATTTAGGAAGTGTATCAATAAACTCCCCCTTTGATTATGCGTGTGAATCTTTTGATCTTCAATGCTTTAGATCCTTGTGGTGTTGGTGATTGATCAGCGGCAACTCGATCATCTTTATCATTTGAGTGACTTCACGTCGTGTCTTCATTCCGAAGCTCGTCATCGAACATGTTTTCCTTGCCTTTAGCATCTGCACACGCAAGAAAGCTAAACGCGTAATGAGAACAACTGCTTGGAATATAGTTAACATAAACCAACGACACATATGAGACCAATTCTCATTCAACTACCGTCGGACAGTTAGTTTGAAAAGTTAACAGATTTTTCAATTTTGATTATTAACTTTCAAAACTTGCAAACTCTGACCGTTTATGAAGATTCAGTCGTTTTTGGTTTTCGTTCAGGTTTCAGGTAATGAAGACTTGAGTTCCAACATCGGTTAATCAAAACTAAAGCAGAAATAAAATCTTTTTAGGTTTTATAAAGTTTATATTAAAACACACCTAAAATCTTTTTGGCATTTTGAATATATCAAACGTAGAGACTGAAAGCAGTAAATAAATATATACAGAGTTGCAGAAACTAAGAAAAGTAAATATATACAAACATTCTTTTTGCGAGTTTCGAGGGTAAGAGAATCATATCAGAGTACGGTCATGCCAAAACATTCTTGTTGTTCTTTTTCTTAACAATTTGATAAACATCCTATAACGATTATCGGTATTGTTATCCACATAAGCTCAACTTATCATATGTAATCATGGCGAGGGGATACGTTAAGGTATATTTATACTTACCGACCGGTGTTCATCCACATCACGACACATTCCCGTATCAAGGTATGCACGAGGATTCATCTTACTGGTGAGTATACCATTTATCATCTGTTTTGCCGTATAAAAAGATGTGAGAAACTCACTTATTTTGATGAAAACAAGCCCTATGTGATAGAATCACTTATTGATGAGGAACTTGATTTTCAGATGCATGAAGGGCACAAGAGCAAGTCTGTGAACAGGTCAGTACTTTCGTACAGCAAAGAGACGAACTTGACTCCTGGATAAATGTGATATATTATCACTTGTTTTATGGGACATGTGATTGTTGATCACTTATTGAGGTCGAATGCAATATGTACACGTATGTATAGTATCATGAAAGATCTAGACTTCGTCTCCGTTTTGTTTGGGTAAAAGAAACAACCATGATACCCAGATGATAAACAGCATAAAGACTGAATATCTCAGAACCTCGGCAATCTCTCAAACGAGATTTTGGTACTAAGACCATATGCCAATGAATGGTTCCCACCTGGTCTTCAGTCGATTTAAGATTTATATCACCCAGCACACTTTAAAATGATTGTGAGCCTACCGATACATCTTATATAGAGCTACTTAACATTTTTCATTTTGCATTTCAGTTTGAAGAGGTTTCAACAGACCACTGATGTACTATCATTTTCTCTTTTTCTCGCCAGGAAACTCATTTTTGGTTTTCTATTGTTTTTGGGTTTTTGACATTTTTCGATGTTTTTGAATTTTTCAAAATTTTGGAATTACTCCCCCTAAAATCAACAAACTTACAATAATTTTAAAAACACAAAGATATTTACAAAAACGATTTTCCGATGTCCTTAACTCATGTTTTACATTGATGTCGTTTACCAAAATTAATTTTAATCAGAAATGATTTATCGAATTTTGGAAAAATCAGTTAGCATGTCGGTAACCGGTGCGGACCATGACAACATTGACGAGTTTCATATTGAAACAATCACGTGTGAAGTGATATTCGAGATCAATGTGTCTGGTTAAGAGTGCTGTACGAGATGATAATAATTTATAAAGCTGCTTAAATATCGACAAGTATAGGAGAGATATGAAAGTTAAAACCGTATCCTGCAACTGCTTCGTGCATTGCAAGGAATCTGAGCGCTCACCCAAACTGGATATCCACCCATTGTGGATTTCAAAGTCGATTTTGTAGCTACTGAGAAATCTCTTCACAGCAACAAGATCATAAACCCTTTGGGTCCGGCTGGTCTTCCACATTGCACCAGCGAAGGTTTTTATCTTTCTCTGGAGAAGTAGTGTGCGGTTGTTCAATCCATGCCAAGGCATCCGCACACCCGGTTGGTTTGTTCAACAAACACATTTTCTTCAATCACACCATAGAGAAAAGTACCCTACACGTTCATCTTGTGGACTTTGAACTTCTTGTGGAAGAAAAATCCATGAATCTTCAAAAGGATTCAGATGTGCTGCAGGCGTGTACATTTCATTGGAATCTATCATGTTGACCCGATCAAAAACCATAACAACCAAATTTTGGCACATATTTCATCTGGTCGAATTTTTCAACTTCATTCTTGCATCAGACATTTTTGTCTTCTTTCCCTTTTCTTTTCTCTCCATCAATGGCAACAATATTCTCCTAAATGTAACAATATTTCGGAGCCTTATGTCGCCGATCTTGTGCATGGACGCTCCACTATCAACAATCCTAAGACTATCAATAGTTCCTCCTGGAACATCCTGCACACTCATTCAGAGATTAGTTGGAGAGGGGGACCCAAGCCTTCACAGACTTGGGTCGTCTGTCATCATCGAGAATTGTAACATCCATTTCCCGATGATTCGGAATTGATCTAGCTCCCCCTGAAACAATTTCCTATTTTGGTTTCCAAATCTGTTTTTGTTTTTCATGTTTAACATTTGATTCAACAGATTTTGTTTGGACAACCTCTGTTTTTAAAACCTTTTCAACTTCTTGTCGTTGTTTCTTTTTCTGTTTCATTTTCCGTTGTTTAACAAGACGAGGGTCCTATTTTGGTGAAACAGATCTTTTATGGTAATTGTTACCATGGTGGGCATCAACCTTTGCCTTTCCTTTCGTGAGATATGGACAATTTCTGACAATGTGCCCATACTCACCACATTCAAAGCATGATCTCCGCTCAACAAACCTCGGAGTATCATAACTGTAAGAGCTTGATGATGAACTTCGTGATCTTGAGGTACTTGGTCCTACATCACAACCGTTTGTGTGTTGTGTGTAATTGTTTTGACTGTTTGTTTTCAAAATTTTAACTTGTTTAACAAAATCTAAGTTAGATTTGTTTTCGAATGTGTCAATTTTATCCGTTCCCCTTGATTTCACAAAGTTTATCTTCTTGTCCTTTTCTGAGTCTGTTTCTTTTGACCTTGAGTCGGTGATTTACCCTTTGGTTTGGTGCGATTTTGCTGCTTTTTCACTGTTGGTAATTTCTGATTGCCACATTGTTTTCGAACTTCAGCCTTTGGGATAGGAGGACACTGTGTTACCACAACGTGTGATCCTGTCTTTCCCTAAAACTTACTTGTTGAATCCTCAAAAATTTTACTAATTAAAGATTGATTAACATTCTTAATAGGAAAATCTTTGTCAGAATAGATTTTATCATCACCAACAAGAGTGTACAACAAATTCACACTATCAGACTCTTGTGAGGAAGTAGACGTAGACTCGGTCAGAACAGTCATAGCAGGTTTTGCGGGAGGATCACATAGAATATGATTCTCAAGAGGTATGTCCTGTTCTTTGATTACCGCATCTGACTGTGCTGAGTCAGTATTATTAGATTCATCATCTGAAGAATCAGCATCCTCAACAATAACTGGAGGATCCTGATTCTGTTCAGCAGTTACAAATGTATCTGCTGACACATCCGAATCTGATGATACTTCCGGTTTGTATCCAAGTCCCGTTGCAAATTCCTCAATGTCTAAAGAAACAGGTTCTTCATAATGAGTTCTATACTCCTTATCAGGCAGTGCATCATAATTTTGTCTAACAGGTGGTGGACAATTTTTATATCCAATGCACGTGACATCCTTTTTCTCTTTTTGTATGCCAATGATGTGATCCAGCACATATCTAGAGTTAGAATAACTGTCTAGTTTAAGCCGGATCGCCTCACTTTCACACTTTGTGCAGGCTAACGCTTTTTGCATGCTTTCAAGACGATTGATATAAAGGTTTATGTCAGTTTGTTTTCTTGAAACCATTTTTGTCAGTTCGGTTTTATCTTTTCTTAAAGTTTCAACCATCGTTTTAAATTCCTTTTCATGGTTTTCATAAAACATGTTAGCCTCTTTGCCTTTTTGAAAGATCCACTATCAACTTTTGATTGTGCATATTTGTCACTTCAAATTTGTTTTGCAAAGCCTCATGTTTGCTTTGCAAATCACACCACTTATCATCAAAAGAAACATGTTTGTTTTGCAATTCAAACAATTTAGCAGTTAAAGCATCATGTTTGCTTTGTAACTCAGACATATTAGCATCTAAATCAGCACATTTAACACTTAAGCTAGCACAATTTTCACAATTAATAACAGTTGGTTCATCGACACATACCTGACTGGAATCACTCTCAGATGTTGACCTATCTGCATCAGAATCAACAACCTCCCTTGATGATTCACATTCAGATCCATCCTTGCTTGAACTTGAACTTGAAGTTGTAACATCTTCAACTGAAGTTGAAACGTGTTGGTGCACTACGTATATCAACTACGTCTTATGTCGAGTCACGGGTTCGTTGCAAAGATGATTCAGCATGATGTCATGATGACATCATCAAGATGACATCATCAATGACATCATTACATAACAAGACAAAATGGATTGCATGATAAATGTCTGATTCTGTTTATTTGTCTAAAAGTAGATATCGCTCATGTGTCAAGTCTAGATCAGGTTCCGCTTATTAGTCAAGATGATTCCGTTTTTGTGTCAAATGATGATTCCGCTTTTGTGTCATGACCATATAAGCGGAATCATCTCATCTATATATAGATCACATAAGCGAAATCACATAATAGTTAGAGGTGTGTTCTTCCGGTAAGCCACGAAGTGCTGCCGAAGTGTTGTCTGAACGTGTACTCGTATTATTGATCAATACAACAACAGTTTAAAGTGAATTCTCGCTGAATTATACTCGGTTTGTCTGTTTCCGCCGTTCAAACTGAGATAAACTCTTTTACGCGACTCGTTTAGGTCCGAATTCGATCCTACAATTGGTATCAGAGCCAGTGAAGAAGAGTTTTCTACAATTCAGCCGAAAAATCTGTTTCTACACCTTTCTTTTTCGAAAAACAAAAAATTTTACGGTCGGAATCGCTTTAAATTCACACAGTGTGTTCATAATCATGTATAAGTAAATCCTTGAAAGTTTCAAAGCTTGAATCGACCTAAAACATCGAATTTTTGAGGTTTCGCTTTTACGGATTCGTGAAAAAGTGACATCAGCAGGTTTACTTGTGATTTCGCTCTTACGGTCATCGTTTATTTGATTCCGCTCATTTGTACAACGTGATTCCGCTCTTGTGTCACTTGAGGTTCCGCTTTTGTGACAACCAGGGTCTCGCTTTTGTGACAACTAGGATATCGCTTATTGTGACACTTAGAATTTTGTGTACATCGAGTTGCGTGAACCGTTTGAAAAGTTAATCAAATTGTGTATAACAGTTTACGATGTATCAATATGTTGGGAAGTGATCATTATCACATGAATATGCTTTATTCAGTTTGAAATTGTGTGCCATAAGTAATCAGAATTGCATGTGAATTCAATAGAGTTGTCGGCTATTTATGTGCATGTGAATTGATAAGGATCATGTGATAAAGGGTTGTGTTGCAGTTAGTTCATTGTTATCAGCCAAAGTGTACACACAATTGTCGGTGATATTAGTCAAAGCATAAGTCATCAGCCCACTTGTACTAATTGGCCCAATCAGTGAGTATTAAGGATGTCAAATAGAATTGGTTCATTATTAAAAGTTGTCGGATTAGTGGGTGTTTGTTATAAGCCCATCATACATCTTCGGCTCACTAAAGTCAAGGTTGGGAAGAATATTAATTGTGTTGTCAGCCCAAGTCTTAGTTCACGGCCCAATCAACATATTACAACTGGTTCATTGTTTTGCAGCCCAATTTGTATTATAACAGTTTCATTATCATCGACCCAATCATTTGAAGTTCAATCAGATTTAAATAAAAGCTGATACGTGTTGGGATTGTTTGAAAAATGACAGAAATGTATGACGAACAGGAAAACAATAACCTTGAAAGGTTAAATAGTTGGTTTCGAGGGATATTGAGTAGACGTTATCAAGATGTGAAAGAGAAGGCTTGGATTATAAGATTTGAAAATTTCCTGTGTTTGAAAAATGAAAAATTGGATGAGTTAGAAAGACGATTTGGAGTCTTAATAGAATATCTGAAAAACAACGAGATAAGATTGACAGAGTCTGAAAAGATATCAAAGTTTGCAGATGCCTTACCTGCAGAATGGGATGATTTTTTGAAAAACCTAAGAAAGGATTCTAGTTTTTCAAAATTATCTCTATATGGGTTCATCAGTAAACTTGAAAATCATAAATTTGAAAATGAAAAGAAAAAGAAAGTGTTGATAAATGATATAGAAAATATTTTGGAGAAAATAAGTGTGGATGTGTTAATTGAAATGAAAAGAAGGGTTAATGTGTGTCTTGGAGCAAAAGATGTTATGAAATACGATATGAAGATGGGTTATTATATTGATGAGAATATGAATCCTCTTGACTTCGTTAAAATCTTTTGTGCAGGAACATACAAGATGGAGACAGAGCAAGTTCAAAAGAATGAAGAATCTGTGAAGATTGAATCCTCAAGTTTTGAATCAGTGTGCTCCAAATGTGACAACTTTAAGACTAACAATGACAAACTCTTGAAGGATGCGGAAAGTTTGATATTGGAAGTTGAGAAGTTGAAAGATGAGAAGCAAGCTGATGATAAGAAGATTCTTGTTTTGCAGGAAAATTTTGAGAAGTTGAAATCTGAAAATGACAAACTGTTGAGTGGTTTGGACAGTTTGACATTAGAAAACAAAATTTTGAAAGAAAAAGAAAAAGATCTTGAAAATGAAAAATCGAAGATTGAAAAAGTTTTTCAAAGTCAAATAAAAATTTTAGAAGATGAGAGAGATTTGTTTGGTAAAAACAATCTTGAAAAACAAATTGAAATCAATTCTTATCTTGAAAAGATTATTCGACTTGAAAAGGAAGCAGACTGTGCTCAAAAGAAAATCAATGAATGGGAAGAAAAGTTGAAGGTGTTTGTGAATACTTCAACTATTCCTTGCCCAAAACCAGTTAATTCTGTTCAAATAAGTGACAATGTCACAAACTTTGACAAAGTCAAAGTTATTGTGATGAGAAATCTGATGATGAAAATAAAAAATTCGAAAAACAAAAATTGTTTTTGAAATTAAAAGAAAAGTTTCAAGAAACTGTTCCACAATCAACTGAAAAGGGAGAATGCTCTAAGCAAAAACCTTTGAAGAAGAAAGTGGAACAAAAACAAAAAGAGAAAATTTTGAAAAATGTTCAAAAAGATAATAAAAGCTCATCAGATCGATCATCCAATCGCAATGAAAAATTACAAAAATCGAAAAATGAAAACTCTAAAATTGTTGGCAATAAGTGGTGCAGGTCGGACCACAGTGCTCAAAAGTCAAATCCAGCAAACAAGAGGAGCAAGGATTATCACCAAGCCAAACAGTGCTATGATCTGAATGTTTGGACTGAAAATGGTGATTGGTACGATAACAGAGTGTGTTACCGATGTGGTTATCAAGGACACATTGCTGTTAACTGCCAAGGTTGGAGTTATGAGACGAGGAGATGCTTTAACTGCAATATCAGAGGTCACATTGCCAGAGATTGCCCAAGGAGATCAAATGAAAGATTGAGGGTTAATTCTCAGAAAATGGCAAAGAAATCAGTCAATGTCAAGTCCAAAGAACAGAAGGTTCAAGAACCTAAAGTTCAAGAAAAGAAAGTGAAGCTTTCTCAGGGGCAAAAAGACAGACTGAGGAAGAAGAGAAAGAAGGCGAGAGAGTATCTCGAGAAGATCTTGTCCTCGGGTTCATCTGTTGGTAAAAATAAGAGTTCTGATGAATCGACTTCCTCGATGGCAAAGTCAAGCAAAACGAATTCATCAGATACAAATCTGAGGACGAAAGAGGGAAAGAAAAAGAAGAAAGTTTGTGGCGATGAATCTGTTTTTGTGGAAACAAAGGAGCCACATGTCGGCGATGAATCTGATGTGTCAAAGTCAGACAAGCCACCATCAGGCAATGAATCTGACAGGTCAAAGTCAGACAAGCCATGTGCAGGCAATGATTCTGGTTCGTCAAAGCCAGAGGAGCCATTGGTTGAGGTAAAAATGGAGAATTCAGGTTTAACAATGGATGATGCAAATTTTCCACCATTGTTGAACAAGAATTCAAAATCACCCAAGGACAGTCAGGCTTGGGTGAAACTGTTTAAATGAAAAACCTGACTTGCCGGAGTTCTCAGGTTGGTAAGAGTGGAACATGAATCGACACATTTCTTGAGAAATTCACGAAAGTGATATTTCGACTTACAAGTGGTAAATCAGGGACATTAAGTTGTACTTGATTTTCTACAAGTGATGTTTGTGGATTGTTCTTAAAAATGTTAGTTTTTACAAGTGGTTAAAGAAAACAAGGTGATGAAAGATCCCCGAATTTGAGAATTGATACACAAAACTTATTTTCCGGAAAAACCATTTTGATTAAAACAAACTTAAGTGTTTTGAAATCACTATGGGAAAATGTTTTGGTGTCAGGGGGAGTTCTGATTGATTAAGTCAAGTGAATGGAGAATTGAAGTAATTCTCATCATGTTGTCACATTTCTTGTACAACTTGTTTTCAAATTTTCCCAGAAAATCAAAATTGAGACATATTTTGATTTTTAGGGGGAGTAAAAATTTTAAAAAAAATTAGAAAATGTCAAAAACATTAAAAAATGCAAAAATGAGTTTTGTTGTGAAAAAGAGGAAATGATAGTACATCAGTTGGACTGTCACAGCATGCTAAAGAAATGGAGAGATAAAATGTGATAAACGGTCTCACTAACGATGTGACGATAGGCTCAGCTAGACTAGTAGATTTGCGAGAACCATACAAACTTAAATGAAAAAGCCTAGTTCTAGTGGGAAACACGGTTGAAAGCATAGTACTTAGTTTTGTCCTTCTTGATTGTGTGCCTATGTAACACCCCGAAAATGGGTTTGGTAATTAACCCATGTTAATACTAAAAGACAGGTAAAATACCGTTAGTGGTAAAAGTAACCCGGTGAATATTAGGATTTCAATTAAATAAACCTAATATTAAATAAAAGTAGAATAAAGGCTTTTGAGGAAATAAAGTTTATAGAAGGCCCGACCTAACGGGACCTAAAATAAACCTAGTCATAAATATTCCCGAACCCGCTAAGTTAACTAGGAATATTGAACCTAGTTAATAAGTGGGAATATTATTGAAAATAATTAGGTTGTGACCTAATTAATAACTAACCAAACACGAGGGACCAAAGCTGGATAACTTGAAAAGGGAATTATAAACTTAAAAATAAAACACAAACACACACACAATAGTGTGTGTGCGTGCGTGAGAAAGAGCAGGAGACAAGCTCCATGGGAGCTAACCCTAAACTCAACAAATTCTTCAAATTGGAGGATCAATTGAAGGCCAATCTCGGATTTGAATACATAGAAACGGTCACCAAGTCAAGGGGATCGTAAGGTATGTCGAATTTCTAACAATCTTGAAGTTGTAAAAATTGGATAATCATCCTAGTCGTGAATTAAGCATGGATTAGAGAAGCTATGGCTAGATTAGTGATGTATAATTGCTTAGGAACAAAACCCTAAGTGAAAATCATACATAACATGCTATGGATTGAATGATTGAATGATTTACCACACTAGGTTAAGTGGGTTTTAATCATATGATGAATTTGAAGATACGATTGTCATTAGGATCATCATGCATGTTAGTAATTAGGAAATACTTAAACAATTTGCAAGTTTGAGTATTTGATCATAAGTGATAGTGGTGAATTTTGATGTTAATCTTGGTAAAAATAACTAGTTATGAACTAGTTGTAAATGTGTAAAAATCATGCACATTAGGTGTTTGTTAAAATGCCTAAATGAGAACTAAGTATTGATAATGTGCCGAATTGAGTCTTGTGAACTTGATAGTGCAATCATATGTATTAATTGGTGATTTGACTTTTAAATAGTCAAACCGACCATTAATAAGATCGAATGGTAATTGTGATAGAAAATATGTAAGATGGAATAGTCATAATTAATGATGACTAATATAACTGTCTTACGAATTATGATGATAGTTTGACGCTTGACAAGCTAGGTGGAGGCTTGGAAAGGAAGCGGGTCAAACGAAGCAAGAATGGCGGAAAAGCATAATTCGGATGCAAGGTAAGTATAGCTTACACTAGTCTTAAATTGTGGGATGTTTTCTTATCATATAAATTATGAATGAGATATTTAAACAATTGAAATATGATGTTCCGTCGTGTAGTCGAACGGAACAAGATAATCAAAGATGATAGAAACCATAATAATGGTTAAAAAGAAGTAAATCGATAATTTGGTCATGATATGTCGAAAGAAATACACGGTTTATAATTAAAATTCCCGTACGGTGTTAAACGGGAAGAGTCATGTAGAGGAGATGATAACAAATATCATTTCGCAAAGTTAAATGGTCTTTTCGGCCAAACGGGTCAAAAGGTGTAGACAACACTTTTTGACTATATAGACTAATGATTCTTTTGTCGAGTTATATGCTTACAGGAATAGATATCCAATGGATATTCGCATCGTTCTTAATTAGTGAATATAAAGCAAGGTATTAAAATCGGGTCCATTTGTTGATCCGAGCCAGGTACGCATATTTATGATGTATGTAAAAGTGCTAATTTGGTCGAATAATTGGTGATAGCCCTTCATTGTAAAAGAAGGACCAAAATCGACCAAAACGCCCTTGTAGGCTAAATTGAACAAACAACTCTTAGAGGTTGTTTGGAAAGGAGTCTTATGATTAAACAAAAGTTTAGAACGAGTATAGGTAGTGAAAGATGTAATTCTTAGGCTAAAAGACTCCATATGAGTCTTTGCCGTAAAATGATATTTCAAGGGAAATAAATCCGGAACACATAGATATCTACTTTAAATCCAACACACATTTAGTTGTGATGGAAGAGTACTAGATAAGAAATATAGGTTACAACGCTAGATTGGAATAAAAGCAAATTTTGAGTTTAAAAGTGCTTAAAATATCCTTAACGGGTCAAAATAAGCATACGAGTGAAAATGGGTTTAAATTGTGTAATAAACCTATAACTAGAACCTATAATGGTAGGTAATATTAAATTAAAGAGTTGTATGTGATATAGGAATCAAACAATTACGTTTGTTTGATAAAATGCGTAAACGGACCAAATTTTGGTAAAAGAGTAATAAGCCGAAGACTTAAAGGTCTTAAATTTTGTTAAGCCGAATGTCGGGTTTTAACTCCATATGATGGAGAATTAAATTACAAACATGTAGGAAGAAACGGTAGGTCAAACGGATAAACGGTTTGAAAGATACGAAAGAATTCGTGTCAAATTACGGCAAAATGGAAAGGTGGGATGCAGGTGCCACCGTAAATTACGGTGTCCACCGTAATTTACGGTGGACCTTGTACAAACATGTATGTTTTTATCAGTTTTGTTTTCCGGACTCGTTTAGATGCGTTTTAAATACCGTATGACTAAAGCATTTCATGTTTATGAAATGTAGGTACTTTCTGGGATGCCGGAAGACGATCAAGCTCAGCGAAGAACCGAACACGATAAAGATACACGCTTTCGCACATTGCAACGTTGTAGATTTTAAACAACGAATTCGATCACGTTTTGTAGAATAACCTATGATTTGTAAAAGTTTTAATAAACTCGTATTTTTATAGCGTGTGTAGTCTTAACTACACATCTAATTGTTGGTATTTACACGATAAACGTTAAATAGAAACTAGGGTCTTACAAGTTGGTATCAGAGCCTTGGTTTAAGAGATTCGAGTATGGTTGGGAGGAACCATGCTTGGACTTAAACCTTATGCTCTTGACAAAGAATAGTGTTCGGTTCGAAGCTTGATCGCAAATCCGGTAAGTACAAGTACGTTATTAGTTAGTATGCTTAAGTGTTGTAAACAACACATAGAGCTATCGTGTGGTATACGTTACCCCAATTTAAATGACTGTTAGGGTTGACGAAAATACGCGCGTTGACGTGTATAGTAGAAAATGCCTTGTATTATAATACGGGCGATTATTGAAGTTGACTTTACTAACTTTTGTGAATGTTTTAAATGAAGGACACTCGCGTTTGAAGACGACGAGAGTCAAACAAATTATGGATATGATGATGGAACGGTCCGAGGTACGACAGAAAGAGCATACTCATTAAGGACCAAAATCGCGTAACGGTCGCGAACAAGACTAATGACAAGAGAAGCCCGTTAGGGCAAGCATCACCAGGTGCACACTTTTAGATTTAATCGCACGAGTCGTTATATGCAACAAACACGTAAGTAATAACGGTTGCATACACATATGACAGAACTTGGAAAACCTGATTTCCAAGAGAAATTTAATAGGGAATGTGTTATTCACAATGATGAATAACAAATGAATAACAAGACTTATTTATATAGAAACTTGGACGAGAGTGATCATCCAAGTAAGTATTCTCAATACAAATCCTATTGAGAAAATTTATGATCACATCAATGAATGTGAATAAATGTTTATAAAAAGGGACATTGTACATGTTCAAGGATAAACGATTAAAACTAATAATTGTTGACTAACAATTAAATAAAGTTTTACCAAATGAAACCATAAACATGAAGATAAATTGAGGAGTTACTTACATGGGACGTGATGTGGTAATTATAATAAGGTCACGCGTACCACGTGTTGATCGCTTACTCTGGCCAAGTAAGTAGTGAACACATGATAGCATGAGCTTCTTATAATGAACGCAGTTATGTCCGATGTAGTAAGGGAGGGGTGAATGGGACTAAGTAAAAAGTACCCAAATGAATCAGACAAGCAAAATATTTGATAATAATGTAAACGCACAACCGAGTGACGGAAGCGTATTACATTAGGATAATGAGCCCGAGTGAAGGGACAAAGAAGCATGATTAAACAAGTATTGGGAGGGAGTGTACTTACACTCGAACCCAGAAAACGCAAGCATGTTAGACAAGTATTGGGAGGGAGTGTACTTACACTCGAACCCAGAAAACGCAAGCATGTTAGACAAGTATTGGGAAGGAGTGTACTTACACTCGAACCCAGAAAACGCAAGCATGTTAGACAAGTATTGGGAAGGAGTGTACTTACACTCGAACCCAGAAAACGCAAGCATGTTAGACAAGTATTGGGAGGGAGTGTACTTACACTCGAACCCAGAAAACGCAAGCATGTTAGACAAGTATTGGGAGGGAGTGTACTTACACTCGAACCCAGAAAACGCAAGCATGATTAGACAAGTATTGGGAGGGAGTGTACTTACGCTCGAACCCGGAAATTGCAAATGAGTCCCTTAACGGGTCGTTTTTGTAAAACGTCCAACTTAAAGACAAAGTCGGAATATAAAAATGAAGCGAGGTCTTAATGCATACCAGAAGGGTTGCAATAATAACGACTTCGGAATAAAACACCCGGTTGATGGGTAAGGATTTAAACACATGCGTAAACCGAGAGACGAGAACATGAATTTAAAGTCAAAAGACTCGGATTATGAGTTATGACTAAAAGACCATAAAAATTTCGTAAACAGAAATTTTTATAATTATATTCAACCATTTTGAGGATGAACGGGTTGAATAAAGTATAAATGCTTAATGGCATAAGTAAGCGCAAGCCGGATAACGGTAAGCTTGAGACAAACTGACGCGTAAATAACGTCAGAAGTCATAAAGTCGGAGGATTAGCCCGGAAGTAAACAAATGAAGCCTTAGACTACGGTCAAGGTTAACTAAATCTCATAAGCGAAAGTATACGATTTTAAACATAGCAAGACATGCTTTGAAGCTATATATGAATATATATATACAATTGAATGTAGATACAAATAAAGGATGATTTACGGGATCATCGTAACCTACGGGATTAAACACAGTGTTAAGGTCTACGGGACCAGAATGACCCTTGGGTCACGAAAAGAAAAGGAAATAAACCTTAGTGTTTTTAGTAAAAAGAGTGATCTACGGGATCAACATAACCTTTAGGGTTATAAACAAATGAGAGATCTACGGACTAAAACGACCCACGGGTCCTAATTAGAAAGAAGTTATAAGGACTTCGCCCTAAAGAGGTGAATGTCTAATCAAAAATATCCCATAAGGCTAAGTGATAAAACCTACGGGTTAGATTGGATAAAGCGAGGAAATCAGTTAAGAATCCCCGCATAAAACTAAGACTGTAAAGGATTGAATTACGGACTGTCAATATCCCGGTATGGATGATTGACACAAGTTAAAGAAAAGATCCTAAAACTAAAACTTCGGTTTTAGTAAGAAATAATGTTTTTACAAACATAAATTCTGATAGGAATTTAAATAGTAAGCATGAAAGATACAAGTCTTGACACTGATAGGCGCAACACGATATATTCGAAATGGGATATTTTCGAAAATGAAAGGTTGATACAAACTAAACACGATGTGATAAGATCACGGTCAAGAAATGCAATGTGAAGTAGAATCACATTATAACCAAGCGAGTGGTAAAAAGTAACTGGACTAATAAGTCTAGTTAGTGAGACCGGTTAAGGCCATTTAAATAAATTTGGTCTCTTGTAAGCGATGGATTCGGTATAACTAAACCGAATAAATGAATTTGGAAACAAAAGAGATTGTTGCTAAAAGTGAAAGATTTCACTAAAGACCTTTAAGCGGGTCAAAGTAACAGATTCATAAGGGAATTCGATAATATATGAAAGCGATGGATATCGCTAAGTTAACTAAACTAGTAGAAAGAACGAGATTACGTTATTTGGAAATTACACTATCTCATATGAGATACGTAGACAATTAGTGACCAAAAAGATGTTACCATGCTTATCTGGTAATACTAATAATTGGTTAAAAGTATAAGTAATGTTTAAAAGATATCTCAGATCAAATACATTGAGTTTAAACTCAATGAATTATGTAAGAAAAGGTTTCGAGGACGAAACCTCTTTAAGGGGGGTAGACTTGTAACACCCCGAAAATGGGTTTGGTAATTAACCCATGTTAATACTAAAAGACAGGTAAAATACCGTTAGTGGTAAAAGTAACCCAGTGAATATTAGGATTTCAATTAAATAAACCTAATATTAAATAAAAGTAGAATAAAGGCTTTTGAGGAAATAAAGTTTATAGAAGGCCCGACCTAACGGGACCTAAAATAAACCTAGTCATAAATATTCCCGAACCCGCTAAGTTAACTAGGAATATTGAACCTAGTTAATAAGTGGGAATATTATTGAAAATAATTAGGTTGTGACCTAATTAATAACTAACCAAACACGAGGGACCAAAGCTGGATAACTTGAAAAGGGAATTATAAACTTAAAAATAAAACACAAACACACACACAATAGTGTGTGTGCGTGCGTGAGAAAGAGCAGGAGACAAGCTCCATGGGAGCTAACCCTAAACTCAACAAATTCTTCAAATTGGAGGATCAATTGAAGGCCAATCTCGGATTTGAATACATAGAAACGGTCACCAAGTCAAGGGGATCGTAAGGTATGTCGAATTTCTAACAATCTTGAAGTTGTAAAAATTGGATAATCATCCTAGTCGTGAATTAAGCATGGATTAGAGAAGCTATGGCTAGATTAGTGATGTATAATTGCTTAGGAACAAAACCCTAAGTGAAAATCATACATAACATGCTATGGATTGAATGATTGAATGATTTACCACACTAGGTTAAGTGGGTTTTAATCATATGATGAATTTGAAGATACGATTGTCATTAGGATCATCATGCATGTTAGTAATTAGGAAATACTTAAACAATTTGCAAGTTTGAGTATTTGATCATAAGTGATAGTGGTGAATTTTGATGTTAATCTTGGTAAAAATAACTAGTTATGAACTAGTTGTAAATGTGTAAAAATCATGCACATTAGGTGTTTGTTAAAATGCCTAAATGAGAACTAAGTATTGATAATGTGCCGAATTGAGTCTTGTGAACTTGATAGTGCAATCATATGTATTAATTGGTGATTTGACTTTTAAATAGTCAAACCGACCATTAATAAGATCGAATGGTAATTGTGATAGAAAATATGTAAGATGGAATAGTCATAATTAATGATGACTAATATAACTGTCTTACGAATTATGATGATAGTTTGACGCTTGACAAGCTAGGTGGAGGCTTGGAAAGGAAGCGGGTCAAACGAAGCAAGAATGGCGGAAAAGCATAATTCGGATGCAAGGTAAGTATAGCTTACACTAGTCTTAAATTGTGGGATGTTTTCTTATCATATAAATTATGAATGAGATATTTAAACAATTGAAATATGATGTTCCGTCGTGTAGTCGAACGGAACAAGATAATCAAAGATGATAGAAACCATAATAATGGTTAAAAAGAAGTAAATCGATAATTTGGTCATGATATGTCGAAAGAAATACACGGTTTATAATTAAAATTCCCGTACGGTGTTAAACGGGAAGAGTCATGTAGAGGAGATGATAACAAATATCATTTCGCAAAGTTAAATGGTCTTTTCGGCCAAACGGGTCAAAAGGTGTAGACAACACTTTTTGACTATATAGACTAATGATTCTTTTGTCGAGTTATATGCTTACAGGAATAGATATCCAATGGATATTCGCATCGTTCTTAATTAGTGAATATAAAGCAAGGTATTAAAATCGGGTCCATTTGTTGATCCGAGCCAGGTACGCATATTTATGATGTATGTAAAAGTGCTAATTTGGTCGAATAATTGGTGATAGCCCTTCATTGTAAAAGAAGGACCAAAATCGACCAAAACGCCCTTGTAGGCTAAATTGAACAAACAACTCTTAGAGGTTGTTTGGAAAGGAGTCTTATGATTAAACAAAAGTTTAGAACGAGTATAGGTAGTGAAAGATGTAATTCTTAGGCTAAAAGACTCCATATGAGTCTTTGCCGTAAAATGATATTTCAAGGGAAATAAATCCGGAACACATAGATATCTACTTTAAATCCAACACACATTTAGTTGTGATGGAAGAGTACTAGATAAGAAATATAGGTTACAACGCTAGATTGGAATAAAAGCAAATTTTGAGTTTAAAAGTGCTTAAAATATCCTTAACGGGTCAAAATAAGCATACGAGTGAAAATGGGTTTAAATTGTGTAATAAACCTATAACTAGAACCTATAATGGTAGGTAATATTAAATTAAAGAGTTGTATGTGATATAGGAATCAAACAATTACGTTTGTTTGATAAAATGCGTAAACGGACCAAATTTTGGTAAAAGAGTAATAAGCCGAAGACTTAAAGGTCTTAAATTTTGTTAAGCCGAATGTCGGGTTTTAACTCCATATGATGGAGAATTAAATTACAAACATGTAGGAAGAAACGGTAGGTCAAACGGATAAACGGTTTGAAAGATACGAAAGAATTCGTGTCAAATTACGGCAAAATGGAAAGGTGGGATGCAGGTGCCACCGTAAATTACGGTGCCACCGTAATTTACGGTGGACCTGAAATGGGTTACGGTGAAACCCTCCTGATTTACGGTGAAAACAAATCGAAACAAGGACCACCGTAAATTACGGTGTCCACCGTAATTTACGGTGGACCTTGTACAAACATGTATGTTTTTATCAGTTTTGTTTTCCGGACTCGTTTAGATGCGTTTTAAATACCGTATGACTAAAGCATTTCATGTTTATGAAATGTAGGTACTTTCTGGGATGCCGGAAGACGATCAAGCTCAGCGAAGAACCGAACACGATAAAGATACACGCTTCCGCACATTGCAACGTTGTAGATTTTAAACAACGAATTCGATCACGTTTTGTAGAATAACCTATGATTTGTAAAAGTTTTAATAAACTCGTATTTTTATAGCGTGTGTAGTCTTAACTACACATCTAATTGTTGGTATTTACACGATAAACGTTAAATAGAAACTAGGGTCTTACAGCCTACTCAGTAATCGCTGATTGTCGAAAGACATAAAACTAGTTAAGTTTGTGAACTTTTACAAACTTTGCTGAAAAGTCGCTGTGATTGTGCATTTCATTTTGCAAAGATTTAAACTTGTTTTATTTCTTTATTTTGTTTAAGCATCGGACATCCTCTACGTATACGTGAGTATCGACCTGGATGTTGTTGCCTAAACGTTCTGCTTTATTTTCTTTGGTGTTTCGTTTAAGCTTTGGATCACCTCTGCGTATACGGGAGTATCGACCTGGTGGTTAAAGCCTAAACAACTTCAACTTGTTTTATTTTTCTTATTTTGTTTAAACATTGGACTTTCTCTGCGTATACGGAAGTATCGACCTGATTGTTAATGTTTAAACATTCTGCTTTGTTTTCGCACAAATCACAGTTGATAAAGTTTAAAGGCATTACTTGAGTTAGTGTATTACATGATGAGGGGATATGCTGAGATCGTGGGGTCCATAAGAACTTAGTGCTATATTAATATACCTTAAAGTATCGGTAAGCATGTCGAAAGTTTTTAGATTGAGTTTAAGTGGACAACTATATCGTCAATCCACGTGAATCGTTTAGAACTTAAAATGTTTAAATCTTAACGGTGCTAGTGATTGGTCACAAAAACTGATATGATCCTCTTGCACGAACTCACAAAAATATGTTTTGTATATATTTCATTTCAGCATTTAATTTCTGTTATTGCATTTATATTTCATATTTTGAAAAATCAAAAAGATTTTCGACAACTGATGTTGAAGAGCTGATTTTCAAAATTCCAAGTGCTAAACAAGATGAACTGGTTTGGGAGTGTGCGTTTAAAACAAGAAACTGTTTTTGAGAAAGAAAAATTTGATCAGTTAATCAGGGTCATTAATTTGAACTTGACGTAACTATTTCCAGTAAGTTTTTCTTATTGTTTTTAAGTAAAAACTTATGTGGTGGTGAGAAAATGTGTGCAGGAGTTGAGCTGAACAGAGTTAAAGCCAGGATGCAATCTCAAGGTGATAGCTAATTCCAGACAGCGATCCCATCATGATGAGAGGGGGAGTCTGACGAGGTTAGAGCCAAAGAGAAGATCCTGGTATATGCCAAGAAAGAAAAGAGACTGATAAAGATTGTAGATTGACAATTAAAGACTCGACACTGAAGACTCCGTCAACATCCGAGGGGGAGTTTGTTGGTGCACTACGTCTGTCAACTACGTCTTATGTCGAGTCACGGGTTCGTTGCGAAGATGATTCAGCATGATGTCATGATGACATCATCAAGATGACATCATCAATGACATCATTACATAACAAGACAAAATGGATTGCATGATAAATGTCTGATTCTGTTTATTTGTCTAAAAGTAGATATCGCTCATGTGTCAAGTCTAGATCAGGTTTCGCTTATTAGTCAAGATGATTCCGTTTTTGTGTCAAATGATGATTCCACTTTTGTGTCATGACCATATAAGCGGAATCATCTCATCTATATATAGGTCACATAAGCGAAATCACATAATAGTTAGAGGTGTGTTCTTCCGGTAAGCCACGAAGTGCTGCCGAAGTGTTGTCTGAACGTGTACTCGTATTATTGATCAATACAACAACAGTTTAAAGTGAATTCTCGCTGAATTGTACTCGGTTTGTCTGTTTCCGCCGTTCAAACTGAGATAAACTCTTTTACGCGACTCGTTTAGGTCCGAATTAGATCCTACAAAACATCTTTAACTAAACTACTGTCATGTTCAGAACTGTCATTGTTTCGTGATGATTCACCATTGCTAGTATCTTTGACAATTTTAGCATAAAATGCCGTTTTTATTTGACTACAGTTCCTTGGATCAAGAGATGATGGTGCTACCGTAGAACGATGGCACTGTGAAGCAACTGGTGGTAATGGATTTCCATACAAGTCTGTGGTTGGAGCTGGCTTTACAGGAACTTGTATCGGATTGCCATACAAATCTGTGCTTGTGACAAACGCCGTTTTTGGTTTACTTTGAAGTTGGTTAGTAACCGATGCCCACATTTCTGCCGTAATTTTCGGTGCGGAGAATTCGGACCAAGACCAAACTGAAGTCATATTGGATGTATGATAATGAATACCTACTTAAATCACTCAAATCAAACAGTTAAAAATATTTTCCAAGTCTACTGTTAAAAAAAATAACACAAGTCCAGTAACAAGTTGATTTCGTCTGGATACTGAATGAGGAGTGATTTCGTTGAATGATGTTTGACGAAATCAGACTTGGATTTCGTCCAGCATAAGTGTTTTTGTTGAGAGGGGATTTTGGCCAAGTCAAGACAAGCACACAAGTGATTTCGGCTAGGGAGTGTTTTCGGCTGAGGAGTCTGATTTCGTTGATAAGGTGGTGATTTCGGCTAGGACTTGATTTGGGCCAGAACTGATTTCGGCGCAAGTGGGGTTTTCGACCAAGAATAGATTTCGGCCAGGAAAGTGATTTCGGCTCGTTCCAAGAATTAATCTTTGTGAATAAAGTGCAACCCACTAAGAATAAGCCCAATTTGTTTTTAAACACCTTCCACGAAGACTATGAATGTCTTTGAAATTGGAATTGATGAAAATAGTTAGTGGGACCCTTATATTTATCCTGACACAACAACAGTTGGTGAAACAATTTTCAAGAGCACCCTTACCTAGACACCTTATCTTATCTTATCAACATCATTCTTTGGACACTATAGTCAAACAACCCTTACTTTAGCCATACCTTTTCAAACATTAACAATATTTTATCAATAACAGACAAATAACCTATTTAACTCAAAAACCCAGAATGTGATGAACTTTGATGAACAAATGAAGAACAACTTATGAACTCAGATGAGTTTATGAGTTTACCGGCCACCGGAAAATTTTTCGAACACAATTTTGCGCAAACGTTCAATAAAAATCCTTTCTTAACATGTATAAATGAAAAATAACAAGATTTTTATAAGAACAAACAGCAAAAACACAAGATTTTCAAAGATTTAAACCTGATTTTTCTGAAAATATAAACTTTCGGTTTCAAAAATCAAGAACAAATCTGGAAACACATGAAAATCTAATTGGTTTTAAACAAGGAATCGTGCCAATTCTCTGATACCAATTGTAGGTCCACCCGGAGGATCGAGTAACCTCTATTCCCTGTTTTCCGACAAACCCGAAAGTGCGGAATCCAAACGGGTAAGTTAAACCAAGTGACGAACACGTAAAACACAAGATTCACGATTAACACTCCATTGTATTAATCTAGAAAACGGTTACAATACAATGTTTACAAGATGCTCTTATAAACTCTCAGTGTGTGTGTGTTTACAGTGTGTTCGCTCAAAGAAATCTATTCAGACTTCGTTTTTTAACTTTGTTCTGTCCGATGTCTGGGTATTTATACTGAAACACATCGACGAAATCCAGTTATAGACGAAAACTCAATATATTTGATGAAATCATAAGGGATTTCGTCACATGCACACGTTCTGTTTTCGTCCCAACTGTTTTCGTCACATGTGGGATTGGGCTTGTGTCTTCTGATCAGTCTTCGTTTAAAGGCAAGCCCAATCCAAATATATTAACAATACTGGCCCAATAGTATGTGAATTATAATTTCATGATGACAAATTCACGTTCAATATGTTGCATGGAATGATCACATGACATCATCATGACTTCAACATGGTCATGTGGCGTCGGGAACGTTCGCGGCTACTCGTGCTTCGCGTGTCGAACTCTGGGGCGCACGACGGAGGAATGTCGTGACGTCGGGCTTGAGCCGAACCTAACCGGGTCGAACCGAACCGAGTCGAACTGAACCGAGTCGCGTCCACATAATATGTATCAACAGCCTTGTTGCGACTAGACCCATTGCTAGACATAAATGTTAAACCCAAACTCCACAAACTAGAACCCGATAGACTACTACTAGATTCATCGCTAGACGTAAAAATTAGCTCCCATTGGACTTCTTTTTCATTTCTGTGAAAAAATATTTGGATAGGATTCAAACCTACATCATGATTTTATCTTTTAAACATGTGAATATGAAACAAGTATACATTTCGGATGCTATTTCCTCTAATGCAAGATTCCGAAATACTATGTTTGCTCTTCGGAAGTTGTCTGGTGTGTGCCTAAAAATCATTCACTAAACTAGTGACAAATTGGTCATTGGAAGTTTTATTTTTGAAAATTTTAAAAGCCACAGATTAAATAACATTGCACACGACATGTTACAATATTATTTTTCACGGGTTTCATCTTTGTCCTCTACCCGTTTCATGATTAACATCTTTATTTCTGTATGATTTAGTTCTTAAATCCTAACACAAATACTTGCCCTTGGAAAGAACGGTACAAGTTTTTTTAAATGTTAAGCGAACACAATATGTCTTAAATCATCACAATTCAATTTCAAATGAACATATATTTACAATAAAGCGTTGAAAACATACTGTTGTTACATAAATGTAAAACAATTTATACCTTATTACACAGATTATATAAGCTGCATCACAACACGCAATTCCAAAGCAACAATATACAAACAATGAGCATTTCAATCTATTAAGGTGAACCTTGTTTATGAGGATTTATCTTATTTTTATTCTTCAAATTCTTAGCCAATTTAGTAGCAGAACTTGCCATAGTCTCACCCATCACCGTGTGTTGATACATGATACTGTGGACGCGACTCGGTTCGGCCCGTGTTGACACGACTTTCCTCTGTCATGTACAAGACGTCAAGCCAACAAAAGAGACAAGACAAGGACTGGACTCAACATCACAGTCCTTGGGCTAAAAGAAGATGACGAATCAGGGATTGGGCCTTAAACTGACTGGGCCTAAGACCACATCGGCGAATCAGCCCAGAAGTCGACGAAACAGATGTGTTTCGTCGACCATGATTCTGTTTCGTCGCCTGTTTTATGTTTCGTCATATGTATGTGTGTCTGTTAGTATAAATAGAGTTCATTTGTTCTGTTTCGACAGAAGAGAACACAAGAAGGAGAACACAGAGAGCAAAAACACACACACGAGAGAACTTTGAGAGTTTGCAGAATAGATTTGTAAACCTTGTGCTTGTAACTGAACCTTTCATACGTATTAATACAGAGGTGTTAAACGGTGAACATTGCGTGTCGTGTATTTGCGTGTTCGATCTCGGTTTGCTATCTCGGTTGGATTCCGCACAACCGGGTTGGTTCGTACACAAGGATTAGGCGACTAGATCCTCCCCTAGCCGGACCTACAAGTGGTATCAGAGCCTTGGCTCTTCTCCTTGTTAAAACCGAGGTGTTCTTGCGTTTTTCGGGATTTAAAAGTTCATAATTTTCTGGAAAATTTCTTAAAATCGAGCTAAGTGTTGTGTTTTGCTTTATGTTTTGTTAAAAACCTCGTAAAATTAACGTTCACATATTAGTTATTGGTTTTTTATTAAACATTTTAGCAAAAATTTGGGTTTTGGAAATTTTCGAGTCACCGGAAAATTCATCGTGTTCTTGCCATCTTCAAAGTGTTCTTCTTGAAACCCACTTTTTGATCTTAAAAAGTTTAAATTAATAAGTGTTTGTGAATTGGAAATTGAAATTTGATTAAAATATTGGAGACCATACTGGTTGGTGAACTTGGACGTGCAAGGTTGTCTCAAAGTTGTACCGTGTCAGACAGATCTCACCAACCCCTGTTACCGTTTCGACGAATCAGACATCAGACGAAACAGGTCTCATTCGTCAAGCCCCTCCACGACGAAACAGACTTTCTGTTTCGTCGATATTGCTTGTTTTTGGGCTTCTGTTTCGTGGACCTTGTTACTGGGCTTCTGTTTCGTGGACATTGTTACTGGGCTTCTGTTTCGTCGACTTGGCAGCCCAAATCATAAGTGGGCTGTTTCGTCAACACTTATATAGTCTAAATCAGTCTCGTCGCATATCAAATTTAGGCTTATTTCGTCGATCATCTTGTTTCGTCGAACAAAATCATAAGCCAGTTTCGTCAAAACACCTGTCAGTTTTTAACAGAAGGTTTGTATTTGTGCTTTGACAGTTTGTTTGAGGTGTGAATTTCAGGTTTTATTATTTTTGATCAAAAATGAATCCGGCCTGGGGTACTCCGTCAAATACAGAAAACAAGTATAGAAGCAGTGAGGATTTATTTAGAGAAATGTACTATGGAACTCCGTCTCCCGCACCGGCATCTTCGCAAGCTAATGCTACATCTACCGGTCAATGGGCATTCGTATCAAATCAAGCTCCAAGTGTTCAAAGCATTTTGCTAAGCGAAAGTGAAACGGGAAGTTTGAATAGGCCTCCAAAGTTGATGCACTTAAGTGAATATCCGGGATGGTTTGGTAGATTTCATACATACGTCCTTGGTCAAAATACAGAACTGTGGTTGCGTTTCATCACAGATTTTGATCAAACAATAGAGGTTGCCGCTTCATCTGCTGCTACATTTGCTGATCTTACGGAAGATCAGAAGAAGGTCTATGACTTAGAGAAGAAAGTGTATGCCATTCTTACTCAGGCGTTAAGTAAAGACATTTATCATCAATTTATCAATTACAAGACAACAAAGAGGTTGTGGGACGCATTGAAGATAAGGGGCGTGGGAAATGAAGCAACACGTCAATTGAGAAAAGACTTGCTAAAGAAAGAGTTCGATGGTTTTTCTTGTATGGAGAATGAATCTTTAGGAGATTTGACAAGTCGATTTAATCATTTGCTGTCTGAATTGTCAAATTTTGATGTTGTTACACCTTCAGCAGAGATTGTGAAAAAGTTTGCTGATGCGTTGCCACCCCAATGGAATACTTTCTTGGAAATCTTGAAGTGCAATGGCACGTTAGCTACAACAAGCTTCAATGACTTTGTTCAAATCTTGGAAAACAAGAATCAGGAAGAAACTCTTAAAGCGAAAAGAGTTCCAGTGCCACAAAATCCTGAGATGTATTATGGAACTTCTAGCACTTCTACAAAACCTTCTTCACATGCTCCAATTCAAACAGCGTTTGTGTCTACCACTGACATGTATGGCAATACTGTTCAAGTTCCAGTCCTTCCAAAAACAGACATGTATGGAAATCCGCTTGAACCTGTTCCTCAACAAGTACCACAACAGCAGAGCCAACGACTTATCAGAACTACAGATATGTACGGAAATCCGTTTGAACCAGCTTCTCAACCAGCACCACAACAGCCTATCAGAACAACTGATATGTATGGGAATCCACTTCCTCCTCAACAGCAAGCATGTTATGGAAGCACATCATCTGCTAGTCAGCAATCAAAGTCAAATACAGTACGGCTCGACACCTCAAGCTTTTCTAAAGTCAGTGTGGAAGTAGCCAAGGAACACATGGAGCTGCTAAACACTTTGGTGAGCGCATACTGTGGATTGGTAGAAGGTCAGATTGGCAACATTAATCTGACACAAGAAGACTATCAGCAGATAGATAAAGAGGAGATGGAGATGATGGACATCAAGTGGGCCTTTGCCAGTGCTGTTAGGCGAGCAAAGGATTTCATGGAAAGAACGGGCAGAACCAGCTTGGAAAGCAAGAAAGACACCAATTATGGGTTTGATAAGCAGGCTGTTAAATGCTTCAATTGTGGTGAACGTGGTCATTTCAAGCGTGAATGTACGAGGCCATCTCAACATGGAAATCAGAATCCTTTCAGAGGTCAAGGCAACCAGCAGAACCAGAACAGGAACAATGTTCGTACGTTGGTACCTGTCAACAACCAAAGCCAAGCAGGACCATCAAATGCCAACCAGGCACTTGTGGTTCAAGTAGATGAAGGTTGTGATTGGTCGATCCAGTTGGGAAATGATGCTCCAGATGGAACAGTTTGCTTTGCTGAAATTGTCAAGGATCTTAAACACGCCAGTGGTGGAGAATCTTCCACCAATGGTGATGAATCTTCTGAAGATGAAGACAGCTCCGGTTACACTGGAAGTTCAGATGAAGAGTCCTCGGGTTCAGGGAATGATCGGGAAGATGACACATCAAGTGCGTCAGTCGATGCAGTTATTGATGAGCTATTGGATGAAGCTGCAGCAGGAATTCAAAGAAGATCTATTTTGGTGGATCAAGCTGCTTATTCTTCGTCTTCTCTCCATTCAGCCTTTATGGCTAATGTCGACAGTTCATCAAGTCAGGTATGTGTCGATGAACCCACTTCTGTTAGCTGTGATAACTGTGATAGTTTAAATGGTAAATGTGCTGATTTAGAGGCAAACATGTCTGAGTTGCAAGGCAAACATGATGCTGTACAAGCTAGTTTGTTTGACTTGCAAGACAAACATGTGTCATTGAATGATAAGTGGTGTGAATTGCAAGGCAAACACGAGGCTTTGCAAGAGAAATATGATGTGACATTCATTCATAATCAGAAATTAACTGTTGATCTTTCAAAGTGCACTGAAGCCAACATGTTTTATGAAAACCATGAAAAGGATTTTAAATCGATGATTGAAAAATTAAAGAAAGATAAAATCGAGTTAACAAAAATGGTTTCCAGAAAACAAACTGACATTAATTTGTATATAACTCGCCTTGAGGTAATGCAAAAGGAAATGGCTTGTGTTAAAACCGAAAGTGAGGCGATCCGACTCAAGTTAGATAGCTATTTGAGCTCTAGCTATGTGTTGGATCACATCATTGATGTTCAGAAAGAGAAAAAGGATGTCACATGTATTGGATATAAGCAATGTCCACCACCTGTCAGACACAATTATGATGCACTGCCCGATGAGGAGTATAGAACTCATTTTGAACCATCTGTTCCTCTAGATGTTAAGGAATTTGCAGCAGAATGTGCAACAGGTCTCGGATACAAGAAAGAAGTATCATCAGATTCAGATGTGTCAGCAGATACATGTGTGTCCTCTGCTGAACAGAATCAGGATCCTACAGTTGTGATTGAGGATACTGATTCTTCTGATGATGAATCCGATGATACTGATTCAGAAAAGTCTGATGCGGTAATCAAAGAAGAGGACATACCTCTTGAGAATCATATTCTATGTGATCCTCCCGCAAAACCCGCTAAGACTGTTCCAACCGAGTCAACATCTGCAAAAGAGTCGGAGAGTGTGGATTTGCTGTACACTCTTGTTGGTGATGATAAAGTTTATTCAGACAAAGATTTTCCTATTAAGAATGTTAATCAATCATTAATCAGTAAAGTCTTTGAAAATTCAACAAGTAAGTTTTTGGGAAAGACAGGATCACGTGTTACAGTCACACAGTGCCCTCCTATCCCAAAGGCCGAAGTTCGAAAACAATTTGGCAATCAAAAATTACCAACAGTGCAAAAACAGCAAAATCATGCCAAACCAAGAGGTAAAACACCGACTCAAAGTCAAAGGAAGCCGAATCAGAAGAAAAAGAAGAATGTGAACTTTGTGAAATCTAAGGGAACGGACAAAATTGCAAAGTTTGAAAATCAATCTAATTTAGATTTTGTCCAAAAAGCAACTGTGATGAAAAGGAATGAACCAAGTTGTTCAAAACCTAGTACCTCGGGATCACAAAGTTCATCATCGGCAAGACGACCACATGATACTTCGGGGTTTGTTGAACGAAGATCATGTTTTGAATGTGGAACAATCGGGCATATTGTTCGAAATTGCCCGTATCTTCATAAACAAAAAGGCATAGTTGATGTTCCCCGTGGCCCAACTGACCGCAAGCGATCTGTTTCTGTAAAACAAGATCCCCGACTTGTAAAAGAAAGGGAAAAGAAACAGAAACGCCAACAGGTCAAGAAAATTGAAAAGGCGATTAAAATTGATGTGGTTCAAAAACAATCTGTTCCAGTTAAACCAGAAAGTTCAAACGAAGTTAGACTTACAAACAATCAAACTGGCATCACAAAACAGACCTGGAAACCAAAAACGGTTAAAAATTCAGGGGGACCATCACAATTTTCAAATCATCAAAGAATAGAAGTTATTGTCATTGATGAAAATGGAAGACCCAAGACCACAATGGCTTGGGTCCCCATCTCCAACTAATGGTGTGAGTTCATGTGCAGGGTGTTCCAGGAGGAACTATCAGTAGTCATTGGATTGTTGATAGTGGGGCATCCAGGCACATGACAGGCGACATGAAGCTTCTCTACGACGTCAAATCTATTAGAGGAGGTTATGTTGCTTTTGCTGGAGATAAGGGCGGATATATTACGGGTGAAGGAATGATTTCTAACGGGGTTGTTAGTTTTGACAAGATCAACTTCGTACAACAACTTGATCACAATCTTCTTAGTGTTTCTCAAATTTGTGATAAGCAGTTCTCAGTACACTTTGATGCAAATGGATGTTATGTGCTGAAACCCGGCTTCAAAATTCCAAAAGAATGGATTCTCTTGTCGGCTCCAAGGATAAATGATCTGTATGTCCTTGATATGAGCCAAGCTATCACAACGTCTGCACAAGCAACTTGTTTCGTTTCCAAAGCCACAGAAAAAGACTCAATCTCTTGGCACAGAAGAATGGGTCACATTCACTTACGCAAAATGAATCATTTGGTATCAAATGAATTGGTGAATGGTGTTCCTCTTAAAAATTTTCATCTTCAAGACATCTGTGTCTCGTGCCAGAAAGGAAAACAAACGAAGAAGCGACACCCTACAAAGAAAGTCAACACGGTGGCTGTTCCTCTTGAACGTTTGCACATGGATTTGTTCGGTCCTGCCAAGCACAAAAGCATTAGGAATGATCAATATTGCCTCGTGATTACTGATGATTATTCAAGATTTTCTTGGGTGGCGTTCATGGCACATAAGAGTGAAACCTTCGGTATTATCAAAAACTTAATCATTCAGATTGAGAATCTATATAAGTTGAAGGTTAGGCGGATACGTAGCGACAATGGTACTGAATTCAAAAATCATGCCATGGCGGAGTTTTGCACTTCAAAAGGTATTCTTCACGAATTTAGTGCAGCTTATACTCCTCAACAAAATGGCGTCGCTGAACGTAAGAACCGCACATTGATCGAGACTGCTAGGACTATGTTGGTAGAGTCACAATTGCCGATTCCTTTTTGGACTGAAGCTGTGGCCTCTGCATGTTATACGTTGAACCGAGTCCTTACAGTCAAACGGCACAACAAGACCTGCTTTGAGCTTATTAACAAACGGAAACCAGATTTGTCATATCTTGAACCGTTTGGAGCTCCGTGCACAATAATCGATCCTAATGGAAAGTTTGGGGCAAGAGCCATTGAAGGATACTTTCTTGGGTATTCCACCCCGAACTTAAGAGTCTGGAATCTAGAAACTAAAAGGGTCGAGGAATGGTCTGAAGTCAGAGTACAAAGGCACACTTTACCGGTTAGAAATCCTGGTCAGCCTTGGATGTTCGAGTACGATGACTTTTTCAATTCGATCAATGTTGAAGCAGTTGAAGAAAATGCTGCAGCAAGGATGTTTTTCGAGAGTGACAATGCAACAGATTCACCGTTGGTTCGTCCCATTATTGTCAATCAAGAACCATCTTCAGTGAACAATAATGCTCTCGATAATGAGGATTTTCACGATGCTACCGAATTGAACGAATCTTCAGAGGATGATGAATTTCTCGATGCAGATCAAGAAGCTCCAATAACAGCAGTTCATGGTACTTCAGAGGGTACTCCTCCAGTGGGCGTCCCTGGAACAGCTGAAGCTACTGCATCATCCTCTTCGTCAATTCCGGGCATTGAATTAATTGTTGATCTCAATCTCAACAATCTGGGTACAAACATTCCAGTTCAAGATAATCCAGAGACAAGGATTCATAATACCCATCCTCAACAAAATATCATCGGAAATGTGCAAAGTGGCGTTCAAACAAGAAACATGTTGCGGAACAACAACAATGCAGGCTTGTATGCAGCTATCCGAGAATCCGGGCAACAAAATGATTGGTCTTTCGCGTGTTATGTCTCACAAGAAGAGCCAAGAACTTGGAAAGATGCTTTGAAAGATAGCTCTTGGGTTGAAGCAATGCAGGAAGAACTGCAACAATTCCAGAAGCTTGGTGTCTGGAAACTCATAGAGAAACCTGCTGGTTACAAGAAGATTGGTACCCGTTGGGTGTTTAAATGCAAAAAGGATGACCGTGGAGTCGTTATTCGAAACAAAGCAAGGCTAGTCGTTCAAGGTTTTCGTCAGATAGAAGGGATCGACTACAACGAAGTTTATGCACCTGTTGCACGTCTAGAAGCAATTCGGATCTTTCTGGCTTATGCCTCATTCAAAGGTTTCAAGGTATACCAGATGGACGTGAAAAGTGCATTCTTACATGGTGTGGTAGAAGAAGAGGTGTACGTCGAACAGCCTCCAGGTTTTGAAGATCCTATCCATCCCGATCGGGTTTGGTTGCTCAACAAAGCTCTCTATGGTCTTCATCAAGCACCGCGAGCTTGGTACGCAACCTTATCTAATTATTTGCTGGAGAATGGATTTCGCAGAGGTCTTATCGATTGTACTCTTTTCATCAAAGAACAAGATGGAGATCTTCTACTGGTACAGGTATACGTTGATGATATTATATTTGGTTCTACTAATGATGTTTTGTGTAGGAATTTCGAGCGCATTATGCAGGATAAATTCGAGATGAGTGCTATGGGGGAAATGACTTTCTTTTTGGGCCTACAAGTACAACAAACCGAGTCTGGGATATTCATCCATCAGACTAAATATGTTGGTGACATCTTGAGCCGGTTCCAGATGTCTGATGCAACGCCCATCGGTACCCCATTGCCACAAAATCACGGAATTACTCCAGATTTGAAGGGTGAAGCAGTTAGCCCCTCATACTACCGCGCTATGATCGGATCTCTTATGTACCTCACGGCATCAAGACCAGATATAATGTACCCAACGTGCCTGCTTGCCAGATATCAAGTCAACCCGAAGGCCTCACATCTTGCAGCTGTAAAAAGGATTTTTCGTTATTTGAAGGGTTGCCCTGACACCGGTCTATGGTACCCTAGGGATAATAACTTTGACTTGATCGCATTCAGTGATTCTGACTTTGGTGGATGCAAAATCGACGGCAAATCCACAACGGCTGGATGTCAGTTTTTGGGAAATCGCCTAGTCACATGGCAATGCAAGAAGCAGACATGCGTCGCTACATCAACATGCGAAGCTGAATACATTGCTGCCTCAAGTTGTTGCTCCCAAGTCCTGTGGATCCAACAACAAATGCGCGACTACGGTTTTGAATTCCTAACTACTCCTATTTACGTTGATAATTCTGCTGCATTACAGATCACTAAAAATCCTGTGCAGCATTCAAAGACTAAGCACATCGACATTAAGTATCACTTCATACGTGATTGCTTTGAGAAAAGGCTAATCGATGTTGCTTATATCCACACCGATGACCAACGTGCCGACCTTTTTACCAAAGCATTTGACAAATCAAGATTTGACTTTTTATTATTGGTAAATGGCATTAAGGTCAAGCAAGAGTAAACCAACATCGGAAAATCATTTTTGTAAATACCTTTGTGTTTTTAATTTGTCTTAGTTTATTGATTTTAGGGGGAGTAAATCCAAAATTTGAAAAATCCAAAAACAATAGAAAAACAAAAATGAGTTTCCTGGCGAGCAAAAGAGAAAATGATAGTACATCGGTGGTCTGTCTAAACCTCTTTAAACCTTATATGAAAAACGATAAGCAGCTCTATATAAGATGTATCGGTAGGCTCACAATCATTTTAAAGTGTGCAGGGTGATATAAACTTAAATCGACTGAAGACTGGGTGGGAACCATTCATTGGCATATGGTCTTGGTACCGAAATTTCGTTTGAGAGATTGCCGAGGTTCTGAGATATTCGGTCTTTATGCTGCTTATCATCTGGGTATCATGGTTGTATCTTTTACCGAAAAATAACGGGGACGCAAGTCTAGATCTTCCATGATACCATACATACGTGTACATATTGCATTCGACCTCAATAAGTGATAAACAATCACATGTCCAAACAAAATAAGTGATAAAATATCACAAATTCTTTCCGGGAGTCAAGTTCGTCTCTCTGCTGTACGAAAGTACTGACCTGTTCACGGACTTGCTCCTGTGCCCTCATGCATCGAAAATCAAGTTCCTCATCAATAAGTGATTCTATCACATAGGGCTTGTTTTCAAATCAAAATAAGTGAGAATCTCACATCATATACGGTCAAACAGATGATAATCGGTATACTCACCGGTAAGATGAACCCTCGTGCATACCTTGATACGGGAATGTGTCGTGATGTGGATGAACACCGGTCGGTAAGTATAAATCATACCTTAACGTATCCCCTCGCCATGATTACATCTGATAAGTTGAGCTTATGTGGACAACAATACCGATAATTGTTATAGGATGCTTATCTTAATGTTAACTAATTGAACAAAGGAGTGTTTTGGCCTGACCGTACACTGATATGATTCTCTTACCCTCGAAACTCGCAAAAAGAATGTCTGTATTTATTTATTTAATGCTTTCAGTTTCTGCAACTTTGTATATATTTATTTACTGCTTTCTGTCTTTACATTTCAAATATTTAAAATCTGTTTTAATATAAACTTTATAAAAGCCAAAAAGATTTTATTTCTATCTTATTTTCGATCGTACGATGTTGGAGCTCGAGTCTTCGTTACCTGAAACCTGAACGAAAACCGAAACGACTAAATCTTCATAAACGGTCGAAATTTGCAAGTGTTGAAAGTTAAAAATTGAAATTGATAAATTTTATTAAACTTTCAAACGGTCGGACGATAGTTGATTGATCAATGGTCATATGGGTGTCATTTGTTCCAAGCAGTTGTTCTCATTACGCGTTTAGATTTCTTGCATGTGCAGATTCTAAAGGCAAGGAGAACATGGTCGATGACAAGCCTCGGAATGGAGACACGACGTGAAGGCGCTCAAGTGATGAAGATGATCGAGTTGCCGCTGACCATCATCAATACCACAAGGATCTCACTTCATAACGAACAAGTATTTCACGAGCATACCTCAAAGGAGAGCTTATGTTAAGGGGGAGTTTGTCAACACACTTCCTACATGAAACGGGGAGTTTGTTGATACACTTTCTGCTTTGAAGACGTGAAGACTTTGAAGATCCTCCGACATAGAAGATATGAGAAGCGAACCTCACGAGTAGCGTCCAAGGGGGAGTTTGTTGATACATGATACTGTGGACGCGACTCGGTTCGGCCCGTGTTGACACGACTTTCCTCCGTCATGTACAAGACGTCAAGCCAACAAAAGAGACAAGACAAGGACTGGACTCAACATCACAGTCCTTGGGCTAAAAGAAGATGACGAATCAGGGATTGGGCCTTAAACTGACTGGGCCTAAGACCACATCGGCGAATCAGCCCAGAAGTCGACGAAACAGATGTGTTTCGTCGACCATGATTCTGTTTCGTCGCCTGTTTTATGTTTCGTCATATGTATGTGTGTCTGTTAGTATAAATAGAGTTCATTTGTTCTGTTTCGACAGAAGAGAACACAAGAAGGAGAACACAGAGAGCAAAAACACACACACGAGAGAACTTTGAGAGTTTGCAGAATAGATTTGTAAACCTTGTGCTTGTAACTGAACCTTTCATACGTATTAATACAGAGGTGTTAAACGGTGAACATTGCGTGTCGTGTATTTGCGTGTTCGATCTCGGTTTGCTATCTCGGTTGGATTCCGCACAACCGGGTTGGTTCGTACACAAGGATTAGGCGACTAGATCCTCCCCTAGCCGGACCTACACCGTGGAAACATGCTTCTTTTTTGGAGGGATAACGCTTGGTGGTTTCTCCTTTGTCTTGCCTCCTCCCTTTGTGTTTTTGTGGTAGCTATCTCCTTGCGCTTTGTCTGCCATTGATTTTCTTTTGCCAAGCTTTTCCCAATCACCGTAGACTATTGTTGTGTATCGAACAAAACAACCTTAGCAATTCACAAAGGATGATATGTTAGGTTATATACAAGTAAAGTTCCCCACATCCTGGAACTTTCAAATATTTTTCTTTCTTCTTGTTGGGTAATTTACATAGTTTGTTTGCGCTTGCTATAAGTTATTTAGTATATTTGAAATTTTCAACTTTCAAGTGTCATGAAGTGGTTTGTGCGAACATTTATCCATCAATATCCTAGAAATTAATCTTAAATTTCATGGCTACTGTATGCAAAATTACAACGTTTGCGTGGAAGGGCATAACTAGTGTTAAATGGCAATCTGGGTGTGTATGGGTGTGGGCTATTATGTGTTACATTACAGGATACTTGCTAGTCTAATTAGTTCCCATGTGAATTTCCTTTTCATTTCTGTGTAAATATATAGGGATTGATTTTTTAAGGGTCAATAAATTTAATTCCTCTTAATCTTAAATAGTTTACTCGAACATATTCAATTGCCAAGCAAAGTGCACCACCACGCATTGGCTTCAAACATAATTAGTTTTTTTATACCATGAGGACATCTAATAACGCCTTTTCCTCTTTGTTCTTCTCCTTTGGTCTACACCTTTTTATCTTGGCTTTTAGATTCTCGAGGATAATCAACAACACAAAGTCCCCCTCATTCACTTACTCACATCTCCAGGGTAAGATACTAGTCCTTGACCGCTTCCCATATACCTTCTTTCAAGTACTGAAAAATCCAAAAGGGCGAGGCCCGAAACCTACCTGATTACAAGACAAGGCTAAAGGCGAGTGATCCGAATGAATCTGTGTGGCTGCCACAAAGTTTGCGTTAGGCCACACCGACATGACTCCGTCACAAACTAGAACCCGATCGATCTTGTTGGGACTACACCTATCACTGGACATAAATGTGAAACCCAGACTCCGTCACAAACTAGAACCTGATCTATCTCTTGCTGAGACTAGACCCATCGCTGGACACAAACGTGATAGAATTAGCTCCAATTGGACTCTTGTTTTTCATTTCTATGGAAATATTTTTGGCTACATTTATAACGGAATGATAACCTTTAATCCTCTCATCTTTATTTAGTTTCCACAAACAACTTCTACTGAGCAAGTGCACCACAACCTGTTGGATCTAAACATCAATTATTTTCTTATTTTTTAAACATGTGAATATGAAACAAGTATACATTTTGAATTCTATTTGTTCTAGTGCAAGATTCCGAAATAACTTCTTGCTCTTAGAAAGTTTTCTGGCTGAGTGCCTAAAAATCATTCACATACTAAACTAGTGACAAGTGGGTCGTAAGATTTTGTTTTCCAACTCTTTAAATGCAGAAGCTTAATTAACATAACACCGGACCCTTTGCAATATTATTTTGGCATGAATTTACTGGTTTCATCTTTGTCCTTTACCGCGTTCCGTGGTTAACATCTTTCTTTCTGTATGATGAGTACAGGTTTTTTTAATGCTAAAAGAACATAATGTCTTAAATCCTCATGGTGTTATTTAGTATTTGTTTTTTCAAGTTTCAATTGTCATCAAGTGTTGTGTGCTAACACTTACCTATCAATATCCTAGAACTTAATCATAAATTTCATGGTTGTTGTAAGTTGTGTGTAAAATTACAATGTATGTGTGGATGGGCTAAACTAGTGGTCAAATGGCAATCAAGGTGTGCATGGGTGTGGGTTGTTATGCGTTACATTAGAGGCTACATGTTTGTCTAATTAGTTCCCATAGAATTTTCCTTTTCAATTCTATGTATATATATTGGTATAGATTTTTTAAGGTTTGATGAATTTTTAATTCCTCTTATGCTTCAATAATTTCCTCAAACAATTTCAACTGCCAATAAAAGTACACCACCACAAGTTAGCTTCAAACATAAATAGTGTTTTAAGCAGTGACGGCATCTGAAAACGCCTTTGGCTCCGTTAAGTTTCTAAGGTTATTCGTATTTTCTATATATTGTAACCTACTTATTCAATAATATTTAAAATCAATAACCGTAGAAACTTAATTGAGCCAGTGGCCCATAGTCTAAAATTTGTTTTTCTCCTTTGCTCTCCACCATTTTATCTTGGCTTTTGGATTTTTGAGAATAATCGACAGCACCAAGTCCCCCTCGGTCACATATCTGGGTAAAACATCGAGTCCTAGACACTTCTTATGTACCATCTTTCAAGAGTTAAAAATTCGAAAAGGATGAGGCCCGAGTGATCCGAATGAATATGTGTGGCTGCCATAACGTTTGTGTTAGGTCACTCCAACATGTCTTGTTGCGACTAGACCCATTGCTAGACATAAATGTTAAACCCAAACTCCACAAACTAGAACCCGATAGACTACTACTAGATTCATCGCTAGACGTAAAAATTAGCTCCCATTGGACTTCTTTTTCATTTCTATGAAAATATATTTGGATAGGATTCAAACCTACATCATGATTTTATCTTTTAAACATGTGAATATGAAACAAGTATACATTTCGGATGCTATTTCCTCTAATGCAAGATTCCGAAATACTATGTTTGCTCTTCGGAAGTTGTCTGGTGTGTGCCTAAAAATCATTCACTAAACTAGTGACAAATTGGTCATTGGAAGTTTTATTTTTGAAAAATTTAAAAGCCGCAGATTAATTAACATGACACACGACATGTTACAATATTATTTTTCACGGGTTTCATCTTTGTCCTCTACCCGTTTCATGATTAACATCTTTATTTCTGTATGATTTAGTTCTTAAATCCTAACACAAATACTTGCCCTTGGAAAGACGGGTACACGTTTTTTTAAATGTTAAGCGGACACAATATGTCTTAAATCATCACAATTCAATTTCAAATGAACATATATTTACAATAAAGCGTTGAAAACATACTGTTGTTACATAAATGTAAAACAATTTATACACTATTACATAGATTATATAAGCTGCATCACAACACACAATTCCAAAGCAACAATATACAAACAATGAGCATTTCAATCTATTAAGGTGAACCTTGTTTATGAGGATTTATCTTATTTTTATTCTTCAAATTCTTAGCCAATTTAGTAGCAGAACTTGCCATAGTCTCACCCATCATCGTGGAAACATGCTTCTTTTTTGGAGGGATAACGCTTGGTGGTTTCTCCTTTGTCTTCCCTCCTCCCTTTGTGTTTTTGTGGTAGCTATCTCCTTGCGCTTTGTCTGCCATTGATTTTCTTTTGCCAAGCTTTTCCCAATCACCGTAGACTATTGTTGTGTATCAAACAAAACAACCTTAGCAATTCACAAAGGATGATATGTTAGGTTATATACATGTAAAGTTCCCCACATCCTAGAACTTACAAATATTTTTCTTTCTTCTTGTTGGGTAATTTACATAGTTTGTTTGCGCTTGCTATAAGTTATTTAGTATATTTGAAATTTTCAACTTTCAAGTGTCATGAAGTGGTTTGTGCGAACATTTATCCATCAATATCCTAGAAATTAATCTTAAATTTCATGGCTACTGTATGCAAAATTACAACGTTTGCGTGGAAGGGCATAACTAGTGTTAAATGGCAATCTGGGTGTGTATGGGTGTGGGCTATTATGTGTTACATTACAGGATACTTGCTAGTCTAATTAGTTCCCATGTGAATTTCCTTTTCATTTCTGTGTAAATATATCGGGATTGATTTTTTAAGGGTTAATAAATTTAATTCCTCTTAATCTTAAATAGTTTACTCGAACATATTCAATTGCCAAGCAAAGTGCACCACCACGCATTGGCTTCAAACATAAATAGTTTTTTTATACCATGAGGACATCTAATAACGCCTTTTCCTCTTTGTTCTTCTCCTTTGGTCTACACCTTTTTATCTTGGCTTTTAGATTCTCGAGGATAATCAACAACACAAAGTCCCCCTCATTCACTTACTCACATCTCCAGGGTAAGATACTAGTCCTTGACCGCTTCCCATATACCTTCTTTCAAGTACTGAAAAATCCAAAAGGGCGAGGCCCGAAACCTACCTGATTACAAGACAAGGCTAAAGGCGAGTGATCCGAATGAATCTGTGTGGCTGCCACAAAGTTTGCGTTAGGCCACACCGACATGACTCCGTCACAAACTAGAACCCGATCGATCTTGTTGGGACTACACCTATCACTGGACATAAATGTGAAACCCAGACTCCGTCACAAACTAGAACCTGATCTATCTCTTGCTGAGACTAGACCCATCGCTGGACACAAACGTGATAGAATTAGCTCCAATTGGACTCTTGTTTTTCATTTCTATGGAAATATTTTTGGCTACATTTATAACGGAATGATAACCTTTAATCCTCTCATCTTTATTTAGTTTCCACAAACAACTTCTACTGAGCAAGTGCACCACAACCTGTTGGATCTAAACATCAATTATTTTCTTATTTTTTAAACATGTGAATATGAAACAAGTATACATTTTGAATTCTATTTGTTCTAGTGCAAGATTCCGAAATAACTTCTTGCTCTTAGAAAGTTTTCTGGCGAGTGCCTAAAAATCATTCACATACTAAACTAGTGACAAGTGGGTCGTAAGATTTTGTTTTCCAACTCTTTAAATGCAGAAGCTTAATTAACATAACACAAGACCCTTTGCAATATTATTTTGGCATGAATTTACTGGTTTCATCTTTGTCCTTTACCGCGTTCCGTGGTTAACATCTTTCTTTCTGTATGATGAGTACAGGTTTTTTTAATGCTAAAAGAACATAATGTCTTAAATCCTCATGGTGTTATTTAGTATTTGTTTTTTCAAGTTTCAATTGTCATCAAGTGTTGTGTGCTAACACTTACCTATCAATATCCTAGAACTTAATCATAAATTTCATGGTTGTTGTAAGTTGTGTGTAAAATTACAATGTATGTGTGGATGGGCTAAACTAGTGGTCAAATGGCAATCAAGGTGTGCATGGGTGTGGGTTGTTATGCGTTACATTAGAGGCTACATGTTTGTCTAATTAGTTCCCATAGAATTTTCCTTTTCAATTCTATGTATATATATTGGTATAGATTTTTTAAGGTTCGATGAATTTTTAAACATTGAGCTTGTAACGGAACCTTTCATACGTATTAATACAAGTGGTGTTAATCGGTGAAGATTGTGTGTTGTGTTTGTGCTTGTTCTATCTCGGTTTGCATGCTAGCTTGGATTCCGCACTTGCTAGTGTGTTAGATATAACAAGGAATAGGTTTGACCTCAACCTCCAAGGGACCTACAAGTGGTATCAGAGCCGTGGCTCTTTTCCTTGTTAAAAACCGAGTTTATACAAGACTTTGGAGTGTTTTGGACAAAAACTCATATGGTTTAGCACCCGTTTTTAGTGTTTTTCTTGCATTTCTTGACGTAAAAACGTGTTCTAAACTTACCGGGTGTGTTAAAAGACGGGTTGGGTAACTTAAAAACTTGTTTTTAAGAAATTTGGTGATTTCCGGCCAAATTCCGGCTTACTCCGGTGACCGGTTTCTGGTTTAGAACCTTGTTTTTCGTGATAATATTTTATTGTTCAAATCTGTTTTGGCAGAAAGTATGGTCTGAACATACCTTCTGCCGAAAGTTTCTACCAACCCATCAACTTTTTCACCAACCTGTCACTTTTGTCAACTGTGTCAGTGCAGATCGAAGGATATCCTTCGAAGTCGAAAGATCATCTTTCGATCAAGGGAGGTTCGATAGATAATCATCCTTCGAACATCCTTCGAAGTCGGTGACTTATCCTTCGTTCCAAGGAATCTTTTCGAAGCATACATCTTTCGGTCTACAGTTCTTTTTCGAAAGATAAGGATCCTTCGTTTGGAGAATCTTTCGAAATCATTGTTCGAAATTCAACAGTGATCTTTCGAACACTGTTGATCCTTCGAACAAGTCTTGATCTTTCGAACTTAGTCTGTTTATGTTTAACAAGTTTGTGATTTTCAGGTATTATTATTCTTGATCAAAAATGAATCCAAGATGGGGTACTCCGGTAAATACAGAGATGTATTTTGGTACTCCGTCTCCGGATCCCGCATCGGTATCTTCTCAAGCTAATGCAATTTCTACCGGTCAATGGGCATTCGTATCAAATCAAGCTCCAAGTATTCAAAGCATTCTCTTAAGCGAGAGCGAAACCGGAAGTTTGAATCGGCCTCCAAAGTTGATGCACTTATACGAATATCCAGGATGGATTGACAGATTTCATACATACGTCCTTGGACAAAATACAGAATTGTGGTTGCGGTTCATCACAGATTTCGATCAAACAATAGAGGTTGCCGCATCATCTGCTGCTACGTTTGCAGATCTTACGGAAGATCAGAAGAAGGTCTATGATTTGGAAAAGAAGGCATATGCCATTCTCACTCAGGCTTTAAGTAAAGATATTTATCATCAATTTGTCAGTTACAAGACAACGAAGAGGTTGTGGGACGCGTTGAAGACAAGGGGCGTAGGAAATGAAGCGACACGTCAATTGAGACGTGAGTTGCTAAAGAAAGAGTTTGATGGTTTTACTCGTATGGAGAATGAATCTTTAGGAGATTTGAAAAGTCGATTTAATCATTTGCTGACTGAATTGGCAAATTTTGAGGTTGTTACAACTCCAGCAGAGATTGTGAAAAAGTTTGCAGATGCGTTGCCACCTCAATGGAATACTTTCTTGGAAATCATGAAGTACAATGGCACTTTAGCTACAACAACCTTCAATGACTTTGAGGTTGTTCAACTCCGACAGTTTGAAAGTTTTAACAATTTTTATCAATTTTAACTTTCAAAACTTGCAAATTTCGACCGTTTATGAAGATTTAGTCGTTTTCGGTTTTCGTTCAGGTTTCAGGTAACGAAGACTCGAGCTCCAACATCGTACGATCGAAAATAAAACAGAAATAAAATCTTTTTGGCTTTTATAAAGTTTATATTAAAACACACCTAAAATCTTTTTGGTATTTTGAATATTTCAAATTTAAAGACTGAAAGCAGTAAGTAAATATATACAAAGATGCAGAAACGAAAAGCAGTAAATAAATATTTACAGACATTCTTTTTGCGAGTTTCGAGGGTAAGAGAATCATATCAGTGTACGGTCATGTCAAAACGCTCTTGTTGTTCAATTAATTAACATTAAGATAAGCATCCTATAAAGATTATCGGTATTGTTGTCCACATAAACTCAACTTATCATTTGTAATCATGGCGAGGGGATACGTTAAGGTATGATTTATACTTACCGACCGGTGTTCATCCACATCACGACACATTCCCGTATCAAGGTATGCACGAGGATTCATCTTACCGGTGAGTATACCGATTATCATCTGTTTGACCGTATATGATGTGAGATTCTCACTTATTTTGATTGAAAACAAGCCCTATGTGATAGAATCACTTATTGATGAGGAACTTGTTTTTCATATGCATGAGGGCACAAGAGCAAGTCCGTGAACAGGTGTTGATACATATTTTGTGGACACGACTCGGCTCGGTTCAACTCAGCTCAGTTGAAAGGACGTCAGAGACTTGAAGACACGAAGATACAAAACGATGTCTTGTGTTAGTCTGAGTTACGTCTTAGGTTTGTTGTTATGTGCGTTTCGATGTAAGTTTGACCAAGTCAACCATCCTCCGGTTTGACTTGGCCAAACAGTTAGCACATTGTTTGTTTGATGTGTGTGTGTCGAAGGATGTCATCGAAGGATGGTTTGTATCCTTCGATGACCTCGAAAGACAACCTTCGATGGATACATATGGACCTCGAAGGATATCATCCTTCGAGGTATGTATGGATCCTTCGGTAGATTTCTGGTCGACAGATGATCTTTCGATCAGTCTGCCTGATCCTTCGACCAGATTACCTTATCCTTCGACCATACGTGATGTGTCGGGTATAAATACCCATGTTGTGTGTTCATTTCAAACTAGAACACCAGAGAGAACACGAGGGAGGCTTCATTGTGAAAACAGAACACTGAGAGCATTCTGTTGGACAGCACACACACACGAGAGAGAGAGAGTTTATAGAGTACATCTGTAAACATTGAGCTTGTAACTGGACCTTTCATTCGTATTAATACAAGTGGTGTTAATCGGTGAATATTGTGTGTCGTGCATTTGCGTGTTCTATCTCGGTTTGGCTTTCTCGGTTGGATTCCGCACAACCGAGTTGGTTTGTACACAAGGATTAGGCGACTAGATCCTCCCCTAGCCGGACCTACAAGTGGTATCAGAGCCTTGGCTCTTCTCCTTGTTAAAACCGAGTGTTTTTCGGGTGTGTTTCGAGTTTTTGAAGTTTATATTTTTCTTGAAAAATTCTGTTTAAAGCTTCAAAAATCATCGTATTTTGCTGAAAGTTGTTATAAAAACCTGTTTATTCTTCATTTTCACATGTTAAACATTGGTTTTTAGTGAAGTTTCGGCCAAATTCGTGTTCGGAAAGTTGTCGGTTTACCGGAAAATTCAAATTTTCTGGGTTTGTTCTTCATATCTTCAACTAATATTCAAGTGTTCTTCAAAGTTTTATATATTTTGATCTTGGTTAATTATTTTCGAAAGTTGTTTGTGCATTGGGAAGGGATAATTGATTAAAATTGTCAACCCAAATCTGATTTTGGCAGAAAGTTGGGTCTGAACATACCTTCTGCCGAAAGTTGTGCACCAACCCGTCACCTTTCTCACCAACCTGTCAACTTTGTGTCAGTGTGTCAGAGCTCATCGAAAGATATCCTTCGAAGTCGAAAGATCATCTTTCGATCAAGGAGGTTCGACAGATACCCATCCTTCGAACATCTTTCGAAGTCAGTGAGTTATCTTTCGAGCCAAGGAATCTTTTCGAAGGATATATTGTTCGAGCTACTGTTACATTTCAAAAGATAAGGATCCTTCGGCTTGGAGAATCTTTCGAAGTCATTGTTCGAAATTCAACAGTGATCTTTCGAACACTGTTGATCCTTCGAACAAGTGTCTATCTTTCGAACAAGTGTTTATCTTTCGATCCTTATTTGTTTAAGATTAACAGTTGTGTTTTTCAGTTGTGTTTTGCAGGTCTTTCGATCCCTGATCTTTCGGCTGTTGATCTTTCGGCTGTTTGTTTCCCTTCAACATTTTAACATAGTTTGTGAAAATTAATTTTAAAAAGGGAAAACTTGTTTTTCAATTTTTAAATCAATCTTCACTTAATATATTAATTTTTATAAAATGGGAACAAACGGTGAGTGGTGGACTCAATTGACTTCGACTCCACAATCATCAGCTACGCAATCTGAGCCAGATTTCGACAAAACTGCATGGATGCGAGCTATTGCCCCATCTCAAGCTGCAATGATAACTGCAAATCAATGGGCATTGGTCACAAATCAAAGCAGCAGCATTCAATCTATGATGCAGAACGACAGTGAAACTGGTACAAGCACAAAACCGCCAAAGTTAAATCACATCAATGATTGGGGATGGTGGAAAGAAAGGCTGAGAACTTATGTTCAGGGGGAAGGTCAAGATCTATGGATGTGTTTCTTCACTCCATTTGATAATGATTTGGAAGTTGCAGGATCTAATCCACAAACTTACAGCACTCTGTCTGATGAAGATAAGAAGAAATTTGAGTTAGAAAAGAAAGCATTCATGATTCTCACACAAGCTCTTAACAGAGACATTTACCACCAGTTTGTTTACTGCACGACTACTAAAAGCTTGTGGGATATGCTCACGTTACGATGTGAAGGAAATGCTCAATCAAGAAAGATCAAGCAAGATTTACTGAAGAAAGAGTTTGAAGGTTTCACGTGTATGGAGAATGAGACTTTGGCAGAGTTATCAACAAGGTTCCATCACCTGTTGAGCGAGATGTTTGCTTTTAAAGTCACTGCCACTCCACAAGAAATAGTGAAGAGATTTGCTGATAGCTTACCAGCAAAGTGGAGCAGTTATCTTGAAATTCTCAAAGAAAATGGTGTTTTAGACACAATCACCGTTTATGATTTAATTCAAAAATTGGAGAACAAGGATGTGGAAGAAAAGCTTAAGGCAAAAAGAACACTAACTCCTCAAAGTCCAGAGATGTACTTTGGGATTGCAGGAGGCATCAGTGGAGAAAAACCAGTTTCTCAACACGCGAAGCTTCAAACAGCTTTCATCTCAAACACCGGACCATCAACAACAGATCAGTTTGATCCTTCAGCATACTCGATGTATCCAAGACAAAATTCTTCTACTCAACAACAGTATGTGCAACCGACAGCTCAGCAATTCACACCACCGCCTTTCTTAGATCCAAGCAGAGCTCAGAAGCAACAACCGCAACAGCAAGGATTGTATGGAAGCTCTTCAAATCTTCAAGCCACTTCCAATCCGAATACAGTCAGATTAGACACTTCCAACTTTTCCAAAGTCAGTGTCGAAATAGCCAAGGAGCATATGGAGATGTTGAACACCTTGGTTAGTGCTTATTGTGGATTGATCGCAGGTCAGATTGGGAATATCAATCTAACCAATGAAGATTATCAGCAAGTGGATAGAGATGAGTTTGAAATGATGGATATCAAATGGGCTCTTGCTAGTGCAATTCGAAGAGCAAAGGAGTTTATGGAAAGGACGGGGAGAACCAACTTGGAAAGCAAGAAAGACACCAAGTATGGGTTCGACAAGCAAGCTGTAACGTGCTTTAACTGTGGTGAACGGGGTCATTTCAAAAGGGAATGCACAAGACCAGCTCAACATGGAAATCAAAATCCCTTCAGAAATCAAGGCAACCAGCAGAACCAGAACAGGAACAATGTTCGTACGTTGATACCTGTCAACAACCAAGGCCAAGCAGGGCCATCAAATGCCAACCAGGCACTGGTGGTTCAAATAGATGAAGGTTGTGATTGGTCGCTTCAGTTGGGAAATGATGCTCCAAATGGTGGAACAGCATGTTATGCCAAAGTGACTGAGAAGGTAGTAGAACCCGTGTCTGCTGGTGAATCTTCAGAAGATGAAGATAGTTCGGGTTATAGTGGGAGCATGGATGGGGAATCACTTGATGCTGGTGATTTATCAAGTGATGCTTTAGATTTGAAGGTTGATGAACTTTTGGCTGAAGCTGAAGTATTATGCAAGAGGAGATCTATTCTCTGCCAGAAATCTGCCGGAACTTCCGAGAAGCTTGCTAAGTTCTTCTCTGAAGATGGATCTTTTTCTTTCCATTCAGCCTTTACGGCTAATGTTGACAGTTCATCAAGTCAGGTATGTGATACTAATTCTGACTCTAATTCTGTTCCTGTTGAATGTGCTAAGTGCTTAGAATATGCAGAAAAGGAAAGTCAGTTTGAAATCACACACAAACACAATCAAGAATTGATTGTTGATCTTTCTAAAGCAACTGAAGCTAACTTGTTTTTAACCAGAAATGAAAAGGAGTTTAAAGCAACAATTGCGTCATTAAAACATGATGTTTCTGAATTACAAAAGGCTGTTTTGCGAAAACAACATGCTAACAATGATCGTATTGACACAATTGAAAAACAAATGGTAGAGTTAGCAACAGCTCGATGTGAATGTGAGACAATTAAGCAGAAATTGGAAAGCTATTCCAATTCCCGCTATGTTTTGGATCACATTATTGATGTTCAAAAGAAAAAGGGGGATAAGAAGTGTATGGGATTCAAATCATGTCCTCCCCCAATGAATCACAATTACTCCAAATTGCCTGATGACGAGGATATGCCCCGTTTTGAACCTACTGTGCCACTCAATCTAGATGATTTTGCAGCAGGCCTCGGGTTCACAACTGGTACATCATCCTCGGGTCAATCAGAATCTGAGAATGTGACAGATTCAGATTCATCATGTGTTAAGGAACAGAGTCCTCCCATTGTTGAGGATACTGATTCTTCGGATGATGAATCTGATTCATCGGATGTTGAATCTGTAGAAATTGTGAAACAACAGTCTAACTCGGTTACAACAGATATTCCAATTGAGAATCACATCTTGTGTGATCCACCAGTGAAACCGAGTGAGACTGAAACGTCAAAAGCAATGGATTCCATTGTATCTAGCCTTGAAGGGAATGATTTGTTGTACACGCTCAAAGGAGATGACAACATCTACTCTAACAAAGATTTTCCAATTAAAAATGTAAATCAAGATTTAATTGAGCAAATTTTTGAAGGATGTATTGATAAGTTTTTGGGGAACAAAAGTGGCAAAGTTACCGTCACTCAATGTGATCCAATTCCGTGTGAACAAATTATAAAACAATACGGAAACCAAAAACTACCAATTGAGCGAAAACAACAAGTCAACTCCGGAAAGGGTAAGGTACAGGGAAAGAAGGCTCAGAACAAGAATGTTCAAGCACTTAAAGTTCAGCAGCAAAAGGTGCAAAACAAAAGAGCTTCTGTTAAGAAGCGAGAACCGAAAGTGAACTTTGTTGGATCCAAGGGTACAGATAAACTTGAAACATTTCAGGATAAATCTAACATTGATTTTGTAAAACAAGTTAGAATTTTAAAACGAAATGATCAGAATAATTACACCCAACACACAAACGGATGTGATTTAGGTCCAAGTACATCTAGATCACAAAGTTCATTGTCTGGTTCTCCGTCTGGTCATCAACATGTTTCTCCGAGGTTTGTAGAGCGGAGAATGTGTTTTGAGTGTGGCACAGTTGGGCACATTGTAAGATACTGCCCATACCTGCAAAAGCTGAAGGCAAAAACGAGTGCTCCCCAAGAAACCAATTACCAAAAACGATCTGTTTCCCCGAAACAAGACCCACGTGTTTTGAAAGAAAGGGAAAAGAAGTTAAAGCAAATGAATCGAAAGGTAATTGAGAAGGCCTTAAAATCAGAGGTCAAAGAAGAAAAACCTGTACAAGAAAAACCTAAAACTGTAAAACCAGTAAATGCTAAAGCAATAAATTCAAATACTGGTAAAGGACAAACGGCTTGGAAGCAAAAACAGGTAATTCAATCAGGGGGAGCACCACAGGTTCTTTTTCCTAATCATCAAGTGATTGAAATCACTTTTCTTGATGATCAAGGACGACCCAAGTCCACAAAGGCTTGGGTCCCCCTCTCCAACTAATCTCTGAGTGAGTGTGCAGAATGTTCCAGGAGGAACTATTGATAATCGTAAGATTGTTGATAGTGGAGCGTCCATGCACAAAATAGGCAACAGAAGAAATTGCTGCCTTTGATGGAGAGAAAATGAAAAAGAAAACAGAAGTGTCTGTTGAAAGAGTTTGAAAAACTTCGACAAATTGAAAATCATTCCAATGTTTGATTGTTCAAGGCTTTGATCGGGTCCCCAGGATAGATTCAAATCAAAATGTACGCACCTGCAGCACGTCTGAAGTTCAAAATCAACAAGATGAACGTGCAGTGTACATTTCTTCGTGGTGTGATTGAAGAAAATGTGTTTGTTGAACAAACCAACCGGGTGTGCGGATGCCTTGGCATGGATTGGACAACCGCACACTACTTCTGAAAGAGAAAGACAAAAAACCTTCGCTGGTGCAATGTGGAAGACCAGCCGGACCCAAAGGTTTATGATCTTGTTGCTGTCAAGAGACTTCTCAGTAGCTACAAAGAATCGACTTTGAAATCCACACCGGGTGGATATCCAGTTTGGGAGAGCACTCAGTTCCTTGCAATGCACGAAGCAGTTGCAGGATACGGTTTTAAAATTCTAATCTCTCCTTTACTTGTCGTTATTTAAGCTACTTTATAAATTGTTATCCTCTCGCAGCACTCTTTGGCCAGGCAATGGTGTCATGGTCCACACCGCAAATCGACATGCCAACTGATTTTTCCAAAATTCGAAAAATCTTTTCAAATTAAAAATTAATTTTGGTAAACAGCATTGAGGTAAAACATGAGTTAACCAACATCGGAAAGTCATTTTTGTAAATACCTTTGTGTTTTAAATTTTATCTTAGTTTATTGATTTTAGGGGGAGTAAATCCAAAATTTGAAAAATCCAAAAACATCGAAAAAATTTCAAAAGCACAAAAACAATAGAAAAAAAAAATGAGTTTCCTGGCGAGAAAAAGAGAAAATGATAGTACATCAGTGGTCTGTCCAAACCTTAAATGAAATATGTTAAGCAGCTCTATATAAGATGTATCGGTAGGCTCACAATCATTTTAAAGTGTGCAGGGTGATATAAATCTTAAATCGACTGAAGACTGGGTGGGAACCATTCATTGGCATATGGTCTTGGTACCGAAATTTCGTTTGAGAGATTGCCGAGGTTCTGAGATATTCGGTCTTTATGATGCTTATCATATGGGTATCATGGTTGTATCTTTTACCGAAAAATAACGGGGACGCAAGTCTAGATCTTCCATGATACTATACATACGTGTACATATTGCATTCGACCTCAATAAGTGATCAACAATCACATGTCCCTCAAAATAAGTGATAATATATCACATTTATCCGGGAGTCAAGTTCGTCTCTCTGCTGTACGAAAGTACTGACCTGTTCACGGACTTGCTCCTGTGCCCTCATGCATCGAAAATCAAGTTCCTCATCAATAAGTGATTATATCACATAGGGCTTGTTTTCAATCAAAATAAGTGAGAATCTCACATCATATACGGTCAAACAGATGATAATCGGTATACTCACCGGTAAGATGAACTCTCGTGCATACCTTGATACGGGAATGTGTCGTGATGTGGATGAACACCGGTCGGTAAGTATAAATCATACCTTAACGTATCCCCGCGCCATGATTACAAATGATAAGATGAGCTTAAGTGGACAACAATACCGATAATTGTTATAGGATGCTTATCTTAATGTTAACTAATAGAACAACAAGAGCGTTTTGACTTGACCGTACACTGATATGATTCTCTTACCCTCGAAACTCGCAAAAAGAATGTCTGTAGATATTTATTTACTGTCTTCAGTTTATGTATCTTTGTATATATTTATTTATTGTTTTCCGTCTTTACGTTTGAAAAATGAAAAATTTCAAAAAGATTTTAGGTGTGTTTTAATATAAACTTTATAAAATCCAAAAAGATTTTGCTTCTAGTTTATTTTTGATTGACTGATGTTGGAACTCGAGTCTATCCTACCCAAAATCCTGATCGTAAGCCGGAAAACAATTGCATCTTCATAAACTGTCGAAGTTAACGAATTTTGAAAGTTAAAGGATTAACATTGATCATTTTCTAAACTTTCAAACTGTTGTCGGTTGGTGTTTGATTGAGATTTGATCTCATATGTGTCGTTTGTTTAAATGTTAACTATATTCCAAGCGGTTGTTCTCATTATGCGTTTAGCTTTCTTGCATGTGCAGATGCTAAAGGCGAGGAGAACATGGTCGATGACAAGCTTCGGAATGAAGACACGAAGTGGAGGCACTCAAAGGATAAAATGATCGAGTTGCCGCTGACCCTTCATCAACACCACAAGGATCTGAAGAATTGACAAGTCAAAAGATTCGCGAGCATGACTCAATGGAGAGTTCAATCTAAGGGGGAGTTTATTGACACACTACCTAAACAAAAAGGGGAGTTTGTTGATACACTTCCTACTTACGACACGTGAAGACTTTGAAGATCCTCCGACGTGGAAGACATTGAAGTTGAACCTCACGAGTAGCGTCCAAGGGGGAGTTTGTTGATACATATTTTGTGGACACGACTCGGCTCGGTTCAACTCAGCTCAGTTGAAAGGACGTCAGAGACTTGAAGACACGAAGATACAAAACGATGTCTTGTGTTAGTCTGAGTTACGTCTTAGGTTTGTTGTTATGTGCGTTTCGATGTAAGTTTGACCAAGTCAACCATCCTCCGGTTTGACTTGGCCAAACAGTTAGCACATTGTTTGTTTGATGTGTGTGTGTCGAAGGATGTCATCGAAGGATGGTTTGTATCCTTCGATGACCTCGAAAGACAACCTTCGATGGATACATATGGACCTCGAAGGATATCATCCTTCGAGGTATGTATGGATCCTTCGGTAGATTTCTGGTCGACAGATGATCTTTCGATCAGTCTGCCTGATCCTTCGACCAGATTACCTTATCCTTCGACCATACGTGCTTTGTCGGGTATAAATACCCATGTTGTGTGTTCATTTCAAACTAGAACACCAGAGAGAACACGAGGGAGACTTCATTGTGAAAACAGAACACTGAGAGCATTCTGTTGGACAGCACACACACACACACGAGAGAGAGAGTTTATAGAGTACATCTGTAAACATTGAGCTTGTAACTGGACCTTTCATTCGTATTAATACAAGTGGTGTTAATCGGTGAATATTGTGTGTCGTGCATTTGCGTGTTCTATCTCGGTTTGGCTTTCTCGGTTGGATTCCGCACAACCGAGTTGGTTTGTACACAAGGATTAGGCGACTAGATCCTCCCCTAGCCGGACCTACAACAGGTCAGTACTTTCGTACAGCAGAGAGACGAACTTGACTCCCGGATAAATGTGATATATTATCGCTTATTTTGAGGGACATGTGATTGTTTATCACTTATTGAGGTCGAATGCAATATGTACACGTATGTATAGTATCATGGAAGATCTAGACTTGCGTCCCCGTTATTTTTCGGAAAAAGATACAACCATGATACCCAGATGATAAGCAGCATAAAGACCGAATATCTCAGAACCTCGGCAATCTATCAAACGAAATTTCGGTACTAAGACCATATGCCAATGAATGGTTCCCACCCAGTCTTCAGTCGATTTAAGTTTATATCACCCTGCACACTTTAAAATGATTGTGAGCCTACCGATACATCTTATATAGAGCTGCTTATCGTTTTTCATTTAAGATTTAAAGAGGTTTGGACAGACCACTGATGTACTATCATTTTCTCTTTTGCTCGCCAGGAAACTCATTTTTGTTTTTCTATTGTTTTTGTGCTTTAGAAATTTTTTGATGTTTTTGGATTTTCAAATTTTGGATTTACTCCCCCTAAAATCAACAAACTAAGATAAATTTAAAACACAAAGGGTATTTACAAAAAATGATTTTCCGATGTTGGTTTACTCTTGCTTGACCTTAATGCCGTTTACCAATAATAAATAGTCAAATCTTGATTTATCAAAAGCTTTGGTAAAAAGGTCGGCACGTTGGTCATCGGTGTGGACGTAAGCAACATCGATTAGCCTTTTCTCAAAGCAATCACGTATGAAATGATACTTAATGTCGATGTGCTTAGTTTTTGAATGCTGCACAGGATTTTTAGTGATCTGTAAGGCAGCAGAATTATCAACGTAAATAGGAGTAGTTAGGAATTCAAAACCGTAGTCGCGCATTTGTTGTTGGATCCATAGGACTTGGGAGCAACAACTTGAGGCAGCAATGTATTCAGCTTCGCATGTTGATGTAGCGACGCACGTCTGCTTCTTGCACTGCCATGTGACTAGGCGATTTCCCAAAAACTGACATCCAGCCGTTGTGGATTTGCCGTCGATTTTGCATCCGCCAAAATCAGAATCACTGAATGCAATCAAGTCAAAGTTATTATCCCTAGGGTACCATAGACCGGTGTCAGGGTAACCCTTCAAATAACGAAAAATCCTTTTTACAGCTGCAAGATGTGAGGCCTTCGGGTTGACTTGATATCTGGCAAGCAGGCACGTTGGGTACATTATATCTGGTCTTGATGCTGTGAGGTACATAAGAGATCCGATCATCGCGCGGTAGTACGAGGGGCTAACAGCTTCACCCTTCAAGTCTGGAGTAATTCCGTGATTTTGCGGCAATGGGGTACCGATGGGCGTTGCATCAGACATCTGGAACCGGCTCAAGATGTCACCAACATATTTAGTCTGATGGATGAATATCCCAGACTCGGTTTGTTGTACTTGTAGGCCCAAAAAGAAAGTCATTTCCCCCATAGCACTCATCTCGAATTTATCCTGCATAATGCGCTCGAAATTCCTACACAAAACATCATTAGTAGAACCAAATATAATATCATCAACGTATACCTGAACCAGTAGAAGATCTCCATCTTGTTCTTTGACGAAAAGAGTACAATCGATAAGACCTCTGCGAAATCCATTCTCCAGCAAATAATTAGATAAGGTTGCGTACCAAGCTCGCGGTGCTTGATGTAGACCATATAGAGCTTTGTTGAGCAACCAAACCCGATCGGGATGGATAGGATCTTCAAAACCTGGAGGCTGTTCGACGTACACCTCTTCTTCCACCACACCATGTAAGAATGCACTTTTCACGTCCATCTGGTATACCTTGAAACCTTTAAATGAGGCATAAGCCAGAAAGATCCGAATTGCTTCTAGACGTGCAACAGGTGCATACACTTCGTTGTAGTCGATCCCTTCTATCTGACGAAAACCTTGAACGACTAGCCTTGCTTTGTTTCGAATAACGATTCCACGGTCATCCTTTTTGCATTTAAACACCCAACGGGTACCAATCTTATTGTAACCAGCAGGTTTCTCTACGAGTTTCCAGACACCAAGCTTCTGGAATTGTTGCAGTTCTTCCTGCATCGCTTCAACCCATGAGTTATCTTTCAAAGCTTCTTTCCAAGTTCTTGGCTCTTCCTGTGAGACATAACACGCGAAAGACCAATCGTTTTGTTGACCAGATTCTCGGATAGCTGCATACAAGCCTGCATTGTTGTTGTTTCGCAACATGTTTCTTGTTTGAACGCCACTTTGTACTTTTCCGATGAAGTTTTGTTGAGGATGGGTATTGTGAATCCTTGTTTCTGGATTATCTTGAACTGGAATGTTTGTACCCAGATTGTTGAGATTGAGATCAACAACTAATTCAATGCCCGGAATTGACGAAGAGGATGATGCAGTAGCTTCAGCTGTTCTAGGGACGTCCACTGGAGGTGTACCCTCTGAAGTACCATGAACTGCTGTTATTGGGGCTTCTTGATCTGCATCGAGAAATTCATCATCCTCTGAAGATTCGTTCAATTCGGTAGCATCGTGAAAATCCTCATTGTCGAGAGCATTATTGTTCACTGAAGATGGTTCTTGATTGACTATAATTGGACGAACCAACGGTGAATCTGTTGCATTGTCACTCTCGAAAAACATCCTTGCTGCAGCATTTTCTTCAACTGTTTCAACATTGATCGAATTGAAAAAGTCATCGTACTCAAACATCCATGGTTGACCAGGACATTTGACTGGTAAAGTGTGCCTTTGTACTCTGACTTCAGACCATTCCTCGACCCTTTTAGTCTCTAGATTCTAGACTCTTAAGTTCGGGGTGGAATACCCAAGAAAGTATCCTTCAATTGCTCTTGCCCCAAACTTTCCATTAGGATCGATTATTGTGCACGGAGCTCCAAACGGTTCAAGATATGACAAATCTGGTTTCCGTTTGTTAATAAGCTCAAAGCAGGTCTTGTTGTGCCTTTTGACTGTAAGGACTCGGTTCAACGTATAACATGCAGAGGCCACAGCTTCAGTCCAGAATGGAATCGGCAATTGTGACTCTACCAACATAGTCCTAGCAGTCTCGATCAATGTGCGGTTTTTACGTTCAGCGACGCCATTCTGTTGAGGAGTATAAGCTGCACTAAATTCGTGAAGAATACCTTTTGAAGTACAAAACTCCGCCATGGCATGGTTTTTAAATTCAGTACCATTGTCGCTACGTATCCGCCTAACCTTCAAATTATATAGATTCTCAATCTGAATGATCAAGTTTTTGATAATACCGAAGGTTTCACTCTTATGTGCCATGAACGCCACCCAAGAAAATCTTGAATAATCATCAGTTATCACAAGGCAGTATTGATCATTCCTAATACTTTTGTGCTTGACAGGACCAAACAAATCCATGTGCAAACGTTCAAGAGGAACAGCCACCGTGTTGATTTTCTTTGAAGGATGTCGCTTCTTCGTTTGTTTTCCTTTCTGGCACGAGACACAGATGTCTTGAAGATGGAAGTTTTTAAGAGGAACACCATTCACTAATTCATTTGACACCAAATGATTCATTTTGCGTAAGTGAATGTGACCCATTCGTCTGTGCCAAGAGATTGAGTCTTTTTCTGTGGCTTTGGAAACGAAACAAGTTGCTTGTGCAGACGTTGTAATAGCTTGGCTCATATCAAGGACATACAGATCATTTATCCTTGGAGCCGATAAGAGAATCCATTCTTTTGGAATTTTGAAGCCGGGTTTCAGCACATAACATCCATTTGCATCAAAGTGTACTGAGAACTGCTTATCACAAATTTGAGAAACACTAAGAAGATTGTGATCAAGTTGTTGTACAAAGTTGATCTTATCGAAGCTAACAACCCCGTTGGAAATCATTCCTTCACCCGTAATATATCCGCCTTTATCTCCAGCAAAAGCAACATAACCTCCTCTAATAGATTTGACGTCGTAGAGAAGCTTCATGTCGCCTGTCATGTGCCTGGATGCCCCACTATCAACAATCCAATGACTACTGATAGTTCCTCCTGGAACACCCTGCACATGAACTCACACAATTAGTTGGAGATGGGGACCCAAGCCATTGTGGTCTTGGGTCTTCCATTTTCATCAATAACAATAACTTCTATTCTTTGATGATTTGAAAATTGTGATGGTCCCCCTGAATTTTTAACTGTTTTAGGTTTCCAGGTCTGTTTTGGTTTACCAGTGTCATTCTTTAAAATTTTAACTTCATGGTTATCAGAAGTTTTTGAATTTTCTGGTTTGACAGAAACAGATGGTTTGTTAACCACATCGGTTTTAATTGCCTTTTCAATTTTCTTGACCTGTTGGCGTTTCTGTTTCTTTTCCCTTTCTTTTACAAGTCGGGGATCTTGTTTTACAGAAACAGATCGTTTGCGGTCAGTTTGGTCACGGGGATCATCTTCTTTGGCTTTTAATTTATGAAGATACGGGCAATTTCGAATGATATGCCCAATTGTACCACATTCAAAACATGATCTTCGTTCAACAAACCCCGAAGTATCATGTGGTCCTCTTGCCGATGATGAAGATGAACTTTGTGATCTCGAGGTATTAGGTTTCGAACAACTTGGTTCATTCCTTTTCATCACTGTTGCTTTCTTGACAAAATCTAAGTTAGATTGATTTTGAAATGTTTCAATTTTGTCCGTTCCCTTAGATTTCACAAAGTTCACATTCTTTTTCTTCTTTTGATTTGGCTTCCTTTGACCTTGAGTCGGTGTTTTACCTTTTGGTTTGGTATGATTTTGCTGTTTTTGCACTGTTGGTAATTTTTTATTGCCAAATTGTTTTCGAACTTCGGCCTTTGGGATAGGAGGGCACTGTGTAACTGTAACATGTGATCCTGTCTTTCCCAAAAACTTATTTGTCGAATTTTCAAAGACTTTACTGATTAATGATTGATTAACATTTTTAATAGGAAAATCTTTGTCAGAATAAATTTTATTATCACCAACAAGAGTGTACAGCAAATCCACACTCTCCGACTCTTTTGCAGACGAGGACTCAATTGCAACAGTCTTAGCGGGTTTTGCAGGAGGATCACACAGAATATGATTCTCAAGAGGTATGTCCTTTTCTTTGATTCCCGCATCAGACTTTGCTGAGTCAGTATCATCGGATTCATCATCAGAAGAATCAGTATCCTCAATCACAACTGGAGGATCCTGATTCGGTTCAGCAGTTACAAATGTATCTGCTGACACATCCGAATCTGATGATACTTCCTTCTTGTATCCTAGTCCTGTTGCAAATTCCTTAACGTCTAAAGGAACAGATGGTTCAAAGTGAGTTCTATACTCTTCATCAGGCAGAGCATCATAATTGTGTCTAACAGGTGGTGGACATTGCTTATATCCAATGCATGTGACATCCTTTTTCTCTTTCTGAACATCAATGATGTGATCCAACACATAGCTAGAGCTTAAATAGCTATCTAACTTGAGTCGGATCGCCTCACTTTCGGTTTTAACACAAGCCATTTCCTTTTGCATTACCTCAAGACGAGTTATATACAAATTAATGTCAGTTTGTTTTCTGGAAACCATTTTTGTTAGCTCGGTTTTATCTTTCTTTAATTTCTCAATCATCGATTTAAATTCCTTTTCATGGTTTTCATAAAACATGTTGGCTTCTGTGCACTTGGAAAGATCAACGGTCAACTTCTGGTTGTGAATGAATGTCACATCATATTTCTCTTGCAAAGCCTCGTGTTTGCTTTGCAATTCACACCACTTATCATTCAACGAAACATGTTTGTCTTGCAAGTCAAACAAACTAGCTTGTAAAGCATCATGTTTGCCTTGCAACTCAGACATGTTTGCATCCAAATCAGCACATCTAACATGCAATCTATCACAATTATCACAAATAGCAGCAGTGGGTTCATCGACACATACCTGACTTGATGAACTGTCGACATTAGCCATAAAGGCTGAATGGAGAGAAGACGAAGAATAAGCAGCTTGATCCACCAAAATAGATCTTCTTTCAATTCCTGCTGCAGCTTCTTCCAATAGCTCATCAATATTTGCATCGACTGACGCACTTGATGTGTCATCCACCTGATCATTGCCTGAACTCGAGGATTCTTCATCTGAACTTCCACTGTAATCAGAAGAGTCTTCATCCTCAGAAGAGTCACCACCATTGATGGAAGATTCTCCACCACTGGCGTGATTTAAATCCTTCACGACCTCAGCAAAACAAGTTGTTCCATCTGGAGCATCATTTCCCAACTGGATTGACCAATCACAACCTTCATCTACTTGAACCACAAGTGCCTGGTTGGCATTTGATGGTCCTGCTTGACTCTGGTTGTTGACAGGCACCAATGTGCGCTCATTGTTCCTTACTTGGTTCTGATTTGCCCTGTTGCCTTGACCTCTGAAAGGATTTTGGTTTCCATGTTGAGATGGCCTCGTACATTCACGTTTGAAATGACCATGTTCACCACAATTGAAACACTTAACAGCCTGCTTATCAAACCCATACTTGGTGTCTTTCTTGCTTTCCAAGCTGGTTCTGCCAGTTCTTTCCATGAAATCCTTTGCTCGTCTAACAGCACTGGCAAAGGCCCACTTGATGTCCATCATCTCCATCTCCTCTTTATCGATCTGCTGATAGTCTTCTTGAGTCAGATTGATGTTGCCAATCTGACCTTCCACTAATCCACAGTATGCGCTCACCAAAGTGTTTAGAAGCTCCATATGTTCTTTTGCTACTTCAACACTGACTTTAGAGAAACTTGAGGTGTCGAGCCGTACTGTATTTGGCTTTGATTGCTGACTAGCAGATGATGTGCTTCCATAACATGCTTGCTGTTGAGGAGGAAGTGGTTGAGGGACTGGTTCAAGTGGATTTCCATACATATCTGTTGTTGGAGGAGGAATGCCATACAAGCTAGTGCTAGACACAAACGCTGTTTGAATTGGAGCGTGTGAAGAAGGTTTTGTAGAAGTGCCAGAAGTTCCATAATACATTTCAGGATTTTGTGGCACTGGAACTCTTTTTGCCTTGAGAGTTTCTTCCTGATTCTTGTTTTCCAGGAGTTGAGCAAAGTCATTGAAGTTTGTTGTAGCTAAAGTGCCATTGTACTTCATGATTTCCAAGAAGGTATTCCATTGAGGTGGCAGTGCATCTGCAAACTTTTTCACTATCTCTGCTGAAGTTGTTACAACCCCAATATTTCCCAATTCAGTCAGCAATTGAATCGACTTGTCAAATCTCCTAAAGATTCATTCTCCATACAAGTAAAACCATCAAACTCTTTCTTTAGCAGGTCTTTTCTCAATTGACGTGTCGCTTCATTTCCTACGCCCCTTATCTTCAATGCGTCCCACAACGTCTTCGTTGTCTTGTAACTGACAAATTGATGATAAATATCTTTACTTAACGCCTGAGTAAGAATGGCATATGCCTTCTTTTCCAAATCATAGACCTTCTTCTGATCTTCCGTAAGATCTGCAAACGTAGCAGCAGATGATGCGGCAAGCTCTATTGTTTGATCAAAATCTATGATGAAACGCAACCACAATTCTGTATTTTGACCAAGGACATATGTATGAAATCTATCAAACCATCCCGGATATTCACTTAAGTGCATCAACTTTGGAGGCCTATTCAAACTTCCCGTTTCACTCTCGCTTAACAAAATGCTTTGAACACTTGGAGTTTGATTTGATACGAATGCCCATTGACCGGTAGATATAGCATTAGCTTGCGAAGATACAGGTACGGGAGATTCGGCCCATGCAGGAGATGCAGGTAAGGGAATACCCCACATCGAATTCATTTTTGATCAAGAAAAAGAATACCTGAAAATCACAAACTTGTTAAACATAAACAGATTATGATCGAAGGATCAAGACTTGTTCGAAGGATCAACAGTGTTCGAAAGATCACTGTTGAATTTCGAACAATGATTTCGAAAGATTCTCCAAACGAAGGATCCTTATCTTTCGAAAAAGAACTGTAGACCGAAAGATGTATGCTTCGAAAAGATTCCTTGGAACGAAGGATAAGTCACAGACTTCGAAGGATGTTCGAAGGATGATTATCTATCGAACCTCCTTTGATCGAAAGATGATCTTTCGACTTCGAAGGATATCCTTCGATCTACTGACACAGTTGACAAAAGTGACAGGTTGGTGAAAAGTTGATGGGTTGGTAGAAACTTTCGGCAGAAGGCAGAAGGTATGGTCAGACCATACTTTCTGCATGCAAACCAGATTTGAACAATAAAATATTACGAAAATCGAAGGTTCGAACCCAGAAACCGGTCACCGGAATTTGGCCGGAAATTACCAAACACCTTAAAAATAGATTTTTAAGTTACCCAAACCTTCCTTTAACACACCCGATAAGTTTAGAACACGTTTTTACGACTGAAAATGTGAGAAAAACACTGAAAACGGTTTCTAAACCAAGTGAGTTTTTTTGTCCAAAATACTCCAAAGCTTGTATAAAACCCGGTTTTTAACAAGGAAAAGAGCCACGGCTCTGATACCACTTGTAGGTCCCTCGGAGGTTGAGGTCAAACCTATTCCTTGTTATGTCTAACACACTAGCGAGTGCGGAATCCAAGCTAGCATGCAAACCGAGAAAGAACAAGCACAAACACAACACACAAGTCTTCACCGATTAACACCACTTGTATTAATACGTATGAAAGGTTCGGTTACAAGCTCAATGTTTACAAATGTGTTTTGCAAACTCTCTCTAACTCTCGTGTGTGTGTGGTCTGAACAGAATGCTCTCACACTTTCACCTCTCTATTCTGTCTGTCTATTTTTCTGTCTCACTTAGAAGTGAACACAATGCATGGGTATATATACCCGAACACAGCATGTCTGGTCGAAGGATCAGATAGATGATCGAACGATCATCTATCGATCTGAAACAGCTCGAAGGATCAACATGTACCTCGAAGGATGACATCTTTCGAGGTCCATCAATCGAAGGCTTATCTTTCGAGCTCATCGAAGGATCTAAACTATCCTTCGATGACACATCCTTCGACCTAAACATCTTTCAACCAATGTTCTAACTGTTTGGTCAAGTCAAACCAGGAGGATGGTTGACTTGGTCAAACTTACAAGACTAACAAAGACATCGTTTGGTATCATGACAAAATACAGACAAAGTACAGACACAAGTGAACCAACACAAGGTGTGCATGGGTGTGGGTTGTTATGCGTTACATTAGAGGCTACATGTTTGTCTAATTAGTTCCCATAGAATTTTCCTTTTCAATTCTATGTATATATATTGTTATAGATTTTTTAAGGTTCGATGAATTTTTAACTCCTCTTATGCTTCAATAATTTCCTCAAACAATTTCAACTGCCAATAAAAGTACACCACCACAAGTTAGCTTCAAACATAAATAGTTTTTTAAGCAGTGACGGCATCTGAAAACGCCTTTGGCTCCGTTAAGTTTCTAAGGTTATTCGTATTTTCTATATATTGTAACCTACTTATTCAATAATATTTAAAATCAATAACCGTAGAAACTTAATTGAGCCAGTGGCCCATAGTCTAAAATTTGTTTTTCTCCTTTGCTCTCCACCATTTTATCTTGGCTTTTGGATTTTTGAGAATAATCGACAGCACCAAGTCCCCCTCGGTCACATATCTGGGTAAAACATCGAGTCCTAGACACTTCTTATGTACCTTCTTTCAAGAGTTAAAAATTCGAAAAGGATGAGGCCCGAGTGATCCGAATGAATATGTGTGGCTGCCATAACGTTTGTGTTAGGTCACTCCAACATGTCTTGTTGCGACTAGACCCATTGCTAGACATAAATGTTAAACCCAAACTCCACAAACTAGAACCCGATAGACTACTACTAGATTCATCGCTAGACGTAAAAATTAGCTCCCATTGGACTTCTTTTTCATTTCTATGAAAATATATTTGGATAGGATTCAAACCTACATCATGATTTTATCTTTTAAACATGTGAATATGAAACAAGTATACATTTCGGATGCTATTTCCTCTAATGCAAGATTCCGAAATACTATGTTTGCTCTTCGGAAGTTGTCCGGTGTGTGCCTAAAAATCATTCACTAAACTAGTGACAAATTGGTCATTGGAAGTTTTATTTTTGAAAAATTTAAAAGCCGCAGATTAATTAACATGACACACGACATGTTACAATATTATTTTTCACGGGTTTCATCTTTGTCCTCTACCCGTTTCATGATTAACATCTTTATTTCTGTATGATTTAGTTCTTAAATCCTAACACAAATACTTGCCCTTGGAAAGACGGGTACAAGTTTTTTTAAATGTTAAGCGAACACAATATGTCTTAAATCATCACAATTCAATTTCAAATGAACATATATTTACAATAAAGCGTTGAAAACATACTGTTGTTACATAAATGTAAAACAATTTATACACTATTACATAGATTATATAAGCTGCATCACAACACACAATTCCAAAGCAACAATATACAAACAATGAGCATTTCAATCTATTAAGGTGAACCTTGTTTATGAGGATTTATCTTATTTTTATTCTTCAAATTCTTAGCCAATTTAGTAGCAGAACTTGCCATAGTCTCACCCATCATCGTGGAAACATGCTTCTTTTTTGGAGGGATAACGCTTGGTGGTTTCTCCTTTGTCTTCCCTCCTCCCTTTGTGTTTTTGTGGTAGCTATCTCCTTGCGCTTTGTCTGCCATTGATTTTCTTTTGCCAAGCTTTTCCCAATCACCGTAGACTATTGTTGTGTATCAAACAAAACAACCTTAGCAATTCACAAAGGATGATATGTTAGGTTATATACATGTAAAGTTCCCCACATCCTAGAACTTACAAATATTTTTCTTTCTTTTTGTTGGGTAATTTACATAGTTTGTTTGCGCTTGCTATAAGTTATTTAGTATATTTGAAATTTTCAACTTTCAAGTGTCATGAAGTGGTTTGTGCGAACATTTATCCATCAATATCCTAGAAATTAATCTTAAATTTCATGGCTACTGTATGCAAAATTACAACGTTTGCAATGAAGGGCATAACTAGTGTTAAATGGCAATCTGGGTGTGTATGGGTGTGGGCTATTATTTGTTACATTACAGGATACTTGCTAGTCTAATTAGTTCCCATGTGAATTTCCTTTTCATTTCTGTGTAAATATATAGGGATTGATTTTTTAAGGGTCAATAAATTTAATTCCTCTTAATCTTAAATAGTTTACTCGAACATATTCAATTGCCAAGCAAAGTGCACCACCACGCATTGGCTTCAAACATAAATAGTTTTTTTATACCATGAGGACATCTAATAACGCCTTTTCCTCTTTGTTCTTCTCCTTTGGTCTACACCTTTTTATCTTGGCTTTTAGATTCTCGAGGATAATCAACAACACAAAGTCCCCCTCATTCACTTACTCACATCTCCAGGGTAAGATACTAGTCCTTGACCGCTTCCCATATACCTTCTTTCAAGTACTGAAAAATCCAAAAGGGCGAGGCCCGAAACCTACCTGATTACAAGACAAGGCTAAAGGCGAGTGATCCGAATGAATCTGTGTGGCTGCCACAAAGTTTGCGTTAGGCCACACCGACATGACTCCGTCACAAACTAGAACCCGATCGATCTTGTTGGGACTACACCTATCACTGGACATAAATGTGAAACCCAGACTCCGTCACAAACTAGAACCTGATCTATCTCTTGCTGAGACTAGACCCATCGCTGGACACAAACGTGATAGAATTAGCTCCAATTGGACTCTTGTTTTTCATTTCTATGGAAATATTTTTGGCTACATTTATAACGGAATGATAACCTTTAATCCTCTCATCTTTATTTAGTTTCCACAAACAACTTCTACTGAGCAAGTGCACCACAACCTGTTGGATCTAAACATCAATTATTTTCTTATTTTTTAAACATGTGAATATGAAACAAGTATACATTTTGAATTCTATTTGTTCTAGTGCAAGATTCCGAAATAACTTCTTGCTCTTAGAAAGTTTTCTGGCGAGTGCCTAAAAATCATTCACATACTAAACTAGTGACAAGTGGGTCGTAAGATTTTGTTTTCCAACTCTTTAAATGCAGAAGCTTAATTAACATAACACAAGACCCTTTGCAATATTATTTTGGCATGAATTTACTGGTTTCATCTTTGTCCTTTACCGCGTTCCGTGGTTAACATCTTTCTTTCTGTATGATGAGTACAGGTTTTTTTAATGCTAAAAGAACATAATGTCTTAAATCCTCATGGTGTTATTTAGTATTTGTTTTTTCAAGTTTCAATTGTCATCAAGTGTTGTGTGCTAACACTTACCTATCAATATCCTAGAACTTAATCATAAATTTCATGGTTGTTGTAAGTTGTGTGTAAAATTACAATGTATGTGTGGATGGGCTAAACTAGTGGTCAAATGGCAATCAAGGTGTGCATGGGTGTGGGTTGTTATGCGTTACATTAGAGGCTACATGTTTGTCTAATTAGTTCCCATAGAATTTTCCTTTTCAATTCTATGTATATATATTGGTATAGATTTTTTAAGGTTCGATGAATTTTTAAACATTGAGCTTGTAACCGAACCTTTCATACGTATTAATACAAGTGGTGTTAATCGGTGAAGATTGTGTGTTGTGTTTGTGCTTGTTCTATCTCGGTTTGCATGCTAGCTTGGATTCCGCACTTGCTAGTGTGTTAGATATAACAAGGAATAGGTTTGACCTCAACCTCCGAGGGACCTACAAGTGGTATCAGAGCCGTGGCTCTTTTCCTTGTTAAAAACCGAGTTTATACAAGACTTTGGAGTGTTTTGGACAAAAACTCACATGGTTTAGCACCCGTTTTTAGTGTTTTTCTTGCATTTCTTGACGTAAAAACGTGTTCTAAACTTACCGGGTGTGTTAAAAGACGGGTTGGGTAACTTAAAAACTTGTTTTTAAGAAATTTGGTGATTTCCGGCCAAATTCCGGCTTACTCCGGTGACCGGTTTCTGGTTTAGAACCTTGTTTTTCGTGATAATATTTTATTGTTCAAATCTGTTTTGGCAGAAAGTATGGTCTGAACATACCGTCTGCCGAAAGTTTCTACCAACCCATCAACTTTTTCACCAACCTGTCACTTTTGTCAACTGTGTCAGTGCAGATCGAAGGATATCCTTCGAAGTCGAAAGATCATCTTTCGATCAAGGGAGGTTCGATAGATAATCATCCTTCGAACATCCTTCGAAGTCGGTGACTTATCCTTCGTTCCAAGGAATCTTTTCGAAGCATACATCTTTCGGTCTACAGTTCTTTTTCGAAAGATAAGGATCCTTCGTTTGGAGAATCTTTCGAAATCATTGTTCGAAATTCAACAGTGATCTTTCGAACACTGTTGATCCTTCGAACAAGTCTTGATCTTTCGAACTTAGTCTGTTTATGTTTAACAAGTTTGTGATTTTCAGGTATTATTATTCTTGATCAAAAATGAATCCAAGATGGGGTACTCTGGTAAATACAGAGATGTATTTTGGTACTCCGTCTCCGGATCCCGCATCGGTATCTTCTCAAGCTAATGCAATTTCTACCGGTCAATGGGCATTCGTATCAAATCAAGCTCCAAGTATTCAAAGCATTCTCTTAAGCGAGAGCGAAACCGGAAGTTTGAATCGGCCTCCAAAGTTGATGCACTTATACGAATATCCAGGATGGATTGACAGATTTCATACATACGTCCTTGGACAAAATACAGAATTGTGGTTGCGGTTCATCACAGATTTCGATCAAACAATAGAGGTTGCCGCATCATCTGCTGCTACGTTTGCAGATCTTACGGAAGATCAGAAGAAGGTCTATGATTTGGAAAAGAAGGCATATGCCATTCTCACTCAGGCTTTAAGTAAAGATATTTATCATCAATTTGTCAGTTACAAGACAACGAAGAGGTTGTGGGACGCGTTGAAGACAAGGGGCGTAGGAAATGAAGCGACACGTCAATTGAGACGTGAGTTGCTAAAGAAAGAGTTTGATGGTTTTACTTGTATGGAGAATGAATCTTTAGGAGATTTGACAAGTCGATTTAATCATTTGCTGACTGAATTGGCAAATTTTGAGGTTGTTACAACTCCAGCAGAGATTGTGAAAAAGTTTGCAGATGCGTTGCCACCTCAATGGAATACTTTCTTGGAAATCATGAAGTACAATGGCACTTTAGCTACAACAACCTTCAATGACTTTGTTCAACTCCTGGAAAACAAGAATCAGGAAGAAACTCTCAAGGCAAAAAGAGTTCCCGTGCCACAAAATCCTGAAATGTATTATGGAACTTCTAGCACTTCTACAAAGCCTTCTTCACACGCTCCAATTCAAACAGCGTTTGTGTCTAGCACTGACATGTATGGCAATACTATCCAAGTTCCGGTCAAGCCTCCTCGAACAGACATGTATGGAAATCCGCTTGAACCAGTTCCTCAACCAGTACCACAACAGCAAAGCCAACGACCTATCAGAGCAACTGATATGTTCAGAAATCCATTACCTGTTCGATCTACCGGACCAACCGACATGTATGGGAATCCACTTCCTCCTCAATCTACCGGACCAACAGACATGTATGGGAATCCACTTCCTCCTCAACAGCAAGCGTGTTATGGAAGCACATCATCTGCTGGTCAACAATCAAAGCCAAATACAGTACGGCTCGACACCTCAAGCTTTTCTAAAGTCAGTGTGGAAGTAGCAAATGAACACATGGAGCTGCTAAACACTTTGGTGAGCGCATACTGTGGATTAGTGGAAGGTCAGATTGGTAACATTAATCTGACACAAGAAGACTATCAGCAGATCGATAAAGAGGAGATGGAGATGATGGACATCAAGTGGGCCTTTGTCAGTGCTGTTAGGCGAGCAAAGGATTTCATGGAAAGAACTGGCAGAACCAGCTTGGAAAGCAAGAAAGACACCAAGTATGGGTTTGATAAGCAGGCTGTTAAGTGCTTCAATTGTGGTGAACGTGGTCATTTCAAACGTGAATGTACGAGGCCATCTCAACATGGGAACCAAAATCCTTTCAGAGGTCAAGACAACAGGGCAAATCAGAACCAAGTAAGGAACAACGAGCGCACACTGGTGCCTGTCAACAACCAGAGTCAAGCAGGGCAATCAAATGCCAACCAGGCACTTGTGGTTCAAGTAGATGAAGGTTGTGATTGGTCGCTTCAGTTGGGAAATGATGCTCCAGATGGAACAGCCTGTTTTGCTGAAGTTGTCAAGGATCTTAAACACGCCAGTGGTGGAGAATCTTCCACCAATGGTGATGAATCTTCTGAAGATGAAGACAGTTCTGGTTATAGTGGAAGCTCAGATGAAGAATCCTCCACTTCAGGTAATGATCATGTGGATGAGACATCAAGTGCGTCAGTTGATGCAGATATTGATGAGCTTTTGGAAGAAGCTACAGCAGGAATTCAAAGAAGATCTATCTTGGTGGATCAAGCTGCTTATTCTTCGTCTTCTCTCCATTCAGCCTTTATGGCTAATGTCGACAGTTCATCAAGTCAAGTATGTGTCGATGAACCCACTGCTGCTATTTGTGATAATTGTGATAGATTGCATGTTAGATGTGCTGATTTGGATGCAAACATGTCTGAGTTGCAAGGCAAACATGATGCTTTACAAGCTAGTTTGTTTGACTTGCAAGACAAACATGTTTCGTTGAATGATAAGTGGTGTGAATTGCAAAGCAAACACGAGGCTTTGCAAGAGAAATATGATGTGACATTCATTCACAACCAGAAGTTGACCGTTGATCTTTCCAAGTGCACAGAAGCCAACATGTTTTATGAAAACCATGAAAAGGAATTTAAATCGATGATTGAAAAATTAAAGAAAGATAAAACCAAGCTGACAAAAATGGTTTCCAGGAAACAAACTGACATAAACTTGTATATCACTCGCCTTGAGGTAATGCAAAAGGAAATGGCTTGTGTCAAAACTGAGAGTGAGGCGATCCAACTTAAGCTAGACAGTTATTTGAGCTCTAGCTATGTGTTGGATCACATCATTGACGTACAGAAAGAGAAACGGGATGTCACATGCATTGGATACAAGCAATGTCCACCACCTGTGAGACACAATTACGATGCACTGCCTGATGAGGAATATAGAACTCACTTTGAACCATCTGTTCCTTTAGACGTTGAGGAATTTGCTACAGGACTAGGATACAAGAAGGAAGTATCATCAGATTCGGATGTGTCAGCAGATACATTTGTAACTGCTGAACAGAATCAGGATCCTCCAGTTGTGATTGAGGATGCTGATTCTTCTGATGATGAATCCGATGATACTGATTCAGCAAAGTCTGATGCGGTGATAAAAGGAGAGGACATACCTCTTGAGAATCATTTTCTGTGTGATCCTCCTGCAAAACCCGCTAAGACTGTTGCAATTGAGTCCTTGTCTGCACAAGAGTCGGAGTGTGTGGATTTGCTGTACACTCTTGTTGGTGATGATAAAATTTATTCTGACAAAGATTTTCCGATTAAGAATGTAAATCAATCCTTAATCAGTAAAGTTTTTGAAAATTCAACAAGTAAATTTCTGGGTAAGAAAGGATCACACGTTGTGGTAACACAGTGCCCTCCTATCCCAAAGGCCGAAGTTCGAAAACAATATGGCAATCAGAAATTACCAACAGTGCAAAAACAGCAAAATCATACCAAACCAAAAGGTAAAACACCGACTCAAATTCAAAGGAAGCCGAATCAAAAGAAGAACAAGAATGTGAACTTTGTGAAATCTAAGGGAACGGACAAAATTGCAACGTTTGAAAACCAATCTAACTTAGATTTTGTCAAGAAAGCAACTGTGATGAAAAGAAATTAACCAAATAGTTCAAAACCTAGTACCTCGGGATCACAAAGTTCATCATCGGCAAGACGACCAAATGATACTTCGGGGTTTGTTGAACGAAGATCATGTTTTGAATGTGGTACAATTGGGCACATTGTCAGAAGTTGTCCGTATCTTCATAAGTTGAAAGCAAAGGATGATGATCCCCGTGAACGCAATCACCAAAAGCGAGCTGTTTCTGTAAAACAAGATCCACGACTTGTAAGAGAAAGGGAAAAGAAACAGAAACGCCAACAAGTCAAGGTGATTGAAAAGGCACTTAAAACTGATGTGGTTCAAAAACAATCTGTTTCAGTTAAGCCAGAAAACTCAAAACTTTCAAAAACTTCAAACAATCACGAAGTTAAATTGTTAAATAATCAAACTGGTAAAACTCAACAGACATGGAAACCTAAATTGACCACAAATTCAGGGGGACCATCACAATTCTTGAATCATCAAAGAATAGAAGTTATTGTTGTTGATGAAAATGGAAGACCCAAGACCACAATGGCTTGGGTCCCCATCTCCAACTAATTTTGTGAGTTCATGTGCAGGGTGTTCCAGGAGGAACTATCAGTAGTCATTGGATTGTTGATAGTGGGGCATCCAGGCACATGACAGGCGACATGAAGCTTCTCTACGACGTTAAATCTATTAGAGGAGGTTATGTTGCTTTTGCTGGAGATAAAGGCGGATATATTACGGGTGAAGGAATGATTTCCAACGGGGTTGTTAGCTTTGATAAGATCAACTTCGTACAACAACTTGATCACAATCTTCTTAGTGTTTCTCAAATTTGTGATAAGCAGTTCTCAGTACACTTTGATGCAAATGGATGTTATGTGCTGAAACCCGGCTTCAATATTCCAAAAGAATGGATTCTCTTGTCGGCTCCAAGGATAAATGACTTGTACGTCCTTGATATGAGCCAAGCTATCACAACGTCTGCACAAGCAACCTGTTTCGTTTCCAAAGCCACAGAAAAAGACACAATCTCTTGGCACAGACGAATGGGTCACATTCACTTACGCAAAATGAATCATTTGGTGTCAAATGAATTAGTGAATGGTGTTCCTCTTAAAAACTTCCATCTTCAAGACGTCTGTGTCTCGTGCCAGAAAGGAAAACAAACGAAGAAGCGACACCCTACAAAGAAAATCAACACGGTGGCTGTTCCTCTTGAACGTTTGCACATGGATTTGTTCGGTCCTGTCAAGCACAAAAGTATTAGGAATGATCAATATTGCCTCGTGATAACTGATGATTATTCAAGATTTTCTTGGGTGGCGTTCATGGCACACAAGAGTGAAACCTTCGGTATTATCAAAAACTTGATCATTCAGATTGAGAATCTATATAAGTTGAAGGTTAGGCGGATACGTAGCGACAATGGTACTGAATTCAAAAATCATGCCATGGCGGAGTTTTGCACTTCAAAAGGTATTCTTCATGAATTTAGTGCAGCTTATACTCCTCAACAGAATGGCGTCGCTGAACGTAAGAACCGCACATTGATCGAGACTGCTAGGACTATGTTTGTAGAATCGCAGTTGCCCATTCCATTCTGGACTGAAGCTGTGGCATCTGCATGTTATACGTTGAACCGAGTCCTTACAGTCAAAAGGCACAACAAGACCTGCTTTGAGCTTATTAACAAACGGAAACCAGATTTGTCATATCTCGAACCGTTTGGAGCTCCGTGCACACTAATCGATCCTAATGGAAAGTTTGGGGCAAGAGCCATTGAAGGATACTTTCTTGGGTATTCCACCCCGAACTTAAGAGTCTGGAATCTAGAGACTAAAAGGGTCGAGGAATGGTCTGAAGTCAGAGTACAAAGGCACACTTTGCCGGTTAGAAATCCTGGTCAGCCTTGGATGTTTGAGTACGATGACTTTTTCAATTCGATCAATGTTGAAGCAGTTGAAGAAAACGCTGCGGCTAGGATGTTTTTCGAGAGTGACAATGCAACAGATTCACCGTTGGTTCATCCCATTATTGTCAATCAAGAACCATCTTCAGTGAACAATAATGCTCTCGATATTGAGGATTTTCACGATGCTACCGAATTGAACGAATCTTCAGAGGATGATGAATTTCTAGATGCAGATCAAGAAGCTCCAACAACAGCAGTTCATGGTACTTCAGAGGGTACTCCTCCAGTGGACGCCCCTAGAACAGCTGAAGCTACTGCATCATCCTCTTCGCCAATTCCGGGGATTGAATTGGTTGTTGATCTCAATCTCAACAATCTGGGTACAAACATTCCAGTTCAAGATAATCCAGAAACAAGGATTCACAATACCCATCCTCAACAAAACATCATCGGAAATGTACAAAGTGGCGTTCAAACAAGAAACATGTTGTGAAACAACAACAATGCAGGCTTGTATGCAACTATCCGAGAATCTGGTCAACAAATTGATTGGTCTTTCGCGTGTTATGTCTCACAGGAAGAGCCAAGAACTTGGAAAGAAGCTTTGAAAGATAACTCATGGGTTGAAGCAATGCAGGAAGAACTGCAACAATTCCAGAAGCTTGGTGTCTGGAAACTCGTAGAGAAACCTGCTGGTTACAAGAAGATTGGTACCCGTTGGGTGTTTAAATGCAAAAAGGATGACCGTGGAGTCGTTATTCGAAACAAAGCAAGGCTAGTCGTTCAAGGTTTTCGTCAGATAGAAGGGATCGACTACAACGAAGTGTATGCACCTGTTGCACGTCTAGAAGCAATTCGGATCTTTCTGGCTTATGCCTCATTCAAAGGTTTCAAGGTATACCAGATGGACGTGAAAAGTGCATTCTTACATGGTGTGGTGGAAGAAGAGGTGTACGTCGCACAACCTCCAGGTTTTGAAGATCCTATCCATCCCGATCGGGTTTGGTTGCTCAACAAAGCTCTATATGGTCTACATCAAGCACCACGAGCTTGGTATGCAACCTTATCTAATTATCTGCTGGAGAATGGATTTCGCAGAGGTATTATCGATTGTACTCTTTTCATCAAAGAACAAGATGGAGATCTTCTACTGGTACAGGTATACGTTGATGATATTATATTTGGTTCTACTAATGATGTTTTGTGTAGGAATTTCGAGCGCATTATGCAGGATAAATTCGAGATGAGTGCTATGGGGGAAATGACTTTCTTTTTGGGCCTACAAGTACAACAAACCGAGTCTGGGATATTCATCCATCAGACTAAATATGTTGGTGACATCTTGAGCCGGTTCCAGATGTCTGATGCAACGCCCATCGGTACCCCATTGCCGCAAAATCACGGAATTACTCCAGACTTGAAGGGTGAAGCTGTTAGCCCCTCATACTACCGCGCGATGATCGGATCTCTTATGTACCTCACAGCATCAAGACCAGATATAATGTACCCAACGTGCCTGCTAGCCAGATATCAAGTTAACCCGAAGGCCTCACATCTTGCAGCTGTAAAAAGGATTTTTCGTTATTTGAAGGGTTACCCGAACACCGGTCTATGGTACCCTAGGGATAATAACTTTGACTTGATCGCATTCAGTGATTCTGATTTTGGCGGATGCAAAATCGACGGCAAATCCACAACGGCTGGATGTCAGTTTTTGGGAAATCGCCTAGTCACATGGCAGTGCAAGAAGCAGACGTGCGTCGCTACATCAACATGCGAAGCTGAATACATTGCTGCCTCAAGTTGTTGCTCCCAAGTCCTATGGATCCAACAACAAATGCGCGACTACGGTTTTGAATTCCTAACTACTCCTATTTACGTTGATAATTCTGCTGCCTTACAGATCACTAAAAATCCTGTGCAGCATTCAAAGACTAAGCACATCGAAATTAAGTATCACTTCATACGTGATTGCTTTGAGAAAAGGCTAATCGATGTTGCTTACGTCCACACCGATGACCAACGTGCCGACCTTTTTACCAAAGCATTTGACAAATCAAGATTTGACTATTTATTATTGGTAAACGGCATTAAGGTCAAGCAAGAGTAAAACCAACATCGGAAAATCATTTTTGTAAATATCTTTGTGTTTTGAATTTGTCTTAGTTTATTGATTTTAGGGGGAGTAAATCCAAAATTTGAAAATCCAAAAACATCGGAAAATTTCAAAAACACAAAAACAATAGAAAAGCAAAAATGAGTTTCCTGGCGAGCAAAAGAGAAAATGATAGTACATCAGTGGTCTGTCCAAACCTCGTTAAACCTTAAATGAAAAATGATAAGCAGCTCTATATAAGATGTATCGGTAGGCTCACAATCATTTTAAAGTGTGCAGGGTGATATAAACTTAAATCGACTGAAGACCAGGTGGGAACCACTCATTGGCATATGGTCTTAGTACCGAAATTTCGTTTGAGAGATTGCCGAGGTTCTGAGATATTCGGTCTTTATGCTGCTTATCATCTGGGTATCAAGGTTGTATCTTTTATCAAAAAAAAAAAAACGGGGACGCAAGTCTAGATCTTCCATGATACCATACATACGTGTACATACTGCATTCGACCTCAATAAGTGATCAACAATCACATGTCCAAACAAATAAGTGATAAAATTTCACATTTATCCGGGAGTCAAGTTCGTCTCTCTGCTGTACGAAAGTACTGACCTGTTCACGGACTTGCTCTTGTGCCCTTCATGCATCGAAAATCAAGTTCCTCAATAAGTGATTCTATCACATAGGGCTTGTTTTCAATCAAAATAAGTGAGAATCTCACATCATATACGGTCAAACAGATGATAATCGGTATACTCACCGGTAAGATGAACCCTCGTGCATACCTTGATACGGGAATGTGTCGTGATGTGGATGAACACCGGTCGGTAAGTATAAATCATACCTTAACGTATCCCCGCGCCATGATCACATCTGATAAGTTGAGCTTAAGTGGACAACAATACCGATAATCGTTATAGGATGCTTATCTTAATGTTAACTAATTGAACAACAAGAGCGTTTTGGCATGACCGTACACTGATATGATTCTCTTACACTCGAAACTCGCAAAAAGGATATCTGTAAATATTTATTTAATGCTTTCAGTTTCTGCACCTTTGTATATATTTATTTACTGCTTTCAGTCTTTACAATTGAAATATTCAAAATACCAAAAAGATTTTAGGTGTGTTTTAATATAAACTTTCTAAAAGCCAAAAAGATTTTATTTCTGTCTTATTTTTGATTGTACGATGTTGGATCTCGAGTCTTCGTTACCTGAAACCTGATTGAAAACCGAAACGACTGATTCTTCATAAACGGTCAAAATTTGCAAGTTTTGAAAGTTAAAAACCTGAAATTGATAAATTTATTAGACTTTCAAACTGTCGGACGGTGTTTGATTGAACAATGGTCACATGTGTGTCGTTTACTTATGATATTCCAAGCAGTTGTTCTCATTACGCGTTTAGATTTCTTGCATGTGCAGATTCTAAAGGCAAGGAGAACATGGTCGATGACAAGCTTTGGAATGAAGACACGACGTGAAGGCACTCAAATGATGAAGATGATCGAGTTGCCGCTGACCATCATCAACACCACAAGGATCTCAAGTTGTAAAGATCAAGAATTTCACGAGCATAACTCAAGGGGGAGCTTATGTTAAGGGGGAGTTTGTCAACACACTTCCTACATGAAACAGGGAGTTTGTTGGTACACTTTCTGCTTTCAAGACGTGAAGACTTTAAAGATCCTCCGACATTGGAGACTTGAAAAGACGTCAAAGACTTGAAGACACGAGGGACATACAAGAATTAAGATCGAGACAAAGCTACAGCCAAGGGGGAGTTTGTTGGTGCACTTGTGTCTGTACTTTGTCTGTATTTTGTCGTGATACCAAACGATGTCTTTGTTAGTCTTGTAAGTTTGACCAAGTCAACCATCCTCCTGGTTTGACTTGGCCAAACAGTTAGACAATGGTTGTAATATGTCTGTGTCGAAGGATGTGTCATCGAAGGATTGTTTAGATCCTTCGATGAGCTCGAAAGATAAACCTTCGATAGATGGACCTCGAAGGATATCATCCTTCGAGGTATTTATGGATCCTTCAAGTTGTTTCAGTTCGATTGATGATCTTTAAATCAGTCTATCTGATCCTTCGACCAGACGATCTGTGTTGGGGTATATATACCCATGTATTGTGTTCACTTCATTAGAGACAAGAGAGGTGAAAGGTGTGTGAGAAGTCTTGTAGAGAGCATTCTGTTGAGAGCACACACACACGAGAGAGAGAGAGTTTGCAAAACACATTTGTAAACATTGAGCTTGTAACCGAACCTTTCATACGTATTAATACAAGTGGTGTTAATCGGTGAAGATTGTGTGTTGTGTTTGTGCTTGTTCTATCTCGGTTTGCATGCTAGCTTGGATTCCGCACTTGCTAGTGTGTTAGATATAACAAGGAATAGGTTTGACCTCAACCTCCGAGGGACCTACACAAAGTTTGCGTTAGGCCACACCGACATGACTCCGTCACAAACTAGAACCCGATCGATCTTGTTGAGACTACACCTATCACTGGACATAAATGTGAAACCCAAACTCCGTCACAAACTAGAACCTGATCGATCTCTTGCTGAGACTAGACCCATCGCTGGACACAAATGTGATAGAATTAGCTCCAATTGGACTCTTGTTTTTCATTTCTATGGAAATATTTTTGGCTACATTTATAACGGAATGATAACTTTTAATCCTCTCATCTTTATTTAGTTTCCACAAACAACTTCTACTGAGCAAGTGCACCACAACCTGTTGGATCTAAACATCAATTATTTTCTTATTTTTTAAACATGTGAATATGAAACAAGTATACATTTTGAATTCTATTTGTTCTAGTGCAAGATTCCGAAATAACTTCTTGCTCTTAGAAAGTTGTCTGGCGAGTGCCTAAAAATCATTCACATACTAAACTAGTGACAAGTAGGTCGTAAGATTTTGTTTTCCTACTCTTTAAATGCAGAAGCTTAATTAACATAACACAGGACCCTTTGCAATATTATTTTGGCATGAATTTACTGGTTTCATCTTTGTCCTTTACCGCGTTCCGTGGTTAACATCTTTCTTTCTGTATGATGAGTACAGGTTTTTTTAATGCAAAAAGAACATAATGTCTGTTGATACATATTCTGTGGACGCGACTTGGTTCGGTTCAACTCGGTTCGGTTCGACCCTCTTAGGTTCGGCTCAAGCCCGATGTCACGACATTCCTCCGTCGTGCGCCCCAGAGTTCGACACACGAAGCACGAAGCGCCGCGAGTCGGTTCCCGCTGCCACATCATCATGACATCATCAAGATAATGTTATGATGATGTCACTCATGTTGACTGAATACAAGTTGATGAGAAAATCTGCAATATGGACGTGCATGTGAATTGAGTTTAGACCAATCAACTTCATTGGGCCTTGCACATGGGCCGAACCCCATAACCAATCGCACAAGTGAAGCATATATATTTGCCGAAATCACTTGTTTTCGGTAGAGAGAAGGAGGGCACAAGGAAGAACACATACCCGAGAGAACTAGTGAGAGTTTGCAAAGATTATTTTGTAAACATTGATTTGTAACTGTTTTTCAAGTATTAATACATTGGTGTTAATCGTTGAGTCTCGGTCTTCTTCTCGTGTTCTTGTGGTGTTCTATCTCGGTTTGCATCTCCGGTTGGATTCCGCACAACCGGGTGTGTTTGTACACAAGGATTAGGCGACTAGATCCTCCCCTAGCCGGACCTACAAGTGGTATCAGAGCCTTGGCTCTTGTTAAAACCGAGTGTTTTCGGGTGTGTTTCGGGTTTTTGAAGTTTAGTTTTTCCTGAAAATTTCTTTTTAAAAATTCGAAAATCTTCATTTTTTTGCTGAAAGTTCTTATAAAAAACCTCTTTATTTCTCATTTTCACATGTTAAAAATTGGTTTTTAGTGAAGTTTCAAGCAAGAATTGTGTTTCGGAAATTTACGGTTCACCGGAAAACTCATAAGTTTACCGGAAAATTCATAAATTTCTGGGTTGTTCTTCATATGTTCATATCATCTTCAAAGTGTTCTTCATAAAATTAACCTTATTGATCCTTTGGAAATTAAATATTCAAGTGTTTGTGTATTGGAAATTGTTTAAAGATTATAATATTTGCATGCCATACATGGTTGGTGAATTGAGCATGCTTTGAGCCGAAAGTTGGGTCTGATGTGTCAGTGAAGAGATAAGAGTTGAAAAGCATGTCCATAATGTCAGAAGGATAGAAAGTCAAGATTATATATAATCGCAGAAGAAGGTGGAACGCACAAGAGATTGAAACGCACAATTTAGTCTGGTCGCACAAGATTGATTAATCGCACAAGATATGTAATCGCACAAGAGGTTTAGGCTCGCACAAGATCTGATAGTCGCACAAGAAAACTGGGCTCGCACAACATAGATTTGGGCTTCTGTTTGGGCTCCGGTTTCATCGACAATCAACATCTGTTTCTTCTGTTTCGTCAACACTTTAATTAAGTTTGTTTTGTTTCGTCAATTCTGTTTCGTCGATATTATTGTCGAGTTTTATCAGAAAGTTTACAAAAGTATTTTTACTGTCGGTTTCAAGTGTGTTGATCAGGTTTTCATCATCAAGCATTCAAAATGAATCCGAGTTGGTGGGGTACTCCGTCTCCAGATGGAGGAAAATACAGAAATACAAGTTTATCTCCTTCATGGGCCGAATCTACCGTATCCGCTTCTTCGCAAACAAACGCTATATCAACCGGTCAATGGGCTTTCGTATCAAATCAGATGCCTAGTATTCAAAGCATTTTATTGAGCGAAAGCGAAACCGGAAGTTTGAATCGGCCTCCAAAGTTGATGCATTTAAATGAATATCCGGGATGGGTTGATAGGTTTCATACATACGTCCTTGGGCAAAACACGGAATTGTGGTTACGTTTCACCACAGATTTCGATCAAGCTATAGAAGTTGTCGCTTCAACTGCTGCTACATTTGCCGATCTTCCTGAAGATCAGAAAAAGACATATGACTTGGAAAAGAAGGCATATGCCATTCTTACTCAGTCATTAAGCAAGGATATTTACCATCAATTTGTCAGCTTTAAAACGACAAAGAAATTATGGGATGCGTTGAAGACGAGAGGTGTAGGAAACGAAGCGACTCGCCAATTGAGACACGATCTACTCAAGAAAGAGTTCGATGGATTTACATGCATGGATAAAGAATCTTTGGGAGATTTGACGAGTCGATTTAATCATTTGTTGACTGAATTGGGAAATTTTGGAGTGGTAACGACTCCAATCGAAGTTGTCACCAAGTTTGCTGATGCTTTGCCACCACAATGGAGTAATTTCTTGGAAATCCTGAAGTACAATGGCACTTTGGCTACAACAAACATCAATGACTTTGTTCAACTCCTGGAGAATAAGAATCAGGAAGAAACCCTTAAGGCGAAAAGGGTTCCAGTGCCACAGAATCCTGAAATGTATTATGGAACTCCTAGTACTCCTGCAAGACCAATCTCACATGCTCCAATTCAGACGGCGTTTGTGTCTAGCACAGATCTATATGGCAATCCTATCCAAGTTCCTGTTAAGCCAGCTCCAACAAAAGACTTGTATGGAAATCCGCTTCAACCAGTGCCACAACAGCAAAGCCAACGACCTATCAGAGCAACTGATATGTTTAGAAATCCATTACCTGTTCGATCTACCGGACCAACAGATCTGTATGGAAATCCACTTCCACCTTCCTCAAGACCAACGGTTGTTCAACCAACCACAGATTTGTACGGCAATCCACTACCTGTGCAACAACAAGCCTGTTATGGTAGCATGTCATCAGCTGGTCAGCCATCTAATACAGTACGACTCGACACTTCAAGCTTCTCTAAAGTTAGTGTTGAAGTAGCAAAAGAACATATGGAGCTACTAAACACATTGGTGAGCGCGTATTGTGGGTTGATAGCAGGTCAGATCGGGAATATCAATCTGACTCAAGAAGATTACCAGCAGATAGATAAAGAGGAGATGGAGATGATGGACATCAAGTGGGCTTTCGCAAGTGCTGTAAGGCGAGCAAAGGATTTCATGGAGAGAACGGGCAGAACCAGCTTGGAAAGCAAGAAAGACACCAAGTATGGGTTCGATAAACAGGCTGTCAAGTGCTTCAACTGTGGTGAACGGGGTCACTTCAAGAGAGAATGTACAAGGCCAACTAAGCATGGGAATCAGAATCCGTTCAGGAATCAAGGCAATCAAGGCAACCAACAGAATCAGAACAGGAATAATGAGCGTACGTTGATACCTGTTAACAACCCAAGTCAGGCAGGACCATCAAATGTCAACCAGGCACTTGTGGTTCAAGTAGATGAAGGCTGTGATTGGTCAATTCAGTTGGGAAATGATGTACCGGATGGAGCAGCTTGTTTTGCTGAGGTTGTCAAGGATCTTAAGCACGCCAGTGGTGGAGAATCTTCCACCAATGGTGATGAGTCTTCTGTAGACGAAGACAGTTCTGGCTACAGTAGAAGCTCAGATGAAGAATCCTTGAGTTCAGGCGATGATCATGTGGATGACATATCAAGTGCGTCAGTCGATGCAGACATTGATGATCTATTGGAAGAAGCTACAGCAGGAACACATAGGAGATCTATTTTGGTGGATCAAGCTGCATATTCTTCGTCTTCTCTCCATTCAGCCTTTATGGCAAATGTCGACAGTTCATCAAGTCAGGTATGTGTCGATGAACCCACTGCTGTTATTTGTGATAATTGTGATAGATTGCATGTTAAATGTGCTGATTTAGAGGCAAACATGTCTGAGTTGCAAGCCAAACATGATGCTTTACAAGCTAGTTTGTTTGACTTGCAAGACAAACATGTTTCATTGAATGATAAGTGGTGTGAGTTGCAAAGCAAACACGAGGCTTTGCAAGACAAGTATGATGTGACATTCATTCACAACCAGAAGTTGACCGTGGATCTTTCTAAATGCACTGAAGCCAACATGTTTTATGAAAACCATGAAAAAGAGTTTAAGTCGGTAATTGAAAAATTAAAGAAAGATAAAACCGAGTTAACAAAAATGGTTTCCAGAAAACAAACTGACATTAATTTGTATATAACTCGCCTTGAGATAATGCAAAAAGAGATGGCTTGTGTTAAAACTGAAAGTGAGGCGATCCAGCTTAAGCTAGACAGTTATTTGAGCTCTAGCTATGTGTTGGATCACATCATTGACGTACAGAAAGAGAAACGGGATGTCACATGCATAGGTTACAAGAAATGTCCACCACCTGTGAAACACAATTATGATGCCATGCCTGATGAGGAGGATAGAACTTATTTTGAACCATCTGTTCCTTTGGACGTTGAGGAATTTGCAACAGGACTCGGATAGAAGAAGGAAGTATCATCAGAATCGGATGTGTCAGCAGATACATGTGTGTCTTCTGCTGAACCGAATCAGGATCCTCCAGTTGTGATTGAGGATGCTGATTCTTCTGATGATGAATCTGATGACACTGATTCAGCAAAGTCTGATGCGGTAATCAAAGAAGAGGACATACCTCTTGAGAATCATATTCTATGTGATCCTCCCGCAAAACCTACTAAGACTGTTCCGACCAAGTCCACGTCTGCAAAAGAGTCTGAAAGTCTGGATTTGCTGTACACTCTTGTTGGTGATGATAAAATTTATTCTGACAAAGATTTTCCAATTAAGATTGTAAATCAATCTTTAATCAGTAAAGTTTTTGAAAATTCGACAGGTAAGTTTTTGGGAAAGACAGGATCACACGTTGTGGTAACACAGTGCCCTCCTATCCCAAAGGCCGAAGTTCGAAAACAATATGGGAATCAGAAATTACCAACAATGAAAAAGCAGCGAAATCATACCAAACCAAAAGGTAAATCAACGACTCAAGGTCAAAAGAAACAGAATCAGAAAAAGGAAAAGAAGGTGGACTTTGTGAAATCAAAGGGAAGGGATAAAATTGAGACATTTGAAAACAACTCTAACTTAGATTTTGTTAAACAAGCAAAAGTGTTGAAAAGAAATGAACCAAACAGTTCAAAACCAAGTACCTCGGGATCACAAAGTTTGTCATCGACAAGACAATCACATGGTACTTCGGGGTTTGTTGAACGAAGATCATGTTTTGAATGTGCTGAAATTGGGCATATTATTCGAAATTGTCCGTATCTTCATAAATTAAAAGCCAAAGTTGATGATCCCCATGAACGAAATTACCAAAAGCGATCTGTTTCTGCAAAACAAGATCCCCGCCTTGTAAGAGAAAGGGAAAAGAAATAGAAACGCCAACAGGTCAAGGTAATTGAGAAAGCACTTAAAACTGAAGTGGTTCAAAAACAATGTGTTCCAGTTAAACCAGAAAGTTCAAAATTTTCAAAAACTTCAAACAATCACGAAGTTAAATTTTCAAACAATCAAGCTGGTAAAACTCAACAGATTTGGAAACCAAAATCAGAAATTGTTTCAGGGGGAGCTACATCAATTCCAAATCATCGGGAAATGGATGTCACAATTCTCGATGATGACGGACGACCCAAGTCTGTGAAGGCTTGGGTCCCCCTCTCCAACTAATCTCTGAATAAGTGTGTAGGATGTTCCAGGAGGAACTATTGATTGTCTTAGGATTGTTGATAGTGGAGCGTCCATGCACAAGATCGGCGACATTAGGCTCCGAAACACTGTTGTAACCAAGGAGAATATTGTTGCCTTTGATGGAGAGAGGAGAAAAGAAGACAAAAATGTCTGATGAAAGAATGTTGTTGAATGAAGTTGAAAAATTCGACATGATGAGATATGTGCCAAAATTGGTTGTTATGGTTTTTGATCGGGTCCTCAGGAAAGATTCCAATGAAAAGTACGCGCCTGTAGCACGTCTGAAGCTTTTCGAAGTTTCATGGATTTTTCTTCCACAAGAAGTTCAAAGTCCACAAGATGAACGTGTAGGGTACTTTTCTCTACGGTGTGATTGAAGAAAATGTGTTTGTTGAACAAACCAACCGGGTGTGCGGATGCCTTGGCGTGGATTGAACAACCGCACACTACTTCTCAAAGAGAAAGACAAAGACCTTCGCTGGTGCAATGTGGAAGACCAGCCGGACCCAGAGGTCTATGATCTTGTTGCTGTGAAGAGATTTCTCAGTAGCTACAAAATCGACTTTGAAATCCACACCTGGTGCTTAGGAGACCACTCAGATTCCTTGCAATGCACGAAGCAATTGCAGGATACGGTTTTACATTTCTAATCTCTCTTATTCTTGTCGATTTTTAAGCTGCTTTATGAATTATTATCATCTCATACAGTACTCTTTGACCTGACACGTTGAACTCGAATATTACCTCACACGTGATTGTTTCAATATGAAACTCATCGATGTTGTCATGGTCCACACCGATGACCAACGTGCCGACCTTTTTACCAAAGCATTTGACAAATCAAGATTTGACTTTTTATTACTGGTAAACGGCATTAAGGTCAAGCAAGAGTAAAACCAACATTGGAAAATCATTTTTGTAAATATCTTTGTGTTTTAAATTTAGCTTAGTTTGTTGATTTTAGGGGGAGTAAATCCAAATCAAAAGAGAAAATGATAGTACATCAGTGGTCTATCTAAACCTCTTTAAACCTTAAATGAAAAATGTTAAGCAGCTCTATATAAGATGTATCGGTAGGCTCACAATCATTTTAAAGTGTGCAGGGTGATATAAACTTAAATCAACTGAAGACCAGGTGGGAACCACTCATTGGCATATGGTCTTAGTACCGAAATTTCGTTTGAGAAATTGCCGTGGTTCTGAGATATTCGGTCTTTATGCTGCTTATCATCTGGGTATCATGGTTGTATCTTTTACCGAAAAACAAACGGGGACGAAGTCTAGATCTTCCATGATACCATACATACGTGTACATATTGCATACGACCTCAATAAGTGATCAACAATCACATGTCCAAACAAAATAAGTGATAAAATATCACATCTATCCGGGAGTCAAGTTCGTCTCTCTGCTGTACGAAAGTACTTACCTGTTCACGGACTTGCTCCTGTGCCCTCATGCATATGAAAATCAAGTTCCTCATCAATAAGTGATTATATCACATTGGGCTTGTTTTCAAATCAAAATAAGTGAGAATCTCACATCATATACGGTCAAACAGATGATAATCGGTATACTCACCGGTAAGATGAACTCTCGTGCATACCTTGATACGGGAATGTGTCGTGATGTGGATGAACACCGGTCGGTAAGTATAAATCATACCTTAACGTATCCCCTCGCCATGATTACATCTGATAAGTTGAGCTTATGTGGACAACATTACCGATAATCATTATAGGATGCTTATCTTAATGTTAACTAATTGAACAAAAAGAGCGTTTTGGCGTGATCGTACACTGATATGATTCTCTTACCCTCGAAACTCGCAAAAAGAATGTTTGTATATATTTACTTTTCTTAGTTTCTGCAACTCTGTATATATTTATTTACTGCTGTCAGTCTTTCAATTTGAAATATTCAAAATTCCAAAAAGATTTTAGGTGTGTTTTAATATAAACTTTCTAAAAGCCAAAAAGATTTTATTTCTATCTTATTTTCGATCGTACGATGTTGGATCTCGAGTCTTCGTTACCTGAAACCTGATTGAAAACCAAAGGGACTAAATCTTCATAAACGGTCGAAATTTGCGAGTTTTGAAAGTTAAAAACTAAAACTGATAAATTTGTTAAACTTTCAAACTGTCGGACGGTAGTTGAAATATGGTCACATGTGTGTTATTTGTTTATGCTAAACTATATTCCAAGCAGTTGTTCTCATTACGCGTTTAGATTTCTTGCATGTGCAGATTCTAAAGGCAAGGAGAACATATTCGATGACAAGCATTGGAATGAAGACACGACATGAAGGCACTCAAATGATAAAGATGATCGAGTTGCCGCTGATCCATCATCAACACCACAAGGATCTCAAGCATTGAAGTCAAAAGATTCACAAGCATAATCAAAGGGGGAGTTTATTGACACACTACCTAACTGAAAAGGGAGTTTGTTGATACACTTTCTACTTACGACATGTGAAGACTTTGAAGATCCTCCGACATGGAAGAAATGGAAGATGAACCTCACGAGTAGCGTCCAAGGGGGAGTTTGTTGATACATATTCTGTGGACGCGACTTGGTTCGGTTCAACTCGGTTCGGTTCGACCCGGTTAGGTTCGGCTCAAGCCCGATGTCACGACATTCCTCCGTCGTGCACCCCAGAGTTCGACACACGAAGCACGAAGCGCCGCGAGTCGGTTCCCGCTGCCACATCATCATGACATCATCAAAATGATGTCATGATGATGTCACTCATGTTGACTAAATACAAGTTGATGAGAAAATATGCAATATGGACATGCATGTGAATTGAGTTTAGACCAATCAACTTCATTGGGCCTTGCACATGGGCCGAACCCCATAACCAATCGCACAAGTGAAGCATATATATTTGCCGAAATCACTTGTTTTCGGTAGAGAGAAGGAGGGCACAAGGAAGAACACATGCCCGAGAGAACTAGTGAGAGTTTGCAAAGATTATTTTGTAAACATTGATTTGTAACTGTTTTTCAAGTATTAATACATTGGTGTTAATCGTTGAGTCTCGGTCTCCTTCTCGTGTTCTTGTGGTGTTCTATCTCAGTTTGCATCTCCGGTTGGATTCCGCACAACCGGGTGTGTTTGTACACAAGGATTAGGCGACTAGATCCTCCCCTAGCCGGACCTACAATGTCTTAAATCCTCATGGTGTTATTTAGTATTTGTTTTTTCAAGTTTCAATTGTCATGAAGTGTTGTGTGCTAACACTTACCTATCAATATCCTAGAACTTAATCATAAATTTCATGGTTGTTGTAAGTTGTGTGTAAAATTACAATGTATGTGTGGATGGGCTAAACTAGTGGTCAAATGGCAATCAAGGTGTGGATGGGTGTGGGTTGTTATGCGTTACATTAGAGGCTACATGTTTGTCTAATTAGTTCCCATATAATTTTCCTTTTCAATTCTATGTATATATATTGGTAAAGATTTTTTAATTCCTATTCTTGTCGATATTTAAGCTTCTTTATGACTTATTATCCTCTCGTACAACACTCTTTGACCAGACACGTTGATCTCAAATATCACCTCACACGTGATTGTTTCACTATGAAACTCATCAATGTTGTCATGGTCCGCACCGATTACCAACATGCCAACTGGTTTTTCCAAAATTCGATAAATCATTTCTCACAAAAATTTAATTTTGGTAAACGGCATTGAGGTAAAACATGAGTTAACCGCATCGGAAAATCGTTTTTGTAAATATCTTTGTGTTTTTAAATTATTGTAAGTTTGTTGATTTTAGGGGGAGTAATTCCAAATTTGAAAAAAAAAAATTCAAAAATATCGAAAAATTTCAAAACCCAAAAACAATAGAAAAACAAAAATGAGTTTCCTGGCGAGCAAAATAGAAAATGATAGTACATCAGTGGTCTGTCTAAACCTCTTTTAAACTGAAATGTAAAATGAAAAATGTTAAGCAGCTCTATATAAGATGTATCGGTAGGCTCACAATCATCTTAAAGTGTGCAGGGTGATATAAACTTAAATCGACTGAAGACCAGGTGGGAACCACTCATTGGCATATGGTCTTATTTTTTAAACATGTGAATATGAAACAAGTATACATTTTGAATTCTATTTGTTCTAGTGCAAGATTCCGAAATAACTTCTTGCTCTTAAAAAGTTGTCTGGCGAGTGCCTAAAAATCATTCACATACTAAACTAGTGACAAGTAGGTCGTAAGATTTTGTTTTCCAACTCTTTAAACGCAGAAGCTTAATTAACATAACACAGGACCCTTTGCAATATTATTTTGGCATGAATTTACTGGTTTCATCTTTGTCCTTTACCGCGTACCGTGGTTAACATCTTTCTTTCTGTATGATGAGTACAAGTTTTTTTAATGCTAAAAGAACATAATGTCTTAAATCCTCATGGTTTTATTTAGTATTTGTTTTTTCAAGTTTCAATTGTCATGAAGTGTTGTGTGCTAACACTTACCTATCAATATCCTAGAACTTAATCATAAATTTCATGGTTGTTGTAAGTTGTGTGTAAAATTACAATGTATGTGTGGATGGGCTAAACTATTGGTCAAATGGCAATCAAGGTGTGCATGGGTGTGGGTTGTTATGCGTTACATTAGAGGCTACATGTTTGTCTAATTAGTTCCCATAGAATTTTCCTTTTCAATTCTATGTATATATATTGGTATAGATTTTTTAAGGTTTGATGAATTTTTAATTCCTCTTATGCTTCAATAATTACCTCAAACAACTTCAACTGCCAATAAAAGTACACCACCACAAGTTAGCTTCAAACATAAATAGTTTTTTAAGCAGTTACGGCATCTGAAAACGCCTTTGGCTCCGTTAAGTTTCTAAGGTTATTCGTATTTTCTATATATTGTAACCTACTTATTCAATAATATTTAAAATCAATAACCGTAGAAACTTAATTGAGCCAGTTGCCCATAGTCTAAAATTTGTTTTTCTCCTTTGCTCTCCACCATTTTATCTTGGCTTTTGGATTTTTGAGAATAATCGACAGCACCAAGTCCCCCTCGGTCACATATCTGGGTAAAACACCGAGTCCTTGACACTTCTTATATACCTTCTTTCAAGAATTAAAAATTCGAAAAGGATGAGGCCCGAGTGATCCGAATGAATTTGTGTGGCTGCCATAACGTTTGTGTTAGGTCACTCCAACATGTCTTGCTGCGACTAGACCCATTGCTAGACATAAATGTTAAACCCAAACTCCACAAACTAGAACCCGATAGACTACTACTAGATTCATCGCTAGACGTAAAAATTAGCTCCCATTGGACTTCTTTTTCATTTCTATGAAAATATATTTGGGTAGGATTCAAACCTACATCATGATTTTATCTTTTAAACATGTGAATATGAAACAAGTATACATTTCGGATGCTATTTCCTCTAATGCAAGATTCCGAAATACTATGTTTGCTCTTCGGAAGTTTTGTCTGGTGTGTGCCTAAAAATCATTCACTAAACTAGTGACAAATTGGTCATTGGAAGTTTTATTTTTGAAAAATTTAAAAGCCGCAGATTAATTAACATGACACACGACATGTTACAATATTATTTTTCACGGGTTTCATCTTTGTCCTCTACTCGTTTCATGATTAACATCTTTATTTCCGTATGATTTACTTCTTAAATCCTAACACAAATACTTGCCCTTGGAAAGACGGGTACAAGTTTTTTTAAATGTTAAGCGAACACAATATGTCTTAAATCATCACAATTCAATTTCAAATGAACATATATTTACAATAAAGCGTTGAAAACATACTGTTGTTACATAAATGTAAAACAATTTATACACTATTACATAGATTATATAAGTTGCATCACAACACACAATTCCAAAGCAACAATATACAAACAATGAGCATTTCTATTAAAGTGAACCTTGTTTATGTGGATTTATCTTATTTTTATTCTTCAAATTCTTAGCCAATTTAGTAGCAGAACTTGCCATAGTCTCACCCATCATCGTGGAAACATGCTTCTTTTTTGGAGGGATAACGCTTGGTGGTTTCTCCTTTGTCTTCCCTCCTCCCCTTGTGTTTTTGTGGTAGCTATCTCCTTGCGCTTTGTCTGCCATTGATTTTCTTTTGCCAAGCTTTTCCCAATCACCGTAGACTATTGTTGTGTATCAAACAAAACAACCTTAGCAATTCACAAAGGATGATATGTTAGGTTATATACAAGTAAAGTTGCCCACATCCTGGAACTTACAAATATTTTTCTTTCTTCTTGTTGGGTAATTTACATAGTTTGTTTGCGCTTGCTATAAGTTATTTAGTATATTTGAAATTTTCAAATTTCAAGTGTCATGAAGTGGTTTATGCGAACATTTATCCATCAATATCCAAGAAATTAATCTTAAATTTCATGGCTATTGTATGCAAAATTACAATGTTTGCGTGGAAGGGCATAACTAGTGTTAAATGGCAATCTGTGTGTGCATGGGTGTGGGCTATTATGTGTTACATTAGAGGATACTTGCTAGTCTAATTAGTTCCCATGTGAATTTCATTTTCATTTCTGTGTAAATATATAGGGATTGATTTTTTAAGGGTTAATAAATTTAATTCCTCTTAATCTTAAATAGTTTACTCGAACATATTCAATTGCCAAGCAAAGTGCACCACCACGCATTGGCTTCAAACATAAATAGTTTTTTTATACCACGAGGACATCTAATAACGCCTTTTCGTCTTTGTTCTTCTCCTTTGGTCTACACCTTTTTATCTTGGCTTTTAGATTCTCGAGAATAATCAACAACACAAAGTCCCCCTCATTCACTTACTCACATCTCCAGGGTAAGATACTAGTCCTTGACCGCTTCCCATATACCTTCTTTCAAGTACTATATACCTTCTTTCAAGTACTGAAAAATCCAAAAGGGTGAGGCCCGAAACCTACCTGATTACAAGACAAGGCTAAAGGCGAGTGATCCGAATGAATCTGTGTGGCTGCCACAAAGTTTGCGTTAGGCCACACCGACATGACTCCGTCACAAACTAGAACCCGATCGATCTTGTTGAGACTACACCTATCGCTGGACATAAATGTGAAACCCAAACTCCGTCACAAACTAGAACCTGAACGATCTCTTGCTGAGACTAGACCCATCGCTGGACACAAACGTGATAGAATTAGCTCCAATTGGACTCTTGTTTTTCATTTCTATGGAAATATTTTTGGCTACATTTATAACGGAATGATAACTTTTAATCCTCTCATCTTTATTTAGTTTCCACAAACAACTTCTACTGAGCAAGTGCACCACAACCTGTTGGATCTAAACATCAATTATTTTCTTATTTTTTATACATGTGAATATGAAACAAGTATACATTTTGAATTCTATTTGTTCTAGTGCAAGATTCCGAAATAACTTCTTGCTCTTAAAAAGTTGTCTGGCGAGTGCCTAAAAATCATTCACATACTAAACTAGTGACAAGTAGGTCGTAAGATTTTGTTTTCCAACTCTTTAAACGCAGAAGCTTAATTAACATAACACAGGACCCTTTGCAATATTATTTTGGCATGAATTTACTGGTTTCATCTTTGTCCTTTACCACGTACCGTGGTTAACATCTTTCTTTCTGTATGATGAGTACAAGTTTTTTTAATGCTAAAAGAACATAATGTCTTAAATCCTCATGGTTTTATTTAGTATTTGTTTTTTCAAGTTTCAATTGTCATGAAGTGTTGTGTGCTAACACTTACCTATCAATATCCTAGAACTTAATCATAAATTTCATGGTTGTTGTAAGTTGTGTGTAAAATTACAATGTATGTGTGGATGGGCTAAACTATTGGTCAAATGGCAATCAAGGTGTGCATGGGTGTGGGTTGTTATGCGTTACATTAGAGGCTACATGTTTGTCTAATTAGTTCCCATAGAATTTTCCTTTTCAATTCTATGTATATATATTGGTATAGATTTTTTAAGGTTTGATGAATTTTTAATTCCTCTTATGCTTCAATAATTTCCTCAAACAACTTCAACTGCCAATAAAAGTACACCACCACAAGTTAGCTTCAAACATAAATAGTTTTTTAAGCAGTTACGGCATCTGAAAACGCCTTTGGCTCCGTTAAGTTTCTAAGGTTATTCGTATTTTCTATATATTGTAACCTACTTATTCAATAATATTTAAAATCAATAACCGTAGAAACTTAATTGAGCCAGTTGCCCATAGTCTAAAATTTGTTTTTCTCCTTTGCTCTCCACCATTTTATCTTGGCTTTTGGATTTTTGAGAATAATCGACAGCACCAAGTCCCCCTCGGTCACATATCTGGGTAAAACACCGAGTCCTTGACACTTCTTATATACCTTCTTTCAAGAATTAAAAATTCGAAAAGGATGAGGCCCGAGTGATCCGAATGAATTTGTGTGGCTGCCATAACGTTTGTGTTAGGTCACTCCAACATGTCTTGCTGCGACTAGACCCATTGCTAGACATAAATGTTAAACCCAAACTCCACAAACTAGAACCCGATAGACTACTACTAGATTCATCGCTAGACGTAAAAATTAGCTCCCATTGGACTTCTTTTTCATTTCTATGAAAATATATTTGGGTAGGATTCAAACCTACATCATGATTTTATCTTTTAAACATGTGAATATGAAACAAGTATACATTTCGGATGCTATTTCCTCTAATGCAAGATTCCGAAATACTATGTTTGCTCTTCGGAAGTTTTGTCTGGTGTGTGCCTAAAAATCATTCACTAAACTAGTGACAAATTGGTCATTGGAAGTTTTAATTTTGAAAAATTTAAAAGCCGCAGATTAATTAACATGACACACGACATGTTACAATATTATTTTTCACGGGTTTCATCTTTGTCCTCTACCCGTTTCATGATTAACATCTTTATTTCTGTATGTAGGTCCGGCTAGGGGAGGATCTAGTCGCCTAATCCTTGTGTACAAACCAACCCGGTTGTGCGGAATCCAACCGGGAAAGCAAACCGAGATCGAACACGTCAAGAACACGAGATACAAGACCCAAAGATTCAAAGTTTAACACACTTGTATATTTATGATAAGAGTACGAGTACAAGATGATACAAGATCCGGTTAAACACAAACACACTAAAACTTCTCTCTCGGTTCTCTCCGGTGCTCACTTGTGCGCTGCTTTTTCTTGTCCGTTGCACACCCACACACCACACTTGTGTCTTGTTTGTTGTCTTGTGTCTCTTGTCTACCGAAATCAAGTGTGATTTCGGTATATATATAAATGTTGACTTGTGCGATTGGGTTGAGGTTCGGCCCATGTGGGTAATAAAAGCCCAACATTGAGTTAATTGGCCCACAAATAAATCTGATTGGTCCAAACTTGTACGTGCATGAATTCAGAATTCATATTTGTAAAGAGTAGTCAACAAGTGACATCATCATGACATCATCATGATGATGTCATGATGATGTGGCAGCGGGAACCGGCTAGCGGCGCTCCGTGCTACGCGTGTCGAACTCTGGGACGCACGACGGAGGAATGTCGTGACGTCGGGCTTGAGCCGAACCTAACCGGGTCGAACCGAACCAAGTCGCGTCGAGTCGAGTTGCGTCCACATATATGTATCAACAAACTCCCCCTTGGACGCTACTCGCGAGATTCGCCTTTCTTGTCTTCTAAGTCGGAGGATCTTCAATGTCTTCACGTCTTCAAAGCAGAAAGTGTATCAACAAACTCCCCGTTTCATGTAGGAAGTGTGTTGACAAACTCCCCCTTAACATAAGCTCCCCCTTGAGTTATGCTCGTGATGTCTTGATCTTTACAACTTGAGATCCTTGTGGTGTTGATGATGGATCAGCGGCAACTCGATCATCTTCATCATTTGAGTGTCTTCACGTCGTGTCTTCATTCCGAAGCTTGTCATCGACCATGTTCTCCTTGCCTTTAGAATCTGCACATGCAAGAAAGCTAAACGCGTAATGAGAACAACTGCTTGGAATATAGTTAGTATAAACAAATGACACACGTATGACCATATTTAATCAAACACCGTCCGACAGTTTGAAAGTTTAATAAAATTTGTCAATTTCAGGTATTTGACTTTCAAAACTTTGCAAATTTCGACCGTTTATGAAGATTTAGTCATTTTCGGTTTTCGTTCAGGTTTCAGGTAACGAAGACTCGAGATCCAACATCGTACGATCGAAAATAAGATAGAAATAAAATCTTTTTGGCTTTTTAGAAAGTTTATATTAAAACACACCTAAAATCTTTTTGGTATTTTTGAATATTTCAAATGTAAAGACTGAAAGCAGTAAATAAATATATACAAAGATGCAGAAACTGAAAGCATTAAATAAATATTTACAGACATTCTTTTTGTGAGTTTCGAGGGTAAGAGAATCATATCAGTGTACGGTCATGCCAAAACACTCTTGTTGTTCAATTAGTTCACATTAAGATAAGCATCCTATAACAATTATCGATATTGTTGTCCACTTAAGCTCAACTTATCAGATGTAATCATGGCGAGGGGATACGTTAAGGTATGATTTATACTTACCGACCGGTGTTCATCCACATCACGACACATTCCCGTATCAAGGTATGCACGAGGGTTCATCTTACCGGTGAGTATACCGATTATCATCTGTTTGACGAACTTGACTCCCGGATAAATGTGATATTTTATCACTTATTTTGATTTGGACATGTGATTGTTGATCACTTATTGAGGTCGAATGCAGTATGTACACGTATGTATGGTATCATGGAAGATCTAGACTTGCGTCCCCGTTATTTTTCGGTAAAAGATACAACCATGATACCCAGATGATAAGCAGCATAAAGACCGAATATCTCAGAACCTCGGCAATCTCTCAAACGAAATTTCGGTACTAAGACCATATGCCAATGAATGGTTCCCACCTGGTCTTCAGTCGGATTTAAGTTTATATCACCCTGCACACTTTAAAATGATTGTGAGCCTACCGATACATCTTATATAGATCTGCTTATCGTTTTTCAGTTTAGGTTTAAAGAGGTTTAGACAGACCACTGATGTACTATCATTTTCTCTTTTGCTCGCAAGGAAACTCATTTTTGCTTTTCTATTGTTTTTGTGTTTTTGAAATTTTTCGATGTTTTTGGATTTTCAAATTTGGATTTACTCCCCCTAAAATCAACAAACTAATATAAAATTTAAAAAACACAAAGGTATTTACAAAAATGATTTTCCGATGTTGGTTTTAACGCATGTTTTACCTCAGTGCCCTTTACCAAAATTAGGTTAATCAGAAATGATTTATCGAATTTTGGAGACAATGAGTTGGCACGTCGGTAATCGGTGTGGACCATGACAACATTGACGAGTTTCATATTGAAACAATCACGTGTGAGGTGATATTCGAGATCAACGTGTCAGGTCAAAGAGTGCTGTATGAGAGGATAATAAATTATAAAGCAGCTTAAATATCGACAAGTATAGGAGAGATTAGAAATTTAAAACCGTATCCTGCAACTGCTTCGTGCATTGCCAGGAATCTGAGTGCTCTCCCAAACTGGATATCCACCCGGTGTGGATTTCAAAGTCGATTCTTTGTAGCTACTGAGAAATCTCTTGACAGCAACAAGATCATAAACCTTTGGGTCCGGCTGGTCTTCCACATTGCACCAGCGAAGGTCTTTCTCTTTCTCTTTCAGAAGTAGTGTGCGGTTGTTCAATCCATGCCAAGGCATCCGCACACCCGGTTGGTTTGATCAACAAACACATTCTCTTCAATCACACCGTAGAGAAAAGTACCCTACACGTTCATCTTGTGGACCTTGAACTTCTTGTGGAAGAAAAATCCATGAATCTTCGAAAAGCTTCAGACGTGCTACAGGCGCGTACTTTTCATTGGAATCTTTCCTGAGGACCCGATCAAAAACCATAACAACCAATTTTGGCACATATTTCAACTGGTCGAATTTTTCAACTTCATTCCTTTTTCTTTCACCATCATTCCTTCATCGGAATGTTTGTCTTCTTATCTTTTTCTTTTCTTTTCTCATTTCTCTCCATCAATGGTAACAATATTCTCCTAAATGTAACAATATTTCGGAGCCTTATGTCGCCGATCTTGTGCATGGACGCTCCACTATAAACAATCCTAAGACTATCAATAGTTCCTCCTGGAACATCCTGCACACTCATTCAGAGATTAGTTGGAGAGGGGGACCCAAGCCTTCACAGACTTGGGTCGTCCGTCATCATCGAGGATTGTGACATCCATTTCCCGATGATTCGGAATTGATGTAGCTCCCCCTGAAACAATTTCCAATTTTGGTTTCCAAATCTGGTTTTGTTTTTTATGTTTAACATTTGATTCAACAGATTTTGTTTGGACAACCTCCGGTTTTAAAACCTTTTCAACATTTTTCCATTGTTTCTTTCTCTGTTTCACTTCTTGTTTTTTAACAAGACGAGGGTCCTGTTTTGGTGAAACAGATCTTTTATGGTCAATTTGGTCACGGGGAGCATCAACCATTGCTTTCAACTTATGAAGATATGGACAATTTCGAATTATATGTCCAATTGTACCACATTCAAAACATGATCTTCGTTCAACAAACCCCGACGTATCATGTGATCGTCTTGCCGATGATGAACTTTGTGATCCCAAGGTACTAGGTTTTGAACTATTTGGTTCATTCCTTTTCATCACTGTTGCTTTCTTGACAAAATCTAAGTTAGATTGATTTTCAAACTTTTCAATTTTGTCCGTTCCCTTAGATTTCACAAAGTTCACATTCTTTTTCTTCTTTTGATTCGGCTTCCTTAGACTTTGAGTCAGTGTTTTACCTTTTGGTTTGGCATGATTTTGCTGTTTTTGCACTGTTGGTAATTTTTGATTGCCATATTGTGTTCTAACTTCAGCCTTTGGGATAGGAGGGCACTGTGTTACTGTAACATGTGATCCTGTCTTTCCCAAAAACTTACTTGTTGAATTTTCAAAGACTTTACTGATTAATGATTGATTAACATTCTTAATAGGAAAATCTTTGTCTGAATAAACTTTATCATCACCAACAAGTGTGTACAGCAAATCCACAGTCTCCGACTCTTTTGCAGATGTGGACTCGGTTGGAACAGTCTTAGCAGGTTTTGCGGGAGGATCACATAGAATATGATTCTCAAGAGGTATGTCCTCTTCTTTGATTACCGCATCAGACTTTTCCGAATCAGTATCATCAGATTCATCATCAGAAGAATCAGTATCCTCAATCACAACTGGAGGAGCCTGATTCGGTTCGGCAGAAGACACACATGTATCTGCTGACACATCTGAATCTGATGATACCTCTTTCTTGTATCCGAGTCCTGCTGCAAATTCATTAACATCTAGAGGAACAGATGGTTCAAAGTGAGTTCTATATTCCTCATCAGGCAGTGCATCGTAATTGTTTCTCACAGGTGGTGGACATTTCTTGTAACCAATGCATGTGACATCTCGTTTCTCTTTCTGAACATCAATGATGTGATCCAATACATAGCTAGAGCTTAAATAGCTGTCTAACTTGAGTCGGATCGCCTCACTTTCAGTTTTAACACAAGCCATCTCTTTTTGCATTATTTCAAGACGAGTGATATACAAATTTATGTCAGTTTGTTTTCTGGAAACCATTTTTGTCAGCTCGGTTTTATCTTTCTTTAATTTTTCAATCATCGATTTAAATTCCTTTTCATGGTTTTCATAAAACATGTTGGCTTCAGTGCACTTCCAAAGATCCACGGTTAATTTCTGATTGTGGATGAATGTCACATCATATTTGTCTTGCAAAGCCTCGTGTTTGCTTTGCAATTCACACCACTTATCATTCGACGAAACATGTTTGTCTTGCAAGTCAAACAAACTAGCTTGTAAAGCATCATGTTTGCCTTGCAACTCAGACATGTTTGCTTCTAAATCAGAACATTTAACGTTTAATCTAGCACAATTATCACAAATAACAGCAGTGGGTTCATCGACACATACCTGACTTGATGAACTGTCGACATTAGCCATAACGGCTGAATGGAGAGAAGACGAAGAATAAGCAGCTTGATCCACCAAAATAGATCTTCTTTCAATTCCTGCTGCAGCTTCTCCCAATACCTCATCAACCTCTGCTTCAACTGACACACTTGACGTGTCATCCAAATGATCATTGCCTGAACTCGAGGATTCCTCATCTGAGCTTCCACTGTAACCAGAACTATCTTCGTCTTCAGAAGACTCATCACCATTGGTGGAAGATTCTCCACCACTGGCGTGCTTAAGATCCTTGACAACCTCAGCAAAACAAGCTGTTCCATTTGGAGTATCACTACTCAAATGGATTGACCAATCACCACCTTCGTCTATTTGAACCACAAGTGCCTGGTTAGCATTTGATGGTCCTGCTTGGCTTTGGTTGTTGACAGGTATCAACGTACGCTCATTGTTCCTGTTCTGATTCTGCTGGTCTCCTTCATTTCTGAAAGGGTTCTGGTTCCCATGCTGAGCTGGCTTAACAGGAACTTGAATGGGATTGCCATGTAGATCAGTTGTCACAGGAGGCCTTTGGGTTTGCTGTTGAGGCACCGGTTGAGGAACTGGTTGAAGCGGATTTCCGTACATGTCTGTTTTTGGAGGAACCGGAACTTGGATAGGATTGCCATACATGTCTGTTGGTCCGGTAGATCGAACAGGTAATGGATTTCCGAACATATCAGTTGGTCCGGTAGATCGAACAGGTAATGGATTTCCGAACATATCAGTTGCTCTGATAGGTTGTTTCGGTGCGGGAGATTCGGCCCCCGAAGGTGACAAGCTCGTATTTCTATACTTTCCGCTATCCGGGGACGGAGTACCAAAATACATATCTGTATTTACCAGAGTACCCCATCTTGGATTCATTTTTGATCAAGAAAAATGAATACCTGAAAATCACACCTCAAACAAACAGTTAAATCACAAATGCAAACCTTCTGTTTTTTTTTTTAATATCTTGATAAAACAAAATCCCGCGAAACAAAGATACGACGAAACAGGTCTTGCGATATAATACGATGAAACACACTTCTTGAAAGATAAGCGACGAACACGGTCTTGTGCGCGTCAACAACTAATCTATTCTTGTGCGTTGACAAACCTTGTGCGAGCCCAAATTAAATCAGATTCTGATATAACAATGAAACAGAAGCCCAAAACAGAAGCCCAATGTTTGTACGAGTAATCAGGTCTTGTGCGACCAGAATATCCAAAAGCCCAAATAGAAGCCCAGCTACGATCCAAATTGTTGTGCGACTGAAATCAGCTTGTTCGATCCTGTTAATTCGCTGGCTTTTCTGTTAGATTCGCTGGTATGTTTAAATTCGCTGGTTATGCTGCTGAATTTCGCTGCCTATTCTCGCTATTACGACGATCAGTAAAATCGCCGAAAAACCGTAATAATCTCGCTGAGGACGATTACACGGTTACCAAAGTCGCCTTTGGATTTGAGTTCGCCGGGTCAAGCAATTTCGCTGGTTACTGAACTATCAGGTTTCAAATTCGCTGATCAGTCTGCGAATCTGTTAAAATCGCCTAGAGCCAAATTCGCTGGTCCAGTTCGAAAATTTTGAAGATTTGCTGGATTGAAGTCTTGTGCGACTGGATTAAAACTTGTGCGACTGAAATTCAGTTGACTTTCTATCCACTGACACAATGCAGATCACTTTCGGCTACACCAACTTTTGGAAACACAATTTTCAAGTTACCAACCAATGATGATGTCTTGTACTATTTTAATCATACAACAACTTCCAAGACACAAACACTTGAATTCAAATCCAAAAGCAGATCGAACATACAACAAATGAAGAACACTTTGAATATTTGTTGAATATATGAAGAACAACCCAGAAAATTTATGAATTTTCCGGTAAACTTATGAGTTTTCCGGTGAACCGTAAATTTCCGAACACAAATCTTTGCAAGAAACTTCACTAAAAACCAACTTTTAGCATGTGAAAAAGAAGAATGAGATGGTTTTTATAAAAACTTTCAGCAAAATACCAGAATTTTCGAGGAAATGAGCAGAATTTTCAGAAAAATATGAACTTCAAACCCGAAAAACAACCCGAAAACAACTCGGTTTTAACAAGGAGAAGAGCCTTGGAGCCAAGGCTCTGATACCACTTGTAGGTCCGGCTAGGGGAGGATCTAGTCGCCTAATCCTTGTGTACAAACCAACCCGGTTGTGCGGAATCCAACCGGGAAAGCAAACCGAGATCGAACACGTCAAGAACACGAGATACAAGACCCAAAGATTCAAAGTTTAACACACTTGTATATTTATGATAAGAGTACGAGTACAAGATGATACAAGATCCGGTTAAACACAAACACACTAAAACTTCTCTCTCGGTTCTCTCCGGTGCTCACTTGTGCGCTGCTTTTTCTTGTCCGTTGCACACCCACACACCACACTTGTGTCTTGTTTGTTGTCTTGTGTCTCTTGTCTACCGAAATCAAGTGTGATTTCGGTATATATATAAATGTTGACTTGTGCGATTGGGTTGAGGTTCGGCCCATGTGGGTAATAAAAGCCCAACATTGAGTTAATTGGCCCACAAATAAATCTGATTGGTCCAAACTTGTACGTGCATGAATTCAGAATTCATATTTGTAAAGAGTAGTCAACAAGTGACATCATCATGACATCATCATGATGATGTGGCAGCGGGAACCGGCTAGCGGCGCTCCGTGCTACGCGTGTCGAACTCTGGGACGCACGACGGAGGAATGTCGTGACGTCGGGCTTGAGCCGAACCTAACCGGGTCGAACCGAACCAAGTCGCGTCGAGTCGAGTCGCGTCCACATATATGTATCAACACTGTATGATTTACTTCTTAAATCCTAACACAAATACTTGCCCTTGGAAAGACGGGTACAAGTTTTTTTAAATGTTAAGCGAACACAATATGTCTTAAATCATCACAATTCAATTTCAAATGAACATATATTTACAATAAAGCGTTGAAAACATACTGTTGTTACATAAATGTAAAACAATTTATACACTATTACATAGATTATATAAGCTGCATCACAACACACAATTCCAAAGCAACAATATACAAACAATGAGCATTTCTATTAAGGTGAATCTTGTTTATGTGGATTTATCTTATTTTTATTCTTCAAATTCTTAGCCAATTTAGTAGCAGAACTTGCCATAGTCTCACCCATCATCGTGGAAACAAGCTTCTTTTTTGGAGGGATAACGCTTGGTGGTTTCTCCTTTGTCTTCCCTCCTCCCTTTGTGTTTTTGTGGTAGCTATCTCCTTGCGCTTTGTCTGCCATTGATTTTCTTTTGCCAAGCTTTTCCCAATCACCGTAGACTATTGTTGTGTATCAAACAAAACAACCTTAGCAATTCACAAAGGATGATATGTTAGGTTATATACAAGTAAAGTTCCCCACATCCTGGAACTTACAAATATTTTTCTTTCTTCTTGTTGGGTAATTTACATAGTTTGTTTGCGCTTGCTATAAGTTATTTAGTATATTTGAAATTTTCAAATTTCAAGTGTCATGAAGTGGTTTGTGCGAACATTTATCCATCAATATCAAAGAAATTAATCTTAAATTTCATGGCTATTGTATGCAAAATTACAATGTTTGCGTGGAAGGGCATAACTAGTGGTAAATGGCAATCTGGGTGTGCATGGGTGTGGGCTATTATGTGTTACATTAGAGGATACTTGCTAGTCTAATTAGTTCCCATGTGAATTTCCTTTTCATTTCTGTGTAAATATATAGGTATTGATTTTTTAAGGGCTAATAAATTTAATTCCTCTTAATCTTAAATAGTTTACTCGAACATATTCAATTGCCAAGCAAAGTGCACTACCACGCATTGGCTTCAAACATAAATAGTTTTTTTATACCATGAGGACATCTAATAACACCTTTTCCTCTTTGTTCTTCTCCTTTGGTCTACACCTTTTTATCTTGGCTTTTAGATTCTCAAGAATAATCAACAACACAAAGTCCCCCTCATTCACTTACTCACATCTCCAGGGTAAGATACTAGTCCTTGACCGCTTCCCATATACCTTCTTTCAAGTACTATATACCTTCTTTCAAGTACTGAAAAATCCAAAAGGGTGAGGCCCGAAACCTACCTGATTACAAGACAAGGCTAAAGGCGAGTGATCCGAATGAATCTGTGTGGCTGCCACAAAGTTTGCGTTAGGCCACACCGACATGACTCCGTCACAAACTAGTACCCGATCGATCTTGTTGAGACTACACCTATCACTGGACATAAATGTGAAACCCAAACTCCGTCACAAACTAGAACCCGATCGATCTCTTGCTGAGACTAGACCCATCGCTGGACACAAACGTGATAGAATTAGCTCCAATTGGACTCTTGTTTTTCATTTCTATGGAAATATTTTTGGCTACATTTATAACGGAATGATAACTTTTAATCCTCTCATCTTTATTTAGTTTCCACAAACAACTTCTACTGAGCAAGTGCACCACAACCTGTTGGATCTAAACATCAATTATTTTCTTATTTTTTATACATGTGAATATGAAACAAGTATACATTTTGAATTCTATTTGTTCTAGTGCAAGATTCCGAAATAACTTCTTGCTCTTAGAAAGTTGTCTGGCGAGTTCCTAAAAATCATTCACATACTAAACTAGTGACAAGTAGGTCGTAAGATTTTGTTTTCCAACTCTTTAAATGCAGAAGCTTAATTATAAACAATCAGTTTCAAACTTGATAAAAACCCAAATATGTTTGGTTTTAAACAAGGATTAGAGCCAAAGCTCTGATACCAATTGTAGGTCCCGTTTTTCCGGTGGATCGATAACGAAAACCTATCCTTGTTTATCACAAACACGGTAACTGGTGCGGAATCCCCGTGACGGTGCAAACCAAACAAAGTGTACAACACACACGGAATAATCAATGAAACACAATCTATCGATTTAACGGGATGAGAACCGAGAACAACTGATACACACACAGTTTTACAGTATAACTCTCAGGGTATATGCTCTCATTTGGTTTCAAAGTGAAACCAGAAAGCTGTTTATATAGTAACCTAGGCCTTTCCTACGACGAAACACAAGAGGTTACGACGAAACACATTTGGGCCAGACACTGGGCCTGAAGCAGCCCAACAAATGACGAAACAAGAGTTGTTTCGTCACGTTTCGCCATGTAGTGTGATGAAACACATTGTGTTTCATCGTGGCTTTGTCCTATAGTGGAAGAAACACTTGTGTTTCTTCATGACTTTGTCATTTAGTGTATGAAACACTTTTGTTTCGTCATATGTCCAGGAAGTTCACTTTGGTTTTGGGCCCAAGTGAAGGTTTAGCCTAGTGAAGGTTTAGCCCAGTAACTAAATAAACACATAAATAAATACTACCCTAAATGCAACTGTAGGTCCACCCGGAGGATCGAGTAACCTCTATTCCCTGTTTTCCGACAAACCCGAAAGTGCGGAATCCAAACGGGTAAGTTAAACCAAGTTACGAACACGTAAGACACAATATTCAACGATTAACACTCAATGTATTAATGCTAGAAAACGGTTACAATGCGGTGTTTACAAATGGTCTCTGTAAACTCTCAGTGTGTGTGTTACAATGTGTTCGCTCAGTGAAATCTATTCAGACTTCTCTATCTGTTTCTGTTCTGTGTCTGGGTATTTATATTAACAGATTGACGAAATCAAAAGGTCTTCGACGAAATCCATTTACAACGACGAAATCACATTTGTTTTGACGAAATCAAAGTGATTTCGTCACTTTGAGAAGGTTGGGCTTGGTCTTCGTCATGTAGCAGCCCAAAACATATTCAAAGTCCATAAACAAGTCTTCGGCCCATGTGGTGAATTACGGCCCAAGTGACAAACCAGTTTACAATTTTGCACAATTTCAACATAAGACAAAACTATGTGACATCACCATGACATCACAATGATGATGTCATGGTGATGTGTAAACGGGAATGGCTTGCGGCGTTTCGTGCCTCGCGTGTCGAACTCTGGGGCGCACGACTGAGGAATGTCGTGACGTCGGGCTGGAGCCGGACCTAACCGAGTCGACCCGAACCGAATCGAACCGAGTCGAGTCGCGTCCACATAAAGTGTACCAACAAACTCCCCCTTGGACGCTACTCGTGATGGTTCGTCTTATGTGTCTTTTGTGTCGGAGGATCTTCAAAGTCGTCACGTGTCGTAAGTAGAAAGTGTATCAACAAACTCCCTTTTTCATTCAGGTAGTGTGTTAACAAACTCCCCCTTAGAATGAACTCTCCATTGAGTTATGTTCGTGAATCTTTCGATCGTTAATTCTTCAGATCCTTGTGGTGTTGATGAAGGGTCAGCGGCAACTCGATCATTTTTATCCTTTGAGTTCCTCCACTTCGTGTCTTCATTCCAAAGCTTGTCATCGAACATGTTCTCCTCGCCTTTAGCATCTGCACATGCAAGAAAGCTAAACGCGTAATGAGAACAACCGCTTGGAATATAGTTAACATTTAAACAAATGACACATATGAGATCAAATCTCAATCAAACACCGACCGACAATAGTTTGAAAGTTTAGAAAATGATCAATTTTAATCCTTTACTTTCAAAAACTTGTTAACTTCGACTGTTTATGAAGGTGCAATTGTTTTCCGGCTTACAATCAGGATTTTGGGTAGGATAGACTCGAGTTCCAACATCGGTCAATCAAAAATAAACTAGAAACAAAATCTTTTTGACTTTTATAAAGTTTAAATTAAAACACACCTAAAATCTTTTTGGAATTTTTCATTTTTCAAATGTAAAGACGGAAAGCAATAAATAGATATATACAAAGATGTAGAAACGAAAGCAGTAAACAAATACTTACAGACATTCTTTTTGCGAGTTTCGAGGGTAAGAGAATCATATCAGTGTACGGTCATGTCAAAACGCTCTTTTTGTTCTTATAGTTAACAATTAGATAAGCATCCTATAACAATTATAGGTATTGTTGTCCACTTCAGCTCAACTTATCAGATGTAATCATGGTGAGGGGATACGTTAAGGTATGATTTATACTTACCGACCGGTGTTCATCCACACATGACACATTCCCGTATCAAGGTATGCACGAGAGTTCATCTTACCAGTGAGAATACCGTTTATCATCTGTTTGACCGTATAAATGATGTGAGAAACTCACTTATTTTGAGTGAAAACAAGCCCTATGTGATAGAATCACTTATTGATGAGGAACTTGATTTTCGATGCATGAGGGCACAGGAGCAAGTCCGTGAACAGGTCAGTACTTTCGTACAGCAAAGAGACGAACTTGACTCCCGGAAAGAATCTTGTGATATATTATCTTGGACATGTGATTATTGATCACTTATTGAGGTCGAATGCAATATGTACACGTATGTATAGTATCATGGAAGATCTTAGACTTCGTCTCCGTTATTTTTACAGTTTGATACAACCATGATACCCAGATGATAAGACAGCATAAAGACCGAATATCTCAGAACCTCGGCAATCTCTCAAACGAAATTTCGGTACTAAGACCATATGCCAATGTGCGGTTCCCACCTGGTCTTCAGTCGATTTAAGATTTATATCACCCTGCACACTTTAAAATGATTGTGAGCCTACCGATACATCTTATATAGAGCTGCTTAAACATTTTTCATTTTGCATTTCAGTTTAATGAGGTTTCAACAGACCACTGATGTACTATCATTTTTTCTTTTGCTCGCCAGGAAACTCATTTTTGTTTTGCCATGTTTTTAGGTTTTGAAAATTTTTGATGTTTTTGAATTTTCAAATTTTGGAATTTACTCCCCCTAAAATCAACAAACTATGATAAAATTTAAAAACACAAAGGTATTTACAAAAACGATTTTCCGAAGTCGGTTAACTCATGTTTTACCTCGATGCCGTTTACCAAAAATAAGTTTTAATCAGAAATGATTTATCAAATTTTGGAAAAATGAGTTGGCATGTCGGTAAGCGGTGCGGACCAAAACAACATTGACGAGTTTCATAGTGAAACAATCACGTCTGAGGTGATATTCGAGTTCAATGTGTCTGGTCAAAGAGTGCTGTACAAGATGATAATAATTCATAAAGCAACTTAAATATCGACAAATATAGGAGAGATTAGAAATTTAAAACCGTATCCTGTAACTGCTTCGTGCATTGGCAGGAATCTGAGTGCTCTCCCAGACTGGATATCCACCCGGTGTGGATTTCAAAGTCGATTCTTTGTAGCTACTAAGAAGTCTCTTGACAGCAACAAGATCATAAACCTTTGGGTCCGGCTGGTCTTCCACATTGCACCAGCGAAGGTCTTTGTCTTTCTCTTTCAGAAGTAGTGTGCGGTTGTTCAATCCATGCCAAGGCATCCGCACACCCGGTTGGTTTGTTCAACAAACACATTTTCTTCAATTTCACCGCGAAGAAATGTACACTGCACGTTCATCTTGTTGATTTTGAACTTCAGACGTGCTGCAGGTGCGTACATTTTGATTGAATCTATCATGGGGACCCGATTAAAGCCTTGAACAATCAAACTTTGGAATGATTTTCAATTTGTCGAAGCTTTTAGTCTCTTTCGACAGACAATTCTGTCTTCTTTTCTTTTTCTCTCCATCAACGGCAACAATTTCTTTTATCGCCGTTCTTGTGCATGAACGCTCCACTATCAACAATCCAATGACTATCAATAGTTCCTCCTGGAACATCTTGCACACTCACTCAGAGATTAGTTGGAGAGGGGGACCCAAGCCTTCATAGACTTGGGTTGTCCCTGAGCATCAAGAAATGTAATTTCAATTTCTTGAAGGTCCTTAAATTGCAAGCCTCCCCCTGAATCCTCACCTGTTTTCGGTTTCCAAACTTGTTTCTGTTTACCGGATTGCGTATTATTAATAGATTTAGAAATCTCCGGTTTTAACGGTTGTGACAAAATTGGTTTCCTTTTAACAGTTTCTGGTTTAAAGCCTTTTCGATCACCTTCACATTTTGACGTCGTTGTTTTGTTTCTTGTTCTTTAATCGTACGTTTGTCATTTTTGGGTGAAACAGGACGACGTTGTGAGTGACCGTGTTCAGAAGGGGCTCTTTCAACAAAATTTGGTTTGGGCCAGTTTGTGCAGTCTTTAATGATGTGCCCAAACTTCCCACACTTGAAACAAGTTCTCCTTTCAACAAACTTTGGAGAATCTGTTCGACGACCTGACGTTGAAGTTGTAGACCCAGAGGTACTAGCTTCACACCCATTTGTGCGTTGAGTGTAATTGTTATTACTATTACGTTTCAAAATGTTGACTTTTTGAACAAAATCGGAATTTGTCTTATTTTCAAAAGTCTCCACTTTATCAGTACCTTTGGAGACCACAAACTTTACGTCTTTGTTTTTCTTCTTGAAACGAGCTCCTTTTGTTTCAGCCTTTGGTTGTGAACCTTTAGAATTTTGAGCTCGCTGCTGTTGCTGTTTACCCTTAAAAGCGATAGATTGTTGCTTCGTTGGTGATTTTTTATTTCCAAATTTTCTTCTAACTTCAGCTTTTGGAATCGGATCACACTGAGTTACTGAAACTCTCGGGATCCCCTTTTCCAAAAACTTACTGGTAGTATCTTCAAACACTTTATCAATCAAAGATTGATTGACATTTTTAATTCGAAAAACTATGTTTGAATAAATTTTGTCATCCCCGACTAAAGTGTACAACACGTTATCACTTTTAACAGTAGACACTGTTTTAGTGATAGGATCTATCTCTTGTTTAGCATCAGTTGATTGCACAACAGGAGTAGGAGGATCACACAGAATGTGATTCTCAAAAGGCACTTCTACTCCTTTGTTCTTCTCAAGAGATTTATCCTCATCACTCACATCTGGTTCATCATCGGACGAATCATAGTCCTCAACTGTGGGAGGACTTTGATTTGAAGCACATGATGACTTTTCTTTCCGATCAGATGAGCCCTCCGATGAATTGTCCGTTTTGAACCCTAAGCCAGTTGTAACTTCCCCATAATCAAGAGGTACAGTTGGCTCAAAACGTGGCATTTCTTCCTCATCGGGCATGCAAGTATAATTTTGTCTCAAAGGGGGAGGACATTTCTTATACCCAACACCACTCACATTTCCCTTCAGTTGTTGAACGTCAATAATGTGATCGACCACAAATCGGGAGTTAGAATAACTCTCCAACTTTTGCTTGATTGCATCATGCTCGCATTTGGCAATGGCTAGCTCCTTTTTGGTTTCCTCAACGATGTTAATGTAATCGTTAATACTAACTAGTTTATGATAAACAATTTTGGTCACTTCGGAAACACTTTTCTTTAAGGTTTCAATTACAGATTTAAAATCATTTTCATTTCTAACTAGAGCCATATTTGCCTCTTTGCACTTTGACAGTTCAATAACCAAACTCTGATTGTGACTATGAACCGTTTCAGATTCACGTTTCAATTCAGCACATTTATGTTTCATATCAGCACAATCACTACATATGCTAGGAGTTTCGGATTTTACCTGACTTGTAGAAGCTGTGACATTAGCCATGAAGGCAGTCTGAGAAGAGAAAGATCCATCTTCAGTGAGAATCTTCTCCATTTCTTTTGATGAAACATCAGCTTTCTTGATCAAGTCAGATTTTTGACATTTTAACTCCTCAGCATCATTCAACAAACTATCACCTTCAGAATCAGTTCTTTCATTCAAATTCGATTCTTCATCCGAACTGCCACTGTATACCGAACTATCATTTTTTCCTAAAGATTCACCATCATTGACATTCTTGACAATTTCAGCATGAAATGCAGTTCCTCTTTGATCTCCACCTCCAAATTTTACAGACCAGGAGTCATCGGCTTTATTTGAGTTGGACGTGGATGTACTTGTTTGATTTATGAAAGGATTTTGGTTGCCTTGTTGAGGTTGAGCTTGAGATGGTTTAGGAATATAGGCACTCAGATCGAAGACCAGAGGTGGAGCTGATTGTGGAAACGGAAAAGAGTTTGTATTTGATACAAACGCCGTTTGTAACTTTGGTTGCTGAGCTGAACTGGAACTAGCTAACGGGATAAAACCTCCTCCATAATACATTTGTTTGATGTATGTATGTGAAAAACTGATCACACTCTTGAATATTGACTGTTATCACACTTTTGTAAGCCTTCTGTTAAAATTGATAAGTTTTGATGAAACTCTTTCTGATGAAACCGTGATATTTAGAAGCGCGATTCAAAACAACTTGACGAACACCCGACCCTACTCCGCGAATCCTGGCTTTTCACCCAAATTATTAACCACAACCCACAACAAAACTAATATTGTATTCCGGCCCAATTTGAACTTATAACAAATTTTGTTGATCTAAACTAATTTTCATGAGGCCCAAACCCAAATCAACTTAGAGTCCAAGAATTTGTGGCCCAAATAAATAAAGACCTAGCTGCCAATTACTCAATTGCTTCTGTTGTCTTTCTTTTCGATACACCACCAAACCAGTACCCACTCTCTCTTCCAGGGATACCCACTTCCAAAACACTCTTTCTCTCTCTTCGTTTTAATACCCAGTATCAACAATCAAAACCCCCAAAATTTCTTTCAAAACCTAATCTAACCCCAAATCATCAATCAGAGCTGCCGCCTCCCATCTTCAATTATGCGATACCTTGATTCCATCTGTTGTTAACTGTATCAGACGAAGATGTATGGTGACGAAGTTAATATTGTTTGACGAAGATTGGAAGTTGACGAAATCGGTTTGTTTGTTTGTTTTTTTTTTTTTTAATAATCAAGATGTATGTTTGACGAAATCTAATGTTGATAAATAATGGTTGACGAAATCTAATGTTGATAAATAATGGTTGACGAAATCGATTGAACTTTGAAATCACAAAGTGATTTCGGTGACAAGTAATTTCAGTTCGGAACTGATTTCGGCCAAATGTGATATTGTTGACCAGGAGTATTTTCGTTGACTGATGAGGGTGATTTCGTTGAACAATAATGACCAGACAACTTGCAAATATCAAAACCAATAATTCTTATCCTTATCCTGACACAAAGACTTCTCTTTCAACCTACACGTTACTTTCCCACCAAACAAAGCAACCCACTATATTTTGTCTGCCACAACTTTCAAACCACTATGAATTTTAAATTCACAAACAATGGTTTGTCTGCCACAACTTTCAAACCACTATGAATTTAATATTCATAAACAAAATAACAACTTTAATTCAAACACAACGCAGATCAAACATAGAATTTTTTTTATGAAAAATATTATGAACACTTTGAAGACCACCAGGAACAGTGATGAAATCGATGGGTTTTCCGGTGCCGGAAAGTTTCCGAACAACAATTTTTGCACAAGAGTTTACACAAAACCAAATTTTAGCATGGATATATGAAATATAACAAGGTTTTGTAAAAACTAATAGCAAAACAAAGAGATTTTCAAGATTTTAACAACAGTTTTTCCGGAAAAAGTATGATCCTTACAATCAAAACACAAGAAAAACTCTAAAAAAAATCCTTAAAATCACAAGAAAACAACTTGGTTTTAACAAGGAATCGAGCCAAAGCTCTGATACCAATTGTAGGTCCACCCGGAGGATCGAGTAACCTCTATTCCCTGTTTTCCGACAAACCCGAAAGTGCGGAATCCAAACGGGTAAGTTAAACCAAGTTACGAACACGTAAGACACAATATTCAACGATTAACACTCAATGTATTAATGCTAGAAAACAGTTACAATGCGGTGTTTACAAATGGTCTCTGTAAACTCTCAGTGTGTGTGTTACAATGTGTTCGCTCAGTGAAATCTATTCAGACTTCTCTATCTGTTTCTGTTCTGTGTCTGGGTATTTATATTAACAGATTGACGAAATCAAAAGGTCTTCGACGAAATCCATTTACAACGACGAAATCACATTTGTTTTGACGAAATCAAAGTGATTTCGTCACTTTGAGAAGGCTGGGCTTGGTCTTCGTCATGTAGCAGCCCAAAACATATTCAAAGTCCATAAACAAGTCTTCGGCCCATGTGGGGAATTACGACCCAAGTGACAAACCAGTTTACAATTTTGCACAATTTCAACATAAGACAAAACTATGTGACATCACCATGACATCACAATGATGATGTCATGGTGATGTGTAAACGGGAATGGCTTGCGGCGTTCCGTGCCTCGCGTGTCGAACTCTGGGGCGCACGACTGAGGAATGTCGTGACGTCGGGCTGGAGCCGGACCTAACCGTGTCGACCCGAACCGAATCGAACCGAGTCGAGTCGCGTCCACATAAAGTGTACCAACAGCAACATGCATTGTTTGTTTATACATTACAAATTAAACGGAACAAACTTGTCGGACCCAAGTGGGATAGGAGGATATCCGACTTGGTCTTCATTCCGTTAAAGGCTCGAACCGAACGTGCCACCTCCACACAAAAGTGTATCAACAAACTCCCCCTTGGACGCTGCTGTGATGGTTCGACTTCCATGTCTTTCATGTCGAGAGATCTTCAAAGTCTTCACGTGTCGTAAGTAGAAAGTGTATCAACAAACTTCCTTTTCATTTAGAAAGTGTGTTAACAAACTCCCCCTTAGAATGAACTCTCAATTGAGTTATGCCCGTGAATCTTTTGATTATCAAATCTTTAGATCCTTGTGGTGTTGATGAAGGGTCAGCGGCAACTCGATCATTTTATCCTTTGAGTGCCTTCACTTCGTGTCTTCACTTTACGGCTTGTTATCTGACATGTTCTCTTCTCCTTTAGCTGATTCTGATCTCGCATCTGCACATACAAGAAAGCTAAACACGTAATGAGAACAACTGCTTGGAATTTAGACAAATTAAACAAAGCGACACATGTGAGATCAAATCTCAATCAAACACCGACCGACAACAGTTTGAAAGTTTAGAAAATGATCAATTTTAATCCTTTAACTTTCAAAACTTGTTAACTTCGACTGTTTATGAAGATGCAATTGTTTTCCGGCTTACAATCAGGATTTTGGGTAGGATAGATTCGAGTTCCAACATCAGTCAATGAAAAATAAAATAGAAGCAAAATATTTTTGGCTTTTATAAAGTTTATATTAAAACACACCTAAAATCTTTTTGAAAATTTTCATTTCTCAAATGTAAAGACGGAAAGCAATAAATAAATAAATATATACAGAGATGCAGAAACCAAAGTAGTAAATAAATATTTACAGACATTCTTTTTACGAGTTTCGAGGGTAAGAGAATCATATCAGAGTGACGGTCATGCCAAAACGCTCTTTTTGTTCAATTAGTACACATTAAGATAAGCATCCTATAACAATTATCGGTATTGTAATCCACATAAGCTCAACTTATCAGATGTAATCATGTTTAGGGGATACGTTAAGGTATGATTTATACTTACCGACCGGTGTTCATCCACATCACGACACATTCCCGTATCAAGGTATGCACGAGAGTTCATCTTACCGGTGAGTATACTATTGATCATCCATTTGACCGTATAAAAGAATGTGAGAAACTCACTTATTTTGATTGAAAACAAGCCCTATGTGATAGAATCACTTATTTATGAGGAACTTGATTTTCAGATGCATGAGGGCACAGGAGCAAGTCCGTGAACAGGTCAGTACTTTCGTACAGCAAAGAGACGAACTTGACTCCCGGATAAAAAATGTGACATATTATCACTTATTTTGTTTGGACATGTGATTGTTGATCACTTATTGAGGTCGAATACAATATGTACACGTATGTATAGTATCTTGGAAGATCTAGACTTCGTCTCCGTTATTTTTACGGTTTGATACAACCATGATACCCAGATGATAAAACAGCATAAAGACCGAATATCTCAGAACCTCGGCAATCTTTCAAACGAAATTTCGGTACTAAGACCATATGCCTATGTGTGGTTCCCACCTGGTCTTCAGTCGATTAAGGTTTATATCACCCTACACACTTTAAAATGATTGTGAACCTACCGATACATCTTATATAGAGCTGCTTAACATTTTTTATTTTGCATTTCAGTTCGAAAAGGTTTCAATAGACCACTGATATACTATCATTTTCTCTTTTTCTCTCCAGGAAACTCATTTTTGTTTTTCCAATGTTTTTGTGCTTTTGAAATTTTTCGATGTTTTTGAATTTTCAAATTTTGGATTTACTCCCCCTAAAATCAACAAACTAAGATAAAATTTAAAAGACACAAAGATATTTACAAAAACGATTTCCCGATGTCGGTTAACTCATGTTTTACCTCAATGTCGTTTACCAAAATTAATTTAATCAGAAATGATTTATCGAATTTTGGAAAAATCAGTTGGCACATCGGTAAGCGGTGCGGACCATGACAACATTGTCTGGCCAAAGAGTGTTGTATGAGAGGATAAAAATTCATAAAGCAGCTTAAATATCGATAAGTATAGGAGAGATTAGAAATTTAAAACCGTATCCTGCAACTGCTTCGTGCATTGCAAGGAATCTGAGTGTTCTCCCAAACTAGATATCCACCCGGTGTGGACTTCAAAGTCGAATTTGCAGCTACTTCAATTATCTTCACAGCAACAAGATCTTAGACCTCTGGGTCCGGCTGGTCTTCCTCATTGTACCAGCGAAGGTCTTTGTCTTTCTCTTGAGAAGTAGTGTGCGGTTGTTCAATCCACGCCAAGGCATCCGCACACCCGGTTGGTTTGTTCAACAAACACATTTTCTTCAATAACACCGCGAAGAAATGTACACCGCACGTTCATCTTGTTGATTTTGAACATCAGACGTGCTGCAGGTGCGTAGATTTTGATTTGAATCTATCCGGGGGACCCGATTAAAGCCTTTAACAATCACACTTTTAGAATGATTTTCATTTTGTCAAAGGTATCAATTTCTTTCAACATACAACTCTGTTTCCCCTTTCTTTTTTCTTCTCTCCATCAAAGGCAACAATTTCTTTTGTCGCCGATCTTGTGCATGGACACTCCACTATTAACAATCTTAAGACTATCAACAGTTCCTCCTAGAACGTCCTACACACTCACTCAGAGATTAGTTGGAGAGGAGGACCCAAGCCTTCACAGACTTGGGTCGTCCTTCATCATCGAGGATTGTGACTTTGATTTCCTGATGATTTTCAAACACAGCACCTCCCCCTGAACTATCACCCGTCTTAGGTTTCCAAGTTTGTTTTTGTTTACCAGATTCAGTTTTGTAAACAGATTTTGAAACTTCTGGTTTTAAAGGTTGTGAAGAACTTGGTTCCCTTTTGACCGTTTTGACTTCAGATTTTAAAGCCTTTTCAACAGCTTTGATATTTTGACGTCGTTGTTTCGTTTCTTGTTCCTTAACAGTTCTTTTATCATGTTTTGGTGAAACGGGACGACGTTGTGGGTGAACCTTTTCAGGTGGTGCTCTTTCCACAAATTTCTCTTTAGGAGTGTTTGAGCAGTTCTTAATGATATGCCCAAACTCCCCACATTTAAAACACGTTCTCCTTTCCACAAACTTAGGAGAATTTGATCGACCAACAGATGTCAAACCCGTAGAACCTGAGGTACTTGCTTTTTCATCACACCCATTTGTATGTTGAGTGTAATTGTTTTGACTGTTACGTTTTAAAATCTTCACATGTTGGATAAAATCGGTGTTTGATTTGTTTTCAAAAGTCTCAATTTTATCAGTACCCTTCGATGCTACAAACTTGACATGACTGTTTTTCTTCTGGTTACGAGCTCCATTTGTTTCAGATTTTGATTGAGAAACATTTGGTTTTTGAGCTCGCCTTTTTGGTTGTTTACCCTTAGCAGCAATAGGTTGTTGCTTTGTTGGTGATTTTTGATTTCCAAATTGTGTTCTGACTTCGGATTTTGGAATGGGATCACATTGAGTTACAACAACTCCAGGGATCGTCTTTCCCAAAAATTTGTTTGTATTATCTTCAAAAACTTTATCAATCGAAGATGGATTGACATTTTAAATTGGAAAATCGTGATCTGAATAGATTTTAGAATCACCAACCAAAGTGTACAACACGTTATTACTCTTAACGGTAGACACAGATTCTGTTACAACCTTGACAGGATTAATCACTTGTTTGGCAACTTGTTGCACAACAGGAATAAGAGGATCACAAAGAATATGATTCTCAATTGGAATTTCTATTCCCTTCTTCTTATCTAGTGATTCATCCTGATCATTCACATCTGATTCTGATTCATCATCAGACGACTCATAGTCCTCAATGATTGGAGGACTTTGTTTCGTAGAAGTTGAAGTTTATGTTTGCTCAGATGATGTACTTGAAGAACTGTCTGATTTGAACCCTAGGCCAGTAGTAACTTCCTCATAATCAAGAGGCACACTGAGCTCAAAAAGAGGCATATCCTCTTCATCGGGCGACTTGGTATAGTCGTGTCTCAAAGGGGGTGGACACTTCCTATAACCAACGCCTTTAACGTTTCCCTTTAGTTTCTGAACATCAATGATGTGATCGAGCACATATCGGGAGTTAGAATAACTCTCGAATTTGAGCTTGATCGCTTCATATTCACACTTGGCCACGGCTAGCTCTTTCTTGGTTTCCTCAATGATATTAATGTAGTTATTAATACCAATTTGTTTGTTGAAAACAGTTTTTGTTAATTCGGAAACACTTTTCTTTTGGGTTTCATTAACTGTTTTAAATTCCTTTTCATTGCGAGCTAAGGCCATGTTTGCCTCTTTTCACTTTGACAGTCCAACAACTAAACTCTCAATGTGACTATGAATCGTATCACATTCAAGTTTCACTCTATCACAATCATGTTTCATATCATCACAATCACTACATATGCTAGGAGTTTCAGATTTTACCTGACTTGTAGAAGCTGTGACATTAGCCATAAAGGCAGTCTAAGAAGAGAAAGATCCATCTTCAGTGAGAATCTTCTCCATTTCTTCTGATGTAGCATCAGATTTCTTGATCAAGTCAGATTACTCGTTAGCATCATTCGACAAACTGTAATCGTTCACACCTGAACCATCTTCATCGGTACTGCCACTATATCCTGAACTGTCATCATTTCCCGAAGATTCCCCATCATTGACATTCTTGACAATTTCAGCATAAAACACAGTTCCTCCTTGATCTCCACCTCCACATTGTACAGACCAGTCACACCTTTCATCAGTTTGATTTGAGTTGGCCGTGGATGTATTTGTTTGATTTTCGAAAGGATTTTGGTTGCCTTTTTGAGGTTGGGCTTGAGGTGGTTTAGAAAAATAGGCAGTTGGATCAAATTGGGGTTGAGGTGTGGCAACTTGAGGTTTAGAAAAATAGGCAGTTGGATCAAATTGGGGTTGGGGTGGTGCAACTTGAGGTTTCGGAAGATAGGCATTTATGTCAAATTGGGGTTGAGGTGTGGCTACTCCTCCAAAATAGGATATTGGGTCGAAAGCCGGAGGTGGATCTGATTGTGGAACCGTACTCCAATCCCAAGGGCTTGTACAACTCATATTTGATGTATGTATGTGAAAAACTGATCACTCTCTTGAAAACAGACTGTTATCACACTTTTAGAAGTCCTCTGTTAAAAATTGATAAGTTACTTGACGAAACACTTGATAAACGACGAAACAGATTTATGTTTTGATGTGTCGACGAAACAGAAATGAGTTTGATGTCGACGAAACAGAATCCTTATTCAGGTCGACGAAACACTGATGAAGCCCAATGGTGAAGCCCAATGAAATGTGAAGCCCAATGGTCGACGAAACCGTTTCTTAGTTTAAAATGTATTTCGACGAAACTGTTTGGTTTGCTTGTGAATATGATCGACAAAATGGTTGTTTGAATGGATAAGGTTTGGAAATTGGTGAGATATTATATATATATATATATATATATATATATATATATATTAAATTAATAAATCGACCAAAACCCAATATGTTGACTAAACCACTTGCGACGAAACTATGAAGAAATCAAATGTTATTTTGTCGTTCATGATGTTTGTCAAGGAGTTGGTGAGGTTGGGTTATATTTTTCAAAGTTGCCTTATCCTATTCTGACATGCACCACAATATTCAAACTCAACTATACTTTTCTCCTTTTCAAAGTTTCTTTTTCAGTAAAACCATCATGTTTTGTACACACAAGTCAAACAATAGTATAATAATCAATAACAGTTTAATTTAAAACCAAATTCAGATCAAACACACAGTTATATATCAAGAATAGTTTGAAGATATGATGAACACGATGAATATATGAAGAACAGTATGAGGATTCTGGCCAAATTTATCACCGGATAAAATTTTTGAAACCCAAATTTTGCCTAAAACTTTCAACAAAAACCAAATGTTAATATGTAAACACTCAAACAAACAAGGTTTTCGATAAAAAATTTTAGCAAACAACAATATAAACACTGATTTTAGTGACTTTTTCAAGAAAATATATAAACTTTCAAGAACACCTTTTCATCAGAAAATCATAAACAATCAGTTTCAAACTTGATAAAAACCCAAATATGTTTGGTTTTAAACAAAGATTAGAGCCAAAGCTCTGATACCAATTGTAGGTCCCGTTTTTCCGGTGGATCGATAATGAAAACCTATCCTTGTTTATCACAAACACGGTAACGGGTGCGGAATCCTCGTGACGGTGCAAACCAAACAAAGTGTACAACACACACGGAATAATCAATGAAATACAATCTATCGATTAAACGGGATGTGAACCGAGAACAACTGATACACACAGTTTTACAGTATAACTCTCATGGTATATGCTCTCATCTGGTTTCAAAGTGAAACCAGAAAGCTGTTTATATAGTAACCTGGGCCTTTCCTACGACGAAACACAAGAGGTTACGACGAAACACATTTGGGCCAGACACTGGGCCTGAAGCAGCCCAACAAACGACGAAACAAGAGTTGTTTCGTCGCGTTTCGTCATGTAGTGTGATGAAACACATTGTGTTTCATCGTGGCTTTGTCCTGTAGTGGAAGAAACACTTGTGTTTCTTCATGACTTTTTCATTTAGTGTATGAAACACTTTTGTTTCGTCATATGTCCAGGAAGTTCACTTTGGTTTTGGGCCCAAGTGAAGGTTTAGCCCAGTGAAGGTTTAGCCCAGTAACTAAATAAACACATAAATAAATACTACCCTAAATGCAACATGCATTGTTTGTTTATACATTACAAATTAAACGGAACAAACTTGTCGGACCCAAGTGGGATAGGAGGATATCCGACTTGGTCTTCATTCCGTCAAATTCTCGAACCGAACGTGCCGCGTCCACACAAAAGTGTATCAACAAGGTTATATACAAGTAAAGTTCCCCACATCCTGGAACTTACAAATATTTTTCTTTCTTCTTGTTGGGTAATTTACATAGTTTGTTTGCGCTTGCTATAAGTTATTTAGTATATTTGAAATTTTCAACTTTCAAGTGTCATGAAGTGGTTTGTGCGAACATTTATCCATCAATATCCAAGAAATTAATCTTAAATTTCATGGCTATTGTATGCAAAATTACAATGTTTGCGTGGAAGGGCATAACTAGTGTTAAATGGCAATCTGGGTGTGCATGGGTGTGGGCTATTATGTGTTACATTAGAGGATACTTGCTAGTCTAATTAGTTCCCATGTGAATTTCCTTTTCATTTATGTGTAAATATATAGGGATTGATTTTTTAAGGGCTAATAAATTTAATTCCTCTTAATCTTAAATTGTTTACTCGAACATATTCAATTGCCAAGCAAAGTGCACCACCACGCATTGGCTTCAAACATAAATAGTTTTTTTATACCATGAGGACATGTAATAACGCCTTTTCCTCTTTGTTTTTCTCCTTTGGTCTACACCTTTTTATCTTGGCTTTTAGATTCTTGAGAATAATCAACAACACAAAGTCCCCCTTATTCACTTACTCACATTGTTGATACATATTATGTGGATACGGCTCGACTCGGTTCGACTCGGCTACGAAGTGAAGGCCGTAGTCAAGACATCCTCCTTTCTTGACTCGGTATGCTACTTACTTTGTAACGTACGAAATTGCTATTGCGTGTGTGCAGTATGCATGTTTAGTTTATTGTTTATATGTTAGTCTGTTTGTGTAACCCATGGCCCAAACCCAACATATGAAGAAGCCCAAGCCAAATCACACATGACGAAAACACCTGTTTGGCGAAAACCCTTTTATGGTGAAATCCCCATATGGGACGAAATCACTTGATTTTGTCTGGTCCTTGGATTTCGTCAATGTGTTTTCGTCAGGAATTTGATTTCGTCGTTCATCTACTATATAAACACTCAGAACAGACAGAACACGGTATGAGTCTGCATAGACTTTGAGAGCGAACACACTGTAAACACACACACATTGAGAGTTTATGAGAGCATCTTGTAAACATTGATTTGTAACCGTTTCATGATTGGATCCCTTATGTACCTCATAGCATCAAGACCAGATATAATGTATCCAACATGCCTGCTAGCCAGATATCAAGTGAACCCGAAGGCCACACATCTTGCAGCTGTAAAAAGGATTTTTCGTTATTTGATGGGTTGCCCAGACACCGGTCTATGGTACCCTAAGGATGATAACTTTGACTTAGTCGCTTTCAGTGATTCTGATTTTGGCGGATGCAAAATCGACGGCAAATCCACAACGGCTGGATGCCAGTTTTTAGGAAATCGCCTCATAACATGGCAGTGCAAGAAGCAGACTTGTGTCGCTACATCAACTTGTGAAGCTGAATACATTGCTGCCTAAAGTTGTTGCTCCGAAGTCCTGTGGATAAAACAGCAAATGCGTGATTACGGTTTTGAATTCCTAACTACTCCTATTTTAGTCGATAATTCCGCTGCCTTATCTATCACTAGAAATCATGTGCAGCATTCAAAGACCAAACACATCGAAATTAAGTATCACTTCATACATGATTGCTTTGATAAAAGGCTAATCGATGTTGTTAAAGTCCACACTGATGACCAACGTGCCGACCTTTTTACCAAAGCATTTGATAAATCAAGATTTGACTTTTTATTATTGGTAAACGGCATTAAGGTCAAGCAAGAGTAATCGGCATCGGAAAATCATTTTTGTAAATATCTTTGTGTTTTTAAATTATTGTAAGTTTGTTCATTTTAGGGGGAGTAAATCCAAAATTTGAAAATTCAAAAACATCGAAAAATTTCAAAAACCAAAAACAATAGAAAAACAAAAATGAGTTTCTTGACGAGCAAAAGAGAAAATGATAGTACATCAGTGGTCTGTTGAAACCTCTTTAAACTGAAATGCAAGATGATAAATGTTAAGCAGCTCTATATAAGATGTATCGGTAGGCTCACAATCATCTTAAAGTGTGTAGGGTGGTATAAACTTAAATCGACTGAAGACCAGGTGGGAACCACTCATTGGCATATGGTCTTAGTACCGAAATTTCGTTTGAGAGATTGCCGAGGTTCTGAGATATGTAGTCTTTATGTTGTTTATCATATAGGTATCATGGTTGTTTCTTTTACCGAAACAAACGGAGACGGAGTCTAGATCTTCCATGATATCATACATACGTGTACATACTGCATACGACCTCAATAAGTGATCAACAATCACATGTCCACAAAAATAAGTGATAATATATCACATTTATCCGGGAGTCAAGTTCGTCTCTTTGCTGTACGAAAGTACTGACATGTTCACGGACTTGCTCTTGTGCCCTTCATTCATCTGAAAATCAAGTTCCTCATCAATAAGTGATTCTATCACATAGGGCTTGTTTTCAAACTAAATAAGTGAGTTTCTCACATTTTCATATACGGCAAAACAGATGATAAATGGTATACTCACCAGTAAGATGAACTTTCATGTATACCTTGATACGGGAATGTGTCGTGATGTGGATGAACACCGGTCGGTAAGTATAAATCATACCTTAACGTATCCCCTCGCCATGATTACATCTGATAAGTTGAGCTTATGTGGATAACAATACCGATAATCGTTATAGGATCTTTATCAACATGTTAACAAAAAGAACAACAAGAGCGTTTTGGCGTGACCGTACACTGATATGATTCTCTTACCCTCGAAACTCGCAAAAAGAATGTTTATATATATTTACTTTTCTTAGTTTATGCAACTCTGTATATATTTATTTACTGCTTTCAGTCTTTAAGTTTGAAATATTCAAAATACCAAAAATATTTTAGGTGTGTTTTAATATAAACTTTATAAAAGTCAAAAAGATTTTATTTCTACTTAATTTTTGATCAACCGATGTTGGAACTCAAATCTTCGTTACCTGAAATCTGAATGAAAACCAAAACGACTGAATCTTCATAAACGGTCGAAATTTGCAAGTTTTGAAAGTTAATAATCAAAATTGAAAAATCTGTTAACTTTTCAAACTAATTGTCGGGCGGTAGTTGAAAACATGGTCACATGTGTGTCATTTGTTTATGATAACTATATTCCAAGCGTTTGTTATCATTACGTGTTTAGCTTTCTTGCATGTGTAGATGCTAAAGGCGAGGAGAACATGTTCGATGACAAGCTTCGGAATGAAGACACGACGTGAAGGCACTCAAATGATAAAGACGATCGAGCTGCCGCTGATCAATCACCAACACCACAAGGATCTAAAGTATCGAAAATCAAAAGATTCACAGCATAATCAAAGGGGGAGTTTATTAATACACTTCCTAAATGAAAGCGGGAGTTTGTTAATACACTTTCTACTTCAACACGTGAAGTCTTTGAAGATCCTTTCCGAGAATGAATGAACCATCAAGAGATGGAGAACGAGATTACGAACCTCGCGAGCAGCATCCAAGGGGGAGTTTGTTGATACATATTATGTGGATACGGCTCGACTCGACTACGAAGAGAAGGCCGTAGTCAAGACATCCTCCTGTCTTGACTCGGTATGCGTTTTACTTTGTAACAAATCATGTACATGTAACTGAGTGTGTGCAGTATACATGTTTGTTTATTGTTTAGGTGTTCTTTGTTTGTTTGGCCCAACATGTTCAATCCATGGCCCATGCACAAGCTTAAGCCTTGTGTAGGTCCCGTTTTTCCGGTGGATCGATAATGAAAACCTATCCTTGTTTATCACGAACACGGTAACGGGTGCGGAATCCCCGTGACGGTGCAAACCAAACACAGTGTAAAACACGCGTAACCAAAAGATTCAATATCTATTGATTAGGGATGAGAACGATACAAACATATACAAACAATGTTTACAGACTCTCTCTCAAAGTCTCATAGCTCTCGTCTCTCGTCCAAGTGTCACACAGAAACTATGAGAGCTATTTATACTAAAACAGACACAGACATGACGAAACGCATAAAGGCCACGACGAAACACTAAAGTCGACGAAACACATTCTGTTTCATCGACATACACATTAATCCTATTCTGTTTCGTCATTTGATATTGAAGCCCAAGTATTTGACAAAGTCCATTCAACTCTTCGGCCCAAAGTGCAAAGTTTACGGCCCAGACATTGTTTTGTTGACAACTTTCATTTAGTCAACATAGGACAAAGGTTGTGAAATCACCATGACATTACAATGATGATGTCATGGTGATGTGTAAACGAGACCTGGCTTGCGGCGCACCGTGCTTCGCGTGTCGAACTTTGGGGAGCACGACTGAGGAATGTCGTGACGTCGGGCTTGAGCCGGACCTAACTGAGTCGACCCGAACCGAAGTGAACCGAGTCGAGTCGCGTCCACATAAAGTGTACCAACAAACTCCCCCTTGGACGCTTCTCGTGATGGTTCGTCTTCCGTGTCTTTCATGTCGGAGGATCTTCAAAGTCTTCACGCGTCGTAAGTAGAAGTGTATCAACAAACTCCCTTTTCAATTAAGCAGTGTGTTAACAAACTCCCCCTTAAAAAAACTCTCCATTGAGTTATGCTCGTGAATCTTTCGATCGTTAATTCTTCAGATCCTTGTGGTGTTGATGAAGGGTCAGCGGCAACTCGATCATTTTTATCTTTTGAGTGCCTCCACTTCGTGTCTTCATTCCAAAGCTTGTCATCGAACATGTTCTCCTCTCCTTTAGCATCTGCACATGCAAGAAAGCTAAGCGCGTAATGAGAACAACCGCTTGGAACATAGTTAACATTTAAACAAATGACACATATGAGATCAAATCTCAATCAAACACCGACCGACAACAGTTTGAAAGTTTAGAAAATGATCAATTTTAATCCCTTAACTTTCAAAATTTGTTAACTTCAAAAGTTTATGAAGATGCAATTGTTTTCCGGCTTACAATCAGGATTTTGGGTAGGATAGACTCGAGTTCCAATGTCAGTCAATCAAAAATAAACTAGAAGCAAAATCTTTTTGGCTTTTATAAAGTTTATATTAAAACACACCTAAAATCTTTTTGGAATTTTTCATTTTTCAAATGTAAAGACGGAAAGCAATAAATAAATATATACAAAGATGCATAAACTGAAAACAATAAACAAATATTTACAAACATTCTTTTTGCGAGTTTCGAGGGTAAGAGAATCATATCAGTGTACGGTCACGCCAAAACGCTCTTTTTGTTCAATTAATTAACATTTAGATAAGCATCCTATAACAATTATCGGTATTGTTGTCCACATAAGCTCAACTTATCAAGTGTAATCATGATTAGGGGATACGTTAAGGTATAATTTATACTTACCGACCGGTGTTCATCCACACACGACACATTCCCGTATCAAGGCATGCACGAGAGTTCATCTTACCGGAAAGTATACCGTTTATCATCTGTTTGACCGTATAAAAGATGTGAGAAACTCACTTATTTTGATTGAAAACAAGCCCTATGTGATAGAATCACTTATTGATGAGGAACTTGATTTTCAGATGCATGAAGGGCACAGGAGTAAGTCCGTGAACAGGTCAGTACTTTCGTACAGCAGAGAGACGAACTTGACTCCCGGAAAGAAACTGTGATATATTATCACTTATTTTGTTTGGACATGTGATTGTTGATCACTTATTGAGGTCGAATGCAATATGTACACGTATGTATAGTATCATGGAAGATCTAGACTTCGTCTCCGTTATTTTTCGGTAAAAGATACAACCATGATACCCAGATGATAAGCAGCATAAAGACCGAATATCTCAAAACCTCGGCAATCTCTCAAACGAAATTTCGGTACTAAGACCATATGTCAATGTGTGGTTCCCACCTGGTCTTCAGTCGATTTAAGATTTATATCACCCTGCACACTTTAATATGATTGTGAGCCACCGATACATCTTATATAGAGCTGCTTAACATTTTTCATTTTGCATTTCAGATTAAAGATGTTTCAACAGACCACTGATGTACTATCATTTTCTCTTTTACTCGCCAGGAAACTCATTTTTGTTTTTCCAATGTTTTTGGGTTTTGAAATTTTTCACTGTTTTTGAATTTTCAAATTTTGGATTTACTCCCCCTAAAATCAACAAACTAAGATAAATTTAAAAGACACAAAGGTATTTACAAAAACGATTTTCCGATGTTGGTTAACTCATGTTTTACCTCAATGCCGTTTACCAAAATAATTTTAATCAGAAATGATTTAACGAATTTTGGAAAAATCAGTTGGCACGTCGGTAAGCGGTGCGGACCATGACAACATTGACGAGTTTCATATTGAAACAATCACGTGTGAGGTGATATTCGAGATCAACGTGTCTGGCCAAAGAGTGCTACGAGAGGATAACAATTTATAAATCAGCTTAAATATCGACAAGTATAGGAGAGATTAGAAATTTAAAACCGTATCCTGCAACTGCTTCTTGCATTGCAAGGAATCTGAGCGCTCTCCCAAACTGGATATCCACCCGGTGTGGATTTCAAAGTCGATTTTGTAGCTACTGAGAAATCTCTTCACAGCAATAAGATCAGAAACCTTTGGGTCCGACTGGTCTTCCACATTGCACCAGCGAAGGTCTTTGACTTTCTTTTTTAAAAGTAGTGTGCGGTTGTTCAATCCATGCCAAGGCATCCGCACACCCGGTTGGTTTGTTTAACAAACACATTTTCTTCATTCACACCACGAAGAAATGTACACTGCACGTTCATCTTGTTGATTTTGAACATCAGACGTGCTGCAGGTGCGTACATTTTGATTAAATCTATCCTGGGGACCCGATCAAAGCCTTGAACAATCAAACTTTTGAATGATTTTCATTTTCTCGAAGTTATCAATTTCTTTCGACAGACAGTTCTGTCTTCTTTCCTTTTTCTCTCCATCAAAGGCAACAATTTCTTTTGTCGCCGATCTTGTGCATGAACATTCCACTATCAATAATCCTATGACTATCGAAAGTTCCTCCTGGAACATCCTGCACACTCACTCAGAGATTAGATGGAGAGGGGGACCTAAGCCTTCACAGACTTGGGTCGTCCTTCATCATCGAGGATTGTGACTTCGATTTCCTGATGATTCGGAATGGATTGAGCTTCCCCTGAAACAGTTACCGATTTTGGTTTCCAAATATGTTTTTGTTTTTCATTTTTAATATCTAACTTAACAGACTTTGTTTGGACAACCTCCGGTTTTAACGCCTTTTCAATCACCTTCACATTTTTACGTCGTTGTTTTGTTTCCTGTTCTTTATCATTTCTTTTATCAAGTTTTGGTGAAACAGGACGACGTTGTGGGTGAACCTTTTCAGGTGGTGCTCTTTCTACAAAATTTGGTTTGGGCGAGTTTGTGCAGTCTTTAATGTTGTGCCCAAACTTCCCACATTTGAAACAAGTTCTCCTTTCAACAAACTTAGGAGAATTTGATCGACAACCTGACGTAGAAGTTGTAGACCCAGAGGTACTAGCTTCACACCCGTTTGTGTGCTGGGTGTAATTGTTTTGGCTGTTACGTTTTAAAATCTTAACTTGTTGGATAAAATCGGTGTTTGATTTGTTTTCAAAAGTCTCAATTTTATCAGTACCCTTTGATGCTACAAACTTGACATCTTTTGCTTTCTTCTTGTAACGAGCTCCTTTTGATTCAACCTTAGCCTTTGGCTTTGGAGCTTGTTGTTGCTGTTGTTTACCCTTAGAAGCAACAGGTTGTTGCTTTGTCGGTGATTTCTATTTTCCAGGGATTGTCTTTCCCAAAAATTTTCTTGTATTATCTTCAAACACTTTGTCAATCAAAGATTGATTGACATTTTTGATTGGAAAATCTATGTCTGAATAAATTTTACTATCACCGACTTAAGTATACAACAAGTTATTGCTCTTAACAGCAGACACACATTCATTGTCATCTTTGACATCCTTGACAAGATCTATCACTTGCTTGGCAATAGGTTGCACGGCAGGAGTAGGAGGATCACAAAGAATATGATTCTCAATTGGAATTTCTACTCCTTTCGTCTCATCAAGTGATTCATCCTGGTCAATCACATATGATTCATCATCTAAAGAATCATAGTCCTCAATGGTTGGAGAACTTTGATTTGAAGCACATGATGACTTTTCTTTCCGATCAGATGAGCCCTCCAATGAATTGTCCGGTTTGAACCCTAGGCCAGTAGTAACTTCCTCATAATCAACAGGCACACTGGGTTCATACCGAGGCATATCCTCTTCATCGGGCGACTTGGTATAGTCGTGTCTCAAAGGGGGTGGACACTTCCTATAACCAACGCCTTTAACGTTTCCCTTTAGTTTCTGAACGTCAATGATGTGATCAAGCACATATCGGGAGTTAGAATAACTCTCCAATTTGAGCTTGATCGCTTCATATTCACACTTGGCCGTGGCTAGCTCTTTCTTGGTTTCCTCAATGATATTAATGTAGTTATTAATACCAATTTGTTTGTTGAAAACAGTTTTTGTTAATTCGGAAACACTTTTCTTTTGGGTTTCAATAACTGTTTTAAATTCCTTTTCATTGCGAGCTAAGGCCATGTTTGCCTCTTTGCACTTTGACAGTTCAACAACTAAACTCTGATTGTGACTATGAATCGTATCACATTCAATTTTCACTCTATCATATTCATGTTTCATATCAACACAATCACTACATATGCTAGGAGTTTCAGATTTTACCTGACTTATCGAGGCTGAGACATTTGCCATAAAGGCAGTCTAATAAGAAAAAGATCCATCTTCAGAATTATAATCTCCCGCATGCGAGCTTTCTTCATCTGAACTCCCGCTGTATCCCGAACTATCATCTGATTCAGAAAATTCTTCTTTGTGCACATGCTTGATGTAACTGATGATCTTCGCATAGCATGCATTTCCTCCTCCTAACTGTACGGACCAATCACATCCTTCATCAGCTTGAACTATCAATGCTTGGTTGGGGTTTGAATGCCCTGACTGGTTGGTTTGGTTGTTAGCAGCTACTATCCCTCTTTCGTTGTTAGCTTGATTTGAAGTACTTGTTTGATTTTGGAAGGGATTTTGGTTGCCTTGTTGGTTGCCTTGTTTGTTCGGTCGCGTGCATTCCCGTTTGAAGTGACCCTTTTCACCGCAATTAAAGCATGTGACAGCACCCTTGTCAAACCCGTACTTGGTATCCCTTTTGCTTTCCAAGCTGGTTCTCCCCGTTCTGCTCATATAATCCTTTGCCCTTCTCACAGCGCTAGCAAACGCCCACTTGATATCCATTAACTCCATTTCATCCCTGTCTATCTGCTGATAGTCTGCGTTTGTCAAATTAATGTTGCCAATTTGACTTGCGACTAATCCGCTGTAGGAATTAACCATAGTGGTAAGAATTTCAATGTGATCCCGTGCAGCTTCTACACTCACTTTGGAAAGATTTGAAGTATCAGGCTTGTTACCATAGAAGGCTTGTTGTGGTTGGGCTTGTGGTGGTTTAGAAAAATAGGCAGTTGGATCAAATTGGGGTTGAGGTGTGGCAACTTGAGGTTTCGGAAGATAGGCATTTATATCAAATTGGGGTTGAGGTGTGGCTACTTGAGGTTTAGAAAAATAGGCAGCTGGATCAAATTGGGGTTGGGGTGGTGCAACTTGAGGTTTAGAAAAATAGGCAGTTGGATCAAATTGGGGTTGGGGTGGTGCAACTTGAGGTTTCGGAAGATAGGCATTTATGTCAAATTGGGGTTGACGTGTGGCTACTCCTCCAAAATAGGATCTTGGGTCAAAAGCATTTGACACATAAGCTGTTTGTATCTTTGGTTGCTGGCTTGTACTAGCAGCAGGAGCAATCCCTCCAAAGTACATCTCTGGATTTTGAGGGACAGGAATTAGTTTAGCTTTTCTGATTTCTTCTGCATCCTTGTTCTCCAGCTTTTGAACAAACTCATAGATACTGACAGTATCCAATACACCTGTATGCTTTAACAACTCAATGAATGGGCTCCACTTTGGTGGTAGAGCATCAGCAAACCATGCGACTATTTCCTGTGAAGATACAACAACCTTGTAAGAAATCATTTCACTAATTAAATGATAAAAACGAGTTGTCATCTCATTCAATGTTTCAGTCTGCAAAAACATAAACCCTTCAAACTCCTTCTTTAGTAAATCCTGACGCGTCTTCCATGTGGCCGCATTTCCTTCTCCTCTCGCTACCAATGCATCCCATAAACCTTTCGTGTTCTTACAATAAGAGAATTGATGAAAGATGTCTCTGTGAAGTGCCTGAGTGAGAATAGCATACGCCTTCTTCTCCAGATCATATGCCTTTTTATCGGCTTCTTGCATATTATTGAAAGTTGTCGCATTTGATCCTGCTTCTTCAAGAGCTTCACTAAATGCAGAGGTGAAGCACGTCCATAATTCTGTGTTTTGCCCTTGAACGTAATTATGGAAACGACACTTCCATGATGGATAGTCGTTCATGTGATTCAGCTTTGGCGGGCGATTGTTGCTACCCGTCTCATTCTCACTAAGCAAAATATTTTGAATGCTCTGATTTTGATTCGACACCATTGCCCATTGACTTGAACTTATTGATTGTTGTTGTTTAGGTATGGTACTCGTCATATATTCGGCCATCGACATCTGTTTTTGATCTGGTTGTGGATCCGTACTCCAATCCCAAGGGCTAGTACAACTCATGTTTGATGTATGTATTTGAAAAACTGATCACACTCTTGAAAACAGACTGTTATCACACTTTTAGAAGTCCTCTGTTAAAAATTACAAGTATCTCGACGAAACACTTTGAATAACTCAGCGACGAAACAAGTGTTTGATGTTGGCGACGAAACAGGAGTTTAAATCTTGATCGACGAAACAAAATTGTTTGTTGTTTGTGTGATTTAAATAATGCCAGCCGTAATGTTTGACTGATGACCACACGTTGACTGATCTTTTATATTTGATTGGTGACCTTTGACTTGTATGACGAATCCGACTTGATATGTCAAGCGACGAAACATAATTCAGTTTATGCCCAACTTGTGAAGCCCACTTGTATGTGAAGCCAAATGTGTCGACGAAACAGATTTGTGAGATTGAACGACGAAACAGATTTGTTAGGTTGAACGACGAAACACTTTTGTTTTGTTTAATCGACGAAACACATGTGGATAAGGATGTTCGACGAAACTGCTTTTGATCTTATCTTTTGGTGAGATATTTTCAACAAGCCTTATCTCTCTTACTGACACACTCCACAATTTTCAACCTACTCAACAATTACCATACTTTTTGACAACTATTTTCAACACACCAGCCATAATTTGCAGGACACAAATTTCAAACAAGTATATTATAATCTATAACACTTTAATCAAATTCCAAACAAAGATCAAACAATATAAATTTTCAAGAACAGTTTGAAGACAACTGAAGAACACGATGAATATTTGAAGATTCCGGTCACCGAATAATTTCCGAAACACGATTTTGCTTAAAACTTTCAACAAAAACCAAAGCCTAATTTGTAAACACTCAAACAAACAAGGTTTTTGAACAAACTTTTAGCAAAACAACAATATAAACACTGATTTTAGTGACTTTTTCCAGAAAAAAATATAAACTTTCAAGAACACTTTTTCGGAAAATCATAAACAAACAGTTTCAAACTTGATAAAAACCCAAATATGTTTGGTTTTAAACAAGGATTAGAGCCAAAGCTCTGATACCACTTGTAGGTCCCGTTTTTCCAGTGGATCGATAACGAAAACCTATCCTTGTTTATCACGAACACGGTAACGGGTGCGGAATCCCCGTGACGGTGCAAACCAAACACAGTTTAAAACACGCGTAACCAAAAGATTCAATATCTATTGATTAGGGATGAGAACGATACAAACATATACAAACAATGTTTACAGACTCTCTCTCAAAGTCTCACAGCTCTCGTCTCTCGTCCAAGTTTCACACAGAAACTATGAGAGCTATTTATACTAAAACAGACACAGACATGATGAAATGCATAAAGGCCACGACGAAACACTAAAGTCGACGAAACACATTCTGTTTCGTCGACATACACATTAATCCTATTCTGTTTCGTCGTTTGATATTGAAGCCCAAGTATTTGACAAAGTCCATTCAAGTCTTCGGCCCAAAGTTCAAAGTTTACGGCCCAGACATTGTTTTGTTGACAACTTTCATTTAGTCAACATAGGACAAAGGATGTGACATCACCATGACATCACAATGATGATGTCATGGTGATGTGTAAACGGGACCTGGCTTGCGGCGCTCCGTGCTTCGCGTGTCGAACTTTGGGGCGCACGACTGAGGAATGTCGTGACGTCGGGCTTGAGCCGGACCTAACCGAGTCGACCCGAACCGAATCGAACCGAGTCGAGTCACGTCCACATAAAGTGTACCAACACCTTGGCCAAATCACATATGACGAAATCAGACATATGTGATTTCGCCAAAGCTCCTTTGTGAGGAAAACACCTTTTAGGTGAAAACCAAATGGGACGAAATCACCTAATTTTGTCCAGATTCTTGTTTTCGTCGTGGCTTTGGTATATATACCCAGATAACAGACAGAACACAGTTACGAAGTCTGAATAGATTTCTTTGAGAGAACACACACACACAACTGAGAGTTTAGGGGTGTAGGTCCCTCGGAGGTTGAGGTTTAACCTATTCCTTGTTATGTGAAACACACTAGCAAGTGCGGAATCCAAGCTAGAGTGCAAACCGAGATGAAACAAGCATAAACACAAGACACACAATATTCACCGATTAACACCACTTGTATTAATACGTATGAAAGGTTCGGTTACAAGCTCAATGTTTACAAATTTGTTTTGCAAACTCTCTAAGTGTGTGTGTTCTTGACAGAAGTGTCTCTCAAGTGTTGCTGGTGTCTCACAATGAAGCTCTCTACTGAAATGAACACACTACATGGGTATTTATACCCGTAACAGCATGTCTGGTCGAAGGATCAGATAGAGTGATCGAAGGATCATCTATCGACCAGAAACAGCTCGAAGGATCAACATGTACCTCGAAGGATGACATCTTTCGAGGTCCATCAATCGAAGGCTTATCTTTCGAGCTCATCGAAGGATCTAAACTATCCTTCGATGATACATCCTTCGACGCAAACAGCTTACAAACCATTGTTCTAACTGTTTGACCAAGTCAATCCGGAGGATGGTTGACTTGGTCAAACTTACAGGACTAACAAAGACAACGTTTTTCAGACAAAGTACAGACACAAGTGCACCAACAAACTCCCCCTTGGCTGTAGCTTTGTCTCGATCTTTATAACTTGATCTTTGTCTCGATCTTTGTGTCTTCAAGTCTTTGACGTCCTTTCAAGTCTTGAATGTCGGAGGATCTTTAAAGTCTTCACGTCTTGAAAGCAGAAAGTGTACCAACAAACTCCCCATTTCATGTAGGAAGTGTGTTGACAAACTCCCCCTTAACATAAGCTCCCCCTTGAGTTATGCTCGTGAAATACTTGTTCGTTATGAATTGAGATCCTTGTGGTATTGATGATGGTCAGAGGCAACTCGATCATCTTCATCACTTGAGCGCCTTCACGTCGTGTCTTCATTCCGAAGCTTGTCATCGACCATGTTCTCCTTGCCTTTAGAATCTGCACATGCAAGAAATCTAAACGCGTAATGAGAACAACTGCTTGGAATATAGTAACATAAACAAATGACACACATATGACCATTTCTCAATCAAACACTGTCCGACAGTTTGAAAGTTTAAAATACTTTATCCATTTCAAATTTTAACTTTCAACACTTTGCAAATTTCGACCGTTTATGAAGATTTAGTCATTTTCGGTTTTCGTTCAGGTTTCAGGTAACGAAGACTCGAGATCCAACATCGTACGATCGAAAATAAGATAGAAATAAAATCTTTTTGGCTTTTCAGAAAGTTTATATTAAAACAGATTTTAGGTGTGTTTTAATATTTGAAATGTAAAGACTGAAAGCAGTAAATAAATATATACAGAGATTCTTTTTGCGAGTTTCGAGGGTAAGAGAATCATATCAGTGTATGGTCATGTCAAAACGCTCTCGTTGTTCAATTAATTAACATTAAGATAAGCATCCTATAACAATTATCGGTATTGTTGTCCACATAAGCTCAACTTATCATTTGTAATCATGGCGAGGGGATACGTTAAGGTATGATTTATACTTACCGACCGGTGTTCATCCACATCACGACACATTCCCGTATCAAGGTATGCACGAGGGTTCATCTTACCGGTGAGTATACCGATTATCATCTGTTTGACCGTATATGATGTGAGATTCTCACTTATTTTGATTGAAAACAAGCCCTATGTGATAGAACCACTTATTGATGAGGAACTTGATTTTCGATGCATGAGGGCACATGAGCAAGTCCGTGAACAGGTCAGTACTTTCGTACAGCAGAGAGACGAACTTGACTCCCGGATAAATGTGATATTTTATCACTTATTTTGAGGGACATGTGATTGTTTATCACTTATTGAGGTCGAATGCAGTATGTACACGTATGTATGGTATCATGGAAGTTCTAGACTTGCGTCCCCGTTATTTTTCGGTAAAAGATACAACCATGATACCCAGATGATAAGCAGCATAAAGACCGAATATCTCAGAACCTCGGCAATCTCTCAAACGAAATTTCGGTACTAAGACCATATGCCAATGAATGGTTCCCACCCAATCTTCAGTCGATTTAAGTTTATATCACCCTGCACACTTTAAAATGATTGTGAGCCTACCGATACATCTTATATAGAGCTGCTTATCGTTTTTCATTTAAGGTTTAAAGAGGTTTAGACAGACCACTGATGTACTATCATTTTCTCTTTTGCTCGCCAGGAAACTCATTTTTGTTTTTCTATTGTTTTTGTGTTTTTGAAATTTTTCGATGTTTTTGGTTTTTCAAATTTTGGATTTACTCCCCCTAAAATCAATAAACTAAGACAAATTTAAAACACAAAGGTATTTACAAAAATGATTTTCCGATGTTGGTATTACTCTTGATTTTCCGACGCATGTCTGCTTCTTGCACTGCCATGTGACTAGGCGATTTCCTAAAAACTGACATCCAGCCGTTGTGGATGTGCCGTCGATTTTGCATCCGCCAAAATCAGAATCACTGAATGCGATCAAGTCAAAGTTATTATCCCAAGGGTACCATAGACCGGTGTCAGGGCAACCCTTCAAATAACGAAAAATCCTTTTTACAGCTGCAAGATGTGAGGCCTTCGGGTTGACTTGGTATCTGGCAAGCAGGCACGTTGGGTACATAATATCTGGTCTTGATGCTGTGAGGTACATAAGAGATCCGATCATCGCGCGATAGTATGAGGGGCTAACATCTTGACCCTTCAAGTCTGGAGTAATTCCGTGATTTTGCGGCAATGGGGTACCGATGGGCGTTGCATCAGACATCTGGAACCGGCTCAAGATGTCACCAACATATTTAGTCTGATGGATTAATATCCCAGACTCAGTTTGTTGTACTTGTAAGCCCAAAAAGAAAGTCATTTCCCCCATAGCACTCATCTCGAATTTATCCTGCATAATGCGCTCGAAACTCCTACACAAAACATCATTAGTAGAACCAAAAATAATATCATCAACGTATACCTGAACCAGTAGAAGATCTCCATCTTGTTCTTTGATGAAAAGAGTACAATCGATAAGACCTCTGCGAAATCCATTCTCCAGCAGATAATTAGATAAGGTTGCGTACCAAGCTCGCGGTGCTTGATGAAGACCATAGAGAGCTTTGTTGAGCAACCAAACCCGATCGGGATGGATAGGATCTTCAAAACCTGGAGGCTGTTCGACGTACACCTCTTCTTCCACCACACCATGTAAGAATGCACTTTTCACGTCCATCTGGTATACCTTGAAACCTTTGAATGAGGCATAAGCCAGAAAGATCCGAATTGCTTCTAGACGTGCAACAGGTGCATACACTTCGTTGTAGTCGATCCCTTCTATCTGACGAAAACCTTGAACGACTAGCCTTGCTTTGTTTCGAATAACGACTCCACGGTCATCCTTTTTGCATTTGAACACCCAACGGGTACCAATCTTCTTGTAACCAGCAGGTTTCTCTACGAGTTTCCAGACACCAAGCTTCTGGAATTGTTGCAGTTCTTCCTGCATTGCTTCAACCCAAGAGTTATATTTCAAAGCTTCTTTCCAAGTTCTTGGCTCTTCCTGTGAGACATAACACGCGAAAGACCAATCATTTTGTTGACCAGATTCTCGGATAGCTGCATACAAGCCTGCATTGTTGTTGTTCCGCAACATGTTTCTTGTTTGAACGCCATTCTGTACATTTCCGATGATGTTTTGTTGAGGATGGGTATTGTGAATCCTTGTTTCTGGATTATCTTGAACTGGAATATTTGTACCCAGATTGTTGAGATTGAGATCAACAACTAATTCAATGCCCGGAATTGACGAAGAGGATGATGCAGTAGCTTCAGCTGTTCCAGGGACGCCCACTGGAGGAGTATCCTCTGAAGTACCATGAACTGCTGTTATTGGAGCTTCTTGATCTGCATCGAGAAATTCATCATCCTCTGAAGATTCGTTCAAATCAGTAGCATCGTGAAAATCCTCATTGTCGAGAGCATTATTGTTCACTGAAGATGGTTCTTGATTGACAATAATGGGACGAACCAACGGTGAATCTGTTGCATTGTCACTCTCGAAAAACATCCTTGCAGCAGCATTTTCTTCAACTGCTTCAACATTGATCGAATTGAAAAAGTCATCGTACTCAAACATCCAAGGCTGACCAGGATTTTTTACTGGTAAAGTGTGCCTTTGTACTCTGACTTCAGACCATTCCTCGACCCTTTTAGTCTCTAGATTCCAGACTCTTAAGATTGGGGTGGAATACCCAAGAAAGTATCCCTCAATGGCTCTTGCCCCAAACTTTCCATTAGGATCGATAATTGTGCACGGAGCTCCAAACGGTTCAAGATATGACAAATCTGGTTTCCGTTTGTTAATAAGCTCGAAGCAGGTCTTGTTGTGCCTTTTGACTGTGAGGACTCGATTCAACGTGTAACATGCAGAGGCCACAGCTTCAGTCCAGAAGGGAATCGGCAACTGTGACTCTACCAACATAGTCCTAGCAGTCTCGATCAATGTGCGGTTCTTACGTTCAGCGACGCCATTCTGTTGAGGAGTATAAGCTGCACTAAATTCGTGAAGAATACCTTTTGAAGTGCAAAACTCCGCCATGGCATGATTTTTGAATTCAGTACCATTGTCGCTATGTATCCGCCTAACCTTCAACTTATATAGATTCTCAATCTGAATGATCAAGTTTTTGATAATACCGAAGGTTTCACTCTTATGTGCCATGAACGCCACCCAAGAAAATCTTGAATAATCATCAGTTATCACGAGGCAATATTGATCATTCCGAATACTTTTGTGCTTGACAGGACCGAACAAATCCATGTGCAAACGTTCAAGAGGAACAGCCACCGTGTTGACTTTCTTTGTAGGGTGTCGTTTCTTCGTTTGTTTTCCTTTCTGGCACGAGACACAGATGTCTTGAAGATGAAAGTTTTTAAGAGGAACACCATTCACCAATTCATTTGACACCAAATGATTCATTTTGCGTAAGTGAATATGACCCATTCGTCTGTGCCAAGAGATTGAGTCTTTTTCTGTGGCTTTGGAAACGAAACAAGTTGCTTGTGCAGACGTAGTAATAGCTTGGCTCATATCAAGGACATACAGATCATTTATCCTTGGAGCCGACAAGAGAATCCATTCTTTTGGAATTTTGAAGCCGGGTTTCAGCACATAACATCCATTTGCATCAAAGTGTACTGAGAACTGCTTATCACAAATTTGAGAAACACTAAGAAGATTGTGATCAAGTTGTTGTACGAAGTTGATCTTGTCAAAACTAACAACCCCGTTGGAAATCATTCCTTCACCCGTAATATATCCGCCTTTATCTCCAGCAAAAGCAACATAACCTCCTCTAATAGATTTGACGTCGTAGAGAAGCTTCATGTCGCCTGTCATGTGCCTGGATGCCCCACTATCAACAATCCAATGACTACTGATAGTTCCTCCTGGAACACCCTGCACATGAACTCACACAATTAGTTGGAGATGGGGACCCAAGCCATTGTGGTCTTGGGTCTTCCATTTTCATCAATAACAATAACTTCTATTCTTTGATGATTTGAAAATTGTGATGGTCCCCCTGAATTTTTAACCGTTTTAGGTTTCCAGGTCTGTTTTGGTTTACCAGTGTCATTCTTTAAAATTTTAACTTCATGGTTATCAGAAGTTTTTGAATTTTCTGGTTTGACAGAAACAGATGGTTTGTTAACCACATCGGTTTTAATTGCATTTTCAATTTTCTTGACCTGTTGGCGTTTCTGTTTCTTTTCCCTTTCTTTTACAAGGCGGGGATCTTGTTTTACAGAAACAGATCGTTTGCGGTCAGTTTTGTCACGGGGATCATCTTCTTTGGCTTTTAATTTATGAAGATACGGGCAATTTCGAATGATATGCCCAATTGTACCACATTCAAAACATGATCTTCGTTCAACAAACCCCGAAGTATCATGTGGTCGTCTTGCCGATGATGAAGATGAACTTTGTGATCTCGAGGTACTAGGTTTCGAACAACTTGGTTCATTCCTTTTCATCACTGTTGCTTTCTTGACAAAATCTAAGTTAGATTGATTTTCAAACGTTGCAATTTTGTCCGTTCCCTTAGACTTCACAAAGTTCACATTCTTTTTCTTCTTCTGATTCGGCTTCCTTTGAGTTTGAGTCGGTGCTTTTCCTTTTGGTTTGGTATGATTTTGCTGTTTTTGCACTGTTGGTAAAATTTGATTGCCAAATTGTTTTCGAACTTCGGCCTTGGGGATAGGAGGGCACAGTGTTACAGTAACATGTGATCCTGTCTTTCCCAAAAACTTACTTGTTGAATTTTCAAAGACTTTACTGATTAATGATTGATTAACATTCTTAATAGGAAAATCTTTGTCTGAATAAACTTTATCATCACCAACAAGAGTGTACAGCAAATCCACACTCTCCGACTCTTGTGCAGACACAGGCTCAATTGCAACAGTCTTAGCAGGTTTTGCAGGAGGATCACACAGAATATGATTCTCAAGAGGTATGTCCTCTTCTTTTATCACTGCATCAGACTTTGCTAAATCAGTATCATCAGATTCATCATCAGAAGAATCAGAATCCTCACTGTATATCACAACTGGAGGAACTTGATTCGGTTCAGCAGAAGACACACATGTATCTGCTGACACATCTGAATCTGATGATACTTCTTTCTTGTATCCGAGTCCAGCTGCAAATTCATTAACATCTAGAGGAACAGATGGTTCAAAGAAAGTTCTATTTTCCTCATCAGGCATGGCATCATAATTGTTTCTCACGGGTGGTGGACATTTCTTGTAGCCTATGCATGTGACATCCCGTTTCTCTTTTTGTACATCAATGATGTGATCCAACACATAGCTAGAACTCAAATAACTGTCTAACTTGAGTCGGATCGCCTCACTTTCAGTTTTAACACAAGCCATTTCCTTTTGCATTACCTCAAGACGAGTTATATACAAATTAATGTCAGTCTGTTTTCTGGAAACCATTTTAGTTAACTCGGTTTTATCTTTCTTTAATTTTTCAATTACCGATTTAAACTCCTTTTCATGGTTTTCATAAAACATGTTGGCTTCAGTGCACTTCGAAAGATCAACGGTCAACTTCTGATTGTGAATAAATGTCACATCATATTTCTCTTGCAAAGCCTCGTGTTTGCTTTGCAATTCACACCACTTATCATTCAATGAAACATGTTTGTCTTGCAAGTCAAACAAACTAGCTTGTACAGCATCATGTTTGCCTTGCAACTCAGACATGTTTGCTTCTAAATCAGCACATTTAACATGCAAACTATCACAGTTATCACAGCTACCAGAAGTGGGTTCATCGACACATACCTGACTTGATGAACTGTCGACATTAGCCATAAAGGCTGAATGGAGAGAAGACGAAGAATAAGCAGCTTGATCCACCAAAATAGATCTTCTTTGAGTTTCTGCTGCAGCTTCTCCCAATAGCTCATCAATATTAGCATCGACTGACGCACTTGATGTCTCATCCACATGATCATCGCCTGAACTCGAGGATTCTTCATCTGAACTTCTACTATAACCAGAAGAGTCTTCATCCTCAGAAGAGTCACCACCATTGGCGGAAGATTCTCCGCCACTGGCGTGATTTAAATCCTTAACAATTTCAGCAAAACAAGCTGTTCCATCTGGAGCATCATTTCCCAACTGGATTGACCAATCACATCCTTCATCTACTTGAACCACAAGTGCCTGGTTGGCATTAGATGGTCCTGCTTGACTCTGGTTGTTGACAGGCACCAATGTTCGCTCATTGTTCCTTCCTTGGTTCTGATTTGCCCTGTTGCCTTGACCTCTGAAAGGATTTTGGTTTCCATGTTGAGATGGCCTCGTACATTCTCGTTTGAAATGACCACGTTCACCACAATTGAAGCATTTAACAGCCTGTTTATCAAACCCATACTTGGTGTCTTTCTTGCTTTCCAAGCTGGTTCTGCCAGTTCTTTCCATGAAATCCTTTGCTCGCCTAACAGCACTGGCAAAGGCCCACTTGATGTCCATCATCTCCATCTCCTCTTTATCTATCTGCTGATAGTCTTCTTGTGTCAGATTAATGTTACCAATCTGACCTTCAACTAATCCACAGTATGCGCTCACCAAAGTGTTTAGCAGCTCCATGTGTTCCTTGGCTACTTCCACACTGACTTTAGAAAAGCTTGAGGTGTCGAGCCGTACTGTATTTGGCTTTGATTGTTGACCAGCAGATGATGTGCTTCCATAACACGCTTGCTGTTGAGGAGGAGGAAGTGGATTCCCATACATGTCTGTTGGTCCGGTAGATTGAGCAGGTAATGGATTTCCAAACATATCAGTTGCTTCGGTAGATCGAACAGGTAAAGGATTTCCGAACATATCAGTTGCTCTGATAGTTCGTTGGCTTTGCTGTTGTGGTGCTGGTTGAGAAACTGGTTCAAGCGGATTTCCAAACATGTCTGTTTTTGGAGGGACCGGAACTTGGATAGTATTGCCAAACATGTCAGTGTGAGACACAAACGCTGTTTGAATTGGAGCATGTGAAGAAGGTTTTGTAGAAGTGCTAGAAGTTCCATAATACATTTCAGGATTTTGTGGCACTGGAACTCTTTTTGCCTTGAGAGTTTCTTCCTGATTCTTGTTTTCCAGGATTTGAACAAAGTCATTGTAGCTTGTTGTAGCTAAAGTGCCATTGTACTTCATGATTTCCAAGAAAGTATTCCATTGAGGTGGCAACGCATCTGCAAACTTTTTCACAATCTCTGCTGAAGGTGTAACGACCTCAAAATTTGACAATTCAGTCAGCAAATGATTAAACCGACTTGTCAAATCTCCCAAAGATTCATTCTCCATACAAGTAAAACCATCAAACTCTTTCTTCAGCAGGTCTTTTCTCAATTGACGTGTCGCTTCATTTCCTACGCCCCTTGCCTTCAATGCATCCCACAACCTCTTCGTTGTCTTGTAACTCACAAACTGATGATAAATATCTTTACTTAACGCCTGAGTAAGAATGGCATATGCCTTCTTTTCCAAATCATAGACCTTCTTCTGATCTTCTGTAAGATCTGCAAACGTAGCAGCAGATGATGCGGCAACCTCTATTGTTTGATCGAAATCTGTGATGAACCGCAACCACAACTCTGTATTCTGACCAAGGACGTATGTATGAAATCTGTCAACCCATCCTGGATATTCATATAAGTGCATCAACTTTGGAGGCCGATTCAAACTTCCGGTTTCGCTCTCGCTTAAGAGAATGCTTTGAATACTTGGAGTTTGATTTGATACGAATGCCCATTGACCAGTATTAGCTTGAGAAGACACCGGTGCGGGAGACGGAGTACCAAAATACATATCTGTATTTACCGGCCTATTCCATCTTGGATTCATTTTTGATCAAAAATAATAATACCTGAAAATCACAACTTGTTAAACATAAACAGACAAGGATCGAAAGATAAACACTTGTTCGAAAGATAGACACTTGTTCGAAGGATCAACAGTGTTCGAAAGATCACTGTTGAATTTCGAACAATGACTTCGAAAGATTCTCCAAGACGAAGGATCCTTATCTTTCGAAATGTAACAGTAGCTCGAACAATATATCCTTCGAAAAGATTCCTTGGCTCGAAAGATAACTCACTGACTTCGAAAGATGTTCGAAGGATGGGTATCTGTCGAACCTCCTTGATCGAAAGACGATCTTTCGACTTCGAAGGATATCTATCGGACGGACTGACACAGTTGACAAAGAGTGACAGGTTGGTGAAAAAGTTGATGGGTTGGTGAGATCTTTCGCAGAAAGTATGGTTCAGACCATCATTTTCTGCAAAAACAGATTTGAACACATAAAATATAACCCAAAACTGACAAACTTTATCCAGAAACCGGTCACCGGAGAAGCCGGAATTTTGGCCGGAAATCACCAAATACCTTAAAAAACAAGTTTTTATCTTACCCAAACCGTCCTTTAACACATGCAGAAGTTTAGAACACGTTTTTATGACAAGAAATGCGAGAAAAACAGTAAAAACGTAAGCTAAACCAAGTGAGTTTTTGTCCAAAAACACTCCAAAGCTTGTATAAAACCCGGTTTTTAACAAGGAAAAGAGCCACGGCTCTGATACCACTTATAGGTCCCTTGGAGGTTGAGGTTTAACCTATTCCTTGTTATGTGAAACACACTAGCAAGTGCGGAATCCAAGCTAGAGTGCAAACCGAGATGAAACAAGCATAAACACAAGACACACAATATTCACCGATTAACACCACTTGTATTAATACGTATGAAAGGTTCGGTTACAAGCTCAATGTTTACAAATTTGTTTTGCAAACTCTCTAAGTGTGTGTGTTCTTGACAGAAGTGTCTCTCAAGTGTTGCTGGTGTCTCACAATGAAGCTCTCTACTGAAATGAACACACTACATGGGTATTTATACCCGTAACAGCATGTCTGGTCGAAGGATCAGATAGAGTGATCGAAGGATCATCTATCGACCAGAAACAGCTCGAAGGATCAACATGTACCTCGAAGGATGACATCTTTCGAGGTCCATCAATCGAAGGCTTATCTTTCGAGCTCATCGAAGGATCTAAACTATCCTTCGATGATACATCCTTCGACGCAAACATCTTACAAACCATTGTTCTAACTGTTTGACCAAGTCAATCCGGAGGATGGTTGACTTGGTCAAACTTACAGGACTAACAAAGACAACGTTTTTCAGACAAAGTACAGACACAAGTGCACCAACAAGGGGTTTATCTTGTAAACATTGCTTTGCAACGGTTTCATACGCGTTAATACAATGGAGTGTTAATCGTTGAATCTTTGTGTTTGTGTTCGTACCTTGGTTTAACTTACCGGTTTGGATTCCGCACTTTCGGCTTTGTCGGAAAACAGGGAATAGAGGTTACTCGATCCTCCGGGTGGACCTACACACATCTCCAGGGTAAGATACTAGTCCTTGACCGCTTCCCATATACCTTCTTTCAAGTACTATATACCTTCTTTCAAGTAATGAAAAATCCAAAAGGGTGAGGCCCAAAACCTACCTGATTACAAGACAAGGCTAAAGGCGAGTGATCCGAATGAATCTGTGTGGCTGCCACAAAGTTTGCGTTAGGCCACACCGACATGACTCCGTCACAAACTAGAACCCGATCGATCTTGTTGAGACTACACCTATCACTGGACATAAATGTGAAACCCAAACTCCGTCACAAACTAGAACCTGATCGATCTCTTGCTGAGACTAGACCCATCGCTGGACACAAACGTGATAGAATTAGCTCCAATTGGACTCTTGTTTTTCATTTCTATGGAAATATTTGTGGCTACATTTATAACGGAATGATAACTTTTAATCCTCTCATCTTTATTTAGTTTCCACAAACAACTTCTACTGAGCAAGTGCACCACAACCTGTTGGATCTAAACATCAATTATTTTCTTATTTTTTAAACATGTTAATATGAAACAAGTATACATTTTGAATTCTATTTGTTCTAGTGCAAGATTCTGAAATAACTTCTTGCTCTTAGAAAGTTGTCTGGCGAGTGCCTAAAAATCATTCACATACTAAACTAGTGACAAGTAGGTCGTAAGATTTTGTTTTCCAACTCTTTAAATGCAGAAGCTTAATTAACATAACACAGGACCCTTTGCAATATTATTTTGGCATGAATTTACTGGTTTCATCTTTGTCCTTTACCGCGTTCCGTGGTTAGCATCTTTCTTTCTGTATGATGAGTACAGGTTTTTTTAATGCTAAAAGAACATAATGTCTTAAATCCTCATGGTGTTATTTAGTATTTGTTTTTTCAAGTTTCAATTGTCATGAAGTGTTGTGTGCTAACCCTTACCTATCAATATCCTAGAACTTAATCATAAATTTCATGGTTGTTGTAAGTTGTGTGTAAAATTACAATGTATGTGTGGATGGGCTAAACTAGTGGTCAAATGGCAATCAAGGTGTGCATGGGTGTGGGTTGTTATGCGTTACGTTAGAGGCTACATGTTTGTCTAATTAGTTCCCATAGAATTTTCCTTTTCAATTCTATGTATATATATTGGTATAGATTTTTTAAGGTTTGATGAATTTTTAATTCCTCTTATGCTTCAATAATTTCCTCAAACAATTTCAACTGCCAATAAAAGTACACCACCACAAGTTAGCTTCAAACATAAATAGTTTTTTAAGCAGTGACGGCATCTGAAAATGCCTTTGGCTCCGTTAAGTTTCTAAGGTTATTCGTATTTTCTATATATTGTAACCTACTTATTCAATAATATTTAAAATCAATAACCGTAGAAACTTAATTGAGCCAGTGGCCCATAGTCTAAAATTTGTTTTTCTGCTTTGCTCTCCACCATTTTATCTTGGCTTTTGGATTTTTGAGAATAAACGACAGCACCAAGTCCCCCTCGGTCACATATCTGGGTAAAACACCGAGTCCTTGACACTTCTTATATACCTTCTTTCAAGAATTAAAAATTCGAAAAGGATGAGGCCCGAGTGATCCGAATGAATATGTGTGGCTGCCATAACGTTTGTGTTAGGTCACTCCAACATGTCTTGTTGCGACTAGACCCATTGCTAGACATAAATGTTAAACCCAAACTCCACAAACTAGAACCCGATAGACTACTACTAGATTCATCGCTAGACGTAAAAATTAGCTCCCATTGGACTTCTTTTTCATTTCTATGAAAATATATTTGGATAGGATTCAAACCTACATCACGATTTTATCTTTTAAACATGTGAATATGAAACAAGTATACATTTCGGATGCTATTTCCTCTAATGCAAGATTCCGAAATACTATGTTTGCTCTTCGGAAGTTGTCTGGTGTGTGCCTAAAAATCATTCACTAAACTAGTGACAAATTGGTCATTGGAAGTTTTATTTTTGAAAAATTTAAAAGCCGCAGATTAATTAACATGACACACGACATGTTACAATATTAATTTTCACGGGTTTCATCTTTGTCCTCTACCCGTTTCATGATTAACATCTTTATTTCTGTATGATTTAGTTCTTAAATCCTAACACAAATACTTGCCCTTGGAAAGACGGGTACAAGTTTTTTTAAATGTTAAGCGAACACAATATGTCTTAAATCATCACAATTCAATTTCAAATGAACATATATTTACAATAAAGCGCTGAAAACATACTGTTGTTACATAAATGTAAAACAATTTATACACTATTACATAGATTATATAAGCTGCATCACAACACACAATTCCAAAGCAACAATATACAAACAATTAGCATTTCTATTAAGGTGAACCTTGTTTATGAGGATTTATCTTATTTTTATTCTTCAAATTCTTAGCCAATTTAGTAGCAGAACTTGCCATAGTCTCACCCATCATCATGGAAACATGCTTCTTTTTTGGAGGGATAACGCTTGGTGGTTTCTCCTTTGTCTTCCCTCCTACCTTTGTGTTTTTGTGGTAGCTATCTCCTTGCGCTTTGTCTGCCATTGATTTTCTGTTGCCAAGCTTTTCCCAATCACCGTAGACTATTGTTGTGTATCAAACAAAACAACCTTAGCAATTCACAAAGGATGATATGTTAGGTTATATACATGTAAAGTTCCCCACATCCTGGAACTTACAAATATTTTTCTTTCTTCTTGTTGGGTAATTTACATACTGTTGTTACATAAATGTAAAACAATTTAAATGTTAAACGAACACAATATGTCTTAAATCATCACAATTCAATTTCAAATGAACACATATTTACAATAAAGCGTTGAAAACATACTGTTGTTACATAAATGTAAAACAATTTATACACTATTACATAGATTATATAAGGTGCATCACAACACACAATTCCAAAGCAACAATATACAAACAATGAGCATTTCAATCTATTAATTTACATAGTTTGTTTGCGCTTGCTATAAGTTATTTAGTATATTTGAAATTTTCAACTTTCAAGTGTCATGAAGTGGTTTGTGCGAACATTTATCCATCAATATCCAAGAAATTAATCTTAAATTTCATGGCTATTGTATGCAAAATTACAATGTTTGCGTGGGTGGAGCATATAAATACAGGTTATTGGGGAACCCTAGAGATACACCATAAAGTTTAGAGCCCCCTCACTACAATAACCTAATTCGTATTCATCTCCATCCTAACTGCTCACCCTAAACGGGAACCGATCAAGATGGCTTCTTCTTCATCTCTAACTACTAATGGATTGCCAGGTATGTCATGATCCCTAAAGTGTTTTTTCCGTTAAATATTAAAAGAACTGATTAACATGTTGTTCCTTCTCCCTTCGTGTTTTTCTTGTAGCTATCTTTTCGCTCTTTGTCAGCCATTTAATATATTCTTTTGCCAAGCTTTTCCCAGTCACCTTAGAGTCTTTGTGTATCAAACCAAATAACGTTAGCAATTCACCAAGGATGATATGTTATAATATATAGAGGTAGAGTTCCCACTTCTCTGCAAATGATGTGAGTCAACCATTGTCCTCGAAGTTACACATGTTTTTCATACTTGTTGCTAGGGTAATTTACATAGTTTGTGGTGTCTTGGTGTTTCTAAGTATTTGATTTTTTAAAGATTCAACCATCAAGGAGTGTTGTGTGCGAACACTTATCATCAATATCCTATAACTTAATCTAAAACTTCATGGATGTTGTAATCGTAACTTCAGTGTGTGGGTGAATGGGCAAAAGTAGTATCAAATGGCAATCTGGGTGTGGGCTACTGTTGTACGGCTAATGCTCCTCTAATTAGTTCCCATGTGAATTTCGTTTTCCTTTCTAGGTAAATATATTGATCGGGGTGGATTTTTTAAGGGCTGATAGATTTTAATTCCTCTTATCCTTAATTAATTAGTTTCCTCAAACAATTTATACGGCCAAGCAAAGTGCACTACTACGTGTTGGTGTTGATACATATTATGTGGATACGGCTCGGCTCGGCTCGGTTCGACTCGGCTACGAAGTGAAGGTCGTAGTCAAGCCATCCTTCTGTCTTGACTCGGTATGCGATTTACTTTGTAAACGTTTGTGTAAATGCAACTGCGTATGTGCAGTTTGCATGAAGTATAGTTTGTTTGTTTGTTGTGTTATATGTTTGTTACTTGGACCTTTGAAGAAGCCCAAGTGACAAAGCCAAGGCCCAATAGATATGATGAAATCCCTTAGGCCCAAACACCTTGTGATGAAATCCCTTTCTATGGTGAAATCCCTTTTATGGTGAAAACCAAATGGGACGAAATCAGGAGTGCTTTCGTCTGGACCTTGATTTCGTCCATGTGTTTTCGTGGGCCACTGGTTTCCGTCACTGTGTTACTATATAAGCCCAGACAACAGACAGAACACTCAAAGAAGTCTGAATAGATTTCGGAGAGAACACTGTTAACACACACACACTGAGAGTTTATGAGAGCATCTTGTAAACATTGTATTGAACGGTTTTCTAGATTAATACAATGGAGTGTTAATCGGTGAATCTTGTGTTTTACGTGTTCGTCACTTGGTTTAACTTACCCGTTTGGATTCCGCACTTTTGGGTTTGTCGGAAAACAGGGAATAGAGGTAACTCGATCCTCCGGGTGGACCTACAATTGGTATCAGAGCATAGGCTCGATTCCTTGTTAAAACCAAGTGTTTTTTTATTGAGTTTTGAAAGTTTATAAAGTGTTTTTCTTGGTTTTTGATTATAAAGTTAATATCTTACTGAAAAGCAGTTTTAAAATCTTTGAAATTCATGTTGTTTTTGCTTCTAGTTCATATAAAACCTTGTTAAAACTCTTATATACATGTTAGTGTTGGGTTTTTGTTGAACTTTATTGCAAAAATTGTGTTCGGAAATTTTACAGGTGACCGGAATCTTCATCCAGTTCTTCAGGATCTTCAAGTTGTTCTTGTTGGTTCTTCATAAGTCTCTGTATTTGATCTTAAAATTCTGAAACTATTTGTGTTATGAATTATTGAGATTATTATTTTATCATTGTTTGACAAATGTACAAGTGTAATGATGGTTGTTGAAAATAACAAGCTTCGAAATCTGTTTCAGTAAGGTTGTTTGAAAAAGGAGTCTTGGTTGTCAGGAGATAAGGTTTGATAATATCTTGTTGCCTGGTCATTTGGTCAACGAAATCAGCCTGGGAGAAATCACCTTGTGATGGACGAAATCACTTGTTAACTGGCCGAAATCACCATACATCTCTTTAATCAACGAAATCACTTGGTCAACAATATCATCCTGTCAACAAAATCAGCATCCAGACGAAAACAACCTGTGTTGGACGAAATCACTCCCTGGACAAAATCACTCCCTGGCCGAAGTCACTTGTCTTGTCTTGGACGAAAACCCTTCTTGTTTTCATCAAACATCAGCAACGAAATCACCTTATTGTCCAGTCAACGAAATCACTTTAATCAACAACTGGACGAAATTATTTCAGTCAATAGCCAGACGAAATCACTCTTGATTTTATGATCATTCTTCAGACGAAATCACTATTGATTTCGTGATCATTCTTCAGACGAAATCGCTATTGATTTTGTGATCATTCTTGAGACGAAAACACCTTATTTTCGTCACATACTTGTGTTATTTTTTTTTTAAACAGAAGACTTGTAACTCATATTTAACTGTTTGATTTGTGTGATTTAATCAGGTATTCATCTTTACATACTCGAAATGAATCTGAATTGGTGGGGTACTCCGTCAAATGCAGAGAGCAAGTATACAAACACACGTTTATCTCCCTCATGGGCTGAATCACCTGTTCCCACATCTAACACAGAAAGCAAGTATCGAAGCACCGGTTTGTCACCATCATGGGCTGAATCTCCCGCACCCGCATCTTTGCAAGCGAATCAAATGTCGACAGGTCAATGGTTGTTTGTTTCAAATCAAACTCCAAGTATTCAAAGTATACTCCTAAGTGAAAGCAAGACCGGAAGTCTAAATCGTCCACCGAAAATGATGTACATAAACGAATATCCTGGATGGGTAGATAGATTCCAGACATATGTCAATGGGCAAAACACGGAACTGTGGTTACGTTTTACTACAGATTTCGATCAAGCTCTTGAGGTTGCCGCTTCAACTGCCGCTACATTTGCAGATCTTACTGAAGACGAGAAAAAGGCATATGATCTAGAAAAGAAAGCATATGCTATTCTGACTCAGGCGATGAGCAAGCAAATATATCATCAGTTCGTCAGCTTCAAGACGTCAAAGCGATTATGGGATGCATTGAAGACAAGGGGTCTATGAAATTAAAAGTCACGCCAATTGCGACATGACTTAATAAAAAGGAGTTTGATGGGTTCACATGTATGGAAAGTGAATCTTTGGGAGATATGACCAGTAGATTCTATCATCTGCTAACTGAATTGGGTAACTATGGGGTAGTAACAACTCCAGCAGAGGTAGTCACAAATTTGCCGATGCATTGCCACCTCAATGGAATAGTTTCTTGGAAATCTTGAAATACAATGGCGCATTGGCTACAACAAACATCAATGACTTCGTTCAGCTCTTGGAGAACAAAGATCAGGAAGAAACCCTATAGGCGGAAAGGGTTCCGGTGCGACAAAATCGTGATATGTATTATGGAACTTCTAGCACTTCTGCAAGACCAGTTTCACATGCTCCACTTCAAACGGCGTTTGTCACAAGCACAGATTTATATGGCAATCAGATACAAGTTCCTGTAAAGCCAGCTCCAACCACAGACTTGTATGGAAATCCACTACAACCAGCTCCACAACAGCAAAGCTATCGGCCATCTACCGTAGCAACTGATTTGTATGGGAATCCACTTCCTCCTCAACAACAAGCTTGTTATGGAAGCACAACATCTGCTGGTCAGCCATCAAAGTCAAATACAGTACGACTTGACACGTCAAACTTCTCCAAAGTTAGCGTTAAAGTAGCTAAAGATCATATGGAGATACTAAACACATTGGTGAGCTCGTATTGTGGGTTGATTGCAGGGCAGATCGGAAACATCAATCTAACTCAAGAAGATTATCAGCAGATCGATAAAGAAGAGATGGATATGATGGACATCAAATGGGCTTTCGCCAGTGCTGTAAGGCGAGCTAAAGACTTCATGGAACGGACGGGTAGAACCAGCTTGGAAAGCAAGAAAGATACCAAGTATGGGTTCGACAAGCAATCTGTCAAGTGCTTTATTTGTGGTGAATGTGGTCATTTCAAACATGAATGCACAAAGCCAGCACAACATGGGAACCAGAATCCTTTCAGAGGTCAAGACAACCAACATAATCAGAATCAAACCAGGAATAATGATCGCACCTTGGTCCCTGCAAACAATCAAACAGGACCATCGAACACCAATCAGGCTCTTGTAGTGCAAATAGATGAAGGTTGCGACTGGTCAATGCAATTAGGCATTGGTGATCAGGGAGGAGCAGCTTGTTTTGCTGAAACTACTAAAGATTTGAAGCACGCCAGTGGTGGAGAATCTTCCACCAGTGGTGGTGAATCTTCAGATGAAGAGAGTTCTGGTGATTCAAGGAGTTCAGATGAGGAAGTCTCAACCTCAAGCGAAGATTATTCTGATGATGTATCTAGTGGGAGAATCGATGCAGATATCGATGAATTGTTACGAGAAGCTGCAGCAAGGAATGATAGAAGATCTATTCTGGTGGATCAAGCTGCTTATTCTTCTTCTTCTCTTCATTCAGCCTTTATGGCTAATGGAGGCAGTTCATCAAGCCAGGTATGTGTCGATGAACCAACTGTTGTTAATTGTGATAATTGTGCTAGCTTAAGTGTTAAATGTGCTGATTTGGATGCTAATATGTCTGAGTTGCAAAGCAAACATGATGCTTTAAATGCTGAATTGTTTGACTTGCAAAACAAACATGTTTCTTTAGATGCTAAGTGGTGTGATTTGCAAAGCAAACATGAGGCTTTGCAAAACAAATATGAAGTGACAAATATCCACAATAAAAAGTTGATAGTGGATTTCTCGAAATGCAAAGAGGCTATCATGTTTTATGAAAACTATGAAAAGGAATTTAAAACGGTGGTTGCAAATTTAAGAAAAGATAAAACCGAATTGACAAAAATGGTTTCAAGAAAACAAACTGACATAAACTGTTATATGAATTATCTTGAGATCATGCAAAAAGAGTTAGCCTGTACAAAGTGTGAAAGTGAGGCGATCCGGCTTAAGCTAGACAGTTATTCAAACTCTAGATATGTGCTGGATCACATCATTGGCACACAAAAAGAGAAAAAGGATGTCACGTGCATTGGATACAAGAAATGTCCACCACCTGTTAGACAAAATTATGATGCCATGCCTGATGAGGAGAATAGAACTCATTATGAGGAATCTGTTCCTTTAGACATTGAGGAATTTGAAACGGGACTTGGATACAAACCGGAAGTATCATCAGATTCGGATGTATCAGAAGATACATGTGTGTCTTCTGCTGAATAGAATCAGGATCCTCCAGTTATTGTTGAGGATGCTGATTCTTCTGATGATGAATCCGTGGATACTGACTCAGCACAGTCTGATGCGGTAATCAAAGAAGAGGACATACCTCTTGAGAACATATTCTATGTGATTCTCCCGCAAAACCTGCTAAGACTGTTCTGGTCGAGTCCACGTCTGCAAAAGAGTCTGAGAGTGTGAATTTGCTGTACACTCTTGTTGGTGATGATAAAATCTACTCTGACAAAGATTTTCCTATTAAGAATGTTAATCAATCTTTAATAAGTAAATTTTTTGAGGATTCAACAAGTAAGTTTTTGGGAAAGACAGGATCACACGTTATGGTAACACAGTGTTCTCCGATTCCAAGAGCTGAAATTCGCAAACAAAATGGCAATAAAAAAATATCAACTGAGAAAGTTCAGCAAAATCGCACCAAACCTAAAAGTAACTCACCGACTCAATGGCAAAAGAAACAGACCAAGAAAAAGGACAAGAAAGTGAACTTTGTGAAATCGACGGGAACTGATAAACTTGAAACATTTGCCAATAAATCTAACTTAGATCATGTTAATCAAGTTAAAATGTTGAAAAGAAATGAACCAAATAGTTCAAAACCAAGTACCTCGGGATCACAAAGTTCATCATCGACAAGACAATTACATGATACTTCGGGGTTTGTAGAACGAAATCATGTTTTTCATGTGGTACATTTGGACATATTATTCGCAATTGTCCATATCTTTATAAACAAAAAGCCAAAGTTGATGATCCCCGTGACCAAATTGACCGCAAGCGATCTGTTTCATCAAAACCAGATCCCCGTCTTGTAAAAGAAAGGGAAAAGAAACAGAAACGCCAACAGGTCAAGAAAATTGAAAAAGCAATCAAAACCGATGTGGTTAACAAAACATCTGTTTCTGTCAAATCAGACAATTTAAAAACTTCAGACAATCATGAAGTTAAGATTTTAAAGAATAACACTGGTAAAACAAAACAGACCTGGAAACCAAAAACATTTTCTATCGGCAAGCAAATTGAAATGCTATGTGTTGGATTCAAACATACATCATTTTCTTTATCTTGTTACATATGTGATAATTAAACAAGTACGTAGTTTGGATGCTATTTCTTGTAATACGAGATTCCAAGATGTTATATAATTGGTAGAGGCATATGCCTATTAAAGGAGAGGTCCTAGGTTAAACTTAGGCAAATACGATTAATTTAGGATTATTAATGTAATAAAGTAGGAGCAAACGTTGTCAATAAAAAACAAAATATAATTGGTCTTTAAACGTACCTGGTATGTGCTAAAAATCATTAACTAAACAAGTGAAAAATTGGTCGTTGTAAGATTATGTTTTTGTCAAAGTAAGAAGTATTAAAATGAATCACCTTTGTTTAAAGAGTAAATTGCCAATTTAGTCCCTGAGTTTTTGTCCAAATTGCCATTTTAGTCAAAATAGTTTTTTTTCTTCTCTAGGTCCCTGACTTTTCCTTTTTCTTGCCATTTTGATCACGTTTCCTAACTTAGTGTTGATGCAATTTGTGGATGCGGCTCGGCTCGGTATAGCTCATGATCAACGTCGTGACATTCCTCCGTCGTGCGCCCCAGAGATCGACACACGAATCACGAAGAGCCGCGAACCGTCATCACCATGACATCACCATGATGATGTCATGATGATGTCATGACATTTGACCAAAATGCATGAAACATGAAATCTAACATATCATGCAATGCATGAAACGTAGAATTCCCTTAATGGGCTTGTGTTCATTGTTGGGCCTAATATCCAACAAACAATCTCTGCCTGGACGAAGATTTAATACATTCCAACAAAGACTACATGTGACGAAGCCTCAAGGTTCGTCAGGTCAATACATCAACGAAGAGTAAGAGCTCGTCAGTTATATCCACGAAGACTACTAGTCTTCGTGGGTTTGCACACTGTTCGTGGCGCAGTAACACCCTTCGTAGTGTTTCTGTAACACCCTTCGTAGTGTTACCGGGTATTAGGCCTATATATACTAGTTCCACAATTCAAGAGGGAGAGCACACCAGTAAGTTTGAGAGAGCATTTTCTTATATTACCTTTGTAACCAAACTCTGCTGAAAGTTAATACATGAGCTTTTAACTTTGAAATCTTTTGTGTATTTGCGTGTTCTTTGGCTTGTTTGCATACCCGCTTGGATTCCGCACTTGCGGGTGTGTTCGGTAACAAGGAGAAGGTGTTCTAGATCCTCCTCTAGTGGACCTACAAGTGGTATCAGAACCTTGGCTCTCTTCCTTGTTAAAACCGAGCCGTGTGTCGTGTTTTTCACACAAAATCCTTGAAGGTTTTGAAACTTTGATTGTGTTTTAAAACTGGATTTTTAAGCTTTTGAAAGAAAAATGGTTTAAAGGCTTTGAAAAACTTGTTGTTGCTTAAAATTTTTACAAAAACCTTGTTCAAATACATGGAGACATGTTAGTATAGGGTTTTTCTTGAAATTTTTATGCAAAAATCTTGCTCGAAAATTATTCCGGTGAGGTGTATTTGGCCGGAATAGTTACTGGTACTTCTTGTTAAAGAAGATAATCTTCAAAGGTTTAAAATATATATTTTAAAAATGATTATTTTCCAAATACTGATTTGACATCAACTTTTTCAAAAATGCACCAACAGTAACCAACTTTCGGCGTAGAATGTGACAACCCGAGATTTCAAGTTCTTTCCTCTACGCGTCACTTGTTTCACCATCCTGTTTTCACAAATCGTTTTACGTTGTATCATGTGCCTTGTACATGAAAGAATATAGTATTGATATGTTTGATTATTGCATGAACTTAGGAGGTCGACGAAGAATAAGGATTCTTCGCCCCAAACACTCCACGACAAAGAATGTTCTTCGTCGAAGGAGTTGTTCGTCGTTCTTCGCCCCAAACACTTCACGACGAAGAATGCTCTTCGTCGTGGGAGTTGTTCGCCGAAAGGGCTTCCGTCCCAGATCAGTGAATCCGGCCCAATGGCTGTGCGTGGTTTCCTTTATTTTGCAAAACACAAAACATCAAACCCTAGTTTTGCTTCTCTCCCTCCTTAAAGATCGACGGCAGTTCCTCTAGTTGAAGACCCCTTTCCCTCAATTCTGATTACCTCCTCTCCCACTAGTCTACATCTCTCGGTTAGTTATCGTCTCTTTTTATTGAGTTTCTTTGTTGTGATTGATCATGTTAAGTGTGTTTAATTTCATGAATGATAACCAATAACTAGTGTGTAGGATAATGTTGTGATTGATAATATTAAACTGTTGCCATGAATCTGGAACATGCATATTGATGAATCGTCAGACTAGGGTAGTATGATGTGGTATTTTGATCGTTCGGGTGATTTGATGTTCATCTATTATGTGTTACGAGATTTTATGTGATCTAGGGTTGTTCTAGAAACACATTAGGATGTTGTTTCGATTGATCGAATTCTAGTTTGTAAATTAATATTGTTCATGGATGATCGATGGTAATGATTAAACTGTTAGATGAGGACAACGAATTACAAACCTTGTAACTATTTGATCGATTCTGGATAAATGCTTGTTACCAACCATGAATGTGGAAAGTTGTTGATTATGTGCCATGATGAAGCTTTGTAGGAAAACCATAACCGTCTGTTGGTATACGGCAACGAAGGTTCCCCACAAAGAACTTAAGTCGACGATTAGGTATGAAAGCACCGGATCGATGACGAAAATCAAACATTGCACTTGATTCAAGACATGAAGAACAAAATATGAACAAGATAGAAATATGTAGAAGATGAATCTCTTTATTAACGAATCAGTCATCACAGATTACATACCAAAAGAGTATACATCATCTACAAGCTGGTTTAGATCACAAAGATCTAAACCCTAGCTTTCTCTCACTAACACATAGTCTCTCTCTAGGATGTGCACACCAGGAGGAACAAGAAGTTAGGAGAGGTGCACCAAGCTTTCTCTCATCGATCGATTGATGCTTGCCCTAATCCTATACAACACATATATATAGACTAGGGACTAAACTCGGACAAAACAATCCACACAAAAACCCTGACTCTTGTCCCTAACATAAACCCCTGACAAAAGTCCTAGACATAAACTTGGACAAAATGTCCAAGGTTAAACCTGGGACTAAGTTTCAAGACTTGACCAATAAAGACCCTACAAATTGGAAGGCATGCACTTATCACCCAAAGTGCATTAACAAACTCCCCCTTGATCAGTGCATGGTCTTCATGTGCATGGTCTCCCCCTTAACTGTTGCATCAGTTCTGTGTGGCATCGATAATCTTCAATCACCGGATACTGCACTTACAGACTCCCCCTTGACTGATGATATCATGGCTGCTTTCAACTTTGGCTGAGACTTGATCTTTTTGGCAGAGCACAACGATCTTCAACCCTTCTAATAAAAGACTTGCTGACGATCACATAAGGCCGCTTTGAGAAACCCGAAGAATCCAACATCAAACACTGTAGATCCTCCCCCTCAAACTACTCCCGAATCAAGTTAACGCGAACCGGCCTATAACCACATGTAGGAATATCGCTCGATACATTAATCGTCAAACTTAACCAGTAGAAGAACGAAACGTCGGATTTCCAATGCCTAACATCAAACACTTCAAATTCCCAAAAACATGAAGCTCAGTTCGATAAGTTAATAACAAACTGAACTTTGTAAAAGTACATCCACCATCTTGATCAAAGTCTACAACTGAGTGTCTAAAATCATTTCATCTCGAATCTTCAAGATCCAATCTCGTATCTTCACGAATCCACCAATTACCAGATGACTTTCGTCTCCAATCTCCCCCCTCAATGTAAGAACCCCTATTTCGAGAATCCGATCAGTCACCAACTTGGAAGAGGGACCAAGAAGACTAATCTTCTCTACTCTAACCGGCATACGATAAATGCTTGACCTTCAACTAGTTGCCAAAAGAACAATTTGCTTCATCACGTCAACACTTGATTAAACATTGAACAAACCTGACAAAACTCAATCATACACTAGCTCTAACTTGCTTCATGTTATAAACACTTCGCCACCGGTAAGATTAACACTAAGTTAATCTCAAAGATAGTAGACATGAACTTGTTTCGATGTAGCACCACGAGCCTTTGATTTACAAAGAAAACAAGAATTTCAAAATTTTTACTCCTCCTATTTCTTTGTAAACACTACAAAAATCCAAGCAAGTCTTATTCTCTTCACCTCCTCACTTGATCCGGACAACATAAGTACCATAAAACTTTTCGATAATCCGAAATCGACTTCAAGTTTCCAAACTACACATAATTCTGACTCTTAGTTAGTTATCCGGTACCCCAGGTAACCCGGAACAACTAGAAAAACTCGGAACATGCACAACTCGAAACTTCCGAACAACACAAACTTCTAAACTTAGCTAAAAATCCGGTACCCCAGGTAACCCGGAATTCTAGACAATTCAGAGCTCGTAAAACCCGAAAGCTCTTGAAACCTCGAATCAGATCATCGAGCAGTACTTAGAATACAAAGGAATTCGAAACAAGCAAGGAAATAAAGGAAACTCTGAAGAAACCCGGGGACAGCTATCCGAAAGACTAATCTCGGAACAAACTAGCTAAAACTCGGAATCTGAAATAGATCGGAACCGGAATCTTAAACCTTATGAAAACGCGGAGCTTAGAAAATGAAATCTCGGAGCTTAAAACCCAGAACTGAATATGAAAACTCGAAATCGGAACAAATCCAACAGTTCCAACAGTTTCAACCGTCTTTAAAACACGGAATTTTAAAAACCAAACTTGTTAAAACTCAGAACTGGAAGTAAAACTCAGAATCTTAAAACTTAACAACTTGGAATTTAAAACACAAAGCTTCCAAGACTAGAAACTCGGAACTAGTCAAGTGAATCAATATTGAACTTGATTCAATATGTTCAACTGGACCCCCCCCCCCCCTCAATAAAACTCGGACAAGCTTTAGTCACCAGTTTATGAAGCACGTGCGCACGAAAGATAGAAAGAGCAATCATAAAACTCGGACCAGTTGGACTCCCCCTCATCTTTTTATTGATAAAACTCGGACCAATAAAGAAGGTGTAAAACTCGGACAAGTTGAACATTGTACCCCAGCTAAAACTCGTACCAGTTAAACTCGGACCTGTTGAACATATCGGTACCCAGCTAAAACTCGGACCTGTTGAACTAAAACCTCGGAGCTTTGAAAAACATATCGATAAAACTCAGAGCTAAAACTCGGAATTTTAAGAAACAAGTCAAACTCGGAACTGAACCAACTTGGAAAACAAAAATCGGATCCAGTAATGACAAGACAAAAACTCGGAACTTCAAATAACTAAGGTGAAACTCGGACTTAATACACAACCTTAGACTCGAATATCAGACTAGACAACTGTTTCCAAAATTCTGACTTAAAACTCAGAACTGAATTAAGACTCGGAACTGAAATAAAACTCTGAATCAAAACTCTGAATCAAAAGCTCTGAATCAAAAGCTCGGACTGAAAAATCGGACTCAAAAGTGAGATATCAAAACTCTGAATCAAAAACTCTGAATCAAAAGCTCTGAATCACTTTTAACAAAAACTCGGAAACTTTTGAACTGTTTAAAAACTCGGAAGATGAAAACTTGGGACTGAAATAATATTACCTCGGAACAATTAAACACTAGAAAGTTAAAACTCGGAACAAACATACCTAAAAAGGAAAAGTCGGAACAGGTTGATGAGAGTGTAAAACTCAGACAAGTTTCAATAACCAGTCTCCGGACTATCTCCCCAGTGTGACTTCACACTGGTTCACCAATACCCCGGAAACACAAACACAAAGTTTGAAACTCGGACATTGCCTTTTTAGATCAAAACCCTAGATCTCCAAAAACCCAGCAGTTCTCTCCAACTCCAACACAGCTCGAATTTCTTCATATCTGGACCAAAATCTTCACGTCTTCAAGATGTTTGGCGGAAACAAACATCAAATCAAGAGCAATGGTGATTCGGAAGGCGGTTAGACCATTCCAAATCGGTAACCATGCTCTGATACCACTATTAAAGCACCGGATCGATGACGAACATCAAACATTGCACTTGATTCAAGACATGAAGAACAAAATATGAACAAGATAGAAATATGTAGAAGATGAATCTCTTTATTAACGAATCAGTCATCACAAAGATCTAAACCCTAGCTTTCTCTCACTAACACATAGTCTCTCTCTCTAGGATGTGCACACCAGGAGGAACAAGAAGTTAGGAGAGGTGCACCAAGCTTTCTCTCATCGATCGATTGATGCTTGCCCTAATCCTATACAACACATATATATAGACTAGGGACTAAACTCGGACAAAACAATCCACACAAAAACCCTGACTCTTGTCCCTAACATAAACCCCTGACAAAAGTCCTAGACATAAACTTGGACAAAATGTCCAAGGTTAAACCTGGGACTAAGTTTCAAGACTTGACCAATAAAAACCCTACAAATTGGAAGGCATGCACTTATCACCCAAAGTGCATTAACAAACTCCCCCTTGATCAGTGCATGGTCTTCATGTGGTCTTGAATTCTTCATTATCGTTGACTTTAACTTAGACTTCTGCTTTGGTTGACCAGAACTGATAAGCGACAGTTACCCGGCAGGAACTGTACTTACATTAGGGTTTGTTGGAAGTTTTGTTTTTGAAAAATTTAAAAGCCGCAGATTAATTAACATGACACACGACATGTTACAATATTATTTTTCACGGGTTTCATCTTTGTCCTCTACCCGTTTCATGATTAACATCTTTATTTCTGTATGATTTAGTTCTTAAATCCTAACACAAATACTTGCCCTCGAAAGACGGGTACAAGTTTTTTTAAATGTTAAACGAACACAATATGTCTTAAATCATCACAATTCAATTTCAAATGAACATATATTTACAATAAAGCGTTGAAAACATATTGTTGTTACATAAATGTAAAACAATTTATACACTATTAAATAGATTATATAACACACAATTCCAAAGCAACAACATACAAACAATGAGCATTTCAATCTATTAAGGTGAACCTTGTTTCTGAGGATTTATCTTATTTTTATTCTTCAAATTCTTAGCCAATTTAGTAGCAGAACTTGCCATAGTCTCACCCATCATCGTGGAAACATGCTTCTTTTTTGGAGGGATAACGCTTGTTGGTTTCTCCTTTGTCTTCCCTCCTCCCTTTGTGTTTTTGTGGTAGCTATCTCCTTGCGCTTTGTCTGCCATTGATTTTCTTTTGCCAAGCTTTTCCCAATCACCGTAGACTATTGTTGTGTATCAAACAAAACAACCTTAGCAATTCACAAAGGATGATATGTTAGGTTATATACAAGTAAAGTTCCCCACATCCTGGAACTTACAAATATTTTTCTTTCTTCTTCTTGGGTAATTTACAAAGTTTGTTTGCGCTTGCTATAAGTTATTTAGTATATTTGAAATTTTCAACTTTCAAGTGTCATGAAGTGGTTTGTGCGAACATTTATCCATCAATATCCAAGAAATTAATCTTAAATTTCATGGCTATTGTATGCAAAATTACAATGTTTGCGTGGAAGGGCATAACTAGTGTTGAATGGCAATCTGGGTGTGCATGGGTGTGGGCTATTATGTGTTACATTAGAGGATACTTGCTAGTCTAATTAGTTCCCATGTGAATTTCCTTTTCATTTCTGTGTAAATATATAGGGATTGATTTTTTAAGGGTTAATAAATTTAATTCCTCTTAATCTTAAATAGTTTACTCGAACAGATTCAATTGCCAAGCAAAGTGCACCACCACGCATTGGCTTCAAACATAAATAGTTTTTTATACCATGAGGACATCTGATAACGCCTTTTCCTTTTTGTTCTTCTCCTTAGGTCTACACCTTTTATCTTGGCTTTTAGATTCTTGAGAATAATCAACAACACAAAGTCCCCCTCATTCACATACTCACATCTCCAGGGTAAGATACTTGTCCTTGACCGCTTCCCATATACCTTCTTTCAAGTACTATATACCTTCTTTCAAGTACTGAAAAATCCAAAAGGGTGAGGCCCGAAACCTACCTGATTACAAGACAAGGCTAAAGGCGAGTGATCCGAATGAATCTGTGTGGCTGCCACAAAGTTTGCGTTAGGCCACACCGATATGACTCCGTCACAAACTAGAACCCGATCGATCTTGTTGAGACTACACCTATCACTGGACATAAATGTGAAACCCAAACTCCGTCACAAACTAGAACCTGATCGATCTCTTGCTGAGACTAGACCCATCGCTGGACACAAACGTGATAGAATTAGCTCCAATTGGACTTTTGTTTTTCATTTCTATGGAAATATTTTTGGCTACATTTATAACGGAATGATAACTTTTAATCCTCTCATCTTTATTTAGTTTCCACAAACAACTTCTACTGAGCAAGTGCACCACAACCTGTTGGATCTAAACATCAATTATTTTCTTATTTTTTAAACATGTGAATATGAAACAAGTATACATTTTGAATTCTATTTGTTCTAGTGCAAGATTCCGAAATAACTTCTTGCTCTTAGAAAGTTGTCTGGCGAGGGCCTAAAAATCATTCACATACTAAACTGTTGGTGCACTTGTGTCTGTACTTTGTCTGTATTTTGTCATGATACAAAACCATGTCTTGTGTTAGTCTGAGTTACGTCTTAGGTTTGTTATTATGTGTGTTCGATGTAAGTTTGACCAAGTCAACCATCCTCCTGGTTTGACTTGGCCAAACAGTAAGCACATTGTTTGTAATATGGTTGTGTCGAAGGATGAGTCATCGAAGGATTGTTTATATCCTTCGATTAGCTCGAAAGATAACATTCGATGGATATAGATCGACCTCGAAGGATATCATCCTTCGAGGTATATGTGATCCTTCGGTAGGTTTCAGATCGATAGATGATCTTTCGATCAGTCTATCTGATCCTTCGACCAGACGAGCTGAAATGGGTATATATACTCATGTAATGTGTTCACTTCATTTTAGTGCAAAAGTGTGTGAGAAGTGAGTGAACTTGGTCTTGTAGAGAGCATATTTTCGGTTTGGTCAGGGCTGTAACCGTGTCCACTGAAATACAAGAGAAAACTTTGATATCTCGTGTGTCTACCTTTCTCTTTGTGGCTTGTGTTCTCATATAAACTATCGGTTTGCATTCTAGCTTGGATTCCGCACTTGCTAGTGTGTTAAACATAACAAGGATAAGGTTTGACCTCATCCTCCGAGGGACCTACAAGTGGTATCAGATCCGTGGCTCTTTTCCTTGTTAAAAACCGAGTTTATACAAGACTTTGGAGTGTTTGGACAAAAACTCACATGGTTTAGCACCCGTTTTTAGTGTTTTTCTCGCATTTCTTGACGTAAAAACGTGTTCTAAACTAACCGGGTGTGTTAAAGGACGGGTTGGGTAACTTAAAAACTTGTTTTTAAGAAGTTTGGTAATTTCCGGCCAAATTCCGGCTTACTCCGGTGACCGGTTTTCTGGATAAGAAGTAAGATTTTATGGTTCAAATCTTGTTTTGGTAAAAAGTATGGTCTGACCATACCTTCTGCCTTCTGCCGAAAGTTTTCTACCAACCCATCACCTTTTCACCAACCTGTCACTTTTGTCAACTGTGTCAGTGCAGATCGAAGGATATCCTTCGAAGTCGAAAGATCATCTTTCGATCAAAGGAGGTTCGATAGATAATCATCCTTCGAACATCCTTCGAAGTCTGTGACTTATCCTTCGATCCAAGGAATCTTTTCGAAGTATACATCTTTCGATCTACAGTTCTGGTTCGAAACATAAGGATCTTTCGTTTGGAGAATCCTTCGTTTGGAGAATCCTTCAAAATCATTGTTCGAAATTCAACAGTGATCTTTCGAACACTGTTGATCCTTCGAACAAGTGTTGATCTTTCGATCCTAGTCTGTTTCAGTTTAACAAGTTTGTGTTTTTCTCATCTTTCGATCAGGGATTCTTCGGCTGGTTGGTTGTTAACAAGGAGAACCCGAGAGAACTAGTGTAACAATTTTTCTTGATCAAAAATGAATTCGATGTGGGGTGTTCCGATAAATACAGAAATGTATTATGGTACTCCGGCTCCGGATTCGGGAAAGTATAGTAATACCCGTTTATCTCCTGCATGGGCCGAATCTCTCGTACCTGTATCTTCGCAAGCTAATGCTATATCTACCGGTCAATGGGCATTCGTATCAAATCAAACTCCAAGTATTCAAAGCATTTTGTTAAGCGAGAGTGAAACGGGAAGTTTGAATAGGCCTCCAAAGTTGATGCACTTAAGTGAATATCCGGGATGGTTTGATAGATTTCATACATACGTCCTTGGTCAAAATACAGAATTGTGGTTGCGTTTCATCACAGATTTTGATGAAACAATAGAGGTTGCCGCTTCATCTGCTGCTACGTTTGCCGATCTTACGGAAGATCAGAAGAAGGTCTATGACTTAGAGAAGAAAGCGTATGCCATTCTTACTCAGGCGTTAAGCAAAGATATTTATCATCAATTTGTCAGTTTCAAGACAACGAAGAAGTTGTGGGATGCATTGAAGATAAGGGGCGTAGGAAATGAGGCGACACGTCAATTGAGAAAAGATCTGCTAAAGAAAGAGTTTGATGGTTTTACTTGTATGGAGAATGAATCTTTAGGAGATTTGACAAGTCAATTTAATCATTTGCTGACTGAATTGGCAAATATTGGGGTTGTAACAACTTCAGCAGAGGTAGTGAAAAAGTTTGCAGATGCACTGCCACCTCAATGGAATACTTTTTTGGAAATCATGAAGTACAATGGCACTTTAGCTACAACAAGCTTCAATGACTTTGCTCAACTCCTGGAAAACAAGAATCAGGAAGAAACTCTCAAGGCGAAAAGAGTTCCAGTGCCACAAAATCCTGATATGTATTATGGAACTTCTAGCACTTCTACAAAACCTTCTTCACACGCTCCAATTCAAACAGCGTTTGTGTCTAGCACTAGCTTGTATGGCAATCCTCCTCCAACAACAGACATGTATGGAAATCCGCTTGAACCAGTTCCTCAACAGCAAAGCCAACGACCTATCAGAGCAACTGATATGTTCGGAAATCCATTACCTGTTCGATCTACCGGACCAACAGATTTATACGGGAATCCACTTCCTCCTCAACAGCAAGCATGTTATGGAAGCACATCATCTGCTAGTCAGCAATCAAAGCCAAATACAGTACGGCTCGACACCTCAAGTTTCTCTAAAGTCAGTGTTGAAGTAGCAAAAGAACATATGGAGCTTCTAAACACTTTGGTGAGCGCATACTGTGGATTAGTGGAAGGTCAGATTGGCAACATTAATCTGACTCAAGAAAACTATCAGCAGATCGATAAAGAGGAAATGGAGATGATGGACATCAAGTGGGCCTTTGCCAGTGCTGTTAGGCGAGCAAAGGATTTCATGGAAAGAACTGGCAGAACCAGCTTGGAAAGCAAGAAAGACACCAAGTATGGGTTTGATAAGCAGGCTGTTAAGTGTTTCAATTGTGGTGAACGTGGTCATTTCAAACGTGAATGTACGAGGCCATCTCAACATGGAAACCAAAATCCTTTCAGAGGTCAAGGCAACAGGGCAAATCAGAACCAAGTAAGGAACAATGAGCGCACATTGGTGCCTGTCAACAACCAGAGTCAAGCAGGACCATCTAATGCCAACCAGGCACTTGTGGTTCAAGTAGATGAAGGTTGTGATTGGTCAATCCAGTTGGGAAATGATGTTCCAGATGGAACAGCTTGTTTTGCTGAAGTGGTTAAGGATTTAAAGCACGCCAGTGGTGGAGAATCTTCCACCAATGGTGATGAATCTTCTGAAGATGAAGACAGTTCTGGTTATAGTGGAAGCTCAGATGAAGAATCCTCCACTTCAGGCAATGATCATGTGGATGAGACATCAACTGCGTCAGTTAATGCAGATATTGATGAGCTATTGGAAGAAGCTACAGCAGGAATTGAAAGAAGATCTATTTTGGTGGATCAAGCTGCTTATTCTTCGTCTTCTCTCCATTCAGCCTTTATGGCTAATGTCGACAGTTCATCAAGTCAGGTATGTGTCGATGAACCCATTGCTGTTAGTTGTGATAACTGTGATAGTTTAAATGTTAAATGTGCTGATTTAGAGGCAAACATGTCTGAGTTGCAAGGCAAACATGATGCTTTACAAGCTAGTTTGTTTGACTTGCAAGACAAACATGTTTCATTGAATGATAAGTGGTGTGAATTGCAAAGAAAACACGAGGCTTTGCAAGAGAAATATGATGTGACATTCACTCACAATCAGAAATTGACCGTTGATCTTTCGAAGTGCACTGAAGCCAACATGTTTTATGAAAACCATGAAAAGGAGTTTAAATCGGTAATTGAAAAATTAAAGAAAGATAAAACCGAGTTAACTAAAATGGTTTCCAGAAAACAAACTGACATTAATTTGTATATAACTCGTCTTGAGGTAATGCAAAAGGAAATGGCTTGTGTGAAAACTGAAAGTGAGGCGATCCAACTTAAGCTAGACAGTTATTTGAGCTCTAGCTATGTGTTGGATCACATCATTGACGTACAGAAAGAGAAACGGGATGTCACATGCATTGGATACAAGAAATGTCCACCACCTGTGAGACACAATTATGATGCCATGCCTGACGAGGAGGATAGAACTTTCTTTGAACCATCTGTTCCTCTAGATGTTAATGAATTTACAACAGGACTCGGATACAAGAAAGAAGTACCATCAGATTCGGATGTGTCAGCAGATACATGTGTGTCTTCTGCTGAACAGAATCAGGATCCTTCAGTTGTTGTTGAGGATGCTGATTCTTCTGATGATGAATCTGATGATACTGATTCAGCAAAGTCTGATGCGGTGATCAAAGAAGAGGACATACCTCTCGAGAATCATATTCTCTGTGATCCTCCTGCAAAACCCGCTAAGACTGTTGCAATTGAGTCCTCGTCTGCAAAAGAGTCGGAGAGTGTGGATTTGCTGTACACTCTTGTTGGTGATGATAAAATTTATTCTGACAAAGATTTTCCGATTAAGAATGTAAATCAATCCCTAATCAGTAAAGTTTTTGAAAATTCGACAAGTAAATTTCTGGGTAAGAAAGGATCACACGTTGTGGTAACACAGTGCCCTCCTATCCCAAAGGCTGAAGTTAGAAAACAATTTGGCAATCAGAAATTACCAACAGAGAAAAGGCAGCAAAATCATAACAAACAAAAAGGAAAATTGCCGGCTCAAAGTCAAAAGAAGCCAAATCAAAAGAAGAACAAGAATGTGAACTTTGTGAAATCTAAGGGAACGGACAAAATTGAAACGTATGAAAACCAATCTAACTTAGATTTTGTCAAGAAAGCAACTGTGATGAAAAGAAATGAACCAAATAGTTCAAAACCTAGTACCTCGGGATCACAAAGTTCATCATCGGCAAGACGATCACATGATACTTCGGGGTTTGTTGAACGAAGATCATGTTTTGAATGTGGTGAAATTGGACATATAATTCGAAACTGTCCGTATCTTCACAAGTTGAAAGCAAAGGATGATGATCCCCGTGAACGCAATCACCAAAAGCGATCTGTTTCTGTAAAACAAGATCCCCGACTTGTAAGAGAAAGGGAAAAGAAACAGAAATGCCAACAAGTCAAGGTGATTGAAAAGGCACTTAAAACTGATGTGGTTCAAAAACAATCTGTTTCAGTTAAGCCAGAAAACTCAAAATTTTCAAAAACTTCAAACAATCACGAAGTTAAATTGTCAAACAATCAAACTGGTAAAACTCAACAGACATGGAAACCTAAATTGACCACAAGTTCAAAGGGACCATCACAATTTATGAATCATCAAAGAATAGAAGTTATTGTTGTTGATGAAAATGGAAGACCCAAGACCACAATGGCTTGGGTCCCCATCTCCAACTAATCATGTGAGTTCATGTGCAGGGTGTTCCAGGAGGAACTACCAGTAGTCATTGGATTGTTGATAGTGGGGCATCCAGGCACATGACAGGCGACATGAAGCTTCTCTACGACGTTAAATCTATTAGAGGAGGTTATGTTGCTTTTGCTGGAGATAAAGGCGGATATATTACGGGTGAAGGAATGATTTCCAACGGGGTTGTTAGCTTTGATAAGTTCAACTTCGTACAACAACTTGATCACAATCTTCTTAGTGTTTCTCAAATTTGTGATAAGCAGTTCTCAGTACACTTTGATGCAAATGGATGTTATGTGCTGAAACCCGGCTTCAAAATTCCGAAAGAATGGATTCTCTTGTCGGCTCCAAGGATAAATGATTTGTATGTCCTTGATATGAGCCAAGCTATCACAACGTCTGCACAAGCAACTTGTTTGGTTTCCAAAGCCACAGAAAAAGACTCAATCTCTTGGCACAGACGAATGGGTCACATTCACTTACGCAAAATGAATCATTTGGTGTCAAATGAATTAGTGAATGGTGTTCCTCTTAAAAACTTCCATCTTCAAGACATCTGTGTCTCGTGCCAGAAAGGAAAACAAACGAAGAAGCGACACCCTACAAAGAAAATCAACACGGTGGCTGTTCCTCTTGAACGTTTGCACATGGATTTGTTCGGTCCTGTCAAACACAAAAGTATTAGGAATGATCAATACTGCCTCTTGATAACTGATGATTATTCAAGATTTTCTTGGGTGGCGTTCATGGCACATAAGAGTGAAACCTTCGGTATTATCAAAAACTTGATCATTCAGATTGAGAATCTATATAAGTTGAAGGTTAGGCGGATACGTAGCGACAATGGTACTGAATTTAAAAATCATGCCATGGCGGAGTTTTGCACTTCAAAAGGTATTCTTCACGAATTTAGTGCGGCTTATACTCCTCAACAAAATGGCGTCGCTGAACGTAAGAACCGCACATTGACCGAGACTGCTAGGACTATGTTGGTAGAATCGCAGTTGCCCATTCCATTCTGGACTGAAGCTGTGTCCTCTGCATGTTACACGTTGAACCGAGTCCTTACAGTCAAAAGGCACAACAAGACCTGCTTTGAGCTTCTTAACAAACGGAAACCAGATTTGTCATATCTTGAACCGTTTGGAGCTCCGTGCACACTAATCGATCCTAATGGAAAGTTTGGGGCAAGAGCCATAGAAGGATACTTTCTTAGGTATTCCACCCCGAACTTAAGAGTCTGGAATCTAGAGACTAAAAGGGTCGAGGAATGGTCTGAAGTCAGAGTACAAAGGCACACTTTGCCAGTTAGAAATCCTGGTCAGCCTTGGATGTTTGAGTACGATGACTTTTTCAATTCGATCAATGTTGAAGCAGTTGAAGAAAACGCTGCGGCAAGGATGTTTTACGAGAGTGACAATGCAACAGATTCACCGTTGGTTCATCCCATTATTGTCAATCAAGAACCATCTTCAGTGAACAATAATGCTCTCGATAATGAGGATTTTCACGATGCTACCGAATTGAACGAATCTTTAGAGGATGATGAATTTCTAGATGCAGATCAAGAAGCTACAACAACAGCAGTTCATGGTACTTCAGAGGGTACTCCTCCAGTGGACGCCCCTAGAACAGCTGAAGCTTCTGCATCATCCTCTTCGTCAATTCCGGGCATTGAATTGGTTGTTGATCTCAATCTCAACAATCTGGGTACAAACATTCCAGTTCAAGATACTCCAGAAACAAGGATTCACAATACCCATCCTCAACAAAACATCATCGGAAATGTACAAAGTGGCGTTCAAACAAGAAACATGTTGCGAAACAACAACAATGCAGGCTTGTATGCGGCGATTAGAGAATCTGGTCAACAAAATGATTGGTCTTTCGCGTGTTATGTCTCACAGGAAGAGCCAAGAACTTGGAAAGAACCTTTGAAAGATAACTCTTGGGTTGAAGCAATGCAGGAAGAACTGCAACAATTCCAGAAGCTTGGTGTCTGGAAACTCGTAGAGAAACCTGCTGGTTACAAGAAGATTGGTACCCGTTGGGTGTTCAAATGCAAAAAGGATGACCGTGGAGTCGTTATTCGAAACAAAGCAAGGCTAGTCGTTCAAGGTTTTCGTCAGATAGAAGGGATCGACTACAACGAAGTGTATGCACCTGTTGCACGTCTAGAAGCAATTCGGATCTTTCTGGCTTATGCCTCATTCAAAGGTTTCAAGGTATACCAGATGGACGTGAAAAGTGCATTCTTACATGGTGTGGTGGAAGAAGAGGTGTACGTCGAACAGCCTCCAGGTTTTGAAGATCCTATCCATCCCGATCGGGTTTGGTTGCTCAACAAAGCTCTCTATGGTCTACATCAAGCACCGCGAGCTTGGTATGCAACCTTATCTAATTATCTGCTGGAGAATGGTTTTCGCAGAGGTCTTATCGATTGCACTCTTTTCATCAAAGAACAAGATGGAGATCTTCTACTGGTACAGGTATACGTTGATAATATTATATTTGGTTCTACTAATGATGTTTTGTGTAGGAATTTCGAGCGCATCATGCAGGATAAATTCGAGATGAGTGCTATGGGGGAAATGACTTTCTTTTTGGGCCTACAAGTACAACAAACCGAGTCTGGGATATTTATCCATCAGACTAAATATGTTGGTGACATCTTGAGCCGGTTCCAGATGTCTGATGCAACGCCCATCGGTACCCCATTGCCGCAAAATCACGGAATTACTCCAGACTTGAAGGGTGAAGCTATTAGCCCCTCATACTACCGCGCGATGATCGGATCTCTTATGTACCTCACAGCATCAAGACCAGATATAATGTACCCAACGTGCCTGCTTGCCAGATATCAAGTCAACCCGAAGGCCTCACATCTTGCAGCTGTAAAAAGGATTTTTCGTTATTTGAAGGGTTGCCCTGACACCGGTCTATGGTACCCTAGGGATAATAACTTTGACTTGATAGCATTCAGTGATTCTGATTTTGGCGGATGCAAAATCGATGGCAAATCCACAACGGCTGGATGTCAGTTTTTGGGAAATCGCCTAGTCACATGGCAGTGCAAGAAGCAGACCTGTGTAGCTACATCAACATGCGAAGCTGAATACATTGCTGCCTCAAGTTGTTGCTCCCAAGTCCTATGGATCCAACAACAAATGCGCGACTACGGTTTTGAATTCCTAACTACTCCTATTTACGTTGATAATTCTGCTGCCTTACAGATCACTAGAAATCCTGTGCAGCATTCAAAGACTAAGCACATCGAAATTAAGTATCACTTCATACGTGATTGCTTTGAGAAAAGGCTAATCGATGTTGCTTACGTCCACACCGATGACCAACGTGCCGACCTTTTTACCAAAGCATTTGACAAATCAAGATTTGACTATTTAGTATTGGTAAACGGCATTAAGGTCAAGCAAGAGTAAAACCAACATCGGAAAATCATTTTTGTAAATACCTTTGTGTTTTAAATTTGTCTTAGTTTATTGATTTTAGGGGGAGTAAATCCAAAATTTGAAAATCCAAAAACATCGAAAAATTTCAAAAACATAAAAACAATAGAAAAACAAAAATGAGTTTCCTGGCGAGCAAAAGAGAAAATGATAGTACATCAGTGGTCTGTCCAAACCTCTTTAAACCTTAAATGAAAAACGATAAGCAGCTCTATATAAGATGTATCGGTAGGCTCACAATCATTTTAAAGTGTGCAGGGTGATATAAACTTAAATCGACTGAAGACCAGGTGGGAACCATTCATTGGCATATGGTCTTAGTACCAAAATTTCGTTTGAGAGATTGCCGAGGTTCTGAGATATTCGGTCTTTATGCTGCTTATCATCTGGGTATCATGGTTGTATCTTTTACCGAAAAATAACGGGGACGCAAGTCTAGATCTTCCATGATACTATACATACGTGTACATATTGCATTCGACCTCAATAAGTGATCAACAATCACATGTCCAAACAAATAAGTGATAATATATCACATTTATCCGGGAGTCAAGTTCGTCTCTCTGCTGTACGAAAGTACTGACCTGTTCACGGACTTGCTCCTGTGCCCTCATGCATAGAAAATCAAGTTCCTCATCAATAAGTGATTCTATCACATAGGGCTTGTTTTCAATCAAAATAAGTGAGAATCTCACATCAATATACGGTCAAACAGATGATAATCGGTATACTCACCGGTAAGATGAACCCTCGTGCATACCTTGATACGGGAATGTGTCGTGATGTGGATGAACACCGGTCGGTAAGTATAAATCATACCTTAACGTATCCCCTCGCCATGATTACATCTGATAAGTTGAGCTTAAGTGGACAACAATACCGATAATTGTTATAGGATGCTTATCTTAATGTTAACTAAAAGAACAACAAGAGCGTTTTGGTATGACCGTACACTGATATGATTCTCTTACCCTCGAAACTCGCAAAAAGAATGTCTGTAAATATTTATTTAATACTTTTAGTTTCAGTATCTTTGTATATATTTATTTACAGCTTTCTGTCTTTACATTTGAAATATTCAAAAATACCAAAAAGATTTTAGGTGTGTTTTAATATAAACTTTCTAAAAGCCAAAAAGATTTTATTTCTATCTTATTTTCGATCGTACGATGTTGGATCTAGAGTCTTCGTTGCCTGAAACCTGATCGAAAACCAAAACGACTAAATCTTCATAAACGGTCGAAATTTGCAAGTTTTGAAAGTTAAAAACCTAAAACTGAACAATTAGTTAAACTTTCAAACTGTCGGACGGTGTTTGATTGTGATATGGTCATACGTGTGTTGTTTGTTTATACTAACTATATTCCAAGCAGTTGTTCTCATTACGCGTTAAGATTTCTTGCATGTGCAGATTCTAAAGGCAAGGAGAACATGTTCGATGACAAGCATTGGAATGAAGACACGACGTGAAGGCACTCAAGTGATGAAGATGATCGAGTTGCCGCTGACCATCATCAACACCACAAGGGTCTCAAGTTGTAAAGATCAAGACTTTCACGAGCATAACTCAAGGGGGAGCTTATGATAAGGGGGAGTTTGTCAACACACTTCCTACATGAAACGGGGAGTTTGTTGGTACACTTTCTGCTTTCAAGACGTGAAGACTTTAAAGATCCTCCGACATTGAAGACTTGAAAGGACGTCAAAGACTTGAAGACACGAAGATCGAGACAAAGCTACAGCCAAGGGGGAGTTTGTTGGTGCACTTGTGTCTGTACTTTGTCTGTATTTTGTCATGATACAAAACGATGTCTTGTGTTAGTCTGAGTTACGTCTTAGGTTTGTTATTATGTGTGTTCGATGTAAGTTTGACCAAGTCAACCATCCTCCTGGTTTGACTTGGCCAAACAGTAAGCACATTGTTTGTAATATGGTTGTGTCGAAGGATGAGTCATCGAAGGATTGTTTATATCCTTCGATGAGCTCGAAAGATAACCTTCGATGGATATAGATGGACCTCGAAGGATATCATCCTTCGAGGTATATGTGATCCTTCGGTAGGTTTCAGATCGATAGATGATCTTTCGATCAGTCTATCTGATCCTTCGACCAGACGAGCTGAAATGGGTATATATATACTCATGTAATGTGTTCACTTCATTTTAGTGCAAAAGTGTGTGAGAAGTGAGTGAACTTGGTCTTGTAGAGAGCATATTTTCGGTTTGGTCAGGGCTGTAACCGTGTCCACTGAAATACAAGAGAAAACTTTGATATCTCGTGTGTCTACCTTTCTCTTTGTGGCTTGTGTTCTCATATAAACTATCGGTTTGCATTCTAGCTTGGATTCCGCACTTGCTAGTGTGTTAAACATAACAAGGATAAGGTTTGACCTCATCCTCCGAGGGACCTACATAAACTAGTGACAAGTAGGTCGTAAGATTATGTTTTCCAACTCTTTAAATGCAGAAGCTTAATTAACATAACACAGGACCCTTTGCAATATTATTTTGGCATGAATTTACTGGTTTCATCTTTGTCCTTTACCGCGTTCCGTGGTTAACATCTTTTTTCTGTATGATGAGTACAGGTTTTTTTAATGCTAAAAGAACATAATGTCTTAAATCCTCATGGTGTTATTTAGTATTTGTTTTTAAGTTTCAATTGTCATGAAGTGTTGTGTGCGAACACTTACCTATCAATATCCTAGAACTTAATCATAAATTTCATGGTTGTTGTAAGTTGTGTGTAAAATTACAATGTATGGGTGGATGGGTTAAATTAGTGTCAAATAGCAATCAGGGTGTGCATGGGTGTGTGTTGTTATGCGTTACATTAGAGGTTACATGTTTGTCTAATTAGTTCCCATAGAATTTTCCTTTCCAATTCTACGTAAATATATTGGTATAGATTTTTTATGGTTTGATGAATTTTTAATTCCTCTTATGCTTCAATAATTTCCTCAAACAATTTCAACTGCCAAGCAAAGTGCACCACCACAAGTTGGCTTCAAACATAAATAGTTTTTTTAAGAAGGGACCGCATCCGAAAACACCTTTGGCTCAGTTAAGTTTATAGGGTTACTCGTATTTTCTATATATTGTAACCTACTTATTCAATAATATTCAAAATCACTAACCGTAGAAACTTAACTGATCCACTGGCCCATAGTCTACTAATTTGTTTTTCTCCTTTGCTCTCCACCATTTTAGCTTGGTTTTGGCTTCTTGAGAATAATCGACAACACCAAGTCACCCTTGGTCACATATCCAGGTAAGACACCGAGTCCTTGACCACTTCTCATATTCCTTCTTCCAAGAATTAAAAAATCGGAAAGGGTGAGGCCCGAGTGATCCGAATGAATCTGTGTGGCTGTCATAAGGTTTGTGTTAGGCCACTCCAACAAGTATCGTCACAAAGTAGAACCTGATCGATCTTGTTAAGACTAGACCCATTGCTAGACATAAATGTTAAACCCAAACTCCACAAACTAGAACCCGATAGACTACTACTTGACTCATCGCTGGACGTAAAATTAGCTCCCATTGGACTTCTCTTTTTCATTTCTATGAAAAAAAATATTTGGATAGATAATGACAACTTTTAATCCTCTCACCTTTAATTAGTTTCCCCAAACAATTTCTACTGAACAAAGTGCACCACATCGTGTAGGATTCAAACCTACATCATGATGTTATCTTTTAAACATGTGAATATGAAACAAGTATACATTTCGGATGCTATTTCCTCTAATGCAAGATTCCGAAATACTATGTTTGCTCTTCGGAAGTTGTCTGGTGTGTGCCTAAAAATCATTCACTAAACTAGTGACAAATTGGTCATTGGAATATTTTGTTTTTGAAAATTTTAAAAGCCGCAGATTAATTAACATGACACACGACATGTTACAATATTATTTTTCACGGGTTTCATCACTGTCCTCTACCCGCTTCATGATTAACATCTTTATTTCTGTATGATTTAGTTCTTAAATCCTAACAAAAGAACTTGCACTTGGAAAGACGGGTACAAGTTTTTTTAAACATTAGAACACAATATGTCTTAAATAATCATAATTCAACTTCAAATGAACATATATTTACTATAAAACGTTGATAACATACTGTTGTTACATAAATGTAAAACAATTTATACACTATTACATAGATTATATAAGCTGCATCTCACAACACACAATTCCAAAGCAACAATATACAAACAATGAGCATTTCAATCTATTAAGGTGAACCTTGTTTCTGTTGATTTATCTTATTTTTATTCTTCAAATTCTTAGCCAATAGTATCACCCATCATCGTGGAAACATGCTTCTTTTTTTGAGGGAAAACGCCTGTTGGTTTCTCCTTTGTCTTCCCTCCCCCCTTTGTGTTTTTTTTCTGGTAGCTATCTCCTTGCGCTTTGTCTGCCATTGATTTTCTTTTGCCAAGCTTTTCCCAATCACCGTAGACTATTGTTGTGTATCAAACAAAACAACCTTAGCAATTCACAAAGGATGATATGTTAGGTTATATACAAGTAAAGTTCCCCACATCCTGGAACTTACAAATATTTTTCTTTCTTCTTGTTGGGTAATTTACATAGTTTGTTTGCGCTCGCTGTAAGCTATTTAGTATATTAGAAATTTTCAACTTTCTAGTGTCATGAAGTGGTTTGTGCGAACATTTATCCATCAATATCCTAGAAATTAATCTTAATTTTCATGGCTATTGTATGCAAAATTACAATGTTTGCGTGGAAGGGCATAACTAGTGTTAAATGGCAATCTGGGTGTGCATGGTTGTGGGCTATTATTTGTTACATTAGAGGCTACTTGCTAGTCTAATTAGTTCCCATGTGAATTTCCTTTTCATTTCTGTGTAAATATATAGGGATTGATTTTTAAGGTTTGATATATCACCACATCTTCAGCAAATGTCTTGTCCCGGAAATGTCTGTTGATACATATTATGTGGTCGCGACTCGGTTCGGTTCAACTTGGTTCCGACTCGGTTAGGTCCGGCTCAAGCCCGACGTCACGACATTCCTCCGTCGTGCGTCCCAGAGTTCGACACGCGAAGACCAGAGCGCCGCGAGCCGGTTCCCGACGCCACATCATCATGACATCATCATGATGATGTCATGATGATGTCATACACTATGACCAAATGCATTTAGAAATGGATGCCATGAATTTAACGTAAAGAATGCATGGAATTTCTCTTGGGCCAATCAGAACACATGATGGACTTCAACAAGACTGGGCCAAAGCCCAAAGTCGACGAATCATGAGGGCAGTCGACGAAACACATCAGTTTCGTCGACCAAGCCCCTGTTTGGTCGCTGTTTCGTCACTTGCCTTCCTGATTCGCCAAACCTTGTGATTCGCCAAGCCAAGATCTGATTCGTTGTGTCTGTGACTATAAATAGACTGTCTGTGGATAAGAAATGTAAGGAGACACTAGAGAGAAAAGTCAGAACACACACACACACTTTGATAGAGAGTTTGCAAAATACATTTGTAAACATTGTGCTTGTAACCGAACCTTTCATACGTATTAATACAGAGGTGTTAAACGGTGAACATTGTGTGTCGTGTATTTGCGTGTTTGATCTCGGTTTGCTATCTCGGTTGGATTCCGCACAACCGGGTTGGTTTGTACACAAGCATTAGGCGACTAGATCCTCCCCTAGCCGGACCTACAAGTGGCATCCCATAATTTCTTTGTCGTTTTGAAGTTGACAAATTGATGGTAAATATCCTTGCTTAATGCCTGAGTAAGAATAGCATAAGCTTTCTTCTCTAAGTCATAGACCTTCTTCTGATCTTCCGTAAGATCGGCAAACGTAACCGCAGACGACGCGGCAACCTCTATTGTTTGATCGAAATCTGTGATGAAACGCAACCACAATTCTGTATTTTGTCCAAGGACGTATGTATGAAATCTGTCAGTCCATCCCGGATATTCGCTTAAGTGCATCAACTTTGGAGGCCGATTCAAACTTCCGGTTTCGCTTTCGCTTAAGAGAATGCTTTGAATACTTGGAGTTTGATTTGATACAAATGCCCACTGACCGGTAGAACTTGCATTAGCTTGTGAAGATGCCGGTGCGGAAGATTCGGCCCACGAAGGAGATAAACTCGTGTTTCTATACTTTCCGCTATCCGGAGACGGAGTACCATAATACATATCTGTATTTACCGGAGTACCCCAAATCGGATTCATTTTTTATCAAGAAAAAGAATACCTGAAAATCACACTCAAATCAAACAGTTAAATAACAAGTGTAAACCTTCTGTTAAAAAAAAATGGAGTGTTTTGACGAAACAAGTTTCTACGAAACAAACTTGATTATTTTTACGAAACAGATTTTAGAACTTTAAAACTTGATGAAACAGGCTTTAATGATTTTTGACGAAACAGAAATCAACAAGTCCTTTGGCGAAACCTACTTCAATGACTTTGTTCTACTTCTGGAGAATAAAAATCAGGAAGAAACCCTTAAGGCGAAAAGGGTCATAGTGCCACAGAATCCTGAGATGTATTATGGAACTCCTAGCGCTCCTGCAATACAAGTGCGACATGATCCTGAGATGTATTATGGAACTCCTAATACTCCTGCAAGACCTTCTTCACACGCTCCAATTCAAACAGCGTTTGTGTCTAGCACAGATATGTATGGCAATCCTATCCAAGTTCCGGTCAAGCCTCCTCCAACAACAGACATGTATGGGAATCCACTTCCTGCTCAACAACAAGCATGTTATGGAAGCACATCATCTGCTGGTCAGCAATCCAAGCCAAATACAGTGCGGCTCGACACCTCAAGCTTTTCTAAAGTCAGTGTGGAAGTAGCAAAGGAACACATGGAGCTGCTAAACACTTTGGTGAGCGCATACTGTGGATTAGTGGAAGGTCAGATTGGCAACATTAATCTGACACAAGAAGACTATCAGCAGATTGATAAGGAAGAGATGGATTTGATGGATATCAAATGGGCGTTCGCAAGTGCTGTAAGGCGAGCAAAGGATTTCATGGAAAGAACGGGCAGAACCAGCTTGGAAAGTAAGAAAGACACCAAGTATGGGTTCGATAAACAGGCAGTGAAGTGCTTTAATTGTGGTGAACGGGGTCATTTTAAAAGGGAATGTACAAGGCCAGCTCAGCATGGGAACCAGAACCCTTTCAGAAATCAAGGCAACCAGCAGAATCAGAACAGGAACAATGAGCGTACGTTGATACCTGTCAACAACCAAAGCCAAGCGGGACCATCAAATGCCAACCAGGCACTTGTGGTTCAAGTAGATGAAGGTTGTGATTGGTCAATCCAGTTGGGAAATGATGCTCCAGATGGAACAACTTGTTTTGCTGAGGTCGTGAAGGATTTAAATCACGCCAGTGGTGGAGAATCTTCCGCCAATGGTGGTGACTCTTCTGAGGATGAAGACTCTTCTGGTTATAGTAGAAGTTCAGATGAAGAATCCTCGAGTTCAGGTGATGATCATGTGGATGAGACATCAAGTGCGTCAGTCGATGCAAATATTGATGAGCTTTTGGAGGAAGCTGTAGCAGGAACTGATAGAAGATCTATTTTGGTGGATCAAGCTGCTTATTCTTCGTCTTCTCTCCATTCAGCCTTTATGGCTAATGTCGACAGTTCATCAAGTCAGGTATGTGTAGATGAACTCACTGCTGCTATTTGTGATAATTGTGCTAGATTAAGTGATAGATGTGCTGATTTGGATGCAAACATGTCTGAGTTGCAAGGCAAACATGATGCTTTACAAGCTAGTCTGTTTGACTTGCAAGACAAACATGTTTCGTTGAATGATAAGTGGTGTGAATTGCAAAGCAAACACGAGGCTTTGCAAGAGAAATATGATGTGACATTCCTCCACAATCAGAAATTGACCGTGGATCTTTCGAAGTGCACTGAAGCCAACACGTTTTATGAAAACCATGAAAAGGAGTTTAAATCGGTAATTGAGAAATTAAACAAAGATAAAACCGAGCTAACAAAAATGGTTTCCAGAAAACAAACTGACATAAATTTGTATATCACTCGTCTTGAGATAATGCAAAAAGAGATGGCTTGTGTTAAAACTGAAAGTGAGGCGATCCGACTCAAGTTAGACAGCTATTTAAGCTCTAGCTATGTATTGGATCACATCATTGATGTTCAGAAAGAGAAACGGGATGTCACATGCATTGGTTACAAGAAATGTCCACCACCTGTGAGACACAATTATGATGCCATGCCTGATAGGGAGGATAGAACTTACTTTGAACCATCTGTTCCTTTGGACGTTGAGGAATTTGCAACAGGACTCGGATACAAGAAGGAAGTATCATCAGAATCAGATGTGTCAGCAGATACATGTGTGTCTTCTGCTGAACCGAATCAGGATCCTCCAGTTGTGATTGAGGATGTTGATTCTTCTGATGATGATACTGATTCAGCAAAGTCTGATGCGGCAATCAACGAAGAGGACATACCTCTTGAGAATCATATTTTATGTGATCCTCCCGCAAAACCTGCTAAGACTGTTCCGACCGAGTCCACGTCTGCAAAAGAGTCTGAAAGTGTGGATTTGCTGTACACTCTTGTTGGTGATGATAAAATTTATTCTGACAAAGATTTTCCGATTAAGAATGTAAATCAATCTTTAATCAGTAAAGTTTTTGAAAATTCAACAAGTAAGTTTTTGGGAAAGACAGGATCACACGTTGTGGTAACACAGTGCCCTCCTATCCCAAAGGCCGAAGTTCGAAAACAATATGGGAATCAAAAATTACCAACAGTGAAAAAGCATCAAAAACGCACCAAACCAAAAGAAAAGACACCGACTCAAAGTCAAAGGAAGCCGAATCAGAAGAAGAACAAGAATGTGAACTTTGTGAAATCAAAGGGAACGGACAAAATTGAAGCGTTTGAAAACAAATCTAACTTAGATTTTGTTAAACAAGCAACAGTGTTGAAAAGAAATGAACCAAACTGTTCGAAACCTAGTACCTCGAGATCACAAAGTTCATCATCATCGGCAAGACGACCACATGATACTTCGGGGTTTGTTGAACGAAGATCATGTTTTGAATGTGGTACAATTGGACACATAATTCGAAATTGTCCATATCTTCATAAACAAAAGGGCAAAGTTGATGATACCCGTGACCAAACTGACTGCAAGCGATCTGTTTCTGTAAAACAAGATCCCCGTCTTGTAAAAGAAAGGGAAAAGAAACAGAAACGCCAACAACGACAAGAAGTTGAAAAGGTTTTAAAACCATAGGTTATCCAAACACAGTCTGTTAAGTTAGAAGTTAAAAATGAAAAACAAAAACAGATTTGGAAACCAAAATCGGAAATTGTTTCAGGGGGAGCTACATCAATTCCGAATGATCGGGAAATGGATGTTACAATTCTCGATGATGACGGACGACCCAAGTCTGTGAAGGCTTGGGTCCCCCTCTCCAACTAATCTCTGAATGAGTGTGTAGGATGTTCCAGGAGGAACTATTGATAGTCTTAGGATTGTTGATAGTGGAGCGTCCATGCACAAGATCGGCGACATTAGGCTCCGAAACATTGTTGTAACCAAGGAGAATATTGTTGCCTTTAATGGAGAGAGGAGAAAACAAGACAAAAATGTCAGGTGAAAGAATGTGGTTGAATGAAGTTGAAAAATTCGACCAGATGATATATGTGCCAAAATTTGGTTGTTATGGTTTTTGATCGGGTCCTCAGGAAAGATTCAAATGAAAAGTACGCGACTGCAGCACGTCTGAAGCCTTTTTAAGGTTCATGGATTTTGCTTCCACAAGAAGTTCAAAGTCAACAAGATGAACGTGTAGGGTACTTTTCTCTACGGTGTGATTGAAGAAAATGTGTTGGTTGATCAAACTACACCGGGTGTGCGGATGCCTTGGCGTGGATTGAACAACCGCACACTTCCTCTCAAAGAGAAAGAGAAAGACAAAGACCTTCGCTGGTGCAATGTGGAAGACCAGCCGGACCCAGAGGTTTATGATCTTGTTGCTGTCAAGAGATTTCTTAGTAGCTACAAAAATCGACTTTGAAGTCCACACCGAGTGGATATCCAGTTTGGGAGAGCACTCAGATTCCTGGCAATGCAAGAAGCAGTTGCAGGATACGGTTTTGAATTTCTAATCTCTCCTATACTTGTTGATATTTTAGCTGCTTTATGAATTATTATCCTCTCGCACAGCACTCTTTGACCAGACACGTTGATCTCGAATATCACCTCACACGTGATTGTTTCACTATGAAACTCATCAATGTTGTCATGGTCCGCACCGATTACCGACATGCCAACTGGTTTTTCCAAAATTTGATAAATCATTTCTGACAATAATTTAATTTTGGTAAACGGCATTGAGGTAAAACAAGAGTAAAACCAACATCGGAAAATCATTTTTGTAAATACCTTTGTGTTTTAAATTTTATCTTAGTTTATTGATTTTAGAGGGAGTAAATCCAAAATTTGAAAATCCAAAAACATCGAAAATTTTCAAAAACACAAAAACAATAGAAAAGCAAAAATGAGTTTCCTGGCGAGCAAAAGAGAAAATGATAGTACATCAGTGGTCTGTCCAAACCTCTTTAAACCTAAACTGAAAAACGATAAGCAGCTCTATATAAGATGTATCGGTAGGTTCACAATCATTTTAAAGTGTGCAGGGTGATATAAACTTAAATCGACTGAAGACCAGGTGGGAACCACTCATTGGCATATGGTCTTAGTACCGAAATTTCGTTTGAGAGATTGCCGAGGTTCTGAGATATTCGGTCTTTATGCTGCTTATCATCTGGGTATCATGGTTGTATCTTTTACCGAAAAATAACGGGGACGCAAGTCTAGATCTTCCATGATACCATACATACGTGTACATATTGCATTCGACCTCAATAAGTGATCAACAATCACATGTCCAAACAAATAAGTGATAAAATATCACATTTATCCGGGAGTCAAGTTCGTCTCTTTGCTGTACGAAAGTACTGACCTGCTCACGGACTTGCTCCTGTGCCCTCATGCATCGAAAATCAAGTTCCTCATCAATAAGTGATTCTATCACATATGGCTTGTTTTCAATCAAATAAGTGAGTTTCTCACATCATATACTGTCAAACAGATGATAATCGGTATACTCACCGGTAAGATGAACCCTCGTGCATACCTTGATACGGGAATGTGTCGTGATGTGGATGAACACCGGTCGGTAAGTATAAATCATACCTTAACGTATCCCCTCGCCATGATTACATATGATAAGTTGAGCTTATGTGGACAACAATACCGATAATCGTTATAGGATGCTTATCTTAATGTTAACTAATTGAACAACAAGAGCGTTTTGGCATGACCGTACACTGATATGATTCTCTTACCCTCGAAACTCACAAAAAGAATGTCTGTAAATATTTATTTAATGCTTTCAGTTTCTGCATCTTGGTATATATTTATTTACTGCTTTCTGTCTTTACATTTGAAATATTCAAAATACCAAAAAGGTTTTAGGTGTGTTTTAATATAAACTTTATAAAATCCAAAAAGATTTTATTTTATCTTATTTTCGATCGTACGATGTTGGAGCTCGAGTCTTCGTTACCTGAAACCTGACTGAAAACCGAAATTGACTAAATCTTCATAAACGGTCAAAATTTGCAAGTTTTGAAAGTTAAAAACTAAAATTGACAAATTTCATAAACTTTCAAACTGTCGGACGGTAGTTGATTGAAATATGGTCATATGTGTGTCGCTTGTTTATACTAACTATATTACAAGCAGTTGTTCTCATTACGCGTTTAGATTTCTTGCATGTGCAGATTCTAAAGGCAAGGAGAACATGGTCGATGACAAGCTTCGGAATGAAGACACAACGTGAAGACACTCAAATGATGAAGATGATCGAGTTGCCGCTGGCCATCATCAACACCACAAGGATCTCAAGTTGTAAAGATCAAGACATTCACGAGCATAACTCAAGGGGGAGCTTATGTTAAGGGGGAGTTTGTCAACACACTTCCTACATGAAACGGGTAGTTTGTTGATACACTTTCTGCTTTCAAGACGTGAAGACTTTGAAGATCCTCCGACATAGAAGACATGGAAGATGAACCTCACGAGTAGCGTCCAAGGGGGAGTTTGTTGATACATATTATGTGGTCGCGACTCGGTTCGGTTCAACTTGGTTCCGACTCGGTTAGGTCCGGCTCAAGCCCGACGTCACGACATTCCTCCGTCGTGCGTCCCAGAGTTCGACACGCGAAGACCAGAGCGCCGCGAGCCGGTTCCCGACGCCACATCATCATGACATCATCATGATGATGTCAAGATGATGTCATACACTATGACCAAATGCATTTAGAAATGGATGCCATGAATTTAACGTAAAGAATGCATGGAATTTCTCTTGGGCCAATCAGAACGCATGATGGACTTCAACAAGACTGGGCCAAAGCCCAAAGTTGACGAATCATGAGGGCAGTCGACGAAACACATCAGTTTCGTCGACCAAGCCCCTGTTTCGTCGCTGTTTCGTCACTTGCCTTCCTGATTCGCCAAACCTTGTGATTCGCCAAGCCAAGATCTGATTCGTTGTGTCTGTGACTATAAATAGACTGTCTGTGGATAAGAAATGTAAGGAGACACTAGAGAGAAAAGTCAGAACACACACACACACTTTGATAGAGAGTTTGCAAAATACATTTGTAAACATTGTGCTTGTAACCGAACCTTTCATACGTATTAATACAGAGGTGTTAAACGGTGAACATTGTGTGTCGTGTATTTGCGTGTTTGATCTCGGTTTGCTATCTCGGTTGGATTCCGCACAACCGGGTTGGTTTGTACACAAGGATTAGGCGACTAGATCCTCCCCTAGCCGGACCTACAACGTCCACGTATATTTCATCATTGTTGTTGGGTAATTTACTTAGTTTGTGATGCCTTAGCGTTTCTTGGTATATGATCTTTGAAGTTTCAACCGCCATAAAGAGTTGTGTGCGAACCTTATGTATCAATATCCTAGAACTTTATCTTAAATTTCATGGTTGTTGTAGGCATAATTTCAATGTGTGTGTGGATGGGCAGAATTTGTATCAAATGGCAATCAGGGTGTGGGTGTGGGCTGATACGGGTTACATTACAGGCTACATCCTCGTCTACTTAGTTCCAATGTAAATTTTTCTTTTCATTTCTATGTAAATATATTGGCATAGATTTTTTTAAGGGCTGATAGCACTACTAAATGTTGGATTCAAACATAAATCTTTTTATTTTTTATTTTTATAAACATGTGAATATTAAATAAGTATATGATTTGGATGCTAACTCTTGTACTTCATGATTCCAAAATACAATCTTGGTCATCAGAGGTGTCTGGTATCTGGTTAAAGATCATTAACTAAACTAGTGAAAATTGGTAATTGCAATATCATGTTTTTGAATTTTTTTAAAACCTGTTTAACATGATTTATGGATTGATTCATCGTCCTCTTCACCCTTCCATGATTCACCTCTTTTTTTCTTTACGTTTTAGTCTATATACTTGAGATATAATGAGTAATCTTTCTATTGTCAAACATTTAACACTTGTATCACTTTTTATTAGGGCAATTAAACATATTATTAGCTGCCAGCACTTGATCGATCAACTTGAACCCTGTTCCTTGGGATTTATCTTATAGTTGTTGTTCATAGTTTTAGCCAATTTGGTGAAAGAGCCAGCCATATAATAGGCCATTCTTGTCGAAACAAGCTTCTTTTTTTCCTGCAAAATTGTTGCAGCTTTAGCATTAGTTGACCCTCCTCCCATCCTATTTTTAAGGTGTTTAAATTTGATGCTCGGTCGATCTGCCATTTATTTAGTTTTTTACAAAACCTTTCTCCAAATACAACTAACAATTATAAATGTTCTATACGAAACCAAACACTTAATACAGTTCTGAAATGTTGATACATATTATGTGGACGCGACTTGGTTCGGTTCAACTCGGTTCGGTTCGACCCGGTTAGGTTCGACTCAAGCCCGACGTCACGACATTCCTCCGTCGTGCGTCCCAGAGTTCGACACGCGAAGCACGAAGTGCCGCGAGCCGGTTCCCGTCGACACATCACCATGACATCACCTTGGTGATGTCATGATGATGTCACTCATGTTGACTAATTACAAGTGCATATGATAATCTGCATATTTGAACGTGCATGGTCACATTGAGTTTAGGCCAATCAGATTCATTGGGCCATTAACTTGGGCCTTTGACAAGCCAATCGCACAGGCCAACAGTTGGAACATTGGTGTAATATGTTTGTGTCGAAGGGTATGAGCTCGAAAGATAGATCCTCCGATGGATGTTGATGGACCTCGAAGGATATCATCCTTCGAGGTATATGTGGATCCTTCGATGGCTGTATGATCGAAAGATGATGTTTCGATCAGTTATCCTGATCCTTCGACCAGATGGTCTGTGTTCGGGTATATATTCCCATGAAGTGTGTTCAGTTAAGTGTGAGACAAGGCAGAAAACTAGAGAGAGAGTGTAGTGAGAGAAAGTTCCGGTGAGCTTTGTATTTGTCAAATATTGTACCGAAACTTTGTCGAAATCAATACACGTAACTGTTAATCGTTGATATCTTTACGTATTGTTCACTTTCTCGATCTCGGTTTGCATCTCCGGTTGGATTCCGCACAACTGGACGTGTTCGATAACAAGGATTAGGCGACTAGATCCTCCTAGCCGGACCTACAAGTGGTATCAGAGCCGAGGCTCTTCTCCTTGTTAAAACCGAGCGTTTTCGGGTTGTTTTCCGGGTGTTTGAAGTTCTTATATTTTCCGGAAAATCTGCTCATAATCTTCGAAATTTCTGGGTTTGGCTGCTAGTTCATCAGAAAAACCTTGCTTAAAACTGATTTGTGAATGGTTTGTTAAGGTTTTTAGTGAAGTTTGGAGCAAAACGGTGTTTCGGAAAGTTGTCGGCTTATCGGAAAATTCTAAGTTTCTGAAGTGTTCTTCAAATATTCATCCTATCTTCAAACGGTTCTTGATAACATCAAATCTGCAAATTTTACACAGTCGCTGTGTTCTTGATGTTCTTATCACTTCGAAAGATCAGACAAATTTCGAAGGATCATCTATCTTTTCGAAAGGTCATCTCAATTTCCTCGAAGGATGAGATTTGTTGTGCTTCGAAGGATCAACATCAACAACTTCGAAGGATAAACATCAACGATTTCGAAAGATCCTAATCTTCCACGATCAACAACATCGAAAGATTCCAGTCTTCGAAAGATATCTGGATCGATAGATACCTGGTTTTGAAAGATACCTGGTTTCGAAGGCTCATTAATTTCGAAAGATCACCTTGGTTGTGTGTCGAAGGATCAGCTTTGTTCATCGCAGAAAGAGAAAAGTCAGACATGAAAGTTGTTGTCGGCTGAGTGTGTATCGAAAAATTGTTAATAGGATTAAAATATTTCATCTTCACTTGGAAATGGTGTAGCAGAAAGTGGATTGCTTTTGTGTCAGTGATAGAAAGTCAATTGAATCACACAAGATTAAAGAATCGTACAAGATAGTGGGCTTCTATAGTGGGCTTCTAATTACATCAGACCATCATTTAAATTCTGATTTTGGGCTTCTTAATCAGTCGCACAAGATATTCATTCAATAGTCGCACAAGAATTGGGCATTTTCAACAAAAACAACTGTGGGCCTAATTCACTTCTGGGCCTTTCATCAGTTCTGGGCCGAAATCAACAACATCATCAGACGAAATCACTACTTGTTACCGAAAACACTTAACAGGCCTAATTCACATCTGGGCCTGGACTGTTTCGATTAACTGGGAGCCCAAAAGAAATTGAATCGTACAAGATTATTTGTTGCACAATTTGTTTCAGTCGCACAAGATTTACTTTGTTCAGTCGCACAAGAATTGATATTGGGATCGCACAAGACATCCATTTCCCAATCGTACAAGATTTGATGATTTGGCTCGCACAAGAATTATCAATCGTACAAGTTTGACTTGCTCGCACAACAAAATTGGGCTTCTGTTTGGGCTCGTTTTCGTCGTCTATCTTTCAAGAAGTGTGGTTCATCGCCTTGTATCACAAGACTTGTTCCGTCGGATTTTTGTTTCGTGGGATTTTGTGTTGTCTAGATATTAAAAAAAAAAAATATATATATATATATATATATATTTGTATTAGTGGTTTAATTGCTTGTTTTGAGGTGTGATTTTCAGGTATTGTTCTTTTCTTGATCAAAAATGAATCCAAGATGGAATAGACCGATAAATACAGATCCAATTCAAACAACGTTTGTGTCTCACACTGACATGTTTGGCAATACTATCCAAGTTCCGGTCCCTCCAAAAACAGACATGTACGGAAATCCGCTTCAACCAGTTTCTCAACCGGTGCCTCAACAGCAAACCCAAAGGCCTCCTGTGACAACTGATCTACATGGCAATCCCATTCAAGTTCCTGTTAAGCCAGCTCAGCATGGGAACCAGAACCCTTTTAGTAATCAAGGAGACCAGCAGAATCAGAACAGGAACAATGAGCGTATGTTGATACCTGTCAACAACCAAGGCCAAGCAGGATCATCAAATGCTAACCAGGCACTTGTGATTCAAGTATATGAAGGTGGTGATTGGTCAATCAAGTTGAGTAGTGATGCTTCAGTTGGAACAGCTTGTTTTGCTGAGGTTGTCAAGGATTTAAATCACGCCAGTGGTGGAGAATCTTCCGCCAATGGTGGTGACTCTTCTGAGGATGAGGACTCTTCTGGTCATAGTAGAAGTTCAGATGAAGAATCCTCGAGTTCAGGTGATGATCATGTGGGTGAGACATCAAGTGCGTCAGTCGATGCTAATATTGATGGGCTTTTGGGAGAAGCTGCAGCAGAAAATCATAGAAGATCTATATTGGTGGATCAAGCTGCATATTCTTCGTCTTCTCTCCATTCAGCCGTTATGGCTAATGTCGACAGTTCATCAAGTCAGGTATGTGTCGATGAACCCACTGCTGCTATTTGTGATAATTGTGCTAGATTAAGTGATAGATGTGCTGATTTGGATGCAAACATGTCTGAGTTGCAAGGCAAACATGATGCTTTACAAGCTAGTTTGTTTGACTTGCAAGACAAACATGTTTCGTTGAATGATAAGTGGTGTGAATTGCAAAGCAAACACGAGGCTTTGCAAGAGAAATATGATGTGACATTCATTCACAATCAGAAGTTGACCGTTGATCTTTCGAAGTGCACTGAAGCCAACATGTTTTATGAAAACCATGAAAAGGACTTTAAGTCGATGATTGAAACATTAAAGAAAGATAAAACTGAGCTGACAAAAATGGTTTCCAGAAAACAAACTGACATAAATTTGTATATCACACGTCTTGAGATAATGCAAAAAGAAATGACTTGTGTCAAAACTGAAAGTGAGGCGATCCAACTTAAGCTAGACAGTTATTTGAGCTCTAGCTATGTGTTGGATCACATCATTGACGTACAGAAAGAGAAACGGGATGTCACATGCATTGGATACAAGAAATGTCCACCACCCGTGAGAAACAATTATGATGCCCTGCCTGATGAGGAGTATAGAACTCACTTTGAACCATCTGTTCCTCTAGACGTTAAGGAATTTGCAGCAGGTCTTGGATACAAGAAAGAGGTATCATCAGATTCAGATGTGTCAGCAGATACATGTGTGTCCTCTGCTGAACCGAATCAGGTTCCTCCAGTTGTGATATACAGTGAGGATTCTGATTCTTCTGATAATGAGTCTGATGATACTGATTCGGAAAAGTCTAATGCGGTGATCAAAGAAGAGGACATACCTCTTGAGAATCACATTCTTTGTGATCCACCTGCAAAACCGTGTGTGACTGCTACAGCCAAGACGGTTGAATCCTCATCTGGAAGCTGTGAAAGCGTGAACTTGCTTTACACGTTGATTGGATCTGATAAAATATATTCAGACAAGGATTTCCCTATCAAAAATGTCAATCAATCTTTGATTGATAAAGTTTTCGAAGATTCTACCAGTAAGTTTTTGGGAAAGTCGAGCCCAGGAGTTGTAGTAACTCAGTGTGCTCCTATCCCAAAATCCGAAGTTAGAAAGAAATATGGGAATCAAAAGTTGCAAAAACAAAACAATCAACGAAAGCAAAATCACGCTCCCCAAGGAAATGGAAAAGGTCAAAAGAAACAGACCAAGAAAAAGGACAAGAAGGTAAACTTTGTGAAGTCAAGGGGAACGGACAAAATCGAAACTTTTGAAAATAAATCTAACTTGGATTTTGTTAAACAAGCAACAGTGTTGAAAAGAAATGAGCCAAACTGTTCGAAACCTAGTACCTCGAGATCACAAAGTTCATCATCATCGACAAGACGATCACATGTTTCTCCGAGGTTTGTAGAGCGGAGAATGTGTTTTGAATGTGGTACTATTGGACACATAATTCGAAATTGTCCATATCTTCATAAGTTGAAAGCAAAAGTTGATGCCCCCATGGTAACAATTACCATAAAAGATTTGTTTCACCAAAACAAGACCCTCGTCTTGTTAAACAACAAGAAGTGAAACAGAGAAAGAAACAACGGAAAAATGTTGAAAAGGTTTTAAAACCGGAGGTTGCCTAAACAAAATCTGTTAAATCAAATGTTAAACATGAAGAACAAAAACAGATTTGGAAACCAAAATTGGAAATTGTTTCAGGGGGAGCTACATCAATTCCGAATCATCGGGAAATGGATGTCACAATCCTCGATGATGACGGACGACCCAAGTCTGTGAAGGCTTGGGTCCCACTCTCCAACTAATCTCTGAGTGAGTGTGTAGGATGTTCCAGGAGGAACTTTCGATAGTCGTAAGATTGTTGATAGTGGAGCGTCCTTACACAAGATAGGCGACAGAAGAATATTGTTGTCATTGATGGAGAGAAAGGAAAAAGATAAGAAGACAAACATTCCGATGAAGGAATGATGATGAAAGAATGTTGTTGAATGAAGTTGAAAAATTCGACATAATGAGATATGTTCCAAAAATTAGTTGTTATGGTTTTTGATCGGGTCCTCAGGGAAGATTCAAATGAAAAGTATGCGCCTGTAGCACGTCTGAAGCTTTTCGAAGATTCATGGATTTTTCTTCCACAAGAAGTTCAAAGTCCACAAGATGAACGTGTAGGGTACTTTTCTCTACGGTGTGACTGAAGAAAATATGTTGGTTGATCAAACCAAATCGGGTGTGCGGATGCCTTGGCGTGGATTGAACAACCGCACACTTCTTCTCAAGAGAAAGACAAAGACCTTCGCTGGTGCAATTTGGAAAACCAGCCGGACCCAGAGGTCTATGATCTTGTTGCTGTCAAGAGACTTCTCAGTAGCTACAAAAATCGACTTTGATGTCCACACCGGGTGGATATCCAGTTTGGGAGAGCGCTCAGATTCCTGGCAATGCACGAAGCAGTTGCAGGATACGGTTTTAAAGTTCTTATCCCTCCTATACTTGTCGATATTTAAGCTGCTTTATGATTTTTTTATCCTCTCATACAGCACTCTTTGACCAGACACGTTGATCTCGAATATCACCTCACACGTGATTGTTTCACTATGAAACTCATCAATGTTGTCATGGTCCACACCGATGACCAACGTGCCGACCTTTTTACCAAAGCATTTGACAAATCAAGATTTGACTACTTATTATTGGTAAACGGCATTAAGGTCAAGCAAGAGTAAACCAACATCGGAAAATCATTTTTGTAAATACCTTTGTGTTTTAAATTTGTCTTAGTTTATTGATTTTAGGGGGAGTAAATCCAAAAATTTGAAAATCCAAAAACATTGAAAAATTTCAAAAACACAAAAACAATAGAAAAACAAAAAATGAGTTTCCTGGCGAGAAAAAGAGAAAATGATAGTACATCAGTGGTCTGTCTAAACCTCTTTATACCTAAAATGAAAAACGATAAGCAGCTCTATATAAGATGTATCGGTAGGCTCACAATCATTTTAAAGTGTGCAGGGTGATATAAACTTAAATCGACTGAAGACTGGGTGGGAACCATTCATTGGCATATGGTCTTGGTACCGAAATTTCGTTTGAGAGATTGCCGAGGTTCTGAGATATTCGGTCTTTATGCTGCTTATCATCTGGGTATCATGGTTGTTTCTATAAAAGACGAAGTCTAGATCTTCCATGATACTATACATACGTGTACATATTGCATACGACCTCAATAAGTGATCAACAATCACATGTCCCTCAAAATAAGTGATAAAATATCACAAATTCTTTCCGGGAGTCAAGTTCGTCTCTCTGCTGTACGAAAGTACTGACCTGTTCACGGACTTGCTCCTGTGCCCTCATGCATCGAAAATCAAGTTCCTCATCAATAAGTGATTATATCACATAGGGCTTGTTTTCAAAACAAAATAAGTGAGAATCTCACATCATATACGGTCAAACAGATGATAATCGGTATACTCACCGGTAAGATGAACTCTCGTGCATACCTTGATACGGGAATGTGTCGTGATGTGGATGAACACCGGTCGGTAAGTATAAATCATACCTTAACGTATCCCCGCGCCATGATTACAAATGATAAGTTGAGTTTATGTGGACAACAATACCGATAATTGTTATAGGATGCTTATCTTAATGTTAACTAATTGAACAAAGAGAGCGTTTTGGCCTGACCGTACACTGATATGATTCTCTTACCCTCGAAACTCGCAAAAAGAATGTCTGTATATATTTATTTACTGCTTTCTGTCTTTACTTTTGAAATATTCAAAAATACCAAAAAGATTTTAGGTGTGTTTTAATTTAAACTTTATAAAAGCCAAAAAGATCTTATTTCTATTTTATTTTCGATCGTACGATGTTGGAGCTCGAGTCTTCGTTACCTGAAACCTGAACGAAAACCGAAACGACTAAATCTTCATAAAAGGTCGAAATTTGCAAAATGTTGAAAGTTAAAATTGAAATTGATAAATTTTTTAAACTTTCATACTGTCGGACGGTGTTTGATTGAACAATGGTCACATGTGTGTCGTTTGCTTATGATATTCCAAGCAGTTGTTCTCATTACGCGTTTAGATCTCTTGCATGTGCAGATTCTAAAGGCAAGGAGAACATGGTCGATGACAAGCTTCGGAATGAAGACACTATGTGAAGGCGCTCAAGTGATGAAGATGATCGGGTTGCCGCTGACCATCATCAAACCCACAAGGATCTTACTTCATAAATGACAAGTATTTCACGAGCATAACTCAAGGGGGAGCTTATGTTAAGGGGGAGTTTGTCAACACACTTCCTACATGAAACGGGGAGTTTGTTGATACACTTTCTGCTTTGAAGACGTGAAGACTTTGAAGATCCTCCGACATGGAAGACATGGAAGTTGAACCTCACGAGTAGCGTCCAAGGGGGAGTTTGTTGATACATATTATGTGGACGCGACTTGGTTCGGTTCAACTCGGTTCGGTTCGACCCGGTTAGGTTCGACTCAAGCCCGACGTCACGACATTCCTCCGTCGTGCGTCCCAGAGTTCGACACGCGAAGCACGAAGCGCCGCGAGCCGGTTCCCGTCGACACATCACCATGACATCACCTTGGTGATGTCATGATGATGTCACTCATGTTGACTAATTACAAGTGCATATGATAATCTGCATATTTGAACGTGCATGGTCACATTGAGTTTAGGCCAATCAGATTCATTGGGCCATTAACTTGGGCCTTTGACAAGCCAATCGCACAGGCCAACAGTTGGAACATTGGTGTAATATGTTTGTGTCGAAGGGTATGAGCTCGAAAGATAGATCCTCCGATGGATGTTGATGGACCTCGAAGGATATCATCCTTCGAGGTATATGTGGATCCTTCGATGGCTGTATGATCGAAAGATGATGTTTCGATCAGTTATCCTGATCCTTCGACCAGATGGTCTGTGTTCGGGTATATATTCCCATGAAGTGTGTTCAGTTAAGTGTGAGACAAGGCAGAAAACTAGAGAGAGAGTGTAGTGAGAGAAAGTTCCGGTGAGCTTTGTATTTGTCAAATATTGTACCGAAACTTTGTCGAAATCAATACACGTAACTGTTAATCGTTGATATCTTTACGTATTGTTCACTTTCTCGATCTCGGTTTGCATCTCCGGTTGGATTCCGCACAACTGGACGTGTTCGATAACAAGGATTAGGCGACTAGATCCTCCTAGCCGGACCTACATGAAACAATTATGCGCTCTAATATATACTGGTAGAGCTTTCCACACCTCCTAAATCACGTGTGTGAGCCGTGGCCTACAAACTGGAACTAAAACAAACGTACTATTATTATTATTTGTTTTTTCAAGTGACAAATCTATTAATGTAAAAGAACATATAATGTCTTAAATCATAAGAATTCAATTTGGTAAGTATGAAACACTAAAAACGTACTTTTTGTTTACAGTAGGGGGAAATTTTGTATACACTGTATTACATAGTTATAAGCTAAAAGATACATAACAGTATAACACACAATACACAGTAACTATATAGCACTTCAATCAATGTAAACCATGTTGCTAAGGATTTATCTTATTTTTATTCTTCATATTTTTAGCCACTTTGGAGACAGAACCTGCTACAAACTCACCCATCATGGTGGAAACATGCTTCTTTTTTGCAGGAATAACAGTAATTACAGATTTGGATTTTGTTGTTCCTTCTCCCTTCGTGTTTTTCTTGTAGCTATCTTTTTGCGCTTTGTCAGCCATTTAATATATTCTTTTGCCAAGCTTTTCCCAGTCACCTTAGAGTCTTTGTGTATCAAACCAAATAACGTTAGCAATTCACCAAGGATGATATGTTATAATATATAGAGGTAGAGTTCCCCACTTCTCTGCAAATGATGTGAGTCAACCATTGTCCTCGAAGTTACACATGTTTTTCATACTTGTTGCTAGGGTAATTTACATAGTTTGTGGTGTCTTGGTGTTTCTAAGTATTTGATTTTTTAAAGATTCAACCATCAAGGAGTGTTGTGTGCGAACACTTATCATCAATATCCTAGAACTTAATCTAAAACTTCATGGATGTTGTAATCGTAACTTCAGTGTGTGGGTGAATGGGCAAAAGTAGTATCAAATGGCAATCTGGGTGTGGGCTACTGTTGTAGGGCTAATGCTCCTCTAATTAGTTCCCATGTGAATTTCGTTTTCCTTTCTAGGTAAATATATTGATCGGGGTGGATTTTTTAAGGGCTGATAGATTTTAATTCCTCTTATCCTTAATTAATTAGTTTCCTCAAACAATTTATACCGCCAAGCAAAGTGCACTACTACGTGTTGGATTCAAATATAAATCATTATTTTAATATGTGAATATCAAACAAGTACATGGTTTGGTGCTATTTCATGTAATGCAAGATTCCAAGATACTGCATAATTTGTTTTCAAAGCTCTCTCTGTTAAAAAATCGTTAATAAAATACTAAAAATTGGTCGCTGTAGGATTATGTTTATGAACTTTTAAACCTGTTTAACATTCCACACATGACACATTACAATATTATAATTGCATGTTATATGGATTTCATCATATGGTACTTTTCCCCTGTTGTGATTAACCTCTTTCTTTCTTGATTTACGTTGTAGTACGTCTTTATATACTTATTCTATGAGTAAATATTTTTTTTAATTAAAAATGACAAAATGTCTTATAAACCATAAGAATCCAGTCGCATAATATTGTATAATAATAATGAGACACTGAAAAACAAACTTTTGCTACTGAAAAAAATATATATACTTTAAATTGGACATATATTATTCACAGTTGTTGGTTAATGGGTTTAGATAATTAAGTCTTTGCTAGGAGTACAACTTTTTTTCAACGTTAAAAGAATATAAGATGTCTCAAATCATAAGAATTTAATTTCATACATTTAACATATCGTAACTAAGAACAATAGAAACATACTTTTGCTACAGAAACAGGATACAATTAATAAACTCTATTACATAGTTTACAACACAACACATTGTTATAATATATATATGCACACACATTCATAACTAGCATTTTAATCAATAGGATGTTCCCTGGGATTTATCTTTTTTTTATCCTTCACATTATTAACCATTTTTGTGACGGAACCTGCCACAAACTCACCCATCCTTGTGGAAACATACTTCTTTTTGGCAGGGATAACGGATGCAGCTTTCACCTTTGACGTCCCTCCTTCCTTGGTGTTTGTTTTATGGTAGCTTTGCTTGTTATCTGCCATTGCTATTTTCTTTTGCAAAGCTTTTCCCTGATCACCGCAGATTATTCTATTGCTTTGTATCAAACCAAATAACCTTTGCAATTCACAAAGGACGATATGTTAGTCGTGTTTATATAGAAGTAGTAGAGTTCCCACATCTCCACAAATGATATGTGCGAGTCCACCATTCTCCTCGAACTTGCACATAATTTTCATTGTTGTTGTTTGGTAATTTATATAGTTTGTGTGTTTCTTAGTATTTGATTTTCAAGTTTCAAATATTGATGATTGTTGTGTGAGAGCACTTATCTTTCTTTATCCTGGAACTTTATCATAAATTTCATGGTTGATGTAGGTAGAACTTCAATTGTATAAAGATGTCATGGTTGATGTAGGTAGAACTTCAATTGTATAAAGATGGGGTGTGTGCTAACGTGTGTTACATTGTTACATTATAGGCTACAAACAACAACTACTAGAAAAGGGAAAATTTTCCTATGTAATTTTCGGATAAAATATTTTTGTTTTCAGAAATTCCTACGAATTTTCTAAGAAAATATTATTTTTTTCATAATGAAATGGCAAAGAGGTGTGGTTTATTTTTTTTTCTTTTTTTTATGTGGTGGATGTGGGCTAATGTGGGTCACGTTAGAGGCTACATGGTTCAAGGGCACGTCAAATTAGTTCCCATGTGAATTTTATTTTTTTATTTTTGTGTGAACGTATTGGGATTGATTTATTTAGAAATGATAAATTATAATTCCTCTCATCTTTAATTAATTTCTCCAAACATTTTCTACCGGCAAGCAAATTGAAATGCTATGTGTTGGATTCAAACATACATCATTTTCTTTATCTTGTTACATATGTGATAATTAAACAAGTACGTAGTTTGGATGCTATTTCTTGTAATACGAGATTCCAAGATGTTATATAATTGGTAGAGGCATATGCCTATTAAAGGAGAGGTCCTAGGTTTAAACTTAGGCAAGTACGATTAATTTAGGATTATTAATGTAATAAAGTAGGAGCAAACGTTGTCAATAAAAAACAAAATATAATTGGTCTTTAAACGTACCTGGTATGTGCTAAAAATCATTAACTAAACAAGTGAAAAATTGGTCGTTGTAAGATTATGTTTTTGTCAAAGTAAGAAGTATTAAAAATGAATCACCTTTGTTTAAAGAGTAAATTGCCATTTTAGTCTCTCTGTTTTTGTCAAAATTGTCATTTTAGTCAAAATAGTTTTTTTTTCTCCTCTAGGTCCCTAACTTTTCCTTTTTCTTGCTATTTTGATCACGTTGCCTAACTTAGTGTTGATGCACTTTGTGGATGCGGCTCGGTTCGGTTCGACTCGGTTCGGTTCGGCTCAAGATCAACGTCGTGACATTCCTCCGTCGTGCGCCCCAGAGATCGACACACGAATCACGAAGAGCCGCGAACCGTCATCACCATGACATCACCATGATGATGTCATGGCATTTGACCAAAATGCATGAAACATGAAATCTAACATATGTAGGTCCCGAAATCGGAGGATCGATTTTCACTACCAAAGCCTTGTTTATAACAAACAAAGTTAAGTGTGCGGAATCCACTTAACTCAGCCAAATCAAACATAGAACAAAGTAAACACAGTGGTTAACCAAAGAAACACAATCGTTTGATTAACTGGATGAGAATGCACAACTGATACAAACACAGTTTACAGACTTGCAGGGTATTCTCTCATCTCTCATCTAAGTTTCACACAGAAACTATGAGACCTATTTATACTAAAACAGAGACACAGACTTGACGAAACTGAAAAGGAACTCGGCGAATCAAATCAAAGTCGACGAAACACATTCTGTTTCGTCGACAAACATATATTCTAATCTTGTTTCGTCGACATGTATAAGCCCAAGTAGAAGGTCAAAGTCCAGCACAAGTATTCGGCCCAATGTTTAATAATCACGGCCCAGAACATGTTTCTGTTGAAATTCTTCCATTTTCACCACATGAGACAAATTTTGACATCATCATGACATCACCTTGGTGATGTCATGGTGATGTATTTGCGGGAATTTGCTTGCGGCGTTCCGTGTCTCGCGTGTCGAACTCTGGGGCGCACGACGGAGGAATGTCGTGTCGTCTGGCTTGAGCCGGACCTAACCGAGTCGACCTGAACCGAATCGAACCGAGTCGAGTCGCGTCCACATAAAGTGTACCAACAAACTCCCCCTTGGACGCTACTCGTGAGGTTCGTCTTCTGTGATGGTTCGTCTTCTTTGATTGTTCGTCTTCTGTGTCTTTCATGTCGGAGGATCTTCAAAGTCTTCACGCGTCGTAAGCAGAAAGTGTATCAACAAACTTCCCATTTCATTTCGAAAGTGTGTTAACAAACTCCCCCTTAGATTGAACTCTCCATTGAGTCATGCTCGTGAATCTTTTGACTTGTCAAATCTTCAGATCCTTGTGGTGTTGATGAAGGGTCAGCGGCAACTCGATCATTTTATCCTTTGAGTGCCTCCACTTCGTGTCTTCATTCCAAAGCTTGTCATCAAACATGTTCTCCTTGCCTTTAGCATCTACACATGCAAGAAAGCTAAACGCGTAATGAGAACAATTGCTTGTAATATAGTTAACATAAACAAACGACACATATGAGATCAAATCTCAATCAAACACCAACCGACAACAGTTTGAAAGTTTAGAAAATTGATCAATTTTAACCTTTTAACTTTCAAAACTTGTTAACTTCGACTGTTTATGAAGATGCAATTGTTTTCTGGCTTACGATCAGGATTTTGGGTAGGATAGACTCGAGTTCCAACATCGGTCAATCAAAAATAAACTAGAAGCAAAATCTTTTTGGATTTTATAAAGTTTATATTAAAACACACCTAAAATCTTTTTGGAATTTTTCATTTTTCAAGTGTAAAGAAGGAAAGCAATAAATAAATATATACAAAGATGCAGAAACTAAAAGCAGCAAACAAATATTTACAGACAATTCTTTTTGCGAGTTTCGAGGGTAAGAGAATCATATCAGTGTACGATCACGCCAAAACGCTCTTTTTGTTCAATAGTTAACATTTAGATAAGCATCCTATAACAATTATCGGTATTGTTGTCCACATAAGCTCAACTTATCAGATGTAATCATGGCGAGGGGATACGTTAAGGTATGATTTATACTTACCGACCGGTGTTCATCCACACACGACACATTCCCGTATCAAGGTATGCACGAGAGTTCATCTTACCGGTGAGTATACCGATTATCATCTGTTTGACCGTATAAAAGATGTGAGAAACTCACTTATTTTGATTTGAAAACAAGCCCTATGTGATAGAATCACTTATTTATAAGGAACTTGATTTTCAGATGCATGAGGGCACAGGAGCAAGTCCGTGAACAGGTCAGTACTTTCGTACAGCAAAGAGACGAACTTGACTCCCGCAAAGAATCTGTGATATATAATCACTTATTTGTTTGGACATGTGATTGTTGATCACTTATTGAGGTCGAATGCAATATGTACATGTATGTATAGTATCATGGAAGATCTTAGACTTCGTCTCCGTTATTTTTACGGTTTGATACAACCATGATACCCAGATGATAAGACAGGATAAAGACCGAATATCTCAGAAACTCGGCAATCTCTCAAACGAAATTTCGGTACTAAGACCATATGCCAATGTGTGGTTCCCACCTGGTCTTCAGTCGATTTAAGATTTATATCACCCTGCACACTTTAATCTGATTGTGAGCCTACCGATACATCTTATATAGAGCTGCTTATCGTTTTTCATTTAAGGTTTGAAGAGGTTTAGACAGACCACTGATGTACTATCATATTCTTTTTTTCTCGCCAGTAAACTCATTTTTGATTTTCTATTGTTTTTGTGTTTTTAAATTTTCGATGTTTTTGGATTTTTCAAATTTTTGGATTTACTCCCCCTAAAATCAACAAACTAAGATAAAATTTAAAAGACACAAAGATATTTACAAAAACGATTTCCCGATGTCGGTTAACTCATGTTTTAACTCAATGCCGTTTACCAAAATTAATTTGAATCGGAAATGATTTAATCGAATTTTGGAAAAATCAGTTGGCATGGGGGTAAGCGGTGCGGACCATGACAACATTGTCTGGCCAAAGAGTGCTGTACGAGATAATAATTCAAAAAGCAGCTTAAATATCGACAAGTATAGGAGAGATTAGAAATTTAAAACCGTATCCTGCAACTGCTTCGTGCATTGTCAGGAATCTGAGTGCTCTCCCAAACTGGATATCCACCCGGTGTGGATTTCAAAGTCGATTTTGTAGCTACTTCAATTTTCTGAAAAATCTTTTCACAGCAACAAGATCATAAACCTTTGGGTCCGGCTGGTCTTCCACATTGCACCAGCGAAGGTCTTTGTCTTTCTCTTGTGAAGTAGTATGCGGTTGTTCAATCCATGCCAAGGCATCCGCACACCCGGTTGGTTTGTTCAACAAACACATTTTCTTCAATTACACCGCGAAGAAATGTACACTGCACGTTCATCTTGTTGATTGTGAACTTCAGACGTGCTGCAGGTGCGTACATTTTGATTTGAATCTATCCTGGGGACCCGATCAAAGCCTTTAACAATCACACTTTGAAATGATTTGCATTTTGTCGAAGTTATCAATTTCTTTCAACAGACAACTTTGTTTCCCTTTTCATTTTCTCTCCATCAAAGGCAACAATTTCTTCTGTCGCCTATTTTATGCAAGGACGCTCCACTATCAACCATCCTACGACTATCGAAAGTTCCTCCTGGAACATCCTACACACTCACTCAGAGATTAGTTGGAGAGGGGGACCCAAGCCTTCATAGACTTAGGTTGCCCCTGAGAATCAAGAAATGTAATTTCAATTTCCTGATGATTTTCAAACACAACACCTCCCCCTGAACTTTCATCCGTTTTAGGTTTCCAAGTTTGTTTTTGTTTACCAGATTGTGTATTATGTACAGTTTCTGGTTTTAATGGTTGTGACAAACTAGGTTTCCTTTTAACCGTTTTGACTTCAGATTTTAAAGCCTTTTTAACAGCTTTGATGTTATGACATCGTTGTTTCGTTTCTTGTTCCTTAACAGTTCTTTTATCATGTTTTGGAGAAACAGGACGACGTTGTGAGTGACCTTGTTTAGAAGGGGTTCTTTCAACAAAATTTGGTTTAGGCGAGTTTGTGCAGTCTTTAATGATGTGCCCAAACTTCCCACATTTGAAACACGTTCTCCTTTCAACAAACTTAGGAGAATTTGATCGACTGGCAGATGTCGAACCTGTAGAACCTGAGGTACTTGCTCTTTCATCACACCCGTTTGTGTGTTGGGTGTAATTGTTATCACTGTTACGTTTCAAAATCTTGACTTGTTGTACAAAATCGGTGTTTGATTTGTTTTCAAAAGTCTCGATTTTATCCGTACCCTTTGATGCCACGAATTTGACATCTTTTGCTTTCTTTTGATAACGAGCCCCTTTTGTTTCAGATTTTGATTGAGAAACATTAGGCTTTTGAGCTCGCCTTTCTGGTTGTTTACCCTTAGAAGCAATAGGTTGTTGTTTTGCTGGTGGTTTTTGATTTCCAAATTGTTTTCTAATCTCAGCCTTAGGAACTGGATCACATTGAGTCACCACAACTCCGGGAATGCTCTTTCCCAAAAATTTATTCGTGTTGTCTTCAAACACTTTATCAATCAAAGATGGATTGACATTTTTAATTGGAAAATCATTGTCCGAATAAATTTTAGCATCACCGACCAAAGTATACAACACGTTATTGCTCTTAACAGCAGACACACATTCTTTGTCATCCTTGACATTCTTGACAGGATCTATCACTTGCTTGGCAACAGGTTGCACGACAGGAGTAGGAGGATCACAAAGAATATGATTCTCAATTGGAATTTCTACTCCTTTCGTCTCATCAAGTGATTCATCCTGGTCATTCATATCTGATTCTGATTCATCATCTGACGACTCATAGTCCTCAATGATTGGAGGACTTTGTTTCGTACATGTCGAGGTTTCTGGTTGCTCAGATGATGTGTTTGAAGAACTGTCCGGTTTGAACCCTAGGCCAGTAGAAAATTCCTCATAATCAAGAGGCACACTGGGTTCATACCGAGGCATATCCTCTTCATCAGGCATTTTGGTATAGTTGTGTCTCAAAGGGGGCGGACACGACTTATACCCAACGCCTTTCACATTTCCTTTCAGGTTTTGAACGTCTATGATGTGATCAAGCACAAATCGGGAGTTAGAATAACTTTCCAACTTTTGCTTGATAGCATCATGCTCGCATTTGGCCATGGCTAGTTCCTTTTTGGTTTCCTCAACAATGTTAATATATTCGTTAATGCTCACTTGTTTATGATAAACGACTTTGTTTACTTCGGAAACACTTTTCTTTAAAGTTTCAATTACAGATTTAAATTCCTTTTCATTTCGAACTAGAGCCATGTTCGCTTCTTTGCACTTAGATAGTTCAATAACCAAACTTTGATTATGACAATGAAGCTTTTCGGATTCAAGCTTCATATCTGCACAAGATTTACAAACACTAGGAGCAGGAGTTTCAGAATATACCTGACTCGAAGAGGCTGAGACATTTGCCATAAAGGCAGTATGAAAAGAAAAAGATCCGTCTTCAAAGAAGAACTTCTCCATTTCCTTAGATGCAGCAGCAGCCTTCTTGATCAGGACTGATCTCTGACATTTGAACTCCTAAGCTTCATTTAACAAGTCTTCAACATCAGAACTTGCTTCTTCCTTCACATCAGAATCAGAATGATCATCTCCCGAAATAGAACTTTCTTCATCAGAACTCCCGGTATAAGCCGAACTGTCGTCACTTTCAGAAAATTCCTCCTTATGAACGTGCTTGATGTGATTGATGATCTTTGCATAACAAGCTGTTCCTCCAAACTGTACTGACCAGTCACACCCTTCGTCAGCTTGAACTGTCAATGCTCGATTGGAATTTGATGGTCCAGACTGGTTTTGATTGTTATTCACTGCTACAATCCTCCTTTCACGATTCTCTTGCTGGGCATTGACATTTGAAGCACTCGTCTGGTTTCTGAATGGGTTATGATTGCCTTGTTTGGTTGGTCGGGTGCACTCACGTTTGAAATGCCCCTTCTCCCCACAACTGAAGCATGTGACAGCATTTATATCAAACCCGTACTTCGTATCTTTCTTGCCTTCCAACGAAGTTCTTCCAGTTCGAGCCATGAAGTCTTTTGCCCTTCTAACTGCACTAGCAAAAGCCCATTTGATGTCCATCAACTCCATTTCATCCTTGTCGATCTGTTGATAATCTTCATGGGTCATATTGATGTTTCCAATATGACCTGCGACCAAACCGCAGTAAGCACTGACCATCGTATTGATAAGTTCCATATGCTCCTTTGCTACTTCAATGCTAACTTGTGAAAGGTTTGAAGTGTCGACTCGGACTGTGTTAGGGTTTTGAGGTTGAGGATTGTTGGTATAATGAGCTTGTTGCTGTGGTTGGACTTGTGGTTGTGATGGAACAGGAATGTAAGCCCTCGGATCGAATTGAGGTTGAGCAGGATTAACTTGAGGTGGAGGTTGAGGTGTTGGAATATAAGCCCTTGGATCGAAAGCCGGAGTAGGAGCTGACTGAGGAAACGGAAAGGAACTTGTATTGGACACAAATGCCGTTTGCAATTTTGGTTGCTGAGCTGCACTGGATCTGGCCAAAGAGTCGAATCCTGGAAGGTACATTTCTGTATTTTGAGGAGCAGGAACTCGTTTAGCTTTCCGGATTTCTTCATCATTCTTGTGTTCCAGCTTCTGAATGAACTCATAGATGTTGACAGTATCTAGAGTACCCGTATGCTTCAACAGCTCAATAAACGAACTCCACTTTGGAGGTAAAGCATCAGCAAACCTAGCCACCATTTCCTGTTGAGTTGCCAAAACCCCATAAGCAAACATTTCACTAATCAAGTGATAAAAATGTGTAGTCATATCATTTAGGGTTTCATTTTCCAAAAACTGAAATGATTCAAACTCTTTCTTTAACAGATCATGGCGAGACTTTCGAGTAGCTGCATTGCCTTCTCCTCTCGCTACCAAGGCATCCCATAATGTTTTCGTGTCTTTGCAGTAAGAGAACTGATGATAGATTTCTTTGTTGAGTGCTTGTGTAAGGATAGCAAACGCCTTTTTCTCTAAGTCATAGGCTTTCTTGTCATCTTCAAGCATATTAGCATAACCTGCTGAAGTGGATGCTGCTACTTCGAGATTAGGATTGAATGCATTAATGAAACATGTCCAAAGTTCGGTGCTTTGTCCTTGAACATATGTGTGAAAGCGGCCTTTCCATGATGGAAAATCGTTCATGTGATTCAACTTTGGTGGGCGATTGTTGCTGCCAGTTTCACTTTCGCTAAGCAAAAGATTTTGAATACTTTGGTTCTGATTGGATACCAACGCCCATTGACTTGCACTGATAGCTGGTTGAGGAAACATACTTCTTGCCCACGCGGCTGCGGAAGTTTGATCCTGACCGGGTTGTGGGTCCGTACTCCAGTCCCACGGACTTGTGCAACTCATCTTTGATGTATACAAGTAGAATACCTGATCAAACACTTGGAAACACAATGTTATGATAGACTTGCAATCCTTCTGTTGAAAAATGACAACACACACGACGAAACACTTTCTACGAAACAGATTTTGTTTTGATGAAACAACTGATGACGAAACAGATCTTGTTTCGTCAAAGAAGTTTGGCGAAACAGATGTTTGATTCGTCAAAGGGACCTTTGGTGAAACAACCTTTGATTCGTCGAAGGGACTTTGGCAAAACCCTTTTCCTTTTTTTTTTTTTTTTTTTTTTTTTGTTTCGTTGACTTCTTGATTCGCCGATAAGTTTGTTTCTCCGAGGTCTGTTACGTCAAAAAGGTTGTCAGATGGTTGGTAAAGTAGGTGATTTGACTATACCCAGCCTGTCAACTCACACGACTTTCAACCATGCTTTTCTTACCAACCTAAAAGTATGGTGGATAATAGAGTATATTATAACAATTTTCAAAGCAAGTTAACCTTATCAGTTGGATTAAAAAGTAAGTTTTGTCAAGAACACTTTGAATATTTTATGAAGATATGAAGAACACAAGAACAACCAGTGAACTTTATAATTTCCGAACACGAGTTTTTGTCTAAGACTTTCAACCAAAACCAACAGTTAGCATGTGAACATTCAAACTAGTATGGTTTTCGGTAAAACTCTTAGCAAACAAACAATATCCACAGTTTTTAAAGCCCCCTTTCAAGAAAAATACCAGGTTTTAAGAATACTTTTCTGAGAAAAACACACAAACACTAGTTAAAACAACCGAACTATGTTTGATTTTAAACAAGGATAAGAGCCACGGCTCTGATACCACTTGTAGGTCCCGAAATCGGAGGATCGATTTTCACTACCAAAGCCTTGTTTATAACAAACAAAGTTAAGTGTGCGGAATCCACTTAACTAAGCCAAATCAAACATAGAACAAAGTAAACACAGTGGTTAACCAAAGAAACACAATCGTTTGATTAACTGGATGAGAATGCACAACTGATACAAACACAGTTTACAGACTTGCAGGGTATTCTCTCATCTCTCATCTAAGTTTCACACAGAAACTATGAGACCTATTTATACTAAAACAGAGACACAGACTTGACGAAACTGAAAAGGAACTCGGCGAATCAAATCAAAGTCGACGAAACACATTATGTTTCATCGACAAACATATATTCTAATCTTGTTTCGTCGACATGTATAAGCCCAAGTAGAAGGTCAAAGTCCAGCACAAGTATTCGGCCCAATGTTTAATAATCACGGCCCAGAACATGTTTCTGTTGAAATTCTTCCATTTTCACCACTTGAGACAAATTTTGACATCATCATGACATCACCTTGGTGATGTCATGGTGATGTATTTGCGGGAATTTGCTTGCGGCGTTCCGTGTCTCGCGTGTCGAACTCTGGGGCGCACGACGGAGGAATGTCGTGTCGTCTGGCTTGAGCCGGACCTAACCGAGTCGACCCGAACCGAATCGAACCGAGTCGAGTCGCGTCCACATAAAGTGTACCAACAACATATCATGCAATGCATGAAACGTAGAATTCCCTTAATGGGCTTGTGTTCATTGTTGGGCCTAATATCCAACGAACAATCTCTGCCTGGACGAAGACTTAATACATTCCAACGAAGACTACATGTGACGAAGCCTCAAGGTTCGTCAGGTCAATACATCAACGAAGAGTAAGAGCTCGTCAGTTATATCTGTAGGTCCACCCGGAGGATCGAGTAACCTCTATTCCCTGTTTTCCGACAAACCCGTGAGTGCGGAATCCAAACGGGTAAGTTAAACCAAGTTACGAACACAAACACAAAGATTCAACGATTAACACTCCATTGTATTAATGCGTATGAAACGGTTACAAAGCAATGTTTACAAGATGCTCTCATAAACTCTCAGTGTGTGTGTGTGTTTACAGTGTTCGCTCCGAAATCTATTCAGACTTCTCTCTGTGTTCTTCTTGTTTCTGTTTATTGTCTGTTGTTTATATAGTGGACCAACGACGAAAACAAGTGGCTGACGAAAACAGATTGACGAACTCACATCATCATGACGAAATCCATGTGATTTCGTCACATGTGTGATTTCGTTACATATGGTCTTCATCGGAAGGAGTCTTCGTCACTTGTTATGGGCTTGGGCTTCAAATGAGAGTTCAGCCATGTTGGGCCTTGGCTTGGGCTTAGAACAAACAAACAACAAACAAACATAAACCATAATCTAAAATGCATACTGCACACACGCAGTTGCAAGTACATGATTTGTTACAAAGTAAATCGCATACCGAGTCAAGACAGGATGATATCTTGACTACAGCCTTCACTTCGTAGCCGAGTCGAACCGAGCCGAGCCGTATCCACATAATATGTATGAACAATATCCATGAAGACTACTAGTCTTCGTGGGTTTGCACACTGTTCGTGGCGCAGTAACACTCTTCGTAGTGTTACTGGGTATTAGGCCTATATATACTAGTTCCACAGTTCAAGAGGGAGAGCACACCAGTGAGTTTGAGAGAGCATTTTCTTGTATTACCTTTGTAACCAAACTCTGCTGAAAGTTAATACATGAGCTTTTAACTTTGAAATCTTTTGTATATTTGTGTGTTCTTTGGCTTGGTTGCATACCCGCTTAGATTCCGCACTTGCGGGTGTGTTCGGTAACAAGGAGAAGGTGTTGTAGATCCTCCTCTAGTGGACCTACAAGTGGTATCAGAACCTTGGCTCTCTTCCTTGTTAAAACCGAGCCGTGTGTCGTGTTTTTCACACAAAATCCTTGAAGGTTTTGAAACTTTGATTGTGTTTTAAAACTGGATTTTTAAGCTTTTGAAAGAAAAATAGTTTAAAAGCTTTGAAAAACTTGTTGTTGCTTAAAATTTTTACAAAAACCTTGTTCAAGTACATGGAGACATGTTAGTATAGGGTTTTTCTTGAAATTTTTATGCAAAAATCTTGCTCGAAAATTATTCCGGTGAGGTGTATTTGGCCGGAATAGTTACTGGTACTTCTTGTTAAAGAAGATAATCTTCAAAGGTTTAAAATATATATTATAAAAATGATTATTGGGTTTCCAAATACTGATTTGACATCAACTTTTTCAAAAATGCACCAACAGTAACCAACTTTCGGCGTAGAATGTGACAACCCGAGATTTCAAGTTCTTTCCTCTACGCGTCACTTGTTTCACCATCCTGTTTTCACAAATCGTTTTACGTTGTATCATGTGCCTTGTACATGAAAGAATATAGTATTGATATGTTTGATTATTGCATGAACTTAGGAGGTCGACGAAGAATAAGGATTCTTCGCCCCAAACACTCCACGCAAAGAATGTTCTTCGTCGAAGGAGTTGTTCATCGTTCTTCGCCCCAAACACTTCACGACGAAGAATGCTCTTGGTCGTGGGAGTTGTTCGCCGAAAGGGCTTCCGGCCCAGATCAGTGAATCCAGCCCAATGGTTGTGCGTGGTTTCCTTTATTTTGCAAAACACAAAACATCAAACCCTAGTTTTGCTTCTCTCCCTCCTTAAAGATCGACGGCAGTTCCTCTAGTTGGAGACCCCTTTCCCTCGATTCTGATTACCTCCTCTCCCACTCTACATCTCTCGGTTAGTTATCGTCTCTTTTGATTGAGTTTCTTTGTTGTGATTGATCATGTTAAGTGTGTTTAATTTCATGAATGATAACCAATAACTAGTGTGTAGGATAATGTTGTGATTGATAATATTAAACTGTTGCCATGAATCTGGAACATGCATATTGATGAATCGTCGGACTAGGGTAGTATGATGTGGTATTTTGATCGTTCGGGTGATTTGATGTTCGTCTATAATGTGTTACGAGATTTTATGTGATCTAGGGTTGTTCTAGAAACACATTAGGATGTTGTTTCGATTGATCAAATTCTAGTTTGTAAATTAATATTGTTCATGGATGATCAATGGTAATGATTAAACTGTTAGATGAGGAAAACGAATTACAAACCTTGTAACTATTTGATTGATTCTGGATAAATGCTTGTTACCAGCCATGAATGTGGAAAGTGGTTTATTATGTGCCATGATGAAGTTGTTAATCAATGATTAGGGTTTGTAGGAAAACCATAACCGTCTGTTGGTATACTGCAACGAAGGTTCCCCACAAAGAACTTAAGTCGACGAAGGGTATGATTCTTCGTCGGCTGGCCCTTGACGAACATTCAAGGGTACTTCGCCATATTCAATCTCGACGAAGAATTACTCTTCGCCGTAATGGTTCTTCGTCACCTACATTATCGACGAAGAATAGAGCTTCGCCGAGAGGATTATTCGCCGTGAAGAGTAACTGGGCAGAACAGTGAAACAATTTGTGATGAATATGATAATGAACATTTGTGTTTATAAATTCTATTTCTGGCATGTTAATAATGCTGACTAAGAATGAGAAATCTGATGTGATTTGTGTGAGTGGCAAACTTACCTGTTGAATGTTATTATGCATTATGCACATGGGATGTGGACTTGTATGAGAACCGAATACTTGCTATGCGATTTATGGTAATCTTTATAGTGAATGCAATCAGTGACAATACGTGATTTCATTATTATGAAACTGATGTCATTGGTAACTATTGTTGGGAACATGAACTTGTGTTAAAAACGTGTATGAAATCCAAACATTTGCTATGTGTTAAGTGACTATGGTATTACATGTGACTCGTTGAATACGTGACTTGGATATATGTTAACAAAACTGATCATCTTTGGTAACCACGGTAGGGGTTGGTTGATCAACTTGGAACGGGTAATGTAACGTAACATACCGAGCAAATCTAAGGTGAGTTCACTACTCTTTTTCAAACATGCGTCCCGGGGAGGGACATCTGCTAAATATTCCGGGGAGGAATATTGGGTAATGCATTTGACTGGAATGTTAAACCGGAATGTTGGATAATACACTCACTCCTATCACCTTAAGTCCCATCTTCTACCGAAAAGGTTGCCAGGGAGGCAACGGGGTTATTAGTTAATAGCACTATTAGGTTTGGCACCCTCACACCGTACAGGGAAGGACGGGCGTGAACTAATTACCTTAAATCATGACCAATGCTTTGATAGGGGCATTGGGGACGGGGAAATAATCTAGAGCCATCTTGTATGGTATCGAGTTATTGTCAACATTGTTATTGGAAATGCTTATGAATTGAACTAAACCTTTTGGCAGCAAAATATGTAACATGATTCTCGGTAAACAAAACTGTGAACTCACCAGCATTGTCTTGTCTGATACACTTTTCTGCATGCTTACGGGTCTATAGGTGCTTGTCGTTGGAACTTGTTGTCTGGGATGCTGGAGTGGTCATGGGTCGAGATACATGGAATCACGAGATGAGACTAATGGTTTTCATACACTTTGTTCATGAATTACTTAACTAATAATTTATGCTTCCGCTGAAAACGTTGAGTTATACTTTATGTAATGTAACACTTCATCTTAATGAATGAAAGTTTTTTTATTTAAAATCTTGTTTGAGTTCAGTATGATTGGTGGCTAGATCCTGGTTCATCACATGCCTCGCGGGGGTTTCCGCTTGGGGTATTTTGGGGGTGTAACAGTTTGGCATCAGAGCCACTGGTTAGAGTGAACTTGGTTTTAAAAATGTTTTTATAAAACCAGACTATAACCGAACAGTTCTAAATACGTGAATATGACCATGACACTCAGCTCCAGATTGCAAGGTTCGTCTTTTTACCTGTGGCATACATTACATGATTAGTGTACACTTGTTTATGATGTAGCATGCGGACACACACCTGTCACTATAGCATAATTACGTGAGTTGCTTGTTTATAGTATGATGCATTGCTAGTGTGTCGTAGTCCTTAGATTTCTCTGATCTTGCCGTTTTGACAACCTCCATTGACATTTGAGTTGAGGAACCATTTAACACGAGTTAGGAGGAACTGAGATGAGCATGCAAATCACAATATTATTGTGGGTGCACACATAATAATAATGTGGGGTGCATGTGAGTCCCAACGAGGCCTAACAAGTGTGAAAGGGGTTTTGTTCCAATATTCGGCCAAATGTGAAACACAACGATCCATAGGGGTCATAGCAATGACTGTCTCCTGTTTGAATGTGGTCCTTTCACTTCCCTCTGAACCCTTACGAGTCTCGATGATATTGAGTGATACCTGAACATGTAACTGAACGTCTAGCGAGCCATGTAGAAATGATAGGTGCTAGTGTGAACGTCTTTGAGACAGTTGTCGGAACGTTAAATGTTTGGTCTATACTTTCTCACTTTTCTCGTTAACTTTGACGTAACAAATTGACGCCTCAAATTCAAAGGTATGGGCACCTCTGTGATTCTCTAACGATTTACCATGCGCTATTCAATCGACTAGCAAGACCGATGGACAAGAAGATGAACGTGATGCATTACCAATCCTAGTGTTAGGATGTCCCTACTCTCTGACAAGGAACATCAGTAGGTTGACTTCAATCGAGCCCCTAACCCTAGTAAGCAACATTTGGGAGCCAACTCTTACGAATCAATCAGGGCATAAACGCTGGAAACCGATTGGAATATGGGATGTGTAATTACTAGCGCCATGGACAGTACCCTAGAATGTGACAAGAACAACGGGAAGGTGGACCCTAAGGGAAAAAGATCGCAAGGATCTATTTTCAAAGCAACAACATTAGAGGCAATGGCCACGGTGACAACAAGGTATTCGCAAATCATAACTTTTAGGAGGGCGATGAAGGTGACTTTGACAAGGATTGGCCATGGATAAGTCAAGACGTCAACAACACAGGGAACAATTGCAGTATTGGGAATTCTCGTAACAGCAACAACAACACTGGAAGTGGTGCTCATGGAAGAGCATTTAGGATTGGCGTAGGCGAAGTCAGGCATAATAACCACATGGTAGCTTGTATGTTTTTGGGTAACTAATCGCTTCATCCCTGTTCTGTTTAACCCTGATGCCTCTTGAAGACACACGTTGTAAGAGTGGCTGATGGTGAGCCAATTGAAGTCTCACACGTTCACCTAAGGTGCAACTCAATCTTGTAGGTCACAAGTTCGACATGGACCTTTCCCATGCTACTGTTAGATGCTTTGGTGTAGTCGATAGTATGGACCGGTTGTCCAAGCCTCAAGCAGAACCTTCCTGTGAGGAGGAAATTGCATGTATACCTATTCATGGTGGAGATTCACTGATTGTCAGCATCACTTCGGCGGTGGGAGCCCAGAATTGTTTCACCTACCCTGCTACCCTATCATTGATTACCGGTGCGCAGCCTGAAGAACTTCCAGGTCCTCCCCCACATAGTCGGGAGGAATGTCAGATGTGTATCACCCCAGAAGAAGTCATGATTTCTGACACCTCTTATCGTCTTGCGCCTGGAGGGTTGCAAGGACTGTCCAATCAACTTCGGGAACTACTGGATGGGAGTTTTATCGATCTAGCTCCTCGTTTTGGGGAACCCAAGCTCTATTGTGGAAATGAAGGACGAGTCCTTTCGTATGTGTACAGACTACCACAAGGTGGCAATCATAGACCGTCACCCTCTATCTCACATCGACGACCTACTTGACCCGCTGCAATGATCAAGCTTCTATTCGAAAACCGACTTAAGATCGGACTGTCACCTGATGGAAGACCTAGGGGAGGATGATTCCTAACACGGCGTTATAGGCACAGTACGGCCACTATGATTTTCTGTTCTTGTTGTTTAAGTTATCCAACACACCAGCAGCCTTAGGGATCACATGAGTAGTGTGTGTCAACCTCATCTCGCCAGATTCGTCAACCGTGTTTCTCTATGACGTTTTAAATCACTTCCAGGAGAAAGGAACACCATGAACGGCACTTGTAATCCATCTTAGAGCTCCTAGGGGCGGAGCAACTCCATACGAAGTCTACCTAAGTGTGACTTCAGGATTTGAGAAGTACACTTTCTTGGTCATGTAGTCAACGAAGTAGGGATACACGTGAATCTCGCTGAGATCCATTTTATTAGAAATTGATCGGCACCAAAGAGTCCTTTGGGGATACAACAATTTTCTTGGTCTCGCTAGATACTATCTCAGATTCATCGCGGGATTTTCGAAGATCGCGCATCTTTAATCTCTTCAGCATAGCAGGGTGTTGTGTATTCGTGGGAGACAAAACAGGAGGACGTCTTTCCAGCTTTTGAAACCCAACTCTTCAATGCACTGAGCATCGTCTTTACCCGAGGGTACGGGTGATCTAGTGGTATACCATGATGGTTTGAATCAGAGTCCCAGTTACACACCGATGTAACGCGAGAAGGTTATGGCTTACGTCGAAGAATGCTCTTCGTCGTGGGAGTTGTTCACCGAAAGGGCTTCCGGCCCAGATCAGTGAATCCGGCCCAATGGCTGTGCCTGGTTTCCTTTATTTTGAAAAACTCAAAACATCAAACCCTAGTTTTGCTTCTCTCCCTCCTTAAAGATCGATGGCAGTTCCTCTAGTTGGAGACCCCTTTCCCTCGATTCTGATTACCTCCTCTCCCACTCTACATCTCTCGGTTAGTTATCATCTCTTTTGATTGAGTTTCTTTGTTGTGATTGATCATGTTAAGTGTGTTTAATTTCATGAATGATAACCAATAACTAGTGTGTAGGATAATGTTGTGATTGATAATATTAAACTGTTGCCATGAATCTGGAACATGCATATTGATGAATCATCGGACTCGGGTAGTATGATGTGGTATTTTGATCGTTCGGGTGATTTTATGTGATCTAGGGTTGTTCTAGAAACACATTAGGATGTTGTTTCGATTGATCGAATTCTAGTTTGTAAATTAATATTGTTCATGGATGATCGATGGTAATGATTAAACTGTTAGATGAGGAAAACGAATTACAAACCTTGTAACTATTTGATCGATTCCGGATAAATGCTTGTTACCAGCCATGAATGTGGAAAGTTGTTGATTATGTGCCATGATGAAGCTGTTAATCGATGATTAGGGTTTGTAGGAAAACCATAACCGTCTGTTGGTATACTGCAACGAAGGTTCCCCACAAAGAACTTAAGTCGACGAAGGGTATGATTCTTCGTCGGCTGGCCCTTGACGAACAATCAAGGGTACTTCGCCATATTCAATCTCGACGAAGAATTACTCTTCGTCGTAATGGTTCTTTGTCACCTACATTCTCGACGAAGAATAGAGCCTCGCCGAGAGGATTATTCGCCGTGAAGAGTAACTGGGCAGAACAGTGAAACAATTTGTGATGAATATGATAATGAACATTTGTGTTTATAGATTCTATTTGTGGCATGTTAATAATGCTGACTAAGAATGAGAAATCTGATGTGATTTGTGTGAGTGGCAAACTTACCTGTTGAATGTTATTATGCATTATGCACATGGGATGTGGACTTGTATGGGAACTGAATACTTGCTATGCGATTTATGGTAATCTTTATAGTGAATGCAATCGGTGACAATACGTGATTTGATTATTATGAAACTGATGTTATTGGTAACTACTGTTGGAACATGAACTTGTGTTAAAAACGTGTATGAAATCCAAACATTTGCTATGTGTTAAGTGACAATGATTGTCACGGCCCCAGCCCCGGTTTGACCCGGTCAGGAGCCGCGGGACAGGAACCCGTGGTATTTAAATGATGCGACAGCGGAAGTATTTTAACATGATCTTTTAAAAACTTGAAATGCCCGATTATTTTATTTCATAATTCGGGATAAACCCCGTAATTTACAATAGAGGAATTTTACAAGGAAATTCCCTAATTTATTAAAACATGTTTATTTATTTTAACTGAGCCACCTCTTCAAGCTTGTTAGTGCTCCGTAGCACGTTTTCCTTGATTTACAGCAGGTCGCCTGAAACATGTTTTAAAAATACTTTTGTCAGTGGAGAAATACTGGTGAATCATTCATTTTGACAAAATGACACGTAGTTATAATTTACCGCATAAGAGCGATTACAATGGTTTTTATCTTATTTTTATCTGGCGCCTTGTCACCCGTGTGACGATGGTCATATCACTATTGGGTCCCACCCCAAGTAGTGACGTTTATCACTGTTAGAATTTATTAGCCTAACCCGTGAGAAATTAGTAATGTGCACAATACCCCACTAGCAAGTGATTAAGATAACCACGACTTACTCCCTGTAATTATAACATTTGAAAATAATGGAGTATTGTAAAATACTTTTGATAAAAGAGAATGACTCACATTGCAGATTTATACTGGCAGAGTTTAGCCTACTGATTATCCTGATAACCTAATTTAAACAACAATGCACACGAACTAGGTCAGTAACTAATACAGCATTTACGATAACTCACGAGATTAAATCCTCACAACGAATGACAAAGTGTGATACTTAAACATCCATCGAAATCACGACGAATGACAAAGCATAACCCTAATATGGGCAGCACTTAAACATCCATTTGATAGTTTCAATCGATCAGACATTAAATCGTAGCAGCGATCGAGTTAATACCCTGTATCGTAGCAGCACCCCACTAATTGATTGTAATTTCGACTTCAGAGCAGTAGAATTTCGTTTTTATGAAAAGTTTTCGACACCAAATGATAGCTCCTGATCCAAGCTATTTATAGCTGGAATTTGAGGTTCACGCGGCCCGCGTGAGCCTCCTCTTGTTCTTTACGCGGCCCGCGAGGGCAGGCTAAATGTAGATTAGGGCTACGTTGTCATCAGTAGAGTTGCCACGCGTGTGACACGTGGATCCAGATGCTTATCCGGTCAAACCTAGGGTTGACGCGGCCCGCATGAGCATATGCCCATTCCTTATGCGGCCCGCCTGAACACCATAAATCTTGTTTTTCTTGATTTTTATGCATGGTATGGTTTCAGGGGTCCGGGTTTTCACTTGTGGGTTGGTTTAGGATATTTTTGAGTGTCCTTACATCCTCCCCACCTTATTTAGAATCTCGTCCTCGAGATTCACTGAAATAAGTGAGGATACTTTCGCTTCATTTCTGATTCCAGCTCCCATGTGTACTCGGGTCCTCTTTTTTAATCCCACCTGACTTTGACTAGCACTAACCGTTTGTGTTTGAGAACTTAACCTTTCTGTCTTCTATCAGAAGAGGTTTCTCAACAAATTTTAACATTTTGTTTACCTCTATATCTTGAAGAGGTACTACCAAGGATTAGTCAGATAGACATTTCTTGAGATTGGATACATGAAATACATCATGTACCCCAGCTAATTCTTCTGGTAATTGTAAGCGATAGGCAACTAGTCCTATACGTTGGATTACTGAAAATGGTCCTACGTATCTTGGACTTAGCTTTCCTTTCTTACCGAATCGAACTACTCCTTTCCAAGGAGAAACTTTTAGTAGTACTTTGTCTCCAACTTGGAACTCTAGTGGTTTGCGTCGATTGTCGGCATAGCTCTTTTGATGATCTCGAGCAGTTTTCAGTCTTTCCTTGATCTGAGTGATCTTGTTGGTGGTTTCTTGCACAATTTCAGGACCAGATAATTGACTTTCTCCTATTTCTGCCCAACAAACAGGAGTTCTGCACTTTCGTCCATACAGTGCCTCGAATGGGGCAGCTTCGATGCGTGCATGATAACTATTGTTATAGGAGAATTCGATCAAAGGTAAGTGATCGTCCCAGTTTCCACCAAAATCTATTACACATGCTCGGAGCATGTCTTCCAGGGTTTGTATCGTCCTTTCACTTTGCCCGTTTGTTTGAGGATGATATGCCGTAGTTAATTTTAGTCGGGTTCCCATTGCCCCTTGGAAACTTTTCCAAAAATGGGAAGTGAAACGACTATCTCTATCCGATACAATGGAGAGTGGAACTCCATGTAAGGATACTACTTCGTCTACATACAACTTGGCTAACCTTTCCATGCTAAAAGTTTCTTTCATAGGTAGAAAATGAGCTGATTTGGTTAATCGATCCACAGTTACCCAAATCGCATCATTACCTTTTCTGGTTTTGGGTAGCTTAGTAACAAAGTCCATGGTTATGAGTTCCCATTCCCAAACAGGCATTTCTAATTGTTGAAGTAGACCTGAAGGTTTCTGATGTTCTGCCTTAACTTGTGAACAAGTAAGACACTTAGAAACATATCTAGCTATGTCCTTTTTCATACCTATCCACCAAAAATTATTCCTTAAATCTTTGTACATTTTATTGTTACCAGGATGCATGGTATACCTAGATTTATGAGCTTCTTCTAAAATCTTATCTCTTAATTCTCCTTGCTTAGGTACCCAAATTCTTTTCTTATGGAATCTCCAAATTCCATCACTTCCTTGCTCTAATTCCTTTATTCGTCCTTTCATTCCTTCAGTATCGTCCTCGATTGCTGTTTCTTGAACATTCTTTAATTGTTCCATTAAATCTAATTGTAGATTTAATCTAAGAGCACGAACTCGTCATTGTTTCTCATGATACTTACGACTTAAGGCATCTGCAACTACATTTGCCTTTCCTTCGTGATATTGGATATCACAGTCGTAGTCACTTAGGATTTCCATCCATCTTCTTTGCCTCATGTTTAATTCTTTTTGCCCAAATATGTACCTTAAACTTTTATGATACGTATAGACAGTAAACTTACTTCCATACAGATAATGTCTCCAAATCTTAAGGGCAAAAATTATGGCTCCTAACTCTATGTCACGAGTCGTATAGTTTTCCTTGTGCTTTTTCAATTGCCTTGAAGCATACGCAATTACCGTCTTGCGTTGCATTAGCACACATCCTAATCCCAGCTTTGAAGCATCAAAGTAAACTTCAAAATCCTCTGTTCCTTCTGGTAAAGCTAGAATTGGAGCGTTTGTTAACTTTTGCTTTAAAATCCTAAAGGCTTCTTCTTGCCTAGGTCCCCATTCAAACTTAACTGCTTTACAGGTTAGCTTAGTTAATGGTACAGCTATTTTAGAAAAATCATTAATAAAGCGCCTATAATACCCCGCTAATCCTAAAAAGCTTCTAATTTCCACAGCTGATTGTGGGACTTTCCATTTGGTAATTGCTTCTATCTTAGCAGGATCTATGTGAATACCTTCATGATTCACCATGTGTCCTAAAAATTGCACTTCTTGTAGCCAAAATTCTCATTTCGAGTATTTGGCGTAAAGCTTTTCCTTTCTTAACAAGGTTAAGAGTGCATGCAAGTGCTGACAATGTTCCTCCTGACTTTTGGAATAAATAAGTATATCATCAATGAAGACAATTACAAATTTATCCAAATACGGTTTACAGATCCTATTCATCATGTCCATGAATGCCGCAGGTGCATTTGTTAGTCCGAAGGGCATGACTGTAAACTCGTAATGACCATACCTAGTTCTGAAAGCAGTTTTAGGTATGTCTTCGTCTTGTACCTTCAATTGATGGTATCCGGAGCGTAGGTCGATCTTAGAAAAATATCTAGCTCCTTGAAGTTGATCAAAGAGGTCATCAATCCTAGGTAATGGGTATCGATTCTTAATTGTAACCTTATTCAATTCTCTATAATCGATACACATTCGCATTGAACCATCCTTCTTTTTCACAAACAACATTGTTGCTCCCCGAGGGGATGAACTAGGTTGTATAAATCCTTTACCGAGCAACTCATCTAATTGTTTCTTTAATTCTAGCATTTCTGTGGGTGCTAATCGGTAAGGTGTTTTGGCTATTGGTATAGTTCCAGGAACTAGATGAATCCTAAACTCTACTTCCCTGTCGGGTTGTGATCCGGCAGTTCTTCTGGGAATACATCTAGGTATTCTAAGACTACTGGAATTTCCATAAGTTCCTTTCCCTTTGGGGTAATGATTACTGAAATCATATACACCATTGCCTGTTTTCTTGAAAACTGGCCAATTTTATTGCTGAAATGAATTTCAGTGGCTTTCGTGGTTTATTTCCTGTAATCATAATTACTTCTCCTGTGGGTGCGCGAATTTCTATGGAGTTCTTATCACACAGAATTCGAGCATGGTTAGCTACTAACCAATCTATTCCTAACACCACATCGAATTCAGCTAAACTCATAGGTAACAAATTTGCAGAAAATTTATGACCTAAGAGTTCTATCTTTCCTTCTTGCAAAACCTTATTTATGTTAACAGAATTCTCATCTGCCGTTTCGACTGTAAAAATCTGCCTAAGGTTGATTAAAGGTAAATTAAGAGCTTGACAGAATGAAGTATTTATAAAACTTTGGTTTGCACCAGAGTCAAATAATACTTTTGCATAGACGTTGTGGACTAGGAACATACCAGCTATCACGTCTGGAATTAGTTCAGCTTCCTGCGTAGTCAGTTGGAAAGATCTTACGTTCTTCTTGGTAGTTCCTTCTGCAGGTTTGGCTTTGTTGTCAACTGGTTTGACCAATTTTGGACAGTCTGGCCTCAAGTGTCCAGCTTCTCCACAGTTATAGCAAACTGTGGATTTCTTCTTCCTGCAGTCTTCTTCTTGGTGCCCCGGAATTTTGCAAAAATTGCAATATCCCTTGCATCTTCAAAAATGCTTCCTTTTGTAGGCATTGTAGAATGGAATAGTGGAAGATTGCCCAGTTCCTTTTCTCTTGAAATTACTACGGTTACCCACACGGAATCCCTGCATAATCTTTTGGACCACTTCCTTTTTCTGGTTTTCTTCTCTTGTGCGTACCAGCTCGTCAGTTAGGGTGTTAGCGAATTCTACCGCATTGTCAATAGTGCGAGGTCTTGCAGCTTTAACGATATTACGGATTTCACCAATCAATCCCCAAATATAGCGGGAAATAAGCACCGGTTCTGGCGAAGCCAGGGTTGGTACCACTCTCGCATACTCGAAGAATGTCGAAGTATACCCTCGGCAATCTACACCCATTATCCGATGATTTAGGAATTTATTTGCCATTTGTTCCTTTTCATATTCGGGACAAAATTTTCTTTCTACAAGACTCTTAAATTCTTCCCAGTTCATAGCATACGCCACAGTTCTTCCTTTAGCTTGTAGAACTGTATTCCACCATTCTAGCGCCCCTTCTTTAAAAAGATGCGACGTGTACATTACCTTGTCGTCCTCGGCACATTTACTTATCATAATTACTGCCTCGGTTTTCTCTAACCAACGCAGTGCAGCAGTCGCCCCTTCGTTACCTGCAAACTCAGCTGGTATACAAGCAAGAAATTCTTTGTAAGTGCAACCCGGCGTTGCAGCTTTCCTTTTCTTAGGGAGTGGGGCCTCCCGTGGATCATTATCGTTATTAGTACTATTACCGCATCCGTTTACACTATTACTGAAGTTATCTTCTTGAGTACGTTTACTGGGAATAATTTTTTGAGGTTCAACAGGTTTCTGGGCAGTAGCAAGGATTTCTAGAATAGCATTGGCTATTCCTTGAGCAACGATATTCTCGATATCTTGCCTAGTCATAAATTGATCTTCCTGGTGTTGCTCAGATTGATTAACCTCGTTAACTGGTTTGTTATTAGCGTTTTCCATCTGATAATTTAGTATATATAAATTATTAGCATAAAATAAATAATAGCATTATACAAACAATCACACAATTTCACAACACATGTATAGTCAAAATTATCGATTTCTTGATTCCCATTTTTGTATATATTATAATATGCATCAGTACACACCGTTATCTTACAAAGTTTGATTTGTAATTATTTTACAAGATTATATTTTACTACTATTATTATTATACAATCACAGTTTCACAACCCCACTATCCCTCGTCAGTTGGCACTTTAGTAACGACGTTCCCTCTCATCGTACTTCCAGGAGATTTGTTCTCCTACTTCCTGAATCCTATTTCCTACACCTATCAGCTCTTCACCAAAATGGCGGAGTTCAGCTAAGTTTTCATTACTCATTGGTGGGTTTGGTATAGGTTCTGGGTCGAACTGAGGGAAAAATGTATAAGGGTTATTAAGGAGGTTTTAAAACTGCCAGTCATTCGTCCACCACTCGTCCATTTCTCCTAAAGGTTGTGTGTGGATTAGAGGGTCTGGAATAGCTGGTTCTAGGTTTATTGGAAGTTGAGTTTCAGCAGGATAAGGGTAGAGGTTGGTGTTGATAGGCCTAATGATATCACAGCTTGCCAATGCGCGATCTCATTGGTGGGTTTGGTATAGGTTCTGGGTCGAACTGAGGGAAAAATGTATAAGGGTTATTAAGGAGGTTTTAAAACTGCCAGTCATTCGTCCACCACTCGTCCATTTCTCCTAAAGGTTGTGTGTGGATTAGAGGGTCTGGAATAGCTGGTTCTAGGTTTATTGGAAGTTGAGTTTCAGCAGGATAAGGGTAGAGGTTGGTGTTGATAGGCCTAATGATATCACAGCTTGCCAATGCGCGATCCAATTCCTCCTGAAATGGCAACTCCTCGACTTGCCTAGAGCTTTCCCCAATTTCCATTTCTACTTGTCTAGATCCTTCTCCTATCTCAATTCCTTTTCCTTTATTTATGGGATTCTCTATTTTGGGAATCTTTCTAGTTGCGGGTTTCCTCCTGCGCACACGCCTCCATCCTACAAATCTTCTCCTTTTTCTTAGGTTTTGATGTCTCCGGAGGTGGAGCTTGAAATTCCATAGGTTCCTCCATATCGGCTATGTAACCAGTAAAATCGTTGGAAACTTCTATTTTCACCGGATATAGATTGAGATTTTGAAGGGCTTCAAATAACTCATTCATGCTGTTTAGCATATATGCAAAAATGCACACAAAAGGCTAAGTTAAAAATTTAAAAATTTCACAAATAAACATTCAAGTATTATTGCATACCGTGTGGGGCCTGCCGTGGATCATTAATTTAATTTATTTACTAGGTAACATTTTCCTTAGAATTTCTAGCTTATAGATGGTATGAGTGCTAGTACTGGTTTAAAATTTTGCATTTACTGCTACAGTGGCTAACATATAGAGATCGGCCCATTTTTCATCTAATTCATCTTCCCATGGGGGTTTATTGCCTATTTCCTGGGTTTTCTAATAATCCCTCACTTCTTTTCGTTGTGACTTCTTCAATTTCTCTTGGCTTTTCCTAATAATTAAACTTCTTTTATTAGAGAAAGTGGTTTCTCATATTGTGCCTTACGAACAAATATTCCTTCCTCAGGATTTGCGGAGTGTTTTGAGGATGATGATCCTTTTTCTTTCGGTGTAGTATCTAGTTTATAATAGATGTCCGAAAGTCTTTGTTTACCCATACTGTAAACAAATATTCAAATAATAAAACACGTAATCGCAAAATAGCAATTAGTAAAAATTAAGTATTTTCTTTAAATACTTAATTGGCTTAAATCAGTGGCTCTGATACCACATTTTCCTGTCACGGCCCCAGCTCCGGTTTGACCCGGTCAGGAGCCGTGGGATAGGAACCCGTGGTATTTAAATGATGCGACAGCGGAAGTATTTTAACAGGATCTTTTAAAAACTTGAAATGCCCGATTATTTTGTTTCATAATTCGGGATAAACCCCGTAATTTACAATAGAGGAATTTTACTAGGAAATTCCCTGATTTATTAAAACATGTTTATTTATTTTAACTGAGCCACCTCTTCAAGCTTGTTAGTGCTCCGTAGCACGTTTTCCTTGATTTACAGCAGGTCGCCTGAAACATGTTTTAAAAATATTTTTGTCAGTGGAGAAATACCGGTGAATCATTCATTTTGACAAAATGACACGTAGTTATAATTTACAGCATAAGAGCGATTACAATGGCTTTTATTTTATTTTTATCTGGCGCCTTGTCACCCGTGTGACGATGGTCATATCACTATTGGGTCCCACCCCAAGTAGTGAGGTTTATCACTGTTAGAATTTATTAGCCTAACCCGTGAGAAATTAGTAATGTGCACAATACCGCACTAGCCAGTGATTAAGATAACCACGACTTACTCCCTGTAATTATAACATTTGAAAATAATGGATTATTGTAAAATACTTTTGATAAAAGAGAATGACTCACATTGCTGATTTATACGGGCAGAGTTTAGCCTACAGATTAGCCTGATAACCTAATTTAAACAACAATGCACACGAACTAGGTCAGTAACTATTACAGCATTTACGATAACTCACGAGATTAAATCCTCACAACGAATGACAAAGTGCGATACTTAAACATCCATCGAATTCACGACGAATGACAAAGCATAACCCTAATGGAGGCAGCACTTAAACATCCATTGGATAGTTTCAATCAATCGGACACTAAATCGTAGCAGCGATCGAGTTAATACCATGTATCGTAGCAGCACCCCACTAATTGAGATTGTAATTTCGACTTCAGAGCAGTAGAATTTCATTTTTATGAAAAGTTTTCGACACCAAATGATAGCTCCTGATCCAAGCTATTTATTGCTGGAATTTGAGGTTCACGCGGCCCGCGTGAGCCTCCTCTTGTTCTTTACGCGGCCCGCGAGGGCAGGCTAAATGTAGATTAGGGCTACGTTGTCATCAGTAGACTTGCCACGCGTGTGACACGTGGATCCGGATGCTTATCCGGTCAAACCTAGGGTTGACGCGGACTGCGTGAGCATATGCCCATTCCTTACGCGGCCCGCCTGAACACCATAAATCTTGTTTTTCTTGATTTTTATGCATGGTATGGTTTCAGGGGTCTGGGTTTTCACTTGTGGGTTGGTTTAGGATATTTTTGAGAGTCCTTACAATGATATTACATGTGACTCATTGAATACGTGACTTGGATATATGTTAACGAAACTGATCATCTTTGGTAACCACGGTAGGGTTTGGTTGACCAACTTGGAACGGGTAATGTAACGTAACATACCGAGCAAATCTAAGGTGAGTTCACTACTCTTTTTCAAACATGCGTCTCGGGAAGGGAGATCTGGTAAATATTCCGGGGAGGAATATTGGGTAATGCGTTTGACTGGAATGTTAAACCGGAATGTTGGATAATACACTCACTCCTATCACCTTAAGTCCCATCTTCTACCGAAAAGGTTGCCGAGGAGGCAACGGGGTTATTAGTTGATAGCACTATTAGGTTTGGCACCCTCACACCGTACCGGGGAGGACGGGCGTGAACTAATTACCTTAAATCATGACCAATGCTTTGATAGGGGCATTGGGGACGTGCAAATAATCTGGAGCCATCTTGTACGGTATCGAGTTATTATCAACATTGTTTTTGGAAATGCTTATGAATTGAACTAAACCTTTTGGCAGCAAAACATGTAACATGATTCTTGGTAAACAAAACTGTGAACTCACCAGCAATGTCTGATACACTTTTCTGCATGCTTATGGGTCTATAGGTGCTTGTCGTTGGAACTTGTTGTATGGGATGCTGGAGTGGTCATGGGTCGAGATACATGGAATCACGAGACGAGACTAATGGTTTTCATACACTTTGTTCATGAATTACTTAACTAATAATTTATGCTTCCGCTGAAAACGTTGAGTTATACTTTATGTAATGTAACACTTCATCTTAATGAATGAAAGTTTTTATTTAAAATCTTGTATGAGTTCAGTATGATTGGTGGCTAGATCATGTTCGTCACATGCCTCATGGGGGTTTCCGCTTGGGGTATTTTGGGGGTGTGACAATTTGGTATCAGAGCCACTGGTTATAGTGAACTTGGTTTTAAAAATGTTTTTATAAAACCAGACTATAACCAAACAGTTCTAAATACGTGAATATGACCATGACACTCAGCTCCAGATTGCAAGGTTCGTCTTTTTACCTGTGGTATACATTACATGATTAGTGTACACTTGTTTATGATGTAGCATGCGGACATACACCTGTCACTATAGCATAATTACATGAGTTGCTTGTTTATAGTATGATGCATTGCAAGTGTGTCGTAGTCCTTAGATTTCTCTGATCTTGCCGTTTTGAAAACCTCCGTTGACATTTGAGTTGAGGAACCATTTAACACGAGTTAGGAGGAACTGAGATGAGCATGCAAATCACAATATTATTGTGGGTGCACACATAATAATAATGTGGGGTGCATGTGAGTCCCAACGAGGCCTAACAAGTGTGAAAGGGGTTTTGTTCCAATATTCGACCAAATGTTACACACAACGATCCATAGGGGTCATAGCAATGATTGTCTCATGTTTGAACGTGTTCCTTTCGCTTCCCTCTGAACCCTTACGAGTCTCGATGATGTTGAGTGATACCTGAACACGTAACTGAACATCTAGCGAACCGTGTAGAAATGATAGGTGCTAGTGTGAACGTCTTTGAGACAGTTGTCGGGACATTAAATGTTTGGTCTATACTTTCTCACTTTTCTCGTTAACTTTGACGCAACAAATTGACGCCTCAAATTCAAAGGTATGGACACCTCTGTGATTCTCTAACGATTTATCATGCGCTATTCAATCGACTAGCAAGACCGATGGACAAGAAGATGAACGAGATGCATTACCAATCCTAGTGTTAGGATGTCCCTGCTCTCTGACAAGGAACATCAGTAGGTTGACTTCAATCGAGCCCCTAACCCTAGTTAGCAACATTTGGGAGCCAACTCTTACGAATCAATCGGGGCGTAAATGCTGGAAACCGACTGGAATATGGGATGTGTAATTACTAGTACCCTAGAACGTGACAAGAACAACGGGAAGGTGGACCCTAAGGGAAAAAGATCGCAAGGATCTGTTTTCAAAGCAACAACATTAGAGGCAATGGCCACGGCGACAACAAGGTATTCGCAAATCATAACTTTTAGGAGGGCGATGAAGTTGACTTTGACAAGGATTGGCCGTGGATAAGTCAAGACGTCAACAACCTAGGGAACAATGGCAGTATTGGGAATTCTCGTAACGGAAACAACAACACTGGAAGTGGTGCTCGTGGAAGGGCATTTAGGATTGGCGTAGGCGACGTCAGGCATAATAGCGACATGGTAGCTTGTATGTTTTTGGGTAACTTATCACTTCATCCCTGTTCTGTTTAACCCTGATGCCTCTTGAAGACAGACACGTTGTAAGAGTGGCTAATGGCGAGCCAATTGAAGTCTCACACGTTCACCTAAGGTGCAACTCAATCTTGTAGGTCACGAGTTCGACATTGACCTTTCCCATGCTACTGTTAGATGCTTTGGTCTAGTCGATAGTATGGACCGGATGTCCAAGTGTAAGGACTCTTAAAAATTGTCCTAAAAATACCCGTAGGTAAAAACCCGGACCCCTGAAACCCTAAACCATATTAAAAATCAAGAAAAACAAAATTCTGGTTCCCAGGCGGGCCGCGTAAAAGACAAGACATGTCTTACGCGGGCCGCGTCAACTTGAAATTCAACCGGATAAGTATCCGGGCCACGTATAACCCACCTGGCAACCCTAACCCATGACCCATCAAACCTACGCGTAGAGTAGGCGGCTAGGCGGGCCGCGTAAAGGTAAGCCGAAGGCCTACGCGGGCCGCGTGAGGCCTCAATTTCAGCTATAAATAGATTGTTGCATGCACAGTCCCCTGGTGTCGAAACAAACTCACAAAAAGCAAAGTTACAATACTCTGAAGTCGAAATTACTTTCAATATTAGTGAGGTGCTGCTCCGATACCGGGTATTAACTCGATCGCTGCTACGATTCAATGTCCAATCGATTAAACTATCCAATGGATGTTTAAGTGCTGCCCACATTAGGGTTTATGCTTTGTCATTCATCGTTAATTCAATGGATGTTTAAGTATCGCACTTTGTCATTCGTTGTGAAGGATTAATCTCGTGAGTTATCGTAAATGTTGTATTAGTTACTAACCGAGTTCGTGTGCATGTTATTAAAATTAGGTTAAAAGGCTAATCAGTAGGTTAAGTACTGCTCATATAAATCTGCAATGTGAGTCATTCTCTTTTTATCAAATTTGATTTAAAAATCATGTTTGCTTTCAAAGTTATAATTACAGGGATTAAGTCTTTGTAATCTCCAAATTACAGCCGGTATGTGGGGTTTTGTATACATTACTTGATAACCGTCACCATTGGACAACGAGTTAGCCAAGGGGTGATATGACCATAGTCACAGACACCATTGGACTATGAGGTTACCAATGGATGGTCGAGTGACAAATACTGTGGGTAGTTGGTTGATATATGGAAACATTGTAATCGCTCTTAATACTGTAAATTATAACTAACGCGTCATTTTAGTAAAAAGAATGATTCATCAGTATTTCCCGCTGACAAAACCTTTTTCAAACATGTTTTAGGTGATCTGTTATGATCCAGGAAAAGTGCCGCGAAGCACTACAAGCTTAAGGAAGTGGCTCAATATAAAATAAAGAAACATGTTTTGTAAAATAAAGATTCTCAGTGAAATCATATGATTGTAAATTACCGGGCTTTTATCCCGAGTTGTGAAATAAAATAAATCAGGAAATTTCAGTTTTAAAAACATCCTGTTAAAATCTTCCGCTGTTAACTCAATTAAATAAATACCACTGGATTTTCTGTCCCGCGGCTTCTGAAACGGGTCAAACCGGGTCGGGGGCCGTGACAGAAAAAGGTGGTATCAGAGCCACTGATTTAAGCCTATTAAGTATTTAGAAATACTTAATTTTCTTGATTCTCATTTTGTGATTATGTGTTTTATTAATTGACTATTTGCTAGTTATAGTATGGGTAAGCAAAAGCTTTCAAACATCTATCTTAAATTATAAGGGAAGTTCCTCTCAAACAAAATCCTCAAAATACTCAACAGATACTGATGAAGGAATATTTGTTCGAAAAGCCCAATATGAGGAACCACTTTCTCCTAATAAAAGAAGTTTGATTATTAGGAAAAGTCCGGAGAAAATAAGGAAGTCACAACCAAAAGAAAAGAGAGTTAATCAGAAAACCCAAGAATTAGGCAGCAACCCACCATGGGAAGACAAGTTAGATGAAAAATGGGCAGATCTTTATATGCTAGCCACTGTAGCAGTAAATGCAAATCTTTAAATACTCTAGTTTTTAGCACCCTTATCACCTACAATCCAGAAACCTTATCCAGTAAATAAATAAGTTACAGTAAACCCTAATATGTTTTAATTGTCAGTTGTTCTTTGTTCTTTTTATGCAATAATATTTTAAGGTTATCTATGAAATTTTGTCATAAAATTTTAACTTAGCATTTTTTGTGTATTTTTGCATATATGCTAAACAGCATGAATGACTTATCTGAAGCACTTCATAATCTAAATCTCTATCCGATGAAAATAGAGGTTTCTAGAGATTTTACTAGTTATATACCTGATATAGAAGAGCCTATGGAATTCAACGCTCCACCTCCGGAAAAACCCAAGCCTAAGAAAAGGAGAAGATTTGTGGGATGGAGGCGTGTACGTAGGAGGAAACCCGCAACTAGGAAAATTCCTAAAATAGAAAATCCCTTAGATAAAGGAAAGGGAATTGAAATCAGGGAAGGTTCTAGGCAGATAGAAATGGAGATTGGGGAAGGTTCTAAGCAGATAGAGATGAAAATTGGGGAAAGCTCTAGACAAGTCGAGGAGTTACAATTTCAGGAGGAATTAGATCGTGTATTGGTAAGCTGTGATATCGTCAGGCCTGTCAATAATAATTTCTACCCTTATCCTGCTGAAACTCAACTTCCAATGAATTTGGAACCAGCAATCCCAGAACCTATAATCCACACCCAACCTCTAGGAATGGACGAGTGGTGGACTAATGATTGGCAGTTTCAAAACCTGCTTAACAATCCTTATACTTTTCTCCCTCAGTTCGACCCGGAGCCTATACCAAACCCACCAATGAGCACTGAAAATTTAGCTGAACTCTGCCACTTTGGCGAGGAGCTAGTGGATGCAGGAAATAGGACCAGGGAAGTAGGAGAACAGATCTCCTGGAAATACGAAGAGAGGGAACGTCGTTACTAAAATACCAATTGACGAGGGATAGTGGGATTGTGAAACTGTGCTTGTATAATAAATAGTAAAATATAACTATGTAAAATAACCTAAAATAAAACTTTGTAAGATAAATGGTATGTATTGACGCATATTATAAAATAAAAAAAAATGGGAATCAAGAAATTGATAGTTTTGGCTATATGTGTGTTGTGAAATTAGTATAATTATTTTGTGTTTAATTGTTATTTATTCGATACTAATAAATTATATATATTAATTATCAGATGGAAAACGCTAATGATGAACCAGTTAATGAGGTTAACCAATCTGAGCAACACCCGGAGGATCAATTTATTACTAGCCAAGATATAGAAAATATTGTTGCTCAAGAAATAGCCAATGTTATTCCAGCAATACTTGCTGCTGCCCAGAAACCTGTTGAACCTCAACAAATCATTCCTAGCAAACGTATTTCTGAAGATAACTTCAGTAATACCGTAAACGGAGGCGATGATCATACTAACCACGATAATGATCCACTGCAAGCTCCGCTCCCTAAGAAAATGAAAGCTGCAACGCGTGGTTGCACTTACAAAGAATTTCTTGCTTGTAAACCCGCTGAATTTCAGGCAATGAAGGAGCGACTGTGGCACTGCGTTGGATAGAGAAAACCGAGGCAGTGATTACAATAAGTAAATGTGCCAAGGACGACAAGGTCATGTACGCGTCAAATCTTTTCAAAGAAGGGGCGCTAGAATGTTGGAATACAGTAGTTCAAGCCAAAGGAAGAAATATGGCCTATGCCATGAACTGGGAAGAATTTAAGAGTCTTGTAGAAAGAAAATTTTTTCCCGAATATGAAAAAGATCAAATGGCGAATAAGTTCCTAAATCATCGAATGATGGGTGTAGATTGTCGCGGGTATACTTCGACATTCTTTGAATATGCTAGAGTGGTACCAACACTGGCTTCACCAGAACCGGTACTCATTTCTCGCTATATTTGGGGATTGATTGGTGAAATCCGTAACATCGTTAAAGCTGCGAGACCTCGTACTATTGACGATGCGGTAGAATTAGCTAACACCCTAACTGACGAGTTGGTACGCACAAGAGATGAAAACAAGAACAAGGAACTGGCTCAGAAAATTACCCAAGGATTTCGTATGGTTAATAATAGCAGCTTCAAGAGAAGAGGAACATGGCAATCTTCAACTCTGCCGTTCTGCAGGAATTGCAGAAAGAAACATTATGGAAGATGTAATGTAACCTGCAACTTTTGCAAAGTCACAGGCCATCGCGAAGAAGACTGCAGAAAGAAAACAAGGATCTGCTATAACTGTGGAGAGGCCGGACATTTTAAAACAGAATGCCCTAAGTTGGTTAAACCAGCAGACAATAAAGCTAAACCAACCGACGGAGCTACCAAGAAGAATGCTCGTGCATTCCAATTAACTACTCAGGAGGCAGAACTCATTCCAGATGTGATAGTTGGTACATTCTTAGTTCACAACATTTATGCAAAAGTATTATTTGACTCTGGTGCGAACCAAAGTTTTATAAATACTTCATTCTGCCAAGCTCTTAACTTACCCTTAACCAATCTTAGGAAGATTTTTACAGTCGAAACGGCAGACGGAAATTCTATTAACATAGATAAGGTTTTACAAAAAGAAAATATAGAACTTTCAGGTTATAAATTTCATGCAAACCTATTGCCAATGAATTTAACTGGATTCGATGTTGTATTAGGAATGGATTGGTTAGTAGCCAACCATGCTCGAATCCTTTGTGACAAAAATTCTACAGAGATTCAGGCACCTACTGGGGAAGTAATCATGATTACAGGAGATAAACCACGTAAACCCATGAAGTTCATATCAGTAATGAAAGTTGCTAGTTATGAACGAAAGCAAGGAATAGTATATATGATTTTAGTAATCATTAGTACTAAGGGTAAAGAACTTAAGGAGATTCCTGTAGTCTTAGAATACCCAGATATATTCCCAGAAGAGTTACCAGGATTACCACCATATAGGGAGGTAGAATTTAGAATTCATTTAATTCCCGGAACTATACCGATAGCCAATGCACCTTATCGGTTAGCACCCACAGAAATGTTAGAACTGAAAAAGAAATTAGATGAATTACTAAGTAAAGGTTTCATACAAGCTAGTTCGTCCCCGTGGGGAGCACCAGTGTTGTTTGTGAAAAAGAAGGATGGTTCGATGAGAATGTGTATTGATTATAGAGAATTGAATAAGGTTACAATTAAGAATCGATACCCATTACCTAGGATTGATGATCTTTTCGATCAACTTCAAGGAGCTAGAGACTTTTCTAAGATCGATTTGCGCTCTGGATACCATCAATTGAAGGTACAAGAAGAAGACATACCTAAAACTGCTTTCAGAACTAGGTATGGTCATTACGAGTTTACAGTCATGCCCTTCGGACTAACGAATGCACCTGCCGCATTCATGGACATGATGAATAGAATCTGTAAACCGTATTTGGATAAATTTGTAATTGTCTTTATCGACGATGTACTTATTTATTCAAAAAGTCAGAACGAGCATTGTGAGCACTTGCATGCACTCTTAACTTTGTTAAGAAAAGAAAAACTTTATGCCAAATTCTCAAAGTGTGAATTTTGGTTGCAAGAAGTGCAATTCCTATGACACATGGTAAATCACGAAGGTATTCATGTAGATCCTGCTAAGATAGAGGCAATTACCAAATGGAAGGTTCCGCAATCAGCAATGGAAATTAGAAGTTTTATAGGTTTAGCCGGATATTATAGACGGTTTATTAAGGATTTTTCCAAGATAGCTGTACCATTAACTAAGCTAACCTGTAAAGCAGTCAAGTTTGAATGGGGACCTAAGCAAGAAGAAGCTTTTAGGATTCTAAAGCAAAAGTTAACAAATGCCCCAATCCTAGCTTTACCAGAAGGAACTAAAGATTTTGAAGTTTACTGTGATGCTTCAAAACTAGGATTAGGATGTGTGCTAATGCAACGCAAGAAGGTAATTGCGTATGCTTCAAGGCAATTGAAAAAGCACGAAGAAAACTATACAACTCATGATTTAGAGTTAGGCGCCACAATTTTTGCCCTTAAAATTTGGAGACATTATCTGTACGGAAGTAAATTTACTGTCTATACAGATCACAAAAGTTTAAAATATATATTTGGGCAAAACGAGTTAAACATGAGGCAAAGGAGATGGATGGAAATCTTAACTGACTACGACTGTGATATTCAGTATCACGAAGGAAAGGCAAAAGTAAATTTACTGTCTATACAGATCACAAAAGTTTAGAAGAAGCCTATAAATCTAGGTATACCATGCACCCTGGAAACAATAAAATGTACCAAGATTTAAGAAATAACTTCTGGTGGATAGGAATGAAAAAGGACATAGCTCGATATGTTTCTAAGTGTCTTACCTGTTCCCATGTTAAGGCAGAACACCAGAAACCTTCAGGTCTACTACAACAATTAGAAATGCCTGTATGGAAATGGGAACTCATAACAATGGATTTGGTTACTAAGTTGCCTAAAACCAGAAAAGGTAATGATGCGATTTGGGTAATTGTGGATCGATTAATCAAATCAGCTCACTTTCTACCTATGAAAGAAACCTTTAGCATGGAAAGATTGGCAAAGTTGTATGTAGATGAAGTAGTATCCTTACATGGAGTTCCACTCTCCATTGTATCAGATAGGGATAGTCGTTTCACTTCCCATTTTTGGACAAGTTTCCAAGAAGCAATGGGAACTCGACTAAATTTAAGTACGGCATATCATCCTCAGACAGATGGACAAAGTGAAAGGACAATCCAAACCTTGGAAGACATGCTCAGAGCATGTGTGATAGATTTTGGTGGAAATTGGAACGATCACTTACTTTTAATTGAATTCTCCTATAATAATAGTTATCATTCAAGTATTGAAGTTGCCCCATTCGAGGCACTGTATGGAAGAAAGTGTAGAACTCTAGTTTGTTGGGCAGAAATAGGAGAAAGTCAATTGTCAGGTCCTGAAATAGTGCAAGAGACGACAGACAAGATTACTCAAATCAAGGAAAGATTAAAGACTGCTCGAGATCGTCAAAAGAGTTATGCAGACAATAGACGGAAGCCGTTGGAATTCCAAGTAGGAGACAAAGTACTATTGAAAGTTTCTCCTTGGAAAGGAGTAGTTCGATTCGGTAAGAAAGGAAAGTTAAGTCCAAGATACGTAGGACCATTTTCAGTAATCCAATGTATAGGACCAGTTGTTTATCGTTTACAATTACCATAAGAGTTAGCTGGAGTACATGACGTATTTCATGTATCCAACCTCAAGAAATGAATATCAGACGAATCTTTGGTAGTACCTCTTCAAGATATAGAGGTAAACGAAAAATTAAAATTTGTTGAGAAACCTCTTCAGATAGAAGACAGAAAGGTGAAATTTCTCAAGCACAAAAGATTGGTACTAGTTAAAGTCAAGTGGGATTCAAAAAGAGGACCCGAATACACTTGGGAGTTGGAATCAGAGATGAAGCAAAAGTATCCTCACTTATTTCAATGAATCTCGAGGACGAGATTTTAAATAAGGTGGAGAGAATGTAAGGACTCTTAAAGATTGTCCTAAAAAATACCCGTAAGTAAAAACCCGGACCCCTAAAACCCTAAACCATATTAAAAATCAAGAAAAACAAAATTCTGGTTCCCAGGAGGGCCGCGTAAAAGACAATACATGTCTTACGCGGGCCGCGTCAACTTGAAATTCAACCGGATAAGTATCCGGGCCGCGTCAACTTGAAATTCAACCGGATAAGTATCCGGGCCACGTATAACCCACCTGGCAACCCTAACCCATGACCCATCAAACTTACGCGTAGAGTAGGCGGCTAGGCGGGCCGCGTAAAGGTAAGCCGAAGGCTTTCGCGGGCCGCGTGAGGCCTCAATTTCAGCTATAAATAGATTGTGGCATGCACAGTCCACTGGTGTCGAAACAAACTCACAAAAAATGAAGTTACAATACTCTGAAGTCGAAATTACTTTCAATATTAGTGAGGTGCTGCTCCGATACCGGGTATTAACTCGATCGCTGCTACGATTCAATGTCCGATCGATTAAACTATCCAATGGATGTTTAAGTGCTGCCCACATTAGGGTTTATGCTTTGTCATTCATCGTTAATTCAATGGATGTTTAAGTATCGCACTTTGTCATTCGTTGTGAAGGATTAATCTCTTGAGTTATCGAAAATGCTATATTAGTTACTAACCGAGTTCGTGTGCATGTTATTAAAATTAGGTTAAAAGGCTAATCAGTAGGTTAAGCTCTGCTCATATAAATCTGCAATGTGAGTCATTCTCTATTTATCAAATTTGATTTAAAAATCATGTTTGCTTTCAAAGTTATAATTACAGGGATTAAGTCTTTGTAATCTCCAAATTACAGCCGTTATGTGGGGTTTTGTATACATTACTTGATAACTGTCACCATTGGACAACGAGTTAGCCAAGGGGTGATATGACCATAGTCACAGACACCATTTGACTATGAGGTTACCAATGGATGGTCGAGTGACAAATACTGTGGGTAGTTGGTTGGTATATGGAAACATTGTAATCGCTCTTAATACTGTAAATTATAACAAACGCGTCGTTTTAGTAAAAAGAATGATTCACCAGTATTTCCCGCTGACAAAATCTTTTTCAATCATGTTTCAGGTGATCTATTATGATCCAGGAAAAGTGTCGCGAAGCACTACAAGCTTAAGGAAGTGGCTCAATATAAAATAAAGAAACATGTTTTGTAAAATAAAGATTCTCAGTGAAATCATATGATTGTAAATTACCGGGGTTTTATCCCGAGTTGTGAAATAAAATAAATCAGGAAATTTCAGTTTTAAAAAGACCCTGTTAAAAACTTCCGCTGTTAACTCAATTAAATAAATACCACGGGATTTTCTGTCCCGCAGCTTCTGAAATGGGTCAAACCGGGTTGGGGTCCGTGACACCAAGCCTCAAGCAGAACCTTCATGTGAGGAGGAAATTGCATGTATACCTCTTCATGGTGGAGATTCACTGATTGTCTGCATCACTTCGGCGGTGGGAGCCCAGAATTGTTTCACCTACCCTGCTACCCTATCATTGATTACCGATGCGCAGCCCGAAGAACTTCCAGGTCCTCCCCCACATTGTCGGGAGGAATGTCAGATGTGTATCACGCCTTAAGAAGTCCTGATTTCTAACACCTCTTATCGTCTTGCGCCTGGAGGGTTGCAAGGACTGTCCAATCAACTTCAGGAACTACTGGACGGGAGTTTTATCGATCTAGCTCCTCGTTTTAGGGAACCCAAACTCTATTGTGGAAATGAAGGACGAGTCCTTTCGTATGTGTATAGACTACCACAAGGTGGCAATCATAGACCGTCACCCTCTATCTCACATCGACGAGCTACTTGACCCGCTGCAATGATCAAGCTTCTATTCGGAAACCGACTTAAGATTGGACTGTCACCTGATGGAAGACCCAGGGGAGGATGATTCCTAACACGGCGTTATAGGCACAGTACGGCCACTACGATTTTCTGTTCTTGTTGTTTAAGTTATCCAACACACCAGCAGCCTTAGGGATCACATGAGTAGTGTATCTCAACCTCATCTCGCCAGATTCGTCAACCGTGTTTATCTATGACGTTTTAAATCACTTCCAGAAGAAAGGAACACCATGAACGGCACTTGTATTCCATCTTAGAGCTCCTAGGGGAGGAGCAACTCCAGACGAAGTCTACCTAAGTGTGACTTCAGGATTTGAGAAGTACACTTTCTTGGTCATGTAGTCAACGAAGTAGGGATACACGTGAATCTCGCTAAGATCCATTTTATTAGAAATTGATTGGCACCAAAGAGTCCTTTGTGGATACAGCAATTTTCTTGGTCTCCCTAGATACTATCGCAGATTCATCGCGGGATTTTCGAAGATCGCGCAGCTTTAATCTCTTCAGCACAGCAGGGTGCTGTGTATTCATGGGAGACAAAACAGGAGGACGCCTTTCCAACTTTTGAAACCCAACTCTTCAATGCACTGAGCATCGTCTTTACCCGAGGGTACGGGTGATCTAGTGGTATACCATGATGGTTTGAATCAGAGTCCCAGTTACACGCCGATGCAACGCGAGAAGGTTATGGCTTACGTAGTAGATTTACAAGGAGAATTGTACGAGTCACAACCTGCGGTGGGAGCCATGGTCCTTGGATTCAAGCCGGAGGCATTACTTGGACGGTACCAAATGCGCTACTTAGACCGATCATAAGAGCCTCCTGTGTACCCTTGTTTCGAAAGAGCTAAAAATGTGATGGCACAGCTGGATGGACCTTTGAATGATTTCGACTGTGAAACCTAGAGGTGTATGAGCCCCGCAGCACACCATCGACTCCAACCTACCTGGTCAGATCCGCCCTGTTCGAACCGAAGCACTGAAGGAAGGGAATTTTCAATTTGCGACCATGCAGGGCATGGAGGAGTAACTTTTGGCAAGTCGGGCGATATTCGCTACTTCATGGAACGAATATGGATCCCACTATACGGCAGCCGTAGGGGACTTGTGTTGAGGGAAGCACAACGGCCTCGTTATTCTAGTCGTCTAGATTTTGATAGGATATATTAGGATCTATAAATCTGGTACTGGCAACCGGGCATGAAGGTCCATATAGCAATGTATGTGAACGATGTTTGACTTGTGTGAAAGTCAAGGTGGAATATTAGAAACCTTCTGGTCTGTGTCAGCAATCAGAAAGACCCATTTGGAAATGGCAACAGACTGCCATGGATTTTGTCACTGGTCTACCTAAAACTCAAAACGGAAACAATGTCACCTGGGTGATCGTTGATTATCTCATGTAACCAGTACACTTTCTTGCAATCAATGAAAAACTGACAAGTTTTTGTATCCTGTGAGTAATTACCTGTGAAGGGCGGTTTTTAGACACGGGGTGCCAACTCCTGTTACCTCTGATTTTGATCTATACCTGATTTATGACAGGCAATACACAACACCCTTGGCTCACGTCTAGACATGGGCAAGACATGCTGCGAGCATGTGTGTGATTGACTTTAGTAAAAATTGGAAGGACACTTACCTTTGGTAGAGTTCTACTGCAGCAGTTACCGTTCTAGTATTCAGACAGCTCTGTTTGAGGCATTGCATGGACGATAATGTCGATCACCTTGTTGGACTAAGGTGGGTGACAACCTAATCACAGGTCCAGGACTTGTACTTGAAACCTCTGAGAAGATTGTTTAGATCGAGAATCGTATGGCGGCAACACGTGACCGCCAGGAAAACTGATAATCTTAGGAAACGTTGGGAGTTCGCTGCAGGCGAACGTATCATGATTGAAAGTCTCACCCTGGGAGAGTGTGGTACGCTTTGGGAAGTGTCGCAAGCGTAATTTACGTTACGTTGGGCCATTCAAAATTCTGGGATGAATCGGTAACGTGACCTACAAACTCGAGTTACCCGAAGAATTGGGTAACGTACAAGATGTCATTTATGTCTCGAATCTAAGGCAGTGTTTGTCCGATGAAACACTTTTGATACCTTTACTAGAGCCTAAGGTTAACGACAAGTTGCAGTTGTCGAGGAATCTATTGAAAACATGGGCCAGGAAGTCGACGTTCGTTAACATAGTCGAATTCCAATCACAAGAGTTCATTGGAACTCAAGACGTGGACCGGAGTTCACGTGGGAACGCAAAGATTTGATAAAGCTTAGTATCCTCAATTGTTCAGGCGGTTGAATCAACTGTTGCTGTCATTGGCGAATTTCGGGACGAAATTCCCTTTCAAGTTGGGGATGATGTGGCACCCGAGGAAAATCCACAGTCATCCTAATTTAACACTCGGCCGTTTTGGGTTACTTATCAAATTTCAGGACGAAATTTCTTTCAAGTTAGGGATGATGTGACAACCTGATATTTCAAGTTCTTTCATCTACGCGTCACTTGTTTCACCATCCTATTTTCACAATTCATTTTACGTTGTATCATGTGCCTTGTACCTGAATGAATATAGTATTGATATGTTTGATTATTACATGAACTTAGGAGGTCGACGAAGAATAAGGATTCTTCGCCCCAGCACTCCACGACGAAGAATGTTCTTCGTCGAAGGAGTTGTTCGCCGTTCTTTGCCCCAAACACTTCACGACAAAGAATGCTCTTTGTCGTGAGAGTTGTTCGCCGAAAGGGCTTCCGGCCCAGGTCAGTGAATCCGGCCCAATGGCTGTGTATGGTTTCCTTTATTTTGCAAAACATAAAACATCAAACCCTAGTTTGGCTTCTCTCCCTCCTTAAAGATCGACGGCAGTTCCTCTAGTCGGAGACCCCTTTCCCTCGATTCTGATTACCTCCTCTCCCACTCTACATCTCTCGGTTAGTTATCGTCTCTTTTGATTGAGTTTCTTTGTTGTGATTGATCATGTTAAGTGTGTTTAATTTCATGAATGATAACCAATAACTAGTGTGTAGGATAATGTTTTGATTTACAATATTAAACTGTTGCCATGAATCTGGAACATGCATATTGATGAATCGTCGGACTAGGGTAGTATGATGTAGTATTTTGATCATTCGGATGATTTGATGTTCATCTATTATGTGTTACGAGATTTTATGTGATCTAGGGTTGTTCTAAAAACACATTAGGATGTTGTTTCGATTGATCGAATTCTAGTTTCTAAATTAATATTGTTCATGGATGATCGATGGTAATGATTAAACTGTTAGATGAGGAAAACGAATTACAAACCTTGTAACCATTTGATCGATTCTGGATAAATGCTTGTTACCAGTCATGAATGTGGAAAGTTGTTGATTATGTGCCATGATGAAGCTGTTAATCGATGATTAGGGTTTGTAGGAAAACCATAACCGTCTGTTGGTATACTGCGACGACGGTTCCCCACAAAGAACTTAAGTCGACGAATGGTATGATTCTTCGTCGGCTGGCCCTTGACAAACAATCAAGGGAACCCCGCCATATTCAATCTTGACGAAGAATTACTCTTCGCCGTAATGGTTCTTCGTCACTTACATTCTCGACGAAGAATAGAGCTTCGCCGAGAGGATTCTTCGCCGTGAAGAGTAACAGGGCAGAACAGTGAAACAATTTGTGATGAATATGATAATGAACATTTGTGTTTATAAATTCTATTTGTGGCATGTTAATAATGCTGACTAAGAATGAGAAATCTGATGTGATTTGTGTGAGTGGCAAACTTACCTGTTGAATGTTATTATGCGTTATGCACATGGGATGTGGACTTGTATGGGAACTGAATACTTGCTATGTGATTTATGGTAATCTTTACAGTGAATGCAATCGGTAACAATACGTGATTTGATTATTATGAAACTTATGTTATTGGTGACTACTGTTGGGAACGTGAACTTTGTGTTAAAAACGTGTATGAAATCCAAATATTTGCTATGTCTTAAGTGACAATGATATTACATGTGACTCGTTGAATAGATGACTTAGATATATGTTAACGAAACTGATCATCTTTGGTAACCACGGTAGGGTTTGGTTGACCAACTTGGAACGGGTAATGTAATGTAACATACCGAGCAAATCTAAGGTGAGTTCACTACTCTTTTTCAAGCATGCGTCTCGGGGAAGGACATCTGGTAAATATTCCGGGGAGGAATATTGGGTAATGGGTTTGACTGGAATGTTAAATCAGAATGTTGGATAATACACTCACTCCTATCACCTTAAGTCCCATCTTCTACCGAAAAGGTTGTCGGGGAGGCAACTGGGTTATTAGTTGATAGCGCTATTAGGTTTGGCACCCTCACACCGTACCGGGGAGGACGGGCGTGAACTAATTACCTTAAATCATGACCAATGCTTTGATAGGCGCATTGGGGACGGGAAAATAATCTGGAGCCATCTTTTACGGTATCGAGTTATTATCAACATTATTTTTGGAAATGCTTATGAATTGAACTAAACCTTTTGGCAGCAAAACATGTAACACGATTCTTGGTAAACAAAACTGTGAACTCACCAGCGTTGTCTGATACACTTTTCTGCATGTTTGCGGGTCTATAGGTGCTTGTTGTTGGAACTTGCTGTCTGGGATGCTGGAGTGGTCATGGGTCGAGATACATGGAATCACGAGACGAGACTAATGGTTTTCATACACTTTGTTCATGAATTACTTAACTAATAATTTATGCTTCCGCTGAAAACGTTGAGTTATACTTTATGTAATGTAACCCTTCATCTTAATGAATGAAAGTTTTTATTTAAAATCTTGTATGAGTTCAGTATGATTGGTGGCTAGATCCTGGTTCGTCACACGCCTCCCGGGGGTTTCCGCTAGGGGTATTTTGGGGGTGTGACATAGAACCCTGTTGTGTCAGAAATCAATTTAAAAAAAAAACCTTGTGGTGAACAATCAATTATTCGTGACACATTATTCGTGGGTAATAAGGATCTTCGTTTAATTCAAAAGTCAACGAAGAGTGATTATCCAACTTTGACAAATTGTTGTATATTCAGGAAGAGTGATTATCACGAAGAGTGATTACAAAATAATCATTTGGACTTTATTTTTGGACCTTAACAACTTTGATAATTGTTAGTGACAATTGTTCGTGGACCAAAATATTGACTTCATTTCTTTATGAGTTAATTTTCTTTCTAGTGGACTTGGGCTAAACTAAGTTTGCGGGGACCTCCATAATTTATGGGCTTATTATTCACAAATTCTTTATGGGATCTAAAGGTGGGCTGTAAAGGTGTATTTTGGTGAATCAGTCTTCGTGGGCCTGGCCTTCACGAATTACTCAACTTTTTAGAGGACATCAATTGGGCTTTAACTTTTGGAAAGTTTAATAAAAAAATGTTTTAAAAGTTAGTTTGTAAGTTTTTATTTACAATCCATCATGAGTACACATCTTTGGGGGTCAAGCACTTTAGGATTTAAATCTTCATATCAAGCAACAGATATGTATGGTTGGAAACCTGATCCTAATAAGAAAAACTTATATACGGGAAAGGGTTTAGCGCCAGTAAATATGTATGGTGAACCAGTTGCCACAACTACAAGACCTGCTCAACATGCTCAGCTACAAAAGACTTTTGTCTCAAGCACCGATATGTATGGAACACCACAACCAGTTGCCTTAGTGCAAAGCTATCGGTCTACTGGAGTACCATCATTTCTTGATCCAAACTACAAAGTTCAATTGGAGAACAGTGGTCAAACAAGAACGGCGTTTTATGCTGAAATTGTCAAGGATGTCAGAAATGGTGAGTCCTCGGGAAATGATAACAGTTCTGAACATGGCGGTAGTTCAGTTGAAGATGGTACAAGCTCAAGTTCAAGCGAGGATGGATCTGAATATGAATCATCGAGGGAGGTTGTTGATAAGAAAGTATCAACTGCTGAACAAAATCAGGATCTTCCAGTCATTGTTGAGGATGCTGATTCTTCAGATGATGAATCCGATGACACTGACTCAACACAGTCTTATGCGGTAATCAAAGAAGAGGACATACCTCTTGAGAATCATATTCTATGTGATCCTCCTGCAAAACTTGCTAAGACTGTTCTGGTTGAGTCCACGTCTGCACAAGATTGTGAAAGCGCGAACTTGCTTTATACTTTAATTGGTTCCAACAAAGTTTACTCAAACACAGATTTTTCCATTAAAAATGTTAATCAATCCTTGATTGATAAAGTGTTTGAGGATTCAACCAGTAAGTTTTTGGGAAAGTCAAGCCCAAGAGTTGTAGTAACTCAGTGTACTCCTTTCCCAAAAGCCAAAGTTCGGAAACAATATGGAAATCAAAAACTTCCAGTTCGACAAAAGCAAAATCACGCTATTCAAGGAAAGAGAAAGGGCAAACAAAGCCAAAACAAGAAAAATCTTCAAAAGATAAACTTCGGGAAGTCTCGAGGGACTGATAAAAATGAATATTTTGAAAATAAATCCAACACCGATTTTGTTATGCAAAAGAAAATTTTGAAAAGAAACAGTCAAAACAACTACACACAACACACAAACTGTTGTGATGTAGGACCAAGTACCTCAAGATCATGAAGTTCATCATCAAGCTCCTACAGTTATGATACTCCGAGGTTTGTTGAGCGGAGATCATGTTTTGAATGCGGTGAGTATGGGCACATTGTCAGAAACTGTCCATATCTCACCAAGGGAAAGGTAAAAGTTGATGCCCCCCATGGTAACAGTTACCATAAAAGATCCATTTCACCAAAATAGGACCCTCATCTTGTTAAACAATAGGAATTGAAAAAGAAAAAGAAACAAAGAAAAGAATTTGAAAAGGTTTTAAAACCAGAGGTTATCCAAACACAGTATGTTAAGTTAGAAGTTAAAAATGAAAAATAAAAACAGATTTGGAAACTAAAACCGATAACTGTTTCGGGAGGAGCTACATCAATTCCGAATCATCGGGAAATGGATGTCACAATTCTCGATGATGACGGACGACCAAAGTATGTGAAGGCTTGGGTCCCCCTCTCCAACGAATCTCTGAATGAGTGTGCAGGATATTCCAGGAGGAACTATTGATAGTCTTAGAATTGTTGTTAGTAGAGCGTCCATGCACAAGATCGACGACATAAGGCTCCGAAGCATTGTTACATCTAGGAGAATATTGTTGCCTTTGATGGAGAGAGGAGAAAATAAGAAAAAAAAATGTCAGATGATGGAATGATGGTGAAAGAATGTGGTTGAATGAAGTTGAAAAATTCGACAAGATGAAAAATGTGCCAAAATTTGATTGTTGAAGGTTTTGATTGGGTCCTCGGGAAAGATTCCAATGAAAAGTACGCGCCTGCAGCACGTCTAAAGCTTTTAGAAGATTCATGGATTTTTCTTCCACAAGAAGTTCAAAGTCCACAAGATAAACGTGTATGATACTTTTCTCTATGGTGTGATTGAAGAAAATGTGTTTGTTGAACAAACCTACTGGGTGTGCGGATACCTTGGAATGGATTGAACAACCTCACACTACTTCTAAAGGAGAAAGACGAAGACCTTTGCTGGTGCAAAAGAATGTGGAAGACATCATGTATGGACCGTCCAATGATGATGTATACAAGCTTTCCCACATGCTCCATTTGCCACTTACCAGTCGGACCCGAAGGTTTATCATCTTGTTGCTGTAAAGAGAATTCTCAGTTCATTGAAGTAGCTACAAAATCGACCTTAAAATCCACACCGGGTGGATATCCAGTTAGGGAGAGCACTCAGATTCCTGGCAATGCATGCAGAAATTGCAGGATTACAGTTTTAAATTTCTAATTTCTCCTATCTTTGTCGATATTTAAGTTGTTTTGCGAATTACTAACATCTCGTACAGTACTCTTTGGCCAGACACATTGATCTCGAATATCACCTCACACGTGATTGTTTCAATGTGAAACTCGTCAATGTTGTTTTGGTCCACACTGATTACCGACATGCCAACTGATTTTTCCAAAATTCGATAAATCATTTCTGATTAAAATTAGTTTTGGTAAACGGCATCGAGGTAAAACCATGAGTTAATCCAACATCGGAAAATCATTTTTGTAAATATTTGTTTGTGTTTTCTTAATTTCTCATACTTTTTGCATTTTAGGGGGAGCAAATTCGAAAAATACAAAAACATTGAAAAATTTAAAAAAAAATACAAAAATATCGAAAATTTTCAAAAACACAAAAACATTAGAAAAACAAAAATGAGTTTCCTGGCGAACAATAGAGAAAATGATAGTACATCAGTGGTCTGTCGAAACCTCTTTAAACTTAAAATAAAAACGATAAGCAGCTCTATATAAGATGTATCATTAGGCTCACAATCATTTTAAAGTGTGCAGGGTGATATAAACTTAAATCGACTGAAGACCGTGTGGGAACCGCTCATTGGCATATGGTCTTGGTACCGAAATTTCGTTTGATAGATTGCCGAGGTTCTGAGATACGTGGTCTTTATGCTGTTTATCATCTGGGTATCATGGTTGTTTCTTTTACCGAAAACAACGGGGACGCAAGTCTAGAGCTTCCATGATACCATACATACGTGTAAATATCATACAAACATGTATATAATACATGATGCATTCGACCTCAATAAGTGATAAATAATCACATGTCCAAATCAATAAGTGATAAAATATCACAGTTTATCCAGGAGGCAAGTTCGTCTCTTTGTCGGTACGATGGTACTAACCTGTTCACGGACTTGCTCTTGTGCCCTTCATGCATCGAATATTAAGTTCCTCATTAATAAGTGATTTTATCACATAGGGCTTGTATTCATCCTCAAAATAAGTGAGTATCTCACATCATATACGTTGAAAACAGATGATAAACACAACGAGAAAATGATAGTACATCAGGGGTTTTGTTCCAATATTCGGCCAAATGTTAAACACAACGATCCATAGGGGTCATAGCAATGATTGTCTCATGTTTGAACGTGTTCCTTTCGCTTCCATCTGAACCCTTACGAGTCTCGATGATATTGAGTGATACCTGAACACGTAACTGAACATCTAGCGAACCGTGTAGAAATGATAGGTGCTAGTGTGAACGTCTTTGAGACAGTTGTCGGGACGTTAAATGTTTGGTCTATACTTTCTCACTTTTCTCGTTAACTTTGACGCAACAAATTGACGCCTCAAATTCAAAGGTATGGACACCTCTGTGATTCTCTAACGATTTATCATGCGCTATTCAATCGACTAGCAAGACCGATGGACAAGAAGATGAACGAGATGCATTACCAATCCTAGTGTTAGGATGTCCCTGCTCTCTGACAAGGAACATCAGTAGGTTGACTTCAATCGAGCCCCTAACCCTAGTTAGCAACATTTGGGAGCCAACTCTTACGAATCAATCGGGGCGTAAATGCTGGAAACCGACTGGAATATGGGATGTGTAATTACTAGTACCCTAGAACGTGACAAGAACAACGGGAAGGTGGACCCTAAGGGAAAAAGATCGCAAGGATCTGTTTTCAAAGCAACAACATTAGAGGCAATGTCCACGGCGACAACAAGGTATTCGCAAATCATAACTTTTAGGAGGGCGATGAAGTTGACTTTGACAAGGATTGGCCGTGGATAAGTCAAGACGTCAACAACCTAGGGAACAATGGCAGTATTGGGAATTCTCGTAACGGAAACAACAACACTGGAAGTGGTGCTCGTGGAAGGGCATTTAGGATTGGCGTAGGCGACGTCAGGCATAATAGCGACATGGTAGCTTGTATGTTTTTGGGTAACTTATCACTTCATCCCTGTTCTGTTTAACCCTGATGCCTCTTGAAGACAGACACGTTGTAAGAGTGGCTAATGGCGAGCCAATTGAAGTCTCACATGTTCACCTAAGGTGCAACTCAATCTTGTAGGTCACGAGTTCGACATTGACCTTTCCCATGCTATTGTTAGATGCTTTGGTCTAGTCGATAGTATGAACCGGATGTCCAAGTGTAAGGACTCTTAAAAATTGTCCTAAAAATACCCGTAGGTAAAAACCCGGACCCCTGAAACCCTAAACCATATTAAAAATCAAGAAAAACAAAATTCTGGTTCCCAGGCGGGCCGCGTAAAAGACAAGACATGTCTTACGCGGGCCGCGTCAACTTGAAATTCAACCGGATAAGTATCCGGGCCACGTATAACCCACCTGGCAACCCTAACCCATGACCCATCAAACCTACGCGTAGAGTAGGCGGCTAGGCGGGCCGCGTAAAGGTAAGCCGAAGGCCTACGCAGGCCGCGTGAGGCCTCAATTTCAGCTATAAATAGATTGTTGCATGCACAGTCCCCTGGTGTCGAAACAAACTCACAAAAAGCAAAGTTACAATACTCTGAAGTCGAAATTACTTTCAATATTAGTGAGGTGCTGCTCCGATACCGGGTATTAACTCGATCGCTGCTACGATTCAATGTCCAATCGATTAAACTATCCAATGGATGTTTAAGTGCTGCCCACATTAGGGTTTATGCTTTGTCATTCATCGTTAATTCAATGGATGTTTAAGTATCGCATTTTGTCATTCGTTGTGAAGGATTAATCTCGTGAGTTATCGTAAATGTTGTATTAGTTACTAACCGAGTTCGTGTGCATGTTATTAAAATTAGGTTAAAAGGCTAATCAGTAGGTTAAATACTGCTCATATAAATCTGCAATGTGAGTCATTCTCTTTTTATCAAATTTGATTTAAAAATCATGTTTGCTTTCAAAGTTATAATTACAGGGATTAAGTCTTTGTAATCTCCAAATTACAGCCGGTATGTGGGGTTTTGTATACATTACTTGATAACCGTCACCATTGGACAACGAGTTAGCCAAGGGGTGATATGACCATAGTCACAGACACCATTGGACTATGAGGTTACCAATGGATGGTCGAGTGACAAATACTGTGGGTAGTTGGTTGATATATGGAAACATTGTAATCGTTCTTAATACTGTAAATTATAACTAACGCGTCATTTTAGTAAAAAGAATGATTCATCAGTATTTCCCGCTGACAAAACCTTTTTCAAACATGTTTTAGGTGATCTGTTATGATCCAGGAAAAGTGCCGCGAAGCACTACAAGCTTAAGGAAGTGGCTCAATATAAAATAAAGAAACATGTTTTGTAAAATAAAGATTCTCAGTGAAATCATATGATTGTAAATTACCGGGCTTTTATCCCGAGTTGTGAAATAAAATAAATCAGGAAATTTCAGTTTTAAAAACATCCTGTTAAAATCTTCCGCTGTTAACTCAATTAAATAAATACCACTGGATTTTCTGTCCCGCGGCTTCTGAAACGGGTCAAACCGGGTCGGGGGCCGTGACAGAAAAAGGTGGTATCAGAGCCACTGATTTAAGCCTATTAAGTATTTAGAAATACTTAATTTTCTTGATTCTCATTTTGTGATTATGTGTTTTATTAATTGACTATTTGCTAGTTATAGTATGGGTAAGCAAAAGCTTTCAAACATCTATCTTAAATTAGAAGGGAAGTTCCTCTCAAACAAAATCCTCAAAATACTCAACAGATACTGATGAAGGAATATTTGTTCGAAAAGCCCAATATGAGGAACCACTTTCTCCTAATAAAAGAAGTTTGATTATTAGGAAAAGTCAGGAGAAAATAAGGAAGTCACAACCAAAAGAAAAGAGAGTTAATCAGAAAACCCAAGAATTAGGCAGTAACCCACCATGGGAAGACAAGTTAGATGAAAAATGGGCAGATCTTTATATGCTAGCCACTGTAGCAATAAATGCAAATCTTTAAATACTCTAGTTTTTAGCACCCTTATCACCTACAATCCAGAAACCTTATCGAGTAAATAAATAAGTTACAGTAAACCCTAATATGTTTTAATTGTCAGTTGTTCTTTGTTCTTTGTATGCAATAATATTTTAAGGTTATCTATGAAATTTTGTCATAAAATTTTAACTTAGCATTTTTTGTGTATTTTTGCATATATGCTAAACAGCATGAATGACTTATCTGAAGCACTTCATAATCTAAATCTCTATCCGATGAAAATAGAGGTTTCTAGAGATTTTACTAGTTATATACCTGATATAGAAGAGCCTATGGAATTCAACGCTCCACCTCCGGAAAAACCCAAGCCTAAGAAAAGGAGAAGATTTGTGGGATGGAGGCGTGTACGTAGGAGGAAACCCGCAACTAGGAAAATTCCTAAAATAGAAAATCCCTTAGATAAAGGAAAGGGAATTGAAATCAGGGAAGGTTCTAGGCAGATAGAAATGGAGATTGGGGAAGGTTCTAAGCAGATAGAGATGAAAATTGGGGAAAGCTCTAGACAAGTCGAGGAGTTACAATTTCAGGAGGAATTAGATCGTGTATTGGTAAGCTGTGATATCGTCAGGCCTGTCAATAATAATTTCTACCCTTATCCTGCTGAAACTCAACTTCCAATGAATTTGGAACCAGCAATCCCAGAACCTATAATCCACACCCAACTTCTAGGAATGGACGAGTGGTGGACTAATGATTGGCAGTTTCAAAACCTGCTTAACAATCCTTATACTTTTCTCCCTCAGTTCGACCCGGAGCCTATATCAAACCCACCAATGAGCACTGAAAATTTAGCTGAACTCTGCCACTTTGGCGAGGAGCTAGTGGATGCAGGAAATAGGATCAGGGAAGTAGGAGAACAGATCTCCTGGAAATACGAAGAGAGGGAACGTCGTTACTAAAATACCAATTGACGAGGGATAGTGGGATTGTGAAACTGTGCTTGTATAATAAATAGTAAAATATAACTATGTAAAATAACCTAAAATAAAACTTTGTAAGATAAATGGTGTGTATTGACGCATATTATAAAATAAAAAAAAATGGGAATCAAGAAATTGATAGTTTTGGCTATATGTGTGTTGTGAAATTAGTATAATTATTTTGTGTTTAATTGTTATTTATTCGATACTAATAAATTATATATATTAATTATCAGATGGAAAACGCTAATAATGAACCAGTTAATGAGGTTAACCAATCTGAGCAACACCCGGAGGATCAATTTATTACTAGCCAAGATATAGAGAATATTGTTGCTCAAGAAATAGCCAATGTTATTCCAGCAATACTTGCTGCTGCCCAGAAACCTGTTGAACCTCAACAAATCATTCCTAGCAAACGTATTTCTGAAGATAACTTCAGTAATAGCGTAAACGGAGGCGATGATCATACTAACCACGATAATGATCCACTGCAAGCTCCGCTCCCTAAGAAAATGAAAGCTGCAACGCGTGATTGCACTTACAAAGAATTTCTTGCTTGTAAACCCGCTGAATTTGCAGGCAATGAAGGAGCGACTGTGGCACTGCGTTGGATAGAGAAAACCGAGGCAGTGATTACAATAAGTAAATGTGCCAAGGACGACAAGGTCATGTACGCGTCAAATCTTTTCAAAGAAGGGGCGCTAGAATGGTGGAATACAGTAGTTCAAGCCAAAGGAAGAAATATGGCCTATGCCATGAACTGGGAAGAATTTAAGAGTCTTGTAGAAAGAAATTTTTTTCCCGGATATGAAAAAGATCAAATGGCGAATAAGTTCCTAAATCATCGAATGATGGGTGTAGATTGTCGCGGGTATACTTCGACATTCTTTGAATATGCTAGAGTGGTACCAACACTGGCTTCACCAGAACCGGTACTCATTTCTCGCTATATTTGGGGATTGATTGGTGAAATCCATAACATCGTTAAAGCTGCGAGACCTCGTACTATTGACGATGCGGTAGAATTAGCTAACACCCTAACTGACGAGTTGGTACGCACAAGAGATGAAAACAAGAACAAGGAACTGGCTCAGAAAATTACCCAAGGATTTCGTATGGTTAATAATAGCAGCTTCAAGAGAAGAGGAACATGGCAATCTTCAACTCTGCCGTTCTGCAGGAATTGCAGAAAGAAACATTATGGAAGATGTAATGTAACCTGCAACTTTTGCAAAGTCACAGGCCATCGCGAAGAAGACTGCAGAAAGAAAACAAGGATCTGCTATAACTGTGGAGAGGCCGGACATTTTAAAACAGAATGCCCTAAGTTGGTTAAACCAGCAGACAATAAAGCTAAACCAACCGACGGAGCTACCAAGAAGAATGCTCGTGCATTCCAATTAACTACTCAGGAGGCAGAACTCATTCCAGATGTGATAGTTGGTACATTCTTAGTTCACAACATTTATGCAAAAGTATTATTTGACTCTGGTGCGAACCAAAGTTTTATAAATACTTCATTCTGCCAAGCTCTTAACTTACCCTTAACCAATCTTAGGAAGATTTTTACAGTCGAAACGGCAGACGGAAATTCTATTAACATAGATAAGGTTTTACAAAAAGAAAATATAGAACTTTCAGGTTATAAATTTCATGCAAACCTATTGCCAATGAATTTAACTGGATTCGATGTTGTATTAGGAATGGATTGGTTAGTAGCCAACCATGCTCGAATCCTTTGTGACAAAAATTCTACAGAGATTCAGGCACCTACTGGGGAAGTAATCATGATTACAGGAGATAAACCACGTAAACCCATGAAGTTCATATCAGTAATGAAAGTTGCTAGTTATGAACGAAAGCAAGGAATAGTATATATGATTTTAGTAATCATTAGTACTAAGGGTAAAGAACTTAAGGAGATTCCTGTAGTCTTAGAATACCCAGATATATTCCCAGAAGAGTTACCAGGATTACCACCATATAGGGAGGTAGAATTTAGAATTCATTTAATTCCCGGAACTATACCGATAGCCAATGCACCTTATCGATTAGCACCCACAGAAATGTTAGAACTGAAAAAGAAATTAGATGAATTACTAAGTAAAGGTTTCATACAAGCTAGTTCGTCCCCGTGGGGAGCACAGTGTTGTTTGTGAAAAAGAAGGATGGTTCGATGAGAATGTGTATTGATTATAGAGAATTGAATAAGGTTACAATTAAGAATCGATACCCATTACCTAGGATTGATGATCTTTTCGATCAACTTCAAGGAGCTAGAGACTTTTCTAAGATCGATTTGCGCTCCGGATACCATCAATTGAAGGTACAAGAAGAAGACATACCTAAAACTGCTTTCAGAACTAGGTATGGTCATTACGAGTTTACAGTCATGCCCTTCGGACTAACGAATGCACCTGCAGCATTCATGGACATGATGAATAGAATTTGTAAACCGTATTTGGATAAATTTGTAATTGTCTTTATCGACGATATACTTATTTATTCAAAAAGTCAGAACGAGCATTGTGAGCACTTGCATGCACTCTTAACTTTGTTAAGAAAAGAAAAACTTTATGCCAAATTCTCAAAGTGTGAATTTTGGTTGCAAGAAGTGCAATTCCTATGACACATGGTAAATCACGAAGGTATTCATGTAGATCCTGCTAAGATAGAGGCAATTACCAAATGGAAGGTTCCGCAATCAGCAATGGAAATTAGAAGTTTTATAGGTTTAGCCGGATATTATAGACGGTTTATAAAGGATTTTTCCAAGATAGCTGTACCATTAACTAAGCTAACCTGTAAAGCAGTCAAGTTTGAATGGGGACCTAAGCAAGAAGAAGCTTTTAGGATTCTAAAGCAAAAGTTAACAAATGCCCCAATCCTAGCTTTACCAGAAGGAACTAAAGATTTTGAAGTTTACTGTGATGCTTCAAAACTAGGATTAGGATGTGTGCTAATGCAACGCAAGAAGGTAATTGCGTATGCTTCAAGGCAATTGAAAAAGCACGAAGAAAACTATACAACTCATGATTTAGAGTTAGGCGCCACAATTTTTGCCCTTAAAATTTTGAGACATTATCTGTACGGAAGTAAATTTACTGTCTATACAGATCACAAAAGTTTAAAATATATATTTGGGCAAAACGAGTTAAACATGAGGCAAGGAGATGGATGGAAATCTTAAGTGACTACGACTGTGATATTCAGTATCACGAAGGAAAGGCAAATGTAGTTGGAGATGCCTTAAGTCGTAAGTACCATGAGAAACAACGACGAGTTCGTGCTCTTAGATTAAATCTACAGTTAGATTTAATGAAACAATTAAAGCATTTTCAAGAAACAGCAATCAAGGATGATGCTGAAGGAATGAAAGGACGAATAAAAGAATTAGAACAAGGAGCTGATGGAATTTGGAGATTCCACAAAAGCAGAATTTGGGTACCTAAGCAGGGAGAATTAAGAAATAAGATTTTAGAAGAAGCCTATAAATCTAGGTATACCATGCACCCTGGAAACAATAAAATGTACAAAGATTTAAGAAATAACTTCTGGTGGATAGGAATGAAAAAGGACATAGCTCGATATGTTTCTAAGTGTCTTACCTGTTCCCATGTTAAGGCAGAACACCAGAAACCTTCAGGTCTACTACAACAATTAGAAATGCCTGTATGGAAATGGGAACTCGTAACAATGGATTTGGTTACTAAGTTGCCTAAAACCAGAAAAGGTAATGATGCGATTTGGGTAATTGTGGATCGATTAATCAAATCAGCTCACTTTCTACCTATGAAAGAAACCTTTAGCATGGAAAGATTGGCAAAGTTGTATGTAGATGAAGTGGTATCCTTACATGGAGTTCCACTCTCCATTGTATCAGATAGGGATAGTCGTTTCACTTCCCATTTTTGGACAAGTTTCCAAGAAGCAATGGGAACTCGACTAAATTTAAGTACGGCATATCATCCTCAGACAGATGGACAAAGTGAAAGGACAATCCAAACCTTGGAAGACATGCTCAGAGCATGTGTGATAGATTTTGGTGGAAATTGGAACGATCACTTACTTTTAATTGAATTCTCCTATAATAATAGTTATCATTCAAGTATTGAAGTTGCCCCATTCGAGGCACTGTATGGAAGAAAGTGTAGAACTCCAGTTTGTTGGGCAGAAATAGGAGAAAGTCAATTGTCAGGTCCTGAAATAGTGCAAGAGACGACAGACAAGATTACTCAAATCAAGGAAAGATTAAAGACTGCTCGAGATCGTCAAAAGAGTTATGCAGACAATAGACGGAAGCCGTTGGAATTCCAAGTAGGAGACAAAGTACTATTGAAAGTTTCTCCTTGGAAAGGAGTAGTTCGATTCGGTAAGAAAGGAAAGTTAAGTCCAAGATACGTAGGACCATTTTCAGTAATCCAATGTATAGGACCAGTTGTTTATCGTTTACAATTACCATAAGAGTTAGCTGGAGTACATGACGTATTTCATGTATCCAACCTCAAGAAATGAATATCAGACGAATCTTTGGTAGTACCTCTTCAAGATATAGAGGTAAACGAAAAATTAAAATTTGTTGAGAAACCTCTTCAGATAGAAGACAGAAAGGTGAAATTTCTCAAGCACAAAAGATTGGTACTAGTTAAAGTCAAGTGGGATTCAAAAAGAGGACCCGAATACACTTGGGAGCTGGAATCAAAGATGAAGCAAAAGTATCCTCACTTATTTCAATGAATCTCGAGGACGAGATTTTAAATAAGGTGGAGAGAATGTAAGGACTCTTAAAGATTGTCCTAAAAAATACCCGTAAGTAAAAACCCGGACCCCTAAAACCCTAAACCATATTAAAAATCAAGAAAAACAAAATTCTGGTTCCCAGGCGGGCCGCGTAAAAGACAATACATGTCTTACGCGGGCCGCGTCAACTTGAAATTCAACCGGATAAGTATCCGGGCCACGTATAACCCACCTGGCAACCCTAACCCATGACCCATCAAATTTACGCGTAGAGTAGGCGGCTAGGCGGGCCGCGTAAAGGTAAGCCGAAGGCTTACGCGGGCCGCGTGAGGCCTCAATTTCAGCTATAAATAGATTGTGGCATGCACAGTCCACTGGTGTCGAAACAAACTCACAAAAATGAAGTTACAATACTCTGAAGTCGAAATTACTTTCAATATTAGTGAGGTGCTGCTCCGATACCGGGTATTAACTCGATCGCTGCTACGATTCAATGTCCGATCGATTAAACTATCCAATGGATGTTTAAGTGCTGCCCACATTAGGGTTTATGCTTTGTCATTCATCGTTAATTCAATGGATGTTTAAGTATCGCACTTTGTCATTCGTTGTGAAGGATTAATCTCTTGAGTTATCGAAAATGCTATATTAGTTACTAACCGAGTTCGTGTGCATGTTATTAAAATTAGGTTAAAAGGCTAATCAGTAGGTTAAGCTCTGCTCATATAAATCTGCAATGTGAGTCATTCTCTTTTTATCAAATTTGATTTAAAAATCATGTTTGCTTTCAAAGTTATAATTACAGGGATTAAGTCTTTGTAATCTCCAAATTACAGCCGTTATGTGGGGTTTTGTATACATTACTTGATAACTGTCACCATTGGACAACGAGTTACCCAAGGGGTGATATGACCATAGTCACATACACCATTTGACTATGAGGTTACCAATGGATGGTCGAGTGACAAATACTGTGGGTAGTTGGTTGGTATATGGAAACATTGTAATCGCTCTTAATACTGTAAATTATAACAAACGCGTCGTTTTAGTAAAAAGAATGATTCACCAGTATTTCCCGCTGACAAAATCTTTTTCAATCATGTTTCAGGTGATCTATTATGATCCAGGAAAAGTGTCGCGAAGCACTACAAGCTTCAGGAAGTGGCTCAATATAAAATAAAGAAACATGTTTTGTAAAATAAAGATTCTCAGTGAAATCATATGATTGTAAATTACCGGGGTTTTATCCCGAGTTGTGAAATAAAATAAATCAGGAAATTTCAGTTTTAAAAAGATCCTGTTAAAAACTTCCGCTGTTAACTCAATTAAATAAATACCACGGGATTTTCTGTCCCGCAGCTTCTGAAACGGGTCAAACCGGGTCGGGGTCCGTGACACCAAGCCTCAAGCAGAACCTTCCTGTGAGGAGGAAATTGCATGTATACCTCTTCATGGTGGAGATTCACTGATTGTCAGCATCACTTCGGCGGTGGGAGCCCAGAAATGTTTCACCTACCCTGCTACCCTATCATTGATTACCGGTGCGCAGCCCGAAGAACTTCCAGGTCCTCCCCCACATTGTCGGGAGGAATGTCAGATGTGTATCACGCCTTAAGAAGTCCTGATTTTTGACACCTCTTATTGTCTTGCGCCTGGAGGGTTGCAAGGACTGTCCAATCAACTTCAGGAACTACTGGACGGGAGTTTTATCGATCTAGCTCCTCGTTTTAGGGAACCCAAACTCTATTGTGGAAATGAAGGAGGAGTCCTTTCGTATGTGTATAGACTACCACAAGGTGGCAATCATAGACCGTCACCCTCTATCTCACATCGACGAGCTACTTGACCCGCTGCAATGATCAAGCTTCTATTCGGAAACCGACTTAAGATTGGACTGTCACCTGATGGAAGACCCAGGGGAGGATGATTCCTAACACGGCGTTATAGGCACAGTACGGCCACTACGATTTTCTTTTCTTGTTGTTTAAGTTATCCAACACACCAGCAGCCTTAGGGATCACATGAGTAGTGTATCTCAACCTCATCTCGCCAGATTCGTCAACCGTGTTTATCTATGACGTTTTAAATCACTTCCAGAAGAAAGGAACACCATGAACGGCACTTGTATTCCATCTTAGAGCTCCTAGGGGAGGAGCAACTCCAGACGAAGTCTACCTAAGTGTGACTTCAGGATTTGAGAAGTACACTTTCTTGGTCATGTAGTCAACGAAGTAGGGATACACGTGAATCTCGCTAAGATCCATTTTATTAGAAATTGATTGGCACCAAAGAGTCCTTTGTGGATACAGCAATTTTCTTGGTCTCCCTAGATACTATCGCAGATTCATCGCGGGATTTTCGAAGATCGCGCAGCTTTAATCTCTTCAGCACAGCAGGGTGCTGTGTATTCGTGGGAGACAAAACAGGAGGACGCCTTTCCAACTTTTGAAACCCAACTCTTCAATGCACTGAGCATCGTCTTTACCCGAGGGTACGGGTGATCTAGTGGTATACCATGATGGTTTGAATCAGAGTCCCAGTTACACGCCGATGCAACGCGAGAAGGTTATGGCTTACGTAGTAGATTTACAAGGAGAATTGTACGAGTCACAACCTGCGGTGGGAGCCATGGTCCTTGGATTCAAGCCGGAGGCATTACTTGGACGGTACCAAATGCGCTACTTAGACCGATCATAAGAGCCTCCTGTGTACCCTTGTTTCGAAAGAGCTAAAAATGTGATCGCACAGCTGGATGGACCTTTGAATGATTTCGACTGTGAAACCTAGAGGTGTATGAGCCCCGCAGCACACCATCGACTCCAACCTACCTGGTCAGATCCGCCCTGTTCGAACCGAAGCACTGAAGGAAGGGAATTTTCAATTTGCGACCATGCAGGGCATGGAGGAGTAACTTTTGGCAAGTCGGGCGATATTCGCTACTTCATGGAACGAATATGGATCCCACTATACGGCAGCCGTAGGGGACTTGTGTTGAGGGAAGCACAACGGCCTCGTTATTCTAGTCGTCTAGATTTTGATAGGATATATTAGGATCTATAAATCTGGTACTGGCAACCGGGCATGAAGGTCCATATAGCAATGTATGTGAACGATGTTTGACTTGTGTGAAAGTCAAGGTGGAATATTAGAAACCTTCTGGTCTGTGTCAGCAATCAGAAAGACCCATTTGGAAATGGCAACAGACTGCCATGGATTTTGTCACTGGTCTACCTAAAACTCAAAACGGAAACAATGTCACCTGGGTGATCGTTGATTATCTCATGTAACCAGTACACTTTCTTGCAATCAATGAAAAACTGACAAGTTTTTGTATCCTGTGAGTAATTACCTGTGAAGGGCGGTTTTTAGACACGGGGTGCCAACTCCTGTTACCTCTGATTTTGATCTATACCTGATTTATGACAGGCAATACACAACACCCTTGGCTCACGTCTAGACATGGGCAAGACATGCTGCGAGCATGTGTGTGATTGACTTTAGTAAAAATTGGAAGGACACTTACCTTTGGTAGAGTTCTACTGCAGCAGTTACCGTTCTAGTATTCAGACAGCTCTGTTTGAGGCATTGCATGGACGATAATGTCGATCACCTTGTTGGACTAAGGTGGGTGACAACCTAATCACAGGTCCAGGACTTGTACTTGAAACCTCTGAGAAGATTGTTTAGATCGAGAATCGTATGGCGGCAACACGTGACCGCCAGGAAAACTGATAATCTTAGGAAACGTTAGGAGTTCGCTGCAGGCGAACGTATCATGATTGAATGTCTCACCCTGGGAGAGTGTGGTACGCTTTGGGAAGTGTCGCAAGCGTAATTTACGTTACGTTGGGCCATTCAAAATTCTGGGATGAATCGGTAACGTGACCTACAAACTCGAGTTACCCGACGAATTGGGTAACGTACAAGATGTCATTTATGTCTCGAATCTAAGGCAGTGTTTGTCCGATGAAACACTTTTGATACCTTTACTAGAGCCTAAGGTTAACGACAAGTTGCAGTTGTCGAGGAATCTATTGAAAACATGGGCCAGGAAGTCGACGTTCGTTAACATAGTCGAATTCCAATCACAAGAGTTCATTGGAACTCAAGACGTGGACCGGAGTTCACGTGGGAACGCAAAGATTTGATAAAGCTTAGTATCCTCAATTGTTCAGGCGGTTGAATCAACTGTTGCTGTCATTGGCGAATTTCAGGACGAAATTCCCTTTCAAGTTGGGGATGATGTGGCACCCGAGGAAAATCCACAGTCATCCTAATTTAACACTCGGCCGTTTTGGGTTACTTATCAAATTTCGGGATGAAATTTCTTTCAAGTTGGGGATGATGTGACAACCTGATATTTCAAGTTCTTTCATCTACGCGTCACTTGTTTCACCATCCTATTTTCACAATTCATTTTACGTTGTATCATGTGCCTTGTACCTGAATGAATATAGTATTGATATGTTTGATTATTACATGAACTTAGGAGGTCGACGAAGAATAAGGATTCTTCGCCCCAAACACTCCATGACGAAGAATGTTCTTCGTCGAAGGAGTTGTTCGCCGTTCTTTGCCCCAAACACTCCACGACAAAGAATGCTCTTCGTCGTGAGAGTTGTTCGCCGAAAGGGCTTCCGGCCCAGGTCAGTGAATCCGGCCCAATGGCTGTGTATGGTTTCCTTTATTTTGCAAAACATAAAACATCAAACCCTAGTTTTGCTTCTCTCCCTCCTTAAAGATCGACGGCAGTTCCTCTAGTCGGAGACCCCTTTCCCTCGATTCTGATTACCTCCTCTCCCACTCTACATCTCTCGGTTAGTTATCGTCTCTTTTGATTGAGTTTCTTTGTTGTGATTGATCATGTTAAGTGTGTTTAATTTCATGAATGATAACCAATAACTAGTGTGTAGGATAATGTTTTGATTTACAATATTAAACTGTTGCCATGAATCTGGAACATGCATATTGATGAATCGTCAGACTAGGGTAGTATGATGTAGTATTTTGATCATTCGGATGATTTGATGTTCATCTATTATGTGTTACGAGATTTTATGTGATCTAGGGTTGTTCTAGAAACACATTAGGATGTTGTTTCGATTGATCGAATTCTAATTTCTAAATTAATATTGTTCATGGATGATCGATGGTAATGATTAAACTGTTAGATGAGGAAAACGAATTACAAACCTTGTAACCATTTGATCGATTCTGGATAAATGCTTGTTACCAGTCATGAATGTGGAAAGTTGTTGATTATGTGCCATGATGAAGCTGTTAATCGATGATTAGGGTTTGTAGGAAAACCATAACCGTCTGTTGGTATACTGCGACGAAGGTTCCCCACAAAGAACTTAAGTCGACGAATGGTATGATTCTTCGTTGGCTGGCCCTTGACAAACAATCAAGGGAACCCCGCCATATTCAATCTTGACGAAGAATTACTCTTCGCCGTAATGGTTCTTCGTCACTTACATTCTCGACGAAGAATAGAGCTTCGCCGAGAGGATTCTTCGCCGTGAAGAGTAACAGGGCAGAACAGTGAAACAATTTGTGATGAATATGATAATGAACATTTGTGTTTATAAATTCTATTTGTGGCATGTTAATAATGCTGACTAAGAATGAGAAATCTGATGTGATTTGTGTGAGTGGCAAACTTACCTGTTGAATGTTATTATGCGTTATGCACATGGGATGTGGACTTGTATGGGAACTGAATACTTGCTATGTGATTTATGGTAATCTTTACAGTGAATGTAATCGGTAACAATACGTGATTTGATTATTATGAAACTTATGTTATTGGTGACTACTGTTGGGAACGTGAACTTTGTGTTAAAAACGTGTATGAAATCCAAATATTTGCTATGTCTTAAGTGACAATGATATTACATGTGACTCGTTGAATACATGACTTAGATATATGTTAACGAAACTGATCATCTTTGGTAACCACGGTAGGGTTTGGTTGACCAACTTGGAACGGGTAATGTAATGTAACATACCGAGCAAATCTAAGGTGAGTTCACTACTCTTTTTCAAGCATGCGTCTCAGGGAAGGACATCTGGTAAATATTCCAGGGAGGAATATTGGGTAATGGGTTTGACTGGAATGTTAAATCAGAATGTTGGATAATACACTCACTCCTATCACCTTAAGTCCCATCTTCTACCGAAAAGGTTGTCGGGGAGGCAACTGGGTTATTAGTTGATAGCGCTATTAGGTTTGGCACCCTCACACCGTACCGGGGAGGACGGGCGTGAACTAATTACCTTAAATCATGACCAATGCTTTGATAGGGGCATTGGGGACGGGAAAATAATCTGGAGCCATCTTGTACGGTATCGAGTTATTATCAACATTATTTTTGGAAATGCTTATGAATTGAACTAAACCTTTTGGCAGCAAAACATGTAACACGATTCTTGGTAAACAAAACTGTGAACTCACCAGCGTTGTCTGATACACTTTTTTGCATGTTTGCGGGTCTATAGGTGCTTGTTGTTGGAACTTGCTGTCTGGGATGCTGGAGTGGTCATGGGTCGAGATACATGGAATCACGAGACGAGACTAATGGTTTTCATACACTTTGTTCATGAATTACTTAACTAATAATTTATGCTTCCGCTGAAAACGTTGAGTTATACTTTATGTAATGTAACCCTTCATCTTAATGAATGAAAGTTTTTATTTAAAATCTTGTATGAGTTCAGTATGATTGGTGGCTAGATCCTGGTTCGTCACACGCCTCCCGGGGGTTTCCGCTTGGGGTATTTTGGGGGTGTGACATAGAACCCTGTTGTGTCAGAAATCAATTTAAAAGAAAACCTTGTGGTGAACAATCAATTATTCGTGACACATTATTCGTGGGTAATAAGGATCTTCGTTTAATTCAAAAGTCAACGAAGAGTGATTATCCAACTTTGACAAATTGTTGTATATTCACGAAGAGTGATTATCACGAAGACTGATTACAAAATAATCATTTGGACTTTATTTTTGGACCTTAACAACTTTGATAATTGTTAGTGACAATTGTTCGTGGACCAAAATATTGACTTCATTTCTTTATGAGTTAATTTGCTTTCTAGTGGACTTGGGCTAAACTAAGTTTGCGGGGACCTCCATAATTTATGGGCTTATTATTCACAAATTCTTTATGGGATCTAAAGGTGGGCTGTAAAGGTGTATTTTGGTGAATCAGTCTTCGTGGGCCTGGCCTTCACGAATTACTCAACTTTTTAGAGGACATCAATTGGGCTTTAACTTTTGGAAAGTTTAATAAAAAAATGTTTTAAAAGTTAGTTTGTAAGTTTTTATTTACAATCCATCATGAGTACACATCTTTGGGGGTCAAGCACTTTAGGATTTAAATCTTCATATCAAGCAACAGATATGTATAGTTGGAAACCTGATCCTAATAAGAAAAACTTATATACGGGAAAGGGCTTAGCGCCAGTAAATATGTATGGTGAACCAGTTGCCACAACTACAAGACCTGCTCAACATGCTCAGCTACAAAAGACTTTTGTCTCAAGCACCGATATGTATGGAACACCACAACCAGTTGCCTTAGTGCAAAGCTATCGGTCTACTGGAGTACCATCATTTCTTGATCCAAACTACAAAGTTCAATTGGAGAACAGTGGTCAAACAAGAATGGCGTTTTATGCTGAAATTGTCAAGGATGTCAGAAATGGTGAGTCCTCGGGAAATGATAACAGTTCTGAACATGGCGGTAGTTCAGTTGAAGATGGTACAAGCTCAAGTTCAAGCGAGGATGGATCTGAATATGAATCATCGAGGGAGGTTGTTGATTCTGAGGCAAGTTAGTCAATATCTAAGAGTGAATCCAGTCAGGTATGTGTCGATGAACCAAGTTCTAATAGATGTGATAGTTGTGTTGAGTTAAATGATAAATTGTCTTATTTGCAATGCAAATTGTCGGATTTGCAAAGAAAATATGAGGATTTGCAAAGCAAGTACGACGTGACATTTATGCACAATCAAAGTTTGATTGTGGATCTTTCAAAGTGCACAGAGGCCAACATGTTTCATAAAAATCATGAAAAGGAGTTTAAAAAGATAATTGACACATTAAGGGAAGATAAGTCCGAGCTAACCAAAATGGTTTCAAGAAAACAAACTGCGACAAACAATTACATTAATAGGCTCGAGGAAACACAAAATTGGCCTGTGTCAAGTGTGAAAATGAGGTGATCCAGCTAAGGTTAGATAGTTATTCAAATTCTAGGTATGTGTTGGATCACATCATTGACATACAAAAAAGAAGAATGATGTCACGAGCATTGGATATAAGAAGTGTCCTCCACCGGTAAGACACAATTATACCGCTATGCCTGATGAGGAGAATAAGCCTCACTTTGAGCCATATGTCCGTTTAGATGTTGAGGAATTCGCAGCTGGACTTGGTTACAAGAAGGAAGTATCATCAGCTTCAGATGTGCCAGCAGATACGAAAGTATCAACTGCTGAAAAAATCAGGATCCTCCAGTCATTGTTGAGGATGCTGATTCTTCAGATGATGAATCCGATGACACTGACTCAACACAGTCTTAGGCGGTAATCAAAGAAGAGGACATACCTCTTGAGAATCATATTCTATGTGATCCTCCTGCAAAACTTGCTAAGACTGTTCTGGTTGAGTCCACGTCTGCACAAGATTGTGAAAGCGCGAACTTGCTTTATACTTTAATTGGTTCCAACAAAGTTTACTCAAACACAGATTTTTCCATTAAAAATGTTAATCAATCCTTGATTGATAAAGTGTTTGAGGATTCAACCAGTAAGTTTTTGGGAAAGTCAAGCCCAAGAGTTATAGTAACTCAGTGTACTCCTTTCCCAAAAGCCAAAGTTCGGAAACAATATGGAAATCAAAAACTTCCAGTTCGACAAAAGCAAAATCACGCTAATCAAGGAAAGAGAAAGGGCAAACAAAGCCAAAACAAGAAAAAGCTTCAAAAGATAAACTTCGGGAAGTCTCGAGGGACTGATAAAAATGAATATTTTGAAAATAAATCCAACACAGATTTTGTTATGCAAAAGAAAATTTTGAAAAGAAACAGTCAAAACAACTACACACAACACACAAACTGTTGTGATGTAGGACCAAGTACCTCAAGATCATGAAGTTCATCATCAAGCTCCTACAGTTATGATACTCCGAGGTTTGTTGAGCGGAGATCATGTTTTGAATGCGGTGAGTATGGGCACATTGTCAGAAACTGTCCATATCTCACCAAGGGAAAGGTAAAAGTTGATGCCCCCCATGGTAACAGTTACCATAAAAGATCCATTTCACCAAAATAGGACCCTCGTCTTGTTAAACAATAGGAATTGAAAAAGAAAAAGAAACAAAGAAAAGAATTTGAAAAGGTTTTAAAACCAGAGGTTATCCAAACACAGTATGTTAAGTTAGAAGTTAAAAATGAAAAATAAAAACAGATTTGGAAACTAAAACCGATAACTGTTTCGGGAGGAGCTACATCAATTCCGAATCATCGGGAAATGGATGTCACAATTCTCGATGATGACGGACGACCAAAGTATGTGAAGGCTTGGGTCCCCCTCTCCAACGAATCTCTGAATGAGTGTGCAGGATATTCCAGGAGGAACTATTGATAGTCTTAGAATTGTTGTTAGTAGAGCGTCCATGCACAAGATCGACGACATAAGGCTCCGAAGCATTGTTACATCTAGGAGAATATTGTTGCCTTTGATGGAGAGAGGAGAAAATAAGAAAAAAAATGTCAGATGATGGAATGATGGTGAAAGAATGTGGTTGAATGAAGTTGAAAAATTCGACAAGATGAAAAATGTGCCAAAATTTGATTGTTGAAGGTTTTGATTGGGTCCTCGGGAAAGATTCCAATGAAAAGTACGCGCCTGCAGCACGTCTAAAGCTTTTAGAAGATTCATGGATTTTTCTTACACAAGAAGTTCAAAGTCCACAAGATAAACGTGTATGATACTTTTCTCTATGGTGTGATTGAAGAAAATGTGTTTGTTGAACAAACCTACTGGGTGTGCGGATACCTTGGAATGGATTGAACAACCTCACACTACTTCTAAAGGAGAAAGACGAAGACCTTTGCTGGTGCAAAAGAATGTGGAAGACATCATGTATGGACCGTCCAATGATGATGTATACAAGCTTTCCCACATGCTCTATTTGCCACTTACCAGTCGGACCCGAAGGTTTATCATCTTGTTGCTGTAAAGAGAATTCTCAGTTCATTGAAGTAGCTACAAAATCGACCTTGAAATCCACACCGGGTGGATATCCAGTTAGGGAGAGCACTCAGATTCCTGGCAATGCATGCAGAAATTGCAGGATTACAGTTTTAAATTTCTAATTTCTCCTATCTTTGTCGATATTTAAGTTGTTTTGCGAATTACTAACATCTCGTATAGTACTCTTTGGCCAGACACATTGATCTCGAATATCACCTCACACGTGATTGTTTCAATGTGAAACTCGTCAATGTTGTTTTGGTCCATACTGATTACCGACATGCCAACTGATTTTTTCAAAATTCGATAAATCATTTCTGATTAAAATTAGTTTTGGTAAACGGCATCGAGGTAAAACCATGAGTTAATCCAACATCGGAAAATCATTTTTGTAAATATTTGTTTGTGTTTTCTTAATTTCTCATACTTTTTGCATTTTAGGGGGAGCAAATTCGAAAATTACAAAAACATTGAAAAATTTAAAAAAAAATACAAAAATATCGAAAATTTTCAAAAACACAAAAACATTAGAAAAACAAAAATGAGTTTCCTGGCGAACAATATAGAAAATGATAGTACATCAGTGGTCTGTCGAAACCTCTTTAAACTTAAAATAAAAACGATAAGCAGCTCTATATAAGATGTATCATTAGGCTCACAATCATTTTAAAGTGTGCAGGGTGATATAAACTTAAATCGACTGAAGACCGTGTGGGAACCGCTCATTGGCATATGGTCTTGGTACCGAAATTTCGTTTGATAGATTGCCGAGGTTCTGAGATACGTGGTCTTTATGCTGTTTATCATCTGGGTATCGTGATTGTTTCTTTTACCGAAAACAACGGGGACGCAAGTCTAGAGCTTCCATGATACCATACATACGTGTAAATATCATACAAACATGTATATAATACATGATGCATTCGACCTCAATAAGTGATAAATAATCACATGTCCAAATCAATAAGTGATAAAATATCACAGTTTATCCGGGAGGCAAGTTCGTCTCTTTGTCGGTACGATGGTACTAACCTGTTCACGGACTTGCTCTTGTGCCCTTGATGCATCGAATATTAAGTTCCTCATTAATAAGTGATTTTATCACATAGGGCTTGTATTCATCCTCAAAATAAGTGAGTATCTCACATCATATACGTTGAAAACAGATGATAAACGGTATACTCACCAGTAAGATGAACTCTCGTGCATACCTTGATACGGGAATGTGTCGTGTGTGGATGAACACAAGTTGGTAAGTATAAATCATACCTTAACGTAACCCCTAATCGCGAGTACATCTGCTAAGTTGAGCTTACGTGGACAACAATACTGATAATAATTATAGGATGCTTATCTTAATATTAACTAACTGAACAACAAGGGTGTTTTGGCATGACGGTACACTGTTATGATTCTCTTACCCTCGATACTCGCAAAAAGAATGTCTGTAAATATTTATTTAATACTTTCAGTTTCTGCATCTCTGTATATATTTATTTACTGCTTTCTGTCTTTAAATTTGAAATATTCAAAAATTCCAAAAAGATTTTAGGTGTGTTTTAATATAAACTTTATAAAAGCCAAAAAGATTTTATTTCTGTTTTATTTTCGATTGCCCGATGTTGGATCTTGAGTCTTTTTCACCTAAAACCTGATCGAAACCTAAAACAACTGCATCTTCATAAACGGTCAAAATTAACAAGTGAAAGTTAAAATCTAAAATTGATCAAATTTTTATAACTTTCAAACTGTTGTCGGTCGTTGTTTGATTGAGAGTTGGTCATATGTGTGTCGTTTGTTTATATTGACTATATTCCAAGCGGTTGTTCTCATTACACGTTTAGCTTTCTTTTATGTGCAGATGCATCATTCGAACCAGCTAAAGGCGAAGAGAACGTGTTAGATGACGAGCTTTGGATGAAGACACACATGGATGCAATCAAAGGATCAAGATGATCGAGTCACTGCTGACCACTCATCCACACCAAAAGGATCTGTAGTATTGAAGATCAAAATATTCACAAGCATCATTCAAGGGGGAGTTTGTTGATACACACCCTGTCCATGACACGTGAAATCTTTAAAGATCTGACAATCTATGTGAAGAATGGACCTCACGAGCAGCATCCAAGGGAGAGTTTGTTGATGCACTTTGTGGATGTGGCTCGGTTCGGTTCGGCTCAAGATTAACGTCGTGACATTCCTCCGTCGTGCGCCCCAGAGATCGACACAAGAAGCACGAAGAGCCGCGAACAGTCATCACCATGATGATGTCATGACATTTGACCAAAATGCATGAAACATGAAATCTAGCATATCATGCAATGCATGAAACGTAGAATTCCCTTAATGGGCTTGTGTTCATTGTTGGACCTAATATCCAACGAACAATCTCTGCCTGGATGAAGACTTAATACATTCCAACGAAGACTACATGTGACGAAGGCTCAAGGTCCATCAGGTCAATACATCAACGAAGAGTAAGAGTTCGTCAGTTGTATCCATGAAGACTACTAGTCTTCGTGGGTTTGCACACTGTTCGTGGCCTAGTAACACTCTTCGTAGTGTTACTGGGTATTAGTCCTATATATACAGATACTAGTTCCACAATTCAAGAGGGAGAGCACACCAGTGAGTTTGAGAGAGCATTTTCTTGTATAATCTTTGTAACCAAACTCTGCTGAAAGTTAATACATGAGCTTTTAACTGTGAAATCTTTTGTGTATTTGTGTGTTCTTTGGCTTGGTTGCATACCCGCTTGGATTCCGCACTTGCGGGTGTGTTCGGTAACAAGGAGAAGGTGTTCTAGATCCTCCTCTAGTGGACCTACACTTAGTCTAAAAACCAGGTTATAATCAGGGGTATTTTTGGCATTAAATTATTATGAGGTTTATAAATTATGTTGTAAACTGCCTCTGGTTATCACTACACAACAGTTATGCCAAAAATACCCCTGGTTATAACCATATTTTTAGACTGAGTTAGGCAATGTGATCAAAATGGTAAGAAAATGGAAAAGTCAGGGACCCAGAGGAGAAAAAAAAACTATTTGGACTAAAATGGCAATTTGGACCAAACCTCAGGGACTAAAATGGCAATTTACTCTTGTTTAAACATAACTAGTTAAATTACCTCACGCGTTGCGGTGGGAATTCCACCGGTATTAGTTCTATTTTGTCTATTACGGTATGGATAAGGTACTGACACTCCGAAAAGAATGAAGTCATGATATGCTAAAAGGATGCCTACACGTATTTTACATCTTTCGAAAACTATAAAGAATAAATATACCGGTTCTGAATGTACTTATACTGGTACCGAAGCTCTATATATATCATATATTAAATATTTAAAAATAGCTTGTTAGACTCATGCTTCGCAACGGCTAAAATTGTAAACAAATAAAAAGAATAAAATTAAGGATGTCGCAATTGTATGTATATTCATGGAGATGAGTGTCTAGAAACACCAAAGCAAACATGAAATTTCCCCGCCCAATACGGCGGGAATTCAATATATGTCTAAAGAATAAAAAAACTTTTTACAATAGTATCAAACCTAACTAAATAAAAGTTACAACCTTAAAATTGTGTGTTACAAAGTTACCTTATAATTCAATTTCAAAACGAATTAAAAGAAATGAGTACAATTTTCTAAATGTTAAAAGAAAATAAAATGTTCTAAATCATTATAATTCAATTTCAAATAAACATATGATAAGTTGATAACTATGAAACAGAAAAACATACATTTGTTACAGCCATGAAAAAAAAATTATGCACTCTCTTACATAGTTTAAAAACTATAAAACAACACACAATTCCAACGCAATGGTTTACAAATAACTAACACTTCAATAACAAGCTTCTTTTTTGCAGGGATAACAGTTGCAGGTTTCGTCTTTGTCATATCTCCTCCCTTGGTGTTGTTCTTTTGGTAGCTAACTTGTTGCGCTTTGTTTACTAAGCTTTCCACAATCTCCGTAGACTATGGTTGTGTATTAAACCAAATACCTTTAACATTTCACAAAGGATGATATGTTAGGTTATATACAAGTGGAGTTCTTCACATATCATCAAATGATGTGTGCGACTCCAACAATGTCCTCGAACTTCCACCTATTTTTCATTATTATTGTTGGGTAATTTACATAGTTTGCGATGGCTTGGTTAACAAATATCCTAGAACATAATCTTAAATTTCATGGTTGTTGTAGGCATAATTTCAATGTGCGTGTGGATGGGCATAACTTGTATGGTGTGGGCAAATATGGGTTACATTAGAGGCTACATGCATGCCCGCCTAAGACCATACAGTGTGGGCGTGGAAATCTGGCGGAGGCGAGTCCACGCCCACAAAACCACCCTGTGTTTTTCGTTTTCCACGGTGTTGTGTGTGGGACGGGGGATTCATCATCAGCGTGGGGAGCAATTAGGTTAGTGATGTGGTGCGAGTTGGTTGGTGGTTTGTGGTAGGAGGTTTGTGATTGGTTAGTTTTTTTCAACACTTGGTGGGGCCCTTTCCACGCCCAACACCACCCCTTTCTTTTTTACCACGCCCTCTTGCTTACGTGGCTGTTACATGGCGCTAACGCCCTCTCTTCATGCCCCTCGTCCAATTAGTTCCAATGTGATTTTTCCTTTCATTTCTATATAAATTTTAAGGGTTGGTAAATTTTATCTCCACTTATCCTTAATTAGTTTTCTCTAACAATTTCTATTGCAAAACAAATTGCATACTACGTATTGGATTCAAACATAAATCTTTTTTTTAACATCTAAATATTAAACAGGTACTTGGTTTCAAAGCCAACCCTGAGCAAGGTCGGGGTGAGCACCAGCTCAGGGCCCAAATCGATATAGGACCCGTAAAATTTTTAAGATTATATTATATAGAAGGTTTAAATGAGAACGCTAAATATTGAGAGAACCATGAGAACAAATGAAAAAGCCGCGAGAACTTGGTGAAAAACAATTCAAATTCAAAAAACATTTCTACACTTATAATTATTATTCGAATACAATGTTAGAAATTTAATTTACACGTTTAAATTTATGTGAATTCGTAAATAAAGAAAATTTACACATGTGTAAGTTTGCCATTTACACATATGTAAATTTGTTATATTTACACATGTGTAAAAATTCTAAAAAGAGTGATTTTGAAAGAAGAAATGAATTATTTGATGTTGTAAATTCTTTTTTTTTTTTGATGGTGTATCTTAATTAGAATGAGGTTTGTATTAAAAAATTAGTTTTGATTGGTTTTTTCATTCGTTCTCACGGTTCTCGCAATATTTAGCGCTCTCAAGATAACCCTCCCTTATATATATATATATGTATGTATATATATATATATATATATATATATGGGAGGGTTTAAATGAGAACGCAAAATATTGTGAGAACCGTGAGAACAAATGAAAAAATCACAAGAACTTGGTCAAAAACAATTCAAATTCAAAAAAAATTTCTACACTTATCATTATTATTCGAATACAATGTTAGAAATTTAATTTACACGTTTAAATTTACGTGAATTCGTAAATAAAGAAAATTTACACATGTGTAAAAAATCTAAAAAGAGGTGATTTTGAAAGGAGAAATGAATTATTTGATGTTGTAAATTCTTTTTTTGATGTTGTATCCTAATTACAATGAGGTTTGTATTAAAAAAAATGGTTTTGATTGGTTTTTTCGTCCGTTCTCACGGTTCTCGCAATATTTAGCGTTCTCAAGATAACCCTCCCCTATATATATATATATATAACAAAATCTTAAAGGGCCTGGATTAAATAACAAAAAACGTTAAAAGGTCCTTTTCAGTTAAGAGTTTTGGATTTGTGGCCTAATTTGCCAATCAAATTTGTAGAGGGCCTGAATCATGTTAGGAAGCCCAACTGTGAAAGTGTAATGGATTAAGGAATGGCCCAAATCAATACACAAAACTAATTCAAAACGCAATTAAAAATTGATGGGCGAAGGCAGTAAAACAAAGAAACCGAACGTCCTTAACATCATTATCACTAACTTCCTTAGCATCATTATCACTAACTACCTTAGCATCAGTAGCATTGGATGGAAGCTCAGATGTTTGGATTAATGTGACATGATACTATAAATCAGCATCCTTTGCTTCATCACTAGCCTTTGTGCCACTTGATTCTCCAACTTCCTATGCCTCATTGTCATCTTCATGCCAACATATTGATATGATAGTACTGCTTTGTGATTGACTGAATCTTTGAACATTTGATGCCCCATTTTCCAAATACACGTTAAGATACTGGTGACCGTCCCTTACAAATGCAAGCAGTTTCTCAACATCTTCATCATTACTTATTAATATCAGTCCATAATCTAGGTCATCGGCTATAGGGTCACATAAATGGAAGTAATGAGGGACATCATTGTGACACCTGTTCCTCCACGGCCATCAAACAAATACCAAATCAATGAAATATTGTATTTCATATTTGGGATTTGTATAAATATGTGTATCATTTGCACATATCAATTCTTGTTCGATTTCGAGCTCTAAATCGCTTTATGGAAAGTTATACGTGAACTGATGCGTAAACATAATCAGTTTAACACGACAAACACTTCGGGATTGTGACATATACTTAACATACCTTAAATGACCTTTACATAACTTAGAAATAAGTTTTGGAAGGTTTGGTGTGTCGAAATCAAGTTTATTCGCTTACAGAGACTAATTTCGACAAACTGCAAAAGTATGCCGATTCGTACTGTAACAAACATTCCGGAACATGATCATAAGTTAAACATACCCTAAATATCCTTAACATAGCTTAGAAATAGGCTTTGAGGGGCTCGGTGTGCTAAAATAAACTTTTAGATCATTCAGGGACTAAAAGCGTTAAAAAGTGCATAAGTTTGCACTTTCGCGCATATCTTACGTTCTGAATACATCCGGACGTCCAAAAATATATGTAATCATTAAAATATTATATTTTAGTGATTGGCATGATAAAATTCCATTCGTCGCGTAACTTGGATCGTTTTTCGCGTCCGTTCGTGTTTCGTCGTAATTAACCGAATAACGTGATCGTACGGCCAAACGAACCAACATCCGACATATTTTTGAGCATATTTTAAGTTCCCTATACTTTAGCTTCATTTTAGAGCCTTGAAATGGGGTTAACGGGGTTTAGAAGCATCAAAAATGGCTTAAAAGTGTTGCAGGGCCCATTTCTGCCATTTTGGCAAAGTTTCTGGAGCTGGCACATGGTGGCGCTGCGCCACCACCATAAGGCTTTGCCGTGACGTGACACCACGGCCTCATCTGGGCAGAAACTTCATTTTGGAAACCAGGTTGAACTTGGGGGTCTTTTGTGTAACTTTTCTCAATACCGTGTGATGGTTTTGGGCACCCGTAGTATTCCAAAACCATGTGCCCACATGGAGGGTCAAGATTAAAGCTCAATTATCGAGGAACGATCCTAACGGTTTTGAGAAATCTGTAAACACCCACTTGATTTTCACTTCTTCTTCACACATTTGATTCAAATTCAACTCTAAGTTGAAGCTCTCATCTATGAAGGCTTCATACCTGAGTTGTTCTTGATCAAATCTTCAAGTCTTGGACCTTTTGTAAGTTTTCCTTCATGCTTGTTCTTGTATTTCAAGCATGAAAGTCAAACAGTGTTTGACTTTCTGATTTTGACCTCGTTTTGGTCAACACGAAGTTCGTTTGAACTTCACAACGTGAGCGTAATCACGATGGTTATGGTCCCTTGTGACTATACCTACTGATTTCCACGTTAATTAGGTGTAGTGACGAATCATAGTTTCGGTCAAAATACGCGTTTATGCCTATTTTGCAACCAAACTATTCTTAGGTATCAAAACCCTTTGTTTTGATATCAAACTTGTTTTCTAACTTCGTTAACATGTTTAACTCGTCACTTTAGGTTTAGTGCTTATATAGGGTCGTAAGATAAGCGGTCTAAACAATCGCTTAGACATTCGAACCTGACCCGTTTGGTCGATCATTAGGATCCGACCAAACACATTAGGTGACCATAGTTGTATAGGGAATAACCTTCCGAGGTTATACCTTATGGACACTTCGTTTAGTTAGTTATATGATAGGTAGTTTATATGCCTTAGGAAAATGACCAAAATGCCCTTTTTACGCATAAATTCATTTTAAGCATATGTAACCTAAATTTACACATCTAAACTGATTAGGTAACATTATTAGACATGTTAAGGCATATAATACTTGTCATAGGACTAGTTAGGCGTTCCGAACGCGTTTTACGCGAACGACGCGTTAAAGTAGCGTAAGCTACCTAAACGGGTCGTAATGGGTCGTAAGCACTTAGGTTAGGTTTCGTTTTAGTATGTAGGTTTTGTTAAACCATATCATACGAGTTCCAATACTCATTTGGTATACGAAACCTCATTCTATCCGATCTTCCGATTTAGGTCTGGTTATTAACATAGTTACCTATATTAGGTGTCATTTGATTTCCGTGATCCCTCTAGCTTTGCTTGGTTGTTATTCAAGACTTCTAAGCATCCTCAAGTGAGTACATAGTCCCCTCTTTTACTGTTTTTCAAACATTTTGGGGTGAAACACATGTGCCTACTTGTTCCTTTCGTGCTTTTCATGTTTTTATATCATACTTGCTATGTTCATTAGTACACGTATACTACATGATTTCATTATGTTTTTGCTATGTGTGTCTATTTAGTGCATACTTAGTACATTGTTTTACATTACATTTTATGCTATGTATGTCCATTTAGTGCATACTTAGTACATTGTTTTACATTACATTTTATGCTATGTATGTCCATTTAGTGCATACTTAGTACATTGTTTTACATTACATTTCATGCTATGTATGTTCATTTGTTGCATACTTAGTACATTATTTTCATAAAACATGCTTACATTTGGTATGACATTTGGTTTGTTTAAATGGGACAAAAATACATTCATTAACATTGATCACGCCGTTCGTTAGTAGGTAGTGGTACCATAGGAATTGACAACTCCCATTTCTGAGATCCTAGGTTTGTTTGGGTCGAAGGAATGACCGAATTCGATATACATTGTTTAGATAAACCTTTAACTTCGTTTATGGGTTTATCGCCACAGTCGCTAGACTTGAGTGTATGCATTAAAACAATACCGCATATATGTTTGTATCAGTAAAGCATGCATTATTTTACAAAGCATAACTTTTGATTTATTCAAATACTTTTTTTGTGCATTTTTACATATGATTAAGTAGTCACTTTTTACTTATCATACATGACATTTGTTTACACATTACATGATTTACATTTGACAATAGACATGGTTTTTACATAAACATTTGACAATTGGTTTAAACAAGACATTTTTGGTGGTTTGTTTTGGTAAGTGATTTAGGTAACGAGGCTTGTGTAATATGATAAAAGCATGGTGGATACGCCGCTGGTACTTCCTATATATAAGTGCTTTTATGGTATTACATATCGTAGCGTTAGTTAAACCATTTCAAGTTAGACATAATACATATTACACTTGTATCACATTTTCATGAAACATTGTTTTTACAAACAACACATTTTATACAAACTCATTTTACTTGGTCATTTATTTATCTGTGCATCTTTCTTTTATATCGTCTGATTTCTTATCACTATTTGTATGATTTATAAAAGAAAACATTTTACAAGGTTCATAACTAACTTTTGATAAACATTTTCTTTAAACTTACAAGTCATGAATCCTAAATCAATAAAACCTATGTATCTCACAGGCATTTCTATGCCGACGCACCTATTTCCACATGTGTTTTCAGGAAATGATGCATAGGATTGATCAAGATACACTTAGGCAGACTTGGGCCTTAGTGACATTAAAAGATGCAAGACTAGTTAATTATGTTATGATTCCTTGTTTTAAGACATTGTAACCTCTATCAATTCAATAAAACAAAACTTAAATTGTCCATGTGTTATGAAACAATGATTCTGTTACAACACTCCCCGACGTTTCCGCCACGATTTGTTGTTTTGCGTGGTCGAGGTGTGACAATCATGGTTGAAACCTAGATTATTCCAAATCAACTCTAATTGTGCATAACCAAACTTATCACTGTCAAGCAAATCAAAGAAGTCTATGTTTTCATTCATATACAGTCGGCCAGGCGAATCTGTAAAACATCCTCCATGATACATGTGTACGGAACAATGTTTGATAATCAGTTACATTGCATGTTAAAGATCCCAATCATCGATAAGAAAAAACCTATAAAGTGTCAACGATCAAGGAGTGTTGTATGCGAACAGTTATCATCAATATTCTAGAACTTAATCTAAAACTTCATGGTTGTTGTAAGCGTAATTTCAATGTGTGGGTGAATGGGCAAAACTAGTATCAAATGGCAATCTGGGTGTGGGCTACGAACGATGCTTAATCCTCGTGTCAAGTACGAATAAGTAAGTATAAAAGGGTAGTTTTGTTGTAGTATTAACTGGTCATTGAATGTTTATAGTATGGGTATAATAATATGTTGACCCCTCTTATGAATATGAAAGTAATTAGTAGGAATTCTAGTAATGGGATGTTGGGACTTGCTTATGGTGAACAAAATGAAACATCGTATATGATATATGAATAGAATGAAATAAATTGGACTATTTTGAATAAGTAAAAACATGAATGTATTATGTTTAATTAGAAAGATAAAAACAAGCCGTAAAATTAGATCTATACGAGCAATAGTATATGTTTTGAATGAATTCGATGAATGAACCGCTAGTGATGATGTGTGTTAGGAACTAGTGCTATAGAGTGAAAGCGACACTAATAAGAGCTCTGGATAAGATTCCGACTTTTTATGTTATGGTGAATGAAATTTACTATATTTAAGAAGGTAGGGACAATGCATACAATTATGTTTACTTTGCTAGAAACTAGCATTATACTGAAGACGACACTAATAAGAACTCTGAGTCGGGCTCTTGGAGTTAGAAGGTCGTCACCGAGGCGGGCTCGTGATCAAGTTGATATGGTTGGAAGAAAATATAGTTAATGTTAAGTGGAAATGAACAAGGTTTCGGTGAGGAAACCTCCTTTAAGGGGGGTACACTTGTAACGCCCCAAAACTCGAATTGTTTAATTCGCTAATATGTGTCCATATTCTATAGTATGAAATAAAATAACTAGGCTATTTAACCTAGTTAAATGTATGGTAAAAATTAGTAAAGAAGGAAAGCTGTGTCAATTATGTTTTAGTAACAAACAAGAGGGACTAAACTTGGTAAATGGGGTTAAGTTTAATAAATTAGCCTTGGGTGTAGTGTTTGTGGATGTATTCTACATGGAGAGAAAGAAAGGAGAAAACCCTTTCTTGAATAAAGATGCAATTCAACCCCAAATCAAGGCCCGAATCAAATGGAAAACGTTGTATGAATGAAGACTTCTCACCATCTAGCTTGAACAAACATGTGGTAAGTTGTAATTTTTTATTTGGAGATTTTGTATGAAGTGGGTTTATGATCATTCTATGAATTGTATGAAATTGAGTATGAAGATGTGTTAGAATCATAAAAGAGGACTTGAATTATGAATTATTTTAAGTAATTTGATGATTGAAGTTGAAACCCACCATTGATGGTGAAGGTAGTAACATGGGTGAATCACCCATGTCCAAATCCTGTGCAAATTCGATTGATTATGATGAATATGATGAACTCTTGCAAGTCAGGTTGAATATGGCATGAAGTTAGTTTGATGTTTTGTTGTGTTGATGATTGAAAAAATAAGAACTTGGAAGATTATACATGAATAAGTTGTACATTGTGCATTAAATGGTGTGCGCACACCAAGTGTTTGATGAAATGCATAGTATAAGTTAGAATGTGAAATAAAATGCTAAACAATGAATGAATATTAGTTGGGTGTGGTAATGACATGATTGATGATAAGTAAACTTGAGAATATGTATTGAAGAAGGATTCCGTAAGAAGGTGTAGTTGATGGTATGATGGGGTAGAATTACGCATTAGAACTTGTACTTTATGCTTGAATGATGAATGTGCACTAAGTATATAACATATAAACTTGCTAGTAAAGAATGATGTTGTGATTATGTTAACTAGACTAACCTTGCATGTGGTTGTCAAATGTGAGATAATGAAAGCATTAGCATGTGAAATTATGTGTATGTGAATGTGTATGTGTATATAATTAGGTGATCATGTGGTTGTAAGCATATTACATCATGAGTATGAAATGTATATAGTGTCATTAGTATAGCCTAATATAATGACAAAGATATATGAGGTTAAGTCGAAAGTTCATATGTTAAACCGTTGACTTCTGAAAGTCAACTGCGCATAAGAAGCATGCTAGACTTGTTGTCACATTGTAAGATTATAGAAAGTCATATGGTACGTGATATATCAATATGTGTTATATGGGATGACATGATGAATTATATGAGTTTGAAAGGATGTGATTTTGGGTATATGCCTTATGCTTGTCAGAATTGACTAATGAAAGTTAAATGTGAGATATGTGTTGATACATATTATGTGGACGCGACTCGGTTCGGTTCGATTCGGTTCGGTTCAACTCGGTTAGGTTCGGCTCAAGCCCGACGTCACGACATTCCTCCGTCGTGCGCCCCAGAGTTCGACACGCGAAGCACGGAGAGCCGCATGCCTTCCCGAGGCACCACATCACCATGACATCATCATCATGATGTCATGTAGAAGAATATGCATGCAAATATTGAAACAATTTCCACCTTAAGACAATATCTCCACACCGTAGGGACTTCCTAGCCACCGTAAGCTGGATGCAATTTCTAGTAATGCGGGACTCGAAAAATACACAATATTGTTCCTCAAAAGTTGGTTCGTGTGTGTGTAAAAATCATTAACTAAAACTAGTGACAAAATTAATCATTCTAAGATTCTGTTTTTTTAGTTTTTTAAAATATGCAGCTTAATAAACCACTTGACACATGACATGTTACAATATTATTAAATATTTCATATTTGTCCTCTACCCCTTCTGTGATTAATCTTTCTTTCTTTAACGTTTTCGTTAGTAACTACTAATACATATACTTGTGCTTGAAAAAATGAGTACAATTTTCTAAATGTTAAAAGAAAATAAAATGTTCTTAATCATTATAATTCAATTTCAAATGAACATATGATAAGTTGATAATTATGAAACACAAAAAATACATACATTTGTTACAGCAATGAAAAACATTTTATGCACTCTCTTACATAGTTTATAAAGTATAACACAACACACAATTCCAAGGCAATGGTATACAAATAACTAACACTTCAATCAACGAGCATCATGTTGGTAAGAACTTATCTAATCTTTATTCTTCACATTTTTAACCACTTTGTAGACGGAACTTGTCATAAACTCACCCATCCTGGTGGAAACAAGCTTCTTTTTTGCAGGGAAAATAGTTGCAGGTTTCATCTTTGTCATATCTCCTCCCTTTGTGTTGTTCTTCTGGTAACTAACTTGTTGAGCTTTGTCTGCCATTGAATTTATCTTTGTTTGCAAAGCTTTCCACAATCTCCGTAGACTATTGTTGTGTATTAAACCAAATATACTTTTAACATTTCACAAAGGATGATATGTTAGATTATATACAAGTGGAGTTCTCCACATCTCATCAAATGATGTGTGCGAGTCTAGCAATGTCCTCGAACTTCCACCTATTTTTCATTGTTATTGTTGGGTAACTTACATAGTTTGTGATGGCTTGGCGAACAAATATCCTAGAACATAATCTTAAATTTCATGGTTGTTGTAGGCATAATTTCAATGTGTGTGTGGATGGGAATAACTTGTATGGTGTGGGCTAATATGGGTTACATTAGAGGCTACATGCATGCTCGTCTAATTAGTTCTAGTGTGATTTTTTCCTTTTCATTTCTATGTAAATATATTTCAATGGATTTTTTAAGGGTTGGTAAATTTTAATTCCCCTTATCCTTAATTAGTTTTCTCTAACAATTGCAATAGCCAAACAAAGTGCATATATACTACGTATTGGATTCAAACATCAACCTTTTTTTTACATTTAAATACCAAGCAAGTACCAGTGGTTCAATCAGTGCTTCAACTCACCTTCAATCCTAGGTCAGTAGTTTATTTTCTTGATATATTTTGGATTTTTGAATTTCCTCGTATCTATTGTTGCCAATAAAGAAGAGTTTATTATTTTGTTTTGTTTTTTTGTTTTTTTTTTTTTTTTGTTGTCAATTTTGTGACCTAATTCCTGCATGTAATGTTTCCCTTCCTCTTCCTCTCATCCTTAGTTTTGTCTATGTAACATGTTTAGTTTCTTATGCGAAAAAAAATAAATAAATAAATAAAATAAATTGATCAGTTTTAGTCTTTTAAACATTTTTGTTAGATACAATATATCAGATAAAATGTCTAAATGAAATCTTGGTGTATGTATGAACTCAAGCGATATCTTGTCAGTTGGATCTCTTTCTTCGTGATGATCTTATGTAGAATGTTGCATATAGTTTGCCCTCAGATATATATACTTTTATATTGTTTTCTGTAGTAGTTTGAAAACAAATGTATCTTGTTTTAAATGCTTTAATCACTAGTTTATCTTACAGTTTGTCAAATTTCTATTTGGCTCCAAATGAGAAGGAATTATGATTTGTCCTCTAGTCATGAAATTGATGCATTAGAACTTGCAATTGACAAATGATGGTGTAAAAGTAATTTAAGTTTTACCTATTATGGTTATTTAAGTAGGTAAATAACTTCTGGGCTTATGATAACTAAACATAAAAATATATATATTATCAATATGTTTAGAATAATGTTTTAGTTTATAAAATATTAATGGGTATGCTTATAAACCAAACTGATTAAAGTGATGAGTTAATTTATTGTTATGTTTACAAACAAAACTTTTAAAAAAAATATAGGGTAATATATTATCAGCGTGTTCAGAATAATGTTTTAGTTTAATATATTAATGGGTATGCTTATAAACCAAACTGACTAAAGTAATGAGTTAATTTGTTGGAGTGTTTGTATTTTATATCATGGAAAAATTACAAGTTTTGTCCTTTATCTTTATACCACTTTTCAGGCGGTGTCCTTTTTAACGAATGTTGACAGCCGGTGTCCTTTACTAGGTATTTTGTTGCAAGTTTAGTCATTTACAGCCAACCCAGTTAAAAAACCCTTGTTAATGCAGATTTTGTGTCCGATACTTGTCGAATAGATTAGATTTATTTTATGCTGAATTTGTAATAGTTAGTGAAACGGTCTAATGAACATGTATAGACCCGCTCGTTTGAAGTGGTCAAACGAGAGGGTTATTTTTTTGACCGTGTGTGTTTGAAAGACAAAGGGGTGTAGCTATAAATAGCAACCCTTTGTCATTTCAAACACTTGGAAGTTTTAGAGGTTTGAGTCCTCACAGGGAGAGATCACCACTTGGTCTCTCCCCGGATGTGTACTCCTTTGGTATGGTTCGGTTAGCTTGTTAATCGGGCCGGTTTGCTTTGTTATGTTATCAAATCTATACAAATAAGTATTTCACCCATCTCTATTCTTCCCGTCTATGAACATAATCATGATAATCACGGTTTCGGTCACGAAACACGGTCCTACAATTGGTATCAGAGCCATGGTACCCGATTTAGTAAATCTAACAATTTGCTAAGTCACATGTGCTCTAGATCTGTGATTTTCGTGATTTTTGTTCAAGATCTAAAAATGGTGAAAACCCCAGATCCGGACCGAAATATTCGGGTCTAGATGAAACAGAACATATACAAGAGTTGGGTTTTATGTTTTACACCTAAATAAACAAGTTTTCATCATCAATTATGATCTATACAATGATTTTCGTCAGATCTGGAAACGAACAGTTAACTGTCTTCTTGAGATGAGTATTGTTTTGGTCAAAAATTACCGAAGCAATTTAGTGATCAAATTAGTTAAGTGAGGTAGTGTGCTAAAATTATGTGTGAAAAATATGTTAATCAGATTAATTGGAAAAACAGTTTCAGGATACGGCTCAGTATATAAAGCTGTATCTTTGATCAAACAATGAGCGAAAAAGTAAAGGTTGACACGTGATGTACGAGGAAAGCCCTTGATCAATCTAGATCGCCGGCACAAAACCTCGGGAGCTGACAATCGCAGCTGCCTTGTTCTTCTATTGCTTCAAATATCAGGATAGAGTATAGGATGTAGAGCGAATCAATCTAGGTGTTACAATGTGATTTGAATACAAGTGTTTGTGTGTAGTGTTTGTAGAGAGCTAGAGAGTAAGTGTTTAAAAATGTGAAAGTTGCGTGCCTTAATCTGATCCGCCCCCATCTATTTATAGTAAAACAAATATAACAAACTATCCTAAATAACCGGGATCCAGCGAATATTCCTCACTCGAACGTTGAAGACCTAGTCTTTCGGGTTCAACGTCTCTCCCATAACAAACATGCCCGAGTCTTGAGGAGATGAAGTCCATCTGACCGTTAGCAAACCCCAGCCTTTAACCTACACGTGGTTAATTCAATCAACCTCAGGATATCGCCCAGGATGTCAGCAATATCCCGTCCAGTATCCTGGTCACAAATAAACAATTAAAAGCAGGATATTGATCAAGATATGTACGCTCAGAAAATGACCCATAACAATTGTCCCCAAATATATCTGTTGGTATACCAATCCAACGGATATATTTTAAAAGTTTTATCTCATCAATTAAGGCAATTAAATCTAGACGACGGTCAAAATCACATCATAACCTCCAACGCGCTTTTAACTCGATGGGGATCCACAATGCCCCTATATCTTCTCTCTTCTTGTTTGAAAAGCAGATATATTCAACAGAGTCTCCAGGTAATTCCCTACTTCTTGTTCATCTTTTATCAATCTTTCTTTCTTCATCTGCCATGGCCACCAGGACTCATTCCCAAACCGGTGAATCATCCGAGACTTTTACCCAGTAGAATCTTCTCAAAAATCCTGAGAAAGAAGTCTGTGCCTTTGATAATGCAGACATAGCGGCTTTGAGAGCTTCCGGTGCTTTTCCTGATAACACAGTCTTTAGACCGTTCGATCGGTCAATTCGATCGGATGTTTCTTCCACAGATTGGATTTGCTTTCCAGCATACCCTTTTTCGCTGGGTCTTCGATACCCCTTTCCCGAATTCATGATGCAATTCTTCCGGACCACCGGCATCTCTTTTGCCCAAACCATGCCCATGGTATGGAGAGTATTAATCGTACTTAACCAAATCAAAAACCTTCACTGTCCCGACCTTTGTATCGAGGATCAGCCAATCTCTTATCGCCTCCGATCCCACGGATCCAGCCGGTTTTTGCTTTTTTCGACTTCCAACAAACCCCTTATTCTTAAAGCTACTAAAAATGAAGACGGATGGCAACGCAAATTCTTTTTCGTCAAACGAGACTCCATTGCTGAGGGTGCCAGCCTTTCGGTGGAGTGGTTAACCACCGGTAGGGTCATAAATGTTCTCATGTACCTTTAGATTTTTATCTTTTACTAATATCCTTCTTTTTTATTCTTATGCAGTAAATTTCAAGGAAGTAGCTCCCCCTACCGCTGAATCAGAGGAAAGAATCAATACTGTTTACCAATTACCTGCAATAGACAGGAGTTTCACCACACACATCCCGAGTTCCAGTCAATACTCGTCATCTGAAATGTCTGGTAAGGACTACTTTTAAAATAGTTAGTTAGTATAGCATAATAGAATGAAGAGTAATAATAATGTAAAACTTTTTCCTTTATGCAGCACCGGCTAAGATCCCTGAAGTCTTTGATCTCGACGAGTTGGACAGCTGTTCTGATCAGGTTCAGATCAAGAAGGAACCCAATCCTAAGGCCACAGCCTCATCCAAACCCAGTGGTTCCAAAGCCATTGTCATCACCAAACCCTTGCCAACTACCAAGCCCCGGAGCTCCAGCTCTCGTAAAAGGAAAGAGCCCGATTCCCCCGTCATCTCTGACACTTTTCCTTATGAGAAGCACGGGTTCATCGAAGCTAGCGGGTTTATGACTTCCTTTCTTAACCAAGTTAGTATTCTCAAACCACATCATGCAGCTTATATCATTTACAAAGATTTATCAAAATTAATACATGTCCTCTTACTTTCGCAGGGTCTTGAACGTCTGGTTCATCTATATCAAGAATCATGCGGGCTTAACAAGACGCTTGAATCCAAGTTAAAGGAAGCAGAAGTCACGATTTCCGATCAAGGCATGATTGCAGCCGCCAAATCTCGTCATTACAAGGAGAAGTTCAAGGCTATGATTCAAGAACACCTGACTGCTCTCAACAAAGCTACTCTTCAAGCCCAAGCCGATCTTGAAGCTGCCCATGCGCAACACGAACGGGATATGGTCACCTACCGGGATAGCCTTAAGAGTTCCGTCGTCGCTTCTCTTCTCCAGGCCAGGCTGAAGATGGCCCATGAAGCCAAAACACTAGGTTTTGAATGCCCTTCTTGGGATGTTGGTGCCTGGGAAACAAAGCTAAAGAATCTTGGCGGCATTTCTACCACACCAGCTGCCGAAGGATCTTCCAAAGTAGCTGAAAAAGCTAACGATGCTGAGAGGGATGCTGAAGTGGATCCTGAGACGGACGCTGCTGAAATTACCGCGAACGAAGATGGCACTGCCCCCTAAAACTTATTTCCTTTTGTTTGAACAATTTTATGTCTTAGGAACAAATTTTATTTCCGTATCAAAACAATTTGATAGCCGAAGGTGGATGTGTCCTGAGTTTCAGGATGAAGTCTTTGGTTATCAACTAGTACCGTTTATTTCCAATAATTTCATCTTTCATTTTTCTTGCTATCACTTCCTGTCCTTCTTATTACAGACCTTAGTTTTGCAAAATATACTCAGTGATACATTACGAAAACTTGTATTAAATAGAACTTCTAAAAATTCAATCACCTTTAAGGAAAATTAAAAGATAGTCCATTTTAAAACCTGTTTTGACGATACTTGCTTTACCAAAGTTTCAAACCAGTACCAGCTTCAAATATCTTAATCAAATATCCTTAAAAGTATTTCGAAAATATATTTTGAAAATATATTCCGACAATTTATCCTAATCAGGATGTTTAACCTTTTACCAAACATAGTATTGTTAAAAAATTAAACAACATTTACAAAGGAAAGATCATATCAGGAATAGGGTATAACCCTATTCTCAAACTTCAATGCCCTTGCAACTCTTCCAATAAAGATGTCCCCTGTCTGAGATACTCAGTGTATTAGGTCTGAGCCTTTCCCTTTGAGCTTTACACCATTGCCTTAGTAGGAATGTCCCCTGTGTACAATGTCTTCAAATACTTAGAAATCTTCTGGATATCAGTTCCCATTGTGTAGACAATTTTTCATGTTACAGGGGTAAAACCCAAAAAATGTATTGGGGATGAATCCCTCATATCCTGGGGGAAATCCCATATTTTCATGCGCTACAGGCGGGAGTGTATAAACTCCAAGACTTAGAAAGGTGAAAACCTTTAAACCTTAGAGAGTATGAAAATACCCTTTCGTGAGAGAGTGTGATCAATCCTCATATACCTTTAGGATTCAGGATATAGCCAATAGTAACGAAATTGTCAGCCACTTTTACATGGACTGGTCTCGCCACCTTGAACTATTCCCGAATAACTTGCGCTCCAGGCAGGGTGTTTAAACCCAATTCGGAAGAAAGGTGAATACCTTTAAACCTGTGAAGGGATCAGGATCCCTTATACGTGAGAGAGGGGGCCAATCCTCTAATCTTCCAAAGTATCCTGAGTGAGCATCCTGGAGCTATATCCCGAAGCATATACTGCAAACATCCTTAAACTAAGGTGGGTGTTAGCTTGGCTAACACCCCTCCGATGCTTAATTTAGTATTGGGTTTCAAAGATCAAATCAAACATATTTAAAAGAGATAGAATTCATACCATCTTGAGTTAGAAATTAAATTCTAAACCTAGTTGAAATAAAGTTTAAGGTGTATAGCATTCCAAGATCTCGGTAGCATATCCCCCTCCATATTCTTGAGTCGGTATGCACCTTTTCCTGATTCTGATTCAATCTCATATGGTCCTTCCCATTTCGGAGCCAGCTTTCCATCAGCAGGATTGGTAGTATTCTGAAAAGCTTTTCTTAACACCCAATCTCCAACTTTGAACCTTCTAATCCTTATATTCTTGTTGTATGTTCTGGATATCCTTTGTTGATATGCCGCTATTCTTAGTCGTGCTGCATCTCTTGTCTCATCAATAGTATCCAGCTCTTGGCATAGGACTTCAGGATTCTACTCAGGATTCCAGAGGTTGGATCTTGCTGTGGGTATCACCATTTCTGTCGGGATCACTGCTTCTGCTCCAAATACTAAGGAAAACGGGGTTTGACCAGTTGCATTTTTTACCGTCGTTCTATCAGCCCATAAAACAAAGGGTAATTCTTCTTCCCATCTTCCTTTCTTGGCCCCTAATCTTTTCTTCAGGTTGTTGACAATTATCTTGTTTGAGGACTCAGCTTGTCCTTTTGCATGAGGATGTACCGGAGTGGACGTAATCATTTTGATTCCCCAACTCTTGCAAAAGTCAGTAGTCCTCTTACTTATAAACTGAGAACCATTGTCACAGATTATCTCGGCTGGTACTCCGAATCTGGTCAGGATATTCCTCTTTATGAAGGATACCACTTCTTGATCCCTGACTTGGACAAATGCCTCGGCTTCAACCCATTTGGAGAAATAATATGTCATTGCCAACATAAAAACCTTCCCTCCTGGAGCCTTTGGAAGCTTTCTCACTATATCCATACCCCACTTCATAAATGGCCAAGGGGAAACAATAGGATATAATGGTTCAGCAGGCTGATGCAGTATGTTACTATGTCTTTGACATGCATCACATCTTCGAACATATTCTGTGGCATCTTTCCTCATTGTCGGCCAATAATATCCTGTCCTTAATACTTTTGAGAATAATGACCTGCCCCCAGCATGGTTACCACAATCCCCTTCATGTATATCCTGAAGTACTTCCTTGGTTTCAGGATCCTCCAAGCACCTCAGATATGGTCCTGCAAGAGATTTCTTATACAAAACATCATTTATAATAGTGAATCGTGATACCTTCATCCTAAAGGCTTTAGGATTCTCATTCTTTGGGATGTATCCTTGCTTTAGATATCTCATGATTGGAGCTATCCAGGACTTAGGATCCTCCTCAAGATAGCCATCATCAGGATCCTGAATACTTATTACTTCCTTATCCTGAGGATTCGTCGCAGGATATAGGATATGTAATATTGGTATCCGGGTTCCTTCCGGTATCCTGACCGATGATCCTAGATTTGCCAAGGCATCAGCTTCAACATTGTCTTCTCTTGGTACCTGTTCAAGTGTAAAAGTATCGAAATATCCTGCTAATTTTTTAAGAATTTCGAGATACCCGATTAACTTTTCTCCTTTAACTGCATAGCTTCCATTAAAATGATTAGTGATTAACAAGGAGTCAACATACACTTGCAAATTTTTAATATTCATATTCTTAGCCAACTCTAATCCTGCAATTAAAGCTTCATATTCTGCCTCATTATTAGTAGCAGGAAATTCACACCTAATAGCTTGGGGTAATATGTCCCCCTGTGGCGATTTTAGTAGTATACCTAAACCTACACCTCTTACATTGGATACACCATCAGTATACAATGTCCAGCATTCTAAGTTTTCTCCTAGCTGCTGTACTTCTAAATCTACTTCATTTTGAATGTCACTACTGAAATCAGCCACAAAGTCAGCTAAAGCCTGAGACTTTATGGCATTTCTAGGTTCATATACTAAGTCATAAGCACTCAATTTCACTTACCACTTGGCCATCCTACCTGACATCTCTGGTTTCCTAAGCACGTTTTTAACAGGATAATTGGTTTTAACATAGATCCTATGTGTCTCAAAATAATGTCTAAGCTTTGTCGATGCCATAACTAGGGCTAATATCAATTTTTCTAAATGAGAATATCTAGTTTCAGCATCTAGTAGACTTTTACTAACATAATAGACAGGATATTGCTGACCTTCATGGTCTTTTATAAGAACGGCACTTACAGCATTCCCTGATACAGCGAGGTATAGGGATAGTGGTTCACCATTTTCAGGCTTCATCAATAGAGGTACAGTCGAGAGATATCGCTTCAAATCCTGCAAGGCAGCTTCATGCTTTGCTCCCCATTCGAACTTCTTATTCTTCTTGAGGATCTCATAGAATTCTTTGCATTTTTCCGAGGATCTTGAAATAAATCTGTTCAATGCTGCTACTCGGCCTGTTAACCGTTGAATATCCTTCATATTCGAGGGTGATTTTATATCCAGGATAGCTTTAATCTGCTCCGGGCTTGCCTCTATCCCCCTTTTCGTCACCATATATCCTAAAAACTTTCCTGCCCCCACTCCGAAATGGCACTTAGCAGGATTCAGCTTCATGTTATACTGATCCATGATATCAAATGCTCCCTTGATATACTGTAGGTGATCCTGAGCCTTTTTAGATTTCACCACCATATCGTCAATATACACCTCCATGGTGTCCCCCAGCTTATCTTTGAACATCATGTTCACCAATCTCTGGTATGTTGCACCTGCATTTTTCAAACCGAAAGGCATAGCAGTATAGCAATATATACATGTTGGTGTCATGAAAGCAGTATCCTCCTGGTCCGAAGGCTCCATTTGAATCTGCTGAAATCCTGAGGATGCGTCCATGAACGTTAACATCTCATGCCCAGCAGTAGGCATCCACCATTGCATCGATATGAGGAAGGGGGAATAGGTCTTTAGGACAAGCCTTATTCAAGTCTGTGTAATCTACACAGACTCTCCATTTCCCATTTTTCTTCTGCACTACGACCACATTTGCCAACCATCTTGGGAACTTGACTTCTCTGATCATTTTGGACATTAACAATCTTTCAACTTCCTCTTGGATGATTATATTTCGCTCAGGAGCAAACTTCCTTCTTTTTTGCTGAACAGGCTTGAACGACCTGTCAATTCCAAGCTTGTGAGTAATAATGTCTTCGGATATACCTGTCATATCCTCATGCTTCCATGCAAACGTTGACATCCTGCACTTCAAAAAGTCAGTTAATTGTTTTTCAATATCCCGAGGGATACTGGTTCCGACGAGCACCGAGATATCAGGATTATCCTGATCCAGGATAACCTTCTTCACATCCTACTCCGAAGCTTCCAAGGTATCCCGGGCCCGCATCTTTAATTGCTATGCTGGATTAGGCTTGGTCGAGGATTTCATTGAGGATGTGTAGCATTCCTTTGCCTCCTGCTGATCACTATCAACTTTGACGACCCCCCAAGGGGTTGGAATCTTGAAGCATTGGTGATAAGTTGAAGGCACAGCCTTCATGTCATGGATCCATGGCCTGCCTAGTATGATGTTATAGCAGGATAAGGAATCCATCACACAGAAGCGTTGTATCGAGTTGACCCCTTCAACATATACTGGTAACTTTATCTCTCCTACAGTATTTCTAGCTTCTCCACTGAAACCAACGAGCACAGTGGACTTTGAAGTAATGTCCATCGGAGACACATTCATCATTTTCAATGTTTCCAGCTGAATTATATTGACAGAACTACCGTTGTCCACCAATATCTTGCGTACAAAATGGTTAGCCACATATAATGTTATTACCAAAGCATCATGGTGAGGATCCTGAACAGTATCCCTGTCATCACTATCGAAAGTGATCACTTTATCAGTTGTGAGGGTAGTCATCCTGACTGGTTTGTCTCCCCTTTCACTCTTAGCTTCCTTTGCATGTCTCTTAGCCACCGAATACGAAGTCCCACAAATATCGGATCCTCCTGAAATAAAGTTAATTATCTTGGCATCTGCTGGGGGTGACGCTGCTTGTTCAGGATCCTTCTCGGGATCCTGATCTTTATTCTTCTTTCTTCCCAGCAAGTCCTTCAGATACCCTTTGCTTAACAGGTAACTTATTTCTTTCCTTAAGGCAATGCAATCCTCGGTCATATGTCCGAAGTCTTCATGGAAGGCACACCATTTGGATTTATCTTTCCAATTGGCTTTCTGCTGGTTCTTTCGAGGCCACCTAGCTTTGTCCCCTAAACCCTGCATAGCATACATTAACTCAGGTATATTAACAGAAAAGCAGTATTCAGATAAGTCAAGATATTCTTCAGGATCCTCGTCTTCAACAGCATTCACTTTCTTGTTATCATTTCTGCCATATGGCTTAGAGCGGTATGGCTTATATGAGGATTCTGATTTCCTGTTGGTTGATTCATAGGTTGAGGTAGAATTCATCCTCTCTTGCATCTTCTTGTCATCTTCCAAACGGATATATCTTAAAGCCCTGTTACGAGCTTCGTCGAGATTCCTGCAGAGATCATTACAAGATCCTGATAAAACTGAGAATCCTTTTGTAATCCCATCTTAAAAGCTTGCACAGCTGTTGCAACATCAAGATGTGGGATATCCAAGGATTCTCGACTGAACTTGCTCACATAATCCCTCAAGGATTCCTGAGATCCTTGAGTTATCCTGTAAAGGTCACTGGTTAGTTTCTCAAAACTCCGACTTCAAGAAAACTGACTGTTAAATAAATTAACCAAATGAGCAAACGAAGTAATTGAGTGAGGAGGGACGTTTAACAGCCATTTTAAGGTTGATCCTATCAAGGTAGAACCGAATCCCTTGCATAAGCATGCTTCCTTGAGATCTGGAGGGATAGGATTGATTTCCATCCGTTCCCTATACTGGGCAATATGCTCTTCAGGATCCGTAGTCCCGTCATACAGTTTCATGTTGCGAGTCTGAAATCTTTTTGGGATTTCAGCATCACAGATAGGATACGCAAAGCGGGATATCTTGTGGCTGTCTTGGGGTACTTCCGGAATTGGCTGGACCACCCTAGGTACACTGGATATCATGTCCTTCAATTTCTGGAGCTCCCTGGTAAATGTTGACGTCATACCTGCATCCTGCAAAGACCCATTGTTGTTAGTAGCAAGAATATTATTATTTGACACATTACCGGTCTGAGGATTTTGGCCATATCCTGAAGCATATCCTGAACTCCTCACAGTTGATATCCTGACCGAGGAGGGTATCTCAGGGGTATGATTCTGAGAATGGCTTGGGACGATATTCCCCCTGTTATCCTCAGTGTACACAGCCGAACTGAAGTTCAAAGTTCTGGGTTGTAGTGGAGTCATGATATCCTCAGCAGATCTGCTCGAACCGGACTTCAGGAGTTGTATTTCCCTCAACAGGATTTGGTTTGTTTCCTGTTGCTGCCTCATTTGTTCCTGCACACTTCCAAATAAGGTTAGAATTTCATTGTTAGAAGCTAAAATCGGAGCAGATTCCTGAATACTCGGAGTAGGGATAATATCCCAGGATTGTGAAGAAGATGACATCCTAGGAGGAGGTGGTGGAAGCACCGGACTAGTAGTAGCAGAAGTTGTAGCAGACACAGTGGAGGAGCTCATGTTTGATCTTGAGGCCATTGTAAATAATGTGGCAAAAAGTTTTGAAAATAGAAAACCGATTAACGATTTCACAAAGATTTTATTAAAGAGAGCACCACTTGCCCCACGGTGGGAGCCAAATTGTTTTGGTCAAAAATTACCGAAGCAATTTAGTGATCAAATTAGTTAAGTGAGGTAGTGTGCTAAAATTATGTGTGAAAAATATGTTAATCAGATTAATTGTAAAAACAGTTTCAGGATACGGCTCAGTATATAAAGCTGTATCTTTGATCAAACAATGAGCGAAAAAGTAAAGGTTGACACGTGATGTACGAGGAAAGCCCTTGATCAATCTAGATCGCCGGCACAAAACCTCGGGAGCTGACAATCGCAGCTGCCTTGTTCTTCTATTGCTTCAAATATCAGGATACAGTGCAGGATGTAGAGCGAATCAATCTAGGTGTTACAATGTGATTTGAATACAAGTGTTTATGTGTAGTGTTTGTAGAGAGCTAGAGAGTAAGTGTTTGAAAATGTGAAAGTTGCGTGCCTTAATCTGATCCGCCCCCATCTATTTATAGTAAAACAAATATAACAAACTATCCTAAATAACCGGGATCCAGCGAATATTCCTCACTCGAACGTTGAAGACCTAGTCTTTCGGGTTCAACGTCTCTCCCATAACAAACATGCCTGAGTCTTGAGGAGATAAAGTCCATCTGACCGTTAGCAAACCCCAGCCTTTAACCTGCACGTGGTTAATTCAATCAACCTCAGGATATCGCCCAGGATGTCAGCAATATCCCCGTCCAGTATCCTGGTCACAAATAAACAATTAAAAGCAGGATATTGATCAAGATATGTACGCTCAGAAAATGACCCATAACAAGTATGGCGGCTGGTAAGAAACACTAGGGTTCCTGTTGATACCCTACGATGAAATCCACACTCCGACGAACACCCCAGTAGACGAAAACCCTCTGATTTCGTCAAACATGTTTCAGACGAAAAGCCTCTGATTTCGTCACATCTATCAGCGACGAAAACACTTCTGATTTCGTCACATCTATCAGCAACGAAAACACTTTAGATTTCGTCACATCTGTCAGCGACGAACACTTCAGATTTCATCACCTGTTGTTGGAATCGCAAAGATTAAAAAAAAGGGTTTGTTGGATGTTCTTGTTATCGCAGAAGACAAGAACGGCTGCTGTTGTTGTTCATCGCTGAAGAAGACATGGATGTCGATTGGATGTGTGAATCGCAGAAAGTGAAGATGATTTTAACGGCTGCACAAAATTCTGTTTTGGTGGTGGGTATTGCAGAAAGAACAAGAATGAGGGTAGATGTCTGATGGTGGCTGAATAAACATGTTTGTCAAGAAGATGATGTTTAGCGGCTTAACAAGAAAAATTGAAATTAGGTTTGCAAAAGTGAAAGGGGGTTTGGTCATAATTATTGAACTGATCCTTTTATTTTATTTATTGCATTTTTTTTTCTTGGCCACGAAATTCAAGGGATGACAGAGAGTTAGGGTGTAGGGAGTGGTTAAATACTTTGGACTGGCAAACCAAAAAACCGACTAATCAGAGCGAGCCATGTCAATCAGTCAAAAGTGTTTAAACTTTGGTGAAAAGTGTTGGCAATGGTTTAAACACTTGGTGAAGTGGTAAACTATTTAAAAAAAAGGAAAAAGTTGTGATTGGTTAAGATAGGAATGGACCCCACCCACAATACCCCCTTTCTCTCTCATTCCTCCCTTCCCCGAATCGGCTAACCTTCACCGAATTGGTGAAATTTGGTGACTAAAGTTTTGTTGGTGGTGGTGTTTACCGAGTGGTAAACTAGTTTGCCACTCCTTGCCGATCACCACTCCGTACAAGGGATATTGACTTTTGGGGTGGTATATTGCAGAGAGGATAGACACAAAGTGAAGTAGGTTTGTCTATAAAAAAAATGAAAGGTTCTAGATGAGGAAGGTGATGTCGACTGGTTGTTGACTTTTGGGGTTAATTTGTTGCCATCAAATGAAGTGGTCTGTAAATGCATATTGGGCAATTTTTTGGGCCATTCACTTTTGGATTTAATTAGATGCCATCTAATTAAAATGGGCCGTGATATTTTTTTGGGGGAAGGATGTATCGCAGAAAGGTGGGGAAATGGATATTTATTTATGGACATACAATTTATTTGTGGATTTTTATTTGTGGCCCACTAGCAATTTACTAGCAACCATTATCACATTATGGGCTCACATGATGGTTTCTACAAATTACTAGTGGAAGTGGGGTCGGTTTTTCGCGAAGTTGATTTGAACCGTGCTTCTAAATTTCAATGTCAAAATTCGTACGGGTTCGGGAGCGCGCGGGATCAGTTTTGGATGATGAAAACAATTGATTTTTGAAAAAATGTGGGGTAGTCACGGTTACCGATGCAAACGGCAAATTTTGGTGACTTGACTGCTATGGGCCAAAAACAAAAACGGTATGTTCACTTCCGCACTTCAATGTTTATGATTGTTATCGGTTATTCGTAAATGTTCGAAAGCATTTTGTTTATTGTCATATTCTCGCATTTGAAAATGAACGTATGAACCTGGAACGTCAATACCGGTCCTAACGAGTTCACAAAGTCTTTGGAGGGATACAAGTCGGATCCTACGGGGTACTAGGCGAAATTTCTTTATCAACTAGAATATGCAAAGAAGAAAATTTTTTGTTTATTGTCATATTCTCGCATTTGGTAACGAATGAATGAACCTGGAATGTCAATACCGGTCCTATCGAGTTCACAAAGTCTTTGGAGGGATACAAGTCGGATCCTACGGGGTACTAGGGGACGTTCTTATTCAACTAGAATATGCAAAGAAGAAAGTCGTTTTCGTGATTTTTCGGAACCGAGAACATTCAGTGAAGATTGACGACAGTTCCGCTAAGTGAAGGGAATTGGTGAACATTTGAAAGTTGACGACAGTTCCTTTAAAGTGGAGGGAATCTGTTAAGGTTTAGAGATCTTACCAAAGAAATGGGGGAATAAAAATTTTCGTATGTTGAATTTCTTCGGTAAATTTCTAAACGCAATCACAGGTGGTAGAGTTTGTGATTTTCTGGTGATACTAAAGGTTCGGCGTGGAATGTTTTGCACAGACACATATTTGAGGATTTTAATTAATTCTCCAGCTAGCGTGAAGAGTTTTACATGGAAACATACAGGCATCTTAAGTCTACAGTAGTTACAAAAGCGTTGTTCACTGAAGACCTGGGGAATCTTTATGAAAGCTGATAGTTCAAGACTGTAGACCTGCAGGATTCCGTTTTGGGTTTGATGTTTCTTTGGGATTTTACAGGGATCTGGGGGGTAACTCAATTCGTTGAGTTTGCAAACGATGTACTTGGTATAGCTGACTTCCTGAGTACTGATGCTGAAGATCTGTAGTGCATTACGTGGTCAACTTCACAAAGGCGAGACAATGAGATCTGGATGTAGTTCAACTAAGCATGCTGGTTGAGCTTGCAAGGGATACACTTGGTCTAGCTGACTTTCCTGAGTGTTGATGCTGAAGATTAAAGTGCATTACTTGGTCGATTCCACAAAGACGGTTTACAGAAGACAGTTCACCAGAAACCTCTACCAATGTAATATGCTTGAAGATCAAGACTTGATGCAGTTTTTAAAGAATGAAACCCTTATCAAATGCCGGTTGGAGTATTGGAAGATCAGCGGAAGATCGGTTAATTGAGCCTTTTGAGGAAATTGCATAACACTCAACACGGATACGCATACTTTGAGGGGGAACTATTATACAAGAAGCGTCAAGATACTACTTACCTGGATCATCGGTCAAGGGGGAATTTGTTAACACATAGAAGATGAATACTTGACTGAAGATCGATTGCAGTTGCATTTTCGGCATTCGACAGCAACGGACAAGGGGGAATTTGTTAATGCAGATTTTGTGTCCGATGCTTGTCGAATAGATTAGATTTATTTTATGCTGAATTTGTAATAGTTAGTGAAATGGTGTAACGAACGTGTATAGACCCGCTCGTTAGAAGTGGTCAAACGAGAGGGTTATTTGTTTGACCGTGTGTGTTTGAAAGACAAAGGGGTGTAGCTATAAATAGCAACCCTTTGTCATTTCAAACACTTGGAAGTTTTAGAGGTTTGAGTCCTCACAGGGAGAGATCACCACTTGGTCTCTCCCCGGATGTTTACTCCTTTGGTATGGTTCGGTTAGCTTGTTAATCGGGTCGGCTTGCTTTGTTATGTTATCAAATCTATACAAGTAAGTATTTCATCCGTCTCTAATCTTCCCGTCTATGAACATAATCATGATAATCACGGTTTCGGTCACGAAACACGGTCCTACAACCCTGTTAATTGTTGACAGGAGATGCCCTTTACTAGGTATTTTGTTGCAAGTTTAGTCCTTTACCTAGGTATTTTGTTGCAAGTATAGTCTTTTACACCCAACAATTAACAGGGTTTTTTAACTAGGTTGGGTGTAAAGGACTAAACTTGCAACAAAATACCTAGTAAAGGACACCGTCTGTCAACATTCGTTCAAAAGGACACCGCCTGAAAAGTGGTATAAAGATAATGGACAAAACTTGTAATTTTTCCTTATATCATTTACATGCATATTATAAGATTCACCCATAACATAATTTCAAGTATAAAAAAAATATTTTGACAATATGTTTTTTTTATAATATTGAAGGAATAAATGAAGAACTACAAGCCTACAGAGGATGACATGCTACAGTAAATCCTTTTTTGGTAGTAATGAATAAAGAAAACTATGGATACCGCCGACTTTATGGTAGAGGCGTTACAAATACATTAGTGAAAAAGGTAGATGGTGCTTGCACATCATACATGATTCCGGAGGGGCTGATGGAATCATTTAAAGCAAATGTTGAAGTTGAGAAAAACCAGTTGCTTGAAATGCATAAAGATGATTGAAGATGATCATGAAAAAAAAGGCTGAGCTGGAAGCTATGCAAAAAGACATTGACAGCCAACGACAATACTTGGAAGTTATGATCGAGATGAGTAGATTTTTTCCATTTCTTTTTATTATTGTATCGAAACTTTGTGTTGACCACATTGTTATTTAAGTTTGAACAAGTATGTTAAAGTACACTATTTCTCTATCAATGATATTTGTCATTATTTGTTCTTGCGTAATTGCAATTCAATGTATATCGAATAATAGCAATTAAATTTATAGTACAAAGTTGCATTTGGGTATAAAAAGTTGCATTTGTTGTAACTAAAATTGGTAAAAAAAAAATGTTGCATTTAGTGTAAAAAAGGTTGCATTTTTTGTAACAAAAAGAAAATAATAGTTGCATTGACTTACATTTTTTTTAGCTAAACCATATTGAAGGTTGCATTTACATGTATAAAAAAGTTGCATTTGAGTGAAAAAAGGTTACATTTTTGTAACTAAAATATAAAAAAAAGTTACATTTGAGTGTTTTAAAAGTTGTATTTGTATACTAAAAGCAACACTTAAGAAAAAAGTTGCATTAGGCCCTAAAATAGTTGCATTAGATCTAATGCATCTGCTTCTAATGTAGCCCCCAATAAAAAGTTGCATTAGGCCTAATGCAACTTTTTCAAGGCTTAATGCAACATTTTTAGGGGTTACCCTAGCTTCATTTTCTTGTAGTGGTCTTCGAAAATTTGTCTGGTGTGTGCCTAAAAGTACTAACTAAACTAGTAAAAAATTAGGTTGTAAGATTTTGTCTCTGCGTTTTTTTAAAAACACTTGACTGTCTTGACCCATGACACGTTATATTATTACTATTGTTGCATGATTTACGGATTTCATCTTCATCTTCTTCCCCCTTCGGTAATTAAGCTCCCTCCTTCTTTAAGTTTTAGTCTTTAATTCTTTATATACTTAAGCTATAATGAGTAATTCTTTTTATTGTTAACTAGGTTAATGCCCGCGTAATACGCGGGCTTCAATCAAAACCATATTATTTACTTTGAAGTGGAATGTTGTGTACAAATACATACATTGGAAGATAAAAAACAGAAAACTATTCAAATGCCGGAAAAAACTTCTTTGTAGACTACATTTGTTGTTTTACTCGTTACATTCCCATCTTTGTCTAGTATAAGCAACTTCACACCGGCTCTGCTTTTAACTATTGATAACGCAACATAAAGCTGACCATGTGAGAAAACTGGATATTTCAAATACAATCCAACCCTTGATAGAGACTGTCCTTGACTTTTATTTATAGTCATTGCAAAACATACATTTAAGGGGAATTGTCGTCGTTGAAACTTGATAGGAATTCTTTTATCAGACGGTGTCAAACTGATTCGTGGAATAAACGTTATGGTCCCTATGTTTCCGCCGGATATAATCTCTGCCTCTATAACACGTTTATAAAGTTTAGTAATCCGTAGTCTCGTACCGTTGCATAAACCATTTTGTTGATCAATATTACGAAGCAACATTACAGGTACACCAACTTTAAAGACTAATCGATGATTAGGCAGACCAGAAATTTTAAGACCATTCAGAACATCGGGAGAATATAGTCTCGCATGTGCTTGGTTTTTTGCTTGATCAGTTTGACAAATACTATCAGAACTCAGATACTCAACTTCATCGCCAGGAAACGAAGCAAGCAATCTTTCGTTAATTTCTTGAACAACCTCGTTTGTTGGTGCTAGTATAGCTCTTTCAGCAAAATAATCTTTATCTTTGTACAGTTGGAGAAGTGAAGGATATACAAAGTCGATCAGATCTGACATAAGATCCTCAGAGCACTTGATTAACAAATCTTCAGGAATATCTATAACCACCTCACAATCGTCACTGCCACCAATTTTTCCCTCCCCCAACTCGAGCAACCAATTCGCAAAAGCTTTAATCTCTTCTATATCAGATGCGTTCGCTCCTACAGTTAACCTCATATTTTTGGTTAACGTAAGGACCTTGCAACTACTCCAAATATACGACGAAGTGATTGAAGCATTAACGATTTCTCGCCTACTGCCATTTGGTACAACCGGAAGTATCTGTCTAAAGTCACCACCGAACACCATAACTTTACGACCAAAGGTCATCTCACATTTGAAAATATCTTTCATTGTTCGATCAAGTGCTTCAAACGCATGTTTATGATTCATCGGTGCTTCATCCCAAATTATCAATTTCGTTTTCCTTAACAAATCAGCAACGTCATCGTCTGGTTTAATAAAACACATCGAGCTTTCTGTTAAATTCAAAGGTATATGAAACCTTGAATGTGCAGTACGTCCACCAGGTAACAAAAGAGATGCGATACCACTTGATGCAACATTAAGTACAATATCTCCTTTACATCTAATAGATGCAGATAATGTCTTCCACAGAAACGTCTTGCCAGTCCCTCCATAGCCATATACGAAGAACACACCGCCAGCATTACTATTAACTGCTACAATTATCTCATCAAACACTAAACGCTGCTCATCGGTTAGGCTTCTTAAATTATTATCAAACTCGATGGCAGTAGCGCTTATATCGTACCGAAGCTCGTCAGCAATTAATCGGTTGTCTGCTGAATATATTGACTCACTGTCGGGTTGAGGCATAGTCGGAAACCGACTTAGACTTGAGTTGTTACGTAATAAGTAATGCTCAATTTCCAGCAACGTTAGGTTCCTTATTTGTTCTTCTGGAAGAGACAAACCTATTACAATTATACAAAAAACTTATTTAATTATTTAAATTCTTATAAATAATAAATAAATTTCATAAACACGTAATAATAACACATAAATATGAAAATATTAAATAGCAATTTGCGTACCTTCGATCCTCAAAAGCTTTTGACGATTGTATAAAATACCATCTGAAAGGTACTCCCATGTGTTTTCCCAAACATGTTCTGGCCTTGATAATGTATTAGACGCCAACATTGTAGCAAACAGATTACGAAGATAGTATCCTGAACCTGTGTAGTATGCCTCTTTGATAGCTTCTATATACTCCTTGTCGTCGTCTAAAAGGCCTCTAGCATAGCACGCATCTCTAAATGTTGGGAAGACTTCTCCATTAACAGTACGAATCTCTTCAAAAGACTTAGGCCCTTTTACCTTATTAAGAAGGATTCTTAAAAAGTAAGCCTCGCCCATAGAAGGATTAACACAGTGAATTCGACCAATGGTTTTGCCTATTATCCGCTTATCCCATACCCTTTCCTGCTGCTTCCAAACAAATTTAGTAGGGAACTCAACGTAAGTAAGACTGCGCGCCACCGGATCTTTTTCGTTCTTTTCCATCCACCCCAAAAACATCGTAGAAGCAACAGATGATTTTTAAAGAACACTATCAAGATCATCATCAGGGCCGTATACAACGTTTTGTTTATCTGGTAGATGAAATGGAAGCCTCATTACGGATGGATACCGGTAATGAACATCAAATGCAAAGATGCGCCATGTAGCTTCGCAAGCCGATAGATATCTGCAATCGTAATACTCTTTGATTTCATCTTTACTATCTTCAAGCTGACCTTCATCGGCATTTTGTACAAAACCAAATTCTGCCCTATCTGGTCCTTTATTAATGTACTTAAACAAATACTTTATGGACGCAGCCTGGTTACACCATTCGACGTTAATGTGTGCCTGATAACGTCTCAAAAGGGTTTTGCTATACGGAACAACGCTTCTGTTATCAAGCTGAATACCAGATTTCTCAACAAAAAATCCTGAATCTGCTCATCTATATACCGGATATCCATTCGAATCTAGAGTAGTCTGCTCAGAGAACTTCTTTGGAAATTTCTTCGAACAGGTACCTTCTACCATACACGGACAATTTGGTTTTGCAACACCACAAGGACCATGAATCATGTAATCGCTGACAAGATTATACAGATCTGGATCTAAGTTTTTGTCAGGTATCTCGGCAGAAATAAAATTGTCAACATGGTCAACCGATGGAAGCTTGCTTTCGTCATTTAAGAACAGACAGATATGGGCATGAGGTAGACCTCGTTTCTGAAACTCTATCGTATACACAACTGCAATATGATAATTAATATTAAAATACTAATTGTTATTAATATTATAATAAAGTAATTCAATTAAATGGATGCTTACCGGCCGATGCGTTGCCGAATAAAGATTTCTCTCGCAAGTCTTTTATTATTGCGTCAAGCTTCATTTTGAACAATCGACATAGAATGTCTGGTCTATCCTCCGGATTAATGTTCTTGTCCTTCAGAAATCGTTTAATCTCCGGCCATTTCGGGTTACAAGTTATCGTAATGAAGAAATCGGGGTATCCAAACCATTTACAAATAGCCATCGCGTCATAATAATTCTCCCTCATATAACGCGATCCTCCGGTAAACGAAGACGGTAGTAGTACGCGTGTTCCAACATTTGACATATCTGGATTAGCATTTTGTCCAAGCTTCTTAAGGTTCTCATATGTCTCAGATCTGAGGTTCCTTTGCTGTAGACGTATGAATAGTAATCGTTCACTTTCTATCATGGTATAAACGTCAACCAAGAACTGTTGCAAAAGTCTTCGAGCATTAAGAATCAAAGAGAAATGATTGACTCTATCTTGAACATGGTAGGCAAAATACTCTCTCATTGTACATTTTGACTCTTTCTTCTTCGTTGACGCCCTTCCTTCTCTATGAAGAATATCAATTCGGTAACCATCTTCACAAAAAGGGAAAAGAAGTGGATACTGAAGAGCGAGATACGATGGATGAAGCTCGCTTATACGCTGTAGACCATCTTTCTTCGACTCAACAACTACATCACGATTATCAAGAGCTTCCTCAAGGTCTCCAACTATAAGGGCAGCAACTTCGGACGACGTCGGTAGGTTGTATGTACGACCATCTTTAGACCTATTTGCCTTAAGCCGTAGTTTTAGGTCAACATGAGGATTATCAACCAACCGATCTCGTACACGCCTATAAGTTTTCACCAGCTGATTATTTGAATCTAAAACCAACTTAAGATACTGTATGAGTTCATTGTCAAGCAAATCAGAAGTTGCGGAAGCTGCTTTCTTTGAGTTACTGTAATGCAATTGTAATACAAACGCTACATGTATCAGTAAGGGTTTTTATATAACATAAAAACAAAAATAAATCAAACAAATAAATAAATAATGAAATGGTTTGAAAGGATACCTAAGTACGGTTTTCCGATTACACACTTCATTATCTGTGTCGTAAATGTAAAGCTGCGCAAATTTTGGTTCAGCACCTTGTTTAGGAAGAAGACTTCCCAACGAATGATAATTCTCGCCGCTAATTCGGTATACATACGGAGCATTTCCTCTATTTATTTTCGAATCAACTTTACCACCCATTGAAGTGAAAGCAAACATAGAATTAAAACGACGAATATTCAGTAAGAAATGCTTGCTCTTGTCGTCTAAACTCTTGAAAAGATTTTGATATTCCTCACACGTCTATTTAAAATCTGGAAGATGTACTTTTCCATAACCACAACAAAGCGTGTAACTTGTTCTCCTAAGTAAACCCCTTCCTTTGCCGGCTTCAAATTTCCACAGCTTAGCGTTACAAACGCCACATACAACTACTTGATCTCCATGATCCAAATAATCTATTATACAACAATATAAATATCAAATTGTGATAATTGTTTCAAAAATAATATAGTTAAGTTCTTGAAATTAAATTTAAAGTAGTGAGTGTATAAGTTACTTACTATTAGAAACTCCTTTATATGGATCTTCAGCTAATTGTTCAGGAATAATTGGATCCTCGGAAGATAAGTCAACCATTGGAATAGGATGTACGCAGCGACCTTTATTAGACAACCTTTCTTTACCTCTACGTATCGTCTTAAAATTTGATATTTCACTTGACAGCAAATGTTGATTTATTGAATATGGAGTTGATGAAGTTGTATTTACTTGGAATTTAAAAAATGGACTCCTATAAATATTCAAATTGTCATTGACACCTATACATTGACATCAGGGAAATAAAATAAAAAACTCAAAATCATAATAAAAAAATCTGAATTCCATTAAAAAATACCACCAACCTGAAGTAGATGCTTCATACGAACTTATTAAATGTGTGGTTGGCCAAAAACGTAGATCGATGGTATTCATATAAGACGATGAATGAATTGGTGTTACGATTGGGCATCCAATTGAAGTGGAGGTTGAAACGTTGGATGACCGAGTAACATTTTTAGAAGTGGAAGATTTGTTATTCACATGACTTCTTTTATTATCTAAATGTGACTTCCTAAATTTTCTTCGTTCAGCTGATTGTTGACGATCAACATCATTAGGAGCAACTGACATAAAACATTGATATCCATAAAAAATCAAAAAAAAAAAATACATTTAAAATTTAAAACCTATCTAAAAAAGTAAAGAGGTTACCATTTGTAATGTCAGACAAAGGAATTCCTCCAGACTCAATTGCAACGTTGGTTGACATAATCACGTTCTGTGGAGTGGAAGATGAACGAATTGGTGTTACGACACGACATTCATTAGTATTGGATACTGAAACGTTCGTTGAGCGAATAATGTTCTCTGAAGTGGAAGATTTATTTTTGACATCACGACTTTTGTTATCCGAATATACTTTCCTAATTTTTTTTCGTTCAACACATTCTTGATGCTCGACATTATTATGATAAACTGAAAAAAAAAGGCATGTCAATCAAATATCAAAGTATAAATGAACAATTGTATTCATTCGTAAAAAATAATAGAACTCACCATTTGTAATATTAGTTAATGGACTTCTTCTATATTCAACTGCAACAAAAAAAGATAAATTGACGGTATGAAATATGTATATGGTTTGTATAATTGGTTATGTTAATCAAAAGAAATACATTAATAATAAACACAATTATTATATGTAATTAAATAAGACCAACCTGATGTATACGGCTCATACGGACTTGTTAACGGTGTGGTTGGTAAAATACGTCTATCCATGGTATTGATATATGAGGATGATCGAATTGGTGTTACGACACGACAATCATTTGTATCGGATAATGAAATGTTGGATGACTGAATGACGTTTTGAGAGCTCGAAGATCTATTATTTGCTTTAAGTCTTTTATTATCCAAATATAGTTTTCTTAATTTTTTGCGTTCAGCATAGTATTGACGCTGAACTTGATTAGGATGAACTGAAAAATAAAATGCATATAAAAAATAAGACAATTTATAAAAACAAAATTAGTTCATGTCTACAAAATTGGGTAAGTTTCCATTTGTAATGTTAAACAAAGGACTTCTACCAACACCAACTAAAACAATTTAAGTAAAATTAATGGTACGTAACATATTTTAATATTATACGAATTTTTATGATATTCATAAACAGAAATAAAAATAAAATACGTACTATTCGAAGGTTGGGCAGCAGTAGGAAGTGGAAATGAAGGTAACGTTTGACGTTTTGCACGTTTAGGCATTTCCTAATATTGTATCATATAGAACACGCAAATGAATTTAGATAGGCATTTCAATAACTTAAATGTATAAGTATAATACAGAAAGACAACACTTACTTGAATGAGAAATTACGAAACCTCAAACTTCAAAAATGCATGAATGTTGTGATAGGGTGTTTTGTTTTTACACTAAAACATTGAGTGTGTGTAGTATGAAATAAGAAGAGAGCTTCTTATAGTGTTGGAGTGTAATGTAAAAAAGGAAAGTTTAAAAATTAAAAAAAAAATCGGTTATAAGTTTTAAAAAGGAAACGATTTAAATCAAAATAATTTGGAGGTAAATCTATAAATATTTCGCTGATTTTATTATGGAAAATTGAAGATTTTCGGTTATATAATTTAAAAAAGGAAACAAATTCTTTCAATTTTATTTCTTGGTCAATTATTTAAAAATCGGCGGTTTATTTATAATCTCATATTATAAGTTTGAAAAATATTGAGGATTCTTAAAAATATAGTTTTACTATTTATAACATTAATACAGTATTTAACATTAATCATTTTTGTCTATATAATAAAAGTTAACAAATTTACAAAACAATAAAACAAACATAACTTAACCAAAATGTAAACCTTAAATTATTATAAATCATATGCAATATTGAAAAAACAAACAGTACTTTGTCCAAAAACCAACAAACAAAACAACCAACCATAACAAAAATTGTCCAAACCAATCAAACATCCAAACCAAACCAAACAATCAAAATACGGAAAACAGCCAAATTGTTTGTGCAACACATACTTCAAACATGAACTACTTTTCAATCTTTGGAACCAACATGATGGTTTCCAAACCCTCAATTGCGACATCTGCGTCACCAGTCTTTTTAACCTTCGTTGATGATAGAGACGTGGTTTCTTCAACTTCATAAACGTCAGCAAGGTGACGCTTCAGTTCCGCAGACGAAGTCTTTGAACAATCTTTAGATGTGCAATCGGGTGTGAAGCTATCCCCAATAGAATCCACAGCATCCTGTATCATATATTCAACATTAGAAAATAAAAAAAATTAAAAAACTTTACCAAATTTGGTATTTTATGAAATTAATTTTTATTACATACCTTTAGAGCAAAAGGATTTTGAGTTGATAAATCGCTAAGTGAAACATCAGCATCCGGCTCGTCCACACCCTAGAATTCATATAATAATAAATTAGAAACAACAAAAATAATAAACTTTCTAAGATGTCTTTAATTAAAAGGTTGGTATGATTTAACCTGATCAGCTGGAATTCGGCTCTCCAAAGATTCAATAATGGCTGGATCATTCACCAGCTTATGAACAGCATACCCATCAGTGTGGTTGTCAATATTAAATTGACTAACCTGAATCTTGAAAGCATACTTTTTATCATTCAAACTTTTAAACTGATAGGGCATGATTTTCTCTTCCGAAGATGCCTATAATACGTGAATTAAATTTTATTGAAAACACAAATATCATATATCGATATTAATAATATGTACCATACATAACAACTTATAAAAAACTGATGTAAGATAATTGACCTGTTCTATTTTTGACTTCTCAAGCAGCTGAATTGCAGCCATGCCAAACATTTTTCTGGCTTCACGGTCAAACAAAGTCAATGAAGCAATGGCTGCAGAATCCTGTACTCTGATCGGAATCCTAAAACTAAATGGACAAAAAAATATTTGACAAAATATATTCAATTAACATTTGTAAAAAAATGGTAGATTGACCAAAGAGATTATAAATTAACAACAAATACAATTAACTTACACTGGTGTTGCACCGACAACTTCCTTGGGACATTCAGGATTTGAACAAACCAAAACCTGCTTAAACTTGGGTTCCTCAGCACCGTCTTCAGCCTCATCTATGACCAAAGTTGTTTCCACCTTTCGGTTACACTCTTCGCAGCCAAGGTAATACCAGTCGTCTTTATCATCAATACCCAAGACGGTACCAACAACTATGACCTCACATGGCTGAAATTAAATGTAGGAAAATAGAGATTGAATGTATAAATTGAAAAAATAGTGTTTTTACTTTATTTATTTAAAATATTTAAAATTGGATACATACCTGATCAAACAAAGTAACATCACGGAAATTGGAAAACGGATGCTTAACCAAAAAGTCGTCCGCAACACTGATACTTCCTGATGAACCAATTGATTTCTGGCCGGTAGATGATGTTTTACATGTCTTCTCCACAAACCTGTTTACAACAAAATAAAAATTTAACATTTTAACAACATCAATAAGTAATTCATATTAATTAAAACCATATTTACTTGGTTTTGAATGACCGAATCTCCTCTATTTCCGCATTGATAAACAGTCTTGTTATATGGAAAGCATTAGAGAGCGTTGTCTTCCCTGAGTTAAAAAGTTAATATCAATTAATGGATACTGAAATTTACAAATCTTAAAAAAAATTATGTAAAATTAACAAAGATTATAAATAGCAAAATACCTTTATACTTGTTGAAACTACCAAACTGCACAAGAAGAACAACATGGACTTCCTCTTTATGGCTCTGAATGTAGTCAAACATCTCATCACAGTACTCGTCCCATAAGGTGCAGTTTAATTTGATACCCCTACATGAATAGAAATTTAAAAATCAGAGGATATCATAAAAGAATAAATATAAAATAGTAAACTTTGAATGAATAAAAATTAGGTAAAACAATAAACAAACTCTTCATCCAGCAATTGCAAGTTCATGTATTTGCTATCTTTTCCCATCTTTGTTTTCGTCACCTCTGGTTCAGACCATTCATCAACATATCCAATAAAATCTGTAAAAGACAAAAATTGATCAACACCAAATATACTCAGCACAAAATCAATAATGTGTAAAAAAAATATGTTCATATTTTCAGAAATGCCGAGTTGGTTGTTATATATGATGAAGTACAAACCAACTCGATAGTTGACATCCACTTCACCGGCTTTAATGGACTGAAACGATGCTAAACAGATACCGTGCACACTTCCATCAAAATTCTCACACTTTTTAACAGATGTATCAAAATTTAAGCTAATAGCATGTTGCTTGTCAAAGTGTTTGAAATTAGACTTAATCACAGAAAGTTGAGATTTATAAATATAATAAGACTCATTTTCTTTAAGCAAAATTTCATGTTTTTTCATAAACTTGTTCCAAACAGTAGCCTGCATCTTTGTCCCCTAATAAAAAATAAATAAATAAAATTAGTTAACATAAATATCAACAAATAAAGTCAAATAAATTTTTAAGATTAAAATGATATTCAAACTCTAACCTGCTCATCCATCAACACCATTTCAATAGCAAGTACTTCGCCTTCTCTCTTTGGATTCACACGCATCCAGAGTCTTAAAACTCTAAACTCAAATTTATAAAAAAATACATTTGTAAATTCGAAAATTAAAGTCATTACTAAAATACATAATTACCATAATTATAAAGATTTATTTATAGAAATGGATTGACTTTAGTATAATTTCAAAAAATTGGAGTAAAGTTGAAAACAAAAAAATACTTACCGTAATTATATACAATTATTAATAGAAAACTCAAATTTATTAAAAAATACATTTATTTTGAATAATCATAAAACTATCAAAATACATAAACAACATTTATTTAAAATAATCATAAAATATATTCTATATCACGATTCGAAAATGTACCTTCCAACATTTCCCTAACTTTTTATAAAGTTAATAATAGTTATGAATTACAGTGGATATCAAAACCGTTACTAAATTAAAATTTACAAAAGAAATACTTGATTACAGGATGAAGTCTATATAAATCGAGATTTTTGAACACCCCTATATGGCATGATTGTAATGGTTTTAAAATCTGTTTTTACTTTCCAAACTTAAATAAAACAACCTAATTTCATATACATCATTATTTATACTGTATATCAAAAAACATTATAATTATTCATTGTTTAAACTTTAATTTATTTATACTTCCTAATTTATGCAACCAAAAAGTCAATCTATATAGATTATATAATGCATTCCTACATAACTGATTTAAGTTACTAATCTATACTAACAAAACAATTTGGTGCAAATTTCAAACACAAATTTAATAAAATTGAAATTTTAATTTCTATAATTTTTATTTCACTAACCAAACTTTTTTATGTATAAAATGGTAGAGCATTTTGAAAAAAACATTTTGTTATCCAGATATTCAATGAAGATAATAAAAACTTTAAATTGATTTAAATGGAATGTTTTTCTTAAAAAAAATATATATTATAGATTATACTATTTAAAAAAGGAATCAAAATAATATTAACTTTTATTTTTAACAAAAATTTAAAAAAAATGACGGTTTATTATAAAATTTAATGAAATAATACAGCTGGCACTAAGCAAACAAATTACATAAATGGTGTGTAATATGATGAATACTTTAGTTGATTCTAAAGTAAGATACATACAAATTCGAATCACTAATTATTTCACAAAAACATAAAATATTAAGCACAAACACGTAGCAAAAACAGTAACATCAACATCTACTAATATATCATCAAATATGTTCAAAACACTAAGAGCTTCGACCACACATATAAACGGCCCAAAAAAGGATCAGCAACATCTACCATCACAAATGTTCAACGTAACTACCACGCCAAAAAACATACCTTTAAATGTATTCTACCGACCACACCAAAAAAAATACTACCAAAACATACCATGTACCTTCACCAACTCAGTTATAAAGCAACATACCTTTACTTTTAACAAATACCATCTGAAACGAAGAACCATAAACCAACTGTTTGTCTCTAACAAAGTCTCTCATACCGGTAACATTGAATCGCGGACAGCCTTGCGAGAACTCCTTACCAACAGCTACATCCCAAGTACGACCAGCCCTGTCCTTGATAGTCAAATCCATCTTTCGATCCAAGCCATGAGTTTGTGCCCACTTCTTCTTAAGACGCTACAAATCAGAATATAAATGTTAATAATACATACAATTAAAACTGTTTTTCCTACAACTAATGATTTCAACTGGATTCACTAAACATATATTAATTGTATGAAGAATTAATATACAAAAACTTACATAATGATTGTCAACAACAAAAGTAACCGGTACTTCGTCATCAATAGTCTATTCAACTACAGGTGCAGCAACCGCATTAGGCACCTCATCATCAGACACTTCAATTAACTCATCACTTGCTTCTTTTTTGATAACACAAAGTTCAGGCGGGTAAGTTAGAAGGGCAGGCTTACAACTAAAAACACTTAAATCAAAAGTATGTTTATCAATCATTTCAAAAACCAACAAATGATCATCCGTTATCGACATATCCTCCTTGATTCGACTCCAACCTGTGGTAATATAAATCTCATGGTCTATAATTTCCATCCGAACAACCCATTTATGACTTCCAGCTGAACGAACCAAAACCGGATCTGAAGGACAGGTATTTAGCATCGAATGATGAACAAACAACCTATTCACATACTACACAAAGAAGCAAACAATATCAGGATCGATGGTATAGACGAAATACAAAAAAATGTATGAATGCAAGGATAAAAAAATTTTAAAATGTATATGTTCAAATACCATGCAGTCGTCTCGGTCTTTAAAATCATTTTTAGGTTTGTAGTAGAAGTAGTTAGATGGCGCTAGAGAAATGTCTTGATAAAAGTGGAATAGCCGAAACGAAGATAAAGCTTTTTCATACTGACAAACAACCCATGAATCGTCCGGTAATTTCAATGCCGTGACGACATCAAACCAGCCACTGTAAAAGAAATAGTCGCCTGCAAGGTTGAACACTTTGACTTGAAAGGTCCTCCCATCGAGGGTCCTGATGATTGCATTCTTCTCTGGATAACCAAACTTCTTAATCCAGTCACAATAACCAGCAGGAAGTTTCTATAAAATGAAAACTCGTTAATGGCAATTATAATATGAGTGAATCTATACATGCTTATAATGAATATACTAACCAACGATTTTCTGTCGCTCCTCCACACACGGGCAGCAAATCCGTACACCATCTCGCCTACAAAAGATGTACGTTAAATGAATATATACAAACAGGGGTTGTATTCATCAAAAGATGGAAGCAAAATCATACAATAAAACGAAACCGAAAACTTTTGCCTAACAAACAACACCAAAGAGACAGATCAAACATGAATCATTAACTAACATTAAGTGCCTGAATCAAAAAATAAGGAAACCAAAACTTCTGTTGTAAATATAAAACAACATAAATCGAGTTTTAATTGTCAACAATAACTTCAAACAGGGGTTGTGTAAACCAAAAGTTGGATCAAAAAAGATAAAATCAAACCAAACGATTTTTTGTGCAAAAAAACAATCCCAAACAGACAACATAAATTGGATATCTAACTAAAATTTAATCACTAAATTAACATTTAACCCTAATTTCATCAGTTAAAACACTAAATATAATAATCATCAACCAATAACACAAAAATATAGAAACATGATATGATTTTGATCTTCAAGAAAAAAGAAGAAAGCCAGTTCTTATTGAAGGAAAACAGTGACGAATGCTTCAAGAAAGTGTGAGAAAACAGAAGATACCATCTGGTGATACCTTTTATCCTTGCCGAAATCGTCGCTGGTGATTCGCCTCAACCTACGTTCTCCGCCGGTACAACCGCTGGCCTAATAGTGGTCGGAATTCTCACCGGTGACGACTTTTATCCTCACGGGTTTACCTATCTTCTTCTCTGATTTCGGCGATTAGGGTTTTCGTGTAGAAGAGGAAGGATTTTAGAGAGAATGAGAGAGAGGGTATAATGAAGCGTATGTTAGAAGCCTAAGCAATCCTTCAATTCTACCTATGACACATGTACTGCCACATGGCTGCTGAGTTGGCTTAAACCATAGGGTGACAAGTGTCCCCCAATGGTTTTGTTTATTATATATATAGATTAAATATAATAAATTGTTTTTAACCATATGAATTAAAGCTCATATGAATATATAGTAACGATGAAACACCGAAAACATACTTTTGCTACAGAAAAGAAAATATACACTATATTGGATATATATTACCGACAGTGGTTTGTTGATGGGTTCAGATAACTAAGTCAATGGGTTTAGATAACTAAGTCTTTGCTAGAAGATAAAAACACAATTTTTCAATGTTAAAAGAAAATAAATTGTCTTAAATCATAAGAATTTGAGTTCATATATATAAACATGCCATAACTAAAAACATTGGAAACATCTTTTTGCTACAGAAATGGGATACGATTATTAAACTCTCACATAGTTTATAAGCTACAACACAATAGATTATAGATACACACATAACTAGCACTTTTAATCAATAGGATGTTCCTTAGGATTTAACTTTTTTATCCTTCACACTTTTAACCATTTAGTGATAGAACCTGCCACAGACTCACCCATCCTTGTGGACACATGCTTCTTTTTGGCAGGCATAACGGTTTCAGCTTTTGCCTTCGACGTCCCTCCTCCCTTGGGGTTTTTCAGGTAGTTATCTTGTGGCTCGTTGCCTTCCATTTACTATTTTCTTTCGCAAAGCTTTTTCCCAATCACCGCCTATTATTGCTTTGTATCAAACCAAATAATCTTTGCAATTCATAAAGAGTAATATGTTTATATACAAGTAAAGTTGCCCACATCTCCACAAATAATCTTTGCAATTCATGAGTGTTGCAGGCAAAATTTCAATGTGTGTGAACGAGCGTTGCTTAGTAGGAGTTATCCGTAATATAATGGCAATCACCCAATTAAGGTGTCATTAGCAGCTACATGGTCGTAGGTCTAGTCTAAATAGTTCCCGTTAACTTTTTTTCATTTCGATGTAAATATAATGTGATAGGTACAACTGATAATTCTACTGCCAAATGAGTACACTAGTACATGTTGGGTCCAAACATTTAAACACGTGGATATTTAATAGGTACATGATTTTGGATGCTTTTTCTTATAATGCAAGACTCGAAAAATACACATTAATTGTTCTTCGAAAATCCACTTGGGAATAGCCCAGTGGTGTTGGTGAGTTTAGATAGAGCTTAGGATAGGAGAGGTCGGGGGGTTCAATCCCCATGGTGTGCAACGTTAGCAATTCAAAAAAAAATTTGTTCTTCGAAAGTGTGCCTCAAAATCATAAACTAAAACTAGTGATAGATTAATCATTGTAAGATTTTTTTTTTAATTTTATACTACCTTCAGCTTAATTAACACTTGACACATACCCTCTTCTTGATTAACATATTTCTTTCTTTACGTTTTAGTTCTTAACTACTAACACAAATGCCATTCCAAAAAAAATGAAAAATAAACAAACAAACTACTAACACAAATACAATGGAAAAATGAGTGTAGTTTCTTTTTTAAATGTTAATTAAAAGAACATAATTTGTCTTAAATCATAATTCAATTTCAAATGAACATACCATACCAATGAATCATTGAATACATACTTTTGTTACATAAACCTAAAACATTTTATACACTATTACATAGTTTATAAGCTACTACACAACACACAATTCCAAAGCAACACTCTACAAACAACTAACACATCAATCAGGATGAACTTTGTTACTAAGTATTTATCTTATGTTTATTATTCAAATTATTAGCCACTTTGATAAGAGAACATGCCATAAATTCACCCATTCTCATGGAAACATGCTTCTTTTTTGTAGGGATGACGATTGCAGGTTTCGCCTTTGTGGTCCCTCCTCCCTTCGTGTTTTCTTGATAGCTATCTTGTTGCACCTTGTTTGCCGTTGATTTTTTCTTCTTTCAAGCGTTTCCTAATCGTCATAGACTATTGTTGTGTATCAAAACTAAATAACCTTAGCAATTCACAAAATATGATATGTTAGCTTTTTTACTAGTAGGGTTCCCCACATCTCAGAGAATGATGTGTGCGAGTCCACCAATGTCCTAAAACTTACACATATTTTTGTTTGTTGTTGCTACTTATTTACATTATTTGTGGTGGAGTATCTGATTTTTCTATTTACAAATGTCATGAAGTGTTGTGTGCGAACATTTTGTGTCAATATCCTAGAAGTTAATCTTAAATTTCCTGGTTGTTGTAGACTTAATTTTACTATGTGTGGATGGGTACGTTTAGTGTCATGTGTCAATATCCTAGAAGTTAATCTTAAATTCCCTAAGTTGTTGTAGGCTCAATTTTAAAAAGTGTGGATGGGTACATTTAGTGTCAGATGGCAATCAAGTTGTCTTTTGTAAGATATTTATGCATGGTGCAGTGGCTGACCTAGGATTATTTCTCATGGGGTGCGGAAATTTCTAGGATTAGTTGGGTCGGTTTGTTGGAAAAATAGGTGAAAATAGCAATTTTCACAAATATAGGAAAATGATTTTTTCCTATTTTGGACTAGAAATAAATATAATAAAATGAGCGGATTTTATATATTTATTTGTGGGTTTGTGTTCTATGTTGGGAGAGCTTCGCAACGAACTAAACCACGTCCAAAACGGAGCTAAGATGAATGAAATATCGATGCTCAAAGTTGGGTGTTTGGAACAATGAATGCTGAAACAAAAGGGAAAGAAGCACCTTGTCCCACATCGGAGGAGAGATGGAACTTAAGTGGGTATTTAAGTGGGAACTCTCCATCCTTATTGTTTCATGGAAGCACACACTAAGTGTACTCGCGAAGGGTGCAGAGCACCCTAACTCGCACACTACTTGCGCGCGCGGCGTGGGCGATGAGGCGCTTTGATGGCGCACTTTGCACAGAGATTGCAAGGACCAAGTGGTGAAGTGGCGTGCAGGTTCAAGGCGCGTGACGTGGCAGTCCGCGCGTGGGTACATGTGGCATGAAGGTGCGCGGTTGCGCATGGTGCATGGGTCCTGATGTGACGTGCACGGCGCACCCAAGTGAGCCAAAACGGCGCGACTGTGTGGCGTGCTCGTAGAGGCTCATAGGTGACGTGGCGCACGCGTGCATGGCAGTGAGCCAAGTGGACGCACCGCGCATGAGCGTGCAGACCTGGGCGCGCGCGCACTAGTGTGACTTGCGCGCGCGCGCGCGCAGAAGCTTCCAGCATTGAATGACAGTGCAGTTACAGTTCAGATTCGTAACTGACGAGTCAAACGGTTTTAACAACGATTTAAATGACGTATTAAATTGCATTGAAGACGTTTAATGCAATTTATACCTCTCCTTAATTTCTTTTGACTGTTTCGACTTAGGAGCTGTATAAATACAGCTCCATACCCACTGCAGAAGGACACCAGCAACACAACAACTACTCTAACTTTCTCTCTACAGTTCTGATCATCTTCTTCCTGCAAGTTTCAAGGTAAGCTTCGGGTTGTAGGTCATCTCCGGCTGTTGTACCCTGGGAAACAAAACGAGTACTCCTGGGAGACTCGGAATTTGTTTTAAGGGAAGCGTGTGGACACGTGCCTCAGCCATTCTGTTTCTACTCATTTCTTGTTTTTGGTTTATTTCAGTTGTAAATTGTACTTGTATTTCAGCTTTCTTATTTCTGTTTTGTAATCTTTGAATAAAAATTTGTTTATTTTATTTATTTACGCGAACGGTTCCTACAATCTTAAAACAATTTTTTTAAAACCGTTCGTGTGATCAAAACCATCATGTTTGTGATTCAAACAAGTTTTGTCTCACTCAGTTTGTGTTTTAAAAAACAGATTTTTTTTAGTTTTCATCTTCAAATGAGCGACTTTAGTTGAAAACTAATTTGGTTACTTCAGACTGTCCTAAAAATTGCTAAAACTTTCTGATTTGGTCTTCAAAGTTGGACTTAGAAGCCAATCAGTAAGTTCTAAAAATTATAAATTTTCTGTTTTGGTCTTTAAAGTTGGACTTAGAAGCCGAAACAGTAAATTGTGGTAAAATTAAAATTTATTAGTTTACTTCTGTTTTTGCGTAAAACAGACCTTTTGACTAAAATTTTTAAATTTTAATTTTTCAGCATGCCGAACGAAAATGTCAACGTTAACAACAATACGAATGTTGTGACGGGAACCCCCCTGAACGCCACCATTGTGGGAGCGTCCACAGTGGCTAATCACGCTGAACGACCCGAGAAGTTCTCGGGTCTACACTTCAAAAGGTTGCAGAAGAAGATGTTCTTCTACCTGACCACCATGAACATTGCGAGGTTCTTAACTGAAACCGCTCCCCAACCTGTGGAAGGGGAGACCAACGCTCAGGCTCTGAGCGCGGTAGAGGCTTGGTAGCACTCGGATTTCATTTGTCGAGGCTATGTGTTAAACAGGCTTTCGGATGCATTGTATAATGTGTACTACAATGTCAAGACTTCCAAAGATCTTTGGGATGCCTTGGACAAGAAGTACAAAACGGAGGATGTTAGCACAAAGAAATTTGTGGTAGCCCGTTTCTTGGATTTCAAAATGGTTGATTCTAAAACAGTTATGAATCAAGTCCAAGAATTCCAAATTATACTACATGACATCTTTGCGGAAGGCATGACATTTAGCGAGACATTTCAAGTGGCAGCGATGATTGAAAAGTTACCTCCTAGTTGGGTTGATTTTAAGAATTATCTTAAACACAAACGAAAGGAGATGACTATAGAGGACCTTACTGTTCGTCTTCGGATTGAAGAGGACAATAGAATTGCCTAAAAAGGCAGCCTTGCGCAGACTAGTGCTAGCGCAAATCTGGTTGAGCATGGCCAATCCTCTAAGGACGCGAAGGGCAAGGGGGAAAAGGACAAACAGAAAGCAAAGGCTAGCAAACTTGGACGGAAGAAAGGGGTTGTGAAAAAGAAACCTCAGACGTTCCAAGGGACTTGTTACAACTGTGACGAGTCGGGGCATCGGGCTAACCAATGCAAGAAACCAAAGCGTGAGCGTGCGCACATGGTGGATGAAGACGGAATGCATTTGGTGGCAATGATTTTCTACAAAGCCGCAATGTTGGATGAGGTCAATGCTGTGACCAACACTCCAAAAGGATGGTGGGTTGATACGGGAGCGACATGTCATGTGTGCCCAGACAGGAGCCTCTTTACCACCTTCAAGGAGCTTGCGGGAGATGAGAACCTGTACATGGGAAATGCAGCCACCGCGGACATCAAGGGTGAAGGAACGGTGATTTTGAAGTGGCCTTCAGGGAAGGAGCTCACTTTAAACAACGTGTTATATGTCCCAGACTTGCGCAAGAGCCTAGTCTCGCGATGGTTGCTTAATAAGTTGGGATTTCGTTTAGTTTTTGAGAGCGATCAATTTGTACTAACTAAACGAGTAATGTATGTAGGCAAGGGCTATACCCAAAATGGTATGTTTAAATTGAATGTAATGGCAGTCAAGAAGAATATGAATAAAATTGCTACTACTTCTACTTATATGCTTGAGTTTTCTGATTCGAATAAATGGCATGGTAGATTAGGTCACGTAAATTTTAATTCAATACGCCGTTTAATCAATTTAAATTGTATACCAACATTCCATATTGATTCACATTATAAATGTGAAACATGCGTTGAATCCAAACTTACAAGATCATCATCAAAATCGGTTGAACGAATAACCGAACCCCTTGATTTAATTCACACTGATATTTGTGATTTAAAAGCGGTACCCACAAGAGGTGGAAATAAGTACTTCATCACGTTTATTGATGATGGTACTAAATATTGCTATGTATATTTACTAAAAAGTAAAGATGAAGCAATAAGTAAATTTCTCTTGTATAAAAATAAAGTTGAGAATCAACTTCAAAAGAAGATAAAAGCTTTGCGAAGCGACCGAGGAGGCGAATATGTTGCACCTTTTGCCGATTTATGCGCAAAAAGTGGCATTGTACATGAGTGTGCACCTCCTTATTCTCCACAATCAAATGGCGTGGCGGAACGAAAGAACCGCACATTGAAAGAAATGATGAACGCCATGTTGATAAGTTGGGGTGAGCTAGGAAATGTGGGGGGAAGCCATTCTCTCGGCTAATTATCTTTTGAACAAGATACCACTCAAAAAGAGAGACGAAACTCCATATGAGTTATGGAAAAGGAAGAAGCCTTCATACAAATACTTGAAAGTGTGGGGGTGCCTAGCAAAGGTGATTGTACCACCTCCTAAGGCTCTTAGGATAGGACCCAAAACTGTTGATTGCATATTTATTGGGTATGCGCATCAAAGTAGTGCACATCGCTTTCTTGTACATGAGTCCAAGAATCCTGATGTACACGTAAACACTATCATGGAGGTGAATCCTAACGTTGTATCTTACTTTGAAAATGTGTTTCCTTTGAGAAGACAAACACATGCAACGTCATCAACACCTAATTTTGAAGTAGGTGAAAGTTCATCTACACCAGTTGATGAGGTAGTTCATGATGAGACACATGAACGACCTGAGGCTGAAGAAAGTGATCGTAGGCGAAGTAAAAGGCCAAGGGTTGAAAAATCCTTCCGTCCAGACTTCGTTAGCTATATGGTTGAGGGTGAGCCCAATACATATCGCGAAGCGGTTTCCTCTTCAGAAGGACCTCAATGGAAAGAAGCAATAAGGAATGAAATTGATTCCATATTGCAAAATCATACTTGGGAGTTAGTAGATCTTCCACCTGGTTGCAAACCACTTGGATATCGTTGGGTATTCAAAAGGAAGATGAAAACTGATCATTGTATTGATAAATACAAGGCTAGGTTGGTGATTAAAGGATTTAGACAAAAGGAAGGTCTAGATTACTTTGATACCTACTCGCATGTGACGCGCATAACCTCGATTAGATTGGTTCTTGCTATAGCGGCTTTAATAAATTTGGAAGTTCACCAAATGGACGTTAAAACTGCATTTCTAAATGGCAATTTAGAAGAAGAGATTTACATGGAGCAACCTGTAGGTTTCTCTGCCCCAGGTCAAGAGGGTAAAGTATGTAAACTCGTCAAGTCTTTGTATGGCTTGAAGCAAGCACCAAAACAATGGCACCAAAAGTTTGATCATGTCATGATTGACAATGGTTTCAAAACAAATGAGTGCAACAAATGTGTTTATTTCAAAGACACAAATGAAGGTTATGTGATCTTATGCCTTTATGTAGACGATATGCTTATCATTGGGAGTAATGATAAAATTATCAAAGCTACTAAAAGCATATTGAAAACGAGATTTGATATGAAAGACATGGGTTTAGCTGATGTGATTCTTGGAGTAAAGATCATAAGAACCCAAGATGGTCTTGTGTTAAGTCAATCTCACTATGTGGATAAAATTCTTGAAAAGTTCAACTCGGGGGATACGAGTGTAGCTCGAACTCCAGTTGATACCTCCCAACATCTCAAGAAAAATAAAGGAGATGGAGTTGCTCAGTTAGAGTATTCAAGAATAATTGGCAGTCTAATGTATCTAATGACATGTACTAGACCCGACTTGGCTTACGCGGTGAGTAGGCTAAGTAGATACACCAGCAATCCGTGCGCGGATCATTGGAAAGCTATCACGAGTGTGCTTCAATACATAAGATACACAAGAGATTATGTACTGCAGTATAACCGACAACCAGCAGTGATCGACGGATACACTGATGCAAACTGGATATCGGATAATAAAGATTCCAAATCAACAAGTGTGACACCTGTGTCACTTCAATCATCAAACAAATACCAAACCAATGAAATATTGTATTTCATACTTGGGATTTGTATAAATATGTGTATTGTTTGCACATATCAGTTCTTGTTCGATTTCGGGCTCTAAATCGCTTTCTGGAAGGTTATACGCACACTGATGCGTAAATATAACCTGTTTAATGCAACAAACACTCCGTAATAGTGAAATAGGCTTAACATACCTTAAATAACCTTCACATAACTTAGAAATAAGTTTTGGATGGTTTGGTGTGTTGAAATCAAGTTTATTCAATCGCAGGGACTATTTATGTCAAACTGTGAAACTATACCAATTTGTATAGTAACGAACATTCCAGAACTTGATCATAAGTTAAATATTCCCTAAATATCCTTCACATAGCTTAGAAATAGGCTTTGAGGTGTTTTGTGCGCTAAAATAAACTTTCATGATCAATAGGGACTAAAAGTGTCAAAAAGTGCATAAGTTTGCATTTTCACGCATATCTTACATTCTGAATATATCCGGAAAACCAAAAATTTATGTAATCATTAAAATATTATGTTTTAATGATTGGCATGATAAAAATCCATTCGTCGCTTAATTTGGATCGTTTTTGCGTTCGTTACGACTTCCGTCGTAATTTACCGAACAACGCAACCGTACGACCAAACGAGCCGACATCCGAGATATTTTTTAGCACATTTTAAGTTCCCTATACTTTAACTTCATTTTAGAGCTTTGAAATGGGTTAACGGGGCTTAAACGTGTCAAAAATGCATCGAAAACCAAGTTTGGGGCTTCAGGGACTAAAACTGCCAATTTTGAAATTTGCTGACCTGCAAGGTCCGTACGGTCCGTATGGACCTTTACTTATAAGCCATCCCCAGACCAGCAGAATGTGTTTCCAGCTATTTCCAGCTCATTCCAGCTCTTGCAAATGGGTTTTGATCAATCTATGGGCCAATTTTGTTGGTTTTTGAGTGCCCCTTGTATTCAAATACCATGTGCCCACTTGTACGGATGAGATCAAAGCTCAATCTTCGAGAAACGATCCTAACGGATCTTGAATTCCTATAAATACCCACCCCATTTCATTCCCCCAACTCACACTTGATCTGATTCTGGCTTTCTAAGTTGAAGTTTATACTTCATACCTGAAGGTAAATCGGATCAAGAGCTTGCGGGGACCTTTTGTAAGTATTCTTTCGTTCTTTTCATTCATTTTTAGCGTTAAAGTCAAACTGCGTTTGACTTTCTGCATTGACCAGTTTATGGTCAATGCGAAGTTCGTTTGAACCAGTTGCCACAACTACAAGACCTGCTCAACATGCTCAGCTACAAAAGACTTTTGTCTCAAGCACCGATATTGTAAGTGTAGTATCCGGTGACTGAAGATTATCAATGCCACACAGAACTGTTGCAACAGTTAAGGGGGAGACTGTGACAACTCGTATTTCCAAATCGATCTTTGTACTTTGATGTAATGTATTTGAACGTAACGTAATTATATGAACTTGAGTGACTTATTGAATGTTATGATTATGTGTTGATGTGTATTGTATGTTATTAAAGCGATCGCACAACGTTATTCGAATCACACAAGCCTTTGGGCTTTGGGCTTTGGTCTTTTAGAACTCTCAGCCCATTCCTCACTTGAACCGAATGAGCTGCCATAGTGGTGGGTTCGGCCCACATCTCACACATATAACCTCATGAAGAGGTCAACATTTTCCTATTTGTTGCAAATCTCTTATCACACACAAAACCCTAGTGCTCTCCTCTCTCTCTAAGCCGACGGCAAGCATCCCCTTTCTCTCGAAGATAATTCCTCGAATCGGATCACCCTCTATCTTTCGGTTAGTGTCTCATAAATTGTTATAATATTGAATGATGATTCTGCTTATGTGCAATCGGATTTATCAAAATATATATGTATGACAATCAAAAATGGCGGCCATGTGATCATTTATGTTACCGATGACTGTTGCTAGTGCTATATGAATTGAATGGACTTGTATCTTAAGGATCCTTCATAATTACTTGCACATGATTGTCAGTATGTGTTGTTTGTTATATGTATTTTAAATGGAATAAAGATCGGTGCATGTTATCAGGCTTTTAATAGGTCCAATCATGCTATTGCATTCAATAAAATGGTAATAGGTTGTCAATCCACTATCTCGGTTCCATACATATCCGATTATTTTAATAATGATGTTAATCGACACATGAGTAGTGTTTACGGATCAAAATAAGGATTTATGATGTTATGATCGAATAATGATATTCGGATGTGATGTGTCAGGCTCGAATAAGTGTTGAGTTGTCATGTTTATGCTTGATTAATGATTAGGGTTCTTATGAATTAGTTGATAATTATTTGGTTTGATCGAGAATTGGTGAGAATGGAAACTGTTGTTTGGATTATGGTAAATTTGGAAACTATCAAATAGATATAACAGAATGCATGAATCGCGAAAAATTAGTTGTCCACTCGCACAAGGGGGACCAGTCGCACAAGAGAACCTGATCACACAAGGGGTCCTCGGTCGCACAAGTTGTGCCATCAGTCGCACAAGTTGTTTATTTGTTAATTGCTGGGCCGGTTACTGTTGAACTAATTATGCTTATTTGGGCTTCTTGTTACTTGGGCCGGGTATCAAATGGAATCGCACAAGATGCAAGAATCATACAAGTTGGTTTATCTGTTAGTGTTTGGGCCGTGTATGTTATTGGACTACTTATGTTGTTGGGCCGGGTGTATAATGGATCGCACAACATGATGTGGGTCGCACAAGTTGTGCCGACCGCACAACATGTTGGGCCGACTGTTACTGGGCTTTATCTGTTGAATCGTACAAGTTGGGCGTTTTATGGAATTGACTGTTTAAGTGTTTACGTGGTTGCCATGATCAATACGTGTTCGTAACTGTTAGCTTATGTGTAAACATATGTACGATACTTGAAACCAAATCCTGACTTGTATAATAACCATGATAGGACGTGGTTGACCACTAGCATTTAGACGTGACCATTCTGTGTAATCTGCCGAGCAAACCAAGGTGAGTTCACACCTCGTTACAAAGCATGGGATTCCCAGGGGTTGGGAATGGGTTAAGGAATAGGGATTCCTCGTCCTGTTGAGACGTAATCAGGAACATAGATTCCTCGTCCTGTTGAGACGTAATCAGGAACATAGATTCCTCGTCCAGTATGAGACGGATTTAACTATACTAGACTAGAACTCTATCAACGAAGTCCCTCCTTTTATATCGACTTAATCGCCGAGGCCAATGGCGAACGGGTCATTAGTTAAATAGCGCTATTAGGTTTAACAAACCTCACACCGTGCCGCAGAGGACGGGCGTGGACTAATGGACTATGGCACGTCAGTGATGATAGACACAGACGTTAGGGCACTTAAACATGACGAACGTTAGTAGTCGATATGGTAACGAGTCTGGTGAATTAAACATGGGGTAGCCCCCACGGCCATAGAGCCGGGCTGGAATAGCCAACGTAAGAACGGGTAATCAATAAACGTTTTTCGAACTATGGGGTAACCCCCACGGCTGGATAGCTGGTAAAGAGCAAACTGTGTTTTCGGAATAACTATAAACTGGACAACCAAACGTGAACTCACTCAACTTGTTGTTGACTCGTTACTACATGCTTTGCAGGTCATTAGGTTCCTAGCTGGAGCTTGCACAAGGAAGAGTCGTTGTGGGGCATGGACAGCTGTGTGCCATGTTAAACATTTGGATACTTGAACTTTTGATTTGGTTTTAAACATTATGCTTCCGCTCATAACTTAAACTATGTTTGTTTTGGACACTATTCGTGTTGGTTGAACTTTTACAATTAATTATTTACTTGTTCGATATGATTAGTGGTTTGATCCTGGTCAGTCACGCCTCCAAGCGGTGATACTCCGCATGTGGATTTTGGGGGTGTGACAGAGACTGTAAGTGCAGTTCCTGCTGGGTAACTGTCGCTTATCATTTCTAGTCAACCAAAGCAGAAGTCCAAGTTAAAGTCAACGATAATGAAGAATTCAAGACCACATGAAGACCATGCACTGATCAAGGGGGAGTTTGTTAATGCACTTTGGATGATAAGTGCATGCCTTCCAATTTGTAGGGTCTTTATTGTACAAGTCTTGAAACTTAGTCCAAGGTTTATCCTTGGACAATTTGTCCAAGTTTGTGTCTAGGACAAAGGTCAGGGGTTTATGTTAGGGACAAAAGTCAGGGTTTTGGTGTAGATTGTTTGTCCGAGTTTAGTCCTAGTCTATATATATATGTGTTGTATAGGATTAGGGCATGGATCCAAGAACCAAGATAAACCCTTGAAGCTTTGTGCACCTCTCCAGAGAGACTATGTGTTAGTGAGAGAAAGCTAGGGTTTAGATCTTTGTGATCTAAATCCAGCTTGTAGATGATGTATACTCTTTTGGTATGTAATCTGTGATGACTGATTCGTTAATAAAGAGATTCATCTTCTATATATTTCTATCTTGTTCATATCTTGTTCTTCATGTCTTGAATCAAGTGCAATGTTTGATGTTCGTCATCGATCCAGATCCAGGGTGCTTAAACAGTGGTATCAGAGCATGGTTACCGATTCAGAATGGTCTAACCGCCTTCTGAATCACCATTGCTCTTGATTTGATGTTTGTTTCCGCCAAACATCTTGAAGACGTGAGGATTTTGGTCCAGATATGAAGATATTCGAGTTGTGTTGGAGAAAACTGCTGGGTTTTTGGAGATCTAGGGTTTTGATCCAAAAAAGGATTGTCTGAGTTTTAAAACTCTGTGTTTGTGTTTCCGGGGTTTTGGTGAACTAGTGTGAAGTCACACTAGGGAGATAGTCCGGAGATTTTTTTCTGAGTTATCCGAGTTTTAAGAACCTTCAAAAAGGTCAGAGTTTTAGAACCTTCAAAAGGTCAGAGTTTTAGAAACTTCAAATGGTCAGATTTTTGGAAACTCCAAAAGGTCAGAGTTTTGAAACCTGAAAGTGTCCGAGTTTTTGTTCCATGTATTACAGTTATCACTTCCGAGTCTTCCTTAGATTCAATCAGAGTTTTGATTATCTCACTTTTTAGTTCCGAGTTTTAATTTTCACATCAGTTCTGAGTTTTTCAATGATTAATGATTCCGAGTTTTCCATTGTCCAAGTTTTAAACTATGTTATTTTTTGTCCGAGTTTCTTTAGCTTCCTATTGAGTCCGAGTCTTTTCCTTATACTTCCATAGACTCCGAATTTTATTAAAGATGTCAAGTGTCTGAGTTTAAAGTTAATTCCCTTTATTCCGAGTTTTAAATAACAAACTGTGTGTTTGTTCCGAGGTTTGAACTTAGTGAAGATGTTCCGAGTTTTAGACTCCGAGTTTTAAACTCTTTCTTTGTCCGTGTATAAAGAGTCCGAGTTTTAACCAGTTTTAGCAGGACGGAGCTTTTGAAACTCATCACAGTTTCAATTGGTTCCAGTTTGGTCTTGTCCGAGTTATGAAACAACTTCTAAAGTCCGAGGTTTATCTGTTGTTCCGAGTTTTTAAAGAAAGTTTGGGAGTTATGGGTTATTCCGAGTTTCTCAAAACTGGTTCAGTGATTCCGAGGTTCAACTTTCGCTTCTGTTCCGAGTTTTGTCCATATATTTGCAGGTTCTGAGTTACTGTACGAGTGTTAATCTGTCCGAGCTTTAAATAGTTTTGCAACAGTCTGAGTTTTGCAACAGTCCGAGTTTTGCATCAGTCCGAGTTTCAATGTTACCAAGTTTTAATCCACAATACAGTTAAGTTGTCACTCCGATATTTAGTTAAGTATCCGAGTTTTAGTGTGTTCAAATGTGGTTCCATTTGACTGTCCGGGTTCAGGATTTGATTGTTATTTGATTAACTGTGTGTTCAAGTTATGATCAGTCATTTTTCCGAGGTGCAACAGACCGGTTATATCTGTGTTCAATGTTTCAAATCTGTAGATCTTGTTCAGTCTTTTAAATCATTTTTTGGTTTGTGATTCAGTGTTTTAATCCATCTGGTGTGTGTGATAATCTTTTCATCTTTGGTTCAGTACCGATGTTTGATTCTGTTCCGAGTTCAATATTGATTCAGTTGCGAGTTCAATATTGATTCGCTTAACTAGTTCCGAGTTTTCTTCAGAGTTTCCTTTATTTCCTTGCTTGTTTCGAATTCCTTTGTATTCTAAGTACTGCTCAATGATCTGATCCGAGGTTTCAAGAGCTTTCGGGTTTTACAGTTCCGAATTTTCTAGAATTCCGGGTTACCTGGGGTACCGGATTTTTTAGCTAAATTTAGAAGTTTGTGTTGTTCGGAAGTTTCGAAGTGTGCATGTTCCGAGTTTTTCTAGTTATTCCTGGTTACCTGGGGTACCGGATAACTAACTAAGAGTCAGAATTATGAGTAGTTTGGAAACTTGAAGTCGGTTTCGGATTATCGAAAAGTTTTATGGTACTTATGTTGTCCGGATCAAGTGAGGAGGTGAAGAGAATACGACTTGCTTGGATTTCAGTATAGTTTACGAAGAAAAAGGGGGAGTAAAAAATCATATTTTCTTCGTAAATCTAAAGCTTGTGCGTGAAATAGCTCGTGTGTGATGGAGTTTTGTCACGTGTGTTTATGTTATTAATCAAGTGTTGACGTGATGAGGTTTAATTCTCGGTTGGCGACTAGTTGAAGATTGAGCCTTATTAAGTTGCTATTTAGAGTAGAGAAGATTAGTTCTGGTCTCGAAATAATGTGGGGCTTCTTGATTTGAGGTGAAGATCGGAGATGAAAGCCATCGGGGATTCAGCGGATTCGTGAAGATAGGAGATTGATTCATGAGGATACGTGACGAGATGAGATCATACATGAAGGGTTGAAGACTTTTGATCAAGTTGGTGGATGTACTTTTACAAAGTTCAGTTTGTTATTAACTTATCGAACTGAGCTTCATGTCTTTGCGAAATTTGAAGTGTTTGACGTTAGGCATTGGAAATCCGATGTTTCGTTCTTCTACTGGTTAAGTTTGAAGATTAATGTATCGAGCGATATTCTTACATGTGGTTGTAGGTCGGTTCGCGTTAACTTGATTCAGGAGTAGATTGAGGGGGAGGATCAACAGTGTTTGATGTTGGATTCTTCATGTTTCTCAAAGCGGCATTAAGTGATCGTCAGCAAGTCTTTTATTAGAAGGGTTGAAGATCGTTGTGCTCTTCCGGAAAGATCAAGTCTCAGCCAAAGTTGATAGCAGCCATGATATCATCAGTCAAGGGGGAGTCTGTAAGTGTAGTATCCGGTGACTGAAGATTATCGATGCCACACAGAACTGTTGCAACAGTTAAGGGGGAGACTGTAAGTGCAGTTCCTGCTGGGTAACTGTCGCTTATCAGTTCTGGTCAACCAAAGCAGAAGTCCAAGTTAAAGTCAACGATAATGAAGAATTCAAGACCACATGAAGACCATGCACTGATCAAGGGGGAGTTTGTTAATGCACTTTGGATGATAAGTGCATGCCTTCCAATTTGTAGGGTCTTTATTGTACAAGTCTTGAAACTTAGTCCAAGGTTTATCCTTGGACAATTTGTCCAAGTTTGTGTCTAGGACAAAGGTCAGGGGTTTATGTTAGGGACAAAAGTCAGGGTTTTGGTGTAGATTGTTTGTCCGAGTTTAGTCCTAGTCTATATATATATGTGTTGTATAGGATTAGGGCATGGATCCAAGAACCAAGATAAACCCTTGAATCTTTGTGCACCTCTCCAGAGAGACTATGTGTTAGTGAGAGAAAGCTAGGGTTTAGATCTTTGTGATCTAAATCCAGCTTGTAGATGATGTATACTCTTTTGGTATGTAATATGTGATGACTGATTCGTTAATAAAGAGATTCATCTTCTACATATTTCTATCTTGTTCATATCTTGTTCTTCATGTCTTGAATCAAGTGCAATGTTTGATGTTCGTCATCGATCCAGGGTGCTTAAACAGATATGTATGGAACACCACAACCAGTTACCTCAGTGCAAAGCTATCGGTCTACTGGAGTACCATCATTTCTTGATCCAAACTACAAAGTTCAATAGGAGAATAGTGGTCAAACAAGAACGGCGTTTTATGCTGAAATTGTCAAGGATGTCAGAAATGATGAGTCCTCGGGAAATGATAACAGTTCTGAACATGGCGGTAGTTCAGTTGAAGATGGTACAAGCTCAAGTTCAAGCGAAGATGGATCTGAATATGAATCATCGAGGGAGGTTGTTGATTCTGAGGCAAGTTAGTCAATATCTGAGAGTGAATCCAGTCAGGTATGTGTCGATGAACCAAGTTCTAATAGATGTGATAGTTGTGTTGAGTTAAATGATAAATTGTCTGATTTGCAATGCAAATTGTCGGATTTGCAAAGCAAATATGACGATTTGCAAAGCAAGTACGACGTGACATTTATGCACAATCAAAGTTTGATCGTGGATTTTTCAAAGTGCACAGAGGCCAACATGTTTCATAAAAATCATGAAAAGGAGTTTAAAAAGATAATTGACACATTAAGGGAAGATAAGTCCGAGCTAACCAAAATGGTTTCAAGAAAACAAACTGCGACAAACAATTACATCAATAGGCTCGAGGAAACACAAAAAGAATTGGCCTGTGTCAAGTGTGAAAATGAGGTGATCCAGCTAAGGTTAGATAGTTATTCAAATTCTAGGTATGTGCTGGATCACATCATTGACATACAAAAAAGAAGAATGATGTCACGAGCATTGGATATAAGAAGTGTCCTCCACCTGTTAGACACAATTATACCGCTATGCCTGATGAGGAGAATAAGCCTCACTTTGAGCCACCTCACTTTGAGCCGCCTCAATTTGAGCCATCTGTCCCTTTAGATGTTGAGGAATTCGCAGCTGGACTTGGTTACAAGAAGGAAGTATCATCAGCTTCAGATGTGCCAGCAGATACGAAAGTATCAACTGCTGAACAAAATCAGGATCCTCCAGTCATTGTTGAGGATGCTGATTCTTCAGATGATGAATCCGATGATACTGACTCAACACAGTCTTATGCGGTAATCAAAGAAGAGGACATACCTCTTGAGAATCATATTCTATGTGATCCTCCTGCAAAACTTGCTAAGACTGTTCTGGTTGAGTCCACCTCTGCACAAGATTGTGAAAGCGCGAACTTGCTTTATACTTTAATTGGTTCCAACAAAGTTTACTCAAACACAGATTTTCCCATTAAAAATGTTAATCAATCCTTGATTGATAAAGTGTTTAAGAATTCAACCAGTAAGTTTTTGGGAAAGTCAAGCCCAAGAGTTGTAGTAACTCAGTGTACTCCTTTCCCAAAAGCCAAAGTTCGGAAACAATATGGAAATCAAAAACTTCCAGTTCGACAAAAGCAAAATCACGCTAATCAAGGAAAGAGAAAGGGCAAACAAAGCCAAAACAAGAAAAAGCTTCAAAAGATAAACTTCGTGAAGTCTCGAGGGACTGATAAAATTGAATATTTTGAAAATAAATCCAACACAGATTTTATTATGCATAAGAAAATTTTGAAAAGAAACAGTCAAAACAACTACACACAACACACAAACTGTTGTGATGTAGGACCAAGTACCACAAGATCATGAAGTTCATCATCAAGCTCCTACAGTTATGATACTCCAAGGTTTGTTGAGCGGAGATCATGTTTTGAATGCGGTGAGTATGGGCACATTGTCAGAAACTGTCCATATGTCACCAAGGGAAAGGTAAAAGTTGATGCCCCCATGGTAACAGTTACCATAAAAGATCCGTTTCACCAAAACAGGACCCTCGCCTTGTTAAACAATAGGAATTGAAACAGAAAAAGAAACAAAGAAAAGAAATTGAAAAGGTTTTAAAACCAGAGGTTATCCAAACACAGTATGTTAAGTTAGAAGTTAAAAATGAAAAACAAAAACAGATTTGGAAACCAAAACCGATAACTGTTTCGGGAGGAGCTACATCAATTCCGAATCATCAGGAAATGGATGTCACAATTCTCGATGATGACGGACGACCCAAGTCTGTGAAGGATATTCCAGGAGGAACTTTTGATAGTCTTAGGATTGTTGTTAGTAGAGCGTCCATGCACAAGATCGACGACATAAGGCTTCGAAGCATTGTTACATCTAGAAGAATATTGTTGCCTTTGATGGAGAGAGGAGAAAATAAGAAAAAAATGTTTGATGATGGAATGATGGTGAAAGAATGTGGTTGAATGAAGTTGAAAAATTCGACAACATGAAAAATGTGCCAAAATTTGATTGTTGAAGGTTTTGATCGGGTCCTCGGGAAAGATTCCAATGAAAAGTACGCGCCTGCAGCACGTTTAAAGCTTTTAAAAGATTCATGGATTTTTCTTCCACAAGAAGTTCAAAGTCCACAAGATAAACATGTAGGGTACTTTTCTCTATGGTGTGATTGAATAAAATGTGTTTGTTGAACAAACCAACCGGGTGTGCGGATACCATGGAGTGGATTGAACAACTGCACACTACTTCCAAAGGAGAGAGACGAAGACCTTTGCGGGTGCAAAAGAATGTGGAAGACATCATGTATGGACCGTCCAATGATGATGTATACAAGCTTTCCCACATGCTCCATTTGCCACTTACCAGCCGGACCCGAAGGTTTATCATCTTGTTGCTGTAAAGAGAATTCTCAGTTCATTGAAGTAGCTGCAAAATCGACCTTGAAATCCACACCGGGTGGATATCAAGTTAGGGAGAGCACTCAGGTTCCTGGCAATGCATGCAGAAATTGCAGGATTACAGTTTTAAATTTCTAATCTCTCCTATCTTTGTCGATATTTAAGTTGTTTTGCGAATTACTAACATCTCGTACAGTACTCTTTGGCCAGACACATTGATCTCGAATATCACCTCACACGTGATTGTTTCAATGTGAAACTCGTCAATGTTGTTTTGGTCCACACCGATTACCGACATGCCAACTGATTTTTCCAAAATTCGATAAATCATTTATGATTAAAATTAGTTTTGGTAAACGGCATCGAGGTAAAACAATGAGTTAATCCAACATCGGAAAATCATTTTTGTAAATATTTGTTTGTGTTTTCTTAATTTCTCGTACTTTTTGCATTTTAGGGGGAGCAAATTCGAAAAATTCGAAAAATACAAAAACATTGAAAATTTTAAAAAAATACAAAAATATCGAAAATTTTCAAAAACACAAAAACATTAGAAAAACAAAAATGAGTTTCCTGGCGAACAAAAGAGAAAATGATAGTACATCAGTGGTCTATCGAAACCTCTTTAAACTTAAAATAAAAACGATAAGCAGCTCTATATAAGATGTATCGGTAGGCTCACAATCATTTTAAAGTGTGCAGGGTGATATAAACTTAAATCGACTGAAGACCGTGTGAGAACCGCTCATTGGCATATGGTCTTTGTACCGAAATTTCGTTTGATAGATTGCCGAGGTTCTGAGATACGTGGTCTTTATGTTGTTTATCATCTGGGTATCATGGTTGTTTCTTTTACCGAAAACAACGGGGACGCAAGTCTAGAGCTACCATGATACCATACATATGTGTAAATATCATACAAACATGTATATAATACATGATGCATTCGACCTCAATAAGTGATAAATAATCACATGTCCAAATCAATAAGTGATAAAATATCACAGTTTATCCGGGAGTCAAGTTCATATCTTTGTCGGTACGATGGTACTAACCTGTTCACGGACTTGCTCTTGTGCCCTTCATGCATCGAATATTAAGTTCCTCATTAATAAGTGATTTTATCACATAGGGCTTGTATTCATCCTCAAAATAAGTGAGTATCTCACATCATATACGTTGAAACCAGATGATAAACGGTATACTCACCAGTAAGATGAACTCTCGTGCATACCTTGATACGGGAATGTGTCGTGTGTGGATGAACACAGGTGGTAAGTATAAATCATACCTTAACGTATCCCCTAACCGCGAGTACATCTGATAAGTTGAGCTTACGTGGACAACAATACTGATAATAATTATAGGATGCTTATCTTAATATTAACTAACTGAACAACAAGAGTGTTTTGGTATGACCGTACACTGTTATGATTCTCTTACCCTCGATACTCGCAAAAAGAATGTCTGTAAATATTTATTTAATACTTTCAGTTTCTGCATCTCTGTATATATTTATTTACTGCTTTTTGTCTTTAAATTTGAAATATTCAAAAATTCCAAAAAGATTTTAGGTGTGTTTTAATATAAACTTTATAAAAGCCAAAAAGATTTTATTTCTGTTTTATTTTCGATTGCCCGATGTTGGATCTTGAGTCTTTTTCACCTAAAACCTGATCAAAACCTAAAACAACTGCATCTTTATAAATGGTCAAAATTAACAAGTGAAAGTTAAAATCTAAAATTGATCAAATTTTTATAACTTTCAAACTGTTGTCAGTCGGTGTTTGATTGAGAGTTGGTCATATGTGTGTCGTTTGTTTATATTGACTATATTCCAAGCGGTTGTTCTCATTACACGTTTAGCTTTCTTTTATCTGCAGATGCATCATTCGAACCAGCTAAAGGCGAAGAGAATGTGTTAGATGACGAGCTTTGGATGAAGACACACATGGATGCAATCAAAGGATCAAGATGATCGAGTCACTGCTGACCACTCATCCACACCAAAAGGATCTGTAGTATTGAAGATCAAAATATTCACAAGCATCATTCATGGGGGAGTTTATTGATACACTCCTTGTCCATGACACGTGAAATCTTTAAAGATCTGACAATCTATGTGAAGAATGGACCTCACGAGCAGCATCCAAGGGGGAGTTTGTTGATGCACTTTGTGGATGCGGCTCGATTCGGTTCGGCTCAAGATCAACGTCGTGACATTCCTCCATCGTGCGCCCCAGAGATCGACACACGAAGCACGAAAAGTCATGAACAGTCATCACCATGACATCACCATGATGATGTCATGACATTTGACCAAAATGCTTGAAACATGAAATCTAGCATATCATGCAATGCATGAAACGTAGAATTCCCTTAATGGGCTTGTGTTCATTGTTGGGCCTAATATCCAACGAACAATCTCTGCCTGGACGAAGACTTAATACATTCCAACGAAGACTACATGTGACGAAGCCTCAAGGTTCATCAGGTCAATACATCAACAAAGAGTAAGAGTTCGTCATTTATATCCATGAAGACTACTAGTCTTCGTGGGTTTGCACACTGTTCGTGGCCTAGTAACACTCTTCGCAGTTTTACTGGGTATTAGTCCTATATATACAGATACTAGTTCCACAATTCAAGAGGGAGAGCACACCAGTGAGTTTGAGAGAGCATTTTCTTGTATAACCTTTGTAACCAAACTCTGCTGAAAGTTAATACATGAGCTTTTAACTTTGAAATCGTTTTTGTATTTGTGTGTTCTTTGGCTTGGTTGCATACCCGCTTGGATTCCGCACTTGCGGGTGTGTTCGGTAACAAGGAGAAGGTGTTCTAGATCCTCCTCTAGTGGACCTACACTTAGTCTAAAAACCAGGTTATAATCAGGGGTATTTTTGGCATTAAATTATTATGAGGTTTATAAATTATGTTGTAAACTACCTCTGGTTATCACTACACAACAGTTATGCCAAAAATACCCCTGGTTATAACCAGATTTTTAGACAGAGTTAGGCAATGTGATCAAAATGGCAAGAAAATGGAAAAGTCAGGGACCCAGAGGAGAAAAAAAACTATTTGGACTAAAATAGCAAATTGGACCAAACCTCAGGGACTAAAATGGCAATTTACTCTTGTTTAAACATAACTAGTTAAATTACCTCACGCGTTGCGGCGGGAATTCCACCGGTATTAGTTCGATTTTGTCTATTACGGTATGGATAAGGTACTGACACTCCGAAAAGAATGAAGTCATGATATGCTAAAAGGATGCCTACACGTATTTTACATCTTTCGAAAACTATAAAGAATAAATATACCGGTTCTGAATGTACTTATACTGGTACCGAAGCTGTATATATATCATATATTAAATATTTAAAAATAGCTTGTTAGACTCATGCTTCGCAGCGGCTAAAATTGTAAACAAATAAAAAGAATAAAATTAAGGATGTCACAATTGTATGTATATTCATGGAGATGAGTGTCTAGAAACACGGAAGCAAACATGAAATTTCCCCGCCCAATACGGCGGGAATTCAATATATGTCTAAAGAATAAAAAAAAACTTTTTACAATAGTATCAAACCTAACTAAATAAAAGTTACAACCTTAAAATTGTGTGTTACAAAGTTACCTTATAATTCAATTTCAAAATGAATTAAAAGAAATGAGTACAATTTTCTAAATGTTAAAAGAAAATAAAATGTTCTAAATCATTATAATTCAATTTCAAATGAACATATGATAAGTTGATAACTATGAAACAGAAAAACATACATTTGTTACAGCCATGAAAAAAAATTATGCACTCTCTTACATAGTTTAAAAACTATAAAACAACACACAATTCCAACACAATGGTTTACAAATAACTAACACTTCAATAACAAGCTTCTTTTTTGCAGGGATACCAGTTGCAGGTTTCGTCTTTGTCATATCTCCTCCCTTCGTGTTGTTCTTTTGGTAGCTAACTTGTTGTGCTTTGTTTGCTAAGCTTTCCACAATCTCCGTAGACTATGGTTGTGTATTAAACCAAATACCTTTAACACTTCACAAAGGATGATATGTTAGGTTATATACAAGTGGAGTTCTTCACATATCATCAAATGATGTGTGCGACTCCAACAATGTCCTCGAACTTCCACCTATTTTTCATTGTTATTGTTGGGTAATTTACATAGTTTGCGATGGCTTGGCGAACAAATATCCTAGAACATAATCTTAAATATCATGGTTGTTGTAGGCATAATTTCAATGTGTGTGGGGATGGGCATAACTTGTATGGTGTGGGCAAATATGGGTTACATTAGAGGCTACATGCATGCCCGCCTAAGACCATACGGTGTGGGCGTGGAAATCTGGCGGACGCAAGTCAACGCCCACAAAACCACCCTGTGCTTTACGTTTTCCACGGTGTTGTGTGTGGGACGGGGATTCTTCATCAGCGTGGGGAGAAATTTGGTTAGTGATGTGGTGCGAGTTGATTGGTGGTTTGTGGTAGGAGGTTTGTGATTGGTTAGTTTTTTTCAACACTTGGTTGGGCCCTTTCCACGCCCAACACCACCCCTTTCTTTTTTATCACGCCCTCTTGCTTACGTGGCTGTTACATGGCGCTAACGCCCTCTCTTCATGCCCCTCGTCCAATTAGTTCCAAAGTGATTTTTCCTTTTCATTTCTATATAAATTTTAAGGGTTGGTAAATTTTATCTCCACTTATCCTTAATTAGTTTTCGCTAACAATTTCTATTGCAAAACAAATTGCATACTACGTATTGGATTCAAACATAAATCTTTTTTTTAACATCTAAATATTAAACATGTACTTGGTTTCAAATCCAACCCTGAGCAAGGTCGTGGTGAGCACCAGCTCAAGGCCCAAATCGATATAGGGCCCGTAAAATTTTTAAGATTATATAGAAGGTTTAAATGAGAACGCTAAATACTGTGAGAACCGTGAGAACAAATGAAAAAGCCGCGAGAACTTGGTGAAAAACAATTCAAATTCAAAAAAAATTCTACACTTATAATTATTATTCGAATACAATGTTAGAAATTTAATTTACACGTTTAAATTTATGTGAATTCGTAAATAAAGAAAATTTACACATGTGTACGTTTGCCATTTATACATATGTAAATCTGTTATATTTACACATGTGTAAAAAATCTAAAAAGAGTGATTTTGAAAGAAGAAATGAATTATTTGATGTTGTAAATTCTTTTTTTGATGTTGTATCTTAATTAGAATGAGGTTTGTATTAAAAATTGGTTTTGATTGGTTTTTTCATTCGTTCTCACGGTTCTCGCAATATTTAGCGTTCTCAAGATAACCCTCCCCTATATATATATATACATAATCTTAAATTTCATGGTTGTTGTAGGCATAATTTCAATGTGTGTGTGGATGGGCATAACTTGTATGGTGTGGGCAAATATGGGTTACATTAGAGGCTACATGCATGCCCGCCTAAGACCATACGGTGTGGGCGTGGAAATCTGGCGGCGGCGAGTCCACGCCCACAAAACCACCATGTGCTTTACGTTTTCCACGGTGTTGTGTGTGGGACGGGGGATTCTTCATCAGTGTGGGGAGCAATTAGGTTTGTGATGTGGTGCGAGTTGATTGGTGGTTTGTGGTAGGAGGTTTGTGATTGGTTAGTTTTTTTCAACACTTGGTGGGGCCCTTTCCATGCCCAACACCACCCCTTTATTTTTCACCACGCCCTCTTGCTTACGTGGCTGTTACATGGCGCTAACGCCCTCTCTTCATGCCCCTCGTCCAATTAGTTCCAATGTGATTTTTCCTTTTCATTTCTATATAAATTTTAAGGGTTGGTAAATTTTATCTCCACTTATCCTTAATTAGTTTTCTCTAACAATTTCTATTGCAAAACAAATTGCATACTACATATTGGATTCAAACATAAATCTTTTTTTTAACATCTAAATATTAAACAGGTACTTGGTTTCAAAGCCAACCCTGAGCAAGGTCGTGGTGAGCACCAGCTCAGGGCCCAAATCGATATAAGGCCCGTAAAATCTTTAAGATTATATAGAAGGTTTAAATGAGAACGCTAAATATTGTGAGAACCGTGAGAATAAATGAAAATGCCGCGAGAACTTGGTGAAAAACAATTCAAATTCAAAAAAAAATTCTACACTTATAATTATTATTTGAATACAATGTTAGAAATTTAATTTACACGTTTAAATTTATGTGAATTCGTAAATAAAGAAAATTTACACATGTGTAAGTTTGCCATTTACACATATGTAAATCTGTTATATTTACACATGTGTAAAAAATCTAAAAAGAGTGATTTTAAAAGAAGAAATGAATTATTTGATGTTGTAAATTCTTCTTTTGATGTTGTATCTTAATTAGAATGAGGTTTGTATTAAAAAATTGGTTTTGATTGGTTTTTTCATTCGTTCTCACGGTTCTTGCAATATTTAGCGTTCTCAAGATAACCCTCCCCTATATATATATGTATATGTATATATATATATGTATATATATATATATACATATATATATATGGGAGGGTTTAAATGAGAACGCTAAATATTGTGAGAACCGTGAGAACAAATGAAAAAATCACAAGAACTTGGTCAAAAACAATTCAAATTCAAAATTGTTTTCTACACTTATCATTATTATTCGAATACAATGTTAGAAATTTAATTTACACGTTGAAATTTACGTGAATTCATAAATAAAGAAAATTTACACATGTGTAAGTTTGCCATTTACACATGTGTAAATCTGTTTATATTTACACATGTGTAAAAAATCTAAAAAGAGTGATTTTGAAAGAAGAAATGAATTATTTGATGTTGTAAATTCTTTTTTTGATGTTGTATCCTAATTACAATGAGGTTTGTATTAAAAAAAAAGGTTTTGATTGGTTTTTTCGTTCGTTCTCACGGTTCTCGCAATATTTAGCGTTCTCAAGATAACCCTCCCCTATATATATATATATATAACAAAATCTTAAAGGGCCTTGATTAAATAACAAAAAACGTTAAAAGGTCCTTTTCAGTTAAGAGTTTTGGATTTGTGGCCTAATTTGCCAATCAAATTTGTAGAGGGCCTGAATCATGTTAGGAAGCCCAACTATGAAAGTGTAATGGATTAAGGAATGGCCCAAATCAATACACAAAACTAATTCAAAACGCAATTAAAAATTGATGGGCGAAGGCGGTAAAACAAAGAAACCGAACGTCCTTAACATCATTATCACTAACTTCCTTAGCATCATTATCACTAACTACCTTAGCATCAGTAGCATTGGATGGAAGCTCAGATGTTTGGATTAATGTGACATGATACTCTAAATCAGCATCCTTTGCTTCATCACTAGCCTTTGTGCCACTTGATTCTCCAACTTCCTGTGCCTCATTGTCATCTTCATGCCAACATATTGATAGGATAGTACTACTTTGTGATTGACTGAATCTTTGAACATTTGATGCCCCATTTTCCAAATACACGTTAAGATACTGGTGACCGTCCCTTACAAATGCAAGCAGTTTCTCAACATCTTCATCATTACTTATTAATATCAGTCCATTATCTAGGTCATCGGCTATAGGGTCACACAAATGGAAGTAATGAGGGACATCATTGTGACACATGTGCCTCCACGGCCATCAAACAAATACCAAATCAATGAAATATTGTATTTCATACTTGGGATTTGTATAAATATGTGTATCATTTGCACATATCAATTCTTGTTCGATTTCGAGCTCTAAATCGCTTTCTGGAAAGTTATACGTGAACTGATGCGTAAACGTAATCAATTTAACACGACAAACACTCCGGGATTGTGACATATACTTAACATACCTTAAATGACCTTTACATAACTTAGAAATAAGTTTTGGAAGGTTTGGTGTGTCGAAATCAAGTTTATTCGCTTACAGGGACTAATTTCGATAAACTGCAAAAGTATGCCGATTCGTACTGTAACAAACATTTCGGAACATGATCATAAGTTAATCATACCCTAAATATCCTTTACATAGCTTAGAAATAGTCTTTGAGGGGTTCAGTGTGCTAAAATAAACTTTTAGATCATTCAGGGACTAAAAGCGTTAAAAAGTGCATAAGTTTGCATTTTCGCGCATATCTTACGTTCTGAATACATCCGAACATCCAAAAATTTATGTAATCAATAAAATATTATATTTTAGTGATTGGCATGATAAAATTCCATTCGTCGCATAACTTGGATCGTTTTTCGCGTCCGTTCGTGTTTCGTCGTAATTAACCGAATAACGTGATCGTACGGCCAAACGAACAGACATCCGACATATTTTTGAGCATATTTTAAGTTCCCTATACTTTAGCTTCATTTTAGAGCCTTGAAATGGGGTTAACGGGGTTTAAAAGCATCAAAAATGGCTTAAAAGTGTTGCAGGGACCATTTCTGCCATTTTGGCAAAGTTTCTGGAGCTGGCACATGGTGGCGCTGCGCCACCACCATAAGGCTTTGCCGTGACGTGACACCATGGCCTCATCTGGGCAGAAACTTCATTTTGGAAACCAGGTTGAACTTGGGGGTCTTTTGTGTAACTTTTCTCAATACCGTGTGATGGTTTTGGGCACCCGTAGTATTCCAAAACCATGTGCCCACATGGAGGGTCAAGATTAAAGCTCAATTATCGAGGAATGATCCTAACGGTTTTGAGAAATCTATAAACACCCACTTGATTTTCACTTCTTCTTCACACATTTGATTCAAATTCAACTCTAAGTTGAAGCTCTCATCTATGAAGGCTTCATACCTGAGTTGTTCTTGATCAAATCTTCAAGTCTTTGACCTTTTGTAAGTTTTCCTTCATGCCTGTTCTTGTATTTCAAGAATGAAAGTCAAACAGTGTTTGACTTTCTGCTTTTGACCTCGTTTTGGTCAACACGAAGTTCGTTTGAACTTCACAACGTGAGCGTAATCACGATGGTTATGGTCCCTTGTGACTATACCTATTGATTTCCACGTTAATTAGGTGTAGTGACGAATCATAGTTTCAGTCAAAATACGCCTTTATGCCTATTTTGCAACCAAACTATTCTTGTGTATCAAAACCCTTTGTTTTGATATCAAACTTGTTTTCTAACTTCGTTAAACATGTTTAACTCATCACTTTAGGTTTAGTGCTTATATAGGGTCGTAAGATAAGAGGTCTAAACAATCGCTTAGACATTCGAACCCGACCCGTTTGGTCGATCATTAGGATCCAACCAAACACATTAGGTGACCATAGTTGTATAGGGAATAACCTTCCGAGGTTATGCCTTATGGTCACTTCGTTTAGTTAGTTATATGATAGGTAGTTTATATGCCTTAGGAAAATGACCAAAATGCCCTTTTTACGCATAAATTCATTTTAAGCATATGTAACCTAAATTTTCACATCTAAACTGATTAGGTAACATTATTAGAAATGTTAAGGCATATATTACTTGTCATAGGACTAGTTAGGCGTTCCGAATGCGTTTTACGCGAACGACGCGTTTATGTAGCGTAAGCTACCTAAACGGGTCGTAATGGGTCGTAAGCACTTAGGTTAAGTTTCGTTTTAGTATGTAGGTTTTGTTAAACCATATCATACGAGTTCCAATACTCATTTGGTACACGAAACCTCATTCTATCCGATCTTCCGATTTAGGTCCGGTTATTAACATAGTTACCTATATTAGGTGTCGTTTGATTTTCGTGATCCCTCTAGCTTTGCTTGGTTATTATTCAAGACTTCTAAGCATCCTCAAGTGAGTACATAGTCCCCTCTTTTACTGTTTTTCAAATATTTTGGGGTGAAACACATGTGCTTACTTGTTGCTTTCGTGCTTTTCATGTTTTTATATCATACTTGCTATGTTCATTAGTACACGTATAGTACATGATTTCATTATGTGTTTGCTATGTGTGTCTATTTAGTGCATACTTAGTACATTGTTTTACATTACATTACATTTAATGTTATGTATGTCCATTTAGTGCATACTTAGTACATTGTTTTACATTACATTTTATGCTATGTATGTCCATTTAGTGCATACTTAGTACATTGTTTTACATTACATTTCATGTTATGTATGTTCATTTGTTGCATACTTAGTACATTATTTTCATAAAACATGCTTACATTTGGTATGACATTTGGTTTGTTTAAATGGGACAAAAATACATTCATTAACATTGATCACGTCGTGCGTTAGTAGGTAGTGGTACCATAGGAATTGACAACTCCCATTTCTGAGATCCTGGGTTTGTTTGGGTCGAAGGAATGACCAAATTCGATATACATTGTTTAGATAAACCTTTAACTTCGTTTAAGGGTTTATCGCCATAGTCGCTAGGCTTGAGTGTATGCATTAAAACAATACCGCATAGATGTTTGTATCAGTAAAGCATGCATTATTTTACAAAGCATAACTTTTGATTTATTCAAATACTTTATTTTGTGCATTTTTACATATGATTAAGTAGTCACTTTTTACTTATCATACATGACATTTGTTTACACATTACATGATTTACATTTGACAATAGACATGGTTTTTACATAAACATTTGACAATTGGTTTAAACAAGACATTTTTGGTGGTTTGTTTTGGTAAGTGATTTAAGTAACGAGGCTTGTGTAATATGATAAAAGCATGGTGGATACGCCGCTGGTACTTCCTATATATAAGTGCTTGTATGGTATTACATATCGTAGCGTTAGTTAAACCATTTCAAGTTAGACATAATACATATTACACTTGTATCACATCTTCATGAAACATTATTTTTACAAACAACACATTTTATACAAACTCATTTTACTTGGTCATTTATTTATCTGTGCATCTTTCTTTTATATCGTCTGATTTCTTATCACTATTTGTATGATTTATAAAAGAAAACATTTTACAAGGTTCATCACTAACTTTTGATAAACATTTTCTTTAAACTTACAAGTCATGAATCCTAAATCAATAAAACCTATGTATCTCACAGGCATTTTTATGCCGACGTACCTATTTCCACATGTGTTTTCAGGAAATGATGCATAGGATTGATCAAGATACACTTAGGCAGACTTGGGCCTTAGTGACATTAAAAGATGCAAGACTAGTTAATTATGTTATGATTCCTTGTTTTAAGACATTGTAACCTCTATCAATTCAATAAAACAAAACTTAAATTGTCCATGTGTTATGAAACAATGATTCTGTTACAACACTCCCCGACGTGTCCGCCACGATTTGTTGTTTTACGTGGTCGAGGTGTGACAATCATGGTTGTAACCTAGATTATGCCTAATCATCTCTAATTGTGCATAACCAAACTTATCATTGTCAAGCAAATCAAAGAAGTCTATGTTTTCATTCATATACAGTCGGCCAGGCGAATCTGTAAAACATCCTCCATGATACATGTTTACGGAACAATGTTTGATAATCACCTACATTGCATGTTAAAGATCCCAATCATCGATAAGAAAAAACCTATAAAGTGTCAACCATCAAGGAGTGTTGTATGCGAACACTTATCATCAATATTCTAGAACTTAATCTAAAACTTCATGGTTGTTGTAAGCGTAATTTCAATGTGTGGGTGAATGGGCAAAACTAGTATCAAATGGCAATCTGGGTGTGGGCTACGAACGATGCTTAATCCTCGTGTCAAGTACGAATAAGTAAGTATAAAAGGGTAGTTTTGTTGTAGTATTAACTGGTCGTTGAATGTTTATAGTATGGGTATAATAATATGTTGACCCCTCTTATGAATATGAAAGTAATTAGTATGAATGTTAGTAATGGGATGTTGGGACTTGCTTATGGTGAACAAAATGAAACATCGTATATGATATATGAATAGAATGAAATAAATTGAACTATTTTGAATAAGTAAAAACATGAATGTATTATGTTTAATTAGAAAGATAGAAACAAGCCGTAAAATTAGATCTATACGAGCAATAGTATACGTTTTGAATGAATTCGATGAATGAACCGCTAGTGATGATGTGTGTTAGGAACTAGTGCTATAGAGTGAAAGCGACACTAATAAGAGCTCTGGATAAGATTCCAACTTTTTATGTTATGGTGAATGAAATTTACTAAATTTAAGAAGGTAGGGACAATGCATACAATTATGTTTACTTTGCTAGAAACTAGCATTATACTGAAGACGACACTAATAAGAAATCTGAGTCGGGCTCTTGGAGTTAGAAGGTCGTCACCGAGACGGGCTCGTGATCAAGTTGATACGGTTGGAAGAAAATATAGTTAATGTTAAGTGGAAATGAACAAGGTTTCGGTGAGGAAACCTCCTTTAAGGGGGGTAGACTTGTAACGCCCCAAAACTCGAATTGTTTAATTCGCTAATATGTGTCCATATTCTATAGTATGAAATAAAATAACTAGGCTATTTAACCTAGTTAAATGTATGGTAAAAATTAGTAAAGAAGGAAAGTTGTGTCAATTATGTTTTAGTAACAAACAAGAGGGACTAAACTTGGTAAATGGGGTTAAGTTTAATAAATTAGCCTTGGGTGTAGTGTTTGTGGATGTATTCTACATGGAGAGAAAGAAAGGAGAAAACCCTTTCTTGAATGAAGATGCAATTCAACCCCAAATCAAGGCCCGAATCAAATGGAAAACGTTGTATGAATGAAGACTTCTCACCATCTAGCTTGAACAAACATGTGGTAAGTTATAATTTTTTATTTGAAGATTTTGTATGAAGTGGGTTTATGATCATTCTATGAATTGTATGAAATTGAGTATGAAGATGTGTTAGAATCATAAAAGAGGACTTGAATTATGAATGATTTTAAGTAATTTGATGATTGAAGTTGAAACCCACCATTGATGGTGAAGGTAGTAACATGGGTGAATCACCCATGTCCAAATCCTATGCAAATTCGATTGATTATGATGAATATGATGAACTCTTGCAAGTCAGGTTGAATATGGCATGAAGTTAGTTTGATGTTTTGTTGTGTTGATGATTGAAAAATAAGAACTTGGAAGATTATACATGAATAAGTTGTACATTGTGCATTAAATGGTGTGCGCACACCAAGTGTTTGATGAAATGCATAGTATAAGTTAGAATGTGAAATAAAATGCTAAACAATGAATGAATATTAGTTGGATGTGGTAATGACATGATTGATGATAAGTAAACTTGAGAATATGTATTGAAGAAGGATTCCGTAAGAAGGTGTAGTTGATGGTATGATGGGGTAGAATTATGCATTAGAACTTGTACTTTATGCTTGAATGATGAATGTGCACTAAGTATATAACATATAAACTTGCTAGTAAAGAATGATGTTGTGATTATGTTAACTAGACTAACCTTGCATGTGGCTGTCAAATGTGAGATAATGAAAGCATTAGCATGTGAAATTATGTGTATGTGTATGTGTATATAATTAGGTGATCATGTGGTTGTAAGCATATTACATCATGAGTATGAAATGTATATAGTGTCATTAGTATAGCCTAATATAATGACAAAGATATATGAGGTTAAGTCGAAAGTTCATATGTTAAACCGTTGACTTCTGAAAGTCAAATGACAAATAAGAAGCATGCTAGACTTGTTGTCACATTGTAAGATTATAGAAAGTCATATGGTACGTGATATATCAATATGTGTTATATGGGATGACATGATGAATTATATGAGTTTGAAAGGATGTGATTTTGGGTATATGCCTTATGCTTGTCAGAATTGACTAATGAAAGTTAAATGTGAGATATGTATTTGATACGGTAGGTGGTGGATGCCACAATTTCCACCGTAAGACAATATCTCCACACCGTAGGGACTTCCTAGCCACCGCAAGCTGGATGCAATTTCTAGTAATGCGGGACTCGAAAAATACACAATATTGTTCCTCAAAAGTTGGTTCGTGTGTGTGTAAAAATCATTAACTAAAACTAGTGACAAAATTAATCATTCTAAGATTCTGTTTTTTGAGTTTTTTTAAAATATGCAGCTTAATAAACCACTTGACACATGACATGTTACAATATTATTAAATATTTCATATTTGTCCTCTACCCCTTCTGTGATTAATCTTTCTTTCTTTAACGTTTTCGTTAGTAACTACTAATACATATACTTGTGCTTGAAAAAATGAGTACAATTTTCTAAATGTTAAAAGAAAATAAAATGTTCTTAATCATTATAATTCAATTTCAAATGAACATATGATAAGTTGATAATTATGAAACACAAAAAAATACATACATTTGTTACAGCAATGAAAAACATTTTATGCACTCTCTTACATAGTTTATAAAGTATAACACAACACACAATTCCAAGGCAATGGTATACAAATAACTAACACTTCAATCAACGAGCATCATGTTGGTAAGAACTTATCTAATCTTTATTCTTCACATTTTTAACCACTTTGTAGACGGAACTTGGCATAAACTCACCCATCCTGGTGGAAACAAGCTTCTTTTTTGCAGGGAAAATAGTTGCAGGTTTCATCTTTGTCATATCTCCTCCCTTTGTGTTGTTCTTCTGGTAACTAACTTGTTGAGCTTTGTCTGCCATTGAATTTATCTTTGTTTGCAAAGCTTTCCACAATCTCCGTAGACTATTGTTGTGTATTAAACCAAATATACTTTTAACATTTCACAAAGGATGATATGTTAGATTATATACAAGTGGAGTTCTCCACATCTCATCAAATGATGTGTGCGAGTCTAGCAATGTCCTCGAACTTCCACCTATTTTTCATTGTTATTGTTGGGTAACTTACATAGTTTGTGATGGCTTGGCGAACAAATATCCTAGAACATAAGCTTAAATTTCATGGTTATTGTAGGCATAATTTCAATGTGTGTGTGGATGGGAATAACTTGTATGGTGTGGGCTAATATGGGTTACATTAGAGGCTACATGCATGCTCGTCTAATTAGTTCTAGTGTGATTTTTTTCCTTTTCATTTCTATGTAAATATATTTCAATGGATTTTTTAAGGGTTGGTAAATTTTAATTCCCCTTATCCTTAATTAGTTTTCTCTAACAATTGCAATAGCCAAACAAAGTGCATATATACTACGTATTGGATTCAAACATCAATCTTTTTTTTTACATTTAAATATTAAGCAAGTACCAGTGGTTCAATCAGTGCTTCAACCCACCTTCAATCCTAGGTAGGGGTGTTCAAAAAAATCCGGATCCAAAACCGAATCCGAAATATCCGAAAACCGGATAATCTGAATTTTCGGATTCGGATTCGGATATGAATTTCAAAATTTTCGGATAATCCGATTATCCGATATCCGAAAACTAATTATTTTTTATAAATATATATAGTATATAAGCATTATATTTAGTTTGAAGTATTGTAAAAACAGTAAAAAAGTAGTAAATAATTGTATTCGTGTGAATTTATAATTGTTTTTAGTTTTAAATGTTGGAAATTTGGAAAATCGAACATAAGTTTAGTTTTAATCTATACACGAAACGAATTTTTTGATTTTTTCTATAATTTCGGATATCCGTTTGGATATCCGAATCCGTATCCGAAATTTCGGATATCCAAAAATCGGATATCCGAAATTTCGGATACGGATTCGGATATCAATATTCACTATCCGAAATTTTCGGATATCCGGTTTTCGGATATCCGAAAACCGGATAATCCGATCTTGAACACCCTTAATCCTAGGTCAGTAGTTTATTTTCTTGATATATTTTGGATTTTTGAATTTCCTGGTATCTATTGTTGCCAGTAAAGAAGAGTTTAATATTTTGTTTCGTTTTTTTTTTTTTTTTTTTTTTGTTGTCAATTTTGTGACCTAATTCCTGCATGTAATGTTTCCCTTCCTCTTCCTCTCATCCTTAGTTTTGTCTATGTAACATGTTTAGTTTCTTATGCGATAATAAATAAATAAATAAATAAATAAATAAATAAAATTGATCAGTTTTAGTCTTTTAAACATTTTTGTTAGATACAATATATCAGATAAAATGTCTAAATGAAATCTTGGTGTATGTATGAACTCAAGCGATATCTTGTCAGTTGGATCTCTTTCTTCGTGATGATCTTATGTAGAATGTTGCATATAGTTTGTCCTCAGATATATATACTTTTATATTGTTTTCTGTACGTAGTTTGAAAACAAATGTATCTTGTTTTAAATGCTTTAATCACTAGTTTATCTTACAGTGTAGGTCCGGCTAGGGGAGGATCTAGTCGCCTAATCCTTGTATACGAACCACTCCGGTTGTGCGGAATCCAACCGAAATAGCAAACCGAGATAGAACACGCAAATGATCAACACACAAGACTCAACGATTAACACCACTTGTATTAAACGTATGAAAGATCCAGTTACAAGCACAAGGTTTACAAATCAGTCCTGTAAACTCTCTCAGTGTGTGTGTGTTCTCTGTGTTCCTTATCTGTCTCCTCTGTCGAAATGAACATAACACACGGGTATTTATACCCAAAACAGCAGGTCTGGTCGAAGGATCAGATAGGATCATCGAAGGATCATCTATCGACCAGAAACAGCTCGAAGGATCAACATGTACCACGAAAGATGTGATCTTTCGTGGTCCATCCATCGAAGATTATCTTTCGAGCAGGTCATCGAAGGATATAGGCAATCCTTCGATGGCACATCCTTCGACCCAACATCTTACAAACATAATGTTGACTGTTTGGCCAAGTCAAACCGGAGGATGGTTGACTTGGTCAAACTTACAGGACTAACAAAGACATCGTTCAGTAACAAGACAAAATACAGACAAAGTACAGACACAAGTGCACCAACAAACTCCCCCTTGGCTGTAGCTTTGTCTGGCTGTAGGTTTGTCTCGATCTTCATTCTTGTAAGTTCTCGTGTCTTCAAGTCTTTGACTTCTATTCAAGTCTTCAATGTCGGAGGATCTTCAAAGTCTTCACGTCTTGAAAGCAGAAAGTGTACCAACAAACTCCCCGTTTCATGTAGGAAGTGTGTTGACAAACTCCCCCTTAACATAAGCTCCCCCTTGAGTTATGCTCGTGAAAGTCTTGATCTTTATGAAGTGAGATCCTTGTGGTGTTGATGATGGTCAGCAGCAACTCGATCATCTTCATCATTTGAGTGCCTTCACGTCGTGTCTTCATTCCGAAGCTTGTCATCGACCATGTTCTCCTTGCCTTTAGAATCTGCACATGCAAGAAATCTAAACGCGTAATGAGAACAACTGCCTGGAATATAGTAAACATAAACAAACGACACACGTGTGACCATTTTTTAATCAAACACCGTCCGACAGTTTGAAAGTTTAATAAATTTATCAAATTCAGTTTTTAACTTTCAAAACTTGCAAATTTCGACCGTTTATGAAGATTTAGTCATTTTCGGTTTTCGTTCAGGTTTCAAGTAACGAAGACTCGAGCTCCAACATCGTACGATCGAAAATAAGATAGAAATAAAATCTTTTTGGCTTTTAGAAAGTTTAAATTAAAACACACCTAAAATCTTTTTGGTATTTTTGAATATCTCAAATGTAAAGACTGAAAGCAGTAAATAAATATATACAAACATTTTTTTTTTGTGAGTTTCGAGGGTAAGAGAATCATATCAGTGTACGGTCAGGTCAAAACGCTCTTGTTGTTCAATTTATTAACATTTAAGATAAGCATCCTATAACAATTATCGGTATTGTTGTCCACATAAGCTCAACTTATCATTTGTAATCATGGCGAGGGGATACTTTAAGGTATGATTTATACTTACCGACCGGTGTTCATCCACATCACGACACATTCCCGTATCAAGGTATGCACGAGGGTTCATCTTACCGGTGAGTATACCGATTATCATCTGTTTGACCGTATATGATGTGAGATTCTCACTTATTTTGATTGAAAACAAGCCCTATGTGATAGAATCACTTATTGATGAGGAACTTGATTTTCGATGCATGAGGGCACAGGAGCAAGTCCGTGAACAGGTCAGTACTTTCGTACAGCAGAGAGACGAACTTGACTCCCGGAAAGAATTTGTGATATTTTATCACTTATTTGTTTGGACATGTGATTGTTTATCACTTATTGAGGTCGAATGCAATATGTACACGTATGTATGGTATCATGGAAGATCTAGACTTGCGTCCCCGTTATTTTTCGGTAAAAGATACAACCATGATACCCAGATGATAAGCAGCATAAAGACCGAATATTTCAGAACCTCGGCAATCTCTCAAACGAAATTTCGGTACTAAGACCATATGCCAATGAATGGTTCCCACCCAGTCTTCAGTCGATTTAAGTTTATATCACCCTGCACACTTTAAAATGATTGTGAGCCTACCGATACATCTTATATAGAGCTGCTTATCGTTTTTCATTTTAAGGTTTAAAGAGGTTTGGACAGACCACTGATGTACTATCATTTTCTCTTTTGCTCGCCAGGAAACTCATTTTTGCTTTTCTATTGTTTTTGTGTTTTTGAAATTTTTCAATGTTTTTGGATTTTCAAATTTTTGGATTTACTCCCCCTAAAATCAATAAACTAAGACAAATTTAAAACACAAAGGTATTTACAAAAATGATTTTCCGATGTGGATTACTCTTGCTTGACCTTAATGCCGTTTACCAATAATAAAAAGTCAAATCTTGATTTGTCAAATGCTTTGGTAAAAAGGTCGGCACGTTGGTCATCGGTGTGGACGTAAGCAACATCGATTAGCCTTTTCTCAAAGCAATCACGTATGAAGTGATACTTAATGTCGATGTGCTTAGTCTTTGAATGCTGCACAGGATTTTTAGTGATCTGTAAGGCAGCAGAATTATCAACGTAAATAGGAGTAGTTAGGAATTCAAAACCGTAGTCACGCATTTGTTGTTGGATCCATAGAACTTGAGAGCAACAACTTGATGCAGCAATGTATTCAGCTTCGCATGTTGATGTAGCGACACACGTCTGCTTCTTGCACTGCCATGTGACTAGGCGATTTCCCAAAAACTGACATCCAGCCGTTGTGGACTTGCCGTCGATTTTGCATCCGCCAAAATCAGAATCACTGAATGCGATCAAGTCAAAGTTATTATCCCTAGGGTACCATAGACCGGTGTCAGGGTAACCCTTCAAATAACGAAAAATCCTTTTTACAGCTGCAAGATGTGAGGCCTTCGGGTTGACTTGATATCTGGCAAGCAGGCACGTTGGGTACATTATATCTGGTCTTGATGCTGTGAGGTACATAAGAGATCCGATCATCGCGCGATAATGTGAGGGGCTAACATCTTGACCCTTCAAGTCTGGAGTAATTCCGTGATTTTGTGGTAATGGGGTACCAATGGGCGTTGCATCAGACATCTGGAACCGGCTCAAGATGTCACCAATATATTTAGTCTGATGGATGAATATCCCAGACTCAGTTTGTTGTACTTGTAGGCCCAAAAAGAAAGTCATTTCCCCCATGGCACTCATCTCGAATTTATCCTGCATAATGCGCTCAAAATTCCTACACAAAACATCATTAGTAGAACCAAAAATAATATCATCAACGTATACCTGTACCAGTAGAAGATCTCCATCTTGTTCTTTGATGAAAAGAGTGCAGTCGATAAGACCTCTGCGAAAACCGTTCTCCAGCAGATAATTAGATAAGGTTGCGTACCAAGCTCGCGGTGCTTGATGTAGACCATATAGAGCTTTGTTGAGCAACCAAACCCGATCGGGATGGATAGGATCTTCAAAACCTGGAGGCTGTTCGACATACACCTCTTCTTCCACCACACCATGTAAGAATGCACTTTTCACGTCCATCTGGTATACCTTGAAACCTTTGAATGAGGCATAAGCCAGAAAAATCCGAATTGCTTCTAGACGTGCAACAGGTGCATACACTTCGTTGTAGTCGATCCCTTCAATCTGACGAAAACCTTGAACGACTAGCCTTGCTAGGTCCGGCTAGGGGAGGATCTAGTCGCCTAATCCTTGTATACGAACCACTCCGGTTGTGCGGAATCCAACCGAAATAGCAAACCGAGATAGAACACGCAAATGATCAACACACAAGACTCAACGATTAACACCACTTGTATTAAACGTATGAAAGATCCAGTTACAAGCACAAGGTTTACAAATCAGTCCTGTAAACTCTCTCAGTGTGTGTGTGTTCTCTGTGTTCCTTATCTGTCTCCTCTGTCGAAATGAACATAACACACGGGTATTTATACCCAAAACAGCAGGTCTGGTTGAAGGATCAGATAGGATCATCGAAGGATCATCTATCGACCAGAAACAGCTCGAAGGATCAACATGTACCACGAAAGATGTGATCTTTCGTGGTCCATCCATCGAAGATTATCTTTCGAGCAGGTCATCGAAGGATATAGGCAATCCTTCGATGGCACATCCTTCGACCCAACATCTTACAAACATAATGTTGACTGTTTGGCCAAGTCAAACCGGAGGATGGTTGACTTGGTCAAACTTACAGGACTAACAAAGACATCGTTCAGTAACAAGACAAAATACAGACAAAGTACAGACACAAGTGCACCAACATACAGTTTGTCAAATTTCTATTTAGCTCCAAATGAGAAGGAATTATGATTCGTCCTCTAGTCATGAAATTGATGCATTAGAACTTGCAATTGACAAATGATGGTGTAAAAGTAATTTAAGTTTTACCTATTATGGTTATTTAAGTAGGTAAATAACTTCTGGGCTTATGATAACTAAACACAAAAACATATATATTATCAATATGTTTAGAATAATGTTTTAGTTTAAAATATTAATGGGTATGCTTATAAACCAAACTGATTAAAGTGATGAGTTAATTTATTGTTATGTTTACAAACAAAACTTTAAAAAAAATATAGGGTAATATATTATCAGCGTGTTCAGAATAATGTTTTAGTTTAATATATTAATGGGTATGCTTACAAACCAAACTGACTAAAGTAATGAGTTAATTTGTTGGAGTGTTTGTATTTTATATCATGAAAAAATTACAAGTTTTGTCCTTTATCTTTATACCACTTTTCAGGCAGTGTCCTTTTTAACGAATGTTGACTGGCGGTGTCCTTTACTAGGTATTTTGTTGCAAGTTTAGTCCTTTACAGCCAACCCAGTTAAAAAAACCCTTGTTAATGCAGATTTTGTGTCCGATGCTTGTCGAATAGATTAGATTTATTTTATGCTGAATTTGTAATAGTTACTGAAACGGTCTAACGAACGTGTATAGACCCGTTCGTTTGAAGTGGTCAAACGAGAGGGTTATTTGTTTGACCGTGTGTGTTTGAAAGACAAAGGGGTGTAGCTATAAATAGCAACCCTTTGTCATTTCAAACACTTGGAAGTTTTAGATGTTTGAGTCCTCACAGGGAGAGATCACCACTTGGTCTCTCCCCGGATGTGTACTCCTTTGGTATGGTTCGGTTAGCTTGTTAATCGGGCGGGTTTGCTTTGTTATGTTATCAAATATATACAAGTAAGTATTTCATCCGTCTCTAATCTTCCCGTCTATGAACATAATCAAGATAATCACGGTTTCAGTCACGAAACACGGTCCTACAATTGGTATCAGAGCATTGGTACCCGATTTAGTAAATCTACCAATTTGCTAAGTCACATGTGCTCTAGATCTGTGATTTTCGTGATTTTTGTTCAAGATCTAAAAATGGTGAAAAACCCAGATCCGGACCGAAATATTCGGGTCTAGATGAAACAGAACATATACAAGAGTTGGGTTTTATGTTTTACACCTAAATAAACAAGTTTTCATCATCAAATATGATCTATACAATGATTTTCGTCAGATCTGGAAACGAACAGTTAACTGTCTTCTTGAGATGAGTATGGCGGCTGGTAAGAAACACTTGGGTTCCTGTTGATACCCTACGATGAAATCCACACTCCGACGAACACCCCAGTAGACGAAAACCCTCTGATTTCGTCAAACATGTTTCAGACGAAAACCCTCTGATTTCGTCACATCTATCAGCGACGAAAACACTTCTGATTTCGTCACATCTATCAGCAACGAAAACACTTCAGATTTCGTCACATCTGTCAGCGACGAACACTTCAGATTTCGTCACCTGTTGTTGGAATCGCAAAGATTAAAAAAAGGGTTTGTTGGATGTTCTTGTTATCGCAGAAGACAAGAATGGCTGCTGCTGTTGTTCATCGCTGAAGAAGACATGGATGTCGATTGGATGTGTGAATCGCAGAAAGTGAAGATGATTTTAACGGCTGCACAAAATTCTGTTTTGGTGGTGGGTATTGCAGAAAGAACAAGAATGAGGGTAGATGTCTGATGGTGGCTGAATAAACATGTTTGTCAAGAAGATGATGTTTAGCGGCTTAACAAGAAAAATTGAAATTAGGTTTGCAAAAGTGAAAGGGGGTTTGGTCATAATTATTGAACTGATCCTTTTATTTTATTTATTGCATTTTTTTTATTGGCCACGAAATTCAAGGGATGACAGAGAGTTAGTGGCTGTACAAGGGATATTGACTTTTGGGGTGGTATATTGCAGAGAGGATAGACACAAAGTGAAGTAGGTTTGTCTATAAAAAAATGAAAGCTTCTAGATGAGGAAAGTGATGTTGACTGGTTGTTGACTTTTGGGGTTAATTTGTTGCCATCAAATGAAGTGGTCTGTAAATGCATATTGGGCAATTTTTTTTGGGCCATTCACTTTTTTAATTAAAATGGGCCGTGATATTTTTTTTGGGGAAGGATGTATCGCAGAAAGGTGGGGAAATGGATATTTATTTATGGACCTACAATTTATTTGTGGATTTTTATTTGTGGCCCACTAGCAATTTACTAGCAACCATTATCACATTATGGGCTCACATGATGGTTTCTACAAATTACTAGTGGAAGTGGGGTCGGTTTTTCGCGAAGTTGATTTGAACTGTGCTTCTAAATTTCAATGTCAAAATTCGTACGGGTTCGGGAGCGCGCAGGATCAGTTTTGGATGATGAAAACAATTGATTTTTGAAAAAATGTGGGGTAGTCACGGTTACCGATGCAAACGTCAAATTTTGGTGACTTGACTACTATGGGCCAAAAACAAAAACGGTATGTTCACTTCCGCACATCAATGTTTATGATTGTTATCGGTTATTCGTAAATGTTCGAAAGCATTTTGTTTATTGTCATATTCTCGCATTTGAAAACGAACGTATGAACCTGGAACAACAATACCGGTCCTAACGAGTTCACAAAGTCTTTGGAGGGATACAAGTCGGATCCGACGGGGTACTAGACGAAATTTCTTTATCAACTGGAATATGCAAAGAATAAAGTTTTTTGTTTATTGTCATATTCTCGCATTTGGTAACGAATGAATGAACCTGGAATGTCAATACCGGTCCTAACGAGTTCACAAAGTCTTTGGAGGGATACAAGTCGGAGCCTATGGGGTACTAGGGGACGTTCTTATTCAACTAGAATATGCAAAGAAGAAAGTCGTTTTCGTGATTTTTCGAAACCGAGAACATTCAGTGAAGATTGACGACAGTTCCGCTAAGTGAAGGGAATTGGTGAACATTTGAAAGTTGACGACAGTTCCTTTAAAGTGGAGGGAATCTGTTAAGGTTTAGAGATCTTACCAAAGAAATGGGGGAATAAAAATTTTCATATGTTGAATTTCTTTGGTAAATTTCTAAACGCAATCACAGGTGGTAGAGTTTGTGATTTTCTGGTGACACTAAAGGTTCGGCGTGGAATGTTTTGCACAGACACATATTTGAGGATTTTAATTAATTCTCAAGCCAGCGTGAAGAGTTTTGCACGGAAACATACATGCATCTTAAGTCTACAGTAGCTACAAAAGCGTTGTTCACTAAAGACCTGGGGAATCTTTATGAAAGCTGATAGTTCAAGACTGAAGACCTGCAGGATTCGGTTTTGGGTTTGATGTTTCTTTGGGATTTTACAGGGATCTGGGGGTAACTCAATTCGTTGAGTTTGCAAACGATGTACTTGGTCTAGCTGACTTCCTGAGTACTAATGCTGAAGATCTGTAGTGCATTACGTGGTCAACTTCACAAAGGCGAGACAATGAGATCTAGATGTAGTTCAACTAAGCATGCTGGTTGAGCTTGCAAGGGATACACTTGGTCTAGCTGTCTTTCCTGAGTGTTGATGCTGAAGATTAAAGTGCATTACTTGGTCGATTCCACAAAGACGGTTTACAGAAGACAGTTCACCAGAAACCTCTACCAATGTAGTATGCTTGAAGATCAAGACTTGATGCAGTTTTTAAAGAATGAAACCCTTATCAAATGCCGGTTGGAGTATTGGAAGATCAGCGGAAGATCGGTCAATTGAGCCTTTTGAGGAAATTGCACAACACCCAACACGGATACGCATACTTTGAGGGGGAACTATTATACAAGAAGCGTCAAGATACTACTTACCTGGATCATCGGTCAAGGGGGAATTTGTTAACACAGAGAAGATGAATACTTGACTGAAGATCGATTGCAGTTGCATTTTCGGCATTCGACAGCAACGGACAAGGGGGAATTTGTTAATGCAGATTTTGTGTCTGATGCTTGTCGAATAGATTAAATTTATTTTATGCTGAATTTGTAATAGTTAGTGAAACGGTCTAACGAACGTGTATAGACCCGCTCGTTTGAAGTGGTCAAACGAGAGGGTTATTTGTTTGACCGTGTGTGCTTCAAAGACAAAGGGGTGTAGCTATAAATAGCAACCCTTTGTCATTTCAAACACTTGGAAGTTTTAGAGGTTTGAGTCCTCACAGGGAGAGATCACCACTTGGTCTCTCCCCGGATGTGTACTCCTTTGGTATGGTTCGGTTAGCTTGTTAATCGGTTTTGGTTTGCTTTGTTATGTTATCAAATCTATACAAGTAAGTATTTCATATGTCTCTAATCTTCCCGTCTATGAACATAATCATGATAATCACGGTTTCGGTCACGAAACACGGTCCTACAACCCTGTTAATTGTTGACAGGAGATGTCCTTTACTAGGTATTTTATTGCAAGTTTAGTCCTTTACCTAGGTATTTTGTTGCAAGTATAATCATTTACACCCAACAATTAACAGGGTTTTTTAACTAGGTTGGGTGTAAAGGACTAAACTTGCAACAAAATACCTAGTAAAGGACACCGCCTGTCAACATTCGTTCAAAAGGACACCGCCTGAAAAGTGGTATAAAGATAAAGGACAAAACTTGTAATTTTTCCTTATATCATTTACATGCATATTATAAGATTCACCCATAACATAATTTCAAGTATAAAAAAATTTATTTTGACAATATGTTTTTTTTATAATATTGAAGGAATAAATGAAGAACTATAAGCCTACAGAGGATGACAATGCTACGGTAAATCCTTTTTTGGTAGTAATGAATAAAGAAAACTATGGATACCGCCGACTTTATGTTAGAGGCGTTACAAATACATTAGTGAAAAAGGTAGATGGTGCTTGCACATCATACATGATTCCGGAGGGGCTGATGGAATCATTTAAAGCAAATGTTGAAGTTGAGAAAAACCAGTTGCTTGAAATGCATAAAGATGATTGAAGAGGATCATGAAAAAAAAGGCTGAGCTGGAAGCTATGCAAAAAGACATTCATAGCCAACGACAATACTTGGAAGTTATGATCGAGATGAGTAGAATTTTTCCATTTCTTTTTATTATTGTATCGAAACTTTGTGTTGACCACATTGTTATTTAAGTTTGAACAAGTATGTTAAAGTACACTATTTCTCTATCAATGATATTTGTCATTATTTGTTCTCGCGTAATTGCAATTCAATGTATATCGAGTAATAGCAATTAAATTTATAGTACAAAGTTGCATTTGGGTATAAAAAGTTACATTTGTTGTAACAAAAATTGGTAAAAAAAAATGTTGCATTTAGTGTAAAAAAGGTTGCATTTTTTGTAACAAAAAGAAAATAATAGTTGCATTAACTTGCATTTTTTTTAGCTAAACCATATTGAAGGTTGCATTTACATGTATAAAAAAGTTGCATTTGAGTGAAAAAAGGTTACATTTTTTAACTAAAATATATAAAAAAAAAAAAAGGTTACATTTTTTAACTAAAATATAAAAAAAGTTGCATTTGAGTGTTATAAAAGTTGCATTTGTATACCAAAAGCAATACTTAAGAAAAAAGTTGCATTAGGCCCTAAAATAGTTGCATTAGATCTAATGCATCTGCTTCTAATGTAGCCCTCAATAAAAGGTTGCATTAGGCCTAATGCAACTTTTTCAAGGCTTAATGCAACATTTTTAGGGGTTACCCTAGCTTCATTTTCTTGTAGTGGTCTTCGAAAATTTGTCTGGTGTGTGCCTAAAAGTACTAACTAAACTAGTAAAAAAATAGGTTGTAACTTGTAAGATTTTGTCTCTGCATTTTTTAAAAAACACTTGACTGTCTTGACCCATGACACGTTATATTATTACTATTGCTGCATGATTTACGAATTTCATCATCATCTTCTTCCCCCTTTGGTAATTAAGCTCCCCCCCTTCTTTACGTTTTAGTCTTTAATTCTTTATATACTTAAGCTATAATGAGTAATTCTTTTTATTGTTAATTAAATATAATAAATTGTTTTTAACCATATGAATTAAAGCTCATATGAATATATAGTAACGATGAAACACCGAAAACATACTTTTGCTACAGAAAAGAAAATATACACTATATTGGACATATATTACCGACAGTGGTTTGTTGATGGGTTCAGATAGCTAAGTCAATGGGTTTAGATAACTAAGTCTTTGCTAGAAGATAAAAACACAATTTTTCAATGTTAAAAGAAAATAAATTGTCTTAAATCATAAGAATTTGAGTTCATATATATAAACATGTCATAACTAAAAACATTGGAAACATCTTTTTGCTACAGAAATGGGATACGATTATTAAACTCTCACATAGTTTATAAGCTACAACACAATAGATTATAGATACACACATAACTAGCACTTTTAATCAATAGGATGTTCTTTAGGATTTAAGTTTTTTATCCTTCACACTTTTAACCATTTGGTGATAGAACCTGCCACAAACTCACCCATCCTTGTGGATACATGCTTCTTTTTGGAAGGCTTAACGGTTTCAGCTTTTGCCTTCGACATCCCTCCTCCCTTGGGGGTTTTCGGGTAGTTATCTTGCGGCTTTTTGCCTTCCATTTACTATTTTCTTTCGCAAAGCTTTTTCCCAATCACCGCCGATTATTGCTTTGTATCAAACCAAGTAAAGTTCCCCACATCTCCACAGATGATATGTGCAATTCCACCAACGTCCTCGAAATTACACATAATCATCATTGGTGTTGTTGGGTAATTTACATAGTTTGTGTTTTTCTAAGTATTTGATTTTTTAAGTTTCAAATATCTACGAGTGTTTTGGAGAACGCTAAGGTAGTATCCTGGAACTTTATCTTATATTTCATGGTTGTTGCAGGCAAAATTTCAATGTATGTGAACGAGCGTTGCTTAGTAGGAGTTATCCGTAATATAATGACAATCACCCAATTAAGGTGTCATTAGCAGCTACATCGTCGTAGGTCTTGTCTAAATAGTTCCGGTTAACTTTTTTCATTTCGATGTAAATATAATGTGATAGATACTGTTGATAATTCTACTGCCAAATGAGTGCACTAGTACGTGTTGGGTCCAAACATTTAACCACGTGAATATTTAATAGGTACATGATTTTGGATGCTTTTTCTTACAATGCAAGACTCGAAAAATACACATTAATTGTTCTTCGAAAGTGTGCCTGAAAATCATTAACTAAAACTAGTGACAGATTAATCATTGTAAGATTTTTTTTTTTTTTTTTTTTTTTGAATTTTAGCATGATATAAGGGGGGAAGGATCCACTAAAAAGTGGATTTTGCCTAAGTAGCCTAAGAAGAATTGTGATGATGACATGTGGCACTCCTAATAAGTAGGAATTAAGGGCATTTTGGTCCTTATAAATATGAGTGAAAATGACATGTGGCACCCCTTTTGTTTTTTAAAAATACAACAAAAAAATCTAGTACAAAAAAATCTAGCACAAAAAAAACTAGTACAAAAAAATCTAGCACAAAAAATATAGCACAAAAAATGTAGTACAAAAAAATATAGCACGAAAAAATTAAGCAAAAAAATGTAGTACAAAAAAATTCAGCACAAAAATATAGTACAAAAATTCATCATAAAAAATGTGATACAACATAGAAATAAAACACATTTAAGTAGGTTTTTTTAGTCTTTATATTTTATATAGCAATATGGTACTCAAATTAAAGATAAAAAGACGCTCGATTTTACGGTGAAATTTTTATGAAAAAATAATGTCGTATAAAAAAGTTATTAACGTTTAAAAAATGGGGGTGGAATATGCATGTGCCTTGCATGTGGAGAGAGAAAGTCCATAAATAGGATTTTCCCAAGATACCCTTCCACTCCTCCTTTCTCCTACCCTTTCATCTTAACCATTGATTTGAAAAATGAATGGTTAAGATTCCTTCTCATCCTACTTAGGGAAAATTAACTTTTTATTTGATCTTACCCATGATATAAGGATTTCATCTTTGTCCTCTACCCTCTTCTATGATTAACATCTTTCTTTCTTTACGTTTTAGTTCTTAACTACTAACACAAATGCCATTCCAAAAAAAAAATGAAAAATAAACAAACAATCTACTAACACAAATACATTGGAAAAATGAGTGTAGTTTTTATTTTTTAATGTTAATTAAAAGAACAAAATTTGTCTTAAATCATAATTCAATTTCAAATGAACATACCATACCCAGGAATTGTTGAATACATACTTTTGTTACATAAACTTATAAACTATGTAATAGTGTATAAACTACTACACAACACACAATTCCAAAGCAACACTCTACAAACAACTAGCACATCAATCAAGATGAACTTTGTTACTAAGTATTATCTTATTTTTATTATTCAAATTCTTAGCCACTTTGATAAGAGAACATGCCATAAATTCACCCATTCTCGTGGAAACATGCTTCTTTTTTTTAGGGATAACGATTGCAGGTTTAGCCTTTGTTGTCCCTCCTCCCTTCGTGTTTTCTTGATAGCTATCTTGTTGCACCTTGTTTGCCGTTGATTTTTTCTTCTTTCAAGCTTTTCCTAATCCCCATAGACTATTGTTGTGTATCAAACCAAATAACCTTAGCAATTCACAAAATATGATATGTTAGCTTATTTACTAGTAGGGTTCCCCACATCTCTGAGAATGATGTGTGCGAGTCCACCAATGTCCTAAAACTTACACAATTTTTGTTTGTAGTTGCTACTAATTTACATTATTTGTGGTGGAGTATCTGATTTTTCTATTTACAAATGTCATGAAGTGTTGTGTGCGAACATCTTGTGTCAATATCCTAGAAGTTAATCTTAAATTCCCTAAGTTGTTGTAGGCTCAATTTTAAAAAGTGTGGATGGGTACATTTAGGTGGTGTTTGTTTTTTGGTCAGAAGCACTTATGGCCCCTTATGTCTGCGCCACGCAGACGCGCGCAGAGGTTTGGAGTCCGCAACTTGTTTGTTTTCTCGCATACCTTTCATTAAAAAAGGTCTGCGAGACCTCTTCACCACACAGACATGATTCCATGTCTTCTTGGAACCTCTTCTTGTCAGACCTCTTCTTCCACATCCCTGCCACCACCACCTCCACCACCACATCCCTGCCACCACCTCCACCACCACATCCCTACCCAAACCTCCACCACCACATCCCTGCCCAAAAACCCCAAATCGAACCGTAGAGAGAGAGAGAGATACCGTAGAGAGTGAGAGAGAGAGAGAGAGAGAGATCGGTGGTGGTGGTGGTGCTACCAGATCGGAGATCGGTGGTGGTGCTTGAACCGAAACCCCCAAATCGAACCAAAAACCCCAAATCGAACCCAGATCGGAGATGATGGCGGAGGTGGTGCGGTGGTGCGGTTAAACGATGAAGATGATGGCGGTGGTGAGATGGCGGAGGTGGTGCGGGGGTGGTGGTTGAAAGACGAAGGCGGTGGCGGTGGCGGTGGCGGTGGCGATGGTTGAACGACGAAGACGGTGGTGGTGGTTGAACGAAGAAGATGAGGGCTGTGGTGTGATAGCGGAGGTGGTGCGGTGGTGGTGGTGCTATGGGCGGAGGTGGTGTGATGGCAGATTGTAGAGAGAGAGTAGAGAGAGAGAGAGTTGAGCCAGATTGTAGAGAGAGTAGTGAAAAGTGATTTTGTAGAAGAAAAAAAACAAACCCTCTTCTCCTTGCAGACTGCAGACATTTGGTTTACCTCTTCTCCTGCAGATGCCTGCAGATGTGGTCCGCAGACTGCAGACCTTTTCCCACAGAAAAAACAAACAGCACCTTAGTGTCAGATGGCAATCAAGTTGTCTTTTGTAAGATATTTATGCATGGTGCGGGCTAGTTTTAAAATTTTAATGCATGTGGTGGGTATAAATTAAAAAAAAATATCTTTATGATTGTAGGGCCCGCTTAGATTAAAACAAAAGGATAATAACGTAAAAAATTACTTGTGGGCCCATTGCTATTATATATATAAAAGGATACTGCTAAGCTACACTCTCAGGGCCGTCTCCGGAAATTCAAAAAAAAAAAAAATTGGCCCTGTGCGAGATAAAAAATTAGAGCCTTGTTCGCAAATCCCCGTACGTTCAAATAATCAAAGTCTAAACATTAATTTTTAAAAAGTCGCAAATCAGGCCACAAAATTACAAATCCAAAATTCTGAAAACGCTGTAAAACATTTTTGGTTTATAAGGATGGGCCAATTTCTATATTTGCACTTGAGCTAGCTGATGCTACAAAAGTAGTTTAGATTATTTTAAAACGCCTTTTAAATTTTAATCATTAAACTATTTTGTTTTTATTCATTGTACCATTTAAAGTTAAAAAAAGCCACATTTTTTTGAATGGCACGTTTTGTTTTATTACTTTACTAGATTAGAACCCCGTGTATTACACGGGTTGAATAAATGTAATTTTATATATTAAATAATAAAAAGTTATATATTTGTGAACCCCGTATATTGTACGGGTTAAATAAATGTAATTTTGTATACCAAATAATAAAAAAAAGTTATATCTTTAAAAATCATGTGTATTACACGGATTAAATAAATGTAATTTTGTATACTAAATACTAAAAATGTCGTATCTTTAAAAAAACTCATGTATAATCGGATTGAATAAATCTACCAAATAATAAAAAAAAATTACATCCTTAAAAACCCCGTATGTTACACGTGTTGAATAGATCTAAAAAAAAATTGGGTTCAAAAATCTACCAATAATAAAAACATTATATCTTTAAAAACTTCGTGTATTACACGTGTTGAATAAATCTAATTTTACATAGCAAATAATAAAAAGTTATATCTTTAAAAACTTCGTGTATTACACGGGTTATATAAATGTAACTTTGTATAGTAAATAATAATAAAAAAGTTATATTTTTCAAAACCCCACATTTTACACTTGTTGAATAAATATTATTTTGTATACCAAATAATAAAAAAGTTATATTTTTAATAAATTAGGATAACATTTAATATTAATTTATTATTTATAAATTTAATATAAGATAAGTAGGAAAGAGAGGTATTTGTTTTAAAAATATATTAAATTAACAATTTAGATTTGAGGATAATATTTTATTAAATTATGATAAGATTTAATATTAATTTATTATTTATTTATTTATTTAGTTAATATAAGATAAATATAAATTTGATGATACATTCAATAAATGACATGTGTCCAAAAGTTGGTTTATTTTATTATAGTAGATAGATACATATAGATTTTTCATTTATATGATTTACTTACATATCTTTTTAATTTCTAAAGTTTGAAGTCTTCGTGGTACAAAATTGATTAATTGAGCGCTCAAACAGGTCAACAAATCAAACACTTGGTGGTTAATTCTTTGATTTCAATTTTTAGAGTGGCAACCCTTATTTCCCTAATGGAGGAGTTTGTGTGGACTCAACTTGTTTAAGGGGGGGGGGGGGGGGGGGGGGGGGGGGGGGTTGAGCTAGAGTTGTCGTTGCAGTTGTAATAATGATAAATAAAACAAAACAATTGTAGCAACATGATATGTGTTAAGTAGTTAAACGGATCGATAACTACTTCAGTGACATGATTTCGAAGTGAGCTCGAGGCAATGCGTATGAAGGACGGGGAGTCGATAGATGAATACGCCAAGAAGTTATCCAACATGATTTCGAAGCATAGTGGGTTCACATGGGTACATACAACAGACTTCATATTAACTTTATAAGGTTGAAGGCAGTTTATTTGAATATTTCATTAACACCACTTGGTAGGTATTTTTTTTTCAAACAGCTATTGTATCAGTTTGATTCAGTGACATTAATGAACATATGGGTTCAATTCAGCGACATTTGTGAACACATAGAAATAAAACAGCGAAGTTTATATACGTATCAGTTTGATTCAGCGACATTTATGAACATATGGGTTCAATTCAGCGACATTTATGAACATATCAGTTTGATTCAGTGATGTTATTTGATGTATGGGTTTAAAACAGCGAACTTTTGATGTTCAATGACCCGACTCTTTGACAATACAAAAAGCACTAGCCGTTTGAATATTATTTGAGTAAACTAGCCGTTACAACTCAAACGGTCATAAAACACCTCACAACTCATACCTTCAAACCTGTATAAATCAACCCACACACAACCCCCAATTTCTTCAACTAAACATTTCTCTCTTCAATCTCATTTCAATTCCTCTTTTCACCATCCGGCTTGTAACTAAACCGCAGCCACCAATCGCACGCCAAAATCGCACAAATGGGACTCACAAGTGACGCGCAATCGCACCACAAAACCCACAAATTCTTCCTAATTTGCAACTACATCTTAATCGGAGCCGCCTCGAGTTGCATCTTCCTCACGCTCTCCCTCCGCCTCATCCCCTCAGGTGCGGGCGCACTCCTCGTCCTCCTCCACATCGCCACAATCGCTGGAGCCATCTCTGGGTGCAACGCAGTGTCCGCGGGCTCAAACAAATGGTACGCGGCCCACATGGTGGCCACGGTCCTGACCGCGATATTCCAGGGGTCTATATCGGTTTTGATTTTCACTACGACTTCGAATTTCTTGACCGCGTTGAACTCGTATGTTAAGGAAGATGATGCAGCAGTGATATTGAAAATGGCTGGTGGTTTGTGTGTTTTGATGTTTGTTTTGGAGTGGTTGGTTTTGACGCTTGCGTTTTTCTTGAGGTATTATTCGTTTGTTGAAGGCGGTCGGACCGGTGGGATGGAATGTGGGCGGACCGGTGGGAAGGTGATGGAGGAGGACTTGAAGGCTATGCCTTTTCATGTTTAGAGGATGAGAGGGAAAAGAATGAATTAAATTCTTTATTTTTTATTCTTTAAGTTATTATATTATGTGTGTTCTGTCTATTTTTTTAATTGAACTTGTTGTTCATTTTCTTATGAAAATGGTGATGTATTGCTTCCAATTTAATATTTAATTAATTAATTACACACGTATGATGATGCCTCGTGTAAAACATTGAAACTCTTTGATAGGGCTACCGTTATATCCAAAAATGAGAAATTATGACTATTTTTTTTCTAAACGTTTGAGAAAAAAAAAAAACAAATTACCATCTTCAATCCCCTCTTCAATCCAAAACCTCTGAATACATCAAGTTGTACGTAAATATTGATTTTTAGAGAGAACAAATTGTAGATAAAAAAAATTGAAAACGAAAGTGATCTCTATGAAATGCGGTATTTTTAAATTTACATTCAGTTCTTAAAAGAAAAGGTTCCAGAGATATTTTGATTAAAATAAAATTAAAACTGAATAAATTTTCTACACATCATAATACTATATAAATTTTCTATGAAGAGAGGAGGGAGAGGGGGAGAAAAGAGTGTCCTTTGAAAGGACGGACGTCTTGTGTGTTATTTCTAATTTTCTTAAAATTCGTAGTCGTCCAAAAAAATGCATTAAAGCTTGCCCGTGTAATAAGATTATGTGTTATCACAAAGCCCAGAACTTTGTTTGCATGCCACATCAACAAACAAAACCCAAATAAACCATCACCCCTTGGCGCAAGTGGGGGCTTGAGGCAAAACAGGTGCGGCTAGCAACAACGTTGTCGTGATGCAATAATTAATGAAATTGGTGGTTAGTTGGTGGAATATTAAAACTTTTATGGAATTGACTTTGGAAAACAAAAAAGAAAAAAACAATGGTAACTCTTTAATTGAGTTTTTTCTCAAACTAGTGTCCGTGAAAAAAAAATATTTATTAAAATGGTGTTTCCTAAAAGGTATTTATTAAATTGATGTTTTTTTTTTTATTTATCTTGCAATCATCTTTTATTCTTTAACCAACATATCAGTTCCTTTTATATTCTTTTATTCAGTTATTCTATTATTATCTTCTTATTAAACTTTTTGTTTTTTTTTTATTCAATTCAACCTTCTTATTAAATTTTTTGTTTTTTTATTCAATTCAATATTTTTTACTATGATTTTTTTTTTTCTAAAATAGTATTGATAAAATGGTGTTGTTTAATTTAATTTGTGTATCTTTTATTTTATATATGGAAAGGGTTAACCCTCTATGTCTCCCAAATCTGATCTAGCCATTGAAGCTCTGACATCATCAATCGACGCTTTTGGTCTTTCATACAAAAGATTTCCAACAAAAGTAAGAAGTTTTCGTTATGCTTGCGTTTTGAATTGTTTTGTCTTTGTAAAAAATGATTTCTATCTAATCTTTTATGAAGTCTTTAAACACAAATATTTCATCTTGAATTGCTTTGTCGTGGAATTAAATTTTGTTGTGAAGTTTTCTTTGTGAGTTCTGTTTTTCATGTAGAAGTCTTTGAATGAAAGTATATATATGAAGTTATTTTTGTATCATCTTGAATTTTAAGCAGATTTCCTATGTCATTATCAAACGAACATGTTAATTTCCTCTGTTTTATTTCATTGTTTATAATTAATTGGGATGATCTTATAGTTCATATTTCAGATGGTTTGATTGAAAGAAAACTAAAAGAAAAGAATTAATGAGTTGGTAAAAAAAACCATTATGATAAAAAAAACAGTTTGAATGAATAAAAACAAAAAAAGTATAATAAAAAATAATAAATAGATAATAGAAGAACTGGAAAAAAGTATATAGAAAGATCAATTATGTTGGTTAGAGTATAAAAGATAAATGTAAAATAAATTAAAAAAAAAACACTAATTTGGTAAATACTTTTTAGGGAACACTATTTTGTTAAATATACTAAAAAAACCTACTAAAATAATATTAAACACTTATATAAACCCCACATTTTATTACTCAAACCCCATCACTCTAAAATATATTCTCCTCCCAAACTTTTTATATTCTTCAACTTCAAAATTTTTAAAAATTATGGATCAAAGAGGTGATTACCGACCCTAGTTCGAGTTCGACTCATACGAACAATATGGGGCGGTGGTTGGGATTTATCCGATTCCCAAACACAGTTGGTACCCGAAACACAAGCCCTTTACAACAATCGTTCTTTCCATTGACCCTAACCGTTCAGAACCCGAACCCCAACCAAAAAAACGCTCACGCAAGAAAAAGAACAAGTGGGTGAGTAATCGGGATCACAACAACGAAGGGATAAGCGTTGGACGGTCGAGGAAGAATGCGCGTTAGCGCGAGCTTGGGTTTACGTCTCGGAAGATCCACGCGTTGGTAAATTTTTTTATTTATTCTAACACGTTTATTCGTTTTATATTTTTTACACTAGTTAATTCAAAAAATAACTTATACTTCTTTTTTGTGTAGGCGTCAATCAAACTAAAACACAATTTTGGAACCGGATTCGAGCGTTGTTTTGGGCTAGTGTGGGAAATAAAAGTTGTACCGCCAACATAATTTTGGTTCATTGGAACGAAATCTGTCGGAAAGCCGGTTTATTTCATACCCATACGACGACGAAAGAAAACTTAAAAAAAAAAAAACAAGATTCCGCAAGAAAACACATCGAACGTGCATTTGCGGTTCTAAAGAAGCGTTTGGCGACCATCTTTAATCCAGCATGTATGTGGGCAAAATAAAAAAATAAGAGTTGTCATTTACGCTTGCTTGATTCTACATAATATGATTTTGGAGGATGAAGGTATGGCGATATGCCAAAGCTATGAAGGTGACGTTACACGACCTCCTTGTACGATAAGCAAAGAGCAGAGGCTTCGAAATCATGCAGAAATTCGTTCTGATGACCTTTATAACGCCCTTCGTGCGGATTTGGTGGAGCATGTTTGGTGTTATCATTCTGATGAGTTGGGTTCGGATTCAGAGGAAGATTCGGCTCAATTATGTTTATTTTATTTGAATTTGTATTTGTATTTGTGATGTTTTGTATTTTAATATTAAGGTTCTTTTTTCCTTTTTTTTTATTTTAGTTGTATTTCTTTTAGAGAAAATTTCACTTTTTGTCCTTTATGTTTGCACTGAATTTTGAAACGTGCCCTTTAAAACTTTTAGTTTCAATTTATGTCCAAAAAACACTTGTTTTGTATCACTTTATGTCCTTTACACCAAACTGAGTTAAATTACTCAGTTAGATTTATTTAATGCAAGGGTATAATTGCCATTTCACATTAGTTATTTTGTTTTTAAAAATAAATCAAAACAATTAAATCTGCTACTTGAATATACACACAAACACAGGGGACTCCATCTCCTCCAAAACACACAACACAGAGCTCTCCGTCTCCCTCTCCCTCTCGAAGACCTACCAGTCGCCGGACTCCGGCGTGAATGCCAGCTGTTATTTCCGGCTACACACCCTCATCTAAACCTCACCTTCTTCCTTTATACACCCACACCCCCAACCTCCTGTTCATCCTAAATCGCCACACGACACCCCTCTATTTTTCCGATTTAACGGCTGCCACCACCAGATGGTGGTGGCGTGCGGCGGCGACAGTGAAAGAAGAGGGAGAGAGGCATAGAATGGGGAACGACGGCGGCAGCCAGAGCTGCGGCGGAGGTGGAGGGTTTCGCCGGTGAAAGATGAAGACGATGACATAGGTGACGACGGCGGTGCCGATCTCCGAAAACAAAAGAGTACACCGGTAAGCACCCATCGTCTCTGTCACGGAGGTTTGTCGTTAATTTTGTTTATAATACCGTTTGTTATTTTCTAATTGAAGTTGTTTGATGTGATTCTATTTAGAAATGTGTGCATTAGCTGTTGAACTGTTTGTGCATTTGATTGAATGATGTTTGAATTTTAGGTCACTGATATCGCCGGAGAGGTTTGAACGGAATCCGAAACAGGGGGTGTGGAAACTGGGTTCGATAGAGAAGATGGGAGTGGGTTTCGCAGATGGATTGTGGAAGGTGAACGATGTTGGGTTTTGATTTGGGGACAGTGACGGTGGTGAACAACAGTGGGTTTTAGTTAGGGTTTTGATTTGGGGATGGCGGCGATGGTCTGAGATGGCGACCGTGGTTGAGGTGGTGTTGGTGTCAGTGGTTTATATCAATCAAGCCATTTCGAGCACAATTTCGAGGTAAGTTTTACATCAATCAACTTGTATCCTCGTTCTGATCAAAAGCCCTAAAACATCGGTTTGTACTTCGGAAAAAAAAAACTTAACTCCGTTAATCTATTTTAACGGCGAACTATTTTACAAAAAAAAAAAAAATTGACCAGTTCGGATTATTATCGGCCAATAACTGACTTGAGATTATTATCGGCTAAATGGAGTTAGGTGAGATTATTTATTTCCAATTCGCCTAAATAATAATTATAACTAGAATTAAGCACCCACGCGTTGCACCAGGGCGTAAAACCATGTCAAATAGTACCAATGTCACATCACCGCCAGCGAACACCAACATTGACTCGACCTAGGACTTGCGCATTGAGACGAACCTGTCAAACATGAAAAATAGACGTAAGAACGTTGAACCACACATGTACGTTGCACCGTGTTAACTTGCAAAATTTTGAACGAAATATAAAAACGTTGAACCACACACGTACGTTGCGCCGCACTAACCTGAAAAATTTAGAACAAAACATAAAACGAATTTTGAAAAGATGAAAAGTATAGGGGACAAAAGTTGAAAGTAAAAAAGTTGTGAGATTAAATTACAAATAATGAAAAGTTTTGGGTTAAAATTAAATAAAAAATTATGTGGGGTTAAAATTGCAAAAGGTAAAAACGTTTGGGTTAACAGTAAAAAGTCAAGTTTAAAAAAAAAAAAAAAAAAAAAAAAAAAAAAAAAAACCTCTCAAAGCATATGATATAACTCCATGGGGTTTTCTAATGGCACACCTCCTGTCTATCTACACACTTTTTCAATTCAATACGCATCGTATAGGCCTATACGATGCGTATTGAATTAAAGTAAAAAACATGGCAGACTGACAGGTGCAGGTTATGTCTGGCGGCGGGCCTGATACACATCGTATAGGCCTATAGGATGCGTATCAGGCCGCTGTTTTTTTGAATTTATTTTTTGTTGTGTTGTGTCGAATGCGAACCCGAGAAACGAAAGGGGTTTCGAGCAGTTGGTCGATGATATGATTGATAAAGATCTTGACATGATTATTTCCATTGAACCACAACTCACCCGATACGTCTTCTCTGGATCACACATGATAAAAACACTTCTTTAGACAATCTGGGATTATGTTCCGTTTCTTCAAGATTTACGTCTGATGTCCAAGTTTAATCACATTTGACTTCATTGGCGGAAGTCCAATGACTTTCTTGAGTCACATATCCGACAATAAGGCCCACGGATCTTATGCCCACCCTAGACCGACCTCTGGATCACACATGATAAAAGCGCTTCTTTAGACAATCTGGGATTATGTTCCGTTTCTTCAAAATTTACGTCTGATGTCCAAGTTTGAACACATTTGACTTCATCGGCGGCAGTCCAATGACTTTCTTGAGTCACGTATCCGACAATAGGGCACACGGATCTTATGCCCACCCGAGACCGACCTCTGGATCACACATGATAAAAGCGCTTCTTTAGACAATCTGGGATTATGTTCTGTTTCTTCAAGATTTACGTCTGATGTCCAAGTTTGATCACATTTGACTTCATCGGCGGCAGTCCAATGACTTTCTTGAGTCACATATCCGACAATAGGACCCACGGATCTTATGCCCACCTGAGACCGACCTCTGAATCACCATAGAAAACATGTCGGGTTCTTCTGCTAGTGGTCGGTCTTCCAATGCTCACACATGGTGATAAACAACGATGATATCATCATAGAAGCGTTGGGATTCAAGGGTTTATAAGTCAAAGTTAACATTCAGATTCAGATTCAGAAAGCAGATGATTTTGTACTTGGTTTATTCTCTTTAATCTATTAAAACGATCCTTGTTTTGTCACGTACATGCGTTTAATTCCCAACATCCTTGTAGTGTTTAGAATGTTTGTAGGAAATGTTGGCTCAATACCACCGGTTTCTAACTTTATGCTTGCATCCACCACAGTGAATATTAACTTTGCTGGAATATACGAAGAAACTGTTCGATTTCTCGGTGAGTTGAGAAATTAGCGATGGAGAAACTGTTTGTATTTGTGGATTTCGGTTTGTTCAGAAACTTAACGAGAGAAGCAACTAAAAAAGCGGTGAACGATATTTAACGTACACACCGCATTCGAAGATCCTTGCATCTCAAGATGAAAACCGCAACCGTTTTTTACTATGGAAATGGTGGCTATGGGAAATACAAACCTGACACGAACCACAATGGACTCAGACTCATACTACCCTTGTCGTTCCGTATTTTCTCCTTTTCTAATTCTTGAAGAATCTCGTAACGTATGACACATGATAAAAGGGGATGTCTAATGGAACACCTGATTGAGAGAAACTTCTTCGAGCTAACCGCCGATATCTCATCCTTCTGTTATTCAGTACTTCCTCAACCGGCTTTGAAACCGGACGGAATCTACGAAGAAACTGTTCGATTTCACGATGAGTGGAGAAATTAGCGACGGAGAAACTGTTTAAATTTGTGGATTTCGGTTGGTTCAGAAACTTAACAGGAGAAGCAACTAAAAAAGCGGTGAACGGTATTTAACGTACACACCGCATTCGAAGATCCTTGCATTAGACACAATTTGTTGTAATTTGTGGATCAACAGAAATAACTGAAATAGTTCTCTTTAATCTATTAGAACGATCCTTGTTTTGAGAACCTGATTCTGTTGTTCAGTACCAACAGAATGCATATACAAATAGTTCTAGTGGACGAAGCAAATGAAACCGAAGCTGTTATCTTGGTTGTTCAGTACTTTCGTGTGCTAAATACAAAGCCGATTTCAACTTCCATTGATCAAATAATAAAAACCCTAAGAATGCATACACAAATAGTTCTAGTGGACGAAGCAAAGAGACCGCCTTATTAATTTTAATGAAGCAATGAAGATTGAATCTGCAAACCGCAACCTTTATTGATCTGGAATTGGAGAACCGTTGTTAACAAAAGTATGTTGTTCCAAGATCAGTTCCAAGATTATTGATGGTAACAAGAGTATTGAGGTGGGTTCAAACTTCAAAGATCAATTCCAAGATTTCAGCGTTCTTTAATCTATTAGAACAATCCTTGTTTTGAGAACCTGATACTGTTATTACATCCGAGACGATTCAAGTGAGTCCTATGAAGCAAGTGTCGGTCTATTCAATTGAGAGGAATCATTGCATTACATCTCCGTTGAAAACAAGTGGTTGTAATGATGGAACCCTTGATATGAAAAAACATTTTTGAGAAATTTATATTTCAATACGCATCGTATAGGCCTATACGATGCGTATTAATCGATGATTTTACTGAAATACCCTTGGTTTTCTGATAAATTCAGGGGTATTTTTTAGAAAATTCAAAGTTTAATACGAATCGTATAGGCCTATACGATATGTATTAAGCTGATATACGATACAACATAGACCTATACGATCGTATATGGCATTATTTCAAATTTAGTGTTATCGTGTTTCCCTCGGTTCGACGCGTATACGTCTCGTTTTTTGCTGAACTTTCGCATATTTTGTCATTTTATTACGTATACCTTCAACATAAGTCGTTTCGGTGCCATTCGGTTGCGTGCGAATATCTTATTCTATGATTACGTACAGTTTTGTTTGAAATCCACTTGAACTCCATAGTGCCGTATTATATGTATACGTGTGTGGAAATATCGTTAGTCGCGTACTTTGACGTATTTTGACGTATTCTAACATATTGTTGCATATTTAATAGTATTTTTGAATTGTTTTAGGGTATTTTAGCTTATTTTAACGTATTTTAGGGTATTTTTACGTATTTTAGCGTATTTTAAAGTATTTTAGCGTATTTTAACGTATTTTAGGGTATTTTATGGTATTTTAACGTATTTTAGGGTATTTTAGCGTATTTTAACGTATTGTAACGTATTTTAGCGTATTGTAACGTATTTTAGACAACAACAGATAATGAACGGATTGTTGGACTTCTTGTTCCTAATGTACGCCTCAATTCATCTTTTTTACTCTTTTCTTCGATTTCAACAAATAGTACCGCAACCGTTTTTTACTACGGAAACAGTGGCTATGCGAAATACAAACCACAATCGTTTGTGGCTATGGGAAACACAAGTTTTCTTTTTGAGCTTGATGGATGTCCGTTATCTCAATTGAGGCGTGCATTGTTTAAATCTGAATATAACTAGATGTTACGTGTAACTTCATTAAACCAAGAACAAAGCCTATTTTTCAAAACACATGTGTTCGTATCAGCGTTGTTTATCACCCTGTGTGAGCATTAGAAAACCGACAAACAGTCTTGACAACTGTGACAGCTTATCTATCTGTGTGTGTCACATCCATCCTATTTGTGTATGCATTCTTTTGGAGAACTTATCGTGTGTTGAAGTTTGGAAAGATGACCGAATGGAGATTTGAATAACTAACTGTGGAGAACTTGTTGGCGTTATCCATCAACATAAGCCCGAAGAAACCAAATTCGCAACAATGAGTCTGAGTCCATTGTTGTTCGTGAATGTTTCGAATCATCATAGAAGACGTGTCGGGTTCTTCTGCTAGTGGTCGGGCTTCCAATGCTCACAGAGGGTGATAAACAACGCTGATATCATCATAGAAGCGTTGGGATTCAAGGGTTTATGAGTCAAAGTTAACATTCAGAAAGCAGATGATTTTGTACTTGGTTTATTCTCTTTAATCTATTAGAACGATCCTTGTTTTGTCACGTACATGCGTTTAATTCCCAACATCCTTGTAGTGTTTAGAATGTTTGAAGGAAATGTTGATTCAATACCACTGGTTTCTAACTTTATGCTTGCATCCACCACTGTGAATATTAACTTTGTTGGAATCTATGAAGAAACTGTTTGATTTCACGGTGAGTGGAGAAATTAGGACGGAGAAACTGTTTGTATTTGTGGATTTCGGTTGGTTCAGAAACTTAACAAGGGAAGCAACTAAAAAAGCGTTGAACGGTATTTAACGTACACACCTGACACGAACCACAATGGACTCAGACTCATACTACCCTTGTCGTTCCGTATTTTCTCCTTTTCTAATTCTCGAAGAATTTCGTAACGTATGACACATGATAAAATGGGATGTCTAATGGAACACCTGATTGAGAGAAACTTCTTCGAGCTAACCGCCGATATCTCATCCTTCTGTTGTTCAGTACTTCTGAGACGATTCAAGTTATTTCAGTTATTTCTGTTGATTCAGTACTTCAACGTATTTTAGTTGGTTTCAAATATACCCAAAGAGATCTGAACCAACCGGAATCCACTTCCGAGACGATTCAAGTGAGTCCTATGAAACAAGTGTCGGTCTATTCAATTGAGAGGAAACATTGCATGCATACACAAATAGTTCTAGTGGACGAAGCAAATGAAACCGGAGCTGTTATCTTGGTTGTTCAGTACTTTCGTGTGCTAAATACAAAGCCGATTTCAACTTCCATTGATCAAATAATAAAAACCCTAATAATGCATACACAAATAGTTCTAGTGGACGAAGCAAAGAGGCCGCCTTGTTAATTTTAATGAAGCAATGAAGATTGAATCTGCAAACCACAACCTTTATTGATCTGGAATTGGAGAACCGTTGTTAACAAGAGTATGTTGTTCCAAGATCAATTCCAAGATTATTGATGGTAACAAGAGTATGTTGTTCCAAGATCAAGCAGGCACGGATGCTAAACTTATTGTTATTACATCCGAGACGATTCAAGTGAGTCCTATGAAGCAAGTGTCGGCCTATTCAATTGAGAGGAATCATTGCATTACATCCCTGTTGAAAAACATAATCGATAAATTTAGGGAAAATGGGGTTGAAAGATGATAACCCAACAGTGGAGGATCTCATTCGACAGCTTCGATAAATTAAGGGGTATTCTCAAATAATGTTTCCTAGATGTTTGAAGACCAACAAATGTCCAAAGCGCTGCTTCTTCGTTCGCGTGACGGAAAGCTACCGCGTGACAGGAAGCTACCTTGCAAAAATTAAAAAATTAAATCGACACCCTCAATACGCATCGTATAGGCCTATACGATGCGTATTGAGGGTGTCGATTTAACCCCCCAAGGTGTGCCAATAATACGACCCAACTCCATATGCCTAAAAATGATACTTATTAAGAGTATTTAAATAATAATAATAATAATTAAATAATGATTACTTAATCACCAACCAAGCTCCTACAATGGCACCTCTTTTGAGCATTTTTTAGTTAGAAAAAAGCGTGCCCACATGACGTAACACTTTTTTTCATCCAAGCCTACACATAGTCAACAGATAAGACCAGACGATATGGGGGCCGGCTTAGGCCCGGCGCCAGTCCCCCACACCGCCCCCCTCGGCCCGACTCGTCCCTTTCAGCTCCCACTCGACGCTCACGACGGGGCTCCCTTCTCTCACAGATACTTATACATACATACATATATATACATAAAGAGGCTCATCCCCCACCCTTAGGTCCATCCCCTTCAAGTCTCTCTTACGTGACGGTGACGTGGCAGCTCATCCCTTGAAGATGAGGCTCTCCATACCCACCAAGCTAAGGGGAATCCTCCATCTTACTTTTAAAGATTGTGGGTCTACCCTTGAATTTGAGGTTAAAGGTTGTGGGTCTACCCTTGAATGCCCCCCCTTTAACATTAGGGGTCGAAACCTGGAAGCAAATCAAAGCAATGAGGTGATAGGTATCAACTTTACTTTTAATCATCAACGCTCTTATAAAACACTAATACTATGAACAACAAGTTCATTTCAAAAAAATAAATTTAATTAAACTAACCCTTACACAACTTCTTAAAAAAAAAAATCAAATCAAGGTTCACAGTAACATAGAAAACAAATTCAATTCATCCTCTAAACATGAAACGGCGGTGTCCATGTCTTCTCATCCTCAGCAGCCACCTTCCCGGCAGTCCGACCACCTTCGACAAACGAATAATACCTCAAGAAAAACGCAAGTGTCAAAACCAACCACTCCAAAACAAACATCAAAACACACAAACCACCAGCCATTTTCAATATCACCGCCGCATCATCTTCCCTCACATACGACTTCAACGCGGACAGGAAATTCGAAGTGGTAGTGAAAATTAAAACCGATACAGACCCCTGGAATATCGCGGTCAGGACCGCGGCCACCATGTGGACCGCGTACCACTTGCTTGAGCCTGCTGACACCGCGGTGCACCCGGAGATGGCTCCCGCGATGGTGATGATGTGGAGGAGGACGAGTAGAGCCCCCGCGATGGACGGGATGAGGCGGAGGGAGAGGGTGAGGAAGATGCAGCTGGAGGCTGCTCCTAGTAGGATGTAGTTGCAGATTAAGAAGAATTTGTGGGTTTTGTGGTGCGATTGAACGTCACTTGAGAGACCCATTTTTTTTTATTTTTTGTGATTTTGTTGAGTTTGATTGGTGGTGGTGTTACAGGTGGAGGAGATGAGATTGAAGTTGAAGATAAAGATTTTGTTGTGTGTGTATATATATGATATGTGTTGTAACGGATAGTTTACTCAAATGATTTGTCTAACGGCTAGTGCCTTTTGTGCTCAAATAATTTTTCCAATGGCTAGTGCTTTTTGTTATTAATCATGTAGAAATTAGAAAAAGAACATGATTATTGTCGATCAATTTTTTAATTTTGACGTATTTATTCAAACAAGAACTTCATGTTAATTCATTGTATATTATAGCACCTAGTTTTTTAACAACCCAGGCGTTGCGGCCAGTGACGAAACTTGACCCGAATGACAGGGGGTCGAAAACGTATATACCCAAAAACTTATGTACGAAAACTACGTATATACCCAAAAACTTTTGTACGAAAACTCCTAAGAAAACTAAATTCAAAATGTCCACATTGAACAGTGCGTAGCAAACTAAATTCAATACGTCCACATTTTAAGCGGAAATCTGTTAACTGAATTCCCACGTTCACATCTTAAGCGAAATTTGTATGGTAATTTTAAGCGAAATATGTTAAGTGAATTCAGTACATCCACATCTTAACCTAAAGAAACCAAACCAAACAACAAAAATTATTAAAAAATACAGTTTTTATAAAAATAATTTTAAAAGTTTTGCTTTAAAGAAAAAGCAATGAATATATGTTATTCTTAAACATAAAATAATTTTAAAAGTTTTGCTTTAGAGAAAAAGCAATGAATATAGGTTATTCTTATACAAATTTAAATTCAACACTATTGCTTTGTTGAAGAAAATCCAGCTTCGATAAATAGTTTCATACTTCGCAGTGAAGTTTTTGAAATTGTTTTTATAATAATACATGAATTCTCCTATATATATATTAAAAAGGGTATGTTTTGAACAGTAACAATAATAATATATTAATATATGTATATAAAGTTTATATATGTATATTAAGACTATGGAGTATGGGGTGGGGGTTGGGGCGTGGGTTGGGTATAAACGCTCAAGTCACAATCCCGAGTGGGCTTGGGTTTCGGCGTGGCCCTTTGGGCGGGGCTACCCACATGACATGGCGGAACCTCATTGGCAAAGAGCACTCGCCCTTTGAAATTGGTTTTTTTTCCACGCCACCTTAGCCACGCCCCACCATACCCCTTTGAAATTGGCTTTTGGTCTTGGGTGCCCCATACTCCACGTGTCGCACCATGCCCTCAACCCACACCCCACCATACCCCACGGTTTTGAACAGTAACAATAATGATAATACAAGTATATTAAAAAGGCAATGTTTTAAAGAAAAGGTTATAATAATAAATATTGTTTTTTTAATTATTTTTATTATCTTCTTTACTTTTTAAGTTAGATAAATTTATGTCAACTGGTACTGGTATCGAAAATACCAATACGATTATCGGTACATGAACGTAAAACCGACACCAGCCTGGTACAGAAAACACCAAAAGTCGGTATCGAATTGATTTTGAAAATCTTTTAGTTCGGAAAATTCGAAACTGCTACCCGGTACCATTTGCGCATATCCCTGATCACGGGTGTCGTACGAACAACGGTATCGTGCAACTTTTTTTGTTGATTTTCTTCAACTTTTAATGATTTCTTTTTTTAGTTTCAGGGGTAGGGATGAGCTTGGTGCCAACCAATACGGAATCGGTACTGGTACCGAAAATACCAGTTATGGTACCGGTATATGAAGGTAAAAAACGGTAGCGAACCGGTACCAGGAACGCCAAAAGTCGTATCGAATTGGTACTTAAGATCTTTCGGTTCAGGAAATTCGGTACCGGTACCCAGTATCATTTACTCATCTCTGACCACAGGTTTCATACGACCAACATTATTACCATACAACTTTTTTAGTTGATTTTCTTTTGGTTATCTTTTAGTGTTTTTTCCTATATTTTCTTTTTATTCTTGTCAACAGTTTCTGTGCGCAACGCGCTTGTAGTGATTTCAAAACACATGTAAACACACACTAAACAACAAAAGACGTTCGCCGCAACGCTGCGATAGTAAAAAAACTAGTTAAATTTAATTTCATCTTCAATAGTACAATTATAAATTTACAATTGAAGGGTGGTACTCCTACATACCAATTACCTTTTTAAACTTCTTCTCAAACATTTGTCTTTACTAATAAGGCTATAATAGCATTCAATTAAATAATATTTTTATATATTTATCTTATTTTTTCTCCCACTTACACTCACAATCACTTTTAAAATATATTAAAAATTATAGACGGTGAACAATATCCCTTCAAATATACCCTCTCCTCCACTCACAACTACTTTTTATGCTTTTTTATAATATGAAAACTCCTTCTCACAAATTTTATGGGTAACAAGTGAATGCTATTGTCGCAACCCCCGATCCCTAATCCCTAATCCCCGGGAACAGGCGGCCGCGAGCCAGTTTTGGTGGTATCGCGTATTGTCTAATTTGGCAGCGGAATTTTTCGTCAGGACCGTAGTTAGGAAATAATTGATCAGAGTAAAATACCACATTTTCATAACATTAAATACATGGGATAAAACCCAAGTTCGTAGTATACACGTTTTCATAGGAATAAATCCTATTTTATTTAATAAAAACATCTATTTTATTTTATGTAACTTTATTGCCACTTTTCCAAGCATTCAGTGCTGTCCAGCTGGCTTCTATTTGGCTTTCACATTTTGTTACCTGAAACGCGTTTTAAAAACATTTGTCAATGGGAAATACTGGTGAGTGAATTCCAGTTTAATCAAGTTTAAATAAAAACCATTGTACAGTATTGAGGGCGATCTCGCAATTATATTTGTTTCCAAGTTATAACAATTAACATCCATGGTACTGTCAGACCCGACTTGTGGAAATGTTACTCCTTGACCAGGTGGTAACAAATTTTGTATACAAAACCCCAACATATTCATGATAATTGTATTCTTACAAATACTCAATAACTATTTAATATATAATTAATCGTATGAGGTTTTGTAAAAACAGTTAACAAAAGGTTTACAAAAAGCGGATCAACTCACATTGCTGTCTTAGATTATCCGTAAGGGTTTCCTGGTGACAATCTAAAATTTACACAAATGCACACGTGTTAGTATAATAACCCATTTTAACATTAGTAATACCCTCCCCGAGACGGCATTCCAACGACTACGTCGGGCAGAACCACGACAGCCGTTACGGAACCCTAGATCAATCGGGCAGCGTATCTAATACGTATCCAGGGGTTATAATACTTACAACGGAGCAGAACTTTGCTATTTAGGGGGTATAATACCCGATTATATTGCCTAATATTCAGAATTGAGAGAAAGAAAGAAAGTTTGAACGATTCTCGACTGAAATCCGATGGCCTCTATATATAGGGCCTGTCTTCAACTTCTACGCGGCCCGCGTAAGGGTAGACAAGGGTCTTCGCAGCCCGCGTCAAACCCTGGTCAACGTGTAGCTGGGCTAGGTCATCGACTAGACTTGCCGGGTGTTCGGCCACGTGGCCGCACCGGGCTTTGCCAAGTTTTTAAGTTAACGCGGCCCGCGTAAGGGCTGGGGTGGGGTTTACGCGGCCCGCCTCAATCCAAAAATCATATTTTTAATTAAATTTAATGATATTTAAAGTATTCGGGGACCGTTTTCACGTATGGGGTGTATTTTAGGGCATATTGGGGTATTTTAAAATATATTGGGGTGTCGAAAATATTATGAGGGTGTCGGTTTAATTGAGGATTGTTATATCCTCCCCACCTTGTTTTAGAGCTCGTCCTCGAGATCTACTGGAACAAGTGTGGATATTTCCTTTGCATTTCAGATTCAAGCTCCCATGTGTACTCAGGTCCTCTTTTGGAGTCCCATTTTACTTTGACCAGAACTAATCTCTTATGCTTAAGATTCTTGACTTTTCTGTCTTCAATCTGTAGAGGCCTTTCTACAAACTTGAGTTGTTCATTTACCTCTATATCCTTAAGAGGTACCATCAGCGATTCATTAGCTAGGCATTTCTTGAGATTAGATACATGAAACACATCATGTATTCCTGCCATTTCCTCTGGCAGTTGTAGCTGATAGGCTACCGGTCCTATTCTTCTAATAATCTCAAAGGGTCCAATATACCTGGAACTTAGCTTTCCTCTTTTGATGAATCTTACTACTCCTTTCCAAGGAGAGACCTTCAATAATACTTTGTCTCCTACTTGAAATTCCAATGGTTTGCGTCGGTTATCAGCATAACTTTTCTGTTGATCACGTGCTGCTTTGAGTCGTTCCTTGACTTGAATTATCTTGTCAGTTGTTTCTTGTACTATCTCAGGTCCAGATAGTTGCTTTTCCCCAATTTCTGCCCAACAGACTGGGGTTTGGCACTTCCGTCCATAAAGCACTTCGAATGGTGCAACATTTATGCTTGTGTGATACCTATTATTATAAGAAAAATCTATTAAAGGTAAGTGATAGTCCCAATTACCTCCGAAATCAATTACACAAGCTCTAAGCATATCCTCCATCGTCTGAATTGTCCTTTCGCTTTGTCCGTCTGTTTGAGGATGATAAGTTGTGCTCAGATTTAACTTGGTTCCCATGGCTTTTTGGAAACTTGTCCAAAAATGATAGGTAAATCGTCTATCCCTATCAGAAACAATTGATAAAGGAATTCCATGTAATGAAACGATTTCATTTACATATAATTTGGCTAATTGTTCCATACTGAAAGTTTCTTTCATTGGTAAGAAATGAGCTGACTTTGTTAGCCTATCTACAATCACCCAGATTGTATCATTACCTTTCCTTGTTTTGGGTAATTTGGTAACAAAATCCATTGTTATTAATTCTCATTTCCACACTGGCATTTCTAGTTGTTGTAACAAACCTGAGAGTTTCTGGTGTTCAGCTTTAACTTGTGAACAGGTTAAACATTTAGTGTCACACCCCGACCACGTAGAACATACAAAACGTGGCGGAAACATCGGGGAGTGTTGTAACAGAATTAATGTTTCACAACCATGGAAATTTAAGTTTCGTTTTATTCATCAAACAAGCGAGTTACATTGTCTTTAAACAAGAAATAAAGAGTACATAACAAAATTTAACTAGTTCTTGTCTCGTTTTAAGTCACTAAGGCACAGGTCCGCCTAAGTATGTCTTGATAAGTTCTATGCATCATCTCCTGAAAAACACATGTGAAAATAGGTACGTCAGCATAAAAATGCCTGTGAGATACATAGGTTTTGTGAAAACAGAATTCATGACTTATGTTTGAGAAAATGTTTAGTCATGAACCTTGTAATTTGCTTTGTCTTGTAAATCATTTGAAAAACGATAAGATCAGATGATATGTATAAATAAATGTCAGGTTAAATGAATAACCATGTAAAAATGTGTTTGTATAAGATAAGTTGTTTCTAAATCAATGTCTTGTGAAAAGTATGTTATTTGTATAAAATGTTATATGTCTCAAACTGAAATGATTCAAATAACGCTACGATATGTAATAACATACAAACACTTATATATAGGAAGTACCAGCGGCGTATCCACCATGCTTGTATCATATTACACACGCATCGTTACTTAATCACTTAATCAAACCAAACCACCAAAGTAATGTTTAACAATTGTAGAAATGTTTATGTATTGTCAAATGTCTATTGTTAAATGTAAATCCTGTCAACAGATACAAATGGTTCACACGGTTCAATAGTTACAAACGGTTCATATAATCAAATGGTTACGACGGTTCACATAGTCAAAAGGTTACAACGGTTCAAAATGTAGTATAATGTGTTCACATGCTGGATGAGCATATGCAACAGAAATGCAATGTAAAACAATGTACTAAGCATGCACACAATGAACATACATAGCATAAGTGTAATGTAAAACAATGTACTAAGTATGAACTAAATGGACATACATAGCATAAAATGTAATGTAAAACGATGTACTAAGTACGCACGCAATGGGCATACATAGCATGTAATGTAAAACGATGTACTAAGTACGCACACAATGGGCATACATAGCATGTAATGTAAAACGATGTACTAAGTACGCACACAATGGGCATACATAGCATGAAATGCAATGAAATCATGTACTATAATGTACTAACGAACATAGCAGGTATATGATGTGAAAGCATGGAAAGCATGAAAGTAACAAGTAGGCACATGTGTTTCACCCCAAAACAGTTTGGAAAACAGTAAAAGAGGGGTCTATGTACTCACTTGAGATTGCTTAGAAGTCCTATGATAACCACCAAGCAATGCTAGAGATCACGGAATCAAACGGCACCTAATATAGGTAACTATGTTAATAAACCGGACCTAAATCGGAAGATCAGATAGAATGAGGGTTCGTAAACCAAACGAGTATGGAGACTCGTGTCATATGGTTTAACAAATCCTACATACTAAATGAAACCTAACATAAGTGCTTACGACCCATTACGACCCGTTTAGGAAGCTTATGCTACTTTAACGCGTCGTTCGCGTAAAACGCGTTCGGACCGCTTAACTAGCCCTTTGACAAGTAACATATGCCTTAACATGTCTAACATTGTTGTCAAATCAGTTTAGATGTCAAAAGTTATGTTACATATGTTTAAAATGAATTTTGGCATCAAAGGGGTATTTTGGTAATTTACCTAAGGCATATAAACTACCTATCATACAACTACTTAAACGAAGCGACCATAAGGTATAACCTCGAAAGGTTATTCCCTATATACTATGGTCACCTAATGTCTTTGGTCGGATCCTAATGATCGACCAAATGGGTCGGGTTCGAAGGTATAAGCGATTTATTAGATCGCTTACCCTTACGACCCTAGACAACGTGGTAATCAGTAGGCATAGTCACAAGGGACTATAACCATCGTGATTACAATCACGTTGCGAAGTTCAAACGAACTTCGCATTGACCATAAACTGGTCAATGTAGAAAGTCAAACAAAGTTTGACTTTCGGACTCGAAAAGCAATAAAAGAACGAAGGAATACTTACGAAGGGTCCCCGCAAGATTCGAACCCGATTCACTCTCAGGTAGGAAGCATATACTTCCACTTAGAGAGTGTAGAATCAGATTCAAATGTGAGGGAAATGGGTAAAACAAGGTGGGTATTTATAGTTTTCGGTTCACCGTTAGGATCGTTTCTTGGAGAAGAGGGAATGATCTCGCCCGTACACTTGTCGGAATGTTGTGGTAACTCAATTTGCCCACCACAAGAGTTTGACATGTGGCCTTGGCCCTTGGGAGGGGTCAAAAGGCTGGAAACGGCAGCTGAAAAACGATTTGCTGCATCTGGCCCCTGCTTGCGCACCGTAACAAATTATTTGTTGAGGTGCGCAAGGACCTGCAGACCAGAAAAGTTTGATAAATGGCAGATTTGGTCCCTGTTGTGTAATAAGCTCATTTCCGACACGTTTAAGGCCTGTTAACCCCATTTCAAAGCTCTAAAATGAAGTTAAAGTATAGGGAACTTAAAATGTGTGCAAAAATATCTCGGGTGTCGGTTCGTTTAGCCGTACAATCGCGTTGTTCGGTTAATTACGACGGAATGCGCATAAGCGCGAAAAACGATCCAAATGACGCGACGAATGGATTTTTCTCATGCCAAACACTAAAATAAAATATTTTAGTGCTTACATAAATTTTTGGATGTCCGGATATATTCAGAACGCAAGTTATGCGCAAAAATGCAAACTTGTGCACTTTTTGACGCTTTTGGTCCCTGAATGACCCAAAAGTTTATTTTAGCATACCGAACCCCTCAAAGCCTATTTCTAAGCTATGTAAAGGATATTTAGAGTATGTTAAACTCATGGTCAAGTTCCGGAATGTCTGTTACAGTTCAAATTGGCATACTTTCGCAGTTTGTCGAATTTAGTCCCTATAAGCGATTAAACTTGATTTTGCCATACCAAAGCCTTCAAAAACTTATTTCTAAGTTATGTAAAGGTTATTTAAGGTATGTTAAGCCTATTTCACTATTCCAGAGTGGTCGTTGCATTAAAATGGTTATATCTACGCATCAGTGCGCGTATAACCTTCCAGAAAGCGATTTAGAGCTTGAAATCGAACAAGAGTTGATATGTGCAAACGATACACATATTTTTACAAATCCCAAGTATGAAATACAATATTTCATTGGTTTGGAATTTGTCTGATGGTTGAAGTGACACAGGTGTCACAGTCTCCCCTACTTTAGGAAATTTCGTCCCGAAATTTATTTGTAGGAGCATGTCTGTGACTTTGTGTTAAATAACCATCAAGGATAAGGCATATCCTGATATTCCTCTTTAACGAATATTTTCAGAAATGGAAAAGAAGGAAGAATCAGGAATATTCATTTTCCTTCGATGGAAAATTTTCAGAAATGAAAAATACACGGGATGAGTTATTTTCCTTAATGGGTATCCTTCAGAAACGAAAATGAACGGATTGAGTCATTTTCCACAATTCCTCCAGGAACGAAAATGAACGGAATGAGTCATTTTCCATGATTTCTTCAGGAATGAAAATGAACGGAATGAGTCATTTTCCACGATTTCTTCAGGAATGAAAATGAACGGAATGAGTCATTTTCCACCATTTCTTCAGGAACGGAAATGAACGGAATGAGTCATTTTCCATGATTTCTTCAGGAACGAAAATGAACGGAATGAGTCATTTTCCACGATTTCTTCAGGAACGAAAATGAACGGAATGAGTCATTTTCCACCATTTCTTCATAAACGAAAATGAACGGAATGAGTCATTTTCCATGATTTCTTCAGGAACGAAAATGAACGGAATGAGTCATTTTCCACAACCTCTTCAGAAACAAAAATGAACGGAATGAGTCATTTTTCACAATTTATTCAGAAACAAAAATGAACGGAATGAGTCATTTTTCACAATTTCTTCAGAAACGAAAATGAACGGAATGAGTCATTTTCCACAATTTCTTCAGAAACAAAAATGAACGGAATGAGTCATTTTTCACAATTTCTTCAGAAATGAAAATGAACGGAATGAGTCATTTTCCACAATTTCTTCAGAAACAAAAATGAACGAATCAACTCTAGACACATGACAAAACTCGATGTGGTTTCTGTGCACTGAATTCCATAATTATGTATGCATCCATAATTACGTAATTCCTTGCATAGTCCGCACAGTTTGTCTTGTAATGTTTAAGGGAGGAAAATCAAACCTGTGATGAGTGTGACTAGACTACCATAGGGTCCTTTTAATTAGATCGACAAATGATCCTTTTAATTAGGCCACCAAGGAGTCCTTTCAGCTATATCATCGCATGATGTTCCTAACCAGATTTTTGGATCGATCTGTTTAACTAGACCACTCATGGGGTCTAAGTATTGAGTAGTACTTTATAATCCAAGGGACTTAACTACAACGTAGAAGTCCATTTAAGGATTTTAGGTAGTACCTTTGGGTATCCTACTACGAATCCCTCATATGAAGATACGAAAGGTTCTACGAGGATTTGGATAACAAAACTTGGATTACACCAAAAACATAAAAGGGAACACATAAGCACATAATCACATAGTTGTTTAACTTGGTTATTAATTTGTTATTAACTCGTTATTGATTAAATATGGATATGGAAACCAGTAGATGGACTTCAATGTCCTCTGGGATCTATCTAAAAAGATAGGTAGATCTTCCAAAAATTCGATTTTTGTTTCAAAAGAAACGTAATATTCGAATTAAGGAACTCATCAATTTTTGGATTTACGAAAATACCCTTAGGTACCCTATTAAGGATTTATAGTGGTACTTTGGGTATTCGCCCAGTGTTGTAACTTGCGCCTTGTACTACGTTTCCTTGGGAGAAACGGGTACTTAAGAATTTTGTGGACAACGCAAGAGATCATAAAATAGAAACATCTTGGGGGGTAGTTTGCTTTTCAAGGAATACGATTCCTTGATTGTCGGTATTGTAGGGGATATGTTGTTTATACATATAACCACATAAATACATTGCAATGTAAATAAAAGAATTATTTATAAACAACGATAACAACTGTTTCTTGGACCTTGACAACTAAAGAAAATAATACATAAGGATTGATTATTTCTAAACAGCGTTGTCTTCCATTCGGTCAGATGCTCATCCCTGTGCTGGATTTGCATTAGCAAGTTTTGGGCAATTTCTTCGGAAATGACCCATCTCGCCACAGTTGAAGCAAGAACCTGGTAGAAAACGACCATGAGCGGTATTGTTGCCAGCTTGGTTTGGTGCAGCTGCAGCTGGGCAGACTCTTGCCGTATGGCCTATAAGCCCACAAGTTTGGCATTTGCGGCACTTTACATTGGCATGATGATGGAGGCTACATTGGTTGCACAAGGGTGCAGTTCCATTATATGGCTTCCTAGCAGGGGGTTGAGCTGGTTGGTTGGGGACGGCTTGATCATTGTGAGTAACCATGGCGAAGTTCTGAGAAGCCTTTCGCTTCTTTGACTTTTTAGGGGATCCAATCTGTTCATCCATGGTCTTTGATTCCTCGATTGGGTTCGATTCCTCGACCGGTTTCTTGTCACCTTTTCGGAAAAGTTTACCTTTCCTGATCTTTGATTCAGTCAAGGTTGCAGATAGCTCAATGGCCTGTCTAACGGTAGTAGGGTTGCTGCCAGTCACAATGTCTTGTATTGAGTCAGGGAGGCCATCAATGTACTTTTCTATTGCCTTATCCAAAGGCGTGACCATGTTTGGGCATAACAGACTCAACTCCTCATAACGGTCCGTGTAGGCTCGATGCTCACCGCTGTCTTGCTCAAGATTGTCGAATTCCCTTTCCAAGGCCCTGATCTCGTGACGAGGACAGAATTCCTTCATCATAAGGGCCCTAAGTTCAGCCCATGTCTGTGCTAGAGCAACTTCTGCACCACGATCTCTCATAACCCCGTTCCACCACGTAAGGGCCCTCTTCTGAAACACACTCGAAGCAAACTCGATCTTGCGATTGTCAGGACACTGCACATGGCGGAAAGTATTCTCAATGCTCTCGAACCATTGAAGAAGCCCAGTCGCTCCCTCAGAACCACTAAACTTGAGTGGTTTCGCCGAGTTAAAACTCTTGAAATTGCATGGACCATTGTTGTTTTTGTTGGCTTGATTCCATTGAGCAAAGAGGTTTGGGAATTGAGCAGCCATTTGCTGCGCAATGATTTCTGCCAATTCGGCAGTCGCTATCTGGCTTTCGCGTCGAGGAGGCATTCTAAAAGAGGAAACATGAAAGGAAACGAGTGAGAGAATTAGACGAAAAGAATGAGATGAAACAAATTTGATGAAAGCAAGGATAGTGGTCATTTGTTTGTTACCACCAGGTAAACAAACGACACACAGTGACTAATCAAAGTAAATGAGTTAAAAATAATGTATCGCGAAGACATGCTCGCCTATAAGTGAACACTCATCCCAAGAATTCCCAGGTAAGCACAACTGGTCTCGCGTCTGATGAGATGTATACGAAGTGCTTGCCTAGACAGAAAACCCAGAATACAGGAATTCACCCTTCCAGTTTGCACGTGTTCACATTATTTAAAACCCAAAACCTTGACGAGATTTTGAAAATTCAAAGGGGTTTAAAACCATATAACAGAGGGTTCAAAACCTTACAATAGAGGGTTCAAAACCTTGTAATCAATCATCCTAGAACAGATGATTAGTTTTCAAAGCGGTTTTGAAATTTATATTCTTGTTGTGGTAGTCGCCTAAGGATAGGTGACGGTATTGTTTTATGACTAAACGCAAGTAAACTCGCGTTAGGGTCCTAAGAAGGTTATAGACTAGGTCAAAGCATTACTAATAACCTAATTCCCTATAACCATTGGCTCTGATACCATCTTTTCTGTCACACCCCGACCACGTAGAACATACAAAACGTGGCGGAAACATCGGGGAGTTTTGTAACAGAATTAATGTTTCACAACCATGGAAATTTAAGTTTCGTTTTATTCATCAAACAAGCGAGTTACATTGTCTTTAAACAAGAAATAAAGAGTACATAACAAAATTTAACTAGTTCTTGTCTCGTTTTAAGTCACTAAGGCACAGGTCCGCCTAAGTATGTCTTGATAAGTCCTATGCATCATCTCCTGAAAAACACATGTGAAAATAGGTACGTCAGCATAAAAATGCCTGTGAGATACATAGGTTTTGTGAAAACAGAATTCATGACTTATGTTTGAGAAAATGTTTAGTCATGAACCTTGTAATTTGCTTTGTCTTGTAAATCATTTGAAAAACGATAAGATCAGATGATATGTATAAATAAATGTCAGGTTAAATGAATAACCATGTAAAAATGTGTTTGTATAAGATAAGTTGTTTGTAAATCAATGTCTTGTGAAAAGTATGTTATTTGTATAAAATGTTATATGTCTCAAACTGAAATGATTCAAATAACGCTACGATATGTAATACCATACAAACATTTATATATAGGAAGTACCAGCGGCGTATCCACCATGCTTGTATCATATTACACACGCATAGTTACTTAATCACTTAATCAAACCAAACCACCAAAGTAATGTTTAACAATTGTAGAAATGTTTATGTATTGTCAAATGTCTATTGTTAAATGTAAATCCTGTCAACAGATACAAATGGTTCACACGGTTCAATAGTTACAAACGGTTCATATAATCAAATGGTTACGACGGTTCACATAGTCAAAAGGTTACAACGGTTCAAAATGTAGTATAATGTGTTCACATGCTGGATGAGCATATGCAACAGAAATGCAATGTAAAACAATGTACTAAGCATGCACACAATGAACATACATAGCATAAGTGTAATGTAAAACAATGTACTAAGTATGAACTAAATGGACATACATAGCATAAAATGTAATGTAAAACGATGTACTAAGTACGCACGCAATGGGCATACATAGCATGTAATGTAAAACGATGTACTAAGTACGCACACAATGGGCATACATAGCGTGTAATGTAAAACGATGTACTAAGTACGCACACAATGGGCATACATAGCATGAAATGCAATGAAATCATGTACTATAATGTACTAACGAACATAGCAGGTATATGATGTGAAAGCATGGAAAGCATGAAAGTAACAAGTAGGCGCATGTGTTTCACCCCAAAACAGTTTGGAAAACAGTAAAAGAGGGGTCTATGTACTCACTTGAGATTGCTTAGAAGTCCTATAATAACCACCAAGCAATGCTAGAGATCACGGAATCAAACGACACCTAATATAGGTAACTATGTTAATAAACCGGACCTAAATCGGAAGATCGGATAGAATGAGGGTTCGTAAACCAAACGAGTATGGAGACTCGTGTCATATGGTTTAACAAATCCTACATACTAAATGAAACCTAACATAAGTGCTTACGACCCATTACGACCCGTTTAGGAAGCTTATGCTACTTTAACGCGTCGTTCGCGTAAAACGCGTTCGGACCGCTTAACTAGCCCTATGACAAGTAACATATGCCTTAACATGTCTAACATTGTTGTCAAATCAGTTTAGATGTCAAAAGTTATGTTACATATGTTTAAAATGAATTTTGGCATCAAAGGGGTATTTTGGTAATTTACCTAAGGCATATAAACTACCTATCATACAACTACTTAAACGAAGCGACCATAAGGTATAACCTCGAAAGGTTATTCCCTATATACTATGGTCACCTAATGTCTTTGGTCGGATCCTAATGATCGACCAAATGGGTCGGGTTCGAAGGTATAAGCGATTTATTAGATCGTTTACCCTTACGACCCTAGACAACGTGGTAATCAGTAGGCATAGTCACAAGGGACTATAACCATCGTGATTACAATCACGTTGCGAAGTTCAAACAAACTTCGCATTGACCATAAACTGGTCAATGTAGAAAGTCAAACAAAGTTTGACTTTCGGACTCGAAAAGCAATAAAAGAACGAAGGAATACTTACGAAGGGTCCCCGCAAGATTCGAACCCGATTCACTCTCAGGTAGGAAGCATATACTTCCACTTAGAGAGTGTAGAATCAGATTCAAATGTGAGGGAAATGGGTAAAACAAGGTGGGTATTTATAGTTTTCGGTTCACCGTTAGGATCGTTTCTTGAAGAAGAGGGAATGATCTCGCCCGTACACTTGTCAGAATGTTGTGGTAACTCAATTTGCCCACCACAAGAGTTTGACATGTGGCCTTGGCCCTTGGGAGGGGTCAAAAGGCTGGAAACAGCAGCTGAAAAACGATTTGCTGCATCTGGCCCCTGCTTGTGCACCGTAACAAATTATTTGTTGAGGTGCGCAAGGACCTGCAGACCAGAAAAGTTTGATAAATGGCAGATTTGGTCCCTGTTGTGTAATAAGCTCATTTCCGACACGTTTAAGGCCCGTTAACCCCATTTCAAAGCTCTAAAATGAAGTTAAAGTATAGGGAATTTAAAATGTGTTCAAAAATATCTCGGGTGTTGGTTCGTTTAGCCGTACAATCGCGTTGTTCGGTTAATTATGACGGAATGCGCATAAGCACGAAAAACGATCCAAATGACGCGACGAATGGATTTTTCTCATGCCAAACACTAAAATAAAATATTTTAGTGCTTACATAAATTTTTGGATGTCCGGATGTATTCAGAACGTAAGTTATGCGCGAAAATGCAAACTTGTGCACTTTTTGACGCTTTTGGTCCCTGAATGACCCAAAAGTTTATTTTAGCATACCGAACCCCTCAAAGCCTATTTCTAAGCTATGTAAAGGATATTTAGGGTATGTTAAACTTATGGTCAAGTTCCAGAATGTCTGTTACAGTTCAAATTGGCATACTTTCACAGTTTGTCAAATTTAGTCCCTGTAAGCGATTAAACTTGATTTTGCCATACCAAAGCCTTCAAAAACTTATTTCTAAGTTATGTAAAGGTTATTTAAGGTATGTTAAGCCTATTTCACTATTCCAGAGTGTTCGTTGCATTAAACTGGTTATATCTACGCATCAGTGCGCGTATAACCTTCCAGAAAGCGATTTAGAGCTTGAAATCGAACAAGAGTTGATATGTGCAAACGATACACATATTTTTACAAATCCCAAGTATGAAATACAATATTTCATTGGTTTGGCATTTGTCTGGTGGTTGAAGTGACACAGGTGTCACATTTAGAAACATAGGCTGCTATGTCCTTTTTCATTCCTATCCACCAGAAATTGTTTCTTAAATCCTGATACATTTTATCACTTCCAGGATGCATCGTATACTTAGATTTATGGGCTTCTTCTAATATATGATGACGTAGGTTCCCTAATTTAGGTATCCACATTCTCTTCTTATGGAATCTCCAAATTCCATCTGTTCCTTGTTATAATTCCTTAATCATACCTTTTAGTTTTTCAGTATCATCCTTGATTACTGATTCTTGGGCTTTTCTAATTTGATCATTTAAATCTACTTGTAGATTTAATTTAAGAGAACGTACCCTTTTTGGCTTTTCATGATACTTTCGGCTTAAAGCATCTGCCACTACGTTTGCTTTTCCTTCATGATACTAGATATCATAATCATAATCACTAAGCATCTCCATCCAGCGTCTTTGTCTCATATTCAACTTCTTCTGCCCGAAAACATACTTTAAACTCTTATGATCAGTGAATATGGTAAACTTACTACCATAAAGGTAATGTCTCCAAATCTTAAGGGCAAAAATTATAGCTCCTAACTCCAGATCATGGGTTGAATAATTCTCTTCATGATTCTTAAGTTGCCTAGACGCATAAGCTATAACCTTTTGACGTTGCATTAATACACATCCATAACCTAGTTTGGAAGCGTCACAATAGACGACAAAGTCTTCAGTTCCTTCTGGTAACGCTAGTATGGGTTTATGGGTTAATCTTTGCTTAAGAATTCTAAATGCTTCTTGTTGTTTTGGTCCCCATTCAAACTTATTGGATTTACAGGTTAACTTAGTTAAAGGAATGGCTATTATAGAAAAATCTTGAATAAATCTCCTATAATAACCGGCCAATCCTAAGAAACTTCTAACCTCGGTTGGTGACTCAGGGGTTTTCCATTTAGTTATTGCCTCGATCTTTGTGGGATCCACATGAATTCCTTCATGGTTCACTAAATGTCCAAGAAACTGTACTTGTTCTAACCAAAACTCGCACTTTGAAAATTTAGCATAAAGCTTTTTCTTTCTTAATAGACTTAAAAGTGCGTGCAAATGTTTTGCATGATCCTCTTTACTCTTAGATAAATTAGAATATCATCTATGAAGACAATTATGAATTTGTCCAAATATGGCTTACATATTCGGTTCATCATGTCCATAAATGCGGCTGGGGCATTGGTTAAACCAAATGGCATGACAGTAAATTCATAATGGCCATACCTTATTCTGAAAGCGGTCTTAGGAATATCCTCTTCCTTTACTTTTAATTGATGATATCCTGACCTTAAATCGATTTTAAAGAAAAATCGAGCTCCTTGCAGTTGATCGAATAGATCATCAATTCTCGGTAATGGGTATCGATTCTTAATTGTGACTTTGTTCAATTCACGGTAGTTAATGCACATACGCATTGATCCATCCTTCTTTTTAACGAATAATATTGGTGCTCCCCATGGCGATGAACTTGGCTGTATGAATCCTTTTTCCAGCAATTCATCTAATTGTTTCTTCAGTTCCTGCATTTCTGCGGGTGCCAAACGGTAAGGTGCTTTGGAAATTGGTGCTGTTCCTGGTAGCAGGTGAATTCTGAATTCGACTTCTCTATCTGGAGGTAGTCCTGGTAATTCTTCTGGAAATACATCTGAAAACTGAGACACTACTGGAATGTCTTTTAGTTCTTTTCCTTCATTGTTAGTGATTATGGAAATCAAATGTACTATAGATCCTTTTTCTTATATAGCTTGCAGTTTTCATCACAGAGATGAATTTCGTGGATCTAGATGGTTTATCTCCTTTAATTGTGATCGTTTTACCTTTTGGTGAATTTACTTGGATTGACTTTTGATCACATAAAATACTGGCTTTATTGGCTATTAACCAATCAATTCCTAAAACGACATCAAATCCAGCCAGATTCATGGGATAAAGGTTTGCAATAAACTTTTGATTTAAAATTTCTATTCTTGCTCCCTGCAAGATTTCAGAAATCCTAACAGTTTCTCCATTAGCTGTCTCTACTAAGCATTCTTGTGGTAGTTTAGTTAATGACTGATTTTGCAGTTTGCAAAACGAAGTATTAATAAAACTTTGGTTTGCACCAGAGTCAAATAATACTTTAGCAAAAACATCATTAACTAAAAACGTACCAGCTATCACGTCTGGAATCATCTTAGCTTCATCTGTAGTCAGAACGAATGCTCTAGCATTTTTAGTGTTCCTGTTGTTATTCGCAGCTGGAGTCAATTTCGGACAAATCGGCTTGATGTGACATTTTTCTCCACAGTTGAAGCATAGTCCATTACTGGACTTTCTCCTACAATCTTCTTCCTTGTGTCCTGGTATCTTGCAAAAATTGCAAAGAGTGGAGCATTTTCCCGAATGCTTTTTCTTGCAGACCTTGCAGAATGGTGCAGAGGAAGAACCCATATTCCTACGATTGTAATTCCCAGAACGGAATTCTTGGGTAAGCATTTGGGTTAGGTTTCTCCTCTGGTCTTATTCTCTAGTACGGATTAATTCATCTGTCAAGGTGTTAGCTAGTTCTACAGCTTCTTTTATAGTTTGAGGTCTAGCTGCCTTGACTACATGTCTAATTTCTCTGATTAATCCCCATATGTAACGGGAGATTAACACTGGTTCAGGTGATGCAAGGGTTGGTACTATTCTAGCATATTCAAAGAATGTGGTAGTATAGCCCTTACTATCTACCCCGATCATTCTTAAGTTCATAAACTTATTAGCTATCTGTTCTTTTTCATTGGGAGGGCAGAATTTCCTTTCTACCATATTCTTAAATTCCTCCCATTCCATGTTGTATATCTTATCACTTCCTCTTGATTGGAGGATAGTGTTCCACCATTCTAAGGCTGAGTTCTTAAACAAATTAGAGGCAAACATTATCTTATCTTCTTCAGCACACTTGCTTATTTTTAAAACAGCCTCACTCTTCTCTATCCAGCGTAGGGCTGCAATGGGTCCTTCATTGCCCGAGAATTCTATTGGTTTGCAGGACCAGAATTCTTTGTAAGAACAACCATAAGGCACGGTTCTTCTTCTTTTGGGAATGGGCACTTGAAGTACGGGTCCATTGTTTACGATGTGTTCTGGTTCAATCGGTCGCTTACTGCTATGCTTACTTTTATTATTCGCTTCCTGAACCGTTTGAATAATAAATGGCATTGCATCTATAATTCCTTGTGCCACTATGTGTTGGACGGCACTATTATCCATTTGGTTTCCATTGTTATTGATGCTTGGATTCTCATTAACCAAGTTAATGTTACTCTGGTTATCGTTATTCAGATTATCTTGATTTCCTTCATCGGCCATCTGAATTTAAACATTTACCCCGTATTAATATCACAAAATAATATTTAATATATTCAATCACATGACACGCATTTTAGCCAAAAGCGTCGATCATTGCGACTTACTCTATTCATATAGTATGCATCTGTTACACACCAGTACTGAAATAAAAATTACAATACCAACTGAAATAAAATTACACTAATAATAATAGGCATCCGTACACACATATTTTATTTTTATTTTATTATTTATTTTATTTTATTATTATTACTATTACCGTCTCCACCATCACATCTACGGATATGGATTCATCCAGAAATCCATATTGCGCTCGTCGTACTTCCAGACGAGTCGCTCTCCCACCTGTCGCATTCTTTCACTACTTTCTAAGATTTCCTCACCAAATGTCCTAAGTTCTTGTACGTTATCTGAACTCATTGGGGGTGCAGGTTCTAGGGCTGGGTTCGGAATCTAGGGTGCGGGTTCCTGATATGGAGGTGTAGGTGCCTGGAATTGGTAAGGATCTTCTAAAATCTCCCTAATGTATTCATCGTGGTAATAGGGATCTAAAGGATCTAAACCTGGGTAGGCTCCTAGAGTTGGCATGGGCATGTCTTCATGTATCGGGTAACGTTGCACATAGTCCCTATTGTCGTCCCACCAGGGGTCGTAATTTGGGTCTAGGGGATTTGGTGCTGGTACCCTAGGTATTTCTTCCGGATTGAAGTCATGCGTTTCTACTTGGTTTTCGGGGTTTTCTATCTCCATGGGTTGGTCAGGAATTGGTAGTTGTGGTTGGGGTGCTATCATGTGTTCCAGATTAGGGTCAGCTGCAGTGGTTGCTAAGATGTGGATATTGGCTATACCCCTATTGATCATATCCTGGGCATAGGCATCTGTCTCTCTCTTGACTGCTGCTAGTGCTCTCTGGTCTTGTAACTTTTTCATACGCTTTCTACACTCGTGTGCCCCTCGACTGAACCATCCCCTCTTTTTCTGAGGAAATGGCTCCTCAGACTGAGCCTTAAACACAAAGATTCCTTCTTCCGTATCAGCAGAGTACCCTGAGAGGGCAGGCTGAGAAGAGGAGGTGCCTTCGCTTCTAGGAGAACCAGACAATTGACGATACGCGTCAGATAGTCCTTGGTCGCTCATACTGTAAACTGAAAAATAGTCAAATAACACATAACAATAAATACAGTTATGCACGTATTTCCGTAATTTATTTCCTAACAAATTGAATTTTAATGTCAGCAGAACACTTCTGTGGCTGAATCAGTGGCTTAGCTCTGATACCACCTTCTGTCGCAACCCCCGATCCCTAATCCTCGGGAACGGGCGGCCGCGAGCCAGTTTCGGTGGTATCGCGTATTGTCTAATTTGGCAACAGAATTTTTCATCAGGACCGTAGTTAGGAAATAATTGATCAGAGTAAAATAGCACATTTTCATAACATTAAATACATGGGATAAAACCCAAGTTCGTAGTATACACGTTTTCATAGGAATAAATCCCATTTTATTTAATAAAAACATCTATTTTATTTTAGGTAACTTTATTGCCACTTTTCCAAGCCTTCAGTGCTGTCCAGCTGGCTTCTATTTGGCTTTCACATTTTGTTACCTGAAACGAGTTTTAAAAACATTTGTCAATGGGAAATACTGGTGAGTGAATCCCAGTTTAATCAAGTTTAAATAAAAACCATTGTACAATATTGAGGGCGATCTCGCAATTACATTTGTTTCCACGTTATAACAATTAACATCCATGGTACTGTTAGACCCGACTTGTGGAAATGTTACTCCTTAACCAGGTGGTAACAAATTTTGTATACAAAACCCCAACATACTCATGATAATTGTATTCTTACAAATACTCAATAACTGTTTAATATATAATTAATCGTATGAGGTTTTGTAAAAACAGTTAACAAAAGGTTTACAAAAAGCGGATTAACTCACATTGCTGTCTTAGATTATCCGTAAGGGTTTCCTGGTGACAATCTAAAATTTACACAAATGCACACGTGTTAGTATAATAACCCATTTTAACATTAGTAATACCCTCCCCGATGTAACCATCTTGGTTTTCACACTTGTATTTGTTTTGACTTGCATTGTAACAATTACTGTATTGGTGTAACGCCTTGTATTTTCGTATCTTTATCCACATTTGTATCTTATTTTTCGAGGCGTTAATTATAATAAATTATTGTATACATATTCTAGATTCAATTCTACGTTACAAACACTTAATTTCGTTACGAAACCGAAAAACTATACAAAGATATTTTTCTAATAAATTTTAGCGTAAAACTTTACAAAATGATTTTTAATAATTTTTAGAAATTGTTTTAGCATAGGTCCCTTTTATAAAAAGTGCTTGTTTTAATCCATAGTATTCAAAAAAAAAAAAGCTGGATGAATAGTGCCTACAACCAGCCGCGAATTCTTACTGTATTTTCACATTTATACGCGTGTTGCAGCCATTTTAACTCATTTCAAGCTGTCACCAACCACCTCCACTATATATACAACCTCTCTAGCCCTCATTTCACTTGCCAAACACTTCTAAATCATCAAAATCCTCTCTAAAATTTTGCATTTTCTAGAACAAGTGCAGAATTTTTCTTAGTATACAAGTGAGTTCAAACTCACTTTTCTTCATCAAATCTTCTTCTACAAAGCTTGGATCTTCTCTAGGATTGTTTCCAACAGATTATCTTGTTAATCTAAGGTACAACAACACCATTTCATGATCCAAACTTACTGTTTTTGATGATTAATCTTATACTTTATCTTTATTCATACTAACTTGCATGAATCTTATATCTACCATACTTCTAATCAAAACCATGTTCGTAACACTTATGTATGGTTAATTCTTATGAGTTTGGAGGTGTGAAAACCCTCTTAACTTTTTGTTAATAACTCTTAATTTTCTCTTATTAATCACTAACATAAGTACAAACATTAAAACCATACAAATCTATCATAGTCTTGTGGTGGCAAGTGTTTTGGTTCACCAACCGAGTCTTCCATAATTCTTGTGATAAGATTTGTGTTTTGGGTTAAGCTAACTTAACTACAAACTCTATTATTATGTTGTTGTTTTCCTTTCAATCCGATCATGCTTGTATTGATAAGAGATGAGTAATTTATACCGTCCGATCATACTTGTATTGATATGTGATACAATCCGATCATACTCATGGTGATTGGTGATGGTAAATCATACCGTCCGATCATCTTTGTATTGATATGTGATTTTGGACATTAACATAACAATGACTAAACTTACAAGACTTAATATACAAACTATATATATATTTATATATATATATATATATATTCCCATACATAATATATACTTGCATAATAATTATTTTAAATCAGTAATATTCAAGTTCAACAACTAAAAATATTATCTTTAATTATTCTGATCTAATTTGATTATTTTGATAATTAGTTATATAATTATCATATTAATTCTTTTAAACTATATATTTATCATTTATCAATTTATATATATAATTGGCCATTTGAATTAATCTATAATTTTCATAAATTAACTATATCACTTGTACTATGTTTTGGTTATAATTATTTTATTTAACTATGTTATTTAATTATACAAGTTAATTATATTTGAGTTATTATCACAAATGTTTATATTAAATCAATTACATAATTTTGCAATTTAATTATTTATGTTAAACAAATATTTTTGATAATTAATTCCTTTATAACATATACATTTTCCGAGTCCTCAATTAGGTTATCCAAACCACTTAGTTACCATTTAGTCAAACCGAATCCTATAGATTTAGGATTTCCGTTCATACAATTAAACACTATTATTGATACAAATTCTATATTGTTGCATGTTCAATCTATTAGAGTGACGTTGGATCTTTTTCCCACAAACCCTCACATTAAACTTACTTGTTGGACTTACCGCACTCAAGGTGAGTTCATAGTCCCTTTTTACATTATTTTTGGGATGATACATATGTTACAATGTGATACAAACTATTTGCTATTTTGTGGTTCCCCCGATTGCCTTTGCATTTGCTTAATACTTGTTGTTGTTGCTTTAACGCGTTTACGTTCATTAACTTGCAAAAGCCCAACGGTTATATTATAGCGCTATAGGTGTGACGCCCCACCTCACTTCCAGTGAAACTATTTGTTGCTAATGTTGTTGTTGATACTCATGTGAAACTTTTTGGAAGTGTGGTGATAGACCCGTGTTACGTCATAACGAAGGTTTGAATGTACCACCATGTGACTACTTGTATTACTCTTTTGCTTAAAGACATATCTCATGCCACAGTGCTAAACTATTTTCATATCACATTGTTATTTTTGCCTAACAAAACCTATGAATTCACTCAACCGTTTGTTGACCCAATATTTTTCTAGCATATGTTTCAGGTGACAATGTTTGATGCTATGATTTGCAAGAATATTCATATAGGATTGATCAAGACTTATGCCTTAGATTAAATGCGAATCTATTGTATTGTGAAACAATTTGTTATGATGTATTTTGTTTATGTACTCTTATTTATTCAGATGTGAATGCAATCTCTTTAATTAAACCTAAGCTATATTTCAACTTAACTTAAACACCATGTGCTTAAATGCATTCTATCAAGTTTCGTGATGCCCTTGACATTTCCGCCTCCGGTCAGGGTGTGACAGATTGGTATCAGAGCCATGGTTATAGGGAATTAGGTTATTAGCAATGCTTTGACCTAGACTATAACTTACCTAGGACACCTATCCATTAGTGTGCTCTTTCCTTATCCTTATCTTCATCCCTTTCCTTATCTTTTGCAAACCAAAGCCTCGTCACCACGGATTTCATCTTTGGACTCTCTAGATTATACAAATGCTCATCATCTATCCTTAGGTGATTATTTTCAAAACCTTTTTTGATTTTCAAATTATCGTCGAGGTCTTGGGCTCTAATAATGAACTCGTGCAATCTGGAAGGGTGGACGCCTGTATCCCGAGTTTTCTGTCTCGGCAAGCACTTCGTATAAATCCCAACTTGAGGGACCAGTTGTGCTTACCTGGGAACTCTTGAGATGAGTGTCCACTTATAGGCTAAAGCATGACTTCATTAAAGTTATAGGAACCCGACTACTTTGATTTGCCATTGATATTGTTTATTCGAGGAATAAATGATATCCATCTTGTTATGTGTTTTCTCTTTTCCCCTTTGATTTTATGAAAATATCCCATTTTGATTCCCATGATCTTATGAATTTATCTACCTCATGTAGATGCCTCCTCGACGTGCACCACAAGACAATGTCTCAAGCGCGGAAATGGCAGCTCTTGTTGCTCAACAACTAGCAGCAGTACTTCCCGACCTTGTAGCACAACTTTCTCAAGCCACCAACAGGCAAAGTAGCAGCGGAACCAACGGAAACCATCATGACACTCCATGCAGCTTCAAACAATTCAACTCTTGCCACCCCACTAAGTTTACGGGGAACGAAGGTGCTACTGGACTCCTTCAATGGACCGAAAGTATGGAGAATACATTCCGCCACAGTCAGTGTACAAATGAACGCAAGGTCAAATTTGCTTCTAGCATCTTCCAAAAGAGGGCGTTAACTTGGTGGAATGGAATCATGAAGGATCGCACAGCCAAAGTTGCTATGGCTTTGACCTGGGAAGAATTGAAAGTTCTCATGTTAAAGGAATTATGCCCGCAAAACGAGATGAAAGCACTGGAAGATGAGTTCCACGACCTTAAACAAGATAGTGGAGAAAACCGCGCTTACATAAACCGGTTCGAAGAATTGTGCATCCTCTGTCCCACAAAAATAGCTCCCGACCGCTTGGTCGAGAAATTCATTGGTGGGCTCCCTAGTTGCATCAAGCACATAGTAACTGGAAGCAGACCAGCCACACTTCGAGACGCTTATGAACTCTCTGCTATCTTGACGGATGAACAAGTCAAAGAAGGGAACTTATTCCAAAAAAGCGACAAGAAGACACCACCCAAAGCTGCGTTCGACACTATCAAAGCGGCAAATGATGGAGCCCAATCTTCGAGGAAAACCAGGAATGCAAACAAACGCAAAGCAGTCAAAAACTTTACCGTAACAACTCCTGCTCCCGCCAACTAGGCTCCTCCTGCCAAGAAGCCATATGTTGGTGAAGCACCGTTATGCAACCGTTGTAACTACCATCACCAAGTCTGTTTTCCTTGTAGAAAGTGCACAAGTTGTGGACGCTTGGGTCATCTTGCAGCCAAATGCCGTATACATCCTCAACCGCAAGCTGTTGCTCCTCCTGTTGTTCAAGCTATTGCACCACCTCGTTATCCCATTGGAACTTGCTTCAATTGCGGTGATCCGAATCACTTCCAACGGGAATGTCCCAAGCTTGCAAATGCTCAACCCGCTAGAGGTCGTGCATTCAACCTGAATGTCAATGAGGCTCATGCCGCAAATGATGTGGTCAACGGTACGTTTCTCGTTAATAACCATTATGCTTCTGTTTTGTTTGATCCGGGCGATCACTCCGTGTTAAATTCTGTCATTACCAATTGTATACTAGAACTTCATGGCCATGTTTTTCCGATCAACCTTATTCCCATGAAACTTGGATGTTTTGATATCATAGTAGGCATGGATTGGTTAGCTCCAAATCATGCCGAAGTTGTTTGTCATGATAAATTCGTTCGTTTACCATTGCCGTCTGGTGAAGTTCTGAAGGTCTATAGGGAAGACCCTATAAAATTCTCAACCTCATATTGTTGGTGCATACGTCTGTCGACTTTGTCTTGTATCGAGTCTAGTATTAGAAGTGTTAGATCAGGGTGCGTTGTACAAGTAAATAGGAGATTTTAGGATGTAATTGATCTGATTTCGCTTGAGAAGGTGTTTCCGCTTGAAATGTCAAGTGACAGTTTCAAGCGAAATCAAGACTGTTGATTTCGCTTGAACTGATACCATGTCATTTTCAAGCGAAACCTCATCTCTATATATACCCTTCAAGCGGATTCATTTGTAACTTCCTTGTTTCTGGTACCAAACTACTGCTGAAGCGTCATTTGATCTGTAAAGCTGTTTTACTCAATAAACAAGACGATTAATAGTGAAACAAGCTGTTTTCCACGTCTGTTTCTTAGTTTCCGCCTCTGAAACAGTCTAGAGCTCTTCTGATTGACTCGTTTGGGTCACAACTCGATCCTACAAGTGGTATCAGAGCTCAGAAAGAAGAGTTCTTGCCAAAAACAGCCATTTTTCTGACTTCTACACCTTCTTTTTGAAAATTTTTAAAATTTCACGGTCAAAAAGTCTTGAATTTCACATATTAAGTGCATAACAGTGTTTTAAGTAATCCTTGAGAGTTTTGGACCTAAAATCAGCTTAAAACTTGTTCAAATATCTAATTTCGCTTGAGGATAGATCGAATTTGATGATGTCAGCAGAAGTTCAAGCGAGATCAGCAGTTTGATTCCGCTTGAAAACGTGTTTTCGCTTGAAAATTTGGTCGTATTCTGCTTGAATTCGTTGATTTCGCTTCAGAAGGGTTGATCCGCTTGAGTTGGTTCAAGCAAAATCTGTTATTTCGCTTCAAGATGTTATTTCGCTTGAATATGTGGTAGTTCAAGCGAAATCAGGGTTTTTACTTCAGGGTTATTTCGCTTGAGGTGATTCCGCTTCAACAGTTATTTCGCTTCAGGGTATTTCGCTTGAGTGTGTTTTTTCACTTGAAACTTGATTTTTGTGAAAAAAAAATTCGAAGCATGGAAGAGGATTTCTACAATGCATTTGCTACACCGATTGCACCTGTTACTGCTGCTGAAACAGTGTACAGTGAGAATGAAATGGGAACTCACCAGAAACCACCAAAACTTATGTACATTGAAAATTTTCAAGGATGGAAAAATTGATTCGAGAATTGGGTGCAAGCTTATAAATTTGATGCATGGTGTTCATTGTTGAAAGATTATGAGAAACCAAAGAATGAACGTGGGATTGAAAAAGCTATTTGTGACTATTCTGAGGGTGACAAATTGAAATTTACAAGTGAGAAAATGATGATAAGTATTCTTCAACAAGCAATTAAAGAAGATATATTTGTGTTGCTCCAACATGATAATACAGCTAAGTCAATTTGGGAAGCATTGATTCAGAAATTCAAAGGAAGTGCAGATATGATTAAAAACAAAAAGGCGTTATTGAAGAAATCATTTGATATGTTTTCAGCTTTCGACCATGAAACAACAAAGTAGACCATTGATAGATATTGTCATCTAGTTTTGGAAATGAAAAGATTCAACATTGAGAAAGAGGATGATGAGTGGGTCGATAAACTAGCTGAAGCATTACCACAACATAAGTGGGGAACTTATTTGATGATTTTAAAACACACAAGAAAGTCTGAGAGTATGAATCTGGCACAGTTTATTCAAAAGATTGAAGAGCAGGAGCTAGATATTCAGAAAACTGCTATCATGACGAATCCAAATGCCAAACAAGATGTCAGTTTGTATTATCGAGGAAACAAGTTTGAGGCTACCCCCAGTTCTAGCCCAAAGATCCAAACTGGTTTTAGTGCTGATAGTTCATCAGGAACAAAAGGTAGTAATGTGACACAGAGTGGTGGATCTTCGTCTTCATTTTCAAGTTTTGATCCGAATCATACAACATCAAGTCCTCAACAACAGAATTCAACAAATCTTCAATGCAACGTCTTTTTGAACATTCAAAATGGTCAGAATTTGTCTCCAGAGATAGCAAAACAACACATGGCATCACTCGTTACTATGTTGGAATCTTATGAAAATTTGATAGATGGCAAGATTGGAAATCCTATGCTTACAAAAGAAGATTATGATCAAATTGATGCAGAGGAACTTGAGTTGATGGATGTGAAATGGTGTTTGGCTAGTGCTTGGAGGAGGGCAGAAAAGTTTCAGCAAATTACCGGTAGAGATGAATTTCGAGGAATGGCTACTTCTCCTTTGGGTTTTGACAAATCAAAGGTTACTTGTTTCCGTTGCAAAGGAAAATGTCATTTTAAACGAGAATGCAAAAACCAAGAAGCAACCGGGAATCAAGAAAAGAACAATTATTATCAAAAATCAAATTTTCATCAGATTACTCAACAAAAGGAACCACAAACTGCACATGCTCGACCAATTGTTGATGACAAACGGAAAATGATCGAAGATGCAAATAAAAAAGCTTATTTTGGTATTATTGATCAAGATGATGAATTTGTTGCAGATGGGTTCAGTTGGGACAAATACATACCCGGTTCAGCTCTTGTTGCTAGAGTTCTGGGAGAAGAGGAGATTAGTGAAAAAAGAATCCCGATTTTTCTAGATCTTGGAAGTGATGTGGATACCGATGATGAGGAAGAACATCTCAACAAAGCTAGAAAAGGCATAGATCCTACTAGTTTTAATTTGTTTTTTGCAGATAAAATGGAGATGCTGAATCAGAAGAAGATTGCCAGATTGAAGAAAGAGCTGGAAGCAGCAATAAGGCTAGCTGATGAAAAGGCAAAGGCAGAAGCTGAAGAAGCTAATGTTGAATCATCAACTGAGAAAGTAGTAGAGAAAATCGTTGAAGTGGAGAAAGTGGTGGAGAAGATTGTTGAGGTTGAAAAAGTAGTCGAAGTTGAAAAACTAGTCGAAATTGAGAAAATCGTCGAGGTAGAAAAGATTGTTGAAGTTGAGAAAGTTGTTGAAGTTGAAAAGATAATTGAGATCGTTAAACAGTGTTTGAAATGTGAGGAGCCTTGCAAACATTGTGAGGAGAAAGACAAGAAGATTCTTGAACTGGAAGAGATGAAAGAGAATTTGTTGTCTGATGTGAAGTATGTGAAGGAGTCATATGATGTTCTGAACAAAACAGTTGATAGTCTGAAAAGAACGAATTCAGAAATTGAGAATGCTATGACAAAAATGAGCACAACATTAATGACAAAGTAGAGCGCAATCAATGAGTATATCGAAGATTGTGCTAAGCTAAAGCAAGAGTTAGAACTTGAAAAGATTGAAAGTGAAAGGATTAAACGATTGTTGTTGAGCTATACAACATGTGATTACTTGATTGATCGTGTTTATCCTACTATTGCAGGTCTTGAAGCATTCATGGAGAAAAAGACTGAAGATACTGATGCTGGTAAGAAACAAAGTATCAAGTATAACAGATGTCCGCCCCCGATCCATGAAAGTTATTCTCCCAGGAATCCTAATGAGGAGCGTCTAAAAAAGGCAGTCAACATTAAATTAAAGTCTGAAATCATTGATGAATTACCAGACAATATTGATGTCACATTCACAGCGTCTGACACTGATCATGAGTCTGAGTTATTAAAGAAAGTTGTCGATCAGGTGTTGGATACAGATGAAGAGTCAAAACCGGAGTCTAAGTCTGAAAATCCGAGTTCGTCAGAAAAGAGTCCTAGTTCACCGGTTAAAAGGGTTTACAATAAAGAATTCCTGTTATCAAAATCTAATTTGAGTGACGAACCAATCAAAGTGGCTTATACTTTGAATGATTCAGACAAATTATATTCTGATGAGGAATTCCCAATAAGAAGTGTCAAAACTGAAATGATCAAACAGGTTTTCAAATTAACAGAAATTAATATTTCTGAAATAAAAGATTTAAATCTTGCTGAAAAACCTAAAAAGTATACTTCAAGAGTCCAACAGAGATTGAACAAGAAAAAGGGTTACGATTCTGGTTCTGGTTATCGAAAGAAACCAAACCACAATGGTAATTTCAAAAAACAAGGTCTTGGTTTTAGTTCTTCAGAAAATTATAAAAATGAGAAAAATTATAAACCAAAAACAACATTTGTTTCAGGAGGAAGTTCTGAAGATGAGCAGAAGAAACCATTCTGGAAACAGTCAAACCAAGAGTTTCTTGCTGAGGTAAAGAGGAATGTGAAGAAGTTTGCTCAAAGAGTTGATAGAAGAACTTGCTTTAAGTGCCAAAAAGTTGGACATATTGCTTGGAATTGCCAACAGTCCAACAACACAAAACAGGAAGTTACTTCTAACTCAAAACTGAAAGAAAAACTTGTCTTGAAAAGAAACAATCAACTGAGAAATCGAAAGTGTTTGAAAATTCAACTTCCGAAGAAGGTGAAAGTTCAAAACGTTTTTACAAAAGAAAAGTCGATTTAACAAAACAAAAATGGGTTGTAAAATCTGAAAAAAGCTCTGACAATGAATCTGATTCCATAAAATCAGAGGAGTCATGTGTTGAGAAAAAGGTTGATAATTCCGTTCCAGAGGTGAACGATGAAAATTTTCCCAAGTTGTCGAAGGAAAATTTGAAGTTGAAAGTTGGTAAAACAGAGATTTCAGGTCAATTCTTTGCTGGTAACAAAGAATTTGATACTGAGAAGGCATTTAATGGAAAAGTTAAAAATATTTTTAGGAAGATGGTTGATGGGAAGGTTAAAAGTGCAAAAGAATTTTATAAATCGAAATGTTGGTGGGATAGATGTGTACCAGAATCTCCCAATGATGGTCAGGCTTGGGGGAAAGTTTTTCCTAACTGAGATTCTGACTTGCCGGAGCTCCCAGGTTGGTAAGTGTGGAGCAGGAATCGGCATCATTCTTGAAATGTTTGGTTGGTAAATCTACAGGTGATATTTTAAATTATTATATTTTGATTTACAAGAGGTTTTGGTTGATAAGTGAACCTGCAAGTGGTTGAAGAAGGTTTTCATCTTCAAATGGTTAATCAAGGTCATTAAGTTGAACTTGATTGGACCATACTTACTAGTGGTATTTTGGAGAACAAAATGATGAGTTTATCCCCTAACCTACAAGTGGTGTGAAAATCAACAAAACTTATTTTCCAAAAAAACCATTTGATTAAAACAAACTTAAGTGTTTTGAAATCACAATGGGAAAATGTTTTGTTGAGAGGGGGAGTTCTGATTGTTTATGCCAAGTGGATGGCGATCTGAAGTGATTTGATATCAGTTGTCACTTTATTGTATAGTTTGTTTTCAAATTTCCTAAAATGTGTTTGCATTTTAGGGGGAGTAAAAATTTCAGAAAATCCAAAAACATTTGAAAATTTTGAAAAAGCCAAAAACATGATAAAATCAAAAATGAGTTTTGTTGTATAAAAGAGGAAATGATAGTACATCAGTGGACTATCACAGCACGCTAAAGAAATGGAAAGTTAAATAGTGATAAACGGTCTCACTGATGATATGCCAGTAGGTTTTTGCACATTTAGTAGATTGTGACGAGATATAAACCTAAATTTCAAACTTGCTTATATCGTGGGTAACATCTCTCGGATATATGGGTAACCCCCGAAATCTTGTTTGAAGGACCCCTCTTTCTGAGATACTAGGTCTTTATGCTTAGTGATATCTGGGGTATTATCCCGGGACTTCTGATTTTGCGGAAGCAAAGGCCTAGTCCCCGGAGAATACTTTACCGCTTGCTTGAAATATAGCGCCGCCCTCAGCATAAAATGATGAGACAATAAAATTGCTAATCAATGCTGTTGTAAAATAAAGATCCTCTAAAGGGGACCCACCAAAAGTCGAGCCGTCATCTCTCTGCTGAACGGAAGTTCTGGCCTGAGCTCTCACGGTCTCGCAATTAACCCCTTACAGATATCATCTAGGTATACTCACCTGTAAGACTGAATATTGGGATCTGGATACGGGAGTATATTCTGAGGTGGGACACGCAAATGAGTTTAAGTATCTAAAACATTAATCTCGTATCTCGAAACAGTTGAACTTTGTGTGAAAATTTAAATGGATCAGTATACTGACAATCTAAGTGAATCGTTTAGAACTTAAAATGTATAAAGCTTAACGGTGTTGGTGTTTTGTCTCAAAAACTGATATGATCCTCTTACACAAACTCGCAAAATTATTGTATGTAATTATTTCTTTACTGCATTTCATTTTTGTTATATTATAAAAAATCCAAAAAGATTTTCGGTGTGTTTTAGCATAAATTTTGTAAAATTCAAAAAGATTTTAGATAACTGATGTTGAAAAACTGATTTTCAAAATTCCAAGTGTAAACATGACGACAGGTTTGGGAAAGTTTGTTTGAAGTTTTTGGAAAGAAAATGATATACATATATGTGGTTCATCAGAAATTGACATAATAGATCATTTGGTATAATGCTTGATAATGATGTATTCAGGATGTTTTTACAAGTGGTTAGCTGAGTTTCTAATTTTGTTATACCTTATCTTTTATGAAACTTATGTTTTGGGTAGAGGTTATGCAAGTAAGCCAGATTTTGATCCTGAGCAAGAATTGAGCCATGTCACGATCTTGGAACTGCTGATGCTGATGAGCTTAAGGAATCAAGAGATCTGATCAAGAAAATTAGAAGACTACGATTCCAGCACAAATTGAGGGGGAGCCTGTTAGAGAAAAGATTCTGAAGAAGGTTTTGATTTGAAGCAAGAGCCAGGTCGAGATCCTGGAAGAAAGAATCAGAATGTGGAAGAGCCAGATAGAGACTCTGGAAGCCCGAAGATTGATAAAGACTGAAGACGTTGAAGACTCGACACTTAAGACTCGTCAACATCCGAGGGGGAGTCTATTGGTGCATACGTCTGTCGACCTTGTCTTGTATCGAGTCTAGTATTAGAAGTGTTAGATCAGGGCACGTTCTACAAGTAAATAGGCGATTTTAGGATGTAATTGATCTGATTTCGCTTGAGAAGGTGTTTCCGCTTGAAATGTCAAGTGACGGTTTCAAGCGAAATCAAGACTGTTGATTTCGCTTGAACTGATACCATGTCATTTTCAAGCGAAACCTCATCTCTATATATACCCTTCAAGCGGATTCATTTGTAACTTCCTTGTTTCCGGTACCAAACTGCTGCCGAAGTGTCATTTGATCTGTAAAGCTATTTTAATCAATAAACAAGACGATTAATAGTGAAACAAGCTGTTTTCTACGTCTGTTTCTTAGTTTCCGTCCCTGAAACAATCTAGAGCTCTTCTGATTGACTCGTTTGGGTCACAACTCGATCCTACACATATCTTGCGTGTAAGCTCAGACGTATTTGCGCAAGAACTACGTGGCTTTCCTAGCCCACGTGGTGAAGAAAAAGGAAGAAACCAAGAACATTAAAGATACTCCAATCATTCAAGATTTTCCTGAAGTTTTTCCCGATGATCTACCTGGCTTACCTCCCGTGCGTCAAGTAGAATTTCGTATCGATCTCGTTCCTGGTGCTAATCCTATTGCCAAATCTCCCTATGGTCTTGCACCTTCTGAAATGCAAGAACTTGCTAACCAACTTCAAGAGCTTTCTGACAAAGGTTTCATTCGCCCCAGTTTTTCTACTTGGGGAGCTCTAGTTTTGTTCGTCAAGAAGAAAGATGGTTCCATGCGTATGTGTATCGATTACCGTGAGCTGAACAAACTCACCATCAAAAACCGTTATCCCCTGCCTCGCATTGATGATCTCTTCGATCAATTACAAGGTGCCACTTGCTTCTCAAAGATCGACTTACGCTCTGGGTATCACCAACTACGCATTTTTGAAGACGACATTCCTAAAACCGCTTTTCGCACACGCTACGGTCACTATGAGTTCACCGTTATGCCATTTGGTTTAACCAATGCCCCTGCGGTGTTCATGGATTTAATGAACCGTGTTTGCAAGCCCTACCTAGATAAATTTGTCATTGTTTTCATTGATGACATTCTTATCTATTCCAAAACCAAAGCTGATCATGAGAATCACCTTCGATTAATCTTAGACCTCCTAAAGAAAGAACAACTTTATGCCAAATTCTCGAAAAGCGAATTCTGGCTTAAGGAAGTTCAATTTTTGGGACACATCATAAACAACAAAGGAATTCATGTTGATCCTGCGAAGATTGAAGCCATAAAGAATTGAAGTGTTCCTGCCACTCCAACTGAAATTCGTTCTTTCCTTGGTTTAGCTGGGTATTATCGGCGTTTCATTGCCAATTTTTCCAAAATTGCTATTCCGCTTACGTCTTTAACTCACAAGGGCAAACCTTTTGAGTGGGGACCAAAACAAGATGAAGCTTTCCCAATTCTTAAACAGAAACTTTGTGATGCTCCTATTCTGACTCTCCCCGATGGTAACAATGATTTCGTGGTGTATTGTGATGCTTCCAAACTTGGCTTAGGTTGCGTCCTCATGCAACGGCGCAAAGTCATAGCCTATGCATCTCGACAACTGAAAGACCATGAAAAGAGATACACTACCCGTGATCTTGAATTGGGTGTCGTAATCTTCGCTCTCAAAATCTGGAGACACTATCTTTATGGTACAAAATGTGTGATTTTCACTGATCACAAAAGTCTCCAACACATCTTTGATCAGAAGGATTTAAACATGCGCCAACGTAGATGGATTGAACTTCTAAACGACTACGATTGCGAGATTCGCTATCACCCCGGAAAAGCGAACGTTGTTGCCGATGCTTTAAGTCGTAAAGAACGCATTCAACTTCATAGCATACAAATCCATTCTGACATCCAACCCCGTATTCTCCAAACTCAGCAAGATGTTGTGGCCAGCGGTGATTGGCTTACTGAATTACCTCATAAACTTGATCTCCTCCTCGAGACCAAAGAAGATGGCTTACGACATTTCAAAAACCGTCTGTGGGTTCCTAATCGTAACAACCTTCGTACATTCTTGATGGACGAAGCCCACAAATCCCGATATTCTATTCATACCGGTGCGGACAAGATGTACATGGATCTTCGAAACCTTTATTGGTGGCCCGGAATGAAAAAGGATGTTGCTCTTTACGTGTCTAAGTGCCTTACATGTTTGAAGGTTAAAGCTGAACACCAACGACCTTCTGGATTACTTAAACAACCCGAGATTCCTGTGTGGAAATGGGAGGAAATTGTTATGGATTTCATAACCAAGTTACCACGCACATCTCGAGGTCATGACAGCATTTGGGTGATCGTTGACCGTCTAACCAAATCATCCCACTTTTTGCCTATCCGAGAAGATTACTCTGTTGCTAAGCTTGCCAAACTCTACCTTGATGAAATTGTTGCTCGTCATGGTGTGCCTTTGAACATCATTTCTGATCGTGATGGTCGTTTTAACTCTCATTTTTGGAAATCTATCCAATCTGCTTTGGGAACTCGACTTAATCTTAGCACCGCTTATCACCCTCAAACTGATGGTCAGTCTGAACGAACCATCCAAACCCTTGAGGATATGTTACGAGCTTGCGTTATAGATTTTGGTGGTAATTGGGATTCACATCTACCTTTGATTGAATTCTCTTATAACAATAGTTACCATTCTAGTCTTGAAATGGCGCCTTTTGAAGCTCTCTATGGTCGCAAGTGTCATTCTCCTGTTTGTTGGAACGAGATTACTGAGGCACAAATCACTGGTCCTGAACTAATCCAAGAAACGACTGACAAGATCTTTAAAATTCGTGACAACCTTACAGTGGCTAGAAGTCGTCAAAAGAGTTATGCTGATAAACGACGCAAACCCCTTGAATTCCAAGTCGGTGATATGGTACTTCTCAAGGTTTCTCCTTGGAAAGGTATTGTACGCTTTGGAAAGAAAGGCAAACTAGCTACTCGTTATGTTGGACCTTTTAAGATCATCGAAAGGATCGGTAGAGTTGCCTACAAACTTGAGTTACCTCCTGAACTCAGCAACGTCCATCCTACCTTTCATGTCTCCAATCTCAGAAAGTGTCTTGTTGATGAAAACCATCATGTACCACTCGACGACATTCGCATCGATGACTCCATGCACTTTGTTGAAAAACCGGTAGAAATCATGGACCGCGAAGTGAAGCAACTTAAACGAAGCCGCATACATATTGTTAAGGTACGTTGGGAATCCAAACGTGGCCCAGAATTCACTTGGGAACGTGAGGATCAAATGAAGACCAAGTATCCACATCTTTTTGCTAAAGAATCTCCTACACCAATTTCGGGACAAAATTCTCAAAAGTAGGGGAGACTGTAACCATCTTGGTTTTCACACTTGTGTTTGTTTTGACTTGCATTGTAACAATTACTGTATTGGTGTAACGCCTTGTATTTTTGTATCTTTATCCATATTTGTATCCTATTTTTCGAGGCATTAATTATAATAAATTATTGTATACATATTCTAGATTCAATTCTACGTTACAAACACTTAATTTCGTTACGAAACCGAAAAACTATACAAAGATATTTTTCTAATAATTTTTAGCGTAAAACTTTACAAAAGGATTTTTAATAATTTTAGAAATTGTTTTAGCATGGGTCCCTTTTTATAAAAAGTGCTTGTTTTAATCCATAGTATTCAAAAAAAAACTGGATGAATAGTGCCTACGACCAGCCGCGAATCTTACTGTATTTTCACATTTATACGCGTGTTGCAGCCATTTTAACTCATTTCAAGCTGTCACCTACCACCTACACTATATATACAACCTCTCTAGCCCTCATTTCACTTGCCAAACACTTCTAAATCATCAAAATCCTCTCTAAAATTTTGCATTTTCAAGAACAAGTGCAGAATTTTTCTTAGTATACAAGTGAGTTCAAACTCACTTTTCTTCATCAAATCTTCTTCTACAAAGCTTGGATCTTCTCTAGGACTGTTTCCAATAGATTATCTTGTTAATCTAAGGTACAACAACACCATTTCATGATCCAAACTTACAGTTTTTGATGATTAATCTTATACTTTATCTTTATTCATACTAACTTGCATGAATCTTATATCTACCATACTTCTAATCAAAACCATGTTCATAACACTTATGTATGGTTAATTCTTATGAGTTTGGAGGTGTGAAAACCCTCTTAACTTTCTGTTAATAACTCTTAATTTTCTGTTATTAATCACTAACAAAAGTACAAACATTAAAACCATATAGATCTATCATAGTCTTGTGGTGGCAAGTGTTTTGGTTCACCAACCGAGTCTACCATAATTCTTGTGATAAGATTTGTGTTTTGGGTTAAGCTAACTTAACTACAAACTCTATTATTATGTTGTTATTTTCCTTTCAATCCGATCATGCTTGTATTGATAAGAGATGAGTAATTTATATCGTCCGATCATACTTGTATTGATATGTGATACAATCCGATCATACTCATGGTGATAGGTGATGGTAAATCATACCGTCCGATCATCTTTGTATTGATATGTGATTTTGGACATTAACATAACAATGACTTAACTTACAAGACTTAATTTACAAACTATATATATATATATATATTCCCATACATAATATATACTTACATAATAATTATTTTAAATCAGTAATATTCAAGTTTAACAACTAAAAATATTATCTTTAATTATTCTGATCTAATTTGATTATTTTGATAATTAGTTATATAATTATCATATTAATTCTTTTAAACTATATATTTATCATTTATCAATTTATATATATAATTGGCCATTTGAATTAATCTATAATTTTCATAAATTAACTATATCACTTGTACTATGTTTTGGTTATAATTATTTTATTTAACTATGTTATTTAATTATACAAGTTAATTATATTTGAGTTATTATCACAAATTTTTATATTAAATCAATTACATAATTTTGCAATTTAATTATTTATGTTAAACAAATATTTTTGATAATTAATTCCTTTATAACATATTCATTTTCCGAGTCCTCAATTAGGTTATCCAAGCCACTTAGTTACCATTTAGTCAAACCGAATCCTATAGATTTAGGATTTCCGTTCATACAATTAAACACTATTATTGATACAAATTCTATATTGTTGCATGTTCAATCTATTAGAGTGACGTTGGATCTTGTTCCCACAAACCCTCACATTAAACTTACTTGTTGGACTTACCGCACTCAAGGTGAGTTCATAATCCCTTTTTACATTATTTTTGGGATGATACATATGTTACAATGTGATACAAACTATTTGCTATTTTGTGGTTCCCCCGATTGCCTTTGCATTTGCTTAATACTTGTTGTTGTTGCTTTAACGCGTTTACGTTCATTAACTTGCAAAAGCCCAACGGTTATATTATAGTGCTACAGGTGTGACGCCCCACCTCACTTCCAGTGAAACTATTTGTTGCTAATGTTGTTGTTGATACTCATGTGAAACTTTTTGGAAGTGTGGTGATAGACCCGTGTTACGTCATAACAAAGGTTTGAATGTACCACCAAGTGACTACTTGTATTACTCTTTTGCTTAAAGACATATCTCATGCCACAGTGCTAAACTATTTTCATATCACATTGTTATTTTTGCCTAACAAAACCTATGAATTCACTCAACCGTTTGTTGACCCAATATTTTTCTAACATATGTTTCAGGTGACAATGTTTGATGCTATGATTTGCAAGAATATTCATATAGGATTGATCAAGACTTATGCCTTAGATTAAATGCGAATCTATTGTATTTGTGAAACAATTTGTTATGATGTAATTTTGTTTATGTACTCTTATTTATTCAGATGTGAATGCAACCTCTTTAATTAAACCTAAGCTATATTTCAACTTAACTTAAACACCATGTGCTCAAATGCATTCTATCAAGTTTCGTGATGCCCTTGACATTTCCGCCTCCGGTCAGGGTGTGACACCCGAGACGGCATTCCAATGACTACATCGGGCAGAACCACGACAGCCGTTACGGAACCCTAGATCAATCGGGCAGCGTATCTAATACGTATCCAGGGGTTATAATCCTTACAACGGAGCAAAACTTTGCTATTTATGGGGGGTATAATACCCGATTATATTGCCTAATATTCAGAATTGAGAGAAAGAAAGAAAGTTTAAACGATTCTCGACTGAAATCCGATGGCCTCTATATATAGGGCCTGTCTTCAACTTCTACGCGGCCCGCGTAAGGGTTGACAAGGGTCTACGCGGCCCGCGTCAAACCCTGGTCAACGTGTAGTTGGGCTGGGTCATCGACTAGACTTGCCGGTTGTTGGGCCACGTGGCCGCACCGGGCTTTGCCGTGTTTTTAAGTTAACGCGGCCCGCGTAAGGGCTGGGGTGGGGTTTACGTGGCCCGCCTCAATCCAAAAATCATATTTTTAATTAAATTTAATGATATTTAAGGTATTTGGGGACCGTTTTCGCGTATGGGGTGTATTTTAGGGCATATAGGGATATTTTAAAATATATTGGGGTGTCGGAAATATTATGAGGGTGTCGGTTTAATTGAGGATTGTTATAGCTATAACATGCAATAATAACTAAATGAATTAATGTAACTAATAAAGGTGCCATAGTATCATAGCACTGTTAGGTGAACGGGGAGGGTGCAGGGTGAAGGGCGGTGAACCCTTTTACCGTGCGGGGAACACCGTCGCCGTCCCCTTTTACCGATGGAAAATTTTTACCATTGGACATCAATTGGACCGTTGGAGCATGATTTCAACAACATTATAGTTGTTTAACTTTAAAAAGACAAATAAATACATTATAAATATTACCATTTTACATTCCATTTTTTACCCAATTCACATACTCTCAAAGCATACTATGGATAGACAAAACAAAGGCGATGGCAAGAAAAAAGTTTCGGGTTGTTAGGATCTGAGTTTGGTTTTGATTGTGTTTTATGTTTGAATTAAGATGAACAATGAATGAGTAGTGCAGCGGAATATAAATGGAAACAAACTTTTCACAATCAAACAGGAGAATTGCTTTCAACACACATTTTCAACAATGAACCGAATGATTGAATTTATTTCATCAACGATTACAATTGCAAGTATGCAACAAACTCCCCCTTAGCCTGAGCTCACGGTGATTTGTTCGTATAGGAAGAAAGATGGTGAGGAGCTAATAGAACAGTACAGGGTACTGTTCTATTTATAGGCACGGATAAACCACTGAGGCATCTTAGCTGACGTCACCATGAAAGTGACATCTAACCTCCTAACAGACTCTAACACCTGATCTATACAAGTACTGCTATGCTAACAACTGTTATTACAATACATTATATAAAGACAAACTAACTACTGCTGAATCCTTCCACTGATGTGAACCCAGCAGCACTTGATATATCCAGTAATGTTTGACCCATAGCAGCAGATTGAACAGCAGGGCTTTAGTTTTCATTAGTCTTTGACTTGATCAGCAGTTGTAGGTCAGCAGTTGTACCGATCAGTGGATTGGAGGTCATCAGATGTTGAAATCACTTTCAAGGGGAGAGACTTGAATACATAACATCTGCTTATTCTGGATCCACTGCTCTGATCCAGTTTTGGCTTTAATTATCTCTTCCTCTGATAGGGTTCAATCCCAACAATCTCCCCCTGGAATAGATAATGCCAAAACTCTTCATTATTGGTAGATCTTTATTGCCTCATCAACAGTTCCCTTATTTGCCCTTTGAGTTGTAACTCAAAGGCTAAGGCATCTGTGTCATCTTCATCCCTGCATAGTAGAAGATCAAGGAGATCCTGCAAATCTTCAAGACTTAGGCCAAGTGCTTGTTCCCTTGTCATTTTCTTCACTTCTCCACTAGACTTGATCACTGTCAGTACATGGGTCTATTTGTCAGTTTTCCATTTTAGTACTTTTGAGTCTGGTGGGTTTCTTGGGAGATATTTATTAGATGAGGAGTTTGGTGATGCTGGCCTTGTGATGACTGACTGAGCAGTGCTTGCAGGTTGATTTAGGCCAAGAGTTTCAGCTATCATTCTCTTAATGCCCTCTTTTACAAGGTCATTTCCTGCCATTAATTCTGCCACTGTTTTAGTATCCAACTGTTGTTGTTGTCTTCTTTTATAGATGGCAGCACCAGTTGGAGCAGTGGATCTCCTGATTTGCAGCTTTGGTGGTCTTGTTGAAACCTCTGCTTCAGGGTAGTCAGGTTTTTGTGGAACTTTAGGATCTTTCTTCCTTAATTCCTCCAACCTTTTGTAGGTGGTCCTGACTTTGTCTTCTTTCCATCTCATCAGTTGATTTTTGGACCCATAATCAGCAGCAACTAATTCCTCTTTCATTCTCTTCAGCTCCAATGTCTTTTCAGGCACATTCTTTTTGTACTTTGACCAATCTGGAGGAGTGTGTTTGACCTTATTCTTAATCATTTCTTGAATCCTGGCTGCATCACTTTCAAGCTCAGGGATGGTCCACTCTTTGTACATATATTTTTCACCCTTATACTTCTTAAAAGCCATGATATTTTCAATGTAGTTGTAAGTCCAGGAACTATCAACCGGATATCAAAATCACAATCACGAGTGCGGAATACTGATGAAAGTGATAAGAATAAGAACTTGAATGATTGAATAGAGATCAAAGTGCACACAGTTTCTAGAGAACCGTCTGGTACACTAACAGCTAATTCGAAAATGACAATGAAGAACAAAAACAGAATGGCCTCTCTAAAATGTCTAACCTTCTAATAACCTAGGTTCACCCTACTTATAGTTACATAGGGTGACCTAGTTACAGACTGGGCCAGGCCCACATGCACAATATTACTAACCAAACAAGCCCAAATCACTAATTAGCCCACATGGCTTATTCCATTACTATCTAACCCACTACAAGGCTAAGCCCAATAGCCCATATTTGTGTTTGATAAAGATAGGCGTAAACCTACACCATTATAGGGCCTTACAATATCCCCCTAGGTTTATGTTGTCTTTATCAAACTGTTGTCTTCATCATGAATCTTTGGGAAGATACTTCATCTTTTCATCTTCAAACTTGGGCTCTTTTGTTCTTCTTACTCGTGATCAGCTTTGCTTGAAAATCTAGTTGAAAAGAATGCAAGCGAAGGATTCTCAGCAACTCTTTTCTTTGTCAATGTCTTCAATTTCAAGCAGGTTCACAGGTACTTCTTCAAATGCACTATCACTGTCAGATGATGACTTGTAACTGGTTCTTCTGACTCAGGCACATCTTGTTGTTGTGATGCTTCATGCTTTATCAGCAGCCAACAGCAACTCAATCTTCAACAACCCCTGTTTCTTGACTTGAATTTTAAATTCTGCACATACTCAGAAATTCATAAGCAAACATTTATGTGCAACAGAGGGAAATACCACATGAACACTTGGTACATCCAAGTATTTGTACTCGGATTTTACAATTCAAATTTCTTTCAAATTATGATGATCAATCAAATCTTCAAGAACGGTTAAAAATTTTTAATAAAACAAAGAAGCACTCTATTTTTGGATTTTTAATTTTATAAAAACTAACAATTTAAACTAAAACACAAATAAACAAAGAAACTAATATACAATTACAATTTGCAATGGGATCAAATCATAGTGTTTCAGGCCAAACTACACTTATCAACACTAATTTACTTTGGGTGATCCGAGCGATTGCCAGTATATTTGTCCACTTAAACTTATCTCCCTAGGCCTTTTTCAAATGACGGTCTGCAACTGATTTATCATGTTTTCATTTTAATTGATATGAACACTCAATTCAATCACGATCAAATCCCAGAATTTTTAATCAGAACACGCTATCATACATGCAGTTTCCCTACCACATATTTCACAAGCCCGTTCTAGGATTCTGAAATCTTGACTGGGACTGGATTGAGAAGAGAAAAGAATAGATCATTTGCAGAGATGGATATAATATACAGATCAAATGAGTTTTCTCGGTTTGATATAGGTTTTTTTTTCCGGGTTTCTTTTGGGCACTAGAGGGCCTCTTTCGGGTGTATTTGATCTATAGCGCGACAACGTATAGCTAGGTCAGCATGTATCTGGATGTAGGAGAAGCTGACGTTGCCTAGCACCTCCAGGTCTTTGCTCACGCAAAACAGAAGAGATACACGAGTTGGACAGAAAAGATTTCAGAACTAGAACGAAATTGTGGGTATCGGGACGTCACACACGCATTCAAATAGACATGTCCTAATTCCAAGTGACCGATCTTTCCTGAGGTCATAGAATAAATTTAGTGTTCTAAGCAATACCAGTCAAAGAGTCTAGCCATCAGGATAAAGCCTACCAACATATCACTCTAGAGTCAGACCATTTCAATATTGGTCTTACATGAGTCAGCCTTAATCCACATAATGAAATTATTTCATTTCCCATATATGCAACAAAAGATTTGATTTTTCTGATTTTTCGAATGTTTTTGTATTTTCTCATTTTCTCTATTTATAGATATCTCTGGATATCCCCCTAAATTTGTGCATAAATTTTATGCGCAAATTTACCTAACAACGAAAACATATATACAAAGAGAAACACAAAAGAAAAGCTAAAATATTTTTGTTGTTTTTGCCTAACCGTTCCATCATAAGATTTAAGATTAATCAATATCAAAGTTAGAATGCGAAATTTAAATTTGTACATTTTCGCTGATCTTGTCTTACCTCTCTTATCTCCTTTAAAAGAAACATGTCAACTGTAAAGAAATATACCTTTTGCAACAGTGAAATGTTACCCGTTTTGTCTCTGGAACAACCGCTATCAACATCCAAGGATTGTCAACAGCTCCTCCTTGGTTGTCCCTGAAAAGTAAGGAGATTAGCAAGACATTGGTACCCAGGCCATCGTGGTCCTGGGTATTCCAGAAGCATCAACGTAAGACACTTCTCAAAAGCACATGCCCCCTTTAGATTCAAGGACTGGTGATGTCGCTGCTTTGTGTTTTGCCCTCCAAACTTGTTTAGGCTTCTCTAATTTCTTAGGAGCCTTGGGCAAAACATTCTGCTTTTCAACCTTTTTGTTTTTCAAAACTTGTTTTGGTTTCAAAGCTTGTTTTCGTTTTGTTTTAGCAGCATTCCAGTTCCCATCAGATGGTTTAACCTGGGGATGCTTATTCATCATTGCCTTTGGTTTTTCAACCTTCATTGGCTTAGAATAAGATCTGTCCCTTGGTGTAACCTTCTGATGTTGCGTATAATACGGCACGTAGGGACGATGTGTGCAGTTTCTTGCAATGTGACCGGGTATGCCGCAGTTGTAGCAAGTCTGCTTCTTTACATAATGGGCATATCCCGATCCATTCCATCCAACTGATGCTGGATTTGAGTTATAAGGCTTGTTGGATGATTTGTTTGCATACTTTTCAACCTTTCTACCCTGCTTCTTATGTCCTTGTCTGCAACAGTTAGCACATTCACTTTTAGGGTTAGCATTTTCATTTCTAACTGTTTGCTTTGGAGGCACATATTTGTTTGAAGGGCCTCTCAAAGCTGGCTTAGAAACAACCTTTCTCACATATGGAGGGGCATCAGCAGACAAATTTGATGTTTTTGAACAAACATCGTTACCCTTTTGGCAAACAACATCATCATCCTCAACCCAATCCTCTACTATTACCTCATCTGCACATGAAGGAGAGGCATCAGTAACATTCACACATTTAAAATCAGGGATTGGCCTTGTTATTTCAACTCCAGATGTTTTGGGCTCAGTCACTGTTTCACTGGTTGATTCAGCTGAACCACCTGAGTTACATTCCTTTTGTAGTGGCTCTGCTGAATCCTCTGCTGCTGAGTCAGCTGCTTCAGAAGACTCACAGCTGGATTCACTAGATTCAACTGATTCCAATTTATCAGAATCAGTTTCTTCAGGTGATTCACATTTGGAGTCAGATGGAGCAGGTGGCTCAGATGCTACTATTGTTTGTTCTGATTCAACTATTTCAGGTGATTCGTTACTAGGCTCGGCTGAATCAGCTAACTTTGACTTTTCACAGTTAGCTGTCTCCGAGGAGTCACATGACGAATCAAATGAAACAGTTAACTTAGTTTGTTTGCGAGACCATTCAACAAACTCATTCAACATAGCAAACTCAAAATTGAAAAATTTGTTTTAGACTCTTTCTCTTGTTGTTGTGCTTCAGGTGAATTTTGAGAAAAACTTGACACAGTATTATCTAATACTTGAAAATGTTTGTCAATGTTCGCATTATTCTCAAAATTTAGAGTCTCGGTTTGCTTTAAAACATCAGCAGGTTTCATGAAAGTTTTATCAAATGCCTGTTTTTCTAGAACAATTTCAGTTTTATCTGGCCTTGTGATTTTGACTTTCTTCGGCTTAACAGGCTCAACCTTCCTATCCCCGGGCTTCCCATATTCCATTTCAGGCAAGTCGGCTATCTCCTCCTCAGTCATAGGAATAGAGGTGTAATTGTGATTGTATGGTGGAGGTATGCATACAAATCCCAATCCTTTATTCCTCACTTCTTTTTTGCTATACTTTAACTGTTGATTTATCATCTTTTCGACCTTTTCGCTTGAAACATCAAATTTTTTGAAATTAAATTCTGTATTTTCGAAAGTCGATTTTAAGTCGTTTAATTCAACAGTTAATTTTTCAGATAGCTCCTTGAAGTGGAGATATCGACATTTTGCTTCGCTTAGATCACTATGTAACTGTCGAATCTCACGTTTTTGAGCCTCTACCACTTCCTTATACCCATCCAGTTTCTTTTTAACTTCGTAGCTACTGGATTTGGTACATTGAAGTTGCATAGAAAGCGATTGAGCCTGTTCTTTAAAACCTTTTACTTTCTCTCTACATTTTACAGTACAACAAACATCGTCTACACATACCTCAGTGGGAATGGGAGTGAAGTCATGAATTTGAATACCTGCATCAGAAGTGGATGAGCAAACTACAGCAGGCAATGGAGCAATAGGAGTAGGAGTGGGTGAGCAAACGGCATCAGATGTGTTGCATTGAGCCTTCTGCTTGTCAGCATTGTCATATGATTTGATGAGTGAGATCAGCTCATCCGTCTTCATTTTGTAACAATAGCAGTCGGTTGTTACAATTATCAGATTAACATTTCTAAACCAATTATAGTTTGCCTGATCTGGAATCCTTTTTATAGCATCCAGAAGCTTTGTGTTGCTCGTGCGAGTAGACACCACCATCTCTGCCTTCTCCATCTCAGAGAGTAGTTCAGCAAACCGGCCTGTAAGTGCTTCTATAGTTTCACCATATGAGTATCTGAATCCTTGAAGTTCCTGCTCAAGCACCTCTCTCTTAGAAGACATTTTTAGATTTTGAACTGTGATCCCCCGGAAGTATGATCCCCCGAATATGTGATCCCCCAAAAATGTGATCCCCAGTATTTCTTCAAAACACAAGCCAAATCAATAACTCGTGTACTCGCTAACTCAAGCCCTTTGTAACATGCACGAATCCGTTTCCTTTACCGCGCCTCCAAACCTGTCAAAACCTATTATCGAACAATAACAAACCCCCCCCCCCCCTTTTTTTGAATTATTTATAATAAACTACTATTATATTATATTAAAATATTAATATTAATTATTTTTCTTTATATAAAGTAATACTTGTTATTTTTATTAATTTTATAATAAAAAACTCAATGATTTGGTAATGATTAGATTATGATTATTATTATTAAAAATAAAACCTAAATCACGTTATGTATCAAACTTCTTCTTCATCGTTAGACACCAGAAACCAAAACCCTAAATATGAAATCGGCCGCCAAACCCTTTTAATGAATTCTGGTGAAGATGTGATGATTATAAACGATGATGATGAGGGTTACGTTGAAGAAGATGTGGAGTCGACGTGAAGATTGGAGACGGTGCGATGTTGTTGCCGGAGATGGTGGTTAATCGTGAACACTGGAGGATGTACGGTAGTCGGTGATGATGGTTGCCGATAATAACAGTTAAGGTGGAGGTGGTTGATGGGTGAATTACAGGTTGTTCGAAGTAGTCTGTCGGAGACGTGTGAAGAACGATGACGATGACCGGTGAGTGTTAAAGGTTATACGGTGGTGAACAGTGAGCACGGTGGTTATGAAGATGAACGGTGTGGAGGAATGATGGTGGCTGTGGTGATCGTTGATTGTAGTGCAATAACGGAAACCCGAACTCGAACTCGATACCGAAACGGAGATGATGAAGATGATGAACGGTGACTGTTGATGGAGTGGTGGTGGTTTACTGTTGCGGCGGTTGATCGGAGATGATGAAACGATGACCTGAGATGAACGATGATGAGTGTTGATGATGGAGAATCACAGTCGCACAAGTTTGATGTTGACGTCACTTCAATCGCATAAGCCAAGTATGGTTCGGTCACACAAGATCAACTTATTGGATCGCACAAGAATCCCGTAGTCGCACAAGACGGAAATTCAGTCGCACAAGATTGGAATGTTGTAATCGCACAAGTTAAAAATATGTAGTCGCACAAGATCAGTTGCTTCAATCGCACAAGAATAATGAAGCAATGATGATGATGACTAGCTTTGATGGCTGTTATAAAATCGTAATCGCACAAGGTGTTTCAGTCGCACAAGAGAAGAGAAACTTGTTGCACACTTTGACTTTCCAATCACATGCACTAAATCGCACAATTTTATATTCGGAAGAAGATCACTAACTCCAATATCGTAAAACAAGGAAACAATTTAGAAAATCAATTTTCCTTATTCTTTCCACCAAACTTTCCTAAAATCATGCAAACACTTTCTCTCTCTTTCCCAAACGAATCAAAATGCAGAATTTCTAACTGTTCTTCGTATCTTCAAACTGTTCTTCGTGTTCTTCGATCTTCAAAAAAATATTCGATTAAAACCGAGCCTTCGTGAGACTACTTAGGCTCTGATACCAATTGTAAGTCCAGGAACTATCAACCGGATATCAAATTCACAATCACGAGTGCGGAATACTGATGAAAGTGATAAGAACAAGAACTTGAATGATTGAATAGAGATCAAAGTGCACACGGTTTCTAGAGAATCGTCTGGTACACTAACAGCGAATTCGAAAATGACAATGAAGAACAAAAACAGAATGGCCTCTCTAAAATGTCTAACCTTCTAATAACCTAGGTTCACCCTATTTATAGTTACATAGGGTGACCTAGTTACAGACTGGGCCAGGCCCACATGCACAATATTACTAACCAAACAAGCCCAAATCACTAATTAGCCCACATGGCTTATTCCATTACTATCTAACCCACTACAAGGCTAAGCCCAATAGCCCATATTTGTGTTTGATAAAGATAGGTGTAAACCTACACCATTATAGGGCCTTACAGTAGTCTTTTCTCAGGGTTTCATCTGCTCTAACATTCTTTGCAAACTGCTCCAAAGATCTGACTTGTATGAGCAGAAATTGATAGTGCCTTTGAATTTCTTTATCAGTTTTTCCTTATGAATTTCTTTTAGAAATATCCTCTGCCTGTAGAGCCTTAATTTTCAAGTACTCTTCAATGTTGTTAGGCCTAGGATATCCTTCAACTGATGGCAACTTCCTTTTAGCAGGATCATCCTCATAGTAGAAGGATTTGATCTCTTCTCTGACGGCAATGAGTTCAAGAGGATATTGGAAACCTGCAGGAGTGATGGCAGTGATTGGTTGTTGTACATGAGCTGATGAGAGAGGAACAGGGTTTGGGATATTAACAAGTGAAAGAGATTGTGAGGATGTTGGTGGTGGTGATGGAGAATCATCATCAGGTATAAAAATCCTTCTCCTTTTTATTGTAAGAGAGGCTGATGATGTTTTGGGTGGATAAGTGGTGGTGATTTGAGTGGTAGAAGGTGGCTGACTAACAGTTGTTGAAACAACTGGTGTTTCAACCACTGTTGTCATTACAACAGATGTTGTAACATCTGATGTCTTCTGCTTTTTAGTAGGAGGTGATGGTGGTGAGGTTGTTTTTGGTGGTGAAGTGATTTTTGGTGGTGGTGGTAAGGCAATGGTTGTGGTGTGTGTTGAATTGGTGTGTGTTGAAGAGATGGCAGGTGTTTGGCTGGCAGTTGTTGAAACTACTGAAGTATCAGCAGTTGTTGATACAGCAGGAGTTACAACAGCTGTTTGGGTTGCAGTTTGAGGTTTGGAGCCTTTAGTAGGTGGTTTAGAGGCATACTTTGTAGGTCTGGATGGTGTGTGTTTGGGTTGCCTCACTTGTCTAGTGGGTTCTTCTTCTTTTCATTCTTAGGATTTTCATCATCCATAGGTTCAGAAGGACCCTGTGCATTCAGCTCCATGAAAGCTTCCTTTTCCTGTTCCCACCTGGCTTTATCCTTAGCCTGTCTATCCCTTTTTACACTTGCTTCTGCTTCAGCAAGTGCATTTGTGGTGACATCCATCTTCTTACTACCATCTGGCAAAGGGATATTTTTAGTCATATTTTCTTTTTCTGGTTCAATGTAGAGCCCATCTTCAATTCCCTTCTTCTTCCACTGCTTGATTTTCTCCCCCTTTTTGGCATTATCTGGAGGGGGTTATCAATGAAGAGAACAGTGGAAGGAGCAGTGCCAGTGGTGTTCAGTATGTGGGCCTTTATAGCCTTGATGTCAGCTTGGGTATCTTTGAACCTTGACTCCATCATATTTCTCAGCATTTGAACATGTTTATCATGCTGCTGATCAGCCATTTGTCTTTGTTGTTGGAGCAAGGGTTGAAATAGATTCCATAACTCATTTGCAGCAGATGCTTGAGCTGGAACAGCAGTGGGTTGCACCTTTTGAACTTTCAACAACTGTTGCAGCATTACTTTGATTTCTGCAACAGAGGTATCCAGTTTGTCAATTCTATCAGTCAATTCTAGGTACTTTAAACCATCACCCAACTTAATGGGATCATCTGATTTCCCACTAACAGTGGTTTGAACAGTGGTTGACTTAGGGAGTGTATTCCAATAGTCATCCACTGATGCCCCTTTTTCTTGGTTCTGGGGACTTCTTCCCTCAACACTTGATAACCTTTTGATGATACCAGTGGTCAAAACAAACTCACTAGTGGTTATCAGAGGTGCTATAGAAGGAATTGCCTCCAAGGAAGTCTTATTGATGTAACCATTGTCCAAATGCAAACCAGTGGGTTCATCACTTGTAGTGGCTGCTTCACTTGGACTACCACCAAGAGTTACTTGTAACTCAAAGGGTGTAACCTCCTCAGGTCTTGTTGGTGGGTTAGCAATGATTGATACATCAGACCCAGTCACTTGTTGAAGTATGTTCTCATTGATAGGTAAGTGAGAAGGACTGGTTTGTGCCTGGTTCAGATCAATAGCATCTAACAATAATTTTGTTGGTGGGGGAATTATGGAGGTGAGGTTGGGTGTAGAAAGAGAATTGGCCCCGGGCATTGGGTTGTGGATGATGGAAGCAAGTGATTCCAGAGCATCATATTATGGTGTCCCTATTTGTACAACCTGTTCTTTTTGAGAAGAAGTAGGAGGAGTTTCAGGCATAGGTTAAGATATTTCTACCAACTGCTGTGAGGAAGTAGCAGCAGTGGTTTCTTGTGACTTTTGTGCTGTCACTGGCAGTTGCTCTGGTATCTCATCCTCTAGAGTTGCCTTTTTGGTAGGTTTGGGGGGCTTTTGGGATTTCTTTTGTTTTGGTCTTTTGGTGATTTTAGGTGTGGGTTTCAAAGCAGTTGTTTTGCTGCTATGATCACCTTGAGCAGTGGGCTCAGCAGCAGATACCTGAGGAGCAGTGGTAGCTGCTAAAGTCTGCTCAGGCACCTCTGCTTGTATTTTGCAAGGTGTTGACATTGTTGTAAAAGTTTCAACAGTTAAGCCGTTTATTTGAAAAGATTCACCTTGTTTTATTGCAGAAGCATCATCCTTACCAAATTTCTTTTCAAAATAATAGCTTAGAAATCTTGGAAAAAGTAAGAATGGCTTTTTATCAACATTTTTAACCAAATCATTAAAGATTTCCTGGGAGTAATTGAAATTTTCATCTTGAAGAATAGCATATCCCAGGTTTTGAATCTTTAATGGTATCTCATTAAAAGAAGTGGTTTTGTTTGAAACACACATAAGCAGAGTATGGAACAAAAATCTTGTTGCTGGTGGAAAATTACCTTTTTGTAAGGTATCCTTTTTTATTTGTTCTGCATAACCCCTTTCAAGGAAATCAGTTTTTAACTCATTTTTTGGAAAAGAAGTTTTTCTTTGCTGATCATTGAGTTCAAAGACCTCTGAGATGGATTGTGGTGTGATTTTGACAGCTTTACCCATTAGAGAAGAGTTAATGGCTATGACATCTTCTCCTTGTTTTTCAAGGGTAGTATTTTTCCAAAACTCTCTCTGGGTTTGCAGATAAATTGGAGCATCTGCTGTGAACAAAGTTTTGTACTTGGATGCAGACATGGTGTCAATGATGGAGTCGAATGCATCGGTGGTGCCTGGTTTTGTCAAAAGACCCAGATAATTGTGAGGTGCTTTGTATGGTATTTCGATGGGTGTAGCCTTTTGAGCGGCCTTTTTCCGAGATGATTTTGAAGTGGATTTTGCGGATGACTTTGATTTTGTCATTTTGGAGAAGAAGATCGATGAAGGTTTTGAAGGATTTGAGAGAGGGAAATGGAAACTGTTTTGTGAAAGGAATTTTTGTGAATTCGATTCGACAGTAAAACCCTGTTTGGGTTTTGAAAAGGGTTTTATAAAAGAAAAAGTGAATGCTGATGTGGCAGCGGTTACAAAAGATCTGACCGCCATGTACTGTCCACGTGCCAATCCTTGATGAAATGAAGGACAAGTGTTTTTATGAAGACCACTGATGGAACAAGACCAGTGGTTGGAATGGTAAGAATGAAAGCAGTGGGTGATTTTTACTATCAGTGGATAGCACATCAGTGGATAAAACACTGATTTTAAACAACAGTGCTTATCAAGAAAATGAGAGAACAGGGGTTGACTTTTAGCAATGGACAAAGTTTTTAGTAGAACAGACTTTTGAACAAAGCAGTGGTTATGCCAGACTTTTAAGGATTTAATGAAAAATTCATTTTTAGCTATTTTTAAGGATGGAGTTTTGATTTTCTGAAAACATTTTAACGCTTTTATTCATAGAAAAACAGGATTTTGCCTGTTATTCCATATTTAGCATGCCAATCCTAGTGATCAAGCTTTCAAATGTGGATGTGTCTAATGCTTTGGTTAGCACATCTGCCAGCTGATCCTTAGTTGGAACATGGTGCAGAGAAATCAAACCTTTTTCATAGCAATCCCTCACAAAGTGATGTCTGATGTCAATGTGCTTGGTGGTTGAGTGGGAAACTGGATTTTTGATGATATTTTCTGCTGCCTAACTATCCAACATGAGTGGTGTCTTTAAGGCAGTGATACCAAAATCCAGCAACTGATTTTGAAGCCAAAGCAGTTGGGCTGTACAGCTTGCAGCAGCTATATACTCTGCCTCAGCAGTGGATGTGGAAACAGCTACTTGCTTTTTGCTTTGCCAAGACACTAAACAACTGCCTAGGAATTGGCACCCTCCTGAAGTGGACTTCCTTGTCTTGTCACATCCAGCAAAGTCACTATCTGAGAAACCTGAAAGCTCAATTTTACCATCAGCTGGATACCAGATACCAAGTGTGGGAGCACCTTTTAGGTATCAGAATATCCTTTTTACAGCAATAAGATTTGACTTTCTAGGGGCTGATTGGGATCTTGCACAGACACATGTTGCAAACATGATGTCTGGCATAGATGCAGTTAGGTACAATAACGACCCAATCATGCTTCTATATAAAGTTTGATCAACCAAATCATCCTTCTCATCAGACATGACTACTTTATTGGTTGCAATGGGTGTACTACATGGCTTACAATCATCCATCTCAAATTTCTTTAAAAGTTCTTTGGCATATTTGCCATGATGGATAAAAGTGCCATTTTGCAGTTGCCTTACTTGGAGACCAAGAAAGCACTGGAGTTCACCCATTGCACTTATTTCAAACTCAGCTGTCATGAGTTGTCTAAACTCTTCACACATTTTATTACATGTGCTTCCAAAGATGATGTCATCCACATAAATCTGGACAATCATCAAATCCTTTCCTCTCCATTTTAGAAACAATGTTTTGTCTATCTTACCTCTTGTGAATCCAATGGAAATTAGAAAGGTGGAAAGAGTTTCATACCAGGCCCTTGGTGCTTGTTTCAGGCCATACAAAGCTTTATTTAGCTTGTAGACATGATTTGGATTAAATGGATCCTCAAATCCTGGAGGTTGACAAACATAAACCTCCTCTTGAATCTTACCATAGAGGAATGCACATATGATATCCATTTGGTACACCTTGATGTTGTGGTTGACAGCAAAGGCCAGAAATAATCTGATAACTTCAAGTCTTGCTACAGGGGCAAATGTTTCATCATAGTCAATGCCCTCTTCTTGTCTGAACCCTTGAACCACAAGCCTGGCTTTATTCTTGACAACAATACCCCTTTCATCAGTTTTATTTTTGAAGACCCATTTTGTGCCAATAGGACTTACACCCTCTGGCAATGGTACAAGCTCCCAAACTTGTTGTCTTCTAAACTGTTGGAGCTCCTCTTGCATGGCCTCTACCTAGCTGTTGTCTTTTAGTGCCTCTTGGTACTTGACTGGCTGATGGAGAGATAGAAAACCAGCAAAAAGACAAATGTTTTCGGATTTACTTCTTGTGAGCACCCCTTCATTGATGTTGCCAATGATTTGGTCTGGTGGATGAGATTTCAAGAAGATAAGATCTCCTTGGTATGGAACAATGGCATTGAGTGGGGAAGGCTGCAGATGTGAATCATCTGAGCTAACCACTGCTGGTGACTTTGATGATCCAGCAGTGGCTTCAAAAGGTGGTGAAATAGGAGGTAATGGTATGGACACATGCTGACTTTGATCCACTATTTGAGAACTTTTGTCAACAGTGTTTGATGATGTGGAAGCAGGGGTTAATGGGCTACTTTGATCAACAACTGTTGAGGTAGCTTATGTGCGTGAAGTGTGTTATGGTTTTAATGTTTATTTTAAGCCCTTTTACACTTTTTTAGCCAAGTTTTAAATTTATAAAACACGATATTTACTAACACTAAACACACATATGGGCAAGTGCACCCACCGTGAGCGTAGTATAGTGTTGGTAAGATACCGAGGTCATCCAAGGACACAAGAGCTTTTAGTACCGGTTTATCCTCAACGTCTAATCAAATCAAAAAGTTAGAGAAAGGTTTTAAACTAGAAAAATAAAAACTAACTAAAATGCTGAAAATAAAATAATAAGAAAAACAGATAGACAAGATGAATCACTTGGCTCCGACTCGTGTATAGTGTAACCTTTGATTATTTCCGAACGTTTGCACTTTTTAAGAGATTATCTTAGTTATTGTAGTAGGCCCCTCTTTTGAAGGTGACGTTACCCTCAACCCAGTAGTTTGAGTCAGCAAGGATACAATCCTAAAGGGTCGGATTATTGAAAGATAATTAATTAAGTTATTAATGCATATTATGATAGGCCCCTCTTTTGAAGGTGACGTTACCCTCGGCTAAGTAGTCTGAGTCAGCAGGGATACAGTCCTAAGTAGCCGGGTTAAAGTATTAATAGTAGCTTACATATGAGGGGATCAAAGAGTTTGGACCCCCGCCATCCAATACCGTTAAGTATTGAAGGAGGTCCTACTAAATTTGACCCAGGTCCTTGCAGGATCTATACACTGAACAAGGCAAGACTTTTACCAAACCGTTCCCTTAACCCCCGACCAGGTAGCCAACATACCTCCATATAGACCGTGGAGATATGAATGGTGAAAATCTTTTATTTTATATAAACAGTAAAATAATGCCAAGACACCACGGACAAACGATAAGGAAAAATCACCTTCAACATAAGAAACTAGTTATTAAAGTCATTAATATATAACCAAGTAAAAAGTGCGAAAAGATTAAAAATAAAAAGTATTACACTAGACACTTTGTCTTCACCAAGTGATGTAAGAGACTTAGGCAAACATGGCCTTGATTGTCAAGAACTCTTACGATTAATCTTGGATCCCGAGATGACTCACACACTCTATGATGGACAATGGATGATGGTGTTATGGTGGTGGTGGGTGGTGGGTGAAGTGTGAGAGAGGTGGTGTGCCAAGGGATCGTTTGCATTTGAGCCAAGCACTCCTATTTATAGGCTGAACAGAAGCTCGGGCACGGCCCCGTGTCCAGTGGGCACGGCCCCGTGTCCATTTCTTCTCTGTCTTCATTAATTGCAGTTTGTCTGCATTAGTTGACTACGCCCCCGTGTTCGCTGGGCACGCCCCCGTGTGCAGAAGCATATCTGTACTATCAAGATTTGCCTGGATTCTGCGAATCTTATAGTTGACCACGGCCCCGTGTCCGCTAAGCACGGCCTCGTGGTGGGCGATAGAAGCTTCTATAGCTTTGTCTTTTATGCTGGCACTTGGGCACGCCCCCGTGTTCACTGAACACGGGGCGTGTTCAGCCTTCTGTTTTCTTGATTTTGCTTGGGAAGATGCTGTTGTGGGGTCGGGCATGTCACGTTTGCTCCTTTTCTTGTATTTATGTTAGATTTAGCTGCCTTTTTGCTTCTTTTGTTAATTTGAGCTCATTTAATCCTGAAAATACAAAAGGAAGACAAAAGCACACTTTTTCCAACATTAGTACTAAAAAAGGGTTAGTTTTATGCCACAATTGATGTAATTTATATGTTGCATTTTGCACACATCAAATACCCCCACACTTGAATCTTTGCTTGTCCTCAAGCAAAACTCTTTATAATGTGGCTTTACACTCCCAAATGGAATGGGTAGAAGAGAAGGTTTTTTTGGGCTTGTCATAGAGTGTCGGGATTTCCAAGATTCTTTATTAAGTTTTATTTTTATTTATTTACAGTCCTATTCGTCATGATTTATTTAAAACTTTTCATAAGATAAATTACTTATTAGGGCATAACATGCCTCTTTAAAATTCCATTTATATACAAGTTCACATACCTCACGGGGATCACTCAACACTCGGCCGAAAATGTATTTTAGTGGATCACTCGAGAGCGGCATGGAACTTACTCCTACCATAGGCTTGCCAAGCAATCAATCCTCCTCCTTTTTAACTATATACCTTTGTAAATATCAAGAGGACTTTTGGGAGAAGGGTTAGGCTTGGGTAAAAGGTAGGCGGTTGGGTTAGTGGTTAGTAAAAGGGCGAAAAGCGTAACAAGCGTTGGTTTTTGTAAGACTTTTTATTTTTGCAACTTTTATTTTGATGAAGCTTTTATTCAAACAAAGTTATTTTTGATAAACTTGTTTGTTTATTTCTCTTTTGCTTCATCATCAACATATTTTTTTTTTTGAAATGTCATACGAGAAACTCAGCTTGTTATTAAAACAAAAGGTTAAAAATAAAAAGGGTTTTGGTGGGTGAAACGGTGTTTGGTTTGGGTTATGAAATGAAAATGTTTAGGCTCAAAGGGGCTAACTAGGTGGTAAAAAAATGGTGTAGAAATAAAAAGGGTTAGTCCTAATGCCTCCATCATTTACTTACTCGGGTTTAAGTTGGTAAGGACCGGGAATGTATCGTCGTGGCAAGTTCTAGAGTCGTAAGAACCAAGCGGCTATTCACACAAGAAACGAAAAATGAGCATTTAGTTTAATGATATGTATTTGTATGCTCAATAAAGGCTCAAAACTCACTTTTGTTGGAATGGGTTTTTATGTGATCAAGTATATATAATCAAATTTTAACTAATCTTGTCATGCCGTTTCATAATTTTCTTATGTTGGTTCTTTTTATCACGACGCTATCGGTTGTAAATTTGTAAAAATATAACCTTTTTAGAATTTGAAATTCCCAAGTTAAACCTAGACAAGTAAAAAAATTGAAAATTTTTGAAAAAAATTTGGGGTGATTAGCGGTTCCAATAGAGTTTTGTGTAAGGCTTGTAGTTAGGACTTGCAAGATTCAAGGTTTTAGCATCCCCCCTACACTTAAATTACACATTGTCCTCAATGTGTCCCAAAAATAAGTTTTTAGGTTGATTGAATGTGTAAAAAGTTGTGAAAAAGCAAAAATTTGTGTTACTGGGCGCTGGACACGGCCCCGTGTTGTCCGGGCACGGCCCCGTGTTCAGTTGCCAGTAACAAAATTGAAGAAAAAGAGAAACAGAAGCCTGGACACGGGGGCATGTTGGGTGAACACGGCCCGTGTCCAGTTTACCTGAACTGGCCATTTTCTGCAGACTGTGCAGCACGGAGCCGTGTTGGGCGGACACGGCCCGTGCTGAACTTACTGTAACGAAGAAAATTTTGTCGGATGGCCCTATTTTCCTGCATGGGGTGCTGGTTTAAGTTTCCCTTGTTCCCTTTGCCATCCCGAGTGTGTTTTATTCCTGGAAATTAAAACTAACTTAGAAAACATAAAAATTAATCTAAACTAAACTAAGGATAGTTCCGCGGAATGCCTCCGTGGTGCGCCACATTTATAAGGGTCCTTGGCTAGACCCAAAGCCTGGTCATATGTTGGTCATATGTCACCCAAGTGGGATGTTTTGCATCCCAAGCTACACCGTCGGAGAGCGTCATCCAAGCTTGAGTCTATGACCTTCATGTAGTTGACCGGGTCTTCATCTTCTACTCTCTTTCCAACTCCAAACTTCACTTCCTCGTCCCCAAACTTCAATGTTAGTGTTCCATGATTCATATCTACCACTGCTTGGGCGGTGGCTAGAAATGGCCTCCCGAGGATGAGAGGGACATCGGCGTCTTCTTCCATGTCTAGTATGACAAGGTCGGCCGGGAAGACGAAATTGTCGACTTTGACCAATAGATTTTCAGCGACACCTTGTGGAAATTTGACGGATCTATCGGCAAGTTGTATGCTCATCTTTGTAGGGCTCGTTTTTCCTAGGCCGATTCGTTTGAACATCGATGCGGGCATGAGGTTGATGCTAGCCCCAAGATCGGCTAGTGCATTGCGAATTGGGGATTCCCCAATCGAGCAAGGAATCGTGAAGCTTCCAGGATCAATCTTCTTTTGTGGGAGTTTGTTGAGTACTAAGGCGGAGCATTCTTCGCCTAAGTTAACTAATTGCAATGATTCAATTTTTCTTTTGTGAGTGAGGAAGTCCCTCATAAATTTTGAATATTTAGGCATTTGGGTTAGGACTTCGATAAAAGGAATATTAACATGCAATTGTTTTAGCAAATTTTTGAACTTAGCGAATTGCTCATCGGTCTTTTGATGAATTAACCGACCGGGGTACGGAACCGGAGGAGTCTTAGTGGGCTCTTGAGTTGGTGGAGAAGCCGTTTCTGGTTGGGGTGCGGGTGGAGTCGTGGTTTGGCTAGATTGGCTTCTCTCAGCTGGCGGCAATGGATCCTCCTCGGGACCCACGGTTCGGTTTCTTAATGTGATGAGATGTACTTGCGCTTTTGGGTTGGTTTCGGTATTGCTCGGTAACGCGCCTTGTGGTCTCTCGGAGAAATTTTGAGCTACTTGATTTAATTGTTTTTCAATGTTTTGAATGCTAGCTTGTTAATTTCTAAAATTCGATTCCAATTGTTGAAACCGATCCGAGTTTTTATTTTCGGTTTCGGAGATGAGGCGAGATACAGTCTCTTCAAGCCTCTCTCGTCCACCTTGTTGTTGAGAAAAGTTTTGTGGTTGTTGAAAGTTAGTTCGTTGGTTTTGTTGGTTACTACTATTGCCGGGATCTCTCCAACCAAGGTTAGGGTGGTTACGCCATCCTTGGTTGTAGGTACCTGTTGGTGGACCCGACGGCCTAGGTCTATTATCAATGTAGTTTACCGTTTCCGTTTGATCATCTACTTCTTTCATACAACTCCAATTTTCATGTGGTCCACCACACCCCTCACAAGCCATAACCGAGGCCGTTTTTGTCATTTCTAATTTTTTGATTTTTGAAGAAAGGGCCTCGATTTGGGCTTGTAAAGAAGTGCTTTCATCAACCTTATAGGCGCCCGGGGCAATAGATTTATTGCCTCGGGGAGTGTGCCACTGAAAATTGGTTTGAGCAATTTCCTCAATTTGATTATATATTTCATTTGGGCGACGATTACCTAGAAGTCCCACGGAGCTAGAATCAAGTGTTTGTCTCGTGTGTGGCAACAACCCATTGTAGAAAGTGGATACTTGTTGCCATACCGCAAGACCGTGATGAGGACACTTTCTTAGTAGCTCCTTGAACATTTCCCAAGTTTCATATAAGGATTCCCCACCTTCTTGTGAATATGTATTAATTTCAGTCATTAATTTAGTCGTTTTAGCAGGAGGGAAATACTTATATAGAAACTTTTGGGCTAGTTCATCCCAGGTGTTTACCGAGCCAACTGGGAGGGTGTTAAGCCAAGCCTTAGCTTGGTCTTTTAGTGAAAATGGAAATATTCGAAGGCGGATGGCGTCATTTGATGCTCCATTGATCCGAAAGGTATCACATATCTCTAAGAAATTAGTAATATGTAGATGGGGATCCTCGTCCGCAAGCCCATTAAAGGTTGCGGAGTTTTGAAGCATTTGTATCAAATGCGGTCGAAGTTCGAAGTTATTGGCTTCGACATTCGGTGCATTGATAGCGGTGCCGAGATTACCTACAGTGAGCCGTAGGTAATCCATGAGGGTACGTTGGTCCGCCATTGGAAGTGGGTCCCTCGAGACTTTCTCCTGGTTTTTAGCTTTAAGTCTTTTTCTGAGAAAGCGTTCGGGTTCTTCTAGGGGCTCTTTTATGTCTCTACTAGAACTGGAGCTCATACACTACGTAGGAAGTTCAAATGTGGTTCCTGGGTTCCAAGTCCTGCAATAAAAACACAAAAGAACGTTGGTCAGAAGGTTCACCACGGCCCAGTGCTCAGTTAGCACGGCCCGTGCTCGGAAGTACAGCGATTGTTTTCCGGATCCCTGTTACTGGGGAGTTGGACACGGCCCCGTGTTGCACCGACACGTCCCCGTGCTCAGCTCTCTGTAACTCAGAAAATAAAAACTGCCAGTGATAATGCTGGACACGGCCCGTGTCCGACCAGGCACGGCCCGTGCTGAGCTATGCAGAAACTGAAAAATTAAGAAAAATCCTAAAAAAATAGAAAAAAATAAGAAAAAACGATTAGGCCGTTGATTCCTAACTTTCTTAAAATCCTTGTGTCCCCGGCAACAGCGCCAAAAACTTGATGTGCGTGAAGTGTGTTATGGTTTTAATGTTTATTTTAAGCCCTTTTACACTTTTTAGCCAAGTTTTAAATTTATAAAACACGATATTTACTAACACTAAACACACATATGGGCAAGTGCACCCATCGTGAGCGTAGTATAGTGTTGGTAAGATACCGAGGTCATCCAAGGACACAAGAGCTTTTAGTACCGGTTTATCCTCAACGTCTAATCAAATCAAAAAGTTAGAGAAAGGTTTTAAACTAGAAAAATAAAAACTAACTAAAATGCTGAAAATAAAATAATAAGAAAAACAGATAGACAAGATGAATCACTTGGCTCCGACTCGTGTATAGTGTAACCTTTGATTATTTCCGCACGTTTGCACTTTTTAAGAGATTATCTTAGTTATTGTAGTAGGCCCCTCTTTTGAAGGTGACGTTACCCTCAACCCAGTAGTTTGAGTCAGCAATGATACAATCCTAAAGGGTCGGAATATTGAAAGATAATTAATTAAGTTATTAATGCATATTATGGTAGGCCCCTCTTTTGAAGGTGACGTTACCCTCGGCTAAGTAGTATGAGTCAGCAGGGATACAGTCCTAAGTAGCCGGGTTAAAGTATTAATAGTAGCTTACATATGAGGGGATCAAAGAGTTTGGACCCCCGCCATCTAATACCGTTAAGTATTGAAGGAGGTCCTACTAAATTTGACCCAGGTCCTTGCAGGATCTATACACTGAACAAGGCAAGACTTTTACCAAACCGTTCCCTTAACCCCCGACCAGGTAGCCAACATACCTCTATATAGACCGTGGAGATATGAATGGTGAAAATCTTTTATTTTATATAAACAGTAAAATAATGCCAAGACACCACGGGCAAACGATAAGGAAAAATCACCTTCAACGTAAGAAACTAGTTATTAAAGTCATTAATACATAACCAAGTAAAAAGTGCGAAAAGATTAAAAATAAAAAGTATTACACTAGACACTTTGTCTTGACCTAGTGATGTAAGAGACTTAGGCAAACATGGCCTTGATTGTCAAGAACTCTTACGATCAATCTTGGATCCCGAGACGACTCACACACTCTATGATGGACAATGGATGATGGTGGTGGATGATGGTGTTATGGTGGTGGTGGGTGAAGTGTGAGAGAGGTGGTGTGCCAAGGGATCGTTTGCATTTGAGCCAAGTACTCCTATTTATAGGCTGAACAGAAGCTCGGGCACGGCCCCGTGTCCAGTGGGCACGGCCCCGTGTCCATCCTCTTTTCTGTCTTCATTAATTGCAGTTTGTCTGCATTAGTTGACCACGCCCCCGTGTGCAGAAGCATATCTGTACTATCAAGATTTTCCTGGATTCTGCGAATCTTATAGTTAACCACGGCCCCGTGTCTGCTGAGCACAGCCCCGTGGTGGGCGATAGAAGCTTCTATAGCTTTGTCTTTTATGCTGGCACTTGGGCACGTCCCCGTGTTCACTGAACACGGGGCGTGTTCAGCGTTCTGTTTTCTTGATTTTGCTTGGGAAGATGTTGTCGTGGGGTCGGGCATGTCACGTTTGCTCCTTTTCCTGTATTTATGTTAGATTTAGCTGCCTTTTTGCTTCTTTTGTTAATTTGAGCTCATTTAATCCTAAAAATACAAAAGGAAGACAAAAGCACACTTTTTCCAACATTAGTACTAAAAAAGGGTTAGTTTTATGCCACAATTGATGTAATTTATATGTTGCATTTTGCACACATCAGTAGCAGTGGTTGAGCTTTGACAACTGTTTTGAACATCTGCTGCTCTTCCCATTGTGACAGACTTTTGTTGAGGAATGATGATCTCATACCCATAGTCTGGTGATGAATCCTCTGATGGACCTGCACTGTTAGTCTTGACAGCAGTATTTTCAAAAGTGAATTTATCAAGATCAAACAAATCTGCAGGGTTTGCTGGGATTTTCATTGATGAAAGTTCATTAAACTTTACATTCAAAGTCTCTTCCACTGTTTTGGTCCTTGTGTTAAACACTTTGTAGGCCTTAGCAGTGGTTGAGTATCCCAGATGATAACCACAATCAATTTTGGCTGCAAACTTTGAGATGGAATCTTTTAAGTTTAAAATGAAGCATGGGTAGCCAAAAACTTTGAAATATGAAATTAATGGCTTTATTTTATACAGCAGTTCATAGGCAGTCTTTTGATGCCTGGGGTTGATTAAAACTCTGTTTTGGACATAGCAAGCAGTGTTTACTGCCTCTGCCCAAAAAGTTAATGGCAAACCTGAATCAACAAGCATGGTTCTGGCAGCCTCAATCAAAGTTCTGTTCTTTCTTTCAACAACCCCATTTTGTTCTGGTGTTCTTGGAATGTTGTATTGCCTCACAATTCCTTTTGACACACAGAAATCATCTAACTCCTTGTTCCTGAACTCTGTGCCATTGTCACTTCTGAAGATTTTTACTGGAAGGTCAAACTGCTTTTCAACCTATTTTACAAAGTCTTGCAGAATGCCTGCAGTCTCATCTTTTGTGTGTAAAAAGTAAGTCCATGTAAACCTAGAAAAGTCATCAACAATAACCAAACAATACCTCTTTTTCTTAAGACTCATGACTTTAACTGGGCCAAACAAATCCATATGAAGCATTTGCAAACATTTGGTTGTTTTGGACTCATCAATGGATTTATAGGAGCTTTTATGTTGTTTTCCTTTTAGGCAGGAAACACAATGCTCAGGACGGGTGAACAGTTTTTGAGGTAAACCTCTTACTAACCCCTGTTTTGAAATGGCAGTGATTGTCTTGAGATTTGTGTGCCCCAATCTCCTGTGCCATAATTCTGTCTCTTTGTTTGATGCAGTTGAGAACAGACAGGCATCAGTTCTGGGGCTCTCTTTTGACATATCTACCACATAAACATTGCCACTTCTTTGAGCAATAAGTTTGGTTTTTCCAGTTTTTATTATTGCTTCAATCTTTTCAACCATTTCTGGTCCAACAATCCTACAACACTCCTTTGTGAAGAATGATCCATACCCCTTATCACTCATTTGTGAAACACTCAGGAGGTTGAATTTTAGATTGACATTTTCAAATTTTATATTACCAGACTGTACTGTACCAGACCCCAGAACTTTCCCTTTACTATTATTACCAAAGGATATATCACCCCCTCCATGGATTTTGAAATCTTTGAGAAGGGCTTTACATCCTGTCATGTGCCTGGAGCCTCCACTATCTACATACCAAAGGCTATCTAAGCATGCAGAAGCTCCCTGCACATGAAGTAAAAGGATTAGTTCATTAGGGTCTCCAAAGCCAATAAGGCTTTGGATGGGGTCTAATAGTGTCTGGGATGAGTTCAGATGGATGGGCAGTGGAGGGGTTTGGACAATTTTAGGACTGTTTTTCTCTAACCACTGTTGGGGTTCTTGACAATCACCTACTGATAACCAAAAGGATGCATGTTCACTTGGTTTAGAAGGCCTTTTGTAGGTCTCATAAACATGTGGGATCCTTTGGTATGGTGGTTTCCCTTGCCTCTTCTGTATTGGTTGCCAGGGGTGCATCAGTCACTTGAACATCTCTTTGGACAGATGTTTGATTCAGCTGTTTTGTAACAGCTGTTTGGACTGGCATCAGAGCCTTTACTCTTTTTGTTTAGAAGGTAGAGCTCATGGCCGTCACTGGAGATGGCCGGAGAAAATGATCCTTCATCTACCTTTCCTCTCTTTATCACATATTCTCTTTCTCTCTCTATGATTAGGATTGTTCATGAGCCGATCCGAACCGAGAGGACCTTTGCTCGTGCTTGGCTCGTTTACAAACGAGCGAAATCCGAACGAGCATATTCGAGCGTGTAATTTTCCGAGCGAGCGGCGAGCGAGAAGCGAGCGATGAGTAATTTGGACAACCATAGATTTAGCATGTTCGTTCGATGTCTCCGCTATCGGGTCACGACTAAGGTCCAACTGTCCGTGGATGACACTAAGATTGAGATCGCATCGTCCGAGGATGAGTCTCTGGTTGAGGCAGGTGATGCGATGAATATAAAACAAAGAACAATTGTCGCATTGTGGCGTATGGTGAGAGCGAGAAACGATTGACGACTGACGATTTATGAGAGAAAGATGTCAATTTTTTTATTTGTTTGATTATGCTAGTATGGATAAATATAATTGTATATTTAAGTATAGTGGTCCAAATCTAATAGAGCGATATGTATGAAATATGAATATACATGTAATTTGTGTGTGCATATATAATTATATATCCATAATTAAAGGCTCCATTGTTAAGGGCTTTAAAGGGCACGATTGCTCTAATGATAATGGTTGTAAAGGCAATAGCAATAGGGGTAAGGGCAATGCCATCACTAGTATGTGTTTTCGAAACTCTATAAAATGAAATAAATAAAATTAATGTCTTTGTAATTTTATAAACAAAATTAAAATGTTTATGTAAACCCACACACGCCTCAGCAAGCATTGAACCGTGGACAAATATGGAAAAACAAGAACCGTGGACAAATATGGAAAAGCAAACGCAACGATAAATATATCTATATATATAATAAACAAAACCATTGGGGGACACTTGTCACCCCTTGGTTAAGCCACATCAGCCATCCATGTGGCATATCTCTTAAGCGAGTATTGGAGAAGCTTATAACGTACGTTCCAATTTCTCTCTCTCAATCAAAAAACCCTAATCTAAGCCTCTAATTCTGCTCTCTAGATTAATCCTTGCCACATTCATCTATCGTTCATCTACATCGATTTCTTCTTCACATCAAGGATTGAGAAGCTTATTTTGTGCGTTTCATTCATATTCTCTCTCTCATTCAATCATTAACACAACCGATTACCCCCAAAACCCTAACTCACATCTTCAATCGATCCTGTTAATCCATCCGATATCAATCTTCATTATTCATCATTTGATTGAATGTTGTTATAATCAAGAATCGTCACCGCCTATGACCCGCTTTATCTTCTAAGCAAGCCCCTAAGACGCCACTGATTCACCAGCCTCTTCCTCTTCCAAAGCTTAATCTCTCTTCTCTTTAGATCTCAGTCAACACTCGACGGTAAGTTCTTCATTTTTCGGTCTTTATTGCTTGATTTTGCTCTTTGGGTATTGTTCTTGATCCAATATTACGGTTGTTAATTCGCGTTTCACAGGATTTAGGGTTTCGTGTTAACCAGGTAATTTTCTGGTCTGACTCATTTGTGTTTCATTCGGATCCAACAGGTGCTCTCTAACCCTAAAATTTATTGGCCTTTAATCAATATTAAGATTTTGATTTGTTTTTTTTTTACGCAGGACTCAAGGCGCTTAATCTATCTGAACGAACGACTGAGGGAGAAAGCTCTTGAAAAGGTTACTTTTCTAGCCTAATACAATGCTATTTAGAAGATTTAATTATTGGGTTATTTAAATTTGTTGTATAAATAATATATTGACTTGACTTTCGTAGTAGGTTAGAAGTCAGTTTGGATTTTAGTAGGGGAAATGTTCAGGTACACAGTGTTTTTAGGTGAGTCTTCAAGAACTGTTATTTCACCGCATGTGAGTTTGTCTGGTGTGAAAAAGTAGTCGACTTATGTATTGGGTCCTGTATTGGGTCCTTCTACATAAACAATGTTATTTTTATCATCGTTTTTACCAATATTTAACCGACATGTATTGGGTCCTTCTACATAAAAATTATGTATCCGCCACTCAACCTCCGTACCTACATTTAGCTTTATAGAAGATTGTATGAGTGTAAAATCTTTCTGATTAAGTTCTCAACAAAATTTATATACATTTTAAGAATGAACTGATTTATTGGTACTCAAGTCTCAAATAGATAATGTTATGACATGTTTCTATATCAACAAGTAGGACATATGATACAAACAGAAAATCTCTGGTCCTAAATTGGTAACATCTCTATCTACTTTAATTTTTAATAGAGTGTACTTTATACCCCATTACATGTAATATGTAATTTTTAATTGTCAGAAGTATTTATATATATATATTTTTTTTTTGCATATTTTTAATACTCCACCCATTGTAATATGATGATGGTGTATGGAAAGAAATGTTTTGTTTAGAAAATCATACAAAAGTTATTAGGATAAGGGAAGTAGGGAACAATTTACATCTATTTAGGTTCAATGTTGAATTGTGACTTCGATTATAACATGGGCTGGCTCTTGATGTTATTTTGCTGTTTTTATGTGTAAATTATTGCGTTGTACCCACCAGAAGCCATCATTATCTTTATTATTTTCAAGCGCGTTCGGGTATTCATGTTAATATTTACTTTCAGAAAGTCAAATTCAAGGGATACATTCAAAGTGGACCAAAATTCAGAGCCCGTTTTCATCTCAGATTATGGTAATAGTTCCTATACTAACTTTAATGAAACACAAAATCAAATCTATTGTGGTTTCAAGTGAAGTAATGAAATAAATACATGTTTCAGGATTGTTCAGACAACTTCAAAGATCAAAAGAATTTTGGTATGTACCTAAAATGCAGACGAATCGACAGAAAGATGGTGGATACCTCGGGTAAAGGTTCCTCCGGGAGGACTTTCAGATGAATCAAGAAAATGGTATGAACATCAAAAGGATATTTGCAACCAAGTTCTTAAAGCTTCCATGACCATAAATGCGCAAGTTCATTGAGAAATGGAGGTCCTAGAGACCTACATTGATTCCATGCCAAAGGTAATTTTGTATATTTTAAAAAATTGTTCTTTTTGTTAGGTATGAATTTTGACGCAGTTTCATTTATTAGTAGCATGTTTTTTTTTTTTTTGAAAGAAATAGAATAAAATTGCATTTTGAAAATGTTGAACAGGGTATACCGTAAACATTGGTACTTCAGTTTAATTTGCCCTTGATGTGTTGCTTAATTGCCATACTGTACTAAGTTTCGAGTAAGTATTTTTCTTCGGATTACTTTCAGTTTGTGCACATACAGGTCCCAATTTATATTACACACCATGCATCAATAATTTTATCTTTATATTTTTCTTTAAGAACTAAGCATCGTCGTTATATTTATCTTTATAATTTTATCTATAATGAATAAAATATAAAGTAATTTTTTTCTGTTTCAGGTAATCTAATTAGAAATAATCTAACTAGAAATATTTTTCTTTAAGAACTAAGCAACGTCGTTAAATCAAGTCCAAAGTAAAATAAGGTTGATGCATTGGAGTTCAGTCATCTTCTTCAACCATATTAATATTAATGGCAGAACACAAATAATCGACTTATTTAATCAAGACAAGTATATATGGGGCTTTCAGTTATTTCTTACTATTTGCATCCCAATTTTTATTCTTTTGACACTAATTTTTTTAGTAATGAAATGTCTCTATACTAATGAATTTGTGTGTTGCCATGCTGGGCGTATGGTAGGAACACAAGTTCAATTTGGTTATTGTTCTAAACCAGCTTTTACTTTAATTAATGGAGGAAGAGTTATTTTGAAGGAAGCGTCGTTTTTTATGATTACTTTTAATTAGAATTTGATATTTTGAATAAAAGTAAAATATTAAGTTTTGTTATAGAAAGATCAAATATAAGTTTTGATTTTAAAGGGAGATCAAATATAGGCCAACCATCGTGTTTCCTCATTTCCGTTTCACATTTACAACTTTTGGCATGTGTAGAATGGGTGTCGGTTGCTTTTTGTATAGTTATATAATTATACTATTATTTTTTTATGAAATGAAATGATTTAGGAGAGTTTATGAATTGTAAGAATTTAGTCCTTTTGACCCATTACATGACCTATGTAATTAGTTTGATACTCTTGATGCTCTAAATAACTATTTTGTAGTAATGCATAGTACTTTTTCATAAATGCTTTTAGTATATTGGTTATTATGAACTTTAAAGAAATTGAATAATTTGTTTGTCAATCCAAACCTCGTTTGTCACTTTTCCCCATTATATAAAAGTGTACGTTTGTCACATTTCCCCATTATATTAGCTTATTATTGGTTGCTTAAATGTGCAGTTGATGTTAATATTGCTGATCCGCCAAGCTTTGCTGGTCACCAGAGACATGGGGATGCTTCCAGAATCATCAAAATTCTTTAATGTATGTTTAAAATTTTGGTTGACTTATAGTTTGCAATTGTTGACTTCTTATGGTTGACTTGATTCAATGCATTCTGCACATGAATTGTAGTACAGTTTTTTGTTCTTCAACTGGTGGGCTTACTTATTCCATGCTACATGGTGGGTCGTTCATGGTTTTAATGATTAAAAAAAACAAAATATTTTGTATATATTTTTTTATTTAAAGTTTTTATCAACCTAAGGACATGTAGCACACAGGGTTCTAACCTAATGATTATATTAGCTTATTATTGTTTGCTTAAATGTGCAGTTGATGTTAATATTGCTAATCCACCAAGCTTTGCTGGTCACGAGAGACATGGGGATGCTTCCATAATCATCAAAATTCTTTAACGTATGTTCATAATTTTGGTTGACTTATAGTTTGCAATTGTTGACTTCTTATGGTTTGACTTGATTCAATGCATTCTGCACATGAATTGTAGTTCCAGGTTTTCTGCTCTTTTCTGTTCTTCAACTGGTGGGCTTACTTATTCCATGCTACGTGGTGGCCCATTCATGGTTTTAATGATTTTAAGGCAAAGAAGAAGGCAGGTTAGTGAGTCACTTCAATTCATACTCCGTTTTTTCCATATCTAACAAAAGTGTAACAAAGTAGAGCACATGTTTGAAATTATCTATTCTAATGTCACTGTCGTGGTTAATAGGCAAAGCAAGAACCGAGGCTAACTACAAACTTGCCTTGAAGTGGTGACACAATGGCTATCTCAACGCCATTCAGTTCGTGAAGTTCAGATGTGGAACATGATGCACATTCTATACCTCCTATTTTGAAGGTACGCAAGTTCTTTTACACCTCTGTGTGTGTGAAGTTTTGAAAAATTTTATGTTAGTGACTATTTATTGACTGTGGATTGTTTTTAGGGTCTCAACTTGCATATATCAGAAATCAAGGAGTTGTGTAGTGAATTTCCGAAAACAGTAGTACTGCTTGATCAGTTAGCCTTTTGCAAACCTCCTATGTGAGTAGCTTTGACTCATTTTAGTTAAAAAAAATGGGTGTATGTGGATTGTGTTATATCTCTAACGGGTCATATGGATTAACTAAAAAGAAAATGGTTCAAATGGAAGCATAATGAAGTTACTAGCCAAAGGTAAATAAATGGTCTTATATTGATAAATAACATTGCAACTATATCTTTGGGTGATTTTGGAGCTGACTATATTGTATAATCTTCTGGCATTTTTACGACGGTTAATTTGAAGTTAAAAAGTTCACTTTGGTTTACCTTAAAACTTTTAAAGGACGTGTACCCCTAAGTTGATATTTTTCTTCGTCAATATGCCGGGTGGTGCCAAGAAGTTGGTGATCTCAGCTCCATAAGGCGATTCACCTATGTTTGTCGTAGGAGTAAAGTAAAGATGAGTCTTTATCTCCTAAAGTGGGGATTGCAAAAAAGATGAGTCAGAGGTCCCTCTCCCTCTGAAAAGTATCTCCTCTTAAGCCATTTAGCAATGGTAGCATATCTTTATTTTATAAGATTTAGTTTGATTTTTTATATATCGTCACCTAACTAGGTTTCTGGAAATGAAACCAATGATAAATTTGAGTATGAAGCTTCAAAAAAAATTTATTTACAAATGTTATTTTTTGCATGTTCCTGCTGTGAAAAAGGCACCAACTGTAAGATATAGGTTAAATGGAAGGGATTTAGCACTGTTATAACTAGATATCCTCCCCAGGACTGACTTTTGTTATGCTTTATTGACGTAGACGGTTGTAATCGTACAATACAAGTTAGTTTATTATATGCTTAATGTTGTTAATGTTTTATCGGCATTTGTTTTTTTGTTTAGACATTCACGGTCTTTATGATCATGCGTACATATTCTTTATGATCAACAACGTATTTTGTTTTTAAAAGTAACAAACATATCATTTTTCAACACCGCGAAATTCGCGGGTATAAGCAAACATATCATTCTTGAAGATTTGTTAATCAAGTGCTCTGAGGATCCTATGTCAGATCTGATCGACTTTGTATATCCTTCACTTCTTCAACTGTCAAGTGCTCTGAGGATCCTATAAGGCTCGAAGGTATGGTGAGGCACATCCCCAAGGGGATGGGCCGTCACGTCCTCCGCCACGTCACCGGGAGTGAGGATGGGCCTAAAGGGGATAGACCTATGGGTGGGGGATGAACCCCTTTGTATGTATGTATGTATGTATGTATGTATGTATGTATGTATGTATGTATGTATGTATGTATGTATGTATGTATGTATGTATGTATGTATGTATGTATGTATGTATGTATAGGTGTGTGTGAGGGGATGAGGCCCGGCTTGGGCGGCTGTGGGTGGACGGAGGCGACGAGGCTGGACAGGCGACGGAGTAGGGGGTGGAAGGTTTGGGGCGGCGAGCAGCGGACGGGCATGGGGACGAGCTCCATACCTTCTAGTCTAATGAAACAGATAGCATAAAAAAATTATATAGCTTTAAAAGTGTGTAGTGCTTAGATGACTTGTTCATTATCACAAGTAACTTCATTTTGAACTAAATTCATCAAAACGCAAATATAAATAAGAATGAATTGCAAGGATTGTCTTTTTCTTTATATCCATTTGCAGGCGTTGTCCTTTATGTTTAAAATTGACGAGTTTTGTACTTTATGTTTTCAAATCATACACGTTTTGTCCTTTAGCCCTAACTCAGTTCGATTTTTCTGTCAAATCTGATCATATGCAATGCACATAAGGGTAAAATTGTCTTTTCACCCTATTCTTTAAAAATACATATAAAAAACTAAACCAAGGAGAGTTCATGTACTTTAATTATAGATATATGTAGTGAAATTTCTAACCTTCAAGAAACCCTAAACACCCAAATATTCGAACATATCCTCTCTGATCCGAACACACCAGCATAAATTCAACAACACGAACACATACATTAGATAAACTGAATCAAATGGCGTTCAGATCGAAGGAAATGGTGAAGAAAATCATGAAGAAAATAGGCGGCGAGAAGAATTTGAATCCAGGAGTGAAAGAATCGTTGAAGATGAGTTTGCCGGAGAGTAAGGTGGTGATGAGCAGAGCTCACCGTGGAATTTTCGCCGGCCGGCATATTCAGTTCGGTAATCAAGTCAGCGAGAAAGGTGGAAACAAGTTAGTACATGTTCTAAATCTCCGATTGGTTACAAAATAGTATTAGATATAATTTTGTTTGATGTTAATTTGTACAAGTTGTGTTTAAAGATGAAGATTCAACAAAACTTGTGTTTTGTTTTCACTAAAAATGGTGAAATTGAAGGGGGATGAGAATGGTGGGATTTGTTGGAGATTTGGGGAAGAAGGGGGGTTTTGTTATGATATATAATTTTTTTATATGTATTTTTAAAGAATAGGGTGAAAAGACAATTTTACCCTTATGTGCATTGTACATGACCAGATTTGACAGAAAAATCTAACTGAGTTAGGGCTAAAAGACAAAACGTGTATGATTTGAAAACATAAAGTATAAAACTCGTCAATTTTAAACATAAAGGACAGCTCCTGCAAATGGGTATAGAAATAAAGGACAATCCTTGCAATTCACTCTATAAATAACCATATATACTGAATTTGAGAAAACATTATTTTTGAAAGTTTTAAACGAAAGAAAAAAAGTGAAAAGCTTATGAGCAAGACATTGTCAATGTGTGATTTCCAAAAATAGAAAAAAAAAATAGAAAAAAAACTTAGAATGTGTGCGGTTTAAATGATAAGTTTAATTAACAAGTGGGATGTATTCTAATTTTTATGGGCCGTAATGTAATATTTTCATAGTGATATGATAAAGTGGACCAGTCAGATGAAGGTAACAGATATCGACATCTCTTTATTATAAATAATATAATATAATATAATATAATATAACTAGCCATTATATTTTTAGGGGCCGCATATGGCATATATCCCCCGCTTTGAACCATCCCCGCAAGGCAAACTATGTGGGCGTCGGTGTTCCCCGAGCGACAAAGGAACTTGCCATACCCCTTGCCGCTTCCACCCAAGAGTCGTTGACAATAGTCATGAATTCTTAATTCTATATGTTTTTCAATACAGTAAATATAAGTAACCCGTCTGAAAAAATAATAAAAAAATATTGACATAACTCTAGAAAAGCTACAAAAAGTCACTAGCCGTTGTGACATATTTGAGTAAACTATCCGTTACAACCCAAACGGTCATCAAGACAGCTCACATACCACAAGTCCTCTATAACATATATATCACCACACACAAACACACACCCCATTACCTCAACCAAACCTTTCTCTTCATTCTCATCTCATCACCAAAAAAACTCAACAAAATGGGTCTCTCAATCGACACGAATCATCAATCCCACCACAAAACCCACAAATTCTTCTTAATCTGCAACTACATCTTACTAGGAGCAGCCTCCAGCTGCATCTTCCTCACCCTCTCCCTTCGCCTCATCCCGTCTATCGCGGGGGCTCTACTCGTCCTCCTCCACATCATCACCATCGCGGGAGCCATCTCCGGGTGCAACGCGGTGTCCGCGGGCTCAAACAAGTGGTACGCGGTCCACATGGTGGCCGCGGTCCTGACCGCGATATTCCAGGGGTCTGTATCGGTTTTAATTTTCACTACCACTTCGAATTTCTTGTCCGCGTTGAACTCGTATGTTAAGGAAGATGATGCGGCGGTGATATTGAAAATGACTGGTGGTTTGTGTGTTTTGATGTTTGTTATGGAGTGGTTGGTTTTGACACTTGCGTTTTTCTTGAGATATTATTCGTTTGTCGAAGGTGGTCGGACTGCCGGGAAGGTGGCTGCTGAGGATGAGAAGACATGGACACCGCCGTTTCATGTTTAGAGGATGAATTGAGTTTGTTTTCTACGTTATTGTGAACCCTGATTTGATTTATTTTTGTTAAGAAGTTGTGTAAGGTTTAATTTAATTTATTTTTTTGAAAATGAACTTGTTGTTCATACTTCTCTGGTTATTTTTAAATGGTGCATATGTATCGAAACATTTTGCTTTAGTTTGATGTGGGGACATGAAATTTTGATAAATTTGTTACCTTGTATTTTTTTTTTATTTTTTTTTTTTGTAACCAATCCATGTGTCGAAACCTAGTAACCTATCTCGTATTTATACAATTGTAAAACTGTATTATCGCTCAACATTTAGGTATTGTTTGATGGGCTTATGAATGCTTACACCCAAAGACTGACCTCGGTACTGTGTTATTCATTTTCTTTATCACCGAAATCCTCCGAACAACATTGATACCGGTACTATTATTCGTTTTTTACAGTTATTTCAACATTCCGGCACAAAATTCGTTAAAAACGAAGTTGTAATCGCAACCATGATTACTATGGTTTCAATCTATACATAAATCGATACCGACCAAAAAACTTGCCAAATACCGGATAACTCGATACCGACAAAAAACTCGCTCTTATAACGCGGGAAAACCCACTAGGTGGTCTTATCAATTTGTATCGAAACAAATACTATTTGTTCATATCACGGGAAAACCCACTATTTGTTCTTAACTAGTTGGATGTCTCGCCCGCGTTGCGGGGCGATAAGCCGAATATTTCTTAGTTTAATAACATGTACGCATGTATTTTAGTTACTTGTGCATACTACTCGTAACACGATCTCAAAAAAAATTATATCGACTCAACCAATTAAACCAAAACACTGTCATAGTTTTGCTAAAAAAAGGATGGCAAGCCTGAGCTAGGGGCAAAATAGTAAATTGTCATAAACAATGAGCGAGTGTCAGACACCTGCTTGACAAAAAAGTTAGATTGAGTAAACCAATTAAAATAAAAACTACTATAGTTTTGAAAAAAAAAATTAAAACGATGGCAATACTCCAGATTTTAACTGAGTGCAAAATCATAAGTTTTTAAAAGAGGGCAAACTCATAATTTTAAACTGAGGGCAAATTCGTAATTTTTAGCTGGGGACAAAACCAGAATTTTGTTTTGAACTGGGGAAAATCATAGTTTTTAACTAAGGGCGAAATCGTAATTTTCAGCTGGGGACAAAAACATTAATTAATTTTGAACTGAGGGCAAAAGTGTAATTTTGAACTGAGGACGAAATCGTAATTTTTGAAAGGACAATTATAATTATATTATATTATAGGATAAATTACACTTTTCATCCTTTATGTTTGTATCAAATTGCAATAGATAACCTTTAACTTCAATAATTACAGTCACAATCCTTTATTTGGAAAACTCATTACACATTTCGTCCTTTAACACTAACCAGGTTAAAATTTTCAATTAAGTCTAATCATGTGCCTTGCACATGAGGGTAGAATGGTAATTTTACCCCTAATTGTTTCCCACCTTATAAGCCCCTCTTTCACCTAACTTCCCAAATTAGGGTTCCAAACTTCTGCTAGCCAAGCCCCATCGCCACCACCGTATCCCAACAAACACCACCACCAAATCCGTCCTGCAAGCCCCACCACCACCATCCACCAAGACAACCACTTGTCACCACAACCAACTGCTGCCGCTACAGTCCCTACACTACCGCCACTGATGCACCACCAACAACATCATCGCTGCAGATGAGCGGAAGATTTGAATACATCTTCAATGGTTGGAGGACTTATGAAAACGATGTTCTGTGTTCCTTGTATTGATATTAAACTTCTATTTCAACTTTGTAGTGGGTCACATGTGAACTAATTGTTCATTCCCAGAGTTGTTTATTAGGATTACATGTTTTGATATCTTTTTCTATTTAGTTTTTTAATAATTTGTTTCTACCACTGAAGTTTGATTTATGCCATTTTTTAAATAGAGAAATTATGGTTTTGTTTGGTTGTATCCATATGATTTGGATAATTGCTTTTATGGTCTACACTAACTGAGGCAAAATTATTAAGACTTCCATTTGGTTTTTGATTAAAGATGGTTGTTCATGATTCTATAGACGGTGGGTTTTTTTTTTGCCGGTGATGGCGGTCACAGGTGGTGATGTTGGGTTTGGTTGAAGTTAGAGAGAGATAGTTGAGAGAGAGAGAGAGATAGTTGAGAGAGGGGGGGGGGGGGGTCATGTAAATATGTATATTTATTTTATTATTATAATTCTCTTTGTTTTATTTATTAAATATATTTTGAATAAATAAGTAAAATTACTATTCTACCCTTATGTACAAGCACATGATTAGACTTAATTGAAAATTTTAATCTAGTTAATGTTAAAGGACGAAAGGTGTAATGGGTTTTCCAAATAAAGGATTGTGACTGTAATTATTAAAGCTAAAGGTTATATATTGCAATTTGATACAAACATAAAGGACGAAGAGTGTAATTTATCCTATATTATACTAACATTAAATTAAAATTAAAAAAAAAAAAAGACAGCCACCCAATTTCCACGAATGTGGTGCCAGAACTGTTCCCGCCATTGTAAATTATCTATAACTTAAAAAGAAAGGTCGGTGGGGTTTCCCCACCAACAAACTAACACCCTCAAGTTTGACACTTGACATAAAAAGCCCCTTTCAAAAAGACAAAATAGCGAATAAACTTTAGAACTTCACAAAACAATCCTTAAACTTTTGAAATTGACATTTTTACCTCTTGAGTTCTAACCTTTTAAATTTACCTACGTATTTTCATTATTTAGCTTAAAAAAAACTATTTTCGGAAGTAATTATTTTTATGTACGTGTCGGTGTAAATTCACAATGCATGTTTATTTTTATGTACATTTTCAGATGGTCTGCGTCTTGAAGTTTAAATGTATGTGTCGGTATATATTTATGTTTAATCGATAAAAATTCATGTTTCATAGTTTTTTTCGAAAAGAGTCTGGTCAAATATAATATGTTTTCATACTATTTTTGCATACGTTTTCGGGTAGTCTATGTTTTGACGTAAACAATGTTCAGAAATGAGTCGCGTCAAATATAATACGTTTTCTTTCAACGATATAAATTTGATTTGTACGTTTTGACGTCGCTAAGTCTTGATGCAAAGATAAGGGTGGTGTAGTAGTTAGGTTAAACGCTCACTAAACAAACCAACTCGGGTTCGATTTTGTTTCTTTTGTAACAACAATGCTTTAGATCGAATAGGTTGAAACACACGTTTTCATATGGTTAACGCTTCACATAACGTGCCTCCAAGGCACTAACTTTAAACAATCAAGGCGTCACCGCCGCAACGCGCGGTCCATGACAACAATCTAGTGTATATGTAAGTAAAAGTAAGGGGCTGTTTGGCAACATCTGAACCAATACGTGCTGAATGAATAAGAGGTCTGAATGGGTAAGAGACTCTGAATCAGTAAGTGCTGAACCAGTAAAGTGTTGTTTGGTTACACCTCTGAATGACCATGTAAAATGACATTTTTACCCCTATGAACCAATAAATACCTAACTGATTAGCATCAATTCATTGTAACCAAATTATATCTTCATTCTCGCTAAACTATCCTTGTTGAATCTGAATTTCAATAACAATTAATCCTCCAACTATCACGACAAAAATGCATGCCAAACCTATAATAATCATGTCAAACCTAATAAGCATCAGAAGAGGCATTCAATTAATCAAATTTGACCTAAATCCATAACTTCTTCAAATGAACCCTAAATCAAGAATTCATCCCATTGCCCCACTAAACAAGCAGTAACAGGTGGATATGTGATAAATCAAATCACAACTAAACACAATTTCACTAGTAAACAAAAAATTAGAAGAAGAAGAAGAAGAACCTGTGGTCATAGGCGGAGGAGGAGGAAAGCCATGGAGATGAACAAGGTGTTGATCTTGATCAATAATGTGCCTGAACATTGTGGAGGAGGCCGACGGCGTTCTGGAGTAGAAGAGGAGGAGGAGCCAGCGGCGTTGTGGAGTAGCAGAGGAGGAGGAGGCGGCGCCGATGTGGAGGAGCAGAGGAGGGGGAGACGGCGGCAATGTGGAGAAGCAGTGGAGGGGGAGACGACGGTTGTGGAGGAGGAGACGGTGGAGGAGCAGTGGAGGGGGAGGAGGAGCTGTGGAGAAGATGGGAGGAAGGGGCAGGTATGTCAAGTTTTTCATTCAGCGACTTCTCAAATCTGAACCATTCAGATCTGAATGAAACCATTCAGAGGTAAGGGTTTTGTGAACCAAATAACCCAACCTCTGACCGATTCAGAGGTAAGCTCTGAATGGATCCATTCAGATCCAAACAAACAGCCCCTAAATAATTTGTACCAAAACAAATATTATTATTCTTTTCCATCCGGATTATTTATTTAATTACATAATATGCCCCTTTCACAAATAAAACAAAACAAAATAAATATCTTTTCACAAATAAAACAAAACAAAATAAATATCTTTTAAATACGGTGTCGTTTCGCCACCTGCAAAACTATATCAATACGTATCTGAATTTGCCACCGTTATCACAATTTCGAGAAGCCCACCCACCACTGGTATCATCAGGACTGCAATTTCTGACATAAATCATATAATAGTCGTTCGATTCGGTAAAAAAATGGAGCTTGAAACACCGACAAAAGCTCACGTGGTGAGTTCATTAATGGCGGTGAAGCGAAATTCCGGCAAAACTTTCGGTGAAATAGCGGCGGAGACCGGGTTGACGAACGTCTATGTTGCGCAGCTGTTGAGGCGTCAAGCGCAATTGAAGCCGGATACTGCCCCGAAACTCCGGGCTGCACTTCCCGGCTTGACCGATACGCATATCCACCAGATGATGGAGCCTCCACTTAGATCGTATGATCCGTCCATTGTTCAAGACCCTACGGTGTACAGGTTATATTATTCAACCATAATTCGTTTGTTGAGCTGTTTATTGATGGTAATTTGTGTAAGTTTTATAAAAATTTGTATAGACCTGGATAATAATCGCCTAAAGATTGCTTTTAGATTGAATATTTAACAATTGTAGTTTATTAGTAGAATTAGATTGAAACCGAGCTGTAAATCTAAGTTTGGCTTGATTTTGAAAAGAAAAATTAACACATAGCTTTCAAAATTAAGATATCTAAAATATTTTTCAATAGTTCAAAAGAACATATCTAAAATAAAATAAGTCCCCAAACAAGTTTTTAAATTTTAACAAAATGCAATGTAAGTTCATTAACATAGTAATCAACATTGAAATATGCTATAGATCTCAAATTAAACTCTTAAATACATGTAAATAATAATCAATTTTTTTGTGATATATATTATAATGTATATAAAAATAAGGGTGAGTTTCATCTACAAAGTGTGTTTTTTCTACAAAGTGTAGGAAGTATTTTGTGTCATTGGATGTGTTTGATCAATGGTTGAGATTAGTTGGGTGACATTTTTGTAATATTTGTGTTTTAATTATTGATTCATTTAATATGCGAGGGGCATTGTAGTCATTAATCGTGTTTTAAATAAAGAAACTACCAGTGGCGGAACCAGAACCTAATCTCAGGGGTGTCCCAAAAAAAAAAATTCCTTGCAAGAACATCTGCAGACCAACAGGAGAAGCTTTACAGCAGCTGATGGGCATTATAACTCCACAAAATCCCTGCAGAAACATGTTCTTAACTCTTAGGGGTGTCCTCGTACTTGTTTATGAGTGTCCTAAGTCTAAAAATCGAAAAAAAAAACAAATTTACACTACCCGAAAAAAGTTGAGCCGTAGCCCGGGACCAGGCTGCTTGTGCACTGGGTCCGCCCCTGGAAACTACCATCAGTTCCTTTATTCTAGTCATTTCTTCATTCATTAACCACCAATCTCTAAAATCATGGATCTAGACATAACATGATTCAAGAACATTCAAACAATGGAGAACAACAACACTATTTTTTTTTATTTTTTTTTTGCGATCTAATCTGTTTATACTAGTGTGTTTTACAGAATGCAAGCTTTTATAATTGTGTGTTATACATAATCTAAGTTGTTTATATTGGTGTGTTATACTGGAGATCGAAGCTGTTTATACTGGTGTGTTATACGGAATCTAAGTTGTTTATACTAGTGTGTTATACTGGCAATCAAAGTTGTTTATACTGGTGTGTTATACAGAATCTAAGTTGTTTATACTAGTGTGTTATACTGGCGATCGAAATTGTTTATACTGGTGTGTTATACGGAATCTAAGCTGTTTATATTGGTGTGTTATATGGAATGTAAGCTCTTTATACTGGTGTGTTATACGGGATGTAAGTTATTTATATTGGTGTATTATACATAATCTAAACTATTTATACCAGTGTGTTATACGGAAATGTAAGTTATTTACACTTGTAACTGATAAAACACAACGTGAATAAACTAATAACTGCTAAAACACAACGTCAAGAATTTGTTCATGAGTGATCGCATGTCATGTTAATTTGTTCTGTATAAGTTCTTTGTATTATAAGTAACTGACCATTTTGAATTCTTAAAAGATATGTTGTTTCCTTAAAAATCTTCTTATTTTGTTTAAGAAATAAATTTTCCATAAATAAGTTAATTATTCAATTACTTTTATGCCCTTTAATATAAAATCTCTAAATGCCACATGTCACCCTTAGAACACTTCCTATACTTTGTAGGAAAAATAGACTTTGTAGCCAACTCCCACCCATAAAAATAAATATATTAAAAGTAAAACAATCCGAGCTAAGCCGACCCGAGCTAGTAAGCGAGCCGAACCGAGCCAATCTGGCTTGTTACGAGCCGAGCCAAGCCGAGTTAGACTCACTTTCTAGCCGAGCCGACAGCTCAGTTTCAAACCTAGCCATATCAAGCGAGCTTTTTCCGAGCTAAATCCGACGAGTTTTGAGCGAGCTCCGAGCCACGAGCTTTTTGGATAGCCCTACCAGAGTTACTACTCAAGGTCAGTTGCTACTGATGGACCAAATTGTCATCGAGGATCAGTTACTACTAATGATGAATTTCCATGCAATTTTTAATCAATCACGCAAATCCGAAGAAACTTCTAGTAGTATTTTAATAAGGTAACAAAAAGTTTTTGCACTCGCCACGCGCTGACTGCGAGACCCCCACCAGGGGTGCTGCCCGCTTCCATAAGAAGTCATGAACGAGCTTGTACTCTACACCCCCTAATTTGTATAAATATTGCTTCTTATTTGCTTTCGGTCTTAAGTAAATCCGGATTAAGTGATTAACCAAAATGACTTGATGACACTAAAATCACCAATCGGCTTATTAGCCGTAAACTGACTTCGTATTAATAATTGATTGTTTTTATATATAAATTAATACTAATTCCGTTATCGAACACTTTATTTAAATCATTGACTGACAATGTTTGATATTGAAATTATGAAGGTTGAATGAAGCTGTTATGCACTTTGGTGAAAGCATTAAGGAGATCATCAATGAAGAATTTGGTGATGGAATGTAAATACTCTTCTAATAATCTATTTCAAACTATAGAAATGAAGATTAGTTGAACATTTGTTGAATTTCTTTCCCTTTTATGTTTGTTCTTTAGAATGTCAGCTATAGACTTCTTCTGCTCTGTCGACAAAGTGAAAGGTGTCGATGGGAAGGATCGCGTAGTGGTGACATTTGACGGGAAGTATTTGCCACACACTGAACATGTAAGTCGTCTTGCTAACGTCACCAGATTATTCTTGATATTAGGATAGAAATACGCTGTTTGATTACCTGTGAATTAGGGGTGGCAAGATGAGTGGGTTGATAACATGTTATAATTTAGTACAGTCCAGCCCAACCAGCAAACGCTTTTCAAAATCTTTTTTTGAATGTTTCTATACATGATGGCCGCGTTAATAGTGATATAAAACTAAACCCATGTGATAATAATCTAGATCTCTGCGTATAATGTTGAGGTTGTAAGCGTTAAAAATAAACTCTTGGCGACTTCTAGTCTACTTGACCCGTTTGGCGATTTTTTTTTTTAAATAAAAACAGGGCAAAGTTCGACCTATTCATAACTAAATGGGTAGAAATTGCCACCTATAGTATGATACGAGTTACATAGGTGATAGGACCATAACATAATAGATTGAAAGCAGTTTTTGGTGTCAACTGTAGCCAAGTACTATATACTTGTTCTGCATAACCTCAGGTTAAATATATTCTTACTTTCTTGAAACGGGCAAAATGGGTGGGCAGGCGGGTTGGTGTAAACCGGTATTTTGGTCTGCGTGGTTAGGTTGACCTGAAATACTTTTTTGTCCAACTTTTATGAACTCTATATAAATAATATATCACATACTTTTATGAACTCTATATAAATAATATATCACATGATTACAAAATTCGTGTTATATCAGGAATTTCTGTTTCTTTGAAAAAATAATTTATGAGGTTTTATGCATCAAAAAAACATTGTTGGGACTTTTGACCAACTTAACCCATTTCCTTTTCACGTAACTATCCAAATTTACCAATTTGACCTGTTAGAAACAAATATAACCCGAATCGCCCATTAATAAGTAAATGGGTCAACATAGCCACATCTAGTATTTTTTTTATCATTTATAATTCGGCTTTCAAAAAGAAATGCAACAATTTGCTTAACATGTCCCTTTTTTGCTAATCTCCTAACTTCTCCTTTTTTGCTTATATCTTTATAAGTAAACATTACAAAATATGGGCAAACATGATCTTGGTTTACCAAAAATTTATGTTTTTGTTATGATTTGGTTTTTAGATATTTATGACTAGTAGTGCAACACATGTGAAACTACCTCCACTTCATCGATTCATGTCATTTAAAATAACTATGGTATCCATAACCGTGGTTAATTTTGCTTGTTTTTTTGGTTATCAAGGATAGGCAATCATCTATATAAATCCGGGTTGACGAAACGATTAGGTTGGGCAATGTGTCAAAATGGGTTCAGCGGGTTAGCCAAAGTCATTGCAATAATAGTCTAAATATGATATAAATAAAAGGGTTTTGAATGTTGTAACGTTTTAGGGACTTTTGTACCATTTGACCCGTGTTCTTTATAGCTTTTTTTTTGTTTTTTTCTATTTTACTTGTTTGACCCGTTTTCATTGTATTACACCCGCAATTGAGCTGGTTGTCTTGTATATGGGATGAAATAGTCCTTTCTAACATAAGCCAACCCCTCTTTACATTATGGTATACTTGCAATCACCAACCCATCCATGAATACATGATGATGACAAATTAGGATAGACAATTTGTTATCATAGAATTGCTTGATAATTGTTTTAACTTGTGAATCAGGTCTCCATGATACTTCTTTCTTTCTAAAGCCATTTATAATTTTTTTTTTTTTGTTTCAATTATGCAGAAGGTGGAGCATATGGTTTCAAGATTGAATCTGAAGAAAGATTGAAACTTGGCTTGTGTCAACTCAAACCAAAATAGTTTCTTGATTCTGATCATGTCTATTGATTTTCACCAGATGTTTTATCTTTGCTTTTTAGATGCTTGATGTTGCACATTTCATGGTCAACTTGATTGTTTTTAATATAACTGGATTTTACCTGGTGAAGCCTAATGCAAATACACACACAATAGTGGTGAGAATAAATGGAAACCATACAAAAAATTAGGAATCAAAAGAACCTTTCAACAGGTGAAAAGGAGATGGTAGTAACTCATGGAGTGAAAAGACATTATAGATAGGATCAAGGGTCAACTTAGGAATGAGACCAGTTCCGGACATTCGGTACCTATATCTTATTAGTATCGATACCGAAATTTAGCTAAAACCAAAATTGAATATTATATTGTATACGTTCGGTCGGTACTGGTGTGATATGGTATTGTCAAAAAGTCCTCAACCAGTACTGTACCACATGGCACTCATATACCGAAATTGAGCTAAACTCAACTCTGAACACCGTATCATATATGTTTGGTCAGTACTACTGATATAATAAAGTGTTAGTATTCAGTATAAAATTTCTCATCTCTAGGTCAAAAATTGTTTCTTTTAATTTTTAATTTAATTATACAATGATTCTTATTTTAACATGGTTGTATGCTCCATCATTCAAATTCTAGCAGAACACTTCTTTTGGAGGCATTTACAACTTTCCTTATCATTACATGGCGCAAAGTGATTTTATTTTTTTACCCATCTTCTTTGATCATATTTTATATCTTGGTGGGTTTCTAATTCCGGATGATTTTTTGGTTGCGAAGCTCTTTTTTAATATTTTTACCATCATATTTAAAAGAAATTCAAGAGTTATTATGTTATCTCTGTTAGCATATTATGTTCGAGAAATGTAGCAAGAGTTATTATATCATTTGAATGGTTGTGTTTTTTTATAGAGCTTATTTGGTTTTCTTTCAAGTGCCAAAGCTAAAAGTCAAACAAATAACAATTGATAAAACGACTTTCAATGTGTGCATCAAACGTACATACATAGTTGGGCACTTGTAATTGATTTGGCACACTATTTTATACATGTGTATCAAAGTACGTTACATATAACAAGCCAAATGTTGTTAAAGGGACATAATGGTCGTAAGCGGTGTACTCCACAACTAAAAGGTTGAGAGTTCAAATCCTACAGAGTATAGGCATAATGCATCTATCCTGGAAAACCTAGGAATTGTTGTTCCAAAAAAAAAAAAAAACGAAAGAAAGCGAATCAAACTCAAGAGGTTAGAAGCACCCTTGTAGTGTGAGACATATCGCTATATATGTGCGAATCAAATATAATTACAATACTAAATTAAACATGCAAAGTTAGACACGCAATTGTAAGAGGTAAGATGAAATATTGTAATCATTTAGACCTATCATTGTATACATGTCGTCAAAACTAATTACAGCAACGGAAAACTTGTGGAGTTGGATGGATAGTTATAATGTGTTACATCAACTGTACAAACATACACGCGCATCTAAACTAATTACAACAATGTATATGACCTAAAAGAGACCATATACTTCCTCGTGACATGTAATCTCCCCCACTAAAGTCTAGACGGCTAGCAAGATCTCTGCAAGGGACTTCCACCCTACTTTTGGCTAGGACACATTGTTATAAATGGTTTGACACATCATTGCAATACATTAAACGGACCTTATATACATGTCCGTCAGAAACTAATTACAACAATGAATCAAACCAATGAAAATGGAAGCCTTGTTACAATGCATTAGACACCCGTGTGTCGAAAATCAATTACAGCAATGAATAAAATCTAAAAAAGCCTGAGACTCACGAAGGCAATGCTTAGCTCATTACACCCACTAAAGTGCAAGGTCCTTGACCCCTACTTTCTGTTAAGATGTGCCGTTGTAAATTGGTTGACGCACTGATGCATTCAAAAGTACATAGACCGTTGAAAATAGCAAATAGAGATATCTGACATTTATGAAAATCATAGCGTATAAAATTTCAAACTAATATAAACCGGTAAAAATATCCCCCACTTGTGGCCTAGTGGTAGGAGACTTGGGTTTTCTAATGGAGAATCAAGTTCAATTCTCACTTGTGTCATATTAAAGTAGATATTGGGCAATGATTGTGACAAACCCACCGAGGGGGGTTCGATCCTGAGCCGCACCCCGGTTTTCATCCGACTGTTACTTCAGCGAGGCATCTCGTGTGGAGGCAATACGGTTTCCGGGGAAACGCCGTAACCAAGCCTGACCAACCCAGCGCGGGCCCAGTTAAGACAACATAGTCTGGACAGATCTTGGCCAGTGTCACCGTTTAGGCGGTGTAACATTGTACCACTCAAAAAGAAAGTCACCGTTCAAAAAAAAATATAAACCGGTAAAAATGACAAATGAGGAAAAGTAGAAGTACCTGAACTGCACAAATCAGAAACAGTAAAAAAAGAACCTAAACTCATTGCGGCCAGACAGGCAACAGGGATAAGGAGGCGACCTAGCAGTAACCTACCACAAATCGCCGCCGGTCGCCGCCGTAGACGACGGCAAGAAACCGTTCCACCGTATCTCACCTCACCAATTCATCAGGTAACCAGTAACCTATTGGTTTCTTTCAATCAATTCCTTTTGTATCCTCTGTTTTTTCCTCATATTCATTACGTTTAATTTTGTGAAATTGATGCCTTTAATCATAATATATTCATTCAACTGTTCGTTAATTGATTAGCGGAAACAGCAGTTTGTACTTGAAGTAGGCCATTGATTTGATGTTCTATCTAGGTTTTATCGATGTGAATCGTGTTTTAAAACCTAAATTCGCGATTCGAAGTTTGAACTGGTGTGATAAGTTTTAGGTTTTCGGTTTATTTTATCGATTTTGTGTGATGGAAGTTGAATCATGGTGAGTATCTGGTAAATCATAGTATATGTATTGAAAGCGTTCAACAACTCGTTTGTTGATTACCGGAAACAGCAGTTTGTTCTTGAAGTAGGTCATTGATTGCTAACCTACCTAGGTTTTAGCGATGTGAACGGTTTTCTAAAACCTAAAATCATGATTCGAAGTTCGAACTGGTGTATTAAGTTTTAGGTTTTCAGTTTAACTTATCGATTGTGTATGATGGAGGTTGAGTTATACTAGAGTATCTGGTATCTGTTCTGATCATCAAATTCACATGAATTGCAGGGCTAGGGTTTTTTGAAGGTTGAGAACTATTGACTATTTAACGGTAAGCATCCTTTGGGTTTAATTTATCTATAATGTGCGTTGGAGGTTGGATTTTATTAGAGTATCTGGTATCTGTTTTGATCATCACACTCGCATGAGTTGCAGGGCTAGGGTTTTTTGAAGATTAAGAAGTATCTAATATTTAACGGTAAGCATTCTGGATTAACAGGGAGTTCGTTTCTAGCATGATGAGAAAGCCTACTGGGCACAAGGAGAGGTACTCGATTAAATCTGAGATCTCAAGGGTTGACTCGAACGATGGCACTGCTGCTCGAACTAGACCTTTTAGTTTCGATGAGATAATGTCTAGAAGGAAAAACAAAAAGCAATATGAAAGTGTTGAAGATCAAGGAGTTGTTTCCGAGACGGTGTATGGTCGTGTAGAGTCTGATAGACACAGACGCAGGGACGTTGTTGATGGCGGTGAACAACATGCTTCCAAGGAGCATTCAAAGGTGGTTTCGCGAACGAAAGAGAAAATAGTGGAAAGTGAATACAGAGAAAGTTATAGTAATCATAGAAGATCAAAGGTTGATGATGATAGTGCCAAGGATAGTAGAAAAGAAAGAGGTGTACACGAGAAGAGAAAGAATCACGATCGGTCAACCGATGACTTTGACCATGAACACGGAAAGAGGCATGGTAAGGATTATGCGGTTAAAGACAGGGACAGAAGCAAATCCGAACATGTCAGTAAGAGGACTCCAAATGTATACAAAGATGTTGTGAAAAAACATGAATCTAGAAAGTGGCATGATTCCACTACTTCAGAGAAGAAGCAAAAAAAGTCAACATCTGAATCTCGCCATGAAGACTTAAAGTCAAGAAGCAAACGGTCTAGGAGTAGAGAGCATGAGAGAGACAAAAGTAAACGGTCTAAATCGCCTTCACCAAGGGGACAAAAGCAAAGGCATTATGATGCACGAGAGCATGACGAGCTACCTTCACATTCTGCAAAAGATGGGAAGAAGGTATCAAATAATGGTTCGGATACCAAAATTAAAAGACATGACACATCTGCAAGTGGGCTTGGTGGTTATTCACCGAGAAAAAGAAGAAGCGAGGCCGCTGTTAAAACTCCTGCTCTAAATAGTAGTTCTCCAGAGAAAAAGAATGCTGGATGGGATCCGCCACCTGTCAATATGGAAAGCAGTTTGCTTTCATTAAACAAAACCGAACCGTCTAATAGACATGAGGTGTCTAGTGTAGGTCATTTCGTCACTCCAAGCATCATCCCGAAGCCAACGTTTGGTGTTATTTCCAGCATTACTTCAACAATGAATGTCTCTGTTGACTCGGTCCAGCTAACTCAAGCAACACGGCCCAAAAGGAGGATTTATGTAGAAAATTTACCGTCGTCAGCCTCTGAGGCTGCAGTAATGCAATGGCTTACCAGTTATCTTCGACCGTTTGGTCTTACTCATGTTCAGAACACGAGTCCTTGTATTAGCTGTATTGTAAGTATATATTTGTTTCGTGTTTGCGCCTATGAAAAATGATGGTTCTGAAATAATTGGTTATGACGGTTTCACTGCAGGTGAACAAGGAAAAGTGTCAGGCTCTTGTGGAGTTTCTCACACCTGAAGATGCTTCTAACGCCCTCAATCTTGATAGGAAGTCTTTCTCTGGCAACATTGTTAAAATCAGACGCCCTAAAGACTACGTTGAGGCAAAAGCAAGTGTAAGACTGATAACCATGTTTACTTATGATTTACGCATGTGTACTTGTTGCTTATCTTACTTATTAGTAATCTTGGTTTAAAAAAGCGGGAAGCGCACAAAAGCGCTGAGGCCTAAAACCGATTTTTAAAAAGCGAAGCGCAAAAGCGGTGAGCTTTTCGTACGCGAAGCGCAAAGTGATTATATAATTTATTTTATATATCCCATAAGTGTTTAGCATCCAATACCTATGATTTAGCTATAATTAAGCTTTATATATGTTTTAAAATGAAAAAAACATAAATGTACAACATAAAATGCCTGGTGTACAACACTCAGAAGCATAGAAACACCCAATGTACAAAAAGCGCGCGCCTCAGCTGCGCCTTGTGTCGATTTTCCCCCTAAAAAGCGCGCCTCAGCTGCGCTTCTTGTACACCCTGCGCCTTATGTCACACAAGGCGATCTACTTTGCGCCTAGGTGCGCTTCGTGCTTAAGGCGCGCTTTTTTAAACCAAGTTAGTAATTTAGTATGTATAGTTAACAACAGTAGATTTTTAAATCAATGAATTTAGGATATGCTTAGTTTTTAGGAATATGTCAGGAAACTCATTTGACTTTTGCTGAATTCGTATATAAGACCCTGAACTTTATTTTTTGTATAATAACTTAATTCTTTAACTTATAATGCTGAATGAGAAGTCGAGAAGGTCTTTTTTTATAAAACTTAGGGATGTAATTATGCCAAAAAGACCATTTTGTTAGATTTTAAAAGGGATTTAGTCATACAACGGAAGTACTTTTGATTGGAATGATTTTTTTTGTCAAGATTTATAGGTTAAAGAATCAATTCAATAATAGATACAGTTTGGGGGCTTGCATGTGAAGTCAGTGAAGTCCATTTGGGTTTTCTGCATATGCTCTAGTTTGTTGACTTTGTTTAACTAAAGTTTTTATACTCGTACAATATATTTATTACGAAACAAATATTGACTAGTTAGCAGGGTTGGATAATTTATTTGCAAGACCATTTATGTCAGTGTACCTAGAACATGTCAGATGTAGCCAGTTCTGTTGTCTATAGCCCTGTAGCAACAGTCGATGGACAGCATTAATTTTTGTATTAGATGCGATGCATGCAATACCCGATGGCCTACAATAGCTAAATGCTGATTCAAGATCATAGACATAAAGAAATGTATATATATATATTGGGGTTGGTTAACGTACAATTTGTGTTAATGTACGCTGCGCACGAGATTGAGTTGCAACATGCGACTTTTTGCTCAAAACATGCGGGTTTTTTTATAACATGCTATTTTTTACACAACATGCGATTTTTTTCATTTTCAACATGTGGGTTTTTACACTTTACAACATGCGGGATTTTTTTTTATTTTATAACGTGCGGACTTCAAATCTCGTATGATAAGGCATAATGTGTGTGTATATATATATATATAGGGAGGGGATCATGAGAAAACTCTCAAACGATTGATATTTGTGTTGAATTTTTTCTGGGGTTTAGTTTTTAGGGTTTAAGGTTTAGGGTTTAATGTTTAGAGGATATGATTTAGCTTTTAGGGTTTATCCTTAGCATTGAGTTTTTAGGGTTTAGCTTTTAGGGTTTAGTTTTTTGAGGTTTAGGGTTTATTTCTTAGGGATTAAGGTTTAGAGTTTAGGGTTTAGGGTTTAGTAATGGTCAGATAGAGTTTTCTCACAAAGAGGAGTTTTCTCATGATCCCTCCCCTATATATATAATGGCAACCGATATGTCATTTTGGTTTGTTATTTTCTACTTTCATAAAGTGATATCTTAGTTTTAAGCATAAAACCTTATGAATATCTTATTTTAAGTACCTGCAAGGCTGCAATCATGTAAATCAGCACCTGTTGGTTAAGGGTTTACAAGATAGTAATATGGTGACATAAATATCGGCACATGTATGCAAGTATTCTCTTAAAATGCTCAGTTAAAGTACCCGAAACAATAATGAGGTATGTCACACTAGAATTGCTGTAAAGGCCTACACCCTTTTTGTAAAGAGCTTTTGTTGCTTAATGTATCTTATAGTTCTGATTTTGTTTGTTCTTTTTTAAGAAGAAAAAGGTAATCAAATCTATTACAAACACAACAATAGCATCTATGTGAATGTTTTCTTCTTTTAATATTACTTGACAATTTGACATTTATATCTATGGATTGCTTCAGCTATATGAGATCATGATGAGGAAACGTATGGGTTATATGTGAGCTTTTATCAATGATGGTTTCAATGTATATATTTCATATTAGGAATGTCTAGGTGAAAGTTTCTTAAGTACGGTGATACAGACACTAGTGACTAGTATTAATGTCTTATTTTATTTGATGAAATAAAATAGAAGGTTATTTCATTTGGATATTTTTGTTGTCCTAGAGTTGCTGTCTTCTTTTTTTGTTTATGGAGCTATTGTTGATATTAGCTTAAATTAAATTTATCTTGAGTATCGTCTTCATATTTGCCATTTTATAATAATATTCTTTTGATCATCTTTTCTTTAGAAGATAATCTTTTTGACAATCATGTTGGATTCTTAAATAGGCTGTTTATGTTGGTCATATCATAATTCACGTTGATGGTGATGAAGCTGACTCCTAACATAAGAAGATTTTTCAGGTGTAGTGTAATATATTTTTGCAGAGTACAAAAAACTTTCACTGTAATGGCAATATTTATTTCTTGCGATTGCAGGTGCCTCTTTTTTAAAAGAATCTGGTCCCATAGTAGTTAGAGTCGCAAGACGCAAATGACTCTCTTGTAGGCATGGAAAAAGTGCACTTTGAGATTAAAAAAACGCAATAATTAGAAAAAAAAAAATATATATATAGGCATATCAAATTACCGTTTTACAAATACAATAAAAAAAAACTTAATCTAATTAGCAGTTAAGTTCCTCATGTTGGTACAAAAAGTTCAAAAGTGATAAAAATTCACACAAACATTCATTGATCTTCATCACTAAAACTATCTAAGCTTTCATTCTCATGGTAACCTACACACACATCAACGTTCATTAGCCATTTTACACATAACAGAAAAACTTACCGTTCTCCCTTTTCCACCCCTCTCTTCTTCTCCACTGTCGGTTGATGTTAAAGCAAATGAAGGTCTAATGCTTGAAATGAAAAGAAGTCCTCGAGAAGAGGCGCACACCTCGTACGCTTTTGACTACAAAGCTCCTACCCTTCATTGTCATCAGAAGATGATGCAGTTGTTTCTTTTGCTATGATAATAGCTTCATTTATAAAACATCAAAATTACATTACTACCAACTTGAATTTTCATAGAACATGATTCTCTAAACACATACTGGATAACAGAACTAGAGACTCATTGTTAATTAAAAGCACATACATAGACATGGTTTTCAAACCACTGAAATACAGGTTATCTGCCTACTGTATAACATCAATTTAAGATTACCGTCTCCTATGTTGAAATTCCAACGTTTAGTTCCTAATTCAGATACATACTCCAAACAAGAAAAAAGTCTCACCTTTATCGACTATAAAAGAGAACTAATGCTTAGAAGAGCCTTGAATAACCCTTTGAACGAGCAGTGGTAACTGTTGGCAGTAGAAGATAACTGCTGTGCAGGAGTCGACTGTCAAGAATTAAAAAGAATAAAAGATCAAAATCTTAGTTTTAAAGAACTATTTAAATGACCAACAGTCAGAATTTTGAAACATCAAAAACTCTCTGAATTCCAAAGCGGGCGCTTGATTTCGACTGTGTGTAGTGTTGTTTATTTTTCTACAAATTTTAGCCCTAAATGTTTTCTGCCATGTAATGGATCTGGCAGTTTGGTATTAAGTTGTACGCACATACTTAGATTTGTAAATTTTCCAGTAAATATATCTTTTTCTTATTGTTGGCCTTGTGGTACATTGCTTATTTTTCTACAAATTTTGTCCCAGATTATATTTTTGCATGTAATGGAACTGGCAGATTAACATTAAAGTTGTAAATCAGTAAATCTTCCAGTAAAAAGTATTCTTTCCTTATAGGATATTGGTATGAATGGTTATTTATTTATGTTGTCTTGCCATGTGATAGCATATTGTAGTTAATATTCGAATGTAGAGTAGTTGTTGGTAAATTAAGTTGTGGTTGCTGAGGTTACTATTGATGTAGCAGGTTTTCAGACAGTTGCTATTTTCATGCAGACTGGTGTATCGGAGAAACCTGTGGCTGCAGCTGTTTCAGTTAAAAATGTTGTTGAAGACTCGCCCAACAAGGTTTGCTTGTGAAGCTATCAAACTCTCTCATTTATACACACACACATAGCATGTTTTGGTAATTATATCTTTGACAACTGATATTTTTTGATATTTTTATTTTTGGTTTTGTTGAATTATTTATTTGTATATTAGGTTGCTCAGGCTCATTGCATTGCAATTTACATTTTCCAAACTTTTTTTTCTGTTTTGCAAAAAGCTCATATGATTGAAATAAAAAAGTTTTTAAGTAAAATAAGGACTCACATGGGTTAAATAGGTTGAGAATTATCCGAAGTGTGTTTTTAATGTATACAACTTCCTAACATTGTATTATTCATGAATTTAAATTGTTTTAGCATTGAATTATTAATCATATCTAATTCATTATTATGTATAAACTATTAATTAGACATACATGCGCGCCTTGCGGTGCGGGTACATTGCAAACATCGAATGGATTAGTCCAAGCGTTATGTAATGCATTAACCATATGTCCATATGAAATTCTCAAAGTTGAGGTTTAAAAATGGAGTAATAGTACAACTGTACAAGGAGTAAAAACGTAAAGTTTAAAATTTGATGGGGTGGTGGCGGTAATGAAGTAATAGTGCAAGGAGTGAAAACGCAAAGTTTAAAACTTGAGGGATTGGTGGTGTTAAAAATTGAGTAATAGTGCAAGGGGGTAAAAACGTAAAGTTTAAAACTTGAGGGGGTAATAGTGCAAGGAGTAAAAACGCAAAGTTTAAAACTTGAGGGGTGGTGGCATTAAAAATAGAGTAATAGTGCAAGGGGGTAAAAACGCAAAGTTTAAAACTTGAGGGGGTAATAGTGCAAGGAGTAAAAACACAAAGTTTAAAAGTTGAGGGGGTGGTGGCGTTAAGCTTGGTTTAAAAAAGCGCGCCCGAGGCGCGCCTAGGCGCGAGGCGCAAACTTCAGCGCCTTATGTAGCCTGAGGCGCAGGTTGTACAGTAACTGCAGCTGAGGCGCGCTTTTTTGCTGAAAAATCTACTCTGAGGCGCGCGCCTCATGTACATGACCCGTTTTTGTGCAGCAGATTGTTGTACATCATGCTTTTCAGGCTGTACATGTATGTAATTTCAATATTAAAACATATATACAGCTTATCTGTGTCTAAATATCAGGTAAATGATACTAGAAACCTATATAATGTATAAAAAAATTATATAATCCCCTAGAGCTTTGCGTACGAAAAGCCCACCACTTTTGCGCTCTGCGCTTTGCGCCTCGGTTTTAGACCTCGTTGCTTTTGTGCGCTTCGCGCTTTTCAAAACCAAGGTGTTAAAAATGGAGTAAGAGTGCAAGGAGTAAAAAACTAAAAACGCAAAGTTTAAAAGTTGAGGGGGTGGTGGTGTTAAAAATGGAGTAAGAGTGCAAGGAGTAAAACTGCAAAGTTTAAAAGTTGAGGGGGTGGTGGCGGAATTCAAACTTGAGGGTTAAAAAAGAAAACTTCAAAGGTTGAGCGGTGTAAAATGAAGTAATCGTGCATGGGTTAAAAATGCAAATTGTAAAAGTTGTTATAAAAATTGTAAAATAGAGTAATAGTCTAGGGGTTAAAGTTGTAATTTTCAAAAGTTTAAGGGTGTAAAAAAAGTAATAGTACATGGGTTAAAATTGAAAGTTTTTAAAATGGAGGGTGTTGGTGGTAAATACCATCAACTTGATGTTCTAAGATATATAAGAATGTCTTATAGAATGGACAAAAAGGTGTTTTGGGATTCATCTTGTCACCTCTAGTATTATTCTTGCATGTGATAAACTAGTATGGTTTTGTATCGCAGATGTTTATAGGCGGGATTTCAAAGGTTATTACACCTGAAATGGTAAGCATCATACCTTCATTTTACGTTATTCGTTCTCACTTTCTTTATAAGCATCTAATTATCTACTAATTATGCTTCATAGCTCATGGAGATAGCTAGCGCGTTTGGACCTCTTAAGGCATACCATTTTGAGGGTAATGCACATCTTCATAGTCCATGTGCTTTTGTTGAGGTATAAAATCAATATTAAATTTTTGTTCATGGATAGCTTGGATTGCATCAATGTTGGTATATAGTATATACAGTCCTTATTTGTATATCTGTTCCTGTAATTTATCTTTAATATTTTAAATTACATCCGCTATTTTGCAGTATGCTGATCAATCAGTGACTGTTAAAGCGTGTGTTGGTCTTAATGGTATGAAACTGGGCGGACAAGTCCTGACTGTAACTCAAGCAACTCCTGATGCTTCATTAGTGGTACACCATCACTTTTTTTTTTCTTGATAAATGAAATAGGGTTATGTTTGTTTTTAGTAGGTTAAATGGGATGAATAAAATATGACTAGAAAAAGGAAGCAAGGTTGAATGGGTAAAAAATCCTTAAAGCATATATATTTAGATTAGTTGATAAAATATTGTGATATTTTAGTTTTTGTAACTTGTAAGAGATTATTTGTACAACCCTTCTGCAGTATGCAGTTTATAATTAGGGGTGAGCAGAAAACCAGAAAAACCGATTTAATTGAACCGAAAAAACCAAACCGAAATTTACGGTGAAATTTACGGTTCGGTTACGGTTTTGCATTTTATGAAAACCGAACCGAATAACCTAAAAATCAAAATAATTTTTTTAATGTTTGTTATATATTGATTTAAGAAAATTAATTTAATTCTTAAATGTTGAGTATTTATAATAAGAACATTAACATGTTTATTTATCTTTGAAAGTATTTATTCATTGCCTACAAGAATAACAAACTTTAGCATAAAAATTAAATGATTTTCAAAGTATTATAAATGAAAATGTCTTAATAAAAACTTTGAAGAAAAGAAACATAAAAATAGATCAGAGGGTTAGGTTTATGTGAACAATATTAATTAAAAAGGATTATTATGTTTACTTAAATGTAAACTTCTAAGTTCTAATAAAGATTCTTAAATATTGGATTATACTTTTTATTTTTGAATCTTACGTATTTTGTGTAAAAACTGGAAAAACCGAACCATCGCTAAAATCGAAACAGAATGGTTTTTAAAAACTGAACATTTCGGTTTCGGTTTTACCCTATAACCGAACCGTGCACACCCCTACCTTATATTGCAAATTGTGATGCACATGGTAATGTTGATGTACAAATCCTTTTCTAGTTTGTAATCATATCTAACACACTGCTGAATATATATGTAAAAAAAATGGACTAGGAACCCTGCTCGTACCAAGAAATACCGATTTGACTTTTTACCCACCGGGTTTGACTCACCTGTTTTGCCACCTGTATATTCTATGCTCTTGAATTTGAGATCTTTAGTGACCATAACATCTTTAGGGAAATCATGGTGACCTACCATTCTATGGAACTCCAGTGAATGCACGACCACTTCTTGAGAAACCTACACAAGTCCTAAAACTCAATAATGTGGTATGTTTTCCCAAGTTTGATGTTGAATATGTTATTTTAAACACTTATTTTTCTGATTTGCTTGTTCTCTTTATGTGGCATAGCTGGACCCACACAGTCTACCATCACTTTCTGAGTCGGAATTGGAAGAAACACTCGAGGATATACGACTAGAGTGTGCCAGGTCTAGCACAAGCACCCTCTATTTTTTAAAGTTTTTAAATGCATACGGATTTGGGTTGAAGCTAGTTATTCTCTAGTTCGCGTCAAAACGGGTCGGGTTGGGTTGATCAGCTAAAACTTTTATGTTTATTTTCAGAAACTATATTAAATAATAAATGGATCATTATTTTGATTATAAACCAATATCAGTAGAATAATAATTAAAATCTTAGACTAAATTAATTTAGGAGGTTGTATGTGCATTAAAAGTTGACGAGTAAAATGGCATTTTCATCCATGAGGTTTGGCCAATTTTGCGACTTTCGTGCAAAGGATTGTTTCTTCGCATCTGGATCCAAAAGGTTTTAAATCTTGCCATTTTCATCTGACTCGTTAACTCCATCCATTTTTCTTCGTTACGCCAGGGGTATTTCTGGCTTTTTTGTTAACTTAAAGGGCAATTCCGTCTTTTTCAAGGGTCTTTGGTCTTTTTACATAAAGTGAAAAAGACTGAATTGCCCTTTAAGTTAACAAAAAAGCCAGAAATACCCCTGGCGTAACGAAGAAAAATGGATGGAGTTAACGAGTTAGATGAAAATGGCAAGATTTCAAACCTTTTGGATCCAGATGTGGAAAAACAAACCTTTGGACGAAAGTCGCAAAACTGACCAAACCTCAGGGAAAATGGCATTTTAATCAAAGTTGACTTTGTGCAACTTTCGACCCATCTGACATATTCATCTTTTAGCTTATTATTTTTTATTTAGCCGATTTTAACATGTTTGAGACAAAACACAACCCTCATCGACCCATTTTTAAGCATATTTGTGAAAATTGCCACCTTTAGAGTTGTAAGATTTTAACATAAACGTGAAGGGGAAAAATAGATAGACGGGTTAGGTTCAAGTTTAGTATGATACATCTATCTTAAAAGGGGAAAAATATAAAGACGGGTTAGGTTCAAGTTTAGTATGATACATCTATCTTAATGTAATACTCTTTAAAATAATTTATAGGTTTGGTGTGGTCAAGTCAATCAATATCGTGAAGCAAGCTGAGATGCCCACAAACTTAGAAACAATCGAAGTAACTAAAGAAGCTAAACCCGTAGCGGATGAAGCAACTAAAGAAGCTAAACCCGAGGCGGATGAAGCAACTATAGAAGCTAATCTCATGGAAGTAACCGAGCGTTCATGCAGTGATAAACTGCAGCAGCACAAAGAACCTGCAGACGAAAACAACTCTCATACTGAACCAGAAAAAATAAACGGGGATGGTGACATGGTTAGTAATAAACATGAAAACAAGACGGGAAAAGATGAAACATGTGATGGTATTGAGACGGAAAACAGATCGTTAAAAGTAGAATCACATGATACCATGAAAAACATATCTGATCTTATTGACGCTTTTGAGGTGGGATGTGTATTGGTGGAGTACAAAAGAACAGAAGCTTCTTCCACGGCTGCACATTGTTTACATGGCCGGGTTTTCGATGGAAGAAGTGTGAGTGTAGAGTACGTTGCCTATGACGTTTATCGCACCAGGTTTCGGAAATGAGTTTTTCTATAGCGTATTGTTTTTGCCTAACGCGTCGTTTGATCTTCATTGGCAATTTTCAAGTAGTCTTGAGATGGAAACAAAGGATGTATTGTATTGTTTCATTGGATCTTGTCAATCTTACATATCTGTGTAACCTTTGCTTTAGTAGGAGTATGTTATTTATTTGTGGTCTATGGTTTGTGTGACAATTTTTCAATTAAACTCTCTGAAACACCCCTCAAAAGTTGAATCAAAATATTAAATCTATGAAATATTATTCAGATGTGAGGTCAAAGTGATAATGGTGAATAGTTGAGGAATGCATTAGAGGAAGTCCAAGGTAAATAAAGATAACCACTGAAATTTTAGCATGTACACATGGTTTAAAAATTATTTCACTCTCAGAATGACTATACAAGAATATGAATATGTGGATATAGTGATGTACAAGACAATTGGTCCATACACACAAGATCTTATAATGAAACTAAATATCATGAAAAAAGACTTCTTGTTTTGCTTTTAACATCCAAAAAGGTTGAACCGCCCTTGGTTATATTATGCAAGTAATAGACTTTTCTAAACTCAGCTAGATTCGAGTTTTTGGCTAGCCGGTCTGAATTATTAGATGAACAAGTTGACTTATTTACAACTCTGTTTTCAATTAATATAAACATTTATAATGGGCAAGAAAAATGTGTATATTAGTTTAATGTAGGGGTGTTCATGGGCCGATCCGAGCGAGGGTGTGCTCGTGCTCGGATTGAATTGAATTACAACCGATCTGGTCCGATCAGATCGAATTTGCAAAACCGAGCACAAAAGTGATGCTCATGCTCGGATTGAATTTGAATCGAGCGGATCGTTTTCGCTCGGTTTTTCTCAGCACCGAAATTAAAACATGTGTAGCAACGCAAAAAAAAACTGAAATCAAGACTATTACAAGGTTGTATTCAACAAAAACAAATCCTAACTTAATTATAACATGTCTAACACCTTACTAACAAAAGCAATACATAAGTAAAATCATGATCTAAAAATAAATTAATTCGACCTATTGTAAATTTTTGTCAAATTTCTAAAACTAAATAAAAATATATTTATATATACCAAACATGATTGTAAGAATAATTATAAGATCACAATAATTATCAATATTTATGTAAATTAACTGAAATATATGAATTTAATGTTCATATCTTTCAGTTAATTTACATAAATATTGATAATTATTCTGATCTTATAATTATTCTTACAATCATGTTTGGTATATATAAATATATTTTTATTTAGTTTTAGAAATTTGACAAAAATTTACAATAGGTCGACTTAATTTATTTATCCGAGATCAACTGGTTTGGGAGGAGGCATCCAAGGAACTTCCAATGTTGAGGTCAGGGGTTCGATTCTCAATTGGTGCAATTTGCTCCCGGTGGACCAGGGGTTTTACCATAGTGAGTCTTAGGGCGGTGGGTTTCCCACAGAATGATGGGCGGGCCAGGTCATCAGCATTGTCTATGTTGGTAGGGCATGGGTGGCCTTTCGTCAATGAGTTTACCCGAGTGGCTGGACTTGTATAGTATTCGTTGGTTGTTAAAAAAAATACGATACTTAACCTAGTCGTATTGTCTATATTATATCCATCCAAATTAATATATGTTCCCATTGCCATCTTTGGGATATTTGTGGTGTAGCTTTGAAGCGTCACTCGGCAAAATAGAGTAGTTGATAGAAATAGAAAACATTTAGATGATGTGATATCGTTGGGTCTTTTCAACTAGTTTTATTTATTTTCGGGTAACTCAGTGAGTCCATCACTAACTGGTTCATGCTTTATAAGGGAGGTGAATCATGTGTATCATACACGATAGACAAAAGATATAAAGTTAATATTTAATAGAGTAAAATGCAATTTGCGTCCCTGTGGTATGTCCCAAACATCAACTTGAGCCCCTAAACACATTTTTTTGCATTCTGAGCCCCTGTGGTATTCATTTCATAACACTTTGAGTCCCTGCCGTCAGGTTGACTGTTAGAGGCAGGGGTAAGACCGTCTTTTTGCATATATTAATAACACTTTGCGTCCCTATGGTATGAGTGAAATATCAACCTGAGCCCCTAAATTCTTTTCTTGGTTTTTTGTTAAGAAATCTAATAATTAAATTTATACTATATATAACAAATTATTAAAGTCTAAATTGTATATTAAATGTAAACTTTTTATACATACAATACAGAGACAAAACGTCATACCAACTTCGTAGAGTTGACGGAACTTACAGACTCGATAACAAAAGACCGTAACATACAATACAGAGACAAAACGTCATACGACCACAAGCAATTGTGGATTTTTACTGACGGGTGCACTTCGGGAAACTGATCCAGATATGAATGAATATAACCCCAGTGTATCTAATTACATATCTGCCACTTGGGTTATATTCATTCAGATAAATGAATATAACCCCAGTGGTAGATATGTAATTAGAGAGCTTTGGAATTTCAAGGAAAATCGAAGAGCTCCACTAGGGTTGTATTCATTCATATCAATCACTTCCTTATGTGCACCGCATCTTCTAGGAGGTTGTCAAGTGTTCTCGCCTTCGTAGTTGGTGTTTTGCGTATCTTTACATCCGCAGCCATTCTGTACAACAAAACACATTCAAACCAACAAAAATCAAACCAAAAAATCCATTCAACCCTAAACCCACAAGAATCTGTACAAACCACATTCAAACCAAAACACACAAGAATCTGTACAAAACACATTCTGTTGATACCCTAAACCCTAAACACATTCAAACCAAAACACATTCTGTACATCCGATCAGTTCTTAATACTCAGTTGATACCCTAAACCCAAAACACATTCAAACCAAAACACATTCTGTACAACAAAAATCAAACCAAAAAATCCATTCAACCCTAAACCCACAAGAATCTGTACAAACCACATTCAAACCAAAACACACAAGAATCTGTACAAAACACATTCTGTTGATACCCTAAACCCTAAACACATTCAAACCAAAACACATTCTGTACAACAAAACAAAACACATTCAAACCAAAATAACACTCTGTTTTGATGCATTTTGAACAAGAATCAAACCAAAAAATCCATTCAACCCTAAACCCACAAGAATCAAACCAAAAATCCATTCAACCCTAAACCCTAACCCCAAATAACACATTCAAATCATCAAATCAAATCCAAAATACCCAAATAACTGTTATCATCGAATCAAAATGAGGAACACATTCAATCAAAATGAGGAACACATCGAATCAATAACTGTTACCCAAATAACACAATCAAACACATTCAAAATGAGGAACCCAAAATCAACCCTCTGTTTTTCAAAATCAACCCAAAATCATCGATTGGAACCCAAAATCAAACCCAAAAACATCGAATGGAACCTAAAATCAAACCCAAAATCAACGCTCTGTTTTTTCACAATATAAACACATAAACACATCGAATGAAATCAACCCTCTGTTTTTTCAAAATCAACCCAAATCATCGAATGTAACCCAAAATCAACCCAAAATCATCGAATGGAACCCAACATCAAACCCAGAATCATCGCTCTGTTTTTTCACAATATAAACACATAAACACATCGAATGACCAATATGAGGATGAAGATGAACCTGATCTGTTCGATGAAGATGAAGATGATCTGTTCGATGTTCGATGAAGATGATGAAGATGATCTGTTGATCTCTTCGATGAAGATGATGATGATGATGATCTTGGGAGTTGGGAGAGGAGAGCTGTTGATGATGATGATATTGGGAGTTGGGAGCGACTGTTGATGATGATAATGAAACTGGTCTGCTTTAAGTGTAGATATTAAAGGGTGGGGGTATTATGGACTTTTCACAACTGGCAAACGGTCAAACTGACGGAAGACTGACGGCAGGGACTCATACTGTTATGAAATGAATACCACAGGGGCTCAGAATGCAAAAAATTGTTTTTAGGGGCTCAAGTTGATGTTTGGGACATACCACAGGGACGCAAATTGCATTTTACTCTATTTAATATCTAAACTGGCTGATGCAATATTTTTTTATAAATTATAGTGAGAAAACAATACATGTTAGGTGTATTTCTTGTTATTATTAATTTTAGCTACAAGTATTTATGTAAATCACACAAAACAACACATGATACATCCAATTTTCCTCTTTTTGATAGCCACAAAAAGGATTGGATCTTGATATCATCCACAACTTTGTCAATTGTCACTAGGTGTGTTCAAAAAACTCGTGGCTCGCAGCTCGCTCGAAACTCGCTCGAAAAAAGCTCGACTTGAAATTGGCTCGGTTGTAATCAAGCAAGCTCGGCTCGGTTTGTACACGAGCCGAGCTCGAGCTTGGCCTGGCTCGACTCGTGAGCTCCTGAGCTAGCTCGATAAGGTTTATATCCTTCATTTTTTTGTCCCACATCCCTTAGAAAACAAAAACTAAGGGAGTATCTCCCCTATAAAAAAATATAAAGACAATGTAAAAAGTAAATTAACTATTTATACTTGTATATTTAGCCATATGGTTAAATTAAATGGCAATTATGACCCTTAGTCTATCAAGAAATTCATTTTTAAGGGCTTTTTAAGTAGTAAATTTTGCGGTTCTTTGTTAGTTCGAGCTAGATCGAGCTGAGCCGAGCTAGCTCGAATTCTAACCGAGTCGAGCTCGAGCATCAAATCTCAGCTTGATTTGAAATTCGAGCTCGAACCGAGCCAGTTCGAATCGAGTTTGAGCCGAGCTCGAGCTGGGTCTAGCTTGGCATGACTCGGCTCGTTTACAACCCTAATTGTCACCCAGGCTCGCAAGAAGGCCCACTCGTTTCTTTCCTTCTAAAGAATTCAAGCTAATGTGTACGTAATAAGTGTTTTCACTTTCATTATGACGCTCAACCCCTAGACAGTCAAGAAATTGATGAGCAAAGGATATATTCATACTTACTTAAACGACGTTGTTTTAGTTAATTTTCACAAAACTATACCAAAAATAGTTATAAATTATCTTTTAAAACTTCACTTTTATGATAAATAGTTATTTACATAATATAAATAAGCAACATTTTGTTGCATTATGTTGTTGTATTATATCTTGTGTGATAATGTACACTTGTTCTGAACATAGGTATGATAATGTACATATGTGTACATACGTGTTAAGAATATGACTTGTTAATGTACATATATGTATATACGTGTTGAGACTGTTATGTACACATATGTAAAATACCGAACAATCATCTCAGATACTTGTTATACACATATGTACCATATTGAACAACCATATTATTAACTTCGTTTTTAGAAGTATATTATGAATGTACATATATGCACATTATAAATCGGACATATACACTTAAAGAAGATATCGGATGGAACAATATTTGTTAATGTACATATATATATACATACGTTTTTAAATTGTGAATACGTATAATAGATATATGTACATTCACTTCTACAGTGTTTTTAATCATATTCTAGATGAAACAATATATTATATAATGGTTATATTTTTTGGAATTAAAAAGTTAGCTAATTGGTGAGAGAAAAATTAGAGAGAGAATGTAATTAATTAATTATTTAATTAGAGAGAGAAGTAGTTAACAATTTACCTTTATACCCTTTTCATTTATCTTTTACATATAAATAATTATAATACTGCCATTATTAAAATTTCCAAGATCTAAACATAGATTAGTTCACATAATTCACTCTCAACCTAATGTTCACTCTAGAACCCCACCATATATAGGGTGGGGTTCTAGAGTGAACACTAATGTATTTACGAACTGAGTGAACAAATCTTAGCCATTGATTTACACACGTGGATAGCTAGGATTTCATCATCAAATCGTAAAATACACTAGTGTATTTCATCACCAAATCCTGGCCATTGATCTACACAAATGTATGGCCAGGATTAGTTCGCTCAGTTTGAAAACTACACTAGTGTTCACTCTTGAACCTAATCCTATATATATATATATATATATATATATATAGGGAAAGATAACTTGAAAACCAATGTGAGTTGAGAATACCGAAATAAACCCTATGTAACATTTTTATTTATTTTTTCTAAAGAAAACAGGGAAGGTAACATAAATGTACTTGAACATTTTGTATAAAAAAATGGAAAAAAAAACGCCTACTAATTTTTTTTAAATGTTCAAAATTTGTGTGTTAAATTTTTTGGACATAATATTATGTAACATGAAATTTTTAACATTTAAAAAAAAACTACTCGGTGTTTTTTGTGTTTCTATTATAAAAATGTTCAAATACATGTATATTACATTTCCTATTTTTTTAGAAAAAATAAAAATGTTACATGGGTTTTTTACAAAGGTTTCTTGAGCTTACACAACATAAGTGGATTTTCGATATGTGTGTGTGTATTGTAAAAAAAAAAAAAAAAAAAAAAAAAACTCTTAATGGTGGGTTTAAGAAAAAAAAAACGTTAAAAGGGCCATACCAGTTTAAGACTTTTGGATTCGTGGCTCAATTTATCAATGAAATTCGTAAAGGGCCGCTAAATTATTTTGAGAACCACAACTTGTGAAAGTATAATGAAAGTAACTCATACAACTGAATAAATTGAGGGGCGCTACTGAGCTAAAAGAAAATTTTGCGAATAGGTCCCTAATTTTTATCTCGCACATGGCATTTTTTTGTGGTTTTTGGAGACTACCCTACGCATTACGATATAAGAATCCATTGAATACCGGTGATTGATTGATAACAATTATGTCATTGTAAGCCCGCTACTCCAAAATAGGCATGCCAGATCCAAACGTCATATGATACAAACTGCTTCAAGCATAATAGTGATGGGATGTCCAAGACCAACATATACAATTAATACAAACTGCTTCAAGCATAATAGTGATGGGATCACTCCGCGTATATTGGCATTGTCATGCATCTAAATAGTTTTTTTTCCAAGACCAACATATACAATTAATACTACCTACCATTTCGAGAAACCCATATCTGGTTAAATGTGCCTCTAATAATCGTTGGATTTCACTTTCGTAATGCCTTCCTAGATTATTATTTTTTTCTAAAAAAAACTCAATCACACCTTTGCAAAACTTTTGTTGACATTCCATTACAGTACTTTCACCAATGTGCATATATTCATCGCATTGGTCAACACTTGTGTCGTATCCCAACTGACTCATGGCACATGTGCTGTACGGGTAGACATAGCATCGACAATTCGGATGAAATTCGGCACCTCATATGATATCGACGTCTAAATTAACTCTCAAGGTACACCAACTCTAAAGCAAAATAGTCGTTCCAAAGACGGACAACTCCTTCATGGTCTTCTTTCTATAGCCCGCGTAACTTTTCTTCTAGATCAGCCATTGTTCATAAGATAAGTATAGATACAAGAGCCAACTATTTACTTTTAATAGTTGTAGAATGCTACAAATAATGTTTAAAACATAATCAATGTGTTCAATTTAGAAAGCCAACAAAAGATTATCACATGTATGTTGTTATAGTTACTAGAAATGGTCGGGAACAACAAAAAAATCGAGAAATTGGTGTGTAAGACATCGTATTATTCCTTACACACATTAAATAACACTCTAAACACTATTTGGAGTGTTTGGAAGAATTGAGTTTTATGTTTAAATAACTCTTAAACGCTATTTGGAGTGTTTGGAAGAATTGAGTTTTGTGTTGGAAAGCAAACTTGCAAATCAATGAAAATTATCAATTTAGATTAGAGCATAATTTTGACTAATGAGAGTGACAAACTAGTTATAATTTATCTAAGGCTTAAAATAGTGAATTATATATAGAATGTTTTGTTCGATCAAAGGTCGTTGCAGATGCGCTCGACGATGACGGAATAGGCTGGATTAGTGTGCGAGGTTGGTCTGTCGGTCTCTTGTTTCATTCCTGAATCAACCTTTCATCCTAATTTGTTCTTTTCTTAATCCATTCGCCGTCTGGACGTCCTTCTCTCTTTCCGGTTTGCTTGTGGTCGTGCCGTAGTTGCCTGAGGTTATTCCCGGACCTTGATTTCTTAGTAGGTATGTCATCGGTCGCGGCTACGGTTGTAGTTTAGCTAGACCGTTACGAATCCTATTAACCTCTTAAAGCTTCGCGGTTGTGGCCTCATGGACATTAGGAATTCCGTTACCAAGTTCTTTGTTTTGAACCTTCTTGAAGGTTGTAATCCGTGGGATCTCAGGAAGTCATTGGAAGGTTTTGGGGATATAGTTGGGACGTTTGTGGCGAAGAAACGAGACAAGAATGGTTGCAGGTTTGGTTTTGCTAGTTTTAAAAGTGTTAAGGATAGACTAGAACTGGAGAATATGCTAAGGGGAGTCAAGATGGGCGACTACAAACTGAAGATTAATATCGCTAGGTTCGCCGTTGAGAACGCTGGGTTTTTGGATCAGCCTGAGGTTAAGGTTCAGGGTCCTAGGGTTGCCGGTGTTGCCGAGGACATAGAAGTTTTAAGTTTAGGGATTTCAGGAGCTATAGTGACGTGTTGGGGTCGTCCAAATGTGGTGGCGGTGAGAACAAAGATACGGAGGGGTATGCTGAGGGGGAGGAGAGGGAGGTGACCAAATTCATTGTCGCTCCGGACAGAACTGAAGCTTTCTCGGACATGTACGATGTAGCGGTGATCGGCAGAACGGTGAATCTGGAAACACTGGTGGATTTCGATAAGCTCCTGAGGATCGCGAAGGTTGCATACGTTAGAATTCAGTACTTGGGAGGCCTGACAATCCTCATCACATTCCTCGATAAATCAGCGACTAGTAATTTTTTGGAGGCAAAACAGTTATGGGAACCTTGGTTCTCTAAACTCGAATCTTGGAATGGTAAGTCCTTACATCTTGAAAGGGTGGCCTGGCTCAAGTTGAGTGGCACCCCTCTTCATCTTCTTGATCCCGATATTTTTAGCCAAATCGGAGCTCTCTTTGGGAAGGTTCTTCATGTTCCCAAAGGCCTGGAGGAGGAGCAGGATCTTTCAGTTTGCAGGGTGGGTGTTTTAGCTGGGGAAGCAAATAGAATCAAAGAGGTTGTCACGGTTAAATGGAAAAACAGACTCTTTAGAATTTGGGTTGAGGAAGAGCTTGATGATTGGATTCCGGACTGCCTGGGGGTCCCGGTGCGTTCCTTCTCTGATGTATCGTCTCCGATGGCGTCTTCTCCGGTGATCGAAAAGTCGTACTCCGGGAGCAAGGAATTCGAAGGAGCGGGGGGTGGTGGTGCTTCGGTTAACGAAGTGGATGGTTCCCATGCATGTGGACAGAGAAAATGGCGGTGCATGAGATGATGAGGTAGGTGAAGGGGTGTCTGATGAGCTGGAGGGTAATCTAAGGGACTTTGCTTCTGTGGGGCCCGGGTCTTTCATTAAAGATGATTCTTTTGTCAATTTGGGTTTTAATTTTAATGGTGATAATTCTAAACGGACCAGCAGGAGGCCCAATATTGGATCCAAGGCCAGGAAGTGCAAGGCCCAAGGTAGTAAAGAGGCCTCCCTGGTGGATCTAAGGCCGAAAAAAAGATCTAGGGGATGTTACGAGGATGTCGAACCAGGTTTTAGGTATGTGGGTTTTACCTCTAGATCTCATTATGCTTCTAAGGTGCAGTCTCAGTCAGACGGTGGAGAGGAGGGTGGTTTTGATCTAAACACTAGAGCAGCTTCGGTGGGTTCAGGTGACACTAGGGATGAGAATGTTGTTCGATTGGGGACGAAAGGAACTGGTTTTGATGCTGATTCATCTGATCCGACTGATCAAGCAAACAAGGAGGTTGAAGATACAATCGCGATTGGAGCCAAACTCGGTGTCGATCTCAGGAAACATGAAGCTTATGTCAGGAAATCCATTCTCAAACCAGGTATTAATGAGGTCCCATTATGAATTTCTTGTCTGTTAATATTAGAGGTATGGGGGGCGGCCAGAAGTCGAACTGGATTAGGGAGCTTAGGCGTGAACATGGTATTAATTTTGTGGCGATTCAGGAGACCAAACAAAATTGCTTATCTCGCTCTGAGATGTGTAAGTTTTGGGGGAAAGGGTCGTTTGGTATGGAAATTGTGGATTCTACAGGTCTGTCGGGGGGTTTGACCTGCTTATGGGACAACAATATTTTTAATATGACGGGATCCTCTAAGGATAAAAATTACATTCATGTTAGGGGTAATTTGACTGTTAGTGATGAGACTTTGAATGTTCTGAATGTTTATGCTCCGTAAGGGAATCATGCTAAAAAAGAGTTGTGGGACGTTTTGACTGCGCTGATTCTTAATAATGACGGTTTATGGGTAGTGGGAGGAGATTTTAACTCGGTTCGGACTCGGGAAGAAAGGAGAAACTGTTCCTTTAGACCAGAATGTGCTAATATTTTTAATTTGTTTATTTATGATGCTGGCCTTTTGGAGTATGATATGAGAGGTAGGGGTTTCACGTGGCGTTCGGAGAACGGGAAGAAGGTTAGCAAACTAGATAGATTCCTTGTTAATTCTGAATTTTTCAACACTTGGCCGGAAGCTCGTGTTCAGGCTCTGCCAAGGTTATGGTCGGATCATTGCCCTATTATTTTGCATTCAAAATCGGTGAATTTCGGGGGCCCGTCCTTTCCGTATTTTTAATTCGTGGCTGAGTAAACCAGGGTTCAAAGAGATGGTGGAAGAAGCGTGTAATTCTTTTATCGAGTCGGGGTGGCCTCCAGATGTGCATTTGATTAGAAAGCTCGGGTTTATTCGGTGTAAGATCAGAGAATGGCGAGACGCCATGATAAAAGAAGAAGGGGAAAAAGTGGGTTTGGCTAAAGAGGAAATGGAAACCTTAGAGTAGACTTTGGAATTGAGGGACTTGACGGAAGAAGAGGAATGGGTTTTATCGGAAAACAAAAAAATTATTGCTGAGGCTGAGCTCGCTAAAGTTATGCACCTCAAGCAAAGATCTCGATTAGATGGGCCAAAGATGGAGACGAAATTTCTAAATTCTTCCACTCTCAGATTAACTGCAGGAAAGCGCTTAACGTGATTCATGGTCTTAATGTTGGAGGGGTTTGGGTTTCTAAGCCCTCTCTTTTTAAAAAGCAGATTTTCAATTTTTTTAAGGCCAAGTTCGAGGAGGATTGTGAGGAGAGACCTCCCCTTGTATGCCCAGACATCAAAAGGATTACGGATAGTGATGCGTCTTGGTTGGAGTCCCAGTTTTCTGTGGAGGAAATTAGAAACGCCGTGTTTGATTGTGGGGATGATCGGGCTCCTGGCCCGGATGGGTTTAACTTCCGCTTTTTTAAGAGTTTTTGGGAGGTCTTCAAGGAGGATTTTGTGAGTCTTATGTCCTACTTCTTCGACACGGGTATAATTAACACGGGGTGTGGTCTTCCTTTATAGCGCTTATTCCCAAAAAACGAGATCATTTGGGTCTTAATGACTACAGGCCGATTAGTTTAGTTGGGGTGATCAACAAAGTTATCTCGAAAATTCTAGCTAACAGACTTAAAAAGGTGCTAGGGTCGGTTATTTCTAGCTCTCAGTCGGCTTTTTTGAGCGGTAGACTTATTTTGGACGGGGCCTTAATTATTAATGAAGTGTGCTCTTGGCTTAAAAAATGAAAAAAAAGGCGCTCCTGTTCAAAATAGATTTTGAAAAAGCCTATGACAACATCCATTGGAGTTTCGTGGTCGATGTATTTCGACAAATGAGGTTCGGGCCAAAGTGGTGCAAGTGGATCTTTGGAATCCTCTCGTCAGCGCGTGCTTCGGTTTTGGTTAATGGATCCCCCACGTTTGAATTCAAGTGTGGTAAAGGTATGAGGCAAGGGGATCCGATTTCTCCTTTCTTGTTTGTGGTGGTCATGGAGGCGTTTTCGTGCTTAATCGATAAGGTGGGTGAGGTTGGGGTGTTTACAGGGATTGACCTCCCTAACGATGGGCCGAGATTATCTCACTTATTTTTTGCCGACGATGCATTAATCATTGGGGATTGGGACGAGGAGAACGCGTTGAATATCGTCAGAATTTTGAGATGTTTCCACACATGTTCGGGCCTTAAAATTAATCTGGGGAAGTCTAGTTTGTTTGGTATTGGGGCAGGTAATGACGAAGTAGGGGCGATGGCTAATGTGGTCGGTTGTAGTTCGGACGCACTCCCGTTCAAGTATCATGGTCTAAAAGTTGGGGCTAATATGAATAGAGTCAATAACTGGAGGCCGGTTTTCAATATCTTTGAGTCTAGGCTTGCTTTATGGAAATCGTCCCTTTTATCGATGGGTGGGAGAGTCACGCTTATTCGGTCGGTGCTCGAGAGTCTCCCGACTTATTACTTCTCCCTTTATAAGGCTCCGTTGAAAATGGTCTCAGAATTGGAAAAGCTTTTTAAAAAATTTCTTTGGGGTGGCTCTAGTGAAGTGCACAAGATCAATTGGGTCGCGTGGGATAGAGTTGCTTCGCCCAAGAAAGACGGTGGTCTGGGAATTAGTAAGTTGATCAATGTTAATCGTGCTTTGTTATGCAAATGGGGGTGGAGGTATAAGAGTGAAAAAAACAACTTGTGGGTTAAAGTGGTGGATGCTATTCATCTTAGCGGATCGGGTTGGTCTTTTCTTCCGGATAAAAAAATCTTATGGTGGTGTTTGGCAGAGCTTGGTGTCCGTTTTTTATAAACCTTATGATGGTAACATTAGTCTTCGGAATTTGTTTAAGGGCGTCGTGGGTAGAGGTGATACTATTCTTTTCTGGCTCGATCCGTGACTCTATGAAACTCCGCTTAAGGTCCTTTTTCCAAACCTTTTTCTTTTGGAAGTGGTGAAGACTTGTTCTGTTCGGGATCGTATGCTTAGGGAGTGGCTTTGGAGACATGATCCAGAGACGGCCGATGAATCTAGGGAGTTGGCGGCCCTCCAAACGGCCTTATCTTCCTTCTCGTTGGGGAATTCGGATGACGGATGGAAGTGGTTAGGAGATCAATCAGGGATCTTTTCGGTGAAGTCGGCTAAAAAAATGTTGTTGTGCTCGGAGGAAAACAATGCTAGGTATGTCTTGGATTGGTGTAAATGGACCCCGAGTAAGTGTAATTTGTTCGTTTGGAGAGCGGAAATGAACAGAATACCCACTTATGACGCGCTTATCAAGAGGGGAGTGACGATCGGCGACGGGTTATGTGCGTTGTGCAAGTCTGAGGTCGAATCGGCGGAGCACATTTTCACTTCGTGTTGGTTCTCTTCGGTCTTGTGGTATAAGGTTAGTCAGTGGTGTCGCATCCCGCCTATTTTCGCATTCAAATTTAGAGACCTCTTGGAGGTTCATAAAGGGGGGCATATCAGATCCAGGATGAGATCGGTTGTCCAAGGCATCATCATAGTCTCGTTTTGGTGCTTGTGGTTAGCTCGGAACAGGGTCGTTTTTTCGTCGAAGGAAGCTAAGGTGGACGATGTTTTTAGTGAAATTAAATCTCTAGGATTTTTATGGTTTAGATATAGATCGAGGATCAATCATATCTCATGGTTGGATTGGTGTAATTTGAACTTGTTGTAAGGTTTTGTTGTTGGTCCCCGCTCGGTTTTCGGGCTTGGGTGTGTTTTAATGAAGTTCTCATTTCAAAAAATATATATATATATAGAATGTTTTGATGAAAATTTGACGGAAACAAATTTATTAGTCAGAAACTTGTAGTAATCGTATATGTCAACGATCCATCATTATGGTGATATTAAGTGACAAACAACCATTCATTACAATAAGTGACAAACAAGCATTCATTTCATTACAAGAACAAAACGCGTTACTAATTGACAAACGAGGCCCAAAACCATAATCAATGAAAAAAAAAAAAAAAAATTTTGAACGGCAAATTTAGGTCATTAACGAACCACTGAAGTATCATCATGTCATTAGCGGAACCACCCGATCATGTCAATCTCCACTAGGCAATAACACCTATTCAGAAGGAAACCTAATAAATTTGAAAAAGAAAACCCTTCTTGTAGGAATCGAACCCAGAATGATCTCTAAGCTTTACTCTATAACTTATAACATTTATAATGCAAACTCTTAAACCTAAACCCTTACATAATAAAAGTGCATACTTAGGCCAAAAATGTAAAAATCGATATATTTACATAGTATTAATAAAACACTATATATTGGTCCAAAATTATACCACACCCCTAATGAATCTTTCGACACCCTGATGAGTATACGAGTCGTATAAACATACAGGACTCGTATATCCTTCTTTTACATAAATTATATGACTCATGTACAAATAGATGAGTTGTACATCCTTTTTTTTACATGAAATATACCACTTATATACAATTATACAACTTGTATATTCTTTTTTCACTCTTTTTTCCCTTTTTTTACATGAAATATACCACTTATATACAATTATACAACTTGTATATTCTTTTTTCACATGAACTATAGGATTCGAATATAGACACTTCACCCAACAAACATATATACGACTTCTATACACATATACGAGTCGCATCTTAAATTTTAAAAGATCCAATTGAGTCTTTATTTAATAAATAGTCTCATAGTTATGTGTTTTTCTTTTCTTTATTATTATTATTATTTATTTATTTATTTGAAAAATCAACATACAAAACTTCCTCCCACTCTTCAACTACTCCTTACCCAAACAATCCACACTAATTACAAAATTGCCACTCTATATAACCCCCGCCCCCTCTAAAACGCCAAACATCCACCAGTTTTCTTACACATCTCATCTCCATATATAAAACCCCCAATCTTCCCCACCCTCTCTCCACCACCATCCACCACCCTCCCACCCCCTCCTACCACCACTCCTCTCCACCGTCTCTACCGTTAACAACCTCCTTCCAAAACAACCATCTGTGTCACCGGATCTATCATACTATCACCAGATTGTTACGAAACCCTAATTTTCATTTCATTTTGTTTCACACACTTTCTCTCTCTAGACTTTTCCGTATTGCCGATTTTCCTATTTTACCCCTGTGTTTACACCTAATTATGCTTTTACCCCTCCCTCTTTACTATAATATTACTACGAAACCCTAATTTTCATTTTGTTTCATACACTCTCTAAAACTTTTCCGTGTTCACGATTTTACTATTTTACCCTTACGTGTACACCTAATTACGCTTTTACCCCTCCCTGCTTACACGTAATTACGATTTTACCTCTGTTTTCCGACGCCGGCGATTCACACAGTTCACCGGAAACCGACGTCACCGGCTCAAATCGCTCAACATTTTCCGACGATTTTAAAACAATGAACGACAATCGTCCGTACGGATCATCACGAACGAAGCGAAAGGATCGAGAATCATCATTGTTTCCTTCGGCGAAACGGCCTCCACCACCGCCTCCTCCGCCGCGCGCGACGGTGAATACTTCCAGAACCATGACCGCAGCAACGAAACCTACAACAGAGATGAATATGATGACGTCATCTAACAAATTACTAGCAGGTTATATGGCGTATGAGTTTCTGACGAACGGAACAGTGTTAGGGCAGAAATTCGGTACCGATCGGTCTGAAACGACGGCGTTTAGCGGTAATGAGAGGTATGAGCAGATTACGAGTTTGTTGATGGTGAAAACGGAGGGTGGAGATCGGATTTCAGGCGTTGTGAATCCTACAGAGCTTCGTCGTTGGATTGAAATGTAATTTTTTTGTGAAATTAGGGTTCATGATGTGTTGAATGCAATAGAAGATTCTGGAAAAATATTTGTGGTTGATATTTTCTGTACTTGCAGTTGTGCGTGTTTGTTGTTGTTGTTGAAATGACGTCAAATTAACGGTTGACTGCATAAAAAGTGTGTGTGTGGTAGTTTTTAGTTTTAAATAAAATTCAAATTATTTTAAGTGGAAATTTGAAAACTAGGAGGTTGAGAGTGGCTATGGGTATGTCGTCGGGTATGGGATTAGTTTAAATATTATTTTAGGTTCGGGTGTTGGGTCGGTTATAATAATTTACACGTTGAGAGTGGATGTGTTGTCGAGTATGAGACTGGGTATGTGATTAATTTAAATACTTTTTAGGTTTGGTTGTCGGGTAGTGTTAATAAGTAACATGTTGAGAGCGGATGTGTTGTAGGGTATGGGACTGGGTATCTGACTAAGTTAAATATTTTCTTAGGTTAGGGTGTCGAGCAGTGGCGGATCCAGGAATTTTTTCCAAGGGGTTCACTTTTGTAAGTGTTCCAATATCATACATCCGAACATAAAAAATACGGGCCGGTTCGATGGTTCGCGTCGGGTTTGGCTCATCACATAATAAAAATACGATAAAATATTGAAAAAAACATCATCATGATAAATATAAAAACACGTAACATAAATAAGATGGTCTTTACGAATAAAAAAAAACATACCTTCAGTTGTTCCCTACGAGGTTTCATCTTTTAAAAACGTTGTATTACATTCTCGATCGAAACTTGTTGTAAGAGTCTCTTTCAATGTAGCAAATGCAAGTATCGTTCATGTATCCATCATCCATCCTATCGTTGATGATCCAATCATAATTTCAAATAGATTATAGTAATAGAGAATTGCAAGTCGTTATCTCAAAATCAATTCACCCAAAATCACTATGATATCAAAACTAATAGAGAATTACAAACTAATAGAGAATTCAATTCAATAACTTCTCATGGCAGAATACACTAAAAAGCCAATAATCAATCAAAAACTAAATTCATACTAATTGTAAAATCAATTTTATACGTCATCGATTGTAGAGTGCAAATTTGGATTTTTTGGAAACATAGTTAGTGATGGCGTCATCAAACAGAGACAAAATCATGAAAATATGAAAATTATAGAATTGAATTTGTTTAAATTTTTTGGAAACATAGTTAGTGATGACATCATCAAACTGAGACAAAATCATGAAAATATGAAAATTACAGAATTGAATTCGTTTAAATATCAATGTAAATTCATACTAATTCCAGTCTAGAGAAAGGGGTATAACTGAAATCAATAGTGACAACGACTTGCAAGATAATATCAATTTACCCAAAATCACAAATAAACATCATAAACTTTTAGAGAAAGGAGTATAAATGAACCTGAAAGCTTAAGAGAGTGATTGAGGGAAGGCTGAAGGGTTGCGGCTGCCGGCTGCGTGACTGCTCCGGCGAGTGGAGACGGTGGATGTGTGGCTGGACAGTTGAGAGACGATGGCTGTGTGTTTTGGTTTGAGAGTAAAAGGGAGAAGGGCAAAAGGCGACCAAGGAACTAAACCCTAAGTCCCTGATTTGTTTTTCACTTAAAAAATATAAAAAAAACGCAAAAAAGGAAAAAACACGGTTTAACAAGACTCGAACTCGCAACATCAAGGTAATCAACGCGGCCATTAACCAGTAAGCCACTCTTCACATTTGCTTGAAAGGTTCATCTACAAAATATTAAGGGGTTCCTTCAGAATATTCTATATACATTAACACTATAGATTACGGATCGAACGGGTTCCCGGGAACCCCCTAACTGAATGTAAATCCGCCCCTGGTGTCGAGACGGTGTTAATAACTAACACGTTCATGGTGGGTGTGTTTTTAGGTTTGATACCGGGTATGTGATTCATTTAAATATCTTTTTAGGTTCGATTGTCAACTAACATGTTGAGTGTGGATATTTTGCCAGGTATGAGACTTGGGATGTGATTAGTTTTAAATATTTTTTAGATTCGGGTGTCACGACTATATTAATTGAATTTTTTTTAACGAAAAAACTAATTAACATACCCTTAATTACTCGGATATATTCATCTCTTAAATAGAGTTAAAGTCATCTTAATCTTCACACCATGTATATTAGTATTTAAACCGAGTATTTTTTTAGTGTTAATATTAATATGCATTGTTTACAAAAGTTAATAAATAATATTAATGTAAAAAGATATGTATGATTATCTGCTTGTGGCTTTGTCTTTTACAATTAATGTGAGAGTGAATTGCATTTTATGATGCATTTTTGTGTGTGATGATTTTTTTTTCTCAATGGTAAGTGGAGTTACTGATTGGGCTTTTACATCAAATTTCAGTTGTCAGCACGAGATCCAGGTTTGAAATCGTGACAATCTGTTTAGGGTAATATCATTCGGCCCTTCAATCCACTCAACGTCGTACGCATACAGCAATAGATATCATTAGGCTCGAAAGTCAAACGCACGGCCCGTCCCAGGAGGAAACCACTCAACTAGTGGCTTGCGTAAAACCCCCTCACCCACTCCATTTTTGCATCAGGTGATGATCGAACTTGAGTCTTCACAGAAGAATCTAAGTCATCCTACCATTTGAGCTGGAGGTCATTGGCATTTATGCGAGTGATACTTGTTTTCAATTTTTTAAGTGTTTGCATCAACTAAAAGTTAAACCCGATAGGATTATATTTATGTGATATCGGAAAATGCTTCTTGGTGCGATGATAACACAAAGACTTATTGAGGTTTAGATATTTTTTATTCGGTTTATAACACTGATCTCTTATTCGTGGTGACATCGGCTATTAGACACGATAGTAAATGTGATAGATTTGAGTTACTTTGTGGTTGTTATGCACTCAAATTGATCATAAATTCGAAATAAATTATAACTTCTTTAAAATTATATATAGTAAAGAAAACCTAAAAAATAATAAAAACTAATTTTCACAAATAAGCTTTTTTATAAAACTAATCACCTTTTTTACATTAGCAAAACTTATAACAAAACTAATCCTACTTCTCTGTTTTATGGTAAACAACCCCATTTGTTTGCACATGTAATGTAATAAACTAAAAACTATAAAACATTCAAATATTTAAATGTTTAGTTTTATTGTTAAAAAATATTAATGAGGAACACCTCAACGATGAATAAACGAATGTAAAATATTTTTATCGAAGAAAAGGTTATATGTATGCATGTTGCGTTCTTTCTGAAAGGACTTAACATCCGACAACCCATGTATGATGTATCGATGTATATTTTACATTTACCAAAATAATTTATGTGGACATATTATTGTAAGTTAGCGAAAATAATATGTTCCATTTAAGATGTGACTTTTTAATAAAATATATTTCGCTGGTGGTAGCTAAAATTTAGTGGTGGATCTACAATTTTATTCTAACTAAGATGTATCCCGCCGCGTTGCGGCGGGCGAAGTAAGCTTTATTATGATAACGATTCATTAGGTTACATTATGTCCTTAATGAAATTCAAAATCAATCGGCCAGTAGATATTTGTTTTTTGTCGGGTGAGTTACTCGAGACGTAAGAAACCGGCTAAAACCGTAAAATCTCCCTGAAACAGAAACCTGTAGAACTTGCTAGACGCAAAGGCGCGCTTACCGCTTACACTAATTAAGTAGTTCAAATGTTCAAACTTTCAACCAATTACACAGTATCACAGTCATTCAGCGTTTCAAACTTGTATGAAGATGCACTAACTACTAAAACGCAAATACCCAGAATGAGAAACTTCATAAACTGAACTGAAACCTATGTTCCAAGGAGTCTAAGGTTCCAAATAACCAACGATCATCATTTTCAACCAGACATCTTCACATACATAGCACGTGCCCTAAACCGGCTAAAATCGTAAAATCTCACCAAAACAAATGTGTCCTTACAGTAATTCGGTTGTTCAAACTTCATAAACTGAATTGAAACCTATGTTCCAAGGAGTCTAAGGTTCCAAATAACCAACGATCATCATTTTCAATCAGACATCTTCACATACATAGCACGTGGCGTAAACCGGCTAAAACCGTAAAATCTCACCAAAACACAAAACTATGGAACTAATTAGATGCAAATGTGTCCTTACAGTAATTCGGTTGTTCAAATGTTCAATACTTGAACCAATTGCACAGCATCACACTTATTTAAACAGTTCAAACTCCTAATAAGATGCACTACCTACTAACATCTAATTGCACATAACGAATCAAAAATCGGTCCAATAAACAGCTTCAAAAGGTATTTTGACATCAGATCAGAGTAGATATGCATAGATTCAGTGAAGTTAGGTGTAACACCTCGAAAATTCACGTCCTATAATGTATTGACACGTGTCATAAGCTTGAACGTGTGAAATTTTATTTAGAGGGACTAAAGTTGACAAACATGGAAAGTATGTGAAAATAAGGGTTCAAAATGTCAACAAGGGATAAATATACTTTACAGTGACCCTACATGATGTTCATAACCTCAACCGAATAAATCATGGATCGTACGAAACCAATTGTGAAAGAAAGTGAGGAATTACAAACTACAGGGGTTAAATGTGTCAACATGTTTTAAAGGTATACCTCTGAGTGACCTTTTAGCGAACCCGAAGCTTTGTAATGCTTAATTATACTCACAAGAATGTGTGATAAAAAATTCACAAGGTTTCGTTAAGGTATGAGAAAGTTATGGCAATATTCGTATACGAGGGGTTAAAAACGTCAACGATTTAATTTCTCGCGATTTTTACGCAACCGACGAACGAACACGCAAACATCAACTACCGATCCTAATTTGCGTATTTTAGTATTAATATTATGCTCTACGATGCTTCCATGATGTTCGGGTGCGAAGACGGGCTTGTGGGCCTTGGGCCCAAGCCCACAAAACCTCCACTATATAAATAAAAAAAAAAATCATTTCACCATCTCTTTCTCTCTCTAAAACTCTCTCTACTCTCTCTCTCTCTATAAACTTTCCGGCGACTTTTCCGGCGACCGGTGATTTTTCCGGCGGCCGTTTTCCGGCCAAGAGTACACTTTTTCGACTATATCCGACGTTCCGGATCGCGTGGTGTGGTTAGTTTTAGCTAATTCTTAGCGGTTTGAGCTCTATGGCAACTCCGGCGACATTCCGGTCAAATTCCGGCGAGTCCGTTTTGAACTTTTGACTTTGCAGATGCTTCGATCGGGACTTTAGGAGCATTCCTGCACAGTTTCAAGAAATTCTATTCTCCGGCGAAATCTCGACTTTGATGTGTGCCATGTTCTACAAGCCATGCACACCACGTTAACAAGTCAAGGATAGTTGCATAGAATAGCTCTCATTAGCCAGTAGTATTATTATTAATTATTAATTTGCATGATTAGATAGTGGGATAGTGGTGATGGTTTTTTCTTAGTTGCAGTTAATCATTTTGTTTACTTAACATTGTAACCGTAAGGCTATATATAAGCCATAGATATTTAGATTATGGGAGGAATGAAAAGTTAGAGTTTATCTCAAAGTCTGATTCTTACTATTTTCTTTCAAGCTTCGATCTATTTTCTTTGGATCATTTGATTACGACTAGGTTCGTATCAATTGGTATCAGAGCCGCCGTGATCCCCCGTGAACAATGGCCGCTCAAACTTTATCCAAACACGAGTTGTTCGATCGAATCGAGTCAAGTATTGCTCGGATGATCGATATTCTCAAGAACCGACCTCGGTTACCACCACCAATTTCCGCCACCACACCAACAGCCATGTCACCCGCTTCCACCACACCGCCGACATATACACCCATCTCAGCACCAAAATCCACCACCTTTGGCCAACCTCCCGCCGCACCGAAACCATCCCCGCTACGAGTACCGAAAACCACACCAACACGACCATCATTACCGAAACCGTTTGCGTCAAGACCCAACCCAACACCAACACTAGCATTAACACTATGTCCTAAATGGAACATGGGTTTCACAAAGACTGCCTGGGAGATGAGTATAACAGGCATGCCACAATTTCACTGGAGTTCGAAGTGGTACAAAGAAGACTCAATCGAAAGTGTAGCCAAGCAACGTGAGTGGCGACCACCTTGGCACCCATCACGTCAATACATAGAGACCGCTCCTAACGTCGTTGTACGCCTCGAATGGCGACCACCGTGGAATTCGCTCATGTTATGCCCGGAATTTTCAACCTTGCGGACAAGGTTTCTTCAAGGGGAAGGGAATGATGTGTGCCATGTTCTACAAGCCATGCACACCACGTTCACAAGTCAAGGATAGTTGCATAGAATAGCTCTCATTAGCCAGTAGTATTATTATTAATTATTAATTTGCATGATTAGATAGTGGGATAGTGGTGATGGTTTTTTCTTAGTTGCAGTTAATCATTTTGTTTACTTAACATTGTAACCGTAAGGCTATATATAAGCCATAGATATTTAGATTATGGGAGGAATGAAAAGTTAGAGTTTATCTCAAAGTCTGATTCTTACTATTTTCTTTCAAGCTTCGATCTATTTTCTTTGGATCATTTGATTACGACTAGGTTCGTATCAGACTTCTGACATGATTCTGGCGAGTTCCAGCCATCAGTTTTCGATGAAAAATATATTTTTGGACTCCTAGTGACCTGTAGAGTCCATCGAACCACTTTCGACTCGGGTGAAAAATTTAAGTTCGGGACGCTCTCGGGCTCGACTTCTGACATGGTTCTGGCAATTTCCAGCCATCAGTTTTCGAAGAAAAATATATTTTTGGACTCCTAGTGACCTGTAGAGTCCATCGAACCACTTTCGACTCGGGTGAAAAATTTAAGTTCGGGACGCTCTCGGGCTCGGTTCAACTTGGTCAACAGGTCAAACGTGGTCAAAACTGGTCAAGGGGAAGTTTTGAGTCATGTTAGTGCCTCGGTTCAGTTTTGGGTTCGGTCAAACCTGGTCAACATCGGTCAAACGTGGTCAACTGCTGGTCAACGCAGTCAACACGAGGCTCGGTAAAATTTTTAACGATTCGAATTTTGTTATATTATGTGGGCATTAAACCCTTAAAAGGGTACCCTCTGATTCCCACTCTAACTAGGTCAAATGTCGGGTCAAACTTGTTTTTAAAAAATCAACAGAATGTGTAAATTACAATTTATGCATAATTAGCAATGTAGAACACATACAACCTGTTTGATCATTAATATAACTTGGTAATTAGTGTAAGAACATGTCTAAACATGTTCAACCCGACAATTTCCTGTTTAGACCCGGTTCGGAACCGAAAGTCGCATAGTTTGACTTATACTTCGACTCTCAGTTCTGACCCGTTATGGTATGTTTTAGAAATACCTTAGAGCTTCATTTGGACCAGGTTACATGCTAGTATAATCCTCTGTGATTATACACCTCGGATCATTAGTTATCCAATTAATATGCATGATTCCGTTAATTGCTCATATGTTGACCATTATGCCTTTTTTACCTTAAAACGTGATTTATGAAAATGTAAAAGAGTAGAAACCTTAACTACTGATATATAAACTTGTATGCAAAGTTTGACATCAGTTTGAGGTGTAGAATAAGAGTTATGCTCGTTAGCGTAAAAATTAAAGCTTTATGTTAATAAAACGGCGTAATTAGCGTATAGCCTAGTTAAGCCTACTTTTTGATACCAAATCTTTTACCCACTGATGTAATATATTATTTTGGGATTTTTAAAGATTTTTAATAAATTTTAGGCTGAGCATAACTTATAGTCGTAGGCTTAATCCGGTAATTGTCGGTTTTGCCCTTACGGGCTATAAAATGAGTTTTACATATCTAAACGACTCCAAACCTTTTGCTACTGATCTTAAATGATAAATAATTTATTTTAAGCCTTCTGGAATAGTAAAATATCAGCTTTATGTATCGAACCCGTAAACGGCTTTTAATCGCCTAATTAAGCGTTTTTAACGCATAGTATGTACTAAGAGTATTTTAAACATACCATGGGTGATACCTACTGATATTTGAGGCAAATTATAATATTTTAACAGTAAGCAAAGGTTGATAAACTCAGACTTCAGTTTTGAGCTTTTCGGCTTATGTGAAATTACCAAACTACCCCTACGGGGCACAGTTTGCGATTAAATTCATTTCGGGCATAATAAAAGACATCTTACTGATGTCACAACATATATGAAGCATATTAACTTAGGAAACCTGTAAATGACTCTCATTACTACCCGTTACGCTTATTACGCGTTCGGTTCGGTTTATGTAACTAGTTTACAAAAACTAGCCTAAACGGGTCAAACCTTATCGGTTTTATCTCAAAATCCAGAGTGTGCATGAAATACCCATATTAAACAAGTCTCTGAACTTGTAGGGTCTAAATCACATTCTATCCGGTCATCGCTTAATCGTGCGTACGAACCGTATCTTTGAAACTAGCCGGTCTAAGCTTAAGCTTAAATAAAAGATCCGTTAGGATTCTAATAGGTTATTTAAAAACCTTCGTTCCAGATTTAGGAGCCCAGTAAAAGCTATCTGTACTTGCTGATTTGATACGGCTGGGATTGAATTTATATTTAGCTCAGGTAAATACTTTTAACTTATTTTCCCTATACGGGCTTGGGGTACGGTATATAAAATACCGCTTGGTCGGGGCGTTGAATCTTTAATTGAATGAATGATAATTAAAGTATTGAGATGTCTCGTTTAATATTGTTTTGTTTGCTTAAAGCCTTTGGGGGGTTAATGACCGTGTCCCGGATATCCCTGGCATCATTTTACTAAATGGCCACGACCTTAGCACACAGGTGTAGGCGTACACCTGTCAGTGTCTCATAATTAAAGTGGTGTGTCTATTGATCTTTAACCCGGCTCGATCCGGGCTACTGAACGCATAAGGAACATGTAAATCCCTACAAGTATTATATTTAAATAATTATCCCAAGTTATAAAAGGTTAATTTTGCCTCTGTGCATTTTAATCAAATTATAAAACATTTATGCCATGTGCATCCAAACAAATTTTAAATCATTTTCAAAATGAGTCGGTTGATTGTATTTACCAGTGTAAACTGACGTATTTTCCAAAAAGGCTAAGTGCAGGTACTAATCGGAATTGGCTGGCTACTCCTAGCATCATTAAAGAGTCTCGCAAGCTTAGATGCCTAAAGTCTGTTGAACTATTGTTTCCATTTTATTTTCGATCCGTCTGTGGATAAACAATCGACAGTTGTGATATATGATATTACAATATTATATTCGGTTGAATTATATCTTTTAAATTGCTTCCGCTGTGCATATTAAATATTGTGTTGTTTGACTATGATGTTGCCAACCACGTCACGATACTCCCCACCGGGCCCACCGGTGACCCGTGGAAATTTGGGGTGTGACATTAGGTTAGATGCGATACCTTGTACTGTTGACTTGTTGACCCGGTGCGAAACCCGAACCATGTCTGACCCGAGTAGAACCTGAACCGAACCAAACCAAACTGAGTTGAACCGTGTCACCTGAATCTAAGCCGGACTTGACTGAACCGAACGTATCTGAGATGGAGTCGCCTGTTAGCACAGCTACCACCACTGCCCTGTCCCCACTGTCGCCGGCGACTCTCCGCCGTGACCGGACTCCACCCAGTCATTGGCGACCACCACAATTAGCAAAAACCCCAAAAATCAGTTTTATGTAAAACAAACAAAACTTTCTAAGGCTTAAATAGAAACGACACTTACCGTATACATCACGGCTTCCGGAGTTCCGAGGCACCACCGTCGCCGTCAACCATAACCAGCGTCAACATCATCATCTTCGATCATGTTCATAGCGAAACATCATCTTCAGCCGTCATCGTCAGAGAAGCAAGGAGGGTGTCGGAGAGTGGTTGTGGTTGTCGAAAATGATGGCGGAGTTGGCCGGAACCTCGATCTCCGGTCGTCCGAGCGGCGTGAGAGAGTGAGAAAAGGGTGTGGGTGTATGGGTGAGTGATTCGCCGGAGAAAAATGTGGCGCCGGAGCTCCGATCTCCGGTCGTCGGTCAAGACACGAGAGAGAGAGAGGGGGTCTGCTTGTTGTGTGCGTGAATATTGTTTAGGTTTTCAAAGTGTGGATTGATGGTGTTTAAACCCTAAAATGCCTATAAGTGTAAAAATAAAAGAAAGGAAACTTGAGTGGTGAAAAAGCCAAGAGTGACAAAGACACTAGCGTAAAGTAGTGTTGTAAATTGATATATATAATAATATGCTATTTTTTATAAGAGTTAATTGCCAAAATCGTCCCTGAGGTTTGGGCACGTTTGTCATTTTCGTTCAAAATGACACTTTTGTACCAAATTGCCCCCAACGTTTGTAACTTTTGGCCATTTTCATCCAAACCACTAACTTAGTTTATTTTTTCTGTTAAATTGATGATATTTGGATGAAACTGGCAAATATAAAACCACAGGGACGATTTTGGCAATTTACTCAAACCCTTTTTAATTTCTTTTACTTAATTATTTTTGTTACATATATAATAAAAAAAATATACATGGAGTTTTTAGAAAAAAAAATTAATAGTTTTGTCACATAATTTTTATAAATTTCCATCCAAATCACTAACTCGGTTTATTTTTTCTGTTAAGGTGAAGGATGTTTTAAATTTTATAAACTAAGACATATATTAATTTACAGCTTTTTTATATAAATCAGCTCTATAAAGAGAAAACGTCAATGGTGTGCAACACATAACAATCGATTACAACTTTTAGTATTTATCAGTTGTAGAGATAGAAAAAAATGGTAAAACGTTACATATTTTTTAAATGTGTTGAGCACTTAGGAAATATGTTGGTAGAAATAAAATATTTCGTTAATTAAGATTATGAGGGTAACTAACTAATACTTATTCTGAGTGGCTTGAGTAAAGAAACTTTGGTTCATAGCATTATAATTACAATTTGGTGTGTAATTTTAAGGTTTGGTAACGATACGTTGTTTGATAGGGGGCACTGGCTTCTGTTTTTCCTTAGGAGCGAATTTAAAAGAGTAGATGATGAATTACAAACTTGGTACATATGATAAGATTTTTTTTATTTGACATTTTTCAATAAGGTCACCAGCATTTTAGTTTTATAAAATTTAGAGGTTTAAGTAGATTTTATTTTTATAAAACTGATCTATATAAAAAATTAGAATTTAATTTCTGTCTTAGTTTATAAACATCCTTCGCCTTGATAGAAAAATTAACTTAGTTAGTGGTTGGATGAAAATTTATAAAAATTATGTGACAAAGCTATTATTTTTTTTCATATAAAAATTGCATGTATATTATTTTTTTTATTATATATGTAACAAAATTAATTAATTAAATAAAAGAAATTTAAAAGAGTTTAAGTAAATTGCCAAAATCGTCCCTGTGGTTTTATATTTGCCAGTTTCATCCAAATATCCTCAACTTAACAGAAAAAATAAACTAAGTTAGTGGTTTGGATGAAAATGGCAAACCTGTCCAAACCTCAGAGACGATTTTGGCCATTAACTCTTTTTATAAAGGAAAATTGGTTTTTAATAAACCAACCTTTGTCCCGTTGGTAAATAATAATCTTACCTACGTAATTGATATACAATAATCCTACCTATCAACATGTTGGTATTCAATGAACTTTCGTTAATTTTTTTTAACTGAAGTTAGTTTTTTAAGTTTTATTTATTACACAAACAGTCCATGTAGTTGTAATTTACTAGTTTTAACTATTTTATAACATTTAATTACATGGCCCTTGACTTTTTTTGTTTTACAAAATAGTTAAAACTAGTAAATTATAACTACAGTGACTGTTTGTGTAATAAATAAAACTTAAAAACTAACTTCAGTTAAAAAAAATTAACGGAAGTTCATTAAGAACCAACATGTTGATAGGTAGGATTATTGTATACAAATTACGTAGGTATGATTATTATTTACCAATGGGGCAAAGGTTGGTTTATTAAAAACCAATTTTCCTTTTATAAATTCTCTATAGTTCTTACTATTTTTTTCTAAATTCTATAAAGTTCTCACTATTTTTTCCCAAACGCACTATAGGTTCTTAGGACCCACAAATATGAGTTGTATCGCCACTGCTAAAATTTATTAATATTCGTGCTCATGGCGGCGAGTCGAGCATTTAAAAGTGAACATATGGCTAAAATAATAATATATGCAGTCCCCCACACGCATGTACTAAGTATGTCACGAATAGGAATAATTCAAAAGCATTGAATAACTTATATTTAAATACATATTCTATCATATATATATGAAGAAAAAAATATTATATATTATTATAATTATAGATAGAAATAAAAATAATCACATATGCATAAAAACATGTATACATGAAAACTGATACATTGGTCTTTGGTATGTGCGATGTCGATGAAGAGTCATCGAATCATCTCCTTTTAACATACTCTTTTGCAAAGAGTGTTAGGAGAGATGTTTGTAGATGGTGCAAAATAGCAGGGGCGGATGTAAAGAGGAACAAGGGGTAGCCTCCGCTACCGCTTGGTCCGAAAATTTTTGACGTTTTTAGTGTAAATTTTGGAAAAATTTGACGTTTTTTCGATTTTGTTACCGCTTATTTATAAAACGTTACCGCTTGGTCGGAATCCTAGATCCGCCACTGCAAAATAGAGAAGGTTTTAGAAGTTTCAACACATCTTATAATCACTGATCTTCGGAAAAAGGAACACAATCTATTTTCTTGGCAATGCTATGGTTCATTTGGAAGGCGAAAAATAATAAAATTTTTCTGAATGATTCTAGATCAGTAACAAAGGTGGTAGAAGAAATAAGGCCTCTCGTGTTCCCAGTTTCATAACCGCAATGTGATGTTCAGTGGGCGTAAGGCTGGTGTGGGACGGGTAACTCACAGTCACGGTATCATTACACATAGTTTTTTTTTTTTTTTTTTTAATTTTAATTAACGATCACATTACAAATTATTTAGATGGTATTTTCTATTCAATATATCCTTTCATATCACCTTTATAATTTTTTAAGAATAAAACACAATCTGAATAGAATATTTCTTTCTCTGTGAATAAAGGTAAGAACTATTTAAGATATCTTAAGCTTCAAAGCCGCAATTCCTAGGCTACTTTTATTTAAGTTGGTAAAAATCCAAAGATTAGATTGTTCATATACTTTTACTATTAAACTACATCTAGTTATATTTTATGTTAGAATTTGAACTCTGGATTTCTCTTCAAAAACAAGAACCTCCATCGTCCGGTCAAAACTAGAATCACAAAAATATTTACTTAATTAATAAATTCTTTGATTATACGCTTACTCGATCTACAACCTTCATCAACTTTGGCAAAAGCTGCAGCCTCAAATTTTGCAAATAAAGTCTTGGCCATCACATGACCATCATTGTAGTTCGTGGAATTCTTAAAAATGAACAATGTTAAATGGTGAAAGATAAGGTGGTACATTTATTTTAACATAAATTTTTTTTACTCCTTGTGGTCATATGGGCAATCTCTAATTAGCCTAATTATTTTAATAAAACATCCGTATTCATAGAAATTTGAAGTTTAGTGCCGATAACACACAAACAATATTCCGTATTCACATCAAATACTAAAATAATAAATTTAGCATAGTATTAATTGACTTAATATTATAGGAAACCAACATATTTTGCTATTTTTTACGAAAAAACCCAATTTGCTATATTAAAAATTCTAAACTTATCTAAAATAAAAACGCAATTTGCTAATATTAAAAATTCTAAACTTATCTAAAATGTAGGTACTTTTAAAGTAGAGTTAAATGCCATTTTAGTCCCTGTGGTTTGGGCCATTTTGCCAGTTTAGTCCAAAGGTTTCATTTTTAACCTGTGGGTCCAAAAAGGTTTCACAGTTGCTATTTTAGTCCACTGGGTTAACTTCATCCGTTTTTTCTGTTAACGAGAAGGCCAATTCGGTCATTTTATATGGCTGAATTGCCCTTTTAGTTAACAGAATTACATACAAAATGACCAAATTGGCCTTCTCGTTAACAGAAAAAATGGATGATTTTAACCCAGTGGACTAAAATGGCAACTGTGAAACCTTTTTGGACCCACAGGTTAAAAATGAAACCTTTGGACTAAACTGGCAAAATAGCTCAAACCACAGAGACTAAAATGGCATTTAACTCTTTAAAGTAACAATATGTTACTCTTTAAAACTAGTAAAAGTTGATGAAATGACATTCAATTTTTTTTATAAAAAAAAATGCCATCTTATTTTGACAAATTTATGAGTAAACAATGTCATCCCACACTGTAGATGTTAAGGGGGTGTCTTACTCTAAAACTCAGTGTTGCAAAAATCACGATTACTCGGTGATTAATCGCCGACTAGTCGCTAGTCGGCCTCCTACCAAGTAATTTTTCACTAATCAGTCAAAAAATTGCTAGTCGGTCCAAGCCGCCCTAGTTGGCCCATTTGAAATCCCTTACAAAATAGGCCCAAGATTACAACTTTAGCCCATTTTCCTTATCCCTTACCCTAATATGATGAAGAATTTGAGTCGGAGAAAGAGGATGAAGTAGACGAGCAGATTGAATACGAGTCGGATGGTGTTGAAATCATTGAACACTACGGGGATGACGATTACATTTGAGCTATTTGTTAATGTTTGAATTTTAAGTACCGAGACTTGTTATGTTATGACTTATATGTAAGTTTAGTTTGTATTTTGAACTACTTTTACCTTTTTAAGTATTATATTGATATGGATATGTGAGAATATATATACATATTTATAAAAATAACAAAATTTACATATAAAGTTCCGATCCGATTAATCCCGAGTAATCCTGAGTAGTCGCTAGTCCCCACCTCACCGGCCGACTAGCGACTAGCGAGTTCTCCAACCTTGCTAAAACTTACGTGGCGGTGATGTGACGTGATAAAGTTCTTTTGTGCTTTATCCCACACCGGGTAGCCTTAGACCATGTGTAGTGGTGGAACAAAATAATGCCCCCACCATGGGGCATTATTCGACACGTGTCATCCCAGTCAGACCATGTGTAGTGGTGAAGAAATATAATGCCCCCACCATGGGGCATTATCCGACACGTGTCATCCCAGTCAGCATGGGGCATTATAGCATAAAATGGTGTAGTGGGGCGTTATTCCAATAACGCCCATATTATTTTTAATGCAAAAAAAAAAAAAATCAAAAGTGATTGTCAGACATGTGGGGAACACTAATTGGCTAGTCAAACCTTGATTGGCATTATTCAAAAGTGGTCAGACATGTTTGAGCGTTTTAATTAAAACGCGACACTCAATTTTTTTCGAAAATAACGCCCGGTAACGCCCTGTGTAATGGCGGCCGGGGCGTTATGAGGCGTTTTTTTTGAAAAATTTTTAAAAATCACGCCCCACTACGGGTGGTCTCAGCATGGGACATTATTGCAAAAATGGTGTAGTGGGGCATTATTCCAATAATGCCCATATTATTTTTAATGAAAAAAAAAAAAACACACGAAATACAACCATTTTCAAAAGTTGTCAGAGACATGTGGGTAAGTGATTGGTGGGTCAACAATTCCACAAACCAATTCAGCGTTTTAATTATAACTCCAACAACAAATTTTTCAAAAAAAAAAAAACGCCGGACAACGCCGGGTGTAATGGGGTGGGGGGCGTTTTGGGGCGTTTTTTTCAATTTTTTTTAAAAATACCGCCCCACTACGGGTGCTCTTATAGCAAAAATAGACTTAGTGACTTTTCACATTATTTTAAGTTTTAACATGTTTAGAGATCTAATAAACAGAAAACAGGATAGGGTTCTTTTACTAAAAGTTAAAAGTTTGTGGGATTGTTATGAGAAAGTCTTGTTAATTTTAGTTTTCTACACACGATTAAAAGGTATATAGTATACTATACATTCAAACTTGACCTAAATTAAAAATAAAGCTGTGTATAAATACACTCAAATTGTCACCTGCATAAAAATGTATATCAGACTCGACATCAGAAAACAAATAAGCAACTCAAAATTGCACAAACTTATAGAAATAACTTAAGTTCAGACTTGCACATTACATATGAAATGTAAAAACATTTCATGGAACAGCAACAAAAACAACTTAAATACATATTACACAAACTCAAGAACAACGAACAATAATACTTAACACAGGTACTTCCAATATGCAGGGCGATCTCTCGATATAAGCAGAGCTCGTGATCCCATATAATCAAACGTCGGACAGTATAAGTTATCCGGCCCAATAGTCTCTCTAACCCTTTCACCACTTGCATTATCACTCGTTAACGGTTTCGACCCATCATCCTTCAATGCATCAAACACAAACAACCCTGAGCCACACACACCCATGGCTACATCCGAGTTGGCCCAAACTTGTGTTATGGCCTTGTAATGTGGGTGTGAGTTAGATTCGGGTAAAATGTAGGTGGTAAAAAGCTTCTGTTTGCGCAAAGAAAACTGTTGGATTTGAGCGGTTGATGGGAGTTTTCTAGCAGATGATGAGGAGCTGCTGCATCCGAGATAGATGGAGTCACCACGTGAGAAAACTGAGTGGGCAGTGGTGCCGTATTTGGGAATCTTGAGACCGATTCCTGATGGATGACGGAAATCTAGTATGTTTATGGAATCTGATGTGCAGAATACACCGTCATTCCCTTCTGCTTCTGATGAACTGACTCTGTATTGCAAAATATTACATACATTTATTACATATACATATGCCTAGGCCTGCAAACGTACCAAACGTTCGGCTGGAAGTTCGTTTGTCTTCGTTCGTTTATTAAACAAACGAACACGAACAAGAAATTCCATTCATTTAGTTAAATGAACGAACATGAACAGAGACTACGTTCGTTCGTCTATGTTCGTGAACGTTCAGTAGCATATTCGTTTATGTTTGATAGTTCATTAGTGTTTTTAGTTTTTATATTTTATTTAAGTACTTCAGAATTCCGACATATAAAATATTTAATAAGTGTCGGTGTGTTATATATTTTGTTCATTGACGCTTGTTTGTATTCATTTGTGTTCATCGACGTTCGTTTTCGTTTGTTGCCTACACTTAACAAACGAACACAAACACGTTCATTTCCTTAACAAACGAACACGAACGTAAAATCTCGTTCGGTAAGTGTTTATGAACAGTTTGTGAGCACATATATTTCTTAACAAACGAACAAGGTGTTGTTCATGTTCGTTCGGTTTGTTTGCAGCCCTATATACATATACATATCTATACACACACACACTAGATGATCTAATAAGAAGAGTAGACCATATAAAAAAAATCTATAGATTTACCTTTGGCGAACTCCTCCACCAAGCTCAGCATCAGTATTATTCACATGAAGTGCTGTAATCTTTTTACCATTAGAAGAAACCGAAAGTAGTGGTTCAGGGGTAAGAGACCCGACATCCCACAAAGAAACACTCTCTGTCTCCGCCAAAACCACCTTTCCCCGGTTTCTCCATTGCAACGGGCTCGAATTATCCATTTCCAAAACAAAACTCTGCACGTCCCACTTCATTATATGCTCTCCATCGCGGATATCGTATATCCTAACACCTTTCTGGTTACTAGCCGTTGAAACAATAAGCGGACCGCAAGGTTTATACCACCATTGTCGGTTTTCTGGTGTCAGATTCGTTAAATCATGTCTTCTGTTTAGAACATTGTTGGGTAATGGAGCAAGTGCTGTTCTTGTGTTTGTGACTCCATCTTCTATGTGAAATGATTTTACTTCTTTAGTGTAAAAGTCCCATGAACAAAAGCCAGAATCCATGCTGTTTCCCGCAGATGCAGCCACAACGAATCTTCCAGAACAACCGTCTACACCCGGTGCGCGAACGACCCAACAATCTCTCCATAGATTCGGTGAAATTGCAGCTGGAGCGTTGTATACGGATTTCTCCTGAAATAACCCCGGTTGTTGCATAAAGTTATAAAATAGTGTATTGTGACAGAAAGACGCTAGAGATAGCAAAATGGGCGAGTGGGACCGATTGCGGTTAGGGAAGGGATCGGTACAGTACCCGTATTTGAACATAACTGGATACCGGTATGGGTATGAGTAGGGGTACATGTATTTGAGAAAAATTCCCATCCCTCGTTGCGGTAATTTTGGTACAGGTTGAAACGAATCGGGTTGGCCCCAAGCACCTTTTTGTCCATCTTTTACAGAAAATACATTAAATATGACTACATCAACTATATACCATGATAGTAAAAGTTTCAAATTAAGAGAATTTAAGAATATGCTTGCATTAAAATCTGACTTTCAATCTGTGTGTCTCATTCCCTTTTTAGCAAAACTTTAAAACTTGACCCCTATGATCTGTTGGAGATGAACTTGTTCATTAAAACTTGAAGTCACAATGTTTGGCAAAAACCTGTTATGAATTTAATTCTCTAGTTATTTATGCAAACATAATCATATTTGCAAGAAGTTGTTTAAAAAATTGATTATCAATAGAAATCACGTTTAAATATGCCATCTACAACTAATGCAGCATGCTAACATATAATAAAGATCATCATTTAGTACCTCAGAGTTGGCAACATCATAGAACGTGCATGAACCGTCATCATGAGCAAGCAAAACCGACTCTCCTTCTGATACAAACCATCCACCAGTAGAAGCCTTGTGCCCGATCTCGTTCAACTGGTTATTGAAACTATCGTCTATCTCCTCTACATAGAGCATAACTGCCTTGTTTTCCTCTTCATCGCAATCTTCAAGTGTTTCATTAGCAGTGAGCATTGTCTCAACGTTACATTTGCCGATGTAAGTGTTTGAAGAATCACGTCCTCTTGAATTTACATTTTCATCCGTTTCTTGAACTTCACATATCTCCGAACCACCCCTGACTGTAACTTTCGACTCCCCTTTACTCAACGAGTCTGATATCAAAGGTGCTATACATTTCTCATCAACCGTACTTGACAGCTTACCCTCCGGTTTTGTTTCAGTAACAGCTAAACCAGCCTCGGTTTTGATAGCTTCGTGGGTCCCGGCAGGTGCTTTTAGTGTTGACCGGTCTCTGAGTAACTTATGGTGAGGAAAGAACCTTGCTTCTAGTTCATCGGTATTCAATCCTTTCGCTGAACTTTTTCTATCACTCAACTCCTTAATCGGACTATTCTTTTTTGTCGCAGAAACCTGCAGACTTTCACCCTTTTTCTCCTCACCGCTTCCACCGCTCACAACATCACCCATCGCCTTCTCGATCCCCGCGACAGTTTCTTGAATATCCGAAAGCATCACTTTCGATGCATCTGGATTATTCAAATCCAGCATTTCCTTCGTCCTCTTAATATCAGACGCTATCCTCTTCACTTTCTCTTCTAAAAACGCAAGCTTCCCATGTAGTTTACTCGGATACTTCACACTCGATCGTGAACTTGTAACATCTTCACTTCCGCCCTTCTCTTTCACACCATCTGAACCACTCCCTCTACTTAATTTACCAACACTCAAACGAGCATCATTCTCTTCGGTTTCAACCACATTACTAGACTTCAAACCACCAGATTTCGACTTAAACTTCTCAAACAGCTTAACACTTTCCGAAACTTTCATAACCGAATCAGGATTAGATTCGACCGTGTTCAAACTCTCCGCATGCGAAACAATCTCATTTTCACTGTCATTTCTAGTTGAACCTATTGAAACCCTAGCATTTTGAATTTTCAACGGTTTCGGCTTCAGTTCTTTCAAAATCTCACTGTTTTTATTCTCAGAACCAGATTTACAATCAGGCAACTTTGAAACCCTAGAAACCCTAGCAGACCTATCAACACTAACACTTCTTTGAGTTCTCTCATTTCGATCAACCGAAACCCTAGAAACCCTAGTTTTACGAATCTCTGCCACAATATTATTATTAAAATCACAAGGACTAGAGCTTCTACCTTTTGCAGCCACATTACTCGACCACCTGGCTCGCGGCTCGGCTCCATCCTTCTCGGCTCGAGCCATCGCAGGCACAATCGGCTTCGCAGACTTAGCCGCAGCAGCACGAATCCTCGAAGTCGATCTGCAACTGCTACCGTTACCATTTTCTTTTCCGGCGGGAATGTTCACGGAAGTTCTGTTTCGGCAGATGATTCGTTCGGATACCGGAGTTGTGCTTCTGTGTGTTTTTGGTGGTGGATTGGTGGTGGTTTTTGGTGGTGCGACGGTGGCGGTGGCAGTCGATTGTTTTGGCCGGCGTACGGCGGATGATGACATCGTGGATTGAGTGGTTTATTGTAAATTTTGTGAAGGATTTGGAGTGGATTTTGGTGTTTTTAGGGTTTTGAAGGGGATGAAGTTTGAGCGGGAAAATGTGTTTGGATTTGGATTTTGAAAATTTGGATGTACAGGGTGGGTGCTGGTTTGGCAGTTTTGGATGATGACGTGTTGTTATAGTGGTTGTATGACGTGGCTTTTTTTTAAAGTATTTTTTTTGGGTATGCAAGATGGTTTGTGGTTGTTGGTATGTATGATAGATGCATGTTATACGTGACAAGTGATGATGGTCATAAATAATACTCATTTATTACCATTCATCTAAGTTGTAACATTAGAATATGGGTACGTAGGGGTTTGGGTTGCGGGTATTGCTTAACACGTGGCGAGATAAGATCCACAAACTAATACTCAAAAACTAGGGATGTGGTGGTGCGTCACTTAGTTGGACGTGGCCAGCCACGTGAATTTTTTTTTTAACTATTTCAAATTTCATTTAATAAAGATAACACACTAATTAAAATAAAAGATTACATAGAATATTTTTAAAAACTACAAAGAAAATTAAACAAAAAACTACATAATATTATAAACATCATAAAAAATTAATATCAAAACTTAAAACAATAATATTGTAAACATTAAATAGGTTATATTAAAAAATACCATGAATCGGATTTTGTGATTCGTCGATCCAACATCTTGTCAAAGTAACTTCTTCTTGAAGTGTTCATTTTATTTGTGTTCGTTGAGCGACCGCTAATGCTTTCTCTTCATCGGTTTTTTTCTTGTGGCTTCTATTTTTGGTCGTTTTTTATAACGAACCACCAACGTCTTGCGGTTGAGTTTCGAGCACGGATTCAGGTTGGGATAAGGTAACTGGTATTTGTTATTGCGACATTGGAATAGACGAGTCGTCGTATGGAAAGTTTGTGTATACACGGTTTCCTATATACGATGCGATTCCAGCTAGATCAGGACACAGTGAGTATATTAAATCGTGTTTCGATTGTTGTGGATGGACATGGGTAATGGGTATTTGTTGATGATGCGGTGGATGGTTTAGTGGCAGGCTAGGGTTCGGGTTTTCTTGGTATCCAAACGGGTTGTTTAGGTCGTAGCCGCGGTTATAAGGATGCATTGTAGGATGTTGAGGGTTGATTTTATAAAAACTAAATAGATATGGTAGAAGAAGTAGAAAAGTGGTAAAATTGTAAAAAAATGGTGAGTATTTATATATTGGTTTAATATGTAAATATTTTTTTAAACTAGCCGTTTGGCAACGGCTACTTTGAACCAGCCAACCACAGCCCGCCATGTCACCCAGCCCTCCGCCCCACGCCAGACACAATCTCCACGCCAAGCGGGCAACGTCAAGCCCAACGCTGAGCCGGGGTGGTGTAGCCGGCGTTAAACCCCCTTCAACGCCAAAACCAACGCCCCACCTCCCCATCGTCTTATACTCTTATCAGAGGGTCATACTCACATCTTGAGGATGAGTCTACCTTTTTTTTTATTTTTTAAAACTACATAACTTAATAATTAAAACAATCTTTGAAGATTGACCTTGTGTTGTATGAATTCATGGCAAAAGTTGAAGAGTTTTTAAAAAAGTTGTAAAGATTTTATAAAAGAAGAAGAGAGTTTGGTGGAGATTATGTTGAAAATGGATAAGATATTTGGTTTATTTATAAAGAATAAATAATTTTTTATGTAATATAGTCGTTCATCAATGGCACATTTTTTAAAATTTGAAATGTTGTGCGCATCTTGGAGAGGACGATGGGAACAGGACAAAGCAGGGGCGGTGTGGACATGCCTTCACGGGGCTCGACGGCCCTCCGTTGTCCCCCACACCAAATAGCTTTATTAGTTTAAGAACAAAATGAAGTCAAAATAATGTTAGTTTTTTAAATATGAATGAGTAGAAATATTTTTTTAGTACCGGCTCACAAGGTTTTAAACAAGTTTATAAGACTATATGTTGTGATTCAGGTGATCACCAGGATTCATCCTGTAATGTTGTTCTACTTGGCGCTCCCCCTTTGTACTGATTAAAGCCACTTCTGAAGCCTCATGACACTATTGTGGTCCATGTAAGCAGTGGCTTCAGCGATTTTTTTTATTATTTTATTTTATATTTACTCTTTCTAAAATTGTAAACCAATATTAATATAAAACTATCTTTTATAAAATATCACTTTAAAATAAAAGGACTGCAAGCAACAAATAACACTAGTCTAGTACAACATCATTGGGTCATCAAGCCAACAAATGCTCGACCAACTCATGGCAAAGGTTTTCGTGTGTCTCACAGTTCTTAATATTGCTTATGTTATGGAGTTTTTGAACGTCGGTGATTTTTGATTCACTCCCGTCGGACATCTCCTTGGTAGTTTTGACAAATAGTCATACATTTGTCCTCCAGAATCATCATGTTATGTAGAATTCGACAGGTGTAGATAACGTCCGTTATTTTCTCTGGTGTCATAAACCGTATTGGGTTGGCAATCAAATGAAATATTTTCTTTAAAACTCCACACGCTCTTTCAATGTCGTTTCTTGTTGATTCTTGCTTCTTTGTAAAGTGCTTTTGTTTGTTATCAATTGTAGACGAAAAGATTGAACAAATGTCGACCACTCGTTGTAAATATTGTCAACCAGGTATTAGTCGTACTTGAAGTTTGCATAAAATGATTGTGTTGGCTCAACCCCTTCAAGTATAATTGTCGGGCCGTTGTGATCACATTGGTGGAACTGACCTCGCCAAGCCCTAGGACACATAGCCCATCTAACATGCATACAGTCCAGGCTACCAAGCATTCCAAAAAAAAAAACATGTTTTTCACCGTGAACCTCGTATATGTGTTGGATATCATACAACGTTGGTTTTCGCAAATATCATCGTGAGTAAATGGATATGATCCCTACGTAAAAATATATAATTTAAACTTGTGTTTTGTTAAATTTAAACTTACAATTTTAAAAAATATAATTTAAGTAAATATATATAAAGCAAAGATATCTAAATTGAAGATGTATAAGTAAAGATGTATATGCCTTTGACAAAAAAAAAGAAGTGAATTTTGCGCAATTTTCTCGGACATTTCTAGATATTTGTTAATTGCGTATGACGAAAGCCCATACGCTAGTTGTCGTAGAGTGGCGGTACATTTTTGTATAGAGATGAACCCGAGTCTACCTCTCGCATCTTCCCTTTGTTGGAAAAATGATATGGCCCCGACAAACCATTCGCTAAACTCATAAATAATTGTCTGCTCATTCGAAAATGTTGGCTAAAATGTTCTTCATCGTAAATGGGATCGGAGCTAAAGTAGTGACGTATTAATGTTTAGTTTGCTCCCTCTCGATCATGAAGAAGTGGTGGTTGTCTCGTTAGCCCTTGTCACCTTTGAGACCGCTCAACCAAGTAGTTAACCGTTATCCTACCCGCTTCCATAATGAGATCGTCTCCTTCGGAAGAATCAGATGAAGAAAATGCATTCCAATCCATTTTTTGCGAGAGTAAGAGAGTGTTTTTAGAAAATGTGAGACATGAGGGAGTAGGAAAGGTTTTTTAAAAGGGAAATTGGCCTGCAATAATCCCACCTAGACCTTATTGGCCATTAATAATCCCACCTCAGAATATTTCCCCCACCAGTCCCACCTTTCAACTATTTTTCCTACAATGGTCCCCCGTTAAAAAAACTTAACGGAGTTAAGCTTTTTTCCAAATTACAAACAGATTTTTTAGGGCTTTTGATTAGAACGACAATACGAGTCCATTGATGTAAAACTTGCCTCGAAACGGTGCTCCAAACGATGAAACCAACGCTTCAATTTGGGTGTTTAAATTTCCAATTAACCGAAATCAAGTCACTTGAAGCACCATTTCGAAGTAAGTTTTACATCAATGGACTCGTATCATCGTTCTGATTAAAAGCCATAAAAAATATGTTTGTAATTTGGAAAAAAGCTTAACTCTGTTAAGTTTTTTTAACGGGGGACCATTGTAGGAAAAATAGGTGAAAGGTGAGACTGATGGGGGGAATATTCTGAGGTGGGATTATTAATGGCCAATAAGGTCTATGTGAGATTATTACAGGCCAATTCCCCTTTTTAAAAAGAATAATTGAGAAATGGGGGGTTGAAATGGTTTTTAAATAAAATTCAAAGCATCCCAGCCGCTACCATACTCACGTGAGCCCTTCGCATTGGCGATGGCGGAGCCGCGTTGCAGTGTTCACGAGCAAGTGAATGTCGACGTGGCTCGCGGCAGGGTGCTCGCGATAGCCACAATGCACATTCTAAGATAATATCGATATAAACACATCTAATGACCGATAGTTGTATCAAGTAGGGATAAGCTTGGTACTAATCGATACCGGTAACAAAAATCCCAAAAAATAGGTACCGAAAAATACCATTAGGTGAGTAAAGGTGATAATAAATCATTTTGAGGTAATTAGTCGGTTTCTCCACAAGAACCGAACCCTTTCGGGACCAACAAGGAAGCCAAATGACACGTATATCACAAATTGAAATCGGGTCGGGTTATGATTGCTTCCGAGTCTGAATGAGTTAAACAGATGATGGTTATCGACTTATCGTTCAAATTAGTTAGTTGTCGTTTAGTTCAACCTAATGTCGTTTGAAAATCAACAGGACGTCAGTTGGCCGCGTTTGATGGTGGATCGGGTCTTAAACTATAGTAGGTATCGTTTATGGGGTGATGAAGTTGAGAGGAGATATGGCTGGCGCGTGGGAGAGTCGCGTCGGACAATTAGGCAGGTCAAAAGCGCGTGGGGTGGGGATTTGACCGCGTGTGGGGCGCGTTTGAGGGGGATTAAGTTTGGATAAATGAGGCTTTTGGCCCCTTAATTTACTTAACTAAGCTAACTTAATTTACTAACTTAGTTGTTGATGTTCATTTTAAACTAACGTAACTAACTTTATTTTATTTATAAAGTTAACCTTTTTTTGCCCGATACATATTTAACGTTACACGTATTTTTACTAGAATAATAGATAATAAATTTTCTCAGCAATATTTAACTCGTTTAGGATCTGATTTGCTAAACTAATCGGTTTTTCTAAGATCTGTTTTTAGCGGATGTTATATTTTTAATATATTTGTATGTGTGGAAAAAAGAAAGAGAAAAGTAATATAAAGACGAGAAAAAAATATTATTTAATTGAATAGAGATAAATACAAAGAATAGAATGTGAGAAACAAACCTAAGAATATATGAATATTAGTTAAACCATATGGCATATCGGGAATTGATTACGGCTTAAGAGAATATCTTGTCCCGAAGATGACTTATAACACAAGAAAGTTTGCAACTGAGTCGTAAGGTATACTCATGATGCCTAAACTGGAATCCGTGTCACAACTTGAGATTTTGAAAAGGAAATTTTTTCATATGGCTTCGATCTGTGTAAGAAATTTTTTAATTTCTCTTACGTGGTGCATGCATGGCTCTAACGTGGCACTATAAACCCCCTAGGGGCTTTAAACCATAATCTCCAACCTTACTAGCACATAACAACATTGAGGTGAAAGAGAAATTACCAATATGCCATTGAAATAAGTCACGTCCGCAACACATCATTAATATTACCCACTAAAAGGCTACAATTCTCATTGTTGCATATGTGCAAAAAATAAATAAAAAAATTACAAAGCTTGTTGATCGATAATCTTCTAATTGTTATACATAAAAAAACATTAAGTCCTATAACACATTATAAATTTGTTACAAAACATATAAAGATGCTATAAACATGATGTTTTTCGGGTGTTCGTCCTTTTGGCAAAATCTTTTCTTATTGACCTTGTTTTAGGTACATCTCGAAGTTTTTCGTTTAGTCAGCATTAGATGAATCTCGAGTTGATGTTCTTTTTTTCCTTCGGTTCTTTTTTGCCCCTGATTCTTGTGACGGTGACTCTGCGGTCGCGTTTTTCGCCCTTCTACCATGGCTTTCATTATCGCTATTCAAAGTTTTGTTCTTTCTGGGCTTGGTGTCTGTGTCCGAAGAATTTACTGAGAGGTTAGAAGCTTGTTTTTTGGATTGCTTTGACTTGCCATGACGATCTGGAGTTCTCATTGATTCTATTTACAAATAAAAATGATTAATATGTTTAAAAATTTACCTATATATAATATTTAACAAGAGGATTGAGACATATAGATGTGTTTTTACCAATGGTTTTATCCTTTTATAACCATAATTGGTCTAGTGAGTGCATTTCAACATCTTCCATTTAAACAAGTTGGTCCATTTGAACTACTTGAACTCGCATGGAATTATAACCTATTGACAATTTGGAGGCCAGTGGCTTATAGACTATTAGGTTTTGGGTTAGATTCTCACAAGTGAGTTTTTTTCAGATTTATTGGGTTTCCTCCTTAATTGGTATATAAACATATTAGCATAGTGGAGATGAATATGATCGGGTGGTTCCGCTGGTGGCAGAACGATACTCCAGTGGTCCGTCAATGATCCAAATTTGTCATTAAAAAAAATAAAAATAAACTGGGTTGGGTTTCCTCTTGAATTGGTGTATAGACATTATTATCTAGTTAAGTTATACTCCAGTGATCCGTCAGTGATCTGAATTTGTAAAAATGGGTAGTTGGACCAGATTTTAATTTTACCTAATATTTTACCTTTTTCTTTAGTAAATCTCATTCCGATTCATTTATTACTCTAGTGTTTTACACTTTGTTTTTTTTAAGTTTCATATTATTAATATTGTAAATGTAAATGTAAATCCTGATCAAAAGATAAGGTAGTTCTATAATTTCTTTCAAATTTTATGTATTTTTTTTAAATTCTAATTGCTAACCAGTAAATCAGTTTACTAAAACAATTTATCAATGTAAATAATGTACCTGATGTTCCACCATTATCTGATGAACCTTGAAAGTCGTTCATCTGTAAGTAAACACAAAAAAAATCATACCAAAAAGGAAACAAACATAATATGAACAATCACAACTCATATGACAAACATGAGGGATTACCCAACTAGGAGCATTGGAAGAAGGGCCGTCACAACCAATATGCGCGACATGTTTAACGTCTGTTGGTGCACCAATTTGTATCTCGGGTTCCTTATCGTTATCCGCCTCTGTATTTCCAAACCATAATGCCCATAACACGAAAAGAAAAACAAATAGAACACAAATCATATCGTAATAAAAAACATAGAGAAATATACCAAAAATTTCAGAGATGTAACGCAAGCCTTTTAATAGACCTTTCATGGCCGTGCTGATGTAACTATTCAATTGGGGATCATAAAAGGATTATCATCTTCAACTATAACAATTAGAATCCCTCAATCGTGGCTCGTTAAATAAATTATAATGATTTTGTACGTAATTTATTAGAAGATGAAATTACGAGCTCATGGGAAACAATGTGCCAAGATGATCGTTTTGATCAACAAGACAACAAGAAAATGGAAATAAAATTAATAAATTATGAAGAAAACTATAAGGAACAAAAGTTTAGTAAAATTGGAAACCATGCAATGTTTTGTTGTTTGGATGTCAACCATGAATGGTCCCAGATTTTAAGGGAGCCATCAAACATTAAGGGCATCAATTGCAATAAATGAGTTTACATCGAGATACATGGTAAACGGGCAACAAGCTATGTCGCTACCCCTTTTTTAATAGCAAAACTAAGTCTTTTAAAAATTATGTCCATAGATCTCGGGGTCATAACATTACTATGCATGACTCTTTGAACTCGATCAAGTAAGTCTACAGCCTCTGGCGCCAGGATAACCAAAGTATCAAAAGCAAATGAGATAAACACATGCTAGTCATCAAGACACGCTTTCTCGTTTTTGGTCACTTTGCCCGAAGCAATCTGACCCACCGTGAAAGCACTACCTCCTAAGCCTACAAACGATGAAACCCCTGTTAGATCCACAAAGGCATTAAAGCCATATTTTGTTGCCCCATAATACATTAATGTCCTCCGAGTTTCAATTAATTCTCGAAGTACTTGTTAGAAACTCAAATCTAGTATAGGTTAAATGCGTATCGGCTTGAGTTTGAGCCTAAACGAACTTATTACTTTATATAAATATCTATAATACATTATTAAGGAGGAATGATGACCTTAAAAGTAATTTCCAATCAAATTTTAAGATGACGTACCAAAAGTCAAGTGCAAATCCCTAACCTTTTCTCATTTTCTTCCATTCATACCCCTCTTTTCTTTCCTTTACAAGTGGTAATGTATATTGTACGATAATGTGTGAGCTCCATCTATTTCAATTACACATTAATCTATACTATATTATAATTTAAGTAAATACAACCTGTGATGCTATGCTTAGGGTACAATAGCTAATGAGTTACGTGAAGGGTAAAATTATCTTTCTACATGAATGAATATAAAATAAATAATGCTATATAAATGAGCTATCTATGTGCTCATGCTCATGCATCTTTATTAGTAGTTGTAACTCCAAGTGACTGCATTTGAATATAGGTGCTCTATGACTCTATCTATGTCTGGTGGAGTTCTGTCTCAATAATAATATATAACAGTTTTATCTCATAAGCATATTCCTGGTTGTCTCTAATTTCATATACTTGTTGACTTATAGTAATTGGTTATCTTGGAGTTGCAAATAACATGGAATAGTATTAACTTTTCTTGGACCATATATATTGCTTGAATTTACAAGGTTGATATTAACATTGAACTCGCAACATTATGGCTTAATGGACTTTTGCTAATATAAAAGGAAAAATGAGACAAAAAGAAATTAAGGGTCTGTTAAAAATGTCCATTGATTTACAATATGCGAAAAGATGCACTACTAGAAAATCGGCCTAATGCAACCTTTTAGAAGCGACCTTTTTCAAATGAGTTGCATTTGACTCTAATGCAACTTTATTGAACATAAAGGTTGCATTAGAAGATCTAATGCAACCTTTTTTATAAAAAGTTGCAAAATCATATGGAATTTGCAACCTTTTTGTTGAAGGGTTGCATAGTTTCTTGAATTTTGTAACTTTTGTTAGAAAGGTTGCATTGAAAAAATTTAAATGCAACTCTTATTTTAAAATGTTACATTGTTAAAAGTTAAATGCAGCTATTATTTTAAAGGTTACACATATATGTTATTTTATCACAACTATATTAAAAATGCATATATGTAAGTTCTCAGTTTTACATGCTTTGCTTATTTGTATAATCCACTAATGCACGTATAACCACTTTAATACGAATACTGCTACAAATTATTGTAGTTATTAAGACCCAGTATAATCCACTAATGCACATATAACACATTATAACTCTTTACTTCTATCAAGTTACATTAGAGGGGGGGGGGGGGGGGGGGGAACGCAGGCCCTTGTCCTCGGGTATGCCTTACTCGTAGGCTGCACACCGCCGCTAGCCTGCGGCTAGTGCCTGGCGGGTAAACAACACTTATATAATATTTTAAGATTTTATTTACATATGTCTATTTCTGTGGTTTAGTACATATTTTATGTATGTCACTTATTGCAAACTGTGTCCTTTATCTTCAATAATTACAGAAAACGTACTCGATGTTTGCAAACACTTGCATGTTATGTCATTTAGCCCTAAATCAGTTAATTTTTTTGTGGTAAATCTGGCCAAATGGACCCCACATGTGGGTATTTTGGTCATTTTACTCTCATGTCGGGTTCATTTGGTCAAATTTGACCACAAAAATTAAATGAGTTAGAGCTAAAGGACATACCTTGTATGGGTTTGCAAACATCAAGTACGTTTTCTGTAATTATTGAAGACAAAGAACACAGTTTGCAATAAGTAACATATATAAAGGACGATTTTTGTAATTTACTCTTTAATTAATTTACATAAACAACACTTCTAAGTTAGTTAGTTTTTTCGATGTTTTAAAAGAAAACATGATATAATATTTTTTAACTAAATATAATTAGAAGTATATTATATTAGTTAAGTTTGAAAAAATAAATCATTTCCCCTTATCTAAATTTCCATTGTCTCCCAAAATTTATCTTTTCCCTCTTAATCTAAAATCTCAAACTTTGCTTTTTCTCTTTTCCCTCTTCTTCCTTTTATTCGGTTTCTCAAACTCCCGCTTCTTCCCCATCCCATTTCCTATGTCCCTGGAGATGCCCTTCTGAAACATTTAGAAACCACCATCACACACCATAATGAAAAAAATGAGGTAGCGAAATATGGCAAGTGCAGGGTCAACCTTAAGCTTTGGGAAGTAAAGCCCTAGATTAGGGCTCCAAATACTTTTAGATCTATCCAACGTTAGGGTTAATGCTTCAAATTTAAAATAGATTTGAGGTCTTGCCCAATCATTAATTAACAGGTACGTAGAATTAAATGCGTGAGAAGTGCAGGGGAGAAAGGCTGCGAGTTTCCTACTTTCTAGTTGTTTTTTTGTTGTCACTCGCTTAGAAAAGTATTTTGATTATTGCAGCTCCTAATTTGTGTTGTTCTTGACTGGGAATTCTTGTTATGTCCTTGAAATGCCTTTTTATTTTTCTTGGTTTTATTCGGTGCGAGAACATTCAGAATGCTTAACTAATATGCATGATAGATTTTGTGCACTTGATAAAGCACGCCAGGTGTTCGATGCCATGCCGAAGAGAGGCGCTTTCAATTTTACGCATTCCAACAAGATTACATCTGACGTTAAGTATACACAATTAAGGAAGTGTGCATAAATTGATTAATTTCTCTCTTCTTACAAGTATTTTTAATCTTTTTGTTAGGACTTGGGAGTTTAGTGGAAGAGTGAAAGGTATAAAGCTGGATATTGTAGACACAACAAGTGCTTAAGAATCAAGATGCTTTTCTAGCTGGAGTATCATCAAAACAGTAATGCATTAAAACGGTCTATCTATACTCAATCATTCTTAAAAGGTTTATTTTCTTTCTAATTTATGTTTTGACTTGAACATTTGCTTTAGGATTGATGTTTTTTTTCTGATTGATGTTAATTACATTCGCTGAATGAATTCGTCCATGAAACAAGCCTAAATCAGGTATCACAAATTTGGGCTTTGTCATACGTAGTTCTTCTAGTTATGCGAAGTAGACTTTGTTTGCTGTTAGCAAGGATTGGAACTTGATAAAATGCAGACATAGAATTGATGTCATATTATAGAACCCTGCTATTAGCCTATCACTTGATACATGTGTAGTAGCTCATGTTGTTAAATGTGTATAACTTGATGGCTGTAGTTTAAAGTCCATAACATTTTTTTTCATGCCCGATTTTTGTGCTGAACTAGTTTGGTTTTCTATTTATTTATAATTTACATCACACAGTTCTGTTATACAATAGTCTTGATATTTGTGTGTTGATATGTTTTAATTTTGCCACAGTTCTTTGTAATCCTTTATTCCTTGTACATTTTGTTTTTATAATTGCTCATATTACTAATTTATTTGTATAGCTGTACTTGATGATACTATGTATTTCCACAACTTGTGAGGTTGAATTTATAAGCAGCACTTTTTGGTCTAGGAGATAGTTTAATACGTCTTCTTGGTGTTTGATGCGTTTATAATTTTATATAAATAATGTTTGCTGAGAATCATTCTTAAAAAAGGTGTGCAATGATTGACGAGTCTTTTAATTGAAGAGCTTGGATGAAAAACCAAAGTAACGAGGCATTGTAATTTAAAAAAAAAAAGAATGACTTTGGAAGTAAAAGAAAAGTTACTTCAGATGGACCTTTTATGTGTGTTGTGTCATTAGAGCATAATTGTTTTTTTGCATTTGTTGATTTGACAAAAAAAACCTTGAATGTAAAGACGCTTAGAGGTTTCTATTGATTGTACATCATTATAATATTAGCTTATTTTGGCAAGTTTGATTCCTACTGATCTTTACATTTGCAATAGTTTTGGGGGCATTGTGCTGAAAATTCTGTCTGTTGTGTAGAATTTTTAGGATGATATGGTCCAAGAGTACTTGGATGCACCTTTAAGACATTCTCTAACTCGTGTGCCTGTGGCATCTAAAGTCTTTTTTATGGGGTTACTATCTTGGGTTCGTTCGAAATTTAGACATCTCTTGTTTTTATCTTTCTTGACCCCTTAAAACAAATATACGAGCATGCTTCTATATTTGTTACATTTTGACTTAAGTTAATAAATTATGTGAAGTTATAAACCATGTAATAAGACTCAAAGTTTGTTTAAACTATGTTCCTTCACATGTAGGGTAGTGAATGAACCACTTGAAAGTATATGATATCCTATGTTCTTGGTTTAGATGGGAATAGCATGGCAAAAGGTATGCTTTTATTTATTATTATATTAAATGTCAATCTTTTTCTTATTATTTGCATTTGGGCAGTGTTTTATGAGCTTTGTACAGTGTAACTGAGGGTCTGATAGTACGTGTCTTGGTGGCGCCTTTGTTCGGTCTTAGTTCAATGGTTGGATTGCTGATGAATCTAGGCGTTGTTTTGCCTATTGTCTTTAATGCTTCAAAGTATATTCACTATGAGGGTAAGTCTTTATGACATCACAAATTACTTACATCAGTGGTACCGTTGTGCTTCAAGAAGGGGTCAACCATTTCTTGTATAAAATATTTTTATTGTTTCCAAATTATATACTTTCGTAAGGTGTTATTGTTTTTATGAAGTTTTGAGTTGTTCACTATTATATTATTAGGATAAAAACATTTTTCGTTTTCTATTATTTAGTAGGGATGAGCAAATGGTACCGGATACCGGTACCGAACCGGGTATATTTTCGGTACCGATTCGGTACCAACCTTTGACATTTTCGGTACGGGTTCGATACTGGTATTTACTGATTTTTACACTAAAATACCGGTATCGTACGGTACCGAACCGTACCGTACCGGGTATATTTGGTACCGGTACCCACTTTTGAGGATTTTCGGTACCGGTACTTTCGGTACCGGTACCGGTTCGGTACGGAACGGGTACCATGCTCATCCCTATTATTTAGTGTAATTTTTTTACTTCTGACACCTATTTTTTTGCTTGATTAGACTGCATTTAAACTTGATTTATGTTGATAATTTTTTTAGTAAGTGGTGTGTAGAATTTCCCTATTGCTCTTGACTCGCTTTATCAATGTTGTTTTGCCATTATAGGTGCTAAGGTTTAAACCATTGAAGAGGGCCACTTAAGGAAAAAAAATGAGCTAAAAGCTTTACGAAAATATTTTGAAGGCCAATGAGCAAACTTTGAAGCTACGGTGTGAAATATTATGAAAAGGCTACACATTTAAGTATTTCGAGATTTTAGATTAGATTAATAGGATGTTTATTGAAAACTATATTTATTAATTACATTGTTATTTTGAGATTGGACACATGTAAAATTACCGGAACAATTCTATATCGTATTTATGTTATTATTGTGTTAGTGTAATTGGATCTTGTTGTATATTAATAAAAAATTAAGTACTTTAAACAATGATGCTATAGAGTTGCATTTGATGTTTAAAAAGGTTGCATTTTTGTCTACTAAGAATACAAAAATGGTTGCATTTGAGTGTAGCAAAGGTTGCATTTGAGGTAGTAAAGGTTGCATTTAAGTGTTTGAAAAAACTTGCATTTAGTGTAAAAAAGTTGCATTAGCTTGTAAAAAGGGTTGCATTTTAGAAAGGTTGCATTTGAATAGTAAATGCAACCTTTTCTAAAAAGGTTGCATTATCTAACAAAAAGGTTGCATTAGGTCTAATGCAACTCCATCTAATGCAGCTTTTGATAAAAGGTTGCATTAGGCCTATTGCAACCTTTTCAAGACCTAATGCAACATTTTATCGGGGTTGCATTAGCTCTATTTTCTTGTAGTGATGGGACTACTACTGTTTATTTTTTAAGTTGGGATCGTTGCTGGCGAACGGCTAATAGTTGGGATTATTAAAATCCATTATTCGTATAAAAAATAAGTTTACATTATATATTTCATTAAGGCATAAGGGCACATTTTTTCAAGCTTGGACAAAGAACGTGAATTATCAGAGACGCCACTTGGTCATTTACTTAATATAATTCGGAACAAAGCAACAATTCTGATGACAAAACACCTCGCTTTCGTTATATGGAATGTAATAGAATTGGAATTTGTGTAGACATTGAAAGTTGATTTAAAATTTAGGTGTGTTTGTTTCACAAAATGTAATAAAATCCAAATGGAATTAAAAATGTAGATTTCATTCGTTATGTTATTTTTTAATTTACATTCCTACTTTTGTTGAAAAAAAAAACATACAGATTAGAATTTACATTCTAATTTCATCTATACTAGATTCTTGTCATAGGCCGGGCGGCAACGACTTAGTTGTTTATAGCTAAGGACACGTTATGTGACGCGTTAATCATATGAAAACATGTGTTTTGACGTATAACTCAGTGTAACCTATATAAGCATTGTAGTTACAAAAGAAACGGAACTGAACCCGGGGTGGTTCGTTTAGTGAGGGTTCCACATAACCACTACATCATCCTTATATTTGAATCAAGACCTAGCAACATCAACAATCATTGACTCGAATTTATACTGTCGAATGACCAGAGTCCAGACTCGTTTCCAAACATAATTTACGTCAAAACATAGACCAACCAAAATCGTATGCAAAAATAAAATTAAATTTTATAATACTAAAATATTATCGTTTATAATATGGTATAAATAAAAAAGAAAACAACTATGATAAAATTTAATTTTAAAATACTAAAATATTATCGTTTATATTATGGTATCTAATAATACCTTTTGAAACAAATTAAAGAAAAATGAAAACAATAACATGAAACCATGTGCGCTGATGGCATTGTAATAGATTGAGACGGACGGCAAACTTTTCACCATCATCACATTTCAAACTTTTTTCAACGTCTTCCATGAGACGAACGGAAAATGGCAAACCGCTAACGCAGAAAACATCATCAGATCTACGGTTTTAATCTCCGGATCTGTAACTATCGGTGAGTCAACACTCCGTTTCCTTCGTGGTTGTGGCCGACGACAACCCTTCTCCGGTGCACCACCGCTAGCATCGCCTTCTCCCTCCTGGTGGTCAGCGAACCCCTATCGCATTCTCGTCGCTCCCTTACGCTCGCTGCATACAACTGAAATCTTCGTCAATCGAATTGAATAGCAGCCTCATGAACCACAAACTAAGTGATGTGCTTTGGATCATTTTTTTCTGGCGAATGGAGAGATACGTCGCCCATTTCTTTAACAGGGGTAGTAATGTAATTTGCAAGCATGACATTTTTGTAATTATGTCATGCATTGTTGCACCGACCATACACTTTAAGATTATATAAATTTCATTAGATTCTGTAAAAAAAGTCTGCCCATCATCAATAACATATGATGATTAAAAGGCATGTGTTGTATATGTGCGTACATAAATAATATATACTAGGTTCTACAACCTCGCGCGTTGCGGCGTAGTAAACCGTGATGTTGACCGACACCCACATTCAAATTAGAGTTCAACACCCACATTCAGATTAAAGTCGCAATTTAGTGTGCTGATAGCATAAAGCACCAAAATTGATGGAAAGGAACAAACCCAAATCAATCTCTTAAAGAGAAGCACCTACAACACCACCATCAAAAGTAAACTTCCAATGTGAGCACATCTGACTTGGTTACATATGTGTATAATCTACATAAATAAAACCCAAATAAAAATATAACTAATAAACACAATGCACTGCGTAATAGCCATTTTTACCTACTTTAAGGTAGCCATAAAATAGCATTTCATAATTCATAGCTAGTTTCATGGTACCAAATATTTACCTCAAAAACACACACCGGGTGATGATGAAGTAGATTGGTACCTTACAAATTTTCCAGAAAATTGACCCTTAATCGGTTCATCATGCCTAAGCTGACCCTTGGTTAGACCATCAACATCGGTCGAACCATGACCAGCAATGGTTTCTACAGTAACCACTTGAGCCAGCATCTGGGTTCAGGTCCTCATCAACCTAAACCGTTCAGCTCGACTCGATAACCTGCCCAAGTATAGAGGCTGCAATTGTAAACGCCATAGCTGTTTTAGGCATCAAAACCGACTTTCTAAGCATGGCTATGAAAGGCACGGCTGCATGCACTGCAATGAACCAAGATAGTGAGAATTTACGCATGTGTTCTCTCCATATCCCCAACGGAATATTAGCTGCCATTCCTAACATTCCTATGACCAGCAATTTCTCGGGTAGTGGTTGAGGGCGTAATTTTTTTACAAGGGCGGTCCTTGCTAGTGCAGCTCGGGCAGCAACTACGGCTCATGGACATTTAAGCTTGACTCCAGGTGGCAGTTTAAGATGTGATGCCACTACAGGGAGTACATTGCTTACAGCTCTGTATGACTTGGCGATTGGGCAGTTTCCGTTTTCCAGCCACTCGTTTCCAAGTGCTTCGTGTGTCGATGTATCTCCCTGAATGGAAGCAAACCGTATAAAAATGGTCGGGTGGATAAGTGTCAAACTTCCAATGTGAACACATCTGACTTGGTTACATATGTGGATTATCAAAAGTAAACTTATAATATGAACACATCTGATTTTGGTTAGATGTGATATTGCCACCCCAAAACAACGAAGATAAACGATTTGTCTTATACAATCACGACCTATTTAATTATCTTCCTCTACGCCAAAACAACGAAGATAGACGATTTTTCTTATATCATCACGGCTGATATTCAATCGGATCTGAACAGATACTTAAACGTGCAGAATTTGAACAAAAACTGTAAACAAACCGGTAAATGCAACCCATGTTGTAAAAATTTATAAACTACATGTAATATTTAAATAGAGTGAAAGATTACACTCTTAAAAGGCCTGTCTTCTCCTTCATTGTAGTTGATTGCTACAAGAATCCTACCATCCCTTTGATTTTTAGCTCTTGTTTTACATGGATTCATATTTCATCATCATCCACAACCTAGAAAGTAGAAACACCACCATCAACCCAACACGTCTGCAAATAAATGGCATAATCTATATTTATTTTCCTTTATTTTGTGGTTAATTTGATACAGAATGAAACTATTAATACCATCTGTTTTGGTAGTTTAAAGGATAAGATTTTTTATCAACTTTTCAAAAAGTTGTGACAAAATAAACGAAAACAAAATTAATAGGCTCAGATATGTAACTGTGGAGTAGGAACAAAACAGATCCAGAATAAACCATGGCTGCAAATACACAGTTGCATAGTCACAACATACGAACTATGCCATCTGGATTTTGCCCCGCCTAGGTACGACTCCGATCTTTGGTGTCTCGTTTTTTTGTCGATCATCACAGCCTTTAAACAAATTTATAGAAGAGCACTAATACACGAATAATAACCCACCACAGGTATCACCACCACCATAGTAGCGGCATAAGCACCAAAACCAAAGCGACTCAGGTAACCACTATTGTACCATCATCGTCACAAGAGCAGTGGCAAAATACATCATGGCGGAACCCTAGCCGCCGCTAGGGCCACTGATTAGAAACACCACCATGGCACCAATGCTTGATAGAGAAACCAAGTATCAAAGCAAATAGAGAGAAGGAGATTTGGGACATTTAAGGACTTTAGTATTGTAACATAGGGTGTCTACAACGACCGACAAAAGATCAGTCGGAGACAAACATGCGTACAAAAACCCCCAAATCAAATATGGGAACAAAAACCCTAAATGATTTAGGGTATAATCAATACATAAACATCGCAAGGGCCAAGGAGACATCGAAACACAAGCTTCAAACGATGCTCAACTTCAATCGCCGGAGAAGAAAGCAAGACGGAGATACATAAACCCACCGAATGCAATGGGTTTGATATTCAAAAATCTAAATCCTCAAAAAAATTGACAAAGAGGTGAGATAATGAAATAAGCCAGGCAAATAACACTCACAAAAACAGGTGTCAAACCCTTAAAAACGTGGCAGAACAGAGGAAACCAAGAGGATGAAGTAGAAAGGCAGGTAGGTGAATCACCTACCTACAACTCTTGACTCACCTCTAAGGCCACTGTTCATTTCCCTTCAAATATTAATAGATATTAATTTGTACCAGGTTAGTGGAGTGTTAGAAATTTGTATGTCCATCTATTTCTTAGAACAAGCGGTATGAGGGCCGGCTTAGGTCCGGCGAAGCCCCGTGCCGGTCCTCCACACCGCTCCCCTTGGCCCGGCTTGTGATACCCGGCTGCCCCAAGACGTTTATGACGGGCCGGATTTTCAAAATAAAGCCGTTAACCAACGGCTATAATTAAAAAAAAACTTTTAAACTTTAAATAAATACCCCTCCTTTCAACCATTTTTATACCATTTTCTCCCATTCTTCTCCCATTCTCATCTATTTTTATAAAAAGCACTCCCCTTTTTTTATACAATCATGAATCCATTCAACCCCAACCCGAACCAACCTAACTTTTTTTCGAGTCCCGCTTACACTCCGACTATATAATTTTTTTTATGTTATGAAATGAATTTATTTATCTTGTTTTATGTTGTATTTTTTAATTTTTATGAACTTTTTATTAAGTTAACAAAAAAAACTTTAGAAAATTATAAAATAATTATGTGGGGTAGCCACATCATCCACCCCCCTCAAATTGGGAGGAGGCCCATCCTCCATGAGATGGTGATGTGGCGCCTACGTGGCGGCCCATCCTCATGGGGATGAGCCTCCCCATACCCACTAGTCTTATGGAATACAGGGTGCATGCGGCAAGGCTAGCGGATAGAATGATTGCCGCACGGGGAACCACCGCCATCATCAAGATTGCCGTGCGGGAGGAGAATTGCGTTGAACATATACCGCATGCGGTAAAGATGAGGGAGAGGGGGTAGTGGTGGGCCCACATTCTTTCAACCAATCATCCCTCTTTTAAAAAAATGGGTTGGAGGAAACCACCTCTTGTGTTTTTGGGCAAGACGAGAATGAGAGGGAAAATAACATCTATACTATCTATAATAAGAGAAGATTGGCTGATGTAAATCTGCCTATGTGTCAGCTTCTAAGGTATGCCAAATGTCAACGATGATGTCATAATTCCGTTTTATACATAATTAAAGGGGGTAATTTGAATTTTAAAAAGACTTTAAAATTCAAAGTTGGCCCACATTCACCTTTTCAAACCTTAATATTAAAAGACTTTAAATTTCAAAGCTGGCCCACATTCACCTTTTCAAACCACTGCCATCAAACTACTGCCCCTCCCGCATTCACCTTTTCAAACCACTGCCCCTCCCAACATCATAAATTCAAACCTCCCCAATCAAACCACTGCCAATTCAAAATTTTGGCTCCAGTTTCGAAATTTAAACATGGCTCCAGATTCAAAATTTAAATAACAGACGTATAAAAAGGGTAATCTCTCTCTAAAATTCACTTTCGTCTCTCTCTATCTTCTTCAGTCCCATTTCACAAACCCTAACCCTCAATCGATCTGCAGAGAGAACCAGAGAAAAAAAAGGCCCGCTCAATGGCTTATCCTCAAATCGACGTTGATACTTTCTCAAATCTACAGTTCGTGTTGCCTCCTTCTCAACATGTTGCCTCCTTCTCAAATCATGACAGATTGAAGGTTAGAAATAGTCTTCTCATATTTGCTCTTCCTTTCTCAGTTTGCTTTTTAACACATATTTGAACTTCTAGGGTTCATATGTGGGCATAGAAAACAGTGGAATATCAGCAAAGCGTATCTCACAGTTACCAACGTCAAAGTATCGGTCTGGATTGTTCTCAAAGAACAAGAAGGAAGAAAAGTAAGAATGCTTATTTAAATTTCTTTTTATTTTCTTTTAAGTTTTATCTTTTTTTAATGGGGCCTTAAAGCACATACCTTTTAATAGTTTAACTCATATTGCATAACTGTACATTTGAATTCTTGGATTAATCATTGTCCCCAGTATGATTCTGATTGATTTGGTGAATTGTGGTGAACTGATTTTGGTAGTTTAACTCATATTGCATAACCGTACATTTGAATTATCTTGATGATTTTGAATACTTAATCAAAACCGTAGTTTTATGTTATTTTTGGTTTTATAGTTTTTACTGTTTATAGTTTTACGTTCTATGTATTCGATGAAATGCAAGGTGCGTGTGCATCTGATTTGGGCCTTCATTGTTCGAAACACTTAGTCGAGTAACAAAATTGGGCTTTTTTGTTTAGATTATGATCATCTTCAAAATGCCTTCTAAGTGTTTGATGAAACACCAGTTCATTTTTTTTTTGTTTTCTAAACACTTCTTAGGTTGACAAAATATTTAATGATTAGAAAACTCAAATTAATGATTAGAAAACTCAAATTATTTCAGGTAATGCATCTGGTGTTATATTAATGATTAGAAAACTCAAATTATTTTAGTTATATTAATAATATAATATTAATTTAACTGGAGATTAGAAAACTCAAATTATTTCATTTGATATAATTTTGTCGTTCATTAGACTGTTATCTTGACCTTGTGATTGATGATGACTAGGAGGTTGTCTTCCTACAAGTTATGAACGAGTCTGGTTGAGCCGCATATAGTTCATTTGTCCAATTTAATAAGCCGATGTGGACTGTTGGTACTATGTTATAACAATTAGCATGCTTAATCGATTTGATGTTGATCTTTTCATAGTTAGTTACTTCTAATAATTATTATTACATTTTGTAGAGCATAAAAGAACAAGATGTAGCAGTTGAACGAAGAGGCTAGACACTTCAATCAGGCTCATGTGTAAGCCCTAAGTTTAATATCATATTTACCATATCTACCATGATCCGCTTAATTTGAACATACTAAATTGAAGGAAAGAGTGTCTAATGTCTTTTATGTACACTGCAGTGGCTCGCCTCTTATGACATTCTCATGAGTTCAAGAGATTTGGGTCAGGGGGAGCTGAAGCGTTTAAGGTAGATAGAAATGATGAAGAAAACGAAAAATGTCTTCTAACCATGGATATTGATGAAATTCTTGAAAGCCAGTGGAGAATAGCTGATGTACCAAGCCACACGTTTAGAGAAGTTCGTTACAGGCATGTCTTATTCCTTTACGCCATTTTGTACATTATTTTAAACTTCAGCTTAAAAGTATATGGTTAAATGGGCAAAAGTCTCTTATAATATTCTACTTTGCTTTATTAAAAAGTTAAACTTTAAGTTTTTAGTAGTTGTTTTTGAAATCGTACTTAATATATTAATTGTTTATGAAATAAAAAATAACAAAATCCTACGACCCACCCATTTTATCACCGTATAACTTCTGTTACAAGCAAATAATTTTCTGAAACTGCAAAGGGAAAAGCATTATACTTTACAAAAAAATAGCCCAAAAATGTCCAATAAGAAGGTTTTCTTGTATTTTAATTTTAACAATTGGTCGAAAATCACTAATTCATCCAAGTGTTTCTTTTGGGAATTTCTAAAGCACGATGGACTGTATTCAACAAAAAGCTATTAGTATGATGGTTTAAAATGTAAATCGCTCATTTTAATTATGCTGATACTAATAGAAGTGAAGAAGATACAAGGAAAATGATGGGATCTATTAGTTCGTAATTGTAATCATATCTAAACTAATATGTAATTAGCAATTTGCAGCTTACGGTCAATTCTTGAAAGCCAGCGGAGAACAGCTGATGTACTAAGCCACACGTTTAGAGAAGTTCGTTACAGGCATGTCTTACTCCTTTACGCCATTTTGTACATTATTTTTGCGTTTTAAGTAACTTCAGCTGGAAATCTTGCTGTGGTGCTCCAGGGGTATCTTCATCATTTCAGGTTGGGTAATGAGTTATCTGTGTGTGCAGCGAGACGTTTGGGGTTTCTCAGCCTTTGTTACATCCATAGTGGCTGCTGCAAGATTCTGCGTTATGTGTTAATATATTGAAATTTTTGGTATTTGACTTATGAATTGTTAAAAAGTAACTATGCTTCTTATTATAGGCTATGTAACAAAAGAATGAATTGTTTTGGCATTTGATTTGATAAACGAAAATGGTATTGAAAATCTTTGTTTGAATGTTAAAGGAATAAAGAGGGAATCAAGTAGAATCTTCATCAAACAAAGGTACGTTTATTCCTACTACTTTTTTAATTATATTATATCATTTAAAGAGATGATGAGGTATTGTGTTACTACCCCTAAGTGAATTGAGTTTACTACTTTTGCGGTTTTGCTAACATCTAGAATGAAATAATAATTGGATTGGTAAATCTCACTTACTGAACGTTGTAGAGTGTGAAATTTTAGTTGTGAATTAAGAGTTTTGAACTGGTTCCAATTATTGATTAGTTTTCAACACAAATTTTGATTTTAGTGTTTAAGCAGGGATGGCTATGACAAACTCAAAGGGACCTTCAATAATGAGAAGTATGATGGGTTATTTAGTCATTCTTTTAATTTACCCCCTTTTTTACAAGGTTATTAAATGGGTTATTCGCTGTTAATGAGCAGCAGATAACGAGCAGCGGTTAACGAGCAGCAGTTAACCAACAGTGGACAATATGTACGACCTTCAGTTAACGAGCAGCAGTTAACGAGCAGCTAACAGCAGTTAACAACAGTTAACGAGCAGTTAACAGCAGCTAACAGCAGCAACAGTAGCTAACAGCAGCAACAGCACTTAACAGCACTTAACAGCAGTTAACAAGCAGCAGTTAACAGCAGTTAACGAGCAGCAGTTAACAGCAGTTAACGAGCAGCAGTTAACAGCAGTTAACGAACATCGTTAACTGTATCTCGACCACTTGTGCAGCGTTAATATATGAAATGAAACCTATAATGACAGCGTTAATTGTATAATGAAACAAAAAAAATATACAATGACAGCGTTAAATTAAAACCTATAAGGGCATTTAATAACCTTGTAAAAAAGGGGGTAAATTAAAAGAATGACTAAATTACCCCTCTTCAATTTAATATTCTTATAGTATAAAACCATTTTTGGATGTATCTAGCAACTTTTTAAAAACCTCAGTGGTCTCTATGAGAAAAAAAACTTTTTCGGATGGATTTAGCAAATGTGAACAAACGTCAGGGACGATTTTAGCAATTTACTCTTCTGTTTCGGACATCTATGTTTCTCATTTTTTATTTGGTTACTTAACAGGTTTTGTGGTTTCGCTTTTTGTTTGTTGTAGGAAGTTTGCTTCTTACAGGAGGTTAACCGGATTCTAGCGTCGAATCGTCTGGAGCCATTCTCAAGGCTGGCAAGTGGAAAGTTCACCTACTTCTCAAAGGATTGCTTACAACCCTTCCAAGAAAGGTATAATTTCCATAATACAACTTATCGTCATTGTTTACACATCTAATATTGTGGTATTGTATCATGTAGGGTTTTATTTTGGTTGTAAGTTTGATTTACCATCACTTTCAACACTCACACTATTTGCATAGACAGCTTATATATAATAAATGAAAATTATTTAGGCCACTGTTGAGTCAAAACAGTGTTGTTAAAACAGTGGTTTGAAACACTTTTGGGTTAAAACAGAGTTTTAAACCACTGTTGGGTTAAAACAGTGGTTGAAACCACTGTTGGGTTAAAACAGTGTTTTAAGCCACTGTTGGGTTAAAACAGTGTTTCAAGCCACTGTTGGGTTAAAACAGTGTTTCAAGCAACTGTTGGGTTAAAAAACAGTGTTTGAAAACACTGTTGAGTCAAAACACTGTTGTTAAAGCAGTGGTTTGAAACCACTCTTGGGTTAAAACAGAGTTTTAAACTACTGTTGGGTTAAAACAGTGTTTCTAGCCACTGATGAGTTACTTTTTTTTGTTGGTTTTTTACTAATTTGCCAGAATACAGTCATCTAGCTAACAGAATGGGGTCCGAGCATTTAGGAAAACTGCTTTCCAAGGTAGAGTATATCTTTTCAGCACTATTTATACTTCTTTCAAAACATATATAATTGCTCACTACATGATTCATCATTTCAGCACTTGGAACCTGTCATTAAGTCTCGAATTCCGGGCCTCCAGTCTCTCATTAGCAGAACAATCCTTGATTCATCATTTCAGCACTTGGAATCTGTCATATGTCCACATAGTGGTTGGAACTTTAAGAAACTCGATTCCCAAATCTGTTGTGTATTGTCAAGTTCGTGAGGCCAAACGTAACTTGCTCGATCGTTTCTTCTCCGAGTTGGGGGCAAAAGAGGTAAATTTATGTTTTGTATATGTTAAATAAAAGCAAAATGTCAACACTTTGTGTTTGTTATTATATAGTGTTTTGAATTTATTTTATTTGCAGGGAAGACAGTTGGGTAAATTGTTGGATGAAGATCCAGTGATAACACAAAGGCGTCAAAACATAGGAAAGCGGCTAGAACTATATCGAGCTGCACAATCTGAGATAGATATGGTTGTCTGGACCAAGTAGATTAAATCACAGAGTACATATCATTTTTGGATCATTTTTTGTTTACGAAACATGGATTAGGCTATAGGCTATAACTGTGTAAATTTGAAGTGACTATGCACTTTATTATTCTATTGTTGTGTAAATTTGATAATTGACTTTTCTATTATTCAATAATAATTGTAAAAAGAGTCCGCCACAATCGCTTTTTAGGGTGGGTTGTATTTGCGACATCATTTTTTACACATCGGCAACTCTTATAAAAAACGAACTACTAAACTTATATAAAGATAGTAACGCTATAAATAAAGTAACTAATGTTGTTATTTTACGGCTAAATTCTTGATATCTACGTCTCCACAATGATTAAAATCCTTGGTTCACCATTTGTACTCATTCATCACTGTCTTTAATATTACTTTATAAAGATATAGAACTAAACACCAAAATTTAAATGATATATTATAATCTGTTTTTTAGTATTTGATTTCGATCATTACTAAACCTACCCGTGTGGTTACACGGGTCCTACACCTAGTGACATATTATGAGTGAGTGGGTGAAAATTTCCCCCCAACTCATGAGGGGTGCACCGCTTACACCCTTAGGGTATAAGGAGTGGTTAATCACTTGAGGGTGGTAAACTTAAAAATCAACCAATGAGAGTGTGCCACGTTATTAAGTGAAAGTGTTTAAACTATGCTGAAAAGTGTTGGCAATAGTAAGACACTTGCTGAATTTGTAAACTTTATTTTTTATTATTTATTTTTTTAATTTAAAATAAAATGAATAAAACATCAAACTTTTATAAATAAATAAAAAGCATTACATTAAAATCTAAGTTTAAAAAAACTACAAATTACAAGGCTGAAGGGGTATGGTCCCAGATCTCGCACCAACATGGCCGCGAGTGACCATTACCCTTATCGAAAACCCCCACGGGCAAGAACTTATCTGTGTCCGTGCGGGCACGCGCGAACACAGCGGTCGAATCCAATCGGTCAAGGGATGAGAAGACTTACCTTGTGAATGAAAATGGGTGTTACACATAGCGATGCGGCTTGGCACCGCATCCTATGAACATTTTCTTCACGACAAGGGATCTGGACAACAACAATAGTCATCGCAAGTGGCGATGCGGCCTAGCACCGCATCCCGCACATGTCTTGGCCAGAGCAAGGACGCGGAAACAACATCAGTTACCACGAGCAGCGATGCGACGTGGCACCACATCCTGCCCACAAGGCAAGTGGGACTGACACCGCAAAGCAAGTGGCACCAATGACAGTTGCCTGTCAGCCCACACGTAAGCAACAGACTGACACCGCAGTGAGACGTGGCATCAGCAGTAGGACGTGGCATCACCTCCATAACCGACAAGCCTGACACACCTGCAAAGGGGCTGCGCGTTGTCAGTCTAGCCACTCAATTACCCTCCTTCACTCCTCGGCTATAAATATCCATCCCGGACCAGGTTTGAGGTATCACTTATCAACTCTCTCACTACTACTACTATCACACACTTTGCTTCACAAGCAAATTACTGATTCTCACGCCGGAGAGTGGTAACAAGGAGCACCCCCACCCCATCCTCCTTGTTACGAGTCACAGTTTGTTTTCCTTGTGAAGGAGACTGACCAGTGGACGATCCAGCCACCGATCCTCAGAAAGAAGGGATTAACCCTACTTGACGAGACCAGTGAATTAACCTCTCTTGGTTAACCACTGTTTCATCATTGGCGCCCATTGTGTTACCCCTTTATCAGTACTTTGCAGAACGGCTTAAAAAAGGAACAGTTCCAATGGACTGCAGAGGCAGAGAACGCTTTCCGAGAGATGAAAGAGTGTTTGATCCAACTACCAACTCTAACCGCACCATGCAAGAAAGAATCACTCATCTTGTACTTGTCCGCCGCGGACAACGCGGTAGGCGCGATTCTCATAGTGGAGCAGGAGGGAGTTCAAACACCGATCTATTATGTCACCAAAATGCTCAATGACCCAGAGACAAGATACTCCATCATGGAGAAGTTGGTACTCGCACTGGTGCATGCATCTAGACGGCTACGCCATTACTTTGCAGATCACGTCATCATTGTGTTAACCAACTACAGGATCGGGAAAATCCTCTCCAAGCCTGAAATCTCTGGGAGACTAGCAAAATGGGCCATTGAACTGGGCGCGCACACATTGATTTACAAACCGCGTCCAGCAATCAAAGGCCAGGTTTTAGCTGACTTCGCCGCAGAAGTACCGGCAAATCGCATTCAAGAATGCGAAGACGAACAAAACCCTACACCTCCACCATCCTCATCGGACATCTGGGCACTGTACACAGATGGTGCGTCCAACGAGGACGGTGCAGGCGCAGGTCTGTGACTCGTCAGCCTTGATGGCCAAGAACTCACCTATGCAATCCGCCTCGATTTCAAAAGCACAAACAACGAGGCAGAGTACGAGGCTCTACTAGCAGGGCTGCGTTTGGCAGTCAAGCTCGGTGTCCAACATCTGGAAGCACACGTCGACTCATTACTAGTTGCAGGGCAAGTGCGTGCTGACTATGCCGCAAAAGGGGATATCATGATCCTCTATCTCGAACAAGCCATGCAACTGAAATCACGATTCACCTCCTTCAACATCCGCCATATCAACAGGAGTGGAAACAAACCCGCGGATGCACTATCAAAACTCGCATCCACCAGCTTCCAACATCTGGCAAAGGAGATACGTATTGAGATCCTGCAAAACCCCTCGGTACCCCTACGCCAAGTCAACGTCATCCAATACGGTACAACATCTTAGATGACACCAATTATTGCATACTTGCAATCAGGTGTTACTCCCGAAAGTAAAGCAGAGGCACGCAAGCTACAATACAAAGCGTGCCACTATCAGATAGGAGACGGTATTTTATACCGCAAATCATACCCGGGGCCGCTCCTACGATGCGTTAACCCTCAAGATGCCACATATCTGATCAGAGAGATACACGAAGGAATATGTGGCATACATGCAGGCCCACGCGTGGTAGTGGCCAAAATCATGAATGCTGGGTATTACTGGCCCGACATGCACTTGGATGCAGTCAAAGTCTTGCGCAAGTGTTTCAATTGTCAGCGACACACACCCAAACCTTGCGCCCCAAGAACAATCTGATCCCTGTCACCACCACATGGCCTTTCCAAAAATGGGCAATTGATGTGGTGGGACCTTTTCCAAACGCACCAGGTGCGGTGAAGTTTATCATAGTGGCTGTCGACTACTTCACCAAATGGGTAGAAGCAAAACCGCTAGCCTCTACCACCGCTATGATAACAAGAAAGTTTGTCTGGGAACATATCATCTGCCGTTTCGGTCTACCAATGTGCATCGTAACCGACAACGGCACCAACTTCGCTGCCGAGGATTTCCAAAACTGGCTAAAAGAACTGAACATTGAACACGTCTTCTCTTCAGTGGCACATCCGCAAGGGAATGGCCAAGTGGAGAGCATCAATAAGAGTTTAGTTGAAGGAATAAAGGCGCGGTTGGGAACAGCCAGACATGGCTGGGTCGATGAACTCCCTAGTTTCCTATGGGCTCATAGGACTAACCCGAAGACAAGTCATGGTGAGACACCCTTCAGCCTTGTCTATGGCTCTGAGGCGATGATCCCCGTTGAAGTAGGTCTCCCTTCACCTCGAATGTTGGCTATCAACAAAATTGACAACAGTGACGAGCGCAGGATTGACTTGGACCTCTTGGAAGAAAGGCGTGAAAACGCAGCAATCAACGAGGCCAAGTACAAAACAAAATTGGAAAAAAACTACAATACGCGCGTCCGCATCTGCACATTCAACCCGGGAGACTATGTCCTTCACGACAATGAAGCCTCTAACGCAGAACGCCCAGGGAAACTTGCCCCCAAATGGGAAGGACCCTGCCTCATCCAAGAGGTCTTGGGCAAAGGTGCGTACAAACTACAAACGTTAGAAGGAGAACCTATCGCAAGAACATGGAACTCTACCTATCAACAACAAAGCGTAGACAAGTACAGGAAGACAATCAATTACATTTATGAAACAAAGAACTCAAGTATAATAACACTTTATACCTTGAGGTCCTCCACATCTTTGTTCAACTTATTGCGGTCAGCATCCGCCTCTTCAAGCACCTTGGAAGCACGCGCCTCCGCTTCTTTGGCCGCCGCCTCAGCCGCGGTTTTCTCCTTCATCAAAGCAACATTCACCGCCTTGAGATTAGTCAACTCCTGATGAACACGGAAAAGTTTTTCATTCTCTCGAGCACAAGCTTCCCTCCAACCCTTGCGCTCATCAGAAAGCAATTTTGCAAGAGTACGAACCTGTTTAAGGCCGGCGGTTGCAGCCTAAGCCTCAGTCTGCTTCAACTTTTCAAAAACAGCTTTATCTTTTTTTCAACTGCTCTGCACCTTCCCAAGAAGATTTCACCAGTGCCCCAGCTTCAGCCCGCGGCCGAGCGGTTTCCTCCTTGCGACCCAAGCTTTCGTAGTCTTCCATAATTGCATTCGCAATAATAGAACTTCCAACAAGCATGGAAGAAAGATGGTTTATCCGATTCCCACGAGGCAAACCACGGGCCTGAAGAGTCTCATAAGGGGTACCCAAACCCCCCAGGATCTCCCTGTAAGCTGAGGGATTATTGGAAATATCATCCCTTGTATAATACTCCAAGGAGGGCGATGATAATCCAAACCCCGGTCTACCGCATAGGAGCGGTAGTAAAACTCCAATTCAGTCTCGCCAGGCTGAATGGACGGTTGATCTTCAACCCCCGTGCCTGCGGCAGTTGAACCGAATGGCTTCTTAGCAACGAGGGATTTTGGCTTCTCAGCAACAGGGGACTTCGGTTTCTCACCCCCGACCTTCAGCATCATGCGGATCAATTAAATTGTTGGACGAATCCAACGTATCATCAATAGTTTGAGTCGCGGGCTTCTTCACGGGTGTCCTCCTCATGAACAGAAGGTGGAGTAACCACTTCAATCGAAGGACTTCTTCTATCCTCCTTCTGGGTTTCCACACCCGCTACTTTCGGAAAAGAAGGAGGGGTGGCAAACAAGGAAACATTTTCCTCATGCGGTTCTACAACAAAACAGAACATACATCAAATTACATCTGGGATAGCAACACTTGTATAAACATATTAACAACTTACAAGTTGTAACCGCAGGTTTTGGCTGCGGGATAGCAGCTGTCCGAGTTCTTCTCAACTTCGGACCTTTTTGCCCACCAGCAGCGGAGGCATCTCCCTTCCTTTTCTTATCATCAGCAGGCTTAGAACCCGCAGATGATCCACCCGCAGCCGCACCACCACCTGGAACACCCAAACCCTCAAGGGTGTCAGACACTACCACGTAATCGTTGTTTTGCGTAAACGAGTACGAGAGATACCTGCCACCTGAGGCACCAAAGGAGGAACAACAACCGGCTCATGCGGTTTCTTCGGTTTGCGTAACCGCTTATCACCATGCTTCTCCATGTGTTGTTTGGGAACGCCAGCTGCGTTAAGGTCTCCCAAGGCCCCCAGATTTCCTGCTTTTAGTCCATCATAAACACTCAGCAGAGATAGATGGTTTACAAAACAATAAAGAAAGTACAAACTACTATACCTTTGCCTTGCGGCAACACCACCTCCAGTGCGGCCTGCTCAGGCACTGGAAGTTACCACGAATGGTGTGGTTGAACCCTTCCTCACCATCCTCAGAGGCCACCACCACAACCTTGCCCTTGAAGTCCGGGCAAAACATTCTACAAAGTGGAGCATCCTCTGACAAACACATTCAGGAAAACTCAGTAACAAAAACAAGGAAGCAAAAAACCGCACAGGGAAAAAAGGACACTTACCACCACTTTTTTCCCGCAACATGGGCCTTGCCTTCCTGCTCATCCTTCCCAACATCATCCTCAGCACCCACAACTGCGTATTATCTAACTTCTTCCAACCAATGAGCCGCAGGTCCGAGAACCAATCCACTGTGTCCGCTCTGGGGACGCTAATGTTTTCCGTTATGATCGTGTCCGTCACATTTCTAAACTGCAACTTTGCAGTAATGGAAGCAGCTTTAATATAGAAGAACTTTGTCTTCCACTTCATCAGACCCTTTGGAGGAACCATCAACTTCGGGGTGCCGTCTCATTGACGAAAGGAGTAAAACCCCATAGACACCGACAACTGATAAAACCGCCGGAAATCTCTGACGGTGGGTTCTATACCGAAAGCACGAAACGTGTATTCAAAGCTTCGAACTCGGATCATCCCAAAAGGACTGAGTTGAGAAATGTGGAGTTTATACCACTCCAAGACGTCAGTAACGAACACAGTCAACGGCAACCGGAGATTACAAACTCTGAAAAAGTCAGCAAACATGGTGACATACCCCGCCGGAGCATCACCGGCTGTAATGCTCCGCGTTTTCATAACTTTCCATATTTAGAAACCATTGTTCATATTCCTATTTGTGGGAACTTTGTAACCTTGTATTCGTCGCTTAGTTATAATCGTCGAAAAATCTTTATCTTTAATCTAATTCGTTATAAAAAAATTGTTATTTATTCATGGTTTAATTAATAGAATTAATTGATTTTACTATTTTAAAAGCTTATTTTTATAATAATCTAGGTAGTCTCGTTAAACTTTAAAGTTAGAAAAGATGCAAACTAACCCAGTTAATTTAATTGTAAAGATTAGTTCTTTTAAAATGTAACATAACTTAGTTAGTTAAAGTCAAAGGATTATTTGTGTAAATTGCTGAATTTCTAAACTTACAGGGACTATTTGTGCTTATTGCTGAAAGTGTAATGCTTTTTGAAACAAAAAAAAAATAAAACAAAACTGATGACCACGGGACTCGAACCCGGGTCACCAGCTTCAACATCACGTGCACAAACCACTCTGCCATGGCCTTGACATCGAACAATATCAATCAATCAATCAATCAATCATACCCAGTAAAATCCCACAAATAGCAAAGCTACTTATAGGGTCTGGGGAGGGTGGGATGTAGACAGACCTTGCCTCTATCCACAGGGATAGAGAGGCTGCTTCCAGAGAGACCCTCGGCTCGAAAACGAGCATCATGCCAACACACCAAGTCAAAAAAAAAAAATAGAAATAAGAAGTCATCTTTACCAGCACAATGCAATGTAAATCATGAATAATAGCATACAACATCATTTGGGCAAAAACACAAGAAGACAATCACTGGAGGAGTCCCTTAGAGAATAAGAAAAACATACGTCCCTGAAATACACCTAAAACCTTAATGCAATATCCTCTAGAAGTCGTTAACCCTAATCCTACGCCTCCACGAAGTCCTATCTTGGACCATGTCCTCAGAAAGATGCAACTCTAGTAAATCATGCCTGATCTGCTCATCCCATGTCAGTTTGGGTCTGCCTCTTCCTCTCCTCCCCTCCACAGTAAGAGTTTCCACTACTCTAACTGGTGCCGTTGTTTCTCTCCGCTTCACATGCCCAAACCATCTCAATCTCCCCTCCTTGACCTTCTCCGATATACTAGCCACTCCCAATCTTTCCCTAAAAACCTCGTTTCTTATCCGATCTAACCTCGTGTGTCCACACATCCACCTCAGCATCCTCATCTCTGCTACCTCCATCTTACGCGCTTGTTTGACATCGAACAATATCAAACACTTAAATCTTTTATACTCTCGTTAAATCAAACCTGAAACCCAACCCACTAACTAAACCTACGTTTATAAGAGAACTCTAAACCCTAACCTCCTTACATCTCACCAGCCGCACTCAAACCAGAACCCAACCTCTGTCTCTCTCGATCCCTCCCCGGTTTCGGCGACCGGCGAAGGTCTGGCGACGGCGACACACGGCCGTGACTCCTCCGGACTTTCGTTTTCCGACTACACACCTCCACCTCTCCCTCACCCCCATGTATCACCCACCACCTCACACCCGTCGATTTCCGGTGAGGACCTCTGGTGCGACAGGAATGAAGAGAGAGAGAGACAGAACCGCGGCGGCGGAGATAAGGAGAGACGGAGCAGAGAAGGAGGGCTGGCCCTTCCACTCACTGGCGACGATGACGAACAGGAACGAAGGCAGTGGAGGTGGCGATCTGGTTCGGGTTTTATTTGGGTATGTTATGGTTCTGTTCCGAATCAGGTTTTCAGACAGGTCCAACTCGACTCTCAGTTAAGTTCGGGTGTCGGTTCTCGTATCGGGTCAACGCTAGTCAACTTGGTCAGCCGGTTCAGTCTCGGCTCAGTTCCGATAAGGGTTTCGAGCATTATTCGTTTAAACTTTATTTATATTTCCAAAAATCAGTTTTCTGTTTCGGTTTGTTTCAGGTTCGTTTCAACCCGGTTCGGTTTGGGTTCAGGTCAACTGTGGTCAAACAGTCAACATGGGTCACTCAGTCAGGTTTCGTGTTTCGAGTCTCGTGACGGGTCAAAGTCAGTCAACAAAACAAAATAGTAACGATGTGAGGACGTTTATAATGTTATGTTTTATACGAACCGAACCCTATATAATTTGTAAACTTACTTGGAAAAATATATATAATTGTATTGTTTTATTATTGTTGAATTTGGCAAAAACATTTACGACTTGTATCGTCGGATCGCACCAAAAACAGAGGAAACTCTGCCCTATTTTTGTTAGAGTATATATATATGTATATATATATATATAGAAAAAGTATATCGTACATTACAGCTTAACGTACTTCACGTACGACAACGTGCGTGATTTTTTCTATAACATGCATGATTAATGTTTCCTATATACGTGATTATTGTGTTTCAACATGCGTGATTTTGGATTTTTGAGTTTTAACATGCGTGATTTTAAAATAAACGTGCGTAATTACCTGTCGTACGAGATGTATGATGTGTGTAAAATGCAACATATAAATTACATCAAATGAGGCATAAAACTAACCCTTTTTTAGTACTAATATTGGAAAAAGAGTGTTTTTGTCTTCCTTTTGTATTTTCAGGATTAAATGAGCTCAAAAACGCAAAAGAAGCAAAAAGACAGCTAAATCCAACATAAATACAAGAAAAGGAACATTAGTGGATTGCCCGAACCCTCAACGGCACCTTCCAAAGCAAAATAGAGAAAACAGAAGGCTGAACACGCCCCGTGCTCAGCCAGCACGGGGCCGTGCCCAAGAAGCAGCAGAAAAGACAAACCTATAGAAGCTTCTATTGCCCACCACGGGCCGTGCTCAGCGGACACGGGGGCGTGCCGAAAGTACTGCAGGCGCATTAATTGTAATTGCGAATTACAATTAATGAAGAGAGAGAGTGTCAGACGGGCACGGGGCCGTGCCCAGCGAACACGGGGCCGTGCCCAGGCCTCTGTTCAGCCTATAAATAGGAGTGCTTGGTTTCATTGCAACTCATCCCTTGGCACACCACCTCTCTCACACTTCATCCACCACCCACCACCATCACAACACCATCATCCACCACCATCATCCATTGTCCATCATAGAGTGTGTGAGTCGTCTCGGGATCCAAGATTGATCGTAAGAGTTCTTGACAATCAAGGCCATGTTTGCCTAAGTCTCTTACATCACTTGGTGAAGACAAAGTGTCTAGTATAATACTTTTTATTTCTAATCTTTTGCACTTTTTATTTGGTTTTGTATTAATGACTTTAATAACTAGTTACTTATGTTGAAGGTGATCTTTCCTTATCGTTTGTCCGTGGTGTCTTGGCATTATTTTACTGTCTATATAAAATAAAGGATTTTCACCATTCATATCTCCACGGTCTATATGGAGGTATGTTGGCTACCTGGTAGGGGGTTAAGGGAACGGTTTGGTAAAGGTCTTGCCATTGTTCAGCGTTTAGAGGTCCTGCAATGGACCTGGGTCAAATTTAGTAGGACCTCCTTCAATACTTCACGGTATTGGATGGCGGGGGTCCAAACTCTTTGATCCCCTCATAAGTTAACTACTATTAATATTATAACCCGGCTATTTAGGACTGTATCCCTGCTGACTCAGACTACTTAGTCGAGGGTAACGTCACCGCCAAAAGCGGGGCCTACCACAATACTGCATTAATAACTTAATTCATTATCTTCCAATAATCCACCCCTTTAGGATTGTATCCCTGCTGACTCAAACTACTGGGGTGAGGGTAACGCCACCTTCAAAAGAGGGGCCTACTACAATAACTAAGATAATCTCTTAATTATGTGCAAAAGTGCGGAAATAATCAAAGGTTATACTAGATACGAGTCGGAACCAAGTGATTCATCTTGTCTATCTGTTTTTATTTTATTTTTATTTTCAGCATTTTAGTTAGTTTTTATTTTTCTTAGTTTAAAACATTTTTTTTCCAAACTTTTATTTTGGTTAGACGTTGAGGATAAACCGGTATTAAAGCTCTTGTATCCTTGGACGACCTCGGTATCTTACCAACGCTATACTACACTCAACGATGGGTGCACTTGCCCATATGTGTGTTTAGTGTTAGTGAAATATCGTGTTTTATAAATTTAAAACTTGGCAAAAATAAGTGTTAAAAAGGGCTTAAAATATACACCTAAAATATACGACACTTTATCGCACATCAATGTACGTTAAGCCGTAATGTACGTTAACTGATGTGTGCAAAATGCAACATATAAATTACATCAATTGTGGCATAAAACTAACCCTTTTTTAGTACTAATGTTGGAAAAAAGTGTGCTTTTGTATTCCTTTTGCATTTTCAGGATTAAATGAGCTCAAATTAACAAAAGAAGCAAAAAGGCAGCTAAATCTAACATAAATACAAGAAAAGGAACAAACGTGACATGCCCGACCCCACGACAGCATCTTCCCAAGCAAAACAAGAGAACAGAAGGCTGAACACGCCCCGTGCTCAATGAGCACGGGGGCGTGCCCAAGTGTCAGCATAAAAGACAAAGTTGTAGAAGCTTCCATCGCCCACCACGGGGCCGTGCTCAGCGGACACGGGGCCGTGGTCAACTATAAGATTCGCAGAATCCAGGCAAATCTTGATAGTACAGATATGCTTCTGCACACGGGGTCGTGCCCAGCGGACACGGGGCCGTGGTAAACTAATACAGACAAGAGCAATTAATGAAGACAGAGAAGGATGTGGACACGGGCCGTGCCCACTGGACACGGGGCCGTGCCCGAGCTTCTGTTCAGCCTATAAATAGGAGTGCTTGGCTCAAGCTCAAACCATCCATTGGCACACCACCTCTCTCACACTTCACCCACCACCCACCACCACCATAACATCATCATCCACCAGCATCATCCATTGTCCATCATAGAGTGTGTGAGTCGTCTCGGGATCCAAGATTGATCGTAAGAGTTCTTGACAATCAAGGCCATGTTTGCCTAAGTCTCTTACATCACTTGGTGAAGACAAAGTGTCTAGTGTAATACTTTTTATTTTTAATCTTTTCGCACTTTTTACTTGGTTATGTATTAATGACTTTAATAACTAGTTTCTTATGTTGAAGGTGATTTTTTCTTATCGTTTGTCCGTGGTGTCTTGGCATTATTTTACTGTGTATATAAAATAAAAGATTTTCACCATTCATATCTCCACGGTCTATATGGAGGTATGTTGGCTACCTGGTCGGGGGTTAAGGGAACGGTTTGGTAAAAGTCTTGCCTTGTTCAGTGTATAGATCCTGCAAGGACCTGGGTCAAATTTAGTAGGACCTCCTTCAATACTTAACGGTATTGGATGGCGGGGGTCCAAACTCTTTGATCCCCTCATATGTAAGCTACTATTAATACTTTAACCCGGCTACTTAGGACTGTATCCCTGCTGACTCAGACTACTTAGCCGAGGCTAACGTCACCTTCAAAAGAGGGGCCTACCATAATATGCATTAATAACTTAATTAATTATCTTTCAATAATCCGACCCTTTAGGATTGTATCCTTGCTGACTCAAACTACTGGGTTGAGGGTAACGTCACCTTTAAAAGAGAGGCCTACTACAATAACTAAGATAATCTCTTAAAAAGTGCAAAAGTGCGGAAATAATCAAAGGTTACACTAAACACGAGTCGTAGCCAAGTGATTCATCTTGTCTATCTGTTTTTATTTTTTTTTATTTTTATTTTTCAGCATTTTAGTTAGTTTTTATTTTTCTAGTTTAAAACCTTTTTCTAACCTTTTTGATTTGATTAGACGTTGAGGATAAACCGGTACTAAAAGCTCTTGTGTCCTTGGACGACCTCGGTATCTTACCAACACTATACTACGCTCACGATGGGTGCACTTGCCTATATGTGTGTTTAGTGTTAGTAAATATCGTGTTTTATAAATTTAAAACTTGGATAAAGAAAGTGTAAAAGGGCTTAAAATAAACATTAAAACCATAACACACTTCACGCACATCAAGTTTTTGGCGCCGTTTCCGGGGACACAAGGATTTTAAGAAAGTTAGGAATCAACGGCCTAATCTTTTTTTTTATTATTTTTCTATTTTTTAGGATTTTTCTTAGCTTTTCAGCTTCTGCAGAACTCAGCACGGGCCGTGCCCGCTGAACACGCCCCGTGCCCAATCATTAGAACTGGCAATCCTGTTTTAAGTCAGACAGTAAGCTGAACACGGGGCCGTGCCCACTCAATACGCCCCGTGCCCAAGATTCAGTTACTGAAAACAGAACCGTAAGATCCCGACGGTTGGTAATTTCTGACACAAACATGAGTGATACTGATATTTTTTACTTTCGGCACTCTTATAGTACGTGGTGTCAAATATGTGGTGGTTCCCATAAGGAATTAGAATGCTATTTTCTAAATTATAAGCCCCACTATATAGACCCATCGTTTCCTTATATCCTTAAGAGGGGCGAAAGTAAAAATAATCCTTATCTCTCCCTTGAATGCTCTCAACCGGATTTTCTAGGAGAAATGCTTCTTGATGAACTATTTCAATTAGAAGATCTAATTCTTAATTGGTTAAAAGAACTTAGGATAGATTTCAATAATTTATCTCAAAACGATAACCAAGAAGAAGTGTTGGGATCGTATTCAAACAACTTCGTTGTTCCCGACGATACTTCTAACTCTAGTGAGGACTTGAATGATAGTCGTCCCTGTGTCGATTATGCCATGAAGGAATCCCCATCGACTTCGTTCGATGCATACATAGACCTGAGCGATTCGGCATACACCTTCTTTAACGAGAGCCCGGGAAAGGGTTGGACTTGTCCACCTACGTATAGCATAGGAATCACCCTCACCGACAACCTCTTGCGTTCTCGTCTTAATCTAGAACAATTAAGGTATCTTAGGCACTTTGGGGTTGTTCCATCCAGTAAGGAACCGCCCGATCCAGAAAAGTTCCTTAAAAATAGACAAACTTCATAAACAGCCCTTCGACACGGGGCCGTGTCCAGGTCAACACGTCCCCGTGTCCACCAAAAGATTCCCTTCTGACTTTTTGTCAGAATACGGACAAAACGTGTCAGGATCTTACCTGCACACGGGGCCGTGTCCAGCCGACACGGGGCCGTGTCCAGCCGACACGGGGCCGTGTCCAGCATGCTGTCGTTCTCTATAAATGCAGCCAAGAATCCTGCACATTTGGACCATCCAGGGACAGAGATTTGAAATGATTTTCTAACCTACCATCCTAGGTATGTTCTAAAAGAAGGTTCTAACAAACATCTTGTCCTTTCCTCTTTTATCCATTACCTTCTTCTTCATCTTTCTTGCAACAACACCTCCATTGAAGCTTGATTCCAAGCTTTATTGTGATGTTTGTTAAACTTTTGTTCAAGGAATCTTGTTAAAAATAAGTTAGACAACATTGTTTTAAGTTATTTCTGTTCAAAAATGCTTCATAAATTGGGAAAATAATTTAAAACTCCAAGATTCCTTGTTCTAAAAAACTGCAGAAAGGTGAACACGGGGACGTGCTCATTGAGCACGGGGCCGTGTCCGTGGTACTGTTTCATTAAAATGAACTATTTTTGGTTTTTTTTCGTAGAATGTCTAGCCAGAACAGTGGAACCTCTTCTGCGCACTCCAGAAACAGTCGAAGGGAAAGAAGGTCATCAATCGAAGCAACTCTCGTACGATACGTAATTGCGTTACGTGAAGCTCTTGACGAGATGACTTCGGTAGAGGAGGTCCTAATAGACCGTATAAATTATCTTACGGTAGGGCTGGAAAACAGTTTTCAAGAAATTAACCTCTTGCACCAAAGGTTAAACATTCTTGTAACACCTCCCATGGAACCAATCCTCCCTCAAGAGGATTGGAACCTAGCACTGGGAATCCACAATCCTACTGGGTGCGATGAACTTCCAGCGGAACCTCCTCTTGAAGATCTACAAGAAGTCCCGGTGGAGGTTGCACCTCCTCAAACCGATGCCAATGAGTCCGCCTTTCTTCTCCCAAGGGTGATAGAGGAGTGGCTCGCCAACGTGTGAGGATCGCATGCCCAAAGGCAAGAAGCTTTCATGCCGCATCTAACCAAGAGAATTATCTTTTTGGAAATTTTGCTAGTAAAATAAAGTTTAGGCTAGAACTTCTCGATTTGGATTTCTTGTGTTTCTTTGACCTACTTATCTAGAAATTTAACTTTTAGGACTATTATGTAATTCTCTCTATGACTTAATGAACGATGATTTTAGTTAATTTGGTGTTTGGATGGTGTTGAAATGAATAAAACACACTCAGGATGGCAAAGGAAACAAGGGAAACTTGAACCAGCACCCCATGCAGGAAAAAAGGGCCATCCGACAATTTTCTTCATTAACAGTAAGTTCAGCACGGGCCGTGTCCGCCCAACACGGCCCCGTGCTGCTGCACAGTCTGCAGAAAATGCCCAGTTCAGGTAATCTGGACACGGGCCGTGTTCACTCAACACGCCCCCGTGTCCAGGCTTCTGTTTCTCTTTTTCAATTTTGTTACTGGCACTTGAACACGGGACCGTGCCCGGACACCACGGGGCCGTGTCCAGCGCCCAGTAACACAATTTTTTGCTTTTTCACACCTTTTTACACATTCAATCAACCTAAAAACTTATTTTTGAACACATTGAGGACAATGTGTAATTTAAGTGTGGGGGGGGGGGGTGCTAAAACCTTAAATCTTGCAAGTCCTAATTACAAGCCTTACACAAAACTCTATTGGAACCGCTAATCACCCCAAATTTTTTTCAAAAATTTTCATTTTTTTGCTTGTCTAGGGTTAACTTGGGAGTTTCAAATTCTAAAAAGGTTATATTTTTATAAATTTACAACCGATAGCGTCGTGATAAAAAGAACCAACATAAGAAAATTATGAAACGGCATGACAAGCTTAGTTAAAATTTGATTATATATACTTGATCACATAAAAACCCATTCCCACAAAAGTGAGTTTTGAGCCTTTATTGAGCATACAAATACATATCATTAAACTAAATGCTCATTTTTCGTTTCTTGTGTGAATAGCTGCTTGGTTCTTACGACTCTAGAACTTGCCACGACGATACACTCCCGGTCCTTACCAACTTAAACCCGAGTAAGTAAATGATGGAGGCATTAGGACTAACCCTTTTTTATTTCTACACCATTATTTTTTTTTACCACTTACCCAAAATCCCCATAGTTAACCCCTTTTGAGCCTAAACCTTTTCATTTCTTAACCCAAACCAAACACCCTTTCACCCACCAAAACCTTTTTTATTTCTAACCCTTTGTTTTAGTGACAAGCTTGGTTTTTCGTTTGACCTTAAAAAAAAAATTGTTTTGTTGGTGATGATGCAAAAGAAATAAACAAACACGTTCATCAAAAATAACTTTGTTTGAATAATAGCTTCATCAAAATTAAAAAATTGCAAAAAAAAAAAAGAAAAGAAATAAAAAGTCTTTCGAAAACCGACGCTTTTACGCCTTTTCACCCTTTTCTACTAACCACTAACCCAACCACCTACCTTTAACCCAAGCCTAACCCTTCACCCAAAAGTCCTCTTGATATTTACAAAGGTATATAGTTAAAAAGAAGGAGGATTGATTGCTTGGTAAGCATATGGTAGGAGTAAGTTCCATGCCGCTCTCGAGAGATTCACTAAAATACATCTTCGGCCGAGTGTTGAGTGATCCCCCGTGAGGTATGTGAACTTGTATATAAATGGAATTTTAAAGAGGCATGTTATGCCCTAATAAGTAATTTATCTTATGAAAAGTTTTAAATAAATCATGACGAATAGGATTGTAAATAAATAAAAACAAAACTTGATAAAGAATCTTGGAAATCCCGACACTCTATGACAAGCCCAAAAACCTTCTCTTCTACCCATTCCATTTGGGAGTGTAAAGCCACATTATAAAGAGTTTTGCTTGAGGACAAGCAAAGATTCAAGTGTTGGGGTATTTGATGTGTGCAAAATGCAACATATAAATTACATCAATTGTGGCAGAAAACTAACCCTTTTTAGCACTAATGTTGGAAAAAGTGTGCTTTTGTCTTCCTTTTGTATTTTCAGGATTAAATGAGCTCAAAATAACAAAAGAAGCAAAAAGGCAGCTAAATCTAACATAAATACAAGAAAAGGAACAAACGTGACATGCCCGACCCCACGACAGCATCTTCCCAAGCAAAACAAGAGAACAGAAGGCTGAACACGCCCCGTGCTCAATGAGCACGGGGGCGTGCCCAAGTGTCAGCATAAAAGACAAAGTTGTAGAAGCTTCCATCGCCCACCACGGGGCCGTGCTCAGCGGACACGGGGCCGTGGTCAACTATAAGATTCGCAGAATCCAGGCAAATCTTGATAGTACAGATATGCTTCTGCACACGGGGTCGTGCCCAGCGGACACGGGGCCGTGGTAAACTAATACAGACAAGAGCAATTAATGAAGACAGAGAAGGATGTGGACACGGGGCCGTGCCCACTGGACACGGGGCCGTGCCCGAGCTTCTGTTCAGCCTATAAATAGGAGTGCTTGGCTCAAGCTCAAACCATCCCTTGGCACACCACCTCTCTCACACTTCACCCACCACCCACCACCACCATAACACCATCATACACCACCATCATCCATTGTCCATCATAGAGTGTGTGAGTCGTCTCGGGATCCAAGATTGATCGTAATAGTTCTTGACAATCAAGGCCATGTTTTCCTAAGTCTCTTACATCACTTGGTGAAGACAAAGTGTCTAGTGTAATACTTTTTATTTTTAATCTTTTCGCACTTTTTACTTGGTTATGTATTAATGACTTTAATAACTAGTTTCTTATGTTGAAGGTGATTTTTCCTTATCGTTTGTCCGTGGTGTCTTGGCATTATTTTACTGTGTATATAAAATAAAAGATTTTCACCATTCATATCTCCACGGTCTATATGGAGGTATGTTGGCTACCTGGTCGGGGGTTAAGGGAACGGTTTGGTAAAAGTCTTGCCTTGTTCAGTGTATAGATCCTGCAAGGACCTGGGTCAAATTTAGTAGGACCTCCTTCAATACTTAACGGTATTGGATGGCGGGGGTCCAAACTCTTTGATCCCCTCATATGTAAGCTACTATTAATACTTTAACCCGACTACTTAGGACTGTATCCCTGCTGACTCAGACTACTTAGCCGAGGCTAACGTCACCTTCAAAAGAGGGGCCTACCATAATATGCATTAATAACTTAATTAATTATCTTTCAATAATCCGACCCTTTAGGATTGTATCCTTGCTGACTCAAACTACTGGGTTGAGGGTAACGTCACCTTCAAAAGAGGGGCCTACTACAATAACTAAGATAATCTCTTAAAAAGTGCAAAAGTGCGGAAATAATCAAAGGTTATACTAAACACGAGTCGGAGCCAAGTGATTCATCTTGTCTATCTGTTCTTATTTTTTTTATTTCTATTTTTCAGCATTTTAGTTAGTTTTTATTTTTATAGTTTAAAACCTTTTTCTAACCTTTTTGATTTGATTAGACGTTGAGGATAAACCGGTACTAAAAGCTCTTGTGTCCTTGGACGACCTCGGTATCTTACCAACACTATACTACGCTCACGATGGGTGCACTTGCCCATATGTGTGTTTAGTGTTAGTAAATATCGTGTTTTATAAATTTAAAACTTGGCTAAAGAAAGTGTAAAAGGGCTTAAAATAAACATTAAAACCATAACACACTTCACGCACATCATTAACCTTCCTCTCTCTATATATATATATTTTATAGTCGAACTATTAATGAAAACGTAGCGGATTCAAATAACTTTTATAACGATAATTATAAATGTATATTTATTTTTGACAATACTTCTACAATATTTTCGATAGACCTAATTTAGTATTATTGCATAAACCGTATAAAATATATATATGCTTATCCATTGACTAGTTATACTTTAAATTCCAATTCAAATCCTCCGTCATTAATTCCGTTTACTCATGCACCATCGTTTGCCCATATAGGGTGACCTCGGTGTTCCATCCTCCTAATCTCATACACTCGTCAACAACTGGATAATCGGAAGACTTAGCAATTATGTGAGTATACTTGAACCCCTGTTTACGTTTATCACTTTTTGGGGTGTAACATGTTTTCTTATGAAACTTACACTTTAATCATAATACACAAACATTCCTATTACACGCATGCTTATTTGATTACTTGATACTTTAAACTTGGGTTTATGACATCTTGTGTTAGACTTATCATTAACTTCGTACGAGCCTATCCGTGACATATATAGCGCTATAGGATTAACGCACCGCCCATAGACTTGAGGTTATGTCATGAGCATATTGCATTTCATCATTGGTTTGATATGTTGAACACATGCCGATTTTAATGTTTGTCTTGTATCAAGAGCTTGCCACATGGAATTGTTTGAAACCTAACTTTTTATGCTACGTATGAACAAACCTGTATACTCGCCTTTGCTTTTGCATTGAACTTTATTTTAAACATGTTACAGGTTGAGGATGATGACATTTTGAGAATTGAAGTAGATATGATGCTTAGATACACACATAAACGTCTTAAGCTTTATTTCGTTGTATCAGTTTGTACTTGTTGTTGTATTCTTGTATTGAATGTATCGTATATCAAGTTGTTGTATTTGATTTTAATCTTTGTAATTGACTTGTACAAATGAAATGAAATCCATTATTTAAATATTGTCACAAATAGTGTTATGAAGTCTCTTGCAATCTCGTTTTCGTCTCACTCCGATGTTTCCGCCATCGGTTGGGGTGTGACACCGGCGGTGTCACCCTCTTGTGGATAGATAGCCCCATACTCTGGGGGCATCTGAATATCCTTCATAAGAATATCGAATGAAGACTTTGACCACCTAAGAACCGGCAAATTCTCCCCAGGAGCATTGCCTTCAGCCTCCTCCTCCGCCGCCACCGGCGACGAGGGTTCAGGGTTTTCACCCGGAGTAGAATGTGGATTCGATGGTTCAGCCATACAAGAAGAAGAGGAAAGGAAATACAAGATGAGTTCAGAAACTTTGAAGAAACCTCACTGGAAAATCAAAGGGTTGATCGGAGAAGACAACCGTTTTCACTTTCTCAAACCGGAAATTTTTTTGAAATTTCAAAGAAGTGAGGGGAAACCCCAAACGGTTTCCCCTTTTAAACCCATTGCAACAAATGCATCACAATAACCGAAACGTCGTGCAAAAAAGGAACGAGTTATGCGACGCCACGTGTACAGTGACGGTTTTTCTGACGGTTACCACGCGCCTGACAAAAGAGACTTTTACACTCCAGCTACAGTGCATTAATTACCTCGGGCAGTGCAAACGTCCTTTCGTTTCAGCACATGCCAGGTAATTCCCACCAACTTCTACCAACTCACACGTGCAGTCTATCACGTGTATAACCAAAAAAAGGCGACAACAACATTCAACTAAGCGGCATGCGGTTTCCCTGGTATTCTGTACCATAACCCATACCGCATGTCGTTTTTTACATACCACTCAAAAAAGGAAAATATATATATATATACACTATGTAAAGGGGGATAACCAATATCCTCATATATCCATGAGCACACGTGGAATATGCGAAGATGACACACACGAGCCCGCACAGGTGTGTCAGATACTCAGAGCCAGCGTTGTTCTTTGGACTGCGAAAACCGCTTCTCAGGAACAGGCAAACCGCATTCCCTTAAAGCTTCTTCAAGCTTCAAATCCCTCGTGTCCGGTTCACAACCACAGAGGGAACACAAACAGCTTCTCCATAGGGAAAATGATAAGTATGATGAGCGATCGCACATCAGCAACCTTGACTCCTGATCCTTCAAGAGCTACATCAAAGCGTAACAGTCTTTTAAAGCGAGTCTTCTGTAACAAACCGCAGACACTCATGAGTCGTGGCGGCGAAACGTAACTACGCGAAAGGTAGCTACGGAAGAGCCACGACTAAGTCATCACACGGATGAGCGAAACTACTTCCAGAAAAACTGCTTTCCAACTAAGCGTGAAGGAAAGTGGCTACAGAACGAATGCGGACAAGTTTCACCCGGATTCCTAACCATCCAAGGTTATCTCCTTGAGCAACAAGCCAAGAAACAGTGGTAACAAGTCTGCTTAGGACTTTGTTTGCCCACATATGGGCCGCATAGAATAAACAATGGTGGGCACTAACATGCCTATGACCATGTTTATTTGCCCATAGTTCATGTGAGTGATTTACATTGTTCGACCAAACACGGCCAACGATATGCGGCAACGAGGTAACCGCTAAGGACGTGCGGTTACTTGAGAGCTAAACTGGAAGAAAATAAACACCCCATAAAATAGGGATCATCGTTCCATGTCCAGTTGATGAACAATAAAGCGACAACAAGGCACTGAAGCATTGCATCCGCAACCGCAGAGGTTACAACTAGAGTTGCGGACACTGACATCTTCAGTCACCGTCTCAAAGGTTGGTTCGGCACACCAACAGGTGGCTACCAACCCTGATGACATCAGAAAAAGGTAGACCATACTACCGGATCAAAATTCTCGGCTGAGAATTCCGCATCAGATGGAACATACTCACCGGTACGGAAGAGACGTCACACGACTCTACCAGACCCCCAGCTTGATTTACTTGAAGCAGGAGCCATCGGTCTGGCCTAGAATCTTCTCCAACTTCCAAAGTACCCATCCGACCTCATAGCCCAGTATTCCTCCCACATGCAACTTACATGAGGAAACAACACTAGACTGGGGGGACTTGAAGGGGTATGGTCCCAAATCTCGCACCAACATGGCCGCGAGTGACCATTACCCTTATCGAAAACTCCCACCGGTAAGAACTTATCTGTGTCCGTGCGGGCACGTGCGAACACAGCAGTCGAATCCAATCGGTCAAGGGATGAGAAGACTTACCTTGTGTATGAAAATGGGTGTTACACATAGCGATGCGGCTTGGCACCGCATCCTATGAACATTTTGGTCACGACAAGGGACCTGGACAACAGCAACAGTCACCGCAAGTGGCGATGCGGCCTAGCACCGCATCCCGCACCTGTCTTGGCCAGAGCAAGGACACAGAAACAATAGCAGTTACTGCGAGCAGCGATGCAGCGCGGCACCGCATCCTGCCCACAAGGCAAGTGGGACTGACACCACAGAGCAAGTGGCACCAATGACAGTTGTCTGTCAGCCCACACGTAACCAACAGACTGACACCGCAGTGAGACGTGGCATCAGTAGTAGGACGTGGTATCACCTCTATAACCGACAAGCCTGACACACCTGCAAAGGGGCTGCGCATTGTCAGTCTAGCCACTCAATTACCCTCTTTCACTCCTCGGCTATAAATACCCATCCCGGACCAGGTTTGAGGTATCACTTATCAACTCTCTCACTACTACTAATATCACACACTTTGCTTCACAAGCAAATTACTGATTCTCACACCGGAGAGTGGTAACAAGGAGCACCACCACCCCATCCTCCTTGTTACGAGTCACGGTTTGTTTTCCTTGTGCAGGAGACTGACCAGTGGACGATCCAGCCACCGATCCTCGGAAATAATGGATTAACCCTAGTTGACGAGACCAGTGATTAACCTCTCTTAGTTAACCACTGTTTCATCAAAGGCCATCCATATTTTTTTGCGATCTCGCGTTTTCTAGAGAGTGTGATTTCCAACATCGAAGGGTGAACATTATCGTGAGGCCGATTAAACGTCTCCAAGTCCTTGTCGTACATTGCTTGTCGCAATGCCTCTTGTTGTTCATCCGCCAAGGTCAAGTATTTTTCTTCTCGTATACATTTACTATCCATCAACTCTTTTTTTATGGCGGTGTATTCTTCGAATCTACCGGTTATATCTCTTGGATCTTCGTTTCTTGAAGACGGCCCTTTGTCCTTTTTCTCCTTTCTCTTTTGTCGTCTTGGCGAGGGATCCTCGTTTATGTCGAGAATACCGCTCGACACTTCGGCATTCAGTGTATCCGCTCTATAATTTCCCGAATCCTAAGACTTTCTTTTTTGACTCGAGCCAGAGCTTTCTTCACCCAACAAAGGTACCACGACCACTTTTGATTTGTTCTAACAACCTCCCAAGCCGCAATATGAGCAAAGTCATATCCTTCTTTGCTTTTGTAATCCTTTAGCGCTTGCTTCATTACAAAAGCATCGTCACTCCCGCTAGGACGTAAACGATCCTAAAATAATAAATTATCAACAACTTAATCCAAATACTTCATTAAAAAATAAACCGTATATAAATAATAAAGTATACCGCTTGATGATATAAACCGTTGAATGTGTTCAATTTTGTTTGCATCGCAAGCCATTCTGATCGAACTTGGTGGTGGGTTCGTTTACTTACTCCAACCGTTTGATTGAAGTGCTTTAGAACTTGCTTCCAAAAACCATCTGCCTTTTGTTGATTACCTTTCTTTTTATTCAAAGTGCAATGAACATAAGCCTTTGCCAACGCCTCTCCTTGTTTAGGCGTCCAATTTTCCCGTTTCGCTTTTCCTCTTCTTTCCGGTGCGGCTTCATTTTGGTTCACGGGATTTTCTTGAACCGCAACATCTTCATCCTCATCATAATGTTGCTCTTGGGAATCCGGCATGAACTCTTCATCGAAGTCATATTGTATGTCTCTCGGTGATTGTGAGCTTGGGGTTTGAAAAGCAAATGGGTCAAAAGCATGTTGGGCGTCGAGGGGGTAATCATAAAAACCGGGTCGAACCATCGTCAGACCGTGTTGCATCCAATTTTGGAGGAGTTGGCTATCATAACCAAAAATTGGATGCATGAGATGGTTAAAAAAATGGAGGTTGGGTTTGATTCAGAAAGCCAAGTTGGGGATGAAATGGCACACTAGAACTACCCGAACCACCGCGTTTATCTTGAGCCCTCGCCTTCAAACCGGACCCTACATTTTTTTCTTGCCTTCACCTTTGTTTGAGCCTCCCATTCAAACTTAACTGATTTGCAGGTCAGTTTAGTTAATGGATTGGCTATTCTAGAGAAATCACGGATAAACCGTCTATAATATCCTGTCAGTCCAAGAAAACTTCGTATTTCCGTTGGTGATTCAGGGACTTTCCATTTAGTAATCGCCTCGATCTTTGTGGGATCCACATAAATTCCTTCATGATTAACCAGATGTCCAAGGAATTGTACTTCTTCTAACCAAAATTCACATTTTGAGAATTTAGCATAAAGCTTTTTTTTTTCTCAACAATGCGAGGAGCGTATGCAGATGGGCTGCATGGTCCTCTTTACTCTTAGAGTAAATAAGAATATCATCTATAAAGACAATTATGAATTTATCCAGGTATGGTTTACATATCCTGTTCATCATGTCCATAAATGCGGCTGGGGCATTGGTTAAAGCAAATGGCATGACAGCAAATTCATAATGACCGTATCTCGTTCTGAAAGCAGTTTTAGGAATATCATCTTCCTGTACTTTCAGTTGATGATATCCAGAGCGTAAATCGATCTTAGAAAAGAATCGAGCTCCTTGGAGTTGATCGAACAGATCATCGATTCTCGGTAGTGGGTACCGATTCTTAATCGTGACTTTGTTCAATTCTCGATAGTCAATGCACATACGCATCGATCCATCTTTTTTCTTAACAAACAACACCGGTGCTCCCCACGGGGATGAACTTGGTTGTATAAAACCTTTGTTAAGAAGTTCTTCCAATTGCTTCTTTAGTTCCTGCATTTCTATTGGCGCTAATCGATATGGTGCTTTGGCAATCGGCGCCGTCCCTGGTATTAGGTGAATTCTAAATTCAACCTCTCTATCAGGCGGTAATCCAGGTAACTCTTCTTGAAAAACGTCTGCGAATTTAGATATTAAAGGAATATCTTTTAATTCTTTTCCTTAATATTAATGATTACAGAAATCATATATACTATTCCTCCTTTCTTTACATAACTTGCAGCTTTCATCACAGAGATGAATTTCGTCGATCTAGTTGGCTTATCTCCTTTAATTGTAATCTTTTCACCACTTGGTGTACTTACTTGTACTAACTTTTGATCACATAAAATACTGGCACGATTGGCTACCAACCAATCCATTCCTAATACAACATCAAAACCAGCCAGATTCATTGGGTAAAGGTTAGCAAAGAAACGATGGTTTAGGATTTCTATTCTTGCTCCCTGCAAGATTTCACTTATCTTAACAAATTCTCCATTGGCCGTTTCTACCAGACAGTCTTGTTGAAGTTTGACTAAGGGTTGTTCAAGAAATTGGTAGAAAGAAGTATTAATAAAACTTTGGTTTGCAACAGAGTCAAACAATACTTTGGCAAATATGTCATTAATTAAAAACGTACCGGTGATCACATCCGGAATCATAAAGCTCTGACTTTCTTCTTGGGTGCTTCTGCTGTTTTAGTCTTGTTAGGCATGGCTAGAACTAGTTTCAGACAGTTTAGACTATTGTGTCCTTTTTCTCCACAATTAAAGCATATCCCATTACCGGGTTTCTTCCTACATTCTTCTTCCTTATATCCAGAGATTTTGAAAAAGTTGCAATATGTAGAGCATTTTCCAAAATGCTTTCTTTTGCAATTCTTACAGTAGGGTGCAGAAGAACCTGTTCCCTTCCCACGATAGGAATTACTAGAACGGAATTCCTGTGTAAGCTTTTGAGCTAGGTTCTTCCTCTGGTTTTCTTCTTGTGTGCGTACCAGTTCGTCAGTCAAGGTATTGGCTAATTCTACTGCTTCTTCTATGGTTTGCGGTCTAGCTGCCTTGACTACATGTCTAATCTCACTAATTAATCCCCAAATATAACGGGAGATTAATACTGGTTCGGGTGAGGCAAATGATGGTACTATCCTAGCATATTCGAAGAATATGGTAGTGTAACCCTTGCAGTCTATTCCAGTCATTTTGAGATTTAGGACTTATTGGCTATTTGTTCCTTCTCATTAGGAGGATAGAATTTTCTTTCAACCATTTCCTTAAAGTTGACCAATTCCATATTATAAACTCTGTCACTTCCCTTAAACTGAAGAATAGTATTCCACCATTCTAAGGCTGCATTTTTGAAAGGATTAGAAGCAAACATAATCATATCTTCGTCTGCGCATTTACTTATTTTTATGACTGCTTCCGTCTTTTCTATCCAACGTAAGGTCGCAATGGCTCCTTCATTGCCTGAGAATTCTATTGGTTTGCAGACCAATAATTCTTTAAAAGAACAACCGTATGGAGCAGTTCTTCTTCTTTTAGGGATTGGAGCTTGGATAATAGGTCCATTGTCATTATTCACACTAGACTGGGTTCAGTTTGTTGACGTTTACTGCCATTTGCAGATTTATCTGCTTCTTTAACAGTCTTGATAATATAAGGCATGGCATCTATAATTCCTTGTGCCACTATATGTTGAATGGCATTGTTATCTATTTGGTTTCCGTTATTCTCATTATTCTGGTTTTCTTGATTTACTTCATTGTCCATCTAAATTGTAAACATTCATCATATATTAATTATCACCGAATATAATTGAATACAATTATTTATAAACAATCACATGAACAAGTTGGTCAAAAACGCCGATCATTGCGACTTTTACTCTTTTTCATATATATATATATATATATATATGCATCTATTACAAATTACAACTGGAAATGAAAAATACTATGCATCCCTACTTATATATATATATATATATATATTTATAGTATAAAATTACACGTATATCTAGTTATGTGCTAAGTGCCGTTCATCCAGTATTCTTTTTCCCGCTCCTCATATTTCCAAACTAGTCGTTCCCCTAACTGTCTGACTCTATTCCCCTCATTTACTAAATCTTCTCCATACTGATGGAGTTCCTGCACCTGTTTTCGACTCATTGGTGGATCTAATGGTTCAGGTGGAGGTACGGGTTCCTCGTAGGGGTCTCCGCTATTCATTTCGAAAAATGTCCTATCAATTTCCTTCCATGGATCAGGTTCTAGAGGTTTTTGTTCTTCAGGTGGGTATAAGGCCGAGTATGACCTATTGTCGTCAAACCATGGATCATATCCTAGAGGATGTGGAGTTGGGATTCTAGGTGATTTGTTTGGGTTAAATGAGGTATCGGGAATTGGTTCTCAGAGTTGGATTCTAGCATTGGTTGGTCTGGGAATAGTGGAGGTTCGGCTACTTGGTTTTGGTTGGTATCTACAGCTATAGTGGCTAACATATGGAAATTGGCCAACTGTCTATCTAATTCTTCCTCCCAAGGTGGTCTACTGGTTACTTCCTGGATCTGTGTATCCGCCTCCCTATTGGCCCTGGCTATTGCTCTCTGTTGCTATAACTTTTTCATTCTTTTTCTCCTTTCATGAACTCCTCTATTAAACAAACCTCTTTTCTTAGTAGTAAAAGGTTCCTCCGATTGTGCCTTAAAAATAAATATTCCCTCTTCGGTATTGGCTGAATATCCTGTGGGATCAGGCTGAGATGATGTTCCCTCGTTTTTCTGTGAACTATCTAAATGACGATAAGCATCCGATGTTCCTTGACCACTCATACTGTAAACTAACAAATAGTCAAATAACACATAACACATAATTACATAATTTATTTCCTAACACAGAATTTGGAATTTCAGTGTCAGCAGAACACTTCTTTGGCTTAAATTAGTGGCTGTAGCTCTGATACCACCTTCTGTCGCAACCCCCGACCCCTACCCAGGAACGGGCAGCCGTGAGCTACTCAGAGCGGGTGGTATCGGTGTTTATTAATTTGGAAGCGAAATACATCAGGACCGTAGTTAGGAAATATTTTTATCTGAGTAAAACACCAAACTTTTATAAGAATAATTCATGGGGATAAAACCCAAGTTCATTTGATAATACATTGATAGGGATAAACCCTAATTATTGAAAATAAAATGTCTTGTTTATTTAGGTAACTTTTATAGCCACTATTCCAAGCCTTCAGTGCTCTCCAGCTGACTTCTATTGGGCTTTCACATTAAGTTACCTGAAACGCGTTTTAAAAACATTTTGTCAGCAAGAAATACTGGTGAGTGCATCCCAATTTAATCAAAACGGTTTTAACACTTTAACAAAATTGAGGGCAACCCGCAATTACATTTGCTTGATCTAATCAATTACCCAATCAGTACTGTCAACCCGACTTGTGGGTCATATTACTCATTGGCTAACTCTTTGTCCAATGGTAATGTCTCACAAATTTTGTATACAAAACCCCAACATACTGGCAGGAATTGTAGACTTACAAATACTCAATTACTGTTAAGTATAATTTAAACAATTGAGGTTTTTATAAAAGATTTATAAAAAGAGAATGTACTCACATTGCAAGTTTAGATAGTACTATGGCTTCCTGAGAATCTCCTGATTATTATCTATTAAATCAAATAATGCACACGTGTTAGTAAAATAACCCAATTCAAATTAACCGTACAATTCGAGACAAAATTCCAATGACTGAGTCGGGTAGAGCCGACATGCATTACGGAATTTCGAAATCAATCGGGTGTACACACGAGACAGAATTCCAATGACTGAGTCGGGCAGAGCCGACATGCATTACAGAATCCTAAATCGATCGTGTATGGTAATAGCAGGGTTATAGTACTTACAACGAGACAGAGCTTCGCTAAATAGTGGGTATAATGCTCAGGTGGAGTTTCTAATATATAGAAATTTAGAGAGAGAATTCTGATTTTGAACGGTTTGCAAATAACCTAATCGACCACTATTTATAGGCTGGACTAGGGTGGCTCGCACCCCGCGAAGAAGGCAAGGAAAGCCTTCGCGGCCCGCGAGGAACCGCGTGTCAACTATAGCTTTGACCAGTCATCGTTATAGCCCCGGTGAGTCATGTGCCACGTGGCACTATAACTTGTCAGACAATCAAAGGTAGTCGCGGCCCGCGACAGACCTAACTAAGGTTGTCGCGCCCCGCAAGCGACTCCTGAACTTCGTTTTTATTGAATTTAATTAGTGTAGGGCTATTTCGGGTCCGTTTCTCGCGTATGGGGTATATTTTTGGACATTTCGGGTGTCCAAAATATTTTTAGGAGGGTTGTTATATCCTCCCCACCTTGTTTTGGATCTCGTCCTCGAGATCTACTGGAACAGGTTGTCACACCCCGAAATTATCAGAGCTTGGCGTGACTGGACTGGTATCTTCATTGCACAGCGGAAGCATATAAGCAAAGTCTTTTAGAAATTGAACGCCCGCCAAGTACTCGAGTCTCCAATGGTTCTCCTATTCCAACCGTGCCTTGTCTTAGAAATGTAACCTGAGAAAGAACATGCGAGAAAAATCAACAAAAAGTTGAGCGAGTTCATAGTTTGTTTGTAAAAGATTTGAAATAAATCTTTTGAGTTGTGAAAGGTTTGAGATAAATCCTTTGAGTTGTGAAAGATTTGAAATAAATCTTTGGAATAACCGGTTTTTGAAATAGTATTGAGAAAATGAATTTAGAAACCATTTTCTTGCAAAGTTATATGGAAACGTTGTGTTTGTAACACGTTATGTTCATAAAACCATGTTTTTGTAATGTTCGTAAAATCATCAATGCCCACCCTGACTTTGACCCGCATAATCCTATGCCTTAAATTTTGTATAAAACATGGTATTTAATTTGTATGAACAAGTATGTTTCGTAAGTATAAAGTTCCTGGTATGTAGCAGATAAGGAAAAAGAGATCACCAATGGTTTGCAAGGCCATTGATATGTGTGAAGTGCAAGTAGGAAGACTCAAACCCTAGCAGATTTATGCGTTGGGCACAAAGTCACCCCGAGGTCCGTTCTGTTTGGCCTGGGGGCTGGGCTCGCTACACCCAGATAGATCTACCGCTCCTGTCCCTCGGTCCTACAATGAGGATTAATGGCCTCCAGTTCCCGCCTACCCACTCACATGATCTAAGTAGTAACCCTCCTTACGCTAACCATACCATGTATAAAATAAAACCCTGGTCACCCTGACCAGATCCCTGGTCACCCTGACCAGATTCCTGGTCACCCTGGCCGAAAATCATTCACATTTCAAAAATAAGCATTTGCATCATACTTGGTACTCGTTCTCACCAAGAGTGCTTCTTGTATTTACCCGTAGTTTAGAAAACTAGAATTCGTGGGTATGCATATTCCGAAAGATACGTTTGTTTGAAAACCGGTATGTTTAGTATAAACCTTTCGTAAATCATTTGAGTTCCTCGAAATCACTTCGTAATATGATTTAGAAATACGAGTTTTGCATTTGTTCAGAACTTTGTATGTTTTTGCAAAACGTGCATGTCTTTCCACCCCGAAAACATTTACAAAAATGTAAACAGTAAAAAGTAGGGGTTATGAACTCACCTGAATATTCCTGTGCAAAGCTAGCTAATTTACGACTTCGTGATGTCGTTTCCAAAATGAGACTCGCTAGCGTGCATTCTACAATATTCCTAACACGGAATATCTAATAAGTTTATAAATAAAAGCGGTAACTAGTCTACGTGTCACCGAGCTCTACCGAATCGTTAATCGAACGATTCAATGGTAAGTTGTCAACTTAATGGAAACGATTAAGTTATACGTGTTAAGTCTCGTTTAATGTCAGTAGCAGTTTAATAAGTCTTGAAAAAGACTTAGTTTCCGAGAGACTTAAAATGAATAAATATTTATATAAAAATATAAATATATCGTCGTAAGTGTGTTAGCCGTCTCGAGTAGTCATACGTGTATAAAAGAATATTTCTATGAAAATATCATATAACAAACTCGTATCGTTTATTGCGTTTCGTATGAAAATAATATATAATAACTTGTATTATATATATCACGTCTTGTGTATATTTGCCGAGAATACACGTATATGCCGTCTAGGCGTATAAAATAAATATGAAGAGTTATATTTATTTTATAAAGAAATCGTCGAGTTGTTATGTTTGAAAATAAATATAAACCATATTTATTTTTGTAAAAGACTTCGCGTTGTACGACATCTAGAATAAATATATAACTATATTTATTTTGTAAAAGTATACGAGTTGACGACGTTCGAAATAAATATAACATTATATTTATTTGTAAAAGCGTTTGGGATTATCATGGTTTGAAATATTATGGACTCGAATTCCATTAAGCGTTGTTATTGAAAAATAATACGTGTCGTGTTTAAGGGTGTTTCTCGAAAAACGGGCAGAGTTTCCCCTATTTTTGGACGCTCCCGACAATCAAGTGTCGATATGTTTATCAAAATTCAACAATTTTTCAATCAATATAATCATCCATATATAGTTTTCGTCAAATGTATCAAAACGTAATTATAATGGATCGGTTCGAGCTCGTTTCACGAAAATAAAACTATATAAATTCAAATTAATTCGTCGTTAAACTTTACCAAATCTTCGTGTCGGGATGTTGACCGAGTCGACTCGCTGAGTTGACCGAGTCAACTGTGTTGACTCACTGAGTTGACTGAGTTGACTCGGTTTGACCGAGTCAACTGAAACCGAAACTGCGCCGTCTGAACGAACCGCTTGACCCGAACCGAACCATCTGAGCTGACTCGCTGCTGTTGACCGAGTCGACTCGGTTTGACCGAGTCAACCAAATCCGAGGCTGAGTCTGACCAAGCCGCTTGACCCGAACCGTTGACCGAACTACCCTTGAACCGAACTGAACCACGGCTGACCCACAACCGAGCCGTGACCCGAGCCATCTTCTAACTTGAATCAAATCTGACCCGACTAAACCCGTTGACCCGAACCTGTTGACCAGTTGACTGTTGTTGACTGTTTGACCGCTGTTGACTCGGTCTGACCGAGTCAATCGAACCGAACCTAGACGCCACCCGAACCCAAAACTCGTCTTGAGCTGAACCACCGGTGAAACCCGTCGGACCAACTCACCACCGCCGTCACTGCTACTGCCGCCGCCGTAGGCGGCGGCGCTGCTCCGCCTCCGGCTCTCTCTCTCCTCGAGTCTCTCTCTCTCTCTCCGGTCTTGCAGTCGCCGCTCACCACCACCACTTGGCGATGGGGTGGTGGTCCGTTTCATCGAACGAGGAAGGGGGGGGGGCTGTGATGTGTGAGTCGCCGGAGAAGAGGGGCGCCGTCAGGCCCTGTGTCGCCGGCCCTGTGTCACCGGTCAAAGGTATCACGGGAGGGAGGGAGTAGACATGTGGGTGTGTATGTATGATGAACAAGGAGATGCACATATTGTTGTAGGCTTTGTGTGTATGCAGTATATAAATCGAGAGAGATGAGAGGAACATTTAAGGGTGTGTGGGGGGGTATTGTCTAATGGAGTTTCCTTTTATTAAGTGTATATAGATCTATCGAGATCTAATGAAGATCCGGGTAAAAGATTTGAAATCTTTAAAGGACATGAAATCTTGTTTTAATAATAAATGGAGATTTGATCAAGACTTTATAGGATTTTATAGATTTACTAAGATTTTAGTAGGATCTTTTGTAGAGATTTCCTAGATTTAGTGAGATCTTGCATAGATCTTCAAGAAATAGATCTAGTATAATATGCGCAGGTTTAGGCTTGTGGGTTTTGGGCTTGGGCCCAGGGCCCACAAGCCCATCTCGTGTGTAAGTGGTCCGTAATTCCTACGAGACCCGTTGTCAAAACCTGAACTTCGTTTAACGTCAAAAATTAAAATACCCAAAAATACGGTCGGTATCCGTCATAGTCGCGTTCGCGCGTTGATAACGGTAATGATCGCGAAAAAGCACATCGTTGCCGTCTTTGATCCGTTTTTCGATCCGGTTTCGACTGTAGTTACGAAAATTAAATTACAAGCTAAAATATATCGTAAAAATGTATTATTTGACGGCGTCATCAGTATCTTGTACGGTTTCAATCCGTTGCCGTTTAACGTTTCACAGGCTTCTCTGTAAACCACCGTTCGCGCACTGTAAAGTCGGATAAACGTTCCCAGGCACTCCAAAGGCCTAATTAAGTTAATTTGCGTTGTAAACACTATTTATTATCGCGTTAATCACTTGTTAATCACGTAATTAAGAGCCGTAAATTACGGGTTGTCACATTCTCCCCCTGTTACAGAAATTTCGTCCTCGAAATTTAGTCTATGTTATCTCCTCGGAATTGTGTTGTTCGCAGGTAAGTCCGAATAATAACCAAGTGAATGACCGTGTGATCGAAACAAGACTTATTCGAATCATGTGAATTCAAGGACATTCCTTCACAATAGGAATCCCAACGGTTTAAAAGAAATGTGTCTCAGTAATCGATGTCAAAGGAAACGAAACGTATAGGTACAGTCACTAATGTGACTAAGTTAACAGGGATCCAACAGGAACTTCGACCAATCGAATTCCATAAGAACGTTCACAATAAGTAACTGAGTTCTAGAAGCAATAACACCCACTGGATGAACTTAGAATCAACAATCTCAAATGTAATAGTTTGCATGAAACGTTCGATCGTGATCAGCGCAAGCTGCAAGTCATACCGACGCCACAAGGTGTCGCAATGAATGAATCCATTTAATAATAGAGGTGATCGAACAAGTATCACCTGTGTTTTGCATAAAACGCTCAATCATAATTAGCACAAGCTACAAGTTTGTACTGACACCGCAAGGTGTCGTAATGATTCAAATGATTCAATAATAGCGGTGATCAAACAAATTCACCGTGTTTGAAGTCAAATGAAAGCGCAATAAAGTGAATCTTGAAAGATTGTTTTAAATGACATCACAGGATTTCCAATTGAAAATGAAACATCAATGAAACAACGTTTTCGATCGAAGGTGAAGAAGCAATGAATGTCGCAAAGCATTCGATTGATGTTGAAAGAACTGTTATGAGGTACACCGGGATATGAAATGAATTTGTGTACCATTGTCTTAACACACTATTGTATTACGACTGCTTTGATATAATAAACCGAAGTGGACTGGAAAACAATCAATAAATAAATATTTAGATCCGTGCATAAGATGCGTAAACGAGTTCAGCGCAAGCTTCAAATTAATGAAAATCACCATCACATGGTGTCGGAATCACAAACAATTTAATGGAGTCGAATACCAAACAAGTTTACCACGACTCGAAACAAATGAAGTGTTCGTTAAAAATTGATTTGAATATGATGCTCCCAATACATCATATGGTGTCTCGAATCGAATAAGTGTAATGAGCAAGTTCAAACAATTGAACTTGGTTTTAGCGCAATCCGACAATAGATATATGTATCGACATGAGAACTTTAGGCATGGTTACAACGAAAACCCATGCATATAATTTGTAAAGAAATGATCGTGATACAATGACCATTAAGAGGAGTAGAGATACGAAAATCTACTCAGTAAATTCGAAATCTCAATAAAGAAATTTGAGGACTTTACCTGGGGTTTCGTGTGACGACCAATTGTTAAGTGACATTACCATGGAATGTCGAACATAGCGTATTCGTTGTTGGCTAGGTAGGGGGAATGCGTAGACAATCGTCTTCTCCCTGACGTGATTCGTGTCGTTGCAGGATCGCGTGACAAGTTGTCGTTTCCTGATTGTTAGTTCTCCTGCTGACAGGAATCTAGCGTCGTCATTGAATTGCGCCATCGTGTCTTTTCAAAGGCCTCGCCTCGATAGTCGTACGTGTCGTATTTCAACCTCCGTTGATGTATAGCTTATGTGTTCACGTATACCTGTGCACTAGCGTTACGTTCTGCGTAGGATGTGATGTATTCCGACATCCGTTGACGTAAAGTTTGAGTGCCATGTATTCTCATGCGCTAGTGTTTTGTTATGCGTAGGCTGCCTGCTCGGGAAGTTAAATATCATAGACAATATGGATAATAGCGTGTGCCCGAGTTAATATTCGCGGTTCCTACGTGATGACCGTTAATAAACACATGCACAAGTAATCAATCATATAACCGAATGCGCATGTTAGTCACCAACAAGCAATCAAGTAATTCTCCTAGTTTCACTAGCCAATTTCTCCCAGTCTTTAAGACTGCTCTATCCTCCACCTCGACCTCTTAGATCGAGCCTCGGTCCCCTTGACCGAGCCTCAGCCTTCATGACTGAGCTTACTCTTCCTAGCCTCACTAGCCAACTACCTCGGTCACCTACACCGAGCCTCGATCCTCCAGACCGAGCCTCAGCCCTCCAAGCTGAGCCTTTTCTTCCTAGCCTTGCTAGCCCACTACCTCGGTCACCTAGACCGAGCCTCGATCCTCCAGACCGAGCCTCAGCCCTCCAAGCTGAGCCTATAATAAATCAACGTGCTCAACTACCTCGGTCACCTAGACCGAGCCTCGATCCTCCAGACCGAGTCTAAAAAAAAATGTGCTCAACATTTGTTTGGAAACAAAATTTTTGACTGTTTGCTTGTCGGCAACGGTTGGAGACCATATTTGAGTATTGGGCGTTCTGTATGTATTCAGCGTCTTAATAGTCTAAGTTCCCAGAGGAAAGTGAGGTTAGAGCCTAGGTATCACAACAGGAACCTAATTCGCTGTAACCTATAGCTCTGATACCAATCTGTCACACCCCGAAATTATCAGAGCTTGGCGTGACTGGACTGGTATCTTCATTGCACAGCGGAAGCATATAAGCAAAGTCTTTTAGAAATTGAACGCCCGCCAAGTACTCGAGTCTCCAATGGTTCTCCTATTCCAACCGTGCATTGTCTTAGAAATGTAACCTGAGAAAGAACATGCGAGAAAAATCAACAAAAAGTTGAGCGAGTTCATAGTTTGTTTGTAAAAGATTTGAAATAAATCTTTTGAGTTGTGAAAGGTTTGAGATAAATCCTTTGAGTTGTGAAAGATTTGAAATAAATCTTTGGAATAACCGGTTTTTGAAATAGTATTGAGAAAATGAATTTAGAAACCATTTTCTTGCAAAGTTATATGGAAACGTTGTGTTTGTAACACGTTATGTTCATAAAACCATGTTTTTGTAATGTTCGTAAAATCATCAATGCCCACCCTGACTTTGACCCGCATAATCCTATGCCTTAAATTTTGTATAAAACATGGTATTTAATTTGTATGAACAAGTATGTTTCGTAAGTATAAAGTTCCTGGTATGTAGCAGATAAGGAAAAAGAGATCACCAATGGTTTGCAAGGCCATTGATATGTGTGAAGTGCAAGTAGGAAGACTCAAACCCTAGCAGATTTATGCGTTGGGCACAAAGTCACCCCGAGGTCCGTTCTGTTTGGCCTGGGGGCTGGGCTCGCTACACCCAGATAGATCTGCCGCTCCTGTCCCTCGGTCCTACAATGAGGATTAATGGCCTCCAGTTCCCGCCTACCCACTCACATGATCTAAGTAGTAACCCTCCTTACGCTAACCATACCATGTATAAAATAAAACCCTGGTCACCCTGACCAGATCCCTGGTCACCCTGACCAGATTCCTGGTCACCCTGGCCGAAAATCATTCACATTTCAAAAATAAGCATTTGCATCATACTTGGTACTCGTTCTCACCAAGAGTGCTTCTTGTATTTACCCGTAGTTTAGAAAACTAGAATTCGTGGGTATGCATATTCCGAAAGATACGTTTGTTTGAAAACCGGTATGTTTAGTATAAACCTTTCGTAAATCATTTGAGTTCCTCGAAATCACTTCGTAATATGATTTAGAAATACGAGTTTTGCATTTGTTCGGAACTTTGTATGTTTTTGCAAAACGTGCATGTCTTTCCACCCCGAAAACATTTACAAAAATGTAAACAGTAAAAAGTAGGGGTTATGAACTCACCTGAATATTCCTGTGCAAAGCTAGCTAATTTACGACTTCGTGATGTCGTTTCCAAAATGAGACTCGCTAGCGTGCATTCTACAATATTCCTAACACGGAATATCTAATAAGTTTCTAAATAAAAGCGGTAACTAGTCTACGTGTCACCGAGCTCTACCGAATCGTTAATCGAACGATTCAATGGTAAGTTGTCAACTTAATGGAAACGATTAAGTTATACGTGTTAAGTCTCGTTTAATGTCAGTAGCAGTTTAATAAGTCTTGAAAAAGACTTAGTTTCCGAGAGACTTAAAATGAATAAATATTTATATAAAAATATAAATATATCGTCGTAAGTGTGTTAGCCGTCTCGAGTAGTCATACGTGTATAAAAGAATATTTCTATGAAAATATCATATAACAAACTCGTATCGTTTATTGCGTTTCGTATGAAAATAATATATAATAACTTGTATTATATATATCACGTCTTGTGTATATTTGCCGAGAATACACGTATATGCCGTCTAGGCGTATAAAATAAATATGAAGAGTTATATTTATTTTATAAAGAAATCGTCGAGTTGTTATGTTTGAAAATAAATATAAACCATATTTATTTTTGTAAAAGACTTCGCGTTGTACGACATCTAGAATAAATATATAACTATATTTATTTTGTAAAAGTATACGAGTTGACGACGTTCGAAATAAATATAACATTATATTTATTTGTAAAAGCGTTTGGGATTATCATGGTTTGAAATATTATGGACTCGAATTCCATTAAGCGTTGTTATTGAAAAATAATACGTGTCGTGTTTAAGGGTGTTTCTCGAAAAACGGGCAGAGTTTCCCCTATTTTTGGACGCTCCCGACAATCAAGTGTCGATATGTTTATCAAAATTCAACAATTTTTCAATCAATATAATCATCCATATATAGTTTTCGTCAAATGTATCAAAACGTAATTATAATGGATCGGTTCGAGCTCGTTTCACGAAAATAAAACTATATAAATTCAAATTAATTCGTCGTTAAACTTTACCAAATCTTCGTGTCGGGATGTTGACCGAGTCGACTCGCTGAGTTGACCGAGTCAACTGTGTTGACTCACTGAGTTGACTGAGTTGACTCGGTTTGACCGAGTCAACTGAAACCGAAACTGCGCCGTCTGAACGAACCGCTTGACCCGAACCGAACCATCTGAGCTGACTCGCTGCTGTTGACCGAGTCGACTCGGTTTGACCGAGTCAACCAAATCCGAGGCTGAGTCTGACCAAGCCGCTTGACCCGAACCGTTGACCGAACTACCCTTGAACCGAACTGAACCACGGCTGACCCACAACCGAGCCGTGACCCGAGCCATCTTCTAACTTGAATCAAATCTGACCCGACTAAACCCGTTGACCCGAACCTGTTGACCAGTTGACTGTTGTTGACTGTTTGACCGCTGTTGACTCGGTCTGACCGAGTCAATCGAACCGAACCTAGACGCCATCCGAACCCAAAACTCGTCTTGAGCTGAACCACCGGTGAAACCCGTCGGACCAACTCACCACCGCCGTCACTGCTACTGCCGCCGCCGTAGGCGGCGGCGCTGCTCCGCCTCCGGCTCTCTCTCTCCTCGAGTCTCTCTCTCTCTCTCCGGTCTTGCAGTCGCCGCTCACCACCACCACTTGGCGATGGGGTGGTGGTCCGTTTCATCGAACGAGGAAGGGGGGGGGGGGGGGGGGCTGTGATGTGTGAGTCGCCGGAGAAGAGGGGCGCCGTCAGGCCCTGTGTCGCCGGCCCTGTGTCACCGGTCAAAGGTATCACGGGAGGGAGGGAGTAGACATGTGGGTGTGTATGTATGATGAACAAGGAGATGCACATATTGTTGTAGGCTTTGTGTGTATGCAGTATATAAATCGAGAGAGATGAGAGGAACATTTAAGGGTGTGTGGGGGGTATTGTCTAATGGAGTTTCCTTTTATTAAGTGTATATAGATCTATCGAGATCTAATGAAGATCCGGGTAAAAGATTTGAAATCTTTAAAGGACATGAAATCTTGTTTTAATAATAAATGGAGATTTGATCAAGACTTTATAGGATTTTATAGATTTACTAAGATTTTAGTAGGATCTTTTGTAGAGATTTCCTAGATTTAGTGAGATCTTGCATAGATCTTCAAGAAATAGATCTAGTATAATATGCGCAGGTTTAGGCTTGTGGGTTTTGGGCTTGGGCCCAGGGCCCACAAGCCCATCTCGTGTGTAAGTGGTCCGTAATTCCTACGAGACCCGTTGTCAAAACCTGAACTTCGTTTAACGTCAAAAATTAAAATACCCAAAAATACGGTCGGTATCCGTCATAGTTGCGTTCGCGCGTTGATAACGGTAATGATCGCGAAAAAGCACATCGTTGCCGTCTTTGATCCGTTTTTCGATCCGGTTTCGACTGTAGTTACGAAAATTAAATTACAAGCTAAAATATATCGTAAAAATGTATTATTTGACGGCGTCATCAGTATCTTGTACGGTTTCAATCCGTTGCCGTTTAACGTTTCACAGGCTTCTCTGTAAACCACCGTTCGCGCACTGTAAAGTCGGATAAACGTTCCCAGGCACTCCAAAGGCCTAATTAAGTTAATTTGCGTTGTAAACACTATTTATTATCGCGTTAATCACTTGTTAATCACGTAATTAAGAGCCGTAAATTACGGGTTGTCACACAGGTGTGGGTATTTCCTTTGCATTTCTGATTCGAGTTCCCAATTGTATTCTGGTCCTCTTTTGGAATCTCATTTCACTTTGACTGGAACTAATCTCTTGTGTTTGAGATTCTTGATCTTCCTATCTTCAATCTGAACGGGTTTCTCGATAAACTTAAGTTTCTCATTTACCTCTATGTCCTTAAGAGGTATTACTAGAGATTCGTCTGCTAAACACTTTTTGAGATTACATACATGAAATACATCATGTATTCCTGCCATTTCCTTTGGCAGTTGTAGCTGATAAGCTACAGGTCCTATTTTTCTAATAATCTCAAAAGGTCCAACATACCTAGGGCTTAGCTTCCCTCTCTTAACGAATCTGACCACTCCTTTCCATGGAGAAACTTTTAACAATACCTTATCTCCTACTTGAAATTCCAATGGTTTTCGTCTATTGTCAGCATAACTCTTTTGACGATCTCGTGCTGCTTTTAGTCTTTCCTTGACTTGAATTATCTTATCCGTCGTTTCCTGCACTATTTCTGGTCCGGATAATTGTTTTTCTCCAATCTCTGCCCAGCAGACTGGAGTTCTACACTTTCGTCCATAAAGTGCTTCAAATGGTGCAACATTAATGCTAGCATGATAACTGTTATTGTAGGAAAATTCTATTAATGGTAAATGGTCGTCCCAATTTCCTCCGAAATAAATTACACAAGCTCTAAGCATATCTTCTATAGTCTGGATTGTCCTTTCGCTTTGTCCGTCCGTCTGTGGATGGTAAGCTGTGCTTAGATTCAACTTGGTTCCCATTGCTTTTTGGAAACTTGTCCAAAAATGAGAAGTAAAACGGCTATCTCTATCGGATATGATAGATAAAGGAATTCCATTTAATGAAACTATTTCATTTACATATAGCTTGGCTAACTGTTCCATACTGAAAGTTTCCTTCATGGGTAAGAAATGAGCAGATTTAGTCAATCTGTCTACAATCACCCAGATTGTATCATTTTCTTTTCTTGTCTTGGGTAATTTGGTAACAAAATCCATTGTTATCAATTCCCATTTCCATATGGGCATTTCTAACTGTTGCGATAATCCTGATGGTTTTTGATGCTCAGCTTTAACTTGAGAACAAGTTAAACATTTAGCAACATAATTAGCTATATTCTTTTTCATTCCTATCCACCATAAATTCTTTCTTAGATCTTGATACATTTTATCACTTCCAGGATGTATCGTATACTTAGATTTATGAGCTTCTTCTAGAATTTTATGACGTAGGTTTCCTTGTTTAGGTATCCATATCCTTTTCTTATGGAACTTCCAAATTCCATCTGTTCCTTGTTCTAATTCCTTAATCATTCCCTTCAGTTTTTCAGCATCATCCTTGATTGATGATTCATGTACTTCTCTGATTTGTTCATTTAAATCTACTTGTAGATTTAATCTGAGAGAACGTACTCGCTTTGGTTTTTCATGATACTTTCGACTTAAAGCATCAGTACACTGGCTTTTCCAGCGTGAAACTGGATATCACAATCATAATCACTAAGAACTTCCATCCAGCGTCTCTGCCTCATATTTAATTCCTTTTGCCCGAAAATATACCTTAAACTCTTATGATCGGTGAAAACAACAAATTTATTTCCATATAAATAGTGTCTCCAAATCTTAAGGGCAAAAACTATAGCTCCTAATTCTAGGTCATGGGTTGTGTAATTCTCTTCATGTTTCTTAAGTTGTCTAGAGGCATAAGCTATAACATTTTGACGTTGCATCAACACACATCCATATCCTAACTTAGATGCATCACAATAGACTATAAAGTCTTCAGTTCCTCCTGGTAAGGCAAGTATGGGTGCGTTGGTTAACTTCTGCTTAAGAATCTTAAAAGCTTCTTCCTGTTTTGGTCCCCATTCAAACTTAACTGATTTGCAGGTCAGTTTAGTTAATGGAATGGCTATTCTAGAGAAATCACGGATAAACCGTCTATAATATCCTGCCAGTCCAAGAAAACTTCGTATTTCCATTGGTGATTCAGGGACTTTCTAATTAGTAATCGCCTCGATCTTTGTGGGATCCATATGAATTCCTTCATGATTAACCAGATGTCCAAGGAATTGTACTTCTTGTAACCAAAATTCACATTTTGAGAATTTAGCATAAAGCTTTTCTTTTCTCAACAATGTGAGGAGCGTATGCAGATGGGCTGCATGGTCCTCTTTACTCTTAGAGTAAATAAGAATATCATCTATAAAAACAATTATGAATTTATCCAGGTATGGTTTACATATCCTGTTCATCATGTCCATAAATGCGGCTGGGGCATAGGTTAAAGCAAATGGCATGAAAGTAAATTCACAATGACCGTATCTCATTCTGAAAGCAGTTTTAGGAATATTATCTTCCTGTACTTTCAGTTGATGATATCCAGAGCGTAAATCGATCTTAGAAAAGAATCGAGCTCATTGGAGTTGATCGAATAGATCATCGATTCTCGGTAGTGGGTACCGATTCTTAATCGTGACTTTGTTCAATTCTCGATAGTCAATGCACATACGCATCGATCCATCTTTTTTCTTAACAAACAACACCGGTGCTCCCCACGGGGATGAACTTGGTTGTATAAAACCTTTGTTAAGAAGTTCTTCCAATTGCTTCTTTAGTTCCTGCATTTCTATTGGCGCTAATCGATATGGTGCTTTGGCAATCGGCGCCGTCCCTGGTATTTGGTGAATTCTAAATTCAACCTCTCTATCAGGCGGTAATCCAGGTAACTCTTCTGGAAAAGCGTCTGTGAATTTAGATATTACAGGAATATCTTTTAATTCTTTTCCTTTAGTATTAATGATTAAAGAAATCATATATACTATTCCTCCTTTCTTTTCATAACTTGCAGCTTTCATCACAGAGATGAATTTCGTCGATCTAGTTGGCTTATCTCCTTTAATTGTAATCTTTTCACCACTTGGTGTACTTACTTATACTAACTTTTAATCACATAAAATACTGGCATGATTGGCTACCAACTAATCCATTCCTAATACAACATCAAACCAGCCAGATTCATTGGATAAAGGTTAACAAAGAAACGATGGTTTAGGATTTCTATTCTTGCTCCCTGCAAGATTTCACTTATCTTAATAGATTCTCCATTGGCCGTTTCTACCAGACAGTCTTGTTGAAGTTTGACTAAGGGTTGGTCAAGAAACTGGTAGAAAGAAGTATTGATAAAACTTTGGTTTACACCAGAGTCAAACAATACTTTGGCAAATATGTCATTAACTAAAAACGTACCGGTGATCACATCCGGAGTCATCTTGGTTTCCTCAGCTGTTAGAACAAAAGCTCTGGCATTCTTCTTGGGTGCTTCTGCCGTTTTAGTCTTGTTAGGCATGGCTAGAACTAGTTTCGGACAGTTTGGTCTAATGTATCCTTTTTCTCCATAATTAAAGCATATCCTATTACCGGGTTTCTTCCTATAGTCTTCTTCCTTATATCCAAAGATTTTGCAAAAGTTGCAATACGTAGAGCATTTTCCAAAATGCTTTCTTTTGCAATTCTTACAGTAGGGTGCAGAAGAACATGTTCCCTTCCCACGGTAGGAATTACTAGAATGGAATTCCTGTGTAAACTTTTGAGCTAGGTTCTTCCTCTGGTTTTCTTCTTGTGTGCGTACCAGTTCGTCAGTCAAGGTATTGGCTAATTCTACTGCTTCTTCTATGGTTTGCGGTCTAGCTGCCTTGACTACATGTCTAATCTCACTAATTAATCCCCAAATATAACGGGAGAGTAATACTGGTTCGGGTGAGGCTAAGGATGGTACTATCCTAGCATATTCAAAGAATATGGTAGTGTAACCCTTGCAGTCTATTCCAGTCTTTCTGAGATTTAGGAACTTATTGGCTATTTGTTCCTTCTCATTAGGAGGACATAATTTTCTTTCAACCATTTCCTTAAAGTTGATCCATTCCATATTATAAACTCTGTCACTTCCCTTAGACTGAAGAATAGTATTCCACCATTCTAAGGCTGCATTTTTGAAAGGATTAGAAGCAAACATAATCATATCTTCGTCTGCGCATTTACTTATTTTTATGACTGCTTCCGTATTTTCTATCCAACGTAAGGTTGCAATGGCTCCTTCATTTCCTGAGAATTCTATTGGTTTGTAGGCCAAGAATTCTTTAAAGAAAATGAACAACCGTATGGAGCGGGTCTTCTTCTTTTAGGGATTGGAGCTTGGATAATAGGTCCATTGTCATTATTTACACTGTGACTGGGTTTAGTTTGTTGACGTTTACTGCCATTTGCAGATTTATCTACGTCTTTAACAGTCTTGATAATATAAGGCTTGGCATCTATAATTCCTTGTGCCACTATATGTTGAATGGCATTGTTATCTATTTGGTTTCCGTTATTCTCATTATTCTGGTTTTCTTGATTTACTTAGTTGTCCATCTGAATTGTAAACATTCATCAGATATTAATTATCACCGAATAGAGTTGAATACGGTTATTTATACACAATCACATGAACAAGTTGGTAAAAAAACGTCGATCATTGCGACTTTTACTCTTTTTCATATATATATATGCATCTATTACAAATTACAACTGGAAATGAAAAATACTATGCATCCCTACTTATATATATAGTACAAAATTACACGTATATCTAGTTATGTGCTAAGTGCCATTCATCCAGTATTGCATTTCCCGCTCATCATATTTCCAAACTAGTCGTTCCCCTAACTGTCTGACTCTATTCCCCTCATTTACTAAGTCTTGTCCATACTGTTGGAGTTCCTGCACCTGTTTTCGAATCATTGATGGATCTAATGGTTTAGGTGGAGGTACGGGTTCCTCGTAGGGGTCTCCGCTATTCATTTTGAAAAATGTCCTATCAATTTCCTTCCATGGATCAGGTTCTAGAGGTTTTAGTTCTACAGGTGGGTATAAGGACGAGTATGACCTATTATCGTCAAACCATGGATCATATCCTAGAGGATGTGGAGTTGGGATTCTAGGTGATTCGTTTGGGTTAAATGCAGGTATCGGGAATTGCTTCTCAGAGTTGGATTCTAGCGTTGGTTGATCTGAGGATAGTGGAGGTTCGGCTACTTGGTTTTGGTTGGTATCTACAGCTGTAGTGGCTAACATATGGAAATTGGCCAACTGTCTATCTAATTCTTCCTCCCAAGGTTGTCTACAGGTTACTTCCTGGATCTGTGCATCCGCCTCCCTATTGGCCCTGGCTATTGCTCTCTGTTGCTGTAACTTTTTCATTCTTTTTCTCCTTTCATGAGCTCCTCTATTAAACCAACCTCTTTTCTTAGTAGTAAAAGGTTCCTCCGATTGTGCCTTAAAAATAAATATTCCCTCTTTGGTATCCACTGAATATCCTGAGGGATCAGGCTGAGATGATGTTCCCTCATTTTTCTGTGAACTATCTAAACGACGATAAGCGTCCGATGTTCCTTGATCACTTATACTGTAAACTAACAAATAGTCAAATAACACATAACACATAATTACATAATTCATTTCCTAACACAGAATTTGGAATTTCAGTGTCAGCAGAACACTTCTTTGGCTTAAATTAGTGGCTGTAGCTCTTATACCACCTTCTGTCGCAACCCCCGACCCTACCCGAGAGCGGGCAGCCGCGAGCTACTCAGAGCGGGTGGTATCGGTGTTTATTAATTTGGCAGCAAAATACATCAGGACCGTAGTTAGGAAATATTTTTATCAGAGTAAAACACCAAACTTTTATAAGAATAATTCATGGGGATAAAACCCAAGTTCATTTGATAATACATTGATAGGGATATACCCTAATTATTGAAAATAAAATGTCTTGTTTATTTAGGTAACTTTTATAGCCACTATTCCAAGCCTTCAGTGCTCTTCAGCTGGCTTCTATTGGACTTTCACATTAAGTTACCTTAAACGCGTTTTAAAAACATTTTGTTAGCAAGAAATACTGGTGAGTGCATCCCAATTTAATCAAAACGGTTTTAACACTTTAGCAGAATTGAGGGCAACCCGCAATTAGATTTGCTTGATCTAATCAATTACCCAATCAGTACTGTCACCCGACTTGTGGGTCATCTTACTCATTGGCTAAGTCTTTGTCCAATGGTAACGTCTCACAAATTTCGTATACAAAACCCCAACATACTGGCAGTAATTGTAGACTTACAAATACTCGATTACTGTTAAGTATAATTTAAACAATTGAGGTTTTTATAAAAGATCTATAAAAAGAGAATGTACTTACATTGCAAGTTTAGATAGTACTAAGGCTTCCTGAAAATCTCCTGATTATTATCTATTAAATCAAATAAGGCACACGTGTTAGTAAAATAACCCAATTCAAATTAACCGTACAACTCGAGACAGAATTCCAATGACCGAGTCGGGCAGAGACGACATGCATTACGGAATTTCTAAATCAATCGGGTGTACACACGAGACATAATTCCAATGACTGAGTCGGGCAGAGCCGACATGCAGTATGAAATCCTAAATCGATTTTGTATGGTAATAGCAGGGTTATAGTACTTACAACGAGGCAGAGCTTCGCTAAATAGTGCGTATAATGCCCGGGTGGAGTTTCTACTATATAGAAATTTAGATAGAGAATTCTGATTTTGAACGGTTTGCAAATGGCTTGATCGACCACTATTTATAGGCTGGACTAGGGCGGTTCGCGCCCCGCGAAGAAGGCAAGGAAAGCCTTCGCGGCCCGCGAGGAACCGCGTGTCAACTATAGCTTTGACCAGTCATCATTACAGCTCTGGTGAGTCATGTGCCACGTGGCACTATAACTTGTCCGACAATCAAAGGTAGTCGCGGCCTGCGGCAGACCTAACTAAGGTTGTCGCGCCCCGCGAGCGACTCCTGAACTTCGTTTTTCTTGAATTTAATAAATGTAGGGCTATTTCGGGTCCGTTTCTCACGTATGGGGTATATTTTAGGACATTTCGGGTGTCCAAAATATATTTAGGAGGGTTGTTATAGATCAAATACAAACCACATTTCGCATACAAACTGTGAGAACCATTTAAAAAGTGTCACGTGGCATCGAACCAATTATAGAGAAGTGATAAAATAATATCCTAAATAATATCAATTATATTGAATTCTCTATAAATATTCTAACAAACAATTAATTCTTTATTTGGAACTTTTTTATTTATTTTCAATGTGATGATTAAGAAAAGTGGTGATGTCATTCAAATATGTGCTAAAATCAATTATCTTGATTAATTTTCATGTGATAATATAATTTAAAGGTGCTACTTTTATGTATGTATTGTTTTGGTATGTGCTAATTTAACTTTTTTTAAGTGCTAGGATCTGTTCTTACGGTTTGTACGATAAATATGGTTTGTACTGAAACCAACCCCGAGGGTTGTTATATTGAAGAAATAGTAAAAGAGATATGAATTCAACTAGATTTTGAATCCATGTATTCCTTCAAACCTTGCAACGGTTATCGTTGAACACGTAATTTTGGGAAAGATCAATTTGTTATGATTTTGGCAATGTTTTAAATACCGGTATGAATTGGCTGATTATATCTGTTAAATCGGATATCGGACATGGGTCAGGTACGATAAAGGCCGGTAAAACTCGAATCCCGGCGGTAAATCCGGTTCTATCGGTTCAAACCGTTGAACCTGTTTGAACCGGTTTACATTAACTTGGAATTTGATTTTTTAATTTTAATAAAATATAAAATTAAGGTAATATTGACCTTTCATATTTACGGTAATTAACCTAGTGCCTTCCATTCTAGTATTCCATCACCGTTGAAACTATTTTTCACATCGTACAATGCAATACTGTTTATAACTAATAAATATGCTTAATATTTTACCATAAAATAGTTGATTTTTTTAAATAAAACTATGATCAGTTAATGTTTTAAAAACCGGTAAATACCGGCCGGTTATACCGGTATTACCGTTTCCAGATGTAAATCCGGTATGAAACACCCCGGTAAATAAGTGAAACGGCATAAGGTTTGTACCGACGGTAAAATCCGGTATACCGATTTGAAACGTAATACCGGTACCGGCCCAGGGTTATTTTAGTTTGGGTTGTTACTTATTTTTATTATATATGTTACTTATTTTACATAATTTTTATATATTATGATTATTCGTAACTAAAAGTTTTTATTTAATATTGTATGAAACGAAAATTGTTATCTTCTAGTTGAAGAGGATGACGATAATAATGAATTTCATCTTTTATGCAATCGTGAACTTGCTGGATTCAACACCCAAATGACTTAAACATATCGTACACTTTCATTTAAAAAAGTTTGTTGGAAAATTGAATGATTTTCGATTATCTTTTGGATTATTTTTTATTATGGATTTACTTTTGTATCATCTTTTAATATGTAATTATGCATTTTTGGATTAACTTTTAAGTTGATGTTGTAATTATGAAATTATAGAGTTAGCTAGTCAACCCAGTTGAACCGCTCGGTACAACCTGGTTCAACCGATTAAACCATTTTTTAGCCTAATCGGTTTGATTTAAAAAACCAGTTTTTAAAACATTGCCAATTACATAAATCCTAATTGAGATTGAATTGTTTTTTAGATGAGTTTGTATTTTATGAAATTATAGGGTTAACTAGTAACACGGTTCAACCGCCTGGTACGACCTGGTTCAACCAGTTGAACTTTTTTCAGAGCCCAACCAGATAGATTTAAAAACCGTTTTTTTAAAAACATTGGATTTTGGTCAATATTCCCAAAGTGTGCTACACGTTAAAGGTCGTTCTCATGTCCATGATTTATGTACAAATTATACACGCCAAGTGTTGAACAGAAATCAAAAACCTTATTTCATGCCATGATTTGTGTTGGTTTGTGCATAAGTTATTATTATTATATATATCAAATGACAACACCACTTTGTTATAGTGGTGTTGTCTTTTTTTTTTTTTTTATTCTTTTTCTTTCTTTCTTATCTTTTTGTCGTTTTTTTTTCTTTTTTTACTTTTACTCTTTAATTTTCAGCATTAACTTTTAAAATCCCTTAACTTTCTAGATACTTTTTAATCGAGTTTTACGTCTTTATTTTTATTTACGTGTTGATATAAACTTAAGTTGATTTAAATTTTGACATGACTTTTTTTGTATTTATTTACGATTTTGCCCCCAGTATAAAATTCGTTTTAATATTTTTTTACAAGACTATGATACTGTTTTGTTTTAATTGGTTGGCTCGATTTAATTTTTATTCGTCATGTCAAGCGGTAGTTTTTCCATCGTTTTAGTTTTTTTTTTTAGCAAAAGTATTGTAATATTTTGTTTTACTTTGTTTAGTCAATGTGTATTTTTTTGAGATCATGTTATGAGTAGTATGTACAAGTAACTAAAACACAGACGTACATGCTATGAGAAAGAAATATTCGGCTTAATGCCCCGCAACGCGGGCGGGCAAAACCTAGTTTATATTATAAGTCAAACATCTATATTTTTTTTAACGGCAAACATAATATCTCATTCCACACCCAAAAATTGTTCATGGCAAACAACAAATCTCATTCCACACCCAATAATTGTTCATACATAAATATGGTTAGTAAGACTATGGGGTATGTGCGGGGTTGGGGCGTGGGTTGGGTATAAACGCCTAAGTCACCACCCCGGGTGGACTTGGGTTTCGGCGTGGCCACTTGGGCGGGGGTTTCAGCCCGGGCGTTGAGCGGGCCTAGCGGTCTTCCGTGGCCGGCTCTCATTGGCTGGGTTGGCTAGACTATAGGTGGTTAGGATTTAAATTTAAAAAAACAACATTTTTTTTTAATTTTGTGTGTATTTTTATAATAATTGAAAGAAAAAAAAATTATAACGCGTGGCCAACCCACGCGGGCTAGCCCCGCCCCGCCATATCGACCCAACATACAACTGACCAGCGGTGCCCCTCGAAGTCCACGTGTCAACCCATGCCCCAAACTCCCGCCCCACCATACCCCACGGTCTAAGCTACTAAGCCAACCACCCAAAACATGAAATTAAAACTCACCAAAACAAGAAAAAAAAACATAAAGCCGGAGAAAAATAAAAAACAAAATCTGAACGTGCAGCCCTTAATCCCTTGTTTCAAACCACACCCATTTGCTCCAATCCAAGTTACCACTCTTTGCTCAACCCTTAATCCATATGAACATGGTTGCTTGCATCTTACCAAATATTGCGTCAATGTTTACTCTTTTCCCCCGAAAATACTTTCATTTCTCGCTTTCCATACTCCCCAGCATGTTGCAAGCACAATGAGTTGAATGTAACTTCTTTTCCAGTTTTCAACCAGTGCTTTTTTTTTTTGTGAAGTTCCAATAGATCTTTGATTGACAATGCGAAGATGTGTGGTATTATACACCACATGCTTACCTTATGCCATAAACTTGATGCGATAAAACAACCCGTGAATGGATGATTCGCGTCCTCATCCGACTCCCAACATAGTTTGCAAGTTGGTGAACCATAAAAGCATACCTCTTTTTTTTAAACCTCTCATTGTTGCTAGTCGATCTTGAACTCCTTGCCACCCAAATATATTTACCTTCTTCGAAGTCCACTTAACCCGCTCGTACAGATAATATGGAACTGCGAATCTGTCGCAACCCCCGATCCCACATCCCCGGGAACGGGCGGCCGCGAGGCATTTTCGGTGGTATCTCGTATTGTCTAATTTGGCAGCGGAATTTTTCATCAGGACCGTAGTTAGGAAATATTTGATCAGAGTAAGATACCACATTTTCATAGTATTAAACAAATGGGTTAAAACCCAAGTTCATAGTACATACGTTTTCATAGGAATAAATCCTATTTATTTAATAAAAACATCTATTTTATTTTTAGGTAACTTTATTGCCACTTTTCCAAGCCTTCATTGCTGTCCGGCTGGCTTCTATTTGGCTTTCACATTTTGTTACCTGAAACGCATTTTAAAAACATTTGTCAGTGGGAAATACTGGTGAGTGAATCCCAGTTTAATCAAGTTTAAATAAAAACAAATCCCAGTGTACAGTATTGAGGGCGATCCCGCAATTATATTTGTTTCCAAGACATAACAATTAACATCCATGGTACTGTCGAACCCGACTTATGGAAATGTTACTCCTTGACCAGGTGGTAACAAATTTTGTAAACAAAACCCCAACATACTCATCATAATTGTATTCTTACAAATACTCAATAACTGTTATTCGCATGGAAAAGTATTTAAGGTTTTGTAAAACAGTTAACAAAAAGGTTTACAAAAAGTGGATCAACTCACATTGTTGTCTTAGATTTTCCGTAAGGGTTTCCTGGTGATAATCTAAAATTTACACAAATGCACACGCGTTAGTATAATAACCCATTTTAACATTAGTAATACCCTCCCCGAGACGACATTCCAACGACTACGTCGGGCAGAACCACGACAGCCGTTACGGAACCCTAGATCAATCGGGCAGCGTATCTAATACGTATCCAGGGGTTATAATACTTACAACGGAGCAAAACTTCGCTAATTAGGGGGTATAATACCCGAGTATTATGCCTATTATTAGAAATTTAGAGAAAGAAATCGAATTTGAACAATCAGACTGAAGATTCGAGGCCATCTATTTATAGTTGCTGAGTTTGGTCCTCACGCGGCCCGCGTAACACAATTAATTAAAAATGTATTTTCTAGCATTTGACCGCGTACCATTGAAGGCTTTAGACGCACACTTGAACGATAACCCAGAAAGTCAAGGGAATGATTGGATAATTGGTTTATAGAAATCCTTCCTGGATAAGACCACAGGTAAAAATAAGATTTCCAGAAATTGAAAAAGTAATCTTTCCTTTTATTCATCAAAAGAAACGTCCCTTTTGAAGCAAGAATTGATTTTCCTTGATACCTAACATAATGCATGAAAGAATCTTTGAAGAACCATAAATTCGCTTGAAAAGTACAGGGCCTACGTGGCCCGCGTCAACCCTGGTCAACAGGGTAGCTTATCCGGGTCATCTACTAGGCTCGCCACGATGATGACACGTGTCATCACCGGGCTGCGCCACTATCTTGATCTCACGCGGCCCGCGTTAACTTACCGAGGGGTCTTACGCGGCCCGCCTAAACTTAAAAATTCAAAAGAATCAGATTTATACTTTAAACCGCCCGCGTAAGGGTTGAGGTGGGATCTACGCGGCCCGCCTCAACTTAATTTTTCAGTTTTAATTATTTTTAATACTATTTAATGTATTTGAGGCCCGTTTTCGCGTATGGGGTGTATTTTGGGACATTTTGGAATATTTTAAAATATACTAGAGTATCGGAAAAATATTCAAGGGTGTCGGTTTATTGAGGATTGTTACATCCTCCCCACCTTATTTTAGAGCTCGTCCTCGAGATCTACTGGAACAAGTGTGGATATTTTCCTTTGCATTTCAGATTCAAGCTCCCATGTGTACTCAGGTCCTCTTTTGGAGTCCCACTTCACTTTGACCAAAACTAAACTTTTATGCTTGAGGTTCTTGACTTTCCTGTCTTCAATCTGTAGAGGCCTTTCTACAAACTTAAGTTGTTCATTTACCTCTATATCCTTAAGAGGTACTATTAGCGATTCATCGGCTAAGCATTTCTTGAGATTAGATACATGAAATACATCATGTATTCCTGCCATTTCCTCTGGCAGTTGTAGCTGATAGGCTACAGGTCCTATTCTTCTAATAATCTCAAAAGGTCCAATATACCTGGGACTTAGCTTTCCTCGTTTGATGAATCTTACTACTCCTTTCCAAGGAGAAACTTTTAACAATACCTTATCTCCTACTTGAAATTCCAATGGTTTGCGTCGGTTATCAGCATAGCTCTTTTGTCGATCACGTGCTGCTTTCAGTCGTTCCTTGACTTGAATAATTTTGTCGGTTGTTTCTTGCACTATCTCAGGTCCAGATAGTTGCTTTTCCCCAATTTCTGCCCAACAGACTGGGGTTCGGCACTTTCGTCCATAAAGTGCTTCGAATGGTGCAGCATTGATACTTGTGTGATAACTATTATTATAAAAAAATTCTATTAAAGGTAAGTGATTGTCCCAATTACCTCCGAAATCAATTACACAAGCTCTAAGCATGTCCTCCATTGTCTGAATTGTTCTTTCGCTTTGTCCGTCTGTTTGAGGATGATAAGCTGTGCTTAGTTTTAACTTGGTTCCCATTGCTTTTTGGAAACTTGACAAAAAATGAGAGGTAAATCGGCTATCCCTATCAGAAACGATTGATAAAGGTATTCCATGTAAAGAAACTATTTCATTTACATATAATTTAGCTAACTGTTCCATACTGAAGGTTTCCTTCATTGGTAGGAAATGAGCTGACTTGGTTAGCCTATCTACAATCACCCAGATTGTATTATTACCTTTCTTTGTTTTGGGTAATTTAGTAACAAAATCCATTGTTATTAATTCACATTTCCACACTGGCATTTCTAGTTGCTGTAACAAACCTGAGGGTTTCTGGTGTTCAGCTTTAACTTGTGAACAAGTTAAACATTTAGAAACATAGGCTGCTATGTCCTTTTTCGTGCCTATCCACCAGAATTTTTTCCTTAAATCCTGGTACATTTTATCACTTCCTGGATGCATCGTATACTTAGACTTATGGGCTTATTCTAATATACGATGACATAGGTTTCCTAATTTAGGTATCCACATTCTCTTTTTATGGAATCTCCATATTCCATCTGTTCCTTGTTCTAATTCTTTTAGCATACCTTTTAATTTTTCAGCATCATCCTTGATTACTGATTCTTGTGCTTCTCTTATCTGATCATTTAAATCTACTTGCAGATTTAACTTAAGAGAACGTACCCTTTTTGGCTTTTCATGATACTTTCGGCTTAGAGCATCTGCCACTACATTTGCTTTTCCTTCATGATATTGGATATCACAATCATAATCACTAAGCATCTCCATCCAGCGTCTTTGTCTCATATTCAATTCCTTTTGCCCGAAAACATACCTTAAACTCTTATGATCAGTGAATATGGTAAACTTACTACCATAAAGGTAATGTCTCCGAATCTTAAGGGCAACAATTATAGCTCCTAGTTCTAGATCATGGGTTGAAGAATTCTCTTCATGATTCTTAAGTTGCCTAGATGCATAAGCTATAACCTTTTGGCGTTGCATCAATACACATCCATAACCTAATTTAGAAGCGTCACAATAGACTACAAAGTCTTCAGTTCCTTCTGGTAACGCTAATATGTGTGTATGGGTTAATTTATGCTTAAGAATTCTAAAAGCTTCTTCCTGTTTTGGTTCCCATTCAAACTTAATGGATTTACAGGTTAACTTAGTTAAAGGAATGGCTATTCTAGAAAAATCTCGAATAAATCTCCTATAATAACCGGCCAATCCTAAGAAACTTCTAACCTCGGTTGGTGACTCAGGGGTTTTCCATTTAATAATCGCCTCGATCTTTGCTGGATTCACATGAATTCCTTCATGGTTCACTAAGTGTCCAAGAAATTGTACCTGTTCTAGCCAAAACTCGCACTTTGAAAATTTAGCATAAAGCTTTTCCTTTCTTAATAGATTTAAAAGTGCGTGCAAATGCTTTGCATGATCTTCCCTATTTTTAGAATAAATGAGAATATCATCTATGAAGACGATTATGAATTTATCCAAATATGGCTTACATATTTGGTTCATCATGTCCATAAATGCGGCTGGGGCATTGGTTAAACCAAATGGCATGATAGTAAATTCATAATGGCCATACCTTGTTCTGAATGCGGTCTTAGGAATGTCCTCTTCCTGTACCTTTAATTGATGATATCCTGACCTTAAATCGATTTTAGAGAAAAATCGAGCTTCTTGCAGTTGGTCGAACAGATCATCGATTCTCGGTAATGGGTACCGATTCTTAATCATGACTTTGTTCAATTCACGGTAGTCAATGCACATACGCATTGATCCGTCCTTCTTTTTAACGAACAGTATCGGCGCTTCCCATGGCGACGAACTTGGTTGTATAAATCCTTTTTCCAGTAACTCATCTAACTGTTTCTTTAGTTCTTGCATTTCGGCGGGTGCCAAACGGTAAGGTGCTTTGGCAATCGGTGCTGTTCCTGGTAGTAGATGGATTCTGAATTCAACTTCTCTGTCGGGTGGTAGTCCTGGTAATTCTTCTGGAAATACATCTGAAAACTAAGACACTAATGGGATGTCTTTTAGTTCTTTTCCTTTAGTGTTAGTGATTATAGAAATCAAATACACTATAGAACCTTTTCTTATATAGCTTGCAGTTTTCATCAAAGAGATGAATTTAGTGGACCTAGAGGGTTTATCTCCTTTAATTGTGATCTTTTCACCTTTTGGTGAATTTACTTGAATTGAATTTTGATCACATAAAATACTGGCTTTATTGGCTATTAACCAATCCATTCCTAAAACAATATTAAATCCTGCCAGATTCATGGGATAAAGGTTTGCCATAAACTTTTGATTTAAAATTTCTATTCTTGCTCCCTGCAAGAATTCAGAAATCCTAACTGTTTCTCTATTAGCTGTCTCTACTAGACATTCATGTGGTAGTTTAGTTAATGACTGATTTAGAAGTTTGCAAAATGAAGTATTAATGAAACTTTGGTTTGCACCAGAGTCAAATAATACTTTAGCAAAAACATCATTAACTAAAAACGTACCAGCTATGACATCCGGAATCATCTTGGCTTCATCTGCGGTCAGAACGAATGCTCTAGCATTTTTAGTGTTCTTGTTGTTCACAGCTGGAGCCAATTTTGGACAATTCAGCTTGATGTGACCTTTTTCTCCACAGTTGTAGCATAGTCCATTACTGGATTTTCTCCTGCAATCTTCTTCCTTGTGTCCTGGCATCTTGCAAAAATTGTAAAGAATGGAGCATTTTCCCGAATGCTTTTTCTTGCAGACCTTGCAGAAAGGTGCAGAGGTAGAACCCATATTCCTACGATTGTAATTCCCAGAACGGAATTCTTGAGTAAGCCTTTGGGTTAGGTTTCTCCTCTGGTCTTCTTCTCTTGTACTAATTAACTCATCTGTCAAGGTATTCGCTAGTTCTACAGCTTCTTCTATAGTTTGAGGTCTAGCTGCCTTGACTACATGTCTAATCTCTCCAATTAATCCCCAGATATAATAGGAGATTAATACCGGTTCAGGTGATGCAAGGGTTGGTACTATTCTAGCATATTCAAAGAATGTGGTAGTATAACCCTTACTATCTACTCCAGTCATTCTTAAGTTTAGGAACTTATTAGCTATCTGTTCCTTTTCATTGGGAGAGCAGAATTTCCTTTCTACCGTATTCTTAAATTCCTCCCATTCCATATTGTATACCCTATCACTTCCTCTTAACTGGAGGATAGTGTTCCACCATTCTAAGGCTGAGTTCTTAAACAGATTAGAAGCAAACATTATCTTATCTTCTTCCGCACATTTGCTTATTTTTAAAACAGCCTCAGTTTTCTCTATCCAGCGTAGGGCTGCAATGGGTCCTTCATTGCCCGAGAATTCTATTGGTTTACAGGACCAAAATTCTTTGTAAGAACAACCATAAGGCATGGTTCTTCTTCTTTTGGGAATGGGCACTTGAAGTACGGGTCCATTGTTCACGCTGTTTTCTGGTTCAATTGGTCGTTTACTGCTATGCTTACTTTTATTATTCGCTTCTTGAATCGTTTGAATAATAAATGGCATTGCATCTATAATTCCTTGTGCCACTATGTGTTGAACGGCACTATTATCCATTTGGTTCCCATTGTTATTGATGCTCAGATTTTCATTAACCACGTTAATGTTACTCTGGTTATCGTTATTCAGATTTCCTTGATTTCCTTCGTCGGCCATCTGAATTTTAAACATTTACCCCGTATTAATATCACAAAATAATATTTAATATAGTCAATCACATGACACGCATTTTTGCCAAAAGCGTCGATCATTGCGACTTTACTCTATTCATCTACTATATATCTATTACACACCAGTACTGAAATAAAATTACAATACCAACTGAAATAAATAATAGTTGGCATCCGTACACACATATTTTATTATTTTATTATTATATTATTATTATTATTATTATTATTATTATTATTATTACTATTACCGTCTCCATTCTCACATTCACGGATATGGATTCATCCAAAAATCCATATTGCGCTCGTCGTACTTCCATACGAGTCGCTCTCCCACTTGTCTCATTCTCTCACTGCTTTTTAGAATTTTCTCACCAAATGTCTTAAGTTCTAGTACGTTTTCTGCACTCATTGGGGGTACAGGTTCTAGGACTGGGTTCGGAATCTGGGGTGCGGGTTCTTGATATGGGGGTGTAGGTGCCTGAAATCGGTAAGGATCTTCTAAAATCTCCCTAACGTATTCATTGTGGTAATAGGGATCTAAAGGGTCCATACCTGGATAGGCTCCTATGTTTTGCATGGGTGTATCTTCATGTATCGGGTAGCGTTGCATATAGTCCCTAACTTCATCCCACCAGGGATCGTAATTTGGGTCTAGGGGGTTTGGTGCTGGTACCCTAGGGATTTCTTCTGGATTGAAGTCATGCATCTCTACTTGGTTTTCAGGGTTTTCTATCTCCATCGGTTGGTCAGGGATTGGCGGCTGTGGTTGGGGTGCTATTATTTGCTCCAAATTAGGGTCAGCTGCAGTGGTTGCTAGTATGTGGATGTTGGCTATACCCCTATTGATCATATCCTGGGCATAGGCATCTGTCTCTCTCTTGGCTGCTGCTATACTCTCTGGTCTTGTAACTTTTTCATACGTTTCCTACGCTCCTGTGCCCCTCTACTGAACAATCCCCTCTTTTTATGAGGAAATGGCTCTTCTGACTGAGCCTTAAACACAAAGATTCCTTCTTCCGTATCAGCAGAATACCCTGAGAGGGCAGGCTGAGAAGAGGAGGTGCCTTCGCTTCTAGGCGAACTAGACAATTGACGGTACGCGTCAGATGGTCCTTGGTCGCTCATACTGTAAACTAACAAATAGTCAAATAACACATAGCAATAAAATACAATTATGCACGTATTCCCGTAATTTATTTCCTAACACTTTACATTTTGATGTCAGCAGAACACCTCTGTGGCTAAATCAGTGGCTAAGCTCTGATACCACCTACTGTCGCAACCCCCGATCCCACATCCCTGGGAACGGGCGGCCGTAAGCCATTTTTGATGGTATCTCGTATTGTCTAATTTGGCAGCGGAATTTTTCATCAGGACCGTAGTTAGGAAATATTTGATCAGAGTAAGATACCACATTTTCATAGTATTAAACAAATGGGTTAAAACCCAAGTTCATAGTACACACGTTTTCATAGGAATAAATCCTATTTATTTAATAAAAACATCTATTTTATTTTTAGGTAACTTTATTGCCACTTTTCCAAGCCTTCAGTGTTGTCCAGCTGGCTTCTATTTGGCTTTCACATTTTGTTACCTGAAACGCGTTTTAAAAACATTTGTCAGTGTGAAATACTGGTGAGTGAATCCCAGTTTAATCAAGTTTAAATAAAAACAAATCCCAGTGTACAGTATTGAGGGCGATCCCGCAATTATATTTGTTTCCAAGACATAACAATTAACATCCATGGTACTGTCGAACCCGACTTGTGGAAATGTTACTCCTTGACCAGGTGGTAACAAATTTTGTATACAAAACCCCAACATACTCATCATAATTGTATTCTTACAAATACTCAATAACTGTTATTCGCATGGAAAAGTAATTAAGGTTTTGTAAAACAGTTAACAAAAAGGTTTACAAAAAGTGGATCAACTCACATTGCTGTCTTAGATTTTCCGTAAGGGTTTCCTGGTGATAATCTAAAATTTACACAAATGCACACGCGTTAGTATAATAACCCATTTTAACATTAGTAATACCTCCCCGAGACGGCATTCCAATGACTACGTCGGGCAGAACCACGACAGCCGTTACGGAACCCTAGATCAATCGGGCAGCGTATCTAATACGTATCCAGGGGTTATAATACTTACAACGGAGCAGAACTTCGCTAATTAGGGGGGTATAATACCCGAGTATTATGCCTATTATCAGAAATTTAGAGAAAGAAATCGAATTTGAACGATCAGACTGAAGATCCGAGGCCATCTATTTATAGTTGCTGAGTTTGGTCCTCACGCGGCCCGCGTAACACAAGCACAGGGCCTACGCGGCCCGCGTCAACCCTGGTCAACAGGGTAGCTTGTCCGGGTCATCTACTAGGCTCGCCACGATGATGACACGTGTCATCACCGGGCTGCGCCACTATCTTGATCTCACGCGACCCGCGTTAACTTACCGGGGGGTCTTACGCGGCCCGCCTAAACTTAAAAATTCAAAAGAATCAGATTTTAACCTTTAAACCGCCCGCGTAAGGGTTGAGGTGGGATCTACGTGGCCCGCCTCAACTTAATTTTTCAGTTTTTAATTATTTTTAATACTATTTAATGTATTTGAGGCCCGTTTTCGCGTATGGGGTGTATTTGGGACATTTTGGAATATTTTAAAATATACTAGAGTGTCGAAAAAATATTCGAGGGTGTCGGTTTATTGAGGATTGTTACAGAATCGATTTAGGGAGTCACGACCCAAACTTACCGAAAACATTCCATCTCTTGTGCGTGTCCAACTCCACTTGTCAATCTGATTTCCCGATATTACTGATGATGTCAGGTTCATTAATTGTTGCAGTTGACTTACTTACATGGCTGTATGAGGCTCGTATCTCCAATCCCATCCACCCACCTTTTCTTTGATTGACACGCGCTCATGTTTTTCTAACCTAAGTAGTTCCGCAACCACGCTCCTCAATGGTCCATCCCCAACCCACCAGTCTATCCAAAAACGAATCTCTCTTCCATTCCCCACTTCCCCTTTTATCAAATGACCGATATTTAAATTGTATTTTTCTAACTCATTACCCATCTTCACAATATTGTTCCATGTACCCGAACACCTTCTTTGACCTGCAGATATGAAGACGAGTGTAAATGTGAATGAATTGCCATGATCGTTCTTCCCCACAAAGTATCTTTCTAGTGCTTGAACCACCACCACCATTTTAATAATAAGCTCACATTCATGTCTTTGAGTGAACCCAGCCCTAGACCCCCCTTTTCGGTAGGGCCTAATACTTTTTCCCAACACACACATGCTGTCTTTGCCTTTTCGTCATTTCCACCCCAAAAGAATCTTCTTGTAAGTGCTTCTAACGTATCCAAAACTCCTTATGGTGCTTTGAATAACAAAAAAAAAATAAAAAAAATTACAAAGGTAGACTATCTAAAGTTGCTTTTAACAAAGTTAACCCCCTCCCCCCGCCGACAAAATTTTCGATTTCCACAAAGATAACCGGTTTTTGAAACAATCAACAATACATTTCCAATGTCGGATTTGATTCATATTAGCCCCCACCATTACCCCGAGATACTTACACGGAAACTTCACAACTTTACAATTTATTTATGAGGCCATATGATTTATCGAATTTTCCTCCACCCCAACCCCGAATAAGTTTGTTTTTTATGATTTATTTTCAATCTCGATATGTAATAAAAGCACCTCAATAGATGATTGATGTTGTGGATATAATTTTCTTCCCAATCTCCCATGAAAACAACATCATCCGCATACATCATTTGTGTTATGGTCGGCCCATTATACGGTAGAGAAATGCCCTTAATGATTCCTAAATCCGACGCTTTTGATATGAAACCCGTTAAAGCTTCCATAGCAATTATAAAAATAAACGGTGGCAATGGATCCCCTTGGCGGACCCCTCTATAGCATTGAAATTCTAAGGTAGGTGAACCATTTATTAGAACCAATGCTCTAGAGGATTCCAGGATACACCTTACCCATTTCCTCCATATTGCTGGGAAACCCATTTGTTGAAATACCGGATCAATAAAATCCCAATTAATTGAGTCATATGCCTTTTCAACATCGATTTTTAGAACAAATGCTTTCCTTTTAGATTTAGATTTTTTTTCACCCATGATATTACCTCATTAAGAATCAAAGGTCCATCTAGGATATTTCGGTTTGACAATCAACCGAATTAACGCTCAGAAATGACCAAGCACACCACCCCTTTGATTCTATTTGCCAATATTTTCAAATTTTTTTTTTGAGATAATCCCAATTAAACTTATTGGTCTATAATCATTAAAGAAATCAGATTCGTACCTTTTGGAATTAGTGATAAGAAAGAAGACCCACACCCTCGATTAATGATACTCTCGCTGTGGAAGGTGTCCATGATCTTCAAAATGTCTTCCTTAAAATATTCCTAGTAATGCTTTATGAATTCGAAATTAAACCTATCCGGACCCGGTGCTTTGTCACTATCACAATCCCACACCGCCTTCTTCATTTCAGCAAGCGTAATAGGTACCACTAACCCCTCAGCTTCATCACCCAACAGTTGTTTTGCATTTGGAATAATGAAATTTGGTCTTCGACGCATCGGCTCCCGAAATTTAAACGGAAAGAATTTCCAAGCTTCCAATTTAATTTTTTTTCCGGGTTTGTTACCCAACCACGACTAATATTTACCCCATTTAACCTTTTATCTAAGTTGTTTTTATTTATTAGACCATGAAAAAAGCCGAATTTTCATCACCCTCCACCGCCCATTTTACCCTTGATTCCTGTTTTAGGTCACTGGCCTTTTTTAAAAGTATATCCTGAAATTGTTTTTTGCTTTCAACCCACTGTTGTCTTTCTAACTCAGTTAAAGTTCTTTGTTCCACAGTGACCTCTAGTTCCCTAATTTTTTATTCCAACTGTTTACCCAACGCATTAACCCTATCCCGTTGAGAACCTAACCAAGCCCTTATCCCGTTTTTAATATGTTTAAGTTTATCAGCCAATACAAGATCCGGGGGTCCCACAAAAACCGACTCCTGAATTGCCTGATTAGCCACTTCATCCAACCCTTCCCGACTGATCCAAGAGTTATAAAAATGAAAAGGAATTGAGCCAAAATTACATACCGAAGTAGACAATGTGATTGGTGTGTGGTCAGATTCACAACTTGGGAGTGCCATTACTGATGCATCTGGCCACTTGTTCCAAAACACAGGAGACACCAAAAACCTATCTAGTTTGCTTAACTTGTCACCTGATACTCTTGTGTATTTCATTCCATCCATGGGGTATTCCAACAAACCGTTTTCGTCTATAAACTCACTAAAAGCTTCCTCACATCCCGAAATAAATTCCATGTTGTGACGTTCTTACGGGCACCGAACCACATTAAAATCTCCCATAACCACCCACAGTTCTTCCATAGAACCAAGCTGATCAGACAAGGTTCTCCATAACTCTCTTTTGTGGTTCAGATTTTGAGGAGCGTAAACATTAACAAAATGAATTACCTCCCCCATGTAAAGTGCCTGCGATTAGAATAAAGTTTTGATTCCGAGTAATCCCTGTCTTTGAGAAGAAGGCAGGATCCTACACACACATCAAACCCCCCGACCTCCCATCTGAATTAACCCACTCACTGCCCACCACTTCATTTCCCCAAAATCTATTTACTGGTATTTTAGAACCATCTTTAGACAAAGTTTCCTAAATAGTTATAAATTTCGGTTTCTCTGATCTAATTAAATCCCCCAGTGCTATAATTTTATGATCCTCCTTCACCCCTCTAATGTTTACATATAATATTTTCATTGATCCACATCTGGTCTCCATTCCTCTTAAAACAATGTTTACATATTTGATTCAAGACCTGTCATGCAAATACCAACCACCTCTCTCATCTCAACAGTTTTGGTAGCCTCTGTGTTAACTAATTCTCTGTTCTCCGCCTGCTCGTCGATAACTATAGTCACCGTAATGGGGATGATCGGAGTAAACGGTTTCGGCACCTACGCCATTGGCTCCATGGATGCCCTCAAGAGTCTTCAGCGTCGAGCATCCTTCCGCCCCTCCCTTTCTACCTGTCGACCATTGGGTCTTCTCTATGAAGAATCTTGGAACAGAGAATGGAAATCAACATTAGACTTGGAACGTGGGCGATTTAAATCTAATTCCGCCCTGAACTCATCAGTTTTGCTTCTTTTTCTAGGTCCGGTCCCACCCCCAGTTGCGCGAATTGGATTGCAAACATAATAAGCCATGTTCGGGCTTCTATTAGGCCCACTATCCTTCTCATTTAGGCCCATGCTACTTAGATCTGTTCTCCTTTTCCCAAACCAACCCTTTCTCTCTCCTGGATATTGTTAACGGTGGTGACCTCGGGAGTTGTATTCACCGTGTCAACTGAATTACTCCCCTTGAAACCCACCACCAACTTTTCAAAAGTCGATCCACCATTTATTGTATCAGGGTTAACTGTTGGGTAACCGTCATTTGACGTTTGATTTTCCGATTCAATCTCTGACGACAGAAATTCTGATGCCACCTCCCCCGTTTGTGTTCCAATCGTCGGCGAAACTTCTCCGTTCGTCGGAACCTATGTTGCTTCATTCTTTCCAAGGAGTGACGGATAGTCCGTGACGTCATCGTAGGCAAGTTCTATATATCCACTTATGTCAACCCGGTTACTCGTAGTAATAAACAAAATGAGTATTTTATTTTATTTTATTGTCTTTTCTTTATTACATACAATATCGTAACACCCCTAAAATATTAAATTATATATGCGTGTATACATGTATAATTATTAATATCGAGAATAAAATAGTGAAATTAAAACTAGGAATAATTAACCTAGTTAAATTTTTTTTATAAAAGATAGGAATCAAAGGGTTCTAACCATTTTATATATCTTGAAAACTAGAGGGACTGAAATCGACCTTCTTGAAAGTTATTTTACTAAAAACATATTATGTTCAAAACACACACTTGGTGTGTTTTATCCTGGTCGACCCACACAGAGCCAAAATAGAGCTCTTGCTCTTAAAACCCTAGTTCACTACAATCATCTCAAAAATCAAAGAAAGAAGCTGAATTGTGATCAATTCCAAGTTAAATTAGTGATCTCTATACATAGGGAATCACAAGGTATGCTTAATTCTGATCTTTGATAATGTTTTGAATTGTTATGAATTCTCATAATTTAAATTATTGAATGAAAGTTGATGTTATGGCATAATTGGTGTGATTACAAGTCTAGGAACAAGTCCTAGATAATAATTTAGTGATTTTGTGTCCTAACTTATTGAATTAATGAATTATTATATGTGTAGTATATGGGTTTTTGATTAAAAAGGATGAACCCTTGAATGATAGTGATAAATTGATGTTATTTGAGGGTTAGTACGCAATTCTAGATGTTCTTTGTGTATATGAGATATCTAATTTTGAATATGATGAACTAACATGGTTAAAAATATTCATCGTGAACTTGATAGTGTTAGTATATTAATTTCGCCCACAAGATGTTCGACAAAATGCTTAAATGAACTTGAAATAAGTGATAAGGATGAAAGAATCACTTAAATGATTAGTTAAAAAGCATTGTGTGTCGAATATTGAAATATGAGTTCTAAGCGATATGCTCGAATGGAATTCTATAGGTAATTTGGGAGGATCATCAGAACGGACAATCGTCTAAAGGGAAAGCTATAAAGGTACGTGGCTATATGCTTTGTAAAATTTCGCTAGTATTTTCTGTTTAGTTGCTTGAATGATAATTGAATCGTTATGAAATTTGGTTATTACTAAAACGGAGGATTTCCATACGTATTAACCGAACGGAATAACTAGAGAATAGCGATAAGTACAAAGGTAAAAGTGGTGGATTCCACTATAATGTTCGAACGGGTCAAAATGACTCGAACTATACATGTTTGGTTGTACAAAGCGATGGATTTCGCTGACAAACCAAATGGGTCAAAATAACCAAAGTAATAAAACTTTGGTGATATAAAGCGATGGAGGTCGCTAAGAAACCAAACGGGTCAAATCGATATCTAGATGTAAACCGGAAAGGTTACACGATTAAAGATTTCGATATGATGCCCGGATAATGAATTAATATTCATTATAAGCGTTGACCAAGAAATGGAAATGCTGAATATAAGTCAAAACTCAAGAATGAGTATGACTAAAAGATGCGAAATTCCTTATAATGAAAATTCTAGTTATGTTCGTTTAACTATCTATAGTTAAACGGGTAAAAAAGAAATGATATGCACTTCGATAACGACGCATAAACTTTAGATATAATGCTCCATAATTATAGATATGTTTATATGTATCATTCTTATAGAAGATTGATAGTAATACGCTAAGTTGATTGATCATAATTATTAACGGGGTCAAAATAACTTGAAACTATTTTAAGCAGAATGCTTAAATTTAAGAAAATTGTCCATTCAGAAGTTGGATTTTTATTCCAAATTATAGATTATCTAATTACGATCACGTAGGAAGAAACGTGACTCAAATCGGATCAATAACGAGCAAGTTATGAATGTTTTCGTAAAAGTTAAGATTTGCTGGAAAATGCAGGTCTCGAAACCAAACTCGCTGGAAAAAGTGGATCCTCCAGCCACGCGACAGTGAGGAGGAAACTCATCGTGACAACGCTCACGACCTGCAAGAGTTTTTGTCTCCCCCTGTCGCGGCACGCGACAACTCAACATGGCTGAAATTTTGTTGCTGTGAATTTGTTTAGTCTTATGAACTCATATAAGCAAGTCTTATCTCTCATAACTAACAAATTTTGGGTGTTTTGACTATAGGTAACTATTATGAAAAGGCGGATGACGATCAAGCTATTGAGAGAACCGAACACACTCACAAAAGAAGCTTCCGCAATGAAACCATGTCTTTTATTACTAAACACTTTCGTGATGTTTTATCAAACTTTTGTAAATATTGTTTAAATGTTTTGGCAAGTAAAGTATGTGCCGTTATAACAATATGTTTTAGACCTTGGTAAACATCGTTTGAGGGGTTTAAACTCTATGTAAAAGTCGTTTTATTCATGTTTTGGTAAAACAGAAATTTTAATGCATTAGATGTTATGTGAAATGAAAAGTGTATGAAAGGGTTTTACAAATATTAAGTGTAATATACAATTTTAGTCTATGTGCTTTACACATGTTCCCACATACAGTCTCTGTTTCAAAAAAAAAATGATCATTCCAGTCCTTGTGGTTATCCATTGAAATCAATCAAGTCTCTGGTGTTAAATGGTCGTTTAAATTCGTGTGAAAAGACTAAAATACCCCCACAACTTTACTTATCATTTCAATCCATGCAGTTATACTTGATATCTTCCCTCCAATTTCAAAAGTATTACCTAAATCTATTAATTAAAAACAGAAGGCAATTAATCTCCCTAATCTAATTTCTAATGATGTTACTAATAACAACAAGTGATTACCAACTGAATCTAAATTTGGATTTTATAACATGAACTGGCGTTGACTTTTTTGAATTTGGGTTGGGTTTGACTTTTAGAATTTGAACTAGGTTTGAGCTTTAGAAGTTGCATTAGGTTTGACTTATTAAACTTGAAGTGGGTTTGAATTATCAATGTTGCATACAAAAGACTAATCCTATGTTCCATGCACCCTGATCAAACAAACTATACCATCAATTTAAATTCTACCACAAACCATCAATATGTAGCAAACATTTCATGGTGAAATCCATGTACCCTGATGTGCAGCAATCATTTGAACCAACAAAAGCCTTATGTGCATATGATAAGAAAAGAACCAGCCAACATTTCATGTTGAAAGCCATATGTGCATACAATACCTAATGTGCAGCAATTAAAGTCATTTGATCCTAAGCACATCAAAGTCACTATCAAATGTTACAATTGATCCTAAGCACATCAAGATGCTATTGACACATCAAAGTCATTTGATCCTAATGTGCAGCGGCCAAAGTCATTTGATCCTAAGCACATCAAAGTCATTTAATCCTAAGCACATCAAAGTCATTATCAAATTCATTTGATCCTAAGCCAGCTTTACAAATGCTATTGACAATTAATCAAATCCTAAGTCATTTGATCCCAAACACACTTAATCAAATGCTACAATTGAACCTCAACACATCAAAGTCATTATCACCCACTTTATAAGTACATAGTTTAATAACTTCAAACACAGTTTAATAAACATTATTACCACTTAAATTTCACCATTAAAGACCACCATTCATACACAACAGTTTAATATTGTCCTAACGTGTGTCGGTGTGCTTATAGAAGATGGTTGGTTTATGCACTAGTTAAACTTTTAATATATATATATATATATATATATAAACACGATAAAATACTATCACACTACAACTCACGTTGGGCAAGTGCACCCATCTCTAGCGTAATATAGTGATAGTAAGATACTGAGGTCGTCAAAGGATACAAGAGTTTTAGTGTTGAGTCGTCGGTAACGTCTAACCAAGTCCAAGAGTTGGATTTGTTAAAAAGGATAAATAAAAATAAAAAGAAAAATAAATGGCTCAAGAAGAAAATAAAAGGGTACTAACCAATGATAGGAGAATGAGTGTTTTGGATCAACTTACCTCTTGATGTCTTTCTAACTAAATTGGGTCATGGGGTCGCAAGGGCTAGACTGTCAAATGTAACAATTCCCAAAACACCTTATAAGGACTCCTGATCGAAACCACAGACTTATACGACGCGAACCAGTACGAAAAACAAAGAAACTAGAAACTGGACTCCCAGGAGGCACGCGGGGATACCCCTAAATCTTCCGCGACACGCGAGGGAGTACAAGGACACGTGTTACTCGAGCGCGACGTGTGGCATGGCTATACGTGAAACGAAGCTTGTCTAGGCAAAATAGGTGTCTCAGGCGACACGCAGGGGGTGCCCCCGTGCATGTCGCGACGCGCGGGAGGTGCCTAGATGACCTATAAATGCAGCATCGTGGGACTCAAGTTTTTCCACAATTTCGAATTCATTTCGTAAACTTTTGCTCTCATTTTGCTCTTTCTTTTCACAATACACTACCCCTAAACTGTGAAACTCAGCCCCGTTGTAAGTGTTATAACCCTGATCAATGATTCGATACCCTGTCCGATTGATCTGAAACCCAGCAATGGATGCCAAATTGTTGCCTGAATAAGGCTATACTTTGTTAACTACGTTGGGTTTTGATCTCGTGATGTATCGTTTAAGTTTGAATTGGGTTGATGCACTAACACGTGTGCATTGTATTTTTATTAGGAACTCAGGATTGGCACCATTAAGCTTTAATCTAAAAACCTAACTCTACAAAGTGAGTCATTCTTTCTTTTTACCTAATGCATTTCAAAACCCAAAATGTTTTTCAGTTATAATTAAAACACACACATAATTCAAAAAACTTCACCTAGAAAACACAAACTCCTAGAAATTTTAGATCAAATACCAAACAGTGACAAAATTCTAAAAAAACAGAATCTCCTAAATTTGCCCTAACAACTTCAAAATACATTTTTCAAGGATATTCATAGCATTCATACAGATCTCTCTAGAGTTATTCTTCAAGGATGTTAATAGGATTCTAAATCTTCATATTAGAAGTATGGAAGACTAATATTTCAAAATCATTCCCTAAAACAAATGTAATAGTAACAAAAATTATCAAAATCGACAAATTGCACAATCTAATCCCTAAACATTCAAATACAAGCAAAATTTAGTTCAAAGGTGAATTTCACGAACCTGATTTCTTGAAACAACAACAAACCTTCCTTCAATAACTAACACCCTGTACATACACTTCACTAATTCAGATCATAAACTACAGAAAATTAAATAGTATATAAAATAAAAAAAGATCAACTTACCAGAAAACACAACCAGATCCACAACGGAGAGAGAAGGAGATATGGTATGGCTTTGTAGACTTCATCGGAGACTTAAGTTAAAGAAGAGGAACACAATTTCAAATACCAATCTGTGTGAATGATGATCTATACCGTCAGATTAGGTTTCAAAATTAAGCACGGCCGTAGGATTTGTGTTTGTTGAATAAGAATTGGAGTTTTATGCAAAGATGGGACTGTGTCATCTGTGTCTCGGATAGAACAGAGATACAGAAGGTTCGATCATGGGTTTTTTGAATCCTAACTCAAAAGGGAATAGAAAGAGATGATACATAGAGTGAACGAAGAAGAAGAGGAGGAAAGGGAAAGAAGGGAGGGAGGGCGTGTAGGGTTTTTTGATGGTAGTTTTGACATGCAGGAAGAGAGAGATGAGAGAAACCGACATTTTGTCTGCACCCTTTTATGACCCTTGACTTTGTTAATTAGGTTTAAAAAAAAACAGGAAATGACACGTGGATGTAGAAGAAGGCAGAAGTTGCCAAGTAGGAAAGAGATTATGGGGGGTGCTTTGTCACACCCCAACCGATGACGGAAACATCGGGGCGTGGCACTGAGCGAAACAGATTGTCCAGGAGAATCCAAAACAACTATTAGTTATAATATATTAAAGGTTCATGTCCCATTCCACAAACATATAAAATAAAAACAGTTATTACAGACGTTGTTCTCAAAGACAAATATCCATTCCGACAACTCAGATTTTATTTAATTTGTTACTAGACTCCATCCTAGCTCGATTCCAGCAAGTAACAAGTAAAGCATCCTAAACACCTATCACATACGTTAAAATAGAGGTCAATACACATAGTGTAAAGGTGAGCATACAAGTTTAGTAGTAATAATAGAATTCGAAAGCGTTTACGCGTAACCAGCATGTAACATGTATAATGTGAAGCTAGTAGGTTATCGACAATGAAATATGCACAGACATGACTGCGAGTTGTAGAATGCGCAACACATACCACCACTGTGACACGTGAAGAAGTAACCTTAACAACCCCTGTCCACGACAGGTGCTGAGTCCAAACTATAGTACTATCGTTGCTAAGGCGTCAGGCAACAATCACTGTGTAAACATAACATACAAGCATTCATCGAGTAACACGTATAACATGCAGTAACGGTCCGCGTATAAAAGTGTTTGCGTTGTGTGATCGATGTGATTTAGAATAAGTAACGTATGTAACACCCAAAAGTGCTTAAAGTAAAAAGGGATCGAGTATACTCACAGTAGTGTTGTAAAAGTCGCTAGGCGGTCCCTAGTCGGCCGACTGGGGAGTTGGGAGTAATCGGAGTACTCGGAGAGTACTCGGGGAGTACACGGACATGGTAACTATAACGAAAATTAATTGTTATATATTATATATATGTTAAAATAAGCATAATTCATGTCAACTGAGTATAATTTAAAATGAAACATGTTTAAAGTTCAAATATTCTGAATACAAGTCCGACGAGTCTGAGTACAAGGTCGAGTAGTCTAAGTACAAGGTCGAGTAGTCCGAGTACAAGGCCGAGTAGGCCGATGTTGACCGATTTTGACTAATTAAAAGTTAACAAACCACGTTGACCGCCTAGACCGACTAGGCCGACTTTTTCCGACTACGTCTGACTAGGCGCCGACTAGGCCGACTAGGCGCCGAGTTTGACCAAGTTTGACCGAGGCCGACTAATTGAGTCCGCCTAGGAGGAAGTCGCCTCGGAGGGGTTCCGAGGACCGAGTACTCGCCGAGTACTCGGCCTTGGAATCCGAATTTTACAACACTACTCACAGATAATGCTTAATAACTTAAACACTCTCCTGGATTGAAGGGAGCGCTGAGGGCTTAGCCAGAACAGTTAACGATAGCATGAGTGAAGGACGGCACGTAAAACGGTGCAAGTGATCAAAGTGAATGGTCATCTGATCGGATGACAATCCGAACGGATGATCATTCGATTGGATGTCGATCCATTCGGATGGCCATTCGGTCGGATTGACATTCGTTTGAGATGGATGTGCTTGTGTATGATGTGACTTTGAAGTTTTTGTTGTAGCATTTTGAAAACAGAGAAGTATCTCTACCTTTCAGGTCGCTCGATCGAACGGCCGTTCGATCAGATGGCGATTCATCGGTTAGACATTCTCAGAGAACAAGTTCACAGTAGGATGGTCATTGATCGGATGGTCTTCCGATCAGATGGCAATCCGTTAGAACTGATGATCTTTGAAAATTATGGAAAATGTTAAGTGTGGAAACCAAGTGCAATCCGATCGGATTGTCGTTCGATCGGATGGCAATCCGATCGGACGGCAATCCGTCCTACAATCTGATCGTTTTGAAACTTGTTAAGTTTTGAAAGTTTTGCAGTTTGATCGAGACGGTATGACTACGTATTGAACAGCAGGAACCCCATCAGACCCAAGTTATCCGATCGAACGGGAATCACCCCGATCCGATCAGTTAACTGTTCGTGACGAATGTTCATGCTCAACCGAAATCGGTTGTCTCATTGATAGGAATCAGATCTCAAACCGACACATTACTAGGGAAGAGTGAAAGGCCTAAACGAGCTCCGATTCTATCGGTTTTGAGTGCATTGAGTGTAAAGAGTTGAAAGAAAGTTACAAAACCATCCTTCAATCTTTTTAACCTTGAAAATGTTTAGATCTAGATGAAAATAGTGTTAACTCATGTGGAAATCATGTAGATCTGAGTTGTTCTTGGTGGAATGAGGCCAAAGCTTGAAGTTCATAAGAACTCCAGGATGACATCACCCTAGAACACCTCAAATCTGCTGATTTCACGGTTAAAAGTTAAAATTCAAAGGTGAAAATGGTGGAGAAGTGCGTTTAGATCATAGAAGTACAAGATTTGAGTGGAAAACTTACAAGAATCGCGAGAAATCGAGAGAAAAGAGGGCTTGAGCGTGTTGTTCGAACGAGAGAGCTGTCACATCACTTTGGTAATGTGACAGGGGGGTATTTATAGGTTTCCAAAAGAGGAAAGTGGCACATGGAATGGATCGGATGGCGCCTCGATCGGATGGCCATCCGTTCGGATGGCCATCCGTTCGGATGGCCATCCGTTCGGATGGCCATCCGTTCGGATGGCCATCCGATCGAATGGTCATTCGATCGATTGGCTCCGACGAGTTGCGTTTTGATGTTTTGTTTCGCGTGTTGAGCGTTGCGATGCGTTTCGAGTGAGCGATGCGATAGTATTACCCATTAGTTACAGAAATAACCTAACTACTATATCTATCATACAATCACTATAAATAACTTGCGTTTGGCGTTTGCAATTAGCTTGCGTTGCGATAGAATTGTGATTGCGTTTGTGATTAATCATCTCAACATTAACATAACATGCACAAGTAACACATAATAGCACACACACGTAAAACAATATCCAGAACACATAATTCGGGTGGCGAATGCGATAGCGATGCGATTAGCGATAAGTCGATTAGCGATTAATATTGCGATTAAACCTCGATTTGTTATAGATACTCCACATAATACAACTAAAGCAAACAAATAATAGAATTCGATTATAAGTCAAGAAGCACAGCCAGTAGTTAAGCAAGGAGTGACAGATCGCAATTATCAATCTTTTCTTCCTTTGACTTTGACTTGTACTTTAACTTCAAAAAGTCGGGTTGTTACAGCCTCCCCTACTTTAGGAAATTTCATCCCGAAATTTAAGAAGCAGGCGTAACAAACAGTTGCCGATACTTCGTCTTCATGTCACTTTCGAGTTCCCAGGTGAACTCGGCGCCGCGTTTGCCTTCCCAGCGAACCTTCACAATCGGAATGCGTGAGCGTCTGATCACCTCGGTTTCTCAGCCCATGATCTCGACAGGCTTCTCCACGAAGTGTAATGTTTCGTCCACTTATAAATCTTCAAGAGGGAGATGTAATTCCTGGTCGGACAGACACTTTCTGAGGTTCGAAACAAGGAAAGTCGGGTGGATATTACAAAGTTCCTCCGATAGTTCGAGTTTGTAGGCCACTTTGCCAATCCTTTCCAGGATTTTAAAGGGTCCAACATATCGAGGCGCGAGCTTTCCTTTCTTGCCGAATCTGATCAACCCCTTCCAAGGTGCAACCTTTAGGAGTACGTGATAGCCAATGTCAAATTCAAGGAGCTTGCGGCGTCTATCGGCGTAACTTTTCTGACGACTCCGAGCTCTCAGTAGATTGTCTCAAATTGGGAGGATTTTGTCAGTCGTTTCTTGTAACAGCTCAGGACCGGTAATTTGCGCGTCTCCGATCTCGTGCCATACAATTGGCGATCAACATTTCTTTCCGTATAATACCTCAAATGGTGCCATTTGGATGCTAGAGTGATAACTGTTATTGTACGAGAATTCAACTAAAGGTAGGTGAGCATCCCAATTACCACCGAAATATATGGTTTATATCGTTAAGAAAACCTTGTAGTGTAACTTCGTTTTGAAAACATTTGCCCAAGTGATTTAGATAACGCAACGATATGTAATGTGTTAAAAGCACTTATATATAGGAAGTACCAGCGGCGTATCCACCATGCTTTTATCATATTACACCCGCCCCGTTACCTAATCACTTACCATAACCCAATCGTTTAATAGTTCAAATAGTTAACATAGATCAAATAGTTCCACTGGTTCAAATAGTTTAAATAGTTCACATAGATCAAATAGTTCCAGTGGTTCAAATAGTTCAAATAGTTCACATAGATCAAGTAGTTCCAGTGGTTCAAATAGTTCCAGTGGTTCAAATAGTTCAACTAGTTCTCATAGTTCAATAGATCCAGTGGTTTGAGTTTAAATCGTTATGTTTAATATAAACCATAGAATTTGTTTGGAAATTTGAAATCGTTTAGCACATATGAATCACCCCAAAACAGTGGAAAATGGTAAAAGAGGGAACTATGTACTCACATTGAATTGCTAGGTATCCTCGATTAAAGTGAACTAACAAGCTCGGGCAATTAAGGAATCAAGTGGCACCTAGCATCGGATCACTAAGTTAATAAATCGACACCTAAATCGGAAGATTGGGTAGAATGAGGTCTCGTAAACCAAATGAGCATTAGAACTCATATGACATGGTTTGACAAAGCCTACATTCTAAATCGGAACCTATCCTAAGTGCTCACGACCCGTTACGACCCATTAAGGTAGCTTACGCTACTTTAACGCGTCGTTCGCGCGAATGCGTGTTCGAGATGCCTAACTAGTCCTATGATAAGTATTATATGCCCTAACATGTTTAAATATGTTGCATAATCAGTTAAGTGACAAAAGTTTAAGTTACATATGCTTAAAATCTAATTATGCATGAAAGGGTATTTTGGTCATTTACCTAAGGCATATAAACTACCTATCATACAACTAATTAAACTAAGGGACCATAAGGTATAACCTCAGAAGGTTATTCCCTATACAACTATGGTCACAATATATGCTTGGTCGGATCCTAATGATCGACCAAACGAGTCGGGTTCGAAAGTCTAAGCGGTTGTTAAGACCGCTTATCTTACGACCCTATACAAGCACTAGACTAAAAGTGACGAGTTAAACATGTTTAACTAAGTTAGAAAACATATTTTGATATCAAAACAAAGTGTTTTGATACCCAAGGATAGTTTCGTCTCAAAATGCGCATAAACGGCATTTTGACCGGAACTTTGACTCGTAACTTCGACTAATCAACGTGGTAATCAGTAGGTATAGTCACAAGGTCTATAACCATCGTGATTACGCTCACGTTGCAAAGTTCGAACGGAATTTGTGTTGACCAAAGACTGGTCAAAGTAGAAAGTCAAACAACGTTTGACTTTCATGCTTAAAATGCATAAAAGTATGAAAGAAACTTACAAAAGGTCCAAGCCTTGAAGATTTGAACTCAAATTGCTCAGGTATGAAGCTTGAGAGCTTCAACTTAGAGCAGAAATGAGAACAAATGTGAGGAATGCTTGAAAACCAAGTGGGTATTTATAGATTTCGAAGAACCGTTAGGATCGTTTCTCGTAATTCGTGCCTTAATCCTAGCCATCCAAGTGTTACCCATTGTATATAAAACATGGGGAACTCAAAAACCATCAAATGGTATTGCAAAACAAGGATAAAAACCATCAAAATAGCTGAATTGGACCAGATTCAATGCTTCTGTCTGATATGCTGTCACTGTCCGCATAGACATAGGCCTCAGTCTACGCACCCCTCCTAGCAATCTTTGCCAGAATGTCACTTTTGGTCCCTGCATGTCCAAAACTTAGTTTTTGGTGCATTTTTGACATGTTTAAGCCTCGTTAACCCCATTTCAAGGCTCTACAGTGAAGTTAAAGTATAGGAAACATGAAATATGCTCAAAAACATCTCGGATGTCGGTTCGTTTGGTCGTACGGTTGCGTTGTTCGGTTAATTACGACAAAAATTCGAACGGACGCGAAAACGATCCAAATTGCGCGACGAATGGTATTTTTGCATTCCAATCACTAAAATAAAATATTTTAATGATTACAAAAATTTTTGGATGCCTGGATATGTTCAGAACGTAAGATATGTGCGGAAATGCAAACTTATGCACTTTTTGACTCTTTTAGTCCCTGTTTGATCAAAAAGTTTATTTATTCGCATACCAAACCCCTCAAAGCCTATTTCTAAGCTATGTAAAGGATATTTAGGGTATGTTTAACTTATGATCAAGTTCCGGAATGTTCGTTACTATACAAATCGGCATAGTTTCGCAGTTTGACATAAATATTCCCTGCGATCGAATAAACTTGTTTTTGACATACCAAACCATCCAAAACTTATATCTTAGTTATGTAAGGGTTATTTAAGGTATGTTAAGCCTATGTCACTATTCTGGAGTGTTTTTCACGTTAAACTGATTACGTTTACGCATCAGCTTGCGTATAACTTTCTAGAAAGTGATTTAAAGCTCGAAATTGAACAAGAATTGATATGTGCAAATGATACACATATTTATACAAATCCCAAGTATGAAACACAATATTTCATTGATTTTGTATTTATATGATGGTCGAAGAGGCACAGATGTCATAGTCTCCCCTACTTTAGGAAATTTCATCCCGAAATTTATTCGTAGGAGTCTGTCTGTAACATTGTGTTAAACAATCGTCTTGTAGGGAATCTAGGGCGTCATCTATTTGCGTAGAGTAACCCATCAAAGATTTCCATGTAAGGCATAACCTTGTCATTCCCCAGTGGATATACTTTAAAGTGAAAATGAATGGATGATTCATTTTCTCCAATGGATTCTTCGTCAGATGAGGGAATGAAAGAGAATAGGTTATTCGTTTCCAATGGATATTTCTTCAGAAGCGAAAATGATTGAATGATTCATTTTCCTCAACGGGTACTTCATCAGAAGTGGAAATGAAGGATTATTTGAATAAGATATTCATTTCCCCGATGGATATTTCTTCAGAAGCGAAAATGAATGAATGATTCATTTTCCTCAATGGGTACTTCGTCAGAAGTGGAAATGAAGGATTATTTGAATAAGATATTCATTTCCCCGATGGATATTTCTTTAGAAGTGAAAATGAATGGATGATTCATTTTCCTCAATGGGTACTTCGTCTGAAGTGGAAATGAAGGATTATTTGAATAAGATATTCATTTCCCCGATGGATATTTCTTCAGAAGCGAAAATGAATGGATGATTCATTTTCCTCAATGGGTACTTCATCAGAAGTGGAAATGAAGGATTATTTGATTAAGATATTCATTTCCCCGATGGATATTTCTTCAGAAGCGAAAATGAATGGATGATTCATTTTCCTCAATGGGTACTTCGTCAGAAGTGGAAATGAAGGATTATTTGATTAAGATATTCATTTCCCCGATGGATATTTCTTCGGAAGCGAAAATGAATGGATGATTCATTTTTCTCAATAGGTACTTCGCCAGAAGTGGAAATGAAGGATTATTTGAATAAGATATTCATTTCCCCGATGGATATTTCTTCAGAAGCGAAAATGAAAGGATGATTCATTTTCCTCAATGGGTACTTCGTCAGAAGTGGAAATGAAGGATTATTTGATTAATATATTCATTTCCCCGATGGATATTTATTCAGAAGCGAAATGAATTGATGATTCATTTTCCTCAATGGGTACTTCGTCAGAAGTGGAAATGAAGGATTATTTTGATTATTCATTCCCTCAGCGGGTATTTCTTTAGAAGTGAAAATGAATGATCAATTCATTTTCCTCAGTGGGTACTTCGTCGGAAATGGAACGAACTTATTCATTTTCCTCAGTGGGTATTTCTTCAAAAGTCAAAATGAACGGATGGTTTATCTTCCTCAGTGGGTACTTTATCAGAAATGAAAATGAATTTGTTCGTTTTCCTCAGTGGGTATTTATCAGAAGCGAATATGAATGGATAATTCATTTTCCTCAGGGGGTACTTCATACGAAATGAAAATGAACATGGTTCATTAATAGATTATTCATTTCCTCAGCGGGTGTTTCTTTCAGAAGTGAAAAATGAATAGCTAGTTCATTTTTCCTTAGCGGGTACTTCATCAGAAATGGAAATGAATAGAGTTAACTTTAGATACATGACAAAACTTGTGATTTCTATGCACTAAATTCCATAATTATGTATGCATCCATAATTACGCAATTCCTTACACAGTTCTCACAGTGTGTTTTATAATGTGTAGGGATAGAATTTGTTGAATATTCTTGAGATAACTTTGATTAGGTCAACACATAAACACATAAGCACATAATTGTTCACTTGGTTTTTAATTTGTTATCAGTTTGTTATTAATTATTATTAACTTGTTGTCGATGGGTATTCAAGGTACACCAGGAACCCAGTCAATGGACTTCAACATCCTCAAGAATCTATCTGTAAAGATAGGATGATCTTATGAGAATTCGATTTTGTTTACAAGGAATCTTAACATTCGTATTAAGGCACATAAATAATCCAATTAAGGACTTTTGATTATGCGTTTTGAACATCCACGAGGATCTAATTATGAAGAAGAACCTCTAAGGATTTGGAATTCGTATAGCGGGAAGAGTTTAGGAATCTTGTACAAGGTATGCTATAACAACATACGAAGCATAGTGTTTATGAAATCAAGGTGCTAGATATGCTAAGACAACATATGAAGCAAACGGATCCTTGATATCATTTGTGTTAAGCATGCAAAGTCGGCGTGTGAAGCAGGGTGTTCTTGGAAATCGCGTGCTACGTATGTTAAGGCAACATACGAGCAAAATTGTTTTTGAAAGCTATGCTAGGAATTGTTAAAAATATGATTTTGAAAACCTTTTTGTAATGCTTTTGAAATCACGTACTAAGTATTTTAGGTAAACATTTTTATGAAAATGTTTTAAAAACATGCGAGATGATTTTGAAAGTATGTATGAGGTTTTTGAAAACATGCATAATCTTTTGAAATCATATGCTGTGTAAAATATCGTGAAGTCGGGAAGATATGATATGTATGACCAACCAAGGGCTTACGGAAGTACCCTTGGGCATCCTATTAAGGATTTGAAGTGGTACTTTGGGTATTCATCCAGAGTTGTAACTGGCGCCTTGTACTTTGTTTCCTTAGAAGAAACGAGTACTTAGGATTTTCGTGGAGATTGCAAGCGATTATAAGAATGGAAATATTTCGAGAGTAGTTTGTTCTACAAGGAACACGGTTCCTTGATCGTCGGTATCGTAGGGGATATGTCATTTATACATGTAACCACATTTGTACATCGCAATGTAAATAAAAGATTTATTTCCAAACCAAAATAACTGTTTCATAGACTTTGATAACAAAAGAAAATAATACATAAAGTTCGATTGTTTCAAAACAGCGTCGTCTTCCAGTCAGTCGAAATGCTCATCCATGTGCTGGATTTGCATTAGCAAGCTTTGGGCAATTATTTCAGAAATGGCCCATCTCGCCACAGTTGTAGCAATAACCTGGTGGAAAACGAGCTTGAGCAGGATTGTTGTCAGCTTGATTTGGTGCAGCTGCAGCTTGGCAAACCCTAGCTGTATGACCAGCAAGTCCACAGTTTAGGCATTTGCGGCATTTCACGCTAGCGTGATGATGAAGGTTACATTGGTTACACAAGGGTGCAGTCCATTTGTATGGCTTCTTAGCAGGGGGTTGAGCTGGTTGGTTAGGGACAGCTTGATCGTTTTGAGTAACCACGACGAAGTTCTGAGAAGCCTTACGCTTCTTTGACTTCTTAGAGGACTCAGTCTGCTTATCCTTTGGTTTCGATTCATCGATTGGTTTCTTGTCTCCTTTTCAGAAAAGTTTACCTTTCCTGATCTGAGATTCAGTCAAGGTAGCGGATAGCTCAATGGCCTGTCTAACTGTAGTAGGGTTGCTACCAGTAACAATGTCTTGTACTGAGTCAGGGAGGCCATCAATATACTTTTCAATTGCCTTATCCAAAGGCGTAACCATGGTCGGGCATAACAGACTTAGCTCCTCATAACGGTCCGTGTAGGCCCGATGCTCACCGCTATCTTGCTTAAGATCGTTGAATTCCCTTTCCAATGCCCTGATTTCATGACGAGGACATAATTCCTTCATCATTAGAGCTCGAAGCTCTTCCCAGGTTTGAGCCAGTGCCACATCGGCACCCCTATCCCTCATGACGATATTCCACCATGTTAATGCTTGTTTCTCAAAGACACTAGATGCGAATTCAACCTTTCGCTCGTTTGGACACTGAACATGCCTGAAGGTGCTTTCTAGACTCTCGAACCATTGCAGGAGTGCAGTTGCTCCTTGAGACCCAGAAAATTTTGATGGCTTAGCTGAGTTGAATGTTTTGAAGTTACATTGAGCATTGTTATTGTTGTTATTATTATTCGCTTGGTTTATCTGGGTAATGAGGTTCGGAAGCACAGCAGCCATTTGCTGAATGATTGTGGCTGCGAGGGCAGCATCGTGTTTTGGATCACGTCTAGGTGGCATATTCTAAAAAGAATAAGGAAACATGAGAAACGAGTGAGATTGATGATTGGATAAACAAAAGAGGTATTGAAAATATCAACGAAACATAAGGAAGGTGATCATTTGTTTGTTATTTCGAACAAACAAAGGACGCGAAATGGCTGAACAAAGTAAATAGGTCCTTATAATGTATCGCGAAGACGTGCTTTAGCCTATAAGTGGACACTCATCCCAAGAGTTCCCAGGTAAGAGTGACTGGTCTGATTATGTGGATTTGTACGAACACTCTAGCCTTAGACAGAAAACTCAGGATACAGGCACCCACCCTTCCAGATTGCACGTGTTCACATTAATGAGACCCAAACTTTGATGAGATTTTGAAAACTTTGAAGGTTCAAAACCTTATAATAAATCATCTATGAGGAGATGATTAGTTTTCAAATCGGATTCGGAATTTCGTGTTCTTGTTGTGGTTGTTACCTAAAGATAGGCAACGGTATTGTTTTAAGACTAAACGCAAGTAAACTCGCGTTAGGGTCCTAGGAAGATTATAGTCTAAGTCAAAGCATTACTAATAACCTAATTCCCTATAACCATGAGCTCTGATACCAACTTTTATGTCACACCCCGACCGCGTTAAAACAACAAACCGCGGCAGAAACGTCGGGGAGTGTCGTAACAGAATCATTTTTCACAACACATGGATTAAAGTTTCATTTTATTGAATTAAGTTTATTACATTGAATTGAAATTAGAAACAAAACATGAAAAAATTGACGTTCATTGTTATTGAGTCACTAAGGCCTCGTCCATTCCTATGTGAGTAAGCATCATAATCATCGTCAAACATCATCAAATTATGGTACCTGAAACATGTGTGAAAATACATCAGCATAAAAATGCCGGCGAGTACATAGGTATTGTGAGAGTATCTGATTCATGGCTTGTTTACATGTTGCAATACCTCGTTAGATTACAAAAGTTGATAGTTGAAAACCTTGTTTGAAAAGTGTTTGGTATTGCAATATGATTAACCAAATCAAAACAAGTTGGTTATAGTTTATAAAACCTCGATGCCATGAATCTTAACCCAAAACATTTGTTTATGTAACCCAAATCGTAAATTGTTTTTGTAATAAAACTCGTATGGTTTATATCGTTAAGAAAACCTTGTAGTGTAACTTCGTTTTGAAAACATTTGCCCAAGTGATCTAGATAACGCAACGATATGTAATGTGTTAAAAGCACTTATATATAGGAAGTACCAGCGGCGTATCCACCATGCTTTTATCACATTACACCCGCCCCGCTACCTAATCACTTACCATAACCCAATCGTTTAATAGTTCAAATAGTTCACATAGATCAAATATTTCCAATGGTTCAAATAGTTCACATAGATCAAGTAGTTCCAGTGGTTCAAATAGTTCCAGTGGTTCAAATAGTTCAACTAGTTCTCATAGTTCAATAGTTCCAGTGGTTTGAGTTTAAATCGATATGTTTAATATAAACCATAGCATTTGTTTGGAAATTTGAAATCGTTTAGCACATATGAATCACCCCAAAACAGCTGAAAACGGTAAAAGAGGGGAACTATGTACTCACATTGAATTGCTAGGTATCCTTGATTAAAGTGAACAAACAAGCTCGGGCAATCAAGGAATCAAGTGCCACCTAGCATCGGATCACTAAGTTAATAAATCGACACCTAAATCGGAAGATTGGGTAGAATGAGGTCTCGTAAACCAAATGAGTATTAGAACTCATATGATATGGTTTGACAAAGCCTACATTCTAAATCGGAACCTATCCTAAGTGCTCACGACCCGTTACGACCCATTAAGGTAGCTTACGCTACTTTAACGCATCGTTCGCGCGAATGCGCGTTCGAGATGCCTAACTAGTCCTATGACAAGTATTATATGCCCTAACATGTTTAAATATGTTGCATAATCAGTTAAGTGACAAAAGTTTAAGTGACATGCTTAAAACCCAATTATGCAAGAAAAGGGTATTTTGGTCATTTACCTAAGGCATATAAACTACCTATCATACAACTAATTAAACTAAGGGACCATAAGGTATAACCTCGGAAGATTATTCCCTATACAACTATGGTCACAATATATGCTTGGTCGGATCCTAATAATCGACCAAATGGGTCGGGTTCGAAAGTCTAAGCGGTTGTTAAGACCGCTTATCTTACGACTCTATACAAGCACTAGACTAAAAGTGACGAGTTAAACATGTTAAAACATGTTTAACTAAGTTAGAAAACAGGTTTTGATATCAAAACAAAGTGTTTTGATACCCAAGGATAGTTTCATCTCAAAATGCGCATAAACGGCATTTTGACCGAAACTTTGACTCGTCACTTCGACTAATCAACTTGGTAATCAGTAGGTATAGACACAAGGGACTATAACCATCGTGATTACGCTCACGTTGCAAAGTTCGAACGAACGTTGTGTTGACCAAAGACTGGTCAAAGTAGAAAGTCAAACATTGTTTGACTTTCATGCTTAAAATGCATAAAAGTATGAAAGAAACTTACAAAAGGTCCAAGCCTTGAAGATTTGAACTCAAATTGCTCAGGTATGAAGCTTGAGAGCTTCAACTTAGAGTAGAAATGGGAATAAATGTGAGGAATGCTTGAAAAACAAGTGGGTATATATAGATTTCGAAGAACCGTGAGGATCGTTTCTCGTAATTCGTGCTTTAATCCTTGCCATCCAAGTGTTACCCATTGTTTACAAAACATGGGGAACTCAAAAACCATCAAAAGGTATTGCAAAACAAGGATCAAAACCATCAAAATAGCTGAATTGGACCAGATTCAATGCTTCTGTCTAATATGCTATCGTGGGCCGCGTAGACATAGGCCTCAGTCTACGCACCCCTCCTAGCAATCTTTGACAGAATGTCACTTTTGGTCCCTGCATGTCCAAAACTTGGTTTTTGCTGCATTTTTGACACGTTTAAGCCCCGTTAACCCCATTTCAAGGCTCTACAATGAAGTTAAGGTATAGGGAACATGAAATATGCTCAAAAATATCTCGGATGTCGGTTCGTTTGGTTTTACGGTTTCGTTGTTCGGTTAATTACGACGAAAACTCGAACGGACGCGAAAACGATCCAAATTGCGCGACGAATGGTATTTTTGCATTCCAATCAGTAAAATAAAATATTTTAATGATTACTAAAATTTTTGGATGCCTGGATATGTTCAGAACGTAAGATATGCGCGGAAATTCAAACTTATGCACTTTTTGACGCTTTTAGTCCCTGTTTGATCAAAAAGTTTATTCTCGCATACCAAACCCATCAAAGCCTATTTCTAAGCTATGTAAAGGATATTTAGGGTATTTTTAACTTATGATCAAGTTCCGGAATGTTTGTTACTATACAAATCGGCATAGTTTCACAGTTTGACATAAATAATCCCTGCGATCGAATAAACTTGTTTTCGACATACCAAACCATCCAAAACTTATCTCTAAGTTATGTAAGGGTTATTTAAGGTATGTTAAGCCTATGTCACTATTCCGGAGTGTTTGTATCGTTAAACTGATTACGTTTACGCATCAGTTTGTGTATAACTTTCTAGAAAGCGATTTAAAGCTCGAAATTGAACAAGAATTGATATGTGCAAAAGATACACATGTTTATACAAATACCAAGTATGAAACACAATATTTCATTGATTTTGTATTTGTATGATGGTTGAAGAGGCACAGATGTTGTCACACCCCCCAAAATACCACAAGCGGAGTATCACCGCAAGGAGTGTGACGTACCAGGATCTAGCCACCAATCACATTGAACTCATAGGAATATTTAAATAAAACTTTCATTTATTAACATTAAGTGTTACAACGTTACAAGTAATACACAGTATACAACGGAAGCATAATTCATTCGTTAAGTGTTTATAAACCACATGTAAAAACCATTAGTCTTGTGTTGCGATTCCATGTATCTCGACCCATGACCACTCCAGCCTCCAAGACATCAAGTTCCAACAGTATGCACCTAAAGGCCTGGAAGGCATGTAATAACGAATCAACAACAAAGTTGAGCGAGTTCACAGTTGGTTATCCATTTTAAAGTTGTTCCAAAAACCATAAGTTCTTTCGAAAATCATGTGTAAATCAATTCCTTGTTTCCCAAACCATAACCAGTGGGGGCTACCCCATCTAACCACTAGACCCGTTACCATATCGACCACTGACTGAAGTAAGTTGGTGCCCTAACGTCAATGTCTATCATCATTGACTAGTGCCCAGATCCATTAGTTCGCGCCCGTCCTCTGCGGCACGGTGTGAGGCTTGTCAAACCTAAATAGCGCTATCTAACTAATGACCCGCTCGCCAATGGCCCGGCGATTAAGTCGATATAAAAATGAGGGACTTCATGATAGAGTTTTTGGTCTAGTATCAATGTTATCACCCTTCAATAAAGAGGATGTGGTACGTGTCCCCAAACCAGGAGATCACGCAGGTTCTGATTAAATCCTTAGTACATGTTATCACCCTTCAATAAAGAGGATGTGGTACGTGTTCCAAACCAGGAGATTACGCAGTTTCCGATAACAATTAGTTTTGTAAACCCTTACTTAAGTGTTCCGTGTATATACGTATATTTATCACACAAATGGCACTCACTTAGTTTCATACATGTATTAACAGTTGTTCATGTAACGTAAAGGCCTCTTGCCACCATGGATTCACATAGCAGTTGGTATGTTACACACACTAGTCATTTACATCCTAGTTATACATGCAACCTAATGGTATTCACATAATAATTTTTCAAATTATAGATGTAATATGAAATAACATAACAGTTGGGGTGCTTCACAATCTACCTATCGCATAGATGTTATTTACAAACATGTCACCTCCCTCCCATTCTATTCGTGGCTGCTGAGCAACCCTCCTCGACCCAATCAACTATATCTTAACTTAATTTGTGTCTTGTGGGCTACTAAACCTCGACCCAATAGTAATGTTGCTATCAAGCCAGGTGTGTTCCAATATAATGTGTGGCCCAACAACAACTAATTAACAATTTAGTGGGCCGATTCTTCGTGGATCATTAGTTTTGCCCCAACGATATTCCATCTAACCCTAGTCTCTAATTAATATTAATTACATAATCAAGTCACACTCACCATTTGTTTGCTTTGTATGATCAGATCACAATAATTATTCATCATTATTCATTAACCATGCTACCCTATACATATGAAATTATCACAACAGGAGGGATCTCTCGGCTCCTACTCATTTGACCCAAACAATATAATCAATCAAGTATTACTCACATACGATCATCATACCCATCAGATCACTTTAATTAATCACATATACACATACCCGCTAATCGGTCCACAATGATTACCATAATAATAACATATATACGTACATATAATCTGTTAATCAAACATCCACATAAACAAGATCAACTGAGTAGGATTAATACGCACAACACTCATCAGCCATATTTCAAACCGCATACTCATAACAAATCATCATGTAATCATCATGAACTTTAACCTAAAGAATGACTTGCATGAATAAACATAATACACGTAACATACAAGAACCATACTGACCGGAATTGAGAGTACAAGAACTAACCGAATGGTGTACAAAAATCAATCACAGAGATAAGCTCCAATGGAAAAGGGTTTCGAATAGGGGAGGGGTCTCCTGTTTCCGTTCGCACAAGGATGGAAGATAGGGTTTGATTTGTTTGAGTTTGTGTTAGTTAGTCCTCAACATGTTACGTATCCTAAATAACAAGGATTTTTGGGGCGGTTCACTTCTATGACCGAGATAGGCTCAAGCCCATCCAATTGGGCCATCACAACATATATTAAAGTTGTTATCTAATGGGCTAATTTAAGATGTGGCCCAATACAGTTGTGGCCCAAAAACACTAATGTGTTTGCTTAACGAAGTTATCATGCACGGTTAACAGAATTGCACGAGTACGGGTGTGAAGTATTATAAAAATAAATAACGAGGAGTTGAGATCACAAAATTTAAACGTTACTAACCTTGAAAGTTCGGGTTGTCACATTCTCCCCACGTTACAGGAATTTCGTCCTCGAAATTTAAACTATGACGTACAATTCATTCTAATTATAGTTTTGTTGATACTTATTGTCACACGTACATACACGTAGTTCACGAAAGTTCACAAAACGCATCATGTTAATCAGTATCACATAGCACATAAAGTCATGTAGCACATAAACTCACGTAGTTCATAAAAGCTAAAGATCCACATATTAATCACATAACACCCATAATTAAAAAATTTCTCGATTAAATCTTGTTTATTAGTTTCATATAGTCATAACGTACACCGAAACCGTGCAGGAATACCTAAAGTGTCACATTATCCCCAAGTTCAAAGAAATTTCGTCCCGAAATTTAGCGCGCAGCCACTGACAAGCTAGTGTGTTTAAATGTTTTTTTTGTAGGGAGTCACATCATCCCCCTGTTGGTTTGAAATTTTCTTTTCGAAATTCTGTTGCAGCCTCAGTACTGGAAGTATTTATTTATTTATTTATTGTAAATAACTGGGGATACATGCGCATCATCAGGTCTTCCCATTCCCAGGTAAACTCTGCGCCACGACGGGAGTTCCAAAAAACACGCACAATAGGATCTTAGTTCGCTTAAGAGTCTTGATTTCCCGATCCATAATTTCCACCGGTTCCTTGATGAAGCGCAAATGGTCATCGCTAGTGATTTCCTTAAAAGGAACAATGAGGGTTTCATCTGACAGACACTTCTTCAGATTCGACACATGGAATACGTTGTGAACTCCACTGAGTTCTTCGGGTAGATTCAATCTGTAGGCCATCTTGCCAATTCTCTCCATGATTTCGAAAGGTCCAACATATCACGGGTTGAGTTTGCCTCGCATACCAAAACGAACTACACCTTCCCAAGGCGAGACTTTAAATCGTACTCGATCCCCAACCTGGAACTCGAGTGGTTTCCTGCGCTTATCAGCGTAGCTTTTCTGACGGTCACGAGATGCCGCCATTCATTGTCGTATCTGATCAATCTTCTCTATTGCGTCTACGACGAGTTCTGGGCCAGTGATTCGACTGTTTCCAACTTCTGCCCAACAAAGGGGTGATCGGCTCTTCTGTCCGTACAATGCCTCAAACAGAGCAGCCTGGATACTGGTATGGTAACTGTTGTTATACGAAAACTCCACTAAAGGGAGGTGTCTTTCCCAGCCGTTGCCAAAGCCAATTACACATGCTCGAAGCATGTCTTCAAGAGTTTGGATGGTGCGTTCAGTCTGCTTATCCGTCTGTGGATGATATGTTGTGCTCATACTAGACGTGAGCCAAAGGAATTATGCATCGCTTGCCACAATCAGATGCAAGTCGTGGGTTGCGATCAGTGATAATGGAGGTTGGCACCCCGTTCCTAGCAACCACTTCTTTCTGATAGATGACTGCAAGTATAGAAAACTTATCCGTTTCCTTGATGGCTAGAAAGTGTGCTAGTTACGTGAGACAATCAACGATCATCCAGGTGATATTGTTTCCGTTTCGAGTTGTAAGTAGGTGTAACACCACGAAAAAACATGTCCAATTATGTGAAGACACGTGTCCTAAACCCTAATCATGTGAAAGATTGGGTATTGAAGGACTAAAGTTGTAAAACGATCCAAATATGAAGAAGGGACTAAAAGTGTCATCATGTCAAACTTGTGCCTCTGAATGACCACCCACGAAAAAATATATTCTTAAACGAGTAATGAATTTGATCTAAGAAGCCGTTTGTGAAAATAATCAAAAGATTATAAACTAAAGGGGTTAAACGTGTCAACATGTTAATTCTTACCTCTGAGTGACCTTTTAACAAACCCGGGGTTTCGAAATATTCAAATATACTCTCAAGAATAAATGATATAAATTTCATGAGGTTTCAAGATCGTTATGCGTTGTCTACACGAATTCCCAAGAATTAGGGTTTAAAGGGTCAACGAGGCGAAACTTATGTTTTCGAAGATCGTTTAACGAAACTAGACCTAACGGTGTTTGGTTATGCTCCCTAGATCATCCACAACCTAACTACAAGGGCCAGATGTGCGTAAAATGAAAGTTATAAAGGTCATGAAGGTTCAGGGACTAGATATGTCAAAAATCAAACTTGAATTGCTGATCTGGATAAGCTCGCGTCGCGCGACGCCTCTCCTGATCTCCTGTCACGCAGCGCGATGGCAGTAGCTGGACAGAAAAGTTTGACAGCTGCAGGTTACCTTCATTCCTTGTGCTCCAAACAAGTTTTGATCGAATTCTAGGGCCTTGTTGATGGTTTTTAAAACCACTAGGACACTTGTGATGATCTTAAAAAATCCCTAAACACTTGGGATGATCTGGAGCAACTTGAATTCACTATAAATAGGCCCTTATGTCCAGCTTTTCATTTGCTCATTCATTCACTCTTCACTCTTCTCTCAAGTTCTTGTGTTCCTGATCATTTCTGGAGCTAGAAAGCATTAGGAGAAGACTTAGAAGTGTAGAAAAGATAGCAAGGGCCTTATGTAAGAGTTTAATCCCTACTTAGTCCATTTTATTAGCTTAAAAACCGAAAAGTCAATCATATCGTAATTAGGCTTTGACTTTCGGTTTAATCATAAATGGTCCAGCCACTGACCGAAATGAAAGTGGCTATGGAACCATATTAAGGTAGGTGATTATCCCTCAAAAGGGCACCTCCTAATTATTTCGTTTGACTAGTTAATTGTCCGGGTCAAACTAGTTAGTAAAAAAGTCAAACTAGACAACAATTGTAATAATGATTCAAATTAATAAAAACAGAGGTTATAAATTATGTTTTAACATTCTAATAACTTGGTAATTAGTATTAGAACATGTTTAAACATGTCTAACCCGACAATTATCAGTTTAAGGTCAGTTTATAACCGAAAGTCGCAAAAGCTTGACTTTTGCTTTGACTTTCAGTTATGACTCGAATAAGCTTGATCCTTCCATGTTCTAAGGTTCCATTAGGACCGTATTATGTTATAGTATAACCTCCTAAGGTTATATTACCAGGTCCTTAGTGGTTTGAATTATTTGCTAATCTCCGTTAATATGCTTATAAATGCCCGTTTTGCCCTTTTGACATATGAATGAGATTTTTAAAAATGTGAGAGGACAAAAACCTTTGTTACTGATATATAAGTATGTCCCAAAAATTTCACATCAGTTCTTGGTCTCAAACAGAAGTTATGCTCGATATCGTAATTAGAAGCTTTATATTAATTAAATTGCGATATCTTGCATAAGGCATGTTTAAACTTGGATTTTGATCCAAAACTCATTACCTACTATTAATATATTATTTTTAGGGATTTTTGGAATTTTTGATCAGATTATAATCTGATCATATCAAGGAGTTCTTGTATGATTCGGTAAATGAAGATAATACCCTTTTCACGCATAAAATGAGATTTACAAATGATTTAAATGCCAAACCTTTTCCTACTGATTTCATATATTAAATAAATTAATTTGAGCATTTAAGACTGATCAAAATATCAGATTTACATAAACATTCGTGATTATCGTTAATTAGCGACTTTACGCTAATTAAGGTGTATAGTATGGTTTAAAACCATATTTAACACCTAAGACTTATTACCTACTGAACTTTTAAGTAAATTTTAATATTATTACATTAGGTATAACTCATGAACTAAGACTTCCAAAAATGTCGTTAAAAGCATATGTGAAATGACCAAAATACCCTTTCGGGGCATAGTTTGGCCATAAATGGTAAACCTCACATATATATAATATCTTACTGATGTAATGTGATAAAATAAATATTTTTACTGAGTATCAAAGACCAGAACCTCAGTTTACTTTAAAACCTCTTTTATAAAGGGTAAAATGACCAAAATGCCCCTACGGGACTTAATTTGGTTTTAATTACTTTTTGGGCATATATGTTAACATCCTACTGATGTATTAACATTAAGAATAATAACATAAGAGACTTGTATATGATTCATTTGGTTGCCCGTTATGCATTTACGCATTCGGATCGGTCATCGCTTAATCTAGCATGTTGTACCGTTTTAGATACTTTAAGCTAGTCGGTCTAAGTATACGACTTAAATAAGACCGTTAGCATTCTGAATTGCTTATATATTACCATCACTCCAGACTAGAGCCACCCGGTAAAAGCTACCTGCATTTAGATAGATTGGATACGACTGAGTTATTTTGCTGTGAATCAAGTATTAGCTCAGGTAAATACTTTTAACTTATTTTTCCTTATACGGGATTGGGATATGGTATTATAATAATACCACTTGGTCGGGTATGAAATCATTTAATCGGATTATGATTAATAAATTTACACAACCCGTTTTAATCTGTCTTGTTTGATAACATAAACATTGGGGGTTAATTCGACCATGTCCTGGATATCCTAGGCTCATTTCATTTGAAAATGGCCAGACCTATGCATGGGGTGTAGGCATACACCTGACAGATGCAAATGCTAAAATATAAACCCACATGTTGGGGATAACTCCTTTGTGGGTTCTGTAAGTGGTGAGTCGGTTAATCATGACCAGCTTCCAACCGGCCCCAATTGTATGACAAACATGTAAAACAGTATATAAGATTTTATTAAAGACTGTCCCAAGTTATAAATGGTTTGTGCCTTGTGCACTTAAATCAATTTTCAAAAATTCAAAAGAGTCAGTTAATTGTATTTACCAGTGAAAACTGACGTATTTTCAAAAGACTAAGTGGCAGGTACTACTCGTAATAGGCTGGGAGTTGCTCGGTGTCGAAAAAAAGGATCATGTAAATCCTTATAGATGCCATAAAGTCTGCTAAGCTTCATTTTATACATTCTGTAATGATCCTCCTGTGGATTTGATATTACAGGCTCGTCTATGATAAATACTTTGATATTTTCAGACATTTAAGTTTGTAATAATATTTTATATTCCAAGACTTCAGCTATGCTATTCTATGTATGATTGACCATGATGATATCAACTACGTCACGATACTCCCCACCGGGCCCACCGGTAATATGTGGAGATATCGAGGTGTGACAGGTTGGTATCAGAGCCAACATTGAGTGAATTAAACACTAGTCTTTTGTGTTTAATCTCAATGACACAGTAGCATATTCCTTAGACCTTTTGAGTCTAGACTTAACATAGGAATGCTCTCATCCCTATTAAGTAAACATTGTTTTCGATTTTATGTATTTTGAATAAGTCGCCAAGAAAGGAAGCCGTTGATGGAATTTCTCCTCATCCGAAGCCAAGGAATGCCAAGCTTCATAATACGGCTAGAATAAGCGTGCGACCGGTTTGGAAGAAAGACCTTCATGGAATCATTCCTAAAACCAACTCTATTGAATTGTAATCAGACTTCGAAGCCCATACCGGAGGTTCCTGAGGCTCAAAGTTTTGAATTCTGTAACAGTGGAGTCCATACCAGGTGGTCCCTGAGGCTTCTGTATTGAAAATAATACCAGTGGATCCTAATGACCCTTATTTCTTACCTCCAAGTTTTTGAATCCCAGACTTGGATTATATCAGTCAAAACCCAATCTGTGATCCATATCATTCCTTAACCATGGAATTCTTAAATTCTACTGCTATAACGGATCCTGATTGGAATACTTACGTTATTCACTAAGGTCTTGAGTGTCCCTACCGTATATGGTAAACAAAGAAGAGAAACAATCGAATGGAGCAAAGGAGGCGTTAGAGATTTCTTCTCTCATAATATTATTGTCTTTTAAGTCCTTATAAGAACCTATCTCTTCTATGTAGTCCTTGTGTGGACATATCTTTCACCTTAAGACCCAGTATGGGCATTTGTTATTTAGTCCCTTTGTGGACATTAAATTTCATTATAGTCCCTTTTATGGACAAATTATTACATTAAGATCCCTTGTGGACATGATATTTTATTAAAAGTCCCTTTAAGGACACATTGTTTCATCAATAAGTCCCAATGAGGACATGTCTTTCGACATAAAGTCCCTACGAGGACAATTGTTTATTAACGACCTTTTATGGACATATTATATCATAAAAGTCCCAATGCGGACATATCTTATAGTCCCTTTACGGACTTATATTTCCTTTTAGTCCCTGCGTGGGCTAGAGTTATTTAAAGTCCCTGTGAGGACATCTGTACAGCAAAGCCCTTTTTGTGCGCACACTGTACCAATATAGTCCTTTTATGGACATGTTATTTCATCAAAATCCCTTTGGGGATACGCTACTTTGAATTAGTCCCTTTGAGGACATGACATTTCATGATAACCCCTTTGAGGGCATATTTTATAGTCCGTATATGGACTTATATTTTTCCTTTAAGTCCCTGCGTGGACTAGTGTTGCTTTAAAGTCCCTACGTGGACAAATGAATTACTAAAAGTCCTGATTAAGGCACTATCTTAAATTCCTAATAATTTATGGGAAGTTTTTCTTATATAGGTATTCATTTCGTCCTTTATCCAATGATAGTTCTGAATTTTACTCGAACTTTATCGATCAGCTGAAAATTTCAAAAGATCCTCTTAATGGTATAACCTAGCCTATATGTCTATGAACATGGCTATGATGGTAAAATCCTCTTAAGATAATTAATCTTTGTTAACATCTGAGAATATGTTAACATTCCTGGCTATGTGACTTGAGAGACCACATTAGCTTCCAAAAGTACTTGGATCTTTCCAAGCCACCTTTATGGCCTAAATGATCAATATGAATCATGGCTAATAACGTCGAACATGATGTACACATCAAAACATCCATTTGAGATGTATACCTATGAGTAAAGATGTATTTATGACAAGGATAGTTTTATTTCATAACCTTTTTCCAAAAGGGTAATGAACTATGAAATTCTTCCGATTCGAAAGATCATTGATTATGTTTTAAATTGTCCTTGTGACAAGGCCTTTTGTGCCGTCCAAAAGTCCTTTGAGACAAGCCTTTGCGCTATATAAAATGTCTGTACGACATTGACAGTTGTGACTTATGTCCCCTGTCTAATAAATACGAAGGATTAGATTCCGTTTAAACGCCAATAATGGTTCATTTAAAACCTAGGCAAAACATAATCAAATAAGTTACATACTATCTTATTGGCCTATATGGTTTATTTACACCATGGCTATTTAATCATTAAATTCGACGATTCGCTATGTAACTAAATAAATTATTATTACTAGGTTTATAGCCTTCAAAGCTTCGCCATGGCTGATTCTTATAAAGCCCACCATCATCCAGTGGGTCAGAATAATAATGCAAGACTGAACTTAACGGGCACTGAGTTACAGGCTATGTTAGATACAGCCGTACACAAAGCCGTGGACCGTGTATTAAAGGATCATAAGCTAAAGTGCGATAATACCCCAAATAATGGTTACAAAAAGGGTAAGACCGGTTCAAGCTATAACCAGTCCCAGCCAAATGAGCCAAAAGCCAAATGTAAAACCTGCGGGAAACAACACTTCGGAAAATGTTTCCATAAGCAGATCAGGAGATGTGGCATCTGTAAAAAGATGGATCACAAGACTCATGAATGCAAAGACTTGAAAGACGCCACATGATATGGTTGTGGCGAGAAAGGGCATATAAAGACTTGCTGCCCAAAGAGGGCGGCTAAAAGAAAATGCACTTTAGATTCACAAGTCAAGCCTTGTGGAATCTGTAATAAAGAAGGGCACAAAACTTTGGAGTGCCAAGACTTAAAGGATGCAACCTGCTATGGTTGCAATGGAATAGGGCACATCAAAACTAATTGTCCAAATAAAACCAAGAAGCCTGAAGGGGCTAAAAAGGGAAATGCCTGAACTACCTGATGAACGCCAGAGGCAGTACATATTAATAATATCATCAGGTACATCCCTTATCATTTATCAATGATAATTTCTGCTGAGTGTCCTGTTTTTAATACAGACGATAATAAGTCTTTCATAGACTATAAGCTTAGCAAACTTTTGTTGATACTCAAGAACTCTATACATTAAGCATGGTAGAACCTACCAATGAAACCATAGAGACCGTCTCCTCTATTCTCGACGACGATCCTTCTGAAAAATCTAAGAGTACTCTTTCTTCGAATGGAGTACGACAATATATGTTATTTTAAATATTTTTATCATTGATTTCTATCAACTACGAGTGCTAACTATGATTGACAAAAGCGCCATATGAGGATTGGCATATCCCAGTGCATCCCATAGATTATGTCCATGCCTGATCAGTATGGAAGTTTAATGCATGGGGCCACTAAGATATTCCAATGGTCATATTGTACTAAAGTCAGCTAGTGGTATTCAAAGAAGATATCCATTATAGGAATGCCTAAGTAGGCGTCTCTACTTAAGGCATCCATGCACTCGTAAAACAGATGTGTCAATTGCATGGCACGAGTAACGATCAACCCTGTTTACCTCCTGAGAGGAAATGTGAAGTTAGGATTTAACATCCTATTAGGAGCCGTATCTATTACAGAAGCTCTATATCGGTTAGCGCCTACAGAAATAAAAGAGCTCAGGACTCAATCGGATGAATTACTGGAAAAGGGTTTCATACAACCCAGCTATTCCTTAGGGAACTCCTATACTGTTCGTGAAGAAGAAGGATGGGTCAATGCGTCTATGCATTGATTATTAAGAGCTAAATAAAGTAACGATCAAGAATCGTTATCCTTTGCCCAGGATCGACGACTTATTCGACCAACTCCAATGGGCAAGCTTCTTCTCGAAGATCGATATAAGATCTGGGTATAATCAATTCAAGGTTAGAACTGAAGATGTACTTAAGACAGCGTTAAGAATGAGGTATGGATATTATGAGTTCTTAGTGATGCCTTTCGGGCTCACTAATGCACCAGCAACATTCATGGACCTCATGAATAGAGTCTGCAAGCCATACATAGATAAGTTCATCATTGTCTTTATAGACGACATATTTACTTATTCTCGTAATTAGGATGATCACGAGAAACACCTTCGATGTATTTTAGGATTGCTTCGACAGGAGAAACTGTATGCTAAGTTCTCTAAGTATGAGTTTTGGCTTCATGAAGTCCAATTCCTTGGACATGTAGTTAGCAAGCGTGGTATCCGAGTAGATCCCGCTAAAATAGAAGCCATTATGAACTAGGAGGCACCGAAGACACCAACAGAAATTCGCAGCATTCTGAGATTTGATGGTTATTATGGAAGATTCATTAAGAACTACTCACGGATAGCTGCACCATTGACTTCTCTGATCTGTAAGAAGGTGAAATATGATTGGGGTCCAAACAGTGTTGTAAAAGTCGCTAGGCGGTCCCTAGTCGGCCGACTGGGGAGTTGGGAGTAATCGGAGTACTCGGAGAGTACTCGGGGAGTACGCGGACATGGTAAATATAAAGAAAATTAATTGTTATATATTATTTATGTGTTAAAATAAGCATAATTCATGTCAACTGAGTATAATTTAAAATGAAACATGTTTAAAGTTCAAATATTCTGAATACAAGTCCGACTAGTCTGAGTACAAGGCCGAGTAGTCCGAGTACAAGGCCGAGTAGGCCGATTTTGACCGAGTTTGACCGATTAAAAGTCAACAAACCACGTTGACCGCCTAGACCGACTAGGCCGACTACGTCCGACTAGGCGCCGACTAGGCCGACTAGGCACCGAGTACTCCCGAGTAATCCCGAGGCCGACTAATTGAGACCACCTAGGAGGAAGTCGCCTCGGAGGGGGTCCGAGGACCGAGTACTCGCCGAGTACTCGGCCGAGTAATCCGACTTTTACAACACTGGGTCCAAAACAACAAGAATCTCTTGAGATTCTTAAACATAAATTGAGCAATGCTCCGGTGTCGACATTGCCCAAAAGAATTAAAGAGTTTGTCGTAAAATGTGATGCTTCACACAACGGTATGGGTTGTGTACTTATGTAGAAAGGCAAAGTGATCGCCTATGCATCACGACAGTTAAAAGTGCATGAAAATAGTTACCCCACCCACGAAATAGAATTGGGCGCCGTTGTCTTTGCACTTAAGTTGTGGAGACATTATTTATATGGATCTAACTATAGAATATATTCAGATCACAAAAGTCTCCAACACTTATTCAATAAAAAAGATCTCAATATGAGACAGCGCCGTTGGATGGAGACTCCAAACGACTACGATTGTGAAATTCGCTATAATCCTGGCAAAGCGAATGTAGTCGCTAATGCTCTAAGCCGAAAGGAAAGAGTTAAACCCATAAAGATTTATTCCAAGAGCATTGAACTCAAAGACAGCTTGAATGAAAGGCTGTTAGCTGCTCAGAAAGAAGCTGTTTTGGAAGCTAACTTTTCAAGTGAAAAGTTAGGTGTAACTGCTGAATAGTTAGCACCTGGCAAGAATGGAATCCTCAGACTGAATGGAAGGAACTGGGTTCCTATTCATGGAGGGATTTGAGATATAATCCTCCAGGAAGCTCAAAATTCCAAATACTCAGTTCACCCTGGAGGTGACAAGATATACCAAGATTTGAAAGTTAATTATTGGTGGATAGGTTTAAAGAAATCTATTGCCACATATGTAGCTAAATGCCTGACTTGTGCTCAGATTAAGGCTGAACATCAAAAGCCATCGGGTCTGCTGCAACAACCCGAACTTCCCACATGGAAGTGGGAGATGGTAACCATGGATTTTATAACCAAGTTACCTAAAACAAGGCACGGAGACGATATTATATGGGTCATAATTGATAGACTGACTAAGTCAGCACATTTCTTACACATCAAGGAGACTTATAGCTCCGATGAATTAGCTCAATTATATGTGGATGAGATTGTATCTCTCCACGGAGTCCCGGTATCTATTATATCCGATAGAGATACTAGATACACCTTTCACTTTTGGAAAAGTTTCCAACAATCTTTAAGCACTCGTTTAAATTTTAGTACTGCTTACCATCCCCAGAAAGATAGACAAAGTGAGCGTACAATTTAAACTTTGGAAGACATGCTTCGAGCATGTGTTATTAATTGGGAAGGTAGCTGAGATGACCACCTACCTTTGATCGAGTTTTCCTACTATAATAGCTACCATACTAGCATTCAAGTTGCGCCTTTTTAAGGCATTGTATGGAAAGAAATGCAGAACGCCTGTTTGTTGGGCAGAAGTAGGAGAAACTCAGTTATCAGGACCTGATATAGTCCTTAAAATGACGGACAAGATTGTTCAAATTCGTGATCGCCTGAAGGCTGCCAGGGATAGGCAGAAAAGTATGCTGATGCGAAGCGAAAACTTCTAAAGTTTGAAGCAGGGCGATAAAATCTTACTAAAAGTATCACCCTGGAAAGGAGTGATGCGTTATGGTTAGAAGGGCAAGTTAAGCCCTAGATATATTAAACCGTTCGAGATCATCGAAGGTGTCGGCAGTATAGCTTATAAGCTAAACTTGCCTGAGGAGCTGAGTGGAATTCACAATGTATTCCACATCTATAATTTAAAGAAATGTCTAGCCAATGAATCGCTAGCAATGTTTCATAAAGACATACAGGTTGATGAAAGCCTGAGATTTGTTGAAAGACCTATATCGATCAATGATCGACAGGTTAAAAAGCTCCAAAAGAAGCATGTGCCTATAATTAAAGTTAAATAAGATGCCTGTAGAGGCCTGAAAATACATGGGAAATTAAGTCCATTATGAGACAGAAGTACCCTCACTTGTTCCAGTAAATCTCGGGGTCGAGATTTCTTTTAAGGGGGTGAGGATGTAACATCACGAAAAAACATGTCCAATTATGTGAAGACACGTGTCCTAAACCCTAATCATGTGAAAGATTGGGTATTGAAGGACTAAAGTTGTAAAACGATCCAAATATGAAATCGAAGGGACTAAAAGTGTCATCATGCCAAACTTGTGCCTCTGAATGACCACCCATGAAAAATGTATTCTTAAACGCGTAATGAATTAGATCTAAGAATCCGTTTGTGAAAATAATCGAAAGATTATAAACTACAGGGGTTAAACGTGTCAACATGTTAATTCTTACCTCTGAGTGACCTTTTAACAAACTCGGAGCTTCGAAATATTCAAATATACTCTCAAGAATAAATGATATAAATTTCATGAGGTTTCAAGATCGTTATGCGTTGTTTACGCGAATTCCCAAGAATTAGGGTTTAAAGCGTCAACGAGGAGAAACTTATGTTTTTGAAGATCGTTTAACGAAACCGGACCTAACGGTGTTTGTTTATGCTCCCTAGATCATCCACAACCTAACTACAAGGGCCAGATGTGCGTAAAATGAAAGTTATAAAGGTCATGAAGGTTCAGGGACTAGATATGTCAAAAATCAAACTTGAATTGCTGATCCGGATAGGTTCGCGTCGCGCGACGCCTCCCTTGATCTCCTGTCGCGCAGCGCGACGGCAGTAGCTGGACAGAAAAGTTTGACAGCTGCAGGTTACCTTCATTCCTTGTGCTCCAAACAAGTTTTGATAGAATTCTAGGGCCTTGTTGATGGTTTTTAAAACCACTAGGACACTTGTGATGATCTTAAAACATCCCTAAACACTTGGGATGATCTGGAGCAACTTGAATTCACTATAAATAGGCCCTTATGTCCAACTTTTCATTTGCTCATTCATTCACTCTTTACTCTTCTCTCAAGTTCTTGTGTTCCTGATCATTTCTGGAGCTAGAAAGCATTAGGAGAAGACTTAGAAGTGTAGAAAAGATAGCAAGGACCTTATATAAGAGTTTAATCCCTGCTTAGTCCATTTTATTAGCTTAAAAACCGAAAAGTCAATCATATCGTAATTAGGCTTTGACTTTCAGTTTAATCATAAATGGTCCAACCACTGACCGAAACGAAAGTGGTTATGGAACCATATTAAGGTAGGTGATTAACCCTTAAAAGGGCACCTCCTAATTATTTCGTTTGACTAGTTAATTGTCGGGTCAAACTAGTTAGTCAAAAAGTCAAACTGGACAGAAATTGTAATAATGATTCAAATTAATAAAAACAGAGGTTATAAATTATGTTTTAACATTCTAATAACTTGGTAATTAGTATTAGAACATGTTTAAACATGTCTAACCCGACAATTATCAGTTTAAGGTCAGTTTATAACCGAAAGTCGCAAAAGCTTGACTTTTGCTTTGACTTTCAGTTATGAATCGAATAAGCTTGATCCTTCCATGTTCTAAGGTTCCATTAGGACCGTATTATGTTATAGTATAACCTCCTAAGGTTATACTACCTAGTCCTTAGTGGTTTGAATTATATGATAATCTCCGTTAATATGCTTATAAATGCCCGTTTTGCCCTTTTGACATATAAATGAGATTTTTAAAAATGTGAGAAGACAAAAACCTTTGTTACTGATATATAAGTATGTCCCGAAAATTTCACATCAGTTCTTGGTCTCAAACAGAAGTTATGCTCGATATCGTAATTAGAAGCTTTTTATTAATTAAATTGCGATATCTTGCATAAGGCATGTTTAAATTTGGATTTTGATCCAAAACTCATTGCCTACTATTAAGATATTATTTTTAGGGATTTTTGGAATTTTTGATCAGATTATAATCTGATCATATCAAGGAGTTCTTGTATGATTCGGTAAATGAAGATAATACCCTTTTCACGCATAAAATGAGATTTACAAATGATTTAAATGTCAAACCTTTTACTACTGATTTCATATATTAAATAAATTAATTTGAGTATTTAAGACTGATGAAAATCTCAGATTTACATAAACATTCGTGATTATCGTCAATTGGCGACTTTACGCTAATTAAGGTGTATAGTATGGTTTAAAACCATATTTAACACCGAAGACTTATTACCTACTGAACTTTTAAGTAAATTTTAATATTATTACATTAGGTATAAGTCATGAATTCAGACTTCCAAAAATGTCCTTAAAAGCATATGTGAAATGACCAAAATACCCTTTCGGGGCATAGTTTAGCCATAAATGGTAAACCTCACATATATATAATATCTTACTGATGTAATGTGATAAAATAAATATTTTTACTGAGTATCAAAGACTAGAACCTCAGTTTACTTTAAAACCTCTTTTATAAAGGGTAAAATGACCAAAATGCCCCTACGGGACTTAATTTGGTTTTAATTACTTTTTGGGCATATATGTTAACATCCTACTGATGTATTAACATATCTTAAGCATAATAACATAAGAGACTTGTATATGATTCATTTGGTTACCTGTTATGCATTTACGCATTCGGATCGGTTTATGTAACTAGTTTACGTAAGTTTGCCGAAACGGGTTTAACCTTATCATTTTTATCTCAAAATCCGGAATGTGTTTAGTTTACCCATATTATACAAGTATCCAAACTTTCCGGGTCTAAATCACATTCTATTCCGGTCATCGCTTAATCTAGCATGTTGTACCGTTTTAGATAGTTTAAGCTAGCCGGTCTAAGTCTACGACTTAAATAAGACCATTAGCATTCTGAATTGGTTATATATTACCATCACTCCAGACTAGAGCCACCCGGTAAAAGCTACCTGCATTTAGATAGATTGGATACGACTGAGTTATTTTGCTGTGAATCAAGTATTAGCTCAGGTAAATACTTTTAACTTATTTTTCCTTATACGGGCTTGGGATATGGTATTATAATAATACCACTTGGTCGGGTATGAAATCATTTAATCGGATTGTGATTAATAAATTTACACAACCCGTTTTAATCTGTCTTGTTTGATAACATAAACATTGGGGGTTAATTCGACCATGTCCTGGATATCCTAGGCTCATTTCATTTGAAAATGGCCAGACCTATGCACGGGGTGTAGGCATACACCTGACAGATGCAAATGCTAAAATATAAACCCACATGTTGGGGATAACTCCTTTGTGGGTTCTATAAGTGGTGAGTCGGTTAATCATGACCAGCTTCCAACCGGCCCCAATTGTATGACAAACATGTAAAACAGTATATAAGATTTTATTAAAGACTTCCTCCTGTTTTGTCTTTCACGAACACAGTACCCTACTGTGCTAAAGAGATTTAAGCTGTGTGACCTTCAAAAATCCTGTGGGTAAGCTGCGATAGTATCTAGTGAAACCAAGGAATTGCTGATGCTCGGTGCATTGCAGAGTTGGAATTCGAAAGCTGAAAAGACTTCCTCCTGTTTTGTCTTTCACGAACACAGTACCCTACTGTGCTAAAGAGATTTAAGCTGTGTGACCTTCAAAAATCCTGTGGGTAAGCTGCGATAGTATCTAGTGAAACCAAGGAATTGCTGCATCCCCGAAGGAATCTTTGGTGTCGATCAGTTTCTAACAAGATGCATCTCAGCGAGATCCACGAGTATTCCCACTCCGTTGGTTACCTGATCAAAATGCATCTCTCGAATCTAGATATGACATTTAACAAGACTTCGCACGTAATGGCTCCTCCCACAGAAGTGCTGAAATAGGATACATATGCCACCCATGGTGTTCCTTTCTCCTGGTCATGATTCAGAACGTTGTCAACAAATATGGTCGATTCATGTGATCCCTGAAGCTGCTGGTGTGTTGATCAACTCAATGATCATGGTGTACAAAGTTGAAATGGCTGCATTGCGTTCGACATGCTGTTCTAAGAGCATTCTCCTCTTGGACTTCCATCTGATGATAGTTCATTCGCTAGCCAATCCTCGAATGGAAGCTTGTTCCTCGCAACTGGTCGACAGGTGGCCAATACATGGTCGAGACAAGCGATTCCTAACTGTCACCTTGTTACATTCTCGATAATCGGTACACATACGAAAAGGTTCATCTTCACTGGTATAACTGGGGCTCCCCAAAGCGAAAAACTAGATCTGATAAAACTCATGTCCAATAGTTCCTGAAGTTGATTAGGCAGTTCCTGCAACCTTCCTGGTGTAAGACAATAAGGAATACTAGTAACAAGGGCTGCTTCTGACATGATACCGATCTAATATTCCTCCTGACGATGTGAAGGTAAACCTGATAGTTCTTCAGGTAGCACTTAGGGAGAAATCACGAACAATTGGTGGATCCTCGATCCTCTTTTCCTTAGTCTTGACATCAGTAACGAGTGCTATCATGGTGGGGTAATCCTTCCGTGGACACTTCTATCCTTCACTGCTGAATTGATGCTAACCTCTGCACCACTCGGATACTTTATGACAGACGACAACTTTCCCCTCACAGGGTATAATTGTGCGATGTCTGGTTAACCAATCCCATACTGACTACTGCATCAACACCATCGTGGATAGTAGAAGGAGGATCGATGTCGAAAACTTGTCCCACACGGTTGAATTTGCATCCCTACAAACATATGGTGCTTAAATTGACTTGCCACCAGCCTTTCGAGAAGCATCAGGGTTAAACAGGACAGAGACGAAGCGATTAGCTACCCGTACAAGCTTCCAAGTTGCCACCATCCTGGCGTCACCCACGTCAACCCTAAATGCCCTTCCATGAGCATCATTTCTAGTGTTGCTGTTTTCATTACAAGGATTTCAAGTACTGTCGTTGTTCCTTTGGTCGTTGTCTTCTTAACTTAACCACGACCAATCCATGTTGTAGGCACCTTTATTTCCATACTGTAGGCTAGGGTTACAAATACCTTGTTGTCGCTGTGACTGCTGCCCCCAATGTCGTTGCTCGAAACGAAGCCCTACGATTCTTCACCATCAAAGTCCATCTTTTCACATTTTGAGCCACGTCCTTAAGTGCTTCTCACTGTGCTGGCAGTTACGCATACCACACTATGGTCAATTATCATCACTTATGCCCCGATTGATTCGTAAGAGTTGACTCCCATAAATCGCTGACTAGAGTTACGGACTCGATTGAAGTCAATTCACTGATGTTCATTGACGGTAGTTGGGGTCGTCCAAATACCGAGGTTGGTAAAGTACTATGCTCATCCTCTTGTTCATCGATGTTGAAAGTTGTTTGAGTAATACACGGTCTGTTACGAGAGTGTTGCAGAAGTGATCACACTTCGGGATCTAAGACGTCAATACATGTGTTCCAGCATACGAAGAGGAGTAAGAAAGGTATCGATTAATCATTTGACGCTGCGACATCCAACTCAGGGGCGTTCGTATAAGCACCTAACATTCTACACGGTTCGCTAGGTGTTCAGATGGGTGTTCAGGTAATACTCGATAGCATCGAGATTCGAAAGGATCCAAAGATGAATGAAAAGTTCACGTTCGAGTAGGGGACAATCACTGCTATGACCCCTATATGTTTGTTATGTTTCACATTGGTCAAATAACGGAACGGAACCCCTTCTCCACTTATTAAGGCTCACTGGGACTCGCATGCACCCCACATTATTATTATGTGTGCACCCACAATAATATTACGATTTGCATGCTCATCTCAGTTCCTCCTAACTCATGTCAAATGGTTCCTCAAACTCAGATGTCAAATGGAGGTCGTCAAAGTAATAAGATCACAAAAATCCAAGGACTATTGCCTACTATCAATGCATCAAAAGGTAAGCAAGCAATCCATGCCATTATGCTATAGTGACAAGTGTGTGTTTGTGTGTTTCGTCATAAACAAATGTGTACTAGTCACGTAGTGTATGCAGTAAGTAAGAAAGACAAACCTTGCAAATCTGGAGCTGAGTGTCATGGCCGTATTCATGTTTTCAGAACTGTTCGGTTATAGTCTGGTTTTATAAAAACGTTTTTCCCCTTTTTAAAACCAAGTTCACTATAACCAATGGCTCTGATACCAATCTGTCACACCCCCAAAATACTACAAGCGGAGTATCACCGAAAGGAGTGTGACGTACCAGGATCTAGCCACCAATCACATTGAACTCATAGGAATATTTAAATAAAACTTTCATTTATTAACATTAAGTGTTACAATGTTACAAGTAATACACAGTATACAACAGAAGCATAATTCATTCGTTAAATGTTTATAAACCACATGTAAAAACCATTAGTCTTGTGTTGCGATTCCATGTATCTCGACCCATGACCACTCCAGCCTCCCAGACTGCAAGTTCCAACAGTATGCACCTAAAGGCCTGCAAGGCATATAACAACGAATCAACAACAAAGTTGAGCGAGTTCACAGTTGGTTATCCATTTTAAAGTTGTTCCAAAAACCATAAGTTCTTTCGAATACCATGTGCAAATCAATTCCTTGTTTCCCAAACCATAACCAGTGGGGGCTACCCCATGTAACCACTAGACCCGTTACCATATCGACCACTGACTGAAGTAAGTTGGTGCCCTAACGTCAATGTCTATAATCATTGACTAGTGCCCAGATGCATTAGTTTACGCCCGTCCTCTGCGGAACGGTGTGAGGCTTGTCAAACCTAAATAGCGCTATCTAACTAATGACCCGCTCGCCATTGGCCCGACGATTAAGTCGATATAAAAATGAGGGACTTCATGATAGAGTTTTTGGTCTAGTATCAATGTTATCACCCTTCAATAAAGAGGATGTGGTATGTGTCCCCAAACCAGGAGATCACGCAGGTTCTGATTAAATCCTTAGTACATGTTATCACCCTTCAATAAAGAGGATGTGGTACGTGTTCCAAACCAGGAGATCACACAGTTTCCGATAACAATTAGTTTTGTAGACCCTTACTTAAGTGTTCCGTGTATATACATATATTTATCACACAAATGGCACTCACTTAGTTTCATACATGTATTAACAGTTGTTCATGTAACGTAAAGGCCTCTTGCCATCATGGATTCACATAGCAGTTGGTATGTTACACACACTAGTCATTTACATCCTAGTTATACATGCAACCTAATGGTATTCACATAATAATTTTTCAAATTATAGATGCAATATGTAATAACATAACAGTTGGGGTGCTTCACAATCTACCTATCACACAGATGTTATTTACAAACATGTCACCTCCCTCCCATTCTATTCGTGGCTGCTGAGCAACCCTCCTCGGCCCAATCAACTATGTCTTAACTTAATTTGTGTCTTGTGGGCTACTAAACCTCGACCCAACAGTAATGTTGCTATCAAGCCCGGTGTGTTCCAATATAATGTGTGGCCCAACAACAACTAATTAACAATTTAGTGGGCCGATTCTTCGTGGATCATTAGTTTTGCCCCAACTATATTCCATCTAACCCTAGGCTCAAATTAATATTAATTACATAATCAAGTCATACTCACCATTTGTTTGCTTTGTATGATCAGACCACAATAATTATTCATCATTATTCATTAACCATGCTACCCTATACATATGAAATTATCACAACAGGAGGGATCTCTCGGCTCCTACTCATTTGACCCAAACAATATAATCAATCAAGTATTACTCACATACGATCATCATACCCATCAGATCACTTTAATTAATCACATATACACATACCACGCTAATCGGTCCACAATGATTACCATAATAATAACATATATACGTACATATAATCTGTTAATCAAACATCCACATAAACAAGATCAACTGAGTAGGATTAATACGAACAACACTCATTAGCCATATTTCAAACCGCATACTCATAAAAAATCATCATGTAATCCTCATGAACTTTAACCTAAAGAACGACTTGCATGAATAAACATAATACACGTAACATACAAGAACCATACTGACCCAGATGTTGTCGTGACCTGATGGCGTGCGCAGGAGTTTTGTTATAAAATCCATAGCTATACTCTCCCATTTCCACATAGGGATCTCTGGTTGGACAAGTAAGCCAGAGGGGCGTTGATGCTCAGCCTTGACTTTGGAACAAGTCGGGAACTTTGAAACATAGATGGCGATATCCTTCTTCATGCCCGGTCACCAGTACTTGTAGCGCATGTCCTGGTACATCTTGTCGGCAGCGGGATGAATAGAATACCAAGATTTGTGGGCTTCATCGAGCAGAATCTGTCGCAAGTTCCTACACTTCGGAATCCAAATTCGGTCTAGATAATGGAAGATACCATTCGATTTATTCACCAGTTGAGCGCCATCGTTAAGAATCCTTTCCTTCTTCAAAGTGCGTTCGGTAAAACAAGCATGTTGGGCGTCGCGGATGAGAGCTTCGAGATTATGCTGGGCTTGAGAATTGCGAACGCTATGCAAATAGCTTCGTCGACTGAGAGCATCGGCAACGACGTTTGCTTTGCCTGGATGGTAATGAATCTCACAGTCGTAGTCATTGAGGAGTTCAACCCATCGGCGTTGGCGCATATTCAGTTCTTTCTGGTCAAAGATGTGTTGTAGGCTCCTATGATCGGTGAAGATCGTACACTTAGTACCGTAAAGGTATTGTCGTCAAATCTTCAACGCAAAAAAACTGCGCCAAGCTCGAGATCGTGGGTTGGATAATTCTTCTCGTGGATCTTGAGCTGTCGAGAGGCGTACGCGATAACCTTGTCTCGTTGCATGAGAACACAACCAAGACCAAGGTTAGAGGCATCTCAGTAGACTACGAAATCGTCGTTTTCATCGGGTAGTGAGAGCACGGGAGCGTTGCAAAACATAGCTTTGAGAGTTTGAAAGGCCTCCTCCTGTTCGGTTCCCTAAACAAAAGGTTTGTCCTTATGCGTAAGCGAGATAAGCGGTACAACGATTTTCGAAAAGTCAACGATGAATCGGCGATAGTAACCCGCCAATCGGAGAAAAGAACGAACTTCGGACGGGTTCCTTGGTGTAACCCGACTCTTAACAGCTTCGATCTTCGCAGGATCGACATGAATTCCTTGACTATTGACGATGTGACCGAGGAATTGAACCTCTTCAAGCCAGAATTCACATTTGGAGAACTTGGCATAGAGAGGTTTCCTTGGAGTAACTCAAGAACCAAACGTAGATGTTGCAAGTGTTCGGTTTTCGACTTGGAATAGATCAGGATATCATCGATGAACACGATGACGAAGTGGTCGAGAAAGGGTTTACACACGCGATTCATTAGATCCATAAAGACTGCGGGAACATCTTTCACTTGAGTCTTTCCTTCCTTTTCCTCCGCTACTACGATGTGTGCCAATAAAGCTTGATATTCCTTGCGAAGATACTTGCCCGCTTGGACAAACGACATAAGTTGCAACTTCTTCGAAGCGACTTCGCCATAAACACACAATTGAACACCGTTCCCGAGAGAGAAATGAATCATTTTATCGAAGCAAACAATTTCAGCATGATTTTCCTGAAGGAAATCCATACCTATTACGACATCAAAGCTACCAAGTTGCATTGGGATAAGACTGATTGGGAAAACGTGACCGTTGTCGAGAGTAGAGTCACGCAGAACAGAACTAACTATTACGGTTCTTCCGGTGGCAACTTCTACGTCGAAGGTTGATGGGAGGTTAACGCACTTACGCTTTAGGAGCCTTTCGAATTCGAACGATACAAAACGGTTATCGGCTCCGGTATCAATAAACACGAAGCATATATACCATTTATGAGAAACGTACCGTTAACCACATTGTTGTCTGCTTGAGCCTGGCGGGTGTTGATATTGAAGACGTGCCTGCGGGATGCTTGCTGAGTTGGCTGCTGCTGCTGCGGCTGTGGCTCTTGCTTAACCACTCTGTTAGAGCAGACGTTTGCGAAGTGGTTGGGATCACCACACGCAAAGCAAGCTCTTGCGTCAGCAACAGGTGCAGGAGCTGCATGCTGTCCTTGCGGAGCTGGTAGAGCAGGAGCTTGAGCTTGAACTGGTGTTGGAGCTTGGCGTGGACCGGTATGGCAGTTAGCCGTGAAATTGCTGTACATATTGCAGTGAACACAGAACCGGCATGCGATTCCAACCGGGTGATGATAGGTACAAGTAGGGCAGAGTAAGTGTGGGCCAGTGTATGCACGCTTGGCAGGCGATGCATTGACCACAGGCGCCGCTACTTGGCGGTGTTGAGGTTGCGGTTGAGCCGGTACAGCTTGAAGTGGTGCGGCGGTAACTGCATAGTTCTTGTTGCTGGAGCTGTTGTTCTTTCTCTTGCGGCAGAAGGACTTTGAAGTTTGCGATGCGGCGGTAGTTCAGCGATGGGAGCAGCGGTGACTTGATGCATAATCTTGAAGGCTTTATCAAAATAACCAGCCCTCACTCGCTTATCGTTGATCTCAGTGGCGAGCAGGTAGGTTTCCTCGATAGTTGTCGTCTTTACAGTCTGAACAAATTCTGCAACACAATCCAGCAGAGCACGGATATACTTCTTGATCGTAATCTCGGGGGTTGTAACCTGACCCGGACAGATGATACTTGTTATGGGTCATTTTCTGAACATATATCCTGACTAATATTCTGGGCTTTGATTGTTTATTTGAGATCAGGATACCGGATCAGGATATTGGTAACATCCTGATACAATATCCTGGTAGTGACTAATTTAACTACGTGCAGATTAGAAGGTGCAAGTCTCCAACGTTCAAGTGGACTTCTTCTCCTCAAGACTTGGGCAAATCAATTGGGTTATAGACGTTAAAGCCGGAAGACGTGGACTACAACGTCTACTTATGGAATATTCATCGGATCCCGGAATAATAGGATAGTTAGTTGCTTTCTTTTTACTATAAAAGGGGATTGATTGGATCAAATTAGGGACACATGCTTTCGCACACTCTTTCTCTCTACTTGCAAACACTCACAACTGTTAGGGCATGGATTTTATGCTAAGGATCATCTATCCTGAGACTGGGCATGGATCACGGATCCTTAAGGGATGATGCAGGGAGTGTGAGGATCCAGAGTCTGAGGATCCAGGATCCTTAACAGAACTTATGATTTCTAATAATTGTCATGTTTTTAATGTTTATATGCAGGTAATGGACGACATGGGCTTAGTCTTTGCTGGAATCTCGTGGAATATGATTTATAGGCACATGCTTATTGAAGAAATAACCGTTTTGGAGAACATGGGTGACCTCCACCTTTTTAGGAAAGTTGGTTACTTGAGATTTTTCTTATGTTTTAAGGGGAAAGCGAGCTCATTTGAGGCATAGGTCGAACACACCACAGAAAAAACACACAACACTCGAATTTTCTGCAAACACTTAGCAAAAACACACACTTATACTAGCAATTCATTGTATTGAGCTTGTTTTCTTCCAAAGTTGTACAAGGATCATTATTGTTTTCGCAATATATTTGGTGATCGGTAGTTTCCATCACCCGAGGTTTTTTTATGCCGGAGATCTTCTAAAGATCAAGGGCTTTTTCCTCGTATAAATCTCGGTGTTCATCGTTGATTTTTCGTTCATACATTTGTTCATTGATTCAAGCATCATACCTCACAAAATCAGATTTGGTTGCATTATCCTTGTGTGATTTTTGACCAAAACAGTTTGGCACCCACCGTGGGGCAATTGGTGCTTCAATTCTGAGAAAATTCGTTCATTTCATTCATTTCTATGCATTACCTTCAACCACATGGCTTCTCAGGGAAAAACTACTTCAAGTTCCATGTCGGCGATTACATCATCACAGGGCATTCCGCCTTTGCATCCTCTCCCCCTTGCATTCCAGAAGAATGCTGAGAATGCTCCGAAGAAGACAACACCTGTTTTCACAAAACCAACTGTAGTTTCTTCCTCTACACTTACTAACAGTGATTTCTATGCTTTGATTTTGCAGATGAGATGATACATGCAACAACAGGACGAAACTAATGGCACGATCCTTCGTGAAATTGATAAAATTAGCAGAGGATCACTCCCCATTGATGCCCAGGTCATTGGATTTTACTACTCCATCATCAACAATCCAGTTTTCCAAAGGATCCAATGTCCAGATTCAAGGATCCTTTATCCTTCGGCAAGGATCACTGGTGTCAGCGCAGCCTCAAGGATCCTACTTCCAGCCTTTAGGATCCTCTTTCCAGCATCAGGCATCCTTCGTTAGCTTAGGAGGATATATGGGGACGCACACAGTTCAAGGATCCTCCCAGGTTCAAGGATCCTCCTCTCAGGTTCAAGGATCCTCTCAGGTTCAAGGGTCCTCCTCTCAGGTTCAAGGATCCTCTCAGGTTCAAGGATCCTCCTCTCAGGTTTAAGGATCCTCACAGGTTCAAGGATCCTCTCAGGTTCAAGGATCCTCTCAGGTTCAAGGATCCTCTCAGGTTCAAGGATCCTCCTTTCAGGTTCAAGGATCTTCATCTCAGGTTTATGGATACATGGATTACCCTCCAAGACCTCCAGTCACAACACATCAAGGATCCAGCATCTTTTAGGATCAGGGATCCTTAAGAAGTGCAGAACCCAGAAGTTCAGAGATTCATTTGGGAGACTTCATACCTATGCAAACCATTGCTTCTTCTGGTCCTTCAGTCATACCAGAATCCCGTCAATATGGATTCACATCTGGAATTCCAAACCTGAATCCTCCGGGAGGTAACACTTTTAATAATTCTTATAACACTAACCATGGCTTTATGCAGGATACAGGTATCAATCAAGCTATGGCTAGGGAATTGCAGAAACTGAAGGATATGATATCCAGCGTTCCAGGAGTGGTTAAGCCCATTCCTGAAATTGCAGATGGGAGCCATAGGATATCTCGTTTTGCACCACCTATTTGTGATGCTGAGATACCCAAAAGGTTCCAAATACCAACCATGAAGTTGTATGATGGTTCAACAGATCCAGAGGAGCATGTAGCTCAGTACAGAGAAAGGATGGAGATCAATCCAATTCATGAAAGATTAAAAGAAGCATGTCTATGCAAGGGCTTTGGATCCACACTTACTGGATCAGCGTTAAAATGGCTGCTAAGTCTTCCTCCTTACTCTATTACTTCATTTGCTAATCTAGTTAATTTGTTTAATAGCCAATTCTCATGTAGTAAGAGATTTGAACAATTAACTAGTGACTTATATAGGATCACCCAAGGTCATAATGAATCATTAAGGGATTACATAACTAAATTTAGTAGAGAATCCTTAGAAATCCCTAACTTAGATATTGCTACTGCTATTGAAGCTTTTAAACTGGGTTTACTTAAGGATTCTCAGTTCTATGATGATCTTGTTATGACACCTTGCGGGAACTTAGATGAGGTAAGGAGCAGGGCCCTTAGGTTCATCCGTTTAGAGGATAACAAAAGGATCCAGGAGAGATTGTCAGGATCCTAAAAGCAAGACAAACAAGGATCCTATTTCAAGAATAACTGATCCAAGCAATACTCCAAGCATGACAACCAGAATATGCATGCTGTGGAACAAGAGGAAGATGATGAGGATTATCCTCCTATTTCTGAATATTGTTTTTCTGTTGATAATAATGAACTAATCCTTTCTATGCAGAATTTAGGTGACAAGGTTAGGTGGCCAAGGAAGAATGACAAACCGCCTGCTACCAAAGACAAATCGAAATGGTGTGCTTACCATGAGGATTTTGGTCATCTCACAGATGAGTGCATAGCATTAAGGAAGGAGATAGGTTATCTTTTGAGCAAAGGATACTTGAAGTAATTTCTTGGAAGGAAAAAGTCAAGGATCCATGATTATGAGAAAGTTCCTGGAAAAGCTCCTCCACCAGCCGATGCTCAAATCATCCATTTCATCTCTGGAGGTTCTCAGCAGCTAGGAGACATGCAAAGGAAACAAAGATGGAGAATGGGGACAGACCTGTTCGAACTTCCATTCTTACCCAGGAAAAAGTCATATCCTTTGATGGGGATGACCGTGTGGACATACAGGATCCTCGTTATCATGGTTTGGTTATTACATTATTTATATCTAACCATTTTGTTCGCAGGATTCTCATTGATGGGAGAAGCTCAGTGAACATAATCCAGTTGGATGTCCTCAAAAAAAATGAACATCCTTGAATCTGATATTGTCCTAATATCATCTGTCCTTGTGGGATTCAGTGGAGAGACAAAGATTACATTGGGGGATATCAAACTTCCTATTTATATAGAGGGAGTGAATGCTGTTAAAAAATTACATGTTATTGATTGCTTATCTTGTTGTAATGTTATCTTTGGTAGGCCATGGATACACGATATGAAGGCAGTCCCCCTCAACATATCATCAATGTGTCAAGCTCCCAACTCTATGAGATGTGGTGAAGATAGAAAGTGATCAGCAGGAGGCAAAGAACTGTTACACTTCTTCAATGAAACCAGCCACCAAGGAGCAAGACGTCATAGAGTCAAGAGAGCAAGACGTCAAGGATATTCTGCTGAACCCAGAGGATCCTGAATCCAAAATTTTTATAGGATCTGGGATCCTAGACAGTATTGAGCAGGATTTAGTATCCTTCTTGAAAAGAAGAAAATCTACCTTTGCTTGGAAACATGAAGACATGACAGGTATATCTAAGGATGTTATTACTAACAAACTTGGTATTGACAGGTCGTTCAAGTCAATACACCAAAAAAGGATAAATTCGCACCCGAAAGAAATGTCATTATCCAAGAAGAGGTAGACAAATTTCTCAAGGCAGGTAAGATATATTGAGGAAGAATAAGAAGTTTGAGTGGACTGATAAGAATGAAGCTGCACTCAAGGCTCTTAAGGATTATCTATCCTCAGCACCAGCCCTGATGGAACCAGAAAATGGAGAATCATTATCCTTATACTTAGTTGTTTCAGCTAAAGCAGTAAGTGTGATCCTAGTTAAGGATCATCAAGGCTCTCAACATCCGGTATACTATGTAAGTAAAATTCTACTTGATGCTGAGGCCAGGTATTCTCATTTATAGAAATTAATTCTTGATTTATTATGCCTTCCGCTAAACATAGACATTATCTCAAAACTCACACCATTATTGTGAAAACTAACCTTCCTATCAAGAATGTTCTCAGGAAACTTCAAATGTCAGGTAGAATGGCAAAGTGGGCAATCAAGCTTATTGCATATGACATTAAATATGAACCAAGGACTGCCATCAAGTCCCAAGCTTTAGCTGACTTTGTGGCTGATTTCAGTAGTGATCTATAAAGGGAAGCTAAATTAGAAGTTCAACAACTTGAGAAGACCAAGGATCCTTGGACACTTTTTACGGATGGAACTTCAAATGTTAAAGGAAATGGACAAAGCACACTACTAAAATCGCCACAGGGGGACATTATACCCCAATCCATTGCATGTGAATTCCAAACCACTAATAATGAGGCAGAGTATGAGGCCTTGATAGCAGGTTTGCAATTAGCTAAGAATATGAGGATCAGGTATCTTCAAATATTCGTAGATTCTCTATTAATTACTAATCATTATAATGGTCCCTATACTGTTAAAGGTGAAAAACTAATCAAATACCTAGAGGTAGTCAGGAAACTGTCAGATTCTTTTGCTTTTTTCAGTTTAACACAGGTACCTAGAGAAGAGAATGCAGAAGCAGACGCTTTAACTAACCTTGGATCATCCCTAAAGATTCCAGAGGATATTAAAATTCCCATCATCCACATCTTAGATCCTGCTATTGAGGATCACACAGCTATGGAGATAGTAGAGGATTCTACAATCATACCTAGTGATGGTGCATAGTCAAATTCAGGATCCTGGATCCTTCCAATCTTGAGATATATACAACATGGAGAGATCCCTACAGGAGAAAATCCTAGAGCTTTCAAAGTCAAGGTATCTCAATTTACAATATTAAATAACAGGTTGTATAAACGATCTCTTGCAGGTCCATAGCTAAGGTGCATCGAGGATCCTGAAATTCAAGAAGTCCTGAAGGATTTTCATGAGCGAGATTGTGGAAACCACACTGGGGGCAGAGCACTGTTCTCAAGGACCCATAGAACAGGATACTATTGGCCTACTATGAAGAGGGATGCTGTGGATTATGCAAAGAAATGTGATGCTTGTCCGAGACATAGCAATATCCTTCATCAACCAGCGGAGCTCCTACATCCTATTATTACCAGATTTGATGACCAGTTATCAACAAAGAATAGCTGGAGTATACAACAAGAATGTCACGATCAGAAGATTTCAAATTGGTGATTTTGTGCTAAGGAAAGCATTCCAGAACACTACGAATTCGGCTGATGGCAAATTAGCACTAAAATGGAAGGTCCCTACCTAATTGAAGCTGAGGCAGGAAAGGGGGCATATCATTTACTGACAATGGAAGGTGATTAACTACCAAGAACTTGAAATGCTGTCCACTTGAAGAAATACTACATGTAATAAGGATCCAGAATCCTTAGCCATATTCATGACCGATATCCTTGAAGGATCCTCAAAGGATATATGATTCTACATTTGGTAACACATTACTTTCATTTTCATTCATTTTATTCTTATTACTTATCATAAGTTAAAGATGTTAATCAGTTAACATCTATTTTCACAAAGTTTAAGCTTTTGCAGAGTTGTTATCATTTTACAGAAGATCAAAGTGGTTGGCCAACTCTCCAAAGTATTTGGGCTTGTCCCCAGTTTTTTGTGCTTGTCCCCAGTTATTTGAGCTTGTCCCCAGTTTTTGGGCTTGTCCCCAGTTTCGCCAGTAGCGCACGATGATCCTGGTGCAGTTCAAGGCAATACGACCAGTACCCGCTTTAGGGGCTGAGAATTTCATTGAACTGGCTGTATTCAGGATCCTACGTATAATGGTAGACGTACCATACATCTGTTCCTAAGGTTTCTAACGTTTTCATGTTAGCTAAGGTTTTGGCATTTCATGTCACTAAGTTTGGATAGTCTCCAGTGAGGGCCATACTCCAGTTTATACAAGATCCTTTGGGCTTGTCCCCAGTTTGTTGGGCTTGTCCCCAGTTTATTTGGGCTTGTCCCCAGTTTGTTGGGCTTGTCCTCAGTTATTATGGGTTCATTTGGCTTGGTCCCAAGTTTGTTTTTCTTACAGGATCTTGGAGCTCTAAAGTTATACAAGTTCTGACAATAAGGATCCCGGATCCTTGAAACTTTACTTTTCACAGTTTGTTTATTCAGTAATAATTTACAAGGATATAGAATCCTAACTTGGATTCACTGGTATGTTATATTCTAACTTTTTCTAAGCTGCAAGTTGTCTCTTATCCTTTTTGGTTAAGGATCATTGATCCACATTTGTCTAAACACTTCAAGTTTTCTGTAAAAAGTTTAACATTATCATCAGATTTCCAATAACTTTTCAGTTGTTTGGCGATGATATCTTTGAAAATAGAAAGCATACGTGAAAAATAAAGAGGGAAGAAACAACACAAAATGTAGCTAAAAAAGTTTAATGTTGTTACCTATTCATTATGTATCAAAATCATCTGGCCTGGATTTCACCAGCAAAACCATGGATCATCCACCCAGGCCAGACAGGGCTATCTAACAGTTAAAGTGTCTATGCAGGAAGGTTAATAGCGAACTGTGTAGAAGGATTCATTCTCCACAAACAGAAGGATCTTCTAATCTGTAAAGGCACTTGAGGAGTTATCTCTAACTCTATATTTTGCAATGATGATTATAGCAGGTCTTATCAGTGACGACAAGCAGTGCAACGACTAGATACCAGCAGCAACGGCTAGTCCACTTTAACGGAAATATGACAGCTGTGAATCCTTATCACAACTGCCATATTGGGGGAAATTGTTAGGGCATGGATTTTATGCTAAGGATCATCTATCCTGAGACTGGGCATGGATCACGGATCCTTAAGGGATGATGCAGGGAGTCTGAGGATCCAGGATCCTTAACAGAACTTATGATTTCTAACAATTGTCACGTTTTTAATGTTTATATGCAGGTAATGGACGACATGGGCTTAGTCTTTGCTGGAATCTCGTGGAATATGCTTTATAGGCACGTGCTTATTGAAGAGATAACAGTTTTGGAGAACATGGGTGACCTCCACCTTTTTAGGAAAGTTGGTTACTTGAGATTTTTCTTATCTTTTAAGGGGAAAGCGAGCTCATTTGAGGCATAGGTCGAACACACCACAGAAAAAACACACAACACTCGAATTCTCTGCAAACACTTAGCAAAAACACACACTTATACTAGCAATTCATTGTATTGAGCTTCTTTTCTTCCGAAGTTGTACAAGGATCATTATTGTTTTCGCAATATATTTGGTGATCGGTAGTTTCCATCACCTGAGGTTTTTTATGCCGGAGATCTTCTAAAGATCAAGGGTTTTTTCCTCGTATAAATCTCGGTGTTCATCGTTGATTTTTCATTCATACATTTGTTCATTGATTCAAGCATCATACCTCACAAAATCAGATTTGGTTGCATTATCCTTGTGTGATTTTTGACCAAAACAACAACGCACTAACACTTGTACTCAAATTGCATTGTAACACTTAGTTGATCCGCATCATATTCTGCATTGTATCCTGATATTTGAAGCAATAAGAAGAACAAGGCAGCTGTGATTGTCAGCTCCCGAGGTTTTATGCCGGCGATCTAGATTGATCAAGGGCTTTCCTCGTATATCTCGTGTCACCCTTTACATTTTTACTCATTGTTTGATCATAGATATAGCTCAATATCCTGAGCTATATCCTGAACCTGTTTTTGTAAACAACTTAACTAACATATTTTCAACACACGCTTTTAGCACACTACCTCACTTGACTAATTTGATCACTTAATTGCTTCGGTAATTTTTGACAAAAACAATTTGGCGCCCACCATGGGGCAAGTGGTGCTACTTCTACTAAAAGTTTTTGCAAAATCGTTACTTGGTTTTCTATTTTCAAAACTTTTTGCTACATTATTTTCAATGGCCTCGAGATCAAACATGAGCTCTTCCACCGTGTCTGCTACAACCTCTACAACAATTGGTTCGATGCTTCCGCCACCTCCTCCGAGAATGCAAGCCTCTTCACAGGGAACTGAAAGTCATGAGGCTCGGGATGTTATCCCCGCTCGCAATATCCAGGGATCTGCTCCTGTTTTGGCTTCTAACAAAGAAATTCTAAATTTGTTTGGTAGTGTACAGAAACAGATGAGGCAGCAGCAGGAAACTAATCAGATGCTGATGAGAGAGATACAACTCTTAAAATCCGACCCAAGTAGGCCTACTGAAGATACTGTCACTCCCTTGCAACCCAGGGCTTTGAACTTCAGTTCTGCAGTTTATACTGAGGATAACCGGGGGAATATTGTGCCTAGCCATTCCCAGAATCATACCCCTGAGATACCCTCTTCAGTAAGAGTATCAACTGTGAGAAGCTCAGGATATGCTTCAGGATATGGCCAGAATCCCCAGACTGGTAATGTATCTAATAATAATATTACTCTTGCTACTAATGGTGTTGGATCTTTGCAGGATGCAGGTATGACATCAGCATTTTCCAGAGAGCTTCAAAAACTGAAAGACATGATATCCAGTGTGCCTGGGGTGGTCCAGCCAATTCCAGAAGTATCCCAGGACAGCTACAGGATATCACGGTTTGCATATCCTATTTGTGATGCTGAAATCCCGAAGAGATTTCAAACCCCCAACATGAAAATCTATGACGGAACTACGGATCCTAAGGAGCATATTGCCCAGTATAGGGAAAGGATGGAAATCAACCCTATCCCTCCAGATCTCAAAGAAGCATGCCTGTGCAAGGGTTTTGGTTCTACCTTAACAGGATCAGCCTTAAAATGGCTATTAAATGTTCCTCCTCACTCAATTACTTCATTTAGTTAATTTATTTAATAGTCAAATTTCTAGCAGCCGGAGTTTTGAGAAACTAACCAGTGATCTTTACAAGATAACTCAAGGACCTCAAGAATCCTTGAGGGATTATGTGAACAAGTTTAGTCGAGAATCTTTGGATATCCCGCATCTTGATGTTGCAACAGCTATGCAAGCCTTCAAGATGGGGTTGCAAAAGGATTCTCAATTTTATCAGGATCTTGTAATGAATCCCTGCAGGAATCTGGACGAAGCTCGTAACAGGGCTTTAAGATACATCCGGCTGGAGGATGACAAAAAGATGCAAGAGAGGATGAATTCGTCCACAACCTACGAGCCGACCAACAGGAAATCAGAATACTCGTATAAACCATATCGCTCAAAGCCATATGGCAGAAATGAAAGCAAGAAAGTGAATGCTGTTGAAGATGAGGATCCTGAGGAAGATCCTGAGTTGTCTGAATATTGTTTTTCCGTTAATATAACTAAATTAATGTATGCTATGCAGGGTTTAGGAGACAAAGCAAGATGGCCCCGGAAAAATCAACAAAAGGCTGATTGGAAGGACAAGTCCAAATGGTGTGCTTTCCATGAGGACTTCGGACATATTACCGAGGATTGCATCGCTTTAAGGAAAGAAATAAGCTATCTCTTAAGAAAGGGATATCTGAAGGACCTCTTGGGAAGAAAGAAGAATAAGGGTCAGGATCCTGAGAAGGATCCTGAACGGGCAGCATCACCTCCTACGGATGCAAAAATAATTAACTTTATTTCAGGAGGATCCTACATCTGCGGCACATCATATTCTGCGGTGAAAAGACACGCGAAGGAAGCCAAAGCAGAGAGGGGGGATAAACCAACCAGGATATCAACCCTCACGACTGACAAAGTGGTCACGTTCGATAATGATGACAGGGATACTGTCCAGGATCCTCACCATGATGCTTTAGTTATAACGTTAAATGTTGCTAACCATTTTGTGTGCAGGATATTAGTGGATAATGGCAGCTCAATCAACATAATTCAGTTGGAAACGTTGAAGAGGATGAATGTATCCCCGATGGATATTACTTCGAAGTCCACTGTGCTCATTGGTTTCAGTGGGGAAGCTAGGAATACCGTAGGAGAGATAAAGTTACATGTGTATATTCAAGGGGTCAACTCAATGCAGCGCTTTTGTGTCATGGACTCTTTATCCTGCTATAATATTATATTAGGCAGGCCTTGGTTCCATGATATGAAAGTTGTTCCGTCAACCTACCATCAATGCAACAAGATCCCTACCCCTTGGGGAGTTGTCAAGGTGGAAAGTGATCAACAGGAGGCGAAGGAGTGTTATTCTTCTTCAATGAAACCCTCAACAAAACCTAGTGCAGCATAGCAATTAAAGATGCGAGGCCAGGATATCATGGAGGCTTCAGAACAGGATGTGAAGAAAATTATCCTGGACCAGGATAATCCGGATATCTCGGTGCTCGTAGGAACCAATATCCCTAAGGATATTGAAGATCAATTGACTAACTTTTTAAAATGCAGGATGTCAACATTCACGTGGAAACACGAGGATATGACAGGAATATCCAAGGATATTATAACACATAAGCTCGGTATTGACAAATCGTTCAAGCCTGTCCAGCAAAAGAGAAGGAAATTTGCTTCGGAGGGAAATATGATTATTCAAGAAGAAGTAGAGAGGTTATTGAAATCCAAAATGATCAAAGAAGTCAAGTTTGCAAGATGGCTAGCAAATGTAGTGGTGGTGCAGAAGAAAAATGGGAAATGGAGAGTTTGTGTAGATTACACAGACTTGAACAAAGCTTGTCCCAAATACCCATTTCCTCTTCCTCATATTGACTCAATGGTGGATGCTACTGCCGGCCATGAGATGTTAACCTTCATGGATGCATCCTCAGGATTCCAGCAGATCCAAATGGAACCTTCAGACCAGGAGGATACTGCCTTCATGACACCAACAGGTATTTATTGTTACACTGTTATGCCCTTTGGTTTGAAAAAATGCAGGTGCAACGTATCAAAGATTGGTGAACATGATGTTCAAAGACAAGCTGGGGGACACTATGGAGGTGTACATCGACGACATGGTAGTAAAATCTAAAAAGGCTGAGGATCACCTCCAGGATATTAAGGGAGCATTTGATATCCTGGATCAGTATAACATGAAGCTAAATCCTGCTAAGTGCCATTTCGGAGTGGGGGCAAGAAAGTTTCTAGGATATATGGTGACTAAAAGAGGGATAGAAGCAAGCCCAGAACAGATCAAAGCCATCTTGGATATCAAATCACCTTCTAACGTGAAAGATGTTCAAAGACTGACAGGAAGAGTAGCAGCATTGAATAGATTTATCTCAAGATCCTCAGAAAAATGCAAGGAATTTTATGATCTCCTGAAGAAGAACAAGAAGTTTGAATGGGGAGTAAAGCATGAAGCAGCCTTACAGGATTTAAAGCAGTATCTTTCAACCGCACCTCTGTTGATGAAGCCTGAGGATGGTGAACCATTATCACTGTATCTTGCAGTATCAGGGAATGCAGTAAGTGATGTCCTTGTAAAGGATCATGAAGGTCAGCAGTATCCTGTTTATTATGTTAGTAAAAGTTTATTAGATGCTGAAACTAGGTATTCTCATTTAGAGAAATTGATATTAGCCCTAGTTATGGTGTCAACAAAACTTAGACATTATTTCGAAACACATAGAATTCACGTTAAAACCAACTATCCCGTAAAAAATGTGCTTAGGAAACCAGAGATGTCAGGCAGGATGGCTAAGTGGTCAGTGAAATTAAGTGCATATGATCTAGTGTATGAACCTAGAAATGCCATAAAGTCTCAGGCTTTAGCTGACTTTGTGGCTGATTTCAGTAGTGATATTCAAAGTGAAGTAGACCTAGAAGTATAACAGCTAGGAGAAAACTTAGAATCCTGGACATTATATACTGATGGTGCGTCTAATGTAAGAGGTGTAGGTTTGGGTATACTACTAAAATCGCCACAGGGGGACATATTACCCCAGGCTATTAGATGTGAGTTTCCTGCCACTAATAATGAAGTAGAATATGAAGCTTTAATTTGCAGGATTAGAATTGGCTAAGAGCATGAATATCAAGAGTTTACAAGTATTTGTTGATTCTTTGTTAATTACTAATCATTTTAATGGGACCTATGCAGTTAAAGGTGAGAAGTTAATCGAGTATCTCGATATTCTCAAAAAATTAGCAGAATATTTTGATATTTTTACACTTGAACAGGTACCAAGAGAGGATAATGCTGAAGCTGATGCCTTGGCAAATCTTGGATCATCAGTCAGGATACCGGAAGGGACCCGAATAGCAATATTACATATCCTGTATCCTACGACGAATCCTCAGGATAAGGAAGTAGTAGGTGTTCAGAATCCTGATGATAAGTATCCTGAGGAGGATCCTAAGTCCTGGACGGCTCCAATCATAAGATATCGCAAGGAAGGACACATCCCAAAGGATGAAAATCCTAAGGCCTTTAGAATGAAGGTATCACGATTCACTATTATAAATAATATCTTGTTTAAGAAATCTCTTGCAGGACCATATCTGAGGTGCTTGGAGGATCCCGAAACTAAAAAAGTGCTTCAGGATATACATGAAGGGGAATGTGGTAACCATACTGGGGGCAGGTCATTATTCTCAAAGGTATTAAGAACGGGATACTATTGGCCAATGATGAGAAAGGATGCTGCAGAATATGCTCGAAGATGTGATGCGTGTCAAAGACACAGTAATATATTACATCAACCTGCTGAACCACTTTATCCTATTGCTTCCCCTTGGCCATTCATGAAGTGGGGAATGGATATAGTAGGAAAATTGCCAAAGGCTCCAGGAGGAAAGGCCTTCATGCTCGCAATGACTGATTATTTCTCTAAGTGGGTCGAAGCTGAAGCATTTGTTCAAGTCAGAGATCAAGAAGTAGTATCCTTCATAAAAAGGAATATCCTGACTAGGTTTGGAGTACCGGCTGAGATAATTTGTGACAATGGATCTCAGTTTATAAGTAAGAGGACTACTGACTTTTGCAAGAGTTAGGGAATCAAAATGATCACATCCACACCGGTACATCCTCGGGCAAATGGACAAGAAGAATCCTCAAACAAGATAATTGTCAACAATTTGAAGAAAAGGCTTGGAGCTAAGAAGGGAAAATGGGCAGAAGAATTACCATTTGTTTTATGGGCTGATAGAACGATGGTGAAATCTGCAACTGGCCAAACCCCATTTTCCTTGGTGTTTGGAGCAGAAGCGGTGATCACGACAGAAATGGTGATACCTACGGCAAGATCCAACCTCCAGGATCCTGAGCAGAATCCTGAAGCCCTATGCCAGGACTTGGATACTGTTGATGAGACAAGAGATGCAGCAAAACTAAGGATGGCGGCATATCAACAGAGGATATCCAGAGCATATAACAAGAATATAAGGACTAGAAGGTTCCAAGTTGGAGATTGGGTGTTAAGAAAAGCTTTTCAGAATACTACTAATCCTGCTGATGGAAAGTTGGCTCCGAAATGGGAAGGACCCTATGAGATTGAATCAGAATCAGGAAAAGGAGCATACCGACTCAAGAATATTGAGGGGGATATGCTACCAAGATCCTGGAATGCTATACATCTAAAGCTCTATTTCAAGTGAGTTTGGAATTTAAATTCTAACTCAGGATGGTATGGATTCTATCTCTTTTAATATGTTTTAATATTATTTATTATTTTGAACCCATTACTGACTTAAGCATCGGAGGGGTGTTAGCCAGGCTAACACCCACCTTAGTTTACAGTTGTTTTGCAGTATATGCTTCGGGATATAGCTTCAGGATACACATTCTGAATACTTCGAAAAAATAGAGGATTGGCCCCCTCTCTCATGTTTAAGGGATCCTGATCCCTTCACAGGTTTAAAGGTATTTACCTTTCTCTCGAATTAGGTTTAAACACCCTGCCTGGAGCGCAAGTTATCCAGGGATAGTTCAAGATAGCGGAACAAGTCCATGTAAAAGTGGCTGACAATTTCGTTATTGTTGGCTATATCCTGGATCCTAAAGGTATATGAGGATTGATCACCCTCTCTCACGGAAGGGTATTTTCATATTCTCTAAGGTTTAAAGGTTATCACCTTTCTAAGTCTTGGAGTTTATACACTCCCGCCTGTAGCGCATGAAAATATAGGATTTTCCCCAGGATACTTATGGGATTTTCCCCAGGATACTAAGGATTTATATCCAGTATATTTTTGGGTTTTACCCCTGTAGCACAAGAACTGTTCGAACAGTTGGAATTGATATTCAAAAATTTCTAAGTATTCAAAGACTTCATGCACAGGGGACATTCCTTCTGAGGCGATTGTGTAGAGCTCAAAAGATCAAATTTGGACCTAGTGTACTAAGTATCTCGGACTGGGGACATCTTAGTGGAAGAAGTTGCAAAAGGATTTGTTTTGGTCAAAAATTACCGAAGCAATTAAGTGATCAAATTAGTTAAGTGAGGTAGTGTGCTAGAAATATGTGTGAAAAATATGTTAACCAAGTTAATTACAAAAAACAGTTTCAGGATACGGCTCAGAATATAGAGCTGTATTTATGATCAAACAATGAGCAAAAAAGTAAAGGTTGACACGTGATGTACGAGGAAAGCCCTTGATCAATCTAGATCGCCGGCACAAAACCTCGGGAGCTGACAATCGCAGCTGCCTTGTTCTTCTATTACTTCAAATATCAGGATACAGTGCAGGATGTGATGCGGATCAACTAGGTGTTACAATGTAATTCGAGTACAAGTGTTTGTGTATAGTGTTTGCTGTGAGCTAGAGAGCAAAAGTGTGTGAAAGAGTGTGTGTGTAAAGTTTCGTGCCTTAATCTGATCTGCCCCCATCTATTTATAGTAAAAGAGATGCAACAAACTATCCTAATAAACCGGGATCCGGTGAATATTCCCCTCTTGAACGTTGTAGACCTGGTCTTTCGGGTTCAACGTCTCTCATATAACAGATATGCCCGAGTCTTAAGGAGAAGAAGTTCATCTGACCGTTAGTAACCCACAGCTACTTACCTGCACGTGGTCAATTTATTTAACATCAGGATATCGCCCAGGATGTTACCAATATCCCGATCCAGTATCCTGATCACAAGCAAATAATTAAAAGCAAGATATTAGTCAGGATATGTACGCTCAGAAAATGGCCCATAACAATTGTCCCCAAATATATCTGTTGGTATACCAATCCAACGGATATATTTTAAAAATTCTATCTCGTAAATCAAGGCAATTAAATCGAGACGACGGTCAAGATCACATCATAACTTCCAATGCGCTTTTAACTCGATGGAGATCTACAACGCTCCTATATCTTCTCTCTTCTTATTTGAAAAGCAGATATCTCCAACGGAGTCTCCAGGTAATTCCCTACTTCTTATTCATTTCCTGTCAATCTCTTTTCCTTTACTTGCAATGGCCGCCAGAACTTATTCTCAAACCGGCGAATCATCCGACACCTTCATTCAGCAGAATCTTCTCAAAAATCCCGAAAAGGAGGTCTGTGCTTTTGATAACACAGACATTGCGGCTTTGAGAGCTTCCGGTGCTTTCCCTGATGGCACGGTCTTTAGACCATTTGATCGGTCAATTCGATCGGACGTCTCTTCTGTTGATTGGGTCTGCTTCCCGGCATACCCTTTCTCGCTAGGTCTTCGGTACCCTTTTCCCGAATTTATGATGCAATTCTTCCGGATTACCGGTATTTCCTTCGCCCAAACCATGCCCATGGTCTGGAGGGTATTAATCGTACTCAATCAAATTAAAAATCTTCACTGTCCTGACCTTTGTATCGAAGATATGCCAATCGCTTACCGCCTCCGATCCCACGGTTCTAGCCGGTTTTTGCTTTTTTCGACTTCCAACAAACCCCTTATTCTTAAAGCCACCAAAAATGAAGACGGATGGCAACGCAAGTTCTTCTTCGTCAAACGAGACTCCATTGATGAGGGTGCTAGCCTTCCGGTGGAGTGGTTAACCACCGGTAGGATCATGAATGTCCCCACGTATCTTTAGACTTTTATCCTTTGCTAATATCTTCTCATTTGGTCCTTTTGCAGTGAATTTTAAGGAAGTAGCCCCCCTACTGCGGAATCAGAAAAAAGAATCAAAACAGTTTACCAATTACCTGCAAGTGACAGGAGTTTTACCACACATATCCCGAGTTCCAGTCAATACTCATCATCTGAAATGTCTGGTAAGGATTACTTTTAAAATAATTAATTAGCACAATATAACATAATGAAGGGTAATAAAGATGTAAGACTTTTCCCTTTACGCAGCACCAGCCAAGATCCCTGAAGTCTTTGACCTCGGCAAGTTGGACAGTTATTTCGATCAGGTTCAGATCAAGAAGGAACCTAGTCCCAAGGCCACGGCCTCATCCAAGCCCAGCAGCTCCAAGGCCATCATCATTCCTAAACCTTCGCCAGCTACTAAGCCCCGGAGTTCAAGTTCTCGTAAAAGAAAAGAGCCTGATTCTCCTGTTATCTCTGATACATTTCCCTATGAGAATCACGGGTTCATTGAGGCAAGCGGGTTCATGACTTCTTTTCTTAACCAGGTTAATATCCTCGAGTCATATCCTGCATCTTATACTGCTTATAAGTATTTATCAGAACAAGTACCTGTCCTTTTAATTTGCAGGGTCTCGAACATCTGGTTCACTTATATCAGGAATCCTGTGGGCTCAACAAGACGCTTGAATCCAAGTTGAAGAAAGCTGAGGTCACCATCTCTAATCAGGGTATGATTGCAGCCGCCAAATCTCGGCATTACGAGGACAAGTTCAAGGCTATGATCCAAGAACACCAGGCTGCTCTCAGCAAAGTTGCTCTTCAAGCTCAGAACAATCTTGATGCTGCCCATGCTCAACATGAACAAGATATGATCAGCTATCGGGAAAGTCTTAAAAGTTCTGTCATCACATCCCTTCTCCAGGCCAGGCTAAAGATGGCCCACGAAGCCAAAGCACTGGGCTTCGAATGCCCTTCCTGGTACATCAATTCCTTAGAAACAAAGCTGAAGAGTCTCAGCGGCACTTCTGCTAAACCTGTAACCGAAGGATCTTCAAAGGCAATCGAAAAACCAACTGATGCCGAGAGGGAAGTTCAGGTTGACCCCGAGACGGATGCTGCTGAGAATGTCATGAACGAAGAAGGCGCTGCATCCTAAAACTCATTTTCTTTAAATTTGAAAGTTATGCTTATGTGTAAACAATTTTACTTCTTGTCGTATGAACAGTTTCTATTTCTGTATTAAAACAACCTGATAGCCGAAGGTGGATGGGTCCTAGGTTTTAGGATGAAACCTTCGGTCATCAACTGGTATTGCTTATCTCAAATAATTTCGTCTTTCAATTGGCTTGCGGTTGTTTTCTGTCATGCATTTCTTAATGTAGATTTTAGCTTTGCAAAATTTCGTACAACTATCTTTTGAAAATATCCTGATCAATATACTCAGTGATATATTATGAAAACTTTTATTAAATAGAATTTCTAAAAATTCAATCAACTTTAGAGAAAACTTCTAAAGAATAAAAGATAGTCCATTTTCTAAAACCTGTTCTGACAATACTTGTTTGATCAGAGTTTTAATTTCAATCAAGTATCACTTCCAAATATTTCAATCAAATATCCCAAAACGCATCCCAAAAACACATTTTGAAGATATATCCTAAAGATATATCCTTTTCAGGATACTTAAACCTTAACCTGAGTTATAAAATTTATGTAAGGTTTATAAAGGAAAGATCATACCAGGAACTGAGTCTAACCCTAGTATTAAACTCCAATCCCTTTTGCGACTTCTCCTACTAAGATGTCCCCAGTTCGAGACACTTAGCTCAACTTTGATCCTTTGTGCATCATACAATTGCTTTAGATGGAATGTCCCCTGTGCATGAAGTCCTCAAATACTTAGAAAATTTTTGAACACTAGTTCCAATTGTATAGACAATTTTTTGTGTTACAGGGGTAAAACCCAAAATATACTGGAGATAAATCCTTCATATCCCAGGGGAAATCCCAAATTTTCGTGCGCTACAGGCGGGAGTGTATAAACTCCAAGACTTAGAAAGGTGAAAACCTTTAAACCTTAGAGAGTATGAAAATACCCTTTCGTGAGAGAGGGTGATCAATCCTCATATACCTTTAGGATTCAGGATATAGCCAACAGTAACAAAATTGTCAGCCACTTTTACATGGACTGGTCTCGCCACCTTGAACTATTCCCGAATAACTTGCGCTCCAGGTGGAGTGTTTAAACCCAATTCGGAAGAAAGGTGAATACCTTTAAACCTGTGAAGGGATCAGGATCCCTTATACGTGAGAGAGGGGGCCAATCCTCTAATCTTCCGAAGTATCCTGAGTGTATATCCTGGTGCTATATCCCGAAGTATATTCTGCAAAACCACTATAAGCTAAGGTGGGTGTTAGCCTGGCTAACACCCCTCCGATGCTTAAGTCAGTAATAGGTTCAAAATAGTAAATAATATCAAAATTTAATAAGAGATACAGAATTCATACCATCCTGAGTTGGAATTTAAATTCCATACTCACTTGAAATAGAGTTTTAAATGTATAGCATTCCAAGATCTCGGTAGCATATCCCCCTCTATATTCTTGAGTCGGTATGCTCCTTTTCCTGATTCTGATTCAACCTCGTAGGGTCCTTCCCATTTCAGAGCCAACTTTCCATCAGCAGGATTAGTAGTATTCTGAAATTAGTAGTGTTCTGAAAAGCTTTTCTTAATACCCAATCTCCAACCTGAAATCTTCTAGTCCTTATATTCTTGTTATATGCTTTAGATATCCTCTGTTGATACGCAGCCATCCTTAGCCTTGCAGCATCTCTTGTCTCATCAATAGTATCCAGTTCCTGGCATAGGACTTCAGGATTCTTCTCAGGATCCTTGAGGTTGGATCTCGTTGTAGGTATCACCATTTCTGTCGGGATCACCGCTTCTGCTGCAAACACTAAGGAAAACGGGGTTTGATTAGTTGCACTCTTTACCGTTGTCCTATCAGCCCACAAAAAAGGGTAATTCTTCTGCCCATCTTCCTTTCTTAGCCCCTAGTCTCTTTTTCAAGTTGTTGACAATTATCTTGTTCGATGATTCTGCTTGTCCATTTGCTTGAGGATGTACCGGAGTAGACGTAATCATTTTGATTCCCCAACTCTTGCAGAAGTCAGCAGACCTTTTACTTATAAATTGAGATCCGTTGTCACAAATTATCTCAGCTGGTACTCCAAACCTAGTCAGGATATTCCTTTTTATGAAGGATACCACTTCTTGATCTCTAACTTGAACAAATGCTTCTGCTTCAACCCACTTGGAGAAATAATCCGTCATTGCCAACATGAAAACCTTTCCACCTGGAGCCTTTGGAAGCTTTCCCACTATATCCATACCCCATTTCATGAACGGCCAAGGGGAAACAATAGGATACAGCGGTTCAGCAGGCTAATGTAATATGTTACTATGCGTCACATCTTCGAGCATATTCTGTGGCATCTTTCCTCATCGTCGGCCAATAATATCCTGTCCTTAATACTTTTGAGAATAAGGACCTGCCCCCAGTATGGTTACCACAATCCCCTTCATGTATATCCTGAAGTACTTCTTTGGTTTCGGGATCCTCCAAGCACCTCAGATATGGTCCTGCAAGAGATTTCTTATACAAAACATCATTTATAATAGTGAATCGTGATACCTTCATTCTAAAGGCTTTAGGATTCTCAGTCTTTGGGATGTGTCCTTCCTTGAGATATCTCATGATTGGAGCCGTCCAGGACTTAGGATCCTCCTCGAGATACTCATCATCAGGATCCTGAATACTTATTACTTCCTTATCCTGAGGATTCGTCGCAGGATATAGGATATGTAATATTGGTATTCGGGTTCCTTCCGGTATCCTGACCGATGATCCCAGATTTGCCAAGGCATCAGCTTCAGCATTATCCTCTCTTGGTACCTGTTCAAGTGTAAAAATATCGAAATATCCTGCTAATTTTTTGAGAATTTTGAGATACTCGATTAACTTTTCTCCCTTAACTGCATAGGTTCCATTAAAGTGATTAGTGATTAACAAAGAATCAACATATACTTGCAAATTCTTGATACTCATATTCTTAGCCAACTCTAATCCTGCAATTAAAGCCTCATATTCTGCCTCATTATTAGTAGCAGGAAATTCACACCTAATAGCCTGGGGTAATATGTCCCCCTGTGGCGATTTTAGTAGTATACCTAAACCTACACCTCTTACGTTAGATGCACCATCAGTATACAATGTCCAGCATTCTAAGTTTTCTCCTAGCTGTTGTACTTCTAAATCTACTTCATTTTGAATGTCACTACTGAAATCAGCCACAAAGTCAGCTAAAGCCTGAGACTTTATGGCATTTCTAGGCTCATATACTAAGTCATAAGCACTCAGTTTTACTGACCACTTAGCCATCCTACCCGACATCTCGGGTTTCCTAAGCACGTTTTTAACAGGATAATTGGTTTTAACATGAATCCTATGTGTCTCAAAATAATGTCTAAGTTTTGTTGATGCCATAACTAGGGCTAATATCAATTTCTCTAGATGAGAATATCTAGTTTCAGCATCTAGTAAACTTTTACTAACATAATAGACAGGATATTGCTGACCTTCATGGTCCTTTATAAGAACGGCACTTACAGCATTCCCTGATACAGCGAGGTATAGAGATAGTGGTTCACCATTTTCAGACTTCATCAATAGAGGTGCAGTTGAGAGATATCGCTTCAAATCCTGCAAGGCTGCTTCATGCTTTGCTCCCCATTCGAACTTCTTATTCTTCTTGAGGATATCATAAAATTCCTTGCATTTTTCCGAGGATCTTGAAATAAATCTATTCAATGCTGCTACTCGGCCTGTTAACCGTTGAACATCCTTCATATTCGAAGGTGATTTTTCATCCAGGATAGCTCTAATCTGCTCCGGGCTCGCCTCTATGCCTCTTTTGGTCACTATATATCCTAGAAACTTTCCTGCCCCCACTCTGAAATGGCACTTAGCAGGATTTAGTTTCATGTTATACTGATCCAGGATATCAAATGCTCCCTTAATATCCTGGAGGTGATCCTCAGCCTTTTTAGATTTCACCACCATATCGTCAATATATACCTCCATGGTGTCCCCCAGCTTGTCTTTAAATATCATGTTTACCAACTTCTGGTATGTTGCACCTACATTTTTCAAACCAAAGGGCATAGCAGTATAACAATAAATACCTGTGGGTGTCATGAAAGCAGTATCCTCCTGATCAGAGGGTTCTATTTGGATTTGCTGAAATCCTGAAGAGGCATCCATGAAGGTTAACATCTCGTGGCCGGCGGTAGCATCTACCATTGAATCAATATGAGGTAGAGGAAACGGGTCTTTGGGACATGCTTTGTTTAAGTCTGTGTAATCTACACAAACTCTCTATTTCCCATTTTTCTTTTGTACCACGACTACATTCGCAAGCCATCTAGGAAACTTCACTTCTCTAATCATCTTGCTCCTCAATAGTCTTTCAACTTCCTCTTGGATGATCACATTTCGTTCCAGAGCAAATTTTCTTCTCTTTTGTTGGACCGGCTTGAATGACCTGTCAATACCAAGCTTATGTGTTATAATATCCTTGGATATACCTGTCATATCCTCGTGCTTCCATGCGAATGTTGACATCCTGCATTTCAAAAAATTAATCAATTCATTTTCAATATCCTGAGGGATATTGACTCCTACGAGCACCGAGATATCCGGATCCAGGATAACTTTCTTTACATCCTACTCCGAAGCCTCCATGATATCCTGGGCCCACATCTTTAATTGCTATGCCGCATTAGGCTTAGTTGATGATTTCATTGAGGATGAGTAGCATTCCTTCGCTTCCTGCTGATCACTATCAACCTTGACAACCCCCCAAGGGGTAGGGATCTTGATGCACTGATGATAAGTTGATGGTACAGCCTTCATAACATGGATCCATGGCCTGCCTAGTATGATGTTATAGCAGGATAGGGAGTCCATTACGCAGAAACGTTGTATCGAGTTGACCCCTTCAACATATACTGGTAACTTTATCTCTCCTACGGTATTCCTAGCTTCTCCACTGAAACCAACAAGCACAGTGGACTTCGAAGTAATGTCCATCGAAGATACATTCATCCTCTTCAATGTTTCCAGCTGAATTATGTTGACGGACCTACCATTGTCCACTAATATCCTACGTACAAAGTGGTTAGCAACATATAATGTTATTACGAGAGCATCATGGTGAGGATCCTGGACAGTATCCCTGTCATCACTATCGAAAGTGATCACTTTATCGGTTGTAAGGGTAGTCATCCTGGCTGGTTTGTCTCCCCTTTCAGTCTTAGCTTCCTTTGCATGTCTCTTGGCCGCAGAATACGAAGTCCCACAAATGTCGGATCCTCCTGAAATAAAGTTAATTATTTTGGCATCTACTGGGGGTGATGCTGCTCGTTCAGGATCCTTCTCAGGATCCTGCCCTTTATTCTTCTTTCTTCCCAGCAAATCCTTTAGATACCCCTTGCTTAATAGGTAGCTTATTTCTTCCCTTAGAGCAATGCAATCCTCGGTCACATGTCCAAAATCTTCATGGAAGGCACACCATTTGGATTTATCCTTCCAATCAGCTTTCTGCTGATTCTTTCGAGGCCAACTAGCTTTGTCTCCTAAACCCTGCATAGCATACATTAACTCAGGTATATTAACAGAAAAGCAGTATTAAGATAATTCAGGATATTCTTCAGGATCCTCGTCTTCAACAGTATTCACTTTCTTGTTGTCATTTCTGCCATATGTCTTAGAGCGATATGGTTTATACGAGGATTCTGATTTCCTGTTGGTTGATTCATAGGTTGAGGTAGAATTCATCCTCTCTTGCATCTTTTTGTCATCTTCCAAGCGGATATATCTCAAAGCCCTGTTACGAGCTTCGTCGAGATTCCTGCAGGGATTCATTACAAGATCCTGATAAAACTGAGAATCCTTTTGCAACCCCATCTTAAAAGCCTGCACATCTGTTGCAACATCAAGATGTGGGATATCCAAGGATTCCCGACTAAACTTGTTCACATAATCCCTCAAGGATTCCTGAGGTCCTTGAGTTATCCTGTAAAGATCACTGGTTAGTTTCTCAAAACTCCGACTGCAAGAAAACTGACTATTAAATAAATTAACCAAATGAGCAAACGAAGTAATTGAGTGAGGAGGAACATTTAACAGACATTTTAAGGCTGATCCTGTCAAGGTAGAACCGAAACCCTTGCACAAGCATGCTTCCTTGAGCTCCGGAGGGATAGGGTTAATCTCCATTCTTTCTCTATACTGGGCAATATGCTCTTCATACAGTTTCATGTTGGGGGTCTGAAATCTTTTTGGGATTTCAGCATCACAGATAGGATATGCAAAGCGGGATATCCTGTGGTTGTCTTGGGATACTTCCGGAATTAGCTGGACCACTCCAGGTACACTGGATATCATGTCCTTCAATTTCTGAAGCTCCCTAGTAAATGTTGACGTCATACCTGCATCCTGCAAAGACCCATTGTTGTTAGTAGCAAGAATATTATTATTTGACATGTTACCGGTCTGAGGAATCTGGCCATATCCTGAAGCATATCCTGAGCTCCTCACAGTCGACATCCTGACCGAGGAGGGTATCTCAGGAGTATGATTCTGAGAATGGCTAGGCACGATGTTCCCCCAGTTATCCTCAGTGTAAACTGCAGAACTGAAGTTCAAAGCCCTAGGCTGTAAAGGTGTGACAGTTTCTTCAGCAGGTCTACTTGGGCCGGATTTCAAGAGTTGTATCTCTCTCATCAGCATCCGATTAGTTTCCTGCTGCTGCCTCATCTGTTCCTGTACACTACCAAAAAAATTTAGAATTTCATCATTAAACGCCAAAACAGGACCGGATCCCTGGGTACTGGGAGCAGGGATAACATCCCGAGCCACATGACTTTCAGTTCCGTGTGAAGAAGCTTGCATTCTTGGAGGAGGAGGTGGAAGCACAGAACCAATTGTTGCAGAGGTTGTAGCAGACATGGTGGAAGAGCTCATGTTTGATCTCGAGGCCATTGAAAACAATGTAGCAAAAAGTTTTGACAATAGAAAACCGAGTAATGATTTTACTAAAGTTTTTAGCAAAAATAGCACCACTTGCCCCACGGTGGGCGCCAAATTGTTTTGGTCAAAAATTACCGAAGCAATTAAGTGATCAAATTAGTTAAGTTAGGTAGTGTGCTAGAAATATGTGTGAAAAATATGTTAACCAAGTTAATTACAAAAAACAGTTTCAGAATATAGAGCTGTATCTATGATCAAACAATGAGCAAAAAAGTAAAGGTTGACACGTGATGTACGAGGAAAGCCCTTGATCAATCTAGATTGCCAGCACAAAACCTCGGGAGCTGACAATCGCAGCTGCCTTGTTCTTCTATTACTTCAAATATCAGGATACAGTGCAGGATGTGATGCGGATCAACTAGGTGTTACAATGTAATTCGAGTACAAGTGTTTGTGTATAGTGTTTGCTGTGAGCTAGAGAGCAAAAGTGTGCGAAAGAGTGTGTGTGTAAAGTTTCGTGCCTTAATCTGATCCACCCCCATCTATTTATAGTAAAAGAGATGCAACAAACTATCCTAATAAACCGGGATCCGGTGAATATTTCCCTCTTGAACGTTGTAGACCTGGTCTTTCGGGTTCAACGTCTCTCATATAACAGATATGCCCGAGTCTTAAGGAGAAGAAGTCCATCTGACTGTTAGTAACCCACAGCTACTTACCTGCACGTGGTCAATTTAGTTAACATCATGATATCGCCCAGGATGTTACCAATATCCCGATCCAGTATCCTGATCACAAGCAAATAATTAAAAGCAAGATATTAGTCAGGATATGTACGCTCAGAAAATGGCCCATAACAGGATTGAAGTTCGATACTAGGGTTACACTCTATTCCTGGTATGATCTTTCCTTTGTGAACCTTACTTAAGTCATTTGAACTTTTGAAACTATGTTTGGAAAAGGTTTAAATATCCTGATTAAGGTATATACTTAGGATATATTCTCGAAATGTGTTTTCGGAATATGTTTCAGGATATTTGGTTGGAATATTTGGGATTTAATACTTGGGTTAGAAACTAATGCTCTAGTCAAACAGGTATTATCAAAACGAATTTTGAAAAATGAACTGTCCTTTTTTCTTTAAAAGCTTTATCTGAATTGTTTGAATTTTGAAAACCCTGTTAGACGAAAGTCTTTGTAGGATATCGCTGAATATACTGATCAGGATATTTTCAAAAAGTAATGGCACCAATTTTGGAAAGTTAAAATCTAAACTAAGCAATGCATAACAAAAAATTAAAAGGCAACAATAAATAAGTTAAAAGAAGGTGGTATTATCTAAAAAAAAAGCGATAATAGTTGATAACCAAAGGCTTCATCCTAAAACCTAGGACCCATCGACCTTTGGTTATCAAATCGTTTTAATGCAGGAAAAGAAATTGTTCAAACAACAAGAAATAAAATTGTTCAAACAAACATAACCATCAAATTTAAAAGAGACGAGTTTTAGGGGGCAACGCCTTCTTCGTTCATCGCGTCTTCACCAGCATCCGCTTCAGGATTAGCTTGAACCTCCTTCTCAGCCTCGTCGCCAGCACCCGTTAGTTTTTCCATCGCTTTTGAAGACCCTGTAGCCGCAGGTTTGACGGGATGCTCCACGGGATTACCTCCAAGAGTTTTTAGTTTGGTCTCCCAGGCGTCAACGTTCCAAGAAGGGCATTCCAAGCCCAGGGCTTTGGCTTCGTAAGCCATTTTTAGCCGAGCCTGCAAGAGGGAGATGACAACGGAGTTTTTGAGGCTTTCCCGGTAAGTGGCCATATCCTACTCATGTTGGGCGTGTGCAGCGTCCAGATGGGCTTGGGCTTCATGAGTGGCTTTTTTGAGAGCGGCCTCATGCTCCTGAGTCATGGTCTTGAACTTGTCTACATAGTGTCGAGTTTTGGCTGTAGCGATCATACCTTGGTCGGAAATGGTAACCTCAGCTTTCTTCAACTTGGACTCGAGCATCTTGTTGAGCCCATAGGATTCTTGATACAAATGAACCAGACGTTCAAGGCCCTACACCCAAAAACACAGGTATTATGATAACCAGGATATTGGTTTGACGTATATGTGCAGGATGTGGAATAGGAATTTATACCTGGTTAAGAAAGGAAGTCATGAACCCGCTTGCCTCAATGAACCCATGATTCTCATAGGGGAACGTATCGGAGATGGTAGGTGAATCAGTCTCTTTCCTTTTGCGAGAACTTGAACTCCGGGGCTTCGTGGCTGGTGAAGGCTTGGGTATGATGATGGCTTTGGAGCTGTTGGGCTTGGATGAGGCCGTAGCCTTGGGACTGGGCTCCTTCTTGACCTGGATGTGGTCGGAGTAACTATCCAGCTCCTTAAGGTCGAAAACTTCTTGGATCTTGGCTGGTGCTGCATAAAGGGGAAATTCTAAATCCTTATTACTCTTTCATTATATTACGTTAATCAATTATTTACGAAATGACTTTTACCAAACATATCAGATGATTAATATTGACTGGAACTTGGGAGGTGTGTGGAAAAACTCCTGTCACCTTCTGGTAACTGGTAAATTGCTTTGATTCTTTTTTCAGATTCCACAGTAGGAGGGGCTACTTCTTTAAAGTTCATTGCATAAAGGCCAAAGAAGAAAATATTAGCATAGGATAAAGGCCTGGAAAAATCTAGGGATATTCTTGAAACCCTAAACCCTACCGGTGGTTAACCACTCCATCGGAAGGCTAGCACCCTCATAGATGGAGCCTCGCTTGACGAAGAAGAATTTACGTTGCCATCCATCCTCGTTCTTGGTGGCTTTAAGAATGAGGGGTTTGCTGGAAGTTGAAAAGAGCAAAAACCGACTGGAACCGTGTGATCAGAGGCGATAAGCAATCGGGATATCCTCGATGCAGAGGTCAGGACAATGAAGATTTTTTATTTGGTTGAGCACAATCAGTACTCTTTAAACCATAGGCATTGTTTGGGCAAAGGAAATACCAGTGGTTAGGAAGAATTGCATCATGAATTCAGGAAATGGATACCGAAGACCTAGCGAGAAAGGGTATGCCGGAAAACAGACCCAATCTGCAGAAGAAACATCCGATCGAATTGATCGATCAAATGGTCTAATAATCGTGCCATCGGGGAAAGCGCCGGAGGCTCTCAACGCTGCAATGTCTGTGTTATCAAAGGCACAGATCTCCTTCTCGGGATTTTTGAGAAGGTTTTGCTGGACAAAGGTCTCCGACGATTCACCGGTTTGAGAGAAGGTTCTAGTGGCCATTGGAAGTAGAGTAAAGAGATTAACTAACATATTTTCAACACACGTTTTTAGCACACTACCTCACTTGAATAATTTGATCACTTAATTGCTTCGGTAATTTTTGACCAAAACAATACTCAGCTGCTTGAAGCGAGCAGTTAAACCAACGTTATCTCTACCATCCTGCTTGATATGCCAGAATTCATCCTCTAGCTTTTGGAGTTCATGGGGAGGGCAGAACTCTTGCATCATGATGTCCTTCAACTCATCCCACGTCAGCCCAAAAGTTGCATCGTTCCCTCGTTTGTTTCTCTCGGCCGTCCACCAATCTAGAGCTCAGGATTGGAAGACGCCGGTGGCATTAATAGTGCGAAGGTTTTCTTGACAGCCACTCTGGCATAGGATGACTTCGATTGAATCAAACCATTGGAACATGGCCGTCGGCCCATCTTCGCTGGTAAATTCTTACAGACCGCAGGCTTTGAACTGCTTGAAGCTAAAAGTAGCCTTGGGAGTATCAGTCCTGGATCCTTCCGAAGACTTGCTGACATTCTCATTCAGCTCACTGACGATTTGGGGGATAACTTTCGCCATTTGTTTAGTGACGAGAGCGGCGATTCGTTTATCCTCGCGATTACGTCGAGCGGAGCGAGCAGTGTGTGATCCGAATGAGGACATTGTCTGCAACAGACATCGTCACAGGGCTCAAACACAATTTTGATTAACCCTAGTATAGTCTAGCGAATTCACAAAGAGCTACCTTATAAAGCACAGGAACATCTAAATCATGTAATCACAGAGGCACATAAGCACATAGTCCATATAAACACAGAAACATATAGGCATACAAGCACGTAGGGCACCGTAACACATGAGGACACACTGTATTTTGCACATATTGACCTTCCTATGCTTGATGTGTTCCTATATTAATCAAAGTTGCAAAAAGCGATCGGGAGTTGCGAGTATGAGTACACATCGAGTATCATGCGATTTGTTTGCGTATTGAGATAAATGTGTAGTGTGAATTGTGCGTGGATCAAAGTGAACAGCGAAAAGCGAGTGATTACCAAAAATCGAAACGCATAAACACATGAAATCACATAAAACACATAAAACTTTGCATAAAATCGATAGACTACAGAGTCAGCAGTGGCGAATTCCAGAATCGAAACACATAAAATCGAAGAGAGATTATCTGGGTGTGAGACATTGACTGCCCAAAGTGATTCGACTATTCCCAAGGACTTCGAGTGCAAGCTTTGACCTAATAGACTGTACTCTATCATCGACACACGGTGAATGGCACGCATCCTTTTGGTTACTCACGCGACTCGAGTCGTTGGAATCCATCGAGACTTTGGTGAGAGTTTTGTAAAAATTTATAATAAGGAGTAGGGCGTGTCGTTAAGATGCGGGTCTCACCGCTAACTTAACAACTCGGCCAAGACAATCTTAGATGGAGGGTGAGACTCCCGTTGAGGTATGGATTTCACTCCTAACTCAACGCAAATTCTCTTGTTTACAGTATAAATAGCGAGTGAACGAGTGATTTGGTCGAGAGTTTGCGGTTTTCACACCTAATCTCAACCAGATCTTCCGTTTGTGTGTGTGTCCAGCCTTAGGAAAGGCTGATGTTGCGCGGAACTGTAGTATGCAATGTTCGCACAAGAGTGTAGTGTACAGCGAGTTCGAGCGAGAAATAGCGAATAAGCTCGTGCAAAACCCATACCGGTTGTGCACAAGTCCGTCTGTTGGTACTTAGACTATAGAATAGGTCGTTTCTAAGACATTGACCCAGACTAGGTTGAGTCTTGCCTAATTCCCTATAGTTACGACTCTGATACCAATCTGTCACACCCCAACCGATAACGGAAACATCGGGGCACGGCACTGAGCGAAACAGATTGTCCAGGAGAATCCATAACAACTATTAGTAATAATATATTAAAGGTTCATGTCCCATACCACAAACTTATAAAATAAAAACAGTTATTACGGACGTTGTTCTCAAAGACAAATATCCATTCCGACAAATCAGATTTTATTTAGTTTGTTACTAGACTCCATCCTAGCTCGATTCTAGCAAGTAACAAGTAAAGCATCCTAAACACCTCTCACATACGTTAAAATAGAGGTCAATACACATAGTGTAAAGGTGAGCATACAAGTTTAGTAGTAATAATAGAATTCGAAAGCGTTTACACGTAACCAATATGTAACATGTATAATGTGAAGCTAGTAGGTTATCGACAATGAAATATGGACAGACATGATTGCGAGTTGTAGAATGCGCAACACATATCACCACTGTGACACGTGAAGAAATAACCTTAACCACCCTTGTCCACGACAAGTGCTGAGTCCAAACTATAGTATTATCATTGCTAAGGCGTCAGGAAACAATCACTGTGTAAACATAACTGTTTTGGTCAAAAATCAAGCAAGGATAATGCAACCAAATCTTTTGTTGTGAGGTGTGATGCTTGAATCTATGAACAATTGTATGAACAACTTGCAAATCAAATAAAGAAATGATACAAGGATTTATACGAGGAAAAAGCCCTTGATCAAGAGTTGATCTCCGGCATAAAAAACCTCGGGTGATGGAAACTACCGATCACCAACTAAGATTAAACAGAAAAATGTTACAACTCGAGATGATAACAAGCTTGTTACAAGGATCACTGGTGTGTAAAAGTGTTAAAGTGTATGAAATCGCCAAGTAAACTGCCGAGAGCTGTTCGAGAGTGTGTGTTTGCCAAAATTAGCTAAGTGTTCTAACTCAAGCTTGTTATCCCCTATTTAAAATTAGAAATAACTAAACTAACTAACTATCCGCTAATCACGCTGGCTTCCCACGATCTCCATAACGTTCACAAGGGCCAAGCACGTGCGGAATATTGAGGGAATATGCTCCACGAATATAGGCAAGACCAAGTCCATGCACATACTCCTGCAAAACAAGCTTACGCATAATGAAGACAATCGTTATTATAAGGATAACAATAAGGATCCTGAATCCTGATCCTGCAACACCTACTGAGGATCCTTAATTCAAACAGAATTCATGATCCTGGCAGTACATGAGGATCCATGATCCTTAGGATTGGAAAATCCTCCCCTAACAATTGCCCCCAAAATATAAGGAGTAAAGTGTAAATTAGCGAGTTATATTTTTTGATCTTATCTGCAACTAACTAACGGATATATAGCCGTTACAATCTAACTAGCCGTTGCAAATTATACATCATTGAAGCGACGTCCCTGCAGAATCATCATTATATATAGGTTAGAGATAAGGACTAATGTGCATTTAAATTCGGGCAATACTCCCTTTAAATCCTCATTCGAAGATCAAACAGGTACTTCTCTTTCCTTTCTCTCTTCACCTTCTTTTTATGTTCCTTCTTTCTTTACCATCATCCATGACCAAGATGGTGTTAAGATCTTCACCGGCTAAGGATCACCAAAAGGATAGCCCTCTAAAGAGCCAAGGAATCATCAAAGATTCTCCGAAGGAACGCTGTTGCTTTACTGATCCTGAGATCGACATAATTCGTCATTGCTTTCCGGCGAACACTGTTTTCAAACCTTTTGACCCTACCGCCTTGAGTGACTTCTTTTCTGCAACTTGGGTTGCTTTTCCGGCCACCCCATTCCTGATAGGATACTCCTATCCTTTCCCTGCTTTCACCGAATCCTTCTTTTCCCTCACCGGCATGTGCTATGTTCAGGCAATGCCTATGATGTGGAGGGTTTTACATACCTTAGAGAGAATCATCGAGCAAGAAGGCATAGAGTTGGGGATGTCGGAACTTGCTGAACTGTACAACCTTGTGAGCCATGGTTCACACCGATTTTTATTCAAACACAAACCCGGTGAAGAACACCCAATCCTCAAGACCACCAAAAATGACACCAACTGGAAGAAGCGTTTCTTCTTCGTTAGGAGGGATTCTATCCCGGATGGGAAGGATCTCCCCTTAAAGTGGACCACTCATGGTAGGATAGAGGATCCTTATAGAAGGATCATAGGATAACCCTATTTCTGCTGAGGATCACTATCCCCTTTTTGTATCTTTTGTGCAGCTATCTCTGTTTCTCATATTATTCCATCACCTGCAACCAAAGAGAGGATCACCGCTTTCTGGAATCTTCATCCTGTAGCAAGATCATTTCAAGCAAACACCAAGGATTCTCAAGAAGTATCCTCAGGCTCAGTCACAATGTCAAGTAAGTATCCGAGTTTGTATATAATTAAATGTTTAAATGAAAATAAAACAGGAATACTTATCTGTTGTTTTGGATTGGTAGGCGCTGGAAAATCCTCAAGGTCAGCCACTCGCTTCAGTGTCAGTGATCTTGACACTGTCACTGCCCGCTCCGGGAAGAAGAAAACTGCTGCCAGCCCCATCGTTCCAGTGCCAAAGCCCACTACCTCCAAGGGTAAAGGAGGAAAGAAAAGGAAGGCTACCGAGGCTGATGACCTGGAAGGCTTGCCTCTTATCCGCCACCAGTTTCTGGAATACTTTGCCGATGTAAGGATCACCAACCTTGCTTCATTATCCTGCCCACTTGAGGATCACGGATCCTGAACTTTACCTTGTCTTTTTTGCAGAAATTCTCTGAGATCGAAATGATGTTTGATGCATATAATGAAGAAGCTGAGCAAAAGCATCTGGAGTTCCAAAAGATCTTCCTGGCCAAGGATCAAACCATTTCCTCCCTCGAGAAAAATCTCGCTCCGGCAAAGCAGCAGGTGGTCATGGCCTAGATAAATGCTGATCATGAGAAGCATGAGGTGCTGGAGGATGCTAAAGTATCTGCTGCCATCACCATGTACAAAATCAAGCTGCAAATGGCCAAGGAGGCTGAGGATCCTGACTTCGACAGGACCACTTGGGACAAGGAGGGCTGGAAGGCGAGGCTGGCTGAGCTAGATAATGAGGAGGAGGCTATCGAGGTTTTGGCGATTGAGGCAAGTGGCAGCGGGAAGGATCAAGCTGGTGGTGATGATGCTGGTGGTGATGCAGCCAAGGTGTAAGCTGTAGAAATGGGCGATGATGGACATTTCTAGACGCGGCCGGAGCCCATTTTTTAGGATTTGGTAGTGGTTTTTTGGTTATGATGTTTTTATTTCAAACAATGATGGTCTGTAATAACTAAACAATAGCTATTAGGGTTGAGGATCATGGATCCTTTGAATAATAGGTAGGATAATAGGTGGTGGAGGGATCCTCTGTTTGGGGGATGAAACCACTTGTTATCATGCCATCTTTTATTTCCTGCACTCTTAAGACTTGTTAACAATGGACACCCTTTGCCAACCCAAGTGGACGGGCCACATATTGCTGGTAGAAACTTGGGTTAGCAATTTTGACAACCTTTAAAGGTTTAACATTTTGTGAATAAATAAAACTTTAATCTTTTGGCTATTTCTTGTGTTGTTATTCTTGTTAATTCTTCATTTTTCAACTGTTGTTATATACTTTCTTTGAATTCATAAGTAAAGAATAAAGGTTTAATAAATCATGTCAAAAAGTTTTAGGATATGATCAAGGATCAAATATCCTATAATCGATAAATTCAAAAAAAGTAGTATAGTTTAAGGATCATAAATCCTGTTGTCAAATGATAAGGGTCACTTATATAAACAATGAATAAAATTAAAGTAATTAAGGATCATACCTGAGAATCCAAGTTAGGATCCTAAATCTTTAACGTCTACAATCAGGATAATCAAAAGACAAACCTTAGTAAATGGTAAGGATCAAGGATCCTTGGCTGTTTGACTTCAAAAACCTGAAATGGAACATAACTTGGGACTAAGCCAATATAAGAGAAGAGTTAGCAACTGGGGAAAAGCCCAACAATTCTGGGGACAAGCCCAATATACTGGGGACAAGCCCAAAAAACTAGGGACAAGCCCAAAAAACTGGGGACTAGCCCAAAAAACTAGGGACAAGCCCAAAGGATCTTGTGTAAACTGGAGTATGGCCCTCACTGGTGACTATCCAAACTTAGTGACATGAAGATCCCGGATACAGCCAGTACAATGAAATTGTCAGCCCCTAAAGCGGGTACTGGTCCCATTGCCATGAATTGTACCAGGATCATCGTGCGCTGCTGGCGATACTAGGGACAGGCCTAAATAACTGGGGTCAAGCCCAAATAGCTGGGGTCAAGCCCAAATAACTGGAGACTTTTGTGGATACTCAATCCTTCGTTAAGGATACATGAACCTTCTGCAAAACTCAGAATCAAGTGAAAGGAGGATAAAGGATCCAGGATCCTTTTCCTTGTATATAGGATAATTAAAGAATGAAATAGTTTGAGATTAGATCATTACCAAAATGAGGATCATCCATCCTCTAAGGATCCTTCAAGGATGTGGATCATGAATATTGCTAAGGATCATGAACCCTTATCACATGAAGTATTTCTTCAAGTGGACAACATTCCAAGCTCTTGGTAGCAAATCACCTTCCATTGTTAACAGTCGATATGCCCCCTTTCCAGCCTCAGCTTCAATCAAGTAGGGGCCTTCCCACTTTGGTGCCAATTTTCCATCAGCAGGATTTGTGGTATTCTGAAATGCTTTCCTTAATACCATATCACCAACTTGGAACTTCCTGATCCTGACATTCTTATTATAGGCTCCAGCCATCCTTTGTTGATAACTAGCCATCCTTATCCTTGCTAAATCCCTAAGTTCTTCTATAGTATCTAAGTCTTGAACCAAGTTTTCAGCATTCTCTTCAGGATCACGGATGCTTGTTCTTGCAGTAGGAACCACCATCTCTGTAGGGATCACTGATTCTGCTCCAAATACCAAAGAAAATGGAGTTTGACCAATAGCATTTTTGGGAGTTGTCCTATCAGCCCATAATACATAAGGTAGTTCTTCTGCCCACTTTCCTTTCTTGGATCCAAGCTTCTTCTTCAAATTGTTGATGATGATCTTGTTAGATGATTCTGCCTGACCATTAGCTTGTGGGTGGACTGGTGTTGATGTTATCATCTTAATCCCCCAGCTGTCACAAAAGTTAGTAGTTCTAGTCCCAATAAATTGGGATCCATTATCACAAACAATTTCAGAAGGAATACCAAATCTAGTAATAATATTTCTTTTAATAAAGGATATCACTTCCTTTTCTCTGACTTGAGCAAAGGCTTCAGCCTCTATCCACTTGGAGAAGTAATCAGTCATAGCAAGCATGAATACTTTTCCACCAGGTGCCTTAGGAAGCTTACCAACTATATCCATTCCCCATCTCATAAATGGCCAAGAAGAGGATATAGGATGTAAGAGCTCTGCTAGTTGGTGAAGGATATTACTATGTCTCTGACAAGGATCACACTTTCTGGCATAATCCACGGCATCCTTCTTCATAGTAGGCCAATAGTATCCTGTCCTCAGGATCCTTGAGAATAATGCCCTGCCCCCAGTGTGGTTTCCACAATCTCCTTCATGAAAATCCTTTAGGACTTCTTGGATTTCAGGATCCTCAATGCATCTTAGATATGGTCCTGCAAGAGATCGTTTATATAACATGTTATTCAATATTGTAAATTGAGATACCTTAATTTTGAAAGCCCTGGGGTTTTCTCCTGTAGGAATATCTCCATGTTGGATATATCTTTTGATTGGAAGGATCCATGATCCTGAATGAGATTGTGTATCATCACTAGGGATGATTGTAGAATCCTCTCCTATCTCCATGGCTACATGATCCTCAACAGCGGGGGTTAGGATGTGGATAATAGGGATCCTGATATCATCTGGAATCTTTAAGGATGATCCTAGATTGGCCAATGCATCAGCTTCTGCATTCTCTTCCCTTGGTACCTGTGTCAAACTAAAGGAAACTAAAGAGAGTGTCAATTCTTTGACTATCTCTAAATATTTGATTAGCTTTTCACCTTTAACAGCATAGGATCCATTAAAGTGATTAGTAATTAACAATGAATCTACATGTACCTCAAGATACCTGATCCTCATATGCTTGGCAATTTGCAAACCAGCTATCAAGGCTTCATACTCAGCCTCATTGTTAGTAGTTTGAAACTCACAAGCTATGGAGTGGGGTATTATGTCCCCCTGTTGCGATTTTAGTAGTATTCCAAGTCATGTTCCTTTGACATTAGAAGCTCCACCAGTGAAGAGTATCCAAGGATCCTTAGTTTCTTCCAGCTGTTGGACTTCTAACTCAGCTTCCTTTTGCAAGTCACTGCTAAAATCTGCCACAAAGTCAGCTAAGGCTTGGGATTTGATGGCAGTCCTTGGTTCATATCTTATATCATAAGCACTAAGCTTCACTACCCACTTAGCCATCCTTCCTGACATTTCAGGTTTCCTGAGAACATTCTTAATTGGAAAATTAGTCTTGACAATAATGGCATGAGTCTCAAAATAATGTCTTAATTTAGTAGATGCCATAATCAAAGTAAGGATAAGTTTCTCTAAATGTGAATACCTGGATTCAGCATCAAGCAAACTCTTACTTACATAATAGACAGGATGTTGTGTACCTTCATGATCCTTAACAAGGACCGCACTTACTGCTTTAGAGGATACCGCTAGATATAAGGATAATATATCCCCTTTTTCTGCTTTCATCAAGGCAGGAGCTGAGGATAGGTAATCCTTAAGGGCTTTGAGAGCATTTTCATGCTTTTCAGTCCACTCAAATTTCTTGTTCTTTCTCAAAATGTCATAGAATTCCTTGCACTTTTCTGATGACTTGGATATAAACCTGTTCAAGGCCGCGATCCTCCTTGTTAACCTTTGCACATCCTTGGCATTGGCAGGAGATTTGATATTCACAATAGCCCTAATTTGCTCTGGACTTGCTTCAATGCCTCTTTTTGTTACCATGTATCCTAGGAATTTTCCTGCTTTAACACCAAAGTGACACTTGGAAGGATTTAGTTTCATATTAAATTTATCAAGGATATCGAATGCTTCCTCCAAGTCTCTAAGGTGATCCTCAGCTTTCTTTGACTTAACCACCATGTCGTCTATATAGACTTCCATAGTGTGTCCAATTTGTTCCTTGAACATCATATTGACTGGCCTTTGATAAGTAGCACCTGCATTCCTTAGTCCAAATGGCATAGCAATATAACAATATATACCAGTTGGGGTCATAAAGGTTGTATCCTCTTAATCAGATGGTTCCATCTGAATCTGTTGAAATCCAGATGAAGCATCCATAAAAGTCAACAACTCATGACCCGCGGTAGCATCCACCATGGAGTCAATATGGGGTAATGGGAAAGGATCCTTGGGACATGCCTTGTTTAAATCAGTAAAATCGACACATACCCTCCACTTTCCATTTTTCTTTTGAACAACAACCACATTAGCTCACCACCTTGGATACTTAACCTCTCTTATCATACCTGCCCGGAGTAGTTTATCTACCTCTTCCAGGATAATAGCATTCCTCTCAGGTGCAAACTTCCTCCTTTTTTGATTGGCTTGAATGACCTGTCAATGCCAAGTTTATGAGTAATTATATCTTTAGATATACCTGTCATGTCTTCATGCTTCCAGGCAAAGGTACTTTTTCTCCTTTTAAGGAAGGATACTAGATCATGATCAATGTTGCTGAGGATCCATGATCCTATGAAGATTATGGATTCAGGATCATGAGGATCCATAAGGATTTCTTTCACATCCTGTTCTCTTGCCTCCAAGACATCTCTTGGAGGATGCTTTAATTGCTATTGCTCCCTTGGTCTTGAGGTTGGCTTCATTGATGACGTGTAGCAATTCTTAGCTTCTTGTTGATCACTCTCAATTTTCACCACTCCCCATGGACTAGGAAGCTTTACACATTGATGATAGGTAGATGGGACTGCCTTCATGTCATGTATCCATGGCCTTCCAAGGATAACGTTACAACAGGATAAGCAATCTATAACACAAAATTTTTTATAAGAATGGAGTCCTTCAATATAGATATGGAGTTTGATGTCCCCCAATGTATTGTTGGTTTCTCCGCTGAATCCCACAAGAACTGAGGATCTTGGGACAATATCTGATTCAGGAATGTTCATTTTCTTGAGGACATCAAGCTGAATGATGTTCACCGAGCTTCCTCCATCGATTAGGATCCTGCGAACAAAATGGTTAGAAATAAACAGAGTAATAACAAGACCATCATGATGAGGATCCTGAACATCAACACGATCATCCTCATCAAAAGTTATAACTTTCTCCTGTGTAACAGTAGAGGTCCGGATGGGTCTATCTCCATTATCCATCTTGGTCTCCTTGGCATGTCTTTTGGCTACTGAAAAGGAAGTACCACAAATGTCTGATCCACCGGATATGAAGTTTATAACTTGTGCATCTGCTGGAGGAGCAGGAGCTCTTTCTGGGATCCTCTCAGGATCCTGGGTCCTTGACTTCTTTCTTCCCAAAAGTTCCTTCAAGTGCCCCTTGCTTAACAAATAACCAATCTCTTTTCTCAGCGCAATACACTCTTCAGTGAGATGCCCGAAATCCTCGTGATATGCACACCATTTGGACTTGTCCTTTGTTGCGGCTGGTTTAACACTTTTCCTTGGCCATCTTGCTTTCTCACCTAGATTCTGCTTCGCAAGAATTAGTTCATTGTTATCAACAGAAAAACAGTACTCAGAAATTGGAGGATAATCCTCATCATCCTCTTCTTGTTCTACTGCATGCACATTCTGGTTATCAGACTTGTTGTAGGACTTGAACTTGTTATTCTTAAAGTAGTATCCTTGCTTTTCCTGCTTGGAGGATCCCGCCAGTCTTTCTTGGATCCTTTTATCATCCTCTAATCGGATGAATCTAAGGGCCCTGGTTCTCACTTCATCAAGGTTCCTGCAAGGGGTCATGACAAGATCATCATAGAACAATGAATCCCTAAGTAAACCCATTTTAAAGGCTTCCACAGCCGTAGCTATATCCAGGTTAGGGATATCTAAGGATTCTTTACTAAACTTAGTGATGTAATCTCTAAGTGATTCATTTTGACCTTGTGTTGCCCTATATAGATCACTAGTTAAACGTTCAAATTTTCTGCTACATGAGAATTGACTATTAAACAGATTAACTAGATTAGCAAATGAAGTAATAGAGTAAGGGGGAAGACTTAGCAGCCATTTAAGAGCAGATCCTGTGAGTGTGGATCCGAAACCCTTGCATAGACATGCTTCTTTTAACCTCTCTGGGATGGGGTTGATCTCCATCCTTTCTCTATATTGAGCTACATGTTCTTCTGGATCCGTTGAACCATCATACAGCTTCATAGTTGGTATCTAGAACCTTTTGGGTATCTCAGCATCACAAATAGGTGGTGCAAAACAAGATATCCTATGGCTGCCATCTGCGATTTCAGGAATGAGCTTGACCACCCCTGGAACGCTAGATATCATATCCTTCAGTTTCTGTAATTCCCTAGCCATAGCTTGATTGATACCTGTATCCTGCATAGAGCCATGGTTAGTGTTGTAAGAATTATTAAAAGTGTTACCTCCCAGAGGATTCAAGTTTGGAATTCCGGATGTGAATCCATATTGACGGGATTCTGGTATGATTGAAGGACCAGAAGAGGCAATGGTCTGCATTGGAATGAAGTCTCCTTGATGAACATCTGTGCTTGAGGGTTGTACACTTCTTAAGAATCCTTGATCCTGAAAGATGTTGGATCCTTGAACCTGGAAGGAGGATCCTTGAACCTGAGAGGATCCTAGAACCTGAGAGGATCCTTGGACCTGAGAGGATCCTTGGACCTGAGAGGATCCTTGAACTGTGTGCATCCCCAAATATCCTCCTGAGCTGACGAAGGATCCCTAGTGCTGGAAAGAGGATCCCGAAGGCTGAAAATAGGATCCTGAAGGCTGGAAGTGAGACCCAAAAGCCTGACTCATAGTTGTTATTCCATAACGCCTTCCCAATGGTTCAGTTTGGTACTGGATATCCGGAGCTGCAGATTACTGGGCAATTATAGCTGGAGTGGCGAAATCCAGTGACCTTGGTATCAGAGGAGAGTGATCCTCCCCCAATCTCTTCTGTTTCTTGATTTCACCAATTTCCTGGAGGATCCTTTCGTTGGTTTTGTCCTGCTCTTGTATGTGATCCCTCATCTGCAAAATCAAAGTAAAAAAGATCACTAGTAGTAGGATTAGAAGAAACATAAGAAGTTGGTGGTTTTGGAAAAATGGGGCTTGGTCTCTTTGCAGCATTTTCAGCATTCTTCTGAGATTCAGAAGGTGGTGGAGGCAAAGGTGGAACGCCCTGTGAAGAACTCATTGCCGGCCTTGAACTTGAAGTGCTCTTTGCTGAAGAAGCCATCTGCTTGGTTGTAATGAACCGAAATGATCACAAAAACAAGAATTTCTCAGGAATGAAGCACCAATTGCCCCACGGTGGGCGCCAAACTATTTTGGCCAAAAATCAAGCAAGGATAATGCAACCAAATCTTTTGTTGTGAGGTGTGATGCTTGAATCTATGAACAATTGTATGAACAACTTGCAAATCAAATAAAGAAATAACACAAGCATTTATACGAGGAAAAAGCCCTTGATCAAGAGTTGATCTCCGGCATAAAAAACCTCGGGTGATGGAAACTACCTATCACCAACTAAGATTAAACAGAAAAATGTTACAACTCGGGATGATAACAAGCTTGTTACAAGGATCACTAGTGTGTAAAAGTGTTAAAGTGTATGAAATAGCCAAGTAAACTGCCGAGAGCTGTTCGAGAGTGTGTGTTTGCCAAAATTAGCTAAGTGTTCTAACTCAAGCTTGTTATCCCCTATTTAAAATTAGAAATAACTAAACTAACTAACTATCCGCTAATCACGCTGGCTTCCCACGATCTCCATAACGTTCACAAGGGCCAAGCACGTGCGGAATATTGAGGGAATATGCTCCACGAATATAGGCAAGACCAAGTCCATGCACTTACTCCTGCAAAACAAGCTTACGCATAATGAAGACAATCGTTAGTATAAGGATAACAATAAGGATCCTGAATCCTGATCCTGCAACACCTACTGAGGATCCTTAATTCAAACAGAATTCATGATCCTGGCAGTACATGAGGATCTATGATCCTTAGGATTGGAAAATCCTCCCCTAACAATAACATACAAGCATTCATCGAGTAACATGTATAACATGCAGTAACGGTCCGCGTATAAAAGTGTTTGCGTTGTGTGATCGATGTGATTTAGAATAAGTAACCTATGTAACACCCAAAAGTGCGTAAAGCAAAAAGGGATCGAGTATACTCACAGATAGTGCTTAATAACTTAAACACTCTCTTGGATTGAAGGGAGCGCTAAGGGATTAGCCTGAACAGTTAATGATAGCATGAGCGAAGGACGGCGCGTAAAACGGTGCAAGTGATCAAAGTGACGAATGGTCATCCGATCGGATGACAATCCGAACGGATGGTCAATCGATCGGATGTCAATCCGTTCGGATGGCCATTCGGTCAGATTAACATTCGTTTGAGATGGACGTGCTTGTGTATGATGTGTAACACCCCGTGTTTCGAAAGTCAAAGTCAAGATTGAAGCCAAAAGAAGAAAAGATTGCTAATTGCGATCTGTCACTCCTTGCTCAACTACTGTTTTGACTTCTTTAACTTGTAATCGAATCTATTATGTATTTGTTTTAGTTGTATTATGTGGAGTATCTATTAATAATCGAGGTTTAATCGTATATTAATCGCTGATCGACTTATCGCTAATCGCTATCGCATTCGTAACTCGAATTACGTATTCTGGATACTGTTTTACGTGTGTGTGTGTTAGTTATGTGTTACTTGTGCATGTTATGTTTATGTTGAGGTGTTAATCGCAATCGCAATTCTATCGCATCGCAATCAAATCGCAAATGCTAAACGCCAGTTATTTATAGTGATTGTATGTTAGATATAGTAGTTAGGTTATTTGTGTAACTAATGAGTAATATCATCGCATCGCTCGCTCAAATCGCATCGCAACACTCAACACGCGAAACAAAACGACAAAACTCATCACGCCGGACACCTGGATCGAGTGGCCAACCGATCGAGTGGCCATCCGATCGAGTTACCACCCGATCGGACCGCCACCCGATCGGACTGCCATCCGATCGGTGACCTACTCAACACTTATGCACTTTCCATTTTGGGAAACCCTATAAATACCCTCCTGTCACATCATTTGTGATGTGACAGCTCCTCACTCGAACCAGCCGCACTCAAGCTCTCATTTCTCTCGATTTCTCGCGATTCTTGTAAGTTTTCAACCTAAATCTTGTACTTCTATGAACTTCACGCACTTCTTCATCTTTTTCACCTTTGAATCTTAACTTTTAACCGTGAAATCACTGGATTTGAGGTGTTCTAGGGTGATGTCATCATGGAGTTCTTATGAACTTCAAGATTTGGCTTCATTCCACCAAGAACAACTTAGATCTGAAGGATTTCCACATGAATAATCAATGTTTTCGCATAGATCTACACATATTCATGGTTAAAAGGATTGAAAGAAGGTTTTCCAACATTCTTTCAACTCTTTTACACTCAATGCACTCAAAACCGATAGAATCGGAGCTCGTTCTAATCTTCTACTCTTTCTTAGTGATGGGTTAGTTTAAGATCTGAATTCTATCCAAGAGACAGCTGATGTCGGGTTGAACATGAACAACCGTCCCGAACCATGAACTGGTCGGACTAGGGTGGTTCCTGTTCGATCGGATCACTTAGGTCCTGATGGGGTTCCTGTCGTTTAGCACGTTATCACATCGTCTTGATCAATACTGCAAAACTTCAAAATAATCAAGTGTCAAAGACGATCAGGCCGTTGGGACGGATTGCCGTTCGATCGGATTGCCATCCGATCGGACAGCCATCCGATCGGCTTACACTTGGTTCCACACTTAACTTTTATTTATACTTTCAAGGTTTCTGAATGTCAAACGGATTACCGTCCGATCGGATTGCCATCCGATCGAACTACCATCCGACCATGTGACGTTTGGAACTTTAAATACTTAAACAAATTTTCAACATGATTCAATGACCAACGGATTGCCATCCGATCGAGTGACAATCCTGCTGTGAACTTGTTCTCACTAAGTGTCCTGCCAATCAGATCGCTATCCGATCGGACTGCCATCCGATCGATCGACCTGAAGGGTAGAGATACTTCTCTATTTTAAAAATGCTACAACGAAAACTTCAAAGCCATCATACACAAACACATCCTTACCAAACAAGATGTCAATCCAATCAAATGGCCATCCGATCGGATGACCATCCGACGGATTGACATCCGATCGACTGGTCATCCGATCGGATTACCATCTGACACTTGGTACTTTGCACCGTTTAACGCGCCGCTTATCGTTTATGCTATCGTTAACTGTTCAGGCTAATCTCTCTCAGCGCTCCCTTCAATCCAAGAGAGTGTTTACTTGTTAAACACAATCTGTGAGTGTACTCGATCCCTTTTTGCTTTATGCACTTTTGTGTGTTACATACGTTACTTATTCTAAATCACAACGATCGCACAACGCAAACACTATTTATACGTTGACCGTTAATGCATGTTATACGTGACTCGATGAATGCCTGTTTGTTATGTTTACACATTGATTGTTGTTTACCTGCCTTAGCAACGATAGTACTATAGTTTGGACTCAGCACCTGTTCACTCAGGGGTTGTTAAGGACAATACTTCACGTGTTCACAGTGGCGGACATGTGATGCGCACTCGCTACTCGCAGTCATTGGTATTGATAGGTTCTTTGTCGATAACTTACATGCTTCATAATATACGTTGTACATGTTGGTTATGCGTAAACAATTTCGAACTCTATTATATTATCAAACTTGTATGCTCACCTTTACACTGTGTGTATTGACCTATTTTTTAACGTATTAGGTGCTTAAGATGCTAGGATGCGTGCTTGCTACTTGATGGAATTGAGCTTATGAGAGTCTAGAAACCTACGAACAATATATTTATTTGAAACCTGAGTTGTTGGAACAGAAAAATTTGTCTTTGATTTGTCAGTAATAACTATGCTACTTGTTATGTCATGGTATGGGACGTGATGTTTAAATAATTAGTAACCGTAGTTGTTAAGGAAACTCCTGGACAATCTGTTTCGCTCAGTGCCATGCCCTGATGTTTCCGTCATTGGTTGGGGTGTGACATGATGTGACTTTGAAGTTTTCGTTGTAGCATTTTGAAAACAAAGAAGTATCTCTACCTTTCAGTTCGCTCGATCGAACGGCCGTTCAATCGGATGGCAATCCGTCGGTTAGACATTCTCAGAGAACAAGTTCACAGCAGGATGGTCATTCGATCAGATGGTCTTCCGATCGGATGGCAATCCGTTAGAACTGGTGATCTTTGAAAATTATGGAAAATGTTAAGTGTGGAAACCAAGTGCAATCCGATCGAATTGTTGTTCGATCGGATGGCAATCCGATCGGACGGCAATCCGTCCCACAATCTGATCGTTTTGAAACTTGTTAAGTTTTGAAAGTTTTGCAGTTTGATTGAGACGGTATGACTACATATTGAACAACAGGAACCCCATCAGACACAGGTTATCCGATCGAACCGGAATCACCCCAATCCGATCAGTTAACTGTTCGTGACGGATGTTCATGCTCAACCGAAATCGGTTATCTCATTGATAGGAATCAGATCTCAAACCGACACATTACTAGGGAAGAGTGAAAGGCCTGAACGAGCTCTGATTCTATCGGTTTTGAGTGCATTGAGCGTAAAAGAGTTTAAAGAAAGTTACAAAACCATCCTTCAATCCTTTTAACCTTGAAAATGTTTAGATCTAGATGAAAATAGTGTTAACTCATGTGGAAATCATGTAGATCTGAGTTGTTCTTGGTGGAATGAGGCCAAAGCTTGAAGTTCATAAGAACTCCATGATGACATCACCCTAGAACACCTCAAATCCGCTGATTTCACGGTTAAAAGTTAAGATTCAAAGGTGAAAATGGTGGAGAAGTGCGTTTAGTTCATAGAAGTACAAGATTTGAGTGGAAAACTTACAAGAATAGCGAGAAATCGAGAGAAAAGAGGGCTTGAGCATGCTGTTCAAACGAGAGAGCTGTCACATCACTTTGGTGATGTGGCAGGGGGTATTTATAGGTTTCCAAAGAGGATGGCACATGGAATGGATCGGATGGCACCTCGATCGGATGGCCATTCGATCGATTGGCTCCGACGAGTTGCGTTTCGATGTTTCGTTTCGCGTGTTGAGTGTTGCGATGCGTTTCGAGTGAGCGATGCAATAATATTACCCATTAGTTACACAAATAACCTAACGACTATATCTATCATACAATCACTATAAATAACTTGCGTTTAGCGTTTGCGATTAGCTTGCGTTGCGATAGAATTGCGATTGCGTTTGCGATTAATCACCTCAACATTAACATAACATGCATAAGTAACACATAATAGCACACACACGTAAAACAATATCCAGAACACATAATTCGGGTTGCGATAGCGATGCGATTAGCGATTAATATTGTGATTAAACCTCGATTTGTTATAGATACTCCACATAATACAACTAAAGCAAACAAATAATAGAATTCGATTATAAGTCAAGAAGCACAGCCAGTAGTTAAGCAAGGAATGACAGATCGCAATTAGCAATCTTTTCTTCCTTTGACTTTGACTTTGACTTCAAAAAGTCGGGTTGTTACATGCTTGTGGTGTTGACAACTCAGCTCAAACACCATTTCTTTATTATATTAGGAATATATTACAGATTTACATACACAAGGTGGGAGTTGGCTACAAAGTCCATTTTTAGTACAAAGTGTAAAAAGTAATAAAACACCATAATGTCAACCATAAAACACACTCAAAACCCAAAAATAACAAAGTTAAGATTACTAAGACGCCATATTTGTAGGTTTTGTGTTGTATTTTAGATGATAAGACTTTGATTATCGAATGACTAACATTAGTGTGTTTTATGTTGATTATATCATGTTGTGTTTTATATTCATAGTTCTACGATGGTGTGTTTGAAGTTTTTATGGACCGTTAGGGTTTGGATATTGTGTTTTAGTGATCTTCACTCTGTTATTTGTGGGTTTTGAGTATGTTTTATGGCTGAAATTGTGGTGTTTTATAATTTTGTACATTTTGTAGCCGAACTCCACCCTACATACACATAGCCTAGATAAATATATGTAATTTAACTTACATATAAGCTACATATTTGTATGTTACATAAAAACATAAAATTTTCATGTTTTGTTTTGAATTCTAATGTGAGAAAGAATAAATCTTACATTTGTAATATTTTCATTACTTTTTAGCTTTTAGGATTGAAAAAATTATGATTTGTTTTGTTCTACCTAGGTATTATCTCTCGATTTTGTGACATCCTAGGCTATTAAGGCTAACATCACTAAAAACTAATTTAGAACTAAGGGTAATTTCATCATTTTACATCTTAGTATCTAACCTTGTTACTTTTGATAAATCACATGGACTTATTGTGTAATTTTTTTTGAACGGCAAGGAACGACGTGCCAACCACCGTGACACCTGGCGTGTGGCCAAGGTCAACTACTCGACCGCCGCCAGCCCCTTGGCTCTCCCCAGATGCGCGGAAACCCGACCTCCACCCGCCCGAAGGCACGACAGTGAATTAATCGATAAAACATCGTCTCCCATCCAAGTCGAACCGGCGCCACCCGTATTCGCTCTTCACCTGGATGTCGCAGAAAATAATGAGGAGAGTGTGAATCGAACCTTGGTCACAAGGAAACCCAATTCTTTCCCAACCACTCTACCACTACCTCATTGGCGACTTATCGTGTAATTAACTCTTATCATTTAATACATAGACTTTCTTTTATTATATAACTACATTTTTCTTAACTAATTAACTAATTTTTGAAATTGTGAGTTTGGCTCAATTTCACACAACGAAACGTAGATAAAAAAACACATTGTGAGTTCGGCTCAGTTTTACATATCGAAACATAGATAAAAATATGTCTTGACATAGATAAAATCTTTTAGTATATATAGCTTTTCACATAGCGAGACGCAGATAAAATATGTTGTGACGTACGTAAAATCTTTTAGATTATATAGATTTTATCACAACAAAACGTAGATAAAAATATGTCGTGGCGTAGGTAAATCTTTTAGAATATATAGTTTTTCACACAACGAAATGTAGATAAAAATACGTAGTGAGTTTGGGTCGGTTTCACACAACGGAACGTACATAAAAGATACGTCGTGACGTAAATAAAATCTCTTAAAATATATAACTTTTCACACAACGAAATGTAGATAGAAAAATACATCGTGAGTTTGGTGAAAACATAGATAAAAATATATGTCGTGATGTAGATAAAATCTTCTGCAATATATAACTTTTAAAACATAGATAAAAACATATGTCGTGAGTTCGACTTAATTACACACAACAAAATACATATGTTAAAATAATCGCGACCCTGATAAAATCTTTTAGAATATACAAGTTTCACACAACGAAATGTAGATAAAAATATGTCGCGAGTTAGGCTCAGTTTCAAACAACGAAATATAGATAAAATCTTTTAGAATAAATAACCTTTCACATAATGACGCATAGATAAAAAATATGTCGTGAGTTCGGCTCGATTTCACACAATGAAAAGTAGATTAAAAAATATGTTGCGAGTTTGGCTCAGTATCAATATGTCATGAGTTCTGATCGGTTTCACACAACAAAACGTATATAAAAAACACGACGTTACATAGATGAATTTTTAGAATACATAATTTCTCTAACCATTTCAAATTTTATTTAATTAAATAGTTAAAATAACAGTTAGAAAATAAAAGAAAAATAAAAATTATGTTTTTAATGATAACAGTTAATTACACGATCAGTGGGTATCAAGATGTGAAATGATGAAATTACCCTTAGTTCTCAGTCAGTTTTTAACTAGAGTTAGCCTTAATACTCTATGATGTTACAAAATCAAAAGTTAATACCTCATATTGTTACTTCAAGCTATTAGTACTCAACCTTGTTACTTTTCACAAACCACAAGGACTAATCGTGTAGTTAACTCGTAAAAGAAATGAATTTGTTGCAAGAATGCCGACGGATAAACACAACTGTGATAGTTGTTTGTTTAGTGAGGAAAGAGATGACAATGTAGAATTGAATCCTAATGATGTTAAAAGTGTGAAATTATAATAATGACAATGACAATAAGAATAACAGTGTAACTATGAGAAAGACCTTTGAGAAAGTTAGGAAGAGAAACACTTTGGAAAAGAGGGATATTGGTCCCGGTTTTAATTAGTGGAGATAAGATAAGATATAGCAGGAATGAAATTTAGATTAGATAAGACGAGTTTTAAGGACTCGTGCGTTGCGATGAGACTGTTAAACCAAAAAAATAGACGTTAATATGTTGAACCACGTATACACGTTATAGAGTGTTAACTCGCTAAATTTAGACTTTGAATGATAAAGAATAATTTATTTTGTTTGAGCTAAAAAAATGTTTTTAACTCTGATGTCAAACTAAATAACAATCACACAGTTATACATGTATTGCAATTGTAAATATTAAATTAAAATAATAATAAAATGACAAATTCTTGAACAACTAAATTGAGAGAGTTGAGAAGTCAGTATGGTGTTATTCACTTATTCTTAAACAAATAAATTTTGAGAGGGTTAAGGGAGGACGGTATGGATTCGGTGACCCCATTCGGGGATGGCTTTCACCGCACGGTGAATGATTTCCGGTAATTCAGTGAGTGGGGATCGGTGAGTGTGGAGGGTTGATTTCGGTGTATAGTCACCGATGAGAGGAGAGAGGAGAGGAGAGGAGAGGAGAGAGGAGAGATACAACCAATCAAGTTTTTTTTTTAATTGAGGGGTGTTTGAACTATATCTAGTGATTGAGTGTAAAATGAGGAGTAGAATGGGGAGTTGACATGGCATGCTATTATTGGGTAGAGAATGACTCAAACACCCTAGAGTGATTGAACCATACCCTCCACCCTAAAATGGGTGGTGTTGTACCACAGTTAAACCAATTAAAAGAAAGCATATCGGGATTAAACCAATCAAAAGAAAGTAAAATTGAATAGTGAATTGTGATTTGTGAGGGATGATCAGAGTTGGTAGTTAATAGAGGGATAACTAGTTTTCAAAATTATATCTTTTGTTCATACGGTTCAAAGAACAATTTCAAAAATTATATATTTTTTTTTGTTGGTATGAATCGAAGAACAAACTTAGTTCTACAATGCCAGTGGCGGATCCAGCCAGTTTTTTCACTGGGTTCCTTTTTCCAAATCATACAAGGTTTACACTACAAAAAAACGTTTTTTTTCCAAATCATACAAGGTTTACAATACAAAAAAACGGTTTTTTTTCCAAATCGACTGGGTTCCTGAGAACCCGTAAGAAGGCTCTAAATCCGCCCCTGTACAATGCTAATCCTAGGCCATACTAAGACTACTAATCTATTGTATAGTTTAAGACTCTTTAGAACTCTCACAATGCTCAACTCATCTATTGCATGTGAAAGGGTATTTATATAATGTATATTTACTTAGTAATTAATGTTATAAAATCTAGATATACTATAACTGAAGATTTGATACCATATAGTGCTTGATAGATTACTTTGATTTTCCTTAATTGTAATGCTCTAAATCCTCTTTTGACACTCGAATATATCTTTAGTTCTGTTGATGCAACAAATAATAGACCAAGGCCTGTAGCGATATCTCCGGGTAAAAGGGTTCAAGGGTTTCGATTAGCCTAACGCAGGTCGTGGGGTCCCCCCACGTTTGCAAGACGTGGAGAGAGGTTCATTAGTGTTATTGTTGTTCTTCTTGAATTCTAGACTGATATGAAACCAGCCCAGAACGTAATCGTTGGAGAAGATGAATTATTTGGTGTGAAGAAGAGAAGCATAAAGCTAGTTCTCATGGGAGAAGAAGAAGAGAAGGAAGCATGAAGCTTGTTCTTGAGAGGAGAAGGAGAATCAGAGAGTTAAGATAGTTTTCAGCTGATTCTGGAGTGTCCCATATGTTTGGCATGGGCTGGAATTTATAGGGGAAGAGGTTTCTCAAAGGAGAAACCTTTAACTAATGAACCTGGCTTGCAGTGAGGGACTTACCCTTTTAGGGGTTGAACGGTTTGGACCTGCGGACAAAAGGGTGTTCTCTGTGCACATGTTCTGTCTGTGTAGAAATGGTTCACACGTTAAGTGTTGATGTGACCAGACACTGTGCTTGTCCTTTTTACTGTTCACCTGAGTTTGCGCGTTTTGAACCTCTCAACCTTTTAACCTTTTAAGCTGTTTTGTATATTAGTCATTTTATTGAGATTTGGGCTACCCCCGTCATCAGCCCCCCAAGTCAGAAGTGTTTGGGATGTAAGCTCAAATGCTTCTGACTTTTACACATTATTTTTTATTGCTTAAAGGCTTCAGGGCTTTAAGGCGTTTGAGTTTTGAGATTTGAATTTCGGAATGATAGTAGGCTTCAAGGTTTCAAGGCTTGAAGGCTTAAAGGCTTCAACTGTCTCACTCAAGAGGTAGTTGAGGATCGACCTAAAGTTTAATCCGGTGGCTCTGGGTTTTGGCAAATCGATCGGTTAGTGTCCCGTTGGTTCGATTGCTCTTTATTGCTGAGTTTTCCAACTTGCGTCATCTGTTTTCGTTCTTTATTCTGAATGTTTTAGAGTATTATCGTATGTCGTTTGGTCAGTTACACCCTTAAGGTCTTGCTAGGGTTTTACACTTTGATGTTTTGTCTCCAGCGATAGGGTATGACCCATCGTTGTTGTTGTTCAGCCGTTTCTTCTAGTTAGCAAAGAAATGCGATTGTTTTACCTTTGAAACATCTCAGGTTGCTGTGTGTTTAATTTCGTCTATGGTTACTACCCTTGGTTCTTGGAAGGACCGATTTTCCTGGATTTCTGAGTCCATTGTTCCTTTCAGGCTTGTTTGGAGGCACCCTTATGCTGTTTTGAATGAGCTTGAACCTTTCAAACACGAGATAGATGGTTGTTGAAGTTTATTAGGAGGTGTCCTTCTAGGCTTTGTCCCTTTCCCGAACATCTTTTAGTGCTGATGGATGTTAGCAGGTTGTGGGACAAGCCGGATCATGACCCTGTGCTCGTGAGAGATGATCAAGGTATGATATTTTGTATTTTCTGCTTATGTTATATTTTATTTGTTGCAGTTATGTTTGCCTTAGACTTTATCAAGAGCGATGACACATCTGATGTTGTGTTTGGAGATGCCGAGGCTACATCCGGCGAAGATGTTGTTGTTAGGGGCACTGAACATAGGTTCGAGGGTTCAGGCTATGTGAACGTTCCCAATGTCAAGGGTTTCACGAAAGTTGTTGCTTCCAAAGTCTCTACTCGTCGTTCGAGCTGTTGTTTGATAAAGACTACTGACCCACCATCGGCTTCTGAGCCGGTGGAACTAAGTAATGTCAGATGATTTAGGAGTTGGGGTTGGGGAAAATAAAAAAAGGACAAGGGACGGCCTTTGGTGGTTTGGCGGGTAAAAAGGTTGTGAGCTTGAAGGGTTCCGGGAAGGGTGGTGAAGGTTCCACCAATGTTAATCCAGGGGAGGTTTATGTGCCGGATTGGAAGGTCACAGTTGGTGACAGCTTCAAGCCTTCATCCGTTTGTGAGGATGTTCTTACCCACTTTGATTCTCCTGTTGTTCGAGGTTCTTGCTCATCTATGGGTGATGACCTGATGATTTCGAAAAATGCTAATGGGTGCTTGTAACCTTGTTGCCTTGCTTCCAGAGAGTGTATCCCGATTTCGCAAGAGGATGCGAGAATATGATGTCTTCTCGAAGAAGAGGGATGAGATGAAGGCTTCACTAGCTACTCTAAAGAAGGAGGCAGAGGGTTATGCTGGGAGGGAGAAAAGCTGATGTTGAGTATTGATGAGCTTTCTTCCCAGCACAAGACTGAGGTGGTTGAATTGGAAAAATGCTTGGAATGTTGGTGCATTAAATGTCTGCTGATTACGTCATAATCAAGTCTTGTGTTTAGTTTGTTTGAATGATCACACAATAGGGTTTAATTAGGGTTTGTATGTGTTAAACTTGAAGATTTCGCTTGAAACATCTTCAAGCGAAATCAACATATGATGATTTCGCTTCAAGCAATCTCAAGCGAAATCTCAAGTCTATAAATAGGATGTTGTGTTGTTCATTTGTGAGAGAGAGGTCATTGAGTGAAACACGAAGTGCTGCCGGATTTGTATCAGAAAACGTTGTATAAGCACAAATATCAATCAGTAAAGAAGAATTAAGAGGAAACTTGCTGTTATGACTTTAATTACGTTGATTCCGCCTTCGTAATCGAAGATGAACTGCCTTAACTGACGGTTTAAGGTCGTAGAACGGTCCAACATGGAAGCTGACAGGGTTTAAATCAGGATCGATAAGGCTGCCTTGGAGGTTCAGAAAAAGGCCTTATTAGAGGAGAAAGAAGGGTTAAACGCTTCACTTGCCCAGGCAACTAGTGATAATAAATGGCTCATTGAGTATGGATTCCAGCAAGTGGTTAAGTATCTTCTCCATTCATCGGAGTTCAAAAAGGTCTTGGGTGATGTGTACACCGAGCTTCTTGCTCATGGGAGACACCAAGGTTTGTTTGCTGGTTACAAAGCTTTGTGAGCCTGGGGAGCCCCAGGAAAAGTCTTCTCTTTTTCAACCCAAAGCCTTCAAAACCTTCAAGGAAACTATTTTGAAGGTAGGGCATATTATTTACCCTTATGTGGGTGAAGTCTCCAAGTGTTTTGGTAAACCTTTGCCTGTCTTGCAGGAGCTAAAACCCAAGGGTCTTAATGAGGCTGTTTGTAACGAAGTGTTGAAGTCCCTCTCGAAGAAACGTCCTTGCTCCGGAGATAGCGAGGAAACGTGTTCTGAAGGTGGTGAGGGCTCAAAGGGTTCAAGCCTTGAAGCCTCCGAGACAACGGGTGTCGTAGGTAGGAAAAAGAGGATGGCTAAAAACACCCAAGATGATGGGGTTTCGGATAAGGATGATGCAGCAAAGTCTACCATCTCTGATGCTGACAAGTGAAGAACAAACTTTGATTTGTAGTATTCTTAGCATGTCGAACAATGTTATGGATTGTTTGTTTGAACATCCTTTTATTTTAAGGGAACCGTTTAGGTCCCTTGGTGGTTAAAGCCTAGCAGGCTTGTGGACAATGTTTTATGTTTGATGGCCAGTATGGCCCTTGCTATCTTTAACTTATCTTGTTATGTCTATTGTGTTGTTCTGTTTACTCCCTTGTGTTTTTATTGGTTTTGTATGTTGTCTTTGTTTTGGGCGGTGCATCTTATGTTACTTATACCTTAAAGGGTTCAGTTGTAACACCCCAAAAACGGGTTTGATAATCAAACCACGTTAATAGTAAAGACGGGTAAAATACCGTTAGTGGTAAAAATTAACCCGGTAAATATTAGGATTTAAATAAATAAACTTGATGTTAATTAAAAAGGAGGATAAATACTTTGAGAAAACAAAGTATATAGAAGGCTCGAGTTAACGGGACTTAAAATAAAACGGGTTATGACTTCCCGAACCCACTAAGTGACTAGGAATATTAACCTAGTTAATTATGTGTTTGTAACACCCCAAAAACCCGAATGTTTATATTCGTTAAATGTTAGGATATGGTACATCAAGAATTAAATGACTAGGCTATTTAACCTAATAAAGTGAATGATAAAAACTATTTAAAAGATGAAAGTGGTGCCAATCATGTTTTAGTGGCAAACATGGAGGGGTTAAATGGAATAAAGTGAAAGTTGGGTTACTAAATAACAAAACACACACACAAACACACATAGTGTGTTCGTGAAAGAGCAGGAGGCTCCCAAGGAGCCAAGAACCCTAACTTTCATCTATTTCATCAAATTGGAAGGCTAAACGAAGCTCAAATTCATAACCAAACACGGATTAATGATCACCTCCTCGTGGGGATCGCAAGGTATGTCTTAAAAGTTAGTTTGGTGATTATGCATGAATCGGGTTATGATGTAAATCACGAATTGGTATGAAATTGAGTATGAGTGTGTGTTAGAATTATCATTTGGAACATGGATTATGCATAAATTAGGTTAATTTGATGTTTAAGGATGAAACCCGTTTGTTATGGTGAAGATGATGACATGGGTAAATCATCTATGTCTAAATTCTTGCTTAATATAGATGTATTTTGAGTTGTATGATGGATTCTTGTTAGAGGAATTGAAAGAAATGTGATACTAGTATGTTGATGTTTATGCATGTATGATTCATGTTGATTAGTAGAAGGATTTGATGAATTATGTATGAATTTAGAAGATTGTGCATGAATTAGTTGTACGTTATGCTTAAAAGGTGGTACGCACAACAATGGTGTGATAAGACGTATTTAGTATCGTCCGTATAGTCTATTATGATGTTACGAGTATATGATGATAAGTAGGAAAGTTAAATTAATGAACTGTTGACTTTCAGAAAGTCAACTATGCATATGAAGTACGATGTGACTAGTTGTCGTAAAGGTAGGATTATAGGAAGTGGTATGGTACCTGTTATGTCGATATGTATTAAATGGAATGACATGATGAATTACATGCGTTAACGGGATATGAATTTGGTTGTATGTTTTATGTTAGCTAGAATCGACTTATGAAAGTCAAATGTGAAACATGTGATTGATATGGTCGTGAGTATGTACAATGATGTAAGCTAACGAGAATGCGATGTGGGTGATGTGAAAGTATAGGAATCATATCAAGGCGGACTCAAGCATGATTGACTAACGGGTCAAGAGAAGGCAAGGAAGCGGATAGGAACGCGGATGCATAAGGTAAGTGATTTCCGTAATCACTTCTTAGTACGATTAAGTAATATACTGTTTAAATTAATTAAACATGATGTTTGAGGTCAAATATGTGTTAAAATCCTTCGTCATAAATGATTGAGTTAAAGTTGACCAAAATGCCCTTGATGGGTATTTTGGGCGAACGATCTTAAAGGTAGTTTAGTAACAAGTTATTTGATGAGTATAATGTTTTGAACAAGTATGGAAGCGAGAAGTATGGTCTTGGTATGTCATAAACCAATTAATGCGCAAATACCCATAACGGGTCAAATAATTAGAATGTGATAATAAGTCGATAGAGCGTAAGATAAGAATTTCCTTAATCCGGATGTGGGATTTTAAGTTTACATGATAGAATGTGAATTTACAAGCATGTAGGAAGAAACGGGAGGTTAAACGGGTAAACGGTTCGAAAGTTATGCGCGTTTTAGTGCGTTCGGACGATGAAACGGATCTGCAGGAAAAATGCAATTTAGAGAGGCCGTCGCCGACGGGCTCTGGTTTGGCCGTTTTCTTCCGACGGGTTAACTCACTGGCGACGGGCTTAATGGCGCGACGGGCATATTTACAACCCGTCGCCGACGGCTTGGGGGCCCGTCGGCGACGTTGTTTGTGAGCTTTTTATTTTTCGCGTCTTGTGTTTCCGGTTGAACCGTAACGTGTCCTGGTGCTTCGGTTTTCGACCCGGTGGCATGTAAAGCTCCCTAACCTTGTCAAACCGGCAACGCATATTTTGGATTAAAAGCAGGCTATCCGAAATTAAAACTTATGTAAAATCATCAAGTTATAATGTATATATGAAGCTACGTGTGACAGTATGTATGTATGTGATGATGTAGGAAAAGTATGTACGTATGTGGATGTGTATGTATGTATGTATAAGGATATGTACGAGCTTATGCATGTATGTAAAGATGTAGGCATGGTATGTACGTATGTAGTTGCGTATGTAAGTACGTCTGAAGGCATGTATGAGTGTATGCACGTATGTAAAGTTGTAGGAAAGGTATGTTTGTACGTAGATGTGTATGTATGTATGTATAAGGGTATATACGAGTGTATGCATGTATGTGATGATGTAGGAAAGGTATGTACGTATGTGGAAGTGTATGTATGTACGTATAAAGATATGTACGAGTGTATGCATGAATGTAAAGATGTAGGAAAGGTATGTACGTATGTAGTTGTGTAGGTATGTATGTATAAAGACATGTATGAGTGTATGAACGTATGTAAAGTTGTAGGAAAGGTATGTTTGTACGTAGATGTGTATGTATGTATGTATAAGGGTATATACGACTGTATGCATGTATGTGATGATGTATGAAAGGTATGTACGTATGTGGAAGTGTATGTATGTACGTATAAAGATATGTACGAGTGTATGCATGAATGTAAAGATGTAGGAAAGGTATGTACGTAGGTAGTTGTGTAGGTATGTATGTATAAAGACATGTATGAGTGTATGCACGTATGTAAAGCTGCAGGAAAGGTATGAATGTATGTAGATGTGTATGTATGTTTGTATGTAAGTACGTATGTATGTATGTATGATTTAGACACATTGAGTGTTAATGTTATTAATGGTGTACCTTTAGAATGAAAAGTAATGCAGGTACATTATTGAAGCCTCACCAGGAAATGGATACGCAGATGAAATGCTTAAAGTTTGAAAAATGACGAAATATGAAGTGAACATGAATGAATCTTATTCATATAATGTGTGCTAATGTTATGAATGAATGTGGTGGGTGCAGGTTATACAGATTACGGGTGATCATCACAAGGATTAGAGATCGAAGACCGAGTCACGAGATAGATTGTACGGGATTAATTGAGTATGTACTATTAGTAAACAGGACTTATGCCTTATTTTTGTAAAAGACACATATTAAAACGAACCTTCAAGTAAGTCAATATGTTTGAAATGAAAGAAATTTTATAGCACGATTTTCCGCTGCGACTTTTTGTCAAATACGAATTAGGGTCTAACAGTGTTGTTAGAACAATAAAGGAAACTAGAAATAGTTAAACCTTTTATAAAAACAAAACATGAGGGGCTAATAGTGCCAAATGGAGGAAACTTATTTATTAAAACTAAAAATAAAACACAACAAGTGTGTGTTGTGTGTGCAGGAACGATCAGAAGAACCAGGGGGTTCTTTCAAAACCCTAAAGCTCATGAAATCCAGCAAAATCAAGGAGAAATCGAGCAAAGAAATTAGGGCTTTAACTAAAATCGTGATCACCAAGCTAAGGAAATCGTAAGGTATGTCGAATTTTTTATATTTATGAAGTTGAGAATTCTTGATGTGCATAAGAAATTCGAAATTTATGTTGCATGATTGTGGTATGGATGATATTGAAGTGAAATAGTGTTTAGGAGTAAACCCTAGGCAAGAATATATTGAAATCATGCCTAGCTCAAGTAAATTCAAATTTTTGTTGATGCTAAATTCATGTATGAGATGTTTTTAGGGTTTTGATTGCTAAAATTTAGTGTTATAATGTCAAGAACATGATAAAATTGAAAGCTGAATGCAAACAGCTCCTGATCAGAAATTACAGCCAACTTGTACTGGCTCTAACCTGAACAAAACATGACAAAAACGTGTGTTTCTTGAGTCTAAAATGTAATTCCAGGAAATATCTTTAAAACCTCACTGGAATCGTATTTTTTCGACGAAAATTGAGCGTTTTATGAATTTTTCCGTATCAAAGGTTCAAGCTGCGTTTTCTGGCAGAATTTGCAGCCCATTACGAATGTCATAACTCAATTTAGGAATTGAGTTATGATCTCAAATTCTTACTGTAGAAAGTTTTAAGTGATTAAAATAATCACCAATTGGAATTTCGTCAATCGGATAAACGAGGAATTTTTAATGAATTTTTCCGTAAGCTGCAATCAGAAGTGACGAATCTGATTGCTGCTTAGTAAATGAATTTTTACGAATTTTTGGTAAAGAGTTAGATCTTAAAATTTTAACACAAGGTCTAACCCTCCGAGAGGTACGCCACATAAAAAAATCATAATTTTTGAAGACTTGTAAACAGGTTAAACAAGTCATCAAAAACAGCTCATTTTTCAGTGATATGAAATGTCTGAATGAAATCGCGGTCTACTAGGTTGTGTGTAAAATTTGATTTCATTAAGAGTTCGGATGAAATATGCCTAAGTGAGTTCAATGAACCAAATGTGCATTTGAATATGTTGATAAGTCAATTGACTTTTAAAAAGTCAAACCGACCAATGATTAGATCGAATGATAATTTTGATATGGTCGAATGATAAATTCGACATAAAACCCGTAGGATGGAATAGTCGTAAACGATTATGGCTAATCTAACCGTCTTACGAATTGTGATGATGATAGTTTGACTCTAGACAAGCTAATTTGGTCAATAATTGATGAGAGTCTTTTGTCATAAAATAAGAGACTAGAATTGACCAAAAAGCCCTTAACGGGCGAACCGGGTAAACGACCGTTAGAGTTTGTTTAGAAACTTGTTTATTGATTTTGAAACCTTTAGATACATATAAAAAGTATAGGCAAAAACGTTTGCGGGTCAAAATAGACTAAGAAGTAAATTGTAGTTAAATGCTTAGATAGATACAAATGAATCGGTGAATGTAAACGCCTACGTAAACTCTAGGATGGGAGTGAAAACGTTAAGGTTTGACAAGCCCAGGATGGGTAAAATGATATGAATTAACTATTTTCTTTTAGAGCATGTAGTGAAATAATAATGCCAAACGGGTCGAATAATCACCTAAAGGATTTATGAGCCAACATTGGATAAATCAGATTTTTATGCAAACCAAGGTGATAAACGGGTCCGTAATTTAATTACGGACGCGTAGGAAAAAGAATCGCGTAAAACGGACTTGTAGATAAAAAAGTTAAGACAATCTCAAGTTTGATTTTTGTTGAAAATTATAGCAGGGCAGAAAATGCAGGTTTCAGTAATGAACCCGCTGGAAATTGGGTTCCCCCGCGACACACGACGAAGGACTCAGCTTGGGGCGCGACTGTAACATCCCGAAAATACAAATTCTTAAATTCGTAATTTAGTTGCAAATAAATTTGTGAGATAATCTAGTTAGTAAAGACACTAACCTAGTTAGTTTATCACTTATTAGTAGCTTGAGACATAGAAATAAAATAAAACAAACAAGAGGGGCCAAAAGTGTTAAAATGGAAAATAGTTTTAATAAAAACTATCTTATTAAAACACAAACTAAAAAAATCTGGAAGTGGGGATCGACCAGAACAAGGAGAGGGGCGACCTGGACTCTTTCAAAACCCTGGTTCATGTTAAATCCCACAAATTGAAGATCCAATTGGCTCCCAAATCGAAATCTGAGTTAAGATTAGTAATCCCCATCACAAGGGGGTTGTAAAGTATGTAAAATTCTATGAAAATTCTCTGTTTGAAATTCTTATGAATTTGGGAGATTCAAAATTTGATGATGCATGTATGTGATTTGGTTAGATTAGGGATAATATAGTGTCTAGAAGTGAAACCTAGACAACTACATCTGAAATCATGTCCAAATTCAGGAAATTCCAAGAACACATTGAAGGTGGGTTGTGGGTTTTACAATATGATGATGAACACTAGGGTTTAGAATGATTATTCTAGTGTAATTTGATGATAGAAAGTGATTTCAGAAAAGTATGATGTTTAAATGCTATATGAAGGCTTTATTGATGTTAAGTTAGCTAATTAGCAAGCTATGAACTTGAATATGAAAGATATAAAAATTCTGCCCTTATAGTGTTTGATAAAATGCCTCAAAGAAGGCTTGAAACTGAATTGTTAAGTTAAAAACGCATAATTATGATGTATGATAAATGTGCGTTATGTATGTGAAACAAAGAGTTCTAAACATAAAGTGATTGAACTCTATAGGAAAGGAAGTCGGGGCATCTAGCGGGCAAACCGGTGTGGACGCACGTTTGAAAGGCTTGCTTTAAAGGTATGTAACTTGACCCGTTACATTAAGTAGGTTTTGATGATTATTAAATGCGTAATTGAATTTTAGAATAAGGGTTGTTTTGAATTAAAGCGGTGATGTCGCTATATTGAATAATAGATCAAATTTGGTTGGAACTCGTTGGTAGTCGTCACAATGGAGGATTCCTTAGACGAGCCAAACGGGTCGAATAATCAAGTAAGGCATGGTTAATGCTCCGGATTATGATGGATTGATCTTTGGTATTGGATAATATATAACATATTAGAAATACGAGATTTTATTGTATTGGTATCCTAGAAAAACTGAAATCCGAGAGTTGGGTTTTAGTGTAATGAACAAACCAAACAAAAACATGGATTTCCAGGAACTACCGTAAGTTACGGTAGTACCGTAACTTACGGTAGAGGTCAGGAACTTACGGTGGTTCACCCCTGTTTTACGGTGGACCAAAAGCTTTCCAGGACTTACCGTAACTTACGGTGACACCGTAAGTTACGGTGGAACCAGAAGAACTTTTATTTTATTATTTAAAATTTGATGTTGGATCTCATGTTTATGTATTATATAACAATGTCAAAACTAATGTTTTAATGGTTTTGACCCTAGGTGACGAGGTGGATCTCACGGATGGCGGTCAAGCAACGTCGAAGAACCGAACACGACTTTCGAAGCTTCCGCAAATGTTTTAATCTTACTTAGACTTTGTTCATGGGTTGTAAACAATTTCTTAAACAACTTTTGAATGTTCCAACTTAGTCATTAGTTGACTAAGGTTTATGCTACTTGTGAACTTGACTTATGAATCTTATGTCAAATTAATATCTTTTGTATAAAATTAGTACTAAATTCAAGTAAAATTTTTGAGGGTGTTACGGCGACACGCGACGATCGTCGAGACACGCGACACATTGAGATGGGTCTCCCGCGACACGCGGGAGACATCAAAGTTGGAAATAAATATTTTGTTTGATTATTCGTTGCTTAGAACTTGTTTAGACAAATATTTAAGTTATCAAAACTAACTTTTATGTTGGTTTTGATCATAGGTGGATATCAAGAGTACCCGGATGAAGATCAAGCGGCGAGAAAGAACCGAACACATGAAAAAGAAGCTTCCGCACGGTGTGTCGTTGTAACTTTCAAACGACGACTAAACTACATTATGTTGTATATTTTTTTTAAATTGTAAAAGTTTTTAATAAAAACCGTATTTCCGATGTATACGTAAACTTAATTACATGATCCTTTTCGCAAACTATACGTTAAACCTTGATTCAATTTAAAGGGTGTTACATCAGTGCTGTAGTCACTTAGCCTTAGGATATTTTTAACAAGAAGATACAACCTCTATCCTATGTATAACATTCACTTAGAGTCTTTTTGGTTCGTAAGCCAATGTTGGGGCTTAAGGAACATTTGGTGTAGGCTGTTCAAACCCGTCTATGAGACATGTTTTTCAAGATTTCTATAAGTCTCATGGAGTTGTATTGATTTAGGAACTCACCCCTTATATAGGTCCATTCGACCCTTGAACCTATTGAGCGATGTGGCCTGGGAGCTCATCCCCTTACATGGCCCTTGCCATGGAGTTTCTTGCTAGGTTCTCAACCTGATTATAGGATAGAAAGACAAATTTTGATTCATCATTCATTCATTTCAAAGTATTTTGATTACTAAGGGAATAGAACAACTTTTGGGAACTATTCGTAATACGTTTTGGTTAAACATGGAACCTTTTAAGGTTTTTGCCATTCCAATGACGGGGAAGCTTTTTGCCTTCCGGACCTGCCAGCTTGTATGATCCCCCTTTGTGGGCTTTAAGGATAGTGTATGGCCCTTCCTACTTAGGGCCGAGCTTTCTTTGGCTTTCTTTCTTGCAGGCCTCATTATTTCGAAGCACAAGGTCCCCAGGCTTGAAGTGTTCATGCTTCACCCGTGTATTGTAATGAAATTCCATGTTTTGCTTGTGCCTTTCTTTTTGTATGGCTGCTTAATCACGAGCCTATTCGAGTTGTTCCAAATTCAACATCGTCTCTTTCTTATTTGGCTCGAGGTCGATGTTAAATGTTCTTTGTGTTGTTACTCTGATTTCAGCTAGGATTACAGCCTCTGATCCAAACACTAGGCTGTAGGGTGTTTTCTTGTGGCTCGTTTTCTTGGTTGTTCGAATTTCCAATAGCACATTGGGAAGCTATTCGAGCCAGTTGTTGTCGTATCTTTCCAATCGAGATTTAATCCTTTCAACAATGTTGTTGTTTATCCTATTAACTTGGCCGTTGGATTGTGGGTGAGCTACTGAGCTGAATACTTGGGTTATTCTGAACTCCTTACACCAGGAGCTAGAAGGCTTCTCGGCAAACTACTTCCCGTTATCCGTGACTAGTACCCCTGGAGCCCAAAACGACAGATTATGTTTACGTAAACGAAATCAATGACCTGTTTCCCTGAGATTTTTGCCAATAGTTTTACTTTTGGCTACTTGGTGAAGTAGTTCACGGCTACCAATAAGAGCTTGACTCCTCATTTGGCTAGTGGGGATGGACCAACGATGTTTATTCCCTACTTGTGAAATAGCCAAGCCGAGGAGATGGGAACGGGGTCATGTTTGAGGCTTTTGGGTGCTGGAGCATGTAACTGACAAGCTTCATACTTTCGCAGTTGTTCGGAGGTATCTCGATGCATGGAAGGCCAAAAGTGTTCGAGGTTCATCAACTTTGACATTACCGATTTGGGGCCACAATGAGCTCCACATATCCCTTCGTGAACCTCTTTGATCAGATATTGGCTTTGTTCTAGGCCAACGCATTGAAGTAGTGGTGCAAGGTATCCTTTTTGTGAAGGATATCTCCTTGTAACACATATTGCCTTGACTTGATACGAACCCTTTTAGCCTCAGTCTGTTCATTAGGTAATTCACCATTTTGAGGAACCTTTCAACGGGAGTCATCCAATTTGGCCCTTTTTTAGTGATCACGTCTTGAACCTCAAGTTTTTGGATGGATGATGTTTTTAATACCCCAACTAGTACCTTCTTGGTGAGGTGGGTAAACGTAAGAGATGCAAGCTTACTTAGTGCATCAACTCTCTTGTTTTGAGATCTTAGAATTTATTTGATGGCACATGTTTGAAATGCGTTCATTGATTTCTCTCCGTACTTATTCATGTTGGGTTCTTTTGCTAGGTAGCTGTTCTTGGCTTGAGAGAGTTTGTGAGGGCTTGAAGCTTTTGAATCCCTATTTCTTTGGCTATGTAGTTGTCACTTACTTGGTATGAAACAAGCAACGAGTCTGTGAAGACTTGAAGCCTTTTGACACCCATATTTTTTGCAAGCTTGAGCCCGGCAATCAATGTTTCATACTCAGCTTCGTTGTTTGTAGTCTGCAATTCAAGACGAAAGGCATACATGAACTCTAATTCGTTAGGATCAATTAGAACAAGCCCTGCTCCTAACCCTTCAATGCTAGAAGCTTCGTCGGTAAAGAGCTTCCAAGTATGGGGGGTCGGAGGGTTCAGTGGAGACTGTATCGACTTCCGTTGTGACTTCTTTAGGGACTTCTATGATGAAGTCAGCTGAGACTTGGGCTTTGACAACTTTTCTCGGGACATAGGTGATTTTTCAAGCACATTCTTAATAGGTTAGTCAGTTACCATTTGTATCAAGTGTGACTGAAAGTACCTTCGAAGCCTTCTAGCTGTTTGGACTAGGGCTAGAGCAAGTTTTTCCGAAGAAGAATATTTGATTTCTGTTAATTTTGAAGTTTTGAAAAGTAAATGGGTATCTGAACTTTGTTTCGTTTAATGATCAGAGCCGTACTTATGGTCTTTTCAGCAATCGAAAGGTAGGTAGAGGTCGTTCCTCCTGTTTCCGGAGCCAAAATGGCTGGGAGTGAAGCCAAGTGTTGCTTCATTTGGTTGAAGGCTTCCTTTTGAGGTAAAACGCTTCAAAGCTGTAAGCTTTCCATCGAAAATCTTTCTTGTTAGCACATCCCTTGAGGGTTGGCTTTTATGCTTTGTTTCCCTGCGATGTGCCCTACAAACTTGCCTTCTTCAAAACCAAACGAGCACTTGACTGGATTGAGCTTTATGTTGATCTTTCTCGGGTTTTGGAAAGTTTCTTTTATGTCATCGAGCATTTGGTATTCCGTTTTGCTCTTGGTCACCAAATCTTCAACATAAACTTTAATGTTCTTGCCGATTTGTCCGGCAAATGCTTTGTCAACCATACGCTGATGAGTGGCACCTGCATTTCTTAAACCAAAAGGCATTTTTTGATAGCAAGATATACCTTTATCAGTGTGAAATGTGTTTTTTTTTCTTTTTTTTTATTATTATTAGGATCTGATGGTAACCCTTTTAGGCGCCAAGAAAACACTTGAATGGGAAGCCTGTGAGCGAGTTATTCTTGAGGTCTATCTCGGTTAGCGGGTAGCAATCCTTTGGGCGTGCTTTGTTCAAGTCTTTAAAATTGATACACATTCTCCCAGACTTGTCGGGTTTTTGAACCATTACCGGATTGGCTACCCATGATTGATACTTGACCTCTCGAAGGATTCCGGCTAGAACAAGGTTTTCCATCTCTTGGTGTTATACAAGGCTTCTGTTAGGGGCTTGACTCCGTTTCTTTTGTATAATGGGCTTAACATCAGGTGGGATCCATAACTTCATGTTTCAACAATGCTACGAGGGATGCATCTCATATCTTCCGGGCACCAAGCAAAGACATAGTGCAAGAGCAGCTTTTTAAGGTATGAGATGGTTTCTTTGGAAAGGTTAGTGTTTACCCTTATCCCCTGTTGAGGATATTTTGGGTTTATGTCCATCCCTTGTTCATCGTCTTCGTCCTTTCTTGAGCTTTCCCCTTCAACCACAAAAGCTTCTTGGGTAGGTTGAAGGGTTGCTATCCCTTTTTCAGTGGGAAACATCACAGTGCCTTGACCAACTGAAACTGCCATTCCGAACACACTTTGACCTGGCCTTCCTGTGATGATATCATAGTTGGAAGGGATATTGATCACCACAAAAGTGAGTTGTTCGGTTCGTCCCTTTGTTCTCTCGTTGAACAAACATTATGGGTTATTTGGCCTAAAGGCTTGATAGGTATGTCTGCGATACCTTCGATGGAGGATTTAGACTGTTGAAACTTTGAACGTTCATCGTCGCTGAGAGGGTTAAAGCATTTCTCAAACATGATTATGGTGGTTGCACCGGTGTCAATGTAAGTCTTTTGTGTCTTGATGGTTCCTATGTTGGATTCCGTCACCAGAGGGTTTGAAAGCAACTCTCCTTATGTTGATGTTCCCATGCCTCGAAATGATGGTGTTTGTGGGAAGCTTTGTTTTCAAGGTCGACCATGTTCACCATTATTATTATTATTATTATTATTATTATTTTTAAACCATCTTGTCCTTGACCCCTTTAACCAAGTGAGCCAGTTCGGACTTGACGGCTTCTTCGATCCTATTTTTGGGTTGGAAGAAATCATTGGTATGATGACCTTTCTATTCGTGAAACTCACTATATTGGCTTGATTTTTTCGATCTTTTGTTTTTTGGCAAAGGTTGAGGAGGGTGGAAGCTGTGTTTTACCTCTTCGGTTGCCAAGATCTCTTGCGGAGTATTGGTTAAGGCTGTAAAGTTTATGGTTTTTTCTTGGCTTGGAGGGTTCCGGCCTTCAGACCTTCGGGAGTCTGAACCCTTTGACCGCCTGTCATAGGAGTTGAAGTTTCCCCTTTTCCTAGCTGGACTATTGCTTCGCCAGCCGGATCCCCTTTTTCTTTGTTCTTTGATGTCTACCGCCTCCTCTCCCCGGATGTGGGCCTCGGCCCTTTCGAGAGCTTCTTCCAAGGTCTTGGGCAAGGACTTGTTGAAATCTCTTGTGAGATATTTAGAGGTGATGGCATTCATGAAACCAGCCACTCTCATTTTCTCATCTGCCCCTACATAAGTCAGGCCTTCCTTCTTATATCGTTCAATGAACGCACGAAGACTTTCGTCATCCCGCTGTTTTATCTAGAAGATTACTGTTGCGTCTTTAACATAACGTCTTTGCTGGGAGAAATTGGCCAAAAAACCCTTGCTAAGGTCGTCAAAGCTTCGAACGCTTTGAGCGGGTAGGTCGTTGAACCAGATTCTGGCTGATCCAACATGGGTTTGCATGAACATTAGGCAACATTTAGCGTTTGACCATTTCTCTATCCTTGCTGCACCGGTGAAGATCTGAAGATGGTCCTCAGGATCTTCAGTCCCATCATACATCCTGATGTGGGATGGCATCTTGATCTTTGCTTGGAAATCATAATCGGCTATTTGCTTTGAAAAGCATGAAAGGTTACTTGGCTTATATGGTTTAGCCAAGTCTTCTTCAGCCCTTGCATCCACATTATTGCCATTGCCGTTATTTCCCTGAGTGGCTAGCACCTGATTAATAAAGTGTAGCCACGGGAAGTTGGCCATCATCTGGGTCATCATGTTGGGCATGAGGTTGAAGCCTTGAAGGCTTCCTGGGGCAACTGAGAAGTTTATTCCAAGGGGAGTGCTCATAACAGCACTTCGTGCCAAAGGGAGTACTGACAGAGCTTGCTCCCACGTGGTTGTTGTAGATGCTGGAAAGCTTGTTGCTGGGGACTGTAGGAGCTGGTTAAGAGTTAGCTCATGCCCCAAAGGAGCACCACTAGTAATCGGTTGGGAAGAGAAGATAGGATGCACGGTAGGATTTGTCATTGTGGACAGATATGGGTGAGGGTTCGAAGGATTACTGGGACCAGCCTCATTTCTAGTTGTAAAAGGAAGGGGAGGTGGTCCAGGAGACAACGTTGGTTCTGGCTCGTCATAATCTAGGCGAATCCTCACCCCCTTTTCTCTTTCTCTATTCACATGCTGGTTGAGGAGAGACCTCAATTCCAGGAAATTGTTGGCAACCCTCTCGGGGGTAAGTTCAACACGCACCGGGGTGTCAGAAACACCAACATTGGGAGAAGAAACTCCGGATCTGGACGGAGTTGGTGTGTTGAAAGTGAGGAACTCGGGTGTGCTCCCCGGAGTTGAGAAAGAAGTTGGTATAGCCACATGAGCTTGGCTACTACCCGGGGTAGAGGTGTTTGGAATCTGATTTACTTCACCCGGGGATCCACTTTCAGACATGGTGATTTTAAGTGAAGAGAGCTACACTACTAGGTCTTTTTTAGGAGAAATAGCGGCGTAGCCCCACGGTGGGCGCCAACTTGTTGATGCAACAAATAATAGACCAAGGCCTGTAGCGATATCTCCGGGTAAAAGGGTTCAAGGGTTTCGATTAGCCTAACGCAGGTCGTGGGGTCCCCCCACGTTTGCAAGACGTGGAGAGAGGTTCATTAGTGTTATTGTTGTTCTTCTTGAATTCTAGACTGATATGAAACCAGCCCAGAACGTAATCGTTGGAGAAGATGAATTATTTTGTGTGAAGAAGAGAAGCATAAAGCTAGTTCTCATGGGAGAAGAAGAAGAGAAGCAAGCATAAAGCTTGTTCTTGAGAGGAGAAGGAGAATCAGAGAGTTAAGATAGTTTTCAGCTGATTCTGGAGTGTCCCATATGTTTGGCATGAGCTGCAATTTATAGGGGAAGAGGTTTCTCAAAGGAGAAACCTTTAACTAATGAACCTGGCTTGCAGTGAGGGACTTACCCTTTTAGGGGTTGAACGGTTTGGACCTGCGGACAAAAGGGTGTTCTCTGTGCACATGTTCTGTCTGTGCAGAAATGGTTCACACGTTAAGTGTTGATGTGACCGGACACTGTGCTTGTCCTTTTTACTGTTCACCTGAGTTTGCGCGTTTTGAACCTCTCAACCTTTTAACCTTTTAAGTTGTTTTGTATATTAGTCATTTTATTGAGATTTGGGCTACCCCGTCATCAAGTTCAAATATTCCAACTCTTTATGAGATATTTGTTATTTGTTAATATTAATAAACACGCCTTTTTTGATGACTAGTAAAATAAACATTGACTCGCTTTAGGATCGAGACTTTGTCGATCAATCATCTCTTTGATTTGATCAAAGTGATGTAAAATATATGACGCGGTTGTTGAGGGCATTGCTAGGGTGAACCGGCCTTATATTATAACTATAGGGTTAGCGTGAGCGCACACTTTGTCAAAAATTCAGTAGTCGTACTGAATCATTTCTAACCTGACTAACTTTTACATACTCATGACAATCTGCCAAGCATGTATACCAAGTTACTAACCCACATGCATTGGGAGTGTTACGAGTGTAAATGTACTTTTAATAACTTTAAAACTAAGTGTTTGACAAAAACATGGATGTAAATATAAAGTTGCTTTCTACGTTAGGCAAAAAAATTGGCAACAAATGACCCGTAAAACAAGTAATGGGTCAGTGGTGGATTCAGTAACTTTTTCCATCGGGTTTCTTTTGATAGATTTTCACCAATTCTTAATATTCTTTTTCCAAATTATACAAGGTTTCCACTAATATATTCATTTTTTTTTCCAAACAGAGGGGGTTCCTAGGAAACCCCCAAAACACCCCAGAATCTACCCATGTAATGAGTTCCCATCTAATCGAAAGTAAAAGATAAATGCGTTTAAGTGAAAACCACAAGAGTACCATCAACAAGTAAGAGATGTGAAGTAACTAATCCTTGCTTAGTTTATACTTAATCCGTTCTTTTATATAAATTGTTTACTTTTAAAACCCAAACATGTTAGGGAATGTCAACATTCAACAATGGGATGCAAAAATATTAATTTCTAAAATACAAACTGTAATACAAACATAGCATAGTGACCTCGTAATTTACTTCCATAATTTTTGTTCATTCAACACAAACTATTTGTGTTTGCTAAAGGATTGATTTGTTAAAGTATGTAACTTAGGGACCTATAATGCAAATTGATGAAAAGTTCAACGACTATATTTTAAAGATGAATTCAGTATCGAACCGAAAATACAGATCCTGGAAAACACAAAAAGTGGGTACCAATACAGTATCAAAAGTGACCGATACGATTTAATACTGTACCGGTATTCAAAGATAAACCGATAAAAAAAACCGATGATGAACTGAAAATACTAATCCTAAAAACATAAAAACTGATAGAGTTTGGATTTGTGATGAACTGTGGTAGATGAAATCTAGAGAAGATACTAGAAACAAAGGACAGAACAATTGTATTGAAAACGTAAAGGAAAGTTACAAATAGCCCTCTCTCACTACACAAATGCAGGAGCCCTAACGAACTAAACAAACTCAATCCTGCCTCCCTATGAATTATTGATACCTATTTATAGAAATATAAGTTGCACTTGACCCCCTTCCAAAATAGACAAATGACATTTAGACTAGAACCTAAAACATGATTCCTGTCATTAGTCCCCCCCCCCTCCCTCAAAACAGTCTTGCCCTCAAGATTGGGAATGAACAACTGACTCGGCAACCAAGCGGAGGCTTCCCCGATAGCGTTTTCAGGTGGTCGACCCTGTAACACCCCGTGTTTTCATAAGTGAAAGTCAAAGTCAAGGTCAAAGTCAACGACCGATTTTCGCGCAACTTGACTGGTAGAAATGTTTTTATTTTATTTATATTATGTGGAGTAAGTGTTGTTCATTGCAATAATCGAATCATGTTAACCATATTTCAATCGACTCGCGACTGTGAACTATAGGAAGTAACAATGCGATAAAGTTAATCGACTAATAATCAAGCTATACTAATCGAACCGACATCGAATCGCAACTCGAACTGTGTATTTTACTTATTGCATATACGTGTGTGTGTACCTTACGTGTTACCTGTGCATGTTTATTTATGTTTTGTTGTGGTAATCAAGCGAACTCAATCGAACTCGAAGTCTAACTCGAATGCAATCGAACCCGAGCCCGAATCCCGAACCGAACCATGTTATATACGAAGTAGTTGGGACTAAAAGTAATTTGACTAGGAAACCCTATTGAATCGCTCGCAATCGAAACCGAAGCGTCATTGCACCGAACGCACCAATCAGTCGGCATCCGGATGGATGGTCCATCCGCACGGATCGACAATCCGCACGGATTGTCAATCCGCACGGATTTTCAATCCGCACGGATGACCAATCCGCACGGATAAACAATCCGGGTGACCTGCAATCCGCACGGATCACCCTTTCCCCTTTTGGCATCTTATAAATACCCGGGTCACTCTCCAAACTTTCCACTTTTGGCAAGTGACGTCCGACCAGCACACTTTCTTCACCTTTTCTCCGATTTCTCTCAATCCAGGTAAGATCTCGCCCTAAATCTTGTACATTCTTGATCTTTACACACATCTACACCTTTTTATCTTTCAAATCTCAACTTTTAACCATGAAACCATCAAGATTTGAGGTATTCCCGGGTGACGTCATCATGAAGTTCTCATGAACTTCAAGTGTGACTTCATTCCACCAAGAATAGCTCAGATCTGAACGATTTCCACAAGATCTTCACCTAAATCTAAACTTTTCTAAAGGATAAAAGAGTTGAAAGAAATAAACAAGTTTTCTCCTTCTTTTACCCTAAAAAACGGTATGAATCGGATCAGTTCTAGTCTTCTACTCGATAATAGTGGTGCACTAGTCCTAGATCTGGATCCTACCCGCAAGACACCTGAATTCGGGTTAGACCGAAGTGACCATTCTAAACCGCCGACAGGTCGAGTTAGGGTGGTTCCTAGCCGGCTTAGTCATGCGAGTAAGAATACAATTCCAAGTGGTTGCCACATAATCAGAACGTCTCGATAAAACGACAACAGAAACCAAGAGTAGACGAACGGAACAACCGGAACGAGTAAGTTGTCCGCACGAGTAAGTTGTCCGCACGGACAAGCTGTTCGCACGGACAGACGATCCGGACGGGTTGTCACCTGGACGAACTACACTTGGGATCCACGTTCAAAACAAGGTTTGAGTATCGACGAATGAACAATCCGGACGGACGCCCTCTGAATGGATTACTCTTCGGATCATGAGATACTAAGACCTTAAACAATTTCAAACAATGTTCATCCGCACGAGCAAGTTGTCCGCATGGACAGACCATCCGGACGGATTGTCTCTGTCCGTACGAACAAACTATCCGGACGGATTACCACTGTCCGCACGGATTACCATCCGGACGGACTGTCACCATCCGCACGGATTATCCTCCGCACGGACTTCATCAAGTGACTCACCTTTAAGGTTGTGTCCGCACGGATTACCATCCGGGCGAATTGCCGTCCGCGCGACCGCCTTGAAGGGTAGAGAAACTTAAAGGTTTTCTAAATGCTACAACGAAAACTTCAAAGCACAAGCCATCATACACAAACACATTCTTAGGAAGAAACAATCCACTCGAATAGTTATCCGCACGAGTGACTAGTACGGACGAATTGCTAATCCGGACGGATTACTTGTCCGCACGAGTAACTTGTCCGCACGAGTGACTAATCCGGACGGATTACCACTCGCACGGACTACTCATCCGCACGGACTGCCAGTCCGCACGGATAGCCAATCCGCACGGATGACCTATCCGCACGATCGGTCATCCTACCCACTCTCGCTATGTACTGTTTTACGCGCCACTTATCGTTACGTTATCGAATCTATTCAGGCTAACCGTACTCGCTGAAAAGCGCTCCCTTCAATCCATAATCGCTGTGAGTATACTCAAACCCTTTTTGCTTTTGGCACTTTTGGGTGTTACATACGTTACGAATATTCAAACTACATCTATCACACTACTCAAGCTATTTTAACGCTAAACCATTAATGCATGTTATACGTGGCTTATGAATGCTTGTTTGTTATGTTTACACATGGAATGCTGTCTACCTGCCTTAGCAACGATAGTACTATAGTTTGGACTCAGCACCCGTTCACACGGGGGTTGTTAAGGATCTTTTACTTGCATGGATTACGGTGGTAATCATGTATTGCGAACTGCCTCGGGCAGTCAACCCGCAGTCATTGGTATCGATGGATCTATGTCGATAACTAACGTGCTTCATTTCACTATGTGTACGTGCTGGTTATGCGTAAACGAATTCAAACTCTATATGCTATTATCAAACTTGTATGCTCACCTTTACATTTTATGTATTGACTTTATTTTAACGTATGTGACAGGTGCTTAGGCAGTTCACATGCTTAGCACGCTGTGAACTTGAGGCTAGGAAAGGTCTAGGATGCTCCCTGTGCTGTGATGAAATCGAGGCTAGGAAATGGAGTCCTAGAAACCAATAAATAAACTATTTTTATTTGAATCTGAGTCGTCGGAACAGAATATTTGTCTTGATGTTTATCTGTAATGATTTGCTTACTGTTTGAGACATGGTATGGGACATGTTAATTTAAATTGAATGGTAATGATAGTTGTTATGGAAACTTCTGGACAATCTGTTTCACTCAGTGCCATGCCCCGATGATTCCGCCATCGGTCGGGGTGTGACAGATTGGTATCAGAGCCATAATTATAGGGAATTAGGCAAGACTTGACCTAGTCCGGGTCAAAGTCTTAGGGACCTAGACTATAGTTAGGAACCAACAGACCAACTCGCGCGTATGCATAAACTCGCCACCATCACTCGCTCTTTACGCTTATTCTACACCATAATTGCACTTGAGATTTTAATTATGAGCAGGCACTAAGGCTGAGAATAGGTGTGAAAACCGCAAACCCTCGGCTAAAGTCGCTTAATCAACTTGCATTTCAACTATAAACGAGGAGGATTATGCCAAATTAGGAGTGAAATCCACATTTTGATGAATAATCTCCTCCATTTTATGGAAATAGGGACGAAGTTGTTAAGCCAGGGGTGAAACCCTAACCTTGATAACTTGTTCCGCGCATTTTACAAAACTTCCACCAAGGTCTCAACAGACGATCTGTAGACGCCATAAAAACTAACGGGATTAACGCCAAACGCCCAAGAATCGAGGCCAAGGCACGATCCTGAAGGTTGAAGGTGCATAACAGATCCCCTGTGAATAATTGAACCACCTTGGTTAGTCGAAGTCTACTAGCCGCAGACAATCTATTCACGATTTTATGTGTTTCAAGTTTTGAGCCAAGACTATTGACTCTGACGATTCGTCGATTTTATGTGAATTATGTGTTTTATGCTTATTTGTTAGCATTCTGAGGTACTACTGGTTTCGATCTAATACCTTTTGCTTTCGCTACCCACACAACACACAACACATCATTAACAAATCGCTCGCACTACACTACATTCGAACACTCGCGAACTTTGAATACTAGGTTTCTGTTTTCTGAATGCCTCTAGTGACTAAAAGCGTATGTGTTTTTCCCTGCTTCTGTGCTCTGTATGCTTAGGAATTATGTGATTATGTGCTCTACATGCTTATGTGACTATGCACTGTGTGTTACGCTGTTACGTGAATGTACGTGTTACTGAGCTTTAGTAAGTAGTAGACGTGTGAGGTGAGATTCGAATACAATGTGTTGAGTTCCATGGCGATGTCTATTGCAGACAATGTCGTCTGGATCCCGTCATGCACTCTCTCATCAGGAAAAGAGGGACAAACGCCTTGCTTCCATCATCGCGAAAAGTGTAGCTAAGTCCGTGAGTGATGTCTACGAGAACGCCAGCAAATCATCCGAGGAATCGAGGACTGAAGGTCCTAAAGCTGTCCCAAGACCTTTCAGTTTCAAGCAATTCAAGTCATGTGAGCCGAAAGAATTCACAGGCGAAGGAGGTCCTACTGCACTATTCCACTGGTTTGACTCTATCGAGGTTACTCTGCGACAAAGTGGTTGCCCTGATGACCTTCGAACTCTGAACGCTACCGGCGTTTTCCAGTCCCGTGCTCTTGACTGGTGGACGGCCGAGAGGAACAACCGAGGGAATGATGCAGCCTATGGACTGCCGTGGGACGAGCTCAAGGAAGTCATGCTAGAGGAATTATTCCCTCCTCACGAACGTCAAAAGCTTGAAGATGAATTTTGGCACATACATCAGAAGGATGGAGACAATGCTGGTCTCACAGCTCGTTTCAAACAGCTCAGCATTATCTATCCCGACCAGGTCAAGACTCCCGACATGACCATCAAGAAGTATATCCGAGCTTTGCCAGATTGCGTTGCTGATTTCGTGCAAGCGGCTAAGACTACCACGATCGAGGAAACCTATCTGCTAGCCGCTGAAATCAATGACAAAAGGGTTAAGGCTGGGGTATGGGATAAGACCTCCAAGCATCTGCATCAAGCTACCGCTACTGCACCAACCATTGAACCCACCTCATCAAGCAACAAGAGAAAGAACAGCTCCACCAGCAAGAACTGTGCGATTACTGTTGCACCGATTCAAGCTGTACCTGCCCAACAGCGTCAAGTAGCGGCGCCAGTAGCCAATGCACCGCCTGCAAAGCGTGCATATACTGGACCACACCCGCTCTGCCCTACTTGCACCTACTACCACCCGACAGCTATTCAATGCCGCTTCTGTGCTCACTGCAACGTATACGGCCACTTTACTGCCAACTGCCGTATTCGTCAAGCTCCTGCCAATCAAACTCTACTCACTGCCCCACAGGGTCAACAAGCTCCTCCGGCACCCGCAGTCAAAACCAGAGCCTGCTTCTCATGTGGCGACCCGAATCTTTTCGCCAACATGTGCCCGAACAGGGTAGTGAAACAAGAACCGCAACAGCAGCAACAACAGGCCGCACGCGCTAGAACCTTCAATCTCAACGTGCGTCAAGCCCAGGCCGACAACAACGTGGTCAATGGTACGTTCCTTGTGAATGGTATTTATGCTTCATGTTTGTTTGATACTGGAGCCGATAATTGCTTTGTGTCGCTCGAATTTGAGAAACTCCTTAGTCGTAAACGTTCCCGACTCTCCTCAGCATTCGATGTTGAAGTCGCTACCGGAAGAACCGTCGCTGTTAATTCTGTTATCCGTGATTGTACTCTCGAGCTCAACAATCACATCTTCCCAATCGACCTTATTCCGATGCAACTCGGAAGCTTCGACGTCATAGTAGGCATGGACTTTCTTCGAGAAAACCATGCCGAAGTTGTGTGCTTCGATAAGATGATTCGTTTTTCGCTCGCAAACGGTGATTCATTATGTGTTTATGGTGATACTACTTCGAAAGGTCTCAAACTTATGTCATGCCTCCAAGCTAGCAAGTATCTCCGTAAGGAATACATGGCTTTCTTGGCTAACGTCATAGCAGCGGAGAAGGAAAATAAAGAGAAGAAGGAAGTGAAAGACGTTCCCGTGGTTCGAGAATTTCCTAACGTCTTTCCAGAGGATCTTCCCGGATTACCTCCAAGTCGTGATATCGACTTCCGTATTGATCTCATACCTGGAGCCAATCCTATTGCCAAAGCTCCTTATCGACTCGCGCCGTCCGAAATGCGTGAACTCTCAACCCAACTCCAGGAATTACTTGAAAAAGGCTTCATTCGCCCGAGCACCTCTCCTTGGGGCGCGCCAGTCCTTTTCGTCAAAAAGAAGGATGGGTCGTTCCGGATGTGCATCGACTACCGGGAATTGAATAAGTTGACTATCAAGAACCGCTACCCTCTGCCCCGCATCGACGATTTGTTTGATAAACTACAAGGCCCTACGTGTTTCTCGAAGATCGATCTACATTCAGGATACCATCAACTACGCATTCAAGAGGAGGATATACCCAAAACCGCGTTTCGCACTCGATATGGCCATTACGAATTCGTTGTCATGCCTTTTGGCCTAACAAACGCACCAGCGGTTTTCATGGATCTGATGAATCGCGTGTGTAAACCATATCTCGACCGTTTCGTCATCGTGTTCATCGACGATGTCTTGATCTATTCCAAATCGAGAGCCGAACACGCGCAACATCTACGTTTGGTTCTCGAGTTACTCCAGGCGAACCAACTCTACGCCAAATTCTCCAAGTGCGAATTTTGGTTGGGGGAGGTTCAGTTTCTGGGTCACATTGTAAATAGTCAGGGTATTCACGTCGATCCTGCGAAGATTGAAGCTGTCAAGAGTTGGGTTACGCCTAAGAACCCGTCTGAAGTCCACTCCTTTCTCGGGCTAGCGGGCTATTATCGACGATTTATCGAAGGATTCTCGAAGATTGTTGTACCACTTACCTCTCTCACGCATAAGGATCAGCCTTTTGTCTGGGGAACCAAACAAGAGTCTGCCTTTCGAACCCTCAAGCACATGCTTTGCAATGCACCTGTTCTCACACTACCCGACGGAAACAATGATTTCATTGTCTACTGTGATGCTTCCAACCTTGGTCTTGGTTGTGTCCTCATGCAATGGGACAAGGTCATAGCATACGCATCTCGACAGCTCAAAATCCACGAGAAGAACTATACAACCCACGATCTCGAGCTAGGCGCGGTTGTTTTTGCATTAAAGATTTGGCGACACTACATGTATGGTACCAAGTGTACGATCTTCACCGATCATAGGAGCCTACAACACATCTTTAATCAGAGGGAACTAAATATGCGTCAACGCCGATGGGTAGAACTTCTCAACGATTACGACTGTGAGATTCGTTATCACCCAGGCAAAGCAAATGTTGTGGCCGACGCACTTAGCAGACGGAGCTATCTGCTTAGCACTCGTAATGTTCAAGCCCAGCACAATCTCGAAACCCTCATCCGCGACGCTCAACATGCATGTTTCAACGAACGCACTTTGAAGAAGGAACGAATCTACCATGATGGAGCCCAGCTTGTGAGCAAATCGAATGGGATATTCCACTTTTTAGACCGAATTTGGATTCCCAAGCGAACCGAATTGTGACAGATTATCATGGACGAAGCCCACAAATCCCGGTATTCTATTTATCCCGGTGCTGACAAAATGTACCAGGATCTTCGTTATAGGTACTGGTGGCCGGGTATGAAACGGGATATCGCCCTCTACGTCGGAAAATGCCTAACCTGTGCTAGAATCAAGGCTGAACATCAAAGACCCTCTGGCTTGCTCGAACAACCACCAATCCCCATGTGGAAGTGGGAGAGTGTAGCTATGGATTTCGTAACCAAGCTTCCAACCACGTCATCAGGTCACGACAGCATTTGGGTCGTTGTCGACCGTTTGACTAAATCAGCTCACTTTTTGCCATTACGAGAAGACTACAAGGTGGAACGATTAGCCCGAATCTACACCGACGAGATCATTTGTAGACTTGGGATGCCTCGTGACATCATTTCTGATCGCGATGCTCGGTTTACTTCACGATTGTGGGAAACATTTCAAACGGCACTCGGTACAACGCTTAATCTAAGTACCGCTTTCCACCCACAGACCGACGGTCAGACTGAAAGAACGATTCGTACTCTTGAAGACATGCTCCGTTCGTGTGTTCTAGACTTCAGTGGTAATTGGGATAAACACCTGCCGTTGGTCGAATTCTCGTATAACAACAGCTACCAGGCTAGCATTCAGATGGCACCTTTCGAGGCCTTATACGGAAGAAGATGTCGATCGCCTATTGTGTGGCACGAGATCGGTCACTCGCAATTAACCGGTCCGGAGCTGCTACAAGAAACGACTGACAAAATTTTCCAAATTCGAGACAACCTAGCGAAGGCTCGGGATCAACAGAAAGTTTACGCCGATAAAAATCGCAAGCCCCGTGAATTTGGCGTTGGTGACTACGTACTCCTAAAGGTATCACCTTGGAAGGGTGTAGTCCGATTCGGCAAGAAGGGAAAACTCGCGCCTCGATATGTTGGACCTTTTAAGATTCTGGAAAGGATCGGAAAAGTCGCCTACAGACTCGAATTACCGGAGGAACTTAGCAATGTCCACCCGACTTTCCACGTGTCAAACCTCCGAAAGTGCATCGCCGACCACGATTTACATGTCTCTCTAGACGATCTACAAGTGAACGGAACATTACACTTCGTGGAGAAGCCTGTCGAAATCATGGATCGCCAAACCAAGCAACTCAGGCGCTCACGCATTCCTATTGTGAAGGTCCGATGGGAAGGCAAACGCGGCGCAGAGTTCACTTGGGAACTCGAAAGCGATATGAAGACAAAGTATCCACAGTTGTTTAATTAGGGAAGCGTTAGAGAGAAAATGGCTTTTTGTGATTCTAGTGTTTTGTACGATTTCAAGCTAATCAATAAGAATCACAGTTATAATTACTGTTCGTGTGTTCGGTCTTGTTCGTGCACGGATTCCGCACGTCGTACGGTAGGTTCGCAATCGAAACGGAGTCAAAAACCGTGACCTACACAATCCATGCACAATCACGGATTCCGCACGTCGAACGTTCGTTACACAATCGTACGGTGTCAAAACCGATCCCACAATGGTCACGATCGTGTACGAATTCCGCACGTTACACGAGTTAAAATCGGTCTAGACGAAAGCTTCTCACACGATTCACGGTTTGGTTACGGCTTTCAGCTTAATTTCGGGACGAAATTCCCTAAACAAGGGGAGGCTGTAACACCCCGTGTTTTCATAAGTGAAAGTCAAAGTCAAGGTCAAAGTCAACGACCGATTTTCGCGCAACTTGACTGGTAGAAATGTTTTTATTTTATTTATATTATGTGGAGTAAGTGTTGTTCATTGCAATAATCGAATCATGTTAACCATATTTCAATCGACTCGCGACTGTGAACTATAGGAAGTAACAATGCGATAAAGTTAATCGACTAATAATCAAGCTATACTAATCGAACCAACATCGAATCGCAACTCGAACTGTGTATTTTACTTATTGCATATACGTGTGTGTGTACCTTACGTGTTACCTGTGCATGTTTATTTATGTTTTGTTGTGGTAATCAAGCGAACTCAATCGAACTCGAAGTCTAACTCGAATGCAAGCGAACCCGAGCCCGAATCCCAAACCGAACCATGTTATATACGAAGTAGTTGGGACTAAAAGTAATTTGACTAGGAAACCCAATCGAATCGCTCGCAATCGAAACCGAAGCGTCATTGCACCGAACGCACCAATCAGTCGGCATCCGGATGGATGGTCCATCCGCACGGATCGACAATCCGCACGGATTGTCAATCCGCACGGATTGCCGATCCGCACGGATTGCCGATCCGCACGGATGACCAATCCGCACGGATAAACAATCCGGGTGACCTGCAATCCGCACGGATCACCCTTTCCCCTTTTGGCATCTTATAAATACCCGGGTCACTCTCCAAACTTTCCACTTTTGGCAAGTGACGTCCGATTTCTCAATCCAGGTAAGATCTCGCCCTAAATCTTGTACATTCTTGATCTGTACACACATCTACACCTTTTTAACTTTCAAATCTCAACTTTTAACCATGAAACCATCAAGATTTGAGGTATTCCCGGGTGACGTCATCATGAAGTTCTCATGAACTTCAAGTGTGACTTCATTCCACCAAGAATAGCTCAGATCTGAACGATTTCCACAAGATCTTCACCTAAATCTAAACTTTTCTAAAGGATAAAAGAGTTGAAAGAAATAAACAAGTTTTCTCCTTCTTTTACCCTCAAAAACGGTATGAATCGGATCAGTTCTAGTCTTCTACTCGATAATAGTGGTGCACTAGTCCTAGATCTGGATCCTACCCGCAAGACACCTGAATTCGGGTTAGACCGGAGTGACCATTCTAAACCGCCGACAGGTCGAGTTAGGGTGGTTCCTAGCCTGCTTAGTCATGCGAGTAAGAATACAATTCCAAGTGGTTGCCACGTAATCAGAACGTATCGATAAAACGACAACAGAAACCAAGAGTAGACGTACGGAACAACCGGAACGAGTAAGTTGTCCGCACGAGTAAGTTGTCCGCACGGACAAGCTGTTCGCACGGACAGACGATCCGGACGGGTTGTCACCCGGACGAACTACACTTGGGATCCACGTTCAAAACAAGGTTTGAGTATCGACGAATGAACAATCCGGACGGACGCCCTCTGAATGGATTACTCTTCGGATCATGAGATACTAAGACCTTAAACAATTTCAAACAATGTTCATCCGCACAGGCAAGTTGTCCGCACGGACAGACCATCCGGACGGATTGTCTCTGTCCGTACGAACAAACTATCCGGGCGGATTACCACTGTCCGCACGGATTACCATCCGGACGGACTGTCACCATCCGCACGGACTTCATCAAGTGACTCACCTTTAAGGTTGTGTCCGCACGGATTACCATCCGGACGGATTGCCGTCCGCGCGACCGCCTTGAAGGGTAGAGAAACTTAAAGGTTTTCTAAATGCTACAATGAAAACTTCAAAGCACAAGCCATCATACACAAACACATTCTTAGGAAGAAACAATCCACTCGAATAGTTATCCGCACGAACATGTTATCCGCACGAGTGACTAGTACGGACGAATTGCTAATCCGGACGGATTACTTGTCCGCACGAGTAACTTGTCCGCACGGATAACAATCCGCACGAGTGACTAATCCGGACGGATTACCACTCGCACGGACTACTCATCCGCACGGACTGCCAGTCCGCACGGATAGCCAATCCGCACGGATGACCTATCCGCACGATCGGTCATCCTACCCACTCTCACTATGTACTGTTTTACGCGCCACTTATCGTTACGTTATCGAATCTATTCAGGCTAACCGTACTCGCTGAAAAGCGCTCCCTTCAATCCATAATCGCTGTGAGTATACTCGAACCCTTTTTGCTTTTGGCACTTTTGGGTGTTACATACGTTACAAATATTCAAACTACATCTATCACACTACTCAAGCTATTTTAACGCTAAACCATTAATGCATGTTATACGTGGCTTATGAATGCTTGTTTGTTATGTTTACACATGGAATGCTGTCAACCTGCCTTAGCAACGATAGTACTATAGTTTGGACTCAGCACCCGTTCACACAGGGGTTGTTAAGGATCTTTTACTTGCATGGATTACGGTGGTAATCATGTATTGCGAACTGCCTCGGGCAGTCAACCCGCAGTCATTGGTATCGATGGATCTATGTCGATAACTAACGTGCTTCATTTCACTATGTGTACGTGCTGGTTATGCGTAAACGAATTCGAACTCTATATGCTATTATCAAACTTGTATGCTCACCTTTACATTTTATGTATTGACTTTATTTTAACGTATGTGACAGGTGCTTAGGCAGTTCACATGCTTAGCACGCTGTGAACTTGAGGCTAGGAAAGGTCTAGGATGCTCCCTGTGCTGTGATGAAATCGAGGCTAGGAAATGGAGTCCTAGAAACCAATAAATAAACTATTTTTATTTGAATCTGAGTCGTCGGAATAGAATATTTGTCTTGATGTTTATCTGTAATGATTTGCTTACTGTTTGAGACATGGTATGGGACATGTTAATTTAAATTGAATGGTAATGATAGTTGTTATGGAAACTTCTGGACAATCTGTTTCGCTCAGTGCCATGCCCTGATGATTCCGCCATCGGTCGGGGTGTGACAGACCCTGCCCATGCACCACCCCAAGAATGACTTGGATCGATCAAAAGCTGAAATTCCACTGTTCCTCCTATCCAACCAAGGCGTTGATCTCCAAGTTTGAACGAGCACGCCTCTGTCACGACATTGGTATTCCCAACTGCCTGCACTATTGCAACGGAGTGCAAGCGAGCAACATCCATATAGCTAACCGACAAATGTTTTGCAAGAGCTGCGGGAATTATGAAGTTGTTGACATGCTATGAGATGGGCTAAAAAAACTGAATAATCCCCTTCCGCAGTTGTGATTGCATCTTCTTCAGTAGTATACCTTGAATTACCGTCTTGCACCGACGCAATTGGAGCCGAAAAATGACTCGCTTTAGCAGTAACAACATGCGACTTAACTCCTTCAACAATTTTATCCAAAACTCCAGGAAAGAGTTCTAGATCTGAGAGTACCGCCATGTATTTGGTAGGGACGTGCTTAGAAGGTAAGGAGGAAGATAGAAACGGAGCTCCTGGATGAAGTCGTCCAACTATCGAGCCCAGATCTAGAGAGTCCAAGTCCACTACCGTTTTCTGCTCTATACCTAAGCCCACCACAGTCCTGAAGCCCAATTGACTCGGAAAACTGCCCGATATCACTCCAGTTTCCTGAGATTTTGATCAGACGTCAACAAATTGTGCACGTGGAAATTGAAGTTGCGCAATTGGAGCCACCAATGTAGAACTAGAGACTGAAAAACTTGAATCCGAATGACTATTCATCATCAAATAGCCATGGTCGGCTAAAATTTCTTCAAATCGATATAGGAGTGCTTTCAATTGATTTGTATCTGACATCGATTTGGTTGTTGAGTGGCCAAGTTTCAACAGTCGATAAGGCCCAATTAGCATTATCTGACCTAGATTTTGAGACACATCCATTGTGCAGCAGTAATTTCTTAGAGCGCTCTTCAGATCTGGTGACGATCGCCTCCAATTGAACTAAGAGAGATGAAGGTGGAGAATAGAACCTGAAGACGAATCTAGAAAATGTGAAATCGATCTGGAATTAGACCTCGAATCCTGATGGTGCATCCAATTGAGAACGAAGTTCTTGAATTCTCATTGTTGCGTACAAGCCTCGTTCACAACCTTCAGATATGCCTTGATATCAGCGAGTGAATCCTAAAGCACTTGTATCCTAATTTCGTGAATATCTAATTGTGAATCCAAAGCAGTGGCCCTTGATTAACAGAAACGAAAATTCAAATTGAAATTGAACTGGAAAGAACAGAGGTAAGGTAGGTCGGACCAATGATAGAGTTTGGATTTGTGATGAACTGTGATAGATGGAATCTAGAGAAGATAATAGAAACAAAGGACAGAACGATTGTATTAATGTAAAGGAAAGTTACAAGGATAATCCAGGGCCTAGCCCTCTCTCACTACACAAATGCAGGAGCCCTAACGAACTAAACAAACTCAATCCTGCCTCCCTACGAATTATTGATACCTATTTATAGAAATATAAGTTGCATTTGACCCCCTCCCAAAATAGACAAATGACAATCTATATCAGAAACTAGAACATGATTCCTGTCAAAAACTAAAGGAATAATGGATTTTAATAATCCCAACTATTGCCCGTTGGTCAGAAACGGTCCAAACTTTAAAATTCCCACTAGCGCTCCAATCTTTTCACATATTGGCCTTCAATGGACCATGACTAACAGAACCCTAAAGCAGTTAGTCTCCGGTCTCTGGAAAACGATTTTGGTTGGAGAAAGGTTCTAAAGGTCCGATTTATGGTTACAAACAGGATTGAGGCGAAAACATTAAGTTTTCCGGCTAAAAAGTTGAGTTTTCCAGCCAAAAAGAAGTTTTCCGGCAACCTTAATAATTGGGGTTTTTTACTAGAAAAGGTTCCTAAAGGAGCGCAATAAGGTTACAAAAGGGTTTGAGACGAAAATGTTGAGTTTTCCGGCCAAAATGGAGTTTTCCGGCGACCGGAGACTAACGGTGTTAGGGTTCTGTTAGTCATGGTCCATTGATGGCTAATATGTAAAAAGATGGGACCACCAGTGAGAATTTTTGAAATTAGGACCATTACCGACCAACGGACAATAATTGAGATTATTAAAATCCGTTATTTCAAAACTAAATACGGAAAGTGACTACCGGTTCGATACCGACAGTGTATCAATCTATCTCTCAATCACCGGACCATCAGTTGGCGTTTGGACAAGAGCAAAGCATGTGGGGGCCCTCTCTTTGACTAAATATGTGAACGTGTTGACTTTTGCTTACGCTTTACAGTACAATTAACTAACTAATTCCCGACGGAAACTTACCCTGTGAATCAGTTCGCTAGGATCGTGACAAGTGTCACAATGGCTGATCAACGACGGAGATGGAGTTTAGTCTGCAAGAGCATTTATTTAGAAAGTGGGCCCTGCTGATAGACCGGAACCGTATTGATGTGACTTTGGGGCTACAAATTAACAAACTTTGTCATTTAAAACGAAACTGATCAGAGAATAGCAAATTTTTAGTCTCTTTCTTTTTAACTATTTTTGTTTTTATTTTTAAAATAATATTATACAACACTTTTAAGGTAAAAATATTTAAATCATGTATCACGTTAAATTATTTAAGCTTATTTTAAATTTGATATTTTAAGTTGTCATGTACATGTATACAGAGTTTTGAGTTATTCTAAAATATCAAATACGTTAGAAAGTGTAATCTATTGATGATGAAGAGTTGTAGTTGCGACACGTCACATGGAGGGAACTAAAGCGGCTGGAATGGTAAAATAGGAATTGCAACAATTGTTTAATTTTTTTTACAATGTTTCTACTTTTTTAAACGTAGGTAACTTCAAATATGTGACTATTGAAAAAAATACACTGTAAAATCAAATGTTTTTTTATCTTTTAAATGAGTATGAAAATAATTAACTGGATATTTTAGAATGTTTTTTTTTTTAAACTGGTCAGTTTATGTTGTTTTAGACTTTTATTTTTTTTAAACTGGATAAGTTTATGGTGTTTCAAAACTGGGTAACTTTATGGTATATTTAAAGTGCATTTTTTATAGTTTTTCAAAACTGGACATGTATATGGTGCTTTTGATCTAGGTATTTATATGGTGTTTTTAAACTACATTTTTCATAGTGTTTTTCATGGCTTGTGGCGTTTTTCATAAAATACCATAATTTAAATTGTGTTCTTTCATGGTGTTTTTTTCATATTGTTTTTTTTTTATGAAACACCAAAGAAATAACAACCTGCAAATTGAAGTATACAAATCGATGAACCGAAGTAATCTTCGCGAGTAGCAGGCTTCAGAGTTTCAAATTTAAATTAAGATCGATGAATATATTATGGCGTATATACTGTCTCTTTGATTACAACCGTGTATATGGTGTTTGTGGTGTTCATTGAGTTATTTTAAAGTTTTTGTTTAACAGTTGACGTTAAAAAAGTCAATAAATTATTGTTGTGTTTGTCTTTAAAAAAAAAACAATAAATATTATTAATTATGGTGTTTTTGTATGGTGTTTTATGACGTTTTTTATAGAGTTTGTAAAAACACAATGAACAGACTTAAACACCATAAATTAGAAAATCCAATATACACGTATTTTTTATATAGCGGTACTATACTCGTTTGAAAGAAAAAAAATGTTCGATTATATAATGTTTGTTTTAAATCACGTATATATAAAATGTTACAAGCGTTTTAAAAAGACAATGAAAGACGTGTGTGACTTACATGTGTGTATTACTTGCCCTATGAGTATGATGTGCATGCTTTTTTTATGGATGTTTTTGCACTTCCTCCCTTGATTCCCACTTTGATACATGACACTCTATACTTTCTTCCTACATTTTCTAAGATTTTTTCTCTTTGTAAAATGTCCTTCCCCTTTATGTAAATAGGATGTCAATGTTTAAAAAATGTAACCTTCTATTGTTTTAGAGAGTAATAACCTAATATTATCTTAAGGGTCAAGTTATTCTACAAAGGCTTCTAATTGTAAGAAGTTTAAGAAGGATTTATAGAGTGACAAGTGTCCAATAACCTAAAACTAAACCCACTACATCACCACCAAAAACCTAAACACCCACCCCCCCCCCCCCCCCCCCCGCAAAAAAAAAAAAAAAAAAAAAAAAAAAACTATACCTCACCAAAAAAACCCCCAAAAAACCTAACCCCCCACCCCCCAAAAACCTAAAAAAAAAATATAAAAAAAACTAAACCCCCACCCAAAAACCTAAACCCCCACCCACTCGGCAAAAAAAAAAATTTATTTTTTTGGGTGGGTGATGTGGGGGGGGGGGGGGGGGGTTGGTGGTAGTGGATGTTTAAGGTTTTTTTTTTTTTTTAGTGGGTTTTTTGTGTAGTGGGTTTTTTTAGGTTATTGGACACTTGTCACTCTATAAATCCTTCTTACACTTATTACAATTAGGATCCTTTGTATTTGATCATAATCCATTATCTTAAAACACGGCTAAGCAAAGTAACGATGTTAAACGTGCTAGATAAGTCGAAGCACTATTAACTTAAGTAAGAACTAGAAAGAATATGAGCTGAGTTGACTCAAGTCGTAATCATTAGTATGACTCGTATGTAACTTGAATTAGCTTGGATTTCAATAAGTTACTTTATTAAAAAAAAATTAGAGTGATATGAATGGTTCGCTATTATAGAACGTTAACTACAAATTAAAAGATAAAAACAAAGGGTCATGGTATCTAGACACCCCCAAAAAATCAGTGTACATCCCACAATACGCTTCTTATAGGTTTAAAAGCAATAAATGCTAAACCAATAGGAATCGTATAGGCCAATACGCTTCCTATTCGCTTGCTGAAAACTCCTGCCCTCTGCCATGCAGAAAGTGCAGATAGCCAGACCTGAAAAGTACTGACAACTTTTGAAAACTGAGTTCAACAGGAGGCGTATTGGCCTATACACTTCCCATCGGGTTTGCAAGAGTCAACGATCTTGATGCTTTGTTTTCATTGGGTAAAAGGATTTCACACGGATCACACAAATTTGTGTTTTTAGGCCGTAACTTTGTGTTTTTTTTCCAAATTAATTATAAATTTTTTTATATAATTATAAATTAATTACAAATTTTTTTTATATAAAATAAAATTAATTGAGAGAGCCAAGAGGCTGGTGGCGGTTGAGTAGTCGACCTTGGCCACAGCGCCCGGTGTCACGGTGGTTGACACTCGTTCCTTTCCGTTCAAAATAAAAAAAAAAGATGATAAGAGCCATATGCTGCTTTTGAAAAAAAAAAAAAACTATAGGAAGCGTATAGGGCTATATAGGGCAATACGTTTCCCATGTGAGTAAAGTAAGTAAAGTATAGGAAGCGTATAGGGCAATATGGTTCGTCTTGGATGGGAGGCGAGGTTTTACCGATTATTCCACTGCCATTCCTTCGGGCGGGTAGAGGTCGGGTTTCCGCGTATTTGGGAGAGCCAAGAGGCTGGTGGCGGTTGAGTAGTCGACCTTGGCCACAGCGCCCGGTGTCACGGTGGTTGACACTCGTTCCTTTCCGTTCAAAATAAAAAAAAAAAGATGATAAGAGCCATATGCTGCTTTTGAAAAAAAAAAAACTATAGGAAGCGTATAGGGCTATATAGGGCAATACGTTTCCCATGTGAGTAAAGTAAGTAAAGTATAGGAAGCGTATAGGGCAATATGGTTCGTCTTGGATGGGAGGCGAGGTTTTACCGATTATTCCACTGTCATTCCTTCGGGCGGGTAGAGGTCGGGTTTCCGCGTATTTGGGAGAGCCAAGAGGCTGGTGGCGGTTGAGTAGTCGACCTTGGCCACAGCGCCCGGTGTCACGGTGGTTGACACTCGTTCCTTTCCGTTCAAAATAAAAAAAAAAGATGATAAGAGCCATATGCTGCTTTTGAAAAAAAAATCTATAGGAAGCGTATAGGGCTATATAGGGCAATACGTTTCCCATGTGAGTAAAGTAAGTAAAGTATAGGAAGCGTATAGGGCAATATGGTTCGTCTTGGATGGGAGACGAGGTTTTACCGATTATTCCACTGCCATTCCTTCGGGCGGGTAGAGGTCGGGTTTCCGCGTATTTGGGAGAGCCAAGAGGCTGGTGGCGGTTGAGTAGTCGACCTTGGCCACAGCGCCCGGTGTCACGGTGGTTGACACTCGTTCCTTTCCGTTCAAAATAAAAAAAAAAGATGATAAGAGCCATATGCTGCTTTTGAAAAAAAAAAAATCTATAGGAAGCGTATAGGGCTATACGGTTCCTCTGGTCCCATAATCATTACATGAAAAGTGTCTGAAAAGTTGTACTTCAAGTACACGTATAGGAAGCGTATAGATCAATACGCTTTGACCCAGAGGAACCGTATAGCCCAATACACTTCCTGTAGGGTTAGGGATGTGCAAATAAAAAGAGGGGATGTGTGGATACCGAGAGCCAAAACAAATCGATAAAAAAGGTTTAATGGCAGGTTCAATTTACATTGTGTTGGTTTTAGGTTCCAAACCTTTGGTGAACAATTAAACCATCAAAACTAAAGGTTGAACCGGGCCATATAAAACTCAAACTGACCTAACAGCCTAGTTAAAACTTATTAACAATGATTTTAAATGTTAAGATATTATGAAAAGTTAAAAAAAGCTATAAACAAATGTTGTAGATGCACACTAATCTCCCCAACTTGATAAAAAAAGGATAAGCTGTAATGAAAAACGTTATCATAAATATTTCGTTTATTTGATAATACAATCTATATTCTCAAATTAATCATTAAACAACTTTGAAAATTGGTTAAGATTGGAATTTTTTAAAAAAGGTCCATGTCATTTAATTACCTTACGTAAATGCCTCGTGATGCATATTGGTACATCCTACATTTTCAGGTTAACTCTGTTAACACAACTCTGTTATCTTTAACGCTATCACGAACATTCATTATTGCATTACATTTTATTAGGGTTGATTAAGTGTGTTAGTCAGTACACGAACACTCACATAATGGCAATTCGGTGATTAACCGAATTATCGAACCGCACACGAGTCTTTCCCCAAGCGTTGGTGATTAAGTGAAATAATAATTCAGGAAAGGTTAAATGAATATATTATGTGAACTTATATGTTTTTTGATATTTAATTGTATTGTATGTAAAGTACGTGAAATCACGTGCGTTCACGTGTAATTGCGCGGTTTCGTGTTTTTTAGATTTTGTCATTTTTAGAAGAAGATAAACATGGGAAATTCTTGTAATAACACTGTACAATGCAAACTAGTAAGTCTTGTCCATCGATTTCATCTTCTATGTGTTCTTGGTGATTTTGATTGAAACCCTAACTGAGTTAAATATGTTCTTGATGATTCAAAACTAGTGGCTAGGGTTTTGTATTGCATTAGTATGATGATTAGAAGTAGTCTTTATGATAGTAAGCTTGATTTGATCCATTGTTCATACCCGCCTAGAATGGAAACTTTATTGATGATGATTTTGATTTAGGTGATTCTTGGCATGTTTGATGATTTGGTTGATTGATATGATGATTATAAATGTATTTAAACATGTTGACATGATAAAAACAACGAATTTGATGCTAGATCATGGTGTTCACAACTTGCCAATAATGGAAACTTTTGTTAAACAAGATTGTGTAGTATTGCATGATAGACTTGTTGATGATCAAACTTAGGATGCGTGGAACAATTTGTCATGATCAAATTAGGTGATTTATTTTAGACCTTCTAGGGTTTCCAAAAGAGGAAACTTTGTTCACGTTGCATGATGAAAACTTGAAAGTTATTGCAAGAATTTGTTACTGCAGAATTTCATGAATTTGTTTTAGTCATAACTTGAACATATTGATGCCAAATAGGACCATTCTTGAGTCTAGGATCATCTACTTGATGTGTAGATAATCCACAAAAAATTTCGTAATTTTCATGAACCTTAACTATGTTTTTGTAAATTTTTAAAAACGGAGTGTCAATCTGAGTTTTCTGATAAGAAAATATGGTCCATCACAATGACTATAATTTAATAAACTTTGGGAGTTAGAAGATGAAAGTTTTACAGTATGTACTTCTAAAAGCTGGTGAGACACTCCAATTGGCATTGCATCAATTTAAGGAACGCATATTTTTTTTTATAAATTTAATGGTAAATTGTCACTAGAAAAAGATGTTTCTGGGCTTTTTGTAATGTAGGATTTTTTTCATGAATTTTCTATAAACATTCAGACCTCAAGAACATTACACAAGCTCAAACCGACTATTTGGCACATGTTATAAAATATTCATATTTTTTCTGCATCATTTAGTATTTTAAGTAAAATACACAAACTGACTCAGAAACTGAAGTTTGTTAGCGTAAATTATTATTAAATAATTTACGGTGCCCTTATTGATCATTTATCTAATAACTAGATCAATAATTACCTTAATATCTCTATAAAATTAACTGGGCTTTATTTGATGGACATAAAGGCCCGTACTAGTTAATTAGGGTTTCCCCTTGGGTGAAGCATATAAATACAGGTTACTAGGGAACCCTAAATACACACCATAAAGTTTACGGCCTCCCCTCACTACAATCTGTTATCATCATCCCTCTCCATCCTAACTGCTCACCCTAAACGGGAACCGATCAAGATAGCTTCTTTTTCATCTCTAACTGCTACTGGATTGTTAGGTATATCAAGATCCCTAAAGTGTTTTCCATTAGATATTAAAAGAACTGATTAACATGTGGTATCAGAGCGATGTTACTCAGTTCTTAAAATTCCCTTATGATCTGGAATTGAAATCGGAAAAATTAAGTTTTATTAAATCTGATATACTTTATTATGTTGCTCAATCAGTTCATCACATAGATCGACAATTTAATCCACCAAGTTTTCATAAAACGATTCAAATGGATTTTGACTGTAATTAAATATATTATGTATTCCAAATCCCAGTTGTATGGTTTCGAAATTTGAGAATCAATTTAGAAGAAATCAAATCAATTAATAATTATATGTTTTCTCAAATTTCAATAATATATTGTTTATTATTTGTCACTGAGATACGAATGGGTATCATAATAGACATATTTTAGTATTATAAGGATTCAATTGATTGGTTTTTACAGTTCACTTATTCATTAAATTGGCATATTTTAATCCACTGGTAGTTGTTTTTTGGTGTTAATTGAAATAAGCCATTATGGTCTTTGGGTGTGGCGGAATGATGGAGATGAGCCTTTTTCAGTTAAACAGGTCCAACTTCATTTCGAATTGGCTAAGATGCCCGTTCCCGATGCTGCTTCGCCGTTTGTTTGGAACTACTGGGCCCCCCCCCCCCCCCCAAAGCTAATCTGCTGCTTTGGAGGGTTCTTCTGGATAAAATCGCTTCTCGGGAGGGGTTGATCAAAAGAGGAATTATGATGGTGGATGAGTGCTGTCCCCGTTGCGGCCTTGAGCTAGAGACGACTGACCACATTTTTCTAAACTGTCTTTGGGCTAGGAGTATATGGTGGAATGTTTTAGCTTGGATTCGGGTGAGCTTCCCAGCAAAAACTGTTTCGTTTCGTGAGTTTTTCGACTATGTTATGAATTGTCCGGGAGGTAGGATTTGGAAAAAAAATCATCTACTCCATCGTGATCGCCTCGGTGTGGAGAATTTGGAGTGCGAGAAACATTAAAGTTTTTGAAGGGTGCTTCATTCCTATTAAGAAGACGGTGGATCTTATTAAAGAGGACTCGTTCTTATGGCTAAGTAATCGGGCGAAAATTAAAAGACCGGATTGGGATAACTGGGTTAAGTTCAATGTTATGGACTTATTGTAATTGAGGCTTTTGCGCCTGTTTTGTCTGTTTTCTTTTTCTGTCTTGTGTCGTTTTGTCGTTTCCCAGTTTCTGGCTGGCTCTTTATATATATATATAAAGTGGTTTTTGCTGTTCAAAAAAAAAAAAAAAAAAAAAAAAAAACTTTTGAATAAAATTGATTTGATTAGATAAATGAAACCCATTGGAACCGATGAAATCAAGTTTGTTAGAAATAGATTTAGATAATAAATAGATTTCCTATATTCGTTTAACTTTATTTTCAAGGTTCAAATAAAATATTGTTTAAAGATATTTGAACCTATAAGCTTGAATAAATATTATGACACCTAAGAATTTTCGAAATTATAATCTAATCTAAATCCCATATACTAACAAACTTATCGGGTTATTAGTTCTCTCGTTTTATGGTTTACGGGCCTTACTTTCGGGAACCCCTAATCGCACATTGAAAATACAATCGCTACGCGATGTATCTTAAGTCATTTTGTGCGTTAACTTTTGTTTTATAAAACCTTACTCTATCATGTTTTATAAACCTAACTTTTAAATAATCATTCAACTAATTCTTTTGATTGATTTAAAATTTGCTTAACTAAAATAACATTTTTTTTCAACTTATCACTTCTGCCCAAAGGTGATGTGTTTACTTGTGGCGTTATTTAGTGAATTTAAGCATAGTCACTTAGGTGTATGTCCTTATTATATGAACAAACAGAGTGTAACACTTACCTTATTACATTTGTTCATATGATATACACATGACTTCTGCCTAAGATGCATGAGTGTTTCATTTTCTGCCCAAAGGTGATGTGTTACACTCATGTCTCGCAAACTTTGACTTGTGCCTAAAATTATGGTGTTTCAACTTCTGCCCAAAGGTGATGTGTTACACCTAATCTGCACAGTCTGACTGTTCATAATTCTTGTATGATTGGTCATACCCAAGCGAAAACCGTCATTCAAGTAGAACCTTATTTAAAATTGGTGTGTATAATTAACGTTATCACAGCTTCCTTAGTATAATGGTCTTGATTTCCGCCTGCCTTAGTTTTAGGTTACCCATAAGTCACTCTAACTTCTTCTTTTGCAATGTATCTTATTATTCTCATTTTAATCCACTATCAGCTCCTGTTATGGCTATTGATACTTTGACTGGTGCGAACTATGCTTCGTGGAAGGATTCTCTTAACCTTACTCTCGCACTCATGGAGTTTGACTACGTGCTAACTGAAAACGCTCCCCCTGCTCTTACTGATAAGAGTACTGAAGCTGAAAAACTACTCTATCAAAAGTGGGAGAGAGCTAATCGCTTGTCTCTTATCTTCATGAAAAACTCGATAAGTCCTGCTATCAGGGGAGCCATTCCTGACGCTGCTACTGTGACAAATGGCAAATAACCGGTGATTCCGTACGAACTAATCACTATTTTATTTACATAATCTCATGCATTTAGCGTAATTTAATTACGTAACTGTGTCATAAAAAAGATAACAGTTTTAGGACAAGAAAACAATGCTAAAACATATGTTGGTTTTCGTCGTATTTCGAAACCAATCAAACAATGTCCTAAAAGTGTTGGTAGAAAGTGTTGCGCGCACTATTCATGGTTACACTATTCATGCCAGCAAACCGTGAAAACAAAACGAAACAATGAAAAACGACACATGAACAACATGACTGAGTCCATTTGTATGAGAAAACACTAATGTGAAAACATATCTTGCAATAACACATGACTTTCCGGTACGACGCCCAAAATACAAAATCGTCCGTTTCGCTAAAATAAAACAATTTTAATTCGTCCGAACTAATAATTTAGCAATTCCGAGATTCCGGAATTATGACAAATGATAATAAACATATGAAAACAACATGAGGATACTAATGGGGTGCTCGAAACATAAGCTTTCGGTGCTGCGTCGCAACCCCCACCACTTGTCCGTTTTTGAACCGACAAGCTAGAAAATAACATTTCTGACGCCAAAACAACTAAACGGAAGACATGGCGAACTAGTTAAGCTTATTTTGGGACTCGGAATCACTTCATGCATCGCTTGACGGTGGAATAACAACTTGCGACAAAGCTTCATCGGTACGACGCAAAAGTGTCGTAAGCTCGCCGACGACCAAACAGAAGACATCTAAAGCGTCGAAATACAATTTCTACTAGTTTAGTGAACTAGTTAATGTCGATTAATATTGCGAATCCCTAATTACCCCTAATGGTGTAATTAAACCCCTAATCACCATACTTTGATTAATTACCAAAATATCTTGATTTTTTAGACTTTTTATAAAAAAAAAGTTACCCTTTACCCCCCCCCCCCCCCACCATTCTAGAAAACTGTGCAGATTAATATCATTTTGAATTAGAACCGTCATCAAGAACCGTAACCGTTATGTGAAGGCTGGTGAGATTGAACTAACAATGGAACTCGTTGATCGATAATTATGTGAAGGCTGGTGAGATTGAACTTGTTTGATGGTGGTGGGGGCTGGGCAATGATGGAGATTGGGGTGTGAGTGTATAATAATAATAATAATAATAATAATAATAATAATAATAATAATAATAATAATAATAATAATAATAATAATAATAATAATAAAGTGCAATTCCTATTAAAACATTTTTGGGAAAAGGCTTCAATATATAGAAAAAGATCCAGATTTTCAATTATGAAAAGTACAATCAAAATACGGTGGGTGCACCACATGGATCGCGTAGGGTACTCACAATGTTCAAGCTAATCTTCATTTCAAAATTGACACTCCTCTTGCACACTACAACCCTAGATTGTTCGCTACCAGCAAGATCTGAAAAGATGGGATGTAGACAGACCAGAGGCGGATCTATGCCACTTTTATGGGTTTCCAGAAACCCTATTCGGTTTAGAAAAAATGGAAAAAATTAGTGAGAACCTTGTATGATTTGGAAAAAACAGTGAGAATTAATGAGAATCTATCAAAATGAACCCAGTGAAAAAAGTTCTTAGATCCGTCACTAAGACAAACTAAACCCACTATTGTAAGAATCGCTAGGTGCTAGCCGGTCGGTGGAGTACCGACTAACGATTAATCGGGATTAATAGAGATTAATCAGAATTAATCGGATTGACAATTTTATATGTAATTTTTAGTTATACACACACACATATTTTTATATGTAGTTTTCTAAAGTAGACATGTTTTAACCACTCATTGGCCCATTTTTAAGTAACTGGCGGGAATTTATAAGATTTGTTCGAAATTCGGTCGGGATCTAGCCAAAATATGGTCAGAATAGGACCGCCATTGACCGCCTAGCGATTAATCGGTGAACCTCTGATTAATGATTAATCGGCGAACCTCCGATTAATGATTAATCAGCGACTAATCAGAATTTTTACAACCATGACTATACCTTTATCCCATAAAATAGAGAGGTTGCTTACGACCTCTAATAGAGAGAAATAGTATGTATCTAACATTGTTGGTTAAGTGTCCATTAAGTGTAATAAGAATAATACATAAAAAAACATTGAACACTTCTTTTTAGCAAATTCATGATTTGTTTGTTTTGTGGAAGGATTTTTAAGAAAAAGGTCACTTAGATTTAAATTATAAGAGCTTTAAATTATAAGATATGGATGAGATTTTATTGGGTATAGTTATTGTTGGTATGAGGAAAATAGTGATCACTTTTAAGGTATGAGATTTCATTAATAGCTTTAAATTATGTGTCCTTTCTTCGGTGACTATAGGAATCTTTGGATCATTTGTTCACGGCTTGTTCGGTAGCTATCAGGGTGTGGATGGCTATCAGTGTTTGGTGCAAAATTCCTCCGATATACGCTTTCGAATTCAAAGATTTGTTGGATACTCAAAATTCTGTTCCGGGGGGGGGGGGGGGGGGGAAGATTATCAGTGGGTTGGTTATTATCTCGTGTTGGTGTTTTTGGAAAAGTATGAACGATTTTGTTTTCAAGCAGATAAGGAGAAGCGCGCATGATATTCTGATTGAGATTAAATCGAGAGGTTTGGAGTGGTTAAATAGTAGATCATCATGTAAATATTTAATTTAGAAGGAGTGGTGTAAATATCACATGTATATGTTGTAAATTGGCCCTTTGTGTGTTTGGGTCGGGAGTGTTTGTTTGTTTGGCCTTTTGCCCGTTTGGGTCGGGGGCTTGTTTTAATGAAGTTTAATTTAAAAAAAAAGTTATTGTTGGTTGTTCATTGTATTGATGATCTTTAAGGTTCTTAGAAATACACTTTTAAGATGATCACTACTTTAACTAGTAAAGAAAATAGTGATCTCCACCGATAAGAAATCAGTTAGAAGATCGGTTATCTATACTAAGATTAGAGAGGATAATTGTATATGTGAATGTGATATCGACATTCTTATAACCAAATGGTTTGTAGCCTTACAACATAAAGGTGTGATGAAAACATGTCCTCCCCATGAGATTGACAAATGATGAATATCAAAGAGTTGATGAAAGTTAACATTCAACCGGACCACTCGAGTTTGTGTGTTGATATTTCTTATTATCTTCTTCACAGTTTTCTTGTAACAAAACAAGATATTAACAAGTTGTTATTCTTGTAACAAACTAGATATTAACAAGTTATAATTTATAAACAAGTAAAAACTACTTTACAGTGTAGACAAAATTTTGAAAATAATCCATATACTCACATTCTTAGATTATTATATATTGATTCCCATCCCAAAAGTATAAACATATACATGTTAATAGAATATCATTTACTGTCCACATTATATACTAATTTACATCGAGATAGTTGGTAAACGGGCAATAAGCTGCGCCGCTACCCCTTTTTGAATAGCAAAAACTGTGAAAAAAACCTTATTTAAAGGTTATTCCTACATGCGAGAAGTGAAGAAAGAACCTATTTTTTTCTCCTATTCATATTTTAGTCCTAAATTCTAAAAAATAAAAAAAGTTATATGATTACTCTATTAAGGTAATTATATAATCACTTTAAAGTAATTGCATACGGAAAAAATATTATTTTGTTTAGTTATTTTTCAACTATAACTCATGTTTAAATAGATGGAAATTTAAAAAAATAATATCTTTTATTCTTTTTTTTTTCAACTAAAAATCATGCTTAAATAGATGAAATTCTTTTTTTGTTTTTATAAAGTTTCCTTCACTTTTCACGTTTATTATGTTAGGACCTATTTGTATTTGATTTTTACCTTATATTTAATATGTAGTTGTCAATATTATTTCACTAAATAACAATAATTATCATCATATGAAATTTGTATCATTCGTATATATAAATCTAACAAGATGGAAAGATAGACGAATTCACGCACCCTGCGTTGGTTACTGCGAAACACTTACTACGCGATTGTCTATACACACCCCTCCCCTCTCACACAATCCATCCAAAGAGGTTTGTAACGATAGACAAACGCTTCTCATCCCTCTCTCCCCACGCATAACAACGCGTTGTTCGATACTCTGATCAAAATTGAACTATAACCACAAAGACAAAAATGGATTATTGTAACCCTAGTTAAGGTGAATGGTTAGTAAACCACTCCATTTACATAATATAGTTGTATATTAGCTGTCAAAAGCCATTGTCGTCATCACCTGATTTATCCTTTATTTTTATTTATTCAATTTATTCAACAATATATATTCATTCAATCAATTAATAAATAATAATAATAATAAAATAAATCTTTTTATATATAGCGACTCATCAACCTCTTTCAAAAACCCCCTTTCCCCCTCTGTTGTTTCACCGTCGTAACGCCGTCGTCATTTTCTCTCCGATCAGCACTTTTCCGACGAAATCTCGCACAAATAACGTAAAATCAACTTAAAAACTTCGTGTTTTAGCGTAATCGGACACAAGTTGACGGTTACATGAACGATTTTGACATGAACAGATGATCGGTTATCAATTTCGCGTCGAATAAGCGGTTAGTTTCGCCGGAATCTGATAAGGTATATTCCGGTAGGTTATGTTAGAGCAAAATTGTGATTTCTGTTACGATTTATTTCATTATGTGTATACTTTTCGGAGATTTGATAGTGTTCGTTGTTATTGATTGTTCGTGTAGTTGTTGAAGTGCGATTTGATGAACATGATGATTTGTTAGTGATTTTAGAACGTTTTAGAAGTTATAAGTTAATGATTTTGTAATGATGAAAATGAAATTTGAAAGTGTTTATGATAGATTAGGGTTTTGTGGAAGCTAGTGTTGATACTGTGTTTTTTTGTACTTATTATTTGTTGATATGATATATTGAAGATGATCTAGGTTTGATGTTAGACTATTTGCAGCGGTTTAACTTAAAAATGCAAAAGTTTCTTGACACGTGACTGTCGCGTAGTCAGTGTGGTTTAACTAACTATACATATATTTAAAAGTGTGTAGTGATTTAACTAAAAGCATAAAAAAATAATTGTATTTTTATATAAAAATGTGAGTAAATGGTTTGATTGGTTTATTGTGAGTTGCCCCCACACCCTTCGCGCCTGTTAACCGACTGGCGCCCCTCTTTAACGAACCGGCGTGGTGTTTAGCGCCCTAGGTGGATGACGAAGCCACTACACCTGGTCTTAGATTAGTATCAAGTTTAGAATTCAATGCTTCATGATATGTGGTTTTTGTTTAGTTTTGTATGCTTTGACATTCATAGTTGATATGTGTGTACTGATGAACTTGAATAACGCATTACCTACTCTTTTGGAATAAGGGCAATGGGTCCTACAGTAACCTAAAGCTTTCAGACTTTTGTATATATTCAGATATGGTACAATTTATAAAATATTTATTATTTAATTCTGATTATACTATCTAGGGACCCATGCTCAAATATAATAATGTCAGTACATGCATAACTTTTTTTTTTTTTTTTTTGAACGGCCAGTACATGCATAACTGCATAAGGTTGTTTGTTTGACTAGAACAGTAGAAGTATACTCTTCATTGCACTCTCCTTTTGTTGTTGTTGGTTATTGGATCTAGCAGGCATTATTAGTAGTTGTCATTAGAAATAGATAATTGATGATTAGTCATAACGGAGTTGTCGTATATGGTGTATGTATGGATTGTTCTTTTCTGAGACCGGTTTGATGTGGGATGGTATTAAACAAATGTAGGTATATGCTTGATGTTTTTCTAATGGTTAGGTTTGTTTGTTTTTTTGTTGAATTGTCAACTTAGTGATTTAATGTTGTTTTCTTTCCCTAAAACCTGCGTTATTTTTATATTAAGATAAATTATTTTATGCCTTAAAGCAGCTTCAAGGAACTTATATATGTGTTTCTATAATATTCATTTAAGAGATGCATAATCCATTTAAGCTTCTGGTTTTATGTGGTTGCTACTTGCCTTGGTTTAAGCTTTTAGAATGATGATTATCCAACACCATATCTTTGCCAACCTTTTTATTATAATTATACATATCAAAATATTTGTTAAGTGTACTGTGTATATTGTATTATATTTATATAACTAATAGGCTTGTTTTGTCGCACAAGCCCAATCGAGCTCAATGTATGAAGCTCTGACTCGAGTCGTGCTTTTAACGAGCTCACGTAACTCGAGGTTGAGTTTTTTTTGAGTAAAATGTCATTTTCGTCCTGAGGTTTGACCACTTTTGCGACTTTCATCCCCGAGGTGCCATTTTCATCAAAAAAGTTTGAAATCTTGCCATTTTCATCCCTGAGGGCCAAATTTCAAGGGACGAAAATCGCAATAATTTGTCAAACTCAAGGATGAAAATGACGATAAAACGCAAACTTGAAGGACTCAAATACACAAAAAAGTCATTTTGGATGGAACAAGCAAAAATGACTAAACCACAGGGACATTTTTGGCATTTTACTCTTTTTTGAGCATGATTCAAATCCAAGTTATGTTTTTACCAAAGCTAGTTTGCACTCCAACAACGAACTTCTTGGTCCAAATTGGCTTGGTAACACTCGTAATTCAATAAAGATTGATGCTGAACACTGTCTGTTATAAAAGTAAACCATCTATGAATGCACACATGTATATCTCTTATGTATTTTGCTTATAATGTGCGGCAGTTATTATTTGCAATATATCAAGACGAAAGGAATAGAGCCAGTTGTTTAAGATGATGGAACATAAGCGAAGTCCAGTATCTATTGAGCAGGGGAGTTTAACCTCCTTGACACCAAAAAGGCACAAGGCCGGTTTGTCCATATGCTCAAAGGTTTCTTCTTCTTCTTCCGCCTGAAAGATTTAACCACCGAAGATTCCAGATTAACTGATTTTGACTTTGTTAATAATAGGAAAGAAAAGCGAAATTTGGTGACAGGATAGCAGCCCTTCAGAAGCTTGTCTCACCATATGGCAAGGTAAACTGAAATCAAGAATTCCAAATGAGAAATATAATCGTATGCATAAAAAAGAAACATTAGTCGTCTGCTTATCATTCTTGATATGTACCATGTTATTAAAGGTCTTGCCGCTGGATTAATTTTTTTTTTTTTTGGTAAATAATTTGTAGACGGATACGGCTTCAGTACTTCATGAGGCAATGGAATACATAAATTTTCTTCATGACCAAGTCAAGGTATGTCACGGCTTATATCATCCTACCCCTAGTAACCACATTTTTTGTCTCTAGAAATACAACGTTTGTAATTGTCCATCGTATTTAACAGTTCGACCCGACAATCAGTGTTATTAATATATATATTTTTTTTTAAATTACCGATGGGCAAAGACGAGTAGGTCGATCTCAACATAATTGTTAAATCGTGTAAATGCTAACAGAACCACTTATTTTGCAATTTTGTTTCAGGTGCTGAGTGCTCCTTACCTTCAGAGCAAACCTACAACTCTGTCTCAGGTGAGAACCAATAACGCCTTACACATTCACATTACAATGGCCAACGGATCAATTTGGGTTGGGTATGATGATTAATAACGGGTCAAACTGATCAAATAGAAAAAAGTAGCTAAACATGTAACGAGATAAGGGGTTTAACCGTTCTTGTGTTACATGGTTGATTTAAAATGTTACTATTTCTTTAATGATATACTTTTGTGATGTACAATCGAGTTAATGGGTCAACCCAATTGGTTTGACTATCAACGCTGTTGTTATAAACGATTAAACGTTATAATGGTTATTGTTGACTTGTTTGTAGGAATTAGAGTCATATGACTTGAAAAGCAAAGGGTTGCGTTTGGTGCCAGTTTCTTATACAATTGGAGTTGCTAGCAGCAATGGTGCAGATATGTGGGCCCCAATTAAGACCCCTTCCCCAAAATCTTAAAGAGATGGTGGTAGAATCTACATATTATAATTATAATGCATATAAGTTAAGCATCTAGGATATAATAAAATGTTGATATAGAGGAAGAAATCATTCTTGGAAGGTTAATATATGGATATGATAAAGTGTTGCATCTTGTAATGCTCTAAATTGCAGATCAATGTATATGATATGAGACGCATATTATGCGGTAATCTACCATTTAATTTATATTTGAACAGTCCATTTTGACCCGAATGGACAAATTCGGGTCAATTATTTTCTCTTAGCAAATTTATTTTGTTGAAATGCATAAGTGAAGGCTAATTGAATTCGGAGTTTATTTCAGAATCAATATTACGTTGAAAATTGTTAAAACTGTTGTAGCCCCTGTTCTGTTTTTATATAAATCAACTAGAATCTATATACATCGTCTTAATATATTTAAGATATGTTATTAAAAATACGTATCTTAAAATTTCATCAAACTTTCCATTGTCTTTGATGGTCTTCTCCAAGAGTGTGATTTCTTGTGATAGTCAAAATTTTTATAAGTGTCTATAGCCAAATTTTCATCGTCTTCATCTTTATATTCGACTGTTGAAGAAAATGAAAAAGATAACGTGGCATTGTTATCTTTTGTTAGAATTCCAAGAGTTTCAAAACATTCTTTTAACGTGTGGAAGGATCTAAACATCGCATTGTTGAATTTTCATCAACTAAAAAAACTTGGGGAAAAATTTTCTAATTTTAATTCCTTAACTAACCACAACCAAAAACAATATTGAATGAAAGTTAGAATTCCATAATACTACTGCCACATTGATTTTTTTTAACAACTAACTTGCACCTCATGTTTCAATTTCTAGGAACAATGCAAATGTGGTTCCTAGCTATTTTTAAATTTAGGGCTGTTGCTGTTTGAACTTTGAAAGAAATTGGAATGGAATTAATGCCAATGACAGTTTGTATTACATTCTCCTATATATTGAAAACTAAACCAAATGAATAGTAAATACAATAAAATATTATATTCCGTTTTTTTATAGTTTTGTTACCTTAATATTATAATAATTGTTATATCCTTTGCTTTTTAAGTCTGATAAGTTTGGTGTTAACTAGTAGTTGTATCGAAAATACCGGTTCGTTATCGGTACATGAAGGTAAAAACCAGCACCAGCCTGGTACATAAAACGCCAAAAGTCGGTACCAGATTGAGTTTCATAATATTTTAGTTCGAGAAATTTGGTACTGCTACCCAGTACCATTTGCTTATCCCTGATCACAGGTACCGTACGAACACCAACGGTATCGTACTACTTTTTTTTAGTTTCAGGGGTAGGGATGAGCTTGGTGCCAACTGATACCGAATCGGTATTGGTACCGAAAATACCGGTTATGGTATCGGTATATGAAGGTAAAAACCGGTAGCGAACCGGTACTAGGAACGCCAAACGTCAGTACCGAACTGGTACTTAGGATCTTTCGGTTCAGGAAATTCGGTACCGGTACCCATTACTATTTGCTCATCTCTGACTACGGGCTTCTACCGAACAACATCATTACCATACAACTTTTTTAGTTGATTTTCTTTCGGTTATTTTTAGTGTTTTTTTCTACATTTTTTTTAATTCTTGTCAGCGCTTCCGTGTGCAACGCGCTCGTAGTGATTTCAAACACATATAAACAAAGACTAAATAACAAAAGAAGTTCGCCGCAACGCGGCGGTTTTTATAACTAGTTTGTTTTGTAATTTTGTAAAAGGAATCAGCATTTAGTGCCCTTATGTTTCCCCATCCCTCACCCAGGACTAGAGATGAGATTCGTACCATACCGGTACCGTATCGGTATCGATACTGAAAATATCGATACCGAAATTGAAGAAAAGTGGATACCAAATACCGTACCGTATATATCGGTCCGGTACCGATACCGGTTTTTCGGTATTTTATCGCATTGGTACCGCGTTGGTGTTTTCCATTGTTTTACCTAATCTCCATAACTGATGGATACGAATCATTGGATTACGAATAAGTTTAAATTATCGAATTAGAAGATGCTATGAATGAGTACACTTGGGCCAAGCTTTTTACTGATGATAAAAATGCCACGAACAACTTAGAAGAAAAACCGCGGAGATGGGATATTGGTTTGGAATTCAGAACTAAATAGAAAGTACAATATAATGGAAAATTAATAATGAATTCATATAAGATAATCTGGCATATATGCATAACTTATTTTAATCAATCGACTCAATAATGCAATTGTTATCTAGTTTCCGCCTATTGTTCATTTCACAAACTATTCAAACACTTATATGTTTTGTTTAACAAAAAAACAATAAATAACAAAACTGATTGTAAATAAATATTCAACTAGTTTATAAGAAAAAAAATACATCACCCAAGTTAACCTATCTACCATTATTTAAAATATAAATTGATGGATAAATTAACTAAATTGTGGCAAAAGAAACCCTTGAAATTCCTTGGTAAAATTCGGTACTAATATCGGTACCGTTTATGATCAGTACATTATAGTACCGGTATTTCGGTAAAAATCTCATCCCTATCCAGGACCCATTCATTAGAGCTTTCACATTTGTCCATTAAATTTTGTAAGAGGGTCCTCCATATTATAGATAGTGGTTATGAATGGTTGTGAGTGGTAAAAATAGAAAATGTTACTGTTCATTTGTAAATATAAAAAAAAACATTGTTCACCCCTATAAATTTTTTAATATTTTTAGGAAGTGATTGTGAATAGAGGAGAGAAAAAAGTAATGATAAATATATAAAAAAATATTAATTTAATAAAAAGAAAAGAGAAAAGTAGTGATTTTTAGTGTAATTACAGAGATGAGGATGGTAGATAGGATTTGAATGCTAGTCTTTGATCTTTCCCTCTCCATCTCTTCGATCATCTCCTCTTCGAGTCCCACCATCTAGCATCACATATTGAGATAATCGAGATAGAAAGGCAAGGAAGACACACAGGGCCGTCTTCGAAAATGCTCTAAAATTTTTGGGCCCTGAGCGAGTATAAAAAACGGACCCCTGTAATATAAAGTCAATAACTTAATTTTGTAAAGAAAATATAAATATATTTGAATTAGTACATATTTACATACTAGAAAACATAATAATAAACGGAAAAAATGGGCCGCTACCTTTTTAAAAAGTATATATACAAACTATATATATATATATATATATATATAATTAAGCTAAAATGAGAACCACCTCGAGTTGTAAGAACCGTGAGAACTACACCGTACGGGGCGAGGTGGAACAAATTTTTTTTTTCACAAACGTAGATGCGTGTAATATAAACACATTTGTAAAAAAAAATTCAAAAAAAAAAAGTTTTTGAGCACCACAAGTGTGTGTTTACGGGTACCGTAAATTTTCTGGTAGGATTTACGGTACCCGTAAACACAAACTTGTGGTGCTCAAAACTACGCACACGACATTTTTTTTAATTTTTTTACAAATGTGTTTATAATATACGCATCTACGTTTATGAAAAAAAAAATTTGGTCCACCTCGCCCCGTACGGTGTAGTTCTCACGGTTCTTACAACTCGAGGTGGTTCTCATTTTAGCGGTCCCCTATATATATATATATATATATATATATATATATATAAGTTGCTAGGGGCTCCCTAGTCGGATTTGAGAGTACTCCGCCTAGGCAGGGATTACTCGGGGAGTAATTGGCCTAGGTGAACAATACTCGGGCCTCGGCAGCCTACCTTGTAGCGAGTACTCGGAGAGTGCTCGGAGCCTAGGCAGGACTTTTACAACCATTATACACACACACACACACACTAGTGGGATCAAATCCGCACGTTGCATCAAACAGGAACTTTATTTGTTTCGGTGCACTCTTTATAGCGAATGAAGGTTAAAACCCAAAAAATACAGTTGTAACATGCCCAAAACGTGTTTGTTTGTATAATAAAGAAGAAAAAAAACATTTCAAATATTGTTTGTTAAATTTAAGTTTTGAACAAAAAAAAAAAGTAAACTAAGTTTTAAACTAGAAAAGAAAACATAAAATTGACATAGGAAAAAAACAGAAAAACAAGAAAATAAGAAAACTAGAAAAAACAAAAGAGAATTAAAGAAGCTTATAGGAATCGAACTTGAGACATGTAACTAAACACCCTCCGGGCCGGCCCTGAAGACACATCAATGTGGTGTCATGTTCGCATCTTCATAATCATCAAGTCTTTTTTTATTGTCATTCTTCGCAATCTGGTCTTCTTCTATCTTCTATGAGTCTTAGGGGTGTAAACAAGCCTAAAGGTTTGAAAGCGACTTGGGATTGGCTCGTTAGTTATCGAGCCTGAAATACAAAGCTCATTTAGGCTCGTCAGCCTAAATGAGCCCAAACAAAATTCAGTTTTTTTATATATTATAATGATGATGATGATTATAACCAATCCTAAAAAGCCCAAGTCGGTTTCAATTTAGGCCCATATGATTTAAACTAAGTCGAGCTTTGGCTCGTTTAAACGATATCGAAACGATCTCGAGCCAGGATTTTAGCTTGTCTGAGATTGTTCTAAAAATAGCTCGAGCTCAAATAAATAGACCCGAACCGAAGCAAGCTCGAATTTCATAAAAACATGAAGAGCCAAGCTCGAGCTTATTCAGGCTTGGGCTCAACCTGGCTCATTTACACCCCTAATCAATCTAAACAAAATCAAGAAATGGTTTGGAAGACGCTTTATCGGTTATGTAATATTTCTCAAATTCCTATCACAAATTTCAATTCCTTTCTAAACATTATGTGATCAAACTTGCATAATAGTATATTGTATGTATGGATGATTACTTACACATTTTGCCAAAAATAAAAACAAATGGGTTAAACGGGTCGACCCACGAGAGCGACGGGTGGACACGAACACAACCAATTTAGCTAATTGAGTTATGTGTTCATTTGAACCTATTTAATAACCAAACCAGCAAACTTCGTGTTAGGTTCATGTCGTGTTATTGTTGGTTCAGTTCTGTTTATACATGAGGGAAAACAATAAAACATACCTGTTACAGCAGATAGTGCAATGGAGAATCCAGTAATGGAGTTCGACATGCTTGTCATCTTGATCTGGTTCCTCCTTAGGGTGCTGACTGATGATGGGGACTTAGAAAACCGAAAAGGGATATCGGCTAGGAGAGGAGGTCGAAAATTATGATGTTATGCTTATGGGGTGTGTCTAATTGTGTAACTGAGTAACCCTTTAACCTCCACATAATTCTCCTTATATAAGCACCCAGGAGGAAACCTAATTAGTTAATAAGGGTAATATGGTCCATCAACAATTACCAACTAATTATTTAATAGGTTATTATATATTTTGATCTATATTATGTAAATGATTATAATGGCTATAGATTAAATATTAATACATAATATATTTAATCTTACATTCTCCCACTTAGCCGAGTAATCGTTTACTATGAGTATTAGATAAGCCTGATCAGGAGTTAACACTCATTTTAGCCTTAAACAAGTACTATAGCAGAGAAATACAACCGTTGAATCATTATGCGACTCAGGACCCCCATTAATCATACTATAGCCTTAATTTAAAACCTAATCGTCATGATCAAAATACGCGTAAGCCCTTTGTTTGATTTGTAACTTTATTTGTCTATATGCCATTATACCGGTTGAACATATTCTAAGAGACATACAAAATCAAACTGAGGAAATTTCATTAACATAAAACATAAGCTAGTACAATATGCTTAAATAAGGTCTTTACTAAATCCCATATTCCGAACATGTTCTTCATAAACCTTAGGAGGGAGACCTTTAGTCATCGGATCCGCAAGCATATCTTTAGTACTAATATACTCGATACAAAGATTATTTTCCTCAACTCGTTCTCGTACGAACAGATATTTTGTATCGAGATATAAACCAGCTCCAGTCGAACTGTTCCTGTTCGAGAAACTAACGACAGCTGAATTATCACAATAAAGCTTCAATGGTCTAGAAATGGAATTAACAATTTTGAGTCCAGTGATCAGATTTCTAAGTAACATTCCATGACAGGTTGCGTTATAAACAACAATGTACTCTGTCATTATTGTGGAAGTTGTGGTCAACTGTTGTTTATGACTCTTCCATGAGATAGGGCCGCCTGCTAACATAAAGATATAGCCCGAAGTGGATTTCTTGTCATCTTTGCACTTTGCAAAGTCAGAATCAGAATAGCCCACCACTTCTAAATGATCACTTCTTCTATAAGTCAGTTTATAGTCTTTCGTCCCTTGCAGATATCGAAGTACCTTCTTAGCTGCTTTCCAGTGATCTAGGCCAGGATTAGTCTGATAACGGCCTAGCATTCCAGCAATATAAGCGATATCTGGGCGAGTACAGACTTGAGCATACATCAGGCTCCCGACTACTGACGCGTAAGGTATCTGGCTCATTTGCTCCTTCTCAACCTCTGTTGTCGGACACTGGAATGAACCGAAAACATCTCCCTTAACTACTGGAGCGACTGAGGGTTTGCACTGTTGCATGTTATATCGTGTAAGGACACGATCTATGTAAGCCTTCTGGGACAATCCTAAGATCCCTTTGTGTCTATCTCGGTGAATTTCGATGCCAATGACGTAAGAAGCATCTCCAAGATCCTTCATGTCGAAGTTATGTGAGAGTAACCGCTTCGACTCATGCAACATATCTAAACTATTACTTGCCAATAGAATATCGTCTACGTAAAGGACAAGTATAGTAAAGTTGCTCCCACTCATCTTGAGGTAGGTGCATTGATCCACTTGATTCTTCATAAAACCTTGTTTCTTCATGACTTCATCAAACTTGAGGTACCACTAACGTGATGCTTGTTTTAACCCGTAAATGGATTTCTTCAACTTACAGACTAGATGCTCCTCACCTTCAGGTTTAAAGCCTTCAGGTTGTTTCATGTAAACATCTTCGTCCAAATCTCCGTTAAGGAAAACGGTTTTAACGTCCATCTGATGTAACTCTAAATCGAAATGAGCTACTAAGGCCATGACGATCCTTAATGAATCTTTACGAGAGACAGGTGAAAACGTCTCTTGATAATCAATTCCCTTTTTCTGAGTGTAGCCTTTTGCAACCAATCTCGCTTTGTAGCGTTCAACGTTACCATTCGGATCCAGTTTTGTTTTGAATACCCATTACATCCTACGGGTTTGGCTCCGTTGGGTAATTCTACCAAATCCCAAACGTCATTTTTCTTCATGGATTCAAGCTCTTCAATCATTGCTTTATTCCATTCAGAAGACTGATCACTGCTAATGGCTTCATTGTAAGAGATAGGATCATTGAGCTTTCCAGGATCCATTTCAGTCAGGTAGGTAACATAATCATCCCAATTAGTAGGCCTTCTTTGCCTAGATGACCTCCTGAGTGGATTATCGGGTTCAACGTTGTCTTGGTTATGAGCGTTTGATGTGCCTCCGTCATGTGGTATAATGGGTCCTGATTGTAGATGTGAATTTGCAGTTGGTGCGGTGGCTTCAGGTACAGTAGTTGCATTGGGTACAAGAGGAGTAATCGGAGTAATGGTAAGCGACGAGTCTCTCCCCCCCGCGTCTTGTACTTCTTGCAATTCTTCGTAAGGGTTGGTACTGCTCCCACTGACCTTGAAATCCTCCAGGAACGCAGCACGCTTGGTTTCAACAATACGGGTGACATGGGAAGGAGAATAGAAACGATAACCCTTAGAGTTCTCAGGATACTCGATAAAGAAACAGGTAACTGTTTTAGGGTCAAGTTTCCTTAGGAAAGGATTGTAAAGTTTTGCTTCAGCAATGCAGCCCCATACTTTCATATATTTAAGATTCGGTTTCCTTCCTGTCCAAAGTTCATAAGGATTTTTAGGGACAGACTTAGAAGGAACTCTATTGAGTATATGAACAGCTGCTTTTAACGCTTCAGTCCAGGGGAATAATGGTAAATTAGTGTTGGCTAACATACTGCGCACCATGTTCATAAGGGTACGATTTCTTCTTTCAGCGACACCGTTCTGCTGAGGTGTACCAGGCATGGTGTATTGGTTCACAATCCCCTGGCCCTTACAAAACTCATAAAATGGACCAGGAGCTTGACCCACATCAGTATGTCTTCCATAATATTCACTGCCTCTATCTGATCTCACAACTTTAATCTGACGATCTAATTGCTTTTCAACTTCAGCCTTATAATCTTTAAAAGTTGTTAGAGATTCAGATTTTTCCTTAATTAGATACAAGTACATGGAACGAGACTAATCATCAATAAAAGTGATAAATGAAGTATGTCCTGTTATGCCAGCGATTTGGTAGGGACCACTAATGTCAGTGTGAATGAGTTCTAATAAATTAGAACTCCTAGTGGCACCTTTCTTATTCGCTAATGTCATTTCACCTTTAAGACATTTGACACATGTTCCAAAATCAGAGAAATCGAGAGGAGGTAAGACTTCATCCTTTACAAGACGATTTAATCGTTCTTTTGAGATGTGGCCTAAACGTTGATGCCACAACATGGATGAAGTTTCTAAGTCTCGTTTCTCTTCCATCTTTGTGAGTGATTCATTAATGTTATATGACAACAAAGATTTGGAAAAGTTATCTTCTAGTTCTAATCTATAGAGACCACCATCCAGAATACCAGTACCATAAAGAACAGAATCATAAAGGATAGAGAGTTTGCGATGACCATGGGAAACAATAAAACCGTCCATGTCTAACTTTGGTCCTGATACAAGGTTCCGAGTTACCTCAGGAACATATAAGGTATCATAAAGTTTAATACATAAACCAGTTTTCATAACTAATTGTAATGTTCCAATGGCCTTCACTTCTAATTCTCGATCATCCCCAACCTTAAGCGTTCTTTGGTTTCTTTCCAGCTTCCGGATTGAAAGGAATCCCTGAGTTGAATTGGTAACATGAACCATAGAACCAGAATCAAACCACCAAGAATTAGCAGGAACACTTAAATTATAGGACTCAAGTATCATAAAATAATCGTTACCTTTCTTAGCCAGCCACTCCTTAAAGTCAGGGTATTCCTTCTGCATGTGTCCTGTCTTTTTACAGAACTTGCAGCGGATACTGCCTAAGGAGTTCTTAGAGCTGGAAGGTGCACTTGTATTAGGATTAGGATTAGGCCTTTGGACTTTTGAAGCATCCTTCCTCTGATAATTGTTCTTCCTCTTCTTAGAGTTGGAGGTAGTGAAGTTTGCAACATCAGTATGGCGATCCATCCTCATACGCTCTTCCTCCTGTACGCACATGGCGACCAGCTCACTCATCGTCCATTTGTCCTTCTGAGTGTTGTAATTGATCTTGAATGCTTCAAAGGACGAAGGAAGCGAAGTAATGATGAAATGAACAAGGAAACCATCACTGATTTCCATTTCCAGCCCCTTCAGCTTATTGGCCATGTCATTCATCATCATGATGTGCTCGCGAATGCCGCTCCTCCCATCATACTTAGTTGTCACCAGCTTGAGAATAAGAGTACTAGCGTGTGCTTTAGACGTCCCTTTGAATTGCGCCTCCACATGTTCCAAGTAGGTTTTAGCATCTTCAGAATCAGGAATGGCTCCCCTGATTGCATTGCTTATGGACTGCTTCATAAACATGAGAGACATGCGGTTACACCTAGTCCACTTGTCATGAGTTAACTGCTCAGCAGCAGTACTTTGAGTGGTAAGATCCGCTGGCTTATTCTCTCTTAGAGCATAATCAAAATCCAGCAGCCCAAGAGTAAGCATGAGAGCATCCTTCCATGCAGCAAAGTTATCACCAGTCAAAGGTGGAATCCCGCAGTTGGGTGCTGATAGTGGAAATAAGATGAGCAAGTTATGATACTAAGGAAGAAATCCTAATGTGATCTAAGGGCACGTTAAACTAAGGCAGGCATAAATAATGACCATTTTACATTATGAAGCTGTGATATTGTCTATTACTAACATCAAAATAATAGACTTAGCTAAAAAATTCTACTTAAACGAAGACAAAACAGCTTTGGCCAGAAGTGTAATCATTTAAGCATATGTGCAAAGTGGTTGTAACAAATCAGCTTTGGCCAGAAATTGAGACAATCACTTTAGTTATGCACTCGTTGAGTATGCCATCTATGAACGAATTAAATCAGCTTTGGCCAAAAATTAAGACATTCATGCTTATGATGCACACACAACATAGCTTTCGTAATACTTGAACGATAAGTAGATGTATCAAGTTAGCTTTGGGCAGAAATGATATATCAAAAACTCATTCAAGTTAAGCTATTCTGGTTTTGCAAAACATTATCTGATTCTGATTAATTAACTAAGTAAATTACAAAACCATTTATTTAATAGCAAAACACCCGTTAGCGCGGATCGAACTAACGGTTTCGAGTCACAGCCTTGTTGTCTCGAGTCGAGACCTTTGTCTCGAGTTATGACCTTATGGTCTCGAGTCATGATCTAATGGTCTTCGATTCATGATCTAATGGTCTCGAGTCGAGATCTAATGGTCTCGAGTCGAGACCTCTGTCTCGAGTTGTGAAGGTTTAATGGCCTGATGATTTCGAGTCGAGACCTTGTTGTCTCGAGTCGAGACTGATGGTCTCGAGTCGTAATCTGATGGTCTCGAAACTTCCTGTTAACAGCTGTTAATGTGGAAACATAACTGAAATTCGAAATCTAAGGGATTATGTGATAATGTTTCCTATTTCAGTGCTAATCTAATTTTACCAAATATTTCGAAAATCATAATCTGTTTATCTAATAACAGTTTTCGAAAATTTTTAGAGGACAAAAACAGATCAAAACAGGAAAAAACACTTAATAATCCGAATCATATTCCAAAACATAATAGAATTTTCGAATTTTCCTAAGAACATGATGAACCCTAAAAAAATAAAACATGAATTCTGGAACCCGAAACCTGAATTTTAAAGCCTTTCTTAAACAGATTTCGGTTATAATATTACCCAGTTGATTTCGAACGAACATATAATTGATCTTTTACGAAAACAATGGTCTCGAGTCGTCCTTTATGACTCGAAAATTGGCTGTTAGTTTAATAAGTTATCAAAATTCCGTTTTCCAGATTTTTATCCCAGAATTATGGATACGAAAACAGAACTGACTAATCAACATATGCTCTAATACCACATGTTGGTTCAGTTCTGTTTATACATGAGGGAAAACAATAAAACATACCTGTTACAGCAGATAGTGCAGTGGAGAATCCAGTAATGGAGTTCGACATGCTTGTCATCGTGATCTGGTTCCTCCTTAGGGTGCTGACTGATGATGGGGACTTAGAAAACCGAAAAGGGATATCGGCTAGGAGAGGAGGTCGAAAATTATGATGTTATGCTTATGGGGTGTGTCTAATTGTGTAACTGAGTAACCCTTTAACCTCCACATAATTCTCCTTATATAAGCACCCAGGAGGAAACCTAATTAGTTAATAAGGGTAATATGGTCCATCAACAATTACCAACTAATTATTTAATAGGTTATTATATATTTTGATCTATATTATGTAAATGATTATAATGGCTATAGATTAAATATTAATACATAATATATTTAATCTTACAGTTATAACTTAATTTTTATATAATTTGGCAATTCATATATTTTGATATAACGAAAGGTTCATCATAATATCGTATTCAATACATAAGTTTTATAATATAAGTGATTTAATATATTTGCTGCATTGTGGTCATCACTTAAAACTTTTTTTTTGAACGATAAATTGTATCACTGACAGACCACTGGAGTATTATCGTGTCACCAGCAGAACCACCCGATCATGTCCATCTTCACTAGGCTATAATGGACATCACTTGAAACTCTTGCCTTACACCAATTTTAGAGGAAACTCAATAAATCTGAGAAAAACTCAGTTGTGGAAATCGAAATCAGGACCTAATGATCCTTAAGTCTTATCCTACCTCTAAGATGCCATTAGGCTGCAATGGACATCACTTGAAACTCTTGCCTTCCTTTGTGTTCATGTAAAACCGATTGCATCCCTTTCTTGTGATGTGTTCAGCCAATAGGGAACAAGTTTTGATTTATTTTCTTTTTTTTTTTAATTTCTTTTTTCAGTTAAGAGCATGCTTTGTACTTGTACAAATGCTTTTGAATAAACAATGAGTTGGCCATGTTTGTTTGCCCAACACATTCATTTTCCTTATTTTGTTCCATGTTCCAGCTATATGGAATAAAGGAAAAGGAGCAGAGAGAAAGCTACAAAAGAAATACTATATTGAATGTAGAGAGATCTATCTTGGATACGAGAGTATGGGAATTACCATTATTTAATGCAACATTCTTCTTATTATGACTTCACTTTATACTTTTTTCAAAGAATGAGGAAAAGAAGAGCCTGAAAATATTCAAGATTATATGGGTGAAATAGAAAAAAGAAAGGTAATAAGAAGGTTAACAAGTAACAACTTAACATACTTTCAAGCTTTAAGAGCGTAACCATCACATTCATTCTCTAATGTCATAGGCCATTTCATATTTTGTCTGGTTAGCATAATAAAGTTAGCGGACTTGTTTTATATCGGGTTTATTATTTGGCCCGCTTTGCTAAGCTAGTAGCCATAAATAGTTTCTCTATCTATAATTTTCGTCTTCTTTGTTTTATTTTTTATTCACTTTTCATTATAATAAGACAAAATTACAGAAAACAACCTTTATGTTTGCCCCAAACTGCACTTTATACCTTTCACTATGAAATCCGCAAAAACCAACCTTTATGTTTATGTTTTCCTACAGATTCAACCTTTAACACAAACACCGTTAAATTTTTCTGGTTAACTCCCCTCACATGCTTTGCATGTGAGGGTATTTTGGTCTTTTCAAATCCTTATTTAATTTGTATTTTTTTTAAACCACAAAACAATTAACATGAAATAGAGTTTAATAGAATTTAAACAGACCAAGCTCTATTTCGTGTTCCTAAGCAACTGTGACGCAATCGGACGACCGTCGGACCACCGGCCGGTGGAGTTCCGTTCTTATTCTTTTGTTTGAATTGGTCATTCATATTACTTTACTTATTATTGTTAATACATAAAGCTAATGAATCTTATTACATGTGAATAATAAATTCTTTTAATATGTATATGTGATTAAGAAACGGTTGGAAACATGTTTGAATTGGCCATTAAAAAAATCCTTACTTAATTTGTATTTTTTTTAAACCACAAAACAATTAGCATGAAACAGAGTTTAATAAAATTTAAACAGACCATGCTTTGTTTCGTGTTCCTAAACAATTGTTCGCTAACAGTCTGAATGAATTGAAGTTGCACAATGAAAAATATATGTGAACGTCGATTCTGCCTGGGCGTAAGATAGCAGAATCAATGTTATCCTTACTGTTCATCGTGAAAACCATGAGTTTTTCATCTCCGCAACATGAGTTTAATATACAGATTAAAAGAATTTATTATTCACATGTAATAAGATTCGTTAGCTTTATGTATTAACATTAATAAGTAAAGTAATATGAATGACCAATTCAAACAAAAGAATAAGAACGGAACTCCGCCGGCCGGTGGTCCGACGGTCGTCCGATTGCGTCACAGTTGTTTAGGAACACGAAACAGAGCATGGTCTGTTTAAATTTTAGAGTAAATTACAAGTTTTGTCCTTTATGTTTGTCCCAAATTGCAGGCGCTGTCCTTTACCTTTAAAATTGATGAGTTTTGTCCTTAATGTTTGCAAATATTGCAACTTTTGTCCTTTGGCCCTAACCCAGTTAACTTTTCTTGTTAAATCTGGTCACATAAGGGTATCTTAGTCTTTTTACTTATTTATTATAATTAATTAAACAAAAAACTCTTTAAGAAATACTTTACACATTCCAAAGCCAGCTTATTACTTTCTCAGATCAACACAAACATCCTCATCACCCATTACCTTCACATTCAAACCTGCAACAAAATCCAAATCACATTCCTTCTACCTAGGTTCACATTCAAACCTTCATGTTCACTTTCCTTGATCCATTGTACCCGCCATTGAAAAAATCCCCCAAATCTATGAAGTTTGATCTAATCTGCAGAAATGGAAGAAACCCTAACAAAAACAAAATCTTTGACCTAATCGCCCACCCTCACCCCGTTGGAATCCATCACCATTTCTTCACAAAACCATCTCTTTCGCCGGAAGGCGTCAACATCCATCAACGACGCTGAAGCGACCAACATCACCACCATTAGCAGCGCCATCGTCTCCATGATTTGTAATCACTACCACCTCCGACGAACGTTTCAGTGATGGTATTAAATGTTGGGGTTCCGGCGGCGAAGAACCACCACCATATTTCAGATCTGCGAATAACAAAGAGTGGTGTAGGGTTTCTGATGGAGGCTAGTAGTGGTGGACGCGGCTTTCTTCAACGTGACATCTGGATGATCTGCGATAAACAAAGTGGTGTGGGTGGATCGTGGATGGTGGTGGTAAGTCGGTGTGTGGAGGTGGATGGGTTGTAAGTGGGAGAAAGAAAGAGAGGTGAGAAAGATAAGGAGGGGTGGTTTCGCCTCTGGTTGGAGCAAATCGGAACCGGTCGCCGGAGACCGTCTGGTTCTCCCTCTCAGATGATCTTTTTTCTGTAGGGTTTATAAGATTGGGTGTAAAATGGTGTGATGGGATGATGGTGGGATATTTATTTTGAGTTAATTACACAAATTTCCTTAAAAAACGAAATTACAAAAATGCCCTCATGTGCCTTGCACATGATCAGATTTAACAAAAAAAATTAACCAGGTTAGGGCTAAAGGACATAACGTGCAGGATTTGCAAACATTAAGGACAAAACTCATCAATTTTAAAGGTAAATGACAGCGCCTGCAATTTGGGACAAACATAAAGGACAAAACTTGTAATTTACTCTAAATTTTATTAAACTCTATTTCATGTTAATTGTTTTGTGGTTTAAAAAAAATACAAATTAAATAAGGATTTGAAAAGACCAAAATACCCTCACATGCAAAGCATGTGAGGGGAGTTAACCAGAAAAATTTAACGGTGTTTGTGTTAAAGGTTGAACCTGTAGTAAAACATAAACATAAAGGTTGGTTTTTGCGGATTTCATAGTGAAAGGTATAAAGTGCAGTTTGGGGCAAACATAAAGGTTGTTTTCTGTAATTTTGTCTTATAATAAAACCCTAGCTGTTCTTTTCCTCTATACATGTTTATAAGTTAACATGGTATCAGAGTTGATTCAATCCATGCTTTATTGATTTGATGATAGAAGTAAACGTCATTGAAATTCTACGTCGAGATGTTTTTTGGGTGGGTATGTTCAGCCGGAGTTCTAATCATGACACCATTTAATTAATTAAAAGTTTGCTCGCTTGATACAATATTTGGTTCGTTGATTATCGTGAAGACTTTTTGATATATTCTCCAAACATCACGGTTGGTCTCTTATATTTATGCCTTCATTAGACCACCCGTAGTGAGCGGGTTTTGCCGTTTTTACCCTCAAAAAACGCCCTCCCACGCCCAAAGGACCGCCCCCGGGGTGTTTTTTTCAAAAAATTTGCTTGAGCGTTTTGTTTAAAATGCCAAAAATTGCACAAGAATCAATAAAGGACCATTGCTTTTAATTCCACTTTTTAACATATAAAAACCTCACTTTTTACTCATTTTAAATAAACTTTACCCTCCTCTCTTCTATACTACAAATTTTATAAAAAAAATTACATTATGAATCCATTCCAACCCCCTTTCGGTGTTCCGTCTAGACCCGGTAACCAAACTACATATCGTCCGAACACCACCCAGCCGCAACCAAATTTCAATTTCCAAGAGATGGACCCAAGTATGTTGGCGTACACACAAATATTGGCATGGGCGGTTCGCAACCGTTCTTTCACGGTCCACACGGCTTTGCATCCATAGGCGGTTCGCAACCGTCTCAAGAAGAAACCGAGCCCGGCGTTGAAACGGTACCGGAGACACAACCTGAGCCCATTGTTGAGGCATCTCAACGTGGTAAACGGTCTCATAAAAAAGGGACCCAAACGCTCCACGCCGGAATCGAACCTACCTAGCTTGGACAAAAGACGAGGATTACGCGTTAGCACAGGCGTGACGCGACATATCGGAGGACCCCGAAGTTGGTAAGCGTTATAAAAATATATTTGTTTAATTTTATTTTTTGCAATGTAAATTTTTTATATTTTAAGAATATAACATTATATTTTTTGTACCAAACTATCAAACTTCACCAAATTTTTAGAACAAAATTCATGAAACTTTTTTTAAAGCGAGGGGTAAAGGTGAGTATCGAGACAAAGATTCGATATTTAGCAAATGGACCAATATAAATCAGAAATGTCATCAATTCCAAGAAGTTTCCAACGCACGAGGGGTAACTGGGGTAGCGGACAAAACGATGCGGGTATTTTAACAAGAGCGTTGGAAGAGTACAACCAAACGAGAGGCGTTTTCACATACTTGAATTGTTGGGAGCTTTTACGCGGAAGTCCTAAATGGTTTAACGTACCGAGCATGACGTCTAGTGGTAGACGTAAAGCAAAACGGTCCAAAACATCATCCTCGGTTGATCCGGAGACACCCACTTCCGATGCTCGAAACGTCGACTTAAACATTAATTTGGACGATGACGAGGATGTGGAGTTGGCCCGACCGCCCGGATGAAGAAGTGGGAAAAAAGGGGAAGGTGGAGTCGTTTTCGGCTAATTTCAAAATGAAGCAAGATTTCGAAGAGATGAACCGACGCTTACAAGACATTCGAGACATCGGTCATAGGCGTTTAGAGACAATGCAAGAAAGAAACGCCGAAAACAAAAAAATTGTCGCGCTACAAGAATCGAGGCAAATGGAGAAAGATATAGATTTTTTTTGTCTAAACCGATCGATAACCTCGTTGGAGACGCGTTGATCCTAGAGGAAATGCGTCGGCAACAAATCCGAGACAAATACGGACTTTATATTTTATGTTTTTTTCTTGTATTTTTCGGTTTTTTTATTTTTATTTTTAGCATGGTTGCAAAAGTCGCTAGGCGCTCCCTAGTCGGATTCGGGAGTACTCGGGAAGTACTCGGGAGTATTCGGGAGTACTCGGGGAGTAATTGGTCTGGGAGAAGAGTACTCGTGCCTCGGCAACCTACCTTGTAGCGAGTACTCGGGGAGTACTCGGAGCCTAGGCGGGACTTTTACAACCATGATTTTTAGCAATGTAATTTTTTTTATTTAATGAAATATTATTAGTTTTAATTTAAAAAAACAAAAAAAAAATAATTGGGTAATCATTGGTTGGGGCATTATAGGACATTATACTACTACACCCGTTTTAAGATAATACCCTATAATGCCCACATACTGACTGAACCGCCATATGACGGATAATGCCCAAGGGTGAGTCATTATCTTCACTCTCCCACTACACATAATCTTATTGATTCCTTTTTTATGTTTTATAACTATTTTAATGAATTCTTGATATGCAACCCTACAAGTTTTTTGTGTGAAGTTATATGGTGAAATTTCATTCCTGGGCTGAAGAATTATTTAGTGTAAGCATCATTTATTTGGTGTTGCATGTTTTGTTGAAGACTATAAGCAAAAGTTTGGTGGGTTATGGTCCGTAGGTATTAAATCAGTGAAGTAATAATTTAAAGTTGTTGACAAAATATTAAAGGTTTGTGATTTTGGATTTGAAGTTTGTTCGTATTGGTATTTGCAGTTAGGGCTGTGCAACGGTTCAGAACCGGACCGAACCAAACCGGAACCGAACCAGAACCGTTAAATGCTAAATATAAGAACCGGAACCGAACCGTATTTTAACGATTCCGATTCGGTTCGGAACCGGGTTAAATGGTTCTTGTGTAATCGGTTCTCACTGAACCGGTTATCAATTAAATTCTAAAATTAACAACTGAATAAAATACATGAACACATGTTAGCTGTAGAATTAAGGTTAGAAAATGACTATTCTTATTCATCTTCCAATTAATTGATTAAAGGATTCATATTTAATTAGTCTTAATAATAATAATTAAAACACGAGAGCTACAATTTATCTTCACATTCTCCATGGCTTTTCGAGTTTAACACCCATTATACATATTAAACAAAAGTCATCATGAATAGTAACCTAACATTATATATATATACTAGGTTATCACCCGGAAATTTTCCGGGTAGGAAAATTTAATTTAGAAAAAATAAAAGTATAAAATAACACTTTTAACCTCAAAGGACTTCCTTTTGGATTTGCCAATCTATAAACAAATTATGCAAATATGTATAAACAAATTATGCAAATATGTTACAAATCAATCAGATTCAATTGTTAATCCATGGTTGGATTGTGCATCGTCTAATCCTATATAAAATTCTCTCTCACATATTCATTTCAATAAGTTAAAAACTATTTTGAGTCTTATTTCTAGATTAAAAATACTAAATGAAATCACCGAGTGAGTTTCTATTTGACCAACCACATGTGGAGAGTGACATATGCTCAAAATGAAAGTGTAGTCTTTCTTTCTTTTAGATAACAACCGACATTTCTCCAAAAAGATCAACATTCATAAACCACAAAACTTATTAAAAACATGGAAAAAAACATTACACCACCTCACTCCTTACACGGGTAAACAGTGGGTGTCCAAGTAAAAAAAAGTAAAGTTTTATTGCCCTTCTTGTGTCCACCAATCTCAAAATGTTTGCATCTCTGCAAATAATCATGAGAAAAAATATTAGTAACATACCAGAAGCCATTCTAAAAGGATTTTATAGAGGCTAACCACTGTTTACCCGTGTGACCCATTTAAGTATTTAGCTAAGTTTTAGAGTTTACCCATGTAACCCAGTCCCATTTGACTCGTTACATTTTTAGCTATTTTTTATAAATCTACCAATTTGACCCGTTGCGCATAACATAACCCAAATTGACTCATTCTTACGTAAACGGGTTGAAATAAATATTTTCTAACCACTTAAAACTGAAAACGACCTACATTGATCTAATCTGATTCACTTATCTATAAACAATAAAAAGAAAATTATTTAATGATCAAATAATTCAGCGAATAATAAAATAAAACACATGATCTTAGTCATCTTACTTAGGTACTCCTGTGAATCCAAACAACTTGTATGAATAAAAATAATTTCTATTTTTCTTTATTTATAAGAATACACGTTCATGTTACCTGATCAAGAGAATAGGCAGTATGCATTTGAAGAATTCTAAAATATGCAATTTTCATGCTCTCTACATGTGGCTCAGCATAAACCTTTAAAGGGAAAACATTAACCAGCATAAACCTACATGTGGTTCTTATATTCTTGGTAAGTGACCTATATTTTTGAAACATCATTGGATCCAACCTTCAGTATTCAAATTATTATGTCAACCTCCACCCATCATAATCAAAACCGTTTTCTAACCATAAAAATAGTAATGTGGCTTTTTAGTTAAAAGATTTAAATTAAAAATGACTTTTTTATTTAAATTTAGAAAAGGAATAGTAACTTGTTAATCGGAAACCAGACAATCGATTGAATCATATTACTTTTAGCATAGGTCGAAGCAAGTCAAATTGGATTGGCCTAAACACTGTCCAAATATTTAGAAGTTTTAAAATAATTAGTGTCTAATATGATTAAACATTTCATGTTATTTCAATCATCATCTAATTCTTAAATAAAGTGATATAGGAGGTTTTATGCACAAAACAAACACTTTGATTGACCTTTTACCATTTGACATTTTCCTATTTAGCTAACTTTAAAAGGAAACCAAAGCCCATCACACAAAATCAAAAGTCTTTAAAAGGTTAAAGAATCTAATGCAAACCTCATAACACTTACAATACTGACGATCATATACAAACCAATTGTTTTTATGTGAATAAAATTAAAGAAATAGAAAGTATAGCAAGTTAAATGAAACGTACCATGAGCTCTAATGATTAGCTGCAATCATCAATCATCCCGTTGTCAATACCTACATATAAAGCCCGAATATACCAGCGTATTTACCATACTTCACATCAAACTTTCCCGGCGGATTCAGGATCTACTTGACCTTGAATTTGGGGAATCTGCTGCTTTGAAAGCCTAAAAAGTAGGGTCAATCTTGCTGCCAAGCCATAGTTAAATCAAGAAATTCATACCTGAAGAAGCCGCCATGGCGAATTAGGCAAACAGGTTTGATCATCGGCACGAACAGACAAAACCATGCAGATAAGAGACTGTTCTCAAGCTTCAAATCTCTGTGACAAATTTCATAAAGTTCAAAAGAAACAATGATTAAAAAACATAAATAATACAAAAAATTTTGGCAAATACCATAGGCAGTATAATGAATTCAAATCGAATATAAAGTATAATTCTGATGTAAGCTGGATGAAAGATAGATTCTAATAGTCAAAGGTAAATTATATTAGGCTAACACATTAACCAGCATTAAAAAAAAAAACCCCTCTTTATCTCTATATACTCAATATCAACAACTATTAACATACAATTGCATAAAACCCCTAACACAGTAACCACAATACTTCAAATTAATCAAATAATTATCACACATTAAAAATTGTAACATATAATTCATAAACATTCGCAATGTTAACAGGTCGAGCTATTATAATCATAATCATACTCAATCAACAATCGCATAAACTAAAATTAGGTCAAACAAAAACACATCATTACAACAAATCCAAACACTAATACCTTCATACACGAATTTAACCAGCGATTCGATGTTTCCTTCTTGCCGGATCACAAGAGGCGAATCACAGGGCCGGAGAGCGGCGCCGGCGACGGAAAAAGAATCAATGGATATTCCGGCGGAAGAAAAAGAAAATCTTTGAATACGATTACTAACATCAGTTAGATTCTTCATTGAAAAAAATCCATGGATCCAATTTTGATTTGAAGAGGATGTAGAGTGAAGCCAGAGAGAAACGGCTGAAAGAATGATTTAGGGTTTGGAATGAAGCGTGATAAAGAAGATGGGAGTCAGAAGCAATATAAAGGATCCAAAAATAAAAGCCCGACCCAACCCGTAGTCTTCCGGATCCCGCGTCCAACATAGAGAATGGAACATTGAGATTGCTTCCCACCTAAATCTTTCACCTTAACATGCCACGTCAGCAAATTGTTCCACCATCACATGCCATATGGCCCAAATCCTTTTCATTTATTAATATATATAGATATCTATATAATTTTTTCTATTTTATTATTATTATAAATCATTTTAAACATATATTGTTTATATTCTATAATTTTCAAGCTACGATATTTTATAAATTAGCGTCGTTTACCATTTTTTTCGTTTATTCTAATAATATAGTTTAATGATTTATTAAACTCTGAATATAGTGTTACGGCATGCTTATAATTTTTATCTGCGTTTCGATAAAAACTTTGTTCAAAATTGAACGAGTCAATTATAATTGTTTGTTTTTTTGTTCTTTACCGTGACAAACCGAATCGATACTATCCGAACAAATTTGGTAGCAGTATAGAGTAACTCTTTTATATCATAAGCTATAGCAAGTGTCCGTGACAAACAAAACTGATATTGTTGGAACAACATCAAGATTGGTACCACATCGATTTCAACCGAACATCGGTACCGATATTGTACTTTTGATATTCATTTTATTTAGTTTTTTATCCATATAAACTATTTATCAATATTCTTTTAGGCATATCATGAAAATATTTTTTTGGGTTTATCTTACAGTACCTAAACAAAGTGCCAATTACGGCATCGATGTCTTATTCAATCAAACCGATATTGGGTGGCTTCCCGCCGCAACGCGCGGGGGAAGTCCACTAGTTCCCATCAAAACATTCTTTACACAACATAGTAAAATATATCTTGATAATGATAGTACAACATTTTTACAAAAATATTCAATTAATTAAATAGAGTTTTAAATACTTATAATCACAACTGGTTCTAGCGGTTCTTTAACCAGAACTGTCAGTTTTAACCAGAACCGAACCGGGAACCGTTTTCACTCAAATTTAAGAACCGGAACCGGACCCAATATACAAAAATACGGTTCGAATCTAGCGGTTCTGGTTCGGTTGCTCGGTTCTGATGGTTCAAAACCGTAAACTGCTCAACCCTATTTGCAGTTGCTTCCACTGTTGGATTCGTAGTCGTTGTTGCTTAATTCGTTTTTGGATTTGACTGGGTATTCATTTAGAGACCAATATTATTTTGTTTCGGTTTTGTTCTTGTGGTTGGGCAAAAACTTAGTTCTGGATATAGCGTTTCATCAGTTTGGGTGAAAGTTGTTTTTTGGAGAAAATATTATTTGGTGAAAAGTTAGTTTTTTGAAGAAAAGCTTGGTTTTGGTTTTGGTTCGACTTGTCCGGTTTGATTTCTCAGAATTCGATTTGATTTATTGTGTCGCTATTCTCGTTTGGGTTTCAATTATTTACAGCATGGACGATTATCTTCCATCTACACATGTTTTTAAAGTTGCTTTCGATCAATGCACATATTGCAAACAAAAAAAATCATTGGAAGTCTCAGTGTCCATTGTTGCTTAACAAGACAACGCAACGTGGACGACACTTTTCAAAACCGAATGCACCTTTCGGCCTTGTCCTATTGCCATCTTCAGATCCTCGAGTTTTTGAGCAATTCATGGCCATGTTCCATTCAGGCATGTTGTCATCTAGTACCTCAGGTATTCCTGCATCCATCTGGATTTTAGATTCTGGTGCATCTCATGATATGTCACCTTACTTGTCATCGTTTGTCTCTATGAATTATGGTTCACATGCGTCTGTAATGTCTGCTAGTGCTACGCCGATGCAAATAGAGGGTGTTGGATCTGTTGTTACTTGTCATATTTCTCTCAGTAATATTTATTATATTCCTAATCTTGCTTTAAACTTTGTTTCGATTAGTCAGTTGTGCAAATCTGGTCATTGGGTGTTCTTTTCTGATTTTGTTTATTGTGTACTGGATCCACGTTCTGTGAGGGTGATTGGGACCGGTCATAGGATAAGTGAACTTTATGTTCTGGATGAACTCAAATAAATTGATGTTGCTGCTTCTAGTGTTGACTTGTCTTCCTTTCGTTTAAATCGCTCATCTCCCGATTTCTATGTTTGGCATTCTCGTTTGGGACATGTGTCAGCACCTCGTTTATAGTTTTTAGTTTCTACAGGTGCTTTGGGTCAATTGAACACTTGTGATATTACTTATTGTAGTGGTTGCAAACTTGCTAAATTCTCTTCTTCGCCTTTTGAAGAAAGTATCTCTCATTCTGCTGCTCCTTTTGATATTGTGCATTCTGATGTGTGGGGTCTGTCACCAGTCTCCACTAAGGGTGGGTCGATTTATTATGCATCTTTTACATATGATTATACTCGTTATACATGGGTGTATCTTTTGAGGAATAAATCTAAATTCTTTGGCATTTACAAAGACTTTAGAGCCTATGTCAAGACGCAACATTCGACTGTAATAAGTGCTTCCGGTTTGACCAAGGGGGTGAATATACCTCCAATGCTTTTAGCCAGCTACTTGCATCATATGGTACAATACACCAGGCATCTTGTACCGACACCCCTCAGCAGAATGGTATTGCTGAAAGAAAACACCGTCATCTTATGGAAACTGCTCGCTCGTTTCTTCTCTCTGCCGATGTTCCGAGTGTTTTTTTGTGGAGAAGCACTACTAACTGCTCAACATGTGATTAATCAGATCCCTGTTGCTCATAATTCTGGGATGTCTCCTTTTGAGAAACTATATGACGAGCTCCCAGATTATGATGAATTAAGAGTTTTTGGATGTACTTGCTTTGTTATTCGTCCTCATGTTGAAAGAGATAAACTATCAAATAAGTCAGCAATATGTGTATTCTTGGGTTATGCAAGTGGTCCGAAAGGTTATGGCACTGCACAAAAAGGATAGTGTTGTTTTGATCCTGTAACTAAGAAGTTGTATGTGTCGAGACATGTTATCTTCCTCGAGCGTATTCCTTTCTACTCGATTCCATCCAAATCACACGATGTATCAAAGTCATAACTTCTGAAAATTGACCCATTCACTTATAATATTGATGTATCAACATCGTCTTATGTTCCCACTACATTTGTAGAACCTAATGAGCCAGTTGTATCTGATGGGACTGTTCAAGACACCCATATATTGCCAGATACAGCTTCAGGTCCGACTATGCCTGAGACTACTCCTTCATCTGTTGACACAGCCCCTCCTTTTAGGAGGTCCACTCGTGAATGTAAGTTCACCAAGCTACCAAATTTTGCCTACTCTACTTACTCAGCTTCGTTTCCATCCTTTATTGCAAATATACATCAGATATCTGAATCTGAATCGTATAGAGAGGTTGTCTCTAATCCTCTTTGGCAAAATGCTATGGCTGAAGAGCTCACAGCTTTTCATCAGACACGAACATGGGATTTGGTTCCACTACCACCTGGTAAACATGCAATTGGTTGTCGTTGAGTATATAAGATTAAACGAAGTCGGATGGGTCTATTGAGCGCTATAAGGCCTGACTTGTAGCAAAAGGATATTCATAAAAGTATGGTATGGATTATGAGGAAACATTTGCCCTAGTGGCAAAAATGACTACAATTCGTACTCTCATTGTTGTTACATCTGTTCGTTAGTGGAAGATTTTTCAAATGGATGTCAAGAATGCCTTTTTGAATGGTGATCTCCATGAGGAGGTTTACATGATTCCTCCCCCATGAATTGCTCATCAGCCCGGTGAAGTCTGTCGACTTCGAAAAGCTCTATATGGTCTCAAACAGGCCCCCCCGTGCTTGGTTTGAGAAGTTCTCTAGAGTGATTACTTCCCTTGGTTTTGTTCCTAGTAATCATGATTCAGCAGACGCATTCTTCTATCTTTATATGTGGACGATATGATTATTACTGGTGATGATTATGATGGTATTGAGTCCTTGAAGCGTGATTCGGCTCATCATTTTGCTATGAAGGATTTGGGTTTGCTGATATATTTTTTGGGTATTGAGGTGGCTCAGTCTCAGAAAGGATACCTCCTTTCTTAAACAAAATATATATCTGATTTGTTTCAACGAGCAAGACTTTCTGATAACAGAACTATTGATACTCCACTTGAAACCAATGCACAATATTCTCCTAATGATGGTGTTCCCTTGGCTTATCCGAGTATGTATCGTACTATTGTAGGCAACTTGGTTTATCTTACAGTTACTCGCCCAGATATTGCTCATGCTGTTCATGTGCTTAGCCAGTTTGTTACTGCCCCTACTTCTGTTCACTAGGGGGAGCTGTTCTTTGTATCCTGAGATACCTTCGTGGCACTCAGTTTCAAAGTCTTTTATTTCCCTCGACATCTTCTTTGGAATTTCATGCATATAGTAATGCTGATTGGGATTGGGATAGTGATCGTAATGATCGCAAATCCACCACTGGTTTTTGTGTTTTCCTTGGAGATTCGTTAATCTCATGGAAAAGTAAGAAACAAGATGTTGTTTCAAGATCTACTACTGAGGCTGAGTATCGTGCTATGGTTGTGACTACATGTGAGATTGTTTGGTTATGTTGGCTTCTTGCAGATATGGGGGTTACCATCTCTCAGCCTACTCCCTTACATTGTGATAACCAAAGTGCTATGCAGATTGTTAAGAACTCTGTTTTTCATGAGCGATAAAAACATATTAAGATTGATTGCCACTTCACACGTCATCATCTTCAGCTCAGGACCATCTCGCTTCCATATGTTCCATCAGTCTTGTAGATTGCTGATATTTTCATGAAGGCTCAATCGGCGTCTCGGTTTCGTTTCTTGTGTGACAAACTCTCAATGCTTATTGTTGTTGCATTGTGAGTTTGAAGGGGGATGTTAGCATAATAAAGTTAGCGGGCTTGTTTTATATTGGGTTTATTGTTTGGCCCGCTTAGCTAGTAGCCCTAAATAGTTTCTCTATTTGTAGTTTTAGTCTTCTTTGTTTTATTTTTTATTCACTTTTCATTATAATAAAACCCTAGCCGTTCTTTTCCTCTGTACATGTTTATAAGTTAACACTGTCTCCTTCCCTCTCACATTTCTCTCTTTCACTCTCTCTCTCCAAAGACTATACCATGACCAAGAACATATCTCTTCTTCCCTCTCTCCTCTCTCTTCTCTTCTCACATTTTTTTCTTCATTTTTTCTTTAGTTTTGCGACCGACTTAGAATGGTCACAAATTATGCGATTGTTTTGCGGCTGTGATAACTCAGTTGTTAAATTCACAACTGTTTTTCGATCGCAAAATTTGGTCGTTCGTGATTATAGAATATGTTAAACAAAAGTAGTGTCGTACGTGATTATGTTAACAACTCAGTAGTGTCGTTCATGATTATAGAATATGTTAAACAAAAGTACATTCCAGTTGATGTTCACTTTGATTTTCATTCAACATAGGGTGAAAAACGAACAAGTCAAAATGGGTCAAAAAGGAGTAGCGGTGCAGCTTGTTGCCTGTTTATCATCTATCTCGTTGTAAATTTATAACACGTGGGGATTAATGATAAACTAACCAAATTGATCGTTAAAAAAACTATAACAATAAAGAACAAAGAAATAAATGAATAGCAATCTATGTCCTAGCAAGAGTTATTGTATTAAATTTATGATCATTATCTTGAGTAATTTTAGTAAACATCATACTAATAATAATCAACTTAATTGAAAGATTGGAACACTACTACAAAATGGAGTAGTGTTGAATATTTATTTTAGACGGGGTTAAAGCAATAACACCGTCTTAAAATCAATATGATCATTGTGCTGCTTTGATTAAAATCTTCAAGAAAATTCAAAAGAACCCCGTCTAATGCTTAAACACTGTCTTATACTAATTTATGCAACCTTTAGACGGTGTTGTCTTTGAACACCGTCTTATAAACATTATACACTTTGATTAAAACATTCAAGAAAATTCAAAAGAACCCCGTCTAATGCATAAAAACCGTCTTATACTGGAGAAACCCTAACATACTTACTGGAGAAACCATCGACCAAAACCCTCCCCTTCCCATTCGATGCAACCCTCTCCAGTTCGACGTAGCAACGGAGCAAACCCTACAGTCGCACCCCTCCCTAGCGAGTTGCTCGATGCAGCCCCAATCCCTTCGATTTTCTCGACGACACGGCATGATTTTCCTTCGATATGCTCAACGACGGAAGCATTCCTCTTCGATTCCCCCTTCGAGACTGGTTAGTTTTTCGATTCCGTCTTCGACGCAGTTTGTATATGTATTGTTGTTTGTAAGTGATTTGAAGTGAACAGAAACGTATAGGACACGTTTGTATTTTGGATTCAACAAAGATAAAAAGGCGAAAAGAATGCTTCCAACTATCGTCTTTCACGTCTAATTCCTACCGCCTCAGGATCCAAGTTCGACACGTTTGTAATTGATTTATCATCTATATTAAGGTTTCTTTTTGCAACTTGTAACTTTTCTTGCATTTATTAGATATTAGTGAGATTAAAGTTAGATTGAGGAAAGTAATACGGGTCTTAGATGTTCATGAATATGTATGCTATTTGTATAATTTGATAGATTAAATTCTAATCGAGTAATTATGCATTTTAGTTTCATCAATGATGCACGCCACATGCTCGATAACATGTCTAAGTGAATTGAATTACCTGAGATTATCATAAAACAGCTTCAATATGGGTTAAGATTAGGCTATCCCATTCGTAAAAAACCAACCAACAATATGTTATGTTATTTTACTTTCGGTCCGTGTAAACGAGTTTAAATCAGTACGTGTACTTGAAGAAGTATTTAGAAGCCGTCTCGAATGAACAAATACGTATAGATGTTCAAGCATGCATATATGTGTAGAATTATTATTGTCATACTATGCCGCTGAATGGTTCATTGAAGATGTGATCAGCAGGTTGGTCGAAAGTAAAATAATAAACATGTAAATCTTTTGTGAAACCTTTAATTCTACGAAAAAAGTGAAAGCCAGCTTCTATGTTTTCTAAATGACAGTGAAATGTTGGTTCACAATCAAGTAATTAGCACCAACATTGTCGCGCCATCTTTTGAAAGCACTAAAGAGTAAAAATAAAGAAACGAGAACACCAAGTGATTTAAGCAACAATGTTGACTAAAGCTTGTACATACTCTAGAGGAGTAAGAGACTACCTTAGTTGTTTGATTTTCTTAACTTTTAAATAATAACTTGTTAATTTATTATAGTGTAAGCAACAAAGGGGTGGATAGGAATGCGGCTACATAGTTCTTTTGACCACATAGAAGCATAAACTTCAACATTGGATTACATAACTAAACAATAAAAATGTATACAATTTAGTTTCTTTTGAATTATTAAATGTATTATAACTTGGCCATAAGTTTAATGTGCAGATTATATCATATATACACATATATATGATATATGTACACACATATGCATATATTACCAATGTTACGGTTCGGTCCGGTTTTATAGGGTTTAAAAGTGTTGTAGCCACAAACCAAACAACTCACTACAGATTAGAAGTTTTGAAACAGACCAACTAAAATTGATATGCACAAAATGCAACATATAAATCATATCAAATAAGATATAAAAACAACCCTTTTTAGTACTAATGTTGGAAAAAGTGTGTTTCTTTGTTTACTTTTGATTTTAGGATTAAAAGAGCTTAAACGGAAAAAAGGAACAAATTAACGGTGAAAACCAACATAAATACGAATGAAGGAAAGTTGATACACTATACCGACCCTCCAAGCTTCACCCCAAAGACAAAAACAACAAACCAGAACCTAAGCACGGGGCCGTGCCCCAATCAAGATTCCCAGAAGACAAAGACAAACAGAAAACGACAAGGGACATGGGGCCGTTCCTCTTAGACACAGGCCATGGTCAACTCTCAGATTTACAAATCTGGGTTCGTACAGCAAGTACAGGGGCCACGAGGCCGTGCCATTGACACACGAGGCCGTGTGTGCAGATGGGCTGACAACAACATTAAATGAAGACAGAGAAGGAGAAGGGCACGAGGACGTGCCTACTAGGCACGTGGCCGTGTGAAGCTACTGTTTTCAACCATAAAAGGAGGTGTTTGGCTTACTTGCAACTCATCCCTTGGCAAGCCACTTCTCTCACACCTGCCATCACTCCACCACCACCACCACTACCACCATCATCCACCCCTTTCATCCATCATCCATCCTTAGAGTGTGTGTAGTAGTCTTGGGATCCAAAATCGATAGTAAGAGTTTTTGTCAAACAAAAGCCATGCTTGGCTAATCTCTTACACCACTTGGTGAAGACAAGTTACTTATGTATTAGAGTTGGTAACTTTTTATTTGGGTTTGTATTAATGACTTTAATAACTAGTTATTTATTTTGAAAGTGAACTTTATTCAATCATTTCTTCATGTTTTGTTGATTCACTCATTTGTGTCTTTACGGTCTATATAAAGCATGTTAACTGCCTGGAAGGAGTTAGAAGAGTGGTTAGGTAAAGTTCTTGCCACGTTCAGTGTATAGATCCTGCGAGGACTTGATTCAAGCTTATTAGGACTTCCCTTGAGGCAGATAGCATTAAATCGGGGGAAGTAAGAACGGCTTGTAACCCCTTATAAAAAAACTACTATTAAAACTTTAAACTGGCCTTGCGGGACTGTATCCCTGCTGACTCAGACCAATATGGCCGAGGGTAGCGTTGCCTCCAAAATAGGGACACGCCACATTTTGCATTAATAACTTACCTAATTATCTTTCAATAATGTGACACTTCGGGTTTTCCCAAACAACCTTCTTGTATTATACGGATATGTGAAGCTATTTAATAAAAATGTATGATTTATTTATGTGCATTAAGTGATAATGTGTAATTATTATGTGTCAATATATGTGGATTATGTATATATGGGAGGTCGAACCCTTCTTCTCTCGAGTTGGACCTCTCGGTTCCGACTCCTCTCATTGATGGCTCTTAGGTCATGCCTTCATGACCTGGCCCAACAATCTGAGCCCACTCGAAACCGCACAAACCCTATGTGGGATGCGGCATCTTGGGAAGGTTATATAAGCCTCCTAATCAGCCGACATTGCAACTTTTGGCAGCAATCATTTACATCATTCCCCAAAACATTCCAACATTCCCTCACACACACCCTCCTCTCTATCTAACCTTATCCGGTTTCTCTCTCTAAGAAAACCCTAAAGTTTCACAAAAATTCTCCCCTCCTCCTCTCGGATTCATCAGCAGCAGCTTAAACTCTCGTATCAGCTCGTATTCGTCGCTTGGAGGTTTCTTTTCGCTGATTCTACACCTCTCTCACTTCGGAACTCTAACCGGTTAGTGTACCATCCATTGTATGATGATAAAATGTGATATCTTGGTAGGTGATTTGAATGATAAGAAGTGGTATGAAGGGGTAAGGTCCTAAAAACCTCATAGTAAGTACTTGGGACCTTACCATAACCCTGCCCTTTCAGCTTTTACCTTGCGTGGCTACGCACTGGTCTTACCAAAAGAAAGGCTTAAGATGCCAACAGCAGTCAACATTTGCGCGCCAAAAGGAAATCATAAATCCTTGCGCTTACTTCCATGAGTAAAGGATGAAATTCCTAAGTACCTCCGCCTAATATCCAGACTTGGATATTATTACCCAGACTTGGGATTTATTTATTCAGCTGCTTCCACACGATAAGGAGTCACACCAGATTACAGCAGTAATCTTCTAGAAAGAATTCAATCGTGCACCACTAGGACGGTTATAACCGTCTGGACACGTGTCAGCACCTCAGACACTCCTGAAATCACAACGATAGCATGTAATTGGAGAGTAATCTCCACTTAATCACTTTCCACATGGCAATACCCCAACCTTCGATCTAAATCACGATCCGTGTGCTTTCACATCGGATCAAAGGGATTAACGGTGGAGAAAAATAACCGCTACGGCGTTAGCATCTTCCGTCAACTTTTCAATAACAGATTTTCCCTCCCAAAAACTCCCGGCTATAAATATAAGAAACAACTCAGGTATGGATTCAAGTTACACACACTTCTCAAATACATTTTCTTCTTCATAACCCATACTTATTCTCACACCGGATTCGGGTCAAGGAGAGAACCCCTTTTCTCCCCTTGGCGAGGCTAACGGTGCTTCTTTTTTGCAGAGTTATCGGAGAAGGAGACCAATCGTAACCGAATCAAACGAGAGAGAACAACCACTTTATGCAGATCCAAACCCCCTAGATAATTGATTCCGATCGATTAGTCTAGTGTTTCTTCATTGGCACCCACCGATTCCTCTGTCTTATCAGTTTTCATCTCGTTTCGATTCAGTTCCTCACTCTCTGTTTTCATATGGCAGAGAATTCATCATCTCACCCATCAGGTCCTCGATTTGAATTTAAGGGTTCTGCAAACCAGAATACCCAGATCGATGGAATCGTGGGAATCAACAAACATAACAGTCATCCAGATGGAAAGAATTCCTCAGATCAACTCACAGAGAAAGCTCCAGAGTACTGGTTCGACAGATGCCAGACTGCTTTAAACCAAATTTTCACACAAATTTACAGATCTGAATCCCCAAACATCAGATCTGACGATCCAAAAGGAAACAAGGATGAAATCAGTACTGCAGTATTGGACCTACAGACGCCTCGTTAGTGGTACATCCAATCTGACAGTTATATTGAGATACTTCAACAATCAAAAGGTACCAACCATCAGAAAACTAAACAAATAAACATGATTCAAGGAGGTCCGTCACGAAGGCCAAACAAACGAAACCATGATCAACATTGGAGGGAACAACAGGTTGTGTTTCCTGTTGTCCCTGGAGGCCCTCAGGAAGAACGACCAATGATTATTACTGGCATCTTCGGTCATTACCGAACGGACTATATGTTTATAGATCCGGGCAGCTCGATGGATATCATATACGAGCAATGCTTCAAACAGCTTGATCCAGACAAAGCACGTCTGGAACCGGTTGATTTTCCTCTCACAGGATTCTGTAATGAAGTTGTATTCCCGTTAGAGCAAATAGCATTTCCTGTGACCCTATCTGATGGGGAACATTCACGCACAGTCACGGTAAACTTTATGGTTATGCCAGCAACATCATGCCATGATGTTTTGCTCGGAAGAAGGTCGCAAAGGGAATTCAGCATGATCACTTCCATTCCACATGCTGCATGTGGATTCCCAACAAAAACCGGAGTCGCAATTCTATACTCAAGCAAAGAGGTAATGTACGTAGACGACAAACCACCAATAAAGGCGGCCAAACCCTCAACATCAAACGAACTGGAGAAATGGATTCTGAACAACGAATATCCAGAGCAGACCATCCTGCTAGGACACGCCATTTCACAGGCAACTCGAATACAATTAAAAGAATTACTGTCTAACAATAAAGACATATTCGCTTGGTGCCCAACAGACATGACTGGGGTCCTGCGCGACATAGCACAACATTGTCTGAACATCCGACCCTCAGCAGAACCTATTGCTCAGGGGAGACGCAACTTTAGTGAAGAAAAAGCGAAAGCCATGGACGAGCAAGTAACAGAGCTACTCAATGCCGGAATCTTGCGCGAAGTTCAATACCATACATGGGTTGCCAACCCAGTAATGGTACAAAAACATAGTGTCGGATGGAGAATGTGCGTCGACTTCAAAGACCTAAATAAGGCATGCCCCAAAGATTGCTACGCGCTTCCTGAGATAGACAAAAAAGTCGACTCTCTAGCGTCATTTCGATGGAAGTGCTTTCTTGACTGTTACAAAGGCTATCATCAGGTCCAGATGAAAGAAGAAGACAAAGACAAAACTGCATTCCGTACAGATAAGGTCTTCTTCTGCTACACCAAAATGCCTTTCGGCTTACGCAATGCAGGCGTAACATACCAACGACTAATGGATACGGTCTTCAGAGGAGACATTGGTAAAACAGTCGAGGAATAGATGGACGACCTTGTCATTATGAGTCATGAGGAAGAAACAATGTTGGCAAACATTCAGCGCACATTTAACTCATTGCGCAGCGTAAATTTAAAACTCAACCCAACAAAATGTTCCTTCGGAATGAAAGAAGGGAAGTTTCTGGGTTTCATAGTAACACGAGATGGGTTTAAAGTGAATCCAGAAAAAGTACAGGCCATCCAGTTAATGCCATCACCTGCAACAATAAAAGAAATGCAAAGGCTCGCCGGGCGTTTAGCAGCCTTGAACAGATTCTTGGCCAATCATGCGGCAAAGTCTTATCCATTCATCAGTACATTGCGGAACTGCGCAAAGAAAACCCACTTCCAGTGGACACCCGAAGCAGAAGCCGCTTTCAAGCAAGTGAAGGAATGCCTAATTCAGTTGCCAACGCTGACAGCACCACGAGAAAAGGAACCGCTGATCTTATATTTATCTGCTGCGAAAGTAGCAGTTGGTGCGGTATTAATGGTGGAACGAGAAAACGTTCAGACCCCAATTTACTATATAAGCAAGATGCTCACCGGCCCGGAAACTCGTTACTCGATGATAGAAAAGACGGTCCTAGCACTGGTACATGCATCACGACGCCTACGTCGGTACTTTTCGGGCCACGTCATCACAGTTCTCACTAATTATCACTTAGGCCAAATCTTATCTAAATCTGACGTGGCGGGAAGATTGGCTAAGTGGGCTATTGAGCTGGGAGGATACAATATCCTGTACAGACCAAGACCAGCAATCAAAGGGCAAGTTCTAGCAGACTTTGCCACAGAAGTCCCCATCGACAAAGTTCAAGAGTGCGAGGCAATCCAGAACCCTATTCCTGTTTTCGATGATAGAGTCTGGACTCTGCATACGGATGGAGCTTCCAATGACGACGGAGCCGGCGCAGGCCTTCGATTAGTCAGTCTCGATGATCACGAACTTACATATGCCATACGTTTGGATTTTCGAAGCACGAACAACGAAGCTGAATATGAAGCATTCTTGGCGGGTCTCCGATTAGCACTTAAAATGGGGGCAAGAAACCTTGGAGCCAACGTCGATTCAAAACTGGTGGCCGAGCAAGTTAATGGCCACTATGATGCAAAGGGAGAAACTATGGCATTATACCTAGAACAAGCACGGATGTTAATCAGCCAATTCCAGACGTTCAAGGTTAACCATATAAACAGAAGCGAAAACAAGCACGCAGATGCGTTAAGCAAATTGGCTGCTACTAGCTTCAAGCACTTAGCAAAAGAAGTGCGCATCGAGGTATTGTCCAATCCTTCTGTTCACCTCAAACAAGTAAATGTTATAGAAGTCGGAAATCCATCCTGGATGACTCCGATCATCTTATACATGCAACACGGAAAGCTCCCGGAAGAAAAAGCAGAAGCTCGAAAAATCCATCACAAGGCAATAAATTACGAAATGGCGGATGGCGTCCTATACCGGAAGTCATTTATGGGACCATTACTACGCTGTGTTGACAAAACAGATGCGCAATATCTGGTCAGAGAAATCCACGAAGGATTATGTGGAATACACGCAGGGCCGCGCATGGTCGTGGCAAAAATAATGAATGCGGGATACTACTGGCCAGGAATGCATGTGGATGCAGTAGAATTATTACGGAGATGCGCAGCCTGTCAACGCCACGCACCAAAAACACTCCGACCAAAGAACCCGCTCGTACCAGTCACATCCGCCTGGCCCTTTCAGCAGTGGGGCATTGACCTCGTTGATCCCTTCCCTGACGCGCCAGGCGCGGTAAAATTCATCATTGTAGCAGTCGACCATTTCACAAAATGGGTCGAAGCCAAGGCACTAGCCTCAACAACATCAATGGTAATTCGCAAATTTATATGGGAGAATATTATTTGCAGATTCGGATTACCATTGCGCATCATCTCCGACAATGGCACTAACTTCGCCTCAGATGATCTTCAAAAATGGTTCAAAGAAATGAAGATCGAGCACAACTTTGCCTCCGTAGCGCATCCACAGGCAAACGGACAGGTAGAAAGCGTAAACAAACAAATCGTCGATGGCATAAAAGCGCGACTCGGGACAGCGCACAGAGGATGGGTTGATGAACTCCCCAGCATCTTATGGGCACACCGCACCATGCCAAAAACCAGCACGGGAGAAACTCCATTCAGCCTGGTATATAGGTCCGAAGCGGTAATCCAAGCCTAAATCGGTCTTCCATCACCGCGCATGCTAGCCATGGAAAGACAAGAGAATGAACAAGAAAGGAGACTGGATTTAGACCTTCTCAAAGAACGGCGCGAGAATGCCGCCATCACAGAGGCCAGGTACAAATCCAAACTGGAAAAATATTACAACGCGCGCGTCCGCGTATGCACATTTGTCCCTGGTGATTTTGTTTTACGCGACAACGAGGCTTCTAATGCGGAAAAACCAGGCAAATTAGCACCAAAATGGGAAGGACCATACATCATCAATGAGGTTCTGGGCAAAGGGGCGTACACCCTAAAAAGACTGGACAGGACACTAGTTCCCCGCACCTGGAACGCGCAGCAGCTGCGCAGGTGTTACATGTAAGACAAACTGGTCCGTAAAAAAAAAAAGGAAAAGCATACAATGTATTTCCTTATTATCCTTTGTATTACGAGCCTCGCGCTCTTATCAATACAAACATCGTCTTTACTCATATTCTTGTTTATTACAAATTGCATGTAATTCTTTTGGTTCACGCGAAAACGATATGGTAGACATTGTACACCTCATGAACAGTCTAAACAAGGCAAACAAATGCGCCTTTTAGAGAAACGTTCACACATGAGCACAATACCATTTCTCATTCGCCCTACCTACTAAAAGCAATTAAACACATGCAACATATTGTAATGAAAACACAAAATTACACGCACAACAGTGCATCAAAAATATACATATCATCAAGCAGTGTAAACAACCATTCACAACGATCACGACAGTGATCTTCAAAAAAGTTTACGGTAGCAAGACTAGCATAAACATCAAAAAAGGGAATACACAATTTCCCCAACCTAACCTACGTACTCAACGACAGGGTCTTCACCAGCAACCGACACCGGATCAAACCGACGTCTCCTCCGACGCTGATAAACCAACTGGCATCCTCCTTTCCGAATCATCGGAAAACGGGCCATCAAATCATTAACAGATAGCACAACAACACCATCGTCAACATCACCCTTCAGCTGAGAAGCTTCACATTCAGAACCAGCAACCGCCGGAGAAATAGGATCGACCGGATCTTTTTCTCCGATAGTCACTAAGGGCGGTGAACTAGAGAGAAGCACGAGGCCCTCAACAGCCTCATAAACCCAAAAAATATCTAATAGACGACGAGTATAGTAGGAACGTTTCATCTTCCTTTCTTCAAAATAAGAAAGCTCAAAGAACCCATCATGTATATATAAACGAGTTAACTCCGGGAAAGGAGAAAGGCATGATCAGCTGTCAAATGTCTTTTCCAAGCGGCGCTACAGGAATAAGTATCATATCCTCATAAATGAGGCCTGACAAGCGCCTCTACGTATCCCAAGGTAAGGAAGAAAAATATCGTAAATACCAACTTTTACTACAAACTGACGTCACAACAAGTCAGGTCATGATTACAAAAAGGCAAAAAGTCATAATTTCCCTTAAAAAAGTTTTTTTAAGCAAAATTAAATCTTCTCATAGAAGATTCCTTATTTTTCGCGCCAAAAAGCATTTCCCTCTTATAAGTCCAGTGCTGCACTTATTTGCATAAGTACAACACTAGACTGGGGGGATTTGAAGGGGTAAGGTCCCAAAAACCTCATAGTAAGTACTTGGGACCATACCATAACCCTGCCCTTTCAGCTTTTACCTTGCGTGGCCGCGCACTGGTCTTACCAAAAGAAAGGCTTAAGATGCCAACAACAGTCAACATTTGCACGCCAAAAGGAAATCATAAATCCTTGCGCTTACTTCCATGAGTAAAGGATGAAATTCCTAAGTACCTCCGCCTAATATCCAGACTTGGATATTATTACCCAGACTTGGGATTTATTTATTCAGCTGCTTCCACACGATAAGGAGTCACACCAGATTACAGCAGTAATCTTCTAGAAAGAATTCAATCGTGCACCACTTGGACGGTTATAACCGTCTGGACACGTGTCAGCACCTCAGACACTCCTGAAATCACAACGATAGCATGTAATTGGAGAGTAATATCCACTTAATCACTTTCCACATGGCAATACCCCAACCTTCGATCTAAATCACGATCCATGTGCTCTCACATCGGATCAAAGGGATTAACGGTGGAGAAAAATAACCGCTACGGCGTTAGCATCTTCCGTCAACTTTTCAATAACAGATTTTCCCTCCCAAAAACTCCCGGCTATAAATATAAGAAACAACTCAGGTATGGATTCAAGTTACACACACTTCTCAAATACATTTTCTTCTTCATAACCCATACTTATTCTCACACCGGAGTCAGGTCAAGGAGAGAACCCCTTTTCTCCCCTTGGCGAGGCTAACGGTGCTTCTTTTTTGCAGAGTTATCGGAGAAGGAGACCAATCGTAACCGAATCAAACGAGAGAGAACAACCACTTTATGCAGATCCAAACCCCCTAGACAATTGATTCCGATCGATTAGTCTAGTGTTTCTTCATGGTATGAATGAGGGATGCTTGTTTTAGTGTTAAAAGAATAAAGGATACTTGTTTTAGGATCACATGAGTGCATGGCTTATGGTTCCATTGATTATTGTGATGATGCATGTATGGAACACTTACACACGAATCTGTTGATAATGATGATGATTGATTAGGAGTTTTCATGGATGTTGCTGTTGTGCTAAGATAGTAGTGTTAGAAAAGGATGTTTTGTGTTATATTTTTGCAATGATGACCATGACATGAACTATTGAGATACAACCATGGAAACTTGATGATAACGATTGTACATGGAAATTACTAGGGATGTGTTGATGAAAAGTGATAGATGTTTAGGGATTGTTTTGAATAATGTTGAAAACCCCAATGATGAACATTTTGAATGATATGAAAACATTTGAAAATTGTTGTTCTAGATCTGATTTAGGAATGTACGGAATAGGAAAACATGTTAATGACATATGATTGGCTCGTACTGAATGGATAAGGATTCTAGAAACATCAGCAGTGGTTGTGAGTCGAAACCATTATCCATTACTCGAAACCAGGTATCACACATCAGGGGACTCGAGACCGGGTTGGTTGCGACTCGAGATCTCCTGATTGCGACTTAAAGCCTGAGTCGAGGCCTCAAGGTTTCGACTAAGAAATACGCAACTCGAGACCTCCTGGTTGTGACTCGAAACCCATGGTTGCGACTCGAAATCTCTGTTTTCGAGTCGAGACCACATGGTTTCGACTGACCTAGTTATTGGATTGTTATTTATTTGGGCCGCACAGTTCCGTGTTACGTTTCGGGCTACATGCTGATTACTGTTCATATGCTAGGCTAGGCCCAATACTTTATATGCTAGATAACATGCATGCTATGTGTTAGATACGTGTAGGACATACGTGAATTATTTGTACCCAAACCTGACTTATACTGGTAACCATAATAGGACATGGTTGACCAGCAAACCTAACCAAGTAAACTGTCTGCCTAGCAAACCGAGGTGAGTTCACAACTTTTACTAAAAGCATGCGTTCCCGGTGGTTAGGAAACGGAACAAACAACGCTATCTCTTTGTGTGGGATACAAAACAAACTTTTCTCCCCTTGTATGGGACACATAGTTAATTACTATTTAATATTAGATGCAACAAGTGTACTAAACGAAACTCTATCGCGGAATCCCTACTTACGATACCGATTAGTCGTCGGGGCTGGGCGAATGGGTTATTAGTTGATAGCGCTATTTAGGTTTCACCAACCTCACACCGTGCCTTTTGAGGACAGGCGTGAACTAATAGACTCAGGCAAAACCCATCAATGATAATAGACATTGACAACGTAGGGCAAACAAACAGAGGTCGTAGAGTATTTGGAATAACGCAGTTTAGTAGCTTACATATGGGGTAGCTCCCCATGGCATGATATAAATGAGTAACTTAACTACTTAAACAAGTTTTTGGAATTAAAACTGGACAAACTCGTGAACTCGCCAACTTTATGTTGACACCCTACTACATGCTTTGCAGGTGCTCAGTGACTTTGGAGTTTAAAAGTCATGAACTACGAACTTGTGTTTGAAACACTTTATTTATGCTTCCGCTATTTACTTAAATTGTTGTTTTGAACTTAAGAACTTATGGACTTAAACTTTGATGGCCACTAATCGTATTGTTTTGGAGAACTATATTACTACATTTTAATTGTTCAGTATAATTGGTGGTTGGATCCTGGTCAGTCACAGATGTCTGTCGTTATGGACATGCAAAAACCGAACTAAACTATGTAGATAGGGTAAGTCGGATATCGAACCAGAGGAGGATTGTGGAAAGTGTGTAATGTTAAGTATTTATTAACAACTATAAAAAAATAAACTGATGATTGTTTGATTTATGGATTAACTAAAAATTACAAACTAAATGTGAGATTTAAATCAATAGAAAGAACAATGGTTCCTCCAGATTTCAGGTTTTATAGCTAGATTCAATTATGTGTTTAATCGAAACACTCACATAGACATAAGTGTTTAACCTAATTCATCAATTGTGATAACCAACGACTAAGTACTCCGGTCAATACATAACGGGAGGTTATCGAATGATTATCAATTACAATTACAAACCCTAACCCCATGTCAAATATATCCCAATTACTAGAACTCCCGGGAACTGAATGCTTAGAAATTAAGGTTTAAATAAATGCAATTGTCTACAATCAATAAATCAAATCAAGGTGAAAAGCATCGAATGCTTAGATCACCGAGTTATACGATTGTCACAAACACATAAAATTATCCAACTTACAAAACCCTCAATCCGGAGGAAACCATAAAAGACTAGCAGCTCATGTCGGTTGAGTGATCTTCGAAGGCTTCGGTTATCCCTTCTCTCGTTCCCGTGTGCGGCTGCCAAGAGATGATGTGTGTCGATGATGTGATAATGTTATTTTAATTAATTGCCCTTCAAAAGTCATGACCCTACTGTAACACCTTGAAAATTTACGTCCTATAATGTGTTGACACGTGTCATAGGTTTGAACGTGTGAAAGAATGATCTTGAAGGACTAAAGTTGACAACCAGTGAAACTGTGTAAATATAAGGGGTCAAAGTGTCAACAATGAATAAATATACTTTACAATAACCCTACATAATGTTTATAACCTTAAACGAATGGATCATGGATCATACGAAGCGAATTGTGAAAGAAAGTGAGAGATTACAAACTACAGGGGTTAAATGTGTCAACATGTTAAGTTATACCTCTGAGTGACCTTTTAGCAATCCCGAAGCCTTGTAACGATTAATTATGCTCACTAGAATGTACCATAAAAATTTCACCAAGTTTCGTTATCGTATGAGCAAGTTGTGATAAAATTCGTGTGTGAGGGTTATAATCGTCAACATTGAAATTTAGGGCTTTTCGGGTGATCACAAAGTTACCCGAGGACTTGATAAAGTGGGTATAAGTATTAAAGCCCCTATATATAATTATCAAAGCCTTAAAATGCAAGAAACATCATGAAAACGACCTTTCGGGGGACTAAGGACCAAAATGCAATTGAAAGGAACATGTTTACTTGATCCGGATGGGCCAGGCGGCCCGCATCAGGATCCACAAAAGCCCAAGCGGGCCGCGTCCGACCTGCAGGTGCAGAAAAAAAACAGGCAGCTGCCTGTTGATGCATGTAACCGACTCCAATCTCATTTTTTCGAAACCTTGGGCTGCCTAAGATGGTTTCTAGCCTATAGGGCACTTGTGGATGATAATGCAACACCCCTAGACTTATGTGTTGATCATCTAAGAGTGTTTGAAGCCTTATATCAAGACCCACATGTTACCACATTGTTCATTCATCACCTCTGAGAATTTCTGGAGCATTCAAGCAGGCCACAAGCATTCTAATTCGTCCATTAGTTGTGTGTAAGTATGTTTAACCCTTCCTAATTCATTTATACTTGGTTTATAGCCTAGAAGTCAAACCGTCGTAACTACGGTTTGACTTAGTGATAAATCACAATCGGTCCAGAGATTTTTCGAATCGAAAGTTGTTATAAGTTGGTATTTATAAGGGTAATAAACCCCTAAAAGGTCAGCCACTGATTTCAATCTTAACTATGTCGTTTGTCGAGTCAAACTTCTTCCGAAAAGTCAACAGAAATGTTAATCGCATATTTAATGATACGGAAGGCGTGTAATCTGTTTTATCAGTTATATAACATGAAAATAAGTATAATAACTTGTCTAAGCTTGTTTGATTCGACAACTTTATGTTTTGAACCGATTCGGAACCGAGAGACGCAAAAGTTTGACTTTTGCTTTGACCTCAGTTCTGACCCGATTTATATAGGTTTAGACATGCTTTAAAGTTCCATTAGGACCTAGTTGCATGTGTGTATAAGCCTCTGCGTTTATACCACTCGAATCCCTAATCGTCCGATGTTTCCGTTAAACGCCTAAATATTGACCGTAATGCCCTTATAACCATAAAACGAGATTTTTGGAAATGTGAAAGTGCCATACTCTTAGTTACTGATTTTTAGACTTGTACCTAAAATTTCACATCAGTTGGAGGTCTAGATAAGGAGTTATGCTTAATGACGTAATTTGAATGCTTTTAAGAAATTAAACGGCGTCATTAGCGTAAAGCCTATCTAAACCCAATTTTGGACACCAAACCTTATACCCACTGATGTGATATAATATTTTGGGATTTTTGAAGATTTTTAATTATTTTTAAACTGATCATAAGCTAGGTTTATCGCCTCGATTCGGTTAATACCAAAAATACCCTTTTCGGCCATAAAATGAGTTTTTCAAATCCTTTTAATGCCAATCCAATTGCTACTGATTTTAAATAATAAATGGAGGATTTTGAGCCTGTTTATTTGTTCAGAAAACTCAGAATCGTATTTTAACCCGTACATCGCTTAAAACGACTTTATACGCGTATTTAACGCATAGTTTGGGTTTAAAACTATTTTAGTATATAAGACTTATTACCAAAGGTTATAACCTGTTAAAATAATCTATTTTAATGAACAACTCAGGCCCGGATCACAGGTGTCTAATTAAACCCTTTTATAATCTTTAAAATGACCAAAATACCCCTACGGGGCTTATTAAGAGATTAAACTTGTTTTGGGCATCATGGGTGATACCCTACTGATATCACAACTTATTTAAGGCGTGTTAACTTAGGAAACCTGTTTAGGACTCTTACGGATACCCGTTACGCTTCACGCGCGTTCGGTTTGGTTTATGTAACTAGTTTACATAAATTAGCCGAAACGGGTCAAACCTTATCAGTTTTATCTCAAAATCCAGAATGTGTATCATATACCCATATTAAGCAAGTCTTCAAACTTGTCGGGTCTAAATCACATTCTATCCGGTCTTCGCTTAATCGTGCGTACGAACCGTATCTTTAAAACTAACCGGTCTAAGCGTAAGCTTAACTAAAGACCCGTTAGGATTCTAATAGGTTATTATAAACCTTCGTTCCAGATTAGGAGAACCAGTAAAAGATACTTGCACTCGCTGATTTTGAACTATACTTACTCAGGTAAATACTTTTAACTTATTTTCCCTATACGGGCTTGGGGTACGGTATATAAAATACCGCTTGGTCGGGGCGTTGAATCTTTGATTGAATGAATGATAATGAAAGTATTGAGACGTCTCGTTTAATATTGTTTTGTTTGCTTAAAGCCTTTGGGGGGTTAATGACCGTGTCCCGGATATCCCTGGCATCATTTTACGAAATGGCCACGACCTTAGCACTCAGGTGTAGGCGTACACCTGTCAGTGTCTCATAAATAAAGTGGTGTTTTAATTGATCTTTAACCCGGCTCGATCCGGGCTACTGAACGCATAAGGAACATGTAAATCCCTACAAGTATTATATATTTAAATAATTATCCCAAGTTATAAAATATTATTTGTGCCTTGTGCCTTAAATGCATTTTCTTAAACCCTTTTCAAAATGAGTCGGTTGATTGTATTTACCAGTGTAAACTGACGTATTTTCTTAAAAAGGTTAAGTGCAGGTACTACGCGACATAGGCTGGCTTGTCTCCTAGCATCCACATTAAGTCTCGCCAGCTTGGATGTCATAAACTGTTGAACATTTGTTTCCTTTTATTTGGATCTACCTGTGGATTTATATTCGACTATTTGTGATGCTTAATATTACAATATCGCTTGGTTGAATTAAATCTATACTTTGCTTCCGCTGTGCATTTAAATATTGTGTTGTTTGACTATTATGTTGCCAACCACGTCACGATACTCCCCTACCGGGCCCACCGGTGACACGTGGAAATTCGGGGTGTGATAGGTTGGTATCAGAGCCAACACTGAGTGAATTAAACACTAGCCTTTTGTGTTTAATCTCAGTTACACATTTTGCACATTCCTAAATCTTCGAGTCTAGACAAAGAACTTAGGAATAATCCAAAATTTTTATTTAATTTAAATTTTCTCCTTTATATTTTTCCTTGTCATTACCTTGTTTATATTAACAGGTTAAGCTATGCCGCCAAGATTTAGACGAGGAGGAGATCGAGGAAAGGCGCCGATCAGCGCCCCTAACGACCATGAGGCCGGGCCTTCAGGCCGGCGAACTCCTTCTGATACAAGGAGTATAGATCCACGAGAACCATGGAGGATCTACGAGGAGCCTTCCAGACAATCCACATCATATATTTCGACGCCTCCATATCATCACTCCTATGGGCCTCTGTCAGAGAATGAGCCCAACCACCCGCAACCTTCTTACATACCGTTGCAGCGATCCTCATCGCAAGATTCCTTCCGCGACCCTACTCCTATCTTTCGGGGTCAATTTAACCCAGCAGAGTACCTACCAGAGCACGTGGGTTTTAACCCACTAGGACCGGAGGATCACTTTTCTGGTGATCAAGATATGGAAGAGGACACAGACCCCGTCGAGGCTTCAACCGGATCCTTTAACCATCCTTTCGTGATCTCAGACGGTTCGTCTTTTCACGGAACACCATACCAGGGTCCGGATAGTCACATGGCACGATTCGAACGGTGTGAGTGGTACTATACACCATCTGAACATTCATCACCTCACCAGCAGCCGCCACTGCAGCAGCAAAATCCCTCTGGGGATCCACATTTCGTGCAGCAAAATCCCTCTGGGGATCCACGTTATGAGGCAGTCACGCCACCGCCTCCACCGCCGCCAGTTCATCTAGAGCCTCCAGAGCCACCAAGACGTAGGAGGACTGGCGCACGGATCTCAACACGAGAAGTTGATTTTCGTCTCAACACCCCTCAACACTCTAGCGGCAGCCATTACCCGCCTACTTATGAAGTCCCACAGATGGGTGGACCTTCGGTTCCAGTTTCGGAGGTGAATTCGGCACCTATAGTACCGCCATCACCGGGTTTTGGCCACCCAATCCCTGCTTATACTGCTCCGGCAGCTTACAACCCTTACGGACCACCATCTTACCATAACTATAACTATGCCGAGGCCGACCCATACCTAGTGGCAGCAAACTACCTTGCCCAAAACCCTGAGGGTCCATATGGAACCCCTTGGGGAATGGGACATGCAGCTCAAGGGTACCAAGTACCGGCTCAGCCGCCACCACAGTACCAGCCACCACGGTTTTCTCCACCAGAGCAGGAGAATCTCCGTCAAAGACTGGACAAGGTTGAGAAAGACCTCCAGAAGGAGCGTAGGAAAAATGAGGGATTCATGAGTGGTTTGGCAAGCTTGTTGAAGGGAAAGAAGAAACGGGATCATTAAATCCCAATATATATTGTTGTATTTCCTTGTTTAAATCAAGTCCCTACGTGGACATTTATTTATGTGTGTATGTAGTCCCTGCGTGGACATCTATCTTTGTACTTAGTCCCTACGAGGACTTGTCTCTAGTAGTCCCTGCGTGGACATTTACTTTTGTAGACCGTCCCTGTGAGGACATGTATTATATGTATAGCTCCTGCGTGGGCATGTGTTTATGTGAAAAGTCCCGTTTAGGGCAAAATGTACTACTTTTAGTTTAAGGGAATGTAAGTCTATAAATTTCATCTTTGCTAAGTTATGCATAATTAAATTATATATGAAATAAATAAATCAGAATCTTTCCTTTTAAAAATCTATCTGCCTAAGCTATTTTAATTAAGGATCTTAAAAGTATAACCTAGCCTGCATGTCATTTTAAGACCTGGCCCAGATGGTAAAACTAGATAAAAAGATTCAAATCCCTGTTAACATCTGAAAACATGTTAACACTCCTGGCAGACACGATTTGTTAAAAAACACACGTATTATTATTATATATGGATCTTTTCAAAGATTCTAAACCCAAATAAATGATCTCTGAATCATGGGTTAAATCATTAATAAATATGATCAGTTCTTTTTACCATCCATTGGTAATGGAATGCCTACGGGCCCTTCTCATTTTCATATAAGACAAAAGATAGTATTAGTCTGTGACCCTGTCTGATAAAGGTAATGAACTTTGTTCAAACCTTCATGCGTTGATTCTCTGAAATCATAGCTTAAAATCTATATTGTCCCTGTGACTAGGCCTTATGTGCTAATAAAAACTGTTAATGTTTTATAATTAGGATAAATTATATTAGAAATCCTAAATAAATGTGAGTAATAAATTAACCATATATGGTCTATGTTACCACGGTTAATAAAAAAAAATTGCCATAAAAGACAATTATATGAGAAACTCACCAATAAGTTATTGTCGATATGTTACAGTTCAAGATACATGGCAGACTCAAACGAGGTCAACAGTCACCCAGGGATAGTGAATGATAATGCCCATGTAAACGTAGCAGGTGCAGAGTTACAAGCTATGATAGATAATGCGGTTAATAGAGCTATAGATAGACAGCACCATGGATCAAGTGGTACCCATACGAGGACCCATTCTGCATCACACACTAGAACACCCTCCAGGACCCACACTGCCCACAACAGTAATTCTCACCACTCCTCGAATCAAAGGAGTAATCCATCCCAAAGAGTCGTACAGAACCAAGAACCTCGTAATAGGGGTTGCACCTATAAATACTTCGTGTCGTGCAAACCCAGAGACTTCAATGGGGAAAAAGGAGCTGTTGATTGCATGACGTGGATGGATGAAATGGATACTGTGGTGGATATTAGTGGTTGCCATAACAGGGACATTGTGAAGTTTGTCTCGCAGTCTTTCAAAGGAGAAGCCTTAGCCTGGTGGAGATCTTTGATCCAAGCCACAGGGAAAGTCCCGTTATACAACATGACATGGGAACAGTTCATGGCACTAATCAAGGAAAATTTATGCCCTCAACATGAGGTTGAGAGAATTGAATCTGATTTCCTGGCGCTGGTCATGAAAAACCTGGACTGTCAGGCCTACCTTACCACTTTCAATACTTTGTCAAGGTTGGTCCCTTATTTGGTAACTCCGGAGCCTAAACGTATAGCTCGTTTTATCGGGGGTTTGGAACCGGAGATCAAAGCAAGTGTAAAGGCCTCCAGACCAACCACCTTTCGGTCAGTAACGGACATATCGTTGTCTCTGACCTCAGATGCTGTCAGGCTGCGGTCACAGAGGAAAAATGATACCGAAAAAAGGAAGCGTGAGGAGGACAACTCACGACGATCAGACAAGAAGCAGAAGGGAAATAATGACCAAAAGAAGGGGTCAGGATTCAAGAAAGATGGTCAGCAGTCGGGTGAAAAACCCAGATGTAAAATCTGCAAGAGGCAGCACTTTGGGAAGTGCAGGTTTGAATCGAATTCGAACTCACAATCAAAAGCTTTTGCATGTGGGTTGTGCAAGTCCAAGGAACACAAAACCTTGGATTGCAAGAAGATAAAGGATGCAACCTGCTACGGTTGCAATGAAAAGGGGCACATCAGAAGCAATTGCCCAAAATACGCCAAGAAGCCCGAAGAGGCTAGGAAGACCAATGCTAGGGTCTTCAGGATGGATGCTAAGGAAGCCATCAAGGACGACAACGTGATAACAGGTACCTTTCTCGTAAATGATGTTTATGCGAGAGTGTTATTTGATTCAGGCGCTGATAAGTCGTTTGTAGATAATAAGTTTTGTGAATTGTTGAAACTACCTGTTAGAACTTTAAGTGTGAAGTATGAGGTGGAACTAGCAGATGGCACTTTAGAAACCGCTTCAACCTTATTAGATGGATGTTTCATATCCATTAAGAACCACTCTTTTCCTTTGTCCCTACTTCCTTTAAAACTAGCCGGTTTCGACATAGTTTTGGGTATGGACTGGTTATCACATAACCAGGCCCAGATTATTTGCAATAAGAAGCAAGTGATGATCAAGACTTCGTCTGGTGAATCACTTACTATCCAGGGAGATACCCAGTATGGGCTGCCCGAGAAAATGTCTATACTCAAAGACTCTAAATGTTTGAAGAAGGGCTGTGTCATCTACATGGCACAGGTGATTATTGATGAACCGAAACCCAAGATTGGAGATATCCCAGTCATTTCTGAATACCCCGAAGTTTTTCCTGAAGAACTACCTGGTTTGCCACCAGATAGGCAAGTGGAATTCAGAATTGATATTATTCCTGGATCAGCACCAGTTGCAAGGGCGCCTTATAGGTTGGCACCAACAGAGATGAAGGAATTGAGGACGCAGCTAGATGATTTGCTAGCTAAAGGTTTCATCAAACCTAGTTCGTCTCCTTGGGGAGCACCAGTTTTATTTGTCAAGAAGAAGGATGGATCGATGCGTCTGTGCATCGACTACCGCGAGCTTAATAAGGTTACTATCAAGAATAGGTATCCTTTGCCTAGAATCGACGATCTGTTCGATCAACTTCAAGGGGCAAGTTTCTTCTCGAAGATTGACTTAAGGTCAGGCTACCATCAATTGAAGGTTAGAGATGAAGACGTGCACAAAACATCATTTAGGACTCGTTATGGTCATTACGAGTTCCTAGTGATGCCTTTTGGGCTCACTAATGAACCGGCCGCGTTCATGGATCTCATGAATCGCATTTGCAAGCCATATTTAGATAAATTCGTCATCGTCTTTATCGACGACATTCTCATCTACTCAAAGAACCAAGCTGACCATGAGAAGCATCTTCACTGCATTCTGGAATTACTTCATAAAGAAAAGCTCTATGCCAAGTTCTCGAAGTGTGAATTCTGGCTTCGGGAAGTCCAGTTTCTTGGACATGTTGTTAGTGAGCGTGGTATCCAAGTAGACCCCGCTAAAGTTGAAGCAGTCATGAATTGGCATGAGCCAAAGACGCCTACAGAAATACGTAGCTTCCTAGGTTTGGCAGGATACTATAGGCGATTCATTGAAAACTTCTCAAGGATTGCTGCACCCCTGACTTCGCTGACACGTAAGAAGATTAAGTTTGACTGGGGTCCTAAGCAGCAGGAATCCTTCGATATTCTGAAACAAAAGTTGAGCAATGCTCCAGTACTGACATTGCCTGATGGAATAGAGGAGTTTGTAGTTTATTGTGATGCATCACACACCGGGATGGGATGTGTGCTTATGCAGAAAGGCAAAGTCATTGCCTATGCTTCACGTCAGTTAAAGGTGCACGAAAAAAATTACACCACCCACGACTTGGAGTTGGGTGCCGTTGTATTCGCGCTAAAACTGTGGAGGCACTACTTATATGGAATTAAATGTGTGATCTACTCCGATCATAAAAGCCTTCAACATCTGTTCAACCAGAAGGACTTGAACATGAGGCAACGCCGTTGGATGGAAACTCTGAATGATTACGATTGTGAAATAAGATACCATCCCGGCAAGGCGAATGTAGTCGCCGATGCCTTAAGTCGGAAAGAGAAGGTGAAACCCATCCAAATCAATGCCAAGCGCATAGAAATAAAGAACAATTTGATGGAAATGTTGTTAGCTGCACAGAAGGAAGCTGTGTTGGAAGCTAACTATCCTAACGAAAAGCTGGGAGTAACTGAAGAACAGTTATCTCTTAGTAAGGATGGAATTCTTAGATTGAATGGAAGGATATGGGTTCCAATTTATGGAGGACTCCGAGATGTTATCCTCCAGGAAGCCCACAGCTCTAAATACTCTGTTCATCCTGGAGCTGATAAAATGTACCAGGATCTAAGGGCAAACTATTGGTGGATAGGCTTGAAGAAGTCTGTAGCTACCTATGTAGCTAAATGCTTGACGTGTGCGCAAGTCAAGGCAGAACATCAAAAACCGTCAGGTTTGCTACAACAGCATGAACTTCCTACTTGGAAGTGGGAAATGGTAACTATGGATTTTATCACCAAGTTACCCAAAACCAGGAAAGGAAATGACACCATCTGGGTGATAGTTGACCGACTGACTAAGTCAGCACATTTCCTACCCATTAAGGAGACCTACAGCTCCGATATGTTAGCCCAACTGTACGTTGATAAGATTGTGGCCCTACATGGCATACCTGTAGCAATTATCTCTGACCGGGATACTAGATACACATCACATTTTTGGAAAAGTTTCCAACAATCTTTGGGCACACGTTTGAACTTTAGTACGGCTTACCATCCACAGACAGACGGTCAGAGTGAGCGTACTATTCAAACGTTGGAAGACATGCTTCGTGCATGTGCGATCGATTTGGGAGGTAGCTGGGATAAGAACCTGCCATTAATCGAATTCTCCTACAACAATAGCTACCATACCAGCATAAAGGCTGCGCCTTTTGAGGCATTATACGGTAGAAAGTGTAGATCGCCTGTTTGTTGGGCGGAAGTTGGAGAAGTCCAGTTAACAGGACCAGAGATCGTGTTCGAAACGACGGACAAGATTGTCCAGATTCGTAACAATCTCCAAGCTGCCCGGAATAGGCAGAAGATTTACGCTGATCCAAATCGTAAGGATTTTCACTTCGAAGTAGGTGACAAAGTCCTACTTAAAGTGTCACCATGGAAAGGAGTGATGCGGTTTGGTAAGAAAGGCAAACTAAGCCCGAGATACATAGGACCTTTCGAGGTTATCGAACGTGTCGGGTCAGTTGCCTACAAGTTAAACTTACCTGAAGAGCTCAGTAGTATACACAATGTGTTCCACATCTGCAATTTGAAGAAGTGTTTCGCTAACGAATCAGTGGTTATACCTTATACAGATGTGCGTATCGATGAGAGCTTGAAATTTGTGGAAAAACCTTTATCGATCGAAGATCGACAGGTAAGGAAGCTTCGAAGGAAGCATATACCTTTTGTAAAGGTCAAATGGGATGCCCGAAGAGGTCCCGAATTCACGTGGGAGGTTGAATCCACAATGAAAGAAAAGTACCCTTACTTGTTTCTGTAAATCTCGGGTCGAGATTTCTTTTAAGGGGGTGAGGATGTAACACCTCGAAAATTTACGTCCTATAATGTGTTGACACGTGTCATAGGTTTGAACGTGTGAAAGAATGATCTTGAAGGACTAAAGTTGACAACCAGTGAAACTGTGTAAATATAAGGGGTCAAAGTGTCAACAATGAATAAATATACTTTACAATAACCCTACATAATGTTTATAACCTTAAACGAATGGATCATGGATCATACGAAGCGAATTGTGAAAGAAAGTGAGAGATTACAAACTACAGGGGTTAAATGTGTCAACATGTTAAGTTATACCTCTGAGTGACCTTTTAGCAATCCCGAAGCCTTGTAACGATTAATTATGCTCACTAGAATGTACCATAAAAATTTCACCAAGTTTCGTTATCGTATGAGCAAGTTGTGATAAAATTCGTGTGTGAGGGTTATAATCGTCAACATTGAAATTTAGGGCTTTTCGGGTGATCACAAAGTTACCCGAGGACTTGACAAAGTGGGTATAAGTATTAAAGCCCCTATATATAATTATCAAAGCCTTAAAATGCAAGAAACATCATGAAAACGACCTTTCGGGGGACTAAGGACCAAAATGCAATTGAAAGGAACATGTTTACTTGATCCGGATGGGCCAGGCGGCCCGCATCAGGATCCAGAAAAGCCCAAGCGGGCCGCGTCCGACCTGCAGGTGCAGAAAAAAAACAGGCAGCTGCCTGTTGATGCATGTAACCGACTCCAATCTCATTTTTTCGAAACCTTGGGCTGCCTAAGATGGTTTCTAGCCTATAGGGCACTTGTGGATGATAATGCAACACCCCTAGACTTATGTGTTGATCATCTAAGAGTGTTTGAAGCCTTATATCAAGACCCACATGTTACCACATTGTTCATTCATCACCTCTGAGAATTTCTGGAGCATTCAAGCAGGCCACAAGCATTCTAATTCGTCCATTAGTTGTGTGTAAGTATGTTTAACCCTTCCTAATTCATTTATACTTGGTTTATAGCCTAGAAGTCAAACCGTCGTAACTACGGTTTGACTTAGTGATAAATCACAATCGGTCCAGAGATTTTTCGAATCGAAAGTTGTTATAAGTTGGTATTTATAAGGGTAATAAACCCCTAAAAGGTCAGCCACTGATTTCAATCTTAACTATGTCGTTTGTCGAGTCAAACTTCTTCCGAAAAGTCAACAGAAATGTTAATCGCATATTTAATGATACGGAAGGCGTGTAATCTGTTTTATCAGTTATATAACATGAAAATAAGTATAATAACTTGTCTAAGCTTGTTTGATTCGACAACTTTATGTTTTGAACCGATTCGGAACCGAGAGACGCAAAAGTTTGACTTTTGCTTTGACCTCAGTTCTGACCCGATTTATATAGGTTTAGACATGCTTTAAAGTTCCATTAGGACCTAGTTGCATGTGTGTATAAGCCTCTGCGTTTATACCACTCGAATCCCTAATCGTCCGATGTTTCCGTTAAACGCCTAAATATTGACCGTAATGCCCTTATAACCATAAAACGAGATTTTTGGAAATGTGAAAGTGCCATACTCTTAGTTACTGATTTTTAGACTTGTACCTAAAATTTCACATCAGTTGGAGGTCTAGATAAGGAGTTATGCTTAATGACGTAATTTGAATGCTTTTAAGAAATTAAACGGCGTCATTAGCGTAAAGCCTATCTAAACCCAATTTTGGACACCAAACCTTATACCCACTGATGTGATATAATATTTTGGGATTTTTGAAGATTTTTAATTATTTTTAAACTGATCATAAGCTAGGTTTATGGCCTCGATTCGGTTAATACCAAAAATACCCTTTTCGGCCATAAAATGAGTTTTTCAAATCCTTTTAACGCCAATCCAATTGCTACTGATTTTAAATAATAAATGGAGGATTTTGAGCCTGTTTGTTTGTTCAGAAAACTCAGAATCGTATTTTAACCCGTACATCGCTTAAAACGACTTTATACGCGTATTTAACGCATAGTTTGGGTTTAAAACTATTTTAGTTTATAAGACTTATTACCAAAGGTTATAACCTGTTAAAATAAGCTATTTTAATGAACAACTCAGGCCCGGATCACAGGTGTCTAATTAAACCCTTTTATAATATTTAAAATGACCAAAATACCCCTACGGGGCTTATTAAGAGATTAAACTTGTTTTGGGCATCATGGGTGATATCCTACTGATATCACAACTTATTTAAGGCGTGTTAACTTAGGAAACCTGTTTAGGACTCTTACGGATACCCGTTACGCTTCACGCGCGTTCGGTTTGGTTTATGTAACTAGTTTACATAAATTAGCCGAAACGGGTCAAACCTTATCAGTTTTATCTCAAAATCCAGAATGTGTATCATATACCCATATTAAGCAAGTCTTCAAACTTGTCGGGTCTAAATCACATTCTATCCGGTCTTCGCTTAATCGTGCGTACGAACCGTATCTTTAAAACTAACCGGTCTAAGCGTAAGCTTAACTAAAGACCCGTTAGGATTCTAATAGGTTATTATAAACCTTCATTCCAGATTAGGAGAACCAGTAAAAGATACTTGCACTCGCTGATTTTGAACTATACTTACTCAGGTAAATACTTTTAACTTATTTTCCCTATACGGGCTTGGGGTACGGTATATAAAATACCGCTTGGTCGGGGCGTTGAATCTTTGATTGAATGAATGTTAATGAAAGCATTGAGACGTCTCGTTTAATATTGTTTTGTTTGCTTAAAGCCTTTGGGAGGTTAATGACCGTGTCCCGGATATCCCTGGCATCATTTTACGAAATGGCCACGACCTTAGCACTCAGGTGTAGGCGTACACCTGTCAGTGTCTCATAAATAAAGTGGTGTGTTAATTGATCTTTAACCCGGCTCGATACGGGCTACTGAACGCATAAGGAACATGTAAATCCCTACAAGTATTATATATTTAAATAATTATCCCAAGTTATAAAATATTATTTGTGCCTTGTGCCTTAAATGCATTTTCTTAAACCCTTTTCAAAATGAGTCGGTTGATTGTATTTACCAGTGTAAACTGACGTATTTTCTTAAAAAGGTTAAGTGCAGGTACTACGCGAAATAGGCTGGCTTGTCTCCTAGCATCCACATTAAGTCTCGCCAGCTTGGATGTCATAAACTGTTGAACATTTGTTTCCTTTTATTTGGATCTACCTGTGGATTTATATTTGACTATTTGTGATGCTTAATATTACAATATCGTTTGGTTGAATTAAATCTATACTTTGCTTCCGCTGTGCATTTAAATATTGTGTTGTTTGACTATTATGTTGCCAACCACGTCACGATACTCCCCTACCGGGCCCACCGGTGACACGTGGAAATTCGGGGTGTGACACCTACTCCCTGAATCGGCCCACTATCGATGATGGATCATGTGCTTCTGATTAATCATGAATTCTCAAAACAAAGTCCCAAAAGTCCATTATGTCGGCCCAATATGTCTTCGCTGCCTTCAATGTATGTCTTCAGCCGTCCATATCTTTTTCTAGAATTCCACGTGAGTTGCTATGATGATGTTGGCTAATGTTGGATGATTGATGATTTGATTTATCAACAAAATCAAAGTCACACGTAATGGTGTAGGATGATGTGATCTTATTTCTTTCCTCAAAAGTCCAATTATGGCTGCCAAATCCTTAGTTCGGCCCATGTGCTCTACACTATTGTCTTCAATCAAATTTAATTGATTATATTATAATATCCCTCCAATGTCACGTGAACTCCAAAGAATTTTGTTATATCTCATTAAAACAAATGTGTATGGCTGCCTTGTATAGTTTACCGTAACCTACGGATTAAGACCGTAGGCTACGGTTTGTAGTTTCTGTAAACATATCAAACGCAGACCATAGGCTCCAATTTTTTCTTGGTTCACTTTCCCACTTTGACAATTAATACCCCTGCACTTCATTCTTACCCGTTTCTTGTATTTCGAAATTGTTTCATCACCCGCAACAAGTACCTAGCAACGTGATATGCCCGGTTGACATCCATGGGTGTTCCGGTTCATCATCAAGCATACGAAATTCACCGGTTTAAACCGATTAACCTGTAACATCACAAATCTACGTAGTCATCACATTCACGCCATATAATTACTTCAAATGAAATAAAACAATCAATATAACACACTTTAACACCCGGGTTTCACACTCTCCATCACATCCCCACACTTGACATTGATTGTCCTCAAGCAACCATTACAAACATTACTCGCCTTATTAACGAATCACCATTAAATCCCTTACCGAATCAACAATTTAAGGTCCCAAGTCATACCCGTCCCATAGACTGACACAATCGAGGTTGACAATCTGACAGATAATTGATACGCATTTAAAACAACATAAGACTTGCCTAACTAAAACTAACATGCTTATGATACTACACACATGCCACACGCCCCTCACAATGATCACTCATCTCGGCTTAATCACAACTAGCGTGTAATGTGCTAGCATATTTCACTCAAAACCAAATATGCTACCTTGCAATCATAAGCTTGTATAGCAATTACACCTCCACTGAATCAAGTAACGTAACACATATCAAAAGGACTTTTGGGTTTTGGGCTTAAGGTAAAGGTAGGGAAATATTTTTGGCTTTTTATATTTATTGGCGAACACAAATGAATATACCAAACCATGACAACTTATTCACAATAATACTAACACTATGGGTGATTTTCGACCCATTTATTTAACACGAACATAACAATGATTTTTTTTCGTTTTCATTCTTTTCTCTTTTTTTTCTTTTTTTTCTTTTTTTTTTCTTTCTTTTTTTTCTTCTTTTCCAACAAATATCTAACACAATTGTCATTCATGGTTGGTAATCAAACGGGTCAAACAAGGTGTAACAAACGAAAGGTATAAGGCTCAACATGGTTTACTAGGGTAAGATGGATAAACAATCAACATATGAAACAATGAAGTGATCCTAATGCCTTTATCATCAATGTGTAAACGCTAAAGCACAGTCTCGGCACGTATCAAACCACACAAGTTCTAATACAAAGCAACATATGGCCTACTCTCAGCAAATGAACATGAATTGCAATTCAACTATAATTCTAGTAGGCTCAAATATCTCACCGAACAAAAGGAATATGGGTTACTGACATATAGCATGTGTAATTCCTTAAGCATGTTACCCCTAGTTAGGCATCTCTTTTTAATTCTTCTCTAAAACAACTGTCAGATATACTCTCATGAAACTTAAAGGGACAACCATGACTAGGGATCTATGTTAGTTTAATTGCAGTAGGAACCCTTTAGCGATTGAAAATGTTGGTTTTCATGTAGATCAAGCATACTTGAGAAACAAAAATTTTCAAAAATTTTCAACTTTTAGCCCAATTTCAACCACTTCAAGCATTTAAAACCAACAGTCTTACCAACCCTCTCTCGAGTTACCGCATCCCCACACTTGGGATACATTGTCCCCAATGTATGGTGCAATTTAGAGTCTAAAATCGAGATATACCACCTAACAAACCATGAACGGCTAATAACTAGACGACTCGACACATCAAACCACTCCCAGCACAAAAAAAAAATTCACACCACCAAGTACACGAAAACAAATAAAACACAAGATAGATAAACACATGCACCTGATCAGAAAACAAGTGAGTGTCTGTGGCGGTGTAAGTGTTGCGCTCAAAACCGGAGAATACGCATCCAGGGATTCTCTGATATCTCACCGGGGATGTTGCCAAACATCCCCACACTTGATTCATTGCATCCGTGAAGATGGAACGTAGAAACCTGTCAAAACACAAACACACCAAAACGAAACCAATCCAAAATACAATACTCTACATCCTCGGGCTGCCTCCCGAGAGCGCTAAGTTTAAAGGTCTTCAGCCAGACCGTACCTGATATGCGTTACGGTGGTCTCAATGCACACTTACCCAAAACATTTCCAACGAATGCCCGGAAATTTACATGCCATCTCCATAGGCTTGTCGGTATAATTGGCATGTTTAGAAAGCACATGCGGGTTTCGCTAATCCACTTCACGAGATATACACCGATGTCTTGTAGCTTCACCCTTTTCATCTTCTTCCTCGAACCCTTTTCCCCACACTTATTAATTTGAATGATTGATATGTGGAGAGGTTCGGTACACATATTCATCTCCTCAGACTGCTCTGCCTCCTCATCTTCACACACCATCTGATCCACCAGTGACTCTTCATCAGATAAAGGATTCATTGGTGTGGTATTATCCTCCACAACCTCCTCCTTCATGTGAGAATAATCTCTAATATCATTAGGTAATGGTGAAAGGCGTTGTTCTATTTCAATCTTCATTTTTAAATTCTGACACTTAGAAACTAAACAGCTGATTCGATCTTCATCGGAAAGGTTGGGTGCTAATAAATACTGCTCGAGTCTGGACAAACTCGCTTCCAACATAGCAAGCTTTTTCTCCTCCTCGGTCTGATAAGCATACACACCCTCGGGCTTAGAATATTCCTCGGGATGATACTGTCGGTATCCCTGATACGGTGTTGAGATGTACGCATCCATCATTTTTTTATTCCAGTACTCTGGATTTTCCAAATACACCGCGCACACATCATCATAAACAGAAGTATGATAACGACCGCAACAGAAACACCGTCCATCCGTCCTTGGCTCATAATAAGTATCCTCGTCCCGATCATATCCATCCGAGTAATAATCATCCTCCACCGTTGTATCAGAATCATAGAAATATATTGGAGGGGAAGGATTATCATAGCAAGGCATCGGTGGTTCTTCCAATTTCGCTCTTTCCCGTCTAAATCGGGCCTCGCGGCAACCGATACACGGGTGAAGTGGTTCCCCGCACAAAATGCATGTAGAAGAGCCGCAAAATATAGTAATTTCTGTCATCCTGCACAAACACAGCTCAACTACCCATGTAAATCACGAACAAATAAAATAACAAAATAAAAACAAACTTTTTTTAGGTTTTTTTTTTTTTTTACCTAAAACTTAACACTAAACACTTTGCGCACGCCTCCCCGGAAACGGCGCCATTTTGATGTCTGTCGTTATGGACATGCAAAAACCGAACTAAACTATGTAGATAGGGTAAGTCGGATATCGAACCAGAGGAGGATTGTGGAAAGTGTGTAATGTTAAGTATTTATTAACAACTATAAAAAAATAAACTGATGATTGTTTGATTTATGGATTAACTAAAAATTACAAACTAAATGTGAGATTTAAATCAATAGAAAGAACAATGGTTCCTCCAGATTTCAGGTTTTATAGCTAGATTCAATTATGTGTTTAATCGAAACACTCACATAGACATAAGTGTTTAACCTAATTCATCAATTGTGATAACCAACGACTAAGTACTCCGGTCAATACATAACGGGAGGTTATCGAATGATTATCAATTACAATTACAAACCCTAACCCCATGTCAAATATATCCCAATTACTAGAACTCTCGGGAACTGAATGCTTAGAAATTAAGGTTTAAATAAATGCAATTGTCTACAATCAATAAATCAAATCAAGGTGAAAAGCATCGAATGCTTAGATCACCGAGTTATACGATTGTCACAAACACATAAAATTATCCAACTTACAAAACCCTCAATCCGGAGGAAACCATAAAAGACTAGCCGCTCATGTCGGTTGAGTGATCTTCGAAGGCTTCGGTTATCCCTTCTCTCGTTCCCATGTGCGGCTGCCAAGAGATGATGTGTGTCGATGATGTGATAATGTTATTTTAATTAATTGCCCTTCAAAAGTCACGTCCCTACTCCCTGAATCGGCCCACTATCGATGATGGATCATGTGCTTCTGATTAATCATGAATTCTCAAAACAAAGTCCCAAAAGTCCATTATGTCGGCCCAATATGTCTTCGCTGCCTTCAATGTATGTCTTCAGCCGTCCATATCTTTTTCTAGAAATCCACGTGAGTTGCTATGATGATGTTGGCTAATGTTGGATGATTGATGATTTGATTTATCAACAAAATCAAAGTCACACGTAATGGTGTAGGATGATGTGATCTTATTTCTTTCCTCAAAAGTCCAATTATGGCTGCCAAATCCTTAGTTCGGCCCATGTGCTCTACACTATTGTCTTCAATCAAATTTAATTGATTATATTATAATATCCCTCCAATGTCACGTGAACTCCAAAGAATTTTGTTATATCTCATTAAAACAAATGTGTATGGCTGCCTTGTATAGTTTACCGTAACCTACGGATTAAGACCGTAGGCTACGGTTTGTAGTTTCTGTAAACATATCAAACGCAGACCATAGGCTCCAATTTTTTCTTGTTTCACTTTCCCACTTTGACAATTAATACCCCTGCACTTCATTCTTACCCGTTTCTTGTATTTCGAAATTGTTTCATCACCCGCAACAAGTACCTAGCAACGTGATATGCCCGGTTGACATCCATGGGTGTTCCGGTTCATCATCAAGCATACGAAATTCACCGGTTTAAACCGATTAACCTGTAACATCACAAATCTACGTAGTCATCACATTCACGCCATATAATTACTTCAAATGAAATAAAACAATCAATATAACACACTTTAACACCCGGGTTTCACACTCTCCATCACATCCCCACACTTGACATTGATTGTCCTCAAGCAACCATTACAAACATTACTCGCCTTATTAACGAATCACCATTAAATCCCTTACCGAATCAACAATTTAAGGTCCCAAGTCATACCCGTCCCATAGACTGACACAATCGAGGTTGACAATCTGACAGATAATTGATACGCATTTAAAACAACATAAGACTTGCCTAACTAAAACTAACATGCTTATGATACTACACACATGCCACACGCCCCTCACAATGATCACTCATCTCGGCTTAATCACAACTAGCGTGTAATGTGCTAGCATATTTCACTCAAAACCAAATATGCTACCTTGCAATCATAAGCTTGTATAGCAATTACACCTCCACTGAATCAAGTAACGTAACACATATCAAAAGGACTTTTGGGTTTTGGGATTAAGGTAAAGGTAGGGAAATATTTTTGGCTTTTTATATTTATTGGCGAACACAAATGAATATACCAAACCATGACAACTTATTCACAATAATACTAACACTATGGGTGATTTTCGACCCATTTATTTAACACGAACATAACAATGATTTTTTTTCGTTTTCATTCTTTTCTCTTTTTTTTCTTTTTTTTCTTTTTTTTTTCTTTCTTTTTTTTCTTCTTTTCCAACAAATATCTAACACAATTGTCATTCATGGTTGGTAATCAAACGGGTCAAACAAGGTGTAACAAACGAAAGGTATAAGGCTCAACATGGTTTACTAGGGTAAGATGGATAAACAATCAACATATGAAACAATGAAGTGATCCTAATGCCTTTATCATCAATGTGTAAACGCTAAAGCACAGTCTCGGCACGTATCAAACCACACAAGTTCTAATACAAAGCAACATATGGCCTACTCTCAGCAAATGAACATGAATTGCAATTCAACTATAATTCTAGTAGGCTCAAATATCTCACCGAACAAAAGGAATATGGGTTACTGACATATAGCATGTGTAATTCCTTAAGCATGTTACCCCTAGTTAGGCATCTCTTTTTAATTCTTCTCTAAAACAACTGTCAGATATACTCTCATGAAACTTAAAGGGACAACCATGACTAGGGATCTATGTTAGTTTAATTGCAGTAGGAACCCTTTAGCGATTGAAAATGTTGGTTTTCATGTAGATCAAGCATACTTGAGAAACAAAAATTTTCAAAATTTTTCAACTTTTAGCCCAATTTCAACCACTTCAAGCATTTAAAACCAACAGTCTTACCAACCCTCTCTCGAGTTACCGCATCCCCACACTTGGGATACATTGTCCCCAATGTATGGTGCAATTTAGAGTCTAAAATCGAGATATACCACCTAACAAACCATGAACGGCTAATAACTAGACGACTCGACACATCAAACCACTCCCAGCACAAAAAAAAAATTCACACCACCAAGTACACGAAAACAAATAAAACACAAGATAGATAAACACATGCACCTGATCAGAAAACAAGTGAGTGTCTGTGGCGGTGTAAGTGTTGCGCTCAAAACCGGAGAATACGCATCCAGGGATTCTCTGATATCTCACCGGGGATGTTGCCAAACATCCCCACACTTGATTCATTGCATCCGTGAAGATGGAACGTAGAAACCTGTCAAAACACAAACACACCAAAACGAAACCAATCCAAAATACAATACTCTACATCCTCGGGCTGCCTCCCGAGAGCGCTAAGTTTAAAGGTCTTCAGCCAGACCGTACCTGATATGCGTTACGGTGGTCTCAATGCACACTTACCCAAAACATTTCCAACGAATGCCCGGAAATTTACATGCCATCTCCATAGGCTTGTCGGTATAATTGGCATGTTTAGAAAGCACATGCGGGTTTCGCTAATCCACTTCACGAGATATACACCGATGTCTTGTAGCTTCACCCTTTTCATCTTCTTCCTCGAACCCTTTTCCCCACACTTATTAATTTGAATGATTGATATGTGGAGAGGTTCGGTACACATATTCATCTCCTCAGACTGCTCTGCCTCCTCATCTTCACACACCATCTGATCCACCAGTGACTCTTCATCAGATAAAGGATTCATTGGTGTGGTATTATCCTCCACAACCTCCTCCTTCATGTGAGAATAATCTCTAATATCATTAGGTAATGGTGAAAGGCGTTGTTCTATTTCAATCTTCATTTTTAAATTCTGACACTTAGAAACTAAACAGCTGATTCGATCTTCATCGGAAAGGTTGGGTGCTAATAAATACTGCTCGAGTCTGGACAAACTCGCTTCCAACATAGCAAGCTTTTTCTCCTCCTCGGTCTGATAAGCATACACACCCTCGGGCTTAGAATTTTCCTCGGGATGATACTGTCGGTATCCCTGATACGGTGTTGAGATGTACGCATCCATCATTTTTTTATTCCAGTACTCTGGATTTTCCAAATACACCGCGCACACATCATCATAAACAGAAGTATGATAACGACCGCAACAGAAACACCGTCCATCCGTCCTTGGCTCATAATAAGTATCCTCGTCCCGATCATATCCATCCGAGTAATAATCATCCTCCACCGTTGTATCAGAATCATAGAAATATATTGGAGGGGAAGGATTATCATAGCAAGGCATCGGTGGTTCTTCCAATTTCGCTCTTTCCCGTCTAAATCGGGCCTCGCGGCAACCGATACACGGGTGAAGTGGTTCCCCGCACAAAATGCATGTAGAAGAGCCGCAAAATATAGTAAGATCTGTCATCCTGCACAAACACAGCTCAACTACCCATGTAAATCACGAACAAATAAAATAACAAAATAAAAACAAAATTTTTTTAGGTTTTTTTTTTTTACCTAAAACTTAACACTAAACACTTTGCGCACGCCTCCCCGGAAACGGCGCCATTTTGATGTCTGTCGTTATGGACATGCAAAAACCGAACTAAACTATGTAGATAGGGTAAGTCGGATATCGAACCAGAGGAGGATTGTGGAAAGTGTGTAATGTTAAGTATTTATTAACAACTATAAAAAAATAAACTGATGATTGTTTGATTTATGGATTAACTAAAAATTACAAACTAAATGTGAGATTTAAATCAATAGAAAGAACAATGGTTCCTCCAGATTTCAGGTTTTATAGCTAGATTCAATTATGTGTTTAATCGAAACACTCACATAGACATAAGTGTTTAACCTAATTCATCAATTGTGATAACCAACGACTAAGTACTCCGGTCAATACATAACGGGAGGTTATCGAATGATTATCAATTACAATTACAAACCCTAACCCCATGTCAAATATATCCCAATTACTAGAACTCTCGGGAACTGAATGCTTAGAAATTAAGGTTTAAATAAATGCAATTGTCTACAATCAATAAATCAAATCAAGGTGAAAAGCATCGAATGCTTAGATCACCGAGTTATACGATTGTCACAAACACATAAAATTATCCAACTTACAAAACCCTCAATCCGGAGGAAACCATAAAAGACTAGCCGCTCATGTCGGTTGAGTGATCTTCGAAGGCTTCGGTTATCCCTTCTCTCGTTCCCGTGTGCGGCTGCCAAGAGATGATGTGTGTCGATGATGTGATAATGTTATTTTAATTAATTGCCTTTCAAAAGTCACGTCCCTACTCCCTGAATCGGCCCACTATCGATGATGGATCATGTGCTTCTGATTAATCATGAATTCTCAAAACAAAGTCCCAAAAGTCCATTATGTCGGCCCAATATGTCTTCGCTGCCTTCAATGTATGTCTTCAGCCGTCCATATCTTTTTCTAGAATTCCACGTGAGTTGCTATGATGATGTTGGCTAATGTTGGATGATTGATGATTTGATTTATCAACAAAATCAAAGTCACACGTAATGGTGTAGGATGATGTGATCTTATTTCTTTCCTCAAAAGTCCAATTATGGCTACCAAATCCTTAGTTCGGCCCATGTGCTCTACACTATTGTCTTCAATCAAATTTAATTGATTATATTATAATATCCCTCCAATGTCACGTGAACTCCAAAGAATTTTGTTATATCTCATTAAAACAAATGTGTATGGCTGCCTTGTATAGTTTACCGTAACCTACGGATTAAGACCGTAGGCTACGGTTTGTAGTTTCTGTAAACATATCAAACGCAGACCATAGGCTCCAATTTTTTCTTGTTTCACTTTCCCACTTTGACAATTAATACCCCTGCACTTCATTCTTACCCGTTTCTTGTATTTCGAAATTGTTTCATCACCCGCAACAAGTACCTAGCAACGTGATATGCCCGGTTGACATCCATGGGTGTTCCGGTTCATCATCATGCATACGAAATTCACCGGTTTAAACCGATTAACCTGTAACATCACAAATCTACGTAGTCATCACATTCACGCCATATAATTACTTCAAATGAAATAAAACAATCAATATAACACACTTTAACACCTGGGTTTCACACTCTCCATCACATCCCCACACTTGACATTGATTGTCCTCAAGCAACCATTACAAACATTACTCGCCTTATTAACGAATCACCATTAAATCCCTTACCGAATCAACAATTTAAGGTCCCAAGTCATACCCGTCCCATAGACTGACACAATCGAGGTTGACAATCTGACAGATAATTGATACGCATTTAAAACAACATAAGACTTGCCTAACTAAAACTAACATGCTTATGATACTACACACATGCCACACGCCCCTCACAATGATCACTCATCTCGGCTTAATCACAACTAGCGTGTAATGTGCTAGCATATTTCACTCAAAACCAAATATGCTACCTTGCAATCATAAGCTTGTATAGCAATTACACCTCCACTGAATCAAGTAACGTAACACATATCAAAAGGACTTTTGGGTTTTGGGCTTAAGGTAAAGGTAGGGAAATATTTTTGGCTTTTTATATTTATTGGCGAACACAAATGAATATACCAAACCATGACAACTTATTCACAATAATACTAACACTATGGGTGATTTTCGACCCATTTATTTAACACGAACATAACAATGATTTTTTTTTCGTTTTCATTCTTTTCTCTTTTTTTTCTTTTTTTTTTCTTTCTTTTTTTTCTTCTTTTCCAACAAATATCTAACACAATTGTCATTCATGGTTGGTAATCAAACGGGTCAAACAAGGTGTAACAAACGAAAGGTATAAGGCTCAACATGGTTTACTAGGGTAAGATGGATAAACAATCAACATATGAAACAATGAAGTGATCCTAATGCCTTTATCATCAATGTGTAAATGCTAAAGCACAGTCTCGGCACGTATCAAACCACACAAGTTCTAATACAAAGCAACATATGGCCTACTCTCAGCAAATGAACATGAATTGCAATTCAACTATAATTCTAGTAGGCTCAAATATCTCACCGAACAAAAGGAATATGGGTTACTGACATATAGCATGTGTAATTCCTTAAGCATGTTACCCCTAGTTAGGCATCTCTTTTTAATTCTTCTCTAAAACAACTGTCAGATATACTCTCATGAAACTTAAAGGGACAACCATGACTAGGGATCTATGTTAGTTTAATTGCAGTAGGAACCCTTTAGCGATTGAAAATGTTGGTTTTCATGTAGATCAAGCATACTTGAGAAACAAAAATTTTCAAAATTTTTCAACTTTTAGCCCAATTTCAACCACTTCAAGCATTTAAAACCAACAGTCTTACCAACCCTCTCTCGAGTTACCGCATCCCCACACTTGGGATACATTGTCCCCAATGTATGGTGCAATTTAGAGTCTAAACTCGAGATATACCACCTAACAAACCATGAACGGCTAATAACTAGACGACTCGACACATCAAACCACTCCCAGCACAAAAAAAAAAAATTCACACCACCAAGTACACGAAAACAAATAAAACACAAGATAGATAAACACATGCACCTGATCAGAAAACAAGTGAGTGTCTGTGGCGGTGTAAGTGTTGCGCTCAAAACCGGAGAATACGCATCCAGGGATTCTCTGATATCTCACCGGGGATGTTGCCAAACATCCCCACACTTGATTCATTGCATCCGTGAAGATGGAACGTAGAAACCTGTCAAAACACAAACACACCAAAACGAAACCAATCCAAAATACAATACTCTACATCCTCGGGCTGCCTCCCGAGAGCGCTAAGTTTAAAGGTCTTCAGCCAGACCGTACCTGATATGCGTTACGGTGGTCTCAATGCACACTTACCCAAAACATTTCCAACGAATGCCCGGAAATTTACATGCCATCTCCATAGGCTTGTCGGTATAATTGGCATGTTTAGAAAGCACATGCGGGTTTCGCTAATCCACTTCACGAGATATACACCGATGTCTTGTAGCTTCACCCTTTTCATCTTCTTCCTCGAACCCTTTTCCCCACACTTATTAATTTGAATGATTGATATGTGGAGAGGTTCGGTACACATATTCATCTCCTCAGACTGCTCTGCCTCCTCATCTTCACACACCATCTGATCCACCAGTGACTCTTCATCAGATAAAGGATTCATTGGTGTGGTATTATCCTCCACAACCTCCTCCTTCATGTGAGAATAATCTCTAATATCATTAGGTAATGGTGAAAGGCGTTGTTCTATTTCAATCTTCATTTTTAAATTCTGACACTTAGAAACTAAACAGCTGATTCGATCTTCATCGGAAAGGTTGGGTGCTAATAAATACTGCTCGAGTCTGGACAAACTCGCTTCCAACATAGCAAGCTTTTTCTCCTCCTCGGTCTGATAAGCATACACACCCTCGGGCTTAGAATTTTCCTCGGGATGATACTGTCGGTATCCCTGATACGGTGTTGAGATGTACGCATCCATCATTTTTTTATTCCAGTACTCTGGATTTTCCAAATACACCGCGCACACATCATCATAAACAGAAGTATGATAACGACCGCAACAGAAACACCGTCCATCCGTCCTTGGCTCATAATAAGTATCCTCGTCCCGATCATATCCATCCGAGTAATAACCATCCTCCACCGTTGTATCAGAATCATAGAAATATATTGGAGGGGAAGGATTATCATAGCAAGGCATCGGTGGTTCTTCCAATTTCGCTCTTTCCCGTCTAAATCGGGCCTCGCGGCAACCGATACACGGGTGAAGTGGTTCCCCGCACAAAATGCATGTAGAAGAGCCGCAAAATATAGTAATTTCTGTCATCCTGCACAAACACAGCTCAACTACCCATGTAAATCACGAACAAATAAAATAACAAAATAAAAACAAACTTTTTTTAGGTTTTTTTTTTTTTTACCTAAAACTTAACACTAAACACTTTGCGCACGCCTCCCCGGAAACGGCGCCATTTTGATGTCTGTCGTTATGGACATGCAAAAACCGAACTAAACTATGTAGATAGGGTAAGTCGGATATCGAACCAGAGGAGGATTGTGGAAAGTGTGTAATGTTAAGTATTTATTAACAACTATAAAAAAATAAACTGATGATTGTTTGATTTATGGATTAACTAAAAATTACAAACTAAATGTGAGATTTAAATCAATAGAAAGAACAATGGTTCCTCCAGATTTCAGGTTTTATAGCTAGATTCAATTATGTGTTTAATCGAAACACTCACATAGACATAAGTGTTTAACCTAATTCATCAATTGTGATAACCAACGACTAAGTACTCCGGTCAATACATAACGGGAGGTTATCGAATGATTATCAATTACAATTACAAACCCTAACCCCATGTCAAATATATCCCAATTACTAGAACTCTCGGGAACTGAATGCTTAGAAATTAAGGTTTAAATAAATGCAATTGTCTACAATCAATAAATCAAATCAAGGTGAAAAGCATCGAATGCTTAGATCACCGAGTTATACGATTGTCACAAACACATAAAATTATCCAACTTACAAAACCCTCAATCCGGAGGAAACCATAAAAGACTAGCCGCTCATGTCGGTTGAGTGATCTTCGAAGGCTTCGGTTATCCCTTCTCTCGTTCCCATGTGCGGCTGCCAAGAGATGATGTGTGTCGATGATGTGATAATGTTATTTTAATTAATTGCCCTTCAAAAGTCACGTCCCTACTCCCTGAATCGGCCCACTATCGATGATGGATCATGTGCTTCTGATTAATCATGAATTCTCAAAACAAAGTCCCAAAAGTCCATTATGTCGGCCCAATATGTCTTCGCTGCCTTCAATGTATGTCTTCAGCCGTCCATATCTTTTTCTAGAAATCCACGTGAGTTGCTATGATGATGTTGGCTAATGTTGGATGATTGATGATTTGATTTATCAACAAAATCAAAGTCACACGTAATGGTGTAGGATGATGTGATCTTATTTCTTTCCTCAAAAGTCCAATTATGGCTGCCAAATCCTTAGTTCGGCCCATGTGCTCTACACTATTGTCTTCAATCAAATTTAATTGATTATATTATAATATCCCTCCAATGTCACGTGAAATCCAAAGAATTTTGTTATATCTCATTAAAACAAATGTGTATGGCTGCCTTGTATAGTTTACCGTAACCTACGGATTAAGACCGTAGGCTACGGTTTGTAGTTTCTGTAAACATATCAAACGCAGACCATAGGCTCCAATTTTTTCTTGTTTCACTTTCCCACTTTGACAATTAATACCCCTGCACTTCATTCTTACCCGTTTCTTGTATTTCGAAATTGTTTCATCACCCGCAACAAGTACCTAGCAACGTGATATGCCCGGTTGACATCCATGGGTGTTCCGGTTCATCATCAGGCATACGAAATTCACCGGTTTAAACCGATTAACCTGTAACATCACAAATCTACGTAGTCATCACATTCACGCCATATAATTACTTCAAATGAAATAAAACAATCAATATAACACACTTTAACACCCGGGTTTCACACTCTCCATCACATCCCCACACTTGACATTGATTGTCCTCAAGCAACCATTACAAACATTACTCGCCTTATTAACGAATCACCATTAAATCCCTTACCGAATCAACAATTTAAGGTCCCAAGTCATACCCGTCCCATAGACTGACACAATCGAGGTTGACAATCTGACAGATAATTGATACGCATTTAAAACAACATAAGACTTGCCTAACTAAAACTAACATGCTTATGATACTACACACATGCCACACGCCCCTCACAATGATCACTCATCTCGGCTTAATCACAACTAGCGTGTAATGTGCTAGCATATTTCACTCAAAACCAAATATGCTACCTTGCAATCATAAGCTTGTATAGCAATTACACCTCCACTGAATCAAGTAACGTAACACATATCAAAAGGACTTTTGGGTTTTGGGCTTAAGGTAAAGGTAGGGAAATATTTTTGGCTTTTTATATTTATTGGCGAACACAAATGAATATACCAAACCATGACAACTTATTCACAATAATACTAACACTATGGGTGATTTTCGACCCATTTATTTAACACGAACATAACAATGATTTTTTTTCGTTTTCATTCTTTTCTCTTTTTTTTCTTTTTTTTCTTTTTTTTTCTTTCTTTTTTTTCTTCTTTTCCAACAAATATCTAACACAATTGTCATTCATGGTTGGTAATCAAACGGGTCAAACAAGGTGTAACAAACGAAAGGTATAAGGCTCAACATGGTTTACTAGGGTAAGATGGATAAACAATCAACATATGAAACAATGAAGTGATCCTAATGCCTTTATCATCAATGTGTAAACGCTAAAGCACAGTCTCGGCACGTATCAAACCACACAAGTTCTAATACAAAGCAACATATGGCCTACTCTCAGCAAATGAACATGAATTGCAATTCAACTATAATTCTAGTAGGCTCAAATATCTCACCGAACAAAAGGAATATGGGTTACTGACATATAGCATGTGTAATTCCTTAAGCATGTTACCCCTAGTTAGGCATCTCTTTTTAATTCTTCTCTAAAACAACTGTCAGATATACTCTCATGAAACTTAAAGGGACAACCATGACTAGGGATCTATGTTAGTTTAATTGCAGTAGGAACCCTTTAGCGATTGAAAATGTTGGTTTTCATGTAGATCAAGCATACTTGAGAAACAAAAATTTTCAAAATTTTTCAACTTTTAGCCCAATTTCAACCACTTCAAGCATTTAAAACCAACAGTCTTACCAACCCTCTCTCGAGTTACCGCATCCCCACACTTGGGATACATTGTCCCCAATGTATGGTGCAATTTAGAGTCTAAAATCGAGATATACCACCTAACAAACCATGAACGGCTAATAACTAGACGACTCGACACATCAAACCACTCCCAGCACAAAAAAAAAATTCACACCACCAAGTACACGAAAACAAATAAAACACAAGATAGATAAACACATGCACCTGATCAGAAAACAAGTGAGTGTCTGTGGCGGTGTAAGTGTTGCGCTCAAAACCGGAGAATACGCATCCAGGGATTCTCTGATATCTCACCGGGGATGTTGCCAAACATCCCCACACTTGATTCATTGCATCCGTGAAGATGGAACGTAGAAACCTGTCAAAACACAAACACACCAAAACGAAACCAATCCAAAATACAATACTCTACATCCTCGGGCTGCCTCCCGAGAGCGCTAAGTTTAAAGGTCTTCAGCCAGACCGTACCTGATATGCGTTACGGTGGTCTCAATGCACACTTACCCAAAACATTTCCAACGAATGCCCGGAAATTTACATGCCATCTCCATAGGCTTGTCGGTATAATTGGCATGTTTAGAAAGCACATGCGGGTTTCGCTAATCCACTTCACGAGATATACACCGATGTCTTGTAGCTTCACCCTTTTCATCTTCTTCCTCGAACCCTTTTCCCCACACTTATTAATTTGAATGATTGATATGTGGAGAGGTTCGGTACACATATTCATCTCCTCAGACTGCTCTGCCTCCTCATCTTCACACACCATCTGATCCACCAGTGACTCTTCATCAGATAAAGGATTCATTGGTGTGGTATTATCCTCCACAACCTCCTCCTTCATGTGAGAATAATCTCTAATATCATTAGGTAATGGTGAAAGGCGTTGTTCTATTTCAATCTTCATTTTTAAATTCTGACACTTAGAAACTAAACAGCTGATTCGATCTTCATCGGAAAGGTTGGGTGCTAATAAATACTGCTCGAGTCTGGACAAACTCGCTTCCAACATAGCAAGCTTTTTCTCCTCCTCGGTCTGATAAGCATACACACCCTCGGGCTTAGAATATTCCTCGGGATGATACTGTCGGTATCCCTGATACGGTGTTGAGATGTACGCATCCATCATTTTTTTATTCCAGTACTCTGGATTTTCCAAATACACCGCGCACACATCATCATAAACAGAAGTATGATAACGACCGCAACAGAAACACCGTCCATCCGTCCTTGGCTCATAATAAGTATCCTCGTCCCGATCATATCCATCCGAGTAATAATCATCCTCCACCGTTGTATCAGAATCATAGAAATATAGTGGAGGGGAAGGATTATCATAGCAAGGCATCGGTGGTTCTTCCAATTTCGCTCTTTCCCATCTAAATCGGGCCTCGCGGCAACCGATACACGGGTGAAGTGGTTCCCCGCACAAAATGCATGTAGAAGAGCCGCAAAATATAGTAAGATCTGTCATCCTGCACAAACACAGCTCAACTACCCATGTAAATCACGAACAAATAAAATAACAAAATAAAAACAAAATTTTTGTTAGGTTTTTTTTTTTTTTTTACCTAAAACTTAACACTAAACACTTTGCGCACGCCTCCCCGGCAACGGCGCCATTTTGATGTCTGTCGTTATGGACATGCAAAAACCGAACTAAACTATGTAGATAGGGTAAGTCGGATATCGAACCAGAGGAGGATTGTGGAAAGTGTGTAATGTTAAGTATTTATTAACAACTATAAAAAATAAACTGATGATTGTTTGATTTATGGATTAACTAAAAATTACAAACTAAATGTGAGATTTAAATCAATAGAAAGAACAATGGTTCCTCCAGATTTCAGGTTTTATAGCTAGATTCAATTATGTGTTTAATCGAAACACTCACATAAACATAAGTGTTTAACCTAATTCATCAATTGTGATAACCAACGACTAAGTACTCCGGTCAATACATAACGGGAGGTTATCGAATGATTATCAATTACAATTACAAACCCTAACCCCATGTCAAATATATCCCAATTACTAGAACTCTCGGGAACTGAATGCTTAGAAATTAAGGTTTAAATAAATGCAATTGTCTACAATCAATAAATCAAATCAAGGTGAAAAGCATCGAATGCTTAGATCACCGAGTTATACGATTGTCACAAACACATAAAATTATCCAACTTACAAAACCCTCAATCCGGAGGAAACCATAAAAGACTAGCCGCTCATGTCGGTTGAGTGATCTTCGAAGGCTTCGGTTATCCCTTCTCTCGTTCCCGTGTGCGGCTGCCAAGAGATGATGTGTGTCGATGATGTGATAATGTTATTTTAATTAATTGCCCTTCAAAAGTCACGTCCCTACTCCCTGAATCGGCCCACTATCGATGATGGATCATGTGCTTCTGATTAATCATGAATTCTCAAAACAAAGTCCCAAAAGTCCATTATGTCGGCCCAATATGTCTTCGCTGCCTTCAATGTATGTCTTCAGCCGTCCATATCTTTTTCTAGAATTCCACGTGAGTTGCTATGATGATGTTGGCTAATGTTGGATGATTGATGATTTGATTTATCAACAAAATCAAAGTCACACGTAATGGTGTAGGATGATGTGATCTTATTTCTTTCCTCAAAAGTCCAATTATGGCTGCCAAATCCTTAGTTCGGCCCATGTGCTCTACACTATTGTCTTCAATCAAATTTAATTGATTATATTATAATATCCCTCCAATGTCACGTGAACTCCAAAGAATTTTGTTATATCTCATTAAAACAAATGTGTATGGCTGCCTTGTATAGTTTACCGTAACCTACGGATTAAGACCGTAGGCTACGGTTTGTAGTTTCTGTAAACATATCAAACGCAGACCATAGGCTCCAATTTTTTCTTGTTTCACTTTCCCACTTTGACAATTAATACCCCTGCACTTCATTCTTACCCGTTTCTTGTATTTCGAAATTGTTTCATCACCCGCAACAAGTACCTAGCAACGTGATATGCCCGGTTGACATCCATGGGTGTTCCGGTTCATCATCAAGCATGCGAAATTCACCGGTTTAAACCGATTAACCTGTAACATCACAAATCTACGTAGTCATCACATTCACGCCATATAATTACTTCAAATGAAATAAAACAATCAATATAACACACTTTAACACCCGGGTTTCACACTCTCCATCAGTCACACACCTCGCGGTAATACTCCTCATGTGGAATTTGAGGGTGTGACAAATAATCCGGCCTTACGCCTGCCGACTCAGACCAATATGGCTGAGGGGAGCATTGCCTCCAAAAGAGGGACATGCCACTATAACTAATATAATCTTTTAAAAAAACCCAAAGCGAGGAAATCATCAAAGGATATATAAATAACGAGTCGGATCCAAGTGATTCTATCTTGTCTATCTGTTTTATTTATATTGTTTCTTTATTTTACTTATTTAAAAATCTTTTTCTCCAAAACTTTGGTTAAATTAGATGTCGATGATATTCCGGTATTAAAAGTTCTTGTGTCCTTGGACGACCTCGGTATCTTACCATCACTATACTACGCCAACGATAGGTGCACTTGCCCTAGCGTGTTGTAGAGAGTGATAGTTTTATATCGTGTTTTATAAATTTAAAGCTTGATAAAAGAGTAAAAAGGTACTAAAAATACATTAAAAATCCGTACACGAAATTCACAAAAAGAAACCGAACGTGAAACCAAAGCGATGACCGGTTTGGCCGGTTTCATGGTTTTAAGCTGAACCATGAACACCCCTAGTATAAATATATATAACTTTATTGACAATGTTGTTATTGATTTTTTTTTCTCTTTGTCTTTAGTTTTAGTCTATAATATTTGTAATAACTCTTTTCATTTACTTTTATTTTAGATGTGACACGACACGAGAGAGGTTACGGATAATGATATAGATATTTTGTTGATGCCGAAATTTTTTAGCGAGTTAGGTATTTCGTTAGTTTAGCTTTATATATAGATTATATGTAGTTTTATTTATAAAATTTAATGTAGTTTGTTATGCGTTAAACAAAGGATTGTAATTTGATGGGTTTATTTCAGAATTGAATGTGTATTGGGTTGATTTGAAAATGTTCTATTGGTGTATATAAGCATGATTTGTATAGGTTTGGTGTATATAAGTTTAATGTGTATTTTTGAAAAACCTTTTTACTTTAATTTTTTTTCCAGCAAATGTTTATAAGACGGTGTTAAAAAAATATTTGTTTTATTAAATATGTGAAATTTTTTTATATCAAAAGGCGGTGTTCATCAAGTTTAAGAGTTGTCAAATTAAACACCGTCTGATAACACTTGATTTTAAGACGCACTATTTTAAGATGGTGTTGTTAAAACCATATAAATCAAAAGAAATCAACGATTGTATATGTTTTGTAAATAAATCTCTTTATTAATAATTATTTTATTTTCTGGCCATATATGTTAATTAAATCAAATAATAGAATACCAATGAAAGTTATGAAATTTATACATCAATGTTGAAATTGTGAGTGTATTTATCATGGTTTACGTGAATAAGCGGCTATTGCAAACATAAATAAGAGTGTTGACATTCAAATATTCAACGACCATTCTTATTCTTATTCATAAAACATCATAGCCATTTTTATTCATAACATCAACAATAGCGACCCAAGTAAATACGTACTAGTCATGGATCAAATTATTCTCAAACCAAGTAACACAACACACAAACTCTTGATCCAACATGATCAGTCGATAACTCGATATACATGCTCTAATCAATGATGAACTGATGGGATGACGGAGTAACCCTTTCGGCCAAACACCTTCTCACCAACAACATCCATAGGTGCCATGGCGGGTACGGGTTTTGATGCTAAACCATTCTCACCATCAATGCAACATCTAATCTCTTGACCTTCACAACACGGAATGCCTTCAACCTCCACCGTCATAGTCCCCAAAAACAAAAGCATAAGACAGATTACGACCGCCCCCATTTGCTTGTTACCAACAACCATGTTGGATCTTCTTCTTGATCTTTAGTATTTGGACACTTTGTGTTTTTATATATTGCACATTATGAAAATGAGTGTGTGTATATATATATATATATACATGCATGCATAGGATAAATTTAAGCATTGGTCTTGCAGTAGCTAATTATCAAATTTGTAGAATACTATGTGCATTGATTTGTCTATCATGTCTTGTATCTTTTTGTGGTAACATTTTGAATGTGTCCTGTTTCTACATAAGCGGCTTCAAGATGATTCCGTATACCAAGGATACAATCGGGTTGGGTGTTTTCATATGTCACTACTCTATAAACATAAAAAAGTATTAGCGACAGAATATCCATAGGTAGTCGCCGACGTATCCTACTAAAGTATAAACAAAAAAAGAAAACTTTTAAATGTATTAGCTGCGACGTCAGAACAGTCGTCCGTAATCCGTCTGAAGAAACACTATATAGCACTAAGCCATTTAGTCGGATTTTCTCGTGTACGTTGGTTCAATCTCCTTCCTTCACTCGACAAATGAACGGCCCTGCAAAACAAACAACTCCGGTGACTCGTCACAAGGAGGAGAAGATGGGGGTTCTCCTTGTAACCACCATCCGGCGTGAGAATAAGTAATTGCTTTGAGGATAAGTGTGTGTATAGAGAGAATGGATCCTTAAGTCTGGAGATTGAGCCTTCTATTTATAGCCGGAGAATTGTAAAGGAGAAGGACTGCCAGCTGGTTATTTGCCAACTGTCCGACCAGGAGGAATATCTATTTTGTCTCATCTGACACAATCAGGCCTGGTAGTGTACCGGAGGTGACGTGGCGTATGGTTATTCGCTCCAGCTCAGGGTCCTTTTGTACTGGTTGTCGGTCTGTCCCATGAAGATCTTGCGATGGCTGTAGGCGCTTTGCCATTGTCCCACCTGTCATCCTTTCCTGTCTGTTAGGAGCATCTTCCTGTCGCCAGGTGTTTTCTTCTAGAACCTTCTAGATTTCTTTGTATGGCGAGATCGCAAGTTTGGAGTGGTGTGGTCCCGTTGACACGTGTCCGCACGCGGTTTGGGACCATACCTCTTCAAGTCCCCCAAGTCCAGTGTGGTTTCCAGACGAGTATGTCAACTGGGAGCGATTCTGGACTTGTAAAGTATTTTTGTGTTTTGAGGGCACGTGCTTAAGTGAGTTGGATCAACATGTACGGAATGGATTTTGGCGTACAGAATTGAGCCAAATCGACGTTTGGATTTTGGCGTATAGAAGTGAGCCAAATTGGTGCATAGATTTTGGCGTACAGAAGTGAGCCAAATTGGCGCATGGATTTACTGAGGTTTCTTCAAGGGGAAGTTTTCCAGCTAAGGTTGCAGGTTTTTGGTTGGTGAGATTCATATCTGACGTCTGTCACTATAGCTCTGCCAGTTGAGGTGGTTATCGCATTGGGGAGTGTAGCATCACTTTGCAGGGATGCATCAAGATGACAGTTGCTTTTTACGGCGATGTCAGGCGTGTGGCGGCCACGCGCCCTTATAAGACGACGTTTCAGTTTATCCCTCCTGACTTGTCACCTTCTTATTGGTTGGAGTTCCCCACTTGTCGGTACGATTCCCCATCGCATTAAATGCGATGGATATTAATATCCGAAGATCCATCGTAGGAAACCTTATCTTTCTAACTTCTCCTTGATGATTTCCTTCTTCTTCATCTTCTTTCTTGCATCTTACTATTTGTATTTGTAGTTCTTTGATCGTTCGTCATGTCTACTTCAGTCAAACCTGAAGGTTCTTGAAAGGAAAGAAATCTAAACCGAAAGAGCCCTTGAGGGCAGATCAAACCATTATTAATTGGAGGGAAGATGAGTTCCAACAGATCTGCCGGAATTTCTAGTTTCCGACGAATTGGGGTGCACAGTTTCCTACGCCGGGCAGTACGACTCTTGATGCTCCCCCCGGCTACATCACATTGTATGGTGATTTCTTCAAGGAGGGCAACTTTCGTCTACCGATCACTAGGTTTCTTGGGGAAGTACTTACTTAATATGGTCTACATATCTCACAGATTAGTCTAGTAGGCATGCCCCGGATTACTCACTTTGAATTTATATGTCAGGCACAACGTTTGATCCTGTCACACCCCTATTTTCCACGTGTCACCGGTGGGCCCGGTGGGGAGTATCGTGACGTAGTTGGTATCATCATAGACGAACAACACAATATATAAATGCACAGCGGAAGCAAAGATAGATTCATTTCAACTTTAGTAAAGTGTAATGTTAAATATCACTAATAGTCGAAACGGATCCACAGGCGGATCAAAATAAAATAAGATATTGTTCAACAGTTTATTGTCGTCCAAGCTTGCGAGACTTATTGTGGACGCTCTAGAAGACAGCCAGCCTATTACGTGTAGTACCTGCACTTAACCTTTTAGGAAAATACGTCATTTTACACTGGTAAATACAATTTAACTGACTCATTTTGAAAATGGTTGAAAATTGATTTGAATGCACATGGCACAAAACATTTTATAACTTGGGATAATTATTTAATATAATAATCTTGTGAACGAATTACATGTTACTTGTGCGTTCAGTAGCCCGGATCTTGTCCGGGTTAAAGATCAATAGACCCTCCATATTAGAGTTATACACTGACAGGTGTACGCCTACACCCCGTGCTCAGGTCGTGGCCATCTCGTAAGATGATGCCAAGGATATCCGGGACATGGTCATTAACCCCCAAAGGCTTTAAGTGAACAAGACTGTTTAAACGAGCCGATCAAATTATTCAATTGACCATTCAGAGATGTAAGAATTTGATGCTCGATCAAGCGGTATATTATATACCGTAACCCAAGCCCGTATAGGGAAAATAAGTTAAAAGTATTTACCTTGGTAAGTATATATCACAACAAGCAAGTGAAGGTAGCTTTTACCGGTGCTCCTAATCTGGAACGAAGGTTTATAATAACCTATTAGATTTCTAACGGGTCTTTATTTAAGCTTAAGCTTAGACCGGCTAGTTTAAAGGACGATACGGTTCAAACGCACGATTTAAGCGAAGACCGGATAGAATGTGATTTAGACCCGACAAGTTTGAATACTTGTATAATATGGGTATACTAAATACATTCTGGATTTTGAGACAAAAATGATAATGTTTGACCCGTCTCGGTCAATTTATGCAAACTAGTTACATAAACCGAACCGAACGCGAAAAGAGCGTTACGGGTAACCGTAAGAGTCATATGCAAGTTCCCTGAGATAATATGCTCTAAATATGTCATAACATCAGTAAGTTATTTTCTATTATGCCCAAAACGGATTTAAACACAATTTAGGCCTCATAAGGGCATTTTGGTCATTTAAAAGATTATAAAAGAGATTATTTGTAAATCTGAGTTACGGGTCTGATTTATACAGTAAGTATACTTAATTTAACATGTTAAAATAGTAGGGTATGACCCATATGTGAAACTTATCATTTAAAACCAAACTATGCACCTTAGGGGTATTTTGGTAATTTCACAAGGGCTAAAAATGTCAAAATTGGAAACCTGAGTTTATAAACTTGTACTTACTGTTATTTTATAAAAATATGCTAAGAACATCAGTAGGTATCAACCTTATATGTTTAATATGGTTATAGTACATACTATGCGTTAAAAACGCTTAAAAAGGCGATTTAGAGCCGTTTCCGGGTTTTTAAAAGAAAGCTGATATTTTTATTCTTCCAGAATGCTCAAAATATTTTATTTATCAAATAAAATCAGTAGAAAAAGGTTTGGGGTCAAAAGGATTTGTAAAACTCATTTTATGGCTTAAAAGGGCAAAATCGTATTTACCGAATTAAACTTAGAGACCTATGATATGATCAGCCAAAAATTAAATAAAAATATTTAAAAATCCCAAAATATTATATAACATCAGTGGGTAAAAAGTTTGGTATAAAAAAGTGGGTTTAAATAGGTTATATGCTAATTACGCCGTTTGAGTAACAAAAGGCTTTTAAATTACGATATTGAGCATAACTCTTAATCTGGACCTCAAACTGATATCAAATTTTTGGTGCAAGTTTATAAATCAGTAACAAATGTTTCTACTTATTCACTTTTTCAAAAATCACGTTTTATAGTAAAAAGGGCATAATAGTCAACTTTTAAGCATAAATCGGAAACATGCATATGAACCGGATAAGTGTTGAACCAAGTTGTAAAATCTCAGAGATTTAAACTTATATAAAAATTGGTCCAAAATAAGCTCTAAGGTAGATCTCAAACATGCATGTACGGATCAGAACTGATAGTCAAAGAAAAAGTCAATTTATGCGACTTTCGGTTCCGATTCGGGTTTAAACTGAAAATTGTCGATATGAACATGTTGAGACATGTTCTTACATTAATTATTAAGTTATTTTAATGATCAAACAGGTTGCATGTACCCTACATTGCTAATCATGCTTAAATTTGCAAAAACACATTCTGTTGACTTTTTGAAACAAGCTTTGACTCGACAATTAACATGCTTAGAGTGGGAATCTGAAAATACCCTTTTGAGGGTTCGTTACCCACATAAATACCAACTTGTAGGTACTTTCAATTTGAGAAAAGACTGAGCACATTTCGTTTAATCACGAAGTCAAACTAAATTTACGATGGATTGACTTTCGGTTAATAAACTAAGCTAGAACGGATTTGAGAAGGTTATGAACACTTACAAGAGTCCTAACAAAGCTTAGAGATCACTAGGAAGTTGTCTTGTCGTCCAGAGAGCTCCAGAAGTTGTCTTGTGAATTTTAGAAAATGCAAGTGTTCAAAGTTTACTACTTCAAGACCCTTTTATGCAGATTTTGATCTGATTAGAGGGTGCCACAGAGGTCTAGGAGTGATATGAGAAGAGGACAAGTGCCCCTAAATGCATGAAAATCGATTGGTGAGGCTCTGGAGTCGACAACAGCTGGTTACAACTCGCAACAGACTCAAACTGGCAGCTGGTCGTGATTTTTGTCGCTGGCAGCTGGTAGGCAGGCCGCGTACGAGGTGTTTACCAGCTTAACAAGTTTCAACAATTTACAATTCAGTCCCTGATCTTTGTAACGTGTTTTAGGCTATTTATTTTGCACTCTTGACCCTTAAACCTGACTTTTAAGGGCCTTGGGACTTTTATAAACATGGTAAAGTCCTTGAACAACTTTGTGCTTACCCGAAAAGTCTCGAAATTCAACGTTAACGCAATTAACCCTTCTTGCACGGTCTTGATCATAACTTTCTCATACGATAACGAAAATTGATGAAATTTTTATCACATATTCTAGTGAGTATATTTTATCATTACAAAGCTTCGGGTTTGCCAAAAGATCACTCAGAGGTATACTTTCAACATGTTGACACATTTAGCCCCTGTAGTTTGTAATTCCTCACTTTCTTTCATTTTCCGCTTCGTATGATCCATGATTTATCCGTTTAAGATTATAAACATCATGTAGGGTTATTTTAGAGCCTATTTATCCATTGTTGACACTTTGGACCCTTATATTCACATAGTTTCACTGTTTGTCAACTTTAGTCCCTCTAAAGTATGTTTTCACATATTCAAAGCCCATGACATGTGTCAATACATTATTGGACGTAAATTTTCGAGGTGTTACATCCTCACCCCCCTTAAAAGAAATCTCGACCTCGAGATTTACTGAAACAAATGAGGGTATTTTTCTTTCATCGTGGATTCTACCTCCCATGTGTATTCGGGACCTCTACGGGCATCCCATTTGACCTTAACAATAGGTACATGCTTCCTTCGAAGCTTCTTTACCTGTCGATCTTCAATCGACAATGGCTTTTCCACAAATTTCAAGCTTTCATCTATATGTACATCCGTATGCGGTATAACCAGTGATTCATCAGCGAAACACTTCTTCAAATTACAGATGTGGAACACATTATGGATAGCGCTAAGTTCTTCAGGCAAGTTTAACTTATAAGCAACTGACCCGACACGTTCGATAATCTCGAAGGGTCCTATGTATCTCGGGCTTAGCTTGCCTTTCTTACCAAATCGCATCACCCCCTTCCAGGGTGATACTTTAAGCAACACTTTATCACCTACTTCGAAGTGAAAATCTTTACGCTTTGGATCCGCATAACTTTTCTGGCTATCCCTGGCAGCTTTCAAACGATCGCGAATCTGGACAATCTTGTCCGTCGTCTCAAAAACTATCTCTGGTCCTGATAGTTGGACATCTCCAACTTCCACCCAACAAATGGGCGATCTACACTTTCTACCGTATAAGGCCTCAAAAGGCGCAGCTTTTATGCTGGTGTGGTAGCTATTGTTGTAGGAGAATTCAATTAGTGGTAGGTTCTTATCCCAACTACCACCCAAATCGATCGCACATGCACGTAGCATATCTTCCAATGTTTGAATAGTACGCTCACTCTGACTGTCAGTCTGAGGATGATAAGCCGTACTAAAATTTAAACGAGTGCCCAAAGATTGTTGGAAACTCTTCCAAAAATGTGACGTGTATCTAGTATCTCTGTCAGAGATAATAGACACGGGTATTCCATGCAAAGATACAATCTTATCAACGTATAACTGGGCTAACATATCTGAGCTGTAAGTTTCCTTAATGGGTAGGAAATGTGCTGACTTCGTCAGTCTATCCACTATGACCCATATAGTATCATTTCCCTTTCTCGTCTTTGGCAACTTAGTGATAAAATCCATTGTCACCATCTCCCACTTCCATGTGGGAATTTCAGGTTGTTGTAACAAACCTGACGGCTTCTGGTGCTCAGCTTTGACTTGCGCACAAGTCAAACATTTAGCTACGTAGGCAGCTACAGATTTTTTCAAACCAATCCACCAGTAGTTGGCTTTTAGATCCTGGTACATCTTATCAGCTCCAGGATGAACGGAATATTTGGAACTGTAGGCTTCCTGGAGAATAACCTCTCGAAGTCCTCCATAAACTGGAACCCATATTCGTCCATTCAGTCTAAGCATTCCGTCTTTGTCACAAGATAACTGCTCCTCAGTTACTCCTAGCTTTTCTTCAGGATAGTTAGCTTCCAACACAGCTTCCTTCTGTGCAGCTAACACCCTTCCGTTCAAACTATTCCTGATTTCGATGCGCTTGGCATTGATTCTTATTGGCTTCACTCTTTCTTTTCTGCTTAAGGCATCAGCAACTACATTTGCTTTGCCTGGATGGTATTTTATCTCACAATCATAATCATTTAGAGTTTCCATCCATCGTCTTTGTCGCATGTTCAAGTCCTTCTGATTGAACAAATGTTGAAGGCTCTTATGATCCGAATAGATCACACACTTGGTACCATATAAGTAATGTCTCCAAAGTTTTAATGCAAATACAACGGCACCCAGCTCCAAGTCGTGGGTGGTGTAGTTCTTTTCGTGCACCTTTAGTTGTCGTGAAGCATAGGCAATAACCTTGCCTTTCTGCATGAGTACACAGCCCATACCAGTGTGTGATGCATCACAGTACACCACAAATTCTTCTATACCATCGGGCAATGTTAATACCGGTGCATTGCTCAACTTTTTCTTCAGAATATCAAAGGATTCCTGCTGCTTAGGGCCCCAATCAAACTTAACCTTCTTACGCGTCAACGAAGTTAGGGGCGCAACAATCCTTGAAAAATTCTCGATAAAGCGCCTATAATATCCTGCTAAACCCAGAAAACTGCGAATCTCAGTAGGCGTCTTTGGCTCCTGCCAATTCATAACCGCTTCTACCTTAGCGGGATCCACTTGAATACCACGCTCACTTACCACATGTCCAAGGAATTGGACTTTTCGAAGCCAAAATTCGCACTTCGAAAATTTGGCGTAGAGTTTCTCTTGATGTAGAAGTTTGAGAATACAACGAAGGTGTTTCTCGTGGTCAGCTTGGCTCTTCGAATAGATGAGAATGTCATCAATAAAGACGATGACAAATTTATCCAGATAAGGCTTGCAGACGCGATTCATGAGATCCATGAATGCGGCTGGCGCATTAGTGAGCCCGAAAGGCATCACTAGGAACTCGTAATGTCCATAACGAGTCCTAAACGCTGTCTTGTGTACATCTTCATCTTTGACCTTCAACTGATGATAGCCTGACCTCAAATCGATCTTAGAAAAATAGCTTGCTCCTTGTAACTGATCGAACAGATCGTCGATCCTGGGTAAAGGATACCTATTCTTAATAGTGACTTTATTAAGCTCACGGTAATCGATGCACAAACGCATCGATCCATCCTTCTTCTTGACAAATAAGATCGGCGCTCCCCAAGGAGACGAACTAGGTCTAATGAAACCTTTAGCTAACAAATCATCCAACTGTGTCCTTAATTCCTTCATCTCCGTTGGTGCTAACCTATAAGGTGCTCTCGCTACTGGTGCTGCACCCGGGATAATGTCAATTCGGAATTCCACTTGCCTATCTGGTGGTAAACCAGGTAGTTCTTCGGGGAAAAAATCAGGATATTCCGAAATGATAGGGATGTCTTCAATCTTGGGCTTTGGCTCATCAATAGTAACTTGTGCCATATAAATGACACAACCCTTTCCCAAGCATCTTGATGCCTTGAGCATGGACACTTGCTCAGGCAATCCATGCTGAGTATCCCCCTGAATGGTAAGTGACTTGCCAGACGGAGTTTTGACTATCACTTGCTTTCTATTGCACACGATCTGGGCTTGGTTATGCGATAACCAATCCATGCCTATAACTACATCAAAGCCGGCTAGCTTAAAGGGAAGTAGGGACAAAGGAAAAGAATGATTCCTAATGGATATAACACATCCATCTAAAACAGTTGAGGCTGTTTCTATGGTTCCATCAGCTAATTCCACCTCATATTTCACACTTAAGGTTCTAACAGGTAGGTTTAATAACTTACAGAACTTATCATCGACAAAAGACTTATCTGCTCCAGAATCAAACAATACTCTAGCAAAAACATCATTTACAAGAAAAGTACCTGTAATAACGTTGTCATCTTGAACAGCTTCCTTAGCGTCCATCTTGAAGACCCTCGCATTGGTCTTCTTCCCATCTTCGGCTTTCTTGGCGTACTTTGGGCAATTAGACTTAATGTGCCCTTTTTCGTTGCAACCATAACATGTTGCATCCTTCAGTTTCTTACACTCCAAAGTCTTATGATCCGTGGATTTGCAAATCCCGCAGGATCTCACGTGAGACTGTGATCTCGACTCCAAACGACACTTCCCAAAGTGGTTCTTCTTACAAGTTTTACATTTGGGCTTATCCCCCGACTGTTGCCCATCTCTCTTAGATCCCGACCCTTTCCTGTGGTCGTTATTTCCTCGGTGTCTCTTTTCTGATCTTCGTGAGGTATCGTCCTCACGCTCTCTCTTATTCTCTTCTGAGTTCCTGAGTGCTCTCAACCTGACTACGTCCAGGGTGAGAGAGAGAGATAGATCAGCTACTGATCTGAAAGTTGTAGGCCTCGATGCCTTAACACTTGCTTTAATTTCAGGGGCTAAACCCCCGATGAAACGGGCAATCCTTTTCGGCTCTGGGGTTACCAAGTATGGAACCAACCGAGATAGAGTATTGAAAGTGGTGACGTATGCCTGGCAGTCTAGATTCTTCATCACCAATGACAAGAAATCAGATTTGATCCTTTCAACTTCATGCTGCGGACAAAAATTTTCCTTGATAAGGGCAACGAACTGATCCCATGACATACTGTAGAGTGGGATCTTTCCGGAAGCTTGTATGAGAGATTTCCACCACGCCAGTGCGTCCCCTTTGAACGATTGGGATACGTACTTCACTACATCCCGATCAGCACACCCGCTGATATCTACAACTGTATCCATTTCGTCTAACCAGGTCATGCAGTCGACCGCTCCTTTCTCCCCAGTAAAGTCTCTGGGTTTACATGAGACGAAGTATTTATACGTACAGGACTTACTATGCGGTTCCTGTTTCTGCTTGATCTTCTTTATCGGGACACTGTTTTGGTTAGAGGAGTGATGATCCTCATTATCCCTATTGAGCTCATCTTTCTTAGGTCCAACTTTCTTAGAGGGCGGCTTCCTATGAGCCTCCGAGTGGACTTTCGGTTTGGAACGTGGCGCAGATTGGGTCCTACTCCGGGTCCCGCTCGATTCACTGTACTGTCTATTTAGCGCTTCGATAACTGCATCGTTCACTAATGCTTTCAACTCCGCACCCGTTACTAATATTTTAGTATTATCAGGGTTTTCTGCTGGACGACTGTTTAACTCTTCAGACTTAGCCATGTAGTCTAAATTGCTACATAAAAATAAGGACAAGGTCTATTTAGAAGTCTAAACAGTATTATCGTTCTTGACGATTTATTAACCATGGTAAATAAAAGCCATATTAGTTAATTTAATTAATTTCATTCAGGATTTTTACTAATAATCTTTTAAAATGAAATATAATATTGGCATAATAAGCCTAGTCACATAGACAAATTTCTAAATTACAAATTTAGATCTTACAGGATTAAAGTTTGCATAAAAAGACAAATCAATCATTTTCTTGGCAGGGAGTTTATAAACTACAGCTGCCTTTTTGTTTTATATGACATTAATTATAACCCGTAGGCATTATGTCACATCCAAATATATATAGAAATATTAAACTTGGATATTTTATTAAAAGGGTGGCATGTGTGATTTTACGGATCACACTAGCCAAGAATGCTAACATGTTTACAGATGTTAACAGAGATTTGAATCTTTTTAAACAGGTTCTACCATATTGGCTAGATTTATGACAACATAACAGCTAGGTTTTACCTTTTAAGATCCTTATTATTTTATTAAAATGGTAAATCAAAATAATAAATGTTATTTTTCATTTATTCATATACTATGTTTATGCACATAATTTAAAAATGAAAATCTTAAATTAACCATTCAAAATAAAAATTAAATCAGTACGAGTTTGCCCTAAACGGGTCTTTTACATAAACCACATGCCCACGCAGGGGCCAAATAACAAAAACAATCAAACCCACGCAGGGGTCAAATAAAAGATATGCCCACGCAGGGGCAGAAAAGAAAGAAATACCCACGCAGGGGTAGAGTACAGAAATAAATATATGTCCACGCAGGGACATTAGCACCACACTAAGATAACCAAACAAACAAAGGATTCAATGACCCTTCTTGCTTTTACCCTTGATTAGATCCACCATCTTCTTAAACATCCCCCGATTACGCCTCCGATCATGCTGCAACTCATGCCGCATCTCTTGACGCACCTCTTGAATCTCATGAAGGATTTCTTGCATCTGGGGCGGTGACATCGCCGGTGCCTGAGGTGGTTGTTGGTAATGCTGAGGTTGAGGAGGCGGCGGTTGATAATACGGAGGTTGAGGAGGCTGTGACTGCTGATACCCATATGATGGGTACCCATAGGTCGAGGGTCCCGTAGCCCAGGGACCTCCGTAGGGACCTTCTTGATGGAACGTGTTGGAGTTTGCTGCTATCCAATAGGGATCCTCCGTAAAGTTGTACCCCGTGTGAATCTGCTGCTCGAAGGGGTTGAATGCTGCAGCACCAGTGTAAGCGGGGATTGGGTCTCCAAAACCCAATGGTGGCTGAGGCGCGACTGGCGCAGATGCTACTTCAGAGACGGGGTGTGAGGATTCACCCATCTCTGGTTCTTCGTGGACCGGTGAGTACCGGCTGCCACTCGAAAGTGGAGGGGTGCTGATACGCACTCCCCCTCGTGCGGACATCCGCAAGGTAGTTCTCCTTCGCCTCGGAGGCGAGGGAGGCTGAAGCAGAGGTGGTGCTGCTGGCGGAGTGACCGCTACAAGTCGGGAATCCTCGGAAGGATTCTGCTGCTGTTGTGGCTGCTGCTGTGGCTGGTGTAGGGGAGAGTGGTGAGGCAGGTGCAGGGGAGAGTTATGGTATGACTGGTGCAGAGGAGAGTTATGGTAAGACTGGTGAAGAGGAGAGTGATGGGGCTGGTGCAAAGGAGAGTTATGATAACTGGGGGTAAACACCTAGTCGTGCTGCTTGAAGTTCTCCTCAAAGCTATCGGGACCATTGTAAGGTGATCCCATAAACGGTGACCCATCTGAAATCTCGATGGGGTGATTCGGTGTTCCGGAGGGTGGCATAGCAGGATCTGTATCCTCATCAATATCCATCGGGTTGCCACCAGAAAAGTGGTCTTCTGGTCCAAGTGGGTTAAAACCCACTGCTGCTGCTAAGTAGTCATCAGGGTTGAACTGACCCTAGAAGACAGGTGATGGTTGGTTAAAAGGTGAATTGTGTCCTATTAAGGGAATGTAGGACTGTTGTGAGTTGTGGGGCTCATTCTCCGAATGAGGCCCAAAGGAGTGTGGGATTGAAGGAGAGGTACTCAGTGAGACTGAGCGCCTAGCAGGTTCGGTAAAAGACCTCCAAAGGTCTTGAGCATCAGTATTGTGAGGATCTGAAGGTGTTCGCCGGTGTGACGGCCCGGCCTCATGGTCATTTGGAGCTACATGTGCTCCTTGTCCTCGGCCTCTACCTCTCATACGTGGTGGCATTCTGGTGATCCTGTCAAAAACAACAAGTGATACAACAAAAATATATATAAGACAAAGTTAGAAAATTTAAACAAAAATTTGGAAATTTCCTAAGTTCTTTGTCTAGACTCGAGAATCGAGGATTGTGCAATTGTGTAACTGAGATTAAACACAAAAGACTAGTGTTTAATTCATTCAGAGTTGGCTCTGATACCAACCTGTCACACCCCTATTTTCCACGTGTCACCGGTGGGCCCGGTGGGGAGTATCGTGACGTAGTTGGTATCATCATAGACGAACAACACAATATATAAATGCACAGCGGAAGCAAAGATAGATTCATTTCAACTTTAGTAAAGTGTAATGTTAAATATCACTAATAGTCGAAACGGATCCACAGGCGGATCAAAATAAAATAAGATATTGTTCAACAGTTTATTGTCGTCCAAGCTTACGAGACTTATTGTGGACGCTCTAGAAGACAGCCAGCCTATTACGTGTAGTACCTGCACTTAACCTTTTGGGAAAATACGTCATTTTACACTGGTAAATACAATTTAACTGACTCATTTTGAAAATGGTTGAAAATTGATTTGAATGCACATGGCACAAAACATTTTATAACTTGGGATAATTATTTAATATAATAATCTTGTGAACGAATTACATGTTACTTGTGCGTTCAGTAGCCCGGATCTTGTCCGGGTTAAAGATCAATAGACCCTCCACATTAGAGTTATACACTGACAGGTGTACGCCTACACCCCGTGCTCAGGTCGTGGCCATCTCGTAAGATGATGCCAAGGATATCCGGGACATGGTCATTAACCCCCCAAAGGCTTTAAGTGAACAAGACTGTTTAAACGAGCCGATCAAATTATTCAATTAACCATTCAGAGATGTAAGAATTTGATGCTCGATCAAGCGGTATATTATATACCGTAACCCAAGCCCGTATAGGGAAAATAAGTTAAAAGTATTTACCTTGGTAAGTATATATCACAACAAGCAAGTGAAGGTAGCTTTTACCGGTGCTCCTAATCTGGAATGAAGGTTTATAATAACCTATTAGATTTCTAACGGGTCTTTATTTAAGCTTAAGCTTAGACCGGCTAGTTTAAAGGACGATACCGTTCAAACGCACGATTTAAGCGAAGACCGGATAGAATGTGATTTAGACCCGACAAGTTTGAATACTTGTATAATATGGGTATACTAAATACATTCTGGATTTTGAGACAAAAATGATAATGTTTGACCCGTCTCGGTCAATTTATGCAAACTAGTTACATAAACCGAACCGAACGCGAAAAGAGCGTTACGGGTAACCGTAAGAGTCATATGCAAGTTCCCTAAGATAATATGCTCTAAATATGTCATAACATCAGTAATTTATTTTCTATTATGCCCAAAACGGATTTAAACACAATTTAGGCTTCATAAGGGCATTTTGGTCATTTAAAAGATTATAAAAGAGTTTATTTGTAAATATGAGTTACGGGTATGATTTATACAGTAAGTATACTTAATTTAACATGTTATAATAGTAGGGTATGACCCATATGTGAAACTTATCATTTAAAACCAAACTATGCACCTTAGGGGTATTTTGGTAATTTCACAAGGGCTAAAAATGTCAAAATTGGAAACCTGAGTTTATAAACTTGTACTTACTGTTATTTTATAAAAATATGCTAAGAACATCAGTAGGTATCAACCTTATATGTTTAATATGGTTATAGTACATACTATGCGTTAAAAACGCTTAAAAAGGCGATTTAGAGCCGTTTCCGGGTTTTTAAAAGAAAGCTGATATTTTTATACTTCCAGAATGCTCAAAATATTTTATTTATCAAATAAAATCAGTAGAAAAAGGTTTGGGGTCAAAAGGATTTGTAAAACTCATTTTATGGCTTAAAAGGGCAAAATCGTATTTACCGAATTAAACTTAGAGACCTATGATATGATCAGCCAAAAATTAAATAAAAATCTTTAAAAATCCCAAAATATTATATAACATCAGTGGGTAAAAAGTTTGGTATCAAAAAGTGGGTTTAAATAGGTTATATGCTAATTATGCCGTTTAAGTAACATAAGGCTTTCAAATTACGATATTGAGCATAACTCTTAATCTGGACCTCAAACTGATATAAAATTTTTGGTGCAAGTTTATAAATCAGTAACAAATGTTTCTACTTTTTCACTTTTTCAAAAATCACGTTTTATAGTAAAAAGGGCATAATAGTCAACTTTTAAGCATAAATCGGAAACATGCATATGAACCGGATAAGTGTTGAACCAAGTTGTAAAATCTCAGAGATTTAAACTTATATAAAAATAGGTCCAAAATAAGCTCTAAGGCAGATCTCAAACATGCATGTACGGATCAGAACTGATAGTCAAAGAAAAAGTCAATTTATGCGACTTTCGGTTCCGATTCGGGTTTAAACTGAAAATTGTCGAGATGAACATGTTGAGACATGTTCTTACATTAATTATTAAGTTATTTTAATGATCAAACAGGTTGCATGTACCCTACATTGCTAATCATGCTTAAATTTGCAAAAACACATTCTGTTGACTTTTTGAAACAAGCTTTGAATCGACAATTAACATGCTTAGAGTGGGAATCTGAAAATACCCTTTTGAGGGTTTGTTACCCACATAAATACCAACTTGTAGGTACTTTCAATTTGAGAAAAGACTGAGCACATTTCGTTTAATCACGAAGTCAAACTAAATTTACGATGGATTGACTTTCGGTTAATAAACTAAGCTAGAACGGATTTGAGAAGGTTATGAACACTTACAAGAGTCCTAACAAAGCTTAGAGATCACTAGGAAGTTGTCTTGTCGTCCAGAGAGCTCCAGAAGTTGTCTTGTGAATTTTAGAAAATGCAAGTGTTCAAAGTTTACTACTTCAAGACCCTTTTATGCAGATTTTGATCTGATTAGAGGGTGCCACAGAGGTCTAGGAGTGATATGAGAAGAGGACAAGTGCCCCTAAATGCATGAAAATCCATTGGTGAGGCTCTGGAGTCGAAAACAGCTGGTTACAACTCGCAACAGACTCAAACTGGCAGCTGGTCGTGATTTTTGTCGCTGGCAGCTGGTAGGCGGGCCGCGAGGCCAGGTAGGCGGGCCGCGTACGAGGTGTTTACCAGCTTAACAAGTTTCAACAATTTACAATTTAGTCCCTGATCTTTGTAACGTGTTTTAGGCTATTTATTTTGCACTCTTGACCCTTAAACCTGACTTTTAAGGGACTTGGGACTTTTATAAACATGGTAAAGTCATTGAACAACTTTGTGCTTACCCGAAAAGTCTCGAAATTCAACGTTAACGCAATTAACCCTTCTTGCACGGTTTTGATCATAACTTTCTCATACGATAAGGAAAATTGATGAAATTTTTATCACATATTCTAGTGAGTATATTTTATCATTACAAAGCTTCGGGTTTGCCAAAAGATCACTCAGAGGTATACTTTCAACATGTTGACACATTTAGCCCCTGTAGTTTGTAATTCCTCACTTTCTTTCATTTTCCGCTTCGTATGATCCATGATTTATCCGTTTAAGATTATAAACATCATGTAGGGTTATTTTAGAGCCTATTTATCCATTGTTGACACTTTAGACCCTTATATTCACATAGTTTCACTGTTTGTCAACTTTAGTCCCTCTAAAGTATGTTTTCACATATTCAAATCCCATGACACGTGTCAATACATTATTGGACGTAAATTTTCGAGGTGTTACAGATCCCTCAGTTGATATGTTCAACGTCTTTTACTACCGATGGTTTCTATTCTTTCAACTCCTGAACCGCCAATGTTTTGCCTTGCAGCAAAGACCCACCGAAGAGTCTGCTTGATTGGAAGCACAATTTTTTTTTACATTCGCCGGGGTGTGATACCCATTGATATGCATTATCGTCGTTCTGATGAGGGTATTCCCAAATTGCCAGTGGTGCCGTACTTAGAGGAGCAATGGTACAAAACCTTAAGTGGTCGTCCTACCCCTATGTTGCAACTGGATGAGGAGGGGTTGGTGGCTACTGGTATGAGCACTTTGTGGGAACCTACGAACCCAAGGGGAGCTCATGTTTATAAGTACAAGAATTAAGGTACAAAAATTTTCTATTTGTTTCTTTTGGACTTATGCGACTGTATGTTGGGTTACTCATCTCGGTTTATTTTTTGCAGTGTATGGACTAATGAATGCTTTAGAACAAAAAGTTGGTGGTAGGATGGTTACGCGGATACTTCCTGAGGGAGAGCTCCCGTGGTTGGAGCAAATAAAAGATTACTTTCTTCACCCAATGGAGGAGAGTTTGGATGCACATGTTGCTACTCCCATAGGTGCGCACCCCTTGTTTTTATGAAGCCTAAGGCCATGAAGTCTCCTGCTCGGGGGCGACTATTCTCCTCTCGAGCGAGGGGTCTACTGCTTCCTCTGATGGTCTCATTCATTGGTCTCGCACAACTCATACAGGTCCGAATGTGAAGCCTACAGGAGGTTCTGAAGCTGCCGCTCGTATGAAACCTGTGACTGCGGACCCTGAGGTTACTGCCGATGAGCTAGTGCAGGAGAGACCTGAAGTGCAAACTCAACCGGGAATGCAAACCGGTAAACACTCTTCTCGTCTTCGGTATTTGGATTATGTTGTTGTATCTGACACATTGTCTGGATTGGACGTAGGCGTCAGACCAACTCTTGATGAGGTCGAGGAGGATCAAGTCACCATTACACAGATTTTGGAGAAGAAGAGAAAGATTTTAGCTGATGCCAAGCGCAAGCTAGACACTGAAGCAGCGTTAAATATGTCTGAGAAGAAGAGGAAGTTGATGGGCCAATCTTAGGGGCCCGCGCCATCTGAGAGTGAGGTTGATCTGAGTGTTTTCAAGAAGAAATCTAGAAAATTCTTGAAGAATTGTTTGTTGATCCGGACGAAAAAGGTATTGACCTTCTTTTGATAGGTTTCTTGATTTATCTCCCTGTGTTTTGTTGTTTATTTGAATGTAACTTGGAGTTATGTTTACAGGGTCTACAGGGGTGACTGGCTCGAGGTCTCGGCGGTCGATTACTCACACCTCAAAGCCTATCATTCCAGATATTTCGTCGATCCCCGGCCCTGAATCACCACATGCCGCTTTGTTTGGTGAATCTCCTGTTAGGGACCCTGTCCGTCCTGAGGACGTTAAGGGGAAGGGTCCGAAAGGTGCTGTAGAATCTGTTTTTGTGAAGAAGGTGCAACCATCTACTCTCCTTGGAGTGGCCATTCGTGAAAGGGTGGATGGTATAGAAACGGATGTGGAATCTAGTGAAGCCACCCCTCTAGTCACCAAGTATACACGCTGCATACCATCTAGTGGTGAAGGGCGTGGTCACTCTGAAGGACGGGGTGGGAGTGATTCCGGCATGAGGGAAGCAGGTGGGTCGTGGATGGCTCATAATCCTGCGTGTTATAACTTACCCCACACCCTCGCTGGTCTCTTGTGCAGGGGTCTCGAATGGACAGTTTGGATAACTGTCATGAGTTTTACTCCATGTCTCTTCCTCCTGCAAAGCGCTTATATCAGAAGAATATGGACCACTTCAGGTTGCTGGATGACCATGTTCGTCTTGGGGTGAATTACTTCACGACTACCCAGGAGATAGTGCGTGAATGGAGGTTTATGGGCGAACAAGTCATGGAGTTTGAAGCTGAGAAGAGAGAGTTTGTTACTGATAGAGAAGTTTAATGCGGAGAAGAAATGTTTGAATTGGCGAGTAAGTGATGCGGAAGAAAAACTGGCTAAGGAGTAGAAACTCAACGCTGATCATCAACAAGAATGGACCGCAACATGTGCCAAATCCAATCGTGACTTGAAACTTGCTCATGACGAAGCTTTGAAGTGGAATGGTGAATATGAGAAAACTGACTCGGAGGTAATGCGACTCTCTGTGACTGTGAAGAAGAGGAATGCCCAAGCCAGTGCAGCTCAAAAAGCGCATGAGGAAGCTTTGGCGCGCATTGCCGAGCTGGAAGAAGCGGTTGGTACTCACAGGTTTAAGCTAAAGCTTCGGATATGGTGGCACATGAGTTAGGCGAAGACTGTAAATGGCTTATCAATCGTGGGATATCGTTGGTGAGTCCTTTAGTTTGGTGTCTCTCCCCCTTCTCTTGGTGCATGTTTTTCATGTTTTGTGTTTTTTCCGTTTACAGCTTGCTGACTCTCTAATGGCATCTGAGGAGTTAGCGAAGTATATGCTCGAGCTTGGTGGAGCAACTTATGATAGTGGTCGGAAGGATGGTTGTGCTGAAGGTTAAGCGTTCGCCGTCGAAGGGAAACCGGATAATGATTTTGAATTGTTCAAGTTCGATTATGCCACTCATTATCGCAACAAACGCAAAGAGTTTGGTATTCTGGAATTTGGGGTTCAGAGGGCCATTGATAAACTGTCGCGGAAGAGAGTGGTTGTGGATGTATTGCGCTCCGTGTTAGAAGGTAGAGGTACAAGTGCTGGGGCTACAACTGGTGGTGGAGAATATCCATAGGTAGTCATCGACGTATCCTACTAAAGTATAAACAAAATTGAAAAACTTTAAACGTCTTAGCTACGACGTCAGAATAGTGGTCCGTAATCCGTCATTAGAATTACCATCACTGATCCCTTTGTAAATATTGTTGGTAGCTTGTTGCTAAATGCATTATTTACGCCCTGATTTTCGTTGGGGTTTCAGTACCAAGGGTGTCAATCGTGTCAACCAGACCTATATACTTTTGTGTGTCATGTCGAACCCATTTAAAATGGTGTCATGTTTCGTGTAAACATGTTTAATGTTTGTTTGTAAATATGACTAATAAGTAGTTATTTCGTAACAATTTAAACAATCAATCACTCTTACTTAGATTAACTTTTTTGTAATTGTGTTGCTTAACTAATTGGTTTTTGTCTCTTTATCTCCTTATTTAATGTTTCAAACGTGGATTTATATATTTTGCTCCACATTAGAAAAAAGTGATAGAATGATTGGAGAATTCATGGTTAACTTATTGAATAAAAATGTTGAAGATGAAGAGTTGAAAAAACAGATCAAAATAGAAATTTGATTCAGTTTTAATTATCAACACTTTTCATATCTAGTTCTGTATATAAACATTTTTAAAAACCCTTAAATTGGTTAACAAGTTACCAATTTATTAAATGTGTCATGTTCAGGTTGATCTATTTAGTAAAACGGGCCATATAAGCCAACCTAAAACCTTTTTTTCGTGTCGTGACTGGAATTACACTCCTAGGTATCATCAACGGAGTAGATATACGAAATTAAGACCACTTCCCCAAAATCACAAAGACATGGTGGTAGAATTTATATATATTAAACACCTCTAAATCCCCCCCCCCCCCCCCCCCCCTCCCTATATTCGCATTCGCATCCCCCTGATTTTTAAGGAAAAACAAACCAATCTCCCAAATTTGTTTTCTACTCATTCCCTATTCCCACATCTTTATTAAAAAAAAAATTATGGGTGGATGACTGGATGTGAATGGAAGAAAAAGAAAAAATAAAAAAAAAGAATAAAAAGTATTATTCAATTGAATTGAGACAAATATAAGGAATGAGATGTAGGAGGTTTTAAAAAAGTGAGAAACAAATTTAGAAATTAGACTTTTAGGTAAATTATATGGTTGGGGATGGGGGACGAAAGATTGGGAATGGGGATGGGGATGTGAATATGTAAAGCTAGGGCTGCAAACGAACCAAACGTTCGGCGAATAGTTCGTGAACCGTTCGGCGAGAAGTTCGTTTGTGTTCATTCATTTATTAAACAAACGAACACGGACAAGAAATTCGTAAATGAACAAACATGAACAAATACCGCGTTCGTTCATTTATGTTCGTGAACGTTCGGTAATGTATTTGTTTGTGTTCGATAATTCATTATTGTTTTTAGTTTTTACATTTTATTAAAATAATTCAAAATTCCGACAATATAAATATTTATTAAGTGTTAGTGTATTATATATTTTGTTCATGAATGCTTGTTTGTGTTTGTTTGTTTTCATTTGTATGCATGAACATTAGTTTGTGTCTATTTGTGTTCATCAACGTTCGTTACCTAAAATTTAACAAACAAAAACAAACGAACACGAACAAGTTCATTTCTTAACAAACGAACACGAATACAAAATCTCGTTTGGTAAGTGTTCATAAACAGTTCGGTATCTTCAAAGTTTCACGGATGTTGCAATTTTAGCCCCTTGACTTTGGTATCTTCAAAGTTTCATAAAATGGCAAATTTAGTCCCTAAACTACTACTCCATTTTACAAATAGTTTGCTTTTGACACCCCAACTTTGTGGTAGTTTCCTTTTCAGTCCCAACTTTGTTATAGTTTTCTTCTTACCCTAAAACTTTATCAAATTTTATCTTTGTCCTTTCTTAGCCCTTAAGTTTAGAAATTGCAATTTTTAACCACTTAACTTTTTATGAACTTTGTAAATTCCACTTTGACCCCCTCGAGAGTTTTTGTCTTGACGACACCGGCTTTGCCTTCCTCCCCCCATACTTTCACGAACGTGGCAATTTTATTTTAGCCCATTGACTTTGGTATCTTCAAAGTTTCATAAAATGGCCATTTAGTCCCTAAACTACTACTCAATTTTACAAATAGTTTGCTTTTGACATCCTAACTTTGTGGTAGTTTCCTTTTCAGCCCCAACTTTGTTATAGTTTCCTTCTTACCCCAAAACTTTATCAAATTTTATCTTTACTCTTTCTTAGCCCTTAAGTTTAGAAAATGCAATTTTTAACCACTTAACTTTTTATGAACTTTGTAAATGCCACTTTGACCCCCTCGAGAGTTTTTGTCTTGACGATATAAATTCGAGTTAGTCGAGTCGCGTATAATACGTTATTTTGTCTTGACGATATAAATTCGAGTTAGTCGGGGAGCGTATAATACGTTATGATTGTACGATATAAATTTGATTTACGTTACATTTTGATCTAATCGCAATGCAACTATAGGATACATTGAGTTCAATCGGATATGTCAAAACGTGCGTTTCCATATGGTTAACACATCACATTACGCTTAGACAAATCCGTTTGATATTTGCGAGGTACCCGCGCCGCAACGCGCGCGGATCTTATTACTAGTTTATATTAAAACGGTACATTCCGACCCCAACGGACGAATCTGGGTCAATTAGTTTCTTCTTCGCAAATTTATTATTTTGTTGATATGCATTACAAGTGAAGAATAGGGATGACAAAAATACCCGAGCTCAACGGGTATACCCGAAACCCGATACGAATGAGACGGGTATACCCGATACTCGACGGGTATTGGGCCGGGTATGAGATTAGTTTTAAAAAAATTGCGGGTATAGGTCGGGTACGGGATTAGGTGATACCCGACCCGATTACCCGAAACCAAATACCCGTTTACCCGAATTATATACACGATCATTTTTTTAATTTATATTTATATTTTTCATCAACCCTTCTCTATTAGTGATTTATTTTAGTATGGTCATAATGTGAAAAAATAAATTTTCTTTTAGTATACATATTTGATAATAATATTTATGTTTTGTATATTGTGAAGCATATACATATAAGTTATAAGTATTATAAAGTTGTTTATTCATGATAAAACTTATATGTATGTAATGTACATTTTTAATTTATAGAGTAAATTAAAAGTTTTGTCCTTTATGTTTGTCCCAAATTTCAGGCGTTGTCCTTTACCTTTAAAATTGATGAGTTTTGTCCTTAATGTTTCCAAATCTTGCACGTTTTGTCCTTTAGGCCAAACCCAGTAATTTTTTTTTGTTAAATCTAGCCATGTGCATGGCATATGAGGGTACTATTGTCATTTTACCTCCCTGGGGACTACTAAGTAAATAACTTGAATTTCAAAGGACTAATTGTGTATGAAATAGAAAATAAAATATAAATATTGAAAAAAAAACAAAAATCTCCTCTCTGACTCTCTCTCCCTCCTCCCCTTTCTCTCTCTTCACCCACTACCACCACCTTCCACCACCACCTCCACCTCCCACCACCAACACCTACCGCCGCCACATCCCATCTCCCACCGCCACATCCCAAGTAATGAGCACCTCTTCATTTAATTTGTTCCTCACATTCACAACAACATTGTTGTTAGTAGTCGAATTAATCGTAGGGCCTGGAAATTTCCCATTGATAGCGATAACCTAAAAATCCAGATTCAAACAATATTCAAATAACTCAAAAACAACACCAGATCTGAAGCTACAAAACCCTAAACGTATCAATCTATAGCATGAATATACTACTTGAAGGGTGAGATCTTTGGCTCTGCTAGAGGTGTCGTCGGTGGCCAGAGAAGTGTCAAGATCGCCGTTTCTCTCTCTAGAAAACCCACTTTTATCTTTACTCCATCTTTCTCTATACCAAATCGACATCTGAGATTCAAAATCTTGAAACAAAACACAATATTTATTCAAGAATGATGCATCCCCACCCCAAATCACCTAAATAAGCAAATACCACTATCAAATCTTTCCTTATCTTCTTCCACCACCCACAATCTCCTCCAAGCACCTTCATCCCCTGTCTCCATATTATTATGAAAGCTCAATAAATGAATAACTTTTCCGATCCCATCCAATCCCGTCTCAAATCTTCCATCGCCGGAGATATCTCATCCAATCCCATCTTTCTGTCTCAGAACTCTTTCTCTCCCTCCCTCTCTCTCTCTCTCGGGTTTGAACGGCGGCGGTGGTGCGATTCTGCTGAAATCAACCTCCAAATCAGCGCATACCCTAGTTTTGAACGATGTATCTGTAAAGTTGTCGATTCTGATGAAATCAACCTCCAAACCAGCGGCGACACTGGGATTGTAATGGTGGTTTCGAGGCGATTGAGGCGGCGTTAGGGTTTTCATGGTGGTTTCCGGTGATTTAGAAATGGAAGGGGTGGTGTTTGCTTTGATTTGGATGGGATGGAATGGGATGGGATGGGGGTGGCCAGTAGTGGTTACGGGGGCTATTGATGGTGGTGGAAGGTGATGGAGGGTGGTGGCAAGAGGTGGGATGGCTGGTGGTGGCAGGAGGTTGAGTGGCTGGTGGTGGCGGCATATAGATCAGAGAGAGGGAGGAAGGGAGAGAGAGAGAGAGTTAAAGAGTTATGTATGTATGTATATAACTATATATTTTTTGTTTTATTCGTTTAAAAGTTAAAACTATTTTTAATAAATGGACCAAATTACCCTTGTGACATTTGACTTAACAGGAAAAAAATAACTTGGTTAGGGTCAAAGGACAAAACGTGCAAGATTTGGAAACATTAAGGACAAAACTCATCAATTTTAAAGGTAAAGAACAGCGCCTAAAATTTGGGACAAACATAAAGGACAAAACTTGTAATTTACTCTAATTTATAATACTAAGAAAATGAATTTGGAAATCTTTTAATAAACTAACGGGTATATCCGATATCCATGGTTATACCCGATACCTAATGGGTATTACTCGACAAATATCCGACGGGTAGTAGGTCGGGTATGAGACACGATTTTATAACCGGGTATGGGTATGGGATTACTACTACCCGACCCGAACCTGACCCATTGCCATCCCTAGTGAAGAATAACGGGATCTAACAAATATGTTGAAAATGGTGGAAACCGTTTTAACCCATATCCTATTTTTATATAAATCGACTAGAATTTATATACACCTTAATATTCCTATTTTTATATAAATCGACTAGAATTTATATACACCTTAATATATTTAAGATTTCTTATTAAAAAAATATCATATTACGTATGTGGGAGGGTGTGGGGTTTTTTTTTCAACCGAGAACAACCCTAAGGTGATATTTGTTTTTTTTTTTAAAGATCTGCGTCGTGCAGACCACGCGCATACATTGACATCTGCAGACTGTTTGTTTTTCTGATGACTTTTCATTAAAAACGTCTGCACGAGCTCTTCTTGGTGCAGACATGGCTCAACCACTTCTAAGACCTTCTAAGATCCGCAAAGGGTTAAACACCACCACCCACCATCGTCCATCATCACCACCACCACCACCACCACCACCGTCCACCACCCACCACCACCGTTCACGTCCACTATCCATGTCCACCACCGTCCACCACCACCCACCACCCCTGTCCGTAAACCAGTACCGGTTTATTTTAAAAGTTTACATACGTTAAAAAACAAACAGTTTTCTTCTTGCAGACTACAGATGTTTGGTCTAACTCTTTTTCTACATATGTCTACAGATGTTATCCGCAGATTGTAGATATTTTACCTCTTAACAAACAAACAACACCTAAATCTAAAAACAACTAAAGGAAAAAAAAAAGTAAGGGCCTGTTTGGTTGCCTCTGAATGGCTTCATTCAGAGGTAAACCTCTGAATCGGACAGAGGTATCCTTGTTTGGTTCACAAAAACTTCACCTCTGAACTGAACCATTCAGCTCTGAATGGTTCAGCTACTTCTCATCTCTGAATGAAAATTGGACTTGTATGCCCTTTGCTCCTTCTTCTTCACGAGTTCTCCACAGCCACCACCTCCACCTCCGACACCACCTCCACCACCTCCGACACCATCTCCATCATCATCATCATCATCATCAACTCCGACACCACCTCCGACACCATCTCCATCATCATCATCATCGTCACCGACGCCACCACCTCCACCATCTCCGCCAACACCTCCACCATCTCCGCCACCTGCACCTCCACCATCTCCGAAACCCCCAAATCAAACCCTAATCGATCCCATCATCGAACATCATCGTCGTCGTCTTCATCGATCATCATCATCTCATCAACATCTTCATCTTCATCGATCATCATCATCACCGGGTGCGGCTGTCGGACCTCCGTGCGCCGCCGTGTCGCGCCACCAGGCCGGCCTCCTCCTCCTCTCCGGCTCTCTCTATCTCTGGTTCTCTCTATCTCTCTCCGATTCTCTCTCTAAATTCAGTGTATGTGTGTGTGTAGAGAATAAGGGGCGGTGTTGCAGGTATGGAGAGAAAGGGGAAGGGGGTGGGGGTGGGGGGATGATGAATACTGATGAATGATGATGATGATTGGGTTTTATAGAAAAAAAATCTATAAAAGGTTTATTTTGTGGGGAGGGGTAAAAATGTCATTTTACACTGTCATTCAGATATGGAACCAAACAGCACTTTACTGGTTCAGCACTTACCCATTCAGACCCTCTTACCCATTCAGACCTCTTATTCATTTTCAGATGTTGCCAAACAGCCCCTAAATGATAAAAATCCTTTTTGAGCTCCCTCTTCTTCGACCATGTCACATATCTCCCTCTTCAACAATCACACATCGAGATAAAATAAGACAAAGGGAAAGGGAGACACATCTAGGCTTGTCATGTTTGAATCTTCCTAAACGTTAAACTTTCTTCGAGTGTAGTTCATCACAGTCTAGTCTTCTTTTATCAGTCAAACAAAAACCCAAAACATGGGTTGGAAGACGCTTTTACGGTTATGTACTTATGTAATAGTTCTCTTCTACCGGGTATATGAATCTTCAATTTTCGTCAAACTTTTCATTGACTTCGATAATGGGGCATTTTTGTGTTTTGGTTAGAATTCCATGAGATTTAAAACATTCATTCAACGTGTGGAAGGATATCCCATTGTTGAATTCCATTAACTAAAACATTTTGGGGAAAAGTTTTCTAATTCTAGTTCGTTAACTAACCAACCAAAAACAACATTGAATGAAAGTTGGTAGAATTCCACCAAAACAAACAAAGTCTTAAAGTTTCACTTATTTACAACATTATTGTTTTTAACGTTTAACTTGCACCTCATGTGTTTCATTTAAATACAAAAATATAATTGCATGTAAAATGATCAAATTGCTCTCATGCAAGAGGTATATTGGTACATCTATATCTAATAATAATATAACTGAATGAATAGTGCCAACACTTGCCTGGCACATATTCATTAGACCTTGCTTGGTGATGGTTAGGGGGTGTGCATGGATCGGTTTGAGTTGGTTTTGTTCTAAACCATAACCATAACCGCTATGTCGGTTAATGGATAACCATAACCATAACCGATTGGTTATGACAGTTATAGTTAATCGGCTTTGATGGTTATAGCGGGTTGGTTGTGAGTGGTTAACCGTGTATTTAGCCTAGCTTAAAATATATTAATTTTTAACATGGAATAAGTTGTTATTGCATATTTGTATATGTTAGTATATTACATAGTATTAAAAAGAGTAAATTTCAAAGTTCGTCCTTTATGTATGTCTAATATATCAAAGTATGTCATTTATCTTTAATAAGCTCAGAAAACATACTTAATGTTTGCAAATCCTTACATGTTACGTCCTTTAGTCCTAATCCAGTTACTTTTCATGATTAAATTTGACTAAGTCAGCCCCACATAAGGGTATTTTGGTCATTTTATCATAAATATTAAAATAAATAATAAAAAAATTATATATATATACATACAGCTCTCTCTCTCTCACAACACACATCAGCTCTCTCTCTCACACATAAACACCTCTCTCTCTCTCTCTCTCTCTCTCTCTCAACACACACCAGCTCTCTCTCTCTCTAATCGCTGGACCACCACCACCGGACCGACAACCACCGCCATACACCTCACCAGACCGACCACCACCGCCATACACCTCACCGGACCACTGCCACCACCTGCACACACCTCACCGGACCAGCACCACCTCCACACCCCACCGTTTGACTCCAAAACGATTATACTTCAACGAAATGGTTACTTTGAGTCGGTTAGTTATCGGAGACACTCAAACGGCCACTTTGTTCCTCGCCGCCGCCTCTCCGCCGTACGCCGCCGCACATTAAGGATGTCATCATCGCAGTTAAGGATGTCATCATCGCAGTTAATCGCCACCGTATGCGGTCTTCGTTCTACTGCCCTCTTTTCTCTCTCTCTAATCGGATCGAATAGGTGGTGGTTGTAGGGAGATTTGTAGTTTGAATCCGGATTTGGGGTTTGTTTGGGGTTAGTAGCTTAAATGTAGATTAGGGTTTGAATTTGTGGTGGTGTTCAGATCTGTACATATTCAGATCTGAATATGCAGGTTGGGGTTGGGCGGTGGTGGAGGTTTGTGCAGCGGTGGTGATGATGGAGCTATGGCGGTTGACGGTGGTGATGGTGTTGGTGATAGTGGTGGGCGTGTGTGTGAGAGAGAGAGGGGAGGGGGGAGAGATCTGGTTTGGAACAGAGCTTTTGAGTGAGATGAGTAAGCTCCTCAATAAGCTTGATGATTTGATTGCCGGAAAACTGGTTTGAAATTTGCCGGAAAACTGGTTTGGAGCAGATTAAAGTTGCAGGTGAAGTGGTGGTGGTGGCAGATCTGTGGTGGTGGTGGCGGTGGCAGCTGGGTTGTGGTGGTGGGGTTAGGATAGTTAGAGAGAGAAGGAGAAACATTTAGTCTGTATATATTTATTGTTTTTGAGGATTATTTATTTTAACTAGGTTTTGCCCGCCCGCATTGCGGGGCATTAAGCCGAATATTTCTTTCTCATAGCATGTCCGACGTATGTGTTTTAGTTACTTGTACATACTACTCATAACATGATCTCTAAAAAAATTACATCGAGTAAAGAAAGTGAAACAAAATACTACCATACTTTTGCTAAAAAAACTAAATCGATAGAAAAACTACCGCTTGGCATGACGAATAAAAATTAAATCAAGCCAACCAATTAAAACAAAACACTACCATAGTCTTGTAAAAAATATTAAAACAAATTTTATACTGGGGGCAAAATCGTAAATAAACACAAAAAAAATCTTGTCGAAATGTAAATCAACTTAAGTTTATATCGACACGTAAATAAAAATAAATACGTAAAACTCAATTAAAAAGTATTTAGAAAGTTAAGGGGTTGTAAGAGTAAATGCTAAATTAAAGGGTAAAAGAAAAAAAGAAAAAAAACCATAAAAAGAAAAAGAAAAGAAAGAAAGAAAAAAAAATTGATAACACCACTGTAGCAAAGTGGTGTTATCAATTGATATATATAATAATATTTATGATAAAATGACCAAAATACCCTTATGTGGGGCTGACTTAGTCAAATTTAACCATGAAAAGTAACTGGATTAGGACTAAAGGACGTAACATGTAAGGATTTGCAAACATTAAGGATGTTTTCTGAGGTTATTAAAGATAAAGGACATACTTTGATATATTAGACATACATAAAGGACGAACTTTGAAATTTACTCTATTAAAAATACATGTAATCTATAATATTAACACTGAATATTCAAATAAGGTGATATGATATATTTCATAAAATCAAATAAACATTCAACCAAAATCACAAAACAATATAAAATAACCCACTAAAAATCATTAATCAAAAACATCAAATATTTAAAAAACTGGTGAAAAGTCCAAAATCTTATAAAGATTTATTACATGTCGGTTTGGTTCGGTTATAATGGGTATGGAAACATTGATAACCATAACCGACCCGCTACATTAGGTTTTCAAAAAAACCATTAACCGACCCACTGGTTTTTAATTTGGTTCGGTTTTTTTGGTTTGTTTTATCGGTTAATTCGGTTATGTTTCGGTTAATTCGGTTTTTTGCACACCACTAGTGATGGTTATTTGACACATCACCCACACTTCACACTTGTGCTCATGTTGTTATGCATGTGACATATATAATGAGAGATGCAGATGTCTACTGATAGAAAAGAGAGTCAAAGAGAGTCTGGGAACAGAATCCTGAGGGAGTGGCGGCTGGCCACCGCCCCCGGTAACGGAGCCATGGCGGAACACGGCGACGCCACCCGTTCTGCATGTTTACGACCCCAACCGAAGGAACAACCCCAAACGAAGGAACAACGCCTGAGGGTTTAAGAGAGAGAGGTTGTGTAGACGACGGGAGAGTCTGGGAACAAAATCCTAAGGTAGTGGCGGCTGGCCACCGCCCCCGGTAGCGGAGCCATGACGGAACACAGCAACGCCGCCTGATTCTGCATGTTTACGACCCCTAAGAAGTCATTAGATTCTTAAATTCGATCTAATCTTTCTGATCGGTAACATGTTTTCGAACGAAAACCTAACTGGTTTTATATTTTTGGTGTTCCATTTATGTTGATATATACCGACTTCCGGTATCGTACCGATATCGTGACGGCAGTATTGTGAAGAATTGAATAAATACATTCCAAACAACTTCGACACCGGTACGTAAATCATCCTACCGAGAACAATTCGGTTTAGAGCGCCGCAACGCGCGCATGGATTATAAACCTAGTTTAACTCAAAAATAACTACTTTAGTGTAAAAATATAGAACGTGTATAGAAACGAAAACATAAAAGACATCCAATGTAATTATCTTAGTTTAAGGATGACACCTGCAATTTTTCATATACTTAAAGGATGAAAAGTGCAATTCACTGTATTTTTGAAGTAAAACGACCATTATGCCCTAACGCAAATGTCACGTGCATGGATGGACTTAACATTAAAAACTATCTTGATTAGGGTAAAAGGACACTGTTTGTGTAGAAATTAAAACATAAAAGAAATTCATTGTAAATTCCTTAGTTAAAGGATACGTCTAGAATTTGGTTCAAACATAAAAGATGTAAAATGTAATTCACGCTATATAGAACATGAGTATATATATAGACATGCATGCATATATAGGATAGATGTAAGCATTGGTCTCGTAGCAACTAATTATAAACTTACTTAAAACACAAAGTCGGTGGCATAGGCCACCGACATGCATGTGCCATTTCCCTTTTCACACAATATTTTGAGTAAAATACATTTAGGCCCCTTGCTTTTAGTTTTGTTAAATTGCCTTTTGAGTCCATTTCGACATTTCCTCTTTTCACCCATACTTTGAGTAAAATACATTTTGACCCCTTGCTTTTAGTTTTGTTAAATTGCATTTTGAGTCTCTTTCCTTTCCAAGTTAAACTTCAATTATTCGCCCATACTTTGAGTAAAATACATTTTGACCCTTTACTTTTAGTTTTGTTAAATTGTGTTTTGAGTCCATTTCCTTTCCAAGTTAAACTTCAATTACATTGCAATAATAGACCATTGAGGTTTAATCTCAAAAGTTTATAATGTTTCAACTTTATCGTTGTACCATATATCTATACATTTTTAGCTTATTGCTTTCTTTAATTATTTTCGTTCGCTAATTTCTTTTTTAAAAAACTAAATGTTTGGATTCAACCATACATTGAGTTGAACTTAATACGTCAAGACATGCGCTTTCATATGGTCCGCGCATGACATAGTGCTTGGACTAATCTGTTTGCGACGTGCCTACGACGCATCGCCCGCGGGTTGTATTATGAATATTAAAATTTATGTGTAGGTATAAATTCGAGTTGGTATACGTTTCGATGTAAACTTTTTTGGGGAACAAGTCAGGTCAAATATATTTTGTTTTTTGATTGTTTTATGTACATTTCCAATTCTACGTTTCGACCCTACCGCAACACGCTAAGGGTATAATTTTTTCCGTTGATATGAATATCACTTTTGATTACACGTGTTAGTTTTCCCTTGATACACATTTTATGTTTTTTTGTACGTTTCCTATGTATGAGTCGGGTCACATATAAATATAAATACGATATACTTTACATTTTTATCCAGCTACAATGCTATTGAGTTAAATTGGATACGCCAAAATGTGCGTTTTCATATGTTTAACGCATTACATAACGCTTCGACTAATCTATTCGATGTTTGCAATGTACTTGCGCCGCAACGCGCGCGGGTTTCCTACCGGCTTTGCCTCCCTGCCCCCGTACTTTCACGATGTTGCGATTTTAGCCCCTTGACTTTGGTATCTTCAAAGTTTCATAAAATGATAAATTTAGTCCCTAAACCTTCTACTTTGGATTTCCAAAAACACAACCTCATCTTTCAAACTTTGCCAGCAGCAACCCTCTACTTTCGTTTTCCACTATCACCCCCTTAGCTCTTACAGTTACGCCACCAACCCTCTTCTTTTACATTTCCACCAATACCCCCTCATCTTTTACACATTTCCGCCACCACCCCTATACTTTTACACTTTGTCTTTTTAGACTTTGTTTTTTTACCCCTTGCACTATTACTCCATTTTTACACCCGCCAAACTTTAAAAAATTTGCAATTGTAATCCCTAGACTACAACTCCAACTTTTGCAAATGCCAATGCATTGTGTTTTTCGAAATGTCTTTGGCATTGTTTTGTACACTTTGTGTCTACTTTTGTGATTTACATTTTTTTTGTAATTATCTTTTACGCATTGCGTTTTACTAATTGTGTTTTGTCTTACTATATGTTTCCACCCGTCGCGCGCCGCCGCAATGCGCGGCGGGCAAAATTCTAGTTAACATTAACTTACAAGATTGTAAAATACTATGCGCATTGATTTGTCCATCATGTCTTGTATTTATTCAAGGTAACATTTTGACTTTTATGTCGACATAAGCCGCTTCAAGATATTCCGTATAGCAATGACATATTCGGGCTGGGTGTTCTCATTTGTTACCATACCCTAGTAGAAAAACGATTATTATTTCGACACAATTCACTAATGAAACAGATCCAACTAAACAAATATAAAATAGATACAAAAATGGGAAACTAAAATCAGGTTATTAGTTGCGACGTTGGATTAGTTTTCGGTAATCCATCACTGAAACTATCGTCTGTGATCCCTTGATAGATTCCGTTGGTATCTTACATTACATGAAGGTTTTAATCCTAATTGGACCGGTTTAAAAGAATGAAGAAAGTTAAAAGGGGTGAACTGTAGAAAACCCAAGTTTATTATTATATAACTACAATTTCATGTTACCTATACAGTAGCTTCACGTTTTTTTTTTCTTTTAGTGTCTTTTTGTTTTTCTTTTTATTTTTAGGTTAGGGGGTATAATGCTCGATGAGTGGCGCGGGGAGTGGGAGTCACCGATCGCTGACTATACCCACTTGATAAACATGATCTGTGAGTTGGAGAGAGGTGAGCAAAATCGGTGTAAAGTCACCGAATGATGGAGAAGGGTGATGGAGGAGAGAGAGAGAGAGAGGAGAGAGAAACCAATCAAAAAATATATAACTCAAACACACTAGGGTGATTAATCATACCCCCTGATTGAGTGCAAAATGAGGAGTGGAATGGGGAGTTGACATGGCATAATATTATTGGGTAGGATTTTACTCAATCACCCTAGAGTGATTAACCATACCCTCCACCCTTACTCTTTAACATTTAGTATTGATAATTAGAAACCCTTAACTTTGTAAAGGCTTTGTATTTTTTTATGTACGTATTGGTATAAATTCCAGTTTAAGTTTTGACGTATTTTTTTAGAAATGAGTAGGCTCTGATATAATACGTTTTTGTGCTTACTTTTATGGAAGTTTTAAGTTTTTCTACGTTTTGACACAAATCTTGTTCTAAAATGAGTCAGGTAAAATATAATATGTTTTCACTATACGGTATAAATTCGAGTTATTTTACGTTTCGACGCAGCCGTAACGCGTCGTACCTTTATTAAACTAAGAAAACATAATTTTCTTACGTGCTTATTTTGATGTACGTGTCAGTATAAATTCAAGTTGGTTAACGTTTCAACGTAAATTTCTTTACGAATAAGTCGGGTCAAATATAATACGTTTTCGAGCTTATTTTATATACGTTTTCAGTTGATCTACGTTTTGACATAACTTTTGTTCTGTAATGTTCCGTATTTTTTTGACTCCTTTCAATTATTTGTAATTCGTATTTTCATTTCAATACTTGTAATTCGAGACTTAATTATAATGGAAATCACATTTTTATATCATACTTGTTTAATCATGCATGTACAATACGCAAGCAATCACGAAATACGTGTTTTTTTACTAAAATCGAGTCACGCTTTAAGTTTATAACCTCTCGGAATATAATCATATATGTATCATACTTACAACATGCTTATATACACCTTAAAACCCTAAAATATGCTTAACTATGCGTTTATGCCACCAAATGATCAAACCAAGCATACAAGGGCTAAATTGTAATTTTTGATTTTTCAAGGCCCTTAGGGATCACAAGCCAAAGGACTTACAGTCTACAAGGACCTGGCCTGGCAGATTATTATAGCAGCTTCGCAAATTCGTGTTTTCTTCTTCTCTCTTCCTTGGGTAACCTCTAGGAGCATTACCACATTTTACTAAGGTAAACAAAGTTGGTATGTCACCATTATTTAGGTTCAAGTGAGGATTTTGTTAAACTTTCTATACTTGTTACTTTACCTTGTTTCTTGGAACCTTTTGACACCAAACCAAGTCACCAACTAATCTCTATGTTGAGGGACTTGTGTTAAGGTTTATTCTAGAAAACATGAGGTTCATATGCCTCCTCATACTAGACTCTCCAAGTAATCTTCAAGACATGAAAGTGATGAAACCACACCAAGTCTCCAATGATATAATATTGGAAGCACTAGTCTTTGTTAACACTCACTTGGTTACTTAGCATATTAGATAGTTGTTTATGTATTCATGACCATCCGAATCATCCATGGGATGATTTGTGCATTGGTGAAATCTTGAGGTTAATGGATTTATCCAACCTATGCTTGATAATACATGGCTAGACTAATATATGACTTATACTTAATATAAATCTCCAAAACCGAACCATGATATCAACCGAACTCATGGTTGAATGTTACGTGTTAAGGTGGAAAATATCTTAGTTTTGGATTCCCTGGGTTGGACTTCTAATGGGTGACTTTGTACCCATGAAAAACACAATGTCCAACTTAAGTGTCCAAAACAAGGTATGTTTTATGTACTTTAATACGCATATAATTCCCGTTTACTTTCCAAGCTCCAACTCATTAAACTCATACACCTTTGTTTGTCCTTTTTAAGGTAACTTGGTGATTGCATCCTCTCAAATCGCTCACTCGCATTTGTGGAACTTATCTTTGCAAACTGTGAGTATACTTGACCCATTTTCCGTTTTAATCACTACTTGGGTTGTAACATGTAAACATACTAGATTCACATATACACATATACACAGATGCTCACAATCTTATGCAAACACTCAATCCGTATGCATGCTAAATTGATATGCTTATTGTGATTCCATGCTTGACATTTCATGCTTACTATTACATCATTAACCTTGCAAGCCTCCCTTAACATGTATAGCGCTATCAGATTAGCACACCGCCCGTTTGTGGCCATTGTTAAGTTATACCTTAAGGTCTTGTTTACTTTAGTGACAAGATTACGCTCACGGTCTTATTCACTTCGGTGATAAGATTACGCCAGTGGAAACTTTGGATTGATGTTTAATTGTGCATACTAGTATGTAACATGATTAGTATACTTTAGCATGAGGATTTGAGAATTAAGGTTTTATATGATATGTAGACAAAGCTAGTATGATCACCGACATTATTTGTGTTGACGGATAATTATTACATGTTGTAGAAAATTGATGATGATTCTACGAGAAATCAACTTAGGCTGGATTAGAAACTCATCAATACTTTATTTACGTATTTTGTTTTTTAGTATGAAATTCCCATTTGTTGTACTTCTTTTTCTTGAACAATGTAACGTGTTATTCGATGAATGAAATGAAATTTGAACTTTAAAATATTGTCACAATTTTAGCGTTATGTTATCTTTGAGCAATCTCTTTCATCCCGCCTCGATGTTTCCGCCATCAGTTGAGGTGTGACATGTTCGGAAACAAGTCAGGTCAAATATAATACGTTTTTATTAGACAGTATAAGTTTAAGTTACTTTATGTTTCGACATCACCGCATTGCGCAGGGAAATTTACTAGTCATTTATATTAGTATGTATATCGTTTAAAATATTTGATTTATTTGCATATTTATCTGGTTGTTTGAATTACTACATATTAGGAGTTTGAGTCATAGTATGTTAAGGAAGTCTTTAATATAAATAGTTGGTTAGTGATTATGTAATAGACGTACACGTTTACTCATTAAAGCAGAAAGAGTCGTGATCTGAGTTTTGATCAAAAAACTTGATGCTGTTTTGGGCCTGATTTTCCAACATTACCAACGGATTAACAGTGGGAACCACGTTCATCGTCATATTTCCAAAGGATCCCTCCGTCTGTAAAAGTCTTCTGTTTTGTGGTATAATGCACGGTTCGAATGTAAATTAATATAGATTTGATCACGTTCAATTCAAGCTCAGTTATGAGTTAACTCGACTCTGACTTTACCTAGTTCGATATCAAGTTTGAACACAAATAATGATACAAGTGGTGTTTTGAGTTTATAAGGTCTTAGAATTGAAATTTTGTTAAGTTTTCAATCTCTAGGCATGTGTTAACAATGATGTCTAAGCAGTTTGATTTATTAAACTTACTTCTCGTTTATATTTTTGAACTTTCTAATCTATTGGTCGAGTTCTAACCGGCAAACACATTCCATCGCTAGGTTTTAAAAGATTTATGAATGTCACATTTGCGGCCAATATTTTGCGGCAAATACTTTACGCACGAATGTCACATTTGTGGCCAATATTTCGTGGCAAATACTTTATGCAAATCTCCTTGTAAATTTTTTGACAGACTGTAACAGTTAAAAGTCAGTTGCAAAATTTGCAACGTAATAATTAGGGGTGTTCATCGAATCGAATATCGAATTTTCAAATTGCTAGAATCGAATTTTTTGAATAAATTATTTTATTGCTTGAATTCGAATTCGGTTAAGAACCAGTCAATTTGAATAAATTCATTTTGATCAAATTCTAGTTAAAATATGTAATAAATTCCTTAAGTTATGGGGTTTGTAACGGGTTTGGTAGTAGGCTACTTAATATTTAGAATAAATTTAGAGATTGATTTATACCATGAAAATTTTAAAAAAATAATAGAAAACAAAGGAAAGACATGAAATTTTTTTATCAGTCTTGTTGAAATTGCGAAAGTATTTATCATGGATTATGTAAATAAGCTAGTGAAGAAAATAAAATGGAAAGAGTGTTGACATTCAATGACCTTCATGTCACAAACATATACCACATAAAACATCATGGCCATTATTATTTATTTAAAACATCAACATTACTACATTAGCGATTCAAAGTAACTAAACAAAGTCATGGATCAAATTATTCAAACCAAGTAACACAATACACAAACTCTTGATCCAACATGATCAGTCGATAACTCGATATATATGCTCTAATCAATGATGAACTGATGGGATGACGGAGTAACCCTTTCGACCAAACACCTTCTTCTCACCAACAACATCCATAGGTGCCATGGCGGGTACGGCATCTGATGCAAAACCATTCTCACCAATGCAACATCTAATCACATGACCTTCACAACACGCAATGCCATCAACCTCCACCGTCGTCGTCCCCAAAAAATAAAAGCATAGACAGATTAGGACCGCCCCGGTTTGCTTGCTACCGACAACCATGTTAGATCTTCTTATTGATCTTTAGTATTTGCACACTTTGTGTGACAACTGGCACGAAACCGGTAATTTCCGTACACTTTAACTATTAGTTAATGACTGCAATTATGTGCTTAAATGTCAACATTGACTGATTTCATGCTAAACAAGTGAATTCATGCACGTTGTATACTACAAAATATTGCTTTAGGCATAAACGAGAGCGTTGCGTCAGTAATACTAGTAAACTCACCGGTAAGACACTCTGTATCAACAGAACAGCAGAAAGTAGTCAGACGTTAAAATTGGAGCCTAGGTGTAGGTCCAACAACAAGAATACATTAAAACCCAAAAGTACATACAAGGGTTTACATATATACCATCCGGAAGCAAAAATAAGCACTAAAAAGCACCCGAAACGCACTTTAAGTGCAGAATTTTAACAAATTCAGCTCTAATTAGCTTTTAACAACATAAATATTATGCAGAAATTTCGTTTTATTATCCAGAATACTTCCCCAAGTGTTGGGAATTGAAAGGGGTACAAAAGATACTTAAAAGACACTAAAAAGTGTAAATTAGCACTTTAACGAATCGGTATCTAACCGAACAACCGGACTTTACCCGGAACATAAAAATTTTGCCAAGTACATTGTTTATACTTTTCTGAGCTAGTTAGGGTCCCCGAATACCCTAACACCCTTTATATTACACTACACACTAATAACCTACTTAACATCCTAACTAAACATAACTAGAATCCAACTAACCATTGCAACCCAACCATAACCCCCCCCCCTCCATGGGACGGTCACCATAGGGTGACTGTAATACCTCGAAAATTTGTGTTAAATAAAATAACGACACGTGTCATGTAAGACAAAAGTGTTATAAACCCGGATCTAGTTAAAGATGTAAGGCAGGATTTAAACGTGTCGTCATGTTAATTTATACCTCTGAACGACCTCATTATGAATCCCAAGACCCTAATATGAATAATAAACATCTGGTGTACCTTCAAATCCGGTGATTTCTAGTAATAATTGATTCGTAATTTCAAGAGTGGAATCCAATGAAGAAATGCACAACAAACCTTCGTTTATGGTTTTCGTTAAAGTCCAAGGCAACTTTATATCATATCATGGTGGTGTAAACTGTTCATGACCCAAACATGAGGCCCCATACTGAAAATAATGGTCCAAAATCGTAATACATTAGTTACCCGTTCGTAAGCTTGAAAGGCCAACAATTTTTGTCTTCTGGAACAGACTTACGGACCGTAAGGGTCAAGCCTTACGGTCCGTAAGGCATGCACAGCAACAGAAAAACGGGACAGTTCCTGTTTTGAGCATGTAACCGCCTTAGAAAGATATTTTCCACTTCCATGAGCGTCCCCTACTGATTTTTAGGCTTAGGGGCACTTGTAAATGATCTGGGAACAATGCTAGACTTGGTTGTCATGATCACAAACCCTCAAATTCACTATAAAAGGGCCTTATGTTGCAACATTGTGATCACACCTTCCATCTGCAATTGTGGAGCTTCCTGGAGCATAAGAGTAGACCCAATTCATCCCTAGTCGTGCATTAGACTTTGGTAAGTACCCTTGACCTTCCTTAATCGAGTTTGCTTAGTTATTAGCTTAAAAGTCAAACCGTCGTATTTAACGTTTGACTTAGCGATTAATCATTAATGGTCCAGTGATTTGTCGAATTGAAAGTTGTTATAAGTTGGTAATTATGTGGGCAATAAACCCTTAAGAGGGCACCCTCTGATTCCCGCTCTAACTAGATCAAATGTCGGGTCAAAGTTGTTTATAAAAAGTCAACAGAACCTTAATTTTCGGATTAACGCATAATTAGCAATGCTGAAGGTGTGTAACCTAGTTTATCACTCATATAACTTAGTAATAAGTGTAAGAACATGTCTAAGCATGTTCGACCCGACAATTTTCTGTTTAGACCCGGTTCGAAACCGAAAGTCGCAAAACTTTGACTTTTGCTTTGACTTCAGTTCTGACCCGATTTAGTATGATTTGGAAATGCCTTAGAGCTTCCTTAGGACCAGGCTACATGATAGTATAACCCTCTGTGATTATACACCTTGGTTTATTAGCTATCCAATTAATATGCACGATTTCGTTAATTGCTTAAATGTTGACCAATATGCCTTTTGACCATAAAACGAGATTTTGGATATGTGAAAGGACAATAATCTTTATTACTGATTTATAAACATGTCCCTAAAATTTCACATCAGTTGGAGGTCTAGATTAGGAGTTATGCTCAATGACGTAATTAGAACGCTTTTTAGTAATTTAACGGCGTCATTAGCATAAAGCCTATCTAAACCCAATTTTTGACACCAAATCTTTTATCCACTGATGTAATATAATATTTTAACCTGCTCATAACCTAAGGTTATGGCATTAATTCGGTAAATACCGAATATACCCTTTTTGGTTATAAAATGAGTTCTACAAAGTATTTTGACGCCAATCCAGTTGCTACTGATTTTATTTAATAAATGAAGTATTTTGAACTTAGTAACTTGTCCAGAAAACTCAGATTTCCGGTTTAACCCGGAAATCGCTTAAAATGGCTTTTTAAGCGTATTAAACACATAGTTTATGTTTAAAACCATTTTTGTCATACAAGACTTATCACAACTGATATGACCTATTAAAATAATTTATTTTACTGATGTATTCAGACCCGAATCTCAGAATTATAAAATAACCTCTTTTATAATCTTTAAAATGACCAAAATACCCCTACGGGGCTTAAATTGAGATTAAACTCGTTTTGGGCATAATAGAAGATATCCTACTGATATCACAACATATTTAAGGAATATTAACTTAGGAAACCTGTATATGACTCTCATGGTTACCCGTTACGCTTATGGCGCGTTCGGTTCGGTTTATGTAACTAGTTTGCATAAATTAGCCGAGACGGGTCAAACCTTGTCGTTTTTATCTCAAAAATCCAGAACGTGGTTAGATTACCCATATTATACAAGTCTTCAAACTTGTCGGGTCTAAACCACATTCTATTCCGGTCTTCGCTTAATCGTGCGTTCGAACCGTATCTTTGTTAAAACTAACCGGTCAAAGTTTAGGCTTAATTAAAGACCCGTTAGGATTCTAATAGGTTATTATAAACCTTCGTTCCAGAATAGGATTCCCGGTAAAAGCTACACGCACTTGCTTATTGTGATTATTACTTTGCAAAGGTAAATACTTTTAACTTATTTTCCCTTATACGGGCTTGGGGTACGGTATATAAAATACTGCTTGGTCCGGCATTGAATCTTTAATCGAATAGAGGTTAAATCATTGATATGCCTGTTTTGAAATGTTTTGTTTGCTTAAAGCCTTTGGGGGGTTAATGACCATGTCCCGGATATCCTTGGCATCATCTTACGAGATGGCCACGACCTGAGCACGGGGTGTAGGCGTACACCCGTCAGTGCATAAATAATTAATGTGGTGTGTCTATTGATCTTTAACCCGGTCTACGGATCGGGCTACTGAACGCATAAGGAACATGTAAATCTTTTACAAGTATTATATTTAAATAATTATCCCAAGTTATAAAAAAGTTTGTGCCACGTGCATTCAAATCAATTTTATTAAACTTTTCAAAATAAGTCGGTTGAATGTATTTACCAGTGTAAACTGACGTATTTTCCCAAAAAGGTTAAGTGCAGGTACTATGCAAACTAGGCTGGCTTTCTCCTAGCATCCACAATAAGTCTCGCAAGCTTGGATGTCAAAACTGTTGAACAATGTTTCCTATTTATTTTTGATCCACCTGTGGATTAATTTCGACTGTTGTGATACTTGATATTACAATTATATTCGGTTGAAATATATCTATCTTTTGCTTCCGCTGTGCATATTAAATATTGTGTTGTTTGACTGTAATGTTACCAACCACGTCACGATACTCCCCCACCGGGCCCACCGGTCAAATGTGGAAATATCGGGGTGTGACAGGTTGGTATCAGAGCCAACGCTGAGTGAATTAAACACTAGCCTTTTGTGTTTAATCTCAGTTACACAATTGCACATTCCTAAAATTTCGAGTCTAGACAAATAACATAGGACAAATTCTGTTTTGTTTCATTTTTGTCTTTTATTTTATATATATTCTTGTTGTTATCTTTGTTTATATTGACAGGTTTAACAATGCCGCCAAGATTCAGAAGAGGAGGAAGAGGCAAGGGGCCAATCACCGCTCCTAACGATCACAAGGCCGGGCCTTCTCACCGGCGAACTCCTTCCACTACAATGAGTGCCGATCTGCAAGGAAACAGGAGGAATCTTTTTTAGCCCGCTAGACGGCCTGTTTCACACAGTTCAACGCCTCCTTATCATAACTCCTATGGGCCACAGTCAGAAAACGAGCCCGATAACCCACAACCTTCATATATACCTCTCCAGCGATCCCTTTCGCACAATTCCTTTGGCAACCCCACTCTTGTCTTTCAGGGCCGGTTCAACCCGGCAAACTATATCCAAGAACTAGTGGGTTTTAACCCATTGGGACCAGAGGACCACTTCTCAGAAGACAATGCGATGGATATGGACGAGGACACGGATCCCGTCGAACCTGCAAGCGGTACCCCCAACCATCCCATCGAGATCTCTGATGGATCTTCTTTCCACGGATCACCCTACGGTGGTCCAGACAGTTTTCAAGCGAGGTTTAACCAACATGAATGGTACTTCACACCTTCTCACCATTCATCACCTCACCAGCAGCAGCAGCAGCAGGATCCCTCTGGGGATTCACGATTCGTGGCAGTCACGCCACCGCCTCCACCGCCGATGGGTTTTGATAACCCGATTCCTGCATACACCGGTTCAATGGCGTACAATCCGTTCGAGCAACCGGCTCATACTCATTATAACTATGCTGAAGCCGACCCGTACCTGGTCGCGGCGAACTACAACGCCCTACACCCGGAAGGACCGTATGGAGCTCCTTGGGGAGTGGGATATCCAACTCATGGATATCAAGTACCTGCTCGACCACCGATTCGACAGCAGTCGCAGCCACCACGATTCTCCCCACCAGAACAGGAGGAAATCCTCCAAAGACTAAGTCGGGTGGAGCATGAGTTTCAGGAAGAACGCAGGAACAACATGGGATTCCTCAAAGGCCTGGCAAGCTTGCTAACGGGGAAGAAGAAGAGGGATCATTAAATCCCTATATGTATTGTTGTATTTCCTATTGTAATCAAGTCCCTGCGTGGGCATGTATCTGTGTATTTAGTCCCTGTGTGGACTTGTCTTTTAGTCCCTGCGTGGACATCTATTCTAGTATTTGGTCCCTGCGTGGACTTGTTTTATCGGTTTAGCCCCTGCGTGGGCAAATTGTTTCTGTTAAAAGTCTCGTTTAGGGCAATGTGTAATCCTCTTTATAATTAATGGAATGTTAAGTTTATAAATTTCATTTTTGTCATTATATGCATAAATATATTATACATGAAATAAATGAATCAAAAATCATTCCTTTTATAAATAATCTGCCTATTTAATATTAAATAAGAATCTTAAAGGTATAACCTAGCCAACATGTCATTATAAGACTCAGCCAAGATGGTAAGACCTGTTTAAAAAATTCGGATCCCTGTTAACATCTGAAAACATGTTAACGCTCCTGGCAGACGTGATTCGTTAAAAATCACACGTCATTCTTATATAAGGATTCTTCAAAAGATTCCTAAACCTAATTAAATGATCTATAAATCATGGGTTTAAATCATCAATTAAGATGATCATATGTTGACCATACATTGGTAATATAGTGCCTACGGGCCATACTCATTGTCATATAAGACAAAAGGCAGTAGTAGTCTACGACTCCCTGTCAGAAAAAGGTAAAGAACTATATTCAAACCTTCATGCCTTGATTCTCTGAAATCATGGCTTATTATTTAAAATGTCCCTGTGACTAGGCCTTTTGTGCTAATAATACTGTTATTATTTGATAATTAGGATAGATTATAATAAAATCCTAAATAAACGTGAGTAACAAATTAACCAAATGTGGTCTATGTTTACCATGGTTAATGAATTGCCATAAAAGACAATTCCATAATAAACTCCCAAATAAATTATTGTCGATATCTTATGTAACAGTTCAAGATACATGGCGGACTCTGATGAAATCAATAGTCGGCCAAAGGAGAATAATGACACCACCAGATTCAATGTGTCTGGTGCTGAACTCCAAACATTAATCGACAATGCTGTTACGAGAGCCTTGGATAGGCAGTATAGTGAAACAAGTGGTACTCGGAGCAGAGCCCAATCAGTACCCCATTCAAAGCCTAAGACTCATTCTGAGGCTCACAGCAAGCCACCCTCCAAGAAGGAAGAACCCAAGAAAGACGATGACGATCGTCACTCTTCAAACCAGCAAAGTGTCCCATCTCAAAGGATCGTGCTGAATCAAGGACCCCGTGATAAGGGTTGCTCCTACAAATACTTTGTGTCATGCAAACCCAGGGATTTCACTGGGGAAAAAGGGGCTATAGACTGCATGACATGGCTGGATGAGATGGACACCGTGGTTGATATCAGCGGGTGCTCTGATAGAGATGTGGTAAAGTTTGTGTCTCAATCGTTCAAAGGTGAGGCCTTAGCCTGGTGGAGATCGTTGATTCAAGCTACTGGGAAGATTCCACTGTACAACATGACTTGGGATCAGTTTGTGGCATTGATCAGGGAAAACTACTGTCCTCAACATGAGGTTGAAAAGATTGAGTCGGATTTTCTGTCATTGGTTATGAAGAATCTGGATTGCCAAGCTTACCTTACGAGCTTTAATACAATGTCAAGGTTGGTTCCTTATCTGGTGACCCCGAAACCCAAAAGAATAGCTCGTTTCATTGGGGGTTTAGCCCCAGAAATTAAGGCAAGCGTGAAGGCCTCTCGGCCAGCTACTTTCAGATCTGTAGCTGATATATCCTTGTCCCTCACACTGGACGCGGTCAGACAGAGATCGCTGAGGAACACGGATGCCGAGAAAAGGAAGCGTGAATATGACAATTCACGAAGGTCAGATAAGAAGCACAGGGGAAACAACGACCACAAGAAAGGGTCTGGTTCTAAGAAGGATGGGCATCAATCTGGAGATAAGCCCAAGTGTAAGACTTGTCAGAAGCACCACTTTGGGAGGTGCAGACTTGAGTCGAAATCCCAGTCTCAGCTGAGGCCATGTGGGATTTGCAAATATTCGGAACATAAGACCCTAGAGTGCAAGAAACTGAAGGACGCAACGTGCTACAGTTGCAACGAAAAAGGGCACATTAAGACAAATTGCCCAAAATATGCAAAGAAAGCTGATGAAGGAAAGAAGACCAATGCTAGGGTCCTTAGAATGGATGCAAAGGAAGCTGTGCAGGACGACAATGTGATCACAGGTACCTTCCTTATAAATGATGTCTATGCAAGAGTACTTTTTGATTCAGGCGCTGATAAGTCCTTCGTAGATAATAAGTTTTGTGAATTGTTGAAATTGCCTGTTAAAACTTTAAGTGTGGAATATGAAGTGGAATTAGCTGATGGAACCATAGAGACCGCCTCAACTGTGTTAGATGGATGCGTTATATCCATTAAGAACCACTCTTTTCCTTTGTCCCTACTTCCCTTTAAGTTAGCCGGTTTTGACATAGTTTTGGGTAAGGACTGGTTATCTCATAACCAGGCCCAGATTGTCTACAATAAGAAGCAAGTGGTGATCAAGACTCCGTCTGGTGAATCACTTACCATTCAGGGAGATACCCAGTATGGACTGCCTGAGCAAGTGACTATGCTCAAGGCCTCTAAGTGCTTGAAGAAGGGTTGTGTCATCTACATGGCACAAATGACTATTGACGAGCCGAAACCTAAGATGGAAGACATCCCCGTCATTTCTGAATACCCTGAAGTTTTTCCTGAAGAACTACCTGGTTTACCACCAGATAGGCAAGTGGAATTCAGAATTGACATCATCCCTGGAGCAGCACCAGTAGCAAGGGCGCCTTATAGGTTGGCACCAACAGAGATGAAGGAATTGAGAACGCAACTAGATGAATTGCTAGCCAAGGGTTTCATTAGGCCTAGTTCGTCTCCTTAGGGAGCACCGATCTTATTTGTCAAGAAGAAGGATGGATCGATGCGCCTGTGCATCGATTACCGTGAACTTAATAAGGCCACTATCAAGAATAGGTACCCGTTGCCCAGGATCGACGATCTGTTCGATCAGCTTCAAGGGGCAAGTTACTTCTCCAAGATCGATCTGAGGTCAGGCTATCATCAATTGAAGGTTAAAGATGAAGATGTACACAAGACTGCATTTAGGACTCGTTATGGTAATTACGAGTTCCTAGTGATGCCTTTTGGGCTCACTAATGCACCTGCCGCATTCATGGATCTCATGAATCGCGTCTGCAAGCCCTACTTGGACAAATTTGTCATTGTCTTCATTGTCGGCATCCTCATCTACTCGAAGAACCAAACTGATCATGAGAAGCATCTTCGATGTATTCTTTCTCTACTTCAGCAGGAGAAGCTCTATGCCAAATTCTCTAAATGTGAATTTTGGCTTCGTGAAGTCCAATTTCTTGGACATGTGGTTAGCGAACGCGGAATCCAAGTAGATCCCGCTAAGGTTGAAGCTATCATGAATTGGCAAGAGCCGAAGACGCCCACAGAAATTCGCAGTTTCTTGGGATTGGCAGGATATTATAGGCGATTTATTGAAATTTTTTCAAGGATTGCTGCACCCCTAACTTCTTTGACTAGGAAGAAAATAAAGTTCGATTGGGGCCCTAAGCAGTAAGAATCCTTTGATATCCTTAAGCAGAAGCTAAGCAATGCACCTGTGTTGACATGGCCTGATGGAATAGATGAGTTTGTGGTATACTGTGATGCATCACACACAGGGATGGGATGTGTGCTTATGCAGAAAGGAAAGGTTATTGCCTATGCTTCACGACAGTTAAAGGTGCATGAAAAGAATTACACCACCCATGACTTGGAGTTGGGTGCCGTTGTATTTGCACTAAAGCTATGGAGGCACTATTTATATGGTATCAAGTGTGTGATCTATTCTGATCACAAGAGCCTCCAACACCTGTTTAACCAAAAGGATTTAAACATGAGGCAACGACGTTGGATGGAAACCTTAAATGATTATGATTGTGAGATAAGATACCATCCTGGCAAGGTGAATGTAGTCGCAGATGCCTTGAGTAGAAAGGAAAGGGTGAAGCCCATCCGAATCAATGCCAAGAGCATTGAGATAAAGAACAGTTTGAATGAAAGGTTGTTAGCTGCACAGAAGGAAGCTGTGTTGGAAGCTAACTATCCAAATGAAAAGCTAGGAGTGACTGAAGAACAGTTATCCTATGGCAAGGATGGAATTTTAAGGTTAAATGGAAGAATATGGGTTCCAATTTATGGGGGACTTCGAGATGTTATCCTCCAGGAGGCCCACAGTTCTAAATACTCCGTTCATCCTGGAGCTGATAAGATGTACTAGGATCTAAAGGCAAACTATTGGTGGATAGGCTTGAAGAAGTCTGTAGTTGCCTATGTAGCTAAAGGCTTGACGTGTTCGCAAGTCAAAGCAGAACATCAAAAGCCGTCAGGTTTGCTACAACAGCCTGAACTTCCCACATGGAAGTGGGAAATAGTAACAATGGATTTCATCACCAAGTTGCCGAAGACAAGGAAAGGAAATGATACGATATGGGTAATAGTAGATAGACTGACTAAGTCAGCACATTTCCTACCCATTAAGGAGACCTATAGCTCCGACATGTTAGCCCAATTAACGTAGATAAGATTGTAGCTTTACATGGCGTACCTGTGTCTATTATCTCTGACAGAGATACTAGATACACGTCACATTTTTGGAAGAGTTTCCAACAATCTCTGGGCACGCGCTTAAATTTTAGTACGGCTTACCATCCTCAGACGGACGGCCAGAGTGAGCGTACAATCCAAACTTTGGAAGACATGCTTCGTGCATGTGTGATTGACTTAGGTGGTAGTTGGGATAACCACCTGCCGTTAATCGAGTTCTCATATAACAATAGCTACCATTCGAGCATTAAAGCTGCGCCTTTCGAGGCCTTGTATGGTAGAAAGTGCAGAACTCCCGTTTGTTGGGCGGAAGTTGGAGATGTCCAACTATCAGGACCTGAAATAGTCTTTGAAACGACGGATAAGATTGTCCAGATTCGTGACCGCCTGAAAGCTGCCAGGGATAGGCAGAAAAGCTACGCAGACCTAAAGCGTAAACCTCTGAAATTCGAGGTAGGTGATAAAGTGTTGCTTAAAGTATCACCCTGGAAGGGAGTGATGCGATTTGGTAAGAAAGGTAAGTTAAGCCCGAGATACATAGGACCATTCGAAGTCATCGAATGTGTCGGATCAGTTGCTTATAAGTTAAAATTACCTGAAGAGCTCAGTGGTATTCATAATGTATTCAACATCTGCAATCTGAAGAAGTGTTTCGCTGATGAATCACTAGTCATACCACATACAGATGTGCACATAGAAGAGAGCTTGAAGTTTGTTGAAAAACCTGTGTCGACCGAGGATCGACAGGTTAAGAAGCTTCGAAGGAAGCATGTACCGATCATAAAGGTTAAATGGGATGCCCGTAGAGGTCCCGAATACACATGGGAGGTTGAGTCCACAATGAAAGAAAAATACCCTCATTTATTTCAGTAAATCGCGAGGTCGAGATTTCTTTTAAGGGGGTGAGGATGTAACACCTCGAAAATTTGTGTTAAATAAAATAACGGCACGTGTCATGTAAGACAAAAGTGTTATAAACCCGGATCTAGTTAAAGATGTAAGGCAGGATTTAAACGTGTCGTCATGTTAATTTATACCTCTGAACGACCTCATTATGAATCCCAAGACCCTAATATGAATAATAAACATCTTGTGTACCTTCAAATCCGGTGATTTCTAGTAATAATTGATTCGTAATTTCAAAAGTGGAATCCTACGAAGAAATGCACAACAAACCTTCGTTTATGGTTTTCGTTAAAGTCCAAGGCAACTTTATATCATATCATGGTGGTGTAAACTGTTCATGACCCAAACATGAGGCCCCATACTGAAAATAATGGTCCAAAATCGTAATACATTAGTTACCCGTTCGTAAGCTTGAAAGGCCAACAATTTTTGTCTTCTGGAACAGGCTTACGGACCGTAAGGGTCAAGCCTTACGGTCCGTAAGGCATGCACAGCAACAGAAAAACGGGACAGTTCCTGTTTTGAGCATGTAACCGCCTTAGAAAGATATTTTCCACTTCCATGCACGTCCCCTACAGATTTTTAGGCTTAGGGGCACTTGTAAATGATCTGGGAACAATGCTAGACTTGGTTGTCATGATCACAAACCCTCAAATTCACTATAAAAGGGCCTTATGTTGCAACATTGTGATCACACCTTCCATCTGCAATTGTGGAGCTTCCTGGAGCATAAGAGCTGACCCAAGTCATCCCTAGTCGTGCATTAGACTTTGGTAAGTACCCTTGACCTTCCTTAATCGAGTTTGCTTAGTTATTAGCTTAAAAGTCAAACCGTCGTAATTAACATTTGACTAAGGCGATTAATCATTAATGGTCCAGTGATTTGTCGAATTGAAAGTTGTTATAAGTTGGTAATTATGTGGGCAATAAACCCTTAAGAGGGCACCCTCTGATTCCCGCTCTAACTAGATCAAATGTCGGGTCAAAGTTGTTTATAAAAAGTCAACAGAACCTTAATTTTTGGATTAACGCATAATTAGCAATGCTGAAGGTGCGTAACCTATTTTATCACTCATATAACTTAGTAATAAGTGTAAGAACATGTCTAAGCATGTTCGACCCTACAATTTTCTGTTTAGACCCGGTTCGGAACCGAAAGTCGCAAAACTTTGACTTTTGCTTTGACTTCAGTTCTGACCCGATTTAGTATGATTTGGAAATGCCTTAGAGCTTCCTTAGGACCAGGCTACATGATAGTATAACCCTCTGTGATTATACACCTTGGTTCATTAGCTATCCAATTAATATGCACGATTCCGTTAATTGCTTAAATGTTGACCAATATGCCTTTTGACCATAAAACGAGAATTTTGGATATGTGAAAGGACAATAATCTTTATTACTGATTTATAAACATGTCCCTAAAATTTCACATCAGTTGGAGGTCTAGATTAGGAGTTATGCTCAATGACGTAATTAGAACGCTTTTTAGTAATTTAACGGCGTCATTAGCATAAAGCCTATCTAAACCCAATTTTTGACACCAAATCTTTTACCCACTGATGTAATATAATATTTTGAGATTTTTAAAGATTTTTAATTAATTTTAACCTGCTTATAACCTAAGGTTATGGCATTAATTCGGTAAATACCGAATATACCCTTTTTGGTTATAAAATGAGTTCTACAAAGTATTTTGACACCAATCCAGTTGCTACTGATTTTATTTAATAAATGAAGTATTTTGAACTTTATAACCTCTCCAGAAAACTCAGATTTCCGGTTTAACCCGGAAATCGCTTAAAATGGCTTTTTAAGCGTATTAAACACGTAGTTTATGTTTAAAACCATTTTTGTCATACAAGACTTATCACAACTGATATGACCTATTAAAATAAGTTATTTTACTGATGTATTCAGACTCGAATCTCAGAATTATAAAATAACCTCTTTTATAATCTTTAAAATGACCAAAATACCCCTACGGGGCTTAAATTGAGATTAAACTCGTTTTAGGCATAATGGAAGATATCCTACTGATATCACAACATATTTAAGGCATATTAACTTAGAAAACCTGTATATGACTCTCATGGTTACCCGTTACGCTTATGGCGCGTTCGGTTCGGTTTATGTAACTAGTTTGCATAAATTAGCCGAGACGGGTCAAACCTTGTCATTTTTATCTCAAAAATCCAGAACGTGGTTAGATTACCCATATTATACAAGTCTTCAAACTTGTCGGGTCTAAACCATATTCTATTCCGGTCTTCGCTTAATCGTGCGTTCGAACCGTATCTTTGTTAAAACTAACCGGTCTAAGTTTAGGCTTAATTAAAGACCCGTTAGGATTCTAATAGGTTATTATAAACCTTCGTTCCAGAATAGGAGACCCGGTAAAAGCTACACGCACTTGCTTATTGTGATTATTACTTTGCAAAGGTAAATACTTTTAACTTATTTTCCCTTATACGGGCTTGGGGTACGGTATATAAAATACCGCTTGGTCCGGCATTGAATCTTTACTCGAATAGAGGTTAAATCATTGATATGCCTGTTTTGAAATGTTTTGTTTGCTTAAAGCCTTTGGGGGGTTAATGACCATGTCCCGGATATCCTTGGCATCATCTTACGAGATGGCCACGACCTGAGCACGGGGTGAGGCGTACACCCGTCAGTGCATAAATAATTAATGTGGTGTGTCTATTGATCTTTAACCCGGTCTACGGATCGGGCTACTGAATGCATAAGGAACATGTAAATCTTTTACAAGTATTATATTTAAATAATTATCCCAAGTTATAAAAAAGTTTGTGCCACGTGCATTCAAATCAATTTTATTAAACTTTTCAAAATGAGTCGGTGGAATGTATTTACCAGTGTAAACTGACGTATTTTCCCAAAAAGATTAAGTGCAGGTACTACGCGAACTAGGCTGGCTTTCTCCTAGCGTCCACAATAAGTCTCGCAAGCTTGGATGTCAAAACTGTTGAACAATGTTTCCTATTTATTTTTGATCCACCTGTGGATTAATTTTGACTGTTGTGATACTTGATATTACAATTATATTCGGTTGAAATATATCTATCTTTTGCTTCCGCTGTGCATATTAAATATTGTGTTATTTGACTGTAATGTTACCAACCACGTCACGATACTCCCCCACCGGGCCCACCGGTCAAATGTCGAAATATCGGGGTGTGACAGGGTGACCCACCCCTTGCCATATCTTGATTATTTTAATCATTCTTGTCTAATATCTAACCTACATATTACACAATGGGTTTAGTGAAAAATAGATTATAAGTATGCTTAAGGGACAAGAACTTTCATTCACAAATCACACACCAAATTGCTCTCTTCTTTCCCCCTTCCTTTGTGTTCGGCCAAATCACAAGTCTTAATCTAGCAATATTACATACATACAAAGGTGCAAGGTGACATAAAAGGAGGCTCGGTGCTCTCGGGAACTCAAGGACCTCTCTAGATTTCTTTTATCCACCTTGTTTACGTCTTGTTTCTTCCCTAGCCTCGAGCTAGTAGTAAGTGCCTCTAAACACCATCTTGTTCTTGTTTAAAGTGGTTAATAAGTGATTTAACGGTTAAAAATCAAGAACACACAAGATCATAATTTAAAGTCTTGAAAGTAAGATGAATATGTTGGATAAAAAGAACTAGTTGTGTAAATCTTGTGAAACTTGTCTAGTTATGATTATTTGATGTTGTTTGTTACTAAAAGTGGGATGGATCATCATCTAACCATACTAGATCATGTACAAGAACATGAACTAGTAGTGTGTTAGTGTAAAAATTATAAAAGATGGTGAATCCTTCCACTCATGAAACATGAACTTGTGTAAATATAATTTTTCTTGTAAAATAAGATTCTAAACTAGTAGATCTAAAGATCTACAAGTGGTTTTTCGGAAGAACCAAGTGAAAGATGCAAGTCTTGTTAAAACCCGGATATTTTATGAACTAGAAGTATTTTTGGCAAATAAACAAATGTGTAAACACTTGTGTAACAAGAAAATTTAACAATGAAATGTTTTGTAAATCTTGACTAGAAGTTGTGAAACTTCATGTTCTTTAAAAATAAAGTTTTTAAGAAACTAATTTTATTTTTAAAGATAACAAAACTTACTAAATCCGCTAGTGATTTACTACATATTTTTACAAACTTTCAAGTTCATAAGTTTGTGATATATGCTTGTTTTGACAAATTTGACAAATAAAGATTGTGTTGTTAATGTTGTTGATGATTTTAAAGAAAATAAACACTTGTTTTGAAAACATGGGAAACCTCCATTTTTAGGGGAAACTCTGTCAAAATTTTTATAAATTTTGACCCTTAGAAAAATATAAGTTTTTGAGAAACTTATTCCCTAAAAATGTATCTAAAAATATTACCAAGGTTTCCCTAATGTTTGGTGATAAGAAATGATGATTTCTTCAAGATTATAATTTATGTTAAGTATGTATATTTTTGAGGGAAAAATATATATTATTTGATCACCAACTTTTGTGCTAAGTGTATATAGTATGTGTTATACGTGCTAGTGTATTAAGACTTAAAAATACACTAAATACTCATGAGAAGTATAAACACAAAAATACACATACAACATACAAGATACATAATTCGGGTGCAAAGTGCAAAACACGAGATACTTATATTAATTTTTGAGAAAATACTATAAGTAAGATACTTAGTTAAAAATATAAAATATTTTTAACACAACAATACAAACATAAAAGAGAGTGACTGTACTTGTGCGGCGCAAGTCTAGTGACTAACGTTAAGAAAACGCGTATAGGTCACGACGTTAATTAAGCAAATCCGGTGAAGTTTACGACGCAAGGAACGCAAAGTTGTGAGTTCATGCTCCCCCTTTTCATTTAACTGTTTTCAGTTTTATAACTTCGGGGGTGAAATACATGTTACAAATATTACTATGTTTACAAATGGTATGATAACAAGAAGCACACTTGGTGAGAACGAGTACCTAGTGTGACGAGATATAAGAATACATGAAGCGCACTTGGTGAGGACGAGTACCAAGTATGATGCGTTATGAGAAATGATACGAGAAATCGTGTCACGAATAGGGTACATAAGCACCATTAATCAACAATATACCTAGACCGCAGAACAAAAGGTTAGATCTAACGGGTGCCGAGCAGCCACACTCTCGGTGAGGGCGAGTATCGAGTAGTGCTTTTGTGTCTCAGAATATGCCAACTAGAAAAATGCCTAAGGTTTGGTGACTTCCTATGTCGTGTCACATGTTAATGGCTTTGCAACCCATTAACAATCCTGATACTTACAGGAATACTTTATTTACATCAAATTCATACTATACTAAAACTTGAATTATACTTGAGTACGTGGGGTACTCAAGAAAACGGGAATTATACTTGAGTACGTGGGGTACTCAAGAAAAACTTGAATTATACATGAGTATGTGGTGTACACATGGATACTTGACTTATATATGAAAACTTGATTTATACATGACACAAACTATGTTTTCATACTAGGTATACAAACGTGAAATACAAAAACTGCATGAATTCACACCAACATTATGTTGACGTTTTTTTTCCAAAACTCGCATGTATTTCAGGTAACTAGGATGGATGTGCGCGTGGTCTTACTCATGCTCGTGGATGTCGCTTTGTTTATCTTTAAATAAAGTTGTGACTTTTAAGACAATATGTTATCTCGTGTTGTAAACACTTGACGTATGTTTTCAGTAATGTAATGTTTGAAGTTATTTTTGAGCATGTAGTATGTTTACATTTCGTATGCAATGAGAACATTTCATGATCACACCTCGTGCTTCCGCCGCAAAAAGGGGTGTGACAGATTGGTATCAGAGCTGCGATTGTAGTGAACCAGGATTCCTTCTCGCGTCTAGTCTACAATCTCTAGGATCCTTTCACGAAAACAATTTTCAAAGAGTTTCATTGCATAAAACGTCCCGCGACATCCACTACCTGAAACTGTTTACATGAGTCTAGAAAAGACACTATGAGACTTAGGGTGCACGAGAGTAGCACTCGTCTGTGATTGAGAGTTAATTGCAATTATGTGTGATAATTAGCATATACTAGAAGTAGGATGTCACAAGTATACGTGACTTTATCTGAAAGAGATGGCCCATCTGAAGGAAGAAATACGAGGATGAAACGAACTGTGCGGACTGTGCAAGGAGTTACGTAATTATGGATGCATACATAATTATGGAATTCAGTGCACAGAAACCACAGCAAGTCTTGTCACGTATAGATTCCCTCAGTGCAAGCCTACTAAGTACTCTGCTAGAGTGATAATTGTTTGATGTCATTTATGTGGTATATACCTGTGAATATATATACTACTACCGTCTAGTATGACGATATCAAACAAATACCTAGTCCTGCTGTGTTGTGTTCTGATAGAACATGGCGCCCAGGAAAGCTGTGAATGCTCGCAATGATAATCAACCTCCTCCTCCCCCACTGCCAAGAATTGCCGAAGAGCTGGAAGCTCTACTGGAAGAAAGGATCTCCGCTGCTATCGCCCATTACGAGGCGAACCGTACTACAGACAGTGGCGGCCCAAGCAACGCTAGACGTAATGGGAACGGAGATTCATCTGGAGGCAACGCAGCTCAAGGCTGCACTTTCAAGCAGTTTCTCGACTGCAAGCCGATGAACTACGACGGCACAGGAGGTGCAGTAGCATTTGTACGCTGGACGGAGAAGACTGAAGCTACTATCCGCATGAGCAAGTGTACCACGGATCAGCAAGTCACTTTTGCTACTGGATTGTTTGTCGATGAAGCTCTGACTTGGTGGAACTTGCAAACCCAAACTTTGGGTGACGATGTCGCTTATGGCCTAACTTGGGATGAACTGAAGGAAAGAATGAGAGAGAAGTACTGCTCTCGTGCTGAACTCCAAAGACTGGAAACGGAGTTCTGGCACTTGACTATGGAAGGTGCTGACATTAATGGTTATACTCGAAGGTTCCACGATCTGTCTAGAGTGCTTCCCTACATGGTGATTCCCGAATTTTAGCGCGTTGAACGTTACATTTGGGGACTGGCCCCAGAGTTTCGCGGCATGGTAACTTCGGCCAAACCTCAAACAATCACCGAGGCTGTAACTCTGGCTGTCAGCCTTACGGAAGATTGTGTTCGTATGAAGAAGTTATCGCTGAACCCCACTGAAAACACCGAGACGCATGCTGAGTCGTCCGGTGACAAAAAGAGAAAGCATACAAGTTTGAACCAAGCAACTCGCAACAACAAGGGTTTCAGCAAGAAGGACGACACTAACCCGCCTCAGGAAACGAAAACCCTTGCAACCAAAGGATACCAAGGCGTCATACCTAAATGCCAAAAATGTAAGTATCATCATGAAGGAGCTTGTCGCATTCCAAGGTGCGACAAATGTGGAAGGTTGGGTCATCAAGCAGAAGACTGTTGGGGAAAAAGGAAAGAACCGGAATGGAAATGGTGCTGGTAACAAGAATAGTAACGGAAAAGGGCGGAACCAAGGATGCTTCAGGTGTGGAAGCAATGATCATTTCATGAAGGACTGCCCTGAGGGAAACAATGCTCAGGCTCGAGCATTTGTGATTGGTGCAAAGAACGCACGCGAGGACCCCAATGTGGTCACTGGTACGTTTCTCATTAACAATCACTTTGCATCCATATTATTTGACACTGGCGCCGATTATAGCTTCATGTCTGTGGAATTTAAACCCATGCTTGGAATAGAATCTAGTAGATTAGAAATTCCTTATTTCATAGAACTAGCCAATGGTAAACTTGTTGAATCGGGCGAAGTTGTTAGAGGTTGCACACTAGAACTTGGTGAACGAAGATTTAGCATCGACCTCTTACCTATTCAATTGGGTAGCTTCGATGTAGTAGTCGGAATGGACTGGTTGTCTAAGAAAAAAGCTGAGGTTATTTGTCACGAGAAAATCATTCGCATTCCGTTGACGAATGATGAAACTCTCATCGTGCATGGAGAAAAACGAGACGCACCTCTTCGAATCATCAGTTGCATGAAGGCACAGAAGTGTTTAAGGAAAGGATGTGTTGCTTTCCTAGCACACGTTGTAGATAAGAAGGCTGAGGAGCCGAAACTCGAAGACATTCCTGTGGTGAAAGAATTTCCTGATGTTTTTCCCGAAGATCTGCCAGGACTACCTCCACAACGACAAGTCGAATTTTGCATAGACTTGGTTCCATGAGCCGCTCCTGTGGCCAAGGCTCCCTATCGACTTGCACCATCCGAAATGCAAGAATTGTCTACACAACTTCAGGAGTTGTTGGATAAAGGATTTATAAGGCCAAGCTTCTCGCCCTGGGGAGCTCCTGTATTGTTCGTAAAGAAGAAGGATGGAACACTGCGGATGTGTATCGATTACAGGGAACTGAACAAGCTCACTATCAAGAATCGGTACCCACTACCGAGGATTGATGACTTATTTGATCAATTGCAAGGATCAAGCTACTATTCCAAGATCGACCTTCGATCTGGATACCATCAGCTAAGAATCCAAGAAGAAAGTGTGCCAAAGACTGCTTTCAGAACGCGATATGGGCATTACGAATTTCTTGTGATGCCATTTGGACTGACGAACCCGCCAGCGGTATTTATGGATCTGATGAACCGCGTATGCAAACCATATCTCGATAAATACGTGATTGTATTTATTGATGATATCCTGATTTACTCGCGAACCAAAGAAGAACACGAGCAACATCTCAGAACCATCTTGGAACTACTGAAGAAAGAGAAACTTTAAGCGAAGTTCTTGAAATGCGAATTCTGGATTCGTGAAGTACAATTTCTTGGTTACGTTGTGAATGAGAAGGGCATTCATGTAGACCCATCCAAGATAGAAGCAATAAAGAATTGGGAAGCTCCCAAGACCCCAACTGAAGTTCGACAATTTTTGGGCTTAGCGGGCTATTATCGGCGATTCATCGAGAATTTCTCAAAGATAGCTCAACCGCTAACGACCCTTATGCAGAAAGACAAGAAGTACGACTGGGGTGTTAAACAAGAAGAAGCCTTCCAGCTACTTAAAAACAAGCTATGCGATGCACCGATACTATCATTACCCGAAGGCACTGATGACTTCGTGGTATACTGCGACGCCTCACAATAGGGTTTGGGTTGCGTGCTCATGCAACGCCAGAAAGTCATCGCATACTTTTCGAGACAATTGAAGGTACATGAAAGAAACTACACCACTCACGACCTGGAGCTGGGAGCGGTGGTTTTCGCCTTGAAGATCTGGCGACATTATTTATATGGTACTCGATGTACAATTTTCACAGATCACAAAAGATTACAACACATATTTGATCAGAATGAATTAAATATGCACCAGCGGCGATGGGTCGAGCTGCTAAATGATTACGACTATGAGATCAAGTACCATCCTGCAAAGGCAAACGTTGTAGCGGACACGTTGAGCCGAAAAGAAAGGGTTAAGACCCTAAGGGTTCGAGCATTGGAAATGACTATTCGAACGAACCTCACTGCACGCATTCGTAATGCACAACAAGAGGCTCTTAAAGGAGAGAACCGTAAGACTGAATACCTCCAGGGTATGTTGAAATACATGGTGCCAAACGAAGAGGGAGCCTTATACTTCAAGAAGCGTATTTGGGTTCCACTCTATGGTGGCTTACGAGAAGTCATCCTTGACGAAGCCCACAAATCGAGATATTCGATCCATCCAGGATCGGACAAAATGTATCAAGACTTGAAGGAATATTACTGGTGGCCGAGACTTAAAAGCGATGTTGCTGTTTATGTTGGAAAATGCCTAACCTGTGCCAAGGTTAAGGCAGAATATCAGAAACCGTCCGGCCTACTACAACAACCAGAGATACCCATGTGGAAGTGGGAGCAAATCTCGATGGACTTCATAAAGAAATTACCCAGGACCCCGAGGGGGCACGATATGATATGGGTGATAGTTGATCGATTGACGAAATCTGCGCATTTCCTACCGATCCGAGAAAAAGACAGCACTGGAAAGCTTGCCAAGATATACTTAAAAGAAATTATGGCACGACATGGAGTGCCAATCTCAATTATTTCAGACAGAGATGGACGCTTTGTCTCAAGAATCTGGCAATCATTTCAGGAAGCCTTTGGATCTCAGCTAGATCTAAGCACGGCATTCCACCCACAAACAGACGGCCAGAGCGAACGGACTATACAAACGTTAGAAGATATGCTTTGCGCATGTGTCATGGATTTGGGCGGCAGCTGGGATACTCATCTACCTTTAGTTGAGTTTTCCTATAATAACAGTTATCATACAAGCATAAAGGCCGCACCGTTCGAAGCTCTGTATGGCCGCAAGTGCCGATCACCCTTATGTTGGGCAGATGCTGGCGATAAACGTATGGTTGGTCCTGAACTTGTACAAGAGACAACCGACAAGATTGCGCAGATCCGAGAGCGCATTAAGGCGGCTCGAGATCGACAGACGAGCTACGCTAATCTGAAAAGAAAACCAATAGAATTCGAGGTGGGAGACAAAGTGTTGTTAAAGGTCTCACCTTGGAAGGGCGTAGTAAGATTTGGAAAACGTGGAAAGCTGAATCCACGATACATCGGACCATTCAAGATTCTAGAAAGAATTGGTACCGTGGCATACAAGTTGGAGTTACCGGACGAACTTAACGGAGTACATGATACGTTCCATGTATCCAATCTCAAGAAGAGTCCAACACAAGAAAACGTGATCATCCCGGTGGATGAAGTGCATATTGATGACGCCCTCCGATTTACAGAACAACCCGATGAGGTTACCGACTGGAAAGTCAACAAGACCAGGAGGAGCAGCGTAAAACTTGTCAAAGTACGTTGGAACTCTAAGCACGGGCCCGAGTACACATGGGAACGCGAAGACCAGTTCAAAGAAAAGTATCCCCACCTATTCAAGAAGACTCCAGCGAGAGTTAGTTCAGCCTGAATTTCGGGACGAAATTCTTTTAACGGGGGGAGACTGTGACAACTGGCACGAAACCGGTAATTTCCGTACACTTTAACTATTAGTTAATGACTGCAATTATGTGCTTAAATGTCAACATTGACTGATTTCATGCTAAACAAGTGAATTCATGCACGTTGTATACTACAAAATATTGCTTTAGGCATAAACGAGAGCGTTGCGTCAGTAATACTAGTAAACTCACCGGTAAGACACTTTATGTCAACAGAACTGCAGAAAGCAGTCAGACGTTAAAATTGGAGCCTAGGTGTAGGTTCAACGACAAGAATACATTAAAACCCAAAAGTACATACAAGGGTTTACATATATACCATCCGGAAGCAAAAATAAGCACTAAAAAGCACCCGAAACGCACTTTAAGCGCATAATTTTAACAAATTCAGCTCTAATCAGCTTTTAACAACATAAATATTATGCAGAAATTTCGTTTTATTATCCAGAATACTTCCCCAAGTGTTGGGAATTGAAAGGGGTACAAAAGATACTTAAAAGACACTAAAAAGTGTAAATTAGCACTTTAACGAATCGGTATCTAACCGAACAACCGGACTTTACCCGGAACATAAAATTTTTTGCCAAGTACATTGTTTATACTTTTCTGAGCTAGTTAGGGTCCCCGAATACCCTAACACCCTTTATATTACACTACACACTAATAACCTACTTAACATCCTAACTAAACATAACTAGAATCCAACTAACCATTGCAACCCAACCATAACCCCCCCCCCCCCCCCCTCCATGGGACGGTCACCATAGGGTGACCCACCCCTTGCCATATCTTGATTATTTTAATCATTCTTGTCTAATATCTAACCTACATATTACACAATGGGTTTAGTGAAAAATGGATTATAAGTATGCTTAAGGGACACGAACTTTCATTCACAAATCACACACCAAATTGCTCTCTTCTTTCCCCCTTCCTTTATGTTCGGCCAAGATCACACACACACCCACCATCATCATCAAGTCTTGATCTAGCAATATTACATACATACAAAGGTGCAAGGTGACATAAAAGGAGGCTCGGTGCTCTCGGGAACTCAAGGACCTCTCTAGATTTCTTTTATCCACCTTGTTTACGTCTTGTTTCTTCCCTAGCCTCGAGCTAGTAGTAAGTGCCTCTAAACACCATCTTGTTCTTGTTTAAAGTGGTTAATAAGTGATTTAACGGTTAAAAATCAAGAACACACAAGATCATAATTTAAAGTCTTGAAAGTAAGATGAATATGTTGGATAAAAAGAACTAGTTGTGTAAATCTTGTGAAACTTGTCTAGTTATGATTATTTGATGTTGTTTGTTACTAAAAGTGGGATGGATCATCATCTAACCATACTAGATCATGTACAAGAACATGAACTAGTAGTGTGTTAGTGTAAAAATTATAAAATATGGTGAACCCTTCCACTCATGAAACATGAACTTGTGTAAATATAATTTTTCTTGTAAAATAAGATTCTAAACTAGTAGATCTAAAGATCTACAAGTGGTTTTTCGGAAGAACCAAGTGAAAGATGCAAGTCTTGTTAAAACCCGGATATTTTATGAACTAGAAGTATTTTTGGCAAATAAACAAATGTGTAAACACTTGTGTAACAAGAAAATTTAACAATGAAATGTTTTGTAAATCTTGACTAGAAGTTGTGAAACTTCATGTTCTTTAAAAATAAAGTTTTTAAGAAACTAATTTTATTTTTAAAGATAACAAAACTTACTAAATCCGCTAGTGATTTACTACATATTTTTACAAACTTTCAAGTTCATAAGTTTGTGATATATGCTTGTTTTGACAAATTTGATAAATAAAGATTGTGTTGTTAATGTTGTTGATGATTTTAAAGAAAATAAACACATGTTTTGAAAACATGGGAAACCTCCATTTTTAGGGGAAACTCTGTCAAAATTTTTATAAATTTTGACACTTATAAAAAAATAAGTTTTTGAGAAACTTATTCCCTAAAAATGTATCTAAAAATATTACCAAGGTTTCCCTAATGTTTGGTGATAAGAAATGATGATTTCTTCAAGATTATAATTTATGTTAAGTATGTATATTTTTGAGAGAAAAATATATATTATTTGATCACCAACTTTTGAGCTAAATGTATATAGTATGTGTTATACGTGCTAGTGTATTAAGACTTAAAAATACACTAAATACTCATGAGAAGTATAAACACAAAAATACACATACAAGATACATAATTCGGGTGCAAAGTGCAAAACACGAGATACTTATATTAATTTTTTAGAAAATAATATAAGTAAGATACTTAGTTAAAAATATAAAATATTTTTAACACAACAATACAAACATAAAAGAGAGTGACTGTACTTATGCGACGCAAGTCTAGTGACTAACGTTAAGAAAACGCGTATAGGTCACGACGTTAGTTAAGCAAATCCGATGAAGTTTACGACGCAAGGAACGCAAAGTTGTGAGTTCTTGCTCCCCCTTTTCTTTTAACTGTTTTCAGTTTTATAACTTCGGGGGTGAAATACATGTTACAAATATTACTATGTTTACAAATGGTATGATAACAAGAAGCACACTTGGTGAGAACGAGTACCTAGTGTGACGAGATATAAGAATACATGAAGCGCACTTGGTGAGGACGAGTACCAAGTATGATGCGTTATGAGAAATGATACGAGAAATCGTGTCACGAATAGGGTACATAAGCACCATTAATCAACAATATACCTAGACCGCAAAACAAAAGGTTAGATCTAACGGGTGCCGGGCAGCCACACTCTCGGTGAGGGCGATTATCGAGTAGTGCTTTTGTGTCTCAGAATATGCCAACTAGAAAAATGCCTAAGGTTTGGTGACTTCCTATGTCGTGTCACATGTTAATGGCTTTGCAACCCATTAACAATCCTGATACTTACAGGAATACTTTATTTACATAAAATTCATACCATACTAAAACTTGAATTATACTTGAGTACGTGGGGTACTCAAGAAAACGGGAATTATACTTGAGTACGTGGGGTACTCAAGAAAAACTTGAATTATACATGAGTACGTGGTGTACACATGGATACTTGATTTATATATGAAAACTTGATTTATACATGATACAAACTATGTTTTCATACAAGGTATACAAACGTGAAATACAAAAACTGCATGAATTCACACCAACATTATGTTGACGTTTTTTTTTCCAAAACTCACATGTATTTCAGGTAAGTAGGATGGATGTGCGCGTGGTCTTACTCATGCTCGTGGATGTCGCTTTGTTTATCTTTAAATAAAGTTGTGACTTTTAAGACAATATGTTATCTCGTGTTGTAAACACTTGACGTATGTTTTCAGTAATGTAATGTTTGAAGTTATTTTTGAGCATGTAGTATGTTTACCTTTCGTATGCAATGAGAACCTTTCATGATCACACCTCGTGCTTCCGCCGCAGAAAGGGGTGTGACAGATTGGTATCAGAGCTGCGATTGTAGTGAACCAGGATTCCTTCTCGAGTCTAGTCTACAATCTCTAGGATCCTTTCACGAAAACAATTTTCAAAGAGTTTTCATTGCATAAAACGTCCTGCGACATCCACTGCCTGAATTAATAATGATCAATTAATTAGATAAATGACAACTAGCGCCATATAATTACATATTAATCCTACAACGAGGTCGGAATAGTTGTCAGTAATCTAACATGGAAACTATCGTCGGTGATCCTTTGATAGAATTCGTTTGGTATATGTCGTTAAATGCATTACCTAAATGTTACAATCCTATTTGGCTTAGGTTGAAAGAGTGAAGAAAGTTAAAGGGGTTGAATCGTATATGAGTCAAATTCATTATTATTATTTATACTAGAATTTAGGACCTGCGCGTTGCGACAGGGTTGCTAAAGCGATCGAAAAGTACACGTAATAACATTAAACCACGAACACGCGTTACGCACGTTTCAAAAGTTATGTATATTCGTCTTTTTGCAAGAAAGAAAATAAATATGATGGCAATATGAACAACTTTAGTAGATTATATATAGAAGTTAAATGAAATAGCAAATTAGCAAGTGAATATCGAGTTCATTAATTTTAAGTGTATTGAAAATGTTGTTGGAATAGAAAATGTAGTTTAGTCACAAATATCCATATAGAGAGGGAGAGAGGAATATATATATATATATATATAGGGTCAGGATTTAGAGAAAACGGTGAAAAGTGTGAGAACGGTGAGAACGATTATGGATCGTCCGATCAAAACAATCCATGGACTAGATTGCGCGGTGGCGTTTTCGTAAATAACATCAATATTATTAGGTGGGACGCGCTTCATTAAGGGAAAAAGGGTCTTTTACCCCTCATATTCAAAACGCCATCAAATGATAAAACGCCATACAAAAAATAAAACGCCATTAAAAACAAAACGCCAAAAATTAAAAATAAAATGCGTTGAATATTACAGGAAGATGAAACAACACAAATAACTGAATTTCAGTTATTAACATTTATTAGAAGAAATTCCCTCATAAATTACGCGCCAAAAACATCATTATATAAACAAACGTAAAAACATAGCTTCCATAATCGCTTCAATATATCCATTTTCTACAAAAAAACATCTTTAACCAAAAAACGCCAACATAAACAAAACGCCAAAAATGGCAACAATCGTTTCGTGGAGATACACTCTGGGAATAAGGCGATACGTCCTCCATTTTGACAACAGAAGGTGGGTGTATGTTAAGACGGTCAAGGCAATTCTGACCATGGAAGAAGAGATACAGAGGCAAATCTTATCCATTTGAAATCTTGCCATTTTCATCCCAGAGGGCCAAATTTCGAGGGACGAAAGTCGCAATAATTTGTCAAACTCAAGGATGAAAATGTCGATAAAACGCAAACTTGAAGGACTCAAATACACAAAAAAATCATTTTGAATGGAACAAGCAAAAATGACTAAACCACAGGGACGATTTTGGCATTTACTCTTTTTTGAGCATGATTCTAATCCAAGTAATGTTTTTACCAAAGCTAGTTTGCACTCCAACAACGAACTTCTTGGTCCAAACTGGCTTGGTAACACTCGTAATTCAATAAAGATTGATGCTGAACACTGTCTGTTATAAAACTAAACTATCTATGAATGCACACATGTATATCTCTTATGTATTTTGCTTATAATGTGCGGCAGTTATTATTTGCAATATATCAAGACGAAAGGAATAGAGCCAGTTGTTTAAGATGATGGAACATAAGCGAAGTCCAGTATCTATTGAGCAGGGGAGTTTAACCTCCTTGACACCAAAAAGGCACAAGGCCGGTTTGTCCATATGCTCAAAGGTTTCTTCTTCTTCTGGCCTGATTATTGCTTCTGCGTTATGTGTTATCTCTTAACGGGTCACTTTATTCAGATGATTAGACCATTACCTGTCCGCCTGAAAGATTTAACCACCGAAGATTCCAGATTAACTGATTTTGACTTTGTTAATAATAGGAAAGAAAAGCGAAATTTGGTGACAGGATAGCAGCCCTTCAGAAGCTTGTCTCGCCATAGGGCAAGGTAAACTGAAATCAAGAATTCTAAATGAGAAATATAATCGTATGCATAAAAAAGAAACATTAGTCGTCTGCTTATCATTCTTGATATGTACCATGTTATTAAAGGTCTTGCCGCTGGATTAATTTTAATTTTTTTTTGTAAATAATTTGTAGACGGATACGGCTTCAGTACTTCATGAGGCAATGGAATACATAAATTTTCTTCATGAGCAAGTCAAGGTAATGTCACGGCTTATATCACCCTACCGCTAGTAACCACATTTTTTGTCTCTAGAAATACGTTTGTAATTGTCCATCGTATTTAACAGTTCGACCCGACAATCAATGCTATTAATATTTTTTATAAAGTACCGATGGGCAAAGACGAGTCTGTCGATCTCAACATAATTGTTAAATCGTGTAAATGCCAACAGAACCACTTATTTTGCAATTTTGTTTCAGGTGCTGAGCGCTCCTTACCTTCAGAGCAAATCTACAACTCTGTCTCAGGTGAGAACCGATAACGCCTTACACATTCACATTACAACGGCCAACGGATCAATTTGGGTTGTGTATGATTAATAACGGGTCAAACTGCTAAACATGTAACGAGATAAAGGGTTTAACTGTTCTTGAGTTACATGGTTGATTTAAAATGTTACTATTTCTTTAATGATATACTTTTGTGATCATATTAATTATATGTGACATAACTACAATCGAGTTAATGGGTCAACCCAATTGGTTTGTCTATCAACGCCGTTGTTATAAACGTTATAAGGCTATGGGGTGTAAGGCTTTATGGGGCGCCACCCCCTTGCCACACAAGCATGCATAGCGCCGAGCACCACACCCCCGCCGCCATTGAAGGGGCGCCATTGAAGGCCCGCTACCACCATGGCGAGCTGCAACGCGGGTTCAGGTGGGGCCACATAGTTTTTGACCAATCAAAGATTTTTTTTTTTTTAATTTTGTTTAATAGGGGCTCCATCCACACCCTCCAAATTAAAGGGGGGCTCCATGGCTGACGGGGATCCTACGTGGCACCTATAAAGCCCCATGGGGCTCCATCCACACCCCATAGCCTTATTTGATAGGATATATTGTTGACTTGTTTGTAGGAATTAGAGTCATATGACTTGAAAAGCAAAGGGTTGCGTTTGGTGCCAGTTTCTTATACAATTGGAGTTGCTAGCAGTAATGGCGCAGATATGTGGGCCCCAATTAAGACCCCTTCCCCAAAATCATAAAGAGATGGTGGTAGAATCTAATCATCTATATATTATTATTTTATTATTATAATGCATATAAGTAAAGCATCTAGGATATAATAAAATGCTGATATAGAGGAAGAAATTATTCTTGGATGGTTAATATATGGATGATTGTTGCATCTTGTAATGCTCTAAAATGGAGATGAATATATATAATATGAGAAGCATACATTTAATTTAATTTTATATTTGAATGGTCCATTCTGACCCGAATGGACAAATCTGGGTCAATTAGTTTTTTCTTCGTAAATTTATTTTGTTGAAATGTTAGAATGAAGGATAATTGAATTGGGGTTTATTATGCAAAAATCTTTTTGACCCTTAAGGTGAGAGTTGGCTACAAAGTTCATTTTTCCTACAAAGTGTAAAAAGTCATAAAATACACTCAAAACTCACAAATAACAAAGTGAAGATTACTAAATCGTCATATTTGTGGGGTTCGTGTTGTGTTTTGGATGATAAGGCTTTGATTATCGAATAACTAACATTAATGTGTTTTATGTTGATTATCATATTGTGCTTTATATTTATAGTTCTATGATGGTGTATTTAAAGTTTTTACACACCGTTAGGGTTTGGATATTGTATTTTAGTGATATTCACTATGTTATTTGTGGGTCTTGAATGTGTTTTATGGCTGAAATTGTTGTGGTTTATGACTTTGTATACTTTATAGGAAAAATGGACTTTGTCGTTGAACCCCACCCTTGACCCTTATTGTAAGTTTATATAAATTGACTCTAATCTATCTATATACATATATGCACTGTTGTAGTAATCATTGGTTGGATGATGGGATGCGGACTAGCGATTAATCTGTGCCTATCTAAGATTTGTTATTAATAATATGATATTTTGTGTGTGGGTGGGCGGGGGGTTTGTGTTCTTGTTCATCCAATAACAACCCGTTACTAAAATTAAGAAAAATCATCCAAATACACATTGCTTCACTAAAAAAGCAAAAATAAACATTAGAAGCGTCTACGTATAGGGGCTTCCCTCATGTGAAGTCCCTATTTGTAGACACTTCCAATGGTTTTTTTTTTTTTTTGTTTTTTTTTTCAGTCAACGTGTATTTTGATGATTTTTCCTTAAAAATAACTAAGAAGAAAACTTAAATGATAATCCGTTAAATTAGCCGTTCCTCTTTCCATCTTCGACCATGTCACATATCCTTGGAGCCCGGCTTTCTTCTACCATCAAATATCAAGACTAAGGGAGACACATCTGGGCAGTGTCATGTTTGCATGTTCATAATCGTTAAGCTTTCTTCGATTGTTGCATTCTGTTCTTGCGTCGTTCTAAACTAAATCCAAAATGTGGCTTTGAAGACGGTTTGCTTGCCGGTTATGTCATACTTCTCTACTGGGCATACGGATCTTAGAATTTCATCAAATTTTCCATTGTGGTCTTCTCCTCGCTTAAGTATATGCATTTTTTATTTTCCAAAACATGTTTCTTGTAATAGTGTGATTTCTTGTGATAGTCATATATTTTTTTTATTATAGTCCAGCCAAATTTTCATCGTCTTCATCTTCATAATCGATTGATGAAGAAAACGAAATAGATGAAAGGATTATTTTGGTCTTAATTTTATGAGATTTAAAACATTCATTCAACGTGTGGAAGGATATTGTTAAATTCTACCAACTAAAGAAATTTGGGGAAAAGTTTTCTAATTCTAATTCCTTAACTAACCAACCAAAAACAATATTGAATGAAAGTTGGTAGAATTACACAAAACAAAGTCTTAAAGTTCATTTATTTACAATACTATTGCCAAGAAGTTTTTTAACAATTAACTTGCACATCATGTTTCATTTAATTACAGAAATATCATCACATGTTTTTTTTTTCTAATCTGAAAAACCATGCCGTTTCTAGATTTTTTTTAACTTTAGGGTTGTACTTGTTTGAACTTTAAAAGGAATTGAAATTAATTCCAATGACAATTTGTTTTGTAAATTTGTTAATTGAATTAGAACTAATATTAATCCCCAGCATTGCGGTGGGGGCGTAAAACCGTGACAAATAGCACCAAGGCCACAACACCGCCAACCACCACCAACACTGAAGTTGCGACGTGTTAATGCGGAGAAATTAGACCGAAACATAAAACATAGAAAATATTAACTAAGTTGATTTAGGACCCGTGCGTCACGATGAACCTAGCAACGAGAAAAATTAGACGACCATAAAAACGTTGAACCAAACATGCTCGTTGTGTAATGTTAACTCGCAAAATTTAGAACGAAGCGTAAAACAAAACGTAAAAACGTTGAACTACACATGAACGTTGCGTTGTGTTAAATCAAAAAATTTAGAACAAAATGTAAATCGGAATTTTTGCGAAATATGAAGAGTATAGGGTACCAAAGTTGAAAGTAAAAAAGTTATAAGGTTAAATTGACAAAGATAGAAAGCTTTGGGGTTAAAAGTAAAAAACCAAAATAGTTTTAGATTAAAATTGTAATTATATCAAACTTTTTTGAAAACCTCCCTAAGCAAAGAGTACAACTACTCTATGCATCACAATGTTGTTAATTTATAATGGGTAAATATACAAAACAATTAAATGACAAAAGTTCCCATATTTCTCCATCTCTCCCCCAGGACCCATTCGTTAGCCGCTCCCTCTCCATCTCTTCGATCATATCACATCTCCTCCTCTTGAGTCCCACCATCTACCATCAGTCCATCACATATTGAGATAATCAAGATAGAAGGGAAAGGGAGGCACATCTATGCGGTGTCAGGTTCAAATCTTCATGTTACGTGTCAAAATAAGTAGAAAGATCTAAAGAAACAGTGGTTAACCAAGAGGTTAGTCCACGAGTCGAGTCTCGTCAAGTAGGGTTAATCCCTCCTTTTCTCAATCGATGGTTGGGTCATCTTCTAATCTGTCACCTGCACAGTGAAAACACACCGTGACTCGCAACAAGGAGAATGGGGTTGGGGGTTGCTCCTTGTTACCACCCTCCGGCATGATAATAAGTATTTGCTATGGAAGCAATGCAAGTATTAAGTAGTAATTGTGAGTGAGCAGATTAACATTAACTCAAACCTGGTTCGAAGTGAAGTATTTATAGCCAAAGAGTGAAGGAGAAGGGCCAATAGGCCACTTGATGGGCCTAGGGCCCGACTGACAACTTGCAGCTTTTCGTAGACTTGACAGGAGCGTATGTCATAGGAGTGTTGGGCCCACGCGGAGGTGTTGCCACGTGTCATGTTGTACCAATTGCACGAAAGAACACCCACCGCGTGTCCTGCTGGGGTCGTCAGTCTGTCCATCAGCTTTTATGCAAGTGGGCTGGGCAGCTGCGTATTGGACGGTTAGCTGACCACTGTTGTCAGTGCCCAGGCATACCACTTGCTGGTTGGTCACAGAAGTCAAGGTGACAGTTTCACTTGTACAATAATAGGATGCGGGCTTGCTCAGCCCCGCCACGTGCGGTAAACTGTGCACATATAGGCCAACATTTTTGTACGTCGCTCTGCATTTCCTTCGCCATCCTGCGCGCCCGCGCAGGATCGAAGCATGGAAATGTGTTTGACAGAAAGTGAATGTAGTAAACTACTATCATCTTTAGTAGCAATCACCGCATTCCATGTATGTTGCCGAAAACAACCATTTTCATACACAAGGTGAGATTTCTCATCTTTCCCCGAGTGGGAAAGTAAACCGGGTTCATGCGTGCCCGCACGAACTGAGGCAAGTTCTTTGTCGATTAGGACAATGAGCCGGGTGATAGTCACTCGCGCCCAAGCCTGGTGCGAGATTTGGGACCATACCCCTTCAAGTCCCCCTGTCCAATGTTGCTTCCACGCGCAGGTTGCAAGTGGGTGGAATGCTGGACTAATAAGTGCTGAAAAGTAGGAAAGGTTGAATGTGTGTGTGTCCTTCTTAGAATCAGTTTGGAGAAGATACTAGGCCAAGGCCTTTTGCTCTTGCTTCATGTTTATTAATTGGTCGGTTTATCTGAACAAATGGGATTTATTTCAAAGTAAAAATACATCGATTGATATCTATAGGAAAACAACCTTGCACCGGCCGGTGCAATTGTATTGCCTTTGATGTTGATGTCCTAGTTTGGTCGTTTGTTTGAGTTTTCTTCTGATAGTGCAAGTCATCTATCATCAATCGTGCTTACTCAAAAAGTGCAAAATAACTTTTTTAAAACCAATGGGTAGATAAACAAAGTCATAAGCAGACTTGTTACCACCATTTTTGAGCTTCTTGTTCTCAAGTTCACAATGATTATCAAGAGTCTGCATGAATAACTTCCGAGTATATCTTGCAGCTGCTTAATATTTATTAACTGGTCATTTGTCTAAGTATTCTTTCTCATTGAATAAATGGGATTTGTTTCAAAGTAAAAAGAACACTGAAACTAGTTGTTCTTGTTGTAAGAAATCGCGGTGCGTCGGCCGACGCAAGTGGTTTTGCTGCGGTGTTGTGGTCCACCATCTTTTTGTGTGGTCAAATGAAATTTGGTGTTGAAGCACAGGCTATGTGGAGTGTGTTGGTGGAAGATGAGAATGAGTAGTTCTTATAGCCACCGTTTCCATAGTCACATGTGGTTGCGGTTGTGGTTTACCTTTTCGCATGTACCGCAAGTGGAAGTGGAAAGGTGTTTGGTTGTTTGATGTGTAATATAGGTGTGTGTATCGCAGGTGGGAGTCGGTGGGATTTGGTGGGTGAAAAGGTGATGTGACCATGACTGGTGCACTGATCGAGGCATTAAATGCACTGTAGCAGAAGCTGATTTGTTCGTCCATTGTCAGGCGCGTGGAGCACCACGCGCGCGTGGCAACCGTCAATGAACCGTCGCCTGCCAGCTGGCGGTCATTGATTGGCGTACAAAGCGCACGTTCTGCACGTCGTGTCCTTCACATTAAATGCGAAGGGTATATAAAGGGATAACCCTTAGGGTTTCCCTTCACGTTTTTTTTTAAATCTATCAGTTGCTCTCTACTTTTTTCTTCCTTTCATCTTCTTCGGCGATTAATATCGTTTTCCGGCAACTGTAATTCACCTTTTCTTATTCAAACTTTCTCACATACATTTTCATCGATGGCTTCACCATCAGTACCATCACCACCGTCGTCACCGATGGAAGAAAACGTTGAGAACGTCGAGGCCGGTGGCGTTTTATTAGTTTTGAAGTGGACATTACAGTCTTTCCGGACGTTGATGTTGAGCGTCTGGATGCCGGAGGAATACGGAGCCATGTTTCCGGCAGATGGTGATACCGCTGTCGATGCCTCTACCGGCTATGTAACCCTCTTTGCCGATTTCTTCGGCAAGGTCAATTTCCGGCTGCCGTTAATGGTATTCATGGCCGATTTGCTGGAGTTCTATAGGATTCATATCTCCCAGCTTAGTCCGTTGGGGATGGTTCATGCTCGTCACTTCGAGTACTGTTTCCGATCCTAAGAGATTGAGCCAACGGTTGAGCATTTCCGTCGGCTTTACCAGATGCATGCCCAACTGGGCTTTTATTATTTCATCGCCCGCAAGGGCGCATATAAGATATTGGAGCAGCCTCCTAAGGGCTTCACGAACTGGTCGTCCAAATTCTTTTATGTGAAGGAGGCTGCAGTGGTGTGCAGGATGTCTTCTGGAGTGTTTTCCAGAACATTCCGACGCAGAAGTTGGCCCTCCCTACAACAGAGGCACAGGAGTGGTATGAGGCGCTCCATGCTGTCCCCTTGGTTCCGGTGACCAACAATGGATTACAGGCTCTTCGCATGATGTTGCGGTGGAAACCGAGCAACACGTTGAAGCTTGTTTGCAGGGAGAAAAATGCAGGTAATTTCCTTTGACTTCATTTTGTTAAGAACGTGTTTTCCCTTGTTGCTAACTTTGCTTGTGGTTTTGTAGTAGTGTGTTTATGGCACATATTTGCGTCTGATAGTGAGGTGAAGATCACCACAGAGCAATGTGGTGAAAATGAGGAAGGGTGGTATTAGGGGCGAACCCACATAGAGTGGGTCGGGGTCCACGGACCCCAGTATTTTTAGAAGTTTTAGTAAAGCCGGTATTTTAAATTTTCTAAGGACCCATAAGAATAATTGGTTGGACACAATAATATCAAAGGCAAGCTGGTGCAGTGGCAAATCTGTTTGTTTACCAGTTAAAGGTCTCAGGTTCGAGCCTAATATATCCAGTTTTTTTTTCAAATCCTAACTAAGACTAGGTTTTGTAAACCAGTTACAACATAACAGAAACAAGCAGGCGCAGTCACAGACCCACAACTCAACTTCTGAATTTTATTTTATGTGTTCTAATCGTCTCCAAAGTCCAAATTAAATGATGCTACTAGTTGTAGCCATCAATTATCTCCAAATGATTCATGTTCTGAATATATTTCTTTCAACAGGTCTTAAATGGTTCATGTTCATCATTAAATCAATCTCTGAAATCTTAAGAGTTCGTCAAGTAACACATTTAGATAAAAAGCGGTAGCAAAGCCTTAAAGTACCGAAAATCCGGTATCGATACCGTTATTATACCGACAGATTCCGGACGGAATTCGGTACCCGCTTCTTCTTAAATTCGGTATCAGTAATTTTTATACTTGTTGCCAAGGAAAAGCAAAGTAAAAATGTAACACCCCAAAAAACGGGTTTGGTAATTTAAACCCGATTACGGGTACAGTACCGATAATGATAAAAGTTAACCCGTAAACAAAATAACTAGGAATAAATTAACCTAGTTAGTAACAAGTAAATAAGTGATAAACAAAGAGTTGTAGCCTTATTTTAATCAAAACTATAGTTGAAGGACCAAGCTTGCCAAAAAGAAAACTTAGGTTTAAAAAAACACATTTGAATTAAAAATACTACACACACATAGTCTGTGTAGTAGGTCGATCATCAGAGGTGAAGAAAATGGTGAAACCCTAGTTCATCAAGAATCATTAAATTGAAGGATGAATTGAGGCTCAAACTCATAAAGGAACATGAATTAATGATCACCCAAGCTAGCGGATCGTAAGGTATGTAGAATTTTGATGTTTGTTGAAGTTGTGAAATTTGATGAACATCACAAGTTGCGATTTATGTATGAATCGTAGAGGTTATGGCTAGATTAGAGATGTATACTTGCTTAGGAACAAAACCCTAAGTGAAAATTATACATAAATTGCTATGATTTGAGTGTTTAGATGATTTACCACACTTAGGTAAGTGGGTTTTGATAATATGATGAAATTGATGATATAACTATGTTTAGAATCATCATACATGATAGTGATAAAAAGATAATTGAATAATCTATGAAGTTGGGTATATGTTCATACTTACCGAAGAATGGGTTTTGTATGATATGATGGAATGAATGTTAAAATCATGTTAAAATCATGTTAAAATTGATGTTAATGATTGTATGGGCTTAGTAGAGAAATTTAGTTAAGACGGTGGCCTAGAAATAACGCCTACCGGGTTAAAGGTTAATGCCCAAAATGAGTTTATTAAACTTAGTTGTTCAATTGCATATGTTATTAGGCAGTTTGACTTGTAAAAGTCAAACCGACCTATAATGAGATCAATGGTAATTTTGATAAAAAAATGTGTAAGGTGGAATAATCATGTTAAACGATGACTAACCTAACCATCTTGCGAATAACAAATGATAGTTTGACGCTTGACAAGCTAGATGGAAGCTTGGGAGAGAAGCGGGTCAAACGGATCAAGTACGGGGGAAAAAGAGCATAATCGGATGCAAGGTAAGTAAAGCTTACACCCTTTTTATTTTGAAGAATACCTCCTTATTATATTGATTATGAATGAGGTAAATACGTATTTGGAATATGATGTTCCGACGTGTAGTAATACGAGACGAAACAAGTGAAAATAATAAGAAACCATGTTTGATGGTTAAAAAGGAGTAAAACGGTAATTCGGTCATGCAATGATGAATAAACAAAGAGTTTTGATTTAAGTTACCTTATGGTGTAACCCATAATGAGTAAAAAGGGTAATATGGTAATTGGTTACGAGTTAACGGATAAACATCAGTTTTTGAAAAAAAGACACTCTATGGCATAAGCCATGATGTGTCAAAAGAATTAAGAAATGATTTTTAAGTAATATGATTGTACGGTGTAAACCAGAACAGGCTACATGGATGGGATGGTAAATAATTACCATCTCACAAGGATAAAATGGTCATTTAGACCAAACGGGTCAAAAGGTAATGATATCACCAGTTGACAATAATGACTAATGATCGTTTGTCGAGTCTTATGCTCACAAGAACAAGTAGCGCGTGAGATTTCGTTGTTATTTAATTAACAACTAATATGAAAAGGTATTAAAACGGGTCATTGTTATGATCCAAATCAGGTATGTAAAATGGGTCAACTCTCATTGAGAACGTAAGGTTCGACGAGAGTTAATCGAGTCATGGGTGGGATTCGGATTACCCAAGGTGGGGTATATCACGCGAATCAAAATTTTGACATTATTTTCTTATGGACATAATGAAATTAAAATGGGATATGGGTTAAAAGAGTAGTCTTGGTCGAAACAAGTTTTCAAAATCTCTTTAGTTATCAAAAGACTAAAGTTGCCCATGGCTTTATAGCCTAGTGGCATCTTGAGGGTGGGATAAGACTTTGGGCCCAATAGGTCCTGGGTTCGATTCCCACAGGGGGGGGGGGTTTCCCATATTTATTGGGTTTCCTCCTGAATTGGTGTATAGGCATTATGCCTAGTGGAGATGGATATGATCGGGTGGCTCCGCTGGTGGCACGATGATACTCCAGTGGTCCGTCAGTGATCTAAATTTGCCGTTAAAAAAAATCAAAAGACTAAAGTTGACTAAAATGTCCTCGGATGATAAACCGGACAAACGAACCATAAGGGTTGTTTGAATATGAGTTTTTATAATTGGTGGGATTCTAATGGTAGGATACAATGGTAGTCTTAACCATTTTGACTTAAAAATGCATAATGGGTCTTTTTCGCAAATGTGTCAAACCCAAGGATAAAATGGGAATATAACTAGTTTTCTTATCATAATTCATCACAATTGATGTTGTGATAATAGATGAACAAAGATCATTAAGTGGGAATAAGAGATATGATGGGTTGTAGATAAATTAAGCTTGAAGTGCTTGAACCTCAAAACGGGTCAAAATAAAATATGTATAAACTGGGTAATGGTTGCGTAATTATTGAAAGTTGTTAATCCGGATATCAGATTTTAACTCTATATGATAGAAAATCAAATTACGATCACGTAGGAAGAAACGAGAGGTAAAACGGGTAAGAATTGAGGGAGTTATGACCATTTAAGTGAAAAATGGTATTGCAGGGAAAAATGCAGCTCCAGCAACAATCTTTCTGTCAAAAAGGGGTTGTCGCACCCCGCAAAGGCTTAACCCAAAACCGTTCGCGGCCCGCGACGGTCATAAAAGCTGGCAAAAGTTGTTTGTTTTGCTGTTTTGTCTTGCAAACTCGTTTAGACATGTTTTAAACGCTATATAACTAACGCATTTCATGTTTTATGAAATGTAGGTATACCGTGAAGTGCCGGATAATGATTAAGCTCAATGAAGAACCGAACACGATCAAAGATTTAAGCTTCTGCATTACATTTCATCGTTATACAGTTTAAACGATAATATTATGTTGAAATATTTTAAATTTCGTGATGTTAAATGAAACTCGTATTTTCAAAAGTATGTGTAAATTATATATATACGTTTTTATGAGAAACTAATAAGAAATTTCGTTAAAAGAATTAAGGGTCTTACAAAAAAAACAGAATAACAATAACGAGTATAGACTCAACCCGAATGAAACCGACCCGAAAAGTCTAATTTGGTTGTGAAAAATCTTAACACTAGAAAATGGACCCCGTGGAAAATAATCTATAACAACCCTTCAAAATTATTTTTCGACACCCTTAATATATCTAAAAATGTCCCTATACATCTTAAAGTACACCCCTTATATGAAAACCGAGCCTAAAATACCTTATATAATAAAAAAAAATAAGATAAAAACAAATAATTTAAGTCTGTTGCAGGGCGCGACAGACTATACCTGATCTTTCACGGGGCACGACCTAGTGCCACCAGGCGAAACCCTAGAATGCCACGTGTCCCACCACTCGTCAAGGCTACACCAGTGATGAGGCGAAGCTAGGGCCTACCTTGCCTGGCTCGCGGGCCGCGAAGGCCCTCCCTTTCTCTTTCGTGGGCCGCGACGGAGTCCGAATCAGGCCCTATAAATAGAGGCCATCAGCTTTTAATTTCGATCGCTCACAACTTTCTTTCTCTCTCAAATTTCTATATAGCTAAAGTAATTCCCGGCATTATACCCCCTAAAATAACGAAGTTCTGCCTCGTTGTAAGTATTTTAACCCCCGGTTACGTATTAGATACGCTGCCCGATTGATCTAAGGTTCCGTAACGGCTGTCGAGGTTCTGCCCGACGTAGTCCTTGGAATTTTGTCTCAGGGAGGGTATTACTAATGTAAATATTGGGTTATTATACTAACACGTGTGCATTGTGTAATTAATAGCTAATCACCAGGAAATCCTAAAGGAAAACCCTAAAACAGCAATGTGAGTAATCTCCTTTTTGTAAACTGTTTTTACAAAACCTTAATTGTTTTACATTATAATTAACAGTGATTGAGTATTTGTATTCTACATTTATCATCGGTATGTTGGGGGTTTGTATACAAAATTTGTTAGTACATTGTGAGTAGTAACATGACCACAAGTCGGGTTGACAGTACAGTGGGTGGTAATTAAAGTAGATGGAAACAAATGTAATTGTGCGACCGCCCTCATTACTGTAAAACGGTTTTACCTATCTTGATTAAACTGGGATTCACTCACCAGTATTTCCCACTGACAAAATGTTTTTAAATGCGTTTCAGGTAACAAAATGTGAAAGCCAAGTAGAAGCCAGCTGGACAGCACTGAAGGCTTGGAAAAGTGGCTATAAAAAGTTATCTAAATAAAGAGATGTTTTATTTAAATAAAATATGGTTTATCCCTATTAAAATGTGTGTACTTGAAACTTGGGATTTTCCCATGTGTTTAATATTATAAAAGCGTGGTATTTTACTCTGATAACATATTTCCTAACTACGGTCCTGATGTAAATTCCGCAGCCAAACTGATAAACACCGATACCACTGAAACTGGCCGCGACCGCCCGTTCCTGAGTAGTTAGGGGACGGGGGTTGCGACAAAAGGTGGTATCAGAGCTAAGCCACTGATTCAGCCACAGAAGTGTTCTGCTGACACCAGAATTTATTCAATATGTTAGGAAATTATTACGGAACTACGTGCATATCTGTATATTATTGTTGTGTGTTATTTGACAATTTGTTAGTTTACAGTATGAGCGACCAAGGACCTTCAGACGCCTACCGTAAGTTGTCCAGCTCACCTAGGGACGAAGGCACCTCTTCACAGCCTACCCTCTCAGGGTATTCGGCTGACAACGAAGATGGGATATTCGTGTTCAAGGCCCAATCTGAAGAGCCATTCCCTCCCAAGAAGAGAGGATGGTTCAGCAGAGGAGCGCATGAACGTAGAAAAAAGATGAAAAAGTTGCCCACACTTAGGATATGCTCAATAGGAGTCTAGCAAATTTTCATATCCTAGCAACTACAGCTGCAGACCCTAATCTAGAGCAACTTGTAGCACCCTAGCCATTACCACTGTTTCCCACATAGCCAATGGAAATTGAAGCCGACCTAGAAAATCAAATCCTAGTGCCTGACATGGACCCAGCTGAGATACCTAGAATACCAGCACCCCATCCCTCAGACCCAGAGTACGACCCGCGGTTCGACGACCATAGGGATTACCAACAACGCTACCCAATACCAGAAGACGAACCCATGCCAAATATAGCAGCCTACCCAGACCTGGACCCTCTAGATCCCTACTATGATAATGACCAATACATCAGGGAAATTCTAGAAAACCCTTATCCTTACCAAGAATCCATGCCCCAGTTCCCAAACCCAGTACCAGCCCCTACACCACCAATGAGCGCTGAAAATGTGTAACATCCTTAAATTTATACTTGAATTAATTACTAATTTATACTAAAAGATAATATCTTAACATAAGTTTAAAAATGTATCATATACCTTAGTCATCAAATGACTAGGTTAGAACATACAAAAGTTGTTTGAAAATTTGTTTACAACCCTATTACAAACATTTAATAAGTTTAACACATAGCGGAAGCTTCAAAATTCGTGTTCGGTTCTTCAACATAGCTTGTCCACCATCCGTAAGATCCACCCAATCACCTAGGGTCAAAACCATTAAGAACATTAGTTTTGACTTCATTGCATAGGACTTAGCATATGATTAAAACATCAATTTAAAATAAATAAAAAAAAATAAATAAATAAATTTTCTGTTCCACCGTAAATTACGGCATCACCGTAATTTACGGTGAGTCTTGAGACTTCTTGGTGCACCGTAAATCAGGAACTTTGCACCGTAAACAATTCTCATTCACCGTAAATTACGGTACTACCGTAATTTACGGTAGTACCTGGGATTCCATGTTTTACTTTGTTTAGTCTTTACATCAAGACCCCAATCCTCGAAATTCAGTTTTCTTCTATGATACTAAACAATAAAAATCTTGTAGTTCTGATATGTTATATAACATCCAAATCAACAATCAACCTAACATAATCTAGAACACTAGTCATGCCTTGCTTAATTATTCGACCCGTTCGGCTTGTCTATGGAATTTCTTCCTTTTTGACAACTACCAACGAGTTCAATCCATCTTTCGACCAAATATTCAATATAGCAATATCATAGCTTTAATTCATAACAACTTGTATCTTATAATTCGATTTAACCAAATACAATGATCTAATTTTTACTTAATGTAACGGGTCAAGTTACATACTTGCATATCTAAACAACATTATCAACCAACAATTCTATTTAACTATTTTGACCCGTTTGTTTGTTGAGTGAGTTACACCACTTCATTGACATACCAAACGCCATCATTTTCTCCATATCAATATAGAACATAACTACGACTAGGTTTATCTATATTTGTAACGAGACACAAGTCACGTACCTTTAGAGCACACCCTTCAAACGCGTATCCGCTCCGGCTTGTCCGCTTGACGATCCGGATTCTTTGCCTAAAGAGTTCAATTCACATTCAACTTAGAACTCTTTTCATAATCGTTAACGCATAATTCTCTATAATAATTCAAATCTGCGTTTTCATCTGATTTTTAACATTTTAATCCCCACTTAGGCATTTTAACAAACACCTTGCGGGTCAGATTTTTTACATCATCAAAACCGAGTTCATGACTTATAATAATCATCTAAATCAACTTCAATTAGTCACATTTACACATGTTTTAACTTTCAATTTCAGAAGGTACCTCATAAAACTCAGATTACACTAGAACAAGGATCATGATCTTAGTGTTTACCAAATTTCTACAACTTATTAATCACCTACAATGGTGATTATGAACCCTACAAGTATCATGCAAGATTTTGACAAGAATTCATCTAGGGTTTATCCCTAAACATCATACTTTTTCTGAAATCACCTTCTATGATCGAATTACACTAGAAAAATCTTTCTAAACCCTAGTGTTCATCATTATCTTGTAAAATCCACAACCCACCTTCAAGGTGTTCATGGAATTTCCTGAATTTGAACATGATTTCATATGTAGTTGTCTAGGTTTCACTTCTAGACACTATATCATCCCTAATCTAACCAAATAACACACATGCAACATCTAATTTCAGATTTTCCAAAATCATGAGATTTTCAAGTTTAGAGATTTCATCAGATTTTACATACCTTTTAATCCTCTTGCGATGAGGATCACGATTCTAAGCTCAGATTTCGTTTTTGATCGGATTTGGACCTTCAATTTGGTTGTTTTGTGAATGTTAGGGTTTTGGAGAGCTTTAGTCGCCCCCTTCCCTCCTGCCTGGTCGATCTCTCACACATCAGTGTGTTTGAGATTTTATTTCTTTTGTTTTATTAAATTTAGTTTCAATTTAGGCACATTAGGTCCCTTGTCTTTTGTTTTTTTATTTTGTTTTTAATCTCTAAGTTTCTCATAGGTCATTAACTAACTTGGTTAGGGTCATTTACTAGTTAGTTTATTTTACTAATTTATTTGCACCCAAATTGCAAATTTATAAATTTCACATTTTCGGGATGTTACAAGTCCACCCCCCTTAAAAAGGGTTTCGTCCCCGAAACCCAAGTACGTCAAATAGTGTAGGGTAGAGACGTCGCATCTCTTCTTCGGACTCCCATGTAATGTCCGAACCCTTTCTATGTTCCCATTTGATCTTCACTTGATCAATTTGTTTGTTTTGCAATTGCTTCTAGCATTCCATCACCACTTTTCTTATCCTATAATCTCCCACCACAACTGTATTTATGGTGGGTTTAATGCGGTGATCTATATAAACCAATTTTTTTACCTCTCGAATCATTATTTTACAGCAAAGCTCAAATAGTGCCATTTGACTAATATAATACCTCTTTCAGCTTCTATACTTATTCTCAGTATTTACCTAATCATAAAACTCGTTTCCAAACAACCTTTTAAAGGTTGTTTGTTCGAATTAGCTAACAAGGGCGTTTTGGTCCCTTTTAGTCTTTCAATTACGACAAGGTCTTTTGAAAGCAAGTTTGACCCATAATTCTTCTTTCGAGTTATGATCTTGTCTGAAAAGTCATCATGCTTTTCGAAACGCCACGACCCTCTTTTTGAAACATTCGTTTTACCCATTTAAGTAACCCATTGTCTATCTAAGGCTTCATTTAATGCTCATTGAACCTTACGTTCTAAATGAGTAATTACTCTATTACACATACCTGGCTCGGGTCAATGTATTGACCTGTTTTAATGCCTTGCTATAATATTCGTTAAATAATAGCGATGCAAATATCATTTCTACATTTATTCCTGAAATCCTATAACTCGACAAGAATCATTAGTCGCTATTATCAAAAGGTGGTATCTTCACCTTTGGACCTGTTTGGTCTAAATGACCGATTTTATTAGCGAGATGACATGTATTTTCATCTCGACTATATGACTCGCTCCGATTTACATCGTGCGGTCGTTTTACTTATAATTCGTTTCTTAACACTTTTCGGCCTATTAAGGCTTACTTCATAAGTGTCTTTTAAAGCCAATAGTTATGGTCGACACGTGACCAATTTACCATTTTACCCTTATCGTTTGTTTTGGTTTACCCTATAAGGTAATCATTTAAGAGTTCATTTTCCATTTGTCATAAAATGATCGAATTACCGATTTAACTCCTTTTAAACCCTCCACATGGTTTCTTGTCATGCTCAACTATCTTGTTTCGTATGCCTACACGCCGAAACATCATACCTCAACTATGTATTTATCTTAATTGTAACTAATACGATAGAGAATATTTTAAAATATAAGACTAGTGTAAGTCATACTTACTTGACACTAGTTTTATATTAACAAGCGCTCTACCTAGGCCACAGTGTTATTTAGGCTATAACTTGTTTTATTGCCTAAACTAATTGGTCACCATTTTACCTCATACCTCGTCGTTCGGGTATGCGATATTGCCGTCATCTGCCCGTTTTGCATGTTTATACTACCATATCTAGTCATTCACACTATAACGTGATTACATTCTATATTACTTTTGTGTCCGTGATCACATCACGCCATGTCTAGTTTTACCTTGACCTTAGTCTAAGGCTGCACTCATTTTCTTTCGAATTATCTTTCCGACTCTATGACTTCCTATCTGTCCTTCGCGTCGGTTTATTTTTACTCATGCCGTTATTTGGTTTACGCCTCTATTTCCTTTCAACTCGTTACCGGGTTCTTTATCTTAATGTTTTTAACGCTCCGGTTTTATTGATCTGCGTTTTCCTTTCTATACTCTTTTACTTCATAACACATAGTTTCAGCAATATTTCGCACTTTCATTATTCGAGTTGCGCTTACTTGGAATATCAAGTATTATACGTATTTGATCCGAACATCACCTTTTTTTTTTTTTTTTTTTTTTTTTTTTTTTTTAGCGACCCTTAGGTCTGTTTCTTTTTACCAATGTCCCGAAGGCCCATTTCTTAAGTCTTATTTGGTAAAACCATTACTGTGGTTATACGGCTTTTGGGGTTTACCCGTTCTCATTCTAATACCTTCATAACATTTATTTACTAGCCTTTTATATAATCACTTCCATCACTGTGATCATCGTTGTTCCTCATAAGGATTTGATTAATAATATGTTACTTGGATGGTTACCCATACCCAAGTTTCTAAGTATGCATTTAACGATACTTCCTTATTCGTAGTGGCGAATAATATGTATCGTTTATTTGATTTTCCTTGAGGATATTTTCCGCCCAAGTCTTGACTTCTCATTCTTATCCTCGGTCCAACTGTAACTGTAACAAAATTAATTCGTTTAATTTTATTATTCCTTATTGTTGAATGAAATTTATCCATATCGTTTGTTGATGTAAATAATGCTTCTACACATTTTATTTAGTTTGGCCAAGTCTATAACCTTGCCCTCGCTATTTATTATTATTGCAATTTCCGAGTTCGAGTGTGGATGCACTCCTTCCCGTTGCAATATCTATCGAGATTACTTTCACCTTTGAAATGTACAGTTTCAGCACCTCTTATAAACAATTAGATTTTTTTATTACTACCTATTTCTTATTTCTCAAAGCATAGGTAAATTTCGTTAACGCGAATGTAGGATGTTGAATAAATCGATGTAAAACAACGATTTATTTGCACTCATAATAATTAAAAATTCATACTGAAATTTAATCTACAAGAGTGTACCTGAAACGACATCAGGTTCAGCTTTAGCCTCCGTGGCTGTTATATAAAACAACTTTGTCCTTGATTTCTGGGCATCAGACCTTGTGTCGGCTGTGTCCTTGGTTCTGAGCCTCTCTGGACAATTAGGCTTTTTATGTCTTGGCTTACCACATGTGCCCTTGTGAATTTTTTCCACAAACTCTGCACTGATGTAACACACTTTTTGTAACCCCCTTCCTGGGAGCTTTATTATACTTGAACTTCTTTACGGCTCTTGGATTCATATCCAACACCCTCCTTTCTTCTATTTCTTGTAGTATGCTGTCTTTCAATTCAACCATCATATCGTTCACCACCGGCACGATTGTGGTTTGTAATCTATCAATATACTGTGATAGACTATTTTCTAGAGCTTTTCCGACCGTCTCGGAAATCTTAGCTTTCATTTGTTCAGTCAATTGAGATGTCGAATCATCTCCAGTTACTCCAGACATTTCTTTAACTGAAACATCCATCACGATTTATCAATAATTATTTCATTCGTTTCCATCTTATTATACGGAAATTTATATTATTCTCACTCAGTCATGAATAATGTGTTATTCTATTTCGGTTTGGTCAAGTGTATATCTTGCCTTACCTTTCTTACTTAGTGTATTTTCCCGGGTTCGAGCGTATTTATACACCCCCCTACATCTTTACGTCATCTTGAAACTGAAATGTCTACACTAATTGTTAAACATTTCATCTATGACATATGCGTCATTTATTTTGATCTAGCCAGCTCACCACTTGCTTAAACCATTCATGTTTAGTGCACTTTTCTGGGTTTGAGTGTGTAAACACGCACTTCCCGTGCATATCAAATCAAATTTCCTTTTTCTAGTATTCTAGTAATTCTATTAAAGCAATTAATTCTTACCGGATGTCATGAAACTGAAATGTTTACATCGATTGTTAAACATCTCATTTATAACACATGCTTTACTTGTTTTGATTCAGTCAAGTTCATAACTTGATTCAATCGTTCTTGTTTTGATTCGATCAAGTTCACAACTTGATTCCATCGTTCTTGTTTTTGATTCGATCAAGTTCACAACTTGATTCCATCATTCTTGTTTTGATTCGATCAAGTTCACAACTTGATTCCATCATTCTTGTTTTGATTCGATCAAGTTCACAACTTGATTCCATCATTCTTGTTTTGATTCGATCAAGTTCACAACTTGATTCCATCATTCTTGTTTCATGCATTTCTTATATTTGAGTGAGCTTACACACTCTTTTCATGCACATTTGTTCATGATTTATTTCTATATTCCCTAATTTCTACTTAAACTATTGACTCTTACCGGATGCTTGATCAAGCTTGAACCGAACACTTGTTGACAACCTTGAGCTCTGATTACCAACTTGTAACATCCTTAAATTTATACTTGAATTAATTACTAATTTATACTAAAAGATAATATCTTAACATAAGTTTAAAAATGTATCATATACCTTAGTCATCAAATGACTAGGTTAGAACATACAAAAGTTGTTTGAAAATTTGTTTACAACCCTATTACAAACATTTAATAAGTTTAACACATAGCGGAAGCTTCAAAATTCGTGTTCGGTTCTTCAACATAGCTTGTCCACCATCCGTAAGATCCACCCAATCACCTAGGGTCAAAACCATTAAGAACATTAGTTTTGACTTCATTGCATAGGACTTAGCATATGATTAAAACATCAATTTAAAATAAATAAAAAAAAATAAATAAATAAATTTTCTGTTCCACCGTAAATTACGGCATCACCGTAATTTACGGTGAGTCTTGAGACTTCTTGGTGCACCGTAAATCAGGAACTTTGCACCGTAAACAATTCTCATTCACCGTAAATTACGGTACTACCGTAATTTACGGTAGTACCTGGGATTCCATGTTTTACTTTGTTTAGTCTTTACATCAAGACCCCAATCCTCGAAATTCAGTTTTCTTCTATGATACTAAACAATAAAAATCTTGTAGTTCTGATATGTTATATAACATCCAAATCAACAATCAACCTAACATAATCTAGAACACTAGTCATGCCTTGCTTAATTATTCGACCCGTTCGGCTTGTCTATGGAATTTCTTCCTTTTTGACAACTACCAACGAGTTCAATCCATCTTTCGACCAAATATTCAATATAGCAATATCATAGCTTTAATTCATAACAACTTGTATCTTATAATTCGATTTAACCAAATACAATGATCTAATTTTTACTTAATGTAACGGGTCAAGTTACATACTTGCATATCTAAACAACATTATCAACCAACAATTCTATTTAACTATTTTGACCCGTTTGTTTGTTGAGTGAGTTACACCACTTCATTGACATACCAAACGCCATCATTTTCTCCATATCAATATAGAACATAACTACGACTAGGTTTATCTATATTTGTAACGAGACACAAGTCACGTACCTTTAGAGCACACCCTTCAAACGCGTATCCGCTCCGGCTTGTCCGCTTGACGATCCGGATTCTTTGCCTAAAGAGTTCAATTCACATTCAACTTAGAACTCTTTTCATAATCGTTAACGCATAATTCTCTATAATAATTCAAATCTGCGTTTTCATCTGATTTTTAACATTTTAATCCCCACTTAGGCATTTTAACAAACACCTTGCGGGTCAGATTTTTTACATCATCAAAACCGAGTTCATGACTTATAATAATCATCTAAATCAACTTCAATTAGTCACATTTACACATGTTTTAACTTTCAATTTCAGAAGGTACCTCATAAAACTCAGATTACACTAGAACAAGGATCATGATCTTAGTGTTTACCAAATTTCTACAACTTATTAATCACCTACAATGGTGATTATGAACCCTACAAGTATCATGCAAGATTTTGACAAGAATTCATCTAGGGTTTATCCCTAAACATCATACTTTTTCTGAAATCACCTTCTATGATCGAATTACACTAGAAAAATCTTTCTAAACCCTAGTGTTCATCATTATCTTGTAAAATCCACAACCCACCTTCAAGGTGTTCATGGAATTTCCTGAATTTGAACATGATTTCATATGTAGTTGTCTAGGTTTCACTTCTAGACACTATATCATCCCTAATCTAACCAAATAACACACATGCAACATCTAATTTCAGATTTTCCAAAATCATGAGATTTTCAAGTTTAGAGATTTCATCAGATTTTACATACCTTTTAATCCTCTTGCGATGAGGATCACGATTCTAAGCTCAGATTTCGTTTTTGATCGGATTTGGACCTTCAATTTGGTTGTTTTGTGAATGTTAGGGTTTTGGAGAGCTTTAGTCGCCCCCTTCCCTCCTGCCTGGTCGATCTCTCACACATCAGTGTGTTTGAGATTTTATTTCTTTTGTTTTATTAAATTTAGTTTCAATTTAGGCACATTAGGTCCCTTGTCTTTTGTTTTTTTATTTTGTTTTTAATCTCTAAGTTTCTCATAGGTCATTAACTAACTTGGTTAGGGTCATTTACTAGTTAGTTTATTTTACTAATTTATTTGCACCCAAATTGCAAATTTATAAATTTCACATTTTCGGGATGTTACAAAATGTGCAAGAGCTCCGAACCTTTGGTGAGGAGATTTTAGAAGGAAGTGAGAGGATGAGGCAGATAGGAGAACGACTCGTCTGGAAGTATGACGAGCATAATATGGAGTTCTGGATGAACCATACCCGTAATAGTAATAATAATAATAAAATAATATATATATATATAATATGTGTGTATGTTTGAAAAAATATATATATAGACAATAGCTACGGATGCCTAATAGTATTGTAATTTTAAATTTCAGTTCCAGTTTGTATTAGACGCATAATATAAAAAAGAGTAAGTCGCAATGTTCGACGATTTTGATCAATATGCATGTTGTGAGATCGTTTGTATTAAATATTATTTTGTGATATTAATACGTGGTAAATGTTTAAAATTCAGATGGACGACGAAGTGAATCAGGAAAATCAGAATAACGATAACCAGAATAATGATAACCCGAATAACAATAACAATGGAAACCAAGTGGATAACAGTGCCATCCAACACATAGTGGCACAAGGAATTATAGACGCGATGCCATATATTATCCAAACGGTTAGGGAAGCTGATAATAGAAGTAACCATGGCAGTAAACAACCTACTGAACCAGAAAACAGCGTAAACAATGGACCCATACTTCAAGTGCCCATTCCCAAAAGAAGAAGAACCATGTCTTATGGTTGTTCTTATAAAGAATTCTGGTCTTGTAAACCAATGGAATTCTCGGGCAATGAAGGGGCCGTTGCAGCTCTACGCAGGATAGAAAAGACTGAGGCAGTCTTAAAAATAAGCAAGTACACAGAAGAGGATAAGATAGTGTTTGCTTCTAATCTATTTAAAAACTCAGCCTTAGAATGGTGGAACATTATTGTCACACCCCGAATTTCCACGTGTCACCGGTGGGCCCGGTGGGGGAGTATCGTGACGCAGTTGATATCATCATAGTCAAACAACACAATATATAAATGCACAGCGGAAGCAAAAGATAAATATATTACAATCCGAATATAAAGTAATATCAAGTATTACAACGGAAAGTAAAGGATCCACAGGCGGATCTTAAAACATAAACCTTGTTCAACAGACTTTAGACGCCTAGAACTTGCAAGATTCCTTATTAGCGCCTTGAGCTTCCAGCCAATTACGTTCAGTACCTGTCACTTAACCTTTTTGGAAAATACGTCAGTTTTCACTGGTAAATACACTCAACTGACTCATTTGAAAAGAGTTTAAGAAAATTGATTTAGATGCACCAGGCACAAAATATTTTTGACACTTTGATTAAAATGCACAAAGGCAAAATTAATCTTTTATAACTTGGGATTATTATATAAATAATCTTGTATACAGATTTACAGGTTCGTTATACATTCAGGGCCCGATGTAGAAACCGAGTCAAGATTAACAGACACGCCACAAGTATAAGCCCACAAGAGAGTGAGATACTGTTTCCCTTTAAGCAACTTTCAGTGTATGCCTACACCCCGTGCTTAAGGCGTGGCCATTTTATAATACAATGATGTCAAGGATATCCGGGACATGGTCATTAACCCCTAAAGGCGTTTATTTCAAACAATACAGATTTAAGCGGGTTACCTCAATAATTTAATCAAAATACGACTAAACATTCAATACCCGACCAAGCGGTATTATTATAATACCGTATCCCAAGCCCGTATAGGGAAAATAAGTTAAGAGTATTTACCTGAGCTAAATATAAATTCAATCCCAACCGTATATCAATTCAGCAAGCACAAGTACTTCTACTGGGGCTCTTAATCTGGAACGAAGGTTTTTAATAACCTATTAGATTTCTAACGGGTCTTTAATTAAGCCTATGCTTAGACCGGTTAGTTTTAAAGAGGAAGATACGGTTCAAACGCATGATAAGGCGAAGACCGGTTTAGAATGTGGTTTTTGACCCGACAAGCTTGTATGCTTGTTTAATATGGGTAACTTAAACACATTCTGGATTTTGAGACCAAAAATATATGGTTTGACCCGTTTCGGCTAATTTATGCAAACTAGTCGCATAAGCCGATCCGAACGCGACAAGCGCGTAACGAGTAACCATAAGAGTCATATACAGGTTTCCTAAGTTAATATGCCTTAAATATGTTGTGATATCAGTAGGATACCTTCCAATATGCCCAAAATGAGTTTAATCTCAATATAAGCCCCGAAGGGGTATTTTGGTCATTTACCTAAGGCATATATACTACCTGTCATACAACTAACTAAACGTTGTGACCATAAGGTATAACCTCGGAAGGTTATTCCCTATATACTATGGTCACCTAATGTATTTGGTCGGATCCTAATGATCGACCAAACGGGTCAAGCGATTGTTTAGATCGCTTACCTTACGACCCTACATAAGCACTAAACTAAAAGTGACGAGCTAAGCATGTTAAAACATGCTTAACTAAGTTTAGAAAACAGGTTTGGTATCAAAACAAACGGTTTTGATACCTAAGAGTAGTTTGGTTACAAAATACGCAGTAACACGTATTTTGGCCGAAGCTACGACTCGTCACTGAGCCTTGATAACGTGGTAATCAGTAGGTATAGTCGCTAAGGACTATAACCATCGTGATCACGCTCACGTTATGAAGTTCAAACGAACTTCGCATTGACCATAAACTGGTCCATGCAGAAAGTCAAACAAAGTTTGACTTTAACGCTAAAACGAATAAAAGAACGAAGGAACACTTACAAAGGGTCCCCGAAAGCTAATCTTGATCCAAGTAACTCAGGTATGAAGCAAAGGCTTCAACTTAGAGAATTCTTAGATCAGATTTGTGGGTTTTGTAAGTGAATGGGTTGTGTATTTATAGCAAATGGACAACCGTTAGGATCGTTCCTCGAATACCGTGCTTAGATCTTGTCCCTACACTTGTTGCAAACTTGTGGTAACTCAAAATGGCCCCCAACATCAGGGATTAACATGTGGCATTGGCCTTTGGGGTGTTTAGAAGCTGTTTGCAATTGATTAAACAACTTTTGCTGGTTTGAAAGGGCCTTGCGTGATGCCAAGGGGGCTAGGTGTCACGCTAGGGTCCTTCTGATCAGCAAACAGTTTCCAAAGCTTCCATTTTAGTCCCCGTTGTGTATTAAGGCCATTTACGACATGTTTAAGGCTCGTTAAGTCAACTTTAAGGCCCTAAAATGATGCCTAAACATTGTGGACATGAAACATGCTCAAAAATATCCCGGATGTCGGTTCGTTTGGTCGTACGATTGCGATGTTCGCTTAATTACGACGACATACGCATAAGCGCGAAAAACGATCCAAATTGCGTGACGAATGGATTTTTCTTATGCCAAACACCAAAATAAAATATTTTAGTTCTTACATAAATTTTTTGGATCTCCGGATGTATTCAGAGCGTAAGTTATGCGCGAAGATGCAAACTTGTGCACTTTTTGACGCTTTTAGTCCCTGAATGACCCAAAGGTTTATTTTAGCACACCGAACCCCTCAAAGCCTATTTCTAAGCTATGTGAAGGATATTTATGGTATGTTTAACTTATGTTCATGTTTCGGAAGGTCCGATAACATACGAATCGGTATACTTTAGCAGTTTGACGCTTTAGGTCCCTCAAATGCGCAAACTTGCGTAACTCATCATTTAATAGCATTGAAGCCTCATCTAATTCATATTAGGCATTCTTGAAAGTATTATTAAACATCATAATGATTCGGGCTCGATAAAAGGTCATTCAGAGGTATAATTAAACATATTGACACTTTTAGTCCCTTATACTTGCAAAGTTGCGCGTAACTTCACTTTTGGGATAAAAGCCTTGGGTGGCCAATGATTGGCAATACCGAGAGTATAATGAAATATCATGAGGCTCTCGGTTTGTTAAAAGGTCACTCAGAGGTAAGAATTAACATGTTGACGCTTTTAACCCTTTTCTGCGCAAACTTTCAATTAATTACATAAACGGCTAAACTTGATTAACAAGTGGCTCATTTGTGAATATAAAACCGTAAAAGGTTATTTAGAAACTTATTTTAGGTATGATAATACTTCCAGTTCTTTCATAATCAAAGTTTTCGATTTTTCGAAAAATTAGTCCCTTAAATTCAACGTTTGACTTCATTAGGGTTTATTACACGTGTCAATACTTCATTAGACGTGATTTTTCGAGGTGTTACATCCTCACCCCCTTAAAAGAAATCTCGACCTCGAGATTTGCTTAAAGTAAAGGAAGTACTTTCTGTCGTATCATGGATTTAACTTCCATAGTATATTTGGGCCTCCAAGGGTACCCCAGTTGACCTATACAATAGGTACATACTTTCTTTTGGAGCTCCTTAACCTGTCGATTCTCAATCGACATAGGTTTCTCATACTATCATAGGTCTGCATATCATTATGTGATAGTGCTTTTCGACTTATTGGTGACACGTCGCTAAATCATTAGTGTGGGTCACATTGCGCCTTCCACCAAGCTCCTAAATTAGGTCTTAGCTCGTAAGCTATTTAGTCTTGATACATTCGAATCCTTCGAATGACTTTATATATTCCGAGCTTAACTAACCTGAAAATTACAACTCGGCACACCCTTCTAGGGTGTTATCTTTTGTTGAACTTTATCTTTTAACCAGAACTTAGGAGGGTTGCTATCTTCATAAATCCTTGATTTCCTGCCGTATACTGGCAACTTACAATCGATTATGGATTTGTATGATCTTATTTGTTGTTTCTTAGGAAACTTTCAGATCCTGATAATTGGACTTACCAATTCTTTATCTAACAATAGATGTTTAACATTCCATCTATACAAGGTCTCCAAAGGAGCAGCCTTAATACTTACATATCAATTATTATAGAAAATCTTATCTTAAGGTGGGATGGTTATCCCAACCATTGCTTAAAACTAATCTTAAGGAGTAGCTAATCGTTGTTAAAATAGGGTTGCGGTAATGAATGCATAAGCAAAATGAACCGTCTTTCTTATCAAACTCTCGGAATATCGAGTTAGGCTATATGAACCTCTTATCTTAAAGTTTACTTAATCAGAGTTTCGATTAGTCCATGATCAACACGGAGTTCTTACAACACTCCAACCCTAAGCGGGATGTTAATCTTAACTCTACTTGTCTCTAGGGAGGTAAACAGGGTAGTCTTAGGAGAAGATAATCAAGGTACAAGGAGGTTACAGAGAATTTTCCATATATCAGGTTTCAGTTCATCCATCATTGCTTGTGCCAAAGGAGTGACACATTTATGCTATGAGTCCACTGATTTTTTTATTTTATTTATGTATTTTTTTTACCAGGAAACATTTATTTGGAAAAATTCTATTTTCTAGATCTCTTCTTTGAATGCCATTAGCTGACTTTAGTACCATATAACCATTGGGATATCCTTGCGGTTCCATGCATTAAACCTCCATACTGATCAGGCATGGAAGCAATCTATGGAACTTATTAAGATACATCAATTTTCATACGACGGTTTTGTCATTCTATTTGGTATTTGTAATCAATAGGGATTTAAAGAGATATCAATTACATGCGAATGTCCTCTATCTATGGAGAGGGTACCTTAGAATTTTATGACTTAAAGATTTCTGACGGGAACAGAAGAATTTGTTCCTATTACTAAATGAATCAATTTCTTAGTTGCGATCCGACCACTGCTATTCCTCATCCTCATGGCCTTATATACTAATCATGGTTTCGTTAAACCATACAGGCCAATATAGCATTAACATTCTTCATGAATGTTATTTAATATATATAAATTATACTTAGCCTAGGTCACAAAAGACCATTAAGGGCATTTAAAGTTTGGTCCTAATCCATCATCTTTTTGACTGGGAATCAAAATGTCACATCTGTCCTTATTATAGTGATGAATTTGGATAGTTTGAAAGCTTGCCATAAGGATATCAGAAAAGAGTGATTCCTTATAGATATAATATATCAATCTAAGATTTGTTGGAGCATATTCTATAGTGTCATCGGCCAATTTCTACCTCGCATTAAATGACCGGGGTCCTAATCAAGCGGAGACAACAGTTCTTAACATTTATCGTTCATTATAGAATCATATGTGCTAGCATTAAATAAATTTCTGCATAGCTTGCTTGGTAAGGAAAGGTACCTGCTATATAATTATCATTATGCACCATCTCCTGGGCGTTCATCCTGAAGACTCATGAGTTTGTTCTCTTGGCCTCTTCGGGCTTCTTCTGATTCCTAGGGCAGTTAGTCTTGATATGCCCCTTCTCGTTGCAACCATAACAGGTTGCATCTTTCAACTTCTTGCAATCCAAGGTTTTATGTTCCTTAGACTTGCAGATTCCACAGGGTAGAGGCTGAGACTCGAATCTGCATTTTCCGAGGTGGTATTTCTTACAGGTTTCACACCTGGTCTTTTCATCTGACTGCTGGCTGTCTCTTTTAAACCTGGAACTCTTCTTATCCTTAGAGTTCCTCTTCCTATCGGAGCGATGAGAATTCTCATCCTCCCTTTTACGCTTTCCATCTTCAGAGACTTTGGCAGCCTTGTTTCTGACCACATCGAGTGTGAGAGATAGCGACAGGTCTGCCGCTGACCTAAATGTAGTAGGTCTTGAAGCCTTAACACTGGCTTTGATTTCTGGGGCTAAACCCCCAATGAAGCGAGCAATTCTCTTGGGTTCTGGTGTTACTAGGTAAGGAACCAGTCTGGACAGGGTATTGAAACTGGTGAGGTAAGCTTGACAATCTAAGTTTGTCATCACCAATGATAAGAAATCTGATTCAATTCTTTCGACCTCGTGTTGAGGGCAGTAGTTCTCCATAATGAGAGCAACAAACTGTTCCCATGACATGTTGTAAAGTGGGATCTTCCCAGCAGCTTGAATGAGAGCCTTCCACCATGCTAGTGCCTCTCCCTTGAACGATTGGGATACATACTTCACTACATCCCTCTCAGCACAACCGCTGATATCGACAACTGTGTCCATTTCATCCAACCAGGTCATACAATCAATTGCCCCTTTCTCCCCAGTGAAATCCCGGGGTTTGCAGGAAACAAAGTATTTATAGGTACAAGACTTGGTACGTGGTTCATTACCGAATACTATCCTCTTGGATGGAACACTGTGTTGAATAGATGAATGTCGATCATCATCCTTCTTTGACTCATCTTTCTTTGAGGGTGGCTTGCTATGAGCCTCAGAATGAGTCTTGGGGACAGACTTAGAGTGGGGTACAGATGAGGCTTTACTATGAGTCCCACTATACTCCCTAAATTGCTCATCTACAGCTTTAGATACAGCTGTATTAATCAGTGTACGAAGTTCTCCTCTGGTTATATTAATCTTATCATCATCGCGGTTTTCCAGAGGATGACTGTTTATCTCGTCAGAGTCAGCCATGTAGTCTTAATTGCTACAAAAAGAAAATAAGGGCAAGGTTTATTTAGAAGCCCATTCAGTACTATCGTCCTTGACGATTTATTAACCATGGTAATATAAACCATATTGGTTAATTTGTTAGTTATATTTAATTAGCATTTTCATTATAATTTATCCTAGTTATAAAACATTAAGGATATTAAGGTGGCGCAAAGGGCCTAGTCACTAGGACAGTTTTAAATTTACAAGCCATGATTTCAGAGAATCGAGGCATTTAGGTTTAAATCAAAGTTCATTACCTTTTTCTTGACAGAGAGTCAAAAACTTCAACTGTATTTTGTCCCTTAGGACGATAAGTATGGCCCGTAGGCATTTCATCACTTATGGATGGTTATAATATGATTATCTTCATTTGATGATATTAGTCAAGATCGCCTTGATCATACAAACTATTATGCTTGGACGTAGTCCAACATCTTTAGACGGGGGTCAAAGACCACCACTGACGTTGTCTTATCGGACAACAAGTTTGGCCCGTAGGCACTTCATCACTAATGGATGTTTATAATATGATTATCTTTATTTGATGATTCAAGCCATGATTTCCAAATCACTAGGCTAGATAAGGGTTTGGAATTTCCCATTATAAAGATGACAAGTGTGATTTTTATCGCATCACTGTTGTCAGGTGTGTTAACATGTTTTCGGATGTTAACAAGAATCTGAATCTCTTCTAAACAGGTTTTACCATCATAGCTAGGTCTTTAATGACATTCAAGCTAGGTTTTACCCCTTTAAGATTCTTTCAATTTATTTAACGCAGAACAATCCTAAATTGAAATGTAAACAAGGATCTGAATCTAATTGTGGAACTACCGTCTTGGCCCTGTCTTAAAATGACACATGGCTAGGTCTTGTCCTTTTTAGATTTTGCCATTTTATTATAATGGTAGATCTTATAATATAGGAATGATATTTTAAATATAACCGTTCCATTAAAATTTAAACAAGTATATGGTTGCCCTAAACGGGACTTGTAGCAGAAAATGACTTGCCCATGCAAGGGCTAATCAGAAAAAATAACAAAAGAACCAAATAAGGAAAAATAAAACGAATTAGGATTTGTCCTGTGTTCTTGTCTAGACTCAAGAATGTGCAACTGTGTAACTGAGATTAAACACAAAAGACTAGTGTTTAATTCACTCAGTGTTGTCTCTGATACCAACCTGTCACACCCCGAATTTCCTCGTGTCACCAGTGGGGGAGTATCGTGACGCAGTTGATATCATCATAGTCAAACAACACAATATATAAATGCACAGCGGAAGCAAAAGATAAATATATTACAATCCGAATATAAAGTAATATCAAGTATTACAACGGAAAGTAAAGGATCCACAGGCGGATCTTAAAACATAAGCATTGTTCAACAGACTTTAGACGCCTAGAACTGGCAAGATTCCTTATAAGCGCCTTGAGCTTCCAGCCAATTACGTTCAGTACCTGTCACTTAACCTTTTTGGAAAATACGTCAGTTTTCACTGGTAAATACACTCAACTGACTCATTTGAAAAGAGTTTAAGAAAATTGATTTAGATGCACCAGGCACAAAATATTTTTGACACTTTGATTAAAATGCACAAAGGCAAAATTAATCTTTTATAACTTGGGACAATTATATAAATAATCTTGTATACAGATTTATAGGTTCGTTATACATTCAGGCCCCGATGTAGAAAGCGAGTCAAGATTAACAGACACGCCACAAGTATAAGCCCACAAGAGAGTGAGATACCGTTTCCCTTTAAGCAACTTTCAGTGTATGCCTACACCCCGTGCTTAAGGCGTGGCCATTTTATAATACAATGATGTCAAGGATATCCGGGACATGGTCATTAACCCCTAAAGGCTTTTATTTCAAACAATACAGATTTAAGCGGGTTACCTTAATAATTTAATCAAAATACGACTAAACATTCAATACCCGACCAAGCGGTATTATTATAATACCGTATCCCAAGCCCGTATAGGGAAAATAAGTTAAGAGTATTTACCTGAGCTAAATATAAATTCAATCCCAGCCGTATATCAATTCAGCAAGCACAAGTACTTCTACTGGGGCTCTTAATCTGGAACGAAGGTTTTTAATAACCTATTAGATTTCTAACGGGTCTTTAATTAAGCCTATGCTTAGACCGGTTAGTTTTAAAGAGGAAGATACGGTTCAAACGCAAGATAAGGCGAAGACCGGTTTAGAATGTGGTTTTTGACCCAACAAGCTTGTATGCTTGTTTAATATGGGTAACTTAAACACATTCTGGATTTTGAGACCAAAAAGATATGTGATGTGTTAAAATGCAACATATAAATTTAATCGATTGAGGCATAAAACTAACCTTTTTTAGTACTAATGTTGGAAAAAGTGTGCTTTTGTCTTCCTTTTGTATTTTCAGGATTAAATGAGCTCAAAGTCGCAAAAGAAGCAAAAAGACATCAAAATCTAACATAAATACAAGAAAAGGAACAAGACGTGACATGCCCGACCCCACGACAGCATCTTCCCAAGCAAAACAAGACAACAGAAGACTGAACACGCCCCGTGCTCAGCCAGCACGGGGGCGTGCCCAAGTGTCAGCAGAAAAGACAAAGTGGTAGAAGCTTCTATTGCCCACCACGGGGCCGTGCTCAGCGGACACGGGGCCATGGTCAACTATAAGATTCGCACAATCCAGCAAATCTGCATAGTACAAAGATTCTTCTGCACCATGGGGTCGTGCTCAGCGGACACGGGGGCGTGGTCAACTAAAAAGACAAAACCGCATTAAATGAAGAAAGAGAAGGATGTGGACACGGGGCCGTGCCCACTGGACACGGGGCCGTGCCCGAGCTTCTGTTTAGCCTATAAATAGAAGTGCTTGGCTCAAGCTCAAACCATCCCTTGGCACACCACCTCTCTCACACTTCACCCACCACCCACCACCCACCACCACCATAACACCATCATCCACCACCATCATCCATTGTCCATCGTAGAGTGTGTGAGTCGTCTCGGGATCCAAGATTGATCGTAAGAGTTCTTGACAATCAAGGCCATGTTTGCCTAAGTCTCTTACATCACTTGGTGAAGACAAAGTGTCTAGTGTAATACTTTTTATTTCTAATCTTTTGCACTTTTTACTTGGTTTTGTATTAATGACTTTAATAACTAGTTGCTTATGTTGAAGGTGATCTTTCCTTATCGTTTGTCCGTGGTGTCTTGGCATTATTTTACTGTCTATATAAAATAAAAGATTTTCACCATTCATATCTCCACGGTCTATATGGAGGTATGTTGGCTACCTGGTCGGGGGTTAAGGGAACGGTTTGGTAAAGGTCTTGCCATTGTTCAGCGTTTAGAGGTCCTGCAATGGATCTGGGTCAAATTTAGTAGGACCTCCTTCAATACTTAACGGTATTGGATGGCGGGGGTCCAAACTCTTTGATCCCCTCATAAGTTAACTACTATTAATACTATAACCCGGCTATTTAGGACTGTATCCCTGCTGACTCAGACTACTTAGTCGAGGGTAACGTCACCTCCAAAAGAGGGGCCTACCATAATTTGCATTAATAACTTAATTAATTGTCTTCCAATAATCCACCCTTTTAGGATTGTATCCTTGCTGACTCAAACTACTGGGGTGAGGGTAACGTCACATTCAAAAGAGGGGCCTACTACAATAACTAAGATAATCTCTTAAAATAGTGCAAAAGTGCGGGAATAATCAAAGGTTACACTAGATACGAGTCGGAACCAAGTGATTCATCTTGTCTATCTGTTTTTTCTTTTTCTTTTTATTTTTCAGCATTTTTAGTTAGTTTTTATTTTTCTTAGTCTAAAACATTTTTCTAAACTTTTTATTTTGATTAGACGTTGAGGATAAACCGGTACTAAAAGCTCTTGTGTCCTTGGACGACCTCGGTATCTTACCAACACTATACTACGCTCACGATGGGTGCACTTGCCCATATGTGTGTCTAGTGTTAGTAAATATCGTGTTTTATAAATTTAAAACTTAACTAAAAAGTGTTAAAGGGGCTTAAAATATACACCTAATATATATAACACTAGAATACGCATCAAGTTTTTGGCGCCGTTGCCGGGGACACAAGGATTTTAAGAAAGCTTAAAATCGACGGCCTAATCAGTTTTTCAAAACCTTTTTAAACGCGCGCACATTTTTTTCTGCATTTTAGTTTAGTTTTGCATTTACAGTAACCTGTACACGGGGCCGTGTTCACTGAACACGGGGCCATGCTGCACATTTTCATAAAAACAACCAGTAACAGTAACTTGAACACGGGCCGTGCTCACTGAACACGGGGCCGTGCTCAACTAGATCAGTAAATTTAATTAAAACGCCCAGATACAGATTCTGTACACGGGGCCGTGTCCACTGAACACGGGGCCGTGTCCAGCCTCTGTTTCCATTTTTATTTTTGTTTTCTGATCTCGAGACTTGGTTGTGGTCTGCTGAGTGATTCTTATGGATCAATACTCAAGAGGTTACAACTACACCTATGAGGAGGATGATTATAGGGGTAACTATTGCACTAATTGTCGTAACACACGCTCGGTTCAAAATAGTCACTCATATCAACCATCCAATTCATATTCCTACTATGAGGAACCCAGGTACGAGCCATCAACTTCATACACATCATATGAAGACCAAAGGTATGAACCTCCTCCCTCATACTCATATTTTGATGAACCAAGGTATGAGCCTTCTTACTCATACTTTGAGGAACCAAGATATGAGCCACCACCTTCGTATGCTTATTATGAGGAACCATGGCGTGATCAACCCACCTCATATGAGTATTATGAAGAACAAAATTACGACCCTTATCCATCATATGCTTACAATGAAGAACAATGGTGTGAACCATCTACTTCATATGGGTATTATGAGGAACAAAGGATCGAACAACCGGATTCAAGCTTTGAAAATTCCGATTCTTTTTCTATAACCGAAGTAACCGATAGGATATTAGAACACATTAGAGTTATCGATCGCTGTATAAGAGAATCTCGCGCAAGGGAAGAGGAGTCCCGCGCAAGAGAAGAATTAAAAAAAGAAGAGATAACAGAAAGTGTAAAAATGGAAGAACAAATAAGTGAAAAACCGACACATGAGTTAAACAACGAAAAAGGTGAGTCCGACAAAGTTAAAATTCAGGAAGAGTCTAATTTTGAAGAAATTATTCTCTTGTCACCTTCTTTCGAAAATCATTGTTTAGTACCCACTCATGCTAAGTTTTTAAAAGAGTTAAATACTAACACTAAAATTGACGAAACGGTAAGTGTTAAGTTAACTAATGATCAAACTTCGCTAATAAAAGAAGACCCATTTGAAATTAACATTACACCGGTTCCATGTTTCTTTCAAAATTCGTTTATTAGTAATGTCACAATCGATAAAGATCTTTGTGTTAACATAATGCCTAACTACATTTTCGAAAAATTAAGTATTAGTGATTTTTCTCCACTTCAAATACCCATTTTTCTATCCAATCGGAAAGTAATAAAATCAATCGGTATAGTTGAGGATGTATTGGTTCAAACAAATCAAATGGTAATCCCGACCGACTTTGTCATCCTCGATGACGCTCCTCTAGTGTTGGGACGACCATTTGTAAAAACTCACGAAGCTTTGAAAAACCGGAAGTTCAACAATCTACCTATTCAATTAGGGGCATTTAAAAAGAGTGTCGATCTTGAGCGATCAATGAAATATCCAATCGGCAATGACGACCCCCTAATTGAAGATGAGCCAGAACCACCCGATAAGGAGGGTCTAGCCAAGGACCCTTATAAACGTGGCACACCACGGAGGCATTCCGCGGAACTATCCTTAGTTTAATTTAGATTTATTTTCTTGTTTTCTAGTTAGTTTTAATTTTCAGGAATAAAACACACTTGAGATGACAAAGGATACAAGGGAAACTTGAACCAGCACTCCATGCAGGAAAACAGAACCGTCCGACGAAATTCTTCATTTACAGTAAGTTCGGCACGGGTCGTGTCCGCCCAACACGGCCCCGTGCTGCACAGTCTGCAGAAAAAGACCCAGTTCAGGTAACTGGACACTGGCCGTGTTCACCCAACACGCCCCTGTGTCCAGGCTTCTGATTCTCTTGTTTCAATTTTGTTACTGGCACTTGAACACGGGGCCGTGCCCGGATAACACGGGGCCGTGTTCAGCGCCCAGTAACACAAAATTTTTGCTTTTTACACCTTTTTACACATTCAATCAACCTAAAAACTTATTTTTGGACACATTGAGGACAATGTGTAATTTAAGTGTGGGGGGGATGCTAAAACCTTGAATCTTGCAAGTCCTAAATACAAGCCTTACACAAAACTCTATTGGAACCGCTAATCACCCCAATTTTTTTCAAAAATTTTCATTTTTTTTACTTGTCTAGGTTTAACTCGGGAAATTCAAGTTCTAAAAAGGTTATATTTTTACGAATTTACAACCGATAGCGTCGTGATAAAAAGAACCAACATAAGAAAATTATGAAAAGGCATGACAAACTTAGTTAAAATTTGATTATATATACTTGATCACATAAAAACCCATTCCCACAAAAGTGAGTTTTTAGCCTTTATTGAGCATACAATTACATATCATTTGACTAAATGCTCATTTTCGTTTCTTGTGTGAATAGCTGCTTGGTTCTTACGACTCTAGAACTTGCCATGACGATACATTCCCGGTCCTTACCAACTTAAACCCGAGTAAGTAAATGATGGAGGCATTAGGACTAACCCTTTTTATTTCTACACCATTATTTTTCTTTTTTTTTACCACCTACCCAAAATCCCCCTAGTTAACCCCTTTGAGCCTAAACCTTTTCATTTCATAACCCAAACCAAACACCATTTTACCCACCAAAACCCTTTTTATTTATTTTTTTTTACCCTTTGTTTTAGTAACAACTTCGATTTTTCGTATGACTTTTCAAAAAAAAAAAAATGTGTTGATGATGAAGCAAAAGAAATAAACAAACAAGTTCATAAAAAATAACTTTGTTTGAATAATAGCTTCATCAAACAAAAATTACAAAAATAGAAAGTCTTACGAAAACCGAAACTTGTTACGCTTTTAGCCTTTTTTTTCTACTAACCACTAACCACCAACCCAACCACCTACCTTTAACCCAAGCCTAACCCTTCACCCACAAAGTCCTCTTGATATTTACAAAGGTATATAAGTTAAAAAGGAGGAGGATTGATTGCTTGGCAAGCCTATGGTAGGAGTAAAGTTCCATGCCGCTCTCGAGTGATCTACAAAAATACATTTTCGGCCGAGTGTTGAGTGATCCCCGTGAGGTATGTGAACTTGTATATAAATAGAATTTTACAAAGGCATGTTATGCCCTAATAAGTAATTTGTCTTACGAAAAGTTTTAAATAAATCATGACGAATAGGATTGTAAATAAATAAAAATAAAACTAAATAAAGAATCTTGGAAATCCCGACACTCTATGACAAACCCAAAAACCTTATTCTCTACCCATTCCATTTGGGAGTGTAATAGCCACATATTAAAGAGTTTTGCTTGAGGACAAGCAAAGATTCAAGTGTGGGGGTATTTGATGTGTTAAAAATGCAATATATAAATTTCATCGATTGAGGCATAAAACTAACCTTTTTTAGTACTAATGTTGGAAAAAGTGTGCTTTTGTTTTCCTTTTGTATTTTCAGGATTAAATGAGCTCAAAGTCGCAAAAGAAGCAAAAAGACATCAAAATCTAACATAAATACAAGAAAAGGAACAAGACGTGACATGCCCGACCCCACGACAGCATCTTCCCAAGCAAAACAAGACAACAGAAGACTGAACACGCCCCGTGCTCAGCCAGCAAGGGGGCGTGCCCAAGTGTCAGCAGAAAAGACAAAGTGGTAGAAGCTTCTATTGCCCACCACGGGGCATTGCTCAGCGGACACGGGGCCGTGGTCAACTATAAGATTCGCACAATCCAGCAAATCTGCATAGTACAAAGATTCTTCTGCACCATGGGGTCGTGCTCAGCGGACACGGGGGCGTGGTCAACTAAAAAGACAAAACTGCATTAAATGAAGAAAGAGAAGGATGTGGACACGGGGCCGTGCCCACTGGACACGGGGCCGTGCCCGAGCTTCTGTTCAGCCTATAAATAGAAGTGCTTGGCTCAAGCTCAAACCATCCCTTGGCACACCACCTCTCTCACACTTCATCCACCACCCACCACCACCATAACACCATCATCCACCACCATCATCCATTGTCCATCGTAGAGTGTGTGAGTCATCTCGGGATCCAAGATTGATCGTAAGAGTTCTTGACAATCAAGGCCATGTTTGCCTAAGTCTCTTACATCACTTGGTGAAGACAAAGTGTCTAGTGTAATACTTTTTATTTCTAATCTTTTGCACTTTTTACTTGGTTTTGTATTAATGACTTTAATAACTAGTTGCTTATGTTGAAGGTGATCTTTCCTTATCGTTTGTCTGTGGTGTCTTGGCATTATTTTACTGTCTATATAAAATAAAAGATTTTCACCATTCATATCTCCACGGTCTATATGGAGGTATGTTGGCTACCTGGTCGGGGGTTAAGGGAACGGTTTGGTAAAGGTCTTGCCATTGTTCAGCGTTTAGAGGTCCTGCAATGGACCTGGGTCAAATTTAGTAGGACCTCATTCAATACTTAACGGTATTGGATGGCGGGGGTCCAAACTCTTTGATCCCCTCATAAGTTAACTACTATTAATACTATAACCCGGCTATTTAGGACTGTATCCCAGCTGACTCAGACTACTTAGTCGAGGGTAACGTCACCTCCAAAAGAGGGGCCTACCATAATTTGCATTAATGACTTAATTAATTGTTTTCCAATAATCCACCCTTTTAGGATTGTATCCTTGCTGACTCAAACTACTGGGGTGAGGGTAACGTCACCTTCAAAAGAGGGGCCTACTACAATAACTAAGATAATCTCTTAAAATAGTGCAAAAGTACGGGAATAATCAAAGGTTACACTAGATACGAGTCGGAACCAAGTGATTCATCTTGTCTATCTGTTTTTTCTTTTTCTTTTTATTTTTCAGCATTTTTAGTTAGTTTTTATTTTTCTTAGTCTAAAACATTTTTCTAAACTTTTTATTTTGATTAGACGTTGAGGATAAACAGGTACTAAAAGCTCTTGTGTCCTTGGACGACCTCGGTATCTTACCAACACTATACTACGCTCACGATGGGTGCACTTGCCCATATGTGTGTCTAGTGTTAGTAAATATCGTGTTTTATAAATTTAAAACTTGACTAAAAAGTGTTAAAGGGGCTTAAAATATACACCTAATATATATAACACTAGAATACGCATCAATATGGTTTGACCCGTTTCGGCTAATTTATGCAAACTAGTTGCATAAGCCGATCCGAACGCGACAAGCGCGTAACGAGTAACCATAAGAGTCATATACAGGTTTCCTAAGTTTATATGCCTTAAATATGTTGTGATATCAGTAGGATACCTTCCAATATGCCCAAAACGAGTTTAATCTCAATATAAGCCCCGAAGGGGTATTTTGGTCATTTACCTAAGGCATATATACTACCTGTCATACAACTAACTAAACGTCGTGACCATAAGGTATAACCTCGGAAGGTTATTCCCTATATGCTATGGTCACCTAATGTGTTTGGTCGGATCCTAATGATCGACCAAACGGGTCGGGTTCGAAAGTATAAGCGATTGTTTAGATCGCTTACCTTACGACCCTACATAAGCACTAAACTAAAAGTGACGAGCTAAGCATGTTAAAACATGCTTAACTAAGTTTAGAAAACAGGTTTGGTATCAAAACAAACGGTTTTGATACCTAAGAGTAGTTTGGTTACAAAATACGCAGTAACACGTATTTTGGCCGAAGCTACGACTCGTCACTGAGCCTTGATAACGTGGTAATCAGTAGGTATAGTCGCTAAGGACTATAACCATCGTGATCACGCTCACGTTATGAAGTTCAAACGAACTTCGCATTGACCATAAACTGGTCCATGCAGAAAGTCAAACAAAGTTTGACTTTAAAGCTAAAACGAATAAAAGAACGAAGGAACACTTACAAAGGGTCCCCGAAAGCTAATCTTGATCCAAGTAACTCAGGTATGAAGCAAAGGCTTCAACTTAGAGAATTCTTAGATCAGATTTGTGGGTTTTTTAAGTGAATGGGTTGGGTATTTATAGTAAATGGACAACCGTTAGGATCGTTCCTCGAATACCGTGCTTAGATCTTGTCCCTACACTTGTTGCAAACTTGTGGTAACTCAAAATGGCCCCCAACATCAGGGATTAACATGTGGCATTGTCCTTTGGGGTGTTTAGAAGCTGTTTGCAATTGATTAAACAACTTTTGCTGGTCTGAAAGGGCCTCGCGTGACGCCAAGGGGGCTAGGTGTCACGTTAGGGTCCTTCTGATCAGCAAACAGTTTCCAAAGCTTCCATTTCAGTCCCCGTTGTGTATTAAGGCAATTTACGACATGTTTAAGGCTCGTTAAGTCAACTTTAAGGCCCTAAAATGATTCCTAAACATTGTGGACATGAAACATGCTCAAAAATATCCCGGATGTCGGTTCGTTTGGTCGTACGATTGCGATGTTCGCTTAATTACGACGACATGCGCATAAGCGCGAAAAACGATCCAAATTGCGTGACGAATGGATTTTTCTTATGCCAAACACCAAAATAAAATATTTTAGTGCTTACATAAATTTTTTGGATGTCCGGATGTATTCAGAGCGTAAGTTATGCGCGAAGATGCAAACTTGTGCACTTTTTGACGCTTTTGGTCCCTGAATGACCCAAAGGTTTATTTTAGCACACCGAACCCCTCAAAGCCTATTTCTATGCTATGTGAAGGATATTTATGGTATGTTTAACTTATGGTCATGTTCCGGAAGGTCTGATAACATACGAATCGGTATACTTTAGCAGTTTGACGCTTTAGGTCCCTCAAATGCGCAAACTTGCGTAACTTATCATTTAATAGCATTGAAGCCTCATCTAATTCATATTAGGCATTCTTGAAAGTATTATTAAACATCATAATGCTTCGGGCTCGATAAAAGGTCATTCAGAGGTATAATTAAACATATTGACACTTTTAGTCCCTTATACTTGCAAAGTTGCGCGTAACTTCACTTTTGGGCATAAAAGCCTTGGGTGGCCAATGATTGGCAATCCCGAGAGTATAATTAACATGTTGACGCTTTTAACCCTTTTCTGCGTAAACTTTCAATTAATTACATAAACGGATACACTTGATTAACAAGTGGCTCATTTGTGAATATAAAACCGTAAAAAGGTTATTTAGAAACTTATTTTAGGTATGATAATACTTCCAGTTCTTTCATAATCAAAGTTTTCGATTTTTCGAAAAATTAGTCCCTTAAATTCAACGTTTGACTTCATTAGGGTTTATTACACGTGTCAATACTTCATTGGACGTGATTTTTCGAGGTGTTACAATTATCCTCCAGTCTAGGGGAAGTGACCAAGTCTACAATATGGAATGGGAGGAATTTAAAAACATGGTAGAAAGGAAATTATGCCCTCCCAATGAAAAGGAACAGATAGTAAATAAGTTCCTAAACCTTAGAATGACTAGAGTGGATAGTAAAGGTTACACTACGCTATTCTTCGAATATGCTAGGATAGTGCCAACCCTTGCATCACCAGAACCTGTATTAATCTCCCGCTACATATGGGGATTAATCAGTGAGATTAGACATGTAGTCAAGGCAGCTAAACCAAAAACCATAGAAGAAGCTGTAGAACTAGCAAACACCTTGACTGATGAATTAGTACGTACACGAGAAGAGGACCAGAGGAGGAATCTAGCTCAAAGGCTTACTCAAGAATTTCGCTATGGAAATTCCAACCGTGGGAAGAACTTAGGTTCTACCTCTGCACCTTACTGTAAAGCTTGCAAGAAGAAGCATTCAGGAAGATGCTCCACTTACTACAACTTCTGCAAGATACCAGGATACAAGGAAGAAGACTGCAGGAAGAAACCTAATAATGGAATGTGCTTCAACTGTGGAGAAAAGGGTCACATCAAACCGAACTGTCCGAAACTAGCTCTAGCCATGAACAACAAGAACATTAAAAATGCTAGAGCATTTGTTCTGACTGCAAAAGAAGCTAAGATGATTCCAGACGTGATCGCCGGTACGTTTTTAGTTAATGATGTTTTTGCTAAAGTATTATTTGACTCTGGTGCGAACCAAAGTTTTATTAACACTTCATTTTGCAAACTTCTTAATCGACCATTAACTAAACTTTCACAAGAATGCCTAGTAGAAACAGCAAATGGGGAAAGCATTAAGATTACCAAAGTCTTGCAGGAAGCAAGAATAGAATTTTTAAATCAAAAGTTTATTGCAAACCTTTACCCAATGAATCTGGCAGGATTTGATGTTATATTAGAAATGGATTGGTTAGTAGCCAATAAAGCCTGTATTCTATGTGATCAAAAGTCAATTCAAGTAAATTCACCAAAGGGTGAAAAGATCACGATTAAAGGAGATAAGCCGTCTAGATTCACAAAATTCATCTATGTGATGAAAACAACCAGTTATGTAAGAAAAAAATCATTGGTGTATTTGATTTCCATAATCATTAACACTAAAGGAAAAGAATTAAAAGATATCCCTGTAGTATCTCAATTTTCAGATGTATTCCCAGAAGAATTACCAGGGCTACCACCGGACAGGGAAGTTGAATTCAGAATTCATCTACTACCAGGAACAACACCAATTGCCAAAGCACCCTACCGCTTGGCACCAGCAAAAATGCAAGAGTTAAAGAAACAGTTAGACGAACTGCTAGAAAAAGGATTCATACAGCCAAGTTCATCGCCATGGGGAGCGCCGATTTTATTCGTAAAAAAGAAAGACGGATCGATGCGTATGTGCATTGATTACCGTGAATTAAATAAAGTCACGATTAAGAATCGATATCCATTACCAAGAATCGATGATTTGTTTGATCAGTTGCAAGGAGCTCGATTCTTTTCTAAAATCGATTTACATTCAGGATATCATTAATTAAAGGTACAGGAAGAGGACATTCCTAAGACTGTATTCAGAAGAAGGTATGGCCATTATGAATTTACTATCATGCAATTTGGTTAACCAATGCCCCAGCTGCATTTATGGACATGATGAACCGAATATGTAAGCCATATTTGGATAAATTCATAATTGTCTTTATAGATGATATTCTCATTTACTCTAAGAATAAAGAGGAACATGCAGCACATCTACATGCACTTCTAAGTTTATGGAGAAAAGAAAAGCTTTATGCAAAGTTTTCGAAGTGCGAGTTTTGGCTAGAACAAGTGCAGTTTCTTGGACATTTAGTCAACCATGAAGGGATTCATGTGAATTCCACAAAGATTGAGGCAATTACTAAATGGAAAACCCCTGAGTCACCAACTGAGGTTAGAAGTTTCCTAGGATTGGCCGGTTATTATAGAAGATTTATCCAAGATTTTTCTAGAATAGCCATTCCCTTAACTAAGTTAACCTGTAAATCTGTTAAGTTTGATTGGGGACCAAAACAAGAAGAAGCCTTTAGAATTCTTAAGCAAAGATTAACCAACGCACCCATACTCGCGTTACCAGAAGGAATAGAAGACTTTGTAGTCTATTGTGACGCTTTCAAATTAGGGTATGGATGTGTGTTGATGCAACACCAAAAGGTTATAGCTTACGCCTCTAGACAACTTAAGAATCATGAATAGAATTATTTAACCTATGATTTAGAATTAGGAGCTATAATTTTTGCCCTGAAAATTTGGAGACATTACCTTTACGGTAGTAAGTTTACCATTTTCACATATCATAAGAGTTTAAGGTATGTTTTCGGACAAAAGGAGTTGAATATGAGACAAAGACGCTGGATGAAATTTCTTAGCGATTATGATTGTAATATCCAGTATCATGCAGGAAAGGCAAATGTAGTAGCCGATGCTTTAAGTCGAAAGTATCATGAGAAACCAAAAAGAGTACGTTCTCTTAAATTAAATCTACAAGTAGATTTAAATGAACAAATTAGAAAAGCACAAGAATCAGTAATCAAGGACGATACTGAGAAACTGAAAGGAATGATTAAGGAATTAGAGCAAGGAACATATGGAATTTGGAGATTCCATAAGAAAAGAATGTGGATACCTAAATTGGGAAACCTACATCACCATATATTAGAAGAAGCCCATAAGTTTAAGTATACGATGCATCCTGGAAATAATAAGATGTTTCAGGACTTAAGGAAAAAAATTTGGTGGATAGGAATGAAGAAGGATATAGCGACTTATGTTGCCAAATGTCTAACCTATTCACAGGTTAAAGCTGAACATCAGAAACCCTTAGGTTTGTTGCAACAGTAAGAAATGCCAGTATGGAAATGGGAATTGATAACAATGGATTTTTTTACCAAATTACCCAAAACAAGAAAATGTAATGAAACAATCTGGGTGATTGTAGACAGGCTAACTAAGTCAACTCATTTCCTACCCATGAAGGAGACCTTTAGTATGGAACAATTGGCTAAATTATATGTAAATGAAATAGTTTCATTACATGGAACGGCAAGTACAAAAATGAGTAATAACCCCCAGTAGAGGCTGGTACGATTCAATTCAACATTTTGGGAATTCCTTTATCAATTGTTTCTGATAGAGATAGCCGTTTTACCTCTCATTTTTGGACAAGTTTCTAAAAAGCTATGGGAACCAAGCTAAATCTAAGCACCGCTTATCATCCTCAAACGAACGGACAAAGCGAAAGGACAATTCAGAAAATGGAAGATATGCTTAGAGCTTGTGTAATTGACTTCGGAGGTAATTGGGATGACCACTTACCATTAATCGAATTTTCTTACAATAACAGTTATCATACCAGTATCAATGCTGCACCATTCGAAGCACTTTATGGACGAAAATGCCGAACTCCAGTCTATTGGGCAGAAATTGGAGAAAACAATTGTCCGGACCAGAGATAGTGCAAGAAACAACCGACAAGATTATTCAAGTCAAGGAACGACTGAAAGCAGTACGTGATCGACAAAAGTGTTATGCTGATAACAGACGAAAGTCATTGGAATTTCAAGTAGGAGACAAGGTATTATTAAAAGTTTCTCCTTGGAAATGAGTGGTAAGATTCATCAAAAGGGGAAAGCTAAGCTCCAGGTATGTTGGACCTTTTGAGATTATTAGAAGAATAGGTCCTGTAGATTATCCGCTACAACTGCCAGAGGAAATGGCAGGAATACATGATGTATTTCATGTATATAATCTCAAGAAATGCCTAGCCGATGAATCTCTAGTAGTGCCTCTTAAGGATATAGAGGTAAATGAAAAGTTAAAGTTTGTAGAGAAGCCTCTACAGATTGAAGACAGGAAAGTCAAGAATCTCAAACACAAGAGATTAGTTTTGATCAAAGTAAAATGGGACTCCAAGAGAGGACCAGAATATACTTGGGAACTTGAATCAAAGATGCAAAGGAAATATCTACAACTATTCCAGTAGACCTCGAGGACGAGTTCTGAAACAAGGTGGGGAGGATATAACAACCCTTCAAAATTATTTTTTGACACCCTTAATATATCTAAAAATGTCCCTATACGTCTTAAAGTACATCCCTTATATGAAAACCGAGCCTAAAATACCTTATATAATAAAAAAAATAAGATAAAAACAAATAATTTAAGTCTGTCGCGGGGCGCGACAGACTATACCTGATCTTTCGCGGGGCGCGACCTAGTGCCACCAGGCGAAACCCTAGAACGCCACGTATCCCACCACTCGTCAAGGCTACACCGGTGATGAGGCGAAGCTAGGGCCTACCTTGCCTAGCTCGCGGGCTGCGACGGCCCTCCCTTTCACTTTCGCGAGCCGCGATAGAGTCCGAATCAGGCCCTATAAATAGAGGCCATCAGCTTTCAATTTCGATCGCTCACAACTTACTTTCTCTCTCAAATTTCTATATAGCTAAACTAATTCCCGGGCATTATACCCCCTAAAATAACGAAGTTCTGCCTTGTTGTAAGTATTTTAACCCCCCGGTTACGTATTAGATACGCTGCCCGATTGATCTAAGGTTCCGTAACGGCTGTCGAGGTTCTGCCCGACGTAGTCGTTGGAATTTTGTCTCGGGGAGGGTATTACTAATGTAAATATTGGGTTATTATCATGGTTGCAAAAGTCGCTAGGCCCTCTCTAGTCGGTCGACCGGGGAGTTGAGAGTACTCGGCCTAGGCGGAGAGTATACGGGGAGTACTCGGACATGCCAAATTATAAAGAAATTAGTTTTCGAAAATTAAATATGTGTCAAATAACATAAATTTACTAATATTTATAACAAAATACGTGAAATTGATATTCATTCTTTAATATGATAGGAATAGAAATTATGTTTTATTCTATTTTAAGTCAAAATCGGCCCAAGTTGACCTATTATATCCGATTTTGGCCGATGTTGACCGCATTTGATCGATTCCGAGTAATTAGTCAGAGTTGAAGAAAGTCGCCTCGGCAGCCTACCTTGTAGCGACTACTCGGCCAGTACTCGGCCTTGGAGACCTTGTTTTACAACCATGGTTATTATACTAACACGTGTGCATTATGTAATTAATACATAATCACTAGGAAATCCTAAAGGAAAACCCTAAAACAGCAATGTGAGTAATCTCCTTTTTGTAAACCTTTTTGTAAACTGTTTTTACAAAACCTCAATTGTTTTACATTATAATTAACAGTGATTGAGTATTTGTATTCTACAATTATCGTCGGTATGTTGGGGTTTTGTGTACAAAATTTGTTACTACATTGTGAGTAGTAACATGACCACAAGTCGGGTTGACAGTACCGTGGGTGGTAATTAAAGTAGATGGAAACAAATGTAATTGCGCGACCGCCCTCAATACTGTAAAACGGTTTTACCTATCTTGATTAAACTGGGATTCACTCACCAGTATTTCCCACTGACAAAATATTTTTAATCGCGTTTCAGGTAATAAAATGTGAAAGCCAAGTAGAAGCCAGCTGGACAGCACTGAAGGCTTGGAAAAGTGGCTATAAAAAGTTACCTAAATTAAGAGATGTTTTATTTAAATAAAATAGGGTTTATCCCTATTAAAATGTGTGTACTTGAAACTTGGGATTTTCCCATGTGTTTAATATTATAAAAGTTTGGTATTTTACTCTGATAACATATTTTCTAAGTACGGTCCTGATGTAAATTCCGCTGCCAAACTGATAAACACCGATACCACTGAAACTGGCCGCAGCCGCCCGTTCCCGGGTAGTTAGGGGACGGGGGTTGCGACATAATCCTGGGTCCGCCACTGGGTGATATGAGACCATTGTTGGGAACTTTTGTATCCCTGATACTGTTGCTGATGTGTAAATTGTTTAAAATATTTTTAAAACACCAAATTAAATGGTCAAACTAGCTTAATTACACACAATCGACAAGTGCACCGGTCGTTACGTAGTCAAGTCGGTAAGACCGAGTATCAATCCGTGGACACAATGGCGAGACTCTCCTAGTCTAGCAATTTTTAATGAGTGTTTGGATTTATATTAACTACTAAAATTATATAAGAGAGCAAATACGAAAGCAGAGCAAACAGAGAACACAAATAGCAGATTTGGGTGCTTTCAGATGATGGAAAAATAGCTACCTAGGCAAGATGCATGTCAATTCACTCACGGTTCTTGGAATGGAATAACTAAGTTTTGGCTACCGGGATCTTAAAGTTCACTAAACAAGACCTAAACTGGCTGGCAGATCATTCTCCAAACAGGTCGCAATCTAGGGTCAAGAAAAGCGTATAAACTCACCGGTTAATGTCAGATCATCTCTCGGTCTCTCTAACTAGGTTATGGTACCCTAAATCTAGATTACCTCTCGATCTCACTAGAAACGGTACATCCAGGAAGTGTAAGGGATGTACGGGGTGGTGACTATAATTAGGTTCTAACACGGTTTGCTAAAAATCACAAGAAAACTTAGGGTAATTCACTCTCGTGCAATTAACACCTAACTCGTCTAATGATTAAGACAACCCAACATCTAATCTCCTCTCGGTCTTAAAGATGGTAGAATATTTAATTACCAAATAGTTTATTAATTTGTTCCTAGGGTTTACTACGTCTAGCAACCACGAGATTTAGTCGAAAACACAAAGTTAACGAAATCACCTAACCCTAGTCTTAATTAATACGCAATTAATTTTAACCAAGAAAAAGGTGGAACAAAAATAAACCATCAATTATTAAATACGCATAAATATTAGAACCTAGTTTAGAACACTTTTACCAAAACATAGAGCCAAAACATTAATTAACCAACCAAGAAACCGTAAATAAAACTAACAATTATCCATAGCCTAGGTAGCACAAAGAAATTTAGCCAAGCATGGTCAAGAACGAATCATAAATAAAATCAAAGCAAACGGGTTCAGAAAACATTGTCATGAGATTCAAGTTCAATAAAAAAACCAAAGTAATAAACAAAAGTTCTCTAACCGAAAGCAATAAACTTTATGATACTAGTCTTCACTCAAAGCTTTCTTCCAATCTATTTTCCTGTTCGTATGCTTCACTATGTGGTCTACCTCACTTTCTTTTCTATTTTCCTCTTAATGTCGCAGCCTCTTGTCTGCCGTCCGTAGGTTTTTTTTTCTTTTCTGCGATGTGTATATATAACTTCGGCCATATCAATTTGACTTGGACTCAAATCCCAAGTTTCTCAATTCTGAGCCCATCATGCGTTGCATCCTAAAGGTCTAAAAACAATATAGAATCCTTTGATGGCATCATTGTGTAATTATAATATTTCATTAAGGGTAGAATGGGCATTTTCCATGCAAGTTAAATCTTCCTTATTTTTTCGTATGGAAAAACTGAATTCCTAATTCCATTTAATTGTCATCCACCAATTAAAACTCATTTGTTACCAACATCCGATTTCCTGATGTGTTGTTACCTTTAGTTCCTCAAAATTCATGAGTTATTTTTAAACAACTTTCCTTTAATTGCAATTCAACCCTTCGAGTTTCAGCTTCATTTAATATTTCCTGATTCTTCACACATTAATTGTTTAAGCTCGTTTTTCATTCATTTTTCACACCAGGATCTGTAATAATAATAAATAATAAAATATATGTCTAAATATTCTAAAAAATTAGTCTAAACTGTTAAAATAATATACAAAATACACAAGGAAAATAAGATGCGTTCGCAACACATCAAACATCCCCACACTTGAACTTTTTTCGTCCCGAAAAATATGCAATGGAATCATAACCAGGATAGATGGTTTCAAAAAATTAGATTATTTAATTAAAAGATATAAAAACGTTTAACCATGATTACCGGTATTGTTATCCACTTAAACCCAACCGCTAACTCATTAAGCCCTTTTCATGCTAGCATTATGTTCAAGTTAACAACTCAATCTAAGGGTCTCACACTTAAGATCCACAAATCCACCTAATCTCATATCAAGCTTATAAGGTAAAGATTAAAAATCTACCACTTTATATAAATAACCCTTATGTATTTAAAATTAAATTTTGATGGAATGATGAATGATGATGAGCTTTAGCACTTTTTTCCATGTTTAACTCAGATGACATTATCACCAAGTCGCTATCCCAGTGGGAAACACCATGAGCCTCACATTTTTTTCTTTAACTTCCACCTAGCGGGTATACCCCACCCGAGTCACCATCCTAGTGGTTAATACCATAGGCTTCAATTTTTTTTTAACTAGCTCATATAGACGGATGATGGAATTTTTTTAGGTGCCACTAGATCCGAATCTAGTTTCCTAAAAAGGAAAAAGTGTGCCAATTTAATTAAAAATACTTTTAGATTATTTACTTATAGCGGTACCTTTTATACTATCAATAGTTTCGGTTTTTCTATTTCTCCTAAGATGAGAACCCACAAGATATCACGATTTTTAATAAGGCATATAAAAAGCAATCTAGGAAACTCTCTAAGTTGGCTGGGCCTACCGGTACATCCCAGAAAATACGTCTTTTATCTAATTTATCTTTTATATATAATTTTTTGAATACCAAAAATCTCAAATTTTCTATCATTTTCCATTTGTTTACAAAAATTTTTCTGGAACATTTTTTCGTTTTTTATTTTTTTTAATTTTTTTATTGTTTTTTTAAATTTTGTAGTTTTTTGTAGTTTTTTTTTTTCTGACTCAAATCTATCTAAAAAAACGTAGTCTCCCATCTCCACACTTAAAATTTACATTGTCCTCAATGTAGGATGAAATACAACTAAAAACAAATAAGAAAGAAAAATAAACTAAAAATATATAATGGAACAAACTTGCCTGGTAGGAAAAGTCTTCGAATTCCAAACCAAAGCGAGCACGACTGTATAGCATTTCTTCACAGCCGTTTGACAAATTGGTACACTTGAGTTGCCCTTTACATAATGATTAACAGCTCTGCATCCCCGCCCAAATGGAGATTGAGTACAGACGGGTCAAACAAACCTGCACAAACAAGCACAAACAAACCCAAGAGTAAAACTGACTCAACATAAAAACAGACTCAAAACTGACTAACTCAGACTCGATACGACTCAAAATAAATAAATAAAATAAAATAAAATAAACGTAATCAAATACAAGCTCTACAACCTGGGTCGAATCCCAAGTATTCTTATCCTCTCCACACTCTACGGGGGATCCTTAAGATCCAGCTCTCTCCCGAACCTAACACTTAGTCCCCTATCAAGATCACTCATACCAAAACCCCTCTTTTTCCAAAAATCTTTATCAAATAAAGTCGACTTATACTCACCCGTGGGGGACTTATATCTCGAATTACACACTAAAATACCATCCCCACACTTAGTTTCCTTCACACGATCCAAACAAAGCTCATCCCACTTGTATTTCTGTGACACCTGTGTCACTTCAACCACTAAACAAATACCAAACCAATTAAATATTATATTTCATACTTGGGATTTGTATAAATATGTGTATCATTTGCACATATCAATTCTTGTTTGATTTCGAGCTCTAAATCGCTTTCTGGAAGGTTATACGCGATCTGATGCGTAAATATAACCAGTTTAAAGCAACAAACACTCCGGAACAGTGACATAGGCTTAACATACCTTAAATAAACTTTACATAACTTAGAAATAAGTTTTGAAGGGTTTGGTATGCCGAAAACAAGTTTATTCGCTCACAGGGACTATTTGCGTCCAACTGCAAAAGTCTGCCGTTTCGTAAGGCAACATATAGTCCGAAACTTGATCATAAGCTAAACATACCATCAATAACCTAAACATAGCTTAGAAATAAGCTTTGATAGGTTCGGTGTGCGAAAATATGCTTATTTGATCTTACAGGGACTAAAAGTGTCAAAAACGACGTAAGTTTGCATTTTCGCGCATATCTTACGTTCTGACCACATCTGGACATCCAAAATTTTTGTACATACTAAAATATTTTTATTTTAGTGATCGGCATGCAAAAATACCATTCGTCGCTTAATTTGGTTCGTTTTCGCGTCCGTTCGAGTTTTGTCGTAATTAACCGAACAACATGACCGTACGACCAAACGAACCAACATCCGAGATATTTCCGAGCATATTTCAGGTCCCCTACACTTTGACGACCTTATAGAGCCTTGAAAATGGCTTAACGGAGGTTATATACGTCAAATACGCGAGTTTGGGTGTGTAGGGACCATTTCTGCCATTTTGGCAAACTTTATGGGAACTGGCACATGGTGGCGCTGCGCCACCACCACATGGATCTGCCGTGGCGTGACGCCATGGCCTGATCTGGATAGAAATCTCAATTTTGTGCAGCAGATTGAAGTTCAGGGACCATTCTTGCAATTTCTTTGTGTGGTAGCCAAGTTAGCACCTCCCCAAGTAAATTAGCTGGCCTCTAACACTTGTATGGCTAGGATTTAATGCTTGATGGCCACACAAACACTTGTTTTGATCTTGTGAGTTCACTACAAGTATAAATAGCCTAACATTTCATTTGTTGCAACTCACACTTGATCTAAATTCTCTAAGTTGAGGTTTTATAATTTCATACCTGAGAATTATAAGATCAAGTTCTAGCAAGGACCCTTTGTAAGCTTCCTTCGTTCTTTTATCGCTTTCCTAGCGTGAAAGTCAAACAGTGTTTGACTTTCTGCTTTGACCAGTCTTTGGTCAACACGAAGTTCGTTTGAACTTCGCAACGTGAGCGTAATCACGATGGTTATAGTCCCTAGTGACTATACCTACTGATTACCATGTTGACTAGGCGTAGTGACGAGTCGTAGTTCCGGTCAAAATGCGCATTTATGCGTATTTTGCAACCAAACTACTTTAGGGTATCAAAACACTTTGTTTTGATATCAAAAACCTGTTTTCTAACTTAGTTAAGCATGTTTGAACATGATTAGCTCGTCACTTTTAGTTTAGTGCTTGTTTAGATTCGTAAGTCAAGCGGTCTAAACCACCGCTTAGACTTTCGAACTCGACCCGTTTGGTCGATCATTAGGATCCGACCAAGCATGTTTAGTGACCATAGTTGCATAGGGAATAACCTTCCGAGGTTATACCTTATGGTCACATAGTTTAAATAGTTGTATGATAGGTAGTTTATATGCCTTAGGAAAATGACCAAAATGCCCTTTTTATGCATAATTGGATTTTAAGCATATGTAACCTAAACATTTGTCACTTAACAGATTATGCAACATAATTAATCATGTTTAGGCATATAATACTTGTCATAGGACTAGTTAGACGTCTCGAAAGCGCGTTTGCCCGAACGACACGTTAAAGTGGCGTAAGCTACCTTAGTGGGTCGTAACGGGTAGAAAGTGTAACACCCGTCTAATTAAACTTGATTTAATTATTCTTTTTAAATAGTGGCGTATACCAAAGTAAATAAAAGATACTTAATTAAGATAAAGTTTATACAAGTAATTCATAAGTAACAAAAGCTTTAGTCGAACCCGACTAAATAACAAGTTTCAAAAGTTGTTTAACAATCATTTACAACCCATACACAAAAGTATTAGAGATTTAAAAACGTTGCGGAAGCTTCGAAATGTAGTGTTCGGTTCTTTATCCTATGCTTGATCGCCCTCCGAAATATCCCGGCCTAGCCTAAAGTCAAAAACACAACAAAAGTTAGTTTTGACAATATATAACATAAATAATTGACATCTAGAGTGATGTGCTGGTTAAAGGGAACATTTCAAGATCATAGGAAGAAACGGGATTGAAAACGCACGACTGATAAAGCAAAACGAGTCGAAACGTCGAAATCTAGAAGTGTGTAATAGGAGTGGCGTCGGAGACGCCACATCAGGCGTCGGCGACGCCTAACGGCGTCGGCTGATAAACAACCAGCGTCGTCCAGGGGATGTTGGCGTCGACAGTACAATAGGCGTCGGAGACGCCACTTCTTGCGTCATCGACGCCTAGCTCGTTATGCAGTTGGCAGATTTCAATTGAGTTTGTTTAATGGGCATATCTTTCGACTCGTAAGTCCGTTTTATGTGATTCTTGTTCCTATGCGTCTGTAATTTCATTACCAACATGACAATTATGCTTATCATACTGAAAAACTTATTTACGGATCGAAAGACCATATGTCATTATGTGATTATTCGATCCATTCTAAACTTACCCATTCTTACTATCTTTTAACTAATAAATCTATGGCACCTTATGCCCAAAATTTGTAGCTTGTTATCACCCGCATAACTTACCAAATCTCCGGGTTTAATGCCTTTGTGATTATATAGCCATTATCGGTGTCTAGAACGCCTAAACTACAATTTTCACCACTAGCAATCCATTGGCTCATCTTGTGGAACCGTCCACTCATGATGACTACCGAATGGGTTCATGACCTATACTAAGTCTAACAAATCAAACATTCAACCATAATCAATGCAAATTCAACACAATGTCCATCTATTAGTAAGATTTACGAAGCTTATCAACAATGCGCTTAATGTAGCTAATCAAGTTACATACCTTCAAAGTTTGCCCTTTAAACGTGGTTCGCCACCCGCTTGTCCGCTTGACGCTCCTGCGTCCGTTCCTATAGAGTTCATTGATGATGCATTTTAGAACTCTCTTTAAATCATAATTAGCATAATACATTAAAACATCATGATTATGCGTTTAAGCTCAGAATTTCAGTTTTAAGCCTTCATAGAGGCATTTCAACAAACACTTTAAGGGCAGAATTTTATATCTTTCGTATTCAAGTTCATAACTTGCTAATTAGCTAACTTAATCATCAAATAGGCCCTCATATAGTATTTAACATCACATTTTTCTGAAATTACTTTCTCTAAGATCAAATTACACTAGAATAACCCTTCTTAGCCCTAGTGTTCATCATCATCATGTAAAACCCACAACCCACCTTCAAGGTGTTCATGGAACTTTCTGAATTTGGTCATGATTTCTCAAATAGTTAGCTAGGTTTTACTTCTAAACACCTAATCAACTTTAATCTAACCAAATAACACACATGCAAGCATCTAATTTCAGATTTTCAAAATCATGAGAATTTCAAGTTGATAGATTTCATCAAATTTCACATACCTTAGAATCCTCTTGAGATGAGGATTACGATTCTAGGCTAAATTCTCAATTTCTACTTGGATTAACCCTTCAATTTGCAAGATTATGAGATTTTAGGGTTTTGGAGAAGTGGGTGTCGCCCCCCTGTGATGTTCTGGTCGACCAGACCCTTGTAAAAGGGGTGTTTGGTTTATTTATTTATTTTGCAAATCAATTTAGTTTCAAATTTAGCAATTTAGGCCCCTCAACTTTGTTCAACATATCTTTTAGTAGCTCTAAACCCTATTATAGGCTATTTCTAGTAACTAACTAGCTAGGTTAAAAATTCTAGTTAGTAAATTCTTGTCTATTTATACTTTTTAGTTCCAATATAAAGTTTTATATTTTTGGGGTGTTACAAGTCCACCCCCCTTAAAAGGGTTTCGTCCCCGAAACCTATTTACGTACCGAATAATGTAGGGTGAAGACGTCTCATCTCCTCTTCGGACTCCCATGTAGTGTCCGAACCTTTCCTATGCTCCCATTTGACTTTGACTTGGTCAATTTGTTTATTTCGTAAAAGTTTGACCTTCTTATCTAAAATCTTCACTGGTCTCACAGCATAATTCAAACTATTATCCACTTCGATATCGTCGTAATGAATATAGTCCGTTTCGTCCGCTAAGCACTTTCTTAGTTGTGACACGTGGAACGTGCCATGGATTCCACTTAACTCCTCCGGTAATTGAAGACGGTAAGCTACCTTGCCAACTTTCCCGATAATTTTAAATGGTCCAATAAACCTTGGGCTTAGCTTTCCCCTTTTTCTGAATCTAATAACACCTTTCCATGGGGAAACTTTTAGCATGACTCTGTCACCAACTTGGAATTCAATTGGCCTTTTCCTTTTATCAACGTACGCCTTTTGCCTGTCTTGAGCCGCTTTCAAGTGTGCCCGAACTTTATCGATCTTTTCATTTGTGGCTCGTACTATATCTTGGTGGGCGAGTTCACGTGGACCCACTTCACCCCAACATACTGGAGTTCGACACTTCCTACCGTAAAGCATTTCGTACGGTGCCATCTTAATACTAGATTGGTAACTGTTGTTATACGAAAACTCGACTAACGGTAGATGAACATCCCAACTGCCTCCAAAGTCGATTATACACGCCCGTAGCATGTCTCCCAATATTTGTATCGTTCTTTCACTTTGCCCATCCGTTTGAGGATGGTACGCGGTGCTAATGAACAATTTGGTTCCCATTTGCTCTTGGAAATCTCGCCAAAAATTCGAAGTAAACCGGGTATCCCTATCAGACACGATGGACACCGGCACCCCATGACGGGCTATTATTTCATTGGTATAAACTTCCGACATCTTTTCTGACGTGTAAGTCTCACGAATCGGAATGAAGTGAGCACTTTTCGTCAATCTATCCACCACTACCCATATGGCATCAAAACCACGATTCGTCCTAGGCAGTTTGGTTAACAGGTCCATTGTAATATGTTCCCATTTCCAAACCGGAATTTCCAACGGTTGGAGTTTGCCATAGGGTTTCTGATGCTCCGCCTTGACTTGTAAACATGTCAAGCATTTTTCCATATACTTCGCCACATCCCTCTTCATTCCGGGCCACCAATAATTTTGTTTCAAATCATTGTACATCTTGGTCGCACCCGGATGAATTGAATAACGGGATTTATGAGCTTCATCAAGTAGAAGCGCCTTTACTCCACAGGTATGTGGGACCCATATCCTTCCGGATCGAGTCTTCAACCCATGATTCCCTTCCGACAAATCTTTCAATTGACCAATTATTCTTTCTTTCTTCCAATTCTCTTCTTTTACTGCTTCTAACTGCGCCTCTCGAATACGTTCAAGTATACCCGAGGTCACCACAAGTTGCATCGACCTCACTCGTATTGGGACATAATCCGCTTTTCTGCTTAGAGCGTCCGCTACAACGTTTGCTTTCCCAGGGTGATAATGTATCTCACAATCGTAGTCTTTCACCGTTTCCAACCATCGCCTTTGTCGCATATTTAACTCCTTCTGATCAAAGAAGTATTTCAAGCTCTTGTGATCGGTGAATATGGTGCACTTTACCCCATACAAATAATGCCTCCATATTTTTAACGCAAACACTACCGCTGCCAATTCGAGATCGTGCGTGGGGTATTTCTTCTCGTGTATCTTCAATTGTCTCGAGGCATAGGCTATTACCTTGCCCCGTTGCATCAATACGCAACCGAGCCCCAATAATGAAGCATCCGAATAGACCACCATGTCTTCGACTCCGTCTGGCAAAGTCAGTACCGGAGCTTGAGTTAACTTTTCTTTTAGCGTTTGAAACGCTTTTTCTTGATCGATTCCCCAAATAAACCTTGCTTTCTTTTGGGTTAGTTTCGTTAGCGGCGACACAATCTTGGAGAAATCTTGAATGAATCTCCTATAGTACCCTGCAAGCCCCAAAAAGCTTCTAATTTCTGAAGGGTTCTTCGGGGGTTTCCATTTTGACACAGCCTCTATCTTTGACGGATCCACCAATACTCCGTCAGCATTTATAACATGGCCTAAGAATTGAACCTCTCGTAACCAAAAGGCGCATTTAGAGAATTTTGCATATAACTTCTCTCGCCTAAGTGTCTCTAACACTTCTTGTAAATGGTGTGCGTGTTCAGCTTCATTTTTCGAGTACACCAAGATATCATCGATAAACACGATGACCGACTTATCCAACATTGGCTTGCAAACCCGGTTCATGAGGTCCATGAAAGCAGCGGGTGCATTTGTTAGCCCAAATGACATCACGAGGAATTCGTAATGTCCGTATCTCATGCGGAAAGCCGTCTTCGGCACATCTTCTTCTTTGACCTTTAGTTGATGATACCCCGATCTAAGGTCAATTTTGGAAAACCAATTTGCACCTTGTAGTTGGTCGAATAAATCATCTATCCTCGGGAGCGGGTATCGGTTCTTTACCGTGAGTTTGTTTAACTCCCGGTAATCAATACACATACGCATGCTCCCGTCTTTCTTTCTCACGAACAATACCGGTGCGCCCCAAGGAGACACACTCGGCCTTATGAATCCCTTGTCAAGCAGGTCTTGGATTTGGGACATCAACTCTTGTAGTTCCGACGGTGCAAGTCGGTACGGGGCTTTCGCTACAGGTTTCGCGCCCGGAATCAATTCGATCCCGAACTCTACTTCTCGTTCAGGCGGTATCCCCGGTAAATCTTCCGGAAAAACATCTTCATAATCTCGTACTACTGGTACATCTCCAATCTTTCGTGATTCTTTCTCGGTCTCATTTGCATAAATTATGAATGCCTTGCATCCTCGTTTCATGAGCTTGTGAGCTTTCAACATCGAACATACTATGGGGTTGCCTCGTTTTTCGCCATAAATGGTGACGTGTTTTCCGCTTGGAGATGTTAGTTTTATCTCTTTGCGAAAACACACGACCTTTGCATGGTATTGAGATAGCCAATCCATCCCCACGACTACTTGGAATTCTCCCATCGACATCGGGATTAGATTTATCAAATATTCTTCATCATCGATGCTCAGTTTACAATTTTCACATACATCACAAACAATAAAGCTTTTGTCATTACCTATCTCTACTTCTAAAGGCACAGGTAATTTTGTTAAAATAAATGAAGGATGTCGAATAAGTCCATATGAAACAAAGGATTTATTCGCACCCGTATCAAATAACACATGTGCAGGAATTGAATTTACAGCAAATATACCTGAGACCACGTCAGGTTCAACCTTTGCTTCTGCGGCGGTTAGTTGGAAAGATCTTGCTTTTGCTTTCGGGGCTTCACCTTTTGATTCTTGCCCATCCTTCTTTCCGACCAATTCCGGGCATTCCGACTTCTTGTGACCCGTTCGATAACAGTTGTAACAAACCGTCACTTTCTCCGGGCATGACATAGCCATATGTCCCGTTTTCTTGCATATGGGACAAGGCTTATCCTTGTAACGACATTCACCTTTATGATTTTTCCCACAAATTTTGCAACCTGATGTACTACCTTTAGCATCTGATTTCTTGGCTGATTCATTCGTTCTTGCTTTCTTGGCAGGGCTTGGATTCACATCTTGTGCCCTTCGTTCACCCCGTTCTATACTCTTCTTCAATTCGATCTCCCTTTCCCGAGCAGGATTGACAATCTCGGTAAGGGTCTCGTACTTTGAAGGGGTTATGAACTCTCTATACTCCGCGCTTAGCATGTTATGATAATAATAGACCTTTTGCTCTTCATTCGTTATCAAATCATCACAGAACTTCATCTTGTCCATAAACATCCCCGTGATCTTGTCTATGGATTCACCTTTGTGTCTGAGTTGCATGAATTCTTCCTTGATTTTATTTATGACCGCCTTGGGACTATGGTGTTTAAGAAACGGCGTCTTAAACTCCTCCCATGTCATGGTCTTAGCTACTTCACTTCCAATCTCCTTCTTTTTGTTATCCCACCAGTCTTTCGCTTGGCCTCTTAATTGACCCGTACCATAAGCTACGTAGTCATTTTCATCACAATGAGTTCTCTCGAATACTCCTTCGATATCACTTAGCCATCGTTGGCACACGATTGGATCAACCTCCCCATTATATATTGGTGGTTTACATGCCATGAATTCCTTGTATGAACAAGGCTTTCGTCCACCATGCTTTTCCTTTGTTGAATTGGAATCATCTTCCAATTTCTTAATTCTCCCTTCCACCATTGATAAAACTGTGTTTTGAATTTTATCAATAAAGCCCGACAAACTGTTTTCGATCGCCTTTCCAACCTCTTCGGCAATCACTTCTCTCATTTGTTCGGTGACTCTTGGCACCGCATTATCATCACCTCCATCAGCCATCTCGATTTCTGAAATGTTTACATAGATTGTTAAACATTCCATTTATAACACATGCTTTACTTGTTTTGCTTTAATCAAGTTCATAACTTGATCTAATCATTCTTGCTTCAATTTAATCAAGTTCGTAACTTGATTTAATTATTCTTGTTTCATGCATTTCTTGTTTTTTGAGTGAGCTTACACACTCTTTTCATGCATATTTGTTCATTTCTCATGCTATACATAGTACATAATTTATTAACAAAACAAGTTAATTCTTACTGGACGACCGATCAAGCTTGAACCGAACACTTATTGACAACCTAGAGCTCTGATTACCAACTTGTAACACCCGTCTAATTAAACTTGATTTAATTATTCTTTTTAAATAGTGGCGTATACCAAAGTAAATAAAAGATACTTAATTAAGATAAAGTTTATACAAGTAATTCATAAGTAACAAAAGCTTTCGTCGAACCCGACTAAATAACAAGTTTCAAAAGTTGTTTAACAATCATTTACAACCCATACACAAAAGTATTAGAGATTTAAAAACGTTGCGGAAGCTTCGAAATGTAGTGTTCGGTTCTTTATCCTATGCTTGATCGCCCTCCGAAATATCCCGGCCTAGCCTAATGTCAAAAACACAACAAAAGTTAGTTTTGACAATATATAACATAAATAATTGACATCTAGAGTGATGTGCTGGTTAAAGGGAACATTTCAAGATCATAGGAAGAAACGGGATTGAAAACGCACGACTGATAAAGCAAAACGAGTCGAAACGTCGAAATCTAGAAGTGTGTAATAGGAGTGGCGTCGGAGACGCCACATCAGGCGTCGGCGACGCCTAACGGCGTCGGCTGATAAACAACCAGCGTCGTCCAGGGGATGTTGGCGTCGACAGTACAATAGGCGTCGGAGACGCCACTTCTTGCGTCATCGACGCCTAGCTCGTTATGCAGTTGGCAGATTTCAATTGAGTTTGTTTAATGGGCATATCTTTCGACTCGTAAGTCCGTTTTATGTGATTCTTGTTCCTATGCGTCTGTAATTTCATTACCAACATGACAATTATGCTTATCATACTGAAAAACTTATTTACGGATCGAAAGACCATATGTCATTATGTGATTATTCGATCCATTCTAAACTTACCCATTCTTACTATCTTTTAACTAATAAATCTATGGCACCTTATGCCCAAAATTTGTAGCTTGTTATCACCCGCATAACTTACCAAATCTCCGGGTTTAATGCCTTTGTGATTATATAGCCATTATCGGTGTCTAGAACGCCTAAACTACAATTTTCACCACTAGCAATCCATTGGCTCATCTTGTGGAACCGTCCACTCATGATGACTACCGAATGGGTTCATGACCTATACTAAGTCTAACAAATCAAACATTCAACCATAATCAATGCAAATTCAACACAATGTCCATCTATTAGTAAGATTTACGAAGCTTATCAACAATGCGCTTAATGTAGCTAATCAAGTTACATACCTTCAAAGTTTGCCCTTTAAACGTGGTTCGCCACCCGCTTGTCCGCTTGACGCTCCTGCGTCCGTTCCTATAGAGTTCATTGATGATGCATTTTAGAACTCTCTTTAAATCATAATTAGCATAATACATTAAAACATCATGATTATGCGTTTAAGCTCAGAATTTCAGTTTTAAGCCTTCATAGAGGCATTTCAACAAACACTTTAAGGGCAGAATTTTATATCTTTCGTATTCAAGTTCATAACTTGCTAATTAGCTAACTTAATCATCAAATAGGCCCTCATATAGTATTTAACATCACATTTTTCTGAAATTACTTTCTCTAAGATCAAATTACACTAGAATAACCCTTCTTAGCCCTAGTGTTCATCATCATCATGTAAAACCCACAACCCACCTTCAAGGTGTTCATGGAACTTTCTGAATTTGGTCATGATTTCTCAAATAGTTAGCTAGGTTTTACTTCTAAACACCTAATCAACTTTAATCTAACCAAATAACACACATGCAAGCATCTAATTTCAGATTTTCAAAATCATGAGAATTTCAAGTTGATAGATTTCATCAAATTTCACATACCTTAGAATCCTCTTGAGATGAGGATTACGATTCTAGGCTCAATTCTCAATTTCTACTTGGATTAACCCTTCAATTTGCAAGATTATGAGATTTTAGGGTTTTGGAGAAGTGGGTGTCGCCCCCCCTGTGATGTTCTGGTCGACCAGACCCTTGTAAAAGGGGTGTTTGGTTTATTTATTTATTTTGCAAATCAATTTAGTTTCAAATTTAGCAATTTAGGCCCCTCAACTTTGTTCAACATATCTTTTAGTAGCTCTAAACCCTATTATAGGCTATTTCTAGTAACTAACTAGCTAGGTTAAAAATTCTAGTTAGTAAATTCTTGTCTATTTATACTTTTTAGTTCCAATATAAAGTTTTATATTTTCGGGGTGTTACAGAAAGTCTTAGCGATAATTATTCTGATTATCTTAGAGATAATTTTGTGATTTGTTAGAATATTTGTAATATTGCTGTTTATCTTGTTTCCTAGAATAGTGGTAAGAGATTATTGTATTTTCCCCTATATAAGGGATGTTAATATTGGGTTAATGATTCATTCAGAAATTTACACCTTCTTCTTCCCCTTTTTTTATGGTATCAGAGCCACGGTTCTGAATACCCCTTCTTCTTCCCCTTTTTTTTCCGGTCACTTTTCTTTTCCGATTATAAGTCCGGCTGATCATCATGCCAAAAGATGATACTGCCTCGTCATCATCCAAACCGAACTCACTGCATCCTGCATATTCAGTTACAAATATTCAGACAAAAATCCGCACCTTGGACGGAACCAAAGTTACTTACTCTTCCTGGGTCAAACTGTTTCGACTGCATGCGGTTGCCTACAAAGTCCATAACCACATCGATGGCATACCCGCTCCCGCAGATGCCTCAGCAGAACTTGAAATCTGGAAGGAGCTTGATGTTCTTGTCCTCCAATGGATTTACAGTACCGTCTCTGACGATTTGTTGAGTCGTCTCTTAGACACCAAAACCACGGCACACGCGGCTTGGACAAAGCTTGAGAAATTTTTTCTAAGTAACAAAAAGGCACGAGCCGCCGCCCTCGAAACAAAATTCTGCAACCTCACCCTCAACGCTTGCTCTTCCGTTGAAGATTATTGTCAGCGACTGACCGAACTATCAAATCAACTTGCGGATGTTGATCAACCAGTTTCTGAATCGCGTTTAGTCCTACAATTGGTTTGTGGTCTTCCAGAAGAATACAACACCACAGCCTCCTTAATTAATCAAAATGGTGTCGACTGGGATCAAGCCCTCACTATGCTCCATGACGAAGTCCTCCGGATCGAAGCTCGCAAAGGCTCAACCACAACAGTTCTTGCAGCCCCTGTTGTGCCATCTCAGACTCCATCCAGAAACAATCACAACAGTGCCAACCATAATAACTCACCTGACCCCAACTCATTCACGTCTCGCGGGTGGGGCAGGGGCCGAGGTTCCTGGAATAAACGAGGTGGCAGAGGCAGAGGAGGTGGAAGACAACAATTTTCTCAATGGGCAGTCAACATCCCCCTTATCCGAATTGGGCCTGGTGGACTACTCCACCATGCCCATACCCGACCCAAAATTCTTGGTGGCCCAACAATACCCAACCGAGTACTCCATCTCCACAGGCCCACTTTGCTGCTTTCCCTCAGGCGCAGTTCGGCGGGGTGGTTGACCCCACAGCCCATCCGGTCTATACACAGCAGCAATATAGCGGGTATAATGCTTTGAGCCCTTCTGATTTAAGTGCTTCCTTTGCTCACATGCAGGTTAATCAGCCCAACTCGTCATGGAACATGGATATTATGGACACCGGAGCTGGATCTCATCTCACTCAGGATCTAGGTAAAATTTTAATTCCAAGTTCATCTCCTGTACGCGGTAATATTTTGGTAGGCAATGGCAGCTATCTACCAATTCTCGGATCTGGCACTGGTTTTCACCCATTACCAAACCGTACTTATATTTTACCAAACATACTTTACAGCCCTCAAATCATAAAAAACCTAATATCCGTCCGTCGTTTTACTCGTGACAATAATGTATCTGTTGAATTTGACCCTTTTGGTTTTTCTTTGAAGGACCTCAAAACTAAAAGGACGTTTTCTCGCCACAATAGCACCAGGGATCTCTATCCATTCACTCCGCCACAACTTCCGCCTCAAGCTTGTTTCCTTGCTTCTCCTTCTCTTGCATGGCATGATCGGCTCGGGCACCCCGGTGCCCAAGTTTTAGCTATTTTAAGTCGTAATTTTAATTTTTCATGTAATAAAGACAGTTTGTCTCATGTTTGCAATTCATGTCAACTTTCAAATAGTAAACGGTTACCTTTTTATTCATCGAATTCATTTACCTTTGCTCCGTTTGACATTATTCATTGCGACTTATGGACATCCCCGATCACTAGTAAATCCGGCTATAAATATTATATGGTTCTTGTTGATAACTTTTCTAATTTTGTGTGGATTTACCCTCTCAAATATAAATCTGGAACTTTCCCCACCTTTGCCAAATTTTACCAACTCATTTCAACCCAGTTTCAATGTAAAATCAAAACATTTCAATGTGACTTGGGAGGCGAATTTGACAACCATGCATTTAAATCTTTTGCATCCTAACATGGACTCTTATTCTGTTTTTCGTATCCTCAAACCTCCTCCCAAAATGGCAGAGCGGAACGTATGATTCGTCATTTAAACGATATCATTCGTGCCCTTCTTATTCACGCTAACCTTCCGCCTATTTTTTGGGTGGAAGCTCTCCACACGGCCGTTTATCTACATAACATTTTACCCACTAAACGTCTCAACTTTTACACTCCCACCTTTGCCTTTTACCTACGACACCCCGAGTATGAACATTTACGCGTCTTTGGTTGTGCTTGCTACCCTCACCTCAGCCACCCAACCTCACAAACTCTATCCGTGGTCGGTAAGATGCATTTTTCTCGGGTATCCAATAGATTTCCGAGGGTACCGATGTTTTGATTGTACTACCGGCAAGGTTCACATCTCCCGGCATGTGACCTTCGATGAACACACATTTCCTTATACAATTCCCCAAAAACCTACTACCTACTCCTTCCTGGACGATCCCATCCCCTTGGGTTTTAATTTCCAGCCTCCGATGCCACGACCCTCTGTCACTGCACCTTTCACGTTCACTTATTCTCGCCGTCTGAAACCGCCCACTGCCCAACCGTCTGCCCCACCTCCCACAACCAGTCATCCAACACCCAACCCGGCCACCCAACCTGTCCCACCAACCTCCTCAAATTTGCATCCCATGACCACCCGTTCCAAATCCCGCACAACAGCCTCCACCTCCCATTCTGCCTTTAACATGACCCACCTCTCACCCATACCAACCTCCTACTCAAAGGCACTTGCCGATCCGAATTGGTCAAATTCTATGAAAACTGAGTATACCACACTACAGGAAAATGCAACTTGGGAGGTGGTTCCTCGTCCAACGGATCACCCTGTCATACGATGCATGTGGCTTTTTCGCCATAAATTTAAGTCCGACGGGTCTTTAGAACGGTACAAGGCGCGGTTGGTGGTCAATGGGAATTCACAGACAGTTGGTATTGATTGTGAGGATACTTTCAGCACGGTTGTTAAACCGGCAACTATTCAGACTGTTCTTTCTTTAGTGGTTTCGCGATCTTGGCCAATTCATCAATTAGATGTCAAGAACGCATTTTTACATGGGGATTTACATGAAACGGTGTTTATGCATCAACCGCAAGGGTTTGTTGATAGGCGGTTCCCTAATCATGTGTGCCATTTGAAGAAATCTTTGTATGGGCTTAAACAGGCACCTAGAGCTTGGTATACCCAATTTGCTACCTATATTACTTCTCATGGTTTTTGAAGTAGTGCGTGTGATAATTCATTGTTCATTTATAAGCGGGATGCTTCTAATGTTGCCTATTTATTGTTATATGTCGATGACATTGTTCTAACGGCCTCAAATGATACTCTTCTGAATGATATCATTCAAACGCTCTCACGAGAGTTTGCTATGACTGAGTTGGGTCGTCTTCATCATTTTCTGGGGATTAAGGTTACTCAGCATTCGCAGGGTATTTTTTTGTCTCAAAGTCAATATGCGAAAGATATCATTGCCCGTGCTTCTATGTCCTCATGCAAACCTTGCTCAACACCAGTTGATTTATCCGTAAAACTAAGTGCAACTGCTGGGAATTTATTTGCTGATCCGACTCTATACCAGAGTCTCGTTGGTGCTTTACAATACCTAACATTCACCCGGCCTGATATTGCCTACGCCGTACAACAAGTTTGCCTATTCATGCATGAGCCAATGGATTCTCATTTTGCTTTTATGAAAAGAATTATCTGGTATGTTCAAGGCACACTTGATTATGGAATTCGTATCGTTAAGTCCTCTCAACACACATTAGTAGCTTATTCGGATGCCGATTGGGGTGGGTGTCCAGACTCGCGCCGTTCTACATCGGGTTATTGTGTATTTCTTGGAGATAATATAATTTCATGGTCCTCAAAGCGTCAGCCTACGGTTTCTAGATCTAGTGCCGAAGCAGAGTATAGAGGGGTTGCTAATGCCGTAGCTGAAGCGACATGGATACGGAACTTGTTACTTGAACTGCATACTCCTTTACGGCAAGCTTCTGTGGTCTATTGTAATAATGTTTCTGCTGTTTACTTGTCCAACAATCCGGTCCAACACCAGCGAACTAAGCATATTGAAATCGATATTCATTTTGTTCGCGATAAAGTTCGAGTGGGCCATATCCGAGTTCTCCATGTACCGTCTTCACTTCAGTATGCAGATATATTCACAAAGGGCTTATCAAGACAGATGTTTCAGTCGTTTCGTTCCAGCTTGAGCGTCTGTCCTCCTCCCGCTCAAACTGCGGGGGTATCTTAGCGATAATTATTATGATTATCTTAGAGATAATTTTGTGATTTGTTAGAATATTTGTAATATTGCTGTTTATCTAGTTTCCTAGAATAGTGGACAGAGATTATTGTATTTTCCCCTATATAAAGGATGTTAATATTGGGTTAATGATTCATTCAGAAATTTACACCATAAACGTCTTTTAGAAAGCACTTAGGTTAAGTTCCGATTTAGAATATAGGCTTTGTTAAACCATATCACATGAGTTCCAATACTCATTTGGCTTACGAAACCTCACTCTATCCGATCTTCCGATTTAGGTCCGGTTTATTTACTTAGTCACCATATTAGGTGCCGTTTGATTTCGTGATCCCTCTAGCTTTGCTTGGTTGTTGTTCAAGACTTCTAAGCATCCTCATGTGAGTACATAGTCCCCTCTTTTACTGTTTTCAATATTTTGGGGTGAAATATGTGTACCTAATTGTTATGTTCATGATTTCAAAGTATAATTGATTATACATGTAAGTACTTATCTTTTGACAAACTGAATGATTATTTATAGTTTAAACACTAATTTTTCAAAGATTATAAAATTAATTGTTGGATTGTACTTATTTTATATGTTCACCAGACCGATTGGTAGTATGATATAGCGCTATAGGATTTGACACCCCATTCCTGTTGTTTATGGAATATCAGAAACCGATATTTTATCCAAATAGGAATTGCCTTCGTGGTATTCCTATAGTCTAAAAGGTGTATTTTGATACACTAGGTCTGATTGAATTCTTACATCACATTTTTATTGTATATTTTGTTATACTCCCAATAGTATAGTTTGATATACTCTCATATGTGATATTGTACAAAACAACATATATTTGTTAATTACTAAAACATATTTTGATATGTTAGTTATAAAACCAAAGCATACTTTGATATGTTAGTTATAAAACCAAAGCATAGTTTAATATGTTATTATTAAAACCAAAGTATACTTTTGATATACTACCGAAAACGATTATTTTGACGACCAAAGTATATTTAATTTACTATCTGTTTAAATATTTTGGAACCAAAATATATTTTAATATATTACTTATTCGACTTCCTTAAAACCAAAGTATATTTTTATATATACTACAAACCTTTTTATCAAAACATTATTTTACAAACTCATTTTACTTAATTATTTATTTATGCATTATTTTTTTATATCATCAAATTTATTATAAATTTTCGCATGATTTATAAAGAAAACATTTTTTTAAGTTCATGACTATTTTTAAAACATTCTTTTAAACTTATAAGTCATGAATCATGCATTAATAAAACCTATATATCTCACAGGCATTTTTATGCTGACGTACCTATTTTTACACGTGTTTCAGGTGCGGATATGTGATGATTGTTGATACACGCCTTACATAGGATGGACTCGTGCCTTAGCGACTTTAAAACTTGAAAGATAATAATTGTATTTATTTGTAATAAACAAGGAGTTCATTAATTCAATAAAACGAAATTATTTAAATCCATGGTTGTGAAACAATGATTCTGTCACAACACTCCCCGACGTTTCCGCCACGTCTTGTTGTTTAACGTGGTCGGGATGTGACACTTTCTCTATCGCATTCCATGAACCATCCTTAAACTTATCCTCACCTCCTACGACCTCTATCTCTTCCTTAAACCTAATGTGCTTATCCTTCTTCTTATCACTCTCAATCCTAGCATCTCCAGTTCCCTTTAATTCTTGCCTAATTACCGAGTATTCCCCTACCTTCTCGGTATTTTCACAAATGCGGTCAGGGTGGCCATCCTTATGAGATTCAGAAGTATCAAGAAAGGAAACTGAATCGCCCTGACCACTCGAGTTCGTGACAGATTTGGCGACATCAAAGGTGACAGTTTCATCCCCCACACGAAGTGTGATCTTACCATCAAAAACATCAATTAACGCCTTGGCGGTGCGCAAAAAGGGGCGTCCCAATATGAGTGGAACTCTATCATCAACCTCCATGTCAAGAACAACGAAATCCTCAGGGAAAACAAATTTATCTACTTTAACTAACACATTCTCTATGATCCCCCTAGGATACTTAACCGACCTATCAGCCAACTGGATGCTCATGCACGTTGGTACAGGCTCACTAAGGTCTAGCTTCGAGAAAATCGAATAAGGCATCAGATTGACGCTAGCACCAAGGTCAGCCAACCCATGGGTCACTAACGAACCACCAAACAAGAACGAGATAGTAAAGCCACCCCCGTCCGTCATCTTCTGAGGCAACTTGTTTAGAATCACCGCAGAGCACTCCTCACTAAGAGACACAGTCGAAATCTCCTCCAATCTTTTCTTGTCAGACAAGAGGTCCTTTAAGAACTTGGCATATTTAGGCATATGTTGTAGCACCTCAACGAATGGGAGATTTATCTTGAGTTGCTTGAACAAATCAAGGAAGTGACCATACTCTTTCTCTATCTTCTGAGACTTAAGCCTAGCGGGGTATGGCAATCTATCAAACTCTCTCTGAACTACCTTCTCCTTAGGAGGGCTCTCTGGCTGTGCTGTACTTGCTGGGCTGAGCCGAGTTTGCACTTTGCCAGGTTGGGCTTCCATCTCTATCACCTCATCAACCGGCTCTTCTTCTTCTTCTACCGGTGATGGTTCAACAACTTTCTTAACTACCTTCTCCGGCTCTATCACCTTTTCTAACTCCAGCCTATCATCAACCACACGCGTGCTCCTACCACTCCTAGTGAACACGGCGTTCACATGAGCATTTGAGTTAACCTGGGTGGTGCTAGGGAATGTACTTGTAGGTTTATTAGTAAGTCTACCAGCCATCTCATCTACGGTTCTTTCTAAATTCTGGAGAGCTGCACCCTGTTTCCTAAACATCAGGTCCAACTCCTGATTCTTCTTCTATTGCTCCTGATATCTATTCTCACCCTGGAGGACTATGGATTCTAACAATTTATTTGTCCTATTTTGGTTCTTCTCATTTCCCTTTAAAAACTCACTAATATCAGGCTGAACTTCTCCTTCGCTCTGTCCTTCACCAGAGCCTTGGAACAGACTCTGGCGATGCTGAAATCCAGGGGGATTCCCGCTCCTCCAGTTCGAGTTCTGGCGTGGCTGCCATCCAGAGTTGTAACTCTGACCTCGAACTGAATTTTGGACAAAACTCACATCCTCATTAGAACCTAGGGGGCAATCTAATGTATCATGTCCTCCCCTACACACCTCACACCTAGCACATAGCTTAACCTGAATGTCCTTCATCATTTTCCCTAAGGACTCTACCTGGGCCGCTAAAACAGTGCTAGCATCTACAATATGGATTCCTCTGGAGGCAACAGGAACGCCTCAAGAGTTGGGCTCGGTATATGTGCTAATGGCTAAGTCCTCAATCATCTCTAAACACTCCTCGGCAGTTTTGGTTTTCATCATGTTATCTCCAGCTGTAGGATCAAGGAGGCGTTTGGTCGCTTCAGAAACTCCATTATAGAACTTTTCCACGATTCTCCAATCCTCAATGCCATAGTGAGGACACTTATTGAGAAGTGCCTTGAAGCGGTCCCATGTCTCATAGAACGACTCCCCTGGCTGCTCGGTGAAAGCATAGATCATGTTCCTAAGGCGAGCTATCTTCGCTGGGGGAAAGTACTTCTGTAGGAACTTAGTGTGAAGCTCAGTCCAGGTGGTGATGGATCCCTGTGGGAGGGATTCCAACCAAGCAGCGGCCTGACCGGTCAAAGAGAATGGAAAGAGGCGACACTTGATGGCGCTTTCAGTAACACCATTAAGCTAAAAAGTGTCGTAGACCCTAGAGAATCTAGTGAGGTGAGTGTGTGGGTCCTCATAGCGAAGTCGATGGAACTGCACAGTCTGAGCGATGGTGTTAATCAGAGCAGGAGTAATGGTCCGGTTATTAGCCTCAACAGCGGGTTGAGTGATATTGGAGCGGATATGGGCGGGGGTAACATTAATGTGGTCAGCTACAGTTCTACGGGCAGCCATGTCTAAGTCAGAATAAAGATTAAATTCAACTTTGGGGACCCTAAATTTTAGCTGGCGTAAGCGACGGTGGAATTCGGATTCAGGCTCAGAGAATGGGGAATCTTCAAGTTTGCCCGAAGAACGAGTACGCATAAACTGAGAAGCAAATGGCACAAATCACTAGAAGACTAGAAAGGGATCCTAAAGTTTAGTAGAGCAAACAGAGAACACAAATAGCAGATTTGGGTGCAGTCAGATGATGGAAAATAGCTACCTAGGCAAGATGCATGTCAATTCACTCACGGTTCTTGGAATGGAATAACTAAGTTTTGGCTACCGGGATCTTAAAGTTCACTAAACAAGACCTAAACTGGCTGGCAGATCATTCTCCAAACAGGTCGCTATCTAGGGTCAAGAAAAGCGTATAAACTCACCGGTTAATGTCAGATCACCACTCGGTCTCTCTAACTAGGTTATGGTACCCTAAATCTAGATTACCTCTTGATCTCACTAGAAACGGTACATCTGGGAAGTGTAAGGGATGTACGGGGTGGTGCCTCTAATTAGGTTCTAACACGGTTTGCTAAAAATCACAAGAAAACCTAGGGTAATTCACTCTCGTGCAATTAACACCTAACTCGTCTAATGATTAAGACAACCCGACATCTAATCTCCTCTCGGTCTCAAAGATGGTAGAATATTTAATTACCAAATAGTTTATTAATTTTTCCTAGGGTTTACTACGTCTAGCAACCACGAGATTTAGTCAAAAACACAAAGTTAACGAAATCACCTAACCCTAGTCTTAATGAATACGCAATTAATTTTAACCAAAAAAAAGGTGGAACAAAAATAAACCATCAATTATTAAATACGCATAAACATTAGAACCTAGTTTAGAACACTTTTACCATAACATAGAGCCAAAACATTAATTAACCAACCAAGAAACCGTAAATAAAACTAACAATTATCCATAGCCTAGGTAGCACAAAGAAATTTAGCCAAGCATGGTCAAGAACGAATCATAAATAAAATTAAAGCAAACGGGTTCAGAAAACATTGTCATGAGATTCAAGTTCAATAAAAAAAACCAAAGTAAGAAACAAAAGTTCTCTAACCGAAAGCAATAAACTTTATGATACTAGTCTTCACTCAAAGCTTTCTTCCAATCTGATAGAGCTCAATTGTAGAAAGAAACTAAGAGAGAAGAAGATTTTCCAAAACCAAGCTAACCATTGATTGTTAGCCTTTCTGTTATTATAACTGCCAACCTCAACTAACTCAATACAACATTTACAATAACAACCGTATACTATCATTGTTTACAAAAGACGCCCCCTGGACTATTAACTACACATATCAATACCCCCCCCCCCTTCAACAAACCTTGTCCTCAAGGTTACCACTGACACGACCAATCCACTGTTAAACCACAACTACTGATAATCCTCAACCACTGCTAAGAGTTAACTACTGATAAGCCTCAACCATTGATAAACCTCACCCACTGATAAGACACAACCACTGAAAAACCTCAACCACTGCTAGAACTGGAAATCAGGAAATCTCAGCTGTAAATCATGTTTATTCTCCCACGTAGCCTCAACTACTGATAAGCCTTCCCACTGAATTAAGACCTGATGTACCCCTTTCCTTCCTTTCCTTATTAAACGATGATCCAATACCTTGGCAGGTTGTTACAAAAACCTAGCCACTGTTGGAACAGGAACAACAGTGGTTGGTGGACCATTAGCCTGTTTTAGAAGTGATACATGGAAGGCTGGATGCAATTGTGATTCCTGAGGCAAATCCAACTGGTAAGCAACTTCTCCAATCCTTTTATGATCAAATAAGGTCCATAATACTTTGGAGAAAACTTATTAAATGTTGCCACTCTCAAAGATGTCTGAACATAAGGCCTGAGTTTCAAATATACCCAATCACCTTCTTTAAACATTCTATCACTTCTATGCTTATTGGCTTGTTGCTTTAATCTGTTTTGAGCCATCAACAGTGTAGACCTCAGTATTGATATAGGTTCTTCTCTAGAGCACATCTCTTCATCCAAACTTGCAACTTTAGTATCTCTATGTATATAGGGTACATGCAAAGGAGGAGCAAACCCATATAAAGCCTGAAATGGAGTGGTCTTTATAGAAGTGTGGTAATTAGTGTTGTACCAACATTCAGCTAAGGACAACCAATGAGCCCAAGACTTTCCATAGTGTAAGATCATACACCTAAGATAAGTTTCAAAATACCTATTTACCACCTCTGTCTGGCTATCTGTTTGTGGATGGTACGCAGTTGACATAGCCAAGTCAATCCCTTACAGTCTTGTAAACTCCTGCCAAAAAGTACTCAAGAAAACTGCATCTATGTCTGATACTATAGTTGTAGGCCATCCATGCAATTTATAGACATGATCAAAAAAGCACTGAGCCACAGAACTTGCAGAAATAGGATGGGTTAGGCCTGTGACAACTGTCAAAATTTCAGGTATCCGTACAATTATTAAACAATGATTAGTGCTTAATAACTGTGCTGAATTACAATAGATGACTTGAATTGCTTTCTGTTTAATGCCATATACATACATGTGCATCATATACTGCAAATGACATATCATTATTGCACGCAAGCTTTGTTGATTCAAATGATGCACGAAACATAGTTAGCACAATTATCAGACAAATCAGAAAAATGCTGACGGAGTTCAGTACATAGACAGACATTGTATTGAGACACAGAATGAGCCAGAAACCAAGTATTACACTAGTATAGTGTGTAGGGAAGTAAGGATCACAAAACTGCCTTCCTAGAGATAGTTTAAGTGCCGGAAAGTGCCTGAAACTCACTTAAAATGCTGAATTCAGCTAAAATCAGCATAAATAAGCATTTAAACACTCTAATATCATGCAGAAATATGGTTAAATGGTCTTAAATGCTTTCCTAAGTGTCGGGAATCAAAACTGTCACAAAAGGTAACATAAACTCACTAAACTGCATACTTTAGCACCCTAACGATCCGGTAACCAACCGAATAACTGGATACTGCCCGAAACACCAAATTTTCACCAAAGGCATTGTTTTAACATTACCAAGCTAGTTATGGTCCTCGAACATCATAACACACTATATAAACATATAATAACTAAACACCTAACTATTATACTTAGATTTCAACTAAATTAACCTAACTAACAATTTCATCTTAACCACCCCCCCCCCCCTCATTCTTACGGTTACCATGGGTGGACCCACCCATGGATTTTGTTGTAATTGTTTATTAGATATGTCTTATGCTTTAGGAGGCACATTATCCATGGGAATAAGTTATGTTGGGGATTTTATAAACAACTTCAAGATCATAACTTCAATTCTCTAACACACACCAACACTTCAGTTTCTTCTCTTCTTCCCCCTTCACCTCTCGGCCGAACATAACCACCCACCCACACACCACCATCATTCAATCTTGTTTCATCCAATCCATTCATATACAAAGGAGCTAGAAGGTGTATAAAGAAGCTTGGAGCTTGTGGAAGTTGAAGGACCTTTCTCTTGTGCTTTTATCCACTCCATTTCAACTAGTGATCATCCCTAGCCTTGAGCTAGTAGTAAGAACACTCTACACTTCATTTTACATCATATTTTGTTGGTTAAAAGATGATACATGTTGTTAATCATGATGAACACTAAGAATCATAAACTTGAAACTTGAACATAAGCTTAAAATCTTAAGAAATCATGATGTTTATGTGTTGTTATGCTTGTTGATTGTTGTTTACTCATGCTATTGATGTAGATCATCATATGATCTTGCTAGATAATGATTAAAAACATAATCTAGCAAGATGAGAGGATGAAAAAGTTAAAGATCCATAGATCATCCTCATGTAAATCATGAACTTGAAAGAATAAGTCGTTTTCTTGTTAAGTGATGATCAAAGTAAGGTATAAGTCTTGTAAATCTATGATTTCAAGAATGGTTTTTCAAGAAATCAAGTTAAAAATACAAAGTTTACTTAATCTTGGTTCTAAAAGAAATAAACCACATTTTTAGTGGTTAAACAAGTGTAGGATCATGTATTTAACAAGAAAAATCCAAGAATAAACATTCTTAGAAAAATTAATTACAAGTTGTAAAGAACTAGTTCTTTCAAAAATGAAGTTTTTAAATAAACAACCACACTTTAAAGGGTAACTAGACTTACTAAATACACTAGTAAGTTACTACACATTTTTATAAATTTTCAAGTTCATGAGGTAGTAGTTTATGCTTGATTTTGGTAAATTGGTAAGTATAGATTGATTTGTTGTTGATTGTGTTGATTTACAAAAGAAAATGATATGCCATGAAGGCATGGAAACCTCCATTTTTAAGGGAAACTATGGCAAAAATTTTCTAAAAATTAAACACTTAGAAAAATATTTTTGAACAAATATTTACAAGTATATTTTTAAACCATGAATTTTTACATAAAGTTTGCCATAACTTTTGTTACAAAAAATATAAATATTGGAGGTTGGTTTTTATAAATAAAAGTGACTAAATATGTATTTATGAAATATATATTTAGAAGGCACCATGTGTGTGATTATTTGTATATTATGTGTATTAGTTATATTATTTTAGGACTTGAAATAATATAATTCATCAAAATACCAAAAATTTCAATCCAAAATATTTCCAAAATTCCAAGAGAATGAATATACAAAGAATACCCAAAATATTGGAGAAACCGAACAAAGAAATATAACTCACAAAAATATTCCGGAAATTTTATTCATAAGCATATTTTGCTAATTAATATTTTGGACACTAAGAGAATGACAATATGATTTTTACAATCATTACAAAATAAATCATATTTTGACATGGAGAAAATATATTATTTTTGGTAAGTAAAAATATATATATTTTCTTGGAATTATTAAAAGATATATTATTTTGGAAAATTGGTATTTAATAAACCAACATTTAACCAGTTGGTAAATAATAATCCAACCTACAGAATTGGTATATAATAATCCTACCTATCAACATGTTGGTACTCAATGAACTTCTGTTAATTTTTTTTAACTGAAGTTAGTTTTTAAGTTTTATTTATTACACAAACAGTCCCTGTAGTTATAAAAAAATCATAAAAATCCTAAAAAATAAAAAAAAAATTCTAAAAAATCATAAAAATTCTAAAAAAAATCAAAAAAATCTTAAAAAAATCAAAAAATTATAAAAAAATCAAAAAAATTCTAAAAAATCATAAAAATTCTAAAAAATCAAATACCAATTAGACCCTACAAAAGACACTGCAGCCAACAATAACCACCGCTGTCTTCTCGAACCCGATACGCGTCCCTTGGAAAACCCGAGCCGGAGCTCCGGCAGCCATCGCTGTCGTCGGCCCCGTCACCATTACCTCCGCTGCAACCAGAACCACCACAATAACCACCGCTGTCTTCTTGAACCCGATACGCGTCCCTTGGAAAACCCGAGTTAAAATCAAAACAATCTGAGCAACAACTGTACATCTTCGTCAGCATCAACCATCGTCTTCAATCCATGGCAAGTCGTCATCATCTTCACCAATAAACAACACCATCGTCTCCGACAGATAACGGCCGGAGCTGAGAGAGATCGAGAGGGGGATACGAGTGTTGTGCGGCTAGTGTATTTGTGGCTAGGGTTTTAAGTGAAGGGTGGGGGCTTGCAGGTGGGTGCGTGCGACCGGAGCCACTGTGCGACCGCCGGTGTGACCGCCGGAAATCTGAACGAGGGAGGGGAGGGGCTGTGTGGTTGAGGTGTGCGTAGGATGGAGGGGCTTCGCTGATATGGGTGTGGAACGAGGAGGGAAAGGCGGTATTTGGGGGCGTAGTGTAGCCGGACAGAAGAGGGGAGCGTCGGAGTACCAATCTCTGATCATCGGAAATTTTGTGGAAGGAGACATGTGCGGCTGCAGTGTCTTTTGTAGGGTCTAATTGGTATTTGATTTTTTAGAATTTTTATGATTTTTTAGAATTTTTTTGATTTTTTATATATTTTTTTAAGATTTTTTTGTTTTTTTTTAGAATTTTTATGATTTTTTAGAATTTTTTTGATTTTTTAGGATTTTTATGATTTTTTATAACTACAGGGACTGTTTGTGTAATAAATAAAACTTAAAACTAGTAACTTTTAACTACAGGGACTGTTTGTGTAATAAATAAAACTTAAAAACTAACTTCAGTTAAAAAAAATTAACAGAAGTTCATTGAGTACCAACATGTTGATAGGTAGGATTATTATATACCAATTCTGTAGGTTGGATTATTATTTACCAACTGGTTAAAGGTTAGTTTATTAAATACCAATTTTCCTATTATTTTTGGGAAGAAAATATATATTTTCTTGAATACACATGGAATACATTATTTTTGGGTGAAAATAAGTTTATATATATTTTCTGAGTTAGACTTGGAAATATACTATTTTTGAGACTTATATAAGATCTATAAATATTTTTGCCAAGGGAAATTTATAAGTAATTTCTCTATGTAATATTTCTTAAAACATATATTTTGAGAATATATATATTGATGTATTTTTTATAGAAATATTATTCCGGAAAAGTTAATATAAAAATTAAGTATAAGAATACTTAATAAATATAACAGAAATACGCATTTTCGTGTGTATAAATACACACCAGAATATGCCACAATACTTGGAAAAATATACAAGTGTAAGAATACGAATACAAATACACCCATCCTTGGGAAGGATATACATGTATAAATACATAAAAAGTAACAAGTAAAAATATATTATTTTAACTATTAATCCAAAATTTAACAAATATAATTTAAGTTAAAATATTTATTATTTTAACAAATAATTATATAACTTGGAATAATATTGAAGACACAAAGAAACGTAACTCAAAGACACTAATTAATACTAAGTCAAGGCACGACCAGCTCGTCTAATAGACCGTAGTACGTTGTAGGTAGTCGGGTACACCAGAAGGAGCTTTGAGTTACAGTTGGTTACGAAGAACGCAAGACTGTGAGTTCATGTCCCCCTTTTCTTTTAACTGTTTTTGTTTTATAACTTCGGGGGTGAAATACATGTTACAAATGTTACAATGATTACAAATGGTATGGTCAGTCAAGAAATGAACTGTTAGATCATGTGAATGGGTACGCGTTAACTTGAGACCATTAATCCTATTATAAGGACCGAGGGGCATGAGTGATAGATCTATTTGGGTGTTGCGAGCCCCACCCATGGGTCCGCGAGTTGGCCGCATATGGTGACTATGTCGTTCCAGTCGGGTGGCCCGGTACGAAATACGCAAAGGATTGAGCCTTCCTACACCGTTACACACACATTAATGACCTTGTAAATCATTAATCGATCTGTTCATATTCTCTCTCATACCGGGTTTACAAAACATACATACTTACAAAGGTTTATTCGTGCACACATACAAACACATGAACTCGCTCACCTTTTGTTGATGTTTTCAAACTACACGTATTTCAGGGAATTAAATGTGGATCTGGCAGGGGTTTGGAAGTTTCAAGTGATGTTGGAAATGAAAGATGTCATCCGGTGTCAAAGGGTCTGGATAGTGTGTCTTATCCTGGATAAGACACATCATTCAAAGCCTGGTTTTTATTAATATCTTTTGTCGAGTCCTTATGGAACTCTAAAACAAATTTCATGGTTTGTAATTCGGATTTGAAGTCTATGTTTTAAAACAATGTTGTTTGTGATGTTTCAAAACTTAATCAATGGATGATCATCTTTAGTTTTATCATATAGTTGTTTGTTATGGTTGAATGCAATGATATTAAGCAAGTCACACATAATCACGCTTCCGCAAAAGTCAGGGTGTGACAGTTTGGTATCAGAGCTTCGATTGTAGCGAACTAGGATTCCTTCTCGAGTCTAGACTACAATCATTAGGGCTCTCACGAAAATATTTTTACAACATGTTTTCATTGCATACACAAAACACCCAGATCCATGGAACAAACATTTTTACAATAGGAAAGACAAGAAACACGATTACAAGGTTACATTTGTGGTTTAGTACGGGGTAGACTAAGGAAGGATAGAAAGGTTTCATAAGGAATAACAAGGATACATGATTTCATGATACATTGTATTTGCTTGCATACTAAATGTTAGTGGTTAATATATGTGCATATGTTGTGATTGTTCTATTACAGACACTATGTCTTCATCCGAGAGCGGATTATCCGACACTGATGACCCTATGGCTATTGTTTCCGATGACGAGATCGCACCGGAGCCAGAGATCTTTACATTCGATACTGAGAGCGACCCAGACATGATATCTGACAACGAGGACGACTTTCAGCCATTCGCGTTGCCTGATTTTGGAGATGACTTACCGCTTGCGGATGGTATTCCAGACGAGGATCCTTTTGTTGTTCCCATTCCAGTCCATGATCATCTTATCATCGGGCATCCCGATGGTGAGCATATTGTGGAACCGATCCTCTCTCCTGTTCCTCTAGTGGTCATCCCTCATGAGGATTGGCCTGTTGATGACCTGTTTGATGATGACGTTGATTTGTTTATTGATGGTCCTCCTGATGATGCCCATGGTGATGGAGAGCTAGACGAGGACGTTGTTGCTATTGCACTTCTTGAGATCCCTGTTATCGAGTTATCCTCTGATACTAGTTTGCACTCTGTCTCAGATTCCTTTGAGTCTGTGACGTCTTCCGCCTTGCAGGTAGTTGGATTACGATGCTATGCCACTGATTCTGATGATGATACAGCCATGTTAGCTGCACCATCTCCTCCACACGACTACGAGGCTGGTCTTGAGCCAGATTTTATTCCTGTTGATCAGCCTGATGTTGCACCTGCTGATCCTAAGCCCTTACCTGATCATGACCCTGTTCCTTTTGGCTTACCAGACATTGCACCCCTCATACCTGGTCCAGTTCCTGCGCCCGTTGACCCTCCTGTTATTGAGCCACTTATTCCTCCACCTGCACCCGCACCCACTGATGTTGCTCGTTTTCATCCTGTGGAGTCCGATGCCCATCGTGTTGATTTACCTAAAGTTATCTTGCAGGATATACCCGCACCCTGTCCAGGGGAAGGTACTTCAGGCCAGCAGCCTAGTCATGACCCTTACGTTTCAGCAACTTTTCCACATATCCCTCAGTCTTCATCGTTTGCTCCTTTACCACTTCACCACTTGATGAGCCACTCCGATGGTTCCCACCGTATTCCATGCCGATTTCAGATCCATATCATCCCTCTCGGTTTGTTGGCTATACACGGGATGAGTTACTCTTATCACTTTAGCTTCAGTATGAGATTATGAGTCGCAGGATTTTGGAGCTTGAGATGACACCGCGTCCTTTACCATGTCCTTGCCAGCCTGCTTTTGTTCCCCCCTCATTCATCACCGTCTCCATTTTCACATCCACCTGCTCCTCTTACTCCTTTTCCAGAGTTTGAGGAGGAGCTTTCGCATGTGCGCAGCTTGCTTTTCTTTCCTCCACCTCCTCCACCACCATCACCATTAGCATAGTTGGTTTTTGGTTTTATGTAGGTTGCATTACTTTTGATGAGAGCACCACTATTGAGCCGAGGTTGTGAAGCCTTTTGGAGACCACCTTTTGATTGTATGACTTCTGTAGATTGATAGACTTGTTGGACAAGGGTAGCGTGACCCTGTGTTCCTTTTGATATGATACACTTGTAAAACATGTAATAATATTTTGTGGTCAATGATTAATGAAAGCTCAATCATCATGTTCTCATTAAATACGTTGTTGATTTACATGTTTGTGCCATGATTGTGATGTTATATGTTTGCTTGCTATGGTAAATACTATTATATATACGTACTATTTATTATTTATCAAATAAGACCTGACCTATACAATCTTCTTCTTAGAAGATGCCTCCTCGAAGGAACACTCAGTTGCCCACAACAGAGGCAAAACTATAAGAACGAATTTCACAGGCAATCGCACAACATGAGGCCTTACGCTCCAAACACAGCGGAGGCACCTCAGGGAATAACCCACGGATATTCGTTAATTTACACATATTTTAGTCCCCCGTTTTACCCCTATTTTATGCGTTTTTGGCCGTAAAACCGTCATTCGGATACTTATTTATCTACATTTGTGTTTACAGGCCTAAAACTGCATTCCAGACAAGATGATAGCAAAAACGAGGACTTTCCGGACAAAACGACGAAGCTGCGGATATTCTGTTAAGGATTCTGAACTTGGCCTGTGGAACGACCGTTCCACCTGTGGCACGGTCGTGCATCTCCGACAAACTTGATCATCTCGGCAATGAACGATCGGTGCGACTGGGCGTTCCAGGAAAACAAGCGATTAGGTGAAGAACGGTCGTTCCATCTGAGGAACGACCGTGCGTCTCCGGTGAATCAGCAGAGTCTCGGTGATGAACGGTAGGTGCGACTTGGCGTGCAACAAGTAGCCCGGAACTGAACGACCGTTCCACACAAAGAACGGTCGTGCCATTTCGAATCTGGTCAACGATCCGATGACGTATCCAGTATGGTGACCCATCCCCAATAATTGAATAAAGTGAACGGTCGTTCCACAGGGAGAACGACCGTGCAACAGCAAAAAGTATAAAAACACAGCAGAAACATTCTGCTCGATATTCTGGATTTTTGGAGAGCTTCTCAGGCGATTTTCAGGCTCCGGAGGCATTAGCTTTCACCCGGATTCAAGCCACATTGTCTCGTTTAGCTCGATTACTACCCGGATCCTTAGTCTAGTACTTGTTTATGGTTTGATTTTCTAATCTTTCCATGTTTTTGTTAATCTTTCAAGTACTTAGATTATGATTTATGTATTATTGTAGCCTTTGGGCAAAAACACAACAATCCCTTGCTAGATTATAACCATTAGCTTGTTAAACTTTGTTTGTAATGACACTTTGAAGTATTTTCTATGTTAATCTTTGATGATTAGTTTGCAACCTTGTTATTGATATTGAATTCTTGATTATAAGTAATTATGTTGGATGATTGGGCTTGGTTAGTTAAGATAGTTGAAAAATGAAGCTTAATTAATCTTGTATTAGTAAACTTTGAATTTGGTTAACTAGATTAACTTGGTTTAAATGTATGCATCATGATACTAGAAATGGTTAGTGATTTAATAAAATGTAATTATTGTTAATCAAGAGAGCTTGCCGTCACGTAAGGGCCTAAACGGGTTAGATGGTGTCGTTATAAATTCTTGCCATGATTTGTTAGCTTAGTTAGTAGTTTAGGCCAAAATTGCTATCTTAGTGAATTATTGTGCAAGATTTGTAAAATGAACTCGGTTGTGATTTAATCTAGTTTATGCTTATCTCGGTGGTTGCATTGTGTTTATCAGTGTCGCTTTCCTTGTTTAAGTGAGGTTAGAACAATCCTAACGGCTGACTAACTTATTTTTAAGAGATTTTCATAGACATTTATCAATTGCACGTTAAAGAACAATTTTAGGTGGTTAAAGTGTGTTTATCGTTTTAGCTTTCCGAATGATTGTCATGTTAGGATTCCCGAAAGGGATACTAATTGTCTTTTATTGGAAAATTGACCGAATGCTTCTAGTGCCATAACTGACTTAGTTGACATGCTGTGGTTGTGTATTTAGCAAGGCTTTTTATCTACTATATATTATGTTTTTATTATGTATTTGGTTATGCTTACTCTAGTTTAGTTTAAAAATCACAAAACCTATGTTTTTACCGGTAGTTTAGTGACAAAGGTCTAGTATTATTTCTCCGCCCATTTCCTTGGATCGATACTTGGTTCTTACCGATACTTTATTACATATATGACGGGGTACACTTGCCTCTTTCGTGTGTGTTTTGATGTAAAAGTAATAATCACTTTTATAAATTTAAAACCCAATCGTGTGTAATTTCATTGCAAAAATTATGTATATATACGCACACGTCAAGTTTTTGGCGCCGTTGCCGGGGAACATGGCGAGTTTTAGGAACGACCCGAGTCATTTGGTTATCGGTGTATATACTTGTTAATATTTGTGTATAATTTCTTGATTATTTATTTGTTTATTTATTTGTTAATATTTCTTGTTTTATTCGATTTATTCATTTTTGCGTTATTTTTGTTTTATTTATTTATTTGATCCGGATTTATTTATTCACTTATTCTTTGGGTTTTCGGCACCCTAAAGCCATTTTTGTATTAGTCGATTCATTTATTTATTTTGTTGATTTTTTATAAAATTTCGGGTCAATTTTTCGGATTTTTATAAAATTTTCAGCCCATTTATAATAACTTTCTGCTTCTATTCAGCTAAAAAAAAAATAGCAGAATTATTTAAGTAATAAAATATTCACCGTGTCGAATTTTCGTTTGCAGGTTAATGTCCTATACCCCCGCTCCCAATCCTATTGAGCCGTCAGACGAGCCCGAGCGTGATCTGAGGAGACGTCTTCGTGAGAAATTTCGTGCAGTTGGGTGGATTCTCGCAGCAGGTGAGCAGGAGCCGGTGGTACCCGCTGAAGCCGGAAGCTCAGGGGCAGAAGGAAACGCAACCATGGCAGACGATAATCAACCTTTGAATGAGACGAATCAGCCCGGACGAGAGGGCTTGGAGCCCAGTATTATTAGACCTACTATTGATGCACCTTCATTTGAAATAAAATCTAGTATTATTAACATGGTGCAGAATTCAGTACAGTTCGACGGGCGTGAGCACGAGGATCCCGGGAGACACATTGCGGCTTTCCTCCATGTTTGCTCCACATTCAAGATTAGGGATGTTTCGGAGGATGCAATTCGGTTGAGGTTGTTTCCGTTTTCATTGCGTGACAAAGCCAGAGCTTGGCTTATGTCACTCCCAGCCGGGTCCATCAGGACCTGGAATCAGTTGGCGGAGCAGTTTATGCATAAATACTTTCCACCTGAGAAAACGAACAAGCTACGGAACCGGATTACTTCATTTCGCCAGGACGAGGGCGAATCGTTGCATGCAGCTTGGGAGAGATTCAAGGATTTGTTGATTGATGTGCCACATCACGGTTATTCCAAGAGGCAGCTGGTTTTGACATTCTATCAGGGGCTCAGCTACAACACGCAGGAGCGATTAGATGTTAACGCAGGAGGCGATCTGGGAACGAAGACGCCGGCGGAAGCATATGATATTATCGAGAAAGCTGCGTTGAAATCCAGCTCGCGTCGGGAAGGCGATAGAGGTCGGGCTACATCATCATCATCTCGCCCTGGAGCTCACGCTGTGGACGATTACACAGCCATTACTGCGCAAATCTCGGCTCTGGCGACGAAATTCGATAAATCCCAAACAGCCGCGCAAGTTGGCCCTGGATGTGACCAGTGTGGAGTGTCACATGTGCCAGGTACGTGTGAGCAGGGTGTTATGTTTACCGGTCACGAAGAGGTGAACTACATGGGCAATCAAAACAGGCCCCAAAATAACCCCTACAGCAACACGTACAATCCAGGGTGGAGAAATCACCCAAACTTTGGGTGGAAATCTGGTTCTGGGAACCAAAACGCGCCCGGTTTTGCTCAACATGCTCCCGCGCCACAACATTCTCATGGTCAATCCTTCCAGCCTCAATATCATAATCAAGGCTCAGGAAGCAGTTCACAGCCGCACGCCTCTCAAAGCAACGTAAAGCTAGAGGAAATGATGGCACAACTGCTGAACAACTCCAATAGTGCTAATCAAATGGCTGAAAAGCGATATCAGCAGCATGAGGAGCGATTCTTGGTCAACGAAGGAGAAATGCGGAGTCAAAAGGCTTCCATTCAGAATTTCGAGAATCAAGTGGGCCAGTTAGCAAAAATGTTGTCGGAGAGACCCCCGGGTGGTCTTCTGGGCAACACGGAGCAGAATCCGAAGGGGCGTGGTAATGGCCCGCACACGTAAAGTGTGGGGACATGAGTCTTGCTATCGACTCGCCGACAAAAATTTAGCATGAGTCTTGCTATCGACTCACCGACAAAAATTTAGCATGAGTCTTGCTATCGACTCGCCGACAAAAATTTAGCATGAGTCTACGCTGCTGACTCGCCGACAAAAATGCAGCAGGAGCGTCTTTGGCGCTATAAGGGCAAAATTGTCCTTTTATTTATTTTTGTAGTTTTAGCGTAATTTAGGTTAGTTAGGTAGTTTTCGTTAGTTTTTTTATTTTCCATACGTACCGGGCGAAGGTTTTGTATTGCAATATTGTTAGAACAGTTGGTGTGTCGAAAAAACGGCGAAAAACGGCCGAAACGGTTGCTGGAAATAGCTTCTGCAGAAATTCTGTATCTGCAGCTGATGCACGACCGTTCCACCTGTGGAACGACCGTGCGATTCCGAGCAAGCCGGCACGGTAGATCGCACCCTCGGTGCATTTCCGAGAACACGCTGTGGGGTTTGAACGATCTCGGTGACGCACGACCGTTCCATTCCAGGAACGACCGTGCCATAGGCTGAGGGCAATTTGGTCATTTTGCACACTATATATACCATTATCTGCTGCAAAATCCCTCATTCGCGAACCCTAGCCGCTGCAGACCGTTCCAGGGCGATTTTACACCATATCGCACGATTTTTCGCACGGTCTAACACCCTTCTTCGCACGGTACGTTCCTAGTTGTAGTTTTCTTGTCTTCTTGCTTTCTAGTGTAGATTTCTTCCGATTTTTCAAGGAATTTTTAGGGTTCTCTTCATAAACAAATCGAAACCCTAACCCTTGTTAAATCGAAGTATCGTGAACACCCGGTTGACTTTCAGACCCCTGTTGACCCAATACTTGTTGAAATTTTGCAAAAATCTGGTTGTTCTAAGTACAGGGGTCGTAGTCTGCAGATTCGGAGTTGCACGGTCGTTCCTCGTGTGGAACGGTCGTGCCTCACCGGCTTGTTCTCGATATCGCTGGTCTTGGCCTGTTAGTTCTCGGTGACGCACGACCGTGCGTCTCGAAGAACGACCGTGCCATATGCCCAGTACAGTTAGACAGTAGCTTCATAATTGGCTGCTCGCTTGTTTTCAATTCATTTCTCTCCTGTTTCTGTCCTTCTAACAATGTTCCTCATTACAGATGGATCACCCTTTCCTACAGTTTGACCCCAACATTGAGAAAGAAGCTTTATGAATAGCGAAGCGCGATGCCTTGTGGGCGAGACGGGGGCAGTTTGGAGAGCCCCGTTGGTTAGATTGGGAGGTCATGAGGGAACTAAATCAATATGACCGACTTGATGAAATGATGACCCGCACGCTTGCAAACTTGGTCGGTTGCAACCGACCGGTTTACCAGGAGTTGACAATCGAATTCTTTGCATCGTAATAGTATGAAAGGCCGGTTGTACATACAGAGCCCGATTTCCACTACAGGAATCGGGTAACCTTCAGGTTATGTAGGCGATGGCATACATGGTCGGTGGGTCGTTTGGGACGGAGGCTTGGGATTTATACGCAGGAGGACATGGATGATCCCGACGTCTTCAACGATCGGTTCAACTTCCCTAATGATGCAGCGCGGGATGCATTCTGGGCACGTAACGCTATTGGAGACCCCTACAACCCACATATGTCAAAGGCTTCGCGACTCCGAGACCCTCTGGTGCGAGTGATGCACCATGTTTTCAGCCATTCTATATGCGGACGCATGGACAGTCAAGGTAACTGTCCAACACCTGATTTGCTCTTTCTTTATGCGTTGGTTGACAAAGCACCAATCAACCTCGCCGCGCGAATGGCTGAGTACTTTGTCAAGTGTTCAGGGCGGACCCAAAATAGTGAGATACATGGCGGTTCGTATGTAACCGAGATAGCGTACAATGAGTGCTATATGACGCCGGGGGTGCTTAGGGGTCTCACTTTGATTACAGAGGGGGTTCATGTTGATATCCGGTCTCTAAAGTTCATGGGGGTGATTGCTGAGTTGGATAGGGGAGATAGGTTGAGGGGATTGAATGGCGAGGTCTGGGACCCGTTACCTCCAGCTGAGGAGGAACATGAGGAGGAAGAGGAAGATGTTGAGATGGGTGAGCAGCACCAGCCACCGACACCACCACACTCGCCGCAGCACCATGCGTTTCATCAGCATGAGGATTGGCCCACTTTCTACCAGCAGTTCCAGGATATGCGCGTGACGCAGGAGCAGCATGGTACCTACTTTGACCAGATCAGATCTAGCCAGGACTAGATCCGGGCTAGCCAGGACGAGATTCGGGCCAGCCAGGCAGAGCTTCGGGCCACACATGACAAGATTCAGCCTCGCCAGGATACTTTATATCAGGGGGTCAGTTCGGGGTTTTCTTATCTTTTCGGGGAGATGCATCACGCATACCCCAACTATTTTCAGCACCCGCCGGAGTTCCCACCGTGGAACCCCCCTGGATATGGCGATCAGGGCCCATCTGGCACGAGACATGATGACGATGATGATGATGAGTAGTTGGCGGTGGTGATAGCATTTGGTGGTGTTTTATGTTTCAGTACTTTACTTTTATTTGGGTGTTTATTTTGACTTTTATTTAAAACACCCCGGATATGTATCTTCAGACAATTTCCTTTGTATTTTGTTTGGATGTTAGTATTTATGTACATTATGGTTGTTTGATTTTTCTTTTTCTGTTATATTTTGGGTGTACACGACATACTTGCAGATTTTATCTATCGGATCTTGGACCAGAGCACGTACCAGTTAGAGCTTCGGAAGTCTCGTGGCACCAACATCATCTTGAGGGGAGTATTTTTTATCCCTTTCTCTATATTTCGGGTCTCGCATTGGGGACAATGCGAAGTTCAAGTGTGGGGAGGGAGTTAACTTTGTTAACTTAGCTTTGTTTGTCCTCATATAAAAAAAAAAAAAAAAACAGAAAATCAGAAAAATCATTTAAAAATACTTGTGTTTTGTATATATGTTGGTAAATAAACCGGTTGGTTATGTTTTAGAAAGCATCGGAATTGATAAAAACTCGACAAGCAAAATATTTTTGAAAAAGGAAACCGGAAAGCGTGACAAACAAAGAAAGACTTACATGATAGTTTTCACACTTTTACCCATTCCTTCCGTTACGTGAGCATATTTGAGCCTAGATTGTTATATATTTGTTCATTACGGATATAGGAGTGAGCCGGATGTTTTGTGCAATTTTGAACTTGTCACTAGTATGCTTGTTAAGACCATGAACGTGCGGATTTGTGTAAACATGATAGAGGCACTTAGATTACCCCTTTGTTGTGTACCTTGTTCTTTGTGTTGTGCTTCCCGTTCACCTTATATTACCCTTTAGGATTAACCATGTCGAGCCTTCCCGTTCACCTTTGTTTACCCACATTATCGCCCACTTAACCAAATTTAGCCTTTTTATGTTTTTAAACCTTTTTAGTGTTGAAACTCGGTTAAAATAATAGTTTAACTAGCTTGTTATTGTTTATATTTCATTGTATAGTTTGCTAAAAAAAAATAAAACAGAAAATAAAACACCCTAAAATAGGGTGAAGTTGATAGAAATCGAGCAATTTTGAATGCTTAAATGTTAAAAATTTTGTTGATAAGCTCGATTGCGCTTTAGTCGCCTTTTTAAGGCGTTTGTATGTATAGTTGTATTTTTGTCTTGCTAGTTAAACGCTACTACCGAGTTTTAACCATTTTCGCCACTTTAAATGTCCACTTCCATACCCTTCGCCCAAGCCTAATGTTATAACCCGTAAAGACCTCTTGATTTACACTTATTTGCATGTTAGTTGGTGGAGACGAGATCTTATAACAAGCTTATGATATTGCACATTTCATTGACTAGGCGTTGAGTGTTTACGCATGCACATTTTATGTATGTTTCATAAATAAAACCGAGTGTGTGTGAACATTGTGAGTTGTGTGAAGATTAACATGTGAGTCAATTAAATGTTTAGTCACGGCTTTTTGGTTGTCGCTTTTTAATTGCATTTGCTTGTTGGGTTTGAGTCTTTTGATGTTGTCTTTCGACAAACCGGCTAACCGTTTTTATATTAGTTTTCAATAAAATAGTGTGTAAATTATCGTTCTTGTTTGTTTATGTCTTTTATTGCTTTTTAGTTTAGCTTGCTTGAGGACAAGCAAGGTTCAAGTGTGGGGAGATTTGATATTCGTTAATTTACACATATTTTAGTCCCCCGTTTTACCCCTATTTTATGCGTTTTTGGCCGTAAAACCGTCATTCGGATACTTATTTATCTACATTTGTGTTTACAGGCCTAAAACTGCATTCCAGACAAGATGATAGCAAAAACGAGGACTTTCCGGACAAAACGACGAAGCTGCGGATATTCTGTTAAGGATTCTGAACTGGGCCTGTGGAACGACCGTTCCACCTGTGGCACGGTCGTGCATCTCCGACAAACTTGATCATCTCGGCAATGAACGATCGGTGCGACTAGGCGTTCCAGGAAAACAAGCGATTAGGTGAAGAACGGTCGTTCCATCTGAGGAACGACCGTGCGTCTCCGGTGAATCAGCAGAGTCTCGGTGATGAACGGTAGGTGCGACTTGGCGTACAACAAGTAGCCCGGAACTGAACGACCGTTCCACACAAAGAACGGTCGTGCCATTTCGAATCTGGTCAACGATCCGATGACGTATGCAGTATGGTGACCCATCCCCAATAATTGAATAAAGTGAACGGTCGTTCCACAGGGAGAACGACCGTGCAACAGCAAAAAGTATAAAAACACAGCAGAAACATTCTGCTCGATATTCTGGATTTTTGGAGAGCTTCTCAGGCGATTTTCAGGCTCCGGAGGCATTAGCTTTCACCCGGATTCAAGCCACATTGTCTCGATTACTACCCGGATCCTTAGTCTAGTACTTGTTTATGGTTTGATTTTCTAATCTTTCCATGTTTTTGTTAATCTTTCAAGTACTTAGATTATGATTTATGTATTATTGTAGCCTTTGGGCAAAAACACAACAATCCCTTGCTAGATTATAACCATTAGCTTGTTAAACTTTGTTTGTAATGACACTTTGAAGTATTTTCTATGTTAATCTTTGATGATTAGTTTGCAACCTTGTTATTGATATTGAATTCTTGATTATAAGTAATTATGTTGGATGATTGGTGCTTGGTTAGTTAAGATAGTTGAAAAATGAAGCTTAATTAATCTTGTATTAGTAAACTTTGAATTTGGTTAACTAGATTAACTTGGTTTAAATGTATGCATCATGATACTAGAAATGGTTAGTGATTTAATAAAATGTAATTATTGTTAATCAAGAGAGCTTGCCGTCACGTAAGGGCCTAAACGGGTTAGATGGTGTCGTTATAAATTCTTGCCATGATTTGTTAGCTTAGTTAGTAGTTTAGGCCAAAATTGCTATCTTAGTGAATTATTGTGCAAGATTTGTAAAATGAACTCGGTTGTGATTTAATCTAGTTTATGCTTATCTCGGTGGTTGCATTGTGTTTATCGGTGTCGCTTTCCTTGTTTAAGTGAGGTTAGAACAATCCTAACGGCTGACTAACTTATTTTTAAGAGATTTTCATAGACATTTATCAATTGCACGTTAAAGAACAATTTTAGGTGGTTAAAGTGTGTTTATCGTTTTAGCTTTCCGAATGATTGTCATGTTAGGATTCCCGAAAGGGATACTAATTGTCTTTTATTGGAAAATTGACCGAATGCTTCTAGTGCCATAACTGACTTAGTTGACATGCTGTGGTTGTGTATTTAGCAAGGCTTTTTATCTACTATATATTATGTTTTTATTATGTATTTGGTTATGCTTACTCTAGTTTAGTTTAAAAATCACAAAACCTATGTTTTTGCCGGTAGTTTAGTGACAAAGGTCTAGTATTATTTCTCCGCCCATTTCCTTGGATCGATACTTGGTTCTTACCGATACTTTATTACATATATGACGGGGTACACTTGCCTCTTTCGTGTGTGTTTTGATGTAAAAGTAATAATCACTTTTATAAATTTAAAACCCAATCGTGTGTAATTTCATTGCAAAAATTATGTATATATACGCACACGTCACCCACCACATGGTAATGTTTAAGTCACCTAATACACAGTACAATACGTTTGGACATTTCCAAGTGCGTTTTGCTAATGCTTTCTGTGAATGACGTTGCTTGTGTACAGGCTGTACTTACAAGCAGTTTCTGGACTGCAAGCCTCTGAACTCTGACGGCACTGGAGGTGCCGTAGCTTTTGTGAGATGGGCTGAGAAGACAGATTCTATGCTGCGGATGAGTAAATGTGCACCAGAGCACCAGGTCACTTACATTTCTGGATTGTTTCTCGACGGAGCCCTGTCATGGTGGAACCTTCAGGTTCAAACTTTGGGTGAAGCTGCAGCGTATGCGTTGACATGGGACATTGAAAGAGCTGATGCGAAAGAAGTATTGTTCAAGGGCTGAAATTCAGAAGTTGGAAACTGAGTTTTGGAATCTGAAAATGGATGGTCCTAAGATAGCAGAATATGTGCAGAGATTCCATTATTTGTCTCGTGTTGTCCCTTACATGGTAGAACCGGAGTTCAAGCGAGTCGAACGTTTCATTTGGGGATTAGCACCCCAAATACTGAGCATGGTGACTACTTCTAAGCCTCCAACAATTACTGAAGCCATTGACTTGAGCGTAGCTTTGACTGAGGAAGCGATCAGATTGGGCAAGTTTTCAATCTCTGAGCAGAAGAAGAAAGAGACTCATGTGGAGTCATCTGGAGAGAACAAAAGGAAGTTCTCAAATTTCAAGAAGGGTACCCAAGGAAACAACTGCGGCACTAATAAGCGTAGAGATGCTAACCCACCAGCCGAGGTTAGGACTGGTGCTGCAAGTTCTGAGAACAAAAGAAAAGGATATATGGGTACTCTGCCCAAGTGTGATATTTGTCAGCATCATCACACAGGACGATGTAGGTATGGGAAATGTGAGAACTGTGGCAAGGTAGGGCATGCCATGGAGGCGTGCTGGTACGGTGCTGGACGAAGGAATGGAGGATCTGGTGGAAATGGTAATGGAAACCACAACGGTAATGGGAATCAGACTGGAAATCGCAATCAAGGAGGAAATGGAAATTTCGGTGGAAATGGAAATCGTGGTGGTTTTGGGAATCAAGCTGGTAACGAAAACCGTGGAGGAAACAACAATCAGGGCAGAAATGGAAATGGGAATAGTCGCGGCCAAGGTTGTTTTGGTTGCGGTGATGTAGGGCACTTCAAGCGGGATTGCCTAAAGAATAACCAAGCTCAGGGAAGAGTATTCAACATTGGAGCTAGGGAAGCTCGCCAGGACCCGAACGTAGTCACTGGTACGTTCCCTATTAATCAACATTTTGCATCTGTGCTATTTGATACTGGTGCCGACTATAGCTTCGTATCCCTAGAGTTTAAGAATATACTTGGGTTAGTTGCAAGTAAATTAGATATCCCGTATTCGATAGAACTAGCTAATGGGAAGCTAGTAGGGGCTAATGAGGTGATTAGAGGCTGTGTGATAGAGCTTGGAGAACGTGAGTTTGCGATAGATCTTCTGCCAGTTGAGTTGGGAAGTTTCGACGTAGTAGTTGGAATGGATTGGTTGTCAAGTAATCGAGCTGAGATCATATGCCATGAGAAGATTATCCGTATCCCAATGGCGAATGAAGAGACGATTGTGATACATCGAGAGAAGCAGGATACGCCCCTACGGATTATCAGTTGTTTGAAGGCATGGAAGTTTATGCGTAAAGGATGTGTTGCCTTCTTGGCTCACGTAGTCAATAAAGAAGCCGAAGAACCAAAGCTTGAAGATATCCCGGTGGTAAGGGTATCCTGAAGTCTTCCCCGAAGACTTGCCAGGACTACCCCCACAACGACAAGTCGAGTTCCATATTGACTTGGTACCAGGCGCCGTGCCTATAGCCAATGCACCTTATCGACTTGCTCCTTCAGAGATGCAAGAGTTGTCGACACAGCTTCAGGAGCTTCTGGATATGGGATTCATTAGACCAAGCTTCTCGCCTTGGTATAACAACCCTCCAAAATATTTTTCTGACACCCTAATATATTTTAAAATACACTCCATACGTGCAAAACGAGCCCAAAATATGAAATATCATTAAAAATAAAATAAAAACAAAATTTCAGGTGCGCTCACGGGCCGCGTAGCCCTTGGCTACACCTTACGCGGGCCGCGACAGCTCTAAGGCCAGATCGCACCCGGTTGTGACACGTGTCAAACGCGTGTTGAACCTAGTTCATGACCCGGATCACCTACAGGCTAACCCCCCTAGTATGCGGGCCGCGTAGGCCTTAACCTACCCTTACGCGGGCTGCGAGAGACTCGATTTTCAGCCCTATATAAGGCATCAAGCATTCATTTTCCGTCGCTCATTTCTTTTCTTTCTAAACGAATTTCTGAGACGTAGGCATAATACACGGGTATTATATCCCCCTAATTAACGAAGTTCTACTCCGTTGTAAGTATTATAACCCCAGTTTCGTATTAGATACGCTGCCCGATTGATCCAGGATTCCGTAACAACTGTCGTGGTTCTGCCTGACGTAGTTGTTGGAATACCGTCTCGGGGAGGGTATCGTTAATATAAATAAAGGGTTATTATACTAACATATGTACATTTGTGTAAATTATAGATTAACACCAGGAAACCCTTAAACGAAGTCTAAGACAGCAATGTGAGTTTATCCTCTTATTGTAAACCTTTTCGTAATCTGTTTTACAAAACCTTAAATGTTTTACGATGTGATTAAGCAGTGATTGAGTCTTTGTAGTTCTTCAATTACTACCGGTATGTTGGGGTTTTGTATACAAAATGTGGAACACGTTACAATTGGACAACGAGTTAGCCAATGTGTAATATGACCCACCAGTCAGGATTGACAGTACTGAATGAGTAATTGTGTAGAAATAAACATTGTGATCGCTCTCAATACTGTGTTAATTGATAAAACTCTACTTGATTAAACTGGGATTCACTCACCAGTATTTCCCATTGATAAATGTTTTTAAAACGCCTTTCAGGTAACACAATGTGAAAGCCAATTGGGAAAAAGCCAGCTGGAGAGCACTGACGGCTTGGAAAAATGTGACTATAAAAGTTACCTAAAAGACGATGTTTTAAATTCAATAAAATAGGGTTTATCCCTATAAACGTATTGTAATAATAAACTTGGGTTTTACCCATGTGGTTATTAATATAAAATATGGTGGTTTTACTATGATAAACATTTCCTAACTACGGTCCTGATGAAATTTCCGTTGCCAAATTAATAAATGATACCACCACAACTGATGTTCGCGGCCGCCCGTTACCGGGATAGATAAGGGGGCGGGGGTTACGACAGAAGGTGGTATCAGAGCTAAGCCACTGATTCAGCCACAGAAGTGTTCTGCTGACATCAATATATTATCCAAATTGTTAGGAAATAAATTATGAAAATACGTGCATATCTGTATTTTATTGTTATGTGTTATTTGACTATTTGTTAGTTTGCAGTATGGGTGATCAAGGACCCTCAGACGTGTATCGTTAGTTGTCCGATTCACCTAGGAGTGAAGGTACTTCTTCCCAGCCTACCCTCTCTGGGTATTCCGCTGATCAGGAAGAATGGATGTTTGCTTTTAAAGCTCAGTCTGAAGAGCCATTCCCTCAGAAAAAGAGAGGATGGTTCAGTAAGGGAGCATTCGAGCGTAGGAAAAGAATGCGAAAGTTGCAACAGCAAAGAGTCCTAGCAGCCGCTAAGCGAGAGTCAGATACCCATACCCAGGATATGCTTAATAGGAGCTTAGCCAATTTTCATATCCTAGCAACAACTTCTGCCGACCCAAATCTGGAACAACTAGTAGCCCCACAACCCTTACCTTTAATTCGCACTCAGCCGATGGAGGTAGAAATGCATGATTTCAACCCTGAGGAAATACCTAGGATACCAGTCCCTAATCCCTTAGACCCAAATTATGATCCATGGTTTGATGATCTTAGGGATTATGTGCCACGCCACCACTTAAACGACGAAACCTTGCCGAACTTAGCAGCGTATCCAGGTCTGGACCCTCTAGATCCCTACTATGACAACGATGAATACATTAGGGAGATTTTAGAGAATCCGTACCCTCAGGAGAATCCCATGCCACAGTACCCAGATCCAGTACCAGCACCTACACCCCCAATGAGTGCAGATAATTTGCAAGAACTCCGAACTTTCGGAGAAGAAATCTTAGAGAGTAGTGAGAGAATGAGGTATGTAGGAGAACAACTTGTCTGGAAATATGACGAGCGTCAGATGGATTTCGGGAGGAATCCATATCCATGAAAGTGATGGTGGAGTTGGTAATAATAATATAAAAATAATATATGTTTGTATGAAATATATATATATATATATATATATATATATATATATATAATATGTGTAATAATAATATATGTTATAGTATAGACCACTTTGTGGTTAGTGATGCATAGTAGTAGTGTAATTTTTAAAATTTCAGTCTTAGTGTGTATTTGACGCCTACTATATAAAAAGAGTAAAGTCGCAATGTTCGACGCTTTTGATCAATATGTGTATTGTGTGGTTGTTGCTTAAACTATTAATTATTCTGTCATATTAATAATTGGTAAATGTTTAAAATTCAGATGGCCGACCAAGTAAAACAAGAGAATCTGGATAATAACCCGGAAAACCAGAATGACAATAATCTGAATAACGATAACCCGAATAATGGAAATCAAGTGGACAACAGTGCCATCCAACACGTAGTAGCACAAGGAATAATAGATGCAATGTCATATATTATTCAAACAGTTAGAGAAGAAGAAAATAAAAGTAAACATGATAGTAAGCGACCCTCTGAACCTGAACACAGCGTGAACAATGGACCCGTACATCAAATGCCCATTCCCAAAAGAAGAAGAACCGTGTCTTACGATTGTTCTTACAAAGAATTCTGGTCTTGTAAACCGAAGGAATTCTCGGGCAATGAAGGGGCCATTGCAACCCTACGTTGGATAGAAAAGACTGAGGCAGTCTTAAGAATAAGCAAGTGCGCAGAACAAGATAAGATAATGTTTGCTTCTAATCTGTTTAAGAATTCAGCACCAAAGTGGTGGAACACTATCCTCCAGTCTAGAGGAAGTGATAGAATTTAAATATGGAATGGGAGGAGTTTAAAAATATGGTAGAAAGAAAATTCTACCCTCCTAATGAAAAAGAACAGATAGCAAACAAATTCTTAAACCTTAGAATGACTGGTGTAGATAGTAAGGGGTACACTAAGTTATTCTTTGAATATGCTAGAATAGTGCCAACCCTTGCTTCACCGGAACCAGTATTAATCTCCCGTTACATCTGGGGATTAATCGGGGAGATAAGGCACGTAGTCAAGGCAGCTAGAGCCCAAACCACAGAAGAAGCTGTAGAACTAGCCAACACTTTGATAGATGAAGTGGTCCGTACGCGAGAAGAGGATCAAAGAAAGAACCTAACCCAGAAGCTTACACAAGAATTTCGTTCTGGAAATTATAACCGTGGGAAAAATGTAGGCTCTACCTCTGCACCCTACTGCAAGTATTGCAAAAGGAAGCATTCAGGAAGATGCTCCATATACTGTAACTTCTGTAAAATATCGAGACACAAGGAGGAAGACTGCAGGAAGAAAGCTAACAACAGGATATGCTATAACTGCGGAGAACAAGGTCATATCAAGCCTAATTGTCCAAAGTTAGCTCCAGCTCCGAATAACAAGAATACCAAAAATGCTAGAGCATTTGTTCTGACTGCAGATGAAGCAAAGATGATCCCGGATGTGATCACTGGTACGTTTTTAGTTAATGATATTTTTGCTAAAGTATTATTTGACTCTGGTTGATGTGCGATAAAGTGTTGTATATTTTAGGTGTATATTTTAAGCCCTTTTTAACACTTATTTTAGCCAAGTTTTAAATTTATAAAACACGATATTTCACTAACACTAAACACACATATGGGCAAGTGCACCCATCGTTGAGTGTAGTATAGTGTTGGTAAGATACCGAGGTCGTCCAAGGACACAAGAGCTTTTAGTACCGGTTTATCCTCAACGTCTAACCAAAATAAAAGTTTGGAAAAATGTTTTAAACTAAGAAAAATAAAAACTAACTAAAATGCTGAAAATAAAAATAAAATAAAAACAGATAGACAAGATGAATCACTTGGTTCCGACTCGTATCTAGTATAACCTTTGATTATTTCCGCACTTTTGCACATAATTAAGAGATTATCTTAGTTATTGTAGTAGGCCCCTCTTTTGAAGGTGACGTTACCCTCACCCCAGTAGTTTGAGTCAGCAGGGATACAATCCTAAAGGGGTGGATTATTGGAAGATAATGAATTAAGTTATTAATGCAGTATTGTGGTAGGCCCCGCTTTTGGCGGTGACGTTACCCTCGACTAAGTAGTCTGAGTCAGCAGGGATACAGTCCTAAATAGCCGGGTTATAGTATTAATAGTAGTTAACTTATGAGGGGATCAAAGAGTTTGGACCCCCGCCATCCAATACCGTGAAGTATTGAAGGAGGTCCTACTAAATTTGACCCAGGTCCATTGCAGGACCTCTAAACGCTGAACAATGGCAAGACCTTTACCAAACCGTTCCCTTAACCCCCGACCAGGTAGCCAACATACCTCCATATAGACCGTGGAGATATGAATGGTGAAAATCCTTTATTTTATATAGACAGTAAAATAATGCCAAGACACCACGGACAAACGATAAGGAAAGATCACCTTCAACATAAGTAACTAGTTATTAAAGTCATTAATACAAAACCAAATAAAAAGTGCAAAAGATTAGAAATAAAAAGTATTATACTAGACACTTTGTCTTCACCAAGTGATGTAAGAGACTTAGGCAAACATGGCCTTGATTGTCAAGAACTCTTACGATCAATCTTGGATCCCGAGACGACTCACATACTCTATGATGGACAATGGATGATGGTGGTGGATGATGGTGTTGTGATGGTGGTGGGTGGTGGATGAAGTGTGAGAGAGGTGGTGTGCCAAGGGATGAGTTGCAATGAAACCAAGCACTCCTATTTATAGGCTGAACAGAGGCCTGGGCACGGCCCCGTGTTCGCTGGGCACGGCCCCGTGCCCGTCTGACACTCTCTCTCTTCATTAATTGTAATTCGCAATTACAATTAATGCGCCTGCAGTACTTTCGGCACGCCCCCGTGTCCGCTGAGCACGGCCCGTGGTGGGCAATAGAAGCTTCTATAGGTTTGTCTTTTCTGCTGCTTCTTGGGCACGACCCCGTGCTGGCTGAGCACGGGGCGTGTTCAGCCTTCTGTTTTCTCTATTTTGCTTTGGAAGGTGCCGTTGAGGGTTCGGGCAATCCTCTAATGTTCCTTTTCTTGTATTTATGTTGGATTTAGCTGTCTTTTTGCTTCTTTTGCGTTTTTGAGCTCATTTAATCCTGAAAATACAAAAGGAAGACAAAAACACTCTTTTTCCAATATTAGTACTAAAAAAGGGTTAGTTTTATGCCTCATTTGATGTAATTTATATGTTGCATTTTACACACATCAAATACCCCCACACTTGAACTTTTGCTTGTCCTCAAGCAAAACTCTTTAATATTTGGCTTACACTCCCAAATGGAATAGGTAGAAGAGAAGGTTTTGGGCTTGTCATAGAGTGTCGGGATTTCCAAGATCTTTTTAGGGTTTTATTTTTATTTATTTACACTCCTATTCGTAATGATTTATTTAGAACTGTTCATAAAAGAAATTACTTATTTGGGCATAACATGCCTTTTTAAAATTCTATTTATGTACAAGTTCACATACCTCACGGGGAAATCACTCACACTCGGCCGAAGGTGTATTTTTAGTGAATCACTCGAGAGCGGCATGGAACTTATTCCTACCATAGGCTTGCCAAGAAATCAATCCTCCTCCTTTTTAACTTTTATACCTTTGTAGATATCAAGAGGACTTTGTGGGTTAAGGGTTGGCTAGGGTTAAAGGTAGGTGGTTGGGTTAGTGGTTAGTAGAAAAAGGGCTAAAAAGCGTAACAAGTGTCGGTTTTTGTATTTTTGCAACTTTTTATTTTTGATGAAGCTTTTATTCAAACAAAGTTATTTTTGATTACTTTGTTTGTTTATTTTCTTTTTGCTTCATTTTTCTCCTTTTTTTTTTTTTTTTTTTTTTTTTTTCGAAGAACCGAACTTGTTACTAAAATAAAGGGTTAAAAATGAAAAAGGTTTTGGTGGGTGAAAGGGTTTTTGTTTTGGGTGATGAAACGAAAAGGTTTAGGCTCAAAGGGGCTAACTAGGGGGATTTTTGGGTAGGTGGTGAAAAAAAAAGAAAAATAATGGTGTAGAAATGAAAAAGGGTTAGTCCTAATGCCTCTATCATTTACTTACTCGGGTTTAAGTTGATAAGGACCGGGAATGTATTGTCATGGCAAGTTCTAGAGTCGTAAGAACCAAGCGGCTATTCACACAAGAAACGAAAAATGAGCATTTAGTCAAATGGTATGAAATTGAGTGCTCAATAAAGGCTCAAAACTCACTTTTGTGGGAATGGGTTTTTATGTGATCAAGTATATATAATCAAATTTTAAATAAGTTTGTCATGCCTTTTCATAATTTTCTTATGTTGGTTCTTTTTATCACTACGCTATCGGTTGTAAATTTGTAAAAATATAACCTTTTTGAGAGCTTGAATTTCCCGTGTTAAACCTAGACAAGTAAAAAAAAATGAAATTTTTGAAAAAATTTGGGGTGATTAGCGGTTCCAATAGAGTTTTGTGTAAGGCTTGTATTTAGGACTTGCAAAATTCAAGGTTTTAGCATCCCCCCCACACTTAAATTACACATTGTCCTCAATGTGTCCCAAAAATAAATTTTTAGGTTGATTAGATGTGTAAAATAGTGTTTAAAAAGCAAAAATTTGTGTTACTGGGCACTGAACACGGCCCCGTGTTATCCGGGCACGGCCCCGTGTTTAAGTGCCAGTAACAAAATTGAAATAAGAGGAACAGAAGTCTGGACACGGGGGCGTGTTGGGTGAACACGGCCCGTGTCCAGTTACCTGTACTGGGCGTTTTCTGCAGGTGGTCCGACACGGGGCCGTGTTGGTTGGGCACGGCCCGTGTTGAACCTTCTGAAAGGGAGAAAACTGTCGGGTTGCCTCGTTCTTGTGCATGGGATCATTTTTCTCGTTCCCCTTCTCATCCTTTACCACCATGAGTGTGTTTTATTCCTGAAAATTAAACTAACTAGAAAACATAAAAATTAATCTAAATTAAACTAAGGATAGTTCCGTGGAATGCCTCCATGGTGCGCCACGTTTATAAGGGTCCTTGGCTAGACCCAAAGCCTGGTCATATGCTACCCAAGTGGGATGTGTTGCATCCCATGTTACACCGTCGGAGAGCGTCATCCAAACTTGAGTCTATGACCTTCATGTAGTTGACCGGATCTTCTTCCTCTACTCGCTTTCCACATTCAAATTTCACTTCCTCATTCCCAAACTTCAATGTTAGAGTTCCGTCATTCATATCCACCAATGCTTGGGCGGTGGCTAGGAATGGCCTCCCGAGGATGAGGGGGACCTCGGTGTCTTCTTCCATGTCTAGGATGACAAAGTCGGTTGGAAAGACGAATTTGTCAACCTTGACTAGCAGATTTTCGGCGACACCATGTGGGAACTTGACGGACCTGTCGGCGAGTTGTATGCTCATCTTTGTGGGGCTTGTTGTTCCTAGGCCGAGTCGCTTGAACATTGATGTGGGCATGAGGTTGATGCTAGCTCCAAGATCGGCTAAAGCATTTCGGACGGGGGACTTCCCAATCGAACAAGGGATTGTGAAGCTCCCGGGATCGATTTTCTTTTGTGGAAGTTTGTTGAGTACTAGAGCTGAGCATTCTTCGCCTAAGTTAACTAATTGCAATGATTCAATTTTCTTTTTGTGAGTGAGGAAATCCCTCATGAATTTTGCATATTTAGGCATTTGGGTTAGGACCTCAATAAAAGGAATATTGACATGCAATTGTTTTAGTAAGCTTTCGAACTTTGCGAATTGCTCATCGGTCTTTTGACGATTTAACCTACCGGGGTACGGGATTGGAGGAGTCTTGGTGGGCCCTTGATTTGGTGTAGAAGCTTTTTCTGGCGCAGGAGGAGTCACAGGCTGACTAGAATGGCTTCTTTCATTTGGCGACAATGGAGCATCCTCGGGACCCACGGTTCGATTTCTTAATGTGATGAGATGTACTTGTGCCTTTGGGTTCGTTTCGGTATTACTGGGTAATGCGCCTTGCGGTCTCTCGGAGAAATTTTGAGCTAGGTGATTTAATTGTTTTTCAACGTTTTGAATGCTAGCTTGTTGATTTCTGAAATTTGATTCCAATTGTTGAAATCGATCCGAGTTTTTCTTTTCAGTGTCAGAGATGAGGCGAGACACAGTATCTTCAAGCCTTTCTCTTCCACCTTGTTGTTGAGGAAAATTTTGCGGTTGTTGAAAATTAGTTCGTTGATTTTGTTGGTTACTACTATTGCCGGGATCTCTCCAACCAAGATTTGGGTGGTTACGCCATCCTTGGTTGTAGGTACCCGTTGGAGGACCCGACGGCCTAGGTCTATTATCCATGTAGTTTACCGTTTCAGTTTGTTCATCTAATTCTTTCATACAACTCCAATTTTCATGTGACCCACCACACCCTTCACAAGCCATAACCGAGGCCGTTTTTGTCATTTCTAGCCTTTTGATTTTTGAAGAGAGGGCCTCGATTTGGGCTTGTAAAGAGGTGCTTTCATCAACCTTATGGGCGCCCGGGGCAATAGATTTATTACCTCGGGGAGTGTGCCATTGAAAATTGGTTTGAGCAATTTCCTCAATTTGGTTATATATTTCATTTGGGCGACGATTACCTAAGAGTCCCCCGGAGCTTGAATCAAGTGTTTGTCTTGTGTGTGGCAACAATCCATTGTAGAAAGTGGATACTTGTTGCCATACCGCTAGACCATGGTGAGGACACTTTCTTAGAAGCTCCTTGAACCTTTCCCAAGTTTCATATAAGGATTCCCCATCCTCTTGTGAGTATGTATTAATTTCAGTCATTAATTTAGCCGTTTTAGCAGGAGGGAAATACTTATACAAAAACTTTTGGGCGAGTTCATCCCAGGTGTTTACCGATCCAACTGGGAGGGTGTTAAGCCAAGCCTTGGCTCGGTCTTTTAGTGAGAAAGGAAACATTCGAAGGCGGATGGCGTCATTTGATGCTCCATTGATCCGAAAGGTATCACATATTTCTAAAAAGTTAGTAATATGTAGATGGGGATCCTCGTCCGCAAGCCCGTGGAAGGTTGCGGAGTTTTGGAGCATTTGTATCAAATGCGGCCGAAGTTCGAAGTTGTTGGCCTCGACATTCGGTGCATTGATAGCAGCGCCAAGATTGCCTACGGTAGGCCGTAGGTAATCCATGAGGGTACGTTGGTCCGCCATTGGAAGTGGGTCCCCCGAAGCTTTCTCTTGATTTTTAGCTTTTAGTCTTTTTCTGAGAAAGCGCTCGGGTTCTTCTAGGGGTTCTTTTATGTCTCTACTAGAACTGGAGCTCATGCACTACGTAGGAGGTTCAAATGTGGCGCCTGGGTTCCGAGTCCTGCAACAAAAACAGAAAAGAACGCTGGTCAGAATGTTTACCACGGCCCCGTGCTCAGTGAGCACGGCCCGTGTTGAGAGATACAGTAATTGTTTTCTGGATTCCCAGTTACTGGGAGTTGGACACGACCCCGTGTTGCACCGACACGGCCCCGTGTTCAGCTCTCTGTAACTCAGAAAATAAAAACTGCCAGTGATGATGCTGGGCACGGCCCGTGTCTGACCGGGCACGGCCCGTGCTGAGCTCTGCAGAAGCTGAAAAACTAAGAAAATCCTAAAATAAAAAAAAGAAAAATAAAAGATGATTAGGCCGTTGATTCCTAACTTTCTTAAAATCCTTGTGTCCCCGGGCAACGGCGCCAAAAACTTGATGTGCGATAAAGTGTTGTATATTTTAGGTGTATATTTTAAGCCCTTTTTAACACTTATTTTAGCCAAGTTTTAAATTTATAAAACACGATATTTCACTAACACTAAACACACATATGGGCAAGTGCACCCATCGTTGAGTGTAGTATAGTGTTGGTAAGATACCGAGGTCGTCCAAGGACACAAGAGCTTTTAGTACCGGTTTATCCTCAACGTCTAACCAAAATAAAAGTTTGGAAAAATGTTTTAAACTAAGAAAAATAAAAACTAACTAAAATGCTGAAAATAAAAATAAAATAAAAACAGATAGACAAGATGAATCACTTGGTTCCGACTCGTATCTAGTATAACCTTTGATTATTTCCGCACTTTTGCACATAATTAAGAGATTATCTTAGTTATTGTAGTAGGCCCCTCTTTTGAAGGTGACGTTACCCTCACCCCAGTAGTTTGAGTCAGCAGGGATACAATCCTAAAGGGGTGGATTATTGGAAGATAATGAATTAAGTTATTAATGCAGTATTGTGGTAGGCCCCGCTTTTGGCGGTGACGTTACCCTCGACTAAGTAGTCTGAGTCAGCAGGGATACAGTCCTAAATAGCCGGGTTATAGTATTAATAGTAGTTAACTTATGAGGGGATCAAAGAGTTTGGACCCCCGCCATCCAATACCGTGAAGTATTGAAGGAGGTCCTACTAAATTTGACCCAGGTCCATTGCAGGACCTCTAAACGCTGAACAATGGCAAGACCTTTACCAAACCGTTCCCTTAACCCCCGACCAGGTAGCCAACATACCTCCATATAGACCGTGGAGATATGAATGGTGAAAATCCTTTATTTTATATAGACAGTAAAATAATGCCAAGACACCACGGACAAACGATAAGGAAAGATCACCTTCAACATAAGTAACTAGTTATTAAAGTCATTAATACAAAACCAAATAAAAAGTGCAAAAGATTAGAAATAAAAAGTATTATACTAGACACTTTGTCTTCACCAAGTGATGTAAGAGACTTAGGCAAACATGGCCTTGATTGTCAAGAACTCTTACGATCAATCTTGGATCCCGAGACGACTCACACACTCTATGATGGACAATGGATGATGGTGGTGGATGATGGTGTTGTGATGGTGCTGGGTGGTGGATGAAGTGTGAGAGAGGTGGTGTGCCAAGGGATGAGTTGCAATGAAACCAAGCACTCCTATTTATAGGCTGAACAGAGGCCTGGGCACGGCCCCGTGTTCGCTGGGCACGGCCCCGTGCCCGTCTGACACCCTCTCTCTTCATTAATTGTAATTCGCAATTACAATTAATGCGCCTGCAGTACTTTCGGCACGCCCCCGTGTCCGCTGAGCACGGCCCGTGGTGGGCAATAGAAGCTTCTATAGGTTTGTCTTTTCTGCTGCTTCTTGGGCACGACCCCGTGCTGGCTGAGCACGGGGCGTGTTCAGCCTTCTGTTTTCTCTATTTTGCTTTGGAAGGTGCCGTTGAGGGTTCGGGCAATCCTCTAATGTTCCTTTTCTTGTATTTATGTTGGATTTAGCTGTCTTTTTGCTTCTTTTGCGTTTTTGAGCTCATTTAATCCTGAAAATACAAAAGGAAGACAAAAACACTCTTTTTCCAATATTAGTACTAAAAAAGGGTTAGTTTTATGCCTCATTTGATGTAATTTATATGTTGCATTTTACACACATCACTGGTGCAAACCAAAGTTTTATTAATACTTCATTTTGCAAAATTTTCAATCAATTATTAACTAAACTTCCACAAGAATGTCTAGTAGAAACAGCAAATGGGGAAACCATTAAAATTTCTGAAATCTTGCAGGGAGCAAGAATAAAATTCTAAATCAGAAATTCGTTGCAAACCTTTACCCCATGAATCTGGCAGGATTTGATGTAGTATTAGGAATGGATTGGTTAATAGCCAATAAAGCCAGTCTTTCGTGTTATCATAAGTCAATTCAAGTAAATTCACCAAAAGGTGAAAAGATCACAATTAAAGGATATAAAACCTCTAGATCCACTAAATTCATCTCTGTGATGAAAACAGCAAGTTATATAAGAAAATGATCATTAGTGCATTTGATTTCTATAATCACTAACACTAAAGGAAAAGAATTAAAGGATATTCCAGTAGGATCCCAGTTTTCAGATGTATTTCCAGAAGAACTACCAGGACAACCTCCAGACAGGGAAGTTGAATTCAGAATCCATTTAATACCAGGGACAGCACCAATTGCCAAAGCACCTTACCGTTTGGCACCTGCACAAATGCAAGAACTAAAGAAACAATTAGACGAATTATTAGAGAAAGGATTCATACAACCAAGTTCATCACCTTGGGGAGCGCCAATTTTGTTTGTCAAAAAAGAAGGACGGATCAATGCGTATGTGCATTGACTACCATGAATTGAACAAGGACACGATTAAGAATCGGTATCCATTACCAAGAGTAGATGATCTGTTTGATCAGTTGCAAGGAGCACGATTTTTCTCAAAAATCGATTTAACGTCAGGATATCATCAATTAAAGGTACAGGAAGAGGACATTCCTAAGACCGCCTTCAGAACAAGGTATGGCCATTATGAATTTACTGTCATGACATTTGGTTTAACCAATGCCCCAGCTGCATTCATGGACATGATGAACCGAATATGTAAACCATATTTGGATAAATTCATAATTGTCTTTATAGATGATATTCTCATTTACCCTAAGAGTAAAGAGGAACATGCAAAGCATTTGCACGCACTTCTAAGTTTATTAAGAAAAGAAAAGCTTTATGCTAAATTTTTGAAGTGCGAGTTTTGGTTAGAACAGGTACAGTTTCTTGGACATCTAGTCAATCATGAAGGAATTCATGTGGATCCAACCAAGATAGAGGTAATAACCAAGTGGAAACCCCTGAATCACCAACCGAGGTTAGAAGTTTCTTAGGATTAGCCGGTTATTATAGAGATTTATTCAAGATTTTTCTAGAATAGTCATTCCCTTAACTAAGCTAACCTGTAAATCCGTTAAGTTTGAATGGGGAATAAAAATAGAAGAAGCCTTTAGAATCCTTAAGCAAAGATAAACCCATGCACCCATACTAGCGTTACCAGAAGGAACTGAAGATTTTGTAATCTATTGTGACGCTTCTAAATTAGGTTATGGATGTGTATTAATGCAACGTCAAAATGTTATAGCTTACGCCTCTAGACAACTTAAGAATCATGAAGAGAATTATTCAACCCATGATCTTGAATTAGGAGCTATAATTTTTGCCCTTAAGATTTGGAGACATTACCTCTACGGTAGTAAGTTTGCTGTTTTCACATATCATAAGAGTTTAAGGTATGTCTTCGGGCAAAAGGAATTAAATATGAGACAAAAACGCTGGATGGAAATGCTTAGTGATTATGATTGTGATATTCAGTATCATGCAGGAAAAGCAAATGTAGTTGCTGATGCTTTAAGCCGAAAGAATCATAAACAGCCAAAAAGGATACGTTCTCTTAAATTAAATCTACAAGTAGATTTAAATGAACAGATTAGAAAAGCACAAGAATCAGTAATCAAGGAAGATACTGAAAAATTAAAAGGAATGATTAAGGAATTAGAACAAGGAACAGATGGAATTTGGAGATTCCATAAGAAAAGAATGTGGATACCTAAATTAGGAAACCTACGCCACCATATATTAGAAGAAGCCCATAAGTCTAAATATACTATGCATCCTGGAAGTGATAAGATATATCAGGACTTAAGAAAGAATTTCTGGTGGATAGGAATGAAAAAGGATATAGCAGCCTATGTTGCAAAGTGTTTAACATGTTCACAAGTCAAAGCTGAACACCAGAAACCATCAAGTTTATTACTGCAATTAGAAATGCCAGTGTGGAAATGGGAACTAATAACAATGGATTTTGTTACCAAATTACCTAAAACCAGGAAAAGTAATGATACAATCTGGGTGATTGTAGATAGACTAACCAAGTCAGCTCATTTCCTACCAATGAAGGAAACTTTCAGTATGGAACAATTAGCTAAATTATATGTAAATGAAATCGTTTCATTACATGGAATTCCTCTATCATTTATTTCTGACAGAGATAGTCGTTTTACCTCTCATTTTTGCACAAGTTTCCAAAAAGCAATCGGAACCAAGTTGAATCTAAGCACAGCTTATCATCCTCAAACGGACGGACAAAGTGAAAGGACAATTCAGATAATGGAGGACATGCTTAGAGCTTGTGTAATTGATTTTGGAGGTAATTGGGACGATCACTTACCCTTAATAGAATTTTCTTACAATAACAGTTATCACACAAGTATCAATGCTGCACCATTCGAAGCACTTTATGGACGAATATAACAACCCTCCTGAATATTTTTCTGACACCCAAATATATTTTAAAATACCCTATATGTATTAAAATACACCCCGTATGTGAAAACCGAGCCCAAAATACATTATATCATTTAAAATAAATAAAAAACAAAATTTTTATTCCGCTAGCGGGCCGAGTAGCCCTTAGCTAACCCTTACGCGGGCTGCGATATAGTGAAATCTGGTGAGACCCTGGGCTGCCACGTGGCAGCAACACGTGGAAGCTATGCCGATGACCCGGATCACCTAAACCCTACCCGGACTACTAGGCGGGCCGCGTAACCCTTGGGTTACACCTTACGCGGGCCGCGAGAAAACCAGAATCAGACCCTATATAAGAAGGCCTCGGGATTTCATTTTCCGTCGCTCAATTCTTTTCATTTTGAACGAATTCTCACTTAATAGGCATAATATTCGAGTATAATACCCCCTAATTAACGAGGTTATGCTCCGTTGTAAGTATTATAACCCCTGTTTCGTATTAGATATGTTGCCCGATTGATTTAGGGTTCCGTAACAACTGTCGGGGTTCTGCCCGACGTAGTTGTTGGAATACCGCCTCGGGGAGGGTATCGTTAATATAATTAAAGGGTTATTATACTAACATATGTACATTTGTGTAAATTATAGATCAATCCCAGGAAACCCTTGCACAAAGTCTAAGATAGCAATGTGAGTTTATCCGCTTTTTGTTAACCTTTTTGTAATGTTTTACAAAACCTTAATTATTTTACAATGTGATTAAGCAGTGATTGAGTCTTTGTAGTTCTTCAATTACTGCCGGTATGTTGGGGTTTTGTATACAAAATGTGGAGCACGTTACAATTGGACAACGAGTTAGCCAATGTGTAATATGACCCACCAGTCAGGATTGACAGTACTGAATGAGTAATTGTGTAAAAATAAACATTGTGATCGCTCTCAATACTGTGTTAATTGATAAAATGTTTCTTGATTGAACTGGGATTCACTCACCAGTATTTCCCACTGACAAATGTTTTTAAAACGCGTTTCAGGTAACACAATGTGACAGCCAATTAGTAAAAAGCCAGCTGGAGAGCACTGACGGCTTGGAAAAATGTGGCTATAAAAGTTATCTAAAAGACGATGTTTTAAATTCAATAAAATAGGGTTTATCCCTATAAACGTATTGTAATAAAGAAACTTGGGTTTTACCCATGTGATTATTAATTTCAAATATGGTGGTTTTACTCTGATAAACATTTCCTAACTACGATCCTGATGTAATTTCCGCTGCCAAATTAATAACTGATACCACCACATACGAATGTTCGCGTACGCCCGTTCCCGGGACAGATATGGGATCGGGGGTTGCGACAGAAGGTGGTATCAGAGCCTAGCCACTGATTCAGCCACAGGAGTATTCTGCTGACATCAATATATTATTTAAATTGTTAGGAAATTAATTTTGAAAATACATGAATATCTATATTTTATTGTTATGTGTTATTTAACTATTTGTTAGTTTACAGTATGAGTGATCAAGGACCCTCAGACGTGTATCGTCAGTTGTCCGATTCACCTAGGAGTGAAGGTACCTCTTCCCAGCCTACCCTCTCTGGGTATTCTGCTGATCAGGAAGAAGGGATGTTTGCCTTTAAAGCTCAGTCTGAAGAGCCATTCCCTCTAAAAAAGAGAGGATGGTTCAGTAAGGAAGCGTTTGTGCGCAGGAAAAGAATGCGAAAGTTGCAACAGCAAAGAGTCCTAGCAGCCGCTAAGCGAGAGTCAGATGCCCATACACAGGATATGCTTAATAGAAGCCTAGCTAATTTCCATATCCTAGCTACAACTGCTGCCGACCCAAGTCTGGAACAACTAGTAGCCCCACAACCTTTACCTTTGATTCCCACTCAGTCGATGGAGGTAGAAATGCATGATTTCAACCCTGATGATCCATGGTTCGATGATCTTAGGGATTTTGTGCCACGCTACAATTTAAACGAAGAAACCTTGCCGAACTTAGTAGCGTATCCAGGTTTGGACCCTCTAGATCCCTACTACGACAACGATGAATACATTAGGGAGATTTTAGAGAATCCGTACCCTCAGGAGAATCCAGTACCACAGTACCCAGATCCAGTACCCGCACCTGCACCCCCAATGAGTGCAGAGAATTTGCAAGAACTCTGAACTTTCGGAGAAGACATCTTAGAGAGTAGTGAGAGAATGAGGTATGTAGGAGAGAAACTCGTATGGAAATACAATGAGCGTCATATGGATTTCGGGAGGAATCCATATCCGTGAAGGTGATGGTGAAGTTGGTAATAATAATAAAATAAATAAAATATATGTATAATAATAATAAATCTATCGTAGTATAGACCACTTTGTGGTTAACGAGGCATAGTAGTATTGTAATTTTTAATTTCTGTTTTAATGTGTATTTCACGCATACTATATAGAAAAGAGTAAAGTCGCAAAGCCCGACGCTTTTGACTTATCTGTGTATTGTGTGGTTGTTGGCTAAACTATTACTTATTTTGTAATATTAATAACTGACAAATGTTTAAAATTCAGATGGCCGACCAAGTGAATCAAGTGAATCTGGATAATAACCCGGAAAACCAGAATGATGATAATCTGAATAATGATAACCCGAACAATGGTAACAATGGAAATCAAGTGGACAACAGTGCTATCCAACACATAGTCGCACAAGGAATAATAGATGCAATGCCATATATTATTCAAACGGTTAAGGAAGCAGAAAATAAAAGTAAACATGATAGCAAGCGACCCTCTAAACCTGAAAACAGCGTGAACAATGGACCCGTACTTCAAATGCCCATTCCCAATAGAAGAAGAACCGTGTCTTACAGTTGTTCTTATAAAGAATTCTGGTCTTGTAAACCAACGGAATTCTCGGGCAATGAAGGGGCCATTGCAGCTCTACGTTGGATAGAAAAGACTGAGGTAGTCTTAAGAATAAGCAAGTGGGCAGAAGAAGATAAGATAATGTTTGCTTCTAATCTATTTAAGAATTCAGCACTAGAATGGTGGAACACTATCCTTCAGTCTAGAGGAAGTGATAGAATTTACAATATGGAATGGGAGGAGTTTAAAAACATGGTAGAAAGGAAATTCTGTCCTCCTAATGAAAAAGAACAGATAGCAAACAAATTCTTAAACCTTAGAATGACTTGTGTAGATAGTAAAGGGTACACTAAGTTATTCTTTGAATATGCTCGAATAGTGCCAACCCTTGCTTCACCAGAACCAGTATTAATCTCCCGTTATATCTGGGGATTAATTGGAGAGATTAGACATGTAGTCAAGGCAGCTAGACCTCAAACCATAGAAGAAGCTGTAGAACTAGCGAATACCTTGACTGATGAGTTAGTCCGTACCCGAGAAGAGGATCAGAGAAGGAACCTAACCCAAAAGCTTACACAAGAATTTCGTTCTGGAAATTCTAATCGTGGAAAAATATAGGTTCTACCTCTACACCCTACTGTAAGAATTGCAAAAGGAAGCATTCAGGAAGATGCTCCATATACTGTAACTTTTGCAAAATATCGGGACACAAGGAGGAAGACTGTAGGAAGAAAGCTAACAACAGGATATGCTACAACTGCGGAGAACAAGGCCACATCAAGCCTAACTGTCCAAAATTAGCTCCAGCTACGAACAACAAGAATACAAAAAATGCTAGAGCATTTGTTCTAACTGCAGAAGAAGCAAAGATGATCCCGGATGTGATCACTGGTACGTTTTTAGTTAATGTTATTTTTGCTAAAGTATTATTTGACTCTGGTGCAAACCAAAGTTTTATTAATACTTCATTTTGCAAACTTCTCAATCAATTATTAACTAAACTTCTACAAGAATGTCTAGTAGAGACAGCCAATGTAGAAACCATTAAAATTTCTGAAATCTTTCAGGGAGCAAGAATAGAAATTTTAAATCAGAAATTTATTACAAACCATTAAAATTTGAAGTAAATTCACCAAAGGGTGAAAAGATCACAATTAAAGGATATAAAACTTCTAAATCCACTAAATTCATCTCTGTGATGAAAACTGCAAGCTATATAAGAAAAGGATCATTAGTGTGTTTGATTTCTATAATCACTAACACTAAAGGAAAAGAATTAAAGGATATTCCAGTAGTATCCCAGTTTTCAGATATATTTCCAGAAGAATTACCAGGACAACCTCCAGATAGAGAAGTTGAATTCAGAATCCATTTAATACCAAGGACAGCACCAATTGCCAAAGCACCTTATCGTTTGGCACCTGCAGAAATACAAGAATTAAAGAAACAATTAGACAAATTATTAGAGAAAGGACTCATACAGCCAAGCTCATCGCCATGGGGAGCGCCGATTTTATTTGTTAAAAAGAAAGACGGATCCATGCGAATGTGCATTGATTACCGTGAACTGAACAAGGTCACGATTAAGAATCGGTATCCATTACTAAGAATCGATGATCTGTTCGATCAATTGCAAGGAGCTCGATTTTTCTCCAAAATCGATTTAAGGTCAGGATATCATCAATTAAAAGTACAGGAAGAGGACAGTCCTAAAAGTGCCTTTCGAACAAGGTATGATCATTATGAATTTACTGTCATGCCATTTGGTTTAACCATTGCCCCGGCTGCATTTATGGACATGATGAACCGAATATGTAAGCCATATTTGGATCAATTCATAATTGTTATTATAGATGATATTCTCATTTACTCTAAGAGTAAAGAGGAACATGCAAAGCATTTGCATGCACTTCTAAGTTTATTAAGAAAGGAAAAGCTTTATGCTAAGTTTTCAAAGTGTGAGTTTTGGTTAGAACAAGTACAATTTCTCGGACACCTAGTCAATCATGAAGGAATTCATGTGGATCCAACAAAAATCGAGGCAATTACTAAATGGAAAACCCCTAAGTCACCAACTGAGGTTAGAAGTTTCTTAGGATTAGCTTGTTATTACAGAAGATTTATTCAAGATTTTTTCTAGAATAGCCATTCCCTTAACTAAGCTAACCTGTAAGCCTGTTAAGTTTGAATAGGGATTAAAACAAGAAGAAGCCTTTATAACCCTTAAGCAAAGATTAACCCATGCACCCAAATTAGCATTACCAGAAGGAACTGAAGATTTTGTAATCTATTGTGATGCTTCTAAATTAGGTTATGGATGTGTATTGATGCAACATCAAAATGTTATAGCTTATGCATCCAGACAACTTAAGAATCATGAAGAGAATTATTCCACTCATGATTTAGAATTAGGAGCTATAATTTTTGCTCTTAAAATTTGGAGACATTACCTATACGGTAGTAAGTTTACTGTTTTCACCAATCATAAGAGTTTAAGATATGTCTTTGGGCAAAAGGAATTGAATATGAGACAGAGACGCTGGATGGAAATGCTTAGTGATTATGATTGTGATATTCAGTATCATGCAAGAAAAGCAAATGTAGTTGCTGATGCTTTAAGCCGAAAATATCACAACCAACCAAAAAGAGTACGTTCTCTTAAATTAAATCTACAAGTAGATTTAAATGAGCAGATTAGAAAAGCACAAGAATCAGTAATCAAGGATGATACTGAAAAATTAAAAGGAATGATTAAAGAATTAGAACAAGGAACAGATGGAATTTGGAGATTCCATAAGAAGAGAATGTGGATACCTAAATTAGGAAACCTACGTCATCGTATATTAGAAGAAGCCCATAAGTCTAAGTATACGATGCATCCAGGAAGCGATAAAATGTATCAGGATTTAAGAAAGAATTTCTGGTGGATAGGAATGAAAAAGGACATAGCAACCTATGTTTCTAAATGTTTAACTTGCTCACAAGTTAAAGCTGAACATCAGAAACCTTCAGGTTTATTACAGCAGTTAGAAATGCCTGTTTGGAAATGGGAATTGATAACAATGGATTTTGTTACTAAATTACCTAAAACAAGGAAAGGTAATGATATAATCTGGGTGATTGTAGACAGGCTAACCAAGTCAGCTCATTTTCTACCGATGAAGGAAACTTTCAGTATGGAACAATTAGCTAAATTATATGTAAATGAAATAGTTTCTTTACATGGAATTCCTCTATCAATTGTTTCTGACAGAGATAGTCATTTTACCTCTCATTTTTGGACAAGTTTCCAAAAAGCAATGGGAACCAAGTTGAATCTAAGCACAGCTTATCATCCTCAAACGGATGGACAAAGCGAAAGGACTATTCAGACAATGGAAGACATGCTTAGAGCTTGTGTAATTGATTTCGGAGGTAATTGGGACAATCATTTACCATTGATAGAATTTTCTTATAATAATAGTTATCACACAAGTATCAATGCTGCACCATTCGAAGCACTTTATGGACGAAAGTGCCAAACCCCAGTCTGTTGGGCAGAAATTGGGGAAAACAACTATCTGGACCTGGATAGTACAGGAAACAACCGACAAGATTATTCAAGTCAAGGAACGACTAAAAGCAGCACGTGATCGACAGAAAAGCTATGCGGACAACAGGCGAAAACCATTGGAATTTCAAGTAGGAGATAAGGTATTATTAAAAGTCTCTCCTTGGAAAGGAGTGGTAAGATTCATCAAAAGAGGAAAGCTAAGTCCCAGGTATGTTTGACCTTTCAATGTTTTTAGAAGAATAGGACCTGTAGCCTATCCGCTACAACTGCCAGAGGAAATGGCAGGAATACATGATGTATTTCATGTATCTAATCTCAAGAAATGCTTAGCCGATGAATCACTTGTAGTACCTCTTAAGGATATAGAGGTAAATGAACAACTCAAGTTTGTAGAAAGACCTCTACAGATTGAAGACATAAAAGTCAAAAATCTCAAACACAAGAGATTAGTTCTGGTCAAAGTAAAATGGGACTCCAAAAGAGGACTAGAATACACATGAGAGCTTGAATCAGAAATGCAAAGGAAATATCCATACTTATTCTAGTAGACCTCGAGGATGAGTTCTAAAACAAGGTGGGGAGGATATAACAACCCTCCTAAATATTTTTCTAACACCCAAATATATTTTAAAATACCCTATATGTCTTAAAATACACCCCGTATGTGAAAATCGAGCCCAAAATACATTATATCATTTAAAATAAATAAAAAACAAATTTTATTCCGCTCACGGGCCGCGTTGCCCTTAGCTAACCCTTACTCGGGCCGCGACCTGGTGAAATCTGGCGAGACCCTGGGCTGCCACGAGGCAGCCACACGTCGAAGCTATGCCGATGACCCGGATCACCTAAACCCTACCCGGACTACTAGGCGGGCCACGTAACCCTTGGGTTACACCTTACGTTGGCCGCGAGAAACCCAGAATCAGGCCCTATATAAGAAGGCCTCGAGATTTCATTTTCCGTCGCTCAATTCTTTTCATTCTCAACGAATTCTCACTTAATAGGCATAATATTCGAGTATAATAGCCCCTAATTAGCGAGGTTCTGCTCCGTTGTAAGTATTATAACCCCAGTTTCGTATTAGATACGCTGCCCGATTGATTTAGGGTTCCGTAACAACTGTCGTGGTTCTGCCCGACATAGTTGTTGGAATACCGTCTCGGGGAGGGTATCGTTAATATAATTAAAGGTTTATTATACTAACATATGTACATTTGTGTAAATTATAGATTAACACCAGGAAACCCTTAAACGAAGTCTAAGATAGCAATGTGAGTTTATCCGCTTTTTGTTAACCTTTTTGTAATGTTTTACAAAACCTTAATTATTTTACAATGCGATTAAGCGGTGATTGAGTCTTTATAGTTCTTCAATTACTGCCGGTATGTTGGGGTTTTGTATACAAAATATGGAACACGTTACAATTGGACAACGAGTTAGCCAATGTGTAATATGACCCACCAGTCAGGATTGACAGTACTGAATGAGTAATTGTGTAGAAATAAACATTGTGATTGCTCTCAATACTGTGTTAATTGATAAAATGTTTCTTGATTGAACTGGGATTCACTCACCAGTATTTCCCACTGACAAATGTTTTTAAAACGCGTTTCAGGTAACACAATGTGACAGCCAATTAGTAAAAAGCCAGCTGGAGAGCACTGACGGCTTGGAAAAATGTGGCTATAAAAGTTATCTAAAAGACGATGTTTTAAATTTAATAAAATAGGGTTTATCCCTATAAACGTATTGTAATAAAGAAACTAGGGTTTTACCCATGTGATTATTAATATCAAATATGGTGGTTTTACTCTGATAAACATTTCCTAACTACGATCCTGATGTAATTTCCGCTGCTAAATTAATAACTGATACCACCACATACGAATGTTCGCGTACGCCTGTTCCCGGGACAGATAAGGGATCGGGGGTTGCGACAACGAAAGTGCAGAACCCAAGTCTGTTGGGCAGAAATTGGGGAAAAACAACTATCTGGACCTGAGGTAGTACAAGAAACAACGGACAATATCATTCAAGTCAAGGAACGACTAAAAGCAGCACGTGATCAACAGAAAAGCTATGCTGACAACAGACGAAAGCCGTTGGAATTTCAAGTAGGAGATAAGGTATTATTAAAAGTCTCCCCTTGGAAAGGAGTAGTCAGATTTATCAAAAGGGGAAAGCTAAGTCCCAGGTATGTTGGACCTTTCAAGATTATTAGAAGAATAGGACCTGTAGCCTACCAGCTATAACAGCCAGAGGAAATGGCAGGAATACATAATGTATTTCATGTATCTAATCTCAAGAAATGTTTAACTGATAAATCACTGATAGTACCTCTTAAGGATATAGAGGTAAATGAACAATTAAAATTTGTAGAAAGACCTCTACAAATTGAGGACAGGAAAGTCAAGAACCTCAAGCACAAGAGACTAGTTCTGGTCAAAGTGAAGTTGGACTCCAAAAGAGGACCAGAATACACATGGGAGCTTGAATCAGAAATGCAAAGGAAATATCCACACTTGTTCCAGTAGACCTCGAGGACGAGTTCTAAAACAAGGTGGGGAGGATATAACAACCCTCCAAAATATTTTTCTGACACCCTAATATATTTTAAAATACCCCTATATGTCTTAAAATACACCCCATACGTGAAAACCGAGCCCAAAATATGAAATATCATTAAAAATAAAATAAAAACAAAATTTCAGGTGCTCTCGCGGGTCGCGTAGCCCTTGGCTACACCTTACGCGGGCCACGACAGCTCTAAGGCCAGATCGCACCCGGTTGTGACACGTGTCGAACGCGTGTTGAACCTAGTTCATGACCCGGATCACCTACAGCCTAACCCCCCTAGTACGCGGGCCGCGTAGGCCTTAACCTACCCTTAAACGGGCCGCGAGAGACTCGATTTTCAGCCCTATATAAGAAGGCATCAATATTTCGTTTTCCGTCGCTCATTTTTTTTTCTTTCTAAATGAATTTATGAGAAGTAGGCATAATACAAGGATATTATATCCCCCTAATTAACGAAGTTCTGCTCCGTTGTAAGTATTATAACCTAGTTTCGTATTAGATACGCTGCCCGATTGAACCAGGGTTCCGTAACAACTGTCGTGGTTCTGCCCGACGTTGTTGGAATACCATCTCGGGGAGGGTATCATTAATATAAATAAAGGGTTATTATACTAACATATGTACATTTGTGTAAATTATAGATTAACACCAGGAAACCCTTAAACGAAGTCTAAGACAGCAATGTGAGTTTATCCTCTTTTGGTAAACCTTTTCGTAATTTGTTTTACAAAACCTTAAATGTTTTACAATGTGATTAAGCAGTGATTGAGTCTTTGTAGTTCTTCAATTACTGCCGGTATGTTGGGGTTTTGTATACAAAATGTGGAACACGTTACAATTGGACAACGAGTTAGCCAATGTGTAATATGACCCACCAGTCAAGATTGACAGTACTGAATGAGTAATTGTGTAGAAATAAACATTGTGATCGCTCTCAATACTGTGTTAATTGATAAAACTCTACTTGATTAAACTGGGATTCACTCACCAGTATTTCCCACTGACAAATGTTTATAAAACACGTTTCAGGTAACACAATGTGAAAGCCAATTAGGAAAAAGCCAGCTGGAGAGCACTGACGGCTTGGAAAAATGTGGCTATAAAAGTTACCTAAAAGACGATGTTTTAAATTCAATAAAATAGGGTTTATCGCTATAAACGTATTGTAATAATAAACTTGGGTTTTACCCATGTGGTTATTAATATAAAATATGGTGGTTTTACTCTGATAAACATTTCCTAACTACGGTCCTGATGTAATTTCCGCTGCCAAATTAATAAATGTTACCACCACAACTGATGTTCGTAGCCGCCCATTCCCGGGACAGATAAGGGGGCGGGGGTTGTGACACTTGGGGAGCTCCAGTTCTGTTTCTCAAGAAGAAGGATGGTAGTTTTCGTATGTGCATTGATTACCGAGAGCTGAACAAGTTAACCATCAAGAATCGGTATCCTTTGCCTAGGATTGATGATTTACTCGATCAACTTCAGGGTTCGAGTTACTACTCCAAGATCGATCATCGATCAGGTTATCACCAGCTGAGGATTCAAGAAGAGAGTATACCGAAGACTGCCTTCAGAACTCGTTATGGACATTACGAGTTCCTAGTAATGCCGTTTGGTTTGACAAACGTGCCAGCAGTATTTATGGACTTAATGAACCGAGTTTGCAAGCCATATCTCGATAAATTCGTGATTGTATTTATCGACGATATTTTGATCTATTCGTGGACAAAAGAAGAGCATGAGCAACACCTTAGAGCCATCTTAGAGCTGCTTAAGAAGGAGAAGCTCTATGCTAAGTTCTCGAAGTGCGAATTTTAGTTACGTGAGGTACAGTTCCTCGGTCACGTGGTAAACAAGGATGGTATTCATGTGGATCCCACCAAGATCGAGGCGGTTAAGAATTGGGAAACTCCGAAGACGCCAACCGAGATCTGACAGTTTCTGGGTTTAGCAGGGTACTACCACAGATTCATTGAGGATTTCTCCAAGATAGCTCAACCGCTGACCTCCCTTACTCAAAAGGACAAGAAGTATGAATGGGGAGACAAACAAGAAGAAGCTTTTCAGCTGCTCAAGAGCAAGCTTTGCGAAGCACCTATTTTATCCCTACCCGAAGGCACCGACGACTTCATGGTATACTGTGACGCCTCGCGTCAGGGATTGGGCTGTGTGCTGATGCAGCGACAAAAGGTTATCGCTTATGCTTCGCGCGAATTAAAGGTTCATGAGAAGAACTACACCACACATGATTTGGAATTAGGCGCAGTGGTGTTTGCTTTGAAGATTTGGCGGCATTATTTGTACGGTACCCGATGCATGATCTTTACAGATCACAAGAGCCTTCAGCACATATTCGATCAGAAAGAGCTTAACATGAGACAACGACGTTGGGTAGAGCTGTTAAATGATTATGATTGCGAAATCAAATATCATCCAGGAAAGGAAAATGTGGTGGCAGACGCCTTATGTCGAAAAGAAAGGATTAAGCCCATAAGGGTTAGGGCTTTAGAGATGATCATTCAGACAGACCTCTCGTTGCGTATTCGTGCTGCACAAAGAGAAGCTCTTAAGAAAGAACACATTAAGGCTGAATATCTCCGTGGGATGGATAAAAAGTTGGTACCCAACGAGGAAAGAACTTTGTATATTATGGGACGAATTGGGGTTCCGCTTTTTGGAGGTCTTAGAGAGGTTATTTTTTATGAAGCTCATAAATCGAGGTACTCGATCCACCCAGGATCGGACAAGATGTACCAAGATTTGAAGGATTATTACTGGTGGCCGAGACTAAAAGGTGATGTTGCTACTTATGTTGGGAAGTGTTTGACTTGTGCCAAGGTGAAGGCCGAGTATCAGAAGCCTTCAGCTCTTCTGCAACAACCAGAAATACCCATGTGGAAGTGGGAGCAGATCTCAATGGATTTCATAACCAAATTGCCCAAGACTCCCAGAGGTCATGATACGATTTGGGTAATCGTGGACCGTTTGACAAAGTCTGCGCACTTTTTGCTGATCAGAGAAAAGGATAACACAGGTAAGCTAGCTGAGCTGTACCTAAGGGAGATAGTCGCACGTCATGGAGTGCCTATCTATTTATATCTGATAGAGATGGAAGATTTGTGTCAAGGATTTGGCAATCCTTTCAAGAAGCGTTTGGTTCTCAGTTGAATCTGAGTACTGCTTTTCATCCACAGACAGACGGTCAAAGCGAGAGAACGATTCAGACGCTAGAAGATATGCTACGTGCTTGTGTTATGGATTTAGGTGGCAGTTGGGATACTCATCTGCCTTTGGTTGAGCTCTCCTATAACAACAGCTACCATACAAGCATTCAAGTTGCACCGTTCGAGGCTCTCTATGGACGCAAGTGTCGATCACCATTATGCTGGGCAGATGCATGTGATAGACAGCTGGTTGGTCCCTGATATTCGTTAATTTACACATATTTTAGTTCCCCGTTTTACCTCTATTTTATGCGTTTTTGGCCGTAAAACCGTCATTCGGATACTTATTTATCTACATTTATGTTTACAGGCCTAAAACAGCATACCAGACAAGATGATAGCGAAAACGAGGACTTTCCGGACAAAACGATGAAGCTGCGGACATTCTGTTAAGAAAACTGATCTGGGCCTGTGGCGCGGTCGTGCCACCTGATGCACGGTCGTGCATCTCCGACAAAGTTGATCAACCCGGCAATGAACGAGAGGTGCGACTGGGCGTTCTAGGAAAACAAGGCGGCTCGGTGAAGAACGGACGTTCCATCTGAGGAACGACCGTGCGTATCCGATGAACCAACAGAGTCTCGGTGATGAACGACCAGTGCAACTCGGCGTGCAACAAGACCTCGGAACTGAACGACCGTTCCACACGAAGAACGGTCGTGCCATTTTAAATCTGGTCAACGATCTGATGACGTATGCAGTATGGTGACCCATCCCCAATAATTACTTAAAGTGCACGGTCGTGCCATATGGAGAACGACCGTGCGACAGCGAAAAGTATAAAAACAGAACAGAAACCTTCTGTTCGATATTCTGGATTTTTGGAGAGCTTCACAGGCGATTTTCAGGCTCCGAAGGCATTAGCTTTCACCCGGAATCAAGCCACATTGTCCCGTTTAGCTCGATTACTACCCGGATCCTTAGTCTAGTACTTGTTTATGGTTTGATTTTCTAATCTTTCCATGTTTTTGTTAATCTTTCAAGTACTTAGATTATTGTTTATGTATTATTGTAGCCTTTGGGCAAAAACACAACAATCCCTTGCTAGATTATAAGCCATTAATATGTTAAACTTTGTTTGTAATGACATTTGAAGTATTTTCTATGATTATCTTTGATGATTAGTTTGCAACCTTGTTATTGATATTGAATTCTTGATTATAAGTAATTATGTTGGATGATTGATGCTTGGTTAGTTAAGATAGTTGAAAAATGAAGCTTAATTAATCTTGTATTAGTAAACTTTGAATTTGGTTAACTAGTTTAACTTGGTTTAAATGTATGCATCATGATACTAGAAATGGTTAGTGATTTAATAAAATGTAATTATTGTTAATCAAGAGAGCTTGCCGTCACGTAAGGACCTTAACGGGTTAGATGGTGTCGTTATAAATTCTTGCCATGATTTATTAGCTTAGTTAGTAGTTTAGGCCAAAATTGCTATCTTAGTGAATTTTTGTGCAAGATTTGTAAAATGAACTCGGTTGTGATTTAATCTAGTTTATGCTTGTCTCGGTGGTTGCATTGTGTTTATCGGTGTCTCTTTCCTTGATTAAGTGCGGTTAGAAAACTCCTAACGGATGACTAGCTTATTTTTAAGAGATTTTTATAGACATTTATCAATTGCACGTTAAAGAACAATTTTAGGTGGTTAAAGTGTGTTTATCGTTTTAGCTTTCCGAATGATTGTCATGTTAGGATTCCCGAAAGGGATACTAATTGTCTTAAATTGGAAAATTGACCGAATGCTTCTAGTGCCAAAACTGACTTAGTTGACATGCTGTGGTTGTGTATTTAGCAAGGCTTTTTATCTATTACCTATTATGTTTTTATTATGTATTCATTTATGTTTACTTTAGTTTAGTTAAAATCAACCAAACTTATGTTTTTACCGGTAGTTTAGTGACAAAGGTCTAGTATTGTTTCTCGGCCCATTTTCTTGGATCGATACTTGGTTCTTACCGATACTTTATTACATATGTGACGGGGTACACTTGCCTCTTTCATGTGTGTTTTGATGTAAAAGTAATAATCACTTTTATAAATTTAAAACCAAATCGTGTGTAATTCATTGCAAAATTATGTATATATACGCACATGTCAGTCCCGAACTGGTCCAAGAGACAACTGGTAAGATTTTGCAGATCCGAGAGCGCATCAAGGCGGCTCGTGATCGACAAAAGAGCTATGCGGACCAAAGAAGAAAACCCTTGGAATTTGACATGGGCGATATGGTTCTGTTAAAAGTCAGCAGAATTATTATATTAATAAAATATTCATTGTGTCAAATTTTCGTTTGCAGGTTAATGTCCTATACCCCCGCTCCCAATCCTATTGAGCCGTCAGACGAGCCCGAGCGTGATTTGAGGAGACGTCTTCGTGAGAAATCTCGTGCAGTTGGCCTGATACTCGCAGCAGGTGAGCAAGAGCAGGTGGTACCCACTGAAGCCGAGGGCTCACGGGCAGGAGGAAACGCAACCATGGCAGACGATAATCAACCTTTTAATGAGACGAATCAGCCCGGACGAGAAGGCTTGGAGCCCAGTATTATTAGACCTACTATTGATGCACCTTCATTTGAAATAAAATCTAGTATTATTAACATGGTGCAGAATTCAGTGCAGTTCGACGGGCGTGAGCACGAGGATCCCGGGAGACACATTGCGGCTTTCCTCCATGTTTGCTCCACATTCAAGATTAGGGATGTTTCGGAGGACGCAATTCGGTTGAGGTTGTTTCCGTTTTCATTGCGTGAAAAAGCCAGAGCTTGGCTTATGTCACTCCCAGCCGGGTCCATCAGGACCTGGAATCAGTTGGCGGAGCAGTTTATGCATAAATACTTTCCACCTGAGAAAACGAACAAGCTACGGAACCGGATTACTTCATTTCGCCAGGACGAGGGCGAATCGTTGCATGCAGCTTGGGAGAGATTCAAGGATTAGTTGATTGATGTGCCACATCACGGCTATTCCAAGAGGCAGCTGGTTTTGACATTCTATCAGGGGCTCAGCTACAACACGCAGGAGCGATTAGATGTTAACGCAGGAGGCGATCTGGGAACGAAGACGCCGGCGGAAGCATACGATATCATAGAGAAAGCTGCGTTGAAATCCAGCTCGCGTCGGGAAGGCGATAGAGGTCGGGCTACATCATCATCATCTCGCCCAGGAGCTCACGCTGTAGACGATTACACAGCTATTACTGCGCAAATCTCGGCTCTGGCGACGAAATTCGATAAATCCCAAACAGCCGCGCAAGTTGGCCCTGGATGTGACCAGTGTGGAGTGTCACATGTGCCAGGTACGTGTGAGCAGGGTGTTATGTTTACCGGTCACGAAGAGGTGAACTACATGGGCAATCAAATCAGGCCCCAAAATAACCCCTACAGCAACATGTACAATCCAGGGTGGAGGAATCACCCAAACTTTGGGTGGAAATCTGGTTCTGGGAACCAAAACGCGCCCGGTTTTGCTCAACATGCTCCCGCGCCACAACAATCTCACGGTCAATCCTTTCAGCCTCAATATCACAATCAAGGCTCAGGAAGCAGTTCACAGCCGCACGCCTCTCAAAGCAACGCAAAGCTAGAGGAAATGATGGCACAACTGCTGAACAACTCCAACAATGCTAATCAAATGTCTGAGAAACGATATCAGCAGCATGAGGAGCGGTTCTTGATAAATGAAGGAGAAATGCGGAGTCAAAAGGCTTCCATTCAGAATGTCGAGAATCAAGTGGGCCAGTTGGCGAAAATGATGTCGGAGAGACCTCAAGGCGGTCTTCCGGGCAACACGGAGCAGAATCCGAAGGGGCGTGGTAATGGCCCGCACACGTAAAGTGTGGGGACAAGAGTCTTGCTATCGACTCGCCGACAAAAATTTAGCATGAGTCTTGCTATCGACTCGCCGACAAAAATTTAGCATGAGTCTTGCTATCGACTCGCCGACAAAAATTTAGCATGAGTCTACGCTGCTGACTCGCCGACAAAAATGCAGCAGGAGCGACTTTGGCGCTATAAGGGTAAAATAGTCCTTTTTTGTATTTTTGTAGTTTTAGCGTAATTTAGGTTAGTTAGGTAGTTTGCGTTAGTTTGTTTTAGTTTTCGTACGTACCGGGCGAAGGTTCTGTATTGCAATATTGTTAGAACAGTTGGTGTGTCGAAAAAACGGCGAAAAACGGCCGAAACGGTTGCTGGAAATAGCTTCTGCAGAAAATTCTGTATCTGCAGCTGATGCACGCCCGTTCCTCGGGTCGCACGACCGTGCGTCTCCGAGGTCTGGCACGTTGGATCGCACCCTCGGTGCATATTCGAGAACATACTGCAGGGTTTGAGCGATGTCGGTACCGCACGACCGTTCCATACAAGGAACGACCGTGCCACAGGCTGAGGGCAATTTTGTCATTTTGCACATTATATATACCCTCATCTGCTGCAAAATCCCTCATTCGCGAACCCTAGCCGCTGCAGACCGTTCCAGGGCAATTCTTCACCATATCGCACGGTTTTTTGCACGATCTAACACCCTTCTTCGCACGGTACGTTCCTAGTTGTAGATTTCTTGTTTTCTTGCTTTCTAGTGTAGATTTCTTCCGATTCTTCAAGGAAATTTTTAGGGTTCTCTTCATAAACAAATCGAAACCCTAACCCTTGTTGAATCGAAGTATCGTGAACACCCGGTTGACTTTCAGACCCCTGTTGACCCAATACTTGTTGAAATTTTGCAAAGATCAGATTGTTCTAAGTAAAGGGGTCGAAAATCTGCCGACACGGAGTCGCACGGTCGTTCCTCGTGTGGAACGGTCGTGCCTCGCCGGCTTGTTCACGATATCTTCTGGGTTGGTCTGTTAGTTCTCGGAGACGCACGACCGTGCATCTCGAAGAACGGCCGTGCCATTCGCCCAGTACAGTTAGACAGTTTCTTCATAATTTGCTGCTCGGCTGTTTTCAATTCATTTCTCTCCTGTTTCTGTCTTTCTAACAATTTTCCCCATTACAGATGAACCATCCCTTCCTACAGTTCGACCCCAACATTGAGAAAGAAGCTTTGTGCATACCGAAGCGCGACGCATTGTGGGCGAGACGGGGGCAGTTTGGAGTCCCCCGATGGTTAGATTGGGAAGTTATGCGTGAACTCAACCAGTATGATCGACTGGACGACATGATGAGTCGGCCACTAGCAAATCTGGTCGCTTGCAACCGACCCGTTTACCGGGAGTTGACAATCGAATTCTTCGCATCGTATGCCTATGAAAGGCCTGTTGCACATACACAGCCCGATTTCCGCTACAGGGAGCGGGTAACCTTCAGGTTATGTAGGCGATGGCATACGTGGTCGGTTGGTCGTTTGGGACGGAGGCTAGGGATTTACACGAGGGACGACATGGATGATCCCGACGTCTTCAACGATCAGTTCAACTTCCCTAATGATGCAGCGCGGGATGCATTCTGGGCGGAGAACGCTATTGGGGAACCCTACAACCCACGGATGTCAAAGGCCTCGCGACTCCGAGACCCTCTGGTGCGAGTGATGCACCATGTATTCAGCCATTCGATATGCGGACTCATGGACAGTCTCGGTAACTGTCCCACACCTGACTTGCTTTTTCTATATGCGTTGGTTGACAAAGCACCAATCAACCTAGCCGCGCGAATGGCTGAGTACTTTGTCAAGTGTTCGGGGCGGACCCCGAATAGTGAGATTCATGGCGGTCAGTACGTGACCGAAATAGCGTACAATGAGCGCTATATGACGCTGGGGGTGCTTAGGGGTCTCACTTTGATTACTGAGGGGGTTCATGTTGATATCCGGTCTTTGAAGTTCATGGGGGTGATTGCTGAGCTTGATAGGGGGGATAGGTTGAGAGGTTTGAATAACGAGGTCTGGGACCCGTTGCCTCCAGCTGAGGAGGAACATGAGGAGGAGGATGAGGATGTTGAGATGGGAGAGCAGCACCAGCCACCGACACCAACACACTCGCCGCGGCACCATGCATTTCATCAGCATGAGGACTGGCCCACGTTCTACCAGCAGTTCTAGGATATGCGTGTGACGCAGGAGCAGCATGGTACCTACTTTGATGAGATTAGATCTAGCCAGGACCAGATCCGGGCTAGCCAGGACGAGATTAGGGCCAGTCAGGCAGAGCTTCGGGCCACACATGACCAGCTTCAGCATCGCCAGGATACTTTATATCAGGGGGTCAGTGCGGGATTCTCATATCTTTTTGGGGAGATGCATCACGCATACCCCGACTATTTTCAGCACCCGCCGGAGTTCCCACCGTGGAACCCCCCTGGCTATGGCGATCAGGGCCCATCTGGCACGAGACATGATGATGATGATGATGAGTAGTTGGCGGTGGTGATAGCATTTGGTGGTGTTTTATGTTTCAGTACTTTACTTTTATTTGGGTGTTTATTTTGACTATTATTTAAAACACCCCGGTTATGTATTTTCAGACAATTTCCTTTGTATTTTGTTTGGATTTTAGTATTTATGTACATTATGGTTGTTTTGTGATTTTTCTATTTCTGTTATGTTTTGGGTGCACACATGACATACTCGCAGGTTTTATCTATCGGATCTTGGACCGGAGCACGTACCAGATACAGCTTCGGAAGTCTCGTGGCACCAACATCATCTTGAGGGGAGTATTTTTTATCCCTTTCTCTATATTTCGGGTCTCGCATTGGGGACAATGCGAAGTTCAAGTGTGGGGAGGGGGTTAACTTTGTTTGTCCTCTTAAAAAAAAAATCAGAAAATCAGAAAAATCATTTAAAAATACTTGTATTTTGTATATATTTTTGTAAATAAACCGGTTGGTTATGTTTTAGAAAGCATCGGACTTGATAAAAATTCGACAAGCAAAATATTTTTGAAAAAGGAAACCGGAAAGCGTGACAAACAAAGAAAGACTTACATGATAGTTTTCACACTTTTACCCATTCCTTCCGTTACGTGAGCATATTTGAGCCTAGATTGTTATATATTTGTTCATTTCGGATATAGGAGTGAGCCGGATGTTATGTGCAATTTAGAACTTGTCACTAGTATGCTTGTTAAGACCATGAACTTGTGAATTTGTGTAAAAGTGATAGAGGCACTTAGATTACCCCTTTGTTGTGTACCTTGTTCTTTGTGTTGTGCTTCCCGTTCACCTTATATTACCCTTTAGGATTAACCTTGTCGAGCCTTCCCGTTCACCTTTGTTTACCCACATTATCACCCACTTAACCAAATTTAGCCTTTTTATGTTTTTAAACCTTTTTAGTGTTGAAACTCGGTTAAAATAATAGTTTAACTAGCTTGTTATTGTTTATATTTCATTGTATAGTTTGCAAAAAAAATAAATAAATAAAACACCCTAAAATAGGGTGAAGTTGATAGAAATCGAGCAATTTTGAATGCTTAAATGTTAAAAATTTCGTTGATAAGCTCGATTGCGCTTTAGTCGCCTTTTTAAGGCGTTTGTATGTAAAGTTGTATTGTTTATTGCTAGTTAAACGCTACTACCGAGTTTTAACCATTTTCGCCACTTTAAATGTCCACTTCCATACCCTTCGCCCAAGCCTAACGTTATAACCCGTAAAGACCTCTTGATTTACACTTATTTGCATGTTAGTTGGTGGAGACGAGATCTTATGACAAGCTTATGATATTGCACATTTCATTGACTAGGCGTTGTGTCACACCCTGGCTTTGCGGAAGCGTGGTTAATTTGGTGTGACTTCTTAATACCATAGCTTAATCATAACCAAGCTATATGAGTTAAAAACATGCAAGATCATCCATTAAGTTTTGAAAACCAAATACAGTACCATTGTCTTAACGGGAACATACCCCAACAACCATAACCTTGTTCAACAGACATTACAAACTTAAACATAATATAAACATGGTTTAAGGATTGTGTCTTGTCCAGGAAAGAGACACATCCCCTAAACCCCGGATGACCTCGGAAACTAGTGCAGCGGAAAACATGCCATACCGTGCCAGATCTCGTTAATTTCCTGAAATACATGTAAGTTGAAAAATCAACAATAATGTTGAGCGAGTTCATGTGCAAGTGAGTAAGTAAAACACTTGTAAGTATAAAAGTTCCCTGGTATGTAGCAGTGTAAGGAAAAGAGATCACCAATGGTTTGCAAGGCCATTAGCATGTGTGAAATGCAAGTAGGAAGACTCAACCTAGCAGATTTTTGCGTCGGGTACAAAGTCACTCAAGGTCCGTTCTGTTGGTCCTCTTAGAGGTCCGTTCTGTTGGGCCTAGAGTTGGGCTCGCTACACCCAGATAGATCTACCGCTTACGTCCCTCGGTGTTCTGCCCACCCATTCACATGATCTAAGTAGTAAACCTCCTTACGTTAACATACCGTGTATAATAGTACTTGTAAACAAAGTAACATGTATTTCACCCCCGCAGTTAAGAAAACTGAAAACAGTTAAAGAAAAGGGGGACATGAACTCACAGTCTGTGCGTCTCTACCAAGTACTCCAAATCAGAAAGCTGTGCGACGACCTACAAGTGCTAATTCTATTAGACGGACGGCCGTGCCTTGGCTTTATAGTTTAAGTCTTTGGGAAATAGTTAGACAACTATTTCGTGCTTATGTTCTGTATATACTTGGTAGTTAATCTCCTTCCCAAGGATGGGGGATTTAATACATGTGCGTTCAGATTAAATCATTAAGTCTCACTTAATATATATACCTTTCCAATTCCAAAATATAAGTATTTTTCTCAAAAATATTATATTTTCATTTCACATAATTTTTCTCCAATAATACGTTGTTAAAATACGCGTTCATAAATATTTTTGTAAGTGCGTAAGTTACGTTTTAACAATCGAGTGGTAATATAATTACCGGTGTAACTTATATATATTTATGGTGAAAGCGTTCGTATTATTTTGGATTCGTTAACGCTCGTAAATATTATTTTTACTCTAAAAATAATATTTAGGTATTTCCACAAAATAATCATAAACAGTGTGTGAAAAATATACATTTATCACGTTAAATTTTGTGAAAATCCCACCTCCGAATATTTAGTAAATAAAGTCATGGCGAAATTTATGTTTCGAAATCATGTCAAAAATAATTCTAACACTTGTAGTGTAAATATTTCTAAGTGTTAGGTTTTTAGAAAAATTTCGCCAGAGTTTCCTCTGTAACTGGAGGTGGCCACGCTTTTAAGCGTATCATTTTCTTTATCAAATCAAATCAACCAATGTTCTCAACATTATCAAACAACTTTTCAACATTTTAACTAGTTAACAAGTATGTAAATCGCATAATCGCATGAACTTGTAGTTTTTCCGAAACTATAGTGTAAATCCCATTACATTTTGTGGATCTTTATATAAAGTAATTCTAACCTCGTAAAATCCTCATTTTTAGAGAAATCCGTCTTTACAACTTCTAGTAACATTTGTCAAAACTAGTTCTTTGTCGGATCTTTTCATTTCACAAGTGTTTACACACTTGTGGTTTATAAAAATCGTGTTTGTTAGTGTAAGATCCTTCTTTAAAATACATGATTTCTTTGATATGTGGTTCTTTGAAAATACCACTTGCAGATGCGTAGATCCGCTAGTTTTAAACACCGTTGTACAAGTTAAAACATTTTTACACAAGTAAAGCATTTTTACACAAGTTCATATTTCATGTGTGGTAGAGTTTCACCATTTTAACCCTTGTATTATCCAAAACAAGCTTATGTTAAGATCCATGATCTTACCGAACCGGGTTAAACGGTGATCCGAGCTACCACAATCATAGTTCGGGTCTTAATAAACACAACTCTCAAATACTACAACTTTTACACAACTTATATGCTATTAACCACCATTTTTCATGTTTTTAGTAGACTTTAGTGCATCATCTTGCATTTTAACGAGATTTATCCGACAAAAATCCTTTTAACCACTTTAGTATAGTTCAAAAACGAGTTTTAAGTGTTATACCTCTAGCTCAAGGCTAGGGAAGATTCTTGACGAAAAACGGGTGGATAAAAGCAAAATAACGAGGTCCTTCGTGTTTCGCTTGCTCCAAACTTCCTAATATGCAACCCTTGATGCTTGAATATCCTTGGAATGTGAAGATGGAAATCGAAAATGATGGATAAGGGGGGTGGGGTGTTCGGCCGAGAGTTCAAGAGCAAGAGAGAGAGGTGTGAGTTGTTGGTTAAGTGTGTGGATGATCTTAGGTGTTTAGTGGTTAACTTATAGGCAAAGATTAATGTTATTACCCAATGGTAATTATGTACCCTAGATACTAAACCAAGGTGATCAAGTAAATCTTGAAGTACAATTTGTGTTCCCCCATGGTTGGGGCCGGTTAGGAATGGGGGGGGGGGGTCTAGTTCGAAATCAACTAGCCATTAGGTGCATAGTTATGGTAAGTTAAGTATTTAACTCGGTTACTTGCATGTTACGCGTTATGGCGGGTGTTAGGGTAATCAAGGACCCTAACTGGCTCAGAAAAATATAAATAAGGAAAATAATAATATTTTCATGTTCCTGGTAAAGTCCGGTTGTTCGGTTGGATAGTAATCCGTTAAAGCGTTGCTAAAGCTTTAAAGTGTCGTTATATTATTTTTAGTGACACAGTTTATATCCGACACTTTGGAAAGTGTCTATTAATATTTTTCTCATGTTCTGGCACTTTACTAGTCAGCTAGAAGCTGGGTTATTTATGAAAGTGCTGTGTTTTGTACTTAAAGTACGTTTTAGGCACATCCGGTCATTGTAACTTATCCCTAGAGACGCAGTTCCACAACCCTTATATCCCTACACTCACTACTAGTGTAGTCAAACATCTCAGGCTCTTATAGGCCTTGGAGGCAGTGTTTGCCTGATGCTGGCTTTATCAGCATGTTCAATAGGTTATCCATGTATTGTGCTACTGTGCTTTTTGTGCATCATGTTTGTCACTAAGGTTCAGTATGTAAATAATGTAGTGACGATAAGTAAAGTATGATGCAAGTAAGTACATATATCAGATATCAAGTAGCAGTTCATCAGCTAGTTCAAACAAGCACAGTAATTAAGCAGTAATTAATCATTAATTAAGTCGTACGGATACCTGGTTTGGTGAGGGTTGTCACATTCTCCCCCCGTTGAATAAATTTCGTCCCGAAATTTAAGTTCTGCTACTAGATGCAGGGTTCTTAGGAAAAAGGTGGGGGTATTTCTCTTTCATCCGGTCCTCACGCTCCCAGGTGAACTCAGGACCATGTCTGGCATTCCAACGAACTTTGACGAGCTTGACACTGCTCCGGCGGGTCTTATTAACTTTCCAATCCGTGACCTCGACAGGTTCTTCAACGAAGTGGAACGTGTCGTCAACATGAATCTCGTCGATGGGAATGGCAACGTCAACTTGAGTTGGACTTTTCTTTAGATTGGATACATGAAATGTATCGTGAACACCATTCAGTTCAGCAGGTAGGTCCAACTTGTATGCTACTAGTCCTATTCTTTCCAGAATTCTGAAAGGACCAATGTAGCGCGGATTTAACTTCCCACGCTTCCCAAAGCGTGCCACCCCCTTCCAGGGTGATACCTTCAATAAAACCATTTCTCCAACTTGGAAATCCACATGTTTCCGGTTTGGATCCGCATAGGCCTTCTGTCTGTGGCGAGCTGCTTCAATGCGTTTAAGAATCTGCGCGATCTTGTCTGTCGTCTCTTGGACGATTTTGGGACCAGCCAGCTGCCTATCACCTGCGTCAGCCCAACATAGAGGTGATCGGCACTTACGTCCGTAAAGGGCTTCAAATGGCGCGACACCAATACTGGTGTGGTAGCTGTTGTTGTATGAAAATTCAACCAAAGGTAAATGTTTATCCCAGCTACCGCCCAAATCCATAACACACGCTCTCAGCATGTCTTCCAAAGTCTGTATCGTTCGCTCGCTCTGGCCGTCAGTTTGCGGATGAAACGCAGTGCTCAGATTCAATTGTGAGCCAAAGGCTTCTTGAAAGGATTGCCATATCCTTGACACAAACCTTCCGTCTCTATCAGAGATGATTGAGAGAGGTACTCCATGGCGTGCAACGATTTCTCTCATGTAAATCTCAGCCAATTTGCTAGTGCTATCTTTCTCTCTGATTGGCAAGAAGTGTGCGGATTTTGTTAGACGGTCAACTATTACCCAAATCATATCATGGCCTCTTGGCGTTCTTGGAAATTTTGTAACAAAATCCATTGAGATTTGTTCCCATTTCCACTTGGGAATCTCAGGTTGTTGCAGAAGTCCTGAAGGCTTCTGGTATTCCGCTTTAACCTTAGCGCACGTTAAACATTTGCTCACGTATACAGCAACATCGCCTTTCATCCTAGGCCACCAATAATAATCTTTGAGATCCTGGTACATCTTATCCGCTCCTGGATGGATAGAGTACCGCGACTTGTGAGCTTCGTCAAAAATAACCTCCCTTAAACCACCAAACAGAGGAACCCAAATCCTTTTCTCAAAACATAACGTCCCTTCCTCGTTTGGTACCAAAAGCTTCTCCATCCCACGGAGATATTCCTCTTCAAGATTCCTTTCCTTGAGAGCTTCCTTTTGTGCGGCACAAATGCGCAAGGAAAGATCGGTTCGGATAATCATCTCTAGAGCTCTAACCCTTATGGGCTTGATTCTTTCTTTACGACTTAGGGCATCGGCAACTACATTCGCCTTCCCTGGATGATACTTTATCTCGCAGTCGTAATCGTTCAACAATTCAACCCATCGTCTTTGCCTCATATTCAACTCCTTCTGGTTGAATATATGCTGTAGGCTCTTGTGATCTGTGAAGATTGTACACTTCGTACCATAAAGTTAGTGTCTCCAGATCTTTAAAGCAAAAACCACTGCGCCGAGCTCCAAATCGTGTGTGGTATAGTTCTTTTCGTGCACTTTCAATTGACGCGATGCGTAAGCAATAACCTTTTGGCGTTGCATCAACACGCAACCCAATCCTTGGCGCGATGCGTCGCAGTATACCACAAAATCATCAGTACCTTCTGGTAGAGCTAAAATTGGCGCGTTACAAAGCTTACTCTTCAGTATCTGGAAGGCTTCCTCCTGTTTGAATTCCCAATCAAACTTCTTATCTTTCTGCGTGAGGAGCGTCAATGGTTGAGCGATCTTCGAAAAATCCTCGATGAACCTTCGATAGTAGCCAGCCAAACCCAAGAATTGCCGAATCTCGGTTGGCGTCTTTGGCGTTTCCCAATCTTTGATCGCCTCGATCTTTGTGGGATCAACATGGATTCCATTTCCATTAACCACATGTCCAAGAAACTGGACTTCACGTAGCCAAAATTCGCACTTGGAGAATTTGGCATACAGCTGTTCCTTCTTCAGTAGCTCTAGAATGGCTCTAAGATGCTGCTCGTGTTCAGCCTTCGTCTTTGAATAAATTAAAATGTCGTCGATGAACACAATCACGAACTTATCCAAGTATGGTTTGCAAACTCTATTCATTAGATCCATGAATACTGCAGGTGCGTTTGTCAAACCGAATGGCATAACGAGGAACTCGTAGTGCCCATAACGAGTTCTGAAGGCTGTCTTGGGAATGCTTTCCTCTTGTATCCTTAACTGATGGTATCCAGATCGAAGATCGATCTTTGAATAAAAGCTTGAACCTTGCAGTTGGTCAAACAGATCATCAATTCTTGGCAGAGGATACCTATTCTTGATCGTCAGCTTGTTTAACTCCCGGTAGTCAATGCACATACGGAAACTACCGTCCTTCTTCTTGACAAACAGGACCGGAGCTCCCCAAGGTGAGAAGCTTGGTCGGATAAAACCCTTGTCTAACAACTCTTGAAGTTGTGTTGACAGTTCTTGCATCTCAGATGGAGCAAGCCTGTAAGGTGCCTTGGCTACAGGTGCGGCGCCTGGAACTAAGTCGATGTGAAACTCTACTTGCCTCCGAGGCGGCAATCCAGGTAAGTCTTCTGGGAAAACTTCTGGATACTCCCTCACGACAGGGATGTCTTCGATTCTTGGCTCAGCAGCCTTCTTATCCACAATGTGTGCCAGGAAGGCAACACATCCTTTCTGCAAACACTTCCTTGCTTTCAAGCAGCTGATAATCCTCAACGGCGTCTCACGCTTCTCTCCATGAACAACAATGGTCTCACCATCATCGGTTGGGATACGAACAACCTTTTCGTGGCATACTATCTCAGCCTTGTTGCCTGATAACCAATCCATTCCTACTACCACGTCGAAGCTTCCCAACTGGACTGGTAGCAGATCCAGAGCAAACTCACGCTCTCCCAATTCGATCACACAACCTCTGATAACTTCATCGGCTTCTACTAACTTTCCATTAGCTAATTCGATCGAGTAGGGAATTTCTAACTTATTAGCGGCTAACCCAAGCATATTCTTAAATTCTAACGATACGAAGCTATAATCGGCACCAGTATCAAATAAAACGGATGCATAGCGTTGATTTACAGGGAACGTACCAGTAACGACATTGGGATCCTGGCGCGCTTCCCTTGCTTCGAGTTGGAACACTCTTCCACGGGCTTGGTTTAGGTCTGGGCAGTTCTTCTTAAAATGCCCGATATCACCGCAGTGAAAGCACCCAAGTCTTTGCCCGTTTCCACCAACTTGATCATTCCTCTGATTACGATTCACAGCGCCCTCTTGGTTAGCATTGTTACCTCGATTCTCGTTACCTCCATAGTTTCCTTGTGGGCGATTACCACCACGATTATTATTCCTATTCTCAAACCCTCCCTGGCCTCCCCGGCCAGCACTAGCCCAACAAGTGTCCTTCGAGTGGCCACGTTTCCCACATGCTTCGCATACTCTTAGTCCGCACTGCCCAGAATGGTGGCGCTGGCAGGTGTTGCATTTGGGCTGGGCTCCCATATATCCTCTTCCCTTCTTTCCTCTACCAGCTGTAACCTGAGCTGGCGTGTCTGATCCTCCTTTCTTAACTGCCACACTGGCGCCCTGCTTGAAGTTCGAGAACTTCCGTTTGTTACCTCCTGATGACTCGACGTGAGTCTCTACCTTCTTGGTCTTGATCTCATCAAACTTGTTCAAACGAATTGCCTCCTCGGTGAGAGCCACGCTCAAATCGATGGCTTCAGTGATAGTTGCTGGTTTGGAGGAGGTTACCATACTTATGATTTGAGGAGCTAAACCCCAAATGAAGCGCTCGATTCGCTTGTATTCTGGTGTAACCATGTAAGGAACCACTTGAGATAAGTCATGGAATCTTTGAACGTATTCTGCTACCTTTGGACCGTCCATTTTCAGGTGCCAGAACTCGGTTTCCAATCTCTGGATTTCTGCGCGGGAACAGTACTTTTTGCGCATGAGTTCCTTTAGTTCGGTCCAGGTCAGCGCATAGGCGGCAGCTTCGCCTAGTGTCTGAACTTGTAGATTCCACCAAGAGAGGGCTCCATCTAGAAACAGCCCTGAGATATAGGTGACTTGCTGATCCAGCGCGCACTTGCTCATGCGAAGAACAGATTCGGTTTTCTCAGCCCGACGAACAAAGGCAACAGCACCTCCTGTGCCATCAAAGTTTACGGGCTTGCAGTCTAAGAACTGCTTGTAGGTGCACCCTGCACATACGTTATAACATACGAATGGCATTAGCATCATCGCTAAAGATATCCAATTAGGTCACGGTATGTCTTAATGACTTAGGTATTACCGTGAGGTGGATTGTTATTGCCTTGGTTAATACTTCCGCTCGTTCCGGGCTGAGATGCTGCATACTGTGCTATGGCAGCAGCAATGACTTGTTGTAGCTCTGCCTCATTAGTAGGCATGTGTGTCTCACGTCTTGGCGGCATCTTCTAAAAGATGGTTTAAGTTGGTCAGGCCATAGTAAAGCTCCGATGTTATAATACGTAGGTCAGGTCATAATGTAGCGTACGTATATAACGATAATAATAGTAAAACACATAACATCTCATGTTATCAATACATCACAAATACCAATCACTCAACATCCCATGTCATAAAAATACAAGTAAGCAATCAAGCAAATCAAATATGATGAGAATAATGCGATTGCCATATATCGAGACCACATAGTAAGTGTATCAGTACATCATAGTGTCATACAATCATCAATCAACTAGGGGCTACATCACCCTGTCCAAAAACCATAACAAGTCCGTGTCAAATACATCAAATACATGTCAACAAAAGTCAGATCAAATGTAGTCTCCAAAAAGGCTGTGCAATCCAACAATCGCCGTCTTCTCATCCTCGTCTACCCAAACAGCACTGATGAGCTCTATACAGATGGTGGTGGAGGAGGGGGAAAGTGGGTGTAAAGTAAACGACGTAACTGGAGCCAGTCCGCCTCCATAGCCTGCTGAGTACGAATGATAGTAGCAACCTGCTGCTCTAGTGTAAAGAGACGGGCAGCATAATCTGGAGGTAAGGATCGAAATGGCTGCAGAGGGGAGTGTGTCTGACCATGGCACGGACACGGTGGCAGCTGAGCTCTCTCGAGCTCCTGGATGCGCTGCGTGTGTGACTCGTGCTGAGCGACAAAAGACATCAAGACGTCCTCGATAGTGTGTCCCATGTGAAAAGCATGGTAGGGGTCAGTAGGTGGCATACCAGAGCCTGGTGCCCAAATGAACGGCTCACTGGCGGGGTCAAAAGGTGCCACGTGAAATGGAGCAACAGTGGGTGGAACAGATGGTATCTGAGGCATGAAAGGGATAGGCATCGGTACATGCCCAAAAGGATGGGCTGAAGAACCCTCTCCAGCCCTCGCTGGAGGTACAACCTGTGAAACCTGAAAAGAAGAATCAACATGTCGTGTAACAGGGATCTGAGGTGGAAAAGGTGGAACATCCTCATCAGCAGGTATCCAACCGTGCTGTGCATGCTCATCTGGTGGATCCATGCGTGCCGCGAACAGTGCATGCTCGGGCTCCAGTGGAATGGGATCAGGTGCAACAAAAGGGTGAACAGGTGCAATGTGCTCAACGGGAGGGTCAACAGGTATAGCGACAACGGGTAAAGGATCAACAGGATCAACAATGACATGATCGCCCTCCATCAAAGGAACATCCACGGGGAGATCATCAGCAACAGGCTCAAAAGGGATGTCAGCATGTACTGGGTCATGCTCAGGTAGGGGGTCTAGAGCGGCTGCCTGCTCAGGAGCAACGGCAGGCTCGAGGTCATCAAAAGCCATCTCGAAGTCAAAATCTGGGTCGATAGGATCCACTGGGTCAACAGGGTCTACTGGATCCTCCATAAACTGATCCATGGGAATAAACTCGATATCACGATCCGGGTCGTATCCCGGGGAAAAGATGGGGTCAGAATCCTCCACATCATCGTGGTCGAAAGCAAAACTGGGGATAGGGGCAACAGAAGATGCCTGATCGGGATCTGATCCATGAGAGAAGTGCTGCGCACTCTGGGCATGTGAGGGTACAGAGGCCACAGACTCAAAGGAGTCTGGGACTGGGGAGTGAGCAGGTGACTCCACGGCGGGAGCATCTGCGATCAACAAGGGACCATCAGCAGCAGGAAGGGCCTCGCCCTGAGCATCCTCCTCGAAAGGCTCCTCCTCAAACATATCGACATCATCCTCCTCGTCGTCGATAGGCAAATCGTAAACAGGGTACGAAGCAAGCGGTATAGGAGCAGGGATCACTGCAAGTGGTAGATCCCCGGCCAAAAGACCATCTGCGAGCTCGTCAGCACCGTCAGGTAATGCGAAGGGCTGAAAGTCGTCCTCATCTGTGCTCGTGACGTCGGACGTGTGAACCTCGTGCTCCGATGACTCAAGGTCGTCTGATACGATAGGCCTAGGGCCTGTGGTGTCTGAACCACCAGTGTCTGTAGAATCCATGTGTCTGTAACATATACACAAACATGCACAAACAGTCAATCATATAATCAAATAATCACATAAGTCACCAAGTAAGCATATCACATAATTCTCCTAGTCCCACTAGCCTCCCAGTCTTCTAGACTGCTCTATCAACTACCTCGACCTCTCAGATCGAGCCCCGGTCTCCAACACCGAGCCTCAGTCTCCAAACTGAGCCTACTCTTCCTAGTCCCACTAGCCAATCCTCCTAGTCCCACTAGCCAATCCTCCTAGTCCCACTAGCCAACTAACCTCGATCTCTCAGACCGAGCCTCGGCCTCTCAGACCGAGCCTCAGCCCTTCCAGGCTGAGCCTATAAATAATAAAATGTGCTCAACATTTGTTTGTAAAAAGTTTTGGATCTGGACTTAAGTGGTATGCAGAAAAATGTTTTCGTGAGAGCCCTAGTGATCATAGTCTAGACTCGAGAAAGAATCCTAGTTCGCTATGATCAGAGCTCTAATACCAAGCTGTCACACCCTGGCTTTGCGGAAGCGTGGTTAATTTGGTGTGACTTCTTAATACCATAGCTTAATCATAACATGCAAGATCATCCATTAAGTTTTGAAAACCAAATACAGTACCATTGTCTTAACGGGAACATGCCCCAACAACCATAACCTTGTTCAACAGACATTACAAACTTAAACATAATATAAACATGGTTTAAGGATTGTGTCTTGTCCAGGAAAGAGACACATCCCCTAAACCCCGGATGACCTCGGAAACTAGTGCAGCGGAAAACATGCCATACCGTGCCAGATCTCGTTAATTTCCTGAAATACATGTAAGTTGAAAAATCAACAATAATGTTGAGCGAGTTCATGTGCAAGTGAGTAAGTAAAACACTTGTAAGTATAAAAGTTCCCTGGTATGTAGCAGTGTAAGGAAAAGAGATCACCAATGGTTTGCAAGGCCATTAGCATGTGTGAAATGCAAGTAGGAAGACTCAACCTAGCAGATTTTTGCGTCGGGTACAAAGTCACTCAAGGTCCGTTCTGTTGGTCCTCTTAGAGGTCCGTTCTGTTGGGCCTAGAGTTGGGCTCGCTACACCCAGATAGATCTACCGCTTACGTCCCTCGGTGTTCTGCCCACCCATTCACATGATCTAAGTAGTAAACCTCCTTACGTTAACATACCGTGTATAATAGTACTTGTAAACAAAGTAACATGTATTTCACCCCCGCAGTTAAGAAAACTGAAAACAGTTAAAGAAAAGGGGGACATGAACTCACAGTCTGTGCGTCTCTACCAAGTACTCCAAATCAGAAAGCTGTGCGACGACCTACAAGTGCTAATTCTATTAGACGGACGGCCGTGCCTTGGCTTTATAGTTTAAGTCTTTGGGAAATAGTTAGACAACTATTTCGTGCTTATGTTCTTTATATACTTGGTAGTTAATCTCCTTCCCAAGGATGGGGGATTTAATACATGTGCGTTCAGATTAAATCATTAAGTCTCACTTAATATATATACCTTTCCAATTCCAAAATATAAGTATTTTTCTCAAAAATATTATATTTTCATTTCACATAATTTTTCTCCAATAATACGTTGTTAAAATACGCGTTCATAAATATTTTTGTAAGTGCGTAAGTTACGTTTTAACAATCGAGTGGTAATATAATTACCGGTGTAACTTATATATATTTATGGTGAAAGCGTTCGTATTATTTTGGATTCGTTAACGCTCGTAAATATTATTTTTACTCTAAAAATAATATTTAGGTATTTCCACAAAATAATCATAAACAGTGTGTGAAAAATATACATTTATCACGTTAAATTTTGTGAAAATCCCACCTCCGAATATTTAGTAAATAAAGTCATGGCGAAATTTATGTTTCGAAATCATGTCAAAAATAATTCTAACACTTGTAGTGTAAATATTTCTAAGTGTTAGGTTTTTAGAAAAATTTCGCCAGAGTTTCCTCTGTAACTGGAGGTGGCCACGCTTTTAAGCGTATCATTTTCTTTATCAAATCAAATCAACCAATGTTCTCAACATTATCAAACAACTTTTCAACATTTTAACTAGTTAACAAGTATGTAAATCGCATAATCGCATGAACTTGTAGTTTTTCCGAAACTATAGTGTAAATCCCATTACATTTTGTGGATCTTTATATAAAGTAATTCTAACCTCGTAAAATCCTCGTTTTTAGAGAAATCCGTCTTTACAACTTCTAGTAACATTTGTCAAAACTAGTTCTTTGTCGGATCTTTTCATTTCACAAGTGTTTACACACTTGTGGTTTATAAAAATCGTGTTTGTTAGTGTAAGATCCTTCTTTAAAATACATGATTTCTTTGATATGTGGTTCTTTGAAAATACCACTTGCAGATGCGTAGATCCGCTAGTTTTAAACACCGTTGTACAAGTTAAAACATTTTTACACAAGTAAAGCATTTTTACACAAGTTCATATTTCATGTGTGGTAGAGTTTCACCATTTTAACCCTTGTATTATCCAAAACAAGCTTATGTTAAGATCCATGATCTTACCGAACCGGGTTAAACGGTGATCCGAGCTACCACAATCATAGTTCGGGTCTTAATAAACACAACTCTCAAATACTACAACTTTTACACAACTTATATGCTATTAACCACCATTTTTCATGTTTTTAGTAGACTTTAGTGCATCATCTTGCATTTTAACGAGATTTATCCGACAAAAATCCTTTTAACCACTTTAGTATAGTTCAAAAACGAGTTTTAAGTGTTATACCTCTAGCTCAAGGCTAGGGAAGATTCTTGACGAAAAACGGGTGGATAAAAGCAAAATAACGAGGTCCTTCGTGTTCCGCTTGCTCCAAACTTCCTAATATGCAACCCTTGATGCTTGAATATCCTTGGAATGTGAAGATGGAAATCGAAAATGATGGATAAGGGGGGTGGGGTGTTCGGCCGAGAGTTCAAGAGCAAGAGAGAGAGGTGTGAGTTGTTGGTTAAGTGTGTGGATGATCTTAGGTGTTTAGTGGTTAACTTATAGGCAAAGATTAATGTTATTACCCAATGGTAATTATGTACCCTAGATACTAAACCAAGGTGATCAAGTAAATCTTGAAGTACAATTTGTGTTCCCCCATGGTTGGGGCCGGTTAGGAATGGGGGGGGGGGGGTCTAGTTCGAAATCAACTAGCCATTAGGTGCATAGTTATGGTAAGTTAAGTATTTAACTCGGTTACTTGCATGTTACGCGTTATGGCGGGTGTTAGGGTAATCAGGGACCCTAACTGGCTCAGAAAAATATAAATAAGGAAAATAATAATATTTTCATGTTCCGGGTAAAGTCCGGTTGTTCGGTTGGATAGTAATCCGTTAAAGCGTTGCTAAAGCTTTAAAGTGTCGTTATATTATTTTTAGTGACACAGTTTATATCCGACACTTTGGAAAGTGTCTATTAATATTTTTCTCATGTTCTGGCACTTTACTAGTCAGCTAGAAGCTGGGTTATTTATGAAAGTGCTGTGTTTTGTACTTAAAGTACGTTTTAGGCACATCCGGTCATTGTAACTTATCCCTAGAGACGCAGTTCCACAACCCTTATATCCCTACACTCACTACTAGTGTAGTCAAACATCTCAGGCTCTTATAGGCCTTGGAGGCAGTGTTTGCCTGATGCTGGCTTTATCAGCATGTTCAATAGGTTATCCATGTATTGTGCTACTGTGCTTTTTGTGCATCATGTTTGTCACTAAGGTTCAGTATGTAAATAATGTAGTGACGATAAGTAAAGTATGATGCAAGTAAGTATATATATCAGATATCAAGTAGCAGTTCATCAGCTAGTTCAAACAAGCACAGTAATTAAGCAGTAATTAATCATTAATTAAGTCGTACGGATACCTGGTTTGGTGAGGGTTGTCACACATTGAGTGTTTACGCATGCACATTTTATGTATGTTTCATAAATTACTTAAAGTGCACGGTCGTGCCATATGGAGAACGACCGTGCGACAGCGAAAAGTATAAAAACAGAACAGAAACCTTCTGTTCGATATTCTGGATTTTTGGAGAGCTTCACAGGCGATTTTCAGGCTCCGGAGGCATTAGCTTTCACCTGGAATCAAGCCACATTGTCCCGTTTAGCTCGATTACTACCCGGATCCTTAGTCTAGTACTTGTTTATGGTTTGATTTTCTAATCTTTCCATGTTTTTGTTAATCTTTCAAGTACTTAGATTATTGTTTATGTATTATTGTAGCCTTTGGGCAAAAACACAACAATCCCTTGCTAGATTTTAAGCCATTAGTATGTTAAACTTTGTTTGTAATGACATTTGAAGTATTTTCTATGATTATCTTTGATGATTAGTTTGCAACCTTGTTATTGATATTGAATTCTTGCTTATAAGTAATTATGTTGGATGATTGATGCTTGGTTAATTAAGATAGTTGAAAAATGAAGCTTAATTAATCTTGTATTAGTAAACTTTGAATTTGGTTAACTAGTTTAACTTGGTTTAAATGTATGCATCATGATACTAGAAATGGTTAGTGATTTAATAAAATGTAATTATTGTTAATCAAGAGAGCTTGCCGTCATGTAAGGACCTTAACGGGTTAGATGGTGTCATTATAAATTCTTGTCATGATTTATTAGCTTAGTTAGTAGTTTAGGCCAAAATTGCTATCTTAGTGAATTTTTGTGCAAGATTTGTAAAATGAACTCGGTTGTGATTTAATCTAGTTTATGCTTGTCTCGGTGGTTGCATTGTGTTTATCGGTGTCTCTTTCCTTGATTAAGTGCGGTTAGAAAACTCCTAACGGATGACTAGCTTATTTTTAAGAGATTTTTATAGACATTTATCAATTGCACGTTAAAGAACAATTTTAGGTGGTTAAAGTGTGTTTATCGTTTTAGCTTTCCGAATGATTGTCATGTTAGGATTCCCGAAAGGGATACTAATTGTCTTAAATTGGAAAATTGACCGAATGCTTCTAGTGCCAAAACTGACTTAGTTGACATGCTGTGGTTGTGTATTTAGCAAGGCTTTTTATCTATTACCTATTATGTTTTTATTATGTATTCATTTATGTTTACTTTAGTTTAGTTAAAATCAACCAAACTTATGTTTTTACCGGTAGTTTAGTGACAAAGGTCTAGTATTGTTTCTCCGCCCATTTCCTTGGATCGATACTTGGTTCTTACCGATACTTTATTACATATGTGACGGGGTACACTTGCCTCTTTCGTGTGTGTTTTGATGTAAAAGTAATAATCACTTTTATAAATTTAAAACCAAATCGTGTGTAATTCATTGCAAAATTATGTATATATACGCACACGTCAGTCCCGAACTGGTCCAAGAGACAACTGGTAAGATTTTGCAGATCCGAGAGCGCATCAAGGCGGCTCGTGATCGACAAAAGAGCTATGCGGACCAAAGAAGAAAACCCTTGGAATTTGACATGGGCGATATGGTTCTGTTAAAAGTCTCACCTTGGAAAGGTGTGGCACGCTTTTGGAAGCGTGGTAAGTTAAACCCACGATGTATCAGACCGTTCAGAATTTTGGAAAGAGTTGGTTCTGTAGCATACAAGTTGGAGCTACCAGCATAACTTAATGGTGTTCATGATACATTCCATGTATCTAACCTGAAGAAAAGTCCAACACAAGAGACAGTGGTCATCCCTGCTGACGAAGTTCACATTGACGACACACTTCATTTCAGCGAAGAACCCATTGAGGTTACAGATTGGAAGGTTAACAAGACTCGGAGGAGTTGTGTTAAGCTTGTCAAGGTTCGATTGAATGCACGACACGGCCCAGAGTTCACCTGGGAACGTGAAGACCGCATGAAAGCAAAATACCCGCATTTGTTCCCCAACTCCCCTGCAGCTAGTAGTAAAGCTTAAAATTTCGAGACGAAATTTTCTTAACAGGGGGAGAATGTGACAACTGTCAAAATTTCAGGTATCCGTACAATTATTAAACAATGATTAGTGCTTAATGACTGTGCTGAATTACAATTGATGACTTGAATTGCTTTCTGATTAATGCCATATACATACATGTCCATCATATACTGCAAATGGCATATCATTATTGCACGCAAGCTTTGTTGACGGAGTTTAGTACATAGACAGACATTGTATTGAGACACAAAATGAGCCAGAAACCAAGTATTACACTAGTATAGTGTGTAGGGAAGTAAGGATCACAAAACTGCCTTCCTAGAGATAGTTTAAGTGCCGGAAAGTGCCTGAAACTCACTTAAAATGCTGAATTCAGCAAAAATCAGTATAAATCAGCATTTAAACACTCTAATATCATGCAGAAATATGGTTAAATGGTCCTAAATGCTTTCCTAAGTGTCGGGAATCAAAACTGTCACAAAATGTAACATAAAACTCACTAAACTGCATAGTTTAGCACCTTAATGAACCGGTAACCAACCGAACAACCGGACACTACCCGAAACACCAAATTTTCACCAAAGGCATTGTTTTAACATTACCAAGCTAGTTATGGTCCCCGAACATCATAACACACTATATAAACATATAATAACTAAACACCTAACTATTATACTTAGATTTCAACTAAATTAACCTAACTAACAATTTCATCTTAACCAACCCCTTCCCCCCTCATTCTTACGGTTACCATGGGTGGACCCACCCATGGATTTTGTTGCAATTGTTTATTAGATATGTCTTCTGCTTTAGGAGGCACATTATCCATGGGATTAAGTTATGTTGGGGATTTTATAAGCAACTTCAAGATCATAACTTCAATTCTCTAACACACACCAACACTTGAGTTTCTTCTCTTCTTCCCCCTTCACCTCTCGGCCGAACATAACCACCCACACACCACCATCATTCAATATTGTTTCATCCAATCCATTCATATACAAAGGAGCTAGAAGGTGTATAAAGAAGCTTGGAGCTTGTGGAAGTTGAAGGACCTTTCTCTTGTGCTTTTATCCACTCCATTTCAACTAGTGATCATCCCTAGCCTTGAGCTAGTAGTAAGAACACTCTACACTTCATTTTACATCATATTTTGTTGGTTAAAAGAAGATATATGTTGTTAATCATGATGAACACTAAGAATCTTGAAAACTTGAACATAAGCTTAAAATCTTAAGAAATCATGATGTTTATGTGTTGTTATGCTTGTTGATTGTTGTTTACTCATGCTATTGATGTAGATCATCATATGATCTTGCTAGATAATGATTAAAAACATTATCTAGCAAAATGAGAGGATGAAAAAGTTAAAGATCCATAGATCATCCTCATGTAAATCATGAACTTGAAAGAATAAGTTGTAAATCTATGATTTCAAGAATGGTTTTTCAAGAAATCAAGTAAAAAATACAAAGTTTACTTAATCTTGGTTCTTAAAGAAATAAACCACTTTTTTAGTGGTTAAACAAGTATAGGATCATGTATTTAACAAGAAAAATCTAAGAAGAAACATTCTTAGAAAAATTAATTACAATTTGTAAAGAACTAATTCTTTCAAAAATGAAGTTTTTAAATAAACAACCACACTTTAAAGGGTAACTAGACTTACTAAATACACTAGTAAGTTATTACACATTTTTATAAATTTTCAAGTTCATGAGGTAGTAGTTTATGCTTGATTTTGACAAATTGGTAAGTATAGATTGATTTGTTTTTTATTGTGTTGATTTACAAAAGAAAATGATATGCCATGAAGGCATGGAAACCTCCATTTTTAGGGGAAACTATGGCAAAAATTTTCTAAAAATTAAACACTTAGAAAAATATTTTTGAACAAATATTTACAAGTATATTTTTAAACCATGAATTTTTACATAAAGTTTGCCATAACTTTTGTTAAAAAAAATTATAAATATTGGAGGTTGGTTTTATTAAATAAAAGTGACTAAATATGTATTTAGGAAATATATATTTAGAAGGCACCATGTGTGTGATTATTTGTATATTATGTGTATTAGTTATATTATTTTAGGACTTGAAATAATATAACTCATCAAAATACCAAAAATTACAATCCAAAATATTACCAAAATTCCAAGAGAATGAATATACAAAGAATACCCAAAATATTGGAGAAACCGAACAAAGGAATATAACTCACAAAAATATTCCGGAAATTTTATTCATAAGCATATTTTGGTAATTAATATTTTGGACACTAAGAGAATGAAAATATGATTTTTACAATCATTACAAAATAAATCATATTTTGACAAGGAGAAAATATATTATTTTTGGTAAGTAAAAATATATATATATTCTTGGAATTATTAGAAGATATATTATTTTTGGGAAGAAAATATATATTTTCTTGAGTACACATGGAATACATTATTTTTGGGTGAAAATAAGTTTATATATATTTTCTGAGTTAGACCTGGAAATATACTATTTTTGAGACTTATATAAGATCTATAGATATTTTTGCCAAGGGAAAAATTATAAGTAATTTCTCTATGTAATGTTTCATAAAACATATATTTTGAGAATATATATTGATGTATTTTTATAGAAATATTATTCCGGAAAAGTTAATGTAAAAATTAAGTATAAGAATACTTAATAAATATAACAGAAATACGCATTTTCGTGTGTATAAATACACACCGGAATACGCCACAATACTTGGCAAAAATATACAAGTATAAGAATACGAATACAAATACACCCATCCTTGGGAAGGATATACACGTATAAATACATAAAAAGTAACAAGTAAAAATATATTATTTTAACTATTATTCCAAAATTTAACAAATATAATTTAAGTTAAAATATTTATTATTTTAACAAATAATTATATAACTTGGAATAATATTGAAGACACAAAGAAACGTAACTCAAAGACACTAACTAATACTAAGTCAAGGCACGACCCGCTCGTCTAATAGACCGTAGTACGTTGTAGGTAGTCGGGTACACCAGAAGGAGCTTTGAGTTACAGTTGGTTACGAAGAACGCAAGACTGTGAGTTCATGTACCCCTTTTCTTTTAACTGTTTTCATTTTATAACTTCGGGGGTGAAATACAAGTTACAAATGTTACAATGATTACAAATGGTATGGTTAGTCAAGAAATGAATTGTTAGATCATGTGAATGGGTAGGCGTTAACTTGAGACCATTAATCCTATTATAAGGACCGAGGGGCATGAGTGATAGATCTATTTGGGTGTTGCGAGCCCCACCCATGGGTCTGCGAGTTGGCCGCATGTCGTGACTATGTCGTTCCAGCCGGGTGGCCCGGTATGAAATACGCAAAGGTTTGAGCCTTCCTACACCGTTACACACACATTAATGACCTTGCAAATCATTAATCGATATGTTCATATTCTCTCTCATACCGGGTTTACAAAACATACATACTTACAAAGATTACAAAGGTTTATTCGTGCACACATACAAACACATGAACTCGCTCAACTTTTGTTGATGTTTTCAAACTACATGTATTTCAGGGAATTAAATGTGGATCTGGCGGGCGTTTGGAAGTTTCAAGTGATGTTGGAAATGAAAGATGTCATCCGGTGTCAAAGGGTTTGGATAGTGTGTCTTATCCTGGATAAGACACATCATTCAAAGCCTGGTTTTTATTAATTTCTTTTATCGAGTCCTTATGGAACTCTAAAACAAATTGCATGGTTTGTAATTCGGATTTGAAGTCTATGTTTTAAAACAATGTTGTTTGTGATGTTTCAAAACTTAATCAATGGATGATCATCTTTAGTTTTATCATATAGTTGTTTGTTATGGTTGAATGCAATGATATTAAGCAAGTCACACATAATCACGCTTCCGCAAAAGTCAGGGTGTGACAAGGCCCATGAAATGAGCATACTTAGTAAGCCTATCTACCACCACAAAAATTACATTTTTACCCTTTGACAAGGGTAGGCCAGTAATGAAATCCATACTTATGTCTGAAAACACACAAGTAGGAGTAGGCAATGGTTGAATCAGACCAGGAGAAGCCACAGTCTCATATTTTGCCTGTTGACAAATTATGAACCCTCTCACATCTTTAGATTGGCCCCTCTAATAAAATAACCCTTTTAACTTCTGACAAGTGGCTTGAACCCAATGACCTCCTACAGGTTGACCCATGACACCATTGTAACACTTCTTTCCTCAATTGAGCATCATTTCCAATTACTAACTTCCCCTTCCTTTTTAACAAATCTGTCTCCCAAGAGAACTGACCCACAACCATTGCCTTCTTCAACTGCTGAATAATTGATTGCACATTAACATCTGTTTCCCATGAAGCTTTTATCTTTGACAGTAATAAAGGATCAAACGATGATACTACCAAGGTGAAAAGAGAAGAGCTTTGTAACCTTGAAAGAGCATCAGCCACTACATTTTCAACCCCTTTTTATATTGTATCTCAAAATCATAATTCATCAATTTCACCATCCAAGAGTGCTGTAAAGGTGTAGTAATCTTTTGATCCAACAGATGTTTCAAGCTCTTATGTTCAGTTTTTATGATAAAATGACCAGTGATCAAATAATAATGCCATTGTTTAACTGCTAGCAGAATTGCTAACAATTCTTTGTCATAAACTGACCAAGTTTGTTGCTTTGGAGACAAGGCCTTGCTGATAAATGCTAAAGGATGATTGTTTTGCATGAGAACTGCCCCAATACCCAATGAAGACGCATCTGTCTCCACTATGAACTGCTTAGATAAATCAGGCAATGCCAATACAGGTGCTGAACTCAATGCTTGTTTAAGTTGGATAAAAGAGTCCTGAGCACTTTCATTCGACTTAAACCCATCCTTTTTGAGCAATTCAGTTAAAGGTTTAGCTATAACCCCATACCCTCTGATAAACTTCCTGTAATATCCAGATAGGCCCAAAAACCCTCTCAACTATTTCACATTTTCAGGCTTAGGCCACTGAACTACTGCCTCAATCTTTGAAGGATCAGTTGATACCCCCTCCTTAGTGATTACATGCCCCAAGTATTCTACCTTCTGCCCACCAAACATGCACTTAGACTTCTTAGCATATAATTGACCTTGTCTCAAAGTTTCTAAGACCTGCTGCAAATGACTTAAGAGATGTTTCAAACCACTGCTGTAAACTAGGATATCATCAAAGAACACTAATACAAATTTCCTCAAGAAATATTTAAAAGTGCAGTTCATTAATGCTTAAAAAGTAGTTGGGGCATTTGTAAGCCCAAAGGGCATGACCAGAAATTCAAACGGCCCTTGATGTGTTCTAAAAGTTGTTTTGTGTATGTTAGGCTCATGCATTCTTATCTGATGGTAACCTGATCTGAGGTCCATCTTAGAAAATACAGTAGCTCCCCCCCCCCCCCAATTCTTCCAACAGTTCATCAATTAGAGGAATATGGAATCTATTTTTTACTGTTGCCTCGTTAAGTTGCCTGTAATCCACACACATCCTCCAGGATCCATCTTTTTTTTTAACCAACACAACAGGAGCTGTAAAAGAACTTTGGCTACTTCTTATTACTCATGTTTCTAACAATTCTTGCGTCATCTTCTCAATCACATCCTTTTGCACAGATTGATATCTATAGGACCTCAAATTGATTAGTTCGTTCTCATTATTCAAATTTATCTTATGATCATATTGCCTTCTAGGAGGTAAAGCATTTGGAACTTGAAACACATCACTATACTCTTCCAATAATGCTTGTAATTCTTTGCTGAACAATGGATCCAATACTGTAGACCCAAACACATCCTGCACTTCAGTCTCCAACAATTGTAGACCAAACATCTGTGACTGAACTACCCCTGCCCCTTGATTCACCAAAATATGCATCTTCTCAGCAGAACATAAACTCATACCATTTGTTTCAATACCCTTTAATGTATAAGTTTTCCCTTGCACTTTAAACTGCATGATCATATCAGCAAAGTTCCAGTTAATATTCCCTAATGTGGCCAACAACTGCACTCCTAAGACCATATCATAATTTTCCAGTGGTAATACCAACACTTCTGCATTAAACCACACTCCCTGCATCATCCACTTAAAGTGACTACACTTCTGCCCACACTCCAATTGATTACCATTAGCAACAGTAACCTTCATAGGCTTCACAGGTTGTAAAGGACATTGCAGTTTACTTATTACCTTTGTGTCAATGAAATTATGAGTGGAACCAGAATCCACCCAAATATTCAGCCTTCTAGTGCCCACTGACCCATTAATCTTCATAGTTGAATAAGAAGGTATGCATGTGATTGCATGTATAGAAATATGAGGCTCAGCTTCCATCAACTGTCCCTCATCCACTGTCACTTGTTCCTGGTTTGTCACCTCTTCCTCATCAACCAACTCTAAATTGAATAACTGTTTATTCCGACAGTTATGAGCAGGAGTGAACTTCTCCTTACACCAGAAACACTTTCCCTTTTCTCTCTTCTCAGCCATTTCTTTAGTGGTAAGTCTTCTTGTAGTCTTAACAGGTTGAGCATTAAGAGGTGTTGGTAATAGGGGTTGTGTATTAGCATTCATAGTAGGAGGTGGCTTCAACCAAGTGTTATTGTACTTATGAGCATTATAGGAATTGTAAACATGTTTCTTTTGACTACCAGTCCCAAACAGTGTATTATACACCATCTCTTGCTATTTGGTTACTGCATAGGCTTCTCTCAGTGTCTTTGGTTTAAAAGCCTTTACTAAACACCTTATTTAAGGCTTTAACCCCCCCCCCCCCCCCACAAACAAACAAACTCACAACATATTCTTGACAAACCACTACCCTATTCAAATAAGAATCAAAAGAATCACAGTATTCTTGAAGTGAACCTGTCTAGTGTATAGCATCCTCCAATAGGGTTACTGAAAATCTTGAAATGGCTGATCTGCTGTACTCATCCCAGCCCGCATCATCAATACTCCTTCCACTACTCAAGAACCCTTGATGCCACTGCAAAGCTTTCCCTTCCAAATTGATCACTTCCAATCTAACCTTTGCTTCTTCTGGAGTCTTATCCATTTCAAAGAAATGATTACACTTATACACCCATCCTTCTACATCCTCACCCCCAAATTTGGGAAAATCAATTCTTCCCAATCTTGGCATTCTCTGATCATGATTTCCATTTTGAACCAATGATTCTTTGTCATTATTCTCAAGTGTTGACAACTTATCCAAAACTGCCTGAATTTGCAATTGTAGTTGTACTACAGCAGCTTTGTTTTCTTCCACCCCACTTGCCATCATCTGAACATTCTCAGAGATTAATTGGGAATTGGCTTGAAGATCTTGCACACTAATCTCCATTTTACCAATGGACAACGCATTGTCTTTAATGGATTTCTCCATCTCTTGTTGCCGAGTAACTGCTGTCATTTTGAGTTTGAATCAATCGAACAAGGATTAATTCAGAATTGAAATGAATTCGAATGAAATTGATCCGAACAAATGATCAATTCCTGTTTTTGAACTGAATGTGAATGGAATTGAACGAACAAATGATCAATCCCTGCTTTGAATTGAACGGAAATGGAATTGAATCGAACAATTGACCAATTCCGAAGGATCAAAAGAACGCTGTTGAACAATCTCTTTGAAATGAATTAGGGCTTGAATCACGAGTTGTCCGAAGATCGAACAGCTCTGATACCAATGATAGAGCTCAATTGTAGAAAGAAACTAAGAGAGAAGAAGATTTTCCAAAACCAAGCTAACCACTGATTGTTAGCCTTTCTGTTATTACAACTGCCAACCTCAACTAACTCAATACAACATTTACAATAACAACCCTATACTATCTTTGTTTACAAAAGACCCCCTAAACTATTAACTACACATATCAATCTATCCTTCTTTAATTATTTCCTGTTCGTATGCTTCACTCTGCGTTCTGCCTCACTTTCTTTTCTATTTTCCTCTTAATGTTGCAGCCTCTTGTCTGCCGTCCGTAGTTTTTTTTTTCTTTTCTACGATGCGTATATATAACTTCGGCCATATCAATTTGACTTGGACTCAAATCCCAAGTTTCTCAATTCTGAGCCCATCATGCGTTGCATCCAAAAGGTCTAAAAACAATATAGAATCCTTTGATGGCATCATTGTGTAATTATAATATTTCATTAAGGGTAGAATGGGCATTTTCAGTGCAAGTTAAATCTTCCTTATTTTTTTCGTATGGACTGAATTCCCAATTCCATTTAATTGTCATCCACCAATTAAAACTCATTTGTTACCAACATCCAATTTCCTGATGTGTTGTTACCTTTAGTCCCCCAAAATTCATGAGTTATTTTTAAATAATTTTCCTTTAATTGCAATTCAACCCTTCGAGTTTCAGCTTCATTTAATATTTCCCGATTCTTCACACATTAATCGTTTAAGCTCGTTTTTCATTCCTTTTTCGCACCGGGACCTGTAATAATAATAAATAATAATATATATGTCTAAATATTATAAAAAAACTAGTCTAAACTATTCAAATAATATAAAAATACACAAGGAAAATAAGATACGTTTGCAACACATCAGCTGCACTAGAGGCCCCTCTGCCGACAGGGCCGGGTAAGTGAGATTATTTGTTTTTGCACTTTAAATTTTATAGTTGTGCCATTCCTTTGTGAAACTTGGATATTATTTGCTATAGGTTCACTTGCGGCATTGAGAGTCCACGCCGCAGCCACGGGTGGTGACAAAGGAGCTCAAGCCACTGGCGCGGGTGCTAGCAAAGCTGGAAAAAGCAAACGCCCAGAAAAGCCTGTTACCCTTGTGGTGAAACAGGCTGGCACAGGTACCTTCCACCCCAGAAAAATTCAACCTGAAGATTATATCTTAGTCTCTGATTCTCTTGAGGGGTTGGATGTTCTAGGGGCTACTTCTGGCACAGCTGGTGTCAGTGCTAGTACTGGGCCCTTAATAGGGCAGAAAAGGAAGGTTGAGACCGCACCTGCTGGTGCGGCTCCAGAGAAGCCTTCTATACGTCATGGGAAGACGACGAAACTAGGTGCGCGCATTGCCCATCCTGTCAAGGGTAAGTTCACATCTTTTGTGATGCTTTCCTTTTTTAGTGTTGAACTTTCCTTACTTGTGTTTTATTTTTTCTTGTCTTTTTTGTAGTTGTCACAACTGAAAGTCTCCCTCCTCCACCGTCTTCACCGCGTAAGCCTGCGGGTGAAGAGAAAAAGGTTGAGGAACCTGAACCAGCTGTTCGGGTTGAAAGCAGGGAAGAAACCCTGATCGTACATGAGCAAGGGGGCTCTTCGATAAACCGGTGGATGAGACCATGGTTTATGATGATGTTTCTGATTCTTCCTTTAACATCATCGACCCTACAGTCAACCGGGGGTCTGGTGAAGGCTAGGGGGCACAAACTCAAAAGTCCCCCTGTCTTTAAATTTGGCTCCAACTCTGGCGCGGGTGGAGAGGGTGATGCTGATCAGCCCCCGATCCAGCCCAACAAAACCGCGCTGGACTATTACTTCCGCACTTACACCGAAGTGCGAGGTCAGGCCATGCATTCCCCCATGGAACATAAAAAGGGGGATGTGATGACTGGCTCTTCCCTTTGTAGGGACGTGTTGAAGGGTGTCTTGATGGAGAGTGTGAAACGGGAGTGTTAACGTGTGTATTTTGTGTGAATTGTTGTCGTTTAAGTGATAATGCGCCTTGAATATGTTAACTACGTGTGTTTGTGATTTTTCAGGTAAAACGCGTAATTCGGTGAAGTTAAATTGGTTAGAGATGATGCGGAACGTTCAAAGATGATAAACAAGAGAATTTGTATTGATCAGGCGTTGATTCAGACCGAAATATAACTTAGAGACACACGATAATAGTGGCAGATATTGATTGGGCGAATTGGAGGCACATAAAAGAAAAATCACAACACACATTACGATCGACTTCGAGGGGATCATTAATTGAAAAAAAAAGACATCATCAAATATGATTCTTAACATACATGCAAATTGTTCTTAGGGGTGCAGACTTTGAGACAGGGTTTGATTAATATATCCATATCACGTGAGCAGCACTCCACGAAAAATATTGGCAGCCATCAACTAACTTGGGAGATCTCATAGCATCTTAACATCATCACTCATCATCAATATCATCACACAACTTCCGCGCCTACAAAATCGATTATGTTTTCAACTTCTTTCCAAGCATTTGAAGGTTGTTCGAACGTCATGAGCAGCTAGTCGTCCCGTGACCGTCTCCGGGAATAGGGTTTATGTATGAAACGTTGGGTTCTTTATTGTTACGACTGTTTGGATTAGGATTCGATTAAACTTTCGGTTAGTCGTTCCTTTTGTTTTTGTTTCGGTTAAACAATATTAGATTATCATATTCATTCTTGTTCGTCAATTATTTGGTTTGTTTCATCAACGGCCGGGATTAAATTCTAGGTTGTCATTGTTTAAACCTTTAATCATTGAATCGATTAATGTTTATGAAATCTGAAATTGGTAATTAATTGGATTACTATTCATTTGCATCAATCTTTCGGTTTCGATCGTGGATCATTGCAATCAAATATATTATCCGTTAATTATTTATCAAAACAAGTTTTCAAATCATGTCTATGTGATTTCCATCTGGTCGTAATTAAGTAACCTGATTTTCTGCATAACCTGAAAACCCGGATATTGGTCCACTTTCTCATCATTGTTTACAATCATAATTTACATTTGTTTTCATAATCATTCTCAAAACTGCAAAAAGCAATTAGTTTAGAAATAGATGATAATTAAAACAACGAACTTTCATACTAATTCCCCGTAGATTCGACACCCAACTTGCCCTTTACTAGTAAAAGGTGAATAGGACACTTTACTTATATTTTTGACCGACCTTACGACATCGATCATGTCTGCACACCCACGGAGGTGGAGCGGTTGATGGTATTCGGTCGTGAGAGTTTGTATCTTCAGCACGCCCTTTACCTTATTGGTGCCGCTGCCACCGGAAATGTGATCCTCAATGATTGGTACTCTTTTGGCCAAAAGGAAGAGGAGTACCAATGGTTTAAATCTGAAGCTGCTACAACAATGGAAAACATCAAACCTGCTGAAGAGCGCCTGGCTAAGGAAAAGCCGGACTTTGAGGCGTACAAGAGGACGGAGGAGCGGGCCGCAGTTGCCGCTAATAAACAGGTTCGGTCCTTAACCAAATTATTATCACAAGAGCGCAAGCTCTGGAACGAGGCTTGCGTGCGTGAGAATGAAAATTTTACCGTTTTCGCCGGGAAATAGCGAAACCTGAAGGCGGCGAATTTAGGCTTTGAGAAGAGTGAGGCCGTGGCGGTTGCGGCGATGGAAGATGCCGTTTTGGGCCGCACTACTGCGGTCAAGGCACTATTGCGGTCAAGGCACTGGTGGAAGCCGCACTGCAGCAATGGAAAACATCAAAGCCAACCCTGGCTGGGGGGAGTAACCCCGATTTGTCCGACACTTGTCGGGACAAAAGGGTTCGCGTTCCAGGTTGGTAAGGTTTTGTTGATCAGACATGATCGATGAAAGAAAGAGATGAGTGTGCTAATTGAAATAGCGGTGGGCGCCAATGAACATGGAAATGTGTTTGACAAAAAGTGAATATAGTAAACTATTATCATCTTTAGTAGCAATCACCGCATTCTATGTATGTTGCCGAAAACAGCCATTTTCATACACAAGGTAAGATTTCTCATCTTTCCCCAAGTGGGAAAGCAAACCAGGTTCGTGCGTGCCCGTACGAACTGAGGTAAGTTCTTTGTCGATTGGGACAATGAGCCGGGTGATGGTCATTCGCGCCCAAGCCTGGTGCGAAATTTGGGACCATGCCTTTCAAGATCAAAATGTACTTGTTGTATAGTGTAGGGGTTATTGGTTAGTTAGTTGGCTATATAGTTGGATGAGTTGTAGTAATTAGGTATCGATGTATTGATTGTGTTTACCCTCTTCTTCTATGTATTCTTCTTCCCTTCAAAATATCGATCATATCCTTGATTACCAAATTGTACGTAACACCTCATAATCATCAAGTCTTTTTTTATTGCTGTTCTTCACAATATGGTCTTCTACTATCGGTCTAAACAAAATCCAGATTGTGGTTTGGAAGACGCTTTACCGATTATGTAATATTTCTCAAATTCTAATTCCTTTGAAGTCCAATTCCTATTATAAATTTCGATTCCTTTCCAAAACATTGCGTGAATCAAACTTCCCTAATAGTATAGTGTATGATGATTATATACATACATATTTTCAAAAAAAAAATAATAATAAATAAACAAAACAAAACCAAATGGGCTAAACAGGTCGACCCGTGAACGTGACTGGTGGTCATGGACATGACCCGTTTAGCTAAACGTAACCCTTCCCGTGAACTTCGTGTGAGGTTCATGTACCCTTAAATTTTATAAATGAATTATTTCAAGTAAATTTAACATTTACATACACTTTTTGTGTGATTTTGTATAATTTGACAACTCATATATTTTGATATAACTAGCAGGGTGCCCGCGCGATGCGGCGGGGGTGACATTTTGTATTGTAATACCCGTTTCTTGTAATTCTCTTATTCGTATAATATTTATTGTTGCATCGTTATGGTGTATATACATAATAAGCGTTACACATGTCTAGTTACTAATAGATTTAACGTCATTGTATACTTTAGGCCAGCTCATCAAAAACTCATATTTATTTGTAAATTAATGCTGACTTTGAAAGTCTAGTCAACTTTGAAAAGTCAATAATGTCCAATGAAGGTAGTAGAATGCATATTACATTTTCTGTTTATGTTATATCTAAGAGGATTTGCTAAACTTTTGTGACCACAACTTGAAAACTTCAAATATTGCCTTATTCCCACAGGTGGTGAACCACTTAGGCACTTATGTTTTTTTTTAACAACCAAACCCAACTTTATCAAACCAAGCAGTCAAGGCCACCACCTAGCAAGGAGCTGGGCAGAGACCAGACACCACACACTTGCATCATATTGCCCCCTAAGAACAGAAACAAACCAATAATAACACACCAAAACAAAAACACAAAGTTACAAGTCTAGACCAAAGAACGACACCCAGTTTGTGATATAGACTCCCGTGATCGTCGATCTCTTAAGCATCCACCACAAAGTATTCTCCTTAATATCTTAGAAATATCCTTGATTGTGATGTGTTGACACCGTCATTAAGAAAATAGCATGGATAACCTTCTTTTTAGCCTGCACATCTAGACTGAGGCTGAACTCAAGGATCTGTTTTAGAGACTTGAAGGGAGGCATCACTGGAAGGTTGAGCCAAATGCATAGCTGCCATACCAGCAAGACCTCAACCCAAAACACATCCATCGGGACCTGCAAAAAGACGTTCTTCCCATCTTCATATTAACACCCTAAAACACAATAAGAAGCTTAATAAATGATGTAATTATATTTAACAAACTCTTAATTAATCACTTATTACAAAAAAAATGAAAAGTTTTCTACTAAGGTGTGGGTGTGGAGGTGGTCCATCACTTGGTGATGGGCCTCCACGTAAGCGGCCACGTCACCCGGGGCTATCACCGAACCCAAGTGATGGGCCTAGGGTGTGGGTGATAGCCTCCCCCTTTAAATTGACCATTCACAAACTGCCATGCAACAAGATCCAACAAACAAGAGGCTCGTCACTTTCATGGGTTGGCAGACGGAAGCGACGCGACGAAACCGGAGGGGGGCGGTAGTGCTGTGCCTCGATGGGCCGGGGACGCACCCCACACCCACAGGCCTAATAATTCTATAATAATGGGTAACTTTCAAAATTTCATGTTATATCAGGCTGTGTTGACCCTTTTTTTTCAGACTGAGACTATAATAGCAAAAAAAACATATTTAAAAACAGGGGATAACATGCGACTGTCTTCGTATTAATAAAGCACATCTGTACATGAAATTAAATAACATATAAAAATAATAAGAAGTGACTGCTCGTTACCTTTATTTCATGTATAGCCTGCTCTCAGGCTTGATATGAGAACCAATTCACACATATCACTTGGAAAAAAGAACATTAAAAATAAAATCAAATTTAATGGAACAAAGTCATGATATTATAGAACTTTGAAAGGCTTTACTTCATCTACATAACTCTGATTATGCATCTGTCAAATGGCATGGAATCATGGGACTCAAATGTAACGATTGTTAGTCATAATTAAAAGAAAAAGAAAATTGAATCAATATATAATACATGATTAGATACAAGAACCTGAGCAATTATCCTTTTCTTTTTAATCATGTGGCACCTGCTTTATTTAAAGAAAATCTAGCCATGAATTTTACAATTTGTCAATTGATTGGTACCGATTTTACTATTATAAATTTGTAAAATAACAAGATCGGGTAATGTCACCATAAAGTGTCCATGTAGGAGTAGATTAGAAGGTGCTTTTTCTACACCCAAATTAACAATCCTGATGACATGCACCTGAGACCTAGCAAGAACCATCTCATTTGTTTGAGTCTGCAATTGCAAACAAGAAACAATTACCTCAAACATATATGAAAATCATTCAAATTATTTCTCATTCCTAACTTGTGCTTTCATCATCCTTTTTGTAAAATTGAGAAATTGTCAATGTTATAAAAGCTAAGATTGATAGAATTATCAGATCAAAACATATAATAACAAAAGAAAAATCAAGAAACTAAATTAAAGAATCAAAATGCAAACTGTGTTCAACACAACCAACTTCGGTTTAATAAGAAACCATATATCTTCTATTAAACTCAAGACATTAACCAAATACAAAAAAAAACCTATAATAAAATTGCGAAACAACCTTACTGGAGTTGCCGGAATCTTCAACGGAACTTGGTTGGAAGGTTCGATCCTCCTCTCCTCTGATAGTTTTAGGATCTTAACACATTTACCACCGGAAGTCGTAACTATATCCGTTTATTGTCGGAACCCTAGATTTGAACACTCTAAGTTGTCATCGCCGTTGTTCAACCTCGTAACCACAACCTACACCAAAACCAAAAAGAGAAAGCTAGTGAGAAATTGTAGGATTGATCTTAACAAAGAATCAAAATTGGACGAAATTGTACCGAATCCAACTCCGGATCCGATGAAATTTGTAAGTATCATCTCGATTGGAGCACTCGTACAAAGACGACGGTGACATCAGTGGGTCAAAATTTGGTGAAAATGAGTGTCTCTATCGCTTGCTACTCTCTGTGTGCAGAATGAACGAAGAAAAAGGTGGCAGGTGAGGTGTATTTGTGGAATTTCAAAATTTATGTGCAGAATGAACGAAGAAAAATGTGGCAGGTGAGGTGTATTTGGAGAATTTCAAAATTTGATATTAGAGCTTAAAAACCTATATTACCTTTTTTATTGCAATATTCAGTTTTTTAAATTTCAAAATCAAGTGCCAGATTAGTCTTAAAATAGATTTCGGAGTTTTAGGTTCAATCTGTTGTACTTATGCTTTTAATTAAACTACCTCTCTCACTTATATTTTATAATAATAATAATAGAAAATATAGATGTGTTTCCATGAGATTGCTTTAATCACTTGTACATCAATGCATCATCTACTTGTATATTTTAATCCGTACATCAATATTGACTAAAACAAATATCGAAACGTCGACAAAAATGAGCATGTGTCACGGTGCCTTCGAATGTTTTTTTTTAAATATCATAGTTTAAAAGATACAACCAAAATACATAAAAGAATTATATAAGTTTGTTGAGAGAGAGGAAAATGTAACTACTACCTAATTATGACCAAGTACGTTGGGCTTTAATCACTTGTACACTAAGGCATATTTACTTGTACATTTTAATTCACACATCAATACTGAACAAGACAAGTATCGAAACGTTGACAAAAATGAGTAGGTCGTCATGGTGCCTATGGATTTTTTTTTAAAACATATAGTTTATAAAATATGTCAAGAATAAGTAAAAAAATTATAAGTTTGTTGTGGAGGGGTGAATTGTAACTAATTATCTATAATTTTTTTTAAAACCTTAGGGATTTAAGTGTAATAAGTTTAGGGGCTAAAAAATAAATAGTGTTTAAAAGACCAAACTACCCTCATTTTAGGGGTCTTTCTATAAATAAAGGGGGGAAAAGTTCTTATTTTTTTGGATATCTTAAAATGCCCTTGCCTAATGCATTATAATATAGTATAGATAAAGGTTTGTCATATTCAATACATAAGTTTTGAAATATAAGTGATTTAATATATTTGTAGCATTTTTTGATAAATGAAGCATGTTGAGTGTTATACTTGAGTTTATGACACTTATACTAATTGTTGTCATCACTTGAAACTCTTTTCTTCCCTTTGAATGTAAAACCGAATGCATCCCTTTCTTGTGATGTGTTCGACAATTAGAGACCCATAGGGAACGAGTTTTGATTTTTTTTTTTTTTTTTTTTTTTTCAATTAAGAGCATGCTTTGTCAAAGAAGCAGCTCCACAATTCTGATGAAACTTATGAAAGGCTTAGAAAAAAGAGAGAAACAGATCCTAGCCTTCCAAAGAAGCCTGATTACAAAACTATTAACATGTCAAAGAAGCAGCTCCACAATTCTGAACCACTGTTCACATCATCAGATACCTCTGTCATTATGTTAAACCAAAGAAAGAGGCAAAAGTTGACTGATGCAGAAGAGAAAGAGCAAGAAGCTGTATATTTTAAACAGGCTATCAAGACAATGGCATTTGAAGATGACAGCTCAGCAAAGCTTCTACATACATTGGAATCCAACCACTGATGAAGCATAAAAATTGAACCTCAAACATCAGTGCTTAGATTACAACAGTGGAATGAAGAATCAATGTTTATGTATCAGTAGTTTGAATATAATCAGTGTCTGTTGTTATAGATTCAGTGTTTATGTTGAACATCTGATCTGATTTACTTTTGGTCAACATTTGTTTGAATTTTGGACAACATCTTATTTTGTTAAGAAGTACAAGAACAAACATTTTTACAAAATCCCAAATCACCCGATCATTTAAGTGCATTGAAGTAAAATTGGAAATGAGGATGGTTTGCGCATGTGAAGCGGAGGCAAACGACGGCACCAGTTAGAATAGTGGAAACTCTTACTGTGGAGGGGAGGAGAGGAAGAGGCAGACCCAAACTGACATGGGATGAGCAGATTAGGCATGATTTACTAGAGTTGCATCTTTCTGAGGACATGGTCCAAGATAGGACTTCGTGGAGGCGTAGGATTAGGGTTAAGGACTTCTAGAGGATTTTACAGTAAGGTCTTGGGTGTGTTTTAGGGACGTAGGTTTTCCTATCCTTTAAGTGACTTTACCGGTGATTGCGTTCTTGTGTTCATGCCCAAATGATGTTACATGCTATTATACATGATCTACATTATATTGTGTCACACTGTTCATTTTCTTGGTTTTGGTGATTTCTTTTTTCTATTCTTCGACGTGGTGTATTGGTATGTTGTTCGTTTTGGAGCCGAGGGTCTCTCTGGAAGTAGCCTCTCTATCCCTAGGGATAGAGGAAAGGTCTGTCTACATCCCACCCTCCCCAGACCCTATAAGTAGCTTTGCTATTTGTGAGATTTACTGGGTATGGTTGTTGTTGTTGTTGTTGAAGTAAAATTGGAAATAATGTTATTCATGTGGTCCTGTTGTTGAATATATCTAATTCCGTGATTTTAAGACAATGTCGTTGAATAGAATAAGATGGTTGATGTAATGTGGTCGTATTAATAACAAATTGTAATTAATTAATCTAAATAACTTTCCCGAGCCCGGGAAGCAATCCCGGGTAAAAACCTAGTATAGCATAGATAAAGGTTCGTCATATTCAATACATAAGTTTTGAAATATAAGTGATTTAATATATTTGTAGCATTTTTTGATAAATGAAGCATGTTGAGTGTTATAGTTGAGTGTATGACACTTATACTAATTGTTGTCATCACTTGAAACTCTTTTCTTCCCTTTGAATGTAAAACCGAATGCATCCCTTTCTTGTGATGTGTTCGACAATTAGAGACCCATAGGGAACGAGTTTTGATTTTTTTTTTTTTTTTTTTTTTCAATTAAGAGCATGCTTTGTACTTGTACAAATGCTTTTGAATAAACAATGGGCTGGCCATGTGTGTTTGTCCAACACATTCATTTTCCTTGTTTTGTTATGGAATAAAAAAGGGGAAGAGAAAAAGCTACAAAAGAAAGTCATATGATATTGAATGGAGAGATCTATCTTGGATATGAGAGTATGGGAATACCATTATTTACTGCAAACAATTTTTTTAACGGTAAGGAACGACGTGTCAACCACTGTGACATCGGGTGCTGTGGCTAAGGTCGACTACTCGACCGCCGTCAGCCCCTTGGCTCTCCCCAGATGCGCGGAAACCCGACCTCAACCCGCCTGAAGACACAACAATGGATTAATCAGTAAAACCTCGTCTCCCATCCAAGTCGAACCGGCGCCACCCGTATTCGCTCTTCACCCAGATGCAGCAGAAAATAATGAAGAGAGTGTGAATCGAATCTGAGTCACAAGGAACACCAATTTTTTCCCAACCACTCCACCACTATTATGACTTCTTTTTTGTCTTCTTTAATTTATAATTTTTAAAGAAAAAGAAAAAAAGAGGCTGCAAATATTGTATAGGCATTATAGCTTGGTGGGGATGGATATGATCGGGTGGTTTCGCTGGTGGCACGATAATACTCCAATGACCCGTCAGTGATTCAAATCTGCCATCCAAAAAAATATGGGTTAAATAAAAAAAGAATGGTAATAAGAAGATTAAGCATTCACGTCCCTTCCCCCAAAAAAGAATGGTAATAAAACATCATAACCATTTTTATTCATAAGATCAACATTAGCGACCAAAGTAACCAAGTACAAGTCATGGATCAAATTATTCAAACCAAATAACACAACACACAAACTCTTGATTCAACATGATCAGTCGATAACTCGATATATAAGCTCTAATCAATGATGAACTGATGGGATGACGGAGTAACCCTTTCGACCAAACACCTTCTTCTCACCAACACCCATAGGTGACATGGGGGTTACGGGTTTTGATGCAAAACCATTCTCACCAACACCCATAGGTGACATGGGGGTTACGGGTTTTGATGCTAAACCATTCTCACCAACACCCATAGGTGACATGGGGGTTACGGGTTTTGATGCTAAACCATTCTCACCACCAATGCAACATGTATACACATGACCTTGGCAGCATGCAACGCCTTCAACCTCCACCGTCATCGTCCCCAAAAATAAAAGCATAAGACAGATTAGGACCACCCCGGTTTGCTTGTTACCGACAACCATGTTGGATCTTCTTCTTGATCTTTAGTATTTGGACACTTTGTGTTTTTATATATTGTACATTATGAAATTGTGTGGGTATTTATACATGCATGCATATATAGGATAAATTTAAGCATTGCTCTCGTAGCAACTAATTAACGTTAATTTATAAATTTGTAAAACACTATGTGCATTGATTTGTCCATCATGTCTTGTATTTATTTAAATTAACGTTAATTTATAAAATTGTAAAATACTATGTGCATTGATTTGTTCATCATATCTTGTATCTTTTTGTGGTAACATTTTGAATGTGTCGTGTTTCTACATAAGGGAAGTGGGGGTGGTCCGTGATGGATACTCCATCACGCGTGGCCAGGTTTAGCACACCGCCGCCACCAACTTCATCACCCGTGAAAATAAAAACGCGTGGAGAATATAACGCGTTGTAATTTGCACAATTTGGTTGTTGATTGTTGATGATTTTGACCGTTTGCTTGTTGATCGTTGTTTATTGTATGGAGATATGCCGGAAATCGTGTAGATAAGGTGCTCTGAGTTCGCCGGAGATATGCCGGAAAACATGGAGGTTTTGAGGAAGGTGAAGGGTGCTGGTTATTGTCTTAAAAGTTTTTGTTTTTTTGCACACAAACAGCCCCTCCACTTTGATTATGTTTTAAATAGTTTTAAAACATTGTATTCCTTTGTGTTTATGTTTAGTAAAAAAACAGTTTTAGTCCCTTGTTAAAACTTATAAACTTTGTAAATCTTTTTTTATAACTTTTATTTATTACTTTTATAACTTTTTTTATCAAAAATAATTTAAAAATAAAAAATAAAAAAGGTTGTGAGTGATGGAATTCCATCACTAGTGATGACCACCGCGACTAAAAAATACTTTTAAGTGATAGAATAGTGGTTGCTGACATGGCGGAACATGATTGGATGTTTGTGAGTGATGGAATTTCATCACTTGTGACCACCCCCACTCTCCTAAGCGGCTTCAAGATGATCCCATATACCAAGGATATGCAATCGGGTTGGGTGTTTTCATATGTATAACAACCCTCCAAAATATTTTTCTAACACCCCTAAAATATTTAAAATGCCCCTATATGTCTTAAAATACACCCTGTATACGAAAACTGAGCCCAAGTTACCTTATATAATTAAAATAAAAATAAAAACAATTTTTAATGGTTCTTGGCGAGGCGCGAAGCCCTCAGCCAACTTAGTCGTGGGCCGTGACAGCTAGTCCCCAGGGCGATACCCTGAGCTGCCACGTGGCAGCGACGTGTTGGAGCTAGGGTTTGAGTCGGACAAGCTAGGGCCTACCCAAGCTAGCCTCGCGGGCCGCAAAGGACCCTTGTGTGGTCTACGCGGAGCGCGAAAGATGGCTGATCAGGCCCTATAAATAGATGGATTCGGCTGCTCAGTTGAACTCGCACCACACAAACTTTCTCTCTCAATATTCTGAATAGCAATTATAATAGCGGGCATTATACCCCCTAAATAACGAAGTTATGCCTCGTTGTAAGTATCATAACCCCCGGTTACGTATTAGATACGCTGCCCGATTGATCCAGGGTTCCGTAACGGCTGTCGTGGTTCTGCCCGACGTAGTCGTTGGAATGTCGTCTCGGGGAGGGTATTACTAATGTAAATATTGGGTTATTATACTAACACGTGTGCATTTGTGTAAATTATAGATAATCACCAGGAAATCCTTAAGGAAAACCCTAAGACAGCAATGTGAGTAATCATCTTTTTACAAATTGTTTATACAAAACCTCACTTAATTAATAATACATTAAACCGTGATTAAGTATTTGTATTCTATTATTATCGTCGGTATGTTGGGGTTTTGTATACAAAATTTGTTACTACATTGTGAGTAGTAACATGACCACAAGTCGGGTTGACAGTACCGTGGGTGGTAATTAAAGTAGATGGAAACAAATGTAATTGCGTGACCGCCCTCAATACTGTACAATGGTTTTTATAAGTCTTGATTAAACTGGGATTCACTCACCAGTATTTTCCACTGACAAAATGTTTTTAAACGCGTTTCAGGTAACAAAATGTGAAAGCCAAATAGAAGCCAGCTGGACAGCACTGAAGGCTTGGAAAAGTGGCTATAAAGTTACCTAAAATAAAGAGATGTTTTATTTAAATAAAATAGGGTTTATCCCTATGAAAATGTGTATACTTGAAACTTGGAATTTTCCCATATGTTTAATATTATAAAAGCGTGGTATTTTACTCTGATAAAATATTTCCTAACTACGATCCTGATGAAATTTCCCCTGCCAAAATGATAAACACCGATACCACCGAAACTGGCCGCGGCCGCCCGTTCCCGATTAGTTGGGGGATGGGGGTTGCGACAGAAAGTGGTATCAGAGCTAAGCCACTGATTCAGCCACAGAAGTGTTCTGCTGACACCAAAATATTATACGTTAGGAAATGAATTATGGAAATACGTGCATATATGCATTTTATTGTTGTGTGTTATTTGACTATTTGTTAGTTTACAGTATGAGCGACCAAGGACCTCCCGAAGCCTATCGTCAGTTGTCCAGCTCACCTAGGAGCGAAGGCACCTCTTCATAGCCTGCACTCTCAGGGTATTCTGCTGACAATGAAGATGGGATATTCGTGTTTAAGGTACAGTCTGAAGAGCCATTCCCTCATAAAAAGAGAGGATGGTTCAGTAGAGGAGCGCATGAACGTAGGAAAAGAATGAAAAAGTTACAACAGCAACGTGCTTTAGCAGCCGTTAAAAGAGAAACAGATGCTCACACTCAGGATATGCTCAATAGGAGTTTAGCAAATTTCCATATCCTAGCAACCACAGCTGCCGACCCTAATCTTGAGCAACTCATAGCACCTCAGCCCTTACCACTATTTCCCGCACAGCCGATGGATATTCAAAATAACCCAGAAAATCAAATCCCAATACCTGATTTCAACCCAGCTGAGTGATCGATGTCGTAAGGTCGGTCAAAAATATAATTAAAAACTGTCCTATTCACCTTTTACTAGTAAAGGGCAAGTAGGGTGTCGAATCCACGGGGAATCAGTGGAAAGTATGAAAGTTCGTTGCTTTAACTATTATCTATTTCTAAACTAATTGCTTTTTGCAGTTTTTGAGATTAATTATGAAAACAAATGTAAATTATGGTTGTTAACAATTATGAGAAAAGGACCAATCTCCCGGGTTTTCAGGTTATGCAGAAAATCAGGTTACTTAGTTACTACCAGTTGGAAATCACATAGACATGATTTGTAAAACTTGTTTTGATAAATAATTAACGGACAATATATTTGATTGCAATGATCCACGATCGAAACCGAAGGATTGATGCAAATGAATAGTAATCCAGTTAATCACCAATTTTAGATTTCATAAACATAATCAAGTTCAATGATTAAAGGTTTAAAACAATGACATCCTAGAATTTAATCCCGGTTGTTGATGAACAAACCAAATAATTGATGAACTCAAATGATTACGATAATCTAATAATGTTTAATCGAACAAGAACAATAAAAACGACTAACCGAATGATTAATCAGTTCCTAATCCAAAGGTCGTAACAATAAGTAAACCAAAAGTTTCACGCATAAAACCTATTCCCGGAGACGGTCACGGGAAACCTAGCCGCTCATGACGTTCGAACAATCTTCCGAAGCTTGGTAGAAGGATGAAGTCATAATCGATTCCGTAGTTGATGGTGGATGTGCGGATGATTAATGGGTGATGATCTCGTTCCAGAGTTTTTAGAGCCCCCCCTTCTATAATGCGGCTGCCCAATATATTTCTTGGATAATGAATAAATGTTGGGCCGATTAGAGAGCCCAACTAATACACATCCTAGCCGTCCAAAAAAATAATTCACGTGCACCCCTTGTTTCCCGCCTGAAACCGTAAGTCACATGCAACAAAACGTAAACCTCATATGCACTTCACTGTTTCTTTTATTATGCATGCCAAACATTCAGTCAAGTCTCCAAATTTTCGTTAATGATGATGTTTGCTGACTTGTGTTCACATGAATCCCAAAAGAAGTCAACCGCCACTTCTTTATTGAGATGTGATGTTGATTGACTACATATATGTCCCTCACATGCATTAATTAATGTATGTTGTGAATTCAAACAAGTCCCTCCAAAGTCTACGCAGCATGTGATACCAGTCCCTATGTATGCTTTTTTTTTTTTTTTTTAACGGTAACTTTCATTAAAACAACACCAAAACACAGGCCACCCACAACCGGGCAGACCGAAACCAAAAAACAATTACATATATACAAATTTACTCCAATCCTCCCAAGAAATATCTTTGTATCTCGACCTCTTAGAAAACCAAAGATAACCCACCGCTTTCACTTGGCTGATGATGTGACCAGCCTTAACCTCTTTATTAGAAAACCTCGCTTCATTCCTTCCTTTCCAGATGCTCCAACAAGCGATGATGATGATACCTTTGAAGGCCTCTTTAGCCCAGCCCGAAAGCCCCGAGAAGCTGTGCCATTCCAGCAAGTCTCTAAAAGAAAAAACTAGAAAGTTGGGAACCTTACACCAAGCACAAATACCACCCCAAACTCTAGCCGCTACCGGACATGAGGTAAAAAGATGGTCAACCGACTCGTTATCATGATTACACAGAGAACACAAAACATCCTCAACCTGAATATTTCTATGCCTGAGCGCCAACGCAGACGGAATCTTACCCATCTCTGCACGCCAAGCAAAGATATTACATTTTAGCGGGACCCAGTTACACCAATGCATCACAAATCTGTTGCTAAAATCCGCCCCAAAAATCAGCAATTTCCTCACATTAGATACCGAAAAAACCCCTTTCGGGTCCGCTCTCCAGACCCATTTGTCTAAACCAGATTTAAACTCCGCCCCTTGGATAAGCAAAACCAACAACTGCAGCTCCGCCACCTCAACCGACGATGAAGGAGCATGCCGCCAATTCCACGAAGGCTGTCGGACATGCCCATCACCGGTGACACGATCACGAACTTTGCACTTTTTCACAGCCTCTAAAGCAAAAAGAGCTGGGAACTTTAATCTCAACGGATCATCGGTCAGCCAAGGATCCAACCAAAATGAAACCTCGGAACCGTCTCCCACGATACCTTTGAAGCAGTTACGCAAAGGCGATCCATTAATCCTTGTTTTAGCAAATAGTTTAGCAATATTGCACCAAACACCACCCAAAGCCGCCTTGAAAGGGATACACTCCCATGACTTACGACTAGAATGCAGCGCCGCTATCACTTTCCTCCAAAGATTCACGGGTTCGGACTTGAATCTCCAGCCCCATTTAGCTAAAAGCGCAACATTTATGTCCCCGAGCTTACTTAAACCCAAACCACCGCAAGATTTAGGCGAAGCCGCCCGATTCCAATCAACCCAATGCATTTTTTTATTGTCACTTGAGCCACCCCACAGAAATCTTTTTATGATAACTTCCAAATCATGAATAACCTTTATAGGAGCTTTATAAATAGAGAAGTAATAGTTCGGCAAACTTTCTAGAACGGACTTTATAACCGTCACTCTACCCCCAATAGAAAGGAGAGAAGACTTCCAAGCCGCTAAACGTCTTTCAAAAATATCAAAAACCGGTTTCCAATTGTTGATACGGTTCATATTAGCTCCGACCGTAATACCAAGATACAAAAACGGAGGAGAATCCGGTTTGCATCCAACTAAATTTGCCATAACTTCAACCTCTCCTCTAGTAACCCCAATTCCAAAAAGATTCGATTTCGCAAGATTAATTTTTAATCCGGAGCATATATGGAACACACGGAGAATTCTAACCACATTTAAAACCTCATCTTGCGACCATTCACCAATGATTATAGCGTCATCCGCGTAAAATAGGTGAGATAAAGACGGACCGTCTTCAGGTAACCGGATGCCGTTAACGACCCCGGCTCTTCTAGCTTTCACCAACATAAAGGAGAGGGCCTCCATGACAATTAGAAAAATAAAAGGAGAGAGAGGATCTCCTTGTCTCATGCCTTTGCCACATTTAAACTCGAAAGTAGGAGATCCATTCACCAACACGGAGGACCTAGCTGATTTGAGAATACCAAAAACCCAATTACACCATCGGGGAGGAAATCCCATTTGAGATAATATAGAAACTACAAAGTTCCAGTTTACGTTGTCGTAAGCTTTCTCAAAGTCTATCTTCAAGATAAACGCTTTGGACTTTTTCTTCTTAATCCAAGATAAGACTTCATTAACGATAAGGGGGCCGTCTAAGATGAATTTACCTTCCAAGAAAGCTGATTGGGAGTCCGAGATAACTTCCTTCAATACCGGTCTCATTCTGTTTGCCAGGACTTTGGAAACAACTTTGTTGATCACACCGACCAGATTGATAGGTCTAAAATTAGCTAACGAAACCGGGTCTTTAACTTTGGGTACCAAGCTAATGAAAGACGAACTACAACCAACGTTAATCAGACCGTCCCCATAAAAACTTTCGAACAACTTCAGAAAATCCTCTTCGAATAAGTTCCAAAATTTCTTAATAAATTTAAAATTGATCCCATCTGGGCCCGGAGCCCTCTCATCTCCACAACCGAAAGCCGCGAATTTTATTTCTTCCTTATTGAACGGAGCTACTAAAACCTCCCTTAACTGAGCCGGCAGCGAACGAATATTCTCACACACAATAGTCGGCCGAATATTAGCATCCTCAACAAATCTATTGCGAAAGAACATGAAGATCTCCTTTTTATAAGCGTCGGCTTGGTACACCACTCCCCGTCAATCACCAACCCGGGGATGAAGTTAGAAGCTTTCCTTTTGTTGATCAAGGCATGAAAAAATTTTGAATTTTCGTCCCCATCAACAGCCCACTTGACTCTTGATCGCTGTCTAAGATCGAGGTTTTTTCTATCTTCTATCTCCTTTAATAACTTTTTACTTTCCGAGAGGACCCACTCCTCTTCTTCAGAAAGATCTCTGACTTCAAGCTCTTCTTCCAGCTTTTCTAACTCGAGACGAGCCTGGGACTCACTATCCTTTTCTTTGGCCAATAAATCATCCCTCCAAACCTTTAGTCTCTGTCTAATACGAGCAAATTTTTTAGAGATAGCGATATCCGGCGGATCGACCGGGTCCCCACCGGAGACCGCCTCAACCACAGCCGCCTCAAAACCCGGCCTTCCGATCCAAGAACTAAAGATACGGAAAGGACGGGGGCCATAATTAGAGTCTACCACCCCCAAGGTCAAAGGACAATGATCAGAGAAAGAGTTAGGGTGTGCCCGAAGACAAGCCAGAGGCCATTTATTAAAAAAATCCGCATTCACCAAAACTCTATCTAGCTTACTGAGCTTCTTGCCGTTGTCACGAGAGCACGTAAATCTCCGACCCTGCATATTATACTCCAGCAACCCACATCTGAAAATGAAATCATTAAAGTTCCGGGCACATACCGGTTTGAATCTCGAGTTCCTTCTTTCTTCGACTTGCCGAACCGCGTTAAAATCACCTAGCAACACAACCAATCCAACCGCAGAGTTGATATGATTGAAAATGGAGTCCCATAACAAAGCTTTAGCCGAAGTACTCTGAGGAGCGTAAACATTAACAATGTTCAGAACTTCCCCACTGCCTACAAGCTGCCCTTTCAGCAACAGAAAGTACCTATCCTTCACCGAACTGGCCATTTTGAAAATCTTGGGATCCCAAATACAGGCCATGCCACCCGAATTCCCAGTTGCGTCCACATACTCACAACAAAAGCTCCCGTTACCCCAAAAACCGGCCAACTGCCTCTCCGATAAATTTGAAACCAACGTTTCCTGCAGAGCGATAAAACCGACCCCATTCTTGATTTTTAAATCCCTCACCCAACTAGCTTTAACACCCCCATTCACCCCTCTGATATTAAGCGACAACAAATTCATTTGAGAACCGCATTATTACCTTCAATAATAGTGTTCCTAACCAGCTCGTTGAAATTCCGAAGCTGAACTCCCACTACGTCACCCATCTCTAGAGTCGCTGCCATTTCTTTGTCGATATCCTGCATTCTCGAGGAACCTGGATCAGGGGGTAAAACCGGCTCCTCCCTCAATTCTGAAACGGCGGCCTCAAGTCTATCCTCAGCATACAACACCTGAGCGTTCGTAACCTCCATCGTCCCAGCTTCCAAAGTCTCCTGGGGATCCCCTGAAATAGAGTCGACACCAGCAGAAGAGACCCAGTTGTAATTAGGGTCAAAGTCTTTATTCAGGTCGAACCTATCTTCTAGAACCACCCTTGATCTTTTTTTCGGTCTGGGGTCATCAGGTGGGCTGCCACCTCCTCTCCGATCCACAGCTTTTTTGGGTTTCAAAATAGAAGGTTTCTTAAGCCTGGGCCTAGAGTTATTATCCTGGGCTCCAAAGAAGACAACGTTCTGAGGCCCATTCACACTATTAAGCCCAATCCCAAAAAGGGGATCAGGGGGAGGAGAGGAGACCATGTCATTGGGGTCCCCATCCATAGCAACATTGAGACATGGCCCCACCGAATCATTACTGTCAACATGCCTTTTAGTTTCCCCATACTTAGGAGAACCATCCACCTTGGCCAGCCCGCCGCCGCCTTCCTTGTCAGACTGCATGGGCACATGCACCGGGCTAACTATCTCCTGTTCAGCAGCCGGAGGCCCCTCAAATTCCGATGAGAACTCCGACATCGAAGCCTCCGACGAGGTCGATTCTACCGACGAGGAGTCCACCTCGCCCTCCGACCTGATACAGTCAGGAATCCACTCTTCCGTTTCCTCAACAATCCAGACTTTGAAGCGTTTGTTTAACCACACCAAACTTATCTCATCCGAGATGATCTTGCCGTCACCGACCAGAACGCCAATACGGTTGACCGAAAGATTAACATCCTCAGAACTCAGACCTGATGCATACAACACTTTACCAAATCTTTGGCCGATTAATCTGAACACCTCCTCGTCAACAAGAGAAGCCGGAACCCCGGACACCTTGAGCCAGGCGATTCTATCAAAAGGAAGAGACTGACCTTGCCATATGTCCAGTTGACTAAACCATTTGTTCCATAGACCATGATTGCAGGCAAAATCTCCCGCGTCCTTTTGTTCCAAGAAACTGATCAACACTGAGAGACCACCCAGATAATGGATAGAGACGAAACACACCTTAGATTTGGCCAAAAGATTCCTTAGGGAAACTAAGCAATCCAGACTAACCAAAGCTCCCACCACCGATCTCCCTACCAGATCCTTCAAGGCACACGTAGTCCCCGGAATGACTATGGACCTCTCCTGATCAGGCCTAATCCCAGGCCCTTTGAATAGATCCGCATACGAACATCCTCCCTGTTGTCTGAAGTTACTTACTTCTGGGCCAGAACTAACAGGTTGATACACTCTGCCTTTATGAACGTTTTCTACCTTCTTCTTCGGCTGGACATCATTAGCCAATAGCCCAGCATTTTCCACGGCAAACCTTGCTATATTAACTTTGAGGATAAACCTCCCCATCTTCACCCCATTCATCTTATATTCTAACTCTTTCGCATCCTTCACATCCTTAAAGGAAACGAAACCGAACCTGTTTCCTTCTCTGTTATATTTCCTGGCAATATACGTACCGACGACATTCCCGTAGAAACCTAAGAACTCCGACACCTCCCATGGAGTACACCCGAAAGGCAAGTTCGAAACGAAATACTTAGTCACATTCCTTTCTTCCATCTTTACCTTATAGGATCCTTTTCGATTCCGGCGGTCTGGAACCTCCCTCCACTCTTCTTCCTCCCCTTCTCTCCCTGCCATACAACCAGAAGAGAACTAACCTGCCCCACACGGCGAATGGAATAAGGCAAAATCCGGATAGAGCAAGAGTTTAATCAAGACTGCAACCAATATGCAAATCGATAGAACTCCGGGATCTATTCAGATTATTGCCGTCATCGTCGAGCACGCATGACGGTGGCTAGGGTTCAGCAGAGAGAAAAATTATGATCAACTTTAGTTGTCCCTATGTATGCTTGATGATAGATCATGATGATAATGTTGTTAAACTAATAATCCTCCCATGTTTTTTTTTCTTTCTTTGCCGTCAACTGATGATGATAAAGATGTGATTTTTTTTTTGTTTTCTTTGTAAACCATAAGCTACGAATTATTCCGTGAGCCACATATATCAAATCTCCTGTTACTTTTTGTTGAGGCTTATAAGAAACCGTAAGTTCCATTTGCATTCCGTAAGCCCCATCTGCTACTTGTTGTTGATCTTTGTGAACATTGGACAACAACCGTAACCTACGGTTACACCACCGTAAGCCACGGCGCAGATTCAAGCTCCCAATTCCTTCATATTTTGACTTTCGAATAGTGACAAATAAGCCCCTCGTCTCTAACCTTTCATAAAGCTCGACATCACACTATGTTTCACTTTCCGATAACGACAGAAAGATCCCTTAACTTCAATGTTTCGTATTTCTTTCGTTTCCATGTAGTTATTCGATCCGAAACATTCCCGAATGCTTCCATTGGCCGCATTCATTAACATCACATGTTCCGCTTCATCGTTAAACTCTGTAACTTCACCGAATTCACTTGTTTTGCCTGCAAACGTACAATCACTCGCAATAAGCTAATTCCAGGCATATAATCATATAAAACAAGCTAAACCACATAAGATAAACACTTAAACATCCATGTTTTACACTCTCCATCACATCCCCACACTTACCTTTGATTGTCCTCAAGCAAACCGATACAGAATTACTCACCATCGTATAAATACCTCTAAACCCCTTAACCGATGCAACAATTTAAATCCCAAGTCATACCCGTTCCATAGACTGACACAATCAAGATTCACAGTCCGACAAACAATTGATGCAATTTATAAAACTTAAGACTTGTTTATTCAAAACTAACATGCTTAGGATTAGAACACATGCTACACGCCCCTCACAATCAACTCTCCTCTCAGTTTAAAAATATGAACTAGCGTGTAATGTGCTAGTATGTGTAACACTCAAAACCAAACATGAAATCCTGTAATCATATGCTTGAATGACAATCACACCTCCATTGTATCATATAACACGGCACGCATCAAAAGGACTTTCGGTTTTGGGCTTAAGCTGAGGTAGGAAATTTTTGGCTTATATTTATATTTTTATATGGCGAACAAACAAACAACCAAACCGTGACAACTTATTTGCAAACATAAGAAACTTTTGGGTTGGTTTCTACCCAAAACAATAAACAATCTTCACAAAACTTTCTTTTTGTTCTTTTCTTTTTCTATAATTTTTTTTTGTTTTCTCTCTTTTTTTTCAATTATTCATACTTTGTCGTTCACGGTCGTATCAAACAATTCACACTAGGTGGACAAACGAAAGGGTAAATAGGCTCAACAGGGCTACTAAGGGTGATAACTAAGTAAACATGAAACAAACACAACTGGTGTAAGGTATATCCTAATGCCTTTATCATTCACGTGCACATATCAAACCACAGTCTCAGCATGCATCAAATCATACAAGTTCTAACACAGAATAACACGCGGCCTGCTCTCAACAAATGAAGTCATAATGTAAATCATTCTATAGGCTCAAAATTCTCACCAAGAAAGGGTAAAAAGGCTGCCGAAAAGTAGCATATGCAATCTAAAGCATGTTACCCCTAAATAGACATCTCTTTTCAATTCTTTTATCATAAAAACACCTGTCGGACCTACTCTCACGAAACTTAAAGGAACGACGATGACAAGGGCCTACATTAGTTTACTACCGGCAAGGAACCCATTAGTGATTGAAACATTCGGTTTTCATATCCATTTAGTTCACTTAAGCCGATGAAATTCTTTAAAATTTTAAAAAAATTTCAATTTTTTCGCTTTTCATCATTTTCAATCACTCTCAACCTCTTTCAAACTCTTGTCCCAAACCTTTCCCTTCCCGGGTTTCCATATCCCCACACTTGGGTGACATTGTCCCCAATGTATAGTACTTTTTAAACAAAACCCGGGAATACCAACTAACAAACCTCATGAGCGACCAATTCCTAACACAAATAACTTAACGCCTTCCCTAACACATAAAGTTTACACCACCAAAAACACGAATAAAAATGCAATAATAAAAGTGGAACAGGCTCCCCTGGTTTAAAGTGTAGAATCCTCATGCGTCATGTTCCACCACAACCGTATAGCATTTCATTCGCGGTCGTGTCCACAAGTACTCATGTCAATCTCTACAATTAGTGTTCAGATCATCCCCGTCCAAATGGAGATTGAGTATGGACAGTTTTGACTGAACTCTAATCCGTGCATTGTCCGCCACTGCAACTAGAACGTATTGGGATTTCACCCAACATCCCCACTGTCACGACCCCATCCCCGGTTTAACCCGGTCAGGAGCCACGGGACAGGAACCCGTGGTATCTATGATGCAACAACGGAAGATTTTATAACAGGATCTTTTAAACTCGAAAATGCCCAATTATTTTATTCCATAAATCGGGATAAACCCCGTACTTTACAATAGAGGAATTTTACTAGGAAATTCCCTGATTTATTAAAACATGTTTATTTATTTTAACTGAGCCACCTCTTCAAGCTGGTTAGTGCTCCGTAGCACGTTTTCCTTGATTTACAGCAGGTCGCCTGAAACATGTTTTAAAAAATATTTTTGTCAGCGGGGAAATACTGGTGAATCATTCATTTTGACAAAATGACACGTAGTTATAATTTACAGCATAAGAGCAATTACAATGGCTTCTATCTTATTTCTATCTGGCGCCTTGTCACCCGTGTGACGATGGTCATACCACTATTGGGTCCCACCCCAAGTAGTGACGTTTATCACTGTTAGGATTTATTAGCCTAACTCGTGAGAAATTAGTAATGTGCACAATACCCCACTAGCCAGTGATTAAGATAACTATGACTTAATCCCTATAATTATAACATTTGAAAATGGAGTATTGTAAAATATTTTTGATAAAAGAGAATGACTCACATTGCAGATTTATAGGGCAGAGTTTAGCTTACTGATTAGCCTTGTGACCTAATTTAAACAACATGCACATGAACTAGGTCAGTAACTAATACAACATTTACGATAACTCACGAGATTAAACCTTCACAACGAATGACAAAGTGCGATACTTAAACATCCATCGAATTCACGACGAATGACAAAGCATAACCCTAATATGGGCAGCACTTAAACATCCATTGGATAGTTTCAATCGATCGGACATTGAATCGTAGCAGCGATCGAGTTAATACCCTGTATCGTAGCAGCACCCCACTAATTGAGATTGTAATTTCGACTTCAGAGCAGTAGAAGTTCGTTTTTATGAAAAGTTTTCGACACCAAGTGATAGCTCCTGATCCAAGCTATTTATAGCTGGAATTTGAGGTTCACGCGGCCCGCGTGAGCCTCGTCTTGTTCTTTACGCGGCCCGTGAGGGCAGGCTAAATGTAGATTAGGGCTACGTTGTCATCAGTAGACTTGCCACGCGTGTGACACGTGGATCCGGATGCTTATCTGGTCAAACCTAGGGTTGACGTGGCCCGCGTGAGCATATGCCCATTCCTTACGCGGCCCGCCTGAATACCATAAATCTTGTTTTTCTTGATTTTTATACATGGTATGGTTTCAGGGGTCCAGGTTTTCACTTATGGGTCGGTTTTAGGATATTTTTGAGAGTCCTTACATACTCCCCACCTTATTTAGAATTTCGTCCTCGAGATTTACTGAAATAAGTGAGGATACTTTCGCTTCATTTCCGATTCTATCTCCCAAGTGTATTCGGGTCCTCTCTTTGAATCCCACTTGACTTTAACTAGTACCAATCGCTTGTGCTTAAGAAACTTGATCTTTCTGTCTTCTATTTGAAGCGGTTTCTCTACGAATTTTAACTTTTCGTTTACCTCTATGTCCTGAAGAGGTACTACCAATGGTTCGTCTGATAAACACTTTTTGAGGTTGGATACATGAAATACATCATGTACTCCAGCTAGTTCTTCTGGTAGTTGTAAGCGATAGGCAACTGGTCCTATACGTTGGATTACTGAAAATGGTCCTACGTATCTTGGACTTAGCTTTCCTTTCTTACCGAATCGAACTACTCCTTTCCAAGGAGAAATTTTCAAGAGTACCTTGTCTCCAATTTGGAACTCTAGTGGTTTGCGTCGATTGTCGGCATAGCTCCTTTGACGATCTCGAGCAGTTTTCAGTCTTTCCTTGATTTTAGTAATCTTGTCGGTGGTTTCTTGTACGATTTCAGGACCTGATAATTGACTTTCTCCTATTTCTGCCCAACAAATAGGAGTTCTGCATTTTCGTCCATACAGTGCTTCGAATGGGGCAGCTTCGATGCTTGCATGATAACTATTGTTATAGGAGAATTCGATCAAGGGTAAGTGATCATCCCAGTTTCCACCAAAATCTATTACACATGCTCGGAGCATGTCTTCCAGGGTTTGTATCGTCCTTTCACTTTGTCCATCTGTTTGTGGATGATATGTCGTGCTTAAATTTAATCGGGTTCCCATTGCTCCTTGGAAACTTTTCCAGAAATGGGAAGTGAAACGACTATCTCTATCCGAAACAATGGAGAGTGGAACTCCATGTAAGGATACTACTTCGTCTACATACAACTTGGCTAACCTTTCCATGCTAAAGGTTTCTTTCATAGGTAGAAAATGAGCTGATTTGGTTAATCGATCCACAATTACCCAAATCGCATCATTACCTTTTCTGGTTTTGGGTAGCTTAGTAACAAAGTCCATTATTATGAGCTCCCATTTCCATACAGGCATTTCTAATTGCTGAAGTAGACCTGAAGGTTTCTGGTGTTCTGCCTTAACTTGTGAACAAGTAAGACACTTAGAAACATATCTAGCTATGTCCTTTTTCATACCTATCCACCAGAAATTTTTCCTTAAATCTTGATACATTTTATAGTTACCAGGATGCATGGTATACCTAGATTTATGAGCTTCTTCTAAAATCTTATTTCTTAATTCTTCTTGTTTAGGTACCCAAATTATTTTCTTATGGAATCTCCAAATTCCATCACCTCCTTGCTTTAATTCCTTTATCCGTCCTTTCATTCCTTCAGCATCATCTTTGATTGCTGTTTCCTGAACCTTCTTCAGTTGTTCCATTAAATCTAATTGTAGATTTAATCTAAGAGCACGGATTCGTCGTTGTTTCTCATGATATTTACGACTTAAGGCATCTGCAACTACGTTTGCTTTTCCTTCATGATATTGGATATCACAGTCGTAGTCACTTAGGATTTCCATCCATCTCCTTTGCCTCATGTTCAATTCTTTTTGCCCAAATATGTACCTTAAACTTTTATGATCCGTATAGACAGTAAACTTACTTCCATACAGATAATGTCTCCAAATCTTAAGAGCAAAAATTATGGCTCCTAATTCTAAGTCATGAGTCGTATAGTTTTCCTCGTGCTTTTTCAATTGCCTTGAAGCATACGCAATTACCTTCTTGTGTTGCATTAGCACACATCCAAATCCTAGTTTTGAAGCATCACAGTATACTTCAAAATCTTCAGTCCCTTTTGGCAAAGCTAGGATTGGGGCATTTGTTAACTTTTGCTTTAATACCTTAAACGCCTCTTCTTGCCTAGGTCCCCATTCAAACTTAACTGCTTTACAGGTTAGCTTAGTTAATGGCACTGCTATTTTAGAAAAATCCTTAATAAAGCGCCTATAGTATCCTGCTAATCCTAAAAAGATTCTAATTTCCATAGCTGATTGTGGAACTTTCCATTTGGTAATTGCTTCTATCTTAGCAGGATCTACGTGAATGCCTTCGTGATTTACCATGTGTCCTAAAAATTGCACTTCATGTAGCCAAAATTCACACTTAGAGAATTTGGCGTAGAGCTTTTCCTTTCTTAACAAAGTTAAGAGTGCATGCAAGTGCTGACAGTGTTCCTCCTGGCTTTTAGAATAAATAAGTATATCGTCAATAAAGACAATTACAAATTTATCCAAATACGGTTTACAGATCCTATTCATCATGTCCATGAATGCTGCAGGTGCATTCGTTAGTCCGAAGGGCATGACTGTAAACTCGTAATGACCATACCTAGTTCTAAAAGCAGTTTTAGGTATGTCTTCCTCTTGTACCTTCAATTGATGGTATCCGGAGCGTAAGTCGATCTTAGAAAAATATCTAGCTCCTTGAAGTTGATCAAAGAGATCATCAATCCTAGGTAATGGGTATCGATTCTTAATTGTAACCTTATTCAATTCTCTATAATCAATACACATTCTCATTGACCCATCTTTCTTTTTCACAAACAACACTGGTGCTCCCCACGGGGATGAACTAGGTTGTATGAATCCCTTACCGAGCAATTCATCTAATTGTTTCTTTAATTCTAGCATTTCTGTGGGTACTAATAGGTAAGGTGCTTTGGCTATTGGTATAGTTCCAGGAACTAGATGAATCCTAAACTCTACTTCCCTGTCGGGTGGTAATCCCGGCAGTTCTGCTGGGAATACATCTGGGTATTCTGAGACTATTGGAATTTCCTTAAGTTCCTTTCCCTTTGTGGTAATGATTACTGAAATCATATACACCATTGCCTGCTTTCTTGAATAACTGGCCAATTTTATTGCTGAAATGAATTTCAGTGGCTTTCGTGGTTTATTTCCTGTAATCATAATTACTTCTCCTGTGGGTGCGCGAATTTCTATAGAGTTCTTATCACACAGGATTCGAGCATGGTTGGCTACTAACCAATCCATTCCTAACACTACATCGAATCCAGCTAAACTCAAGGGTAACAAAATTGCAGAAAATTTATGACCTAAGAGTTCTATCTTTCCTTCTTGCACAACCTTATCTATGTTAACAGAATTCTCATCTGCTGTTTCGACTGTAAAAATCTGCCTAAGGTTGGTTAAAGGTAAATTAAGGGCTTGACAAAATGAAGTATTTATAAAACTTTGGTTTGCACCAGAGTCAAACAATACTTTTGCATAGACGTTGTGGACTAGGAACGTACCAGCTATCACGTCATGAATTAATTCAGCTTCCTGCGTAGTCAGTTGGAAGGCTCTTACGTTCTTCTTTGTAGCTCCTTCTGCAGGTTTGGTTTTGTTGTCAGCTGGTTTAACTAATTTCGGGCAGTCTGGCCTGAAATGTCCAGCTTCTCCACAGTTGTAGAAAACTGTTGCTTTCTTCTTTCTGCAATCTTCTTCTTGATGCCCTGGGATTTTGCAGAAATTGCAATACCCTTTACATCTTCCAAAATGCTTTCTTTTACAGGAATTGCAAAATGGACCAGTGGAAGATTGCCCATTTCCCCTTTTCTTGAAGTTGCTACTATTACCCACACGGAGTCCTTGGGTAATCTTTTGGGCTACTTCCTGTTTTCGGCTTTCTTCTCTTGTGCGTACCAGCTCGTCTGTTAGGGTGTTAGCTAATTCTACCGCATCGTCAATAGTGCGAGGTCTCGCAGCTTTAACCATATTACGGATTTCGCCAATCAATCCCCAAATATAGCGGGAAATAAGCACCTGTTCTGGCGAAGCCAGCGTTGGTACTACTCTCGCATACTCGAAAAATGTTGAAGTATACCCACGACAATCTACACCTATCATTCGATGGTTCAGGAACTTATTTGCCATTTGTTCCTTTTCATATTCGGGACAGAATTTACTTTCCATTAGCTGTTTAAATTCTTCCCAACTCATGGCATAGGCCATATTTCTTCCTTTGGCTTGAAGTATCGTATTCCACCATTCTAGCGCCCCTTCTTTGAAAAGATGCGACGCATACATATGTAACACCTCGAAAATTCACGTCCTATAAAATGTTGACACGTGTCATATGTTTAAACGTGTGAAAGAATGTTATAGAAGGACTAAAGTTGACAGTCATGGAAAGTATGTGAATATACGGGTTCTAAATGTCAACAGTGAATAAATATATTGTACATTAACCCTACATAATGTTTATAGCATCAAACGAATAAATCATGGATCATGCGAAGCTAAAAGTGAGAGATTACAAACTACAGGGGTTAAATGTGTCAACATGTTTAAGTTATACCTCTGAGTGACCTTTTGACAAACCCGAAGCTTTGTAACTGTTAAGTATGCTCACTAGAATGCACGATATAAATTTCATAAAGTTTCGTTATCGTATGAGAAAGTTATGATCAAATTCGTATGCGAGGGGTTAAAGTGTTAACGTTGAAAGTTATGACTTTTCGGGTTAACCAGAAGTGTCCAGGGACTTAGTAAAGTGGGTACAAATCTTGAAGCCCTTATATGTCAGATTAGAGGGTTCAAATTGCAAGAAATAGGTCAGTTGACCTTTCGGAAGGGCCAAGAGGTGAGATGCAACATCTTGAAAACGTTTTGTCTGATCATAGGGTCCATGCGGGCCGCGTAAGACCTTAAGGTCTTTTACGCAGGCCACGTTAACCGCCCAGATACAGAAAGTATGAACAGCAGCCTGTAAACGCGCAGAACCGACCTTTAATCGATATTTTTGCATTGTGGGAGACCCCTAAACAGTCCTAGGCACTTAGGGACACATGTTGATGAGTTGTGGTCAGTGATAGACTTGCTTGTCAACAATTTGTGGTGAAAAATTCACTATAAAAGGGCCATGAGTTGCAACCATTGTTCTTCACACCTTCTCTTGCATTCCTGATCACTTCTGGAGCTCAAGTCTTCTCTCAAGTGATCACAAATCGTTCATAGGACTCTTATAAGTTGCTTAACCTTCTTTTATTGAGTTTAGCTTAGTTATTTAGCTAAAAGTCAAACCGTCGTAATTACGGTTTGACTTCGAGATTAATTAATAATGGCTCAGTAAAATCTCGAATCAAAAGTAGTTATAAGTTGGTAATTATATGGGTAATAAACCCTCAAAAGGGTTCCCCCTGATTCCCACTCTAACTAGGTCAAATGTCGGGTCAAACTTACTAATAAAAAGTCAACAGGATACTTAGTTTCTAATTTATGCATGATTGACAATGTAGAACACATACAACCTGTTTAATCATTAATATAACTTGGTAATTAGTGTAAGAACATGTCTAAACATGTTCAACCCGACAATTTCCTGTTTAGACCCGGTTCGGAACCGAAAGTCGCATAGTTTGACTTTTACTTTGACTTTCAGTTCTGACCCGTTATGGTATGTGTTAGAAATGCCTTAGAGCTTTATTTGGATCAGGTTACATGCTAGTATAACCCTCTGTGATTATACACCATGGTTCATTAGTTAACCGATTAATACGCATGATTCCGTGAATTGCTCATATGTTGACCATTATGCCCTTTTCACTTTAAAACATGATTTTTGGAAATGTAAAAGAGTAGAAACCTTACTTACTGATATTTAAACTTGCATACAAAATTTGACATCAGTTTGAGGTGTAAGTTAAGAGTTATGCTCGTTATCGTAAAATGAAAGCTTTATGTTAATGAAACGGCGTAATTAGCGTATAGCCTAGTTAAGCCTACTTTTTGGTATCAAACTTATTACCCACTGATGTAATATATTATTTTGGGATTTTTGAATATTTTTAATAAATTTTTGGCTGAGCATAACTCATAGTCGTAAGCTTAATCCGGTAATTGTCGGTTTTGCCCTTACGGGCCATAAAATGAATTTTACATATCTAAACGACTCCAAACCTTTATCTACTGATCACATATGATAAATAAATTATTTTAAGCCTCCTGGAATAATAAAAATATCAGCTTTATGTATCGAACCCGGAAATGGCTTTTAATCGCCTTTTTAAGCGTTTTTAACGCATGGTATGTATTAAAACTATTTTAAACATACTAAGGGTGATACCTACTGATATTTGAGGTAAATTATAACATTTTAATAGTAAGCAAAAGTTGTTAAACTCATACTTCAGTTTTGAGCTTTTTGGCTTATGTGAAATTACCAAAATGCCCCTACGGTGCATAGTTTGGTTATAATTGATAAATTTCACATATATACTTTAACCTACTGATATAACTTAGCAAATTGATTATCTTTGCTGATTACATCAGACCTGTAACTCAGGATATTACTTAAACTCTTTTATCACCTTATAAATGACCAAACTACCCCTACGGGGCATAGTTTGTGTTTAAATTCATTTCGGGCATAATAAATGATATCTTACTGATGTCACAACATATTTGGAGCATATTAACTTAGGAAACCTGTAAATGACTCTCATTATTACCCGTTACGCTTATTACGCGTTCGGTTCGGTTTATGTAACTAGTTTACATAAATTAGCCGAAACGGGTCAAACCTTATCGGTTTTATCTCAAAATCCAGAATGTGTATGAAATACCCATATTAAACAAGTCTCTGAACTTGTCGTGTCTAAATCACATTCTATCCGGTCTTCGCTTAATCGTGCGTACGAACCGTGTCTTTGAAACTAACCGGTCTAAGCTTAAGCTTAATTAAAGACCCGTTAGGATTCTAATAGGTTATTATAAACCTTCGTTCCAGATTAGGAGGACCAGTAAAAGCTACTTGCAATTTCCTTGTTGTGATTTATACTTTGCTCAGGTAAATACTTTTAACTTATTTTCCCTATACGGGCTTGGGTTACGGTATATAGAATACCGCTTGATCGGGCATCAAATCTTCCATCGTTGGGTGGTTAATTGAATAATTTGATCGGCTCGTTTAAACAGTCTTGTTACTTAAAGCCTTTGGGGGGTTAATGACCATGTCCCGGATATCCTTGGCATCATTTTACGAAATGGCCACGACTTAAGCGCGGGGTGTAGGCGTACACCCGTCAATGCACAAAAGAGTAATGTGGTGTGTCTATTGATCTTTAACCCGGACATGATCCGGGCTACTGAACGCACAAGAAACATGTAATTCGTTCACAAGATTATATATTTAAATAATTCTCCCAAGTTAAATAAAATGTTTATGCCACGTGCATCCAAATCAATTTTAATCATTTTCTAAAATGAGTCAGTTGATTGTATTTACCAGTGTAAACTGACGTATTTTCCCAAAAAGATTAAATGCAGGTCCTAAGCGTAATTGGCTGGGATTTCTCCTTAGCATCACTAGAAGTCTCGCAAGCTTAAGATGCCTAAAGTCTGTTGAACTATTATTTCCATTTTATTTTCGATCCGTCTGTGGATAAACAATCGACATTTGTGATACACGATATTACAATATTATAATCGGTTGAAATTATATCTTTCATTTGCTTCCGCTATGCATATTAAATATTGTGTTGTTTGACTATTATGTTGCCGACCACGTCACGATACTCCCCACCGGGCCCACCGGTGACACGTGGAAATCGGGGTGTGACAACATAACTTTATCTTCCTCAGCACATTTACTTATCATAAGTACTGCTTCAGTTTTCTCCAACCAACGCAGTGCTGCAGTCGCCCCTTCATTGCCTGCGAACTCAGCTGGTTTACAAGCAAGAAATTCTTTGTAAGTGCAACCCGGCATTGCAGCTTTCATTTTCTTAGGGATTGGGGCCTGCCGTGGATCATTATCGTTATTAGTATGATTGCCGCCTCCGTTTATGCTATTACTGAAGTTATCTTCTTGAGTACGTTTACTAGGAATAATTTGTTGAGGTTCAACAGGTTTCTGGGCAGCAGCAAGGATTTCTGGAATAGCATTGGCTATTCCTTGAGCAACGATATTCTCGATATCTTGCCTAGTCATAAATTGATCTTCCTGGTGTTGCTCAGATTGATTAACCTCGTTAATTGGTTCGTTATTAGCGTTTTCCATCTGATAATTTCGTATATAGAAATTATTAGCATAAAATAAATAATAGCAATATACAAACAATCACACAATTTCACAACACATGTATAGCCAAAATTATCGATTTCTCGATTCCCATTTTTGTATTTATTACAATATGCATCAGTACACACTGTTATCTTACAAAGTTTTATTTATAATTATTTTACAAGATTATATTTTATTACTATTATTATTATACAATCACAGTTTCACAAACCCACTATCCCTTGTCAGTTGACACTTTAGTAACGACGTTCACTCTCGTCGTACTTCCAGGAGATTTGTTCTCCTACTTCCCGAATCCTATTCTCTGCACCTATCAGCTCTTCGCCAAAATGGCGGAGTTCAGCTAAGTTTTCATTACTCATTGGTGGGTTTGGTATAGGTTCTGGGTCGAACTGAGGGAAAAAGGTATAAGGGTTATTAAGGAGGTTTTGAAACTGCCAGTTGTTCGTCCACCACTCGTCCATTCCCAGAGGTTGAGTGTGGATTAGAGGGTCTGGAATAGCTGGTTCTAAGTTTATTGGAAGTTGAGTTTCAGCAGGATAAGGGTAGAGGTTGGTGTTGATAGGCCTAATGATATCACAGCTTGCCAATGCATGATCCAATTCCTCCTGAAAAGGCAACTCTTCGACTTGCCTAGAACTTTTCCCAATTTCCATTTCTACTTGTCTAGATCCTTCCCCTATCTCAATTCCTTTTCCTTTATCTATGTGATTTTCTATTTTAGGAATCTTTCTAGTTACGGGTTTCTTCCTGCGCACACGCCTCCATCCTACAAATCTTCTCCTTTTCTTAAGTTTTGGTTTCTCTGGAGGTGGAGCTTGAAATTCCATAGGTTCCTCCACATCGGCTATGTAAACAGTAAAATCGTTGGAAACTTCTATTTTCACCGGATATAGATTGAGATTCTGAAGGGCTTCAGATAACTCATTCATGCTGTTTAGCATATATGAAAAATGCACACAAAAGGCTAAGTTAAAATTTTAAAAATTTCATAAATAAACATTCAAGTATTATTGCATACCGTGTGATTAATTTAATACAAAGAACTACTGAAATAAAACATACTAAGGCTTATTGTAAAAATTTTAGGTAACATTTTCCTTAGAGTTTCTAGCTTGTAGATGGTATGAGTGCTAGTATTGGTTTAAAATTTTGCATTTACTGCTACAGTGGCTAACATATAGAGATCAGCCCATTTTTCATCTAATTCATCTTCCCATGGGGGTTTATTGCCTATTTCCTGGGTTTTCTAATTCATCTTCCCATGGGGGTTTATTGCCAATTATGAGAAAAGGACAAATCTCCGGGTTTTCAGGTTATGTAGAAAATCAGGTTACTTAGTTACTACCAGTTGGAAATCACATAGACATGATTTGTAAAACTTGTTTTGATAAATAATTAACGGACAATATATTTGATTGCAATGATCCACAATCGAAACCGAAGGATTGATGCAAATGAATAGTAATCCAGTTAATCACCAATTTTAGATTTCATAAACATAATCAAGTTCAATGATTAAAGGTTTAAAACAATGACATCCTAGAATTTAATCCTGGTTGTTGATGAACAAACCAAATAATTGATGAACTCAAATGATTACGATAATCTAATAATGTTTTAATCGAACAAGAACAATAAAAACGACTAACCGAATGATTAATCAGTTCCTAATCCAAAGGTCGTAACAATAAGTAAACCAAAAGTTTCACGCATAAACCCTATTCCCGGAGACGGTCACGGGAAACCTAGCCTCTCATGACGTTCGAACAATCTTCCGAAGCTTGGTAGAAGGATGAAGTCATAATCGATTCCGTAGTTGATGGTGGATGTGCGGATGATTAATGGGTGATGATCTCGTTCCAGAGTTTTTAGAGCCCCCCCTTGTATAATGCGGCTGCCCAATATATTTCTTGGATAATGAATAAATGTTGGGCCGATTAGAGAGCCCAACTAATACACATCCTAGCCGTCCAAAAAAATAATTCACGTGCACCACCCCTTGTTTCCCGCCTGAAACCGTAAGTCACATGCAACAAAACGTAAACCTCATATGCACTTCACTGTTTCTTTTATTATGCATGCCAAACATTCAGTCAAGTCTCCAAATTTTCGTTAATGATGATGTTTGCTGACTTGTGTTCACATGAATCCCAAAAGAAGTCAACCGCCACTTCTTTATTGAGATGTGATGTTGATTGACTACATATATGTCCCTCACATATGCATTAATTAATGTATGTTGTGAATTTGTAAGGATCGGGTTCGCGACCTAAATGAGTCGGTTCAGAGGAATTCCATCAAATACAGGTGCGGAAAACAAGTATTTGACCTATAAACAGCTGAATCTTCACTTTAACACTGATTTGTATTGATATGAAAGCAATTACAATCAGTTCTCACACCGGCAGCACCTCGGTATGGAAATCACACAAAAACAACTTATGATTTCGCTTGACCTTGATCTCCTATATATAGAGATTGAGATTTCGCTTCAGCATGACTCAAGCGAAATCTTAACATGTTGATTTCGCTTGAGCTGCTTCAAGCGAAATCCTTTACATACACATTCATTCAAGCGAAATCTTGCTAACTCTCTCTCATTCTCTCGATTTACGTGCCCTGATCTATTCTAGCTAGTCTAAGACTCGATACAAGACGAAGTCGACAGATGTAGTGCACCAACAGACTCCCCCTCAGATGTTGACGAGTCGACTATCGAGTCACATCAATGCTGTGTCTTCACATCTTCATTCTTGATCAGTCTCCGGGCTTTTCTCTCTCTATCTTCTTCTCCAGAATCACCTGGCTCTATCAGACTCCCCCTCACGATTTGCTGGTATTCATTTGTTCTTCAGCAACATCTGCTTTAGGATCGATGCCTGACTCAAATGTTGTTTACAAGATCATTGCCTGGATCTCATCTAATTCTCTTGATCAGATCTCTTGATTCCTTAAGTTCATCAGCATCAGCAGCTAGCAAACTTTTAGATTCATACTCAGATTCTGACTTTCATAAGCTTTGAATGAATTAATCTGGCTCACCTGTAACAATCTTAACCCAGAAATAAATTTTCTAAATTTAACAATTTAAATGCACCAACAATCTGATATAATCAGATAATTCTCTCTCATATCAAAAACCAATGATGAACCAAATGTAGGTTTTAAAATAACAATTGTAAGAATTTTAACAAACCTTTTGACATTTTAAGATTCATTCCATTTCACAACCAAGTCATCATGTTTAGCACTTGAAATTTTGACAATCAGCTTTCCAATATCAGTTGTCGAAAATCTTTTTAATTTTTTCAAAATTTATGCTAAAACACACTAAAATCTTTTTGTAATTTTTGATTGTAAAGGAATGCAATAAAGAAATATTTACAAACAATATTTTTGTGAGTTTGTGCAAGAGGATCATATCAGTTTCTGAGACAGATCACTAACACCGTTAAGCTTCATTTCATATTAAGTTCTAAACAATTTACCTAGATTGTCAGTATGTTTGTCCATTTAAATTTTCACACAAAGTTCAACTGATCCGAGATACGTTGTTAATGTTTTAAGCAACTTAAACTTATCCGTGTGTCCCACTACTTGAATATACTCCCGTATCCAGATCCCAATATTCAGTCTTACAGGTGAGTATACCACAGATGATATCTGTCAGGGGAATAAATTATAGTACGAGGGCCGTGAGAGCTCAGGTCGATACTCCCGTATACGCAGAGATATGACGGCTTCGACTTTTTGGTGTGTCCCCTTTAGAGGATCTTTTGTTTCAACAGCCATGATTAGCATTTTTCAATGTTTCATCATTTTTAGCTGAGGGTGAGCTATATTTCAAGCAAATATAAAGTATTCTCCGGGGACTAGGCCATTGCTTCCGCAAAATCAGAAGTCCCGGGATAATACCCCAGATATCACTGAGCATAAAGACCTAGTATCTCAGAATAAGGGACCTTTCAAACAAGATTTCAGGGGTTACCTATATATCCAAGTTTGTATTAACCCACAAAACAAGCAAGTTTGAAATTTAGGTTTATATCTCGTCACAATCTACTAAATGTGCAAAAACCTACTGACATATCCGCAGTAAGATTGTTTATCACATTTTTCTAAACAATTCTTTAGCATGTTGTGACAGTCCACTGATGTACTATCATTTCCTCTTTTATGACACTAAAACTCATTTTGAATTTTATCATGTTTTTGTCTTTTTCAAAATTTCAAATGTTTTTGGATTTTCTAAAAATTTTCTACTCCCCCTAAAATGCAAACACATTTTAGGAAATTTGAAAACAAACTATACAGAAAACATGACAAACTGTACAATAAACTTGACAACTGATATCGAATCGCATCAAATCGCCATTCACTCGACATAAACAATCAGAACTCCCCCTATCACAAACCATTTTCTCATTTAGATTTCAAAACACTTAAGTTTGTTTTAATCAAAATGATTTTTCCGGAAAATGAATTTGTGTTGATAAAAACCATTTGTAAGTCTTATCATTTTAAGAACGGGGATATGGTTCATCATCTTGTTCGTCTCTTGACATATATAGTAAATCAAGTACAAATTAATGTCCCTGATTTACCATTTGCATTCAAGCAACCTCTAAATCAATTGTAAAAATAACTACTTGTAAAAACACACAATACCACTTGTAGGAATGTTACGTCTACATCACCATTTTACCAATCAGGATGCCGATTCCTGCTTCGCACTTACCAACCTGGAAGCTCCGGCGTAGTCATACAACCTGTAATCATCCAAACACTATCAAAAACTTTCAACCAAAAACTTCAAACATTAGAAAGATGCCGATTCCTGATCCACGATATAAACTTGGGATCTCCGGCATATCCTAAGATTTTAAGGAAAGCAAACTTCCACCCAAGTCTTATTTGACTTGGTGGCTTCCAATTCCTGAGCAGTAGGGTTGTAAGTTGCCTTTTTAGTTGCATAAAAATCTTTAACCCCCTTTACTTTCCCATCAAGCATTTTCTTAAAAATTTTCTTAACATTTTCATTAAATGTTTTTTCAATATCAAAATCTGAGATTTCTACTTTACCAACCATTTGTTTAATCTCTTCCACACTCAGTGATTTAATGTCAACATCATTCATCAAATCTTTGATCTCATCTTGTGACTCCTCTGATTTTGTGAAATCAGATTCATCGTCAGATTTTTCATCTGATTTTTTAACAATCCATTTTTTATTGTCTTTTGCACTCTTTTTATACAATCTTTTAGAATTTTCACCAACTTCATTCTTTGAATTTTCAAAAGTTTGGAAGTTTGTAGTTGGTGAATCATTCTTTTCAACCACTTTTTCTTTAAGTTTTTCGGATACTCCCTGTTTTTTGTTGACTTTGTTTGGACAATTATGAGCGATGTGTCCAACAACTTGGCATTGAAAACAAATTCTTGTGTCTTTTGGTTGAAAAACTCCAATTGGATGAAAAACTCCAGTTCCTGTTCTTTTTCTTTCAGCAAGGAACTCCTGATTTGATTTTCTCCAAAATAAGCTATTTGACTCCTCTTCATAGCTTTTTCCTGCAATATATGTCAATTTCGTTTTAAAATCTCTAACATATTTTTCATTTTTACGATTTTCAGATGGAGTAAAACCAAGACCTTTCTTTTTGTAACTACAATTTTGATTGGTTTTCTTTTGAAAACTAGAACCAGAATTATAATCCTTTTTTCCTTTTTTCTTGTTTAACCTTTGTTGAACTCTAGAAGTATATTTTTTAGGTTTTTCAGTAGATTTTAGATCCTTAATTTCAGAAAAATTAATTTCCGTCATTTTGAAAACCTTTTTGATCATGTCAAAACGAACACTTCTAATCGGAAACTCTTTGTCAGAGTATAATTTGTCCGAATCATTTAAAGTATATGCAACTTCAAATGTTTCATCATCCAAATTTGCCTTTGATAGCAAAAATTCTTTACTGTAAGACCGTTTTTCCGACAACTTTGAACTGTTGACTGACGAACTTGAACCCCCAGACTCAAACTTTGACTCAGACACCTCCTCAGTATCCAACACCTGATCGACCACCTTTTTGATTAACTCAGACTCATGATCAGTATCAGACGAGGTAAACGTGATATCAATGTTATCTGGTAAAACGTCAGTTGTCTCGGATTTTAACTTTATATTGACTGCTTTTTCGACTTGCTCCTCATTTGGTTTTCTAGGAGAATACCCTTCCCAGATAGGAGGCGGACACTTGTTGTATTTAACAGTCGATTTCTTACCAGTCTCATTCTTTGTCTTTTCATCCTGAAATGCTTCAAAACCTGCAACAGTAGGATAAACTCGATCAATGACGTAATCAGAACAAGAATAACTCAGTAATAATCTTCTGATCCTTTCATTCTCGATCTTTTCTTTCTCCAACTCTTGCTTTAGATTAGCATTTTCTTCGATGTAATGATTAATTGCCTTTTGCTTTGCCATCAACGTAGAATTCGTCATCGTTAAAGCCTTTTCTCTTTCAGAGTTTGTTGTTTGAAGACCTGTCACAGTTCTGTTCAACACGCTATACGATTCTTTCACATAGCTGATGTCAGATAGTAACTTTTCTATCAATCTTTCTCTATCAAACAGAATCACATCTTTTTCTTCACAACTCTTACAAATTTCCAAACATTTCTTGCAAGGCTTTTCAACTTCAACAATCTTCTCAACCTCGATTGTTTTTACCACTTCAATTACTTTTTCTACTCCAGTTACTTTCTCAGTTTCAATCACCTTTTCTTCATCCACACTTTTAACTTCTTCAGTTTAAACAACATTTTCAACCTTCTCATCTTGTTGTTGTTCTTTTGCAGCTTGTTTCTCCTTCAGTTTCTCCATGCGATCTGCAAAATAAAAATGAAAACTTTCAGGAGAAAGATGTTTTTTAGCAATATTAATATGTTTCTCTTCCTCATCATCACTGCTACTCTCAATCGGTGTTTGATCAAACTCTACAGATTTTTTAGACTCAGCATCTGAAATACCAGAATCAGATGGTGTTTGATCAAAAACAACTTCTTTTTCTGAAGTATCCTCATTTTGCACACTCTCATCTGTACTTAATGATTCAGAATCAGCACTTTCTGAACTTTCTTCAGATGTAATCGATTGATCTTTCACTGTTTCATCAATTGATCTCATCCAAGTAGCAAACAAATCTGGTTCTCTAACAATCTTTGCAATGAAAGCTTTGAAATCACCCTTTTCATCAACAAACATATCCCAGCTGAATCCTTCAGGTAGTTGTTCATCATTTTGGTCCACTAAACATGCTGTACTATTAGAAGAAATGTAGTTGCTCCAGTTGAAATCTACCAAACATCCTTTCTTTGAATCTTCAATCTTTCTACCATGAGCTGTCTGTAATTCTTGTGTCTGACCAACTTGCTGATAAATGGCTTTCCGGTAGTAGTCATCTTTTCCAAATGGATTCTGAGCACCACTAACTTCTCTGTTCTTGCACTCCCGCTTAAAATGACCTTTTTCCCTGCACCTGAAACAAGTAACTTTAGATTTATCAAAACCTAAAGTAGAAACACAAGCATCAAGAAAGTCATTTCTTCCGGTAATTGTCTTGAACTTTTCAGCACGTCTAAGAACACTTGCAAGACACCATTTGATATCCATTAGTTCCATCTCTTCTGCATCTATTTGGTCGTAATCCTCTTTGGTAAGTATAGGATTTCCAATTCGACCAGCCACTAAACCTTCATATGAGATAAGCACGGAACCAAGTAATGCCATATGATCTTTCGCAATGTCGTCAGAAAAACTTTGACCTTCTGGAAGATTTAGAGCTATGTTGCATTGAATCACACAACCATTTCCCATCTTTGTGCTTTGAGACTGAAAACTTTCTGATGAAGTCTTTGGATTGACACTTGGATAAGATGAGAATCCACTGCTGTTTTTGTTTGAGCTTTGATCAATCTTTTCAGTAGTATCTCCAACACTATATGCAGTCTGAATTTTTGGACTTCTCTCAATTTCTGAAGTTGGAACACCACCCTTGTAATACATCTTTACATCTTGTTGACCACTTGGATTATTCATCCTTGCAATCTTCTGCTGTTCCAAATCCTGACTTTCAATCTTTTCAATGAACTGAGAGATTGACAACCTATCATAAACTCCAGTATTCTTCAGTATCATCAAATAAGTTCCCCACTCTTTCTGAGGTAATGCATCAGCAAGTTTATCCACCCATTCCTCATTTTCTTTTGTGATGTTCATCATCGACATTGTTCGTACTAAGTGACAGTATCGTTCAATAAGTTTCTTCGTATCTTCTCCGGGCAAACTTGTGAACAAATCAAACTCTTTTTTAATCAATGCCTTCTTGCTTTTAATCATACTTGTACTGCCTTCAACCTTGATTTTTAAAGCATCCCATATTGATTGTGATGTTTTGTCATGTTGAAGTAGTATGAAGATGTCTTCTTTGATGGCCTGTTGAAGCAAACTGATCATCATCTTTTCAGCTCGGTATATTTCCCGTTCTTCCTTACTAAGATCTGAAAGCTGTTTTTCAGTCTGCATTTCAGTTCGTGGTAGAGCATACTTTGTCAGAATACATTCCCATGATCTTAGATGATTTGCTTGCACCCAGTTTTCGAATCTATCTTTCCATCCGTAGTATTCTTCAATTCCCATTAGCTTCGGGGGTTTCTGAGTCGTCCCCGTTTCGTTTTCTGAATTCATGTTCTGAGCAATGGAAGACGAACTAGACGATGTTGCAAACGCATTGTGAAACTCGTTATCCATGTTTTAATCACTTTCAAGCGAACTGGTTAAGTGAACAATCTTTGAAGCGAAATGATCAAGCTGATTGAAGCGAAATCCTTGAAGCGAAATGATTCAAGCGAAACTTTCTATATAACACTTTCTGAAGCGAAATCCTTGAAGCGAAACACTTCAAGCGAAACTTCCTGAAGAGAGAACCTTGAAGCGAAGACCTTGAAGCGAAAATAAATCCTGTTTGAAGTGAAGTGATAAGTGTCGCTTGAAGTTTCAAGCGAAATCGTCCAATGAAGCTATGTTCTTCAAGCGAAATCCATTCGAAGGTCGATTTTGATCACTTTTAGGTCGAATTTGGCTGTGAAACTTTCAAGGATTTGTTATCTTGTACTTTTAAACAATCCGTGAGAAATTGAATCGATTTTGACCATGAAAAATTTCTGAACTGATAAAAGAAGGTGTAGAAGTAAAAGAACGATGTCAATTTCAGCTGAAATCCTTCAGAATTCCTCAACTGGCTCTGATACCAATTGTAAGGATCGGGTTCGCGACCTAAATGAGTCGGTTCAGAGGAATTCCATCAAATACAGGTGCGGAAAACAAGTATTTGACCTATAAACAGCTGAATCTTCACTTTAACACTGATTTGTATTGATATGAAAGCAATTACAATCAGTTCTCACACCGGCAGCACCTCGGTATGGAAATCACACAAAAACAACTTATGATTTCGCTTGACCTTGATCTCCTATATATAGAGATTGAGATTTCGCTTCAGCATGACTCAAGCGAAATCTTAACATGTTGATTTCGCTTGAGCTGCTTCAAGCGAAATCCTTTACATACACATTCATTCAAGCGAAATCTTGCTAACTCTCTCTCATTCTCTCGATTTACGTGCCCTGATCTATTCTAGCTAGTGATACTAGTCCCTATGTATGCTTGATGATAGATCATGATGATAATGTTGTTAAGGGTATCCGGGGCACTCCCCTAAGAGGGGAGTCCCCTCTCTTACGCATAACCAATCTTCGTGTGCCACGTCAACTCCCCTCTTAAACTCCCCTAACACCCCAATTTGATGACGGCACTCCCCTATTAGGTGACTTGTTTTTTTATTCAAAAAAAAAAAATTCATTGGTCCATCAGTTCCCTCTCTCCTCCCTCTCTCCTTCCTTTCTTCGGTGACTCCCCACCGATTTGGCCCCCCGATTTCCCTCCCCTCTTGGTTGGCAGCATATCACCGCTCGGCAACTTTGGTCCCCGAAGGGAGTCACCGAGGGTGCCCCGGATAGCCTAAACTAACAATCCTCCCATGTTTTTTTTCTTTCTTTGCCGTCAACTGATGATGATAAAGATGTGATTTTTTTTTTGTTTTCTTTGTAAACCATAAGCTACGAATTATTCCGTGAGCCACATATATCAAATCTCCTGTTACTTTTTGTTGAGGCTTATAAGAAACCGTAAGTTCCATTTGCATTCCGTAAGCCCCATCTGCTACTTGTTGTTGATCTTTGTGAACATTGGACAACAACCGTAACCTACGGTTACACCACCGTAAGCCACGGCGCAGATTCAAGCTCCCAATTCCTTCATATTTTGACTTTCGAATAGTGACAAATAAGCCCCTCGTCTCTAACCTTTCATAAAGCTCGACATCACACTATGTTTCACTTTTCGATAACGACCGAAAGATCCCTTAACTTCAATGTTTCGTATTACTTTCGTTTCCATGTAGTTAGTCGATCCGAAACATTCCCGAATGCTTCCATTGGCCGCATTCATTAACATCACATGTTCCGCTTCATCGTTAAACTCCGTAACTTCACCGAATTCACTTGTTTTGCCTGCAAACATACAATCACTCGCAATAAGCTAATTCCAGGCATATAATCATATAAAACAAGCTAAACCACATAAGATAAACACTTAAACATCCATGTTTTACACTCTCCATCACTGAGATACCTAGAATACCAGCACCCAATCCCTTAGACCCAGACTACGACCCGTGGTTAGATGACAATAGGGATTACCAGCAACGTTACCCAATACCAGAAGACGAACATATGCCAAACCTAGCAGCTTACCTTGATTTGGACCCTCTAGATCCCTATTACGATAATGACCCATACATCAGGGAAATTCTAGAGAATCCTTATCCTTATCAGGAACCCATGCCCCAGTTCCCAAACCCAGTACCAGCCCCTGCACCCCCAATGAGTGCATAGAATGTGCAAGAACTCCGAACCTTTGGTGAGGAGATTTTAGAAGGTAGTGAGAGAATGAGGCAGATCGGAGAACGACTCCCCTGGAAGTATGACGAGCGTAATATGGAGTTCTGGATGAACCCATATCAGTGATGGTGATACTAGTAATAATAATAATAATAATAATAATAATAAAATAATAATATATAATATGTGTGTATGTTTGAAAAAAAAGACTAGACAATATCTACTGATGCCTAATAGTATTGTAATTTCAATTTCAGTTGTATTGTAAAATATATGGATGCATAGTATAAAATAGAGTAAGTCGCAATGTTCGACGATTTTGATCAATATGCGTGTTATGAGATTGTTTGTATTATCTTGTGATATTAATATGTGGTAATTGTTTATAATTCAGATGGCCGACCAAGTGAATCAAGAAAACCAGAATAACGACCCGGAAAACCAGAATAACGATAATCAGAACAACAATAAAAATGGAAACCAAGTAGCTAACAGTGTTATCCAACACATAGTGGCACAAGGGATAATAGATGCAATGCCATATATTATTCAAACAGTTAGGGAAGCTGATAACAAAAGTAACCGTGATAGTAAACGACCCACTGAACCAGAAAACAGCGTGAACAATTGACCCATACTTCAAGTACCCATTCCCAAAAGAAGAAGAACCATGTCTTATGGTTGTTCTTATAAAGAATTCTGGTCTTGTAAACCAATGGAATTCTTGGGTAATGAAGGGGCCATTGCAGCTCTACGCTGGATAGAAAAGACTAAGGCAGTCTTAAAAATAAGCAAATGCGCGGAAGATGATAAGATAATGTTTGCTTCCAATCTGTTTAAGAACTCAGCCTTAGAATGGTGGAACACTATCCTCTAGTCTAGGGGAAGTGACAGAATTTACAATATGGAATGGGAGGAATTTAAGAATATGGTAGAAAGGAAATTCTGCCCTCCTAATGAAAAAGAACAAATAGCAAATAAATTCCTAAACCTTAGGATGATTGGAGTGGATAGTAAGGGATACACTACATTATTCTTTGAATATGCTAGAATAGTGCCGACCCTTGCATCACCCGAACCAGTATTAATCTCCCGTTACATCTGGGGATTAATCAGTGAGATTAGGCATGTAGTCAAGGCAGCGAGACCTCAAACTATAGAAGAAGCTGTAGAACTAGCAAACACCTTGACTGATGAATTAGTACGTACACGAGAAGAGGACCAAAGGAGGAACCTAGCTCAAAGGTTTACCCAAGAATTTCGTTATGGAAATTTCAACCGTGGGAAAATGTAGGTTCTACCTCTGCACCCTACTGCAAGGCCTGCAAGAAGAAGCTTTCGGGAAAATGCTCCACTTACTGCAATTTCTGCAAGATACCAGGACACAAGGAAGAAGATTGTAGGAAGAAACCTAATAATGGATTGTGCTTCAACTGTGGAGAAAAAGGTCATATCAAGCCGAACTGTCCGAAACTAGCTCCAGCCATGAACAACAAGACTACTAAAAATTCTAGACCATTTGTTCTGACTGCAGATGAAGCCAAGATGATTCCGGACGTTATCGCTGGTACGTTCTTAGTTAATGATGTCTTTGCCAAAGCATTATTTGACTCTGGTGCAAACCAAAGTTTTATTAATACTTCATTTTGCAAACTACTCAATCACCCATTAACTAAACTCCCACAAGAATGTCTAGTAGAGACAGCAAATGGAGAAACCATTAAGATTTCTGAAATCTTGCAGGGAGCAAGAATAAAAATTTTAAATCAAAAGTTTGTTGCAAACCTTTATCCGATGAATCTGACAGGATTTGATGTTGTATTAGGAATGGATTGGTTAATAGCCAATAAAGCCAGTATTTTATGTGATCAAAATTCAATTCAAGTAAATTCACCCAGGGGTGAAAAGATCACAATTAAAGGAGATAAGCCAGCTAGATCTACAAAATTCATCTCGGTGATGAAAACAACAAGTTATATAAGAAAAGGATCATTAGTATATTTGATTTCCATAATCACTAACACTAAAGGAAAAGAATTGAAAGATATTCCAGTAGTATCTCAGTTCCCAGATGTATTTCCAGAAGAATTACCAGGACTACCGCCAGAGAGAGAAGTTGAATTCAGAATTCACCTGCTACCAGGAACAGCACCAATCGCCAAAGCCCCATATCGTTTGGCACCGGCAGAAATGCAAGAACAGAAGAAACAATTAGACGAACTATTAGAAAAGGGATTCGTACAGCCAAGTTCATCACCGTGGGGAACGCCGATTTTATTTGTTAAAAAGAAAAACGGATCGATGCGAATGTGCATTGATTACCGTGAATTGAACAAGGTCACGATTAAAAATCGGTATTCATTACCGAGAATCGATGATCTGTTCGATCAGTTGCAAGGAGCTCGATTTTTAGAACAAGGTATGGCCATTATGAATTTACTGTCATGCCATTTGGTTTAACCAATGCCCCAGCTGCATTCATGGACATGATGAACCGAATATGTAAGCCATATTTGGATAAATTCATAATTGTTTTTATAGATGATATTCTCATTTATTCTAAAAGTAAAGAGGAGCACGCAGCGCATTTGCACGCACTTCTAAGTTTATTAAGAAAAGAAAAGCTCTACGCAAAGTTTTCAAAGTGTGAGTTTTGGTTAGAACAGGTACAGTTTCTCGGGCATTTAGTCAATCATGAAAGAATTCATGTGGATCCCACTAAGATTGAGGCGATTACAAAATGGAAAACCCCTGAGTCACCAACCGAGGTTATAAGTTTCTTAGGATTGGCCGGGTATTATAGAAGATTTATTCAAGATTTTTCTAGAATATCCATTCTTTTAACTAAGTTAACCTGTAATTCTGTTAACTTTGAATGGGGACCAAAACAGGAAGAAGCCTTCAGAATTCTTAAGCAAAGACTAACTAACACACCCATACTAGCGTTACCAGAAGGAACTGAAGACTTTGTAGTCTATTGTGACGCTTCTAAGTTAGGGTATGGATCTGTGTTAATGCAACGCCAAAAGGTTATAGCTTACGCATCTAGACAACTTAAGAATCATGAAGAGAATTATTCAACCCATGATTTAGAATTAGGAGCTATAATTTTTGCCCTTAAGATTTGGAGACATTACCTTTACGGTAGTAAGTTTACCATTTTTACAGATCATAAGAGTTTAAGGTATGTTTTCGGGCAAAAGGAGTTGAATATGAGACAAAGACGTTGGATGGAAATTCTTAGTGATTATGATTGTAATATCCAGTATCATGCAGGAAAGGCAAATGTAGTAGCCGATGCTTTAAGTCGAAAGTATCATGAGAAGCCAAAAAGAGTACGTTCTCTTAAATTAAATCTACAGGTAGATTTAAATGAACAGATTAGAAAAACCCAAGAATCAGTAATCAAGGATGATACTGAGAAGCTGAAAGGAATGATTAAGGAATTAGAACAAGGAATAGATGGAATTTGGAGATTCCATAAAAAGAGGATGTGGATACCTAAATTAGGAAACCTACGCCACCGTATATTAGAAGAAACCCATAAGTCTAAGTATACGATGCATCCTGGAAGTGATAAGATGTATCAGGATTTAAGAAAGAATTTCTGGTGGATAGGAATGAAGAAAGATATAGCAGCTTATGTTTCTAAATGTTTAACCTGTTCACAAGTTAAAGCTGAACATCAGAAACCCTCAGGTTCATTGCAGCAGTTAGAAATGCCGGTGTGGAAATGGGAATTGATAACAATGGATTTTGTTACCAAATTACCCAAAACAATAAAAGGTAATGATACAATCTGGGTGATTGTAGACAGGCTAACTAAGTCAGCTCATTTCTTACCAATGAATGAGACTTTCAGTATGGACCAATTAGCTAAGTTATATGTAAATGAAATAGTTTCATTACATGGAATTCCTTTATCAATTGTTTCTGATAGAGATAGTCGTTTTACCTCTCATTTTTGGACAAGTTTCCAAAAATCCATGGGAACGAAGCTCAATCTAAGCACATCTTATCATCCTCAAACGGACGGACAAAGCGAAAGGACAATTCAAACGATGGAAGACATGCTTAGAGCTTGTGTAATTGATTTCGGAGGTAATTGGGACGACCATTTACCGTTAATAGAATTTTCTTATAATAACAGTTATCACACAAGCATCAATGCTGCACCATTCGAAGCACTTTATGGACGAAAGTGCCGAACTCCAGTCTGTTGGGCAGAAATTGGAGAAAAGCAATTATCTGGACCAGAAATAGTACAAGAAACAACTGACAAGATCATCTAAGTCAAGGAAAGACTAAAAGCAGCGCGCGACCGACAGAAGAGTTATGCTGACAACAGGCGGAAGCCGTTGGAATTTCAAGTAGGAGACGAGGTATTATTAAAAGTCTCTCATTGGAAAGGAGTGGTAAGATTCATCAAAAGAGGAAAGCTAAGCCCCAGGTATGTTGGACCTTCTGAGATTATTAGAAGAATAGGACCTGTAGCCTATCAGCTACAACTGCCAGAAGAAATGGCAGGAATACATGATGTATTTCATGTATGCAATCTCAAAAAGTGCTTAGCCGAAGAATCACTCGTAGTGCCTTTTAAGGACATAGAGGTAAATGAGTAGTTAAAATTTGTAGAAAAACCTCTACAGATTGAAGACAGGAAAGTTAAGAATCTCAAACACAAGAGACTAATTCTGGTCAAAGTAAAATGGGACTCCAAAAGAGGACCAGAATACACTTGGGAGCTTGAATCAGAAATGCAAAGGAAATACCCACACTTACTCCAGTAGACCTCGAGGACGAGTTCTAAAACAAGGTGGGGAGGATATAACAACCCTCCAAAATATTTTATTAACACCCCTAAAATATTTAAAATGCCCCTATATGTCTTAAAATACACCCCATATACGAAAACTGAGCCCAAGTTACCTTATATAATTAAAAATAAATAAAAACAATTTTTAATGGTTCTTGGCGGGGCGCGAAGCCTTCAGCCAACCTAGTCGCGGGCCGCGACAGCTAGTCCCCAAGGCGACACCCTAAGCCGCCACGTGGCAGCGACGTGTTGGAGCTAGGGTTTGAGTCGGACAAGCTAGGGCCTACCCTAGCTAGCCTCGCGGGCCGTGAATGACCCTTGTGTGGTCTACGTGGGGCGCGAAAGATGGCTGATCAGGCCCTATAAATAGATGGATTCGGGTGTTCAGTTGAACTCGCACCACACAAACTTTCTCTCTCGATATTCTGAATAGCAATTATAATAGCGGGCATTATACCCCCTTAAATAACGAAGTTCTGCCTCGTTGTAAGTATCATAACCCCCAGTTACTTATTAGATACGCTGCCCGATTGATCCAGGGTTCCGTAACGGCTGTCGTGGTTCTGCCCGACGTAGTCGTTGGAATGTCGTCTCGGGGAGGGTATTAATAATGTAAATATTGGGTTATTATACTAACACGTGTTCATTTGTGTAAATTATAGATAATCACCAGGAAATCCTTAAGGAAAACCCTAAGACAGCAATGTGAGTAATCTCCTTTTTCCAAATTGTTTTTACAAAACCTCACTTAATTAATAATACATTAAACAGTGATTGAGTATTTGTATTCTACAATTATCGTCGGTATGTTGGGGTTTTGTATACAAAATTTGTTACTGCATTGTGAGTAGTAACATGACCACAAGTCGGGTTGACAGTACCGTGGGTGGTAATTAAAGTAGATGGAAACAAATGTAATTGCGCGACCGCCCTCAATACTGTACAATGGTTTTTATAAGTCTTGATTAAACTGGGATTCACTCACCAGTATTTCCCACTGACAAAATGTTTTTAAACGCGTTTCAGGTAACAAAATGTGAAAGCCAAATAGAAGCCAGTTGAACAGCACTGAAGACTTGGAAAAGTGGCTATAAAGTTACCTAAAATAAAGAGATGTTTTATTTAAATAAAATAGGGTTTATCCCTATGAAAATGTGTGTACTTGAAACTTGGAATTTTCCCATATGTTTAATATTATAAAAGCGTGGTATTTTACTCTGATAAAATATTTCCTAACTACGATCCTGATGAAATTTCCGCTGCCAAAATGATAAACACCGCTACCACCGAAACTGGCCGCGGCCGCCTGTTCCCGGGTAGTTGGGGGATGGGGGTTGCGACAATATGTCACTACTATATAAACATAAACGAGGATTATCGACGGTAATTCATCGGTGGAGAATATCCATAGGTAGTCACCGACTTATCCTACCAAGTATAAATGAAAATTTTAAAAGGTCTTAGCTACGAAGTCGGAATAGTCGTCCGTAATCCGTTGTTAAAATTACCGTCAACGATCCCTTGGTAATTATTGTTGGTAATTTGTCGCTAAATGCATTATTTCGGGGTATAGTACTAAGGGTGTCAATCGTGTCAAATGTGCGGGGTTCAATTCTTTAACCCTAGCCCAACCTATATACTTTGGTGTGTCGTGTCGAACCTATTTAAAATCGTGTCGTATTTCGTGTCGACGTGTTTAATGTTTGTTTGTAAATATAGGTAATAACTATGACTTCGTAACAATTAAAACAATCAATCACTTTGACTCCTTCCTAACAGATGAACATTTTTGTAATTGTGTTACAACTAACTATTTTGTCTGTTTATCTCTTATTCCAAGTTTCAAACTTGATTTTATATATTTAGATCGATATTAGAAAAATCAAATAGAAAGACTGAAGAGCCGATAGTTAACCTATTAAATAAAAAACGTTAGAAATGATTAGAAAAAGCAAATAGAAATATTGAAGAGCCGATAGTTAACTTATTGAATAAAAACATTAGAAATGAACAGTTGATATAACGAATCAAAATAGAAAATTAGATACCAGATCTGTAAATAAACATTTTTTTAAAACCCTTAAATGGGTTAATAGGTTACCACTTTATTAAATGTGTTGTGTTTGGGCTGACCTGTTTAATAAAACAAGTTATGTTAGCCAATCCAAAACCCTTTTTTGTGTCGTAACAAAAAATTGCTACTATTTGGTATCACTAATGGGGCAGATATATGATCCCCAATTTTTATTTTATTTTATTTTGAAAATAAAACTTTATTAAAAACCAACCTCCGACCCAAACAGGCAAAAAATCCAAAACAAAACAAAACGCCCCCGACCCAAATGGGCAAAGGACAAAATTACAACACATACATGGGATACTTACACCACTCCCTCCAACAAATATAATTACACGATGATTTCTTTTTTAGCCACCCAAAACCTCTCGTTTTAATGTCTATCAGAATCTCTTGATAGCTTCTCCTGATCTAATTGAACACCAAATCGTTCATGGCCTTCCATATACACCAACACGATATAATAACCAATCCTCGTAAAATCTTCTTCATTTTTTTTCTCCTTGATTAGAATTATGAATTTTCATCAAATCTTTGAATTCGAACGCGAATATCGGGGGAATATATAATACCAATTCCCAATTAAGACCAATTCCCCAAAATCATAAAGAGATGATGATAGTATCTATATATATATATATATATATATATATATATATATATTAGAGCATTCACATTCTCGTCCCTCATACTGAACCTCATTCTTAAATTTGAGATAAAATAACCAAAAAACACTTATAAAGGACCTCTACATCTCATCCCCTACTAGCATTCGCATCCGCATCCCTTATGTTAGTATCTGAGTTTGTTCTGATTGTGTAGTTTAACAAAATGATTAAGTGAAAAAAGGTAAATCAGAGAACAATTGCAGCGGAAATGGAAAGTAAACTTTAGAACACAATCAAAGGAGAATAGTTTTCATCATACACGATTTCATTAGTCAAAAGATTGTATGAATTACAAAAGTTTAACTATGCATGCATGTATACTAAACTCCCCTTCATCCTGAGCTCACTAGTTTGTTCGTACAAGATGATTGGTGCAAGAGAGCTAATAGAACAATACATGTACTGTTCTATTTATAGTATAAGTCTAACCACTGAGCATCTTTGGCTGACGTCACCTAGACAGTGACATCTAACATAATAACAACCTCTAAACCTTGATACTAATAAACAATATTACATTGAATCAACTGATATACTAAGTACTGATGCTCCTATCTGTTGTTGGTGCCCAAGCACTGATGTTGCAGATCAGTGCTTTCTTCATAGGTTGATGAGGCCTTGAATCAGCAGTGCTTTAGTCTTCATCAGGGCTTTGACAGTCAGCAGTAGTTAAGTCTTCTTAGTTTTTGTAACCAGCAATCTTTAGAGGAACAATTTTTGAGAAGATCAGTCTTTAGGATAATCAGCTGATAAAAACACTACCATTGGAGGGAACTTAGAACATGCAATGCTTATTGTGGATCAACTGTTTGAGAACTAGTTTTGGCTTTCAGTATCATCTGTTCTTCAAGGTTTCACATGGGCCAATAATCTTCCCCTAGGATAGATGATGCCAAAACACTTCTTTATTCTTGATCTTTATTCTCTCATCAGCTTTTCCCTAACTTGCCATTTGAATTGGAGCTCAAAGTTCAGGGAATCTTCATCATCTTCATCCCTATGAAGTTGAAGTTCTAAAAGATCTTGGAGGTCAGCTACACTCAGACCTAGTGCATCCTCCCTTGATATATGTTCAACTCTACCATTGGACTTGAGCAGAGTTAATACGTGGGTGTTTTTATCAGACTTCCACTTTAGTATTTTTTAGTCTAATGGGTTTCTTAGGAGAAGTTTTATTTCTGATGAGTTTGGGGATGGAGGTCTGCTTGCCAGCCTTTTGACAGTTTCAGCAACTTGAGCTTGAAGCTTTAATGAAGCATCATCCAATCTATACAATAACTGATTCTTGATAGCCAGTTTCATGATGTCAGCTTCTCTCTTTTCATCTTCCTCATCCATCTGCTGCTATCTTTTTCTTTGATTCAAGACTTGGATGGATGCATCAGAGGATGTGAACAATGTTTTAAGAGAGAGGGTCTGCTGCTGTGGCTTATCAGTGGTTTGGTTTTTGTATACTGGTTTCTTAGGAGTTACAGGATCTGTTTCTCTTAGTTTTTCCAACTTATCATATATCTGATCAACATACTGCCTGGACCTTCTTGAAATGGCCCTTGCATTCCCATATTTGGCTGCAACCAACTCAGCTCTCTTCCTCTTGTATTCTAAGGCAAGATCTGCACTGGAATTCTTAAACTTGTTCTAGTCTGGTGTAGTCTTCCTCATTTGAGGATCACTCTTCATTCTTTCACATCTGTTTGCTTCTTCTTTGAGAGCTGTGAGTGGACAGTCTTTGAATTGATGCTCTTTTGCTGGGTAGGGTTTGTCTCTCATGATAAGTTATATGAGATCTTTCCTTGGCACCTTTTGAAGGTCAGCATTGGGTGGCAGATTTGACATCTTCTTGCTCAAGTCTCTTGCAAAGTCTTCCAGTTTCTTGACTTTACTTAGCCCATGTTGCATTTGACTTGATAAGTTAGTGTCACCTTTTCCTTTACTCTCTTGTCTAGCAATGTATTCAGCTTGCTTGGCTTTTAGTTTCAGATACTTATCCATGTTTCTTGGAGTTCTGAAGCCATGAAGAGATGGGAAAGTTCTCTTAGATGGATCATCCTCTGTGTAAAATTGTAACATTTCATCTTTAACTGCATGCAGTTCTAGAGGATATGTTACTGCCAATGGTATGTCTCTTGTAGGGTTGTGATCAGTGAGTGGTTGATTAAGTGGATTTGATATTGGTGATGATGGAGGAACAAATGGCTTAGGAGAAGTTTGAATGAATGGTGATGATGACAAAGGAGTAGGTGCAGGTATATCATCTTCATTCATAGTAAACTTCCTTTTTCTTGTGTAAACTAATTTAGGAGAAGGAGTTTTTGAAGGAGAATTGGATATAGGAGTGAAAATTGATTGAGATGGAAATTGGAAGGTTGTGGAAGTGGTTGATTGACTAACAGTTGTTGAAACAACTGGTGTCTCAACCGCTGCTGTCTTAACATCTGTTGAAGTATCAACATCTGTTGCAGTGGAGGATGGTAATGGAGAAGAAGGTTTTGTTTTCTGCCTTTTAGCTGGTGGTTTTTGTGGTAGTGGTGTTGGTTTAGGTGTAGCACTGGATGGCCTTTTGATCCCAACAGTGGTTTTGAGACCAGCAGTGGTTGGCTTTTTAGGATTGACAGGGTTTGTTTTGGTGGTGAAGGTGATCTTGAGTATGTGGCAAGAGGTGGTTTGTTGTGTTTGTGTGATTTTCTTCTGTCAGAAGTACCAAGATCCTTTGTTTTTATCTCCCAATCTTGCAACTCCTTTTGTTCCTTTTTCCAAACTCTCTCCTTTGTTTCATTCTGATTCTTGATGGTCTTCTTTCTATCAGCCTCATCATCTCCTTTAATGTTCAGGGTTTCATCAATTCCCTTTTCCTTTTCTTTGACAGATGTTTCAGCAGAGGTTGTTGAAGACTTATTTTCAGGCTCTGGCTTTTGTTTTGGCTTTTGTCTTGGAGTAGGCCTGCCAAAGTTTTTCATATCATGATTCTCCCCCTTTTTGGCATCATCGTCTTCTTTATCAAAGACAGGTGCAGGGGTAGTGCCAGTCATCTTTGTCAGGGCTTCTTTAATGCCCTTGATGTCAGCCTGAGTATCTTTATATCTAGCTTCAACCATAACCCTTATAAGTTCCATTTGTGTGTTATGTTGAGCAACATCCAGTTCCCTTTGAGCAGCAATAATAGGTTGAACAACATTCCAAAGCTCTCGAGAGTACTGTTGGGAAGTGGGTTGACTTTTGGAAGCTTCTACCAAAAACTTAATGGATTCATTCATTATAGCAACAGTGTTTTCAATAGTAGAAATCCTCTCCGTCAAATCCTGATATTTTAAACTACACCCAAGTTAATGGGATCATTTGATTTCACACCAGTGGTGGTTGTATCTGCTGTTGAAACAGGAGGAGTCTCCAAGTTGTCACCAGCAAATGCCCCTTTGTCTTGGTACTGGGGACTTCCCTCTGCAGTAGTTACCTTAGAAATCTCACCAGCAGTTAATGTGAACACACCAGTGGATACCTTGGTAGCATCAGCAGTGGTTGCCTTCAAGGGAGTCTTACTTATGAAACTATTGTCCAGATGTAGATCAGTGGATCCAACATCTGTAGTAGCTGTTCCACTTGAACTACCAACAAGAATTTCGTAAAATTCTAGTGGTGTAGCCTCCTCAGCTGTGGTTTCCTCCTCGGCTGTTTGTAGGTTAACCAATTGAATTGGTTCAGACACAGCCATTGTGGAAGTTGTACTCTCAGTAATGTGTTGGTGAGAGGGGCTGCTTTGTGTCTGAATTTCAATGGCATCAAACAGAGGTATGATGGATGGTGGAATTTGAGATGAGGGAGTGGTGTTGAAAGAGAATTTGCCCCGGGAGAAGGACTGTTAGGCATACTCTTAAGTGAGGATAATACTTCATATTGAGGTGTCCCTGTGCATACAACATGTTCCTTTTGTGAGGAAACATGAGGAGTTGAGGCTTTAGGTGGAGATCTTTCCAACTGTTGTGAGGAAGGAGCAACAGTGGTTTCAGGTGACTTTTGTGTTGTCACTGGGTTAACTTCTGGGATCTTATCTTCCAGAAGACCCTTTTTGGTGGGTTTGGTGGGCTTGATGGATATCTTTTTGGTCTTTTTGGTGGATTTTGTTGGTGGGGGTTGCACAACAGTGGTTGTACTGCTATGTTCACCAAGAGCAGTGGGCTCAACAACAGAAGTCTGAGGAGCAGATGTGGACTCATCCAAAATTTGCTCACACTTCTCTGTTTTTGTTTTAGAAACTTTTGACTCTTTAGCCATGAGGCGAGTAAATGTTTCAGAAGATAAGCTGTTTATTTGAAAATGTGTTCCTTGTTCCAAAACTTTTGCATTTTCTTTTGGAATTTTCTGTTGTAAATAGTAGCTTAGGAACCTAGGAAACAACAAGAAAGTTGTTGGCTTCTTTTCTTTAACATTTTTTAAATTATTCATCATATCAGTAAACAATGCTTGGGAGTAACTGAAATCAGTTGTAGACATAATAGCATACCCCAAGTATTGGATTTCAAAGGAATTTCATTAAAAGCAGTTGTTTTATTTGAAACACAGGTGAGCAGGGTATGAAACAGGAATTTCATAGGGGGTGAAAATTCTCCTTTTTGCATTGTTTCTTTTGAACATTGTCCTTCAGACCCTCTTTAAATCAAATCTCTTTGATACTCACTTTTAGGGAAGGAAGTTTTACCAGCTAAATCATTCATCTAAAAAACCTCTGAGATGGTTTGTGGTGTTATTGGGACTAAAACACCTCCTACTTTTGATGAAATTAATAGATGGGATCATTACAAGTGAGCAAAGTTTTGTACTTTGATAAAGATAAGGTATCAATGATGGAATGAAACTCTATATTTTTATTCGTCTTTTCAAAGGTACAGAGGTAATTGTGTGGATGTTTGATGATGAGAGCCATGATTAAGGTGAGAAATCACGAATGAAGGAGAAAGAGATGAAAGGAAGATGGTAACCACTTTGAAGAATTTTTTAATTCGATATGGCAGTGAAAACTCTGTTTGGGGGTTTTATCAGGGTTTTATTAAAGTGAAAAAGCGAATGCTGACATGGCAGCGGTTTCAAAGATCGAACGGTTAACATCTGCCCACGTGGTAACCTCTGATGGACAAAGTGGAAGACAGTTGTTTGGAAATCACTGATGGGCAATATCAGTGGTTGAGAACAGTGAATAGTGATATCAGTGGCTGATTTTTATCTATCAGTGGATAGACATCAGTGGTTGAAACACTGATGTTTAAGCAAACAGTGGAATGGAGGAACAGAGGTTGTCTTTCAGCAGTGGGTGGATTTTCAACAATCAGAGGTTTTAAACAAACAGTGGATATGGACAGACTTTTAAGGATTTATGAAAAAATTTCATTTTAACTATTTTTAAGGATGGATTTTTTATTTTCTGAAAACATTTTAATGTTTTTTATTCATGGAAAACCAAGTTTTGCTCGTTAATCCATGTTAAGCATACCAATCCTAGAGGTAAAGCTTTCAAAGGTGGATGTGTCTAATGCTTTTGTTAGCACATCTGCCAGCTAATCTTTAGTTGGAACATAATGTAGAGAAATCAAACCTTTTCCATAGCAATCCCTCACAAAGTGATGTCTGATGTCAATATGCTTGGTGGTTGAATGAGAGACTGGATTTTTGATGATATTTTTAGCTAATTGACTGTCCAACATGAGTGGTTTCTTTAAAGCAGTTATACCAAAATCCAGCAATTGATTTTGAAGCCACAACAGTTGGGTTGTACAGCTTGCAGCAGCAATGTATTCTGCTTCAACAGTGGATGTGGAAACAACTGCTTGCTTTTTGCTTTTTGCTTTGCCAAGACACTAAGCAATTGCCTAGGAATTAACACCCTCCTGATGTAGACTTCCTAGTTGTGTTGCATCCAGCAAAATCACTATCTGAGAAACCTGAAAGCTTAACATTCCCATTAGCAGGGTACCAAATACCAAGTGTGGGAGCACCTTTTATGTATCTGAATATCTTTTTCACAGCTATGAGGTTAGACTTCCTAGGTGCTGATTGGGATCTGGCACAAACACATGTTGCAAACATAATGTCTGGCCTAGATGCAGTTAGGTACAATAAAGACCTAATCATACCAGGCTCTTGGTACTTGTTTTAAGCCATATAAAGCTTTGTTTAGCTTGTAGAGATGACTTGGATAAAATGGATCCTCAAAACCAGGAGGTTGACAAACATATACCTCTTCTTGAATTTTGCCATAGAGGAATGCACATTTGATATCCATTTGATACACCTTGATATTGTGGTTGACAGCAAAGGCTAAGAACAGTCTAATAGCTTCAAGTCTTGCTACAGGGGCAAAAGTTTCATCATAATCAATGCCCTCTTCCTGTCTGTTACCTTGAACCACAAGCCTGGCTTTGTTCTTGACAACAATGCCCCTTTCATCAGTTTTGTTTTTGAAGACCCACTTTGTGCCAATTGGATTTACATCCTCTGGCAGGGGTACAAGTTCCCATGCTTGTTGTCTTTTAAACTGTTGGAGCTCTTCTTGCATAGCTTCTACCCAACTATTGTCTTTTAGTGCCTCTTGGTACTTGACTGGTTGATGGAGTGATAGAAAGCCAGCAAAAAGCTAAATGTTTTGGGATTGACTTCTTGTGAGAACTCCTTCATTGATGTTGCCAATCACTTGATCAAGTGGATAAGATTTAAGAAAGATCAGATCTCCCTTGTATGGAACAATGACATTTAAAGGTGAAGGCTGCAGATGTGAATCATCTGAGCTAACATCTGTTGGTGACTTTGATGATCCAACATCTGTTTGAAATGGAGGTGGAGGAATATGAGGAATGGGTGTGGCACATTGTTGATTTTTATCCACTGTTGATGGATTTTTATCAACAGTGGTTGGGGATGATGTGGTGGTAGAGGTTATGTGACACCCCGAGATTCCAAGGTCTTTCCTATACACATCACTGACTTTACAATTTGATTTAAATGGCGTCGTGTGTAGTTTATCTGAATGATTTATGTGTTATGTGTAATGATTGGTTGATAATTGTGTAAGTGTTAATATAAATTATTTAAGGTTTATTTATATGGTTTTTTCACCACAAGTTCTCTCCGACGAAAAATAGAATTCTTTGTCACATGTAACCTCGACGAAGAATGGTTCTTCGTCGAGGATGGTTCTTTGCCGTAATGGGCCTCGGCCTGGAGTGGTTCACGGCCCAACCTGTTATGTTATAACCTCATGTTTTGGTAACCATAAACCAGAAAACCCTAAAGTCTTTCTTTCCTGTTCGACGGTAAACTTGGTTCCCTGTGAAGCTCTCAATCATTCGAGCACCTCTCCTTGATCCTCAAGACTCCTCGTGTCATCTTGTTAATCGGTTAGTATCTAACACTATTGGTTGCAAGATCTTGATGTCATGGCTTGACATAAACTAGGGTTTTCAGTTGTAAGATCGTGAATCTAGAGCATGTGATTGATTGTGGCATTAATCTATGTTGAACGTAATGATTAGGAACCTTAGAATTTACAATTGATGATTTGTTTGATTGTCATGATAATTCACATGATAGGTTATTAATTTTGATTTGTATGTTAATGAAAGAGAACTGTTATGTTTTGTGTCACACCCCGACCGCGTAAAACAACAAATCGCGGCGGAAACATCGGGGCGTGTTGCAACAGAATTAATGTTTCATAACCATGGATACCAAAAAGTGTTTCGTTTTATTAAACATTGAATAATTACATCGTCTGGAAATCTAAATACACAAATTAAACATAATCTATCATTGTTATTGAGTCACTAAGGCCTTGTCCAGTCCTATGTGAGCATGCATCTTATCAATCGATATCATCCAACAATACCTGAAACATATGTGAAAACGAGGTCAGCAAAGAAATGCTGGCGAGTACATAGGTTTTGTGAAAATAAGATTCATGACTTCTGTTTAAGAAAATATTTAGTCATGAACCTTGTAATTTGCTTTGTCTTTGTAAATCATTTGAAAAATAATAAGTTCAGATTATATGTATAAATAAGAGAATAATGCATGATTAAATGAATAACCATGTAAAAATGAGTTTGTATAAGTTAAGTTGTTTGTAAATCAATGTCTTGTGAAAAAATATGTTATTTGTATAAAATGTTCTATGTCTCAAATTGAAATGATTCAAATAACACTACAATATGTAATACCATACAAACACTTATATATAGGAAGTACCAGCGGCGTATCCACCATGCTTGTATCATATTACACACGCATCGTTACTTAATCACTTACTCAAACCAAACCAACAAATGTAAACCATGTACTGTATAACCAAAATGATATGTATGGCTAGTGAAATGCATCAACTAAACCATAGGTGAAAGCACAAAACAAAGTATTGAGGTAAAACTTGGTTTAAATCAATACTATGTTTCGTGGAAATGCATGACCAAATGTAAATCATGTACAAATGTTTACCCAATCGTTAAAACATCGTGTGAAACCCAATCGTTACCCAATCGTTAAAACATCGTGTGAAAACCAATCGTAAATCGTTTAATTCGTTTTAGGTCGTGAAACTACTTAAATGGTCGTCTCGCTAATAACATTCAAACCTTCTTGACTTTCGTCGCTTCTCGTTTTCGTCGCTTCTCGTTTTCGTATTAACAAACCTCCATAGGGTAAGTTAACAATTACAGATTCAGTCGCTACCTACCATACCCACACATAACCACGGGTGTAGTAAATAACGGGATTTGTCAGATCCTATGGTACCATAACCTAATACTGGTCGGCTTGATCATTGCTAATGAATGTCATTTGTTATGTAACTACAACCAACAAGTTTGTTCACTTTATGAAATCGTTATTAGTTTTGTATAAATCGTCTTAATCGTTTTTGAAACCATCGTTATAACATCGAAAACATTTAGCACATATGAGTCACCCCAAAACAATTGAAAGCAGTAAAATAGGGGAATAATGTACTCGCCTGAGAATGCTTAGAGGTCTTGAACAACAACCAAACAAAGCTAGAGGGAGCACGGAATCAGTCGGCAATCTAAAACTATATAAATAAACCGGACTTAAATCGGGAGATCGGATAGGATGAGGTTTGGTAAACCAAATGAGTGTTGGAACTCATATGATATGGTTTAACAAGGCCTACATACTACAATGAAACCAAACCTAAGTGCTTTCGACCCATCACGACCCATTAAGGTAACATATGCTACTTTAACGCGTCGTGCGCGTGAAACGCGTTCGGACCGCCTAACTAGCCCTATGACAAGTGTTATATGCCTAAACATGTTACATAATCAGTTATGTGACAAAGGTTTAGGTTACATATGCTTAATTATCAATTATACATGAAAAGGGTATTCTGGTAATTTACCTAAGGCATATAAACTACCTATCATACAACTACTTAAACGATGTGACCATAGGGTATAACCTCGGAAGGTTATTCCCTACCTACTATGGTCACCTAATATATTTGGTCGGATCCTAATGATCGACCAAATGGGTCGGGTTCGAGGGTATAGGCGATTTATTAGATCGCCTACCCTACGACCCTAGACAACGTGGTAATCAGTGGGCATAGTCCCAAGGGACTATGACCAACGTGATTACACTCACGTTGCGAAGTTCAAACGAACTTCGCATTGACCATTACTGGTCAACGCTGAAAGTCAAACAAAGTTTGACTTTCTGACTCGAAAAGCAATAAAATAAGGAAAAGAACGAAAGAATACTTACGAAGGGTCCCCGAATGCTAACCTCGATTCAAAAATCTCAGGTATGAAACAATAGTTTCAACTTAGAGTTTCTCAAATCAAAGTTCTTGTAAGAAATGAGGTTGGGGTGATGGGGTATATATAGTTTTCGGTCCACCGTTGAGATCGTTTCATGGAAACCGTGATTCGATCACATCCATACACTTGTGGAAAGGTTATGGAAGCTAAATATGATCCTTATCTAATGACTAAGCAACTTAGAACATGTGGAGGAGGATCAAACAGCTGCAAACAGGCTGTTAAGAACTCTGCATCTGGTCAGAAGACCCCATACGCATCGTATGGTATAAACACCATACGCATCGTAGGGCTTACTTTGGCAGATTTACACTTTTGGTCCCTGAACTGTATTTAGGTCATTTTTGACACGTTTAAGGCCCGTTAACCCCATTTCAAAGCTCTAAAATGAAGTTAAAGTATAGGGAACTTAAAATGTGCTCAAAAATATCTCGGATGTCGGTTCGTTTAACCGTACGGTTGCGATGTTCGGTTAATTACGACGGAATGCGCATAAGCGCGAAAAACGATCCAAATGACGCGACGAATGGATTTTTCTTATGCCAAACACTAAAATAAAATATTATAGTGCTTACATAAATTTTTGGATGTCCGGATGTATTCAGAACGTAAGTTATGCGTAAAAATGCAAACTTGTGCACTTTTTGACACTTTTAGTCCCTGAATGACACAAAAGTTTATTTTAGCATACCGAACACCTCAAAGCCTATTTCTAAGCTATGTAAAGGATATTTATGGTATGTTTAACTTATGGTCATGTTCCGGAACGTCTGTTACAGTTCAAATTGGCATACTTTCGCAGTTTGTCAACTTTAGTCCCTGTAAGCGATTAAACTTTGATTTCACCACACCAAACCTTCCAAAACTTATATCTAAGTTATGTAAAGGTTATCTAAGGTATGTTAAGCCTATTTCACTATTCCGAAGTGTTCGTTGGATTAAACTGGTTATATCTACTCATCAGAGCGCGTATAACCCTCCAGAAAGCGATTTAAAGCTTGAAATTGAACGAGAATTGATATGTGCAAATGATACACATATTTTTACAAATCCCAAGTATGAAATATAATATTTCATTGGTTTGGTATTTGTTTGATGGCCGTGGAGGCACAGGTGTTACAGTCTCCCCTACTTTAGGAAATTTCGTCCCGAAATTTATTTAGAGGAAACTTGTGAGAGCTTGAAAACATGAAGTTGAAAAGATCGAACAACATTGGTTAGGGTTCTGAATTTCTAGTAACTTTAATAACATCATGATTGCAATGTAAGAGGGATACTTATATACAAGTATATAAAGCGTCATTGGTGCGTCCACCATACCTCCATTACATCGTTCTCATTTCGTTATTGTTGTCACTATCGGTTCTTACACATAATAAATCTTACTGGGTTTCTGTGCACTAAATATCATAATTATGTACGCGTCCATAATTAGACAATTCCTTGCATAGTTCACTCAGTCCATTTTATAATGTGCAGGGGAAAACCAAATGAACAATCCTGTGATGAGTGTGACTAGACCGCCATAGAGTCCTTTTAATTAAATCAATAAATGATCTAAATAGACTATCAAGGAGTCTGTCCAGCTACATCACTAGATGTCGTTCTTTAACCAAATTGTGAATCAATCTTTTTGATTAGACCACTAAAGGTCTATTATGAATCATGGAGCAGTACTATATAATCCCAAGGGTCTTTAACTACAACGTAGAAGCCCATTAAGGATTTAAAGTAGTACCTTTTGAATATCCTACTATGAATCCCTCATATAAAGATACGAAAGATTCTATGAGGATTTGAAAATTGGATCACACAAAAACATAGAGGAGATCACATAACACATAAACACATAATCGCATAATTGTCTAATCGTTTAATCGCAAAATCGTTTAATCGCAAAATCGTTTAATCGCAAAATCGTTTAATCGTATAATCGTTTAATTGCAAAATCGTTTAATCGTATAATCGTTTAATTTGTTATCTTTGGACATGAGTATTTAAAGCATACTAGGAATCCAATCCGTGGATTTCACTTGGCACTTTAAATATTTTCAAGAATCTAACTATGAAAATAGGAAGATCTAAAAAGGAATTCGGCTTGTCCTAATTGAGTTGTAATGTACATATTAAGGTGTACAAGGAATCCAATCAGGCTCCGAAATCAACGAAGGTGTTGATCGTGGTCGGCTCGGGACTTTGAATAGATCAAGATGTCATCAATAAAAACAATGACGAACTGATCCAAATAAGGCTTGCAGACCCTATTTATTAAGTCCATGAAGATGGCTGGAGCATTTGTCAATCCAAAAGGTATGACTATAAACTCGTAATGGCCATACTTCGTGCAGAAAACCGTTTTGGGAACATCTTCTTCGAGAATACGAAGTTGATGATACCAAGAACGCAAATCGATCTTGGAAAAGCATGAAGTACCCTGCAGATGATCGGATCATTGATTTAAGGTAGGGAATATCGATTCTTGATGGTAAGCTTACTAGGCTTACGTTAATCGATATATAATCGAAAAGATCCATTGTTCTTTTCACAAGGAGAACAGGAGTTTCTCCAAGGTGAAAAGTTCGGACGGATGAATCCTTTATCAGACAACTCTTGAAGCTGTTTTGATAATTCTTGCATCTCGAACGGTACAAGACGATAAGATACTTTAGATTTAAAAGAAACAAGTGTTTGAGGTTCTTAGGGAGATCACAAGTGATCATAAAAATGACAGAACCACACGAGTAGTTTTGTCTTTGTGTTAACATCATAAGGTTGGATCAAACATTCATACAATTGCATTAGTTAAAAATAAAAACCACAAATTTTTATTTATATAGCAACCGCATTGTCTTTAAATGTTACAAGATAACAACCAGAGGAAATACAAAATACTAAAAGTTCACTTCTTCATCATCGATTGCCTCATTGATGTTAAACACTCGACCACGTGCTGGATTCACATTGACGTGAACGTTCGCATTCGGGTTTGCGTTAGCATTTGCATTCACCAGTCTCGGACAGTTGGGGCGGAAATGACCAAACTCTCTGCAGTTGAAACATGAACCCAGTGGGAATCTCGCAGCATTCCCTTGAACCGGAGCTTGAACCTGAGCAGCCTGATTTTGTCTCAGACGACAAGTATTGGCCAAATGCCCAAGTCTACCACACGTTGTGCATTTCTTGCAATCTTGTTGTGCAACGTGATGACCGTTGCAACGGGCACAATGTGGTGCGGTACCAGCATATGCCTTCTTTGCATGTGGCTGAGCCAGTGGATTCTGCAGGTTCTGAGCAGTCTGTGCTGTAACAGCAAAATTTTGGGCACCCTTCCGCTTCTTCGATTTCTTCGACGTCTCACCTTCCTTACCCTTCCCCTTATCCTTCTTCTTGTCCTTTCCAGAATCGGTTGCCTTCTTTTTATCACCCTTGCGGGTGAGTTTACCCTTTCTGACTTGAGACTCAGTCAGGGTAGCTGACAACTCGATTGCTTGACGAAGGGTGGTAGGATTAACACCGATCAAAATATCCATAATAGAATCGGGTAAACCATCTATGTATCTCTCGATCGCTTTCTCCAGAGGGGTAACCATGGTGGGACACAATAGACTGAGTTCTTCAAAACGATCCGTGTACGCACGGTGTTCAGCCCCATCTTGCTTTAAGTCGTCAAACTCTCGTTCCAAAACTCGAATATCGTGACGGGGACAAAACTCCTTCATCATGAGAGCCCGAAGCTCTGCCCATGTTTGTGCCAACGCCACTTCGGCACCCCTATCTCGCATAACACCATTCCACCAAGTAAGCGCTCGCTTTTCAAACACACTCGAAGCAAATTCCACCTTACGCGCATCCTGACACTGCACATGTCTGAATGTGCTCTCGATACTCTCAAACCACTGCAGGAGCGCAGTTGCTCCTTGAGACCCAGAAAACTTAAGTGGCTTCGCAGAATTGAAGTTCTTGAAATTACACGGTGCATTATTGTTGTTGTTGTTGTCGTTGTTGTACATCTCGTGGACTTGGGTTACAACACCGGGAACCACAGCAGCCACCTGTTGAGAGATCAGGGATGCGAGTTCTTCAATAGTAAAAGTCCGAGTATCGGTTCGGGTATCGCGTCGAGGAGGCATTGTCTGACAAGGAAACGAGTGAGAGAATTAGACAAAAAGAATGAGATGAAACAAATCTGATGAAAGCAAGGATAGTGGTCATTTGTTTGTTACTACAAAGCAACAAACGACCCCGGTGATTTAATCAAAGTAAATAGGTCAAAAATAATGTATCGCGAAGACATGCTCGCCTATAAGTGAACACTCATCCCAAGAATTCCCAGGTAAGCACAACTGGTCTCGCGTCTGATGAGATGTATACGAAGTGCTTGCCTAGACAGAAAACCCAGAATACAGGCATTCACCCTTCCAGTTTGCACGTGTTCACATTATTTAAAACCCAAAACCTTGTTGAGATTTTGAAAATTTAAAAGGGGTTCAAAACCATATAACAGAGGGTTCAAAACCTTACAATAGAGGGTTCAAAACCTTGTAATCAATCATCCTAGAACAGATGATTAGTTTTCAAAGCGGTTTTGAAATTTATGTTCTTGTTGTGGTCGTCGCCTAAGGATAGGTGACGGTATTGTTTTATGACTAAACGCAAGTAAACTCGCGTTAGGGTCCTAAGAAGGTTATAGACTAGGTCAAAGCATTACTAATTACTAATAACCTAATTCCCTATAACCATTGGCTCTGATACCATCTTTTCTGTCACACCCCGACCGCGTAAAACAACAAATCGCGGCGGAAACATCGGGGCGTGTTGCAACAGAATTAATGTTTCATAACCATGGATACCAAAAAGTGTTTCGTTTTATTAAACATTGAATAATTACATCGTCTGGAAATCTAAATACACAAATTAAACATAATCTATCATTGTTATTGAGTCACTAAGGCCTTGTCCAGTCCTATGTGAGCATGCATCTTATCAATCGATATCATCCAACAATACCTGAAACATATGTGAAAACGAGGTCAGCAAAGAAATGCTGGCGAGTACATAGGTTTTGTGAAAATAAGATTCATGACTTCTGTTTAAGAAAATATTTAGTCATGAACCTTGTAATTTGCTTTGTCTTTGTAAATCATTTGAAAAATAATAAGTTCAGATTATATGTATAAATAAGAGAATAATGCATGATTAAATGAATAACCATGTAAAAATGAGTTTGTATAAGTTAAGTTGTTTGTAAATCAATGTCTTGTGAAAAAATATGTTATTTGTATAAAATGTTCTATGTCTCAAATTGAAATGATTCAAATAACACTACAATATGTAATACCATACAAACACTTATATATAGGAAGTACCAGCGGCGTATCCACCATGCTTGTATCATATTACACACGCATCGTTACTTAATCACTTACTCAAACCAAACCAACAAATGTAAACCATGTACTGTATAACCAAAATGATATGTATGGCTAGTGAAATGCATCAACTAAACCATAGGTGAAAGCACAAAACAAAGTATTGAGGTAAAACTTGGTTTAAATCAATACTATGTTTCGTGGAAATGCATGACCAAATGTAAATCATGTACAAATGTTTACCCAATCGTTAAAACATCGTGTGAAACCCAATCGTTACCCAATCGTTAAAACATCGTGTGAAAACCAATCGTAAATCGTTTAATTCGTTTTAGGTCGTGAAACTACTTAAATGGTCGTCTCGCTAATAACATTCAAACCTTCTTGACTTTCGTCGCTTCTCGTTTTCGTCGCTTCTCGTTTTCGTATTAACAAACCTCCATAGGGTAAGTTAACAATTACAGATTCAGTCGCTACCTACCATACCCACACATAACCACGGGTGTAGTAAATAACGGGATTTGTCAGATCCTATGGTACCATAACCTAATACTGGTCGGCTTGATCATTGCTAATGAATGTCATTTGTTATGTAACTACAACCAACAAGTTTGTTCACTTTATGAAATCGTTATTAGTTTTGTATAAATCGTCTTAATCGTTTTTGAAACCATCGTTATAACATCGAAAACATTTAGCACATATGAGTCACCCCAAAACAATTGAAAGCAGTAAAATAGGGGAATAATGTACTCGCCTGAGAATGCTTAGAGGTCTTGAACAACAACCAAACAAAGCTAGAGGGAGCACGGAATCAGTCGGCAATCTAAAACTATATAAATAAACCGGACTTAAATCGGGAGATCGGATAGGATGAGGTTTGGTAAACCAAATGAGTGTTGGAACTCATATGATATGGTTTAACAAGGCCTACATACTACAATGAAACCAAACTTAAGTGCTTTCGACCCATCGCGACCCATTAAGGTAACATATGCTACTTTAACGCGTCGTGCGCGTGAAACGCGTTCGGACCGCCTAACTAGCCCTATGACAAGTGTTATATGCCTAAACATGTTACATAATCAGTTATGTGACAAAGGTTTAGGTTACATATGCTTAATTATCAATTATACATGAAAAGGGTATTCTGGTAATTTACCTAAGGCATATAAACTACCTATCATACAACTACTTAAACGATGTGACCATAGGGTATAACCTCGGAAGGTTATTCCCTACCTACTATGGTCACCTAATATATTTGGTCGGATCCTAATGATCGACCAAATGGGTCGGGTTCGAGGGTATAGGCGATTTATTAGATCGCCTACCCTACGACCCTAGACAACGTGGTAATCAGTGGGCATAGTCCCAAGGGACTATGACCAACGTGATTACACTCACGTTGCGAAGTTCAAACGAACTTCGCATTGACCATTACTGGTCAACGCTGAAAGTCAAACAAAGTTTGACTTTCTGACTCGAAAAGCAATAAAATAAGGAAAAGAACGAAAGAATACTTACGAAGGGTCCCCGAATGCTAACCTCGATTCAAAAATCTCAGGTATGAAACAATAGTTTCAACTTAGAGTTTCTCAAATCAAAGTTCTTGTAAGAAATGAGGTTGGGGTGATGGGGTATATATAGTTTTCGGTCCACCGTTGAGATCGTTTCATGGAAACCGTGATTCGATCACATCCATACACTTGTGGAAAGGTTATGGAAGCTAAATATGATCCTTATCTAATGACTAAGCAACTTAGAACATGTGGAGGAGGATCAAACAGCTGCAAACAGGCTGTTAAGAACTCTGCATCTGGTCAGAAGACCCCATACGCATCGTATGGTATAAACACCATACGCATCGTAGGGCTTACTTTGGCAGATTTACACTTTTGGTCCCTGAACTGTATTTAGGTCATTTTTGACACGTTTAAGGCCCGTTAACCCCATTTCAAAGCTCTAAAATGAAGTTAAAGTATAGGGAACTTAAAATGTGCTCAAAAATATCTCGGATGTCGGTTCGTTTAACCGTACGGTTGCGATGTTCGGTTAATTACGACGGAATGCGCATAAGCGCGAAAAACGATCCAAATGACGCGACGAATGGATTTTTCTTATGCCAAACACTAAAATAAAATATTATAGTGCTTACATAAATTTTTGGATGTCCGGATGTATTCAGAACGTAAGTTATGCGTAAAAATGCAAACTTGTGCACTTTTTGACGCTTTTAGTCCCTGAATGACACAAAAGTTTATTTTAGCATACCGAACACCTCAAAGCCTATTTCTAAGCTATGTAAAGGATATTTATGGTATGTTTAACTTATGGTCATGTTCCGGAACGTCTGTTACAGTTCAAATTGGCATACTTTCGCAGTTTGTCAACTTTAGTCCCTGTAAGCGATTAAACTTTGATTTCACCACACCAAACCTTCCAAAACTTATATCTAAGTTATGTAAAGGTTATCTAAGGTATGTTAAGCCTATTTCACTATTCCGGAGTGTTCGTTGGATTAAACTGGTTATATCTACTCATCAGAGCGCGTATAACCCTCCAGAAAGCGATTTAAAGCTTGAAATTGAAGAGAATTGATATGTGCAAATGATACACATATTTTTACAAATCCCAAGTATGAAATATAATATTTCATTGGTTTGGTATTTGTTTGATGGCCGTGGAGGCACAGGTGTTACATTTTGGGTAGGTTAGAATGATAGATGATTGTTCATAATTAGGAAACATGTTCATGGTGTAAAAGTGCCATTTGATCTAATTAAGAAACTGTCAAAGTGTTAGCGTATGTGACGACTGAGATTAAGGAAAAACTGTAACTGGATGTTATGTACAGCGACGGAAAACATCCCGACGAAGAACATGGTCCTTCGTCGACCAGACTTTGACGAAACACTAGGGTCTTTCGTCACATGCATGCTCAACGAAGGATAGTCCTTCGCCGTAGGGTCTTTCGCCATAGGGGTCTTTCGCCGAAGGGTCCTTCGCCATAAGAGCATTCCACGAAGAATAGGTTCTTCGTGGAGATGCTGTAACTGTATAAACCAATAGGGCAGATGTGTTTTATAATAATGTTTGTACTTATGAAAGTTTTGTTGCATGGTAATAAAAATAAGGCACCTGGTGTGACTTGTGTGTATAGCAAACTTGTCTGTTATGTGTATTACGTGACTTGGTTATCTATGAGACTGACTTTTGGTTGGTAACCACGGTAGGGTTTGGGTTGACTAACTTGGACGGGTAACTAAACATACCGAGCAAACCTAAGGTGAGTTCATTCCTCTTGAGCATGCGTTCCGGTGGGTGGGACAGTCATTGGGTATCCCTGAGAGGGATAGGTTTTTGGGTAAATCAATTGGGTATTCCTGAGAGGAATACGTCTTGTGGGTAAAAATCTGGAATGTTGGATAATATACTCATCCTATCACCTTTAAGTCCCATCTTGTTTGTTACCTGAGAGGTAACGAAGTATTAGTTGGTAGCGCTATCTAGGTTTGGCACCCTCACCCCGTACCTCAGAGGATGGGTGTGAACTAATGACTCAGTCATGCCCAATGCTTTGATAAGAGCATTGGGGAACGGGAAAAATAAATCTGGAGCCGTCTTGTATTCGAGGTATTATCAACATTGAAATCAATTAACTAAACTAAACACTTGGTAACTAACGTCTTCGTAAAACTATGAACTCACCAGCGTTGTCTGATACACTTGTTGCATCCTCGCAGGTCGTTAGGTATTATGGACAAGGAATTTGCTGTCTGGATGGCCGGAGTGGTCATGGGTCGCACTGATTGGATATACATGACTTGTTTCCTGATTTTATTATACATTGGGTTTTGATACGTTTAAACCATGTTTTGTTAATCGCTTCTGCTGAACATGTTGAATTTGAATTACGTTGTGAATGCCTTACTTTAATGAATGGAAACCTTAATTAAATTTTGATATTAGTTCAATGTGATTGGTGGGTAGATCCTGGTACGTCACATGCCTAGCGAGGTTTTCGCATGTGGTATTTTGGGGGTGTGACAGTTTGGTATCAGAGCCATTGGTTATAGTGAACTAGGTTTTAAAATGTTTTTATAAAACCAGACTATAACCGAACAGCTTTGAAATCGACCATGACACTCAGCTCCAGATTGCAAGGTTCGTCTCTCGTTTACTTATTGCATAGTATATCTTGTATACACTTATGTACAATGTTGCATACGATTGCACACACTTAGCATTTCAGACTGAATTCAGGTGTATTTACTTGGGTTATGTGATTGATAGAGTCACAGTGTGATATCCCGTTAGATTTTCGTGGTTTATGTTTGTGGTGTTTTGTCTTGTTGCGAGAACTTGAGGAACCTTTTAGCATGAGTTGGGAGGAGCCGAGATAAACATGCAAATCGCATTATTATTATGGGTGCACACATAATAATAATGTGGGGTGCATGTGAGTCCCAGTGAGGCCAAACGAGTGTGAAAGGGGTTCCGCTCTGTTGTCTGATGTAAACTTTGTAGTCTACAGAAGTCATCGTGAGGTTTGACTCGTACCTTATCGCGACTCTTAACCTTTTCCCTTTTCTTATATAGAATCATGAGTGGACGAGGTCATGGGCGTGGTCACATTGTGATGACTCAGGCCGAGCTGACAAACTTGATTAACACACGAGTGGCCGGGGCTTTGGCAGCCTATCAAGCTGGTCAGCAAGCTAATCCGAATCAAAACAATCTGCCTGCTTGCACGTTTAAGACGTTCATGGATTGTAGGCCACAGACATTCAGTGGGACTGAAGGGGCTGTGGGGCTACTGCATTGGTTTGAAAAGGCAGAATTGGTGTTTGCAATGTGTAACTGTCCTGCTGGGGACAGGGTGAAGTATGCTACAGGCACACTCGAGGATGGTGCCTTGACATGGTGGAATGTCCAAGTCCAGATGTTGGGCATTGAGATGGCGAATGCCACTACTTGGGACGATTTTAATGAGCTGATGCGTGAAGAATATTGTCCTTGTGACGAGATTCAGAAACTCGAGAACGAATACTACAATCTGAAGATGGAGGGGTCTGAGATCGAGGCTTACACGAAACGATCTCATGAGCTAGCAAATATGTGCCCTAACTTATCTCGACCCCCACCTCGAAGAATTGAGTTGTATATCAAGGGTCTAGCACCAGCAGTAAAGAGTTTGGTCACTGCTACAAACCTCAACAACTTAGCTCAGATCATCCGCTTAGCCCACAAGATCACAGATCAGGAGGTGGAGCGTGGCTCGCTACCACCACGTATTTCTACTGCTACTACTGCTACAGCTACTACTCCTGCCACTGATAGTAAGCGCAAATGGAATGATGTGGACAAGGTGTCCAATCTGAATCAGCCCCAGAAGAAGCCAGACACCAGCAGCCATTGCAGTTTTAGCCAGACATCCTCAGTTAATCAGAATCAAAGCAACAACTCAAACCAGGGCTCATACGCAGGGAAGCTGCCTAAGTGTAACAAGTGCAACTTCCACCATCGCGGGCTGTGCACCCGAGTCTGTCACAGGTGCAACAAGGTGGGCCACATGGCTAGAGACTACAGGGTCTCACTCCCAAGGCAGCAGCAGCAGCAACCCCCACAGCAACAGCAGCCACAGCAACAGGAGAGGCAGCAGCCTCAACAGAATCAGGGAAATCGTAAGGGGTGCTTTCAGTGTGGTGACGAGGATCATTTCAGACGGGATTGCCCTCAACTCAATCAGAATGCTGGTAAATAACAACAATAACAACACTGTGAACAACAACAATGGGAACAATGGTGGGAACGGTGCACGTGGGAGAGTGTTTACCATAGGTGCTGGGGAAGCTCGCAATGATGGCAACATTGTGACCGGTACGTTTTCTGTGAATGATCTTTTTGCTTCTATTTTATTCGACTCTGGTGCCGATTGGAGTTATGTGTCTTTGGGGTTCAGTCGTCAGTTAGGTTAACTCCTACGCCTCTTGTAACAAAACACATAGTAGAATTAGCTGATGGTAAATCGATTGAAGCTTGATCTTATGGGTCAAGTGTTTGATATAGACCTACTCCCCGTTACTCTTGGAAGTTTTGATGTGGTCGTTGGCATGGATTGGTTGTCTAAGCATCAAGCGGAAATTCTCTGTAAAGAGAAAGTCATGCGTATCCCTCTCCCCATTGGAGAATCTCTATCGGTTCAAGGTCATCGTAGTGGTGTAATGGTTGGCATCATCTCAGCCCTGAAAGCCCAGAAGTGTTTACGAAAGGGCTACCCTGCTATTCTAGCTCTTGTTACCGATTCACAACCTGAAGAAAGGAAGATCGAGGACCTTCCAGTTGTTCGTGAGTTTCCTGATGTGTTTCCTGAAGAGCTCCCTGGTTTACCTCCACATCGTCAAGTGGAATTTCAGATTGACCTTACACCAGGAGCAGCCCCGATTACCTGTGCTCCTTATCATCTTGCACCAGGGGAGTTGCAAGAGCTATCGAATCAACTCCAGGAACTGTTGGATAGGGTTTTATCCGACCCAGTTCTTCGCCTTGGGGAACCCTAGTTTTATTTGTGAAGAAGAAGGACGGGTCTTTCCGTATGTGTATTGATTATAAAGAACTCAATAAGGTGACAGTCAAGAACCGCTACCCTCTACCGCGCATCGACGACTTGTTTGACCAGTTGCAAGGGTCAAGTTTCTATTCGAAGATCGACCTAAGATCGGGCTATCACCAGGTGAGAGTCCGAGAAGAGGATGTTCCAAAAACAGCTTTTCGGACGCGATATGGACATTATGAGTTTTTGGTTATGCCCTTCGGGTTGATAAACGCACCAGCAGTCTTCATGGACCTTATGAATCGTGTGTGCAAACCGTATCTAGACGACTTCGTTATTGTGTTTATTGATGATATCTTGATCTACTCTAAGAGCAAGGAGGACCACGAGCGACACTTGCGTCTTATTTTGGAACTCCTGAGGAAGGAGCAACTCTACGCGAAGTTTTCTAAGTGTGACTTCTGGATACGAGAAGTGCACTTCCTTGGCCACATTGTTAATGAATCAGGGATACACGTGGATCCTGCTAAGATTGATGCTATCTGGAATTGGGCGGCACCAAAGAATCCTTCGGAGGTGCGACAATTTCTTGTTCTCGCTGGGTACTACCGAAGATTTATCAAAGACTTCTCGAAGATCGCTCAACCTCTTACTTCGTTGACACAGAAAGGTGTGATATACTCTTAGGGGACGAAGCAGGAAGACGCTTTCCAGTTGTTGAAACAAAAACTCTGTAGTGCACCGATATTGTCCTTGCCCGAAGGTACTAGGGATTTTATGGTATATTGTGATGCTTCTATTCAGGGTCTTGGTTGCGTGCTGATGCAACGCGAGAAGGTGATAGCTTATGCTTCTCGACAACTGAAGGTTCATGAGAAGAATTACACGACTCACGACTTGGAATTGGGGGCCGTGGTTTTTGCGTTGAAGATCTGGAGGCATTATCTGTACGGTACCAAATGCACTATCTATACCGATCACAGAAGCCTCCAGCATATTTTCGACCAGAAGGAATTGAATATGCGACAGCGTCGCTGGGTAGAACTCTTGAATGACTACGATTGTGCTATCAAATATCACCCAGGCAAAGCTACTATTGTAGCTGATGCCCTTAGCCGTAAGGAGACGAAACCCAAGCGTGTGCGAGATTTGCAGCTCACTATTCACTCAAATCTTTCTGATCAGATCCGTTCGGCTCAGACAGAAGCGTTGAAGGAAGAAAACTATAAAGTTGAGTATTTGCGGGGCATGGAAAAATGACTTATAAAGAGATCTGATGGTATACTCTACTTCATGGAACGGATATGGATCCCCTTATTCGGTAACTTTAGGGAGCTTGTGATGGACGAAGCGCACAAGTCTCGATACTCTGTTCACCCGGGTTCGGATAAGATGTATCAGGATCTCAAGGTCATGTATTGGTGGCCGAAGATAAAAGCTAACATTGCGACGTATGTGAGTAAATGTCTGACTTGTGTGAAAGTCAAAGTGGAGTATCAGAAACCCTCAGGCCTGCTTCAACAACCAGAGATACCCATGTGGAAATGGGAGCAAATCGCTATGGATTTTGTCACAGGTTTGCCAAGAACTCAAAACGGAAACGATACCATCTGGGTGATCGTTGACCGCCTCACGAAATCTACATACTTCCTTGCGATTAAGGAAACTGATAAGTTCTCTCAACTTGCTGCTGTGTATCTGAAGGAAGTGGTTTCTAGGCACGGGGTGCCAACCTCTATTATCTCTGATCGTGATCCACGTTTCATATCTGATTTGTGGCAATCAATGCATAAATCGTTCGGCTCACGCCTCAACATGAGCACTGCTTATCACCCACAGACTGATGGTTAAAGCGAACGAACCATCCAAACACTCGAAGAGATGCTGCGAGCATGTGTCATCCATTTTGGTAAGGGTTGGGAGAAACACCTGCCGCTGATCGAGTTCTCCTACAACAACAGTTACCACACTAGCATCCAGGCAGCTCCGTTTGAAGCATTGTACGGCCGGAAATGTCGTTCTCCTCTTTGTTGGGCTGAGGTGGGTGACAGCCAGGTCACGGGTCCGGAACTTGTTTTTGAAACTTCTGAAAATATTGTCCAGATCAGAAATCGTATGGCGACGGCGCGCGACCGTCAGAAAAGCTACACTGACAAGCGTAGGAAACCCTTGGAGTTCATCGTAGGCGATCGTGTTATGTTGAAAGTCTCACCCTGGAAGGGTGTGGTGCGCTTTGGGAAGCGCGGCAAGCTTAATCCACGCTATGTTGGGCCATTTAAAGTCCTGGAACGTATTGGTAAAGTGGCGTACAGGCTCGAGTTACCTGCTGAGTTGGGTAACGTTCATGATGTTTTCCATGTTTCGCAATTAAAGAAGTGTTTGTCCGATGAAACACTTGTAGTACTGTTTCAAGAGCTGAAAATCGACGACAAGTTGCAGTTTGTCGAGGAACCTATCGAAATTATGGACCGGGAAGTCAAGGTCCGTAAGCATAGTTGAATCCCAATCGTGAGAGTTAGCTGGAACTCAAGACGTGGACCGGAGTTCACGTGGGAATGCGAAGATCAGATGAAGCTCAAGTACCCTCACTTATTTCCAACTGACAAATCTAAACCTGATGTAACTAGTGAATTTCGGGGCAAAATTCCCTTTCAAGTTGGGGATGATGTGGCACCTGCGTAAAATCCACAGTCACCCTGATCTAACATCTTGTCGCTTTGGATTACTTGTCAAATTTCGGGACGGAATTTCTTTCAAGTTGGGGATGATGTGACAACCCTGACTTTACAATTTGATTTACATGGCGTCGTGTGTAGTTTATCTGAATGATTTATGTGTTATGTGTAATGATTGGTTGATAATTGTGTAAGTGTTAATATAAATTATTTAAGGTTTATTAATATGGTTTTTCGCCACAAGTTCTCTCCGATGAAAAATAGAATTCTTCGTCACATGTAACCTCGACAAAGAATGGTTCTTCGTTGAGGATGGTTCTTCGCCGTAATGGGCCTCGGCCCAGAGTGGTTCGCGGCCCAACCTGTTATGTTATACCCTCATGTTTAGTAACCATAAACCAGAAAACCCTAAAGTCTTTCTTTCCTGTTCGACGGCAAACTTGGTTACCTATGAAGCTCTCGATCATTCGAGCACCTCTCCTTGATCCTCAAGACTCCTCGTGTCATCTTGTTAATCGGTTAGTATCTAACACTATTGGTTGCAAGATCTTGATTTCATGGCTTGACATAAACTAGGGTTTTCAGTTGTAAGATCGTGAATCTAGAGCATGTGATTGATTGTGCCATTAATCTATGTTGAACGTAATGATTAGGAACCTTAGAATTTACAATTGATGATTTGTTTGATTGGCATGATAATTCACATGATAGGTTGTTAATTTTGATTTGTATGTTAATGAAAGAGAATTGTTATGTTTTGGATGGGTTAGAATGGTAGATGATTGTTGATAATTAGGAAACATGTTCATGGTGTAAAAGTGTCATTTGATCTGATTAAGAAACTGTCAAAGTGTTAGCGTATGTGACGGCTGAGATTAAGGAAAAACTGTAACTGGCTGTTATGTACAGCGACGAAAAACATCTCGACGAAGAACATGGTCCTTCGTCGACCAGACTTCGATGAAACACTAGGGTCTCTCGTCACATGCATGCTCGACGAAGGATAGTCCTTCGCCGTAGGGTCTTTCGCCGTAGGGTTCTTTCGCCGAAGGATCCTTCGCCATAAGAGCATTCCACGAAGAATAGGTTCTTCGTGGAGATGCTGTAACTGTGTAAACCAACAGGGCAGATGTGTTTTATAATAATGTTTGTACTTATGAAAGTTTTGTTGCATGGTAATAAAAATGAGGCACCTGGTGTGACTTGTGTGTATAGCAAACTTGTCTGTTATGTGTATTACGTGACTTGGTTGTCTATGAGACTGACTTTTGGTTGGTAACCACGGTAGGGTTTGGGTTGACTAACTTGGACGGGTAACTAAACATACCGAGCAAACCTAAGGTGAGTTCATTCCTCTTGAGCATGCGTCCCGGTGGGTGGGACAGTCATTGGGTATCCCTGAGAGGGATAGGTTTTTGGGTAAATCAATTGGGTATTCCTGAGAGGAATACGTCTTGTGGGTAAAATCTGGAATGTTGGATAATATACTCATCCTATCACCTTTAAGTCCCATCTTGTTTGTTACCTGAGAGGTAACGGAGTATTAGTTGGTAGAGCTATCTAGGTTTGGCACCCTCACCCCATACCTGAGAGGACGGGTGTGAACTAATGACTCAGTCATGCCCAATGCTTTGATAGGAGCATTGGGGAACAGGCAAAATAAATCTGGAGCCATCTTGTATTCGAGGTATTATCAACATTGAAATCAATGAACTGAACTAAACACTTGGTAACTAACGTCTTCGTAAAACTATGAACTCACCAGCGTTGTCTGATACACTTGTTGCATACTCGCAGGTCGTTAGGTATTATGGACAAGGAATTTGCTGTCTGGATGGCTGAAGTGGTCATGGGTCGCACTGATTGGATATACATGACTTGTTTCCTGATTTTATTATACATTGGGTTTTGATACGTTTAAACAATGTTTTGTTAATCGCTTCCGTTGAACATGTTGAATTTGAATTACGTTGTGAATGCTTTACTTTAATGAATGGAAACCTTAATTAAATTTTGATATTAGTTCAATGTGATTGGTGGCTAGATCCTGGTACGTCACACGCCTAGCGAGGTTTTCGCATGTGGTATTTTGGGGGTGTGACAGGTTAAAGGACTACTTTGGTTAACAACTGTTGATGCAGCAATGGATGAGCTTTGACAGCTGTTTTGAACATCTGCTGCTCTGGTGGTGGATGTGATTTTGTATTGTGGGATCACAACATCATATCCATAATCTTGTGGTGGAGATTGTGGGATACCTGCAGGGTTAGTCTTGATAGACACATCTTCAAAAGTAAATTTACCAAGATCAAATAATTTAGTAGGGTTTGCAGGGATTTTCAGTGAAGAAAGTTCATTGAACTTTACATTCAAAATCTCTTCCATACACCTAGTCCTTTTTTTAAACACTTTATAGGCCTTGGCAGTGGTTGAGTATCCCAGATGATAACCACAATCTACTTTGGCGGCAAATTTTGAAATTGAATCTTTTAGATTTAAGATAAAACATGGGCAGCCAAAGATTTTGAAGTGTGCGATCAGTGGTTTGATTTTGAACAGAGTTTCATAGGCAGTCTTTTGATGCCTGGGGTTGATCAAAACTCTGTTCTGCACATAACAAGTAGTGTTTACAGCCTCTGCCCAAAAAGTTAAGGGTAAACCTGAGTCTGCAAGCATTGTTCTGGCAGCTTCAATCAAAGTTCTGTTTTTCCTTTCAACCACCCCATTTTGTTCTGGTGTTCTTGGGATGCTGTACTGCCTTACAATCCCTTTTGACACACAAAAATCTTCCAACTCCTTGTTTCTAAACTCTGTTCCATTGTCACTTCTAAAGATTTTTACTGGAAGGTCAAATTGCTTTTCAACCTGTTTGACAAAGTCTTGCAAAATACCTGCAGTATCATCTTTAGAATGTAAAAAGTAAGTCCATATAAACCTAGAAAAAACATCTACAATAACCAAACAGTATCTTTTCTTTTTCAAACTCATGATTTTTACTAGGCCAAACAAATCCATGTGCAACATTTGCAAACACTTGGTTGTTTTGGACTCTTCAATAGACTTGTATGTGCTTTTATGTTGTTTACCTTTAAGACAGGAAACACAGTGCTCAGAATAAGTAAACAGTTTTTGTGGAAGACCTCTTACAAGGCCTTGTTTTGAGAGTGTAGTGATAGTCTTGAGATTTGTGTGCCCAAGTCTTCTGTGCCATAATTCTATCTCTTTGTTAGAGGCAACTGAGAACAAACAAGCATCAGTCATTGGGTTTTCTTTTAATATATCAACTACATACACATTGCCACTTCTTTGGGCAAAAAGCTGTGTTTTACCCCCGGCTATGATTTCCCAATCTTTTTCACCATTTCTGGCCCAACAATCTTACAGCTATCCTTAGTGAAGAATGGCCCATAGCCTTTGTCACTCATTTATGAGACACTAAGGAGATTGAACTTCAGATTGTCAATAAGATTGACATTTTCAAACTTGAGTTTTCCTGATTGAATTGTTCCTGACCCCAACACCTTTCCTTTAGAAGTGTTACCAAAGGATATATTACCCCCTACCTGTTTTTTGAAATCCTTGAGCAGGGCTCTATCCTGTCATGTGCCTGGAGCCTCCACTATCTACATACCACAAACTATCTAAGCATGCAGAAGCTCCCTGCACATCAAGTAAACAATTAGTTCAGGAGGGTCTCCAAAGCCAATAAGGCTTTGGATGGGGTCTCAGGTAGATCAGCCTCAAGTCCAGGAACATGGGCAGTGGTTAGGTCAGGGTTTTGAGCTTATGTTTGAACATTTTTTCCTAACAACTGTTGTGAGCCATTCCCTGTCAGATGTTGGAAACCAAAAGGATGCCTGTTCACTTTGGGTTTAGAAGGCTTTTTGTAAACCTCATAGACATGTGGGACCCTTTGGTATGGAGGTTAACCTTTTCCTCTTTGGAATTGGTTAGCTGGTGGTACATCTTTCACTTGCACATCTCTGGGAGCAGAGTTTTTGTTCAACTGTTTTTGTAACTGCTATTTGGACAGACACAAATGGTTGTAGTTTCTTGATGGATGATTTTGATGAACTCTCAAGTGTTTTTGAAGTGTACTCTTTTCTTTTAACCTCAAAAGTTTTGAAGTACACACACTCTTGAGTGAGATGATTGGTTTTTCCACAGATGGTGCACATAGGTGCAGGCTCAATTATACGTTTTTGTTTATGTCAAAATCTTTTAGATGAAAACAGTCCTTTGTGGAATGGTTTCTCTTTTCACAAATATCACAAAACATATTTTTAACTTTTTCTCTTTTCTTCCTCTTTTCAACTTCCTTTGCAATAGAGTTTTTAACCTCTGTTGGAATGTCTTTAAGAGGGATGACTTTTGCCTTAGGTGCTTTCACACCCTCAACTGTGGAAAAATCCATTGGTTTGAAATTCTCAAGGATGTCACATTCATCTGACCAGGTGGGTTTGAATTGATATTTTTCAATCTCTTCAAAGGTTGATGACCCTTCTGGTTTTTTCAAAATGATTTTGTTACCATTTTTATCAGTGATTTTAATTTCTTGACCATCCTTGTTTGTTGGTATTATCTCAACTGAAACAGAATCATTTACTGAAGTGTTTTCAGTTTGGTCATTTTTCCTGAAACTTATGCCAAACTTTACATTGCTTTTGATCTGTTTCTCTAACATCAGCTCATAACCTTTACAGGATTCCACCCATTTTTCACAAGTGATTTGGGTGGATTCCAACTCCTTTTTACAAACTTGATATTTTTCTATCATAGCTTGGAGTTGGTCCTTGGTTATGCTGTGTTCATGTTTCAGACTGCAGATTTCATTATCCTTTTCATACAATTTGTTTTTCAATTCTTTAACTGATTTTTCAAATTGTACTTCATCTTTTAAAATCTTATCCCTAAGGTTTTCATTCACCTCTTTTATATTAGCAAATGTTATGATGCATTTGTCTAAACATAGGTTTTTCAAGACCTAAGGTGATACCTTGGCTGCAACCATCATGGCACAGTCACATTCATTTTCATAAGCACTGGTATCCTTTTCAACTTCATCAGCACACCATGGATCAACAAGAGGTTCCAACAGTGGTTCAGGTTCTTTCTCTAACAGTTGTTCACCAACAACAGCAGTAACCACTGCTTCAGCAACTTCATCCACTGTTTCAGCACTGGGTTCCACTTCTTTAGATTCTTGCCCTTCTGGAATTGACTCTAATGCTGCAAAACACAATTCATCACAAGGGACATCGTTCTTAGCAAATAGAGCAAAATTTTCATCAGATAGATCATCAGGTAAACTGCTCCAATCAACAAAACCCTGAGTAAAGAAACTATGTTGACTAGATTCTGCTTGAGCAGATGTTTGTGCAGTTTGTTGAGGTGTAGGTTGTTGCACTTGGACCTGAAAGACTGGGGCTTGGACATACTGGATTTGTGGAACAGTGGTTTGAACATATTATACTGGAACATTATTTACAGGATGTGCATAATGGGCAGTGTTTTGCACATGAGCAAGGGTATATTGGGAATAGTGCACAGTGTTTTGTGTACTTTGAGGTCTAGGCCTAGGATGTGTAATGATTGGTCCACTTTTTTGACTTCTACATTCTCTAGCAAAGTGTCCTAGCCTGTTACACTTGTAGCACTTAATTTTGGATTTATCCAACCCCACTTTTAGATTCCCATGCAGTCCTGGAAACTTTCTACCTGTTATTTTATAAAACTTGCTGGTTCTTACACTCAGCAGTGCTAGTTGGTGCAAAATGTTCATTTCCTCCAGATCAGTGGGATCAAAATGTTGGAGGTCATTGAGTGACGGGTGGTCCGTAGGACAACCCTTTATGATGTTAAAAGACAAGTTTATCCCTCATTTAATTGTGTAATTATCTTGAATTAGATAACTACGGTTGCTTATGTTTCAGGTACATTCGGAGCTTAAAAGTGTGGAAATGAAGCTTCGGAATAGGCGCGGTTGGATTAGAGATTGAAAGATGGAGAATACATGAAGAAAATAATTTATTAGAACTGAAGAATTAAGAAGATAGCATGATAGAGGACGGAATTACGAGAACGGAGGCGAAAACGGTGAAGAAAACGGAGTTGAAACGAAAAAGTTATGCTGAAAACAAAATTGCATGCTGAAGCCACCATAACTTACGGTGGTACCGTAATTTATGGTAGAGTCAGCGAGGAAAAGTGTAACTGCCCTATTTTATGATGTTTTATTGTGTCTTTTCAAATCCAATCATGGGGGACGGTTTTGGGGGAGTTTAGGGGCGATTTTTGGCTATCTTCTTGTGTTCTTGAGTGGTCTAAACATGGAGACTTTGTTTATTATTCCATTGGACAAAGGTTTGATTGTTATGACAATTCACGACACTATGAGCGGCTAGGTTTGCTTGGTGATCGTCTTGAGTGTAAGGTTTTATTTGTGACAATTATGTTTGTTCTTTAATTTCTGGAATATTAAACTGTGCATGTGTTGTTAGTTTATTATGGTGTTTGATTGGGTGTTTGTAAATTGTTGATGTATGTTTGATCATAGTTCTAAACCATACGTTCTTGGTGCCGTTGGCAATCGAGATATCATGGGAGGGATTAGGGTTGGATATATGTTGATTGGTCATCGGGTAACAACCTCGCGTTCTAGGAATCCGAGTACTTAGTTCCCTTTCATCACAAACAATTGATCTTGCATGAGCTATGTCTATGTAGTTCTTTCCAGTTGAACATAAACCTTGATTGTCACTTAAAACCTGAAACTCGGGATGATCACTACCTTCTTATCCTGTTACAAAACTTGACTTTGATTTGTATTCTAATTTAGTAATTCTAGATAATTAAAACCAATCAACCCAAACATTGAAATTTACATTTCTTGCAATTTAGATTAATCTAGTTAGTTAGACATACATTGAGATAACACATATTCCACAAACTCCCTGTGTTCGATACCCACTTACCGCTAGCTAATTAGTTGTAATTGGATTAAATTTGATTGTGACCACGACATCATGTCAAATTTTGGCGCCGCTGCCGGGGAGTAGTGCGCAACGTGTGTTATTTTCTTTCTTTTTAAGTTTGTTATTTTTCTGGTTTACGCTGGGTGTGTTAGTGTGCAGGTATTGACAGGTGCATGCGTACTAGGAGCTCTCACAAGCTATCACCTTTGGCATTTGATCCGGAAATGAGTTACCAAGAGGAGTACGATTACGGTGATTATTATGATGAATATTCTCAACTTTCATATGAAGGCCCTCAGATGTACGATCAAGACTATTATCATGCTCAATATACATTTGATCAGTATGGTTATGAATGTGTAACTCAACAACCTACTTTGCACTATCAGTCACATAAATCTGAAAGTCTTGACGAGATGATGAGAAAGAGACACATGGTTCATGTTGAAAAAGAATTAACAAAACCTCATTTGTCAATGGAAGAACGAGTAGAACTTTTGGAATGGAAATATGATTTGTTACCAAAAGAGGTGAAAGAGATGAGGCCAGGGACGTCGATATTGGAAAAACGTCAAGCAAAACAACACTGGATATATGTGCAGATTGAACAAATGACACCTATGGGTGATCTAGAAGAAAAGGTTGTGAGTCCTCCCGAACTTGAAACTGAATTATTAGGGTCAAATGAGGAATATACAATTGAAATTATTGTGGAGGAACCACCTATGGAGAGCAAAGTTGAGGGCCTTTTATTTGATGAACCAATCAAAGTTGATTACAACTCTCCGGCTGTGGTGGTTATGGAAACCAAGAGTGTTAAGGATGCATGTTTAGAAACTAGGAAGGTGGCACTTCATGATGTGGGAGATTTCATTCATAAGTTATGTTTATGGGAGAGTTTGGATTTGTTGGGCACAGAAAATGAAGTAGTGAAGTGGAGAGTAAACTACCGAGCATTTGTTGGAAATTCGGTAGGAAAATGTGGATTTAAAGAATTTTGCAAAGAAAGATGGGACGTGACAAAGCACACACACAATAGAAGAATCAAACACCGTGCTTACATCAGCAACGAAAAAGGTAAATGTGCATTGAGACCACCTTGAGACATATCAGGTACGGTCGGGCTGAAGACCTAAACTTTAGCGCTGCTTGGGAGGCAACCCAAGGTGTTTTTAGATAAGTGTGGGGAAGATGTGCAGAGAGTTGTGTGAAGGTGATGATAGGAAGTCGGATTATCTACAACATCTGTTGTGTCAAACTTCACCAGGTCAATGTACTCTTTCCTTAGTCTTGTTATGTTCTTTAGTATTAAAATATTGGTATTAGTTGTTAAAAAAAAAATTGGGATTTGAGAGTATTAGCGAAAGCTAATGTTTTTGGTTAGAAGCGTTTTTTTCCCTCAAAACCATACATTGGGACAATGTATCCCAAGTGTGGGGATGAGGGGGATTTTTTTGAGAATTTTAAAAATTTTTGTGAAGCCAAGCGAAAATTGTCAAAATTTGAAAACTTGATATTGTTCCACTTGACACACCGACACCCATTTCTAGTCCTTTATTGGTGAGAGTTTGAGCCACATATGATTATTAATGATGCTTTCTTTGTTTTGAGTGGCGGTGTGTTTATTGTGTTAATAGAACTTGTGTACGAATTCTTGTTAAATCCTAGAATTAGCATGCTTTTGGAAATGATAGGGGACTTTTAGTTAGCCTCGTCTAGATGTGTGAGAGTGTGGGAATTGGGGGTTGGACCTCATACTTTACATATATGAGCTTGGTATTGTGAGGGGTGGGGGTTTGGTCTTTAGAAAGCCATGTTTGAGCCTTATACCATTCGGTTGTGACCCGAACCTACTTTCTACAAAACTTTACCTTTTGAGATGACCCGGTTTAGGAGTCTAGTTGTGAATGTTGATGTTTTTGTATATTGTGTGAGTTCTTATATCTTATATAAAAAAAAGGAAAGAAAAGAAAAGAAAAAAAAAAGAAGAAAAATATGAGAAAAATATAAGAAGAAGTGATTGGTTGCAATAGTAGTTGAGAATGTTGAAGAAGTTGTGTATATATTTGATGGTTGCTTTGTTTAGTGGTAGAAATAAAAACCGGGTCAAATCAATTAGCTCTTTCATATGTATTCCACCATTTTCCTACCTTGACACCTAGCCCCGTTACAACCCGCAAGTCCCTTTGATTCTAAAGCATGTTAGATATTTGTTAGGAGGAAACTTGATTTGTATACAAGCTTATTGTCGCACACACACACACACGCATTGAGTGGTTTAGCATAATGCTAATAATTCTTGTAACCGAGAGATTTTTTGTGAGGGATGTGTCTTGTGGTATGATTGAAAGTTAGTAAAAGGACGGCACATTTAGCTTGGTTTACATTGATCACTTGTTTTGAAATTGATTTAATGAGTTGCTTGGGACAAGCAACGGTTAAGTGTGGGGATGTGACGGGTGGTCCGTAGGACAACCCTTTATGATGTTAAAAGACAAGTTTATCCCTCATTTAATTGTGTAATTATCTTGAATTAGATAACTACGGTTGCTTATGTTTCAGGTACATTCGGAGCTTAAAAGTGTGGAAATGAAGCTTCGGAATAGGCGCGGTTGGATTAGAGATTGAAAGATGGAGAATACATGAAGAAAATAATTTATTAGAACTGAAGAATTAAGAAGATAGCATGATAGAGGATGGAATTACGAGAACGGAGGAGAAAACGGTGAAGAAAACGGAGTTGAAACGAAAAAGTTATGCTGAAAACAAAATTGCATGCTGAAGCCACCATAACTTACGGTGGTACCGTAATTTACGGTAGAGTCAGCGAGGAAAAGTGTAACTGCCCTATTTTATGATGTTTTATTGTGTCTTTTCAAATCCAATCATGGGGGACGGTTTTGGGGGAGTTTAGGGGCGATTTTTGGCTATCTTCTTGTGTTCTTGAGTGGTCTAAACATGGAGACTTTGTTTATTATTCCATTGGACAAAGGTTTGATTGTTATGACAATTCACGACACTATGAGCGGCTAGGTTTGCTTGGTGATCGTCTTGAGTGTAAGGTTTTATTTGTGACAATTATGTTTATTCTTTAATTTCTGGAATATTAAACTGTGCATGTGTTGTTAGTTTATTATGGTGTTTGATTGGGTGTTTGTAAATTGTTGATGTATGTTTGATCATAGTTCTAAACCATACGTTCTTGGTGCCGTTGGCAATCGAGATATCATGGGAGGGCTTAGGGTTGGATATATGTTGATTGGTCATCGGGTAACAACCTCGCGTTCTAGGAATCCGAGTACTTAGTTCCCTTTCATCACAAACAATTGATCTTGCATGAGCTATGTCTATGTAGTTCTTTCCAGTTGAACATAAACCTTGATTGTCACTTAAAACATGAAACTCGGGATGATCACTACCTTCTTATCCTGTTACAAAACTTGACTTTGATTTGTATTCTAATTTAGTAATTCTAGATAATTAAAACCAATCAACCCAAACATTGAAATTTACATTTCTTGCAATTTAGATTAATCTAGTTAGTTAGACATACATTGAGATAACACATATTCCACAAACTCCCTGTGTTCGATACCCACTTACCGCTAGCTAATTAGTTGTAATTGGATTAAATTTGATTGTGACCACGACATCACGTCATTGAGCTCAAAGGATAAGTTGTCAAAATTCTGGTTTCCCCACTTGCTGTAAAAGCATAGTTGGGTGAGTAAGGCTCAGAGTTGAAGGCTCCACCTGTAGTTATGTCAATGTAATGATCATACTCTGGTCCTTACTACCACCAGATTCTTCTTGACCCAAAAGTGTTGTGTTACCAAAGGTGTAATCATCAGCTACTTTCCCAGATTCCTACAACTTCTTTTTCTGGTTCAACTCTCTCTCATAGGTGAGGAGTCTACCATGAAGTTGGGTCAGACTTAATTCTTTGAAACCCACAGAATTTCTGGTCACAAAAGCTATAGTGTCCCATTTGTCTGGTAATGATCTTAGAAACCTACTATTTAAAGTGGACTTTGCAAATTCAACATTAACCAGTTTAAGTTTACTAATGTGACAACTAAATCTTTCAAACTGTTGGGTTAGTGACTCTCCTTTGACATTACAAAATGTTTCATATTGTTGATTCAAAACCTCCCTGTTGTTTTTGATAACCTCTTCTGTTCCACCGAAATGCTCTTTCAGTGCATCCCAAAGCTTTTTGGCACTGTTACAGTGTAACAGTCCGGCATAAATGTCATTTGGAAAAGCTGAAGCCACAATGCTAAAAGCCTTTGCATCTAATTCAATTTTTTGAAAATCCTGATCTGAGTAATTTTCAAGGCTTTTAGGCACTTGGGCCTTGGGATCTTTTGTGCTAGGCACCATTGGAACATGGGGTCCAAAGATGATTGACTTCCAGCAGCCGGTGTTTTGCTGAGCTAACACATGGCCCATCCTATGTTGCCAGATATTGTACTCGAATCTGACAAGCATAGGTGGCTTAAATAGTGTTTCGGTGTTGTGAGGGTCCTGTGAGTGTGATGTCATCTTGGTTGTTTTACAAAAGTTTTTGAATAATCAACTTTAGACGTGATTACACTTTACTCTGTTTTTCAACTAATACGAACAACTTTAATATCAATGGATTTGAGCTGAACTTTTATGTCAAATTGATTGTTAGATTGAATCTGGCTGTCCTATGCTCTAATACCAATTGTTAGGATCTGAGTTTGTTCTGGTTGTGTTGTTTAACAAAATGATTAAGTGAAAGAAGGTAAATCAAAGAACAATTGCAGCGGAAATGGAAAGTAAACTTTAGAACACAATCAAAGGAGAATAGTTTTCATCATACATGATTTCATTAGTCAAAAGATTGTATGAATTACAAAAGTTTAACTATGCATGCATGTATACTAAATTCCCCCTCAGCCTGAGCTCACTAATTTGTTCGTACAAGATGATTGGTGCAAGAGAGCTAATAGAACAGTACAGGTACTGTTCTATTTATAGTACAAGTCTAACCACAGAGCATCTTTGGCTGACGTCACCTAGACAGTGACACCTAACAGACTAACAACCTCTAAACACTGATACTAATAAACACTGTTACATTGAATCAACTGATATACTCAGTACTGATGCTCCTATTCGCTGTTGGTGCCCAAGCACTGATGTTGCAGATCAGTGCTTTCTTCATAGGTTGGTCAGGCCTTGAATCAGCAGTGCTTTAGTCTTCATCAAGGCTTTGACAGTCAGCAGTAGTTAGGCCTTCTCAGTTTTTGTAACCAATAGTCTTTAGAGGAACAGTTGTTGAGAAGATCAGTCTTTAGGATAATCAGCTGATAGAAACACTGCCATTGGAGGGAACTTAGAACATGCACTGCTTATTGTGGATCAACTGTTTGAGAACCAGTTTTGGCTTTCAGTATCATCTGTTCTTCAAGGTTTGATCACATGGGCCAACACCCTATATTTTTAAGGGGTAACAAACTAATCTCTTAAATATGTTTCTCGCTATTCATCCCCACATTTTTTTAAATATTTTTATGGGTGTATGTGAATCGAAGAAATAGAAAAATAACAAAAAAATAAAAAAAAATATTTAATTGAACTGAGACAAATATGAGGAATGAGATGTAGGAGCTTTTTAAAAATGTGAGAAGCAAATTTAGGAAAATTGGATTTTTAGGTAGATTATATGGTTTGGGAGGGGGATGGGTTATCAATATCTAGGATAAAATAAAATGTTGATATAGAGGAAGAAATCATTCTTGCAAGGTTAGTATATGGATGGTAAAGGTTGCATATTGTAATGTTCTAATATGGAGATCAATATATATGGTATGAGAAACAGGGCCGTCTTCGAAAATCTTCGAAAATCTGTGGGCCCTCTGTGAAGATAAAAGACGAGCCCCTAAAATATAAACTTTTTAAAAAGAATATACAAAAAAGTTTTAAATATGTGAAAATGAATTAAAAATTTGTGGAATCGCCCGCATGTTGCGGCGGACTGCCTTTTTACTTGGAAACGTAGATAAAAAGCACATCATACACACATTTGGACAACGAAACGTAGAAAGAAAAGGGTAAATTAAGAAAAAACAGAATAGTTACGTCGTAACTTTAAAAATCGTTATTTACGATCATGTAAAACCATCCTAACATGTCCAAATTTATTTAGAAAATAAGTTGAAAGAGAAAAAAAAATAAGACTTTTTTCATAAAAAATGGAACAAATAAAACTAATTGTAGATTGAATAATATTTTAAGAAATTAACATAAATAATCATTTTTAAACTAGATTTGGGAAGTAAATATGATTCCTATTTTGATTTAATGTAACACAAAATTAGTCAATTAATGTCATTTGAATTCAATGCATAAGTAACAACCATAAAGGAAAAAAACAACTAAAAATGAAGTTACCAAGATTATAACCTAAGGTTTGCTTGCTAATAAAGTGACATGGGAACCACCAGACCATGCGTCTCATCATGTTATTTTCCAATTCAGTACATATATATTCTGAGTTCTACAGTGTAACTTTATTAAAAAAAATAAATTTTTGGGCCCCCGGAGGGTTTGGGCCCTGAGCCGTCGCCCACCTCGCACCCCCTCTGGGCCGGCTCTGCTGGGACATTACTTTATGTATCATCTCATTATCTGATTCCGTTTTATTACAGTAATCTTCCACACAACTTTCTGAGTCGGAGCTATTGTCTGTGCTATGATCTTAAGGACTGTTCTGAATCAAAGATTTTATATAACTCATTTTTGACATCTTTTTCTATGTCTAAGCTATTAATTTTGTTCTTCACCGTTTTCTTTGGTAACATTCATTGGCTTTATGCCATTTCTTTTTACATATGTAATATGTGAGAACCATTTTTCTTTCCTTTTAGTTTTTCTTCTTTCCATTTTTTCTCTTCTCTTTTGGATTTTTTTTTCCCTGGAAGCTTTTTTATAGTTTTTATAAAATTTATCATTATCTTTTTCCCTAGTGCAATCCATACCGAATTGCTCACAAAATTGTCCTGTCTTTTTTCTGTTAGGTTTTGTTTTTTTAATTTTAGCTCATTACATAAGGCTAAACCTTTTTGAACACAAACTCCTATTAATCTGCCATAAGTATAATTATCATAAGGAATTTGAATATTGGTTCCTCTAAGGACTTTTCTTACCCTTTCAGCAAACAGAGATGGAAGACCATCAATGAATTTAGATTTCCAGTGAGAGCTATTATTCTCTGGAAGTTCATAAAATCTGCTTAAAAAAACATCTTTGTACCATCTAAAAGAGGTCAAAGTGGGACATCTAAGTCCATTTAACAAGGTTCTTATAGTTTCAGAATTGTCTGACCATCTTCCGGTAAAATGTTCTATAATAGTTAAGATTAGAGTGTAAACAGCATCAGTAACCTGTTTATCTCCTTCTTGTTATATGTGTTCATCAATATGACTTTGTTTATCACCTATATAATTATCCCACCAACCTTTTAACTGACCTGTAAATCCTACAGCTATCATGTAACGCCTCGTATTTCCGTATTTCCATGTTTTTAGAAAATACGTGTTCGTTTTTCTATTTTTGGAATCACAGTAGAAATCGGATCGAAAAACTGACTAGAAACGACAACCGAAGCGTTTTTAACGCAATTGACGAATGAAAACGTAAAAAACCAAGTACCGGCGTACATTTTACGTGATTTCGATTTTAAACATATACGTTATTATATTTTACAGAGCTCGGGTGTGAAAACGGGTTCTTAGGAGCTGGTGGGCTACCTAACACACGGGGATTGGGCTTGTGGGCTATGGGCCCAAGCCCACTTAACCAACACTAAACTTAAGTATATAAATGAGCTAAACCCTAAGTGTTCATTTTAATTCATCAGTCGTTTTCACTACTTTTCCCTCTCACTATTCCTCAAAAACCTTATCTTCTTCACCTTTCTTTCTACCCTCTCTCCTAATGCAAACACAGACAAAGAAAAACCCAGACACCAAGTGCTCTCATTCACCTCCTCAGCAAGCACACACACACCACAACAATCTCCTCTCCCTCACTATAAAATGATCAGCCGGGCACCACGGTTGGTGGTGGTGCCTGACGCCTGCGACGAGGTCTCCGACCACCCACAACAGCCCCTCCCTTTTCTCCGGTGAAACACCTTCTCACATCTACTCTCTCCCTCTCAACCTGCTGGATACGAAGACCGGAGCCAGAACCGGCGTTGATGCCGGTGGATTTTCCGACCAGGCACCCCCCTCCGATAACAACACCCCAAACTCCTTGATTTTCGGCGACTGAAATTGTCGTGAAACTGATATCGACGATGATGACGATGCTATTGGGTTACCACGGCTTCTGGCCGACAGACAGACGTCTCCGCTGTCTGCCGCGGCGGCAGTGGTGGTTAATGTTGTTCAAATCTGGTTCAACCTCGGTTCGTCTCAGTCAGGTCATCCACGCTTCGGGTCGGGCACACTTTTGTATAGCTTACAAGAAACAAGGAGGGCTCAGGTGTTGGTTTGGGTTTTTAACTTCAGGTATGTGGTTCCAGTTTCGGGTCACTCACGGGTTTTTCAGGTCAACTGTCATCAGTGGCCCAAGTATGGTTCGGGTTTTAGATCAGAAATTTTGGGAGTTTCGAGTATTGGTTCAGATTTGGTGATGGTTCGGAGTGTGTTTAGTTCGAGTTTTAGCTCGGGTTCAGGTTCGGTTCAGTCCCGGGTGTGTCTGATTGCTCTTGGTGTGTCTCGGGTCAAACCGGTTATCATGGTCAACACCGGTCAAACCGGTCAGGCTCGATGTCCGGTTCAGTGTTCGAGTCAAAACTGGTCAAACAGTCAACAGGGGTCAGTTTCGTTGTCGGGTCAACGGGTTAAACGCGAAACTCGGGATATTAATAACACGAATATTAATTATATTGTTTTCATATTTAATAAATTTTTTTATCGCGGAACCAAACTCTATAACTTGTATATAATTATACATAAAAAATCTATATCTATAAATTGTTGTGTTTATTGTTGCGTTTTGGAAAATATATCGACAACTTGTGTTGTCGGGATCGTCTAAAAACAAAGGAAACTCTGTCCGTTTTTAGTAAAAATCCGTAAAACGGAACATAATTATATTCTAAAGAAACGACACATATCGAGGTTCAATTAATTTTTATAAAAACAGAGATAAATGTATATTTAATATGGCAACACTCCTATAATCTCCAAAGCCTCTTTAATTCTTTGCATTGCAAGAACAAGATTCGAATTCTTCAAGAACTAAAAGGTGACCTCGGCGTCCCATCCTCCAACTCTTCAACTCTTCACGGGATTACCAAAGAAAGTTTTGCGAAACTGTGAGCATACTCAACCCTTTTTACGCTTTAACGCATTTTTGGGTGCAACATGTATCAACTAACAAAATCCACTTTATACAATCAAACATATTAGACCACTCAATCCATCGAACATGTTATTTATTATGCTTAGGTTGTTTATGCATGTTAGTTCCAACTTGTATATCTACACTAATTGTTATGCTTAGGTTGTTTATGCATGTTAGTTTCAACTTGTATATCCATGCTATTTGTTATGCATAGGTTGTTCATGTATGCTAGATTCAACTTGAATATAAATTGCCACATTGGATTGAGATAAACTTTCATACTTATATTCAAACTTGTATGCTCGCCAGTACTTTTTGTATTGATCCATGCTTTTATTACATGTTGCAGGATTTGATGATGCAAGGAATCTAGTAGGATTGCCTAGAAACGCATTTAAATTTTAATACTTGTATTGTAATTTACTTTCAAACCTGTTGTATTTTGTTTTCAACCTTGTAATAAACCATTATCAACAAAATGAAATTTAATTACTTGAATACTTGTTGTATGTTAGGTATTTCAAACTTGTGATATTACTAGTTCAAACAAGGTAAGAAGTAATTATTAAATACTTGACACAATTATTGTTATGAAGTCTCTTACAATCTCGTTTTCGTCTCACTCCGATGTTTCCGCCATCGGTTAGGGTGTGACAGATTGGTATCAGAGTATAACTATAGGGAATTAGGAAAATTGCCATGCTTTTGACCTAGTGTATAGTTTAAGTACCCATACTTGACCATTCTTGTTTCATGCCTTTAAGACACTCAAATCTCCCTAGTTTGCTTATTTCTATTTCTTTCGTTATAATTATACAATTCGTTCATCCTAAGACATTATACGCAAATTACATGTTAAGGACTTGAAGACACTCATATTCCACAATCGAAACGACTCATCAAAATAGGGGTGATTCCCGCCTTTGGTGACGAATTTCAATCCATCTGACATAACACTTTGCACGAAATTCACCATCAAGTCAGGAGTGATATCCATATCTTGATGGGAATTTCCATTTCATATTCTAGTGGACCCTTATTGACGACTCGAGATTATATCTTGTTTCGTTCAATAAACCACATTTTAGGGACGAAATTGTCAAGCTAGGATTGATATCCACACCTTGATGACTGGTCCCACTATTCGATCTTCAATCTCGCCAAAGTTTTGTATTTTCAATAAAATTAGGGACATGTATTAACTGGAAGGGTAAAATACCGTTAATCGCCTGGCGATGAGATTATTTTACCTATTTGGCCAAAGCATGTCTCCCTAATTCGAAATGACTTACGATTCACTTTGGAATAGTCGAAGTTTCTCAACTCGAAACGCTCTAATATTTTATCAAGCCTCTCTTTTATGATATCTCAATTTCTATGCAATTTAATACTTATCCCCTCGTTCATCTCAAAATCAACGTCATACTAGAATCAATTTTACGTACAACACGATTCAAACATTCCCTTTTCAAAATTCAAAATTTATTACACAACAAATTTAATGCATGCATACTAATACGTTATACTTGATTCGGGATTGCTGGAACACTCTTATGTGATAAACTGGTCATTAACTTTGTAAGAAGCCTCACCTTAACATATATAGTGCTTATGAAGCACTATAGGAGTAACGCACCGCCGCATGGATTTGTGGTTATGTTAAGTCAAAACTATTACAGTCTTTTCATTGCAACGAAATGATGACATGTGCTATGAAAAGATGAAGCTTGCGGTAAACGTTGGGTTGACAACTTGTCATTAACTTCGTAAGAAGCCTCACCTTAACATGTATTGTGCTTGTGTAGCACTATAGGAGTAATGCACCACCACATGGATTTGTGGTCATGTTAAGTCAATACTATACGGTCTTTCATAGCAATGAAATTATAACATGTGCTACAAAAATGACGCTAGCGGGAAACGTTGGGTTGACCTGTTTATTCACATGCCAGTAATGCGTTAATCTTGTTAACTAAGTATGTCATGTGGTTGTTCAAAGATTTTACTGATGCTCATACTCACAGTCATACTCTATACTCTCTCATACTTAAATACAATCATGCTTGCATACTTAAATTCCTATGCGCTATCATTCTCACTCGTAATACGTTAATATACCCTGACCCGTACACTACTAGTACAAACTATGCGGATCATGCACAAACCAAAATAATCACGGATGCATACATGATTATATTGGTAGGCGCATGAAAACCATAGTAGGTTCTACTGTGTATCATAACACGGAACATAACATGACATCGAATAGCGAAACAAACGTAATATGGTATGAACATGGAGGATACGCCACTGGTACTTCCTATATATAAGTGTTCTTACCATACTACCAAACTTTCGTGAAAACACGCCATGAGAAATTCAGTGTTTCCCCATACCTTATTGAATACAAACTTTGATCACTCACAACCTATTTCTCGGTTATACCCAAACACACTTCGAGAATGCTATCCTTCCCTAGGTCTTCCTCTTGAATAAATTTCGGGAAAAATTTTCCAAAAGTAGGGGAGACTGTAATGCCTCATATTTCCGTATTTCCATATTTTTAGAAAATACGTGTTCGCTTTTCTATTTTTGGAATCACAGTCGAAATCGGATCGAAAAACTGACTAGAAACGATAACCGAAGCATTTTTAACGCAATTGGCGAACGAACATGTCAAAAACCAACTACCGGCGTACATTTTATGTGATTTCGATTTTAAAGATATACGTTATTATATTTTACGGAGCTCGTATGTGAAAATGGGTTCGTAGGAGCTGGTGGGCTACCTAAAACACGAGGATTGGGCTTGTAGGCCCTGGGCCCAAGCCCACTTAACCAACACTAAACCTAAGTATATAAATGAGCTAAACCCTAAGTTCTTTATTCATCACCCGTTTTCACTACTTTTCTCTCTCACTATTCATCAAAAACCTTATCCTCTTCACCTTTCTTTCTACCTTATCTTCTAATTCAAACACAGACAAAGAAAAACCCTGACACAAAGTGCTCTCATTCACCTCCTAAACAAACACACACACCACAACAATCTCCTCTCCCTCACTCTACAATGATCAGCCGGCCACCACGGTTGGTGGCGGCGCCTGACGCCGACGACGAGGTCTCGACCACCCACAACAGCCCCTCCCTTTTCTTCGGTGAAACACCTTCTCACATCTACTCTCTCCCTCTCAACCTACTAGATACGAAGACCGAAGCCGGAACCGGCGTCGATGCCGGTGGATTTTCTGACGAGGCACCCCCCGGCAACAACACCCCAAACTCCTTGATTTTCGACGACTGAAATCATCGTGAAACTGATATTGACGATGATGACGATGTTCTTGGGTTGCCGACGACGGCTTCCAGCCAACGGACAAACGCCGCCGCCGTCTGCCGCGGCGGTGGTGGTTAATGTTGTTCAGATCTGGTTCAACCTTGGATCCTCTCAGTCATGTCATCCACGCTCCGGGTAGGGCTCACTTTGGTATAGCTTACAAGAAACAAGGAGGGCTCAGGTGTTGGTTCAGGTTTTTAACTTCAAGTATGTGGTTCCAGTTTCGGGTCACTCACGGGTTTTTCGGGTCAACTGTCAACAGTGGCTCAAGTATAGTTCGGGTTTTAGATCAGAAATTTTAGGAGTTTTTAGTATTGGTTCAGATTTGGTGATGGTTCGAAGTGTGTTTAGTCCGATTTTTGGCTCGGGTTTCAGGCTCGGTTCAGTCCCGGGAGTGTCGGATTATTCTTGGTGTCTCGGGTCAAATCCGGTTATCATGGTCAACACCGGTCAAACCGGTCAGGCTCGATGTCCGGTTCAGTGTTCGAGTCAAAACTGGTCAAACAGTCAACACGGGTCAGTTTCGTTGTCGGGTCAACGGGTTAAACGCGAAACTCGGGATATTAATAACACGAATATTAATTATACTGTTTTCATATTTAATAAATTTTTTTTATCTTGGAACCGAACTCTATAACTTGTATATAATTATACTTAAAAAATCTATATCTATAAATTGTTGTGTTTATTGTTGCGTTTTGGAAAATATATCGATAACTTGTGTTGTCAGGATCGTCTAAAAACAGAGGAAACTCTGTCCGTTTTTAGTAAAAATCCGTAAAGCGAAACATAATTATAAAAATAGAGATAAATGTATATTTTATATGGCAACACTCCCATAATCTCCAAAGCCTCTCTAATTCTTTGCATTGCAAGAAAAAGATTCAAATTCTTCAAGAACTAAAAGGTGACCTCGGCATCCCATCCTCCAACTCTTCAACTCTTCACGGGATTACCAAAGAAAGCTTTGCGAAACTGTGAGCATACTCGACCCTTTTTACGCTTTAATGCATTTTTGGGTGCAACATGTATCAACTAACAAAATCCACTTTATACAATCAAACATATTCGATAACTCAATCCATCGAACACGTTTATTCATGTATGCTAGATTCAACTTGAATATAAATTGCCACGTTGGACTGAGATAAACTTTCATACTTATACTTATATTCAAACTTGTATGCTCGCCAGTACTTTTTGTATTTTTACTAGATTCTCCATTTTCATGTTTTTGGTTTATTATATACTTTTCAATTTTATTATTTGTTTCATGAAGAATTTCTGAAAGTTTAACTAAACATAAATTAGTATAATTGTTTTGTTGTATAATATGATTTACATGAGCAATGGTTGCTGTTATAGACTCATTTTGTAAAGCTCTTTTAAAAGCAGCAAAATGAATTGCTTCTTTTCCTCTCATCATTTCAAAATCTTTTTGAGGAGGAAAAACATATTTTATTATATCTCCTGTAATAAGTTTATAATCTTTTTCAATGACTGAAATATATTTTAAAGAATATTTATTTATAAACCAAACAGGAAATTCTATAATTTCTTGAACCAAGTCTAAATCTTCATAAAATTCTTTTCCTATATTAAATCTTTCATTTCTAGGATATGACTCTAGAAACCAATTTTTAAATGGTATCCATATAGGATTTTTATATTTTTGACAAATTTGCTCTCTAAGAGAAGATCCTGGACTAAAATCTAGCTTTTCTTTAATCATTTATAAATTAAAACTCATTTGTGAAATTGTAGCATCTTCACTAACAGGTTGATATATTCCTGATACTAAATTGTTATCAACATTTAGATTTTCAACTTTATTATTTCTTATTTGAGAAGTAGAGGCTCTAGAAGATTATAATAATTCTACTTTATATTCTAAAGGTGAAATATATGATCTGCCCGAAATAGATTTCAGAAGTTGTTTATCTTTTCTTTCTTTTTCAAATTCTATTTCTATATTTCCTTCTGGAGTTTCTATCAATCTTCTTAATTTATGATTTATTTGAGGTTGTATTTTAATAGCCCTATTTATAACCCAATATTCTGGGAAGGTTATTTCTTCATATTTAACTGGTCTTCTTATGGATATATTGATTTGCCATAATTTGTTTCTATTAGAATAATTTCATCATTAGGTTTATCAACTCTTTTATATCTAGCATTTATAGTGGTGAGTAATCTATAATACATCCTATAACAGATATAAATGAATTCAGATCCTTGAGCATAATTATAACCATGTGTTTTAACATATAAAGTAAAAGCATTATCTATGTTTTGATCTATTAATGATAAGTGTATATCAGGATAAACATTAAAATAGACTAGCCCATGTGCCAGACTGGTTTTTATTATTCCCATTAGTGATTGTTTCCAATTTAGATTACGAGCATCTCGTAATACAGATATAAAACTTTTTGGTAATCCCTTTAATGTCAAAGGTTTAAATTCAACCTGCACTAAGCCAATATGCATAAAGTTAAAATCTTTTCTGTGTCTGTTTATATCGGACAAATTTAAAAGTTTTAATATCATTTCTTCATCATTAATTGAAGCTAATTCTTCGGTGGTTTTAACCACATGTTTATTTATAATATTATCAAAACTTTCGATTTGTTATATTATCTTCAGATTTATATGAGGTATGATCCACTTATTAAGTAGATCAAGATCTTGAGGTATATCATATTCCTCATTAGTACTGTTTTTAATAGTACTTTTCTTTCTGAATAGGTTAATCATTTTTATGAGTAAAGTATTGAAACAAGACATACAATAACCTCCTTTGATTTCATGGCTCTGATACCATATTTTAAAACATTAAACCGTCAAAAAGAAGGTTAAATTTTATAAGATTAAAATCCGTCTAATTAACTTATATGACAAATTAAAACCAAACACACCAAACTCCCTTAAATTAATAAAAAAACAAGATTTATCGTGGACGAAGGTTCCCTTAAATCATTAATTGCCAGTTTAAAATCTTAACCCAACCGGTTTATGTTTTAATCAAAACATAATATTAGGACCATGTTTCAGAGGATGTTATTGTGTCATGCTTCAATACTTTATGGGCTTTAGCCCATCATGATTTTTACAAATATGAAAACAGAAAAATAAATATCTCAACAGGCTTAGTCATAAGGACATATATAAATTATAAGCTATGATTTCAGAGAATCAAAGCTTTGAGGTTTGAACCTAGTTCATTACCTTTTCTGACAGGGAGTCATAGCTACCACTGTATTTTGGCTCATGTAGAAATGAGCAAGGCCCGTAGGCACTATATTACCACGTATGGTTAAAATATGATCATCTTAATTGATGATTGTAAACCCAGGATTCAGAGATCATTATACTGGGTTAGGAATCTTTTGAAGAATCCTTAATAACGTGTGTGATTTCCAACGAATCACATCTGTCGGGAGTGTTAACATGTTTTCAGATGTTAACTGGGATACGAATCTTTTTAAACAGGTCTTACCATCTTGGCCAGGTCTTTATAATGACACTCAGGCTAGGTTTCACTCTTAAGATTCTTTTAATATTTATCGCAGAACAATTTCTAAATTGAAATGTGAATAAGGATCTGAATCTAAATTGAGGAACTGCCATCTTGGCCGGTCTTAATATGACCCGAAGCTAGGTCTTGTCCTTTTTAGATTTTGCCATTTTATCATAATGGTAGATTTTGCAAAAGGAAATGTTATTTTCCATTTATTTAATATTTCTTGTTTAGAATGAAAGTTTAAACTTAATCATTCCACTATATAAAAAAATAAAAATAAAAATATAAAGTTGCCCTAAGCGGGACTTGAAAGGAATAATGTTGTCCTCGTAGGGACTGAAAGATAATTGTGTCCTGATAAGGACTTATTAAGGAAACGATCTTCAGCGAGAGGAGTTTCTTCTTTATTTTATTTCTGAGTGTCCTCTCCTTGGATGCTCGTCCCATTCTCGCCGCGGTACAAAGCTCAGCATTTTCAAGGCTCCTGATGTGGAGAAGTTTTATTACAGCTTCTTCGCTTGGCGACGTATATATAATATTTTGGAAGCAAAAATTTCCAGGTTAGGATTGAGAATATTCCTAAGTTAAGTCTAGACTCAGAAGTTTAGATTGTGCAACTGTGTAACTGAGATTAAACACAAAAGGCTAGTGTTTAATTCACTCAGTGTTGGCTCTGATACCAACCTGTCACACCCCGATTTCCACATGTCACCGGTGGGCCCGGTGAGGGAGTATCATGACGTGGTTGGCAACGTAATAGTCAAACAACACAATATTTAATATGCACAGCGGAAGCAATTTATAAAGATATAATACAACCGAATAAATTATTGTAATATCAAGTATCACAACGTTCGGATGTTTATCCACAGAACGGATCGAAATAAAAATATGAAACAATAGTTCAACAGACTTCAGGCATCTTAAGCTTGCGAGACTTCTAATGATGCTAAGGAGAAATCCCAGCCAATTTCGCTTAGTACCTGCATTTAATCTTTTTGGGAAAATACGTCAGTTTACACTGGTAAATACAATCAACTGACACATTTTGGAAAATGATTTAAAATTGGTTTGGATGCACATGGCATAAACATTTTTATTTAACTTGGGAGAATTATTTTAATATTATAATCTTGTGAACGAATTACATGTTACTTGTGCGTTCAGTCGCCCGGATCTTGTCCGGGTTAAAGATCAATAGACACACCACATCATAGAGTTATACACTGACAGGTGTACGCCTACACCCCGTGCTCAGGTCGTGGCCATCCCGTAAGATGATGCCAAGGATATCCGGGACATGGTCATTAACCCCCTAAAGGCATTAAGTAAACAAGACTGTTTAAACGAGCCGATCAAATTATTCAACTACCCACTCAACTGTGGAGATTTGATGCTCGATCAAGCGGTATGCTATATACCGTAACCCAAGCCCGTATAGGGAAAATAAGTTAAAAGTATTTACCTGAGCAATGTATAAATCACAATAAGCAAAATGCACATAGCTTTTACTGGTCCTCCTAATCTGGAACGAAGGTTTTATAATAACCTATTAGAATCCTAACGGGTCTTTAATTAAGCTTAAGCTTAGACCGGCTAGTTTCAAAGATACGGTTCGTACGCACGATTAAGCGAAGACTGGATAGAAGGTGATTTAGACCCGACAAGTTTGAAGACTTGTTTAATATGGGTTTATTATTCACATTCTGGATTTTGAGATAAAACCGTTAAGGTTTGACCCGTTTCGGCTAATTTATGTAAACTTGTTACATAAACCGAACCGTACGCGTAATAAGCGTGACGGGTATTCATGAGAGCTATAGACAGGTTTCCTAAGTTAATTATGCCTCAAATATGTTGTGACATCAGTAAGATGTCTTTCATTATGCCCGAAACGTGTTTAAACACAAACTAGGCCCCGTAGGGGTAGTTTGGTCATTTTAAAGGTTGTAAAAGGGTTTAAGTGTTTAACTGAGTTACGGGTCTGATGTAATCAGTAAACATACTCAAATTAATGAGTTATAACAGTAGGATAAAGTACATATGTGAAATTTATCAATTATAACCAAACTATGCCCCGTATGGGTATTTTGGTAATTTCACATAAGCCGAAAAGCTCAAAACTGAAGTCTGAGTTTAACAACCTTTGCTTACTGTTAAAATATTATAATTTGCCTCAAATATCAGTAGGTATCAACCCTTGTATGTTTAAAATACTTCTAGTACATACTATGCGTTAAAAACGCTTAAATAGACGATTAAGGCCATTTCCGGGTTTGATACTTAAATCTGATATTTTTATATTTCCAGAAGGCTTAAAATAATTTATTTATCATATGTGATCAGTAGCAAAAGGTTTGGAGTCGTTTAGATATGTAAAACTCATTTTATGGCCCGTGAGGGCAAAATCGACAATTACCGGATTAAGCCTACGACTATGAGTTATGCTCAGCCTAAAATTAATTAAAAAACTTTAAAAATCCCAAAATAATATATTACATCAGTGGGTAAAATATTTGATATCAAAAAGTATGTTTAAGTAGGCTATACGCTAAATACGCCGTTTAATTAACATAAGGCTTTAGTTTTACGCTAATGAGCATAACTCTTAATCTACACCTCAAACTGAGGTCAAACTTTGCATACAAGTTTATATATCAGTAATTAAAGTTTCTACTCTTTTACATTTTCAAAAATCACGTTTTAAGGTGAAAAGGGCTTAACGGTCAACATACGAGCAATTAACGGAATCATGCATATTAATTGGATAACTAATGATCCGAGGTGTATAATCACAGAGGGTTATACTAGCATGTTACCTGGTCCAAATAAGGCTCTAAGGCATTTCTAAATAATGCCTAAACGGGTCAGAACTGAAAGTCAAAGTATAAGTCAAACTATGCGACTTTCGGTTCCGAACCGGGTCTAAACAGGAAATTGTCGGGTTGAACATGTTTAGACATGTTCTTACACTTATTACCAAGTTATAACAATGATCCAACAGGTTGTATATGATCTACAATGTTAATTATGGATAAATAGCATTTTAGGCTTCCTGTTGACTTTTTAAATATAAGTTTGACCCGACTTTTGACCTGGTTAGAGTGATGATCAGGGGAAACCTTTTTGAGGGTTTATTACCCACATAAATACCAACTTATACCTACTTTTAATTCGAGATATGACTGAGCTATTATTGACTAATCTCGAAGTCAAACCGTAATTACGACGGTTTGACTTTTAGCTAAATAATTAAGCTAAACTCAATTTAGAAAGGATTAGAACACTTACTGAAGTTCTAAGCTTGATTAGGGAACACTTGAGAGGAAGTTGAGCTCCAGAAGTGGTCCTCAAATGCAGATGAAGGTGTGAAGAAAATGTTGCAAGTTCATGGCCTTATATAGTGGATTTAAGCACCACAATTGATTGACAACAAGGTCTAGCACACACCACAACTGATCAACACTTGTTTCTAGTGTTTAGGGGGTGTTTTAGGGGTCAAGGGATGTGGAGAATCGAGCAGATTGCACTCAGCAGGCAACAACCCATTTAATTCGGAGCTGGGCACCCCTAGCGTGACGCTAGGCCTCCCTCGCGTCGCGCTAGGCCTTCCCTGATCAGCTTTTGTGATTTATTTCATTTTGATCCTTGGCTCTTCAAAACTTGATTAGGCACTTGTTTTTCTTGCATTTTAAACCCTCAATGTTGATCTATAAGGGCTTTAAAACATATACCCACTTTGTTAGGTCCCCGGTTAACTTCGTTGTCACCCGAAAAGTCCTAACATTCAACGTTTACGCTTTAACCCTTCGCACACGAATTTGATCATAACTTTCTCATACGATAACGAAACTTTATGAAATTTTAATCGTGCATTCTAGTGAGCATAATTTACCGTTACTAAGCTTCGGGTTTGTCAAAAGGTCACTCAGAGGTATAATTTGAATATGTTGACACATTTAGCCCCTATAGTTTGAAATCTCTCACTTTTAGCTTCGTTTGATCCATGATTTATTCGTTTGAAGGTATGAGCACCATGTAGGGTTAATGTACATTATATCTATTCACAGTTGACACTTAGAATACGTATATTCACATACTTTCCATGTTTGTCAACTTTAGTCCTTCTATAATATTTCTTTCACACGTTTAAACATTTGACACGTGTCTACACATTATAGGACGTGAATTTTTCGAGGTGTTACATCCTCACCCCCTTAAAATAAATCTCGACCCGAGATTTACTGAAATAAGTAAGGGTACTTTTCTTTCATGGTGGATTCATCCTCCCACGTGTATTCGGGACCTCTACGGGCATCCCATTTGACCTTTACAATAGGTACATGCTTCCTTCGAAGCTTCTTTACCTGTCGATCTTCAATCGACAAAGGTTTTTCCACAAACTTCAAGCTCTCATCTATATGCACATCTGTATGTGGTATAACCAGTGATTCGTCAGCGAAGCACTTCTTCAGATTGCAGATGTGGAACACATTGTGAATTCCACTGAGCTCTTCTGGTAAGTTTAACTTATAGGCAACTGACCCGACACGTTTGATAACCTCGAAAGGTCCTATGTACCTCGGGCTTAGCTTGCCTCTCTTACTAAATCGCATCACTCCTTTCCAGGGTGATACTTTGAGCAACACTTTATCACCTACTTCGAAGTGAAAAGCTTTACGCTTCGGATCTGCGTAGCTCTTCTGTCTATCTCGGGCAGCTTTGAGATGGTCACGAATCTGGACAATCTTGTCCGTTGTTTCGAAGACTATCTTTGGTCCTTATAATTGGACATCTCCAACTTCCGCCCAACAAACGGGCGATCTACACTTTCTACTGTATAATTGTTGGGTTTTAACATGTTTATCAAAGTCATTTTATGCCTTATAAAATGAAAAACGCAGCGGATTAGTTGTATTTTAAAACATGTTAATCTCTTAGTATAAAACTTATTTTATAGAGAAAACCCAAGGTAGGATCCATATATGAATTTACATGCTTACAAAACAGAAAATTAAATAGTTACTAGAAACAACCTTTCAAGTAAGAGGAAAATAGAAGATGATTCTTGAATGACAATCTTCAAGGTCGAAGACCTCAAGCTTGTATACCCACAAGCCACCAACAAACACCAGCTTTGCTAGGATTATTGTTCAACACTTGACAATAATATCACTCCCTCAATATTTCTCTAAAATTTTCCACTGTCCCTTAGAGAAGAATGATGGATGATATATATATCTATTATATTCTTCCACACTTGAATTATTGAGAAACATATATTAGTGGGATGAGTTAATTAATACCTTAAAAGATGGATGCACTAATTCATGCTTTACATTTTAAAACAAAAAGTAAACACACCCATTATATTGGTATTAGAATCGGCCACAATAAAATTAAACAAGGAGTTTGATTTTTATTATATATCCCACTATATATGTATACTTGCAAATGTTGGTAAATTTTATAAATAGTTATTTAACCAATTAAATAATTATTCTCTAAAAAAATAAATCATCCATATAATTTATTTATTTAAAGTGCAATTATTTAGAAAACCGATTTCTAAATTTTTCAAGTGTTATTATTTATTTGTTTGATCATATCACAAATAAATATTATATGTGTTTGTCTAGCTTGTTATAGGGTATGACCCGACTTGGATCATAGCGTACTAGCCACATTAATTTAATACGTGTCTTGGGCAGACTGAGTCCAACAATCTCCCACTTGCACAAGATACATAGAAGATTAATGCAAGCAGTAAATACCGCCTAACAACGGTTTACTACCCCTAATACGTATGACTTAGTGCCATTCAATAACATCATCCCCTCCAAGTCCCTCACTTGAATATGAATTAGGTGGATAGATCATTTTATCCTTTTGTAACAAATGTCATGTTAAATCCTAGAGACATAGAGTGATCATTCTCTGTTGATTTAACTTATGCAGGCCTTAGACATCTTACTCTCAACGAATGAGAGGAACAAATCCCATCTTGACTACATACGCCTCTCACAATCACCTCGTACCATACCTGAGCTTAGCCTTATGTACTGTCAAGTTACTAAACAGCGAAGAATTAAGTCAAAGTATAATATTTGGTGAATATCAAGACCCAATATGTATCTCAGGTCAGAGGATACTATGATATTCGCCTTTACTCAAAATTACTTATGATCAATCACAAAGACTCCATATAGTAATATTTGAGAGCGGGTCATTCCAATATTTGTCTCCACAAATATCTATGAACCTTGGCAGCAACACTTTGCTCTATATTCATACCTAATGAATATCTACCAATCCAAGTTCATAATAGTCTTACCTTCATATTTGTTCCCACAAGTATGATCGACTACGGACATTTAGAATAATTAATTTATTCATGGATATAAACATGCTAAAATGGAACATAACTCAAAATACCATAATCATGAGTCAGAATAACAATTGTTCCGATATCCAAATACCAAATAGATCATATCCAATCACTAGAATATCGAAGTCCTAAGGCACAAGTATGACTCTCATGCTTTGGCCGTTCAAGAAGCTTCGTGAGTGGATCAGCAATGTTATGATCGGTGTGAACTTTGCGAATACATATCTTTCCTTTTTCAACTTCATCCCTTATGTAGTTGAATCTCCGCTCGATATGTCTAGTCTTTTGATGCGCACGAGGTTCTTTGATTTGAGCAATCGCACCCTCGTTGTCACAAAAGATCTCTAGGGGTTCCTGAATGGTAGGGACCACTCCTAGGTCGGCAATGAATTTCTTCAACCATGCAGCTTCTTGAGCTGCCAATGAAGCGGCGATATATTCTGATTCTGTAGTGGACAATGCTACCACATCTTGCTTTGAGCTCTTCCAAGAGACCGCTCCTCCATTCAAGATGAAGACATACCCCGATTGTGATCGAGAATCATCTCGATCGAGTTGGAAACTCGCATCCACGTAACCCTTTACAACGAGTTCCTCATCACCAGATCCATATATTAGAAACATATCCTTAGTCCTCCTAAGGTATTTCAATATGCTCTTAACAGCCATCCAATGACTATTACCTGGATTTTGCTGGTATCTACTTGTCATGCTCAAAGCGCATGACACGTCCGGCCTAGTGCATATCATTGCATACATGATGGATCCTATAGCAGACGCATATGGGATTCCTTTCATTCTTTCTTGCTCATCTTGTGAGCTTGGACATTGAGACGCATTCAATATTGTCCCTTTTTGAATAGGTACCAAACCTTTCTTGGAGTTCTCCATCTTGAACCTTTTCAAGATTTTGTCAATGTATGCACTTTGGTTTAAACCTATCAAGCGCCTAGACCTATCCCTATAGATCTTTATTCCCAAAATATATACGGCTTCACCAAGATCCTTAATGGAAAAACAACTTCCAAGCCAAGTTTTTACACTTTCCATGGTTGGAATGTCATTCCCAAATAGTAGAATGTCATCGACATATAATACAAGGAAAGTAATGATGCTCCCACTAGCCTTCTTATATACACAAGCTTCATCACTGTTCTTGATGAAACCAAATTTCTTGATTTCTTCATTAAAGCGGTGATTCCAACTTCTTGATGCTTGTTTCAATCCATAGATTGATTTCTTTAACTTGCATACTTTATTAGGATGTTTCGGATCGACAAAACCTTCAGGCTGTACCATATAGACAACTTCCTCAAGATATCCATTTAGGAAAGCCGTTTTGACATCCATTTGCCAAATCTCATAATCATGATATGCAGCTATGGCAAATAATATCCTAATTGACTTTAGCATTGCCACAGGCGAGAAGGTCTCATCATAATCAACCCCTTGAGTTTGAGTGAAACCTTTTGCTACAAGTCTTGCTTTATAAGTATCCAAGTTACCATGCACATCGGTTTTCTTCTTGAAAACCCACTTACTTCCAACTACTTTGGAGTTAAGAGGTGGTACTACCAATTCCCAAACTTGATTGTCATACATGGATTGCATCTCAACGTTCATGGCTTCAAGCCACTTGTCACAATCATATTGTGACATTGCATCATGATATGTGGTTGGTTCATTCGAATCTATCATATAACATCCATCCATGAAAAATTCATATCTCTTGGGTGGATGTCTAATTCTATCAGATCTACGAACGTTTTGTGTGTATTGATCAACTACTTGATCATTCTCAACATCCTCCTGTTGAGTGCTAGTATCAACCAAACGTGTATCGGCCTGTGGTTCTTGATCCTCTTCAAGTTCCACTGTTCTATCACTAGTTCCTTCCATAAGGAACTTAGATTCTAAGAACTTACCCTTTCGAGCAACAAATACCTTTTGCTCGGTTGGATCGTAGAAATAATATCCTATATCATCTTTAGGATATCCAACAAAAATACACTTAGTGGATTGGACTTCCAATTTATTTGGGGTGTATTGCTTAACATAAGCTTCACATCCCCATACCCTTAAGTATGATAATGATGGAGCCTTTCCAAACCATATTTCATAGGGTGTCTTTTCCACTTTCTTGGTTGGGGCCATATTTAATATACGGGCGGCGGAGAGCAAAGCGTAACCCCAAAAGGATAGAGGTAATGAGCTTCTAGCCATCATAGATCGAACCATATCCAATAGAGTTCGATTCCTCCTCTCAGACACACCATTATGTTGTGGTGTTCCGGGTGGAGTAAGTTGTGAGATGATCCCACAACTCCTAAGATGATCTTGAAAGGCATTACTTAGGTATTCACCTCCTCTATCGGTGCGAAGGATTTTGATTGTTTTCTTAAGTTGATTTTCTACTTCACTTTGGAAGATTTTGAACGTTTCAAAAGTCTCATCTTTGTGTCTTAATAAGTACACATAACCATAGCGACTATAATCGTCAGTAAAAGTAATGAAGTATCTTTCACCATTCCTTGTCATTGGCTTAAAAGGACCACATACATCCGAATGTATGATACCTAATAAATCTTTTGCCCTTTCAAAGGTTCCACTAAAGGGTGCCTTAGTCATTTTACCTTGTAAACAAGATTCACATACATCAAATGAATCCACTTCATTTGTTTTCAAAAGACCATTCTTTCGAAGTATTTGCATGCGATTTTTGTTTATATGTCCAAGGCGACAATGCCAAAGATAGGAATCATTCAAATCCATTTTGAATTTCTTGGTGGTTGCTTGGTACAATGAGCTATCAAATGATGTGTTATCTTGAACTAATTCATAGATACCATTTAAAGGCATGGCTTTAAAATAAAACACATCATTCATAGAAACATAAATGTCATGGATTACAAATTCGAAATTAAAACCAGATTGTCTTAAAAGGGAAACAGAAATTATGTTCCTAGTCAAACTAGGAGCATACAAAACATTCTTCAAAATCACTTCCAATTTATTTGGAAGCTTTAAAACGTAGTCTCCTTGAGCTTCGACTTCAACCTTTGCTCTGTTGCCCATGAAGAGACTAGCGTCTCCCTTCTTGTAATGTCTATTTCTTTTGAACCCCTGCAACAAATTGCAAATATGAGTTCCACATCCGGTATCAAGTACCCATGTGTTAGAAGAAATAACATTTAGCTCAACATGTATCATAAAGATAGTACCTGAGGTTTGCCCTGCATCCCTCTTGTTTTTCAACTCTTTGAGATATTTTGGACAATTTCTTTTCCAATGTCCTATCTCACCACATTCAAAACATGGGTCATTATCAGCAACCTTTTGCTTCTTTTCTTTCGGTTTCGTGGGTTCCGCTTTTCCCTTTCCCTTCCCTTTCCCTTTTACGTGCCCCTTCCTTTTGGCAAAATTTGCCTTGGAGTCGGGGTGGGGCCTTTTCTTTTTGCCTCCCTCATTGATTGTAAGAACAGGTAAAACCTTTTTACCCATGTCCGCCTCGGCTGTTTTGAGCATTGCATGAAGTTCACCAATGCTCTTGTCCCATCCATTCATGTTATAGTTAACAACAAAAGTCTCAAAATTCTTTGTTAAAGAGTTAAGGATCAAATCCGTCGCCAACTCTTTTGAGACGGGACAATTTAGCCTTTCGAGGCGATCAATGTGGCTTTTCATCTTAAGGACATAAGATGAGACCGATTGGGTTTCGTCCATTCGACATGCATGAAGTGCTCGAACCGTTTCAAAACGCTCTACCCTTGCTTGTTGTTGGAACATTTCCTTCAACTGGGTAATCATGTCGTATGCCCCGTGGTTTTCAAAATCCTTTTGAATTTCAGGGGTCATACTTGCCAACATGAGACAAGAGACTTGCACCGAGTCCTCGGTGTACTTAACCCAATCGAGATAGGCCTCCTCATCGTCTTCGCTAGGTTCATCGGGAATAGGATCGTCCAACACATAAGATTTCTTTTCTTGCTTGAGAACGATTCTCAAGTTTCGATACCAATCGATAAAGTTGTTATGGTTAAGACGCTCCTTTTCAAGGATTGTTCTTAGTGATAGGTTATGGACGGTCGGGGCGATCGCGTTATTATTGTTTGCGGCCATCTACAAAATTTAACAAAGTTCAATTTTAGTATTTGTTAATATCATTAAATTTTAATTATTAATACCCTTTTATGTCTCATAGACAATTAATAATTAAAATCTAGAATCCAACGTTACATTTAAATATTGGTTAGGTGACCCTTATACCATTATTGAAATTAACAAGGTAGTCACTTTGACAATTGCAACCCTTTGCAACTTCTAGCTATATGAGATCGGTTAAACATCTTAATGTTTATGTGGCATGTTTAATCCCATCAACACCTTTGTACACCATGCTTCGGTGACCCTAAGCACATGGTTTCCAAATCAAGTCGTCCTACTTACACACACGTGTGAGATTATACATTCAAGCGGTTAAGTGACCTTAAATCCACAAATATGTTAACCCCGCCTCAAACTCACAAGTTCACTCAAAATGGTTAAGTGACCCTAATCCATAAAAAGTTCACAAGTGATTCGAGTGTTGTACAAAAGGGTGGTGTTTGACTTGTTTTTATAAAGGGGTTTTTAAGTTTTCATAATTCTAGTTTTAGAAAACTTTATGTACCATTCATTCAAATGCATGGTACGCTAGTGAAAATCAAATTTTCAAGGTTCTTTGTAATAAAATCCATTTTTATTATTAAATCATTAATTTTAATAAACCCATTTTATTAATCAATTTTGATGATTTTCTAAGAACCTATTTTAGCTTGTAGTTGATTATTAGTTTGTTTTAGCATGCATATCTACATATCATCTAAACAATAAAATAAACAACCATTCAAGCACAACATGCACATCAAAGGTCCATAACCATAGCCAACTAATTTTGACAACACTTGTTAGCCGAAACAAGTGTGTCAAAAGGTCTCTCCTAAGGGTGAAAAAGTGACACAAGTGTTGTGTCGGTGAACTCCCACTTGAACCCGCATCCAAATGCTTCAAGTGCTCCTTTTGTGTTGTGATTTCATAACTTCCTTTGGGCCTCCAATATGCTTTCTAGATCAGCCCCAAAACTCCTTTTGGTCTTCCGAAATGGGCTTTGGTTTTTGGGCTAAAATTCCATTTAGAACTATGAAGTCCTTTGAGCCCAAAATTGTGGCCCAAACCAAAACCCATTAGTGTATCTTCTTTTACATAAGAAAAATCCTAATACATTTTTCTAGTAAAAAAAAATACAACTAATTTATTTATTTAAATTACATACCAAATGAAAATTAAATAAATTACATAAGCCCAAAAGAATTAATTATTACAACTTTTGAATAACTAAAGAGTAAATCAACAACACAACCATTTCACACATATAATCACAAGGTCTTTGGCTAGGTTATGAACACAAATGAAAAATATATATCCATATATATATTATGAACAAAATGGTTCTCATTTAACCACTAAATTTTCGGCTAGATAAAAAACCGAAAAATGGGGTTTTGTCCAAATAAAATAAATCATCCAAATGATAATTTTTATTTATATTTTTTAGGATATCTCTATGCATGTTAGTAAAAATATCTTAAAAAATATGGGAGAACCATAGCTAAAATTTTCGGCTTGGTGGTTTTATTAAACCAAAAACCCGAAATTTTTAGAACCTTTTGAAGCATGTATCCATATAACCGGCTCTGATACCATTGTTGGGTTTTAACATGTTTATCAAAGTCATTTTATGCCTTATAAAATGAAAAACGCAGCGGATTAGTTGTATTTTAAAACATGTTAATCTCTTAGTATAAAACTTATTTTATAGAGAAAACCCAAGGTAGGATCCATATATGAATTTACATGCTTACAAAACAGAAAATTAAATAGTTACTAGAAACAACCTTTCAAGTAAGAGGAAAATAGAAGATGATTCTTGAATGACAATCTTCAAGGTAGAAGACCTCAAGCTTGTATACCCACAAGCCACCAACAAACACCAGCTTTGCTAGGATTATTGTTCAACACTTGACAATAATATCACTCCCTCAATATTTCTCTAAAATTTTCCACCGTCCCTTAGAGAAGAATGATGGATGATATATATATCTATTATATTCTTCCACACTTGAATTATTGAGAAACATATATTAGTGGGATGAGTTAATTAATACCTTAAAAGATGGATGCACTAATTCATGCTTTACATTTTAAAACAAAAAGTAAACACACCCATTATATTGGTATTAGAATCGGCCACAATAAAATTAAACAAGGAGTTTGATTTTTATTATATATCCCACTATATATGTATACTTGCAAATGTTGGTAAATTTTATAAATAGTTATTTAACCAATTAAATAATTATTCTCTAAAAAAATAAATCATCCATATAATTTATTTATTTAAAGTGCAATTATTTAGAAAACCGATTTCTAAATTTTTCAAGTGTTATTATTTATTTGTTTGATCATATCACAAATAAATATTATATGTGTTTGTCTAGCTTGTTATAGGGTATGACCCGACTTGGATCATAGCGTACTAGCCACATTAATTTAATACGTGTCTTGGGCAGACTGAGTCCAACAATAATGCCTCGAAGGGCGCAGCCTTAATGCTGGTATGGTAGCTATTGTTGTAGGAGAATTCGATTGATGGTAGGTTCTTATCCCAACTACCACCCAAATCGATCGCACATGCACGTAGCATGTCTTCCAACGTTTGAATAGTACGCTCACTCTGACCGTCAGTCTGAGGATGATAGGCCGTACTAAAATTCAAACGTGTGCCCAAAGATTGTTGGAAACTTTTCCAAAAATGTGACGTGTATCTAGTATCTTGGTCAGAGATAATAGACACAGGTATGCCATGTAAGGCTACAATCTTATCAGCGTATAACTGGGCTAACATGTCGGAGCTATAAGTCTCTTTGAAGGGTAAGAAATGTGCTGACTTAGTCAGTCTATCAACTATAACCCATGTTGTATCATTTCCTTTCCTTGTCTTGGGTAACTTGGTAATAAAATCCATAGTTATCATTTCCCACTTCCACGTAGAAAGTTCAAGCTGTTGTAGCAAACCTGACGGTTTCTGATGCTCAGCTTTGACTTGCGCACAAGTCAAGCATTTAGCTACATAGGTGGCTACAGACTTCTTCAAGCCTATCCACCAATAAATTGGCCCTTAGATCCTGGTAATTGAACTTATCAATCTATTGCCCCTACAATAGATGTTTATCATTCTATCTTTACAGGGTCTCCCAGGGAGCAGCCTTGATGCTTACATATCAACTATCATAGATAAGCTTATCTTAAGGTGATATGGTTATCCCAACCACTACTTAACAAATTTTAAGGATTAGTTGATCCTTGAAGTTAGTTGAACAAATCGACGATTCAGAACAGCTGATGGCAATTTCTTAATTGTTGCCTAATTAGGGTTGCGGTAACTAATGCATAAGCAAAATGAACCGTCTTTCTTATTTAATAATATAAAACCCTCAGAAGATTGAGTCAGGCTATATGAGCCTATGTCTTAAAACCTACTTAATCAAGGTTTCGATTTTTCCATAATCAATATGGAGTTTTCACAATACTCCAGCCCATAGCGGGAGGTTAATCTTAGTTCTACCTGCCTTCCAGGAGGTAAACAGGGAAAACTTATGAGAAGATAGTCAAGATACAAGGAGGCTATAGAGATTTTCCATATCCCAGGCCCCAGTTCATCCATCATTGCTTGTGTCAAATAAGTGACACATTTATGTTATAAGTCCACGAATTCCTTAATCGGGAACATTTACTTGGACAAATTTCATTCTGGATATCTTCTTTGAATACTACTAGTCGACTTTAGTACAATATGATCATTGGGATATCTTAGGGGTTCCATGTATTAAACCTCCATACTGATCAGGCATGGAAGTAATCTATGGGACACACTAGGATACGCCAATCCTCATATGGCACTTTTATCAAACATAGTTTGGCATTCGTAGGCGATAGAAAAAAAACAATGAGAAAAAAATAATTAAAATAACATATGTTGCCGTACTCTATGCGAAGAAAGAGTACTCTTAGATTTTTTTTTCTGAAGGATTCCTTGCCGATACTAGAAGAATCGGTTACTATGGTTTCCTTGGTAAGTTATACATTGTGAATAATATAAAAGTTTGCTAAGCTTATGGTTTATGAAGATTTATTATTGCCTGTATTAAAAATAGGACATTTAGCATAAATTATCATTGGTAAATGATAAGGGATGTACTTGATGACATCGTGAACTGCCTCTTGGCATTCATCAGGTGAGTTCAGGTATTTCCTCCTTTAGCCTTTCCAGGCTTAGCTGAAAAATCTATGACAATTTAGGGCAGTCTCAGCTTTGACTGGTCGTTTCTTAATCTATATAATGTGAGTAGCTGAGGTAGATCCATAATGGATTTATAATGAGTAGGTTTTGAAACCTTAGTGTGCCCTCTTATTGCCAATGCTAACCACTAATAATTATTTGCTTTAAGCTTAGATTTTTGGGTAAACTGAATAGGGTACTATCTCAGCCAATGTATTAAAATTTGCGACATACTGTCGACAGTCTAGAACTTTTATGGCGAGAATCAGAAAATTCTTATTCCGTCTTTTCCCTTTTCGCGAAACGGGTACTAGGTTTTTCTAATAAGGTCCTTAAAACTTGGACCATTCCACAATGTATAAGAGGATCCTTCTTGAGGATTTCATTAATGTCCTTACTAATTAAGAGTATTGCCATTGAATGACTGTGATGTATACCTTACCATGTCCTTTCTAGCGTAACCACTGATATACTTAATGGTTTCTACTTCATCCTTTCTAGTGTTTAGTCAACATAAGCAAGCCAAGAGTATCTAAAACATAGAGGTAAAATCTTAGATTCTAATACTTAGTCAACATATTGAGGTTAAGTAGGTGACTTATAGAAGGAATAAGGAAGTTATTGTACATGTGCTTATATTTAATCACAATGGAAACTCCACAAACTAGGCACCTAGCTCGGTTGGCTAGGCGCGCGAAAGGGTGTGGCCTAGACCCAGGTTCGATTCCGGGGACGGCCAATTCCACCATTTTTTTATGTTTAATACTAATTAATCGTACGGGTACATGTAATTATGAGAGTTGTCTCCTAAGGAGTCTTGATAATTAATTGCTTCTTATCACCGACAATATGGGCTTGATTTTTAAGGCAACCAATCGATTTTTATCACTATTTTGAGTCCTTATATTTTAACGGATCTAGGACATCGGAAAAATCCCTAATGGATATAAAACATCCATCTAATATTTCTGAAGCCGTCTCTGAGGTACTATCGGTAAATTTTTACTTTACATTTAACACTTAGAGTTTTTAGCAGGCAGATTTAATGATTTACAAAATCTATTGTCTACGGAAGACTTATCTGAACCTGAATCAATTAATACTCTAGCATGAGCGTTATTGATAAAAATTACCTGTTATGACCTTGTCATCCTGAATAGCCTCCTGAGCGCCCATTCGAGAGCTCCCAGCTTCGGTCTTCTTAGCTTCCTTAAGCTTTTTTTAGCGTATTCAGGGCAGTTGGTCTTAATGTGCCCTTTTTCATTGCAACCATAGCAGGTTGCGTCTCCCAATCTCCTGCAATCCAAGGTCTTATGCCCCTTGGACTTGCAGATTCCACAGGGTAGAGGCTGAGATTCATATATGCGTTTCCCGAGGTGGTATTTCCTACAGGTTTTGCATCTAGTCTTCTCACCGGTCTGCTGTTTATCCTTCAAATCCTCCCCAGACTTAGTTGCTCCTTCCTTGGCAGCCTTAGGGCAATTAGTACTAATGTGGCCCTTTTCGCCGCAGCTGAAACGGTTCGCATTCTTTATGTCCCTACATTCGTGGGAGTGGTGGCCATCTCTTTTACAGATGCCACATTTCTTTATCTTTGGGTTTGATCGACACTGCCCCCAATGTCTTCTTTTGCAGGTTTTACATTTGGGTTTTGCCTCCCTTGGTTTGGACTGGTTATAGCTTGAACCGGTCTTAACCTTTTTGTAACTTTTATTTGGGGCATTATCGCACTTTCGCTTAAGATCCCTCAACACACGGTCCACAGCGTTGCTTACGGCTATTTTGATCATAGCCCACTACAAGAAATTTGGTGCTTTACCAACACAAAGTATGTGTGGGAAAAAGCATATAGTGTGTTGGTAGTTGTCTTTACCTACACATAAATTAAGTGTAATGATGTGTAGACTCGTGACTGTGGATATATGTCATTACCCACACATAAGTTATGTGTAGATATATAGCAAGCTATACCTACACATATATGTGTGGCTAAAAGGCATTTATATGTGTGGTTAAAAGTACAACAATTTGTTTAGAAGGCATTTGACGTGGCATCTGACGTGGCAAGTGATGTGGCATCCAACGTGGCAGGTGACATGGCATCCGACGTGGCGGATGACGTGGCATGAATATATGTGTAGGTAAAAGTAATCTTATATGTAGGTAAAAGTAATATTATGTGTAGGTAAATGTTGAAGATGTGTTGGTATTGATCTTAATATGTGTTGAAACAAATGTAAACTAAAAGGCAGTAAAATCATACATAATGTCACAAACGTCACCATTGATTAATACATGAAACAAAGTGCCAATTTGATTAATGCATGAAACAAATGTAAACTACAAGGCAGTAAAATCATAAATAATCAAAAGGCTTGTCAACTTAACAAGAGAATCAAGAGTTGGATCTTGACCATTGATATGACCACCTAAACAAACTGAGAGGATTTTTTTGCGATACTGATGTTTTTTTAATACGATACTTTCTACAAAGAGCGGGAAAGTCACGTATGTAATAATCCAGGTAACCATCTTCACCTAAAATCTTTGAAACTTCACATAATAGAACAACAAGAAGACCTAAATCCCTGCAATAGCAAAGCATATATTATGTCTAGAATTCCAACACTGATAAAAACTATTGTGCAAAAATGAACTAAACATGAAGTGTACCTTCTACGAAGATGATTAAGTTTCAGATTTTCATAAACTGCATGTAGTAAATCAAGGATCTCTATCAAAGATTCGGATGAATAGAATGTATCCAACTGTTGGGAAGCAGAACATGATTCATCACTTTGAAGCGACATTCTAGAAGAAAATCCACTCATGAAATGAGATTTAGAATACTTTTCATGAAAGCTACTGTGGAGGAGAAACTCCCATGATGCACCTGACTGTGGTTGAGGAAGTTTTCTTTTTTTGCCAAAAATTTCTAATATAATAGCAGAAAAAGACTCCCATTCAGAATCAACAGGAGAATCCACCCTAGATAGATACGCTGAGTCGCCATTTCCCCAAAGAAGAACCGTAAAGTGATTGTATAAATTAGCTTCAAGTCCCTCAGCCATCGCTGCAATGCAATCATTTGCCAATGATGAAGAAGGGTATCTACGAAACGTACATCTGAGCATCTATACAAACAATAAAAAAATTAATAGACCAAACTATGAAGAACGTGTGTCGTGATATTTAACAAGTGAACATATATGCATGTAACCTGATATCAAACCTGTCCATTGTGTAAGATGACATTGACTCTCCCTTCAATAGCATCTGCCAATCCCACAACTTTCATATCTTGAAAAGCAGTTGGTGCTTCCAGTGGCTTGACATTATGTAAAACATCAGCATGCCCTTGAAGAACATATCTACGCAGGCATTGCTTACCTGACTAATACATTAAAACAGTCATGCGGTTAATTAGCAATCTTTTTACAATACCAATTACCAAGTCATTTAAAAGATAAAATAACAATAGACATCGTCTACCTTGGACGAGTTACGACAATAGGAGCTGCTGCGATGGCTTGTATGCTCCAGCTCATGTCGGGTCTAATATCATAAAGAATATCATTATCCATTTCAACACACTGAAGCCTCACTGCTTGCAACTTCTTCTGTTCTTGAAGAAGGAAGCAAATAACAGGAGTGGCATCACTATCTGTGGCCAAAAAAACCTGCATATAATTCATTTCAATTATTAATATGAAGACATGACAGCGCATTACATAGAGAGATTGATGAATATGTCACCTCAGTTGCAGCTGCTTGTGCCCCTTTCCCTTGCCATATTCTTCGAAAAAGGAACTTCTTAGACAATATAGCATCAGGAAGAAAAAATCCCCTGATTTAAGGTTGGAATTTATAACTTCTGCGGTCCATAACGAATGTTGTAACTTTCCTGAAAGAAAAACCATATTCCAATCATGTGAAAATAAAAATCAGACTAACTTTCCAAAGGGTAAGCAAGGAGCAGAGAGTAAAAAAACCTTTATGATAAGATGCCATAAGTGGAATAAGATCACTAGTCCAGATTGTCTTTTCATCAAATTCCTTCATGATGTTTAACTTCCCTCTTTCCTCAATATGGATTGGCTAGCCACACCATATTCACAATTGAATATTTAAACAAATGACAATAAGAAAAAAAATAATAGAAGAGAACCGAAGACTGTAGTGTTTTAAAGTTTAAACACATGTGGTTCTTCTAGTGGATCGTTTAATATCAGATGTGAAGACAGTGAAGCCCCATCTGCTTTGATCATATTATCAATTTTGGAGGGGCCGGAATACTAATTTCTAAGGAGGCAATACTAGGGATGGAAACGGGAATATCAATTTTAGCAGTATCAACAGATGACACAAAATTTCTTTTTTATGGATAAATAATGTTTGAAGAACAATTAACCAGCGATTGAACCATCATGTGTCTGTCTGCTTAATTGATGAAGAACAACAACAAACCTGGCAATTGAACCATAGACGATTGAACCACTCTTAGCCGGAGATTGAACCACAGACGATCGAACCTAACATATTCGATGATTGAACCCAGACAACTTATGGGTGTTGAACCGCAGATTACCGGCAATCGAACCCTTATGGCGAGAACCACAAACGACATCAGAAATTAGGTCTCATATGTGGTTTTAGGGTGAACTGGTTATGCGGTTTAAAATAGATAAGAGGGAAACTAAAAATTTGAGTATGAAATTGCCGCTAATCTAGTATCTATCTATATGTGATTTAAGCTTTTTTTTCCGATTTCCTGATGTCAAAACTGATAATAAGGTTTCACACGATCTTCAAGGTGGATAGGTTAGAGCCGAATTAAGTTTTAATTATATAATTTAAACATTTACAATAGTTGAAACAAAAACAAAAAGTAAAAATTTGGGTAAAATCCCGATTAATTTATATTTATATCATACTTATATTTTGATTTTAGAAAATTTTAATCAATACTCATTGCAAGAGTGGGATAACCGATTCTCAAACTAGGGATGTAAATGAGGTGAGCTAAGCTGAGCCGGAACTCAATCAGGCTTCAACTCTAGTTCGACTCGTTTATTATTTATTAATTAATATACTTTAATAACAATTAATATTTTATAAATTCATATAGATCGTTATTTTGTCATAGTTTTATGAATAATAATATTTATTATTAAATTATACAAATAATGGGCTCGTTTACTAATTAAGATTATTTTTAAACTCGAGCTCGTTTAATCTTTGCTAGTTTCAAGCTTTTTCCGAGCCAATTTCAAGTAACTTATGAGTAGCTCGACTCGTTTATACCCCTAGTCGAAACCTATAATAATCTTAAAGATCTAAATTTTAAATGATATTAACAATTAATATCTTTATTTACTATTAAATGTTTATTATTAATTTCTTTTTATATTAGATTTCTTTAATTTGTATTTTTGTTTATATGTGGATTTTTCATCCTATAACGTTTTGGTGATAGTGAAAATTTATGGGTCAATAAGTAATTACATTATGATATGGTATCGTGTATATTTGAATGCAATCTTTTATAATAATAATTACATTTAACTTTTAACAATGTTATCTTTAAAAATAATACTTGCATTTGAGTTTTTGCAATGGAATTTTTCTAACAATAGTTGTAAATTTCAATAGAATTTGCAACCTTTAAAGAAAAAGGTTGCCGGTTATAGTAAAATTTGCAACTTTTAGATAAAACAGTTGCAATTTTGATATAATTTTGCAACTTTTTATGAAAAAAGTTGCATTAGATATTCTAATGTAACCTTTATGTTTAACGAAGTTGCATTAGAGTCAAATACAACCTATTTAGAAAAGGTTGCTTTTAAAAGGTTGCATTTGGGCTATTTTCTAGTAGTGATTGTACATTTCTAAATATGTGTAGATATTTGTTTTGCCACGTCATCAAAAAATAAATATTTATTTATTTTATACTAGTATATATCTAATATCTACACATATTGTACATTTAAACATGTGTAGGAATTTAATTTGCCACGTCATTTTAAAAAAAAAATACATATTAACTTAGTTTATCTACATATTATTTTTTTTAAATATGTGTTGGTAAACATAATCATTTACCTACACCTATATTAGTTTTTTACATATGTGTAGATAATTTACCTACACATGATGAAAATTTGCCACATGTGTAGGTAATTTAATATTTAATCGATTGCCAATTTTGGGGGGAAATTTTCCCACCAACACTAAGTGAGGCTAAAATCCATTACCAACACATATTAAGTGTTAATCATTATGAAAAATATATTATCAACCATTACCCACACATATACAAACATGTGTAGGTAAATACCCACACATTTACATGTGTAGGTAAATTATGTGTGGGTAAACACCCTAATTTCTTGTAGTGGCCTTTAATCCGGTGCTTATTAATTTCAGTCTTGCATCATCCTTCTGATTAACTGGATGATTGTGAGCTTCAGAGGAGTCAGCCATGGTGAAGCTTTGAAGGCTACAAACCAAGTAGTAATAATTGGTTTAAGTATATGGTGAATTGTCAAATTTGATGATTATTTAGCCATGGTACAAATAAACCATATAGGCGAATAGATAGTATTAACTTTATTTGATTATGTTTTGCCTAAGTTTTTAAATAAACTATCTTTGGCGTTTAAACGGACTATAATCCTTCATATTTATTAGGCAGGGGAAATAAGTCACGGCTGCCAATGTCATACTGACATCTTTTATATATAGCACTAGGCTTGTTCCAAAGGACTTTTGATGGCTCATAGGCCTTGTCACTAGGGAAATTTTTAAATCATAATCAATGATTCCTTTGGATCGGAAAATTTCATATGTCATTGTCTTGACAAGAAGTTATGAAATAAAACTATCTCTTCATGTATACATCCTTGCCCGTAGGTATACATCCTAATGGACGTTTTGATGTGTTCATCATGTTCGACGTTTATTAGCCATGATTCCTAATGATCATAGTCTAATCAAGGGGTTTGTCAAAATTTCCTAATATAACGACGACAAGTGTGATTTTATCGCCTCACTGTTGCCAGGAGTGATAACATATTTACAATGTTACAAGGATTTGAATCCTTTGGATCGGTTCTACCATCTTGGCCTCTTCTGGAAAGACATATAGGCTAGGTCGTACCTTTAAGATTCTTTTTAATATGTATACTGGCAGGGAAGGAAGGATATTTATCTTATTCGGGATTTTTATCATAAATCCTAATTTGCAAGTTAATAATAGCACAAATGGCCTAGTCGTGTAGACAAGTTAAATTTATAAGCCATGATTTCAGAGAATCGCGACATTAAGGTTTGAATCAAAGTTCATTAGCTTTTTCCTGACAGGGAGCCGTAGGCTACCACTGTCTTTAGTCTCATAGGACATTAACTATAGCCCGTAGGCACTTCCCTTCTAAGGGAAGTTTATGGCGGAATCGTCCCTTAGGGAAAATCATTAACCATGGTAAACAGAGACCATATTTGGTTAATTTATTAATCACTTATATTTAGGATTTCTATTATAATTTATCCTAATTATAAAACATTAACAGTTTTATTAGTGGCACCCAATGGCCTGGTCTCAAGGATAATTTTAAATTATAAGCCATGATTTCAGAGAATCAAGGCCTTTAAGTATACTAGCACAACAGGCTTAGTCATAAGGACATATATAAATTATAAGCTATGATTTCAGAGAATCAAAGCTTTGAGGTTTGAACCTAGTTCATTACCTTTTCTGACAGGGAGTCATAGCTACCACTGTATTTTGGCTCATGTAGAAATGAGCAAGGCCCGTAGGCACTATATTACCACGTATGGTTAAAATATGATCATCTTAATTGATGATTGTAAACCCAGGATTCAGAGATCATTATACTGGGTTAGGAATCTTTTGAAGAATCCTTAATAACGTGTGTGATTTCCAACGAATCACATCTGTCGGGAGTGTTAACATGTTTTCAGATGTTAACTGGGATACGAATCTTTTTAAACAGGTCTTACCATCTTGGCCAGGTCTTTATAATGACACTCAGGCTAGGTTTCACTCTTAAGATTCTTTTAATATTTATCGCAGAACAATTTCTAAATTGAAATGTGAATAAGGATCTGAATCTAAATTGAGGAACTGCCATCTTGGCCGGTCTTGATATGACCCGAAGCTAGGTCTTGTCCTTTTTAGATTTTGCCATTTTATCATAATGGTAGATTTTGCAAAAGGAAATGTTATTTTCCATTTATTTAATATTTCTTGTTTAGAATGAAAGTTTAAACTTAATCATTCCACTATATAAAAAAATAAAAATAAAAATATAAAGTTGCCCTAAGCGGGACTTGAAAGGAATAATGTTGTCCTCGTAGGGACTGAAAGATAATTGTGTCCTGATAAGGACTTATTAAGGAAACGATCTTCAGCGAGAGGAGTTTCTTCTTTATTTTATTTCTGAGTGTCCTCTCCTTGGATGCTCGTCCCATTCTCGCCGCGGTACGAAGCTCAGCATTTTCAAGGCTCCTGATGTGGAGAAGTTTTATTACAGCTTCTTCGCTTGGCGACGTATATATAATAATTTGGAAGCAAAAATTTCCAGGTTAGGATTGAGAATATTCCTAAGTTAAGTCTAGACTCAGAAGTTTAGATTGTGCAACTGTGTAACTGAGATTAAACACAAAAGGCTAGTGTTTAATTCACTCAGTGTTGGCTCTGATACCAACCTGTCACACCCCGATTTCCACATGTCACCGGTGGGCCCGGTGAGGGAGTATCATGACGTGGTTGGCAACGTAATAGTCAAACAACACAATATTTAATATGCACAGCGGAAGCAATTTATAAAGATATAATACAACCGAATAAATTATTGTAATATCAAGTATCACAACGTTCGGATGTTTATCCACAGAACGGATCGAAATAAAAATATGAAACAATAGTTCAACAGACTTCAGGCATCTTAAGCTTGCGAGACTTCTAATGATGCTAAGGAGAAATCCCAGCCAATTTCGCTTAGTACCTGCATTTAATCTTTTTGGGAAAATACGTCAGTTTACACTGGTAAATACAATCAACTGACTCATTTTGGAAAATGATTTAAAATTGGTTTGGATGCACATGGCATAAACATTTTTATTTAACTTGGGAGAATTATTTTAATATTATAATCTTGTGAACGAATTACATGTTACTTGTGCGTTCAGTCGCCCGGATCTTGTCCGGGTTAAAGATCAATAGACACACCACATCATAGAGTTATACACTGACAGGTGTACGCCTACACCCCGTGCTCAGGTCGTGGCCATCTCGTAAGATGATGCCAAGGATATCCGGGACATGGTCATTAACCCCCCAAAGGCATTAAGTAAACAAGACTGTTTAAACGAGCCGATCAAATTATTCAACTACCCACTCAACTGTGGAGATTTGATGCTCGATCAAGCGGTATGCTATATACCGTAACCCAAGCCCGTATAGGGAAAATAAGTTAAAAGTATTTACCTGAGCAATGTATAAATCACAATAAGCAAAATTCACGTAGCTTTTACTGGTCCTCCTAATCTGGAACGAAGGTTTTATAATAACCTATTAGAATCCTAAAGGGTCTCTAATTAAGCTTAAGCTTAGACCGGCTAGTTTCAAAGATACGGTTCGTACGCACGATTAAGCGAAGACTGGATAGAAGGTGATTTAGACCCGACAAGTTTGAAGACTTGTTTCATATGGGTTTATTATTCACATTCTGGATTTTGAGATAAAACCGTTAAGGTTTGACCCGTTTCGGCTAATTTATGTAAACTTGTTACATAAACCGAACCGTACGCGTAATAAGCGTGACGGGTATTCATGAGAGCTATAGACAGGTTTCCTAAGTTAATTATGCCTCAAATATGTTGTGACATCAGTAAGATGTCTTTCATTATGCCCGAAACGTGTTTAAACACAAACTAGGCCCCGTAGGGGTAGTTTGGTCATTTTAAAGGTTGTAAAAGGGTTTAAGTGTTTAACTGAGTTACGGGTCTGATGTAATCAGTAAACATACTCAAATTAATGAGTTATAACAGTAGGATAAAGTACATATGTGAAATTTATCAATTATAACCAAACTATGCCCCGTAGGGGTATTTTGGTAATTTCACATAAGCCGAAAAGCTCAAAACTGAAGTCTGAGTTTAACAACCTTTGCTTACTGTTAAAATATTATAATTTGCCTCAAATATCAGTAGGTATCAACCCTTGTATGTTTAAAATACTTCTAGTACATACTATGCGTTAAAAACGCTTAAAAAGGCGATTAAGGCCATTTCCGGGTTTGATACTTAAATCTGATATTTTTATATTTCCAGAAGGCTTAAAATAATTTATTTATCATATGTGATCAGTAGCAAAAGGTTTGGAGTCGTTTAGATATGTAAAACTCATTTTATGGCCCGTAAGGGCAAAAATCGACAATTACCGGATTAAGCCTACGACTATGAGTTATGCTCAGCCTAAAATTAATTAAAAATCTTTAAAAATCCCAAAATAATATATTACATCAGTGGGTAAAATATTTGATATCAAAAAGTATGTTTAAGTAGGCTATACGCTAAATACGCCGTTTAATTAACATAAGGCTTTAGTTTTACGCTAATGAGCATAACTCTTAATCTACACCTCAAACTGAGGTCAAACTTTGCATACAAGTTTATATATCAGTAATTAAAGTTTCTACTCTTTTACATTTTCAAAAATCACGTTTTAAGGTGAAAAGGGCATAACGGTCAACATACGAGCAATTAACGGAATCATGCATATTAACTGGATAACTAATGATCCGAGGTGTATAATCACAGAGGGTTATACTAGCATGTTACCTGGTCCAAATAAGGCTCTAAGGCATTTCTAAATCATGCCTAAATGGGTCAGAACTGAAAGTCAAAGTATAAGTCAAACTATGCGACTTTCGGTTCCGAACCGGGTCTAAACAGGAAATTGTCGGGTTGAACATGTTTAGACATGTTCTTACACTTATTACCAAGTTATAACAATGATCCAACAGGTTGTATATGATCTACAATGTTAATTATGCATAAATAGCATTTTAGGCTTCCTGTTGACTTTTTAAATATAAGTTTGACCCGACTTTTGACCTGGTTAGAGTGATGATCAGGGGAAACCTTTTTGAGGGTTTATTACCCACATAAATACCAACTTATACCTACTTTTAATTCAAGATATGACTGAGCTATTATTGACTAATCTCGAAGTCAAACCGTAATTACGACGGTTTGACTTTTAGCTAAATAACTAAGCTAAACTCAATTTAGAAAGGATTAGAACACTTACTGAAGTCCTAAGCTTGATTAGGGAACACTTGAGAGGAAGTTGAGCTCCAGAAGTGGTCCTCAAATGCAGATGAAGGTGTGAAGAAAATGTTGCAAGTTCATGGCCTTATATAGTGGATTTAAGCACCACAATTGATTGACAACAAGGTCTAGCACACACCACAACTGATCAACACTTGTTTCTAGTGTTTAGGGGGTGTTTTAGGGGTCAAGGGATGTGGAGAATCGAGTTAGAATCGAGCAGATTGCACTCAGCAGGCAACAACCCATTTAATTCGGAGCTGGGCACCCCTAGCGTGACGCTAGGCCTCCCTCGCGTCGCGCTAGGCCCTCCCTGATCAGCTTTTGTGATTTATTTCATTTTGATCCTTGGCTCTTCAAAACTTGATTAGGCACTTGTTTTTCTTGCATTTTAAACCCTCAATGTTGATCTATAAGGGCTTTAAAACATATACCCACTTTGTTAGGTCCCCGGTTAACTTCGTTGTCACCCGAAAAGTCCTAACATTCAACGTTTACGCTTTAACCCTTCGCACACGAATTTGATCATAACTTTCTCATACGATAACGAAACTTTATGAAATTTTAATAGTGCATTCTAGTGAGCATAATTTACCGTTACTAAGCTTCGGGTTTGTCAAAAGGTCACTCAGAGGTATAATTTGAACATGTTGACACATTTAGCCCCTATAGTTTGAAATCTCTCACTTTTAGCTTCGTTTGATCCATGATTTATTCGTTTGAAGGTATGAGCACCATGTAGGGTTAATGTACATTATATCTATTCACAGTTGACACTTAGAATACGTATATTCACATACTTTCCATGTTTGTCAACTTTAGTCCTTCTATAATATTTCTTTCACACGTTTAAACATTTGACACGTGTCTACACATTATAGGACGTGAATTTTTCGAGGTGTTACAATAAGTCTTAGCAGACTTCGTCACCGAAGTGCCCATCGACAAAATCCAAGAATGCGAGGCAGTCTAAAACCCTACTCCAGTCTCTGATGACAGGGTTTGGACATTACACACAGATGGCGTTTCAAACGATGATGGTGCAGGCGCAGGTCTTCACCTAGTTAGCCCTGATAACCACGAACTCATATACGTAATACGCCTGGATTTCAAAAGTACCAACAATGAGGCGGAGTACGAAGCATTTCTAGCCGGCCTTCCTCTGGCACTCAAAATAGGGGCAAAGAACCTCGAAGCGCATGTTGATTCCAAACTAGTGGCGGAACAAGTCAACGGCCATTACGTCGCTAAAGGCAAAGCTATGGCCTTATATTTGGAACAAGCAAGAATCCTTATAAACCAGTTTCAAACCTTCAAAATAGTACACATCAACAGAAGTGAAAATAAACACGCAGACGCGCTAAGTAAACTGGCCGCCACAAGTTTCAGACACCTCGCTAAAGAAGTCCGCATCGAGGTACTATCTAACCCGTCTGTTCCTCTAAGACAAGTGAACATCATAGAGGTTGGGAATCCATCCTGGATGTCCCCAATCATTACATACTTACAACATGGGATACTCCCAGAAGGAAAGGCGGAAGCGAGGAAGATTCAACACAAAGCATTGAACTATGAAATAGCGGACGGTATCTTATACCGCAAATCATTCATGGGTCCACTTTTACGCTGCGTTGATAAGACTGATGCGCAATATTTAGTCAGAGAAATTCATGAAGGGTTATGCAGGATCCACGCAGGACCACACATGGTAGCTGCGAAGATCATGAGTGCAGGCTATTATTGGCCAGGAATGCATGTGGACGCAGTAGAACTATTACGCAAATGCGCGGCATGTCAGCGCCACCCGCCAAAGACCCTTCGACCGAAGAATCCCATGGTCCCAGTCACCTCAGCCTGGCCTTTCCAACAATGGGGCATCGACCTCATCGGTCCTTTTCCCGATGCGCCTGGTGCAGTCAAGTTCATAGTAGTAGCAGTAGACTACTTCACCAAATGGGTAAAGGCAAAGGCTCTAGCATCGACTACAGCAATGGTAATCCACAAGTTCATTTGGGAATACATTATTTGCCGGTTTGGGTTACCACTACGCATCATCTCTGATAATGGTACAAACTTCGCATCAGAGGACTTACAGAAATGGTTCAAAGAAATGAACATTGAACACAGCTTCGCCTCTATAGCTCACCCACAAGCGAATGGGCAAGTTGAAAGCGTGAATAAGCAAATAGTGGACGGTATAAAAGCAAGGCTAGGAACCACACGCAGAGGATGGGTGGATGAGCTCCCAAGTATTTTATGTGCTCACCGCAACATGTCAAAAACCAGTACCGGCGAAACTCCCTTCAGCCTTGTCTATGGGTCAGAAGCGGTAATCCCTGCAGAAGTCGGTCTCCCATCACCACGCATGATCGTCATGGAAAAACAAGATAACGAGCAAGAACGAAGAATTAATCTAGACCTCCTTGAGGAAAGGCGTGAGAACGCAGCCATTGCAGAGGCCAGGTATAAATCAAAGTTAAAAAAAATACTATAACGCGCGTATACGCATATGCACCTTTGTTCCCGGAGATTTTGTCCTACGCGACAACGAGGAATCTAACGCAGAGAAACCAGGAAAGCTAGCGCCTAAATGGGAAGGACCATATGTCATCAACGAAGTCCTGGCCAAAGGCGCATACACTTTAAAAAGGCTGGATGGAACGAACGTACCACGCACCTGGAACGCGCAACAACTGCGCAGGTGCTACATGTAACCAACCTAGCCATCTCACACAACAATCCAAATTGGCGCAAGGAAAGAATAATTATTTTAATTATTAACTTTGTACCCATTGGCTCCGCGCCTTATCAATACAAAGATTACCCTTATTACATTGTTTATTACAAAATGCATGTAATTCCTTTGGGCTTGCGCGAAAACACTATGGTAAAACTTTACAAGTCTCATGAACGGTCTACGGGCACAAACCCCGAGCACAATCCAGACCTACGTTCACACATGAGCTTCATACCATCTTTATTCGCTCTACCTAAACAAAGTAATTATACACATGCAAGATATTGTAATTTAAACACGACTTATTTTTCACCACTTACGCGCCACGTGCAACGACAAAAAATATGTATGCACAACAGTGCATCAAAAACGTTACTTGTGCAAACAAAAGCACATTAACAAAATATACAAGGCACAACAGTGTATCAAAACAGTAGATACAGAAAAAGCAAACTAAACACCAGGAAACATATCCAACACATCCAAAGGGGTATGCAGTACTTCACCATACCAAGCAAGAGGATGAGGATCAACAATCCAGCTGTTTTCACCCCTCCCATTACACATAGCAGAAGTAGGCATCTCAGCCGGAATCGCAGAGCAACGATCACGTCGACGCCGTTGATACACTATCGAGCAACGACCCCTCCAATCGGCCAGAAAAGCTTGAGTTAGGACAGTTGCCGATAGGCTAGTAACCCCTCCATTGTTGTCATCTACACCATGAGAGAAAGAACCATTTCTCCCTGCAGAAAAAGGAGGAACAGTACCAAGAACACCTCTATTTCTGGCAACCCTTTCAATAGACAAACCTGCAAGGGGAAGTAAACCGTCAGCAGCATCGAAGGTCTTCAGAATTTCAGAAACCCTTCGAGATCAAAACCTTCGCCTGGTTCTCATTTTTTACCAAATATGGTGAAATTTCGATGAGTTCTATATAAATATATAGCCGGGGAAAGCTAACGTCAGCATTGAGAAAAGAACTGAAAGAAATTGTAATGATTGAGTGTCAAATCAACCTTTTCAGAAACGGCGCTGCCACTGTACTCGTCACATCCTATTAAATACTCTCTGACAACGTTCGCACACATTCCAAGGCTACAAAAGGTGAAAGGTCAGCACACAAATACATCTTTCATCTATGGGTTACGTCACAAGTAAACAACGATTCATTCAAAATGAATAGTTCAAAAATGAAATAATGCAAATATCTTCTACAAGAAGTTTCCCATTTTTTCGAGCCTAAAAACTCCACAACAAAAAAAGCACACATCTCTCATAGTCCAGTGCTCCACTTATTTTCATAAGAGCAACACTAGACTGGGGGGACTTGAAGGGGTAAGGTCCCAAAAACCTTGCACAGGTGCTTGAGACCATACCACAATCTTGTCAATAAGTTCTCTCTAATGGACCTTGCGAGGCCGCACACTAATTCTACAAAGAGAACTTAGAAAGAGAAAGCAGTATTTGACGTTCGCGTGCCAAAAGGAGCTAATAAAATCCTTGCGCAAGCTCTCATATAGCATATAGGATAAAATCCTAACAAAACTTCCGCATAAATAACATCCAGACTTGGATAAAAGCAACTTCTCTGTTACCATAAAAATTAGCACGAAGAAGAGGCACACAGGATTACAGTCGTATCCTTCTAAAAGGCCTGATTGTGCATCACCATTCGGTTATAACCGAATGGCCACGTCGCATGATCCCAGGCTTCCTCAAAGTCACGATGATGGCACGGAATTGAAGAAAGATCTACACTTGCCCACTTCCCACGTGGCATCACCCTAGCCGTTGATCGAGACCACGATTCGTGTGCATACACACTCGTTAGCAATTGACGGAAGGAGAAAATAACCGCTTTTGGAAAAGCACTTTCCGTCAAGTTTTCATCAACAAATTTTCCTGCCCAAACTTCGGTTATAAATAAAGGATAATTCAGGTATAATTCCCAAGTTGTTCTCACTTCACTTTCACTTCTTCTTCTTCATCAAACCCTGTACTTATTCTCACGCCGGAGGGTGGTCACGGAGAGAACCTCCATTCTCCCCGTGGCGAGTCTAACGGCTGTTTGTTTTGCAGTTGTTGTTCGAGGAAGAAGATCATTCACACCTGAATCAAACGAGAAGATATAACCCTTTTATGCAGATTCAAACCCCCTGGTTCAGTTGATTCTGGTCAATTAAACCAGTGTTTCTTCATATGCCAAGGCTTGTGGTTTTCAGTCAGGAAAGGGACTGAAAATATAAACGCCAAAGGTGTAAGACATATTAAGTATTACATGTGTATGAGAGCTGGGGTATGTAAGGACAAGAAGGTTGATACGTTGGACCCCAATCAAAAGGAATGGTTAGTGCGATCCAACTTTTCAAAGAGGACTGATTGTGGTGCACTGTTATGTGTAATTTTTTAGGCTGGATCATGGAAGGTCTATAAGTTTGTTGAGTAGCACAACCATGATCTTATTGAACGTCCTGAAAATCATTTTCTTCCAACTGAACGACACCTCACTCAGCTCCAGAAGCATGTTATACACAGCATGTCTAAGTTGAATTTGGGTCCAGTTAAGGCGTTTAATGTTATGAAGACTTGTTTTGGCGGTTTTGAAGACGTGGGTGCAAGTAAAGTTGAATTTAAGAACTACAAGAGGCAAATTAATTTGTTTATAGGGGAATACGACGCTGAGATGGTTGTGAGACACTTGGATGAAAAAAAAACACTCCCAGCCTAATTTCTCGTATGATTACTTCACAGACAAAGAGAATCGTTTGAAGGGACTTTTTGGTGTGATGATCAAGCCAAACATAATTACCACGTGTTTGGTGATGTAATTTCATTTGACGCCACATATCGTTCCAACAAGTAATATTTTATAATTCAATTTTTTTATGTTCTTTTGACGTTTTCACTGGTTACATGCATTGGCGTTTTTCTGAGTTTACATGCAATGGTGTTTTTATTATCGTTTCATTTATCATGACATTTTCATATGCAGATACGCTATGGTGCTTGTATCGTTCACTGGTATAGACAATCACCACTGCAATGTTACATTTGGTGCTGCATTATTGGCGTCAGAAACTGTTGATACGTATATTTGGTTGTTGAGAGTTTTTCTAAAAGCTGTTGGTTCTCAACCAAAAGTTGTTATCACTGACCAAGATTCAACAATGAAGAAGGCTGATTCTGCTGTATTTGTTGACACGAGGCATCGGTTATGCATGTGGTATGAGACTCATAAACTTTCTTTGAAGGTTGATTTCCTTATTTTATGGTTGGCGTTTTAAGATATATGGCGTTCTGTACCTCGTTACTGTTTTTCATGTAAGTTTATCTGTGTGTAATATATATGTTTTTTTTTTGCATGGCGTTTTCGTGTTATACATAGGTTGGTGTTAGGCTATGCAATTCCATCAATTTCAAAGAACGTATTTGTGGTGTTGTGTGGACGGATATTCTTACACCTGAAGAGTTTGAATCAGAATGGGAAGTGGTTATCAGAGAGTTTAATTTAGCAGATAATGACTGGCTCTCTGATATTTTTGCACTCAGGGAATCTTGGATCCCTGCATACTATATAATGGAAGAGCTGTCGGGCCTTATGCGAACGACATCGAGGTCGGAGAGTGAGAATCATTTTTTTAGTAAAGTGTGCAATTCAAACGCTACTCTGGTTGAGTTCATACTCATTACGAAACTGCAATAGAAGCACAACGTCACACGCACTGAAAAAATGATCATGAATCTCGATACAAACGCCCCCAGTTGAAGAGTAATTACCAAGTGTTGGAGGGCCAAGCTACTGACATATACACGAAAAATATTTTTTGTGACGTTCAAGCTGAGCTAATCGGAATTGCGGATTGCATAAATCAACGCTACGAAGATCAGCCCGATGGGTTTGTTATGTTTTACATAAATGATTTCCAGCAGCCTTGTACATCCTTATTTGAGGTAAACAATGATGTTTTTTTTATATGGCGTTTATCATAACATTTAATTTGTTTATTTATCCAGTTGTTGTTTTTTTTATACAAACATTCTCTGCATGGCGTTATAGAGATATTGTTTTTGGCATTTTTTCAAGTAATGTACCGTAAGTCTGATTGCACATGCAGGCATTTTGAGCAGTTTAGTTTGCTATGTAGACATATATTATAGGTTTTGAGAAGTTTGGACATTAGGGAATTTTCAAAACAATACATTTTGAATAGATGGCGTAAATAGGCTTCCCCAAATTGCTCTTCTGAATCCTTAATTAGTCGTGAATATATGACGGAGCTTGTTCCCAATGTGCAAAGTATGATGCGAGAGATTATGTTTTCAACGGAGTATACTTTGAACCATTTATCTGGTGATAAAGAAGAGCTATCCTTATACAAGGATCATGTTCAATCTTATATGAAGAAGGTTCAAGATATGCAGATTGTTGCTCCTCCTGCTAGTACTAGGGATAGATTTGTGGAGATAACCGGTAAATATAAAAACGACAAGAATCCGATAAGAGTCCCTGTTGGGTATAAGTCCAAAGGTTCTGGATCTCGGAAGTGCCTTAAATCTAAATAGGAGATAGCAATCGAGAAAACGAAATCAAAGTAGAAACCCGGGGCCAAAGAAAGACAGTGTCAGAATTGCAAAGGCTATGGACACTACGCATCGACATGCAAAAAGGCTGTAATTAAAAGAAAATCGACACGGTCTTCGAGAGCAAGTGAAGAGTAGTTTGGCGTTTTTGTATTTTTCATTTTTACAGAACGCACACTGATTGGAATTTAGCGTTTTATATCTCTTATATAGCATTTTTTATTTATTTTTTCTATCTTTTTTTCTACTTATTGTTCATAACATGTTACTTGGAAGTTACGTAACAAACAATATAAGATCGGACACGCAAATCAAACGCCAGAAAAAAACAACGCCTTTTACTAAATAAAAGTACCTTAAACCTCCAATTTGGTCATGCTAAACTCAATAATGTTTTGCTAAATGAGATGGACAACATTGTTAATCCTCGGTTAAGAAAGATGTCTAACAATGTTGTCCACCCCATTCAGTGAAACTTAATTGAGAACAAAACTGAATCTCCAAGAAATGACGTTTTGCAATTTGTGGTTTTTGAATGTTTTAGCGTTTATATTGAGGATAAACTCAATAAGATTTTGCTCAATGAGATGGACAATATCCCCACATAAGGATTTTGCCCATCACATTGAGTGAAACTTTACTGAGAAAATAGTGTATCTCAAAGAAACGTCGATTGGAATCTTTGATGTTTGGGGTTTTTTGGCGTTTCTAAGATGAATGGTATAGAGTAAAATATGGCATTTTGGGTTTGATATGTTTAATGGAAGGTCTGAGACGTTGTTTATATAGGATGTTTTTGGCGCGTTTTTTAGGCGGGATTTTATTATAATAAATGCTAGTAATGAAGCCCCGTCGTTTCAGTTACTGTTTGTTCAGTTTTTTCGTTTAAAAACAAAGTTTGGCGTTTTATATTTAATGGCGTTTAGATTAGGATGATTTGTGCTTTGTAGTTTAAGGCGAGAATTTAGTGACGTTTTATTCATGAGTTTGGTGTTTTGTGTAGAGAAGTCTAAAGACCTTTTTACCCTTAATGAAGCGCGTCCACGTAATAAAATTGATATTATTTATGAAAATGCCACTGCGCCAATCTAGTCCATATATTGTTTTTATCTGACGATCCATAAGCGTTCTCACTGTTCTCACACTTTTCACCGTTTTTCCTAAATCCTGACCCTATGTATATAATCAATTTTAAACTATACATATGTGTATATTACGAAAAGTTTAGGAAAAATGTGTGATCCAGAATGCTTCTCAAGTTTCTCACTTAGCCTAGTGCTTCTCACATGATCCTAAACCTACATGTATATATATATATATATATATATATATATATATTAATTACCAACTTTTTTTAACTGTTAGTTCCAATACTTTTCTTTTACAAATTATCACAAAACATTTTTCATTTTTAACCTCAACTTTTTCACTTTTAACCTATGAAAAGAGTGTTGACATTTAATGACCTTCATGTCACGAACATATACCACAAAAAAAGAATCGTGGCCACTGTGGGGTATGGGGCGGGGGTTGGGGTGTGGGTTGGCCATAAACGCCCAAGTCACCACCCCGGGTGGGGGTGGGCTTGGGTTTCGGCGTGGCCCCATTGCGGGGATTTCAGCCCGGGCGTGGGGCGGGGCTACGAGAGTGACATGGCGGGATGTGATTGGCCAACAAAACTAGCCGTTGGGCATTATTTAAAAAAAAAACCTTTTTTCCTTTATAAATAACTTACCATATTTAACATTTTTCTTACACAATATCAAACACATAAAACACAATCTTGCCATGAGTTCTTCAATTTCAAGTGAATCGTCATCATCATCTGACTATGGTGCGGAAATATTTCTACAAACGATCGCGACGGTGGTGAAAGTTATCGTGGAAGACGATGAGGAAGAGACTTCGCAACCTAAACGGAGGAGGTACATCTCCCGTGAACGGCACACCGCTAACAATTTGTTGGTAAGCGATTACTTCTCAGCGGAACCTAAGTATGATGAAAAAATGTTTAGGCGTCATTTTCGTATGAGTAGAAACTTATTTTTAAGGATATCTAGAGATCTTGAGGAGAAGTATGTTTATTTCCAACAAAAACCAGATGTAACCGGGCAATTAGGATTTAGTACGTGGCAAAAGGTCACAGCCGCACTTAGACAGTTAGCGTACGGCAATAGTTCGGACATTATGGATGACTATTTAAAAATGTCTGCACGTGTAGCTAGAGAAAGTCTTCACAACTTTTGTTCGTGTATTTTAGAACTTTATAGGAAAAGATAATTGAGACAGCCCTCGTTCAGTGACATGCAACAAATATTGGAACATCACGCCGATTATCATGGGCTACCTGGGATGCTAGGTAGTTTAGATTGTATGAAATGGCCTTAAGAACTTTGTCCAACCGCATGGCAATGCGCTCACACGAGTGGATTTCACGGGATGCCAGCCATCATGCTTGAAGCGGTTGCGTCCCAAGATCTTTGGATATGGCATGCGTTCTTCGGTATGCCAGGTTCACATAACGATATTACCATCATAAACCACTCGCCCCTTTTCAATGATCGGGTAAATGTTATAGGACCCAAAGGAACTTTCTTTGTCAACGAGGTTGAGTACGTGTATGGGTACTACCTAGTTGATGGGATTTACCCAGAGTGGGGAGTTTTCGTAAAATCGTTCACAAAACAAGGTACCATAGATCCAAAGAGATTAAAGTTTAACAGGGTCCAAATGGCTGCACGTTGTCGCAACCCCCGATCCCTATCTCTCGGGAACGGGCGGCCGCGAGCCAGTATTAGTGGTATCTAGGTTTGTCAATTTGGCAGCGGAATTTACATCAGGACCGTAGTTAGAAAATATTTTATCAGAGTAAAATACCACGCTTTTATAATATTAAACACATGGGAAAATCCCAAGTTTTTAAATACACACATTTTTATAGGGATAAAACCCTATTTTATTTAAATAAAACATCTATTCATTTTAGGTAACTTTTATAGCCACTTCTCAAGCCTTCAGTGCTGACCAGCTGGCTTCTATTTGGCTTTCACATTTTGTTACCTGAAACGCGTTTAAAAACATTTGTCAGTGAGAAATACTGGTGAGTGAATCCCAGTTTAATCAAGTTTAGTAAAAACCATTGTACAGTATTGAGGGCGATCACGCAATTACATTTGTTTCCAATTCATACTAATTACCACCCACGGTACTTTCGTCTCAACTTATGGTCATGTTACTCCTCGCAATGCAGTAACAAATTTTGTATACAAAACCCCAAATATACCGACAATAATTGTATCATTACAAATACTCAATCACTGTTTAGTGTAGTTTAATTTAGGTGAGGTTTTGTAAAAACAGTTAACAAAACGGAGATTACTCACATTGCTGTCTTAGATTTCCTTCAAGGGTTTCCTAGTGTTTATCTATAATTTACACAAATGCATATGCGTTAGTATAATAACCCATTTTAACATTAGTAATACCCTCCCCGAGACGTCATTCCAACGACTACGTCGGGCAGAACCACGACAGCCGTTACGGAACCCTAGATCAATCGGGCAGCGTGTCTAATACGTATCCAGGGGTTATGATACTTACAACGGAGCAGAACTTCGTTATTAAGGGGGTATTATACCCGAGTATAGTGCCTACTATATAGTAATTCGAGAGAGAAAGTGAGAATTGAGCGACGGAAACTGAAGGCCCGAGCTCCCATTATATAGGGGCTGAAATTGGGTTTCTCGAGGGCCCGCGTAAGGTGAGACCGAGGTCTACGCGGCCTGCGTAGTAGAGGTGTAGGGCCTAGCTTGGCCTAGTCAGCGTTATAGGGTCGACACGCATGGTGACACGTGGCAGCTCAGGGTGTCGCCTGATCGCCTAGCTGTCGCGGCCCGCGTAAGGTCAAGGGGTGGCTTACGCGCCCCGCGCGAGACCTATTTTTCTTGTTTTAATTAATTTTTATAAAAATAAAGGTATTTGGGTTCGGTTTTCACATACGGGGGATATTTTAGGACATATTGGAATATTTTAATATATATTAGGGCGTCAAAAATATTTTGGAGGGTTGTTATATCCTCCCCACCTTGTTTTAGAACTCGTCCTCGAGATCTACTGGAACAAGTGTGGATATTTCCTTTGCATTTCTGATTCAAGCTCCCATGTATATTCTGGTCCTCTTTTGGAGTCCCACTTCACTTTGACCAGAACTAATCTCTTGTGTGTTGAGATTCTTGACTTTCCTGTCTTCAATCTGTAGAGGTCTTTCTACAAATTTTAACTGCTCATTTACCTCTATGTCCTTTAGAGGCACTACAAGTGATTCATCAGCTAAGCACTTTGATGTGGGATAAAATACACATAATTGTCCCGTGTAAAATGTATAATTATTGTATAAGTTTTATTTATTTTTATTTAGTTTTAGTGCTTTATTATATTATATTGTGGTGGGACAGGTTCTGGGCAAATGGAGCGAAAACGAGTAATATGGAAATGACCTGCTAGTTGGCCAGAATGAGGTGCCAGAGACCGAAGTAAAATTGCCACTATTTTCTGTGAGTGGGCCGAGGCCACTATCTCTATAAGTTAAGAGGACTACTATAATATAACTAAATTGGGCTGTAGATATTACAAGCCATGAAAGGCCTAGTGATTGGTGGCTACGTGAATGAGATTATGGGCTTTGGAATCAAGTTTTAAATATATTGTCATGATATTTGTTGAACCATAATTCACCCTAAGGCATGAACGATCAGCCGCACAACAACTGACAAAAACAAAAGATGGCTGCTTATTATATGGGCTTCACATATAAAAAAATTAGGGGCAACTGTTATATTGGATTGGGCTTGGAGGCCCACAAGATGAGATCAGACGAAAATTATAAGGAGGGGACGAAAATTATAAGGGGGGACATTATCAGCCGACCTTTGACTTTGGAAAAAAAAGATATATATATATCATCGAAGGAGGGGCTGCGAGAGAATCATCGGATCATCACGACTGAATTTGGAAGGGACGCACAAGCAGCTTAGTAGACGATTTTTGAAGGCGATTGACATAGGATCAAGGCTGCGGGAATCATCGACGTCGAGCGGGAAGCTTGGAGATCAAGAAATTTACGGGTTCTACCTTACGATTTCTTTTATTTTCTAGTTTCTTGTTTTTACTTCGATGAATTCTTGTTTGCGATTTTGTTTGATTGTTTTTAAGACTATGTTTCTTGGCTAAAAACCTTTTACAACCTAGGTTATGACAATAGCTTAATAAAGTTTGTTTCTTTATTCGATTTTTGTCGTGATTGTGGATCTTTCTTGTACTGTAAAAGCTATGGATTTCTAACTTGGTGCGTATGTGTGCTTGTGATTATTCTATTATTGTTTGTTGCTTCGTTCGATTCTTGGTGACGGTCTTTATCACGGAATAGGGTCGAGCTAGGGTTCTTGATTTAGGTGACTGTCTATATCACGTAATAGGTCATTAATCCTTTAGGGTGAAAACGCGTAAGTAACCTTAGAAGTAATATTCGGTAATTTAATAAAATCAAGTGTGCTGCTAAACTCGTCGCGGAAAGGCTCGAGGGTATTAATAGGTCTAGGTTTGGTTATAAGTCCTTAACATTCCATAGTCTATTAAACCAAGATTAGAACCCGTAGTTGCTTTAGACGTTCGCGCGGCAAAGTAGAGCGTTTTATATAAGCACTTTCAAGAAACTAGAGGACGGAAAAGAAATCTAGAAAACCGGTAAGCGTAACAGCCTAGGTAGTGCCACGAGAATCGCCTTGAGAGTGTTTGAGGGGCTTAGTGGTGTCTTAATAGGTTTAGTATCTTAAGATCCCGGTTCCACACCACAAAATCATCGAATAGAGATCCATTCTGAGTTTAGCTTGCGTCTAGCCTAGGTAGTCTTCATTACCCACTGGTCAAAGTCTTCGTGCAAGTTCGTGTTAGTTACTTAGTTAATCTAGTTTAGTATTCATTATTTGCATTCTTAGGATTTTTAGAAAACCCCCCCAATCAATAAACAAATTAGTTAAGTCGTGTCAGTCTAAGTCTAGATAGAGTCATTAGCGTAATCAGTAGAGTCTCTTGGGTTCGATACTCGGACTTCCTTAGGCTATACTTCATCGATCGGTACACTTGCCGGTCGTGTGATTTAGGGTTTAGAGAGTCTTAGTTTTATAAATTTAAAACTTAGAGAGTCTAGAATTAGGGTAAATTTAGTTAATTTAGTTAACCCATTTTCAGCACATCACACTTCTTGAGATTAGATACATGAAATACATCATGTATTCCTGCCATTTCCTCTGGCAGTTGTAACTGATAGGCTACAAGTCCTATTCTTCTAATAATCTCAAAAGGTCCAACATACCTGGGGCTTAGTTTTCCTCTTTTGATGAATCTTACCACTCCTTTCCAATGAGAGACTTTTAATAGCACTTTGTCACCTATTTGAAATTCTAACGGCTTTCACCTGTTATCAGCATAACAGTGTTGTCGATCACGTGCTGCTTTTAGTCGTTCCTTGACTTGAATGATTTTGTCTGTTGTTTCTTGTACTATCTCAGGTCCAGATAGTTGCTTTTCTCCAATTTATGCCCAACAGACTGGGGTTCGGCACTTTCGTCCATAAAGTGCTTCGAATGGTGCAGCATTAATACTGATGTGGTAACTGTTATTATAAGAAAATTCTATCAATGGTAAATGATCGTCCCAATTACCTCCGAAATCAATTACACAAGCTCTAAGCATGTCCTCCATTGTCTGAATTATCCTTTCTCTTTGTCCGTCCGTTTAAGGATGATAAGCGGTGCTTAGTTTTAACTTGGTTCCCATAGCTTTTTGGAAACTTGTCCAAAAATGAGAGGTAAAACGGCTATCCCTATCAGAAACAATTGATAGAGGAATTCCATGTAAAGAAACTATTTCATTTACATATAATTTAGCTAATTGTTCCATACTGAAAGTTTCCTTCATCTTTATGAAATGAGCTGACTTAGTTAGCCTGTCTACAATCACCCAGATTGTATCATTACCTTTCCTGGTTTTGGGTAATTTAGTAACAAAATCCATTGTTATCAATTCCCATTTCCAAACTGGCATTTCTAACTGTTGTAGCAAACCTGAGGGTTTCTGACGTTCAGCTTTAACTTGTGAACAAGTTAGGCACTTGGCAACATATGCTGCTATATCCTTTTTCATTCCTATCCACCAGAAATTCTTTCTTAAATCCTGATACATCTTATCACTTCCAGAGTGCATCGTATACTTAGACTTATGGGCTTCTTCTAGTATACGGTGACGTAGGTTTCCTAATTTAGGTATCCACATTCTTTTCTTATGGAATCTCCAAATTCCATCTGTTCCTTATTCTAATTCCTCAATCATTCCTTTTAACTTTTCAGTATCATCCTTGATTACTGATTCTTGTGCTTTTCTAATCTGCTCATTTAAATCCACTTGTAGATTTAATTTAAGAGAACGTACCCTTTTTGGCTTTTCATGATACTTTCGACTTAAAGCATCAGCCACTACATTCGCTTTTCCTGCATGATACTGGATATCACAATCATAATCACTAAGTAATTCCATCCAGCGTCTGTGTCTCATATTCAATTCCTTTTGCCCGAAAACATATCTTAAACTCTTATGGTCTGTGAAAATGGTAAACTTACTACCATATAGGTAATGTCTCCAAATCTTAAGGGCAAAAATTATGGCTCCTAGTTCTAGATCATGGGTTGAATAATTCTCTTCATGATTCTTAAGTTGTCTAGAGGCATATGCTATAACCTTTTGGCGTTGCATCAACACACATCCATAACCTAACTTAGAAGCGTCACAATAGATTACAAAATCTTCAGTTCCTTCTGGTAACGCTAGTATGGGTGCATTGATTAATCTTTGCTTAAGAATTCTAAATACTTCTTCCTGTTTTGATCCCCATTCAAACTTAACAGATTTACAGGTTAGCTTAGTTAAGGGAATGGCTATTCTAGAAAAATCTCGAATAAATCTTCTATAATAACGGGCTAATCCTAAGAAACTTCTAACCTTGGTTGGTGACTCAGGGGTTTTTCCATTTGGTAATTGCCTCGATCTTGGTAGGATCCACATGAATTCCTTCATGAATAACTAAGTGTCCAAGAAATTGTACTTGCTTTAACCAAAACTCGCACTTTGAAAACTTAGCATAAAGCTTTTCCTTCCTTAATAAACTTAAAAGTGCGGGCAAATTCTTTGCATGTTCCTCTTTACTCTTAGAGTAAATGAGAATATCATCTATAAAGACAATTATGAATTTATCCAAATATGGCTTACATATTCGGTTCATCATGTCCATAAATACAGCTGGGGCATTGGTTAAACCAAATGGCATGACAGTAAATTCATAATGACCATACCTTGTTCTAAATGCGGTCTTAGGAATGTCCTCTTCTTGTACCTTTAATTGATGATATCCTGATCTTAAATTGATTTTAGAGAAAAATCGAGCTCCTTGCAATTGATCAAACAGATCATCGATTCTTGGTAATGGATGCCGATTCTTAATCGTGACCTTGTTCAATTCACGGTAGTCAATGCACATACGCATCGATCCGTCTTTCTTTTTAACGAATAAAATCGGCGCTCCCCACGGGGATGAACTTGGCTGTATGAATCCTTTTTCCAATAATTCGTCTAATTTTTTCTTCAGTTCCTGCATTTCTACGGGTGCCTAACGGTAAGGTGCCTTGGCAATTGGTGCTGTCCCTAGTAGTAGGTGGATTCTGAATGCAACTTCTCTGTCTGGCGATAGTCCTGGTAATTCTTCTGGAAATACATCTGGAAACTGAGATACGACTGGAATATCTTTTAATTCCTTTCCTTTAGTGTTAGTGATTATAAAAATCAAATACACTAATGACCCTTTTCTAATATAACTTGTTGTTTTCATCACAGAGATGAATTTTGTGGATCTAGATGGTTTATTTCCTTTAATTGTGATCTTTTCACCCCTTGGTGAATTTACTTAGATTGACTTTTGATCACATAAAATACTGGCTTTATTGGCTACTAACCAATCCATTCCTAATACAATATCAAATCCTGCCAGATTCATTGGGTAAAGATTTGCACTAAACTTTTGGTTTAAAAACTCTATTCTTGCTCCCTGCAAGATTTCAGAAATCCTAACGGTTTCTCCATTCGTTGTCTCTACTAGACATTCTTGTGGGGGTTTAGTTAATGGTTGATTGAGAATTTTGCAAAAGGAAGTATTAATAAAACTTTGGTTCCCACCAGAGTCAAATAATACTTTAGCAAAAACATCATTAACTAAAAACGTACCGGCTATCACGTCCGAAATCATCTTGGCTTCATCTGCAGTCAGAACAAATGCTCTAGCATTTTTGGTATTCTTGTTATTCGTAGCTGGAGCTAATTTTGGACAATTTGGCCTGATGTGACCTTTTTCTCCACAGTTGAAGCACATTCCATTATTAGGTTTCCTCCTGCAATCTTCTTCCTTGTGTCCTGGCATCTTGCAGAAATTGCAATAAGTGAAGTATTTTCCCGAACGCTTCTTCTTGCAAGCCTTGCAGTAGGGTGCAGAGGTAGAACCTACATTCCTTCGGTTGGAATTTCCAGAGCGAAATTCTTGGGTAAGCCTTTGAGCTAGGTTCTTCCTTTGATCCTCTTCCCGTGTTCGCACTAGTTCATCTGTCAAGGTGTTTGCTAGTTCTACAGCTTCTTCTATGGTTTGGGGTCTAGCTGCCTTGACTACATGCCTTATCTCACCAATTAATCCCCAAATGTAACGGGAGATTAATACTGGTTCAGGTGATGCAAGGGTTGGCACTATTCTAGCATATTCAAAGAATAATTTAGTGTACCCCTTACTATCCACTCCAGACATCCTAAGGTTTAGGAATTTATTTGCTATCTATTCTTTTTCATTGGGATGGCAGAATTTCCTTTCTACCATGTTTTTAAATTCCTCGCATTCCATATTATAAACCCTATCACTTCCCCTAGATTGGAGGATAGTGTTCCACCATTCTAAGGCTGAATTCTTAAACAGATTAGAAGCAAACATTATCTTATCTTCTTCTGCGCACTTGCTTATTCTTAAGACTGCCTCAGTCTTCTCTATCCAGCGTAGAACTGCAACGGCCCCTTCATTTCCCGAGAATTCCATTGGTTTACAAGACCAGAATTCTTTATAAGAACAACCATAAGGCATGGTTCTTCTTCTTTTGGGAATGGGTGCTTGAAGTATGGGTCCATTGTTTACACTGTTTTCTGGTTCAGTTGGTCGCTTACTGCTATGTTTACTTTTATTATCAGCTTCCCTAACTGTCTTAGTAATAAATGGCATAGCATCTATAATTCCTTGTGCCACTATGTGTTGGATGGCACTGTTATCCACTGGGTTTCCATTATTATCGTTGTTTGGATTTTCGTTATTCAGATTATTGTCATTCTGGTTTTCCGGATTATTATCCAGGTTCTCTTGATTCACTTGGTCGGCCATCTGAATTTCGAACATTTATCACATATTAACATCACAAGATAATATTTAATATAATACCGATCACATAATACGCATTTTGGTCAAAAGCGTCGATCATTGCGACTTACTCTTTCCTTATATATAATATGCATCTACTACAAACTAGTACTAAAATTTAAAATTACAATATGACTGAAATAAAAATCATACTATTAGTAGGCATCTATAGTTATATATATATATATTTTTTTTTCTTACACACCTATTATATATATTATTATACTATTTATTATTATTACCATCTCCCTCATCACCTTCACGGATATGTATTCATCCAGAAATCCATATGACGCTCGTCGTATTTCCAGACGAGTTGTTCTCCTATATACCTCATCCTCTCGCTACTTTCTAAAATTTCTTCTCCGAAAGTTCAGAGCTCTTGCACATTTTCTGCACTCATTGGGGGTGCAGGTGCTGGTACTGGATCTGGGTATTGTGGCATGGGTTCTTCCTGAGGATACGGATTCTCTAAGATCTCCCTAATGTATTCATCATTATCGTAGTAGGGATCTAGAGGGTCCAGACATGGGTAAGCTGCTAGGTTTGGCATGGGTAGGTCTGTCAGCTGGTAGCGTTGCACATAGTCCCTATGATCATCAAACCACGGATCGTAGTCTGGGTCTAAGGGATTGGATGCTGGTACCCTAGGTATCTCCTCAGGATTAAAATCATGCATTTCTACTTGATTTTCTGGGTTGTTTTCTATCTCCATTGGCTGGTTGGGAAACAAGGGTAATGGTTGAGGCGCTACTAGTTGTTCCAGGTTTGGGTCGGCAGCTGTGGTTGCTAAAATATGGAAGTTTGCTAAACTCCTATTAAGCATGTCTTGGGTATGGGCATCTGTCTCTCTTTTAGCTGCAGCTAACACTCGTTGTTCTTGCAACTTCTTCATTCTCTTCCTACGCTCATGTGCTCCCTTACTTAACCATCCTCTCTTCTTCTGAGGGAATGGCTCTTCAGACTGAGCCTTAAATACGAATATCCCTTCTTCATCATCAGCAGAATACCCTGAAAGGGTAGGCTGTGAAGAGGTGCCTTCGCTTCTAGTTGAGCTGGACAACTAACGATACGCGTCGGATGGTCATTGGTCACTCATACTGTAAACTATCAAATAGTCAAATAACACATAACAATAACATACAATTATGCACGTATTTCCATAATTTATTTCCTAACAGATTGAATTTTGATGTCAGCGGAACACTTTTGTGGCTGAGTCAGTGGCTTAGCTCTGATACCACCTTCTGTCGCAACCCCCGATCCCTATCTCCCGGGAACGGGCGGCCGCGAGCCAGTTTTGGTGGTATCTAGGTTTGTCAATTTGGCAGCGGAATTTACATCATGACCGTAGTTAGAAAATATTTTATCAAAGTAAAATACCACGCTTTTATAATATTAAACACATCGGAAAATCCCAAGTTTTTAAATACACACATTTTTATAGGGATAAAACCCTATTTTATTTAAATAAAACATCTATTCATTTAGGTAACTTTTATAGCCACATCTCAAGCCTTCAGTGCTGTCCAGCTGGCTTCTATTTGGCTTTCACATTTTGTTATCTGAAACGCGTTTAAAAACATTTGTCAGTGGGAAATACTGGTGAGTGAATACCAGTTTAATCAAGTTTAGTAAAAACCATTGTACAGTATTGAGGGCGATCACACAATTACATTTGTTTCCAATTCATACTAATTACCACCCACGGTACTTTCGTCTCGACTTATGGTCATGTTGCTCCTCACAAGGCAGTAACAAATTTTGTATACAAAACCCCAAATATACCGACAATAATTGTATCATTACAAATACTCAATCACTGTTTAGTGTAGTTTAATTTAGGTGAAGTTTTGTAAAAACAGTTAACAAAAAGGAGATTACTCGCATTGCTGTCTTAGATTTCCTTTAAGGGTTTCCTGGTGTTTATCTATAATTTACACAAATGCATACGCGTTAGTATAATAACCCATTTTAACATTAGTAATACCCTCCCCGAGACGGCATTCCAACGACTACGTCGGGCAGAACCACGACAGCCGTTACGGAACCCTAGATCAATCGGGCAGCGTATCTAATACGTATCCAGGGGTTATGATACTTACAACGGAGCAGAACTTCGTTATTAAGGGGGTATTATACCCGAGTATAGTGCCTACTCTATAGTAATTCGAGAGAGAAAGTGAGAATTGAGCGACGGAAACTGAAGGCCCGAGCTCCCATTATATAGGGGCTGAAATCGGGTTTCTCGCGGCCCGCGTAAGGTGAGACCGAGGTCTACGCGGCCCGCGTAGTAGAGGTGTAGGGCCTAGCTTGGCCTAGTCAGCGTTTTAGGGTCGACAAGCGTGGTGACACGTGGCAGCTCAGGGTGTCACCTGATCGCCTAGCTGTCGCGGCCCGCGTAAGGTCAAGGGGTGGCTTACGCGCCCCGCGAGAGACCTATTTTTCTTGTTTTTAATTAATTTTTATAAAAATAAAGGTATTTGGGCTCGGTTTTCACATACGGGGGATATTTTAGGACATATTTAATATTTATTAGGGCGTCAAAAATATTTTGGAGGGTTGTTATACACGTAAAGACGTCGAGCAAGCATTCGGTGTTTTGAAGAAAAGGTGGCGAATATTGGCAATGCCTTGTCGACTATGGGACAAGGATCAGATTGGAAACGTGATGTTCGCATGTATCATTCTTCACAACATGATTTTGGAGGATGAAGGTAGAGCGGTCGTTACCTACTATGATGACGATGACCCCCAACCAGGTAACGTAACAGTTACAGACGAAGATAACGCGTTAAATAAATTTTTGATCAAGTCAAGGGATATACTTCACAACCTTCGATCTGATTTGGTGGATCATGTTTCAACGATTCCTGGGTTCGAAACCGACAAAGACGATGAAGAATGATTGTTTTTTATTTTGATACTATGTTTTTTGTAATTATTATGTATGTTTATGTAGTTTTTAATGGTTATATATATATTAAAAAAAATTGATGTGGCTTGGCCACGCCAGCCCAGCCACGCCCACCATACCCCTAGAACTTGGGTTTGTGTATTGAGTGCCCCCATAATCCACGTGTCAACCCATGCCCCAAACCCCCACCATACCCCACGGTCTTATTTATTTAAAATATCATCATTACAACATTAGTGATCCAAAGTAACTAAATAAAGTCATGGATCAAATTATTCAAACAAAGTAACACAACACATAAACTCTTGATCCAATATGATCAGTCGATAACTCAATATGCTCTAATCAATGATCAACTATGGGATGACGGAGTAACCCTTTCGACCAAACACCTTCTCACCAACCCCCATTGGTGCCATGGTGGGTACAGGTTTCTCATATATTTAACATTTACCTACACTTTTTGTGTGTTTTTATATAATTTGACAACTCATATATTTAGATATAATAAAGGTTCGTCATATTCAATACATAAGTTTTGAAATATAAGTGATTTAATATACTTGAAGCATTTTTTTGATAAATGAAGCATGTTGAGTGTTATAGTTGAGTTTATGACACTTAAACTAATTGTTGTCATCACTTGAAACTCTTTTCTCCCCTTTGAATGTAAAACCGAACGCATCCCTTTCTTGTGATGTGTTCGACAATTAGGCTAGAGGGTATGGTGCCCATCCTCCCTTGGAGGATGATCCGCCACGTAGGCGCCACATCATAGTCCTCTCAAGGATGGTCCATCCCACAAAACCAGTGGAAATGGGAGGATGATCCTACCCCACCACTTTTATATATTATTTTTTTAATAAGTGCAAAAGGAAAAGATGAAAATGAATCTAAATCAAAGCGCCCCCACCAATTTTTGTCTTTACTTGGACTGTCCCCAACGTCTCAACCTCGCCGGTGAGGACGACGACTGGTAGGCCGGCACGGTGTGCGGACCGTCGCCGGTCCTCGACGCCTTAGGGACGTACCCCATACCACATAGCCTAGGAACCAATAGGGAACGAGTTTTGATTTGTTTTTTGTTTTTTTTCAGTTAAGAGCATGCTTTATATTTGTATAAATGCTTTTGAATAAACAATGGGCTGGCCATGTTTGTTTGGCCAACACATTCATTTTCCTTGTTTTGTTCCACGTTCCAGTCCTATGGAATAAAAAAAGGGAAGCGAAAAAGCTACAAAAGAAGGTCATATGATATTGAATGGACAGATCCATCTTGGATATGAGTAGGGCTGTAAACGAATCGAACGTTCAGCGAACAGTTCGTGAACCGTTCGGCGGGAAGTTCGTTTATGTTCGTTTGATTAGCTTAACGAACGAACACGAACAAAAATTTCCGTTCGATTAGCTTAGCGAACGAACACGAACACATGTCTCGTTCGTTCGACTGCGTTCGTGAACGTTCGGTAATATGTTCGGGTATGTTCGTTCGTGTTCGTTTAATTATATTAAAAAATTAATAAATAATAAACCTTTTATCTAAACATATTGAAAACTTGAAACCCTATTTTTTTCTAAGTTAGCTAGAATTTGGACATTCTAAGACATTTTTGAGGATAATTATGTCTAGGTTGGTTAAACTTGATTCATAGTTTGGTGGTGTAGTAGACTTCTTGTGTTTTGATTTTTCTTTTGATGGTTGTATTTAACTACTTATATCCAATGTTTAAGGATAATATTGTATTTTTTTCAAGTTAAATGTTCGTTTGCGTTCGTTTTTATTTGCTTGCGTTCATTTGTGTTCGAGACCAGTGTTCACGAACTGTTCGTGAACAGATGAATTTCCTTAACGAACGAACATGAACATAAAGTTATGCTCGGTATGCGTTCGTGAACAGTTCACGAACATGTTAATTTCCTTAACGAACGAACACGAACATGGACTTGTTCGTGTTCGTTTGGTTCGTTTACAGCCCTAGATATGAGAGTATGAGAATACCATTATTTAATGCTAACGATCTTTTTTTTAACGGCAAGGAACAAGGTGTCAACTACCGTGACACCGGGTGCTGTGGCCAAGGTCGGCTACTCAACCGTCGCCAACTCTCCCCAGATGCGCGGAAACCCGACCTCCACACGCCAGAAGGCACAACAGTGAAATAATCAGTAAAACCTCACCTCCCATCCAAGTCGAACCAGCGCCACCCGTATTCGCTGCAGAAAATAATGAAGAGAGTGGGAATCGAACTTGAGTTACAAGGAACACCAATTCCTTCCCCAACCACTCCACCACTATTATGACTTTTTTTTGTCCTCTTTAATTTATACTTTTAAAAGAAAAAGAAAAAAAGAGGCTGCAAATATTCAAGATTATATGGGTGAAATAAAAAAAGAATGGTAATAAAAAGGCTAAGCATTCACATCCCTTCCCCTAAATTATGTGAGGGAAGTTTTTATTCATAAAACATCATAGCCATTTTTTATTCATAACATCAACATTAGCGACCCAAAGTAACTAAGCACAAGTCACGGATCAAATTATTCAAACCAAATAACACAACACACAAACTCTTGATTCAACATGATCAGTCAATAACTCGATATATATGCTCTAATCAATGATGAACTGATGGGATGACGGAGTAACCCTTTCGACCAAACACCTTCTTCTCACCAACACCCATAGGTGCCATGGTGGGTACTGATGCTAAACCATTCTCACCACCAATGCAACATGTATACACACGACCTTGGCAGCATGCAGTGCCTTCAACCTCCACAGTCGTCGTCCCCAAAAATAAAAGCATAAGACAAATTAGGACCGCCCCGGTTTGCTTGTTACCTACAACCATGTTGGATCTTCTTCTTGATCTTTAGTATTTGGACACTTTTTGTTTTTATATATTGTACATTATGAAAATGGGTGTGTATATATACATGCATGTGTGCATGTATAGGATAAATTTTAGCATTGGTCTTGTAGCAACTAATTAACATTAACTTACAAGATTGTAAAATACTATGTGCATTGATTTGTCCATCATCTCTTGTATTTATTCAAGGTAACATTTTAACATTTATGTCGACATAAGCCGCTTCAAGATATTGCGTATAGCAATGACATATTCGGGCTGGGTGTTCTCATTTGTTACTACCCTAGTAGAAAAACGATTATTATCAACATTTCGACACAATTCACTAATGAAACAGATCCAACTAAATAAATATAGAATAGATACAAAAATGGGAAACTAAAGTCAAGTTCTTAGTTGCGACGTTGGATTAGTTTTCGGTAATCCATCACTGAAACTATCGTCTGTGATCCCTTGATAGATTTCGTTGGTATCTGTCGTTAAATGCATTACATGAAGGTTTTAATCCTAACTGGACCGGTTTAAAAGAATGAAGAAAGTTAAAAGGAGTGAACTGTAGAAAAGTCAAGTTTAATATTCTATATAACTACAATTTCATGTTACCTATACAGCAGCTTCATGTTTTTTTTTTTTTTTTTTTTGGGTCCTTTTGTTTTTCTTTTTATTTTTACTCTTTAACATTTAGTATTGACACTTAGAAACCCTTAAGTTTGTAAAGACTTTGTAATTTTTTATGTACGTATCGGTATAAATTTCAGTTAATTTAAGTTTCGACGTATTTTTTTTTTTAGAAATGAGTAGGCTCAGATATAATACGTTTTTGTGCTTACTTTTATGTAAGTTTTAAGTTTTCTATGTTTTGACACAAATCTTGTTCTAAAACGAGTCAGATAAAATATAATACGTTTTCATTAGAAGGTATAAATTCGAGTTATTTTACGTTTCGACGCCACCGCAACACGCCGTACCTTTATTTAACTAAGAAAACATAATTTTCTAACGTGCTTATTTTGATGTACGTGTCGGTATAAATTCAAGTTGGATAACGTTTCGACGTAAATTTATTTACGAATAAGTCGGGTCAAATATCATATGTTTTCGAGCTTATTTTTATATACATTTTCAGTTGATCTACGTTTTGACATAAGTTTTGTTCTGTAGTGTTCCGTATTTTTTATTCCTTTTCAATTATTTGTAATTTGTTTTTTCATTTCAATCCTTGTAATTCGAGACTTGATTATAATGGAAATCACATTTTTATATCATACTTGCTTAATCATGCATGTACAATACGCAAACAATCACGAAATACATGTTTTTATACTAAAACGAGCCACACTTTAAGTTTATAACCTCTCGTAATATAATCATACATGTATCATACTTACATCATGCTTATATACAACTTAAAACCATAAAAATATGCTCAACTATGTGTTTATGCCACCAAAAGATCAAAAAGCAAGTACAAGGGCTAAATTGTAATTTTCAATTTTTCAAGGCCCTTACAGATTGCAAGCCAATGGCCTTACAGTCTACAAGGACCTGGCCTGGCAAATTATTATAGCAGCTTTGCAAAATTGGGTTCAAAACCCTTTTCCCTCCTCTCCTAACTCCCAACCACTTCATTTAACACCAAACCCTAATACCCACTTATAAATACAACCCTTCCCCACCATCTAAACACTTTCAACACCTTCAAATCACTTCCAAACTCTCTCAATTCATCAAAAATCCCAACTTGGACAGATTATTCAAAGATCCAAAACAATGAGTTTTGAACTTGTTTCTTCAACTTTTCTTCGTGTGTTTTCTTCTTCTCTCTTCCTTGGGTAAGCTCTAGAAGCATTACCACATGTTTACCAAGGTAAACAAAGTTGGTATGTCACCATTGTTTAGGTTCAAGTGAGGATTTTGTTAAACTTTCTATACTTGTTACTTTACCTTGTTTCTTGGAACCTTTTGACACCAAACCAAGTCACCAACTAATCTCTATGTTGAGGGACTTGTGTTAAGGTTTATTCTAGAAAACATGAGGTTCATATGCCTCCTCATACTAGAGTCTAAGTAATCTTCAAGACATGAAAGTGATGAAACCACACCAAGTCTCCAATGATATAATATTGGAAGCACTAGTCTTGGTTAACACTCACTTGGTTACTTAGCATATTAGATAGTTGTTTATGTATTCATGACCATCCGAATCATCCATGGGATGATTTGTGCATTGGTGAAATCTTGAGGTTAATGGATTTATCCAACCTATGCTTGATAATACATGGCTAAACTAATATATGACTTATACTTAATATAAATCTCCAAAACCGAACCATGATATCAACCGAACTCATGGTTGAATGTTATGTGTTAAGGTGGAAAATATCTTAGTTTTGGATTCCCTAGGTTGGACTGCTAATGGGTGACTTTGTATCCATGAAAAACACAATGTCCAACTTAAGTGTCCAAAACAAGGTATGTTTTATGTACTTTAATACGCATATAATTCCCGTTTACTTTCCAAGCTCCAACTCATCAAACTCATACACCTTTTTTATCCTTTTTAGGGTAACTTGGTGATTCCATCCTCTCAAACTGCTCACTCGCATTTGTGGAACTTATCTTTGCAAACCGTGAGTATACTTGACCCATTTTCCGTTTTAATCATTACTTGGGTTGTAACATGTAAACATACTAAATTCACATATACATACATACACAAATAAACACAATCTTATGCAAACACTCAATCCGTATTCATGCTAAATTGATATGCTTATTGTGATTCCATGTTTGACATTTCATGCTTACTATTACATCATTAACCTTGCAAGCCTCCCTTAACATGTATAGCGCTATTAGATTAGCACACCGCCCGTTTGTGGCCATTGTTAAGTTATACCTTAAGGTCTTGTTTACTTTAGTGACAAGATTACGCTCACGGTCTTATTCACTTCGGTGATAAGATAACGCTAGTGGAAACTTTGGATTGATGTTTAATTGTGCATACCAGTATGTAACATGATTAGTATACTTTAGCATGTGGATTTGAGAATTAAGGTTTTATATGCTATGTAGATAAAACTATATGCTCACCGACAATATTTGTGTTGACGGATAATTATTACATGTTGTAGAAAATTGATGATGATTCTACGAGAAATCAACTTAGGGTGGATTAGAAACTCACCAAAACTTTATTTACATATTTTGTTTCTTAGTATGAAATCCCCACTTGTTGTACTTATTTTTCTTGAACAATGTAACGTGTATTCGATGAATGAAATGAAATTTGAACTTTAAAATATTGTCACAATTTTAGCGTTATGTTGTCTTTGAGCAATCTCTTTCATCCCGCCTCGATGTTTCCGCCATCAGTTGGGGTGTGACATGTTCGGAAACAAGTCAGGTCAAATATAATACGTTTTTATTAGACGGTATAAGTTTAAGTTACTTTATGTTTCGACATCACCGCATTGCGCAGGGAAATTTACTAGTCATTTATATTAGTATGTTACGGTAAACCAGTTTGGTTTCATGCCAGGGCGCTCAACGACGGAAGCGATCCATATTCTACGGAGACTAATGGAAAAGTACAGGGAGAAGAAGCGAGTCCTACATATGGTGTTCATTGACCTTGAAAAGGCATATGATAGTGTGCCACGTAGACTGATTTGGGAAAGCTTGGAGGGTAGGGGAGTTCCTGGAAAGTATATAGACTTAATTAGGGATATGTATGATAGGACTGTGACTACAGTCCGTGCGCCTGTAGGATTTACAGAGTCTTTCCCCGTGGAAATAGGACTCCACCAAGGGTCCGCGTTGAGTCCTTTTCTTTTTGCGGTGGTCTTGGATGAGTTGTCCAAGTCGATTCAAGAGATAGTTCCGTGGTGCATGCTTTTTGCCGACGATATAGTGTTGGTTGCTGAAAAGAGACAAACCCTAAATGCGAGGCTAGAGGAATGGAGAGCAGTCCTAGAGGGCAATGGTTTAAGGATCAGCCGCTCAAAGACTGAATACCTTTACTGTAATTTCGGTGGTGCAGATGAAAACGAGGACTCCCAGGTTACCATTGAGGGTCAAGTGGTCCCACAAACGACAAAGTTCAAGTACTTAGGATCGTTTGTGCAAAGAGACGGGGAGATAGACAGTGACGTATACCACCGCATCCAGGCTGGTTGGTGTAGGTGGAGAGCAGCCACTGGGATTTTGTGTGATAGGAGGTTCCCAACTAAATTAAAGGGAAAATTTTATAGGGTAGCAGTTAGACCGGCTATGTTATACGGGACAGATTGTTGGGCCATCAAGAAAACACAAGCACGCAAGATGGAAGTAGCGGAGATGAGGATGTTGAGGTGGATGTGTGGCCACACGAGATTAGATCGAATAAGAAGTGAGGTTTTTAGGGAATGGTTAGGAGTGGCTAGTATATCGGACAAATTAAAAGAGGGGAGATTGAGATGGTTTGGGCATGTGAAGAGGAGACAGTTGACAGAACCAGTTAGAGTAGTGGAAACCATGACAGTGGAAGGAAGGAGGAGTAGAGGCAGGCCCAAGTTGACTTGGGATGAACGACTTAGGCAAGATTTGGTAGAGTTGCACCTCTCCGAGGACATGGTTCAGGATAGGAGTTCGTGGAGACGTAGGATTAAGGTTAAGGACTTGTAGGGGAGGGTATGGACGTGTCCTAGCTTTGTCTTGGGGGGGGGGGGATAGATTTCTTTCTCACTTTAGGTAGACCTCATATATGATGACTTTCTTGTATCTATGCCTAAATGTTATTTGCTGATAATATATCTGACTACTGCTACGCTATATACTTATCTCTCTTTTGTTTATATGGCTGTTTGTTGTTTTTGAGCCGGGGGTCTCTCAGGAAGCAGCCTCTCTATTCTCAGCTTCTGAGGATAGAGGCAAGGCTTGCCTACATCCCACCTCCCCCAGACCCTACCAATAGTTCAGCTATTTGTGGGATTTACTGGGTATGGTTGTTGTTGTTGTTGTTATATTAGTATGTATATCGTTTAAAATATTTGATTTATTTGCATATTTATCTGGTTGTTTGAATTACTACATATTAGGAGTTTGAGTCATAGTATGCTAAGGAAGTCTTTAAAATAAATAGTTGGTTAGTGATTATGTAATAGACGTACATGTTTACTCATTAAAGCAGAAAGAGTTGTGATCTGAGTTTTGATCAAAAAACTTGATGCTGTTTGGGGTCTGATTTTCCAACATTACCAACGGATTAACAGTGGGAACCACGTTCATCGTCATATTTCCAAAGGATCCCTCCGTCTGTAAAAGTCTTCTGTTTTGTGGTATAATGCACGGTTCGAATGTAAATTAATATAGATTTGATCACGTTCAATTCAAGCTCAGTTATGAGTTAACTCGACTCTGACTTTACGTAGTTCGATATCAAGTTTGAACACAAATAATGATACAAGTGGTGTTTTGACTTTATAAGGTCTTAGAATTGAAATTTTGTTAAGTTTTCAATCTCTAGGCATGTGTTAACAATGATGTCTAAGCAGTTTGATTTATTAAACTTACTTCTCGTTTATATTTTTGAACTTTCTAATCTATTGGTCGAGTTCTAACCGGCAAGCACATTCCATCGCTAGGTTTTAAAAGATTTATGAATGTCACATTTGCGGCCAATATTTTGCGGCAAATACTTTACGCACGAATGTCACATTTGTGGCCAATATTTCGTGGCAAATACTTTATGCAAATCTCCTTGTAAATTTTTTGACAGACTGTAACAGTTAAAAGTCAGTTGCAAAATTTGCAACGTAATAATTAAGGGTGTTCATCGAATCGAATATCAAATTTTCAAATTGCTAGAATCGAATTTTTTGAATAAATTATTTTATTGCTTGAATTCGAATTCGGTTAAGAACCAGTCAATTTGAATAAATTCGTTTTGATCAAATTCTAGTTAAAATATGTAATAAATTCCTTAAGTTATGGGGTTTGTAACGGGTTTGGTAGTAGGCTACTTAATATTTAGAATAAATTTAGAGATTGATTTATACCATGAAAATTTTAAAAAAATAATAGAAAACAAAGGAAAGACATGAAATTTTTTATCAGTGTTGTTGAAATTGCGAAAGTATTTATCATGGATTGTGTAAATAAGCTAGTGAAGAAAATAAAATGGAAAGAGTGTTGACATTCAATGACCTTCATGTCACAAACATATACCACAGAAAACATCATGGCCATTATTATTTATTTAAAACATCAACATTACTACATTAGCGATCCAAAGTAACTAAACAAAGTCATGGATCAAATTATTCAAACCAAGTAACACAATACACAAACTCTTGATCCAACATGATCAGTCGATAACTCGATATATATGCTCTAATCAATGATGAACTGATGGGATGACGAAGTAACCCTTTCGACCAAACACCTTCTTCTCACCAACAACATCCATAGGTGCCATGGCGGGTACGGCATCTGATGCTAAACCATTCTCACCAATGCAACATCTAATCACATGACCTTCACAACACGCAATGACTTCAACCTCCACCGTCGTCGTCCCCAAAAAATAAAAGCATAAGACAGATTAGGACCGCCCCGGTTTGCTTGCTACCGACAACCATGTATTTGCACACTTTATGTTTTTATATATTGTACATTATGATAATGTGTGGGTATTTATACATGCATACATATAGGACAAATTTAAACATTGATCTCGTAGCAACTAATTAATGTTAATTTATAAAATTGTAAAATACTATGTGCATTGATTTGTCCATCTTGTCTTGTATTTATTTAAGGTAACACTATTGAATATGCTGTGTTTCGACATAAGCGGCTTTAAGGTAACACTAATGATATTCGGGTTGGGTGTTCTCATTTGTCACCAAACTCTACTAGAAAAACCGATTATTATCAAGGGATTTTTACATATTTCCCCTCCTAAACTAGCTTATTACATATTATCAATGACAATTCACCGACGAAACAAATCCAACTAAATAAATGTTAAAATAGATACAAAAATGGGAAATTTTTTTTTTTTTTTTTTTTGGGTAAAGGGTTACCCCGGTGATTTTATATATTCACAAAAAATAAAAACAAGTAGTGAGGAGACGTCCACACTAGTTCAAACATGAGACATGCCCCATGTAAGTAAGCCAAACACCCAACAACCAAAAACAAAAACAACTAGACTCTCATCTAGAAATCACACAATCAACTATCAAACATGATAATTAGCCTCCATCATCATTCACTTTGTCTTCAGCAATCTCCCACTCTTCCAACAGCTTCCTCACATTAGCACACTGTCTGAACTTCACGCCCAAAAATGGGAAATTAAAAACGTCTTTTGTGAATGTTGATCAATTCTTTAATATATAATGGAGATAAATGTGTATCTGATTAGTAAGCGCATGAAGGGAGACATCATAATCTTGATGATGATTGGGTTCCCATTTAGAGTGTATGGTTAGGATGGCTAAGGTGAATATGGAGGCTCACAAATTTAGAGAGGGACGAATTTGACATGCTAATCTCTCTTAAATGATATTTGTATATACACCCAAGAGGAAACACTAAATCTGATATATATACTAAAGGTAATTATGTTTATCTGATAATTACCGAATTAACTCATAGAGGTATTAAGTCAATGATCAATTAATTAGATAAATGACAACTAGCGCCATATAATTACATTTTTTTTTTTTTTGAAAATTGACTTTCATAAAACAAACACCACCGACGACTATCACCAAGACGGAGATAGACGCCGAAAGCCAAAACAATAATCAACAATCACGTTACATCAAATAGACACCATCTATTCCAATCCACTACCCCTAGCTTAGATCTATTTTTGTACCAAAGAAAACCCAAAGATTTTATATCCGCAACCATCTCCACCACCTTCGTATCCTTTCCAGAAAATATCTTTTCATTCCTAGCACGCCATATAATTACATATTAATCCTGCAACGAGGTCGGAATAGTTGTCAGTAATCTATCATGGAAACTATCGTCGGTGATCCTTCGATAGATTTCCTTTGGTATATGTCGTTAAATGCATTACCTAAAAGTTACAATCCTATTTGTGAGTAGAAGACTTTCAGAACTTCAGTTTTTTTCCTCACTTCTCCTCCCTTGATAGGGCCCTATTTAAAAAAAAATCATACATATATGTCTATATATTATTTCTCACTTCTCCTACCTCTTTGTAGGGGCCCATTTTATAAAAGCTTTCAGTTTTAAGTAATCCGGTGGATTTAAAGTTCGACTTCGAGCCAATCCCGAGCCAACGAACTTTGTTTATACATATAAGTGTATTATTCAAGGCCCATTTGTAGTTTTGTACTAGTTGCCCAAGACAATCAAAGTCTCAAGGACGACCCACATTGTTTATTGGTTAAGTATTTGATTTATTTGCATGTTTATCTAGTTGTTTTATATCTATTTCTCTTTTTTTTTTTTTGTAATACATAATATTTTTCTACTTGTTTGAATCATTAGACATTGAGAGTTTGAGTCATAGCATGTTTAGGAAGTCTTTTTTTAATATAATTGATGGTTAGTGATTATGTAATTGGTGTGCAAGTTTACTTAATAAAGCAAATTGAGTTGTGATCACAAAATCCGGTTGAGTTTGAGGCCTGATTTTCCAAACCCTTAGGGGCTATTTGACAACTTTTGAATGGTTAAGTGCTGAATCAGTAAGAGGTCTGAACCATTAAGTGCTGAACCAGTAAGAGGTCTGAACCATTAAGAGTAACCATTCAGAGGCAAATGTCTGACCAATTCAGATTGGAGGTCTTAACCATTCAGACTCTGTATAAAACTTAACCATTCAGAGGCAAATGTTTGAACCATTCAGGCATCTGCTCGCGAAACAAACAGTCTGAACCATTAAGTGCTGAATCAGTAAGAGGTCTGAACCATTAAGAGACTCATTAAGAGGTAAACAAACAGCCCTTACTCGGGTTTTTTTTTTTTTTTTTGACTGTAGTGATAATGCATGCTTAGAATGTAGTGATAATATCATGTTCAAGCTCGGTTATGAGTCAAACCGACTCGGACTTTACCTTGGTTGATATCAAGTTTGAGTTTATTCTTATAATTGATTTTTTGTCAAGTTTTAAATCTCTATGCATGTGTTAACAATGATGTCTGCGTAATTTGATTTATTTAACATACTTTTTGTTTATATTTTTTTAACTTTCCAAGCTATTGGTTGAGTTCTAACCGGCAACCACATGTCAATTATATCATTCGCGACGGAGAAGATTGGGATATTTGCTTAAAAATAACACTAACTTTTTTTTCAGGTGGTACACCCCTGTTTGCCGACCTTTTATTTAAATTTCAAAAATCAACGGTGTCCCGTGACCCATTCCAATAACCTAACGTAACCTGACGAACGAGTGAATGACAATTTGTAACCAGTTTAGGGCTACTTAACGAGCGAGCAGAGTTGAGCCAACTTCAAAACGGACTCAAGCTCAAAGTTAAGCTAGCAAGCCAGCTCGCTTCGCCTCGTATTCTTAAAGAGCTGAAATTTGAGCTTGAGCTTGGCTCGTAAAAACATCAGGACAACTCATTTATTTATTTATTATTTATTTAACTTTAAATAATAGTTTTACATTAATTAATACTAAATTTATAAAGAGATTAAATGCAAGTCAAACACACAAGCTAACGAGCTTGTACTAATGTTAAACTTGGACTAAAAAAGATTAAGATTGGCATGTTATAATTTAGGCCTTAATCCAAAGGACCAACCAAGCGCGCCAACGAACGAGCTTAGCTTAGCTCGTTTACAAACAAGCTTTTTTCGAGGCACAAGCCTTTTGAACAACCCTAAACCAGTTTGACAAAACTCAAACAACAAGATTACAAATCATTCTTATTATAGCATAAACACACGTAGATCGGTCTACACCATGGCATCGGTTTTTATTAAGTTGTTTTACACAAACCAAGCCATTATGTGTAACCATTTCCTCCAACGAAAACGAAATCATGGTTGATCCTGTTTAATTACCATGATCAAAATAAGTTGGTGCAGGTGCAGGTGCAAACCATTGAAAGAAATTCACAGATTCATTCACATGATCTTTAACTTGTTCCTCATCGGCAGCCGGAGGAGGGAAGTAACCGCAGCATGGTTGACCAGGGTAGCAGCAAACCTCGTCTGGACGATCATCGAACGGAAATGGTTTCTTTGCCATTGTAGTAGTAATGCTTCCAGTCACCAGAAGTGTCACCATGCATATCATCATGGCCCTTTTGATCATCATGTTCATGATTGTTTCTTGGTTACTATATGATGTATGGGTTCTACTTCTAGTAGTTAGTTATTTATACATGAAGTGAATATGTTGTTTAGACGGCAAGACAACAAGTATTCGAATTTGATATAATAAACACAGATATCTTTCTTAGATAATATCATCATCTTAGCTAATGTATGATTGACACACTAACAATGTTTAAACAAAGTTTACAAAGACTTTTAACAACAGCAAAAAAGACCCAAAAGTTTATTACATCAACAAAACTCAAAACTTAACAATGATTCTAAAAGCAAAAAACCCATGGGGTGCAGCCGACCCCCGTACCTTGTCCTTAGGTCCATCCGCTAATAGCACCGACGCAACACTACCATGTTGTTTCAATGCTTCAGGGTTAACCGACGTTGAGTTAAGCATTGATCTTGTATAGTGACATCAGGTGTATATTCTCATCAAAGTCGGGCTGATTCAAGGACTGTGTTTGCCGTTAAAAAAAAATAAGTTCACCAGAGCGATCAACATTTAGTTGTGCATCCATATTTTCGAGTTTAACTCTCATTCATTACATAGATGGTAAACTCAGTCAACATATAAAGGTTGGAACGTGGGTGAACGTAAGGGTTAGACCGCCAAGCGTCACATACTTATTTCAAGTTATATTTGTTCATTCTGTGTCGAGCAAATAAGGCTGTTAACGAGTCAAGCCGAGCTAGATTCAAAACCAACGCGCTTCAGTTCCTCCACAAACTCACTTTACGATTACCATTACGAGTCTCGACAACTCACTATATTGGACCAAACCAACGCGCTTCAGTTCCTCCACAGACTCCCGTTTAACGCACTTTTGGTCTCTTGGCATAAAACCAAGGGTGCTATTTCTTGTTTTGGATAAAGCATGTGTTATATACACAGTGCACCATGTATGTAACTTTACTGGAAATTTCAAGAAAAATAAAGTAATGATTCATTAACTGTACATTTTCTTTTTAACCATAGACTGTAGATGAACATACAAGATTTGGTTCCAAACATCTGGGACCCCAGGCAAGCACCAATGGCTGCAATCTTCGCTCTTTGATCCGCCACCTTTTCTTCCATAAATCGAAGGGTGACCATCTATTCTGTAATCTGACAAATTCGTTATATTCAACAACTTGACACGCGTTTTCATCTGACTTATAACCTCTTCAACTATCGAATTTTTTTCTGCATGGTTATTGGTGGCAGTGCGGTTGAGGGGTCTAGAAGCTTCTTTACAATGACCGCCTGCGTTCCACTCACCTCCATTGAAATGCGTAGGGGCGGAACTTCTAAACACGACTTGTGTTTTTCGTGGATTTATGTACTTATCGACCCATGATGCCCATGTTGTCATGGATTTTCGGAAAGCCGTTGTTGCATTGAGACGAGGTATGACGTTATCGCCTTCTTGATAGTAATTCACCCTGTAAGTTATAGTGTTATATGTCAATAGTTTGATAAACACAATGCCTTTTAAAGCTAGTATAATAAATAGAATTTAAAGATCTGATCTCAAGTTAATTTGTATTTGGGACATTTTAGAACCGACGCTAAGCAGTTAAGGCGGTAAAAAAATCGGATATTGGTCAAGGACCAAGATTTGAGATATCGGTTATCGCGGTGGGATATAGGTAATTTTTATATCATGCAAAATTTATATATATAGCATTTTAACACTTACAATTCAGTACACTCTCCTACCATTAATAAATTAACCTTTTGCAACTTGCAAAACACTAACAATTGTAGCAAGTAGGAACTGATTAAGACTTAAAACACTAACAATTAACAATTAAGACTTAAAACACTAACAATTAACAATTAAGACTTAAAACATTAAACACTAACAGCAGCAATACTAAGAAAGACGAATGGTAGAACTAAGAAGAAAGGTATTGATATCGGGAAAACCGGTGATATATCGGTCAATATCGCCGATTATATCGGTACCGATATTTGCCACCAATATTTTACATGGGGACCGATAACCGATTAACTGCATAGAACCGTCAATACTTTTTTAGCATATAGAAACCATGTTTAACGGGACGAGTTACTATAATGAGGTGTCGGATAGTGTGAGCTCACCCGGATCTTGTTTTGTAATGATTCCACCAATGCGCGGTGTTAAAGATCAAAACATCAGCCCCTTTCCATCTCGATGAGCCTCTATCAACCGTATCAATCCTCAACGTCTGCATGCGTTTCCTACCAACTCTCGCTTTGCCCTCGTGTACCAAGAAATGGGAAACGTAGTATTCAACTGTGCATTTATAATCCTAAAATTAAGAAATCAAATCATGGAACATGAATTACCAATTCACATAAGAAACTCAAGAACATTGACACGAATAGTTATTAAATACATAATTATTAAGATTACCACAAATTTGAAACAATAGTTTCCTTTCTCTTTAGTGATACGCCGGCCATGCGTCTCATACACCTTTTTTGGATCTTTTATGGCACTCGTTAACATACACAGCAGGGATTCCCATTGATTTCGGTTGATAGAATCACCAACAAACACTACCCTTTTCCCCCTAATCAGTTCCAACATGTTTGTTGCATTGAACCTATGTAGAATCAAATAGTTCGAAATCACACACCAAGCTATATATAAAAGGCAAGAATTAGATAACTACTTTAAACATAACCATTTTCAAAACGCAATCTAATCGAAGATTATCACTTTCAAAACACAATCTAATAAAAATAACCAACTAATGATAATGATAAAATGTCAATAACCATCCTAAAATTAAAACTAGAGATACAAAAATGATTAACCAACAAATTTAAAGGTAAATGATAAATCTGGTAATTATTACTATAACAGATAATAAACTGGGCAAAGTGGCAAACAATTATCACTTTCAAAACACAATCTACTCAAAGATAATCACTTTCAAAACACAATCTACCCAAAAATATTCATTTACAAGTGAAAAAGACTTGCAATATCTCACCTTGGTATGTCACAATCTTGAGGCTTCCACCTCCACTTCATATAATCTTTATCCAATCTCCCATTGCCCTCACAATCAAAACCCTCATCTATAAAGGGACAAGTATAAGTGGAATACAAAGGATAACTCTCATCAAATACCCATTTCCCCTTTGTAACATCACACACTTTTCCACCCTTATAAACCTTGTCACCAACTGGTTTCAAATCAGAAATATTCACATTTCTCTCAAACCCATCAAAAATTTTCAAACTTTTTGAAGGGTTTGATGCATTTAAGGGATTACTAAAATGGGTTTGACTCAGATTCACCACACTTGAATTTATTTCCCCTTCAGTACCACCATTTACTCCATCAATATTTCTTGAATTTCTCTCAACCCCATCAAAAATTTTCAAACTTGTTGATGGGTTAGATGTATTTAAGGGTTTCTTGAAATGGGTTTGAGTCAGATTCACAAATCTTGGTGTTGATGAGTTCAAATTCAAGGGTTTGGTGACAAAATGAACAGAGGTGGACTCTGTTTCTTTGAACTGAAAATGGGTTTCTTGATTGATGATTAAAGGGTCAGATTTGAATGCCCAGAAGGAAAAAAGTGTTAAAAAGAGAATGGAGAAGAAGACTGTTGAAGAAAAGATGAAGAATTTGGTGCGTTTGAGTGAGAAACTTCTTTGTTTCTCCATTGAAGAGGTTGAAGAATAGTGAGCATGAGGATGAAGATGAAGGAGACAGTGACAGTGAATGGTAGCAGAAAAATAAGGATAGTTGTTGTATGCTGCTCTATTTTTGGTGATAATTGTTGATTTTTAAATTAAATGATGATTTGCTGTGATTAGAATAGTGGTGAACACATGCGGTCACCTGAATTCGTCACAAAGTCATTTAACATTTCTATTTTTTGTTTGTTTTCTGGTCATTTTTGCTTTTGAGAAAAAAATTACCACAATAAACATATTTGACTAGAGTTTTTTAAAATCTATTCAAACTAGATGGAATTACCTCCGCGTTGCGGCGGGGCACAACCGTACCAACAACATTAATAACACACCATCGCCAACGACAAGCAACACTGAAAAAGAAGACGTAAAAACGTTAGACAACGCACGCCCGTAACAACGTGTAGAAAATGACGCATTAATAAAAGTTGTTACCCCATAATCATGCAGGTACCTTAAGTATAAGAGAAGTTGCAACCATTTTGAGAAAAGTTAGAAACATTTTGTAGTACACTTTGTTACTATATATTATATACTAAGCCTTGCGTTGCAGTGGGGAACATAAAACTGTGCCAAGTTGCACCAATGCTATACCACCGCCAACGACCACCAAAACCGGGAAAACTCGTAAATCAAAATAAATAAAAATGGAAAAAGTAACATTGGGCGAAACGTAGACGTAAAATCATTGACCCACACACACCCATTGCGGTGTGTTAATACGAAGAAATTAGACCGAAACGTAAAACATAGAAAAGAATAACTAAGTCGATATAGGACATGCGAGTTGCGACGAACCTATCATATGAGAAATATAGACGTAAAAACATTGAACCACATACGCACTTTACGTCGTGTTTGGGCACAAATAAATTTAAAAAAAATCAATTAATGTGTATTACCAAAATACATACATGATTTAAATAAGTAATCTTCCTATACTAATCAATTAATGTGTATTACCAAAATACGTACATGATTTAAATAAGTAATCTTCCTATACTAATAAATGAAAATCTTTTTATACACGTGTTACTCTCTGGTACTTCATCCCTTTTAATAATAGCATTAAATATTAATTTTTATACACAAAATGTAATATAATATTAATTAATATAGTTAGAGATAAACGTATAAATTCAAATTTAATTAATAATTATCTATAACAAATATAAATGTATCAGATAATATAATAAGTATAATATTATTTAATATAATTAGAGATCAAACGTATAATTTCAAATTTTATTAATAGTAAACTACTTTTTGAATCCTTATGTTTTAGTGGTTTTAACCACTTGAATCCAAAATCAAAAAGTTTAACGCCCTAAGTCTCTAACCGCTCATTCACACTCTCTGTAAGAAAAATCAAAAATCTTTTTGTAAGGTTGAGTTCTCTAAGTTCTCACAACTCGTAGAAGTTTTCATTTTACCCTAACCATATATAATTGTTAAGAGAAAATATATTATTTGGATATAAACAATAATTACTAATAAAATATCAAAGCACACGCACAAGTAATGAAAATATAACTGTTCTTTTGTTTTACTAATTTATCTAAATAAGTCATATTTCATTAATAATGATTATATACAAGTTTATAATTTATATTTTTCGTTATTCAGCCCGTGTAATACACGGGGTTGTAAGCTAGTAAAACTAATACAAAGAAATCATAAAAAAATAATAATAAAATATAATATCCCACAGACCTACTAAAAAAACTTTTTTGAAAAACTCATAAAACATAAGTTACAATACAATTATGCTCACAAAACTTGCTAATTGATAATATGGAAATTAGTCTTAGGCGGTATAAGCGAGGGCTAAGTTGTTCCCAGCCGTCTAATAAAAAGCATACGCATTGTCGTCTAGCTAATAGTGTAGTCTAAATCCTAGCTATCTCGGTCGTCTAGCTCAAAGTATAGGCTAAAAGTCTAATTAAATCCTAGTTTTCTAAATCGTTGGAGCAGATTTGACAAAATCCAATAATGGTGAGGCTGACTACTTTCTTGAAGAGTAAATTTCCATGTCTATCGCGAAAAATTTCAGGTCAAACATGTACATTTCGGTAATTTTTCCTTTGATTTTTCTATTTTTGTTTTCCTTTATGGCAATTTACTTTTTATTTCTAAGAAAAGTGGTCATAGTTCGGTTTAATATATCATAGTCTGGTTTTACGTCTTCGCTAGTTATGGTTTGTAGTAATGACAAATCATATTGGTTGGATTGGTGGGTTAGCAGCACCAAACCAACCGGTTTTAACGGTTTGGTTTGTGGTTTATTATCTTTAATTGTTAGTTTGTCTTGAAATAATAAAGATGTTTATTAATATAGCACATATGTATACGGTATACCTACATATGCCATAAAAGAGAAAAGAAGTTGATAATAAAGGTTTGTCGCACGGTGTGAAGTTTCAAACCACTGGTTGGGCCGTTAAACCCACCAAATTAAATTTATTAATCTTAAACCGGCCTATTTGCTTCAGTTCATGCAGCTTCAGTTGATTTTAACGTTTTATGAACACCGTAATGTTGCTCATGTTAACATGTTTACACCCTTATTTAACGACGACCTTCCTGTTTTTTAATCGTTATTCCCGTTTCTAGAATATCCCAAACCACTCTTAGATGATTATGATAGATCATGGCTATAAGGAATGTCTAGAACTCTTCTGATAGTTCCTAGCAATAAAGAATGGTGGGGAAGATTCATGGAAGAATTAAGACCTACATGGGTACACAAGTATGAATAACGATTGTATGTTTGCACTAAATGATGGGAAACAAGAACACTAAAGATAATTTTTCGAAAAAACATAAGCATTAAGCAGCAGCGAAGATTATATGAAAATTATTTATTAGGTTATAAATTTTCATAGGTAAATTACCTGATGTGTTATAACTTTTTTGTTTTTTGATATATGTAAATTTCATAAAATATTAGTTATGATTGGTGAAATGATATGTGAATACAATAAACAATATGTGAATATTACAAATTAGATTTTTTTAAACATGCAAATTAAAATAAACGATATGTGAATATTAGCTAGAGACGATAATTTCTCAGATAAAACGAAGACAAAACAAAAATAATCATGTTTTGGGTTATTTAATAGCATATAATGCGTAAATACATGTTTAATAAACGGGATAACCAAAACACTGACAATATTAAGTTGACATGTTTTTAAGTTGACATGTTGGGGGTATTTAGATTTTGATCGAGTTGTTTATGACATTTTTTAATTTTCTTTCAACCAGACATTTTCAACTTTTAATTTCAACAACTTTATTCATTACCCATAAATTAAAACATTATTTCATTGGGTGTTGCTAAATATACCCCCTTTTCTACTGAACATACCCCCTCCTTCAACTTTCAAATTAATATAATTCAAACCCTTTTGTTTTTCTTTCATTTTTTATCTTTAATTATTATTATTAATAGTATTTGTTTTTAAAACATCATTTTATTTAAAAAAAAAAAACTTTTTTGATTATTTGAAAAATAATCGTTTTCTTACGTTTTAAACTAAATTTTAATTTTGAAATGAGATTTTTTTGTTCATAGCGGCTTGAAGTGGGTATTCGAATTCAGTTTGTATAAACAATAATACACAAAAATTTAAATGAAGCTTTAAAGCCAGGCAACTTAAATAACGTTTTATTTTTTTTACGTCTTATTACTTTTAATAAATAAAAGTTGTTAATTATATTAAAAAACATTTTAATAAAATAATAATACTAATAAAAATAGAAATAGAAAGATGAGAGAACTAAATACGAAATAAATAAAAAATATATAATCAACTGTTTTTGTTTTAAAAAAAAAGTTTTGAAACTTTTTTATTGTATAAAAAATATCTTTTTTTATTAATTTTAATAACGTTTTATATAAACATAATAAAATACTAGTAAGAGAAAATGTCTTCAAATTATAGAAACATAATAGTTTTCAAAAACAATATTTAAATTGTTTAGATGGGTGAAATTTGACAACTTTTAAACTATATTTTTAGAAATTGGGGTATGACTAGTAAAAAAGGGGGTGCATTTAGCCAACCCCTATTTCATTCTCCGGTCTTTTCCATTTGGTTTTTCTAATCTTGACTAAATTTATAAACCCAAGTTTATTAATTGAGAAAGAGGTGTAATGAACAAAACAATTAGGCCATTTAAAAGAACATTCATTTAAGTTCCGAGTTATTAGTTGTTTAAATTGTTATTAAATTATCATCATGTATTATCCATATTCACAAAAGAACTTAAAACGGTCGACCCAAAGTACTACATAATTTAGGTGTGTATGGGTTATACTTGATGTCTTGTACACGAATTAATATATGAGTAATATGAGAACCTAATATAGTACACCTCTTGAACGCATATATATTTAATATGACTCGAACATCTAAACATGTAACTTTATAAGAGCATCCCCAATAGGGGTGTTTTTTTGATGTTTTTATGATGCCAACTTTGATTATTTGGGATGAAGCACCTATGACTCACAAACATTGTTTCGAGGCTCTTGATAGAACAATGAGAGACATATCACGTTCCAGTCAACCGAACATGGAATCCAAGCCGTTTGGGGGAAAGGTCATTCTATTTGGTGGTGATTTTAGACAAATTCTTCCGGTCATCCCTAAAGGTACCAGAACAATGATAGTCAATGCTTCTTTGAATTCTTCTTATATATTGCGATACTGTCAAGTACTAAAGCTAACTGAGAATATGAGATTAAGAGTTGGTTGTCAGGAAGCAGATTTGCAAGAAATAAAGGAATTTGGAGAATGGATTTTAAAGCTTGGTGATGGTCTGCTTGGTGAAGAAAATGATGGTGAGATAGATATTGAAATACCAGATGATTTACTTATTCATGACCAAGTCAACCTTATTTCTTCTCTCATTTCATTTATATATCCGGACATGAATAAGTTTTTATGGGATTTAACGTATTTCCAACAAAGAGTGATTCTTGCTCCAACTAATGAAGTAGTGGATTCAATAAATAAAGAGTTGTTAGAGAGTCTGCCTGGTGAAGAAAAGGTTTATTTTAGTTCAGATAGTTTATGCCAATCTGAGAAAGAATCAGAGCTTAATATGGCATTGTTTCCTCCTGATGTGTTAAACAATCTTCGTTTATCTGGTTTACCTAACCATAAATTAGTACTGAAACTTGGTGCTCCAGTGATGTTACTCAGAAACATTGATCAGGCAAATGGATTGTGTAATGGTACACGTTTACAAGTCACAAGGCTCGGAAAAGTTGTGATTGAAGCAAAAATTATCACAGGGACCAATATAGGTCATCATACTTTGATTTCAAGACTGAAGATGACACCTTCTGATAAAAGAATACCAGTGAAAATTTCTCGAAGACAATTCCCACTTTCACTGTGTTTTGCTATGACAATAAATAAAAGTCAAGGACAATCATTGGAGCGTGTTGGTTTATATCTTTCACGTCCAGTGTTTAGTCATGGCCAGCTCTATGTTGTTGTATCTAGAGTAAAAAGTAGGAAGGGGTTGAAAGTTTTGATTTGTGATAAAGAGAAACGAGTCTGTACAACCACTACTAATGTGGTTTACAAAGAAGTTTTACAAAATCTATGATGATACTAAACATCTGTTAACCTGGCAACATCTGTTGGATATAATGGAGGAACTATTGTTAGGAAATGTTTGTTGGAAAGCAATACAACTTTTTGAAAGCATCTGATACTTGCTCTGCATTAAGCCTATCTTGAGAACACATGCTGTGAAAAATGTTTATATTTGGCGTTGTAGTAACAAGTTTCCAGCTCTCATTTTTAATGAGAGTACTAAATTCTTTGTTAATAACATTATTCTCTTAACATCTGTTTACTAACCTTTGTAATTTCTGTTGACTGACCTTATTAACATGGGTTGACTAACATCTGATACTTACTATCTATCCATCTGGCAAGCTCTGTTGGAGATAATGGATGACAGTTTTTAGGAAAGTCTGTTGGAAAGCAACAGAGATTTTTAACAGTTAATAGACAACAGTGTTGCTATCAACATAATGGAATTGCTGTTGAATAAACCTATTGACCATTAGCTTATATCAATTTTGTAAGTCTGCACTAATTATTTTTTTACTCTCTGTCAATATGTGTTATGCATGGTTTTGTAAGAAACGACCCGTGTTTGCACACCGGTCTTACCGCTAGTATGAGTAATATGAGAACCTAATATAGTACACCTCTGGAACGCATATATATTTAATATGACTCGAACATCTACACATGTAAATTTATAAGAGCATCCCCAATAGGGGTGTTTTTTTGATGTTTTTATGATGCCAAGGTGACATTGCCTCATGACGGGTGGTCCATAGGACAACCCTTAACAATGTTAAAAGACGAATTTATCCTTCACTTAATCGTGTAATTATCTTGAATTAGATGACTACGAATGCTTATGTTTCAGGTATAGTTCGGGAGCTAAAAATGGATAAAACGTTGCTTTGGACGGTTTGGAGAGGAACGGTCGTGCATGGAATGAAAGAAGAAACAAAACACAATTTTCAGGAGTCCACCATAATCCGAGTACTTTGTTCCCTTTATCACAACGATTATTTATACACGAGTTATGTCTATGTAACTCTTTCTAGTTGGAATTTCACACAAGTGTTAAAAGAAACTGAATCCTAAGATGGTCATTGTTCTCATAATCTGAATTAAAAATCCAATCTTGATTAGTAAGTAATTGATAATTTAGTTTTCTAAAACAAACAATCCAAATCATTGATCTTTATTTTTTTTGCAAATTAGGTAATTGTAGTTTAATTGCAAAGCTATAAAATCAACACATTTCCACATACTCCCTGAGTTCGATACCCATTTACCAATATCTATTAGTTGTTATTTGGATTAAATTTGCGTGTACTACGACAGCACGTCAAATTTTGGCGCCGTTGCCGGGGAGTTGTGCGCAACGTGTGTCAGTTTGTTAGTTTTGCTTTGTTATTTTCGGGTTTACACTGGTGTGTTTAGTGTGCAGGTTCTACAAGTGCATGCATACTAGAGGCTCTCACAAGTCGTCACCATTGTCATTTGATCCGGAGATCGAAAGAACGTTAAGGCAAAACAGAGTTTTAGTAAGAGAAAACAGAATTATTGGTTCACCTACCTCACCCATCACACCACGGAACATCATGCAAGAATCTCAAATACCACCCATAACGGGTCAAACGACCTCATCATTTATACCTACTTCCACACAACCATCACCAAACACAACCATACCAAATTCCACTACAATTCCTACTCCACCTCATGACACTATACCAACCAACACCACACAACCGATCACTACTCAAGTTGAACCCAATCTTACCTTTAGCCCTTCATCCACAATACCACCATTGTCACACTTCTTTCCCCCAACTACAGGTCAATCATCCTCTAATTACACAATACCACCAAATTCAACCATTGTCCATGCTACTTCTACATTTAGACCATCAAACCAATTGGGCTTTCAATACTCATCCATTCTATTTGGGCAATCCTCGGGTATTCAAGGAGATGGATATGATGATGGCTATGAAGAGGAGTTTAGAGGGTATGAAGAGGAAGGTTTTCACTATGGGGGTGATGGAGGCTACTTGGGACCGCAAGGAGGAGTGGGTCAACAAAGTCAACCGATTCAACAATTTCAAGACACAAGTAGACTACCGGTTGGGGTGCAACACATTAGACCACAAGGGCCACAATTGCAACGCCCTACACCGCTACATCAAGTACGTCCTCAAAATATACAACCACAATTTCAAAGACCGATTCAACAACAACCACAAATGCCGCAATACCAATTTCAACCACCCTTTGCACCTCAAGGGCCTATGCAAATGGGTCAACCAAGAGCACCATTGGGTGCCCCTCAAAGACATCACCGGGAGGTAGTACGGGGAATTGAAGCTCACTTCCGGCCCATTATCACTAACAATCCTTCACCGGTAGTGATTCCTCATCATGCGGATGGAAGAACGTTTGAAGTTAGAACAACCGCCCTCCAAAGTCTACCAAAGTTCAAGGGATTAGCAACGGAAGAACCCTATTTTCATTTGGAGACATACGACTCCATTTGCAACACAATTGGAGGTCAAGGGTTTTCTTCGGATGATGTTAAGTTGGTTCTCTTCCAATTCTCTTTGGAAGACAAGGCCAAGAGATGGTTTCACACTCTACCCTCCGCATCAATCTTTACATGGGCCGATATGCAACAAATATTCTTGGATGAATATTACACCTCTCAAAAGACTAATGATGCAAGGAGAGGTTTGAGAAGCTTCCAACAACAATCGGGAGAGATGTTTCATGAAGCCTTCGAAAGGTTTAATATGATGTTACGGAATTGTCCTCATCATGGGATCCAACTATGGGAGTTGTTGAACGCATTTCATGAAGGGTTGAGTTCGGAGGATGCACTGGATTTAATGTCGATCACCAATGGTACATTCGGTATGAATTATGAACATGTTGATTGGTCGTTTTTAGAGCAGATGACGGTGAATTCCAAGAGGAAGGCCCAATCTTCAAGAAGGGCAAGACATGTTATACAAAGACTGCAAGTGCATGGAGTAGAGAGTGGCATTGTTCAAACTACGAATCAAGTGTACAACGTGTGCACTAATTGCAATGAAATAGGCCACACAGCGGAAGTGTGTGTAGTGGGGGTGGTTGATGAGCAAGTAGAGGAAGTGAATGCAATTCAAGGAGGGTGTGGTCGAATTTTCAATATGAACTCCAACATATACCACCCCGGGTTACGAAACCACCCTAATTTCCGCTACGGGAATGCGGCGAACCAAGCTAACCCAAACTTTCAAGGAGCTCAAGGTAACTTTGCACCTCGTCAACAATACAATCAAGGGAATTATCGGGGCGGAAACAACTATGGTTATCAAGGGCAATTTCAACAAACGGGTCAAAGTGGTTCGGGTCAAACTTCGTCAAGCGGGAATGAAGTCATGGATATGCTTCGGGCTATGCAACAAGATATACAAAATCGGAATCAACTCGACGAAGTTCGGATGCAAAAGGATGAGGTTCGTGACAAGAGCATACAATCACTAACAACCCAAATGGGTCAATTGGCAACCGATGTAGCGAAATTGAAGAAAAGCAAAGGTCAACTTTCGAGCGACACTAAGGTAAATCCTTCACATGGTTCGTCACGAGGTAACAATGTTAATATTAGCCATGTTAGTGTTTTAAGGAATGGCAAAGAATTTAAAGCAAATTTGTCACCGGGGTTGGTCGAGGGGGTAGTTGAGGATGTTACGGGTAATGAGAGTGATGATGATGATGTTTCACCGGTTATACCTAAAGAATCAAATGTTAAAAAACCGGGTTTGGGTGAAAATGAAAAGAATGAAAAAGTTGAGGGTGAACCGAGTCAAGTCCCGTTCCCATCGGCCTTACTTGACCCGGGTAAGAAAAATTTTATTGCATCAAGAGGTCCCCAAAAAGAAGAATTGTGGGATATGTTTAAACAAGTAAAAATTAATCTTCCACTACTTGATGCAATAAAACAAGTACCCACATATGCTAAATTTCTAAAGGAACTATGTACACAAAAAAGGCAACAAAAGAAGAAAATGCCTAAGCGGGTGGATTTAACCGGGCAAGTAAGTGCAGTTTTGAATGGGGAGCTTCCTCCTAAGCTCCAAGATCCGGGCACGCCATTAATTAACATACAAGTTGGTAATTTTCAAATGGCAAAGGCGTTACTAGATCTTGGTGCCGGGGTGAGCATTTTACCGGGGGGCTTATATGACCAATACGACTTTGGTCCGTTAGCAAGGGTGGAGACAACGGTTGTTTTAGCCGATTTGTCTCATAAGCTACCTCGGGGGATGGTTCAAAATGTGATTGTAAAGATTGATGAGTTTTACTACCCGGTTGACTTTCTAGTATTAGACTACTCATCCGCGGACCCAAAACAACAACAAAATGTCATTTTGGGTCGGCCATTTTTTAGCACCGCGCATGCTGTTATCGATTGTAGATTTGGTACAGTCGATATGACTTTTGGGAACCGGAAAATGCGTTTGAATGTTTTTACTAACAATACTAATGTTGTTGGTGTTGATGAGTGTTTCATGGCAGATTTAGTTGACGGATGCAACCCGCATGAGTATGAGGAGGATGGTATGGATGTTTGCTTGTGTGATTTTTCTGAACAGGTACATGCTTATGCACTCCGGGTTGAAGAGGAAAAACAGAGATGGAGAGCGTTGAAAGTGGGTGCAAGGGATCTTCTACCGGGTGAAGAGGATGAACCGGAGAGTGAGGCGGAAGCTCCGAGTGGTGATGATGATTATGCGGATGAGCCTCATGGTGGTGAGAATGTGAATGTGGGCCAAGGGGGCCTAGGTAGGGGTTATGGTGGTTCCTTCTATGATTACACGGAGCGTTTCTATGAGCCGAATTGGGCTTACAATGGCACTATGCAAGCGGTTATCGAGAACCAACGTCCTTCGGCACCCGTTTTTGAATCATGGTCGGGTTCGGAGCGGACTTTATTTGATCAACAAACAATGATGAGTGCTAGTATGGAGCGGTCTTTGAAGCATAACTTCGATCGTCAAGAATCATGGAATCGTACACACGCTTACTCTCATGAGCTAGAGATGAATAATAGGTATGAAGATGATCAAGCGCAAAGAATGCATGCGGATTGGAATGTCGGGCGGCCCGTGGTTGTGGATCCACCTCTGGTGGATTATGTGTCTCTACCACCATACGATGGTAGTGTATCGTATCCAACCCCGCCGCTCCATCATTCACAATGGCTAGACCCGCGTCAATAACAAGGAGCATCCCAACAAGGTGGAAGCAGTAGTGGTGCATTCGGCTTTGGAGAATGGAACGAGATGATGTCTTCCATTTTTGGACCGCCTCAACCGCGCTACTATTAGTCAGGTCATGATCCTTCTTGTACATTTTGTGAATATGTGTTTAGTTTGATATGTTTATGGTCGGGTGGTTGGGTGGTGTTGAGTTTTTGATGTTATGTTTGGGTGGTGGAAGTTGGCGGTGTGATGTTTAAAAAAATATAAAATGAAAAATACCAAAAAGAAATTTGTGGTTTGAGTATTGAGCTTTTAGTTGGTGTTAAAGAGTTTAGCGATCAAATCCTCCTAAAACCATACATTGGGGTCAATGTATCCCAAGTGTGGGGATGGGGGGAAATTTTGAAGTTTTTGAAAAAAAAAATTAAATCAAGCGAAACAATGTGAGAATTTGAACACCTTGGACTAACCCCAAATAATGCACCGGCAACCCTTAATACCCTTTGTTCTTGGTGAGAGTTGAAGCCACACATGTAAATAAATAATACTTGTCTTTGATGAGAGTGGCAACGGGTGGGGGTGCATTAGAACTTGTGCTTTGATACGGTTTGAGTCCTTAGTTGGATATGAATGCGAAAAGGATAAGGGCATTTAGGTAGCCTCGTCATTAGTGTGTGCGAGTGTGGGATTTGGAGGGTTGGACCTCATTAATTATATATATGAGCATGGTTGCGAGAGGGGCGGGGGTTTAGACATTTAGTTGCCCGTTTTGTGCCTAAAGCCTATCATTTGTACCCCTTAGCTAGTTCCTAAAAAAATTTACCCGACTTGACCCGGTCTTATAGTGTTAGTAGTAGTTTAGTAGTATGTAGATATATTTGATGTTATATTGTATGTTTGCTTTGAAAAAAAAAATCAGAAAAAGAAAAGAAAGAAAAAAAAAAGAGAAAAAGCAATGGAAAATGAAAAAGAAATGATGTTTAGTTGTCTTGTATATATTAAGTTGGTAGTTGGTAGTTGTTTGTTTACTTTATTGTGTAATCAAAGACCGGGTTAAGTTTTCGCTATTTCATATATATTCCATTTCCTACCCGTATACCTAGCCACGTTACAACCTTAAAGCCCCTTTGATTTGCATTCATGTTTGGCACTTATTAGGAGAAGGACCGATTTATGTACAAGCCTATAGTTGTGAACCACCCGTTTGCCTTTTGTGTGTCTAGCTCATAGTGCTAGTGCTTACTTGTTGCCGAGAGGAGAGACATAGCGAGGGGTGCGTTGTTTTGGGTGTTAAGAAAGGGTTAGTAAAAGGACTACATGTTTATGCTTGGTTTATGTGATCGCTTGTTTTGAAAAAAAAAATGGTTTTGATGAGTTGCTTGGGACAAGCAACGGTTAAGTGTGGGGATGTGACGGGTGGTCCATAGGACAACCCTTAACAATGTTAAAAGACGAATTTATCCTTCACTTAATCGCGTAATTATCTTGAATTAGTTGACTACGAATGCTTATGTTTCAGGTATAGTTCGGGAGCTAAAAATGGATAAAACGTTGCTTTGGACGGTTTGGAGAGGAACGGGTCGTGCATGGAATGAAAGAAGAAACAAAACACAATTTTCAGGAGTCCACCGTAATTTACGGTGGCCACCGTAAATTACGGTGGCCACCGTAAATTACGGTGGCCCTGAAACTCATGTTCTTCCACCGTAACACAGGAGCATCTCACCGTAACAACTTGATGTCCACCGTAATTTACGGTGGAGACCGTAAATTACGGTGGAGGCGATGGACAGATTCGTAACTGCTTCATTAAAACGGTTTTTGAGGTGTCTTTTGACATATCTCATGATTGGACGTTTTCTCTGAACATTGGGGGCGATTTTGGCTGGTTTTTGTTGGTTCCAAACATTTCTAAACATTGGGTTTTAGTTTTTGATTCGTATGAACTTCTACTTTGATGTTATGATGATCAACCGAACAATGTCCGGCTAAACTTGTGGTGATCATCTTAGGTGAAGGTTTTTTTAAACTCTTGTGTGTTTGTTCCTTTATTTCTAGAATGATAACATTGTGTTTGCTTTGATTATCGTGGTGTATGAGTAATTGATTGTAGTTTGTTAATTGGTATTGCAATTCTAGTCTAAATCGTACGTTCTTGGTGCCGTTGGCAATCGAGATATCACGGGAAGGGTTAGGGTTGGATATTGATTGATTGGTCATCGGGAAACAACCTCGCATTCATATAATCCGAGTACTTTGTTCCTTTTATCACAACGATTGTTTATACACGAGTTATGTCTATGTAACTCTTTCTAGTTGGAATTTCACACAAGTGTTAAAAGAAACTGAATCCTAAGATGGTCATTATTCTCATAATCTGAATTAAAAATCCAATCTTGATTAGTAAGTAATTGATAATTTAGTTTTCTAAAACAAACAATCCAAATCATTGATCTTAATTTTTTTTGCAAATTTGGTAATTGTAGTTTAATTGCAAAGCTATAAAATCAACACATTTCCACATACTCCCTGAGTTCGATACCCATTTACCACTATCTATTAGTTGTTATTTGGATTAAATTTGCGTGTACTACGCCAGCACGTCACCTCACCAATCACAAACATTCTCTCTCTTGCTTCATTCCCATCACCTAAAAACAACACTATCTCTCCTCTCTCCTCCCTCCCTCTCACAACACCTTTCTCTCTCCTTAAACCGTGGGGTATGGTGCCGAGGGTTTGGGGCATGGGTTAACACGTGGATTATGGGGGCACTCAATACACAAACCCAAGTTCTAGGGGTATGGTGGGCGTGGCTGGGCTGGCGTGGCCAAGCCACATCAAATTATTATTTTTTAATATATATATATATATATAACCAATTAAAACTACATAAACATACATAATAATTACAAAAAACATAGTATCAAAATAAAAAACAATCATTCTTCGTCGTCTTCATCGGTTTCGAACCCAGGAATCGTTGAAACATGATCCACCAAATCAGATCAAAGGTTGTGATGTATATCCCTTGACTTGATCAAAAATTCATTTGATGCTTTATCTTCGTCTGTAACTGTTACGTTACCTGGTTGTGGCTCATCGTCATCATAGTAGGTAATGACCGCTCTACCTTCATCCTCCAAAATCATGTTGTGAAGAATGATACATGCGTACATCACGTTTCCAATCTGATCCTTGTCCCATAGTTGACAAGGCATTGCCAATATCCCTACCTTTTCTTCAAAACACCGAATGCTCGCTCGACGTCTTTACGTGCAGCCATTTGGACCCTGTTAAACTTTAATCTCTTTGGATCTATGGTACCGTGTCTTGTAAAAGATTTTACGAAAACCCCCCACTCTGGGTAAATCCCATCAACTAGGTAGTACCCATACACGTACTCAACCCCGTTTACAAAGAAAGTTCCTTTGGGTCCTATACCATTTACCCGATCATTGAAAAGGGGCGAGTGGTTTATGATGGTAATATCGTTATGTGAACCTGGCATACCGAAGAACGCATGCCATAAAAAGATCTTGGGACGCAACCGCTTCAAGCATGATGGCTGGCATCCCGTGAAATCCACTCGTGTGAGTGCCTTGCCATGCGGTTGGACAAAGTTCCCAAGGCTATTTCATACAATCTAAACTACCTAGCATCCCGGGTAGCCCATGATAATCGGCGTCATGTTCCAATAAATGTTGCATGTCACTGAACGAGGGCTTTCTCAAATATCTTTTCCTATAAAGTTCTAAAATACACGAACAGAAGTTTTGAAGACTTTCTCTAGCTACACGTGCATACATTTTTAAATAGTCATCCATAATGTCCGAACTATTGTCGAACGCTAACTGTCTAAGTGCGGCTATGACCTTTTGCCACGTACTAAATCCTAATTGCCCGGTTACATCCGGTTTTTGTTGGAAATAAACATACTTCTCCTTAAGATCTCTACATATTGTCACACCCTGACTTTTGCGGAAGCGTGTTTATGGTGTGTGGTTGGGGTTCGGCCGAGAATGGAGCAAGGGAGGAGGAGGTGAGTTGTGGTGTGAAGATGAATGAACTCTAGAGCTCCTTATATCCATCTTATAGTTTTACCCAAAGGTTATTGTGTTTCAATAGTACAAGACACAATCTTCATGCAATCTAAGGAAGATCAAGAGAGGATTTAGCAAGATCTTGAGAAGATTATGGTGGGGTCACATAAGTGCCGTCCACTTAGGGGGGGTATTTAGTTGGTGTTTAATGATGGTTAAGTTAATCTAGTTAGCTTTCAAGTGTAGTGATTAGTGTTTATGCACATGATGTGTTATATAGGGTGTTAGGGTGTTCGGGGATCATAACTAGCTCAGAAACATTAAAACAATGCTTCTAGTATAATTTTGGTGTTTCGGGTAGTGCCCGGTTGTTCGGTTAGATACCGGTTCGTTAAAGTGTCAAACTATTTCGTTTAGTGATCTTTATGTACCCTTTTGTGACACTTTTAATTCCCGACACTTAGGAAAGCATTCAGGACCATTTTGCCATATTTTTGCAGGTTATAAACTTGTTAAATAGCTGAATGTTGCTGAAATATGCTGAATTCAGCACTTTAAGCGGGTTTTAGGCACTTTCCGGCACTCAAACTATCACCTAGTGAAGCAGTTTTATGGTCCTTACTTCCCTACACACCATACTAGTGTAGTACCTTATCCCGGGCCCATATGGGGTCTCAAAACACTGTTTGTCTATGTACTGAACATCGTCAGCATTTTTCTGAGTTATCCGCTAACTGTGCTAGCTGTGCTTTGTGCATCATTTATGTCACTAAAGTTTGTATGTAAAAATGATGTGACAGCATGAAATGTGATGCACATGTAAATATGATGCAGAAATCAGAAAGCAATTAATTGTAATCCAGCATAGTCATTAAGCACTAATCAAGATTAATTAATTGTACGGATGCATGTAAATTTGGCAGTTGTCACATTCTCCCACTGTTAAGAAAATTTCATCCTCGAAATTTGTACTACCTTAACTCCTTAGGGTTTCATTATGCGTGTATGTATATGAATAGTACTGAGGTAGATAACCGTAAAACCGAATCAAATCTTATTCTCATCAGGTGCATCCAAGAATGTATCTCAACAACAAGAACGGTTAAAAGGTATGTGTTCTAGCAATTGATGTCAAGGGCACGAGATGTATAGATGTATAATCTAGTGTAACTCAGTTAACAGGGGTGCAACAAAAGGGGTTTTGACCAATGGATTCTCAAACAATCGGTCACAATATGCCAACGAGTTTTCACAAACCATATCATCCGCTATATGAACTCAAAATTAACAATTCAAATGTGATAGTAACATGAAAATGATCTGTCAACTTTCGAACAAATACATGGATAAAATAGTGTGTTGACATCCTTGAATTGCGAAAATACACCGAATGGAACACAAGCGAATCTGGTGTATTATTGTCTTAATTCGTAGTTGCATTAGGAATGTTTAAATGACAAGTCAAACAAAAGTATGTGTAGTTTTGTGTGAGATGGTTAACCATGATTAGCACAAGCCACAAATTTGTAATGACATAATTCAATAATAGTGGCGACTGAACAAGTTCGTCGTGTTCGAAATCAAACGACAGTGTACTGAGACAATCTGAAGATTTGATTTACACAATGTCATAGAGTTTCCTATTGAATACGGAACATCAAAGAACCACTGTTTCTGATTGAAGATGGAAAGCAATAAACACTGCAAGGTATTCAATTTATAACGAAAGAATCGTTAGAAGGTACATCGTGATATGAAATGAATCTATGTACCATTGCCTTAACACACAACTGTGTTGAGACCGCGTGAAGAAACACTAACTAAATGGTCGGAACCGAGATAGTTAGGGGGTTTGAATCCGCATAAAAGGGTTAGCTCTCTCTCGGCTGATTCAGTTGCAACGGGATTTCTTCTCCGGTGATTCTGCAAAAAAGAACACCGTTAGCCTCGCCAAGGAGAGAAGAGGGTTCTCTCCTTGACCCGACTCCGGCGTGAGAATAAGTATTGGTAACGGAGAAGATAAGTATTTGAGAAGTGAGTGTGATCTGAGTTTATACCTGAACAGTTCTCTTATTTATAGCCGGGAGTTTTGGAGGGAAAATCTGTTATTGAAAAGATGACGGAATATATTAACGCCGTAGCGGTTATCTTTCCTTCCGTTAATTTCTTTGATCCTTCGTTAAGTTGTCTCGATCCGATGTGAATGCACACGGATCGTGGTTTGATCAATGGCTGGGGGATTGCCACGTGGAAAGTGATTAAGTGGAGATTACTCTCCAATTGCATGCCTTTGTTGTGATTTCAGGGTTGCTTGTGGTGGTGACACGTGTCCAGTCGGTTATAACCGTCTGGGTGGTGCACGATTGTAATTCTTTCTAGAAGATTACTGCTGCAATCTGGTGTAACACCTTGCTGTGTGGACACAGACAAATAAATCCCAAGTCTGGGTAAAATAATATCCAAGTCTGGATATTTAGGCGGAAGTATTGAACAAAGGATTTTTGATCCTTTGTTAAATGGGAGAAGGCGCAAGGATTCATGTTATCCTTTGGGCGCGCGACTGTAAGTTACTGATTGCTTTCTTCCTTTAGTAAGACCCATGCGCGGACGCGCAAGGTTAAAAAGGTTAAAAAAGCCAGTTTGTGGTATGGTCTCAAATCCTTTTTATGAGGTTTTTGGGACCTTACCCCTTCAAGTCCCCCCAGTCTAGTGTTGTACTTATGCAAGTAAGTGGAGCACTGGACTTATGAGAGGGAAATGGTTTTTGGGCGCGAAAAGGTAAGAAAGCTTCTCTGAGAAGATTAGAATTTGACAAAATGTGATTTTGCAATTTATGTTCTGACGTGTAACGTCGTCAGTTGGCAGTAAAGGTTGGTATTTTTTCCTTTTGTCTTGAGATCTGTAATGGCGCTTGTCAGTCTTCATTAATGAGGATATGACCCTGGTTCCTGTAGCGCCGTTTGGATGTGATGTAATTCTGACAACTAATGATGAGTAGGTTTCTCCTTTCCCGAGGTTGAGTTCCTTTTGTATATATTCGTATTGTGTTGCTCATTTACTTCTTTAATTTGGGGAAAATGAAGATGAAAGGTTTGTACCGTACCCGCCGTCTTCACGATATCTTGAGTTTTTACGACGCTGCCGAGAGCTTGTTGCTGCTTGCCGATTCTCCGTCACCGCCTCCTACCGGAACTGGCAAGGTGACGTCTGCTGTTGGGTCTGTTGATGTTGATCTTCATTTGCCGGAGGCTGATAATGAGACCGTTGTGTTGTCGGTTGAAGCTTTAATGGCTCGTTTTCCAGCTCTCCGTCCGAGTACGTGTGAGTTAGTGTACCATCGTCGTCGGAAGAAACCTCCGGTGAACATGGGTGTTGAAGACGAACCTATGGTTGGTTAGGTTTGGGAGTTTGTTCATCCCTTCTTTTGATTGTATATATAAGTCTGTTAGCATAAACTCCTCTTTTGAAGATCACGGGTGTGATCGTTGTTAATGTCTGTCGTTTGATCGTCCTGCTATTTGTAGAAACAAGGTTTTTTGCTTTTGTGATCATTTTAGTTTCTAGAACTAAAATTTTGAAGATCATTGTCATGATCTTGTTTATGAAGTGTTTTGTTACACTTAGTGATTTGTACACTGATAATGTTTTTACTTCGTACGTGTTTGGATTACAATATGTTGCATGTTTTTTAATTGCTTTTGGATAGGTAAGGCGAATGAGAGATGGTATTGTGCTCATGTTTGAACGTTTGTCTAAAAAGGCGTAACAGCTTGCCTTGTTTTTAGACTGTTCATGAGGTATACACTGTTATACCATATTGTTTTCGCGCGAACCAAAGAAATTTCATGCAATTTGTAATAAACAGTGATATAAGTAAAAATGATGTTTGTATTGATAAAAGCGCAAGGCTTGTGATACAAGACATAATAAAGAAATACATTGCCTGTATGTTCTTTTCGCTTTTGAAGACTTAGTTCATATGTAACACCTGCGCAACTGTTGTGCGTTCCAGGTGCGGGGGACTAAGGTCCCATCGATCCTTTTTAGGGTGTATGCCCCCTTGCCTAGGACCTCGTTAATAACGTACGGTCCCTCCCATCTTGGCGCTAATTTGCCCGGCTTTTCAGCGTTTGACGCTTCGTTATCGCGCAGGACAAAATCACCGGGGACAAAGGTGCAAACGCGGACGCGCGCATTGTAATATTTTTTGAGCTTAGATTTGTACCTTGCTTCTGTTATGGCGGCGTTCTCGCGCCTTTCTTCAAGAAGGTCCAAATCCATTCTTCTTTCTTGCTCGTTGTTCTGTTTTTCCATGGCTATCATGCGCGGTGACGGTAAACCTATCTCGGCTGGAATGACGGCCTCAGATCCATAGACTAGACTGAACGGAGTCTCGCCGGTGCTAGTCTTTGGCATTGTTCGATGCGCCCAGAGGATGCTGGGAAGTTCATCAACCCACCCTCTGCGCGCTGTCCCAAGTCGCGCTTTTATGCCGTCAACGATCTGTTTGTTTACACTTTCTACCTGTCCGTTCGCTTGAGGATGCGCCACGGAGGCAAAGTTATGCTCGATCTTCATTTCTTTGAACCATTTTTGGAGATCTTCTGCTGCGAAATTCGTACCATTGTCGGAAATAATGCGCAATAGTAATCCAAATCTGCAAATGATATGTTCCCATATAAATTTGCGGATTACCATTGCTGTTGTTGAGGCTAAAGCTTTAGCTTCCACCCATTTTGTGAAGTAATCTACCGCGACGATGATGAACTTTACTGCACCTGGCGCGTCAGGGAATGGCCTGACGAGATCGATGCCCCACTGTTGGAAAGGCCAGGCGGAAGTAACGGGAATTAGCGGATTTTTGGGTCTGAGTGTCTTTGGTGCGTGGCGTTGACATGCCTCGCATCTTCTCAATAAATTGACCGCATCCATATGCATTCCTGGCCAGTAGTACCCAGCGCTCATTATTTTTGCCATGACCATGCGCGGTCCCGCGTGTATCCCGCATAATCCCTCGTGGATTTCTCTGACAAGGTATTGGGCGTCTGTTTTATCGACACAGCGTAGTAATGGGCCCATGAATGATTTTCGGTAAAGGACGCCATCCGCCATTTCGTAATTTACTGCCTTGTGTTGTATTTTTCGAGCTTCTGCCTTTCCTTCCGGTAGTTTTCCGTGCTGGAGGTACAAGATAATTGGAGACATCCAAGATGGATCTCCCATTTCTATGACGTTTACTTGCTTGAGATGAATGGAAGGGTTGGATAATACCTCTATGCGTACTTCCTTTGCTAAGTGCTGAAAGCTGGTTGCAGCTAGCTTGCTTAGCGCGTCAGCATGTTTGTTCTCGCTTCTGTTTATGTGATTAACTTTGAATGTTTGAAATTGACTGATTAACATCCGCGCTTGTTCAAGGTACAACGCCATAGCTTCTTTTGCATCGTAATTGCCATTAACTTGCTCGGCTACCAGTTTTGAATCGACGTTAGCTTCAAGATTTCTTGCCCCCATTTTCAATGCTAAGCGAAGACCTGCCAAGAAGGCTTCATATTCAGCTTCGTTATTCGTGCTTTTGAAATCTAAGCGTATAGCATATGTGAGCTCGTGGTTGTCTGGGCTGATTAATCGGAGACCTGCTCCTGCTCCATCGTCATTGGAAGCACCATCTGTGTGTAAGGTCCAGACTCTGTCGTCGAAAACAGGTGTTGGGTTCTGGATTGCCTCACATTCTTGTATTTTATCGATAGGAACTTCAGTGGCGAAGTCTGCTAGAACTTGCCCTTTGATTGCGGGTCTTGGTCTGTAAAAAATGTTGTATCCTCCCAGTTCAATTGCCCATTTGGCCAGTCGTCCCGCTACGTCGGGTTTGGATAAGATCTGGCCTAAGTGGTAATTGGTAAGGACTGTGATGACGTGACCCGAGAAATACCTGCGTAGGCATCGGGATGCATGTACTAGTGCTAGGACTAGCTTTTCTATCATTGAGTACCGAGTTTCCGGGCCGGTAAGCATTTTGCTGATGTAGTAGATTGGAGTCTGGATGTTCTCGCGTTCTACCATTAATACAGCACCAACCGCTACTTCCGCGGCAGATAGATATAAAATCAGTGGCTCTTTCTCTTTTGGTGCTGTCAGTGTTGGCAGCTGAATTAAACATTCTTTCATTTGTTTGAATGCGGTTTCCGCTTCAGATGTCCACTGAAAGTCAGTTTTCTTTGCGCAGTTTCGTAGCGTACTGATGAATGGATAAGACTTTGCTGCGTGATTAGCCAAAAATCTGTTCAAAGCCGCGAGGCGTCCGGCGAGCCTTTGCATTTCCTTAACTGTTGCGGGTGACGGCATTAGCTGAATAGCCTGCACCTTTTCTGGATTTACTTTAAAACCATTTTTTGTGACAATGAATCCCAAAAATTTTCCCTCTTCCATGCCGAAGGAGCATTTAGTTGGGTTGAGTTTTAAATTCACGCTGCGCAAAGAGTCGAAGGTGCGCTGAATGTTATCGAGCATTGTGCTTTCCTCATGGCTCATGATGACAAGGTCATCCATGTATACTTCGACAGTCTTGCCAATATCATCGTTGAAAATTGTGTCCATTAGGCGTTGATAAGTTGCGCCTGCGTTGCGCAGGCCGAATGGCATTTTGGTATAACAGAAAATGCCTTTATCTGTGCGAAACGCCGTTTTGTCTTCGTCTTCTTCTTTCATCTGGACCTGATGATAACCCTTGTAACAGTCAAGAAAACATTTCCATCTGAATGATGCTAGAGAGTCGACTTTTTTATCTATCTCTGGAAGCGTGTAGCAATCTTTCGGGCATGCTTTATTCAGGTCCTTGAAGTCGACGCACATTCTCCATCCGCCTCTATGTTTTTGTACCATCACTGGGTTGGCTACCCATGTATGGTATTTTACTTCGCGCAAGATTCCCGCATTAAGTAGCTCTGTTACTTGCTCATCCATTGCTTTTGCTTTTTCTTCACTGAAACTGCGCCTCCCCTGAGCAACAGGTTCTACTGATGGCTTGATGTTTAGACAATGTTGCGCGATGTCGCGCGGAACTCCAGTCATGTCTGCTGGGCACCAGGCAAATATGTCTTTGTTGTTAGACAGTAATTTTTTCAGTTGTATGCGTGTTGCTGGTGAAATGGCTGGTCCTATCAGAATGGTTTGTTCTGGATATTCGTTGTTCAAGACCCATTTCTCTGGTTCGTTTGATGCCGAAGGTTTGACTACCTTTGCTGGTGGTTCGTCGTCTACGGACATGACTTCTTTGCTTGAATAGAGAATTGCAACTCCGGTTTCTGTCGGAAATCCACAAGCAGCATGTGGAATGGAAGTGATCATGCTAAATTCCCTTTGTGACCTTCTCCCGAGCAAGACATCATGTCGTGATGTTGCCGGCATGACCATGAAATTGACCGTAACTGTTCGTGAATGTTCACCGTCTGATAAAGTCACCGGGAAAGCGATTTGTCCTAATGGGAATACGGCTTCATTACAGAATCCAGTGAGGGGAAAATCGACTGGTTCTAGACGTGCTTTGTCTTCCGAATCAAGCTGTTTAAAGCACTGTTCGTATATGATGTCCATCGAGCTCCCTGGATCTATGAACATATAGTCCGTTCGGTAATGACCGAAAATACCAGTAATAATTACTGGTCGCTCTTCCTGAGGGCCCCCAGGAACAACGGGAAATACGACTTGTTGTTCTCTCCAATGTTGATCATAGCTTCGTTTATTTGGTCTTCGTGACGGACCTCCTTGAACCATGTGTATTTGTTTCTGATAACTGCTACATTGGCTGGATTGGATGTCCCCCCTACGTGGTGTTGGTGGGTCCAATTTTGTGGTATTAACTTCTTTTCCAGATCTGATGTTTGGGGAATCAGAACTGGCGATTTGAATAACAATTGTTTCTAAGGAAGTTTGGCATCTGCTAAACCAATGTTTCGGGGATTCTTTTAATTGTAAATTGTCTCCGACGTTTGGTCGAGGACCAGGTTGCCGGTGAGATGACGAATTTTCTGCCATGTGCAAAAAACAGAAAACGGAATGAACTGAATCGAAACGAGGTAGAAACTAGAAAAACTGAGAAAACGGTGGGCGCCAATGAAGAAACACTAACTAAATGGTCGGAACCGAGATAGTTAGGGGGTTTGAATCCGCATAAAAGGGTTAGCTCTCTCTCGGCTGATTCAGTTGCAACGGGATTTCTTCTCCGGTGATTCTGCAAAAAAGAACACCGTTAGCCTCGCCAAGGAGAGAAGAGGGTTCTCTCCTTGACCCGACTCCGGCGTGAGAATAAGTATTGGTAACGGAGAAGATAAGTATTTGAGAAGTGAGTGTGATCTGAGTTTATACCTGAACAGTTCTCATATTTATAGCCGGGAGTTTTGGAGGGAAAATCTGTTATTGAAAAGATGACGGAATATATTAACGCCGTAGCGGTTATCTTTCCTTCCGTTAATTTCTTTGATCCTTCGTTAAGTTGCCTCGATCCGATGTGAATGCACACGGATCGTGGTTTGATCAATGGCTAGGGGATTGCCACGTGGAAAGTGATTAAGTGGAGATTACTCTCCAATTGCATGCCTTTGTTGTGATTTCAGGGTTGCTTGTGGTGGTGACACGTGTCCAGTCGGTTATAACCGTCTGGGTGGTGCACGATTGTAATTCTTTCTAGAAGATTACTGCTGCAATCTGGTGTGACACCTTGCTGTGTGGACACAGACAAATAAATCCCAAGTCTGGGTAAAATAATATCCAAGTCTGGATATTTAGGCGGAAGTATTGAACAAAGGATTTTTGATCCTTTGTTAAATGGGAGAAGGCGCAAGGATTCATGTTATCCTTTGGGCGCGCGACTGTAAGTTACTGATTGCTTTCTTCCTTTAGTAAGACCCATGCGCGGACGCGCAAGGTTAAAAAGGTTAAAAAAGCCAGTTTGTGGTATGGTCTCAAATCCTTTTTATGAGGTTTTTGGGACCTTACCCCTTCACCGCGTTAATCGTGATAAACAAAACGGATTTAAAGCAAGTCAATAAATAAATAATTAAATCTGTGTATGAGGTGCGTAATCAAATTAGCGCAAGCTTCAATTTTTGTGAAAGCATCACTGCAAGGTGTCGAAACCAGCAAACGATTTAGTGGAGTCATGGGCCAAACAAGTCTACTACGACTCGAAACAAAAGGAACATTTGCAAAAATATATTTGAATGTGATGCTCTCAATACATCATATGGTGTTTCGAACTGAATATGCGAAATGGACAAGTTCAAGCAATTGAACTTGGTTTCAGTGTAACCCGACAATAAACGTATGTATCAACAAGGGAATCTCAGCATGGTTACGAAGATAAATCATGAATGTAACTTGAAGGAAATGAAGTCTTAAGAAAGTGTGTTGACTTGATAACAAGGAAGCCAACAATTACCATAATGTAGGTCATTCGAATCATAAATTAGTAATTAGATTTAGCAACATAATATTTGAACTTCAATGAAGCGTTTATTCGGAATGAAACCGCATGCGTAGCAAATGGTGCATGTGCAACATATAAGTTTTTAAGTAATGAAACAATGGGTATTTGCTAAAATGAATAAATGACTAAGTATCGAAGCAAATGTGTGTGTTCGCTCTCAGCGAAGAAAATTAACGTGATGCAACTACCATTAAGGGGAGTAGAGATGCAAACATCTACTCGCTAGAAGCAAAAGTGAAGATTTTAACAAAAGAGATTTGAGTACTTTCTATTTGGTTAACTGAAATAGCATATATGTCAGGATAATGGGGTTTGCTTGAGTTAACAGGTGTGGTTCCTATGCAACAACCTACACGGGTTTGGACCTGGGTTCCCAAAGGTCCTAAGTACATGTTTTCTAGATTTCTCAAAGTTTCGTATTCTGTGTAAAACTGTTGTGTGCATTGTGTAGGAAACACAATTTTCGTTAGTCCTTAGCAAGAGTCACCGTCTCTTGTTGGTTAGCTCGTTCGGCTCCTGGTAGTTTGATGTTCGTACGAAAGCTATCGTCCTTCTTCTTGACGAGCAAAACTGGGGTTACCCAAAGGGGAAACTTGGTCTGTTAACTTCCTTCTCTGTCAACCACTGAGGTTGCACTGACAATCCTTGCATCTCTGGAGGTGTAAGTTGCTAAGGTGCATTGGCTGCAGGCGCGGCGCCTGGAATAGAGTCAATTATGGAATCCGACTTATCGTTGGGGCGGTAGTCTTGGCAAGTCTTCGAGGAAGACTTCAGGATGATCCTTTATCACAGGGTTATCTTCGAGCTTAGGTTCTTCGGCTCTTTTGTCACGACATGAGCCAAGAAGGCAACACATCCTTTGCGCGAAAACTTTCGTGTCTTCAACAACGGATAATCCGTAGGGTCGTATCCTGCTTCATGAACTATGGTCGTTTCGTCGTTCATCATCGGGATGCGGATAACAATCTCCGCTCGATTGCTTGACAACTAATCCATTCCAAATTCATCGTCGAAGTTTCCCTTTAGCTAGTACGGGTTATCTAACTTACTTGCTATTAACCAGGTATACTCTCAAACTCTAGGGATGCGAAGCTAAAATTTGCAACAGTATCTAGCAGCACAGATGCATAACGTTGACTAATATGGGACGTACTGATGTCCACGTGCCTCCCTAGCTTCGGTGTTGAGCTTTCATCCTTGTGCCGGATTGTTTTTAGGGCAATATTTTCTGAAATGCTTTTTGCTTCCACAGTTAAGATTACCTTGACCACGTTTTTGTTTGTCACTCGTCCTGCCTGGATAGTCGTCGTTGGCGTTGTTTCCTCCGTGATTCTCGCTTCCATCTTGGCCTCCATTTCTAGGTTCAGTACCTTGCCTACAAGTCTCCTTGGGATGCCCCCTCTTGCCACAGTTATCACATTTTCCATATTTACATCGTCCGATATGATAACGTAGACAATTGTCGCACTTAGGTAGGATACCCATGCACTCTTTTCCCTTTTTGGCCCTGTTCTTACTATTCACCCGAGTACCCTTCTTGAAATTTGAAAGCTTCCTCTTGTTATCTCCAGGTGGCTCTACAGGAGTCTCCTTTTTCTCTTCCGAAGTGGAAAATTTTCCTAGTCTAACCGTTTCTTCAGTGAGCGCCACACTTAAGTCGATAGCATCATCGATCGTTAGAAGTTTAGATGTTGTTACCAGGCTTAGAATCTGAGGTGCCAATCCCCCGATGAAGCGTTCGATCTTCCTAGATTTTGGTTCCACCAAACGCGAAGCAACTTGCGATAAATCGTCAAATCTCTGCACATACTCAGTTATCTTTGTGCCTTCCATTTTCAAGTTCCACAGTTCAGTCTCCAACTTCTGGACTTCTGCCCTAGAGCAATATCTTTTACGCATCAGTTCTTTCAGTTCGTCCCACGTCAAAGCATACGCAGCAGTCTCGCCCATCGTCTGAACCTGAAGGTTCCACCATGACAGAGCCCCATCTACAAATAGTCCAGCTATGTACGTGACCTGATGTTCGGGTGCGCATTTACTTAACCGCAAGGCATAATCCGTCTTCTCAACCCAACGAACAAAAGCTAGGGCACCCCTAGTGCCATCGAAGTCTCGAGGTTTGCAGTTCAAGAACTGCTTGTAGGTGCAGCCGTTGGGTGGATTATTTCCTGGGGTACCTCCGTTGCGTTCGGAGCGAAAGGTCTCGTGCTGTGCAATAGCCTGTGAGATGCGCTCTTGTAGTTCTGCCACTGTCATTGGCAGAGGGTTGTTGGTATCGATGTTCCCTTGTATCGACATCTTCTAAGAAGAAGATCGGTTAGGTCAGGTCTTATTTGTTCAGGGAGTGCATATAGTTGTTTAGAGGTCATATGTACATACACATAATATATTATCATATCAACCAATCAAGCAATAGCATAATCATAACATAACCAAGTAACTTGGGAATTATGTTTAATGAGAGCATAGCAAGCAAGCACGTAGCATTATAATTATAGCACACACATATAGATTAACAACGTGCTTAACGAAGACATAGCGACTGAGCTTTCATTGGTTATTGGTCACAAAGTATTGTCGCATGTTTAATGATGATTGGACTCTCATTATTCTCCGACCACAATTGCATTGTCTTACAAAATGTATCACATCAAAAGGGACACAGGGTCACCCTACCCTTGTCCAATAAGTATATCAGTGTATCAAAATTACGTAGTCAGAGGTGGTCTTCAAAAGTCTCCACAGTTTTGACTCTTTAGTAGTGTATTTACCCAAAAGTAATGCAATCCGCATAATCCAGAAACCAACTATACTGGTGACTGAGGTGGAGGAGGGAAGAAAAGCAAACTGCTAACATGCGTAGACTCCTCCTCGGGCTTGTATATACGTCGAAGTAATTTACTGATCCACTGCTCGAAAGTAAAGAAACGAGCATAAAAAAAACCTGGGAAGGGTGTAATAGCAGCAGGTGAGAGTGCAAAAGGAATCTTTGATAAATGTGGATGATCAAAGTATACTGGCAATAGACAGGGTGGAGGACGTGGTGTCAGCTTAAGCTCCAAAATTCTGCGACTCATAACCTCAAACTGTAGCTGATGTAACAGGAGTAACTCATTCTGTGTATAGCCTCCATAATGTGAGGGGTTGCAGGGGTCTGAAATCAGCATAGTGTATGGCAGGGACCATCGGAATGGCTCGTCCATCGGTGAAGTATTGAAAGGAGTAAACGGTGCGGCCTGCGAGGTCGGGGAAATGCTGCTGTAGTAAAAGGATCGTCTGAAGTTACTTTCCGAGGTGCGGGTATGTCCTGAAGGAAAGCAATAGGCATGTCGGCGCAATGGACGTCGGTCTCCATAGGAGCATTATCAGCGGGTGCAGGTGTGGAAACAAACGTCTCAACCAGAAAGGAGATCATCAGGTGCAGATACTGGGTCAGGTATAAGGGGTGCAATGTCTGGTAAACCAAAAGAAACAGGGTCATGATCAAGCAAGGGCTCAGGATCAGCAGGTGCAACATTAAGCTGACCCAAAAGGAACAGGAGCAGGCTCTGGGTCGTCTGAAGGTGTGGGATCTCGAGCAGGTGATAGTGCAGTAGTCATGGCGGTGTCGTCGTCTGAGTCAGTAGTAGAAAGTTGCAATCCGGCCGTCTGTAAGGCTGCAGATGTCATAGACTCAAAGGAGTCTGAAATCGAGTGCAAAATGGAAGCAGAGGATATTTCAATGGCAGGAATCTCAGGAGGTAGAATAGCAATGACATCCTCAACTACCTCTCCATCACCCTGGGCGTCAACAGGAGGATCACCAACAAATAAATCAACGTAAACAAATCGTCGTATGGCTAAGCCTCGGAAACTATGACCACAAGAGGTACGGCGTCGGGGATCGGAGTCTTGATGGGCTCACCATCGGAATGCCCAGTGATGAGGTGGTCATGGACCGAAGCAAGAGTGTCAAAAGGATCCTTGAAGCCATCAGCAAGGGTAAATCATCATCAAAGTCTGGTAGCGCGAACGGCTGGAAGTCATCCCCATCCTTGGACAGCATGTCAGGATCACTCTCAGTGTCTGACGTATATATCTCCGGCGCAGGTGCAATCTCATTATCTGTGGCGATGGCCATAGGGTTATCAATGTCTGATAACCCGTTTTCTAAAGAAGGTGACCTGTGTGCCAGTACATAATAATCATAGCATGTATATCCATAGTAATTACTAACACTTAGTGTATTGCAAGCAAAGACAATTCATCACGTAATCATGTATTCACATTATTCTTCATGAAACCTTCTATCCTTCCTAGTCTCCCAGACTAACCCACCTAGTCTCCCAGACTAAACCAACCAGTCTCCCAGACTAAACACCTAGTCTCCCAGACTAAACACCCAGTCTCCCAGACTAAACTACCTAGCCTCCCAGACTAAACACCCAGTCTCTCAGACTGAAATACCCAGTCTCTCAGACTGAAACACCCAGTCTCTCAGACTGAATTTCCCAGTTTCTCAAACTGTCCCAACTAGTCTCTCAGACTAACTACCCAGTCTCTCAGACTGAACTACCCAGTCTCTCAGACTGAACTATAAACATTAACTTTGAAATGTGTTTCGTGTCTTTTTATTTGTAAAAATATTTGTTTTTCCTGGATCTGGGAGTTTCGTGTATGCAATGAAAGTATGTTATGAAAACATTTTTGTGAGAGTCCTAATGATCGTAGTCTAGACTCGAGAAAGAATCCTAGTTCGCTACGATCGAAGCTCTGATACCAAGCTGTCACACCCTGACTTTTGCGGAAGCGTGTTTATGGTGTGTGGTTGGGGTCCGGCCGAGAATGGAGCAAGGGAGGAGGAGGTGAGTTGTGGTGTGAAGATGAATGAACTCTAGAGCTCCTTATATCCATCTTATAGTTTTACCCAAAGGTTATTGTGTTTCAATAGTACAAGACACAATCTTCATGCAATCTAAGGAAGATCAAGAGAGGATTTAGCAAGATCTTGAGAAGATTATGGTGGGGTCACATAAGTGACCGTCCACTTAGGGGGGGGGGGGTATTTAGTTGGTGTTTAATGATGGTTAAGTTAATCTAGTTAGATTTCAAGTGTAGTGATTAGTGTTTATGCACATGATGTGTTATATAGCGTGTTGGGGTGTTCGGGGATCATAACTAGCTCAGAAACATTAAAACAATGCTTCTAGTATAATTTTGGTGTTTCGGGTAGTGCCCGGTTGTTCGGTTAGATACCGGTTCGTTAAAGTGTCAAACTATTCCGTTTAGTGATCTTTATGTACCCTTTTGTGACACTTTTAATTCCCGACACTTAGGAAAGCATTCAGGACCATTTTGCCATATTTTTGCAGGTTACAAACTTGTTAAATAGCTGAATTTTGCTGAAATATGCTGAATTCAGCACTTTAAGCGGGTTTTAGGCACTTTCTGGCACTCAAACTATCACCTAGTGAAGCAGTTTTATGGTCCTTACTTCCCTACATACCATACTAGTGTAGTACCTTATCCCGGGCCCATATGGGGTCTCAAAACACTGTTTGTCTATGTACTGAACATCGTCAGCATTTTTCTGAGTTATCCGCTAACTGTGCTAGCTGTGTTTTGTGCATCGTTTATGTCACTAAAGTTTGTATGTAAAAATGATGTGACAGCATGAAATGTGATGCACATGTAAATATGATGCAGAAATTAGAAAGCAGTTAATTGTAATCCAGCACAGTCATTAAGCACTAATCAAGATTAATTAATTGTACGGATGCATGTAAATTTGGCAGTTGTCACACATATCCTTAAAAATAAGTTTCTACTCATACGAAAACGATGCCTAAACATTTTTTCATCATACTTAGGTTCCGCTGAGAAGTAATCGCTTACCAACAAATTGTTAGCGGTGTACCATTCACGAGCGATGTACCTCCTCCGTTTAGGTTGCGAAGTCTCTTCCTCATCGTCTTCCACGATAGCTTTCACCACCGTCGCGATCGTTTGTAGAAATATTTCCGCACCATCGTCAGATAATGATGACGATTCACTTGAACTTGAAGAACTCATGGCAAGATTGTGTTTTATGTGTTTGATATTGTGTAAGAAAAAATGTTAAATATGGTAAGGTATTTATAAAGGAAAAAAAAAATTTAAAATGCCAAACGACTAGTTTTGTTGGCCAATCACATCCCGCCATGTCACTCTCGTAGCCCCGGCCCACGCCCAGCCTGAAACCCCCGCCAATGGGGCCACGCTGAAACCCAAGCCCACCCGGGGTGGTGACTTGGGCGTTTATGGCCAACCCACGCCCCATACCCCATAGTCTTAAATACATGTTTTTCACTACATATATCACCACATCTTCTCTCCTCCACCTCACACTCTCTCTCATTCACCTCATCTTTCTCTCTCCTTAAAAACATTCAAATACACCTTATTGAGGGTGCTCTAAATTCTCTATCCACGTGTGTGTAAATAGCTCCAAACTGATGCTAGGAAAAGAAATATGAGATAAATATATTAACTGATCAGAAAGAATTTGAAATAAATATTTTTTAACTTTTAAGAGTTAAAAGTACATATATCATTCTCACAGTTCTTGCAACAATATTGGATAAGCATTTTTGTACCCTCTCCAATATGTGTGCGTAATTATAATTATAATTCACATCATCGTAAATCATTCGTCCCGCTTACGGTATAAGCATATATATATGTGTGTGTGTGTGTGTGGGCCCTCGGGGGACAAAAGTGAAAGTGCACTAATTTTAACATTATTTTACTAATTTCGTGAAAATAACGTTAAAAAGCGAGGGACGGTTAATCATGAATCATGTGGTGACGTTGATAGCCGAAAGACAAGGGAGTATATGCATTGATCGCCTTTTGTCCCAATTATTGAGTGTTATGTGCCTTATGTCCAAGGCTTGATACAAAACTACTATCAAGTCGGGGGTCTCACTGGAAGCAGTCTCTCTATTCATATGGGATAGAGGTAAGGTTGTCTACATCTTACCTTCCTCAGACTCTACCTTAGCTTTGCTATTGATGGGATTTACTGAGTATGATGATGATAATCATCGTAAATCATGGAGAGAAACAGACCTTCGCTCTGAAAAAAAATGGTTTATTTATTCCCCAACACACCCATGACCCATATATAAGTACTAGCAGAATGCCCGCGCGATGCGGCAGGAGCGACACATCGTATTGTGATACTCAGTTTTTTGTAGTTTTCTTATTCATATGAAATTTATTGTAGCAGCATTGTGATAGATATACATCAAAAGAGAAGTAATCTGGTAATCCATTTCATTGTTTTGTGCATGGTACAGTCGGTTCGGTTATTATCCTCAACCGAAGCCGAAACCAAAGGCATCGGTTAGTCTATTTTATTAATGAATCGGTTTTCGGTAAATTACTTCGGTTTATTCAGTTAGAATGAGGGTTTTTGGTTTTGTTTATTTAATTTCAGTTAATAGTAAAAACCAAACTTGGGCTAAAACTTTTGCTTAGAAATATATGAAATTGAGTTATAAATACATGAAATGAAAGTATTAATATATGAAACGTGGATATAAAATACGAAATATATGAACTGTAGGTATAAAAGCAAGATATATATGAAAATATGAATGATTCAGTTCGGTTCAGCTAATTTTGATTAAACGAGAGTACAAAAAATTTGATAACTGGTTTTTTGTTAATTTGGTTTTCAGTTAGTTCAGTTTTTGTTTGATTTCGATTCGATTTCTTCTGTTTTCAGTTTGGTTTGGCTTAGGTTAATGATTTAGTTATTGCTCACCGATAACCGGTTTGGTTAATAACCAATAGATGCGCGCGCGATGCGGCGAGAAACACAGACATTGCTACGGTGTGCATTGTTTGGTTGGTTAAATTATTATCCTCAACCGAAATCGAGGTGATCGATTAGTCTATTTTATTAACCAATCCGTTTTCAGTTAATCGGTTTGGTTTATTCAGTTAGATTGACTATTTTTTGTTTGATTAATTTAATTTCAGTTAATAGCCAAAACCAAACTTGGGCTAAAACTTTTGATTAGAAATACATGAAATGGATGTATAGGTACATGAAATGGAGGTATAAATACATAAACTGGGGGTATAAATATGAAATACATGAACTGAAGGTATAAAAGCTAGAAATATATGAAATATGAATGGTTTGGTTCAATTATTTTTTGTTAAATGGGGGTACAAAAAAATTGATAACCGTTTTCGGTTAATTCGGGGTTCGGTTAATCAGTTTTTGGTTGATTTCGGTTTGGTTTCTGTTAACGATTCAGTTATTACTCACCCTTAGACACTATTAATCCGTAACATATCAATTTTTTAATTAAAAAAAACTATAGCAATACTATACTCAAAGTAAAGATAATAAAATACTCGTTTATATGGTGTAATTTAAAAAAATATATATATATTAACGTATCAAAAACTTATGAATGTTTAAAAAAATCGGGGTGGGGGGTTAGCTTTTTATAAGGGGATAAAGTGTAATTGTCTCTAATTTGTTAAAAATGGGATATTAAAGTGTAATCTAGATCAGATAATTAAATTGATGGTATTTATTATTTAATCACTTGACATTATGTAGCTATTAAACATTATGAGATAATGATTAAGTACGTCGGGCATTAATCACTTGTACATTAAGGCGTCATCTACTTGTACCTTTTAATCCACACATCGATACTGACCAAGACAAAATATCGAAACGTCGACAAAAATGAGTAGGTCGTCACTGTACTTTTGGATTTTTTTTAAAACATTATAGTTTATAAGATATGATAAGAATACGTAAAAGAATTATAATTTTATTGTGGAGGAGAAAAATGTAACTAATTTTCCATAATTATGCTAAAACTCAGGGAATTAAGTGTAATAAAATGGAGGGCTAAAATATAACTATTGTTTATAAGACCAATTTACCCTCATTTTAGGGGTGTATTTATAAATTAAAAAAGAAAAATTTCTTATTTTTTTGGTATCTTAAAATGTCTATCCCTCATGTATTATAATATAGTATTGATAGTATAGATAAATTTAGAGGATAAACTTTAATAATACAATTTAGAGTTTAAATTTTAAAAAAAAAAATCCCGCTCAATTAACTATAAGAATTTGTTAGTCCTCTAAAGTAGGAAGTTCTGTTGATATTTGACTAAGTTGTAAACAATACTTTTATTCACTTATTCAATATTAGTTTTAGTTTTAAAAATGATAGTGCTTTTAATCTGTATTTTATTTGTGATGATGACTAAAAGTACGTTGGGTTTTAATTACTTGTACACTAATGAAGCATCTACTTGTACATTTTAATCCGCACATTAATATTGACTAATACACATATCAAAACGTCGACAAAAATGTGTAGGTCGTCATGCTATCTTTGGATTTTTTTTAAACATTATAGTTTATACGATATGACAAAAATACGTAAAAGAATTAGAAGTTTGTTGTGGAGGGGGAAAAATGTTAACTAATTATCTATAATTTTGTTAAAACTCAGGGATTTAAGTGCAATAAGTTTAGGGGCTAAAAAATAAATAATGTTTAAAAGACCAAAATACCCTCATTTTAGGGGTCTATAAATAAAAGGGAAAAAAGTTCTTATTTTTTTTGGTATCTTAAAATACTCCTCACTCATCCATTATAATATAGTATAGTATAGTATAGATATAGATAAAAAGATTAAATTCTTTTTATCTTTTTTTTTTGGTGAAGGCTGGAATTTCGAACCCAGAAAGGTTGGGGATTGAAGCTTCGGACTACTCGTTTTCTGTGGCTCGGGTTAGAGAGGTAGTCGCGGATATTTTAGGCGAAAAGGTGCAGCTTGGAAACTTGAAATTCAACAAATGGATCCCATATAAGGTTAGTTATTTTATGTGGAAACTTGTTTTGGGCTGCATTGCTTCTAAATCGGAGCTGGTAAAAAGAGGGGTCCACTTGGCGGATACTCGGTGTAGCGTGTGTGGGATTGGAGAGGAGACGGTTAACCATATTGTTGTCTCGTGCATGTTGGTTAGATCGATATGGTGGCAGATTTGTGTTTGGACCAAAATACCGGTTATTACTCAAGCCGAGTCTTTTAGCGACATGTTGAATGGGCTGCATCTTTTAAAGGGTTGATCCAAGTGGCAGAAGGTTATGGAAGTCATTTTTGCAGCCTCTATTTGGAGTAGAGGTGTTCAAAATAACCGGTTTTTTAACCGAAACCGGTTTTTAACCGGTATCTCAATAACCGGTTTGGGTTTTAGAATAACCGCCGGTTCGTAACCGGTTTTTGATCATTTCGTAGTAACCGATTTATAACCGGTTATTAATAACCGGTTTTTTTAACAAGATAATAACCGGTTAACCGGTCTGATTTTGGGAAAACACAACCAGAAGGCTGCAGACCTGTTTTGTGATCGTTGGGGGCTGAAAAAAACGGTAATATTACCGTTTTATTACCGTTTTGGACGTGAATCATTGTGTTTTTAACCCACAAAACATCTATAAATAAGACTTGGATGCATATGTTTTGTCCCACTTCAATTCTAGCTCAAAAACACACTTACAAGTTACAAATACGAACATAAGTTTAATACGTTTCAAATGGCGAGTTCGAGTGGTCATGCTACGGCCGATGTTGGTTCTTCTAGTGAGTTGTTTGTGAAGAAGATCTTGAGCACGAATAGGGACCCGACACTATGGGTCAATTTTGATTTATGCGAGATGTCGAATGGAAAAGAAAAGGCGAGGTGCAAAAATTGCGGGACCTTTCTTGCGCCGTCATCGAACTCTACTTTGAGAGCACATGTGACGTCGCATTGCAAGTCGTTAAAAACAAATCCCGCTAATGATCAAGCGCAAATATCACGGGGTATGGGTGTTTGGAATTTCGACCCGGAGGGGGTTCGTCTAAGGATGGCTCAATTTGTTATTCAAGAATCGTTGCCGTTCGATCACTTTGACAATCCGCGCTTGACTAAGTTGATTCAAGAGACACTTCAACCACGTTACGTTCACGTAAGTCGTTCAACTCTTAGACGCGATTGTTTAAAGTTATGGGTAAAAGCTAAAAAAGAAATGATTTTAGGTTTTCAAAAATTAAATACCGGTGTTAATTTAACAACCGACGTATGGTCGGCTCCATTTGGTTTACCGGATTCTTACATTTGTGTTACCGCGCATTGGATCGATCCCAATTCGTGGAATATGATGAAACGTACAATCGCGTTCGATATATTTGGTTATCCACACACGGGCGAAAATATATTTCATTTCTTAGACGATGTTATCACAACTTATAAATTAGAAAATAAAATATTTTCTATTGCTTTTGATAATGCGTCGAACAACACAACCGCGGTGCAAATGTTAAAAATAAAATACAATCCGATTTGCGGTGGAGAATTTTATCATAGCCGATGTGTTGCGCACATCATTAACTTGGTTGTGCAAGACGGACTAAATGTCCAGTCCATTAAAGAAGTTAAAGAACTTTTTAAAGATATGTTACGTGACGTTTTTCAAGGTAGTAGAAAAAGATATGCGGATTATAGAAAATGGTGTAAAACTTTAAAAAAGAAATGTTATAGCGCACATTTTGACATGGTCGTCCGTTGGAACTCTACGTGGAAAATGTTTGATAGCGCGATAATGCAAAAAGAAACATTAAAATCTTTCCACGATAGTCTTGCAACGGCCGGGTTGGTGGAAGCATTTGATAACGATGGTTGGCGGTGTATTGAAACGTTAACACAATTACTTGAAGTATTTAGAAGCGCCACAATGATTTTATCGGGAGTTTATTATCCCACTAGTTCTTTGGTTCTTAAACAACTCTTTTTGATGACACAAAAAGTAAACGATTTTGAATTCCAAGGTGACATTTATGAACAAATGATTGTTCCAATGAGAGAAAAGTTTAAAAAATATTTTCAAGAAATGCCGCCGGTTTTTGCATGTGCCGCCACCTTGAACCCGACTATAAATTATTCGGGTGTTGAGATGATGATATCGGATATTTGTTCGGATTTGGGGTTAAATGACGAAGACCCACATTTTACAAGAAATGCACTAAGACGTTTTGACACTTCTTTAAACAATCTTTTTGATCATTACTTTCAAATATATGGTAACGTGTCATCGTTACACCAAAACATGGCGGCGAGCTCGGAGTCGTCGAGAAAAAATGCAGACTTAAACTTCTATAATTCGTTAAGAAATGTTAATAGTAAACGTTCTCGAGAAGGTGCCTCAAATAATGAACTCGGGAGGTATAAATATACCGATTTTTTAGCAACCATATCACCGGACGAGTTTCACCACTTTGATATTTTGGCTTGGTGGAAGATACAAGAACCGCATTATCCCGTTTTAGCCGCCATGGCACGTGATCTACTAAGCTCCCAAGCTTCTACGGTAGCTTCGGAGTCGGCTTTTTCTCTTAGTGGAAGGGTACTATCTATTCGGCGAACAAGACTCACACCGGAGGCGATGGAAATGTGCATTTGTTTGAAAGATTACTTGGATGGCGTGGAACGTATACAACATGTTTCTAATCTTGAAGGCGAGCTTGACGTGGAAGAACAATTACATGAAGTTGAAGTATATCAAGGACGGGCGCAACCACTTTCCGATGACGAACTCATGTACGATGAATCCGTACGCTCTACTAGCCCCCGAAGCGACTAAACGAAGAAATGAAGAAACGACACGACGACAACTTTCATTCTAGACTAGTTAAGAAAAATGTATTGGATATTTTCATGTCTTCTAATGTAATGTTTACTTGAAAAACTATTAAAATAAAAAAAAAAACGTATTTTTTTTGTCCGTTTGTGCGTTTAAACAAGTTTTTAAATTTTTCCAGCCTTTTTTTTAATTTCTGCAGCTATTTTTTTATTTCTGCAGCTATTTTTTTATTTCTGCAGCTTGTTTTAATATTTCTGCAGCTTTTTTTATTTTTCTGCAGTTTTTTTATAATTCTGCAGGTTTTTTTTTATAATTCTGCAGATATTTTTATATTTCTGCAGTTTTTTTATAGTTCTGCAGGTTTTTTTTATATTTCTGCACCTATTTTGTTAATTCTGCATGTGTTTTAATAATTCTGCAGGTTTTATAGAAATTCTGCAGGTTTTGTTTAAAATAACCGAAAAAAACCGGTTTTTTTTAACCGATTCATAGGTTAACCGGTTTATTTTAACCGGCCGGTTATTATCGGTTAATATTTTTCAGTTTGAAAACCGGTTATTAACCGGTCGGTTATTAACCGTAACCGGGTTTTTTTTTTTGACCCAATAACTCCTACAACCGGTTAACCGGTTTAGGTTATGAAAAAAACCGGTTTGAGCACCTCTAATTTGGAGCATCTGGAAAGCCCGAAACGCTCTTATATTCAAAGGTGAGCCTTTTATTGTCAGCAAAGTAGTAGACGCGATAAAGGAGGAGTCATTCTTGTGGATTAAAAATAGGACGCCGTTTAGCGGGATAGTCTGGGGGAGATGGTTAGAGTTTAACGTTCGAGATATTATAGTGTAATGTTTTGTTTTTGTCTCGGGACTTCCAGTCGCTTGCTGGCCCCTTTGTACTATTTTATGATTTTATAAAATAGCCGTCGTTCAAAAAAAAAAAAGATAAAAAGATTAAAAAATTAGACAAAGTGGTGGGTCCATTTGATCTGTTAATCCACCTAATATAACCTACCCGTTACCCCAGCATCAAGTTGTTTAATGTTATTGACTCGATCCCTTCTGGTACAGAAAACACAAGTGGAAAGAAACACCCTAATGACTCGAAAGTCGAAAACACGAGGCAACCTCAAGTGAGTCCATAGGTGAAGGGCTTAACGGAGAAGCACCCGAATGATTTTTCGCAGTATGAACATTAATTACCGCTCATCATAACATGAATAATAATTACAGTCATATACTTCACAACTGTAACCATCATCATGGATAAAGAACAATGATTTATCCAGTGCATCATATCATTCACTCATGTATAAATTGCAAAAAAAGAAGTTAAAAAAAGTGTTCAGACAGGCGTAACTAGATAATGCCAAGATTTAAGAACAAACTCAACCGACCAATCAAACCGCTGATGTCGGCTTCAGCTTCTCCCTCAAGAATTCAAGTACGTGTTCACGCTTCCAGTTGTCGATTCTGCATAAAATAGCATCAGCATGAGGTTTTAAAGGTTCAAGTAATATTAAAACTAAGCAACAAACGCACCTTATAGTTTCTTTATGTTGTCCAGCATCATCCAACATGATCAGCTTTAGTGGTGCATTAAATGCATATTGAACTTTGACAGATGGAAACTTTTCCTTCTCATCTTCTATGAAACTAACCACCTCTGGATAGAACACAAGCTTCCTCATACAGACCTCCAGAATAGAACCAGAGTAGATAATCTGTAATCCATTATATGGTAAAAGACAAATACTTCATAAAGTGTACAAACGTGACAAAGAACAGCTCCAAACACATGCTTTGGGCCCTTGAAGAACATGCTGGCAGTAATAAACACAGCCATGATTAGAGGCTTGGTTTAGTGTGCGGGGCTCTGATGCGTTTCGGTCCCAAACGCTGATGCGCACGATGCATGAGGCGCACCATCACGTATGTGGTGCGTTCGTTATTAAAAGAAGAAGTTATTTATAGGTATTATGTTTACTTGTTAACTTTTAAAAACTAAAATATAAGATATTCTCCACATGGACCACATCTCAGGTCAGATTTGTTCAAAATATATTCAAACCTGTTGTTCAATCAGATTTGAAAAACTTAGACCCGTCGCAATCAATTGTCTAATATGTTCAAAAACTGGTTAACTGCATAAGGCACCGCATCATCTGGCATCAGATGCGCATCATGGAATCGCATCACATCAACTGCAGTGATGCTATCTCATCACCACATCATGCACATCGTACATTATGCGTGTAGTTTTAAACCAAGGCTAGGGGTGTGCAAATTCCAGTCCAGACCGACCAGACAGTGGCCCAAGATTGCATAACGGAAAGTATAAAATCAAGACCTTGCTGGTAGAGTCATCAGAATCCTCGGTACAGCACTTTCTGCAATCAGACAGCAGTTCTACAATTGATTATCAAACGATTGTAAGTAGTTCAGCTTTATTAACGAAGGAATCAAAAACATGATAATTGAAAAGATAATCGAAAAAGGTGCCAAGAAGACAAGATGTCTTGATTCATCATTCATGTTTATTTTTATTGGTTTCCGCTCAAGTATGTTTGCTTATGTTCGTGAACCGTCTGTACACATGAACACAAACGAACACAAACACAAACACGTTCATTTCCTTAACGAACAAACAAGTGCATTGGTTCGTTTACAAGCCTATCTAAAAGCAAAACAGACTAAACCAAGTCTTCAACATCATACCTAAAATTAGGGTTTCCTTCCCTAAAACCAAAACCCTAGCACTACCACAAACCAAATCTCCATCAATTCCACTATAATCAAACCATCATCAACCAAATTACAACTTCTCTTACGAATCAAACCCAAACTCAATTACAAAACCACAACAAACACCAAATCACCTCAAACAAATCCAAAACAGCAACAAATACAATTAAAATTAAAATTCAACAATCGACAATAACATCTCTAAAATCTACTAGCACAATAACACAATATGATCATAAAGGAGAAATCGAACCTTTAACATATTCAGCGAGAGAATTACAATCGGAACAGAGTGCGAGACACGTAAACCCTATATCTTCACACTCCTTTGAGCTCAGTTCTGCTTTTGAACATACAAACAATAATAATAATAATATTGTAGAAATCAAATTACATATTTTTAGTGATCGATTGATTGTATCTACTACCATTGTTGATGAACGAATTACGAATGTTTTGGCTTGAAGAAGACGAAGCTTCGGTTCTTGGTTTATATCTGATTATCTGATTCACCTATCCGGTTTAATATTCGGATCCGGGTTGGTTATTCTGCTGGGTCTGGGTTGTTCGGCTTTTGTGGTCATCCTTTGGAGGGGTGTTTATCGGTTCGGATATTGGTTCATTTGGTTTTGAATTTTTGTTCTTTTGTTCGTAATGCAAATTGAACCCATCTGAATCAGAAATGTGTCTAATCGAACCAAATTCAGCTGATAAGCTGGTAATGGTATTGGGTCGTTCTTAATTAGAATTCGATTTCATAATCGGAATATACAAGATTCGTGGAACTAATGACCTGACCGAAAATTGAATCCACGATACGCGTATGGACATATGGTTAGCAATTGAACTTGATAAAAATTCAAAACACAATATAACAAACACCTCAGATTTGTTATAATCGTAAATTGTTGTCGAAATCCGCCATGGCTGCGACCGTTGCATGTATCAAATACATATAGGCTGAATTGCCTAAAACAATGGAACAGCAGCAGCAACATAATTAGTTAATCATCATCTCCATTCCCACTAGAGCAAAACTGGTCAAACCCCAATTGCAACAGTTGTACGAATCATAAAAAATTCAACGAAAATAAAAAAAAAGATAGCATAATTTATCAAAGAAAATCAGAAAAAGATAGCAATACAGTAACATTGTAGCAATACGCCGAATTATATGAATCTATGGATAAGAACATGATATCATACGAATCTATGGATAAGAACATACTGGAAAGTAAACAATACAGTAACACTGTAAATATAAAAGTAATACCTGTAAAGTCAACAGAACAGACATAACCAACTGAAAAAAGTCAAAACATTACTGGTGTTTGTTATCCTCAGCAGCTTTCTCTTCCTTTCCAAGGGCAACAACTAGCTTCTTCAAAATCGCTTCAACCGGCTGATGGGAATTCTCAACCGCCTTCGATATCGGCTGCCATCTTTCACCATGTTTTGGTTCCGCAGCAATACACTTCCTCATGACTTCCTTCTGCTGGTCCTCGGTTCCATGCTGCAGTTCAAACTTATAAAGCAAAGCCCAAAAGTCGCCAACATCGGGTGCAAGAGTAACCGCTCGGTTAAGCCAAGTGCGCGCTTTATCCACCTTCCTGTCATGCCAAAATAGCTTCCCAATCGCAGCTATTACATGTGGATCGTGTTCACATTTCTTGTAAGCATCCGAACTCTTGGTTTTCCTTTGCGGTCGTGGAGCCATTTCGATTGCAGCAGCCCATAATATACCACTATTCGGGCATTCCTGTAACGCCTTCGCCATTAAGATATCGGCTTCTTTTTTCGAACCGTGTCGTGACTCGGCTCTGATCGCAGCCAACCATAATTCAGGGAAATGCGGGTTCCGTTTTCTAGCCATTGTGAGCACGGCCCGAACTTTACTCAGCCCGCTCATTCTCTCCTCGAGATTAGCAAGAGAGAGCCAAAGAGGAGTTGAATTCGGACACTGCTTTAAACCCAACTCGTACGCTTCTTTCGCTTGCGGTAAATTACCGAGCCGTTCCTCGAGCTGACCGAGCATTAACCATAGCTTGAAAAACGACGGAAATAACTTCAACCCTTCGTCAAGAAGCCTCCGTTCTTCCGAACTGTTCCCGAGTTCTCTCTCGACAATAGCAGACTTCATCCATACTCTCTCGGTTCCTCCCCGTTCCCGTGCTTTAGCAAGAAGCATTCGGGCTCGTTCCGGCTCGTTGTTCTCAAACTCAAGCTTAAACGCAGCAAGCCAAATTTCTTCAGACTTCGGAATCGCAGCATAAGCTTCCTGAAGAATGTGTCGTGCTGCCGGCACATCGCCAGCGAGCCACTTCTCTTTCGCACCCATTAACCATAAGACCTCAGCTTGAGGCGTGTAAGTAACCGCTTTACGAAGTAAAGCATCAAGCGACTCACGAGTGCCGTGAGCCTTCTCGAGTTGAGCTGCTTTAAGCCATACGCTCTTCTTTGATTTAAACGCAGCAATCGCACAGCTGTAAATCGCTCTAGCGGTTTCAATCGAGCCCCGTTTCTTACATTCTTCCGCGTCAGCAACCCAAGTCGCCTTACGATCCTCATCTTCAACCCCAATCCCGATAGTATTACTAATAATCGCATTACACGTTGCCACTGAACCAGCCCGTTCAGCAGCTTCGGCCTCCTTCATCCACGCCTCCCGATCAATCTCGACCCCTTCTCTCTGTAAAGCCCGAATACCCCTTTCTATAATCTTCCCAACCATCGATGTGTTTCCAAAAGCCTCTTCCAACTTTGCTGCAGTGATCCAAATCGCGGGTTCTTTCGGAAGCTTCTCTCTCGCCTTATTCAGTACCTTTTTCGCTGCATCGTACTTCTCCAACCTAGCTAACGCAAGCCACAATTCCACATGCAACGGACAACACTCCACCGCTCGTTGAAGCAAAAGCTTCGCGTCATCTTCGTTAGCAAGTTCCACAACCGCTTTCCACAGCCTTACGGAATCTGGAATATTTTCAAGACCCTTCCTCAACACCCGACTTTTATTAGCATCATCGTGTTCCAGTTTCGCAGCGTGCATCCAAAGTTTAACCGAATTAGGAATCGCTTTAACACCCCTAGCAATCACAGCCTTTGCCTCATCTGGATTCGCTAACCGACACGCCTCAATCCACACATCCTCGTTCTTCGGACATTCCTCACACCCTCTTTTTATCAACTCCCTCGCTGTCGGAATCTTCCCCGCAACTTCCTCCAACCTCGCAGCCGCAATCCACCCAGGCGGATGCTTCGGATTCGTTTGAATCACCGACTTCAACAACAGTCTCGCCTTTTTAATATCCGAAATCTCCGCATCACTAGTAATTTTCATACTCTTCAAATCAGTCAAGTACCCTTTCGGGTCAACAACAGTCAGACCCGAAACCGAATCGGACAGCCTATCCAACTTCAACGACAAAACCGTCCCTCTACCTTCCCCAACCGCAGTCAAATCCGGCGTTTGCGCCCACGGCGTCTCCGTCCCACCAACCGCCCGACTCTTCGGATCCAACGCGGTAACATGCTCCTTCTCCTGTCTCGCCTTCTCAAGCAAAGTATCCGGCACAGGCACAAAACTCTCGAACCGCTTCTTCTTGTTACGCAACGAATAATCCCCAATCTCCGGTATACTATCCCATTCCGCAGCCGACAATGTAACCAACTTCCGTTTCAAATCAGCAAACTGTTCCGTAATCTTCGGATTCGACGCCCGATACTTCTCAATCTCCTCCTTCAACCTCGCCTCGCGCCTATCCTTCCGTCGCGAATCCATCCGCTTATCAATCTCATCCCACACAGCATCAGCCTCTTTATCCTCCTCATCGTACTCAGCCGAAGCGAACAATCCGACATCATTCCCTTCAAACTCATCAAACTTTTGATTCTCATCATATCCTTTGTCCTCAGCCTCTTCTTCCTCTTCCTCATCCTTGTCTCGGCCCCGGCCGACACCGGAGGGTCCCGCGGGTGCCCCGGCACCCGCAGAACGGTCTGGGAGGTCCGGAGCTGCACGCGCCGGACCGATATCGGACCGGGTGGTGAAACCGGTGGCTCCACGACCTAATCCGGCTACATAATTGGGTGGAGGGCGTGTGTTGAGGAATTCTAAGCGGTTTTTAGGTGCTACTGGTGCTTGCATGATTGTTGAATGCGTGAATTGAGTGGATAATAATTGGGGATGATGAAACCCTAGTTTTTAAAATTGGGGGTCAATAAAAAGTATGAAGCGGTCCAGAGGATATGAATAATATGAATGAATAGGAGATGAGAAGGTTTGTGACTTACCGGTGTTGTTGAACGGTGGTTTATGACGGTGGTGGTGGTGGTGGTCGGGATTAACGGCGGAGACGGCAGTGCGTTTGATACGTGAATGAGTGAATGTGTGATGTTATTGTTAACAACAACAACAACAACAACAACCATACCCAGTAAATCCCACAAATAGCAATGCTACTCATAGGGTCTGGGGAGGGTGGGATGTAGGCAGACCTTGCCTCTATCCCTGGGGATAGAGAGGCTGCTTCCAGAAGAGACCCTCGGCTCCAAAACAAACAGCAAACCAACACATCAAGTAAAAGAATATAGAAAAAGGAGTCACCTACACCAAGCTAGTGATCAGATTGACACAGTATAATGCAAATCGTGTATAATAGCATAGAACATCATTCAGGCATGTACACAAGAAGTCAATCACCGGTTAAGTCACTTAAAGAATAAGAAAAACTTACGTCCCTAAAAAACACCTAAGACCTTCCTGCAATATCCTCTAGAAGTCCTTAACCCTAATCCTACGCCTCCACGAAGTCCTATCTTGGACCATGTCCTCAGAAAGATGCAACTCTAGTAAATCATGCCTAATCTGCTCTTCCCATGTCAATTTGGGTCGGCCTCTTCCTCTCCTCCCCTCCACGGTAAGAGTTTCCACTACTCTAACTGGTTCTGTCGTTTGCCTCCGCTTCACATGCCCAAACCATCTCAATCTCCCCTCCTTAATCTTATCCGATATACTAGCCACTCCTAATCTCTCCCTAAAAACCTCATTTCTTATCCGATCCAACCTCGTGTGTCCACACATCCACCTCAGCATCCTCATCTCTGCTACCTCCATCTTGCGCGCTTGTGTCTTCTTGATAGCCCAACAGTCTGTTCCATAAAGCATAGCTGGCCTAACTGCTACCCTGTAAAATTTCCCCTTTAGTTTAGTTGGGAACCTCCTATCGCACAATACTCCACTGGCTGCCCTCCATCTACACCAGCCAGCCTTTATGCGATGGGTTACATCACTATCTATGTCACCATCCCTTTGCACAAACGACCCCAAATATTTAAATTTAGTTGCCTGCGGGACCAATTTGTCCTCAATGGTGATTTGGGTGTCATCGTCATCGGCTACACCACTGAAATCACAGTGTAGATACTCGGTCTTTGATCGACTAATCCTTAGGCCCTTGCCCTCTAGAGCGACTCGCCACCCCTCTACCCTCGCGTTCAGGCACTGTTTATTGTTAACATGAAAGTTATTGTTTCGGGATTTATTTTTATTTTTATATATATATGATTTTCAATGTCGGTTAAAAAATAAATTGTTTCAATGAGATTAATATTTTAGATATGTAATTTGAATTTGTTTCATGATGACTATTAATTAATTAATATTAATTTATTAATATTCTATACTATATAATAAAAGAAACCAATAAGAGGACACATGTCATTCATTGAAGCCATCTATTTTTTAGTTTTTTCTCTCTATCCTACTTAATTATAGATAATTAGTATTAATTAAAAGATAATTAATTAAATTAATACACTAATTTTAAAATGATCAAGAAAGATGTAACTAATATCAACATCGATATGAATTTTAGTTTGTATTAAAATGATCAAGAAAGTTTATCTCATAGTTATTTATTAAAATTAAAAGTCCATAAATACGTATTAATAAAGAAAGTTATTAATTAAAATATGATAAAAATAATAACATATTTGATAATAGAACAATTCATATATATGTTATAAAGTTATTTTAAATTATGATTAAAATTAAAAGGCCTATGAGATAATAACTATATGTAATTAAATATATGCATTGCCTTAATTATATTTCACATATAAAAAATTGAAATATGTTTATTTGTAGATTTCAAAATTATTTATCCTGAAATTAACAAAAGACGTAGCCTAAATATAAATTACTATAATGTAAATGATTTATTTATTTAACTAAAGTAGTTAAGGGTAGAACCTATTTCATAATTTCATAAATGTTTATAAGGGGTAAACAAAAATATTAATCAATTTTTATTGGTTTTATAATTTTATTTTCGTGTTCGACTCTCAACTCAAATACGGTATTCACTATGTTTACATGACATTTATAAGAATCATCACCACGATCATCCCATCCATCATATATCTAGTATATCCGTTAGTTTTTTTAAAGATATAATTTTTTTATTAGATTCATTCAACCTGTGTAATAAAAGAGGTTTTTTTTAAGATATAATATTTTTATTATTTACTATACAAAATTACATTTATGCAACACGTGTAATACACCGGGTTTTTAAAAATATAACTTTTTTTATTTGTGGTATATAAAATTAGATTTATTTAATCTGTATAATACACATGGTTTATAAAGATATAACAAGATATAACTTTTTATTGATTGGTATATAAATTTACATGTGTTCAACCCATACAATACATGGGATTCTTAAAAATGTAACTTTTTCATTATTTAATATATAAAATTAAATTTACTCAACCCATACAATACACGAGGTTTTTAAAGATATAATTTTTTTTACTATTTAATATATAAAATTACATTTATTCAACCTATGTAATAAACAAGACTTTTAAAGATATATATTTTTATGATTTGGTATATAAAATTACATTTATTCAACCCGTGTAATAAATGAGGTTTTTAAAGATATATATTTTTTTATTATTTAGTATATAAAATTACATTTATTCAACCTGTGTATTACACGGGGTTCTAACCTAGTTACATTGATCATATTTTAGGTTTAAGGTTTTAAGGGATGACGTCTTTTCCATTAACCAGTATCAAAATTTATGTTAACTTTTTTTTAATATACTAGTTGTAACACCCGTGTGAACACACGGGTATGTTTAATAACGATCGAAATCATATACTAAAAAACAGATTATAATATATCATTTAAATACTAAAAAACAGATTATAATATATCATTTAAAACAATGTTAAGGACAGTTTGTTTTAGTGTACATGTTTGATATAGAAATAACCTAAATAATTGATAATATGTTGTCTAAAATGAAAGCATGACCTAATCAGATTATAGTAATCCACAGGTACCGTTCCTCGTAGTTGCTCAAATTTATATTCAAATTCACATCTAAAATCACACAACTAACAATAAAAAACATGAATTGAATACCTATATTAAATGAAGATGTTGATACATAAGAGGCGTGTACAAAAGAGGCGCATCAAATTCATTTCATGAGCATGTCACCAAGGAACAATAGAAGTAGCAAGTAGCTAACCCAACACCATTACACCAACAGAAATGGACAACCATCCAATATTTCACAAACTAAACCTACTCCATATTTCCTAGTTAAAGGCCCTATCCTTAGACCTGCAATTCAACCACCAAAGAATCAAAGTCTTGATATCTCACATTGTTTTCTTTAGCGAAACCACCTGAACCTGGAAACACAAGCACAATGAATCACGATGAATATATCGGAGAACAAATAAATGCTCTTGGTAGCCATCTCACTGCCTTAAAGTGAATATATAATCAAATTGGGCTTGGAGAAAATAGTGGTCGAAACCACTTTTGGGTAATATTTTATTGGGTTAAAACAGTTTTTTGTGGATAAAAAAGTGGTTGAAACCACTGTTTTCTTCACAAAACACTGTTTTAGCCGAACAGTGGTTTCAAACCACAGTTTTAACCCAACAGTGGTTTCAACCAACTGTTTTCTCCACAAAACACTATTTTAACCTAATAAACCCAATAAAATATTACCCAACAGTGGTTTCAACAACTGTTTTATCCAAGCCCTCTGTTAACTGACTCTTTTAACCTGTATTGTCTGATCCCTTTTAACCCGAACAGTGGTTTCAAACCACACATACGCAAAATTATGTCAGCGTCTAAGGTCCTTTAATAGATAGTATAGATATATAAGCGTATTTTGATAAAATATACATATAAATACTTCTAAAATTTTCTTCTAGTTTGTCGCTAAACATAAAACAGCCTCCGCTATTTCATCATTATCTTTACATAGAGTATAGGTAGCTTGTGGCCATCATCCGTTGTTCGCTCTTAACAACTATGATCTATGATTTTTAATTTATGTACAGGGTGTACAATAAAAAACAAAGAAAAGTTATTCATGAAGATACCTGGGATGTTATTTTCTTGGCATAAGGTGATCATGGTCATGTCCATCACACAAAGGTCCCTGTAGGTTACTTCTTGATAAGTAAGAGAGTCAAGAAGTCGAGCAATTGGGTTAATGCTTGGATCTTCATCATACACGCCATCGACATTAGTAGCTTTTAAAACTACCTAGAATTAACAACATCATCAACAACATCGACTTCTTGCGTTAACTGCATTAACAACATATAACTCTCAATTAACTTTACCATATCGTAAAAAAAAGATACCGTTGTGAGTGTAAACTATGCTAGAATTACCAAATTACCCATGCTACAAAAATTTTAAGTTCGCTAACAAAAGAATGACTGGAGAGTAAGAAGTAGGCGGTACCCAATGTAATCAGCTGATGAACAATCGAGACCATTACTTCCTGCCCATGAGGATCCATGAAACTTGTTTCCTCCACCAACAACTATGGCTACTTGGAAATTTTCAAAGAGAAAGAAACATCCATCACTGTTGATTATCTGAATATGATTATTCATTATCACATAACCAGCTTAAAAACATGCATCCAAACACCCCTTCATCCACATAATAAAAAAAGTACCTCAATGCCAAGTCGTGTCACATCAGCAACCTCTCCTGCAATAGCCATTGTAACCTATTATTCCAAGGTAGCTTATATGCCAATATGATTCAGAATAGAGATATGTGATAACTTAAAACCTAAGCCGAGCTTGCTCATTTCGTACTCGAGCTCGGCTAATGTGCCACTCCTAAAGTATTAACACATGAAAATAATTATATTAATGCATCTAATTATTAATTTTGTGGGTTTTTAAGGGATCAATGACTAACAAAGATATATTACGTAAAACTTAGTAAGTATTAACACATGAAAATGATTTTACATGAGCCATGTTGAGTAAAAATATCCATTCAGACCAAAAAACGCTCATATCAAGTAAAAAGAACTTATATAAATGGCTGAACATCAAGCTTTCAAGAGCAACTCACATAATTTAAGTCCTGAAACTAAGCTTTTGATTTTTTTTCTTAACCACGATTGAGTTTAAAATAAGTCGAGATCCATTTAATCAAAAGCATATTACCTTAAGATTCATTATATATAAAAAGAGAAGATACTGAGTTCAAACTCTCATCAGCATACCCATAGGAACTTTGTGATGTTAATAATGATAAATTGCCCAGATAAACAGCAGGTAGGACATTCATATATATGTAATTAGCCTATTACATGACAAATGTTGCTCATTCTAATTAACTCTGATCAGTACCTTACCTTTTGAGCATAACCCGCTTGATGTAAATGATTTCAGTGATAAGTCTCACATGATCCACCGGCAATCAGCTGTCTCCACCGTGAGCGGACTGTATAATATAACATTAACATGAGACGCTTTTTTTACTTTAAAACTCATTAATCAGATTTAAGTCTAATGGAAAAGATAAAAATACCCTCCATTTAAAAATCCTTGCAACTTTAGCTTGTTAACAAACAAATTAAGTTATATTCACTTAAGAATTGACAAAAACTCAGAATCAAATAAAAATTAACCTGAATCGCTTCTTGTGCTTCCTTTGATGCCTCTATAATCACCGGTGTAGCAATCTTCACCGCCTCTCCTCCGGCCTACTTCAACACTGGCATTAATGAGACCGTCAAACGATAGATATAAATATACTCACGAAATGATTATTCTCATGATTTATTTAATGTTTAGCAAGAGTAAATTACATTTTCATCCTTGGGGTATACAAAAGCTAACAGAAATCATCCCTAAACTTCAATTAAAAGGATATAATTAAAAGGGGGAACTTGAATCCAAAATACGTAGCAATTAAATGATATAATTAAAAGGATATCAACCCAAAATCAAGAACAAAGGCACGTCCATGATTCATTATGTAATATCATTCTAAATCGCAGGCTAAAGAAAGTAATAAAAACAGAGTAAATAGCTACGGAATTCATACCTTCATCCTCATTTTCGAGATTAAAAAAATTTATTATAAAAGTACTGGTTCACCAACATTGTCTTCCGTTTATCGAGATTGAAGGGCAGATCTTCACCAACACTGTCTCCCCTAATTCACGAAACAAAGAAACCACATTAGGATATTAGAGTAGCGATAGAACAAAATCCAAACATACCTTTGCAAAATAAATCTGATTGCGACCTAAATTCGAAGAACCACCAGAAGGAAAACCTTAAAAACCATAAAAAGCATAAAGGTCATACCTCGCTCCAGCTATAAGCTTGCTCGGCAGTGCTTATGTAACAATCCTCAATAAACCGACACCCTCGAATAATTTCCGACACCCTAATATATTTTAAAATATCTCAATATGTCCCAAAATACACCCCATACGAGAAAACGGACCCCGAATACCGTAAATAGTATTAAAAATAATAAAAAAATTGAATTTTAAGTTGAGGCGGGCCGCGAAAGACCCACCCCAACCTTCACGCGGATCGCGTGAACTTTAAAGGTGGCGCAGCCCGGTGCGGCCACGTGGCCCAACACACGGCAAGCCTACCTGATGACCCGGATCACCTACACGTTGACCTGGGGTCAACGCGGGCCGCGTAGGACCTGTTCTCGTGTTACGCGGGCCGCGAGAGAACCAGACTCAGCACCTATATAAAGGAGCCATCGGATCTCAGTCGAAATCGTTCAAAAATCGTTTCTTTCTCTCAAATCTGAATATTAGGCATTATAAGCGGGTATTATACCCCCCTAAATAGCGAAGTTCTGCTCCATTGTAAGTATTATAACCCCTGGATACGTATTAGATACGCTGCCCGATTGATCTAGGGTTCCGTAACGGCTGTCGTGGTTCTGCCCGACGTAGTCATTGGAATGCCGTCTCGGGGAGGGTATTACTAATGTTAAAATGGGTTATTATACTAATGCGTGTACATTTGTGTAAATTATAGATAATTCTCAGGAAACCCTTACGGAAAATCTAAGAAAGCAATGTGAGTAATCTCCTTTTTGTAAACAGTTTTTACAAAACCTTAACTATTTTACAATGCAATTTAGCAGTGATTGAGTCTTTGTAATTCTACGATTACTGCCGGTATGTTGGGGTTTTGTATACAAAATGTGAGTAACTTTACCATTGGACGAAGAGTTAGCCAATGTGTAATATGACCCACCAGTCAGGATTGACAGTACTGAATGAGTAATTGGGTAGATATAAACATTGTAATCGCCCTCAATACTGTTAAGTTTAAATTAAATTAATAATTCTTGATTAAACTGGGATTCACTCACCAGTATTTCCCACTGACAAATGTTTTTAAAATGCGTTTCAGGTAACACAATATGAAAGCCAATTAGAAGCCAGCTGGACAGCACTGAAGGCTTGGAAAAGTGGCTATAAAAGTTACCTAAATAAAGAATGCGTTTTAATTCAAATAAAATGGGAATTATCCCTATAAATCAGCTTGTAATAAAAACTTGGGTTTCATCCCAATATGTTTATTTATATATAGAAGGTGGTTTTACTCTGATACACATTTCCTAACTACGGTCCTGATGAAAAATTCTGCTGCCAAATTAGACAATATGCGATACCACCGAAACTGGCTCGCGGCAGCCCGTTCCCAGGTATTTGGGATCGGGGGTTGCGACAGAAGGTGGTATCAGAGCTAAGCCACTGATTCAGCCACATAAGTGTTCTGCTGACATCAAAATTCAATTTTTTAGGAAATAAATTACGGGAATACATGCATAACTGTATTTAATTGTTATGTGTTATTTGACTATTTGTTAGTTTACAGTATGAGCAACCAAGGACCATCTGACGCGTACCGTCAATTGTCTGGTTCGCCTAGAAGCGAAGGCACCTCCTCTTCTCAGCCTGCCCTCTCAGGGTACTCTGCTGATAGGGAAGAAGGAATCTTTGTGTTTAAGGCTCATTCAGAAGAGCCATTTCCTCATAAAAAGAGGGGATGATTCAGTAGAGGGGCACACGAGCGTAGAAAACGTATGAAAAGTTACAAGACCAGAGAGCACTAGCAGCAGTCAAGAGAGAGACAGATGCCTATGCCCAAGATATGATCAATAGGGGAATAGCCAACATCCACATATTAGCAACCACTGCAGCTGACCCTAATTTGGAACAGATAATAGCACCCCAACCACAACCACCAATCCCTGACCAACCCATGGAGATAGAAAACCCTGAAAACCAAGTAGAGATGCATGACTTCAATCCGGAAGAAATCCCTAGGATACCTGCACCAAACCCCCTAGACCCAAATTACGACCCCTAGTGGGATGACGTTAGGGACTATATGCAACGCTACCCGATACATGAAGACACACCCATGCAAAACGTCGGAGCCTACCTAGGTTTGGATCCTTTAGATCCCTATTTCCACGACGAATATATTAGGGAAATTTTAGAAGATCCTTACCAATTCCAGGCACCTACACCCCCATATCAGGAACCCGCACCCCAGATTCCGAACCCAGTCCTAGAATCTGCACCCCCAATAAGTGCAGAAAACGTACAAGAACTTAGGACATTCGGTGAGGAAATTTTAGAAAATAGTGAAAGAATGCGACATGTGGGAGAGAGACTCGTCTGGAAATACGACGAGCGCAATATGGATTTCTGGATGAATCCATATCCATAGATGTGATGGTGGGAACGGTAATAGTAATAATAATAATATAATAAATAATAAAATATGTGTGTACGGATGCCTACTATTATTAGTGTAATTTTTATTTCAGTCGGTATTGTAATTTTATTTCAGTACTGGTTTGTAATAGATGCCTAATATATGAATAGAGTAAAGTCGCAATGATCGACGCTTTTCCCAAAATGTGTGTCATGTGATTGGTTATATTTAAATATTATTTTGTGATATTAATACGGGGTAAATGTTTAAAATTCAGATGGCCGACGAAGGAAATCAAGGAAATCTGAATAACGATAACCAGAGTAACATTAACTTGGTTAATGAGAATCCAAGCATCAATAACAATGGAAACCAAATGGATAATAGTGTCGTTCAACACATAGTGGCACAAGGAATTATAGATGCAATGCCATTTATTCTTCAAACGGTTCAGGAAGCGAATAATAAAAGTAAACATAGCAGTAAGCGACCGATTGAACCAGAACACAGCGTGAACAATGGCCCTGTACTTCAAGTGCCCATTCCCAAAAGAAGAAGAACTGTGTCTTACGGTTGTTCTTACAAAGAATTCTGGTCCTGCAAACCAATAGAATTCTCGGGCAATGAAGAACCTATTGCAGCTCTACACTGGATAGAAAAGACTGAGGCTGTTCTGAAAATAAGTAAATGTGCGGAAGAGGACAAGATAATGTTTGCTTCCAATCTATTTAAGAACTCAGCCTTAGAGTGGTGGAACACTATCCTCCCATCTAGAGGAAGTGATAGGGTTTATAATATGGAATGGGAAGAATTTAGGAACATGGTAGAAAGGAAATTCTGCCCTCCTAATGAAAAAGAACAAATAGCAAACAAATTCCTAAATCTTAGGATGAATGGAGTGGATAGTAAGGGGTACACAAAGTTATTTTTCGAATATGCTAGAATAGTACCAACCCTTTGCATCACCAGAGCCAGTATTAATCTCCCGTTATATCTGGGGATTAATCGAAGAGATTAGGCATGTAGTCAAGGCAGCTAGACCTCAAACCATAGAAGAAGCTGTAGAACTAGCCAATACCTTGACAGATGAATTAGTACGTACTAGAGAAGAAGACCAGAGGAGAAACCTAGCCCAACGACTTACTCAAGAATTCCGTTATGGGAATTACAACCGTAGAAATATGGGTTCTACATCTGCACCTTATTGCAAGTATTGCAAAAGGAAGTATTCTGGAAAATGCTCCATATATTGCAATTTCTGCAAAATATCAGGTCACAAGGAAGAAGACTGCAGGAGGAAAGCCAATAATAGAGTATGCTACAATTGTGGGGAACAAGGTTATATCAATCCAAACTGTCCAAAATTAGCTCCAGCTGTGAATAATAAGAACACTAAAAATGCTAGAGCATTCGTTCTGACAGCAGATGAAGCCAAGATGATTCCAGATGTCATAGCTGTTACGTTTTTAGTTAATGATGTTTTTGCTAAAGTATTATTTGACTCTGGAGCAAACCAAAGTTTTATTAATACTTCGTTTTGCAAACTTCTAAATCAGTCATTAACTAAACTACCACAAGAATGTCTAGTAGAGACAGCTAATGGAGAAACTGTTAGGATTTCTGAAATCCTGCAGGAAGCAAGAATAGAAATTTTAAATCAAAAGTTTATTGCAAACCTTTACCCAATGAATCTGGCAGGATTTGATGTTGTATTAGGAATGGATTGGTTAATAGCCAATAAAGCCAGTATTGTATGTGATCAAAAGTCAATCCAAGTAAATTCACCAAAGGGTGAAAAGATCACAATTAAAGGAGATAGACCATCTAGATCCACTAAGTTCATCTCTGTGATGAAAACTGCAAGTTATATAAGAAAAGGATCTATAGTGTATTTGATTTCTATAATCACTAACACTAAAGGAAAAGAACTAAAAGACATTCCAGTAGTGTCCCAGTTTTCAGATGTATTTCCAGAGGAATTACCAGGACTACCGCCGGATAGAGAAGTTGAATTCAGAATTCACCTGCTACCAGGAACATCCCCGATTGCCAAAGCACCCTACCGTTTGGCACCAGCAGAGATGCAGGAACTGAAGAAACAACTAGATGAATTATTAGAGAAGGGATTCATACAGCCAAGTTCGTCGCCATGGGGAGCACCGATACTATTCGTTAAAAAGAAGGACGGATCAATGCGTATATGCATTGACTACCGTGAATTGAACAAAGTCATAATTAAGAATCGGTACCCATTACCGAGAATCGATGATCTGTTCGATCAACTGCAAGGAGCTCGATTTTTCTCTAAAATCGATTTAAGGTCAGGATATCATCAATTAAAGGTACAGGAAGAGGATATTCCTAAAACCGCATTCAGAACAAGGTATGGTCATTATGAATTTACTGTCATGCCATTTGGTTAACCAATGCCCCAGCCGCATTTATGGACATGATGAACCGAATATGTAAGCCATATTTGGATAAATTCATAATTGTTTTTATAGATGATATTCTAATTTATTCTAAGAGAGAAGAGGAACATACAAAGCATTTGCACGCACTTCTAAGCCTATTAAGAAAGGAAAAGCTTTACGCTAAATTTTCAAAGTGCGAATTTTGGTTAGAACAAGTACAGTTTCTTGGACATTTAGTTAATCATGAAGGAATTCATGTGGATCCAACAAAGATCGAGGCGATTACCAAATGGAAAACCCCTGAATCACCAACCGAGGTTAGAAGTTTCTTAGGATTGGCCGGTTATTATAGAAGATTTATTCGAGATTTCTCTAGAATAGTCATTCCTTTAACTAAGTTAACCTGTAAATCCATTAAGTTTGAATGGGGACCAAAACAAGAAGAAGCATTTAGAATTCTTAAGTAAAGATTAACCCATACACCCATATTAGCATTACCAGAAGGAACTGAAGACTTTGTAGTCTATTGTGACGCTTCCAAATTAGGTTATGGATGTGTGTTGATGCAACGCCAAAAGGTTATAGCATATGCATCTAGACAACTTAAGAATCATGAAGAAAATTATTCAACCCATGATCTAGAACTAGGAGCAATAATTTTTGCTTTAAAAATTTGGAGACATTATCTTTATGGTAGTAAGTTTACCATATTCACCGACCATACGAGTTTAAGGTATGTTTTCGGGCAAAAAGAATTGAATATGAGACAAAGACGTTGGATGGAATTGCTTAGTGATTATGATTGTGATATCCAGTATCATGAAGGAAAAGCAAATGTAGTTGCTGATGCTCTAAGCCGAAAGCATCACGAAAAGCCAAAAAGGGTACGTTCTCTTAAATTAAATCTACAAGAAGATTTAAATGATCAGATAAGAGAAGCACAAGAATCAGTAATCAAAGAGGATACTGAAAAATTAAAAGGTATGATTAAGGAATTAAAACCAGGAACAGATGGAATTTGGAGATTCCATGAAAAGAGAATATGGATACCTAAATTAGGAAACCTACGTCATCGTATCTTAGAAGAAGCCCATAAGTCCAAATATACGATGCATCCAGGAAATGATAAAATGTACCAGGATTTAAGGAAAAATTTCTGGTGGATAGGAATGAAAAAGGACATAGCAGCCTATGTTTCTAAATGTTTAACCTGTTCACAAGTTAAAGCTAAACATCAGAAACCCTCAAGTTTGTTACAACAGTTAGAAATGCCAGTGTGGAAATGGGAATTAATAACAATGGATTTTGTTACTAAATTACCCAAAACAAGGAAAGGTAATGATACAATCTGGGTGATTGTAGATAGGCTAACCAAGTCAGCTCATTTCCTACCAATGAAAGAAACTTTCAGTATGGAACAGTTAGCTAAATTATATGTAAATGAAATTGTTTCATTACATGGAATTCCTTTATCAATTATTTCTGATAGGGATAGCCGATTTACCTCTCATTTTTGGTCAAGTTTCCAAAAAGCAATGGGAACCAAGTTAAAACTAAGCACAGCTTATCATCCTCAAACGGACGGACAAAGCGAAAGAACAATTCAGACAATGGAAGACATGCTTAGAGCTTGTGTAATTGATTTCGGAGGTAATTGGGACGATCACTTACCTTTAATAGAATTTTCTTATAATAATAGTTATCACACAAGTATCAATGCTGCACCATTCGAAGCACTTTATGGACGAAAGTGCCGAACCCCAGTCTGTTGGGCAGAAATTGGGGAAAAGCAACTATCTGGACCTGAGATAGTACAAGAAACAACCGACAAGATTATTCAAGTCAAGGAACGACTGAAAGCAGCACGTGATCGACAGAAGAGCTACGCTGATAACAGACGCAAACCATTGGAATTTCAAGTAGGAGATAAAGTATTGTTGAAGGTCTCTCCTTGGAAAGGAGTAGTAAGATTCATCAAAAGAGGAAAGCTAAGTCCCAGGTATGTTGGACCTTTTGAGATTATTAGAAGAATAGGACCTGTAGCCTATCAGCTACAGCTGCCAGAGGAAATAGCAGGAATACATGATGTGTTTCATGTATCTAATCTCAAGAAATGCTTAGCTGATGAATCACTAATAGTACCTCTTAAGGATATAGAGGTAAATGAACAACTCAAGTTTGTAGAAAGGCCTCTACAGATCGAAGACAGGAAAGTTAAGAACCTCAAGCATAAGAGACTAGTTCTGGTCAAAGTGAAGTGGGACTCCAAAAGAGGACCCGAGTACACATGGGAGCTTGAATCAGAAATGCAAAAGAAATATCCACACTTGTTCCAGTAGATCTCGAGGACGAGCTCTAAAACAAGGTGGGGAGGATGTAACAATCCTCAATAAACCGACACCCTCGAATAATTTCCGACACCCTAATATATTTTAAAATATCTCAATATGTCCCAAAATACACCCCATACAAGAAAACGGCCCCCGAATACCCTAAATAGTATTAAAAATAATAAAAAAAAATTGAATTTTAAGTTGAGGCGGGCCGCGAAAGACCCACCCCAACCTTCACGCGGGCCGCGTGAACTTAAAAGGTGGCGCAGCCCGGTGCGGCCACGTGGCCCAACACACGGCAAGCCTACCTGATGACCCGGATCACCTACACGTTGACCTGGGGTCAACGCGGGCCGTGTAGGCCCTGTTCTCGTGTTACGCGGGCCGCGAGAGGACCAGACTCAGCACCTATATAAAGGAGCCATTGGATCTCAGTCGAAATCGTTCAAAAATCGTTTCTTTCTCTCAAATCTGAATATTAGGCATTATAAGCGGGTATTATACCCCCCTAAATAGCGAAGTTCTGCTCCGTTGTAAGTATTATAACCCCTGGATACGTATTAGATACGCTGCCCGATTGATCTAGGGTTCCGTAACGGCTGTCGTGGTTCTGCCCGATGTAGTCGTTGGAATGCCGTCTCGGGGAGGGTATTACTAATGTTAAAATGGGTTATTATACTAACGCGTGTACATTTGTGTAAATTATAGATAATTCTCAGGAAACCCTTACGGAAAATCTAAGAAAGCAATGTGAATAATCTCCTTTTTGTAAACAGTTTTTACAAAACCTTAACTATTTTACAATGCAATTTAGCAGTGATTGAGTCTTTGTAATTCTACGATTACTGCCGGTATGTTGGGGTTTTGTATACAAAATGTGAGTAACGTTACCATTGGACGAAGAGTTAGCCAATGTGTAATATGACCCACCAGTCAGGATTGACAGTACTGAATGAGTAATTGGGTAGATATAAACATTGTAATCTCCCTCAATACTGTTAAGTTTAAATTAAATTAATAATTCTTGATTAAACTGGGATTCACTCACCAGTATTTCCCACTGACAAATGTTTTTAAAACGCGTTTCAGGTAACACAATGTGAAAACCAATTAGAAGCCAGCTGGACAGCACTGAAGGCTTGGAAAAGTGGCTATAAAAGTTACCTAAATAAAGAATGCGTTTTAATTCAAATAAAATGAGAATTATCCCTATAAATCAGCTTGTAATAAAAACTTGGGTTTCATCCCAATATGTTTATTTATATATAGAAGGTGGTTTTACTCTGATACACATTTCCTAACTACGGTCCTGATGAAAAATTCCGCTGCCAGTTTAGACAATATGCGATACCACCGAAACTGGCTCGCGACAGCCCGTTCCCGGGTATTTGGGATCGGGGGTTGCGACAGCTTAGGCCTGAGTTTGTTTGATTAGGCCTTAAATTTCCAGAAACAAATTAAAAGTAACATATGAACTTCATAAACCCTAATATGTTTTATTAACACTTACAGCAAACAGAACCCCAAATTGAAGCCGGGTTCGAACACCTTTAGCTTAAAACAATAAAACGTTTCTTCAAGCACACAATCGCGAGTAAAGAACCGTTACATACCTGCACAAAGTGAGGGTGATTTCGTCGAACAATTGGTGTGCAAACAGGAAGAATTACCTGATTGGTTACAAATGATTTGATAAAAGATGGACATGTTAACAAACATGCAAACAGGAACATACAAACTTTCAATTTTGATAAAGAATTTTGGAATTTAAACTTTCCAAATCAATAATCAAACTTGTGTCTGATTCTAATCAAGGAAGAATTACCATATTGGTTACGAAGAATTTAATAGCCTATGGACATGTTAACAAACCTGCAAACACGAACATATAAAAATAATACACATCAGATGTTTGTTAATCAAAAAAATGAAGTGAACAACTATATAAAAGTAATGTATTTTGTGATTATAGGGTGAATTTGTGATCTTATAAAAGAAATTGTCACACTCCATTCTTTAAAAGTAATGTTGTTTGAAGCACCGAGCTATAATTTTAATTAAAAGGAGAATATTGCAATCTAAATGTTAAAAATGAAAAATATACCTAGTAATTGACCAAAGGTAAGGTGAGTTAAGTTATTTAGAATGAAAGGGATGAAATCTATAAAAAAATAGAAACGCTACCCTGCAAAAATATCCAGGAAAAACTCACCAACTTAAAGTCTTTACATCAATTAAATAAAAGAATGTCATTTTGTGCTCTAGTCGACTTTCTTAAATTCAAGATGGCACACTATTGATATCAATAGAGGTATTCTTGCAAATAAAATACTTTTAGCTAAAGGTAGTAATTTGTTAAAGAGTACACTAATTTTATTCTAAACCTAAGCCAAATGGAGTTACAACTAATATGATATAAGTCAACAGTTAGCCAAATGAATTCAATATATGTCTAAAATAGAAAAGAATAATTTAAAAACATACTTTCTACACTAATAATCTATAAAGTATAATAAGCTAACCTGACCTGGTCGTGTGACCCGTAACGAATGACTCGAATTTATATTGACCCGTTACATAATCTGCCTAACTCGCACACCTTAGTTACATGACCAGGCGTACCAATACAAAAAAAAAAAAGGAAACACAGCTCTTCAAATGTTAAGATATGGGGTACATCGACTATTAACCTACCCCAAGCAGAATAACCATTGCAATGAATTGGTAATCTTACATCGACTATTAATCAAAGTGATACAGCTAAAAAAATGAAGTGCCTATTATATCATCATGGAATTAGTCCGATCTCATTTTTATTATCTATCGAATCTAGAGGTGGCAATTTGATCGATTTACTTTACGTAGTACATAGCAAATGTATAATAAGCCAACTCGGCCCGATTTGGTCGTCTGAGCCGTAACAAATGACCCAAATTTGTATTGACCCATTACATAATCGGCATGCCTCGCTCACCTTATTTACACATCGGGTCATAAGCTATTTTTTTTTACTTTTAAATACATCATTACCTTTTATAAATTTCTCTAGCAAGATCTTTGATAAGTATACTTGTCATACAATAAGAAGCAACATCATAAGTTGTTCAACGCAGAGTTTGACTAACCAAAGAAAAATAAAAATTAACTTTTGGTAAAAAAAATATAAAAAATAATTAGCAAGATGAAGAGAAATCATGAATTACCATAAACTTATTGATGAAGAACAACTCTCACCCCATAGATGCAAATTTCTTCATAACAGATTCCATATCAATTCATCGATAAATGAAAAGTAGCTAAAAACGAAATCCATTTAACGGTTAGATAAGTCGCCTAAATGAGTAGCTAAATCCTTACATTGTCCTAGGTCCTTTTTTAATATGAATTATCTTATTAATTTAAATAACAGTTTTTGTAGTAGAAAATTCTTACCATCACTTGCAGACTTCCAGCATATTTCATCGTCATATGATCTCCGCCGTTTATATAAAACCCTAACGTCGTCAACGATAGCTTCCTCAACAATCTCCGTTGCGATGATCTCTTCTTCCTTCTTCTTCTTCTTCTTCTTCTTATTCTTCTTCGAAGATATTGAGTAGACAGTGAGCATCAGTAGAGCAATCACCGGAGCGACGGTTGCAGCGGCGGCGTAGCATATCTCCGCCGAGAGTTTTGGAAGTGTGAAGTTAAAGTTGATGATGCCGGTAAACATTTCGAAGCGGAAACTTATCAACGACGGCAATTGAGAAACTTACAGGTTTCGAGAGAAAGGGGCAGATGGCAGATCTAGATCTGATGGAATTTGAGAGAGAGAAAGAAAAGAGGAGGGTTTGAATTTTGAATTTGATTTTAGGTTTAAGTATATTTGAATGTTTGAATTTTGAAATTCCCTCCTAAAAAATCACTCTCCATATAATCTGATTTTTTAGATTTACAGATTTATATATATATATATATATATATATATTATCCGAATTATGACATCAGCCTGGTCTATGTGGCATATCCAATTGGTTGACACGTAAGCAAAGTTACATCAGCCTCTAATCTCCTTTAATAGATAGTACAAATATATATATATATATATATACACACATACGTGTTGAAAAACTGTATCATACAATATGTCTTAACGTACGAAACGTACACGTCATGTTTTAAAAAAAAAAAAAAAACTGCATGTACATTAAAATAGGGAAATCGCATGTACAAAATTTTTAAAAAAAAAAATAAGGGTTATCGGAAATTATTACCCCTAACTATTGGCTTTTGGCCGCTGCTACCTCCAACTATCACTTTGACGTCCGCCACCTCCAACTTAACACTTGGTGTATTCTATCACCATGTCGTTAACTGATCGCTAACTTTTGATCCTGTTACTATACATTTGGGGTTTCCTAAGATCCCTAAACCCTTCCTAAGATCTCTATGACACCCCCAAAAGTATAGTAACATGATCAAAAGTTAGTGACCAGTTAACGACGTGGTGACAGAACACACTAAGTGTTAAGTTGGGGAGTGACAGGCGTCAAAGTGAAAGTTCGGGGGTGACAGCGACCAATAGTCAGTAGTTGGGGATGATAAAATCCAATAACCCAAAAAATAAAATCGCATGTACATTAAAATAGGGGAAATCGCATGTACAAAAGAAAGTAAAATCGCATGTACCAAAAAAATGAAGAAAAAGGGAAATCGCATGTTGTAAAGAAAATTCCGCATGTTGTAAGGCAATCTCATACACATCGTACGATAAAGCATATTTTACAATAATCAGCCTCTATATGTGCTAATATCTTGAAGAACCACAAATTTTCTTTTCTGTTAAAAGATAAAACAGATAATGTTTATACTTTTTTTTCTTTTTCTTATATACTTTATTACATCACGGATAATTTTTATACTTTTTTTCTTTTTATTCCCTCTATATGTGTTAATATCTTGAAGAACCACAAATTTTCTTTTTTGTTAAAAGATAAAACAGATAATGTTTATACTTTTTTTTCTTTTTCTTATATACTGTCACGGCCCCCGGCCCGGTTTGACCCGAGTCCAGGAGTCGCGGGACAGAAACCCCATGGTATTTGTTTAATTTGGCAGCGGAATAATTAACAGGATCGTTTAAAACTTGAAAATGCCCGATTATTTATTTCATAATTTGGGACAAACCCCGTAATTTACAATAAATGCATTTCACTGGGAAACCCCTATTTTACAAAAAAAAAAAAACATGTTTCCTTATTTTTATTAAGCCACTTCTTCAAGCTGGTAGTGCTACACTGCACTTTTTCCTGGATCACAGCAGATCACCTGAAACATGTTTTAAAAAGGTTTTATCAGCAAGGAAATACTGGAGAGTCACTCAAGTTGCACAAAACGGCACATTGTTATAATATACAGTATTAAGGGTGATTACATTGTTTCTATCTACCAATTACCCCAAATCGGTATTTGTCACTCGACTTGTTTCTGTGACTATGGTCAGATCACCCATTGGCTAACCCGTTGTCCAATGGTGACGGGAAATAAGTAATGTATACAAAACCCCACATACCGGCAGTAATTGAAGATTACAAAGACTTAATCCCTGTAATTATAACCTTGAAATAAATAGGGTTTTTGGAAAGCAATTTGATAAAAAGAGAATGACTCACATTGCAGATTTAAACGGGCAGAGTTTTAGCCTACTGATAAGCCTTGTAACCTAATTTAACCAACAATGCACACGAACTAGGTCAGTAACTAATACAACATTTACGATAACTCACGAGATTAAAACCCTCACAACGAATGACAAAGTGCAATACTTAAACATCCATAGAATTCACGACGAATGACAAAGTATAGCCCTAATGTGGGCAGCACTTAAACATCCATCGGATTGGTTTCAATCGATCGGACATTGAATCGTAGAAGCGATCGAGTTAATACCATGTATCGAAGCAACGTTTCTTTATGTGAAAATGTGATTTTGAGCAGTAGAACTTCGTTTTTTATCAAAACTTTCGACACAGCTAAACTGCTCATGATCGGATCAATTTATAGCTGAAAAATGGGGTTTACGCGGCCCGCGTAAACCCTTTCTTAAACTTACGCGGCCTGCGAGGGCCACCTAGTCGTAGACTAGGGCATCCGTGTCACACCTAGGTCTGCCACGTGGCCTTAGCGCTTATCCGGAGATTTGCTGAGTTGTCGCGGCCCGCGTAGACAATCCTTATGTCTTACGCGGCCCGCGTGAAGACCAAATTTCACATTTTATTGATTTTTCATGCACATTAGGGTTTCAGGGGTCCGGTTTTTCACTTACGGGTCGTTTATGGACAATTTTTGAAGGTCCCCTGATTTACTGAAATAAGTGAGGATACTTTCGCTTCATCTCCGATTCCAGCTCCCAAGTGTACTCCGGTCCTCTTTTTTAATCCCACTTAACTTTAACTAATATCAATCTTTTATGTTTGAGAAACTTAATCTTTCTGTCTTCTATTTGAAGCGGTTTATCCACGAACTTCAATTTTTCATTCACCTGTATGTCCTGAAAAGGGACTACTAGGGATTCGTCCGATAGACATTTCTTGAGGTTAGATACATGAAATACGTCATGTACCCCAACTAACTCTTCTGGTAGCTGTAAGCGATAAGCGACTAGTCCTATACGCTGGATTACTGGGAATGGTCCTACATACCTTAGACTTAACTTTCCCTTCTTACCGAATCGAACTACTCCTTTCCAAGGAGAAACTTTCAAGAGTACCTTGTCTCCAACTTGAAATTCTAGCGGCTTACGTCTAATGTCGGCATAACTCTTCTGACGATCTCGAGCCGTCTTTAGTCTTTCCTTGATTTGAGTGATCTTGTCGGTGGTCTCTTGTACGATTTCAGGACCTGATAATTGTCTTTCTCCTATTTCTGCCCAGCAGACTGGGGTTCTGCATTTTCGTCCATACAGTGCTTCGAATGGGGCAGCTTCAATGCTTGCATGGTAACTATTGTTATAGGAGAATTCAATTAAGGGTAGGTGGTCATCCCAGTTTCCACCAAAATCTATTACACATGCCCTGAGCATGTCTTCCAAGGTTTGGATCGTCCTTTCACTTTGTCCATCTGTTTGAGGATGGTAAGTTGTACTTAAATTTAATCGCGTTCCCATGGCTTCTTGGAAACTTGTCCAGAAATGTGAAGTGAAACGACTATCTCTATCTGATACAATGGAGAGTGGGACTCCATGTAAGGATACTACCTCGTCTACGTATAACTTTGCTAGCCTTTCCATGCCAAAGGTTTCTTTCATGGGTAGAAAATGAGCTGATTTGGTTAATCGATCCACAATTACCCAAATCGCGTCATTACCTTTTCTGGTTTTGGGCAACTTAGTAACAAAGTCCATGGTTACTAGTTCCCATTTCCAAACGGGCATTTCCAATTGTTGTAGTAGACCCGAGGGTTTCTGGTGTTCTGCCTTAACTTGTGAACAAGTAAGACACTTAGAAACATATCTAGCTATGTCCTTTTTCATTCCTATCCACCAGAAATTATTTCTTAAATCTTGGTACATTTTATTGTTACCAGGATGCATGATATACCTAGATTTATGGGCTTCCTCTAAAATCTTATTTCTTAACTCTCCTTGCTTAGGTACCCAAATCCTTTTCTTGTGGAATCTCCAAATTCCATCACTTCCTTGCTCTAATTGCTTTAGTCATCCTTTCATACCTTCAGCATCATCCTTGATTGCTATTTCTTGGATGTTTTTCAGTTGTTCCATTAAATCTAATTGCAAGCTTAACCTAAGAGCACGAACTCGTCGTTGTTTCTCATGATATTTACGACTTAAGGCATCAGCAACTACGTTTGCTTTTCCTTCGTGATATTGAATATCACAGTCGTAGTCACTTAGGATTTCCATCCATCTCCTTTGCCTCATGTTTAATTATTTTTGCCCAAATATATATCTTAAGCTCTTATGGTCTGTATAGACAGTAAACTTACTTCCGTACAGATAGTGTCTCCAATTCTTAAGGGCAAAAATTATGGCTCCTAGCTCTAAGTCATGTGTCGTATAGTTCTCCTCGTGCTTTTTCAATTGCCTTGAAGCATACGCAATTACCTTCTTGCGTTGCATTAGCACACATCCTAATCCAAGCTTAGAAGCATCACAATAAACTTCAAAATCTTCTGTCCCTTCAGGTAAGGCAAGAATTGGGGCGTTTGTTAATCTTTGTTTTAAAATCCTAAAAGCTTCCTCTTGCTTAGGTCCCCATTCAAACTTAACTGTTTTACAGGTTAGCTTAGTTAATGGCACAACTATCTTAGAAAAATCCTTAATAAAGCGCCTATAGTATCCAGCTAAGCCTAGAAAACTTCTAACTTCTGTAGCTGATTGCGGGACCTTCCATTTGGTGATCGCTTCTATCTTGGAGGGATCGACATGAATACCTTCGTGATTCACCATGTGTCCTAAAAATTGCACCTCCTATAGCCAAAATTCACACTTCGAGAATTTGGCGTAAAGCTTTTCCTTTCTTAACAAAGTTAAGAGTGCATGCAGGTGCTGACAATGCTCGTCCTGACTTTTGGAATAAATAAGTATATCGTCGATGAAGACAATTACAAATTTATCCAAGTACGGTTTACAGATCCTATTCATCATGTCCATAAATGCTGCTGGAGCATTTGTTAGTCCGAAGGGCATGACTGTAAACTCGTAGTGACCATACCTAGTTCTGAAAGCAGTTTTAGGTATGTCTTCTTCTTGTACCTTCAACTAATGATATCCGGAGCGTAAATCTATCTTAGAAAAATATCTAGCTCCTTGAAGTTGATCGAAAAGATCATCGATTCTAGGTAATGGGTATCGATTCTTAATTGTAACCTTATTTAATTCCCTATAATCGATACACATTCGCATTGAACCATCTTTCTTTTTCACAAACAACACTGGTGCTCCCCACGGGGATGAACTAGGTTGTATAAATCCTTTGCTTAATAATTCATCTAACTGCTTTTTCAATTCTAGCATTTCGGTGGGTGCTAACCGATAAGGTGCCTTGGCTATCGGTGTAGTTCCAGGAATTAGATAAATTCTAAATTCTACCTCCCTATCGGGTGGTAATCCCGGTAGTTCTTCTGGGAATACATCCGGGTATTCTGATACTACTGGAATTTCTTTGAGTTCCTTACCCTTAGTGTTAATGATTACCGAAATCATATACACTATTTCTTGTTTTCTTGTTACTGAAATGAATTTCATGGGTTTACGCGGCTTATCCCCTGTAATCATATTTACTTCTCCGGTGGGTGCACGAATTTCTATGGAGTTCTTATCACAAAGGATTCGAGCATGGTTGGCTACTAACCAATCCATTCCTAACACGACATCGAATCCAGCTAAATTCATGGGTAATAGGTTTGCAGAAAATTTATAACCTGAAAGTTCTATATTTCCTTTTTTGCAAAACCTTATTTATGTTAACAGAATTTCCATCTGCCATTTCTACCGTAAAAATTTGCCTAAGTTTGGTTAAGGGTAGGTTAAGAGCTTGGCAGAATGAAGTATTTATAAAACTTTGGTTTATACCAGAGTCGAATAATACTTTTGCATAAACGTCATGAACTAGGAACGTACCGGCTATTACGTCAGGAATCAGTTCAGCTTCCTGCGTAGTCAATTGAAAGGCTCTTGCGTTTTTCTTCGTAGTCCCTTCGGCAGGTTTGGCCTTGTTGTCAGCGGGTTTGACCAATTTAGGGCATTCTGGTCTAAAATGCCCAGCTTCTCCATAGTTGTAGCATATCTTTGTTTTTCTTCGGCAATCTTCTTCACGATGTCCTACAGCTTTGCAGAAGTTGCAGGTTTCATTACATTTGCCAAAATGTTTCTTTTTACAGTTCCTGCAGAACGGCGGAGTGGAAGATTGCCCAGTTCCTCTTCTCTTAAAATTGCTATTATTACCCACTCGAAATCCTTGAGAATTTTTCTGAGCCAATTCCTTCTTCCTATTTTCTTCTCGCGTACGCACCAGTCCGTTTGTCAAAGTGTTGGCTAATTCTACCGCATCATCGATCGTGCGGGGCCTTGCAGCTTTGACAATATCACGGATTTCGCTAATTAAACCCCAAATGTTGCGAGAAATAAGTACCGGCTCTGGCGAAGCCAGAGTAGGCACAATTCGAGCATATTCGAAAAACTTCGAAGTATACCCTCGGCAATTAACATCCACCATTCGGTGGCTCAGGAATTTGTTCGCCATCTGCTCTTTTTCATATTTTGGGCAGAATTTTCTTTCCACAAGACGCTTAAACTCCTCCCAACTCATGGCATAGGCCATGTCACTTCCCTTGGCTTGTAATACCGTATTCCACCATTCTAATGCTTCTTCCTTAAAAAGGTGAGAAGCATACATGACTTTATCCTCCTCGGTACATTTACTTATTTTGATTACTGCCTCGGTTTTCTCCAACCAACGCAGCGCCGCAGTCGCCCCTTCATTGCCTGCGAACTCAACAGGTTTACAGGCAAGGAATTCCTTGTAAGTGCAACCAGGCGTTGCAGCTTTCATTCTTTTGAGAATTGGGGCTTGCAGTACATCATTATCATTATTATTAATGTTACCGCCTCCATTTACGCTATTACTGAAGTTGTCTTCATGAGTACGTTTGCTAGGAATAATTTGTTGAGGTTCAACTGGATTTCGGGCAGTAGTAAGGATTGCTGGAATAGCATTGGCTATTCCCTGAGCAACGATATTCTCGATATCTTGCCTATTCAGAAATTGATCTTCATGGTTTTGTTCAGATTGGTTAACTTCGTTAACAGGTTCATTACCAGCGTGTTCCATCTGGTAATTAGTATATATAAGTGATTAGCAGAAAATAATTACCAACCAAACATAACAAAACAATCGCACATAATCACATCAACACTCATAGCCAAAATTTGTCAATTTTTCGACGTTCGATATTTTATATATTATAATAGGCATCCGTACACACCAGTTATCTTACAAAAGTTTTATTTTTAAGTTATTTCACATAATTATATTTTTTATTATTATATTATTATTAAACACACGTTCCCACAACCACATACGATCCATGTTAGCTGGTACTTTAGAAACGACGTTCTCTCTCGTCGTACTTCCAGGATATCCTTTCTCCCACATCCGTAATTCGGTTCCCTGCATCAATCAGCTCCTCGCCATAATGGCGTAGTTCAGCCAAATTCTCGGAGCTCATAGGTGGGTGTAGTGGAGGCTCCGTATCAAATTGGGGGAAAAGGTATTAGGGTTATTCAGGAGATTTTGAAACTGCCAGTCAGTGGTCCACCATTCCTCCAGCTCTCCTAGAGGTCGGGGGTTAACAAGGGGATCGGGAATAACCGGTTCCAGATTGACTGGAAGTTGGGCTTCAGCTGGGTAATTGAAAAGAGTCTCATCGGCATGTCCGATGAGGTCGCTATTTGCTAGTTGGCGGTCCAGCTCTTCCCAGGGTGGCATTTCTTGAGCTTGCCCTGAACTCTCCCCAATCTCTATTCCTTTGCCCTTATCTTTGAGATTCTCGGTCTTTATAACTTTTTGTGTTGCTGGCCTCTTCCTACGCACACGCCTCCAGCCTACAAGTCTTCTCCTTTTCTTTGGTTTAGGTTTTTCCTGAGGTTGGGCTAGGAATACCATTGGCTCTTCAGTGTCAGCCTGATAGTCAGTAAAGGTATTGGTGATATCCATTTCTGAACTATGGATAGAAAAGTTTTGGAGTGCTTCTGATAGTTCATTCATGCTGTTAACATACATGAAGAAACATACAAAATTCTAAGTTAAAATTTTGGTAGATTAAATTCTCACAGAATCACAAAATGGCAACCAGAAAAATTAAGTATTAATTACAAATATCTAATACAATTATTAAAACGAAATATTGCGATTTTTATATATATCTATTACAAATTACAACTGAAATTTGAAATATACTGATGGTTATGCATCCGTAAATTATTTTAGTCTAGCTAGGTTATAGGAGTATTATGCTCAACATGCGTTTATGTAAAGTTTATTCTGTCTCTTTCTTCTACTAGGTTGTTATCTAATGGATGAAGTTCTTTTAAAGTTTCTGGCTCGTAGGTGGCATAAGTGCTGGTACTGGTTTGGCGATTCAACTATAAGTTAACATTTATTGCTGTAGTGGCTAACATGTAGAGATGTTTCCATTGTTCGTCTAATTCATCTTCCCATGGTGGTTTATTACCTGTTTCCTGAGTCTCCTTATTAATTATCACTCCTTTTGTTTGTGACTTCCTTATTTTTTCTCGGCTTTTTCTAATAATCCAACTTCTTTTCTTAGGGGTAAATGGTTTCTCAGACTGTGCCTTACGAATAAATATTCCTTCCTGAGTATCTGCTGAGTATCCTGAGGAATTTGGTTGAAATGAGGTTCCCTTATCTTTTGATGAACTATCTAATTGACGATAGATGTCCGAAATTCTTTGCTTACCCATACTGTAACATAAAGCACATACTCACATAAATTATTTCCTAACACAGAATTTAAAACTTAAGTGTCAGCAGAACACTCGCTTGAATCAGTGGCATGGCTCTGATACCACATTTTTCTGTCACGGCCCCCGGCCCGGTTTGACCCAGTCCAGGAGTCGCGGGACAGAAACCCCGTGGTATTTGTTTAATTTGGCAGCGGAATAATTAACAGGATCGTTTAAAACTTGAAAATGCCCGATTATTTTATTTCATAATTTGGGACAAACCCCGTAATTTACAATAAAGGCATTTCACTGGGAAACCCCTATTTTACAAAAAAAAAACATGTTTCCTTATTTTTATTAAGCCACTTCTTCAAGCTGGTAGTGCTACACTGCACTTTTTCCTGGATTACAGCAGATCACCTGAAACATGTTTTAAAAAGGTTTTATCAGCAGGGAAATACTGGCGAGTCACTCAAGTTGCACAAAACGACACATTGTTATAATATACAGTATTAAGGGTGATTACATTGTTTCTATCTACCTATTACCCCAAATCGGTATTTGTCACTCGACTTGTTTCTGTGACTATGGTCAGATCACCCATTGGCTAACCCGTTGTCCAATGGTGACGGGAAATAAGTAATGTATACAAAACCCCACATACCGGCAGTAATTGAAGATTACAAAGACTTAATCCCTGTAATTATAACCTTGAAATAAATAGGGTTTTTGGAAAGCAATTTGATAAAAAGAGAATGACTCACATTGCAGATTTAAACGGGCAGAGTTTTAGCCTACTGATAAGCCTTGTAACCTAATTTAAACAACAATGCACACGAACTAGGTCAGTAACTAATACAGCATTTATGATAACTTACGAGATTAAAACCCTCACAACGAATGACAAAGTGCAGTACTTAAACATCCATCGAATTCACGACGAATGAAAAAGTATAGCCCTAATGTGGGCAGCACTTAAACATCCATCGGATTGGTTTCAATCGATCGGACATTGAATCGTAGCAGCGATCGAGTTAATACCCTGTATCGTAGCAGCGTTTCTTTATGTGAAAATGTGATTTTGAGCAGTAGAACTTCGTTTTTGATCAAAACTTTCGACACAGCTGAACTGCTCATGATCGGAACAATTTATAGCTGAAAAATGGGGTTTACGCGGCCCACGTAAACCCTTTCTTAAATTTACGCGGCCCGCGAGGGCCACCTAGTCGTAGACTAGGGCATCCGTGTCACACCTAGGTCTGCCACGTGGCTGCCACGTGGCCTTAGTGCTTATCCGGAGATTTGCTGAGTTGTCGCGGCCCGCGTAGACAACCCTTATGTCTTACGCGGCCCGCGTGAAGACCAAATTTCACATTTTGTTGATTTTTCATGCACATTAGGGTTTCAGGGGTCCGGTTTTTCACTTACGGGTCGTTTATGGACAATTTTGATGGTCCTTACATATACTTTATTACATCACGGATAATTTTTATACTCTTTTTTCTTTTTATTCCTTTTTCTTATATACTTTATTACATCACTTCTATTCCATACATTTTTCTAAAATTTTATTAAGAGTAAACTTCCGTTTTGCTCCCTGTGGTTTGGTCACTTTAACGGTTTTGCCCCAAACCTTTAAAAATAGCCAGTTTACTCCCTGATCTATGAATCCTTTCTCCATTTCACTCCCCGTCCCTAACTCTGTTTAAAATGTATGTTAAAGATAAGGGTATTATAGTAATTTAATTATATATAAGTAATTTATTAATATAAAGAGTAAATTATGTTTTTGGCCCCTGTGATTATATCACTTTTACTATATTAGCCCAAAATAAGAATTTTTAACATATGTGCCCCCATAGTCTCTATAACTAACTATTTTGACCCCTAAGTCTAACCAAACCTCAAACTCTGGTTAATTAATTCTCACATGACAGGCACTTGATGTCTAAAATGGTAATTTCCCCTCCCAAGATTATGTCAGGCCCTAATACTTTTTAGAACTTTGAAAAAAGAAAAAAAAGAAAAAAAAAACACATTCATACACTTTAATTTCAGAGTCAACCATCTTAATTGTGCAAATTAGGTTGTACAGTTATCTATCAGCCTGCTCGATCTACTCATATTCGGGTAACCGTTCACGTGGTTCAGCTTTTCCTTCCTCAATCATTTGAAATAAGGATGACCAAACTCACGATCAACAACCCATGAGTTGAATCTTTGTTAATGGGCAGCAACTTTCTTTACAATCATCAGCAATGAAAGGCGGGTTTTCTACCCCTGATGATTACATCTACTTCAAGTCTTAGGTTCCTCTACACAAGAAGATCCCTGTGAGTTCTTCTCATTATCAACTCTTTTGAGGCTAAAATCGTAATTTTAGTTTCCATTAAACACGGTAACTACTCTATATAAGAGGCCCCAAACTCCAAACAAAGTTAACTCAAGTACAATTGCGCAAAATTACAAGACTAACCATGACAGCTATGAAGAATAAAATCCACACCACCATTCTTCTGGTGGTTTACGCGGTGGCTGCTACCGTTAGTGTGGCGGCAGAGCTTCAACGATTCGAGCACTTGCCGACGAAAGCCGTTGGGTCTCTTTACATTTTGGTGATCGGTGACTGGGGAAGGAGAGGATTTTTGGGGTGTTCAAAAAACTCGTGGCTCGAAGCTCGCTCGAAACTCACTCGAAAAAAGCTCGAAGAAAGCTCGGCTCGAAATTGGCTCGGTTGTAAACGAGCCAGCTCGGCTCGGCTCGGTTTGTAAACGAGCCGAGCTCGAGCTTGGCCTGGCTCGGCTCGTGAGCTGGCTCGATAAGGTTTATATCCTTCATTTTTTTGTCCCACATCGCTTAGAAAACAAAAACTAAGGGAGTATCTCCCCTATAAAAGAATGTAAAGACAATGGAGAAAGTGAATTAACTATTTATACTTGCATATTTAGCCATATGGTTAAATTAAATGGCAATTATGACCCTTAGGCTATAAAGAAATTCATTTTTAAGGGCTTTTTAAGTAATAAATTTTGCGGTTCTTTGTTAGTTCTAGCTAGATCGAGCCGAGCCGAGCTAGCTCGAATTCTAATCGAGCCGAGCTCGAGCCTCAAATCTCATCTCGATTTGAAATTCGAGCTCGAGCCGAGACAGCTCGAATTGAGTTCGAGCCGAGCTCGAGCTGGGTCTAGCTCGGCTCGACTCGTTTACAGCCCTAAGGATTATACAACCAATCCAATGTTGCTTTTCAGGTGACTAGGTCTCTTGAATGTGTTTTTTTTTCTCCTTTGTTGGTGCACCTAATGTCTGTTAACTTCGTCTTAATCGAGTCTTATGTCTAGATGGGATAAACGAGCACACAACAGGGTTAGAATTTAGGGTTTTATGTGTTTAAGTGGGTGATTCCGCTTGAAGGTGACTCATACTAGTTCAAGCGAAATCATTACATGTAATTTAGCTTGAACAGGGATGTGACATCCTCAAGCGAAATCTCCAAGTCTATATATAGGTGTGTGTTGCGTCATTTCAAACGGAATCTGGTCATTATCTCTGAGTTGAGGTGCTGTCCGTTTGTCATTTGAACGTGTAAAAAGCTCAGTGTTGATCTATAAAAGGATAATTAGAAAGGAACAAGCTGTGTTGACATCTTTTACATTGATTTCGCCTTTGTACTTGATGATGAACTACTCATACTGACTTTTTAGGGTCACCGAACGATCCAACATCCTTTTTCAAAGTTATAAAAAGTATTAGGGTTGACATAATTTTGGGAGGGGAAATTACCATTTTAAACATCATGTGCCTGTCATGTGAGAATTAATTAACCAGAGTTTGGGGTTTGGTTAGACTTAGGGGCCAAAATAGTTAGTTATAGAGACCATGGGGGCATATATGTTAAAAATTCTTATTTTAGGCTAATATAGTAAAAGTGATGTAAACATAGTGACCAAAAACATAATTTACTCTAATATAAAATATCAAATATATCTTTATCTCTGCTGTAACAACAACCACAATCACCATCCACCCTTACCAAGTTACCAATTACCAATCTCTTGCTCTCTCTAATATACATACATATATTAGTTCCAACTATCACCATCCCTGATTTTCTCCATCTTCTAATCGGACACCACCACCATCCTGCCGCCGCCACTTGCCATCATCACCAGTCCACCACCATCCTCCATCATTGAACTTCCCAACCCATCTCTCATCCCCCTCTCTCTCCCTTCACCACCACCACCACCACCACCATCACCATCACCACCCATCAACCACCTCTGTCGCCATCACCACCCCACCACTAAACTTAATGTTAAACCCTTATCATCTACCAAAACTAACTCTAGAATCAAACCCCAACTTTTATAATTAAAATCCCCAAATACATTAAATACACGTATAATGTAATTCATCGTTTAAAAATCCCAAGAACTTGCAGCAAAGATCCCTTTAACGAGTACCAGAACCCAACCTACCAGCACCACCAGATGATGCAGCAGATAGCGACAGCCGCTTGGCCGGCCCCACGATTGATTTCTTTTCTACAGTCCCTTTCTTTCCAAATCCTAATGGGCTTAGGCTCGGGCTACGACCCGGGCTCTGACTCTGGCTCGGGGTTGGAACCATGGACTTGGTTTTAGTCGACCTTGGTGAGTTTCCGGCGGTGGTCTTGGCTGGTGTTCGATTAGATGACGGTGGCATTAGGGTTCCGGTTTTTAGGGTTCCGCCGTGACGATTCAGATCAACTTGGGCTTTTGATTTCAGATTGTGGGTTGCAGAGGACGACGACCATGGTGGTTGGCTGGCGGAAGTGTCGAATTTAGTCATGAGAAGGTGGTGGTGAGGTGGTGGCGATTGGTGGTGATGGCGGTGGTTGTTGGGGATGAAGAGAGAGAGGGTATATAGAGAGAGAGAAGATAGGTGGTTGTTCTGATTTCAAGGTGGTGGTTGATGGTGGTGGGCGGTCGCCGGCGGTGATGATGGGGCTTGATGGTGGCTGGGTAGGGTTGAGACTTGAGAGAGAAGAGAGTGCAGAGAGGGCAGAAGAGAATGAAGAGATGATGGGTTTGTTATATTTTATTATTATATATAATATAATCTTTTATTTGTAGTTTACTAAAATACCCTTAGTTTTATATTTGAAGTTACCAAAATACCCTTTCAGTTAACAAATAATTTGGATAGAGTTAGAGACGGGGAGTGAAATCATGAAAGGCTTCATAGATCAGGGAGTAAACTGGCTATTTTTAAAGGTTTGGGGTAAAACCGTTAAAGTGACCAAACCACAGGGAGCAAAACGGAAGTTTACTCTTTTATTAACTAACTAAAATTAAAAATTTATCATATAAGGGAATAAGAAAATAAGAAAACTTAAATATCTAAGAAACTTTAATAAAAAAACACTTGTTAACAAAATTTTTCTATTTTATTTTTCATTCTTCTTTATTAGAGTTAAATGCCCGGAAGTCTCTGTGGTTTGGTCTTTTTTTCACCTTTAGTCCATAACTTTCTAAAATTACAGCTATAGTCCTCAATTTTTCAATTTTCGTTCCCGGATAGTCCCTAGCATGGATGAATGTTAGTTTTTGTTGTTATGAGGGTGTGATTGCCCTTACTATCAATAAAAATAATTAAAACTCTCAACCAATTATAAGATTAAAAAAATAGTGGGCCCACCTTATCCCCACACCCACACCCTCACCCTCACCCTCACCCTCTTTTCCCTTTCTCTCTCTCACCACTTACAAGTTACAACCACCGCCACCACCAATATCACACCCAATCCTAACACCACCACTACCTAAACTCAACACATTATCAATCAAGAAATCATTTTTACCTCTGGATTTCACAAATCTTGAAACCTCATTCCCATTACTTAAATCGAAACAACCAGCACAATCTTTATTCAACTTCTTGCTATCCAAACACGCAAGATTCTTGCACCCAATGTATAGAGGTGCCGCCCCGTCCCCCGTAGCTACCATTCCTTGCATACCGGAGATTGCCGCCAGTAAATCTGATTCGACTAGCGGGTTTGAGCGGTTGATTGACGGCCCTAAACAAGTTACATTGAAGTCCGTTTGGAGTTTGTAGAAATTAAGAACCTGCCAGAGAGTAACAAGGGAAAAGTTAACGTCTTGTTCAGCAAGGCAAGGCACAACCTGACGAAATATTCAACGTGAAAAGGAAACTCACCATCCAATCTGAGACAGGCCAGAGACAGGTTGCAATATTCCAGTGTCAACCTAGCGGATATTTGTTATTTGAACTTGTGTCTCAATCAACAAAGGCCAAAACCATCGGTACTTATTGCTCACCCCTGTCCTTTTGGCGGGGTGAGATGGTAGTGATGGTGGTGGTGGAAGGTGGAGGAGATAAAGATTGAAGAAGAAGATGCGGGTGGGGTGGGTGGTGGGTCCCACATCATTTTTAAGTATTATTTATATTTCTTTTAACTTTTTAACTATTAATTTAACAAGTAAGGGTATTTAGGTCATTTCACACCCAATTAACACAAAAAACTAACCCCCATCCATGTTAGTGACTATCCGGGAACAAAAATTGAAAAGTTGAGGACTATAGCTGTAATTTTAGAAAGTTAGAGACTAAAGGTGAAAAAAGGTCAAACCACAGGGACGATCCGGGCATTTAACTCTTTTTATTATGTTATTGATCTTTATAAAATCAAAAGAAACAAAAAAGAAGAACCTAAATGTAGTTAGAGATATACATATTTATTACAATACAACTTTTCATTATAAAAAGAGAAAAATGCCCGGATAGTCCCTGTGGTTTCGCATTTTTTCACCTATAGTCCCTAACTTTCTAAAACTACCTGAATAGTCCCCAAGTTTTTATTTTTTGTTCCCGGATAGTCCCTGGGTCTAACTTCAGTTACTTTTCTCTGTTAAAATGATGTGAAATGACAAAAATACCCTTTCCTTAAAAGGCCAAACCATAGGGACTATCCGGACATCTTCTTCATTTTTAAAGAAAAACCCCACCACTCATCTTCTTCACCTCTCTCTCTTCTCTCTCTCTCTCTCATTCTCCTCTCCCTCATATCTCTCTCTCTTCACCCATTACCACCACTTTCCACCACCACCTCCATCTTCCACCACCCATTACCAAATTATAAACGAGATGAACCCTAATCTGACAAACTGCAAAATTTAGACGATCAAGCCCCTGTAATGCCCAATTGATAGAGGGCTTTTGATCTTCAGTTAAAACAGATCGAGAGACACAAAGGAATCACTTACAATGATGACGAAATGATGAAGACCGAGACGATCGGAGTTACGAGGTGTTCGACGATCCCATTCCGGCCATCACAGGAAGACCCGAGCGAAATTTTGAGACGTAAAGGGTCTGCGGAGTAATCCGAGGTCTCAATTTATACTGATCATGCGGTTACAGTTCGAGTTGTTCTTGTGTTTGAAGGTCGGGTTTAGACCAGATGTTTGATTGGTTTAGACCAGATGTTTGCAGTCAAAGCAAGAGTCGAATTTTAATTATTTTTGAGTGTTTTATTATTGTTCCACTGGTTCTTGATATTTGATTGGTTTAGACCAAATGTTTGCAGCAAGAGATCGGATTTTAATTTTTTTTTGGGTGTTTTATGTGTGAACTTGTATGTTGTTTGTTCTAGTTTTTGGGGATATCTGCTTATTCATATCGGATATCGATTTTTAAGAAAAATACTCGTTGTAAAATTTAAATTAGTTATGTTGCAATGGCCATTGGGTGATTTTGGGATGAAGTCTGATGGGTTGAACTCTTTAACCCGTGGGTGTTGGTGGTGGGAGGTGGAGGTGGTGGTAATGGGTGAAGAGAGAGAGAGAGAGAGAGAGAGAGAGAGAGAGATATGAGGGAGAGGAGAATGAGATAGATAGATATAGAGAGAGAGAATAGAGAGAGAGAGGTAAAGAAGATTATATAGAGAGAGAGGTGAAGAAGATGAGTGGTGGGGTTTTTCTCAGAAAATGAAGAAGATGCCCGGATAGTCCCTATGGTTTGGCCTTTTAAGGAAAGGGTATTTTTGTCATTTCACCTCATTTTAACACCCACTTAACAGAGAAAAGTAACTGAAGTTAGACTCAGGGACTATCCGGGAACAAAAAATGAAAACTTGGGGACTATTCAGGTAGTTTTAGAAAGTTAGGGACTATAGGTGAAAAAATGCGAAACCACAAGGACTATCCGGGCATTTTTCTCTTATAAAAATGACCACATATTCCTAATTTTCAAACTCATATTCCTAATTTACAAAATTATGTTATTTAAGGGGTAAGATCAAATAAAAAGTTAATTTTGCCTAAGTAGGATGAGAAGTAATCTTAACCATTCACTTTTCAAATCAATGATTAAGATAAAATGGTATGAGAAAGGAGGAGTACAAAGGTATCTTGGGAAAATCCTATTTATGGACTTTCTCTCTCCACATGCAAGGCACAGCATATTTCACCCTCATTTTTTAAGCGTTCATAATTTTTTTATACGACATTATTTTTTCATAAAAAATTCACCGTAAAATCGAGCGTTTTTTTATCTTTAATTTGAGTACCATATTGCTATATAAAATATGAAGAATAAAAAAACTCACTTAAATGTGTTGTATTTTTATGTTGTATAACATTTTTTTTGATGAATTTTTTTGTCTTAAATTTTTTTTCCTCAAATTTTTGTGTTGAATTTTTTTGTACTACATTTTTTTGCTGAATTTTTTCGTGCTATATTTTTTTTGTACTAGATTTTTTTGTGCTATATTTTTTTGTACTACATTTTTTGTGCTATATTTTTTGTACTAGATTTTTTGTGCTAGATTTTTTTACTAGTTTTTTTGTGCTAGATTTTTTTGTACTATATTTTTTTGTTGTATTTTTTAAAAAACAAAAGGGGTGCCACGTGTCATTTTCACTCCTATTTATAAGGACCAAAATGCCATTCATTCCTACTTATTAGGAGTGCCACATGTCATCATCATAATCCTTCTTAGGCTACTTATGCAAAATCCACTTTTTAGTGGATCCTTCCCCTGTTATTTAAACCATCCCAAGTGTTAAAAGGTAACACATAACCCGCATTAGCTTATCCATAAGTAAACGACTCATCACACCTGAAGGGGTATGGTCTCAGATCTCGCGTCAGCACGACCGCGAGTGACCATTACCCTTATCAAAAAACCCCACCAGCAAGAACTTATCTGTGTCCGCGCGGGCACGCGCGAACACAGCGGTTGAAACCAATCTGTCCATTGATGAGAAGACTTACCTTAAGTACGAGAACGAATGTTACACATAGCGATGCGGCCTAGCACCGCATCCTATGAACATTTTCGTCACGACAAGGGATCTGGGCAACAGTAACAGTCACCAAGCGGCGATGCGGCACGGCACCGCATCCATCTTGGCCAGAACAAGAACGCGGGAACATCAGTTACCGCAAGCAGCGATGCGGCCCGGCACCGCATCCTGCCCACAAGGCAAGTGGGTCTAACACCACAGTGCAAGTGGCACTGAGAATAGTCAGTTGTCAGCCCACATGTATGCAACAGCCTGACACCACAGTAAGACGTGGCATCACCACCGTAATCGACAGGCCTGACACACCTACAGAGGCTGTGCGATGTCAGGCTAGCTACTGAACTACCCTCCTTCACTCCTCGGCTATAAATACCCATCCCAAACCAGGTTTGAGGTATCTCTTCTCAACTCTCACTACTACTACTATCACACTTTGCTTCCCAAGCAAATTACTGATTCTCACGCTGGAGAGTGGTAACAAAGAGCACCCCCCACCCCATCCTCCTTGTTACGAGTCACGGCTTGTTTCCTTGTGAAGGAAACCAACCAGCGGACGATCCAGCCAGCGATCCTCGGAAAGAAGGGATTAACCCTACTTGACGAAACCAGTGAGTTAACCCTACCCGGTTAACCATTGTTTCATCAACACCTATGGGAACAAATCACTAGACAAAGTCGACATGCTATTAAGACTCAAATAAAAGAATGTCAATCGAACAAAGATTACAAACGCCAACTAAATACAACATTTAAACAACACACAATACTTGCTTAACGGAAACGGGCTCTTTTGTAAACAAAAAACTATATATAAAAAAAGTCTGAAAGAACGTAGATATTTAAAATCAAAACATTTTGTGTATGACGAGGTTACGCGTTGTATTATGTGGAAGGAACAGGTTGTGTCGTCGCATCATTGACCGTGTTGGAGTTGATACACGAACGAGCCACGTCTAGCATGAGTTCCACCTCTTTCTTATACTGCATTATAAATACAGTTAGTTAGATCAACTCTATTCTAGTAGATGATGGATAGCTAAATGTATGTACATAAGAGTCGGGTCATACCTCACTGATGGCACCCGACTTTATTTTAGATTGCATTACACACCATTTCTTGAAATGCACGCCTGTAAAAATTTCATACACAGCCAACAAAGGGTATATACTTGTTACAATTAGTCAGTGGTGGCGATTTTAATCCATTTACTTCTGAACGAGTCAGGAAAATTTTCAGAAAATAGATATAAAAACAAATCAAATGAATGGAGCTTGGAGCCGATCAAAAGTTGCCCAAAGTGTATTTATATTTTTTATCTAAATAAATAAAGATTATTAGTGAAATACAGAAATTATTTAGTTATTTGTAATCATATCTGACATTCATTGTTTGTGAAAAGCTATTTTTGTGGACAAATCGTGTCATGGGTCAATCCATTCCAAGCTCTTTTGACCCGTATATCCCTTTTGACCCATTGTCTGACCCAGCCATTTAGTGGGTCCCATTTGCCTGATGTGAGGACGGGGTCACTAAATGGACCATAAGGGATTATCCTGTATAATTAGTATATAGAATGGCACTTACCGACTTTAACATCAATAGTGCATGAAGATTCAGATGTAGTCACAACAACCCATCTACAGTGCACCTAAAGCAACACAAATAGTGAACTACGGTTTAGTAGACGAAAAAGAAAAAAAAATATGAGTGTTGATTTTAAATGTTACCACAAATTATAATTTTTTCATCCAAAACTTGTTTATTATATTAACAAGGAGACAAATACATCGCTGTGCAATTAAAATACAAATTAGGCTAGAACATTGCTATTCAAAGAGTTAACAAGATTATTATGTAGCCAAAATCAGTGTGAGATCTTACCTATAATAGACAAATTACGATTGTGCCACTATATGCTACACAGAAGTGACATACCTATATACTACCATAATGTACGTCTTTATACACACACACACACGAGACTGCTAAATACTACAAACTAAAAAGCATTAAATGACAGATGACGCTGAGAGATACCTCAAAGTATGATCCAAATGGAACATCATGCGCCTGTTGTACGGTCTCAAATACCTATAAAGGAAAATAACAATAAGGTGCTAATGAAGAATAAAGTCAAACCAGAAATCAGTCCAAAAGTGAAATAAACCCACATATAATGAAAAAATAATTCTGAACATATATATATATATATATATAGAGAGAGAGAGAGAGAGAGTTTAAAATACAAGACCGCCCTAACGTGTGATGCGTACGCAGGCATCTCAACCATACATCTGATCTAATCTAGGCCTTCAATTGAACGCGGTGGCACAATAGTAATTAACTTTGCATAATTACGCACGTTATAATACATAATTACGCACGTTATTTGCATAATTACGCTTGGGTTGGGTTAAATCCTAATTACGCACGTTATTTGCATAATTACGCATAGGTTGGGTAACCCTGATTACGCGCGTTAAATTGGTGGTCGCGTACTGTCGCACGTTAAGAGCCTTTTGTACGTTGACCGGACCCTATATAAATATATAATATATAGTTACTCACCAGAGTTTTTTTGTCAGCGGACAGCAGAGAATGCTGCCACTCTGTCATAGCTGTGTCAGGAGGACACATAGGACTATTACAAAGGCATCTAAACGTAATTTCTCTCACTTGACCATCGTATTCATCAGCCGAATGCCACTGACCTATCTACATGATCAAAAACGTAAATTACAAAAACTTAAAAAACTAAAATACGACGGTTACGAAGTATAATGCTTACATTAAGATTGGTATCCTTCCGGGATGTACGGTAATCGTTTGTGAAATTTGAACCATCATTCAACAGCAAGTCAAAAAATTGTTCAGCAGTACTTGAAAAAACATCCTGAGTAAATGTTAAAAAATTTCAATGAATATGATTAAAATAGGAGTTTAACAGTGAGAGTAATGAGTAGTTCTGTACATTGTATATGCCAGTGAGAACATCCTCTTGAACAAACGGTTCTTGTTTTTTGGGCACGTTTTCTTCTAAAACCTTCACGGGCTTTTTGTGAATTAGAGAGCTACTGCTTGCGCGTAATTCTGAGTGTTGTTGATCCTATATACATTGTAAATGCATGTCAATCAAATTATATCATCACCCATCCCTATGGCTACAAATGAACCGAATGTTCAGTGAACAGTTCATAAACCGTTCGGCGAGAAGTTCGTTCGTTTAATAAATGAACGAACATGAATAAGAAATTTCATTCGTTTAGTTAAATGAATGAACATGTACAGAGGTCGCGTTCATTCATTTATGTTCGTGAACGTTCGGTAACGTGTTCGTTTATGTTCGTTTGTGTTCGATAGTTCGTTAGAGTTTTTAATTTTTATATTTTATTCAACTACTTTAAAATTTTTGACAAATAAAATATTTAATAAGTATTAGTGTATTGTATAATATATTATGTTCATGAACGCTTGTTTGTGTTCGTTTGTTATCATTTGTGTTCATGAACATTAGTTTGTGTTCGTTTGTGTTCATGAACATTAGTTCGTGTTCGTTTGTGTTCATGAACGTTCGTTACCTAAACAAACATGAACACATTCATTTCTTTAATGAACGAACACGAACAGAAAATCTTATTCGGTAAGTGTTCATAAACATATATATTTTATTAACAAACGAACACAAACAAGGTCTTCTTCGTGTTCGTTCGGTTCATTTGCAGCCCTTGTCATCCCTAAATGGTCATTATTTAGTGTGGGTCGGATTGACACCATAATAACTTTATAGAAAAGTTGTTATAATAACCAATAATCTGGGTTTTTTAATAAAGCAATTGAAGGTTGTATTCACTAAAAAGGAAACCGTGACTTTTGACTAGTTTGAACCGTTTCCTTTTAAGCTAAACTTTTGATTTGGCCCATTTGACGCGATACAGATATAACTGAACCCAAATCGGCCAGTTTCTAAGCATATGGGTCGAAACTGCCGCTTCTACAAAATGAGCCAAAATAATACAACTAATCAGAGGATTAACAAGATATACCTTCTTCTCAGCTTCAATCATTGAATGGTAGTTCTTAGCAGCACGTTGTATAGTTCTTATTGCATGATTTCTGTTCCAAAATGAAGCAAACATGTATCTAACCCTACCTGTAATTAAAATAATTCGGTAAACAATGAGTCAATAACGAATTTTATACATTATATATACATGTATATATGTGTATATATAGCTATTGAAACTGACCATCTTGACTGCGTAAAGGAGGAGCACCATGTCCACCAGCACCCAGTCGAAGAACTATTGTTACAGCAGGATTAATGACCGCATGTTGGCTCCTTCGTATCTGAAAAGAAAAGGCATTGTTGTTGCAAGTTTTAATATATTATTAAATAATAAAATGAAACCCCACGAAAGACTACCAACCTCATCTATATCACCAAAAGGAATTATCACCTGCAAAATGGAGAGAAGATACACGCCAATGTAATCAATGCTTAAACAGAGCTAAGCTAACATAGATTAGCAATACTAACCTTCATTTGTTTGGAGAAGACATTAGAGTGGAAGCATATATGCCAAGCTGAAACATACATACGACCGTGATACAAGAATGATCTCTCCATTGCACATGAATAGCTGTGTTCAACAATCTGCAAACATATAGTTGCACTGTCAGAGTAACTTATGGAGGCAATTGGAGCTGCATCTTTATGTTTTTACCAGATGTAACAATTTCGACCCATCTACGTATGAATGGGTCGATAAGGATTATGTTTCATGTTTAAATTGATCAAACAAGTAAAATCCAGATATTTAGCTAAAAAGGAAGCAGGCCAAATACATCATAAGTCATCCGAAGTGTATTTTTAGAAGCATACAACCTTGTCATTAATATATATACTATATATATGCTATTTTGTCACATCAACCGACTTTAGCACCTCAACTTTAATAATGATATGTTTAGTCCCTCAACTTTGGTAATGACATGTTTAGCCCCTTAACTAAAACAACTTAGCCCATCAACTTTAATAATAAACAACTTTAGCCCCCCAACTTTAATAATGACATGTTTAGCCCCTTAACTGCATCAAACAACTTTAGCCCATCAACTTTAATAATGACATGTTTAACCCCTTAACTACATCAAACAACTTTAGCTCCTCAACTTTAATAATGACATGTTTAGCCCCTCAACTTTAACAATAAACAACTTTAGCTCCCCAACTTTAACAATGTCATGTTTAGTCCCTCAACTTTAACAAAAAACAACTTTAGCCCCTCAACTTTAATAATGACATGTTTAGCCCCTCAACTTTAATAATGACATGTTTAGCCCCTCAACTTTAATAATAAACAACTTCCGCCCCTCAACTTTAATAATGGCATGTTTAGCCCTTTGACTAAAACATCAAACAACTTTAATTCTTGTTATTTGCTTATTTTTACCTACATTTCGAACCCGATGCAAAGCGAGGGTGGTAACCCACTAATTACATATAAAATTAGATTATTATTGATATAAATTTTTTTAGTAATCTTATTTTAATACAATATACGTTTAAAATTTGGGCAAAAAAATGGTTGACCAAAAATTACCAGTTTAAAGTTTTGACCCGCACATTTGCCACCTCTAGGTCTTACATTAGCATCCAATGTACTGCATATGAAGAAAATAGAAGAAACTATAGCAGTTAACAGTTACAAAAAAATTACCTCATCCGGTAGAAGATTAAATATCATCTGCAAAGGCCCGGGCTTCTGATGTACCACTATTGGCCCTTGTTTATGTGTTGAGATCCGTCTTCTAGCATTAGCACCAGCGTAGCCCTTTAAACCCCTATAAATGGTAACAACTAACGAGTGATCTTCATTGAACACTAACGTTACATACAGTAACAACTCTTTATGCAACAAAGAATTGTCCGTATGACATGAAACACAAGAAAACGCTACCTGGAAGTGTTCGTGGCGAGATTAGTTGTTCTAATTTGGAGACAAACCTGAAAGAAATAGCAGTGTGTTAAACAACTTTAATCAATCTGTTTAACGCACGACTAATGTTAAAATTAAGATTAAGATTAACCTGCCCTGGAGAACTACTCAAGGGATACCATAGTGCACCGGTTTGACCTTCTCTTTCAACGGGAATTGTCACCGAGCCAAGAACGGCGCTTTTCCAAATTATATCCCAATCATATATCGACACATTAATCTGTCCAATAAAGAATAGTCATAACTATGAAAACCTAACTAAAGAAAACCGCATGCTTTAAGTATCCTTAATTATTAAAGGGTTTACATCCAAAATATCGAAAACAATGATTTAATTGCTGGATCTATTTTTATTTGTCTATATCCAAAATGGTCAATATGTACCTTTACAGGCAGTTCATCAACAGAAAAATCGAATTCCTCTCCCCACATTGGATTTCTTGAACCAGGAACCATTGAGCTGCAGAATAAACATAAATAAATAAAACCATATTATCTGACATAAGCAACCCATAGGATTATAACATCTAGTTGCAGCTTAATGAAAATTTACTAAATCTTCAAGTAATTTGAACATAACACAGAACCACAAAAACAATTTATACTATCTATTACCTAAACCGCTTTTCTGAACCACAAGTGATGATCGCATAAGGATCTGACATTCCATTCAGATTAGCACCAATAAGATTCTTCGCTGCTAACAGTTCCACCTACAAAGTATAAATACCATGCCACTACTCAGAAATAAAATAAAATAAGAAACCATCTAGCTTTATTGAAACTATGCACTGGAGGAGCCTTCTCAACACAGTAATATGCCCAAATTTAAACCGCAAAGTATAAAAAAGCAACTCAGATTGGTGAATTCGTTATTTGATTCGAACAACCATGTTTGAATAAAGATGAAAATACGCCACTGTTTAGGACAGAATAGTTATGTACAAAACCGTAAAAGATATAACAAAAGTTTTAATTCTGTTTAGTCATAAAATTTGGGTTTATGGCACACATCAATGCAATATCAATATACAATAAAATGATAAACTTATCATTTGAAAGAAAAGACAGATAACACACTAACTCTAGAACAAATACAAGACCAGGTCATTTGGAAATACCTTTATAATATACGCAGAGCCACCATGAGGATCACCCTTCAATTGATCCATCTACAAAATTATTGCAGAGATTCAAGTTATATTCATATGTAATCCATCATTGCTTCCTTAACAATCAAAACAATTCATTTCAAATCTAAAAGATGAAAGGTAACAAAATGAACACCGAAAAGTCAACCGTTGACTTCTCTTAGAGATCAGATTGAACCCATTAAAACCCAAACTTAAGTCCATATTCTCTCTGCCCCAGTAAAGAGAGATATATCAACCTATCAGTTGCTAATTTCTACTTTGTTTACGAATTTTGACAAAAATAAGGGTCCTCCTATACAAACACCACCCAGAATAGTGTATACCAACTTGCTTGTCACGTCATACAAGGCGTAAAATGTCATACACCGTATGATGTCAAATCAAGCCTGCACACCAGAGCCTGTCACATCATACAGACAGTATGATAGGGCAAAAAATGGTCATCCGAGCATTTTGCCATTTGTCACATCAATCATTTCTTTGTTAGTCAAACATCATACATGCCCTATGATTTGGCCCCATCATAGTTGTCCATAGCGGCTATAGCACAGCGTATACGTCATATGTCGCTCTTTTTCTATTTTTTTCATATTTTATTCTCCTCTCCACTGCTCAATACCTCAGGTTTGTTCTTATGACATGTATTTTCTGTATTTTCCTCATCTCCATTGCTCGATAACAAGTATTTTTCTGTTTTTTTTCTACTTTATCGCTAAACATGATATAATGGGCGCTATTTCGTTGCTATCGCTACGTAACATCTAGTGACATAGATAGCTTGCCGCTATTGACCGCTATTCGCTATTGACAACTATAGTCCCCATATGACAATTTTCGCCCTATCATACAATTCCAACAATCACAAACAAACTGCACAAATCACAATCACAATTAACCCAATCAACACAAATTAGGGCACCAACCGAAACCAATCACATTTTTTAAATTTTTTCTAAACTAACATCACAGTATAATAAACTACCACAACCAGAATCACTATCATAACAACAACAATATCATATTATCATTCGAAAACCACCACAAACATACCTTCTCTCTCTCATCAACACCATCACCTACACCACTAGCCGAACTATCAAACACCGATCGATCACCGGAACCACCACTGTCACCGTCGTACGTGAAGAACCAGTACGCCGCAATGACGAAACACGAAGCGGCGATGCTCACTTCCACCTCCCACCATGACGGCACTAAGAAATCGATGCTCGTTTCGGTGATCATTTGAGATCATAAATTGTGTGTGTGTTTAGGGTATATTTGTGGTGAAAATTGAAGAGATTATGGAGAGATTAGTGGTGAATGATCTGACATTATTATTGTTATTGAATTGAAACGGAAAGATCAAGGGGAAGAGGAGTAGTTATTATTAGGATGCAAAAGTTTGAAATGAAGACAGTTGCATTTTGGGGGTTTTGATTCGTTCTTTTGGAATGTTGTGTTGCGAAAAAAATAACTGAATAAAAGAGGGGTTAGTTAGTGGGTTAAAAGACGTGTGATTATGTGGTGTGTATTGGTGGACGGGGCACCGGTACCCCTATTCATCACGCGGTAACGTCATTACTGGTGATGTTACGGGTAATGCTTGTAAGACCATCGGGTGTGTGGGGTCCTCCCCTCCCCGTCCCGGGTCATCGGCCCCGTCGCACACCGCCCCCTAGAGGGTCGTCGCGTCCCTCCCGACTTCTCCAAGACGTCTCCGATAAGGCAAAGTGGTGGGACCCCTCTTCCTTGTTCTCTCTCTCTCATTGCATGCTTTAATTTTGATTGACTGCTTTAATTTTGGTAAGCCTCTCTTGGGTAGTCATAGCTTCCCCTCCACACCCTTGGGTAGCCCCTAAGGGGATGGTTCTCCACCTATGGTGAGGTGACGCCTACGTGGTGGGTGGTCTTTTTGGAGACTAACCTTACCATACCCTATGGTCTAAAGGGCTGTTTGGTAGCCTCTGAATGGTTATTAAGAGGCTACCTCTTAATGGAATCATTAAGAATTTTACCAATGAGAAGGTAGAAGAATGTGACATGTGATGATTTACCATTCAAAGGTTACCTCTTAACCATAGGTTACCTCTTATTCATTTAGAGGTTTTAAACCATTAAGAGGTAGCATCTGAATGGTTATTAAGAGGCTACCAAACAACCCCTAAGTTTAGGATTCGGTATGAGTCACTAAATAATGGAGGTGAGGATAGCGCAGGTTTTTTTTATATAATTTTATATGAAAATGTTAATACGATAGTGGTTACTTGAAAACTTGATTCATGTATAAGAATTTAAAGAAAATAGAATTTTTGTGTCGTGAAAGGCGTGACGATGAACACGACATCCATCTGCTTGTCATCTGTTCTAGTATTAACTTATTGTTATCATAACGTATAATGTATTATCTTCCGCTAGATTAACTTATTGTTATCATAACGTATAATGTATTATCTTTCAGTTTTTCATTAATTTTTATTTGTTCAAAACCTAAAATGTAACTTTATCAAATATATATTTTATTATAGATCAATAAAGATGGATGATGATTGAGAAATTTTACATATATTAGAAGATGTAATATGGATTGTGTGCATTTCCTTTTTTTTTTAACGATTGACTCACATACTCATATTCAAGCACTAAACCTACCTGCTTAGGCTGTGGGGAGTGGGGGCGTTTATGGGGCAGGGGATGCCAGGCAACGCTGGCTAACCCACACCGTGCCAACGTTGGTCACGGCGTTGCCCCGCTAGCGTGGCTTTGAAGCCTGGCGTGGGGCGGGGGGGGGGGGGGACTGACTTGGCTGGCTAGTATTGGCTGGTGGCATATGACCATTGGGCTAGCCATTTGGCATAGCCGTTTTACAACGGCTATTTGAAAAAAAATCTTTTATTTACAATCTATATATATCAAACAATACTTACCATTTTTAATGATCTAATAAATGGTGTTGGACTAAAAGGAACATTTATTGTAAATGACGTTGAATACAAGTATGGGCACTATCTTGTTGATAGAATTTACCCTGAGTGGGCTGTTTTTGTGAAATCATTTTCAAGTGAGGGAACCCTAGATCCTAAAAAGAATAAAGTTTAAAAAAATTCAGATGGCGGCACGCAAAGACGTCGAGCGAGCATTTGGTGTTTTTCAAAAAAAGGTGACGCAATTTGAGCATGCCTTGTAGATTGTATGAAAAACATCAAATAAGAAACGTGATGCAAGCGTGCATCATTCTACGCAACATGATTTTAGAGTATGAAGGGCGTGCATTAGTTGAATATTATGGCGAGGAGACCGAATCAAATAACGAAGAGAGAACGCAAAACCAAAATCTAATCGAGTCAAGACAAATAAATTCAAACATTCGAGCTGATTTGGTAGAACATGTTTCAACACTTCCTATATTCAACTTCATTGAAGATGAAGATGATTGATTGTTTTTTTTTTGTAATGTATTATTTTATTGTAGTTATTTAAAATTACTTTATTAAATTTTGTGATTAATATAAAAAAAACAAAAAATAAAATAAATTCTATCCACATGGCACCCTCACGTCGCTAACCCCCGCCCCTTCCACACCCCACTTTTTTAGGTGTGGACTGGTGGAGCCCATAAGTGACACGTGTCGAGCAAAGCCCCAACCCAAACCCCCACACCCCACAACCTTATAAATCTACATCTATGTTCATGATATAGAGCTCTCAATCACTTGTGAAGGAACATCATTTATACTTGATGTTGCTAGGCTACAAATTGATGTAACTTCGTTGTTAAGTAAAAGAAAGTTAAATGCTAAGGTGTAATAAATGAAGTATAAATGATTGATGAGCCTAAATGATAAAGTGGAAAGGTTAGGTTTACCCACACAAAGATGAACCATACATGTGTTGTTAAGTGACAGGTGAGAAAGAAAGCAAATAAATGAGGTGTGCAAAATACAAAACAAACAACAACCACATATAGGCTTATTAGAAATGGATAACTAATCAATCTCTAAGCCAATAGCATAAGCTAGTTGTTATGTTAAGCAAAATACAAAACAAACAACAACCACATCTTCTAATAATCCTTGAAGGGTTTTTACCATGATTTTGTGTGGATTTGCTACATGCGAGAATTATTTACTCCAAAACCATAATATAATGACACAAGATGTAAAATTTGGGTTATATTGCTGATTTTGTAAATGAGCGAACAACCTTCTAGTTTCTAAGTAAACACTTAATCATATAAATGTAGATTACATAATTGTGAGTATTTTCAACATATACATTTAGAAGTGGATGACGTCATCGGGCAATAGTTTTGATAAGTGATTTGCCATTTTTGGCGGCAAGTTTTGACTTTTGTTTTTTTTTCTTTTTTCATATAATAGTGATTTATATGTGATGCCAAATTACAATTTTATCCCAGGTGTAAAATTACGATTTCGCCCTCGATTCAAAATAAAATTTTGCTTTTGTCCTTTGCTTAGATTTATGATTTTTCCCTCAGTGAAAAAATACAATTTTGCCCCCAGTTCAAAATACAAATATGGTTATGCCCTCAGCTAGAGTCCTGCCAAATTACGATTTGGTTCCCAGTTTAAAATTACGATTTTGCCCCCAGCTAAAAATTACGATTTTGTCCGCAACTAAAGTATTACGATTTTGCCCCCATTTCAAAATAAAAAAATGGTTTTGCCCTCAGTTCAAAATATTATTTTACCTCCATTTTAAAATTACGATTTTACCTCCGCTAAAAATTGCAATCTTGCCATCGTTTTTTTTTCTTTGGCAAAACCATGGTAGTGTTTTATTTTACTTTGTTCACTTAATTTTGTTTTATTCATGCCAAACAGCTGCCTAGCGCTCGCTAATTGGTCCTGACAAATTATTGTTTTGCCCCAACTCTAAATTACACGCTTGTCATCATTTTAGTTAATTTTTTTATCATAACTATGGTACTGTTTTTCTTTAATTGGTTAACTTAATGTATCTTTTTTGATATCGTGTTATAGGTAGCATGTATAACTAACCGACATAAAGGCGTACATGTTATTAACCTAAGAAATACTCGGTTTAGCGCCACGCAACGCGGGTGGCGCATAACTCTAGCTGCCTAACACTGGCTCATTAGTCCTGAAAAATTACAGTTTTTCCCTGAGCCCAAAATTACGGTCTTATCATCGTTTTTTTTTTCATAGTAAAATTATAGTAGTCTTTTTTTAATTGATTGGGAATTATTCGGCCATTGCCCCGCAATGCGGGCGGGGGCATCTATTAGTTCATATACAAAATGCAAATTTTAAATATCAAGAAGTCACATGAACGTCTATGGGAATACATATCACATAGTTATTGAGTACTTTTCATTCTAAAAACCAAATTTATGACGGAATATGACATGGTTATTTATTACATGGTCAAGTGTTTTCATATCAGAGTAACTTTCAATTTTCTTCAACTTGACATAGCTATAAGACCACCCGTAGTAGGGCGGAATTTAAAAAAAAAATTTGAAAAAAATGCCCCAAAACGCCTTCCCCCCATTACACCCGGCGTTGTCCGGCGTTTTTTTTTGAAAAAAATTGTTGCCGGCGTTTTATTTAAAACGCTGAAATTGCATAGGGGGTGAGAATGGACCGTTGCCAACGGTCAAATGTGTTTATTTTTTTTTTAATTCAAAAATTTACCCACTATATATATATCACCCACTTTCTCCTATTTTTTATAAAAAAAAAACTCTTACTTTCTCTCCTACTTCTTTTATATTTTATACAATCATGCATCCATTCCGACCCCCTTTTGGTGTCCCCGCAAGACCCATGAACCCGAACACAACCCAACCGCAACACACGTTTAACCTTCAAGATATGGACCCGAGCATGTTAACGTACGCGGCTTACTTGAGTGGCGCCACTCCGTTCGTGCCTCCCACCTTCGGCTATGGTCAAGCCGGCGGGTCGCAACCGTCACAAGAACAAGACGAACCCGAACCCGATGTCGATGTCGTGCCGGAGACGCAACCCGAACCGGTGCAAGAGAAATCGAAACGCGGCAGAAGGTCGCATAAGAAGATGGAAAAGGACGAACCTCGACGTACAAAAACTCACCTTAAATGGACGAAGGATGAGGAATTCACGTTAACTCGGGCGTGGCTCGACATTTCGGAGGACCACGAAACCGGTAACTTTTATATTTTTTTTTTACTTATTTTGTTACTTATATTTTTACTTTTATTTTTAACATACAACTTATATTTTTACTTTTATTTTTTAAATTTGTAGCAAACTTTCAAACGGACCCCGTTTTTTGGGATATGGTTCGTGCACTCTTTTATAGCACGTGGGGTCAAGGCGAACATCGGGACAAAGATTCCATTTCTAGCAAATGGACCGACATCAACAACAAGTGTCATGCGTTCCAAGAAGTGTACCAACGTAACATCGATAATCGCCCGAGCGGTGAAGGTGACGTCGGGGTTTTAACGAGGACTTTGGACGAGTTCGAGAATACGAAATGCCTTTTCGCGTACTATAAGTGTTGGGATCTACTACGAAAAAGTCCAAAGTGGGCGCGAGTAAATACCATGACGTTTAGTAGCAGACGTCGAGCTAAACGGTCAAAAACATCCTCCTCCGTTGACCCTGAAACACCGACATCGGATGCCCGCAATGTCGATCTAAATGAGGTGGTGGACGTTGACGAGGAACTTCAAGAAGAGTTGACCCGACCGCCCGGTAGAAGAAAGGATAAGCGAACCGGGAAAAAAACGGTCGAGTCGTCTTCCGATCTCGAGTTAAAGGAAGATTTCGAGGAGATGAACCGTCGTCTCCAAGACATTCGCGACCTCGGCCACCAACGTTATGAGATTACGAAAGAACGAGTGGCCGAAACCAAAAAGTTTAACGAGATGCAAGAGGCGAGACAAATGGAAAAGGACATTGAGTTTTTGTCCAAACCGATCGACCACCTCCAAGGCGACGCGTTGATCCTTGCGCAAATGCGTCGCCAAAAAATTCGAGAAAAATATGGACTCTAGATCATCTTTTTTTTTTAACTTTATTTTTTTTTTCGGTTTTTTTATTTTCAGTTTTTTTTTTTTATTTCAAGTAGTGTAATTTTTATTTTAAATTAATGAAGATTTTTATGTTTTAAATAAAAAAATAATAATTGTGAAACGATTGCTTGGGCGTTATTGGAATAATGCCCCACTACGCCACTTTTGGAATAATACCTCATGCTGACTAGGATGACACGTGTCGAATTATGCCCCATGGTGGGGGCATTATTTTGTTTCACCGCTACACATGGTCTAAGAGAATTCTTACATAGTCATGTGATACATGTTTTCAAACTTCAATTTTCTATGACTATAATTACTTACCCGTGTATTTTCATTTAACTCTACATTAAGCTGGTTACACTTATACCAATGTTTTAAATACCGGTATGAACCGACCAGTTATACCGGTTAAACCGGATATCGTACACAGGCCCGATACGATAAAGGACGGTAAAACCGGAATACGGTATGTCTTATCTACCAGCGGTAAATCCGGTTCTACCGGTTCAAACCGTTGAACCGGTTTGGATTATCTTAAAATTTGATTTTTTAGATTTAATAAAATATGATATAAAAGTAATATTGACATTCCATATTTCCACTAGTTAACAAAATGCCTTCCGTTTTAATATTCCATCATTGTTGAAATTGTTGCTCACCTCGTCCAATATAATATTGTTTATAACTAATAAAAAAATCTCTAAAAATGCTTAATATTTTACAAGAAAATAATTTTTTTAGATAAAACCATGAACAATTACATAAATCCTAATAGAGATAAGATTTTTTTTAAATGAATTTTTATTTTATGAAATTATAAGGTTAACTAGTAACCCGGTTGAACCGGCCGGTACAACCCGGTTCAATCAATTAAACCATTTTAAAGTCAAACTCGGTATAATTTAAAAACCGGGTTTTTAAAACATTGCTTGATACAACTCCTTGAATAAACTTTTATGGAGAACCAAGTCAAATTCAATATTTTGACCAATTTGATCAGGATTTGTCCCCTTAGACCATAGGGTGTGGTTTGGGTAGTTCCTTTGGGGACTATCCGTCACGTAGGTGTCACGTCACATTCGATGAAGGACCATCCAAAGGGGACTACCCAAGGGTGTGAGGGACTACCCAATAATAAAAAAACTAATATATAAAATGAAGGAGAGAGAGAGAGAGAGAGAAGAACTAAGGGGGCCCACCATCAGCCAATCACTGGGCTCGTCTCCAACGTCTTGGAGAGGCCGGGAAGGACGCAACGACCCTCTAGGGGGCGGTGTGCAACGTGGCCGACGACCCGAGACGGGGAGGGGACGATCCCCACACCCGATGGTTTTAGGCTAGAAGGTATGGTGAGGCTCATCCCCAAGGGGATGGGCCGCCACGTCACCTGTCACGTCACCGGGAGTGAGGATGGGCCTAAAGGGGATGGACCAAGGGGATGGAGGATGGGGTCCCACACTATTTATAAAAACAATTAAAAAATATAATTGATTTGATTTTAGAGAGAGAGAGAGGAGAGAGAAAGATGAAAGATAGAGAGAAAGGTGGGTCGGCGAGTTCGTCTGGGAGCGGACGGTGATGACGGGATGGGGCTAAGGGGGGCGGCGTTCTGGGGCGGCGCCGGGCCTCACCGTGCCTTGACCGTCCCCATACCCACTAGTCTTAACCAAATGTTTTATTCCATCCATCTATTCCAAATATTGACCATGATTCAGTCTAAATTGATAAATTTACCTACCTATATTTCATAAGACCATGCCTAATTGGAAAATGTTTGCTACTTATCAATTTAGGTTAGTCACTCGCACTTACGTGATTTTACCATTAACATTTTTATTTTTTAACTAATAGTTTTTGCACCTAAATGGCGTATAAACTTTTCACTTGCAAGGATTTGAACCTTCGTCATATCTGTGAAGGGAAAACATTATATACTACTAGACCATTAACATGTCTTTTACTATATGCAAGTCAAGTTGGGATAAACCCTGCTACTAACTAGTTAACTGCACCTTTACATGTATCCCAACATTTGTAGCTGTTTCACAAGTCACATGACATATGGATGGGCCCGATACTTATCGGTTCAACATTTGCACATGTACACGCATTTCTGTAACAGGTTATTTCACTCAATATGGGAATCATCGTATATTCACTCCTTTAAAAGTGATTATAAATAGAGAGACTTTCATATATTCCTTTCTAAACCTTCTTAATTTCATATACACCCAATCAAACTTAAAAATATCATATATACCTATTTCTATCATATTTACTCATTTTTTTGAACGGCAAAATCACTTTATATATGTATATAAAGAGTCAGCAAGAAACTAGAAACTGGGAAACAAAACAAAAACGAAAAAGAAAACAACAGAAAACAGTTACAATAGTTCCAACACTTGGAACTTCACCCAGTTTTCCCAATCCGGATTCTTATTTCTAGCCCTGTTGCTTAACCAAAGAAAACTATCTTCTGTTGTTTTCTCATTTTATTTTATTTTTTCACTACAAAATTCATCTAATGTTACTTTGTCATCATATCATCTAATCCGTAATACTCATCCACTTTTTCATCTAATCATCCGAAACCGATCCGAGTTCATCATTATCGATCCGAGACACAAGTTATCCTTCATCCGAAATACATAACCTCCATCTTCTTTGTCATCATCACCGTCTTCTCCGTCGCCGACCTCCGCCGTTACCTCCGGCCACCGCACACACCTTCATCTTCACCTCCTCCATAACTCCGAACACCAAACACCGTCGACCTCCACCTTCTGTTCACTTTATCATCTCTCCGATAATCACCAGAACATATCTTCCATCAAATTTCCATCAACCTCCGGTCACCTTCTCTATCGTCGTTCAGTGTTTCACCAACTTCACATCTCTGTTCATCTTCTTCATCTCCGGCGACCTCCACCTCCACCTTCATAATCTTCTTCGTTCACCGTACGCCGGAACCTACACAATCTCCGGTCATCTTCTCCGTTACTTCCTGTCTTAATCGAAGAAGAAGACCTGTGGCGGCTGAAACATTCGAAAAAAAAATTAGGGTTTTACGAAGAAGAGGACAGGAACGACATCTTTCTTGTCGTTTTTGTTTTAATTTTTTTAGAAATGCTTGACCCACACCCACATAAATTTTCAAACTTTGGTGTTTCGGTTTCAATTGGATTTTGATTTACCAAGTTCCCATCTACTTTGTGACTCATTTTTATCTTCATGAAAATGGAATTTTAAAGTGGAACCTTTTTGATTTTGTTATGGGGTGATGCGTTTGTGCATTGGGCGTTTTTGAGGGTGGGCAACTTGGGGTTGCTACCCTCCTCCGTCTTGTAAAGGGTCTTTCCTTTTGCTCCATGTGTTTGTTTTTCTTTTACCCCTAACTCCCCTCGAGTTGGCAGTTTTTTGTGTTGTTTTTTTGTTTGCGTTTGACTCTGCGCATGGCCCCCCCGCGTAGAGGTAGAAATGTCAAGACTGTTGGACTGGCGTCAGCGTGTGATAGTGGGTTAAGGGCTTGCCCTCTTAAGCATTTCCACGAATGCAAGGATGGTAAACCGGGGTCTAGTGGGTTTTTTCGCCTTCTTAAACACATGCAAAGCACCCACCTTAAGACTGAAAACAGGAAGATTTTTGTGAAGGAGGCTATCACTAAGAATTTGGACCTTTTTCTGGATGTGGGGGAAGTCCTAAGGGCAGGAGGCAAATGGTTATGTGGGGAGTGCATGGTTATGCATGCCCTTAGTAGTGGGTGTAAGCATGGTGATGTGATGGTGTCTTTTGCTCCAAACTCGGGGGACGTGGACGATTTCATTGTTGGGATTAGAAAGCCATGTCAAGTAGTAGCCGACACTTTTACACTCTCCCCGGAAGGGGTGGTAACCGATGTTGCCCTTCTCGAGCGTGTTTTTTCACTCCGTTTTCAAACCGTTAAATGCATTCCCCCCCAGTTGTCGACTGGCGTTCGCTCAGGTTTTAACGAGTGCCCTACGTAAAGTGGTGGCATCTCCAGGCTCGGTTGAAAACTGGATTCAGTTGCTTTTGTTGCCGTGTTGTACACTGAGGGTTGTCAGGCCTTCTTCCAGGCAAGAACGAAGATCAGGGAATAGAAAATCCCTGTAGTGCAGCAGCATCTTGCAGGCGCTTGCATTGTGGAAAGATGGGTCTGGTTTCACAGATCTGGTCTCTTCTCTCTTGGATAGTGGGGGGATACTGGGGTTCTAGGAGGGATTCCGGAAGGGGCGAAGACAATAAAAAGGATCCCAATATCAAGCAATGCATGCGGAAGGTCAGGGATGGGCATTTTACGGCGACGGTCAAAGTTTTATGTTCCAGTGGGGTTGCCCCCTTTGGAGAATCGACCATTAAAGCTCTTATTGATAAACACCCTGTGGTGCCACCCCCATCATTGCCTTCCAACCCTATTGCCCAGCCCACTATTATTGCAGCAGAGCATTGCGTGCTTAAATGTATCCAATCTTTCCCTAGAGGGACATCTTGTGGTAGAGATGGGATGCGGGCCCAACACTTGTTGGACGCTATTGGTTGTGAGGGTTTGGTAAGTTCCTCGGGTCTGCTCACAACCATAACTGGAGTTGTCAACCTATGGCTTGAGGGGCTTTACCCTAAGGTGTTGGCCGAGTTTGTGGCCTCAGCCCCCTCACCCCCTTATTGAAACCTGATAAGGGTATTAGGCCTATCGCCGTGGGGGGCATCTGGCGTAGGTTGGTCTCTAAGGTGGCTATGAAGAAGGTTGGGAAGGACATGGCCCAGTATTTGGGGGATTTTCAATTCGGGGTTGGTACACCAAATGGGGCGGAGGCGGTGCTTCATAGTGCGAACAGGTTCCTGAACTCTTTTCATGAAGATGGGTCCATGGCCTTGCTCACGGTAGACTTCACCAATGCTTTCAACATGGTTGACCGCTCAGCGTTCCTCCAACAGGTCCACCAACGTTGTCTATCTATCTATCGGTGGGTCCAGTTCCTGTACGCCCAACCCGCTAGGTTGTATGTTGTCACACCCCCAAAATCCACCATGCGGAGTATCACCGCTTGGAGGCGTGACATGACCAGGATCGAGCCACCAATCATATTGAACAACACAATTAAGTAAATAAAACCAAACACAATACGATTGGTGACCAAAAGGAAGTAAACCGATTTTAGGTTAACAGCGGAAGCATAAAACGTAAGTTCAAAACATAAGTCCCATAGTTCATAAGTTTAAAGTCCAAAACGTAGGTTTAATAAGTTCATAAGGATTAAATGTTTAACACGGGACTTAACATCCATATTCCACAACAACCTCCTCCTCATGCAAGCTCCATAAGCATCTAGCGACCTGTAAGGCATGTAACAACGAGTCAACAACAAAGTTGAGTGAGTTCACGTTTGGTTGTTTAGTTTTAAGTTGTTTCTGAAAAACGTGGTTTGACTTTCGTTGGCTTATTTGCCATGGGGGTTACCCCGTAGTTGAAAGTATGTTTAACCAGTTACTTTTCATTACCCAATCCATATCCATAATTAGTGGGGGCTTCCCCATGTGAACTACTAGACGGTATGATATCGACCACTAACGAAAGTAAGTTGTGCCCTAAGTCAATGTCTATTAGCATTGACCCTTTGCCTTAGTCCATTAGTACACGCCCGTCCGACTGGCACAGTGTGAGGTTTGTTAAACCTAATAGCGCTATTAACTAATGACCCGCTCGCCATTGGCCTCGGCGATTAAGTCGATATAAATTGAGGGACTTCATGATAGAGTTTTGTCTAGTAAGTTTTAAGGTTGTTGTCCTACCCAAGGAGGACGAACGTACGTAGTTCTACCCAAGGAGAATACGCAGGATTATTATTGGCATCCTACCTATGGAGGATGGCCGTACATATCCTACCCAAGGAGGATATGTAGATTCCGTTTTAATTTCTTTAACCCATTCCCAACCACCGGGAATCCCATGCCTTAGAAAGTGTGTGAACTCACCTCGGTTTGCTCGGTTAGATTCTCAAATAAAGCTAACAGTCAAGGTCGGTCAATCTCGTCCTAATATGATTACCAGTTAGTCATTTAGTGATTTTCAAATAGAGCACAAAGTTCCTACACGTATCTATCACATAACATGCATTACTTTAACGGTTTATGCCCATATAAACTTCCCATCTATTCCCGTTCATAAATAAACATACGATATTGCACATAACACTTTTATTGACACATAATCATGTTAGATCATTCACAGATAGCATACTCGACATTTAGATACGCAAATTACAACTTATGTCGTTTCAGCTTAAATATTCAAAACCGGGCTGTTTTCGGACATTTTAATAAAATAGTTAACTTATTCCAAAAATTCCCAAATTTTTACAGAATGTCTTAAACGATCCAAATATTATTGTGTAAAAATATCGGGGTCCATTTCATTACCAATATTTTATAAAAATTCATCTTCCGGACTGAAATCAGATTTATCTTTTTCTGACTGCAGTCCACGGAATAATTTATTTAAAATTCATCGAGAGTCCGATTTATGAAATTCCAGTGAGAGAATTACAAATACATCGGTGGTCATCTACAGTACAAATTGCTAGATCTAACTCTACACAGAACTCAAGTTATGATAGAAAACAGAACACATATTTTCAGCAGAAAAATTGCAGCTCTAGCTGCTGTTACGAAATGACACTTTAAAAATAGTAAACGGAGTCCAAAAATTATGATTCCAGTGCCATTAGAACCGTATTTCATAAATACATAAATCTAGACTTCAGAAAACACATTTTTCATTAAGTTACAGTCCTGTTACAGCCACTTGAAGTTGGCTGTAATCACCAAACAGCCTATTATTTCAGCTTTTAACGTTCTAACTTGTGTTCGATTGATTCCGTTAACATGTTTAGTGATCACAACAACATCAAACATCAATATTAACCAACAAATCATCAGGAAATCAACAAGAATCATAACAACACAAGATTTACATGATTTACACACATATTTTCTCTTTATCCACCCTATTTACTTTATGTTCAAGACTTTAGATTATGTTTACTAGTGTTTCTTATCATTTCATCATTCAACCATCTATTAACCACTAAAATCAAGAACAAGATGATGTTTAGAAGCACTTACTACTAGCACAAGGCTAGGGAAGAAACAAGGTGTAAATGTGGTGGATAAAAGAAGTCTAGAGCGGTTCTTGAACTTCCGAGAGCACCGAGCTTGTTTGTAGGACTCCTTGCTTCTATGTATGTATGAGAAATGGTTGTATGGAAGTTGGATGATGTTGAGATGGTGGTGTGTGGGTTTCGATGGTGCGTTCAGATTGCCCATCCGTCTGTGGGTGATAAGCGGTGCTCATATCTAAACGCGAGCCAAAAGACTTGTGCATTGCTTGCCACAGTTCAGAAGTAAAACGCGCGTCACAATCAGAAATGATGGAGGTTGGCACTCCGTGCCTTGATACTACTTCCTTTAGGTAGATGTCTGCTAGAGTAGAAAACTTATCCGTTTCCTTGATAGCCAGAAAATGTGCAGACTTAGTCAGTCGGTCTACAATCACCCAAATGGTATCGTTTCCGCGTTGAGATCTGGGCAGGCCAGTAACAAAATCCATGGAAATTTGCTCCCATTTCCATTTAGGTATCTCTGGTTGTTGAAGTAGGCCTGATGGTTTCTGGTACTCGACCTTGACCCTAGCACAAGTCAAGCATTTACTGACGTAGGTTGCTATGCTGGCTTTCATACCAGGCCACCAATACGTAGTCTTGAGGTCGTGGTACATTTTATCCGAACGAGGATGTACCGAATAACGAGACTTGTGTGCTTCATTCATCACAAGCTCACGTAGGTCTCCATACAGTGGAACCCAGATGCGTCCGTTTACATAGTAGGCGCCCTTTTCCTTTTGTTCTAGCCGTTGTCTCGATCCTCGTAGGGACTCAGCCCTGATGTTCTCTGCTTTCAATGCTTCAACCTGAGCATCGCGAATCTGAGCGGGAAGGTTGGATTGGATGGTAAGTTGTAAAGCACGTACACGCTTAGGTATGGTATCCTTTCGACTGAGGGCGTCGGTCACAACATTGGCCTTGCCCGTATGATATTTGATAGCGCATTCGTAATCATTCAAGAGTTCAACCCATCGGCGTTGTCGCATGTTTAACTCCTTTTGCTTGAAGATAAGCTCGATACTCCTGTGATCGGTGTGTATATGGTGCACTTGGTAACGTACAGGTAATGTCTCCATATCTTAAGGGCGAAAACAACTGCTCCCAGCTCCAGATAGTGAGTAGTGTAATTTCTTTCGTGAACTTTGAGTTGGCGTGATGCGTAGGCAATGACCTTGTCACGTTGCATCAACACGCAACCAAGTCCTTGAATGGAAGCGTCGCAATAAACCACAAAATCATCTGTGCCTTCGGGCAATGAGAGGATAGGCGCGCTACAAAGTCTATCATTCAAGTGTTGAAATGCGGACTCCTGTGCATCACCCCAATGATAGATGACACCTTTCTGAGTCAGTGAAGTGAGAGGTTGCGCAATCTTAGAGAAATCCTTGATAAATCTTCTGTAATACCCTGCCAAACCCAAGAATTGGCGGATTTCTGTTGGTGTACGGGGTGCAGGCCAGTTCTTGATCGAGTCAACCTTAGATGGATCCACATGAATTCCATCCTTGTTTACCACATGGCCTAGAAAGTGGACTTCGCAAAGCCAGAAGTCACATTTCGAGAATTTAGCATACAGTTGCTCTGCTCGAAGAAGTTCCCGCATAAGTCGTAGATACTGCTCGTGTTCCTCCTGACTCTTAGAATAGATCAGGATGTCGTCGATGAACACAATAACGAACTTATCCAGGTAAGGCTTGCACACTCGGTTCATGAGATCCATGAAGACCGCTGGTGCATTCGTCAACCCGAAAGGCATGACCAGAAACTCGTAATGGCCGTAACGAGTTCTGAATGCTGTTTTGGAGATGTCCTCCTCTCGGACTCTCAGCTGATGGTATCCCGATCTCAAATCAATCTTAGAGTAATAGCTCGACCCTTGCAACTGGTCGAACAAGTCGTCAATACGTGGAAGAGGATAACGATTCTTCACGGTCACCTTGTTAAGTTCGCGGTAGTCAATACACATTCTGAAGGTACCGTCCTTCTTCTTCACGAATAACACTGGAGCTCCCCAAGGCGAAGATCTAGGACGTATGAAACCCTTTTCCAAGAGTTCTTGTAATTGTGTGGACAGTTCTTCAAGTTCTGATGGAGCTAGACGATATGGTGCTCGAGCTACTGGTGCTGCTCCAGGAGCTAGCTCGATTTGAAACTCAACTTGGCGATGAGGCGGAAGACCAGATAATTCCTCGGGAAATACCTCAGGAAAATCGCGCACAATAGGAGTGTCTTCAATTCTCTTCTCTTCCGTTGATGTGTCAGTAACGAGTGCCAGAATGGCAGTGTGGCCCTTTCGCAAACATTTCTGGGCCGTAAGGAAAGAGATAATGCCTATGACAGCACCACTCTTGTCGCCATGAATCACGAGGGGTTCTTCACCAGAACGAGGAATGCGGACGATTTTCTCCTTGCAAACAATCTCCGCTTGATGATGAGATAGCCAATCCATCCCAATAACGACGTCGAAACTACCAAGTGTGATAGGGATAAGATCGATAGGGAAAGTTTGACCAACTAAGACGAGGTTACAACCTTTAACTATGTGTGTGGCTTCAAGACTTTTACCGTTTGCTAGTTCTACCGTGTGTTTGGTGTTCAAAAGTGTTGAAGTGCGCTTAAGCATTTGGCTAACTTTTAAGGACATATAACTAGTATCGGCACCCGAATCGAATAAAACAGCAACAAAGAAGTCATCCAGAAGAAACTTACCCATCACAACGTTGGGATCGTTCCTTGCATCACCCTGACCCAGCACGAACACACGTCCCCTGGCACCATTGCCATTATTGTTAACCCCGTTGTTGCCTCCATTGTTGTTCCCATTGTGGTTCCCGTTTCCTTGGTTGTGGTGGTTCTGGTTCAGCTGAGGACAGCTCCTCTTAAAGTGGCCTTCAGCGCCACACTGAAAACAACCTTTATTGCCCTGCTGTTGCTGCTGTTGGTGGTTCTGTGGAGCTTGTTGTTACACTTGGGGTGGTTCCCTCGGTATCCACCCTGTCCTTGATTACCGGAAGATTGCTGACCAGGACTCTGGTAGTCATCAGTCTTTCGCTGCTGAGACTGAACTGAAGTAGAACCCTTTCCGGAGTTCCCATCCCATTTTCGCTTGTTGTCGCTAGGAGCATCGAGAGTAGCTGTGGCACTGATACGTTTGGGTAGCCTGTTTTGCTCCACTGCCTGGTCGGTGAGACGATGAGCCAACTTGATGATTTGCTGAATGGTACCCAGGTTAGCTGAAGTCACGTGACTTTGAATCTCTGGTACAAGGCCCTTGAGGTACAACTCAATACGTTTGATGGGAGGGTCCACCATAGTTGGACACAAGATGGCTAGCTCGTTTGACCTCTTATTATACTCCTCAATCTCAGACCCCGTCATCTTCAGATTGAAAAATTCCACTTCTAGCTTGTGGATGTCATCCCGACTACTGTACTCCTCTTTGATCAGTTCTTTGAAACCATTCAGGGGGTGGCATTAGCAACTGCCAGTCCTAGTAGTTGAACCTGTGCTTTCCACCAGTTTAACGCAGCACCTTCAAGCGTTCCAGTAGCATATTTCACCCTACGGTCTTCGGGGCATTCGCGCATCTCGAAAACTGACTCAAGCTTCTCGAACCAGTGTAGAAGGCATACAGCTCCTTCTGTGCCACTGAAAGTAGTAGGTCGGCAGTCCATGAACGTTTTGAATGGGCACACAGGAGGCTGAGCATGTTGACCTGTTGGGCGAGAATAAAAGACAAGGTTAAGCACGAGGGTTGGTTTGCGAAGGTAGGATCTAAACGTCCTAAGATAGGTTGATATGGCAGGTTATACCTCCTGCTGGATTTGCTGCGAGTGCTTCAGCAACTCGTTCGTTAATCAAAGCCGTCAACTGGGCTTGAGTTAGGTTGATACGTCCTCCGCGTCCGTTCATGATCTTCACAATGAAGCAACGTAAGTGAGGAAAGTGTCGCAAAAGTGCGTAAGTGTGGGACAACAGTAGAGAGTAAGCACACATGGTTCAAATAGCAATTATTACGTTAATTAATGCACAGTGTGAACTATCTAACCGACAATATAACATAAATCATACCACCTATTGTGTCGAGTCTTGCACGTGGAGCGAAGCGTCGTTGTGGATCGTTGAGCACTGTACAGGTTATAGTCTGGTTTTATCAAAAAGCTTTTCCATTTTTTAAAACCAAGTTCACTATAACCAATGGCTCTGATACCAATCTGCCACACCCCCAAAATCCACCATGCGGAGTATCACCGCTTGGAGGCGTGACATGACCAGGATCGAGCCACCAATCATATTGAACAAGACAATTAAGTAAATAAAACCAAACACAATACGATTGGTGACCAAAAGGAAGTAAACCGATTTTAGGTTAACAACGGAAGCATAAAATGTAAGTTCAAAACATAAGTCCCATAGTTCATAAGTTTAAAGTCCAAAACGTAGGTTTAATAAGTTCATAAGGATTAAATGTTTAACACGGGACTTAACATCCATATTCCACAACAACCTCCTCCTCATGCAAGCTCCGTAAGCATCTAGCGACCTGTAAGGCATGTAACAACGAGTCAACAACAAAGTTGAGTGAGTTCACGTTTGGTTGTTTAGTTTTAAGTTGTTTCTGAAAAACGTGGTTTGACTTTCGTTGGCTTATTTTCCGTGGGGGTTACCCCGTAGTTGAAAGTATGTTTAACCAGTTACTTTTCATTACCCAATCCATATCCATAATTAGTGGGGGATTCCCCATGTGAACTATTAGACGGTATGATATCGACCACTAACGAAAGTAAGTTGTGCCCTAAGTCAATGTCTATTAGCATTGACCCTTTGCCTTAGTCCATTAGTACACGCCCGTCCGACTGGCACGGTGTGAGGTTTGTTAAACCTAATAGCGCTATTAACTAATGACCCGCTCGCCATTGGCCTCGGCGATTAAGTCGATATAAATTGAGGGACTTCATGATAGAGTTTTGTCTAGTAAGTTTTAAGGTTGTTGTCCTACCCAAGGAGGACGAACGTACGTAGTTCTACCCAAGGAGAATATGCAGGATTATTATTGGCATCCTACCTATGGAGGATGGCCGTACATATCCTACCCAAGGAGGATATGTAGATTCCGTTTTAATTTATTTAACCCATTCCCAACCACCGGGAATCCCATGCCTTAGAAAGTGTGTGAACTCACCTCGGTTTGCTCGGTTAGATTCTCAAATAAAGCTAACAGTCAAGGTCGGTCAATCTCGTCCTAATATGATTACCAGTTAGTCATTTAGTGATTTTCAAATAGAGCACAAAGTTCCTACACGTATCTATCACATAACATGCATTACTTTAACGGTTTATGCCCATATAAACTTCCCATCTATTCCCGTTCATAAATAAACATACAATATTGCACATAACACTTTTATTGACACATAATCATGTTAGATCATTCACATATAGCATACTCGACATTTAGATACGCAAATTACAACTTATGTCGTTTCAGCTTAAATATTCAAAACCGGGCTGTTTTCGGACATTTTAATAAAATAGTTAACTTATTCCAAAAATTCCCAAATTTGTACAGAATGTCTTAAACGATCCAAATATAATTGTGTAAAAATATCGAGGTCCAGTTCATTACCAATATTTTATAAAAATTCATCTTCCGGACTGAAATCAGATTTATCTTTTTCTGACTGCAGTCCACGGAATAATTTATTTAAAATTCATCGAGAGTCCGATTTACGAAATTCCAGTGAGAGAATTACAAATACATCGGTGGTCATCTACAGTACAAATTGCGTGATCTAACTCTACACAGAACTCAAGTTATGACAGAAAACAGAATGCATATTTTCAGCAGAAAAATTGCAGCTCTAGCTGCTGTTACGAAATGACACTTTAAAAATAGTAAACGGAGTCCAAAAATTATGATTCCAGTGCCATTAGAACCGTATTTCATAAATACATAAATCTAGACTTCAGAAAACACATTTTTCATTAAGTTACAGTCCTGTTACAGCCAACTGAAGTTGGCTGTAATCACCAAACAACCTATTATTTCAGCTTTTAACTTTCTAACTTGTGTTCGATTGATTCCGTTAACATGTTTAGTGATCACAACAACATCAAACATCAACATTAACCAACAAATCATCAGGAAATTAACAAGAATCATAACAACACAAGATTTACATGATTTACACACATATCTTCTCTTTATCCACCCTTTTTACTTTATGTTCAAGACTTTAGATTATGTTTACTAGTGTTTCTTATCATTTCATCATTCAACCATCTATTAACCACTAAAATCAAGAACAAGATGATGTTTAGAAGTACTTACTACTAGCACAAGGCTAGGGAAGAAACAAGGTGTAAATGTGGTGGATAAAAGAAGTCTAGAGCGGTTCTTGAACTTCCGAGAGCACCGAGCTTGTTTGTAGGACTCCTTGCTTCTATGTATGTATGAGAAATGGTTGTATGGAAGTTGGATGATGGTGAGATGGTGGTGTGTGGGTGCGGCCGTGAGGGTGTAGGAGGGAAGAGAGAGTAAGTTGTTTGTTGAGTTTGGAATGAAAGAGAATGATAATCCTAAGTGTTAATTTATAAACCAATGTCCTCCTTAACCATCATGTATTGTGTCCATTTATCCAACAACAAGCTCAAATTAACTAATCAAAGAAGGACAAGGGGTGGGTCACCCCTTGTGACCGTCATTTAGGGGGGGGGGGGGGTAGGGGTTGGGTGGTGATGGAACTTGTTAAGATTTAGTTGGATTCTAAAGGTACTTAGTTAGGATATTTGTGTGTTTACTAATATAAAGGGTGTTAGGGTGTTCGGGGACCCTAACTAGCTCAGAAAAGTAAAAACAATGTGTTTGGCAATATTTTTATGTTCCGGGTAAAGTCCGGTTGTTCGGTTTGACACTATTTCGTTAAAGTGCTTAATTAATCCGTAAAGTGTCTTATATATATATATATATATATATATATATATATATATATATATTTGTAACATTTTTAATTCCAACACTCAGAAAAACACACAGGACTATTTAATGACTTTTCTGTACACTACTAGTATGTTACCATGCACATGTAAGTATAACACAGATATCAGAAAGCAGTTAAATGATTCAGCACAGTCATCAAGCACTTTAATTATCATTAATAAATTGTACGGAATACATGGAATTATGAGGGTTGTCACATTCTCCCCCTGTTAAGAAAATTTCGTCCCGAAATTTAGCACGTGGTTACTGAGGAAGCTAGTTAAGTTGCGTTGGTTTCCTGGTTTTCCTGGGGTGCACATCATCCCCCTGTTGATTTGGAATTTCGTCCCGAAATTCTGCAGTAGCTTCAGCCTCAGAAGTGGTTGCACATTTTTCTTAAAAAGTTGGGGATACTTGAGTTTCATTTGGTCTTCTCGTTCCCAGGTATACTCTGGGCCACGACGGGAATTCCAACGAACTCGGACAAGGGGTATCCTGGTGCGCTTGAGAATCTTAATATCTCGATCGGTGATCTCTACTGGTTCTTCGACGAATCGCAGCTGGTCGTCGATAGTGAGCTCCTTTAGAGGAACTATGAGAGTCTCATCTGACAGATACTTCTTCAGATTCGACACGTGGAAAACATTGTGAACCCCGCTGAGTTCTTCAGGTAGGTTCAACCTGTAAGCGACTTTGCCAATTTTCTCAATGATTTCAAAGGGTCCAACGTATCGCGGGTTGAGTTTGCCTCGTTTTCCAAATCGAACTACACCTTTCCAAGGTGAGACTTTGAGTAGCACTCGATCCCCAACCTGGAACTCGAGTGGTTTTCTTTTCTTATCAGCATAGCTTTTCTGACGGTCACGAGCTGCCGCCATTCGTTGCCGTATCTGGGAAATCTTCTCGGTGGTATCTACCACAAGTTCTGGGCCAGTAATTTGGCTGTCACCAACTTCTGCCCAACAGAGAGGTGATCGGCATTTGCGTCCGTACAATGCCTCGAACGGAGCGGCTTGGATGCTGGTGTGGTACCTGTTGTTATATGAGAACTCCACTAACGGGAGGTGCTTTTCCCAGCCATTGACGAAGTCGATTACGCATGCCCTAAGCATGTCTTGAAGGGTTTCGATGGTGCGTTCAGATTGCCCATCCGTCTGTGGGTGATAAGCGGTGCTCATATCTAAACGCGAGCCAAAAGACTTGTGCATTGCTTGCCACAGTTCAGAAGTAAAACGCGCGTCACAATCAGAAATGATGGAGGTTGGCACTCCGTGCCATGATACTACTTCCTTTAGGTAGATGTCTGCTAGAGTAGAAAACTTATCCGTTTCCTTGATAGCCAGAAAATGTGCAGACTTGGTCAGTCGGTCTACGATCACCCAAATGGTATCGTTTTTGCGTTGAGATCTGGGCAGGCCAGTAACAAAATCCATGGAAATTTGCTCCCATTTCCATTTAGGTATCTCTGGTTGTTGAAGTAGGCCTGATGGTTTCTGGTACTCGACCTTGACCCTAGCACAAGTCAAGCATTTACTGACGTAGGTTGCTATGCTGGCTTTCATACCAGGCCACCAATACGTAGTCTTGAGGTTGTGGTACATTTTATCCAAACCAGGATGTACCGAATAAAGAGACTTGTGTGCTTCATTCATCACAAGCTCACGTAGGTCTCCATACAGTGGAACCCAGATGCGTCCGTTTACATAGTAGGCACCGTTTTCCTTTTGTTCTAGCCGTTGTCTCGATCCTCGTAGGGACTCAGCCCTGATGTTCTCTGCTTTCAATGCTTCAACCTGAGCATCGCGAATCTGAGCGGGAAGGTTGGATTGGATGGTAAGCTGTAAAGCACGTACACGCTTAGGTATGGTATCCTTTCGACTGAGGGCGTCGGCCACAACATTGGCCTTGCCTGGATGATATTTGATAGCGTATTCGTAATCATTCAAGAGTTCGACCCATCGGCGTTGTTGCATGTTTAACACCTTTTGCTTGAAGATAAGCTCGAGACTCCTGTGATCGGTGTAAATGGTGCACTTGGTACCGTACAGGTAATGTCTCCATATCTTAAGGGCGAAAACAACTGCTCCCAGCTCCAGATCGTGAGTAGTGTAATTTCTTTCGTGAACTTTGAGTTGGTGTGATGCGTAGGCAATGACCTTGTCACGTTGCATCAACACGCAACCAAGTCCTTGAATGGAAGCGTCGCAATAAACCACAAAATCATCTGTGCCTTCGGGCAATGAGAGGATAGGCGCGCTACAAAGTCTATCTTTCAAGTGTTGAAATGCGGACTCCTTTGCATCACCCCAATGATAGATGACACCTTTCAGAGTCAGTGAAGTGAGAGGTTGCGCAATCTTAGAGAAATCCTTGATAAATCTTCTGTAATACCCTGCCAAACCCAAGAATTGGCGGATTTCTGTTGGTGTACGGGGTGCAGGCCAGTTCTTGATCGTGTCAACCTTAGATGGATCCACATGAATTCCATCCTTGTTTACCACATGGCCTAGAAAGTGGACTTCGCGAAGCCAGAAGTCACATTTCGAGAATTTAGCATACAGTTGCTCTGCTTGAAGAAGTTCCAGCATAAGTCGTAGATGCTGCTCGTGTTCCCCCTGACTCTTAGAATAGATCAGGATGTCGTCGATGAACACAATAACGAACTTATCCAGGTAAGGCTTGCACACTCGGTTCATGAGATCCATGAAGACCGCTGGTGCATTCGTCAACCCGAAAGGCATGACCAGAAACTCGTAATGTCCGTAAGGAGTTCTGAATGCTGTTTTGGAGATGTCCTCCTCTCGGACTCTCAGCTGATGGTATCCCGATCTCAAATCAATCTTAGAGTAATAGCTCGACCCTTGCAACTGGTCGAACAAGTCGTCAATACGTGGAAGAGGATAACGATTCTTCACGGTCACCTTGTTAAGTTCACGGTAGTCAATACACATTCTGAAGGTACCGTCCTTCTTCTTCACGAATAACACTGGAGCTCCCCAAGGCGAAGAGCTAGGACGTATGAAACCTTTTTCCAAGAGTTCTTGTAATTGTGTGGACAGTTCTTCAAGTTCTGATGGAGCTAGACGATATGGTGCTCGAGCTACTGGTGCTGCTCCAGGAGCTAGCTCGATTTGAAACTCAACTTGGCGATGAGGCGGAAGACCAGGTAATTCCTCGGGAAATACCTCAGGAAAATCGCGCACAATAGGAATGTCTTCAATTCTCTTCTCTTCCGTTGATGTGTCAATAACGAGTGCCAGAATGGTAGTGTGGCCCTTTCGTAAACATTTCTGGGCCTTAAGGAAAGAGATAATGCCTACGACAGCACCACTCTTATCGCCATGAATCACGAGGGGTTCTTCACTAGAACGAGGAATGCGGACGATTTTCTCCTTGCAAACAATCTCCGCTTGATGATGAGATAGCCAATCCATCCCAATAACGACGTCGAAACTACCAAGTGTGATAGGGATAAGATCGATAGGGAAAGTCTTACCAGCTAAGACGAGGTTACAACCTTTAACTATGTGCGTGGCTTCAAGACTTTTACCGTTTGCTAGTTCTACCGTGTGTTTGGTGTTCAAAAGTGTTGGAGTGCGCTTAAGCATTTGGCTAACTTTTAAGGACACATAACTAGTATCGGCACCCGAATCGAATAAAACAGCAACGAAGAAGTCATCCAGAAGAAACTTACCCATCACAACGTTGGGATCGTTCCTTGCATCACCCTGACCTAGCACGAACACACGTCGCCTGGCACCATTGCCATTATTGTTAACCCCGTTGTTGCCTCCATTGTTGTTCCCATTGTGGTTCCCGTTTCCTTGGTTGTTGTGGTTCTGGTTCAGCTGAGGACAGTTCCTCTTAAAGTGGCCATCAGCGCCACACAGAAAGTAACCTTTATTGCCCTGCTGTTGCTGCTGCTGGTGGTTCTGTGGAGCTTGTTGTTGTTGTTGGCGATTCTGATTCGCAGGATGCGGGCTCCTGCAATCCTTAGCTTCATGTCCCAGCTTGTGATATCTCTGACAACGACCTTTGTTGCACTGCCCGCTGTGATGCTTGTTGCACCGGTTGCACTTGGGGTGGTTCCCTCGGTATCCACCCTGTCCTTGATTACCAGAAGATTGCTGACCAGGACTCTGGTAGTCATCAGTCTTTCGCTGCTGAGACTGAACTGAAGTAGAACCCTTTCCGGAGTTCCCATCCCATTTTCGCTTGTTGTCGCTAGGAGCATCGGGAGTAGCTGTGGCACTGATACGTTTGGGTAGCCTGTTTTACTCCACTGCCTGGTCGGTGAGACGATGAGCCAACTTGATGATTTGCTGAATGGTACCCAGGTTAGCTGAAGTCACGTGACTTTGAATCTCTGGTACAAGGCCCTTGAGGTACAGCTCAATACGTTTGATGGGAGGGTCCACCATAGTTGGACACAAGATGGCTAACTCGTTTGACCTCTTATTATACTCCTCAATCTCAGACCCCGTTATCTTCAGATTGAAAAATTCCACCTCTAGCTTGTGGATATCATCCTGACTACTGTACTCCTCTTTGATCAGTTCTTTGAAACCATTCAGGGGGTGGCATTAGCAACTGCCAGTCCTAGTAGGTGAACTTGTGCTTTCCACCAGTTTAACGCAGCACCTTCAAGCGTTCCAGTAGCATATTTCACCCTACGGTCTTCGGGGCATTCGCACATCTCGAAAACTGACTCAAGCTTCTCGAACCAGTGTAGGAGGCCTACAGCTCCTTCTGTGCCACTGAAAGTAGTAGGTCGGCAGTCCATGAACGTTTTGAATGTGCACACAGGAGGCTGAGCATGTTGACCTGTTGGGCGAGAATAAAAGACAAGGTTAAGCACAAGGGTTGGTTTGCGAAGTAACCGGTGAATTCCTTGGAAACTTCTATCTTAACGGGATATAGGTTAAGATTTTCTAAACCTTCTGAGATCTCATTCATGCTGTTTAGCATATATGCAAAATACATACCACATGTTAAAACAACCTTTTATAGATAACCCGTAAATATTATTGCATACACAAAACAACTGACAAGTAAATTATACTACGATTTACTGTAACTTATTTATTTACTAAATAAGGTTTCTGGAAATAAAAGTGCTAAAACTTTTGAGTATTTAGAGATTTGCATTTTCTGCTACTGTGGCTAGCATATAAAGATTTGCCCATTTCTCATCTAATTTGTCCTCCCAAGGTGATTTATTGATTAAATCCTGGGTTTCTTGTTTAACTTTCTTCTCTCGGTTTTTCCTTATTTCCTCCTGACTTTTCTTAATAATTAAACTTCTTTTATTAGGAGAAAGTGGTTCCTCGTAATGTGCCTTACGGACAAATATTCCTTCTTCAGGAATTACATAAGGTTTTGTTTGGGATGAACTTCCTTTCTCGTTGGATGACCTATCTAGTTTAAGATAGATGTTTGACAGCTTTTGTTTACCCATACTGTAATTAACAAATAATCAGTTAATAAAACACATAATCACATAATTGGCAATCAGTAAAATTTAAGTATTTCTAAATACTTAATCGGCTTAAATCAGTGGCTCTGATACCACCTTATTTCTGTCACGGCCCCCGACCCGGTTTGACCCGTTTCAGGAGCCGCGAGACAGAAATCCCGTGGTATTTTAATTAACAGCGGAAGTTTCTTCAGGATCTTTAAAACTTAAATATTTCCCGATTATTTTATTTCACAATTCGGGATAAAACCCGGTAATTTACAATATTGAGATTTCACGAAGAAATCTTTTATTTTACAAAACATGTTTCTTTATTTTATACTTAGCCACTTTCTTAAGCTGATAGTGCTTCACGGCACTTTTCCTGGATCACAACAGATCACCTGAAACATGTTTGAAAAAGGTTTTGTCAGCGGGAAATACTGAGTGAATCATTCTATTTAATAAAACGACACATTTGTTATAATTTACAGTATTAAGAGAGATTACAATGTTTCAGATATCAAACCAACTACCCACAGTAATTGTCACTCGACCCATTAGCCCATTCGTCCAATGGTGTCTGTGACTATGGTCATATCACCCATTGGCTAACTCGTTGTCCAATGGTGAAGATTATCAAGTAATGTATACAAAACCCCACATACCGGCTGTAATTTGGTGATTACATAAACTTAATCACTGTAATTATAACCTTTGAAAATAAACATGATTTCAAAAGTAATTTGATAAAAAGAGAATGACTCACATTGCAGATTTACTTATGAATAGAGCTTAGCCTACTGATTAGCCTTGATAACCTAGTTTAAATAATCAAGCACACAAACTAGGTTAGTAACTTAATACAGCATTTACGACAACTCACGAGATTAAAACCTTCACAACGAATGACAAAGTGCGATACTTAAACATCCATCGATTTAACGACGAATGACAAAGCATAAACCCTAATGTGGGCAGCACTTAAACATCCATTGGATAGTTTAATCGATCGGACATTGAATCGTAGCAGCTGTTTTGGTAAAAAATTACCGAAGTAATTAAGTGATCAAATTAGTTTAGTGAGGTAGTGTGCTAGAAATGAGTGTTGAAAATATGCTTGTTTAGTTATTTAGAAAATCAGTATTCAGGATGCGGCTCTGGATATAGAGCTGTATCTAAGATCAAACAATGAGCAAAAGTAAAGTAAACGACACGAGATGTACGAGGAAAGCCCTTGATCAATCTAGATCGCCGGCATAAAACCTCGGGAGCTGACAATCGCAGCTGCCTAGTTCTTCTATTGCTTCACAAATCAGGATACAGTGCAGGATGCGGTGCGGATCGACTAAGTGTTACAACTGGATTTGAATACAAGTGTGGTGTTTGCAAAGAGCTAGAAAGTGAAAGTGTACGAGAGTGTTAGTGAAAAATTGTGTGTTCTAAGCTGATCCGCCCCCATCTATTTATAGTAAAGATAAAATAACAAACTACCCTAAACTTGCGGGATCCACCGAATATTCCTTCTTCGAACGTTGTAGACCTGGTCTTTCGGGCTCAACGTCTCTCCCTCAACAAATTCGTCCGAGTCTTGAGGAGAAGAAGTCCTCTTGACCGTTAGCAAGTCTCAACCTTTAACCTGCACGTGGTTAATTCAATAAGCCTCAGGATATCGCCCAAGATGTTAGCAATATCCTCTTCCAGCATCCTGATCACAAATAAACAAACAAAGGCAGGATATTGGTCAGGATATATATGTTAAGAAAATGACCCCTAACAATTGTCCCCAAATATATCGGTTGGTATACCAATCCAACGGATATATTTCAAAAATCTTATCCCATAACTCAAGGCATTTAAAACGAAGCGACGGTCATGATCACATCGTAACTTCCAACGCGTTTTTTACTCAATGGAGATCCACGATGCCCCTATATCTTCTCTTTTCTTGTTTGAAAAGCAGATATCTTCAACAGAACCTTCAGGTAATTCTCCATTTCTGATTTTCTTCCCGTCAATTTACTTCATCTTACTTGCAATGGACGCCGAGACCTTCACCCAGCAGAACCTTCTTAAAAATCCCGAAAAGGAGATCTGCGCTTTCGACAACGCAGACATTGCAGCTTTAAGAGCCTCCGGCACTTTCCCCGACAGCACGGTCTTTAGGCCATTCGATCGGTCAATCCGATCGGATGTTTCTTCTACCGAATGGATCTGTTTTCCAGCATATCCTTTTTCATTAGGTCTTCGATACCCTTTTCCTGAATTCATGATGCAATTCTTTCGTATTACTGGCATCTCTTTTGCTCAAACCATGCCCATGGTTTGGAGAGTACTAATTGTACTCAACCAAATCAAAAACCTCCATTGCTCTGACCTCTGCATCGAGGATTTACCTATAGCTTATCGCCTCCGATCCCATGGCTCTAGCCGGTTCTTGCTCTTCTCGACCTCCAGTAAACCCCTGATTCTCAAAGCCACCAAAAACGAAGACGGATGGCAACGCAAATTCTTCTTTGTCAAACGAGATTCCATTGCTGAGGGTGCCAACCTTCCGGTGGAGTGGTTAACCACCGGTAGGATCATAAATACCCTCATAGACGATCTGATTGTTATCTTCTATTAATATTCTTCTTTTTGATCTTTATGCAGTGAACTTCAAGGAAGTTGCTCCCCCTACCGCTAAGTCAGAAGAGAGAATTAATACCGTTTACCGGTTACCTGCAATAGACAGGACTTTCACCACACACGTCCCGAGTTCAAGTCAATACTCATCATCCGAGATGTCTGGTAAGAATTTCTTTCAAAATAATTAGTCAAAACATTATAATGATAAAATAAAGAATAAAACTTTTCCCTTTATGCAGCACCAGCTAAGATCCCTAAAGTCTTTGACCTTGACGAACTGGATAGCTATTCTGACCAGATCCAGGTCAAGAAAGAACCTAGCCCCAAGACCACTGCTACATCCAAACCCAGCAGCTCCAAAGCCATCATCATTCCTAAACCTTCACCGGCTACCAAGCCCCGGAGTTCAAGTTCCCGCAAAAGGAAAGAACCCGATTCCCCTGTCATTTCTGACACCTTTCCTTATGAGAAGCACGGGTTCATTGAAGCCAGCGGGTTTATGACTTCTTTTCTTAACCAGGTTAGTATCCTCATACTATATCCTGCAATTTAGATCATTTCCAAGGATTTAACAACGTTAACCCCTGTCCTTTTACCTTTGTAGGGTCTTGAGCGTTTAGTTCATTTATATCAAGAATCCTGCAGGCTTAACAAAACACTTGAATCTAAGTTAAAGGAAGCAGAAATCACAATCTCTGACCAAGGTATGATCGCGGCCGCTAAATCTCGTCATTACGAGGAGAAATACAAAGCTATGACCCAAGAACACCAAGTTGCTCTCAACAAAGCTACTCTTCAAGCCCAGGCCGATCTGGAAGCTACCCATGTGCAGTACGAACGGGATATGGTCAGTTACCGAGAAAGCCTCAAAAGTTCCGTCGTCATTTCTCTTTTCCAGGCTAGGTTGAAGATGGCTCATGAAGCCAAAACATTAGGCTTCGAATACCCTTCTTGGGACGTTGGTGCTTGGGAGACCAAGCTGAAGAATCTTGGCGGCACCTCTTCCAAATCAACTGCCGATGAACCTTCTAAAGTAGTCGAAAAGGCAACCGATGCTGAGAAGGATGCTGAGGCGGATCCCAAGATGGATGTTGCTGAAACCGCTATGGACCAAGAAGGCACTACCCCCTAGAGCTTATTTTCTTTAAATCATTCGAACAATTTTATGTTTTTATGAACAATTTTTATTTCTGTATCTAAACAATTTGATAGCCGAAGGTGGATGGGTCCTGGGTTTCAGGATGAAACCTTCGGTTATCAACCAGTATTGATTGCTTCAAGAATAGTTTCATCTTTTTAAGTATAAATCTTAGCTTTGCAAAAAATTTCATACTGTTATCTTATAAAATATCCTGATCAGTATGCTCAGCGATATACTGTAAAAACCTTTTATTAGATAGAACTTCCAAATGTTCCTTCAACTTTGTAAAAATTTCTTTAGAAAGTAAAAAATAGTCTATCTTCTCAAAACCAAATTTTGATAATATTTAAATGATCAGAGTTCCAACCTAATACTGGTTTCAAGCACCTTAATCAAATATCCTTAAAAGGACTTTGAGGATATACATCAGGATACTTAACATAATGTCACTAAAAACTCATATGAGGGTTACAAAGGAAAGATCATACCAGAAATAGGGTATAAACCTATTATCAAACTTCAATCCCTTTGCAACTCTTCCAATGAAGATGTCCCCTGTGCAAGATACTTAGTGCATTAGTTCCAAACCTTATCCTTTTAGCTTTACACCACCACCTTGGTGAGAATGTCCCCTATGTACAATGTCTTCAAATACTTTAGAAATCTTCTGAATGTCAGTTTCCATAGGCGATTTTTTACGTTCCAAGGGCAAAACCCAAGGATGTACTGGAGATAAATCCCTTGTATCCTGGGGAGAATCCCAAATTTTCATGCGCTACAGGCGGGAGTGTATAAACTCCAAGACTTAGAAAGGTGAAAACCTTTAAACTTTAGAGAGTATGAAAATACCCTTTCGTGAGAGAGGGTGATCAATCCTCATATACCTTTAGGATTCAGGATATAGCCAACAGTAACGAAATTGTCAGCCACTTTTACATGGACTGGTCCCGCCACCTTGAACTATCCCTGAATAACTTGCGCTCCAAGCGGGGTGTTTAAACCCAATTCGGAAGAAAGGTGAATACATTTAAACCTGTGAAGGGATCAGTATCCCTTAAACGTGAGAGAGGGGGCCAATCCTCTAGTCTTCCGAGTTATCCTGAGTACATATCCTGGAACTATATCCTGAAACATATCTTGCAAAACAATTGTAAACTAAGGTGGGTGTTAGCTTGGCTAACACCCCTCCGATGCTTAAGTCAGTATTGAGTTTCAAAGAATAAATTAAACCAAAACATATTAAAAAAGATAGAATTCATACCATTCTGAGTTAGAAATTGAATTCTAAACTCACTTGAAATAGAGCTTAAGATGTATAGCATTCCAAGATCTCGGTAGCATATCCCCCTCCATATTCTTGAGTCTGTATGCTCCTTTGCCTGCTTCTGATTCAACTTCATATGGTCCTTCCCATTTTGGAGCTAACTTGCCATCGGCAGGATTAGTAGTATTCTGAAAAGCCTTTCTTAACATCCAATCTCCAACCTTAAATCTTCTGGTTCTAATATTCTTGTTATATGCCCTGGATATTCTCTGTTGATATGCTGCCATCCTTAGCCTTGCCGCATCTCTCTTCTCATCTATAGTGTCTAAATCCTGACTCAAGGCTTCAGGATTCTGCTCAGGATCACTTAAGGTAGATCTTGCAGTAGGTATTGTCATTTCCGTTGGAATCATTGCTTCTGCTCCAAATACCAACGAAAATGGGGTTTGGCCTGTCGCATTTTTTACCGTTGTCCTATCAGCCCATAAAACAAAGGGTAATTCTTCTGCCCATCTTCCTTTTTTGGCTCCAAGCCTTTTCTTTAAGTTATTGACAATTATCTTGTTTGAGGATTCTGCTTGTCCATTTGCTTGAGGATGTACCGGAGTAGATGTAATCATTTTGATTCCCCAACTCTTGCAAAAGTCAGTAGTCCTCTTACTTATAAACTGAGAACCATTGTCACAGATTATCTCGGCTGGTACTCCGAATCTGGTCAGGATATTCCTCTTGATGAAGGATACTACTTCTTGGTCTCTAACTTGAATAAATGCTTCTGCTTCAACCCACTTAGAGAAATAATCCGTCATTGCTAGCATAAAGACTTTTCCTCCCGGAGCTTTTGATAGCTTTCCCACTATGTCCATACCCCACTTCATAAATGGCCAAGGGGAAATAATAGGATATAATGGTTCAGCCGGTTGATGCAGTATGTTACTATGTCTTTGACATGCGTCACATCTTCGAACATATTCTGCGGCATCTTTTCTCATCGTTGGCCAATAATATCCTGTCCTTAATACTTTTGAGAATAACGACCTGCCCCCAGCATGGTTACCACAATCCCCTTCATGTATATCCTGAAGTACTTCCTTGGCTTCAGGATCCTCCAAGCACCTCAAATACGGTCCTGCAAGAGATTTCTTGTATAAAATATTATTTATAATAGTGAATCGTGATACCTTCATCCTAAATGCCTTAGGATTTTCATTTCTAGGGATGTGTCCTTCTTTGAGATATCTCATGATTGGAGTCGTCCAGGATTTAGGATCCTCTTCAGGATGTTCTACTCCAGGATCCTGAATACCAGCTACTTCTTTATCCTGAGGATTCGTTGCAGGATATAGGACATGTAATATTGGTATTCGCGTCCCTTCGGGTATCTTGATCGATGATCCCAAATTTGCTAAGGCATCCGCTTCAGCATTATCCTCCCTTGGTACCTGTTCAAGTATAAAAACATCGAAACATCCTGCTAATTTTTTGAGAATATCGAGATATTCGATTAATTTCTCACCCTTAACTGCATAGGATCCATTAAAATGGTTAGTAATTAACAAAGAGTCAACATATACTTGCAAATTTTTGATACTCATGCTCTTAGCCAACTCTAATCCTGCAATTAAAGCCTCATACTCTGCTTCATTATTAGTAGCAGGAAATTCACACCTAATAGCTTGGGGTAATATGTCCCCCTGTGGCGATTTTAGTAGTATTCCTAATCCTACTCCTCTTACATTAGATGCACCATCAGTATATAATGTCCAGGATCCTGAGGATTCTCCTAACTGTTGAACTTCTAGGTCTACCTCGTCCTGAATGTCACTACTGAAATCAGCCACAAAGTCAGCTAAAGCCTCAGATTTTATGGCATTTCTAGGTTCATATACTAAATCATAAGCACTCAACTTTACTGACCACTTGGCCATCCTGCCTGACATCTCTGGTTTCCTAAGCACATTTTTGACAGGATAATTTGTTTTAACATGTATCCTATGTGTCTCGAAATAATGCCTAAGTTTCGTTGATGCCATGACTAATGCTAGTATTAACTTTTCTAAATGAGAATACCTAGTTTCAGCATCTAGCAAACTTTTACTAACATAATAAACAGGATATTGCTGACCTTCATGGTCTTTTATAAGAACGGCACTTACAGCATTCCCTGATACAACAAGGTACAGGGATAGTGGTTCACCATTTTCAGGCTTCATTAATAGAGGTGCGGTTGAGAGATATCGTTTCAAATCCTGCAGGGCTGCTTCATGCTTCTCACCCCATTCGAATTTTCTGTTCTTCTTCAGGATATCATAAAAATCTTTGCATTTCTCTGAGGATCTCGAGATAAACCTGTTTAAAGCTGCTACTCGACCTGTTAATCTTTGTACGTCCTTCATGTTTGAGGGTGATTTTATATCCAGGATAGCTTTGATCTGCTCTGGGCTCGCTTCTATCCCCCTCTTTGTCACCATATATCCAAGAAACTTTCCTGCCCCCACTCCGAAATGGCATTTAGCAGGATTCAGCTTCATGTTGTATTGATCCAGGATATCAAATGCTCCCTTGATATCCTGGAGGTGATCCTTGGCCTTTTTAGATTTTACCACCATATCATCGATATATACCTCCATGGTGTCCCCCAGTTTGTCTTTGAACATCATGTTTACCAATCTTTGGTATGTTGCACCTGCATTTTTTAGACCAAAAGGCATAGCTGTATAACAATAAATACCTGTTGGTGTCATGAAGGCAGTATCCTCCTGGTCAGAAGGTTCCATTTGGATCTGTTGAAATCCTGAAGATGCGTCCATGAAGGTCAGCATTTCATGCCCGGCAGTGGCATCTACCATTGCATCAATGTGGGGAAGAGGAAATGGGTCTTTAGGACAAGCTTTGTTCAAGTCTGTGTAGTCCACACAAACTCTCCATTTCCCATTTTTCTTCTGTACTACAACCACATTTGCTAGCCACCTTGGGAACTTAACCTCCCTGATCATTCTGGATTTTAATAATCTCTCAACTTCCTCCTGGATAATTATGTTCCGCTCAGGAGCAAACTTCCTTCTTTTTTGCTGCACGGGCTTGAATGATTTATCAATTCCAAGCTTGTGAGTGATAATATCTTTGGATATGCCTGTCATATCCTCATGCTTCCATGCAAACGTAGACATCCTGCATTTCAAAAAGTTAATTAATTGTTCTTCAATATCCTGAGGGATATTGGTCCCTACGAGCACCGAAATATCGGGATTATCCTGGTCCAGGATAATTTTCTTCACATCCTACTCCGGATCCTCCACGATATCCTGGGCCCGCGTCTTTAATTGCTATGCTGCACTAGGTTTGGTTGAGGATTTCATCGAGGATGAGTAGCATTCTTTCGCCTCTTGCTGATCACTATCAACTTTAACAACTCCCCAAGGGGTAGGTATCTTGATGCATTGGTGATATGTTGATGGCACAGCCTTCATATCGTGAATCCACGGTCTTCCCAGTATGATGTTATAGCAGGATAGAGAATCCATCACACAGAAACGTTGTATCGAGTTGACTCCTTCAACGTATACTGGCAACTTTATCTCTCCCACTGTGTTTATAGCCTCTCCACTGAACCCAACAAGCACGGTAGACTTTGAAGTGATATCCATTGGAGATACATTCATTCTCTTCAGAGTTTCTAGTTGGATTATGTTGACGGAGCTGCCATTATCAACCAGTATCCTGCGTACAAAATGGTTAGCCACATATAACGTTATTACCAGAGCATCATGGTGAGGATCTTGGACAGTATCCCTGTCATCAGCATCAAAAGTGATCACTTTGTCAGTTGTGAGGGTAGTCATCCTGACAGGTTTGTCTCCCCTTTCGGCCTTGGCTTCCTTTGCATGTCTCTTTGCTGCCGAATACGAAGTTCCACAAATGTCGGATCCTCCCGAAATGAAGTTGATTATCTTGGCATCCGCGGGAGGTGATGCTGCTCGCTCAGGATCCTTCTCAGTATCCTGACCCTTATTCTTCTTTCTTCCTAAGAGATCTTTCAGATATCCCTTGCTTAAAAGATAGCTTATATCTTTCCTTAGAGCAATGCAATCCTCAGTCACATGTCCGAAATCTTCGTGGAAAGCACACCATTTTGACTTATCTTTCCAGTCAGCCTTTTGTTGATTCTTTCGAGGCCACCTAGCCTTGTCTCCTAGACCCTGCATAACATACATCAATTCAGGAATATTAACAGAAAAGCAATATTCGGACAACTCAGGATACTCTTCAGGATCCTCATCTTCGACAGCATTCACTCTTTTATTTTCATTTCTACTATACGGCTTAGGCCGATATGACTTGAACGAGGATTCTGACTTCCTATTAGTTGATTCATAAGTGTTGGATGAGTTCATCCTTTCTTGCATCTTCCTGTCATCTTCCAGACGGATATATCTCAAAGCCCTGTTACGAGCTTCATCGAGATTCCTGCAGGGATTCATTACAAGATCCTGATAAAACTGAGAATCCTTGTGTAATCCCATCTTAAAAGCTTGCACAGCTGTTGCAACATCAAGATGTGGGATATCCAAGGATTCTCGACTAAATTTGTTCACATAATCCCTCAAGGATTCCTGAGGCCCTTGAGTTATCCTGTAAAGATCACTGGTTAGTTTCTCAAAACTCCGACTACAAGAAAATTGACTGTTAAATAAATTAACCAAATGAGCAAATGAAGTAATTGAGTGAGGAGGAACGTTTAACAGCCATTTCAAGGCTGATCCTGTTAGAGTAGAACCAAATCCCTTGCACAAGCACGCTTCCTTGAGCTCCGGAGGGATAGGGTTCATCTCCATTCTTTCCCTATACTGAGCAATATGCTCCTCGGGATCCATAGTCCCATCATAAAGCTTCATGTTGGGGGTTTGGAATCTCTTTGGGATCTCAGCATCACAGATAGGATATGCAAAACGAGATATCTTGTGGCTGTCTTGAGACACTTCCGGGATCGGCTGGACCACCCCACGTACACTAGATATCATGTCCTTTAACTTCTGAAGTTCCCTGGTAAGTGCTGATGTTACACCTGTATCCTGCAAAGATCCACCACTGTTAGTAGCATGAGTATTATTATTATTAGACACGTTACCCGTTGGAGGATTTTGCCCATATCCTGAAGCATATCCTGAGCTCCTCATGGTTGACATCCTGACCAAGGAGGGTATTTCAGGGGTATGATTCTGAAGAAGACTGGGCACAATATTCCCCCTGTTATCCTCAGTATACACAGCTGAACTGAAGTTCAACGTTCTGGGATGTAATGGAGTGACAATATCCTCAGCAGATCTGCTCGAGCCAGACTTCAGGAGTTGTATTTCCCTTAAAAGCATCTGGTTTGTTTCCTGTTGCTGCCTCATTTGTTCCTGCACACTTCCAAATAAGGTTAAAATTTCATCATTAGAAGCTAAAACGGGAGCAGATCCCTGGACACTCCGAGTAGGGATAACATCTTGAGATTGTGTAGAGGCTGGCATCCTTGGAGGAGGTGGTGGAAGCACCGAACCGGTAGTAGCAGAAGTCATAGCAGACACAGTAGAGGAACTCACGTTTGATCTTGAGGCCATTATGGACAATGTGGCAAAAAGTTTTGAAAATAGAAAACCGATTAGCGATTTGACAAAAAAATTTTAGTAAAGAGAGCACCACTTGCCCCACGGTGGGCGCCAAATTGTTTTGGTCAAAAATTACCGAAGTAATTAAGTGATCAAATTAGTTTAGTGAGGTAGTGTGCTAGAAATGAGTGTTGAAAATATGCTTGTTTAGTTATTTAGAAAATCAGTATTCAGGATGCGGCTCAGGATATAGAGCTGTATCTAAGATCAAACAATGAGCAAAAGTAAAGTAAACGACACGAGATGTACGAGGAAAGCCCTTGATCAATCTAGATCGCCGGCATAAAACCTCGGGAGCTGACAATCGCAGCTGCCTAGTTCTTCTATTGCTTCACAAATCAGGATACAGTGCAGGATGCGGTGCGGATCGACTAAGTGTTACAACTGGATTTGAATACAAGTGTGGTGTTTGCAAAGAGCTAGAAAGTGAAAGTGTACGAGAGTGTTAGTGAAAAATTGTGTGTTCTAAGCTGATCCGCCCCCATCTATTTATAGTAAAGATAAAATAACAAACTACCCTAAACTTGCGGGATCCACCGAATATTCCTTCTTCGAACGTTGTAGACCTGGTCTTTCGGGCTCAACGTCTCTCCCTCAACAAATCTGTCCGAGTCTTGAGGAGAAGAAGTCCTCTTGACCGTTAGCAAGTCTCAACCTTTAACCTGCACGTGGTTAATTCAATAAGCCTCAGGATATCGCCCAAGATGTTAGCAATATCCTCTTCCAGCATCCTGATCACAAATAAACAAACAAAGGCAAGATATTGGTCAGGATATATATGTTAAGAAAATGACCCCTAACAGCAGCGATCGAGTTATTACCCTGAATTGTGGCAGCACTTCGTTAATCGTGTGTGTGTTTTGAACTGTTTCTATAATAACTCGGAGTATAATTTGAAACTGAACGTCGCATCAACGCAGAATTGCATCAAACAGACTGTTCTATTTATACTTGAAAAATGCCCCCCTCGCGCCACGCGAAAGGTTTCCTTGCGCGCGTCGCGTGGCGCGAGAGACCCTATTCTACCCTAGGGTTGCTTCGTGTCCCAGTAGCTTGGCTGAGTTGGTTTCGTGTTATTTTTAATTTTTGACAGCAAACTGTGTTGATTTTACCGACTAAGGTTTAACCCCCCCTGAGTTTTAGGGGCCCTGATCCTGATTCCGATTGTTCTGAAAATTTTAGGGTTTGTTCAGAATTACTTGGGTTTCTCAATTAGGGTTTCCTATTGGCCAATTTAGTTAAATAAACATGACTTTTGATGAGAGTTGTTACAGGTGGGTCACCCCTTGTGACCGTCATTTAGGGGGGGGGGGGTAGGGGTTGGGTGGTGATGGAACTTGTTAAGATTTAGTTGGATTCTAAAGGTACTTAGTTAGGATATTTGTGTGTTTACTAATATAAAGGGTGTTAGGGTGTTCGGGGACCCTAACTAGCTCAGAAAAGTAAAAACAATGTGTTTGGCAATAGTTTTGTGTTCCGGGTAAAGTCCGGTTGTTCGGTTTGACACTATTTCGTTAAAGTGCTTAATTAATCCGTAAAGAGTCTTATATATACATTTTTGTAACATTTTTAATTCCAACACTCAGAAAAACACACAGGACTATTTAATGACTTTTCTGTACACTACTAGTATGTTACCATGCACATGTAAGTATAACACAGATATCAGAAAACAGTTAAATGATTCAACACAGTCATCAAGCACTTTAATTATCATTAATAAATTGTACGGAATACATGGAATTATGAGGGTTGTCACATTCTCCCCCTGTTAAGAAAATTTCGTCCCGAAATTTAGCACGTGGTTACTGAGGAAGCTAGTTAAGTTGCGTTGGTTTCCTGGTTTTCCTGGGGTGTCACACATGTTGGCAGCGATTGTATTGGGGCCACCACTGGAGTGCAACAAGGAGATCCCTTGGGGCCCCTTCTCTTTGCCCTAGCCTTACACCCACTTATTCTCTGTGTCCAGGAGCACTGTAACCTCCCCTTTCATGCTTGGTATTTGGATAATGGAAGTTGCTAAAGCCTTGGACATCATCAACACGGAGGGACCATCCCTAGGGCTCCATCTCAATATTAAGAAAACGGAAGTGTACTGGCTATCGTGTGACGGTCTCAAGGTTCAGGACGGCCTTTTTCCGCGAGGGATAGGTAGACCTGAGAGGGGGGTTAAGCTCCTTGGGGGGGGGAGCGGTTAGCCGAGATTCTGTTTTTATCGATGAATTAGCAGGGCGGCGGGCATTGGCAGCGGTTGACCTTATGAAACTCTTGCCCTGCCTCCAGGACCCCCAGTGCGAGCTTCTTCTTTTAAGGTCATGCATGGGGGTAGCGAAGTTACTGTTTGGGCTGCGGACCTGCCAACCCCACTTGATGGCCAATGCGGTATCTTGTTTTGATGATGGTCTTCGAGAGGCTATCGAAGACATTGTTGTTTGCGGGGGGTCCTACTTCGGTGACCTTCAGTGGCGATTGGCATCTTTGCCGATGCGTCTGGGTGGTTTGGGCCTCCTCTCAGCTCGGGATGTTGGAGTTTATGCTTTTGTGGCGTCTAGAGCTCAGTCGTGTGTATTGCAAGACCATATCCTTCGGAACAGTGGGGTTGTTGAGCTTGACGTAGACTACAAACAGGCCCTTGAGTACTTAAGTATCTCTCTTCCAGACTTTGATATTGCCGGTTTCTCTAATATGGACACCGCCCCCCCCCCCCCAAAGCCACAAAAAACTTTGGCGAATGCCCTATTTGACAAAATCGCTCGGAGTCTGGGAGAAGCATTCGATTTGTCTCCCCGCCAGAAGGCGGTGATTGAGTGCTTGAAAGGCCCCCATGCGCAAGTTTTTTTGACTGTTATCCCGATCGAGGGGCTGGGGCAATGCATGTCGGCTGTTGAGTATAGGGCTATCCTCAAATACCGGCTGATGATCCCTATGTATTCCGAAGACGAAACCTGCCCAATTTGCCGTAAAGCCTGCATGGATAAATACGGGGAGCATGCTATTCATTGTAAGGAGCTCCATGGTTTCAAATATCGGCACGACTGGGTGAGAGATGTTTTGGGGGACATCTTGAGGAGAGCGGGGATTTCTGCCAAGAAGGAGGCCCCTGTGAATTTCCTTACAGATCCCATGGAAGGGAGATCTACATTGAGACCAGCGGATCTGCTCGTCTTTGGTTGGGCGGGAGGGAAACATGCTTGTGTGGATCTCACAGGAGTCTCCCCCTTAGCTGGTTTAAGGGAAAGCGGGTTTGTAGCAGGACAGGCTATAAGGAAAGCGGAATCTAAAAAGGTGGATAAAACGCTAAAGCATGTGCTGATAACCAACATGCATTTGTCCCCTTCGCCTTCGACACCTTTGGCTCCCTAGCTCCAGAAGCTATCCGTTTGTTGACTAGGGTCCAAAAGGTTGTCCACAGCAGTTGCTCATCAACAGGGGGGCAGAGGTTTGTCTTTAATAGGCTAGGGTTTGCTATTCAGAAAAGGGGTAGCGGCGCAGCTTGTTGCTCGCTTACCTGCGATATTGATGTAATTCGGCCAGTATTTTATATATAAATCAAAATAACATATGTTGTTAAAATAAAAGAAATTTATAGCATGACCATTTTACCTCCCTTTTTTAAAACTTTATTAATCACATGTTTAAAATAATTAAGGACATCATAACCATTTCTAGAGTCACCATGTTCTTGCATTGTTTGAATTTTATCACAAACTTAAGATTATCAGTTACATCACCAAGATCCCACTATTTCACTACAACACAATTATTGCACCCTAATTATGACTTCAAAACACTTTCATTTACACCGGGTATCAAAATCTTTATAGCATTCATCAAAATTGGCTTTACTTCAGGTTAGAAATGTGGTTGTATGACATGTAATTTGATTCGATACAGGTATCCTTTGGTCTTCGCTAGATGTTACTAAAACATAGTCGAAACACAAATCTTGTTTGTCTTATACAAGGGAACTAGTGATGAGTGGAGAAACTTCATATCTGTGAAAAGTATCGACATACCTTCAAAGACACTCTAAATTAGGTTGTGTAGAGGGTCGGGTCGATCAAACCCATACACTTTTTCAAATTAGGTTGTGTAGAGGGTCGGGTCGATCAAACCCATACACTTTTTCTATATTCTTTTCTTTAATTTTAAAAACAGCTACCGTTTGAAAAATGATTTAAATACTATTGTTACAATGAAGATCCAACTCTTTTTAAGTAAATGATTTAGGAAGGTTTATAATTTTTAAACATACTTGATAACTTTCAATTTATCATGTTTATGTATAGCTAATCTTATACATGTTATAGGCAAAGTATATGAAATAACCCAATGTAAACACCTTGGGAAAATCTCACATTGGTTTCTTGGTTCATAAGGAAATCTCCGTCTCAAATATCACCAATGTGAGATTTTCCCAAGGTGTTTACATCTAAGCGTGCTCTTTTGTTAGGTCAAATAATTAATATTGGATTATTGGGTGAGATAACTTCACATCTAAGCGTGCTCTTTTGTTAGGTCAAAGCATACTCCTTTCTTTTCTCCCTTGTCTGCACCAACCTGTATCCATTGTTCCCATATTTTGGCAAGAAGACACATAGCTCTAGTTAGATTATAAATACCCAAGCCATTATAAGAAACCGGTCTTGTAAATGCTACAAACAACCAACTCTTGTTTATGTTGTATTCTCATTTTAGTTACACCTTGATTGATCTCGAAGAATCGAGGATGGTAACACACGTTAAGGAAAATATGGACATAAATAGAATAATTGGAGTCATGTTCCTTTTAATTGCCTTAAGCACTTGATGAAGTATTAACAAATACAGTAAGGTTTGTAGATTTCATGTATTGTGTAATAATTAAGGAAAGTTAACCATGCTTAATAATCTGAAAATAATTTGAATTAATTATTGGATTTTGGTTAGATAAAGATTTACAAATGGGTCATTGTTTACTTCTCTGGGGATTCATCATTCGAAGTCACACGGTGTATGAACATATAATTTCCTTGTATAAACATCAAACTAAAGTAACAAAACAAATTATAATAACAATAACATTGAAAAATGTTTATCAATGGGATTTGAGATTTTAGGGACAGGAGAGCATGACCAATGCGTAACAATTCTAATTTATGCTTATAGTAGTTGTCGTGGATTGACACGTCTGTGAATCTTTGTGACATTACGAGTTTTAGGAATTCGTTTGGGTTCAAATGTTCAACGTTACTTTTATTTGCTTTGCTACATATTATGCTACCTTTGAAATTCAATAAGATACTCTCGTAGGTATGATCTACTACTTCTTTTTGTTGAGCTATTGTGTGCTATTGAACTGTTTGAAAGTAACTTTGCTAAACATATGCTATTGTAAACTGTATAAAATTCAATTATTCATTATGAGCTATTTTAAATTTTCATTTATTTTAAGAAATACAATATTAAACATTCCACACGAAAAAAAGCAATTACAAAGCAATGGCAGGTAGTCGGGCAACAAGTTGTGCCGCCACCCCCTTTTGAATAGAAAAACCAATTCTACTAAATACAAAGTTTGAAACCTTTAGCGACGTAGAATTACTATTAACGACTTTTTGAACCCGATTCAAGAGTCGCACAGCTTCAGGAGCGAGACCACCAAAGGTATCAAACGCAAACGGGACAAACACATGTTGATTCTCCCGGCAGGCTTTCTCATGTTTTGCCACTTCGCTCGCCTCTGCCTTGAGCACCGCTTGCCCTACGACAAAACCCTTTTCCTTGAGCCCGACAAGGGGGGAGACTCCAGTTAGATCTACACAAGCGTGTTTCCCCCCTTCCCATCCAAACACAAGGATGTCCGCCGGGCGTAAAGTGGACCTCCCCTCTAAGGGGTCAGTCAGGAAATTTACTGGAGCCTCCTTTTTGGCAGAGATCCCGGCCCGCTTAAGAACATCGCATAACACATCTCTCACCCAGTCATGCCGATATTTAAACCCTGGTAGCTCTTTACAGTGGATCGCGTGCTCGCCGAAAGAATCCAAACACGCTTTGCGGCATACCGGACATGGCTCGTCAACTGGGAACAAAGGAATCATCAATCGGTATCTAAGGATAGCACGGTATTCCACAGCCGACATGTGTTGCCCCAAGCCTTCAATAGGTGCAACAGAAAGAAAATCCTGAGCATGTGGGGCACGTAGACATTCAAACACAGCTCTTTGCCGAGGGGATAAAACAAACTTCTCTTCAAACCTCTTGACAATTTCGCCATATAAGGCATTCGCCAGAATTTTCTGGGATTTAGGAGGGGCGGTGTCTTTAATGTAGAAACCGCCAATATCAAGGTCGGGAAGAGAACTATGCAAAAGGTCCAACGCACTCCTGTAATCGGAGTCTAAAACATCCCCACCACATTCTCGAAGTATGTGGTCTTGTAAGCCCCAAGATTGGGCCCTTGAAGCCACGAAAGCATATGAAGAGGCATCCTTGGCCGTACAAATCCCTAAGCCTCCGAACCGGGTCGGGAGAGAAGCCAACCTCCACTGGAGATCACCAAAAAAAGCACCCCCACAAACAACAATATCCTCTAATGCTCCCCGGAGACCTTCATAAAAAACAGAGACAGCTCCCCCGACCAGAGAAGGTTGACACGTTCGAAGACCAAACAGTAATTTAGCAACACCCATACAAGAACGAAGCAAGAGGAGCTCACTCTGAGGGTCCCGTAGGCGTTTAAGGCACCTCATCAGCTCAACTGCACAGTTCGCTCTTTTAAGAGCCATACCACTGATAAACTCTGCATCACGACTAACGGCACCCCCCAGGAGTTTCACACCCAGCACCGGCCTCCCAATCCCCCGAGGGAATAAGCCCTCCTGAACCTTTACACCATTGCAGGTTGGCCAGAAAACTTCAGTTTTCTTTATATTAAGTTGAAGCCCTAAGGAAGGACCCTCAGCTCTGATGATATCTAAAGCATTAGCCACTTGGGTAGCATCTCCAATAAGCGTTCCGTCATCTAGGTACCAGGCGTGAAATAGAAGTTTGCAGCGATCCCTTATTCGGTGAACAAGGGGGTGTAGAACAAGGGAAAAAAGGAGGGGCCCCAAGGGGTCCCCCTGCTGAACGCCAGTAGAAGACCAAATATACTCATCCCCCACATATAATCTAGCTGGTTGACTATATAAAAAATCGACCCACGTAGAAATAGAAGGACACCTTTTCCTTACCTCGTACAGTAGGGCTGTCCTATCAACCAAATTAAAAGCGTTCGAAAAATCAACAGTAAGCATAGCAAGAGACCCATCTTGGTGGTACTCATTAAGGAACCTGTTCGCACTATGAAGAACGGCCTCTGCCCCACACGGAATCCCTACCCCAAACTGGAAATCGCTAAGGTATTTGGCCATCTCCTTCCCAACACCTTTCATGGCCACCTTGGAGATCACCCTCCTCCAAATCGACCCAACAGCGATAGGCCTAATCCCATTATCCGGTTTGAGAAGAGGTGTAAGAGGAGCAGAAGCAACAAACTCCGCCAGACTCCTCGGGCACCTCCCCCCCAAGCATAAATTAACCATAGCTGAAGTAGCCCTAAGCAGGCTATCAGCAATCACAGACCCCTCCCCACAAAAAGCATCTAAAAGATGTTGGGCCCTTAAGCCGTCTCTCCCGCACGACGTACCTTTGGGGAAAGATTTAATACACCCGAGCACACAATCGGACTCCACCACAAGATGAGACTCAGAAGGCAAGGAGGCAGGCATGGAAGGAGGGGGCATACATGGGTGCTTAGCCACTAAAGCCTCCAGAGTATTCTTATTGAGAGGGGCGACCCCCGAGGAGCATAAAACCTTAACCGCTGCAGTGAAATGACCATCAGCAACCTTACGTAAACATTGTTTCACATTGGTCCCCCCACACTCATTGTCATCCTCAGTGCCATTTTTTATTCCATCCTTAACCCCCCTCGCGGGTTGATCAAACAACGATTGGACAAGAGTGGCAAAACCCTCACGATCACCCCACTGAGCCAAAGACCGCTGGATGCTAAGGCATTGGCCGGTCTTCCTATTGCCCGACCTCTTGTCCTGACGACCAACAGGCTTGAACACCCGCAAGGTGCAACGTGGTAATATCAAAAGTCGAACCCATGCCTCAACAGAATCAGGCATAGCAACCACCTTGTCCAAAGCTGCAGTTAAGACTTGGGCAAATGCCATACGACAACTAAGGGGGATACTCTTAACAGTCTTGATGGGGAGAGAGAAAACACGGTCAAGCAAAGCAATATCTACACCCAACTCTTCCGACGAGGTATCAACGTTTTCAACACCGGGTCTAGTGATGCCAACAATAAAACCCTGTTCATCTCTCTCACCTGGCACAAACCGAATAACCTTATCCTCATGGTGGCACGCCCGACTGAGAGCATGAGGGCACACACACTCTCCACATAACCATTGTCCGGACACCCTCAAAGCTTCACAAACAGAGGTAAAAAGATTAAGATCGTCAGCAATTGCACATCTCAAAAAATCCTTCCTCTCGTCTGAGCACAAATGGTGACTCTTGATATGTGCCATTAACCTTGAGAATCCCTTAGCCCCCACCAAGCCATCGGGGCAACAATGAAACCGTCGGAAAGGACAAGGCCAGAAACCGCTACCATTAGAACCAACCATAACAAAACTAAGTAAGCGGAGTCGACACTTAGATAATGTCGCGTACACCACCACCAATAAAGAAAACCCAACCCAAAAGGAATCTCTTAATGATCACATTTTGGGTATTAGGTTGGATCTTCTCGGCCATAGAACCCTAGATTCATAGTTGGGTGGGCAAAGGGCCACCACTTAAATTGGAAAATTATTAGTGTGTTTCTTTGGGTTTCAATGCAATGCAAAATTGTTGGTTTTTCTATTAAGTTTTCAGCCAAGTTTTGGGCACCTTTATAATAAACTAGGGCCCAACTACACAAAGCCATCAAGAAAATAAAAACTCATCTTTTAATATTTATATATATGTTTTTTCTTGCTTTCTTTGTTTTTTAGCTTTGCCCAACTGATTATTATTGTTTAATCTTGTTATTAGAGTTAAGTTTTGTTTAATTATTTATTACACTAACTGAAAATGATTATTAATATAGGATTTATAAAAATAGGCTTTTTTAAGACTCTTAAAAAATAAATTAGTGAGAGACGTGATACCATGATTAAATTAATAGTTATTCAAATAATTAGAATTATCCAATAAGGTTAGGAGTGAGAGAAAAAAAAGTCTTTAAAAACACTATTTTGGTAAATATTTTTCAGACAACACCGTTTTAGTAAAAAAATTATCCACCAACACCATAATGGAAAAAAAAGTTGTGTTAAATCTATTGTGTTTTAGTCTGTTATTTATTGTGTTTCTAATGTGTTATCCATTGTGTTTTTTATCTGATGTCAGATCTTTTTTAGTCTACTATCCATTGTATTTTTAGTCTACTTTCCATTGTGTTTTTAGTTAAATATTTATTGTGTTTTATGTTATGTCTATTGTGTTTTACGCAACCGAAATTTCAATTTTTTTATGGTGATAACAATTCCTACATTAATCAACTTACATATAATGAATCAAAGATATTAAATTGTGTCAACTAAATAACAAAATTTGAGTTAACGTGTACGAAAATTAAACAAGTGCTACACCAACTAATCCCAGTTCGATAACAAATCATCGTGACCTTAAATACACACATAGTTTGACATGTCTTAATCTTATAACTACCATTTTTACCAAAATAACTGCTTTTGAGATGATCTTGGCCGTTCAAATCTGACAGTTATTTGTGAAATTAAATCTGGCAGTATTGGAATTTGTAGTGTAGATGTTCAAGTGTGAAGTCTGCAAAACGAAACTTGGTCGAAACTAGTGTCTTTTGTACCCCATGTGTTTATGTCATTGATGATTGGGTCATCTGTGCTCTATATTGATGGAAATAATAAGTTAATTATAGTACACGGATGTGGTGAGGTTGCTGAGATAAACGTAAGGACAAAGAAGATGCATGGTTTTTTTCCTTGTCATTTTTGCGCAAGGCATCATACGTGCAACCTATATCGAAACTATAGTTTCACCACATGTTTAGTTATCGTTTTGGATTTAGTTGTTTTATTGTTATCTTTGTGTTATATACATACTATTATGTTTGTGGTTGTTTTTTGTGTTGGGTGCATTTTTGTATATGGATATTCACTTTTAGCAATTAATGTGGTATTTTAATTGGTCTACTATGTTCAGAATACGTTTGTTAGTGTTGATTGTATTAACTTAGTAGAGTAAACAATTTTTTTTTTTAATTTTTATGATTTATACAATTTATGAAATGTTGTGTAATTTTTTTACGCCAATAAATATAATCTATGTTTGATTGCCATTGATAGTTTTTATTATTTGTACTACTTTCATAGACATGTAATATGGATAAATCTCTTTTATCTTCGTTTAATGGTGTTAGCAACTCCTACATTAATCAATTTAGAAATAATTAATTAAACATTTTAAATTGTACAAATTATATATGAGATTTTAAGTTAGTATGTATGACAATTGAAGAACTGTTGTAGTTACTAATTGCAATCGAATAAAAAGTTATCATTATCTTAAATATACACATAGTCATTGATGTTCTTAATTTTATAAACCCGTCCCAGCGGACGAGTAAACTGCTAGTTATTACCATTATATAGCACTCAATTAAAACATCTCCCCACCTTCAATACTACACGTATGAAATTCCCTTACAACTAACCACCTTACCGATTAGCCCCTCACAACCATCACCCACCACCTTTCACCATCAATAATGCCACCTCATAACCACCATCCACCACTAGTCATGTCACAAGCACTCATCAGTTAACCATCCACAACTAACCACCTTACCGATTAGTCACGGCTCCACCTCACAACAACATATTGAACTTGAGGTCTGTGAACTTTAACCTGAACCAACACGAAAACGAAGATAAAAACAATGGTTTCGTTGTAATAACTAATAAGGGTTTTGGCTTCCTAGTGTTTAAAAGTTTGATTAAAATTTAAACTATATTTGTTCTTTTAATCCAAGGGTTACAAAGTAGTTCCATGTTAACACTAAACACATTTCAAATTATTTTTATTACATCAAACGGTAACAAAGTAACAATATATTTCATTAAAAGCTTAGTTTTGAACTTGGTTACATACAATCACAATTATATAAAAGTCATTACATTTTCATATAATAAGGTTGTTTCTAAATTTACTCTTAATTCGTGCAAATAAAGAAGAAAACAGACCAATTGGTTTCTGATTGTTTTTTATTAATGCAATACGATTATTATTACAAATAATTTAATTGTGACAATCTGTCGAGAGAGAGCAACCAAACCTAGATGAACTTAAATTTTTGAAGGCAATGATTTCTCTGTTGGATCAGTTCTGTTTAAACATAAAGGAAAACATGGAAAACACATACCTGTCACAGCAGAAAGTGCAGTGGAGAAGCTGGAGTTCGACATGCTTGTCATCGTGATCTGGTTCCTCCTTAGGGTGCTGACTGATGATGGGAACTTAGTAAACCGAAAAGGGATATCGGTTAGGAGAGGAGGTCGAATTTGATGTTAGGCTTATGGGGTGTTTCTAATGTGTAACTGTCTAACCCCTTAACCTCCACATAATTCTCCTTATATAAACACCCAGGAGGAAACCTAATTAGTTAATAAGGGTAATATGGTCCATCAACAATTACCAACTAATTATTTAATAGGTTATTATATATTTTGATCTATATTATGTAAATGATTATAATGGCTATAGATTAAATATTAATACATAATATATTTAATCTTACATTCTCCCACTTAGCCGAGTAATCATTTACTATGAGTATTAGATAAGCCTGATCAGGAGTTAACACTCATTTTAGCCTCCACTGACCTTGAAATCCTCCAGGAACGCAGCACGCTTGGTTTCAACAATACGGGTGACATGGGAAGGACAATAGAAACGATAACCCTTAGAGTTCTCAGGATACCCGATAAAGAAACAGGTAACTGTTTTAGGGTCAAGTTTCCTTAGGAAAGGATTGTAAAGTTTTGCTTCAGCAATGCAGCCCCATACTTTCATATATTTAAGACTCGGTTTCCTTCCTGTCCAAAGTTCATAAGGAGTTTTAGAGACAGACTTAGAAGGAACTCTATTGAGTATATGAACAGCTGCTTTTAACGCTTCAGTCCAGAGGAATAATGGTAAATTAGTGTTGGCTAACATACTGCGCACCATGTTCATAAGAGTACGGTTTCTTCTTTCAGCGACACCGTTCTGCTGAGGTGTACCAGGCATGGTATATTGGTTCACAATCCCCTGGCCCTTACAAAACTCATAAAATGGACCAGGAGCTTGACCCACATCAGTATGTCTTCCATAATATTCACCGCCTCTATCTGATCTCACAACTTTAATCTGACGATCTAATTGCTTTTCAACTTCAGCCTTATAATCTTTAAAAGTTGTTAGAGATTCAGATTTCTCCTTAATAAGATACAAGTACATGTAACGAGAATAATCATCAATAAAAGTGATAAATGAAGTATGTCCTGTTATGCTAGCGATTTGATAGGGACCACTAATGTCAGTATGAATGAGTTCTAATAAATTAGAGCTCCTAGTGGCACCTTTCTTATTCGCTAATGTCATTTTACCTTTAAGACATTTGACACATGTTCCAAAATCAGAGAAATCGAGAGGAGGTAAGACTTCATCCTTTACAAGACGATTTAATCGTTCTTTTGAGATGTGACCTAAACGCTGATGCCACAACATAGATGAAGTTTCTAAGTCTCGTTTCTCTTCCATCTTTGTGAGTGATTCATTAATGTTATAGGACAACAAAGATTTGGAAAAGTTATCTTCTAGTTCTAATCTATAGAGACCACCATCCAGAATACCAGTACCATAAAGAACAGAATCATAATGGATAGAGAGTTTGCGATGACCATGGGAAACAATAAAACCGTCCATGTCTAACTTTGGTCCTGATACAAGGTTCCGAGTTACCTCAGGAACATATAAGGTATCATAAAGTTTAATACATAAACCAGTTTTCATAACTAATTGTAATGTTCCAATGGCCTTCACTTCTAATTCTCGATCATCCCCAACCTTAAGCGTTCTTTGGTTTCTTTCCAGCTTCCGGATTGAAAGGAATCCCTGAGTTGAATTGGTAACATGAACCATAGAACCAGAATCAAACCACCAAGAATTAGCAGGAACACTTAAATTATAGGACTCAAGTATCATAAAATAATCGTTACCTTTCTTAGCCAGCCACTCCTTAAAGTCAGGGCATTCCTTCTGCATGTGTCATGTCTTCTTACAGAACTTGCAGCGGATACTGCCTAAGGAGTTCTTAGAGCTGGAAGGTGCACTTGTATTAGGATTAGGATTAGGCCTTTGGACTTTCGAAGCATCCTTCCTCTGATAATTGTTCTTCCTTTTCTTAGGATTGGAGGTAGTGAAGTTTGCAACATCAGTATGGCGATCCATCCTCATACGCTCTTCCTCCTGTACGCACATAGCGACCAGCTCACTCATCGTCCATTTGTCCTTCTGAGTGTTGTAATTGATCTTGAATGCTTCAAAGGACGAAGGAAGCGAAGTAATGATGAAATGAACAAGGAAACCATCACTGATTTCCATTTCCAGCCCCTTCAGCTTATTGGCCATGTCATTCATCATCATGATGTGCTCGCGAATGCCGCTCCTCCCATCATACTTAGTTGTCACCAGCTTGAGAATAAGAGTACTAGCGTGTGCTTTAGACGTCCCTTTGAACTGCACCTCCACATGTTCCAAGTAGGTTTTAGCATCTTCAGAATCAGGAATAGCTCCCCTGGTAGCATTGCTTGTGGACTGCTTCATAAACATTAGAGACATGCGGTTACACCTAGTCCACTTATCATGAGTTAACTGCTCAGCAGCAGTACTTTGAGTGGTAAGGTCCGCTGGCTTATTCTCTCTGAGAGCATAATCAAAGTCCAGCAGCCCAAGAGTAAGCATGAGATCATCCTTCCATGTAGCAAAGTTATCACCAGTCAAAGGTGGAATCCCGTAGTTGGGTGCTGATAGTGGAAATAAGATGAGCAAGTTATGATACTAAGGAAGAAATCCTAATGTGATCTAAGGGCACGTTAAACTAAGGCATGCATAAATAATGACCATTTTACATTATGAAGCTGTGATATTGTCTATTACTAACATCAAAATAATAGACTTAGCTAAAAATTCTACTTAAATGAAGACAAAACAGCTTTGGCCAGAAGTGTAATCATTTAAGCATATGTGCAAAGTGGTTATAACAAATCAGCTTTGGCCAGAAATTGAAACAATCACTTTAGTTATGCACTTGTTGAGTATGTCATCTATGAATGAATTAAATCAGCTTTGGCCAGAAATTAAGACATTCATGCTTATGATGCACACACAACATAGCTTTCGTAATACTTGAACGATAAGTAGATGTGTCAAGTCAGCTTTGGGCAGAAATGATACATCAAAAGCTCATTCAAGTTAAGCTATTTTGGTTTTGTAAAACATTATCTGATTCTGATTAATTAACTAAGTAATTACAAAACCAATTAGTTAATAGCAAACCACCCGTTAGCCCGAAAAAAAAAATTTAGTTCACATTAAACAGCTTAAAATAATGAGGTTTCGAGTCACAACCTTGTTGTCTCGAGTCGAGACCTTTGTCTCGAGTTATGACGTTATGGTCTCGAGTCGAGACCTTGTTGTCTCGAGTCGAGACCTTTGTCTCGAGTTATGACGTTATGGTCTCGAGTCGAGATCTAATGGTCTCGATTCATGATCTAATGGTCTCGAGTCGAGATCTAATGGTCTCGAGTCGAGATCTAATGGTCTCGAGTCGAGACCTCTGTCTCGAGTTGTGAAGGTTTAATGGCCTGATGATTTCGAGTCGAGACCTTGTTGTCTCGAGTCGAGACTGATGGTCTCGAGTCGTAATCTAATGGTCTCGAAACTTCCTGTTAACAGCTGTGAATGTGAAAACATAACTGAAATTCGAAATCTAAGGGATTATGTGATAATGTTTCCTATTTCAGTGCTGATCTAATTTTACCAAATATTTAGAAAATCATAATCTGTTTATCTAATAACAGTTTTCAAAAATTTTAGAGGACAAAATCAGATCAAAACCGGAAAAAACACTTAATAATCCGAATCATATTCCAAAACATAATAGAATTTTCGAATTTTCCTAAGAACATGATGAACCCTAAAAAATAAAACATAAATTCTGGAACCCGAAACCTGAATTTTAAAGCTTTTCTTAAACAGATTTCGGTTATAATATTACCCAGTTGATTTCTAACGAACATATAATTGATCTTTTACGAAAACAGTGGTCTCGAGTCATCCTTTATGACTCGAAAATTGGCTGTTAGTTTAATAAGTTATCAAAATTCCGTTTTCCAGATTTCTATCCCAGAATTGATGGATACGAAAACAGAACTGACTAATCAACATATGCTCTGATACCACATGATGGATCAGTTCTGTTTAAACATAAAGGAAAACATGGAAAACACATACCTGTCACAGCAGAAAGTGCAGTGGAGAAGCCAGTAATGGAGTTCGACATGCTTGTCATCGTGATCTGGTTCCTCCTTAGGGTGTTAACTGATGATGGGAACTTAGTAAACCGAAAATGGATATCGGTTAGGAGAGGATGTCGAATTTGATGTTAGGCTTATGGGGTGTTTCTAATGTGTAACTGTCTAACCCCTTAACCTCCACATAATTCTCCTTATATAAGCACCCAGGAGGAAACCTAATTAGTTAATAAGGGTAATATGGTCCATCAACAATTACCAACTAATTATTTAATAGGTTATTATATATTTTGATCTATATTATGTAAATGATTATAATGGCTATAGATTAAATATTAATACATAATATATTTAATCTTACATTCTCGTGGACAATTTTTTTACTTGATATAAAAGTAATTTATTAGTATGCTATGGTATAACCTTTAAACACCTTGGGAGGGGGAGGTTTTGGGTTCAAGTCCCATAGACGACAGGAGTAAGAAATTTGCCGTTCAAAACAAAAAGTATGCTATGGTATAATATGTGTTTATGCTGATAAAGTACTTAAAATGTTAATTCACACAACAAAGTTAAGAATAAGTTTGTGTATGATAATAATAATACTTAAAATATTAATCCGCACCACTAAGTTAAGAGTAAGTTTGTTTAGGGGCAATTAGGTTAGAAAGAGATAGTATTATGATGAAAAGAGTGACCTATGTGATTTTGCTTATACTCCACTCATTCAATTAACATTAGAGAAGAAGTTCTGTCAATCTCATGTCAATGTTCCATCACTTCTAAATATGTTACCCAAATAATATAAACTTACATCTAAATGCTTCTAACAACATGTATTTATCTTGATTTGTTTACTAATATTAGCAAAATAAATATATTTGACCGACTAAGGCTACATGGTGTGATTTAACTATAGGGTGCTAGTTAAAGCGTCACGTCGCTACCAGTGGCGAAGCTTGACAATGAAGACGGGGGGTCGAAAACGTATATACCCAAAAAAAATCTATAGAACCGGGGGGTCGAAAACGTATATACCCAAAAATTTCTATACGAAAACTACATATAAAACACTACTAAGCGAAAAGTTCGGGGGATCGGGCGCCCAACCCCCCCCCCCCCCTCCAGCCCCTCTTAAGCTACGCCCCTGATCACTACCATGGAGGCAGTGACGTTTTAACCAGCTCAAACCAACATGATGTGGTTTAAAGCCTCCCACAATCATTTCTCAATCATTGTTTTTAATTTAATTTCAATTTAAGTTAAACTAGGTTTAAAGAAGTTCGCCGCGTTGCGGCGAATTTCTTTTGTTATTTAGTCGTGTTTACATGTGTTTTGAAATTACTATGAGCGCGTTGCGAACGGAACTGCTGACAATAATAAAAAGAAAATGTAGAAAAAAAAAAACACTAAAAGATAACCGAAAGAAAATCAACCAAAAAAGTTGTATGGTAACGACGTTGTTCGTATGAAACCCGTGGTCAGAGATGAGCAAATGGTTCTAGGTACCGGTACCAAATTTGCCGAACCGAAAGATCTTAAGTACCAATTCGGTACCGACTTTTGGCGTTCCTGGTACCGGTTCACTACCGTTTTTTACCTTCATATACCGTTACCTTAACCGGTATTTTCGATATTAGTACCGATTTTGTATCGGTTGGCACCGAGCTCATCCATACCCCTGAAACTAAAAAAAGAAAAAAATTAAAAGTTGAAGAAAATCAACAAAAAAAAAGTTGTACAATACCGTTGTTGTTCGTACGGTACCCGTGATCAGGGATGAGCAAATGATACCGGGTAGCAGCACTTAATTTCCCGAACCAAAAGATTTCCAATATCAATTCGGCACCAACTTTTGGTGTTTTCTGTATTAGTGTCGGTTTTTACCTTCATGTACCGATACCGAACAGTATCGTACCGGTATTTTCGATACCAGTACTGGCTCGATACCGGTTGACACCAAGCTTATCCCAACCCGTGATATTAAAAAACTGATTAAAGTTAAAAAGTAAAGAAAATAACTATTATTATAAGATTAAAATAATAAAAGTATTAAAAAATTGTATATTATTATAATATTAAAATTACCATTCATTAACTTCTATTTTTAATATATATAGCATGTACCGACACCGAACAGGACTGTAGCGGTATTTTCGATACCAGTACTGTCTCGATATCGGTTGACACCAAGCTTATCCCAACCCGTGATATTAAAAAATTGATTAAAGTTAAAAAGTAAAGAAAATAACTATTATTATAATATTAAAATAATAAAAGTGATAAAAAAACTATATATTATTATAATATTCAAATTACTATTAATTAGCTTCTATTTTAATATAAATAAATAAATAAATAATATAATATATATAACTCTATTTTTAATATATATACCATGTATCGATACCGAACAGGACCGTACCGGTATTTTCGATATCAATACTGGCTCGATAACGATTGACATCAAGCTTATCCCCCGTGATATTAGAAAAAATGATTAAAGTTAAAAAGTAAAGAAAATAACTTTTATTATAATATTAAAATAATAAAAGTATTAAAAAAACTATATATTATTATAATATTAAAAATAAAAAAAATAATATAATATATATAACTCTATTTTTAATATATATACCATGTATCGATAACGAACAGGACCGTACCGGTATTTTCGATACCAGTACTGGCTCGATACCGGTTGACACCAAGTTTATCCCAACCCGTGATATTAAAAAATGATTAAAGTTAAAAAATAAAGAATAACTTTTATTATAATATTAAAATAATAAAAGTATTAAAAAACTATATATTATTATAATATTAAAATTACTATTCATTAGATTCTATTTTTAATATATACTATTTTTAATATATATATTTTAAAATAATTATTTAAAAAAAAAACAATACAAAGAATAATAACTTAAAGAGTAATAAGCTAATAAAATTTTCCAACGTCTAGGAAAAAAAGTTGGATCATCGCCAGAGCTACGGTAATTATCATCTCATCAATCAAGTCCGAATCAGATGAAGAGTCGAAATGTGAACAGTCAGAGTGTAAAAAGCCGGAGTGAGAGACCATATTTAAAAAAAATAGAGAGAATTTGAGAGATTTTGAAGTGAGTTGTAGTTTGATTTGATGAAATTTGATAAAATGTGTGCACATGTGTGTAGATATATAAGGTTTTTAACTTTTTTTTTCTTTTTGACCGTTGCACAACGGTTAAATGGGGTGCCCCCTTTCTTTATCTTCTCGCTCTTGTTCTCAGCTTGGCGGACCAAAGGGAATCTTAATGCCCCTCTTTGTTGTCTACCGTGTGGTGTTCACGACATGTAACACTACGAAGACGGGTTTGATAGTCAAACCACGTCAATATTAATAAACGGGTAAAATACCGTTAGTGGTAAAAATTAACCCGGTAAATATTAAAATTTAAATAAATGAACATAATATTAGATAAAAGAGAATAAAAGCTTTTGAAGAAACAAATCTCATAAGAGGCCCGAGTTAACGGGACTTAAAATAAGACGGGTTATAACTCCCGGAACTCACCAAGTAACTAGGAATATCAACCTAGTTAGTAAGTGTTTTAAAATAATAAGAAAACTTGGTTAAAATACTCCTTATGAAAAGATTAAACAAGTAAAGGGACTAAACTTGACAAAATTGAAAGTAATTTTATTTAATTAAAACAAAACACCAAAACACACACTTTAGTGTGTGTTCTGGTCGAGTTCTTCACAGTTCACATGAGACAAAAAAGGGTTCTCCTACATGAACACTAACTCTTGCAAATCAATCAAATCAAAGGGCCAAATCAGTCCCAAATCGAAATCCAATCTCATATTAGTGATCACCTAAGTGAAGGGATCATAAGGTATGTCAAAATTCACAATTTGGTTTTATCTCAAATTCTTGATAAACTTGTGAAATCGAAATATGAACTTGATTAGTTGATGTTTGGATGAAATTGGGGATGAAATCATGTCTATGAGTAAACCCTAGTCAATAGCTTGTTAAATTGGTGTTCAAAATATGAATTTCATAATTATCCATTTATGTGTTAAATGGGTTTTGTAGAAATAAGATGAACCCTAGAATTATGACTATCAAAATGGTGTTAACTAATTTCCATAAGATGAATTTGAGAATAGTATGCATGCTAGACATAATGGAATTGAAATTTATGTTTATGTACGGTAGAAATAACTAGTTATGAACTAGTTTGTAAATGTGTAAAAATTATGCCCACTAGGTGTTTGTTAAAATGCCTAAGTGAAATCGCGCGTCTACTCGGTTGTAAGTAGAACTTGATTTGATTAGGTATCCATAGGAATACCTAATAACATGAAAAAAATGGGGTTTCATTTATAGATGAAAACTCGTAGATTTTGTCTAAAGAATGAATAAAGTGTCTTTGATAATTGATGAGATTGCCTAAATGAGTAATTGAACGCAAATTTGCATTTTGTATGATTAAGGATAAATGACTATTATAAGTCAAATTAACCAATGATGAAGTCGAATAGTAGTTTCGACATAGAATTCGTAAGATGGAATAGTTGTATGTGATAATGACTAATCTAAGCGTCTTACGAATTATGATGATAGTTTAACTCTTGACAAGCTAGAATGAGGCTTGGGAAAGGAGCGGGTCAAACGAATCGAGTACGCGGAGAAAAGCATGGTTTGGATACGAGGTAAGTAAAGCTTACGCCCCTTTTTATTATTTACGAAATACTTGTTTGCAAGTATTGTATATGAATTTTATTAAGTAATAGATATATGATGTTCCAGCACGATATAATGCGAGTCGGAACAAAGAAGAAATGGTAAGAAACCATGAAATATGGTAAAAAGGGTAAAAGGGCGAGATGGTAACTAGATATCATCTCATAATGGAAAGTGGTCGTTCGGACTAAATGGGTCAAATAACATTGGTAAAATCATTTGACAATAATAATTGATGATCGTTTGTTGAGTTTTGTGATCACAGGAAATAACTTATGGCTTGCGTTGCTTTAAACTAGAAAGTTTAAAGAAAAAAAACAAAAAGGTACTTAAAAGGGTCAATTCTATGACCCGAGCCAGGTACGCATAAATAGGTTTATAGTTAAGAGTGAGTTTTGGTCAAATAATTAGTGAGTCCTTCGTAGTAAAATGAAGGACTAAAAGTTGACCAAAAAGCCCTTGATGGGTGAACCGGATAAACGACCCTTAGAGGTTGTTTAGGAACTTGTATATTGATTTTTGAAATCCTTAGATACATATAAAAGTTTTAGGCAAAAACATTTATGGGTCGAATGCCTAAAAATGGTCATTTGCGAAAAATGACTAGTCGAAGAGTAAATTTTGGGGTCATGGGTTTATTATGATAATCCACCACAAAAATATTTGTGGTGGAATATAAGTAGTTATCTTAATATGGTAATGCGTAGTGCGAAAATAGATGAGTGAAATTGATGCTTAAATGCATAAAAATCGTTAAACGGGTCAAAATAAAGCAAGTGATTAAGATTGGCTAAGTGTTGGAAAATTTCAAAATAAACCGGTGGATGTAAACACGCATACAAACCTTGTAATGGAAGCGAAAATGCTAATTTTTGGCAAACCCGGAATGGGAAAAAATGATAAGCAATGAATATTGTTAACGAACTTGTAGTATGATGTTAAAAGTAACGGGTCAAATAATCGCATAAAGGATTTTTAAGTCGTTTGCTTATAAATCAGATTTTTATGCAAACCGAGGTGATAAACGGATTCGTAATGTAATTACGGACGCGTGGGAAAAAGAATTACGCGAAACGGACTTGTAGATAAAAAGTTATGGTCCTTGGAAGTTTGAATTTTTAAGAAAATTAAAGTTGGGCAGAAAATGCAGGTCCAGATACTGACCTGCTGGAAATTGGTCTTTCCTGCGGCACGCGAAGGGAAACCCTCAACCGGGCGCGACACACGGGCGCCGTCGCAGTCCGCGAATGATCAAAGGTAGTCTCTCGCGTGGCGCGGGAGACGTAAAACCGAGAAATTTTATTTTATTTTGTTTGTTTGACTATGGAACTTGTTTATACTTGTTTATAAGTTATCAAAACTAACCTTTAAGTTGGTTTTTGATGTTAGGTGAATGTAGCTACCAACCGGATGTCGATCAAGCAATGAAGTGAACCGAACACATATCAAATGAAGCTTCCGCGATGTCTTCAATTTGTTTAGTTTAAAAATGAAAGTTGTAAACATTAGAATTATAATTTGGAATGTTTTTAATCACGTAAGAAGATTAACTTGGAAAAGTTTTTGAAAGCTTGCATTTTCGTATAAAATGCGTGTTTAATAGTATAATCGTGTTAATTTGAGATGGGTCTTACACGACATTGATGGGCTGAGCTGGATGAGAGCACTAGCCCACAATATGCTTAATCACTGAGAGGTAGTTTTAGTGTTTGTTGTGTTTATTGAGTTAGGTTTTCTAATTATTCAAATCGCGTTGATTTGAAAGTATTGGAATCGAGTTCGATTTCGAACCAAATTTGAATTAGAAATAGAATTCAAAAAACCGATTTCATATGAAGATTCGAACCCGAGTTGTTTCAAATAAACTGGATTATGAAAAATAAATAATATAAATGTATCTATACTATATTATAATACATATAAAAAGAGCAAGAATGTAATTTTATAAAATTTGAAGGCTTTAAATAATTATAAAATTTAAAACATATGGTCAAATCTTTTAAAACATATTGTTGACTTTTAAAATAAATCCCCTTATAGTTTTAAACGACCATAACTTGTTCATAAGTTAATATTTATTAGAGTTAATTACACAAATGGGTCATGTGGTTTATACCTAGTTTCGCCTTTAGGTACTAACTTTTTTTAAAAGGTTTAGGTTTTATGGTTTTAATTTTGTAACACATTTGGGCACTAACACCAAAATTATCAATATAATGACTAAAATACCCTTCCATTCTTTTTAATTTTATCAATGTAACACCTTTAGGTACTAACACCTAATTTTATTTAAGTTTAAATCAATTTTACAAAATCTATTTTTTTTAAATCAGTTTAAATCAATTTTACATAATAAAAAGATGAAAAAAAAATAGATTTTATAAAATTGGTTTAAACTTAAATAAAATTAGGTGTTAGTACCCAAAGGTGTTACATTGATAAAATTAAGAAGAATGGAAGAGTATTTTAGTCATTATATTGATAATTTTGGTGCTAGTACCCAAATGTGTTACAAAATTAAAACCATAAAACCTAAACCTGTTAAAAAAAAGTTAGTACCTAAAGACGAAACTAAGTGTAAACCACATGACCCATTTGTGTAATTAACTCTATTTATTAAAAAAGCACCTGTTAAAATTAAGGAGTTTGTTCACTTAAAAGTGATTATGATATTGCTATAGTTTTTTTTAACTTAAATTAAATTATATATTGTGTTCTCTGTGATATCATGCGGAAACCCCTCTAGTATGTGTGTATATATACACACGTGTGTATGTGTGTGTATTGTATTTAAAATAAGGAATGGGTTAAGATAGATAGTCTACTAAAATTAGGAAGTCGTAGGAAGAGTATCAAATGGACTCCGATTGAACTTATTTTAACGTTATTGGAACTGTCTTGTCAAACTCTATGATCTTATATTTTAGGTTTTCACTGTGTCTTTTTATTTGACGTTATGTTTTTTTCATCATTGTGTCTGTTTTGCGATTCATTGTGTTTTTTTTCCTCGGCATTGTGTTATACTTTTTGGACATTTTGTTATATTTTGCTCGGCATTTATATTTTACGATCTATTGTATCTTTGTACTCTTCCTAAATTTAAAAGACTATGTAGAATATGTGTATGATAAATTTCGATACGTATAAGATATATACATGATATATTTTGATATATGTAGAATACATTTACTCATGTATAATATAAAGTGTTTTTAAATAATTAATTAGACAGATAATGATTAATGGTTAGATTTAAAACTCTTTCACCAAAATCTTCAAAATGCCTCTTTGATTTTTAAAATAAAGTTAAAATGATCACAATATTTATAAAATTGCCACCATCGTTTATAACCATTATCTTATTAATGATCTCTCCCCTGTATGATACATCCACATCCATATCTACTTTTTTTTTTGTTCTCCTTTCATATTCATTTTAACTCATTCATCCATATCTATAATCACGCGTTATCAAAAAGAAAATTATTAAGAAAATACCAACTTTGAATGAAATGAAATGAAATTGACATAAGTTGTTTTAAATACAAACGAACACCAAATTATAATATATGATATGCAGTTATCATAATTTGATATTATTATTGCGTTAATAGCCTAATTCTAGCTTTTTATAAGCTTTGTTGTAGAAAATCAATGAACCAAAGTTCTAGATATCTTTTATGTACAGGTGACAAAAAATTGCTTGTTTATTTCTAAAGCTTAGGGTGTAAAGAGTGGTTAAACATTTGAGAGTGACAAACTAAAAAATCAACCAATCAGAGTGCGCCACGTCAATCAGTGAAAAGTGTTTAAACTTTGCTGAAAAGTGTTGGCAATGGTTTAGACACTTGCTGGAGTTGCTGAAGTGGTAAACTTAAAAAAAAGGAAAAATGTGTGATTGGTTGAGATTGGAATGGACCCCACCCCACACTACCCCCCCTCTCTCTCTCCTTCCTTCACCGCAGCCCCCTCTTTCTCTCCTTTTCACCGCGTCGGCATTGTCTCCCCGATCCAGCAAAGTCACCGCGTCGGCAAAGGGTTGGCGGCGGTGTTTGCCGCGCGGCAACCAGCTTTGCCGAGCCCTTTGCCGACTCCACTCCGAACACCCTTAATATTCTAAGGGTGTAAGGAGTGGTTAAACACCTTAGAGTGGCAAACCAAAAAAACAACCAATCAGAGTGCGCCACGTCAATCAGTGAAAAATGTTTAAACTTTGCTGAAAAGTGTTGGCAATGGTTTAGACACTTGCTGAAGTGGTAAACTTAAAAAAAAGGAAAAATGTGTGATTGGTTGAGATTGGAATGGACCCCACCCCACGCTACCCTCTCTCTCTCTCATACCCTCCCTTCACCGCACGGCAAGTCCTCACCGATTCAGCAAACAAACTGCATCAGCAAAGGGTCGGCGGCGGTGTTTGCCGCGCGGCAACCGCCTTTGCCGAACCCTTTGCCGCACCCACACCGGACACCTAAGTTAATTGTGGTTTTAAGATTGTTGGTGCATCAGTATTCGCAGGGCCGACTCTAGCCCCATTTAAGTGAGCGGTGGCTTAGGGCCACCACTTTTCTCAAGGCCCCTCATTTCGTCTTGTTTTGCATATTATATATATATATATATATATTAGGAATAGGAATTCTCTTGATACATTTTTATTTGGGTTTACACATAATGTGGCAGCTATATATTTTCAAGGGTTTCGTATGTTAATTGTACATATACGATCCACTATGTTAAAATTTAGTTGCATTTCAACCTTGAGAAACCAAAACTGCAAACACTTTTGTTTATATAAATTAATACTAGAAGTCAATTTTTTTCTTTAATGAAAAGGCCTCATGTTTTAAATTCGCTTTGGGCCTCTGGAATGGTTGAGCCGGCCCTGAGTATTCGCCATATCCAGATTCCTTTAAGTTGCAATTTTATTATTCACTTTTGGCCCCATTAATCCTTCTCTAATTTTAGTATTGCATTTTCTATAACTTTCATTTTGACACAAGGTTGATATATAAATAGTTAATAATAAATATCGACGTTTGCTTTTTTATATATCTTTTAGAGTTAGAATAATTTGATTTCAAATCTTTTTCTTTGATTTTATGCAATATCTTATTCTCATTTTTAAACATATGTTTAGGGGTTTAGACACTTTTTAGCATATTAATTAATTTTCTACATACATTTATTGACCAACTTTAATTGATGCACTTTTGACCATGGTATATATTGATTGGGCCCTAATCCATTTTAATTGTATGTAAACGCCATTTAGTTTTAGTTTGGTAGCCCGGATGGGTTTTTAATTAGAGGGTGAATCGCTAGTGAGGCCGTTCACCTTATAGGAGATAAAAGACGCGGTGTGGGAATGCGGGCCTGGATGGGTTCAATTTTAACTAGCAATTAGACCCGTGTGCGTTGCGGCACGGGTACATCACAAACATGGAATGAATTAGTCCAAGTGTTATGTGACGTATTAACCATATGAAAATTTAAAAGTTGAGGTGTAAAAATGTAGTAGTACAAGGAGTAAAAACGTAAAGTTTAAAACTTGACGGGGTGGTGACGGTAAAAATAGAGTCATAGTGCAAGGAGTAAAAACACAAAGTTTAAAACTTGAGGGGGTGGTGGCGTTAAAAGTTGAGGTGGTGGCGGAATTCAAACTTGAGGATTAAAAAGACAAACTTCAAAGGTTGAAGGGGTGTAAAATGAAATAACAATGAGTTAAAAATACAAATTTTAAAAGTTGTTATATAAATTGTAAAATAGAGTAATAGTCTAGAGTTTAATATTGTAATTTTCAAAAGTTGAAGGGTGTAAATATGAAGTAATAATACATGGGTTAAAATTGAAAGCTTTTAAAATGAAAGGTATGGATGATAAATACACCGACTTTGTGTTTTAGGGTTGTTGCAGTGATTTGCAAACAAGTTTTCACAAGGGTGTTTGAAGAACTCTATGTAGTGCTTGGGTGGATGAATTCGATCAAAAAGACGGGATTGATTTTTAAAATAAATAGGCTTACAACTCATTAAATTGGTTTTGTTTTGTTTTTCTAAATTCCATAGTGGTAAGAATGGGTTTTCCACTAAAATGGCCTTGGTGGATCGTGGCAACACTATACTCGGCTCGGGTATCGGTGTTAGTTAATGGTAACCAACCATGGAGTTTGAATGTTCTCAGTGGCTTCGACAAGGTGGCCCACTTTCATCGTTTCTATTCCTCATTGCAATGAAAGCCTTATCAGGGGTCATCCATAAGGCATCCAACGTGGGTCTATTTCACGGGATCCGGTGCAAGGATATGAGTAACACTTTAACTCATTTTTTATATGCGGACGATGTAGTTTTTATTGCGGAATGGTCGAGTTCATATGCGTTAAACCTAAGAAAACTTCTTAGATGTTTTCATTTAACTTTCGGGCTCAAAGTTAATCTCTCAAAGTGTTGCTTGTATGGTGTGGGTGTGGGGAAATGGATGTGGAATTTATCGCAAATAATATTGGGTGCAAACCGGGCACTTTAACATTCAAGTATCTCAGATTATACATTGGTGCAAACATAAATTTAATTAGGAAATGGAAGCCTATTATTGATTTTTTCAAGAATAGGTCGTCTATTTGGAAGGCTAGGAAACTATCATATGGAGGTCGAATTACTCTCCTCAGATTGGTCTTGAGCTCCTTGCCGACGTTACCATTTTTCACTTTACAAGGCCCCATCCGCAGTGTTGAAGTATTTGTAACGACTTCGTAGGGTTTTCTTTTGGGGAGGGTGGAAGAGGAGTAAAAAATGAGTTGGATAGCTTGGGATAATGTTGTTGCTCTTTGCTTATAAGGGGTTTGGAACACTATGGGATGCTAATCTTGCGATGCTAGCGAAGCGGTGGTGGCGTTTTAAGATTGATAAGGATGGGTTATGGAGGAAAGTTATTTGGGCAATTCATTGTAACTAAAGGCCTTGGTATTATACTCCAGCAAAGCTTTCTATTGCCGGCTCATGGAAGCAAATTTTTAGCATTTACACGCCGTAGCAACCTTGGGGAAGGATATTGTCAAAACTATAAAAGGCTCGGTTAGGGCGGGGCAGAAGTGTCATTCTGGATTGATACATGGATCTGCGATGAACCTCTATCTAATATGTTCCCAAATCTATTCCTTTTAGAAAAATAAGAGATGTATGATTTTAGATTGAGTTAGAATGGGGTCAAATGGTGTGGAGTTCGAATGGGCATGGAAGAGACATGTCTTCAGTAACGCAACAGTTAAATCTGATTATGCGGGGGTTTTCGGGTTCTATTGGAGCAGACAAGTGGAGTGGGGGTCTTGACCCGTAGGGTGAATTTTCTAGTTAATAGCATAAAACGGACCATCCAGACAGTGAAAAGGGAACAACCGAACTATGTGGTGGTTTGGAACAACTGGGTCCAGATGAAGGTCGGCATAGTAGCATGGAGAGCAGAGAAGGAGATTTCCTACTCGGGAAGCGTTCTCCAGGCGTGGTGTTGTGTTTCAGTCCATGATGTGTATGTTCTGTGGAGCGTACAATGAAACTAGTGATTATATATTAGTCTTATGTGGGTTTGCTCAGAGTATATGGCCGGTAACTCAGCAATGGTGTAAGTCTCTGCCTCTAATAGCGCTTAACATTCGAGACACTCTGGATCATTACAAATATTATGGTGGCTCAAGGGAAAGAAAAGAAGGCTTCCACACAATTTGCCTTATACAATCTGAAACATTTGGAGAATAAGAAACGAGTTGTGCTTCACTAAATGTCCACTCTCAACAACGAATATAATTGAAAAGATTAAAACGTTGAGTTTTATGTAGATAAATCATTCATCTAGGGATTCGACACTAACATGGGAGCAATGGAGCTAGTTTGAGGTTTTTTGATGTAGTCTTGGGGGCTGAGGCTTAACTATGTTGTTTGTTTTTCATGTTCTGGTGTATTGCATAGTTTGGTGGATGTACATTTGGTGCTAGCACCTATCGAAAATATGAATAAAGATTTTGTTGGCCGTTAAAAATAAGTTCTAGTTTAGTAGTATTTTTTTGATTAATTAGTTTTGTGTACATCTCGTAAGAGTATAATTCATATAACAAAAGTATTTGTTAATTGTCTTCGTTGTTTGAAAATCAATATTAACTAGAATTAGTACTCGTCGCAATGCGGCAGGTTCGGTACAAACAATGACAAATTTTAAACACAACACATTTAAAGACAAACTACTGTTGTAAACATTTTTAAAAAGATACAACGTCAACAATTCTTCTCTCTATACTACACGACTAAACCTAAGACGTCTAACCTATGATAACGCATCTTCGGGGTACAACTGGTTATCCCGTATTCGTTAACTGGTTGGTCGTCCAACTGGTCTAGCCAGTTTGTTTCATTTTGGACCTCAGCCTTCCTTCGCGGTTGCTCTCTTTTTAGACCACAACCTTCCTTTATAGTGAAAAAAGTGTCCATCAACGTGAGATACGTTAACTTTGAAGTCATTGCCCAAGATTTGTTTTTTTACAAGAATGCTCCTACCAATTGTAACGCCCTGCTTCTTCGTACTTTCCATAATTAGAAAGTCTTGTTTGTATTTCTATTTTTGGAAGTCTTGTGTTCTTGTAATCCTTCTTTCGTTGTAATCGTTGTAAAATCCGAGACTTGGATCATAAATAAAAAATTCGTATTTCTTTAAATTCGTGTTACACATACCACATACTTGTTCATACGTTTGAATTCATGAAACATTTGATATATTATTCGTAATTCTTGGAAATGTGTGCTAAACTTGCAAATTCGTGAAACACATGAATCATACATCATTTGGATGCGTACGATACTTATTTACGACATACGTATACTTAATTATACTTGTCTATACTTGTTTATATGTTAAAAATATTTAAATATCCCCTATACTATGTTTATATGTCATAAAATACCCTAAACCTAACTAAGTTAAACATAAAGGACCTAAAGTGACAAGTTTCAAACTTAATTTCGCCAAAACCTATGCTCGCGTCGCGCCACAGCCACCCCTATTTGTGGTCGCGCCCCGTGAGCCCTTCAATCCGTCAGACTCATGCTTTCAGCTCAACTATTGGGCAAATGTGTGTTTGTTAAGTGTGTTTCTTGCACTTAATGACCACCTAACTCAACCCTAATCACCTCCTATAAAACCACACTCAATCCCTCACTTCTCCCACTTTACAAACTCACTAATCCACTCTCTAAACACCCCAATATGGTGCAAAAACAGTAGCAAAGTCAGAATCATCACAACTTACTAAAGTGAGCATGACTTCCTCATTTCTTCATCTTTTTCAATGGTTCTTTCTAAACACTTGGAACAACCTTAGGTATGTTTTCCACAGGTTTTCCATGGAAAATCAAGGCTGGAACATCACCATATAAGGCTCCAAAGTGCAACAAACTTTCTATTTTGATTAAACACTTGATTAACTCACTTAACTTGAGGTTTCTCATACACATTCCTATGTACTTATGCTCATAATCAAATCTATGGTTAGTTTGGCTTAAAAACAAGGTTGTGACATGTAAATCCAGAGGTTTAATCCTCATAAACATTCTGTTTTGATAGGGTTTTTACCCACAAGTGATGAACAAGCTTAGAGCTTGAAGTTGTGTGATTATTTGGATAGCTTGGGCTATCCTACCTTCAATCCACACATCATTTGATGATTTCTTAGCTAGATAGTATATATTTCCATTTCCTAATGTATGTCTATGACCATCCTTTTGTCTTATGACAACTTGTGTATTGGTGACAACTAAAGAGGTTCCTAAATGGAAGATTTATCTTCATACCTCCTACATGACTTCTATGGCATCCTTGTGATAATCTTGGACTAATAACTTATAATATAAACTATATAAGATATATAATACTTATGATAACCAAACTTTTGATGATAACCTAATAGTTATTTGTCAAAATACTAGGTTACACCACCTAAGTACATAATACTCGTCAGGATTCTAATGGGCATTTTGACCCATGAAAACATTTAAACTCTTTAGAGTTTCATAGTGTCAAGAATGAGTATTTTGTGATTAGATGGTTACTTTCTCATATGTTACTTTCCATATTCCTTTTATTCCGAATCCTTAATCTTCCGTTATCCTCCAATACTCACACACATTCGTTTCTTCGTGTAGAAGGACTTGGTGTTCCAACCTCCCACAACAACAACTCTCTTGTGGATTAACAAGTGGAAAGCATGCAAAAACGTGAGTATACTCGAACCCTCTTTTTCGCTTACCACCTTTTTGGGGTGTAACATGTTTACCTATGAAACTTACACTTAAACTTTATTTGTAAATGCACAAACATTCCTTATACATGCTTGCATACTTGATACATTAAACTTGGGGTTATACGTTTTGTGTTAGACTTATCATTAGCTTCGATCGAGCCTCTCCTTGACATATATAACGCTATAGGATTAACGCACCACCCGTATTCTTGAGGTTATGTTAAGAGCTTATTGCGTTTCATCATTGGTTTGATTAGTTAAACACATGCCAATTTTAATGTTTATCTTGTATCAATAGCTTGCCATGTGGAATTGTTTAAACTCATTTTTATGCTATGTATGTATGAAAACTTGTATACTCGCCTTTGCTTTTGCATTGAACTTTATTTTAAACATGTTACAGGTTGAGGATGACGATGCTATGAAATTAAAGTAGCGATGATGCTTAGATACACATATAGACGCCTAAGGTTTTAATATGTGGTATCAATTTTGTCTTTATTGTTATGTTGTTTTCTTGTATTGAACATGCTGTATTTGAATTTCCATGTAATGTTTGACAATTTGAATTATGAAAGGAAACGGTTTTGATTTAATTATTGTCGCAAATAGTGTTATGTGTGATGAGCAATCTTTCTTCGTCCCACTCCAATGTTTTCGCCATTGGTTAGGGTGTGACACCAATGGACACACACATGACCTTCTTTTTGCCTTTTGGCTCAGCCTTGATTGGAACATCTTCTGGAACAGGTGGTCGTTGTGGGGGTAAAGCATGTGCAACGCCAAATACTGCATGCTTCTGAATTCATATCATGAGATTGCTATAAAGAATAAAACGAAGGAATATGTAAAAATACCCACAAACGATATTCAAAACCTCTATCATGATGATATAATTCAAAGTAACCGACAACATATATTAGGAAATATCAAAGACAAAGATAAAAACATGACGAACCTGAATCAAAGGTCGGCGTGGGTTTGCAGACCAACATGGAACTCCATAAGCAGTCACAGAAAAAACACAATTGAAAGGTAGGATGCCTACGAATGTGTTAGAATAATAGCTTTAAAATGAAGTTGGGAACCAAAAACTGCAACATGATATAAGGAAAACAATAAATCATCACGCATACTTAAACATAGGCTACCTATGTTGCATACTAAAATAAACAAATAAAGAAACATCAAACTGTTCAAACAAAGAATCAAGACCGTACGACATATGCACAAAACAACCGTTTCAGGCTATATGCATAAACAACCATATCATTGTGTTCCAAGAAGCCAAACAGTTGAGAGTCAACACGACTCTCACACATTACACAATCACATGACTAGGTCGGATGCCCCGCCAAGATATGTATTATCTCAAGCGGATAAGTACGCCATGGTTGCATATTAAGTGATGACATTATGAAAGGCAAATAAAGTGCATGACCATGGTCAACAATGCACCGAATATGCATAAACATCCATGACCATCAACAAAACACTTAAAAACGAAGCTCAGAGGTGTAGGATGGTAGAAGCATACAACACCAATCCAAATCCTCACTAACATCACAACTTTGGCTCTCGGTAAGGCTATTTTTGTCCACTTAGTCAAACCGGCTTGTACATCAAGCAACGACAACAGGATAGTACCAATGTCACAACCCACGACCCTACCCTGGACGAGAGCCGTGAACAGTTTAAGTGTAACCGGTATTAATTAAAAATTTTGTAGTGGAAATTTCATCGGGATCGTGTGTTAGGAAAAATATCAGAGTTATCAAACACCGAGATTTTTATTCATAACTTGTGGGGTAAACTCATATTTCCACAAAAGGTTTTTGTAGGGATGAACCCTTTTTATAAAACACGTTTTTTTTTCAAGTGAAATAGCCACTTATTTAAGCTTTTGTGCCTCGTAGCACTTTTCCTTCCTTTCACAGTAATTTACCTGAAACGTTTTTAAAAACATTTAATCAGCAGGAAATACTGGTAAGTACATTCATTTGTATAAAATGACACGGTCTTATAATTACAGCACGAAGAGTTTTTACACTTGTTTATATCTTACAACTACTCATTGGTACTTGGCACTCGACCGGATCTGTGACTCTTGATATATCACTATTGGCCCATACGTCCAATAGCAAAGATTATCAAGTAATGTATACAAAACCCTATATAGTGGCGATAGTTTTTCCGTAAGAATACAAAAACTTAATCACTGTAAGCGTAAGTAAAAAGAAAAAAGAAAAACCGAAAAAAAATTAGGGTTATAAAACTGTTGAGTCTCACAATGTAGTGAGGGAAAAGTGAACGTCTTACCTTATAAATTTAGGGTTTCAAGCCTCCTGGTTTTAGATCCTGGTTTTAGATCCTAAATACACAGAATGTAACACGTACTAGTATAAAACCAAATCAAATCAAACCTAACGATAATCACGAGATCAAAATCAAAACATAGGTTAACAAAGACTTACCTTATTCAGGCAGAGCTTTGAAGTTCGTTGGTTGGTTTTCTAATCGATCGAACAGGGTATCTACCGGTGATTTAGGGTTTTATCACAATATGCGAAAACAGAGAACGAGAGTAAGAGATTTTTTTTCGAAATCAAATGAGCACTGAGATGATCCCTGAAGTGCTCTACTTATACTTGATTTTCAACGTCGTCGCGCCACGCGACAACCCAGGTTGATCCTGTCGCGACGCGCGAAGGGGTCACCTAGGGCTTAGGTGTGCTTTGTCATCCACGCAGGCCTTCCACGTGGCCACTGTCGAATCTTGCCCTGTCGCGCCACGCGACATGTTTCAAAGATCCTATCACGACACGCGACGAGGAGTAAAATCATATTTTTTTTTTATTTTTCGTTCCGGTTTCCATCGTACACGTTCGATGTTTCGATTACAGGTTTGTTCGAGACATTTTTGAGGGTTGTTACAACCAACAAAGATCATTTAGTGGAATTATTTATTAGAGTTTAGATTAGATAAGACCATATATCATGATTTCATTTTTTTGAACAATCACGTAGGGGTATTCATCGGTTCGATTTATGGTTTATTTGGTTTTCAAAATTTTATACGCCAAACCAAACCAAATTAGGAATATGCGAACGAACCAAACTAAACCAAATTCAATTCGGTTTGGTTTCAGTTAAAAAACAAATAAACCAAATACAACCAAATTGTACCTAAGTACTTTTTTTCCTAATTTATATTTATGTTTGTGTTTTAACTTGCGAACATCAAATCAACAACGAATTTAAACCTAACAATATATAAATAAAAGACATAGCAAAACAAACATATCCATAAAATAGTAGTACACACAACCAAAAGGTTAAAACTTCAAAAAATAGATCATAGAAACTATAAATAGTCAATAAGTCTAATGACAGAAAATATAAATAATCTTCAAACAATGGGGATACATATATTTAGATATTAGACTTAGTATTTTGGGCTAATAAATTGTATATAGTTTATTAAACATTATTATTTTTATTTAATAATTAATTAAATTGACGGTTTATTCGGTTATCCAAATAAACCAAATTAAAAAAATGTTGATCCAACAACCGAACCAGAAACCATATTCACAATTCAGTTTCGGTTAGAAACCAACCAAAAACCGAATTCGTTGTTCGGATATGTTTATTCGGTTACGGTTCGATTTATAGTTTTTATTTGGTTACGATTTTTTCTGAACACCCCTACAATCACGTTATAAAATGTCTGCCACATAACTGTCACATAACCCTTTAAAATGATATTTAAAGAAAATAAAATAGAAAAAGGAAAAATAAAACATGATTGGTTGATGGCATGGGGCAAACTACTTCTTTCCCCTTTCATTGGTGTTACCCGTTCATGCCCCCCGTAACGCCTTACATGAATGGTGTTTAACACCCCTTAACGGCCATCGTGGCAACACACGGCTTAATAGGTTAGTTATAACATTTATTGAGGAATGATACACTTCAATGAATTATTAACCTGCTATTTACGTAATTCATTATCTAGGGGTATCCTTACTTGTGGTCTAGTGGTAGGAGGGTTAGGTTTTCCAATGGAGACTGAAGTTAAATTCCTACTTGTGTCATATTGGGGTGAATATAGGCAATGAAGGATTTGGATTAGACCTTGTGTGAGGTTGTCAGTTTGATTCCCGAGCCCGACCGGGTTTTCGTCCCACCGTGTGTTACGCCAGAGAGTTCTGCTCTTGTGGTGGCACAACGACTGTTATGTGGCAGCCGGCGGTATGGTTTTCCGAAGGAACGTCCAAAAAAGCCAAACTTTGAAACCAGCGTGAGCCCGATTAAGACAACATAGTCTGACCAGAGTAAAACAATATAGAACTCTCCGATTTAAAGAATGTGATAACTTTATAAATAAAATTCACCGTTAAATTTTTTTATAAGGGGTCCTCTCATTCACGTTTGAAAACAAAGAGACAGCGATTAGGGTACGTGATGCTGCTAAGGAAGTTTTGGGTCGTTTTTCCTCGGTTGATCTTTGGGAAGGACAAATATTCACGTTTGAACGGTTAGCTTGGGTCAAGATAGTGGGCGTTCCTCTACACCTATTATCAGCTCAGGTTATCAACGCCGTTGGTAATGCTGTGGGTAAGGTGTTACATATGCCGAGTAGGAACGAAGATGATGGGGATCTCTCTTATGATTATTTGGGTATTCTTGCCGGTGACGGTAAAAGAATTGAGGAAGAAGTTACAGTTACGTGGAAAGATAAGAAGTTCAATGTATGGGTAACGGAAGAACCAAGCGTATGGGTCCCGGAATTTTATAAAGTTCCTACGTCTTCTGATTCATCGCCTGATGTTAATGATGATGAGGACGTTAATGTTGATAGCACCATGCATGAAGAAGAGACCATGGAAGAGCAGTTCGAGAACATGCCGGAGAAAGATCGTCCGGTGGTTGAAGCGGATGTTACGGCTTCTCCGGCTAATGGCCACTCAGGTTTGGAAACTCCTTTTAATGCAATTAATGCTGGCATTGATGGTAACATTATTGCCAATCATGAGGTCAATGATGGTGAGATGGAAACTCCTATTATTGTGGAGCATGTTTCGGATAGTCAAGATTTTATTCCAGGGGCAGAATTCGATTTTGAAGCCCATTGTAATTTAGATGGGGATAATTGTGGGCCTAACATTAATAAAAGGAAAAAGAAAGGTGGACTGGGCTTGGTGGGCCAGATTAATCCTGCATATTCTAGTAGCTTAGAAAAGTCCAAAGTGGGTAAGAAATATAGAGTCCAAGATGATGAAGATATATTTGGGCTTGATCCTCTATTGGGCTTAGACAAGAACACTGATTTGGACCTGAACGTTCAGCCTTCTACTGTTGTTCTTGAGCCGTCTGGGTCGTCTGAATTGGGACACAATATTCTTAATCACGTTTCACATGAGGTTAATGATCCAGAGGTGGAGGCCACAATTGTTTTGGGGGGTATTCTTGGCGCGAACTTATCCAATTCTCACGTTTTGATACAGGAATCCATAGTTACCGAAGGTTTACAAGGGGTGAAGAAATGAATTGCATTTCGATTAATATTAGAGGGATTGGTGGTGTTGGTAAAGCGGGTTGGATTAAAAAAATAAAAGTCGATAATGGCGTCTCATTTATTGGCATGCAGGAAACTATGAGTAGCAACATTCTTCCTGGTTTAGCTTCGGCTTACTGGGGAGGCTCGGGTTTTGATTTTGAATTTGTGGAATCTAATGGTAATTCGGGAGGTTTGATTAGTATCTGGGACCCAAAAGTTTTTGTCAAAGACAAGGTGACTAAAGATAGCAATTTTCTTCTCGTTTCGGGCATGCTCATGGCTGGATCGGTAAGAATTAATGTGTTAAACGTTTATGCCCCCCAAAAGAAAGATGACAAAAAGAGGTTATGGTCGAAAATTGATACCCTTATTGGTACAAATGATGGGTGGTGGATTTTACTTGGTGATTTTAATGCGGTGAGAATGCCGGAAGAAAGAAAGAATTCCAAATTTGACAAGATAAGCACTAGTGATTTTAATGATTTCATCGATAGGGCAGGGTTGCGCGAGTTCAACCAGAAGGGTTTTAGATACACTTATATGTCTTGCAGAAAAGGCGTCGTCACATATAGTTGTATCGACAGGTTTCTCGTCTGTGAAAATGTTTTTAACAAGTGGCCAAATGCTTATGTTCGTGTGTTGAATAGGAACCTGTCGGATCACTCGCCTTTGCTCTTCTCGGTTGTTGATACTAATTTCGGGCCCAAGCCGTTCAGGATGTTTGATTCTTGGATCGACCGCCCTGGGTGTATTGATATTATTAATTCTGTTTTTGACTCGTGGGTGGCACATGGTCCGGCCGACATGAACCTTCTTAAAAAACTGGGGACTCTTAGAAACCGGCTGAGAAGTTGCTTCCAAGATGTGAGCTTGCGTGAGAAGCTGGAAGAATCTATTCTTCGTGAAGAAAAAGAAGAGATGGATAGGATTTTGGAGATCAAAGACATGGAAGAATCCGATGTCTGGATTTGGACCGAATGCAAGGTGGCGTTAGAAAACATTGAACTCCACAAGGCTAGAGATCTTAGACAAAAGTCTCGAGTTAAGTGGGCATCTTTGGGGGATGAAAATTCCAGTTTCTTTCATAATATTGTGAATGGTAGAAAAGCTCTAAATGCTATTCCGGGTATTTTGATTGATGGCGAATGGGTGACTAAACCGGCTATTGTGAAACGCGAGGTCCTTCGGTTCTATCGCAATCATTTCAAAGAGACTTTCTCGTGCCGGCCGAACCTCTTGTGTTCAGGTATTAAACAGATTAACGGTATGGATCGGGATTCTTTGGTTGATGTTTTTTCAAGACAAGAAATTAAAACGGCGGTTTTTGATTGTGGTTCCAACAAGGCTCCGGGCCCCGATGGTTTTAATTTTCGCTTCGTTAAGCGTTTTTGGAAGCTTTTTGAGGATGATTTCTTTAATATCCTTACGGAATTTCACTCTTCTGGCGTAATTAACCAAGGTTGAGGTTCTTCTTTCATAACTCTTATTCCTAAGGTAAAATCTCCATTGGGTTTAAAAGATTATAGGCCTATCACCCTTATTGGTATGATTAGTAAAGTTATTTCTAAAATTCTTGCTAATCGTATTAAAAGGGTTATGGGAAATGTTATTTCTGAAACTCAATCGGCTTTTTTAGCGGATCGTTATATCCTTGATGGGCCTCTTGTGGTGAATGAAGTTGTGGATTGTTTAAAGAAGAGAAACAAGAAAGCGTTTTTATTAAAAATAGACTTCGAAAAAGCCTACGACAATGTTAATTGGAATTTTTTGATTTCTATCATGTCCCAAATGGGATTCCCTTTGAAATGGTGTGATTGGATTAAAGGCATTTGCGAGTCTTCTAGAGCGGCGGTTTTGGTTAATGGGTCCCCTACTTTTGAATTTAAATGTGAAAAGGGTCTTCGTCAAGGCGATCCTCTTTCTCCTTTTCTTTTCTTAATCGTTATGGAAGCGTTGTCTTGGATTCTTGATAAAGCTAGGGACCTTGGTATTTTTAAGGGCATTCGCTTGTCCAATAATGATATGGAGGTTAGTCATCTTTTGTATGCGGACGATGCTTTGATTATGGGGGATTGGTCGTATGATAATATTAAAAACATTGCTAGAATCCTCCGTATATTCTATTTGTGTTCGGGGCTTCGAATCAATCTTCACAAATCAAATATATATGGCGTTTGTGTGGGGGATGGAGAGTTGGACAACATGTTGGACTATCTAGGTTGCAAACGTGGAAGTTTTCCTTTTACATACCTAGGTATCCAAGTTGGTGCAAAGATGACTCGTGTTAAAAATTGGGATCCGGTGATCGATACTATTCGGACCCGCCTTGCTTCTTGGAAGGTTCGGCATTTGTCTATGGGTGGTCGGTTGATATTATTGAAATCGGTTCTTGAAAGTCTTCCGATTTACTATCTCTCTATTTATAAAGCCCCGAAAGCCGTTGTGGAGAACATTGAACAAATTATGCGGCGGTTTCTCTGGGCCGGGCCGGGTATTGAGAACAAAATTTCGTGGGTTGCTTGGGACGTTGTTACGACTCCTAAAAGCAAAGGTGGGCTAGGTATCTCTAAGGTTGAAGAGGTGAATAAAGCTTTGCTATTAAAATGGACGTGCAGGTACAAAAAGGAGGGTAATAATCTTTGGAAGAAGATCATCTTGGGATGTCATGGTTCTAGTAGACCTTGGTCGTTATTGCCATGTAATGCATCTTCAAATGGGTGTTGGAAATATATTGTTAAAACCGGCGAAAACCAACTTCCTAACGGTAGATCGCTCAATTCCTTTTTTGCTGGGGTTTTGGGCAACGGTAGACATATTAATTTTTGGAGTGATACGTGGATTCTTGATGCTCCTCTTCGTGTCATGTTCCCTAATCTATTTCGGCTCGAAAAGTACAAATGGTGCAAAGTCAGTGATCGGCTTGAATGTGTAGAAGGCAACAAACAGCTCAAATGGGAGTGGAAAACACAACCGCAAACCCAAGAGCAGCTCACTGAATTATTTGATCTTCTTCAAAGGGTCTATAACTTTGATTGGAAAGGAGGTAATGATTGTTGGAAGTGGACAGAAGCAAAGGACGGGCTGTTCTCTGTTTCTTCGGCCAAGAGATTGCTTGCCAGTCATCATGTGGGAGACGACAATCTTGGGATTAAGTGGAAAGGTTGGGTCCCGTTGAAGTGCAAAATCTTAGTTTGGAGGATCGCTAGAAATCGCATTCCTACGACGACTGAACTCATCAAACGGGGAGTTCCTATACAACACGCAGATTGCAGATTTTGTCAAGAGGATGTGGAAACTACTTCGCACCTTTTTACCGGGTGTCGTTATTCGAATGAGGTATGGTTTCGAATTGAAAATTGGTGCAAGATAAGCCACTCCTTTCTTTTTGACATCCCGGACTTACTGGATATGCCGGAGTCCCAAGCCACGTCCAAAGACGCGAAGCACATTCTTCGGGGCATCGCATACACGACCATTTGGATGATTTGGAATGAAAGAAATGAACGCGTTTTTAACGATAAGAAGAGGAATCCGGTTCAGCTGGTGGAGAACATCAAAGCGACGTCTTATTTTTGGATTCGTAATAGATCCCGTTGGAAATTTAAGGATTGGAAAACTTGGTGTAAATTCCCTTTGGATTGATGTAATTTGTTTTTCGCTTAGTCCTTGCTTTAAGGACTAGCGAGTTTGTTTATGAAGTTTTCCTTTCAAAAAAAAAAAAAAAAATTATGTATATAATAACCAACAACCTACTTCAATTATTAAAGTTGAGTTTAAATGCTAGATAAGATAATCATTAATTATAAATAATGACAAACTCATAACTCAAATGTGGCATCACCATCACAAATAGTACTCTCAAATATAATTCAATTTTAAAAACATGTTTAATTCCTGTTTATACTAAAAGTTCATGTTCGGTCACATTTAAAAGTAACTAGAGAAGTGTTCGGGTGATGCGGCGGGGACATAACACGACGGCGATGATTTCACAGAATGGTGACAGGGACAACAGTTTCAGACTTGAATATGAGCTACTCAACCAAAATAATAAAAAAATTTGGGTAAGGTTCAATGAAAAAAAAAGATTAAACTAAAATAAATTAACTTCTAAGGGTGGACGGGGCGTAAGCGGGGAGTCCATTCGGTGACCCCATTCACCTAAGGGGAACACCGCCGCCATCACTTAGGTGAGTGGTTTAGGTGAATGAAATCGGTGGGGATTCACCGAAGAGAGGGGGAGGAGAGAGGGAGGAGAGAGGATGAGTGGACCAATGAGGGATTTTCTTTCTTTTTTTTTTTTTTTTTTTTAATAAAAAACCTAAGAGGGGAGTGCCGCCATCAATTTAGGGTGTTAGGGGAGTTTAAGAGGGGAGTTGACGTGGCACACGAGGATTGGTTTGGCGTAAGAGAGGGGACTCACCTCTTAGGTGAGCACCCCTTACACCCTAAGGGTGAGAGGGGCACTCCCCTCTTAGGGGAGTCCCCTCTCTTACGCACACCCAATCAGGTTATGCCACGTCAACTCCCCTCTTAAACTCCCCTCACACCCCAATTTGATGGCGACATTCCCCTATTAGGTGACTTGTTTTTTTATTCAAAAAAAAAAAAAGGAAATAATTGATTGGTTTGAAAAGAGGGTGGCCCCACACTCTCCCCCTTCCTTCTTCGGTGAACTCACCCCGACCCACCTCCCCGATTTGGGTCACCGCAGGGATGGCGGCCGTGTTCCCACTTGGGGAATAGGGTCACCGAGGCCACTCCCCGCTGGTGCCCCTCTCACCCTAAAGTAATATGCCTAATATTACATGTATGATTTGCTATAATTTAGAGTAAAATGCACGGATAATCCTTGTAGTTTTGCAAAATAACACCTATAGTCCTCAATTTTTGGAAATTATACCGGTGCTCCCTGTGGTTTGACAGTTTGTTACTCGGATAGTCCATGGAGTAGATGACGGTTAGTTTTCTCCGTTAAGTGGATGTAAAATGACAAATTTACCTTTCATCTTCTGTACTCTATAAAAACAGAACAAATCTGCCCCAACCCCACCCATCCCCCACCTTTCTCTATGTTTTCCCTCACCTTGGTTTTGGGGTGTCATGAAAAAATTGTTACACGATTTATATTTGTACACTATGTGTTCTTGGTTTGTCAACATATGTCTAAAACTAATTACAACAATTTATCAAAGTTATTTTATTTATGCACACTTGCAATAAGTTTTAACGCACCATTATAAACATATACAACAAAACTAATTACTAACACTTCTTCAAATTTAGACTGGACATCATGGGCTGTCCATGTGGGCATTTAACGCCCGTTAGACCGTGGGGTATGGTGGGGCTTGGGTTGGGGGCATGAGTTGACACGTGGAGTTCGAGTTCTCCCACCGCCTAGTGACGTGTCCGTGGGGTATGGCGGGGCGTGGGTGCACCGCGTGGGTTGGCAGGTTATTAAAATATATATATATATATATATATATATATATATATATATATATATATATATATATATATATATATAATTTAAAACCCAAGGCGAATAGGAGGCCGCCACATCAAACCCAAGCCCGCCCCACGCCTGGCTTCAAACCCAAGCCCCAAGGGTCACGCCCCAACCCAAGCCCCATAGTCTTAACACCACCACAAGGGTGTTAAAATGGGGTGTCGGTGTCACCCCCTTAAGGGGTGGGGTCCATGGAACTTCAACCAATCATCACTTATTATTTTGTTGAATTATAGGTAAACCACAACGTGATAGTTAAATGATGAGTTAGTTAGAATCCATTGTCTACGTGACAGTGATGTGACAGAGTGTTATGTTAAACCAGAACACACAACCTTACAAAATTTTATCCACTGTTGCAATTGGTTTTGACACTCCTTATAAACACGTTCATAAAATTCAGTGTGACATTGTATGAATTTTGCAAAGTTTGATGCAAAATTACGTTGAGATTTGATGCAACCTATAAACATATGAATTGCAATACATATCAAATAATTGTATATGAGATTTTTCAATAAATACTAAAAGAGTTGTAGCCTAGTGGTATTAATTATTATAGTAACATGTTGTCCCCAAAGTGACGAGGATGATATTATGTAAAATTTAAGAGTAGATTAAGCGAGCAAAACCTTTTAGTAAAACCTTTTATAAAAACCATTAATAAATACGTTAGGTGAATACACGGCTTACCCTAGAGGTGCTAAACGGGTTGTGTTAGCGGGTTGGCGGGTTCAACCCGACCCGAACCCGAAAATTTTACTCAAACCCGAACCCGAAAATCGTATCATACATAAGAATCCGAACACGACCCGAAGTTTCGTGGGTTGACCCGAACACGACCCGTTCAACCCGAATTTTTTTATATTTTTTCTGAAATTAATATATTAAAATTAAAATTTACTTAAAAAAGACAAATGTATATAATAATATCATATTTAAATTATAAAATCTATGTTAATTTCTCTTTTTAAGTTATAATCATTGCATAAAATACACACCCCATTTAATTTATGATATAAAATATATTGTAAAAAAATATAATATAGTATAAATGTGTTAAACAGGTCAACCCGCCAACCCGACCAGGTTGACCCGAACCCGACCCGTTAACCTAAACGGGTTCGCGGGTTCAACCTGAAACTGACCCGAACCCGTTTAGACTAAACCTAAACCCGCGAATTTCGTGTTAGATTTGTGTCGGGTTTTCGGGTCGTGTCAGAAATTCACGCCCCTAGCTTACCCCACCCTCACCCCTTTTCAAACTATGTTGGAGAAACTGTTTTTCTATAATTGTTTTAATTGTTGGTTTATAAACTATGATAAAATCTCTAACACCATTTTTTTCTCTTTATGTTACACTTATTTTAAATTATACAAATAATTCGATTTTCTTTTCCAAACTTGGGGGTTTGTTAATTCACAAAATTCAAAATATTAATATGTTTTTCTTTTTTCCTATTTTAGGGACGTAGGTTTCCCTTACTCTTTAAGGGACTTTTCCGGTGAGCGCCTTCTGGTGTTTATGCCCAAATGATGTTGTATGCTATTATACTTGATTTACATTATATTGTGCCACTCTGATCACTTTCTTGGTATGGTTGACTTCTTATTTCTAGATTCTTTGACTTGGTGTGTTGGTATGCTATTCGTTTTCGAGCCGAGGGTCTCTCTGGAAGCAGCCTCTCTATCCCTATGGATAGAGGCAAGGTCTGTCTACATCCCACCCTCCCCAGACCCTATAAGTAGCTTTGCTATTTGTGGGATTTTACTGGGTATGGTTGTTGTTGTTGTTGTTTTTTCCTATTTTAGTCTTCATTAAGCCCTTGTATATTTTTACAGGTTGTTTATAGTTAGCAAAGATGGGAAGCAACAAACCGGAAGCGACAAGCAAGAAGCTAGGAACAGGAAGCTAGGACCTTCAAGTCACGAGCTGGGGACAGAAAGTTAGTGGGCCCAGCCCAGCCCATCACAGCCAAGCCCATTAGGGTTTGGATTCCTCTATCATATCAAACAGAGGGTCTATCCTCTATTTCCATCCATCCCACTTGGTCTCCTTCCATTAACTCTCTCTCTCTCTCTCTAGAATAACATTCTCTCTCTAGAAACTCATTCCGTCTCTAAAATCATATTCTCCCTCTCAATAATAAAAGCCACTATGCTGAGTTGCTTCCCCTCTGAGCTGCTTAGGTCGCGAGCTCTTAAGGGACTAAACCAGCAACTTCCAGTCACGAGCTATGCAACCTGGAGTCCCCACAACTGCTAGCTAACTGCTGGATCTCGACCACAAGCTCCCTAAGCATTCTCTATCTCTCTTATACTTACCCATACATCTATGCTTTATGTTTATACATTCTTATTGAATAGATTACTAACGTTGAGCGTCGGAGGGTGGTCCAGAGACCCCGGTCTCTGGCCCCTTCTAACGGGTTCTTTCGTGTTGTAGGTACAAGCTAGGAGGTGACGAGGCTGACCCGAGGAACGTTCATACCTTCCCCTGAACTTATCCTTGTTGTTTCAACAGTTAGGTTGGTTATAATGAAAGTGCTAAGTCGAGTATCTAGTGCGGTTTCAAAGATTGGCAGACCAACCGACCATATGACCATATTGAGTGGATCGGCTGGACAAGCCAATTTTACTGGTTTTAGTGTTTAATGGTTCTCTCTTGAAAACGATTTAAATCGATTGTTTTTCATGTATTGAATGATTAGTTTGTATTAAGAATTTTAAGAAAATAATAATATACACTAATAAAAGTGAAACATGTTGTTTCGTTCTCACGGTCGGTTCCAATTTCAAGGCAAATCGAACCTTTAAAATGGCAAACCAGCAAAATCGAACCAATTAGATCTTAGTGACTGTTTGTTTACCTCTTAATGGTTCAGATCTCTTACTGGTTCAACACTTAATGGTTCAGACTGTTTGTTTCACGAGCAGATATCTGAATGGTTCAGACATTTGCCTCTGAATGGTTAAGATTTATACAGAGTCTGAATGGTTAAGACCTCTAATCTGAATTGGTCAGACATTTGCCTCTGAATGGTTAAGCATTATACAAGCTCTTAAAGGTTCAGAGCTCTTACTGGTTCAGCACTTAATGGTTCAGAGCTCTTACTGGTTCAGCACTTAATCATTCAGATGTTGCCAAACAGCCCCTTAACCTAACTAACTTGCTTTGGTTTGACTTGCACTTTCTATTGCTAAAATAACCAAATATATATTCAAACAGTCATGTATGTAATCTATTAGAAAAAAGATTAAAGTTCTAAGTGAATTAGTCATATGTAGTTGTGTCATCAAAGCAAACACATTTTTATGGGTTAAAAATAGAGTCAAATTCCTGATACTAACACTCACACTGAAGTGGGCTCTTTGATGTAATTTCAATTATTCCAATTTCACATTGTAAGTGTACACATTGTATTCTAGCTTTTGGCTAGTTGTTGGGTATATAAAATTTGATGCTATTAAAAGAAGTTGTGTATCTTTGGTTACATAGCCATGTGATTCCTTAAATCTTTTAAATGTTTATATCTTGTTTATTAAAGTAAGTGTTATCCCATGATATTTGTATTATTGTTATTAAAGTAAGTGTTAGAAATTTGGTTGCCTAATGGATATTGATGAGTGTGTGTTCAAATGTGGTCGTGAACTAGTGGGGTGTGAGTTGTGACGATGAGAAGTTTATAGGTTGTTGTTTTATTTTTTAATTATGGATAAATAAATAAAAATATTACATATATGATTGCAGGATGATTGGCTACCAAATTAGGTTACCAATGTTCCTAACTAAACCAAACTGAATGAATGAATATTATGTTTATTCAAATAGAAAAGGGAAAATTGTTTTATAAAAATCGAAAGAATAGTATGCCATCCTTTTTTAATTTCCTATTTTAGTTTTAATTCTGACGCCAAAAAACAATTTTTTTACTGATTAAAATCAATAATGTAAAGAGTATTACTGTTTTCGTCCCTGTGGTTTGTCAAAATCACTATTTCAGTCCATTAGTTTAAAAATTGCGATTTCAGTCCCTATGAGTTCACTTTCGTAACCATTTCAGTCCACCTCGTAACCATTTCAGTCCCTGTAATTACAGAATAAATGGATTGAAATGGTTACGAAAGTGAAACCACATGGACTGAAATGGTTACGAAAGTGAAACCACAGGGACTAAAATCGCAATTTTTAAACTAATGGACTGAAATAGTGATTTTTGACAAAACATAGGGACGGAAACAGTAATTAACTCTAATGTAAATCAGTATGACTTGTGCCCGGCTTGGGTTGGCGTTTGTGTTAATGATAGTTACCTTTAAAAAAAAAATCAGTATGACTTGTATGAGTTTATCATATACACAAATAGTATAATTTCCTATTTTATTTTTAATTCTGACGCCAAAAAAACATTTTTTTACTGATTAAAATCAATAATGTTAATCAATATGACTTGTATGAGTTTATCATACACAAATACATTTGCTAAGAACCGAATTTTGTTTATTGTGTGTAACCATCTGCCAAAATAAATGAGTTGTAATATGCAAAGTTTTTACTTTTATTTATCTTTTAGAAGTATAACTCACAGGTCTATAAACCAACTTTCAAATATACACTAATATCCATTATAAAACTAGAATGGAGAAACACCTTTACTATATACCATGAGGTTCATAAGACTGCTAGGCTTCAAGACTTTTATGCGAAGGGCCGAAGGTATGGGGTCAGATTTTGAACCGATCACTTTATTTGTCTACTAGTTGTAATAATTTTAAAATCAAATAAGATCACAAATAATTTAAAACATATATATAGAGAGAGAGAGAGAAACGGGATCAGGAGAAAACGATCAAAAGTGTGAGAACGGTGAGAACGCTTCCTGATCCAACACGTGTCACGCCGCTTAGAAAAGGGCGGAGGGGCTTTTTTGTCATTTCATCTCTTGTTTTTCCTGTTCCGCTTTTTCCCAATTTTGTTTTAATTTTTAGTTTTTGAGATTTTTAGCTTTAACCAAATTTAATAATTAATGGCGTTTTAATTGTTCCATTGTATCAACATTTTGGCGTTTATGGCGTTATTCACATCGTATGCCAATGGAACCCAGGGGGCAGGAAATCTATTTGAATGGCGTTTTCCAAGGCGTTCAAACAAGTTGGCCTATTGATCTGTTATTTGTTACAAATATTTTGGCGTTTGTGATATCTTGGCGTTTTACTATTGTTAAATTATATTTCAACCACAAGAAAAAAAATACAATGGAAGGAAATAAATTAAAAATCCTAATCAGGTCTCTTTTCTCAATCTTCAGTGTCATCAGTCTCTCTCTTCTTTAATAGTACAAGAACTGTCATCAAATATATGACGTTTTATGTAAAACTTAACAAACCCATGGGTTTGATTTTTTTGCCTGCTCGTCTGTTGAACTGTCTTTTTGTGTGGATGTTTGGGGACATAGATCTATGGGGTGTGAGTGGGTTTTTCGCTTTTTCTTTATCTGGATCTTCATCTTTATAGTGAACCCACTCTTCAGTGTCATTGACCTCTTCTCCTCATCCAAACCTTCTTCAAGAACAAAAAATACAAAATGCCATATGACTGGCATCGGTATATTTTTCCTGAAATTTTGTCCATCTCATGCAGCAAAATCTTTCTGAGGTACTCCCCTCTTATAACAATTCATTCAGTTTATTTGTTGGCGTTTTACAGTGGGTGGTATTTAATAGTATTTGGCGTTTGTTTTTTTGGTTTGATCAAATGGAAGTTGCTGAGATGTATCATTTTATAGGATGTCTTTTTGGCGCCTAAATTAGGCGGTGCATTATTATAATAAAGTATTTTTTCTTTTCAGTTACTGTTTTGTAATTAATGTTTTTGATAAGCTTTATCTCTGAAGTCTGTAACACGTCCAATCTTTCAAGTTTGGCGTTTTAGATTCTTCAGTATTTAATGATTTTGTATTTACTGTTTCTAGTTACATTTTCAAGTTTGCTTTTTATTTTTTTTTTATTTTTTTTATTTTTTTATTTGGGTTTTTTATAATAATTTTTCAAATTAATTTTATTATAGTTTGGCAGTTTTTTGGTGGCGTTTAACTGGATGATATCGTTTTAAACAAACATTTTGGCTGTTTTGGCGTTTTTGTTATATATGGCGTTTTTATTATATAACGATTAACTGAAAAGGAAAATAAAAAAAAAGAATACATAAACAATTGATCTTCCAAATCTTCTCTGTCTCCAGTCACTTTCTTTCTCTTTTTTGAATCATGTTAACTGGCTGGTTCGACTTTCGTATGATTCATTTTGTTTTTTTTTTTTTTTTCAAGTAGTTTTTTGTGTTGCTGTTTGGAAGCACACAGTCTGACATCAGCATCTTTTTCTTGAATATTTGTCCATCTCATGCAGCAAAATGTTATTGAGTTTATATCCTTCAGCCAACAATCTTGAATTTTTACAATCAACGATGTTTGATTTTTTAACTTTTTTGGCGTTTTACCGATAAAAAGAACGTCACGAAATAAGATCACCTTAAACCTCAAATTTTGATCATGCTAAAATCAATAATGTTTTGTTGTATGAGATGGACAACATTGTTAATCCTCGGTTAAGAAAGATAACTGACAATGTTGTCCACCCCATACAGCTAAACTTTATTGACAACAAACCTCAATAATGTTTTTGTATGTTTTGGCGTTATAAATTTGATGGAAGTTTAGGATAAGTCAATGAGATTTTACTCAATGAAATGGACTATATCCTCACTTTAGGATTTTGTCTATTTCATTGAGCGAAATCTTACCGACAGCCAAACTGAATTTCAAAAAAAATGTTTTTCGGGTTGAAGATATTTGATGTTTGGGTTTTTTGGCGTTTCTAAGGCGAACGGGTTATATGAAATATGGCGTTTGGTTTTTTGTGTGTGTTTTTAACTGAAGGTCTGAGATGTTGTATATATAAGGTTTTTTTGGCGGTTTTTTAAGGCGGGATTTTACTATAATTAAGTTTGGCGTTTTATATTTAATGGTGTTTTACTTAAAATGGTCTGTGATTTTTGTTTTTGGCGTTTTATTTCATGATTTGGCGTTTTATGTGGAGTAATCAAAAAACCCTTTTACCCTTAATGAAGCGCGTCCACGTAATAAAATTGATGTTATTTACGAAAACGCCACCGCGCCAATCTAGTCCATAGATTGTTTTGATCGGAGGATCATTAAGCGTTCTCACCGTTCTCACACTTTCTATCGTTTTCTCTAAATCCCGACCATAATATGTTGCATTGTGTCTTAAATTGTTATGTTTAGTGTTTTTCTTGCCAAAACAACGCAAAACATTATGTCTAAGTCCAAAACATTATGTCTACATATGAATTTTTATGCCTTCTCACACTTCTCACGAAACATGTCATTTTTACAGGATCCTAAGACTATATATATATATCTTGCTATATATATTTACGGGAGGATTATTTTGAGAACGTGTATATTTCGTGTGAACCGTGAAAACTTAGTAAAAGACTTCAAATTCAAAAAAAAATTTACACTTAGAATTATTATTCGAATACCATTTTAGGATATTAGAAAATAAATTTACATGTATTCGTAAATAAAAAATTTTACATGTGTAAATTTGTTGTATTTAGTAGTATTTATACATGTGTAAAAATTTATTAAAAGTGATTTTGAGAGAAGAGATGAATTATTTAAAGAGTAAATTATTTTTTAAATAAAGATATAAACAAGATATGGACTTAATTTATATTTTGGTATGAATTTGTAATAATAACAAAATATGAGTGTGAATAAACAAAATGGAGTTCGAATTAGTAATGAATTTGCAAATGAGAATTTGAAAGAAAAAAGTAAAATTAAAAATCTGCAAATTTGGTCTGACCATCAATCCGATTCAACAATACGAAGTCTAAAATAGCCTTTTCTCGTTTGTGTTACACATTTAGAGCTATATATATATCAAAGAAGTATTACGCATGTCAAAATAAGATACATGAATATTTGGTTGCGCATCAACTTCCGCAGGTGTTCAGTCTCATAATTAGTTTAGACTAAAAATCATGTCATACACAAACGATGACTCACCTATCATCAACACACATACGTTCAGCTGACACAATTCACACACACATGAAATGATGACACAATACTTGGTTTGTCATTTAAGGATTGAACTTTAGATGACGAGTATGACAAATCAATAACTCGTTTAAACACATACTAGAAAGAACGCTATGTGTTGGTTTTTTTCGATGATAATAAAGGTCTTAAGAACCACAAGGTCAATCAATATTTGTGGTTGGTTCTTTATGGAGAGATCAACTCTTTATGTGAGTGATAGTATATAGCATTCTCACTTTATGAGAAGGAGGCATGAGGGGCCATAACACCTACAACAAAACGGTGATGTCTACACCTATTTAGTGCTTGTATTGAGTGTTGTAATTTATAGAGAGTCTCGTTAAAGATTAATAGTTAAAATTTCTCCTTGTGTTGCACTTTTGCATCATGGTGACAACACACGAATCTAACCATCATATTATGATGTTCGAGAGGACTACATTACAATCCAACCACTATCAGTTTAGTTTGAAACTTTTCAATATTACACTGAACACCAGTGATTGGTTCTGATTGTTGTCGAGGTTATGATAAGAGAATCAACGAAGTTTGATCTTAATCACCTTAGACTGGCTAGGGAAAGAAAGGTGGAGTCTACGAGGAGTTGGTGGATGCTAACTAATTGGTTAAGATAGGCATAAGTTTGCCTATTGGAAGTCCAAACATGAGACACTTTAATCTAAGATAAAATAACCATATATCTTAACACCAATCCATGAATTAGCTAGTGTTTAGAGTTTGGTTGTTAATGCTATAGTATAGATATATATTTATATATTTTTAAGTCTCATGGTTAAGTATTATCAAGTATGTTAAGCAAGGAGGTAGGATGATTTCCATCCATTACACATCTAATTCACCAAGTAACCAAGTGAGCTCAAACTAGACTAGTGCATTCCAATCATGGCAAAGGTTTGGAGACTTGGTGTAGTTTGGTCACTTTATTACTAGTAAGTTTACTTGGTAACTTAGGTGTAAGATTGGCTAACAAATCAAGCAAGTGAAGTAGTGGGAACATAGTTGGAAAGCCTAGGCTTCCATGGTTCACACATTACCAAAACACACAAGTCTCCTCACATTGAAGGTGGTGAGCTTGGATAGTTTCAACACTTGTCTAGGTTACTTGGAACCTTTATAACAGAAAGTTTTAGGAGGTATTTAGACCTCTAACCTTATGGAAATCAACCATACTCAAGTCCCATAAGCATGAGTTTGATTGGGAACAAGATAGACACAAGGTTCCCACAAGAATAACAAGTTATAGGAAGTCTTTGTAAAAGTTTAATGAAAACATAAAGTTTTGACCTCAAAGTGGTGATGTTCCATCTTAGCTTACCATGGTAAACTTGTGAAAACATTCCTAGAGGTGTTCCAAGTGTTTAAGAACAAGAAGAAGTGAAGAAACATGAAGGAAATTGAGGCAAAAACTCACTTTTGAACTTGATAGTAATTTGCCTCAAACCTGCAATTTCAGTAACTTGAAAGTATTTTGAGAGTGATTTGAATGTAGGAAAAGTGGAATTAAGGTGTGGGAGGCTTGGTTATATAGTGGTTGATTAGGGTTAGTGTTTTAATGGAGGTATAAGGTGATTGGGGAAGAAAATAGGCGGGAAAGGTGCAACCCTGATTGGGTTAAACAAATTCCTGCGGAGACTAAGGGGAACGTGCGACGCAGCGCCCCAAAATTCCCAAACTATGTTGTTTTTGCTCAAGTTTAGTCCATCGACTTCTATATGTTTGTCATACTTTGCTAAAAGTTTATATTTTGGGGTCTTTCAAGTATAGGAAGTGTATGTATGCATGTGCTACGTATCGTGCATGTATGATTGATAATGCAAATGTATAATAAGTCTTGGTTTTGCATGTAAACACGTATATGACGATTGATTGCATGACACATAAGTATGGTTTTAATACGATTGATATAAATACAAATTTCCATTATGATCGAAGTCTCGGATTACAAGATTTGAAGTGAAATACAAATACAGGTTCCTAAAAATAGAAATGCAAATACAGTTTTTGTTAATATAGAAAGTACAAAAATGTGGAGCGTTACAATGACCAACACTAACCATGTCTTGGAAAACGTCACCTGAAAGTTAAAAATATATCACGTTGACCAACACCCTGGTGTTAGTGAACAATGCTCCAAGTAGCCGATTCCTTTGTCGTTTTGCTTTGTTTCAACTTGCAATAATATAAACCAATCAACGTGGTTTGTAACAATTATGGGTCAGATTGTAACAATTACCACCTAAAATTCACACACATTCATAACCCGATCACGTAAGTGATTATACAACATTCTTAACTTATGGAAACATGAGAGCACGCCATGTTTAGTGCTCGTATTAGGATGGACATGTCGCTTATCACCTAATGTCCATCCCACACAAGCCAAAGCCATAACAACTTAACTATACAGTGGTTTGAGTTTGTCTCATTATCTTTAATGCCTTATTGACTTCATCGTAAGGAAAGAAAAGGATGGTGGGTATTGGTGGCCAATTCTATCATGAAAATGCACTTTATCGCCACGAGTACAACATTATAATTCAACTATCATTTATTTCTACATGTTTGTACCTTGTTAATATTTTATGTTAAATGTATTATTTCTACAGTTTGTACCTTGTCAATTTTTTATGTTAAATGTATTGTTGGTGTTTGCACATTCTCTCATTCTGTTAAGTTGAAAATGTGTTAATCTCCTCTTTATAAGTTAGTGGCCAATGCTTGTGGTATAATGTACATTGGTAGCTATAATGTTTATTTGTAAGGCATATTTCTTAATAAAGAGAGGCTTTAAGGGGGAAGAATGGAAATAATCGCTATAAAAAGAGTTTATACCTTGATTAAATACGTCGGTACAAATACTAAAGTACTGGTTAATCTAGGAACCGGCGAGTTTGACGGAGCCTAAGAAAGGAGTAGAAGACAGATACGACACCGAGCAGTCAATTATAATCTGGTCTCTATTCATATCTTGACAAGTTACAGCACCATGAGACCAGTTGGACAGCATGTCCCCTCTAGGAACCAAAAGCTTGTCCAAATGGGAACCCCCAACTCCCTATTTATAGGCAACAGCCTACACATATGGACTATTCTATTGTCCATCCGTCCGGATGGTCATCCGTCCGGATGGACCTTTACAGTATCAATACCGTGTCCAACTGATCCTATTCTATACAATAATCAACACACGCTCTATCTAGCTATTCGCACAGTGGCAGACGTACGAAATATGCACCAATAGTACTTACTTTGGGTCTTCTCCCTTAAACACTTCTTTTTATTGGTAAGACATGTAAGGCATTCAAGTCTTATTGTGCTACCAAGGTCGCCTTATTTTGTTATCAAAATAAGTTATTAAGGTAATATCGAGTATTGTCAGTGCCTACTTAGAAAGGTGGTTTGCCTATAAGTGCAATTACGAAAGCATTTTCTAACGCTTGAAAAGATGTTAACATGCGAGAAGGCTTTGACAAGAGAATACATATAAGTTTACACAAGGGTAGCAAGAATGGAGTAAGTCTTAGTGAAAAATGGATATTTGTACTTATCTTTGGAGATGATGTGACACTCCTATGGTACAATCGCCAGACCATGTTGCGAGAGGAGATTTTTTTGCCTAGGCCATGTCTTACATCGTTAAGTTGTCATTATGGAGTGTCATCATGGAGCATTTATGAAACATGGGTACCCGAAGGTAATGTCGGTACGTGTTCTCAATGCATTCCTCTATTGCAAGGATTAATTATAATAAACCAGTGCTACCCAACAATCATGAATCCCAGTGACAATTGTAATGGTCCAAAGCCCTATATTCAACAGTGCTACCCAACAATCATGAATCCCAGTGACAATTGTAATGGTCCAAAGCCCTATATTCAAATATGGTTGCGTATGTGAGATCTTTGTGTTAAATAGGGACCATGGGTCGGGCCCTTGCTAAACCCTTTGACAATTTTTCATTTTATTTTTTAACAACGAACTAGCCCTCCTAAAATCCATCTACGGCTCATTTTATGGTATTTAAACCCGCATAACTTTGATGGAGATAAACACCTGATACCACTAGTCTAATATGGAACTAGAATAGTAGAATGTCTTTCAATTAGACATAAACATGACCAAATTTTAAGACAAGAGAGCGAAAGTAGACACGCGACTAAGTCGTCGTCGTCATCATCATCATCATCATCATCATCATACTCAGTAAATCCCACCAATAGCAAAACTAAGGTAGGGTCTAACGAAGGTAAGATGTAGACAGTCTTACCTCTACCTCATAGGAATAGAGAGGCTGCTTCCAGTGAGACCCTCAACTCGATAGTAGTTTTGCATCAAGCCTTGGATATAAGGCACATAACACGCAGCAATTGAGACAACTGCCGATTAGTGCATGTACCCCCTTGTCTTTCGGCTATTAACGCCACCACATGATGCATGATTAATCATCCCCCTCTTTTAACGTTATTTTCACGAAATTAGTAAAATAACGTTAAACTTAGTGCACTTTCACTTTTGCCTCCGAACACACAAACACATATACATTATATGCGCATAACGCAAGCGGGGCGTAAATGATCACAAAACACAATAAACTCAATACTAAATGATCACATGGAAAAATTTTCCACGAAGCAAGAGTGTGTAAAAACATACATATCATTTAGAGGCTCCACCACAAACACTAACACAAACCAACTGAACTCACTCCCGGAGCGTAGCCACTAAAATCTACAAGAGAATCTAGAATCTAGATGGACCATATTATAGCATTATTATTATTATAATAATGATGAAAATCTATATAAGCCTAAAATATCCTTCTCATTTAAGCAATGTTTGTTGTAGTGGGTAATCTATCCCCCTCTATATCCTTTCATTTTCAGTTCCATAAATTCTAATTATAATTATTATTATAAAAAACATAATTAAAGAAGATAATTGTTTAATTATAAAGGTATAATATAAAGGGTGAAAGGTGGTGGTGGGGTGACAATAAAGTTGAAAAAAGTTGTGAGAATTGCTCTGAATATTAATAATAATAATTATTCTTCTTCTTCACAGATGGCCTGAAGAAAGGAACCTCAAAACATTCATATTTCTCTCTCTCTCTTGTTGCTGTCTCTGTAAAAAGCTACTGTTGTTATGAGGGAGAGAGAGAATATAATCATATAGTATTGTGTTTTTTTTGTAGAATTCATCATATTTGAAGCAGCTTTTTGGTTCTTAAAGGGCTTCTGGAAATATTTGAGGATTTTTTTATTGTTAAGGTATGAATTTTGCTCTTAATTTTGTTCTTTATTCTGTTCTATTTTGTTGAATTGCATGTCTGTTTTTTTTTTTTTTTTGTTATTTTGGGTAGTGTTTTTTTATCATTTAAATTATTAAATATGATTTGGTGTGTGAACACTTTTGACTGCTGAATTATGACTTATGTGTGTGGAATATACGGTGCACATAAGGGGTTTTGATGAAATGCTTACATAGGGTAAATATGATTATATGAATATTCATGTTGTTTGTTGATTGTTTTTATTATGGTGTTAATTGGGGTGAATTATTCAAGTCTTTTATGAATCAAACAGTTCTCATGAACATAATTTATTGATCTGATCTGCCAAGAAAAGAATTCACAATTTTTTCGACTTTTTTCGTACTTTTTGACCATTTTTTATTCGATTTTCGATTCGTGCATATGTTCATGAGTTCATCTTCTTTACAGGGTACACCAGTAATTAATGTAAGGAAGACATGGGGAGAACAAAGAGTTTGTTTTCTGCAATCAAGAGGGTTTTTACATCCAATTCCAAAGATAAACTACCAAATGTAAGTTAAAGATTCAAAATTTACGGTTTTTCGCTTGTGGGTATTAAAGAGGCGAACCTTGGAGCAACGGTAAGGTCACAGGTTTGAGTCGTGGAAATAGCCTCTTGCAGAAATGCAGTGTAAGGATGCGTACACCAAGCCCAAGTTGGCCCGACCGCCCCCCCCCCCCCCCCCCCCCCCTCCCCCCGAGCCTTGTGCACCGAGTTTGCCCCTTGTGGGAATTGCATATTTTATGAATATCTTTAACTAGATCATATTTTATACCTCAAAATGTGTCGAATTATATTCATATTCGCATTACTTGATTTCTAACAATTGGGTCGGTCACAGGAACTAGAGAAGAGAAGTGCACACGAAAGGAAGGGGCAAGGAAGATTAAAACATGGAGAAAGTAGATCGTCGTTCATTCCTCTATTTAGAGAACCGAGCAGCATCGAGAAAATCTTGGAAGAAGTTGATCAACAATTGTTATTTATCAGTAATCCTACACCCGTTGAGCAACCGACAACCGCGCAACCTTTGTTTTCCGGTAGGCCTGCTTCTCCAGCTAGGATTAGTTCTCATCGAGCCACTTCTCCGAGAATTAGTTCTTATCGAGCCGATTCTCCGAGAATTAGTTCTTATCGAGCCGATTCTCCCAGGGTGGTTTCCCCTATAAGTTCACCTCCTAGAGTAATTCAAAGGCGTGCGGAAACCAGCTATAGACCAGAGCCAACTCTTCGACACCATCATCGTTCGGCTACCATAATTCAGGCTGCTTATAAAGGTTATATGGTAAGCTTTCCATTGCGATGTTCGAGTATTAGACATTTTTGTAATTGGTTTTAATATATTATATATTGTATAGGCAAGGAGGAGTTTTCGAGCTTTGAAGGGTCTTGTGAGGCTGCAAGGCGTGGTGAGAGGCCAACACGTGAAGAGACAAACCGTCAACGCGATGAAACACATGCAGTTGTTGGTGAGAGTCCAAACGCAGATTCAGTCACGAAGAATACAAATGTTGGAAAACCAAGCACTTGAACAACAAAATAACAAAAACGACAATTCACTTGGCAAATGGAACTTCAGTAACCCGGTAAGATTTCATTTCTTTTTAATATTCCACAAATCATTCGGTTTATACCTTAGGTTATGGTATGGTTTGGCGGGTTTAACCAAAAGTGTCTGTTGGGGTAACCTTTAGCACGCGTTAGTGAAAAACTCACGGCTATACTACCCAGTAAAACAAGGTAAAACCAATGTTTTAAAACCATGACCGGTCGTTCATTAAACTGGTTCACTAGTCAAATCGGACTCATGAATAATTTTATAAGTATTTTTATATTACATAAAATTTAAGTAGTATATTTGCTACGTTGCTTATATTCAAGAGAATAAAACAAATATATTTTTTTAAAGAAAAAAAGAACAAAATAATGAACAGATTTATTTTGAAGGCCAGAGTACTTGATTTAGCTAACAACAAACAAAACACTAGTAAAATTCCCATAACCTAAAAAGTTGTGGCTCCGCTTCTAACGGTTTGGTTTGGTTCGGGTATGCAATGCAACAGGAAGGCGAGGAACACTGGGACGATAGCTTATTAACAAAAGAAGAACGAGAAGCAAGACTACAGCGAAAAATGGAAGCCATGATCAAGAGAGAACGGGCCATGGCGTATGCTTACTCCCACCAGTTATGGAAAGCCACACCAAAATCCGCTCAAAACGCCCTCACGGACATCCGCTCTGGCGGATATCCATGGTGGTGGAACTGGCTAGAACGTCAACTACCGTCCGACGAACCCACAAAACCCCCCCAATTCACACCCACCCCACCACGTCCTAGATCATCAAGATCAACAGTTTCAGCTACAGCTAGACCGGTTATGTCCCCGGCTCGAACCTCAACGTCAACAACCCAAAACTTAACGAAACACTACAAACCAAAACGCGGTCCGGTTGCTTCACCGTACCCTATGAAAGATGATGATAGTTTGATGAGCTGTCCGCCATTTTCGGTCCCGAACTACATGAACCCGACTGTTTCGGCTAAAGCTAAAGCCAGACTATCGACTGGCTACAGAGACCGGCTCATGAGCTCTGCAGCTAGCGAGACGTCGTCGAAACGAAGGTTTTCGTTCCCCTTAACGCAAACTATAGGGTCGACGTTTAAGTGGAACAAAAAAGCTTCAGGTAAGGAGTATCCAATGACGTTGCAGGCTCCGAGAATGTTGAAAAAACATAAATCTCCACGATCTATTGGGGATTTGAGCATGGATTCCTCTGTTTCTATGCCAGCTGCTTTCGGAAGGAAACCGTTTAACAGATTTGTGTGATTTTTTTTTATTTCTTTCTTTTTTTTTTTTTTTTTTTTTTTGAATTTTTTTGAGTTTTTACTTTTTTTTTTTTTTTTGCTTCATATCTTGGTGGGTTTTAAGTTTTTTTTTATTATTTTTTTTTATTTGTTTGATGTAAAATGAGTGTATGATCATCATTCATATGATGGTTGAATAGAGAATACTGATGTATGATAGTGAACAAACATCTGTTTTCTGAGTGTATAAAAGTTGGTTTTGTCTATTTGTCTATTATTAACCGAACTATCAAAGTAACGCATACTCGATTTAGTTTACCTTTGCATCTACGAATACGTTTAGATGACGGTTCATAGCCGTTAACCACCACGAGCGAGTCAACGTGGTCAACGAATCATGTGCACGCAACCTTTTGATCGGCTTCTGTTAGTAATTCGTAGGTAATAGCAGTGAATCCACTACCCTTTATACATCATCTTACGTATACTGAGACGAGACGAGCTTAAATGAGCTCGAGCTTAAACTATAGTTCATTATACTAAAAAAGTCATAATGCTTAAGTGTAGAACTTTATACTTATATTGTTGTGTGTGTATAATTAGTTGCTACATCTTTAAAACAAGCAATTAGTTAGTTTTGGTCTAGCTACACTATTGTTAAGTTGGTGAAACACTTTCAACAACTAACTAACAATATGGATGAATGGAAGATGAGTAGTAATAAAATTACTAAACATGTCATATCTAGTAAATAATAATATTTGTTTACATTTGATATGCAATTATGCATTATACCAAACTATTGAAATATATATTTTATCATTAATTCAATATCAAACATATTTGTTATATTGTGTTTTTAATATTGGTTTATTTTGTTATCTTTGAAGAATGATATAGGTCTAGGACATGTTTCGAGTATACTTTTGAAGCTATTTAGTGGGCTGCTAAAGGATTGAGGTGGTCTTCTAAAGAATTTATATGGGCTTCTAATTGGACTGTTTTTCCACCATTGCAATTTGCAAACATATAATATTTAGGATAAAGAGTAAAGTGTTAAAATGGTCTTTGAGTTTTGGTCACTTTTGTCACTTTTTTCCAAAGCTTAAACCTGTTGAATATGGGTTCCTGTGGTTTCACTTTTGTTGTCATTTTCATCCAAAATCAAAATTTGGTAAGATTTTTCAGTTAAAATCCAGTTTTTTTTTTTTGTGTGTTTTTTCTTCCCTTTAATGAAGGGCAAAATGGTCTTCTAACGTTTTATTATAATAAATTACAAAAATTGACTATTTTGCCTTTCATTAAAGGGAGGAAAAAGACAAAACAGCTGGATTTGAACTGAAAAATCTGAGCAGATTTTGATTATGGGATGAAAATGGCAACAAAATTGAAACCACAGGGACTAGATTCAAAAGGTTTGAGTTTTGGACTAAAGTGACAAAAATGACCAAACCTCTAGGACTATTTTAGCAGTTTACTCTAGGATAAATAATCTTAGTCGGTTTGGGTAGTAGTTTGTGTTCTTATGTGACATCCATAGTTCTTTACACAAATCTTATTATTTCATTAAACAATAATCATTACTTGAAATTATATCAACTATTTTTTATTTCAAAATGTATATAAGTTATCCGGGTGGTTTATGTTCAAAATGTATATGAACCTGCATTTGTTATAATTGTTTAGTGCGTTGACCCTTTAGAATCAAACATTAATGACAATGTCCTCATATATTGCTTCTTGGGCCCATAGATAGATTCAAGAAGTTCGTCTTGCGTGGCTAAGAGTATTCACATGATCTTATCTCTATAATACAGGAAAAAAAAAATAGTGGATTCTTGTATTTACATGCCCATGAGGTTTGCCTATTTTTCACCTTTAGTCTCTAACTTTCTAAAATTACAGCTATAGTCCCCAACTTTTGCATTTTCGTTCCCCGATAGTCCCCGACGCGAATGAGGGTTAGTTTTTTGGTGTTAAGTGAATATGAAATGACCAAAATACCCCTTCCTTACAAAAAAACATCAATTAATCATTTATAAAAAGGTATGTCGGACCCACCTTAATCATTTATAAAGTTTAAGTTTCTCCTTCTTGAACCCTGAAATCCCAAATTAGCAGACTCACCTCTGACCCACACTTCACCACTCACCTCCGGTCATCCAACACCACCCTCCGCCGTCGCCTTCAACCACGACCCCTAACAAAAGAAACAATTACCTCTGCTTTTAATAAGGAAGGGGCACCATGATCAACAACATGAATCTGACTGCCTTCTATATCCATCATCACAGAAATACAAAACCCTTTTTCAGAATACAGCTTCTTGATCTTCCTGATGACATCTCGATGCCACTCTTTTGTATTGTGACACATGTTAAGCCGAGCCACATTCATCCCTCCCAGAGCCAATTTCTCCAATTGATCATAAAACAGCAGGCGGGTCCCTACAGTGCAGACCACTTTAGTCTTACTGAGGCCCAAAAACCCCTTGTGCGTCAACTCTGTCTCCGTCACAACATCAAGACCCAGACTTTTGGGTTCGTTCGTGTTCGTGATGACATGCATTACAGACCTGGTGGCGAAGCATTTCACATTGAGCTTAATTGTTGGAGGAGGTACCGAAACCCTGGAGATTTTGTTCCCAAAAGTTTGGGTTATCGGGTAATAGGGGAGGAGAGCCGCCATTGGTAGGTGGGATTATGGTGAAAACAGCAAGACGGTTATGGATGGTTTACTCCGCCGGGGTTTGTGTTTAACTAAAGATTTATCAAAGTGCAAGAAGAACTAATTTAACTGTATCTATTATTTGAAGACTGCGGGTAGTGGGTATGATTGTAATAAATTAACAATTTTGATGGTGAGATTTAGTGAATGTGGTTGTGTCACACCCCAACCGATGGCGGAAACATCAGAGTGAGACAAATAGATTGCTCATCACACATAACACTATTTGTGACAATGTTTAATTCAAGACCGATTTCATATCATAACAATAATTGTCAAATACAACATTGAAATCAAAGTACAACATTGAAAGACACTACGCCAAGGTTCAACAAAAATAAAGTAAGCTAATCTAGTATTTCAATATGCGTTTCTAGGTCGTCCCTAATAGATTCATCATAATCATCATCATCAACCTGCAACATGTTAAAAGTATAGTTCAACACAAAAGCATTGGCGAGTACACAAGTTTTAAATACATAGCATAAGTATAAAAATGTTTAAACGAATCCACATGGCAAACTATGTTATCAAAATTATCGTAAATCTACCATGTGAATAATCAAGTCAAGCCAAAGTTTAACGCAAGTAAAGAATCATAACATAACCCAACATTCACAGGCGCTGCGTTACTCCTACAGCGCTATACATGTTAAGGGTAGGCTTGATCGAAGTTAATGACAAGTTAAATCACAAAACAAACAAACCTAGATAAACAAATCAAGTATAACGTATGCATGCATGTATTTGATTGTTTGTGCATAAAGATAAAGTATAAGTGTGTCACACCCCAACCGATGACGGAAACATCGGGGCATGGCACTGAGCGAAACAGATTGTCAAGAGAAATTCCATAATGACTAAATTACCAAATAGTTAATATTACATCCCATACCATAACCCATTTAAGTAATCTAATTATTACAGACGATGATATCCTCAAAACACATCTTGTTCCGACAACTCAGATTTCAAATAAAAATAAATTGTCTTTGTTTGTTTCTAGACTCATCCTAACTCAATTCCACATAGCAAGCATCCTAGCAGATAGCATCCTAAACACCTGTCACATACGTTAAAATATAGGTCAATACACATAGTGTAAAGGTGAGCATACAAGTTTGATAATAGCATAATAGAGTTCGAAATCGTTTACGCATAACCAGCATGTACAACGTATAATGTGAAGCATGTAAGTTATCGACAAAGATCCTATCAATACCAATGACTGCGAGTTGACTGCGAATAGCGAGTGCGCATCACATGTTCACCACAGTGAACATGTGAAGTAATTGTCCTAACAACCCCTGAGTAAACAGGTGCTGAGTCCAAACTATAGTACTATCGTTGCTAAGGCAGGTAGACAACAATCAATGTGTTAACATAACAAACAGGCATTTATCGAGTCACGTATAACATGCATTAGAGGTCAGCGTATAAATAGTGTTTGCGTTGTGTGTTCGATGTGATTTAGAATAAGTAACGTATGTAACACCCAAAAGTGCATAAAGCAAAAAGGGATCGAGTATACTCACAGATAGCGTTTAACTTAATAAACATTGCCTTGGATTGAAGGGAGCGCTGAGAGAAATTAACCTGAACAGTTAACGATAGCATAACGATGAGCGGCGCATAAAACGATGCAAGTGTACCAAGGATCAGATGGCAATCCGATCGGATGGCCATTCGATTGGATTGTCACCTCGTTTGGTGAGGATGTGTTTGTGTATGATGGTTTGCACTTTGAAGTTTTCATTGTAGCATTTTAAAAATAGAGAAGTATCTCTACCCTTCATGTCGGTCGATCGAACGGTAGTTCGATCGGACGGCAATCCGATTGGCGAGTCTTCTTAGTTGAGAACAAGTTCACAGCAGGACGGTTACTCGATCGGATGGCTATCTGATCGGGTGGCAATCCGTACGTATTGAACATGTTGAAAATTGGTTAAGTACCAAAGTCCCAAACGTCACACGATCGGGTGGTCGTTCGATCGGATGGCAATCCGATCGGACGGCAATCCGTTCGACGTTCAGATCCCAGAAAAGTTTGAATAAAAAGTTTAAGTATGGAACCAGGTGCAACCCGATCGGATGGCCGGTCGATCGGATGACAATCCGATCGGACGACAATCCGTCCCAACGGTCAGATCGTCTTGTCACTTGATTTCGTTTGAAGATTTTTAGGTTTGCACGAGACGTGACGATAACTTGCTTAAACAACAGAAACCCCATCTCGGCCCAAATGATTCGACCGAACAGGAATCACCCTAGTCCGACCGGTTCACGGTTCGAGTCAGTTGTTCATGTTCAAACCTGAAATCAGTAGTCTCTTAGATAGAATTCAGATCTAGAACTAATACATCACTAAGAATGAGTAGAAGATCAGAACAAGCTCTGATTCTATCGGTTTTGAGTGCATTGAGTGTAAAAGAGTTGAAAGAAAGTTAGAAAACTTTCTCTCAATCCTTTTAACCATGTATTTGTGTAGATCTATGCAAAAACATTGATTATACATGTGGAAATACTTCAGATCTAAGTTGTTCTTCACGGAATGAAGCCAAACTTTGAAGTTCATAAGAACTCCATGATGACATCACCCTAGAACACCTCAAATCCGGTGATTTCACGGTTAAAAGTTAAGATTCAAAGTTGAAAATGATGAAGAAGTGTGTGTAGATCATAGAAGTACAAGATTTAGGTTGAAAACTTACAAGAATCGAGAGAAATCGAGAGAAATGAGGGCTTGAAGTCGGTTGGTCGAACAAGAGAGCTGTCACATCATAAGTGATGTGACAGGTAGGTATTTATAGGGTTTCCCAAAAAGGAAAGTGGTGTAAGTGGCTGGTCGATCGGGTGGCAACGCGATCGGGTGGCAACTCGATCGGATGGCAACCCGATAGGTTGGCAATCCGATCGGATGGCCACTCGATCGATTGGCTACTCAATCCTAGTGTTCGGCGCGACGAATTTTGTCGTTTCGATTCGCATGTTGAGCGTTGCGATGCGATTCGAGCGAGCGATGCGATAGTATTACCCATTAGTTACACAAAAAACATAACTACTATATCTAACATACAATCACTATAATTAACTTGCGTTTAGCGTTTTCGATTCGATTGTGATGCGATAGAATTGCGATTGCGATTAACACCTCAACATAAACATAGCATACACAAGTAACACATAAATTGCACACACACGTAAAACAATATCCAGAACACATAACTCGAGTTGCGATTGCGATAGCGATTAGCGATAAATCGATTAAACATGCGATTAAATAGCGATCAAACCTCAATTATTAATAGATACTCCACATAATACAACCAAAGCAAATAAATAAATAGATTCAATTACAAGTCAAAGAAGTCAAATCAGCAGTTGAGCAAGGAGTGATAGATCGCAATTAGCAATCTTTTCTTCCTTTGACTTCAATCTTGACTTTGACTTTCGAAACACGGGGTGTTACATATGAGTTGTCGGAACAGCCTTTTATTTGTCTTTGAGATACAATGTTTGTAATAATTATTTTGCTGGATTTATTATGGTATGGGATGTAATGCTAAATATTCAGTAATATTAGTTGTTATGGATTTCTCCTGGACAATCTGTTTCGCTCAGTGCCGCGCCCCGATGTTTCCGCCATCGGTTGGGGTGTGAAAGATTGGTATCAGAACCATAACTATAAGGAATTAGGCAAGACTCGACCTTGTCCGGCTCGATGTCTTAGAATCGACCTAGTCTATAGTCTAAATACCTACAGGCCGACTTGTGCATACCCGGTAGGGGTTTTGCACGAGCTTACTTGATATTCTCGCTCGAACTCGCTGAACACTACACTCTTGCGCGAACATCGCACACTACAGTTCCGGCAAGATCAGCTTTTCCTAAGGCTGGATACCCACACAAACGGATGATTTGGTTGAGATTAGGTGTGAAAGCCGCAAACTCTCGACCGAATCGCTCGTTCAACACGCATTTTTACTATCAACACGAGAATTTGCGTTGAATCAGGAGTGAAATCCATACTTCAACGCGATTCTTCTTATCAATCTCGTGATTCTATCACATAAACAGGAATGGAGTCGCTATGTTAGGGGTGAAACCCGAACCTTGATGACCCGTTCCGCTCTCTATTTTGGTTTTACAAAAAACTCTCACCAAAGTCTCGATGGATTCCAATGACTCGAGTTTCGAAAAGGACCGAAAGGATGCGTGCCATTCACCCTATGCCGGTGATAAAGCACAGTCTATTAGTCCAAAAGGACGTCGAGTACATCCTTGAGAGTAGTCGAACCACTTTGGGTAGTCAACGTCTATCAAACCAAGGCAATCCCTTTTCGATTTTATGTATTTCGATTCTGGATTTCGCCGCCGCTAACTCTGTGATTTATCGATTTTATGTGAATTTTATGCGATTTTATGTGTTTTATGTGTTTCGATTTTGGTGATTTATACGCTTTTCGCTGTTCGCTTTGATCAACACAAACAACTCGCACTGCACATCTATCTCAATACGCTAACAAATCGCTTGTGTTATTCGCAATCGCTACTCGCTACTCGCAATACTCGATCGCTTTACGACGCTGTGAAAAATAGGTGAATACGTGCAATATATGTAGGTAAATACGTGCAAAATATAGTAAAAAGTATGGTTACGACGGGCAAAGTGCTTATGTGGAATACGTGTTTCGGTGATTACATGGACTACGTGCTTATGTGCTTACGTGCTTCTGTGAATTTTGTGCCTACGTGATTTTGTATTTTGGTGTGTTTTAGTGCTTTATAAAGTAGCTCTTGGTGAATTCGCTAGACTATACTAGGATTAATCGAAATTGTGTTTGAGTCCTGTGACGATGTCTATTGCAGACAATGTCGTCATTTGGATTACACACTGCTTGCTCCGCACGTCGTAACCAAGAGGACAAACGCATCGCTACACTCGTCGCAAAGCAGATGGCGAAAGTCATTCCGTAAATTGTTAGCGACCTGAACGAAAATGCTAGCAAGTCCTCAAAAGAGTCCAGGACTGATTCTCCTAAGCCGACTTTTAGCTTCAAGCAGTTCAAAGCGTGTGGTCCCAAAGAATTTACCGGAGAAGACGGTATGGACATATTTCAATGGTTTGATTCGATCGAAGTTAACCTAGGCCAGAGTGGCTGTCCGGAAAACCTTCACACTGTTAACGCCACCGGCGTCTTCCAATCCAGGGCTCTGGATTGGTGGACTGCCGAGAGAAACAAACGAGGGAATGATGCAGCTTATGGGCTAACGTGGGATGAGTTGAAGGACATCATGATGAAGGAGTTCTGCCCTCCCCACGAGCTCCAAAAGCTGGAGGACGAATTCTGGCATATCAAACAGGATGGTGGCACAACGCTGGTTTAACTGCTCGCTTCAAGCAGCTGAGTATCATCTGTCCGGGTCAAGTTACTACTCCCGAGATTACAATCAAGAAGTACATCCGTGCTCTGCTGGATTGTGTTTCTGACTTCGTTCAAGCTGCGAAGACGACAACTATCGAGGAACCTACCTGCTCGCTGCTGAGATCAACGACAAGCGAGTCAGGGCTGGTTACTTTGATAAAGCCTTCAAGAATCTGCACCAAGTTACCTCTGCTCCCACCGCTGAAACCGCCGCATCGCAATCTTCAAAGTCCTCCCGCCGCAAGAAAAAGAACAACAACTCCAGCAACAAGAACTGTGCAGTTACTACCGCTCCACTCCAAGCTGTACCGGCTCAACCGCAACCTCAGAACCGCCAAGTAGTGGCTCGTGTAGCCAATGCACCTCCAGCCAAGCGTGTGTATACTGGCCCACACCCGCTCTGCCATACTTATACTTATCATCACCCGGTTGGAATCGCATGCCGGTTTTGTGTTCACTGCAACCTGTACGGCCACTTCACCGCTAACTGCCGTACCGGTCCTCGCCAAGCCCCATTTCAAGCTCCTGCTCTACCAGCTCCACAAGGCCAACAAGCAGCTCCTGCTCCCGCTGCTCACGCAAGAGCCTGCTTTGCGTGTGGTGATCCCAATCACTTCGCAAACGTCTGCCCAAATAGAGTGGTGAAGCAAGAGCACCAACAGCAGCAGCAGCAGTAGCAGCCAGCTCAGCAAGCAGCCAACGGGCGAGTCTTCAACATCAACGCCCGCCAGGCTCAGGCAGACAACAACGTTGTTAACGGTACGTTTCTCGTAAATGGTATATATGCTTCGTATTTATTTGATACTGGAGCCGATAACTGTTTTGTATCGTTCGAATTTGAAAGGCTCCTAAACCGTAAACGCGTTAATCTCCCAACAACGTTCGACGTAGAAGTTGCCACTGGAAGAACCGTCACTGTTAGTTCCGTTCTGCGTGACTGTACTCTCGATCTCAACAGTCATGTTTTCCCGATCAATCTTATCCCAATGCAACTATGTAGCTTTGATGTCATAGTAGGTATGGATTTCCTTCGGGAGAATCATGCTGAAATTGTTTGCTTCAATAAAATGATTCGTTTCTCTCTCGCGAACGGTGATCAATTGTGTGTTTATGGCGAAGTCGCTTCGAAGAAGTTACAATTCACGTCGTGTATCCAAGCTGGAAAGTATCTTCGCAAGGAATACCAAGCTTTCTTGGCACATATCGTAGTAGCGGAGGAAAAGGAAGTTAAAGCAATAGACAAGGTGCCTGTGGTTCGTGAGTTTCTTAACGTCTTTCCTGATGATTTACCTGGTTTACCTCCCACTCGTGATATTGATTTTCGAATCGACCTCATTCCTGTAGCAAATCCTGTTGCTAGAGCGCCTTATCATCTCGCTCCCTCTGAAATGCACGAACTCTCGAGTCAGCTCCAGGAACTGCTTGATAAAGGTTTCATTCGCCCTAGCACCTCTCCTTGGGGTGCGCCTGTCCTTTTCGTCAAAAAAAGGACGGATCGTTCTGGATGTGCGTCGATTATAGGGAATTGAATAAGCTGACTATCAAGAATCGCTATCCCTTGCCTCGAATTGATGATTTGTTTGATCAGTTACAAGGTGCTACGTGTTTCTCGAAGATCGATCTACGCTCAGGCTATCACCAGTTACGAATTCAGGAGGAAGATATACCCAAAACCGCTTTTTGAACCCGATATGGTCTCTACGAGTTTGTTGTTATGCCTTTTGGTTTGACCAACGCTCCCGTGGTCTTTATGGATCTAATGAATCGCGTGTGTAAGCCCTTTCTTGACCGCTTCATCATCGTGTTCATCGATGATATCCTGATCTATTCCAAGTCAAAAACTGAACACGCGCAACATCTACGTTTGGTTCTTGAGTTACTCCAGGGAAACCGTCTCTATGCCAAGTTCTCCAAGTGTGAATTCTAGCTTGAGGAGGTTCAGTTCCTCGGTCACATCGTCAATAGTCAAGGAATTCATGTCGATCCCGCGAAGATCGAAGCTGTTAAGAGTTGGGTTACACCAAGGAACCCGTCCGAAGTTCGTTCTTTTCTCGGATTGGCGGGTTACTATCGCTGATTCATCGATGATTTCTCAAAGATCGTTGTACCGCTTACCTCGCTTACGCACAAGGATAAACCTTTTGTTTGGGGAACCGAACAAGAGGAGGCCTTTCAAACTCCCAAAGCTATGCTATGTAACGCTCACGTGCTCTCACTGCCCGACGGAAACGACGATTTCGTAGTCTACTGCGATTCCTCTAACCTCGGTCTCGGTTGCATTCTCATGCAACAGGACAAGGTTATCGCATACGCCTCTCGATAGCTCAAGATCCACGAGAAGAACTATACAACCCACGATCTCGAGCTTGGTGCAATTGTTTTTGCGTTGAAGATTTGGCGACAATACCTTTACGGTACCAAGTGTACGGTCTTTACCGACCACAAGAGCCTACAACACATCTTTAACCAGAAGGAGTTGAATATGCGCCAACGCCAATGGGTTGTACTCCTCAACGATTACGACTGTGAGATTCGTTACCATCCAGGCAAAGCAAACGTCATTGCCGATGCTCTCAGTCGACGAAGCTATTTGCATAGTGTTCGTAATACTCAAGCCCAGCACAATCTCGAAGCTCTCATCCGTGACGCCCAACATGCTTGTTTTACCGAACGCACTTTGAAGAAGGAAAGTATCATCAATAACGGCGAACAACTGGTGAATAAATCGAATGGTATACTCTATTATCTAGACTGAATTTGGATTCCCAAGAGTACCAATTTGCGACAGATCCTGCTAGACGAAGCCCACAAATCGCGGTATTCCATTCATCCCGGTGACGACAAGATGTTCCAGGACATGCGCTACAAGTACTGGTGGCCGGGTATGAAGAAGGATATCGCCATCTATGTATCGAAATGCCTGAATTGTTCAAAAGTCAAGGCTGAGCATCAATGCCCCTCTGGCTTACTCGTACAACCCGAGATCCCGATGTGCAAATGGGAGAGTATAGCTATGGACTTCATAACGAAACTCCCACGCACGCCATCAGGTTACGACAGCATCTGGGTTATCGTTGATCGCCTTACCAAATCTGCTCACTTTCTACCGATACGGGAAGAATACAAGGTGGAACGATTATCTCGAATCTATACCGACGAAGTTATTTGTCGACACGGGACACCTTGTGACATCATCTCTGACCGCGATTGTCGATACACCTCGCGTCTTTGGGAAACGTTTCAGTCTGCTCTCGGTACTACTCTCAATCTAAGTATCGCTTTCCATCCTCAGACCGACGGTCAGACTGAAAGCACGATTCGTACCCTCGAAGACATGCTTCACTCGTGTGTTATAGATTTCGGTGGTAGTTGGGATTCGCATTTACCTTTAGTCAAATTCTCGTACAATAACAGTTATCACTCTAGCATCCAAATGGCACCATTTGAGGCATTATATGGAAGAAAATGTCGATCGCCTATTGTGTGGCACGAGATCGGGGATGCGCAAATTACCGGTCCTGAGCTGTTGCAAGAGATGACTGACAAAATCCTCCAAGTTCGAGACAATCTGCTGAAAGCTCGGAGTCGACAGAAAAGTTACGCCGATAGACACCGCAAGCCCTTGAATTTGACGTTAGCGATCACGTACTCCTAAAGGTTGCACCTTGGAAGGGAGTGATCAGATTTGGCAAGAAAGGAAAGCTCGCGCCGATATGTTGGACCCTTTAAAATTCTAGAAAGGATTGGCAAAGTGGCCTATAGACTCGAACTACCGGAGGAACTTAGTAATGTCCACCCGACTTTCCACATTTCGAACCTCAAAAAGTGTCTAGCCGATCAGGAATTACATGTCCCTCTTGAGGATCTACAAGTGGACGAAATATTACACTTTATGGAAAAGCCTGTCGAGATCATGGGCCGAGAAACCAAAGTACTCCGACGCTCACGCATTCCCATCGTGAAGGTTCGCTGGGAAGGCAAACGCGGCGCTGAGTTCACCTGGGAACTCGAAAGTGACATGAAGGCTAAGTATCTGCAATTGTTTGTTACGCCTGCTTCTTAAATTTCGGGATGAAATTTCCTAAAGTAGGGGAGGCTGTAACAACCTGACTTTTTGAAGTCAAAGTACAAGTCAAAGACAAAGTCAAAGGAAGAAAAGATTGCTAATTGCGATCTGTCACTCCTTGCTTAATTAATGATTGTACTTCCCAACTTGTAATCGATACTCTAATTTAATTTGCTTTAGTTGTATTAAGTGGAGTACATGTTAATAAATCGCAATTTAAGTCGCTAATCGACTTATCGCAAATCGCATCGCTATCGCATCACAACTCGAATTATAGGACATGGATATTGTTTTACGTGTGTGTGCTATTATGTGTTACTTGTGCATGTTATGTATATGTTGAGGTGATTAATCACAAACGCAATCGCAAATCCATCGTAACGCAATCTCATCGCAAACTCGAGATTTAAGGGTTTTATTTATGGTATTTAGTAGTTAGGTTATTTGTGTAACTAATGGGTAATACTATCGCATCGCTTACTCGCAACGCTTAACACGCGAAACGAAACGTCGAAAACCAACTTACACCGCCATCCGATCGGATGGCCATCCGATCGAACCGCACTTCGTCCCATCACTTGTGCACCGCCTTTCCCTTTTTGGAATCCTATAAATAGCACCTGTCACATCACAAACAGTGATGTGACAGCTCTGGTGCGACTCTTCAACTTCTTAGGCCTTTCTCCTTCGATTTCTCGCGATTCTTGTAAATTTCTTCCTCAAACCTTGTACATCTATCATCTACACACACTTATTCATCATTTTCACATTTGAATCTTCATTTTTAACCATAAAATCTGCCCAATTTGAGGTGTTCTAGGGTGATGTCATCATGGGGTTCTTATGAGCTTCAAGATTTGACCCCATTCCACCAAGAACCACTCAGATCTAAGAGATTTCAACATGATTAAACATTGATTTCATCTTAAATCTAAATATTTTCAAGAGTAGAAGGATTGAAAGATGTTCTTATAACTTTCTTTCAACTCTTTTACACTCAATGCACTTAAAATAGATAGAATCAAAACTCATTCAAACCTTCCACTCATTTCCTAGTGAAGTGTCGGTCTAAGATCTGATTTCCTATCAAAGAGACAACCGATTTCCGGGTTGAACATGAACAACCATCACGAACAGTTAGCTGATCAGGCTGGGGTGATTCCCACTCCGATCGGATGACTCGGTCTTGACGGAGCTCCCGTTGTTTACCGCGTGTCATACCGTCTCGATCAAACCGCAAACTTTCCAAAACTTAGCAAAATATTTCAATGTCTTAAACAATCAGGTTGTCGAACGGATTGCCGTCCGATCGGATTGCCATCCAATTGAACGACAATCCGATCGGATGACCCATGACCTTCAATACTTAACATTCTTACCAATTTTCAAAGATCGTCAGTTTCTAACGCATTGCCATTCGATCGGAAGACCATCCGATCGAATGACCATTCTGCTGTGAAGTTGTTCTCTAAGAAATGTCTCACTTGGACGGATCGCCATCCGACCGAATGCCCATCCGACCGAACGACCATTCGATCGAACGACCTGAAGGGTAGAGATACTTCTCTATTTTCAAAATGCTACAACGAAAACTTCATAGCCATCATACACAAACACATCCTTCCCAAGCGAATGGCAAACCGACCAAATGGCCATCCGACCAGATGATCATCCGTCCTGATTGCCATCCGTTTGGATGTCCCTTCGACACTCAGTCACTTCGCATCGTTTTACGCACTATTTATCGCTTATGTTATCGTTATGTAATCAGGCTTACTCTAACGCTCCCTTCAATCCAATCACAGATTGTGTTTAAGTCGCTACCATCTCTGTGAGTATACACGATCCCTTTTTGCTTTAAGTACTTTCGGGTGTTACATACGTTATGCAAACACTTCTATACTCTGACCATTACCGCATGTTATACGTGTTACTTGATGAATGCTTGCATGTTATGTTTACACAGTGATTGTTGCCGGACACCTTAGCAACGATAGTACTATACTTTGGACTCAGCACCTGTCATGGACAGGGGTTGTTAAGGGCTTTTCTCACATGTCGCAGTGGTGATATGTGTTGCGCATTCTACAACTCGCAGTCACGTCTGTGCATATTTCATTGTCGATAACCTACTTGCTTCACAATATACGTGCTACATGCTGGTTATGCGTAAACTCGCTTTCGCTACTATTATACTATTAAACTTGTATGCTCACATTTATACTATGTGTATTGACCTCTATTTTAATGTATGTGACAGGTGTTTGAGATGCTAGGATGCCTGATTTTGTGGAATCAAGTAGGAGAGTCTAGAAACAAAAACAATCTAACTTTATGAGTTGTCGGAACAGCCTTTTATTTGTCTTTTAGATACAATGTTTGTAATAATTATTTTGCTGGATTTATTATGGTATGGGACGTAATGCTAAATATTCGGTAATATTAGTTGTTATGGATTTCTCCTGACAATCTGTTTCGCTCAGTGCCGTGCCCCGATGTTTCCGCCATCGGTTGGGGTGTAACACATAACAAGAAGTAAAATGAGATTAGGAGAGTCTTACTACTAGCACAAGGCTAGGGAAGAGATCAAAGTTGAAGATGATGATAAACTTGGTGGTTAATAGCCCTTGAGAGAGGTCCTTCAAGCTTCAATGGCACCAAGCTTCTTACACCTTTGTATCACTAGAGAATTGGATGATCAAGACTTGAAGGTGATGGTAATGGTGGTGGTGTTCTTAGCCGTGACCAAGAGGAAGAGAGGAGAGAGTTTGAGTGTTGGTGTGTTTGTGAGAAATGAAAGAATGATGGACTTGTGGTTAACTTAAATAACTTCCAACATTCTCAAGTCCAATGGTATATTTGCTTCTAAAGATCTCAACATAATCTATTAAAATATTTCAAACAAATCAAGGGTGGGGGCCACCCTTGTGACCGTAAACATGAGGGGGGTTATGGTTGTGTTGTGATGGATAGTTAAGATAACTAGTTAGATTTCAAGTATATGTTTAGTGTTATTAGTTGTTATGTGATTATAAGAGGTGTTATGATGTCCGGGGACCATAACTAGCTCGGAAATGATAAAACAATGCTTCTAGTGAAAATTTGGTGTTTTGAGTAGTGTCCGATTGGTTACCGGTTCGTTAAGGTGCTAAATTACGCAGTTTAGTGTGCTTTATGTTCCCTTTTGTGACAGTTTTGATTCCCGACACCTAGGAAGGTATTCTGGACCATTAAACTATAATTCTGCATAATATTAAGTTGCTTAAATGCTGATTTTTGCTGAAAATTGCAGAATTCTGCAGTTTATGTGAGTTTTAGGCACTTTCCGACACTTAAACTATCACTAGGGAGGCAGTTTTGTGATCCTTACTTTCCCACACACTATACTAGTGTAACTCTTGGTTTCTGGCTCATTATGTGCTCTAACATTATGTCTGTCTGAGTACTGAACTCCCGTCAGTACTTCTGATTTATCTGATAACTGTGCTAACTTTGTTTCGTGCATCATTTGAATTATAAAGTGTTGCATGCAATAATGATATGACATCATGCAATATGTGATGCACTTGTATATGCATGTGACAATAATCTGGAAGCATTCATGTCATTAATTTAAATCAGCACAGTCATTAAGCCACAAATTACTGTTTAATTAATGTACGGATACATGGAATTTTGACAGTTGTCACATTCTCCCCCGTTAAGAAAATTTTGTCCCGAAATTTTAAGTTGTGCTATTGGTTGCAGGGGAGTTAGGGAATAAATGTGGGTACTTCGATTTCATTCGGTCTTCACGCTCCAAAGTAAACTCTGGGCCGTGACACGAGTTCCAACGAACCTTGACGAGCTTAACATTGCTCCTCAGAGTCTTGTTAACTTTCCAATATGTAACCTCCACAGGTTCTTCAGTAAAGTGGAGAGTGTCGTCTATATGCACTTCATCCGCAGGGATGATAACTGTCTCTTGAGTTGGACTTTTCTTTAGGTTTGATACATGAAATGTATCATGAACACCGTTTAACTCCTTTGGTAATTCCAAATTGTATGCTACGGTACCGACCCTTACCAATATCCTGGATGGCCCAATGTAACGTGGGTTTAACTTTCCACGCTTCCCAAATCGCGCTACACCTTTCCAAGCTGAGACTTTTAACAAAACCATCTCTCCTACTTCGAATTCCAAAGGTTTTCGTCTTTGATCTGCGTAACTCTTCTGCCAATCACGAGCCTCCTTGATGCGCTCTCGGATCTGCATGATCTTGTCAGTGGTTTCTTGGACTAGTTCGGGGCCAACCATCTGTCTGTCTCCAGCATCTGCCCAACATAACGGCGAACGACACTTACGGCCATAGAGAGCTTCGAACGGCGCGGCTTGAATACTCGTATGGTAGTTGTTGTTATAGGAAAACTCAACCAGAGGTAGATGAGTATCCCAACCGCCACCTAAATCCATTACACAAGCGCAGAGCATATCTTCCAACGTCTGAATAGTTCTTTCACTCTGACCGTCTGTCTGTGGGTGAAAAGTTGTACTCAGATCCAACTGAGAACCAAAACTTCTTGAAAGGATTTCCAGATCCTTGATACAAACCGTCCATCTCTATCAGATATTATCGAGATAGGCACTCCATGACGTGCTACTACCTCTCTGAGGTAAAGCTCGGCTAGCTTCCCTGTGCTATCTTTCTCTTGAATCTGTAGGAAATGCGCAGACTTGGTCAACCGATCTACTATTACCCAAATCATATCATGTCCTCTAGGAGTTCTGGGTAACTTTGTTATGAAGTCCATAGAAATTTGTTCCCACTTCCACATGGGTATTTCCGGCTGTTGCAAGAGACCTGAAGGCTTCTGATACTCGGCCTTTACCTTGGCACAAGTTAGGCACTTCCCAACATGCATGGCAATGTCACTCTTGAGTCTTGGCCACCAATAATAATCCTTCAGATCTTGGTACATCTTGTCTGATCCTGGATGGATCGAGTACCTCGATTTATGAGCTTCATCAAAAATAACTTCTCTAATACCACCATAAAGCGGAACCCATATACGTCCCATGAAATACAAGGTTCCTTCCTCGTTGGGCATCAACTTTTTCTCCATTCCTCGGAGATATTCGGCCTTAAGATTCTCCTTCTTAAGAGCTTCTCGTTGCGCGGCACGTATACGTGAAGTGAGATCCGTTTGAATAATCATTTCTAAATCCCAAACCCTTATGGGCTTAATCATTTCCTTTCGACTTAAGGCGTCTGCTACTACATTCGCCTTTCCAGGATGATACTTGATCTCGCAGTCATAATCATTTAGCAACTCAACCCAGCGTCGCTGTCTCATATTAAGCTGTTTCTGATCAAATATGTGCTGAAGGGTCTTGTGATTCGTGAAAATAGTACATCGAGTACCATATAGATAATGTCGCCAGATCTTCAAAGCAAACACCACTGCGCCTAGTTCCAAATCATGAGTGGTATAGCTCTTCTCATGGACCTTCAGCTGGCGTGAAGCATAAGCGATAAACTTTTGGCATTGCATGTGCACGCAACCCAAACCCTGACGCGAAGCGTCACAATATACCACGAAGTCTTCGGTGCCTTCGGGTAGGGATAATATTGGTGCATCGCATAACTTGTTCTTGAGCAGCTGGAAGGCTTCTTCTTGCTTGTCTCCCCATTCGTATTTCTTGTCCTTTTAAGTAAGGGAGGTCAGCGGTTGAGCTATCTTGGAGAAATTCTCAATGAACCTGTGATAATACCCTGCTAAACCCAAAAACTGTCGGATCTCGGTCGGTGTCTTCGGAATTTCCCAGTTCTTGATTGCCTCGATCTTTGTGGGATCCACATGAATACCATTCTCGTTTACCACGTGACCGAGGAACTGTACTTCGCGTATCCAAAACTCGCACTTTGAGAACTTAGCATAGAGCTTTTCCTTCTTTAGCAGTTCTAGAGTGGCTCTGAGGTGTTGCGCGTGATCTTCCTTCGTCCGCGAATATATCAAAATATCATCGATAAACACGATCACAAATTTATCGAGATATGGCTTGCACACTTGATTCATCAAGTCCATAAACACCGCCGGCGCATTAGTTAATCCGAACGGCATCACTAGAAACTCGTAATGTCCATAACGAGTTCTAAAGGCAGTTTTCAGTATACTCTCCTCTTGAATCCGCAGCTGATGATAACCCGATCGAAGATCAATCTTGGAATAGTAGCTTGATCCTTGCAGTTGGTCGAATAAATCATCAATCCTCGGTAATGGGTACCGATTCTTGATGGTTAGCTTGTTCAGCTCCCGGTAGTCGATACACATATGAAAGCTACCATCCTTTTTCTTGACGAACAACACTGGAGCTCCCCAAGGTGAGAAGCTCGGCCTTATAAATCCCTTGTCCAATAACTCCTGAAGTTGCGTGGATAACTCTTGCATCTCTAAAGGCGCAAGTCGATAAGGTGCCTTGGCTACAGGCGCGGCGCCTGGAACCAAGTCAATGTGGAATTCGACTTGTCGTTGAGGAGGTAATCCTGGCATGTCTTCGGGGAAGACCTCAGGATATTCCCTTACCACAGGGATATCTTCAAGCTTCGGCTCTTCGGCTTCCTTATCTACAACATGAGCTAAGAAGGCAACGCATCCTTGACATAGACACTTATGTGCTTTCAAACAACTGATGATCCGCAAAGGCGTATCATGCTTCTCTCCATGAATCACGATCGTCTCTTCATTCGCCATCGGAATGAGAATGATCTTCTCATGGCACACAATCTCTGCACGGTTTCTAGACAACCAATCCATCCCAACTACGACATCGAAGCTTCCCAAATCAACCGGCATAAGGTCTATAAAAAACTCACGCTCTCCGAGCTCTATGACACAACCTCTAATCACCTCCTTAGCTTCTACTAGCTTTCCATTAGCCAGTTCTATCGAGTACGGGACGTCTAACTTACTTGCAACAAGGCCAAGTATATTCTTAAAATCTAGAGATACGAAGCTATAATTGGCACCAGTATCAAACAGCACAGATGCATAACACTGATTAATAGGGAACGTACCAGTAACCACGTTTGGATCCTGGCGTGCTTCCCTAGCTCCAATGGTGAACACCCTTCCACGTGCCTGGTTATTCTTGGGGCAGTCCCGCTTAAAGTGCCCCATATCACCGCAACCATAACATCCTTGGCCGCGTCCATTGCCATTACCACCCTGGTTGTTGTTGTTATTGTTTGCTCCACGGTTACCACCACCAGCTTGGTTCCCATAACCACCACGATTCTCGTTTCCACCGAATTTACCATTTCCTCCCTGATTTCGATTCCCAGCCTGATTTCCATTTCCACCACGGTTTCCATTACCACGTCCAGCACCATACCAGCATGCCTCCCTAGCATGCCCTACCTTACCACACTTCTCACATCTCCCATACCTACATCGTCCGGTGTGATGATGCTGACATATATCACACTTGGGCAGAGTGCCCATATACCTTCTTCCCTTAGGTTCGGTAGTTGCAGCACCAGTCCTGACCTCGGCTGGAGGGTTGGCATCCCTATGCTTGTTAGCATTGTTGTTGTTCACTCGAGTACCCTTCTTGAAGTTAGTGAACTTCCTTTTGTTATCCCCAGACGACTCCACATGAGTTTCTTTCTTCTTCGCTTCAGAAATCGAAAACTTTCCCAACCTAACTGCTTCTTCGGTAAGCGCCACACTTAGGTCAATGGCCTCGGTAATTGTTGGAGGCTTGGACGTTGTCACCATGCTCAGGATCTGAGGTGCCAATCCCCAGATGAAACGTTCTATCCTCTTAAACTTTGGCTCCACCAAATAAGGAACCACTCTAAACAAATCATGAAATCTCTTCACATACTCAGCCACCTTTGGACCTTCCATTTTCAAGTTCCAGAATTCAGTTTCCAACTTCTGGATTTCTGCCCGAGAACAATACTTTTTACGCATCAACTCCTTCAGTTCATTCCATGTCAAAGCATACGCAGCCGCCTCACCCAACGTCTGAACCTGAAGGTTCCACCATGACAATGCTCCGTCTAGAAATAGTCCAGAAATGTACGTGACTTGTTGCTCTGGGGCACATTTACTCATTCTCAAAACAAAGTCCGTCTTCTACATCAAGCGTACGAAAGCGACAGCACCCCCAGTGTCATCGAAATTTAGGGGCTTGCAGTCCAAAAACTGCTTATAGGTACAACTTGTACACAAGCAACATCATTCACAGAAAGCATTAGCAAAGCACACTTGGAAATGTCCAAACGTATTGTAATGTGTCTTAGGTGACTAAACATTACCGTTGGGTTGGTTATTCCCTGAGGTACCTCCGCTGTGTTTGGAGAGAAGGGCCTCGTGTTGTGCGATGGCCTGTGAGATGCACTCTTGTAATTCCGCCTCTGTCATAGGCAGAGGGTTGTTGGTGTCGGTATTCCTTCGCGGCGGCATTCTTCTTCTAAGAAGAAGATCGGATAGGTCAGGTCTTATTCGTTAAATAAATAAATAGTTGTCTAGAGGTCGTATGTACATATATACAAGCAATCATCACATCAACAATCATGCAACAAAACAATAATAGCATGAACATGTAATCCAACAATGTGTTTAGTGAGAACATGACAATTGAGCTTTCATTAATTACCAACCACAGTTACATTGTTTACAAAGTGTATCACATCAAAAGGGACATAGGGTCACTCCACCCTTGTCAAATAAGTCTGCCAATATACAAAATCATATAGTCAAAAAGTGGTATGCCATTCTTCACAATCTCGGCTCAATTGTAGTGCTCTCACCAAAAGTAATGCATCTGCACAAAACCAAAAACCTACTATGCTGATGGCGGAGGAGGAGGAGGGAAGAAAAGCAAACTGCGAACATGCGCGAGCTCCTCCTCGAGCTCATACACACGGTGTAACAAATAGCTAATCTGCTGCTCGACAGTAAGGAAACGGGCATAATGTGTGTAAAATGCAACATATAAATTACATCAAATGAGGCATAAAACTAACCCTTTTTAGTACTAATGTTGTAAAAAGTGTGCTTTTGTCTTCCTTTTGTATTTTCAGGGATAAATGAGCTTAAATGAACAAAAGAAGCAAAAATGCAGCCAAATCTAACAATAATACAAGAAAAGGGATAAACGTGGCATGCCCGACCCCTCGACAGCATCTTCCCAAGCAAAAACAAGACATTAGAAGGCTGAACACGCCCCATGCTCATTGAACACGGGGGCGTGCCCAAGTGTCTGCAGAAAAGACAAAGTTGTAGAAGCTTCTATTTCCCAACACGGGGGAGTGCCCAGTGGACATGGGGCCGTGGTCAACGCTAAGATTCGCAGAATCCAAGCAAATCTTGATAGTACATATACGCTTCTGCACACGGGGCCGTGCCCAACGGACACGGGGGCGTGGTTAACTAATGCAGACAAATTGCAATTAATGTAGAAAGAGAAGATGGGTGGACACGAGGCCGTGCCCAGCGGGTGCACTTGCCCATATGTGTGTTTAGTGTTAGTAAAATATCGTGTTTTATAAATTTAAAACTTGACTAAAGTGTTAAAAAGGGCTAAAAATATACTTAAATATATATACACGACCGCACACATCAGGGCATCAAAACCCGGGATAGGTGCGGGAGCAGCAGGTGGATGTGGAAAAGGAGATGACGATGAATGTGGAAGGACATAAGTAGACTGACAGGGACAATGTGGAGGGCATGGAGGAGTCAGCTCGAGCTCCAGAACTCTGCGACTCAAGATCTCAAACTGTAACTGAAGTGACAAAAGCAACTCATCCCGTGTGTAGCCTCCATAATGAGAGGGATGATAGGGGTCGGAAATGGGTATAGTATATGGCGGGAACCATCGGAATGGCTCGTCAAGCGGTGTAGATGTAGAGGTAGTGAAAGATGTAGTCTGTGGGATCGGAGGGAAAGCTGAAGCAAATGGGTCAAAACTCGGGGGCTGGCCCGAGGTACCCTCCCCTGGTCGGGGTGCAGGAATCTCCTGAAGGAAAACAATCGGTAGATCAGCACGGTGAACATCAGACTCAACAGGAGGTAGAGAAGCAACATCAGCGGGTGGAGGTGGTGGAATGAATGGATCGACAAGTGGGAGATCAAACGGAGCAGGAACCGGCTTCGGGATGAGAGGTGAGATATCTGGTAATCCAAACAGGACATCGTAACAGGAATGCAGTCAGAGCCCCGGGCCAGGATCAGGAATCGGCTCAGGGTCAAGAGGTGCAATATCAGGCTGGCCAAAAGGAACAGGGTCCGGCTTTGGGACATGCTCTGGGTCGTGTGGAGGTATGGGGACACGAGCAGGGGATAGTAGTGTAGCCGACATCGCTATGTCGTCATCGGAATCGGTGGCATAAAGCTGCAGCCCGGCCGCCCGCAGGGCTGAGGATGTCACAAACTCAAAGGAGTCTGAAACTGAATGCAAACTGGAGTCAGAGGATAACTCCATAACTGGAATAGCAGGAGGAGGTACAACAACAACATCATCATCAATCTCCCTGTCGCCCTGGGCGTCTGCTAGGGGACCGTCCATAAATAAATCAACATCATCGCCAAACAAGTCCTCGAAGGGCCAATCCTCAAGAGGAATGACCACAAGGGGAACGACGTCGAGGACCGGTGCCACAATGTGCTCACCATCGGGGTGACCAATGATGAGGTGATCATGAATAGGAACAGGAATATCAAAAGGATCCTCAACGGGAAAGCCATCAGCTATAGGTATATCATCGCCAAAATCCGGTAATGCGAATGGCTGAAAGTCGTCCTCATCCTCGGACAGCATCTCAGGATCACTCTCAGTGTCCGATGTGAATATCTCTGGCTCAGTCATGACCTCATCGTCCGAAACGATGGCCATCGGGTCATGGGCATCAGATAACCCACTCTCAGAGGAAGACATGGGTGCCTATAACATAATAATCATAACATGTGCACATATATTAACCACTAACACTCAGTATATGCAAACAAAGACAATCATCACTTAATCATGTATTCACATTATCCTAGATGAAACTTTTCTATCTCAACTAGTCTACCCCATGCAAACTAAACCACCACCGTGACCTTGCAATCGTGTTTCTTGTCTTTCCTTTTGTAAAACGTTTGTTCCATGGATCTTGGCGTTTTATGTATGCAATGAAAAATATTTTGTAAAAATATTTTCGTGAGAGATCCCTAATTATTGTAGTCTAGACTCGAGAAGGAATCCTGGTTCGCTACAATCGAAGCTCTGATACCAAACTGTCACACCCTGACTTTTGCGGAAGCGTGTTACGTGTGACTTGCTTAATATCATTCCATTCAACCATAACAAACAACTATATGACAGAAACCACGATGTTCATCCATTTAAGAGTTTCAAAATAATACAACCATCATTGTTTAACACCAAACCAAGACTTCATGTTTAAAATACAAAATAACCAAAGTTTAAGTTCCATAATAGACTTTAACAAAAGACGCTAATAAAACGGGGCTTTGAACCATGTATCCTATCAAAGATAAAATACACGATTCAAACCCACCAACACTGGATGACATCATTTATTGGAGACACAACTTGAAAATCCTCAACGCCCGCCAGATCCATTCTCAATTTCCTAAAATACATGTAGTTTGAAAACATCAACAAAAGTTGAGCGAGTTCATGTGTTTTGTATGTGATCTCGTAATAAACTTGTAATCACTGTAAGTATGTATTTGTAAACCGGTATGAAAGGGTCTATGAACAGATCAATTAATGATTTGCAAGGTCATTAATGTGTGTGTAACGGTGTAGGAAGGCTCAATCCTTTGCGTATTTCGTACCGGACCACCCGGCTGGAACGACATAGTCACCACATGCGGTCAACTCGCGGGCCCATGGGTGGGGCTCGCAACACCCAAATAGATTTATCACTCATGCCCCTCGGTCCTTAAACAAGGATTAATGGTCTTAAGTTAATGCCTACCCATTCACATGATCTTACAGTTCATTCCTTAGCTAACCATACCATTTGTAATCATTGTATCATTTGTAACATGTATTTCACCCCCGAAGTTATAAAACTGAAAACAGTTAAAAGAAAAGGGGGACATGAACTCACAATCTTGCGTTCAGCAAACAGGTGTTACTCAAAGCTTCTTCTCGATCGCACGACTACCTACACACGTGCTATGGTTTATTAGACGGATGGGTCGTGCCTTGACTTTTAGTCTTATTTGTTATGTCTTAGTATCTTTGAGTACATTTCTTGGTGTCATAAATATTATTCCAAAGTATATAATTATTTGTTAAAATAAAAATATTTTAACTTAAATTATATTTATTAATTATTGGAATATTTGTTAAAATAATATATTTTAACTTATTTGTTTTGTAATCTTTCAAAGAATATTTTCCCCAAGGATGGGTATACTTGTACATGTATTTGATGTGCTCTAAAATATACATATTTATATATAATATTTCCTACATTTTTGAGTAGATTTAGGGTTGTTTTTATTATATTATACTCGAAACTGGTTCATATTTGGAGTTCGATAATTTCAAATGAAAACGAGTCAAAACGGTTAATATTTGGATATAGTATTATTTTTTCTACTTGTCTTAATTGAGTTAGAAGTGAACAACTAGAATGAATGAATGAATGAATGATTAAAAGAAAATCAAACGTTGGATGTGCATGAATTAAAATATATATTGACATTTAATTTGAACATGAACAATTATTTGGTGAACTTTCTTTATGTTCTTTTTATTTGTAGCAGGTGCATTCCAAGGGTAAATCAAACGATACAAGTGGATTAGAAGGAAATAAAAAAAACGCTAAGGTCAAACACATTTGACTGATTTGAGGAGATGTACATGATATAATGGGCTGGACAATTTTTAAAAGAAGGAATATGCATCAACAGCCGACGGCAGCAAGAGGAGGAAAGAAGACGTGAAGACCATCAGGATCGAGAAGAAGAAAGGAAAAAAGAATTGGTTCGAGGCTTCAAGCCGCGATCAAGATTCACGTCCGAGTTTGCAATTTATTAGTGTTCAGTTTTAATAACTTTGTGTTTTTTTTAAAACTTGATACTATGTTTTGTTTATCGTTTGAGACTTGTTCCTTTTTAGCGACTATGATCCTTGGCTAGTTCTTTCATGCTACCTGGGTTTAGATGAACTTGATGATTGTAATGCGATTTTGACATGATTATGGTTATTTGATGTGATTTACATAACTTTGCCTTGTGATTGATCTTGATATTGCATGTTGGTGTGTTTTGATTGATTATTGGTTGATGAATTCAGCGGTTTAGGCACATAGAAATATCCCCTAGACTTAGAGTTTAATTTGAATCGTTGATCTTAGGGCTTTCGGTTTGAATATTGAGTTGAGAAATTGACCAATTCGATTAATAATTGAAATCAATATACTAAAACTTGCATCCTCATCTTGTGACTCGAAAGACGATTAAGGTGAGCTAGGTTATTAGCTAATCATTGGTGGGTAGACTGATAGCTCGGGATCGTTTATTACATTGTGGTTAAGGTTTCCTAGGATTTCAATCTTCAAGGTTTGGTTTGCTTTGCGTTTTGAGAGTTTTGGGGGTAGAGTTACTTTCATTGCTTGATTCTCGTAGGATTTGGTATCGATAGGTCGAGCTGGTTTGTTCTAGCACTTCACATTTCGTCTTTATCTTTCGTTTGATACATCTCTACTGGGGGGGGGGGGGGGTAATCGAGGGAGTAGGATATTTAACCACTGTCAGAGTAGCATTGCATGAATCTAGGGATTCGACACCTAGGTAGTCCTTGTCTCATATATATTTGATCAAACTTTGCTCTCGTGTTCGTGTTTGTTTCACGTTGTTTGTCGTGTCTGCCATATTCTTAATTATTTAGTTTAATTAGTTAAAACCTCAAATCCAAAACACAAATTAAACCAATTAAGTAATTAGTTGAGTCAGAGTCTAGTTAGCGTCGCTAGTGTCTCATGGGTTCGATACTTGGATTTCATTAGGCTTTACTACATACGATAGGTACACTTGCCTGTCAGTGGTCTAGCATTTAGAGAGTCTTAGTTTATAAATTTAAAACTAGAGTGTCTAGATTAGGTTAGTAGTTTTTTTTATAGACCGCATTCAGCACATCAGTATTCTTAAACCTGCGTATTTTGCCAAGTATTGGTGGCGTATTCCGGTGTATTTATACGTACGAGAATACATATTTTTATTGTATTTATTAAGTATTCTGATACTTAATTCTTGTATTTAGTTTTTCCGGAATATTATAAAAATCACCAATATATATATATATATTCTTAAAATATATATATTTTAAGAAAAACCTTTATTGAAAATTTTCTATAACTTTTACTTGGCAAAAATAATTGTATTTTCATATAACTTCAAAAATAATATATTTTCAAGATTAACTTAGAAAATATCTATAAATCCATTTTTCACCCCAAAATAATATGTTCTAAATTTTTTTAAGAAAATATATATATTTTCTTCAAAATATTATATTTTCTAATTGTTCAAGAAAACATATATACTTTTCTTTACTCAAAAATAATATATTTTCTTCTTGACAAAAATATGATATACTTTTGTAATAATTATAAAAATCATATTTTTCGTTTCCTTGGTTTCCAAAATACCGTTTTACTCACTTGTCAATATATATATATATATATATATATATATATATATATATATATAGGTAAAGGGTACTGTACAAATTCCCTTATCGTACATTACGTACGCTACAATCTCAGCCGTCAGATCATCTTCCCGCAATGAAAATCGCATGTTTTTTTTTGTAATAATTTCGCATGTGATAATTTTGATGAAATAGCAGGTGTTTTTTTGTAACAATTTCGCATGTGATAATTCAATTTCGCATGTGATAATTTTGATGAAATAGAAGGTTGTTTTTTTGTAACAATTTCGCATGTGGTAATTCAATTTCGCATGTGATAATTTTGATGAAATAACAGGTTGTTTTTTTGTAACAATTTCGCATGTGGTAATTCAATTTCGCATGTGATAATTTTGGTAACAATTTCGCATGTGGTAATTCAATTTCACATGCGATTTTCAATGCGGGAAGATGATCTGACGGCTGAGATTGTAGCGTACGTAATGTACGATAAGCGCATTTGTACGTTAACCATCCCCTATATATATATATATATATATATATAGGGAGGGGCTCATGCGAGAACTCCATTTATTGTGAGAACCATGAGAACCAATGTGAACACAACCTAAAATAGCTAAAAAAAACCTAAAAAAAACCTAACCCCCACCCCCCCCCCCCCCAAAAAAAAAAAAACCTAACCCCCCCCAAGCTAAATGCTAAAAACTAAAACCCCCAAAAAACCTAAAAAAAACCTAACCCCCCCCCCCCCCACCAAGCTAAAATGCTAAAAACTAAACCCCCAAAAACCTTAAAAAAATCTAAATTTTTTTTTTGATTTTTTTATGTTAAAAAAAAATTATTTTTTTAAAAAAAAAAATTTGGATTCGAAAAGTAGCGATTTTAACATAAAAAATATTAAAAAAATCAAAAAATAATTTTTGTGTGATTTTTAGCTATTTTTAGGCATTTTTGATTGTGTTCACATTGGTTCTCGCGGTTCTCGCAATAAGAGGTGGTTCTCGCATGATCTTCTCCCTATATATATATATATATATAAATTTAATTCCGGATATTTTGTAGTTCACATTCCTTGTTCGGTTTGTCCAAATTTTGGGTATAAATTATATATTTATTTCCTTGAAATTTTGGTAATATTTTGTATTATAAATCTTGGTATTTTGGTGAGTTATATCATTTCAAGTCCTAAAATGATATAACTAATACACATAATATACAAGTAATTACATAAATTGTGACATCTAAATATATATTTTCCTAAATACATATTTAGTCACTTTTATTTATCAAAAATCAACCTCCAATATTTGTAATTTTTGTAACAAAATTTATGGCAAATTTTATATCAAAAACCATGATTAAAATTTACTCATAAACACTTGTTTAAAAATATTTGTCTAAGTGTTTAAATTCTAGAAAAATTTTGCCATAGTTTCCCCTTAAAAATGTAGGTTTCCATGGTTTTAAAGCATATCATTTTCTTTTAAAATCATCACAAATCAACAACAATTCATTCAATACTTACCAAGTGCCAAAATCATGCATTTTACACTACAACATGAACTTGAAATTTTGTAAAGATTTGTACTAACTTAGTATGTTGTTAAGTAAGCTTAGTTACCCTTTAAAGTGTGGTTATTTATTTATAAATCACATTCTTGAAGATTTTAGACTTTCACAATTTGTAAAATGATTTTTCTAAAAATCATTATTTTGAATTTTTCTTGTTAACAACATATTTCTACACTTGATTAAACACTAAAAATGTGATTAGTTTCTTTAAAACTCATGTTTATGTAAATCTTGTAATTAAACTTGGTTTCTTGAGAAAACTAGTTCTGAAATCATCCATCTACAAGATTTATATTATGTTTTGATCATCATCATTCATAAAAACATCTTCATATTTCAAGTTCATGTTTACATAAAGGATGTTCATCTTGATTTTTCACAAGATCATCCACTCACTTGCTAGATCATGTGTTTAATCACAATCTAGCAAGTTTCATATGATGTTTAACATCATAAACACAAATATTTAACAATCATGAAGCATACATATACTCAAACAACAATGATTCTTATGATTTAGAGCTTTATGTTAAAAGTTATGTTCTTGATTCTTCATGTTCTTCATGTTTAGTCTTTTACATAACCTTTTAACCAACATAACAAGAAGTAAAATGAGATTAGGAGAGTCTTACTACTAGCACAAGGCTAGGGAAGAGATCAAAGTTGAATATGATGATAAACTTGGTGGTTAATAGCCCTTGAGAGAGGTCCTTCAAGCTTCAATGGCACAAAGCTTCTTATCCTAGCTCCTTACACCTTTGTATCACTAGAGAAATGGATGATCAAGACTTGAAAGTGATGGTAATGGTGGTGGTGTTCTCGGTCGTGACCAAGAGGAAGAGAGGAGAGAGTTTAAGTGTTGGTGTGTTTGTGAGAAATGAAAGAATGATGGACTTGTGGTTAACTTAAATAACTTCCAACATTCTCAAGTCCAATGGTTTATGTGCTTCTAAAGATCTCAACATAATCTATTAAAATATTTCAAACAAATCAAGGGTGGGGGCTACCCTTGTGACCATAAACATGAGGGGGGGGGGGGGTATGGTTGTGTTGTGATTGATAGTTAAGATAACTAGTTAGATTTCAAGTATATGTTTAGTGCTATTAGTTGTTATGTGATTATAAGAGATGTTATGATGTTCGGGAACCATAACTAGCTCGGAAATGATAAAACAATGCTTCTAGTGAAAATTTGGTGTTTCGGGTAGTGTCCGGTTGGTTACCGGTTCGTTAAGGTGCTAAATTACGCAGTTTAGTGTGCTTTATGTTCCCTTTTGTGACAGTTTTGATTCCCGACACCTAGGAAGGTATTCTGGACCATTAAACTATAATTCTGCATAATATTAAGTTGCTTAAATGCTGATTTTTGCTGAAAATTGCAGAATTCTGCAGTTTATGTGAGTTTTAGGCACTTTTCGACACTTAAACTATCACTAGGGAGGCAGTTTTGTGATCCTTACTTTCCCACACACTATACTAGTGTAACTCTTGGTTTCTGGCTCATTCTGTGCTCTAACATTATGTCTGTCTGAGTACTGAACTCCCGTCAGTACTTCTGATTTGTCTGATAACTGTGCTAACTTTGTTTTGTGCATCATTTGAATAATAAAGTGTTGCATGCAATAATGATATGACATCATGCAATATGTGATGCACTTGTATATGCATGTGACAATAATCAGGAAGCATTCATGTCATTAATTTAAATCAGCACAGTCATTAAGCCACAAATTACTGTTTAATTAATGTACGGATACATGGAATTTTGACAGTTGTCACACATGGGGTAAACGAAGGTGTGTAAGTTAACGGATTTAGAATGGAAGATTTGGATTGGAATTTAAAGTACAAAAGTATACAAGTATGAAAGTATTATCTAGTTCTAAGTACTTGTTTTTTACACTACTTTGTATGTGGTTTCATGGGTCCTAGTTTGCCCATTAGAATCGTTAACGAGTGTCTTAGATCGTAGATATGATAACCTATGTTTATGATGAATAATCATGGTTTGATTATCATCACAATTCAACCTTGTTTATATAGATATGTATATTTATATTGTACTAATAATATCCTACAACTATGTCCAATCATAGATATCATGTAGTATCATGTAAGTCAAGCATGGAGGTTAAGACCTCTTTATATGATTCACCAGTACACGAAATCATCACAATGATGATTCGGAGGGTCATTGAATAACAAGAAATAAATCTAACTAGTGCAAGCTCAAGTGACCAAGTAAGTCTCCAACCCGGGTGAGCCAACACGACATGGAAAGGTAATCCTAAGTGTTGAGGATAGACGGGACTATGTTACTTTGATTCTAGGAAACCATTTGATTATGATATGTATAAACTGAAAAATAAAGAGTTGTTGAACTCATAACTTGGTGAGAATCAATCTCAACACAAACGCACAACTATAGGTGAAGTTGTAAGCTTGGTGGATTCAAGATTCCACCAAGTTTTATCAAAGAACATGAAGATACAAGAACAATAAACAAAATAGAAAGTTTAACTTACTTTGGACCTCAAATGTGGTGAGGTTTCACCTTAGATTACCATGGTAATCTTGTGAAAACCTTCCTATAGGTTATTCAAGATTCCTAAAACATCCGATCGAAATGTAATTTTTTCTCTATATAAGTATAGCAATATGATACTAATATTAAAGATAAAAACATTTTTTTATTATGGTGTATTTAAAAAAAATATAAAAAGTTATTGACGTCTAAAAAAGACGGAGAAACTTGCATGTGAGTTTCTGAATTTAAAAATGTTAAATTTACTTGTATATCTCTAATATAGAAAAATAATTATTTTAATGACAAACACTATTTACAATTTTGTCATTATAATCTCAAAGATTAAATTATAAATCAAATGGTATTAGATTCCTTCCTACACTTCTAACAAAACACACAATTTTTGCAATAACTCTTCCTCATTATACAAACATTCCATTTTGATGGTTAGAAATTTATCTTAGCATTATATTTTAATTTAATTTATTTGCTTTAACTTTAACACATATGTGACGCCAAATGAATTGTTCCAAAAAATAAGTTTCTTAACTAGGTCCTAATCTAGAAGTTCCGAATTTAAAAATGAGTTATTGTTCGAGAGAGACATTTTTCGAGCATATTATCAATATATACTTTTTCACAACCATCTTAAAACGACCGAGAGCATATAACAAATCGCTGAGAATTAACTTTTATATCATCATATAACTAACATTTAAACGTATCTTTAGTTCTATATTAAAATATTAACTGTAGCAAAATGTAGTAAAACATCATTTACGAATTAATCTTTTTTAATTGTTTTATGTGAAGGAAATTAGTTACGTAACACCAGTAACTTTAACCAATATTTGTTGAAATTGATATCCATTAGGTTTTGTGTAATGGGTTAACGTCCTACTAACATCAACAAATGGCACCCGTAAAACCAACTCAACTTACAAGTAAGGGCGGTAAAGGGCCGGTCGCGTTAAGCCCTTCACGGGCATGATGAGAGGTGGTGCAATTAAACTACCAAACACCCATGAGAGTGTAGTCTAGTTAAAACCCAATTCCTTATACTTATGTGTACCCATATTTTAATAATTTAAAAACAATAAAATTAAAAAAAATCATTTTAATAATAAAACTTTACTTTTTTAAATAAATTAAAAAAAATAAAACAAACATATTTGAGCTTCATTAGATTTTCATACACCTTTGTTTTTATAAAATTTATGTCAAACATAGATAAAAATAAATAAATCGGAACGTCAATTTTGATTTTTCATAAATCACTATATATTAGAACCTATGAATGAAAAAAACACAATTATAAATTAACTAATGTTACATCACTTGATGCGAATAGTAAAAACTTACGGATCTTTAAATAACTAGACCCGTTTTCGAATTATCCTAAACTAAAAATTTGAAAATTTTCTAGTACTATAAAGAATTTCAGGGGGTGCCTCTAGGGCCCAAGCTTTGTGTCCGTCCATGGTTTTCACCATGTGCACGCAAATCACACAATTTAAACATTTGTTATTTTGGTATGGTGGGCAAAATATATGTGGTTGATGTTACGTAATCAAACAAATACATAAAAGGAAAATAGAAAATAAGTGGCGATGATAACAAGGTAAAGATCCCGAAAGTATAAGGGGTTGAATTGACAAATGTTATAGCCATAAGGGGTGCCAAGAGAAAAATAGATTATAGATTGTCACTTTCATTGCCTATTGGCAATGTTGGCCACCCCCTCATTACTTGCTTTGCTTTTGGCAGTTTCCCTTCACACAACAACTATTTTAGATCATTTTACTTATTACATTTTTGCCCTTCATCACCCTCAAAATTTCATTTTACCAAAAATAAGTTCAAAATAGTTATATAAAAAAAATTAACCGAAAGTCGGTTATCGGTTATTTTTTGTACCATCGGTTAACCGAAATTAACCAAATCGAACCGTTTATATTTTTATATATTTCTAGCTTTTATACCTTCATTTCATGTTTTATACTTTCATTTCATGTATTTTTACCTATATTTCATGTATTTATACCTTCATTTCATTTATTTATACCTCCATTACATGTATTTATAAGCAAAAAAATTTAGCCCTTGTTTTGATTTGGTTATTAACCAAAATTAACCAAAACGAACCAAAAACCGACAATTAACTGAACCGATTAACCGATGACTTCGCTTAACCGAACCGAACTGTGCGCACCCTACTTGTAAATTTGATTGTTTAGAAGTTATTATGCTTTAGAGTAACAACAATTAGATTTTGAAAAACATGTAATAAGTTAAATTGTAATGAAACTCATAATGCAAAGGTAATTGTAGGTTTGCCGTATGTTATTGATGTCAACTATTTTTATTTATTTTGGTTACTGAATAATATGATAGTTATTGAAAGATACATGTTGAAATACTCTACAAGTCTTTATTACATGAATAAATGCAAGAAACATTACCAAATGTTGAAATGCATCATTGAATGTGGTACTGAAAAAATAATAGTTATTGAAAGATACATATTGAAACACTCTAATAAGTCTTTATGACATGAATTAAGGCAAGAAACTTTACCAAATGCATCATTGAATGTGGTACAATTGTCAACTATGAATCTTAATAATACCTTAGTGCTATACATATGAAAGAATTTCATATATCTTTTTACACTTATAAAATTTCAAGATTGAAGTTTCAATGCGTAGTGGAATATTTATCATAAAACTTTATTTGAGTAAGTATGATATTTTCTCTTAAAACGTTATGGAATAGTAAAAAAAAAAAAGATGTAAATTTGATTATCTAAAATCTTTTGTGCTTCAAGTTCAATATATTAATTATGGTTTATAACCTTTCTAGAGTAAGGACAAAATTTAACAAGTTCTAACGAAATTCATCATATAATGGTAGTAAATTGTAGGTTTGACTAGTTTGTTATTGGTCTCAACTTTTTTGTAATAAAAATTTATATAATTTTGTTTATTGAATAACATAATCATTAATGAAAGATACGTATCTAAATGACCTTATTTTATATATTTTTCAAAACCAAAATCTTTAAGACACAAAGAAAATAATTATATATATATTTTTTTACCACAATGCAATTGCATGTGTCATAATGTTTAATTACGAATCCTAAGATTATATCCAATGGACTCTTGGAGGCCAAGCCCTTAGAGGCCCTTGGATGTTTTTACTATTGGAGCTCATCCATCCTTAGAGGCCCTTAGGTGGGATGCCCTTGCATAAGGGCATGTGTTTGCCTTGGTTTATGTGATGAGGTGGACCCAAAGTAAAAAAAAGAAAAGTTTTATTGAAGTATTGTGTGTAATGGGTAGTTGATGAGGTGAAAATTAAAGAAGGTAAGGATATTTGTAGGGTTGGAGATGAAATAGGGTTTTTTAAGGATTTGTAAGGATATTAAGTGGCAGTTGATGTGGCAGCTAAAGGAGCCTAAGGACGCCTTTAGCGTTGGAGAGAGTCTAACAATAACTGGTGTACGTGATTATTGGGCGCCCCTCACTTATTAGACTCACGACCAACATGAAAGATAGCTAAATCATCTACCCCAAAAGTAAATCATGCAGTGCTGAGATTTTATCCTTAGCCTACTCGGTACGGGGTCATCCCCGGGACGTCGTGGGGCGGCGTCGGCCCCTCTCTCCATTACCTCTGCTTCGTCGGCGTCGAGATCGTCCTAGGCAAGACGATGAGGACGTGCCTCCCCTCTCTCTCTCTCACACACACATATACATACAACACACACACACACACACACACACATATATATATAGGGGACCGCTAAAATGAGAACCACCTCCAGTTGTAAGAACCGTGAGAACTACACCGTACGGGGCGAGGTGGACCAAATTTTTTTTCATAAACGTAGATGCGTGTATTATAAGCACATTTGTAAAAAAAAATGTTGTGTGTGTAGTTTTGAAAATTTACGGTACCCGTAAATACAAACTTGTGGTCCTCAAAACTACACACACGATTTTTTTTTTTTTGAATTCTTTTTTTACAAATGTGTTTATAATACAAGCATCTACGTTTATGAAAAAAATTGGTCCAACTCGCCCCGGATCAAAAAGTTCTCACGGTTCTTACAACTGGAGGTGGTTCTCATTTTAGCGGTCCCATATATATATATATATATATATATATATATATATATATATATATATGGTGTGAGGTTCATTGGGGAACACTAAAAAGTGGGGAACCGACTCAAACGAACTCCGATTGGACTCATTCCAGCGGCGTTGGAGCCGGCTCGTCGAACCCTAACTAGGATCTCTTAACCCTAAACCCTAAATCATAACCCCTAAACCCTAAATGTATTAGGGTTTGGCTTTTAGGGTTTAGCCTTAGGGTTTAGCCTTAGGGTTTAGCCTTAGGGTTTAATTTTAGGGTTTAGCTTTTAGGGTTTATAGTTTAGATTTTACGGTTTAGCTTAGGTTTTAGCCTTATTTTTTAGCTTTAGGGTTTAGAGTTTAGGAGTTAGGAGTTAGGATTTAGGGTTTAGGGTTAAGAGATCTTAGTTAGGGTTTGACGAGCCGGTTCCAACGCCGCTGGAATGAGTCCAATCGGAGTTCGTTTGAGTCGGTTCCCCGCTGTTCCTCTATATATATATATATATATATATATATATATATAGGTAAAGAGTATGGTACAAATCTCCTTATCGTACATTATGTACGCGCTACCCACATCCATACACGTGTCCTGATTCAATTTAATTAAATAAGCGTATATCAGACATTCTATTCGAACATCTGAGGGCTAATCAGCGAATTCCGTCAACTAGGAAGCAGATATGGAGTTCGTTTCGTAACCGTTCCATTTAATTATTGTTCGTATCAATTCGATTTGTAGGGTTTTTGATTGATTCCTCACCGAACCTGAATTCGTCATTTAGGATTCGTTAATAGTTTTATTAGGTTGAGTTCTGGGTTTTATTTGATTTGAAGCTTTTTTCATTTTATTATTTTGTAATGAGGGTTGAAGATAAGTTTTTTCTGGTTTTATTTGTTGGGTTACCATATCGCATGTGTTGTTTGATATATCGCATGTGGTGTTTTAACATAGTCAATGTAGTTAAGAATAGATCATTTGTATAATTTCGCATGTTTTAAATTAGACATTTTCGCACACAATGAAGTTTAATATTTAATTTCGCATGTTTAAGTTTGAGATTTCGCAAACCTGAAAGTATTTATCAAATATAGCTTTTAATTTCGCACGCTTTAATAATAATTATTTTTATTTTCGCATAGTGTGTTTCATAATTCAGTTCAATAATTGAAATCAAATAATTCAGTTCAATAATTGATTTCAATAATTCATATCAATAATTTTTCTTTTATTATATATTTTATATTTTTATCACTATTTCAAACATCCAATTAAAAATGGCAGATCTACCAACATCCTCTTCTTCTGAACCAAGTATCAAGCAGGCTTTGATGAAAAGGATTCAGCAACAAATTCAAGAGGATCGATCATGTCAATAGATGTTGGAGGCCAACATTTCTCGTGTAACAGAAAACATGAAGAGAAGACAAGAAATTTTGAACTTGCTATCTCAGATGCAAGTGCGTAGTCTTAAAGAAATTGCTGTTATGTTTATGGTGGATTTGGGTGAGAGGGATGAGAAACAGTTGAAAGAGTTGGCTGATGCAATAACTGTCTTAAGATGCTCGATGAAAATGGAGTTTCTTTCATCTTTTGAATGAACTTTTGTTTATTTTGGTGCATTTTTTAATAAATTCCCATGTATTGTTATGGAATGGATTTTATATTTTGCATGTTTATATTCACCTTTTTTATTGCAAATTTTAATAATTCATTGTCAAAATTGCGATTTTAAACATAACATATGCGAAATTAAAAACACTATTGCGAAATTAAAAACAAAATTAAAAACACTAACAAGTTTAAATATTTAACATAAATTCAACATTAAACAAGTTTACTTTGGCTTTCCAAAATATTTACTCATCCTTTCTGGGATTATAGTATCCAAATCTTTCATATATCTTTCTTTGTCTGGCCTTTTATCGAAAGCATTTGCCCTTTTAATTATGTGTTGACGATGGATATTGTGTTCGGATAGAATGATTTTACTGAGATATATGTGCCTTAGGAGATGAAGTTGTGATTTATGTCTGTTGTTTACTTCATTTTCTTTCACAAATCCAGTCACCCATGGTATTGTGTCTCCTTTGTATGTTTCCATGTGACGCATCGTAAACACTCCACAGTCTACACCGTTATTCTCCATCCTCCAATCCATCTCTTTTCTTTCTATAACCGAGGTTGCAAGTTCTTCTATACCCGGTGTTGGTTTTAAAGTCTTTTGTAGGTATAAAACCAATACCCTTCTCTGTAACATAGCAACATTTGTGTTAGTAGCTTTTACATAATATATAACATTTATATGAAAAAGTTTTTGTATTACCAGTGTGTCTGGAAGCCCCTTGTATCTTTCCTTAAACTCTTGTTTAGCTGCTGAATTGTCAATCAGCTCAATTTTTCCGGTTTTCAAGTGGAAGCACAAGACATAGAAGTGTTCACCTTGAAGTACCGGAATAAACACCAGGTCAACCGAATCAAGTTTTTTTACCTCATATCTCAGTAATATGTCTTCAAAATTTGAGGCAAATATGTTTAGTCGTTGGTTGTCTGTGTATTTCTCCTCGTCGTAAAAGATATCTGGCTGTATGTTATGTAATTAGAATCAAAGTTATGCAAACAATGGAATTTTTTTTTCACATGCGAATAGTATATATACCACATGCGAAATTACAACAGTATGAGAAATGTTGTTTCACAGGAAAACTTTCTTCTATATTACATGCGATTTAGATATAATCAGCGTGCGAAATCATTGAATATGCATTTACTGTTATAATTTCAAATGCCAAAATGTATATGAAAACATACCATCATTGTGCTAAACAAGAAGAGTCTGTATGGTGATGATTTTATATCCCTCTTCTTCTCTTCAAGGTTTAGAACATCCACAAATGCATCTATTCCGTTCGATGCTACGTATTGACCCCTGTAGAAGCTTTCAAATATAGCTTTGAATGTGGCAACCTCAGTTTTTGATCGGTAAAATTCTTCTCTGCCAGTCATAAAATAAATAATTAGTATTTGTTGTGTGTATATATTTTAGATGTTTGTTAGTTGATATAACTATTTTTACTTACTCTATGCCTGCAAATGTAGCAAATGTATACCGAATCACATTCAATTCTTGAGTCAATAGTGCTTCGTGCATGTTTACCACTATGTTGCAGTAAGGGGAACAAAATTTGTCTCCAAGCTCTGCACATCTTTTCTCACCTCAAATTGTGGCTTGTTCTATTGTCTTATAAAGCAGTTCATTTAACCCTTTTGGTATAACTTGTTTTGGAACTTGCTTTGGCTTTGAGTTTTTTCTCCCCCTAGTTGTTTTTTTTTTCTTTGTTTTCTTCCAGGCTGGGTCCCAGGCTCAAAAATAACTCAACTGAATGCAATTCCTCAGCTGTTACCTGGGGGCATTCAACTTCCGGTTCCTTCTCAACTTCGATTCCCGAATCGGGTTGTTGATGGTCTTTTTGTGCAGTTTCTGCTAAAGAAACTGCTTCCACTTCTGGCAATTTGTCTGGCACTTTTTCTTGAACTTTTTGTTGAATGTTTTGTGTAGATTCTGCCAAGTTCACTGTTTCTTCGATAACAGTTTCGTTTTCACCACTTTCTGCAGCCCAGAGTAATTTAAGAAATACAATAATTTGTGTTTTTTTTTTAATATAAAGTGTTTTTTTTACCTTTGTCAGGTGGTTTGTAAGTGTATACACCCGTTTCCACAGTTTGAATGTTTGCAATAAGGGTGTCTATGACTCCTCCATCATCTGGTTGCAGTACACCTATTGATACAATTATTTAAATTTAATACATTAGAATCAAAATCGCAAGGGTATACATGACATCGCGTGCGAAATCAAATTTAAAGTGTTTTTACAGAAATCGCATGTGGTTTTTTAGGTTTCGCATGTGCATAAAAATAGTGATTTTTTACATAATTTCGCATGTGTTAATATTAAGTTCGCATGTTTTACCTTTTGATGTCATTTGTACCAAAATATTTGATATTACTTTTTGAGCTTCTTCATCCTGTCTACCTTCTTCGTTTGTAGTAACTTCATGATGAACTTCAGAAGTTTGATTTTCAGGCTCTTGATGAACAGGAGAGGGTGCAGTTTCATGCTCTTGAACCGAATCAGGCGGCACACAAATGGGATTATTCCTAAGCGTCTCATCCCACTGCTTACAGGCCGCCATAATCTCCGGATCCCAAAAACACTTAGTTCTTGCTTCTGAAACTAAGTTGTTCATCCCTTGAACATCTTGAACCATTTTAATGTACTTTTTGACATTTTCTTTCATTTTTTTCAACAGGTTCTGTAATATTTTTCGAGTTAAGATACTATTAATTGAAATGTTAAATATAAATGGATTAAGTGGAATTAATATTTTTTTGTGCTTACCTTTTTGTGGGTTCTCGAAGCCTCTAGTTCTCGTTCGTGGGCTGTGTCGTAGAATGCGGATGGTGAAAGTTGAACAGGAGTGTTGCAATAATCCATCATTTTCTGTGTCTGTGTTCCAACTCCCATCTCAAGGTTCAACTTAGACATTTCATGGATTTCAAAACTGAAATCCATGAAATCATCAATGTTCTCGTTATCTTTTGGCTCTTCCCCGGTTCCTTTGTTTTCTACTGCACGTGCAATCCTTCTTTTGTAGCTTATTGTGGTGTCAACCGGTGGTCGTAGTGTATAATCCTCCGTCGAAGGATCCTCTTCTTCTTCTTCTTCTTTTTCTTCTTTATTTTCTTCTTCTTCTTCACTCTCACTTGATATCCATAGAGGTCCGTTATCCGAAATATGATCTTCGACTTTATCAATATCCGAAGATGTGATATAACGAATAACCGGTATCTCCACGACTTTCTCAAACAGGTTAATCCTCTTGTTGTACTCATGCGTGTATAGAAGCTGTATAAATCGCAAGATCATTTAATTATATAACAAAACAAACTAGTATTTGAAATATGTTATTAAATGTAGTAATGTATACCGTAAGAAAGGCAACAGGTCCCAAGAACTGTATTTTATAGTTCTTCCAACCTGCTCGTGTACGACGCAAGGTGTCGAGTAGATATGAGCACCAATCTAGATTCTGTATTTCATCAACATCTTCTACACCAAGCAAACATCTATCATTTGCAAGTGTTGCCTTTGTAATCTCCGCAAAGAAGGTCATCCAGTACACAAGGAAATTTAATTTAAATAGGCTTCCCTCGTCTCTTTGATTTTCCATTGTATTTGCAATTAAGCCATGGGTAATTCTCGTGTTTCCCCCCATTGGCTGATGAATGTATCCCTGACAGCATTTCCCGGTTCTTTACCCTTTTCAATTTTCTCTTGCTTTTTAACTTTTCTCTTATCGGCTATTATCTCAACCTTCTTTGGCCCCTTTGGTATTCCAAATACCTCATAAACTGTGTCCGATGTTATTTTTATTTGGTGTTTTCCCACATTTATCTTATCGAACTTCTCGTCAAAGTTTCTGGCTAGCCAATATGCCAATCGTGTCGAAATATGGTTGATATTGATATCTAGAATAGCACCAAATCCCATATTCCTTACCTCTTCAACCTGTTTTTTTGAAAATCTCTTCACAGTATCCATGTATGAGTTAGGTTGGCATCTCAGCAGTATTGCTTCATTGCTGTATTTGTAGAATTCCCTATGTTCTGTTTTATGTTGGTCCACCTTTTTTGAATGTTTTTTTGTCTGTATTTTAGACTTCTTGTCATCTTTTTTTCTTTTTTGGGAGTGGCTTAACGAAGTCATCCTCTTCAGAACTTTCTTCAACTATTCTTCTTTTTCTATTTTTGTTAACTTTTATCAGTCTTGATATTGGGCCTTCAAAGTCATCATCAGAATCTATGTCTACAAAATCGCATGCTATCAGTCATAAACCTTTATAAAATCGCATTTATCAGTTAATCATGTACACTAAGTCATTAAGTGATAAAATCGCATGAATGATTATCAATTCGCATGTATTAGTTAAGCACTACCAAAAACTTTACCTATAAAATTGCATTTCTAATTCAAAACCCTTTCAAAACACTATATAATATCACATGTATAATTTAATCATAATCCCCTAAAACCAACTAATCATATGAAATCGCAAGAGGATTTTATCAATTCGCATGTTCAACGTAAGCTAAGACAAAATCCTGTTACAAACAAAACTTTAGCTATAAAATCGCATTTGTAATATAAAACACTGACAAAACCCTATATAATATCGCACATATATCAGTTTATCATTTAGAAAACTGCATAATCATGCTAAACCTAATAAATAACCGTTCTAGTCATAAACCCAAACAAAAATGGAGTTATGAACAATACCTAATCCTTTAAAACTATATGTTTCAGTCTAAAAGCTTAATAAACAAACAAAATCGTATTTGACATTAAAGTCCTGTATATTTCCATTATAAAATCGCAAATGTAAATCTATACCTGGATTCATCTTCTTCGCTTGTGGTCTGTCGTTGTTTGCTTTGCTTCGTTTCTCAAAACTCATGTTAGTTGAATCGCAATGGGAAGAGTAGCAGGATGAATCTTAGGTATTTGCTTTGCTTTGCTTCGTTGATTTTTGGTTTTACGATATGTTTGGGGAGTTATTGTGCTAATTATCAGGGATTTTGATATCGCATTGGACGATTTTAACCTTGGCGATTTATTTTTATTAATTTTAATTTGATTAATTTAATACTTAAACACGCGGTTAAATGAAATGATCTGACGACCTAGAATGTAGCGTACATAATGTACGATTAGGGTATTTGTATGATAACCGGCCTCTATATATCTATATATGTATGTATGTATATATATATATATATATATATTTTTTAGGCACATCCTCCATTTCCTTAGGTCCATCCTCTTTGTCCCATCCTCACACCCATCCTACGTGACGAAGCATCCTTCAAGTACTACCCTGTTCCTATACCGAGTAGCCTTAAACCTTCACGATAGATCCCTACCTCATTATTTTGCTATAAACATCTAGTAAAAATGGTCATATAGGCTTGTTGACCGTACATCATCTCAAGGAGAGAGAGAGAGTTGAATGCATCCGTCCCGAGAATGTCTTGGAACAGACTCTGTTAAGGAGGAATAAGAGACGATTTTAATTACATTTATTATTGTTAGACGCGCAGTTACTAAACAAATATGATGCGTCTACAAATTTTCTATTAATAAAGTAGCATTGGATTAACTTAACGGGAGTTAATATTCACACATCTCTCATCTCTATCTCTCTCTCTAAATATACATAGATACATATAGAGAGATACAATATAAAAGGATGTGAGAATAAGATATAATGGTATGAGAATAGTGAGAGCCTTAACTTTACCGTTAAAAAAACATAAAAGGTAATATGAAAAAGAAAATAATGGTGTGAGAACTGTGAGAGCGTTATCTTTACCGTTATAAAAAACATAAAGGGTAAGATGAAAAAGAAAATAAAAAATACAAGGGCAAAGATGTAAATAAAGAAATAACACAAGGGCAATAACGGAATATGACAAATAGATTCTTTATAAACCTTGTGTACACTACTGACACCCTTTCTCACTTGTATGGATCAAAAAAATCTGAACAACTGCCGACTGCAATACACACACACAACACACACTCAATCACACACACATCATCATCTTCTTCATCAACGATGGCGCTTCGAATGAGTCCGGTGACGCTGCAACGGGAGATATATCCTTCATACACTTTTCATCAATCGAAAAATCTCAGATCTCCTAAATTCGCGATGGCTTCCACCGTCGGATCCTCCACTCCGAAGTGAGTAAAATGAATTTCCATATTATCTTCAATCGCTGTGTTTATTTCATGTTTTTGATTCCGTTAAATGACCTGTGTTGTTAATTTGTTTCCGTTACGGAACTAATTGTTTCATTTCGTATGATAACGATTGGCAGATTCGTAGTGACAGGAATAAGATACTGTGATTGCGACTGCGTTTGTGTTTTGAATGATGTAGATGTGTAATTTATATGATGTTATGTTGATTTATAGCATTTATTAATTATTATTGCGTGTTTGTGTTTTAGAATTAGGTGAAGATCATTTGATTTATTTTTTTTGGTATTGAGGTGGTTAGTTTTGAAATTTAGGTTAATTTGAAAGAGTTTTACAATTTTTCGTACGAAAACGATTATCAGATTCGAAGTGACAGGAATAAGATTTTGCGATTGTGAATTGTGATCGCGATTGTGTTTTCGATGACTCAGATGTGTGATTTTTATGCTGTTATGATGATTTATATAGCATTTTTGTTGTTTGTTTGTGTTTTAGAATTAGGCTAAGATGATTTGATTTATTTTTGGTGTTGAGGTGATTACTTTTGAAGTTAGGTTTTATTAAAGGAGTTTTATGAATTTGTTTGTGTATAATGTCCTTTTCTTTTGTTTTCTAGATGTGGCTTTCAGTGTTGTTAGTTTACTTTTTGGGGTTGCTGATTGTGCTGCACATGGTTTGCCTTATTAGGTTGAATTTGCATGTTCTGGTAAAGACGATTGAAAAGTGTTGTTAGTTTATACTTATGGAGCATTAAATTGTTGCCTGTTACTAGCCATCATAGATGCTTGCATCTTTTATCGTTGTTGGTTTTATGTTCATTACTGAAACAGTTGGAAGCTACTTGATCCAATATGTAGTTAAATGCGCATGAGCAAGGCTAGGCGCCTTGAGGGCAGCAAGGCGCAAAAAGCGTGTGAACCGTCCAAAAATAGTTTCAGATGGTCTGAGCCAGTCAAAAATCAGTCTAAACGTGTCAAAAACAAGTCTAAAGCATGAAATGGCCTGGACTGGATGTGGGCCTCGCTCATCTCGAGCGTGTGCTTTCTTTAACTACCTAGGTTTTAAGTGTTTTTAAATTCTCAATATTTTTTTTACAATCAACTTACGTCGCTTGTATCTTTTAAGTTTAAAGCATTGTAGACGCCTTGAGCAAGGCACAGCAAGCGTCTGAACCGGCCAAAAATAATTTTAAACTGTCTGAGCCAGCCAAAAACAACTCTAAAGCAGTCGAAATGGCCGGGACAGGACGTGCGCCTTGCCTGTCTCGTGTGTGCATTTTTTGTGCGCCTTGAGCCTTTAACTACCTAGGATCCAAGTGTATTTTAAATTCTCAATATTTTTGTTACAATCTACATACTCGGCTTGTATCTTCTAAGTTATGTAACACTGTGGTTTATATACATCCCTTTCGTTAGTGTCATCTTTTACCTTGCTATGTGCAAATCTTTGTTATGTGGCTGGATATTTGATAGATCACTGCTATGTGTAAATCTTTGTTATGTGGCTGGATATTTGATAGATCACTGGATTGCTGTGCATAATTAATGAATTTGTTGTCGCTCTATATATTCAAGCTGATTCATGTGGTATTTGTTGTTTATATTAATGAATATAGACCGTATAGTCTCTTCAAGGGAATCAACGTTTAGAGTAGGTGGCATAAGTTTTGAAATTTTAGTAAAATGTTGCAGTGTTGCTCTTGGTAGTTATATTGGCCAGCTACTTCAAGAAGCCCTCAACTAAGACGACAAGTTGTTCAGAAATTTCTTATATATCTTCTAAACTTTTCATAAACTCGTTTAGTTATAATCATTTACACGTTTTGCTTCATCGTTAATCCTTAATTCTTTGCTTTCCACTTTTCTATTGCTTGATTATATTTAGATATTTATATATAATTCTTCCCATTTTTTACACAGGGTTGAAAGTACCAAGAAGCCCTTCACCCCACCACGCGAGGTTCACCTTCAGGTGACACACTCCATGCCCCCACAAAAGATAGAAATCTTCAAATCAATCGAGGGTTGGGCCGAAGACAACATCTTGGTCCACCTAAAGCCAGTCGAGAAATGCTGGCAACCACAGGATTTCTTACCAGAACCCGCATCTGACGGTTTTGAGGAACAAGTGAAAGAACTAAGGGCTCGGGCCAAAGAAATTCCCGATGAATACTTCGTTGTATTGGTTGGAGACATGATCACAGAGGAAGCCTTACCTACCTACCAAACCATGCTTAACACACTAGACGGCGTGCGTGATGAGACCGGAGCTAGCCCTACACCTTGGGCTATCTGGACCAGGGCTTGGACCGCTGAGGAAAACCGGCATGGTGATCTTCTTCACCAGTATCTCTACCTTTCGGGGCGCGTTGACATGAGGCAAATTCAGAAAACCATTCAATATCTCATTGGGTCTGGAATGGTAATTTTTTTCTTTTTCATATTTTTATTATGAAATTTTTCCTTTCGTGTTTTTTTCATCTAGTATCAGTAGTTGGTCTTATGGGTTGGAAAAAGTGAGTGGGTTTGGTAACAATTCGTAATGCTCATATATCCAGGGGAAAGTTCTTGTACAAATAATCTTAACATACTAAACATACAAATTGAAGGAAAAGTCAAAAAGACAAGGTGGCATTTTTGTAATTATCTATAACTATCAAAGTTACTCTACAAATGTATCTAAAAAACCTAAACCCCCCCCACCCCCCACCCACCCACCCACCCACCTAAGCTAAAATGCTAAAAACTAAACCCCCAAAAAACCTAAAAAAATAAAAAAAACACACAATATTTTTTTTTTAATAATTTTTATAAAAAATCGCTACTTTTAGTAGCAAAAAAATAATGTAGCGATTTTTATAAAAAATATTAAAAAAAAATTGTGTTTTTTAGGTATTTTTGGTTGAGTTCACGTTTGTATAGTAACTTTGATAGTTGGTGGTAATTACAAAAATGCCACCTTGTCTTTTTGAGTTTTCCTTCAATTTGTATGTTTAGTATGTTAAGTTTATTTGTATTTGATCTTTTGCCTATATATCCATGCATAGGGCTGTAAACAAACCGAAAGAATGCGAACAAGGCCTTGTTCGTGTTCGTTTATTAAGGAATGAACATGTTTATGGATTGTTCACAAACGCTTACCGAACGAGATTTCTTGTTCGTGTTCATTAAGGAAATGAACGTATTCGTGAACTGTTCACGAACGCTTAGAGAACGAGATTTCTTGTTCGTGCTCGTTCATTAAGGAAACGAACGTGTTCATAAACTGTTCACGAACATTTACCAAACGCGAACTCAAACAAATGTTCATGAACATAAATGAACACAAACAACGTTTATGAACACAAATGAATACGCACGAACATGTATTCATTATAGAATAAAATCTACATTTTTCATCACAAAGATTACGAAGAATCCACCAAAAAATAAATAAGCACTTAGCATAATTATCTGAACACAATTGACATAATTATCAGAAACATGGGTTTTACTAGACGTTGTTGACGTGAAACACTTTTTTATCCATTATTTTAGAACTTTTCATATTAGTTTTTTTAAATACGATTACAGATAACGTATCTGTTAAGAGTGTTAGCAGCGATTTAGTAGGTTCTTTGCAGTAGATATACACTTTGGGCGACTTATTTAATGCTACTTTTACATGCACCTTGATCTTTCAGGATCCACGAACCGAAAACAGTCCGTACCTAGGGTTCATCTACACATCATTTCAAGAGCGCGCCACCTTCATCTCGCATGGAAACACCGCGCGTCACGCAAAGGATTACGGGGATCTAAAACTGGCTCAAATCTGTGGTACGATCGCCGCTGATGAAAAAAGGCACGAAACCGCCTACACGAAAATCGCTGAAAAACTATTTGAAATCGACCCTGATGGCACGGTTCTTGCTTTTGCCGACATGATGAGGAAAAAGATCTCCATGCCTGCACACTTGATGTATGACGGGCGCGATGACGACCTTTTCGACCATTTTTCAGCTGTTGCACAAAGACTCGGTGTGTATACCGCGAAAGACTATGCGGACATTTTGGAGTTCTTGGTGGGTCGGTGGAAGGTGGCGGATCTTACCGGGCTTTCTGGTGAAGGGCGTAAGGCCCAAGACTATGTGTGCGGGCTACCATCGAGAATCAGAAGGCTCGAGGAGAGGGCTGCCGCAAGAGTAAAAGAAGGACCGAGCATTCCGTTCAGCTGGATTTTCGATAGAGAAGTGAAGCTCTGAAAAAACAAGTTTTAAGGTTCTGTTGCTTTCTATGGATAGAGGTAAAAAAAAAAACCTATGTTAGGGGTTTGTTTCGTGTAGCGATTATGTGTTTTGTTCTTGAATTTGGAATGTGTTACTAGTTTGAACTTGTTTGGATGTTGGACATATTATAGAACTTGTTATGCCAGTTTTGATGATGATGGTTATCGTCTGTATCATATTTGTGTTGTTAGAGGTGTGGTGGTGATGGTTTTTGAAAGGATTCGCCATCACCCTCCCGTTTTCGAGGTCACAGATCATGAACTCGTAAAGGCTAGGAATTATTTTTTCAAAAACCTCATATGTAATCTTAATCTATTTCTTTTAAATACCCTACTATAACCTATAACCATATCGTAGTCTCATTTTATAATACCTCGGGAGCTAATGAAACTATTTTAGTAAAATTGAACTGTCTCAATTCTCGGGCAATCGCACCAAAAATGCGAGTTCCTTTTGAATTTCCTTCTTGATCAATCACAACTTCAGCATTGTCATCATATCGTATTATCATACCGTTGTCACGTTTAAGTTATTTACAAGTACGGACAATTACAGCTCTGACCACTTCTGATCTTTCTAGAGGCATATTTGGAACTGCGTCTTTGATCACAACAACAATAACGTCACCAATATGAGCATATCGACGATTGCTAGCTCCTATGATTCGAATACACATCAATTCTCGAGCCTCGCTGTTATCTGCTACATTCAAATGGGTCTGAGGTTGAATCATATCATTTTTTTTCTGTTTTTTACAATACAAAGGTCGAAGAAAAAAAGAAATATTATTTGTTCAAAAAAAAAAGAAACCTGCACCCGCTATTTTTAAGGCCTATTTCTTTTTTTTTAATCCCGAAATGATGAATTGAGCTCGTATAGGCATTTTGGACGCTGCTATTGAAATAGCCCTTCAGGCTATATTTTCTGTTTCTCCACCCCTTTCATAAAGGATTCGACCTGGTTTAACAACAGCTACCCAATATTCGGGAGAGCCTTTACCTGAACCCATACATGTTTCTGCGGGCCTTACTGTAACTGGTTTATCTGGAAATATACAGACCCATATTTTTCCACCGCGACGTGCATTTCGTGTCATTGCTCGTCGACCTGCTTCTATTTGTCTAGATGTGATCCACGCGGGTTCAAGTGCCTGAAGAGCGTATTTACCAAAACAAATAGTATTACCTCGATAAGATATTCCCTTCATTCTTCCTCTATGTTGTTTATGGAATCTGGTTCTTTTGGGGTTATAGTTGATGGTTTGTTTTGAATTCCATCTCTACTACAGAACCGAACATGAGAGTTTCTTCTCATCCAGCTCCTCGCGAATAAAATCAATTCAAATTAAAGATTTTGAATTCAATTAAGATAGAATATAATTTGAATTAAGATATACATGTATTTAATAAGTAATATACTGAATCATTGATTTCATTTAATCTAGATCAAATCTATTATTCATTTGTGTATCTTGTTTGTATAGAATATAGATAACTAAATCTAAATATATTAAATAACTCTTTTTTCTTATATTTATATCTTTTAGAATGTTAAAACAAATCTTTCTTTTGTTTTACTCTTTATCGTATTGGGTTGACCCAATTTTAGCAATCCAAGAAAATAAAGTTTTCGCGGGCGGATATTTACTCTTTCAATTTCTATTTCAGTTTTATCATTAGTTCATAACTTTTCCGAATAGATGAATTGGTCTCTGGCCGGTTCCGCCATCCCGATCAATGAATCATTCGAATTCATTTTCACTAAAATCTTTTGAATTCATAGGTTCCATCGTTCCCATCGCTTCTTACTTAATGGTTAGGTCTGGATTTTACAACGGAGCTATTAGTTCTTGAGTCAATATTCTTAGTCTTTATTGGCTCGAAGCTCTTTATTTTTTGTTCGACGAGCAGATCCATTTAATGATGAATCCGTATTGGTGATATATATTTGTATTAGAAAACCCTATGGGTGTTTTGTTTGCACTCTGCAGAAACTCATTTTTAGGGAACTGAAATGTGTTAAGAGAAAATCTTTGAAAAATGAATGCAACAAAACCCTAATAAGGGTGTATTTTGTTTGCACTTTGTAGAAAATTATATTTCGAGAACTGACATGTGATAACTGTTAAGAGAAAATCTTTGAAAAATTGAATGGAACTTAAATCTAGGTTTTGGATATAATAGGGAGTTTTTTTTTTTTTTTTTTGCTAGGAAGGCTAGAAAGTAATCTTGACCATCAATTACTAAGATTAAGGTGCTGTTTGTTTTTTCTGCTGGAAAACAACTTCTGCTGCAGGCCACATCTGCAGGCATCTGCAGGAGAAGAGGTGGACCAAATGTCTTCAGTCTGCAAGGAGAAGAGGGTTTGTTTTTTTTATATAAAACCTCTTCACACACAAACACACACACAGATCTCTCTCTACTCTCTCTCTACCACCGCCATCTTCACCACCGCCACCACTTCACCACCGTCATCATCACCACCGCCATCACCACCACCACTTCACCACCGTCATCATCACCACCGCCATCATCACCACCACTTCACCACCGCCATCATCATCACCGCCATCGATTTGGGGGGTTTGTTTCGGAGGTGGAGGTCGATTAGGGTTTGCAGAGGTCGATTTGGGGGGTTTGTTTCGGAGGTGGAGGTCGATTAGGGTTTGCAGAGGTCGATTAGGGTTTGCAGAGGTGGAGGTGGTGGTCGATTAGGGTTTGCAGAGGTGGAGGTGGTGGTGGCGGAGCAGGGGTGGTGGTGGTGGCGGAGCAGGGGTGGAGGTGGATGTGGTGCCAAGAAGAGGTAAACCTCTGCTTGGAGAAGCTAAGGTCTCATCTTTTCCCCAAGAAGAGGTTGGGGAGAGGTAAAAAGCACTTCTCGAAAAAAAAAAACAAACACTCTACAGCACCTAAACCTCTTCCCGCGTCTGCACGGTGCAGACAGAAGAGGTCAGGAAGCTCTTCTTCCAAAAAACAAACACCACCTAAATGAATGAAATTGAAGATCAAAATAGAGGCGCGTGGATATGTGTAAGCGCATTGTAGTCAATCCAGGACAACAGTTTCTCTCTCCTCCAATCCCCCCCACCATTTTTAAAACGTTAATAATTTTTTCATACGACATTATTTTTTTATAAAAACTGCACCAAAAAAATGAGCGTTTTTTTTATCTTTAAAACAAGTATATTTTCGATTTTTTTTCTGAAAACCCAGTTGCGTAAAACGCAATGGAAAAAAACCCAGTTGCGTAAAACACAATGGAAAAAAAGTAAAAAATGATTTTTTTTTCAAAAACGCAATGAATCAAAAACACAAAGAAATGTCTTATTTTAAAACGCAATGGCCAGAAAACACAAATAAATGTCTTCTTTCTAAATCGCAATAGCCTAAAAACACAAAAGAAAATGTACTTTCTAAAACGCAATAGCCTAAAAACACAAAAGAAAATGTACTTTCTAAAACGCAATAGACTGAAAACACATAAAAATGTGTTTTACCTAAAACGCAATGCACCAAAAACACAAAAAAATGTCTTATTTCTAAAACGCAATGGTCTGAAAACACCTAAAAATGTTTTTTTTTTTTTTTTTCTAAAACGCAATGGCCTAAAAACACAAAAGAAAATGTACTTTCTAAAACGCAATGGACTGTAAACACAAAAGAAATGTTTTATTTCTAAAACGTAATGGCCAGAAAACACTTAAAAATGTTTTTTTTTTCTAAAACGTAATGGACTGAAAACACATAAAAATGTGTTTTACCTAAAATGCAATGGACTAAAAACACTTCAAAAATGTGTTAAAACGCAATGGCTTAAAAACACAAAAGAAAGTGTTCTCTCTAAAACGCAATGGACTGAAAACACATAAAATGTGTTTTACCTAAAACGCAATGACTAAAAACATTTAAAAAACTGTCTACGAAAATGAGGCAATTTCCAGGGGCTCTGCCCCTTGGACCCCGACAGGGGCTGCCGCCCCTTGGACCCTGCTCCCAGGGGCGCTGCCCCCGGACCCCCGCCAAGATCGTAAAACGCAATGACTAAATTCAAAAACCCAGATCGTAAAAATGCAATTAAAAAAAACTTACATAGATCGAAGCCGATTTCTGCAGATTTCTTCACCGATTGATGAAATTTAAATGTTAGAAACACTTATCAGCGATCGAATCGAGTGATTCGCTTCAAAATCATAGGAAAAAATGAGGATATTGTATGAAATTAAATAGGGTTTCTTCAAAAAAAGTTGAAGAACACTTTGATTTGGTGTTTGAATCATTGATTGGTGACGAAAATCGCACTATGATGTAGTGATTATTGAGATAGAAAGTGAAGAAAAGGTTGAAGATGGTGGGTTTTGAAGTTAAAGAGAGAAGAAAGAGAGAGAAGATTGGGTAACATATACACTTACTCTTTATTTTAAATTTTGGCACATGTCATAATTCTATTGTTTCGTATCCTTCCTAGATCCTCACCCCTTAAATCTATTAAATGAATTAATATTTCATAATATATTTATCATGAAAAAAATAAGAAATCCATCACCCTTTCATTTTTATTAGTTTAGTTAGGCTGGTAGTTGTTGGCTGTTAACGAGCACGACCATTAACGTGCCAGCTCAGTTGTTAAGTAGGGAATACTAAGCCGGTCTGTTAATGGGGATCCTTACTGGGTCAACGGAGGAAGAGGCTTTATTTACTTAACTGTATTAGGAGAATTCACAACATATTAAATTAATGATCAAGTTCTTATGTGACAATGATGTGACAATAAATTTAGTTACCCGCCTTTTTGTGTTGTTATACCTCTAAAGGAATACCTTGAAGATTTATCAAATAAATATGTATTATAAATGTAACTTCCACTATTTTTTGCTAATATTTTAAACACATATACATCAAAAAAACGCTTTCTAAAACAAGCAACGTGATTTCTAAATGTGGATTTAAGATGTTCTAAGTGTGGATTTAAGATGTTAATGCACTTATTAGATTGGTTTAAGCATTTAGTTCAACTTTTGAGTTTATATATTATTTTTTATTTAATGTTTTTTAGCCAATATGCAAGAGTAATTACGTTAATTTGTTGTATTCGAATATGGAATTCAACAAACATTATGCGTTGCATAAAAATGAGTTAAATGCTTGGTTGGTCTCTGTGGTTTTCAAATATTGCAAACTTGGTCCTAATGGTTTAATAATTACAAAGTTGGTCCCAGTAGTTGTAATTTTTGCACTCGGTTAATCCTTATCACTAACCCATGTTAGTTTTTTCAGTTAAATAGGTGTAAATGACATAAATGCCCCTAAACAATTAAGAAAACTAAAAATATATAAATTATAATTATTAATAAATTAAAGTAGGTCCCATTTTTCTACCCCTGCCCCTCCCCCACCTTCTTCTTCTTCACCCATCTCTCTCCCTTTAAAAAACCCAGCCATCACCACCGCCTCCTCCACCCTCACAACCCACCACAACCTGCAATCACCTCCACCACCTCAGCCATCTGATCACCACCACTTTCACAAACCACCTCCACATCTCCACCTGCCTAGACCACCACCAACAAACAAGATTCAATTTTGATAATCAGGGAACAAAAAAATCCAATTTTTATGAAAAAACCCACAAAAAGATTCAATTTTGATGATCTGGCAACAAAAACAAGATTCAAATATCAGCCTTAATCAATTTTAATCATTAGATAATATATCATATTTTCCTCGAAAGCATTCTGTATTTCGCTTTGCATAAATTCAAACAAAACAAAATCAAAATCGTTGCAACATCTACCCTAGCTCAGAGCCTGAGAAATCTGGCCAAAGATTGTTCAAAATTGAGGTCGTTGCCGAGCTTCAGCAAGACTAACTCTGATACGTCTACCATCAACATTAAGGTCGTTGCAACCTTAATCAATGGGAAATGGGTTTCTTGAAACCCCTTTAAAGATTCAATTTTTATAACAAACCCAAAAACAAGATTCAATATTGATGATCTGGGAACTAAAAAGATTGAAATATTAGCCGTAATTAACGGGCAGTTTCCAAAGAAGAGATTGTGGTGAAGTGGGTGAAAAGTGGTGGTCGGAGAAAGAATAAGTGGTGGTTCCAGTGACCCTTTTGGAAGAATAAAGAGGATGCACCACCGTGACAACTGCCAGAGTGATGGGTAAATAGAGCTTCTGTGGAGAAGCTTGATGCCAGCTGCGGTGGTGGTTGGTTGTGTTCGTTAAGAGAGAGGGCATATGAAATTATGAGGGACAATTATCATTTATGGAGGACCAAATATATAAGTTTATTTGTGACAGTGGAGATGTGGACGTGGTTTGTGAAAGTGGTGGTGATCAGATGGCGGAGGTGGTGGTGGTGGAGGTGATTGCAGGTTGTGGTGGGTTGTGAGGGTGGAGGAGGTGGTGGTGATGGCTGAGATTTTTTAAAGGGAGAGAGATGGGTTAAAGAAGAAGAAGGTAGGGAGGGGCAGGATAGGAAAATGAGACCTGCTTTAATTTATTAATAATTATAATTTAGAGTAAAATGCACGGATAGTCCCTGTGGTTTTCCAAAGTTTCAGCTATAGTCCCCAGATTTTGGAAATTACACTCATAGTCCCTGTGGTTTGACAGTTTGTTACGCGGATAGTCCCTGGAGTGGATGGGGGTTAGTTTTCTCAGTTAAGTTGGTGTGAAATGACTAAAATACCCTTAATATAAAATAAAATAAAATAAAATAAAGAGTAAAATGCACGGATAGTCCCTGTGGTTTTGTGAACTTTCACCTTTAGTCCCCAACTTTTCAGAATTACACTCTTAGTCCCTATGGTTAGACAAGTTGTTACTCAGATAGTCCCTAAAGCGAATGAAGGTTACTCGGATAGTCCCTGTGGTTTGACAGTTGTTACTGGGATAGTCCCTGTGGTTTGACAAGTTGTTACTTTGATAGTCCTTGTCATTTCACACCCACTTAACCAGAAAAACTAACCTTCATCCGCTTTGGGGACTATCCGAGTAACAAGTTGTCAAACCACAGGGACTAAGAGTGTAATTTTGAAAAGTTGGGGACTAAAGATGAAATTTCACCAAAACACAGGGACTATCCGTGCATTTTACTCTAAAATAAAATAAAGGATATATATACATCTCTTATTCCCCTCTCTGTACCGCCATTAACACCAACACCCCACCTGATTAGTGATTACTTCCACCAGCCACCACCTCCACATCCCTGTGACCACGCCACCACCTCAACCTGACCACCTTCACCAGAAACCACCTACACATCCCTTCAAATCCCCAATTCTTCAAACCCTAATTTACCCTCAAATCCCCAAAGTTTCACATATCTCTGATTCAAATCATGGCAGCCAGCAGGAGCAAAATCACAGGTAGGTTGATGGCGGAATGGTGGCGACAAGGAAGAAGGGTTGTAGTGGATGGATCTGATTTGTTCATAGGGTTTCCACCACCACCACCTTCAACCTTCACAACAATAATCGACAAACAAAAATCAAAATCAAGCAAATCATCACTACTTATACACACAACATACAGATTAACTACGAGATTAACAAAATAGCATGATTCAGATGAAGGGGAGAGAGTTGAACGTTGCTCCACTGTTCACATCGCCGTACAAATTGATGAAGGGGACCGTCACTGTTAAGATTCAGATGGAGGGACCCGTCGCCGTTCAAATTAAGATGGAGGGCACCCGTCACGTTCAGATTCAGAAGAAGTAGAGCCTTCACCGTTCAGATTCAGATGAAAGGGGTCGTTCACGTTGTCGCCGGAGCTTCTCTATCTACCATCTCGCGCCACTCTCTCTCTAACTTTCCTGTTTTTTTCTCTCTCTCTAAGCTTTTCTCTGTATCTCTCTCTCTCTCTAAATTTTTCAGATTTGAAAAGGGGTGTGTCTTAATGGGTGTAGGACGGTAGAGGTGGGTTGTGGAGGAGGGGTGTGTCTTAATGGGTGTAGGACGGTAGAGGTGGGTTGTGGAGGTGGGTGGTGCAGGTAGAAAAGATGAAGTTGGTGGTGAAGATTAGATGTTGATTTTTAAATAAAAAGTGGGTCCCACTTAATTTATTAAAGTTTAGTTATATTTTTTATATTTAAGTTAATGTATTTTAATGATAAGGGTATTTTAGTCATTTCACACCAACTTAACTGAGAAAACTAACCCCCATCCACTCCAGGGACTATCCGCGTAACAAACTGTCAAACCACAGGGACTATGAGTGTAATTTCCAAAATCTGGGGACTATAGTTGAAACTTTGCAAAACCATAGGGACTATCCGTGCATTTTACTCTATAAATTATATATTTTTAGTTTTTTTTAATTGGTCAGGGGCATTTATGTCATTTTACACATATTTAACTGAAAAATCTAACATGGGTTAGTGATAAGGACCACCCGAGTGCAAAAATTACAACTACTGGGACCAACTTTGTAATTATTAAACCATTAGGACCAAGTTTGCAATATTTGCAAACCACAGGGACCAACCAAGCATTTAACTCCATAAAAATTCTATAATAACATTATTGTAACAACCCGCACTTTTGGCGCGTTGTTACTACTCGTTATACTCGTCACGCCTAGCACCAGAGATTCGGATCATAATGTAACTATATCGTATATATCGCTATTCGAAGGATAATCGCATATTTTCAAGCTACAATGTCACTATACTACACTATTATCACACTAACACTCACGGAGGCATTGAGTGAGGACCTATTCTACCCTCCTCAGTGGCCGTGATGTGTCGAACGTGAACAATTTACGCTAACAAGGGTCCTCGGGTGAGTGCTGTAGCTCCAGTCGTCATGACGATGACGACAATACGAGTAAACGGTACCCCGTCAGTCTTTGTGGCACTACACGAAATTACGTTCACGATGTCATCAAGAAAGGACCTATACTATCCTCATTGATGGCCGTGAAACGTCGCTAATAATCGAATACTCGAATCGAAACCGATTGTTAATTATCGAAACTTTGGATTACGGATACGTAAATACGACCCCTAGAGATATATAATAATATAATAATAACAATATATTGATAATATAAACTAATTATGGACGTACACGCTTCGAAAACTATCAAAACGATCAAAAACGGGAAATTCCAAGCGTCAGGATGTCTATCCGGACGGATGGACCATCCGGACGGATGGACATGCGCACGGATGGCCATCCGCACGCATGGGCCATCCGCAGGGATGGGCCATCCGCACGGATGGGCTATCCGGGCCTGATCCCACTTCTTCTCCTCTTTCGCCTATAAATAGCCTGCCACACCACTATTCAAGTGATGTGACAGCTCCTGTTCAACCACACGCGCACCAAGACCCTTTTCTCTCGATTTCCTCGCGATTTCGGTAAGATTTCAACCTAAAACTTGTACTTCTACAATCTACACTCGATTCTACATCATTCCATCTTTCGAAACTCAAATTCTAACCGTGAAATCTGCGGATTTAAGGCGTTTTGAGGTGATGTCACCAATAGTTCTTATGAACTTCAAGTTGGGGTCTCATTTCACTATAAACGACTCAGATCCGGGTGATTTCCACATGTTTTAATGACAAATCTCACCAAATCTGTGTGATTTCGAGTTAACCATGAAGAACCACCATGAACGGCTAGATCTGATGGAACGGGGTGATTCCCGGCCGTAAGAATGGGTCGGAATTGACGGAACTTCAAGTGTTAATGCGAAATTACACTACCCTAGTGAAAACGAACGTATTTCCTTCCGTTAAACACTCGAAACAGTGCTCAGAGTGCGAAACAGACGTGTCCGTCCGCACGGACAACATGTCAGCCCGCACGGACAACATGTCAGCCCGCACAGATGACACAAGTCCATACGGATGACATGTCAGTCCGCACGGATGACATGTCAGTCCGCACGGATGACATGTCACCCGCACGCACATGTCACCCGCACGGATGACATGTCACCCGCACGCACATGTCATCCGCACGGATGATATGTCACCCGCGCGCACACCAATCCGCACACACAAGGCCAATCCGCACGCACAAGGTCAATCCGCACGCACACCCATCCGGACGGATGACTTGTCATCCGGACGGATGACCTGTCCATCCGAACGGATGGGAACAGTCCAACCAAATGTGTAACTTTTCAAGGCCAATCTCGTTTAACCGTATATCGTTTACTCTATTCTTCAAGGATCAGTACAGACATACTCGCAACCGACTCAATCAAGTTGTAATCTCGCTAAATACGCACTGTGAGTATACTTGACCCCTTTTTAATCGAATTTTGGGTGTAACATACGTTTCTAACAAATTGAACTTATAAATCGAAATATTCAATCAATTGAATTATCACTTGCGAATAACTGTTATGCATAGATATACGTGATGCTAGTTGCATATGTGCTAGGGCTTATACTCGCGACGTCCCACCAAGACTAGTATAGTACTATTGCGCCCGACGGGGTCTAGTTATGCCATCGTACATTCGAGCATCGAGGACTTAGTTGGTAGTATCGGTTTTGTGAGTATATATGTCGTGTATTACGTTTATGCATATGGAAATTCGCTACACTTTTGTTCTACTATGCTATACTTATCAAACCTGTATACTCGCCAATACTTTTGTATTGACAATTATTTTAACGTATGTTGCAGGTTAAATCGCAGACTATGCAAATCAAGCTAGGAAGTCTAGAAACTCAACTAAAATTTAGGTTGTCGGATTTGCATTGTTCGAGAGGACATTAAATCTGTGATAACTTACGTGATTGTATTATTTGTTAGTATGGGATAACGAATGTATTAAATATTTTCGCAATATAGTTGTTATGGATTCTCTTGAGCAATCTGATTCGCCTAGTGCCGCGCCCCGATGATTCCGCCATCGGTTGGGGTGTGACAGATTGGTATCAGAGCCATAACTATAGGGAATTAGGTCAGACTCGACCTAGTCCGGGTCGACGTCTTAGAAATTGACCTAGTCTATAGTCTAAGTACCAACAGGCCGACTCGTACGAACCCAGTGGGGTTTGTATTGGGCTTACTTGATACTCTCGATCGAAATTGCTAAAAGCTACAACCTTGTGTGAACGCCGCATACTACAACTTCACACGAAGGAGCCTTTCCTAAGGCTGAAATACTACTTAGCCTTTCCTAAGGCCGACACAATACACATGTTTTCAAAAATATTCGCAAAACAAAACCGAGCGATCTAGTCGAGACCAGGTGTGAAAACCAAGAACTCTCGATATGATTGCTCACTCAGCGCATTTTTCTAGCACGAGAACCTTTCATCGAGTTAGGAGTGACATCCACATCTCGATGAAAGCCTCCATTTCGAAATCTAGTGGTACTCACGAATTTATTCGAAGAGCATAACCACAACTAGGAACGGAACTGTTAAGACAGGGGTGAAACCCGTACCTTAATAAGTCGTTCCACTCTCTATAAACTGGTTTTTCAAAAGCTCTCACCAGGGACTCGACTATTGCAATAACTCGAGCCACGCGATGACTAGGAAGACGAATGCCATGAGCTACATCCCAGTGGAAGCATGGAGTCTTCTAGGTCAACGCGCGCGCCCGAACTTGTTAAATATAGTTGGGTTACCTTGGGTAGTCGACGCCTAAACACCCAGGGCACTCTTATCATACGACCTGCCAATCTTACAACTGGTTGGAAACTTATTTACGTTTTGAAACATTACGCTTTATCGATTTAACGATTTTCACTCCCTACTTTATAAACGCACGATTCGTACAGCCATCGCAATCTAAAACGAAATTCGGATGTTCACAACAAAACTAATGCATAATCTATCGCATTCGCTCTCGTTTTCTCACTTCAACGCATCCTCGCTTATTCTAAATCGACCTGTATGTGTATGATTACAAATTACCACTATATAAATACATATAAGCATGTATAAACATCAAGTCATGGTGTGAGAACTTAGGAATTTCGTGTTTCCTATGTGGCTCCTATGTGAATCGCATTACTATTATACTATCGCATCAAGTTTGAACGCGCTCAAACCGCAACGCAAACTCAAAAAATCATTATGATCGAATCTCACTCCAAGTCTCCTTCTGTCTAGATGCCTTCCAGCAACTCTACTTCGAGAATGAGAGCAAAGAGACGAGCCAAACGAAGGAGCGAAAAGAGGATTGCTTCACTGGTGACCGGGGAAGTGGTCAAAGTCATTCCTCAGATTGCCACACGAGTTCACTCTCTCAACCATTCTCGAGCTTCGGAAGACGTTAAGACGGGAGAGCCGCAATCTACTTTTCTTTACAAGCACTTCAAAGCCTGTGACCCGATGGAATTCACGGGTGAAGAAGGTGCGACTCAACTACTCCAGTGGTTCGATTCTATCGAAGTTACCCTTCGTCAAACTGGGTGTCCCGATAGTCTCCGTACTACTTGCGCCACCGGAGTATTTCAATCGCGAGCACTCGACTGGTGGACCGCCGAACGTAACAAACGTGGGATCTCCGCAGCTTACGCTCTCTCTTGGAACGAGCTGAAAGAGCTCATGGAGAAAGAATACTGTCCTCCCCACGAAATCCAGAAACTAGAAAACGAATTTTGGGAAATCAAGCAAACTGGAGGTGACAATGCTGGCTACACAGCAAGGTTCAAACAGTTTAGCATAATCTGCCCAGGTCAAGTCAACACTCCGGGGAAGGCCATCGCGAAGTACATTCGTGGCTTGCCTGAGTGTGTGGGTGATTTTGTCGAAGCTGCAAGGCCTGCTACCATCGAAGAAACCTACCGCTTAGCCGCAGAAATCAACAACAAACGACTCCTGGAAGGAGTATTCTCAAAGAATCCTGTCAAACAAGCTCATCAAGCAATCGCCGGTAATCCTTCAGGCAAACATGTTGACGAATCTTCTGATGAGTCTACTGACGAATCTTCCGACAAATCTACTGGCGATTCTTCTGATGAATCAGCTAACGATTCTTCTGACGAATCTGCTGCCGATTCTTCTGACGAATCTGCTAACGATTCCTCGGACGAATCTGCTGCCGATTCTTCTGACAGATCTATCGACGGATCTTCCGACAAATCAGCCAAAGACTCCGCAAGCGAGTCTTCAGACGACTCCTCCAACGACGACACTTCTTCGCAAGACACCGACAAACCCAGCCGCAAACGAAAGACTTCAAGCCCAAACTCATCAACAACCGAACTGCTGCAACCGGAACCTCTTCGAACAGTTCCAATGTTTCCAAAACGAGCCTACACTGGATTTCATCCTCAGTTTTACTCGTGTACCTATCATCACCCAGTTGGGGCTGACTGTCGCTATTGCAATAACTGCAACCGTTACGGTCACTTCACCCGCAACTGTCGCATCGAACCGTGAACTTGAGTATGACAACAACAGCTCCAGCAAAAGTCCTCAGCATCCGACATCTAGCAAGTGTAGGATAAAGTTGTAGTGATACGATTTTCGACGTTAATCTCTATGTTTTGGAACCTACTCTATTACTCGATATTGTCTCTATGCGTAATGTTAACTCTCGTCTCCATTTTCTCTCTCACTCTTTAATCGCCGCACTTAGACTAGATTCACACACATACTATATACTATATCACGGAATAATGTGTTTTACCCTCACTACACTTCTAGAACGAGGTACGATAAACGTGCAAGGAACGATTAATCGCGGGTGCACACGGGATTATTTGGCTCAGTGCACGGTGATCGAAGTGAATTCTAAAAGTGCCATAGCGTTTGACAAAAGGTGACACCAAAACACGGGATGAAAGTAGTAGGGGTCGGGCGAGGAATGCCTTACCATACTACAGAAGTTCCGTGAAGAAAGTGCCACGTGGAGTTGAACGTTATTAGACCTATTATACTATTGTGATTATTTTCAACACACTACACTCAATCGCAAGGCGTAACAAACCGTATCATCGCAAGACTTGTCGTAAGTCTGCAAACGCAATGCAATCGCCTCATCGATGGACTCTGGGGAGTCTACCTCGCAGGCAAATTGCATCGACGCAAGACTGGTCGTAAGTCTGTTGCAACGAATCTCAATCAAGCAAATAAACGCTCACAATATTGTTGAGTGAGGACCTATTCTACCCTCCTCGATAGCCGTGATGCGTCATAAAGAAACGTTAAGCTTACTCGAAACAAGAATCGAACTCGACAAATCGCAATCGCTTACCTCGTGTATCTCGCAACCTCTATCGCTTATCACGCGAGCCTGTACCTTTTTGTTGTGTATCAATCTATCGCTATCGCCTACCGTTATCTGTGATATTCGTGCTAAGTTAGAACGCATGACCTCGCCTCACGAGAGGAAGCTCGTATGGTTAAGGCAGGGTGTTTTAGCCATATCAGCGACCCTTCGTGGAAAAAGGCCATGTGGGGTCTAATGCTATTCAAACTCTGTGGTAATAATCAATCGAACCGAACCGCGTAGATCAAATCGCATACCTCCCTCGCTCGCAACGCAACTATCGACTATTGTAACTCGTCGATCATCGCCGGCATCACAAGTGTTGTGTGTTTATTCGTCTAATCACCAAATCGCTGATCGCCTATCGTATATAATCTACTGCCGATCGCTCGTATGGTATTAAGTACACATGACATCGCTTCACGAGGCAAAGCTAACCTGGTTAAGCACGGTGTTTCGCCATGTTAGTAAACCCCTGTGGAAACGTGCCATGTGGGTGTAATGTGGAACCTAATCGAAAACGCGCTATTCACTTCTCGCCTATCAACTCGCTGGATTAATCTATTCGATCCTATCTTATGCTCGGTCCGACTTCCTATCGATTGGGTCGGGTAAACGCAATTCTACCCGAATCATATCGGCACACCTGACACTGCCTCACGAAACGGAAGTAATATGGGCAAAACATGGTGGATACGCCACTAGGTACTTTCTATATATAAGTGTTTTAAACATATTAACGAACTTCCGTGGGAAGGTGCCAAGTGGGGCTTGATGCCAAAATTATTCTTTTCAAAAGGTTAAAACTGATTTTTATAAAACTTTTATTAAAACCATGGAACAAACGAAATTCCTCACAATGTGGAGTTAACATCGAATCAGCTTAACTCCATGTTCAAAGGGAGCTTCATGAGTTCAATTTTTCCTTAAAACCCTTTTCAAGATAAAAAACCAGACTTTCTTGAGATGTTGGTTCAACATCGAGTTCAACTGGAACCATGTCATAGGAGAGTTTACGTAACCCTTGTTTTCATCTTCGAACTCCTTAAAAATATTTAAAAACTTTAAACTTCCTTGCAACATCGGTTAACATCGACACTGTTGACTGCACGTTAAAAGGAAAATTTTCAAGGATTTTCATCCTAAATCCCTTTTTAATATCTAAAACGAACGCTTCTTGAACGTTGGTTAACGATCGACTCAGTTGACTCTACGTTGTGAGAAACCTTTCAAGTTACAATCGCATCGAACTAGCGAACTCTACACAAACTAGGTACTTTGAAATGCCAACTCGTGGGATTAATACTTTCGTCTTTACGTCGCCTTCTCGCTAATCGCAGCCGATCTCTCTTATTCGAAACGCTCTTGTTTGTCAACTCTCGGTCAAATCACTCGCTGTACCGCTACTCGTACTAGATCAACTCGTAGAAGTCTACCTATTGGATTAATTTCGGGACGAAATTTCCTAAAGTAGGGGAGACTGTAACAACCCGCACTTTTGGTGCGTTGTTACTACTCGTTATACTCGTTACGCCTAGCACCAGAGATTCGGATCATAATGTAACTATATCGTATATATCGCTATTCGAAGGATAATCGCATATTTTCAAGCTACAATGTCACTATACTACACTATTATCACACTAACACTCACAGAGGCATTGAGTGAGAACCTATTCTACCCTCCTCAGTGGACGTGATGTGTCGAACGTGAACAATTTACGCTAACAAGGGTCCTCGGGTGAGTGCTGTAGCTCCAGTCGTCATGACGATGACGACAATACGAGTAAACGGTACCCCGTCAGTCTTTGTGGCACTACACGAAATTACGTTCACGATGTCATCAAGAAAGGACCTATACTATCCTCATTGATGGCCGTGAAACGTCGCTAATAATCGAATACTCGAATCGAAACCGATTGTTAATTATCGAAACTTTGGATTACGGATACGTAAATACGACCCCTAGAGATATATAATAATATAATAATAACAATATATTGATAATATAAACTAATTATGGACGTACACGCTTCGAAAACTATCAAAACGATCAAAAACGGGAAATTCCAAGCGTCAGGATGTCACACCCCAACCGATGGCGGAATCATCGGGGCGCGGCACTGAGCGAAACAGATTGTCCAGGAATTTCCATAACAACTATCATTACCATTCAATTTAAGTTAACATGTCCCATACCATGTCTCAAACAGCAAAACAAGTTATTACAGACAAAACTAAACAAATATTCTGTTCCGACAACTCAGATTTAAGCATAACTAATTTATTTGTTGGTTTCTAGGACTCCAGTTCCTAGCTTTGATTTCATCACAGCACAAAGAGCAAACATGCAACCTAAGCACCTGTCACATACGTTAAAATAATGTCAATACATAAAATGTAAAGGTGGGCATACAAGTTTGATAATAGCATATAGAGTTCGAATTCGTTTACGCATAACCAGCACGTACACATAGTGAAATGAAGCACGTTAGTTATCGACATAGATCCATCGATACCAATGACTGCGGGTTGACTGCCCGAGGCAGTTCGCAATACACGATTACCACCGTAATCCATGCAAGTAAAAGGTCCTTAACAACCCCCGTGTGAACGGGTGCTGAGTCCAAACTATAGTACTATCGTTGCTAAGGCAGGTAGACAGCATTCCATGTGTAAACATAACAACAAGCATTCATAAGCCACGTATAACATGCATTAGTGGTTAAGCGTTTAAAATAGCTTGAGTAGTGTGTTAGTTGTAGTTTGATTAGTTGTAACGTATGTAACACCCAAAAGTGCTAAAGCAAAAAGGGTTCGAGTATACTCACAGTGATATGGATTGAAGGGAGCGCTTTACAGCGAGTACGATTAGCCTGAATAGATTCGATAACGTAACGATAAGTGACGCGTAAAACAGTATAAGTGAGAGTGGGTAGGATGACTGATCGTGCGGATCAGTTATCCGTGAATAGGAGTCATCCGTGCGCATGACCTATCCGTGCGGATGGTGATGCGTGCGGATGGTGATACGTGCGGACGGTGTTCCATCCGGATAGGTCATCCGTGCGTGTGACTGTCCGTGCGGGTGGCAACTCGTGCGGACTAGTTATACGTGCGGGCGACTTATCCGTACGGTTAGATTGCTTGTGTGGATAAATGTTCAAGTGGATTGTTTCTTCCTAAGATGTGTTTGTGTATGATGGCTTGTGCTTTGAAGTTTTCGTTGTAGCATTTAGAAAACACCAAAGTGTTTCTACCTTTCAAGCCGGCCGCGCGGACGGCGGTCCGTGCGTATGGTAGTCCGTGCGGGCAGCCAGTGCGCGCGGGCAGAGACAATCCGTCCGGATAGCCTGTCCGTGCGTACGGCTTGGCCGTGCGGATGAAGTTTGTTTGATTTTCATTTTAAGGCCTTAGTATCTCATGATCCGGAGAGTAATCCATCCAGAGGTCGTCCGTGCAGATTGCTCGTTCGTCGATACTCAAACCTTTGTTTGGGAAAGTGGGTCCCAAGGGTAGTCCGTGCGGATGACAACCCGTGCGTACGACCCGTACGTGCGTATGGGCTGTACGTGCGTATGACTCGTCCGTGCGGACAGCTAGTCCGTGCGGATAGTCTGTCCGTGTGGACAACTGGTCTGGTTGTTCCGTTCGTCTACACTTGGTTTCTGTTGTCGCTTATCGAGACGTTCTGATCACGTAGCAACCACTTGGAGTTGTGTTCTTACCCGCGTGACTAGGCCGGTCAGGAACCACCTTAACTCGGTCTGTCGGCGACTTAGAACGGTCATCCAGGTTAACCCCGAAATCAGTTGTCTATGGGTAGAATTCCAGATCTGGAACTAGGGCACCACTATTGACGAGTAGGACACTAGGACTGATCGGATTCGTACCAGTTTTAAGAGTAAAAGAAGAAGAGAACTTAGGTTTATTTCTTTCAACTCTTTTATCCTTAGAAAAGTTTAGATCTGGGTGAAATTATTGTAAAAACTTGTAGAAATCGTTTAGATCTGGGACATTCTTGGTGGAATGAGGCCAAGCATGAAGTTCTTATGAACTTCATGATGACGTCACCCGTAAATACCCCAAATCCGGATTATTTCTTGGTTAAAATTGAAGATTCGAAAGATAGAAGTGTGTAGAATCGTGTGGTGATTAAAGATGTACAGGGATTAGTGCGAGATCTTACCTGGATTGAGAGAAATCTGAGAAAAGGTGAAGAATGCGTGTGGTTCGGACGTCACTTGCCAAAAGTGGAAAAAGTGGAGAGTGACCCGTGTATTTATAGGATGCCAAAAAGGGAAAGGAGGTGAGCCATGTGCATGGCATGCACCCGGGCAGGTTATCCGCGCGGACTGGTCATCCGTGCGGACTGGCAATCCGTGCGGGTTGGCCATCCGTGCGGATGGGTCATCCGTGCGGATGCCACCACCTTGGGTGAGCTCGATGCGATGTTGATTCGGCTCTGATTTGTGAGCGGTTCGATAGGGTTTCCTAATTCAAATTACTTTCAGTCCCAACTACTTCTCACTGGGTTCGGCTCGGAATTCGGGTTCGGGTTCGTTCACATTCGAGTTAGACTTCGAGTTCGATTGAGTTCGCTTGATTATCCAATCATAAAATACATAAAATAAACATGCACAGGTAACACGTAAGGCACACACACACGTATAATGGCAAGTAAGATACACAGCTCGAGTTACGATTTGATGTCGATTTGATTAGTATAGCGTGATTAACTTTTATCGCATTGTTACTTCCTATCGTTCACAGTCGTAGGTCGATTGAAAATATGGTTAGCATGATTCGATTATTGCAATGTACGACATTTACTCCACATAATCTAAATGTCATACAAACAATTCTACGAGTCACGTCGCGCGAAATCGGTCGTTGACTTTGACCTTGACTTTGACTTTCACTTGTGAAAACACGGGGTGTTACACAGGAAGTCTATCCGGACGGATGGACCATCCGGACGGATGGACATGCTCACGGATGGCCATCCGCACGCATGGGCCATCCGCAGGGATGGGCCATCCGCACGGATGGGCTATCCGGGCCTGATCCCACTTCTTCTCCTCTTTCGCCTATAAATAGCCTGCCACACCACTATTCAAGTGATGTGACAGCTCCTGTTCAACCACACGCGCACCAAGACCCTTTTCTCTCGATTTCCTCGCGATTTCGGTAAGATTTCAACCTAAAACTTGTACTTCTACAATCTACACTCGATTCTACATCATTCCATCTTTCGAAACTCAAATTCTAACCGTGAAATCTGCGGATTTAAGGCGTTTTGAGGTGATGTCACCAATAGTTCTTATGAACTTCAAGTTGGGGTCTCATTTCACTATAAACGACTCAGATCCGGGTGATTTCCACATGTTTTAATGACAAATCTCACCAAATCTGTGTGATTTCGAGTTAACCATGAAGAACCACCATGAACGGCTAGATCTGATGGAACGGGGTGATTCCCGGCCGTAAGAATGGGTCGGAATTGACGGAACTTCAAGTGTTAATGCGAAATTACACTACCCTAGTGAAAACGAACGTATTTCCTTCCGTTAAACACTCGAAACAGTGCTCAGAGTGCGAAACAGACGTGTCCGTCCGCACGGACAACATGTCAGCCCGCACGGACAACATGTCAGCCCGCACAGATGACACAAGTCCATACGGATGACATGTCAGTCCGCACGGATGACATGTCAGTCCGCACGGATGACATGTCACCCGCACGCACATGTCACCCGCACGGATGACATGTCACCCGCACGCACATGTCATCCGCACGGATGATATGTCACCCGCGCGCACACCAATCCGCACACACAAGGCCAATCCGCACGCACAAGGTCAATCCGCACGCACACCCATCCGGACGGATGACTTGTCATCCGGACGGATGACCTGTCCATCCGAACGGATGGGAACAGTCCAACCAAATGTGTAACTTTTCAAGGCCAATCTCGTTTAACCGTATATCGTTTACTCTATTCTTCAAGGATCAGTACAGACATACTCGCAACCGACTCAATCAAGTTGTAATCTCGCTAAATACGCACTGTGAGTATACTTGACCCCTTTTTAATCGAATTTTGGGTGTAACATACGTTTCTAACAAATCGAACTTATAAATCGAAATATTCAATCAATTGAATTATCACTTGCGAATAACTGTTATGCATAGATATACGTGATGCTAGTTGCATATGTGCTAGGGCTTATACTCGCGACGTCCCACCAAGACTAGTATAGTACTATTGCGCCCGACGGGGTCTAGTTATGCCATCGTACATTCGAGCGTCGAGGACTTAGTTGGTAGTATCGGTTTTGTGAGTATATATGTCGTGTATTACGTTTATGCATATGGAAATTCGCTACACTTTTGTTCTACTATGCTATACTTATCAAACCTGTATACTCGCCAATACTTTTGTATTGACAATTATTTTAACGTATGTTGCAGGTTAAATCGCAGACTATGTCAAATCAAGCTAGGAAGTCTAGAAACTCAACTAAAATTTAGGTTGTCGGATTTGCATTGTTCGAGAGGACATTAAATCTGTGATAACTTACGTGATTGTATTATTTGTTAGTATGGGATAATGAATGTATTAAATATTTTCGCAATATAGTTGTTATGGATTCTCTTGAGCAATCTGATTCGCCCAGTGCCGCGCCCCGATGATTCCGCCATCGGTTGGGGTGTGACAATTATACTTAATAAGAATGGGATATTTCAAATAAAATGTCATCCTTTTTATTTCAGCAATACCAAATTATATTTCATGATATTTAACACATTGGTTCTACAAAGCATGTGTAACACCTCGAAAATTCATGTCCTATAATGTATTGACACGTGTCATAAGCTTGAACGTGAGAAAGTATACTTTAGAGGGACTAAAGTTGACAAACATAGAAAGTATGTGAAAATAAGGGTTCAAAATGTCAACAGTGAATAAATATACTTCATAATAACCCTACATGATGTTTATACCATCACACGAATAAATCATGGATCATACGAAGCTAAAAGTGAGAGATTACAAACTACAGGGGTTAAATGTGTCAACATGTTTAAGTTATACCTCTGAGTGACCTTTTGACAAACCCGAAGCTTTGTAACGGTTAATTATGCTCACTAGAATGCACGATATAAATTTCATAAAGTTTCGTTATCGTATGAGAAAGTTATGATCAAATCCGTATGCGAGGGGTAAAGCGTTAACGTTGAAAGTTATGACTTTTCGGGTTAACCGGAAATGTCCAGGGACTTGGCAAAGTGGGTATAAGTCCTAAAGCCTTTGTAGGTAAATAAGAAGGGGTCAAATTGCAAGAAATAAGCCGGTTGCCCTTTCGAATGCTTGAAAGGCCAAGCTTTTGCATTCTGCCTATTTGTTGCGCACCGCAACAAATATTTGTTACGGTGCGCAAGCATGTTGCCAGCGACAGAAAGTTGCTGTTTGCTGTTTTAAACGCATTCTTGACCTTTTAAACGGTTTTCCTCATATCCCTTGGCCCCTAAACAACCCCTAAACACTTAGGGACACTTGTTAATCAGTTGTGGGCACTTATAGACTTGTGTGTCAACTTCTTATGGTGATTACATTCACTATATAAGGCCATGAGTTGCAGCTCATTCCTCACACCTTCATTCTGCAATTGAGGAGCCTTCTGGAGCTTCAAAGCAGACCCAAGTCCTTTCTAATCAAGCTTAGGACTTCAGTAAGTTTGCTAATCCTTTCTTAATTAAGTTTTAGCTTAGTTTTAGCTTAAAAGTCAAACCGTCGTAATTAACGGTTGACTTTAAGATTAATCACTAATGGTCCAGTGGTTAGTCGAAGTGAAAGTAGTTATAAGTTGGTAATTATGTGGGTAATAAACCCTTAAAAGGGTTCCCCTGATTCTCACTCTAACCAGGTCAAAAGTCGGGTCAAACTTATATTTAAAAAGTCAACAGAAAGCTTAAAATGCTATTTATGCATAATTAACATTGTAGATCATATGCAACCTGTTGGATCATTGTTATAACTTGGTAATAAGTGTAAGAACATGTCTAAACATGTTCAACCCGACAATTTCCTGTTTAGACCCGGTTCGGAGCCGAAAGTCGCATAGTTTGACTTTCACTTTGACTTTCAGTTCTGACCCGATTAGGCATGTTTTAGAAATGTCTCAGAGCTTTAATTGGATTAGGTTACTTGTTAGTACAACCCTCTGTGATTATACACCTTGGTTCATTAGTTATCCAATTAATATGCATGTTTCCGTTAATTGCCCATATGTTGACCATTATGCCCTTATTACCTTAAAACGTGATTTATGAAAATGTAAAAGTGTAGAAACCTTAGTTACTGATATATAAACTTGTATGCAAAGTTTGACATCAGTTTGACTTGTAGATTAAGAGTTATGCTCATTATCGCAAATTTAAAGCTTTATGTTAATAAAATGGCGTAATTAGCGTATAGCCTAGTTAAGCCTACTTTTTGGTACCAAACTTAATACCCACTGATGGAATATATTATTTTGGGATTTTTAAAGATTTTTAATTAATTTTAGGCTGAGCATAACTAGTAGTCGTAGGCTTAATCCGGTAATTGTCGATTTTGCCCTTACGGGCCATAAAATGAGTTTTACCGATCTAAACGACTCCAAACCTTTTGCTACTGATCACATATGTTAAATAAGTTATTTTAAGCCTGCTGTAAATATAAAAAAATATAAGCTTTATGTATCGGACCCGGAAATGGCTTCTAATCGCCTAATTAAGCGTTATTAACGCATAGTATGTACTAAAACTATTTTAAACATACCAAGGGTAATACTTACTGATATTTGAGGCAAATTATAATATTTTAACAGTAAGCAAAAGTTGTCTAACTCAGACTTCAGTTTTGAGCTTTACGGCTTATGTGAAATTACCAAAATGCCCATACGGTGCATAGTTTGGTTATACTTGGTAAATTCACATATATACTTTCACCTACAGTTATAACTTATCAAAATAAGTATTTTTGCTGATTATATCAGACCTGTAACTCAGGTAAATACTTAAACTCTTTTATAACCTTTAAAATGACCAAACTACCCCTACGGGGCCTAGTTTGTGTTTAAACACGTTTCGGGCATAATGAAAGACATCTTACTGATGTCACAACATATTTGAGGCATAATTAACTTAGGAAACCTGTATATGGCTCTCATGAATACCCGTCACGCTTATTACGCGTACGGTTCGGTTTATGTAACAAGTTTACATAAATTAGCCGAAACGGGTCAAACCTTAACGGTTTTATCTCAAAATCCAGAATGTGTATGAAATACCCATATAAGACAAGTCTCTGAACATGTCGGGTTTAAATCACATTCTATTCCGGTCTTCGCTTAATTGTGCGTACAAACCGTATCTTCCCGTAAGACTAACCGGTCTAAGCTTAGGCTTAACTAAAGACCCGTTAGCATTCTAATTAGTTATTTATACCATCATTCCAGACTAGAGCCTTCCGGTAAATGGTACCTACGCTTACTTAAGTGAATACGGCTGAGTTATTAGATTCTTGCTATTTAAGACAGTTGCTATTTAAGACAGGAGCTAGCTCAGGTAAATACTCTTAACTTATTTTCCCTATTACGGGCTTGGGATACGGTAATATAAATACCGCATGGTCGGGTATGTGATTCAAAGACCAATAAGTCGGGAAATCCAAATAACCTGTTTTAATTCGTATTGCTTGACTGAAACATTGGGGATTAATGCGACCGTGTCCTGGATATCCTTGACTCATTAAATTGCAATGGCCACGACTTAAGCACGGGGTGTAGGCATACACCTGACAGATGCTATATGCTAATTAATTGTTTATGCCCAATAAGGGATTCCCAATAAGGGAATAGTGGTGTGTCGGTTAATCATGAACCGGCATAGATCCGGGCCCCGTATGTAGAGCAAGTTATGTAAAACTGATAACATGAGATATAGTTTGTCCCAAAGCATAAAAGATTAATTTTGCCTCTGTGCATTTTAATCAGGTATAAAAGGTTTATATTGCCTCTGTGTATTTTAATCAAAGTGTCAAAATACTTTGTGCCTGGTGCATCTAAATCAATTTTCTTAAACTCTTTTCAAATGAGTCAGTTGAGTGTATTTACCAGTGAAAACTGACGTATTTTCAAAAGTCTAAGTGACAGGTACAAGTACGTAATAGGCTGGAAGCTGCTCAGGACGTTAATAAGGAATCCTTCAAGTTCTAGGCGTCTAAAATCTGTTGAACAAATGATATGTTTTAAGATCCGCCTGTGGATCCTTTACTTTCCGTTGTAATACTGGATATTACTTATATTCGGAATGTAATATATTTATCTTTTGCTTCCGCTGTGCATTATTATATTGTGTTGTTTGACTATGATGATCTCAACTACATCACGATACTCCCCACCGGGCCCACCGGTGACACGTGGAAAACGGGGTGTGACAGGTTGGTATCAGAGCCAACATTGAGTGAATTAAACACTAGCCCTTAGTGTTTAATCTCAATGACACAGTAGTACATTCTTTGACCTTCTGAGTCTAGACTTAACATAGGAATACTCTCAATCGTAAATCTGAAAAATTTTTACTTCCAAATTTTTATATATATTGGATATGTCGCCAAGCGAAGAAGCTGTATTAGAAATTCTCCACAATCTGGAGCCCTGAAATGCTGAGCTTCGTACCGCAGCTAGAATGAAACGAGCATCCAAGGAGAAAGCATTCAGAAATAACTTGAAGAAGAAACTCCTTTTGCTGAAGATCGTTTCCTTAATAGTCCTCATAAGGACATATTTATCTTTCAGTCCCTTTAAGGACACATTATTCCTTTTAAAGACCCGCTTAGGGCAATTCTGTACTGTTATTTTCATATAATGGATTGATTAAATTAAGTTTTCATTCTAAACATGAAATATGAAATAAATGGAAAATAACATCCCTTAGAAGGGAAGTGCCTACGGGCTATAATTAACGTCCTCTGAGACTAAAGACGGTGGTAGCCTACAACTCTCTGTCAAGGAAAAGTAATGAACTTGATTCAAACCTTAATGCCTCGATTCTCTGAAATCATGGCTTATAAAATTTAGAACTGTCCTTGTGACTAGGCCTTTTGGCGCCACTTCAATATCCTTAATGTTTTATAACTAGGATAAATTATCATGGAAAATACTAATTAAATATAACTAACAAGTTAACCAATATGGTTTATATTACCATGGTTGATGAATCGTCAAAGATGATGATTCCATAAAAACCTCTGAATAAATCATTGTTAATATTTGCGTAGTAATCAAGCTACATGGCTGGATTAGATGAAATTAACAGCCACATGAAAGAGAACAATGATACTACCAGAATTAATGTAACTGGAGCAGAACTGCAAGCAATAATAGATTATGTTGTTACTCGAGCTCTTGATCGACAGTATGATGAATCAAATGATACCCACTCTAAGACTCTATCTGTGGCTCGTAGTAAGCCCCCTCTTAAAACACATGAGTCAAGGGAGGACGATGTTCACGACTTGTCAAATCAAAGGAGTATTCCGTCTAGACAAGTTGTGTTTCATCAAGAGACATCAGTTCAGATATGTTCATATAAATATTTTGTCTCCTGCAAGCCCAGAGACTTTACAGGAGAAAAAGGGGCCATCGATTGCATGACATGGCTCGATGAGATGGACGTTGTTGTTGACATCAGCGGTTGTGCGGAGCAAGATGTTGTGAAATTTGTTTCACAATCATTCAAAGGAGAAGCGTTGGCATGGTGGAGATCATTGCTCCAAGCCACGAGAAAGGTTCTACTCTACAACTTATCTTGGGAGCAATTTGTTGCATTAGTCAAGGAAAACTATTGCCCTCAGCATGAGGTAGAAAAGATATAATCAGAATTCTTGACTCTGGTCATGGAGAATTTGGAATGTCAGGCATATGTGACAAGTTTCAACACTATGTCCCGCTTAGTTCCTTATTTAGTCACCCCTGAACCTAAACGCATAGCGCGTTTCATTGGAGGCCTAGCACCAGAGATAAAAGGAAGTGTTAAAGCATCTAGGCCAACCACATATAGGTCCGCGGTGGACTTATCCTTATCTCTCACCTTAGATGCAATCAGAATTAAGTCTGTTAAGGCTTCTGGCGAGGGAAGAAGAGAAAGGGAGGAGGAAAACTCTCATAGATATAACAAGAAGAAGAAGGGAAACTCTGAGCGCGGGAAGGATTCCGAGTTTAGGAAGAACTCGAGTCAGTCTGATAACAGACCCAAATGCAGTAACTGCAAAAAGCAACATTATGGAAAATGTACAATCGACCCACGTGCTAAATTGTGTGGAATTTGCAAGACCAAGGGTCACAAAACCTTAGATTGCAAGGGGTTAAAGAACGCCACATGTTACAATTGTAACGAGGAAGGGCACATCAAAACCAACTGCCCAAAGCTTATAAAGAAGCCGAGAGAGGCCAAGAAAATAAACGCATGAGTCTTCCGGATGAACGCCAGGAGATGGTGCAGAAGGATAACTATATAGCAGGTACCTTTCCTTATCAAGCAGTTTATGCAGAAATTTACTTGATACTGACACATATGATTCAATATTGAACAATAACTATAGAGAACTGTTGTCTCCGCCAGATTAGGAATTCGGTCATTTAATACGAGGTAGGAATTGGCCGATGATACTTTAAAAAAAATGCTCCAACAAACCTTAGATGGATATTTTATATCTAATAGGAATCACTCTTTTCTGATATTCCTATGGCAAGCTTTCAAGCTACCTAAATTCTTTAATATAATAAAGACAGATGTGACGTTTTGATCCTCTGTCAGAAAAGTGATGGACTAGGTCCAAATCTTTAATGCCATTGATGGTCTTTTGCGACCTGGGCTAAGTAATATTAATATATTCTAAATAACGTTCATTAAGAATGTTAGTGATATAATAGCCTGTATAGGTTATTGACACCATGGTTAGTATATATTAATGCCATCAGAATGAAAAATAGCAGTTGTTGAATTTCAACTAAGAAATTGTTTTATTGGTGTTAGGAACCAATAGAAATAATGGCAAACTCGGATAAGACAACAGTCGATCGCGCCATTGATGGCACGACGGATGCTAATGATGCTGAAATTGTGAACCTTAGAATTTCCAAAGATGTTCTTCAAACTATGATAGACGCAGCTGTTGGAAAAGCTGTGAAGAAGGCTGTGAAAAAGTTCAAGGAGCCCCATGCTGCTCGGTCCAAATTTTATCTAGGACCACACTTCCTTACTCTTAAGGAGGATCCCGTTCATGCCTCTGATGCAAAGGATGAACTAAAAAGGAAAAGGGATGTAGATAACTCCCAGAGTTCTAAGAAAAAGAATAAACAAAAGTCCAATCAGAAACCTGTATGCAAGATTTGCAAGAAGCGCCACTACGGGAAATGCAGATTTGAGCCTCGACCTCAACATTGTGGGATTTGCAAGTCTAAGGGACATAAAACGTTGGACTGCAAAGACATGAAGAATGCAGTCTGTTTCGGCTGTAATGAGAAAGGCCACATCAAGACTACGTGCCCTAAATCGGTCAAAGGAAATGCGGCGGAGGAAGTAAAACCTAAAATTGAAAGCGCCTAAAATGCCTGAGCTAGTCCATAAATAATGGCATCAGGTACATTCCTTGGCATTTTATCAGTAATTTAAATGCTAAGAGTTTTTTTATTTTGGTTCGGATACCAGTAAATCCTTCATAAACTATAAGTATAACAAGTTTTTAAAACTTTTCATAAGAACCCTATATATATTAAGTGTAAGGAAAAACTTACAGGTAGAAAATTCACCAGGGCTATTCTTCTGTTCTTGTCAGAAATCTTCAGTCATAAAATTCCAATGTACTCTCTCTCCAGATAAATGCATTCAAATGAAATTGATATCTCTTTGATCTCTAAACGATTGCGAATACCAAATAGCATGATAACAACGCCATATGAGGATTGGTATATCTTAATATGTTCCATAGATTGCTTCCATGCCTGATCAGTATGGGGGTTTAATGCATGGGACCACAAAGATATTACAATGGTCATAGGGTAGTAAAGTCAGCTAATGGTATTCAAAGAAGATATCCATAATAGAATTGTCCAAATAAATATTCCGATTAAAGAATTCGTGGACTAGTAACATAAATGTGTCACTTATTTGACACAAGCACTGATGGATGAACTGGAGCTTGAGATATGGAAAATCTCTGTAAGCTCCTTGTATCCTGATTGTCTTTTCCTAAGCCTACCCTGTTTACCTCTCGAGAGGCAAGTAGAGTTAGGATTAACATCCCGCTTTGGGTTTGAGTGTTGTAAGAACCCCATACTGATTATGGAATAACCGAAAACCTGATTAAGTAAATTTTAAGATAGGAGATCCATATAGCCTAACTCGATATTCTGAGAGTTTGATATTGTTAGATAAGAAAGACGGTTCATTTTGCTTATGCACTCATTACCGCAACCCTATTTAGACAACGATTAAAAATCGCCATCAACTACCCAGGATCGTCGATTTGTTCGACTAACTGTAAGGATTAGCTACTCCTTAAGATTAGTTAAACAGTGGTTGGAATAACCATCTCAAGAGAAGCTTTTCTATAATGGTTGATATAGAAGTATCAAGGTTGCTCCCTTGGAGACCTTGTATAAATGAAATGTTAAACATCTGTTGTTAGGACAATAGATTGGTAAGTCCAATATGCAGGATCCGAAAGTTGCATTGGAAACAACAAATAAGATCATACAAATTCCTAATCATCTGTAAGTTGCCATTATTAGGCAGAAAATACTTCCTTTACTTCAACAAATCTCGAGGTCGAGATTTCTTTTAAGGGGGTGAGGATGTAACACCTCGAAAATTCATGTCCTATAATGTATTGACACGTGTCATAAGCTTGAACGTGAGAAAGTATACTTTAGAGGGACTAAAGTTGACAAACATAGAAAGTATGTGAAAATAAGGGTTCAAAATGTCAACAGTGAATAAATATACTTCATAATAACCCTACATGATGTTTATACCATCACACGAATAAATCATGGATCATACGAAGCTAAAAGTGAGAGATTACAAACTACAGGGGTTAAATGTGTCAACATGTTTAAGTTATACCTCTGAGTGACCTTTTGACAAACCCGAAGCTTTGTAACGGTTAATTATGCTCACTAGAATGCACGATATAAATTTCATAAAGTTTCGTTATCGTATGAGAAAGTTATGATCAAATCCGTATGCGAGGGGTAAAGCGTTAACGTTGAAAGTTATGACTTTTCGGGTTAACCGGAAATGTCCAGGGACTTGGCAAAGTGGGTATAAGTCCTAAAGCCTTTGTAGGTAAATAAGAAGGGGTCAAATTGCAAGAAATAAGCCGGTTGCCCTTTCGAATGCTTGAAAGGCCAAGCTTTTGCATTCTGCCTATTTGTTGCGCACCGCAACAAATATTTGTTACGGTGCGCAAGCATGTTGCCAGCGACAGAAAGTTGCTGTTTGCTGTTTTAAACGCATTCTTGACCTTTTAAACGGTTTTCCTCATATCCCTTGGCCCCTAAACAACCCCTAAACACTTAGGGACACTTGTTAATCAGTTGTGGGCACTTATAGACTTGTGTGTCAACTTCTTATGGTGATTACATTCACTATATAAGGCCATGAGTTGCAGCTCATTCCTCACACCTTCATTCTGCAATTGAGGAGCCTTCTGGAGCTTCAAAGCAGACCCAAGTCCTTTCTAATCAAGCTTAGGACTTCAGTAAGTTTGCTAATCCTTTCTTAATTAAGTTTTAGCTTAGTTTTAGCTTAAAAGTCAAACCGTCGTAATTAACAGTTGACTTTAAGATTAATCACTAATGGTCCAGTGGTTAGTCGAAGTGAAAGTAGTTATAAGTTGGTAATTATGTGGGTAATAAACCCTTAAAAGGGTTCCCCTGATTCTCACTCTAACCAGGTCAAAAGTCGGGTCAAACTTATATTTAAAAAGTCAACAGGAAGCTTAAAATGCTATTTATGCATAATTAACATTGTAGATCATATGCAACCTGTTGGATCATTGTTATAACTTGGTAATAAGTGTAAGAACATGTCTAAACATGTTCAACCCGACAATTTCCTGTTTAGACCCGGTTCGGAGCCGAAAGTCGCATAGTTTGACTTTCACTTTGACTTTCAGTTCTGACCCGATTAGGCATGTTTTAGAAATGTCTCAGAGCTTTAATTGGATTAGGTTACTTGTTAGTACAACCCTCTGTGATTATACACCTTGGTTCATTAGTTATCCAATTAATATGCATGTTTCCGTTAATTGCCCATATGTTGACCATTATGCCCTTATTACCTTAAAACGTGATTTATGAAAATGTAAAAGTGTAGAAACCTTAGTTACTGATATATAAACTTGTATATCAGTAACTAAGGTTTATGTTAATAAAATGACGTAATTAGCGTATAACCTAGTTAAGCCTACTTTTTGGTGCCAAACTTAATACCCACTGATGGAATATATTATTTTGGGATTTTTAAAGATTTTTAATTAATTTTAGGCTGAGCATAACTAGTAGTCGTAGGCTTAATCCGGTAATTGTCGATTTTGCCCTTACGGGCCATAAAATGAGTTTTACCGATCTAAACGACTCCAAACCTTTTTCTACTGATCACATATGTTAAATAAGTTATTTTAAGCCTGCTGGAAATATAAAAAAAATATCAGCTTTATGTATCGAACCCGGAAATGGCTTCTAATCGCCTAATTAAGCGTTATTAACGCATAGTATGTACTAAAACTATTTTAAACATACCAAGGGTAATACTTACTGATATTTGAGGCAAATTATAATATTTTAACAGTAAGCAAAAGTTGTCTAACTCAGACTTCAGTTTTGAGCTTTACGGCTTATGTGAAATTACCAAAATGCCCCTACGGTGCATAGTTTGGTTATACTTGGTAAATTCACATATATACTTTCACCTACTGTTATAACTTATCAAAATAAGTATTTTTGCTGATTATATCAGACCTGTAACTCAGGTAAATACTTAAACTCTTTTATAACCTTTAAAATGACCAAACTACCCCTACGGGGCCTAGTTTGTGTTTAAACACGTTTCGGGCATAATGAAAGACATCTTACTGATGTCACAACATATTTGAGGCATAATTAACTTAGGAAACCTGTATATGGCTCTCATGAATACCCGTCACGCTTATTACGCGTACGGTTCGGTTTATGTAACAAGTTTACATAAATTAGCCGAAACGGGTCAAACCTTAACGGTTTTATCTCAAAATCCAGAATGTGTATGAAATACCCATATAAGACAAGTCTCTGAACATGTCGGGTTTAAATCACATTCTATTCCGGTCTTCGCTTAATTGTGCGTACAAACCGTATCTTCCCGTAAGACTAACCGGTCTAAGCTTAGGCTTAACTAAAGACCCGTTAGCATTCTAATTAGTTATTTATACCATCATTCCAGACTAGAGCCTTCCGGTAAATGGTACCTACGCTTACTTAAGTGAATACGGCTGAGTTATTAGATTCTTGCTATTTAAGACAGTTGCTATTTAAGACAGGAGCTAGCTCAGGTAAATACTCTTAACTTATTTTCCCTATTACGGGCTTGGGATACGGTAATATAAATACCGCATGGTCAGGTATGGGATTCAAAGACCAATAAGTCGGGAAATCCAAATAACCTGTTTTAATTCGTATTGCTTGACTGAAACATTGGGGATTAATGCGACCGTGTCCTGGATATCCTTGACTCATTAAATTGCAATGGCCACGACTTAAGCACGGGGTGTAGGCATACACCTGACAGATGCTATATGCTAATTAATTGTTTATGCCCAATAAGGGATTCCCAATAAGGGAATAGTGGTGTGTCGGTTAATCATGAACCGGCATAGATCCGGGCCCCGTATGTAGAGCAAGTTATGTAAAACTGATAACATGAGATATAGTTTGTCCCAAAGCATAAAAGATTAATTTTGCCTCTGTGCATTTTAATCAGGTATAAAAGGTTTATATTGCCTCTGTGCATTTTAATCAAAGTGTCAAAATACTTTGTGCCTGGTGCATCTAAATCAATTTTCTTAAACTCTTTTCAAATGAGTCAGTTGAGTGTATTTACCAGTGAAAACTGACGTATTTTCAAAAGTCTAAGTGACAGGTACAAGTACGTAATAGGCTGGAAGCTGCTCAGGACGTTAATAAGGAATCCTTCAAGTTCTAGGCGTCTAAAATCTGTTGAACAAATGATATGTTTTAAGATCCGCATGTGGATCCTTTACTTTCCGTTGTAATATTGGATATTACTTATATTCAGAATGTAATATATTTATCTTTTGCTTCCGCTGTGCATTATTATATTGTGTTGTTTGACTATGATGATCTCAACTACGTCACGATACTCCCCACCGGGCCCACCGGTGACACGTGGAAAACGGGGTGTGACAGCATGTCTTTGGCTCAAGCACTAGAGGCAACACTCGCATCACTTCATCAATCACAATAGACAAGAGCCTTCGACCATGGGGTATGGAATGGATAGTCTCTTTGGAGACCACCATCCACGTAGGCGCCACGTCATCACGGGAGGAGCACCATCCCCTTGGGGACTACCCACTAGAGAGAGAGGGCCCACCAAATGAAAACTCAGCCAACCAATTGCTCCGTCTCCAACGTCGGTAGGCGGACGAAGGCGTCGCGACGGGCCCCTAGGGGGCGGTGTGCGACGGTCCTGGACGGGGGTGACGGCCCGGGGACGAGCCCCATACCCTGTGGTCTTACAAACCTATGTATTTTCGGCAAAAAGACGGTTGACACACACCCTCTCATAAAACTATAGTTGAACATTTCATATTTCATGTCAAGTCAAGTTTTGAGGCAAGCTTAAGATTAGATTTGGTGTAATAGATGTCCAACATATAATTTATAACCACATAATAAAACTATATATACCAAATGAGCAATAATTAACATGGATCATACAAGTGATACCTTCCATAAGAAACAAATCATGGAGTAACAAAACCCAACTTATTTTTTTATCCTTAGATAAACCCTTAAATAGACTATAAGGGTGTGGGGTACTCCCCAAACCATCCAACCCAACGTACCCAAATTGAACCAACCAGTGAGGGAGTGTTACCTAGTTTTCATCTAAGTTGAACCCAAAGTACCCAAATTAATTGCGACGATGTTCCTAAACTACCCGAAAATATTTTCTTCTGCAGCCAACCTCATTCTTCGATAAACATTTTAGGTTCATGAACCAAATTTCGTTCCCGAATGTCCTGAATCAATTGCAATGGTGTTTTTAGAGTACCCAAACTACCCGATACTAGTACCCGCTCAGGCCTCATTACATGTGTACCTCTACTTCATGTAATACTAAAGAAAATTTTTAACCCATGTTTGGTTTGGTTATTAACCAAATCAAAAACCAACAATCTAACCGAATATACCTAACCATTTAACCGATAACCAATTGGTTAATAAAATAGATTAACCTATGACTTTCATTTCGATTTCGGTTAAGGCTAATAACTGAACCGAAAAGAGCAGTGGACACCATTGACAGTGACTGTGTTCCCTGCCGGATCACGAGAACAGAAATACATATTCTAAATTTACAAGGGTCAAAGTTGTAATTAGGTGCCGCAGACCAATGATCTCTTGATATAGTGGTTAAGGGGAAGGTGTGAATCTTTACTTCTTTTGGAGGTCCTGGGTTCAAGTCCAGGCAAGATGATTTTAATACTAATTTGGTGATACTAACATACAAACTACTAACCCGGTTAGGTTAGCGATATCCTAACGCCGTTCAAAAAAAAAAAAAAAAATCAGGTGCCGCAGAGATAACGTGAAAAAGGGGGATCGCCGCTAACCTACCCGTCATAAAACCCTCAATAAACCCTTGGAACAAATCCCCCAAATTGAAAAATTAGGTCAAAAACAAAACAAAATCCACAATGAATCACATCGATGCAGCAGAAGAACGAATCGTAACAGAACGATTGAGGCAAAAGCTCAACGAAGTTAATTCCGCTGCTCAATCTCAGCTCGCAGTTGTTCAGGATCACGTTAATTTCACTCTCCAGGTTTCTAATATTGTTTGTTTCATATCGCGCTATTTGTGTGCATGTAACGATTGTTTGAAGATCGTTATGAACTTTGATTTGTGACTAATGTTGTGCAGAAGGCGTACTTTAGATGTGCGTATGAGTGCTTTGATAGGAGGAGGAAGCAGGATGATATAAGTATGTGTGTTGAGAATTGTAGTATTCCTGTTCTTCAAGCTCAGAATCTCGTTGAAGGCGAGATGGCTAAGTTTCAGGTAGTTTTTCTTTACCTATCTTCTTATTCATGTTGATTATAGGGATTTATGGGATATGATTGTGTGATCGAGCCGAGCTCGAGCTTTGTTTGTGAGAGTTTTCAAGCTCTTGTTCGGTTTGTTTATTATTTGTTAACTTATTTATATATTAATATATTTTAGAAAAATACTTACATTATATTGATTTAGTATTTTTATCATAATTTTGTGTGTACAGATAATTATAGTGTAAGTATGTGTTTTAAGTATTAATTATAGAAGTAATATAAATAATTGGCTTGTTTAGGCTCGGATTGATTTGAGGTTTTAGCGAGCCCATCTTGAGTAACTCACGAGCGGCTTGGCTCGTTTACATCTCTAGTAACTATGATATAGAATCTTTAAAATTTTATGGCATGATGCTAGCTTGGTAGTTTATGTGTTCTAATGCAAATCAAATTAGGTACAGTTTATTCTCTTAATCCACTAGTAACTATGATACAGAATGATTAGTATCTTATGGCATGCTGATAGTTTGGTAGTTTATGTGTTCTAATGCAAAAGAAAATAGCTAATTTGTCGTCTTTATTCCAGTTGAGATTTGGTATGATCAGAGTGATAGGTTCTAGCCAAGGTTTAAAAAAACGGAAACGAGTATCGAGGCGTTTTCCCTTCGCCTCACGAGGCGTAAGTATTGAGGCGGAACGAGGCGTAAGGCTGAGGCGGTATTAATAAATAAATATTAAAATTATATATATCATAAAATAATAAATACTTAACATCAAAAAATTACTTTTCTCATCAAATCAGCAGTTAAAAACATAAAAGAAGATTCAAATCAGCAATATTATTAACAGGATTCCTTTGAGCGTACACTAACAGCAAGTAAATTAACAGCAGCAATACTAACAGAGATAATAAAACGATTATTAACAGCAGCAATATAATTAACAGCAGCAATATTATTAACAGGATTCCTTTAACAAAAACTAATAGTTAGTAGCAAAGGCTTATATGTTGGGTGTGTGAATGAAAGTCTCAAAAGGTGGTAAATACTTTGCCTCATATGCGTTTTCCTTCCGTTCCGAACTGAGGCGCGCCTCAGTACGTACGCCTCGGCCGTTTTTTTAAACCATGGTTCTAGCCTTTTAGCTTTATATCATGAATGTCCCTTTGGTTGAGTTTATGCCTGCAGTTAGTCATTAGTGTGTTACTGATCTTGTTCAAGTGTATTTAAACCTTTTTGATGAGGTGCAACCTAGATCTTCTTTGTTTTTGCCAATTTCAATTCTCCATTTCTGAAACGATGACTATTTCCGGAATCTATCTCAGCAAAGTTAGATCAAGTGCTGCTTAGTTTTCTTTAATTATGCCTTGTGAGTTGTGATGGGTCTTTCTATGGGGAAAGGGGTGGTACTTATAACAAATGTTATTAGAAAGAATAAACGAATACAAAACGTTGTTTAAGGTTCTCCCGAGATATACCCCAAATCAAAAACCAAAAAAAAAAAAAAAAATCTAACTTGGGCCATACAAGATGCTCACTTTTGCCCTGGACCAAGCACTCCTATAGGCTATTGCCCGGTTAGGCTACCCAAAATCCTATTTAGACCCCGTTGGAGCATTCTCTCAGCCCGATTTATATGAACACCCATCCAAAATGATGTGGTAAATGCATCACACTCCTTAACGGCTTAACTATATTAACAGCCATTAACAATCCATTCTAAATTAAAGTAATCAGATAACTGACCACTAACTTCCTTAACTATATTAACAACCACAGATTATTAAATCTATTAATCTACTACCTTTAACTTCAATAACCGCCAGGGGATTTGAATCATCATCAATTCCTAAGATTAAAATCATTTGCTGCCAGTACGAACTAGTTTTTATCAACACTCTCCCATTTGGTGTCGATGACATGGTAAACCCCGACATGTACTTTCCTGCTGATATCCCAATTTCTGCTGTTAGCCCATTTACTGCCAATGGCCCAATTCATGCCGAAGATTTAAATCCAACCAAAAGCCCATTTAATGCTATTAACCCGTAATTAGAACCATATTGCAGCAACATAGAAAGTGCCAATACCAATATGACAGAATGTACACAAAGTATCAGAGGCACAGATACTGTAGATCAGCAGTAGTTCAAACCAGCAGCCCAACTCACCAATATTAGGACATCAATATAAGAGCTTCATGATGACGAATCATGTTGACTTATAAACCAGTAATACATAGCATTCAAATTACTAATGCAGGCTCATAACAACCAATGTAAATCATCCTCTATAGTCACTGAAGTCGAAGGTTGTAAAAACGTTGTCATTGTATGTTGCCTAGATTGTCTAGGGCTCCTAACATCTCCAACCCACTTGCATTTGCTACATAAGCCATGTCAAGTCATCCTTATCAATTCATTCATATGTCTAGTCTACCACTCATTGCAATTATTGGTGTGATCCAAATATATAGGATGATAGACAACATCTTTATCACGTTGATTCTCGAGTGTTTGGTCATATCCGACAAACATTAGGTCTTGTAGCTTCTTGTGTGCTAATTGGTTCTTTTTCTTAGAATTGATCTATATACAAAAGAATGTATATATTTCTCTAAATTTTATTGTTAAGTGACCAAAAGAAGTCCATATAATTGAATATACTTGCATGCTCGAATGTGCTCCGATTTAGTTTACAACCTCATACACTACATGTCAAACTAAACTGGGGTGTCCCAGTTGGCCAGCCTCACCCGCCCTTAACCCTGAGGTCCCGGGTTCGAATCTTGGATCAGCTGTAAATCGCCCCCAAGGTTCGGCTCGGGTGGGTATTAACCGCCAGGCAGCTATGGGGCTAAGCTAGCTTGTGGAGTGGGATCACTCCAGCGGCCGGGAGGTCCGTGCACCTACCCCCCCCCCCTACATGTCAAACTAAACACTTCGATAGGTAATTGTTGTACATTGGAGATTGCTTTCCCATACAATTTCCACCATTTCATTGATAACAAATTCAAATTTAGTACCCATACCAATATCTTAAAAGTAACAAATTTTGAAAGTTAATCGCCCAAGGTGACACGATATATTACACATTAGTTTATGTTAGAGCCCAAATCTTTACAGTTTTATGCACTTGTATCATCTTTAGCAGCCTATGCATGAATTGCTAACTTGTTGTTGTTGTTGCATATAGGAACGACTGAATCGGTCACTTATGGTTTGTCAAGACAAATTCGAGTCTGCCAAACTCCAAAATGTTAGGACTGATGCAACAAGGGATATGGAATCATGTGTCAACCAGTCGGTCGAAGAAAATATCAAGGCGTTACCACATTTGGTTGCAAAGTTGAAGGCTTCTCTCGCCATTGATTCTACAAACGAGTAAAGTCCACATCCTTTTGTTATAATTTACAAATCACATTGTTATCAAGATTCGAGACCCATGGAGAGCTAGTGACATTCTTTTTTGAACCAATAATATGTTGAGAACCGTATAACTTACTTGTGTGTTTTGACTTGATCGGAATTGTTTGCTGTGATATTGTTGTGCAGCAGGCAGACGGGTATTAAAATTTTAAGTGATCGGAGAATTTATCAAATTTTAAACGTGACTAAAAACTAAACAGTAACTTTGGACTTTGCTCTGTATTTATAAAAAAGTTGACTAACAAAATTCAGAGCAAACAGTACCATTAGCAGGTTGTGTGTTTGAGTATACATCGTTACATATTTCATGTATTTTTATTTATCAGGTATAAAATCCTCAAAACAGGTATATAAGTTAATGATCTCTAATCCTAAATAACGGTTATGATAACATATAAAAGTATACAAATATAATCGGAGCATAGTTTATATGGTTAATTCTACAAATGATTTTATCCACATGCACTGATTGTGAAACAATTTGTAAAAGTTGGTATCAATGATATAATAGGTAAGAAAATGAAAAAACAAGTAAACCACATGTACTAACCATGTAATTAATTCTAAATTAATTATATGACCCATTCATATATACACAAACATTTTAGAAAACATACTTAATATCTTTAAATCTTTATAGATGTTTAATTTTTACTAAATATCTATAACTTTTAGCAGAGACATTTATTTTTTATTTTCATATAAATTAGTTGGGTGGAGATACAATAGGAAGTTTATTTGGCTAAGAAGGCTAGGAAGTGATCTTGACCATCTATTTAGTTAATCAAGGGCTAAGATTAAATGATGGAAATTAAAGGGAAGAAAAGAGGCGCGCGAGTTTGTTTAGGGGCATTCTAGTCAATCCAAGGCAATAGTTTCTCTCTCCCCCAATTCCCCTCTATTTTTTAAACGTTAATAACTCTTTCATACGACATTATTTTTTTATTGCTATATTTTCGATTTTTTTTTTTGAAAACCCAGTTGCGTAAAACTCAATGGAAAAAGTTGCGTAAAACGCAATGGAAAAAAAACCCTAAAAAATGACATTTTTCTAAAACGCAATGCACAAAAAACACAAAGAAATGTCTTATTTGTAAAACGCAATGGCCAGAAAACACAAAGAAATGAGTTATTTCTAAAACGCAATAGCCTAAAAACTCAAAAGAAAGTGTAGTTTCTAAAACGCAATGGACTGAAAACACATAAAAATGTGTTTTACCTAAAACGCAATGCACCAAAATCACCAACACATGTCTTATTTCTAAAACGCAATGGCCAGAAAACACTTAAAATGTCTGTTTTCTAAAACGCAATGGACTGAAAACACATAAAAAAGTGTTTTACCTAAAACGCAAAGCACAAAAAACACAAAGAAATATCTTATTTATAAAACGCAATGGATGGAAAACACTTAAAAATGTCCCATTTCTAAAACGCAATGGCCTAAAAAAGCAAAAGAAAGTGTTCTCTGTAAAATGCAATGGATTGAAAACACCTAATAATGTGTTTTACCTAAAACGCAATGACTAAAAACACTTCAAAAATGTGTTTTTCTAAAACGCAATGACCAGAAAACGCATAAAAATGTCTTAGTTTTAAAACGCAATGGCTTAAAAACACTAAAGAAAGTGTTCTCTCTAAAACGCATTGAAGCAGGACAATAGTTATCTGTGAATTGTCTGAACCAGGAATGCAGTTCTAAAACGCAATGGCATAAAACTGTCTACGAATGCAGTTTTCCAGAGGCAAATTTATAGAAAATTAATTTTTCTCATGCATTTTTATTAAAGCAATTTAATCGATCCATGTCAGCTCAACCCCAGCCAGGGGCTCTGCCCCTTGGACCCCGCCAGGGGCTGCCGCCCCTGGGACCCTGCTACCAGGGGCTGCCGCCCCCGGACCTCCGCCAAGATCATAAAACGCAATGACTAAATCAAAAACCCAGATCGTGAAAATGAAATTAAAGAATTTCTTACATGGATCGAAGCCGATTTCTTCATCGATGACGAAATTTGAATGATAGAAACACTTATCAGCGATTGAATCGAACGGATCAAGTGATTATCTTCAAAATTACGGGAAAAAACGAGATTTTGAATGAAATTAAACTGGGTTTTCTTCAAAAAAAACTGAAGAACACGTTGATCGGGTGTTTGAATCATTGATTGATGACGAAAATCGCACTATAATGTAGTGATTATTGAGATAGTAAGTGAAGAAAAGGTTGGAGATGGTGGGTTTTAAAAATGGTGGGTTTTGAAGTACCTGGGGAGAAGAAGGAAGAAGAAATGATGCGATTGACTAAAGTACCCTTTTCTCTTTATTTTAAAATTTGTCACATGTCATAATCCTATTGCTTCCTATCCTTCCTAGCCAAAATAAACTTCCTATTTGATCCCCACCCTAAATTAGTTATCCTTGATTCCTTGTACTTAATTTCCTCCAACTATTTTTATTTTTCATCCAAAGAGTAGAAGCTAAGGATTCTACATTTTGTTCAATAACTTGTTCTGATTCATGTAAAAGATTAAATCTATAACAAATTCGTACAAAATAAAGTTTCTATCATGAGAGTAATATAAAATATAACTAGGTTAGAACCCCGTGTATTACACGGGTTAAATAAATGTAATTTTATATATTAAATAATAAAAAAATTATATCTTTATGAACCTTGTATATTGTATGGGTAAATAAATGTAATTTTATATATCAAATAATAAAAAAAGTTATATCTTTAAAAACCATGTGTATTACACAGATTACATAAATGTAAGTTACCTTTTGCTTTTATTTATATGTACACATTAGTTTTTATTTTTATAAATTGACCACAAATTTTCTATTGACACATGTTTACACAGGCAGCTAACAATTAGTTTCAAAGTTGTTACTTTTGGCACATGCTTTTTAAAAATTTGATACAATATCTCTTTGACCCCCCTCGAATTTCTAATACGTGTCGTTAAAAGTTTGAGTTCATCTACATTTTACGTCACGTGACCCACTTGGTGTTATAAAATTTGTTTCTTTACGCTTTTTCCTACTTTTGGTCCACCGCTGCAACGCAACGGGATTTATTATTCAATGAGATCAACTTAACGTATACCGAATAAACGAAGCTAAAGAGTGGGAACCAAACCTGATATATTTATGTTTCGAATACTTTATGTGGAAAATTGAGAAAATCCCTTGAGCTTTGAAGTAGCATGATGATCCAATAACTACACCAGTTTCCCTACAATTGGTTCAATCATCCTAGCTGGCAACACCGACCATTCGAGTCCTACATTATCTATAGCGAGTTGGACAGCTTCCGCTTCCTCACTACCTGTCGCAACGACTCCCGCATTGGCAGCAAAATAAATGACATGCATATAGTAGGTTCTATCCACTCATGATTATAATAAGAACTCAATATAATAAATTGTTCATCAAGAATTCCAAACATTTATTAAACTCGCTGACATCAAAACCCAACCATTTATTAAACTACCTGATTAAGGGTTAGATTGGTATCAAATCGAGACCCGTTGAGTAGAAAGTCAACGTTTCTAATACCGACATTTACTTGCTCGTAATACGCCATTAAAACCTTCTTTACTGGTTTATCTCTCTTAACCTTGAAATAACACATATGGTTATGCTAATGAGCAAAAACAAAAAGTTAAACTATGCATTAGTAAAGTTTATGAAAAAAAAAAATAGCTCATATATTTTATGCTTATTAATAACGTAAATGTCAATTTTTTGCTTATTAGATTTGATTAAAAATTATTAATAATAAGAATATGTATTAGATTAGATTTATTATTATTATTATTATTAGTTTTAATGAATTGAATGACAAGTATTCTTAAAGTGGTTTCTTTTATTATATAGTATAGATATAGATGAGTTTAAACTTTTATAATTTTAAGTATATTATCTATATATACAATTTCAGTAGCTTCTAGCTACAGTATGTAGACTACCCTCATGTTTAAGATTAATTACAAAATTACCATTTTCTAACTTTTCAATTGGCGGTGGTGTGTAGCTTTGTAAAAGTTAATTTTTTTTATTAAAGTGTAAACTGCCATTTTGGTCCATGTGGTTTGGGCACTTTTACCATTTTAGTCCAAATCTCAAACTTTTTTAAATCTAGGTCCCTATGGTTTCACTTTTATTGCCATTTTAGTCTAAAAGTTAAATTTGGCCAGATTCCCCAACTAAAATCCTGATATTTTGTCTTTATCATCAGGGGTATTTTAGTCATTATAGATTTATTATAACTCAATATTATTCCATATATAAATTAACAACTATCTTATGCATCTTGACTTGTACCCCATGCTTGGGGGCTTTTTCAAAAAAAAGAACTTCATTTTCCACTTTCAACCTTAGAGTTTTATCTTTTACATTTTAACCCATTACTTGATTTTCCACTTTCAACATTAAAATTTTATCTTTCACATTTTAACCCATTTGAAATTTTTACTTTTAACTCAAACCTTTTCAACTTTTGTAATTTAACACAACACTTTATTATTTACAACTTTGGTCCCCCATACTTTTTATCTTTCGTAAGTTTTTCGTTTTACGTTTCGTTCTAAATTTTGCGAGTTAACTTGTCGTAGCGTGCATGTGAGGTTCAACGTTTTTGCTCTATTTTTCCATATTTGACAGACCCGTCGCAACGCGTCCATTTTTTCCCTTTTGAAAAAATTCGCCGCAACGGGCGGGTCCTAGATCGACTAAGTTATTATTTTCTACGTTTTACGTTTCTGGTTAATTTCTTCGCATTAACACACTGTAACGGGAGTGCGTGGTTCAACGATTTTAGTCTCCTTTTCGTTCAGTGTAATTTTTACCATTTTATCTATTTTATTTTTACGATGTTGAGAGTCGATGTCGTTGTGGCATTGGTGCTACTTGGCACGGTTTTACGAACGTTTTTAACCTATTAAATCTTTACTAATATTTTGTTTCGGTTTACCCCTATACTTCCTTTACTTAAAAACTATTTTTTGCGTGCATATTTTATGTACGGGTATGTATAAATATGATTTCTTCTACATTCCGACGTAAACTTTTTTTATAGACGAGTAACTTTTTTTATAGACGAGTCAGGTCAAATATAATACGTTTTCGTTTAAAGAAACCATTTTACGTGCATATTTTTATGTACGTTTTCGTATAAATCCAAGTTATTGTTCGATATGAATTCCATTTACTTTACGTTTGATCAAATGACCATGCTTATACAGGTTACATTGAGTTCAACTGGATACGTCGAAATGTGTATTTTCATATGGTTAATGCATCATATAACGTTTGGACTAATACATTCAATGTTTACGATGTACCCGCGCCGCAACGCGGGCGGGTCTTAACCCTAGTTGATTAAAAATAATAAAACCCAAAAATCTATTTAAAAGCACTCATCTGTTAAAAAACCCCACCATTCCAAACCCTAATAAGCCACCTCCATCACCAAAACCCTCACAACTCCACCAATGGCCACCGTAACCACCCATCTGAACATTGCCGGACCACCAATCTTCATTGACAATAACAAATAAAAACTAGCACCATATTTTGCTATTGAATGCAGATGTTCACAACATTTGGTTATGCAGAGTACACATGTTCCACCATCTTTTGCTGCAATCACCACTTGCCACCGCCACCTGTAGCAGCTACCACCGCCTGCCGTCGAATGTCACCACCACCACCACAAAACTTAGCGAAGCAAAGGGATACTGCCACCACTATCACCGCCACACCTGCAAACTAAACCACATCCTAAAATCGAACCACCTACAAATCAAACCACCACTGGCATTCGCGTGGTGACGATGGGGGTTTAGTATTCGAAGAAAAAGGGGCGGCGACTAGGGTTTATGTTTTGAGCTCAGATCTGATAGGCTGATTTTGCCCAATTTTTTGTGGTGGGTGGTGTCTACAAGTGGTGGTTAGTGGGGTAGTGGGTGGTGTTAGCTGGTGGTGGTTAATAGGGTGGTGTCAGCAGGTGGTGAATAGCGGTGGTCGGTAGGTGATGGTGGTGGTGATGCCGGATGATGGTGGTGTCTGGTTATGGAGCATGTGGAGAGAGAAGAGAGTGTATAGGGTCAAAATTGGTCGGTAGGTGATGGTGGTGGTGATGCTGGGTTGCTTAACGTGGGGTGTCTGACGGCTGAGCAGGAGAACTAGGGTTTGGGATTTGGGGGAAGATGAAGAAGGTTCTGGTAGTGATGTTGAAGAACCTTGAACATCAGAATGAAGAAGCTTAGTGCCATTTATATATATATATTAATTATTGATATGTTATAATAAACCTGAGATGGACAAAAATGCCCCTGCATAAAAAGACAAAACAACCAGCTTTCAAGAGTCAAAATATGAGGTTTTTGAAGTTTGGACTAAAATGGCAATAAAAGTGAAACCACATGGACTCGAATTTAAAAAGTTTTAGATTTGAACTAAAATGGCAAAAGTGCTCAAATCACAGGAATCAGAATGACAGTTTACTCTTTTAAAAAAGATCATATTAGTTTGTTAAATAAGTGGTATTTATTACGTTTAAAACTAAATCTATGACCCACCGATGTATTCATCGGTATAATTTTGAGTTTATTTACGTTTTACACCGGGTTTTAGTATAAGTTCACGTTTATCATTGCATGTGTTTTACGTCATGTGTTGGTATGAATTTGCGTTTCTCAGTTTTGTTTGTTATTTGCTTTGCTTACTATTTATCATGGTTTTACAACCCCGCAACGCGGGGGTAAAAAACTAGTTTGAATTAAAATAAAAATATTTGGTTTAATACATAGTTTCAAGAAATGAATTCACTACACCACATCCAACAAGTGGACCTATGTCACACCCCCAACCAATCAAATAGCTAGGATAGATTCCCACATGAGCTAAACCCACACAACTCTTAAACCCCCGGTCTGAACCGGACATCAACCATATTTTTCAAACCACAAACTATATGTGGCTCATGATGCTTCTTCATCTTCAAACCAAAGGTTCTCATATTTACACCAAACCCACAATAAACCCATTCTCATTAACCAATTCTCATCACCAATCTTGCTTCACATTCATTATTATGGCAGCATCATCGGTTACCGCAACCGGGTTTGCATCTTCCTTTCATGGAAGTTGGGGGACATCCATAGTTGGTGAAGAGTATGGAACCTTGGTGGCTAAGACCACACCCAACATGGTTCGAGTCGGGAGGCCGTTGAGGTCCGGACCGATGATGGGAAATGTTAATGAAGGGAAAGGGATCTTCGCGCCTTTGGTGGTTGTCACGCGTAATATCGTTGGGAAGAAGCGGTTTAATCAGATTAGAGGGAAAGCGATTGCGTTGCACTCGCAGGTATCATACACGTCTTTAACACTAGTGTTTTTGTAACATATCAATTGAAATGATTGAAATTTGTGGGTTTTCCTTTGGTTCATAGGCGGAACCGGAGGGTCAAGAGGGTCCACTGACCCTCAAAACACCGCAATTTGCATAGTAATGAGTATCGTTTAAGGAAAATCGTTAGTTAAATACTCTAAATTGTTGTCTGCTGAGAAGAAAACATGATTTTTTTTATCAAGAAAAACTCATTTAAAAAAATAGTTTTACACATGTAATAAAAAATCAATGCCTACCTTTTTTAGGAAAAAAATAAGGTTTTCAAGGTTAGTTAGACACTCTGAATTGTCGACTGTAAGAAGAAAACATGAATTTTTACGAAGAAAATCATTAAAAATATACATGAATTTTACACATGTAATAAAAAAAATAATCAATGCCTACCCATTTTAGGAGGAAAATGTGAACTTTTTACTTTCTTACTACATGTAAAAAAATAGTTTTTTTTTAAGTAACGTTAGTTAACCTATGAATTGCCATCCATTGAGAAGAAAACATGATTTTTTTTAAATATAAACATAACTTTTTATATATATTGAGAAAAAAATTAGTGCCTACTTTGAAAGGGAAATCTGAGTTTTCTTACTATATGGTAAAAATCTATGGACTGAAAGGTTTCTAATTCCGTCACTGTTTATATACATGTATCATGTATGTGTAAGCGGGTGATTCGAATTGCGTTTTGAAACTGTCATGTGACATAAAATGAAATGAAATGATTATTTAAAGATCAATGACCCCTAAAAACCACACTATCATAATGAGTGTCACTATATCCATCCACTAGGATCTAATATTGCTACTTGAAAAGGCCATCAAACTTTTAAGAAAACAATGCGAAACACATCCTAAGAATCTTGATTGGAACCTTATGAATGATTTGAACTTGTTTCTAGGTAATCACAGAGTTCTGCAAATCGATAGGGGCGGATGCAAAACAAAGGCAAGGGTTGATTCGATTGGCAAAGAAGAATGGCGAAAAACTCGGATTCCTAGCTTAACTAGTAGTGCAATTTGCAGACAAAAGATTGTAAGTTTGATGAGAAAGTTGAATTTTACCTCCATAGTGTGTATGTATGAAGATTGGTGACCATCAACCATATAAATCAAATTCACTTCATATCTTTTAACTTTTACAACATTTTGAATGCCACACTAGAAACTTAATATCTACCAAGTAGTATCGCTCAAGCGCGAATGTTGAATGTGCCTATCTATTATTTAAATCGAGCGTTAGAAGTACCGAATTTAATGGAACAATGACATGTACTAAAAGAATGTCTTCAATATCAAGCATTTTTGGGAATGTGTGACAAAACGGTCAGGTTGTGTAACGTGTTGAAATGGGTTCAGGGTAAAACAAAAAGGTGAGGGTCAAAACAGGTTGGGTCAAAGCGGGTTCCCCCACTATGTGGTAGAATTGGGGCGGGCCACTATGTGGGCGGTAAACTTAGTGTACACTTGTACACATTTTAAGCCATTTGCAATTATAATTTGTGTTCCCGGTATGAACAGTGAAAAAACTACATACAACCCATTTCGACCTAAAACATTATAATGGAAACTCAAATGATCTTAAAACCAAAACGCTGTCCTGTATAACTAATTGATCGCTATTCTTATAAACTCCGAAATATTTAAAAGCTGCATTATGATGGAGTCTTTAAAAGAAACAGACAAAAATTCATTAATAGTCAAGCCCAAAATACATAAAAAGTATATGATGGATGGATGTATGCAGCTCAAAATAAATGTTGGAACTCCACTACTTATGCCTAAAAGTCTGGTCAAGCTAAAAAATTACTACATGCCCAAAACTTAACACCGGTCTAGCCCAAAAAGGAATCTAAGTATCTAACCAACCAACCAAAACAAACCGGAACCGACCGACCCCTTGATGGGTCGGTCAGCAGTCTATGTTTCTCCCTCTTTACGGTGGCCTGGTCCACTGGTTCACAAACTACAACCCGTGATAAGTCCTACTTGGCTATGGAATTATAAGCTATTGTTATCAGGGTGTAATGGTGTATTATGTTGTCTTGGGAAACATTTTACATTTGTATATATGCAACTCAAAAGAAGTTTTTGCTAGTGGAAAAAAAGGAGCATATGAACATGTATTGATTAATATTGACCAATGCTCCTAGGTAAACAACTTAGAAACGGAACTTTTTAGTTTATCGTTATTAGCTAAATTTAAAAAGAAAAGTCAAAATGAAATTTGCTTTTGGACTCGACAAATTGTCATGCTAAATTAGTTTTTTTTTTTAAATCATATATGAAATTTATTAGGTTATGCGTTATACTTTTTTCCTGACTCCCAAATACCACCTCTATATCAATCACATAACCATTTATTCATATCCCTTAACCTATGTCATAGTCTATCCTGATCGCCCATCCTCTTTTCTATGTCTTTTAAAATTAAATAGAGAGATAGACAGATCCTCAGAATATTGGCTTAGGGAGATTAGGGGCATCGTCTCAGGAGCCCCTGAAATTCACGGGGTCGGGGGAGGCAGTGTAGTGTTCCCAGCTCCCCCACCTCTCCACCTCAGCTCTCCACACAACCTTATATACTTACATCAGGGGACATATGGAAATCATGCAATGTTTTGTAAATTTTGTCAACACTTGGTTACGATCATTGAGAAGACCATTGTACACGTACTATTTGTAGTGAACATTATTAGACATATTATAAACATAATTCTTATAATTAATTAGGATATGTAATATTTATGTAATTATGTATATGGATGTAACGATGTAACTCGAAGATTGAACCGGTATGTCCTTTGGTTGACCTTTACTCAAATGGCGGTTATTCCCGCCAATAATTCAACCAAAACCCATAACCGCTTCATGTCTGTATGTATATATATTGGTTGCCGGAACTGTTCTTGGCACCAAGACAATTTCAACCGCCAAATTGTCCATTGTTCAATATCTACAAACAACATACAAATCCCAGTTGACCATCATGAAACCAAAAAATGATGATAATGCTTCCGTTAGTTATGATTCTAATATCTATCAAACATGACAGCCTGACAGGTTTTACTTTTACATACTATTATAACCTTATAAAGAAGCAACTAACTTATGCATATCAAGGTTGTACAATTGGCTTTGGGAGATTTTCAAAAAAAAATTGGAATTTTCCTTTTTAACCCTAAAGTTTTAATCTTTGACAATTTAAGTTTAAAGTTTTAATCTTTGTTTCATTTTTAACCTTAAAGTTTTAATTTTTGACAATTTAAGTTTATAGTTTTAATCTTTGTTAATTTAACCCCTTTGATTAATTTTATTTTTCACTTCTAATTCAAAAGTTTTCATCTTATACAATTTAACCCCTTTGATTAATTTGATTTTTCACTTCTAATTCAAAAGTTCCCATCTTTTGCGATTTAACCACTTTGATTTTTTTTACTTATGTGTTGTAATCTTGCCTTTGAGAGTTTTCCAAAGAAAAAATGGTTATGCATATGGTTGTTGTAACCTTGGCTTTGAGGGTTTTAAAAAAAATGATTTTTAACTTTTCACTCAAATGTATTTCATATGGTTATGCATATGGTTGTTGTAACCTTGGCTTTGAGGGTTTTAAAAAAAAATGATTTTTTAACTTTCACTCAAAGGAATTTCATAAATTACCTTTAACGCAAAACTATTTGTTTTTTACTTTTAACATAAAACTTTTTATCTTTTGCAATTTATCCTCACAACTTTTTTTACTTTCAACTTTGGTCCTTTATAATTTTTATTTTCCGCAATTTTTTTCGCTTTATGCTTCGTTCTAAATTTTGTGACTAAACACATCGAAACGTGCGTCTTTGGTTTAACGTTTTTACGTTTCGTTCTAAATTTTGCAAGTTAACACGACGCAACGTACATGTGTGGGTGAACGTTTTTATATCGTCTATTTTTTCCCGTTTGAAAGGTTCAACATAACGTGCGCGTCCTATATCGACTTAGTTATAACTAAAGAATCCCCGCCGCATTGCGGCGGGTCGTAATTCTAGTTTATTTTAAACTAAGACACACAAAGACACATCCAACATGCCAACACACATGGATGGGTTTTGTATATTTTTTGGGCTTTAACAGGCCGATTAGTTTCCACTACTGGGCTTAGGCCTGTAAATATTATACACCCCGTATTATAAATGAAATGGACACATGGAGGGAACAGAAGGTACACGTGGAAGAGTAAGCATGTTCTGTAGCGCCACCTCAAAGCGGTGAAGTAGTTAAAAGAATCATGAACAATGCAATGCACTGCAACCAACAACAGGAAGAAGAAGAAGAAGAAATGGCCGGAAAAGTGATGGCAATGGCGGACGGAAATGCGTTGACTCCGGAGGCGGATTGTCAGCCTTTGACCCACGAGCGCAAAGTCCGAACGGACCTAGAAACTCACCTTCCTAAACCTTGTATGTTATTCTTCTTTTGGGGATTGTCTTTCTTTCTTTCTAGATATTGTCAACAGATTGTTAGACGGTTATTTTGTGCATGCCTTCTTGCTTTGTCTTGGTATTCTGTTTCATGCATGTTATTGTTGTTGTTGATGATGATGTTAAGTGGGTTCGTAACTTCGTTTGTAATCAGGGGCGGCCTCTCCTGGGTTCCCAGGAACCCATTCGGTTAAGAAAAAAATTAGTGAGAACCTTGTATAATTTGGAAAAAAATAACAAGAATTAGTGAGAATCTAACAAAAGGAACCAAGTGAAAAAAGTTCTTAGATCCGCCACTGTTTGTAATGCGTATGCAATTACATGTAATTTAATCAAGTATTTGATGAATTTCTTATAAACAAATTGATTGATCAAAGTTTATGCTATTTTACCAAAGGATGATGATTGCTTCATTGTGAATGCATGTGAATATTTGTGGAAATAGTAGGCTTCGGTTTTAGGCTCAAACCAAACTAAACCAAAACCAAAGATTCGGTTTTTAGCTTTTTGAAAACCTTTTTATTTCGGTTCGCTTTTTGGATTTTAGCTTTCAAGATGGGTTTGGTATGTTTTTTTTTTTTTTGGTTTTGTTATCTGGGATTGAAATTTATGGGCCGAAATGTTTTTCATAGTTAATGGTTAATTGATTATCACGTGTTTAGGCCTATGGATAACCATTTGTTGTCCATGTTTTTTTTTTTCGGTTTTGTCATTTCGGCTTGAAATTTTTGGGCCGAAATGTTTTTCTTAGTTAATGGTTAATTGATTATCACATGTTTAGGCCTAATTTTTTTTTGGGATAACCATTTGCTGTCCATGTTTTTCTCTGTTTTGTCATTTGGGCTTGAAATTTGTGGGCCGGAATGCTTTTCTTAGTTAATGGTTAATTGATTATCGCGCGTTTAGGCCTAATTTTTTGGGATAACCATTTGTTAATTTCTTATAAATTAAAACTTTGGGCCAAAATGCTTTTCTAAGTTGATGGTTTATTGATTATAACACGTTTAGGCCTAAATTCTTTTGAGATAATCATTTTAATTTCTTATAAATCACTTAACATCATAATTACTTAACATTTAAATGTAATAAAAATAAAAGTTATAATTCATAAATTCAATAACGAACATTAAAAAATACAGTTCTTTCAATTTTTGGATTATTTTGTTTTGTTTTTTCTTGTCTTGTCTTGTTTAAAAAATTACAAAACCAAAACTGAACTGTCGTTTTTCTTATAGTTCGGTTTTTTCGGTTCGGTTTTATTGGTTTATTTACAATGGCGGATCTAGAAAATCTTTATTGAGGTAACGTTTCATATAAAAAGGGGTAACGAAATCGAAAAAACGTCAATTTATTCTAAAATTTATACTACCGCCGGAGCGTCAAGGGTAGCGGGAGCTACCCCTAGTAACATGCTAGGTCCGCCCCTGTTTATTTGGTTTTGGTTTTATCGGTTTATTTGTGTAGTTCAGTTCGGTTATGTCAATTATTGTTCCTTTATCATTAATTCGATTCTTGTTTGGTAAACTATGTGATGATTAATGATGATTTGGTGCAAATGATTTTCAGATTTGGCAAGAGGATTGGTAGCTCCAGATACCGAACATCCAAACGGGACGTTAGGACACAGGCACTACGACATGACTGTTCTCCAGCAGCATGTTTCGTTCTTCGATCATAATAACGACGGAATCATTTACCCCTGGGATACCTATTCCGGTGAGCTACCCGCCTTATAAACTAGTCAAAACATTCAAATTTAGCTTCAACTACACATTCATCACTTGTTGTCTTTGATTTTTTAAGATGCATTTAACAATGGTGAATTGACATATTGTGTAGGTATGCGTGAATTGGGGTTCAATATGCTGATATCCTTTTTGGCTGCTCTGTTTATCAATATGGGGATGAGCTATCCCACCCTCCCCGTACGTTGTTCATCTTTCATCGATTGTCATTACGTCTCATTATCGGTGAACTAATGAATTTAACCAGTTTTGGCTAAATTTTACAGGGGTGGATTCCGTCGCCTTTCTTCCCCATATATATCTACAACATACACCGCGCAAAGCATGGAAGCGACTCGGCGACTTACGATACTGAAGGAAGGTCCGCCCTAGTCTCCCTCATTTGTGTCGGTTTTATTGATGCAAAACACTAACCCGCGTACACTTAAAAATCTCGTCGGGTTATTGATTAACACGAAAAGATACCGTTTATCTAAATGTGCCAAAACGGGGCACTGGTTGACAGATAATAATGAAGTTGTAATCGTGTTATTCGGATCGTGGGTTTTACAAATGGGTTGGCGGATACTAATCAAGAACTAAATGTATCAACCGGAGTAGGGGTTAAAAAGGGTTTTAAAAAATGGGTTAAACGAGTCGTAAAATATTTAATCATGCAAATTTTTAGCGACTGTATGATTCGCGTCTCTTTTACTTTTTTTTGTCTAGCTAATCTACATGTTTTTGTAGATACATGCCGGTTCACTTTGAGAACATGTTTAGCAAGTATGCGAAAACGGTACCAGACAAGCTCACACTCGGGGAGATTTGGAACATGACCGAAGGGAATCGAGTAGCATTTGATCCCTTTGGATGGTTAGTTTGTTCAAACAAACCCTCCCTTATATTACAATCGAAGTAAATACTGGCTTAGATCGCTATTCTTTTGTACACATCGTGTTGAACGCTTTCTTGTTGGTGCAATGCAGGACTGCAGCGAAGATGGAGTGGGCGATCTTGTACGCACTTGCTAAGGACGAGGAAGGTATGTTGTCGAAGGAGGCAGTTAGGCGGTGTTTCGATGGCAGCTTGTTCGACTATTGTGCCAAGATGAACAGGACAGCACACGGAAAGAGCTACTGACTGAAAGGTGTTTTGAAAGTGTGTTGTGTAATTTATATGTGTGCTTTGAAGTTGGTTGTATAGTAGCTAAAATAAGAGACAACATTGTGGAAATAAGTTATTATATAAGAAGAAAATGATGTTAAACGTCTACAAATCTTGTTATTTTTTTTAACTAAACAGAGTTTAAAGCTGAAAACAATGTTGATAATTAAGTTATTTGATGAATTATTTTATTGGAATTGGATTAGACCATGTGTAGTGGTAATGCCCTTACTCTTGGCGTTTTGCGTTATGTGGCAGCTCAGTCAGTAATGTGGCATTATGGGGCGTTTTCTAAAATAAATGTAGTGGGGATGTGACATTATGTTAAAAGGAAGCATCAAAAATCTTATTTGACGAACAAAAGGAAGATGAAAGATGATTGGACAAATAAAAGGAAGCAAAGAATCAAAAATCTTATTTGACGAACAAAAGGAAGATGAAAGGAAGATGAAAGATGATTGGACAAATAAAAGGAAGCAAAGAATGGAATAAAGCACGCCAAAAACAAATGCCCAAAAAAGGCCATTACGCATCGTCTTAGAAGCAGGGGCGGATGTACCATATGAGAAGGGGTAGCCTCCGCTACCCCTTGGCGCTCCGGTGGTAGTGTATATTTTGGAAAATTTTGATATTTTTTCAACGTTTTTTCGATTTCGTTACCCCCTTCTTTTAAGACATTACCCCTATGAAAGTTTTCTAGATCCGTCACTGACGTAAATTTTATTGGAGTTAGATTATATGTTATGAGTTCTGATTTTTAAAGTTTATTATATATATTATATTATTATTATTATCTATATACTGATTTTTATGGACGTGTCACACTTCCAAACATGAAGTAAAATGATAGAGTGTCATGGAAGAATAAATTATAATTAGAAACCACCAGCATAAGTACAATTTTTCACTTGATTTCTTGTACATTTGAGTAGATAAGAAATAGCTTAAATGAACATATGAGATGGTAAATCTGAGTGTTTCTGGGTGTTGTAGGAAACGTACACTAAATAAGAAAACATATCTATAAGGGGAGAGTAGATAAAGTTACAATCTGATAAGCCCATATTAAACTATAACCTTATCAACTCTCTTATAGATATGTCATCCTATTCAACGGACGTTTCCAACAACATCCAAGAGCACTCCAATATACCATTTCACATCAAAAAGGCTACAAACCCGATCTATTCATACCAAAAAGACCAAACCACACTGCTAAAGTCGTCACCATCTCAACTGATTCAGAGCCTAAAAAAACAAGAAAACAAAGTTGTAAGCAAGATCGAAACAAACATAACAACTGACTTGTAAACTCAATGGCAAATTGGGTGAAATCTAAAAATATATTAAGAGTTAAATGCTATCTTAGTCCCTGTGGTCTTGACCATTTTGCCAGTGTAGTCCAAATGTTCCATTCTTCGCATGTGGGTCCGAAAAGGTTTTATCGATGCCATTTTAGCCCACTTCATTCATTTTTTCTGCTAACGAAAAGGGCAATTAGGCAATGGCGGACATACACCCAGCCCAAGGTGGGCGGGCGCACCTCCAGGAAAAAATTTTAGTGGTATTATCCGTCGAAAATCCCGTCCGCACCCCTTGAAAAATTGGTCCGCACCCCTTAGGTGAAAAATCTTAGCAATTTATATTAAATTTTTTTTACGTATACTCTGATTTTAAAAAAAATACTACTTTAATTATATAACTTATAAGTTATAACCAACCACTCACCCAGATAACCCTTATAACCTTAACCCACTTAACCTTTAGCCCAATAAGCGTTACCCAAGCCCAATCCACATTAGATTTAAATTTTAAACAATCCGTCAATTTGGATGGTTTGTCAAGTCTTGTAAAGTTAATGGTTTCAACAAATATTCACATAAATTTTGCATTGGTATATCGGTTATTGAAACTTGTTCTCGTATTAGCCGTCACAAACGCAACTGTTGAAATATGTTTTTCGGCAATGAAGAATGTGAAGACCGACTTGCGTAATCGGATTGGCGATTAGAATTTAAGCGATAGTTGTATATGTTATATAGAGAAAGACTTGCTTAAGAAAGTAGCTTTAGATGATGTTTTGGATAGATTTCAAAAAATGAAAACACGTAGGGTGACGTTTTAATTATGTTTGAAACAAGGTTTGACGTATTTTTGATGATTATATAAATTTAGTGTGATGTTATTTTGTTTTACATGACCCGACCCGAACTGACCCGATACGAACCGAATTTTTATTTATATATCTAAGAGCCTAAATTTTTAAAAATGTTATGCACCCCTATAAAAAAATTTCTGGGTCCGCCACTGCAATTACTCAATTAGGTCATTCTATATGTAATTCTGTGAACTAGAATGGCAGTTCGGCCATATAAAATTACCGAATTGTCTTTCTCGTTAACAGAAATAATGAATAAAGTTAACCCAATAGACTAAAATGGCAACGGTGAAACCTTTTTAAACCCACATGTAAAAAATGAAACCTTTGGACTAAACTTGCAAAATGACCCAAACCATACACACTAAAATGGCATTTAACTCGTATATTAAACAACTAAATAAAATGTAGAAACCAGATGTAGCAGTTGTTAGCAATATAAGAAGCACCAAAACTGTAACGAATGGTCACAAATTGATTTTCTAGACGTGTAACAGTATCAAACAACCAAAATGACAAGATACTTGACTAGTCTGGTTATGCTAAAAACTACATGTAAACTATAAATAATTAAAAAACAACAAAAAAACACATTCCAAATTAAAATAAATTAAATTTAAAAATATGATAAGCAATATATAAACAAATACAAACAAATAAATGTAAATGAGGGTGTTTTGTAGAGCCTAAATGGAACAAATGTGAGCATTATAAGCATAATCACACCTGTAACGATAGGTTCAGTTTATATTCCAAACAAGTAACGATATCAACTGCGTAAAACAAGTAAATATCTGACTAATGTTTGGTTATTCAAACTCACATATTAAGTATTAATTAAAATATTAAAACATGTAGAATCTAAATGGAACAAATGCGAGCACGATAATCAAAGTCGCATCTGTAACGATAGATCCAATTAATCTCCCAAACAAGTAACGGCATCAACTGTGGCGATTAAGCAAATGCCTGACTAATGTCTGGTTACACAAATTCAAATAAAAAAATGTTGCAAATCATACCAAAAGCTAAATATAATTTTAGAGCCAAAAATTAGGGTTTATGTGAAGGCTAAAAGAAGCAGATTCACAAAAGTATCGTACCGATGGTTCATGAAAACGATGAAACGAATGCAGTGGATCTTCACCGCCGATTGTTGTAGCTCCGATCAATGCTTCCGGCATCGTGTTGAATGGCCGGTTGATGCCGTACAGGCGACCGATTTTACTGATGCAAATTAGTGTTTAGACTGCTGGTGAATATATAGCCTTGTTGTGTTCTAGGGTTTGTGATTCGGAGTTAGACGTTTTTATTAAAGTGGGCTTGGTGAATGTTTGGGCTAATGGAATGGGTTTAGTTTTGGGCTCCTTGCTAGCTGGGTAAGGCGGTGCTTGATGTAGCATAGAGAGGCGTACAAAAACCGTTTTTTTTTTATATGGACCAAACCAGTTCGGTTATAAACCTATTTTAGGGTTTAAAACCCCAACCCACTCAAACCGATTTGAATCCGGTTCAAACCGATTTGGATCAATAAAACCATTTTTTTATCGGGGCCAAATCGAGTTGTGTTGGAACTAGTTCTTAACACAAAGGTCTCAAACCTGCCAAACCATTTTTTTAGGATCGGGCCCAAGCCTTTTTTTTTGTACACACCTGTAGTAGTATAATCTTTGTTTGGAGCGGTATATTAGATCAGTGACCAATAACTAAGAAAATATATGTAGATAACTCCTAGGTTTTGCATGGGTTCGTCTTGGATTTTGCATGGGTTCGTCTTGTGGGTGAAGTTATGGGTAACTCCTATGGTCGTCAAACCATGGGTCATAGTCTGGGGGATGGGTGCTGGTACTCTAGGGATTTCAGCTAGGTCAAAAGCAGGTGCTGGAATTTGGTCTACTGGGTTTGGTTCAATTTCCATGGGTTGTGTGGGAAATAGTGGTAACGGCCAAGGTTTAAAAAGGCTAAAACGGGTATCGAGGCGTTTTCCCTTAGCCTCACGAGGCGTAAGCCTCGAGGCAGGTCGAGGCGTAAGCCTCGAAACATTATTAAAAAAAATAAAAAAATATAGATATATCTCATAAAAATAACAAATTAACATAAAACAAACATCATAAATAGAAAATAGTTCAACAAACAAGGTTTAACATAAAACAAACACCATAAAATTGTCACACCCCTTTCTAAGGCGGAAGCACGAGGTGTGATCCTGAAAGGTTCTCATTGCATACGAATGGTAAACATACTACATGATCGTAAAATAACTCCAAATGCCATTAACATAACATAAGTTAAGTGTTTACATCACAAGATAACATATTGTTTGAAAAGTTTACAACTTTATTTAAAAGATAGACATCAAGGTTTTTGTTCTTATATCACCACACGGGATGGAGTATAATAACCAAATCCCACAAAATAGGCAAAGGAGTCTTGACACGACATGACTAAAACATAAGCGACATCCAGGAGCAAGAGTGAGACCACGCGTACATCCACTTTAGTTACCTGAAATACATGTAAGTTTTGGAAAATCGTCAACATAATGTTGGTGTGAATTCATGCAGTTGTTGTAATAAATGTTGAATACTTGTATGAAAACATGGTATGTGATTTGTAAAAACGTATCTGAAACTGTGTCCTGTAAATGTAAGGAATACGAGATCGCTAGTGGTTTGCAAGGCCACTAACATGTGTCACGACATAGGAAGCATCCAAACCATAGGCATTTTACTTGTCGGTTAACGACTAGAGACACAAAAGCACTCCAGGTAGCACGTGGCCCAGAGTGTGGCTGCCTGAAACCCATTAGATCTAACATTTTGTTCCACGGTCTAGGTATATTGTTGATTAATGGTGCTCATGGCACCCTATTCGTCACATGATCTATGTGTCATTCCTTAGTTTTGTATACTACATACCATACTACATGTATTTTCCCCAAGTTTAGAAAAACAAGGAAAAGCTTAAAAGTGGGGACATGAACTCACAACTTTGCGTATCCTGCGCCGTAAACTTCTCCGGTTGGTTTCGTAGCGTCGTGACCTATACGTGTTCTATTAATGTTAGTCACTAGACTTGTATCTCACAAGTACAAGTCACCATCTTTTGTTTATGTATATGTTCTTTGTATGTTCATTCTTAGTGAGGGTCGTGCCCTTATTTGTCGGGTCTTGCCCGTTGAGTATATATTGCTTATTTGTAAATATATATTTCTCTTCTCAAATATATATTCATTTATAAAGTCTTTTGTCGAGGTAATAAGTTGTTAAAAATAATTTATATTTTTAACCTTTCAAGCATGTTACTTATATTATTTTCCCAAAATAATTATAAGTATTTCGTGAAATAATATTTTCAATATTATTTTTGTACAAGTATTCTTAGGAAAGTATACTTGTATTTTATGTAAATACTTGTATATTTTTTCATTTTTTACAAAAAAAATCAATACTTTGATTTTTATTACTTTTCGGAATTATATTTCTTCAAAATAATATAATTTTAATACTTGTATGAAATATATATATTTTGTCATGCTATAAAATATATATATGGTTATTCTTGATATACACCCGATTTTTGTATAAATTCCAATACTTGGTATAGGTTATATATTTGTCCAAAAATATATTTTTAAGCCCAAAGTGTCCAAATTCAATAATATGTTAAGAAATATATTTTCTTGTATTTGTCCATGTATTTCCATGTGAGGAATTTTTGTATACTTGTATACTTACGTATTCTCTTGGATTTGTATGTGTATTTTTGTATTCATACTCCTTGGGAGTATTTATTGTATTTTCAAGTCCTAATACACTACTACATATAATACACATAATATACACTTAGCACAAAATGTGGTGATCACTAAACATATATATTTTCCTTAAAAATATACATACTTAATATTAATTTTAACTTGAAGAAATCACCATTTCTTGACTTGTAATTTTACACAAAAATTAGGGAAACCTTGGTAAATATTTTTGGGTAAATTTTTAGGGAATAAGTTTCACCAAAACTTATATTTTTCTAAGTGTCAAAATTTTAAAAAATTTTTGACATAGTTTCTCCTAAAAAATGGAGGTTTCCCATGTTTTCAAAACATGTTTTTATTTTCTTTTCAACATCAAAACAATTTTCAACAATAATCATCAACATCATACACTAATTTTTCCATATGAAACATCATGGTGAACTTGTTTCTTGTTAAAAATGTGTAGTCTTTTAGATCTACACTTAACATATTATGATCTTTCCAAAAATAAGTGTTCTTGAGTATTTTATGTCACACCCCGACCGCGCTAAAACAACAAACCGCGGCGGAAACGTCGGGGAGTGTCGTAACATAATCATTGTTTCACAACACATGGTTTAAAGTTTCGTTTTATTGAATTAAGTTTATTACATTGTATTGAAATTAGAAACAAAACATGAACAAATTGACTTTCATTATTATTAAGTCACTAAGACCTCGTCCATTCCTATGTGAGCATGCACCAGTATCATCATCAAACATTGTCAACTATGGTACCTGAAACATATGTGAAAATACATCAGCATAAAAATGCCGGCGAGTACATAGGTTTTATGTGAGTGTCAAATTCATGGCTCGTTTACATGTTGAAATAATTTGAACAACTTTGTTAATTGATATTAGAAAACCAGGTTTGTAAAATGTTTGTATTGTAAATTGAAATAACCAAGTCAAAACAGATTAGTTATAGTTTATAAAACCTCGATGCCATGAATCTTAACTCAAAAACATTTGTTTATGTAACCCAGATTGTAAATCATTTTTGTAAAAACTCGAATGGTTTATATTGTTAGAAAAACCTTGTAATGTTACTTCGTTTTGAAAACACTTGCCCAAGTGATCTAGATAACGCAACGAAATATAATGTGTTAAAAGCACTTATAATTCACATAGATCAAACAGTTCCAAATGGTTCAGATATTTTAATATAAACCATAGTATTTGTTTAGAAAACTCGAAATCATTTAGCACATATGAATCACCCCAAAACAGTTTAAAACAGTAAAAGAGGGGAACTATGTACTCACTTGAGAATGCTTAGAAACCTTGAAATAACAACCAAGCAAAGCTAAAAGGATCACGGAAATCAATCGGCACCTAATATAGATAACTACATTAATAAACCGGACCTAAATCGGAAGATCGGATAGGATGAGGTTTTGTAAACCAAATGAGTGTTGGAACTCATATAATATGGTTTAACAAAGCCTACATTCTAAAACGAAACCTATCCTAAGTGCTTACGACCCGTTATGACCCATTAAGGTAGCTTACGCTACTTTAACGAGTCGTTCGCGTAAAACGCGTTTGGACCGCCTAACTAGTCCTATGACAAGTATTATATGCCTTAACATGTCTAATAATGTTTCCTAACCAGTTTAGATACCAAAATTTAGGTTACATATGCTTAAAATGAAATTATGCGTAAAAAGGGCATTTTGGTCATTTTCCTAAGGCATATAAATTACCTATCATACAACTAACTAAACGAAGTGACCATAAGGTATAACCTCAGAAGGTTATTCCCTATACAACTATGGTCACTAAACATGCTTGATCGGATCCTAATGATCGACCAAACGAGTCGAGTTCGAAAGTCTAAGCGGTGGTTTAGACCGCTTGACTTTACAACTCTATATAAGCACTAGACTAAAAGTGACGAGTTAAACATGTTAAAACATGTTTAACGAAGTTTGAAAACAAGTTTGATATCAAAACAAATGGTTTTGATACCCAATAATAGTTTGGTTGCAAATACGCATAAACGCGTATTTTGACCGAAACTATGACTCGTCACTATGCCTAAACAACGTGGTAATCAGTAGGTATAGTCACAAAGGACTATGACCATCGTGATTACGCTCACGTTGCGAAGTTCAAACGAACTTCGTGTTAACCATTGACTGGTCAAAGCAAAAAGTCAAACACTGTTTGACTTTCATGCTTAAAATATATGAACAAGCATGAAGGAAACTTACAAAAGGTCCAAGCAATGAAGGTTTGAACTAAAAAATTCTCAGGTATGAAGCTTCACAAGGAGAGCTTCAACTTAGAGAATGAAATTGAGATCAAATGTGTGCATGAAGGTGATGAAGATGGTGGGTATATATAGATTTCTCAAAACCGTTAGGATCGTTCCTCGATAATTGAGCTAATCTGGACCCTCCATGTGTTACCCATTGTTTTACAAAGCTATGGGTGTCCAAAACCATCACACGGTATTGCAAAAGTTACAAAAGAGACCCCCAAGTTCAATCCCATTGCTGAAAATCAATTTTTCTGCCCAGATATGGTGGTGGCGTGCTGTCATACCCCAACCGATGGCGGAATCATCGGGGCGCGGCACTAGGCGAATCAGATTGCTTAGGAGAATCCATAACAACTATTTTGTGACGATAATTAATGCGTTCATTATCCCCATACTAATAAACAATCATAATCACATTCGTCGTCACATATTACATGTTCTCTCGAACAATACAAATCCGACAACCTAGGTTTTAGTTGAGTTTCTAGACTTCCTAGCTTGATTTGATGTAGACTGCGACTAAACCTACAACATACGATAAAATAATGTCAATACAAAAGTATTGGCGAGTATACAGGTTTGATATGTAATAGTGTAATAGATAAAAGCTGCGAATTTCCACATACATAAACGTAATACACGACATATATACTCACAAAACTGATACTACCAGCTAAGTCCTCGAGCTTCGATCGCGATTGCTAAACTAGGCCCCGTCGGGCGCAATAGTACTATACTAGTCATGGTGGGACGTCGCGAGTATAAGTCCTAGCACATATGTAACTAGCATCACGTATAACTATGAACATAAGTCATTCGCAAGTGATAAGTAGTTTAAGCATTTGATGTGATTCGATTTGATAGCAACGTATGTTACACCCAAAAGTGCAAAAGCAAAAAGGGGTTCAAGTATACTCACTGTGCGTATTCGGCAAGTAACACCACTTGGTTGGATTGGCGGGAAAGTGTTTGAGATTACCCTGGTTACAGATCGATTGTGTGACCGTTGGATAGCGCGTCAAATGGTAGCAAGAGAACCAAGAAGTGGGCGATAATCCGGTCGGATGCCGGCCCGTTCGGATGGGTTGCTGGCCGATCGGATGGGATGCTGCCCGATAGGATGGGCTGCTGCCCGATCGGCTGGTAGCCTGTCCGATCGGCTAGCAGCTTGTCCGATCGGCTGACAGCCTGTCCGATCAGCTGACAGTCTGCCCGATCGGACGGCGACCCCTCCAACTGATATTCGAATAATTTTGAAGGTTCTTCGGCGGTTTTGATCGAGACGGTGTGCCTTCATGCTAAACAACTGAAATTCCATCAAGTCCGACTTGTTCTAAAGGCCGGGAACCACCCCGTTCCATCAGATCTGACCGTTCTTGACGGTTTTCCCTTGTTTAATCCAAAATCGCACGTTCTTTGATTAGTTCACATAGATTTAGGTGAGATTGTTACAGAAACATGTGGAAATCACTTAGATCTGGCTATTCATGGTTAAATGAAGTCACATTTTGAAGTTCATAAGAACTCTTGATGACGTCATCTTAGAACACCTCAAATCAGTAGATTTCATGGTTAAAAGTCGAGATTTAAAAGACAGAAATGTGTAGAATTGCTTGTAGATCATAAAAGTACAAGAAATTGGAGTGAAAACTTACAAGAACCGCAAGAATTTGAGAGAAAAGGACTTCAAGGCTTGCTGGTCGAGTGAGAGCTCCACATCAGAGAAAATGATGGGAGGTGTGGGGGTATTTATAGGCAAGAAAGGAGAGTGTGGGCCGTTCGTTCGGCTGGCCCATCCGTTCGACTGGCCCGTCCGATCGGCTGGCCTGTCCGTTCGGCTGGCCCATCCGTCTGGATGGCCCATCCGTTCGGATGTCCTTCGGCGAGCTGCGTCTTGGCATTCCGTTTTGTTCGTTAAACATCGCGATAGTTTGATTACACCTTTTTATCCATATTTTCATATATTTATTATAATTAATCACAAAAAGGTCATATATACATATCCATATTTCAAATATTATGTGCGATAGTCGAGCTGCGCGTGGTCGCGGGTGCGCTTTCGATAGTGATGTGTTGTGCCACAATGACTGACGGGGTACTACTTGCTCGTATTGCCATCATCGTCACGATGGCTGGAGCTATAGTACTCACCCGAGAGTCTTTGTTAGCGTTAATTGTTTACGTTGCGACACATCACGGCCATCGAGGAGGGTAGAATATGTCCTCACTCAAAGTCATCGTGAGTGTTAGTATTTGCGATGTAGCGTTAAAATATGCGAAAATATGCGATTATATTGCGAAATAGCGATGTATGCGATATAGTTACATTATGATCCGAATCTCTGGTGCTAGGCGTAACGAGTGTAGCGAGTAGTAACAATGCACGAAAGTGCGGGTTGTTACAGTCTCCCCTACTTTAGGAAATTTCGTCCCGAAATTAATCCAACAGGTAGACTTTTAAGAGTTGATCCCATATGAGTAGCGATACAGCGAGTTAATCGGGTGAGAGTTGACAAGCGAGAGCATTTCGAGTAAGAGAGATTGACCGCGATAGCGAGAACGCGACGTAATGACAAACGTAGTATCCCACGAACTGGCGTTCCCAAAGCGTATCGAGGAATTTGTTGAGTTGATGCAAATGAAGTTTAAGGAAGAATCTTGAAAAATTTTCCTATAACGTAGGGTCAAGCTGAATATGTTAACCAACATTGCAGGAGGGTTTAAGTTTAAACGTTTAAAAGAACTTGGAAGGAAAACACAGTTTAAGATGACTTCCTTATGACATGGTTTCAAGCTGAACGCGATGTTGAACCAACGTCTCAAGAAGGTCTTGTTTTGATATTGCAAAAGGTTTTAGGGAAAAGTTGGACTCATGGAAGCTTCCATTGGGCATGGAGTTAAGTTGAGTCGATGTTACCTCCACGCTGTGAGGAAATTTCACTTATCCAATGGCTTTAATAAAAAATTTTACAAAATAAGTTTTACAAAAGGTAGTTGACACCGAGCCCCACCTGGCACTTTCCCACGAAAGTTCATTAATATGGTTAAAACACTTATATATAGGAAGTACCAGCGACGTATCCACCATGTTTTGCTCATATTACTTCCGTTTCGTGAGGCGGTGTCAGGTGTGCCGATATGACACAGATAGAATGGCGTTCCCTTGGTCCAAGCGATAGGAGGTTGGACCAAGTCGAAGATAGAATCGAATAGATTGGGTGGCGAGATTGATTGCGAACATAGCAATGACGGTGCATGCGAGTAGCTTGATGACACGAAACATCGAAGTAGCGTGTCTGATAGGCGACGAGCGATAAGTGGTAAGCGAATAGTACGATTTCGATTATATTCCACGTTAAAACCCACAAGGCATGTTTCCACGAGAGTTTGCTAATATGGCGAATCACCATGTTCGACCAAGTTAGTTTTGTCCCGTGAAGCGATGTCATGCATACTAATACCACACAGACTGCGATAAATACTAAGTGATGAGCGACGAGCGATAAGCGGTACGCGATAAGCGAATATGCGATAAGCGAGTAAGCGGTTAGCCGATTAAGCGAATAACATAAACACAACACAAGCGATGACGGCGGCGATAAACGAATTGCGATAAGCGGTACGCGAAAGCGACAACCGACGAGCGATAAGCGACGGTTGTTGCGTTGCAAGTGATGGGGATATGCGCGATTTATGCGATTCGATTCAATTGATTAACACCACAGAGTTTAACTAACATTAGACCCCACATGGCCCTTTTCCACGAAAGCCTGCTGATATGACTAAAACACCTTGCTTTAACCATATGAGCTTCATCTCGTGAAGCGAGGTCATGTGTGCTAACTTAACACAAATATCACAGATAACGGTAGGCGATAGCGATGGTGATAGCGATAGAGTGACACACAGCAAGCGATATGGCGATTTGCACGATAAGCGGTAGCGATTCACATAATAAGCGGTAGCGATTGTGAGATAGATTTAAGCGATAATGCGATTGCGAGCGTGTTGACTTACGAAAAAGCCTTGCGGTGACACGCTTTGAGCTGCGATACAGACTTACGACCAGTCTTGCATTGATGCAATTGCCCTATGGGGTAGACTCTCCAGAGTCCATCGATGAGGCGATTGCACTGCGTTTGCAGACTTACGAGAAGTCTTGCGATGATGCGATTTCGTTGTTAAGCCTTGCGATTGAGTGCAGTGTGCTGAAAATAATCACAATAGTATAATAGGTCTAGTAACGTTCAACTCCACATGGCACTTTCTTCACGAAACTTTGGTAGTATGATAAATCACACCTTGCTTGACCCCTACTACTTACATCCCGTGTTTTGGTGTCACATGTTGTCGAGACGCTTATGGCACCTTAGAATTCACTACGATCTCCGTGCACTGACCAAAATAATCCCGTGTGCACCCATGATTAGTCGTTCCTTGCACGTTTATCGCACCTTATTCTAAGAGTGCAGTGAGGGTAAAACACATTATCTCGTGATATAGTATATAGCATGTGTGTGAATCTAGTCTAAGTGCGAAACACGAGAGAGAATGCGAATCAATGTTGTGCATAGCGACAACATCAATTAGTAGGGACAGTTTCACACATGAAATTACGTCGAAAATTTGTTTCATTACAACACTATCCTACGTCTGTCTGATGTCGAAATCTTTTGCTGGAGCTGCGGTTGTTGTACTCAAATTCTTGATCTGGCGCGGCAGTTGCGGGTGAAGTGACCGTAGCGGTTGCAGTTATTGCAATAGCGACAGTCAGCTCCGACCTGGTGATGGTAGGTACATAAGTAACACTGGGGATGAGCTCCAGTGTAAGCTCGTTTTGGAAACACCGGAACTGCTTGAAGAGGCTTCGGTTGTAGCAGTTCGGTTGTTGATGAGTTTGGGCTTGAAATCTTTCGTTTGCGGCTGGGTTTGTCGGTGTCTTACGAAGAGGTGTCGTCGTTGGATGATTCGTCTGAGGACTCGCTTGCAGAATCTTCGGCCGAGTCATCGGAAGAACCGTCAGCAGCTTCGTCAGAAGAATCGTCGGCAGATTCGGCAGAAGAATCATCGGCAGACTCGTCAGAAGAATCGTCGACAGGATCGTCTGAAAAATTAATGACGATTGCTTGATAAGTTTGCTTGACAGGATTCTTGGAGAAAAACCCTTCCATGAGTCATTTGTTGTTGATTTCTGCGGCTAAACGGTATGTTTCTTCGATAGTAGCAGGTCTTGCAGCTTCGACAAATTCGCCCACACACTCAGGCAAGCCGCGAATATACTTCGCGATGGCTTTTCCTGAGGTGTCGACTTGACTTGGGCAAACAATGCCCAGCTGTTTGAACCTTGCAGTGTAGCCAGCGTTGTCACCTTCGTCCTGTTTGATTTTCCAAAATTCGTCTTCCAACTTCTAAATCTCGTGGGGAGGGCAATACTCCTTCTTCATGAGCTCTTTCAGCTCATTCCAGGAGAGAGCATAAGCCGCAGAGATCCCACGTTTGTTGCGTTCGGCGGTCCACCAGTCGAGTGCTCGCGATTGAAATACTCCGGTAGCGCAAGTAGTACGGAGACTATCGGGACACCCACTTTGACGAAGGGTAACTTCGATAGAGTCGAACCATTGGAGTAGTTGAGATACACCTCCTTCACCCGTGAACTCCATCGGATCACAGGCTTTGAAGTGTTTGTAAAGAAATGTAGATTGCGGCTCTTTTGTCTTGACGTCTTCTGAAGCTCGAGAGTTGCTAAGAGAGTGCACTTGAGCGACGATCTGAGGAATCAGTTCGGCCACTCCCTTGACCACAAGGGAGGCGATCCTCTTTTCGTCCCTTCGTTTGGCTCGTCCCCTTGCTGACATTCTCGAAGTAGAGTTGTTGGATGGCATCTAGACAGAAAGAGACTTGGAGTGAGATTCGATCATAATGATTTTTGAGTTTTGCGATGCGATTGAGCGCGTTCAAAACTTGATGTGATAGTATAATAGTAATGCGAAATCACATAGGAACCACATAGGAGACACGAAATTCCTAAGTTCTCACACAATGACTTGTTTGTTTATACGTATATATATATATATATATATATATATATATATTTATATAGATGTAATTTGTAATCATACACATACAGGTCGATTTAGAATATGCGAGGACGCGTTGAGGTGAGGAAGCGAGAGCGAAGGCGAGATATTATGCATTAGTTTCGTTGCGAACATTCGGTTTTCGTTTTAGATTGCGATGGCTGTGCGAGTTGTGTGTTTTATAAAATAAGGAGCGAAAATTGATAAATCGAGAAATTGATAAGGCGTAAAACAACCACATAAAGCGTAATTAAGTTTATTAAAGCGTAAAACCGGCGAGTCATAGGCTTAGTAAAATAATTGGAGTGCCTCGGGTGTTTAGGTGTCGACTACCCAAGGTAACCCAACTATACTCAACAAGTTCGTGCACGCGCGTTGACCTAGAAGACTTATGCTTCCACTGGGATGCAGCTCATGGCATTCGTCCTCCTAGTCATCCTGTGGCTTGAGTCATCGTTATGGTCGAGTCCTTGGTGAGAGCTTTTCGAAAACCATTTTACAAAGTGGAACGGTTTGTTGAGGTACGGGTTTCACCCCTGACTTAACAACTTCGTTCCTGATTGTGGTTATGCTCTTCGAATAAATTCGTGAGTTCCACTAGATTTCGAAGTGGAGACTTTCGTCGAGATGTGGATGTCACTCCTAGCTCGATGAAAGGTTCTCGTGCTAGAAAAATGCGCTGAGTGAGCGACCTATCGAGAGTTCCTGGTTTTCACACCTCATCTCGACACGATCACTCGTTGATGAAATACGAGTATCGTAAAATGTGTGTATTGTGTCAGCCTTAGGAAAGTCTTTGTAGTATTAAGCTTTAGGAAAAGCTTTCCTCGTGCGAAGCGGTAGTATGCGGTGTTCACACAAAGATGTAGTTTTAGCGAGTTCGAATGAGAGCATCAAGTAGGCCCGTACAAACCCTACTGGGTCCGCACGAGTCGGCCTGTTGGTACTTAGACTATAGACTAGGTCATTTCTAAGACAACAACCTGGACTAGGTCGTGTCTTTCCTAATTCCCTATAATTATGGCTCTGATACCAATCTGTCACACCCCAACCGATGGCAGAATCATCGGGGCGCGGCACTAGGCGAATAAGATTGCTCATGAGAATCCATAACAACTATTTTGTGACAATAATTAATGCGTTCATTATCCCATACTAATAAACAATCATAATCACATTCGTCATCACAGATTACATGTTCTCTCGAACAATACAAATCCGACAACCTAGGTTTTAGTTGAGTTTCTAGACTTCCTAGCTTGATTTGATGTAGACTGCGACTAAACCTGCAACATACGTTAAAATAATGTCAATACAAAAGTATTGGCGAGTATACAGGTTTGATATGTAATAGTGTAATAGATAAAAGATGCGAATTTCCACATACATAAACGTAATACACGACATATATACTCACAAAACTGATACTACCAGCTAAGTCCTCGAGCTTCGATCGCGATTGCTAAACTAGGCCCCGTCGGGCGCAATAGTACTATACTAGTCATGGTGGGACGTCGCGAGTATAAGTCCTAGCACATATGTAACTAGCATCACGTATAACTATGCATGTAAGTCATTCGCAAGTGATAAGTAGTTTAAGCATTTGATGTGATTTGATTTGATAGCAACGTATGTTACACCCAAAAGTGCAAAAGCAAAAAGGGGTTCAAGTATACTCACTGTGCGTATTCGGCAAGTAACACCACTTGGTTGGATTGGCGGGAAAGTGTTTGAGATTACCCTGGTTACAGATCGATTGCGTGAGCGTTGGATAGCGCGTTAAATGGTAGCTAGAGAACCAAGAAGTGGGCGATAATCCGGTCGGATGCCGGCCCGTTCGGATGGGTTGCTGCCCGATCGGATGGGCTGCCGCCCGATCGGATGGGATGCTGCCCGATCGGCTGGCAGCCTGTCCGATCGGCTGGCAGCGTGTCCAATCGGCTGACAGCCTGTCCGATCAGCTGACAGTCTGCCCGATCGGACGGCGACCCGTCCAACTGATATTCGAATAATTTTGAAGGTTCTTCGGCGGTTTTGATCGAGACGGTGTGCTTTCGTGCTAAATAACTGAAATTCCATCAAGTCTGGCTTGTTCTAACGGCCGGGAACCACCCCGTTCCATCAGATCTGACCGTTCTTGACGGTTTTCCCTTGTTTAATCCGAAATCGCACGTTCTTTGATTAGTTCACATAGATTTAGGTGAGATTGTTACAGAAACATGTGGAAATCACTTAGATCTGGGCTATTCATGGTTAAATGAAGTCACATTTTGAAGTTCATAAGAACTCTTGATGACGTCATCTTAGAACACCTCAAATCAGTAGATTTCATGGTTAAAAGTCGAGATTTAAAAGACAGAAATGTGTAGAATTGCGTGTAGATCATAAAAGTACAAGAAATTGGAGTGAAAACTTACAAGAACCGCGAGAATTCGAGAGAAAAGGACTTCAAGGCTTGCTGGTCGAGTGAGAGCTCCACATCAGAGAAAATGATGGGAGGTGTGGGGGTATTTATAGGCAAGAAAGGAGAGAAAGGAGAGTGTGGGCCGTTCGTTCGGCTGGCCCGTCCGATCGGCTGGCCCGTCCGTTCGGTTGGCCCGTCCGTTCGGCTGGCCCAGCCGTTCGGCTGGCCCAGCCGTTCGGCTGGCCCATCCGTCCGGATGGCCTATCCGTTCGGCTGGCCCATCCGTCCGGATGGCCTATTCGTTCGGATGTCCTTCGGTGAGCTGCGTCTTGGCGTTCCGTTTTGTTCGTTAAACATCGCGATAGTTTGATTACACCTTTTTATCCATATTTTCATATATTTATTATAATTAATCACAAAAAGGTCGTATATACATATCCATATTTCAAATATTCGGTGCGATAGTCGAGTTGTGCATGGTCGCGGGTGCGCTTTCGATAGTGATGTGTTGTGCCACAATGACTGACGGGGTACTACTTGCTCGTATTGCCATCATCGTCACGACGGCTGGAGCTATAGTACTCACCCGAGAGTCTTTGTTAGCGTTAATTGTTTGCGTTGCGACACGTCATGACCATCGAGGAGGGTAGAATAGGTCCTCACTCAAAGTCATCATGAGTGTTAGTATTTGCGATGCTATGTAGCGTTAAAATATGCGAAAATATGCGATTATATTGCGAAATAGTGATGTATGCGATATAGTTACATTATGATCCGAATCTCTGGTGGCGTAACGAGTGTAGCGAGTAGTGACAATGCACGAAAGTGTGGGTTGTTACATGTGCCGAAACAGAAACACCACTTTGTGGTGGCGTGACGCCACGGGTATCCAGGTCCAGAAACTTTTGAAAATTGTCAGTTTTGGTCCCTGCAACACTTTTAAGCCATATTTGATGCGTTTAAACCCCGTTAACCCATTTTCAAGGCTCAATAATGAAGTTTAAGTATAGGGGACAAGAAACATGCTTGAAAATATCACGGATGTCGGTTCGTTTGGTCGTACGGTTGCGTTGTTCGGTTAATTACGACGAAACACGAACGAACGTGAAAAACGATCCAAATTACGCGACGAATGGAATTTTATCATGCCAATCACTAAAATAAAATATTTTAATGATTACATAAATTTTTGGATGTCCGGATATATTCAGAACGTAAGATATGCGCGAAAATGCAAACTTATGCATTTTTTGACGCTTTTAGTCCCTATTGATCAAAAAGTTTATTTTTGTGCACCAAACACCTCAAAGCCTATTTCTAAGCTATGTAAAGGATATTTAGGGCATATTTAACTTATGATCAAGTTTCAGAATGTTCGTTACCATTCGATTCGGTATACTTTTGCAGTTTGACACAAATAGTCCCTGCGATCGAATAAACTTGATTTCGACATACCAAACCCTCCAAAACTTATTTCTAAGTGATGTAAAGGTTATTTAAGGTATGTTAAGCCTATGTTACTGTTCTGGAGTGTTTGTTGCATTAAACTGATTACGTTTACGCATCAGTTCGCGTATAACCTTCCAGAAAGCGATTTAAAGCTCGAAATCGAACAAGAATTGATATGTGCAAATGATACACATATTTATACAAATCCCAAGTATGAAACACAATATTTCATTGATTTGGTATTTGTTTGATGGTCGAAGAGACACAGATGTCATAGTCTCCCCTACTTTAGGAAATTTCGTCCCGAAATTTATTCATAGGAGTCTGTCTGTGACGTTGTGTTAAATAATTGTCTTGCATGGAATCTAGGGTGTTATCTATTTGCGTAGAGTAACCCATCAAAGATATGCAAGGCATAATCTTGTCATTTCCCTGTGGATATACTTCAGAAACGAAGATGAATGGATGATTCATTTTTCTCCACGGGTTCTTCATCAGAAGTGGGAATGAAGGATTATAGAATAAGATATTCATTTTCCCTCGATGGATATTCTTCAGAAGCGAAAATGAACGGATTGAGTCATTTTCCTCAACGGGTTCTTTGCAGAAATGGAAATGAAGGAATAATCAAAAGGATATTCATTTCCCTCAACGGATATTCTTCAGAAGCGAAAATGAACGGATTGAGTCATTTTCCTCAACGGGTTCTTCGTCAGAAATGGAAATGAAGGAATAATCAAAAGGATATTTATTTCCCTCAACGGATATTCTTCAGAAACGAAAACAAATGGACTGAGTCATTTTCCTCAACGGGTTCTTCGTTAGAAATGGAAATGAAGGAATAATCAAAAGGATATTCATTTCCCTCAACGGATATTCTTCAGAAGCGAAAATGAACGGATTGAGTCATTTTCCTCAACGGGTTCTTCGTCAAAAATGGAAATGAAGGAATAATCAAAAGGATATTCATTTCCCTCAACGGATATTCTTCATAAGCGAAAATGAACGGATTGAGTCATTTTCCTCAACGGGTTCTTCGTCAGAAATGGAAATGAAGGAATAATCAGAAGGATATTCTTCTGATGAATGGATTGAGTCATTTTCCTCAACGGGTTCTTCGTCAGAAATGGAAATGAAGGAATAATCAGAAGGATATTCATTTCCCTCAACGGATATTCTTCAGAAGCGAAAATGAATGGATTGAGTCATTTTCCTCAACGGGTTCTTCATCGGAAATGGAAATGAAGGAATAATCAGAAGGATATTCATTTCCCTCAACGGATATTCTTCAGAAGCGAAAATGAACGGATTGAGTCATTTTCCTCAACGGGTTCTTCGTCATAAATGAAAATAAATACAGTTAACTCTAGATACATGACAAAACTTGCTGTGATTTTTGTGTACTAAATTCCATAATTATGTATGCATCCATAATTATGTAATTCCTTGCACAGTCCACACAATTTGTTTTATAATGTGAAGGGGATAGAATTTGAACAAGCTTGAGATAACTTTGATTAGGTCAACACATAAACACATAAGCACATAATTGTTTTCTTGGTTATTAATTTGTTATCAGTTTGTTATTAATTGTTATTAACTTGTTGTCGATTTGTACATGGATATTTAAGGTATACCAGGAACCTAGTCGATGGACTTCAACGTCCTCAAGAAACTATCTGTAAAGATCGGATGATCTTATAAGAATTTGATTTCGATTACAAGGAATCGTAACATTCGAATTTAGGTACACAAGGAATCCAATTAAGGACTTTGATTCTACGCTTTGAACATCCACGAGGATCTAATTATGAAGATGAAGAACCTCTAAGGATTTGGAATTCGTATAGCGCAAAGAGTTTAGGAACTTTGATACTAAGTATGCTAAGACCACACACGAAGTATAGTGTTTATGAGATCAAGGTGCTAGATATGCCAAGATAACATATGAAGCAAACGGATTCTTGAAGTCATTATGCCAAGCGTGCAAAGCTAGCATACATTGCAGGGTGTTCTTGAAAATCGAGTGCTATGTATGTTAAGGCAACATACGAGCAAAGTTGTTTTTGAAAGCTATGCTAGGAATTGTTAAAAATATGATTTAAACCTTTTTTGTAATGCTTTTAAAATTACGTACTAAATATATTAGGTAAACATTTTTATGAAATGTTTTAAAAACATGCGAGATGATTTTGAAAGTATGTATGAGGTTTTTGAAAACATGCATAATCTTTTGAAATCATATGCTGTGTAAAATATCGTGTAGTCAGGAAGATATGATACGTAAGACCAATCAAGGGCTTACGGAAATACCCTTAGGTACCCTATTAAGGATTTATAGTGGTACTTTGGGTATTCGTCCAGAGTTGTAACTTGCGCCTTGTACTTCGTTTCCTTGGAAGAAACGGGTACTTAGGATTTTTGTGGAAATCGCAAGAAATCATAAAATGGAAGAATTTTGAGAGTAGGTTGTTTTACAAGGAATGTGGTTCCTTGATTGTCGGTATCATAGGGGATATACAGTAACCACACTTATACATTGCGATGTAAATAAAAGATTTATTTATAAACAAAAACAACTGTTTCATAGATCATGATAACAAAAGAAAATAATACATAAGGCTCGATTAATTCTAAACAGTGTCATCTTCTATTTGGTTAAATGCTCATCCCTGCGCTGGATTCGCATTAGCAAGCTTTGGGCAATTTCTTTGGAAATGGCCCATCTCGCCACAGTTGTATCAAGAACCTGGTGGAAAACGAGCTTGAGCAGGATTGTTGTCAGTTTGATTTGGTGCAGCTGCAGCTTGGCAAACTCTAGCTGTATGACCTATAAGTCCACAAATTAGGCATTTGCGGCACTTCACACTAGCATGATGATGAAGGTTACATTGGTTGCACAAGGGTGCAGTTCCGTTGTATGGCTTCCTAGCAGGGGGTTGAGCTGGTTGGTTGGGGACAGCTTGATCATTGTGAGCAACCACGGTGAAGTTCTGAGAAGCCTTTCACTTCTTTGACTTCTTGGAGGATTCAGTCTGCTCATCCTTTGGTTTCGATTCATCGGTGGTTTCTTATCACCCTTTCGGGAAAGTTTACCTTTCCTGATCTGAGATTCAGTCAAGGTAGCGGATAGCTCAATGGTCTGTCTAACTGTAGTGGGGTTGCTACCAGTAACAATGTCTTGTATGAGTCAGGGAGGCCATCAATGTACTTTTCGATTGCCTTATCCAAAGGCGTAACCATGTTTGGGCATAACAGACTTAACTCCTCATAACGGTCCGTGTAAGCTCGATGCTCACCACTATCTTGCTTAAGATCGTTGAATTCCCTTTCCAATGCCCTAATCTCATGACGAGGATATAATTCCCTCATCATTAGAGCTCGAAGCTCTTCCCATGTTTGAGCTAGTGCCACGCCGGCACCCCTATCTCTCATCACACCATTCCACCATGTTAAAGCTCGTTTCTCAAAGACACTAGATGCGAATTCAACCTTTCGCTCGTTTGGACACTGAACATGTCTGAAGGTGCTCTCTAGACTCTTGAACCATTGCAGAAGTGCAGTTGCTCCTTGAGACCCAGAAAATTTTGATCGCTTAGCTGAGTTGAACATTTTGAACTTACAGGGAGCATTATTGTTGTTATTGTAGACTTGGTTAACTTGAGCAATGAGTTTTGGGAGTGCAGCAGCCATTTGCTGCGTAATGATAGCTGCCAGTTCGTCATTAGGTATTTGATTGTCACGTCGAGGAGGCATTCTAAAAGAGGAAACATGAGAGAAAACGAGTGAAATGACATTGGGTAAGAATAGAATGTTACAATTACCGACCAAAAAGGCATGGATGATGGTCATTTGTTCGTACCACGAAGCAAAAAAACGACACCCAAAAGCTGAACAAAGTAAATAGGTCCTCATAATGTATCGCGAAGACATGCTTTAGCCTATAAGTGGACACTCACCCCAAGAGTTCCCAGGTAAGAGTGACTGGTTCGATTATGTGGATTTGTACGAACACTCTAGCCTTAGACAGAAAACTCGGGATACAGGCATCCACTCTTCCAGATTGCACGTGTTCACACTATAAGACCCAAACTTTGACGAGATTTTGAAAACTTTGAAGGTTCAAAACCCTATAATAAATCATCCTGGAACAAATGATTGGTTTTCAAAGCGGATTTGAAATTTATGTTCTTGTCACCTAAAGATAGGCGATGATATTGTTTTATGACTAAACGCAAGTAAACTCGCGTTAGGGTCCTAGGAAGGTTATAGACTAGGTTAAAGCATTACTAATAACCTAATTCCCTATAACCATGGCCTCTGATACCAACTTTTCTGTCACACCCCGACCGCGTTAAAATAACAAACCGCGGCGGAAACGTCGGGGAGTGTCGTAACAGAATCATTGTTTCACAACACATGGTTTAAAGTTTCGTTTTATTGAATTAAGTTTATTACATTGTATTGAAATTAGAAACAAAACATGAACAAATTGACTTTCATTATTATTAAGTCACTAAGGCCTCGTCCATTCCTATGTGAGCATGCACTAATATCATTATCAAACATTGTCAACTATGGAACCTGAAACATATGTGAAAATACATCAGCATAAAAATGTCGGCGAGTACATAGGTTTTATGTGAGTGTCAGATTCATGGCTCGTTTACACGTTGAAATAATTTGAACAACTTTGTTAATTGATATTAGAAAACCAGGTTTTGTAAAATGTTTGTATTGTAAATTGAAATAACCAAGTCAAAACAGATTAGTTATAGTTTATAAAACCTCGATGCCATGAATCTTAACTCAAAAACATTTGTTTATGTAACCCAGATTGTAAATCGTTTTTGTAAAAACTCGAATGGTTTATATTGTTAGAAAAACCTTGTAATGTTACATTGTTTTGAAAACACTTGCCCAAGTGATCTAGATAACGCAACGAAATATAATGTGTTAAAAGCACTTATATATAGGAAGTACCAGCGGCGTATCCACCATGCTTTTATCACATTACACCTACCCCGTTACCTATTCACTTCCCTAACCCAATGGTTCAAACAGTTCAAATAATTCACATAGATCAAACAGTTCCAAATGGTTCATATAGTTTAATATAAACCATAGTATTTGTTTAGAAAACTCGAAATCATTTAGCACATATGAATCACCCCAAATAGTTTAAAACAGTAAAAGAGGGGAACTATGTACTCACTTAAGAATGCTTAGAAACCTTGAAATAACAATTAAGCAAAGCTAGAAGGATCACGGAAATCAATCGGTGTAACAACCTGCACGTTCGTGCGTTGTTACCACTCGCTATACTCGTTATGCCTAGCACCAGAGATTCGGATCATAGTGTAACTATATCGAATACATTGCTATTTCGCAGTATTTTCGCATATTACGCATACTTTATCGATATAACACATCGCATCACACGCACTAACGCTCACGATGGCATTGAGCGAGGACCTATTCTACCCTTCTCGATGGCCGTGATGCGTCGCAGAGTAACGCATATTCGAAACGAAACCTGGTTATTGTATCGCAACTTTGAAATGTGGATATTTATACGACCCTATGTGACTAATTATATTAAACTAGTGGGGAACCCGCGCGTTGCGGCGGAGTCAATAGTACGGGACGGAAACATGATACAAACCTTATCTAATACTGTTCAGTTGGTTAAGTACTGGAACAGTTCCGACACTCATGTTTAATGAAAACAAAAGACAACCAATAAAAATAGTAACAATTCTCTATTTAGTTCTGGTATGAATTGGAGCACAGACCAGACTACGACAATATAGATGACACTAAAGTTTGGCTGATAGGCTTTTTTTATATCCTCCAGCATGGATTCTGTGTGTTGCACAAACGTTGGTGCATTAAAATCCTCTTCAAGATCAATAATACTGCAGTCTTCATTGTCGGTTGCAATAGCGATTGTTTGGATCTTCGGCTTCTTTCCCTATTAAAAAATAAAGTTCATACATCTTTACATTTTTTTGTAAAATAGGCATAAGTTCCCTTTTACTTATTTATTTTTCTTAACTATGTGGAATTGGTCATCTCAATCAGATATAAAATCTGATTATCAGTCAAGGGCCGGTATTTGAGATTGCGGTGGGATATTCGTGGGATATCGGTAATTTTGGTATCATGCAAAATTTATATATACACATATAAAACGAAAAACATATGTAAATGAATAGTAATATTCAAAGTCAACTCAAAAGTGCCAATATTTGAAACATGATCCAAAATAAGGGTCAATATCGTTCTAATATCGGTCAATATCGCCGATAATATCGGAACCAATATTTTGTAGAGGGCCGATAACCGATATCCCACCGATATTAACTGCATAGTATAAAAGTGATTAAAAAAATATAAAAAATGGCTAAAAAGTCGTCGAAACCGTCCCACAAATAGGCGTAAAGTGTATTAAACTCACAACCTTCTACATTGCTTTAATAAAATAATATGATTATTATTTTAAAAATATAGGATAGATAAGGGTTTATACCTCTGGTAAGGGCAGTGATGGTTTAGTGGTGACATGTGCACTAATTTCCCTGCAGAAACAACAGGTCAACAAAACCAATTTAACTCAGTGCACCTAAACACAAACTTCTTGTAACAAGAACAACAATAGTGTCTATTACCGACCTTGTAACGGGTCGACGAACCGGAACAAGTGGTTTCTTAACAGGGATTTGTTTTTTTCTAGACAGAAAGATAACAACAAACAAAACAACATTCACTAAAAAATTACATACATAAACAAGAAAATTGAGTTGACTTTTTGGTGTTTACCCTGGTAACACATTAGCATAAGGGTATGCTGTTGGACCAGTGATAATGTTCTTGTTGATCTCACTCAATGCCCTACTGTTTTGACCGATCGGTGCACCCAATTTCCCACATCCGGGCTTGAAACCCCCTACTAAATAGCATCAAAATTTCAAACTTTAGTAGGGATTATAATCTTTTTTATTCAGTCAGACATTTCATCAAACAGTTTACATTCATTCTTCATTTAAACTCTAACCTTGTGGCTTTGTAGCCCTAAACACATCTGTGATATTCCTCCTCGATTCAGCCATTTCACAATCTGCATAAACCAAAATCCCAAAACGACACTGCTTCAAAACCCATCAAAAAAGCTTAAAATTTCATAATAAGAAAAAACATAAAAGAACATAAATACAATTGACCAATTTGACCCGTTACAGGTAAAACAGAAAACCCAAATCGACCTAGATATTATATACATGGACCAAAATGGGTAGGGTTGAGGTTAAAACAGGGGGAAGCTCATTTTAACTATGCTTTCAACATAAACAGCAGGAAGCTCCTTTTCTTGACTATGATTTCTTAAACCTCGAATAGAAGTACAGGTGGCAAGATGGGTAGGGTTGAAGGTATCCCATTCAACCATATACCATCTTCATCCCTGAATGTAGTTATTTCTCATAACATAACATAACAAAATCATAAAAATAAAAATTAAAAACTATTATTTTTAGAAGACAGAACCATAAACATTGATCAAGAACTAAATATCTTCGATGATAAATAAGTTATTTTAACAAGAAGATATTTGGTTAACCTTATGATCGTATAACTAACTATAAGCAACCCCAAACACCCTACTTAATTTATTTTCTTAATACAATAATAACATAGCTTTAACTACTCCTTTCACTTACTTGTAGTGCAATGAAAGAATCACATGCTGAGAAGTCAAGATCTAAATATCTATTCACCACTATAAGATATGATTTTCATAGTCCATTGAAGTACAAAAGAGCAAAGGCATCAAGATTTTAAAATCAACTAACATTTAAAGAAAATTCCTGTAACTTATCCCAAAATCTTGAAAATTCAACATGTTTTCAAGAAACATAGCAAGAATTTGATGAACATAACCAAAAGAAACAAAAATGCAACTTTTAACCTCTCTAGTTTATACCATGAAAAATATGCAAAACACCAACAAAATAGAAATTAAACTTTTTTTACCAGTTGACCACTCAATCGTTGAGTCGTTGACCATTCAATCCTGGTCCTCTTCTGGAGCAGGAAGATTGAGATCAATCATATCCGAACACGATGGAGCCGTGTGACCCATGGCCGCATAATGATCCATCGACCCGTTAATAAAATGAGACCGTTTGTGACCAACTAAAGCTTGCCCCGATTTAAACATCCTGAAACAAATCGGGCATTTGTGCCCTATGATCTTTTTCACCTTCGTTTTCTTATCGTATTTCGCCTTTTGAGTATGTGCAAAGTCACCTTCTAAACTGTTTTCGCCACTGTCATGTTTTGACCCTATCGTATTGTTCTTTTTGTGACACGGTCTATGCCCGCCAAGCCCTTGAAATGACGTAAAAACCTTGTTGCAGTCCAAGCCATTGGCACTCCTCCTTGAACACGAAACTCCAACTCCTGTTTCCATGAAATTGAAGATTTTAGTGGAATTTCAGCAGATCCCTGAGTTGGGACCGTCGGTTGGCAAGATCTCTGAAATTAGGCCAGATTCAGATCTCTACAAATTATAAAATCTTCATAGTCCTCTTCCACTCCAGTATTTTTCTCTGTTTTTGACGCACTAATCTTTTTTCGTAACACGGGCATTCAATGGCTCGAAGTGACGGCCTAATCTGAGCCCATATTTGGACCCGATGATTTCTTGAAGAAACTTCATCCTCTTGTGCATCAGGTTCTTTTAAACCATCATTTCATTCTTGAATCTTATCAGAGCCATCGTCATTTGAAGATATGCTTTGTGTTCCTATGCAGATGAGCCAGTTACTGGCAACTGAGCACACTCTAAATGTCGTTCTAGAAATTTCTTCCACCTATCTGATTGTGCCTCCTCTTCCTCCTGAAACCTTGTTAATTACTAAAATATTAGCAGGTTTTGTGTTATGAAGTGTTTGAATAAGCAATAATGTGAAAGGGAGAGAGTAAGAAAGGCAATTAGCTTTGCTGTTGATTCTTTACCCAGATCGATCTATAGAATATATTTACAAAAATACACTTATATAACGATAATAATAGCAAAATATTCAAAAAATAATGTAGCAACACAAGTAAAAAAATTAGCACCTCGCTACGTTTTGTTGTATCAACAAGAATCCCTAATGCATCTCCATTAGAAAGAATAGTTTGAACCAGCATGTGACACTGAAATGAACGTTGCGTTCTTCGGGTTTGTGATTTTGGAAATCACCAAATATTTTCATTAGAGTCATGTTTGAAGATGCAAGATTTTCAATTCCACCACCAAGACAAGGTAGAACCGGTGCCAATGGATTAATCATTGTTCGTGAGAGTTTTCTTGTAGCATCATCGGGTGTTTCTGGTGTGTATGCCTGCATATATAAGATAATAATTAAAATGTTCAGGAGACTCGAGATTTTACCACGTTCTTAACGAGGAGTAAAATGTGTGATTCTAAAAATACAAATTATTAGAATTGCATAATAATAATAATAATAATTCAAGATTTTACCACGTTAGAAGAGCCTTCTCCCATCTAGTAGGCAATACACCAGTAACAATAGATTTCAATTCAGGAGCTTTTTTAGGATACTTACTCTCGTAAGCTGCAAATTTAGCAGTCCATTCAGCTTCAAAAGCAGCACCATCAGAGGTATGGCGGCTCCAGTGCCTGCAAACAGGGAAACCGAAACATCAAAATCATCAAATCCTAGTTCAGAAATTCATATTAATCCAGAAAACAAGTTAGAAGCTTTAAGATTAGATGTGTTAATGGATCCTTTTTCCCTTACAAAAAATTGACCCATTTGGAGGCGTTACCCAAACCTCCAGCCCCACCCCACCCCACCTATTATGCCACCTATATTGACAATCAATTAAATATCAACAAACCGTAGTTAAAAGTTTGATTCGTTAAGATCTTTTGCATACTTGTTAACTTCATCTGGTACATGGAATGGCTCGTAAGGCCATCCAAGGTTTTGTCTGGTTGCATCTACTTCTTTTGTACCCAAAGCTGCTCCATGGACACTGTAACCATCAATAAACTTCATTTCCTCCATGGTTGCATCTAAGAATTTGCCTTGTTTGGTGACCCAAAACCATGAGTTTCCCTAAATTCATGTTTGAATTGAATCATATAAATGATTGCAAACCACAACAAATATCATCTCATCTAAATAGCAACCAAGCGGAACTCATAATTCAACCATTTTTGTAAACAATCAGCATAAATCTGTTCAAAATGAGATCATCAACATCAATATTACATCATATATAAATCAATTTTATAAGCAATCAGCATAAAACCTGTTCAAACTGAGATTATCATCATCATAATTCAACCAATTTTATAAGAAATCAACCTAAATCCAATCAAATTGAGATCATCAACAGCAAAAAGACAACTAACCATCAATAAACCAAAATCAATTAACTAATAAACCAAAAACCTGAGTGTAGCCAAATGAACTTGCAAATGGCTACCCAACTCCATGATGGGTTCGGTGTTAAATACTTGCAGGTATGAAACGTGTGGGGCAATTGATTTCAGTTGGCCTAATTCATCCAATTTGTTGTGCAGCTGTAGAGATTGAATCATAAAACCTATCATAAAGCCTAATTGATTATACATATAACTGCTCGGGCTCTTTGGCGACTGACAATCAATTGAGGGCAAATTTGGGAGAAGGAGATGAAGATTAGGGCAATAACTCATGATGGTTCGTCTGCCGTCTTACAATTGCAAGGAGAAATTACAATTTTTGTCCCACTGAAATTTGGGAGAAGGAGATGAAGATTAGGGCAATAACTCAGATGTTACCTTTGATTTCGAACTTGTCTGATGGATAGTTCCGATTTACAGATGCCTGGCTTCTGAGCGTCTCTCTCCCCCTCATATATATATAGGCGCAAATCTATCTATAACGGAAGACGGGTTTAATATACGACCCTTCATTTCTCCGGCCGTTGAAGGGTGGCTATGGGGAGGGTAAAGGGAACGACTGTGTTAATGATAATATTGAATTTCAATGATTAGGGTTTCATATAACAGGGGACGTAGGGAGAGGAGGGGCAGAATGGGAAGAAAAAGGAAAAAATATAGGGCTTTGTTTAAGACTTTTAGTCTGCCATCTTAAAAAGTTGGGGTTAAATTACTATTTTAGACATGGGAAATGCTTATATATAGTATATAGATATATGAATGTGGGTATGAAAAGGTGTGACCAAACTATCGAAACGAAACATCAAAACGCAATTCGCCGGAGACCACCGATCGAGTGACTGGTCGATCGGATGGCTACCCGATCGGATGGCCACCCGATCGGATTGCCACCCGATCAGACAGCCACCCGATCGGACAGCCACCCTATCCATGGCACTCCCCCACCTTTCTCCTCTTCACCTATAAATAACACTTGTTACATCACTTGAACAGTGATGTGATACCTCTCACTCGACCAGCACGCTTTGGGGCCATTTTCTCTCGATTTCTCACGAATCTTGTAAGTTTCTACCTCAAATCTTGTACTTCTATGATCTACACGCACTTCTTCATCATATTCTCTTCTGAATCTTAACTTTTAACCGTGAAATCAATGGATTTGAGGTGTTCTAGGGTGATGTCATCATGGAGTTCTTATTAACTTCAAGTGTTGGCCTCATTCCACCAAGAAGCACTCAGATTTGAAGGATTTCCACAAGAATAAACAACATTTTCACACAGATCTACACATAATCATGAATAAAAGGATTGAAAGATGGTTTTCTAACCTTCTTTCAACTCTTTTACACTCAAGCACTCAAAACCGATAGAAGCGGAGCTTGTTCTGATCTTCTACTCGTTCTTAGTGAAGCATTGGTTCAAGATCTGAGTTCTATCAAATAGACTACCGATTTCAGGTTAAACATGAGCAACCGACTCCAACAGTGGACTGATCGGACTAGGGTGATTCTTGCCCGATCGGGTCACCTGGGTGTTGATAGGGTTATGTTGTTTGGCACGTTGTCACACCGTCTCGAGAAAACCACAAAACTTTCAAAAACTAGAGTCAAGACGACTTAGGCGCCGGAACGGATTGCCACCCGATCGGACAGTCGTCCGATCAGCTTGCACCTGATTCCACACTAAAACCATATTTCAATTCTTCAACAGTTTTGAACGTCGAACGGATTGCCGTCCGATCGAATGACCATCCGACCATGTGATGTTTTAAACTTCAAACAATTTTCAACATGTGCAATGCATAGTTAGTTCCAAACGGAATTCCACCCGATCGGATTGCAATTCGATCGAGTGATAAACTGCTGTGAACTTGTTCTCGCTAAGTGTTCTACTAATCGGATCGTCACCCGATCAAGCCGCCGTTCGATCGACCGACCTGAAGGGTAGAGATACTTCTCTGTTTTCAAAATGCTACAACGAAAACTTCAAAAGTAAAACCATCATACACAAACACATCCTTGCCAAACGAGGTGACAATCCAATCGAATGGCCATCCGATCGGATGACCATCCGAACGGATTGCCACCCGATCGACTGGCCATCCGATCGGATTACCATCCGACACTTGGCTCTCCGCCGCCGTTTAAACGCACTGTTCGACGCTGACGCTATCAATCCGTAATCAGGAAAATCTCAGATGCGCTCCCTTCAATCCAACCAAGTTGTGTTTACTTGCTGAACACTGACTGTGAGTATACTCGAACCCCTTTTTATCGCATTTTGGGTGTAACATACGTTCCTATTAAATCAAATTTATCAAAACGAATTATTCAATCAAACTATTTACCACTTGCGAATAACTGTTATGCATATTTACACGTGATGCTAGTTACATATGTGTTAGGACTTTTACTCGCGAGGTCCCGCCTTAACTAGTATAGTACTATAGCACCCGACGGGGTCTAGTTAGGATGAATAGCAATCGCAATCGCAGCTCGAGTGACTTAGCTGGTAGTATCTGTCTTATATGCATGTATGTTGAGGTATCTCGTTTATGTATTTGGTGATTCGCAGCACTTTTAACTATTTTACACTACTCTATCAAAACTTGTATACTCGCCAATACTTTTGTATTGACATTGTTTTAACGTATGTTGCAGGTTTAGTCGCAGTCTACATCAAATCAAGCTATGAAGTCTAGAAACACACCTAAAATCTAGGTTGTCGTATTTGTATTGTTTGAGAGAACATGAAAATTCATGGCAGCTTATGTGATTGTACTTGTTTATTAATATAGGATAATAAACGCATTAAATACTGTCGTAGTTTAGTTGTTATGGATTCCCTTGACCAATCTGATTTTCCTAGTGCCGCGCCCCGATGATTCCGCCATTGGTTGGGGTGTGACAGATTGGTATCAGAGCCATAACTATTGGGAATTTGGAAAGACACAACCTAGTCCAGGTTTGTTATCTTAGAAATGACCTAGTCTATAGTCTAAGTACCTACGGGCCGACTCGTACGAACCCAGTAGGAATCGTACGGGCCTACTTGATACTCTCATTCGAATCCGTTAAAAACTACGACTTTGTGTGAACACCGCATACTACAACTTCACACGAAGAGCCTTTCCTAAGGCTGGAATGATACTTAGCATTTCCTAAGGCCAACACAATACACACGTTTTCGAAAATACTCGCGTAACACAACCGAGTGATCCTGTCGAGATCAGGCTTGAAAACCACATAATTTATTTATGCACCGACGGGTGTACGCCTACACCCCGTGCTCAGGTCGTGTTCATCTCGTAAGATGATGCCAAGGATATCCGGGACATGGTCATTAACCCCCCAAAGGCTTTAAGCAAACAAAACATTTCCAAACAGAGCATATCAATGATTTAACCTCTATCCGATTAAAGATTCAATGCCCGACCAAGCGGTATTTTATATACCATACCCCAAGCCCGTATAAGGGAAAATAAGTTAAAAGTATTTACCTTTGCAAGTATCAATCACAAATAGCAAGTGCGTGTAGCTTTTACCGGGTCTCCTATTCTTGAACGAAGGTTTATAATAACCTATTAGAATCCTAACGGGTCTTTAATTAAGTCTAAACTTAGACCGAATAGTTTTTAAGGAAAGATACGGTTCGAACACATGATTAAGCGAAGACCAGATTAGAATGTGATTTAGTCCCGACAAGTTTGAAGACTTGTATAATATGGGTATACTAAACACATTCTGGATTTTGAGATAAAAACGATAAGGTTTGACCCGTTTCGGCTAATTTATGCAAACTAGTTACATAAACCGAACCGAACGCGTAAGAAGCGTAACGGGTAACCATAAGAGTCGCTAACAGGTTTCCTAAGTTAATATGCCTTAAATATGTTGTGATATCAGTAGGATACCTTCCATTATGCCCAAAACGAGTTTAATCTCAATTTAAGCCCCGTAGGGGTATTTTGGTCATTTTAAAGATTATAAAAGAGATTAAATGAAATTCTGAGATTCGGGTCTGATTAAATCAGTAAAATAACTTAGTTTATCAGATTATATCAGTTGGTGATAAGTCTTATATAACAAAATGGTTTTAAACCCATACTAGGTGTTTAATACGCGTAAAAAGCCGTTTTAAGCGATTTCCGGGTTATACAGGAAATCTGAGTTTTCTGATCAGGTTATAAAGTTCAAAATACTTCATTTATTAAATAAAATCAGTAGCAATTGGATTGGTGTCAAAATATTATGTAAAACTCATTTTATACACAAAAAGGATATAATCGGTATTTACCGAATCAGGGCCATAACTTTAGGTTATGAGCAGGTTAAAAATAATAAAAAATCTTCAAAAATCCCAAAATATTATATTACATCAGTGGTAAAAGGTTTGGTGTCAAAAATTGGGTTTAGATAGGCTTTATGCTAATTGCGCCGTTTAATTAACAAAAAGCTTCTTAAATGCGCTATTTAGCATAACTCCTATTCTGGACCTCGAACTGATATGAAACTTTAGGGACATGCTTATAAATCAGTAACAAAGATTATTGTCCTCTCACATCTCTAAAATTCTCGTTTTATGGTCAAAAGGGCATATTGGTCAACATTAGGCAATTAACGGAAACGTGTAAAAGAATGGGGCAAACAACGAACCAATCACAGAGGGTTATACCAACATGTAACCTGGTCCTAAGGAAGCCCTAAGGCATTTCTAAACTCATCTAAATCGGGTCAGAACTGAAGTCAAAGCAAAAGTCAAAGTTTTGCGACTTTCGGTTCCGAACCGGGTCTAAACAGAAAATTGTCGGATCAAACAAGCTTAGACCAGTTCTTATACTTATTACCAAGTTATATGAGTGATAAAATAGGTTACACGTCTTCTACATTGCTAATTACGTGTTAATTTGCAAATTAAGTTTCTGTTGACTTTTTAATACAAACTTTGACCCGACAAATGATCTAGTTAGAGCGGGAATCAGAGGGTGCCCTTTTAAGGGTTTATTGCCCACATGATTACCAACTTATAACTTCCTTCAATTCGACTAATCAGTGGACCATTAATGATTAATCGCTAAGTCAAACGTTAATTACGACGGTTTGACTTTTAAGCTAATAACTAAGTAAAACTCAATTAAGGAAGGTCAAGGGTACTTACTAAGGTCTAATGCACGACCAGAGATGCTTAGAGAAGGCCCTTGAGCTCCAGAGATGATCAGAAGATAGGTTGTGGGTGAATGATCAAGGTTGCAACCAATGGGGCTTTATATAGTACTTTTGATTGCTCATGATCATGCCACACAAGTCTAGCATTGTTCCCAGATCATTTACAAGTGCCTCTAAGCCTAAAAATCAGTAGGGGTCGCGCATGGAAGTGGAAAATATCTATTTAAGTCGGTTACAATGGACATAGCAGACACTAGCCAAAGTTTTCAGCATCAGAAGTCCCCTCGCGTCACGCGTAGGTCCCCTAGGGGTCCTTCGCGTCGCGCGACGCCCCCTCTGATTCAAATCTATTTTCAAATTTTGCTGTTTTGGTCCCTGGCCCATAAAAAGTTGTTTCGACAATTATTTCTTGCATTATGAGCCCTCTAAATTGATTTCCAAGGACTCCAAGTTATAACCAATCCTTGTAAAGCCCTTTTTTAACTTTGTTATCACCCGAAAAAGTCATAAACTTTATCGTTGACGCTTTTAACCCCTCGTATACGAATTTTATCATAACTTTCTCATACGATAACGAAACTTGGTGAAATTTTTATCATGTATTCTAGTGAGCATAATTAATCGTTATAAGGCTTCGGGTTTGCTAAAAGGTCACTTGGAGGTATACTTTAAACATGTTGACACATTTAACCCCTGTAGTTTGAAATCTCCCACTTTCCTTCACAATTAACTTCGTATGATCCATGATTCATTCGTTTAAGGGTATAAACATCATGTAGGGTTACTGTAAAGTATATTTATCCATTGTTTACATTTTGAACCCTTACATTATCATACTTTCCTTGTCTGTCAACTTTAGTCCCTCTAGAACCTTCTTTCACACGTTCAAAGCTTATGACACGTGTCAACACATTATGGGATGTGAATTTTCGAGGTGTTACATCCTCACCCCCTTAAAAGAAATCTCGACCTCGAGATTTACTGAAATAATTGAGGGTACTTTTCTTTCATTGTGGATTCTACCTCCCACGTGTACTCGGGACCTCTACGGGCATCCCATTTAACCTTTACGATCGGTACATGTTTCCTTTGAAGCTTCTTATCCTGTCGATCCTCGATCGACACAGGTTTTTCAACAAATTTCAAGCTCTCTTCTATGTGCACATCTGTATGTGGTATGACTAGTGATTCATCAGCGAAACACTTCTTCAGATTGCAGATGTGGAATACATTGTGAATACCACTGAGCTCTTCAGGTAATTTTAACTTATAAGCCACTGATCTGACACATTCGATGATCTTGAATGGTCCTATGTATCTGGGGCTTAACTTGCCTTTCTTACCAAATCGCATTACTCCCTTCCAGGGTGATATTTTAAGTAACACTTTGTCACCTACCTCGAATTTCAGAGGTTTACGCTTTAAATCGGCGTAGCTTTTCTGCCTATCTCTGGCAGCTTTCAGGCGGTCACGAATCTGGACAATCTTGTCCTTTGTTTCAAAGACTATTTCAGGTCCTGTCAATTGGACATATCCAACTTCCGCCCAACAAACGGGCGTTCTGCACTTTCTACCATACAAGGCCTCAAAAGGCGCAACCTTGATGCTCGTATGATAGCTATTGTTATACGAGAACTCGATTAATGGCAGGTGGTTATCCCAACTACCACCTAAGTCAATCACACATGCACGAAGCATGTCTTCCAAAGTTTGGATGGTACGCTCACTTTGTCCGTCCGTCTGAGGATGGTAAGCCGTACTAAAATTTAAGCGCGTGCCCAAAGACTGTTGGAAACTTTTCCAAAAATGTGATGTATATCTTGTATCTCTGTCAGAGATAATAGACACTGGTACGCCATGAAGAGATACAATCTTATCTACGTACAATTGGGCTAACATGTCGGAGCTATAGGTCTCCTTAATGGGTAGGAAATGTGCTGACTTTGTCAGTCTATCTACTATCATCCATATAGTATCATTTCCTTTCCTTGTCTTTGGCAACTTGGTGATGAAATCCATCGTCACCATTTCCCACTTCCACGTGGGGAGTTCAGGCTGTTGTAGCAAACCTGACGGCTTCTGATGTTCAGCTTTGACTTGCGCACAAGTCAAACATTTAGCTACATAGGTAGCTATAGACTTCTTCAAGCCTATCCACCAAAAATTTGCTTTCAGATCCTGGTACATCTTGTCAGCTCCAGGATGAACGGAGTATTTAGAACTGTGGGCTTCCTGGAGAATAACATCTCGAAGTCCTCCATAAACTAGAACCCATATTCGTCCATTCAATCTCAGAATTCCATCCTTGCCCTGAGATAACTGCTCTTCGGTTACTCCTAACTTTTCATTAGGATAGTTAGCTTCTAGCACAGCTTCCTTCTGCGCAGCTAACAACCTTTCATTCAAACTATTCTTTATCTCAATGCTCTTGGCATTGATTCTTATAGGCTTCACCCTTTCCTTCCGACTCAAGGCATCGGCGACTACATTCGCCTTGCCAGGATGGTATCTTATCTCCCAATCATAATCATTCAAAGTCTCCATCCAACGTCGTTGCCTCATGTTCAAATCCTTTTGGTTAAACAGGTGCTGGAGGCTCTTGTGATTAGAATAGATCACACATTTGATACCATATAAATAGTGCCTCCATAGCTTCAGTGCAAATACAACGGCACCCAACTCCAAGTCATGGGTGGTGTAATTCTTTTTATGCACCTTTAACTGACGTGAAGCATAGGCAATAACCTTGCCTTTCTGCATAAGCACACACCCCATGCCAGTGTGTGATGCGTTACAGTAAACCACGAATTCTTCGGTACCTTCAGGCAATGTCAGTACAGGAGCGTTGCTCAACTTCTGCTTCAAAATATCGAAAGATTCTTGCTGCTTGGGTCCCCAGTTGAACTTAATATCCTTCTTAGTCAAAGAAGTTAGGGGTGCAGCAATCCTTGAAAAGTTCTCAATAAAGCGCCTGTAGTATCCTGCCAATCCCAAGAAACTGCGAATTTCTGTGGGCGTCTTCGGTTCTTGCCAATTCATGACAGCTTCAACCTTAGCGGGATCTACTTGGATTCTGCGTTCGTTACATGTCCAAGAAATTGGACTTCACGAAGCCAAAATTCACATTTAGAGAATTTGGCATAGAGTTTCTCCTGCTGAAGTAGTGAAAGAATACATCGAAGATGTTTCTCATGATCAGCCTGATTCTTTGAATAAATCAGAATGTCGTCAATGAAGACGATAACAAATTTGTCCAAGTATGGTTTGCAGACACGGTTCATGAGATCCATGAATGCTGCTGGTGCATTAGTGAGCCCAAAAGGCATCACTAGGAACTCGTAATGACCATAACGAGTCCTAAATGCAGTCTTGTGTACGTCTTCATCTCTAACCTTCAGTTGATGATAGCCTGACCTTAAGTCAATCTTAGATAAGTAACTTACCCCTTGAAGTTGATCGAACAGATCGTCGATCCTGGGCAATGGATACCTATTCTTGATAGTGACCTTATTAAGCTCACGGTAATCGATGCATAGACGCATCGATCCATCCTTCTTCTTAACAAATAAGATTGGTGCTCCCCAAGGAGACGAACTAGGTCTAATGAAACCCTTAGCTAGCAATTCATCTAGTTGCGTTCTCAATTCCTTCATCTCTTTTGGTGCCAACCTATAAGGCGCCCTTGCTACAGGTGCTGCTCCAGGGATGATGTCAATTCTGAATTCCACTTGCCTATCTGGTGGTAAACCAGGTAGTTCTTCAGGAAAAACTTCAGGGTATTCAGAGATGACAGGGATATCCTCAATCTTAGGCTTCGGCTCATCCATAGTTACTTGTGCCATGTAGATGACACAACCCTTCTTCAAACACCTAGAGGCCTTGAGCATAGTCACTTGCTCAGGTAGTCCATGCTGTGTATCTCCCTGAATGGTAAGTGATTCACCAGACGGAGTCTTGATCACCACTTGCTTCTTATTGCAGACAATCTGGGCCTGGTTATGAGATAACCAGTCCATGCCTAGAACGATGTCGAAACCGGCTAACTTCAAAGGAAGTAGGGACAAAGGAAAAGAGTAGTTCTTAATGGATATGAAACATCCCTCTAATACGGTTGAGGCGGTTTCTAAGGTGCCATCTGCTAACTCCACCTCATATTTCACACTTAAGGTTTTAACAGGTAAATTCAGCAACTTACAAAACTTATTATCTACAAATGATTTATCAGCTCCTGAATCAAATAGCACTCTCGCATAAGCATCATTTATAAGGAAGGTACCTGTGATCACATTGTCGTCCTGCACAGCTTCCTTTGCATCCATCCTGAAGACCCTAGCATTGGTCTTCTTTCCTTCATCAACTTTCTTTGCATATTTTGGGCAATTTGTCTTAATGTGCCCTTTTTCGTTGCAACTGTAGCACGTTGCATCCTTCAGTTTCTTGCACTCTACACCCTAGGGTCTTATGTTCCTAAGATTTGCAAATCCCACAAGGCCTCGGCTGAGATTGGGATTTTGAGTCAAGTCTGCACCTCCCAAAGTGGTGCTTCTGACAAATCTTACACTTGGGCTTATCTCCATATTGATGCCCATCTTTCTTAGAACCAGACCCCTTCTTGTGGTCATTGTTTCCCCGGTGCTTCTTGTCTGACCTTCGTGAATTGTCATCATCACGCTTCCTTTTCTCGGCATCTGTGTTCCTCTGCGATCTCTGCCTGACCGCGTCCAGTGTGAGGGACAAGGATATATCAGCTACAGACCTGAATGTAGCTGGCCGAGAGGCTTTTACACTTGCCTTTATCTCTGGGGCTAAACCCCCAATGAAACTAGCTATTCTTTTGGGTTCCGGGGTCACCAGATAAGGAAACAACCTTGACATTGTATTAAAGCTCGTAAGGTAAGCTTGACAATCCAGATTCTTCAAAACCAAGGATAAGAAATCAGATTCAATCTTGTCTACCTCATGCTGAGGACAGTAGTTCTCCCTGATGAGGGTAACAAATTGTTCCCACGTCATATTGTACAGTGGAATCTTCCCAGTAGCTTGAATCAATGATCTCCACCAGGCTAAGGCCTCACCTTTGAACGATTGAGACACAAACTTTACCACATCCTTCTCAGCGCACCCGCTGATATCAACCACGGTGTCCATCTCATCCAACCATGTCAAGCAGTCTATAGCTCCTTTCTCCCCAGTGAAATCCCTGGGCTTGCAGGAAACAAAATACTTGTAGGAGCAACCCTTATCACGGGGTCCTTGATTCAGTATTATCCTTTGAGATGGGACACTTTGCTGATTAGAAGAGTGACGATCGTCATCATCTTTCTTTGGTTCTTCCTTCTTGGAGGGTGGCTTGCTGTGAGCCTCAGAATGAGTCTTAGGCTTTGAATGCGGTGCAGATAGGGTCCTACTTCGAGTCCCGCTATATTCATTATACTGCCGCTCTATGGCCTTCGTAACAACGTTGTCTATTAACGCTTGCAGTTCAGCACCCGCTATATTAATTCGGGCATCATCCTGATTCCCCCGTGGGTGACTGTTGATCTCATCCGAGTCAGCCATTGTATCTTGAACTGTTACATAAGATATTGACAATAATTTATTTGGGAGTTTATTATGGAATTGTCTTTTATGGCAATTCATTAACCATGGTAAACACAGACCATATTTGGTTAATTTATTAATAATGTTTATTTAGGATTTTTTTTAATTTATCCTAATTATAAAACAATAACAGTATTATTAGTAGCACATAAGGCCTAGTCACAGGGATGTTTTTAAATCTAAGCCATGATTTCAGAGAATCAAGGCAATGAAGGTTTGAACATAGTTCTTTACCTTTTTCTGACAGGGAATCGTAGACTACTACTGTCTTTTGTCTTATCTGACAATGAGTATGGCCCGTAGGCACTATATTACCAATGTATGGTCAACATATGATTATCTTAATTGATGATTTAAACCCATGATTTATAGATCATTAAGTTAGGTTAGGAATCTTTGGAAGAATCCTTATATAAGAATGACGTGTGTGATTTTTAACGAATCACGTCTGCCAGGAGCGTTAACATGTTTTCAGATGTTAACAGGAGTCCGAATCTTTTAAACAGGTCTTACCATCTTGGCCAAGTCTTATAATGACATGCAGGCTAGGTTATACCTTTAAGATTCTCATTTAATATTTAATAGGCAGATTATTAAAAAAAAGAATGATTTTGATTTATTTATTCCATATATTTATGCATATAACGAAAAATGAAATTTATAAACTTAACATTCCATTAATTATTAAAAGGATTACATATTGCCCTAAACGGGACTTTTAACAGAAACTATTTGCCCACGCAGGGGCTAAACCGATAACACAAGTCCACGCATGGACCAAATACTAGAATAGATGTCCACGCAGGGACTAAAAAGACAAGTCCACGCAGGGACTAAAAAGACAAGTCCACGCAGGGACTAAATACACAGATAAATGTCCACGCAGGGACTTGATTGTAATAGGAATACAACAATACATATAGGGATTTAATAATCCCTCTTCTTCTTCCCCTTTAACAAGCTTGCTAGGCCCTTGAGGAATCCCCTGTTGTTCCTACGTTCTTCTTGGAATTCATGTTCCACCCGACTTAGTCTTTGGAGGATTTCCTCCTGTTCCGGCGGGGAAAATCGTGGTGGCTGCGACTGTTGTCGTATCGGTGGTCGAGCAGGTACTTGATACCCATGAGTTGGATATCCCATTCCCCAAGGGGCTCCATATGGTCCTTCGGGATGAAGGGCGTTGTAGTTGGCCGCTACTAGGTACGGGTCGGCTTCAGCATAGTTATAATGAGTGTGAGCCGGCTGCTCAAACGGATTGTACGCCGTTGATTCAGCGTATGCAGGAATTGGGTTATCAAAACCCAATGGTGGCGGCTGTGGTGCAACTGGTGCAGAGTTCACCTCTGGGATTGGGTTTGAGGGCCCACCCATTTGTGGGTCTTCGTGCAGTGGCGGGTAGTGACTGCCACTAGAGTGTCGAGGGGTGCTAAAGTGGAAATCCCCTCCTCGCGCGGATATTCTTGCGCCTGTTCTCCTACGCCTTGGTGGTTCTGGAGGTGCTTGATAAACTGGCGGCGGTGGAGGCGGTGGCGTGACTGCCACGAAACGTGAATCCTCGGAGGGATCCTGCTGCTGTTGTTGTTGTGGGTTATGAGAGGGTGTAAAATACCACTCATATTGGTTAAACCTCGCTTGATAACTGTCTGGACCACCGTAGGGTGATCTGTGAAAGGATGATCCATCAGAGATCTCGATGGGATGGTTGGGGGTCCCTGATGCAGGCTCGACGGGATCCGTGTCCTCGTCCATGTCCATTGTTTGGTCTCCCGAGAAATGGTCTTCAGGTCCTAGCGGGTTAAAACCCACTGGTTCTTCGATATAGTTCGCCGGGTTGAACCGGCCCTGAAAGACAGGAGTGGGGTCGCCGAAGGAATGGTGCGAAAGGGATCGCTGGAGAGGTATATATGAAGGTTGTGGGTTATTGGGCTCATTTTCAGAATGAGGTCCAAAGGAGTGACGGGAAGGAGGCGTTGAGCTATGCGAGATAGATCGTCTAGCGGGCTCCAATTAGGTCCTCCAGTTTCGTTGCGGATCGGCACTCATAGTAGTGGAAGGAGTTCGCCGGTGCGAGGGCCCGACCTCGTGATCGTTAGGGGCGGTGATTGGCCCTTTACCTCTTCCTCCTCTTCGGAATCTTGGCGGCATTGTTAAACCTATCAATATAAACAAAGATAACAACAAGAATATATATAATAAAAGACAAAAATAAAACAAAGCAGAATTTGTCCTATGTTATTTGTCTAGACTCGAAAATTTAGGATTGTGCAATTGTGTCATTGAGATTAAATACAAAAGGCTAGTGTTTAATTCACTCAATGTTGGCTCTGATACCAACCTGTCACACCCCGATATTTCCACGTATTACCGGTGGGCCCGGTGGGGAGTATCGTGACGTAGTTTATATCATTATAGTTGAACAACACAATATTTAAATGCACAGCGGAAGCAAAAGATAGATATATTCCAACTTTAATAAATTGTAATATCATGTATCACAAATAGTTGAAATTTAATCCACAGGTGGATCAAAATAAAAAGGAAACATTGTTCAACAGTCTTATGTCATCCAAGCTTGCGAGACTTATTGTGGATGCTAGGAGAAAGCCAGCCTATTACGAGTAGTACCTGCACTTAACCTTTTTGATAAAATACGTCAGTTTACACTGGTAAATACAATTAACTGACTCATTTAGAAAAGGTTTAATAAAATTGATTTGAATGCACGTGGCACAAACTTTTTATAACTTGGGATATTTATTTGAATATAATCTTGTAAAAGAATTACATGTTCCTTATGCGTTCAGTAGCCCGATCTGTAGACCGGGTTAAAGATCAATAGACGCACCACATAATTTATTTATGCATCGACGGGTGTACGCCTACACCCCGTGCTCAGGTCGTGGCCATCTCGTAAGATGATGCCAAGGATATCCGGGACATGGTCATTAACCCCCCAAAGGCTTTAAGCAAACAAAACATTTCCAAACAGAGCATATCAATGATTTAACCTCTATCCGATTAAAGATTCAATGCCCGACCAAGCGGTATTTTATATACCATACCCCAAGCCCGTATAAGGGAAAATAAGTTAAAAGTATTTACCTTTGCAAGTATCAATCACAAATAGCAAGTGCGTGTAGCTTTTACCGGGTCTCCTATTCTGGAACGAAGGTTTATAATAACCTATTAGAATCCTAACGGGTCTTTAATTAAGTCTAAACTTAGACCGGATAGTTTTTAAGGAAAGATACGGTTCGAACGCATGATTAAGCGAAGACCGGATTAGAATGTGATTTACTCCCGACAAGTTTGAAGACTTGTATAATATGGGTATACTAAACACATTCTGGATTTTGAGATAAAAACGATAAGGTTTGACCCGTTTCGGCTAATTTATGCAAACTAGTTACATAAACCGAACCGAATGCGTAAGAAGCGTAACGGGTAACCATAAGAGTCGCTAACAGGTTTCCTAAGTTAATATGCCTTAAATATGTTGTGATATCAGTAGGATACCTTCCATTATGCCCAAAACGAGTTTAATCTCAATTTAAGCCCCGTAGGGGTATTTTGGTCATTTTAAAGATTATAAAAGAGATTAAATGAAATTCTGAGATTCGGGTCTGATTAAATCAGTAAAATAACTTAGTTTATCAGATTATATCAGTTGGTGATAAGTCTTATATGACAAAATGGTTTTAAACCCATACTAGGTGTTTAATACGCGTAAAAAGCCGTTTTAAGCGATTTCCGGGTTATACAGGAAATCTGAGTTTTCTGATTAGGTTATAAAGTTCAAAATACTTCATTTATTAAATAAAATCAGTAGCAATTGGATTGGTGTCAAAATATTATGTAAAACTCATTTTATACACAAAAAGGGTATAATCGGTATTTACCGAATCAGGGCCATAACCTTAGGTTATAAGCAGGTTAAAAATCTTCAAAATCCCAAAATATTATATTACATCAGTGGTAAAAGGTTTGGTTTCAAAAATTGGGTTTAGATAGGCTTTATGCTAATTGCGCCGTTTAATTAACAAAAAGCTTCTTAAATGCGTTATTTAGCATAACTCCTATTCTGGACCTCGAACTGATATGAAACTTTAGGGACATACTTATAAATCAGTAACAAAGATTATTGTCCTCTCACATCTCTAAAATTCTCGTTTTATGGTCAAAAGGGCATATTGGTCAACATTAGGCAATTAACGGAAACGTGTAAACGAATGGGGCAAACAACGAACCAATCACAGAGGGTTATACCAACATGTAACCTGGTCCTAAGGAAGCCCTAAGGAATTTCTAAACTCATCTAAATCGGGTCAGAACTGAAGTCAAAGGAAAAGTCAAAGTTTTGCGACTTTCAGTTCCGAACCGGGTCTAAACAGAAAATTGTCGGATCAAACAAGCTTAGACCAGTTCTTATACTTATTACCAAGTTATATGAGTGATAAAATAGGTTACACGTCTTCTACATTGCTAATTACGTGTTAATTTGCAAATTAAGTTTCTGTTGACTTTTTAATACAAACTTTGACCGGACAAATGATCTAGTTAGAGCGGGAATCAGAGGGTGCCCTTTTAATGGTTTATTTCCCACATGATTACCAACTTATAACTTCCTTCAATTCGACTAATCACTGGACCATTAATGATTAATCGCTAAGTCAAACGTTAATTACGACGGTTTGACTTTTAAGCTAATAACTAAGTAAAACTCTGTAGGATCGAATTTTGACCCGAATGAGTCGTTCAGAAGAGCTCAAATCCGTTTCAGAGGCGGAAACAAAGAAACGGATGTGAAAACAGCTTGATTCACACTATAAACCTCTTGTATATTGATTTTACAGCTATTACATTCAAGAGAAATACCGGCAGCACTTCGGTATCAAATCTGGAAAACCTTACAAATGAGAAGACAACTACCCTATTTATAGTAATCTAGCTTTCGCTTGAAGACATACTTGTCAACTTCAAGCGAAAGTCTCAAGCGAAACCAACCAATTAAGTACAAGCGAAACCCACATGAAATTTGTCTTCAAGCGAATCCTCAAACAATACATAAATCTGATTTCTAACATTGCTTTGTCTTTTGTGATGTAATGCAATGATGATGTCATCATTGTATAATATGACATCATGCTTGAACAAATCCACAACGATCCCGAGACTCGATATAAGACTAAGTCGACAGATGTGTGCACTAACAAACTCAATTAAGGAAGGTCAAGGGTACTTACTAAGGTCTAATGCACGACCAGAGATGCTTAGAGAAGGCCCTTGAGCTCCAGAGATGATCAGAAGATAGGTTGTGGGTGAATGATCATGGTTGCAACCAATGGGGCTTTATATAGTACTTTTGATTGCTCATGATCATGCCACACAAGTCTAGCATTGTTCCCAGATCATTTACAAGTGCCTCTAAGCCTAAAAATCAGTAGGGGTCACGCATGGAAGTGGAAAATATCTATTTAAGTCGGTTACAATGGACATAGCAGACACTAGCCAAAGTTTTCGGCATCAGAAGGCCCCTCGCGTCATGCGTAGGTCCCCTAGGGGTCCTTCGCGTCGCGCGACGCCCTCTCTGATTCAAATCTATTTTCAGATTTTGCTGTTTTGGTCCCTGGCTCATAAAAAGTTGTTTCGACAATTATTTCTTGCATTATGAGCCTTCTAAATTGATTTCCAAGGACTCCAAGTTATAACCAATCCTTGTGAAGCCCTTGTTTAACTTTGTTATCACCCGAAAAGTCATAAACTTTATCGTTGACGCTTTTAACCCCTCGTACACGAATTTTATCATAACTTTCTCATACGATAACGAAACTTGGTGAAATTTTTATCATGTATTCTAGTGAGCATAATTAATCGTTACAAGGCTTCGGGTTTGCTAAAAGGTCACTCAGAGGTATACTTAAAACATGTAGACACATTTAACCCCTGTAGTTTGAAATCTCTCACTTTCCTTCACAATTAGCTTCGTATGATCCATGATTCATTCGTTTAAGGGTATAAACATCGTGTAGGGTTACTGTAAAGTATATTTATCCATTGTTGACATTTTGAACCCTTACATTATCATACTTTCCTTGTCTGTCAACTTTAGTCCCTCTAGAACCTTCTTTCACACGTTCAAAGCTTATGACACGTGTCAACACATTATGGGACGTGAATTTTCGAGGTGTTACATATTCTATCGAAGTCACCCATCGTCAGAGTGGGTGTCCCGATGGTTTCCGTACTACTTGCGCTACCGGAGTATTTCAATCGCACGCACTCGACTGGTGGACAACCGAACGTAACAAACGTGGGATCTCCGCAGCTTACGCTCTCTCTTGGGAAGAGCTGAAAGAGCTCATGAAGAAAGAGTACTGCCCTCCCCACGAAGTCCAGACACTCGAAGATTAATTTTGGAAAATCTATCAAGTCGAAGGTGACAATACTGGCTACACCGCAAGGTTCAAACAGCTTAGCATAATCTGCCCAAGTCAAGTCAACACTTCAGAAAAAGCCATCACGAAGTATATTCGCGGCTTGCCTGAATGTGTGGGCGATTTTGTCGAAGCTGCAAGACCTGCTACCATCGAAGAAACCTACCGCTTGGACGCATAAATCAACGACAAACGAGTCTTAGATGGACATTTCTCTAAGAATCCTGTCAAACAAGCTCATCAAGCAATCGTCATCGACTCATCCGACGATTCTGCTAACGATTCCTCTGATAATTATTCCAATGAGACCTCAGACGAATCCTCCGATGACAACGCATCGCCTCAGGAAGCTCAGTCCAACCGCAAACGAAAGACCATGAGCCCAAACTCTTCAACAACAGAACTGTCGCAGCCAGAACCTCTCCAAGCAGTTCCAGTTCACTCGAAGCGCGACTACAACGGAACTCATCCCCTGTGTCTCACATGTACGTATCATCACCCGCCAGAAGCTAACTGTCGCTTTTGCGCAAATTGCAACTGGTATGGCCATCTTACCCAGCACTGCCGCACGGGGCCGCAAACTTTAGGAACTTGAGCAACAATCGCATTCTCTGTAGAAGTCCTCCACAGCAACATTAGTTATGCTTCCAATGTTGTTGTAATAATATGACCTTCGCCGATTAATTTCTTTCGCATGTTGAACTTGTTCTATTTCTTGACGCAATGTGGACTCTATCTATCTCTCACTCTCTCGCACTCGCACACGGACTATATGCTAGCACTATGTACTATATAATGCGTTTTGCCCCTACTATGCGTTCTTGAGATAAAGTACGATAAACGTGCAAGGATCAAATTAATCACGGGTGCACACGGGATTACTGTGATCAGTGCACGAAGATCGTAATGAGTTTCAATGTTGTCGTAACGTTACAAGCATGGTCAAGCGTGGTGGATACGCCACTGGTACTTCCTATATATAAGCGTCTTGACCATGTCAACACAATGTGACACCTATTCACGGGGCAGAGGCGTGTGGTTGAAGCATGGTGGATACGCCGCTGGTACTTCCTATATATAAGTGCTTCGCCATGCCAACCAATGTCTTGAGAAGGAAGTGCCATACAAGTTGAACGTTATTAGACCAAGTATACTATTTAATTCTATTTTCGACACACTACACTACATCGCAAGGCGTGACAACCTCAATCGCAACGCAAAGCGTGTAATCGCTAGACTTTTCGTAAGTCAACACGCTCGCAGTCGCATTATCGCTGGAATCTATCTCGCAATCTCAATCGCTTATAGTGTGTTCGCTCAATCGCTTATTATGTGCATCGCGCTATCGCATATCGGGGGTATCGCTCTATCGCTTATGTATCGCTTTATCGCTTGTATTTATGTTATCTGTGTTATGTTAGCACACATGACCTCGCTTCACGAGACAAAACAGATAGGGATAAAACATGGTGGATACGCCCCTGGTACTTCCTATATATAAGTGTTTTAGCCATATCAGTAGACTTTCATGGAAAAAGGCCATGTGGGGCTTAATGTTAGTTAAAATTTGTGGTGTTGTCTAATCTAATCAAATCGCATGTTTCCATCACTTGCAACGCATCGACCGTCACCTATCGCCCGACGGTTGTCGCTTTTCGCTTATCGTCGTCGCCTTCACCATTGTGTTTGTGTTGTGCTATCGATTATCGCGTACTGTTTATCGCTGACGTGTGCTAAACAGACTATAAAAATTAACTAAATCAGACTCTCTAAACAAGACACTAAAAAGCTTTAATTATAGACTCGACCTAAAACCACATAATCGACAAGTGTACCGATCAATGTAGTATAACCCTAGGAAGTCCGGATATTGAACCACGAGACTCTATGTATTACGTAGACTAGACTCTAACAGACACTGACAGACGCGACTTAAAATGTTTGATTGCTTTGGGGGGGGGTTACGGAAAATCTAGGAAATCTATTTAAACTAAAATATTGAACTAAAATTAAGCTAAGTACGAAAGAAAGCAAAGACGATTCTTATATGAGAACGAGGACCACCTAGACTAGAATCCTGGATTGATTTTAAGAATTACCGATTAAGTTAAATGCACAAATTATGGAACCAGGATCTTAAAGTACTAAACCTATTAAACACCAACTAAGCCCCTCAACCCTTCTCGAGGTGAAACTTATGGCGTTACCTTCTCGAGGTGAAACTTATGGCGTTACCTAGGCCGTTAATCCTACCGGTTATTAGACGCCTTTCCAGTTGTCTAATTATTGTGTAAGTACCCTAATGTTGACCTATTATTTTCCAATCATAGATCTAGGGTAGTTTGAATTATTAAACTTGACTCGATAGACTAATAAACCAACGGGTAAACCAATTCACGACCTTTTCCAAGGACTGTCTCAAGCAATTCGTTGGGTAAGACCTATCAATAGCCCCTCACTTTCCAGGTATTAGGACTAGCAGAACACTAAAACCTAGCAAATTACTACCAATCACTTCTAGGGATTATTGCGCAATTTCACCCTAAAGAGTTAAGATTTCTTACGTGATATAGACACACACCAAAATCCTAAACCCTAATACGACCCTATGTTGTGATATAGACCGTCACTAAGGATCATATGAAGCAAATGACAATAATAAACCAAGTTAAAGTATGCATGCACATCAAATCAATAAAAAAACTCTTTACTAAGCACAATGAACCCATAATATTCATGCAAATAACGAAAACGGTAAATACTTTATTCAATCCATTCAACTAAGTCTAGGTGGCTTAAATGTTTAGTCAAGCATGTCTATAAACGTAAACAAACCAAAGATGTTCAACAAAGAATTCATGATAACAAGTTTCAAGAAGAAAAACGACAAAACAAGGGAATGGAAAACCCGAGAAAGTCTTTGAATCTTCGTCTTGAACTCGTACCACTGATTCATAGGCTTCAAAATCTCCGAAAGTGCTCCAAGAATGCTCAACAATCGCCCCAAGATGTCCCAAGTTCGTAACTAGGGTTTTCTTCAAGTTTAAGATCAAAATATATCACTTTCCATAACAACCCATTATTATTTTCGTAAAAATATGCCAGCTACGTCCTCTGGCGGGGCGCCACCCACCTAGGGAATGGGTGGCGGGGCGCCACCTTGTCACTTCATACGTGTAATACCTTCAGTCCCTCGCCGGGCGCCAGAGACTTCTCACGGGGTGCCAGAAACTCTTTTTTCAGCTTTTTAACTTCTTTTCGGCTACCGGTTTTTCCAACGCATTTCCGAACTTGGTGTTTCAATAATTTGGCTCGTTTTATTCGGTTTCCAGCAAATTTAAGTATCAAGACCTGCAAAACACGATTTGATCAATAGTATGCACATTCTAACGAAAAGTAAACTAAATGTAACGGAAAATTATACAAACTGAACACGAATAAAGGATGTATTTTGCAATACATCAATCGCTTATCGCACCTGCTTGTATCGCTAAACTGAGTTCGTAAACGACTTCATTACTCAGTTTGCCCAATCCTTCTTTTACACTCGGTCCGACCACCTTTCGCTTGGACCGAGGGAATCGAAATTTATCAATGCTATGTCGACACACATGACACCGCCTCACGGGACGGAAGCCGTATGGCTAAAACATGGTGGATACGCCGCTGGTACTTCCTATATATAAGTGTTTTAGCCATATTGTCGAACTTTCGTGGGAAAGTGCCATGCGGGGCCGACTTTAGATTTAAAACTTTTTGATATTATTAAAAACTTTGTGTAAACAAAGCTTTTCTTACAAAACTTTTTTCTAAAACTTGATCAAAACCTAGGCACAGAACGAGATTTTCTTGTAACGATGGTCTAACAATCGACTCAAGTTACTGCCGCGTGACGAGAAAATTTCGTAAAACGAGTTTTAAACATCCTAAAATCTTTTTAATATAAGTGCGGTCAATCTACCTAGGGCCTCACGCTAGAATCTACGGTCCACCTACTCCCGCCTCATGCTTATAGGACTAAAGGAACGATCACTGGACCAATTCCCAACCGTCTTATATCAAAACCAAGAGAGTTTACAATCTACTTTTTTTCTTTTTCCATTTTTTTTCTTTCTTCTTTTTTTTCCTTTTTTTCTAATGAGCGTAGACATTGTTTCCCTAACCAAGAGGCAATCCGGCTGTAGTGTCGCTATCCCCAACTCGGATTACTTAGGCTTCGGTACTTTTTTTCTTTTCTTTGCAAGATCGATTTCACACATCCTAGCGGTAATCCGGTTGTAAAATCACTATCCCCAACCTAGACTACATAGAAATGCGCTACTTTCATTTAGTTTCTAGCTCATTATTTTTTTCCATATTTTTTCTTCGCATGATCACAAACTCTAACCGTTTTAACTTATAACAGTGCCCCTTATACTCTTATTGGCAGTTTTGATTTCCCATATTTCCCAGGAGAAAACCCACTAGCAGACCGACAATTAAGGTATATTAACTCAAAGAGACTTAAAACCAAACCCGGGCCTATCCACATATCCCTAACTAGACGCAAGGTCGGTCGATTTTTTTTAATCTCTTATTATTATTATTCGACCCCGAGCAAAAAATTCATCTTTTCTATCATTTTCCGCTTTAATTTGCAAACTTCTTTTTTATTCGAAAGACATTTTCTGATTTTTCAATTTTTTTTGGATTTTTAAAATTTTCTATTTTTTTTGTATTTTTCAAAATTTTTTAATTTCTTTGTGTTTTTCATAAATAAGACTTGATTATTTACATGAATCCCATCCCCACACTTAGAGATTGCATTGTCCCTAATGCAAGAACGAAAATACGACTCAACAACTACCTAAAAATAAAGACTGCAAACGAAATAAATAAAAATATACAACAACAAAAAGGGAAACGAATTGGCAGAGTGTGTGAGACTGTCAAAGTGCCAGTCGTTTCCACATAAGCCATCCAATTCGATACGTGCTCAGCAAACAACTCTAACCTCGGACACGCGAACGAAAGCGGCTACTAATACCAACCTAATCAAGCAAACACCAAACACTAACAAAAGATAATAATATAAGATACTAAGTGTTAGTGCAAACATCCACAAACCAAAAGTCAACCATCCCCAAAATCCCAACCAACCTGTTTAACGTATTTAAGTACAAACCAACAAACGAGGATCAAAACAGCATAAAGATAAAAATAAACAAAAGATATGCACTATCAGCATCGCTGCATCCTCGCACTACTCCGCATCATCCTACTCCTCATCACCCGCTTGTGTCCCACTGGGCCCTGCCTCAGACTGCTGCCAAGAAAGTGGTGGCTGCGAATGAAGACTCTGCATAATGACTCGCATACCCTCCTCCAATAGCCTCTGACCTGCCACAACCTCCTGCCTAAACCCACTGATCTGATCATCAACATACATACGTAAATCACCGAAACCCGCCTGCATAGAATCATATATCGAATCCAAGGTAAGTGGATCGGGTCGTGGCTGCGCTAACGGGTACTGCCTAGCAGGGATATCCTAACGAATACGGGGAATACGAGGCCTCTGATAGCGGGTAGCAACCGCACCCTGCATAGCCTCCGCAGCACCTGAACCAGGCGGAGGCTGAACCTGTGGACCCTCTCGTATCGGCTCCCAAGTAATCGGATCAGTACGAGCTATAATCCCATCAGACTGCAAATCCCTAACACTCATAAAGCAAGGGTCAGGGCCCTTCTTCATCCTATCAGCCGGGTACCTCTCAAACACACCTAGGCTCTCGGCTAACCAAGTAATCAACGGCCCACAGTAAATACGGGCTCCAGCACCACCCCTCCATAACCTCCTCATAGACAAAGCAAACACAGTCGCCAAGTTGGCTGGCCTCTACTCAACCATAAACATCAGACAGAATAAGGTCACCTGATTAACCTTGTTGTCTCCCTCTCCTCTACCAACCAGAGTTGCTGCTAGAATTTTGTGGATATAACGAAGAACTGGATCAGTAATATCACTAGCAACTGCCCCTATCGAATATGGCACCCTCGATATGGTGCTCCAAAATCTCGCTAAACACCCACCATAACACATAACCCACGCTGCTTCTTAAACACTCCCTGCAAACTATTAACAAACTCGGGAGCCCTAACCTCCTCTCGCGTATAAAACTGAGTCGCCACCGCAAACTCAGGGACTGTCATCTCATAGGACCTCCTACCCAATGCAAAGAATATCGCACCTTTTTCATTGAAACTCCCTTGCTTATACTCGAAAGTCGAGTGAAATTCCAACGTGATTTCCTTGTACTGTCGTGTGTCACAATCCAAGACTCTCCTGAACTTTGGCCCTAACAACTGTTCCACCCGGGCCCTTGCCCCTAAACGATCCAACACCTCCCAGTCAATCCTCCTATACGGCAGCAGCTCTGCCGTAAACAAAGTAGCTAACCTCTGTGACTCCCCCAAATTCGGCTCAAACTGTAAAAGAGGACTATCCAAGATCCTTTGACGTGGACCATGCGGGAGTCCCGGCCCTATGTACTCGATAACCCTGCTGTAATCTGACTGTTGCACCACTTGCTGTACCGGTTTCGGTTGAACCTGCTGAACCGGTCTGGGCTCCCTAATCACTGGCCCCCTCTCGAGCGAGTATCTGGGCCTCGTTTCCTACTGGGCCGACTGGATGATCCTGCACCTAACATTCTGCAAAACAATTCAAGTATGACAAGACTAAGAAAAGCAGAATATTAGTCACGAACTATTTTTAGTATTTAAAAAAAAATATTTTTTGTATTTTTGTTTTTGTATTTTTTTTTATAATATATACAAAGAACAACGGTCGTATAGCATTACGTTCGCGGCCGTAGTTTAAAAACAAAGTGATGTTAGAGCGACGTTTTGCAAATCCCTTTTTAAGCATAAACCGAACCTCGCCCGAATGGAGATTGAGTACGGGCGAGTGGTATCACAAATCAAGTGAGCAAAAGACGCAATAAGACACTAAGACGACTCAAAAACAATTAAAACGACACCAAAGACCCCAAAATAACCATTAAACTAGACTCGATCTAACGTAGACGTAAACTACACAAATTACAAACTATACCTCCTCCCGGCACTTTACTTGCCCTCAAGTAAACCCAAGTGCTTACCAAACCGACATCGACATCCAACTTGCTTAAATTCAGCCATGTAGTAATTTAAAACAAATTTTAGCATTGAACAATTCCGCCTAGTTAAAGAAGGTTTCATTCTTTGCAAAAGTTTCGATTCAAAAATGCAAGTTTTGCGCTTTAGACGTCAATGTGCTATAGACCAATCACTAAATTAGCATATCAAGTTCAAATCCAACCCGACAATCATCAACATCCCAAAACCAAACCATAATCCAAACCAACATTGAGTGTTTTTGGGTAAAGTTGAAAGCTTTAGTGTCGCATTAATGAAACAGGTCAAAACGGATGTTGTAAATCTGATATTTATGTCAAAAATTCACCTAACCAAATCCCCCTACTCAATGTTGGCAAACCCTCAACTAAGATGGTGTAAACATTGTCATCAATACCCAAACCGAACCATCCGCAACTGATATTCTACTGAAATACCCAAACCGCATCCAACCCGCAACCTCATACATCCTCTAAACCTAGTAAGACTCCATATTTAACCAAAACCTAACCCTAGACTAAGACTTAACTCAGCAAAAATGGAAATTACTTGACTCATAATACACAAAGTCACAACAAACATACCTTGGATTTGTGAGAAACAAGTGAGAATAAGAAAATTTCGGTTGAATGTTGATTCCCCAAGTTTAGTTTGATTTTATGGTGAGAGATGATGGATTTATGGTTGAAATCGGTTATGTGAAGGTGATAGATGAAAGGGTGACGTGATTTTGGGTGGTAATGGAGGTTTTGCGGTGAGATATGGTGGGTATTAGGGGTTATCGGCGGTAGAGAGGAGAAGGTTAGGTAAGAAAAAGGAAGTTTTGGAGTTTTAAACTCATTACGACTGCAGGCATTTGAAGATAATGGAGGAAAATCGGTGATTAGTGGTGGTAGGAGGGGTGGTATCTGCGGTGATGATTTCCTGCCAATATCAACCAAAAAATTTTCTAAGTATAAAACTTACTTGGAACCTCAATTTCCTGCAAATCTTCGGTGATGATTTCCTACAAAATGACTCAAAACACAAAACAAGAACCGAAAAAACTACGAAAACAATACGAAAACTAACGAAATTACAAACGGTACATACTCTACACTTGGGATTTCATCCCAAAACACTAATTGGCGGCTTTGGATGGGATTTCGAGAGGAGTTTCCTCCCTCTCGTCCTTGTTTATCGCTCCTCCAATGTAATGTTTCAAACGATGGCCGTTCACCTTCCAACTACGGCCATCTGTCTCATCCATAATCTCCATCGCTCCATACGGAAACACGTAGTGAACCATATAAGGTCCCAACCACCTCGACTTCAACTTCCCCGCAAATAACTTCAATCTTGAGTTGTAAAGAAGCACTTTATCACCTTTGCTAAACTCCTTAACCTTTCTCAACTTTCTATCATGTAGAACCTTCGTTTTCTCCTTGATTCCCAACGATCGAGCATACGCCGCATCCCTAAGCTCCTCTAACTCATGGATTTGGAAGAACCGCTTCCTAGCGGCTTTGGTCATGTCTAGATTAACGGTTTTCAATGCCCAAAGCGCTCTATGCTCTAACTCTACGGGAAGGTGACAAGCTTTTCCGTAGACGATCATGAAAGGTGTAGTTCCTAAAGGCGTCTTGTAGGCGGTTCTAAGCGCCCACAATGCATCGTCTAGCTTGTCGGACCAATCCTTCCTATTTTTACCAACGATTTTCTCTAGGATTCGTTTTATACCGCGATTCACATTCTCTACTTGTCCACTTGTTTGTGGATGATATGCGGTAGACAAACGATGAGTGACACCATAGCGTGCAAGCAATTTTTCCATCAATGCGTTACAAAAGTGAGTGCCACGGTCACTAATTAAGGCTTTAGTAGTCCCGAATTGGGAAAATAGCTTCTTAAGAAATTTCAAAACTACTCGGGCTTCGTTTGTGGGAAGAGCTTGAGCCTCAACCCATTTTGACACGTAGTCGATCACCACGAGTATATAACTGTTACCTTTGGAGTTTGGGAAGGGTCCCATGAAATCGATGCCCCAAACGTCAAAAACCTCTACTACTTGTATGGGGTTTTGAGGCATCTCATCTTTGGCGGAAATATTGTCGGTCCGTTGACATGCATAACACATCTTCACGAACTCAACGACATCTCTAAGTACGGTAGGCCAATAAAAACCACAATCAAATACCTTTTGAGCGGTGGCATGTGCTCCATGGTGTCCTCCCGTGAGGCCTTCATGCACATGTTTTATGATGTTCCACCCCTCATCTCTTGACACACAATATCTAAGGATCCTATCTCCCCTATCCTAAAGAGAAAAGGATCGTCCCATACGTACTTCCTCGACTCACTAATGAATTTCCTACGTTGTTGCATGGTAATCCCTTTCACAATGTTGCCACTCGAAAGATAATTAGCTAAGTCACAAAACCATGGCAAGCCTTCTTTCTCAGCCTCAACAAACTCTGTAGACTCATGAGGGAACATATCTCCAATCTCCTCCTCATGAATCTCTTCTCTCTTGGGATCCTCTAGACGCGATAGATGATCGGCCGCCATGTTTTCGACCCCTCTCTTGTCCCTAATCTCAATATCGAACTCACTAAGCAAAATAATCCACCGAATGAGTCAGGGTTTAGCCTCTTTCTTTGGAAAAAGAAAACGCAACGCAGAGTGATCGGTGAATACTATCGTCTTGGATAGAACAAGGTATGAGCGGAATTTGTCGAAAGCGAATACTACGGCTAAGAGTTCTTTTTCCGTGGTGGTATAGTTCTCTTGAGCATCATTTAGCGTGTTGCTCGAGTGGTATATAGGATGGAAGTGCTTGTCCTTTCTTTGTCCTAATACCGCTCCCACGGCATAGTCACTCGCGTCGCACATGAGCTCAAACGACAAGCTCCAGTCGGGCGAGATAAGAATAGGTGCACTAACCAACTGTTCCTTCAAGAAGTTGAAGGCTTTAAGACACTCTTCGTCGAAGACGAATGGAACGTCTTTCTCTAGCAAATGGGTCATGGGGCGGGTGATTTTTGAAAAATTCCCTAATAAAGCGTCTATAGAAGCCCGCATGCCCTAGGAAACTCCTAATCGACTTCACACTTGTGGGTGGAGGTAGCCTACTAATGGTATCTATTTTCGCACGATCTACCTCAATACCCTCTCTGGAGATCTTATGCCCTAATACAATACAATACCTTCCATCACCATGAAGTGACACTTCTCCCAGTTTAGCATAAGCTTGGTCTCCACGCACCGCTTCAACATCCTCTCTAGGTTCTTCAAACACGTATCAAAGGAGTCACCATAAACTGAAAAATCATCCATGAAAACCTCCATGGACGTCTTTATCATATCCTGAAATATGGCGACCATGGACCGCTGAAAGGTAGCTGGAGCGTTGCACAACCCAAATGGCATGCGTCGGTACGCATAGGTGCCATAGGGGCATGTGAAAGTGGTCTTATCCTGATCCTCCGGTGCTATGGGGATCTGGAAGTAACCGGAAAAACCGTCTAAAAAACAATAAAATTGTTGACCGGCTAAACGCTCCAACATTTGATCGATGAAGGGCAATGGGAAATGGTCTTTTCGGGTGGCGTCATTCAACTTTCGGTAGTCGATGCACACGCGCCACCCCGTGACCATACGAGAAGGGATAAGTTCATTCTTTTCGTTCATGACAATGGTCATCCCCCCCTTCTTAGGGACAACATGTGTGGGACTAACCCAAGGTGAATCAGAAATGGGATATATCATCCCCGCATCAAGGAGTTTAAAAACCTCCTTCTTCAAAACATCTTGCATGTTGGGGTTAAGCCTCATTTGGGGTTGCACCACCGGTTTATAATCATCCTCCATGAGTATCCGGTGGGTGCAATAGGAAGGGCTTATGCCCTTGATGTCGGATAACCTCCATGCAATGGCCTCTTTGTTGGCCCTCAATACCTCTAACAACCTTAACTTCTCACTCTCCTCCAACTTTGACGAGTTAATAACGGGTAGCTCGGAAGCCTCCCCTAAGAACGCATACTCTAGATGCGATGGAAGTACCTTAAGCTCTAAGGGTGGGGGTTGGGTGGTGTCCTCACTAACGGCTAGGACTTCGGGGATTAAAGGAATCCCCTCTTCTTCAACTTCATCTACCCTCTTCAACTCCTCTTCTACCTTCTCTCCTACCACTAAGTCCGCTCCACTAATGTACTCTAAGCATTGATCGACACATGAGATAAACGAATTCAAGAAGTAGACGGAATGACAAGGACCACTATAGTCATCCGAACCACTCGGGTGGTTCATGGAACGCTCTATCTCAAATGTGACCCTCTCCTCACCGACCCTAAGGGTGATTTTACCACCATGGACGTCTATAAGTGCTTTGGCGGTACGTAAGAATGGACGACCAAGGATAATGGGGACTCTCTCATCCGCTTCCATATCAAGAATTACGAAATCGGCGGGAAACACAAATTTATCTACCTTGACTAGCAAATTCTCAACTATGCCCCTAGGGTATTTAATGGACCGATTGGCTAAAGATAATGTCATTCGGGTAGGTGCAAGCTCTCCTAGGTCTAGCTTCTCATAAAGAGAAAAGGGCATCAAATTGATGCTAGCACCTAAGTCGGCTAAAGCTCTAGTGTTGGTATTACTACCGAATAGACAAGGAATGGTAAAAATACCGGGATTGGTAAGCTTTTCGGGAAGCTTATTTAACACAACGGCGGAACATCCCCCATTCAACAGGACATTGGACAACTCCCCTGACTTCTCTTTATTCATAAGAAGATCTTTCAAGAATTTTGCATACTTAGGCATCGACTGGAGTGCCTCTATAAACGGAAGATTAATCTTCAATTGCTTGAAGATGTCTAAAAATTGCCCGTATTCCCTTGAGTATTTTTGGTTTCTAAGGCGTGAAGGGAACGGGACTCTAGAATGGTCTACTAGGGGTGAAGGTCTAACATCTACGGGCGTTTTCTCAACTTCCTTCTCAACTTGAGACTCACCGGGCTGTGTGGTACTTGCTGGGCCTAGCCTCTTTTGCACTTTGCCGGGAGCCTCCATCTCTATCTCCTCGTCTATAATATCCCCATCCTCATCAACTACTCTCTCTTCTACGACCCTAGGGTTTCCTATGGTTTTGCCACTACGAGTGGTAATGGCTTTTGCATGAGCATTAGGGTTCGGTAGGGTGTTACCCGCAAACTGACCGGGTAATCTCTCTTCTAGCTTCCTAGACATATCACCTACGACCCTTTGGAGGTCTTGAAAAGAAGCTTGATGGTTCTTAAGCATAAGCTCATGTTCACTAAGGGTCTTTTGGGTAGTTTGGTCCCTAATAACTAGTTGGCTCATCATAGCCTCCATTCTTTCTAAACTACCCCCTAGATCATAGCTTGGACCCTGACCTGGCTGAACCTGACTACCTAACCCCCCTTCTTTGACCTGCCCATTGAACCCCTTGTTGAACTGTCCACCTGAACCCCCACCAAAAAGTGAACTTTGACCCCTATTTGGGTTTTGAGCTATTTGAAAACCAGGGGGTCCATTTGAGCGAAAATTGTTATTATTATTAAAGTTACTATTATTATTATTACGCCAACCCGGCCCAAAATTATTATTATTACCAAACCTGCTAGGTTGACCTCTACTGAAACCTCCTCCTACAAAATCAACTTGCTCATCACCTACTAGCAATGGACATGCACTCGTATCGTGACCCCCTCGGCAAAACTCACACTTGTCTACCTTAGCCTTAATCTCCTTAAGTTCCCTAGACATGTTTTCCAAAACAGGGGCTAAACTAGGATCCATGGTGACATGGTTCACCCCTCGGGCGGGTGCACTAGTAGTGGTATTAGAATTACCACTTTGATACTGTTGATCGGCTCGCGATTGAGATTGAGACTGGGCAAATGCCTCAAAACGCTCTAAATACTCAGCAACAGTAAGTATACCCATCATATGCCCCCCCGCATTAGTATCAAACCTATCGCGAGTCTCTTGGGTGAGACCGTTATAGAATTTCTCACATAAAGCCCAATCGGAAAGACCATGTTGGGAGCAACGAGCAGTTAGGTTTTGGAAACGCTCCCAAGCAAGGTAATAAGGCTCGTCGGGCCTTCGCGGGTGGAAAGTACTTGTTTAGAAAAGCTTGACGGAGGCCCGCCCATGTGGTAAAGGTGTCGGTTGGTTGAGAGTCCAACCAAGTGGCCACACGGCCGGCTAATGAAAATGGGAAGAGTTGCAAGTAAGTAGCATCATTAGGGGCACCGTGAAGGCTAAAGGTAGCTAGGACACGGGAGAAACGGTTAATGTGGGCCGGGGCATCCTCATCCTCGCGACCATGGAATTGGATGCTATTGGTTATGGCATGCATGGCATAGGATGGAATCTGCCATGAGTTCTCACTAACTATGGGTGGAACGGTAATGGGTGAAGCAAGACCGGTGAAATTCTGAGTGGCTTGCTGGTGGACGGTTTGCCTAGCGTTGGCCATGTGTTCTAAGTTTTCTGGGATGCTAGAGGTGCTAGAAGTAGGGCTATCGGGTGGGGAAACCTTAGGTGAGGTTTTAGGTGAATGGTTTGGTGAAGGTGGTGGGGTTGGAGGTGGGGTGGGTAATGGAGTAGAATCGAATTAGGAAATTGAGAAGAAGATGAAGAACTGACCTGTGGGCCTTAGCCCAATCGAAACGATGACTCGGTGACTGGCGGCTTCAGAGGTCCGTGCGAGCGCAGATGTGGAATCCAACACAAGCAAAAACCTGAATGTGAGAAAAGCAAACACTAGTCACTAAGACTCAAACTAAAAATAAAAACAGAAATAAAAGACAACGACTCAAAACAAAACAAACACGAAGCACGTATATGTCAAACAAGTCTATCACAGCTAATGAACGCGATTGCCAAGAGTCCCCGGCAACGGCGCCAAAAACTTGATGTGTGCTAAACAGACTATAAAAATTAACTAAATCAGACTCTCTAAACTAGACACTAAAAAGCTTTAATTCTAGACTCGACCTAACGAGTTAAACATGTTAAAACATGTTTAACGAAGTTTGAAAACAAGTTTGATATCAAAACAAAGGGTTTTGATACCCAAGAATAGTTTGGTTGCAAATACGCATAAACGCGTATTTTGACCGAAACTATGTCTCGTCACTATGCCTAAACAACGTGGTAATCAGTAGGTATAGTCACAAAGGACTATGACCATCGTGATTACGCTCACGTTGCGAAGTTCAAACGAACTTCGTGTTGACCATTGACTGGTCAAAGCAGAAAGTCAAACACTGTTTGACTTTCATGCTTGAAATATATGAACAAGCATGAAGGAAACTTACAAAAGGTCCAAGCAATGAAGGTTTGAACTAAAAAATTCTCAGGTATGAAGCTTCACAAGGAGAGCTTCAACTTAGAGAATGAAATTGAGATCAAATGTGTGAATGAAGGTGATGAAGATGGTGGGTATTTATAGATTTCTCAAAACCGTTAGGATCGTTCCTCGATAATTGAGCTTTAATCTAGACCCTCCACGTGTTACCCATTGTTTTACAAAGCTATGGGTGTCCAAAACATCACACGGTATTGCAAAAGTTACAAAAGAGACCCCCAAGTTCAATCCCATTGCTGAAAATCAATTTTTCTGCCCATATATGGTGGTGGCGTGCCGCCATAGCAACACCACTTTGTGGTGGCGCGACGCCACGGGTAGCCAGGTCCATAAACTTTTGAAAATTGACAGTTTTGGTCCCTGCAACACTTTTAAGCCATATTTGATGCATTTAAACCCCGTTAACCCATTTTCAAGGCTCAATAATGAAGTTTAAGTATAGGGGACATGAAACATGCTTGAAAATATCATGGATGTCGGTTCGTTTGGTCGTACGGTTGCGTTGTTCGGTTAATTACGACGTATCATGAACGAACGCGAAAAACGATCCAAATTACGCGACGAATGAAATTTTATCATGCCAATCACTAAAATAAAATATTTTAATGATTACATAAATTTTTGGTTGTCCGGATATATTCAGAACGTAAGATATGCGCGAAAATGCAAACTTATGCACTTTTTGAAGCTTTTAGTCCCTATTGATCAAAAAGTTTATTTTTGCGCACCAAACACCTCAAAGCCTATTTCTAAGCTATGTAAAGTTCCGGAATGTTCGTTACCATTCGATTCAGTATACTTTTGCAGTTTGACGCAAATAGTCCCTGCGATCGAATAAACTTGATTTCGACACACCAAACCCTCCAAAACTTATTTCTAAGTTGTGTAAAGGTTATTTAAGGTATGTTAAGCCTATGTCACTGTTCCGGAGTGTTTGTTGCATTAAACTGATTACGTTTATGCATCAGTTCGCGTATAACCTTCCAGAAAGCGATTTAAAGCTCGAAATCGAACAAGAATTGATATGTGCAAATGATACACATATTTATACAAATCCCAAGTATGAAACACAATATTTCATTGATTTGGTATTTGTTTGATGGTCGAAGAGACACAGATGTCACATTTTGAACAAACTTTTATGAAACTTTATTTTACTAACCAACTCATCCATGAGTTTAATGGTTTTTAAGTTTGTAAATCATGTTTCTAAAACCAGTTTTTTGTTTATTAGAAAGATCATTATGTTTAACATTATGTTTAACCATGGATCCTTCAAGATCCATGCTTAAACTTGTTAGATCCAAGCTTTAACATACTTGATCTAAACATAAACACAAGATATAAAATCAACAACTTCATTACATACACTAAAATTTCATGTAATCACTTATTTTCTTCATGAATATGTTAGATCTTTTCATTTTTATCATTAAAAGTTAAGTTGTTTAGATGGTGAAACTTGTACACAACATAAACATGACTTATATCAGTGATCAAGAGGCTTACTACTAGCTCTAATGGCTAGGGAAGTGGCACAAGAATGAAGATGATGATCGAGGAAGAAAATGAGAGGTTAAAAGCTCCAAAGTGAGGTCCTTCCACTTCTAGCACCAAACACCTTCTTAGATGAGCTTCTTACACCTTCTAATGACCTTGGATCATGAGATTGAAGCTTGAAAATGGTGGTGGTATGGTGGTGTATATGAGCCGAGAGCAAGAAGAAAGGAGAGGAAGAAGATGGAGTGGTTTATGTGTTAATGGACAATACTTACTTCCTTATGGGTCTTATAAGAAAAATTCCAACACAGTGATCTTTATTTAGATTCTATGTAAACTAGTTAGGAGACATAGTTATTTATAATAATCAAAAGGGTGTGTGGGTTCCATGAGGCCGGTTATGGGAGAATGGGGGGGGTAAAGTGTAAAATTTGGGAAGTTGAGGGTTTAAAGTGCAAACGAGGGGGTTTAAGTTAGTTTAAGTGTGTTTAGGTGTTTTTATGATTTTTAAGGTGTTCTAGCATCAATAATAGTTTAATTTCATAAAAACATTACTTCTAGTCAAATTTTGATGTCCCGGTTATTGTCCGGTTGTTCGGTTCGTTACGGTTCGTTAAAGTGCTGAATTGCGCAGTTTCACTAGGTATGAAGCACCTTTTGTGGCAATTTTAATTCCCGACACTTTGTAAGTTATTTTGGACAATAAAACATAAATTTTGCAAGATATTAATGTGTTTAAAAGCTGATTATAGCTTAATTGTGCTGATTTATGCTGAATTCTGCATTTAAAGTGCGTTTCGGGTGTCTTTTAGTGCATAGTTTAGCTTCCGGAAAGTTTATATGTTAACCCTTGTATCCACACTTGGGTTTTAATGTATTTTAGAGGTTGGACCTATTCCTAGGCCCTAATTCAATTTTCTGACTGCTTTCTGTAGAATTGCTGACACAGCGTGTCTTACCGGTGAGTTTACTAGTCTTTCTGACGCAACGCTTAAAGTAATGCACTAATGCATAAAGCAATATTTGAAGTATAAAACATGCATGAATTAACATGTACAACATGTAATCAGACAATGTTGACATTTAAGCACATAATTGCAGATATTAAATAATAATTAGATTGTACGGAAATTACCGGTTTTGTGCCAGTTGTCACAAAAATAGTTCACCAAACAAGGTTTAACATAAAACAAACACCATAAAATAGTTCAAATAGCTTAAACTGACATCTAAATATCATGATACTCGTTCCACTCCGCATCATCATCATCATCATCCTCCTCAAAGTTTTCATTTGGCGGATTTAGATCGCCATCGTCATCGTCATCTTCATCAACCAAAGTAATAACTCTTTTCCTTTTCCTCCTAGATGAACTCTCACCTTCTTCCTCATTTGATCCGCCAACTCCAACCATGCCATCTTCATCTTCATCCCCACTCGGGTTGGCTATCCACTCATCATCTGACAAAACCTCATCAGCAACTATCGGGTCTTCATCGTCTTTTAGATTCGTCTTCTTTATAAACTTTTGCTTCAATCTCCTATTGTACATAACGTACACCAACTTGTTCATCCTACCCGTGCCCAACCGATTTCTTCTTTTTGTATGAACTTGATTGAACGTGCTCCAATTACATTCACAAGCCGAAGCTGAATAAGTAAGACCCAATATATTCATCGTGAAGGCTTTCAGTTCTGGAACTTCATCTCCATAATTGTCCCACCATTCGCTTGAAAAAAACATTTGTTGTAGTGGTTCTTTCAATTCATATACGCTTTCTAAAGTCAAAAAAGCGGTGGCGAATCTAGTGGCGGCGGGTTGAAGAAGATCCTTCTTTAAAAACTTTCTAGCTAAACTTAATACCCACTGATGGTTATAAATGAAGTTGCTAATTTTTTTTGCTTTAATCAAAGCTCTTTTTAATTGGGTCAACTCCGCAATTTTCTCAAGCATTAAGTCAATGCAATGAGCAGCACATGGGGTCCAATACAAAGATTTCCTCTTCTCCATCAACAACTCTCCAGCCTTTTTGTATGCACTTGCATTATCAGTCACGACTTGAATAACAATGTCTTCACCAATTTCTTCAATCACCGCATCAAGCAACTCAAATAATTTGTCGGCATTCTTGATACAATCAGATGCATCAACCGTCTTCAAGAAAACTGTACCATGTGGATTGTTCACCAAAAAGTTGATGAGACTTCTATTTCTCATATCAGACCAACCATCTGATAACAACGACACTCCAGTACTCTTCCATGTTTCTTTTATGCCTGCCACAAGTGCTTCTGTTGTATTTACTTCTTCTTGCAGTATCCAAGTCCTCAACTTATACATGGTTGGAGGTTTCAATCCTAGACCATAGTTACCAACTGATCGGAGCATGCTAGCGAATGAAGTACTTGTTGCAACATTAAAAGGGATTCCGTTCTCATAAAAAAATCTTCCAATGTCTAAACAAACTCTGTTGCGTTGCTCTTTAGCAACAACTGGTGTCATCTTTTCTTCCACCTTTGGTCCTTCCTCATTGTCAACTTCGGGATTCAAAAATCTAACCATACTTTGTAGCGTAGCACCCTTTTGAACACGTGCAGAAGATTCAACACTCCCACTTCCAGCTCCACCAGTAATACTTACAAAGTATGCTCCAACATCAATTCTCTCTTCAAAATCCCGTTGGTATTGGAATTTTGTCGTTTCAAACTGTTTAACATATTCTCTAATCTCATCTTTCACTTCCTGTGGCACTTGAGGAAACGGTGCAACATTTTTTTGCGTGCCACCAAGATGGGCTTTCATCCTTGAAACGCCACCGGTAATAACTCTATTACAAAACTTGCATTTTAGGTATTTGTAACCTTTTTTTTTCACCTTCTGGTGGAACCTCATGTTCAACACCATATTTCCAAGCTGGATCTTTTCGTGATCGTGATCCTTTACCAGCCATACTAGTTATTGGAATTAAAACAAAAAAATGGAGAAGAATAAGAAGTATATTCTGATTAAAACAAAAAAAATAAAATAAGAAAACATAACAAAAAAAAGTAAGAAAAACCTAATTAAAACAACAAATGAACTTCTGTGTACTGTGTTAGCGAGAATAAACCTGAAATCAGTCGGAAATTTGCGTGCTTGGAGAAGAATCAGAAGTATATTCTGCGTGCTTGGAGGTTGACTTCTTGGAGGTTGAATGCGAGTCACTGCGTGGAGATTCTGATATTCTATTAGGGTTTTTTAACCTAATAGATATGTTTTTTAAGTGAACTATTGGGCTGGACCACCAATTAAGCCCAATAGACATTAAATGAGTCCAAAAATAAAGTCCAGAAAACCCAAAATCTTTCAATTTTCACGAGTCTGGTGAGGCTTAAGCCTCACCGCCTCGGATGACTGAGGCTTAGGTTTCGAATGAACACTATGAGGCTAATCCTCTTAGGCGTTTTTCCACCGCCTCATACGAGGCGTACGCCTCGAGGCGCGCCTCGGACTGCCTTTTTAAACAATGGTAACAGCTAGAGTGCAATGAGTTGTTCCAAATTTGGGTCTGCAGCTGTGGTAGCTAATATGTGAAAATTAGCTAGTCTTCTATTGAGTTATATCCTGGGTTTGAGCATTCATTTCTCTATTCGCGGCTGCTAAAGCTCGCTGCTGCTGTAATTTTCTCATCTTTTTTCTACGCTCGTGAGCTCCTCTGCTGAACCATCCTCTTTTCTTGGGAGGGAATGGCTCTTCAGATTGTGCTTTGAATACGAAAATCCCTTCTTTGGTGTCAGCTGAATACCCCGAGGGGGTAGGCTAGGAAGAAGTTCCTTCGTCCCTATGAGAGTTGGACAATTGACGGTAAGCATCCGAAGGTCCTTGGTCACTCATCCTGTAAACTAACAAATTGTCAAATAACACAAAACAATAATATATGCACATAATCCCGTAGATAATTTCCTAACATAACAGATAAAATTTTGGTGTCAGCAGAACACTTCTGTGGCTGAATCAGTGGCTGTAGCTCTGATACCACCTTCTGTCGCAACCCCTGACCCCTGCCTCGGGAGGCGGGCGGCTGCAGCCTACTCAGAGATGGTGGTATCGGTGTTTATCATTAGTTGGCAGCGGAAATTTCATCAGGACCGTAGTTATGAAATATTTTATCAGAGTAAGACACCACATTTTATAACAATAAATATATTGGGATAAAACCCAAGTTTTTATTACAAACAGGTTTATAGGGATAAACCATATTTTATTGAAATAAAACATCTTCTTTATTTAGGTAATTTTTTATAGCCACTTTTCCAAGCCTTCAGTGCTGTCCAGCTGGCTTCTATTTGGCTTTCACATTTTGTTACCTGAAACGCGTTTAAAAACATTTTGTCAGTGGGAAATACTGGTGAGTGAATCCCAATTTAATAAAGACAGGTTTTATCAGTTTACAGTATTGATGGCGATCTCGCAATTACATTTGTTTATTTTTCTACTTTAATTACCACCCATGGTACTGTCAACCCGACTTGTGGTCATGTTACTACTCAAAGTGTAGTAACAAATTTTGTATACAAAACCCCAACATACCAACGATAATTGTAGAATTACAAATACTCAATTACTGTGAAATATAATTTAAAAACATTGAGGCTTTGTAAAACAGTTTGCAAAAAGGAGGATTACTCACATTGCTATGTTGGGTAATTTCATGTGGCTTATTGTTTATAATCTATAAATTTTAAATAGTGCACACGCGTTAGTATAATAACCCAATTTTACATTAGTTATACCCTCCCCGAGACAGAACTCCAACGACTACGTCGGGCAAAGCCTCGACAGCCGTTACGGAGTACTAGATCAATCGGGCAGCGTACCTAATACGTAACCGGGGGTTAAAACACTTACAACGAGGCAAAACTTCGCTATTTTAGTGGGTATAATTGTCACACCCCCAAAATCCACACGCGGAGTACCACCGCTTGGAGGCGTGACTGACCAGGATCAAGCCACCAATCATATTGAACATATAAGTAATAAGTAAAAGTAAATGTAATCCATCACAATACAATTTGGTGCTAAATCAAAAGCATAGCATAGGTAGCGGAAGCATAGTTATGAACATCCAACACAAGTGTTTAGTTTAAAGAGTCATAAAGATTTCATCAAAACATCCACAATCCGTGCCCACAACGACCGCGCCTCCCGTGCAAGCTCCAAGAGTACCTATGGTCCTGCAAGGCATGTAACAGAGAGTCAACAACTAGTTGAGCGAGTTCACAGTTGGTTATTCAGTTATAATGTTCGTATCGTAAATCGTAAGCTCGTTTAGTAATCATGTATCGTATGTATTGGTATCGCGGCCCTCTAGGCATGTTTGCGAAGATTAGTGGGGGTTTCCCATGTTTTCTAGACTAGGTATATTTGTATCGCGGCCCACCCGGCATGTGTGCGAAGATTAAAGTGTAGTTCGCGGCCATTCTAGGCATGTTTGCGAAGATTGTTCTATTATCGCGGCCAATCCCGGCGTGTGTGCGAAGAGAAGTATATGTATCACTAGTCTAGCAGTATCTACCAATAACCTTCCTCTCCCGAGGAATAATCCCATTAATCATATAAGTATCATTCAACCCATTCCCAACCCCGGGAATCCCATGCCTTGGTAAGAGTGTGAACTCACCTTAGTTTGCTCGGTATGCTAAAGTTATGTGCTCACAATTTATCAGTCAAGTCCTATATTTATGCACGTATACTCAATCAGTTCACGTTCATAATATTTCACATGTAATTATCACCACAGTAATATCACAGAGTGTTTGGCAGTGAAGCATACATCACATAACAGTTAATCACATGTGCACAATTCGTGTTTCACATAACAGTCTTTCACAGTTTATTCTAGCATATCATCTGTAACACCCCGTGTTTTCACAAGTGAAAGTTAAAGTCAAGGTCAAAGTCAACGACCGATTTCGCGCGACGTGACTCGTAGAATTGTTTGTATGATATTTAGATTATGTGGAGTAAGTGTCGTACATTGCAAGCATCACCCCGTATCTCAATCGATCTACGACTGTGAACGACAGGAAGTAACAATACGATAAAGTTAATCAAGCTATGCTAATCAAATCGACATCGAATCGTAACTCGAGCTATGTATTTTACTTGTCATTATACGTGTGTGTGTGCCTTACGTGTTACCTGTGCATGATTATTTTATGTTTATTTTATGTTGGGATAATCAAGCGAACTCAATCGAACTCGAAGTCTAACTCGAATGTAAGCGAACCCGAACCCGAATTCCAAGTCGAACCTTATAAGAAGTAGTTGGGACTGAAAGTAATTTGATTAAGAAACCCCATCGAATCGCTCGCAAATCGAACCCGAATCAACATCGCACCGAACTCACCAAAGGAGGTGGCGTCCGCACGGATGGCCAGTCCGCACGGATAACCTATCCGGGTGCGTGCCATGCGCACGGCTCACCCCTTTCCCTTTTTGGCATCCTATAAATACACGGGTCACTCTCCACTTTTTCCACTTTTGGCAAGTGACGTCCGAACCACACGCATTCTTCACCTTTTCTCAGATTTCTCTCAATCCAGGTAAGATCTTGCACTAATTCTTGTACATCTTTGATCACTACACCATTCTACACATTTCCATCTTTCAAATCTTCACTTTCAACCATGAAATCATCCGGATTTGAGGTATTCACGGGTGACGTCATCATGAAGTTCATAAGAACTTCATGCTTGGCTTCATTCCACCAAGAATATCCCAGATCTAAACGATTTCTACAAGTTTTTACAATAATTACACCTAGATCTAAACTTTTCTAAGGATAAAAGAGTTGAAAGGAATAAACCTAAGTTCTCTCCTTCTTTTACTCTTAAAACCGGTACGAATCCGATCAGTCCTAGTGTTTCTACTCGTCAATAGTGATGCCCTAGTTCCAGATCTGGAGAATCCTACCCATAGACAACTGATTAGGTGGTTAACCGGGATGACCGTTCTGAGTCGCCGACAGGCCGAGTTAGGGTGGTTCCTGACCGGTCTAGTCACGCGGGTGAGAACACAACTCCATGTGGTTGCCACGTATTCAGAACGTCTCGATAAACGACAACAGAAACCAAGTGTAGACGAACGGAACAACCAGTTATCCGCACGGACAAGCTATCCGCACGGACTAGCTGTCCGCACGGACGAGCCGCACGCACCTACAGGTCATACGCACGTATAGGCCGTACGCACGGGTTGTCATCCGCCCGGACTGCCCTTGGGACCCACTTTCCAAACTAGGTTTGAGTATCGACGAATGAGCAATCCGGACGGACGACCTCTGAATGGATTACTCATCGGATCATGAGATACTAAGGCCTTATGATGAAACTCAAACAATCTTCATCCGCACGGCCAAGCCGTATGCACGGACAGGCTATCCGGACGGATTGTCTCTGCCCGCGCGCACAGGCTGCCCGCACGGACTACCATACGCACGGACCGCCGTCCGCGCGGCCGGCTTGAAAGATAGAAACACTTTGGTGTTTTCTAAATGCTACAACGAAAACTCCAAAGCACAAGCCATCATACACAAACACATCTTAGGAAGAAACAATCCACTTGAACATTTATCCACGCAAGCAATCTAACCGTACGGATAAGTCGCCCGCACGTATAACTAGTCCGCACGGGTTACCACCCGCACGGACAGTCACACGCACGGATGACCTATCCGGATGGAACACCGTCCGCACGCATCACCATCCGTACGAATAAGTCATGCGCACGGATGACTTCTACTCACGGATAACTGATCCGCACGATCAGTCATCCTACCCACTCTCACTTGCACTGATTTACGCGTCACTTATTGTTACGTTATCGAATCTATTCAGGCTAACCGTACTCGCTGTAAAGCGCTCCCTTCAATCCATATCGCTGTGAGTATACTCGAACCCTTTTTGCTTTAGCACTTTTGGGTGTTACATACGTTACAACTATTCAAACTACAACAATCACACTACTCAAGCTATTTTAACGCTAAACCATTAATGCATGTTATACGTGGCTTATGAATGCTTGTTTGTTATGTTTACACATGGAATGCTGACTACCTGCCTTAGCAACGATAGTACTATAGTTTGGACTCAGCACCCGTTCACACGGGGGTTGTTAAGGATCTTTTACTTGCATGGATTACAGTGGTAATCATGTATTGCGAACTGCCTCGGGCAGTCAACCCGCAGTCATTGGTATCGAAGGATCTATGTCGATAACTAACGTGCTTCATTTCTCTATGTGTACGTGCTGGTTATGCGTAAACGAATTCGAACTCTATATGCTATTATCAAACTTGTATGCTCACCTTTACATTTTATGTATTTACTTTATTTTAACGTATGTGACAGGTGCTTAGGTTGCATGCTTGCTCTTTGTGCTGTGATGAAATCGAAGCTAGGAACCGGAGTCCTAGAAACCAACGAATTAAATTTCTCTGTTTAAATCTGAGTCGTCGGAACAGAATATTTGTTTAGTTTTTGTCTGTAATAACTTGTTTTGCTATTTGAGACATGGTATGGGACATGTTAACTTAAATTGAATGGTAATGATAGTTGTTATGGAAACTCCTGGACAATCTGTTTCGCTCAGTGCCGCGCCCCGATGATTCCGCCATCGGTTGGGGTGTGACAGATTGGTATCAGAGCCATAACTATAGGGAATTAGGCAAGACTCGACCTAGTCCGGGTCGAAGTCTTAGAGACCTAGACTATAGTTAAGAACCAACAGACCAACCCACGCGTATGCGTAATTGCGCCACTATCACTCACTCTTTCCTATCATTACACTCGAATTTTTTCAAGTTGTGAACAGGCGATGAGGCAGAGAATAGGTGTGAAAACCGCAAACTCTCGACTAAGTTGCCTAGTCAGCTTGCGTTTTTAGCTACAAACGAGGAGAATTATACCAAATCAGGAGTGAAATCCATATTTTGATGAATAATCTCCTCAATTTTTATCAGAAACGAGGACGGGGGTTGCAAGATAGGGGTGAAACCCTAACCTTGACGACTCGTCCCGCTTTTGTACAAAACTCCACCAAAGTTCGATGGACTCCAACGGTCTAAAGACACAACCTAACCAAAGGGAATTGCGCCAATGCCCAGGAATCGAGGCAAAGGCATAGTCCTGGAGGTCGTTGTGCAGGATCTTTGTGAATAGTCGAGCTACTCTGGTTAGTCAAAGTCTATTAGCCGCAGACAATCTACCTTCGATTTATCGATCCTTATGAAAATTTTATGCTTTTTCTGTTGTTTGTTAACGCTTTAAGATATTATTGGTTTCGACCCAACACTATTGCTTCTGCTAAAACACAAACCCACACCTCTCCTCGCTAGCAAATCAACGGTAGGAACAATTAGAATACTTTGTACGCTCGTAGGTGCTTTTAGTGACTAAGTATATGTGTTTCTAGCTGTTGTGCTTATGTGGTTAGGAATGTTGTGATTATGTGCTCGACATGATTATGTGATTTTTGTGCAACTCTGTGATTCTGTGATTATATGTGTCTACATGGTACGTGTTACTGAGCTTTAGTAGTAGTAGACGTGTGAGGTGAGATTCGAATACATGTGTTGAGTTCCATGGCGATGTCTATTGCAGACAATGTCGTCTGGATCCCGTCAACAACTCTCTCGTCAGGAAAACAGGGACAGACGTCTTGCTTCTATCGTCGCAAAAGCTGTAGCAAAGGCTGTGAGCGATGTCTGCGAGAATGCCAGCAAGTCATCCGAGGAATCGAGGACTGAGGGTCCTAGAGCTGCCGCGAGACCTTTCAGTTTCAAACAATTCAAGTCATGTGGGCCGAAAGAATTCACAGGAGAAGGAGGTCCTACTGCTCTATTCCACTGGTTTGACTCTATCGAGGTTACTCTGCGACAAAGTGGTTGCCCTGATGACCTTCGAACTCTGAACGCTACCGGCGTCTTTCAGTCCCGTGCCTTGGACTGGTGGACGGCCGAGAGGAACAAGAGAGGGAATGATGCAGCTTACGGTTTGTCGTGGGATGAGCTCAAGGAGGTCATGCTGGAGGAATTCTGCCCTCCTCACGAGCGTCAAAAGCTTGAAGATGAATTTTGGCACATACATCAGAAGGATGGAGACAATGCTGGTCTCACAGCTCGCTTCAAACAGCTCAGCATTATCTGTCCTGACCAGGTCAAGACCCCTGAGATGACCATCAAGAAGTACATCCGAGCCCTGCCCGACTGCGTTGCTGATTTCGTGCAAGCGGCTAAGACTACCACGATCGAAGAAACCTATCTGCTGGCCGCTGAGATCAATGACAAAAGGGTCAAGGCTGGGATGTGGGATAAGACCTCCAAGCATCTGCATCAAGCCACTACTGCTACACCAACTGCTGAACCTACGTCGTCAAGCAACAAGAGAAGAAACAAGAGAAAGAACAACTCCACCAACAAGAACTGTGCGATTTCTGCTGCACCGATCCAAGCTGTACCTGCTCAACAGCGTCAAGTAGTGGCGCCTGTGGCCAATGCACCGCCTGCAAAGCGTGCATATACGGGACCACACCCACTCTGCCCTACTTGCACCTATCATCACCCGACTGCTATTCAATGCCGCTTCTGTGCTCATTGCAACGTCTACGGCCACTTTACTGCCAACTGCCGTATTCGTCAAGCTCCTGCCAATCAAGCTCTACTCGCTGCCCCACAGGGTCAACAAGCTCCTCCGGCACCCGCAGTCAAAGCCAGAGCATGCTTCACATGTGGCGACCTGAACCATTTCGCCAACATGTGCCCAAACAGGGTGGTGAAACAAGAACCCCAGCAGCCATAACAGCAGCCACAGCAGCAACCACCGCAGCAACAACAGCAGCAGCAACAGGCCGCACGAGCCAGAACTTTCAATCTCAACGTGCGTCAAGCCCAGGCCGACAACAACGTGGTCAATGGTACGTTCCTTGTGAATGGTATTTATGCTTCATGTTTGTTTGATACTAGAGCCGATAATTGCTTTGTGTCACTCGAATTTGAGAAACTCCATAGTCGTAAACGTTCTCGACTCTCCTCTGCATTCGAAGTTGAGGTCGCTACCGGAAGAACCGTCGCTGTAAACTCTGTTATTCGTGATTGCACTCTCGAACTCAACAATCACATCTTCTCAATCGATCTCATTCCAATGCAACTAGGAAGCTTTGATGTCATAGTAGGCATGGACTTTCTTCGCGAAAACCATGCCGAAGTTGTGTGCTTCGACAAAATGATTCGTTTTTCGCTCGCCAACGGAGATTCATTGTGCGTTTATGGTGATACTACTTCAAAGGGTCTCAAGCTTATGTCATGCCTACAAGCCAGCAAGTATCTCCGTAAGGAATACAGGGCCTTCTTGGCTCATGTCGTAGCAGCGGAGAAGGAAAAGAAAGAGAAGAAGGAAGTGAAAGACGTCCCAGTGGTTAGAGACTTTCCTCAAGTTTTTCCAGAGGATCTTCCCGGACTACCTCCGAAGCGTGATATCGACTTCCGCATTGATCTCATTCCTGGAGCTAATCCTATCGCCAGAGCCCCTTATCGACTCGCACCGTCCGAAATGCGAGAACTCTCAACCCAACTCCAGGAATTGCTTGAAAAAGGCTTTATTCGCCCGAGCACCTCTCCTTGGGGCGCACCAGTTCTTTTCGTTAAAAAGAAGGACGGGTCGTTCCGGATGTGCATCGACTACCGGGAACTGAATAAGTTGACTATCAAGAACCGCTATCCTCTGCCTCGAATCGACGATTTGTTTGATCAACTACAAGGCGCTACGTGTTTCTCGAAGATCGATCTACGTTCCGGATACCATCAGCTGCGTATACAAGAGGAGGATATACCCAAAACCGCGTTTCGCACTCGTTACGACCACTATGAATTCGTTGTCATGCTTTTTGGCCTAACCAATGCACCAGCAGTTTTCATGGATTTGATGAATCGAGTGTGTAAACCGTATCTTGACCGTTTCGTCATCGTGTTCATCGACGATGTCTTGATCTATTCCAAAACGAGAGCCGAACACGCGCAACATCTACGTTTGGTTCTCGAGTTACTCCAGGGGAACCAACTCTACGCCAAATTCTCCAAGTGTGAGTTTTGGTTGGGGGAGGTTCAGTTTCTGGGTCACATCGTGAATAGTCAGGGTATTCATGTCGATCCTGCGAAGATTGAAGCTGTTAAGAGCTGGGTTACGCCTAAGAACCCGACTGAAGTCTGCTCCTTTCTTGGATTAGCAGGCTATTATCGACGATTCATCGAAGGATTCTCGAAGATTGCCGTACCACTCACTTCTCTCACCCATAAGGACCAGCCTTTCGTCTGGGGAACCAAACAAGAGTCTGCCTTCCGAACCCTCAAGTACATGCTTTGCAATGCTCCTGTTCTGACGCTACCCGACGGAAACGATAATTTCATTGTCTACTGTGATGCTTCTAACCTTGGTCTCGGGTGTGTCTTAATGCAACGAGACAAGGTTATAGCTTACGCATCTCGTCAGCTCAAAATCCACGAGAAGAACTATACAACCCACGATCTCGAGCTAGGCGCAGTTGTTTTTGCATTAAAGATCTCGCGACACTACCTGTATGGTACCAAGTGTACGATCTTCACCGATCATAAGAGCCTACAGCACATCTTTAATCAGAGGGAACTGAATATGCGTTAACGCCGATGGGTAGAACTTCTCAACGACTACGACTGCGAGATTCGTTATCACCCAGGCAAAGCAAATGTTGTTGCCGACGCGCTTAGCAGACGGAACTATCTACTTAGCACTCGTAATGTTCAAGCCCAGCACAATCTAGAAGCTCTTATCCACGACGCCCAGCATGCATGTTTCAACGAGCGCACCTTGAAGAAAGAAAGAATCTACCACGATGGAGCCCAACTTGTGAGCAAATCAAACGGGATATTCCACTTCTTAGACAAAATCTGGATTCCCAAGCGAACTAACCTGCGACAAATTATCATGGACGAAGCCCACAAATCCCGATACTCTATTCATCCTGGTGCTGACAAAATGTACCATGACCTTCGATATAGGTACTGGTGGCCGGGCATGAAACGGGATATCGCTCTCTACGTCGGAAAATGCCTAACCTGTGCTAGGGTCAAGGCTGAACATCAACGACCCTCTGGCTTGCTCGAACAACCTCCAATCCCCATGTGGAAGTGGGAGAGCATAGCTATGGATTTCGTAACCAAGCTTCCAACCACGTCATCAGGTCACGACAGCATTTAGGTTGTTATTGACCGTTTGACTAAATCAGCCCACTTTCTGCCGATACGAGAAGACTACAAGGTGGAACGATTAGCCCGAATCTACACCGACGAGATCATTTGTCGACATGGGACGCCTCGTGACATCATCTCTGATCGTGATGCTCGATTCACTTCGCGATTGTGGGGAACGTTTCAAACGGCACTCGGTACAACGCTTAATCTAAGTACTGCGTTCCACCCACAAACCGACGGTCAGACTGAAAGAACGATTCGTACGCTTGAAGACATGCTCCGTTCGTGTATTCTAGACTTCGGTGGTAATTGGGATAGACACCTTCCGTTAGTCGAATTCTCGTACAACAACAGCTACCAGGCTAGCATCCAGATGGCACCTTTCGAGGCCTTATACGGAAGAAGATGTCGATCGCCTATTGTGTGGCACGAGATCGGTCACTCGCAACTAACCGGTCCAGAGCTGCTACAAGAAACGACAGACAAAATTTTCCAAATTCGGGACAATCTAGCGAAGGCTCGAGATAGACAGAAGCTTCTCGCCGATAAAAAGCGCAAGCACCGTGAGTATGGCGTTGGTGACTACGTACTCCTAAAGGTATCACCTTGGAAGGGTGTAGTCCGATTCAGCAAAAAGGGGAAACTCGCGCCTCGATATGTGGGACCTTTTAAGATTCTGGAAAGGATCGGAAAAGTCGCCTACAGACTCGAATTACCGGAAGAACTTAACAATGTCCATCCGATCTTCCACGTGTCAAACCTCCGAAAGAGCATCTACGACCCCGACTTACATGTTCCTCTAGATGATTTACGAGTGAACGAAACATTACACTTCGTGGAAAAGCCTGTCGAAATCATGGATCGCCAAACCAAAGAACTCATGCGCTCACGCATTCCTATTGTGAAAGTCCGGTGGGAAGGCAAACAAGGCGCGGAGTTCACGTGGGAACTCGAAAGCGACATGAAGGCAAAGTATCCACAACTGTTTAATGAAGGAGCAACGTCCAGTTAAGAAAGGCAAGGTGACATACATGTAAATAAGGACCCATTGGGAGGTTAGAGAGAGAAACTAGAGAGAGAAAGCTTGTACGCGTCATGTGAATCTAGCGAAACACGCTAAAATTATATGTATTTGTCTGTTCGATCTCACTCGTGCACGGATTCCGCACGTCGTACGGGCCGGATTGCAATCGAAACGGATCAAACCGGAACCAAACCAATAGAATCACAATTTATATTGTTGTTTGTGTGTTTGGTCACGATCGTTCACGGATTCCGCACGTCGTACGAGTCGGATCGCAATCAAAGCAAATTCGAATCAGAGCCTACAATAATCAAGGTTTTGAAAGAAAAAGAAAAAGGTCTCGAAATCAAAACTTTATAGGCTTTTAGATCACGTATATTCGCACATCATATCCAAAAATGAGCGAAATTTAACCGTAAAATCCTGGTTAACTTGACGATTTCCCATGCTCCAAACAAAGGACTCTCACACGTGAGTCACGAATTAGTTACAGCTTCCGGCTTAATTTCGGGACGAAATTTCCTAAACAAGGGGAGGCTGTAACACCCCGTGTTTTCACGAGTGAAAGTCAAAGTCAAGGTCAAAGTCAACGACCGATTTCGCGCGACGTGACTCGTAGAATTGTTTGTATGATATTTAGATTATGTGGAGTAAGTGTCGTACATTGCAAGCATCACCCCGTATCTCAATCGATCTACGACTGTGAACGACAGGAAGTAACAATGCGATAAAGTTAATCAAGCTATGCTAATCAAATCGACATCGAATCGTAACTCGAGCTATGTATTTTACTTGTCATTATACGTGTGTGTGTGCCTTACGTGTTACATGTGCATGATTATTTTATGTTTATTTTATGTTGGGATAATCAAGCGAACTCAATCGAACTCGAAGTCTAACTCGAATGTAAGCGAACCCGAACCCGAATTCCAAGTCGAACCTTATAAGAAGTAGTTGGGACTGAAAGTAATTTGATTAAGAAACCCCATCGAATCGCTCGCAAATCGAACCCGAATCAACATCGCACCGAACTCACCAAAGGAGGTGGCGTCCGCACGGATGGCCAGTCCGCACGGATTGCCAATCCGCACGGATGACCAGTCCGCACGGATAACCTATCCGGGTGCGTGCCATGCGCACGGCTCACCCCTTTCCCTTTTTGGCATCCTATAAATACACGGGTCACTCTCCACTTTTTCCACTTTTGGTAAGTGACGTCCGAACCACACGCATTCTTCACCTTTTCTCAGATTTCTCTCAATCCAGGTAAGATCTTGCACTAATTCTTGTACATCTTTGATCACTACACCATTCTACACATTTCCATCTTTCAAATCTTCACTTTCAACCATGAAATCATCCGGATTTGAGGTATTCACGGGTGACGTCATCATGAAGTTCACAAGAACTTCATGCTTGGCTTCATTCCACCAAGAATATCCCAGATCTAAACGATTTCTACAAGTTTTTACAATAATTACACCTAGATCTAAACTTTTCTAAGGATAAAAGAGTTGAAAGGAATAAACCTAAGTTCTCTCCTTCTTTTACTCTTAAAACCGGTACGAATCCGATCAGTCCTAGTGTTTCTACTCGTCAATAGTGATGCCCTAGTTCCAGATCTGGAGAATCCTACCCATAGACAACTGATTAGGTGGTTAACCGGGATGACCGTTCTGAGTCGCCGACAGGCCGAGTTAGGGTGGTTCCTGACCGGTCTAGTCACGCGGGTGAGAACACAACTCCATGTGGTTGCCACGTATTCAGAACGTCTCGATAAACGACAACAGAAACCAAGTGTAGACGAACGGAACAACCAGTTGTCCGCACGGACAAGCTATCCGCACGGACTAGCTGTCCGCACGGACGAGCCGCACGCACCTACAGGTCATACGCACGTACAGGCCGTACGCACGGGTTGTCATCCGCCCGGACTGCCCTTGGGACCCACTTTCCAAACTAGGTTTGAGTATCGACGAATGAGCAATCCGGACGGACGACCTCTGAATGGATTACTCATCGGATCATGAGATACTAAGGCCTTATGATGAAACTCAAACAATCTTCATCCGCACGGCCAAGCCGTACGCACGGACAGGCTATCCGGACGGATTGTCTCTGCCCGCGCGCACAGGCTGCCCGCACGGACTACCATACGCACGGACCGCCGTCCGCGCGGCCGGCTTGAAAGATAGAAACACTTTGGTGTTTTCTAAATGCTACAACGAAAACTCCAAAGCACAAGCCATCATACACAAACACATCTTAGGAAGAAACAATCCACTTGAACATTTATCCACGCAAGCAATCTAACCGTACGGATAAGTCGCCCGCACGTATAACTAGTCCGCACGGGTTACCACCCGCACGGACAGTCACACGCACGGATGACCTATCCGGATGGAACACCGTCCGCACGCATCACCATCCGTACGAATAAGTCATGCGCACGGATGACTTCTACTCACGGATAACTGATCCGCACGATCAGTCATCCTACCCACTCTCACTTGCACTGATTTACGCGTCACTTATTGTTACGTTATTGAATCTATTCAGGCTAACCGTACTCGCTGTAAAGCGCTCCCTTCAATCCATATCGCTGTGAGTATACTCGAACCCTTTTTGCTTTAGCACTTTTGGGTGTTACATACGTTACAACTATTCAAACTACAACAATCACACTACTCAAGCTATTTTAACGCTAAACCATTAATGCATGTTATACGTGGCTTATGAATGCTTGTTTGTTATGTTTACACATGGAATGCTGACTACCTGCCTTAGCAACGATAGTACTATAGTTTGGACTCAGCACCCGTTCACACGGGGGTTGTTAAGGATCTTTTACTTGCATGGATTACAGTGGTAATCATGTATTGCGAACTGCCTCGGGCAGTCAACCCGCAGTCATTGGTATAGAAGGATCTATGTCGATAACTAACGTGCTTCATTTCTCTATGTGTACGTGCTGGTTATGCGTAAACGAATTCGAACTCTATATGCTATTATCAAACTTGTATGCTCACCTTTACATTTTATGTATTTACTTTATTTTAACGTATGTGACAGGTGCTTAGGTTGCATGCTTGCTCTTTGTGCTGTGATGAAATCGAAGCTAGGAACCGGAGTCCTAGAAACCAACGAATTAAATTTCTATGTTTAAATCTGAGTCGTCGGAACAGAATATTTGTTTAGTTTTTGTCTGTAATAACTTGTTTTGCTATTTGAGACATGGTATGGGACATGTTAACTTAAATTGAATGGTAATGATAGTTGTTATGGAAACTCCTGGACAATCTGTTTCGCTCAGTGCCGCGCCCCGATGATTCCGCCATCGGTTGGGGTGTGACATCATCCAATAACATACTTAATACAATTACTGACTTAGCATAGTTATTGAGCCATAACATGGTTGGATCAGAACTAACAGAGTTAACACATGTAATAAGGTTAACATTCTTAACATGATTTGATTTGATCACATGGCCGCCATATTCATTTCCAACATTTAATTAAAACTCACACTTTGACTCCATGCCCTTACACACCCATCAAATCTGCCATTGACACACAATTCAATTTCATGTGCCAAACACATGTGGTGAAGTAATTAATTGTGAAGGCTCACATGTGATAAAGCAATTATGTTGGTCCAATTAGAGTTAAGTAGAATCAGTTCATTTAAAGATTGTTGGCCTTGTGTCACCTAAAGATGCATGTCCTAAATGGCGGCCCAATCACAACCGATTAATCAGTTTTTACCATCAAGTAGTCAACGGCTCAAGTTGGTTCTTTCTAGGTTTCATGTGCTAATGTGGTGAGGTCCAATAGTGATCAAGCTTTGTGATATTGTCAGTCAATGGCATGTGCTCTTGGTTACATTTAAAAGCTCATTATCATGAAATCACATCATATGCATAACATTTAATATAACAGCTCATTCATGGTAACAAACAGATAATGCATGATGAAATAGATCAGTTAACTATTAACAGATTTATCATAACAATAACATTAGCAATCTAATCATCGTGACAGTCGTCATAAATCAACGAGAGAAAACAAGATATGACAGCCAGCATTTACACCGATAATCTACACAGTTAAACAATATACCAAAACTGATTATTGCACACTAACTGGTTACGAAACGAACTGGCAAGAATCCGTAAGGGTGGGTGAGTGCCGTCGCGTGCAAGATAGAGAGGGGAGTCTAGGGTTTTTGTCAGTTATCGAAATCGTGCACCAGTTATAACAAATCCTAATCTAATCGCTAATGGGCCGAAGCCTATGTATTGTTTTCGTTGGCCCTTTAGTGACAAAATCACCTCTTGATTTCGTGGGATGTGTTTTCATTGAATTACATGATATCATATACACTTATATTGAACCTCAAATAATTATTAAACATATTTGACAAATAAGTACGGAGTTTAAATTGGATAAAGACCTTGAAAACTCGGGTTGTCACAATAATGCCCGCGTAAGCTCAAGGGTAGTCTGTCGCGCCCCGCGACAGACTCATTTTATTGTTTTTATTTTATTTTTAATTATATAAATGTAGTTTGGGACCGGTTTTCATATACAAGGTGTATTTTAAGACATATAGGGGTGTTTAAAATATTTAGGAGTGTCGGAAATATTTTAGGAGGGTTGTTATAAGTAAGTAGTAACCATATAATCAGTATCAGAACATGCAATAATGGGTACAATATAATCATAATCTTACCGTATGATATCAAATTGGCTTTAAGTCTGAAAAAAGAAAATGAGCGGGCAGTTCCTATAAACCTATAAACGAATTGATATTCCAAAGACGTTAGGAGTTACAAAAGAAAACAATAATCAACGGGGTTTATAAACAATCGAACCAAATAACAAAAGGAGAAGATGTAAGGATCCATACCTTGATGCTTGATTTGTTGTCTTACAAAAACAGTCTTGTTTAAGCGTGTTCCTATAAACCTACATCGCGTCCATATATTTCATAAGGTTATGTTCGTACATATAAAGTATATATCTGTTTGAGAGATCCATGTCTAGTTTAAATGCTCAAGTTTGTTTAAGAAATCATCTATACATATTACGTGCTCGTAACCTAAAAGAAACCAAAACTAACAATACATACCTAAGTGGATATAAACCACTCACCTTTGCCCGTATGAAAATATGATATTGCTATTGTCAATCTTGTCCCGTCAACTCCCAAGCTTTCGTTGCCTTCTTTGTATGGATCATGTACGCGAATTTTCTTGTAGCCGACATGCAACAAGATCCACTTATGTAGTTTTGTTCATTTTTACATCACAAACATTTTTCCGTTATCGGATTGCATATACAATTCCATTAGACCATCCATGCAACGCAATCAAGTTCCTGATTTCACACAAACAAACTGTTACAAACTGATCAATGTCAAGACCAAGTCTTAGGAAGCTACTATCCAAATTTTGGCTCAGTCCAACAGTCAGATCTCTTGGAATAACTCATTCTTTACAACTACATTTTCTGTGCCGAAAATCCAAACAGCTGCTGTAAAACTCATACCTTCAGGACATATTTCGCGGTTCTAACCGTTGGATGTTAATATCTATATGTCTGAAAGCTACTGTAAAAATTTGGGATCGATCCAACGGTCAGTTTTCTGGTAACAACCATTTCTTTTAGACTACGTAAAATAAAAACAAAAATCACATTAACGAATCTAACTTTTCGACATTTATAAACGACTTCAACTTAGGATTTATGAGCAAACGGAGCTTACCATTGCATTGGTATCATCTAGAAATACTTTCAGGTTGAAACCTGCAACTCCGGCCACCACCGACCGCCGCAAACCGCCATCGGACCACCATTGGACCACCACTTTCTTTCTCTCTCTAGTTCTATGCATTTCTCTCTCTAACTCCAGTCATTGTTAGTCACAAATGAGGCTAAATCGATTGCCTAATTGCAATGTACACCTCAAGTTTGATTCTTACAACAATGCCCATTTAAGTTTGGGTGAGTCACAAGATGCGGTAACGATATTCCATGAAGCGAACCCGTCATATTTCTCAACTTATATTACTAAAATACAAGCCGTTAAGATATATTGTTACGCAACAAGTTATCTTCCTCAACTAATAATTCCAAGCAATTAATAAAATATTATTTTACAACTACACTCGAAACGAAATCTACAACCTCGACGGGTATTTCCACCAAATTAAATAATGCTATTTCAAAACTTTTAGAATTACATTAGCACTTCTTTCCATCCAATTCTAACTTAGATTTCATAAGTTAATGAAATTCCCGATTTTGGATGTTACAGATTTGCAGCAGAGCCTTCAATTTTAAATTTTTTATAGTCATCAGATACTTGAGTTTTGTTTTGTTTTAGGGAAGAAACACCATTTAATCTCAGTTCTCATTGAATAATTTGCATATGGCAATGTGAATTGAAGGTTTAGTAAGAAAAAAAGGGTAAAATATTTATTGAATAATTTATCTTTAAAAAAGATAAATGAAAATAGGTATATTTGATAGAGTAAATTGCAATTTTACCCCCTGAGGTTTGGGGCCATTGGCACTCTTACCCCCCTAAGGAAATAAATGCAAAATTACCCCTACTGTTAAGCCTTTTGTCGCACAATTACCCCCCGGATTGAAAGTCAATGACAGATCTGTTGACTCTTAGTTGAAATGACTATATTACCCTTCCATTTTACCCCCCAACATTCCTGTTAAGTCGCACAATTACCCCCCATTGGTAAATTACTAATTTGTCCTTTGTTATTACCCCCTGTACTTTGCGTTAAGATACAACATTACCCCCTGCAAATTCCAAAAACCTTCCCGCCAAAATCAAAAACCTAATCTATGATTCTATAATCAAAAATCTTAACCTGTTCTATGATCTGAATACATAATGCATTCAAACCCATGAACTAGTGGTCTATGATTCTATAATCACACTTCCATGAACTATGATCTGAATACATCATATAAACACCTAATTCTATGGAACTAGTGGTCTAATGGGTCTGATCGTTTGGATTATGTATTTCAGACCACTAGTTCATGGGTAGCATACATGTTAAGGTTTTTGGAATGCATTTCTAATTGGAACCAAGCATACATGTTAATGGTTCCAATCTTAACCTGTTGCATACACCTAATTCTGAATCAATTCACAGTTATTCTCTTTCTTTTATTTCTTAAATCATCAAGCATACCACAAGCATCCCTCAAGCATACCTGTTGCATACATGTTGCATACCTGCTGCATACCTGCTTACCTGCTGCAATGTGTTTTATACTCAAGCATACATGTTGCATAACTGCTAACAATTAACCAAACCACTGATTAACCACAGTAGAATCTGTTATGACTACTAACAATGTATCAAACCACTGTCATGATTGCTAACAGGTTGTTGATCAAATGCACAAAATGTATATCCTAATCAAACTATCAAATGCACATTTTACAAACATGTTTGACTATGATCAACTATGATCATGTAACTGCCATAACCATGTTCAGTAACTTCACATACACCTATTGATACACCTATTGACCTATTGATACACCTATGCATTTGTAGAGACTGGGTATTAAAATACACCTACAAATGCATTGTACAAACCTGTATATGCATTGTACAAACCTGTTTGACTAGAAACCTGTTTCATAAGTCAAAGCACATCCACATTACCCATAATTCATAACCTCAAGTGATAATTCATTAACAACATCAACTCAACTTTAGTCAATGCTTCTGATATGCAACTTAACAGGAGCAACTTAACATTAACAGCAGCAAGTCAACATTAACAACAGCAGCTTAACATTAACAGCCTAATATATTAGAGTTTTACACCAAAAGAACAGCAAGTTAACATTAACAGCCTAATATATTAGGGTTTTACACCAAAAGATCCTAATATATACCAAAAGATCCTAATATATAAACCAAAACATCCTAATATATTAGAGTTTTACACAACCATTTCCTGCTGCGGTGGAAATTGGAAGTGGAGGAAAGGGCGGCCCTGCATTTTCACCACCACTGAGACCACAATCGATCGGCCTGACCACCGAATCCTCATGTCCACTGCAAACACATGAAGATGGATGTTTTCAATAACCCCCTGTTTTTAAAATGTTCACACAGATCGGTTTATACCTGACAGCAGAGACCAAAACGAGGAACGGTTGTTGTCGCCGGAAACCATGTTCATCGGCGGAGGTGTGGTCGCCATTGTGGTCGCCGGAGGTGGAGGTGGAAGGATGGGGTTCTCTTCACTCATTGTGATCGCCGGTGTTGGAGGTGGAAACAGGTGGTGGAGGTGGAATGTGGTGTCGCAATAGGCCGGTGGTGGAGGTGGAAGGATGGATCGCTGGAGATGGAGGATGGATCGCCAGAGATGGAGGATGGATCGCCGGAGGTGTTGAGGAAGAAGGAGTGGAAGCTTAGGGGGTAAGATTGTTGGATTATGTTTAGTTTAAGGGTTTATATTATATATAAAGCAATAATTAACGTGAAATTACCTCATTACCCTTTGACTCTTGTTGACCAGTCATTGACTTTCAATCCGGGGGGTAATTGTGCGACATAAGGCTTAACAGTAGGGGGTAATTTTGCATTTATTTCCTTAGGGGGGTAAGAGTGCCAATGGCCCCAAACCTCAGGGGGTAAAATTGCAATTTACTCTATTTGATATTTTAGGATTAACAAAAAAAAAAAGGATTTTAAAAAGATTAAAAAGCCCTCACATGCAAAACATGTGAGACAACTTAACTGAGTTTTTAGACGATGTTAGTTGTAAATGTCATAGAATGTAACAAAACATGAACTTTAAGGTCGGGTTTGACTGATTTCATAGTGAAAGGTATAAAGTGCAGTTTAGGTATAACATAAATGTTAATTTTTATAATTTTATCTTTATATTTTTATGGTTAAGGTTCAAACGAAAACCATTAGTTAATGCGAAAACTAACTAAAAAAGTCTAAAAAACATACCAATTTTCGCTATTTTAGGTATATAATTTTTTTTTCAAATTTTTTATTAAATTTTTTTTGAAAAAAGTTTTTTTATATAAAAAAACTAGCGATTTTTAATAAAAAAATAGCAAAAAAAAAAGGTTTGGTGTATTTTTTAAACTTTTTAGTTAGTTTTCGAGTTTTCGCAGTGGTTTTCATTTAAACCGTCCCTATGAATTTATTTTACATATTTATATTTTTAGGGTTTATGATTTCATTAAAAACCGAAAATAAAAAATTGTATCTAGGGTTTCTATACTCTTTATGTTTTCCACAAGTGATTGGGTTTGATTTTTTTTCCAGTCGGAAACACATCCCGATCCATTTCAACTTCCCGCTCCCCTTCTCCACCGTTCGACTGTGAAACCCTAGCTCTCTCTCTCATTCCACCATGATTTGTTCAAGTAACCATCTATCTCTACACATATACATATATACCACTTTATTATCATTTCACTTGCTGTTTACCTTATCTGTTTCACCTTTTTGTTGCTCTGTGTTGTTATTACAGTTTCTGGCGAGGTGCCGGAAGAACCTGTTGTTTCTAAGTCAACTGGACTGCTTTTCGAGAAGCGGTTGATCGAACGGCACATACTGGTGAGTTGTTTTACTGTTTCTAGGGTTTTTGTTAGCAATCTTGTTGAATATAGTTTAAGTTTGTGTGCCCTAGAGTTAGAACAAAGTGTAGGGAGTTTGAGAATTGTTACTGCATAGATTTAGAATTGAACTGGTTAAACCAAAACGTGGATACCAATTGATGTTGTATGCTAAATTTTGTTTTAGATAGTCCCAAATTTGCAACTGTTATGGAACATAGGGAGTTAGTTTCTGATAGGGGAGTAACGTAGCCAAACAATGAGATCGGTTTGCTACAATCTTGAACCGAGCCTAGATTAAACGAGCCCGAGCCCGAGCTTCATTTTCACTTATCGAGCTCGAAAACCACTCACGAGCTGAGCTTGAGTTTTAGAAATAGAGCGTGAACCGAACCAAGCTCAAGCTTAGTCGTTAAGGTCTGGCTCAGCTCGGATACATTACACCCCTAGTTTCTGAAAAAGTAGTTTGAATGATAGATTGTGACAAAATTCATTTTTAAAGATCAAGTGTTGTTGGTATTACTGGTCCTAATCTCTATTGACGTTCTGTACTTTGTTTTGACTAGGACTATGGAAAATGTCCGGTAAGTGGGGAAACTCTAACAATGGATGATCTTGTTCCGATAAAAACTGGAAAGGTTCGTTTCTCTTGGACTTTTATAGCCGAACCTTATTAATTTTAAAATTGGTTATAATCATTAGTTTCACATAGAATCTTGTACTTAAATAGTTTTAACGGATATGCATGCAGGTAGTGAAACCTAGACCGGTGCAGGCTGCAAGTATTCCCGGGATGCTTGGAATGTTCCAGAATGTATGTGTTTGCAGTATTTTTAAAGTTTTATGAATGGTGCATGATCTTTTTTATTTCTGCCTTGTTTTATTGGGCTAACAAGGACATGTAATTAAGAACCTTGATATTAACTGGTTATAAATGTAGCTCTTTAATGTTCTGTTGTTCTTTTTACTTGATGATAGGAATGGGATGCATTGGTGTTATCCGCTTTTGCATCAGAGCAACAACTACATACGACAAGGCAAGAGCTTAGTCATTGTTTATACCAGGTACTGTTAATAATCAGTCGTTACACCCTGGATCTTATCATACTTGTTAAAAGCCATCGCCTCTTGCACCTAGGCCATTTTTCAGGCGAGGCGAGGCGAGGCAAATGCGCTTTAAGTCAAGGCAATTGCGCTCCTAGTTAACAGAATTACATATAAAATGACCGAATTGACCTTCTTGTTAATAGAAAAAATGGATGAAGTTAACCCAGTGGAGTAAAATGGCAACGGTGAAACCTTTTTGGACCCACAGGTGAAAAATAAACCTTTAAACTAAACTGGTAAAATGACCCAAACCACAGGGACTAAAATGGTATTTAACTCTTTATTTTATATACCTACAAGATATATCTATTACTTTTTTCAATACATAATATATATATTTTTTCATTTAAGTGCGTTTTTTTTTCCTCGGGCCTTCGCTTTTTTCGCCTTGCGCCTAGGCACCAGGCGAGGCCTATGCGCCTTGAGTGCGCTAGCGCATTCAATAACTATGATTCGAATTGTTGAAAACCATATTTGTTTCACATACCTTTGATCTATTTTTCTTTCAATTCAATACCATCTTTGTATCAACACAGCAGGTACATATTATAATGGTTGTTTTTCTTTCAATTCAATTCAACCCATCAAGCATGAAATACTTGCAATTTCATATCAATGATATAATAACCAAATTGGGTATAACAAAAATACAATAGTTGCAGCTTGAATTGAAACCGAATTAGGAATGGCAATACATTAAATTGGAATGAAAATTAATCAATAAAGAGCTCACCTTGATTTGAATTTAGAATGGATTTAAAATGAATCTGGAATGGATAGCTGGTAATCGAATTTGCCCTTTAAAAGTCGGGTTCGGTCTTTGAATGGAACTGAAAGAACCGATGGCTGGAAACACCGAAATCCGATTCAACATTTAGGGTTGGTTTTCGTTTCTGTTTGTAGGCGTGTTTGGGTATCAGTGTTCTGTTCTGTCAATTTGTGGTTTATGTTTTTTGTGTTCACCCACAGTTCATTTTTTTTATAACAGCATGATTCAGCGTGCCGTGTAATCGCAAGATTAAAGAAAGAACTTGATGAAGCCAAGACAATGCTTGCTAATTTAGAACGGCAAGCACCAATGGCAGCATCAACAGCAGTGGCAGCAAGTGCTTCTGCTTTGAGCAACGGGAAAAGAGGTTATATATTTACTATGCTTCTGAGCTTTGTAATTTGGTTTTTTTAATGACTAATTTAATCAAGTATTTGGTGGGATAGCTGCTGAGGATGATGCGTTGGGTCCCGACGGTAAGAAGATCCGGCCCGGAATATCAGCCAGTATAATTACCGAATTGACCGATTGCAATGCTGCACTTTCACAGCTAAGAAAGCAACGACAGGTATCCCTTTCTATACTGAAAAAAGTTCTGCTTTCCAGCATAGTTAACGATAGCGAAGATAGCGTTTGCTATCGCGCGCTTAATAGCGTATCTCACATATCTTGCAATCTGGTAGTTAGCGACTCCATAGCGTGATTATAGCGGGATTCCGACAATGAATTCTGGCTCCGGTGCTGCAATTACTGCCGGAAACCAGGAAGAAGAGCGGCAACGTTATTCTCGCGTTTTAGCCTTTTAGGGTTAAATAACTTTGTGGATTTTAACATTTGACCCTCTATCTTTTAGCAGTTTACATTTACTCCCTAAAACTGGTAAAAATTACATAAAAGTGTGAAATTAGTTTGTATATCCCTTCTATTTTCACTAGTTTACATTTGGTTCTTAAACTTGTAAATTTATACATAAAAAGTATAAAGTTAACATTATATACATACTTGGTTTAAAAAAGCGCGCCTAGGCGCAAGGCGACCTGAGGCGCAGAGTGTACAAAAGGCGCAGGTGAGGCACGCTTTTTAGCCTAAAATTTGACCTGAGGCGCGCCCCTTTTGTACATGGGGTGTTTCTGTGCAGCTGAGTGTTGTACAATAGGCTTTTTATGCTGTACATTTCTTTTTTTTCATTTTAAAACATATTTAAAGCTTAATTTTAGCTAAATCAAAGGTAGGGGATGCTAAAAACCTATGGGATATATAAAATAATTTATATAATCACTTTGCGCCTTGTGTACGAAAAGCTCACCGCTTTTGCGCTTTACGCCTCGGTTTTAGACCTCGTCGCTTTTGTGCGCTTCATGCTTTTTTAAACCAAGTATACATATATGTATATATATAGGGAATGGTTAAAATAGGAACTAAATGGAGTTGTGAGAACTCGACTTTCAAACATTTTTTTTACCATTTTGTTTAAATTACCTTTCCAAAAAATACCATAGCCCGTATGGTGGGGCAGAACCACTTTGCTTCTGCCGCTATAGTGATTTATACCCCGGTAAATGAAACTTACATGTTGAAAAAAGCTGGCTGTAATTATTCTTTCTTATTTTTACACATGTCTTAGTTAGGTGTTACTCTACCTTTGTGCAAAATTTGGTTGAAAAACTCACACGTGAAGTAGGGTTCTCACGAGTTCTCTCAACTCAACGGGGGTTTTCATTTGAAAGTGATCCCATATATATATATATATATATATATATATATTATAAAGGATTATTGGATTTTATCACTCCCAACTACTGGCTATTGGCCGCCACCCTCAACTATCACTTTGACCCCCGTCACCCCCAACTTAACACTTAGTGTGTTCTGTCACCACGTCGTTAACTAATCACTAACTTTTGATCTTGTTACTATACTTTTGGGGTGTCCTAAGATCCCTAAAACCTTCATAAGATCCCTGACACCCCTAAAAGTATAGTACCAAGATCAAAAGATAGTGATCAGTTAACGGCGTGGTGATAGAACATACTAAGTGTTAAGTTGGGGGTGACGGGCGTCAAAGTGATAGTTGGGGGTGGCCGCGGCCAATAGCCAATAGTTAGAGGTGATACAATCCAATAACCCTATTATAAATAGCTTTTATTTCTTAAATTTTTAACTACCTTATCGCTAAACATGAAGTAGCGGGCACTATTTCGTCGCTATCGCTACGTAGCATATAGGTACCTTGTCGCCATTCGTTATCGATAACTATGCCGTCGTGGAATTTCAAAACTTGTTTTTTTTAATTTTATTTTACAGATTCCTCCGACACTAGCTTCTGTGGATGCTGTTGAGAGGTATACACAGCTTAACAGTTATCCTCTTCACAAAACAAACAAAGCTGGAATTTTATCTATTGATATCCATCAATCCAAGGTACACTTTGAACTGCAGTTATCACATTTGTTCTTTATTTTTCTATTTTGAAGTGCACACTTGGTTTTTTGGGCATAACTTGACTTGCATAAATACTTTCATTCATGTCATCTTTTTCAGACTTCAGTCTTGATGTGTTTTTAATGGATTATAAATACCTGATGCTTTTCAATATTTGTCTAATTAAAGTTCTACTAAAATCTTAACTTTATTGTTATTGGAAAATCTTACAATTAGTATTATAATACTAGGACTAGTAGCTTATTGTATAAAAAAAAAAAAAAACAATTAGTTACATCAACCCACATAAAATTATAAACTGTTAAGTGTAATAAATGGCAAATTATCTCACAAAGTTAAAAAATAGTGTGTTTCCTATATTTGTTTGGTAATTAGCTGATTATGAAAGAGGACAATATGGAAAGTTGGATTGTAAAATAATTTCTATTATATTTCATTGTAAAAAAGTAAGCCGTAGGATATAAGAAAATCAGTCTTAGGGGCTCATTTTGAAAACATTTGTTTAAAAGAACACTATATTTTGTTAATCAATTTTGAGAAAAAAAAACATAAAAACATAGGAAACAGTTAATATGAAAAACGACACATGTATCTATGTTGTCAAAGACGCAAGGCTCAGGCGAGGCGCATCGGCCTCGCCCGGAGCCTAGGCGCAAGGCGCAAAAAAAGCGTGGGCTTTTTTAAGAAAAGCGCACATAGAGAAAAAAAATATAAAAAATATGTTATGCTTTGAAAATAAATAAGATTCCACATATATAATTAAAAAAACTAGTATACATGCCATTTAAGATCATGGAGCTAATAGTTAGTAGCAAAAGTTTGACTTATATGTTGTAAGTTTTGGGTGTGTGAATAAAAGTCTCAAAAGGTAGTAAATACTTTGTCCCACATTGGTGTGGGGACAAAGTGAGTGGTTGTTTATAAGGTAAAGTCTTTACTACTCTATTGTAGCTTTATGACATGTTTTACCACAAGTCCTACCCGCGCGCGCGCGCGGGGGGGGGGGGTGCAAAAATGAGTTTCTGAGCTGGAATTTGGTTGAACTCATGCGTGCCCGCACCTGCGGACACGAATGCAGCTCCGAAAAGCCCGGGCCCGCGTGAGGCAGTTTTTATTCGTCGTGCTCAGTTTTTTTTTTTTTTTTTCTGCTGCGCCTCAGGCCATTTTGTGCGCCTTTTTTGCGCCTCAGGTCGCTTTTTTCAAAAAAACCCATTTTTGCGCCTAGGCTGCCACCAGGCGCTATTGGTGCGCCTCGCTGCGCCTAGGCGCGCGCTTTTTGCGCTTTTGACAACATAGACATGTATACAATTGGGTGGTTAGGATTTTTTTTGTTATTTTTAATGATGTAGTTTTTTAAAAGAACACTATATTCTCTAGCCACCTCTGCCTTTTGGAGCCTTAGTTGTTTAAAGTTATAGTTCAAAACGTCCTGATATTAGAACAATAAATTTGTTATTTCGTTAAATGAAGAATACTCTATTATGCTCATCAGGATCTTATTGCTACTGGTGGAGTTGATACGAATGCTGTAGTCTTCAACCGGTCTTCAGGGGAGATTCTATCTACACTTAGTGGCCACTCTAAAAAGGTGCTGTCACTATTTTGTAGACACTTTATATTGATTTCTTGTTTTGTTACTGTTAAATTAATTTATAAACTTTTCATTTCTTTTTTTCCTTAGGTGTCCAGCGTCAAATTTGTGGCGGATGGAGAGCTGGTTGTTACTGGATCGGCTGATAAAGTAACTTTCTCCTCCTTTCTTCTAATTTTTATGAACTAGTTTACGAGTGTTTAGTTAATTATACTCAACTTCAAAGTTAAAGCTTATTCTATATACAATGAACTTTTAATAGTAAAGTACACGGATGGTCCCTGTGGTTTGCCCTTTGACTTTGTAACACATTTAGTTCCCAACCAACAAATCTAAAGGTTTTAGCAGGTCCAAGTTAGGGACTAAATGCGTTACAAATTGCAAACCACATGGACCATCTATATACTTTTGAAAAAAAGCTGGGGACTAAATGTGTTGCAAAGTGCAACCACAGGGACCATCCGTGTACTTTTGGAAAGTTAGGGACTAATTCCAAATCCAAAATTTTGGTAAACTACAGGGACTATCCGTGTACTTTATTCAACTTCTAATTTATTTTCTTATTTCGGTCATCTTGGATTCTTGGTTGATATCCTTGAATTTTTGTGGACGTTTGTTCCTATGTTGTCAAAGGCGCAAGGCGCACTCAAGGCGCATAGTGGTCGCCCGGAGCCTAGGCGCAAGGCGCTTAAAAAGCGAGGGCCTTTTTAAGTGAGGCACATAGTATATTAATACCATTTTTAGGGGCTTCAGACATGTTTTAGACTTATTTAGGGCTAGTTTAATAATAAGCATCAACAGTTACATTAATACTGTTTTACAAATATAATAAAATCTAATATATGTATATAAGAAAAATAAAAGTTGTTAAAAAATAAGAAAATAAATTCTAAACAAGTCAAAATTTTGAAGTTAATAATAATAAATTATAGCAAAACCATATGTTATTGATATTAGTAGTTTTAAGTAAGGAATCGTAGGTATAACGTGTCAGTAGCAAAGTAAAAGGAAAACCAAATATACCAAAAATAAGAAAAGGAAACCTAAATAATAAAACCCTAAAAAAGGGAACAGCAAGAAAAAGCGCCGCTCTTGTAAAATAGAAGAACTTGAGAAGAAAAAAAGAAGGCGGCAGTGATTGTTGCAGTTCACAGGTTTGTCACTTCTCTTTTATCTTCTTTATTGCGCCTGAGCCACGCTTTTTCTCGCCTGCGCTTGGCTCTGGGTGTTCGCCTGAGCAGCGCTTTTACACAAAAAGCCCAAAATCTCGCCTGAGCAAGCACCAGGCGCTATTGCCCCGCCTCGCTGCGCCTGAGCGCCTAGGCGCGCGCCTCACGCGCTTTTGACAACATAGGTTTGTTCTGCGTATAATTGAAAATTGATGACATAAATTATGAGAACAGTTTTAACTGGAAGCCATCAAAAGCAAACGCTACTTTGAGTTTTTATGCTGACTAAAAATTGAGATGCTTAGTATCTTTTGCGTTAAGGTTTTACCGTTTTGTGCGTGCAGACAGTGCGTGTGTGGCAAGGATCTGAAAATGGAAATTATGATTGTAAGCATGTCTTAAGGGATCACACAGCTGAGGTAATTATGGAAATGATGACTGCCTTCTTCTTTTCTTTATTTGCGTTTTACCTGTTCAATCTTCTAAATCGTGTATTATTTTTGTGTGTTTATGTGTGTATATAGTGGGGTAGTTGGGTTTAATCAAATGTATTATGATTGGATGGTTAAGTTGCATAATAATCATATGAAATCTTGTATTGCATAACATTACATAATATCGTAGAAAACTATTAAAAAGTTATATGGAACAGAGCTAGATGGTTTGTAACTGCAATATTGTATTAAGCATAGGATCATACGAGAAGGTATATAACAGCAATAGCATGTAACCTTATATTGTGGTACAACGTGATACACTTAACACTATACTATAAAATTATATGATATTCAAGGAGTGTTATTAAATGTATGATCTTCAGATGCTCATGAAACTTACAACCTTTAAAATTTGTACGATTATGAATCTCTCTATCTAACCTACATATAGCATTGTGTCTAGGATACAAATCATACAATGCTTTTCAGTTATGTCTGTTTTTAATCTTTATTTAAGAAGGCATTTGGAAAATTAATAATAATGATGTATTTATTTGTTTGCTAGGTGCAAGCTGTGACTGTTCATGCTACAAATAACTACTTTGTTACAGCTTCTCTTGACAATTCATGGTGCTTTTACGATTTATCATCCAGCTTATGCCTCGCACAGGTTTTTTTTTCTACATGGAAACATATAGCACGTTTTGATAATTACGGTTTCTTAACTAAGATTATCATTATTTATTTGCGCTAATCATCAGGTTGAAGACTCATCTGCATCTGACGGTTATACATCTGCAGCATTTCATCCTGACGGTCTCATTCTCGGAACCGGCACCGCTGGGGCTGTTGTTAAAATCTGGGACGTCAAGAGTCAGGTATGCATAGCAAGTGATATTTTTTTGTTGCATGTCGAATCAGGTTGGTTGAGCTGACCCAAAACTTTTTGTTCGTAAAACATTTTTTTTATAAATAGAGTAAAATGCCATTTTCGTTCCTGAGGGTGGGCCAGTTTTGCGACTTTCGTCCAAAGGTTTGTTTTTTTGCATCTGGATCCAAAAGGTTTGAAATCTTGTCATTTTCATCCGGCTTGTTAACTCCATCTGTTTTTCTCTGTTAAGTCAGGGGTATTATTGTCTTTTTTTCTGTTAAGGGTATTTTGAATACTTGTACATTATGCAAAATGCTTGTACATAAAGTGAAAAAGACCAAATTGCCCTTTAAGTTAACAGAAAAGACGGAATTACCTCTGACTCAACGGAGAAAAATGGATGGAGTTAACGAGCCGGGTGAAAATGGCAAGATTTCAAACCTTTTGGATCCAGATGTGGAAAAACAAACCTTTGGATGAAAGACGCTAAACTAGCCAAACCTCCGAAGCGAAAATGACATTTTACCCTTGTAAATGTGTACATTAGTTTTGATAACCAAACTTGTATTATTTCAGCAGTAATCTAGGCTTTTAAAAAATACACTTTGCGTGACTGTTGACTACTTTTTAGCCAATTATAACTGGTTTGATCTGTTAGAGATATGAACATAAACCAAATTGACCCATTCACAAGTATATTGATCATAATTGCTACATCTACGGATCTACCCACGAGTCATTATTATTTTTTTTTTGCAGGCAAATGTTGCAAGATTTGATGGGCACGTTGGGGCAGTAACTGCGATATCTTTTTCAGAGAATGGTTACTTTCTTGCTGTAAGTGTCCGTTTTTGCAGAAGCTTCATGAAAACTGTTGTTTAGTTCTATATGCACCGACATTTTTGTTTCTATTTTTCAGACTGCTGCTCAAGACGGTGTTAAGCTGTGGGATCTTCGCAAATTAAGAAACTTCCGGACTCTTTCCCTATATGACGAGAACACTCCTACTCAGTCTGGTACATTTTAGCCTCCTTTAATTTTTATTCAACCTGTTTATGTGAAATCGGGTCAAACAAGTTTGAATGACATGATTAGGTCCTTACAACATTTTTTGTTAAAAAGGTTGTATCTTATTGTAACAATAGTGATTTTACTCGTATTTATAATATATTTATTGTTCATGATACCCAAACAAAATAGAAAGCAAAATGATAGTCGGTTAACCCGACCTGACCCGTTTGTCGGGTTTTTCGGAGTTTCTTGTTTTTCTAACACGTGAGCCTTAAGGTTGGAGACGTTTTAATGTATCTGGTGCTCTTGTTTTTCTGCAGTGGAATTTGATCATAGTGGAAGTTACCTAGCAATCGGAGGTTCAGACATAAGGTAATTTATGCTTACAACTATCGCTTCGTTTTTGTTTGTGTTAAAGGTGGTAATTTTTACTCATTTACTTACAAATGGGTCAATTTGGGTTTTGTTTTATACCAAGCCTGTCAATCAAGTTAAACTCGCCATTACCAAATTTTAATTTTAGTTTCATTTTATGTGCATTACTGCAGAGTTTATCAAGTCGCAAGTGTGAAGTCTGAATGGAACTGTATTAAAACATTCCCGGATTTGTCTGGCACAGGTTTGATTCATTCATTCACTCACTCTCTCAACTCTTCGTATAGATTGATCTCATCAATGAACGTGTTTTTATATTAATTCTCATTTTGTTTCGGGAGTGCAGGTAAGATTAACTCGGTAAGATTTGGTCCCGATGCAAAATACATAGCGGTTGGGTCAATGGATCGAAACCTTCGGTTGTTTGGTTTGCCTGGAGAGGATGGTGCGATGGAGCCGGAGTCTTGAACACATCCTATTCTCATGTTTTGGGTTGTGGATTATTTTCTGAGTTAGAATAACATGTTTCAACATCTTATGTTCATGAGATATTCCTATTTTAATTGTGCAAGAATTGAGTTTATAGATAGGCCCATTTCGGGTGTTTTTTTTTTTTTAAATTTATATTGTATTTTGCAACATTTTCAAATGCCCCTTAAGTCCTTAACCAGCTGGTCTAAAATATCAAAATACATATCAATGGTGAGCGATAAAAAACCGAACTAATTGACCAAACTGCATTAAAATAACCAGCCCTATAATTGATTTTAGAGTAAATTATAAAAAAACGTCTTTTATGTTTATTAGAGGTTGCAAAGTACGTTCTTTACCTAAAAAAATATAGAAAACGTACTTTCGTATTTTGTGTTTAAAAACCCTTACACGCTCTGCCATTTGCCTAAACTCAAGTTATTTTAGACCAAGTGGACCCCATGTGAGAGCAAATTAGACTTTTTACCCAGAAACCAAATATTTGTTGGTTGATGTTCCTTTAGGAATCTAAAATGACCGGTTGTAATTCACTTTTCTTAATCAAGAACCGTGTATATCTAAACAAAATTTTTAGCCTAAGTGTTATTAAGTGAAATTGACAGAGCCGAACCGAAAACTGATACAGTTACTGAATAAAACGAACCGATTAACCGAAACTCCATTAGCTCGTAAAGTTGATTAACTGATGATTTCGGTTTTGGTTGAGGCTAATAATCGAATAGAACCGTGCGCATCCCCCTCTCTTACCACTTATTTTGTTATTTGCTAGCTTTCTATTTCTATCATTTTAGTGTTGTTTGTTTGTCTATCGTTTGTTTTGGATAGTTTTTTACTTCTATCATTTTAGTGTCTTTTGTCTGTCTATAGTTTGTTTTGGAGTTGAGAGTCTCTACCTGCTTTATCACCAAGAATCATGTATATTGTTGTTGTAGTTTTTATCAGGCATAATAATATTTTATAGTAAACTTGGGTTTTGTATGTATTTATTTATTTATTTTACATCAAGAAATTATAGCAAACTTGAGTTTCATATGTATTTATTTATTTTACATCTAGAAAGAGATAGAAGTGTAAAAAAACCCGGTTTGGACCTGCCAAATTGGTTCCTGACCCTCAATCCACCAAAAAACCAGTTTAGGCCAAATTCAACCCACAAGTTTGGCATCGGTTTGTAGTGTCGTAATTTGAAATGTTTGAACATTTTCCTCCTATACCGGTTTGTTAGCCTTCTAAACTGGTTTGGGCCAAACCCAACCCATAAGTCTGACCCGAAATCAATCCACCAAAAAAACTAGTTTGGCCCAAACCCAACCCACAAGTTTGGCATCGGTTCCTAGTCTCGTTCTTTGATAGGTTTGAGCATTCCCCTCGTATATCGGTTTGTAACCCTCCTAAACCAGTTTGGGTCAAACCCAACCCACAAGTCTAGCACCGGTACATAGTCTCATTCTTTGATAGGTTCGAACATTTCTCTCCTAAACCGGTTAGGGCCAAACTCAACCCACAAGTTTGGCGCCGGTTTGCAGTCTCGTTCTTTGATAGGTTCGAACATCGTAACCATAGGTTCAAACATATTTATGACCCGAACCAGTTTGACCCCATGATGAAAAAACCAGTTCGGTTTAGGAAACAAATCGGATTATAAAAAAACCAGTTGGTTCGGCCCAAAGAGGAGAAGAAGACCGAAATGGAGGAGGAGAAGGAAAAGCAGAAGCAGCAGCTTCTAGAAATGGGGTTTTCCGACGACTTAGTTTCTCAAGCCCTCTCCGCCACCACCGGCAGCAATTCCCTTTTAACCGCTACTGAATGGATCCTCACCCAAAAACAATCCCCCCCAACCACCACCACCACCACCACAAACAACTTGTTCCGTTTCAATCCCTCAAAAAAACCACAACAATCACAGAAGCACCAACCACAAGCCGAACAACAACTGCCAAAACAACCACAACATTCATTTCATCAACAACCACACCCGCATGGAAACGAACAGCCCTTAGCCGAACGAATGCGGCCGCAGACCATTAACGAAGTAGTGGGACAAGATCACCTGCTCGCCACTAAATCATCTGTCCTTCGGTCGGCTATAGAGTGCAACCGCTTGCCCTCCTTCATCCTGTGGGGCCCACCTGGTACTGGTAAAACCTCTATAGCTCGAGCCATTGTTAGCTCGTGCTCGGCTTCATCGTCTTATCGTTTTGTTTGTTTGTCTGCTGTGACTGCTGGTGTTAAAGATGTTAGGGATGTTGTAGATGATGCTAGAAAACGTAAAAGGAATAGAATTAGTACTACTGTTACAAAAACTGTGTTGTTTGTAGATGAGGTACATAGGTTTAACAAGTCACAGTTGGATACTTTTTTGCCTGTGATCGAAGACGGGAGTATCGTCTTTATTGGCGCTACTACCGAGAACCCTTCGTTTCATTTGATTACCCCGTTGCTCTCGCGGTGTAGAGTTCTCACTTTGAATCCGTTGAAACCAGATGATATTGCGACTATTCTTACGCGAGCTATTGACGATCGTGTTAAAGGTTTGGTGAAGAGTGTGAACAGAGGAGTTGTACGTGTACAAGTGAGTGGTGAAGTCGTTGAGTATTTATCGCGGAATTGCGATGGAGATGCACGGGTTGCGCTTAATGCGCTTGAGGTTGCAGCCATTAGTGCTGCTGCGCGTGTAAATGATGATGATGGAGCTTTGGATGTTACTTTGGATGATGCGAAAGAAGCTTTACAAAGCAAACACGTTCTTTACGACAAGGACGGTGAACAACACTACAATCTTATAAGTGCACTCCACAAGTCCATGAGAGGAAGTGACGCAGACGCATCGATATACTGGCTCGCAAGGATGTTAGAAGGCGGTGAACAACCTCTGTATATTGCGCGACGGCTTATACAGTTTTCCAGTGAGGATGTCGGATTGGCCGACCCTTCAGCTCTTACTCAAGCCGTTTCGTGCTATCAGGCTTGTCATTTTCTTGGTATGCCGGAGTGTAGCATCAACCTAGCCCAGTGTGTTGTCTATCTGGCACTTGCTCCGAAATCGGTAGCTGTATACAGAGCACTAGAGGCCGCTAGGAAGGTCGTGAGAGATTCGGTTGGTCAGAATGAGGGTGTGCCTTTGCACTTGAGAAATGCACCGACCAAATTGATGAAAGAACTTGGATACGCAAAAGGTTATATTTATCCTCCTGATAACCCTTCTTCGTCCCAGTCGTATCTCCCGGATTCTCTTCAAGGTTCTAAGTTCTTGGACTGGCCGGACACTGGTGCTACTGATAGATAAGATGACAGATGATGATGATAGTATAGGTTGTTACTTAAGTAACATGTGTGTTTGAAGCTGTTAATGACTAATCTGGAAAGCCGCACGATGGTTTTGAACTAATCTGTTTGGTATTTTTGTGGCTTATCAAGTATGTAAGTTACTAAGCGTTTATCAATATCGAGTTCCAAAACTGTGCTTTTGTCAGTATCTTTGCATAACAAGATGATCTTTATCCTACTAACCACGTATTTGTATGGTTTGTAATCCTATTAAAGCTGCGGCAGTACAAAATATTGAACATTAAAATATGTATTGTGGGGTTTCTGGGTAATTATTAAAAATAAACGGGGGTTAGGAGTCTTTTATTTAGTAAATTAATAAGTTTTTTTATTTGAAAGAAAGAGGGGAATTTTTAAATCTCGGCCGTTGGATCAAGATCAAATCAAATCTCAGCCTTTGAAATGGCAGCTCAAAAAGTTGTTAGGAGTTTGGGGGGAAAAGATGATTAACACGTTTCCGGGTGAGTTTTCTTAGTTGACTTTTATGAATAGTGCAGCATTTCTATCTCTGTCTGGTTTTATTGGACTAACTTGGACCTGTAATTACGAATCTTGTTATTAACAAAATGTAGCTCTTTTTTGTTCTGTTGTTCTTTATACTTGACAACAAGAATGGGATGCCTTGGTGTTAACCGCGTTTGCATCAGAGCAACAACTACATACCAGGTACTTTTGATAACCAGTAGTATGTGTGTATTGTATTGTTAAGCAGTTGAGTTACAGTTAGTTATTTCCATTTCTATATTGGATTATGATCTTACAGTTTATTGATTACATCTGAGACACCTCAGATCTTATATTCTGTTCAATGTTCAAATTCCGTGCATTTTGCAAGCCTTCTTTTTTAATGTATCCCTGAGCTTCCAAAACTAGGATGTATCTCATATCTCAAGATAGTGCAGGCGCATCGTGTTCTTTCTAGTAATTCCAGTCAATGATACGCAAATATGCTATATACATTGCATTCACGCACCAATGTATACTTTGTACAAACATAGAGATGTTTTGTATGATATAGTTAGGTCTAATGACCATATAGTTTTGTATGGTCAGTATGGTTTGGAATTTGGCCATAGTGGATATAGTAATTCTTACCCATTTACTTACAAATGGGTCAATTTTGGTTTTGTTTTATATCAATCGAGCTGAAAGCTGCCAAAAGTCTGTTCTAAAGTAAATAATATCTTATAATTTTTTTTATTCCATGAGTTATATAATTATTGTAGTAATATTGTGATAGCGATCATGATTAACGCTCATTGACTGAGTTATTATGACTCATGTTTAAAATGACTTGTTTTAACTAAACTCATTTTTACCCGAATACCAGCCAGCCAGCCAGACCAATCCATCTTGCCACATCAGATTCTGTCAACAAGTATATTGACATTCTGAGTATAGTTTCATTAACGATTTTCAAATTTACCACCCACCACTACCAAAATTTAGTTTCATTGTATGTGTGTTACTGCAGAGTTTATCAAGTCACGAGTGTGAAGTCACTTTCCCGTATTTAGTTAAGAGTTAAATGCCATTTTAGTCCCTGTGGTTTGTGCCATTTTGCCAGTTTAGTCCAAATGTTTCATTTTTCGCCTGTGGGTCCAAAAAGGTTTCATCATTGCCATTTTAGTCTACTGGGTTAACTTCATCCATTTTTTCTGTTAACGAGAAGGGCAATTCGGTCATTTTATATGTAGTTCTGTGAACTAGAAGGGCAATTCGGCCATATAAAATGACCGAATTGTCTTTCTCGTTAACAAAAATAATGGATGAAGTTAACCCAGTGGACTAAAATGGCAACGGTGAAACCTTTTTGGACCCGCAGGCGAAAAATGTAACCTTTGGACTAAACTAGCAAAATGGCCCAAACCACAGGGACTAAAATGGCAAGCGTTGAGGACTAGAAGTCTTACCGAGTGGCACCCGACCACAATGGTGCGGGTTCGAGTCCAACGAAGTGGGCAACAGGTTGATTTTAGGTGTAGATTTAGGGTTTTTCATGTTTGTGAGATTTTTGGTCATGTGTTTTGGAATAATTCCTTAGAAAATAATAAATGGCAAAGTATATTTTGTTGATAAGGAGCCAAAATAAGATGTATTTGAATCTGAAATCAATAGAATATCCGCTTGAGTGTATGAAAGCTAGAGTCATCTTTAGCAAGATATTATGCAGTTAACCATGAATAGTAAGTTAAATTCTAATTCAAATATGACCCATGTAATTAAAAAAATTGTATGTTTCTTCATTAGTTTATATTTAGTTCAAGTGAATCTTTAAGAAAGTATATATAATAAATGTGTGTTTTGTAAAAGTTACATTTCTGTGATCAAAGTAAATGCATAGTTGTATAATTGATATTATTCTTTCTCTAATTTATTGGTACTAGATAACATATGAGATAGTAGCCTAGTGTCCTAGTTAATATATATACTTTGAGTAAATTACATTTTTTTTTATCTCGGTATTGAAGTCGGTAAGTTATTAAGCGATGTCAGTTCTTACCTGGCATGCATTTATTATTATCGATTATAAGGTTTAAGGCTTCAATCATGAGTTTCTTGGTTAGTGCTGCTATGTATCCGGATAGGTATGTGTCGCAGTCAGTTGATAGTGGTCGAACATTTAATGTCATTTAATTGTGTCCTTGTAACTCTGGGTTGGTGTTCTTATATGGTGATACTATATATAACCTTATACAATTTATTAGCGTCAAGCTAGGTATCAAATGAAGCTCCTGCGGCTGAAAGCGTTCTTGAAAACTTTTATGTTGTGCAGACAAATGATTCAGTGCAAAGTTCTGTGAATGCAGTGCATGACGATGTGGCTCCAGCTGAGGAACTTGTAGGCGAGCCCCCAAAGCATACTTATGCTTCCATTGTATGTGCTTCGTGTTTGAATGCTGTAGTTTACACAACTCGCATATCTAATTGTTCTTAAACTGATTTTTATTATCATTCTTGTTATGGATAACCAGCTGCAATAAGTTTGAATGTTTGATTATATAAGGGTACACATAAGTTCTTCCCTTACTTTTTTTAATCTAATTGGAGAGATTTTGACTCTTGTTTCACCAGACGTCTCTCATTTTTGACACCCGAGTTTTTAGTTTTGATGCATATTAACCCTTGCTAACTACGATGTTGTAATTGATGCAATTATCTAGTTTCTTTGGCGTTCCCCGTATAGTAGTCTGTAGATGTAGAGTGCATCTGGCCCCTTCTTTTTTATTACATAAATATATCTGCTATTTTTAAATCGTTTTGCTTATTATTTACCTGTATATTGGCTTTACCAGCTGAAGTGAAGTCTATTTATGTGAAAAATGTGCCATCTTTTTGACGTCTTGAACAATATCGTTCTTTTTTTAGCTATAAAGGATTCTAACTACGAGTAATATATCTGAAATCAGGATCTTGATTTGTGCTATGCATTCGTTGAGTTTGAAGACATCACCGGTGTTCACAATGCAATTAAGGTGTGATGGTTTGTATCAATGAAATTTCAAACTTGATATATTGCCTGACAAAATACCTTCAATCGTGTAGGCATCTACTGTGGAGATTGGTGGGCAGCAGGTGTACATTGAAGGATGGCGGGTAAATAGAAGCATTGCGTATCGAGGTGGAAGTATGTGTCTATATCTAATTTTTTTTAGTAATCAACGACCAGTTTTATAAGAAGCTTTCGTTCAGTTGTCATTAAATCATTGAGTTCATAGTCATTTTGACGATATGTGGGGTAAATGTGAAAACGAGAGTTGGCAATTTCACATATACCTCTGAAAACTTGCTTAAGTATCATATTTATCCAACTAAAAAACATAATGATTACACCATTATTCCAACACTCACCAAGTTTCTAAAAACGGTCACGTCTTATCTGATTAAACCCATTAGATTACAATTCAGTTATGATATTGCCGGTTCATCCCTAACTAACATTATATAGTCTTGAAAGAAAGAAAGAAACATGATGTAACGAGGCATTTTTTTAAGTGTATGCTGGGTGGGTCTATGCATCTCAGTATATTTTCTTTCGGGTGCCATTCCCAGTTAAAATTTTTGATGTGCAGAAATCGTATTCAGATACTAGACAGTAGACACAGTGGAAACGACCTTGCAACAACAATTTTGATTACTCTAGTGTTACTTGTTAACGGTAATTAGATTATAAATATTGGTGTGTTGATAATCACAAAAACATTGGTGTCCGGAGATAACATTTTCAGTGTAATATAATGTATTCTTAGCGTGTGTTAAGCAAGCGAGACCATAATCTTGGTGTTTAGTATACGTTTCTTTTGCTTCGTATAATCGATAAATGTAAGGCAGATAATATAGTAATGTTGATGTTTAGTAATTAGTATACGTTTCTTTTGCCTTGATAAATGTAAGGTGGATAGCGTGGGATCGGGTTCTTCGGTCTAAGAAGAAGGGTGGGCTCGGAGCTTCACTGGGCCTAATGGTCAAATGGTGGTGGCGGTATCGGGGCTGCAGCATTCTGCTCTGGGCCAAGACTATAGCAGCTATTCACAAGGGGGTTGGCTGGAAAATATAGCCCCTATTAAAGCAGCGGTAGGGGGGGGGGGGGGGGGGGTATTGTTTCAGTTAATAAAGACTTCATCAAAGCTGGCATCGACTTGAATGAGTGCATTGTACCGATCACCAGTAAAGGGGATAAGGTGTGCATGTGGTATGACAGATGGATGATTTCGAGTGGCGCAAACTGCCAGAGGAAGCAGCAGAGAGGGACGAATGGACTCAGTTGTTGGCTCTGTTGGGGCAGCAGCACCTTTCTTTGGCAGTGGACGATTGGAGTGGTGTACCAAGGGCGTTAAGCCCGAGCCATCGGTTAAACAGGTTCGCGTGGACCTGGAAAACAGGCAACATCAGGGGACGCTGCACTCTCTCCTCGTTTGGAACAAAATTGCGGTGCCTAAAGTCAACTATTTCTGCTGGAGAGCGGTTCAAGAACAAGATCCCGACAGCCAACGCGCTTCAGAAAAGGAATGTTAACGTGGGGGACAGCTTGCGCCAGATATGTGGGCTTGCCCGCGTGACGACGAACTATTTGCTTGCTAACTGCCCCTTTGCTAAAGCGGCTAGTGTGCGTCTGGGCTAAGGTCCCGATTCCGGGTAATTTCGATAGTGTAGTTGCCTTGTTTCAACATTGCAGCAGTCAAGAGGAAAAGGGTTGTTCAAGACATTATAAATAACAGTGTGTTAATTATCACAAAAACATTGGTGTCCGGAGATAACATCTAGTTTTTCAATGTAATATAATGGCAATATAATGAATTCTTAGCGTGTGTTAAGCAAGCGAGACCATGAGTAAGCTGATCTCTAGCGATTAAAGAAGCGCAAAACAATGTGTTCAACTTTGTTCCGTTTGTTGTAGGACTGACTGGAAACAAGGAAAGATCATTTTAGTAAGTTTCTAATGATCATATTCTAACTTTTAAAGATTTTAAGTGTACTTTGAACCCATAAATAGAAATTCTATAAGTTACACATGACGTTTAATAACTTAGAAGCATCATATGTTATGTTTATGAATTTTTGGTTAAGTTTCATTATGGTTATGTAGTTAAACTAAAAACTAGTAATATGTGTAATGTGTTCATAGTGAAAATTAACCAAAATCAACCAAAAGTGGACTTTTATAAAGTTATATACTATAAACCTTGTAATCTTATTAAAAGGAGTTGAGACCACTATTAGACTTTAGGGTGTGGAGGAGGGTAGTTCTCAAAGGATGCTCCGTCACGTAGGCGTACATGTAAGTAGGTGTGAGGATGGGCCTATATATATATGTGTGTGTGTGTATAAAGAAGAAGAGAGAGAGAATGAGGCCCGGCGAGAACGTCTTCGGGAGGACGCCAACGACATGGACAGACCTAGGGGGCGGTGTGCTGGGGCGTCGCTGGCCCTAGGCCGCTCCCCACACCGAGTAGCCTTAGAACTGTCTTAATATAAAATCCAAATTGTACATGACATTTGTTGAAAATGGTGATTTTGACTAAAATTGATATGAAATGACAATTTGGGCTGAATATGTTTGGAACCAAGAGTTATTAAGCTGAGTACATAGAGTTTTCAAAGGTCAGTATTCACTCAAATTATCCTCTAAATATGTGTAAACTGTCCAAGTTATTCAAATCATATGTAATATGCTTTTGAGTGGTTTACTGGATTAAACAAAGCCTATGTGCTTAGTATATAGTGAACTAGTGAAGCATACTAGTTCTATGCCTTATGTGTTGGAAATCTGTGTCATGTGGTGTTAAGTAGGGATGGTAATCTGTGCATGATTCGAAAGACGACATGATAATAATCAAGTTTTGAGTCGGTTAATACAACTTTTTTTTATTAAAACATGTCAACCTGAACACGACATGTTTAATAAATGAGTTTGCATGAAACGACCCATTTAATAAATGGGTTGACATGTTAACCAATATAGACTTAAAAGGTGTTTGGGGGCTATTATAAAAATGTAAAAAAAAAAAAAAAAACCACCTCAAACTTTGATATTTTTTATTTAAAATTTCACACTTACAATTTATTTCCAAAAGTTGAATAGACTTCTCTTTTTGAACATTTATTTGTTCTAACTATACATTCCTAGATATTTTCCATCTAATTTCTTTAACCACGAGCTAAAGATATAATACCTATTTTGTTAACCGGGTGTGAAAGACGAAGAAACAAAAATTATTAAAAGACAAAGTTACAAAAATGTTCATCTGAGCTGGAGTTATTACTCGTTATTTGTTTAAAATGTTACCAAGTCTCTCTAGGTATAACTAATATTCGCAAATGAATATTATATGGGTCGACCCAAAATACGACACTGACACGAATAAATGCGTGGATTGTGTTCAGGTTCACCTCCTCCAACCTGAAAATGTTCAATTTGTCAATTTGGCCAACCTGATATGAACGTATGGATTTTTGTTCGGGTTCCTAGGCTATTGATTAAGACGACTTAAAATGTAATTAATAGAATTGTGTTTATTGTGGTGCAATTTGACTTATGCCAGTGGGGGTGGTCCGTTATGGACACTCCATCACGAGTGATGGAGTTTAGCACACCGCCGCCACCACAATATATAACGCGTGGAAACTTTAACGCGTTGATAATATCACGCGTTGAAGAATTGTTGAATGTATGTGTATGACTTGTACATTGGAATCCCATCACTAGTGATGACCACCGCCACTAAAGAATGCTTGTGAGTGATAGAATAGTGGTTGCTGACATGGCGGAACATGATTGGATGTTTGTGAGTGATGGAATTTCATCACTAGTGACCACCCCCACTCCCCTTAGCAGTTGATCATTTTCGTTGTTGCACACAATTTTCTTTCTAATCTTAGACTTGATGTTTTGAGTGAGTTTGAATCACTTTATTTCTCAAGTATACGCGAAATAACTCACTATATTGCTTAATGGATACTTGGGTAAATTGTTCCCGTAAAATTTTGATTTGGCGTTCGAGGCTAGACTATCTATGTATTCACATAAGGCTTGCTAATGTTTTGTAGTGTATTCTTACGTACTAAATAATAGAGGGGGCTCAGCTGTAATTGTTGAATACTAGGAGGTTGTAACTGTAAGTTGTAAGGCTGAAGGGTGTGGGGTCATGGGTTTGGTCATCAATTGCCACTTAGGACCATTAATGGATTGCTACACCGCCCCCTCATTCATCCACCATGGTTCGCATGGATTAAACCACGCCAACGACGGTCCACCTTTTCCATTTTCCAAGATTTGATATTAAACAATTAAAAACGGGTACTGGTTTGGGTCATGGCCACACCTCTAGGGTAGTGGTTTTGGATGGTGGATCAGAGATGGGTTACATGACGCTGATGTGGCGGGTCATGGTTGTTGAAAATCCAAAAATTGGACCGTAGTCTGGTCGGGTTTGATTAGATCTTGAAAACCTGTGGACAAGATGATCTTGCACAAGTAACAGACCGTTAGGCTTGCCGCAGAGGTGGGTGGGCCACTCTGCGACTACCCTCCGATGTGAGGATAAGAATTTGTTTAGAGAGAGAAAGTAGAAAGAGAAAGATAGGACGAGGGTTCAGAGAAAAGCGTATTTGAGGTGTACTTGGAGAAGGGTATTTATACTTGCCCATGTAGATGACGTCACTTGGCCTGGACGCACCTTTTGATGCGCGTCCTTGTATGGAAGCCGGACCCCCTCATATGCCGTGAAGGGGTTTGTCCTAATGCCTGATAACCGTAAGTGTCTGTTCAGTCATATATTCATTGTGGTCGAAGGTTTGGTTCGACTTTTTAGCTACACTGGTCATAAGGGTCATGACCACCAGGGGCGCAGGATGATAGGGGCCGCGCGCGCGCGGGGGGGGGGGGGACTTTTCGCGCAGTAGTGTTACGTATGTACTTTTCGTATAGAATTTTTTAGGTATATGAGTTCCCTCCCCCTCCCCCTCCCCCCCCCCCCCCCCCGTTTTAGCCCAAATCATATTGTTATGTTTATTATAGCTCAAAATTAAAAGCCCAATCAATGACCCAAATAGGGATGAGCTCGGTCCGGTTCGGTACCGAAAGAACCGGTACCGAAAATCCTCAAAAGTGGGTACCGGTACCGAATATACCCGGTTCGGTACGGTTCGGTACCGGTATTTGAGGGTAAAAACAAGCAAAATACCGGTACCGAACTGGTACCGTACCGGACCGGTACCGAACCGGTACCGAAAATGTCAAAAGTGGGTACCGAATCGGTACCGAAAAGGTACCCGGTTCGGTAAATTCGGTACCGGTACCGGGTCCATTTTGCTCATCCCTAGACCCAAATACCCTTTCTATAAAAAAAAAACCAATATCTGTTGATTGGATTACCAGGTCGCTTAACAGAAGAAGAAGAAGAAGAAGAAAATGAACGACTGAACAGAAAGAAAACCAAAATCGCTGGGCAGTGGGCTAGCTGGTGTTGTTCGATCTTCGTTGAACAGAAAGCAACGGCTGGAATCGATTTAATGCTTCTGCAATCTTCAAGGTATGTGTTTAATCTTTAGGTTTAATTTATTTAGGGCTTCAATTTATGTGATTTAGGTTGAAATTAGGGGTGAAATTGTTCATTTGTTTGTTAAACAGTGTTTACGTTTTAATGTTTGAGAACATTTTTTATTTGATATTAATGTTTGACCCGACCCGAATCGAATCACCGATGTCCGACCCGAACATACACCTCTCTTTTTTCAAGCTTCGCCACTGATGACCACACCCTTTAGCCTAAGTGTAACTATCAATCATTTAAGTGATGAGTCATTTAAGTGATGAATAGAATGAAGGCATCGATTGATTTGAGTAAAACTCATTCTTTCTCTAGTTTTCTTCTTTTCTCTAAAATCGATCCTAACATGTATACTTTTAGATAAAACACTGGAGTAAGCCTCGGGTATGGATCGTTGGGGACTTGGTAGTTTAAAAACTATTGTAAACAACTTTCTTTTGAACTACGTTTGATCTAACTTGTATCGCACCTTGTTTGTAAAATAGCATTGTAAACCTTTTGAAAACTCTTTGCAGTGAAATACTATTCTAAAAGTCTTTCGGTAATTTTAAATTATTTGTTTTTTTTTTTTTTTTTTTTTTTTGAACGGCAAATGTCTTTCGGTAATTTTAAATTATTTGTTTTTTTGTTTTTTTTTTTTGAACGGCAAATTTGGATCACTGACGGACCACTGGAGTATCATCGTGCCACCAGCAGAGCCACCCGATCATATACATCTCCACTAGGCAATAATGCCTATACACCAATTCAGGAGGAAACCCAATAAATCTGGGAAAACCCCCTTTGTGGGAATCGAACCCATGACCTAATGGTCATAAGCCTTATCCCACCCCCAAGATACCACTAGGCTATTGTATTTTTTGCGAGCTCTTTCGGTAATTTTAAATTTTTTGTTTTATTTTATTTTATTTCGAAAAATAAACGGGTAATATGCTCATTTCTTAAAAAACTAAGGCAATCAAAAAATAAAAGGGTAACCTTAAAAAACTAACCCAAAAAACAAATCGTTGTGATGAATATAAATAGTTAAATACCAAAATGGTTGTGAATAAATAGTTAAATACCAAAAGAAAAAATTCTCCAAAGTTGAAAACAATTAAACTCATTAATGTGAAACATTTCCCTTCGGTGTAATTTACTTCGTCCTTTTTTAACTACAAATAATCTCGCGTGTAAACTTACCCTGCTCGGAGCTATGTTCAAGGTCGACTCCTTGACCACCATGAGACCGTACCCCTCTGATGTGCGGAAACCGGATGGAATCCGTAAACTCTCGTCTCCCGTTAGGTTCGACCCCGAGATTAAAGCCCCGATTCGTCTCTTCACCCAGTTGTCCGTCGAAAATGGCCTGAGTGGGAATCGAACCTATGTCTCCACTAGGGAAAGCATGCCTCTTACCATGTACTCTAATTTTATATATACTGATATTTTTTATAGAATAAAAAAGTATTTTTTATAATAAACGTTCATTTAGACTTTTACAAATCTAGCAAATCTGGTATGTGAAGCTCAGGCTTGAGTGAAGTCAATAAATGAGCTCCAGTTTAGCCCCAGTATGTTTAAGTTCGGTTCATTCCAAGCTTTTAGTAAGTTGATCTCAAGTAACTCATGGTCACCTGAGCTCATTTACATCCCTTAGTGACAACGAACGGCGAACCCACACCACACGCTTAAGATCTTGTCAAATGAATATTAGTGTAACCAATGTATCTCCATAAAAATGTATGACTATTTCAAGAACGTTACTGCCACATATCACATACTCAACTCGATGCCATTATGTCACCTCCGTTAAATTGTTGTTATACATGATGATTGTTTTAATTATTTTTGTTTATATTCAGATTATGTATGCATGGGTTAGATTTTATTCATTCGTATGATTCATCACTCGTGAATATCGACACCAATGTATAAATATACCAATAAATAGATACTCGTAGTATATTATTAATAAGTTTCTAATTATCAACATATTTATAATTTTCTCTCTACAGAGCAAAATGCTAAAGCTAGCAAAGTAATATAAATTGTATTTGTACATACAATATCCCACAAATTGATTTGTGTAATGAAATCAAATTATTAAATTTAAACATCATTATTACTTTATTATCTTTGACTTATTAACTATTTAGTAAATTAAAAATAATTAAACAGGTGTCTTTAAGTTAAGAGTGACATGTTCGAGCGAGTTGTATTTCACCTCTAATAAAAACTATGTCAAGAGAAATTATGAACCATTATTAAAGTAAATAATGGTGTGTTTATACGTGCCTTTTAAGTGATTATTAATATTAAAGAGAAGAAACAAAATCATGTATTTAAATACTTTTACATTAATCTTCAATAAACTTAATATGCAATTCTTACCTGAAATCCCAATTATAACTAGTTTTGCGAGGGGAAAGTGCCATAAAGGGTAATTTAAAATATTAGATTTGTTAATATCTTGTGTATTAGTTGGAAGGAGTGGTCTAAATATCCTATGTATATATTGTAAGTATTGTCCTTTTGCCCGTTTGGGTCGGGGGTGTTATTTTTGTTTGGCTGTTTGGGTCGTAGGTTGTTTTAATGAAATTCTTTTTTCAAAAAAAAAAAAGTTCGGGTTTCTTTTTCCTTAAAAGCTTGAAAATTCAGTTTGACAAACCGAAAGAAAATATGAATGAAATCAATCATCACCTGTATATTTATTAAAAAAAATGTTTTTTTAATAGCTCTATATACTATATAGTTTTTTTTTTAAGTTATACCATAAATTCACACCATTAAATTTACTTTATCATTGCTATATTAAAAATAGTTTTCTTAACGTTAGTAAAAGTATGTCTAAAAAATGGTCCGTTTACCACGTTTTGTTTATACTAGTTACAAATAGAGGTGTACAAATGTGTTCTTCTTCTTCTTTCTTTTGAAAAAAGCGGTGCAAGTTATAAACCAAACCGAATTGGTAAACAAAAAATAAAAATTAGCTTGTAAAAAGCGGTTTAGGTTATAAACTAGTTTAAGAGAGAAAATGTTCGAACCTATCAAATTGATTGGGGTCGGGTTTAAACCGGTTTGGGACAAAAAAAGTTGTACATGTTTTTCAAACCGTGATGGGTCCAAACCGTCAGATAATGAGACTACAAACTGGCGCGTTGGGTCGGGCCCAATCCGGTTTGGCGGGCCCAAGCTGGTTTTTTGTACGCCTCTAGTTACAAAAGTACCTCTAAACCACTACATTTACAATGGTATATCTAAATTATTACAAAAATGCATAAAAAACATTTTTAATTATTTGCATGAAAAACCACTTTAAAATTCAAAACAAAAAATTAAAATATGTTTAAGGTTAAAAGTAAATATTTTAATATTAAAACAATAAAAAATATTTAAAAAAAGCTTACATTATTAAAAAAATTGAGAATCTGATGTTCGGACGGAATCGGTTATTAAAAAATAGAAATCATCCAAAGTTATAATAACAAATTAAAATATGTTCAAGGTTAAAACTAAATATAATAATAAACATTCTATTCGGAATTGTATAAAATGCTAAATAATATTCATAATAAAAAAAGGTAATCCACGTTGTTCTATAAAAAATGATGTTTTATGGTAACGATATTGATGTTGTTCGGATGGTATCGAGCAACAATTTGATTATGAAAAAATAAAGAGTTAAATGCTTGGTTGGTCCCTGTGGTTTGCAAAAATTGCAAACTTGGTCCCAATGCTTTACTAATTACACTCGTGGTCCCGGAACTTGTCAAAAGTGCACTCGCTTGGTCCCTAGCCCTAACTGAAGTTAAATTTCTCAGTTAAGTTCATGTTAAATTACCAAAATACCCTTGCTTATTATCTCTCTTTATAATCTGCATCATCTTCATCACCATCATTATTTCTCCCCCAGGTTCTCTCTCTAACCCACCACCATACACCACCAGTTTTTACAAAGACTCTGAGTCTCTCTATCTCTCTATAAAGAAAACAACCACCGAGAATCACCATAACCATCATACACCACCACCACCACTATGCAACACCTCCTCACCTGCAACCATACACCACCACCATCATCAGAGCAGCCATACACGAATACAGTCAGATTAGTTAGCGGTGGAGGTGGTTGTGGCAAATAGCGGCGACGGTTTAGGGTTTTTTCGGGGGTGTCATGACGGTGGTGGTTCAGGGATGATGGGATGGTGGTGAAGCCATCGGGTGACGGTGGCTGCTTGTTTTAGGATGTGGTGGTCTGGTTGTTCGGATCTGCTCTATTCTTCATTTTTGCTTATAATTTCTGGAAATTGTTGAATTAGGGTTGTGATTTGTGAGTTTTTGGTGAAAATTGTGTCACCGGCGGATTTGGGGGTGTTGTAGTGGCGTACAGATTTGGGGGTTGTGCAGTGGTGTGCGGATTTGGGGACGTTGTCGTGTTCTTTGTCTGCTAATGGTGGTGGCAGGTGTGGTGGGTGCGGACGGTGGAGGTGGTGGGTTACAGTTACACTATCGGATCTTTTGAATTTGTTTAAATTACCCAAATCTTCATATACACTCTGTTTTTCTGATCCGGCCCGGATTGATTAGAATTCGGGTCAAGCGTTGTATGACTCGGTTAGGGTTTTAGAATAGGGTGGTCGCAGGTAGGTGGTGGGTTAAAGTGGTGATCTATTACGGTGAACGACGGATTGGCGGTGGAGTTGTAGGGTCGAACAGTGGCAGGAGTTAAGGTTAAGGGAGGCAGTGCATCCGCTGAAGTAGTGGAGATCGGTGGTTTATGGTGGGGGTGATATCTCACTCAAATTCTGTTATCCGTTTTTGATGGTGGTGGTGGGGATTGATGGCGGTGGTGGTTGGGAAGATGATGCAGGTGATGAAGATGATGCAGGTTGTGGTGTGTTTTTTAAAAAAAATGAACTCAGTCTCACAGTGAAGAAGAGAGTTAATAAGCAAGAGTATTTTGGTCATTTAACATTGACTTAACTGAGAAATTTAACTTCAGTTAGGGCTAGGGACCAAGCGAGTGCACTTTTGACAAGTTCCGGGACCACGAGTGTAATTAGTAAAGCATTGGGACCAAGTTTGCAATTTTTGCAAACCCCAGGGACCAACCAAGCATTTAACTCAAAAATAAATATAAGAAATAGTACTGATGTGGAAATGTTAGTATTTGTTCGAATTCTTGTAGGGTTTGAAAGAAAATGAGGGTCTTGAATAATGAGTAGAAATATGATTTCAAGCTGATTAAACGCATTTTGTGGGTATTGTTGAGGGTTCGCATTAGAGCTATTCTAATAGTAATTCTAAACTAGTTACAACCGGGTGTTTAAATAATCCAATTACAAAGGTGCATCTTAGATAGTTACAACGGTGCATCTAAACCATTACAAAATGCATAAAAATGTGATTACAAACCTTCAAGGGGTGGTATTGTGGTTAGTGTTAAAGCATGTGATTTCCTCATGGAGAGGTTTCAAGTTCGAATCTTCCTTCCATTGCGATCCTGCCATAACTTCTCAAAGACTACCTTCCTACCGCAAGTTGTTATATATCTGAACTCGTTGGTTAGCAGGGTATTGGTAGGATTGTTGGCTTCAACCCAAGATCAAACCCAAACACACAATAAACAAGATGATAATCGAACCTACTGTAAACTTACAAACCAAACACTTTGACTAATATGCAAATCTCATGCACACAAATCTCACTTTGTGGAAACAATAACTCACGGCTAAAAAACAAACTTTATTAAAACTTGAAATTGCATCCCCAAAATAACCTACATACCATTGTATTTAAACTATATTAATCCTAGACCTACCATAATTCAAAGCCTACAAACTAGGAATGCAAAAACTAAAAGATAAACATACTGACTCGATAAGCATTCAAACAACTAATTAAATTAAAACTAAATCCATCTTGCCACTTTTAACCCTCCATCTTTCTTCACTTTTTATTTTAGGATTATAACCTTCAATCTCCCCCTTAATCCTAAAATCCGACTCGTTCTGTGACAACCCGCACTAAACCAGGTATCCGTACAACTTAATTACTGATTGATTACTGCTTAATTACTGTGCTTGATTGAAACTAGCTGATAAACTGCTACCTGCATACTGATACATGCACTTACTTGCATCATACTTTAATTGCTGTCACTACATTATTTACGTGCTGAACCCTAGTGACAAACATGATGCACAAAAAGCACAGTAGCACTAAACGGATACACAGTGAACATGCTGATATAACCAGCATCAGGCAAATACTGCCTCTAAGGCCTGTTAAGAGCCTCATATATTTTGTCTACACTGGTAGTGAGTGTAGGATGTAAGGGTTGTGTTACCGCGTCTCTAGGGATAAGATACACTGATTCGGATGTGCCTAAAACGTACTTTAAGTACCAAACACAGCACTTTAAATAATTTAACCAGCTTCTAGCTGACTAGTAAAGTGCCAAAAATGAGAAAATATCACTAGACACTTTCTAAAGTGTCGGGAAAACAAAATGTGTCACTAAAGATGTAATACGACACTTTAAAGTCTTTTGTAACACTTTAACGGATTACTATCCAACCGGACACCCGGACTTTACCCGGAACATGAAAATTTTATTATTTTCACTATTATTAATTTTCTGAGCTAGTTAGGGTCTCTGATTACCCTAACACCCGCTACAACACACTGAATATAACAAACCAAGTTTAGTGCCTAACTTAACCAAGTTAAACATAACTAAGCCCTTAACCCCCTAATTAAAATCGAACCATGGGCACCCACCCCCAACCGATCGGTTACATAGGGAGCCTCACATTGTACTTGGTAATCTTGCAAGATCTTGTTGTGTATAATATCTACCCTACATAAGATCCTATGGACAATAACACACTAATCTCTCTTATTTAAACACACTTACTACTAGAGATAATCACTTTACATCACAACCAACTTTCACTCTCTCTTCTCTCCTTTGTGATTCTCGGCCGAACCCACCAAGCACACACATCAAATTTTCGGTTTTGATCTCATCACTTCCAAGCTCATTCAAACATCACAAGACACGTATAAGGAACTTTGGTGCAAGCGGAATACGAAGGACCTCTCCCGTTATCTTTTATCCACGCGTTTTTCATCAAAGATCTTCCCTAGCCTTGAGCTAGAGGTATAACCTTTAAAACTCGTTTTTATACTCATCTAAAGTGGTTAATAGAACTTTCGTCGGTTAAATATCGTTAACACGCGTTTTGAATCTTTAAAGTCTAGTAAATTCACAATAATGGTGGTTAATAGCATATGTCTTGTGTAAAAGTCGTAGGACTTGAAATTTGTGCTTATTGTGACCCGATCTATAATGTGGTAGCTCAAAACTTCGTTTAACCCGACTTTGTAAAATCACGTATCTTCACATAAGCTTGTTTTTGAAAGATACAAGGGTTAAAGGTGAACACTACCACATTCTAGAGACATGAACTTGTAAAGAAGTATTTTACTTGTGTAAAAGTATTTTAACCGGTAAAATGGTGTTTAAAACTAGCGGATCTACGTATCCGCAAGTGGTATTTTTGAAAGACCACACTTTAAAGAAATCATGTTTTTCTTAAAGATGGATCTTGCACTAATAAATGTGATTTTATAAACCACAAGTGTGTAGACACTTGTGAAATGGAAAGATCCGACAAATAACTATTTTTGAGAAAAATAACTAGAAGTTGTAAAGTCGGACTTCTCTAAAAACGAGGTTTTTACAAGATTGAAAGTACTTTATATAAAGATCTACATATATAAATGGGATTTATAAAATAGGTGCGGAAAAACTACAAGTTCATGCGTTTATGCAAATATACATACTTGTTGACTAGTTTGATGTGTCGGAAATTGTTTGATGAAGTAAAGAAGTTGTTGAAATGATTTGTTAAAAGAAAATGATACGCTTGAAAGCGTGGCCACCTCCAGTTACAGAGGAAACTCTGGCGAAATTTTCTAAAAACCTAACACTTAGACTTTTTACACAACAAGTGTTAGAACTATTTTGGACATACTTTTGAAACATAAATTTCGCCAGTACTATATTTTACTAAACGTTCGGAGGTGGGATTTTCACAAAGATTAACGTGATAGATATTTTGTCACAACACTGTTTAGGATTATTTTGTGAAAACACATAAATATTATTTTAGGGTAAAAATAATATTTACAAACGTTAACGATTCCAAAACTTTGCGAACGCTTTCACAAACACATAAGTTACACCGGTAATTACATTACCACAAGATTGATAAAACGTAACTTACGCACATGTATTGTATCCCCCATCCTTGGGAAGGAAAAATAACTATCAAGCATATACAAAATGTAACACGAAATAGTTGTCTAACTATTTCCCGCAAACATAAACTGTAAAGCTAAAGCACGGCCGTCCGTCTAATAGAATTAGCACTTGTAGGTCGTTGCACAGCTTACTGCTTCAGAGACGCTTGATAGAGTTTACGCATCCACTGTGAGTTCATGTCCCCCTTTTCTCTAACTGTTTTCAGTTTACTTAACTGCGGGGGTGAAATACATGTTACTTTGTTTACAAGTACTTTATACACGGTATGAATAACGTAAGGAGGTTTAGATCATGTGAATGGGTAGTTAGAACCCCGAGGGACTCGAGCGGTAGATCTATTTGGGTGTAGCGAGCCCAGCTCTAGGCCAAACGGACCTCTCTGAGGCTAACCACAACGGACCTGGAGTGACTTGGTCGCCAACGCAAAAATCGGCTAGGGTTGTGTCTTACTATTTGCATTTCACGACATGCTAATGGCCTTGCAAACCATTGGTGATCACAAGTCCTCTTACACTGCTACATACCAGGAAACTTTTATACTTACAAGTGTTTTACTTACTCACTTGCACATGAACTCGCTCAACATTATTGTTGATTTTTCAACTCACATGTATTTCAGGAAATTAAACGGATTCTGGCACGGTATGAACGTTTTCCGCTGCAAATCTTCATGAAGTCATCAAGGATTAGGGGTTGTGTTCTCTTACCTGGACAAGACACAATCCTTAACCCTCGTTTATGTTTGTTATAAGTTGTAATGTTTACTAAACATGGATATGGTCTTATGTTTAAAACAATGGTATTGTATGTCGATTTCTAAACTTAATGATGACTTGCATGGTTTTAAATTCATATAGCTTTGTTATGATTACGCTATGGTATTAAGAAGTCACACCAAAATTAACCACGCTTCCGCAAAGCCAGGGTGTGACAGCTTGGTATCAGAGCTCTGATCATAGCGAACTAGGATTCATTCTTGAGTCTAGACTATGATCACTAGGGCTCTCACGAAAACATTTTTACTGCATACCACTTAAGTCCAGAATCCAAAACTTTTTACAAACAAATGTTGAGCACATTTTATTCATTATTTTAGGCCCAGTCGGGAGGCTGAGGCTTGGTCTAGTGGGACTAGGAGTGTTGGTCTAGTGGGACTAGGAGTGTTGGACTAGTGGGACTAGGAGTGTTGGACTAGTGGGACTAGGAGTGTTGGTCTAGTGGGACTAGAAGTGTTGATCTAGTGGGACTAGAAGTATTGACTAGTGGGACTAGAAGTGTTGTCTAGTGGGACTAGAAGTGTTGACTAGTGGGACTAGGAGTGTTGGCTAGTGGGACTAGAAGTGTTGACTAGTGGGACTAGGAATGTTGGCTAGTGGGACTAGGAGGATAATTTGAATGCTTACTTGGTGATTTACGTGATTATTTGATTATATGATTGACAGTTTGTGCATACTTGTGTTTGTGCTACAGATACATGGACTCGTCAGATTCAGGTGGTTCAGGCACCACCGGACCCAGACCCATAGTGTCGGATGATTTAGAGTCCTCGGAGCACGAGGTGTACACGTCAGACTTTACCAGTACCGACGATGACGACTTCCAGCCATTCGCCCTACCTGATGACGACGATGAGCTCCCTGTTGATATTCCGGCCGGGGATTTGCCACTAGCGGTGATCCCTGCTCCCATACCCCTCGCTTCTTACCCTGTTCAGGAGGTACCATTCGACGACGACGAGGACGACGTCGACTTGTTTGAGGTGGAGCCTATGGAGGACGTTCAGGGCGAGGCCCTACCTGCTGTTGCCCCTCTACTGATTGCAGATGCTCCGGCTGCGGAGGCACCTGCACATTCCCCAGCCCAGGACTCCTCTGAGTCTGTGGCTTCTGCACCCACACATACTCTTAGTGTGCAGCACTATTCCCATGAGTCTGATTCTGACCAGGCTCTTTCTGTTGCTCCCCTACCTGGATTAGTCTTTGATCATGACGACGAGGGGGATTCAGACCCTATGTTTCCCCCAGGCTATGAGCCTGACCGTGATTTGGAGTTTGTCCCTATGGACGAGATGATGGAGGATCCTGCTGATCCTATTGATCCTTTTGACCCGATCGATCCTGACTTTGGCTTTGATATGGCATTTGATGACTTTGAGCCTGCCCTTGCCCCTGAGCAGGCAGCTGCTCTTGATGTGTTACCGGAGCATGACCTTATGCATGCTGATATACCCCTTGAGCCCATTGCTGTTGATCCCCACCTAGACGTTCCCTTGATTGAAGACGATCATGCCCCTGTTGATCCCATTGATCCTCTACCACTTGTTGCTGTACCTGTTGATCCACCATTTGAGCATTTGGCACCTGTTGTAGCCCCTTTTCTTGATCCCGTTCCCATAGAGCCCGGACATGCACCGTTCGCGGCACATATGGACCCACCGGACGAGCCGGCACAGCACGGGTGGATCCCGGCTGATGAGGACGTCCCACCACTACCCCCACAGATTCCAGACGCTAGACACGCTGACTTTTCGTTTCAGGTTCCCACGTACATACCTCCAGCGGGGCCTGGAGAGGGCTCTTCAGCCCACCCATCAGGGCATGTACCGATGTCCATGCCTTTCTTGCCACAGATGCCTTTTGTTCCACCTACTACTGCTCCTTTTGGGATGGCACCCTTTGACCCCACACGCGAGCCACTGCTTTGGTCTCCGTTTTCCCCTATGCCACCCACTGATCCATACCACAGGTTCCATGTGGGCCACACCATTGAGGATGTACTGATGTCATTTGTTTACCAGCATGAGTCGCACGAGCAGCGACTACAGGAGCTCGAGAGAGCTCGGCCATGTCAGTGCCATGGTCCGGCACCCTCTCCGTTGCAGCCGTTTCGATCATTACCCCCTGACTATGCTGCTCGTCCTACTACTTTGGAGCAGCAGATTGCTTCCATTATTCGCACACAGCAGGCGATGGAGGCAGATTGGCTAGAGTTGCGCCGTTTGTTTTATACCCGTTTTCCTCCTCCACCACCATCTGCTTGAGCTCATCGGTGCCACTAGGGTAGGCGAGGTGAGAAGTCGGCGATTGCTTTTACTTGCACAGCATTTTGGGGAGACTACATTATGATTTGACTTTTGTTATGTACTTGATGTTGTATTGATACTGATGTAGCTTTTGACAGGGGTGATGTAGCCCCAGTGATTGATGATTGTATGTATACACTTACGATGTGGTCTCATTCATATGGCAATCGCAGTATTCTCACCATATTTTGATTCGCTTGGTTATTTGTTTATACTTTATGACATGGGATGTTGTGTGATTGATATTTGTGATATGTGATAACATGAGATGTTATGTGATTATACTATTATTATTACTATATACGTACGCTGTACTATGGCCTGACCAACTTAAAACCATCTTTTAGAAGATGCCGCCAAAACGCCCTGCGCCCATGCCAATGCCTACTAACGAGGCAGAGTTACAACAAGTCATTGCAGCTGCCATAGCACAGTACGCAGCTTCTCAGCCTGGAGGAAGCGGAAGTGTTAACCAAGGCAATAACAATCCACCTCACGGTAATACCACGCCATTCGAACCTACCATGAACTAGTTGGAGATTTTAGCGATGATGCTAATGCCAAACACATGTTTTAACATACGTGCAGGATGCACCTACAAGCAGTTCTTAGACTGCAAACCAGTTAACTTCAATGGCACAGGAGGTGCAGTTGCCTTTACCCGCTGGGCTGAGAAAACCGATTCCGTCTTACGCATGAGCAAGTGTGCAGAGAATCAGCAAGTCACATACATTTCAGGGCTGTTTCTAGATGGAGCCCTATCATGGTGGAACCTACAAGTACAAACTCTAGGCGAAGCTGCCGCCTACGCCCTGACTTGGGCCGAATTGAAAGAACTGATGCGCAAAAAGTACTGTTCACGCGCAGAAGTTCAAAGGTTGGAGACTGAATTTTGGCACTTAAAGATGGATGGACCAAAGATTGCGGAGTACGTCCAGAGGTTTCACGACTTATCTCAAGTGGTTCCTTACATGGTTACGCCTGAATACAAGCGAATCGAGCGCTTCATTTGGGGTTTGGCTCCCCAAATCATTAGCATGGTAACCTCCTCCAAACCAGCGACTATCACTGAAGCCATTGATTTGAGCGTGGCTCTCACCGAGGAGGCAATTCGTTTAAACAAGTTTGATGAAGCCAAGGCAAAGAAGACAGAGACTCACGTTGAGTCCTCAGGTGGTAACAAAAGAAAGTTTTCAAACTTCAAACAAAGTGTTAGCGGTGATGGTAAGAGAGGAGCACCAAGCACGCCAGCTCAGGGTGCAGCTGGCAGTGGAAGGAAAGGAAGAGGATATATGGGCACCCAGCCCAAGTGTAATGCCTGCCAGCGTCACCATTCTGGTTATTGTGCGCTAAAAACATGTGAAGCATGTGGGAAACGTGGTCACTCTAAGGATACCTGTTGGGTTGGTACTGGCCGGGGAGGCCAGGGAGGATATGGTAATAGGAATAACAACCGGGGAGGTTTTGGAGGTCGCCAGCAGGGAAATAATCGAAACAACAATGCCAACCAAGCCGGAAATGCTAACCAGAACAACCCGCCAGTTATGGATGGTGCGGGAAGTGGTAAAAGACTTGGATGCTTCAATTGCGGTGATGTTGGGCATTTTAAGAAAGACTGCCCAGAACTGAACCAAGCCCGTGGGAGGGTGTTCCAGATCGGTGCACGGGAAGCACGCCAGGATCCCAACGTTGTCACTGGTACGTTCCCTGTAAATCAACGCTATGCATCTGTTTTATTTGATACTGGTGCCGACTATAGCTTCGTATCACTAGAATTTAAGGATATGCTTGGTTTAGCCACAAATAAGTTAGATATTCCATATTCGATTGAATTGGCCAATGGGAAGTTGGTAGAAGCAAATGAAGTTATCAGAGGTTGCGTGATTGAGTTAGGAGAACATGAGTTTTCTTTGGATCTACTACCAGTCCAATTGGGAAGTTTCGACGTGGTAGTAGGAATGGATTGGTTATCGGGCAACAAAGCCGAGATAGTTTGCCACGAAAAGGTGATTCGTATTCCAAACGATGATGGTGAGACCATTGTTGTACATGGAGAGGAGCGTGAGACGCCATTGAGAATGATCAGCTGTTTGAAAGTAAGGAAGTGTCTACAGAAGGGATGTGTTGCCTTCCTGGCACACATTGTGGATAAGAAGGCTGCTGAGCCAAGAATCGAAGACATCCCTGTCGTGAGGGAGTATCCAGAAGTCTTTCCAGAAGACTTACCCGGACTGCCACCTCAGAGACAAGTCGAGTTTCACATCGACTTAGTTCCAGGCGCCGCGCCTGTAGCTAAGGCACCTTACAGACTTGCTCCATCTGAGATGCAGGAACTGTCAACACAACTTCAAGAGTTGTTAGACAAGGGTTTTATTCGACCAAGCTTCTCACCTTGGGGAGCTCCAGTCCTGTTTGTTAAGAAGAAGGACGGTAGTTTTCGGATGTGCATCGACTACAGAGAACTGAACAAGCTGACGATCAAGAATAGATACCCACTGCCAAGAATCGATGATCTGTTCGACCAACTTCAAGGCTCAAGTTGTTACTCTAAGATCGATCTTCGATCTGGATACCATCAACTAAGGATACAGGAGGAAAGTATCCCGAAAACAGCCTTCCGAACTCGTTATGGACACTACGAGTTCCTTGTTATGCCGTTTGGTTTGACAAACGCACCTGCAGTGTTTATGGACTTGATGAATAGAGTTTGTAAGCCATACCTCGACAAGTTCGTGATTGTATTCATCGACGACATCTTGATTTATTCAAGGACCAAGGCCGAACACGAACAACATCTTAGAACCATATTGGAGCTGCTAAAGAAAGAACAACTGTACGCCAAATTCTCTAAGTGCGAGTTTTGGCTACGCGAAGTCCAATTTCTTGGACATATGGTTAATGGGGATGGAATTCATGTTGATCCCACAAAGATCGAGGCTATCAAGAATTGGGAAACACCTACAACGCCAACCGAGATTCGACAATTCTTGGGTTTGGCTGGCTACTATAGAAGATTCATAGAAGGTTTTTCAAAGATCGCTCAACCCCTTACCGCGCTCACACAGAAAGACAAGAAGTTTGATTGGGGAATCAAACAGGAAGAAGCCTTTCAGTTATTGAAAAACAAACTTTGTGATGCGCCAATCTTAGCACTACCGGAAGGTACTGACGATTTTGTGGTATACTGCGACGCATCGCGTCAGGGATTGGGTTGCGTGTTGATGCAACGCCAAAAAGTTATTGCTTACGCATCTCGCCAACTGAAAGTGCACGAAAAGAACTATACCACGCACGATTTAGAACTTGGCGCCGTGGTATTTGCCTTAAAGATCTGGAGACACTACCTGTATGGTACGAAGTGCACAATCTTCACAGATCACAAGAGCTTGCAGCATATATTCAACCAGAAAGAGCTGAATATGAGGCAAAGACGATGGGTTGAATTGCTAAACGATTACGACTGCGAGATCAAGTATCACCCAGGGAAGGCGAATGTAGTCGCCGATGCCCTAAGTCGTAAAGAAAGGATCAAGCCCATAAGGGTTAGGGCTTTGGAAATGATTGTACGAACCGACCTTCCCTCGCGCATTCGCGCTGCACAAAAAGAAGCTCTCAAGGAGGGAAACCTTGAGGAAGAATATCTCCGTGGGATGGAGAAGTTACTGGTACCAAACAATGAAGGAACGTTATGTTTTGAGAAAAGGATTTGGGTTCCTTTGTTTGGAGATTTAAGGAATGTTATTTTCGACGAAGCGCACAAGTCACGGTACTCTATTCATCCGGGGGCGGATAAGATGTACCACGATCTTAAAGACTATTATTGGTGGCCTAGAATGAAAGGCGACGTTGCTGTCTACGTGAGCAAATGTTTAACGTGCGCTAAAGTTAAAGCTGAGTACCAGAAGCCTTCGGGACTTCTGCAACAACCGGAGATTCCCAAATGGAAGTGGGAACAAATCTCCATGGATTTTGTTACAAAGCTGCCAAGAACGCCAAGAGGCCATGACACTGTCTGGGTGATAGTGGATCGATTAACAAAAACAGCACACTTCTTACCTATCAGAGAAAAGGATAACACGAGCAAATTAGCTGAAATATACATGAGAGAAATCGTAGCACGTCATGGAGTGCCCCTCTCAATCATCTCTGATAGAGACGGAAGGTTTGTGTCAAGAATATGGCAATCCTTCCAGGAAGCTTTTGGCTCACAGTTGAATCTGAGCACTGCATTTCATCCGCAAACTGATGGCCAGAGCGAGCGAACGATACAAACCTTGGAAGACATGCTGAGAGCATGCGTTATGGATTTGGGCGGTAGCTGGGATAAACACTTACCTTTGGTCGAATTTTCTTACAACAACAGCTACCACACCAGTATTGGTGTCGCGCCTTTTGAAGCCCTGTACGGACGCAAGTGCCGATCACCACTATGTTGGGCTGACGCAGGTGATAGGCAGCTTGCCGGTCCCGAAATCGTCCAAGAGACGACGGATAAGATTGCGCAGATTCTTAAAAACATCGAAGCCGCTCGCCATAGACAAAAGGCCTACGCGGATCCAAACAGAAAACATGTGGATTTTCAAGTTGGGGAAATGGTGTTATTGAAGGTATCACCCTGGAAAGGGGTAGCACGCTTTGGGAAGCGTGGGAAGCTAAATCCGCGCTACATTGGTCCCTTCAGAATTCTAGAGAGAATCGGGACAGTAGCATACAAGTTGGATCTACCTGCTGAACTAAATGGTGTTCACGATACATTTCATGTATCCAATCTAAAGAAAAGTCCAACTCAAGTTGACGTTGCCATTCCTATTGACGAAATTCATGTTGACGACACGCTCCACTTCGTAGAAGAACCCGTCGAGGTCACAGATTGGAAAGTTAACAGGACCCGCCGGAGCAGTGTCAAACTCGTCAAGGTTCGCTGGAATGCCAGACATGGTCCTGAATACACCTGGGAGCGTGAGGACCGAATGAAAGAAAAGTACCCCCACTTATTTCCCAAGAACCCTGCATCTACAAGCAGAACTTAAAATTTCGGGACGAAATTTATTTAACGGGGGGAGTATGTGACAACCCGCACTAAACCAGGTATCCGTACAACTTAATTACTGATTGATTACTGCTTAATTACTGTGCTTGATTGAAACTAGCTGATAAACTGCTACCTGCATACTGATACATGCACTTACTTGCATCATACTTTAATTGCTGTCACTACATTATTTACGTGCTGAACCCTAGTGACAAACATGATGCACAAAAAGCACAGTAGCACTAAACGGATACACAGTGAACATGCTGATATAACCAGCATCAGGCAAATACTGCCTCTAAGGCCTGTTAAGAGCCTCATATATTTTGTCTACACTGGTAGTGAGTGTAGGATGTAAGGGTTGTGTTACCGCGTCTCTAGGGATAAGATACACTGATTCGGATGTGCCTAAAACGTACTTTAAGTACCAAACACAGCACTTTAAATAATTTAACCAGCTTCTAGCTGACTAGTAAAGTGCCAAAAATGAGAAAATATCACTAGACACTTTCTAAAGTGTCGGGAAAACAAAATGTGTCACTAAAGATGTAATACGACACTTTAAAGTCTTTTGTAACACTTTAACGGATTACTATCCAACCGGACACCCGGACTTTACCCGGAACATGAAAATTTTATTATTTTCACTATTATTAATTTTCTGAGCTAGTTAGGGTCTCTGATTACCCTAACACCCGCTACAACACACTGAATATAACAAACCAAGTTTAGTGCCTAACTTAACCAAGTTAAACATAACTAAGCCCTTAACCCCCTAATTAAAATCGAACCATGGGCACCCACCCCCAACCGATCGGTTACATAGGGAGCCTCACATTGTACTTGGTAATCTTGCAAGATCTTGTTGTGTATAATATCTACCCTACATAAGATCCTATGGACAATAACACACTAATCTCTCTTATTTAAACACACTTACTACTAGAGATAATCACTTTACATCACAACCAACTTTCACTCTCTCTTCTCTCCTTTGTGATTCTCGGCCGAACCCACCAAGCACACACATCAAATTTTCGGTTTTGATCTCATCACTTCCAAGCTCATTCAAACATCACAAGACACGTATAAGGAACTTTGGTGCAAGCGGAATACGAAGGACCTCTCCCGTTATCTTTTATCCACGCGTTTTTCATCAAAGATCTTCCCTAGCCTTGAGCTAGAGGTATAACCTTTAAAACTCGTTTTTATACTCATCTAAAGTGGTTAATAGAACTTTCGTCGGTTAAATATCGTTAACACGCGTTTTGAATCTTTAAAGTCTAGTAAATTCACAATAATGGTGGTTAATAGCATATGTCTTGTGTAAAAGTCGTAGGACTTGAAATTTGTGCTTATTGTGACCCGATCTATAATGTGGTAGCTCAAAACTTCGTTTAACCCGACTTTGTAAAATCACGTATCTTCACATAAGCTTGTTTTTGAAAGATACAAGGGTTAAAGGTGAACACTACCACATTCTAGAGACATGAACTTGTAAAGAAGTATTTTACTTGTGTAAAAGTATTTTAACCGGTAAAATGGTGTTTAAAACTAGCGGATCTACGTATCCGCAAGTGGTATTTTTGAAAGACCACACTTTAAAGAAATCATGTTTTTCTTAAAGATGGATCTTGCACTAATAAATGTGATTTTATAAACCACAAGTGTGTAGACACTTGTGAAATGGAAAGATCCGACAAATAACTATTTTTGAGAAAAATAACTAGAAGTTGTAAAGTCGGACTTCTCTAAAAACGAGGTTTTTACAAGATTGAAAGTACTTTATATAAAGATCTACATATATAAATGGGATTTATAAAATAGGTGCGGAAAAACTACAAGTTCATGCGTTTATGCAAATATACATACTTGTTGACTAGTTTGATGTGTCGGAAATTGTTTGATGAAGTAAAGAAGTTGTTGAAATGATTTGTTAAAAGAAAATGATACGCTTGAAAGCGTGGCCACCTCCAGTTACAGAGGAAACTCTGGCGAAATTTTCTAAAAACCTAACACTTAGACTTTTTACACAACAAGTGTTAGAACTATTTTGGACATACTTTTGAAACATAAATTTCGCCAGTACTATATTTTACTAAACGTTCGGAGGTGGGATTTTCACAAAGATTAACGTGATAGATATTTTGTCACAACACTGTTTAGGATTATTTTGTGAAAACACATAAATATTATTTTAGGGTAAAAATAATATTTACAAACGTTAACGATTCCAAAACTTTGCGAACGCTTTCACAAACACATAAGTTACACCGGTAATTACATTACCACAAGATTGATAAAACGTAACTTACGCACATGTATTGTATCCCCCATCCTTGGGAAGGAAAAATAACTATCAAGCATATACAAAATGTAACACGAAATAGTTGTCTAACTATTTCCCGCAAACATAAACTGTAAAGCTAAAGCACGGCCGTCCGTCTAATAGAATTAGCACTTGTAGGTCGTTGCACAGCTTACTGCTTCAGAGACGCTTGATAGAGTTTACGCATCCACTGTGAGTTCATGTCCCCCTTTTCTCTAACTGTTTTCAGTTTACTTAACTGCGGGGGTGAAATACATGTTACTTTGTTTACAAGTACTTTATACACGGTATGAATAACGTAAGGAGGTTTAGATCATGTGAATGGGTAGTTAGAACCCCGAGGGACTCGAGCGGTAGATCTATTTGGGTGTAGCGAGCCCAGCTCTAGGCCAAACGGACCTCTCTGAGGCTAACCACAACGGACCTGGAGTGACTTGGTCGCCAACGCAAAAATCGGCTAGGGTTGTGTCTTACTATTTGCATTTCACGACATGCTAATGGCCTTGCAAACCATTGGTGATCACAAGTCCTCTTACACTGCTACATACCAGGAAACTTTTATACTTACAAGTGTTTTACTTACTCACTTGCACATGAACTCGCTCAACATTATTGTTGATTTTTCAACTCACATGTATTTCAGGAAATTAAACGGATTCTGGCACGGTATGAACGTTTTCCGCTGCAAATCTTCATGAAGTCATCAAGGATTAGGGGTTGTGTTCTCTTACCTGGACAAGACACAATCCTTAACCCTCGTTTATGTTTGTTATAAGTTGTAATGTTTACTAAACATGGATATGGTCTTATGTTTAAAACAATGGTATTGTATGTCGATTTCTAAACTTAATGATGACTTGCATGGTTTTAAATTCATATAGCTTTGTTATGATTACGCTATGGTATTAAGAAGTCACACCAAAATTAACCACGCTTCCGCAAAGCCAGGGTGTGACACGTTCTTCTTCAAAACAATGATAAATTGTTGACGTCTTCCGCTAGATTTGCTTCCTCTTTCTTTTCATCCCACTTGGTGCATTCGTATCCAAAGTGCCCAAATTCACCACATTCAAAACACCTGAAAGTGCTCTTGTCTCTAGTTCCACGACCCCTTCCACGACCTCTACCAAAACCACCTCCTCGGCCTTGTTTTCCTTCTCCTTTTCCAGAACCGCTTCCTCGGTCTTGATTTCCTTCCCCATTGCTTGCACCTGCCAGAAGCAATTGGTTTTGATCCGTTTCTTCATGTTCATCAAAACCCTTAAGCCTTTCTTCAAACGCCTTCATCCTTCCTACCGCATCCTCAAATAGCATGTTGTCAATATCAGAATATTGTTCGACAGAGGCTATGAACGGTAAAAACTTCCTCGGTGCTGAACCGAACAATTTCCTTACTATGACCTTATCCTTCAAAACAGAACCAAGAGATCTAAACTTAGCTCTTATTCCATTCAACTTTCCTGCAAAAATATCTATTGTCTCATTCTCCTTCATCTTCATAGCTTCCAATTCAGCCCTCAAAGTATGCAAACGAGCCCTTTGGACCATATCTGCTCCTACATGTAGGATTTTGATTGAATCCCACACCTCTTTCGCGGTTTCATACTGAGCCACCTGCATCAAAATATCTTCAGGCAATGTTTGAAAAATCATCGCCTTTGTAGTAGCCACCTTCTTTGCATCGGCTTCCGTACCTACTTCTGTAATTTCCCAAAGACCATACGCCCTCAGAATCTGCTCCATCAGAATCGACCATGTGGTGTAGTTCGAAACAGTCAATTTCGGGCATCGAAGCGACACATTCGTCTGCTATCTTGCCGGAGCCAATTCTAGATTTGGTTCTGTCATTATTTTTTCAACCTTCTTTTTTCCTACCTTCTTTACCTTCTATCTTCAACCTTCTTTTGCTTTCTACCTTCTTTATCTTCTACCTTCTTTTACCTTCTACCTTCAACCTTCTTTACCTACTTTCAAGAAACGAACCTGGCAACCTTCCTTCCAAAGATCGTTCTTGATTTACCTTCTTTCCTACTACCTTCTTGACTACCTACTTTAACCAGTCACCTTCTTGATCCGGCAAAAACCTTCTTTGAATCACCTACTTCCTTCGCAAAACTTCATACCATGGTTCGAGAGCCTAAGCTCTGATACCAATTGTTGGCTTCAACCCAAGATCAAACCCAAACACACAATAAACAAGATGATAATCGAACCTACTGTAAACTTTCAAACCAAACACTTTGACTAATATGCAAATCTCATGCACACAAATCTCACTTTGTGGAAACAATAACTCACGGCTAAAAAACAAACTTTATTAAAACTTGAAATTGCATCCCCAAAATAACCTACATACCATTGTATTTAAACTATATTAATCCTAGACCTACCATAATTCAAAGCCTACAAACTACGAATGCAAAAACTAAAAGATAAACATACTGACTCGATAAGCATTCAAACAACTAATTAAATTAAAACTAAATCCATCTTGCCACTTTTAACCCTCCATCTTTCTTCACTTTTTATTTTAGGATTATAACCTTCAGTAGGGTCCTGTGAGTTTTCCAATAACAGGTTCTCATGGTTTTAAAAATGTGATTACAATGGTGTGATATAACCCTTTCCTGAAATACATGTGTTGCGTCGAGGATACTTTATACCCTTCGCATGAAAAACTATTTTACAATACAAAGTGATATGACCTCATACAAAGTTATTCGAATCAACTCGAATTTGAGTTTTTGAATATGAATCAGTTTTTCGAATCTGAATTAAGTTTACAAAATTCCAAATTCAAAATAATCCGAAAATCGACACGATAAACACCCCAAGTTTGGAATTAATATTTATTAACTAGAAATTTAAATTATTAGGATTATAAGAAGGTATTTTGCTATTTTTTTTCCAACACGTCAAGGGAAATTGGGAATGCATGCCATGTACTTATTTTAAGGAATATTAGATTTTAATAATCCCAATTATTCATCGTTGGTCGACAATAGTCTCAACTTTAAAAATAACCACTGACAGTCCTAACTTTTATATTGGCCTCCAATGGACCTGACTAACAGAACCCTAACGTCGTTAGTCTCCGGTCGCTGGAAAAACGTTTTTTGGCCGGAAAACTCAACATTTTCGTCCCGAACCTCTTTGTAACCTTATTACGGACCTTTGAGAACCTTTTTCTAGTAAAAGCCCCAATTATTAAAGTCGTCGGAAAACTACTTTTTCGCCGAAAAACTCAACTTTTTGGCCGGAAAACTCAACATTTTCGTCCCAAATGTCTTTGTAACCTTAGATCGGACCTTTACAAACCTTTTTCTGGACAAAAGCGGTTTTCCGACAACCGCAGACTAACGGCGTTAGGGTTCTGTTAGTAAGAGTCCATTGGTGGCCAATATGTCAATAGTTGGGACTGCCAGTGGTTATTTTTGAAGTTAGGACTGTTGGCGGCCAATGACGAATAGTTGGGATTATTAAAATCCAATATTTCTTATTTTAAATGAGTAGTGATTCTGATGATGTCCATGGTGTGATGCTTGGAAATCCCATGGCATTATGTTTCTGTAAGCTACTGTTAATTATCATTTAACATGAGTTAGAATAATAAAGATTGTACTAAGATACAATTGATAGAAAACAACATGCTTTGTTGTTTGATACTTGGTTAAAACATATCATTAGAACCTCTTATTGTTGTTTGATAAATTGGTAAAGCAAGTCATCCATTTTGTTGTACTATAGATGCTTAATGAAATGATTAAAAGAATGTTTACATGCGATGTTTTCATGACTGGATCGGGCCTATCAATTTAACCGGAAATCAGTGACACCAACGATCAATATGTGAACTAACAATCACCCGCGGTCCACATTGATTATCATGAGAACTAATGTTAATCAACTATATAAATTCATATGTGTATAAAAATGATTAGAAATTTAAAATTGCAAACTAATAAGTTCACATGTCAATTTACATATAATTTCAACCAAATACAAATATAAAATCCCTAATCGAATTTGTAGTGCTGATTCACTCACGAACCCTTACATGTTAACTAGTGTTTGTTCACATGTAAACCATTTTTTAAATTTTAAATGGTTCGGCTCGTTCATTTTTAGAATGCAAATTTGTCTCATTTAACTATTAAGCGTATTTAACCGATTTGGTTTCAATTAAATCGTTGGCTTTTATCCTCTATTTTAAACTAAGTCTAGTATTTTGTTATGTTTACTTAAATAGTATTTTAGATTTTTACATGTTAGACTAAAGGGTATGGAGAGCCTCATCCCCATAAGGATGGGCCGTCACGTAGGCGCCACATAACCATCCCATGGAGGATGCGCCATTTGAGGGGGGTGGAGGATGGGCCTACCCCATCTAATTATTTTATAATTTTCTAACTTTTTTTTGTTAACTTAATAAAAACTTCATAAAAATTAAATAAAATTAAAACATAAAACAACATAATTAAATTCATTTCATAACATAAAAAAAATTACATTTCCTAAAAATTAAAATTACTAATCCTAGAAACGGAAAACATAAAAGCGAAAAAAATAACGATACGATTAAAAAAGTAAACAACCTACGACGTCCATTTTTTCTTAACCTCCTCTTTCATCATCCGGTAAACCTCGCGTTCATCCTCCGGAACCGAGTCGAGATCCAACCTCATAATCCTAAAATTCTCCGCTCGAGCATAGTCGGCCGACAAGGTTTCTTGTAACTATATTTTTCGGCCGCGAGCTCTTTGAACGAACGGAATTCGGATATCAACTCGTCCATTGCTAGCGTCTCCTCCTCTATTTTTGTCCAAGCTCTTGGCTTTGCTTTCGAACCCCCTTTGGTTTCGGTTACGGTTTCAACCGCCTTCCCCTTCCCCTTGTTTTTTTTGCTCTTGAGCTCTTGAGGTGGCGATTCGGGGACGACTTCTTCATCATCGTCAAGTGGAACCGGGGGTTGCACTTGGGATTTTGGCGGTTGCGATTGGAATTGCGCTAGAGATTCAAACGAGTTGCGTTGCATGATTTGTTGGAGTGCTTGGTAATGTTGCATTTGTTGAACTTGAGACATTTGTTTGAAGGCGTTGGATGATTGTTGGAAACCCGAAAACGTAAATTGCGGAGACACCCATGAAGGATCAATAGTCGGAGTGTAAGCGGGAGTCGAAAAAAAGTTAGGTTGGTTCGGGTTGGGATTGTTCGGGTTGGGGTTGTTTGGGTTGAATGGATTCATGATTCTATAAAAAAGATGGAGTGTTTTTTATAAAATTGGATGAGAATGGGAGAAGTATTAAGAATTTGATATAAAAATGGATGAGAGAAGGGGTATTTATTTAAAGTGAAAAAGTTTTTATTTGTTTTTATTTTTTATTTAATAGAGCCGTTAAAAAACGGCTATAATTTTGAATTTTTGCCCGTAGTATGCGTCATGTGAGAGCCGGTTTGGACGAGCCGGGCAAGAGGGGGGCGGTGTGGGGGTCCGGCGCCGGGCCAGGCCGGCCCTAAGCCGGCCCCATACCCTTTAGTCTTATGAATTTACATCGATTTTAGTTTGAAAACTACAATTGGATTAAATATATATTAGTTTTAAGATTAAAACTCTTAATGAATTTCATGAGCTGTCATTTACGGTGCGAAAGGTTAATTATTAGTCTTCTTTACTATCCTTTATAATTATAACATCAATTTAATTACGAACTTAATTCTCTAATTAATAGAAGAGTTTTATTGTTCGTATTTTCTTTTAACTTCCAAATAATCCTACTCAATCTTTTAAAAACCGGTTTTTATATTGTATCGGATTGATCTCAGAAACAGTTCAACTGGTTATACCAGGTTGTACTAGACGTTTCAACCGGGTGACTAGTCAACCCTAAAATTCTATAAAAATACATCTTCAACTCAAAAAATAATCTAAAATTATATAATTCTATAATTAAAAATCAATTTTCCAACAAAGTTTTTTTAAACAAAAGTCTATGGCGTTAGAGTTTTGAATACATCAAGTTCACGATAGCTTAAAAGACGAAATTCACCACTAATGCCATCCTTATTAACAAGAAGATAACTATTTTTTCGTTTCCTAAATATAAAATAAGAAGTTTTAGTACACTAGTTATAATGTGGAATTTAAAACTCAAAATCGAACATGAGTACAAACTGGTTCATTGTTATGCATCTGTAATACCAGATTTTCTGATCGTTCGAAAACTAAACTGATATCTTAATTAGACAGGACTCTATCGTTTTGATAAGGTCTTTGACAACGAGTTTAACCCGTAATACTGGCCAGTTTAAGACGGTTTTTAAAACATTAATCCTACTTTCTCTCTCCTATATATGTTATGTTATAATATGTATATATTGGAGGGGCTCACAAAGGATGTTATCGATTGAGACAGTTGTTAAGGTATGAGTAGGAGTCTCCTTTCCCAAGCAGAGATTTATGGCGAATGTCTTGAGAATGCTGGACAAAACAAAATAAATTAAAAGTGCTTTTTCAACCCCTCATTTCCTAAATAAAAGACCAAATACAATGTCCGTCTAATTCATAATTCAACAAAATTATTTGTGATGAAACACAGGTTAATGCTAGGGTTAATCTGTGGGGTTATTTCTTCTGTGGGTTCAATCTCTCTTCCTACTTGTGAAATGGCCCGGTTCCTGCAAAACAGCAACACCGTTAGTCTCGTTAAGAGGGGAATATGGGGGTTTCCCTCTTAACCAGGCTCCGGCGTGAGAATAAGTACTGTTCTGATGGAGAGTAAACAGTGTGTGTTAAGTGTGAGAGTATAGAGGGCAAGATGAGCAACCTGGATGGTGAAGGGTCCTATTTATAGCCGGAGGGTGAAGAAGGGAGGGAGCAGCGGTGCCAACTGTAGACGCGTGCTAGCTGTCCGACCAAGGGGAATATCCCCTTGGTCTCCTCTGCTGTGGTCAGTGTAGTGGTACACGTGGCGCGCCTGCATTTGCTTATCTTGGAGATGTCGTACTGGCGTTGTCGGACTGCTCCTGGATTCGTCGCAGGCCTACCTGGCGCTTGATGACTGGTGACACGTGTTGTCCTTTATGTCGGATGGAGCATCTTTGGTGTTGCCTTCATATTTTCCAGAAGCTTCTGGAAGCTTCTGGATGGTATCGTTGATGTCAGCGCCACGTAAGATGGGAAAAGTGGTATGGTCCTTGCCATGTGGGCAAGGAATTGGGACCATACCTCTTCAAGTCCCCCCAGTCCAGTGTGCCTTCTAGTTGAGTTGATCGTCTAGGAGGGATTCTGGACTTATGAAGGTAGTGTGTTTCCTTAAGACGTTTGTTGTGAGAGGCTTAAGGGTTTGCACATGATGGTTTTTGATTCTTTGTGAAAGTGAGCCAAGTGGACGCATGGTGCATGGTGCATGGGTTTTGACTCCTTGCAAAAGTGAGCCAAATGGACGCATGGCGCATGGCGCATGAGTTTTGGCTCCTTGCGAAAGTGAGCCAAATGGACGCATGGCGCATGGGTTTTGACTGCTTGCAAAAGTGAGCCAAATGGACGCGTGGCGCATGGCGCATGAGTTTTGGCTCCTTGCGAAAGTGAGCCAAATGGACGCATGGCGCATGGGTTTTGACTACTTGCAAAAGTGAGCCAAATGGACGCATGGCGCATGGGTTTTTGCGCTTTATAAAGGTTGTCTTCAGGAAGAAGCTTTGTTGTCTTAGGAAGGAGTGACTGATGTGACTGTCTGGTGTCAGGTGAACAGGCGCCTTTTCAGTCATGTCAGTTACTTTATGTCATGATGGCAGGCGTCTGTTACACACGTTTCCGAAAAAAGAGGCGGCGTCTTCTCTCTCCTCTGACGTGTTTCTTCCCCGTTGGTTGTCCTTTTGTATTCTGACGGCCCACTACCCATCGCATTAAATGCGATGGGTATAAGTATCCGGTGATCTTCTCCTTTTTCAACACTTTTCAAAATTTGAATTCCGGATTTCTCTCATCTTCCTTCATTTTCTTTCTTCTTCTCTTGGGTTCATCTGGATTATTGTTTGTTTTCTTGAAATGTCTTCTTCAAATCCTTCTTCGAGAAAAGAAAGGAACAAAGGAAAAACTCCGCCTGGCCCGGAGCAGGCGGTAATAGGGTGGAAAGAGGAAGAATTCCACAACTTGGTAAGGGAGATGGGTTTTCTCCCTGAGTGGGGTGCTCAGTACCCTATTTCTGGTTCCACCGCCATGGATAGGGCTGTAAACGAACCGAACGAACACGAACAAGGCCATGTTCATGTTCGTTCGTTAAGGAAATTAACATGTTCGCGAACTGTTCACGAACGCATACCGAACATAAGTTTATGTTCATGTTCGTTCGTTAAGGAAATTCAGTTGTTCACGAACAGTTCGTGAACACAAACGAACGCAAACAAATAAAAAAGAACGCAAACGAACATTTAACTTAAAAATAAAAAAATAAAATATTGTTATCCTTAAATATTGGATATAAGTAGTTAAATACAACCATCAAATCATAAATCAAAACACAAGAAGTCTAATACACCACCAAACGATGAATCAACTTTAACTAACTTAGACATAATTATCCCAAAAAATGTCTTAGCATGTCCAAATTTTAGCTAACTTAGAAAAAAATAGGGTTTCAAGTTTTCAATATGTTTAGATAAAAGGTTTATTATTTATTATTTTTTAATATAATCAAACGAACATAGACGAACGTAACCGAACGTTCACGAACGCAATCGAACGAACGAGACCTATGTTCGTGTTTGTTTGCTAAGCTAACCGAACAATTTTTTTTGTTCGTGTTCGTTCGTTAAGCTAATTGAACGAACATAAACGAACTTCCCGCCGAACGGTTCACGAACTGTTCGCTGAACGTTCGGTTCGTTTACGGGCCTAGCCATGGATGCTCCTCCCTGGTATATGACCTTGTACGCTGCTTTCTTCCGGGAAGGCAACTTCAGGCTTCCAATGACTCGATTTACTGCTGATGTGCTGAGGGGTTATGGTCTCCACATATCTCAGATCAATGCCATCGGGCTCCCTCGTATTACTCACTTTGAGTTCGTGTGTATAGCTAACCGTTTGGATCCGACGTTTGAGATGTTCAACGTCTTCTATACTGTTTCATATACAAATGGTTTCTACTCCTTTAGTGCTCGTACCGGCGTATCTCCAGTTTGCTCTGTGCCGTTGAAGAGTCTACATGACTGGAAACAAAAGTTTTTTTATATTCGCCGGGGTGTTGTTCCTGTGGATATGCATTACAGGTCAGTGGGTGAGGGTATCCCCAAGGTTGATGTGGTTGCAGATTTTGCTGACCAAGGTTGGTATAAGAAGTTGACTCGTAAAGCCACTCCAATAATCCAGCTTGAGGAGATGGCGTTGGTGGGTGCCGGTACGAGCATGGAGTGGGTTCCTAAACATCCGTTGGGGGTTCCGGTTTATGGTTATGATGGCAAGTGTACGTTTTGCTCCATATCCTTATTTCTCTCTTTTGGATGTGTACGTTGTATTATTTTTGTATTGTTCTTTATCTCCTCGTTTTTTGCAGTAGGTTTCACTTTGTTGAACGTTTTGGATCTTAAGGCACCGGGTGCAATGGTTGAGGCGATACAAAAACCTGATAAACGACCCTGGTTGGATCAGATCCTTGGCCGTTTTCTGCCTCCGAGCGATGAGAGCTTCACCGCTTTCGTTAACACTGTCTTAGGTGAAGATAGTGAGGATGATGATGATGCATTTGATTCCATTCGAGAGGAAGTTATCGTTCTCTCGAGTGATGGGTCTGGCAGATCTTTTGAAGACCTAACCTCTCGTTCCGCGCGTGCAGGTCCGACGCAGGGGGTTGTGCATGAGCCGGTGAACGAGCCTGTTGGTGATGATTTGGAGGTTCCAGTCGAAACTGCTGACCCGTTGGAGACGAGGAGAAAAACAAAAGCTGATAAGCCAGAAGGGAAAGGGAAAAAAGCTGAGGAAACTGCCACTGAGACTCCTCGTAAGCGACCTCAAACTCATCGTATCCTTGATTATGTTGTCGTTGCTGATACGTTATCCGGTTTAGGAGTTGGAGAGAAACGTCCTGAGTCGGATCCTGAGGACCGCGCGACTCTAACAGAGATTATGCAGAAAAAGGCCTTCGAGGATAAAAAACGGAAGCTTGACGAGCAGGCTGCTGCTATGCTTGCCTCGAAGAAGATTAAACTTCAAAAAGAGGATCCCCCGCCCCTTCTGAATCGGAGATTGACATGGGTATTTTTGCTGAGAGACCTGGGGATTTGTTGCAAAAGATTTTTGAAGCTTCTGGTATTCTTTTTATCTTCTTTCAACTTGTCTTATATGTTTTTTTTTTTGTCCTCCTTTTCTCTGAATGTGCTGCTCGTTTTGGAGTAGGTGCCAAAACAACCAAGACTGGACACAAGATTGATATTTCGAAAGTTACTCCTCCGGAATCTCCGCCGTCGAGGACATTTGGGTTGTCTCCTCCTCATGATACGCCTGACGGGAAGAAAAAAGATGTGAATGTTGAGCAGGTTGGAGAGGGTGGTGGTAATACAGGTGGTGATGCGGGTGGTGCTGTTGGTGGTGATCGTGGTAAGAATGTCGAAGTTGAAGTGGAGATAAGTGAAACTACTCCTCATCAAACGGTGTATACAAAACGCCCACCGGGTGATCCTGGTGGTGCAACCTCCGGGGTAGTCCGGAGTCCTGAGGTTGAGTATGCTCGGGGTGGTTCTTGGGACACCCATAATCCAGCATGCGATGATCTGCCCCATGCGCCTCGCTGGCACTTAACTCAGGGCTCCCGGATGAACGACCTTGACAATTGCCATGAGTTTTTCTCTCTGTCCCTCCCCCCAGCTGAAAGGTTATTTCAGAAGAGGCGCCGCCGGTTAGAACTCTTAGATGATCATGTTCAAGCCGGGGTTAACTTCTGGTCCACTTCACAGGAAATTGTCCGTGAGTGGAAGCTGATGGGGGAAGACACTCTCGAGTTTGAAAATGAGAAGAAACTATTTGCGGAAGAGAAAGAAAAATTCAACGCTGAGAAGAAGGGGTTGGTATGGAGGTTAGCTGATGCAGAGGAGAAACTCGCCCAAGAGAAGCAAATCAACGCTGATAAGCAGAAGAACTGGGAGGCTGCGTGCGAGCGTACCAATGCAGGTCTGAAAACTCAACGTGACACGGTTGTACGTTTGTCTGGTGAGAAGACTGAGCTTGCTGAGGAAGCTCAAAGGGCGCGCGTCGCGTTTGAGAAAAAGGAGAAGGAGTACATTGATCGTATAGCTAAGCTAGAGGAGCTTGCGAGGCAGTATGAGACTACTGAACGTCTTCTTCAAGAGAAAACCGTTGAGTGCAACGCCTCTGAAGTCCTTGCCGAGGAAGCGGCAGCTGATTGCAAGTGGTTGCTCTCGCGCGCGGTGCCTTTGGTAACTTCTTTTACCTTATTTTGTGACTTTCGTGAACTGTTTCTCTTACTTGTGTGTTTCTTCGTAGATTGCTGATCGCATCGTCAATTCCCACGAGCTTGCCAATTATATGTTTGAGTTGGGGCAAGCCGGTTACAGTAGCGGGCGTAAGGATGGGTATAACGAGGGTAGGGCTGCGGCCATTAATAAGGAAAAAGAACATCACTTCGAGTTATGGAAGGAGGATTGTGGCGCTGCTTATGCCGCGAAAAGACAAGAGTTTTCGTCTTTGGAGTTTGCTGTGGTTAAGGCCGCGAAGAAATTGGCTCGAAGATCTGATGGTGTCGTGCTATTGAAAAAAGCGCTTGGCGATGAGGGTGGTGCGGCTGGAGGTGCTGGGCCCAGTCATCCCGAATGAGGGACTCCGGCCTGCGCGCCGCGTATGACCTTGGTTGGTCTTGTATTTGACAATTGCATGAACAATTTTAACTCTCTTGTTATGCCTGTGGATATTTGGCTATGCTTTGATATTTGTTATGCTAATAGTTGTTTGTTTTTATGCGAATTTTGTTATCGTCATAATATGTGCATGTATAATTACTTTGATTCAGGTATCACGAATGAATGATGGCGCTGACAGGTTGTGTTGTGTTTAGTACAACGTTTTATTCTGTCGTTTACGTGCGCAGGTTGGTTCGTGAATACGAAGTGATCGAGTTACAGGTTATTGTGTGGACCCAGCTGTGCGCAGCCTTGGGGGTTCTTACAATGTTCGTTTGTCCTGTGTTCGATGCTTTCGTGTTTATGTGGGCACGAAGTATTTGTTTGGCGTTTGTTAGGCTTTAGTTGTGTATCTGACCCGGCTGTGCACTTGTTTGTGACAGGCCTTGGAGGTCTACAACGTTTCCTAATGGTCGAGCCATTGATGTTTTCGTGTATGCCCAAAGTAATATATGCAGTTGTGACAGGAAATTTGCATGATAGGAAAAAATAGCCAAACACTTCTTGTATTACTATAAATGTGTTGGCGATTCAGCCGTTGCAGTTACATAAGCTTTTTACAGGTAACACTTTCTCAGCTGTTGAGCGTTCCAAGTTCGTGGAACCTCTTTGTTGTCGATGGTGCGTAGCTTGTAGGCTCCCTTTCCGAGTACTGTGTCGATAACATACGGGCCTTCCCACTTGGGAGCCAATTTTCCGGGTTTTTCAGCATTCGAAGCCTCGTTGTCTCTGAGGACATATTCTCCCGGATTGAAGGTTCAGACTCGGACTTTAGAGTTGTAATATTTTTCCAGCTTCGTTTTGTACTTGGCTTCATTGATTGCCGTCATTTCTCTCCTTTCTTCTAGGAGGTCAAGGTCGATCCTCCTCTCTTCTTCATTGTTGATCATGTTCATTGAGAGCATTCGAGGTGACGGCAGTCCTATCTCCACTGGTATTACTGCCTCTGACCCATAAACCAAGCTAAACGGTGTTTCTCCGTTGCTTGTTTTGGGCATCGTCCTGTGGGCCCACAAGATGCTGGGCAGTTCGTCCACCCAACCTCTTCTTTTCTCTCCTAACCTTGCCTTGATTCCATCGACAATACTCTTGTTGACGGCTTCAACTTGACCATTCCCCTGCGGGTGCGCGACCGAGGAGAAGGTATGCTCAATGTGTAGTTCTTTAAACCACTGTTGAAGATTGTCTTCGGCAAAGTTGGTTCCGTTGTCAGTGATGATCTTGAGGGGTAATCCAAAACGACATATGATTTGTTCCCAAATGAATTTTTTGACAACGGTGGCTGTGGTTGATGCGAGGGCCTTTGCCTCTACCCATTTGGTGAAATAGTCGACTGCGACTATTATGAATTTGACAGCTCCTGGGGCTTCGGGGAAAGGTCCGACCATGTCGATTCCCCATTGTTGAAAGGGCCACGCCGTGGTGACTGGTACCAAGTCATTCTTGGGGCGCATCGTTTTGGGGGCATGTCTTTGGCACCCACTGCATTTCCTCAACTCTTTAACCGCATCCAAATGCATCCCGGGCCAGTAATATCCCGCGTTCATGACCTTTGCCACCACCATTCTTGGTCCGGCATGTATACCACAAATTCCCTCGTGTACTTCTCTGATCAAATAATTGGCGTCTTCTGGATCAACGCATCTTAACAAGGGACCGAGGTATGATTTTTTGTATAGAATCCCATCAGCCATCTGATAATGTTCCGCCTTGTACTGGATTTTCCTCGCCTCCGCTTTGTTCTCCGGGAGTATTCCGGATTGGAGGTACGCGATTATCGGAGTCATCCAAGACGTTGTTCCTAGTTGCACGACGCTTACTTCTCTCAGTGGCACCGACGGGTTGCTCAAAACCTCTATGCGCACATCCTTTGCTAGGTGTTGGAAACTTGTAGAAGCGAGCTTACTCAGCGCGTCTGCAGGTTTATTCTCACTTCTATTAATGTGGTGCACCTTGTAGGAATAGAAGGTTTGCAACAACGTCTTTGCTTGACTCAGGTAGAGTGCCATTGTGTCTCCCTTGGCTTCATACTGCCCGTTGATTTGTCCGGCCACCAGCATGGAATCTACATGCGCCTCGATGTGTCGCACTCCCATTTTGATTGTCAACCTTAAACCAGCAAGGAAAGCTTCGTATTCGGCTTCATTGTTTGTACTTTTAGAATCCAGGCATATGGCGTAGGTGAACTCATGTTTGTCAGGGCTCACCAGCCGGAGCCCAGCACCTGCGCCATCTTCATTAGACGCGCCGTCTGTGTATAACAGCCATGGTTCTTCTACTTGCTGCTTTTCGGCTTTTTCCATCGCCTTACATTCTCGATCCTTATCGTCCGGCACCTCTGTCATGAAGTCTGCAAGTACTTGGCCTTTGATCGCCGGTCTTGGTCTGAAAACCACATTATGACCCCCGAGCTCTATTGCCCACTTCGCTAGTCTCCCTGAGATCTCTGGCCTTGCGAGGATATTGCCAATATTGTAGTTTGTTAGCACGTAGATGACGTGATTGGCAAAGTACCTGAGCAGCCGTATGGATGCATGGATCAATGCGAGTACTAGTTTCTCCATGATTGCGTACCGGGTTTCTGGGTCAGTCAGGGTTCGTGACACATTGTAGACTGGTGTTTGGACACCTTGTCGATCAACAAGTAACACTGCTCCTACTGCTCTGTCGGAAGCGGATAAGTACAGCACCAGAGGTTCTCCCTTGACTGGTGCAGTTAATGTTGGCAACTTGATGAGGCGATCTTTCATCTCGCGGAATGCGCTCTCGGCTTCCGGAGTCCATTGAAATTGTCTTTTCTTCATGCAATTTCTGAGAGTTTTTATAAACGGGAAGGATTTGGCTGCGTGGTTGGCTAGGAAACGGTTAAGTGCGGCCAACCGCCCTGCCAATTTTTGCATCTCCTTGATCGTCGAAGGTGAAGGCATGCGTTCAATTGCTTTTATTTTATCAGGGTTCACCTTGAAGCCATCTTTCGTGACGATGAAGCCCAGGAATTTCCCCTCTTCCATGCCGAAGGAGCATTTTGCTGGGTTCAGCTTGATACTTACTCCGCGCAAGGTGTCGAACGTCTTTTGGATGTTTGTCAGCATGGTGTTCTCTTCTTTGCTCATAATGACTAGATCGTCCATATATACCTCGATGTATTTGCCGATGGCATCGTGGAAAGTTTCATTCATGAGCCTCTGATAAGTCGCGCCCGCGTTCTTTAGACCGAAAGGCATCTTGGTGTAACAGTATAGCCCTGTTGGTGTGCGGAACGCGGTCTTGTCTTCATCCTGCACAACCATCTGTACCTGGTGGTACCCCTTGTAACAATCGACGAAACATTTCCAACGGAATGTGGCAAGTGAATCGATCTTTTCATCAATGTCTGGTAAGGCGTAACAGTCGCGTGGACATGCCTTATTCAGATCCTTGTAGTCTACGCACATTCTCCAGCTACCGTTGTTCTTTTGGACCATCACTGGGCTTGCTACCCACGTTTGATATCTGACCTCTCTGATGATTCCAGCATTTAACAGCTCTATCACCTGTTCTTTCATGGCGTCGTGCTTTATGTCTCCCAAGTGGCGCTTGGCATGCACTACCGGCTTTGCGTCCTCCAAGACGTTTAATCTGTCACACCCTGGCTTTGCGGAAGCGTGGTTAATTTGGTGCGACTTCTTAATACCATAGCTTAATCATAACAAAGCTATATGAGTTAAAAACATGCAAGATCATTCATTAAGTTTTGAAAATCAAATACAGTACCATTGTTTTAACGGGAACATACCCTAACAACCATAACTTTGTTCAACAGACATTACAAACTTGAAACATAACATAGACATGGTTTAAGGATTGTGTCTTGTCCAGGAAAGAGACACATCCCCTAAACCCCGGATGACCTCGGAAACTAGTGCAGCGGAAAACATGCCATACCGTGCCAGATCTCGTTAATTTCCTGAAATACATGTAAGTTGAAAAATCAACAATAATGTTGAGCGAGTTCATGTGTAAGTGAGTATATAAAACACTTGTGAGTATAGAAATAATCGTGGTATGTAGCCAATAAGGGGACTTGTGATCACCAATGGTTTGCAAGGCCACTGACATATGTGAAGTGCAAATAGGGAGACTCAAACCTAGCAGATTTCGCCACGGCATTAGTATGTGGACAAAGTCACCCCAAGGTCCGTTTCTAGTTTGGCCTGGGGCTGGGCTCGCTACACCCAGATAGATCTACCGCTCCTGTCCCTCGGTCCCGACATGAGGACTAATGGCCTCATATTGCTCCTACCCACCCACATGATCGGAATAAAACACCTCCTTACGCTAACCATACCGTATATAAAGTACTTGTAAACAAAGTAACATGTATTTCACCCCCGCAGTTAAGAAAACTGAAAACAGTTAGAGAAAAGGGGGACATGAACTCACTGTGAAGCGTCTCTACCAAGTATCTCCAAATCGGAAAGCTGTGCGACGACCTACAAGTGCTAATTCTATTAGACGGATGGCCGTGCCTTAGCTTTATAGTTTAAGTTTTTGGGAAATAGTTAGACAACTATTTCGTGTGTATGTTCTGTACATACTTGGTAGTTAAACTCCTTCCCAAGGATGGGGGATCCAATACATGTGCGTAAGTTACGTTTTAATAATCGAGTGGCAATATAATTACCGGTGTAACTTATATATTCATGTGGAAGCGTTTGTATTATTTTGGGATTCGTCAACGTTTGTAAATATTATTTTTACTCAAAAAAAAATAATATTTATGTATTTTCACAAAATAATCATAAACAGTGCTGTGACAAATATACATTTATCACGTTAATTTTTGTGAAAATCCCACCTCCGAATATTTAGTAAATAAAGTCATGGCGAAATTTATATTTCGAAAATATGTCAAAAATAGTTCTAACACTTGTTGTGTAAATAATTCTAAGTGTTAGGTTTTTAGAAAAATTTCGCCAGAGTTTCCTCTGTAACTGGAGGTGGCCACGCTTTCAAGCGTATCATTTTCTTTTAACAAATCAATCAATCAATGTTCTCAACATTATCAAACATCTTTCCAACATTTTAACTAGTCAAAGATAGACATAATCGCAAAAATATACGAACTTGTGGTTTGTCTAAAAATATGTAGTAAATCTCTTTACTTTTAATGGATCTTTTGTGTAAATAATCCGGTTTTGTAGAAACCTCGTTTTTAGAGAAAATCCATCTTTACAACTTCTAGTATCTTTTGACAAAACTAGTTCTTTGTCGGATCTTTTCATTTCACAAGTGTTTACACACTTGTGGTTTATAAAATATGCTTATTATTGTAAGATCCATCTTTCAAAATACATGGTTTCCTTGATATGTGGTCCTTTGAAAATACCGGGTGTAGATACGTAGATCTACTAGATTTAAACACCTTTGTACAAGTTAAAACATGTTTACACAAGTAAAGCATTTTTACACAAGTTTATGCTTCGCGTGTGGTAGAGTTTCACCTTTTAACCCTTGTATCATTCAAAAACGAGCTTATGTTAAGATCCATGATCTTACTAAACCGGGTTAAATGGTGATCCGAGCTACCACAACATAGATCGGGTCTAAATAATCACATATTTCAAATACTACAACTTTTACACCACTTATATGCTATTAACCACCATTTTTAGAGTTTTTAGTAGACTTTTGTGCATCTTTTCGCATGTTAACGATATTTAACCGACACAAATCCTTTTAACCACCATAGATTAGTGCAAAAACGAGTTTTAAGTGTTATACCTCTAGCTCAAGGCTAGGGAAGATTCTTGGCGGAAATGGCGTGGATAAAAGCAAAAGAAAGAGGTCCTTCGCGTTCCGTTTGCTCCAAACCTCCTAATACGTGACCCTTGATGTTTGTATAATCTTGGAATGGCTTGAACAAGAACCGAAAAATTTATGGATGGATAGGGGATGCTTGGCCGTAGCTAGTATAGAGAGAAGAGGGAGTTTGGAGTGTGTTGTGGTGATGTATAATTATCTTGTGTAACTACTAGAACTTATAGGCAAAATGAAAGAGTATTAACCAATAGATCTTGTGCCTCCTAGATATTAGGCAAGGGATTTAAAATAATCAAAGTGGTACAATTGTGTTCCCCATGGCTTGGGGCCGGTTAGGAAGGGGGGGGGGGGTTAGTTCGATCTCAACTAGGTAATTAGGTAGTTAGTTATGTTAAACTAAGTTAAGTTAAGTGTTTAACCCCGTTACTTGTATGTTATGTGTTATGGCGGGTGTTAGGGTAATCAGGGACCCTAACTGGCTCAGAAAAATATAAATAGTGAAAATAATAATATTTTCATGTTCCGGGTAAAGTCCGGTTGTTTGGTTGGATAGTAATCCGTTAAAGCGTTACAAAAGCTTTAAAGTGTCGTTATTGTTATTTTTAGTGACACAATTTAATTCCAACACTTTAGAAAGTGTCTAGTAGTATTTTCCCCATGTTTTGGCACTTTACTAGTCAGCTAGAAGCTGGATTAATTATTAAAGTGCTGTGTTTTGTACTTAAAGTACGTTTTAGGCACATCCAATCAGTGTATCTTATTCCTAGAGACGCAGTTCCACAACCCTTGTATCCTACACACACTATTGGTGTAGCAAAATATCTCAGGCTCTTATAGGCCTTAGAGGCAGTGTCTGCCTGATGCTGGCTTTATCAGCATGTTCAATAGGTTATCCGTGCATTGTGCTACTGTGCTCTTTGTGCATCATGTTTGTCACTAAGGTGCCGTATGTAAATAATGTAGTGACAGCAAGCAAGTATGATGCAAGTAAGTACATGTATCAGTATTCAAGTAGCAGTTCATCAGCTAGTACAAGCAAGCACAATAATTAAGCAGTAATTAATCATTAATTAAGTCGTACGGATACCTGGTTTAGTGCGGGTTGTCACATTCTCCCCCCGTTAAATAAATTTCGTCCCGAAATTTAAGTTCTGCTTGTAGAAGCAGGGTTCTTAGGAAAAAGGTGGGGGTATTTCTCTTTCATCTGGTCCTCACGCTCCCAGGTGAACTCAGGACCATGTCTGGCATTCCAACGAACTTTGACGAGTTTGACACTGCTCCGGCGGGTCTTGTTAACTTTCCAATCTGTGACCTCGACAGGTTCTTCAACGAAGTGGAGCGTGTTGTCAACATGAATCTCGTCGATGGGAATGGCAACGTCAACTTGAGTTGGACTTTTCTTCAGGTTGGATACATGAAATGTATCGTGAACACCATTCAGTTCAGCAGGTAGGTCCAACTTGTATGCTACTAGTCCTATTCTTTCCAGAATTCTGAAGGGACCAATGTAGCACGGATTTAACTTCCCTCGCTTCCCAAAGCGTGCCACCCCCTTCCAGGGTGATACCTTCAATAAAACCATTTCTCCAACTTGGAAATCCACATGTTTCCGGTTCGGATCCGCATAGGCCTTTTGTCTGTGGCGAGCTGTTTCGATGCGTTTAAGAATTTGCACGATCTTGTCTGTCGTCTCTTGGACGATTTCGGGACCAGCAAGCTGCCTATCACCTGCGTCAGACCAACATAGGGGTGATCGGCACTTGCGTCCGTAAAGGGCTTCAAATGGCGCGACACCAATACTGGTGTGGTAGCTGTTGTTGTATGAGAATTCAACCAAAGGTAAATGTTTGTCCCAGCTACCGCCCAAATCCAAAACACATGCTCTCAGCATGTCTTCCAAAGTCTGTATCGTTCGCTCGCTCTGGCCGTCAGTTTGCGGATGAAACGCAGTGCTCAGATTCAACTGTGAGCCAAAGGCTTCTTGGAAGGATTGCCATATCCTAGACACAAACCTTCCGTCCCTATCAGAGATGATTGAGAGAGGCACTCCATGGCGCGCGACGATCTCTCTCATGTAAATTTCAGCCAATTTGCTCGTGTTATCCTTCTCCCTGATGGGTAAGAAGTGTGCTGACTTCGTTAATCGATCCACTATCACCCAGATAGTGTCATGGCCTCTTGGCGTTCTTGGCAATTTCGTAATAAAATCCATTGAGATTTGTTCCCATTTCCACTTGGGAATCTCAGGTTGTTGCAGCAGCCCTGAAGGCTTCTGGTATTCCGCCTTAACCTTAGCGCACGTTAAACATTTGCTCACATAGACAGCAACGTCGCCTTTCATTCTAGGCCACCAATAGTAATCTTTGAGATCTTGGTACATCTTATCCGCTCCAGGATGGATAGAGTACCGTGATTTGTGAGCTTCTTCGAAAATAACCTTCCTTAAATCACCAAACAGAGGAACCCAAATCCTTTTCTCAAAACATAATGTTCCTTCCTCGTTTGGTACCAAAAGCTTCTCCATCCCACGGAGATATTCCTCTTCAAGATTCCTTTCCTTGAGAGCTTCCTTTTGTGCTGCACGAATGCGTAAGGAAAGATCGGTTCGTATGATCATTTCCAAAGCCCTAACCCTTATGTGCTTGATTCTCTCTTTACGACTTAGGGCATCGGCGACTACATTCGCCTTCCCTGGGTGATACTTTATCTCGCAGTCGTAGTCGTTTAGCAACTCAACCCATCGTCTTTGCCTCATATTCAACTCCTTCTGGTTGAATATATGCTGTAGGCTCTTGTGATCTGTGAAGATTGTACATTTCGTACCATACAGGTAGTGTCTCCAGATCTTTAAGGCAAAAACCACTGCGCCGAGCTCCAAATCGTGTGTGGTATAGTTCTTTTCGTGCACTTTCAGTTGACGCGATGCGTAAGCAATAACCTTTTGGCGTTGCATCAACACGCAACCCAATCCTTGGCGCGATGCGTCGCAGTATACCACAAAATCATCTGTACCTTCTGGTAGAGCTAATATTGGCGCGTTACAAAGCTTATCCTTTAGTACCTGAAATGCTTCATCCTGTTTGATTCCCCAATCAAACGTCTTATCTTTCTGCGTGAGTAGCGTCAATGGTTGAGCGATCTTCGAAAAGTCCTCAATGAACCTTCGATAGTAGCCAGCCAAACCCAAGAATTGCCGAATCTCGGTTGGCGTCTTTGGCGTTTCCCAATCCTTGATCGCCTCGATCTTGGTTGGGTCCACGTGGATTCCATCTCCATTTACCACGTGCCCAAGGAATTGGACTTCGCGTAGCCAAAACTCGCACTTGGAGAATTTGGCGTATAGTTGTTCCTTCTTTAGCAGCTCCAAAATGGTTCTAAGATGTTGTTCGTGTTCAGCCTTTGTTCTTGAATAAATCAAGATGTCGTCGATAAACACAATCACGAACTTATCCAAGTACGGTTTGCAAACTCTATTCATCAAGTCCATAAAGACTGCAGGTGCGTTCGTCAAACCAAACGGCATAACAAGGAACTCGTAGTGTCCATAACGAGTTCTGAAGGCTGTCTTTGGGATACTTTCTTCTTGAATCCTCAACTGATGGTATCCAGATCGAAGATCGATCTTAGAGTAAAAGCTTGAGCCTTGCAGTTGGTCAAACAGATCGTCGATTCTCGGCAGAGGATACCTATTCTTGATCGTCAGCTTGTTCAATTCTCTGTAGTCAATGCACATTCGAAAACTACCGTCCTTCTTCTTGACAAACAGGACCGGAGCTCCCCAAGGCGAGAAGCTTGGTCGGATAAAACCCTTGTCTAACAACTCTTGAAGTTGTGTCGACAGTTCCTGCATCTCAGACGGAGCAAGTCTGTAAGGTGCCTTAGCCACAGGCGCGGCGCCTGGAACTAAGTCGATGTGAAACTCTACTTGTCTCTGAGGTGGCAGTCCGGGTAAGTCTTCCGGGAAGACTTCTGGATACTCCCTTACGACAGGGATGTCCTCGATTCTTGGCTCAGCAGCCTTCTTATCCATAATGTGTGCCAGAAAGGCAACGCACCCTTTCTGCAAACACTTCCTTGCTTTCAAGCAGCTGATAATTCTTAACGGCGTATCACGCTTTTCTCCATGAACAACAATGGTCTCACCATCCTCGGTTGGGATACGAACAACCTTTTCGTGACATACTATCTCAGCCTTGTTGCCTGATAACCAATCCATTCCTACTACCACGTCGAAGCTTCCCAACTGAACTGGTAGCAGATCCAGGGCAAACTCACGCTCTCCCAATTCAATCACACAACCTCTGATAACTTCGTTGGCTTCTACTAACTTCCCATTGGCTAATTCTATCGAGTAAGGAATATCTAACTTACTAGCGGCTAGACCAAGCATACTCTTAAACTCTAATGATACGAAGCTATAATCGGCACCAGTATCAAATAAAATGGATGCATAGCGTTGATTGATAGGGAACGTACCAGTAACAACATTGGGGTCCTGGCGCGCTTCCCTAGCTTCGAGTTGAAACACTCTTCCACGGGCTTGGTTTAAATCTGGGCAGTTCTTCTTAAAATGCCCAACATCACCGCAGTTAAAACATCCAAGTTTTCGACCACTTCCGGCGCCATCCCCAACTTGCTGGTTGTTTTGGTTCGCATTGTTGACTCGGTTTCCGTTCCTTCCATTATTTCCTTGTGGGCGGTTTCCAGTACCACCACGATTGTAGTTCCCATTTCCGTATCCTCCCTGGCCTCCCCGTCCAGCACTAGCCCAACAAGAATCTTTCGAGTGGCCCAGCTTTCCACATGCTTCACACATTTTCACATTACAATGCCCAGTATGATGGCGTTGACAGACATTACACTTGGGCTGGGTGCCCTGGTATCCTTTTCCCTTCTTTCCATTTCCAGCTGATCCTCCCTTCTTAACTGCCACACTGGCGCTCTGCTTGAAGTTTGAGAATTTTCGTTTGTTACCCCTGATGACTCGACATGAGTCTCAGCCTTTTTCGTCTTGATCTCATCAAACTTGTTCAAACGAATCGCCTCCTCTGTGAGAGCCACGCTCAAATCGATGGCTTCAGTGATAGTCGCTGGTTTGGAGGAGGTTACCATGCTTATGATTTGGGGAGCCAAACCCCAAATGAAGCGCTCGATTCGCTTGTATTCTGGCGTAACCATGTAAGGAACCACTTGAGATAAGTCATGGAATCTTTGAACGTACTCCGCTACCTTTGGACCGTCCATTTTCAAGTGCCAGAACTCGGTCTCCAACCGCTGGATTTCTGCGCGGGAACAGTACTTCTTGCGCATGAGTTCCTTTAGCTCGGTCCAGGTCAGCGCGTAGGCAGCAGCTTCGCCTAGCGTCTGTACTTGTAGGTTCCACCAAGAGAGGGCTCCATCTAGAAACAGCCCTGAGACGTAGGTGACTTGTTGATCCAGCGCGCACTTGCTCATGCGTAGAACAGATTCGGTTTTCTCTGCCCAACGAACGAAGGCGACGACACCTCCTGTGCCATCAAAGTTTACGGGCTTGCAGTCTAAGAACTGCTTGTAGGTGCACCCGTGTGGTGGGTTGTTATTGCCTTGGTTAATACTTCCGCTCGTTCCGGGCTGGGATGCTGCATACTGTGCTATGGCAGCAGCAATAATCTGCTGGAGCTCTGCCTCATTAGTAGGCATGTGTGTCTCACGTCTTGGCGGCATCTTCTAAAAGATGGTTTACGTTGGTCAGGTCATAGTAAGACGTACGTATATAGTAATAGTAATGGCACATAACATCTCATGTTATCAACACAAATATCAATCACACACATCCCATGTCATAAAAATGCAAATAAGTAATCAAGCGAATCAGATATGATGAGAATACTGCGATTGCCATATATCGAGACTACATAGTAAGTGTATCAGTACATCATAGTGTCATACAATCATCAATCAACTAGGGGCTACATCACCCCTGTACAAAAACCATATCAGATCAGTGTCAAATACATGTCAACAAAAGTCAGGATCAAAAGTAGTCTCCAAAAATGTTGTGCAATCCAACAATCGCCGTCTTCTCATCCTCGTCTACCCAAACAGTACTGATGAGCTCTATACAGATGGTGGTGGAGGAGGGGGAAAGTGGGTGTAAAACAAACGACGTAACTGGAGCCAGTCCGCCTCCATAGCCTGCTGAGTACGAATGATAGAAGCAACCTGCTGCTCTAGTGTAAAGAGACGGGCAGCATAATCTAGAGGTAAAGGTCGAAATGTCTGCAGAGGAGAGTGTGTCTGACCATGGCATGGACACGGTGGCAGCTGAGCTCTCTCGAGCTCCTGGATGCGCTGCGTGTGTGACTCGTGCTGTGCTACAAAGGACATCAAAACGTCCTCGATAGTGTGTCCCATGTGAAAAGCATGGTAGGGATCAGTAGGTGGCATACCAGAGCCTGGTGCCCAAAGAAACGGCTCGCTGGTGGGGTCGAAAGGTGCCACGTGAAATGGAGCGACAGAGGGTGGAACAGATGACATCTGGGGCATAAAAGGGATAGACATCGGTACATGCCCAAAAGGATGGGCTGAAGACCCCTCTCCAGGCCTCGCTGGAGGTACAAACTGTGGAACCTGAAAGGAAAAATCAACATGTTGCGTAACAGGGATCTGTGGGGGAAAAGGCGGTACATCCTCATCAGCAGGTATCCAACCGTGCTGTGTATGCTCATCTGGTGGATCCATGCGTGCCGCGAACAGTGCATGCTCGGGCTCTAGTGGAACGGGATCAAGTGCAACAAAAGGGTGAACAGGTGCAATGTGCCCAACAGGATGGTCAACAGGTATATCAACAACAGGTAGAGGAACGACAGGATCAACAACAACATGATCGCCCTCTAACAAAGGAACATCCACGGGGAGATCATCAACAGGTAGGTCTGCTATAACAGGCTCAAGGGGGATGTCAGCATGTACAAGGTCATGCTCAAGTATGGGGTCTAGAGCGGCTGCCTGCTCAGGAGCGACGACAGGCTCAGGGTCATCGAAAGCCATCTCGAAGTCAAACTCTGGGTCGACAGGGTCCACTGGATCCTCTATAAACTGATCCATGGGAAGAAACTCTAAGTCACGATCTGGGTCGAATCCCGGGGGAAACATAGGATCGGAATCCTCTATGTCATCATGGCCAAACTCAAAACTGGGTAAAGGTGCAACAGAAGATGCCTGGTCAGGATCAGAATCATGCGCAAAGTGCTGTGCGCTCAATGTGTGAGAAGGTGCGGATGCCACAGACTCGAAGGAGTCTGGGACAGGAGAATGTGCTGGCGAATCCTCAGCGGGAACGTCAGCGATCATCAAAAGATCGTCCGCAGGAAGAAGGGCCTCGCCCTGGATCTCATCCTCAAAAGGCTCATCCTCAAACAGGTCAACATCGCCGTCAGCCTCGGCGTCAAGAAGGTAATCATATGCTGGATAAACGGCTAAGGGTATAGGAGCCGGAATCTCCACTAGGGGTAGGTACTCAGCGGGAGGGTCATCTGCAGGCTCATCAGCACCATCGGGTAGTGCGAAGGGCTGGAAATCGTCCTCATCAGTACTGGTATAGTCAGACGTGTGCACCTCGTGCTCGGAGGATATAAGGTCATCAGATACGATAGGTATGGGTCCCGTAATGTCCGAATCGTCGGTACCGGCGGAATCCATGAGTCTGTAACATAAACACAAATATGCTCAAACAGTCAATCATATAATCAAATAATCACATAAGTCACCAAGTAAGCATTCAAATCATTCTCCTAGTCCCACTAGCCTCCCAGCCTCTCAGACTGCTCTTCCTAGTCCCACTAGCCAATTCTCCTAGTCTCACTAGCCAATTCTCCTAGTCCTACTAGCCAACTCTCCTAGTCTCACTAGCCAACTTCCTCGTTCTCTCAGACCGAACCTCGGCCTCTCAGACCGAGCCTATAATAAAGAATAAAGTGTGCTCAACATTTGTTTGTAAAAAGTTTGGATCTGGACTAAAGTGGTATGCAGAAAAATGTTTTCGTGAGAGCCCTAGTGATCATAGTCTAGACTCGAGAAAGAATCCTAGTTCGCTATGATCAGAGCTCTGATACCAAGCTGTCACACCCTGGCTTTGCGGAAGCGTGGTTAATTTGGTGCGACTTCTTAATACCATAGCTTAATCATAACAAAGCTATATGAGTTAAAAACATGCAAGATCATTCATTAAGTTTTGAAAATCAAATACAGTACCATTGTTTTAACGGGAACATACCCTAACAACCATAACTTTGTTCAACAGACATTACAAACTTGAAACATAACATAGACATGGTTTAAGGATTGTGTCTTGTCCAGGAAAGAGACACATCCCCTAAACCCCGGATGACCTCGGAAACTAGTGCAGCGGAAAACATGCCATACCGTGCCAGATCTCGTTAATTTCCTGAAATACATGTAAGTTGAAAAATCAACAATAATGTTGAGCGAGTTCATGTGTAAGTGAGTATATAAAACACTTGTGAGTATAGAAATAATCGTGGTATGTAGCCAATAAGGGGACTTGTGATCACCAATGGTTTGCAAGGCCACTGACATATGTGAAGTGCAAATAGGGAGACTCAAACCTAGCAGATTTCGCCACGGCATTAGTATGTGGACAAAGTCACCCCAAGGTCCGTTTCTAGTTTGGCCTGGGGCTGGGCTCGCTACACCCAGATAGATCTACCGCTCCTGTCCCTCGGTCCCGACATGAGGACTAATGGCCTCATATTGCTCCTACCCACCCACATGATCGGAATAAAACACCTCCTTACGCTAACCATACCGTATATAAAGTACTTGTAAACAAAGTAACATGTATTTCACCCCCGCAGTTAAGAAAACTGAAAACAGTTAGAGAAAAGGGGGACATGAACTCACTGTGAAGCGTCTCTACCAAGTATCTCCAAATCGGAAAGCTGTGCGACGACCTACAAGTGCTAATTCTATTAGACGGATGGCCGTGCCTTAGCTTTATAGTTTAAGTTTTTGGGAAATAGTTAGACAACTATTTCGTGTGTATGTTCTGTACATACTTGGTAGTTAAACTCCTTCCCAAGGATGGGGGATCCAATACATGTGCGTAAGTTACGTTTTAATAATCGAGTGGCAATATAATTACCGGTGTAACTTATATATTCATGTGGAAGCGTTTGTATTATTTTGGGATTCGTCAACGTTTGTAAATATTATTTTTACTCAAAAAAAAATAATATTTATGTATTTTCACAAAATAATCATAAACAGTGCTGTGACAAATATACATTTATCACGTTAATTTTTGTGAAAATCCCACCTCCGAATATTTAGTAAATAAAGTCATGGCGAAATTTATATTTCGAAAATATGTCAAAAATAGTTCTAACACTTGTTGTGTAAATAATTCTAAGTGTTAGGTTTTTAGAAAAATTTCGCCAGAGTTTCCTCTGTAACTGGAGGTGGCCACGCTTTCAAGCGTATCATTTTCTTTTAACAAATCAATCAATCAATGTTCTCAACATTATCAAACATCTTTCCAACATTTTAACTAGTCAAAGATAGACATAATCGCAAAAATATACGAACTTGTGGTTTGTCTAAAAATATGTAGTAAATCTCTTTACTTTTAATGGATCTTTTGTGTAAATAATCCGGTTTTGTAGAAACCTCGTTTTTAGAGAAAATCCATCTTTACAACTTCTAGTATCTTTTGACAAAACTAGTTCTTTGTCGGATCTTTTCATTTCACAAGTGTTTACACACTTGTGGTTTATAAAATATGCTTATTATTGTAAGATCCATCTTTCAAAATACATGGTTTCCTTGATATGTGGTCCTTTGAAAATACCGGGTGTAGATACGTAGATCTACTAGATTTAAACACCTTTGTACAAGTTAAAACATGTTTACACAAGTAAAGCATTTTTACACAAGTTTATGCTTCGCGTGTGGTAGAGTTTCACCTTTTAACCCTTGTATCATTCAAAAACGAGCTTATGTTAAGATCCATGATCTTACTAAACCGGGTTAAATGGTGATCCGAGCTACCACAACATAGATCGGGTCTAAATAATCACATATTTCAAATACTACAACTTTTACACCACTTATATGCTATTAACCACCATTTTTAGAGTTTTTAGTAGACTTTTGTGCATCTTTTCGCATGTTAACGATATTTAACCGACACAAATCCTTTTAACCACCATAGATTAGTGCAAAAACGAGTTTTAAGTGTTATACCTCTAGCTCAAGGCTAGGGAAGATTCTTGGCGGAAATGGCGTGGATAAAAGCAAAAGAAAGAGGTCCTTCGCGTTCCGTTTGCTCCAAACCTCCTAATACGTGACCCTTGATGTTTGTATAATCTTGGAATGGCTTGAACAAGAACCGAAAAATTTATGGATGGATAGGGGATGCTTGGCCGTAGCTAGTATAGAGAGAAGAGGGAGTTTGGAGTGTGTTGTGGTGATGTATAATTATCTTGTGTAACTACTAGAACTTATAGGCAAAATGAAAGAGTATTAACCAATAGATCTTGTGCCTCCTAGATATTAGGCAAGGGATTTAAAATAATCAAAGTGGTACAATTGTGTTCCCCATGGCTTGGGGCCGGTTAGGAAGGGGGGGGGGGTTAGTTCGATCTCAACTAGGTAATTAGGTAGTTAGTTATGTTAAACTAAGTTAAGTTAAGTGTTTAACCCCGTTACTTGTATGTTATGTGTTATGGCGGGTGTTAGGGTAATCAGGGACCCTAACTGGCTCAGAAAAATATAAATAGTGAAAATAATAATATTTTCATGTTCCGGGTAAAGTCCGGTTGTTTGGTTGGATAGTAATCCGTTAAAGCGTTACAAAAGCTTTAAAGTGTCGTTATTGTTATTTTTAGTGACACAATTTAATTCCAACACTTTAGAAAGTGTCTAGTAGTATTTTCCCCATGTTTTGGCACTTTACTAGTCAGCTAGAAGCTGGATTAATTATTAAAGTGCTGTGTTTTGTACTTAAAGTACGTTTTAGGCACATCCAATCAGTGTATCTTATTCCTAGAGACGCAGTTCCACAACCCTTGTATCCTACACACACTATTGGTGTAGCAAAATATCTCAGGCTCTTATAGGCCTTAGAGGCAGTGTCTGCCTGATGCTGGCTTTATCAGCATGTTCAATAGGTTATCCGTGCATTGTGCTACTGTGCTCTTTGTGCATCATGTTTGTCACTAAGGTGCCGTATGTAAATAATGTAGTGACAGCAAGCAAGTATGATGCAAGTAAGTACATGTATCAGTATTCAAGTAGCAGTTCATCAGCTAGTACAAGCAAGCACAATAATTAAGCAGTAATTAATCATTAATTAAGTCGTACGGATACCTGGTTTAGTGCGGGTTGTCACATAATCGATGTTCAGCTATGTGCCGTGGAACACCCACCATGTCTGCCGGTGTCCAAGCGAACACATCCATGTTTTGGAACAACAGTTTCTTTAGCGCGGCGCGCGTTAGATCGGACATTGCAGGCCCTAAGGTAACTGTTTGTTCTGGGTATGCGCTGTTCAATACCCATTTCTCTGCTTCCGCGCGTGGCACTGGTTTACTTGCTTTTGCAGGTCTAAGCTCATCTGTTGCTAATACTTCTTTGCTTGCATATACGATGGCCACTCCTGTTTCTGTTGGGAATCCTACAGCTGAGTGTGGGCCAGAGCAGATCATGCTGAAGTCGCCTTGGGATTCTCTTCCCAGCAGAATATCGTGTCTTGAATGTGTTGGCAACACCATGAATGTGACTTCTTCTGTTCTTGAGTTTCTTCCGTCCGAGAGGAACACTGGGAATGATATTTGTCCTAGAGGAAAAACGGCTTCATTGCAGAAACCAGTGGGCGGGTAGTCAACTGGTTCTAAGCGCGCCTTGTCTTCCTGATCGAATTGATTAAAACACTGTTCATATATGATATCCGCAGTGCTCCCCGGGTCGATAAAAATGTAGTCTGTTTGGTAATGCCCTATTACGCCTGGGATGACTATGGGTCGTCTTTCTCGTGGGCCTCCTCTTACGACCGGGAAAACGACTTGTTTCTCGCGCCATGAATCATCTTGCGCGCGCTTGTTGTAGTTTTTCCTCGGCCTTCGTGGACCCCCTTGAACCATGTGGGTTTCTAACTTCCAGAGTTTCTTGTTGTCTGGTCCTTCGTCTCTTCTTTGTATTTGACGGTAATCGCGCTTTCCGCCCTTTATCAAATGGGTGAGTTTTCCGTCTCTTAAGGACCTTTCAATTTCTTGCTTTAAACTGAAACAATCGTCAGTTAAGTGCCCCGTGTCTTTGTGAAACTCGCAGAAAAGATTCGGGTCTTGGCCTCTTTTGTTGCGCATTTGTAACGGTGGTTTGAACTGGCGGTTCTCAGTTGCCAAAACTTCTGAAGGAGTTTTCGTGAGGGGTGTCCACTGTTTCTCCCTGTTTTCTCGTTTTACTTCTTTCCGGTGGGCTATTTGGTTGATCGTGTGGCGCGCATCCTCTCTTACTGGGCTTCTCTCTCTGTGACCGGATGCCTTCCATGGTTGGCTTCTGCCTTTCTTACTATGTCGGTCGTTATGGTTGTAGCTTCGCTGACGGTGGTCGTCACCGGTCAACTGTCTGTCGGACTGGGCGATAGTTTTGGCTGCCTCAATGAAGGTTTCCCAATATTTGGGTCCTCCGTCTCTGCCTTTTACGCGCTTGATTAAATCGTCGCACTTGACTGCCCGCATGAAGTGTGCGCGCATCATCTTCTCGCCCACATCACCGATCTCCAAACATTCTTTGTTATATCTTGTAATGAAATCTTCCACGCTCTCGTGGTCTCTGCGCCATATGTTTAAACAATCGGCAGGGTCTCTGGTGTGTCGTCGTTGCTGAGAGAAGTGTGCAAGGAACTTCTCTCGGAAATCGACCCATGACTTGATTTTTCCTGCTGGCAAACTGTCAAACCAGGTTAACGCTAGGGTTAATCTGTGGGGTTATTTCTTCTGTGGGTTCAATCTCTCTTCCTACTCGTGAAATGGCCCGGTTCCTGCAAAACAGCAACACCGTTAGTCTCGTTAAGAGGGGAATATGGGGGTTTCCCTCTTAACCAGGCTCCGGCGTGAGAATAAGTACTGTTCTGAGGGAGAGTAAACAGTGTGTGTTAAGTGTGAGAGTATAGAGGGCAAGATGAGCAACCTGGATGGTGAAGGGTCCTATTTATAGCCGGAGGGTGAAGAAGGGAGGGAGCAGCGGTGCCAGCTGTAGACGCGCGCCAGCTGTCCGACCAAGGGGAATATCCACTTGGTCTGCTCTGCTGTGGTCAGTGTAGTGGTACACGTGGCGCGCCTGCATTTGCTTATCTTGGAGACGTCGTACTGGCGTTGTCGGACTGCTCCTGGATTCGTCGCAGGCCTACCTGGCGCTTGATGACTGGTGACACGTGTTGTCCTTTATGTCGGATGGAGCATCTTTGGTGTTGCCTTCATATTTTCCAGAAACTTTTGGAAGCTTCTGGATGGTATCTTTGATGTCAGCGCCACGTAAGATGGGAAAAGTGGTATGGTCATTGCCATGTGGGCAAGGAATTGGGACCATACCTCTTCAATTTGCTTCACCAAATTGTAAAATTATCAACATATATTAACTTCGTTATATACATAATAATACATTATTGAAGGACATATAAATAGTATTAGATCATAGTTTATCAAAAACAAAAACATTATTTTTTATGTTATTAAAGTTAATTTGATTATAGGTCATCTTTAATGTTTTAATCATATTTAAGAAACATAGATTATGAATAATAATGTAGAAAACAGATTATGAATAATAATGTAGAAAAGTAAAGTGTGTTATTGATTAGAGAAGGTAATGTCGGCCTTTTCTTGTAAAGAATAACATGAGAAAACAAAAGACCAAAACGTATTTCATCTTAAAAGACGTTCATATTATGTATGAAGAACAAAATAAACTGTTTATATTATGTATGAAGAACAAAATAAACTGTAACTGAAAACAAAATGACGACTAAGAGGAAGAATGATCTTTTATAAAAGTTATATATTTATATAAGAGTTAATTACTGTTTTCGTCTCTGTGGTTTGTCAAAAATCACTATTTCAGTCCATTAGTTTAAAAATTGCGATTTCAGTCCTGTGGTTTCACTTTCGTAACTATTTCAGTCCACCTCCGTTAACCCCATCCATTTATTCTGTTAAGTACACGTGAATTGACCATAATGCCCTTATTAATAAAAAACAAAAAGATATCTAAATGAGTTAATTATTGTTTTCGTCCCTGTGGTTTGTCAAAAATCACTATTTCAGTCTATTAATTTAAAAATTGCGATTTCAGTCCCTGTGGTTTTACTTTCGTAACCATTTCAGTCCAGTCTCCTAACACCGTCTGTTTTACCGTTAAGTTTTTAATGAAATACCTAAATTAGCCTTGTGTTAATTAAATATGGACTTATATGATTTTATTATTGGATTTATATGATTTTATTGTTGTATGACATATGGACTTAAATTGGATTGTAGGGTTCGACCCACCATGCCTTCAGTAGAAGTAGAAATCTAGCACTAATTTTACATATATGGTTTCAAAATTTTAATTTTGGATTTTAGAATGAGAAAATGTCCAGGTGAGCATTATTTTTCAAAGTTATGTTAATTGATGCTGCTAGGAAGATATTAATTGGGGTGGGGTAATGGGTCGCCGGACATTAAGAGGGTGGGGTTGTGATGCCGGAGAAGATGACCGGAAACTTTTGCCAGAAATAAGAGCAAGGATCGAGTGGGGTGAGGTAGCATGGCGTTGTGTTTTAACAAGTGGGTCCTAGAATACAATCTTTTAAATTTCTATGGTTTTTTTATTTAATTAACACAAGAGTAATTTAGGTATTTCATTAAAAACTTAACGGTAAAATAGACGGTGTTAGGAGATTGGACTGAAATGGTTACGAAAGTGTAAATACAGGGACTGAAATAGTGATTTTTGACGAACCACAGGGACGAAAACAGTAATTAACTTATTTAGATATCTTTTTGTTTTTTTAATAAGGGCATTATGGTCAATTCATGTGTACTTAACAGAATAAATGGATGGGGTTAACGGAGGTGGACTGAAATGGTTACGAAAGTGAAACCACAGGGACTGAAATCGCATTTTTTAAACTAATGGACTGAAGTAGTGATTTTTGACAAACCACAGGGACGAAAATAGTAATTAACTCTTTATATAATAGCAATAGCAATTAGGGATGAGATTCTTTTTTTTCCTTTTCTGAATACCCGTTTCGGTACCGGCATTTATACAGATTTTGCTATTCGGTATATATCGGTACAAAGTTATTAGTATTTCAATATTCGGTATTTACGGATACGTGTGTGGATACTTTTTTTGGTAATATATGGTATTGCTACTGAGTTTAAGCATGAAATTCGAAGTGTTGATTTTAGGAAGAAATGTTTCTTTTATTCTTATAGATATTTATGGAAACTGAAGAGTTTTAATAGGAAGAAATGTTTCTTCTTATAGATATTTATGGAAACTGAAGAGTTTTAAAAGGAAGAAATGTTTCTTTTATTCTTATAGATATTTATGGAAACTGAAGAGTTTTAATAGATCACATTTTTTTTTAAATTTAATAGAACACTATTTATGGAAATTGAAGAATTTTAGTAGATCACAATTTTCTTAAATTTAAGGTTATATGTAATGGGGCTTTATAAAGGCGTGAAAGGTTTTGATAACGCCCCTACACCATCCCTCATGGGCATTATAGGGGTATGAAGAGGGATGACATTTATAGAATAATGCACAATGGGGAGGAAAAATAAGGAAACTAATAAATGAAAGGACATTAAGACTGAAGGGAGTGGGGCGTCCCCAAGGGCGTCCCCCTACCCAAGCCGCCCCCAACACCGCCCCCCATAGGCGTTCCATGGGGCGTCCCCCTTTGGGCGTCCTCTTCTCGTCGCCATTCCTCTCACACAAATCAAAATTGGCACAAAATTTCAAGAATTCTCCCTCTAAAAGGACGCCCCAAGCCGCCCCAAACACCACGCCCCCCTTTTTGCTCAAAATCCTCTGATCTGACGTGGCGCCACGTGTCGCAAGACGCCCTCTAAAAGGACGCCCCACTCCCTTTAGTCTAAGAAACCTTAACCATTATATGGAACATGATGAGGATGTGGCAAAAAATGCCCTTTAAAGAGCATTAATCATTACCCATGGTCTATGGTCTAATATATCACAATTTTCTTAATTCCTAGATATCGATTCATCATAATCTGCTATCGAACATTTGGAATATTTTGGTTTTGGTATTATGCTTTATTGATTATGAATGAGTTTGATATTGTACTTATTTTCGTGTTATGGTACTCATTAACTTTACTTATTTGGTATCCGTATTGTATTGATACTCGTATTGATTTTGTCTATTTGGTATCCACATTGTATTGGTACTCACACTAATTTTACTTATTTGGTATCCGTACGAGTGCTCAAAAGATTAAAAAAAAAAAAAACAAAGTGGTACAAAAGCGAGTACCATACCGAAATACTGGTTCCAATACCCATACTGGTACTATACCAATATGTTCGGTATCTAGTTTTTGTTTAACTTCGGTATCCTTACAAGTACGAGTACAAATACGTACCCATCTCATCCCTAATAGTAATGTAATACCAAACAAGTTAAAAAAATTATATCACTGATACTTGATCTTAGCATAACATATGGTAAGATAATATTTTTATTTAAGAACTTCTAAATAACTACTATAATAACTAAAATATTTTCTAACCAAAAGATTTTTAATATAACTACATTTATTAAAACACAAAAAATAATATACTCTATCACTCAAAATATTCTTTATACATGGTTCAGTATCTATACATATTAGATGATTATGATTATACGCGACACACAATTATTGCTTCAAAATATAAGTGACAATTATCTTCTTTGTTCCTTTTTCTTATAAACTAGAATTAAGAACTCCGCGTTGCGGCGGGGGCCTAAAACTATGCCAAATAACATCAATGCCACACCGCTGGTAGCCACCACTAGCACTGAAGTTACGGCGTGTTAATGCGAATAAGTTAGACTGAAACATATAAAATATAGAAAATAACTATGTCGATTTAGGACCCATGCGTTGCGACAAACTTGTTAAATGGAAAAAAATAGACGTAAAAATGTTGAACCACACACGCACGTTGCGCCGTGTTAACTCGCAAAATAACTTAGAAAAGAATAACTAAGTCGATGTAGAATCCGCCCGTTGCGGCGAACTTGCCAAAAGGGGAAAATAGACACGTTGCGACAACCAGTCAAATGTGAAAAATAGACCAAAAACGTTGAACCACACACGCACGTTACGGCGTATTAACTCGCAAATTTTAGAACGAAACGTAAAACGAAAAACTTGCGAAAGATAAAATGTATGGGAGACCAAAGTTGTAAATAAAAAGGTTTTGGGTTAAATTACAAAAGATGAAAAAATTTGGGTTAAAAATAAACAAATTAAGAGGGTTAAAATATAAAAGATATAAAAACATTTGGGTTAAAAGTGAAAAATCACAAAAGTTTTTTGAAAAATACCCCATACTTAGAGTACAACAACACAATGCAACAATATATTGATAATTTATATTAACTAGGAATAAGACCCGCGCGCGTTGCGGCGCGGGTAAATCGTAAACATCGAATGGATTAGTTCAAACATCATGTGATGCGTTAATCATATGAAAACGTGCATTTAGACGTATCATAGAAAACGTAAAGGGTATAACGGAAAAGTTGACACGTATAATCAAAAGTGATTAATTAGAACTTTTGAAAAAAAGGGAAAAACCACAATTTGACTCCACTCGGTTCGAAACAAAATTAGCGAAACATTTATAAAATAAACACGGAAACATATTATATTTGACCTCACTCATTTCCCAAAAAAGTTTACGTTGAGATATACACCAATTCGATATATCGAAACGTACGTATAAGTAAGCACGTAAAGAATGTTTTTTTAAACAAAAAAAATATTATATTTGATCTGACTCGTTTTCAGAAAAAGTTTACATCAAATAGAGCAAATCGAATTCATACCGACACGTAAATAAAAATATGTACGTAAAAATAGTTTATTTTAAGTAAAGATGGTATAGGGGTAAAATCGAAACAAATAATTTTTAGTAAAAAAATCAATAGGTTAAAAACGTTTATAAAATTGTGCCAAGTAGCCCCAATGCCACACCACCAACAACAGAAGAACTCGTAAAACAAAATAAATAAAAAAGAAAAAATAACACTGACCGAAAAACAGACGTAAAATCGTTGAATCACGCACCCGTTGCGACGTGTTAATGCGAAGAAATTAGACCGAAACGTAAAATGTAGAAATAAGAAACTAAGTCGATTTAGGACACGCGCATTGGAACGAACTTGTAAAAAGGCGACGGGTATGTCAAACGGGAAAACAAATAAAAAAAAACGTTGAACCACATACACACGTTACGGCGTGTTAACTCATAAAATTTTGAACGAAACTTAAAACTTACGAAATGTGAAAATTATATGGGACCAAAGTTGAAAATAAAAAAGTGTTTGGGTTAAATTGTAAAACATGAAAAACTTTGGGTTAAAGTAAAAAAAATTAATAAGGCTAAAATGAAAAGATAAAACTTATATAAAAAATAAAAAACCAAAATTTTTTTGAAAGGCTTCCTATGCATATTGTACAACAAATAAAGCAACAAAATGTTGCTTATTTATAATATGAAAATATTATGGAAATATTAATTCTTAACATCTAACCGTTTCAAAATTTTTTTTTAACAAGAAGTTTAGATTCTAAAGATTCATCATACAACCATGAGAATAGCTAAGAAGGACTAGAAATTGCAAGTTTGAAACTTGAAGGGGGCAAATATACAAACAAGTTCTTTTGTAGAAACATAATGAAAAGTAGTAATACCAGCAGACACATGGGTCCCCTGGCTATAACCACACACTCCTGCTCTGTTTCCTCTTAGGTGACCACTTTTCCCCATTTCTTCTTCCCTTTTGAGTTGTTCAAAACAATCCATTTTCACCTGAAAAACATCCCCATTTCTCCCTCTGATCCCTCCCTTTCTACTTGTACTCTACAACCCCCCATTTCTTCTTCCTATGGACACAACTTTCAGGCTTGCTGGTGGTGGTGAGGAGGAGCTTGAGCTGGGTTTAGGCTTGGGTCTTTCTTCTGGTGCTTATGCTTCCTCATCTAATGGTGCTCACAGGTTTGTGTGTGTGTGTGTGTTTTATTATTAATGATTTTTTTTTATTTTAAAGGAAGAAATATGTGTTATGAAGTATGATCTTTCACTTGTGTTTGTGTGTTTAGGGTGGGTTTGGGGGGGGGGGGGGGGGGGTTCCAACATGATTCTTAGTTTGGTTTCATTGCATTTATGTGTCCAACATGTATTTATGGTTGCATATTAAGAAAAAAACTCAAAAAGATGATTGTTTGAGGGTTTCTTTAAAGTTGGAAAAAAATATGGTTCATTTTAGATGTTTTTTAGTTTTTTTTTTCCATGCATGTAAGAGTTGTGCCATGTGCATTTATAGTTGTACATCAAGGAAAAAAAAGATGATTGCTTGCAGGTTCTTTATTTGCTTTAGATGATTCTTGTTTTGGTTTTATGTGTTTAAGAATTGTACCATATGTATTTATAGTTGCATACCAAAGAAAAATGATTATTTTTTTATTTGGAAACATATGGTTAATTTAACCTTGGAATTTGCTTTCTATGATTCTTAGTTTTGTTTCTTGCATTTAAGAGTTGTACCATATGCATTTCAAGTTGCACACTAAGAAAAAAGATGAGCGCTTCAAGGTTTCTTTAAAATTGGAAAATAGTTCATTTAATATTGGCACTTGCTTTAGATGATTCTTGGTTTGGTTTCATGCATTTAGGAGTTGTACTATATGCATTTATAGTTTCACAGAGAAAAGATGATTGCTTGCAGGTTCTTTAAAATGGGGAAACAATATGGTTCATTAAAACCAAGAGTTAAATGCTTGGTTGGTCCCTGTGGTTTGCAAAAATTGTAGACTTGGTTCCAATGGTTTACTAATTACACGCGTGGTCCCTGTGGTTTTCAAAAATGCACTCGGTTGGTCCCTAGCCCTAACATCAGTTAAATTTCTCAGTTAAGTCCATGTTAAATGACCAAAATACCCTTGCTTATTAACAAATACATAAACAGATCAATCTCTCACCTCTCTCTAACTCTCTCTCTCTCTCTCTCTCTCAGCTCTCTCTCTAGTTCTTTATTCTCACCACCACCCACCCTACCACCACTACCACACACCTGCGGCCACCGCCACCTAACAACACCGCCCCCTAACCACACCGCCGCCACTGGCAACATATCCTGCCTGGATCTGCAACAAACATCCTCTTTTTCTTCTTCTTCTTCTTCTTCAAAACCCCAAATAAATAAATCTCCATGAAAGTCTGATAAAACCTTCAACTTCAATGGTGGACGCTCTCCATTTCTCCAAGACACACCGCATTGTTCTTCTCATAGACCTCAATCCATTACTTCTAAACCCTAACCCTAATTACCTCACCTCCCTTCTCGCTACCTCCAAGATCCTTCTATCCTTCCCTTCCCTTTCTTCTTCACTTTTCTCCTTCAAGTTCTTCTTCTCTTCTCTCTCCACTCTCCTCTCTGCATCTACACTCCACCGTATACTTCCCGATCATTCTTCCGCTTCTCTCTCCTTCAATTCCCCTTCACAAACCCTAGATTCTCTCTCCAACACTCTCAGTTCTATATCTGTTTCAAAATTGGCGTATTCCCCTTCGAATTGCTCGCATACAGCCGCCTCTCTGCTTCAGCTCCTTCGCGGTCATGACTGGGAGTCTGATTTTGAGAATGTGTCTGGTAAGTCTTATTGTGATCTTGTGGATACTCGATCGAATTTGATTATATTATTGTCTCCGGTTTGTAGATCGTTGAAATCTATAGCGGAGTTTATGTGTGTTGATGTAAGTAATAATTGTTTAGATGGTTGTCGAAGGAGATTTCGTGATTGCTTTCGTGCTGTTAGTGATGCGTTTAATGGTAAGGATATTCAGTTTTGTTGGGTTGATGTTTGTAGCCATGTAGAGGAACAGGAAATTAGTGAGTCTGATTTTATCCAGAATGAGATTAGTAAATTTGGTTGGGGATTTTGTTCAGCTGATTTCATCGTTCTAGGTTCTGCTCTTGTTTCTTTTGGGTTGATCTATCCAAATATTGCGGTGTCATCTAGGTTTTGATGAAGGTGGTGGCAACGATAGGTGCGTTGACGGCGGAGAAAGATGATGATGGTGGTGGTTCAGATGGTGGCTGTGGTGACTGTGGTGGTTCCGATGGTGGTGATTACTGGGTGGGTTTGTCGGCAAAGGATGGAAGGAGGAACAGGGGCGGTTTATAGAGAGAAAGGAGGTGGGTTATAAAGAGAGTTAATAAGCAAGGGTATTTTGGTCATTTAACATGGACTTAACTGAGAAATTTAACTGATGTTAGGGCTAGGGACCAACCGAGTTCATTTTTGAAAACCACAGGGACCACGCGTGTAATTAGTAAACCATTGGGACCAAGTCTGCAATTTTTGCAAACCACAGGGACCAACCAAGCATTTAACTCTTAAAACCAAGGACTTACTTTGATGATTCTTAGCTTGGTTTCATGCATTTAAGAGTTGTACCATATGCATTTATAGTTATTTATTAAAGTTCTTTAAAAGCCTAAGTTGACTTGAACTAGAAAAAAAAACTTATTTTAGATGATTCTTAATTTGGTTTCACTTCATTCAAAGGTTGTACCATGAGTGTGTGTATATATATATATATGTATATATGTTTGACATCATATATAGGGGTGGTTTGACATTATCGGAAACACAACAAGAATACCACACGGAAATAATCAGATTTTGGGTTGTCATTTCTAGCCCGTTAATTGTCGTGTTCAAATTTACCTGTTTAACCCGTTTAACTAAATATCGACCTGTTAACCCGTTGATAATTAGCCCAAATAACAACATACCATTTAATTAAACATCGACACGCTAACCCATTTATAATTAGAAGAATACAAAACATACAAAAATATATGCTATAAGGCCAACCTATTTACGACCATTTACAATATACCATTCACAACTTGATTACAACCCATTTACAACCTGTCAACCCGTTGCTCGTTAAGATAAATGGATTACAAGCATCACCCTATTTATACATCTTTTATTAGAGAAATATATGATATTTGGATTTCAAATGAGCATAAATCTTGACAAAAATTTGTGATATTCGTAAAACAGTCAGGTGGTGGGATGGCCACCTGTGAAGACTTATCGGATGAACAGTTTGCTTAACCAAGCAAAATTTTCCAAGAATGAAGAAGAAACGGGAGTCAACGGGAACGATGCTTCAAAGAAGAAGAAAAATAGCAAACATGAAAACAAGAATGATGAAGTTGTAGCTAAAGAAACCGGGCATTCTGGATTTGTGAAAGTGAATATGGATGGATTGCCGATTGGAAGGAAAGTCGATTTAAACGCACATGATTGCTATGAAACGTTAGCTCTCGCTCTTGAAACTATGTTCTTGAAAGCATGCCCGACTTTCACATCTATCCGTAAGTACGGTTTTCGTTCAGGCAAAGCACTAAGGTTACGGGTGGGAAGGGTGTTGGGTTACGGGTCTAAGCAGGTTGTGCAGGGTTGGCGTGTTCAACCCGACCCGAACCCGAAATTTTTAGACGAACCGAACACGACCCGTTTAGCTAGACGGGTTCGCGGGTTCAACCTGAAACTGGCCCGAATCCGTTTAGACTAAACCCAAACCCGTGAATTTTGTGTTAGGTTCGTGTCGTGTCAGAAATTCACACCCCTAATTACATATATTATTTATAAAGTTATATGCTGATATATTCTATGTTTATGAATTTCAGGTAGAGAAAAGCAGCAACGCTCTCGACTTTTGGATGGATCTTCTGAGTTTGTGCTAACATATGAAGATAAAGAAGGAGATTGGATGCTCGTAGGTGATGTCCCATGGAGGTACTATGTTATATTATAGTCAACCTTTGACCCAAAAATAGACTCGGGTTTGACCAAACGAGCCTCAGTTGACCTAAATTACTGTACTTTTCATTGTGCTTACATGATCTTTTTTATGGTTTAACCAGGATGTTTTTAAGCACTGTGAAAAGACTAAGAATCATGAAAACCTCGGATGCTAATGGACTTGGTACGTCGTGTAGATCTAAGTTACATTATCACTAATGTTGCGGTTTTGGTAACCGGTAGGGCTAATGAACCGAACGTTCAGTGAACAATTCGTGAACCATTCGGCGGGAAGTTTGTTTGTGTTCGTTTGTTTAATAAATGAACGAACACGAAAAAGAAATTTCATTCATTTAGTTAAATAAACGAACATGAACAGAGACTGTGTTTATTCGTTTATGTTCGTGATCGTTCGGTAACGTGTTCGTTTGTGTTCAACAGTTCATTAGTGTTTTAGTTTTAAAATTTTATATAAATACTTCAAAATTCCAACATATAAAATATTTAATAAGTATGAATATATTATATATTCTGTTCATGAACGCTTCGTTTGTTTCCATTTGTTTTCATGAACGTTCGTTTGCCTTTGTTGCCTAGAATTTACAAACAAACACGGACACGTTCATTTCTGTAACGAACGAACACAGACATAAAATCTTGTTCGGTAAGTGTTCATGAACTATTCGTTAACACATATATTTCCTTAACAAACGAACACGAGCAAGGTTTAGTTTGCGTTCGTTCGGTTCGTTTGCAGCCCTGGTAACTAGTCAATACTGATTCGGGTCAAAACTTGTCATTTTTGGTACTGGTCGGGTTTGGTTGACTTACTGGGTTGACTTGTTCGTAAGTAAACAAGCTAAAATAAATTGTATATGTTTCTATATGCAGCGGCTCCACGATACCAGGAAAAGAATCAGAAGCCAAAAAAGAAGCTTTTGAGTTAAAAGACGAAGAAAAACACTCAACAAACTAAGCTTTTGTTTTGGTTCGGGTTCGCTGGTTTTTTGCTGTCTATTCGATTCTTTTTTTTTTCCGGGTTTTTTGTTGTCGTGAGAATATTATAGTTCCATACCCGACTTGAAAGGTTTGATCAAGTTTCTTAAATATTTCGATTAGTAATCGTCTTTTGTGTAATTCTTATGGTTTGTTTACTGTGTATTCAAGTACTAAGTGTACTTGTGTGACTAAAATGGTTTTTTACTATCCAAAAGTTGTCTTAATGCATGTTTCTTAAGATTTTTTTTAGTTATAGCCTATAGGCCAGCTAGAACAGTAGAACTTAAACTGGCGATTTCGACCTAGTTATTTATGTGTCGAGCTCCATTAACTTATGAGAGCTCGAGCTGGAGCTCGGTTCGTTTATTATCTACGTATTACTTAATATTAATATTATAAATAAAAATAATACTCGTTTAGGCTCGCAAGCTCGTAAGTGAAGCTCGGGATCGGCTCGTTTACTAAACAACTTTAAATAAGGGGTAAATCACTAAGGCTTGACAAGCTTGCCGAGCTTAACATGCCAGGCTCGGGCTCAATAAATAAACGAGCTTTATGTTAGGCTCAAGCTTGGGTCGGGCTCGATAAGTCTTGGCTCGTTTCGAGCTTTTTCTTGAGCCTAAAAAAATATAAAATCAACCCATTTTGCACATAAATGATTTAAGTGTATATCTGGTTTGGTAGTTAAAACTCTCTTTACTACCAAAATCTGAAAACAAAGAACACAGTGAGCATGAATGCAAATACATGATTGTTCAGTGTCTAGCAATTGAGAAACAGATTATGTAAGACATCTAGGCACACATACAAGGCCAGTCTGGTAATTTACGGTTTAGCCAAAACGCAAACCAAACTGAACCAACCAGTTTTCCTAATCGCAAACCATAAACCGAACTGCCAAGTTTTAAACCGGCCAAGTTTCTTCGGTCCGATTCAGTTTGAACTGTTTGGGCGGTTTTTGAACACCCCTAACAAAGGGTGATGCTAAAGAAACACAACCTTCAAATTTGTAACCTAGTGTGCATGTCACATCATACCAGGTCGTATGATGTCATATGGGCTGATGTTGATACAGGCCCTTTGACTTTTTCAATGGTTATCACTCATTCATAATGACAACTTTTTAAAAATCTCGTAACCTAATCAAACGGTAAAACACATGAAACACCGCTGCGAAGGGTTATTGGCTCTTCGGTCTCATATTCGTTTTTAGCCAACTTATAAATCACATGGCACTGCAACCGACGTTGAAGTGTGACACCAAACGTCACTTATGAACCAAATTCAATAATAACACTTTATATTGGTATACTGCAATCAGAGCTTAATCGCTACAAGTCAAATGAAAATGGGTCTATAGGTAGATAGTAAAATGAAAATGAGTCAAACGGTAGAAAGTCAAACATCTTCACTCAAAAATAAATTTTCAAATTATATTATCATTGTAATTAGAGCTAGCAAAATGAACGGGTTCGGCAGGTTGGGCTGACGGGTCAGAACGGGGTTGGGTGACCCAGGATGGGTGCAGGTGTGAACAGGTCAATTTAAAATTTGATCATTTTGGTTTGGGTCAAAATGAGTTTTCATAAAAGCAGACACGCCATTAACAAAAACTATACATAAAGATTTAAGACCACAAACAACATAGAAGAGAGATCAAACGGCATGCCATAATATTTTGACACATAAATATAATATTTTGATAACTATGATTACCTTATGTGCGAGGACTGACGATGGAGCTATCAAAACAAATGGAAACTGAGAGCATATGGAAAACACTCAAACTATCACTTACAAATCCTCACATCATTGGTTAAATCCCTCATAATTCTCTTGAATTTGGCGCAAAAAAAGTATATACATGCATGTAACACAATTGGGAGAGAGCTTAATGCAAATTCATAACAAAGGCGTCGTTGTTATTTGTTCATAAATAAAACATATCTTGCAGTTTATTAGAGTTGGACAACAAAATATAAATAACCACCAAATAAATTTGCATCCATTACATTCAAACGAGAGGCTTTTTATGCTTACACGACCTCTTGCTCCTCTTCTTCTTCCTTTTTCTTATGTGGCCCTTGGCACCGATTTCAACACTCTCAGTAACTTCCTGCACCTGCTGCATTGCATGTATATACAAATAAGACTTAAGACACTTCAACATCAATATATATATATGTATGTGTTTGAGTATTAAAAGAGAAGAAATTTAGATCAAACCTTGGCAATTCTCTTGTGCTCCTCATAATGATTAATATTATTATTATCATCATGATTAACATGGGGATGGGGAGATACGAGGCTCTTGACAAATATACTAGCACGAATATAGTCCCCATTGATGGGCACAGGGGTACCATCATCAACATAATATCTACTCGTCATGTGTGATTCCCTCCTAATCGGAAAGTGAGTGTGCAACATCATACTTGGTCTGACAATGATTATCAATATATAGTTCCCCACTTGTTGTTTTTCATTACCCATTTCTTAGTAGGACAGAGGGGAGCGGATCGAATATATGCATAGACATTCTTCTATAACCCCTAGTCTATAACTGTCACAATATAACATATAAGCATCTGGCATGGGGATTTCTTTGAATTCCTCTGTAGATAAATCCAAAGAAATAATTACTTTCTTGAGATTTTTATGAGTCATGAACCAGTGAAGCGCCCCACCATAAAAGACACCGGATCTACCTTCATAAATACTATACTTTACTTGTCCAATAACTTTCCAAGTATTTGATTTCAATGTTAACACGAAAAAACTCGTCCGCTTTGAATCAAAATTTTTCATGAACCCTGCTATAACCTTGTAATCATCTGAAGACGAATCATAACCAAATCCCCAACATACTACTTCCCTGGTCATTGCAAGTTTGTGCATATGAGGCCGAAAGGGCGGCGTCGGGAGCAGGGGCGGATGTAGTATGTTAAGACCGGGTTCCCAGGAACCCAGTCTTTTCGGAAAAAAACGTTTTTTTTTAGTGTAAATCTTGTATGATTCGGAAAAAAAACGTTTTTTTTGTAGTGTAAACCTTGTATGATTTGGAAAAAGGAACCCAGTGATTTCTCCGGCTGGATCCGCCACTGGTCGGGAGTTTCTTGTGTTCCCTTGTCGAAGGATTGGTTACTACAAACTTAACACCTATAGGGGAAACACATAACAAGCCATTACAAGAACCAACAATATGAATGCAGTCCAATAAAAACCAACTGTCTTCACCGCGAATTCCGCGAAGACAGACCCTTCTGTGTCCAAGTTCACGATTGTTACGATCATTCGTGTAAGCATTGTTCAAGTGAGCTTTAACAAAACGAGGACTTGATATAAGAGATCGCCATGACTTACACACGCTCTTGCATCGGATTAGATCTTTCACATCCAATCGTACGAGTATCTGCTCAACCACATCAAGCGCAAGCTCTGCCATTCGAATCCTTATATACATAGGAATAGGAAGGAAAGTCAAAAACTTTATAAAGGATTCAATAAACCCTATTACAGGGACCCTGCTAACCATCTTAAACTCAAATCAAAACCAAACCAACTAGATTGTTCATGGTAAACCAAACTGGTACTTTAGTTGATAATATATATATGAATTAAAAATAATGCATAATTGAAATTAAAAACATTCGTTCTGATCATCAGCAGCAGAGCAGATAATAAAACAAACGATTCTCCTAATCAACTTAAGTAAGTTTATATTTTGTTTAATCAAGGGAAGCCGACAAATATACATACCTGATTGAACGGATACCGATTGAAGAGGATGCGTTTAGGCGATTCACGAAAGTGAAGAAGGTGGGTGTTGTGTAGGGTTCAGATTTGGATTCTTGGGCCTTTTTCATGCATATGTAACTTTGCATACTTATAATGGGTAAAGTTCCTGTACAAATAATCTTAACATACTAAACATATAAATTGAAGGAAAACTAAAAAAAAACAAGGTGGCATTTTTGTAATTATCAATAACTTTGTAATTATCAATAACTTTCAAAGTTACTCTACAAATATACCTAAAAAAACCTAACCACTCCCCCACCAAAAAAAAAACCTAACCCCCCCCCCCCCCCCCCCAAAAAAAAAAACCTAAAAAAAACCTACCCCCCCCCCCCCCCCCACCCCCCAAAAACCTAAAAAAACCTAACCCCCCCCCCAAAAAAAAAAAACCTAAAAAAAACCTAACCCCCCCCCCCCCACCCACCCAAGCTAAAATGCTAAAAACTAAACCCCTAAAAAAATAAAAAAAACACACAAATTATTTTATTTTATTTTTTTAACATTTTTTATTAAAAAATCGCTACTTTTAGTAGCAGCAAAAAAAAAAAAAAATATATATATATATATATATATTTTTGCTAACGAAATGTAGCGATTTTTTAATAAAAAATGTTAAAAAAAAATTTGTGTTTTTTTAGGTATTTTTGGTTGTAACTTTGATAGTTGGTGGTAATTACAAAAATGCCACCTTGTCTTTTTTGGTTTTCCTTCAATTTGTATGTTTAGTATGTTAAGATTATTTGTATTTGATCTTTTGCCTACTTATAATTATATACGATATTATGGGTTAGGATCAAATAAAAAGGATAAAATAAATAAGAAGGGTAGGAAGGTTTCTAGCCATTGATTTTAGATTTGGAGGGTTGAGGTTAGTTGTAGGGAAAATAAGATAGTAGAAGGGCATAAAGAGAATCCTATATTTATGGATTTTCTCTCTCCACATGCAAGACACATGCCAATTCCCCCATCGATTTAAAACGTCCAAAACTTTTTCATACGACATTAAAAAAAAAAAAAAATTTCACCATAATAACGTGCGTTTTTTTATCTTTTAAAAAAACACTTATATATAATAATGCTTTATGTAATTATAAGTTAGGGACTAAAGGTGAAAAAATGGCAAACCACGAGGACTATCCGGGCATTTAACTCTATATATTATCTTGGTTTAAAAATAGTTATAATTATATATTATATTATATATTATCTTGGTTTAAAAAAACACTTATATATAATGGGTGGGGATCAAGAGTGAACAATGTTAATGCAGTGAAAAAAACGAACAGATCCTGGCCGTTGGATGAGTAGATCAAGATCTTTGAATTTACATGATTTTTTAATTAATAAAAAAAAAAAACTGAATTATAATAACTGCACACAATGTTGTAGAAGGCGCTAGGCGCTAGTCGGGCGGTGAGGTACAGCCTAGGGATTAATCGGGATTAATAGGGATTAATCGGGATTAATCGGAATGGGATTTTTATATGTATTTTTTCAAAATTATATATATATACCCAATAATATAAAAATAATATTTCAAAATTCACATAAATACTTCAAGTTTCAGATAGTATGGTTCGATTTTGACTGATTTTGACCAATTCTGACCGCCTAGGACCGCCTAGGGCCGCCTAGGACCGATTTTATCCGATTTTGACCGATTAATATAGGCCGATTAATCCGATTTTTGACCGCCTAGGACCGATTTTCACCGATTACGACCGCCTACGACCGACTTTGACCGATTACCGATTAATTGGACCGACTAGGTTAAAATTAGTCAGTAGACTACCGACTAGCACCTAGGCGGCGATTAATCGGCCGCCTAGGCCGATTTCTACAACCATGACTGCACAAGGGCACAATAGTAAATAGATGTTCTCCAACCCCATTAATTCTCTCTCCTCATAATCTAAAAAACCAAAACACCTGCGACAATCTGATATGTACACATTATGTTACACAAATTTTTTTTTTGGCATACTAATGTTTATTACATTCTCCTGTAATTAATGTTGAAATCTCTTTGATTCTAATACATTCTGAATTGGTTTTCTTGTTGGTCTCTTTTAGGTGATTTATAAAGCTCAAAACCAATCCGTAATATATTAGAAAATATCGCTCTTGTATTAGACAAAATCATTTTTTATAATTGAATACAAAGTGAGTGTACAATAGTTTAGTACGATACATAAGTGTATATAATTTTAAAGTTTGAGATTAGCTGTTGTGTATGAAGAAAGTAGAATATGTGTAGTGGGCATGTCTATATAGTGTTGCATCCTAAATTGTTCTGTAGTTGTGCCAGTGTCTTAGAATCTTGTAGTTTAACCTTTTTTTTTTGAGCTCAATCGATTTCAATGGGTATTAAAAAATGATTTGTAATGAGGTTATCAAGAAAATGGTGTAATCCGTTAAGTTAACATCTGTAATAATACACATGTGTAAGTGACAGCGTACATGTAACACCCCAGCCCGGTTCTGGTTGACGTGTCACTATTACAGAATCAGATACAAAAGGGGCTTATTTTATTAATATCCAAACGAGTTTACAAAAGATTTATTCCTGATAATTTATTTCATACATTATTAAAACTACACACTAAGTTTCCAACTTGTTTATTTTAGCTCTCTTCACACTTTCCCACCATCCCTGCTAACCTGTAGAAAAGAAAAAATATGCGAAGGAGCAAAATGCCACGAGCGGATAATGATAGCAATGAATAATGAAAATGAAAGAATAGATAATAATGCAATTGTAACTACATGATAGAATTCAATAACTTTACTATGTTATAAGAAATACCCATCGGGCCCGGTATATATATGTAATAAACAGAACAGGCGGAACAGGCTAGCTAGTCCTGAACCGATGTGCGATGGCGTATGGGCATCATACAAACCATCCACCAGAAATAATAATATCCTAGGATCGATCCATACGCCTCGAAAAATATATAGCCGGCACTCCGTAGAGTTCAGAACAGGCGAGACGCTGTGATTTAGGCTCACCGTCACAGTCGGTGCCACGCCATCGATGCCGCAATGACATGCTTGTGGTCACCCCCACAAGTAGGGGCGTGCTCGGGTATCAGAGTACAGAGGCTAAACATATAATAAATTTATATTTCTCCATAATCCAATATAACAGGTCAGACATATTATCATTAGGAATGTGATAATGAATACAATTTAATAAAGATAATATCACATGTAATATGGTTCTAAAAGTGTATTCAGATTCAGAATTGATTAAGACAGGTGAATGAATCAAACGAGAGTAACTTAGTGAAACGATAATACGAAATAATAGCTTGAAATGAAGATTAACAACCAAGGTTAAAAACCCATACTATACGGATAGTAAAGGAAGGAATCCGCACCTTAATCGATCGTAATGTTGCAAAGATATCCCAGCTTGTTTACTAGTGTTCACAAAAATCTACAGATATGTATATCCTGTTAAGAATTGGTGCTTAACATTTATTGGTTTTTAAATCTTAAATTTATCGGTGGCTTTTTAAATATGTATCCTGTTACTTATTAGTAAATGAAATTAAAACGTTAGATTCATTTCTTTAATTTCTTGCTTATTTATTTACCAAAATAATGTTATTTTGTTACTTGTGTAGCCCTTTATTTATTTATTTATAAAAACAATTAAATTTTGTCTTTTGAACAAAATATCTTAAAAAGAGTTTACAAAATTATAAAACATAACGGTTAGATGTGTATATATACAATTAGTATATATGATATAATTTTACTTAGAGTAAACTGCCATTTTGGTCCCTGTGGTTTGGCCAGTTTTGCCACTTTAGTCCAAATCTCAAACTTATTACATCTGGGTCCCTGTGGTTTGCATTTTGTTGCCATTTTAGTCCAAAATCCAAAAAACCCCCTTTTTGACTGTTTTGAGCTGCCTATTTTGTCCTTTAGTGCAGGGGTATTTTGGTCATTTATGTTTTATTAAAAGCAATTCATTTAATAAAAAACCCCAAAATATAAAAACCCCCAAATCATCATCATCTTCAACCTTAACCCCTGATCATCATCATCTTCAACCTCATCATGTTCAACCTCATCATCTTCAACCACCACCACACCCCCCTCTCGCCGCCAAGCACCACCACCTGCCACCACCCTCTCGCACCCCCTGCAACCACCGCCCAACTACCCACCCCCACCCTCATCATCTTCAACAAGTCATCTTCAACAACAACAAAAACCCTTTATCTGCCTCTTTCCATCTCAAATGAATCCAAATTCGTTAAAATCAAGAAACAGAAAACTAATTTGATAACTGAAACCTTTACCTTGATTCTTAAATCATCATCTTTCTGCACCTGAATCGATACTAATCGTATCAAATCCACTCATCATCATCACCTGCTCCATATCATCATCAACATCATTCATCTCTATCATTACCTACCTGAACTTCACACCGATCCTCACCTATGAACAACCAACCTGCAATCACAATACTCCGACAACCACCTACGACCACCGTAAAACCTCAATCATCTCCGACCACCTTCATCGTCCACCTGCAAGTTTTCACTCTGTCACCACCACAAACACCACCGTTCAGATCTGAAACATAAATCGTATGTGCTCAGAGTGTGTGTTCAACAAGTCAATCGTTATTTACAGATCTGATACAACAAATCATATGATTTGTTTTCAGATCTGCGATGTGCTCATCAACATCTGCATATCAAGATATGTTATTTTCATCTTTTTTTTTGCTAGAGAGAGAGAGAAGAGAGGGAGAGCTGATGTGACCAAATAAACGGAGAAAGAGAAAAGAGAGACGGGATGAGAGGAGAGAGACGGGGTCAGCGGCGGCGATGACGGTGGTGTTCTGACGGTGGTGGTGGTGTTGGACGACGGCAGTGGCGGTGATGGTGGTGCTTGGAGAGAGAAAGAGAGAGAGTGATGGTGGTGTTGTCGATGATGATGATGAAGATGAGATGCAGCTATGTATGTGTGTATATTAATATATATATATTAATTTTTGAATTAAGAAAATGTTAAATGAAAAGCAAAATGACCAAAATGCCCTTGAACTAAAAAACAAAATAGGAGGTTGGAACAGTAAAAAAATAGGGTTTTTGAAATTTGGACTAAAATGACAAAAAAATACAAACCACAGGGACCCAGATGTAATAAGTTTGAGATTTGGACTAAAGTGGCAAAACTGGCCAAACCACAGGGACCAAAATGGCAGTTTACTCTTTTACTTATTATATAACATATTATATTAATTAATATATTAACTTTTAAGAATGAATATACCACACTTATCGTGTTAGTAGGTCAAGTTATTAAATAATAAAATATTAATTAACTCATCTTCTTCTTCATGTGGAAGATGAAAGCATGCAGGTTTTATATTTTGAAGTCTAATTAAAATAGAATAGCTTTTTTAAAATTCTGAAATCAAATTATCTTAAAACAAAATCTTTATAAACTAACAGATTCTCCCTTTTGTTTTAACCAGTTTAAAACAAAGAAGGGTTAAATCCAAATGACTAATAATGTTTTGGAAGATAAATGACATTGAATCAGGCCTGTTTATAAAAAGGGTTTTAAACAATCAAACTAATTATGTGAAACAAAATTTTGTGATTTAATGGCTGAGTGAAACAAAGTGTAAAAATAAAAGTAACAGTAAACACTAAACATGCTTTGAACCCCAGACCATATTTTTTTTACTTTTAAGGATTTCAAGCTTTAGCTAGTTCAACCAGATTTATGTTTGTTTAATTATCGAAAACTATCATAGAATATACCTTGATGTCACTGGTTCTTCTCCGAAGGTAGGCCGGAAAACAAGAAGGTTTCCAACGTAAATACGCGATCAGAGATTTCTCATAGGCCACAAGGTGAAGTTAAGTAACATGGTTATCTCTTTGGTGTTTTGGTTTGGTTTATTTTTGGGTTCGCCAGAGAATATCGATCGAGTTGTAACGTCCGTTTGGTGGTCGAAAGGTGGTAGGGAGATGGCTATGGAGTAGAGATAACGGACAAGGGTCTGGTTTTCATGCTTCCGGGTTAGTTCGTTGTGGTCGGAAAATAAATTGGCTGGTTCATCTAGAGTTTACTGAAGATATACATATGTATGTAGTTAGGGTGTGTACAGGGGCGCAGCATGTGAGGGGGGGGGGGGGCGTCCGCCCCCCGGGATTTTTTGCTCAGTAGTGTTATATATGTAGTTTTCGTATAGAAATTTGTGGGTATATACGTTTTCACCCCCCCCCCCCCCCCCCCGGTTCTATAGAAATTTTTGGGTATTCTATAGAAATTTTTGGGTATATATGTTTTCACCCCCGGCCGAAAAATCCAAGCTTCGCCACTGGGTGTGTAAGATTAAAGATTTCGATGCCTTGTCTTATATAGTCACATTTCCTTGATAAGCAAGAATAGAATAGATATGAATGACACCTGTTAGATTTTTATTGGATCAATTTACTTGAGTATTGGAAGACACCACGTATCAAGCCAACTTCATGTTTTAATATAGTTACTCCATGTAGCTAGGAAAAGAATATTGCAACTTTATTTACTATACTTACGGAAGCTATTTTAATTTTTCGAATTACTCTTTTACGTAAACCTTTTCCCACTTTTATGAACTATAACAATAATATGATTATATATTATAATATAACATTCTGATATTAAAATTTCAACAGTAATATTTATTTTCTTTATATATATATTTAACTTAAACTTTTTGATGATGGATTATATATATATATATATATATATATATATTTTATATATACATTTTTTTCTTTTGTTATTATTATTATTATTATTAATTTTCAGGGTATTTCAATACACATGTGTATTATTGATGAACAATCTGATACGAACATGATGGACAATCAGATATGTACATAAATGCGATAATTAGCGAGATGAAATGCGTTTTAAAATAGTTTAAAATATTGTTCTCCATTAATATCGAATCTCTGAGTACAAAGACGATTACAAAGCAATAAACGGTTTAAGCGGGAACAACCGATAAGTAAGGTTATTACAAATGGCAGCTACAATATACACATGATCTTCTACTTCAGGACTTAACAAATTGGGTGAAACAACATGCTGCTCGTTCTTGTTCGTGCCTGTAAAAATTCATAAATCCTTAGTATAACAACAAAGAATGATACAACTACGCTTATAGAATGAAGTTTCTTGATCTGAGTAACAATCTAAATAAACCGGTTTTTACAGCTAATGCATGTGTGAATTTGACAAAACAGTGGAACTGGAAACAAACTCAAATACACTTATGTTTATAAATTATACCTAATGGAACCTACATACACATGATCTTCCCCCATTCGATCAGGGCTATGAGGATTTAACGATTTGGCTGGCAGATCGTTCGTGTTCGCGTCTGACATAATTTATAAATCCTTAGCAGAACAAATAAAAGAATGAAACGAATTGGCTAATGGTATGAATTCTCTTGATGTGAAGAACAATCTGAAAAAATATGGCAGCGTTTTTTCCCCATGACGAACTGGAATTGCATTTATGAACAAAACCTGGTTGGCGGTTATTTTGGTTCTGATAACTGAACATTATTTTTAAAAATGAAAATTATAATTAATCCTATATATGTTAAAAGATAATCCTACCCTTAAGATATAGTTAACAAAATCTATGGTCAGGATTTGTTCGTTTTGTTCATAAAATAGGAAGGGTTCACAAATGAACCCAATCCTATATATAATATATATTATATTATATAAAAGTTATTATAATTGTAATTGTTTTGGCCTCAAATTCACCACTTAAATCAGTACATGACTTCATGCTAATCAACTTGTCAGTTGCTTTGAATTTTGTGGTGAACAAATCAGGTACTCGAGTTTGTGTAGAATGGCACAGAAGTTAGTGGGCATATTGAAGCAGATGGATCCTAGAGACTCGTATTATATCCAGATGATAGATGCCCTCCTGGAAAAGTTGTGAGTTTCTTGTTACCGGTAACTTAAAACTTATTACAAATTGAATGAGTCAATATATATATGTGGTAAAATTTTTTTTCCTCCTCCACTCAGTTTTTTCTCTAGATGTTCTTCAGTTTGTTAACTTGATGTCGAGTCCTTTACTCGTTTCAACCTAAACTTGCTTTGGCACATCACCCAATGGCAACAACTGGGTCACCCAATGGAACTTGTTTTGTATAAAGTTGGTGCAGGGCAGCTGTTTCGCTACAATTTGGTGTGTGGCGAGTCGTTGTGGCTGCTGTTCTAGTTTCATTTGAACTTGTATCTGTTTGGGTCTATATAGTATGGCATTTGTACATGACATCTATGCTAACATATTTTGGTGATTCAGGTCATTCATTTATTGAACAAAATGGTGTTGATATACTTTTGAAAAACTAAAATTCTATTCATAATGAGTTCGTGTTTAAATACTATATTATGTCAAGTTAACATAGCATCAAAAACGCGCGGACATTCCCACTAGTGTCTACTAAACCCTACTGCATAGATTTGTTTATATACCACAACCATGTGTAAGATTAAATATATTATGTTTAATATTTAATCTAGTAGCCATTATAATCATTTACATTATATAGATCAAAATATATAATAACCTATTAAATAATTAGTTGGTAATTGTTGATGAACCATATTACCCTTATTAACTAATTAGGTTTCCTCCTGGGTGCTTATATAAGGAGATTTATGTAGAGGTTAAAGCGTTACACAGTTAGACACAAAAACCCCATAAGCATAACATCATAATCGAAACCTCTTCTCCATAACCGAATCCCCTATTCGGTTCTCATCATCACCATCATCAGTCAGCACCTTAAGGAGGAACCAGATCACACTGACAAATATGTCGAACTCGATGTCATCTTCTCTGACTGGATTCTCCACTGCACTGTCTGATGTAACAGGTATGTTTTCATGTTTTCCATTATGTTTAAACAGAACTGAACCAACATGTGGTATCAGAGCATATGTTGATTAGTCAGTTCTGTTTTCGTATCCATCAATTCTGGGATAGAAATCTGGAAAACGGAATTTTAATAACTTAATAAAACCAACAGCCAGTTTCGAGTCATATAGGACGACTCGAGATCTCTGTTTTCGGAAAAAGGTTAATTATATGTTCACTCGAAATCAAATGGGTTATGTTTATAACCGAAATCTGTTTAGAAACTATTAAAATTCAGGTTTCGGGTTCCAGAATTTATGTTTTAATTTTTTAGGGTTCATCATGTTCTTAGGAAAATTCGAAAATTCCCTTATGTTTTGGAATGTAATTAAGATTGATGAGTGTTTTTTCCTGTTTGATCAATTTAATCTGTTAAGTTTATTCGAAAATTGTTAAAAGATATACTGTTATAATTTTCGAAATATTTTTTTGATAAAATTAGATCATCTTAAAACAGGAAACCATATCTCATAATCCCTTAGAATTCGAATTTCCAGTTATGTTTTCACATTCACAGCTGTTAACACGAAGTTTCGAAATCCCTTCTAACGAACCGAGACCAAGATCTCGACTCGAGACCACAAGGTCTCGACTCGAAATCATAAGTGTTCTCAAATGTTCGAGACAACGATTTCGACTCGAGATCATTAGGTCTCGACTCGAGACCACTAAGGTTTCGACTAAGGGCTTCAATCTTCACAACTCGAGACCATGGTTGCGACTCGAGACCTCATAAGGAGTCGAGATCTCATAATTCACAGCAGTCGAGACCATGATTACGACTCGAGACACTGAGGTTGCGACTCGAGACCTTAATGAGTCGAGACCTCATAATGATGAGTCGAGACTTGACTCGAGATCTCACTCGAGACCTCATAACTGAGTCGAGATCTCACTCGAAACCTCATTATTTTAACCGAGTCGAGATCTCACTCGATCCGCGCTAACAGGTGGTTTGCCACTAAATAGTTGGTTTTTGTAATTACTTAGTTAATTAATCAGAATCAGATAATGTTTTACAAAACCAAAATGGCTTAACTTGAATGAGCTTCTGATGTATCATTTCTGGCCAAAGCTGATTTGATACATTTACTTATCATTCAAGTATTACGAAAGCTATGTTGAGTGTGCATCATAAACATGAATGTCTTAATATCTGGCCAAAGCTGATTTAATTCCTTCATAGATGGCATACTTAACGAGTGCATAACTAAAGTGATTGTCTCAATTTCTGGCCAAAGCTGATTTGTTGCAACCACTTTGCACATATGCTTAAATGATTACACTTCTGGCCAAAGCTGATTTGTCTTTGTTTAAGTAGAATTTTTTAACTAAGTCTATTATTTTGATGTTAGTAATCGACAATATCACAGCTTCATAATGTAAAATGGTCATTATTTATGCCTGCCTTAGTTTAACGTGCCCTTAGATCACATTAGGACTTCTTCCTTAGTATCATAACTTGCTCATCTTATTTCCACTATCAGCGCCCAATTGCGGGATTCCACCTTTGACTGGTGATAACTTTGCTGCATGGAAGGATGCTCTCATGCTTACACTTGGATTGCTGGATTTTGACTATGCTCTGAGAGAGGATAAGCCAGCGGACCTTACTCCACAAAGTACTGCTGCTCAGCAGTTAACTCATGAAAAATGGACTAGGTGTAACCGCATGTCTCTCATGTTCATGAAGCAGCCCATAAGCAATGCAATCAGGGGAGCTATTCCTGATTCTGAAGATGCTAAAACCTATTTGGCTTCTGTGGAGGCGCAGTTCAAGGGGACGTCTAAAGCACACGCTAGTACCCTTATCCTCAAGCTGGTGACAACTAAGTATGATGGGAGGAGCGGCATTCGCGAGCACATCATGATGATGAATGACATGGCCAATAAGCTGAAGGGGCTGGAGATGGAAATCAGTGATGGTTTCCTCGTTTACTTCATCATTACTTCGCTTCCTTCGTCCTTTGAATCATTCAAGATCAATTACAACACTTAGAAGGACAAATGGACGATGAGTGAGCTGGTCGCTATGTGCGTACAGGAGGAAGAGCGTATGAGGATGGATTGCACCACTGATGTTGCAAACTTCACCACCTCCAACTCTAAGAAGAGGAAGAACAATCATCAGAGGAAGGATGCTTCTAAAGTCCGAAGGCCTAATCCTAATACAAGTGCACCTTCCAGCTCTAAGAACTCCTTAGGCAGTATCCGCTGCAAGTTCTGTAAAAAGACAGGACACATGCAGAAGGAATGCCCTGACTTTAAGGAGTGGATGGCTAAGAAAGGTAACGATTATTTTATGATACTTGAGTCCTATAATTTAAGTGTTCCTACTAATTCTTGGTGGTTTGATTCTGGTTCTATGGTTCATGTTACCAATTCTACTCAGGGATTCCTTTCAATCCGGACGCTGGAAAGAAACCAAAGAACGCTTAAGGTTGGGGATGATCGAGAATTAGAAGTGAAGGCCATTGGAACATTACAATTAGTTATGAAAACTGGTTTATGTATTAAACTTTATGATACCTTATATGTTCCTGAGGTAACTCGGAACCTTGTATCAGGACCAAAGTTAGACATGGACGGTTTTATTGTTTCCCATGGTCATCGCAAACTCTCTATCCATTATGATTCTGTTCTTTATGGTACTGGTATTCTGGATGGTGGTCTCTATAGATTAGAACTAGAAGATAACTTTTCCAAATCTTTGTTGTCATATAATATTAATGAATCACTCACAAAGATGGAAGAGAAACGAGACTTAGAAACTTCATCCATGTTGTGGCATCAGCGTTTAGGCCACATTTCAAAAGAACGATTAAATCGTCTTGTGAAGGATGAAGTCTTACCTCCTCTCGATTTCTCTGATTTTGGAACATGTGTCAAATGTCTTAAAGGTAAAATGACATTAGCGAATAAGAAAGGTGCCACTAGGAGCTCTAATTTATTAGAACTCATTCATACTGACATTAGTGGTCCCTACCAAATCGCTGGCATAACATGACATACTTCATTTATCACTTTTATTGATGATTATTCTCGTTACATGTACTTGTATCTTATTAAGGAGAAATCTGAATCTCTAACAACTTTTAAAGATTATAAGGCTGAAGTTGAAAAGCAATTAGATCGTCAGATTAAAGTTGTGAGATCAGATAGAGGCGGTGAATATTATGGAAGACATACTGATGTGGGTCAAGCTCCTGGTCCATTTTATGAGTTTTGTAAAGGCCAGGGGATTGTGAACCAATACACCATGCCTGGTACACCTCAGCAGAACGGTGTCGCTGAAAGAAGAAATCGTACCCTTATGAACATGGTGCGCAGTATGTTAGCCAACACTAATTTACCATTATTCATCTGGACTGAAGCGTTAAAAGCAGTTGTTCATATACTCAATAGAGTTCCTTCTAAGTCTGTCCCTAAAACTCCTTATGAACTTTGGACAGGAAGAAAACCGAGTCTTAAATATATGAAAGTATGGGGCTGCATTGCTGAAGCAAAACTTTACAATCCTTTCCTAAGGAAACTTGACCCTAAGACAGTTACTTGTTTCTTTATCGGGTATCCTGATAATTCAAAGGGTTATCGTTTCTATTGTCCTTCTCATGTCACCCGTATTGTTGAAACCAAGCGTGCTGCGTTCCTGGAGGATTTCAAGGTCAGTGGGAGCAGTACCAACCCTTACGAAGAATTGCAAGAAGTACAAGACGCGGGGGGAGAGACTCGTCGCTTACCATTACTCCGATTACTCCTCTTGTACCCAATGGAACTACTGTACCTGAAGCTACTGCACCAACTCCAAATTCACCTCTACAATCAGAACCCATTATACCTCACGACGAAGGCACATCAAACGCTCAACACCAAGACAACGCTGAACCCGATAATCCACTCAGGAGGTCATCTAGGCAAAGAAGGCCTACTAATTGGGATGATTATGTTACCTACCTGACTGAAAAGGATCCCGGAAAGCTCAATGATCCTATCTCTTACAATGAAGGCATAAGCAGTGATCAGTCTTCTGAATGGAATAAAGCAATGATTGATGAGCTTGAATCCATGAAGAAAAATGACGTTTGGGATTTGGTAGAATTACCCAATGGTGTCAAACCCGTAGGATGTAAATGGGTGTTCAAAACAAAACTGGATCTGAATGGGAACGTTGAACGCTACAAAGCGAGATTGGTTGCAAAGGGCTACACTCAGAAAGAGGGAATTGATTATCAAGAGACGTTTTCACCTGTCTCTCGTAAAGATTCATTAAGGATCATCATGGCCCTAGTAGCTCATTTTGATTTACAGCTGCATCAGATGGACGTTAAAACCGCTTTCCTTAACGGAGACTTGGACGAAGATGTTTACATGAAACAACCTGAAGGCTTTAAACCTGAAGGTCAGGAGCATCTAGTCTGTAAGTTGAAGAAATCCATTTACGGGTTGAAACAAGCTTCGCGTCAGTGGTACCTCAAGTTTGATGAAGTCATGAAGAAGCAAGGTTTTATGAAGAATCAAGTGGATCAATGCACCTACCTCAAGATGAGTGGGAGCAACTTTACTATACTTGTCCTTTACGTAGATGATATTCTATTGGCAAGTAATAGTTTAGACATGTTGCATGAGTCGAAGCGGTTACTCTCGCATAACTTCGACATGAAGGATCTCGGAGATGCTTCTTACGTCATTGGCATCGAAATTCACCGAGATAGACACAAAGGGATCTTAGGATTGTCCCAAAGGGCTTACATAGATCGTGTGCTTACACGTTACAACATGCAACAATGCAAACCATCCGTCGCTCCAGTAGTTAAAGGAGATGTTTTCGGTTCATTCCAGTGTCCGACAACAGAGGTTGAGAAGGAGCAAATGAGCCAGATACCTTACGTGTCAGTAGTCGGGAGCTTAATGTATGCTCAAGTCTGTACTCGCCCAGATATCGCTTATATTGCTGGAATGCTAGGCCGTTATCAGACTAATCCTAGCCTAGATCACTGGAAAGCAGCTAAGAAGGTACTTCGATATCTGCAAGGGACGAAAGACTATAAATTGACTTATAGAAGAAGTGATCATTTAGAAGTGGTGGACTATTCTGATTCTGACTTTACCAAATGCAAAGATGACAAGAAATCCACTTCGGGCTATATCTTTATGTTAGCAGGCGGCCCTATTTCATGGAAGAGTCATAAACAACAGTTGACCACAACTTCCACGATGATGGCAGAGTACATTGCTGTTTATAACACAACCTGTCATGGAATGTTGCTTAGAAATCTGATCACTGGACTCAAAATTGTTAATTCCATTTCTAGACCATTGCAGCTTTATTGTGATAATTCAGCTGCCGTTAGTTTCTCGAACAGTAACAGTTCGACTGGAGCTGGTTTATATCTCGATACAAAATATCTGTTCGTACGAGAACGAGTTGAGGAAAATAATCTTTGTATCGAGTATATTAGTACTAAAGATATGCTTGCGGATCCGATGACTAAAGGTCTCCCTCCTAAGGTTTACGAAGAACATGTTCGGAATATGGGATTTAGTAAAGACCTTATTTGAGCATATTGTACTAGCTTACGTTTTATGTTAATGAAATTTCCTCAGTTTGATTTTGTATGTATCTTAGAATATGTTCAACCGGTATAATGGCATATAGACAAATAAAGTTACAAATCAAACAAAGGGCTTATGCGTATTTTGATTATGACAATTAGGTTTTAAATTAAGGCTATAGTATGACTAATGGGGGTCCTGAGTCGCATAATGATTCAACGGCTGTATTTCTCTGCTATAGTACTTGTTTAAGGCTAAAATGAGTGTTAACTCCTGATCAGGTTTATCTAATACTCATAGTAAATGATTACTCTGCTAAGTGGGAGAATGTAAGATTAAATATATTATGTTTAATATTTAATCTAGTAGCCATTATAATCATTTACATTATATAGATCAAAATATATAATAACTGAAGGGGTAAGGTCCCAAAAACCTCATAATAAATGCTTGGGACCATACCACAATCTTAACTTTCAGCCTTGCACCTTGCGCGGCAACGCACTGGTCTCACAAAAAGAAAGGCTTAAAAGGCCTACAACAGTCAACACTTGCGCGCCCAAAGGAAATCATAAGTCCTTGCGCTTCCTCCCACAAAAGCAAAGGGTAAAAATCCTGAATTAAGATACTTCCGCCTAAAATCCAGATTTAGATATCATTTACCCAGACTTGGGGTTTATTCACCTGTCTCCACACAATAAGGTGTCACACAAGATTACAGCAGTAATCTTCTAGAAGAAATACAATCGTGCACCACCAAGACGGTTACAACCGTCTGGACACGTGTCACTATATCAGTCATCCCTGAATTCACAACGAAGGCATGCAAGTGAAGAGTAATCTCCACTTAATCACTTTACACGTGGCTAATCCCTAGCCTTAGATCTAAACCACGATCCGTGTGCTATCACATCGGATCAAGGAGCAGTAACGGAAGAAAACGTAACCGCTTACGGGGTTAGCATCTTCCGTCCTCTTTTCACTAACGGGTTTTCCCGCCTAAAAACGACTCCCGGCTATAAATATGAGAAAACTCAGGTATGAATTCAAGTTACACACACTTCTCAAATACTTCTTCTTCTTCTTCATTACCCATACTTATTCTCACACCGGAGTCGGGTCAAGGAGAGAACCCTCTTCTCCCCTTGGCGAGGCTAACGGTGCTCTTTTTTGCAGAGTTATCGGAGAAGAAGGCCAGTTAGATCTGAATCGATCGAGTGGAAACCAACCCTTTTATGCGGATTCAAACCCCCTAGATATCTCGGTTCCGACCATTTATCTAGTGTTTCTTCATTGGCGCCCACCGATTCCTCTGTTTTTTCCAGTTTTCATCTCGTTTCGATTTAGTTCTTTTCATCCTCTGTTTTGCACATGGCAGAGGATTCATTATTCCACCCATCAGATCCCCGATCTGAGTTTGAAGGTTCTACAACTCAAAATACTCAGAACAACGGTCATTCAGATAGGGAGAATTTCTCAGATCTAATCATAGAAAGATCCCCAGCACATTGGTTCAACAGATGTCAAGCTGCTTTAAACACAATCGTTATACAAATCGCCAGATCTGAAGTCCCAAACATCAGATCTGATGAAGAAATCAACACTACAGTATTGGACCCACCAACACCCTGTCGGGGGGACATCCAATCTAGTCGTGATATTGAAATACAATTCAGAAATAGCAGCCATCAGAAAGTTAAACCAAAACAAATAAACATGATTTAAGGAGGTCCATCGCGAAGGACAAACAAACGAAGTTATGACCAACATTGGAGGGAACAACAAGTCGTGTTTCCCGTTGTCCCTGGAGGTCCTCAGGAAGAGCGACCAGTAATTATAACTGGCGTCTTCGGCCACTACCGGACGTATTATATGTTTATAGATCCGGGCAGTTCGATGGACATCATATACGAGCAATGCTTCAAACAACTTGACCCGGAAGACAAAACACGCCTAGAACCGGTCGATTTTCCCCTCACCAAATTCTGCAATGAAGCTATATTCCCATTAGGGAAAATAGCTTTCCCTGTGACTCTATCGGATGGCGAGCATTCGTGAACAGTCACAGTAAATTTCATGGTCATGCCGACAACATCACGCCATGATGTTCTGCTCGGAAGAAGATCACAAAGAGAGTTTAGTATGATCACATCTATCCCATACGCTGCATGTGGATTCCCAATGGAAACCGGAGTGGCAATTCTGTACTCAAGCAAAGAAGTCATGTACGTGGACGACGAGCCACCAGCAAAGGTAGTCAAACCTTCAGCATCAAACGAACCGGAGAAATGGGTCCTGAACGAAGAATACCCAGAGCAGACCATCTCACTAGGACATGCCATTTCACCGGCAACACGAATACAACTGAAAGCACTGTTGTCCAACAACAAAGATATATTCGCTTGGTGCCCAGCAGACATGACTGGGGTTCCACGCGACATAGCGCAACATTGCCTGAATATTAAACCATCAGCGGAACCTGTTGCTCAGGGGAGGCGCAGCTTTAGCGAAGAAAAAGCGAAAGCCATGGACGAACAAGTGGTAGAGCTACTCAATGCGGGAATCTTGCGCGAAGTAAAATACCATACATGGGTTGCCAATCCAGTAATGGTACAGAAACATAGTGGCGGATGGAGAATGTGCGTTGACTTCAAAGACCTGAATAAAGCATGCCCAAAAGATTGTTACGCGCTTCCAGAGATAGACAAAAAAGTCGACTCTCTAGCATCATTCAGATGGAAGTGTTTTCTCGACTGTTACAAAGGTTATCATCAGGTCCAGATGAAGGAAGAAGACGAAGACAAAACCGCATTCCGCACAGATAAAGGCATCTTCTGCTACACTAAAATGCCCTTTGGCCTGCGCAATGCCGGCGCAACTTACCAACGCTTAATGGACACAATTTTCAGCGGTGACATTGGTAAGACAGTCGAGGTATACATGGACGACCTCGTTATCATGAGCCACGAAGAAGACACAATGCTCCACAATATTCAGCGCACGTTCGACTCTTTGCGCAGCGTAAACTTAAAACTCAATCCAACAAAGTGTTCTTTCGGCATGGAAGAAGGGAAATTTTTGGGTTTTATAGTCACAAGAGACGGTTTCAAAGTTAATCCAGAAAAAGTGTAGGCCATCCAGCTAATGCCATCACCTGCAACAGTAAAGGAAATGCAAAGGCTCGCCGGGCGTTTAACAGCCTTGAACAGGTTCTTGGCAAACCACGCGGCAAAGTCTTATCCATTCATCAGCACGCTGAGGAATTGTGCAAAGAAAACTGACTTTCAATGGACACCCGATGCAGAAGCAGCATTCAAACAAATGAAAGAATGTTTAATTCAGCTACCAACACTAACTGCGCCAAAAGAAAAAGAGCCACTAATCTTATACCTATCAGCCGCGGAAGTAGCGGTAGGTGCAGTATTAATGGTGGAACGAGAAAACGTTCAGACTCCAATCTACTATATCAGCAAGATGCTCACCGGCCCAGAAACTCGTTACTCAATGATAGAAAAATTGGTTTTAGCACTAGTACACGCGTCCCGACGCCTACGCAGGTATTTCTCGGGCCACGTCATCACGGTTCTCACAAATTATCATTTAGGCCAAATCTTGTCCAAACCCGATGTGGCGGGAAGATTGGCTAAATGGGCCATTGAGCTGGGAGGATACAATATCTTCTACAGGCCAAAACCAGCAATCAAAGGGCAAGTTCTAGCAGACTTCACCACCGAAGTTCCCATCGATAAAGTGCAAGAATGCGAGGCAATCCAGAACCCTATACCTGTTTTTGACGACAGAGTCTGGACCTTACACACAGATGGTGCTTCCAATGATGACGGAGCAGGAGCAGGCCTCCGATTAGTCAGTCCGGACAATCACGAGCTCACATATGCCATACGCTTAGACTTCCAAAGCACCAACAATGAAGCAGAATACGAAGCATTTTTAGCAGGCCTTCGTTTAGCGCTCAAAATGGGGGCAAGGAACCTTGAGGCCAACGTTGATTCAAAATTAGTAGCTGAACAAGTTAACGGTCACTACGATGCAAGAGGAGAAGCTATGGCATTATACCTTGAACAAGCGCGGCTGTTAATTAGCCAATTCCAGACATTCAGGGTTAACCATATAAACAGAAGCGAAAATAAGCAAGCAGACGCGCTTAGCAAATTGGCCGCTACCAGCTTCAAGCACTTAGCAAAAGAAGTGCGCATAGAGGTATTGTCTAACCCATCGATCCATCTCAAGCAAGTAAACGTTATAGAGGTCGGTAATCCATCCTGGATGTCCCCGATCATCTTATACCTACAACACGGAAAACTCCCGGAAGGAAAAGCATGTCACACCCTGGCTTTGCGGAAGCGTGGTTAATTTGGTGTGACTTCTTAATACCATAGCTTAACCATAACAAAGCTATATGAAATAAAATCATGCAAGATCATCCATTCGATTAAGTTTTAAAAACCAAATACAATAACATTGTCTTAACGAAAACACATTCTAATGACATAAACATTGTTCAACAAACGCAACTTAACATAAGCATAGTTTAAGGACTGTGACTTGTCCAGGAAAGAGTCACATTCCCCAAACCCGGATGACCTCGTAACTAGTGCAGCGGGAAAAACGTGTCATACCGCGCCAGATCCTTTAATTTCCTGAAATACATGTAAGTTGAAAAATCAACAATAATGTTGAGCGAGTTCATGTATAAGTGAGTAAGTAAACCTTTGTGAGTATAAAAACAGTCTTGGTATGTAGCAAATAAGGGAATTGAGATCACCAATGGTTTGCAAGGCCACTGATATATGTGAAGTGCAAATAGGGAGACTCAAACCTAGCAGATTTCGCCACGGCATTAGTATGTGGACAAAGTCACCCCAAGGTCCGTTTCTAGTTTGGCCTGGGGCTGGGCTCGCTACACCCAGATAGATCTACCGCTCCTGTCCCTCGGTCCTGCCATGAGGACTAATGGCCTCATATTGCTCCTACCCACTCACATGATCTAAGTAGTAAACCTCCTTACGCTAACCATACCATGTATAAAGTACTTGTAATCGAAGTAACATGTATTTCACCCCCGCAGTTAAGAAAACTGAAAACAGTTAGAGAAAAGGGGGACATGAACTCACAGTGGTGCGTCTCTACCAAGTATGCCTCCAAATCAATCAGCTGTGTGACGACCTACACGTACTAATTCTATTAGACGGACGGCCGTGCCTTAGCTTTATGGTTTAAGTTTTTGGGAAATAGTTAGGCAACTATTTCGTGTTTACATTCTGTATATACTTGGTAGTCATTTTTCCTTCCCAAGGATGGGGGATTTAATACATGTGTTCGTATAATTTTCGAAATATATTATTAAGTCTCACATAAAATACATTTTATTTCCAACTTCAAAATATAAATATTCTTCTCAAAAATATTATACTTTAATACATGTGATTTTCCCAAAATAATACTTAGTAATATTATTTTTACCCTAAAAATAATATTTACGTAGTTCACAAAGTAATCATAAACACTTATACAAGTGATGTTGTGAAAAATATATACTAAATATATATATGTATCACGTTTTATTTTGTGAAATCCCACCTCCGATATTTTGTAAATAAAGTCGTGGCGAAATTCATAGTTTGAAAACAAGTCGACAAGTATCTCTAACACTTATAGTGTTAGGTTTTTGGAAAAATTTCGCCAGAGTTTCCTCTGTAACTGGAGGTGGCCACGCTTTCAAGCGTATCATTTTCTTTTACAAATCAACCAACAATTTTCTCAATCAACAATAAGCATTATTCAACCATCAAACTAGTCAAAATAGATGTAAATCGCAAAAATACATGAACTTGCGGTTTTTCCAAAATATGTAGTATCTTTCCATTATTTTTAGTGGATCTTTTGTATAAATCAATCCGGTTTCGTAATAATCCCGTTTCAAAGAAGTTCCATCTTTACAACTTCTCATCAATTTTTACCAAGTTAGTTATTTCGTCAAAACTTTGTGTTACACAAGTGTTTACACACTTGTGTGCTTACTAAAATCATTCTTGTTTATGAAAGATCCGTCTTTAAAAGTATGTTTTCTCTTGACACGTGGTCCTTTGAAAATACCGCTTGTAGATTCGTAGATCTACTAGTTTTAAACACTATTTCACAAGTAAAATCGCTTTTACACAAGTTCATGATTCGTGTGTGGTAGAGTTTCATCCTTTAACCCTTGTTACCTCCAGAACAACCTTATGTCATGATCCAATATCGTGACCAACCCGGGTTAAATGATGATCCGAGCTACCACAACATAGATCGGGTCCAAATAATCACACAAATCAAATACTACATGATTTACACAACATATGAGCTTTTAACCACCATTTTTAGTGTTTTAAGTAGACTTTTGTGTATCATCTTGTATGTTCATAACTTTTAACCGTTACAAATCATATTAACCACTTAAAAATAGTTCAAGAAGGTGATTTAAGCAACATACCACTAGCTCGAGGCTAGGGAAGAATCTAGACGCAAATAGGGTGGATAAAAGCAAGATAGAGAGGTCCTTCGCCTTCCGATTGCACCAAGCTTCTTCGTATGAGATCCTTATCACTTGTAGATGCTTGGAATTTGAAGATCAAAAATCGAAAATGGATGTATGTTGAGAGGGGTGTTCGGCCGTGAGCTAGGTAGAGAGGGAGAGAGAGTTGTGTTGAGTGAAATGCTAAGTGAATGTTCATGTGTGTTTAGTGTTAAACTTATAGACAATTCTCAAGGTTATTAACCATAAGATTATGTGCTATCTAGATACTAAGCACATGGATTATAATATTCATTTGAAGGACAAGGTGTGTCCCCCACATGGGGACGGTTTCTAAAGGGGGGGGGGGTCTAGTTCGATTCCAACTAGTAGTTAGGTATATTAGTTAGGTTAAGTAAGTTAGTTAAGTGCTTAACCCGGTTAGTAGTGCGTAGTGTGTTATGACGGGTGCTAGGGTATTTAGGGACCCTAACTGGCTCAGAAAAAGATAAACAATGAAAATGACAATATTTTCATGTTCCGGGTATAGTCCGGTTGTTCGGTTGGATAGAGATCCGTTAATGTGCTAACAAAGCTTTAAAGTGTCGTTAATACCATTTTTAGTGACACAACTCATTTCTGACACTTTGGAAAGTGTCTAGTAATATTGTTCTCATGTTTTGGCACTTTATTAGTTAGCTAAAAGCTGAATTATTAAGTAAAGTGCTGAATTTTGTGCTTAGAGCACGTTTTAGGCACATCCAGTCATTGAAACTTATTCCTAGAGACGCAGTTCTACAACCCTTGTATCCCTACACTCACCACTAGTGTAGTAAAATATTTCTGGCTCATACAGGCCTTAGGGGCAGTGTCTGCCTGATGCTGGCTTTATCAGCATGTTCAATAGGTTATCCGTTTATTGTGCTACTGTGCTTTTGTGCATCATGTTTGTCACTAAGGTTCAGCATGTAAATAATGTAGTGACGGTAAGTAAAGTATGATGCAAGTAAGTACATGTATCAGTATTCAAGTAGCAGTTTATTCACAAGTTCAAGCAAGCACAGTAATTAAGCAGTAATTAATTATTAATTAAGTCGTACGGATACCTGGTTTAGTGAGGGTTGTCACAAAGCAGAAGTCCGAAAACTCCAACACAAAGCGATAAATTACGAAATGGCGGATGGCGTCCTTTACCGAAAGTCATTTATGGGACCATTATTACGCTGTGTCGATAAAACAGACGCCCAATACCTGGTCAGAGAAATCCATGAAGGTTTATGTGGAATACACGCAGGACCGCACATGGTCGTGGCAAAAATAATGAACGCCGGATACTACTGGCCAGGAATGCATATGGATGCAGTTGATTTATTAAGGAGATGCGCAGCCTGTCAACGCCATGCACCAAAGACACTCCGACCAAAAAATCCGCTAGTACCTGTCACATCCGCCTGGCCATTCCAACAATGGGGCATCGATCTTGTTGGCCCATTTCCTGACGCGCCAGGCGCAGTAAAATTCATCATTGTAGCGGTCGATTACTTCACCAAATGGGTGGAAGCTAAAGCCTTGGCTTCAACCACAGCAATGGTAATTCGCAAATTTATATGGGAACATATCATTTGCAGGTTTGGATTACCATTGCGCATTATCTCTGACAACGGCACAAACTTCACCTCAGAAGATCTTCAAAAGTGGTTCAAAGAACTGAAGATAGAACATAACTTTGCCTTCGTCGCGCATCCACAAGCAAACGGTCAGGTAGAAAGTATAAACAAATAAATCGTCGACGGCATAAAAGCGCGACTTGGGACAGCACGCAGAGGGTGGGTCGACGAACTCCCCAGCATCCTGTGGGCACATCGAACAATGCCAAAGACTAGCACAGGCGAAACTCCGTTCAGTCTAGTCTATGGGTCTGAAGCCGTCATCCCAGCGGAGATCGGCCTACCATCACCGCGCATGATAGCCATGGAAAAACAGAACAATGAACAAGAACGAAGATTGGATCTAGACCTCCTCGAAGAACGGCGCGAGAATGCCGCCATCACAGAGGCCAGGTACAAATCCAAGCTCGAAAAATACTACAATGCGCGCGTCCGCATATGCACATTTGTCCCAGGTGATTTCGTTTTACGCGACAATGAAGCATCAAATGCTGAAAAACCAGGCAAATTAGCGCCAAGATGGGAAGGACCATACGTTATTAACGAGGTCCTAGGCAAAGGGGCGTATACCCTAAAAAGGATTGACGGAACTCTAGTTCCGCGCACCTGGAACGCGCAGCAGCTGCGCAGGTGTTACATGTAGGTCAAATCATTCACAGGCAATGTATTTCCTATTTACATTTGTATTACAAGCCTCGCGCTTTATCAATACAAACAATATTTCTATACTTATTACTGTTTGTTACAAATTGCATGAAATTCTTTTTGGTTTACGCGAAAACGGAATGGAAAATATTGTACAACTCATGAACAGTCTGAGAAAAGCGCAACAAAAGCGCAGATTCTGACAAACGTTCACACATGAGCACAATATCATCTCTAATTCGTGCTACCTGATCAAAACAATTAAAGCACATGCAACATATTGTAATCCAAACACACAAAAAATCCCACAGGGATAATAGCATACCAAAATATACACATCATCAAGAAAGTGTAGCACAAACACTTAACAAGATCATCGCAATGATCTTCAAAAAAAAAAAAAGAGTTGTTCAGTACCCAAATTACAAAAAGCATTAACAAAGGACGAAAACTAGTCCTAGGGTTAAAAACCTAACCAGCATCGGAATCATCATCAACAGTAGACACCTGCTCACACCGACGAGTTTTCCGGCGTTGATATACCAACCGGCATCCTCCTTTCCGAAGCATCGGAAACCGAGCTGTCAACCCGTCAGCATCCAGCACGATACTAGCATTATCCGGGACATCTGTGTGCTGAAGAACCTTACAGTCAGGATCAACAGTTGCTGGAGAAAAAGGTTTGACCGGAGCCTTCACCGGAAAAGTAATGAGAGGTGGCGAACAAGAAAGAAGCATGAGACCTTCAGCAGCCTCATACACCCTAAAAACATCCAGTAAAAGACGAGTGTGATAAGAACGCTTCATCTTCTTTTCTAAAAATCAACCAGAGGACAAGGTATCTTGAATATACATATATATATATAACAGAACTCAACCTCGGGAAAGGAGAAATCTACTCATCATTTACTGTCAGAACTACATCACATCCAAACGGCGCTACAGGAACCAGGGTCAAATCCTCATTAATAAAGTCTGACAGAGCGCCATCACACATCCCAATATAAGAGAACAAACTCTCAGAAAATACCAACTTTCACTGACAACAGACGTCATCACACGTCAAAGGCATGATTACCAAATTTCACATAGTTCTCCCTCTTTAAATCAAAATGAATCTTCATCCAGAAGTTTTCTTATTTTCTCGCGCCCAAAAGCAGTTCCCTCTTATAAAGTCCAGTGCTCCACTTACTTGCATAAGTGCAACACTAGACTGGGGGGACTTGAAGGGGTAAGGTCCCAAAAACCTCATAATAAATGCTTGGGACCATACCACAATCTTAACTTTCAGCCTTGCACCTTGCGCGACAGCGCACTGGTCTCACAAAAAGAAAGGCTTAAAAGGCCTACAACAGTCAACACTTGCGCGCCCAAAGGAAATCATAAGTCCTTGCGCTTCCTCCCACAAAAGCAAAGGGTAAAAATCCTGAATTAAGATACTTCCGCCTAAAATTCAGATTTAGATATCATTTACCCAGACTTGGGGTTTATTCACCTGTCTCCACACAATAAGGTGTCACACCAGATTACAGCAGTAATCTTCTAGAAGAAATACAATCGTGCACCACCAAGATGGTTACAACCGTCTGGACACGTGTCACTATATCAGTCATCCCTGAATTCACAACGAAGGCATGCAAGTGAAGAGTAATCTCCACTTAATCACTTTACACGTGGCTAATCCCTAGCCTTAGATCTAAACCACGATCCGTGTGCTATCACGTCGGATCAAGGAGCAGTAACGGAAGAAAACGTAACCGCTTACGGGGTTAGCATCTTCCGTCCTCTTTTCACTAACGGTTTTTCCCGCCTAAAAACGACTCCCGGCTATAAATATGAGAAAACTTAGGTATGAATTCAAGTTACACACACTTCTCAAATACTTCTTCTTCTTCATTACCCATACTTATTCTCACACCGGAGTCGGGTCAAGGAGAGAACCCTCTTCTCCCCTTGGCGAGGCTAACGGTGCTCTTTTTTGCAGAGTTATCGGAGAAGAAGGCCAGTTAGATCTGAATCGATCGAGTGGAAATTAACCCTTTTATGCGGATTCAAACCCCCTAGATATCTCGGTTCCGACCATTTATCTAGTGTTTCTTCAATAACCTATTAAATAATTAGTTGGTAATTGTTGATGGACCATATTACCCTTATTAACTAATTAGGTTTCCTCCTGGGTGCTTATATAAGGAGATTTATGTAGAGGTTAAAGCGTTACACAGTTAGACACAAAAACCCCATAAGCATAACATCATAATCGAAACCTCTTCTCCATAACCGAATCCCCTATTCGGTTCTCATCATCACCATCATCAGTCAGCACCCTAAGGAGGAACCAGATCACCCTGACAAATATGTCGAACTCGATGTCATCTTCTCTGACTGGATTCTCCACTGCAGTGTCTGCTGTAACAGGTATGTTTTCATGTTTTCCATTATGTTTAAACAGAACTGAACCAACACCATGCAGACTGGGCTAAGCCCAACAATACATAACATAATCTCGGAACACATACACAAGACTCAAAACTCGGAATACATTCAGAAACTCGGACAAGACACAAAAAAACCTGGACCCAATATGTTCATGTTCTTCGGAACATGAAACTCGGAATGTTTTTCATTTAATTATATCAATTTGCATCTGCATTACTTATAATTTTACTCTTGGCTATATGTTGAGTGGAAATTAATGCACCTTGATCTCACTGTAACTTTCGTTTACACTTTTCTTCTTTTACATAATAAAGAACTAAACTATAATATCATATATCTAATATCTAAGACGATGTCTTACAAAATCTGTATAACAAATTCATGACACAATGTCATTTCATTCTGCAGATTACATGGTGCAAAGTAGAAGCTACCACACCATGGTTGGCCATGTCATAAGAAACATGTAACTTAATATGTTATTTGCTTGATAGATATATAAGTTGCTGACTTTTGTTTTTGTTAGTTAACATGCAAGTTTTTTTACTTTATAAATTCATTTCAATCACCAGCGCAAATTACATAAGGATAACAGGTTAACTGGCTGTATGCACTTTTGAGCAATTTTGCATCAATCTGACTAATGAAAAACTCCAACAACATTTTAATCAGGTCTGCTCATCTAAGCATTCTTTTAAGTGTTTTGAGCATGCATAATAGCTTAATATGGGTGTTGGTAAAATATTTTTTTGCAGCATGTTTTCAAGATGGAACAAAAGGATATTCCAAGGGGGAGATCAAGTTAAAGCATGCGAGAACTTAAGTTGAAATTAGAAAACCTTCCCAAATAGTTGTTTCCTGCAATTTTTTTTTATTTATAGAAAGACCATTTATTATATGTAAAGAAATGTGAAAATGTATGTGTAAACTTATCTTGTGAAAATGTATGTGTAAACTTATTTTTAGTTCATTTTACCACATAATGACATGAAATGGAAAAAAAGTTTTGATTGTTTATTTATTGTTAATTGTCTGCCATGGGCGATCTATTAGACTGATCTGAGCCAAATGGCCTGGTTGCGTAACAAATCACAAAACATAAGTTTTTATACGGATCTTAATTGTGTCGGGGTGATCATTTGAACATGTAAAGCTTATAATTGGATAGGGTCAAATTGGACATTTTTATACAGGTCGGTATGCGTTTTTATTACAGTTGTGATTTATATAAATTAGACAGATTACCCTGCCTTCGAAGTTCGCGGGTGATAGCCTAGTAAGATTATATATATGGAGATGTACCCACACAACACGTCTTTCGTAATTCAATACAATCCCTACAAAAATCCAAATCTAAAATGGTTTGGTTATTGGGTTAATTTTTATGTCCTTGAAAACCCGATAAACCCAATACGCGATCAAAACATCCGATGATCCGAAGGACACCTCTAATTGTAACAAGTAATACAAATTCTATCCGTTATTGACATAACAATTCTATAGAGCATGGATGGTTTTGGTTCAAATGTGCCCGATATATACATGTTCGCATCTTTACATTAGACCATTAATCATGTATGAATATCATAAAGTAAATCAAGTAAAGGAATACAAGCGAATACCACACAAGCTATCAAATGATAACATGATGTTGTGCCCAATAATAATCAACATGAGTATTGTTTATATGTTCATGGTTGTGCCAAATTTTGATGATTAATACAAATGATATAAGATAGAGATTACTATTTGCTTCTACTTAATTTTTTTATTATCAACACCCCGCCTCAACGCACACGTAGCGTTGACTCGTTTCTTAAAGTAGAAAGCTTAACATGTTGATTCTCAGATTTTTTGTAGTTTTAATTACGAGATAATTAGTTACATATTAGTTAAACTTGTATAGAAAGGATTTCTAGCGATATGTCAACTCAAGATTCATAAATAACGCTTTAGCTTTTGTTTAATAAAAATAAAATAGATTGATCGTTACATTATTTATAATATTGAATGTGAGTGAGCATTTAGTCTAAATTAAAAAATTACGAACATAATGCTTGATGAAAATATAGCATGTTATGAGTTGAATGAACACGAAGCATACCAATCTACCCCTATATAACATTTTCCAAGACAAAACAAATATATGCACATCGATGTTGCACCTGGGTGCTTGAAAGATGCACATTATCATAGTAGACTGTAATCAAGTAAAGTAGTGGATGGTGAAGCTTAACTGGCTAGCAGTTTTAGAATCCAACAGGTCTTCATTGTTACATTAGCATAATGTGATATAGAACTTCATTCGCTTGAGAAATAATAGGTTGGCATTTTGAAGACCAAGATAACCCCCTAGGACATGAGGCTATCAATGCTTAAACAATCCCCTAAAACAAAATCAAATAATTTTATAAGTTGGTTGGCTGAAAAACGAAATATCCAGTGGACTAAAAGAGTGATATGCATTTATAATACCTGTTACTCCCTTTCATTTGAGTCCTTAACTTGAAAAAGGACTTGAATAGGGGCCAAGAAACTTTCTTTTTACGAAGAATCCTCCTCCTCCTCCTCCTCCTATTCGAAGCTTACACCTATACGTATACAATTTAGTCATAAAAATGTTTTAGTCATCTAAAATGCATTAAAATGGATCTAACATAGTTAGTATTATGTTACAATTTAAAACCATAATTCCCTTGCATCTTCATCACCATCACTCTCACCCATAGCCGATGATGATGCTCACCGCCGTTCAACCACCATCGGCCACCGGCCCACCACCCCAAACCAACCGCTAACAAGCCTCATGCACCCGGTTCGAAACAAGTCAAACCAACAATCGAGAACGGTAGGTAACCTACCAAACAATATTGCTAGACTGGCTATTCTTGATTCCAAGTTGAAATCAACTAAATGAACACTATCGCAAACAGCTCTGAACCAGATTCCTGATTTCGCCTTCCCACTAAGCCAATTCACGATTTAGGAGCAACACCACCATCGCCTTTGAACTGAACCCAAACACATCATCGATTACCGATGACTTAGTTTGAAAGGCTGTGAGATTGGTGGTGTCGCCGAACCAGTTAGATAGAGAGATAAGAGCAGTGTTTTAGAAAGTGAGTAAATTAAGTATTTGTTTTTTACCTTTAAAAAATATATAAACGTATTTGTCTTTTATACTTTAATAATTTCAAATAATTTAGATAAATGGTCACCCAACTAACTAAATATCTTAATAAATTAGACAATTAGGAAATGACTTTTATACCCTTGAACTTCTAGTTTTAAAATCTTAAACAAAAATAGCAAAGATACCTCAGTTTTCTTTTCAGTTGATTCAACTAATTCAGATACTCTTTGTTCCAACTGATTTAATATTTTCTTAATCTCCACTTGCATCTGTATCAAATCAGAAAGCTCATTTGACACTACTCCATTCTGTGTATTAAAAAATATATATTAGGAGTTGGGTGGAAAGTCTATTTTTCCTAGAAAGTCTAGGAAGGAATAAGAATTGGACATGTGTCATTGAGGGATTTTAAGTAGAAGGGCTATCATGTAATTTCACATTTTAATTTTATTTTTGGAATGTATCTTCATTAACTAAAATTCCATGATTTTCGGAATTTTTATTATTTTCGAATTCAAATCTGGAAGTCAATGTGTTCATTAACTAAAATTCCATGTCACATTACATCGCATATTCCATTGTTCAGAAGATTACTGGAATTTATCAGCATGTTCTTGGTGCTGTGTTTTAACAGTTTACAGGGCTAAAGTCAATTTTTTTATAGATCCTACAATATAAAGATGGTAAAACACAGGGTATGAATCCGATTGCTGTTAAAACACAACTGTATGAATCTGAATGCTAAAACACAAGTGTATGAATCTGCTTGCTGTTAAAGCACAGCTGTATGAATTTGTTTGCTGTTAAAACACAACTGTATGAATCTGAATGCTAAAACACAGCTGTATGAATCTGCTTGCTGTTAAAACACATCTGTATGAATCTGGATGTTAAAACACACATGTATGAATCTGCTTGCTGTTAAAACACATCTGTGTGAATCTGCTTGCTGTTAAAACACATTTGTATGAATCTGTATGAATCTGGATGTTAAAACACATCTGTATGAATCTGCTTGCTGTTAAAACACAACTGTATGAATCTGCTTGCTGTTAAAACACATCTGTATGAATCTGGATGTTAAAACAAATCTGTATGAATCTGCTTGTTGTTAAAACACATCTGTATGAATCTGCTTGCTGTTAAAACACATCTGTATGAATCTGTTTGCTGTTAAAACACATTTGTATGAATCTGAATGCTAAAACACAACTGTATGAATCTGCTTGCTGTTAAAACACATATGTATGAATCTGGATGCTAAACCACAACTGTATGAATCTGCTTGTTGCTAAAACACAACTGTATTAATTTGCTTGCTGTTAAAACACATCGTCAAGAAAACGGTGATGATAAGAACAATATTTGAATGGTGATGATGAACTCGGAGATGGTAGAGATGGAGAAGTGTTTTAATTTGATCTGGTACTCTCCATCATTTCTAAAGTTATCTTCTTCCATGATTGTAGTTATTTTTGGTAGGGATTGAGGTTTCCAAGATGGGTTTGGAGAGAGTGAGAGGGAAAATCGCTTGAATTTAGGAACTGGGCGGTTATCTAATTGATTTAAAACACGGCCATTGACAAAATTGCCCCTACTCATTTAAAACAATCAATTAATTAAACTCAAATATTACAAGATTGCCATTGATTTAATCTCAACCCTTAAACACACCAATCAGATGGACCAGATCGCTTCCTAGACTTTCTAGGAAAAACACACTTTCCGTGCGAACCCTACTCTATATTACAATTCAACTTACCAAACCATAGGAAGAAAAACTGATGTAAAAGAATTAAGTCACCTGTTGTTGCAACCCAATCCGTGTTTCTTTAGCAGCTTCTAGTAGCCTTTTTTCAGCTCTTGTCGGTTGCAGGAGGATGAGTTTTCCTTCTGAAAAGGTGATAATAGGTGTTCCATGCTAAAAAAGAAGTAACTTCAGTAAAAGATAAGACAAAAGCAGATCCTTAAAATATAATTCCTTACTTTATTGTTTATACCTTCTTAATCTTAGCAATAAGAACCTTAACGAGACTAGCAAAAAAGTACTCCCTAGTACGTTGCTCTTGAAACTCTTGTTCAATGCATTCTGTAGAATCAATAGTGGTAATTAGGATGATTATGATGATGATGATCAAAATTCAAGAAACAGTAGGCTAATGGTCATAGGAGAGGAAGAAGACATAACATTAACCACTTCAAATAAATTTCACCTATGAATTTTGTAGTTCCATCTATGTTGTAAACTTGGCTTGATCCGTCGCAACCCGCGGGACGCCAACTAGTTACTTCAAGTATTCAATGCAATCAATTTAAACAGAATCAAATCATAACATACTACTTCACATTATAGTCTCCTAAAGTATGAACACCATCCCCGTCACAATCATAAAATCATATCTACAATCCTCTTCTGTTAAACCATAGTTCTCTTCATCAAGTTCAAGGTCAAGACCTTCTTCATAATCAGTTTCATACAACTCAAAAGGACTACCGTATCTCACAATCCCACACGCCTGAGAAACAGCTTTCTGTTTCCCTTCAAACTCACGTAACCGATCCTCGTCCAGTTCAGTCAACTCCCAATTAGCAGCCTCTTCAGACTCATCTGTTTCTTCTTCTTTTTCTTCTTCTTCTACTTTGTGATCATCACCCCCTTCTTTTTCATTAGGTTCAAGTTCAAACAATTTTCTTTGGGACGTTGTAGGTGGCAAAACAATGATTTTTTCTTTGACCACTGTAATTATTGGTGTAGCTTTAGTCTTAAAAAAGAAAAACATCAATCAATTATGTAGCATAAAATAACGATGTTAATGAAACTACTTAAAATGCTCTTCATACACTTTGTATCCTTGTATACAATCTTTTGTCTTGGGTAGCTAGAAAGTAACCATTGTAATCGGAGTTTGATAAAACTTCTTTGATGCAAGATGCTCGTTTTAGAGAATCATCATTTGGATGACTACAAATAAGACGAAGCGACTTCATATCTTCTATCCTTGCAGACATTCCAGTAGTAAGAACCCCGTAGGTAGTGGGTTTATGTAACTAGGGGATTATACGACATATGACAAATATGTAAGAAAATGGGATTATAAGGGGTTATATAGCTTGTGTGTGTAGTGGGGGTTATAATGTATATATAAGTGAGTGTGTGATAGAACATCTTCCTGTGTAGCGCTGTTATGCCCATCACGCCCACCAATTTCAACAACCCATAGCACCCGGGGGCTGGTGTGCCCTGGCACTATGGGGCGTTTTAGATGATTATCGCGACACATCGCATCCCACTACGGAAGCTCTTATGCTCAAAATCTTCATCATTGAAAGAATATGTGAGTTGTCAAAAACAATGAAAACCTGGTAAAACCCTTGTGATAGATTTGAAGATTTAGAGGAAGTTGAAAGAATGGTGGTGGTGGTGTGGGGTAATTTAGGCTAGAGGGTATGGGGTTCGTCCCCACCCCCGTCGAGGACCGGCGACGCCGGCACACCATCCCCCCCGTCCCGTCCTCACCGGCGAGTTGTTGACGTTGGTGATGATCCAATTTTGGTGGGCCCCTCCTTCAAATGTGACCGTTAAAATAAAAAAAAAATTAAATTCCATTTCTTACCCATCAATTTTTATAATCCAATTGTTGTCTGTGTTAGGGAATCGAGAGATGGAGTGTGAGTGTTTCAGAAGTTTATGTGTTTGAGTTGTGAAGGATTTGAGGGTTTTCAAGAAAAAGGAGTGAAGGAGATGAAGTTCTGATGTTTGATTTTTGTAGGAATGTTCTGTGTGTTTTGAGAAATGAAAGGAGTGTTTGGATGATATGAAAACTCACAAGAGAATTTGGGGAAATGTATGGGAAAACAGCTGATCAATAATGATGTCTAAGGTTTTTGACTACACTTTTATAGGTAGGGTTAAATGTGGGTTTAAGTGGGCTTTGGGCTTGGGCCCAAGGCCCACAAGCCCAATCTCGTGTTTTAAGTGGCCCGCTCGTATCTTTAGAGTCCGTTAACGCACCCGATCGTCGTAAAAATGTAATAAATAAATTTTTAGGGTCAAATTATGAAAAATTAGCGTCGGTAGACATTCGTGCCCTCGTTCGTCGTTTACGGTAAAAATTGCGTAAATTGCGTCATTTGTCGTTTTAAACCGTTTTTCGATCCGGTTTCGACTATGATATAAAATTTTAATCACGAAGCTAAGACATATCGTAAAAATTTAATATTTATGTTTTTTTTAAGTTTATTTTTTTTTTGAAGTCTATGTTTTTTTTAAGTTTATGTAATGTTTTTTAATATTAATGAAAATATTTTGTTAGTTTATTTGTTAAATGTTAAAAAAAAGTAGAAGATTAAAAAAAAATAAAAAACCATAAAAGTGGTGGGGTAGGATCATATAGGACCATCCTCTATACCCTCTACTTTTGCGGGATGGACCATCCTTGGGAGGACTATGATGTGGCGCCTACGTGGTGGATCATCCTCCCTTGGAGGACGATCACCATACCCTCTAGCCTTATAAAAGGAAGATGTAGTCGGGTAGTTTATGATTTTAGTTTGATTATGGTTTTCCAAATTTAGATTTACGTATAATGTCGACATTTAGTGTTTAATTTTGACATTTTGTATCATATATTTTTTGGCAGGGCATTTTGTGGTGTATTTGGTTATTAATGGATTTGTGGGCTACTACTCATCAATGATTTATATTTATTACCGAGTACAACAATCATATCGATATTGATATTGTATGAAACCAATATTGATCAAATGAATAAATCGGGTACTAGTATTAATTTCCAGGGTTTACAGTTTCCGTATTTTTCGGTATATTTGCACTACTAGTACCGAATCCGTACCGTACTGCAATAATCGGTACGATATTCCGTTTATATTTTTACTCATTTTGTACTTTTGGTATGGTAACAGTTGGTATTGTACTCTGTACCATTGTACTCAGTACCGCTACAGTCTCACCCCTACTAGTTGCTAGGTTGGAAATACAATCCTTTACCTTTATAGACTACTACCTCTAATCAACCTGATGTAGTTTTTCCTTCTCGTTGCCCCAAACCTTCTCTATCTTATTCACTCGAATAGTATGAGTACATGTGATCTTTTAAAACTATTTTGATCAATTTTAATAACAATATCATCATTTGGTTATTTTTACGTTAAAGCATCTTAATATTAAAAATGGACCGTATTGGTGAAATAGGTCCCATTGAAAATCAACTAATCTTCATGGAGAGCGGTTAAAAACAGGATACCCACTAGAGAAACCTGTACAAATGGTGATCATATAGTTTTCTTTAATTCTCGCTTGTAATGTTGTACGTTTTAATCCATGTTTCTAGCTACTTTCTAAGAATATTGTTTTAAATTGTTATATATACTATTAATTCAACACATCCGGAGGAATAGTTATGTATGTGACTTTTGAGTTTTTAACACTAAATTTTTTATTGTTCACATTTCACAAAGCAAAACTCTTCGGAATTGGTGGTGGATTCGGGTTACTTTCGGAGTACTTCATTTGGTCCAGTGGGTGCCCTGAGAGTTCTCGGAATTGATTCTATTAGCCGTTAAAAAAAAAAAAAAAAAAAAACTTCAATGTTTTTGTTTTTTTTTGTCTTTTTTAGGTTTTTCTTTTTGTTTTTTTAAGTTTCAGTCGCACTTGGTATTATACAGGTAACGAAACGAACAAGGCCAATACCGATAAAAAAACAATGCCTACATCAGTATCGGTATTCGTTTTTATTATTTTTGATTGATGTAAAACACGTTTTGATATCCTTTTAGCCATATCACGACTAAAATTTTTTTGTTTCTCTTTCGGTTATTATACCAAGTGCCGGTACCGTAACGAACAGAATCGATCCCAACTGAATTCCTGCTACGTGGATTTTACATATATTCAAAGCTTTAGGTTTTTTAAAACACGTGTCAACATCCAGTTGATACATCGACCGCCAATAAACCGAATCAATATCGAACGAAATAATATTAACATTGTTTTTACCCTTGCTAAGTTTCTATTTAAATTTTGTTAAAAATTGGGCCGCTCCGCTGCGAAGCGCGGTGTAACCCACTAGTTTATATTAAAATATCTTCTAGCATTAAAAAAAAAGGGGTTTAAAACTAGACCGAGTCACTTGGACCGGGAAGAGGGACAATCTCCTGTTCGATTCACCTCATTTGGGCAGCTAATGATTGAACCGGTCGATTTTCGAACTTGTCGAGAATGGGTTAGGATTAGGTAGGGGCGTAGGGCCAAACCCACTCTGATTAATGAATTAATTTTCTTAGCTCCTCAATTTATAGAGGGTGGAATGGAATAAACTTGTCACCGATGGACAAAAGAAAACCTTTCAAAGAAGAATAACTAAGATGAAACTTTTTAGTTTGAGCAATGTGGAACACCAATTTGGATAGAGTGAAGATGAACTTTAAGAATGAGTTTAGTAAAAAGCGAAGTTTCTTTTGGTATGGACGAGTTTTTTTTTTTCAGAATACTGCGAGAAACGCATAATAAAGGTGTAATTACATAATCCTAATGTTTCACATGTGTTAACTTCATCCATTTTTTCTATTAATGAGAAGGGCAATTCGGTCATTTTATATGTAATTCTGTTAACTAGAAGAGCAATTCGGCCATATAAAATGACCGAATTGCCCTTCTCATTAACAAAAATAATGGATGAAGTTAACTCAGCGCACTAAAATGGCAACAGTGTAACCTTTTTGGACCCACAAGCGAAAAATGAAACATTTGGACTAAATTAGCAAAATGACCCAAACCACAAAAACTAAAATAACATTTAACTCTTTAATTAAATGAATGAAAGTTTGTCTTCTGTTTTTTTGTTTAAACAAAATGGTAGAGGATGTTGAAACAATGGTTATTTAGTTTTGAAGAATCATGTTATGCAATACAAGCAATCATCCTCAACCATTTTGTTTGTAACTGCTCACTTTTTATTAAATAAATGAAACTTTGTCTTCTAGTTTTCGATGTTGTGGCATGTCAGCCCTATTCAGGTTGGGAGGTTAGGGTGCTGAAACAAATGTACATGTACTCAGCGCACTAAAAGGTATTTTTATTACAAATTTAAAATTAAAAAACCAAGATATATTAATTGAACAACAGAATTACGTTGAACATCAATTTACAAAAACGTATAATAAAAAAACTTATAACAAGCTAAATACATAATTTTTTAGGTATCCTTAATTAAGTATATAATTAAATAAGTTTGTTGTTCTTAGAATAACAGCTAAATACATAAATTTTTAATTTCAAACTTAGAAGTATTTTATTACAAATTGAAAACATACATATATTAACTAAAAACGTAAGCTAAAAAAATATAATAATTTACAAAAATAAGTTTGTTGAACAAAATCACTATGTTTTATTTGGGAATAATTAATTTAGGTTTTAACCAATTAGATTAGGAGAGAGACAAACCAATTAGAAAAATACCCATTTAGGTAAATACTTTTCAAAATATCCAAAATGGTAAATACTTTTTGTAAGTACACTAGTTTGTAAAAAAACTCTTTAAGTGACGTCCTTTACCATTTTTGTTAATTTAATAATACAATATGATGCTTAATAAAATTTCAAATACCATTGCGACATGCTTATTTCTATCTATATTTTGATAAATGTATTTTTCAAATTTGAACAAGTCAAACAAATTTTTTTTACGAACTGAACCGATACCCTACAAATATTTGTTTTTATGGTGTTCTCGACATTCTTATCAGTGTTGTTACAAATTAAACTGATTCCGATCGAATAACATCGGTACCGGTATCCATATTATCTAAATTGGTTCCGATATTCACTTTTGGCTTTCATCTAGCTAACCCGTATCGTTAACAAACCCCCCCCCCCCCCTACTCTACCCCTCTACAAAAAAAAAGGGTCCCAATATTAACACATGGTAAAAACTTATTTACACATGGTGTATACGAGCCGTATACTCTTATAAGGACCGTATGTAATTAAAGTAGGGTGTTTAAGGTTACTTAAAAATTTAATATTATGAATTAGCAACACACTTGGGTTTCAAGTGGTTGTATTTTTAGATTTAGGCATGTTTCTAGCATATAAGTATTGTAACATGTGTTGCTTTTATTGTAAATGGTAATGGTTCCACCTCATTTGTTTATTTGGGCGGTCATGGTCTCATAGGCAGACAGGTGTTGGTACTGTGGTTTGGTTTTTGAAGGTTTTCTTTCCCATTTAATGCCATGTCTCTTACAAAAGCTTTCTCTCATTCTCTACATATCATCACTTTCTATCTTTAAGAAAGTCGTCGGCGACCATGTGTTTATCTTTACAAAGAGAAGAAAACATTGGGTTTTAGGGTTTCATTACTGTTGCCAGCGGTTCCGACCGTCTAAGGCGGCGGTTTCGTCTCTTTCTCTCTCTAAATCCCTTGCTTTTCTGAAAAAAAAATGTGTCCTTTCTCTCTCTAAAAAAACGTTGTCAGAGACCATGTGTTATGTCTAGAGAGGGAAGAGATCTTTGGGCATGTCATAGATTCATGGTTTTTTTTTGAAAGTTTTGTAAAACATGTGGTTGTTGGTGCGAAGTATTGCCCTATTTTGGGGGGGGGGGGGTTCATGATTGATTTTGTTGGTGTTGTTGCCTGACGGTTTTCGAGCCGTCTGTGGCGACGGCGGTGGTATGTATTTATGGCTGAGACATCATCATGCTGGCTTTAGAAGCCGCTCACACTGTAATACCATGTTATGTCGGTCTCTGACGGTTGGTTTCTCGGTGTGTTTGTCCTTGGATTTGACGACGGATTTGTAGGCACCATCGCCGGTGTTGTTGTCCGTGTGTGTTATGTGCATGTGAGGGTTGTGCCTATAGTTGTATGGGTTGTACCAACCTTTGGGTTGAAAAACTGATCTCTTTGTCGGTGTATTTTTGGCGACTTTTCCGGCGACTTTTTTTTTCACAACCGGTGTTGTTCTTGCATATCAACCGCCAGTATTGGTGTCGGTCTGTTGTTTTTAGCTGGCAATGATGGTGGCCAGTCTCTTGGCATGGCAACTGCGGTTGCAGCCGTGACGGCACTGAGCCATAGTTTCTTGGCGATGAAGAACTGTGTTTGAGCCTCTTTGTTTTGTCCCGACGGTGATGATGCATTACATCTGAGTCGGTTAATTTTAATGTTTTTTTTACATTAGTATGGACTATTGATGGTGGTGGTGACGGTTCAATGGTGTCGATGATTGTTCATTGCTGTTGTTGGTGTTTTACAAAACAAAAATAATACAGTGTGGCTAAAAAATAGAAAAGCAGCTTGTAAAAAAGTTAAGGGTTGATTTTTATAAATTAGAGTTTTAATGAGGATAGTTGTTTTTTAAAACAAAGAGAAAAATTAGAGAAAGAGATGACGTACCAAAGTAAAAAAGGGTGAGATGTTTTAATGAGGATAGTTGTTTTTTAAAACAAAGAGAAAAATTAGAGAAAGAGATGACGTACCAAAGTAAAAAAGAGTGAGACAAAGGATAGCTGTTTTTTAAAACAAAGAGAAAGAAATATAATTGTTTGGAGTTGGACATTTGAACAATTTGCATTGTGTATATAAGAAACTATAAAATCCTGATTTAAGATTCCATAATATGAGTTCAACTTTGTGAAGATATGTTCAGATAAACTTACCATTTGAACAAATATTGTTTATTATTATCTTTCAATTTGATTGATACCTATTGACTTTTAAAATGGTGTTATCTGGTGTGGGCAGTGTAGCTAATAGATGGGGAGGGTTGGTGTTGGCACTTAATGGTGATGAGAATGTTTGAGTAATTATGGAGGTCGTAGTTTTGTGTGAATAAAAAGGATGTATATGAAAGTTTGATTTCAATAATTTGTGTTTATATTATCAAAAGAACATGTCGCGTTCGCTAACAGACCGTTGCGGTGGGGGTTAAACCTGTTGTTCTTCTTAATTTGTAAGCCCCGGTCGCAACGCGGCGAGGGTTTAACCTAGTTGTTTATTAATTTGTTACTTTTTAAATAAAAAAAAATGCTAATAACATGTTCTTCAATACTTCAGCTCCCTTATTTTATTAAGGAAAGAAGAAATAGTACTATAGAAAAGGATATTTTAAAATTTAAACAATCAACGTTATTATAACTAATAAAGAAAAAGAAAGAAGGCTTTTTGTTGGAACCAGTTATTACCATTTTGATCTTGTTTGCCACCACCACCAATTGGTTAAAACCATTATAACACATGGATTCAAAACTTTATAAAATAAGCGGTTAGGGACTCGAAGTATTAAAGTTTTTGATTCTGGACTCAAGTGGTTAAAACCACTAAAACACAGGAACTCAAAAAGTAATTTACTCTAAATAATAACAACTAGTGGGTGTAAACCCGCGCTTCGCGGCGGGTTGAATATCCATGCGGCTCGGAAAGTAACCATACGTGTTAGGACGGAACACAAAACCGTGAGAAAAACTTACGGCGTCTAATGTTAATATAGGCAATTTATACATCTTATCTTATATAAAATATAATATTTCATGTAAAATATTTTGTAAACTACCATAATTATGTAATTGTTTTACTAAATTATCTATTTTTTTAAATAAATTAAATTATGATATAAAAGTTTTCATTTTTAATTAAAATATATTGTAGTTAAAATACCATACATAATTAGTATATGCATAAAAAATCCTTGTGTGTATACGTTTGAAATTATCTAAATTTATATTTTTTACTACATATGCATATTTCTAAAAGAGTTAACTGCCATTTTCGTTCCTGTGGTTTGGTCACTTTGGCCATTTCAGTCCATTTTTAAAAAATGCGCCATTTTCCTCCCCGACGTTCTGGAAAGGTGCCATTTCAGTCCAAAACTCATAACCCAGTTAAGTCAGTTTGTAAATAAGGACTGATTGTGTAAATTTGTAACATAAAGGACCATTTAAGTAAAATGTATAAATATTAATATAATTATAAAATATAATATATATATATATATATAATGTATACACACCACCGCCGCCGCCGGAACCACCACCATCAACGTCATCATCGTCATCTCGATCTTGCAATGGAACTGATCGACCAACTCGATCTTGCAATGGAACTGATCGACCAACTGGCCAAAGGAAAAAACGTCGGTGCGAGTGCTTGGGGGGGGGGGGGGGTTGTTAAGCGGTTGCAGAACGAGCTACAACGGTAATGAAAATATTCAGGAAAAAGTGATTAAACATGTTCTCGAATTTGAACCGAACAACTCAAGTGGTTACATGCTTGCATCAAACGTGTATTCTGCACGTGGTTCGTGGGACGCTGCTGCAAGATTTAGGGCCATGGTTAAAGATAAACAGGTTAAGGTGATGGCTGGTTACAATATGGTTCATGTTAATAAAGCGTGCTGTAAGTTCATCGCAGGAGATAAACATCGGTTTTTACTAAAGTACTGATATAGTTATACATGACTATATATAGTTCACAGGCGTAATCTTAAATCCAAATCTGAACTTGAACATGTGGAATCATCTTGTAGAGATGCAGGGAAGTTCAAATCGAACCTAAATGGTTGCGAAAGTACTGATGTCATTGCAGTTGCTGTTGGTACAACACCACCATCTTCTTTCTCAAGGTGACACCTTTTGTGCCCACCAAGTGCTTGTCCACCTGAAAATATCTTCAAACAAATGCTGCATTTGTGTTGCGGAGAGAGAGAGAGAGAGATAACGACGAGAGAGAGAGTAGAGAGATAGTGGTGGCGGGATCGAGATGACGATGATGACGTTGATGGTGGTGGTTCCGGCGGCGGCGGTGGTGTGTATACATTATATATATATATATATATTATATTTTATAATTATATTAATATTTATACATTTTACTTAAATGGTCCTTTATGTTACAAATTTACACAATCAGTCCTTATTTACAAACTGACTTAACTGGGTTATGAGTTTTGGACTGAAATGGCACCTTTCCAGAACGTCGGGGAGGAAAATGGCGCATTTTTTAAAAATGGACTGAAATGGCCAAAGTGACCAAACCACAGGGACGAAAATGGCAGTTAACTCTTTCTAAAAACTAAAAATGGTTTCAAGAGAAAGAAAAACCATGTGGCAAGCTTTGGGTAGTACGATTCTCTGGTCCTTTCTCTATTAGAAGTTGGTACAAAAAGAAATTATGGCAATGCTGTAAATAAGCTTTAAATTTTGGTCAATTCTTGTACTGTAGCTAAGACCTAGAGCAATTGTTTTATAGCAATGTTTTTCTACATCTTCCTTCTATAAATTACTCCACACCACCACCACCACCGTTCTTTCACATTCCTCTCAATCTTCAAATCTAACAAAAGTTTTTTTTATTTTTTTGTCAACTCACATATCCTTTCAAGGATGAAGATTTTGAACGTAAGAGCTTTTGTAGTGGGGCGTGATGTGGCGCTATAATCATTTAAAAAGCCCCGTAGTGCCGGGGGCACACTGGCCCCTCGGTGCTAGGGGTTGTTGAAATTGGTGGGTGTGATGGGCATAACGATACTACACAGGAGGATTCTCTATCACACACATATATATGCATACATATATAACCCTCCACTACACACTCAAGTTATATAACCCCTTACAACATCATTTTCTTACATATTTGCCATGTGTCGTATAATCCCCCATTTACATAACCCCTACTACAAATGGCCTAAGTTTTTTTACGGTTCTCCAAATCAGATGAAATAATTTTTGTTTATTCACAAACCACTTAATCATTTTATGTCACGTTCCTGGGAGCCTCAGCATGAAAAACTATCCCGTCTTAAATAGAGCTTGTAACAAAATGCATTGTAAGTTAAACGGGCATAGCTCGGGCCTGATTTACAGAGACCAACGAGAAACCTCTTCAACACCACACACCCTAGAGTTAGGGTTTCTGTCTTCTTCAATGAGCACGAACTCCGATGTGATCAAGAACTTCAGATCTGGAATCGGCAGATACAAACAACTACCCAGACTCCTCGGATCTTCAAAGAAAACACCAGATCTGGTCAGATCTAAGGTAGATCTAACCCTATTACCGCAGCGGATCAATGAACAACACCTCAAGAGCCTCCTATGGCTCTGATGCCATGTTAAAACAAGGTATCAAAATCAGACCTACGAACAACAGCCGAGAAACCCAAACCAAAAGATTTATCTCAATATCGTTCAGAACTGATTACGTTGACATAATTCACACACCTCACACTTAAATCTCTCACAAAGATTATCAATATGATAATCTTCACAAAAAACGAACAAGGATTACAACTCAATAACAGATTCAACACGAATCTACGAAACCCTAATCGCCAACCAACCAAGAGAGAGAAAGTTTCGAAGTAAAGAAAATGTGATCAAAATCTGACTGGGAACTTAATCAGAGGCTTTTTATATCATCAAATGCAGTTCAGGTTTGTTGGGTTTGTTGTGATTGTTATAACAGCATCCGACTTTGTCACAACATCCAGCTTTGTCACATCTTTGGAGCCCACAACCGCAGGAACCCAGCAACATAAGCCCATTGCCCATTTTTGTCACAGCAGCCCACCAAAATAGCTCATCAAATATCATGTAAAATAAGATAAAAACAAAAAATGACTTAGCATATTATCAAATATTAAACTGGCAAATATATATATATATATATATATATATATATATACATATAATACTATATAAAGGAAATGTGATGTACTCAAATGTAATTTTACATTACGTACAAGCTTTTTTTCAACATGTACAAGAAAATGAAGCATGTTTAGAGGGGTTGAAATGATATAATTACCAAAGTTTTAAGACACTAGAGGGGCAATGTTGGTATTGCAACTTTGATGATGCTCCAAATTCCATATAATGAAACCGATCATTCTCTTCTTTCCAAAGCTCATGAAATATTTTCTCTATCCTTCTCTTCCAAACCTCCGGCTCCACAGTGTATCGCCTAAATGGGTTCAACATTTCCGGTCTAGGGTTTCGGCGATTGTTAGGGGTTTTGTGCGGAAGAATCCCGCGATAAGGTACTTCCCAGGTTTTACATACTCTTCTCTCACAATTGAACCCATCAGAGAAATGGGAGTGAAAACGGAAGAACAAATCGACGGCATAGATGGTGATAGATCCGTTGGTAACTCCAGTGAACTTCAAAATATCAATGTTTCCAATAAGGAGGGAGGATGTGTATTGATTCACATGTTTTCTCTGCATAAGCCTAAGTTTAGAGTCTATGTAAGTTCGTTGATTCATAAAAAAATCGAAATTCTGTGTTGATTGAAATGTTACGTTAATCAAATTTATGGATTTTCTTTGCTGTTGTTAGGGTTTCTGACATTTGTTTCTGTCGATCTAAATTATGTGTGATTGACATGTTTAATTAAAAGTTGATTTTGGATTTTCTTACTAGATCTTAGGGATTCTCTTCAAATGGTTTGCACCTCATGTGTACTATTTGTCTCTTTTGTTGTTGCGTGATCTGTGTTCATACTTTTTTTCCTCCAGGTTTTATTACTCAAATCAATAATGGACCTTGACTTGTCTGTGCCAACACCCGGAGTGTCACACCCCGATATTTCCACATATTACCGATGGACCCGGTGGGGAGTATCGTGACGTAGTTGAAATCATCATAGTCAATATACACAATATAAAAGCACAACTGAAGGCTTGGTAGATAATTACTATTACAAACCATAATGTCCGAGTGTCCAAATAAAAGAATATACAGACTGGTTGTAATAGAAATCCACAGGTGGATCATAAAAACAAATACAAGAAAACTGAAATAACAGACTTCAGGCATCTAAGGATTTGCAAGATCCTCTTATTTGACACCAAGTAGCTCCAGCCTAATTTCGAGAGGTACCTGTCACTTAGTCTTTGGAAAATACATCAGTTTTCACTGGTAAATACAATTAACCGACTCATTTGAAAAGAGTTTATGGAAATTAATTTAGGCGCACAAGGCACCAAACCATTTATAACTTGGGACAATCTTTAATAAAATCTTGTTTACAGTTTTACATGTTTGTCATACATATGGGGCCGGTTTGGAAGCTGGTCATGATTAACCGACTCACCACTATAAAACCCACAAAGGAGTTATCCCCAACATGTGGGTTATTTAGCATTTGCATCTGTCAGGTGTATGCCTACACCCCGTGCATAAGTAGTGGCCGTTTTCAAATGAAATGAGCCGAGGATATCCAGGACACGGTCGTATTAACCCCCAATGTTTATGTTATCAAACAAAACAGATTAAAACGGGTTATGCAAATTTATTAATCACAATCCGATTAATGATTTCATACCCGACCAAGCGGTATTATTATAATACCGTATCCCAAGCCCGTATAAGGGAAAATAAGTTAAAAGTATTACCTGAGCTAGATGTGAAAAATGTTACTCAGCCGTACGTTTCCTAAAGCCTTATGTAAATACCTTCTACCGAAGCTACTCAATCTGTATAGATGGTTTATTAACCTATTAGGATACTAACGGGTCTTTATTTAAGTCAAAGACTTAGACCGGTTAGTTTGAAAGATACTTTACGGTTCGAAACGCTAGATTAAGCGGAGACCGGAATGGAATGTGATTTAGACCCGAAAAGTTTGGATACTTGTATAATATGGGTAAACTAAACACATTCTGGATTTTGAAGATTTAATGATAAGGTTAAACCCATTTCGGCTAATTTATGTAAACTAGCTACATAAACCGAACCGAACGCATAATTGCATAACGGGTAACCAAATGAATCATATACAAGTTCCAAATGTTATTATGCTTAAAATATGTTAACACATCAGTAGGATGTTAACATATATGCCCAAAAAGTATTTAAAACCAAATTAAGTCCCGTAAGGGCATTTTGGTCATTTTAAGATTTATAAAAGAGGTTTTAAAGTAAACTGATATTCTGGTCTAAAACATTCAATAAAATAATTATTTTATGATGTTAAAACAGTAGTATATCATTCATATGTGTGATTTACCATTTATGGCCAAACTATGCCCCGAAAGGGTATTTTGGTCATTTCACATATGCTTTTAAGGACATATTTGGAAGTCTGAGTTCATGACTTATACCTACTGTAAAAATATTAAAATTTATTTATAAATTCAGTAGGTAACAAGTCTTAGGTGCTAAATATGGTTTTAAACAATACTATGCTCCTAGTTAGCGTAAAAGTCGATAATTGACAATATTTAAGATGTTTATGTGATTCTGAGATTTTGATAAGCCTTGAATGTTTAAAATATTTTGCTTTTCATATCAAATCAGTAGAAAAAGGTTTGGCATGCTAATCACATGTAAATCACATTTTATTAGCCAAAAGGGCATTATCGTCAATTAAAGAATTTATACGAGAACTCTAAGTTATGGTAAGTATCTAATCTGACCCAATATTCCAAAAATTCCTAAAAATGATATCTTAACAGTAGGTAATGAGTTTTGGGTCAAATTCTATGTTTACACATGTATTATGCACAAAAGCGTAATTTAATTAATAAAAAGTTCAATTTTACGATATTGTGCATAACATCGTTTTGAGACCAGAGAATTATGTCAAATTAATTTAGACATGCTTATATATCAGTACTTAACCTATTTGTATGCTCACATATTCAAAAATCTCATTTTTGGCTAAAAAGGGCATAACGGTCAATTATAAGCATAATAACGGAAACTAGCTTATAATTCAAAATATTAATGACCAAGTAATATAATCTCTGAGGGTTATACTACAACATAATATGGTCCTAATGGAAGCTTAGAACATAAATGATTTAGGCTTAATCGGGTCAGAACTGGAAGTCAAAGCAAGAGTCAAGCTTTTACGACTTTTGGTTGCGAACCGACCCTAAACTCATAATTGTCGGGTTGAACATGCTTAGACATGTTCTAATATTATTTACCAAGTTATTTAAGTGACAAAATATAATTTATAACCTCTGCATTATTAGTTTTGATTATTATTTACAAATCTGACCCGTTTGACTTTTTAATTAAATAGTTTGACCCGACAATTAAATAAGCAAACGAGAAAATTAGGAGGTCCCCTTTTAAAGGATTAACACCTACCTAATTATGGTCACATAGCCATATTCGCCTCGAATAATGGCTGGACCATTTGGGTTTGAACCGAAGGTCAAAGTCATTTTACGACAACTTTGACTTTTCGGTTTTTAAATAACAAAACTGAACTAAAGGGGGGCTAAGGACATTTACAAAGGGTCCTAGCTTAATCTTTTCAACTTAGAAAGAGTCTCCTTGATCATGAATCTCCATAAATGAGAGAAGAAGTGATAAAATTGATATGAGCAATGAAACAAGGCACCAATGGGGCCTATTTATAGTTGAGGAGCAAGATTCAAGATCATCACAGGTGTTATGGATGCTCCCAGATGATCACAGGTGTCCTAGTGGTAAAATAAAACTATCAACAAGCTCCAAGTATCGAAATTCAGGTGTTTGAGTTGGTTAAATGCACAGTCTCTTTGGTATACTCACCTCAACCTATTTGCATGCATTTCTTCTCATATGCTTATATTGCATTAGTCTTGTGGTAAGTACAACGCAGGAGGGACTCCAAGTGTCAACGTTACAAAACATGAAGGGTTAAAGAGGCAACCATACACGTTAAATAGAAAGATGAAGGACCAAAGCCGCCAGGAGGAGTAGAACAATGTAGTGACTTTTCTTTTAATTGTGTAGGCCACCTTAACTTGTTGAATGGTATATTCTAAATTCATTTTCTTTTGTTTGTAAGAAACTATTTCTATAATTCCTTTTTGTACTAAAATCGCATAATATTTGTATTAATGGTTGAATCGATATGCGCTTTACGCTCTAACCGCCTCTTTAAATTACTTCGACACCATAGACTTAACCGCCTATGAATTACTTAAAAAAACATTAGACCGCCGCAACACGCAGTGGGTATATTACTTCACACGTCAATAACCCACAAACGCCATACACACACCACAAACCCCAAAAACACCTACGAGGCGGCAAAATAGGTGCCCCCACGGGCTTTCCCACTAGTGTATATATATATATACATATATTTCGAACATGTATAACGTGTAAAAATTATCCCTACGCCATTCTTTTGATGTTTTTTTTATTTTTTATTATTATCTATATACATGAATTTTAATCTTTTTATTTGACTATAGTTAACTATTTCAACTGAAACATGTAGAGCAGATTGATTTGTCATGTAGAACACATATATGGAACTTACTGGTATGAGGACAAAAGCATAGAGCAAAATGATTTCTTCAATAGTTATGGGTAATTACGTAAATGTTCATCACATGGTTAACATCAGTGGCGAAGCTTGATCCGAATGACAGGAGGGTCGAAAACGTATATACCAAAAAAATTCTATAGAACCGGGGGGTCAAAAACGTATATACCCAAAAATTGTTGGAAATTTGATGAAAATAGCATTTTTCATGTGGGGGATTGTTGGAAAAATATGTGAAAATAGCATTTTTCACAAATATAGGAAAATGATTTTTTCCTATTTTGGACTAGAAATAAATATAATAAAATAAGCAGGTTTTATATATTTATTTGTGGGTTTGTGTTCTATGTTGGAAGAGCTTCGCAACGAACTAAACCACGTCCAAAACGGAGCTAAGATGAATGAGATATTGATGCTCAAAGTTTGGTGTTTGAAACATTGAATTCTGAAACTAAAGGGAAAGTAGCACCTTGTCCCACATCGGAGGAGAGATGGAACTTAAATGGGTATTTAAGTGGGAACTCTCCATCCTTATTGTATCATGGAAGCACACACTAAGTGTACTCGCGAAGGGTGCGGAGCGCCCTGACTCGCGCGCGCGCGTGGCGTGGGCGGAGGAGAGATGGAACTTAAATGGGTATTTAAGTGGGAACTCTCCATCCTTATTGTTTCATGGAAGCACACACTAAGTGTACTCGCGAAGGGTGCGGAGCACCCTAACTCGCACTTGCGCGCGTGGCGTGGGCGATGAGGCGCAATGTGGCGCTTTGATGGCGCACTTTGCACTTCTCACGCTCGCATCGCCGCTTGAGAGCCGCCTTTGTATTCATTTACCACGTGCGCGTGGTGGATCACAGGGGCTGAAAGGACCAAGTGATTGAAGTGGCATACGGGTTCGAAGCGCGTGACGTGGCACACGCGCACATGGACATGAGTCAGTGTGGCGCACGCGCGCACGACAATGAGCTAAAAGGACGCAGCGCGCATGAGCGTGCAGACCTACGCGGGCAAGGACGCGTGCGCAAGGACGCGCGCGCGCAGAAGCTTTCAGCATTGAATGACAGTGCAGTTACAATTCAGCTTCGAAACTGTCGAGTTAACGGTCTTTGACTGATGTCACGACCCCCAACCCCACCCTGGACGGAATCGGGAGCCGCGAACCAGTTCAGTGGTACCGGTGGTTATTTAGAAAAGTAGTGCAGCGGAAATTTCATCAGGATCGTGAGTTAGGAAAAATATCAGAGTTTAGAAAACACCGGATTTTATTTATTAAATAGATGGGATAAACCCATGTTTTGAAAGGTAGCTTTAATATAGGATAAACCCGAATACATAAAACAACTTTTCTTAATTTAATTTAATTGATAAATCAAGCCACTTCTGTAAGCCTTTTGGTGCCGTATCCAACTCTTATTCCGATCTACTGTAATTACCTGAAACGCGTTTTAAAAAACATTTGGTCAGCAGGAAATACTGGTGAGTTCATTCAGGTTTTATAAAATGACACCTTAGTTATGAATTACAGCATAAGAGCGATTACAATGGCTTCTATCTTATTTTTATCTGGCGCCGTGTCACCTCCTGGTGACGATGGTCATACCACTATTGGGTCCTTTCCCCCAAGTAGTGATGATTATCACTGTTAGGATTTATTAGCCCAACCGTGAGAAATTAGTAATGTGCACAATACCCCACTAGCCAGTGATTCAAGATAACCATGATTTAATCCCTGTAATTATAACCTTTGAAAATAATTTGGAGTATTGTAAAACATGGTTGATAAAAAGAGAATGACTCACATTATAAGCATGCAGTATTGATTTAACAAGCTTCTTGATTCTACTCCTTCTGATAATTAAGCAGATACTTTATTGTTTTGAACCTTCTGATGATTAAGCATCCATTTTGATTGTAAGTGTACGGGGTAGAGTTTCGAGTAGTTAAACATTTAGTTTAACAGAATGGAATACGTATTAGTGTTAAACCAAATCAAACCTAACGATGGTCACGAGATCCGAACCTTAACGAAATTCACAAAGTATAGCACTTTGGCATCCATTTAACGAAATTCACAAAGTACAGTCTTATTCAAACAGTACTTTGGCATCCGTTTAACAAAATTCACAAAGTACAGCACTTTGGCATTCGTTAGTTGGTTCCTGAATCGATCGGACAGAACATCGCATCGGTGATTATTGGTTAGAACACCAACGTATAGAGAGAAGAAGAAAAGAAATGAGCAATGAAGAATGAAATCCTAGGCTCCTATTTATAGGTAAGAAGTATGAAATTTCTAGGAAGTTTCCTATAGTTTTTCTAGGAAGTTACCTATACATTTTCTAGGAAGCTTCCTACCTACATATATATCCTCTTACACCTTCCTAGCACCTTCCTTTGATATTATCTATCTCATATATATATATATATTTATTTTCATGTATATCTATCTAGATGTTTAATTAATCTTACTTAGCTTAATTAATCTTGCTTAGCTTAATTAATCTTGCTTAGCTTAATTAATCTTACTTAACTGATTAATTAATTTTAACGGTTTAATCAAGTAATTTACTTAGCCGATTAATTAAATAACGTAACTAGCTGATTAATTAACTTACTTAGCTTACTTAACTGCTAAGTTTCCTTTCCTGTTAAGTTTCCTTAGCTATTAAGTTTTCTTAACTGCTAAGTTATCTTAATTGCTAAGTTTGATATACTAGTTTAACAGCTTCCTGATTATGAGTTCTAATGCTAGATACAATGGAACTCGTATTAGCGTATTAACCCAATTCAACTTTAACGATAATCACGAAATCAAAACTCACAACGAATGACAAAGTATAGCCAAACAATGGCAGCACTTAAACATCCATTGGATTAGTTTCAATCGATCGGATAGGGTATCGTACCAGTGATTAGAGTTATTACCCTAATAACGGGCAGAGTTTCGGGATTTAGAAGGTATAATCCCGAGCTACTATTTTCTATAATAAAAGTTGAAGGAAAGAAAAGAATTGAGCAGTTTGAAACGTAGCAGTGATCGAGTTAATACCCTGGATTCGTAGCAGTGTCTTAATACCTTAAAAATTCGAATTTAGGAAGTATACTTCGTTTTTGACTGAAATTTTCGACACAGATGAACTGCTCATGCACCAGCAATTTATAGCAAACTTTTGGGTTTTACGCGGCCCGCGTAAACCCACACCTGATTCTTACGCGGCCCGCGAGAGCCCGCTAGGGTTGGTGTGTCACGAGTAGGGTCACCACGTGTGCGACACGTGGCCTGGAAAGCTTATCCGGTCAACTTTAAGTTGACGCGGCCCGCATAAACTCCTCTTATGGTTTACGCGGCCCGCCTGAAACCTAACTTTCTTGATTTCTTGGTTTTTCATGCACATTAGGGTTTCAGGGGTCCAGGTTTTCACTTACGGGTCGATTTGGGACATTTTCACAGGTCCTTACAACTGAGAATTATTAAATTGCATTGAAGACGTTTAATGCAATTTAAACCTCTCCTTAATTCCTTTTGACTGTTTCGACTTAGGAGCTGTATAAATACAGCTCCATACCCACTGCAGAACTACACCAGCAACACAACAACAATAATCAATTGTCTCTCTACAGCGTTCTGATCTTCTCAAGCTTTCTTCAGGGTAGCCTTCGGGTTGTAGGCCATTTCCGGCAGTACGCTGCTTCGGCTGTTGTACCCTAGGAAACAAAATGAGTACACCTGGGAGACTCGAAATTTGTTTTAAGGGAAGCGTGTTGAATACGTGCCTCAGTCAATCTGTTTCTATTCCTTCTTGTATTTTGGTTTATTTCAGTTGTAACTGTAATTGTCGTTAGTTTTCTTTATTTTTGAATTGTAAACGTCTAATAAAATTTGTTTATTTTATTTATTTACGCGAACGGTTCCTACAATCTTAAAACAAATTTTTAAAACCGTTCGTGTGATCAAAACCATTATGTGTGTGATTCAAACCAGTTTTGTTTCACTCAGTTTGTGTTTTAAAAACATATTTTTTTTGTGTTCTCATCTTCAAAGGAGCGACTTTGGTTGAAAACATTTCTGGTTACATTCAGTTTTGTCCTAAAATTGCTAAAAACTTTCTGTCGTGGTATTCAAAGTTAGACTTAGAAGCCGTACAGTAAGTTCTAATATTTATAAATTTTCTGTTTTTTGGTCTTCAAAGTTGGACTTAGAAGCCAAAACAGTAAATTTGTGGTAAATTAAAATTTAAGTGTTTATTTTTGTTTTTTGAGTAAAACAGAATTTTTTGGACTAAACTTTAAATTTTAATTTTCAGCATGTCGACCGAAAACGTCAACGTTAACAACACGAATGTTGTGACGGGAACCCCCCTGAACGCCACCACTATGGGAGCGTCCACAGTGGTTAATCACGCTGAACGACCCGAGAAGTTCTCGGGTCTACACTTTAAGAGGTGGCAGCAGAAGATATTCTTCTACCTGACCACCATGAACCTTGCGAGGTTTTTAACGGAAACCACTCCCCAACCTGTGGAAGGGGAGACCGACACACAAAGACAGTGTGCGGTAGATGCATGGAAGCATTCGTGTGACACCCCGTACTCTCGATCCCAATCATCGAGAGGAGAATATTCGAGTTTATTATTATTATCACTATTATTATTAGTATTATTGTTATTATTATTATTTACTAAAATAATAATTTAGATTACCGATATGTTATTATTAAAACCGGGCTAGTTTGTTTGAGCAAGACTCCTATTTGTTTAACGTGTTCACGCACTTAGGCTATGCCTAACCCAACTAACCTAAACCCTAGATTATAAATAAATATACACTTACACCCCACCCCCTTCATTTTTAATAAAACCCTAAATCCCTTTTGCTACTTGTAGCCGCACAACAAGCTCATCCCTCTTCTTCCTCTCTTCAAAACCGGCCACCGGAAATAGGATATCCGGCCGGTGTGTTCCCTTTCCGGCGAGCGCACACCCACTCCCTCAACCCTCCTTCTTCCAATATCTTTCACCCACAACCCGTTACCATGTTCCCACTTGACGGCCGACAACGAACGAAGACGACGCCGCCTCTCACGGCGGCGGTGGTGAATCTGAACTACGGAAGAATCGCCCCATCCCTTTACTCGTTCTTCCGACGATGTTGACAAGATTAGATGAAGAGGACGATGATTCAAGGAGCCGACGACCGGAGACGCCGCTCACGGTGGCGGTGTTTTCTTCTTCCTCGATGATGATGGAGCTGTGAAGACGACGATTCAGCAACAAGTTCTGAATGGGTTCGAACTAGGTTCAGACCTGGTTCAGACTCGGGTTCGAGTTTGGTTCGGGTTCAGTCTTGGGTCGCACCACAACCCTTCGGTCAGTAATGTGTTTATATTTTGGATGTTGATGCTTAATTCGAACCTTTGTTGAACTGTTTGAGTGTAATATGTTAGGTTGTTTAGATATCCATAATGTTAAAATTTAGATTGATGATGATGCGGTCTGTGGCTTGTTTCTGAATTTTTGTAACTGTTGTTTGAGAAATGAAATTATGTGCATATGTTATGATTATATTTATGTGTGAGTCTATTACGGATCTGATGGAATATTGATATGTGTTAATTGTTTGGATGTATGTATGAGACATGAAAGTATGATTCCTCTTGATGAGATTAGTGGATTAGGATATAAACTGTTAACAGGAAGTTTAGAATTATTGCTTGGTGCATAATGGCTAATTCATGGTGTTTAATGCTAAGGGTAGTACTAGAGTATTTTAATGATTGTCTCGTAATCTATAGAATTTAAGAGTTGGTAATATTATGTTGTGTTCATTTGGATTAATGAAACAACAATGAATATTGTTATGTTTGGTTAAAATGTTAGAAAACCCTAAGGATGAACTGCTTGAAGATACTATGAGTATTTGAAATTTACTGTTTTGATCTGATTTGGTTCTTATACGACATGATAAAACATGTTAGGGTAATCTGATTGGTTCGTACAGTTTGGGTGAGGATTCTAGAAACATCAGCAAAGGTTGTGAGTCGAAACTCATGGTTGCGACTCGAGATCTCTTGGTCTCGAGTCGAGACCACCCGGTTTTGACTGGGCTTCCTTGCTTATTTATTGGGCCGCACAATGTGATATCATGTTTTGGATTGTGTGTTACTGTTAACTGTTAACTGTTTATATGCTAGGATAGGCCCAATAGCATATATGCTAGTATGACATGCATGCTATGTGTTAGATACGTGTAGGATTATACGTGACACTACTTGCATACGAACCTAATAAATATTTATAAACCATAATAGGGTATGGTTGACCAACATAACACAAGTAAATTTACTACCGAGCAAAGCAAAGGTGAGTTCACTATTTTTTTACTTAAAGCATGCGTTCCCGGTGGTTGGGAAACGAAACAAAACACTTTTCCTGGTTTGGGATTGCTTACTATCTCCTTGTGCGGGATACGGTATACGGGTAACAACGCTATCCCTTTATGAGGGATACAAACCTACTTTTCTCCCCTTATGCGGGACCTTAGTTAATTACTATTTATACTGGATGCAACAAGCAAAACTAAACAAAACTCTATCACTCAAGTCCTCACTTCTTAATACCGATTAGTCACCGGGGTCTGGCGAAAGGGTTATTAGTTGATAGCGCTATTTAGGTCTCACCAACCTCACACCGTGCCCGCGTATGGGATCGGGCGTGAACTAATAGACTCTGGCAAACCGTCAATGATGATAGAAGATTGACAAACGGGGCACTATGGAAACGTACGGATGAATAGTATTCGGTATTGTAAAAACAGTTTAGTAGCTTACTTATGGGGTAGCTCCCCATGGAATGTATAAATGAGTAAATTAACTGTTGAAACAAGTTTTTGGAATTAAAAACTGGACAAACTCGTGAACTCGCCAACGATATGTTGACACTCTACTGCATGCTTTGCAGGTTGCTCGCTAACAACTTTGGACGAACGTTGCAATCGGACGGGGTGCGTGGTTTGTAAGTTCATAACTAATAAACTTGTGGTTTTAAATTACGATATGTACATCTTTCCCTTCCGCTGCAAACTTAAACTATGTTTTGAAAAATTTAAAATTGGTCGCTAATTACACCATTATTTGTAATAATAACTAAACGGTTCAAAATAATTAGTGGCTGGATCCTGGTCAGTCACACGCCTCGCGGTAGTACTCCGCATGTGGTTTTGAGGGTGTGACAGATTGGTATCAGAGCCATTGGTTATAGAGAACTAGGTTTAAAATATAAAATGTTTTGGACTTATAATATTTTTATATGAAAACCAGACTATAACCGTTCTTTAACGAAAACTACAACGACACCACACTCCGGATTGCAAGGTTCGTCAACCTCAGATGCTCACCTGGTAATGGTAGGCTAACGGCATTTACTTGTGCATAACTTATGTGTGTAAACACGCATGTGTGTATGTTTATAATTAGCATATATGTGTTAGTATGTATGCGTATATTTAGTATTTAACACAATGGATCATACGAAGGCTAGGCTAGCGCGTTACGTGTTAAACAAGAGCTAGTCCTCCTAAACCTGGTTCGAAAACACGATACACTAAAGGCAAGGAACCAGTCATTCCAAGTCCTCGTCCACGTATTTCCTGATATCATCCCTGGACTGCAAATCGACGCGAGGGACGTCCACTCGATAAACCTGCTCAGGAAAGGCCTGCTACGAAGCACATAGAGAAGTTACGAGAACGAATCGACGAAGGTGAGCCACCCCTATATCATGGGATATTAGAAGGAATGACGACGCCATTCGCATCCTTTTTACCTGCGTATTTCCTTTCCCGAATTTAGTGGTGAGACTTGTTCCCTCACTCGACTGATCACCTTGATTCTTGAAGCGTTCTAGTAAGTCTACACTTTTCGGGTTTTTGCTTGCACGTCTCGAACACGAAAAGCAGGCGTGGTGTATGCTACTCATTGTAGTGCCATCAATCTTATCACCTTTCCATCGACCACAAAGTTATTCCCCCCCTAATTCCTCGTTACATGTTAAATCCTTATTCAAGTTCAACCTTATATCTTAGCACGTCCCAAAACCCAGCAAAGTGATATCCTTCTTACAAACCGGCGTATTTGAAGGCGTGGCAAGACGAAGATACGAGCCATTCAACCCACCGATGAGTACGGAGACCTAGATGCTTACCTTATCCTTCATTCGCCAGAACCGTTATTCTTTGACGAGTTTTCTGATTCCGTGGTTCCTTTCGCTAGCTTTTGTATGAATTCACGCTTCTTGCTCAAAATGGTATCCCCGCTCCTATCGTTTCTTTATCACGACATCCACGTTTCTTCGTATAGAAACCTTGACCAGATCTCTCTTCAGTTTGGTGAATTCAACAAACTCGACCTTTAGTCAACAAACTTTTTAGCCCTTGGAATTCAACAAGGTGTTACTTAAATCATACTTTCTGGAAAACCTGTTTTCGCAGTTTCACATCGAAAACCCCTCGACGACGCAAGCGCTACTCCGAACTCATTCGCACGACTTAGAACCCTCCACTCGAGCTTGATTTCCTACCCGTTTGAGGAATCACATCCTGCCAGACATCTTAGTAGATCCTAAAACCTACAGACCCGCACGACGACTATCCCTCTCTAGCTACTTCATTTTTGCGCTAACCACATCGACGTAGCACCCCTTATCAGCAAGCGACGTTCTTTAATTCTAACTGCATACAACGTGTGTACGACCAGCTACCTCGTTGACATCAGATGAATCCTTATTTGCCGATCCCAAAGCCCTCATGTTTTGCCTCAAGTTTGAACGCATCGATTGCAACTATCCTTCTTGTAATATCTCACTACTCCTGTTATGTTTCACGGATTCCATGATCTTTATCCTACTCTACTCTGCACAAATCTCTGTTTGGACGAATTACTTCCTACGAATGTTACTCGTTGGAGCAACGAGCCAAGGATACCCCGGGGGTAACGGGTATCGCAAGCACTGATCTTCGAGCTCGATACGGTCAACACCTAGTTATGACACTCGAATTGATTCCATCCTATCAAAATTCGACGCCTGTTTCCTTCGACGACATCTGAACCTACTCCGAAAACCCATGGAAATCAGGACGACTCCTACGCTCTACCCTGGTACTTCTACGACGCAAACCGCCTTGCGCTAAGTTTTCAATGCACGACTTTTAACGTCGCAAAGCCCGCATTTCTCGACCGTATACGCAACCCCTCACGATTTAAACTCGAAAGAGCATCACCTAGCATTCGGGAGATGCTCAAGTATCCGCAACTCCAGCAATTGGAAGATGATCTACGAGGTGCTTCTATCTTATCCTATCCTGTCCAGGGCATTGATGAAATGTCTGCTAGTAACGGCACGCGACCAAGCAAACCAACAAGTTTTTGAATTTGCAATCATCTACTTGACGGAAGTAGATGCTGGGCACAGAGTGCCAACTTCTATCACTTTTGATCGAAACCCACGGTTTGCATCCGATTTGTCACTAGCTGCGAACAAGGACCTTTGGCTCACAGTTAGGCATGAACATTGCTTGTCAACCGCAAACTGATGGTCAGGCCAAACGCACCATCCAAACACCCAAAGGCATGCTAAGAATATGTGTTATCGACCTTCGATACGAGTGACACTTCCCTTTTGAAGAATTCTCTCCCAACAACTGCTACCACACTAGCATTCAGGCAACACCATTTGAGGCACTGCACAGACCCAGATGCCGGTCACCTCTGTGTTGGGCGGAAGCCAAATTACCGGCCCAGAACTTGCACTTGACACAACGGGTAGGATTGCCCAGAATAGACAACGTATGCGGCAGCTCCGGACCGTCAGAAAGGCTACGCGGATAAGTGTAGGAAGCCTCTAGAACTCCTAGTCGGAGACTGGGTTCTACTTAAAGTTCACCCTTGAAGGGTGTGCTACATTTTGGCTAACGGGACGAACATAATCCACGATAGGTTGGACCGTTCGAAATTACCGAAAGGATCGGTAAGGTAGCTTTGCAGACAAAACCTACCTGAAGAGCTGAGTGCGGTACACAACGTCTTTCACGTGCCTAATCTGAATAAGTGTCTGCCAAATGAAACATTCGTTGTTCCTTTTTAGGAACATGTGATCAGCAACAAACAACGCTTCATTGAGGAACAAGTTGAGATCAAGGATCAAGAAATCAAAACCCTCTAGCGTAGTGTAACCAACAGACCAAGTTCGTTGGAACTCACGTCGTGGCCCAGAGTTTACCTGGGAACGGGAAAACTAGCTGATGGGCACGTATCCCAAGTTGTCTACAAATATTACTTCCAGCAGGGAAGCTACAACTAAAATTTCGGGAAGAAATTTCAAGCCAACAAGGGGATGATATGACACCCCACAAAAACGTTTAAACACACTAGCTAGTCAGTGGCTGCGCGCTAAATTTCGGGATGAAATTTCTTTAAACTTGGGGATAATGTGACACTTCGGGTTTTCCTGTACGTTTCTTTGATGTTATAATTTATTTCGTGGAATTCTGTGAACCGTATGCTGCGTGATCTTTCATGTTATGTTACTTTATGTGTTATGTGGCTTACATGTTCCTTTTGTGAACTTTCGTGAAACTACATGCATTTACGTATAACACAGGTTGTTAACGAACTTATGAGCAAGAATGCAGCGTATATCTCAGCTTAAATTTCGAGGACGAAATTCCTGTAACATGGGGAGAATGTGACACCCCGTACACTCGATCCCAATCATCGAGAAGAGAATATTCGAGTTTATTATTATTATCACTATTATTATTAGTATTATTAGTATTATTGTTATTATTATTTACTAAAATAACAATTTAGATTACCGATATGTTATTATTAAAACCGGGCTAGTTTGTTTGAGCAAGACTCCTATTTGTTTAACGTGTTCACGCACTTGGGCTATGCCTAACCCAACTAACCTAAAACCCTAGATTATAAATAAATATACACTTACACCCCACCCCTCCATTTCTAATAAAACCCTAAATACCTTTTGCTACTTGCAGCCGCACAACAAGCTCATCCCTCTTCTTCCTCTCTTCAAAACCGGCCACCAGAAATAGGATATCCGGCCGGTGTGTTCCCTTTCCGGCGAGCGCACACCCACTCCCTCAACCCTCCTTCTTCCAATATCTTTCACCCACAACCCGTTACCATGTTCCCTCTTGACGGCCGGCAACGAACGAAGAAGACGCCGCCTCTCACGGCGGCGGTGGTGAATCTGAACTACGGAAGCATCGCCCCATCCCTTTACTCGTTCTTCCGACGATGTTGACAAGATTAGATGAAGAGGACGATGATTCAAGGAGCCGACGGCCGGAGACGCCGCTCACGGTGGCGGTGGCGGTGTTTTCTTCTTCCTCGATGATGATGGAGCTGTGAAGACGACGATTCAGCAACAAGTTCTGTATGGGTTCGAATTGGGTTCAGACCTGGTTCAGACTCGGGTTCGAGTTTGGTTCGGGTTCAGTCTTGGGTCACACCACAACCCTTCGGCCAGTAATGTGTTTATATTTTGGATGTTGATGCTTAATTCGAACCTTTGTTGAACTGTTTGAGTGTAATATGTTAGGTTGTTTAGATATCCATAATGTTAAAATTTAGATTGATGATGATGTGGTCTGTGGCTTGTTTCTGAATTTTTGTAACTGTTGTTTGAGAAATGAAATTATGTGCATATGTTATGATTATATTTATGTGTGAGTCTATTACGGATCTGATGGAATATTGATATGTGTTAATTGTTTGGATGTATGTATGAGACATGAAAGTATGATTCCTCTTGATGAGATTAGTGGATTAGGATATAAACTGTTAACAGGAAGTTTAGAATTATTGCTTGGTGCATAATGGCTAATTCATGGTGTTTAATGCTAAGGGTAGTACTAGAGTATTTTAATGATTGTCTCGTAATCTATAGAATTTAAGAGTTGGTAATATTATGTTGTGTTCATTTGGATTAATGAAACAACAATGAATATTGTTATGTTTGGTTAAAATGTTAGAAAACCCTAAGGATGAACTGCTTGAAGATACTATGAGTATTTGAAATTTACTGTTTTGATCTGATTTGGTGCTTATACGACATGATAAAACATGTTAGGGTAATCTGATTGGTTCGTACAGTTTGGGTGAGGATTCTAGAAACATCAGCAAAGGTTGTGAGTCGAAACTCATGGTTGCGACTCGAGATCTCTTGGTCTCGAGTCGAGACCACCCGGTTTTGACTGGGCTTCCTTGCTTATTTATTGGGCCACACAATGTGATATCATGTTTTGGATTGTGTGTTACTGTTAACTGTTAACTGTTTATATGCTAGGATAGGCCCAATAGCGTATATGCTAGTATGACATGCATGCTATGTGTTAGATACGTGTAGGATTATACGTGACACTACTTGCATACGAACCTAATAAATATTTATAAACCATAATAGGGTATGGTTGACCAACATAACACAAGTAAATTTACTACCGAGCAAAGCAAAGGTGAGTTCACTATTTTTTTACTTAAAGCATGCGTTCCCGGTGGTTGGGAAACGAAACAAAACACTTTTCCTGGTTTGGGATTGCTTACTATCTCCTTGTGCGGGATACGGTATACGGGTAACAACGCTATCCCTTTATGAGGGATACAAACCTACTTTTCTCCCCTTATACGGGACCTTAGTTAATTACTATTTATACTGGATGCAACAAGCAAAACTAAACGAAACTCTATCACTCAAGTCCTCACTTCTTAATACCGATTAGTCGCCGGGGTCTGGCGAACGGGTTATTAGTTGATAGCGCTATTTAGGTCTCACCAACCTCACACCGTGCCCGCGTATGGGATCGGGTGTGAACTAATAGACTCTGGCAAACCGTCAATGATGATAGAACATTGAAAAATGGGGTACTACGGAAACGTACGGATGAATAGTAATCGGTATTGTAAAAACAGTTTAGTAGCTTACTTATGGGGTAGCTCCCCATGGCATGTATAAATGAGTAAATTAACTGTTGAAACAAGTTTTTGGAATCAAAAACTGGACAAACTCGTGAACTCGCCAACGATATGTTGACACTCTACTGCATGCTTTGCAGGTTGCTCGCTAACAACTTTGGACGAACGTTGCAATCGGACGGGGTGCGTGGTTTGTAAGTTCATAACTAATAAACTTGTGGTTTTAAATTACGATATGTACATCTTTCCCTTCCGCTGCAAACTTAAACTATGTTTTGAAAATTTTAAAATTGGTCGCTAATTACACCATTATTTGTAATAATAACTAAACGGTTCAAAATAATTAGTGGCTGGATCCTAGTCAGTCGCACGCCTCGCGGTAGTACTCCGCATGTGGTTTTGAGGGTGTGACAATTCGGATTTCATATGTCGTGGCTATGTGTTAAACGGCCTGTCGGATGCGTTGTAAAATGTGTGCTGCAACGTAAAGACTTCCAAAGACCTTTGGGATGCCTTGGACAAGAAGTACAAAACGGAGGATGCTGGCACAAAGAAACTTGTGGTAGCCCGTTTCTTGGAATTCAAAAAGGTTGATTCAAAACTAGTTATGAATCAAGTCCAAGAATTGCAAATTATACTACATGACATCCTAGCGGAAGGCATGACACTTAGCAAGACATTCCAAGTGGCAGCGATGATTGAGAAGTTACCTCCTGGTTGGGTGGATTTTAAGAATTATCTTAAACTCAAACGAAAGGAGATGACTATAGAGGATCTTTTTGTTCGTCTTCGGATTGAAGAGGACAATAGAATTGCCCAAAAAGGTAGCCTTGCGCAGACTAGTGCTAGCGCAAATGTGGTTGAGCATGGGCAATCCTCTAAGGGCGCGAAGGGTAAGGGGAAAAAGGACAAGGAGAAAGCAAAGGCTAGCAAACTTGGACCAAAGAAAGGGGTTATGAAAAAGAAACCTCAAGCGTTCCAAGGGACCCGGGGCATCGGGCTAACCAATGCAAGAAACCAAAGCGTGAGCGCGCGCACATGGTGGATGAAGACGGAATGCCTTTGGTGGCAATGATTTCCGACAAAACCGCAATGTTGGATGAGCTCAATGCTGTGACTAACACTCCAAAAGGATGGTGGATTGATACGGGCGCGGCCCATCATGTGTGCCCAGACAGGAGCCTCTTTACCACCTTCAAAGAGCTTGCGGGAGATGAGAAGTTGTACATGGGAAATTCAGCCACCGCGGACATCAAGGGTGAAGGAACAGTGATCTTGAAGTGGACTTCAGGGAAGGAGCTCACTCTAAGCAACGTGTTGTATGTTCCAGACTTGCGCAAGAGCCTAGTCTCGGGATGGTTGCTTAATAAGTTTGGATTTCGTTTAGTTTTTTAGAGCGATCAATTTGTACTTACTAAACGAGGAATGTATGTTGGCAAGGGCTATGCCCAAAATGGTATGTTCAAATTGAATGTAATGGCTGTCAAAAAGAACATGAATAAAATTGCTACTACTTCTACTTATATGCTTGAGTTTTCTGATTCGAATAAATGGCATGGTAGATTAGGTCACGTAAATTTTAATTCAATTTGCCGTTTAATCAATTTAAATTGTATACCAACATTCCATATTGATTCACATTATAAATGTGAAACATGCGTTGAATCCAAACTTACAAGATCATCATGGAAATCGGTTGAACGAATAACCGAACCCCTTGATTTAATTCACACCGATATTTGTGATTTAAAAGCGGTACCCACAAGAGGTGGAAATAAGTACTTCGTCACGTTTATTGATGATAGTACTAAATATTGCTATGTATATTTACTAAAAAGTAAAGATGAAGCAATAAGTAAATTTATCTTGTATAAAAATGAAGTTGAGAATCAACTTCAAAAGAAGATAAAAGCTTTGCAAAGCGACCGAGGAGGCGAATATGTTGCACCTTTTGCCGATTTATGCGCAAAAAGTGGCATTGTACATGAGTGTACACCTCCTTATTCTCCACAATCAAATGGCGTCACGGAACAAAAGAGCCGTACATTGAAAGAAATGATGAACGCCATGTTGATAAGTTCTGGGGTGAGCCAGGAAATGTGGGGGGAAGCCATTCTCTCGGCTAATTATCTTTTGAACAAGATACTACTAAAAAAGAGAGACGAAACTCCATATGAGTTATGGAAAAGGAAGAAACCTTCATACAAATACTTGAAAGTGGGTGGGGGTGCCTAGCAAAGGTGATTGTACCACCTCCTAAGGCTCATAGGATAGGACCCAAAACTGTTGATTGCATATTTATTGGGTATGCGCATCAAAGTAGTGCACATCGCTTTCTTGTACATGAGTCCAAGAATCCTGATGTACACGTAAACACTATCATGGAGGTGAATCCTAACGTTGTGTCTTACTTTGAAAATGTGTTTCCTTTGAGAAGACAAACACATGCAACGTCATCAACACCTAATTTTGAAGTAGGTGAAAGCTCATCTACACCAGTTGATGAGGTAGTTCATGATAAGACACATGAACGACCTGAGGTTGAAGAAGGTGATCGTAGGCGAAGCAAAAGGCCAAGGGTTGAAAAATCCTTTGGTCCAGACTTCGTTAGCTATATGGTTGAGGGCGAGCCCAATACATATCGCGAAGCGGTTTCCTTTTCAGAAGGACCTCAATGGAAAGAAGCAATAAGGAATGAAATTGATTCTATATTGCAAAATCATATTTGGGAGTTAGTAGATCTTCCACCTGGTTGCAAACCACTTGGATATCGTTGTATATTCAAAAGGAAGATGAAAACTGATGGAAGTATTGATAAATACAAGGCTAGGTTGGTGATTAAAGGATTTAGACAAAAGGAAGGTCTAGATTACTTTGATACCTACTCGCCTGTGACGCGCATAACCTCGATTAGATTGGTTCTTGCTATAGCGGCTTTAAGAAATTTGGAAGTTCACCAAATGGACGTTAAAACCGCATTTCTAAATGGAGATTTAGAAGAAGAGATTTACATGGAGCAACCTGAAGGTTTCTCTGCCCCAGGTCAAGAGGGTAAAGTATGTAAACTCGTCAAGTCTTTGTATGGCTTGAAGCAAGCACAAAAACAATGGCACCAAAAGCTTGATCATGTCATGATTGACAATGGTTTCAAAATAAATGAGTGCGATAAATGTGTTTATTTCAAAGATACAAATGAAGGTTATGTGATTTTATGCCTTTATGTTGACGATATGCTTATCATTGGGAGTAATGATAAAATTATCAAAGCTACTAAAAGCATGTTGAAAGCGAGATTTGACATGAAAGACATGGGTTTAGCGGATGTGATTCTTGGAGTAAAGATCATAAGAACCCAAGATGGTCTTGTGTTAAGTCAATCTCACTATGTGGATAAAATTCTTGAAAAATTCAACTCGGGAGATACGAGTGTAGCTCGAACTCCAGTTGATACCTCCCAACATCTCAAGAAAAATAAAGGAGATGGAGTTACTCAGTTAGAGTATTCAATAATTATTGGCAGTCTAATGTATCTAATGACATGTACTAGATCCGACTTGGCTTACGCGGTGAGTAGGCTAAGTAGATACACCAGCAATCCGTGCGCGGATCATTGGAAAGCTATCACGAGGGTGCTTAGATACATAAGATACAGAAGATATTATGGACTGCATTATACCCGACAACCAGCAGTGATCGAAGGATACACTGATGCAAACTGGATATCAGATAATAAAGATTCCAAATCAACAAGTGGTTACGTGTTTACACTTGGAGGAGCTGCTATTGCTTGGAGGTCTTCTAAGCAAACGGTCATAGCAAGATCCACAATGGAATCCGAATTTATCGCCTTGGATAAGTCAGGCGAGGAGGCGGAATGGCTACGTCAATTCGTGGAATATATTCAAAGATGGCCAAAGCCTTTGCCAGCTATATGTGTACATTGTGATAGCCAATCAGCGATTGGTAGAGCTCAAATCTTGATGTACAATGGCAGATCAAGGCATATGCGACGTAGACATAACGCGGTACGATAACTACTCTCAACGGGTGTTATCACAATTGATTATGTGAGATCAAAGGATAACATTGCAGACCCGTTTACAAAAGGCTTAAGCAGAGAGTTAGTAGAAACGTCGTCAAGAGGAATGGGACTAAAGCCCGTGGTAAATGGGAATATGAGGGAAACCTAACTTAGTTGACTGGAGATCCCAAGATCTAAGTTCAATAGGAAAACTTAATCATATTACCAAAACGGAGTCACTATGGGGGAGTACCCTAAACTAAATAAAAGGGAGTTATGTACTTCCTAGTCCATTCCAATCAGTGACATTGAAGTGAGGTTAAGCATATTAAGGTTAACGATTTCGGGAAATCAAATAACCATGATGATTTTAATGATTCATGGGAATCACCTATGTGAGAGAGAAGTAGGGTCGCTCCGAATAGATTTGTGGGGTGCGCAAATCCTAGAGCTCTTGCAGAACCAGGCTAGTGTTCCAGGACCATAATAGGACATGACAATGAGGGGTTGGCCTGACCAGGGAGAGTATTATGTGAAGTATATTGTCGTTTACACAAATGGGGGTATGTTCAAGAACATCGCGTCTACAAACCGCTAGTAAGCTAAGTGTAGGATCGTTTGCACGACCAAAACGAGTCGTTCAGAAGAGTTCTATTCAATACGAGAGGCGGAATTCAATCGTATCAAAGTTGTTTCAGCTGATTTGCATAAGAATCACTTTAAACTGTCTCGTATATTGAAAACACAACGTTTTACAGGCTGAAGAAACTTCGGCACCGGAATCAGAACATTACAAATGATTTGGCACGACCTAGAATTTATAGGCTCATTCATTCTGCACGAAGCCACTCAAACGAAATGGACTTGCCATTTCGTACGAAATGGCCATAGTCATTTTGTGCGAAATGATCACTTCTCATTTCGTGCGAAATGAATGTTTCCTATATTTTTCACATTTTCTTGAATATCGTGCCCTAATCTATCTAATCTAAAACAAGACTCGATATAAGACGAAGTCGACAGACATATGCACCAACAGAATCCCCCTTGGATGTCGACGAGTCTTCAGTACTAGTCTTTAGCATGTCGAGTCTTCAATCTATATCAGTCTACGTGATTTCTTCCAAAGTATTCTCCATTGTAAGCATCCTCAATCAATCTCTTTCTCTTTTTCTCTTTCTCTCTTCCAGAATCTCAATCTGTCTCTATCTTCTCTTGATCAGATCTCTTGATTCCTTAAGTTCATCAGCATCAGCTTTCCAGAATCATAAACTGGCTCTTCACATTTTAGACTCCCTCTTGATGTCTTCAGACTCCCCCTTTCAATAAGCTGGGATCGCAATCTGTAATTCTTAATCTACAGGCTTTGGATCGAACACCTGGCTTTTATAACTTTCACAGGTTCTAAGATCGTAACCTGGCTCTCCTCATGCCGAAAGTTTACAGAAATCGGAATCTGGCTTTCGCATATCTTTTAGGAGTCGAAACTTTGCTGCTTCTGCCTGCACAATCTCTACCTAAAACATAAGTTTCACAGATTTTTAAATTTTAACAATTTTAAATTCTGCTTAACACTTTCAAACTCAAACAATCACATTGTAAAAATCATCCAAAATGATTTAACATTTATAATTTCAGATGATCACTTGTAAACATATCTTTTTCTTAAACACACTCTCCCAAACCTGTTCATCATGTTTAGCACTCAGAATTTTGAAAATCAGCTCTTCAACATCAGTTGACAAAAATCTTTTTGAATTTTTTTAAAAAATTTATGCTAAAACACACTGAAAATCTTTTTGGATTTTTAGATTTAAAGGAAATTCAGTAAATAAATATTTACAAACAATATTTTTGTGAGTTTGTGTAAGAGGATCATATCAGTTTTTGAGACAAATCGCCAACACCGTTAAGCTTTAAACATTTTAAGTTCTAAACGATTCACATAGATTGTCAGTATACTGACCCACTTAAATTTTCACACAAAGTTTAATTGTTCCGAGATACGAGATTAATGTTTTAAGCACTTAAACTTATTCGCGTGTCCCACCTAAGAATATACTCCCGTATCCATACTCCTATATTCAGTCTTACAGGTGAATGTACACTAGTGATATCTGTAAATGGGTTAAATGCGAGACCATGAGAGCTCAGGCTATTGCTTCCGCAAAATCAGAGAGATGATGGTTCGCTTTTCTGTGGGTTCCCTTTAGAGAATCTTTTATTTTCAACAGCACATGATTAGCATTTTTCAATGTTTCATCATTTTTTATGCTGAGGGTGGGCTTTAAAATTAAAGCAATGCAAAGTATTATACGAGGACTAGGCTATTGCTCCCGCAAAATCAGAAGTCCAGGTATAATACCCCAGATATCACCACGTACAAAGACCTAGTATGTCAGAAATAGAAAGCCCTTCAAACAAGATTTCAGGGGTTACCTATATATCCGAGAGATGTTCCCCATGAAATAAGCAAGTTTGAAATTTAGGTTTATATCTCGAACACAATCTACTAAGCGTGCGAAAACCTACTGGCATATCATCAGTGAGACCATTTATCACATTTGACTTTTCAATTCTTTAGCATGCTGTGATAGTCCACTGATGTACTATCATTTCCTCTTTTTCACAACAAAACTCATTTTGAATTTTGATCAAGTTTTTGACTTTTTCAAAATTTTCAAAGTTTTTGGATTTTCTGAAAAATTTCACTCCCCCTAAAATTCAAAACCATTTAAAGAAAAATTTGAAAACAAACTGTACAAAATAAAGTGACAACTGTTGTGAATTGCTTCAAATCGCCATCCACATAGCATAAACAATCAGAACTCCCCCTGAAAACAAACTATTTTCCTATTAAGATGTCAAAACACTTAAGTTTGTTTTAATAAAAATGGTTTTTCCGGAAAATTAGTTTCATTGATTTTACACAAACCACTTGTAGGTTAGGGGTTTCATTCATCACTTTGTTTTCTCATCCACTTGTATGAAAGTTAACTCAAGTTCAACTTAATGACCTTGATTAACCACTTGTAGGAACAAACAAATAACCACTTGTAGGTTATTTACAAAAACATTTTCAAGAATGATGCCGATTCCTGCTCCACGATTACCAACTTGGGAGCTCCGGCAAGTCCAGAATTCTATTCATGATAGGTTCTATCCCAGTTACTAACCTGGGATGACCCATTTTCACCTGGTTTCTTCTTTTTCTTCTCATAAAATTCCTTTCCCCTTTGACCTCCCCGTCAACCATTTTTCCAAAAATATTTTGAACTTTGGGGCTAAAGGCTTTTTCAACATCAAAATCTTTATTTTCATAAAAGAATTGATTTGAAATCTCAACTTTTCCAACTTTTTGTTTAAAATTTTCAGCTCGCAATAGTGGAAAATTTGCATCATCAAATAGCGGAATTGATTTTTCTTCTTTTAGCACAATTTGTGGCTCCTCTGACTTTGACGAGTAAGATTCATCGCCAAAAAATAGCTCCTCTGATTTTGACAAAACAGAATCATTGCTAGAACTATCATCAGATTTCTTAACAACCCACTTGTGGTTGTAAAGATTCATCTTTCTTTTGTAAAAACCTTTTGAACTTTCACCAACCTCAAACTTTGAATTTTTGAAAACTTTAAATTGTTTGGTTGGTGGTTCATTCTCAACCATCTTTTCTTTCAATTTTTCAGAGACTCCCAGTTTTGTTTGTATTGCCTTAGGACAATTACTGGCAATATGACCAACTGTTTTGCATTGAAAACATGTTCTTGTCTCCTTTTTCTGAGCAATTTCCTTTTTCAATCCCTCTAGCTTCTTCGCAAGGAATTCTTTGTTTGTCTGTTTCCTGAACAAATGCTCTTTTTCTTCTTCAGATGATATTCCTGAAACAAAAACAGTTTTTGGTTTATAATTTTTTTCATTTTTATAATTTTTCGGTGGAATAAAACCCAATCCATTCTTTTTGAAATTACCGTTATGGTTTGGTTTCTTACGATAACCTGAACCAGAACTGTAACCCTTTTTCTTGTTTAACCTTTGATGAACTCTTGAGGTGTACTTTTTAGGTTTTTTCAGTAAGATTTACATCTTTTATTTCAGAAATATCAATTTCTGTTAATTTGAAAACCTTTTTGATCATCTCAGTTTTAACACCTCTTATTGGAAATTCTTCATCAGAATATAATTTGTCAGAATCATTCAAATTATATGCTACTTTAAATGTTTCATCATTCAAATTAGATTTTGATAACAGAAACTCTTTATTGTAAACCCGTTTGCCATTTTTGACTGTTGGACTTGACGTTTCAGACTTTAACTCTGAATTTGAGTCCGACTTTGACTCCTCGGTTTCATCTTTATCCAACACCTGATCGACCACTTTCTTTATTAACTCTGACTCATGATCAGTATCAGATGAAGTGAAAGTGACATCAATATTGTCTGGCAAGTTATCTGAAGACTCAGATTCCCACTGTAAATTGGTTTCCTTTTTGACTCTATCCGAATTAGGATTTCGTGGAGAATATCCATTTTCAAGCGGAGGTGGACACTTTGTATAACTGGCACTATGTTTCTTACCAGAATTCTTTTCTTCAGTATCCTCTTCTTTAAACGCCTTCATGCCTTCAACGGTTGGATACATCCTGTCAATAACATATGAAGTACATGAGTAACTTTTTAATAACCTGTTTACCCTTTCTGTTTCAATCCTCTGGGTTTCCAGTTTCTGTTCTAACACAACACACTTCTCAATGTAATTATTGACAATTTTCTGTTTTGTCATGAAAGCTCCTTGAAGTGTCTTCATAGTTGTTGCTTGTTCACTGCTTGATTGATTGTATTGATTCATGGCTTTGTTTAGAACATCATAGGATTCTTTCAATCTGTTCATGTTGTGAATCAAAGTACTGTTTTGTTTTTTCACCGTTTCACAGGTTTCACATTTCACAGGAATCTTTTGTGCATCAGCTTCTGCTTCAACTTTGAAAGCTGGAATTTCTTTTACCTTTTTCTTTATCACACGAACTTCTTCATCATCACTGTTAACCTGTTTTTTAACTTTCTTCTTTTTCACTCAAACTTTTCCATTATCACTGTCATCACTCTCTTCTAGCATTCTTAAGTGCTCTTTCATTCTGTTTGCATAATAATCATCATTATCACTGTCTTCAACAACTTGAGCAACAATAGCTTTATGATCTGAAGTTTTGTTAGGATCAAAGTCATCCCAACTAAAACCTTTTGGTAACCTTTCATCATCTTGATTTATCAAACATGCTTTACTATCAGCTGAAATGTATTTGTCCCAGCTGAAACCTTTCGACGATCTTTCTTCATCTTGATTAACAACATAAGCTTTCTTTGATTCTTCAATTTCCTTCCTAGCATGTGCAGTTTGTATTTGTTGTTGATACGGTTGTTGAGCAACTTGATGATAAATAGCTTTCCGATAATAATCATTGTTGTTGAAAGGATTTTGAACTCCACTTGCTTCGCGGTTTGTGCATTCTTGCTTGAAATGCCCTTTTTCCCTGCAACGAAAACAAGTAACTTTAGATTTATCAAAACCTAAAGTAGAAACATTTGCATCACGGAAGTCATCTCTTCCTGTGATCTGCTTGAATTTCTCAGCTCTTCTCAACACACTAGCCAAACACCACTTTATGTCCATCAATTCCATCTCCTCAGCATCAATCTGATCATAATCCTCTTTTGTCAACATTGGATTTCTGATCCTTCCTGCAAGTAAACTCTCATATGACTCTAATACAGTCACCAACAAAGACATGTGACCTTTTGCAACCTCTTCCGAGAAATTCTGACTATTCTCAAGGTTTAATGCAATGTTGCATTGTAACATCTTTCCATTCTTGGTTGCTGAAAAGTTTGGATCAAATGATGGATATGAAGAAAATCCTGTTTTGCTGTTTGATCGTTGAGATGACCCTCCAGAAGAACTTTTAGCGTTGAATGCAGTTTCGATCTTTGGTGACATGTTGGTCTTATCACTGATACCTCCTTTGTAATATAAACCAATATCTTGTTCACCATCAAAATCTTTCATTCTTGAGACCTTCCGTTGTTCCATCTCTTGAGCTTCAAGTTTTTCAATAAACTTTCCCAGTGTTAGACTACCAAAATCTTTCTTATTTCTCAACATCATAAGGTACGTGCCCCAAACATCATGTGGCAACGCATCAGCCAACTTTTCAATCAATTCTTCATTATCTTTTGTGATGCTCAACCTCTTCATGTTAACTATCAGATTGCAATATCTTTCTATGATCTGCTTGGTGTTTTCAGTTCTTAAACCACGAAATAAATCGAACTCCTTTTTCAAAAGTGATTTTTTGTTCTTGATCATCTCTTTACTTCCAACAAATTTTGATTTTAATGCTTTCCAAATTGAATATGCACTTCCATTGTGTTGCAGTAAAACCAAGATATCTTCTTTAACAGCTTGATGCAATAGACTAGTCATCATCTTTTCATCTTTGTATTTCTTTTTCTCCTCAACACTTAGATCTTTAATAGCAATAACTTCTTCATCATCATTCACCGGTCTAACATATTTTGTTTCAACACATTCCCAAGCATCCAAGTAATTTGCTTGAACCCAATTTTCGAATCGCTCCTCCCATCCTTTATACTCCTCAATATTCATGAGCTTTGGCGGTTTTTGCATGGTGCCCGTTTCATTTTCTAACATTGTGTTCTGTGCAATAGTAATCGGAGTAGCAAACGCGTTGTAAAACTCTTCTTCCATATTTCCGTTTAAAAAAATTTACAACTTTTGACTTTCAAACGAAATGACTTTCACGCGAAATGGATTTGATGCGGAATGGACCTCTTCACACGAAATGACCTGCTGAACAATTTCGTATGAAATGATTTCACACGAAATGGAATTTTTCACACGAAATGGATGATTTCGTGCGAAATGAGACCAAAGTCAAGCGAAATGATGATTTCGTACGAAATGGAAAGACCTTTTCACGCGAAATGCCAAATTCAAACGAAATGGAGGCTCAATCCGTGCGAAATGCTGCTGACGCCATCCTATCGGCCGGAATATTGTCAAATTGGTTAGGTTTTAAGTCGTTTTTCGGTCCAATTCTTTCAAGGATTTGTTAAAACACTATTTCGCTTATTATGTGAGAAAATGAATCCATTTTAACCATGAAAACTTGTTTAATTTTCAAAAGAAGGTGTAGAAATCAGAATTTTCAGCTAAAATGGTAAGAACTCTTCCTCCTGAGCTCTGATACCACTTGTAGGATCGTTTGCACGACCAAAACGAGTCGTTCAGAAGAGTTCTATTCAATACGAGAGGCGGAATTCAATCGTATCAAAGTTGTTTCAGCTGATTTGCACAAGAATCACTTTAAATTGTCTCGTATATTGAAAACACAACGTTTTACAGGCTAAAGACACTTCGGCACCGGAATCAGAACATTACAAATGATTTGGCACGACCTAGAATTTATAGGCTCACTCATTCCGCACGAAACCACTCAAACGAAATGGACTTGCCATTTCGTACGAAATGGCCATAGTTATTTCGTGCGAAATGATCACTTCTCATTTCGTGCGAAATGAATGTTTCTTATATTTTTCACATTTTCTCGAATATCATGCCCTAATCTATCTAATCTAAAAAAAGACTCGATATAAGACGAAGTCGACAGACATATGCACCAACACTAAGTATGCTTCACAAAAGAAGGTTCAAAGGCAACAAGCTACCTATCTTGCAATACTCAACTGTCGAAGATTATTGTTGAAAAGTGTAAGGAAAAGATCGATTTCCATACATGTGGGGGATTGTTGGAAATTTGATGAAAATAACATTTTTCATGTGGGGGATTGTTGGAAAAATAGGTGAAAATAGCATTTTTCACAAATATTGGAAAATGATTTTTTTTCCTATTTTGGACTAGAAATAAATATAATAAAATGAGCGGGTTTTATATATTTATTTGTGGGTTTGTGTTCTATGTTGGAAGAGCTTCGCAACGAACTAAACCACGTCCAAAACGGAGCTAAGATGAATGAGATATCGATGCTCAAAGTTGGGTGTTTGAAACATTGAATGCTGAAACAAAAGGGAAAGTAGCACCTTGTCCCACATCGGAGGAGAGATGGAACTTAAATGGGTATTTAAGTGGGAACTCTCCATCCTTATTATTTCATGGAAGCACACACTAAGTGTACTCGCGAAGGGAGCACCCTAACTCGTAATCACGCGCGCGAGTGGCGTGGGCGATGAGGCGCAATGCGGCACTTTGATGGCGCACTTTGCACTTCGCACGCTCGCATCGCCGCGGTTGAAGTGGCATGCGGGTTCGAAGCGCGTGACGTGGCAGTCCGCGCGCGAGTACACGTGGTATGAAGGCGCGCGGTTGCGCGCATGGTGCATGGGCCCTGATGTGTCGTGCGCGGCGCACCAGAGTGAGCCAATATGGCGCGACTGTGCGGCGTGCTCGTATAGGCTCACAGGTGACGTGGCACACGCGCACATAGACATGAGTCAGTGTGGCGCACGCGCGCACGGCAGTGAGCCAAGAGGACGCAGCTCGCATGAGCGTGCAGACCTGCGTGCGCAAGGACGCGCGCGATGGTGTGTCTTGCGCGCGCGCGCACAGAAGCTTCCAGCATTGAATGACAGTGCAGTTACAGTTCAGCTTCGAAACTGACGAGTTAACGGTCTTTGACTGAGAATTAAATGACGTATTAAATTGCATTGAAGACGTTTAATGCAATTTAAACCTCTCCTTAATTCATTTTGACTGTTTTGACTTAGGAGCTGTATAAATACAACTCCATACCCACTGCAGAACTACACCAGCAACACAACAGCAATAATCAACTCTCTCTCTACAGCGTTCTGATCTTCTCCAGCTTTCTTCAAGGTAGCCTTCGGGTTGTAGGCCATCTCCGGCAGTACGCTGCTTCGGTTGTTGTACCCTGGGAAACAAAACGAGTACTCCTAGGAGACTCGGAATTTGTTTTAAGAGAAGCGTGTTGAACACGTGCCTCAGTCAATCTGTTTCTACTCCTTCTTGTATTTTGGTTTATTTCAGTTGTAATTGTAATTGTCGTTAGTTTTCTTTATTTCTGAATTGTAAACGTATAATAAAATTTGTTTATTTTATTTATTTACGCGAACGGTTCCTACAGAAATTTCTATACGAAAACTACATATATAACACTACTGAGCGAAAAGTTCGAAGGGTCGGGCGCCCCTCCCCGCCCCTTCTATACTTCGCCCTTGGTTAACATGTGACATGGAGTTAACAGCAAATTGGATAGAGGTAATCCTGTGGATCGAAATCGCAATAAATTGAAACGTCGGTGTGTAATTTGTAAAAGTTTTCAAATTTGTAAGGGGTAACTTCGTAGAAATGTAACCAACTTTGACAAGTGTTTCAATTAAGTCATTGAAACTCTTTTTGTCTCTATAAAATAACTCAAGTTTCATTTGATGTTCTAATTGTATGTAATTATCAGGTTAGAAGGTTAGTAATATGATGTGTCAGGTTTTATTATCTTTTTTTAATTTTTAATATGATGTGGAAAATAAAATTAATGACATGGATTTTCTCTAAAAAATCGAAAAAAAATTTATTCTAAATTAATAAACTATATAGTGTTACGATTGAGTTTTTTTAAAGAAAAAAAAATGTACTCTTTGAATGAGTAACAAAAACACTTTTTTTTTATTTAAAAAATCGTATTGGTATTTTTTGTGATTTATACTAAACTAATAGGGCTATAAAATATTATGATGAATGAAAAATAAATGATAAACCAAAACTTTCAATACCATCGTATCTATTCGTCACAAAAAGATAAACAAAAAGCGTAGACAACATCATTGCTATTAAACAAAAACGAAAGAAGTTGTGAAACAAAAACGAAAGAAGCTATGAAACTAAAACAAATCGATACAGGTCGTCTCCGGGTCGTCGCCGAAACAATATATATCATTGCTATGAAAGAAAAACGAAAGAAGCAATCGTACCCGACAAATCGCGAATATGATCATCAAAGGTTGAAGGTCGGTTGTCGTTGCCGTTGTTCATGTCGTCTAGGGTTTTGGGAGGAATGAAACATTCGTTGGTTATAATATGTTTTTATTTTATAAATTTCACTTAATATAAATAATATCCACATAAGTATTAAAAAGAAATAAAAAATAAAAGAAAAATATGGTAACCTGATGACCTGGTAATTACATAGTATTAGAACACAAAATAAAAGTTTAGTGACTTTAGGGAGACAAAAAATAGTTTGGATGACTTAACTGAGACACTTGACAAACTTAGTTACATTTTAGTGGCATTTTCCCAATTTGTAAAATATAGCTATTTGCTATAAAACACAGGGACAAAACAACAATTTACTCTTTTTTTAATATATATATAAAACCAAAGCACGATTTAACAAAACTTGCTTGAGAAAATTAAATTCTATTATTACCAAGGTAAATAGATTTGTCTATGCTGATGCAACAGTTCAAACCCCTCTTTTATGTTTCATATTGAGTGTCCAAAATACCGAATTAACCGATGAAACCTAACCGATATAAATTGAACCATACCAAAAACGGTGGATTAGTTTAATGATTTTTATAACCCACAATAGCGGGTCGATTAAGGTTAACACTTTACTTTCCGGAATTAAATGAATTATTATATTTTTAGAAACATGTTTCAAAAATGGTCCTTAACTAGAACTTTGTTTGTGTGAACCGTCTAGCACACTCACGTGTAGCATGAGATTTCTTTTCTGATTACCGACCCGTACTCGTACCGGTACTGTACCGACGAATTAGGTATTATATTTTTTTTTTTGGCATAGATAGAAAAGACAAAATAAAATCGAACATCTCTCCCTAGGCCTGTAAACGAACCGAACGTTCATGAACTGTTCGTGAACTTGTTTGGCGGGAAGTTCGTTTATGTTCGTTTATTTAATAAACAAACGAACACAAACAAAAAATTTTGTTCGTTTAATTAAATGAACGAACATGAACACACCTTGTGTTCGTTCATTTATGTTCGTGAACGTTCGTTTATGTCCGTTCATTTATGTTCATGAACATTCGTTTATTTACGTTCGTTTAATTTTAGTAAATACATAAATAGTTATATTTATATAAATATTAGGTTTTCTAACTACTTATATAAATATAACCTATTAGTAATTGAGTTTTCTAGTTATAAAAATGAAATTTTAAAACGCAACTGATCGTTTACTTAATATTTATATAAAAAACTACTTAATTTAGTGTCTATGAACCCTAATTTAGATGTGTTTTCGGATGAATTGTACTATATTAAACTTGTTCGTTTGTGTTCACTAATGTTAAATTGTGTTAGTTTATATTTGTTCAGTTACGTTCATTTGTGTTCGTTTTTGTGTGTTCAATCATGTTAATTTATGTTTATTCAAATATATTCAGCTAAGTTTTTTTTGTTTATGTTCATGTGTGTTCGTTTATGCTTTAAATGAAGGAACATAAACGAACACGAACTTGCCCGGTTTCTTAATGAACGAACATGAACAAAAAATTGTGTTCGATTATATATTCGTGTTTGTGTTCGTGTTCGGCTAAAGTTAAATGAACGAACACGAACATGCCTATGTTCATGTTCGTTCGGTTCATTTACAGGCTTGTCTCTCCCCCTCCTACTCCCCTATATATGTTCATCAACCTCAAGTCTCAACAACCCAATCGGAGGATGTGCCTAGATGTTGAACATATTATGGACGTAAACGTTTTTCAGATTAATATAACAAAAAAATTATAACTGGTTTTAACACTTTAAAAATGTCTTAAGTTGTTACTTTGTAATTTATTTTAATTATTATTACAAAATACAAAGCAAGAACAAATTTAAAATGAAATTATCTTGTGTAAATTACAGAAAAACAAAAAAAATTAAGAACCGGGTATTAATACCCGGGTTGGGTTATTTTCTCAATACCTAACCCAAATAGAACCAGTTTCTCACAGTATCCGACCATACACTGGTGAATGGATCATTTATGTGATATGGGATGAGACTCTTTTTTTCTTTTTCTTTTTTCAAATACTCGTGCCCGAACCCGCACCGTACTCAAACCGGTATCCCTATTCATACTGACTTTTGCTATTGGGTACTTGTATCCATACACAGTTATATTAATTTGACTATTCAGTACGTCAGTAGTTTCTGTACAAAGATCGGTAAATAATGATACCTGGTACCGAATTTGATTAGAAATGAATTTGATATTATGCTTTATTTTCGTATTATGGTACGCATATCGATTTTACCTATTGGAACCCGTATTGTATTACTACTCGTACCGTTTTACCCGATTTGGTAAATGTATTGTATTGGTACTAGTACTGATTTTACCTATTTGGTATCCATAGAAATGCTAAAAAAAACAAACTAGTACCAAAGTAGGTATCATATCAAGATAAATCGGCATCGAACAGAAATTGAAATCGGAAATTGCAAAATATTTGGCTAACACCCAAACGTTTATTATTATTCAAGAAACTGACTCAAAACTTGAATTACAATCTATACCCATAGCATGGTATTTATAATCTAAACACTCCTATTAGATTATAACTAGGGTTGCTAATAAACCTATTATATTGGACATGATAATTATCACTAAATAATTAAACCTAAACACGTTTAAATATTCTAATAATTATCCGCTCCATGGTTCCTTGCCTTGCACGCAAAGGAATCTATTTTAATTCGAAATTTTCAACAATCACCCCCGGAATTTCGAACTCGTATCTGACAAGTCTTCAACTCCAAGCTTTTCAGTCATCTCCTTGAACTTGATCTTCCCAAGAGCCTTCGTTAAAATATCCGCCTTTTGATCAATGCCACTAACATGCTCGACCATGATATCTTCACATCAACACATTCCCGAATGTAGTGAAACCGGGATTTTATGTGTTTGCTTCTTCCATGGAAAACTGGGTTCCTCACGAGAGCTATCGCCGATGTATTATCAACACGTAACATCGCCGCTTGAATTTTCTTGTCGAGTAATTCACCAATTAATTCTTTTAGCCAAACCGCCTGACACGCGGCTGCACAAGTCGCCATATACTATGCCTCACACGACGATAAAGCAACTGTACTTTGCTTTTGAGAACACCAAGTAATTAGGGAAGAACCCAAAATAAAACACGTGTCCCGTAGTACTTCTTCCATCGTCCGGATCTATGTTGTGACTACTATCGCTGTAACCGACCAACATATTTTCTCCTCGAGTATAGGTAATGCCATAACTAAAAGTACCTTTTAAATAGCGAATAATTTGCTTGATGAGAGCCGCATGAGATTGCTTCGGGCATTGCATGTACCGACTGGCAATTCCGACCGAAAACGCCAAATCTGGTCGAGTCTGTAAAAGGTATCGGAGACACCCGACAATCTTTCAATATCTCGTTGCATCAAAATCTTCTTCGTCTTCAAATTTAGAAACTTTCACGTTCGGGTCTATGGGAACATTAGTAGGATTGCAGTTAATCATACCGGCTTCAGTCAGTATTTTCTTTGCATACGCCTCTTGCTTAATTTTTATTCCGTCCTTGCTCTGCGACACTTCAATTCCAAGATAATAAGTAAGCTTTCCCAAATCCGACATTTCAAAGTTTTTAGCCATCCCGCACTTAAACTCCATAATAAGTTTCAAATTTGAACCCGTCACAATTAAATCGTCCATGTACACGCCGATTAATAAGACGTCCGTTCCAACGGTTCTTCGGTATACGGCTTGTTCTTGCGAGCTCCGGTGAAATTTCATATCTAATAAAATATTATTTAATTTCGTATTCCACGCACGTGGAGCTTGCCTTAACCCGTATAACGCATTTGACAATTTATAAACTTTATGCTCCTCGCCTTCTTTAACGAATCCTTCCGGTTGAACGACATAAACTTCTTCTTTTAATTCGCCATGTAGGAACGCGGATTTAACATCTAGATGATGTAACTCCCACCCTTCATCGTTGCGAGAGATAAAAGTAACCGAACTGTTTCAAGTCGAGCAACTGGCGCGAACACTTCGTCAAAATCGACTCCGGGTTGTTGAACATAACCCTTTGCCACGAGTCTAGCCTTGTGTTTATTTAGTGAGCCATCCGCGTTTCTTTTAACCTTGTAAACCTACTTCAAACCAATCGCTTTTGTACCACGCGGTAACTCGGTTAACGACCACGTATTGTTTTTATTTATTGATTCGATTTCTGCGCGCATTGCTTTCATCAACTCCGGTTTATTTTTGGCATCATTAAAATAAGCCGGTTCGTCATCCGCAAGCAATAAATAATCTTCATCAATAGTGCACGAGTTTAAAACATAATCGTTAAAACGTACCGGTCTAACCGTTGCACGATTCGATCTACGAACAACCTGCTCGGGTGTAGCGAACATATTTGCATCTGAACTGTCACTATTCATGCCCCTTATCCCAGCCGTATGGGCCTATTCACTCGCATATGAGCCTTTATTTTCTACTGGACTATTGCTTCGTAAAGTTGAATCTACTGCATTTATGTGACTTGGGCCTGGTGAGCCCAAAACATCCCTTTGAATAATGCTATTGACTGGCGCATCATATTCCTTCAATAGTGGGTTTATTTGACATGGTGTACCCATGTTATTTAATGTTGAATTTAAAGGACTTGGGCTATTTTTATTAGATGCACCTGCTTAGTTGTTAGTCATAGAATTTGTTGCATAAGGTCCACCATCATCATATGAACCTGACGATTCTGATCCAAAATTCGTTCCAACATTTTCGGTATTGACAGTTCCATCTCCGGTGTCAATCGCGCCATTAAAATCTACCCAAAACATACCCAGTTCGCGAGACTCTTCGTCATTAAAAACAATATTTTTCCCCAATTCTAACCATGCGTTTCATCAAACTCCGTATCCCCGTCTCGACCCACAACAATTCTTCGAGTCATTGGATTGTATAAACGATACGCCCCCGAACCTTTTTCGCTTCCAAGATAAACTAGACGAGTCGAACGATCGTCTAATTTTGGAAGATGTCCGCCAACAATTTTCAAATAAGCGACATCCAAAAACCTTAAGAAATTGAAGATCTGGTTTCTTTCCTTTTAACATCTCGTACGGTGTTTTGTCTTCGTGTAACGCTCGTGTTGGAGTTTTATTTATTAAATTGGTTGAGTGCCTCACCGCCTCCCCCCCACATAAAAATAGGAACTTGTATCGCTTTTAATATACTTCGAGTTATCTCCATTAAGGTACGGTTTCGCCTCTCCACCACCCCGTTTTGTTGAGGTGAATATGGAGCGGTTAAGTGTCGAATAATCCCTTCGTTTTCACAGAACCGATTGAACTCATGAGACGTAAATTCTCCCCCTCGATTGGTTCAAAACTTCTTGATTTTTCTACTAACTTCCACTTCCACCATGACTTTAAACTTTTTGAAGGTTTCAAACGCATCACTTTTTTCCTTCAAAAGAATGGTCCACATGAAACGTGAAAAATCATCAACTAAGACAAATACATACCTATTTCCCGCTATTGTGCTCGGAGAAATTGGACCGCATAAGTCTCCATGAATAAGTTCCAAGGCACGCGTTGCCCGAAACGACGCCGTCTTCGGAAAAGATTGTCTCGTATGCTTCCCAACTAAGCACGAATCACATATTTGATTTTCATGATTGATTTTTGGCATCCCCATAACCATATCTTTATTCACCATTTGTTTCATGGACTCAAAATTTAGGTGACCAAGTCTCGCGTGCCATAACCAATTTTCATTATCAATCCGAGCTTTCAAACAAACGGGTTTTCCAACTTTTAATTTAATCGTATAAAGACGATTTTTAGATCGAGTAACATTCATTAATACCTTGCCTTGAGCGTCAAGCATTAATAAATAATCGTCTTTCATACGAATATCACATCCACACTCAGTTGCTTGACCGAGACTAATTATATTACTATGCAAACTAGGGATATAATAAATATCGGTCATTAACCTTTGCTCCCCCGTTTTACCCAATAGTAATATAGACCCTTTCCCGCATATTTCGACTTGAGACCCGTCCCCGAATTTAACTTTGCCACCAACACGCTTATTTAATTCAGAGAAAAAAGATATATGCCATTATCCAAATAACACAAGTCTTTTTCTTCCGAACCGCTCTCGTGATTTTTTGGAATGACCTTTTCTTCATTCAAGTAAACGATTTCTTGAACATCTTGCACCATAAACAAAGACGGGTCAATTTCTTCCGCATCGATCAAGTTTGCTTGTTTCTCTTTCTTTCGCTCTGGACATCTCGAAACAAAGTGGTCGAACTTGTCGCATCGAAAGCATTGAACCTTCGAATAATGCTTCTTTCCTTGTTGTTTATCCCCTTCGTTGGACCCGTTTTGTGACCCGCGATTTTGACCAAATTGGTTTCGACCGCGTCCACCACCACCACGTCCACGGTTCGAGCCTTTCCCGCGTCCCTTACTCGAATCGCGTGAAGTCTGTCTAGAACTTGAAGAGGCATTAGAATTATTAAACATTAGTTTTGTTTGTGTACCTTGATTATCCGACTGCAATTCTTCATCTTTTATGCGTTCTTCATACGCCTTTATTCGACAAACAACATCGTCGAATGCAACTGTTTTTAGATCCACAAGTTGCTCAACTGATGCTACCATTTGGATGAACCGCCTTGGTAAACCACTGAGAAACTTTTTCACGATCCTTTGTTCATCTATTATAGAACCAAGAGACGCCGCTTTTGAAGACATTCCTGTTAACTGGCTCAAAAACTCATCAATTGTACTAGAATCCTTCATCTTTAACGCCTCAAATTCTGACATGAGTTCTGTAGTCTTGTTTCACGTACCCGATCGGCTCCCAGATGGCGCGCTTTCAGTGCATCCCACATCTCTTTTGCCGTCTTCAGATTACCAACTTGCAAGATCTGTTCTTCCGGTATGGATTGAAACAACAAAGCAATCGCCATATTGTTTTTCTTCACATCGGTTTCAGTTCCGGGTTCAATGGCCTCCCACACGCCATGAATGTTAAAAATCGCGCGAATACGCAACGCCCAAATAGTATAATTAACCTTATTCAACATCGGGCATTGAAGCGATGTTGAATTTGGAACCGATTTCTCGGTATTCGAGCCACTACTGCCATCGCTTCCAGCCATATTTTTCTTTCGTCGACTATACGTATGAGAAAACAAACCCGGTGTAACTGGTTCAGTTTCTTCCGGTCTACACGATTAATTCCCGAGTTCCACTTCGTACACAAACCAAATAAACACAGCTAAATTATGTCTTGAACTTTAAAAAAATCCAAAACAGAAGAAACTTCTTCTTTTTCTTGGCTACTGTTCTCGAAAAGAAAATTAATTGAAACCGATTCAATTAATTTTTTTTATGGTTTAAACAAAACAATCAATAATTAATTAAATGTTTTGTTGTTTTCTGCTTCTGGCTGCCCTCTTCGATTTGTCTGAGAATAGAACCAACAGCAACACTCCGCACTTGTTGTCACCTATTCTGATCCTTCTCTTCGAATTCGCAACAACCAGATCCGATTTCTGTTCCAGCCGCCCTCTCTTCTGGTCCGATTAAAGAACTCCGATTACTTCCACAACAGTAAGCGACAACCTCCCTCGTTACAGCTTACTGATCCCAACCCCTTGGTTCGCATGTTGCTGAATCGAAGACCCCATGTATGCTCTGATACCAATTCAAGATAAATCGGTATCGAACGGAAATTGAAATCGGAAATTTTATAGTATTTGGCTAACACCCAAACGTTTATTATTATTCAAGAAACTGACTCAAAACATGAATTACAATCTATACCCATAGCATGGTATTTATAATCTAAACACTCCTATTAGATTATAACTAGGATTGCTAATAAAACTATTATATTGGACATGATAATTATCACTAAATAATTAAACCTAAACACGTTTAAATATTCTAATAATTATCCGCTCCATGGTTCCTTGCCTTGCATGCAAAGGAATCTATTTTAATTCGAAATTTCCAACATCATAATCCAAAAAATAAAATAAATTTTACATTCTTTCCCCATTGGTGAATTTGATCGAAATGATCCCAAACATAATAAGACGTTTTTCTTTACTTCGGATTCACTTTTCTTTTCCCAATTTCTTTTTCATTCGGTTGTTGCATTTAGCTATTTTTATCATTTGATATGTTTTCAAATTGCATTTAGCTAGTTTCATCATGTGACATGTTTTCAAATTATAGGGAATCCATATATGATACATATTCAAAAACCAAACTCACATTTTACAAGGAAACACGTATTTTTTTTTTAACGGTAGATCAACTGGATTTCCAGTTGACTCCAAAGGGCCAACATATGCTTTTTAGTTCGAATCCCTCCCAGAGGTGTTCTCCCGTATTTACATAATTTTGTACTTAGTAAGAATCGAACCTGAGACCTCCCCAGGAGGAAACCACTTAGTGGAAAACCCCCTGACCAACTGGGCTATACCATATTGGCAGGAAACACGTATTCAATATTCAAGTTGTTTATTGAATGTTTTTTTTTTTTTGTCTTCGTAAATTAAGAAAAACTATTACTAGGTTTGATTTTCCTTATTCCAGTTTGGGTATTCTCGGCCTTCAACAAGCTTCCCTCAAGTGTGGCCCGAACCAACTTGAAATCGATTACATATAATTCCTAGAACCAAGGACTACACTGACTAGGGTTATATCAAGTTGATTGGCATAGGCTTCCAATCATGAACATACAAAACCAAACAAAAACGATCTTACACTCTTTTATTAATAAACTCAACTCGACAAATAAAACTAAATACATAACCCGTATATATTTATGTTAGACATAAACTAATTCTAACATAACTCAAACTTTATTTAAGTACCTAAATAACAGGGGCGGCTCTTATGGTGTGCGGGGAGGACTTCCACACAAGGCCCGCTATTTCAAGGGGCACGGGATTTAAAAAAAAATTCGATATATATATGTTATTTTTAAAAAAATTGTAAATACATACCAAATCCAATATAGAGGCCAATTATCAAATACCTTTTTATGTTTTATAATTTAGCTCAATACATTAGGTTTATTGGGCCTAACCCAATACTAATATGATTTTAAAACATAAACAATAAAAATAAAAACACGGAAACTAAAAGGGCGATTGGATTTGGAAACACTGAACGTCAGAAGGAATTGCAGGCAGGGCTGTCATTGAACGACAACAGAGTTCAGAACTCGACGACGACTGTTTGATTTGCTGTTTCATCATATGTGCATAATTTGGTAATTGTTTCATTGTTTGATTTCATATGTGCGTAATTGTTTCACTGTTTGATTTGCTGTTTGTTTTCATCATGAAGTTAAAAGGTCCGATTTCACTATTTCAGATATGCTCATGGTTGTAAAAATCCCGACTAGTCTCCGATTAGTAGCCGATTAATCCCTAATCAGAGGTCCACTGATTAATGGCCGATTAATAACTAGGCAGTCAGTGGTGGTCCTATTCTCGCCAAATTTTGGCTAAATGCCGGCCAAATTTTGACCAAACCATATAAATTCCTTCCAATTACTTAAAAAACGGGTTAATGAGGGGTTAAAACATATCTACTTTAAAAAACTACATATAAAAATGTGTGTGTATATATGTAACTAAAAATTACATATAAAAATCTCAATCCGATTAATTCTGATTAATTCCGATTAATCCTGATTAATTGCTAGTCGGTACCACACCGCCCGACTAGCGCCTAGCGATTCTTACAACACTGGATATGCTACTGTGTAATTTTGTTAGTCCGTTAATTGTTGTTATTGTTATTTGTTAACATCAGATTCTGATTGTTGATTGTTGTGATTGTTAATTGTTAATTGTTAACATCAGATTCTGATTGTTGATTGTTGTTAGTCCGTTAATTGTTGTGATTGTTAATTGTTGATTGAACCCGTATCTTGTTAAGTGAACATCGATTATTATTTTTAGGCGTTAATGGCTCCTAAACAAGCATCCGGATGGTAAGGAGAGCTGCATGAATAATTGGTTAGCTATTAACTTATTATTTGTTACGGTATGTAACTAATTAGAAAACTATGATTTTGTCATTATCGTAATTGCATTGTTTATTAAATACTACATTTTTTGTCATTATTTTCGTAATTATATTGTTTATCGTTAAAGCATATGGGCACATTTTTCGAGCTCTAACAGGGTACGTGAATTCTCAGATACGCCACTGCTAAATAAACTAACTAGATAAACCTATCTATTAAGTAGATTCAAACTATTTAAAATAGTTAACCAAACCAATATTATATTGAACCCACTTAGACTTTCAAGATAACATCTGAATCAAAATTATCATTCATTCACCCCATAATTTTGATTTGGACCCGCTTCACATCTTTACCGTTATCGACAACTTCAACTCCATGACCTAGTTTGCATCCCTTTTTCCTTGTCACTAGGACTACATTACTTATTTCCTCTTAACCACCAATCATAGAAAAAAATAGGCTCCCCGATTTTACTGTTTAATTCTTTTCTTGCTAGACACAACAAGCTTCAAAGCCTCCTGCTTTGACGAATCTTCTTTTGTCTGTCTACCCGCAAGTCCGATCGGATACTTCTTCCAAAAAAGAACAACCTACACCGGTTACTCCTCTTATCCTAGACGAGAAGGACCAGATCTTGATCTTATCTTGATTGAAATCTAGGATTTAGTTCAGTTTATATGAACTCGGGTTTTTCAAAAGAAGCAAAACATTCCATCTATACTATCTATAATAAGAGATTATGAGCTGATGTAAATCTGCTTATGTGTCAACTTCTAAGGTATGCCACATGTCAATGATGATGTCATAAATCCCATTTATTAAAAGACTTCAAAATTCAAAGTTGGCCCACTTTCACATTTTTAAAGGTCTCCCCTCAAGCCACTGCCCATCTTCAAACCATTTTCAAACCATTGATGATTCCAAACCTGACGATTCAAAATTCAAACCACTAACCACTGATGATTCAAAATTATGGCTCCAGATTCAAAATTCAAAATTATGGCTCCAGATATATAAGATACCATCTTCTTCAATCATTTACTCTCTCTAATCCATTTCTCTCTCAACTCTCTCTCTCAGTGCAGGTTTCGATCACTCTCTATCTCTCTTATTTTTTTCTTTTGTAGAAAAATCCCAAATCTTCAGTCTTTTGAAAGATAAATCATTCGGTTCACAGTCTTTTAAACCCAATACTCTTTCTTCTTTGGCAAGAATCTGGAATTATCTCAATTTCTTCTTCATATCGAAATCTTCTGCCCTAATTCTCTCTGCCATCCTTCAGCCTTACGAAATCTTCATCACAAAGGTACAATTCCATCTCTTTGGTAACATTCAATCTTGGTTTTCTGGCCTTTTCTTTCGATTTCTTAGTTTTTATTTACTGGAACAATATTAGGGTTTTTAGAGTCATCAGGGCACAGGTAGTTGAATATTACACCGAATCTTGACCCTCACGTAGTGTTTATTCATCATCTTTACAAACATATATCATTAATAACCTAGGGGATAAAAACCATTTATGTTTGGCAGAGTATTATGAGCTAATTTCACTAGGTTAAAAAGCATTTATGTTTGGCAGAGTTTCAGGTATGAGTTTCAGGTTTATATAGATACTATGGTTGCTTATAAAGGTGAAGTTAGAATTGATGACAACCATTCAGAGTGTTTTGGTGGAAAACTTGGAGGGGGTCGGTGACGTTGTCGAGGTTGTCAGGAAATGCAAAGTGATAGCATTTCCTGACAACCCTCGACAATGTCACCGACCTCCTAATCTGAGCGTGACCCTCTGAAAATATAAATGTTTTGCAACTTCACCATGAATAGAGAAGAAAGAGAGAGTTGGGTTTCTAGCTCCAGTTGTGTTGCAGTCAGATCAACGGCAAATTCACCAGCAGTAGTTGTTGATGCATGAATATGAAGATTGAATTTGTGAAGTTCAATTAATAATCGACATAATGAAATTATATTATTTATTGTATTCACCATTGTTAAACCAAAATGATTGAATTTGTGAGGTTCAGGAATATGAAGATTGAATTTGTGAGGTTCAGCAGCAACAGTTGTTAATTCAGCAGCAGCAGCGGTAGTTGTTGATGTAGGTGAGTTTTGCAAAGGTTTGCGGCTTGAAATAAAATTATTTATTGTATTCACAATTGTTAAACCGATTGTGCTTTATGTTTATCATTTGAACTTGTGATAATTTGTGCCTAATAATCGACTGATTGAACGGATTTTGATTTTTAATTAAGTTTATTAATGTAAACCAAAAGTTTTAATTAAGGTATGTGCTCTCACATATTTTTTGTTCAAATTAATTTCATGGGATAAAAACATCTTCCTTTTTATTATTTAGTTTAGGGATTGAATTTTGTGTAGAGATGGATGGAAGAAGTGGGCACCTGTTTCATCGGACGAGTTTTGGTGTAATCGAATCGAATGGAATGGAATGTTGGATCCTTATGTTAATCTCAATGGAACTGTTAGCAGCGAAGAATGTTATTGGTGCTCATCTGAATGGAATGTTGGATCATTATGCAATCATCACTTGTGGTTCAGAAAAGCGGTTTAGGTAATAGATAGTATAAATTAAGTTTGTTGTGAAACATGTATTTGGCAAAGGTCTGTTTTAGGTTTGAAACCTCTGTTTGTTGTTAACAGATGTTAGAATATAAAACAGATGTTTCAAACGACTGGTGGGTTAAACAGTGTTTTGTGTAGAAAATAGTGGTTCAAACCACTGTTGGGTTAAAACGGTGGTTGAAACCAGTGTTGGGTTAAAACAGTGGTTGAAACCACTGTTGGGGTTAAAACGGTGGTTGAAACCACTGTTTTGTTCAAACCAATGCTTGAAACTACTGTTCCATTAAAACGGAAGTTTGAAACCATTGTTGGGTTGAAACAGTGGTTGAAACCACTGTTTGGATGTGTGTTGAAAGTGTTTGGATGTGTTGAAAGTGTGGAAGCGAAGGGTAATAAAGTGGTTTTGTGATTTGGTGGTTTCGTATCAATGTAGTTCTTTCCATTTACGTTTTTTTTCTATTTGTATGTAGTGAAATTGGTTGAATTTATGAAATGTTTTTAGAGCTTTTTTGGAAGAAGCGAGACGAGAGGGTTTTTGAACTAAAGTATATGGATACATCAACACATCTCCTGGAAAGTATAAAGACAGAATGAAATCATACCAGTGGATGGTTAAAAGGAGAAAAATTGCGGATCTCACCTTAGATAGCTGGAACAATTTTGTAAAAGTTGGATTTTGTATAGGCTTCTCTGTAGTTTGTTTGTTGTTTTTGTTCTATTTGGGGTGTATTTGCTCTTATGTTATGGCTAGTATAGCAGTTATCAGATAGAAGCATTAGCTTAGGCAATTAAGGAGAACACTATAGTTGTCACACCCCGATTTCCACGTGTCACCGGTGGGCCCGGTGGGGAGTATCGTGACGTAGTTGAGATCATCATAGTCAAACAACACAATATATAAATGCATAGCGGAAGCAAAAGATAAATATATTACATTCCGAATATAAGTAATGTCAAAGTATTACAACGGAAGGTAAAGGATCCACAGGCGGATCAATAAAAGGAAACTGTTCAACAGACTTTAGGCATCTAGAACTTGCAAGATTCCCTAATGACGCCCTGAGCTCCCAGCCAATTACGCATAGTACCTGTCACTTAACCTTTTGGAAAATACGTCAGTTTACACTGGTAAATACAATTAACTGACTCATTTTGAAAAGAGTTTAAGAAAATTGATTTGAATGCACGTGGCACAAAATATCTTTTATAATTGGATTAAAATGCACGAGGCGAAATTAATCTTTTATACTTGGGACAATTTTATTAATAAAGATCTTGTATCCGATTTACATGGTTGTCCAACATTTAGGGCCGGTGATTATAGAATACAAGCCGGTCAAGATTAATCGACACACCATAAATATAACTCACAAGAAGACATCCTTACGAGTGAGTATATCTTTTACATACGCAACAGGAGGTGTTATGCCTACACCTTGTGCTTAAGTTATGGCCATTCAGTTTTTTAAATGAGCCAAGGATATCCAGGACACGGTCATTAACCCCCAATGTTATTTGTTATCAATCAATACAGATTAAAACGGGATTATGCAATTTAATCATCTCCGATTAAAAGGTTTCTACACCCGACCAAGCGGTATTTTTATAATACCGTATCCCAAGCACGTATAAGGGAAAATAAGTTAAAAGTATTTACTTACAAGGGCTTTAAGACTTGTACCCACTTTGCCAAGTCCCTGGACACTTCCGGTTAACCCGAAAAGTCATAACTTTCAACGTTAACGCTTTAACCCCTCGCACACGAATCTGATCATAACTTTCTCATACGATTACGAAACTTTATGAAATTTATATCGTGCATTCTAGTGATCATAATTAACAGTTACAAAGCTTCGGGTTTGTCAAAAGGTCACTGTCAAAAGGTCACTCAGAGGTATAACTTAAACATGTTGACACATTTAACCCCTATAGTTTGTAATATCTCACTTTTTGCTTCGTATGATCCATGATTTATTCGTTTGATGATATGAACATCATGTAGGGTTATTATGAAGTATATTTATTCACTGTTGACATTTAGAACCCGTATATTCACATACTTTCCATGATTGTCAACTTTAGTCCTTTCAGAACATTCTTTCACACGTTCAAACTTATGACACGTGTCAACGCATTATAGGACGTGAATTTTCAAGGTGTTACATCCTCACCCCCTTAAAAGAAATCTCGACCTCGAGATTTGTTAAGGTAAGGGAAGTATTTTCTACCTTATATTGGGCTTAATCTTCCCCAGTACCTTTGAGCCTCTAAGGCACTACAATTGACCTTTATAATAGGCACATTTATCTTTTTGGAGCTTCTAATCCTGTCGATCCTTAATCGACATATGTCGCTCATTATATAATAAATCTGCACATCATTATGTGATAGTGCTTCTTTGACTTATTGGTGAAACACATCCTTTAGTTACTAGTGTGTAATGTATTGCGAGCTCCACTAAGTTCCTTACATAGGTTTTAGCTTCTAAGCTACTTGATCTTGATACATTCGATTTCCTTCGAGTGATTCTATATATTCAGAGCTTAACTAGCCTGATAATTTAATAAATTTGGTACACCCTTCCTGGGCAGCCGATGGCAAATTCTTAATTGTTGCCTAATTAGGGTTGCGGTAATCAATGCATAAGCGAAATGAACCGTCTTTCATAACTAACTACACCGAATTAGGTTAGGCTATATGAATCCAGATCTTAAAACTTACTTAACCGAGGTTTTTGATTCTACCAATAATGGTACTAGCTGTCTTGGAGATTTCATAATAATGCAGCCCCAAATGGGATATAAACCTTAACTCTACCTGCTTCTCAGGGGTAAACAGGGTAGTCTTAGGAGAAGACAATCAGGATACAAGGAGGTTACAGAGATTTTCCATATATCAAGATCCAGTTCATCCATCATTGCTTGTGTCAAATAAGTGACATATTTATGTTATAAGTCCACAGATTCCTTAATCGGGAATATTTATTTGGACAATTCTATTATGGATATCTTCTTTGAATACAATTAGCTGACTTTAGTACTCTATAACCATTGGAATATCTTTGTGGTCCCATGCATTAAACCTCCATACTGATCAGGCATGGAAGCAATCTATGGAACATATTAAGATATACCAATCCTCATATGGCGCTGTTATCATGCTATTTGGTATTCGCAATCGTTTAGAGATCAAAGAGATATCAATTTCATTTGAATGCATTTATCTGAAGAGAGAGTACATTGGAATTTTATGACTGAAGATTTCTGACAGGAACAGAAGAATAGTTCTGGTGAATTTTCTACCTGTAAGTTTTTCCTTACACTTAATATATATAGTGTTTTTATGAAAAGTTTTAAAAACTTGTTATACTTATAGTTTATGAAGGATTTACTGGTATCCGAACCAAAATAAAAACTCTTAGCATTTAAATTACTGATAAAATGCCAAGGAATGTACCTGATGCCATTATTTATGGACTAGCTCAGGCATTTTAGGCGCTTTCAATTTTAGGCTTTTCTTCCTCCGCCGCATTTCCTTTGACAGATTTAGGGCACGTAGTCTTGATGTGGCCTTTCTCATTACAGCCGAAACAGACTGCATTCTTCATATCTTTGCAGTCCAACGTTTTATGTCACTTAGACTTGCAGATCCCACAATGTAGAGGTCGAGGCTCAAATCTGCATTTCCCGTAGTGGCGCTTCTTGCAAATCTTGCATACAGGTTTCTGATTGGACTTTTGTTTATTCTTTTTCTTAGAACTCTGGGAGTTATCTACCTCCCTTTTCCTTTTTAGTTCATCCTTTGCATCAGAGGCATGAACGGGATCCTCCTTAAGAGTAAGGAAGTGTGGTCCTAGATAAAATTTGGACCGAGCAGCATGGGGCTCCTTGAACTTTTTCACAGCCTTCTTCACAGCTTTTCCAACAGCTGCGTCTATCATAGTTTGAAGAACATCTTTGGAAATTCTAAGGTTCACAATTTCAGCATCATTAGCATGTGTCGTGCCATCAATGGCGCGATCGACTGTTGTCTTATCCGAGTTTGCCATACTTTCTATTGGTTCCTAATACCAATAAAACAATTTCTTAGTTGAAATCCAACAACTGCTATTTTTCATTCTGATGGCCTTAATATATACTAACCATGGTGTCAATAACCTATACAGGCTATTATAGCACTAACATTCTTAATGAACATTATTTAAAATATATTAATATTACTTAGCCTAGGTCGCAAAAGACCATCAATGGCATTAAAGATTTGGACCTAGTCCATCACTTTTCTGACAGAGGATCAAAACGTCACATCTGTCTTTATTATATTAAAGAATTTAGGTAGCTTGAAAGCTTGCCATAGGAATATCAGAAAAGAGTGATTCCTATTAGATATAAAATATCCATCTAAGGTTTGTTGGAGCATTTTCTAAAGTATCATCGGCCAATTTCTATCTCGTATTAAATGACCGAAGTCCTAATCAGGCGGAGACAACAGTTCTCTATAGTTATTGTTCAATATTGAATCATATGTGCCCGTATCAAGTAAATTTCTGCATAAACTGCTTGATAAGAAAAGGTACCTGCTATATAGTTATCCTTCTACACCATTTCCTGGCGTTCATCCGGAAGACTCATGTGTTTATTTTCCTGGCCTCTCCCGGCTTCTTTATAAGCTTTGGGCAGTTGGTTTTGATGTGCCCTTCCTCGTTACAATTGTAACATGTGGCGTTCTTTAACCCCTTGCAATCTAAGGTTTTGTGACCCTTGGTCTTGCAAATTCCACACAATTTAGCACGTGGGTCGATTGTACATTTTCCAAAATGTTGCTTTTTGCAGTTACTGCATTTGGGTCTGTTATCAGACTGACTCGAGTTCTTCCTAAACTCGGAATCCTTCCCGCGCTCAGAGTTTCCCTTCTTCTTCTTGTTATATCGATGAGAGTTTTCCTCTTCTCTTTCTCTTCTTCCCTCGCCAGAAGCCTTAACAGACTTAATTCTGATTGCATCTAAGGTGAGAGATAAGGATAAGTCCACCGCGGACCTATATGTGGTTGGCCTAGATGCTTTAACACTTCCTTTTATTTCTGGTGCTAGGCCTCCAATGAAACGCGCTATGCGTTTAGGTTCAGGGGTGACTAAATAAGGAACTAGGCGGGACATAGTGTTGAAACTTGTCACATACGCCTGACAATCCAAATCCTCCATGACCAGAGTCAAGAAGTCTGATTCTATCTTTTCTACCTCATGCTGGGGGCAATAGTTTTCCTTGACTAATGCAACAAATTGTTCCCAAGATAAGTTGTAGAGTAGAACTTTTCCCGTGGCTTGGAGCAATGATCTCCACCATGCCGACGCTTCTCCTTTGAATGATTGTGAAACAAATTTCACAACATCTTGCTCCGCACAACCGCTGATGTCAACAACAACGTCCATCTCATCAAGCCATGTCATGCAATCGATGGCCCCTTTTTCTCCCGTAAAGTCTCTAGGCTTGCTGGAGGCAAAATATTTATATGAACAGGTCTTAACTGGTGCCTCTTGATGGAACACAACCTGTCTAGACGGAATACTCCTTTGATTTGACAAGTCATGAACATCGTCCTCCCTTGACTCATGTATTTTAGGAGGGGGCTTACTACGAGCCACAGACAGAGTCTTAGAGTGGGTATCATTTGATTCGTCATACTTTCGATCAAGAGCTCGAGTAACAGCATAATCTATTATTGCCTGCAGTTCTGCTCCAGTTACATTAATTCTGGTAGTATCATTGTTCTCCTTCATGTGGCTGTTAACTTCATCTAATCCAGCCATGTAGCTTGATTACTACATAAATATTAACAATGATTTATTCAGAGGTTTTTATGGAATCATCATCTTTGACGATTCATCAACCATGGTAATATAAACCATATTGGTTAACTTGTTAGTTATATTTAATTAGTATTTTCCATGATAATTTATCCTAGTTATAAAACATTAAGGATATTGAAGTGGCGCAAAAGGCCTAGTCACAAGGACAGTTTTAAATTTTATAAGCCATGATTTCAGAGAATCGAGGCATTAAGGTTTGAATCAAGTTCATTACCTTCTCTTGACAAGGAGTTGTAGACTTCAACTGTTTTTTGTCTTTTAGGACAATAGATATAGCCAGTGGGCATTTCCCTTCTGAGGGATGGTTATAATATGATTATCTTCTCAGATGCTATTAGTCGAGATCGTATGGATCCTACCGACTATTATGCTTGGACCTGGTCCAACATTTTTAGACAGGAGGTCAAAGACCACCACTGTCGTTGTCTTATCGGACAACAAGTTTAGCCCGTAGGCACTTCATCACTATCGGATGTTTATAATGTGATCATCTTATAGGATGACACAAGCCATGATTTCTAAATCACTAGGCTAGATAAGAAAATTGGAAGAATCCAATATAAGGATGACTGTTGTGATTTTCTCGAATCACATTTGTCAAGAGTGCTAACACGTTCTTAGGTGTTAACAAGGATTTGAATCTCTTGAATAGGTCTTACCATCTTCGCCATGTCAAAAATGACACGTGGCTAGGTCTTGTCCTTTTTAGATTTTGCCATTTTATTATAATGGTAGATCTTATAAAATGAATGTTATTTTCCATTTATTTAATATTTCAAGTTTAGAATGACAATTTAATCTTAATCATTCCACTTATATAAAAAAACTAAAAGTACAGAGTTGCCCTAAGCGGGACTTGAAAGGAATAATGTTGTCCTAGAAAGGATAGAAAGATAAATATGTCCTTATAAGGACTACTTAAGAAAACGATCTTTAGCAAAAAGGGGTTTTCTTCATCACTTTACTTTCGAATGTTCCCTCCCTGGATGCTCGTTTCATTCTAGCCGCGGTACGAAGCTCAGCATTTCAAGGCTCCGGATGTGGAGAATTTCTAATACAGCTTCTTCGCTTGGCGACATATCCAATATATAAAAAAAATTTGAAGCAAAATTTACAGATTTGGATTGAGAGTAATCCTATGTTAAGTCTAGACTCAGAAGGTCAAGGAATGTGCTAATGTGTCATTGAGATTAAACACAAAAGGCTAGTGTTTAATTCACTCAATGTTGGCTCTGATACCAACATGTCACACCCCGATTTCCACGTGTCACCGGTGGGCCCGGTGGGGAGTATCGTGACGTAGTTGAGATCATCATAGTCAAACAACACAATATATAAATGCACAGCGGAAGCAAAAGATAAATATATTACATTCCGAATATAAGTAATGTCAAAGTATTACAACGGAAGGTAAAGGATCCACAGGCGGATCAATAAAAGGAAACTGTTCAACAGACTTTAGGCATCTAGAACTTGCAAGATTCCCTAATGACGCCCTGAGCTCCCAGCCAATTACGCATAGTACCTGTCACTTAACCTTTTGGAAAATACGTCAGTTTACACTGGTAAATACAATTAACTGACTCATTTTGAAAAGAGTTTAAGAAAATTGATTTGAATGCACGTGGCACAAAATATCTTTTATAATTTGATTAAAATGCACGAGGCGAAATTAATCTTTTATACTTGGGACAATTTTATTAATAAAGATCTTGTATCCGATTTACATGGTTGTCCAACATTTAGGGCCGGTGATTATACAATACAAGCCGGTCAAGATTAATCGACACACCATAAATATAACTCACAAGAAGACATCCTTACGAGTGAGTATATCTTTTACATACACAACAGGAGGTGTTATGCCTACACCTTGTGCTTAAGTTATGGCCATTCAGTTTTTTAAATGAGCCAAGGATATCCAGGACACGGTCATTAACCCCCAATGTTATTTGTTATCAATCAATACAGATTAAAACGGGATTATGCAATTTAATCATCTCCGATTAAAGGTTTCTACACCCGACCAAGCGGTATTTTTATAATACCGTATCCCAAGCCCGTATAAGGGAAAATAAGTTAAAAGTATTTACTTACAAGGGCTTTAAGAATTGTACCCACTTTGCCAAGTCCCTGGACACTTCCGGTTAACCCGAAAAGTCATAACTTTCAACGTTAACGCTTTAACCCCTCGCACACGAATCTGATCATAACTTTCTCATACGATTACGAAACTTTATGAAATTTATATCGTGCATTCTAGTGATCATAATTAACAGTTACAAAGCTTCGGGTTTGTCAAAAGGTCACTGTCAAAAGGTCACTCAGAGGTATAACTTAAACATGTTGACACATTTAACCCCTATAGTTTGTAATATCTCACTTTTTGCTTCGTATGATCCATGATTTATTCGTTTGATGATATGAACATCATGTAGGGTTATTATGAAGTATATTTATTCACTGTTGACATTTAGAACCCGTATATTCACATACTTTCCATGATTGTCAACTTTAGTCCTTTCAGAACATTCTTTCACACGTTCAAACTTATGACACGTGTCAACGCATTATAGGACGTGAATTTTCGAGGTGTTACAATAGTGTTCTTGGAGACGGGCTCAGGCAAGACGTTGATCGCGATTATGCTTTTACGTCACTATGCTTATTTGCTGAAAAAACCCTTCCCGTGTATTGTTGTGTTCTCGGTAGTTGGTACCCACTGTTGTATTGGTCAAACAGGTATGTCGGTTGACTTAGTTGTTTCTTGAACATGTTTTCAACATGTGGTTAAAGCATACTAATGGAAGCTTTCTCTGTCTTATTAGCAAGCGGAGTATGTGGGAAAGCACCTTGATTTGAAAGTGGAGTATTGGGGTGAAAAAGGTGTTGATTTTTGGAATGCTGCTGATTGGAAGAAACAACGAGATCAGAATCAGGTATGACAAGTCAACATTTGACTTTTTTGTTGACCGCATACAATCTCATCAGAATTTTGAGTAATGATCAAATACGTAAAGTACCCCTGAGGCGGACAATTGCAGTCTTGAGTAATAAACTTTTATTGTGTTACTCTTTACCTTTGTTGTATCATGTAGTTTTTATTTTTTCAATTTAAACTGAATACACGTATATGTTATACATCATTTTTACAGCTATTGGTCATGACCCCTGACATTTTAAGGAATGAATTCAAACATAGATTCTTAACGTTGGATATTATCGAGGTGTTAATGTTTGATGAATTCCACAATGCAAAGAAAAATCATGCGTATGCTATCATCATGAAGGTATATTAATGATTGTAATTTTTAACGTTATTAATTTGTTTTAGTTGAGTTTAAAAATTGAAATAATATTTGTTCAAACCATTGCTTCAAACTGCTGTTCGGTTAAAACGGAGGTTTGAAACCATTGTTGGGTTAAAACAATGGTTGAAACCACTGTTTGGATGTGTGTTGAAAGTGTTTGGGTGTGTTGTAAGTGTGGAAGTGAAGGGTAATAAAGTGGTTTTGTGATTTGGTGGTTTCATATCAATGTAGTTCTTTTCATTTACGTTTTTTTTTCTATTTGTATGTAGTGAAATTGGCTGAATTTATGAAATGTTTTTAGAGCTTTGTTGGAAGAACCGAGACGAGAGGGTTTTTGAACTAAAGTATATGGATACATCAACACATCTCCTGGCAAGTATAAAGGCAGAATGAAATCATACTGGTGGATGGTTAAAAGGAGAAAAATTGCGGATCTCACCTTAGATAGCTGGAACAATTTTTTAAAACTTGGATTTTGTATAGGCTTCTCTGTAGTTTGTTTGTTGCTTTTGTTCTATTTGGGGTGTATTTGCTCTTATGTTATGGCTAATATAGCAGTTTTATATTAATAATGCAAAAGAACAATTGCATCAGCATTTCAATATTAAAGTTTTCAAATTAGAAGAAAAAGTACCACCATCTTATTTTTCAATATCATAATATTTTTATTAACCATCGAGATAGTGTTGTTAATGATGTTTTTATAGAATGTTAGATGTATTTTGATCTTATCCACTAAAGAAAATCCTTTTGTAACACTTAACTAAGAACAAGTTTTATTTAGGCCAAATAAGACTGCTTTTAATGAAAGTTTATGCGAATGTCAATTCATCAAATATTTGTTCACATGATAGTTTACATATTTACATATACAAAAACTTTTATCATTATGGTTATTATAATACTAATACATACTGTATTTAACATTATTTTATAAAGATATAGAACTAAAGACCACAATTTAAATGGTATATTATAATCTGAATTTGTTGCGCCTCTTTTGTAAACGCCTCTTTTGTTGGGATTGAACCCTATGATGGCCCTCATCTATTGTTTGAATTAGACTACCCCTTGAAAGTGGTTATAACATATGATGGCCCTCATCTATTGTTTGTATACTACAACTACTGTCCATTAAGTACTGCTTGTGTACAACAACTGCTGAAGACAAGGTGCTGCTACTTAATCTACTGTCCTAACTCAAGTGCTGCTAAAGAGCAAAGCCCTGCTTGGAATGAAGCAGTGGAATTTAAAAAACTGTTGACAAATTAATACGATTAAAATATAAAGTATTAAGAAAGTAGCAATTACATACAAAAAATAAATCTAATTAGACACGTCTAACTCTAATAACAAAAATCAAGAAACTTTAACTTCAATTGTGGATCTTTACTGACGGTATTTGATCAAAACGATCTGAGAGTTCCGTATGATGATGCAAAAGAACACTTATTTGTGGTGTATTTGTTCTTATGTTATGGCTAATTTAGCAGTTATACTTTAATTATGCAAAAGGACAATTGCATCAGCATTTCAATATTCATGTTTTCAAATTAGAAGAAGAGGTACTACCATCTTATTTTTCAATATCATAATATTATTATTAACCATTGAAATAGACTTTCCCCATCAAAGTCGTTATTTTGGGCCAAATAAGATTGGTTCACATCAGTGGATTCATCATAAGCAGGTGTTTGCATTACACTTTCCCCCTGAAAGTGGTTATAACACCTGATGGCCCTCATCCACTGTTTGTATACTACAACTGATGTCCATTAAGTACTGCTTGTGTACAACAACTGCACCAGAGCAAGTGCTGCTATTTAATCTACTGCCCTAAGATAAGTTCTGCTAAAGACCATAGCCCTGCTTGGAATGAAGCAGTGGAATGTAAAAACTACTGACATATAAACATTGACAATTTGTGTCTAAAATGTATTTTGTTAAGGATGGCATTCTAGCAGATATTTCATAAATCACCATCAACAGATGTTGGACATGATATTTTGTGGTTACGCAAGACAAAATCATTCCTTTCTTCAGAACATCATATGATCAAAACATTTGTCAAAAGCTTATTCACTGTTGCACTAACAGTTGCTGATTTAATAGTCTTTCAAATCATTATCATTTCCTTACCCCTAACTACTTTTGTGCTCAAACATCTGTTTTCTAAATATTGTCCACTGCTATTCATCATAAGCAGCTGTTTGCATTAGACTTTCCCCTTGTAAGTGGTTATAACATCTGATGCCCTCATCCACTGTTTGTATACTACAACTGCTGTCCATTAAGTACTGCTTGTGTACAACAACTGCTGAAGACAAAGTGCTGCTATTTAATCTACTGCCCTCAGTCAAATGCTGCTAAAGACCAAAGACCTGCTTGGAATGAAGCAGTGGAATGTAAAAAACTGCTGACATATTATACTTGACAATTTGCCTCTAAAATGTATTTTGTTAAGGATGGCATTCTTGAAGATGTTTCATAAATCACCATTAACAGGTATTGTAATTTACATTTTCATTAATTATTTCCGGTGACATTTTTATTATATCAATGACTTATAGTTATTCTTTTCGATAAAACGGTCTTATGGCATTTTATGATACATTGTTTAGGTAGGTATAATCCATACTACAAGATTATATTTACAGAGTTGATTCTTGAATTTGGTTTGTTTTGTTTTGTTTTTTTTGTTTTGTGATTGTTTGTTGGTACGTGGTTTATTTTTAGGGTGATCAGTGTTTTATAATCGGACCGTGCGGTTCATTCATCAGGTATTATTTCCTTTTCATTTTCACTACACTGATTTAGCGTTACCTGCTGTTTAACAATCCAAAAAAATATGTTTCATATCATACCTGCTTTAGAGTTTTACTTGTATCGTTTAAAACAAAACCAAAAAAAAATTTGTTTTCGAGTGAAGAACCTATAACACATAAAAAATTCAGTATTTAAAACCAAACCCAAAAAAATTGGTCAGCCCAAAACCATACCTAAAATTATAATGAAACAGAAGCAAAAATAAAGTGTCATAAAAAAATTAAATCGTTTATTGTATAAATATTAAAAAAAGTTACAATTACATAAAAAAAAGAAAAGTAATCAGACACTTAAAGTCTAATAGCAAGAATGAAGAAATTTTAACTTCAACTCCATGGAGCACTGCACTTCTCGATGTATGTCATTGATCTTTCTCATGAAGTCCAGGTCTCTGTCCCCACATTCTATATTGTTCGCAACACACAGGTCACGAACGGAAGTAGTCGGCATCGCCCTCAGGTCTCTTGAAACTTGGTCTCTTGTCAGCAGACCAAGTTGCAGTCCGTCAAAACATCTCTTCAACTCTTGAAGAGTACTCCTATCAGCAAAAACTTGCTCTTCGATTTCTTTAATAAAGTGTTGCTTGAAATCCTCAGATTGTGCAGCAGTATGTGACTCCATTTTAATGTATTTATAACAGCTAAGGCAAAACAATAAGAGTTGCTCTTCTATTTAACTGAATGAATCTGGTTATGATGAAACAATGTTTGAATTTGCAATGATATTATATAGGATATCTATCAGCCCAAAGGTCAGGTTTAAATGCAACCATTAAATAAAAATTTATATTTAAAAACCTGATACATGTAATGATTTAATAATGAAAAACGTGTATATACCCAACATGTCTCTTCATTTACCTTATCAAACATTTTAATGTAAAACCTTTGAAAAATGATCTTTATTAGCAGACGTCTCTTCATTTATCCTATCAAATATTTCAAACACTATAAAGGATCATGATTGCTCTACTTGAAAACATCAAGACTTCATTTTTAAAAAACCCTTCATTCTAAAATAAAACGTCCAAACCCACCCACACTCTTTCTAAATGGCAAGCAAAACCTTCTACCACTGGTCGGATAATACCGATCTTAAAATTGAATATTCAAGATGGTCACTCTATGAACAGAGAAAAGCTGAAGAAGTCAACAAAAAAGTTGCGTTGGTAAGTGATAAATATTATAAGCAGACGTGGAGTAGCATTGCACTGCTGGATGAAGTTGTCTCTTCTCCTCCATCAGAGTTTAAAGAAAAAGCCGAAGAGTTTTTGACACATCTGTTGAAACAAGATCAGAAGACCTGTGATATGCTAGCAGATCTGCAAATTAAAACAAAAAATGAAAATGCATGGAGGAAGGCGAGAGAAATAGATATCCTAGGAAGTGTTAATTGTAATGTTTAGTTTTTAATATTTTTCAAACTCAGAATTTTGTAATACTATTTAATATCGAATGAAGAAGTGTTTATTGCTAGCAGAATTTTGTAAAAGTTGGACTTTGTATAGGCTTCTGTGTAATTTGTTTGTGTTTTTTGTTCTATTTGGGGTGTATTTGCCCTTGAAGAGGTACCACCATCTTATTTTTCAATAACATAATATTATTATTAAACATTGAAATAGACTTTCCCCTTCAAAGTCGTTATTTGTTTGGGCCAAATAACAGTGATCCATATCAGTGGATTCATCATAAGCAGCTGTTTGCATTACACCTTCCCCTTGAAAGTGGTTATAACATCTGATGGCCTTCATCCATTGTTTGTATACTACAACTGCTGTCCATTAAGTACTGCTTGTGTACAACAACTGCCCCAGACAAAGTGCTGCTATTTAATCTACTGTCCTAAAATAAGTGCTGTTAAAGACCAAAGCCCTGCTTGGAATGAAGCAGTGGAATGTAAAAACTGGTGGCATATAAAGATTGACAATTTGTGTCTAAAATGTATTTTGTTAAGGATGGCATTCTTGCAGGTATTTCATAAATCACGATCAACAGATGTTGGAAATGATATTGAGTTTACGCAAGACAAAATAATTCAACAAAATCATTCAACATAATCTTATTAAACAGTTGCTGATTTAATAGTCTTTCAAATCATTATCATTTCCTTACCCCTAACTACTGTTGTGCTCAAACATCTGTTTTCTAAATACTGTCCATTGCTATTCATCATAAACAGCTGTTTGCATTAGACTTTCCCCTTGAAAATGGTTATAACATCTGATGGCCCTCATCCACTGTTTGTATACTACAACTGCTGTCCATTAAGTGCTGCTTGTGTACAACAACTTTGAAGAAACCACTGAGTATCAAACATTTCATAAATTGACATGCAACAATGGAAGGAAGAAGCAGTAGTTTAGTTTGTCATTTATATTGTATAGAATCAGTGGTTAAGGTTAGCAGTGTTTGAAACCACTGTTCGGTTATAATAGTGTAATCCTTAATGATATGTTTTGAAACCAGTTTTGGGTTAACACTGTTTGAAACTACTGTTGATTTAAGGACAGTTTTTAAAACCAATGTTTTATGCCAAAAGTGTTTTCAAAACAGTGTTTTAACAACACTAAGTATAATTCACCAATCTATTATTGTTTGTATCTTCAATGATCACACAACTTGAATCGACAAATCATAACATTGAGAGCAGCCCATTAACAAATATTACAAACTGTATGCTGTATAAACTTTTCTTATAACTATTAATCATTCATTGAATGTTGATTTATTTATTGTAATTGATGAAAGGAGGATATCTTCCGGAAGAGTTGCTGATTACAGAAAAAGTTGATCCAGTTGGTTTTCTCATATCATTCACATAACCTGATATTTAAGGAGAGTTGTGAAAATGAAAGTTGTATTGGCATTGTTAATATTTTTTATAACAAATTATTAAAGCCTAAATTGTATATTAAAGGTAAACTTTTAATACATACAATACAGAGACAAAACGTTATACCAACTTCGTAGACTTGACGGAACTTGCAGATTCGATAACAAAAGACTGTAACATACAATACAGGTGAAGTTAGAATTGATGACAACGTTATTGGATTCACCCAATATAGTGTTTCAATATGCTATAGCGGAAAATCCTGGAGAGGCGGAGGCTTGCAAGCGATGTAACTGTAAGAAATCCAAGTTTTTGCACATACAATACAGAGACAAAACGTCATACCACCACAAGCAATTGTGGATCGTTACTGACGGGTGCACTTTGGAATGTAGCAGATATAAATGAATATAACCTTAGTGTAGGTAATTACATATCTGCCACTGGGGTTATATTCATTCATATGAATGAATATAACCCAAGTGGTAGATATGTAATTAGCGAGCTCTGGAATTTCAAGGAAAATCAAAGAGCTCCACTAGGGTTGTATTCATTCATATCAATCACTTCCTTATGTGCACCGCATCTTCTAGGAGGTTGTCAAGTGTTCTCGCCTTCGTAGTTGGTGTTTTGCTTATCTTTACTTCCGCAGCCATTCTGTACATCGAATCAAACCAAAACCAAATAACTGTTATCATCGAATCAAACCAAAACCAAATAACTGTTATCATCAAAAACCAAAAATAAAAACTGAGGAACACATTCAAATCACACATTCAAATCATTGAATCAAATCCAAAACACATTCAAAACCTCTGTTTTGATAGCCTAAACCCTAAACCCACAAGAATCAAAACAGGAACACATTCAAAACCTCTGTTTTGATACCCTAAACCCACAACAATCAAAACAGGAATACATTCAAAACCTCTGTTTTGATACCCTAAACCCACAAAAATCATAACCAAAACACATTCAAAACCTCTGTTTTGATGCATTTTGAACAAAATCAACCCTCTGTTTTTTCAAAATCATCGGATGGAACCCAAAATCATGAACAAAATCAACCCTCTGTTTTTTCAAAATCAAACCAAAATCATCGAACGGAACCCAAAATCAAACCCAAAATCATCGAATGGAACACAAAATCAAACCCAAAATCAACCCTCTGTTTTTTTCAAAACCAACCTAAAATCATCGAATGGAACCCAAAATCATCGAATGGAACTTAAAATCAAACCCAAAATCAACCCTCTGTTTTTTTCAAAACCAACCCAAAATCATCGAATGGAACCCAAAATCAACCCAAAATCATCGAATGGAACCCAAAATCAAACCCAGAATCAACCCTCTGTTATTTCACAATATAAACACATTCAAATCATCGAATGGAACCAAAAATCAAACATCTGATTTCAAGATGAAGATGATGAAGCTGGATGAAGATGATGAAGATCTGTGTTGACTGTTGAGAGTTGAGAGAGATATTTGGAGATTTTTGGAGAAGTGTGATGATGATAATGATCGGTGATGATATTAGTCATTTCATACAACTTATAACAGTCAAGTTGCATTTTTGGTGAAGTGTGATGATGACAAGGAGATTAAACTAAAAAATAATTATCCATAAGAAATTAAACTAAATAATATTTAGTAGGAGGATTATATATAAATTAATTAGAAAAGATTAAACTAAAATAATACTTATCTATAAAACATGGTCTAATATAGTATAAATAGAACTAAAGACCAAAATTTAAATGATATATTATAATCTGATGTAAATCTGTCTATGTTACGGGTATTAAGGGATAAGGGTATTAAGGAATATTAAGGGATATTAAGGGATAAGGGTATTAAGGACATTTGATACATGTCTTTAACAAATCTAATCCATATTTTATAGAAGGGTTTTAACAGGCCTACACAATCTAATCCATTAGTAAGCTTAATTGGATCAAATATAAGGGGCTTTATTGAACTGTTTAATAACATTTGGTTATTTGAATTAGGTCAGGCTTTAATTATTAGACAATATAAAATTAGGTCATGCTTTCAGTTTAGACAAGAAATTTTGAGTTAGTTATCTAATTTCTATATCAAACATGAACTAAATACAAACAATTTAAATGATGTATTATAATCTATTTTGAGTTAGGTCATGCTTTCAATGTAAAAAGGCTTTATAGAGTGACAAGTGTCCAATGACCTAAAACCTAAACCTACTACACCACCACCCAAAACATAAACCCCCACAAAAAAAAAAAAAAAAACTATAACTCACCAAAAAACCCCCCCAAAAAACCTAACCCCCACCCCCACCCCAAAAAACCTAACCCCCCCTCACCCCCTTGGCAAAAAAAAAAATAATAATAATAATAAATAAATAAATAAAAATATAAAATTCGGTGGGTGATGGGGGGTTTAAGTTTTTGGGTGGTGGTGGGTTTTTTTTTTTTTTTTTTTTTTTTTTTTTTTTTTTTTGGGAATTGGTCTGTAATAAGCTCACCTAGAACTTATTGGCCATTAATAATCTCACATCAGAATATTCCCCCCACCAGTCCCACCTTTCACCTATTATTCCTACAATGGTCCCTCGTTAAAAAAGCTTAACAGAGTTAAGCTTTTTTCCAAATTACAAACATATTTTTAGGGCTTTTGATCAGAACGATGATACGAGTCTATTGATGTAAAACTTACTTCGAAATGGTGCTCCAAGTGACTTGATTTTGGTTAATTGGAAATTTAAACACCCGAATTGAAGCGCCGTTTTAATCGTTTGGAGCACCGTTTCGAGGCAAGTTTTACATCAATGGACTCGTATCGTCGTTCTAATCAAAAGCCCTAAAAATCTGTTTGTAATTTTGAAAAAAGCTTAACTCCGTTAATTTTTTTTAACGGATGACCATTGTAGGAAAAATAGGTGAAATGTGGGACTGGTGGGGGGAATATTCTGATGTGAGATTATTAATGGCAAATAAAGTTTAGGTGAGATTATTACAGACCAATTTTTTTTTTTTTTTTTTTTTTTTTTGTAGTGGGTTTATTTTTAGGAGCCTTTGTACACTTCTTAATTTAAAGAGTCTTTGTATTTGATCTAATCCGTTAAGATGATATTATCATCGATAACAACTTTGGAGGGAAAAAAACGAAGACTATTGTTTTGAGGGAAAGAAAGAAAAGATGGAGAATAAGTTGCTATTGCAAGATCCCGATGTGATGAACTTGTAATTAAGATAATACAAGTTTAACTTTTATTTTTACCCTCTTATTTTTTAAGGGTAAAGTATTTATTGTTTGTAATTTATTTTTGGAAAAATTACACTTTTCGTCCTTTATGTTTGTACCTAGTTGCAATGGATGACCTTTACCTTTAATATTTACAGCCACAGTCCTTTTTTTTGAAAACATGTTACAGCTTTCGTCCTTTGCCTCAAACCCAGTTAAAAAAGTTGGTTAAGTTACATCACGTGCACAGCACGTGAGGGCATTTATGTCCATTTATGTCTTCCAGCTACCCACCATTTAAAAGCCCCAATATCTCCCCCAAATCCCTAATTAGGGTTTCTTCCCCATTGTTACAGCTCCCAGCTCCCATACCTGCAACTCTCTCTACGGCGCGACTGACCCAAAATTAGGGTTTGGATCTTAAATCATCTGCTCATAAACGAAGATGGTGTTATGCGATTGTGGAAGAGAAGCTGTTATCCTCACCTCTTGGACAGATAGGAACCCAGGTAGCCGTTTTTATGGGTGTCCTGATCAAGGATCGACATGTCGATTCATATGATGGGTAGATCAGTCCAATTGCCATTCATGTGTGAACATCATCCCAGGTCTGCTACGAAACAGAAACATGTTAGAGGAGAAGGTGAAAGAACTTAAATCTGAGACAATGAAGCTGAAAAAGATGTTGATTTTGAGTTAGGTATGCTTCATCGTGTATTTGTCCATGTAATGCAAAGCAGTCTAGATGTAATGTGGTAGTCTTGATGTAATGTAGGTTAAAGCAAGTAGTTTTTGTATGAAATGTGATATGTAAGTAGTTTTGATGTAATGCAGTACCTTTTGTATGAATATAATGAATGTAATGCAGTACCTTTGGCTTCGGCAAATGATATTGTCTTTCTTTTGACCCATAACCTGTTTTGACAGTCTCTATATTGACCCAAAACCTGTTTGGACATAACCAGTTTGGTAAGCAGCACATAATTGACCTGTTTCGACAGTCTCTATTTTGACCCATAACCTGTTTGGCCATAACATGTTTGGCAAACAGCACATAACCTATTTAGACACATTCAATGGCTGCAAACTGCAAACAAACAAGACAACTGACACATTCAACTGTTGTAGACAGCAAACACAATGCAGCTGCTGTTTTGACCCATTCAAGTGTTGTAGACATAAAAAACAATGCAAATTGCAAACAAAAACTGCCACATTGGCATAGATAACCAAGTTATAAAAGACATGTTTTAAACATGTTCCAAACATCTAGAGTTAATACATATCCCATAAAGTACTAAGTTAGACCTTAACAAACCAAAAGTCAAAGACCATAACAAACCAAAAGTCAAAAGTTAAACCCCTGCCAACAGATCTAGTCCTTCCTTTTTTCACCTTGCCCCTTGCAAGTCCTTTGATTGTGTCCGGTGTTCCCACATTTTCCACATACACCCTTCATATTCTTCTTTGATAACCTGCCCTTCTTCTTGCTTGAGCCTTCATCCTCCATCTCCACGGCTGACCTTTTCCTAACCTTCTTTGGCCTACCCACTTGTTTGTGATGTTTTGGTGGTGTTATCTTGATAGGAACATCACTCTTCGGCCATAGAGCTTTGCCATTTATAGGGTTTATCTTGAAAGCATACACCTCTTTCCACCTGCCTATTGTGTAGACTGGATCAAACCAGCTTTCCAAAGCACCAACTCTTTGACCATTAGAAGCCATGAACCATATTGCAGCCACTGCATGTCTGCAGGGCATGCCTGTCACAATCATGAACAATCAGTCACAAAACAGTTAATAATGATAAAAGTCAGTCACAAACAATTAATAATATACCTGTGATTTCCCAGCCTCTACAAGCACAAGTCTTTTTGGCCAAGTCCACTACCCTTGTGTGCCAGGTTTACCACTCACCCCATACAGATCTCCTCCATTCCACTGCACATGATAAAAGGCTGCATCTTTCTTAATTGTCTGAAGTTGTTCTTGTGCCCAAGGTGTAATAAGACCTTCAGTCCTTTCTATAGCCCTCAACATTGTCACAATCCTCCTCATTAGGTACTCCCTGATATACTCCAAAGCAGCAATGATAGGCTTGTCCCTCCCTTCCAGTATTTTGCCATTGAAGGTTTCACACATGTTATTGAGTAGCATGTCACTTAATGCCCTACCTGTTCATTGGTTTTTATCATTAGTCAAGTGTATACCAGTTAAGACCAAGTGAGAAATGGGAACACAATGGACATACCAGACAAATGGGACCTTGTCCAGTGAAGAGGGGGGATTTTAGACAGCCACAAGTGAGCTTTTTTGTTAAAAGCTTTCAATTCCTCCATGGAAGTTTGAAACTCAGGAATTGTTGTTTCCTTTGCACATTTCCACAATAAATCTTTGTATTGTCTACCTTTAAAGCTTCCTTTCATATTCTCATGAATATGTCTGAGACAATATCTGTGCTCAGCTAATGGAAACAACTTGGAAACTGCAGGTAGCAGACCCTGTGGAAAACAGATTGTAATTAAACCTAAACCAATATCAAATCTCAGAACTGAATTTAAAACAGAATGCAAGTAATCACTAACCTTTTGCCTATCACTCATAAATGTAAAGGCTGAGTTTCTTGGTATCTCAAGGTCATCAGCTAACAGATCTAGGAACCATGTCCAAGCACTTAGATTTTCAGCCTCAACAATTGCATAACACACTGGATAGATCCCATTATTAGGGTCAACACCCACTGCACTTAAGAGTTGTCCAGGATAAGGCCCCTTCATGAATTCACCATCCAAACCAAGTAAATTCCTGCCTAATGCTTGAAACCCCTGCTTTAAAGCCCCTAAACAAACATAGATCCTTCTAAACTGTCTAGTCAGATCCCTTGGATGACCAGGTTCTACATTTATCTTAACAGTGGTACCAGGATTTTTACTTTGCAACTCAAGGACATAGTCCCTCAACAGACCATACTGTGATGAGTAATCACCTTCCACCATCTTCCTTGCTTTTGATTTAGCCCTGTAAGCCTTCATCCTGGATACACCAACAGCATACTTTCTTTGAAATTGTTCTTGAACAGCTCTGACCGGAATATCTGGATTTTCTTCAATTTGTTCAACCATTTGTTGAGAGAGAAAGGTTGAAGTACAAGCATGTATTTGTCTGGTACAAACACATTTATGTTCTTCAAGAAGAGTCTTGACCATCCAACTTTCTTCACCTTTAACTTTTGAGATAAGTAGGGCCCATGGACATGGGTATTCTGCAGAATCTTTTTTGATGCCTCTTCCCCCAACATGTACATTAGATCCTTCACCAGCAGCCCCTTTACCTTTGCCTTTATTCACAGGAGGCCCAGTTCTTTTAAACTTTGGCATTTTTTCCCCTTGACTTTTACACTTCTTTACAGCAGGCCCTTTACCTTTGCCTTTGTCCACAGCAGGCCCTTTACCTTTGCCTTTATCCACAACAGGCCCTTTACCTTTGCCTTTGTCCACAACAGCCCCTTTGCCCTTTGCTCCCTTTGCTTGACTTTCAATATGAACTCCACTATCATCTACATCAAATTGAGGTAACTTACCATGACACACTGCCCTCACCCTAGTGCTATCATCCTTAACAATAACAATGTGCCTTCTTGTCTCAACTGAATGAACCTTTATGAGCTTCTTTGCCTATTCCTTAGTTCCAAACACTTGTCCCAAATAAAAGTTGACTCTATTCTCATTTCTCCTCCTTTGTTGATGTATTTGTCTCTTCCTAGTGCTTGTTTGATTGTCATCAGACTCTGACCCACTTGGGAATGCTTCATTGTCTAAGATTTCATCTTCTATATCTTCATCTTGATGAATAACAGTGTCATTTACTTCCATGTCAACATTCATAGTGTAGTCCCTCATATCTACATCATGATCTGGCATGCAATTGTTTTCATCAACCACAAAGTCACTGTCACTATCCTCCTCTTCAGTGCTTGTTTCATTTTCAGGACCCTCTTCATCTAAATCAATCCCCTCAATGTCAACTGGTGCATTATCATATAAGAACATGTCCACATGTTCTTCCTGCACACTCACACCTTCCTGCTCATTCACACTCACACCTCCCTGCTCATTCACACTCAAACCTTCCTGATCATTCACACTCAAACCTTCCTGATCGTTCACATTCACACCTCCCTGCTCATTCACACTCAAACCTCCCTGCTCATTCACACTCAAACCTGCCTGATCATTCACACTCAAACCTCCCTGCTCATCTAACTGCAACCTTCTTGTTACAGTTAGTTTTGAAGGCACTATTGCATAAGGGCCAGGCTCATCAATTTCTTCAATTGTAATGCCCTTTTGTGGCTTCATAGGTGACTGAAAGAAGTCCTTAATAATGTCTAAACCATGTAACGTAAACACATTGATAATCTTATGAACTTCTACATACCTAGACAAGTTCAAAATATCTTGGTCACTACTTAAATATTCAATACCATTATCTAAATCCTTTTCAGGGTTTTGGAAAAAATAGTATATATGATCAGTAACAAAATAACCCAGCTCATCCATCATATCTGAAATCTCATGAACAGAAAACATATCAACGTCGATCATGTCAACAAAATTGACCTTACCACCTTCGTAAACCCGACCAGGACTCTTGGTTAACCTACCACCATGATGTAACCTAATACTGAATAGATGAGGCATTCCAACTGCAAATTTCAAATTTTTACTAGTTACAAACATACACATTACAATAGGTTGTCTTGAATCATTCAAAAAGATCAGAATTTAGGTTAGAGCTAAACTTACCATACAACTGAACAACTTCATCTCCATCCATGGTCTCTCGTATAAACCACGTTGGTGGTACTGGTTCTGGTTCTTGATTCATCGTCATGACCGTACAAGTAAAATTTCTTGCTGAAGAAGATGATCGAGCAGAGCAGCAGATGAATTTGGGGATGTTATGCCATTTCGAAGACCTAGGGGAGAGAATCAGGAGTGAACTGATAAATGAGGGATTTGGGGGAGATATTGGGGCTTTTAAATGGTGGGTAGCTGGAAGACATAAATGGACATAAATGCCCTCACGTGCTGTGCACGTGATGTAACTTAACCAACTTTTTTAACTGGGTTTGAGGCAAAGGACGAAAGTTGTAACATGTTTTCAAAAAAAAGGACTGTGGCTGTAAATATTAAAGGTAAAGGTCATCCATTGCAACTAGGTACAAACATAAAGGACGAAAAGTGTAATTTTTCCTTTATTTTTTTATATAGCTAGCAGAGTGTTGTATACAAGACCAATTGTTAGGTAGGGTATGTTTAGCATCGAGCTTTTAGGAGCTTATAGCTTTAAGCTTTTAAAAAAAAACTCCTACTCAATAAAAGGTCTTGTTTGGTTAAGGAGCTTTAAACTTTTAGGTTAGGGGCTTCAAGCTTTTGGTTGAACGCTACTACTAGTAGCGTTTAGAATGAGCTACAAGCTTTTAGGGAAAAATGATTATTTTAACCACTAAAAATAAGGAACTTTTTAATGCACCAACTTTCTAAATTTTTAGTTATGTCCGTTTTGGTCATTTTATACATTTTATTAAAAGCTCCAGCTACTCTGCCAAACACCAAATATATCTAAAAAGCTACAGCTACTAGCTACCAGCTTCCAGCCACCAGCCACCAGCTACTTTTGCCAAACATACCCATTATAAATATATAATGAAAATGTAAAGTCAAAGATTATTAATATACTAAGAGACTGAGAACTATACAAATTCGACGTGTAATTGTGTAAAAATTATCCCCATACCCTTCTTTTGATGGTTTTATTTATTATCTACATATACATGAATTTTAAATTTTTTTTATTTAACTATAGTTAAATATTTCAACAAAAACATATAGAGCAAATTGATTTGTCATGAGTAACGCTTATGTGGAACTTACTGGTGTGAGGATTGAAATACATAGAGCAAATTGATTTCTTCAATAGTTATGCGTAATTACAAAAATGCTCATCACATGGTTAACATATGACATGGAGTTAACAACAAATTGGATGGAGTTAGTCATGTGAATGAAATCACAATAAATTGAAATGCTGGTGTGTAATTTGCAAGAGTTTTCATATTTGTAAAATATTGCAATTTGCTATAAAACACAGAGACCAAAACAACAAAAACGATTTAGAGACTAACACGTCTCATACTCTTTTACAATTAAACTCAACTCGACAAATAAATTTGAATACATATATATATTAAACATAAACTAATTCTAATCCAACTCAAACTCTATTTAAATAAACTAACTAGATAACCTATCTATTGTCCTCTACAAACCATAATCTCCAATTCTTGATGCTTAACTCATTCCTCAACCACCATAACGGCCAATGATTTTAAGATGAAATCAACCTCCATCCACAATCTCTTCCTCCTCTCTTTCTACACTCTAATTTTCTCAGCACCGAGTCTCAATTCCACTTCCACACGACAAAACGACGTTGCCCTAACAAACATGATTTCAAACACCCCTCCCCCCCCCCCCCCCCCCCCCCCCGAGAGAGTGGTCCTTATCCGTTACTACCAAATAAGCCTTATGTACAACCAGATCTCTCATTTCGTTTAGACCGCTAAATTGTCAAAACCGAACCGCTAAACCGTCGTCGGTTCGGTTTACGTTTATACAAAACCTCCAAACCGCCAATCTGCCAACAATCTCAGCCGAACTAGACCATGAACAATCCTACCCTTTTGTTAAACAAACCTAACACGCAATACCCACTTCATTTTCTTCTACATATTCATCTTCTTCTACATAATTAGTTATTCAAAAATAGAATTTTTAAATATCATGCTAAATAATTATTGTTTTCAATATTGTGAAATTCAATTGGTTTTTTAAAACAACCATAGTACACTTTATAAACTTCATGGTATTTTGTAAATCTTATAAAGTTATTTAAAATAGGGGTGTTTAAGGTTACTTAAAAATTGTTTATTAATTTGTTACTTTTTAAATAAAAAATGCTAATAATATGTTCTTCAATAGTTCAATCTCTTTAATAACAACTTTTGAAAAACTTATTATACTTAAGCTCCCTTATTTTATTAAGGAAAGAAGAAATAGGACTATAGAAAAAGATACTGTAAAATTTAAACAATCAACCAGTTATTATAACTAATAAAGAAAAGGAAAGAAGGCTTTTTGTTGGAACCACCAAAAATTTGCTCCCGACTAGAGATGCGCGAACAAGAAGAAAGAAGAAAGTCAACAATGGATGTAAATTACCATTTTGATCTTGCTTGCCACCACCACCAATTGGTAAAAACCATTATAATACTAGGATTCAAAACGTTATAAAATAAGCGGTTATGGACTCGAAGCATTAAAGTTTTTGATTTTGGACTCAAATTGTTAAAACCACTAAAATACAGGAACTTAAAAAGTAATTTACTCTAAATAATGACTAGTGGGTGTAAACCCGCGCTTTGCGGCGGGTTGAATATCCATGCAGCTCGGAAAGTAACCATACGTGTTAGGACGGGAAGCAAAACCGTGAGAAAAACTTACGGCGTCTAATGTTAATATAGGCAATTTATACATCTTATCTTATAGAAAATATAATATTTCATGTAAAATATTTTGTAAACTATGATAATTATGTAACTATTTTACTAACTTATCTATTTTTTTTTAAATAAATTAAATTATGATATAAAAGTTTTAATTTTTTAATTAAAATATATTGGTAGTTAAAATACCATACATAATTATATGCATAAAAAAATCCTTGTCTGTATACGTTTGAAATTATCTAAATTTATATAACTATAAAATTTCATATAACCACCCAACATTTTTTTACTACATATGCATATTTCTAAAAACTAAAAATGGTTTCAAGAGAAAGAAAAACCATGTGGCAAGCTTTGGGTAGTAACGACTCTGGTTCTTTCTCTATTAGAAGTTGGTACAAAAAGAAATTATGGCAATGCTGTAAATAAGCTTTAAATTTTGGTCAGCAGCAGGTGGCGGGGGCGCTTTAGTAGCCCGCCTAGCTTTCGGTGCCTTCAGGGCCCCCTTCTTCAGAATACGTAAGAAAAACCATGTGGCAAGCTTTGGGTAGTAACGACTCTGGTCCTTTCTCTATTAGAAGTTGGTACAAAAAGAAATTATGGCAATGCTGTAAATAAGCTTTAAATTTTGGTCAGCAGCAGGTGGCGGGGGCGCTTTAGTAGCCCGCCTAGCTTTCGGTGCCTTCAGGGCCCCCTTCTTCAGAATACGTAAGAAAAACCATGTGGCAAGCTTTGGGTAGTAACGACTCTGGTCCTTTCTCTATTAGAAGTTGGTACAAAAAGAAATTATGGCAATGCTGTAAATAAGCTTTAAATTTTGGTCAGCAGCAGGTGGCGGGGGCTCTTTAGTAGCCCGCCCAGCTTTCGGTGCCTTCAGGGCCCCTTCTTCAGAATACGTCCAAAATAGTGATGACCACCCAAGATAAGAACTAATCTTGACCATTAATTGAGTAATTAAATGTTTTGATTAAATGAGTTGAACTGAACAAAAATTGGAGGTGCGTGGATTTCTTTAAGGATATTCTAGTACATTGAAGACAATAGTTTCTCTCTCCTCAAATTCCCACCATTTTTAAAACATTAATAACTCTTTCTTACAACATTGTTTTTTTATAAAAATTGCATAAAAAACGAGCGTTTATCATCTTTAAAATGAGTTTACTATTGCAATCATTTTGAAAAAAAATTGGAAACTCAGATGTGTAAAACACAATAGACGTCACAACATATATAACACAATGAAACATCAAATTAAAAACGCAATGGACTAAAAACACAACAAAATGTGTTTTTCATTTGTTATAAAACGCAGTGGACAAAAAACACACAAAAATGTGTTTTTTCATTCTTTGTAAAATGCATTGTACAAATATTTTTCATTATTTTGTAAAACCCAAGGGACAAAAACACACAAAAATGGGTTTTTTCATTCTTTGTAAAACGCAATGGACAAAGATGTGTTTTTTCCTTCTTTTGTAAAACGTAATGAACAAAAACACACAAAAATGTGTTCTTTCATTGTGTTATAAAACACAACTAACTAAAACATAAAAAAATATTATTTTTTCATTGTTTTATAAAACGCAATTCTAAATGAAAGTCTAAAGTGAAAACTGGTTTCTAATTTTCTTTGAGGCATTTTGTTAAACATCTGGTGTGTAGCTTTTTATCACTGATTTCTCAATGAATGAAGTTGGAACCAATGATGTTGCCCAAACGCATGAATACATCAAGAGAAGATTAGAATCACATATATCTTCACTTTGACTAGAATTTTTTTGAGAAAGTTGAGAAGAGAAGTACATGTTTCAACTGATTTCTCATGTTCTATTGCATTATGTTAAATTGAAATAAGTGAGAAATTGTATGAAATTGAACTGATTTTCTTCAAAGAAAGAAATTGATGAACACGTTGATTTGGGTGTTTGAGCCAAAATGGACAGTAGAAAACGGATTAGGGAAAAAGGACCTCACCACTGTGTTCAAAACGTTGAACTTAGTAGGAACGGGAAAGGAGGTTGCTTTCGCTAGAAAACGGTCAAAAGAGGGCCGCGGCCGCCGCAGCACCGCTGTGGCCGCCCGCGGCTCCGCCGGAATCCGGTTGTCGGATTTATTTCCTAAGAGTGAGAGAGAATGGGTGTAGAGAGAGAGAGAGAGAAAGAGAGTGTTTGTAGGTTGAAGAATGAGGATATGAAGGGTCAAAAGTTGGTATTTTATACTAGTATTTTGGTGGAGTGGGCCTCAAGCCCATTAGCCAAAGCATATCAGTCTTCAGCCCGTTCTCGCATTAGAATTCTTGTTTTCTCGCGTATATTTTTAATGAAAATTATTTTATAACTTAAAATAATTATTTTTATACTCAAAATAATAATATTTTGTCAAGATGGGATTAAATATCGCGCGCACTCGCGTTGTTATTCAAATCATGTAAGTTGATTCGCTTGCAGATTCTTATCGTTTCAACGATTCGAAAGTTACTGTAACTTATAAAAATACATTTTCCAAAACAGTTATATATTCCAAAAATATTTATTATGTTTGGCTCGCAAATTTCTACTATTGTTCGAGCATATCGATTGCGCTTGCATAAACCTATTGCTTGGAGACCCAAACTCTTTCCACTATCATGCATACATTTATTATTCATATATTATAAATTACTTTTGTTATTTATAATGCATATCGATTGCGTTGCGGCGAATTTCTTTTGTTATTTAGTCTGTGTTAACATGTGTTTTGAAATTACTATGAGCATGTTGCTAACGGAACTGCTGACAAGAATAAAAAGAAAATGTAGAAAAAAACACTAAAAGATAACCGAAAGAAAATCAACCAAAAAAAGTTGTATAGTAACGATATTTTTCGTATGAAACCCGTGGTCAGAGATGAGCAAATTGTTCTGGGTACCGGTACCAAATTTTCCGAACCGAAAGATCTTAAGTACCAATTCGGTACCGACTTTTGGCGTTACTGGTACCAGTTCACTGCCGTTTTTTACCTTCACATACCAGTACCGTAACCGGTATTTTTGGTATCAGTACCGATTCTGTATCGGTTGGCACCGAGCTCATCCCTACCCCTGAAACTAAAAAAAAATTAAAATTTAAAGATAATCAACAAAAAAAGTTGTACGATACCGTTGTTCGTACGGTAACCGTGATCAGGTGTGACAACTGACAATTTTCCACATATTTCGTACAATGTTAAACAGTAACTTGTGCATTAATGACTGTGCCTGATTTAATTAATGACATGAATGATTTTCTGAATGCTGTCATATACATGCAAGTGCTTTACATACGAGATTTACGTCAACGACAAACTCCAAAGTACTAAATAACCTGTCAAGGTTACGGACTGGAAAGTCCACCAGACACGAAGAAGTCGTATTTAAACTTGTCAAAGTTCGTTGGAATTCATGTCATGGCCCCTAGTTTACTTGGGAGCTTAAAGACCGAATCAAATCAAAATATTCACATTTGTTTCACAACTCCCCTGCAACCGATAACACAGCTTGAATTTTGGGACGGAATTATTTTAACGGGGGGAGAATGTGACAACTGGCAATTTTCCACATATTCCGTACAATGTTAAACAGTAACTTGTGCATTAATGACTGTGCCTGATTTAAATAATGACATGAATGATTTTATGAATGTTGTCATATACATGCAAGTGCCTTACATGTTGCAAGATTAGTTATCATTATTGCATGCAACACAATATGGTTCACTTAGTGCATGAAACAAAGTTAGCACAGTTATCAGACAAACTAGAAGTACTGACGGGAGTTCAGTACACAGACAGACATGATGTTAAGACACAGAATGAGCCCGAAACCAAGAGTTACACTAGAATAGTGTGTAGGAAAGTAGGGATCATAAAACTGTTTACCTAGTGATGATTTAGGTGCCGGAAACTGCCAGAAACACACTAAAATTGCAGAATTCTGCAGAAAATAACCAAATTCAGCAATTTTCAGCTTTTTAACAACTAAATATAATGCAGAAATGTGGTTTAATGGCCCAGAATACTTTCCTAAGTGTCGGGAATCAAAACTATCATAAAAGGGAACATAAAGCACACTAAACTGCGCAATTTAGCACCTTAACGAACCGGTAACCAACCAAACAACCGGACGCTACCCGAAACATTGAATTTTTACTAGAAGCATTGTTTTAACATTTCTGAGCTAGTTATGGTCACCGAACATCATAATACATCCTATAAATACATAACATATATAACCCTAACTAAAATCCCTAAAACCTAACTATCTTGCTTAACTAGTCATTAAAACTCAACAAGACCCCCCCCCCCCTATGGACAGTTGGACAAGGGGCCCACAAGTTGATTTGTTTCAATATTTTATTGGATCATGTTGGAAGATTGTTAAGCACATTAACCATAAGATAAAATAATGTTGGAAGATTTTAGTATAAACCACAAAACTTGAACACACTTTGCATTCATCATCTTCACCACATTTCTCCTTCTCCTTCTCCCCTCTACCTATGGCCCAAGTAACACACATGCGCACACACTTCCATTTTCAAGTCATTTCAATGCATTCTCAAGTGATTCTAAGGTGTAAGGAGCTAGGATAAGAAGCTTGGTGCCATTAGAAGTGGAAGGACCTCTCTCAAGAGCTTTTAACCACCAAGTTTATCACCTTTATCATTTTTTTTATCTATTCCCTAGCCTTGTGCTAGTAGTACGACTCTCCTAATCTCTTTTTACTTCTTGTTATGTTGGTTAAAAGATGATATAAGTAACTAATCATGAAGAACATTAAAGATCAAGAACATAATCTCTAACATAAAGCTCTAAATCATGAGGATCCATGTTGTTTAAGTGTATGTATGCTTCTTGATTGTTGATTAGTTGTGTTTATGATGTTAAACATCATATGAAACTTGCTAGATTGTGATTAAACACATGATCTAGCAAGTGAATGGATGATCTTGTGAAAAACCAAGATGAACATCCTTTATGTAAACATGGACTTGAAATATGAAGATGTTTTCTTGAATGATGATGATTAAAACATGATGTAAGTCTTGTAGAAGAACGATTTCAAAAATGATTTTCTCAAGAAACTAAGTTAAATCATAACCATGAGTTTTAAAGAAATTAATCACATTTTTAGTGATGAATCAAGTGTAGAAACATGTTACTAACTAGAAAAATTCAAGAAGAAATATTTTTAGAAAATCATTTCACAAGTTGTGAAAGTCTAAAATCTTCAAGAATGATGTTATTAAACAAATAACCACACTTTAAAGGGGTAACTAAGCCTACTAATTAACATGGCAAGTTACTACAAATTTTTACAAAATTTCAAGTTCATGTTATAGTGTAAAATGCATGATTTTGGCACTTGGTAAGTGTTGTTTGATTTGTTGATTGATTGGTGATGATTTTAAAAGAAAATGATATGCTTTGAAAGCATGGAAACCTCCATTTTTAATGGGAAACTATGACAAAAATTTTCTAGAATTTAAACACTTAGAAAAATATTTTTAAACAAGTGTTTACAAGTGTATTTTAACCATAATTTTTCATGTAAAAATTGCCATAATTTTTGTTACAAAAATTATAAATATTGGAGGTTGGTTTTTGATAATTAAAAGTGACTAAATATGTATTTAGGAAAATATATATATTTATATGTCACAATTTTTGTGATTACTTGTATGTTATGTGTATTAGTTATATTATTTTAGGACTTGAAATAATATAAAACACCAAAATACCAAGAATTATAATACAAAATATTATCCAAAATTCCAAGAAATAAATATATAATTTATACCCAAAACTTTGGACAAACCGAACAAGAAATGTGAACTACAAAAATATTCCGGAATTACTTTCATAAGTATATTTTGATAAACGGTATTTTGGAAACCAAGAGAACGAAAATATGATTTCTAAAAGTGTTACAAAATATATCATATTTAGGACAAGAAGAAAATATATTATTTGTGAGTAAAGAAAAATATATATGTTTTCTTGAACAATTAGAAAATATAATATTTTTGGAGAAAATATATATCTTCTTAAATAAATTTAGAACATACTATTTTGGGGTGAAAATGGATTATTTTTGAAGCTATATGAAAACACAATTATTTTTGCCAAGGGAAAAGTTATAGATAATTTTCTATAAAAGTTTTCATAAAATATATGTATTTTAAAAATATATATTGGTGAATTTTTTTACTGGAAATGTTATTTCGGAAGAATTAAATACAAAATTAAGTATGATGTATTGCAAAATACATCTCTTATTCGTGTACAGTTTGTATAGTATTGCGTTACATTTAGTTTAGTTTTAGCTAGAATGGGCATACTATTGATCAGATTGAGTTTTGCAGGTCTTGGTGCTTAATATTGCTGAAAATTGAGTGAAAACGAGCCATAATGCTGAAACACCAAGTCCCGGAACGAGTTGAAAAGAGTTAGAATTATTTTTGAAGTTTTTGAGAAGTTAAAGCTGGGCAAAATTCGAAGGAGTCTGTCCATTTTGTGCTGTCGCGCTACGCCACCACGATTAAGCTTGGCTGTGGCGCCCCGCCACCATTAAAATAAGGATTTCTGGATTTTGCAGCTGTCGTGCTGCGCCACAACGAAGGCCAATGCCCGTCGCGACGAGGTTTAATTACGGCAATTATTCGTTACGAGCTAGGGTTTGGTATAAATTCCCAAGAAATCACAATTAAACCCTAACTACGAATTAAGGAGCATTGAAGGCGATCTTAGAGCATTCTTGGAGCGAGTTTGAAGGTTTTGAAGCATACGAATCAGTGGTACGAGTTCAGGACGAAGAATTGAAGACTTTCTCGGGTTTTCCAATTCCTTGTTTATAGATTTTCTTTCGAAACTCGTTATCATGAATTCGTGTTTAGACATCTTTGATTTGTTTTCGTTATTTGACATGCTCGGCTAAACTTTTAAGCCACCTAGACTTTGATGAATGGATTGATATGAAGTTTTAACCTTTTCCGTTAATTGCATGAATGTTATGGATTAATTGTGTTTAGTAAAGAGTTTGTTTTATTGATTTGATGCGCATGCGTACTTTAATTTGGTTTATTACTATCAATTAATTCGTACGATTCTAGGTGACGGTCTTTATCACATAATAGAGTCGTGCTAGATTTTGGTGAGTGTCTAGATCACATAATAAATCTTTAATCTTTAGGGAGAATTGGCCAATAAACCCTAGAAGTGATTGTTAGTACTTTGCTAGGTTTTAGTGTTCTGCTAGTCCTTATAGCTGGAAGGTGCGGGGCTATCGATAGGTCTTACCCGGCGAATTGCTTTAGACAGTCTTTGGAAAGAGTCGTGCCTTAGTTGCCCCGTCGGTTTATTAGTCTATCAAGTCAAGTTAAGAACCTAAACTACCCTAGATCTATGATTGGAAAAGAGTAGGTCAACATTAGGGTACTTACACAATAATTAGACAACTGGAAAGACGTCTAATAACCGGTAGGATTAACAGCCTAGGTAGCGCCATAAGTTTCACCTCGAGAAGGGTTGAGGGGCTTAGTTGGTGTCTTAATAGGTTTAGTATCATAAGATCCCGGTTCCATAAATCATGCAATTAACGTAATCGGTAATTCTTTAAAATCAATCCAGGATTCTAGTCTAGGTGGTCTCGTTCATCATATAAGAAAAGCCTTTGCCTTATTTCGCATTAGTCTAGTTTTAGTTTAATATTTAGTTTAAATAGATTTCCTTAGATTTTCCGTAACCCCCCCCCCCCCCCCCAAAAAAAAACAATTAAACATTTTAAGGCGTGTCTGTTAGAGTCTAGTTTACGTGATAAATAGAGTCTCGTGGTTTGATATCCGGACTTCCTTAGATCATACTACAGTGATCGGTACACTTTTCGATTGTGTGGTTTAGGTCGAGTCCAGAATTAAAGCTTTTTAGTGTCTAGCTTAGAGAGTCTAATTTAGTTAATTTTAAAAGTCTGTTTAGCACACATCAAGTTTTTGGCGCCGTTGTCGGGGACTCTTGGCAATCGCGTTTATTAGCTTTGATAGACTTAATTGACATATACGTGCTACGTGTTTTGTTTTGTTTTGTTTTGAGTCTTTGATTTTAATTTTTTATTTTTATTTTGAGTCGTAGTGACTAGTGTTTGCTTTCTCATATTCAGGTTTTTGCTTGTAGTGGATGCCACATCTGCGCTCGCACGGACCGCCGAAGCCTCCAGTCACAGAGTCATCATCTCGATTGGGCCAAGGCCCAAAGGTTAGTACTTCATCCTCTTCTCAATTTCCTCTTTTCGATTCCACTTCGTTACCCACCCCACCTTCATCACCACCCCATTCACCTAAAACATCACCTAAGGTTTCCCCACCCGATAGTCCTACTTCTAGCACCTCTAGCGCCCAAGAAAACATAAACTTAGAACACATGGCCAACGCTAGACAAACCGTCCATCAACAAGCCACCCAAGACTTCCCCGGTCTTGCTTCACCCATCACTGTTCCACCCATTGTTAGGAGAACTCATGGCAGATTCCATCATATGCCATGCAGGCCATCACCAATACCATTCAGTTCCACGGCCGCGAGGACGAGGACGCCCCGGCCCACATAAATCAGTTCTCCCGTATCCAAGCTACTTTTAGCCTTCACGGAGCCCCAAACGATGCTACTTATTTGCAGCTTTTCCCATTTTCACTAGCCGGCCGTGCGGCTACTTGGTTGGACTCTCAGCCAACCGGTACTTTTACCACATGGGCGGGCCTTCGTCAAGCCTTTTTGAACAAGTATTTCCCGCTCGCCAAAGCCTCACGTCTTCGTGACCAAATTCACTCCTTCCGCATGGAGCCCGACGAGCCCTATTACCTTGCTTGGGAGTGTTTCCAAAACCTTTGTGCTCGTTGCTCCCAACATGGTCTTTCCGATTGGGCTCTTTGTGAAAAATTCTATAACAGTCTCACCCAAGAGACTCGTGATCGTTTTGACACTAATGCGGGGGGTCACATGATGGGTATTCTTACTGTTGCTGAGTGTTTAGAGCGTTTTGAGGCATTTACCCAATCTCAATCCCAGTCGCGATCTGATCAGCGGTATGATAGTGGCAATTCAAATACCACTACTAGTGCACCCGCCCGAGGGGTGAACCATATCACTATGGACCCTAGTATAGCCGCTGTTTTAGAAAACGTCACTAGAGAGCTTAAGGAGATTAAGGCTAAGGTAGATAAGTGTAAGTTTTGCTGAGGGGGTCACAATACGAATGCGTGTCCATTTCTTGTTGGTGAAGAGCAGGTCGATTTTGTGGGAGGGGGTCAAGGTAGAGGTCAACCTAGTGGGTTTGGTAATTTTAATTTGGGTTGGCGTAATAATAATAATAATAATTTTACTAATAATAACAATTTTCGCTCAAATGGACCTCCTGGTTTTCAAATAGCTCAAAATCCAAATAGGGGTCAAGGTTCACTCTTTAGTGGGGGTTCAAATGGGCAGTTCAATAAAGGGTTCAATGGGCAGGTCAAAGATGGGGGGTCAAATAGTCAGGTTCAAACAGGTCAAGGTCCAAGTTATGATCTAGGGGGTAGCCTAGAGAGAATGGAGGCAATGATGAGCCAATTAGTTGTTAGCGACCAAACCACCCAAAAGACACTTAGCGAACATGAACTTATGCTTAAGAACCACCAAGCCTCTTTCCAAGACCTTCAAAGGGTCGTAGGTGACATGTCTAGGAAGTTAGAGTAGAGATTACCCGGTCAGTTTGCGGGTAACACCCAACCAAACCCAAATGCTCATGCAAAAGCCATTACCACTCGTAGTGCTAAAACCGTAGGGAACCCTAGAGTTGAGGAGAGAGTAGTTGAGGAAGACGAGGAGATTGTAGACGAAGAGATCGAGATGGAGGCTCCCGGCAAAGTGCAATCGAGGCTAAGCCCAGCAAGTACCGCACAGCCCGGTGAGTCTCAAGGTGAGAAGAAGGTAGAGAAACCACCCGTAGACGTTAGGCCTTCCCCACTCATAGACCATTCGCGTGTCCCGTTTTCTACACGTCTTAGAAACCAAAAGTACTCAAGGGAATACGGGCAATACTTAGATATCTTCAAGCAATTGAAGATTAATCTTCCTTTCATCGATGCACTTCAATCGATGCCTAAGTACGCGAAATTCTTAAAAGACCTTCTTAGGAACAAAGAGAAGTTAGGGGAGTTGTCGAATGTCCCATTGAATGGAGGGTGCTCAGCCGTTGTTTTAAATAAGCTTCCGGAAAAGCTTACCGATCCTGGTATTTTTACTATTCCTTGTCTATTCGGTAGTAATACCAATACTAGAACCTTAGCCGACCTAGGTGCTAGCATCAATTTGATGCCCTTTTCTCTCTATGAGAAGCTAGATCTAGGTGAGCTTTCACCTACCCGAATGACATTATCCTTAGCCGATCGGTCCGTGAAATACCCTAGGGGTATAGTTGAGAATCTGCTTGTTAAGGTCGACAAATTTGTGTTTCCCGCCGATTTCGTCATTCTCGATATGGAAGCGGATGAGAGAGTTCCTATCATACTCGGTCATCCGTTCTTGCGTACCGCTAAAGTACTCATAGATGTCTACGATGGTAAGATAACCCTTAGGGTCGGTGAGGAGAGAGTTACCTTCGAGATAGATCGTTCCATGAACCACCCGAGTGGTTCCGATGACTATAGTGGTCCTTGCCATTCCGTATACTTCTTGAATTCATTCATCTCATGTGTCGACCATTGTTTAGAGTATATTAGTGGTGCGGACTTAGTGGTAGGAGAGAAGGTAGAGGAGGAGTCGAAGTTGGTAGATGAAATTGAAGATGAGAGGATCCTTTTGATTCCCGAAGTGTTAGCCGTTAGTGATGACACCACCCAACCCCCACCCTTAGAACTTAAGGTACTTCCATCTCATCTAGAGTATGCTTTCTTAGGGGAGGGTTCCGAGCTACCCGTTATTATCTCGTCGAAGTTGGAAGAAGGAAAGAAGTTGAGGTTGTTGGAGGTATTGAGGGCCAACAAGGAGGCCATTGCATGGAGGTTGTCCGACATCAAGGGAATAAGCCCTTCTTATTGCACCCACCGTATACTCATGGAGGATGATTATAAACCAGTGGTGCAACCCCAAAGGCGGCTCAACCCCAATATGCAAGATGTTGTGAAGAAGGAGGTTCTAAAATCCTAGATGCCGAGATGATATATCCCATCTCTGATTCCCCTTGGGTTAGTCCCACTCAGGTTGTCCCTAAGAAGGGAGGGATGACCGTTGTCATGAATTCGAAGAATGAGCTTATCCCTTCTCGTACGGTCATGGGTTGGCGCGTGTGCATCGACTATCGAAAGTTGAATGATGCCACCTGAAAAGACCACTTCCCATTGCCCTTCATCGATCAAATGTTGGAGCGTCTCGCATGTCAACAATTCTATTGTTTTCTCGACGGTTTTTCCGGGTACTTCCAGATCCCCATAGCACTGGAGGATCAGGATAAGATCAATTTCACATGCCCCTATGGCACCTATGCGTACCGACACATGCCATTTGGGCTATGTAACGCTCCAGCTACCTTTCAGCGGTGCATGGTTGCCATATTTTAGGATATGATAGAGAGTTCCATGGAGGTTTTCATGGATGATTTTTCGGTATATGGTAACTCCTTTGATGAGTGTTTGAAGAATCTAGAGATGATGTTGAAGCGGTGTGTTGAGACAAAGCTGATGTTAAACTGGGAGAAGTGTCACTTCATGGTGACGGAAGGTATTGTGTTAGGACACAAGATTTATAGGGATGGTATAGAGGTAGATCGTGCGAAAATAGATACCATTAGTAGGTTACCTCCACCCACGAGTGTTAAGTCGATTAGGAGTTTTTTAGGGCATGCGGGCTTCTATAGACGCTTTATTAAGGATTTCTAAAAAATTACTCGCCCCATGACCTGTTTTCTAGAGAAAGATGTTCCATTCATCTTTGACGAGGAGTGTCTTAAGGACTTCAACTTTTTGAAGGAACAGCTTGTGAGTGCACCTATTCTTATCTCGCCCGACTGGAGCTTGCCGTTTGAGCTCATGTGCGATGCGAGTGACTATGCCGTTGGAGCGGTACTTGGACAAAGAAAGGATAAGCACTTCCACCCCATCTACTACGCGAACAAAACGCTAAATGATACTCAAGAGAACTACACCACTACGGAAAAAGAACTCTTAGCCGTAGTCTTCGCCTTTGACAAATTCCGCTCGTACTCTATCCAAGACCATAGTCTTCACCGATCATTCCGCCGTTGCGTTTTGTTTTTCAAAAGAAAGACGCTAAACCCCGACTTATTCGGTGGATTCTATTTCTTAGTGAGTTTGATATCGAGATTAGATATAAGAGAGGGGCCGAAAACGCTGCGCCACGACGAAGGCCAATGCCCGTCGCGCGACGCGACGAGGTTTAATTACGGCAATTATTCGTTACGAGCTAGGGTTTGGTATAAATTCCCAAGAAATCACAATTAAACCCTAACTACGAATTAAGGAGCATTGAAGGCGATCTTAGAGCATTCTTGGAGCGAGTTTGAAGGTTTCGAAGCATACGAATCAGTGGTACGAGTTCGGGACGAAGAATTGAAGACTTTCTCGGGTTTTCCAATTCCTTGTTTATAGATTTTCTTTCGAAACTCGTTATCATGAATTCGTGTTTAGACATCTTTGATTTGTTTTCGTTATTTGACATGCTTGGCTAAACTTTTAAGCCACCTAGACTTTGATGAATGGATTGATATGAAGTTTTAACCTTTTCCATTAATTGCATGAATGCTATGGATTAATTGTGTTTAGTAAAGAGTTTGTTTTATTGATTTGATGCGCATGCGTACTTTAATTTGGTTTATTACTATCAATTAATTCGTACGATTCTAGCTGACGGTCTTTATCACATAATAGAGTCGTGCTAGGTTTTAGATTTTGGTGAGTGTCTAGATCACATATTAAATCTTTAATCTTTAGGGAGAATTGGCCAATAAACCCTAGAAGTGATTGTTAGTACTTTGCTAGGTTTTAGTGTTCTGCTAGTCCTTATAGTTGGAAGGTACAACACTATTGATAGGTCATACCCGACGAATTGTTTTAGAGTCTCGTTGTAGGTTTATCACATAATAGAGTCGTGCTAGGTTTACGTGATAAATAGAGTCTCGTGGTTCGATATTCGGACTTCCTTAGGTCATACTACAGTGATCGGTACACTTGCCGATTGTGTGGTTTAGGTCGAGTCCAGAATTAAAGCTTTTTAGTGTCTAGCTTAGAGAGTCTAATTTAGTTAATTTTAATAATCTGTTTAGCACACATCAAAGTATAAGAATACTTAATAAATACAATAAAAATACGTATTCTCGTACGTATAAACACACACCGGAATACGCCACCAATACTTGGCAAAAATACACAAGTATAAGCATACCCATCCTTTGGAAAAATATTCATGGAAGGTTTACAAAATATATAAGTTAAAATATATTATTTTAACAAATATTCCAATAAATAATAAATATAATTTAAGTTAAAATATTATTATTTTAACGAATAATTATATCCTTTGGAATAATAAAAGTACATCAAAGATGTAACACAATGATACTAAGTCAGAACAAACATGTAACACCCCGAAAACGGGTTGGTAATCAAACCTCGTTAATAGTAAAAACGGGTAAAATATCGTTAGTGGTAAGAATTAACCCGGTGAATATTAGAATCAAACTCCGTTTTCACTAAAAGACGGGTAAAGTACCGTTAGTAGTAAAAATAACCCGGTAAATATTTGGATTTAAATAAGAAATCCTAATATTAAATACAAACGAATCAAAGTTTTAAGGAATTAAGTTTATAAAAGCCTGAGTTAACGGGACTTAAAATAAAACGGGTTATAACTCCCGGAACCCACTAAATAACTAGGAATATCAACCTAGTTAGTCTAGTGTTTAAAAAAAATGAGGGAACTTGATGTAGTGACCTTTATAAACCTGGGTAAAGTTGAGGGACTAAAATGGTTAAAATGAGAAAATGGGTTTTTATTAATTAAAACTAAAAACACCAAAACACACACCTTTGTGTGTGTTCTGGTCGCACAAAACACAGGAGCCAAGAAGGGCTCTATAGCTCAAACCCTAGCAAGCATAAAATCACCAAATTGAAGGTCAATCCAAGACCCAAATCGATGCATGAACGCGTAGAAACGATCACCAAGTCAAGGAGATCGTAAGGTATGTCGAATTTTGCAATTTGGTGATGTTTTAAAATTATGATGAACAATCATAATCGAAATTCTGGAATGAATGATGAATCTATGAACATAGTTGTGATGAAATTCATGTTTAGAAACAAACCCTAGTTGAAAACTTGATGAATTAGTGTTGAAAACTAGGGATTTGATGATTACCCATATGGGTGCTAAGTGGGTTTTATGACAAGAAGATGAACACTTGAATTAGAGTGTTAAATTGATGAATATTGATGTTATGATACTAGAACTAGGTGTAGTTCAAGAACACTAGACATGGAGGTTGGAATTTTGATGTTAACCTTGGTAAAAATAACTAGTTATGAACTAGTTTGTAAATGTGTAAAAGTATGCCCATTAGGTGTTTGATAAAATGCCTAAATGAACGCTAAAATGTTGAAATTTTGGAGTGGGTCTTAACACAAGAACTAAACTCATTATTTATGATTTAGTTCAATAAGAAAAGTAGTCAAAGATTCATAAGGTGTGAAAGTCATGATTTAGAACGACTAATCTAACAACCTTGTGAATGATGAATGATAGTTGGCGCTTAACAAGCTAGGTGAAGCTTGGGGAGCAAGCGGGTCGATCGAAGCAAGTGAGAAAAGAAAAGCGTAATTTGGATGTGAGGTAAGGTAAAACTTACACCATTTATTTGATAACTATTGGTTTTATAGATTTTGAATAATTAAAAGTCACATTTTGACTTATGATGTTTCGACCCGACACGCGAGGTTCGGAACAAAAGACAATAATGATAAACCATGTTGAATGGTTAAAAAGAGCTAATAAGGTCATTTAGTCATGTAATGACTAATAAATAACGAGTTTTGAATGATTTACCCTATAAGGTAAATCAATACAATTAATAAGGGTAAAACGGCAATGTGGTCAATCGTTGACGATAACCGTTAGTTTTGAAGGACACTTTATGGCGTAAGATATAAAGGGGTCAAAATAATCAAGAAATAGATTTATAAGTAAATTGACTGTACGGTGTAAACCGGTACAAGTCATGTAGACGAGATGATAATAAAGCCATCTCGTAAAAGTAAACCGTCATATAGACCAAACGGGTCAAAAGGTGAAAATATCACCCTTTGACAATATTGGCTAATGTTTTGTCAAGTTGCATGATTACAGGAATAAATATCAATTTAATGTTGACATCGCTATTACTTAGCGCCACTAAGGCAAGGCAAGGTATCGTAACGGGTCAATACATTGATCCGAGCCAGGTTTGTGTAATGACTCAACTCATTATGTAGAATTTGAGGTTTTCTAAGAGCTAAACAAGGTCAAATTGGATATTTGGTTATCTTAAAGATAAACCGAATAATTCAAGTTATAATTGTAGTGTTTTAGAAACATAATGATTTCTAAACAAGGTGATAGTTAAAAGACCGGATTTTTGGGTCAAACAAGTATCTGGAAGTCCCTTGTCGTAAAAGAAGGACCAAAATTGACCAAAACGCCCTTGTAGGCTAAATTGAACAAACAACCCTTAAATGTTGTTTGGAAACGAGTTTCATGATTAGATAAATACTTAGAATAAGTGTAGAAGTTGAAAGATGTAATACGTGAGTCAAATGACTCTTTTTGATTCTTGCCGTAAAATAATAATCCGAGGGGTAAAACTCGGAACATTTAGATATCCACATTAAATCCAACACACATATAGTTGTAGTTGAAGATTACTTGATAAGAAATGTAGGAATAAAATGCTAGAAATGAATGAAAGCGATTTCAAGCTTTTAAGTGCTTAAAATACCCTTAACGGGTCAAAATAAGCATACGAGCGAAAACGGGTTTAAATTGTGTAATAAACCTATGATTAGAACCTAATATGGTAGGTAACATTAATTTGAAGAAGTGTATGTGATATAAGGATCAAACAAATATGTTTGTTTGATAAAATGCACAAACGGGTCAAAATTCGGTAAAAAGGTAACAAGTCTAAGGCTTAGAAGTCTAAAAAACATATTAAGTTGGATGTTGGATTTTAACTCCATATGATGGAGAATTAAATTACGGACGCGTAGGAAAAAGAATCGGGTAAAACGGATCAATAACGAAGAAGTTATGCCCGTTTCCGTGAAATCAGGTTATGCTGGGTACGTACAGCAACTGATTAAGCATCAGTCTGTGAAAACAGGGGCTTGGCGTCACGCGAAGCCCCTTGGCGTCACGCGAAGCCCCTTATTCCGGAAAAACCTTATTTTTTTGTTGTTGTTTGACCCATATAACTTGCTTAAACTTATTATTTAACTATCAAAACTAACTTTTAAGTTTGTTTTGATCATAGGTGATTGCCAAGAGTGCCCGGATGAAGATCAAGCGACGAGCAAGAACCGAACACGATCACTAAACAAGCTTCCGCACTATGTATCGTTGTTATGTTAAACGACGAACGTACACATGATATGTTGTATACTTTTAAATTGTAAAAGGTTTTAATAAACCCGTAATTCCAAAGCATATGTAATCTTATTTACATGATTGTTCTTCGTAAATGATACGTTAAACCTTAATTTTTAAGAACGGGTGTTACAAGTTGGTATCAGGGCCTTGGTTTAAGAGATTCAAGTATGGTGGGAAAACTATGCTTGGACTTAAACCTTATGCTCTTAATAAAGATTGGTGTTCGGTTCGATGCTTGATCGCAAATCCGGTAAGTACATGTGTATCAAAGGTTTAGTATGATTAAAAGTGTTGAGAACAACACATATGGTTATCGTGTAATACACGTTACACCAATAAAAACGATATAGAATAGATATAGTCAACGAAATTACACGCGTTGATGCGTATAGTAGAAAAGCCTTGTATTATAATACGGGCATCCTTTAATGTTGAAATTACTAACTGTTGTATATGTTTTAGTTGAAGGACACTCGCATATGAGGATAGCGTGAGTTGAACAAATTACGGATATGATAGAGGAACGGTCCGAAGTATGACAAGAGGAGCATGCTCACCAAGGACTAAATCGCGTAACGACCGCGAACAAGGTTAATGGCAAGGAACGCCCGTCGGGGCAAACATTACCAGGTCGCTTTTGAATGTAAACGCACAAATAGCAATATGCAACAAACATGTAGAGAATGATTGTTGCATATGTAAATTAGAAACTTGGAAAACCGAATAGAAAATGTATTCGGGATATTGTTTCCAAGAGAAACAAATAGAGGCATTACTTACATAGGGCGTGATGTGAAAACTATAAAAAGGTCATGCGTGTCATGTGTTAATCGCTTACTCTGGCCAAGTAAGTAGTGGCATGTGATACCATGAACTTCTTATAGCGGACACATTTACATACGATGTAGTAAGGGCGGGGTGAATGGGACAAAATTAAAAAGTACCCAAATGAAACAAATGAACAAAATAGTTGATAATAATGTAAACGCACAGCCGAGTGACGGAAGCGTATTACATTAGGATAATGAGCCCGAGAGAAGGGACAAGGATTAATGTAAATGATGATATAAAAATGAATGATCAAAAGAAAATTCACGAAAATAAGTCATCTTGGACGAAAGGGCCATGGTGAACAAAATGGGCAAGTAAAACCAAAGTATAGATGATCCGCAGGGTCATAAAAACAAAGGTGTTGCCCACACGAAAAAGATAATCAAGGTTGTTAACTTTAGTCATAGTAAATTAAGGATAACGATGATAATCGTCACTCATAATTAATAAGGTCGCCAATGGGGGTCACGTAAAGAATAAAAGACATGGTCGAATTAAAGCGACGGATTTCGTTAATATGACCAAGTAAATCGAAATGAAGTCTTAATGCATACCGGAAAGGGTGCAATGATAACGATTTCGGTTAAACACCCGGTTGATGGGTAAGAATTAAACACATGCGTGAACCGAGAAATGGGAACTCGGATGGAAAGTTAAAAGACTCGGGTTTTGAGTCATAACTAAAAGACGACAAAATAATGTAAATAGAAATTTTGAATAAACTATGTTCGGCTATTTCAAAGCTGAACGGGTCAAACAAAGACTGAAGTTTGGCGTTCATAAGTGATGAATGTTCACACGAACAAGTCAAACAAATTTAATAAAGGATGACACTTGCTAAAGTAAGTAAGTGCGAATCGGATAAATAAAAGTGCGAAATATTAATAAACCTATGTAAAGGAGTTATGGGCGTTAAAAAAACATTGAAATAAAAGAACCCGGGTAATGGGACGTAAAGAAGTACAAGTAAGAACCGGGTAACGGTAAGTGTATGGAAAACCAACGTGTAATTGACATTGGAAGTCGAGAAGTCGGAAAGATGATTCGAAAGAAAACAATGTAGCCTTAGACTACGGTCAAGGTCAAATGAAATCCAAAAAGTAAAGGTGAATAATTATAAACATAAAAGGGGGTGTCTTAACGCCATATGCGTATATAAACGTATACACATTTGAATAAAGACTAGAATAAAAGATGATCTACGGGATCATCATAACCTACGGGATATTAATTAGTGTAAAGGTCTACGGGGCCAGAATGACCCACGGGACATGAATTGAAGCAAAGGGATCATAAAGGCCTCGCCTTAAAAAGGTGAAAAATCTAAAGAAATAAGCCTACGAGGCTAAGTGAAAGAACCTACGGGTCAATAACGTGAAGCGAGGAAAATGGTTAAACTCCCCGCGTAAAATAATAACGGAAGGTAAAGGTAGTATAAAAGTGAGGGATTTCACTAAAACATCTAAACGGACAAAAATATTACCGAAAAGACAACGGAAAGGAATAAATTTTCAGACGTAAAAGTCCTAGAAATGAGTAAAAGATGTAAGACAAGGAGAAAAAGGAAACGTTAAACTAAAATTTAGTTTTAGTAAGAAACAATGTTTTAACAAATATGGATATTACAAGCTAGATTAGAAAATGGTTAATATCAAAGAGTATGGGTCTTAACATCGATAGGTGCGAGACAATACATTCGAAAAGAAGAAGTATGATAAAGAAACGTTGATATAAATTAAACATGACGTGACACGATCACGGTCAAGAAATACAATGTGAAGTGGAATCACATTATAACCAAGCGAGCGGTAAAGAGTAACTGGACTAATAAGTCTAGTTAGTGGGACCGGTTAAGGTCATTTAAATAAATTTGGTTGCTTATAATCGGTGGATTCGGTATAACTGAACCGAATAAATGAACTTGAAAACGAAAGAAATTGTTGTTAAAAGTGAAAGAATTCACTAAAGACCTTTAAACGGGTCAAGTTAACGGATTCACAAAGGGTTCGATAATATGGATATCGCTAAGTTAACTAAACTAGTAGAAAAAACGAAATTACGTTATTTCAAGTTGCATTATGTCGAATGAAGCACGCAGATGTTTCGTAACCAAAAAGGTATTACCATAAATTTTCTGGTAATACTAACAATCGATTAAAATATGAGCAATGCTCAATTGATTATCGAGAGCATATGCATGGAGTTAAACTTGATAAATTATGAAAGAAAAGGTTTCGAGGACGAAACCTCTTTAAGGGGGGTAGACTTGTAACACCCCGAAAACGGGTTGGTAATCAAACCTCGTTAATAGTAAAAACGGGTAAAATATCGTTAGTGGTAAGAATTAACCCGGTGAATATTAGAATCAAACTCCGTTTTCACTAAAAGACGGGTAAAGTACCGTTAGTAGTAAAAATAACCCGGTAAATATTTGGATTTAAATAAGAAATCCTAATATTAAATACAAACGAATCAAAGTTTTAAGGAATTAAGTTTATAAAAGCCTGAGTTAACGGGACTTAAAATAAAACGGGTTATAACTCCCGGAACCCACTAAATAACTAGGAATATCAACCTAGTTAGTCTAGTGTTTAAAAAAAATGAGGGAACTTGATGTAGTGACCTTTATAAACCTGGGTAAAGTTGAGGGACTAAAATGGTTAAAATGAGAAAATGGGTTTTTATTAATTAAAACTAAAAACACCAAAACACACACCTTTGTGTGTGTTCTGGTCGCACAAAACACAGGAGCCAAGAAGGGCTCTCTAGCTCAAACCCTAGCAAGCATAAAATCATCAAATTGAAGGTCAATCCAAGACCCAAATCGATGCATGAACGCGTAGAAACGATCACCAAGTCAAGGAGATCGTAAGGTATGTCGAATTTTGCAATTTGGTGATGTTTTAAAATTATGATGAACAATCATAATCGAAATTCTGGAATGAATGATGAATCTATGAACATAGTTGTGATGAAATTCATGTTTAGAAACAAACCCTAGTTGAAAACTTGATGAATTAGTGTTGAAAACTAGGGATTTGATGATTACCCATATGGGTGCTAAGTGGGTTTTATGACAAGAAGATGAACACTTGAATTAGAGTGTTAAATTGATGAATATTGATGTTATGATACTAGAACTAGGTGTAGTTCAAGAACACTAGACATGGAGGTTGGAATTTTGATGTTGACCTTGGTAAAAATAACTAGTTATGAACTAGTTTGTAAATGTGTAAAAGTATGCCCATTAGGTGTTTGATAAAATGCCTAAATGAACGCTAAAATGTTGAAATTTTGGAGTGGGTCTTAACACAAGAACTAAACTCATTATTTATGATTTAGTTCAATAAGAAAAGTAGTCAAAGATTCATAAGGTGTGAAAGTCATGATTTAGAACGACTAATCTAACAACCTTGTGAATGATGAATGATAGTTGGCGCTTAACAAGCTAGGTGAAGCTTGGGGAGCAAGCGGGTCGATCGAAGCAAGTGAGAAAAGAAAAGCGTAATTTGGATGTGAGGTAAGTTAAAACTTACACCTTTTATTTGATATCTATTGGTTTTATAGATTTTGAATAATTAAAAGTCACATTTTGACTTATGATGTTTCGACCCGACACGCGAGGTTCGGAACAAAAGACAATAATGATAAACCATGTTGAATGGTTAAAAAGAGCTAATAAGGTCATTTAGTCATGTAATGACTAATAAATAATGAGTTTTGAATGATTTACCCTATAAGGTAAATCAATACAATTAATAAGGGTAAAACGGCAATGTGTTCAATCGTTGACGATAACCGTTAGTTTTGAAGGACACTTTATGGCGTAAGATATAAAGGGGTCAAAATAATCAAGAAATAGATTTATAAGTAAATTGACTGTACGGTGTAAACCGGTACAAGTCATGTAGACGAGATGATAATAAATCCATCTCGTAAAAGTAAACGGTCATATAGACCAAACGGGTCAAAAGGTGAAAATATCACCCTTTGACAATATTGGCTAATGTTTTGTCAAGTTGCATGATTACAGGAATAAATATCGATTTAATGTTGACATCGCTATTACTTAGCGCCACTAAGGCAAGGTATCGTAACGGGTCAATACATTGATCCGAGCCAGGTTTATGTAATGACTCAACTCATCATGTAGAATTTGAGGTTTTCTAAGAGTTAAACAAGGTCAAATTGGATATTTGGCTATCTTAAAGATAAACCGAATAATTCAAGTTATAATTGTAGTGTTTTAGAAACATAATGATTTCTAAACAAAGTGATAGTTAAAAGACCGGATTTTTGGGTCAAACAAGTATCTGGAAGTCCCTTGTCGTAAAAGAAGGACCAAAATTGACCAAAACGCCCTTGTAGGCTAAATTGAACAAACAACCCTTAAATGTTGTTTGGAAACGAGTTTCATGATTAGATAAATACTTAGAATAAGTGTAGAAGTTGAAAGATGTAATACGTGAGTCAAATGACTCTTTTTGAGTCTTGCCGTAAAATAATAATCCGAGGGGTAAAACTCGGAACATTTAGATATCCACCTTAAATCCAACACACATATAGTTGTAGTTGAAGATTACTTGATAAGAAATGTAGGAATAAAATGCTAGAAATGAATGAAAGCGATTTCAAGCTTTAAAGTGCTTAAAATACCCTTAACGGGTCAAAATAAGCATACGAGCGAAAACGGGTTTAAATTGTGTAATAAACCTATGATTAGAACCTAATATGGTAGGTAACATTAATTTGAAGAAGTGTATGTGATATAAGGATCAAACAAATATGTTTGTTTGATAAAATGCACAAACGGGTCAAAATTCGGTAAAAGGTAACGAGTCGAAGGCTTAAAAGTCTAAAAAACATATTAAGTTGGATGTTTGATTTTAACTCCATATGATAGAGAATTAAATTACGGACGCGTAGGAAAAAGAATCAGGTAAAACAGATCAATAACGAAGAAGTTATGCCCGTTTCCGTGAAATCAGGTCATGCTGGGTACGTACAGCAACTGATTAAGCATCAGTCTGTGAAAACAGGGGCTTGGCGTCACGCGAAGCCCCTTGGCGTCACGTGAAGCCCCTTATTCTGGAAAAAACCTTATTTTTTTGTTGTTTGACCCATATAACTTGCTTAAACTTATTATTTAACTATCAAAACTAACTTTTAAGTTGGTTTTGATCATAGGTGATTGCCAAGAGTGCCCGGATGAAGATCAAGCGACAAGCAAGAACCGAACACGATCACGAAACAAGCTTCCGCACTATGTATCGTTGTTATGTTAAACGACGAACGTACACATGATATGTTGTATACTTTTAAATTGTAAAAGGTTTTAATAAACCCGTAATTCCAAAGCATATGTAATCTTATTTACTTGATTGTTCTTCGTAAATGATACGTTAAACGTTAATTTTTAAGAACGGGTGTTACAAAACAAGACTAAAATTCGTGGCATGACCCATCCGTTTAATAAACCATAACACGTGTGTAGGTTGTAGTACGGCGTAAGGATAAATACTTTGGGTATACAGGAGACAGGACGCAAATCTGTGAGTTCATGTCCCCCTTTTCTTTTAACTGTTTTCAGTTTATAACTTCGGGGGTGAAATACATGTTACAATTATTTACAAACTTTTACATATGGTATGGTTAGCTAAGGAATGAACTGTTAGATCATGTGAGTGGTGGGTACAACGCTTAAGACCATTAATCCTCGTAGTAGGACCGAGGGACATGAGTGATAGATCTATTTGGGTGTTGCGAGCCCCACCCCTGGGCCGGAAGTTGCCGAAGGTGGTGACTATGTCTTCCAGTCGGAACCCCGGTACAAAATCTGCAAGGTTTGAGCCTTCCTGCACCATGTCACACATATTAATGTATTAGCTACACATTAATTGATCTGTTCATAGATGCTTTCATACCGGTTTACAAAAGGCATACTTACAGATGTTTGCAAGATTACTCGAACTAATACAGAAACACATGAACTCGCTCAACTTTTGTTGATGTTTTCAAAGTTACATGTATTTCAGGAAACAAGATGGATCTTGGGCGCTGGTGTTGTTTACAAGACATAAAGTCCAAGTTTAGATGTCATCCACTTTTGTATTGTAACATAACTTGAGGATTTTGGTTGAAACTTAAAAGACTTGTATTTGTAACTTTTCAAACTTATGAATGGATGAACATCATGCTTTAATCATATAGTTGTTTATTATAATTGAATGCAATGATATTGAACAAGTCACACATCATACGCTTCCGCAAAAGTCAGGGTGTGACAGTTTGGTATCAGAGCTTCGATTGTAGTGAACTAGGATTCCTTCTCGAGTCTAGACTACAATCACTAGGATTTTCTCACGAAAACATTTTTATGAAAAGGTTTTTTTTTTCATTGCATTTACAAAAAGCGCCAAGATCCATGAGTCGAACATTTTTCAAAGGAAAGGCAAAGCAAAGACAAAGCAAAGGCAAAGTAAGGACATTAGTAGGGAAGGGAATACCCTGACTAATGTGCCAATTGAGGTACAGTCCGTCCATGTGAGATAGACTTGCCAAAGACAAAATGACCCCCCCCCCCCCTTAAAGAACAAATGAGAGTCATATGTGACCTGTTGTATTTATTTGCTTGTATATACTAAGTAACAATATTATCTATTATTACATGTGCATATATACGTATGGGATTATTATTGACGGGAACGAGATACCTTCGACTTCAAACCCTATTACTGTTCTTGACTCGCACAATGCTACTATCGACCTCGCGGTTATTGAGAAGCTTGTGGCTGACGTAGTTACCAAAAGAGACCCTGAGCTTGTTTTCCATAGGAGATGGCTATTCATCCCTCTCGAATGCAAAGGCGTCTGACTACGACAGCGACAGCGAGGCGGAGAAGGTAACTTTGGGCATCAACTTTATCAGTGGGACGTGGTCCCTGAGGCATTTACGAAACCCGATTGACGACACTCTTTTCCAGGCAAGAAGAATGAAGTACTCATCTTAAAGGTGCCCCTCCAGCTACTATTACTAGGAACCCTCCTTGTTCCTATTCTGTCTAAGCATTGTGCCATTTCGCGCAAAACAACAACGGACGTTGGCGCGTGGACCGTCATAAAGGTCCTTTCCATGTTGAAGGTATGAGGACAATAGTGCCCCCTTTCTGATTGATCGGCTGCTTTGAACGAGAGAAAATTAGGGTGACCATGCAAGACGAATTATTATTACAGGGGCCCACGTAATAACAACCTGTAGTGCATGGAAATCCCGATGGACTTCGCGGGTCAAGCAGATGATCACTATCTATTTGGAAATCCTCTGTTGTTCCAAATCCCCACCTAGTAGAACATTAACCAAGATGGTTACTCCAATACTCCACAAGGTGGGAGGTCTGCCTATGCTTGTTTCGCACTTACCACTTCTACCTGTAGTACGAGTCGTTTGGGACCCGATATCTAAGCAAGTGAAGATGGTTAACGCTCAGGAAGATTTACCCCAACACTACAGGATTCTTATGTATGAAGTTGTACAGTACTTACAACCCCAGCTTTTAACATCCGTATTACCCCATGGAGGTAGCAAGGCGCGAACTATAATGTAACCCATTTACCGCACTCTATTCAACATTCAGGAAGACTAGGCCAACCATATTGGGACTCATGGAGCCCAAGCCAAATCAATGTATGCGTCGCACAACCCAGTGTGGCAAAGGGGTTCTCCCTATTTTGGACAATCGAGAACCATGAGGTATAGAACACGTATTATAAGGATAGAAGTAACCCCTCGATATTCTAAACAGATTGCTGTTCCATTTAGGCACATGGAAGACACAAGCAAAAAGATTCTTCTCAATCTACACCGCTATCAGTACCTCCGCACTCTTTATCCCGTAGTGCACCCCATCATTAGGGTAGTGCATTCACACCCTGGGAACCGCCCTACATCTGCTGCAAAACACAATTCGGACACAAGGATGAAGTCACGTACCCTCACAACCTTACCTCTGCGTCTCCACCAACCCCCCCTACACGTGGTACAAATGCATGACCCTATCCTTTGGGAAGTGTGCCAGTTTTTTTTTTTGTAAAAATAAAGACTATGGAAAAGTCAGAAACTTAAGGAATAAACAAGGAACAAGGTGAAGGGAAGGCCTCACCATATTTTGTATAGCACTGGGTGACTCACATCAATCGGAGTAAGGTGACTCCGAGGAGGTTTTCTACGCAAGACTAATTGCAGCAAATTGATATAGTGTATGTAAAAGTCGATGTACCCTTAGCAAGATTTTGTTGTGACTCATTTTACCTCACTACAATGATGAGAGGATTATGGTGGAAGGATTTGCATAGACCTCATTAGGAAATTACCTTACCCTTATGGTTCTAGTACACGACTAGTGAGTTTTGCTTCACTTATCGACGACAATATTTATTCTGAAATAAATGTCTAATTTCGTCAATATATTTTATGCATGTGAAGCTCATGGAACCATAACAAAAGGACGTTGGTCAGACCCAACCGGGACCTTTACCAGCAACAAGAGCTGAGCTTGAAGCTCTAGTGAACCAGCAAGTTACTAAAGCAATCGACCAGTACGAAGCAAGCAACATTGCAAACAGCGGCGGACTAAGAGGAACCATAGTGGGAATCGGTCAGGCGATAACTCTTGCTCTAGGACCTACCGAGGGCAGAGTAACGGTGGAGAAATCTAATGAAAAGCCAGTAGGGAAGAAGACGCATGTGGAGTCTTCTTCGGGTGGAACTAAGAGAAGGTTTACAAGCCTGAAGAAAAGAACCCAAGCAAGTCATGACAACTCAAACACAAACAAAAGAAGGGAAGCAAACCCGCCTTGTGGAAGGAAAGCTTCTGGGGCCACCAATGAGGCCAGAGGAAAGGTTTATTTGGGGAATAAGCCAAGATGTGACGAATGCAGGTTTCACCATGAAGGTCGATGCTCGAAACCCAATTGTGATAGATGTGGAAAGAAGGGACATAGCAAGGATACTTGTTGGGCAAGGTACCCCAACCAAGGAGGAAATGGTGACTACAACCAAGGCGGAAACGGTAATGATAGAGCTCCTGGTTGTTTCAGATGTGGTGACACAGGGAACTTTAGGAAAGATTGCCCTCAGAAAGACCAAACACGAGGAAGAGTTTCACAAACGGAGCTCGTGAAGCGCGCCAGGACCTGAACATTGCGACGAGTACGTTCCCTATTAACCAACACTATGCATCCATTTTGATTGATACTGGCGCCGACGTTAGCCTTGTATCTATAGAAATTTAAGAACCTACTTGGTCTAGAAGAGAGTAAGCTAGACACCCCCCATTCAATAGAATTAGCGAATGGAAAATTAGTCAAAGAGGATGGAGTTATTAGAGGTTGTACGCTTGAGCTTGGGGAACGAAAGTTTTCTTTTAATCTACTACCAGTTGGATTAGGAAGTTTTGATGTTGCGACTGGTATGGATTAGGTATCCAAGAATGTAGCTGAAGTTGTTTGCCACAAGAAAATCATTCGCATCCCTCTTGCGAATGATGAAACGCCTTTAGTACACGTCCTTCATGCAGATGATGCAAGGACACTGGACCTCATAAGGCGGAAGACTGCGACAATTCACATTGGCAATGAGAGCACAGAAGTGTCTCCGAAAAGGCGACATAGCCTTTCTTGCTCATATTGTCGACAAGGAGACCAAGGAACCAAGATTAGAAGACATCCCCATTATAAAGTAATTATCAGAAGCCTTTCCCAAAGACTTGACTGGACTACCTCCACAGCGACGAGTGGAGTTTCGGATAGATCTGATGCTAGGAGTGGCACCAGTGGCAAGGGCGCCTTACCGACTAGCTCCGTCCGAGATGCAAGAGCTTTCGACTCAACTGCAAGAGCTGTTAGATAAGGGAACTTATTAGGCCGAGCCTCTTACCCTGGGAGCTCTAGTGTTATTTGTTAGGAACAAAGACGACATCCTTCGTATACGCATACAGTTTGATCTGAAAGGAACTCAGACGAGTTAATGAGGAAAGAAAAGTATGGTGCAAAGGTTACAGGGAGATAGGCAACTAACCATCAAGAATCGGTACCCCCTTACTGAGAATTGATGACTTGTTTGACCAACTACAAGGTTCCAGCTACAATTCCAAGATTAACTTAAGGACATGATATCACTAGTTGAGGACACGAGAAGAAATTATCCCTAAAATGGTCTTTAGGACTCGCTTTGGGCATTACGAGTACCTTGTCATGCCGTTTGGCTTAGCAAATGCACCGGCAGTATTCATGGACCTCATGAATCGGGTGCGTAAGCCGTACCTGGACGAGGTCGTGATTATAATTATTGACGACATCCTTATTCGCTCAAAGACCAAGGAAGGTCATGAGCAACATCTGCGAGCTATCATGGAGCTTTTGAAGAAAGAACAGTTATATGCAAAGTTGTCAAAGTGCGAAGTTTGGATTTGCGAGGTGCAATTCTTGGGTCACATGGTGAATAAGAATGGAATGCATGTTGACCCTGCCAAGATTGAAGCGATCAAGAACTGGGAAAGCCCCCAAGACGTCAACCAAGGTACGACAATTTCTAGGGTTAGCAGGCTATCACAGACGATTCATTGAGAATTTTTTCCAAGTATCACCCAGCCGCTAACGTCCCTAACCCAAAAGGGGTAAGAAGTTTGATTTAGGAGAGGAACAAGAAACAGCTTTGCAGACGTTGAAGGATAAACTCTGCAGTGCATCTATCTTATCCTACCTGACGGTACCAATAGATTTATAGATTACCGTGATACTTCTCGACAAGGTCTTGATTGTGTGTTGATGCAACAAGACAAAGACATCACATACGCGTCACATCAATTAAAGGTACAAGGAAAGTACTATACGACGCACAACCTTGAGCTAGGTGCTATGATCTTCGCGTTGAAGATCTGCCGCCATTCCCGTATGGCGCTCGTTGCACGATCTTTATGAGATCATAAGAATTTGAAACATATTTTCGAGCAGAAGGATTGGATTATGAGATAGCGTATATCGGTTGAGCTGTTGGATGATTATGAGTTTGAGATCAGATAACACCGGGTAAAGCAGACGTTGTAGCCAACGCCTTGAGTCGCAAGGAACGCGCGAAGCCTCTAAGGGCGCGAGCCTTAGAGATGGAAACACAAACCAATCTCACCGTTCAGATTCATGAAGCCCAGCAGGAAACATTTAAACCAGAGAGCTTACGAGCGAAAATCGCTGCGTGGTATGGAAGTGAAATTGGTTCCAAAAGAAGATGGAACAACGTAATTCGTGGAACGAATTTGGGCACCATTCTTCGGCAACCTACGAGCACTTATTCTGGACAAAGCTCATAAGTCGAGGTACTCGGTCCGTCCTGGATCTGATAAGATGTACCCAGACCTAAAGGATTGGTATTGGTGGCCCAAGATGAAGGCCGACATCACTATATATGTGGGTAACTGCCTCACTTGCGCCAAGGTTAAGGCAGAATACCAGAACCCGCCAGGGTTACTGCAACAACCGGAGATTCCCGTCTGGAAGTGGGAACAGATCTCCATGGACTTCATTACAAGGCTACCAAGAACACAAAGAGGACATGATATGATTTAAGAGATTACGATCGACTCACGAAGTCTGCACATTTCTTACCGACTAGCGAGAAATATTGCGCGAAGAAGTTTGCAAAGATACCTCTCAGAGAAGCTGTGGCACGTCAGGGAGTGCCTGTATCTATCATATCCGACCAGGATGGTCGCTTTGTGCCAAGGATTTGGCAGACGTTTCAGCAAGCTTTTGGTTCACAGTTGAACCTTAGTACTGCATTTCACCCTCAAACGAATGGCCAAAGTGGACGGACGATTCGGACTTTGGAAGACATGCTACGTGCTTGTGTGATAGAATTTGGTAGGAATTAGGATACTCACCTGCCCTTGGTGGAATTTTCCTATAATAATAGCTATCACACCAGCATTTAGGCCACCTCGTTTGAAGCTCTACATGAACGTAAGTGTCAGTACCCGCTGTGTTGGGCAGAGACCGAAGATGAACGGTTTATTAGCCCCGAATTGGTTCAGAAAATGACAGACAAGATCACACAGATACATGATCGTATCAAGACATCATGATAGACAGAAGATTTACGCCGACAAGCGGCAGAAACCGTTGGAATTTGAGGTTGATGATATGGTTATACTGTAGGTCTCGCCTTGGAAAGGCATGGTACGATTTGGTAAACGTGAAAATTGAACCCACGGTACATTGGATCCTTCGAGATCCTGGAAAGGATCAAAACCGTTGCATATAAAATAAAGCTTTCTGAAGAACTTAGTAGTGTTCAAGACACGTTTCACGTGTCAAATCTGTAGGATCGGTGATTCGATCAAAAGAGACGTTCAGAAGAGTTCTAGATCAATACGAAAGGCGGAATCAGACGTATTGATGTTATATCAGCTAGATACACAATTAGAATCACTTTAACTGTCGATTGTATTGATTTGATAGTGTTTATAGATCGTTCGACAATTCGGCAGCACTTCGTCTCCGGAATCAGAATGTTACAAATGAAGACCCAAGACTCACTGTTTATAGGAAACACCAGTTTGCACGAACTGGCCAGGTCGCATGAACCAGCTGGTTCAGGCCTGTTTCCCGTTTCTTTCGTACAACGTGTCCTGGTCTATCTGTTCTATTACATGACTCGATACAAGATGAAGTCAACAGACATATGCACTAACAAACTCCCCCTTGGATGTTGACGAGTCTTCAGTGTATTGAGTCTTCAGTCTTGATCGGTCTTCTCGCTCTTTCCAAAGTATCTTTCTCTGTAAGCATCCTCATCAATTTCTATCTTCTTCTATCAAAATCTCAACCTGGCTCTATCCTCTCTCTAATTCTCTTTATCAGGTCTCTTGATTCCTTAAGCTTATCAACATCAGCAGCTTCTATCTCAAGCAATGGTCCAGAATCTGAATCTGGCTCTTTCAGTCTTCAAACTCCCCTTTGCTAACAGACTCCCCCTTAAGTTGTTCCGGGATCGTAATCTGACATAGCTTTCACAGATTCAGGAACTTCTCCTAGCTCTCCGTAGCAACAGGATCAGGAACTTGGCTCTAATCTGCATACGCATATGCGGAAAGTCTTCAGGAGTCGAAACCTAGCTCTTTCAAAGCTTTTTTCCTGCACATACTCTACCTAAAACATAAATTTCACAATTATTAAAATTTTAATAATTTTAGAAACCACTTGTAGATATCATTCAATCATCAATGATAGTTATATCAAGTTCAAATTAATGACCTTGATTAACTAACAGTAAAATCAGCTTCAAAACATTACTTGTAACATTTCTCAAATTATCTCAAAATTTAACTTCATTTTTCATTTCAAACACACTCTCCCAACCCACTGTTGTTCATCATGTTTAGCACTCGGAATTTTGAAAATCAGCTTTTCAACATCAGTTGTCGAAAATACGATGAAATAAGATCTTTTTGATTTTTCAAAATTTTATGCTAAAACACATTCTTTTTGAATTTTGGGAAATAAACTATATACAGACAATATTTTTGTGAGTTTGTGTAAGATGATCATATCAGTTTTTGACAAATCACTAGCACCGTTGAGCTTTAAACACTTTAAGTTCTAAACTATTCACTTAGATTGCCAGTATACTGATCCACTTAAATTTTCACACAAAGTTCAATTGTTTCGAGATACGAAATTAGTGTTTTAAAGACTTAAACTTATTCGCGTGTCCCACCTCAGAATATACTCTCGAATCCAGATTCCCATATTCAGTCTTACAGGTGAATATACCTAGATGATATCTGTAAAGGGTTAAATGCAAAACCTTGAGAGCTCATATTTTTGTTAGAGATGAAGGCTCGACTTTAGGTGTGTCCCCCTTGGGGATCTTCTTTAAAACAACAGTTGATCTTTTATCTTTCGATATTTTATCAATTTTTATGCTGAGGGGGGTGCTAATATTTCAAGCAAGTGTAAAGTATTATACGAGGACTAGGCTATTGCTCCCGCAAAATCAGAAGTCCTGGTATAATACCCCAGATATCACTAAGCAAAAGACCTAGTATGTCAGAAACGGTAATCTTTCAAACAAGATTGTAACACCTCGAAAATTCATGTCCAATAATATATCGACACGTGTCACGGACTTTAAACATGTAAAGAATTGACTTTGAGGGACTAAAGTTGACGAACAAGGAATCTGTGTGTATAAAAGGATTCAGAGTGTCAGCAATGAATAAATATACTTCAAAATAGCCCCACATGATGTTTATACCCTTAAACGGATAAATCATGGAACATACGAAGCTAATTGTGAAAGAAAGTAAGGAATTACAAACTACAGGGGTTAAATGCGTCAACATGTTTAAAGTATACCTCTGAGTGACCTTTTTGCAAACCCGAAGCTTGTAATGATTAATTATGCTCACTAGAATAAGTGATTAAAATTTCACAAGGTTCCGATAAAGTATGAGAAAGTTATGACAATATTCGTATACGAGGGGTTAAAAGCGTCAACGTTGAAATTTAAGACTTTTCGGTGATCGTATGAATAACCGGGGACTTAACAAAGTTGGTTTATGACTTTGAGTCCTTAAAAGTCAAGTTTGGGGGTTACAAGTGCAAGAAACCATGTTAAAATCAAGTTTGGGAGGACCAGGGGCCAAATATGTCAACTTTTAAAAGTTCTGGTGAGCTGGCCTGGTCCTTACGGACCGTATGGCTGGACCATTACGGTCCGTAAGCCATGCCCAGCATCAGAAACTTCACAGCTGCCTGTTCCAGCCGGTTACACCGCCTCATTTTGCCAATTCTTGATTCTAGGGACTTGTTTAATGATTTAGAAGGGCCTAGGGACACTTGGAATGATCCCATAACATCCATAGACTTTGTTTGGCATGATCTTGTGGGATTAAAGTCCCTATATAAGAACTTCTATGTTGCACCATTTGATCACATTCACTTGCAACTTCACAACTTCACTTCTGGAGTATTTTGGAGCTCAAGACTCATTCCTAGTTGTCACACCCCAACCGATGGCGGAATCATCGGGGCGTGGCACTGAGCGAAACAGATTGTCCAGAAGTTTCCATAACAACTATCATTACCATTCAATTTAAATGATACGTCCCATACCGTATCTTAAATAGTTAAACAAGTTATTACAGATAACATCAAAATAAGTATTCTGTTCCGACAACTCAGATTTAAACATAACGAATTTATTTGTTGGTTTCTAGGACTCCTTCCCTAGCCTCAATTTCATCACCAGCATGCTAAGCACAGAAACAACCTAAGCACCTGTCACATACGTTAAAATAAAGTCAATACATATAATGTAAAGGTGAGCATACAAGTTTGATAATAGCATATAGAGTTCGAATTCGTTTACGCATAACCAGTACGTACACATAGTGAAATGAAGCACGTTAGTTATCGACATAGATCCATCAATACCAATGACTGCGGATTGACTGCCCGAGGCAGTTCGCAATACATGATTACCACCGTAACCCATGCAAGTAAAAGATCCTTAACAACCCCCGTGTGAACGGGTGCTGAGTCCAAACTATAGTACTATCGTTGCTAAGGCAGGTAGACAGCATTCCATGTGTAAACATAACAAACAAGCATTCATAAGCCACGTATAACATGCATAAACGGTTTAGCGTTAAAATAGCTTGAGTAGTGTGATAGTTGTAGTTTGAATAATCGTAACGTATGTAACACCCAAAAGTGCTAAAAGCAAAAAGGGTTCGAGTATACTCACAGTGATTATGGATTGAAGGGAGCGCTTTTCAGCGAGTATGGTTAGCCTGGATAGATTCGATAACGTAACGATAAGTGGCACGTAAAACAGTACAAAGTGAGAGCGGGCAGGATAGTTGATCGTGCGGATTAACTATCCGTGCGAGTAAGTTATCCGTGCGAGTAACCATCCGTGCGGATGGAATTCTGTGCGGGTGGTAATCCATCCGGATTAGTCACTCGTGCGGATTGTAGTCCATGCGGACAAGTAGTCCGTGCGGACAAGTAGTCCGTGTGGATTACTATTCGAGTGGATTGTTTCTTCCTCAGAATGTGTTTGTGTATGATGGCTTGTCCTTTGAAGTTTTCGTTGTAGCATTTAGAAAACATCTAAGGATTTCTACCTTTCAAGCCGGTTGCGCGGACAACAATCCGTCCGGATGGTAGCCCGTGCGGGCAATGGTAATCCGTCCGGACAGTCTGTTCGCGCGGACAAGGACAATCTGTCCGGATAGTCTGTCCGTGCGGACAACTTGGCCGTGCGGATGAACATTGTTTGGAATTGTTTAAGGTCTTAGTATCTCATGGTCCGAAGAGTAATCCATTCAGAGGTCGTCCGTCCGGATTGTTCATTCGTCGATACTCAACCTCGTTTTGGATTGTGGGTCCCAAGTGTAGCTCGTCCGGGTAACAACTCATCCGGGTCGTGTGTCCGTGCGAACAGCTTGTCCGTGCGGACAGCTTGTCCGTGCGGACAGCTTGTCCGTGCGGACAGCTTACTCGTCCTGGTTGCTCCGTTCGATTACCCTTGGTTGCCTTTGTCGTCTATCGAGACGTTCCGATTGCGTGTCAACCTTTTTGGAATCGCATCCTTACCCGTATGACCAAGCTGGCCAGGAATCACCCTAACTCGGCCTGTCAGCGGTTTAGAACGGTCATCCCGGTCTAACCCGAAATCAGGTGTCTGGCGGGTAGAATTCAGATCTAGGACTAATGCATCACTATCATTAAGTAGGAGACTAGAACGGATCCGATTCGTACCGTCTTTTGAGGGTAAAAGAAGGAGAAAACTTGTTTATTTCTTTCAACTCTTTTATCCTTTTAGAAAAGTTAGATTTAGGTGAAGTTGTTGGGAAATCTTGTGGAAATCGTTCAGATCCGAGTTATTCTTGGTGGAATGAGGTCACACTTGAAGTTCATGAGAACTTCATGATGACGTCACCCTAGAATACCTCAAATCTTGATGATTTCGTGGTTAAAAGTTGAGATTCGAAAGATAGAAAGGTGTAGATGTGTGTATAGACCAAGAATGTACAAGATTTAGAGCAAGATCTTACCTGGGTTGAAGAAAATCGGAGAAAAGGTGAAGAATGCGTGCAGGTCGGACGTCACTTGCCAAAAGTGGAAAGTTTGGAGAGTGACCCGGGTATTTATAGGATGCTAAAAGGGGAAAGGGATGATCCGTGCGGATTGCAGGTCACCCGGATGGGTTAGTCGTGCGGACTGGTCATCCGTGCGAACTGTCAACCCGTGCGGATTGGCAATCCGTGCGGATCGTCAATCCGTGTGGATTGGCAAACCGTGCGGATGGACCATCCGTCCGGATGTCGACTGAATTGTGCGTTCGGGTGCGATGACGCTTCGGTTTCGATTGCGAGTGATTCGATAGGGTTTCCTAGTCAAATTACCTTCAGTCCCAACTACTTCGTAAATGGTTCGACTCGGAATTTGGGTTCGGGTTCGTTTACATTCGAGTTAGACTTCGAGTTCAATTGAGTTCGCTTGATTATCACAACAACTCATAAATAAACATGCACAGGTAACACGTAAGGCACACACACACGTATAATGACGAGTAAAATACATTGCTCGAGTTACGATTTGATGTCGATTCGATCAATATAGCTTGATTATTTGTTGATTAACTTTATCGCATTGTTACTTCCTATCATTCACAGTCGTAGGTCGATTGAAATACGGTTAATATGATTCGATTATTGTAATGAACGACACTTACTCCACATAATATGAATAAAATAAAAACATTTCTACGAGTCAAGTCGCGCGAAATCGGTCGTTGACTTTGACCTTGACTTTGACTTTCACTTGTGAAAACACGGGGTGTTACAGCCACCCCTTGTTTAGGGAATTTCGTCCCGAAATTAAGCTGAAAGCCGTAATGAGCCGTGGATCACATGTGAGCACTTTTCGTTCCGACCACTGAAAATCATCAAATTAATCGACTTTTTACGGTTAAAATCGGATAAAATTTGGATATGTTGTGCGAAATTCACTGATCTACAAACCTACAAATTTTCAGAACTTAATTCCAAGCCGTTTGTGAGAAATCTGAGTTCGTTAAAAATGTTGAATGTTGCTGTTGATGTTCACCGTACGGATGGCAATCCGTGCGGATAACAAATCCGTGTTGACCTTGTTGACTAGCTTATTCGCATGGATAATTGTTGACTCTGAGATGTGCGGAATCCGTGAACGCGTGTGGCTAAACACAATCGTAACGGAGTCGAAGTCGGACCTACAAGTGGCATCTGAGTAGGTGCTCGATTGCGCGGATCAAATATACTAGAATGTAACAAAATCGATGATTCTATTGATAAATCTGAAATCGTACAAGCACTAGAATCATAAAGCCATTTTCTCTCTAACGCTTCCCTAATTAAACAACTGTGGATACTTTGCCTTCATGTCGCTTTCGAGTTCCCAAGTGAACTCCGCGCCGCGTTTGCCTTCCCATCGGACCTTCACAATAGGAATGCATGAGCGCCTGAGCTGCTTGGTCGGGCGGTCAATGATTTCGACAGGTTTTTCCAAGAAGTGTAATGTTTCGTTCACTTGTAGATCGTCTAGAGAGACATGTAGATCGTGGTCAGCGATGCACTTTCGGAGGTTTGACACGTGGAAATTCGGATGGACATTGCTAAGTTCCTCCGGTAATTCGAGTCTGTAGGCGACTTTTCCGATCCTTTCCAGAATCTTAAAAGGTCCAACATATCGAGGCGCGAGTTTTCCCTTTTTGCCGAATCAGACTACACCCTTCCAAGGTGATACCTTTAGGAGTACGTAGTCACCAACGCCAAATTCACGGGGCTTGCGCTTTTTATCGGCATAAACTTTCTGTCGATCCCGAGCTTTCGCTAGGTTGTCTCGAATTTGGAAAATTTTGTCTGTCGTTTCTTGTAGCAGCTCCGGACCGGTTAGTTGTGAGTGACCGATCTCGTGCCACACAATAGGCGATCGACATCTTCTTCCGTATAAGGCCTCGAAAGGTGCCATCTGTATGCTAGCCTGGTAGCTGTTGTTATACGAGAATTCGACTAATGGCAGATGTCTATCCCAATTACCACCGAAGTCTAGAACACACGAACGGAGCATGTCTTCAAGGGTATGAATCGTTCTTTCAGTCTGACCGTCGGTTTGTGGGTGGAACGCAGTACTTAGATTAAGCGTTGTACCGAGTGCCGTTTGAAATGTTTCCCACAATCGCGAAGTAAACCGAGCATCACGATCAGAGATGATGTCACGAGGCGTCCCATGTCTACAAATGATCTCGTCGGTGTAGATTCGGGCTAATCGTTCCACCTTGTAGTCTTCTCGTATTGGTAGAAAGTGAGCTGATTTAGTCAAACGGTCAACAACAACCCAAATGCTGTCGTGACCTGATGACGTGGTTGGAAGCTTGGTTACGAAATCCATAGCTATACTCTCCCACTTCCACATGGGAATTGGTGGCTGTTCGAGCAAGCCAGAGGGTCTTTGATGTTCGGCCTTGATTCTAGCACAGGTTAGGCATTTCCCGACGTAGAGAGCGATTTCCCGTTTCATACCCGGCCACCAGTACCTATAGCGAAGTTCCTGGTACATTTTGTCAGCACCGGGATGGATAGAGTATCGGGATTTGTGGGCTTCATCCATGATAATCTGTCGCAAATTGGTTCGCTTGGGGATCCAAATTCGGTCTAAGAAGTGGAATATCCCATTTGATTTGCTCATAATCTGGGCTCCATCGTGGTAGATTCTTTCCTTCTTCAAAGTGCGTTCGTTGAAACACACATGTTGGGCGTCGCGGATGAGTGCTTCAAGGTTGTGTTGGGCTTGAACATTACGAGTGCTAAGCATATAGCTCCGTCTGCTAAGTGCGTCGGCAACAACATTCGCCTTGCCTGGGTGATAACGAATCTCACAGTCGCAATCGTTGAGAAGTTCTACCCACCGGCGTTGACGCATATTTAGTTCCCTCTGATTAAAGATGTGTTGTAGGCTCTTATGATCGGTGAAGATCGTACACTTTATGCCATACAGGTAGTGTCTCCAAATCTTTAATGCAAAAACAACTGCGCCTAGCTCGAGATCATGGGTTGTATAGTTCTTCTCGTGGATTTTAGGCTGACGAGATGCGTAAGCTATGACCTTGTCTCGTTGCATTAGGACACAACCGAGACCAAGGTTGGAAGCATCACAGTAGACAATGAAATTATCGTTTCCGTCGGGTAGTGTGAGAACAGGAGCATTGCAAAGCATGTGTTTGAGGGTTCGAAAGGCAGTCTCTTGTTTGGTCCCCCATGTAACACCTGTGCCTTCGCGGCTATCAAACAAATGCCAAACCAATGAAATATTGTATTTCATACTTTGGACTTGTATAAATATGTGTATCTTTTGCACATATCAATTTTTGTTCAATTTCAAACTCTAAATCGCTTTCTAGAAGGTTATACGCGCACCAATGCGTAAATATAACCAGTTTAACGCAACAAACACTCCAGAATAGTGACATAGGCTTAACATACCTTAAATAACCTTTACATAACTTAGAAATAAGTTTTGGAAGGTTTGGTATGCTGAAATCAAGTTAATTCGTCTACAGGGACTAAATATGACAAACTGCGAAAGTATGCCAATTTGAACTGTAACAGACATTCCGGAACATGACCATAAGTTAAACACACCTTAAATATCCTTTATATAGCTTAGAAATAGGCTTTGAGGGGTTCGGTGTGCTAAAATAAACGTTTGGCTCATTCAGGGACTAAAAGTGTCAAAAAGTGCACAAGTTTGCACTTTCGCGCATAACTTACATTCTGAATATATCCGGACATCCAAAAATTTATGTAAGCATGACTATATTATGCTTTAGTGTTTGGCTTGCCAAAAATCCATTCGTTGCGTCATTTGGATCGTTTTTCGCGCTTATGCGCATTCCGTCGTAATTAAGCGAACATCGCGTTCGTACGACCAAACGAACCAACACCCGGCATATTTTTGAGCGTGTTTCATGTCCACAATGTTTAGGCAACATTTTAGGGCCTTAAAGTTGGCTTTACGGGCCTTAGAAGTGTCGGAAATGGCCTTAAACACGTGCAGGGACTGAAACTGTAATTCTGCAAACATGTTTCTGATCTGCAACTCCCAGGCGGCCCGCCTACGTTTTTCTTGATTCTGACGCGGGCCGCGTCCGCATATCAGACCAGATTCAATGTTGTTTTCAGCAAGTTGCAGCTGGTTGATCCACCACCACACATTCTCATATGCTTAGTCAGATGATAAGGACCAATTTTTAGCAACCACAAGTTTCCGACACATGTATGGATGCGATTAAGGCACGTTTTCCATGAAACGATCTTAACGGTGGACCTTTTACTATAAATACCCCACCCCCCATGCTTCAAAATTACAAGAATTCTGATTTGAGAAGCTCTAAGTTGAAACCATTGTTTCATACCTGAGCTACTTGGATCGGGATTAGCATTCGGGGACCCTTCGTAAGTATTCTTTCGTTCTTTTATTGCTTTTCGAGTCTTTCGAGTCTGAAAGTCAAACTTTGTTTGACTTTCTACATTGACCAGTTATGGTCAATGCGAAGTTTGTTTGAACTTCGCAACGTGAGTGTAATCACGTTGGTTATAGTCCCTTGGGACTATGCCTACTGATTACCACGTTGTCTAGGGTCGTAGGGTAAGCGATCTAATAAATCGCTTATACCTCGAACCCGACCCATTTGGTCGATCATTAGGATCCGACCAAATACATTAGGTGACCATAGTAGGTAGGGAATAACCTTCCGAGGTTATACCCTATGGTCACATCGTTTAAGTAGTTGTATGATAGGTAGTTTATATGCCTTAGGTAAATTACCAGAATACCCTTTTCATGTATAATTGGTAATTAAGCATATGTAACCTAAACTTTTGTCACATAACTGATTATGTAACATGTTTAGGCATATAACACTTGTCATAGGACTAGTTAGGCGGTCCGAACGCGTTTCACGCGAACGACGCGTTAAAGTAGCATAAGCTACCTAAACGGGTCGTAATGGGTCGAAAGCACTTAGGTTAGGTTTCATTTAGTATGTAGGCTTTGTTAAACCAAATGACACGAGTCTCTACACTCGTTTGGTTTACAAACCCTAATGCTACCCGATCTTCCGATCTAGGTCCGGTTAATTAACATAGTTACCTATATTAGGTTCCGTTTGATATCCGCGATCTCTAGCATTGTTTGGTTGTTACTCAAGGACTTCTGAGCAATATCAAGTGAGTACATAGACCCCTCTTTTACTGTTTTCCAAACTGTTTTGGGGTGGAACACATGTGCCTACTTGTTACTTTCATGCTTTCCTGTTTTCACATCATATACATGCTATGTTCATTAGTACATTATAGTACATGATTTTATTACATCTTATGCTAGGTGTGCCCATTGTGTGCATTACTTAGTACATTGTTTTACATTACATTTCATGCTAGGTGTGCCCATTGTGTGCATTACTTAGTACATCGTTTTACATTACATTTCATGCTAGGTGTGCCCATTGTGTGCATTACTTAGTACATCATTTTACATTACATTTCACGCTACGTATGTTCATTGGATTACATACTTAGTGCATTTTTTTCACATGCTTACATTTTTGGTATGACATTTGGTTTGTTTAACATGGAACAATACATTCATTAACATTGATCATGCCATTCGTTAGTAGGTAGTGGTACCATAGGAATTGACAACTCCCGTTCCGGACATCCCAGGGAAAGGGGATGAAAGGAATGACCGAATTCGATATACATAATTTAGATAAACCTTTAAGTGGTTTAAGGGTTTATCGCCGCAGTCTCAAGGCTTGGATGTATGCATTTTCACAACACCGCATAGATGTTCGTATCAGTATAGCATGCATTTCCACAAAACATAGCTTTGACTTAAACCAAGTTTTACTTCAATACTATGTTCTTGTGCATATGGTTTAGTTGATACCTTTCACTAGCCATACATATCATTTTGTTTACATATTACATGATTTACATTGATCATGCATTTCCACAAAACATAGCTTTGACTTAAACCAAGTTTTACTTCAATACTATGTTCTTGTGCATATGGTTTAGTTGATGCATTTCACTAGCCATACATATCATTTTGGTTACACATTACATGGTTTACATTTGACACATAAACACTTTTGACATTGGTTATACATTACATGATTTACATTTTGACATAAACATTTTAACATATTATTTCAATACGTTTGGCAATTGGTTAAAACATAGACATCTTACATTGGTGGTTTGTTTGGGTAAGTGATTTGAGCAACGGTGCGTGTGTAATATGATACAAGCATGGTGGATACGCCGCTGGTACTTCCTATATATAAGTGTTTGTATGGTATTACATATTGTAGCGTTATTTGAATCATTTCAATTTGAGACATAGAACATTTTATACAAATAACATACTTTTCACAAGACAATGATTTATAAACAACTTATCTTATACAAACACATTTTACATGGTTATTCATTTAACCTGACATTTATTTATACATATCATCTGATCTTATCGTTTTTCAAATGATTTACAAGACAAAGCAAATTACAAGGTTCATGACTAAACATTTTCTTAAACATAAGTCATGAATCTTAGTTTCACAAAACCTATGTATCTCACAGGCATTTTTATGCTGACGTACCTATTTTCACATGTGTTTTCAGGATATGATGCATAGGGCTTGTCAAGATACACTTAGGCGGACTTGGGCCTTAGTGACAATAAAAGAAGCAAGACTAGTTATTTATTTTATGTTTCTTTGTTTGTCAAGACATTGTAACTACTTTAATCAATAAAACAATATTTCAATTTCCATGGTTGTGAAACATTAATTCTGTTACAACACTCCCCGATGTTTCCGCCACGTTTTGTATGTTCTACGTGGTCGGGGTGTGACACCCCAGACAAAAGGCTGGTCCTTATGCGTGAGAGAGGTAAGTGGTACAGCAATCTTCGAGAATCCTTCGATAAATCGTCGATAATAGCCCGCTAGCCCGAGAAAGGAGCGGACTTCAGACGGGTTCTTAGGCGTAACCAGCTCTTAACAGCTTCAATCTTCGCAGGATCGACGTGAATACCCTGACTATTTACAATGTGACCCAGAAACTGAACCTCCCCCAACCAAAATTCGCACTTGGAGAATTTGGCGTAGAGTTGGTTCCCCTGGAGTAACTCGAGAACCAAACGTAGATGTTGCGCGTGTTCGGCTCTCGTCTTGGAATAGATCAAGACATCGTCGATGAATACGATGACGAAACGGTCGAGATATGGTTTACACACACGATTCATCAGATCCATGAAAACCGCTGGTGCGTTGGTTAGGCCAAAAGGCATGACAACGAATTCATAATGGCCGTAACGAGTACGAAACGCGGTTTTGGATATCCTCCTCCTGTATACGCAGCTGATGATATCCTGAACGTAGATCGATCTTCGAGAAACACGTAGCGCCTTGTAGCTGGTCAAACAAATCATCGATTCGAGGTAGAGGATAGCGGTTCTTGATAGTCAACTTATTCAATTCCCGGTAGTCGATGCACATCCGGAACGACCCATCCTTCTTTTTGACGAAGAGGACCGGCGTGCCCCAGGGAGAGGTGCTCGGGCGAATGAAGCCTTTTTCAAGCAATTCCTGGAGTTGGGTTGAGAGTTCGCGCATTTCGGACGGCGCGAGTCGATAAGGGGCTTTGGCGATAAGATTAGCTCCTGGAATGAGGTCAATACGAAAGTCGATGTCACGACTTGGTGGTAGTCCGGGAAGATCCTCTGGAAAAACATTAGGAAATTCTCGAACCACGGGTACGTCTTTCACTTCCTTCTTCTCTTTCTTTTCCTCCTTTGCTGCTACAACGTTAGCCAAGAAAGCCCTGTATTCCTTGCGGAGATACTTGCTGGCTTGGAGGCATGACATAAGTTTGAGACCCTTCGAAGTAGTATCACCATAGACGCGCAATGAATCACCGTTTGCGAGCGAGAAACGAATCATTTTATCAAAGCACACCACTTCGGCATGGTTTTCTCGGAGGAAGTCCATGCCTACTATGACGTCGAAGCTCCCGAGTTGCATCGGAATAAGGTCGATTGGGAAGATGTGATTGTTGAGCTCGAGAGGGCAATCACGGATAACAGAATTTACAGCGACGGTTCTTCCGGTAGCGACTTCAACATCGAATGCAGAGGAGAGTCGGGAACGTTTACGACTAAGGAGTTTCTCAAATTCGAGCGACACAAAGCAATTATCGGCTCCAGTATCAAACAAACATGAAGCATAAATACCATTAACAAGGAACGTACCATTGACCACGTTGTTGTCGGCCTGAGCTTGACGCACATTGAGATTGAAAGTTCTAGCGCATGCGGCCTGTTGTTGCTGCTGCTGTTGCTGCTGTGGTTGCTGCTGTTGCGGTTCTTGTTTCACTACCCTGTTCGGGCACATGTTGGCGAAATGATTCGGGTCGCCACACGTGAAGCATGCTCTGGCTTTGACTGCGGGTGCCGGAGGAGCTTGTTGACCCTGTGGGGCAGTGAGTAGAGCTTGGTGAATACGACAGTTGGCAGTAAAGTGGTCGTATACATTGCAGTGAGCACAGAAGCGGCATTGAATAGCTGTCGGGTGATGATAGGTGCAAGTAGGGCAGAGCGGGTGCGGCCCAGTATATGCACGCTTCGCAGGCGGTGCATTGGCCACAGGCGCCGCTACTTGACGCTGTTGGGCAGGTACAGCTTGGATCGGTGCAGCAGAAATCGCACAGTTCTTGTTGGTGGAGCTGTTCTTTCTCTTGTTCCTTCTCTTGTTGCTTGACGAGGTGGTTTCAGCAGTTGGTGCAGTAGTGGTGGCTTGATGTAGATGCTTGGAGGTCTTATCCCATACCCCAGCCTTAACCCTTTTGTCATTGATTTCAGCGGCTAGCAGATAGGTTTCCTCGATCGTGGTAGTCTTAGCCGCTTGCACGAAATCAGCAACGCAGTCGGGCAAGGCTCGGATGTACTTCTTGATGGTCATATCGGGAGTCTTGACCTGATCGGGACAGATAATGCTGAGCTGTTTGAAGCGAGCAGTAAGGCCAGCATTGTCTCCATCCTTCTGATGTATGTGCCAAAATTCATCTTCAAGCTTTTGACGTTCGTGGGGAGGGCAGAATTCCTCTAGCATGACTTCCTTGAGCTCTTCCCATGACAGACCGTAGGCTGCATCATTCCCTCGCTTGTTCCTCTCGGCCGTCCACCAGTCTAAAGCACGGGACTGGAAGACGCCGGTAGCGTTCAGAGTTCGAAGGTCATCTGGGCAACCACTTTGTCGCAGAGTAACCTCGATAGAGTCAAACCAGTGGAATAGTGCAGTAGGACCTCCTTCGCCTGTGAATTCTTTTGGCCCACATGACTTGAATTGTTTGAAACCGAAAGGTCTTGGGACAGCTTTAGGACCTTCAGTCCTCGATTCCTCGGATGATTTGCTGGCGTTCTCGTAGGCATCACTCACGGCTTTAGCTACACTCTTCGCGATGATAGAAGCAAGGCGTTTGTCCCTCTTTTCCTGACGAGAGAGTGCATGACGGGATCCAGACGACATTGTCTGCAATAGACATCGCCATGGAACTCATCACATTGTATTCGAATCTCACCTCACACGTCTACTACTACTAAAGCTCAGTAACACGTACCATGTAGACGCATATAGTCACAAAATCACATAATTACACAAAATCACATAAACACGTAGAGCACATAGTCACAATGTTCCTAAACACGTAAGCACATTAGAAACACGTACACCTTAGTCGCTAGAGGTATATAGGAGCATACAGGGCATTCTGAATGCCTCTATTGTCGATTTGTTAATGATGTGTTGTGTGGGTAGCCAAGGCCATAAGCATTAGATTGAAACCGGTAGTACCTCAAAACGTTAACAATTACGCATAAAACACGTATTTCACATAAAAACGACGAAAATTTGAAACACATAAAATCGAGAATGGATTGTCTGCGGCTATCAGACTTCGACTAACCAAAGTGGCTCGACTATTCGCAAGGATTCTGTGTGCACAATTACCTCCAGGACTATGCCTTTGCCTCGATTCTTGGGCGTTGGCGCAATTCCCATTGGTTATATTGTGTCTTTAGATCGTTGGAGTCCATCGAAACTTTGGTGGGAGTTTTTTTTTTTTTTTTTGTATAAAAGCAGGATGAGTCGTCAAGGTTAGGGTTTCACCCCTATCTTGCAACTTCTGTCCTTGTTCTTGATAAAATTTGAGGAGATCATTCATCAAAATATGGAATTCACTCCTAATTTGGTATGATTCTCCTCGTTTGTAGCTAAAACGCAAGCTGATTAGGCAACTTTAGTCGAGAGTTTGTGGTTTTCACACCTATTCTCGGCCTTATTGCCCGTTCAAAATTTTGAAAATTCGAGTGCAGTGATAGTGTAGGTAAGTGTAAGTAGTGAGAAATAAGATCGTACATCATCCAGTAGGGGTGTATTCGAGTCGGTCTGCTGGTTCCTAACTATAGACTAGGATTTCTGAGACTTCGACCTGGACTAGGTCGAGTCTCGCCTAATTCCCTATAGTTATGGCTCTGATACCAATCTGTCACACCCCAACCGATGGCGGAATCAAACTCGTTTTGGATTGTGGGTCCCAAGTGTAGCTCGTCCGGGTAACAACTCATCCGGGTCGTGTGTCCGTGCGGACAGCTTGTTCGTATTCTTAACCTTCTCTAATTCAGTTTTGATTAGTTTATTAGCTTAAAGTCAAACCGTCGTAATTAAGGTTTGACTTCGTCATTAATCTTAATTTGTCCAGTCAAATTACAAATTGAAAGTACCTATGAGTTGGTAATTATGTGGGCAATAAACCCTTAAAAGGGCACCCTCTGATTCTCACTCTAAGTAGGTCAATTGTCGGGTCAAACTTGATCTTAAAAAGTCAACAGGAAGCAATTTTGCAAATAAACACATAATTAGCAATGTGGGAGCTATACAACCTGTTTTGTCATTGATATAACTTGGTAATTATTGTAAGCACATGTTTAAACATGTTCAACTCGACAATTTTCAGTTTAGGCTCGGTTCGGGATCGAAAGTCGCATAGTTTGACTCCTGCTTTGACTTTCAGTTCTGACCCATTTGAGCATGGTTTAGGAATGCCTTAGAGCTCCGTTAGGACCAGCTCGTATGATAGTATAACCCTCTGCGATTATACTACTTGACTCGTTGATTGTCCGATGTTTCCGTTAAATGCCTAATGTTGACCAATATCCCCATTTGACCTTAAAACGAGAATTTTGGAAATTAATCTTTGTTACTGATTTATAAACATGTCCCTAAAATTTCACATCAGTTTGAGGTCCAGATTAAGAGTTATGCTCAATAGCGTAACTAGAACACTTTTTATTAATTAAACGGCGTAATCAGCGTATAGCCTATCTAAACCCAATCTTTGATACCAAAATTTTTACCCACTGATATAATATAATATTTTGGGATTTTTGAAGATTTTTATTTATTTTAAGGCTGAGCATAACATAGAGTTCTAAGCTTATTTCGGTATTGCCGGTTTTGCCCTTTCGGGCTATAAAATGAGTTTTACAAATCCTTTTGACCCCAAACATTTTTCTACTGATCTAATATGATGAATAAAATATTTTGGGCCTTTTGGAATAATAAAAATATCAGCCTTCCTTTGAAAACCTGGAAATGGCTCCAAATCGCCTTTTTAAGCGTTTTTAACGCATTGTATGTATCAAGACCATTTTATAAATATAAGACTTGATACCCTACTGTTATAACTTATTAAATTAAGTATTTTACTGATTTCATCATACCCGAAACTCAGATTTGTATTTGAACTCTTTTATAACCTTTAAAAAGGACCAAAATACCCCTATGGGGCGTAATTTGAGTATAAATCCATTTTGGGCATAATAGAAGATATCTTACTGATGTCACAACATATTAAGGGCATATTAACCTAGGAAACTTGTGTATAACTCATTTGGTTACCCGTTACGCACTTTTCGCGTTCGGATCGGCTTATGTAACTAGTTTACATATATTAGCCGAAACGGGTCAAACCATATCATTTTCACCTCAAAATCCAGAAGATGTTCAAGTTACCCATATTAAACAAGCATACAAGCTTGTCGGGTCAAAACCACATTCTAAACCGGTCTTCGCTTTATCATGCGTTTGAACCGTGTCATCCTTTTGAAAACTAACCGGTCTAAGTCTAAGCTTAATTAAAGACCCGTTAGGATTCTAATAGGTTATTAAAAACCTTCGTTCCAGATTAGGAGCCCAGTAAAAGCTATCTGTACTTGCTGATTTGATATACGGCTGGGATTAAATTTATATTTAGCTCAGGTAAATACTCTTAACTTATTTTCCCTATACGGGCTTGGGATACGGTATTATAATAATACCGCTTGGTCGGGTATTGAATGTTTAATCATATTGTGGTTAAATTATTGAGGTAACCCATTTTAATTTGTATTGTTTGAAATAAAAGCCTTTAGGGGTTAATGACCATGTCCCGGATATCCTTGGCATCATTATAATAAAATGGCCACGTCTTAAGCACGAGGTGTAGGTATAAACCTGACAGTTGCATAAGGAAAACGGTATCTCACTCTCTTGTGGGCCTATACTTGAGGCGTGTCTGTTAATCTTGACTCGGTTTCTACATCGGGCCCTGAACTTATAACGAACATGTAAATCTGTATACAAGATTACTTTTATATAATTTTCCCAAGTTATAAAAGATATTTTTGTGCCTGGTGCATCTAAATCAATTTTCTTAAACTCTTTTTAAAATGAGTCGGTTAATTGTATTTACCAGTGTAAACTGACGTATTTTCCAAAAAGGTTAAGTGACAGGTACTGAATGTAATTGGCTGGAAGCTCAGGGCGTTAATAAGGAATCTTGCAAGTTCTAGGCGTCTAAAGTCTGTTGAACAATGTTTATATTTTAATATCCGCATGTGGATCCATCTTACAATCTGTTTGTAATAATTGATGTTACTTTTGAATCGGTTTGTAATATATTTATCTTTTGCTTCCGCTGTGCATTTATAATTTGTGTTGTTTGACTATGATGATATCAACTACGTCACGGTACTCCCCACCGGGCCCACCGGTAATACGTGGAAATATCGGGGTGTGAAAAAGATTTCGGGGGTTACCCATATATCCGAGAGATGTTCCCCACGAGATAAGTAAGTATTTGATATTTAGGTTTATATCTCGAAAACAATCTACTGAATGTGTAAAAACCTACTGGCATATCATCAGTGAGATCGTTTATCACATTTTAACTTTCCAATTCCTTAGCATGCTGTGATTGTCTACTGATGTACTATCATTTCCTCTTTTTCACAACAAAACTCATTTTTAATTTTTCAATGTTTTTGGATTTTTCAAATTTTCTAAATTTTTTACTCCCCCTAAAATTAAAAATATGTTTCAATTTTTGATTTTCCGGAAAATTTGAAAATAAAAGCAATAAACTGTACAAATAAAATGACAAACTGATGTGAATTGCTTCAATTCGCCATCCACTTGGATTAAACAATCAGAAACTCCCCCTGACAACAAATTATTTTCCCATTATGATTTCAAAACACTTAAGTTTGTTTTAACCAAAATGGTTTTTCCGAAAATTAGTTCCGTTGATTTCACACATCATGGGGTTTAATTCATCATTTTGTTCTTTCAACAGCTTATGAATGAATCCCTTTTCTTTTAACCACTTGTAACAACTATTTTTCCTTTTCTACAAGTGATAGTTTTTACAGAAACATTTTTCAAGAAAGATGTCGATTCATGCTCCACGATTACCAACTTGGAAGCTCCGGCAAGTCAGGATTTTCAATCAAAGAATACAGACACCCAAGCCTGACCAGCTTTGGGTGCATCCGAGTTATTTTCACTCGGTGTGTAAGTTCTCTTCTTTGATTCATAAAATTCCTTTACCCCTTTTGCCCTACCATCGACCATTTTTCCAAAAATATGTTTTACTTTCCCATTGAAAGCCTTTTCGACATCGAATTCTTTCTTTTCAGAATAGAATTGATTCGAAATTTCCACTTTTCCAACTTTTTGTTTTAAATTTTCAGCCCGCAATGGTGGAAAGTTTTCGTCATCCATTGGCGGAACTGAATTTTCTCTTTTTAGCTCAACTTGTGGCTCCTCTGACTTTGATGAGTCAGATTCATCGCCAGAAAATGCATCTGATTTCTTAACAACCCACTTGTGGTTGTTCAGATTCACTCTTCTTTTGTAGAAACGTGTTGAACTCTCACCAACCTCAAATTTTGAATTTTTAAACACTTTAAATTGTTCGGTTGGTGGTTCATTATCAACCAACTTTTCTTTCAAGTTTTTAGAGACTCCCTGTTTTGTTTGGGTTGCCTTTGGACAGTTCCATGCAATGTGCCCAACTTTTTTACATTGATAGCAGGTTCTCATTTCCTTCTTCTGAGCAACATCATTCTTCATTCCCTCTTGCTTCTTAGCAAGGAATTCTTTGTTCGTCTGCTTTCTGAATAAATTCTCTTTTTCTTCTTCAGAAGATGTTCCTGATACAAAAACAACTTTCGATTTAAAATCTTTAACATATTTTTCATTTTCTTTTGGAATAAAACCTAATCCTTTCTTTTTGAAATTATTTTTGTGATTTGGTTTCTTATGGTGATTTGGACCAAAAGCTTTTTTCTTGTTTAACCTTTGTTGAACTCTTGAAGTGTATTGTTTAGGTTTTTCAGAAATTTTTTTTATTTCAGAAATATTAATTTCTGTTAATTTGAAAACCTTTTTAATATGTTCAGTTTGTACACTTCTTATTGGAAATTCTTCATCAGAATATAATTTGTCAGAATCATTCAAAGTATATGCTACTTTGAATGTTTCGTCATTCAAATTATTTTGTGACATCAGAAAATCTTTATTGTAAACCCTTTTGACCGGTGAACTCGAGCTTTTGTCTAATGAACTCGAATTATCCGATTTAGACTCTGACTTTGACTCTTCATCTTTATCCAACACCTGATCGACCACTTTCTTAATTAACTCGGACTCATGATCTGTGTCAGATGCTGTGAATGTGATATCAATATTATCTGGCAATCCATCTGAAGGTTCAGATTCCCACTTTAAATTGGTTGCCTTCTTGACTCTTTCTGAATTAGGATTTCATGGAGAATATCCTTCTTCAAGCGGAGGTGGACACTTTGTATAATTGGTACTATGTTTCTTACCAGTATTCTTTACTTCAGATTTCTTTTCTTCAAATGCTTCCATGTCTTCTACTGTAGGGTAAATCATGTCAATCACATAAGAAGCACATGAATAACTTTTCAATAACCTGTTTACCCTCTCAGTTTCTATCCTCCGAGTTTCCAATTTTTGTTCAAGTTCAGCACATTTCTCAATGTACTGATTGATGATTTTCTGCTTCGTCATGAACGCTCCATTGAGTATCACAATTTTCACACTTCTCAGGTATCTTTTCAATATCTGCTTCCTTCTCAATCTTGATAGCTGGAATTTCTTTAACCTGCTTCTTTACTACTCGAACATTTTCCTCAGGTTTGACCTTTTCTTCAGCAGTTGTTGCCTTATGATTCTTCTTTTTCGCAGCTTGTCTTTCTTTGATCTCTTCCATTTTACCTGCAAAATACAAATTATATCTATCAGGTGAAAATTCTCTTTTATAATATTCAAGTTTTCGAATTTCTTCACTATCATCATCAACGCATGAGGGACTCATTTTTCTATACATGTATTATACCAACATCTGTTATAAACATTTACTATTGAACTTGAATGCATACATATATGTTCATAGCAATAACAAAATTACGTGTTAAACAGGTTTAGACACACACTTTTTTATAAATATGCCTTGATCATTCTTATATGTATAAATTTTTTACTGATATAATGTAAGCAATATTTTCATTATTCCTAATCATAATTCATAATCTACATCAAATCTGTCTATGCAGACTTTCAATAATACAATATACAATACACATATAAACAATACTAAAGGAACTTTTATCAGATCATTATATTTAATTACAATATTAGAAATACTCAACTTAGTCAATAAATTTATAACAACATATCTCCTTTTTTAGTGTTGAATATTAGTGTTAACATATATTGTCATAGATAACCAAAAATAAAACTATCTGACTTCAAGATAATCGTATTTTGAATATCAGTCAACAATAAATTTTCTCAATCATAAATGTTATATGAGAATCATAGCTATTCAATCATCCAAATCACACTATTAAGCAATAAATTATATTTTTCATAAGAAGAGTAACAAAATCTATCAACCAAATCACACTATTAACCGAAATTCTATACTTTCAAACATATGCAATACATATAATCCCTCCCTCTTAAATACATATAGCATACACAACTTTCAATTTAATAAAAACCTAAACTCCGATTTGACGTTTAATTCTTCATTAATCGCGGGAAATAAACACCTATTGAGTTATTTGTACTACCAAAGACAACTTCAGTTGCTAAATCAAAGTGACAATTGTCTTATAACTGATCGGAGATGAAGTCGGAAAAGTACCTTTACTAAATCATGAACCGCCGTTGAAGTTTTCTTGAGCGTGGTGTTTGAACAGGAACTGAGTTTGCAGAAGATTGTCCAACTTGAGTTGATAAATTGTAATGATTTCGATATATTTAAATATTTAAGTATTGGTATAGATATTTTACTTAAATACATATTGATAAAATAACTAAACTTGACGGGGTTTTTTTACCAATATTTACTTTTATATATTTTACTTAAATAGATATTGGTTTTCTATTTTAACATTTAATTTTGTTATGAGAGCTTTAATATTTTTACAACTAATTGTCAATCTATTTACAATTATAGTAATGAATAATCATATTTTTAAGTATGATTTCGCAATGTTCTGTTATAAATACATACTCTAAATTTTTTGTTTCATTGTATGTGTTGCAAGTACTATTCAATCTTTAGTCTTCTTTCTGATTTTTCATGTTTTGGTTAACATGTATCGTCATGGTCCGAATTTTATCATAACTATACTTGATCCGCTATCGCTTCAACAGGTGCACACCTCTCCCTATTAATTTTTTTTAAAGTAATTATTCGTATTGTTTTATCTTTTATTCCAAAGAAAATTGCCTTCTGTTTTTTTTTTTTCAGGCTATACCTATATGTATGAGTAGATTTATATGGATGAATAAGTTAGAATCTTCAACTGTTAGTCTTAAATTTGATGAAACGCATTCATGGTCTGTTGTTATCAAATTAATAGAAGATATATTCTACTTTACCGATGGATGGTGTGAGGTTTGAAACTTCTTCGGCCATGAATCTTTCTTCATGATATTCAACTATCTTGGTGATCGTACTTTCATGTTCAACCTCTTCTCTCATGATCCAAATAAAGAGTATGGAAAGTCGTTTTGTAAAATTATTCATAATCCTTTACAAAGTCCAACGGTAAGTAATTTTCTTATAGATCATATTTTTTATTTTTTATATTACGATTTATTAACAAAACATAATACGCATTAATTTTTAATAATTTTATTTTTACAGGTTCTACCAAATACTTTTATTTCAAAACATTATGATTATCGTTTACCGGATAACATGGTTATACTTAATGTATCCGAGTATCATCAACGGGAAGTCCGTATTAGAAAGATTGGTCCAAATTATTGTTTTGCTGATGGTTGGTTTAAATTTATAGAAGATCTAAGGTTAAATCCTGGTGATATTCTGTGTTTTCAAATAAAGGACGTCACACATTTTAATATTATGATATTCAATAAACATGGTCGTCAAGTTTTGTTAAACAACACTCCTTTGATTGAGCAAGAATATGAACATATTAGGCTATTAGCAATGTGGAAGGTTATCGACAAGTTAGTGACGATCCTAACTATCCTTTTTTTGCAATGACAGTAACTCATCAATTGGTATTATACTATCCTGTTTTATATTAATTTTTTTTTGTTTTTTAGTATTTTTCATTTAAATTTTTTTACGTATTTTTAATGTTCTTACAACATGTAGATCATTCCCAAGTTAATTATTGACTTAGGTGGTTTAAATGAGTTTTCTGAAGTAAAGATCAAAGTTGTTAAAGGAAATACTTGGGTTAAGAATCTTTGTACACACAATATTGATGGTCAAAGATGGTTTGTCAATCAATTTATTATCTTACTTATTACTTCTCTTTTACCCAATTTCTATATATTACTAACAAAATTTTTCATATTTTTTCTATCATAGGTACGATGTTGTTGGATGGCATGATATACTTCAAGCTGAACATATTTCCTTAGGTGGCGATTGTTTTTTCAATTGGTCTAAAACGAATTCGAGGTTATTGGTTACGAAACTCCAGCAAGCAGAAGTGTTAGAGTAATAGAGTTTCAGTTTATATTGAACATCTGAAAAATATATTTATTACATTTACTTTTCCGCTCCCCTTTTTTTACGTTTGTAGTACGATGACTTTGTTTTTTTTAATATTTAAATTCAGATTGCCATGATAATTTCATCTGTACAGTCCGTTTATGATAGCTAACATAGAACTTTTCTGATAGTACAGACCGCTGTATCGCCTATTAATTAGTTTTATTCAATTTCTTATCTTATTTATTCAGTATGTTTTAATTCCCTTTTGTATTAAAATCCCAATACCGCTTAACTTATTTAATATTCTGTTACCTATGTTATAACATTCTTAACATTATTTAAACAAGTCAAAACTATAAGGGCTTATTTTTTGTAACAATCTTTAGAAATGGTTTAGAACTTCTATATGAAAACTCGGAACATCATTACATGTCACCAACTATCACTTCTAAAAATTTCACCGTCAATATCTTCATCTTCTTCTTTTTTTCTAGGGCTTCGCATTCTCTACCGTGTTCATCTTCTTCACATTTGAACCGATTGATAGCATTGTGTCATTTCTCAATACAAGGTACGTCATTAACTTCCGATGACTTTTTGGTTTTTGTTCCAATAAACGACTTGGAATTTTAGTAGATAGATCATTGATTGAAGTTATGAATGAAACTTGAAAGATGATATACTTATGTAGTTGTATGATACACTCAACGGATGTTAAATTTTTATACTATGGATTTTGATTTAGATTATGTTCTCTGTACCAACGACATCGCTAAACCAATTTTTATAACTAAAATGGAAATTCACGATTCGCAACTATAGTGTATTGTTACATTCTTTTCAATACATTTACCGAAATTTTCATTTAATGCAGAGCAAAGATTAAGTTTCTTATGATTTATTATACTGTTATGCGTTTATGGATTTTGTCTTGGATATTGTTTAATCATGTACAATTATAGTATTGTTTCAAGGTTTTCTGACAGTTATAACTGATACAACCATTTAACTTCGGTATCTACATGATGTGGTTGATTGTTTCCAGGGTATTGATTATACTTTGCTATATCGTTTTTTCAGTAATATATCATATTTTAACTTATCAGTTTGTTATCTTTTGTCTGATGTAAATGTAATGAACATATTGGTTTTGTCAGTTCTGAGAATGTATCCTTCATTTGTGAAGTTTCTTAACGACCCTGGATCATTGAAAGTTGTAAGCCCTGTTTATGTCATACTTACTTTCTTTGTTATTAAGACCAGTACTTATAATATGTTGTATGCTTAATTATTTTGATAATGATTAAAAATATATATAGGATGCCTTTTGTTAGACAAGTGTGGGGAGAAAGTTGGGAACGTAAGAACCTGCAAATCACTCATGAAAGTGGTAAAAAATGGGTTGTGAGTTTAAAAGCGCATATTCAATGCCAGTCATAACTGATGGCTAGAAAAGAGTTGTTGCAGATCTTAATCTCCCAAAGACAGCTTTGATGGTTTTTCATCCATTAGGAGAAAATTGCCTTGAACTTGCCCTTTTTGTTAATGGCGTTTGTGGTGAATGTTATTACACATTTCATCGTTATGCAAGATTGGGTGTCACGGTATGGAACCTGTTTTTACTTTTAACGCAATTTCACATTAAAAGTTTTCATATTCAGTCACATAACTTACAAAGTTAATGTATAATGTATTCTATTTCATTTTTACGCAGATAATTGAAGTTGCTTTTGTTAAACAGTTTTACGCAAACAGCCCCCAAGTTGGCACATATCAAATATGTTACAATGGCTCTTTTTGGAGTGTGGAGACATCTAAGTTTCATACAAGTTATGTGTTCGCTAAAGGATGTCCTGAAGTTTGCAATGATATTGGGATAGATGATGATGATTTACTCATCTTTAGAAGGATTGATGATGTTTTGTTTGACTTAACAGTTTATCGAAATGAAACAGAGATTGTTTTAACCAAGAAAGCTGAATCCGACACAGATGTATTTGAAATATCCAAAGCTGATTACTTGGAAAATCTGTTCAAGGTACGTATGTATCCAATATTACCTGATGTATCAATTCATTTCCGTATTTTTGTTATTTTATCAATAATGTTTGCCAGGACATCTATGAGGATGATAATATTTCTTTGTCTGAAAAAGAAACATCCGTCATTCTGGTAGTTATTTTATTAATACAAACAATATTGCATTTTAAATACATGTAAATTTACTAATTTTAGTATTACTTATAAATTTTTTTATTAATGTCATATTTTCCATTATTGTATGCTCTCTATAAGAAATCAAGTAGCCTAAAAGTAGAAACTGTGAAGTCACCTACACCGAGAAAGGTTGATGTTCAAACCATATCGAGGAAACGTAATGCCTCACATTTGAAGAGAACTGAAGATGTAAGTTTACCACCATTAACTTTGTTACATTTTTTTATATTAAATTTTTTATATATAACAACAATTTAAGGGAAAAGATAAAGTTATTGATGACGGAAAAGAAAAACTCAGCAATATCACAAAGGGATTCAAAGGCCCATTACGTATCAGAACATCTGATGCTATTCCATGTTGTCGCACTGCTGATAAGCTCAAGGTATGAAACAAATTCCATTAATTCCTATGTATTATATATACTGCATTTTTACCACTTATATTTTTACTACAAATACCGTTCATGTTTTTAACTCAAATCTATATTTGTACGTCAACAACAAGGGAAAGAAAGCTATAAAAGTTGATGAATATGTCAAACATACCAACAAGATTCCATCCAATCCAAGAAAACATTCTGGTGATGTTGCAGATTCTGAGTTTCTCCAATTTGTTCATAAAGGGGACTACAGGCTGGTATGATATTTTCTCATAACATAGGGTACTATTTATCTTATATTATGTTTGACTATTACTTTCTTTCATTCAACACATGTAGCGTTTGCCTGCTGAAGTTGTTAGGAGAGCCGGACTTTCTGACAACTTGCATTCGTTGTCTATTCAAAACATGACCGGAGTGGTCGAGGTTTATGACGTCAAGACCGAGTTAAACAGTTGTAATTTACGGCATGGCATTGATGGTTGGCGTAAGTTCATGTCTGACAATCAACTGAGGTTTGGTGATCTACTGCACTTTACTTAAGTTACATCACAGCAGAAGATCGTCTTGACTGACGTGACGCCGGTGTAATCAAGACGTGTACGTAGTTTGTTTGTTAATATAACTACTTTGTTAAGGTGCATGTTGTTTCTTTTGAAGGTTTGTTTTGATGGTTATGTTGGTAGTTGGTGAACATAATGACTGACTTTTGTTATGCTTTATTGACGTAGACGGTTGTAATCGTACAATACAAGTTAGTTTATTATATGTTTAATGTTGTTAATGTTTTATCGACATTTGTTTTTTTGTTTAGACATTCACGGTCTTTATGATCGTGCATACAGATTCTTTATGATCAACAACGTATTTTGTTTTTAAAAGTAACAAACATATCATTTTTCAACACCGCGAAATTTGCGGGTATTATCACTAGTGATAGAGGATCCTATACATTAATCCAGAAGTGTGAGAAGTGTATTATAACATTATATATAACACTATATAACACCATATAAACACCGTATAACAATATGTAATACCATATAACACCATATAACACTATGTAACACTATATAACAAATATAACACTATAGTTTGTCTGGTAGCATGTCTATGATAGATGTATAGTGTTATATATTGTTATATAGTGTCATATAGTGTTACATAATGTTATATGGTGTTATACGGTGTTACATAGTGTTATACGGTGTTACATAGTGTTATACGGTGTTTATATGGTTTTATATAGTGTTATATATAGTGTTATAATACACTTCTCACACTGCTCACACTTCTGAATTAATGTACACTATCATTAGATTACAATCTCACTAAATTAATATCCATTCATAATATCTAAATTTCCAACAGAAATTTATATATTTTTTCATTCAAATCCACCTACAATATAAAGAGGTTTTTCAGTTTTTTCAAACATCGTTATAAAAGAAAAAATTAGAAGTTGAAGAAAATCAACAAAAAAAGTTGTACGATACCGTTGTTCGTACGGTAACCGTGATCAGGGATGATCAAATGTTACCGGGTAGCCGCACTAAATTTCCCGAACCAAAAGATTTCCAATATCAATTCGGCAGCAACTTTTGGCGTTTTCTGTATTAGTGCTGGTTTTTACCTTCATGTACTGATACCGAACAGGAGCGTACCGGTATTTTCGATACTAGTACTGGTTCGATACCGGTTGACACCAAGCTTATCCCAACCCCTGATATTAAAAAAAGGATTAAAGTTAAAAAGTAAAGAAAATAACTATTATTATAATATTAATATATTAATATATAGTAATATTAAAATAATAAAAGTATTAAAAAAACTATATATTATTATAATATTAAAATCACTATTTATTTCAATTTGTTTATTAATATATAGTAAAGTAATTATAATATTAATATATTAATATATAGTAATATTAAAATAATAAAAGTATTAAAAAAACTATATATTATTATAATATTAAAATCACTATTTATTGAATTCGTTTATTAATATATAGTAATAATAATATATAGTAATAATTATTTTAAAATTTATCTACTTTTTCATTGAAATCCATCAATGAATAAATAAAGAAGTTGTTCAAACATTCCTGTAAAACCATAAACGAAATTAATTTACTTACATAAGTTTTCGAAATAATTTGATTAAACCAGAAAAAAATGTAATCAAGTTAACAAATATCCAAGAAATTATCGAGTCCTATGAAGAAAAAAAAAAGAGCTTATCCAATACTGATTGTATCCATCAAATTAAATGATAATTCAAAACTAAACATAAACAAAAAATTAAGAGTTAAATGCCAAAATAATCACTGTGGTTTGGGCTGTTTTGCCAGTATAGTCCAAAAGTTTCATTTTTAACATCTGGATCCAAAAAGGTTTCATCGTTACCATTTTAGTCCAACTGACTTAACTCCATTCATACTCCTCAGTTAGTCAAGGGGTATTTTTGTCATTTCATGTATTCTAAATTATATTAAAGATTATAAAAGGAGAACAAAAACTGTTGTGAGGGAGAATCGAACCTGGGCCTCTGGCCGGTTCACTCACAAACGCACAAGACACTAGTAGTGAGCCATGCTCACATTTGTGCAAGAAATGTATCTTTATTGATTTTATTCTTTGATTCAGTTCATCACCTACACCTGAAAACATATGACCAAAGAAACCCTAATCTTTCAAGTTCAAAATTAATCATGATTGCACCATGTTAATACAGATTAACCACGGGGCTTTTGATCTGCACCATGTTAATACCTAATTTTCGTTTTAATTCAAAGCCTAGAGTCCGCCTAGTATTAACCGACACTGCTGTTTTCCCGTTTCAGTCTGCGGTCGTTTTCCGGTGACATCCGGCGACCTTGTATCGTTTAAAACTGACCAAATCATTCCCAAATAAATGTAAGATGATTGTCTCTAACGTTGTTCGATCTTAACCGAAGCTGATTAACAACATATTATTGCCTCAATGATTCAAATTATAGAAACAAAATATCGATATTAACTTTGATTTCAGTATCGAACCAATTCTTGTTGAACTTTGAACATGTGCAGATCAAAAGCCCAAACTTGAAGATTAAGGTTTCTTTGGTCGTCTGTTTTGAGGTGTAGGTGAACAACTGAATCAAAGAATAAAATCAATAAAGATCCATTTCTTGCACAAATGTGAGCATGGCTCACTGGCTAGTGTCTTGTGCGTTTGTGAGTGAACCGGCCAGAGGCCCAGGTTCGATCCTCCCTCACAACAATTTTTGTTCTCCTTTTATAATCTTTAATATAATTCAGAATACATGAAATGACAAAAATACCCCTTGACTAACTGAGGAGCATGGATGGAGCTAAGTCAGTTGGACCAAAATGGCAACGATGAAACCTTTTTGGATCCAGATGTTAAAAATGAAACATTTGGACTATACTGGCAAAACAGCCCAAACCACAGGGACTATTTTGGCATTTAACTCTGCAGCGTATTAAAACCTTAAGTGTGAAATATACAACCTTGGTGTGCCAATAGTCTGGGCCTATAAGAAGGGGCTTGCCGGCTTGGTATAGACATATTTTATATATAAATATAAACTAGCAGGCCTGGCCCAACTAAATTTGAACTCTGTATTTAATCCCACACGCATCGGTCTTCCCAATCGGCCGCTGTTGAAGGATTCATTCATGAGGTATTATTTTTATATTTTCATTGAACCCTAGCATACAAAAATTAAACTTACTTTTGACTAATAGGTTGTTTTTTTTATAGTTTCGTTTGTTGTAACTTGACATTATCATCTGCTGATCTGAACGAATTAATGTTTTTAAATTTCAATTCTACACGGTTTTAACAAGATGCGTAGTTGGTTTTGATGTGAGTTTATGACAGTAAACGTGGAAACCCTGTATATTATATATATGTATGTGTAGTTTTAACAAGATGTCAGTTTTCTTATAATCAATCGATTTGATGTGAGTTTATGACAGTAAACGTGAAAACCCTATATATTATATATATGTATGTGTAGTTTTAACAAGATGTCAGTTTTCTTATAATCAATCGATGATTCCTGTGTCCCCATATCCGCTCAATCAGGTATGTATATTTATTGGCTTATTGAACGCTAGCATATACAAACTATAAACGTACTTCAAATATCCGTTCATATGCATAGCTGATTATGTATAGTTTTTTAACAGAATTTTGAACGGCAATTATGCATACACTTTTTTGAACGTGATGTTAATTAAAATAGTACTTACTCGCCACCTGTCAGTACCTTCCCATGAACAATTTAGTTGGTTTTGATTTGAGTTTAAGATAGTAAACGTGTATACCCGAGGGATCCTGCAAACCCCACATATATATGTATGTATAGGGCTAACTATTGAATCTCTTATATATGATCAATCACTTTCTGTACCATGTCTCATGTTTTTTACTTTCACTTCATATGTATATAAGGATTCAAATGGTAGAGCTTGCGCGTGATGTGGTTGAGCGGATATTGCTACTATTGGATGTGAAAGATCTAATCCGATGCAAGAGTGTGTGCAAGTCATGGCAATCTTTTATATCAAGTCCTCATTTTGTTAAAGCTCACTTGAACAATGCTTACACGAATGATCGTAACAATCGAGAGCTTGGACACAGAAGGGTCTGTCTTCCCAGAATTCTCAGTGAAGACAGTTGGTTTTACTTGGACTGCATTTATATTGTTGGTTCTTGTAATGGCCTGTTATGTGTTTCCCCTAGAGGTGTTAAGTTAGTAGTAACCAATCCTTTGACCAGGGAACATAAGAAACTGCCAACGCCGTCCTTTCGGCCTCACATGCACAAAATTGCAATGATCAGGCAAGTAGTATGTTGGGGATTTGGTTATGATTCGTCTTCAGATGATTACAAGGTTATAGCAGGGTTCATGAAAAATCTTGATTCAAAGCGGACACGTTTTCATGTGTTAACATTGAAATCAAATACTTGGAAAGTTATTGGGCAAGTAAATTATAGTACTTATTTTGGCATATCCGGTGTCTTATGTGGTGGGGCACTTCACTGGTTCATGACTCATAAAAATCTTAAGAAAGTAATTATTTCTTTGGATTTATCTACAGAGGAATTTAAAGAAATCCCCCAACCAGATGCTGACATGTTATATGATAGTGATTCTAACGCTCATAGACTAGGGGTTATAGAAGAATGTCTATGCATATATTCAATTGATTCCCCTTTGTCTACTAAGAAATGGGTAATGAAAAACAACAAGTGGGAACCATATATTGATAATCATTGTCAGACCAAGTATGATGTAGCACACTACTTTCCGATTAGGAAGGAAGCACACATGACGAGTAGATATTATGTTGATGATGGTACCCCTGTGCCCATCAATGGGGACTATATTCGTGCTAGTATATATGTCAAGAGCCTCGTATCTCCCCATCCCCATGTTGATCATGATAATAATAATAATCATTATGAAGAGCACAAGAAAATTGCCAAGGTTTGATCTGAATGTCTTCTCTTTTGATACAAACACACACACATATATCATATATGTATATATTGATGCTGAATGGTCTGAAGTCTTGTTTGTATATACATGCAATTCAGCAGGGGCAGGAAGTTGCTGAGAGTGTTGAAAGCAGTGCCAAGGTCTGCATAAGAAAAAGGAAGGAGAAGAGGAGCAAGAGGTCTTTTAAGCGTAAACAGCCTCCCGTTTGAATGTAATGGATGCATATTTATTTGGTGGTTAATTATATTTTGCTGTCCAATACTAATAAATTGCAAGATATATATATATATATAGAGGAAGGTTAACGTACATTACGGCTTAACGTACTTCACGTACGACAGGTAATTACGCACGTTCATTTTAAAAGCACGCACGTTATAACTCAAAAATCCAAAATCACGCATGTTGAAACACAATAATTACGCATATTGAAAACATTAATCACGCATGTTATAGAACAAATCACGTACGTTGTTGTACGTGAAGTACGTTAAGCCGTAATGTACGATATACCTTTTCTATATATATATATATATATATTAATTTTATTTATGAACAAGTAACATCCACGCCCTTGTTATGAATTTGCTGCTCTACTACTTTTAGCTCCATGTGAGTCTTTGTGTGTGATTTTTCATATTTCAGTTCAGATGCCCTGCTTGCGGTGTGCACATATAATGTATACATGTGTGGGCGCTCGAGGGGCAAAAGTGAAATGGTATTAGTTTAACGTTATTTTACTAATTTCATAATAATATCGTTAAAAGCGGCGGATGGTTAATCAATGCATCATGTGGTGACATTGATAGCTGAAAGACACGGGGGTACATGCACCAATCAGTCTCTGTCCCGATTGTTTGAGTGTTATGTTTCTTAGGTCCAAGGCTTGATGCAAAACTACAATCGAGTCGGGGGTCTCACTGGAAGCAGCCTCTCTATTCCTAAGGGGTACAGGTAAGGCTGTCTACATCTACCCTCCTCAGACCCTACCCATTTTTTACCCCAACCAAAATGATCAACTTTTAAATTGACCAGTCCAGACCTGCACCCATCATAACCGAAACCAGTTCTGGCCCGTCAGCCCAACCCGCCGAACCCGTTTGTTTTGCCAGCTCTAGTTACAATTAAGCTCTGATTGCAGTATACCAATATAAAGTGTTGACTTTTTACCGTTTGACCCATTTTCATTTTGACTTGTAACGATTAAGCTCTGATTGCAGTATACCAATATAAAGTGTTATTATTGAATTTGGTTCATAAGCGACATTTAATTTTAATTTAATAAGATAGTGAACAATACAAAAATTGTCTGAAATCAATCCTCCAAGGTCCAATTAGTGTCACACTTCAGTGTCGGTTGCAGTACCACGTGATTGGTAAATCGGCTAAAACCGAATATACAAAACTACAAGGTGACCCCATTTAATTCATGCATTTTCCTTTTAATTGTACTTCCAATATAGAAGGAATATACAAACACTACAAGGTGACCCAATTTAATCTATTTAATTCCACTTCCATTTTTAGAAGGAATATACAAACACTACAAGGTGACCCCATTTAAACGTGTGACCTTAATTTCTCGATTGCTAGACGCTTAACACTTAACAATCGTGTATGTACTACAAAATAAGCTTTATGTATAACCCGATGCTATATCTCTTGTTCGTTTAGACCGGCAAACTGTCAAAACCAAATTGCTAAATTGTCGCCCAGTTTGGGGCGAATCCAGGATTTTTTGGCACAGGGTTCCTTTTGGTAAATTATTATTAATTTTTTTTTTTCAAATCGTACAAGGTTTTCACTAATTTTTTTCCAAACCAAGGGAGTTCTTGGAAACCCCCAAAACACCCCTCGATCCGCCCGAGCGTTTCATTTACATTTATAGAAAACTGCCAAACTGTCGGTCTTCCCAAAAATCCTGGACGAACCGGACCATGAACAAACCTACCTTTTGTTAAACGAACACAACACCCAATACTCACTTCATTTACTTTTATATAACTAGTATTTTCCCCTGTCACTCACTTCATTTACTTATATATAACTAGTATTTTGACACGTCGCGCGTTGCGACGGCGTCGATACTTAAAGTAACTCAAATTTATACCGTTAAATATTTGACCCAATTTGTTTCCGAACGAAATTTATGTCAAAACACAAACCAATTGAAAACACACATAATCATAAGCATGAAAATGCATTATATATGGCCTGATTCATTATCGATAAAAAATTATGTCGAAACATAAATCAACTTGGATTTATACCAAAATGTACTTAAAAATAAGACGTAAGAAGATGGTGTTTTTTTAAGTTAAAGAATGGCCATACACGTTGTGCGGCTTCGAAACGTACAATAACTCGAATATATACCGCCTAGTGATAATGTATTATTTGACCCAACTCATTTCCAATAAAAAGTTATGAGAAAACATAGACAACCGAAAACTTACATAAAAATAATACCGAAAATGTATTATATTTAACTAACGTACATAAATATAACTATGTAACTTGGAGTCAAAATTACATTTTAAAAAGGTTATAGAAAACTAAAGAGGTGTAAGTACTAATGCTGGACATTGAGAGGTCATGGTAAAAAAGACAATTTTGTAAATGGTAAAAAAAAAAAAAAAAAGAGAATTTTGTAAATTGTAGTAGTATAAAATTATTAATCTAATGTAGCAAACGTTTGTTAGTTGTTATAAATAAAATATATATAAAATTAGTATTTGAATACCAAATTTATTAAATATCAAAGCAAGTTTAGGTTACTTAATTATTTGTTATATATGCCTATGGCTTTATACCCTAGTGGTATCTTAGGGGTGTGATAAGGCTTTGTGTCACACCCCAACCGATGGCGGAAACATCGGGGCATGGCACTGAGCGAAACAGATTGTTCATGAGAATCCACAACAACTATTAAATTACCAATCCTTAAAGTTAATATCTCATACTACTAACAGATAAAGTAAAAATAGTTATTACAGATAATTGTCACAAAAACTAATAAACTGTTCCGACGACTCAGATTTATTTAGGGTTGTTTCTAAGACTCCATCCTAGCTTAATTCCCACATAGCAGCAAAACACAAGCATCCTAAACACCTGTCACATACGTTAAAATAAAGGTCAATACACATAGTGTAAAGGTGAGCATACAAGTTTGATAATAGCATATAGAGTTCGAAATACTTTACGCATAACCAGCATGTAACATGTAGCAAAGTGAAAGCTAGTAGGTTATCGACAGAGAAATATGCACAGACGTGACTGCGAGTTGTAGAATGCGCAACACATATCCCCACTGGGACACGTGAAGTAAAGCCCTTAACAACCCCTGTCCATAACACGTGCTGAGTCCAAACTATAGTACTATCGTTGCTAAGGTGTCAAGCAACAATCACTGTGTTAACATAAAATACAAGCATTCATCGAATAACACGTAACATGCAATAACGGTCAGCGTATAAATAGTGTTCGCGTTGTGCGTCGATTGTGATTTGAATAAGTAACATATGTAACACCCAAAAGTGCGTAAAGCAAAAAGGGACCGAGTATACTCACCGATCGTTTTATCAAGTAAACACTCTCTTGGATTGAAGGGAGCGCTGGAAGAGATTAGCCTGAACAGTTAACGATAGCATAAATGATGAGTGGCGCGTAAAACGGTGCAAGTTACCAAGTGTCAAATGGTAACCCGATCGGATGGCAATCCGATCGGTTGACCATTCGATCGGATGGTAATCCGTTCTGATGGTCATCCGATCGGATGGCCATTCGAATGGATTGTCATCCTGTTTGGCAAGAATGTGTTTGTGTATGATGGTTTGCCTTTTGAAGTTTTTTGTTGTAGCATTTTGAAAACAGAGAAGTATCTCTACCTTTCAGGTCGTTCGATCGAACGGCGGCTCGATCGGATGACGATCTGTTCGGTGAGACATTTCTCAGAGAACAAGTTCACAGCTGTGTTGTCATCCAATCGGATGGTCTACCGATCAGGTGGCAATCCATTAGAACTAGTTGTGCATTGAACATGTTGAAAATTGTTAAGTGTTGAAGTTCCAAACATCACATGATCGGATGGTCGTTCGATCGGATGGCTATCCGATCGGACGGCAATCCGTTCGACGTTTAGGTCTTTGAAAAGTTGAATAAAAGTTTAAGTGTAAACCCCAAGTGCAATCCGATCGGATTGCGGTTCGATCGGATGGCAATCCGATCGGACGGCAATCCGTCCCGCGACCTGATCGTGTTGCTAACTTGAAGATTCGTTAAGTTTTGTGGTTTATCGAGATGGTATGACAACGTGCTGAACAACAGAAACCCCATTATGACTCAAGTGACCCGATCGAACAGGAATCACCCAAGTCAGATCAGTTCACTGGTTCGTGACGGTGGTTCATGTTTAACCCGAAATCGATTGTCTCTTCGACAGAAACCATATCTTGAACCAACACATCACTAAGAAAGAGTAGAAGGTCAGAACAAGCTCCGATTCTATCGGTTTTGAGTGCATTGAGTGTAAAAGAGTTGAAAGAAAGTTGGAAAACCATCTTTCAATCCTTTCAACCATGAATATGTGTAGATCTATGTGAAAACATTGTTGAATCTTGTGGAAATCCTTCAGATCTGAGTTGTTCATGGTGGAATGATGCCAAAACTTGAAGTTCATAAGAACTCCATGATGACATCACCCTAGAACACCTCAAATTCAGTGATTTCACGGTTAAAAGTTAAGATTCAAAGGTGGAAAAGATGAAGGAGTGCGTGTAGATCATAGAAGTACAAGATTTAGGTTGAAAACTTACAAGAATCGCGAGAAATCGAGAGAGAAGTGTGCTTTTGGTGCATATGTCTGTTGACTTCGTCTTGTATCGAGTCTTGTAACTAGAATGATAGATCAAGTCACGTAGATCGAGAAAAACAAGAAACATGTAAGGTATAGCCATTCCACACGAAATGGGATTGTCATTCCACACGAAATGGCATTGGCCATTTCGAATGGAACGGGCTTGTCAATTTCATGGAGAATGGATTTAGTATAAATAGGAGACTTGGTCATTTCATTTGTAACTTTTGGATTCTGGTAGCGAAGCTCTGCCAGAGTGTCTCTAGCCTGTATATCTTTGTCAAATCAATATAAGAGACAAGTAAAGTGATTCCAAGTGCAATACAAACTGAACGAAGATCAAATTACTGAATTCTGCCTCTGATTTGATCCGAGAACTCTTCTAAACGACTCGTTTGGTCGTGCAAACGATCCTACAAGTGGTATCAGAGCTTCTAAATTTGTTAAATCTTAATAATTGTGAATCTTATGTTTTGAGTAGAGGATGTGCAGGTTAGCCAGGTTTTTGCAGTCTTGAACCAGGTTTCTGATCCTATTGCTACGGAGAGCCAGGAGATGTTTCAAATTCTGTGAAAACCTGAGCAGAGTTTGAGCCAGGATACGATCTTAAGGCGATAGCGAATTCCAGACTGCGATCCCAGCTTATCAATAGGGGGAGTCTGAAGATGTTAGAGCCAGATTCAGATCCTGGAACAAAGCCTGAGATAGAAGCTGTTGATATTGAAAAATTTATGAAATCAACAATCAAGGGGGAGTGTTGATGGTGATTGTAGAGAAAGAGAGAGTTTGAAGGATGCTTCAGTGTCAAATTCTTTGGAAAGAGCATGAAGACTGATCAAGACTGAAGTTTTGACGTACTGAAGACTCGTACCGAAGACTCGTCAACATCCAAGGGGGAGTCTGTTGGTGCATATGTCTGTTGACTTCGTCTTGTATCGAGTCTTGTAACTAGAATGATAGATCAAGTCACGTAGATCGAGAAAAACAAGAAACATGTAAGGTATAGCCATTCCACACGAAATGGGATTGTCATTCCACACGAAATGGCATTGGCCATTTTGCATGGAATGGGCTTGTCTTAAACGAAATGGCACGAAATGGAAGGTATAGATCAAGTCACGTAGATCGTGAAATCGATTTGACACGAAATGAAGAAACTGATGCTTTCAAGGGAAATGAGACCCCTATTTCAAACGAAATGGCCATATCGTTTCACCTGCTCATTTCGCTTGAAGATGACAAATGTCCATTTCGTACGAAATGGACATGTCTATAAATAGGGGTCTCATTTCGCTTGAAGGCATCAGTTTCTTCATTTCGTGTCAAAACTCTGTCAAATCGATTTCAGACGAAATCACTTATTTCATCCATTCAAGCCCGATTCTTGTTGATTTGTTGTTTGTAATCCGTTTATAAGTTGGTTGGCTCAACTTATAACATGGGAAACGTGAGTATGATGATTGATTTGAACCAGACCTGTCGATTTCATATGAACGACGATGAACAGATCTTAAAACTTAGATCTTGGGTTTGTTTGTGAACTAAAATGAACGATAATCATATCTGTGTACTCGGAATGTGTCGTAGATCTGTCTTAGGGTTTCAATTTGAACCAGAAATCTTGATTTCATAAGAACTCGGTAGAACTGAATGTTTGAACTTAGATCTAGAATGATTTTGTGGATCAAAATGAAAATAAAACACACCCATGTACTCGGAATCTGTTAAAGAACAAGCCTAGGGTTTCAATTTCATCATCAGATCATGTGTAAAATCATTGTTCATTCATGTCTTGTTCATTCATGTCAGTTCAAACGAAATGGAAAAGTGATTTCAAACGAAATGATGATTTATTTCGTTTCAAAAACCATTTCGTTTCAAAAACCATTTCGTTTCAAAATACCATTTCGCTTCAAACAACCATTTCGTTTCTAACACCATTCCGTTTGTAACTGGCCATTCCGTTTGAAACTAATCATTTCGCTTGAATGTTATTTCGTGTGAATGAAGTATGTGTTATTTTGAAAAGTGTTCAAAGTGTTTAACTTGAATCTCTGTTATATTTTTCAGGCTTCGAATGTGCAATTTGATCCGTTACATAACATCTGTTGTGTTTATGATGAAAAGCTTCCAAAAATGGCAGTATTCAAAGAGATTCTGGAATTTATGAAGCGTTTGCCTATCCAGAAGGCATTGACAGATCAGCATCTTGTTTTCAGATCTCATGTTGAGCGTTTTTGGAAAAATGCCAAGTATGATGAAGAAAGCAAATCGATTACTTCGATTGTTAGCTTGAATGGTCAAGATAAAGAGATTGTTATCACAGAACAACTCGTCCGTGAAGTATTAGATTTTCCTGATAATGAAGATTCTCCGACGAAGTTTCCAGAAAGAATGGTTAAGGGATGTACGTTGCGGATGGGATATAATGGAGAGTTGAACAGTGCAAACTATTTGAAATCGTGTTTCTCAAAGCCTTACAAGTTTTTCATTCATTCAATTGTTCACGCTCTCAGTCATAGAAAGGGTGGTTATGATGTGATGAGAGATTACCAGATGAACATGGTTACTGCTTTAGTATTGAACAAAAAGTACAATTTCTCAAAGATCGTCTTTCATTACATGAAAGAAAACATCACTTCAGGCAGCAAAACATGGATTTATCCAAGATTTATACAGATGATGCTTGATCATGCGTATCCAGATCTAGAGAAAGATGAAGAAAATGATTTGTTGGCATTGTATCATATGGATAATGAAACATTGATTGTATTATCCAGGTATCACAAAAATCATCCAGAATAAAAAACAAAGGCAGAATTCTTCGGATTTATCAAGAGTGCTGATTATGTAGATCCAGATCCAGTTAATCATCTGAAGTGGAGAAATGACAAAGAGATGAAAGAGAAAAGTGCAGCAGAAGAATTGAAAATGTTAGAAAAATTCAAGGAAACTCGAAATGAATGGTTTTTGAAAGAAGAAAAGAAGAAAAGGAGTAGAAAAACAACTCCTAAGTTCAAACTGAAGAAGGTTCTTCCTCTCAACCGCAGAAAAAGCGAAAGAAGAAAGCGGTAGAAACAATGCTGGTCGATGAACCAGAGGAAGATGAACCAGAAGTTGATGCTGACATAGATCAAGAACGTTTATCATTTGAAACAGAGCAGTTGTTAAAAAACTCTTAATGATACAGAAGAAACTGAGAAGGTAGCCGGTGAGGAAGGTGACGATGAAGGAAAAAGCTCATCTGATTCAGAGGTTGATGAAACTGAAAGATGGAAAAAGGTAATGTCTGATAAAGAAAAACAGAAGAAGAGAAAGAGAAGTGGCGATGACGACGATGATTTGTATATTCCATCACCAGAGAATGTTCAAGATGTTCAAACACCACAGTTAGGAGGTAGAAAGAAGTCAACTATGAGAAAGCGTGTTGATCCTACTGCAGCTCGTAGATTGAAATTCAAGATTCCATTGAAATCACAACAACAACCACCAACAGCACCACAACAACCACCATCACCACCACCACCACCACCACCACAACAACCACTATCACCACCACAACAACAACCACCACAATCACCACCACATCAATCACCTATCCTTGAACAACCTCAAATTACTTCACAGCATGTCTTACAAACACCACCAACCTCACAACCACAAGTTCAAACGACTCCTGGATCTTCTGGTTTCAAATATTTTCCTCATGTTCCAGAGAACATTCCTCTTGAAGACATTGGAGATTTTAATTTTGTAACTGATGATGTTGTAAAGAAGTTAGAAAAGCGTGTGAAGACAGTTGAATATGAGAATTCCTCATTATTGAAGAAGATTGAAGCATATCAGGCTGAGATAGATATAATGAAAGTTCGAATTGCAGAGTTGGTGGAAGAAAAGTCTAGAAGAGATGAACAGAACAAGTACTTTGAGTTGCAAAACAAAGAATTGGAGGCCAATAATGCTCGAAGAGAACATGAAGATTACATGTTAAAGAAAGTGATTGAAGACTTGATTGGTAAGTCAGTTGAACAGAGATTTGAGGAGATACAGCTTGAGGAAGTTAGAGCGAAACGAAAAGCTGAAATGGAAGCTGACCTGAAAAATAAGGGCAAGGGTGTTGAAGGTGAAAAAGTTGTTGAAGTTACAGAAAGGGAAATGGTTGTGTCCGAGCCAACAGAAGCTCCAATATCATCTGTTCTACCAATATCTTCAGTATCTGGTGATAATGATGAAGATGATGAAGAAGACGAAGATGATGATGCTTTAAAAGATGATGCAGATGATGTATATTCTGCAAGTAGTCATGATGATGATGATGGGAATGATGACGACGATCAAGGTACTTCAGGCATCAAAGTTACTGAAGCATCTACTGAAGAAAATATTGATGATTATCTTCATGATGATGTTAATGAAGAACCCGAGGATACTGAAGGTGAGGGGGAGCATGTTGATGATAAGAATGTTGATGAAAATGAAAAATTGATTCTACATCTTGAACCTGAGATAGAAGAAGGTGAAATCAGGCATACTTATACTATGGCTGATATCATCAAGATGACGCACATTGAAGATATTAATTTCAAGTTTGATTTTGAAGAGTTTTTTTTTTCAGTTCGACATCAATCAGCAGCCCGATTATCAGTACAAATATGTTGAAGAGGCTGACAACTATGACAGAGTTGAAGTTGAGGATTGGAGTGATGAGGATCAATCTAAAAGTGCTCACGTTGATACTACTAACTTTCCTACGCTTGCTGAGTTCTTTAGCCAAGCAAATGATGATGAGTTAAGAAGGAAAGTTGAAGAATGTGTGAAGAATAAAAGTTTTGATGAGATGTCGAAAGATGAGCGTCGCGAAGAAAGAAAGAAGTGGTTCCGGAAAGATTATGAAAGAAAATTCAAAAGGCCATTAAAGTATTATAAGAGAGACAGAGAAGTGTTTTTGGGCAACATAATCAGTTGGGGATATCTGCCGCTGGTGAATGCATATGCTATCCGACGAGAGTTTGGGGTTCAATACTTTGCGTATATTCAAGACATTATGTCTTTGCCCTGGTGGGATGTAGAAGAACTTCCTAAAGTCAGAACTTTGCCGTATCCTGTCAGAGAACTTGATATGCCGACATGGGGTTTAATGAAGTTCGAAGTGTTCAAAGACTTTAAGCACTAGAAGCCACATCAACCTAAGAAAGTCAAAAGGGTGGATCCAGTCACAGGTGGTGAAGAAACGATCTTGCAGATTAAGAAGCCCAGGGTGATAAAGAATATCTCGTTGCCAAAAATGGAACAGGATTTTCATAAAGGGTTCTTATGTTGGGGTTACAGTTGTATATCTACTGAAGCAGTGATCACGTACAGAGTGGAGAATGAAGTTAGACACATTCATTTGTATGATCCGATGTGGATTGTGAACTGCTCAGCAAAAGATATCGAGTGCTTATTCGTGAACAAGATTGGTTACAAGAAGGAAGATAAAGATTAAGCCTTGCAGTTTTAGAAAGTTGCTACTATCTGCTTTCAGAAGGGAATCAATTCTGAGAATATGTGGTCATCAAGATGGAGAAAGATTGAGAAAGAAGAGGCTCTGAAAGCTGAGAAAGAAAGGAAGGAACGTGAAGAGAAAGACAAACTGCTTCGAGGTAAATGGATGAAAATGCAAGCTGAAGAAAAGCTGAAAGCGACTAAAGAGAATGAAAGACTGAAGAGTTTATTGAAGAGAAAGCCGAAGCAGAGAGAGGAAACGTTTAAGTCTCTGTGAAGAAGTTTTTAAAGACAACCTGACTGAAGACTCCGGCAATATCCAAGGGGGAGTTTGTTGGTATATAATGTCTATCGCCTACGTCAATAGTCTAGGTCATGTCAAATAGCTTGTAATAGGGGTGCAAAGTGTAAAAGTTAAGTTTATTTTGTGTATGTACCATTTCGCACGAAATGGACTTGTGATGTCCATTTCGCACAAAATGAAAGGTTGCCATTTCGTACGAAATGGATGTGCCATTTCGTGCGAAATCAATCTCCTATATATAGGGGTGTTGGGTTTTCATTTGGTACGAATTAGTGAAGTCTGTAACGAAGTGCTGTCAGATTTTCTCTGTGTATTAACGTCTAAAAGCAATGGAAAACCAGTTTAAAGTGAATATCTCTGTTTCTACTCACATTCTAACACCGATTCTCAGTTACTAGTTTGTTTCCGCCATTCTAGTGACTTAGATTTAACTCAGACCGACTCATTCAGGTCGTATATCAATCCTACATGTGCTTGAGCGAACTCGTCGAGTAGAGGAGCTATCACATCACAAATGATGTGACATGAGGGTATTTATAGGGTTTCCCAAAAAGGAAAGTGCAATGGGTCGAGTGGGTCACCGATCGGATGGCACCTCGATCGGATGGCAATCCGATCGGATGGTAATCCGATCGGATGGCCACTCGATCGATCGGCCATTCGATCCAGGTGATTCGCGTGTTGAGTTTTGTCGTTTCGATTCGTGTGTTGAGCGTTGCGATGCGTTTCGAGCGAGTAATGCGATAGTATTACCCATTAGTTACACAAATAGCCTAACTACTATATCTAACATACAATCATCATAAATAACTTGCGTTTAACGTTTGCGATTCGATTTGCGATAGAGTTGCGATTGCGTTTCGATTAATCATCAAAACAAACAATAATTAAACATGCACATGTAACACATAAGTAGCACACACACGTAAAACAATATCCAGAACGCATAATTCGAGTTGCGAATGCGATCGTGATAAGCGATAAGCGATAAAAATACGCGATAAACATCGATTAAACCTCGATTATTAATAGATACCCCACATAATACAACTAACGTAAACAAAATAAAAGATTCACTACAAGTCAAAGAAGTCAAATCAATAATTAAGCAAGGAGTGACAGATCGCAATTAGCAATCTTTTCTTCCTTTGACTTTAATCTTAACTTTGACTTTGACTTTCATTACACGGGGTGTTACAGCCTCCCCCACTTGGGGAATTTCGTCCCGAAATTAGGCCTTGGCCGTAACAAACAGCTGCGGGTACTTCGCCTTCATGTCACTTTCAAGTTCCCAGATGAACTCTACGCCTCGTTTGCCTTCCCAGCGAACCTTCACAATGGGAATGTGTGAGCGCCTGAGTTGCTTGGTTTCTCGGTCCATGATCTCGACAGGCTTCTCCACGAAGTGTAATGTTTCGTCCACTTGTAGATCCTCCAGGGGAACGTGTAAATCATGCTCAGCCAGACACTTTCTGAGGTTCGAAACGTGGAAAGTCGGGTGGACGTTGCTAAGTTCCTCCGGTAGTTCGAGTCTGTGGGCCACTTTTCCAATCCTTTCCAGAATCTTAAAGGGTCCAACATATCGAGGCGCGAGCTTTCCTTTCTTGCCGAATCTGACCACACCCTTCCAAGGTGATACCTTTAGGAGTACGTGGTTGCCAACGTCAAATTCAAGGGGCTTGCGTCGTTTATCGGCGTAACTTTTCTGACGACTCCGAGCTTTCAACAGATTGTCTCGAATTTGGAGGATTTTGTCAGTCGTTTCTTCCAACAGCTCAGGACTGGTTAATTGCGAGTCTCCGATCTCGTGCCATACAATAGGCGATCGACATCTTCTTCCATACAATGCCTCAAATGGTGTCATTTGAATGCTGGAATGATAACTATTATTGTATGAGAATTCGACTAAAGGTAAGTATGCGTCCCAATTACCACCGAAATCTATGACACACGAGCGAAGCATGTCTTCAAGGGTACGAATTGTTCTTCCAGTCTGACCGTCAATTTGGGGATAGAAAGCGGTACTTAGATTAAGGGTAGTACCGAGAGCAGATTGAAATGTTTCCCAAAGACGCGATGTAAACCGACCATCGCGGTCAGAGATGATGTCACGAGGCATCCCATGTCGACAAATGACTTCATTGGTGTAAATTCGGGCTAATTTTTCTACCTTAAAGTCTTCTCGTATCGGCAGAAAATGAGCAGATTTAGTCAAACGGTCAACGACAACTCAGATGTTGTCGTGACCTGATGGCGTGTGCGGAAGTTTCTTGATAAAGTCCATAGCTATGCTCTCCCATTTCGACATAGGGATCTCGGGTTGTACAAGCAAGCCAGAGGGTCTTTGGTGTTCGGCCTTGACTTTCGAGCAAGTCAGGCACTTCGAAACATAGATAACGATTTCTTTCTTCATGCCTGGCCACCAGTACTTGTAGCGAAGGTCCTGGTACATTTTATCAGCACCGGGATGAATAGAATATCGAGACTTGTGGGCTTCGTCCATCAGAATCTGTCGCAAGTTGGTCCGCTTAGGGATCCAAATTCGGTCCAGATAGTGGAATATCCCATTCGATTTATTCTCAAACTGGGCTCCATCGTTAAGGATACTTTCCTTCTTCAAAGTGCGTTCATTAAAACAAGCATGTTGGGCGTCGCGAATGAGAGTCTCGAGATGATGCTGGGCGTGAACATTACGAGCGCTATGCAAATAGCTTCGTCTGCTGAGGGCGTCGGCAACGACATTTACCCTGCCAGGAATATAACAGATCTCACAGTCGTAATCGTTGAGAAGTTCCACCCACCGGCATTGGCGCATATTCAGTTCTTTTTGGTTGAGGATGTGTTGCAGGCTCTTATGATCTGTGAAGATCGTACACTTGGTACCGTAAAGGTAGTGTCGCCAAATCTTCAACACAAAAACAACTGCGCTAGCTCGAGGTCGTGAGTTGTATAGTTCTTCTCGTGGATCTTGAGCTGACGAGATGCGTAGGCGATAACCTTGTCTCGTTGCATGAGAACACAACCAAGACCAAGGTTCGAGGCATCGCAATAGATAACGAAATCGTCGTTTCCGTCGGGTAAAGCGAGGACGGGAGCATTGCAGAGCATATGCTTGAGGGTTCGAAAGGCAGACTCTTGTTCAGTTCCCCAAACAAAAGGCTTGTCTTTTTGCGTGAGAGAAGTAAGCGGTACAGCGATTTTAGAGAATCCTTCGATAAATCGGCGATAATAGCCCGCCAGTCCGAGAAAAGAACGGACTTCGGACGGGTTCTTAGGTGTAAGCCAACTCTTAACAGCTTCAATCTTCGCGGGGTCGACGTGAATACCTTGACTATTGACAATATGACTGAGGAATTGAACCTCCTCCAGCCAAAATTCACACTTGGAGAACTTGGCATAGAGTCGATTCCCTTGGAGCAATTCGAGAACCAAACGTAGATGTTGCGCGTGTTCAGCTTTTGACTTGGAATAGATCAGGATATCATTGATGAACACGATGACGAAGCGGTCGAGAAAAGGTCTACACACGCGATTCATCAGATCCATGAAAACCGCGGGTGCGTTGGTTAAACCAAAAGGCATAACAACGAACTCATAGTGGCCCTATCGAGTGCGAAAAGCAGTTTTGGGTATATCCTCCTCTTGAATGCGTAGTTTGTGATAGCCTGAGCGTAAATCAATCTTAGAGAAACACGTAGCACCTTGTAGCTGATCAAACAAATCGTCGATTCGAGGCAAGGGATAGCGATTCTTGATGGTTAGCTTATTCAACTCCCTATAGTCGATGCACATACGGAACGACCCATCCTTCTTTTTGATGAAAAGGACTGGCGCGCCACATGGTGAGGTGCTAGGGCGAATGAAGCCTTTGTCAAGTAGTTCCTGGAGTTGACTCGAGAGTTCGCGCATTTCAGACGGAGCGAGTCGATAAGGAGCTCTAGCAACGGGATTGGCTCCAGGAATGAGGTCGATACAAAAGTCGATATCACGAGAGGGCGGTAACCCTGGTAGATCATTAGGAAAAACGTTAGGAAATTCACGAACTACAGGCACCTTGTCTACTGCCTTAACTTCCTTTTTCTCCGCTACTACAATGTGTGCCAAGAAAGCTTGGTATTCCTTGCGGAGATACTTGCTAGCCTGGACACACGACATGAGTTGGAGTTTCTTCGATGCGACTTCACCGTAGACACACAATTGATCACCATTAGCGAGCAAGAATCGAATCATCTTATCGAAGCAAACAACTTCAGCATGGTTTTCGCGAAGAAAGTCCATGCCTACTATGACGTCAAAACTACCAAGCTGCATCGGAATAAGGTCGATAGGGAAGATGTGATTGTTGAGTTCGAGAGTACAATCACGAATAACAGAATTAACTGCGACGGTTCTTCCGGTGGCAACTTCAACATCGAACGTCGAGGGGAGATGGGCGCCTTTACGATTAAGGAGCTTTTCGAATTCAAATGATACAAAACAGTTATCGGCTCTAGTATCAAATAAACATGAAGCATATATACCATTCACAAGGAACGTACCATTCACCATGTTGTTATCTGTTTGAGCCTGGCGGACATTGATGTTGAAAGTACGTACGCGGGCTGCTGGCTGCTGCTGCTGTTGCTGGGGTTGCTGCTGTTGTGGCTCTTGCTTCACCACTCGATTCGGGCACATGTTTGCGAAGTGGTTGGGATCACCACATGCAAAGCAAGCTCTAGCGTCGATCGCGGGTGCAGGAGCCGCTTGTTGGCCTTGAGGAGCAGGAAGTAGAGCTTGAGGAGCAGGAGCTTGACCTTGGGTTGGAGCTGGAGCTTGTCGAGGACCTGTATGGCCGTTGGCAGTGAAATGGCCATACATGTTGCAGTGCACACAGTATCTGCAAGCGATTCCCACTGGGTGGTGATAAGTACAAGTAGTGCAAGCCGAGTGAGGACCAGTGTACGCACGCTTAGCCAGCGGTGCATTGGTAACCAGGGCCGCTACTTGGTGGTGTTGGTGTTGCGGTGGGGCAGGTACTGCTTGGAGTGGAGCGGCGGTAGTGACAGCACAATTTTTGCTACTGTTGTTGTTCTTCCTCTTGCGACGAGAGGATTTTGAAGACTGCGATGCGGTAGTGGTTGCTTCAGCGGCTGGAACAGGGGTGACTTGGTGTAGACTCTTGGAAGCTTTATCCCAGTAACCAGACTTGACTCGCTTATCGTTGATTTCAACGGCGAGCAGATAAGTTTCCTCAATCGTTATCGTCTTTGCAGCTTGAACGAAATCAGCCACGCAATCCGGAAGAGCACGGATATACTTCTTGATGGTGATTTCGGGAGTCTTAACTTGGTCTGGACAGATTATGCTTAGCTGCTTGAAGCAGGCAGTCAACCCAGCGTTGTCACCGTCCTTCTGCTTGATATGCCAGAATTCGTCCTCCAGCTTTTGGCGCTCGTGGGGAGGGAAGAACTCTTGCATCATAACGTCCTTCAACTCATCCCACGTCAACCCGTAAGCTGCATCATTTTCGCGTTTGTTTCTCTCGGCCCTCCACCACTCTAGAGCTCGGGATTGGAAGATGCCGGTAGCGTTGAGAGTGCGGAGATCATCAGGACAGCCACTCTGGCGCAGGGTGACCTCGATTGAATCAAACCATTGAAACATGGCCGTCGGACCATCTTCGCCAGTAAATTCTTTCGGTCTGCAGGCCTTGAACTGCTTGAAACTGAAAGTCTCTTTTGGAGAATCTGTCCTGGATTCCTCCGAAGATTTGCTGGCGTTCTCGTTCAGCTCGCTAACAATTTGCGGAATTACTTTAACAATTTGGCTAGCGACGAGAGAGGCGAGTCGCTTATCAGCTTGCTTGCGTCTAGCAGCTCGTGAATGAAGTGATCCAGATGACGACATTGTCTACAACAGACATCGCCATAGGACTCAGACACAAGTTTCGATTCTCTCCTCATAACACATTTAATACAACTAAAGCTCAGGAACACGTTCAATCATATAAACACGTAAACACATAGGCACATAACCACAGAATCATATAAGCACGTAGGGCACAGAAGTACGTAAGGCAGTCAGAACACAGAAACCTATCATTCCAAGTTCGTGCGTTCGAGAATAGCGATTGCGATTAGCGCGTACACATCGAGTAGCATAGCGAGTAGCATAGTATAGAATGCAATTGGTCCACAAGCAGTAGCGATTTGTTAACATTGTGTAGTGTGTTGTGTGCGATAAGCGGAGCAAGAAACGTTAAATCAAAACCATCAATACCTCAAAACGCTAACAAATAACATAAAATCCACATAAATCACATAAAATCTCACATAAAAAGCAACAAATATCAGAGTTAGCGGCGGCAAATCCAGAATCGAACACATAAAATCGAGAAATAGATTGTCTTGGGTGTATAGATATCGACCACCCAAAGTGATTCGACTATTCACAAGGACTCGGAGTACACACTTTGGCCTTCGGAACTGTGCTCTCGCCTCAATTTTGGGCGAATGGCACACTTCCTTCCAGTTTCGGTGTGTCTTCAAGTCGTTGGGGTCCGTCGAGACTTTGGTGAGAGTTTTGGTAAAACCATAATAGAGGGCAGAACGAGTCGTCAAGGTCCGGGTTTCACCCCTGACTTAACAACTTCGTTCTTGTTTTGATAAAATAGAGAGGGAAATCTGCGTTAAAGTAGGGATTTCACTCCTGATTCAACGCAAATTCTCCTGTTTATAGATAGAAAATGCAGGTCGAACAAGCGATCCAGTCGAGAGTTTGCGGCTTTCACACCTAATCCCAACTTAATCACTCGTTCACTTTGAGAAATAGTGCAGTGATAGTGTTCAGCGAGTGCGAGCGAGAATAGCAAGTAAGCTCGTGCAAGACCCCTACAGGGTATGCACAAGTCGGTCTGTTGGTACTTAGACTATAGACTAGGTCGTTTCTAAGACATCGACCCGTACTAGGTCGTGTCTTGCCTAATTCCCTATAGTTATGGCTCTGATACCAATCTGTCACACCCCAACCGATGGCGAAAACATCGGGGCATGGCACTGAGCGAAACAGATTGTTCATGAGAATCCACAACAACTATTAAATTACCAATCCTTAATGTTCATATCCCATACTACTAACAGATAAAGTAAAAATAGTTATTACAGATAATTGTCTCAAAAACTAATAAACTATTCCGACGACTCAGATTTATTTAGGTTTATTTCTAAGACTCCATCCTAGCTTGATTCCCGCATAGCAGCAAAACACAAGCATCCTAAACACCTGTCACATACGTTAAAATAAAGGTCAATACACATAGTGTAAAGGTGAGCATACAAGTTTGATAATAACATATAGAGTTCGAAATAGTTTACGCATAACCAACATGTAACATGTAGCAAAGTGAAAGCTAGTAGGTTATCGACAGAGAAATATACACAGACGTGACTGCGAGTTGTAGAATGCGCAACACATATCCCCACTGGGACACGTGAAGTAAAGCCCTTAACAACCCCTGTCCATGACAGGTGCTGAGTCCAAACTATAGTACTATCGTTGCTAAGGTGTCAAGCAACAATCACTCTGTTAACATAACATACAAGCATTCATCGAATAACACGTAACATGCAATAACGGTCAGCGTATAAATAGTGTTCGCGTTGTGCGTCGATTGTGATTTGAATAAGTAACGTATGTAACACCCAAAAGTGCGTAAAGTAAAAAGGGACCGAGTATACTCACCGATTGTTTTATCAAGTAAACAGTCTCTTGGATTGAAGGGAGCGCTGGAAGAGATTAGCCTGAACAGTTAACGATAGCATAAATGATGAGCGGCGGGTAAAACGGTGCAAGTTACCAAGTGTCGGATGGTAACCCGATCGGATGGCAATCCGATCGGTTGACCATTCGATCGGATGGTAATCCGTTCGGATGGTCATCCGATCGGATGGCCATTCGAATGGATTGTCATCCTGTTTGGCAAGAATGTGTTTGTGTATGATGGTTTGCCTTTTGAAGTTTTTTGTTGTAGCATTTTGAAAACAGAGAAGTATCTCTACCTTTCAGGTCGTTCGATCGAACGGCGGCTCGATCGGATGAAGATCCGTTCGGTGAGACATTTCTCAGAGAACAAGTTCACAGCAGTGTTGTCATCCAATCGGATGGTCTACCGATCAGGTGGCAATCCGTTAGAACTGGTTGTGCATTGAACATGTTGAAAATCGTTAAGTGTTGAAGTTCCAACCATCACATGATCGGATGGTCGTGCGATCGGATGGCTATCCGATCGGACGGCAATCCGTTCGACGTTTAGGTCTTTGAAAAGTTGAATAAAAGTTTAAGTGTGAACTCCAAGTGCAATCCGATCGGATTGCGGTTCGATCAGATGGCAATCCGATCGGACGGCAATCCGTCCCGCGACCTGATCGTGTTGCTAACTTGAAGATTCGTTAAGTTTTGCGGTTTATCGAGATGGTATGACAACGTGCTGAACAACAGAAACCCCATCAAGACTTAAGCGACCCGATCGAACATGAATCACCCAAATCCGATCAGTTCACTGGTTCGTGACGGTGGTTCATGTTTAACCTGAATCGATTGTCTCTTCGACAGAAACCAGATCTTGAACCAACACATCACTAAGAAAGAGTAGAAGGTCAGAACAAGTTCCGATTCTATCGGTTTTGAGTGCATTGAGTGTAAAAGAGTTGAAAGAAAGTTGGAAAACCATCTTTCAATCCTTTTAACCATGAATATGTGTAGATCTATGCGAAAACATTGTTGAATCTTGTGGAAATCCTTCAGATCTGAGTTGTTCATGGTGGAATGATGCCAAAACTTGAAGTTCATAAGAACTCCATGATGACATCACCCTAGAACACCTCAAATTATGTGATTTCACGATTAAAAGTTAAGATTCAAAGGTGAAAAAGATGAAGGAGTGCGTGTAGATCATAGAAGTACAAGATTTAGGTTGAAAACTTACAAGAATCGTGAGAAATCGAGAGAGAAGTGTGCTTGAGCGAACTGGTCGAGTAGAGGAGCTGTCATATCACAAATGATGATGTGACAGGAGGGTATTTATAGGGTTTCCCAAAAAGGAAAGTGCAATGGGTCGAGTGGGTCACCGATCGGATGGCGCCTCGATCGGATGGCCACTCGATCGATCGGCCATTCGATCCAGGTGATTCGCGTGTTGAGTTTCGTCGTTTCGATTCGCGTGTTGAGCGTTGCGATGCGTTTCGAGCGAGTAATGCGATAGTATTACCCATTAGTTACACAAATAACCTAACTACTATATCTAACATACAATCATCATAAATAACTTGCGTTTAACGTTTGCGATTCGATTTGCGATAGAGTTGCGATTGCGTTTCGATTAATCATCACAACAAACAATAATTAAACATGCACAAGTAACACATAAGTAGCACACACACGTAAAACAATATCCAGAACGCATAATTCGAGTTGCGAATGCGATCGTGATAAGCGATAAGCGATAAAAATACGTGATAAACATCGATTAAACCTCGATTATTAATAGATACTCCACATAATACAACTAACGTAAACAAAATAAAAGATTCACTACAAGTCAAAGAAGTCAAATCAATAATTAAGCAAGGAGTGACAGATCGTAATTAGCAATCTTCTCTTCCTTTGACTTTAATCTTGACTTTGACTTTCGTAACACGGGGTGTTACACTTTGGGACTAATAGGTCCTGGGTTTGATTCCTACAAGGGGGGGGGGGGTTCCTATATTTATTAGGTTTTCCCCTGAATTGGTGTATAGACATTATGCCTAGTGGAGATGGATATGATCGGGTGATTCTGTTGGTCACACATGATACTCCAGTGGTTTGTCAGTGATCCAAATTTGCCGTTCAAAAAAAATAATCTTTGTTACATATGATATAGGTAAATCAAGTTTCAATGTTCTAAAACTCGATTGGTTTTTTAAACCACCTTAGTACACTTTATAAAATTCATGGTATCTTGTAAATCTTATATGAGTGTGAATCTGACGTTGAGAGAGTGAACTAAATAACTCTACCAAACCATAGTCACCACATACCTATTTATAGGGACCCAAGACCCGACTTGACCCACACAAGACACGCAACATACACGGGTAATGGGCTTAAACATATGAGCTGAATTTATTAACTTGAAGACCACTACATCTTGGGCTTTGACTTTAGCTCTGAAATAGACACCAACCAGCAACATAAGGCCTAATTTCAACTACAATCCAATAAAACAAGAAGCGGGCCTGCCCCCACGTGAACCCTGTGTTGAAGGTTGCGTTGGGCCATGTCCTGGCCCGGACGTTAACCCTGTAATGGAGGATGTGTCGGGCTGGCCCAGCAGTTCAAGTGAGCCCAACCTTTAAACGTCCAGCGGTGTATAGCAGCCCATATCCTTATTCAGAAGCCCATGATCCATATACGTGTTACCGCACAAAAAACATAACAAAACATTATAAACTTTATAATATATGAGTGTAGGGTTTTAAATTGTTATTGTTAAATCCTTTAACATTTTTAACAGTTACTTAATTCTTTATTACATATGATATACGTAAATATGTTTCAATATTCTAAAACTCGATTGGTTTTTTAAACCACCTTAGTACACTTTATAAAATTCATGGTACCTTGTAAATCTTATAATGTCAGTTAAAACAAGGTGTTTAAGGTTACTTATTTGGTAAACTTATCCTACAAAGTTTCCTAAAAATAAGAAGGGTACAAAGACACAACGGATCGCAAAATATGACACAGTGTCGAAAAAAAATATAACACAATGTCACTGATATAATGCTTCGCATTTTATACTTTCCTTATTTAGAAATTTTAATCTATTTCTATTTATGGAAACTTGTATTCTTATCGCGTTCGTATTCCATTGCCAGTTATATAATTCGAGACTTTAATCATAATGAAACTCGCATTTTATACATACTTGTTATTCGAGCAATTAATCAATTAACTATGTGTTTACTTGCAAAACGACACTTGTTATACGTACAATTATTAATACATACGTTCACGATACTCGAATTATACTTACGTACGCTTTTTATGCTTAAAAACATGTCAAAATACAAAGTTATGGCTTAAAATAATAAGAATATCAAAGTTCAGGGGCCAAAATGCAATAAATCAAACTTGGGGCTGGTAAAATGGGACGCCACGGGGCGCGATACCATAAGCCATATCTGTCGTGGCCCATGAAACCCCTCGATCCGCAGATTACTGTTTCTTGGTCATGGATTGGCCACATTTTTACTCCTCAATCATCTTTAATCTTCATTAAACACTAAACCCTAACCAACCACTATATAAGCAAGCTCCCTATCACTCATTTTCACTTTCCCAACTCATCTACACTCTCAAATCTCTCTCAAATGAGTTGCAAACACAAGATTTGGCACAATTATTCCAACTCCAAAAGTGAGTTCAAACTCACTTTTCTTCATCATTTCTTCATCTTTTCTTCCATTTCAAGGCTTGGAACACCTCTAGGAGTGTATCCACAAGTTTACCATGATAAACTAAGGAAGAACATCACCATTTTGAGGTCCAAACTTTCTGTTTTGGAAGATTATCTTGTTAACTTTTATAAAACTTATGATTTCTTATGCAGTCTTATACCTACCTTACTTCTAATCAAGTCTATGGTTAGTGAGTTTGTGTATGCTTAATTCTTATGAGTTTAGAGATGCAAACACCCTCTAAACTTTCTATTTTGGTAGGGTTTAAGACAACCCACAAGTGTTAAAATCATCCAAGTCTACCATAGTTCATATGGCAAGACTTGTGTTGTGATGAAAGTGTGAACCTTGGAAGCCTTGGCTATCCTAACTTGTTCCACACCCCACTTGATGTTTTATATTGCTATTCCAAGTAGCTTACTAGTCCTAAAGTAACACAACTCCATCTAGCCTCCAACACATGGTTCATTCCTTCCATGTTGAGACGGCACACCCGGGTTGATCTTACTTGGCTACTTGATGAAATGTTAGATAGTTGTATATTTCCTTCTTCATTCATGACCATCCGAATCATCCTTGTGATGATTTGTGTATTGGTGAATTCATACAATGAGGATAATCTTATATCCATTCTTGACTTTTATGACATCTATGATACTCTTGATGGACTTAGCTTTAGGATTACTATATCAAATATATAGATATATATATACACATAGCCGAGTTCAAGATGATAATCGGTTATGATTATGTGTCATGAACTTAGGTTACTTTATCTAATGTTCTAAGTTTCTCGTTTTCGATTCTAATGGGCAAACTAGGACCCATGAAATCACATACAAACTTAGTGTCAAAACAAGTATTTAGAAAATATATATTTTTACGAATACATACTTTTGTACTTGAATTCTAAATCCCGAATCAAACCACTCTATAAACTCCGAATGACCATACACCTTTCGTTTCCCCATTCTCAACAACTCGTCAATTCACGGATAATCGGAAAGCTTTGCAAAACAGTGAGTATACATGACCCCTTTTACTTTTTACACTTTTGGGTGCAATACATTTATTACTATTAAACACACGCAATCACATATTTTATGCTTAAATCACAAACAAACAATCCAACATACATGCTTAATACGTTATGCTTGAGTTCGTATACATTGGAACATTCTTATGCTTTATACATGTCATTAACTTCGATCAAGCCTCCCTTAACATGTATAGCGCTATAGGAGTAACGCACCGCCCGTATTTTGAGGTCATGTTAAGTTAAACATAGAACGGTCTTATTGTTTCTATGATAGATTACGCTAGCGGTAAACTTTGGGTTGAAATTTATAGTTGCATGCCGGTTATATGTTAATTCTTGATAACATTTTGTCATGTGGATTTGTTCAAACTTTTATACATATGCTAGTATTCAAACTTGTATGCTCGCTAATACTTTTTGTATTGAATATACTTTAATACGTGTTTCAGGAGTTTGATGATGATGATGATGATGATGCACGGAATCTAGTAGGTGCCTAGAAATGCACCTTAAACTTTAATACTTGTTGTATTTTATTTTGTTTAAAACTTGTTGTAATTCTATTTCGAACAATTTACTTGATGTTAGCAATGAAATGAAATTTGTTTATTAAATACTTGTCACATTTAGTGTTATGAAGTCTCTTGCAATCTCGTTTTCGTCTCACTCCGAGGTTTCCGCCATCGATTGGGGTGTGACAGATTGGTATCAGAGCCATAACTATAGGGAATTAGGAAATTTGTCATGCTTTTGACCTTGTCTATAGTTAAGCATCTTACTCGACCATTCTTGATTATATGCTAAATTCTTAAAAAGTCTTTTTATGTGCTCATATTTACTTTCTTATTTCAAAACATATGCCTTCCCTAAGGCAACTTTACACGACCATGTGAAAACACGAAAACACTCGTATTATACAAATGAGACGACTTCACCAAAATAGGCGTGAAACCCACACTTTGGTGAAAGACTCTCAATCCTTACTCTTGATTTTCACGAAATTATACATCAAGCTAGGAGTGGCATCCTTATCTTGATGGAAATTTCACTAAACTCATCCTAGTGGACCCTTACCAACGAGTCGGATTTAGTTCCTTATCTCGTTTGGTAAGTACCAACCAGACTTAGGGAGCAATGCTATCAAGTTAGGGTTGAAACCCGCATTTTGATAACTGGTCCCATTCCTCGATTTTCAATCCCGCCAAAGTCTCGAACTTTCGATTGACAAAGGGCATGTAGTAACCGGAAGGGTGAATACCGTTAACCGAAATTTCGGCGAGAGTATTCTACCTATTAGGTCAAAGCATGCTTCCCAAACTCAAAAGAACTTTCGACCACTTTGGTTTAGTCAAAGTTCCATTTCGGAACAATCCAAGTTTTAGTCAAACCAACGTTATACTAGAATTGATTTTATGCACAACACGATTCAAACTTATCTATAAGACCCTAATCCTGATTTGACCAAAAACGACGCAGCGGAAAATGAACCGTAAAATTTCTTTCTTTTAACTACTCTAACATACTTGAATACCGTTAAGGTCAACCCTTTTAACATGAATACATCGTTCATCATTTATTTAATGTAACTATGTTAACAAATAATTACAACAGCGTGACCGTTTTCCCGTACAATCCATGATCTTCAACTCGACCCTCGTTCACTTGTCCATCATGAATATCTGTAACCTGCGGTCACCATATATAACCAACACGTTAGTACATGGTAACATCATATATAATTTAATACATATCCTTAATAGGCTATATCACATTCTAGCTACGTAAGGTATTCCATTGAAACATCCTCTCAATTTTATTTACTCGAGTCCGACATCAATTCCTCGAGGGTCCGGCGTTTCCATACCTGCACTCCATTTATTTCATTCTCAATAGTAGCATGGTTAGGGGTACGTAATCTCAAACATATTGAAAACCCACATCTTCACGTATACGTATACGTATACCAGTTATCTACAATCATTAGATTACAACACGTGTATACACTTTCATATATCTAAGTACATTCATACGTATCTCATTCATATGCACGTACATACAAGTTCACACGACTTACACACGCTACAGTTCCATATCTACATACATACATACATACAAGTCACATTCACTTATTTGTAAGTTGAGCCTTAACTACAAACATATCAACACAAATCAATGCAATTACAAACAAACATAACCGACTAACTTCCAACAAACATGATGAACATTCAGCAACATAATGAACATCCCATTAACACGATGAACATTCAGCAACATAATGAACATTCCATTAACAGGATGAACATTCAGCAACATAATGAACATTCCATTAACACAATGAACATTCAGCAACATAATGCACATTCCATTAACACGATGAACATTAAGCAACATAATGAACATTCCATTAACACAATGAACATTCAGCAACATAATGAACATTCCATTAACACAATGAACATTCAGCAACATAATGCACATTCCATTAACATGATGAACATGCAGCAACATAATGAACATTCCATTAACACGATGAACATTCAGCAACATAATGAACATTCCATTAACACGATGAACATTCAGCAACATAATGAACATTCCATTAACACAATGAACATTCAGCAACATAATGCACATTCCATTAACACAATGAACATTCAGCAACATAATGCACATTCCATTAACACGATGAACATTCAGCAACATAATGAACATTCCATTAACACAATGAACATTCAGCAACATAATGCACATTCCATTAACACGACGAACATTCAGCAACATAATGCACATTCCATTAACACGATGAACATTCAGCAACATAATGCGCATTCCATTAACACAATGAAACTATCATCTTAATTTACATTAAGGATAGACGAAGTTCATATGAACTTACCTTGGTACTTACCCTTACCCGTAAATTCTTACATGGTTCCCTATATACAACATACCAAACTTCATTTATAAATAAGAAGTGATTCCGGAAATCACTTACCTTAAGTGTCCTTATTCGCATCCGTTTCCTCGCCTCCTTTTGACCCGTTAGCCTTCCATGCTTCCATCCATCTTGACATGATCCCTATACTTTCATGTCATCGCATTCACATTCTTGTTAGCATACATGATTGTACATATTAACGATCATGTCAAATTCATGTTTCACATTTGACTTTCATTAGTCAATTCCAACAAGCATAAGGCATATTTCCACAAGTCAATCTTTTCAAACTCATATAATTCATCACATCATCACATATAACACATATGGATATAACACGCATCATATGACTTTCTATAATATTACAATTGTGACAAAAAGTCTAACATTGCTACTTATGCACAGTTGACTTTCAGAAAGTCAACGATTTATCATATGAACTTTCGACTTAACCTCATACATCTATGTCATTATAGTAGACTATAGTAATGACACTATATCCATTTCATACTCACGATGCAATAAGCATACAACCACATGATCATCTAGTTATAAGCACACACCAAACATATTCAATTCCGTTCATTCTAGTAACATAATTCTACAACTAACACCATGACCTATGCTTAACAACCCAACATCATTCTAACTTCATCCGGTTCTAATGATCTCATATGCTTCACATTTAGAGTACTTTTACTTATCAATTTTGATTAAGCAATTATTCAAACATGTAGTAAACATCATACCACTCCAACATAGAGTACGATATTCTAATGCATACTTTTACCAAATAACATGGCCAACCAAATCCTACATGAATTCCATCTAAAAATAGATTTTTCATGTTTAGTTATCATCAAATACATCATATCCCCATATTACACGATTTCATCCATTACTTGCATACCATTTCATCTATTAATCTCACCTAGGCATTTCATCAAACACTTGGTGTGCATACCACAATTTATGCATAATGTACAAGCTCCTAATGCATAATCTCCCAAATTCATACATAATTCATCAAATTTTCTTACTAATTAACAAGTATCATTCAAACATAGGCATTATCATAACAAAATCTCTAGTTCATCCAACTCATTCATATTAAACCATGAACCATCAAAACCCCAAATTTCTTGAACATGGATTCTTACACTAGAACTCCAAATTGAGATGATTAAATCATTATTGGCACTAGATTAATGGATTTAATCATGAATCTAACCATCTCATACTTCCAATTGACTCAATTTGTGGTACTTAATCAAGACCCATCAAGAGCACTAACTAAGGAGTTTCAAGAAATCATTTTGGTACCTACTTGATGCTCATAAGATGATGAGTCTTCTTTAAATGATAGATCATTCATGCAATTCCATCTTCTTCATTCTCCTTCTTGATTTGCTTCACATAAGAGCTCTCTTCTTCACACACATGTGTGTGTAAAATGTCGACATATGCACCCCCACAAACATAATATGCAGAATTTTTATAAAGTTTGCTCATTAGTTACTTTTGGTCCTTCTACTTTGTCTCGTACCTTCACAATTTCCACCAAGTTCATTTCTTACTTGTTTTAACTAAATAATTTAACTAGGTTAAATAACCTAGTCATTTTATTTCATGGTTTATCATATAGAACATATGGCAAATATTAACATTCAAGTTTTGGGGCGTTACACATATGACGAAGGTAAACATTCGAGTTTTGGGGTGTTACATTATCCTTTTCAAAATTCAAAATTTATTTCACAACGATTATATATGCATATCATACTTATCCTTTTCATATGTCTTGCAACTATTTATATATACGATTTCAAAACGACACCGCAAGATGGACACTACTCATATTCCTATAAAAGAATGGAAGCATTATCATCAAGATAGGAGTGATTCCCTTACCTTGACGATTAGCTCCGCTCCTCTCCTTCTCACAACGACTTCACCAACGACTTAGGGGTGATTTCCTTAACTCGGTGATCGTTACCACTTCACATTTCTGGAAGAAATCTCATCCTTGAGTTAGGAGTGATATCTACATCTCAATGACAGATTGAATCGCAACTCGGCTACTTTCACGAAAACCACTCGATTGAAACTTATACTTAGACCTTTTATCACTACGTCAATTTTTTTCCACTTATGCATACAATCTTAATTCCTATTGTTTTAATCAAACGTGATGCTTACCCTACAACCTATTTTACGTAAATCACATGCACGAAATTCCTAATCATGCCTTAAATTTTTTATTACCCGATTTTCAAAATCTTATAAAATGCTACCTATCAACCTAGTTGGTTTAATGGATTTCTTGCCCGCAATTTTCAAATTTCGTCAATCACTAAAACATACTCACATTATACTATTATCCTAAAAACACCTTGTTCCCAATAGGGAATCAATGAAACTTGCACTCACATACGTATAAATCTTATAGATGTCGCTTCGATAACCTCACTCAGTTGGTAAACATAACCAATCCATAGACAACCTAACCGACAAACGCAAATGACCAACCATACACCCTCGAGACTTCGATTTTCAACAACATATCCTAACTTAGTACTAGCTCTCCTACCGGAAAATCCATCGATACCTTGACACAAGAATCTTACCACCCTCGCCTATACTCACAACACAAGAAACCCGATACAAACCACACCTAGGGAACCTTCCAATACCCATGACCGGTAACCCACTAGTACACCGTACCGTTAAACACCAAGCATCATACATATAGGTATTTAGTTAGAATCCGAAACTTTACCATCAACCTACCTTTCGATCAACCTACCACAACCATCTTACCGGCCAAACTAACTCCAATACATACATTAGACATAGTAACCCTACACCTATACAACTATACCAACGAAGTTCGACTATCTATAGGTTCATTTTGCTAAAGTTCTTTTCAAAACCAAAGTTTTTCCACGAGAATTTTCGAAAAACAACTTTTCTTATTTCGATATAAAATACTTTCAATAAAGAAAGCTCACTATTTTAAAATCTTTTTCGAACATCGCTAACACACAATTCTAAATCCAAAATCGTGGGCGAGGAAACTCCATAGGAGCAGACAATCTACGACATACGCTAATCCCAATTTTTGAAACAAAAGTAGCATTTTCTTCTTACAGACCACATCTCGCATAACAAATTGATACTTTATATTCTCTCGACATTCACAAATCTGATTCTCCACTCCCGACAGACTCAATCTATTTTGATTTAATAAACTCAATGATTTGCTCAAACAACTACACATGCATACCATCGTACACGTTTTAATCGATATTTCATGACAATCTCACATATAATATCATTACACTTCGTTTTTACACACTCAAAATTTCATGATCATTTTATATGCTTAAACTCATTATGCTTCAAACTCGACACTATATACGCAATTGTCACCAATCATACTCATACTCATACATTCGCACTACTTGGTAGTTATACTTGAAACCTATATGTAGGCCTAACCCGAGTGGTTCGCCTACTTTAGTCACACGCAAACTTAAATACAACCAGGCTTATACACTAATTTTTTATACGCTATCACACACGGACATTCTTATTTGTAATGATAAAACATACCCTGACTGTGAGTGCACTATGTCTATCGCTTCCGTCAATCATGTGCTTTAGAGTCAAATATATCGAGTCGTAGCTAATAGATTAGACAAGACAGGATGTAATGTTTAAAGTTCATCTGCCCAAGAGGAAAGAGATGGGTTCGCACAATGCAGATCCGCACGAATTGAAGTTGTTCTGATCCGCGCTTAGTGATCCGCACATATGTCTCATCCGCAATTACATGCGTGTCCGTGATTACCAGGTTGCACGGATCAAGGATGCCTATATATAGTGGGTTTGTGTCTTGTCATAAACACTTGGTGGACTAGAGAGCTGAAACTCTGTCCAAGTGATTTCACGGTTTTGTACTATTAAATCATGAATAGAAATCATTTTAATTACATATTCTTGATCAAGTCACCTTTGTACTCGGATTCCGCACTGTGACAACTCGAGTTTTCAAGGTCTTTCATCTACACGTTAATTGTTTGGTTATTGTGTTTGCACGACTTGTTGCCTTGTAATTTGCATGTTTGTTATATACCGAGATGTTGTTTGAGATCTTGTGTTACTATTGTTATTGTTATTATTATTATACAAGTTATGTGCTTAAAGTGTCTAGTTATATAAACTTACGAACTAACTAGAGTTAGGAACTAACTCGACGAAACATCAAGAGTTTCGCCACAACTCTACTCAACGAAACCTGAGGGTTTCGTCATGACCCTCACGACGAAACATGGGGGTTTCGCCGGCCCAAGTTTCTCCGAAGTCCAGTAAGGGCCCAAGACTTTATAACTTACGTATATAAGGGTGTAGGTTACGTGAGTTGGTATTGGGAAACCCTAGCTCTCTCTCCCTCTCTGTTAACCGATGGCTATCATCACCATCATCCTTGGAAACTTGCAAGTCCTTCGTTCTAGTTCCTATACATCTCGGTTAGTTTATTGCTAATGTTTATATGTTCATGAATGCATGACTAGTATGTTGATTGTTAATAGATCGCTCTAGACTAGGGTTTGATGATAGAAGATAGTGATGAATGTTTGTGATCACAACGATTTGCTTATGTTTATTGATTCATTGGGATGATGTTTGTGTTAACATGATATGTTATATGTGGCGTTTGTGCTCAGTGAAATCTGATCATCGGATACACACACGTCGTAACCTAGATTGTATATAGTTATCTCGTGATCTAGGGTTCATGCTAGATGTTGATTGTTGTGATATTATTGGAATGATGTTAAATAGCAATTGATGATCATTGTATTTAGGAAATAAAATAACTGTATGATCGATGACGATGGTGAAACGGCTGTAGACAATTAGGGTTTCAGTGTGTGTGTTCATATGTAACTGCTTGATATGTGACGAAATCTCTCCTCCGACAAAACCCACTTATGTCGACGAAACCTGGGGATTTCGCCGAGAGAGAAACACGACGAAACCTGGGGGTTTCGCCGAAGGGAAATCACGACGAAACAGGGATGTTTCGTCAAGTAGGTAAACTGTACAGTAACTCAGTTAAGTCTGTTAAGTCTGTTAATGATTAACTGCGTTAGTATAAACTGAAAAATAGTTATGTGTTGATATGAATCAATTATGTGAAGTATGATTTGCATGGACATGAATTACTGATATATGCTTTTTGATGAACCTATTTATACGTGAACTTTGTGGATGCAAACTGATTGTGTACGTGCATATACTAGGCTTTGACTGATTTTATTGGAAACGAGTAACTAATCAAACCGAGCAAACCGATGTGAGTTCACACACTTTCTAAGGCATGGGATTCCTGGTGGTTGGGAATGGGTTAAAGAATTAAAACGGAACCAACATATCCTCCATGGGTAGGATATGTACGGCTATCCTCCATGGGTAGGATGCCAAAGTTAATCATGCGTATTCTCCTTGGGTAGAATACGTACGTTCGTCCTCCTTGGGTAGGACAACAACCTTAGACTTACTAGACAAAACTCTATCATTAAGTCCCTCATTTTATATCGACTTAATCACCGAGGCCGATGGCGAGCGGGTCATTAGTTAATAGTGCTATTAGGTTTGACAAACCTCACACCGTGTCGTTCGAACGGGCATGTACTAATGGATCATGGCAAACTGTCAATGATGATAGACATTGGCGTAGGGCACAACTATTGTTCGTCAGTTGTCGATATGGTAACGGTCTAGTGGTTCACATGGGGAAGCCCCCACTGATTATGGATATGGTTTGGGAAGTAAAGGAACTGGTTAACTCGTGGTTTACGAAACAACTTGTGGTTTTCAAAACAAACTGGTACAACTAAAACAACCAACTGTGAACTCGCTCAACTTTGTTGTTGACTCGTTGTTACATGCCTTGCAGGTCGTTAGATGCTTGTGGAGCTTGCACGAGGAGGGGGTCATTGTGGGATATGGACTGTTATGTCCCGTACTTAACATTTGAACTTTAAACTATGTCTTGGTTATTTAAACATTACTATGCTTCCGCTGATTGCTTAAACATGTTTGGTTTCTTTTAAACACCAATTATATTGGGTTTAGTTTTATTTACTTAATTGCATAGTTCAATATGCTTGGTGGCTGGATCCTGGTCAGTCACGCCTCCAAGCGGTGATACTCCGCATGTGGATTTTGGGGGTGTGACAGATTGGTATCAGAGCCATTGGTTATAGTGAACTTGGTTTTAAAAAGGGAAAAGCTTTTTGAGAAAACCAGACTATAACCTGTACAGTGCTCCACGATCCACAACGACGCATCGCTCCACGTGCAAGACTCAACATTCTAGGTGATATGGTTTATGTTTATATTATCTACCTGTTAGTTACATAGTACATTGCTCATGGCATGCTTAGATATAAGTAGCAGCTATTGTTTGAAACACATATGTGCTTACTCTCTTCTGTCATCGCACTTTCGCGACACCATTCTCACTCATGTTTCCTTGATATGAAGATCATGAGTGGACGTATCAACCTAACTCAAGCCCAGCTGACGGCTTTAATAAATGAACAAGTAACTGCAGCACTCGCAGCCGCTCAGGCAGGAGGTATAACCTGCCATAGCAACTTACTCTAGGATCTTTAGATCCTACTCTCATAAACCAACACTTGTGCTTAATCTTGTCTCTTCTTACTCGCACGAGAGGTCAACCTGCTCAACCTCCTGTGTGTACTTTCAAAACTTTTATGGACTGCCGACCTACTACTTTCAACGGCACTGAGGGAGCTGTAGGCCTCCTTCACTGGTTTGAGAAGCTTGAGTCTGTTTTCGAGATGTGTGAATGCACTGAGGCTCGTAGGGTAAAATATGCTACTGGTACTCTTGAAGGTGTAGCGCTCACGTGGTGGAACGCTCAGGTCCAGATGCTAGGGTTGGTTGCTGCTAATGCCACCCCATGGAACGATTTCAAGGAATTAATCAAGGAAGAGTACTGTAATCATGATGACATCCACAAGCTGGAGGTGGAGTTCTTTAACTTAAAGATGACGGGGTCGGAAATTAAAGCGTACGCGAAAAGATCGAACGAGTTGGCCATTTTGTGCCCTACTATGGTGGATCCTCCTATTAAATGTATCGAGCTGTACCTTAAAGGGTTAGTGCCAAAGATTCAGAGTCATCTGACTGTAGCAAACCTCGCCACTATCCAGCAAGTTATACGTTTGGCTCATCGTCTCACTGATCAGGCAGTCGAGCAGAACAGGCTACCCAAGCGTATCGGTACTACTACTACTACTTCTAATGCCCCCAGTGAAAACAAGCGCAAATGGGATGGAGTCTCAAGCAAGGGTTCAACATCAGCTCAGTCTCAATCTCAGCAGCGAAAGACTGATGACTACCAGAGTCCTGGTCAGCAATCTTCTGGTAGTCAAGGGCAGGGTGGATATAGGGGAAACCACCCCAAGTGCAACCGCTGCAACAAGCATCATAGTGGGCAGTGCAACAAGGGTCGTTGTCTGAGGTGTAACAAGTTTGGTCATGAAGCAAAGGATTGCAGGGGCGCACGACCTGCAAATTAGAATCGTCAACAACAGACACCAGCTCCACAGAATCAGCCGCAGCAATAGCAGGGTAACAGGGGATGCTATCAGTGTGGTGCTGAAGGTCACTTCAAGAGGAACTGCCCCCAGTTGAACCAGAATCAGAACAATAACAATAATCAGGGGAACGGGAACAATAACGGGGGTAAAAATGATGGCATTGGTGCCAGGGGACGTGCTTTCGTGCTTGGTCAGGGTGACGCGAGGAATGATCCCAACGTCGTGATGGGTAAGTTCCTACTGGACAACTTTTATGTTACTATTTTATTTGATTCGGGTGCCGATACCAGTTATGTGTCCCTAAAGGTTAGTCATATGCTTAAGCGCACTCCAACACTTTTGAACACCAAACACACGATAGAGCTAGCAAACGGTAAAAGTCTCGAGGCCACACACATAGTTAAGGGTTGTAATCTTGTCTTAGCCGGTCAGACCTTCTCTATCGACCTCATTCCTATAGTTTTGGGTAGTTTCGACATCGTCATTGGGATGGATTGGTTATCTCAACATCGAGCAGAGATTCTTTGCAAAGAGAAGATCGTCCGCATTCCTCGTTCTGGTGAAGAACCTTTGGTGATTCATGGCGACAAGAGTGGTGTTGTTGTGGGCATCATCTCTTTCCTTAAGGCCCAGAAGTGTTTGTGAAAGGGCCACACTGCTATTTTAGAACTTGTTTCAGATACCTCAAAGAGAGAAAAGAAAATAGAATATATCCCGATCGTACGTGACTTTCCTGAGGTATTCCCTGAGGAATTACCTGGTCTTCTGCCACATCGACAAGTTGAATTTCAAATCGAGCTAGCTCCTGGAGCAGCACCAATAGCTCATGCACCCTATCGTCTAGCCCCATCAGAACTCAAAGAACTGTCCACGCAACTACAAGAACTCTTGGAAAAGGGTTTCATACGTCCTAGCTCTTCGCCCTGGGGAGCTCCAGTGTTATTTGTGAAGAAGAAAGACGGTACATTCAGAATGTGTATTGATTACCGCAAATTCAACAAGGTGACTGTGAAGAATCGCTATCCTCTTCCACGCATTGATGACTTATTCGACCAGTTGCAAGGGTCGAGTTTCTACTCCAAGATTGACCTGAGGTCAGGCTACCATCAACTGAGAGTCCGAGGCGAGGATATCTCTAAGACAGCATCCAGGACTCGGTATGGGCATTACGAGTTTCTGGTTATGCCATTTGGATTGACGAACGCACCTGCAGTCTTCATGGATCTCATGAACCGAGTGTGCAAACCCTACCTGGATAAGTTCGTCATTGTTTTCATCGATGACATCCTGACCTATTCTAAGAGTCAGGAGGAGCACGAGCATCATTTACAACTTATTTTGGAACTTCTTCGAGCGGAGCAGCTGTATGTTAAGTTTTTGAAATGTGAATTCTGGCTTCGCGAAGTCCATTTTCTAGGCCACGTGGTAAACAAGGATGGGATTCATGTTGATCCAATCAAGGTCGACTCGATCAAGAACTGGCCTGCACCCCATATGCCAACAGAAATCCACCAATTCTTGGGTTTGGCGGGCTACTACAGAAGGTTCATCAAGGATTTCTCCAAGATTGCGCAACCTCTCACCTCACCAACTCAGAAGGGTGTTACCTATCGTTGGGGTGATGCACAGGAATCTGCATTTCAACACTTAAAGGATAGACTTTGTAGCGCATCAATTCTCTCATTGCCTAAAGGCACAGACGATTTTGTGGTTTATTGCGACGCGTCCATCCAAGGACTTGGTTGCGTGTTGATGCAACGTGACAAGGTCATTGCTTATGCATCGCGGCAACTTAAGGTTCACGAGAAGAATTACACTACTCACGATCTAGAGCTAGGAGCAGTTGTTTTCGCACTTAAGATATGGAGACATTACCTGTACGGTACCAAGTGCACCATTTACACCGACCACAGGAGTCTCGAGCATATCTTCAAGCAAAAGGAGTTAAACATGCGGCAACGTCGATGGGTCGAACTTTTGAATGATTACGAATGCGCAATCAAGTACCATCCGGGCAAAGCCAATGTTGTGGCCGACGCCCTCAGTCGAAAGGATACTACACCTAAGCGTGTGCGAGCGTTACAACTTACCATCCAATCTAGCCTTCCCGCTCAAATACGAGACGCTCAGGTTGAAGCATTGAAAGCAGAGAACGTCAGGGCTGAGTCCTTACGAGGATCGAGGAAACAGTTAGAACAAAAGGAAGACGGTGCCTATTACGTAACAGGGCGTATTTGGGTCCCACTTTACGGAAACTTACGCGAGCTTGTCATGGATGAAGCGCATAAGTCTCGTTACTCAGTACATCCTGGTTCGGATAAGATGTACCACGACTTAAAGACTACATACTGGTGGCCTAGCATGAAAGCCAACATAGCAACTTACGTCAGTAAATGTGTGACTTGTGCGAGAGTCAAGATTGAATATCAGAAACCATCAGGCCTACTCCAACAACCAGAGATCCCAACATGGAAGTGGGAGGAAATTTCCATGGATTTCGTTACTGGCCTACCTAGATCTCAACGCGGGAATGACACTATTTAGGTGATCATGGATCGACTCACAAAGTCTGCACACTTCTTGGCTATCAAGGAAACGGATAAGTTCTCCACTCTAGCAGACGTTTATCTTAAGGAAGTTGTTTCGAGGCATGAAGTGCCAACCTCTATTATTTCCGATCGTGATGCGCGTTTTACTTCTGAACTGTGGCAGGCAGTGCATGGGTCTTTTGGCTCTCGATTGGACATGAGCACAACATATCACCCACAAACGGATGGGCAGTTGGAACGCACCATCCAAACCCTTGATGACATCCTTCGAGCATGTGTAATTGATTTTGGCAATGGTTGGGAAAAGCACCTCCCTTTGGTGGAGTTTTCGTACAATAACAGCTACCACACCAGTATTCAGGCCGCTCCGTTTGAGGCATTGTACGGACGTAAATGCCGGTCACCTCTTTGTTGGGCAGAGGTTGGTGACAGCTAAATCACAGGTCCAGAACTCGTCGTCGACACGACAGAAAAGATTGCTCAGATATGACAACGGATGGCGGCAGCTCGTGACCGTCAGAAAAGCTACGCTGATAAGCGCAGGAAACCACTCGAGTTCCAGGTTGGGGATCGAGTGCTACTCAAAGTCTCACCTTGGAAGGGTGTTGTTCATTTTGGCAAACGAGGCAAACTCAATCCGCGTTATGTCGGACCTTTTAAAATCACTGAGCTAATTGGCAAAGTTGCTTACAAGTTGAATCTACCTGAAGAACTCAGTGGAGTTCACAACGTTTTCCACGTGTCAAATCCGAAGAAATGTCTGTCAGATGAGACCCTCATAGTTCCTTTGAAGGAGCTCACTATCGACGATCAGTTGCGATTCGTCGAGGAACCTGTAGAGATCACAGACCGAGACGTTAAGATTCTCAAGCGCACCAGAATACCTCTTGTTCAAGTTCATTGGAACTCCCTTCGTGGCCCAGAGTACACCTAGGAACGAGAAGACCAAATGAAACTCAAGTATCCCCAGTTGTTCAAGAACTGTGCAACCACTACTGAGGCTGAAGCTACTACAGAATTTCAGGATGAAATTCCAAACCAACGGGGGGATGATGTGACACCCCAGGAAAACCAGGAAACCACGCAACACAACAAGCTTCCTCAATAACCACGTGCTAAATTTTGGGACGAAATTTCTTTCAAGTTGGGGATGATGTGACAACTCGAGTTTTCAAGGTCTTTCATCTACACGTTAATTGTTTGGTTATTGTGTTTGCACGACTTGTTGCCTTGTAATTTGCATGTTTGTTATATACCGAGATGTTGTATGAGATCTTGTGTAACTATTGTTATTATTATTATACAAGTTATGTGCTTAAAGTGTCTAGTTATATAAACTTATGAACTGACTAGAGTTAGGAACCAACTCGACGAAACATCAAGAGTTTCGCCACAACTCTACTCAACGAAACCTGAGGTTTTCGTCATGACCCTCACGACGAAACAGGGGGTTTCTGTAACACCCTAGTTTCTATTTAACGGTTTTACATGTAAATACCAACAATTAGATGTGTAGTTAAGACTACACATACTATAAAAATATGGATTTATTAAAACTTTTCGCAAATCAAAAGTTATTCGACATAACGTGATCAGATTCGTCGTTTAAAAATTTAGACGATGCAATGTGCGGAAGCATGTATCTATATCGTGTTCGGTTCTTCGTTGAGCTTGATCGCCTTCCGGCATCCAAAAAGTACCTACATTTCATAAACATGAAATGCTTTAGTCATACGGGGTATAAAACATATCTAAACGAGTTCGGTAACGATAATGGAAGGAAAAAAAATCCCAAAGTTAATCTCTTGATCTCAAAACAAAATTTTCAACCTGGCCTCCACCGTAACTTACGGTGGTCACCGTAAGTTACGGTGGCCCCTGATTTAATGTGTTCCTACCGTACTTCAATAGGTATCCACCGTAACAAAATCCACCCCACCGTAACTTACGGTGGCACCGTAGGTTACGGTGGTCCCTGCATTCAATCTTTCCATTTTGCCGTTTATTGACACGAAAACTTTCGTATCTTTCAATCCGCTCGTCCGTTTGACCTACCGTTTCTTCATACGTGTTTACAATTTCATCCCCCATCATATGGAGTTAAAATCCAACATCCGGATTAACAAAATTTAAGACTTTTAAGTCTTCGGCTTATTACCCTTTTTACCAAATTTTGACCCGTTCGTGATTTCATCTAACAAACTTGTTTGTGGCCCTTGTTTCTTTTGTAAACATATTATTATGATTATTTCCTATTGCACAAGGTTCAAATCACGGGTTATTACACATTCTTAACCCGTTTCGCTAATACTTTTATTTTGACCCGTTAAGGGTATTTAAGCACTTTCGAGCCTAAAATCGTTTTCGATTGCTTCTAGCATTCCATCACCACATTTCTTATCCTATAATCTCCCACCACAACTGTATTTATGGTGGGTTTAATGTGGTGATCTATAAAAACCAATTTTTACCTCTTGAATCATTATTTTACGGCAAAAACTCAAATAGTGCCATTTGACTAATATAATACCTCTTTCAGCTTCTATACTTATTCTAAGTATTTATCTAATCATAAAACTCGTTTCCAAACAACCTTTAAAGGTTGTTTGTTCGAATTAGCTAACAAGGGCGTTTTGGTCCTTTTTAGTCTTTCAATTACGACAAGGTCTTTTGAGAGCATGTTTGACCCATAATTCTTCTTTTGAGTTATGATCTTGTTCGAAAAGTCATTATGATTTTCGAACGCTACGACCCTCTTTTAAAACATTCGGTTTACCCATTTAAGTAACCCATTGTCTATCTAAGACTTCATTTAATACTCATTGAACCTTATGTTCTAAATGAATAATTACTCTATTACAAATACCTGGCTCGGGTCAATGTATTGACCTGTTTTAATGCCTTGCTATAATATTCGCTAAATAATAGCGATGCAAATATCATTTCTACATTTATTCCTGAAATCATATAACTCGACAAGAATCATTAGTCGCTATTATCAAAAGGTGGTATCTTCACCCTTTGACCCGTTTGGTCTAAATGACCGATTATATTGGCGAGATGACATGTGTTTTCATCTCGACTATATGACTCGCTCCGATTTACATCGGGCGGTCGTTTTACTTATAATTCATTTCTTAACACTTTTCGGCCTATTAAGGCTTACTTCATAAGTGTCTTTTAAAACCAATAGTTATGGTTGACGCATGACCAATTTACCTTTTTACCCTTATTATTTGTTTTGGTTTTCCGTATAAGGTAACCATTCCAAAGTTCACTTTCCATGTGTCATAAAATGTTCGAATTACCGATTTAACTCATTTTAAACCATCAACATGGTTTCTTGTCATGCACGACTATCTTGTTCCGTACGTTTACACTCCGGAACATCATACCTCAATTATGTATTTATCTTATTCGTAACTAGTACGATAAGAGAATATTCTAAAATATAAGACTAGTGTAAGCTATACTTACCTTGCATCCGAAATATGTTTTTTACTTCATTCTTGATTCGTTTGACCCGCTTCCTTCCTCAAGCTTTCACCTAGCTCGTTAAGCGTCAACTATTATCAACATTTACAAGGTGGTTAGATTAGTCATTAACAATCACGACTATTCCACCTTACTTATTTTCTTTGTCGAAACTACTATTCGACTTCATCACTAGTTAGTTTGACTTTCTAAAGTCAACTACCTTTAATCATATGATATGCACAATTAAGGCAAATCAACATTATGATTAGAACCCGTTTTATCCCATGTCTCATGTAATTAGTCAAGCTTGCCAATTACGGGTTTCACTTGAATTCCAACACTTTACTTCTCATTTAGGCATTTTAACAAACACCTAAGGTGCATGATTTCATATAATTCATTAACAAGCTCATAACTTGTCATATAACCCAAATTTTCATAATCAAACTATTTAACACAAATACTTGCCTTTAAAATTCTGAAATAACTTCACATATTTCAAATTACACTAGAACAATCCCAAATTTCCTAGTGTTTATCAAGTTCTACATAACCCACTAGTCACCTACAATGGTGACCATGGATTTCACTAGAATCTAGCAAAATTTCAACATGTACATGTCTAGGGTTTACTCCTAGACATTTTAATGTACCTATTTCATCTACAATTCATACATGCATCATCAGATTTCAAGTTCTCTAAATTCATGAGAATTTCAAGTAGAGAATTTTTGTCAAATTTTACATACCTTATGATCTCCTTGCAATGGGGATCATTAATCTATGCTCGATTTTCGTTTTGGACTTGATTTGCCCCTTCAATTTGACGAATTTCTTGAAGTTTAGGGTTGAGTAGGAGAGCTCTTGGCTCCTGTGATTGTATCGACCAGAACACACACTTAGAGTGTGTGTTTTGGTGTTGGCATTTTTATTAAATTAAAACTAGTTTCTAGTTTATCAACTTTAGTCCCTCTACTTCACACAAGTTATTTAAAGGGTATTTTAACCATACTTGTTCTATTATGTCAAAATACTAACTAACTAGGTTAATATTCCTAGTTACTTGGTGGGTCCCGGGAGTTATAACCCGTTCCATTTTAAGTCCCGTTAAATCTCGGGCCTTTTATATACTTTGCTTTCTCAAAGTATTTCTCATCCTTTTAATAAATATTAGATTTATTTATTTAAATCCTACAATTTACCGGGTAAGTTTTACCACTAACTGTATTTTACCCGTCATGTAGTATTAACGTGGTTTGATTACCAAACCCGTTTTCGGGGTGTTACATGTCTACCCCCCTTAAAGAGGTTTCGTCCTCGAAACCTTTTTCTTACATAATTTATTGAGTTTCAACCCAATGTACATAAACTGAGTAACCTTCTAAGCATTACTCACACATTGACCTTTTGTTAGTGTCATCAGACAATTATGGTAACATCTTTTAATTACACAACATATGTGTCTTTTATGCGAATTAACGCAATTCAGGATAACGCCTTCTTGTTATTGTGACTTGTTTGGTTAACTTAGCGAAATCCATCGCCTTATACTTTCGGATTCTTTGTGAATCCATTATTTTCACCCATTTGGATGTTTCTAGTGAGATCTTTCACTTTTAAAAACAGACCATTTCCTTTACGTACTTATTCATTTGGTTCATTCATACAGAACTCGCCGCAAAAATGAATTTCCTGATTTTATCTTATGTATTTAGCACTATCTAGATGTGCTATTAACGAAATTCTACAAGGCATATTACCACATACCTTTCGGCTTATCCTTTTATCGTGCTTTTACTCGAACTAACTTCCCAACACTTTGCTTGTGTTCTCTTGTGATCGCTCAGTATAGGCGATCAATACTTTTTGTTATTATGACCTCATGGAGCATCAGTACCGTTTTGTACTCACTTACCTTTATTGTTTGGCTTGACTGAGTAGCCAATTGGCCACCTGGTCATACACTCTTATCAACTATGTTTATTTCACACTAATCTTAATATCATAGCGTGTTGAACATTTTCTTAATTTAAATATTGACCTTAGCCAGTCTCACTGACTAGACTTATTAGCCCAGTTACTTTATACCCATCTCTCAGGCTACTATGTGATTTTATTCCACATAACTTTCCTGACCGTGATCGCGTCACGTCATGTTTAATTTATATCAAAATTTCATTTTTGAAAATATCACTTTTCGAATATAACGTCTTGCGCCTATCAGTCTCAAGACTTGAACCTTTCATGCTTAATATTCAATTTCCTATCAGAATTCACATTTGTAAAAACGTTATTTCTTACTAAACCAAAGTTTTAGTTTAGGATCTTCTCTTTATCTTTTTTCAATTATCCGTACCAGGATATCGACAGTCCATAATTTATTCTTTTACAGTCTTAGTTTTATGCGGGGATTCTCTACTGGTTCCCTCACTTGTCTAAGTAACCCGTAGGTTCCTTCACTTAGCCTCGTAGGCTATTCTTTAGGCTTTCACCTCTTTAGGGCGTTTGCCTTTATGATCCTTTTCCTTTTTATTCAGGACCCGTGGGTCAGTTTAGTCCCGTAGACCATTACACTGTTTATAACCCGAAGGTTATAATGATCCCGTAGATCGTCCCTTTTTTGTTCGAAAATCATTTGTTTTCGCATCAAAATTTCTTTCACTCCGACTGTGATTCGTGTCTGCAATCATTTCATATTTAATTTCCGACCCATTACATGGGTTCATAAATATCTCGCGCTTTCCTTTATTTGGTTTGCGCCCATATTTGTATTCAATCTCATCCCATTACCGGGCTCATTATCCTTTCCAATGTTACGTTTTATCTGACCCGTTTAACTTGTTCGTGTGAAAATTCGTCACTTATGAATGTCAAACTTCAATATTTGTTCGACCCATTCAACTTTAAAATAGTTGAACGTGATTTATCAAAACCTCTATTTACTTTATCTTGTCATCTTTTAGTCATGACTCAAAATCCAAGTCTTTTAACTTTCCATCTGAGTTCCCGTTTCTCGGTCTACGCATGTGTTTCAATCCTTACCCACCAACCGGGTGTTTTACCGAAGTCGTTATTATTGTAACCCTTACGGTATGCATTATGACTTTGTCTCGCTTTTATATTCCTACTTTGTTCTCAAGTTTGGCGTTTTACAAAATCGGCCCGTTAAGAGTCATATTTGTATTCTCCGGGTTCGAGTGTAAGCACACCCCTCCCAATGCATACCTTAATCGTTTTACATTAATCCTTGTCCCTTCACTCGGGCTCATCATCCTAATGTAATACGCTCCCGTCACCCGGCTGTGCGTTTACATTATTATCAAATATTTTGCTCATTTGATTCATTTGGGTACTTTTAAGTTAGTCCCATTCACTCCGCCCTTACTACATCGGATGTAAATGTGTCCGCTATAAGAAACTCATGGTATCATATGCCACTACTTACTTGGCCAGAGTAAGCGATTAACACATGACATACACGACCTTTTTATAGTTTTCACATCACACCCCATGTAAGTAACACCTCTATTTAGTTTTCTTGGAAATAATATCCTGGATAGGTATTCTATTCAGTCTTCCCAAGTTTCTAATTTACATATGCAACAATTATTCTTTACCTGCTTGTTGCATATTGCTAATTGTGCGATTATATTTAAAAGCACGCACCTGGTAATGCTTGCCCCGACGAGCGTTTCTTGCCATTAACCTTGTTCGCGGTCGTTACGCGATTTAGTCCTTAGTGAGCATGCTCCTATTGTCATACTTCGGACCGTTCCTCTATCATATCCTTAATTTGTTCAACTCTTGTCATCTTTAAATGCAAGTGTCCTTCAATCAAGACATTCACAAAAGTTAGTAATGTCAACTTCAATAATCGCCTGTATTATAATACAAGACTTTTTCTACTATACGCGTCAACGCGCGTATTTTTGTCAACTATATCAATCATTTAATTGGGGTAACGTGTATTACACGGTAACCCTATGTGTTGTCTACAACACTTTAATACGCTAGACCATTAGCATACATGCACTTACCGGATTTGCGATCAAGCCTCGAACCGAACACTATTATTTATCAAGAGCGTAAGGTTTAAGTCCAAGCATGGTTTTCCCCACCATAGTTGAATCTCTTAAACCAGGGCTCTGATACCAACTTGTAACACCCTAGTTTCTATTTAACGGCTTTACATGTAAATACCAACAATTAGATGTGTAGTTAAGACTACACATACTATAAAAATATGGATTTATTAAAACTTTTCGCAAATCAAAAGTTATTCGACATAACGTGATCAGATTCGTCGTTTAAAAATTTAGACGATGCAATGTGCGGAAGCATGTATATATATCGTGTTCGGTTCTTCGTTGAGCTTGATCGTCTTCCGGCATCCAAAAAGTACCTACATTTCATAAACATGAAATGCTTTAGTCATACGGGGTTTAAAACATATCTAAACGGGTTCGGTAACGATAATGGAAGGAAAAAAATCCCAAAGTTAATCTCTTGATCTCAAAACAAAATTTTCAACCTGGCCTCCACCGTAACTTACGGTGGTCACCGTAAGTTACGGTGGCCCCTGATTTAATGTGTTCCTACCGTACTTCAGTAGGTATCCACCGTAACAAAATCCACCCCACCGTAACTTACGGTGGCACCGTAAGTTACGGTGGTCCCTGCATTCAATCTTTCCATTTTGCCGTTTATTGACACGAAAACTTTCGTATCTTTCAATCCGCTCGTCCGTTTGACCTACCGTTTCTTCATACGTGTTTGTAATTTGATCCCCCATCATATGGAGTTAAAATCCAACATCCGGATTAACAAAATTTAAGACTTTTAAGTCTTCGGCTTATTACCCTTTTTACCAAATTTTGACCCGTTCGTGATTTCATCTAACAAACTTGTTTGTGGCCCTTGTTTCTTTTGTAAACATAATATTATGATTATTTCCTATTGCACAAGGTTCAAATCACGGGTTATTACACATTCTTAACCCGTTTCGCTAATACTTCTATTTTGACCCGTTAAGGGTATTTAAGCACTTTCGAGCCTAAAATCGCTTTCGATTGCTTCTAGCATTCCATCACCACATTTCTTATCCTATAATCTCCCACCACAACTATATTTATGGTGGTTTTAATGTGGTGATCTATAAAAACCAAATTTTACCTCTTGAATCATTATTTTACGGCAAAAACTCAAATAGTGCCATTTGACTAATATAATACCTCTTTCAGCTTCTATACTTATTCTAAGTATTTATCTAATCATAAAACTCGTTTCCAAACAACCTTTAAAGATTGTTTGTTCGAATTAGCTAACAAGGGCGTTTTGGTCCTTTTTAGTCTTTCAATTACGACAAGGTCTTTTGAGAGCATGTTTGACCCATAATTCTTCTTTTGAGTTATGATCTTGTTCGAAAAGTCATTATGCTTTTCGAACGCTACGACCCTCTTTTAAAACATTTGGTTTACCCATTTAAGTAACCCATTGTCTATCTAAGACTTCATTTAATACTCATTGAACCTTACGTTCTAAATGAATAATTACTCTATTACACATACCTGGCTCGGGTCAATGTATTGACCTGTTTTAATGCCTTGCTATAATATTCGCTAAATAATAGCGATGCAAATATCATTTCTACATTTATTCCTGAAATCATATAACTCGACAAGAATCATTAGTCGCTATTATCAAAAGGTGGTATCTTCACCCTTTGACCCGTTTGGTCTAAATGACCGATTATATTGGCGAGATGACATGTGTTTTCATCTCGACTATATGACTCGCTCCGATTTACATCGTGCGGTCGTTTTACTTATAATGCATTTCTTAACACTTTTCGGCCTATTAAGGCTTACTTCATAAGTGTCTTTTAAAACCAATAGTTATGGTTGACGCATGACCAATTTACCTTTTTACCCTTATTATTTGTTTTGGTTTACCCTATAAGGTAACCATTCCAAAGTTCACTTTCCATTTGTCATAAAATAATCGAATTACCGATTTAACTCCTTTTAAACCATCAACATGGTTTCTTGTCATGAACGACTATCTTGTTCCGTACGTTTACACGCCGGAACATCATACCTCAATTATGTATTTATCTTAGTCGTAACTAATACGATAAGAGAATATTCTAAAATATAAGACTAGTGTAAGCTATACTTACCTTGCATCCGAAATATGCTTTTTCCTTCATTCTTGATTCGTTTGACCCGCTTCCTTCCTCAAGCTTTCACCTAGCTCTTTAAGCGTCAACTATTATCAACATTTACAAGGTGGTTAGATTAGTCATTAACAATCACGACTATTCCACCTTACTTATTTTCTTTGTCGAAACTACTATTCGACTTCATCACTAGTTAGTTTGACTTTCTATAGTCAACTACCTTTAATCATATAATATGCACAATTAAGGCAAATCAACATTATGATTAGAACCCGTTTTATCCCATGTCTCATGTAATTAGTCAAGCTTGCCAATTACGCGTTTCACTTAAATTCCAACGCTTTACTTCTCATTTAGGCATTTTAACAAACACCTAATGTGCATGATTTCATATAATTCATTAACAAGCTCATAACTTGTCATATAACCCGAATTTTCATAATCAAACTATTTAACACAAATACTTGCCTTTAAAATTCTGAAATAACTTCACATATGTCAAATTACACTAGAACAATCCCAAATTTCCTAGTGTTTATCAAGTTCTACATAACCCACTAGTCACCTACAATGATGACCATGGATTTCACTAGAATCTATCAAAATTTCAACATGTACATGTCTAGGGTTTACTCCTAGACATTTTAATGTACCTATTTCATCTACAATTCATACATGCATCATCAGATTTCAAGTTCTCTAAATTCATGAGAATTTCAAGTAGAGAATTTTTGTCAAATTTTACATACCTTATGATCTCCTTGCAATGGGGATCATTAATCTATGCTCGATTTTCGTTTTGGACTTGATTTGCCCCTTCAATTTGACGAATTTCTTGAAGTTTAGGGTTGAGTAGGAGAGCTCTTGGCACCTGTGATTGTATCGACCAGAACATACACTTAGAGTGTGTGTTTTGGTGTTGGCATTTTTATTAAATTAAAACTAGTTTCTAGTTTATCAACTTTAGTCCCTCTACTTCACACAAGTTATTTAAAGGGTATTTTAACCATACTTGTTCTATTATGTCAAAATACTAACTAACTAGGTTAATATTCCTAGTTACTTGGTGGGTCCCGGGAGTTATAACCCGTTCCATTTTAAGTCCCGTTAAATCTCGGGCCTTTTATATACTTTGCTTTCTCAAAGTATTTCTCATCCTTTTAATAAATATTAGATTTATTTATTTAAATCCTACAATTTACCGGGTAAGTTTTACCACTAACTGTATTTTACCCGTCATGTAGTATTAACGTGGTTTGATTACCAAACCCGTTTTCGGGGTGTTACATGTCTACCCCCCTTAAAGAGGTTTCGTCCTCGAAACCTTTTTCTTACATAATTTATTGAGTTTCAACCCAATGTACATAAACTGAGTAACCTTCTAAGCATTACTCACACATTGACCTTTTGTTAGTGTCATCAGACAATTATGGTAACATCTTTTAATTACACAACATATGTGTCTTTTATGCGAATTAACGCAATTCAGGATAACGCCTTCTTGTTATTGTGACTTGTTTGGTTAACTTAGCGAAATCCATCGCCTTATACTTTCGGATTCTTTGTGAATCCATTATTTTCACCCATTTGGATGTTTCTAGTGAGATCTTTCACTTTTAAAAACAGACCATTTCCTTTACGTACTTATTCATTTGGTTCATTCATACAGAACTCGCCGCAAAAATGAATTTCCTGATTTTATCTTATGTATTTAGCACTATCTAGATGTGCTATTAACGAAATTCTACAAGGAATATTACCACATACCTTTCGGCTTATCCTTTTATCGTGCTTTTACTCGAACTAACTTCCCAACACTTTGCTTGTGTTCTCTTGTGATCGCTCAGTATAGGCGATCAATACTTTTTATTATTATGACCTCATGGAGCATCAGTACCGTTTTGTACTCACTTACCTTTATTGTTTGGCTTGACTGAGTAGCCAATTGGCCACCTGGTCATACACTCTTATCAACTATGTTTATTTCACACTAATCTTAATATCATAGCGTGTTGAACATTTTCTTAATTTAAATATTGACCTTAGCCAGTCTCACTGACTAGACTTATTAGCCCAGTTACTTTATACCCATCTCTCAGGCTACTATGTGATTTTATTCCACATAACTTTCCTGACCGTGATCGCGTCACGTCATGTTTAATTTATATCAAAATTTCATTTTTGAAAATATCACTTTTCGAATATAACGTCTTGCGCCTATCAGTCTCAAGAGTTGAACCTTTCATGCTTAATATTCAATTTCCTATCAGAATTCACATTTGTAAAAACGTTATTTCTTACTAAACCAAAGTTTTAGTTTAGGATCTTCTCTTTATCTTTTGTCAATTATCCGTACCAGGATATCGACAGTCCATAATTTATTCTTTTACAGTCTTAGTTTTATACGGGGATTCTCTACTGGTTCCCTCACTTGTCTAAGTAACCCGTAGGTTCCTTCACTTAGCCTCGTAGGCTATTCTTTAGGCTTTCACCTCTTTAGGGCGTTTGCCTTTATGATCCTTTTCCTTTTTATTCAGGACCCGTGGGTCAGTTTAGTCCCGTAGACCATTACACTGTTTATAACCCGAAGGTTATAATGATCCCGTAGATCGTCCCTTTTTTGTTCGAAAATCATTTGTTTTCGCATCAAAATTTCTTTCACTCCGACTGTGATTCGTGTCTGCAATCATTTCATATTTAATTTCCGACCCATTACATGGGTTCATAAATATCTCGCGCTTTCCTTTATTTGGTTTGCGCCCATATTTGTATTCAATCTCATCCCATTACCGGGCTCATTATCCTTTCCAATGTTACGTTTTATCTGACCCGTTTAACTTGTTCGTGTGAAAATTCGTCACTTATGAATGTCAAACTTCAATATTTGTTCGACCCATTCAACTTTAAAATAGTTGAACGTGATTTATCAAAACCTCTATTTACTTTATCTTGTCATCTTTTAGTCATGACTCAAAATCCAAGTCTTTTAACTTTCCATCCGAGTTCCCGTTTCTCGGTCTACGCATGTGTTTCAATCCTTACCCACCAACCGGGTGTTTTACCGAAGTCGTTATTATTGTAACCCTTACGGTATGCATTATGACTTTGTCTCGCTTTTATATTCCTACTTTGTTCTCAAGTTTGGCGTTTTACAAAATCGGCCCGTTAAGAGTCATATTTGTATTCTCCGGGTTCGAGTGTAAGCACACCCCTCCCAATGCATACCTTAATCGTTTTACATTAATCCTTGTCCCTTCACTCGGGCTCATCATCCTAATGTAATACGCTCCCGTCACCCGGCTGTGCGTTTACATTATTATCAAATATTTTGCTCATTTGATTCATTTGGGTACTTTTAAGTTAGTCCCATTCACTCCGCCCTTACTACATCGGATGTAAATGTGTCCGCTATAAGAAACTCATGGTATCATATGCCACTACTTACTTGGCCAGAGTAAGCGATTAACACATGACATACACGACCTTTTTATAGTTTTCACATCACACCCCATGTAAGTAACACCTCTATTTAGTTTTCTTGGAAATAATATCCTGGATAGGTATTCTATTCAGTCTTCCCAAGTTTCTAATTTACATATGCAACAATTATTCTTTACCTGCTTGTTGCATATTGCTAATTGTGCGATTATATTTAAAAGCACGCACCTGGTAATGCTTGCCCCGACGAGCGTTTCTTGCCATTAACCTTGTTCGCGGTCGTTACGCGATTTAGTCCTTAGTGAGCATGCTCCTATTGTCATACTTCGGACCGTTCCTCTATCATATCCTTAATTTGTTCAACTCTTGTCATCTTTAAATGCAAGTGTCCTTCAATCAAGACATTCACAAAAGTTAGTAATGTCAACTTCAATAATCGCCTGTATTATAATACAAGACTTTTTCTACTATACGCGTCAACGCGCGTATTTTTGTCAACTATATCAATCATTTAATTGGGGTAACGTGTATTACACGGTAACCCTATGTGTTGTCTACAACACTTTAATACGCTAGACCATTAGCATACATGCACTTACCGGATTTGCGATCAAGCCTCGAACCGAACACTATTCTTTATCAAGAGCGTAAGGTTTAAGTCCAAGCATGGTTTTCCCCACCATACTTGAATCTCTTAAACCAGGGCTCTGATACCAACTTGTAACACCCTAGTTTCTATTTAACGGTTTTACATGTAAATACCAACAATTAGATGTGTAGTTAAGACTACACATACTATAAAAATATGGATTTATTAAAACTTTTCGCAAATCAAAAGTTATTCGACATAACGTGATCAGATTCGTCGTTTAAAAATTTAGACGATGCAATGTGCGGAAGCATGTATCTATATCGTGTTCGGTTCTTCGTTGAGCTTGATCGTCTTCCGGCATCCAAAAAGTACCTACATTTCATAAACATGAAATGCTTTAGTCATACGGGGTTTAAAACATATCTAAACGAGTTCGGTAACGATAATGGAAGGAAAAAAATCCCAAAGTTAATCTCTTGATCTCAAAACAAAATTTTCAACCTGGCCTCCACCGTAACTTACGGTGGTCACCGTAAGTTACGGTGGCCCCTGATTTAATGTGTTCCTACCGTACTTCAGTAGGTATCCACCGTAACAAAATCCACCCCACCGTAACTTACGGTGGCACCGTAAGTTACGGTGGTCCCTGCATTCAATCTTTCCATTTTGCCGTTTATTGACACGAAAACTTTCGTATCTTTCAATCCGCTCGTCCGTTTGACCTACCGTTTCTTCATACGTGTTTGTAATTTGATCCCCCATCATATGGAGTTAAAATCCAACATCCGGATTAACAAAATTTAAGACTTTTAAGTCTTCGGCTTATTACCCTTTTTACCAAATTTTGACCCGTTCGTGATTTCATCTAACAAACTTGTTTGTGGCCCTTGTTTCTTTTGTAAACATAATATTATGATTATTTCCTATTGCACAAGGTTCAAATCACGGGTTATTACACATTCTTAACCCGTTTCGCTAATACTTCTATTTTGACCCGTTAAGGGTATTTAAGCACTTTCGAGCCTAAAATCGCTTTCGATTGCTTCTAGCATTCCATCACCACATTTCTTATCCTATAATCTCCCACCACAACTATATTTATGGTGGTTTTAATGTGGTGATCTATAAAAACCAAATTTTACCTCTTGAATCATTATTTTACGGCAAAAACTCAAATAGTGCCATTTGACTAATATAATACCTCTTTCAGCTTCTATACTTATTCTAAGTATTTATCTAATCATAAAACTCGTTTCCAAACAACCTTTAAAGATTGTTTGTTCGAATTAGCTAACAAGGGCGTTTTGGTCCTTTTTAGTCTTTCAATTACGACAAGGTCTTTTGAGAGCATGTTTGACCCATAATTCTTCTTTTGAGTTATGATCTTGTTCGAAAAGTCATTATGCTTTTCGAACGCTACGACCCTCTTTTAAAACATTTGGTTTACCCATTTAAGTAACTCATTGTCTATCTAAGACTTCATTTAATACTCATTGAACCTTACGTTCTAAATGAATAATTACTCTATTACACATACCTGGCTCGGGTCAATGTATTGACCCGTTTTAATGCCTTGCTATAATATTCGCTAAATAATAGCGATGCAAATATCATTTCTACATTTATTCCTGAAATCATATAACTCGACAAGAATCATTAGTCGCTATTATCAAAAGGTGGTATCTTCACCCTTTGACCCGTTTGGTCTAAATGACCGATTATATTGGCGAGATGACATGTGTTTTCATCTCGACTATATGACTCGCTCCGATTTACATCGTGCGGTCTTTTTACTTATAATTCATTTCTTAACACTTTTCGGCCTATTAAGGCTTACTTCATAAGTGTCTTTTAAAACCAATAGTTATGGTTGACGCATGACCAATTTACCTTTTTACCCTTATTATTTGTTTTGGTTTACCCTATAAGGTAACCATTCCAAAGTTCACTTTCCATTTGTCATAAAATAATCGAATTACCGATTTAACTCCTTTTAAACCATCAACATGGTTTCTTGTCATGAACGACTATCTTGTTCCGTACGTTTACACGCCGGAACATCATACCTCAATTATGTATTTATCTTAGTCGTAACTAATACGATAAGAGAATATTCTAAAATATAAGACTAGTGTAAGCTATACTTACCTTGCATCCGAAATATGCTTTTTCCTTCATTCTTGATTCGTTTGACCCGCTTCCTTCCTCAAGCTTTCACCTAGCTCTTTAAGCGTCAACTATTATCAACATTTACAAGGTGGTTAGATTAGTCATTAACAATCACGACTATTCCACCTTACTTATTTTCTTTGTCGAAACTACTATTCGACTTCATCACTAGTTAGTTTGACTTTCTATAGTCAACTACCTTTAATCATATAATATGCACAATTAAGGCAAATCAACATTATGATTAGAACCCGTTTTATCCCATGTCTCATGTAATTAGTCAAGCTTGCCAATTACGCGTTTCACTTGAATTCCAACGCTTTACTTCTCATTTAGGCATTTTAACAAACACCTAATGTGCATGATTTCATATAATTCATTAACAAGCTCATAACTTGTCATATAACCCGAATTTTCATAATCAAACTATTTAACACAAATACTTGCCTTTAAAATTCTGAAATAACTTCACATATGTCAAATTACACTAGAACAATCCCAAATTTCCTAGTGTTTATCAAGTTCTACATAACCCACTAGTCACCTACAATGGTGACCATGGATTTCACTAGAATCTATCAAAATTTCAACATGTACATGTCTAGGGTTTACTCCTAGACATTTTAATGTACCTATTTAATCTACAATTCATACATGCATCATCAGATTTCAAGTTCTCTAAATTCATGAGAATTTCAAGTAGAGAATTTTTGTCAAATTTTACATACCTTATGATCTCCTTGCAATGGGGATCATTAATCTATGCTCGATTTTCGTTTTGGACTTGATTTGCCCCTTCAATTTGACGAATTTCTTGAAGTTTAGGGTTGAGTAGGAGAGCTCTTGGCTCCTGTGATTGTATCGACCAGAACACACACTTAGAGTGTGTGTTTTGGTGTTGGCATTTTTATTAAATTAAAACTAGTTTCTAGTTTATCAACTTTAGTCCCTCTACTTCACACAAGTTATTTAAAGGGTATTTTAACCATACTTGTTCTATTATGTCAAAATACTAACTAACTAGGTTAATATTCCTAGTTACTTGGTGGGTCCCGGGAGTTATAACCCGTTCCATTTTAAGTCCCGTTAAATCTCGGGCCTTTTATATACTTTGCTTTCTCAAAATATTTCTCATCATTTTAATAAATATTAGATTTATTTATTTAAATCCTACAATTTACCGGGTAAGTTTTACCACTAACTATATTTTACCCGTCCTGTAGTATTAACGTGGTTTGATTACCAAACCCGTTTTCGGGGTGTTACAGTTTCGCCGGCCCAAGTTTCTCCGAAGCCCAGTAAGGGCCCAAGACTTTATAACTTACGTATATAAGGGTGTAGATTACGTGAGTTGGTATTGGGAAACCCTAGCTCTCTCTCCCTCTCTGTTAACCGACGGCAATCATCACCATCATCCTTGGAAACTTGCAAGTCCTTCGTTCTAGTTCCTATACATTTCGGTTAGTTTATTGCTAATGTTTATCTGTTCATGAATGCATGACTAGTATGTTGATTATTAATAGATTGCTGTAGACTAGGGTTTAATGATAGAAGATAGTGATGAATGTTTGTGATCACAACGATTTGCTTATGTTTATTGATTCATTGGGATGATGTTTCTGTTGACATGATATGTTATATGTGGCGTTTGTGCTCAGAGAAATCTGATCATCGGATACACACACGTCGTAACCTAGATTGTATATAGTTATCTCGTGATCTAGGGTTCATGCTAGATGTTGATTGTTGTGATATTATTGGAATGATGTTAAATAGCAATTGATGATCATTGTATTTAGGAAATAAAATAACTGTATGATCGATGACGATGGTGAAACGCCTGTAGACAATTAGGGTTTCAGTGTGTGTGTTCATATGTAACTGCTTGATATGTGACGAAATCTCTCCTCCGACGAAACCCACTTATGTTGACGAAACACTTATGTCGACGAAACCTGGGGATTTCGCCGAGAGAGAAACACGATGAAACCTGGGGGTTTCGCCGAAGGGAAATCACGACGAAACAGGGATGTTTCGTCAAGTAGGTAAATTGTACAGTAACTCAGTTAAGTCTGTTAAGTCTGTTAATGATTAACTGCGTTAGTATAAACTGAAAAAATAGTTATGTGTTGATATGAATCAATTATGTGAAGTATGATTTGCATGGACATGAATTATTGATATATGTTTTTTGATGAACCTATTTATACGTGAACTTTGTGGATGCAAACTGATTATGTACGTGCATATACTAGGCTTTGACTGGTTTTATTGGAAACGAGTAACTAATCAAACCGAGCAAACCGAGGTGAGTTCACACACTTTCTAAGGCATGGGATTCCCGGTGGTTGGGAATGGGTTAAAGAATTAAAACGGAACCTACATATTCTCCGTGGGTAGGATATGTACGGCTATCCTCCATGGGTAGGATGCCAAAGTTAATCATGCGTATTCTCCTTGGGTAGAATACGTACGTTCGTCCTCCTTGGGTAGGACAACAACCTTAAACTTACTAGACAAAACTCTATCATTAAGTCCCTCATTTTATATCGACTTAATCGCCGAGGCCGATGGCGAGTGGGTCATTAGTTAATAGCGCTATTAGGTTTGACAAACCTCACACCGTGTCGTTCGAACGGGCGTGTACTAATGGATCATGGCAAACTGTCAATGATGATAGACATTAACGTAGGGCACAACTATTGTTCGTCAGTTGTCGATATGGTAACGGTCTAGTGGTTCACATGGGGAAGCCCCCACTGATTATGGATATGGTTTGGGAAATAAAGGAACTGGTTAACTTGTGGTTTACGAAACAACTTGTGGTTTTCAAAACAAACTGGTACAACTAAAACAACCAACTGTGAACTCGCTCAACTTTGTTGTTGACTCGTTGTTACATGCCTTGCAGGTCGTTAGATGCTTATAGAGCTTGCACGAGGAGGAGGTCGTTGTGGGATATGGACTGTTATGTCCCGTACTTAACATTTGAACTTTAAACTATGTCTTGGTTATTTAAACATTACTATGCTTCCGCTGATTGCTTAAACATGTTTGGTTTCTTTTAAACACCAATTATATTGGGTTTGGTTTTATTTACTTAATTGCATAGTTCAATATGATTGGTGGTTAGATCATGGTCAGTCACGCCTCCAAGCGATGATACTCCACATGTGGATTTTGGGGGTGTGACACGCACGAGATACTAAGTCATAGCAATCGGTTGTACATTCAAGAAGATCGTGATCAGTCCTAACACATTCCTACAAGTGGTATTAAAGCAGGAGATTGATTGCAAGGACTGGAGATACAAGATTCAAGCAAATTAGATCCAAATCATAGGTGATTTCATCATTTTCTACTCATTCTTCTTCTACACTTCTATTTCAAGTTTAAAACACAGATTTAACGTCGAATCTACGGTTAAAATTGGCTAATTTTTTTACTATGTTGTGCAAAATCATAACATAATCAATCTTTGAAAGTTTCAGATCAAAATTTGAGCTAAATCATCAAAAATTCTTTGAAAACCCATGAAAAACACAATCATAAGTTGCGCATTAGATACTCACGGATAAAGCGAGTCTGCCTTCACGTTCCATAGATCCATTCGCTTGTTGGGCCACCTAAAGTGGGCTGGTTTGTTGGGCTTGTCTGGACTCATATCCAGATTCATAACAAATGGTCCCTCAATTATTTGTTTGTTACGAATTGGATCCTTTATTGAAACATACGTAATCGGCTCGGGCCTATGACCTTATGTTCAAATTTGGATATCAAGTATCTACTCTATACCAAGTTTAGAGTGCGATAGTTTTCGGTTCTCTACTCCCATAGATAAATTATCTATTAATTAATTGTTGAAGTTTATAAAACAATAACGAAATGAAACACATATTTGAGATCTTGGAACGTAAGATGGATTTGCTAAGAAACATATGGTTTCAACCATTTTGGATTGGATCCATTGACTTGAATCCAAAACACACATCTTGCGTAGTACATGTTTAGTCTATAATGTACTTGACTAGGTTGCAATCTCTTGAAAGTTTTATGTGTTCATGTCAAGTTTATTAAAATTGTGATCCTAGTTGTACAGGATCATACTACCTAAAACCTTATAAGTTCACATAAATATACACATCAGCTTAAACTTCAAGTTTTAACTCTTGTATTGTAGTATGATCGTAGATCACTTGTCGATCTAGTTTTACAAATAGGATTAAACTTAGGACTGTTTGGTCACATAATGTTTCTTGGAATTTGTATAGAGTCCATTAATTTGATGTAGTGTTTGGTTTAATAAGGGCATTCTCTTATTTGAAATTAATAATAATAATAATAATAATGAATGAACGAACGAATTGAAGTTTCTTTAATAGGAATATAAAAGAAAAACATAACCTTAAGAAATTTAATAACATTATATAAATAATATTTGAACCTAAAGAATACGTAAAAAAAATTAAAAAAAAAAAAAACTATCACTTATTAGTTGGGAAATATATAAATAAAAATTAGACCTAAAGAATACGTAAAATAAAAAATAAAACTTATCTATAATTATTGCTTATCACTTATCAGTTAAGAAATATATAAATTCGAGGGAAAACAATTCTAATGATGAATAGTAATACGACAAGTGTTCCTATATGTTTACTTTATTATATAAAATATAAATATAGATATATTCAAGAGCTAAACATCTAAACATGTATGCTTAGGTTAAATACTCTAGTTGCATCGATGCTTATACGAAGGCTCGGGTCGTAACCCAACTCAAAAAAGCATTTTGATCTACCAGTGATGAGGATCAAAATGCTTATGTTGAGAAGCATTAATACTTTAAACTAGTATATGGGGAAACAAGTTGAGTGCGTTCCAATGACATTCATCAATGTAACATTGTCCAAGATATTCAACAAAATAAACACAAGTCCGAAGAGAATCACGGAGATTAAGGCAAGTTCACTAGTGTTGATTAAAAATAGGGCGAAATTAATTGTAATGGATTAGAGGTTATGGTCTTGTTTTTTATTTTAGTTTATGATGTATGTTTGTATCCTTTGTCCTCCATGTTCAAGTTACTTGCTAGACTGGAAACAATTTCGACAGTATGTAAAAACTCCGAATGAAATATGTAAAAATCATTTTACTTTTGTATGTGTAAAATTGATTTTTTTAATGAATTTCTTATACGTAAAACCAATGGTTTCCGATTTCCTTATTTATTTATCTATTTATTATTATTTATTGTTTTTGTTTCCTGCCTTCCTGAATGAAACACTCTTATATAATCCGACCCAGATAGAAACCCAACGCATACCTACTTATCAAAATGGACCCAAGATGAATATACATATTTAAAATGTACCCACCAATTGAGTACCTGGCGTTTGGAAAGATACGTGGAGCCAGTTTCTAAATGCCAACACAAACGGGTCAGCTTGTGTGGGTGTAAACTGAAATTGTTGACATCAGTGAAACCATGTGTTGATTGTGCCAGACAAAAAGAACTAGTTTTATAACCATCCCAATACGTGTAGTGAACTGAAATTATACAAATGCATATAATATAAACTTTATAATTCTTTCTTTTAGTCACATGTACATTTACAATATAAAACAATTGTTTTATATGAAACGTTACATAAAACAATCAAAAGTTATTATATCTTTCCCTTGAAGATATATTGTAAACAACAAACTTGGCTATACACTTCATTCGTACTACGCGTATATATATCATATATTCGGGTATGGAACTAATCAAAGCAATATACTATATAAAAATCAACAAACAAACAAACATACATCATATATAAAGTACATTTAACCACAAATCACAATAAAAATATTGCATGTTTAATTAAACAAAGAGATTATAGTCACGCGTCTATTTTTATAATATATTAATGACCAACTCAACGTTAGAATTTTCGAGTAGGGTCAGATTTTATCAGCAAAGTTCCAATCAAGAACAACTAATATCACCAAAGTTTCATAACTAATTCAAATCATTTTTTTTTTCCGATTAAAATCAAGTTGTGGATATAATTTTAAAATTACTGAGTAGGGTTAAGTTATTGTACAAATGGTCTTAAGATACAAAATACCCTTAACGTAAGAAGTGAAGGAGTGAATTTTTTTTTTCCAATCTTATTGATCACGTATTTTGGTCTCAAAATCCAAAAAATAAATAGTGATTTTATACTAGTAGAGTAATTATGTAATTTGTACAACTCTAGGGCTTAAAAATCATGTTTTTTTTTTAATTTTCTACGCAGAAATTTTAGAGAGAAGTGATTTGTGAGCGATTTCAAATGAGAGCCGAAACTCTCAATTTATAGGGCCTGGTCGACAGCTAGGTGTGTAGGGACTAGGTTTGATCTGTCATGGGGTATAGCTGCGACACGCACATGACACGTGGCACGATCTGGTGCGGCCTGGTGTTCAGGCGCTCGCGCCACGCGACGTAGCCAAGGGTGGCTTTCGCGCCCCGCCAGAGACCATTAAAAGTTGTTTTTATTTAATTTTTATAAAAATAAAGGTATTTGGAACCGGTTTTCATATACGAGGTGTATTTTAAGGCGTATAGTGATATTTTAAGTATATTAGGGGTGTCGGAATTATTTTTAGGAGGGCTGTTATAGAAGGGTTATTAATTAATTAAGTAATGATGAGGAAGGTGATTTATGACTACGGGCTCTAGTGATATAACGCCACATAAAGCCCCTGTGTGACGTGTCGTATAACGCCCACAAAGGGGCTTTATGACTACACATGACCTAAGGTAATAAAAAAAAAAACAAAGACGAAAGGTGCGGGTAAATATTAAACCCCTTGAATAGCCATAGAACAAATCACCTTGAATATTTGGTCTTTTCTAAGTCATCTGGCAACCTAAATAATTCCCATATTACCAAAAACAACGTTCAAATCATGGTATATTTTTTAATAAAACAAGACATGAATACTCCAACCCAATTAACGGGTTGGTTGATTTGGGTTATTTGTTATTACTAACGGGTCAAACAGGCGAAGTGAACAACTAGCTTAAAAGAAAAAAAGTCAAATGGACTAAAACGGTTCAACACTAGTCAAGACTCATAAGTTAATCTCTAATCCATATAATCCCGAATTATATTTTAGGGTGTTGCTAATGTACCTCAATTTCTTTTGTTTTTACAGGTTATACTCCCCCTTGGAGTTTTCGAATAAATATAATCAAACCTTTTATTTTATAATATTAAAAAATTGTATCGACTTTTAAGTATCTAAACAATTCCAAAAGATAATTAAATTATAAAACCAAAACTTATCCAAAATTTTATATGGATTGAATTTGTTTCAATTATTTATACATTGAATTATTTTTTAGAATTTTGAATTTATTTAGTTAAGCATATACCCTTAAAAGAAGTGTAGCATTGTATGACCTGCATAATAAATCATTTTATGTAAACAAGAAACCTATGAATATATCATTAAAGCTTCACCGCTTCACGAAATTTTACTATATCTATTACGTAAATACCATCTATTTTATATATGTACAAAAAAGAATTTTCAAAATTTATGTGTACAATCTTTTTTTTATTCAAAATATAAAGATCATTATTACTGTAAGCACTTAATCACAAGAGGTGTTCCCCTCTAGGTGAGCGGTAAACAATTTTTTCTTAAAAAAAAGAAATGTGTAATTCGAGAGAATGAATGGCGGCAGTCGTTGCATTTGGTAAACTCACCCCCTGCATGTGCCCCGTTCAACCTAAAAAAATCCAACCACCCCATTTCTACAACTCCCAAATACGATATGGAAATAGATTAGTTTGATCCTAAACGAATAGAAAATTAAAGTTATATAATCATAATGAGTTAACCCATACACTTGACACTTACTATTGTGACTTCCATAATAATTTATTTTGAACAATGGTTAGTTGACATAATGTTTAGGATTTATGGTTGATTTGAACAGATTATGGTTACCTGCCCTTTTGGTTCATCACCAAAATAAAGTAGCATGAAATACTTTTATCGTCGAGGCTTTGAATATTATTCAAAACTCATTATACCCTTATACATTTACCAACCAAAGTTCCTACCATACTCGACCATTACATCAAAAAAATAAACGTTGCGTCCTTAAAACTAGTTACTTGCTTATATACACAACTCACTTAATCTAACACATTAAGACCTAAAAAGACTCACCATTCTTGAGTATTAGCCATCATGAGAGTCGTGACCGAATGTGGAATATTAGAAACTATAATACTTTTTATACTAACATGACCAACTACAACCGGTTCTAACACATTAAGAACTAATATATGACATATTAAAAGCTCATCACACTTCAATAGGAGCACCCCATTAAGTGTCATAAAACTCTTGAGACCAATACGATGTCTCAGCATACTATGACTTATTACAATTCAAGATCTTTAGACACACTTATCTACTAAAACCATAGAATTGTTTTAAAGTATGCTCATGACTATATCGTACATCACACATCATCTTTGTTATTAAAAGAAGCAAAACAGCATCTTCACATTCACAACTTCACATCAACTGCAATCCTAGAAAAGTCAGAACCTGTCATAAAAAACAGGAAGCTGTTAGCACATTCACAATATAAATACACTTTGACTACTTTTGACAGTTTGTATATGCATTTACCTTTTTCTTTTCTTATGGCATGTCATATGAGCATGCAACAAGTTGAACCCTTTAAAAGGTACCACTGGATATTTCTTTTTAAGAACATTCTCACGGACCACATCAACTCCATCAGACTCAGACTCAGAATCACTTTCAGCCATTTGACGAAACTGTTCTTCGTAACGTTCAGCCATCTCTCGGATATTATTCTGAAACACACGGATCTCAGGATGCACCTCATCGAGCCATGCCTGAAACTGCTCCTGGTACCTTTCCTGGTAACTTTCAACCATCTCATGAACATGTTTCTGGTAAACGCCAAGCTCTGGACGCTCCTCGCTGAGCCATTCCTGATAACTAACTTCTTCTTTCTGTGGAGAACAAAATATTATGAATTGCAGCCCAATATACAAATGCATAGTAAGATAAACATATTTAAATCATGACTCACCTGTGCACGGTTTAAAAAGGCAGCTCTATTAGCATTAACAACTTGCATGAGCCTTTTTTCTGACCTGTTTGGTGGCAACAAGAAAAGTCTTCCATCCTTCACAGTTATTATTGGCGTTCCTTTCTAGAAAATGAAGGAAAGTCAATGAAAAATAATGATAAAATAGAAAAGTCAAAGAAAAGTCAAGAAAACTTTGGTTAAACCTTTTTTATATTCTCTGTAGCATTCCTAATGAGACTAGCAAAGAAAAACCGCTTACTAGACGGATTGTTAAACACCTCTTCAACACATGGGATAACACCTTTCACCTGTGTTCGATGATCGCACACACAGATGAGGTTTTTTGAAGTATTAACCCTCTCAGCAACTTTGGAGGATTTGTGAGCAGGCCTGTACCAACCGTTCATAACCTCTTGCACACACCTGTTATATAATATTACAAATAGCACAATCAAATAGTAACACAATAAAAACCATGCTTGGATACCATATATATTGTTATACCTCAAACAAACCAAACCATTTAACCCGACAAACTAATCCATATATGACTGTATTCTTCACCGATTATGTTACCACACGGATCATAAGATAAACACATTATGTTGTTATATTTTCTTTATAAAGTTATGCCGTTATAAGATTATCCATCATTTGGTAAACAACATAGGTGCCGTAAACAAGTAAACAAAGATAAGTTGCATTTAACAGTAAAATAAGTTTAACAAAAAAACAAGAAAACATACCAGGTAGTAACGAGCATATAATTCTCGACATTCAAAACATTGTTCAATGATTTGGAAGGACTGTTTCCTTCGTTGAGACAGAACCACTTGAGAAACGAATCATCAGCAACAATAGTCAGATTATCTCCTACATCCAGATTATGTTTGTAAAATTCAATCGGCACTGGATCAAATCGGCGCATCATTGAACGCAACTGTAGAAGAAGCCAGTCACAATTTCAGAACATAATTTCATAAAACATCATAATAAATAACTTTGACAAGTTCCTCTATTAAAAGCATAATCATAAAATGAAAGACGATAAACATTATAATCTCCATTATTTTTAAGATTAGATAAATAAAAACAATCAATATCAGTATGTGAAAAGTCATTTCCTGAATCTACACGTTGTATAAAACAGATCTACAAACATATGTTTTACAGAACACTCCACACCTCAAATAACAAAACCTAAATCAGATAACGAAACAATACAATCGAAATCAGCATCTGAACCGATATTTTCTGAATCGAAAACAAACAATGCACAGATCTACAATCGAAAGCAAAACCTATATGTGAACAGTAATAAGCTGAAATCGAAACAAAAACCTAAATCAAAACACAAAACAATACATTCGGAATCAGTACGTGAATCATAAACAAACGACGCAAAGATCTACAATCGAAAGCAAAACCTATATGTGAACAGTAATTAGCTGAAATCGAAACAAAAACCTAACTCAAAACACAAAACAATACATTCGGAATCAGTGCGTGAATCATAAACAAACGACGCACAGATCTACAATCGAAAGCAAAACTTATACGTGAACAGTAATTAGCTGAAATCGAAACAAAAACCTAACTCAAAACACAAAACAATACATTAGGAATCAGTATATGATTCATAAACAAACGACGCACAGATCTACAATCGAAAGCAAAACCTATATGTGAACTGTTATTTGCTGAAATCAAAACAAACATGTATGTTCTAGAGAGAGAATGTAGAGAGAGAGAACTGTTATTTGCTGAAATCGAAACAAACCTGTATGTTCTAGAGAGAGAGAATGTAGAGAGAGAGGGGGGAGGGTCAAAAAACGGTTATTGATTCTTCCCGCCTTTTTCACTTTTCAATATAGTGGAAAGGGCAAGATAGGTATTTCATGTTTTTGAATGCGAGGGTGTGAAGTCAAAAAAACAAACGTGTGAAATTAAAACAATCAAGTTTTAACTTACAAGGCAATTTGTTACAAGCTCACGGGATACTTTTTCATGCTCAAGCTTGACATAAAATGATTAAGTGTTTGGGAATAAACAAAAAAATGTTCCTTTGATTCGGAGGAAATGAACTGTAAACATGTTTAGGCCATGCGTAGTGGGTTATGGAAATAGAGATCATATGACACATGGCAAATATATATAAAAAAAAAATTATATAATTTGAGTGTGTAATGGGAGTTTATATATGTAAGAATATGTGTGTATGATAGAGAATCTTCCTGTGTAGCGCCGCTATGCCCATCACGCCCACCAAATTCAACAACCCATAACATCCCGGGGCCACAACAAGCCCCACTGCCGAAGCTCTTACGTTCAAAATGTTCATCTTTGAAAGAATATGTGAGTTGACAGAAAAAAAATAATAATAACTGGTGAAACCCGTTTGAAGATTTAGAGGAAGGTGAAAGAACAGGTGTGGTGGTGGTGGTGGTGGTGGTGGTGTGGGGTAATTTATAGAAGGAAGATGTAGAAAAAAGCATTGCTATTATTTAATGTTGTTATGCGGTTTCCAAGATATTAATATATTATATTAATAACGATAACGATATTTTTAGACAATAATATAATAAATAAATTAAGTGGAGGAAACCTCACCCGTTAATTAATGTTTGTAAAATAGTTACATGTTATATGGTACAAGAAAATAATGCATACTTAGGGTCTTTCTAAAATATATATTGTTTACATCACTACCAAATTGAGTTGCATTAGTAGTTTTACGAATGTCTTCTATTCGGTCATTCTACATATCCTTTTTGATTAATTATTAGTGCTTTTGTTTAATCTTTCATTTGATATAGTGATTACCGCTACCGTAAAAAAAGCAATACGATAAGAAGTGAATTTCCGTCGCGAAGCATTGGGGAGTTTTATAACAAGACAAAACGTTTGTTTTTATTTTTTAAACAAACGTTATTTTCATTGTTTCTTTTGGAACGTGTTTTGTAGATGTATTATTAAAACACCTATATAAGTTATATAAGGTTAAACTGTTTGTAGATTAAAAAGCATCTTCTTACACATGAAATATTTATGTGTTCATTAGAAGCAAAAATTGATGTTAATTATTTGTTTACAATCTTTGTGTGAATTTATTTAATTTAAATAGTGTACAAGCGTGAATTAAAATAAGAGAAAAAAAAATTAGGTAACACTAGAACTAAGGCGACGTATAAATGTTGTCACACCACATCTTGTGTGATGGGATGCGTAGGGAATAAATGGTTGAGTTGTCAAAATTAAATGGTGGTGTATTTGGATTCATTTAATCCTTGAGAGTTTGGTTAAACGGTTGGGTAAATATGTGAAAAATATATATATTAGAAGTAATATATTTGTGTATGTGAATTTTTTTTTAGTATATACATTATTTGTGTGTAAATTTAATTTAAATATTTGAAAGAACAACCCTAGCCTTCTTTTTAAAGTTTATTTAGCAAACACTCAAGTTTCTTTTCAAGAAGTTACCCATCATACAAACTAAACCCTTTGGTTAACACTTTTGAATTTGTTTTGTAATAAAAAAGAATATTTTTTAAAAATATGACATGTATAGAGGTCAATATAATATGTTTAAACGTGATTTTATAGAAAAAAGGTATGAAAAGTAATAAGGAGGGGTATATTTAATATTTATAGCCTCTAAAGAAACTATCTAGCTATTTTCACTTATTCTCTTTTTTCGAATAAATAAAAACATCGATAGAATCTAAATGAAAATTGTATATGAAGTCTAAACAAAGTGGTGATTGTTTATTTTATATCTTAGTGGTCGTGAAAGTCATAGTGCCGCCGGATCATAAATACGTGGGATACTTCATAGGAGGCAAAAGATTATTTGAAAACCAGATAAATAAATATGTTTCTAAATACCATAGACATTAATAATACGTATTATGGCATGTAAATTTGCTTTTATCATGGACTGGAACAATTGGATCTCGAAAAAAAGTAAATATTCTGGCATAGAAGGCGGAGATGGATCGGCTACCAATTCGATGTGCCTTGGCTAGAAGAAGTGTGAATGTGGAGTCGGCTTTATGTAAGTGGTGCGGAGAATACGACGAAACAAGCGACCATATTTTTTCTTCATGCTATGTTTCCACTATAATCCTGCAGGTGATAAGTAATTGGTGTAATGTCCCTCCAATTTTCGCATTCTCGGTTCGGGATTTATTATGTTATCACAAGAGTTTAAAGACGGATCGGGTCAAAAGAAAAGTCGTTCAAGGTATCATAATGACGGCATGTTGAAGTATGTGGAAAGCAAGAAACGAGCTAACTTTCTCAAACAAGGAAACAAACATTGCGAAGATCATTGAAGATACAAAGTCGTTAGGATACTTATGGATAAAGAATATGTGTTCGTGTAAGGAGTTATCATGGAGAATTGGTGTAACTTTTGTTTGTAAAATGTTTCCGTGTTGTTTTTATTTTTATTTTTCAAGCGTCTATTTAAATGAAATAGTTGTTAAAAGAGATACCTTTCAAAAAAAAAGTTGTTAAAAGAGATAGTTTAAAAATATATATATATATGTTAATAGGCTTAGTGAAATGTTAAATAGGAGAATCATTAGAGCTACCTAACTTTGTCTAGGGTCTGCAGCATTAATCACTCCCTGTGAGCATTGGACTCCTAAATGATAATGTGAAATAAACCTTTGACGTGACTAAGAACTTTTTAAAACACAAACGGAACAAAGTAATAAGATGGGATATATAAAAAGAAAAAAAAAATCCTAAAAAACCAACATATTTTGAATTTTCTCAGTTTTATCACAAAAATCTATTAATAACATTTTAGACCGTGGGTATGGTGGGGCGAGGGTTTGGGGCATGGGTTGACACGTGTACTTCAAGGGGCAACGTTGGTCAATTGCATGTTGGGTCGGTATGGCGGGGTGTGGCTAGCCCGCGTGGGTTGGCCACGTGTTATAATTTTTTTTTCCAATTATTATAAAAATACACACAAAATTAAAAAAAAAACCTAGCCACCTATAGCCTAGCCAACCCAGCCAATGAGAGCCGGCCACGGAAGACCGCTAGGCCCGCCCAACGCCCGGGCTGAAACCCCCGCCAAAGAGGTCACGCCGAAACCCATCCCACCCGGGGTGGTGACTTTGGCGATTGTACCCAACCCACACCCCAACCCCCGCCCCATACCCCCATAGTCTTAAATGTGAAAAACCAACATACTTATTCTTTTGTATCAAAGAAGTCACTTAAGGTTTTTTTGAACATTAAAATTTTTGAATGTGAAAAACCAACATACATTCTCATTTTTATCATAAAAGTCTATTCACATGTTAAGGTTGAACAAAACAATGACAAAAATAATTTAAACAGCTTTAAACCATTAGAGGTGTTCATCGATTCTTATCGGTTTATTCGATTATTTGGTTCCTTTTTTCGGTTTAAAAAAGTTTTGGTTTCAAACGAATACAACGAATTCATATAATTGGGTTTATTCAACTAAATATAAAGTATGATTTATTTTGGCTACTCGGTTTATTGGGCTACATATATATTCGGTGTGCGTTTAATCTTTTTTGTTCGATTTTCGTTTTTAACTGTCAGGGGCGGCTCTTTTGGTGTGCAGGGAGGACTTCCGCACAAGGCCCGTGATTTCGAGGGGCACTGGATTTTAAAAAAAAATCAATATATATATGTTATTTTAAAAAAGTTGTACACACATACCAAATCCAATATAGAGGCCCATTATCAAATATATTTTTATGCTTTATAATTTACCCAACTTAACATTAGGTTTATTGGGCCCAACCCAATACTAATATGACTTTAAAAAATAAAAATAAAAAAACACTGAAACACGCTGGAAACTGAAAGGACGATTGAACATTGAAGTATTAAACGGCGATTCTGGATTGCTGGAAACAGAACTGAAACACGTTGAAGACGCTGGACTGGATTGCTGGAAACAGGAACATAACATCAGGTGAGGTCCGCTCGGTTCGTTTGAAACTTTGAATTTCCGATTTCATCAATCGAACATCATCATCATATTGTGAAACTTTGAAACTTTGATTCTGATAATCTGATTGAATTTCAGTTTCATCAAACATCATCATCATATTCATATTTATAATTCAATCGAACGCTGTTGTGTTGTAGGAGGGCGATTCTGATTCCGATTGAACTTCCGATTTCAGAAGTTTCAGAACATAAACATAACATTAGGTCTGTTCGTTTAATTGTTGAACATCGAATACTATTTTGTTGAACATCGATTTCAGAACATAACATTAGAGCCTGTATATTGTTGTATTGATTAAGTGTTGTCGTAATTTTGTTAGTCTGTTAATTGTTGAACATCGATTATTATTTTTAGGCGTTAATGCACGAATCATTAGTTAGCTAATATACTAACTTATTAGTTATTACGGTATGTAACTCATTAATATACTATGATTTTGTCATTATCATAATTGCATTGTTTATCAAATACTATAATTTTTGTCATTTTCGTAATTATATTGTTTATCGTTAAAGCATATGGGCACATTTTTCGAGCTCGAACAGGTGAATTCTCAAAGATGCCACTGTTAACTGTTTTCGGTTCTGTAGCAGTAGCAAGTTTAAAAAATGTTTTTGCCATAATTTATATACTGTTATTTTGCAACAATGTTGTGCAATGGGAGTTGTATTGTGTGCATTGTGCTTTGTAAGATGATTTTCCACTAGGTACTAAACCGGTACCGGTACCGAATTTACCGAACCAGGTACACTTTCGGTACCGACTTTTGAGATTTTCGATAACGGTCCGGTACGGTACCGGTATTTACCGGTTTGTACCTTCAAATACCGGTATTTATCACAAAAATCTATTAATAACATTTTAGACCGTGGGATATGGTGGGGCGGGGGTTTGGGCATTGGTTGACACGTGTACTTCGAGGGGCACCGCTAGTCAGTTGCACGTTGGGTCGGTATGGCGGGGCGTGGCTAGCCCGCGTGGGTTGGCCATGTGCTATAATTTTTTTTTCAATTATTATAAAAATACACACAAAATTTAAAAAAAGCCCTAGCCACCTATAGCCTAGCCAACCCAGCCAATGAGAGCCAGCCACGGAAGACCGCTAGTCCCGCCCAACACCCGGGCTGAAACCCCCGCCAAAGGGGTCACGCCGAAACCCAAGCCCACCCGGGATGGTGACTTGGGCATTTGTACCCAACCCCCGCCCCATACCCCATAGTCTTAAATGTGAAAAACCAACATACTTATTGTTTTGTCTCAAAAAAAGTCACTTAAGGTTTTTTTGAACATTAAAATTTTTGAATATGAAAAGGATCATGCTATTCACACAACCAAACCTTATTTCCACACCCTTCAAAGCGCCCCGCTTTGGCAAAGCGGGGAGTTTTGGCCTATTTTCTAGACAACTGGTGATGTGATGGTGTACGATGTCAGTTGAACCGCCCCGCTTTGGCCAGAGCGGGGCGTTTAGGGTTCTTTCTTCTAACAATGGGTGATGAGACTTGATGTGATGTTATATTTTGTACGGTGTCACACAAAAGTGGAACGTTTTAACCCTAAACGCCCCGCTTTGGCCAAAGCGGGGCGCTTCTACCCTGATTTTTGGAAGTTGGTGTCTTCTATCGAATGCGAACCCGAGAAACGAAATGGAAATCGAGCAGTTGGTCGATGACATGATAGATAAAGATCTTGACACGATCATATCCATTTTCAAGTATTAGACTAGATAGTCCAAGATGAAATATATTAAAACCATTCAAGCCCACCAGTCTACAATGTGTTATGGTGAGATTTATCAAGTATGCACAGTGGGAGAAAAGACCAGCACCCCTTTTAGTATTGTCATAATGCAATGAGACATAACTGAGATTTAAGCTGCGTGTTATGATCAACGTTTATCGACATTGTTATAGGTGATGAAGAAACCCTAAAACGGAACATAGTCCCAGATTGTCTAAAAAGCGCTTTTATCATGTGTCATGTGTTAACAACTACCAAGGGGATATTCAGATCTCTATTTGGTCATCTTTCCGAGCTTTTGCACACGAATATGCGGTTCCCAATTTGCGGAACATAGTCCCAGATTGTCTAAAGAAGCGCTTTTATCATGTGTCATGTGGTATCAACTACAAAAGGGATATTCAGATCTCTATTCGGTCATCTTTCCGAGCTTTTACATGGAAGAGATCGAAGATTTGGGTAGAACTTCAAGTCACGAAGATCACTCTACAGTAGTTGATCATGACTACCGTAATAAAACGGAACATAATCCCAGATTGTCTTGAGAAGCGCTTTTATCATTTGTCATATGTTGGACGGAATATATGGATGGAAAGCCCGCATAGATGGTAGCATTCCTTGCAAGTCCTTTAAATTTGCATAAACATATATTCATTTCATAACCTCGTCCTATAAATCAACCACAACTCACCACCCATAAAACATTATCCCTACCCGTTCACGAACCACAATGGACTCAGACTCATACTACCCACCCTCCCCTGAGGAAACGTTTTCCTGACGACTCAACCGGTCGTCATGATCAAATACTGCAGAGGATCTTCGTGACCTGAAGTTGTATCCAAATCTTCGATATCTTCAAGATCAAATTTCTTCGTTTCTCATGATTATGAAACCTCGTTTCGTGGGGTGGTCTTCTTTCATGTTTCCCCACTCAACCGGCTTTGAAACCAGACATAATCTATGAAGAAACTGTACGATTTCACGGTGAATGGGGAAATTAGCGACGGAGAAAACTTCGTCATTAATTTGAAGGCTCACAAGTTTCAAATACTATAATTTTTGCATTGTTTAGTTATTACGGTATGTAACTCATTAAAATACTATGATTTTATCATTATCATAATTGCATTGTTTATCAAATACTATAATTTTTGTCATTTTCGAAATTATATTGTTTATCGTTAAAGCATATGGGCACATTTTTCGAGCTCGAACAGGTGAATTCTCAAAGATGCCACTGTTAACTGTTTTCGGTTCTGTAGCAGTAGCAAGTTTTAAAAATGTTTTTGCCATAATTTATATACTGTTATTTTGCAACAACGTTGTGCAATCGGAGTTGTATTGTGTGCATTGTGCTTTGTAAGATGATTTTCCACTAGGTACTGAACCGGTACCGGTACCGAATTTACTGAACCGGGTACACTTTCGGTACCAATTCGGTACCCATTTTTGAGATTTTCGATAACGGTCCGGTACGGTACCGGTTCGGTACCGGTATTTACTGGTTTGTACCTTCAAATACCGGTATTTATCACAAAAATCTATTAATAACATTTTAGACCGTGGGATATGGTGGGGCGGGGGTTTAGGCATTGGTTGACACGTGTACTTCGAGGGGTACCGCTAGTCAGTTGCACGTTGGGTCGGTATGGCGGGGCGTGGCTAGCCCGTGTGGGTTGGCCACGTGTTATAATTTTTTTTCAATTATTATAAAAATACACACAAAATTTAAAAAAAGCCCTAGCCTCCTATAGCCTAGCCAACCCAGCCAATGAGAGCCGGCCACGGAAGACCGCTAGGCCCGCCCAACACCCGGGCTGAAACCCCCGCCAAAGGGGTCATGCCGAAACCCAAGCCCACCCGGGATGGTGACTTGGGCATTTGTACCCAACCCACGCCCCATACCCCATAGTCTTAAATGTGAAAAACCAACATACTTATTGTTTTGTCTAAAAAAAAGTCACTTAAGGTTTTTTTGAACATTAAAATTTTTGAATATGAAAAGGATCATGCTATTCACACAACCAAACCTTATTTCCACACCCTTCAAAGCGCCCCGCTTTGGCAAAACGGGGCGTTTTGGCCTATTTTCTAGACAACTGGTGATGTGATGGTGTATGATGTCAGTTGAACCTTTGACGTGACTATGAACTTTTTAAAACACAAACGGAACAAAATAATAAGAACATGGGGTATGGTGGGGCGGGGGTTTGCGCATGGGGTTGACATGTGGAGTTCGAGCCTCCTCGCTGGTGAGTGACATGTATGTGGGGTATGGTGGGGCATGGCTTGGCAAGGTGTATTAAAATAAAAAATCTAAAATTAAAAAATATGGCCTGCTATGCCCTAGCCAACAAGCCAATAAGAGTCGGCCACATAGGATCGCTAGCATGCCCCACGCCCGACCATAAACTCCCGCCCAAAGGGTCACGCCCAAACCCAAGCCCACCCGGGGTGGTGACTTGGGCGTTTCTCTCCAACCCACGCCCCAACCCCCGCCCTATACCCTATAGTCTAAGATGGGATATATAAAAAGAAAAAAAATCTTAAAAAACCAACATATTTTCTCATTTTTATCACAAAAATCTATTAATAACATTTTAAATGTGAAAAACCAACATGCTTATTGTTTTGTCTCAAAAAAGTCGCTTAAGGTTTTTTTTAACATTAAAATTTTTGAATGTGAAAAACCAACATACTTTCTCATTTTTATCATAAAAGTCTATTCACATGTTAAGGTTGAACAAAACTATGGCAAAAATAATTTAAACAACTTGGAACCATTAGAGGTCTTCATCGATTCTTATCGGTTTATTCGATTATTTGGTTCCTTTTTTCGGTTTAAAAAAGTTTTGGTTTGCTTTTTGGTTTCAAACGAATACAACGAATTCATATAATTGGGTTTATTCAACTAAATATAAAGTATGATTTATTATGGCTACTCGGTTTATTGGGCTACATATATACTGAATTCTTTTTATTCGGTGTGCGTTTAATCTTTTTTGTTCGATTTTTGTTCTTAACTGTCAGGGGTGGCTCTTTTGGTGTGTAGGGAGGACTTCCGCACAAGGCCCGTGATTTCGAGGGGCACTGGATTTTAAAAAAAATCAATATATATATATATATATATATATGTTATTTAAAAAAATTTGTACACACATATCAAATCCAATATAGAGGCCCATTATCAAATATATTTTTATGCTTTATAATTTACCCAACTTAACATTAGGTTTATTGGGCCCAACCCAATACTAATATGACTTTAAAAAATAAAAATAAAAAAACACTGAAACACGCTGGAAACTGAAAGGACGATTGAACATTGAAGTATTGAAGGACGATTCTGGATTGCTGGAAACAGAACTGAAACACGTTGAAGACGCTGGACTGGATTGCTGGATTGCAAAGTACCTAACGACCTGCAAAGCATGTAGTAACGAATCAACAAAAATGTTGAGCGAGTTCACAGTTGGTTGTCTATTTTAGAGTTGTTCCAAAATCCATAAGTTATTTCGAAAACCATAAGTTAACCGGTTCCTTGTTTTCCAAACCATATACCGTGGGGGCTACCCCATGTTGTAAACCACTAGACCCGTTACCATATCGACTACTGACTGGAGTCATGTTTATGTGCCCTGCGTCAATGTCTATCATCATTGACTAAGTGCCCAAGTACATTAGTCCACTTCCGTCCTCTGCGGCACGGTGTGAGGCTTGTCAGACCTAATAGCGCTATTTAACTAATGACCCGTTCGCCAATGACCCGGCGATTAAGTCGATATAAAAATGAGTGACTTCATGATAGAGTTTTGTCTGGTAAGTTCTATGTTGTCATCCTTCCCAAGGAGGATGGAGGTACGAATTCTACCCAAGGAGAATACGCAGGTTTCAATGTTGTCATCCTTCCCAAGGAGGATGGAGGTACGTATCCTACCCAAGGAGGATACACAGGTTTGACTACCGTTCATTAACCCATTCCCAAACCACCGGGAATCCCATGCTTTGTAGAAAGTGTGAACTCACCTTTGGTTGCTCGGTTGGACTTTTAAAAATAGCTAACAGTCAGGGTTGGTCAATCACGTCCTAGTACGATTACCATTTAGTTCATTAGTGGTTTCAAATAGAGCACAAAGTTCCTACACGCATCTACCACATAACATGCACTCACTTTGACAGTTCACGCCCATATATACATTCCACCTTTAACCACTCAAGAGCAAGCACACGATACTTCACATAACACTTTCGTTGACATATAACAAGTTGGACCATTATCAGATAGCATAACCGACATCTAGACACGCAATTCACTACTTATATTGTTTTAGCTTAAACATCCAAAACTAGGTTGTTTTCGGGTATTTTAATAAAATAGTTAACTTGTTCCAAAAATTCCCAGAATTTTACAAAATGTTCTAAGAAGTCCATAAATCATTGTGTAAAAATCTCAGGACTCAATTCTTTACCGATTATTTTCTAAAATTCATTTACCGGGCTGCAATTAGATTCGTCACTTTCTGACTGCAGTCAACGGAAAAATTCATTTAAAATTCATCGTAAGTCCGATTGACGAAATTCCAGTTGGAGAATTACAGTTCACTCGCATATTTTCAATAGTTTAAATTTCGTAATTTATTTCCCATTATACTCTCAGATATGACAAAATCCGTGACCTGCAATTTCTGCAGAAAACGGACAGCCCAGCGTTCTGTAACAAAAAATTCCATTTAAAATAGCAAACGACGTCAGAAAATTATGATTCTAGTGCCGTTTGAATCGTATTTTAAAATAACACGTTATAAACTCAAGAAAACCCAACTTTTGTTATATTATGACCTGGTTACAGCCAACCGAAGTTAGCTGTAAACGCCAAACAGTTTTCTGTTTTCAGCTTTTAATTTCCTGATACGAGTTCTAACGGCTCCGTTAACAGTTTCAGCGATCGTGCCACATAACTTCACTGTTTATAGCTGACCGTACCCATCATTGATCAGATTTGTCACAAACTCATCCCCCAAAGTTAAGCTATGACCGAAAAATATAAACTCTAGTACCTTGTCACATACAATGCCTAATACCCGAAATCAAACCCGTTTAATCCGCTATAACCTAACAATATGATTTCTAGTTACCTTATATTACAAATAACCATCAAGACATCGAGAATCATCATCAAATTCAGAAAACACAACCAAGATACTTATTCTCATATTGCTAATTAAAACTCTAATGCTCCATACCAAAGCCCCGAGATCACATAACCCACCAAGTACGACCTTCTAACAACCTAATCGATAACAACTCCACATATATCATAAATCATTAAATAACACAGAAGATTCTGCCTTGCTAATCAGACTTTAACCACATAAATCATATATAATCGCTTTTTATTTACAACAAGAAGCATAAAGCTAGTTACCGAGTGAGATGAGGATCGATTAGCCTAGAGTCAACTTGTTCTTGGGTCCTTGGACCTGTCTCTCGTCCACAACAGCAGGGAGAAGGGAGGTGGGCAGTGATGGTATCGCAAACTAGGGTTTGTGTGATGGATTAAATGTGTTTTGCATGATGTACGTATAATACATAAAGAGGGGACATGGGTGGGCGGTTTGGGTTTTTAGTGGACCGAAAGAATAAGTGGGGTTTGGGCTGCAAATAAAGTTGCAAGAGATATAAATGTGGCTGCACACAAAAAACTTAAAGGGTGGGGATGATAACTAAATGATTTGGTTGTTTGTTTATACTATTTATTATTATTATTTTTTTAACGTAACCAACAAATATACATCAATAATATTTATGCTATGGTTTGGACCTCACAAATTTTGAGTTACACGAGCGAGTTGGATCAGCAAGTGAGACATGTTGGTTCAAACAGTTCTGGTCGGTTCAACACGATATGGATTTGGTTTCGAATAATCGTTTGCACACTAAAAATTGAATAAGTATATAATTAATTTGCAAAAGCGAAACGAATGGTTTTTACCTCGAAATTACGGGTTGTCACATCATCCCCAAGTTGAAAGAAATTTCGTCTCGAAATTTAGCACACTGTTACTGAGGAAGCTAGTTGTGTTGTGTGTTTGGGGTATCACATCATACCCCCGTTGGTTTGGAATTTCGTCCCGAAATTCCGCAGTAGCTTCATTGTTGTACTCATATGAGGGTCACGACGGGAGTTCCAATGAACTAGAACAATAGGTAAACTCTGGACCACGACGGGAGTTCCAATGAACTCGAACAATAGGTATCTTGCTACTTTGAGAGTCTTGATTTCCCGGTCCATAGTTTCCACCGGTTCCTCGACGAAACGCAACTGGTCGTCGATAGTGAGTTCCTTGAAAGGAACTATGAGGGTCTCATCTGACAGACACTTCTTCAGATTCGGCACGTGAAAGACGTTGTGAACACCACTGAGTTCTTCGGGAAAATTCAGTCTGTACGCCACCTTGCCGATTTTCTCAGGGATTTCGAAGGGTCCGACATGACGCGGATTAAGTTTGCTTCGTTTGCCAAAGCGAACCACGCCTTTCCAAGGTGAGACTTTGAGTAGCACTCGATCCCCAACCTGGAACTCGAGAGGTTTCCTACGCTTGTCAGCGTAGCTTTTTTGACAGTCACGAGCTGCCGCCATTCGTTGTCGGATTTGGGCAATCTTTTCTGTTGTGTTGAGAACAAGTTCTGAGCCAGTGATTTGGCTATCGCCAACTTCTGCCCAGCATAGAGGTGATCGGCATTTCCATCCGTATAATGCCTCGAACGGAGCAGCCTTGATGCTGGTGTGGTAACTATTGTTGTATGAAAACTCCACCAAAGGTAGATGCCTTTCCCATCCGTTAACAAAGTCAATAACACATGCTCAAAGCGTGTCTTCTAGAGTCTGGATGGGGCGTTCAGCCTGCCCATCCGTCCGAGGGTGATAGGCTGTGCTCATGTCTAGACGTGAGCTAAAGGATTTGTGCATCGCCTGCCACAAATCAGATGCAAAGCGCGGGTCTCGATTGGATATGATGGAAGTTGGCACTCCATGCCGAGCGACCACTTCCTTAGAGTAGATGTCTGCGAGTGTAGAAAACTCATCCGTTTCCTTAATTTCCAGAAAGTGTGCAGAATTAGTCAGTCGATCAACAATCACCCAGATGGTGTCGTTTACTCGCTGGGATCTGGGTAAGCCAGTGATGAAATCCGTGGAAATTTGCTCCCATTTCCATGTTGGGATCTCTGGTTGTTGAAGTAGTCCTGACGTATTCTGGTATTCAACCTTAACCCTAGCATAGGTCAAGCATTTACTAACATAAGTCGTTATGTTAGCTTTCATGTGGAGCTACCAGTACAAAGTTTGGAGGTCTTGGTACATCTTGTCAGACCCAGGATTCACCGAGTAACGAGGCTTGTGTGCTTCGTCCATCACAAGCTCTCGTAGGTTTTCCTAGGATAGAACCCAGGTACGTTCCATGAATTAGCGAGTACCATCTTTCCTTACGTACGAGTTGCTTTTCCATGCCCCGCATGGACTCAGCTAAGAGGTTCTCTTCTTTCAATGCTTCAACCTAAGCGTTGCAGACCTGGGTGGGAAGATTAGAGGGAATAGTAAGTTGTAACATACGTACACGCTTAGGTTTGGTTTCCTTACGACTGAGTGCATCGGCCACCACGTTGGCCTTGCCTGGATGATACTTGATTACACACTCGTAGTCGTTGAGGAGTTCGACCCATCGATGTTGTCGCATGTTCGACTCCTTTTGGTCTAAGATATGCTGGAGACTCTTGTGATCGGTGTAAATGGTGCACTTGGTACCGTACAAGTAATATCTCCATATCTTGAGAGCAAACACTACTGCTCCCCACTCCCAAACCGTGGGTAGTGTAGTTCTTTTTCGTGGACCTTGAGTTAGCGTGATGCGTAAACACGCAACTAAGTCTTTGGATAGACGCGTCACAGTAAACAACGAAATCGTCTGTGCCTTCTGGTAACGAAATAATGGGTGTACTACAGAGTTTCACCTTCAACTGTTGAAACGCGGATTTCTGAGCAGTCTTTCGAGTTAGAGTTGCGGGGGTTTGTGCCTACGATCAAGAAAAGCGGGCTTCGCAACGTCAAAAGTCGCTCGTTGGAAACTAAACATAAGGTTGTTTGTGTTGTAGAGGCTCCATGGTAAGGTGTAGGTATCGTTCGGTTTTCTACCGGTTCTTGGAGTAGATTCGGATGTCGTTAAAGAAAACAAGTGGCATATCCGTCAAGGTAGGCTAAATTCGAATGTCGTGACTGAGAGCCTACCTCGGTCGTATCGAGTTCTAAGGACAGTTCTCGTGATACCTCCATATCTGGGATATTCGTGGCCCATTGCTCCTAGAGTATCGTTCGTAGAGAGTAACTCCTCCAACTGAGAGTTCGCGAAGAATGTTGTTAGGATAAGGATCATAGGATTCGAGAATTATATCGTGAATGGATGTGGAAACATGCAAAAAGGGTAGTCGCAATCAATGCGTAGGCGTTTAAGAATCCGTAGCAGTGGTTTATCTGTTGTCTAGGGTATAGCTGGTCATGCACAAGTTGCATAAGGTTAAAATGAAGAATGCCATTTGTCAAAAAGGGGGGTCATATGGATATATCAATCATAACAAGAATTTACCATCGAAGAATGGTTGTCGCATGAGTTCGTAGTGTTAAGATTCACTGAAACTTCCGTTTAAGCTGTCGGGCTCGCCCACACGCGAAGGATGAATAATTCACCATGATCCATGAACTTAGATGAGTGTGCGATTTATCATGTTGGTAGGCAACCAAATTCGGAGAAGTTTCCTTAGGTCGTGTGAATGAATCTGAAATATGCCTATATAGTCAAGAGGTTTCAAAGAAAGGACGCGAAAACCTGTTTAAGAGGATATGATCGTATCGACAACACATCACCATCCTTAGGGTTTCAAGAAGTGTTCACCAATGATCGAAAGTCAAGCCTTCCAAATTCTCTAAACTGGAGTGAGTTCGTATTAGTGTCTCTGCATGGAGAAGCGAGGACGTAGTGTCACTATGGTAAAAGAAATGATGGTTTTGTCTAAGTCAATAGTAGAAATTAGGCATTGCATTAATCAACAAGCATAGGTTGGTACAAAGGCTAGCGAAAAGATTTCACATAACTAAGATAAACTACCATAGGATCAAAATGCGACTCTGGTAGTGTAAGGGGGAAAGGGGTGAGGTAAATGTGTAGTTCATCATGTCCGTATGTAAGTTGAGTAACCCGTATCGCCGTCCTCGAATGTCCCGAAGACTATCCCATCATTAGGAGGCATCCACTTGCTAAGTTGGGTATACGAAGGTGTAAATCAAAGTAGAATAATAATTAACCATCCAACAGGGTAATGGGGGGGGGGGGGGTAATCTTGTGATCGGTGGAAATCGGGGTATGGTTGTTGGCGTTTCATTATATCGGTTACAGATCGAAGAAACAAGAGGTGGGTGATGTCCATACGAAGAATTAAGCGAAAACAAAATCCAACAAATAACCAAAGGATTCCGCCAACTATTCTGTTCTCCAGAGACAGTTCCAGTAATGGAAGGTGGCAGCAACGACACGAAAGGAAAGTTCGTTGCATCATTGTCACGTGAGTACATCATTGGTCCAAAACAGAGTTTGGATGATAGGGTTTCGAGTTGTACAACGACAAACGCGTCTAACTGTGACTGCTTCGTTTCTGGTGACGACGACTAGTGGAGATGATGGGGTTTGTTGACATGGACGCGTGGGTATACTGTTCTCATAAATTCGAGTTCGTTTGGGCCGGCTCTAGTCTACGTGAATGTTGTCGTGCCAACCGAATGTACGGAGGGTCAGATCTGAATTCTAGCTGTAACCGTAACGTCATGTCGAGACAATCCCATGAATATATAGAATGCATAAAACAGTTATCGTAGTGGGGTGAGGAGAAAACAGGAAAATAATTTGATCACCACACATCAAATTTCAAGTAAATAGTTGGGTGTCAAAGCGAGCACACTAGGGCTAATAAGGTCAACATGCTACTACGTTAACTAAGCATACCATAAACAACGCATCATGCAAATGTAACTAACAAGTAGGTAACATAAACATAGACCATAAAATCTAAAGTGTTGAGCCTTGCACGTGGAGCGAAGTGTCGTTGTGGATTGTTGAGCACTAAACAGGTTATAGTCTGGTTTTTTTTGTTAAAAAGATTTTTCCTTTTTTTAAAACCAAGTTCACTATAACCAATGGCTCTGATACCAATCTGTCACACCCCCAAAATCCATAAGCAGAGTATCACCGCAGGGAGCGTGACATGACCAGGATCAAGCCACCAATCATATTGAACAATATAATAAAGTAGATAAAACCCAACACAATCAATATGATTAGTGTCACACAATAAAGTAAAGTCTAAGTTAACAGCGGAAGCATTAAGTTCAAAACCAAAGTATAAGTTTAAAAGTTCATAAAGTTCGTCATGAACACACAACGGTCCATGTCCCACAACGACTCCTTCCCCATGCAAGCTCCAGCTAAGTACCTAACGACCTGCAAAGCATGTAGTAACGAATCAACAAAAATGTTGAGCGAGTTCACAGTTGGTTGTCTGTTTTAGAGTTGTTCCAAAAACCATAAGTTATTTCAAAAACCATAAGTTAACCGGTTCCTTGTTTCCCAAACCATATAACGTGGGGGCTACCCCATGTTATAAACCACTAGACCCGTTACCATATCGAATACTGACTGGAGTCATGTTTATGTGCCCTGCGTCAATGTTTATCATCATTGACTAAGTGCCCAAGTACATTAGTCCACTCCCGTCCTCTTCGGCACGGTGTGAGGCTTGTCAGACCTAATAGCGCTATTTAACTAATGACCCGTTCGCCAATGGCCCGACGATTAAGTCGATATAAAAATGAGGGACTTCATGATAGAGTTTTGTCTAGTAAGTTCTATGTTGTCATCCTTCCCAAGGAGGATGGAGGTACGAATTCTACCCAAGGAGAATACGCAGGTTTCAATGTTGTCATCCTTCCCAAGGAGGATGGAGGTACGTATCCTACCCATGGAGGATACGCAGGTTTGACTACCGTTCCTTAACCCATTCCCAAACCACCGGGAATCCCATGCTTTGTAGAAAGTGTGAACTCACCTTTGGTTGTTCAGTTAGACTCTTAAAAATAGCTAACAATCAGGGTTGGTCAATCACGTCCTAGTACGATTACCATTTAGTCCATTAGTGGTTTCAAATAGAGCACAAAGTTCCTACACGCATCTACCACATAACATGCGCTCACTTTGACAGTTCACGCCCGTATATACATTTCACCTATAACTACTCAAGAGAAAGCACATGATACTTCACATAACACTTTCGTTGACATATAACAAGTTGGACCATTATCAGATAGCATAACTGACATTTAGACACGCAATTCACTACTTATATTGTTTCAGCTTTAACATCCAAAACTGGGCTGTTTTCGGGTATTTTAATAAAGTAGTTAACTTGTTACAAAAATTCTCAGAAGTTTACAGAATGTTCTAAGTAGTCCATATATCATTGGGTAAAAATCTCGGGACTCAATTCATTACCAATTATTTTATAAAAATCATTTACCGAGGTGCAATTAGATTCGTCACTTTCTGACTGCAGTCCACGGAAAAATTCATCTAAAATTCATCGTAAGTCCGATTGATGAAATTCTAGTTGTAGAATTACAGTTCACTCGCATATTTTCTACAGTTTAATTTCGTAATTTATTTCCCATTATACTCTCAGATATAACAAAATCCGTGACCTGCAATTTCTGTAGAAAACGGACAGCCCAGCGTTCTGTAACAAAAAATTCCATTTAAAATAGCAAACGACGTCAGAAAATTATGATTCCAGGGCCGTTTGAATCGTATTTCAAAATAACACGTTATAGACTCAAGAAAATCCAACTTTTATTAAATTATGACCTGGTTACAGCCAACCGAAGTTGGCTGTAAATGCCGAACAGTTTTCTGTTTTCAGCTTTTAATTTCCTGACACGAGTTCTAACGGCTCCGTTAACACGTTCAACGATCGTGCCACATAACAACACTGTTTATAGCTGACCGTACCCATCATTGATCAGATTTGTCATAAACTCATCCCCCAAAGTTAAGCTATGACCGAAAAAACATAAACTCTAGTACCTTGTCACATACAATGCCTCATACCCGAAATCAAACCCGTTTAATCCGCGATAACTCTAACAATATGATTTCTAGTTACCTTATATTACAAATAACCATCAAGACATCGAGAATCATCATCAAATTCAGAAAACACAACCAAGATACTTATTCTCATATTGCTAATTAAAACTCTAGTGCTCCATACCAAAGCCCTGAGATCACATAACCCACCAAGTACGACCTTCTAACAACCTAATCGATAACAACTCCACATATATCATAAATCATTAAATAACACAGAAGATTCAGCCTTGCTAATCAGACTTTAACCACATAAATCATATATAATCGCTTTTATTTACAACAAGAAGCATAAAACGAGTTACCGAGTGAGATGAGGATCGATTAGCCTAGAGTCGACTTGTTCTTGGGTCCTTGGACCTGTCTCTCGTCCACAACTGCAGGAAGAAGGGAGGTGGGCAGTGATGGTTTCGCAAACTAGGGTTTCTGTGATGGATTAAATGTGTTTTGCATGATGTACGTATAATACATAAAGAGGGGACATGGGTGGGCGGTTTGGGTTTTTAGTGGACCGAAAGTATAAGTGGGGTTTGGGCTGCAAATAAAGTTGCAAGAGATATAAATGTGGCTGCACACAAAAACGTAAAGGGTGGGGATGATAACTAAATGATTTGGTTGTTTGTTTATACTATTTACTAGGTTATTACCCGGAAATGCTTCCCGGGCTCGAGAAAGTTATACATGTCACTTATTATTTATAAGCAATAAATACTTAAATAAAATGATAAAAAATAAGTAACATGTTATATGAAATCAAAAACCAACAGTTTACATTATAAGCTACCAAAGACTTCTTTATAGACGACATTGGACGTCTTATTTGTTGGTTTTCCATCGGCATCGAATATCAATATTTTAACTCCTTCTCTGGTCTTGACCCTTGATAATGCAACGTACAACTGACCATGAGTGAACACAGGATCTTTCAAATAAAGACCAACTTTTGATAAGGATTGACCTTGACTCTTGTTAATTGTCATGGCAAAACAAACTGATAGAGGAAATTGTCTTCGTTGAAATTCGAATGGAATTTTTTTGTCAGACGGAATCATATTAAGCCTTGGAATGAAAACTCTTGTGCCGATATTACCGCCAGATATTACTTCTGCTTCTATTACTCGTTTGCCTAGAAAAGTAATTTTAAGCCTTGTACCGTTACATAAACCTTTCTGTTGATCGATGTTGCGGAGAAGCATGACAGGAACACCAACTTTAAGAACTAATCTATGATTAGGCAACCCAGAAATCTTAAGAGCATTCAAATTTTCTGTTGAGTATAAACCTTCTGGAAATGAATCAAGCATTTGTTCAGTTTGACATATGCTATCGGAACTCAAATACTCTTTAGCATCACCTGGAAATAAAGAAAGCAATCGATCGTTAATTTCATGAACTACGTCATTTTTTGGTGCTAGAATTGCTCGTTCAGAAAAGAAACCAGGATTCCGAAATTGTTCCATAATTGATGGGTAGACGAAGTCAATTAAGCTTTGTATTGGATCAGAATTATCGGTGATTAATAGATCATTCGGTATCTGAATAATTGCTTCACCGTCGTTATCATCTCCCAACTTACCTTCACCAATATCAAGCAGCCATTTCGCAAAATCCCTAATAGAGTCCATGTCAGAACTATCAGCTCCAATTGTTAGGCGCATGTTTTTAGTCAACCTTAATAGTTTGCACTTTGACCATATATATGAAGAGCTTAAAGACGCATAAACTATTTGTTGTCTAGTACCATTAGGAATAACTGGTAGGATTTGTCTAAAGTCACCGCCGAATACAAAAACTTTCCCTCCAAACGGAACATCAGATCGAATACTCCTACCGTCAGAAAACACGTCAGACATAGTCCTATCTAAAGCTTCAAAGGCATGTTTATGGACCATCGGTGCTTCGTCCCATATGATCAATTGAGTTTCCTTTAATAAATTGGCGATATCACTATTTGGCTTAATATGACACATGGAATCTTCAGTGAGATTAATTGGGATATGGAAGCGAGAATGGGCTGTCCTTCCACGAGAAAGTAATAACGAAGCAATACCACTTGAAGCAACATTTAAAACTATCTCACCTATACATCGAACTGCCGAAGCCAAAGTCTTCCATAAGAAAGTTTTTCCAGTTCCACCGTAACCATAGACAAAAAATAACCCTCCTTTACGGCTTGCAACTGCTGCCATTATTTCTTCAAAAACAGCTCGTTGTTCATCTGTCAGACATTTATGCAACTTATTAAACTCAGTTTGTACTTCATCTACGTCATGTGATAGCTCTTCATTGATTAGACGATTAGTACCATCACGTAACGAATCATCATCAGGAAAAGGCATCGTGTTAAAACTTCGTAACGACGAAGCATTCGAAACTAAATATTTTTCAATTTCCAACAAAGTAAGGTTTTTAACTTGATGTTCAGGAAGCACTAAACCTAAAAATTCAAACAAAATAATTGTTGTTAATAATCAAACAGAAAATTAGAATGTAAAATAAAAAGACAACTGAGAACCTGAAATATTTGTTTCTTTTTGACGTCTGTATAAAATATCATCTGCTAAGTATTTCCACGTGTTCTCCCACACAAACTCTGGACGTGAAAGTGTATTTGATAACAGCAAGGTAGCAAATAACGCTCGGAGATACCCAACATGTCATTCGAAACTTGCTTCTTTAATGGCCTCAACGTACTCATTGTCATCATCTAAGAGCCCCATTGCGTAGCAAGCATCTCTAAAAGTCGGGAATAACTGACCGTTAACAGTACGTATTTCCTCGAAGGATCTGGGACCTCTAACTTTATTCAGAAGTATCCTCAAAAAATAAGGTTCGCCTAATGCAGGAGACACAGAATGTATACGTACGTCTTACGTACCTGCCAACATCTATCTTGAAGTTTCCAAACAAATTTGGATGGAAACTCGACATAAGTCAACTTTCTAGCATCTTCATTTGACTCGTTTAATTTCATCCATTCAACAAATATTGAAGAAGCAACTGAAGGCTTGCTTAACACATTATCAATATCGTCATCCGCACCATAAACAACATTCTGTTCACCCGGCATATGAAAGGGAAGCCTCATAACTGCAGGATACCTATAATGAACCTCGTTTGAGAATATTCTCCATGATGCCTCACAAGCTGAAATATATCTACAATCATAATATTCCTTGATCTCATCTCTTGGCTTATCCTTAATGCTTGGATTTGAAACACCAGAAACAACCGCAGTAGCCATATCAGGGCCTTTATTAATATATTTGAACAAATATTTAACTGAACCGGATTGATTACACCATTCTACATTGATGTGTGCTTGATATCTTTTTAGAAGCCTTTTGTTATATGGAACAACGCTTCTGTTGTCCAATCTAACACCAGATTTTATAACTATGTGGCCGGTATCTCGTCTTCGGTATACAGGGAAACCATTTGAATCAACAGTTGTATGTGGTGAAAATTTCTTTGGAAATTTTTTTGAACATCTTTTATCAACCATGCAAGGACAATTCAAATTAGCATTTCCACATGGACCGTGAATCATATAATCACTTACCAAGGAATAAAGTTCGGGATCTTGATTTTTATCTGGAATCTCAGCCGATATAAATGGATCTATGTGATCTACAGTAGGAAGTTTGTGATCGACCTTCATAAATAAGCATATATGTGCATGAGGAAGACCACGCTTCTGGAATTCTACCGTATAAACAACTAAATAAAAAAAAACAAATTTAGTACTTTATAAAACTAATCGCAAATTATACACAAAAATAATAAATGTAAAAAAAACCTAACATACCAGCGTTAATCTCACCGAGATAATTCGAATGCTTCAAATCTTTGATTATTGAATCGAGCTTCATTTTAAACAATCGACACAATATGTCAGGCCTGTCCTCAGCTTTGATGGTGGAATCTTTTAGAAATCGTTTTACTTCTGGCCACTTAGGATTACAAGTTATAGTTATGAAGAAATCTGGGTACCCGTAAGACTTACATAAGGCCATTGCATCGAGGTAGTTTTGTTGCATGAATCTTGCACCACCAGTAAATGAAGAAGGTAGTATAACAGGCTTTCCAGTGTCTTTTAAACTTTGTTTACCTTTAGCTTTATGCTTCTGAAGATTTTCAAATGTTTCAGATCGAAGTTTTGTTTGTTGTCTCCGAATGTAATGTAGTCTCTCGCTCTCGATCATTGTATATGCGTCAACCAAAAACTGTTGTAACAACCTTCTTCTGTTAAGAATTAAGGAAAAACCATAATTTCTATCTTGGATCCTATATGCAAAAAATTCTCTCATCGTGCACTTTGGCTTTATTTTCTTTTGTGTTGCAGTGAAATCTCTATGGGGAATATCAATTCTATATCCATCATCACCATATGGGAAAAGCAACGGATATTGCAAAGCAAGATATGATGGATGTAATTTGCTAATACGCTGCAACATTCCAGACTGAGTCTCGACAAGAATATCACGATGGTCTATAGCTTTATCTATGTCTCCAACAACCAAAGCAGCAACTTCAGACGTGGTTGGTAAGTTATATGTTCTGCCATCTTTTTCTCTTTTATACATAAGACGAAGTTTAAGGTTGGCCTCTGGGGATTCATGAAAATGGTCTCTGACCATCCTATATGTCTTAACCAACATATTTTCTGAATCTAATAAATTCCTCAAATAATGAATCATTTGAACATCAAGCTCTTTATCATTAGAGGACGAAGGTTTGCTTGTTTTCCTGACAAAATATAAATAAACAACATAAACTTAATATAGCATAATGATAATAGAAAATCGTTTTCTATAAATATATATAAGTAAAAAAGATGGGGCTTATAATGAATCATACCCGAATAATGCCTGTCTGTTTGTTATTTCATTTTCAGTGTCATATATGTATAGCTGACAAAACTGAGGTTGATTTCCATTAGAAGGTTTAAGACTACCGATGCAATGATAGTTTTGCCCACTTATACGATAAATAAACGGAGCATTGCCCTTGTTAATAGCAGAATCAACCTTTCCACCCATAGATGTAAAACAGAACATAGAGTTGTATCGTCTTATATTCTTTTGGAAAAACTTGCTTTTTTCATTTGAGGAAGAAAACAAAATTTGATAAGACGGATGCGCATCCTTTAAAGGCGGTAGCTCAACTTTACCATACCCACAACACATACTATAACACAACTTATTCATAGTTATTCGACCTTTTCCACCTTCTGATGTCCATAACTTTGCACTACAGATTTCGCATGTAAGAACTTGGTCACCATGGTCCAAATAATCTATTAAAAAATATTAATGGTTATATTGCAGTTTCAATATAATATATGACCTAAAAAGATGAAAAAGAATTAAACCTTTAGATACCCCTTTATAAGGGTCCTCCACTCTGACTAAAACATCATCTTCATCGGAATCCAAATTGACCATAGGTATAGGAGTAGTGTCACGTTTCTTGTGCTCGAGCTTACATTTACCAGAAGACAACCTTGTAATGGTAGACGTAGAACCAAATACCACTTGATTGTTACTACTATTAATGCGAGGAGAAATGGAATATCGACGATTATCATTTGACGGTGTAGATTTATTGCTGGAGTTATCTAAAGGTTACATATTTTATCATAAATGTTAGTATAACAATATTGGTTAGTGAAATATATTAGAAAACTAAGAAAAAATAAACATAAGACATACCTGTTATGGTTGAAACTAATGAACTTGTATGATTTATACTTGTATGACGACCAATGGTGTATATGTTCCGGTCAGTATTATTAGAAGACTGCAGCGAATTTATGTTCTCGGGCAATATGTTAGGAACATTTGTTGATGATGAAGATTTCTTTGATCTCTTGTTATTATTAGAAGACTGCAGCGAACTTATGTTCTCAGGCAATATGTTTAGAACATTTGTTGATGATGACGATTTCTTTGATCTCTTGTTATCAAGTATTATTTTTCGAAGCTTACGCCTTTCAGCAGGTGAATTAACTTAATAAATAAAAAGGTAGAATAAGTAAGGAACATAAGAATTATTAGCATTCGAAACATAAAACATAAAAATTATAGTTTTAATTAGATTTAACAGCATTTACCATTTGATATATCTGAAAGAGGATTTCTGATAACAGGACCTACAAAAACACAAATATGAATAGAAATGTAATCTAAAATATGAATCATTTGTAGTTAAGGAAATGAAAACTGAATAACTTAGAATGCCACTTACTCTTAAATATTTGTTGTAATGAATTCGGATCCTTTGAAGATGAACGCGAGTGATTTGATCTTTTTGACATAGTATACGTGATGAATCACAACTTCATTGAAAACAAACACAAAGAAAATTATTAGAAAACAAAATTGTTCATATTAAAATTGTAGAATAGGTAAAGGAAATGCAATCGGTGATAATTACATCTTGTTAATAACATGAACTAATGAAGAATACATATAGAATTACCTTCGGAAATTTAGATACGCATGAACTGGAACATAAAGAATTGAAATGTGTGTATGAATGTATTTGAAAGTGGGAAATTGTCTATTTGAATCTCATTAAGTATTATGCATAACAAATATTCTAATGCAAGATGAGAGGGTTAAATAAGGTCTTTTTTATATATTGCAGTAATTGAAATTATCTATTAAATTTAGTGAATTGATTTTCGGTTACATTCAGTTACATACTTTCTAAGTTTAGTTTAAACTTCCAATCTATACATACTCAAAAATATTATTCTATTTTATGAAAACTGTAACTTTTAAAATCTTAAGTATAAATAAAACGATTATAAAGGAAAACACAGGAACATCAATTATAAAAATTAAAATAGAGTCTAATACATAAAACAAAGACTGAAATAAGAAATCTTAAATTCTGGTAACTAAACAAAAAAGAAACATGATTTCTTCATTAGTAACTCTCTAGACTTCAATCAAAATCTTTCTCATCTTTTTCTTCATCGATCTTGCGCTTTGAAGAACAACTCGGAAATGCTGGATCAATGTCATACAGCTCATACAGATTACGTTTACCTTTTGCGATATTCTCCTTCTGTAAATACAAATTATTTTTTTATTAGTTACTTAAATATTTAACAATTTAGTATATGTATTCCTCATAAGCAATATTATCACCTGTGCAGTCAAAAGGCTCTTTTTAACATGGGAAATAACAGAATAATCGTTGCTTATGGCAGTGATATCATAAACTTCATCAAATTTTTTGATATTTTCGTGGGTAACTTGAATCTTATACGCAAACAACTTCCCAACCAAAGACTTAATCTCCTTTGGAAACATCGGATAATTATCAATCTGTTAATATTTTACAAATGTTAACAACATTATTATAGAATAAAATTATTATAAACTGAAAATATACCGATTCATTCTCTTTTAGCAATTCATCAGCAGATTTATTCAAAACCTGTATAGCTTGATCATGAAATAATATAAGATGAGTTGAATCACTATCGTCCTCAACTTCGATTTTGATCTTAAATTTCGGCAGAGGTTTTATGATGTGTTCAAAACATTCATAGTTAGAGCACCGATAAACATCATATTTCTTAAAATCAGAAGAACCATCAAGTGGAAGATATTGCTCAACCTCCATAGTAGCCTCATATAGACACGTTGGACATGTCATGTAGTGCCAACCAAAACCAGTAAATACGTTCTTGATGATACCGAATTTGATAAGAGACTTTGGCTAAAAAAATTGCAAAATCCAACAAACAGTTAAAATAAATAATTAAAAAGTTCAACGGAAAATTAATTACGCATACCTTAGTTGTTTCCCATAACACGTCAATGCTACTGAAAGATGCATTGTTAAAAAACACAGAAGAGACATCATGAGAGTTTGAAAACATGATTGTTTACAAATAAAATGCAAAATTTAATTTCAGATAATAGGTTTAATATTAAACCGGTTGTATTTATAAGGTTTGAAAATTCAATAACTTTGAAAAAGATTAGGAAATAAGAAATCTATTGTATACCAGAGATTTTGTAATATTATAAAATATAAGAAAAATTTGGAAATAAAATTATATGAGATATAGGAATAAAATTAAGTATAATTATTTAGTATTTCTTTTAATATTATTGAATAATAACCGAAATTTTTTATTATTGAATTAAAATTTCAAATACCTAATATGTATTTCATATTTGGGATGTAAAACCTTGATATATATTTTAAAATATTAGTTACTAATTGTAATAAGTAATAATATTTGGTAAGATTTGAATGACTAAAATATAATGGAAAATTGAATGCTCGAATTTTATGAAACATTCTAAAAATTTAGAAAGTCTTTTAATATGGAAATTAAATAATTTACTCTACATTTAACATTTAAATATTTCAATGGTTTAATTTTCGAAAATACTGTCATTTCTCAATTTATCCAGAAGATATATGACAATTATTTTAAAATAATACAAAATGTTTAAAAAAAAAAACATAGCCGTTCCTTTTCAAGAAACATCACTTCAATACCTTCTCCCAAAGAAATACCATCATTACTTTGTATTAATCTAATATATCTAAATATCTAAATATTAAAAACAAAATAATATCACTTCATCAACATCATAATCATTCAACGGTTAGGGTTTGAAGTAGCTTCATACATTATCTCAATATCTTGAAGACAATCCAAGTGAATCGAAGAAAGGTTGCAGTATAATTACGAAGAAAAGGTAAGATCCGAATCATCAATTTTGTTAATCGGTTACTATTTTTTGTATCATAAGATCAGTTAAATAGATATTCAAGTATAGATTCCATGTAGAATGAAGAGGGAAATCGATTAACACAACAAATCAGTAGTATTTATAGATTGCATGTTAAGATTATCAAGGATTTAGAGTGTTCACAAAGATAATAGATGCTATAAGTCATAAAAGGAATAAATTTGTGCTTAAAGAAATAACTAAATGGTGAAAATAATTAATTTTTTTATAAAATCATGTAAAAATTATAAGTGTATGCTAAACAAATAGGTTTCATGAAGAAGGAAATAAATAAATAATGGGTAAGAATGGTCTATGGTTATATGGTTTGTTAAAGTGATAAAAAATATGAATTCGAAATAACCAGAAAATTATCCATTGCAATGTACAAAATGGTTCTATGGTTTGTTCAACTGATGGAAGATCCTAAAGAGCTTTCGTTGGTATGTGTAATTTCCATTTCTCCGTTGATCAAATATAACATTGTCAGCATATGAATTATTTACATATGGTACTTTGTATCTAATAAACGCCGTATAATGCATATATCAACGTTAATGTAGATGGTACCTGTTGCATTTGTTATAAAAAAATGTGGCAATAACTGGCAACATATGAACATAGAGGTTCGTCATGAAGATGGTAGACATTGGATGGTTCGACTTAGACACATGGATGAGCTACCAGTATTAACAGATGGTTGGAGGGCTGTTGTTAATAATCTTCATTTGGTAAAAAACACATGGCTGTTATTTAGAAGCATTGGGGACAAAGTGTTGGAGGTTTTTCCTTTCATAAACAATGTGCATGGTCAATCATACATAACAAAGAACAACTACACAAAACTGGGTCTTACGGTAAGCGTACTGTTTGATAGTAAATTAAATGTGAACATTGTACACAGATGAAATGTAATACATATTTAGTAGTTATAATTATAAATATGTTTTCATAACTTGCAGGTAATTCCAGATGAATTTATTAACATGTTTTACAGAAACCACGAGCTAAACGGCATTTACCAAGTATTTGCGGGTGGTAAGTACTGGGATGTAATGGCAGCTAAACTTCATGTTACTTATGCTTTTAAGGATGGATGGCCGAAACTGTGTGAAAGTTTGAACATATGTGATGGTGACACACTGATATTCGATAAGATTGGTAATGTGATATTTCATTTGAGGGCATTCAGGAATGGAATTGAAGTTGGATTGGGTATTCAAAAAGAAGCAGAAGAGAGCGATTTCTGTGAAATAATATCTAAATCAACATTCCAACAAAATGCTTATTATGTAAGTTTCTTCTTGTTTAAAAAAATCTTTATCAAATAAATTTGATTACGAATATTTATAATTTTTATTTACAGAACTTTGTTGAATCTGATAATGGAACAGATACAAGTGGAGATACGTTGATGAATGAGGTAGTGTGTTATACTTTGTATTTTTTTAATATTAATTTGATTACTGAAGTAATGTAGGTTTTTATTTTATTTTATTTTATATATATATATATATATTAAAATTGAATAAAAAATTTGATATCAGGTTAAAGACATTGGAAGTGAAACTGAGAAGATGTTGAATAAAAAAAAAGGAGTTGTAAAAGATGAGCAATTGACAACAACAAAAAAGAATACTTAATGTTCAGAGGTTCACGTCAGTGAAAAGGTAATAATCACTTAATATAAATAGAAACACAATTCCATATGATTAGTATGTATTCGATTTATAAATTTATATGTTTTAAATATATACTAAATAGGTTGAAAACAAACGCAAAAAGGTTGCACAAGTTGTTGTTTCAACATCAAAAAAGTGAAAGGAAATTGAGCAAACTCCAGAAGTGCTCAAACCAGATGTTTCAAGCTGTCGTAGATCATCAAAAAAAAAAGAGGTAACAATTGATTTATTCAAATGTGTAATAAAAGTATCAGTGATTGCTATAGAACAAAAATTAAAATTATTTATTGGTTATTATTGTTATTGATATTAAACTTGAAATGTTGTTAACTACTATCATAAGGTATCGAAAGTTGGAGAAGAAAGCCAAACCAGACAACATAGTGGAAAACGAAAGAAGGCTGAAACTGATCAAGAAAATTATGAGTTTACAAAAAAAGGAGAAAATAGATTGGTATGATAATTTGTATAATGAGTTGTAGTTACATAATGTATAAATTATAGGGTAAATTCTAATAATATAATGTAACATATTTTATGTAGAGGCTTCCTGTTGAAGTAGCGAGGAGATCTGGTCTTACAAAGAAGCTTCATGCATTGAAGATTAAAACTTTGGATGGAAAAATGATGGAGAACGAAGTGGAAACCGAAAAAAATGGTGGCGTACCGCGTTACAAAATGGTCAATTGGGGTAACTTTATGTCAGCAAATAGTTTGAAGAATGGTGACATTCTTCACTTCAACTTTGTTATCTCAACACAGGTGATGGAGTTAACAAATGTGGATCGAATTTAATGCATATCGAAGGATGGTAATAGGTCTTTTTGTTGGTTTATGGGTTGTTAATGGTTATGCTTTTTTGGATACTTATATATTTGCATATGAACATGTTGTTGGAAGTTTGTTTTCTAAATGTTTAGTTAATATTTCAGTATATGTAATATGTGAAGTTTTTTAAACATTATATAACTATATGTATGAATGTTAAAAATATTGTTTATATTAGGATTATATTGTTTCTTGAGGCGTCAACTGTGGTCGCACATTACAAATATGGAATTGATTACTTAACAATATTTCCGAAAATTATAAAATTTAATTGTAATATAAAGTTTTCTTGAAAATTATTTGTTAATGGTATATTATAATTGAAATATTTGTTCAAAGTTATTGAAAATATTGGAATTTTTTAACTATAATAAAAACCATAAAAAGAATGTACATTAACATTTAGAAACTTCATTAGCATTTTTGAATTAGATTTCGTTTTTTTTTTGGTTTATTCAATTAGGCCCAAGTTAATCTACTATATAAAGGATCAACATACCATGTTCAATTATAGGTTTAAAAGTTTTTTATAATGGTTTATATTCCTTTCGATATTATACTGTTTGAAATCTTAATCAGGCTCAATGGTAGAGAAATTGATCAGTACAAATGTGTATGTAAACAATGGAATGAAGGGCTAACATCATGGCCATTTGAATGGTTACACGTCAACTATGCTAAAGAATATGTGGTAATATATTATACTTGTCTTCTACTTACATTCAAAATTTAAATTACTTTTATCAACATTAGTCGTTTTTTCTTCATAATTATTTGCGATTTATGGACGCAGGAAAGTTTCTGGGAGGATTGCCCATCGCTATATAAAATCATGTATGAAGAATATTTTCCTCCTGAATCGAAACGCAGGAAAATATAAGAATATGAGGCAATGGAAGAAGATAACACGATTGGTGAAAAAAATCATTAATCTTTTCGAACCTTTGAGTTATGGCTTGTTTGTTCGTTATAATAAGTGTTTCCTATGCTTGAATAATATTTCCAGTTTTAATTTTTGTTGGATTAAAAAAAATTGTGGTATGCAAATCAATGGTTTTTGCTTATTATAATTATAATCTGTTATATAATATATGTAATATCCATTTTTGAATTATGTGACTTATAAGAAAAACATATGAACATGTTGTTGGAAGTTTGTTTTCTAAATGTTTAGTTAACATTTCAGTATATGTAATATGTGAAGTTTTTTAAACATTATATAACTAAACAATAGAAAAAATAATCAAAAACGGCGCCACATACAATATCACGAAATATAAGTGATTTATTAAGACAAAATAAGTTATATTTCATTATTATAAATAAAAAATTGTGAATAAATGTTGTTAATAAAACAAAATCTAAAACTTGTTTTATTATTCAAAATAAAAAGAACCACTGACTAATCCAAAACAAAAACAAACAATTTAAAATCACGGAATTACTAATTCTGATCTAAAAAGTCATATTTCTGAAGCTGTTCAGGAGGCCAAAATTCAGCATAATACTCATTAACGACATAGAAGCCTTCGTCTCGAAGATAATCCTGAGTACAAAAATGTTTAAAATATGACATTAATATGAAGAAAAATTGTATAATCATAACGAATATATTAAAAATAGTATACAATAAGATCTTACCAAATAATTTTCAACATAGGTAGAATGATGAAGAAGAAACTCAAAGGATGATAGATCGTCACGCCATTGTTTGCATACACATTTATAGCGATCAATTGATCGAGCATTTAGTCTTGTTAAAATCTCAAATAGGACCATATCAAATGGCAAATAAACCATTGTATTAAAACTTTAAAACCTTTAACAATGATAGTAAATAGGTTAGACATCTAATTTATATGTAAATGGGTTTAAAATTTTTTTGTGTGGGCCTAGTCCGATCCAATTATAAATAATGGTTCTTCTTTATTCATATAGATATGTTGTATAATATAAAAAGTTGTTAGAAATCAGTTTATGAAATATTAAAGATTTGCAATATTGAACTTCATATATAACAGAATTAAAATAAAAAATAAATACTTAAATATTAAACTATCTATCACGATCATACCATAATATCATCAATACTTACTCTTTGAGTTATTTACAGTAAAGGTTTTCTCTCTAAAAATAAATATAATCAATTAAGGTAAACATTTATTTACAATTTTTCAATTTAGATTCAAAATCATTTAAAGATTATGTATATTATGAAAGTATCTAATCTCGATTTATGTAATTAAAAATACCAATTTCAAAAATTAAATAAACCGAGACAAATTTTAATATTCACATGTGAAAATGTTAAATTGTATTGTAGAAGCAATCAAGATAATCAAATATATTACAAGTACTATAAGAAAAAAAAGGAAAAAAATATGAAAAACTGCGACACACATATTACAAAATTTTAAACAAAAACAATATTAATCAACATGAAATTGACTACTATAAGAAGGGACTATGGTGTATTATATAAGACGGTTATATGGAATTGAATTTCATTATATTAGAAGTATATAACAAAATGAAATTGATTTATATAAAAAGAATATTCAGTGAATTATATTTTGTTATATTACAATATAAGAAGGATCCATAGTTTATTATATAATAATAAGAATATCAAATATTGAATTGATTACTTTATTTTGAAAATTATAATTTTTAGTTTGATGTATTTAGAGTTTTTTTGTATGCCTTAAAAAATTTAGGAAAATTATAAATTTTAATTGTAATAGCATTTTATTAAAGTTTGTCATTAAATACTAAACTTAATTTATAAACTTTAGTGGAAAGAAGTTAATAAATAAAACAATCACAACTAACCACATCCGTTGAAAGAAATTTAGTGGAAAGAAGTTAATTAAAAATCCATAAGAAAACTACAACCATGTGTTGAAACAAAATACCACAATCAAGGCAAAGAGTAAAATTGTTTATTAAATTCAAAATTCACGGATTATCCCAAAAAGTAAAACCACCAATTAAAAATCCATAAGAAACCCAAAACCATGTTTTCAAACAAAAAAGCATAATCAAACCAAACAGTTAAATTGTTTATAAAATGCAGGAAATTATTTTTCAGTCTTCGGAATCAATGTCTTCGAATGACCAACAACTTCATCTTCGACGATTTCATCACTCATGCGGCGCTTTGTAGAAGAACAACGTATTTCATCATCTACTTCATAAACTTCACCAAGATTACGTTTTACTTCAAAAGAAGACACCTTGTTGCTGCTTCCAGGTCCATTGGAAATAGGTGTAACATTATCACCGGTGATTGACACGTCATCCTAGTATAAACAAACAATAAGTATAAATATTACAAACAAATTAAATAAAATAATAAATTATTATATTACCTTAGTAACCTCACAAGCATTAGACACACTGGCGGACAAAGGAACACCATACGATTCAGACTGCTCATGCTGTAAGTATAAAAGAAACAATAAAATAAAATACAACTGGTTAATGTAAGTAGAATGAAAACGAAGGGAATATGAAACAATCATAATGTCATAATTAGGAATTAGACCTGGTTAATATTGAATTTGGAGTAGAGAGCAGCAATGATGTCATCATCGTTGGTTGCCATTGCAATACCGTAGTTCTCAACTTGATATTCAATGTTATAGTCGCTAACATTTATGGCAAAAGCATATTTCTTTCCAACCAATGTGTCAAATACCTCAGGATAGGGGTTGGGGATCTCACCGGAATTAACAACCTATAATTTAATACAAGTAATTGTTAAATTAATACGAGTACAAAAATAAATAACGGGGTTAAAGATTCTGATTACCTTATCTTGGATAGCAAGTAAGTCTTTGGCCGATTTCTTAAAAATTTTTAAAGCTTCATAATCAAACAGGGTTAATGAAACAGTTCCAGATGAATCTTGGACCCTGATAGGTATCTTGAAACTATTATATTAAAATTAAAAAAATATGAGAATGTTAACATTAGTTAAAAAAAATAATTTAAGTTTACAATTGTATAATGAATTAAAAAGAAAATCAAACCGCGGAATTGCATAAATGTCCACTCCTTGACATTCATTGTTGGTACACACCAAAGCCTTTGTTTCAGCTGCATCACATGAACCATCATCACCCTCTTTAGTTACAAATCTATCCTCGACACGTGATTTGCAGTGGTTACAACCATTGTAATACCAAAGCTTATCAGTGCATATGGCCGTGATTGTGCCAATAACCAACACCTTCTTTTTCTACAAAAAATTATCCAAAAATATTAATCTTAAAATGTAAATATAAAAGATAGCACAATGTAATATAGATATTACAAAAGACAAAAAAACTATACCTCTAATATGGTTCCAAGTAAACCAATGAGCATGAAATCTCCTTTGTTGAGGAACTCATCTTCCACAGTTGAAATAATATAAGAACCAAGATTCTCATTAGATGACTTTGAAGCAGAAACTTTGGCAACATACCTAAACATAGTTGCAAGATATATGCATGGGTAATAATGAATAAAATTATAATTTCAATTAAAACAATATTGTTTGATGTTTGTCTCGATAGTACTAAATATACCTCTCTCTGAAAGATGAAATTTCTTCAATGTCAGCATTATCAATAAAAAGTCTACTTAGATCAAAACTGTTGGCCACTCCACGCTTGCCTGAAATAAAATAGAACGCAGAAATAATAAATTATAAGATACTAATGAAATAAACAATATTGTGTTGAAGATTTGTAACGCACCCTTGTAAAGATTTACTGTACCAAAGTGGCAAATGATAACAACAAATTTCTCACGTTTTTTTGTCATTCATGTAGGTAAACATGTCAACAGCAAAAGAGTCCCACAACGTAACTGGGCATTTTTGACCTCTAAAAATAACAAAATATAATATAAAAACAGCAAATAAACATTAATATGTAGATAAAATTGTAAATGTTTTCTACTAAATAAAAAACTCACTCAAGGTCTTCAATTTTCAGATTGAGTCTCTTTCCTTTGCTACCATCTTTCTTTGTTGTGTCTTCGATGTTGAAACACACTTCAACAAATCCAATAAAATCTAGACAAAAAAAAAATAAGCTGTTAAAAAAACTTAACATATAACTGAAACAAAACAATATGATGTAATACACATACCAATAGTAGTATTAACTTCTACTTTATTCTGAACAACATCTTTTAGATTGACGAAATTAAATTTGTATTTCGGACCACACCAGTCAAGTACTTTCTCAACAGATGTGTAAAAATACAAAGATATTTTTTCATTCATGTTGACCAATTTAGAAGATGACTTATTAGCAGCAAGAGAAGGTTTAGTAATCTGAAGACATTCATCAAGCTGCAGGAACTCTTCGAATCTTTCTAACAACTTATGAAGACAGCTAGCTTGTATCATATTGCCCTAAAAACATGAAACGATGACATTAGATATATATTTGATATAAATTTACTTTATTTACATTTAACAAAAAAAAACATAAAGTTGAATATATAAGGTACCATCTCGTCCATAAAGATCATATCAAGCCGATATGTTTCATTCTTATTCTGATTCATCATCTTCCTTGATGTGTTCACGATCTTGACTCTAATGGAATAGTTATTTGAATAACTGTTTAAATCATTAAGCATAGTAACCTTTGCAACCTCCATTTTACAGCTGAAATTTAAAAATTAAACAGTACGTCAGAATACAATTAGCATTAGCGTAAATGTAAATTAAAAAATATAAAAAAATGGAGTTCAATTTACCAATACACGTTGAGATTTAAGATTGAATGAAATGAAAAAAGTGATTTGGTATTGTTGAACGAATTCGGTTTATATAGGAAGCCAATGAAGATAACAAATTTAGAAACGGTATTCATACTAAGGGAAAGTTTCCTATTCGAAATAATTAAAAAAATAAAATATTTTTATTAGCTGTATACACAAAATAACAGTTGTATAAATTTTAATTTCATAACATATTTTCCAAGAGACGAAATCTAATGCTAATTTAAGAAACGGATAATTTAATACAAATGATTAGCTAATTTATCGAAATTGCTGTTAAAGGTTTGTATCTAAGCATGGAATGTTTAGAAAGAGTGCTAAATCTCAGACCAAATTTAAATTGAAAGTTTATTTTTAGAACTATATTGATACTATTAATGGATCATTATTATTAGGCATTTATTACTAAATAAGATTGTAAAAAAACAAGATTTTCTTATTATTAATATATTCAGTAACTCCATGAAAATACCAATATAACAAAAAAATAATGATTCTCTTATCAAAATTTAAAAACATACACAACTGAAATGCATAAAAATGGCTGACATTGTATCTTGAACACATGAACCAAAACTTAATAACCAAACATGTTGTTCAAAGCATAGATAGGCAAAGGTATATAACAAAACCATTGTTCAAAACATAGTAACCAAACATGTTCTAAAAACAAACTAAAAACATAGAAAACCATAACATATTGTTCAAAAAGAGTCGTTACTAAAACCATAAAACGAACTACTTCGAAACTTTCTTCAAAATCAACTTATTTGCATCGGGAGAGTAGACGAAAATGCATCTCTGAGGTGCATTGATTCCATTGGGTTTAGTGAACTTGGTACGCCATCCATTCGCAACATATCTAAATCCTCCACCATGTTTCTCTGGTCGAAAAGTAACAACGGTATCAACTCCAGCAAGATTTTGAACTGTCATCTTCCGAGAAACATCAACACGAGCCATACTTGCAACTTTGCTGTTCAGTCGCTACAACAAAAACAAAATTATAAAAATTTAGAACAATAATCATCAAATAATTCTTACAAATATATAATTAATATAACTTACGAAATGGCGTGGATGATAATCCCATTCAAATTCTATGGGTTGATAATCAGGGTCCTTTTTCTCATCATCAGAATCACCAGTAGAATCTTCAACGTCATCATCATCGAAATCATCATCAATGGATACATCACTGTCAGAACTACCAACAACGGATTGATCAGAATCAAAAGGTTCAAATAAAGCAGCTACCTCCGGATCAAGATCAGAATTTATATCAACATCATGATGAACATCATCAACATTGTTTACCGAGTGAGTTGAAGTTGGCAAAGCAGGATCAGAATTAAACTGTAAACCAAATCTAGGAATAACAACCTCAGATCCATTGACATCAAACAATGTCAACTGAAAGTTGTAATCAAAGATATAGCGTAAAACAACCACACATTGATTACGAACACCTAGATGTTGTACAATGTTCTTCCAACCATCCGTAAAAAAGTAACATTTGCTATCTGAATCTTTCTCAACAAATACATCTAAAGAGTCCCATGGATTACGATGAACCTTCATTGGTCTTCTAAGTTTACCAACACCAATAGTGTTTTTAACAACATAAGTCGGTAGAAGCTAAAAAAAAATATTTCAATTAATATTGTAAATATAAAATAAATATTACAGATTATATACTAAAAAATAAAAATGTGTTAAACATACCAGTGTATTAAAACTTTGATCATTGAAAACATGGCAGAAAGACTCTATGTATTTCCTATTCGGCAAAGATGAGATCGAAAGAAACAAACTGATGCCTGGATCACAGAGTGGATAAGGTGTTTCCTTGAAAAAAGGTGTGAGTATTTAATTATAGGGATTAACTTGCTTGAAAAGAAGTAAACAACCATCAGATAAACAAAGGTCAGCCACAACCTTTGACCATCCTTCCGTAAAGGCAAAAGTACCATTGTTCTTGCAGAAATTAACATTCCAAACATTTTCATTTATGGACTTTATAACCACATTATTATCACCACCCGCAGAGGATAACCAAATCTTAGAAAACTGAACAGGTATAACCTTAAAGTAAACATAAAAACAAACAATGGTGAATAAAAAATAAAAAATATTCGAAAAAAATATGGACATGCAGTAGAAATAAGGGATAAAGAACAAAAGAGTACCAGGAATTCTTTAGTTAGTGCAGACATAGATTTGCAAAAAGCCATCCTCTTGGGTGTAATGGTGATTCTGTCATCAGGAAAACTTACTCATAAGAAAATCATGTTTAATTTAAGAAAAATAAATTACCATAAAAATAAAGATTCTTCCAAAATATTATTACAATTCCGTTAACCATAAAAAAACCCTAAATTACATCAATTACTAATAAAATATGAAAAAATTAACTGATATCTAATCATCACTAATAAATAAAAATGCAAAGAAACCCTAATATCAACATGCAAACAAACCCTAATATGAACATACACTAATAAATCAAAGAACAAAAAACAGATCAACAATAAAACCATTAAATCTGAAAGAGACTACACTCAACAGAATCTGGAAAAAAAAGTAACTAAAAAAGTAAATATTCAACAACAACAGAACTGTACATATTCATCAAAAAAATAAAAGAAACATGGATTTTAAAAAAGTTAAAAAAAAAAAGACGATATTAGTCGGAAATATAATACGAATCTTTTGTTGAAAATAAAAAACAGAAAATAAAGAGTATAACAAGGAAGAAGAAGACGATCAAACACAAAGAAAAATATAAAACTTAAGATTGTTAGTTTAATACCTTCAATAGTGTGAATCATTTTATGATGAATCCACTGAAGATTGATAGTCAGGATTGCTTGTGAAATTTGATCTTCATACAGGGAGAGAACCGAGGAGGTTAGAGAGAGGAAAAGGCTACTGGTAATGATCAAATAAGAAAAAGGTCTGACCAAATAGATGATTATAAATGATCCGAATTCAATGGGTCGGTTTACCCAACACAAAAGATCCGCGTGTACTTTTGGACTGCATTTTCGTTTTCCCGCCAAAACCCACTCCTAGAGGCTCTAATCTAATGACACATCAGCCCAAATCTTCTTGTTTATTATATATAATAGATTATTAATTTTTTTTAACGTAACCAACAAATATACATCAATAATATTTATGCTATGGTTTGGACCTCACAAATTTCGAGTTGCACGAGCGAGTTGGATCAACAAGCGAGACATGTTGGTTCAAACAGTTTGGGTCGGTTCAACACGATATGGATTTGGTTTCAAATAATCGTTTGCACACTATAAATTGGATAAGTATATAATTAATTTGCAAAAGCGAAACGAACGGTTTTTACCTCGAAATTACGGGTTGTCACATTCCTTGCTAGGGGGAACAACACCGAAGTGCCTAAGTGTCACACCCGCTCATAGCGGAAGCGCGAGGTGTGATCTGATCGGTTCTCATTGCATAACAATATAAGTGAACATACTAAATGAATAAAAACAAGCTCAAATGCCATTGTCATAATCGTTTCAAAAGAACGCAACATAAGTTAAATGTATTGGTTACAAACCATCAAATGAAAATAAGTTGTCATTGTTTTATACATCAAAATATAAGTCTTAAAATGTCAAGGCTTTGACCACTATATCCCCACAAAGAGGCGGTATATAGCGGGCAAGCCATTCAAATGGTGGCATGGAGTCTTGATACTTGCTTTCCTTGACTGAAATATCTGCATGGTCCACTAATTTCCTGAAATACATGTTAAGTTTGAAAACATCAAAAAAGTTGGCGAGTTCATGCAATTTAGTTGTATAAGATGTATCTGTAAAATGTGAGTTGTATAAAATGTATCTGTAAAATGTGAGTTGTATAAAATGTATCCATAAAATGTGAGTTGTATAAACTGTATCCATAAATGTGAGTTGTATAAGATGTATCTGTATGTAATGATGTAGTATGTAAAGCGTCAATGAAATCGTTGATCATTAATGTTTCGCGTGGACATTAATATGTGTGACGAATTAGGAAGCAATCCAAACCTAGACGATTTCGTGTCGACTACTATCGACTGGGACACAAACGCACTCTTCTGTATGGGTCCACGACCAAGAGTGAGGCTCGCCAATACCCATTAGATCTAACCCTCTGTACCTAGGTCCAAACTAGATTAATGGTGCTTAGATGTATGACCCTAATCGCACATGATCTAAGGTGTTTCATTCCCTAACTTTAACATACGATTGAACATGTATTTTCCCCGATAGTTGTAAAGTTGTAAAACATTTAAATGAATAGGGGACATGAACTCACAGAATTGCGTTTGTGAATGGTAAGTAACTGTGATCTGTCGTACGGTCGTCCTGAATAGTGTCACGACCTACAAACGTTCTATATTTGTTAGACACTTAGGTCTTGTAATGACTTGAGTACAAGTCTTGTGTCTTAAATATGTGTAAGACTTGTATGTCTTTGTTGTTCGTTGAACTGTGTTTTAGATGTATGATTTGTTAAACTGTTATATATATATTTCACCAAATATATATATATATGTATATGTAATCTTGTTTCTTGTGAGTTGTATCATTGGGTCTTGTCTGAATAAATTGTATAATTGTATTTTGATTAATTATATGTCATTGGGCCGAGCCCATGTCTTAATGTTATTGGGCCTTAGCCCATATGTTTGGTATTGGGCTTAGCCCATGTATTCATGTTATTGGGCCTAAATAGTATTGGGCCTAAAGGTTATTGGGCTTAATGTTATTAGGCCTAAATAGTATTGGGCCTAAAGGTTATTGGGCTTAATGTTATTGGGCCTAAGCCCATATGTTTGGTATTGGGCTTAGCCCATGAGTTTTGATATTGGGCTTAGCCTATGTATTTATGTTAAGCCCATTTAGGATGATAAGCCCATTTGTATAAAATAAGCCCATGTGTTAAAAATAAGCCCATTTGTATAAAATAAGCCCTTTTGTATAAAATAAGCCCATATGTAAAAATATATTCTTTCATTTTTATTAAAGTTACTAAATATGGGCTTTTTAATTAAAAGAATACATAATAGTTTTTATAAGTTTTCAAAACATCCGGATATTGTTGTCGGTGAGTTGTATGTATTCACGTCGAAAGATCGTCTAAGCGTCGTAGTAACTCCTCGGAATGGCGATATGTTCATAGATTCGCCCGTCGTCCGTTTTGACCATAAGTTGTGTCCGAAAGCTCGGAATGTCCGTAAGTTGTTTTTAAGGCGTATTTACATGTAGTCTTGTAAGACTTTAGTCGAAATGTACATTGTGTTTATTTGTACTATTGTATTCAAGTTCCTAGTTATCATACATATAACTAATACAAACAAATAACACATAGCACATAAGTTGTTAAGTTAACTAAATATATATTTTCTTAAAAATATATATTTATATCAAACTTTGCTTTTATAAAAACTATTCTTTAAAATCTTTTTAATCTAATAAAGATTTTGTCAAAAATAATAGTTTTCATAACTTATGATTTTTAAGAAAAGTTGGCCATATTTCATTTGAAATATGGACTTTGCTATGTTTAATAAAACATATCTTTTTCTTTTCAAAATCACCAACAATTTACTCATAACATTCTTAACAAAAACATATGAGATTTATAACATAAACTTAACAAGATGAACTCATAATCATGTAGGGTTTTGGTATGATCTTTACATATGTTTACTAGTTCAAAAATCATACTTTACTTCTAGTTTTATAAAACTTTTATACAAAATCCATCTTGTATGTTTCTTTTTACAAATATTGTAAAAGCATTATTTTTAGTTAAAAACTTTATATACTTTAACAATATCAAATATTATGATCATCCATTAAACATTATGTTTAACAAAACCCTTTTAACACTTTCATGTACACTTGTTAGATCATGTTTTTAAACATCATCTAACAAGTTATTCATATGATTTTCATCAATATTAGATCAAATATGCAAGAAATAAGCTTTAAATCACAACATAAACAATCTTATATATCATGATTTTTAGTATGCTTCTTTGTATTTTCATCTTATTTTGTATGATTGTTTTAGTTATAACTTGTTCTTTAAACAATAAATACATAAATAAGTATGAAGGGATTTAGAAGGCTCACTTCTAGCTCTTGTGGCTAGGGATGATCTAGATGATGATAAAAGCAAAGAAAAAGGATGATCTTGATGATTGAAAGCTCTTGAATGGAAGGAAATGCTTGCTTTAACTTGTGGTTGCTTTAGATCTTCCTAAGTTTCATGGAAATCCATCTTGTTCATCAAGGAAAAGGCTTGAAATGAAGTGGGTTTATGGGGTGTTCTTGGCTAAAATGGTGATGAATGTTAAGAGCTTTTGTGTGTGAAATGTATGGTGTAAAAAGTGAAGTAATGTGCTAGTAAACTAGTTTCACAAAGTGTTAGCAATGATCAACATTTCACCACTTGCAAATGGAAGTAAAATATCTAGATATTTTTAGCAACAACTTGAGCATGTGGGTCCCACAAGGGGCGGCCCATGTATGTGGGGGGGGGGGGTCTTGTTGTGAACTTTTTCTAAGTGTTTCCATGTGTTAGAAACTTAGAAAAATGATTAGAAAGCTTAGATGTTTTAGGTGATTCAATTGTTTCAAGGTGTTTAGGTGATCATAACTAGTCTTAAATGATCCAAATAATGTTAGATAGTTGCTAAAAAAAGATTTGATATTGTTCGGATATTCGTTTCGAATTGTTTCGGTTAGACGTTATTTGAACGCTAAGTTGTGTAACTTGTGTGAATTGATGTAGTTATTGGTTAGGATGATACCCGAAGGTATCCTCATATGAATTCTATATTAAATAGAACTTTTACATGTTGCAAAAATATTAAATGGCTGATTTCTGTAGAATTTCTGCGAAAAAGTGTTGAAATTGTCGCTTTTAGTGCTTTTCGGGCAGTTTTTAGTGTTGTCGGACTTCAGAAAGGTTTTAAATCAAACCCTTGCATTCCTAGTTAGGGTTTAATATATATTAGATGTTGGACTTTCGTCTGAATCCTAAAGATGTCGTTTAGATGGTTTCTGCGGATCCTGAGTTTTCGTCAGAATACTAGTTTACTAGGTGCTTTTCTAGTAGTTTCGATGCATTGTTTAAACTGTTTCAAATGTATTCAATAAAAATGGATCATGTGCATCCTAAGTAACTATTCCATGAGTATTCTAAGTGTATGTTACAAAATACGCAGTTCGGGTGTTCATAATGCATAAAAATGTAGCTAAAAATGAGTACTTTAAGTGTATGAATGTTGCCGGAAAGTGGCAGTTGTCACATTCTCCCCCTGTTATTGAGAATTTCATCCCGAAATTCAAGCTGAGTCATCCTTTGCAGGAGTATTCTCGAACAAGTGGGGGCATTTTGGTTTTGATTTGATCTTCACGTTCCCAAGTATATTCGGGTCTGTGTCGAGAGTTCCAACGAATTTTTACTAATATGTTACGACTCATTCGTGTTTTCTGGACCTTCCAGTCCATGACCTTAACAGGTGCTTTATGAATTGGAGTTTGTCATCAATGTGAACTTCATCCGCCGGGATGATTACCGTTTCTTGTGTTGGACTCTTCTTAAGATTCGACACATGAAATGTGTCGTGTACACTACTTAGTTCTTCTAGTAACTTCAGTTTGTAGGAAACGGTGCCAATCTTCTCTAAGATTTCAAATGGTCCTACATATCGTGGGTAAAGCTTTCCACGCTTACCGAACCTTGCTACGCCCTTCCAAGTCGAGAATTTCAATAAGACTTTGTCTCCGACCTCGAAAGATTATGGCTTCCGTCTCTTGTCTGCGTAGCTCTTTTTTCGATCGCGAGCCGTCTTGATACGGTCTCTAATCTGAAAAATTTTATCCATAGTCTCTTGGACTAATTCCGAACCACTTAGTTGTTTATTGCCTGCTTCCGCCCAACATAGCAGAGAGCGGTACTTTCGACCATAGAGAGCTTCAAACGGTACAGTTGGTATACTTGTATGGTAGCTGTTGTTGTAGGAAAACTCAACCAAAGGTAAATGAGTATCCCAGTTGCTGCCCAAATCCAAAACACACGCACGAAGCATATCTTTGGGTGTTTGGATTGTCCGTTCGCTCTGGCCGTCAGTTTGTGGATGAAAGGCCGTGCTTAGATTTAAATGAGATCCAAAGGTCTGTTGGAATGACTTCCAAATTCATGAAATAAAGGGACTGTCTCGGTCTGAAATGATTGAAATAGACACTCCAAGACGAGCCACTATTTCTTTGAGATAGAGTTCCTCTACTTTCTCTGTGCTGTGGATTTTGTCAATCTATCGACGATTACCCATATCATGTCATGGCCTCTTGAGGTCCTGGGTAATTTCGTAATGAAGTCCATCGATATTCGTTCCCATTTCCAACCGGAAATCTCGGGTTGTTGTAGCAAGCTCGAGGGTTTTTGATATTCGGCCTTGCCCTTTGCGCAAGTCAAGCATCTCAAAGGCCGCCAAAGAGTGGAACCCAAATTCTACCCATAAAGTATAGAGTTCCATCTTCTTTCGGTACTAATTGTTTTTATGTGACTCAAAGTGTTTCTGCTTGAATATGTTCTTCCTTGAGCGCTTCTTGTTCTGCATCATGAATTCGTGTGGTAAGATCCGTGTGAATCGTCATCTCTAATGCTCGAACTCTCAAAGTTCTAACTCATTCCTTGCGGCTCAAGGCGTCCGCTACAACGTTCGCCTTGCCCGGATGGTACTTTATTTCACAATCATAGTCGTTCAACAATTCAATCCAACGTCGTTGACGCATATTTAATTCTCTTTGATTGAATATATGTTGAAGAGTTTTATGATCCATGAAAATTGTACATTGAGTACCATATAAGTAACGTCGCCATATTTTCAAAGCGAATACCACCGTACCTAACTCGAGGTCGTGAGTGGTATAGTTCTTTTCATGAACTTTTAGTTGACGTGATGCGTACGCGATAACTTTCTCCCGTTGCATAAGTACGCAACCCAATCCTTGATGCGAAGCATCACAGTAAACTACGAAGTCTTCGGTACCATCAGGTAGTGATAAGATTGGTGCATCGCACAACTTATCCTTGAGAAGTTAAAATGATTCTTCTTGTTTCCCGATTGGGTGAGGGAGGTTAGCGGTTGAGAAAATTTTAGAAAAATTCTCTATAAATCTCCGATAGTACCCTGCTAATCCCACGAATTGTCGGACTTCAGTTGGAGCTTGGGCACTTCCCAGTCTTAATTGCTTCGATCTTCGAGATGTCTACTTGAATGCCTTTCTCGTTCACTATCTGCCCGAGAAATTGTACTTAACGAATCCAAAACTCGCATTTGGAAAATTTCGCGTATAGTTTCTCCTTCTTGGGTAGTTCTAAGATGGTTCTCAAATGTTATTCGTGCTCGTCTGTCGATCGTAAGTCTATCTTGGCGTAGAATCTTGAACCTTTCATAAACCATGTAAGTTGGAAATTTATGTGTAACATGGTTTAGAAATATGAATTTTCGTTCATTGAAATGTTGTGCACTTTTTCAAAACTTGCATCTCTCCCCCTAAAACTTTTAAAAATATGTAGAATGATAAAGAGTGGGGGTTATGAACTCACAACATCCTTATTCAGACAACTACAAGGTTTAGAAGGTGCTAATCGATATGGAGATTTGGCTACGGGTGCGGTTCCCGGTACCAAGTCGATATGAAACTCGTCTTGTCGATATGGTTATAGTCCCAGCAAGTCTTCAGGAAAGACTTCAGGAAACTCTTTTATTACTAAAATATCTGTCAGCTTCGGCCTAACGACCTTCTTGTCGACAACATGTGCCAGAAAGGCAACCCAACCTTTCCGTAAGCACTTATGTGCCTTCATGCAATTGATGATCCACAATGGTGTGTCGTGCTTCTATCTGTGAATAACAAGTGTCTCTTTGTTCAGTGGTGGTAGGCGAATGACCTTCTCATGACAAAAGACTTCGGCTTGGTTATCGGATAACCAATCCATGCCAACCACTACGTCGAAACTACCCAACTCAATGGGTAAGAGATCGATACTGAATCTTCGCTCGCCAAGTTCCAAGGAACATCCTCTAACAACTTTCCCTGACTCGACTAGTTTAACGTATGTCGATTCTATAGAATGAGGGGACGTCTAGCTTACTTGGCTCTGCCAAGTACATTTTAAATTCTGTGTGGCAAGGACTTCACTGTATAGTTTTAGGAACCCTATGTTTAAATGTAGGATAACCCAATCCATATGTTTAGATGTAGGATAACCCGATCCATACGTTTAGATGTAGGATAACCCGATCCATATGTTTAGATGTTGGATAACCTAATCCCTATGTTTAGTTGTAGGATAATCCAGTCCCTAATTGTAGCTAGGACAATCCCATCACTATCCATGAAACTCATTTCACATGTATGAGTTTGATTGGTAAGAAATGTATCAGGTAACTACTGTTTGAGTGATCGAGGTAGGGTGGGATGATGTGGTCATGCCTCGGATCTCCGGGGCTAAATCCCATATGTAACGCGCAATGCGTTTGAATTCGGGTGTTACGTAGTATGAAACAACCCTTGAGATATCGTGAAAGCCTCGAGTTTAACCAATAACATTGGCTCTAATCATGATAATTTTGTTTCCAACCTTTGAATTTAAATTAGCGAGCAATACTCTTCTCGTATAAGATCCTTGAGTTCTTCCCCCGACAACCTCTTCACTGTATCCCTTCCTAGCGTTTGTACCTGGAGATTCCACCAAGTTAAGGTTACGTTCAGCAGGAGACTCTCTGTGTATCTAATTGTCTACTCAGGAATGCGTTTCCTAGTATGACTAACCGACTTCATTGTCTTTACGTGGCAGACAGAACCTACCGCACCTCTCGTATTAACGAGGTCTTACCGCTTACTGTCCGAAAAGCCTTAAAATTAAGGCCTTGTGCGGTCGCATCTTCTGGTGTGGCATTGCTACTCATTCCCGATCCATCGGGATTTGAATCACTTGAACTACCAGTACCACCAGTACCGTCACTAGTGTCGTCCCGATTAACCTCATGTTGTGCAATTTCCGCACCCTCGTGTTGTTCCATAAGAACTTTAGTTTGACTGTGAGATGTTGATTAGTTAACCCCTTTTTGGGTGTAGACCATCCTCCTGGCGCCATGATCTTTTTAATATACAACATTAAAAGAATCTTTGCTGGCGTCACCAAGAATGAAGAAGGAAATTGGTCATAAAATCCTCAAGATCGTATTGTTCATACATGTTTGAATAAATGATAATCTGGATAACCGCAACCAAAATGCGTAGCGCCTCTTGTGTGTACTGGTCATATGTCTAAATGGAAAATGAAATAATTTGTTGAGGAGGGGAAACCAACCAGTGGCCTCCGTCCCTATAGTATGCATTCCATACTACATAGGCTTTGATCATCCGAAGTAGAGAAATTCCTTTGTCGTACTTGCCCATGTGACGAATATGGTAATAGTGCTTGAGCTTCACGAGCTCCAACAAGATCATTAATATCTTCATAGATGTCGAATAGAATGCAATGCGGGAGTTGTAGCATGGCTCATGCCATACTATCCCTTTGGATAGGACAAATGTCAAATGACAGAATTTATTGTATTCATTTCCAATAAGTAAGATAAGGTGCCATAGACACCAAGGAACCAACTCATGTACAAGAATTCTAGAATGTTGAGGAAAGATCCTCCATGAGTGGTTAACAAGTTTTATTTGTTTAGATGACTAGTCTCGAACAACTCGTGTTACAGATCAAATGTTTAGACGCGAATGAATACATATCGTCTTCCTGTATTGTATTGTAGGGTGTTATAGTAACTATCTCGGTTATTGTTCTATAGAAACTTGAACAACTTAAGAATTTTGAATGGATAGTGATTACTAGCTTTGCCCGTAGAGTCCACCAGGATTTCCATGCACTACAAGTTGTTATTACGTGGGCCCCCGTAGTAATAAATTATCTTGCATGGTCACCCTAGCATTCTCTCGTTCAAAGCAGACAATCAGTCAGAGAGAGAACACTATTGTCTATGTTTAATACAGGAGGGAACTTCATGATAGTTCATATGTCAACGTCCGTTGTCATTACTTGCGGAATGGCACGGCGTTAGATGAAATAAAAATAGAATGAATTTGTAAAGATAACAACTGGAGGGGCACCTTCAAGATGAGTACTTCATCTTCCTTGTCTGGACAAGTGTGTCGTCAATCATGATTTGTATGAGCCACTGGGACCTCGTCCCACTAATGAAGTGGTTGTCTAAGGCTGCCACCTCTGCCTCATCGTCACTGTTGGGATTGAACCCTACCAGAGGAACAGTTGATTAAAGCCAAAACCAGTTCAGAGCAGTGGAACCAAAATAAGCAGTTGTTAGGCGTCAGCCTTTCCCCTTGATAGTGGCTCAAACAACTGATGATCTTGATAGTTCTGATCTATTCTATCCACTGCCTAGTACAACAGCTGATGTGAAGACTAAAAGATTGCTAAAGGACTAAGTACTGCTCTTCCAACTACTGCCTTCAGTCAAGCACTGCTGAGAGACCAAAGCCCTGCTTGAATAAAGCAGTGGAATGAAGAAATAGTTGTTTACTTTGTCTTATTGTAATAGGATCAGTTGTTAGATAATAGTGGTTGTATAGATCGGTGTTTAGAGTTAGTTAGTTGTTAGATGTCACTTTCATGGTGACGCCAGCAAAGATGCTTCAGTGGTTTGCTTGTGCCCTATAAATAGAATGGTACTATGTACTGTTCTATTAGCTCATTCCATCCTTGTCATCTCTGCACAAGCAAATCCATTGAGCTCGAGCTGAGGTGCAGACTTTTGCTTACATGCAAGTGTAATCGTTGATTGAAATAAATTCAAGCATTCGACTCATGATCATCCATGTTTGCTTATAACTGTTCTCTTGTTTGATTGTGTGTGAAAGTTAATCCATCTTATTTCCGCTGCAATCTAATTTCATTTCATTTTCACTTTAGTTTAACAAAAGCACAATCAATCCAAACTCAGATCCTAACAATTGGTATCAGAGCATTATCAGTCAAATTCGATTTAACAATTAATTTGACATAAAAGTTCAGCTCAAAATCGTTGATACTTTGAATTGTTTGATTGTTTCATTGAAAAACAGAGTAAGGTTTAATCACGGTCAAAGTTGATTAATCAGTACCTGTAAAACAACAAGGATGACGTCACAATCACAAGATGTCAATAGTAGCATCGGTTCACTTTTCAAACCTCCCATGCTTAAATGTAATGAATACAACATCTGGCAGAGAAGGATGGGACACGTCCTTGCTCAACAGAATACTGGATGTTGGAGATCGGTTATCTTTGGACCACATGTTCCAATGGTGCCGAGTGCTGAAGATCTAAAGGTTTTGGTTCCTAAGAAAATTGAGAACTATACTGACCAGGATTTTCATAAAATTGAACTGGATGCCAAGGCATTTAGCATCGTTGCATCTGCACTACCTAATGAGATCTATGCTGGGCTGTTACACTGTAACAGTGCCAAAGAATTGTGGGATGCATTGAAGGAACAATTTGGGGGAACTGAAGAAGTAATTGAAAACAATAGAGAAATTTTAAACCAACAGTATGAAACCTTTTGTCACATTAAGGGCGAATCATTAACTCAGCAGTTTGAGAGATTTAGTCGTCTCATGAGTGAGCTAAAACTTGTTAATGTTGAATTTACCAAATCAGCACAAAATAGCAGGTTCCTTAGATCACTACCTGAAAAATGGGATACAATTGCCTTTGTGACTAGAAACTCTGTTGAGTTCAAAGATTTAACCCTGACCCAACTTCATGGTAGACTTCTGACCTTTGAAAGGGAGTTAAACCAGAAAAATAGGTTGTAAGAGTCTGGTAAAGTTGCTGATGATTACTCATTTGGCAACACAGCTCTTTTGGGTTAAGAAGATTCTGGTAGCAGTGAGAATCAGAGTTATGATCATTTTATTGACATAACTGCTGGTGGAAATTTCAACTCTGATCCTCACTCATCCAACTTTGCTTTCACAGCAAATGGAGAAAACCAGAACTCTGACAATTTATGCTTTGAACTCAATGATTTACAGCACTTTGATCCAACTGATATTGAAGAGATGGACATTTTGCATCAAGTGGCTTTTCTTAGTGTGAGAACTAGCAAATTCTATAAAAGAACAGGGAGAAAATTCCCAGGGTTACATGGGAATTTAAAAGTGGGGTTGGATAAATCAAAATTAAGTGTTATAAGTGCAATAGGCTAGGACACTTTGCTAGGGAATGCATGAGTCAAACTACTGGTCCAATTATTACACATCCCAGTTCAAACCCTAAACCACAAAATCAAAGCACTGTGCACTACACTCAATATACCCCTGCTGCCCATGTAAACACTGCTCACTATGCACACCCTGCAACCCCTGTGCCTGTGCATTATGTTTAAACCACTGTGCCCCAAATACAGTATGTCCAAGCCCCTGCTCCTCAGGTTCAGGTGCAGCAAGTTGCACCTCAACAAGTTGCACCAACAGTGGTTCAACCAGAACAACAAAGTTTCTTCACACAAGGCTTTGTTGACTGGAGCAGCTTACCTTGTTTGTGCATACGTCTATCGACTTCGTCTTGTATCGAGTCGTGTATTAGTGTAGAAAGATCAGGGCACGTTATTCGAGAAATGTATGTTTATAGGTATTTCACACGAAATGACACAGAAGTCATTTCGTACAAAATCAAATGGTCATTTCGCACGAAATAGTGATTTCGTGCTAATCCAGCTTTCGTTTGAAGCATTTCGTACGAAATAGGCCAGCCTATAAATAGGTGCCTTGTGATTTCGTTTGAGAAGGTTCCGAACGATCTGATTCTGGCAACGAAGTGCTGCCGAAGTGTCTCCAGGCTGTAAAACGTTGTGTTTTCAATATAAAAAAACAATTAAAGTGATTTCTTGTGTAATCCAGCTGAAATAACTCTGATACATCTGTTTCTGCCTTTTGTATCGGACGAGTTCTCTTCTGATCGACTCGTTTGGGTCTGAAAACGATCCTACAAGTGGTATCAGAGCTCAGGAGGAAGAGTTCTTACCATTTCAGCTGTAAATTCTGATTTCTACACCTTCTTTTCAAAATTAAACTTGATTTCACGGTCAAAATGACTTGAATTTCTCACATTATATGCGAAATTGTGTTTTAACAAAGCCTTGAAAGAATTAGATCTAAAATCGGACTAAAACCTGATCAATTTGACAAAAAACAGACCGAGATGATGACATCAGCAGTATTTCGCACGGAATAGACCCCTTCATTTCGCACGAAATCACTCTATTTTATTAATTTCACATGAAATAACAAGGTCATTTCGTACGAAACAACATTCTCATTTCGCTTGAAAGTTCTGGTATTTCGTACGAAATCAGTTATTTCGCACGAAATCAGTTATTTCATACAAAATCAGCCTATTTCGCACCAAGTTGGTATTTCGTTTGGCCGTTTCATACGAAATCACCTATTTCGTTTGAAATTGTGGTATTTCGCCCGAAATCAGCTTATTTCGCATCAAACTGGTATTTCATTTGGTTATTTCGCACGAAATTAGTCATTTCGTGTGAAAAGGGTATTTCGTGTAAACTGTTTTCGTTTGAAGTTGTCTTCCAGGGTATTTCGATTGAACAGGGTATTCCGTGTGAAGAGGTTATTTCGCTTGAGATTGGTATTTCGTTTGAAAGGTGTAAATTTGTGAAACTTGTTGCCGAAACATGGAAGAGGAATTTTATAAAGCCTTTGCTACCCCGATTACTGTTGCTCAGAGCACTATGTTAGAATACGAAACGGGGACCATGCAAAAACCACCAAAGCTCATGAATATTGAGGAATATAAAGGATGGGAGGAGCGTTTCGAAAACTGGGTTCAAGCAAATTATTTGGATGCTTGGGAATGTGTTGAAACAAAATATATCAGACCGTTGAATGATGATGAAGAGGAGATTGCTATTAAAGATCTAAGTGTTGATGATAGAAAGAAATACAAAAATGAAAAGATGATGATTAGTTTATTGCATCAAGCTTTTAAAGAAGATATCTTAGTTTTACTGCAACACAATGGGAGTGCGTATTCAATTTGAAAAGCATTAAAATCAAACTTTGTAGGGAGCCAAGAGATGATTAAAAACAAAAAATCGCTTTTGAAAAAAGAGTTCGATCTATTTCGTGGTTTAAAAAATGAAAGCACCAAGCAGATCATAGAAAGATATTGCAATTTAATTGTTAACATGAAAAGGTTGAGTATCACAAAGGATAATGAAGAGTTGATTGAAAAATTAGCTGATGCGTTGCCACATGAAGTTTGGGGCACATATCTTATGATGTTAAGGAACAAGAAAGGGTTTAGCAATCTAACACTGAGCAAATTTATTGAAAAACTTGAAGCTCAAGAGATGGAACAACGAAAGATCTCTAGAATGAAAGATTTTGATGGTGAACAAGACATTGGTCTATATTACAAAGGAGGTATCAGTGACAAAACCAATCTTTCACCAAAGATCGAAACTACTTTCAATGCAAAAAGTTCATCTGGAGAGTCATCTCAAGGATCAAACAGCAAAACGGGATTTTCTTCATATCCATCATTTGATCCAAACTTTTCAGCAACTAAGAATGGAAAGATGTTACAATGCAACATTGCATTAAACCTTGAGAATGGTCAGAATTTCTCAGAAGAGGTTGCAAAAGGTCACATGTCTTTGTTGGTGACTGTGTTAGAATCATATGAAAGTTTAGTTGCCGGAAGGATCGGAAATCCAATGTTGACTAAAGAGGATTACGATCAGATCGATGCTGAAGAGATGGAGTTAATGGATATTAAGGGGTGTTTGGCTAGTGTGTTGAGAAGAGCTGAAAAATTCAAACAGATCACGGGAAGAGATGATTTCCGTGATGCAAATGTTTCTACTTTAGGTTTTGATAAATCTAAAGTTACTTGTTTTCGTTGCAGGGAAAAAGGGCATTTCAAGCGAGAGTGCACAAAGCGCGAAGCAAGTGGAGCTCAAAATCCATTCAACAACAATGATTACTATCGAAAGCGATTTATCATCAAGTTGCTCAACAACCACATCAACAACAGACACAAACTGCACATGCTAGGAAGGTGATTGAAGAGGAATCATCAAAGAAAGCATATTTGATGAACAAAACGATAAATCAAGATGATGAAAGACTTCCAGAAGGTTTCACTTGGGAAAATTTCAGTTGGGATGATTATGATCCTAACAAGAAGTCAAATCATAAAGCATTTATTGCTCGAGTTGAAGAAGATAGTGATAATGATGATTATTATGCAAAAAGAATGAAAGAGCATTTAAGAATGCTAGAAGAGAGTGACAGTGACGATGAAAAAGTTCGAGTGAAAAAGAAGAAAGTTAAACAACCAGTTAGCAGTGATGATGAAGAAGTTCGTGTGATAAGGAAGAAAATAAAAGACGTTCCAGCTTTTAAAGTTGAAGCAGAAGCTGATGCACAAAAGATTCCTGTGAAATGTGAAAATTGTGAAGCAGTGAAGAAGCAAAATAGTACTTTGATTCATAACATGAACAAATTGAAAGAATCCTATGATGTTCTAAACAAAGCAATGAATCAGTACAATCAAACAAGTAGTGAACAAGCAATAGCCATGAAAACACTTCAAGGAGCTTTCATGACAAAGCAGAAAGTTGTCAACAATTATATTGAAAAGTGTGCTGTGCTGGAACATAAACTGGAAACCCAGAGGATTGAAACAGAAAGGGTAAACAGGTTATTAAAAAGTTACTCATGTACTTCTTATGTTATTGACATGATTTATCCAACCGTTGAAGGCATGAAGGCGTTTGACGAAGAGGAAGTATCTGAAGACAAGAGCTCTGAAAAGAAGAAGGATACCGAAGTGAAAGATTCTGGTAAGAAACATAGTGCCAGTTACAACAAGTGTCCACCCCTGCTTGAAAATGGATATTCTCCACGAAATCCAAATTCAGAGAGAGTCAAAACGGCAACAAACTTACAGTGGGAGTCTGAGTCTTCGGAAAATTTGCCAGAAAACATAGATGTCACTTTCACATCGTCTGATACTCATCATGAGTCTGAATTAATAAAGAAAGTGGTCGATCAGGTGTTGGATAACGATGAAACCGAGGAGTCAAAATCGGAGTCAAACTCAGAGTCAAAGTCTGACAAGTCAAAGTCAACAGTAAAAAAGGACAAACGGGTTTATAATAAAGAATTTTTGTTATCAAAATCCAATTTGAATGACGAACTGTTCAAAGTAGCATATACTTTGAATGATTCGGACAAATTATATTCTGATGAAGAATTTCCAATAAGAGGTGTTAAATCAGAAATGATAAAAAAAGTTTTCAAACTAACAGAAATTAATATTTATGAAATAAAAGATGTAAATCTTTTTAAAAAACCTAAATCTTACACCTCAAGAGTTCAACAAAGGTTAAACAAGAAAAAGGGTTACAGTTCTGGTTCAGGTTTTTAAAAGAAACCAAACGATAATGGTAATTTCAAAAGGAAAGGTCTTGGATTTATTCCACCGAAAAATCATAAAAATGAGAAAACTTATAAAACAAAAACTGTTTTTGTTTCAGGAACATCATCTGAAGAAGAAAAGGAGCAATTGTTCAGAAAGCAGACGAACAAAGAATTCCTTGCGAAGAAGCAAAAAGAAAACTGTTGTTCAACAGAAAAAAGAGACAAGAACTTGTTTTCAATGCAAAACAGTTGGCCATATTGCCAGGAATTGTCCAAAGGCAATCCAAACAAAACAGGGAGTCTTTGAAAAACTGAAAGAAAAGATTGTTGAGAATGAACCACCAACCAAACAATTTAAAGTTTTCAAAAATTCAAAGTTTGAGGTTGGTGAATGTTCAAAGAGTTTTTTCAGAAGAAAAGTGAATCTTGACAATCACAAATGGGTTGTTAAGAAATCTGATGATAGTTCTAGCAATGATTCTGATTCATCAAAATCAGAGGAGCTATCGTCCGATGATGAATCTGATTCCACAAAATCAGAAGAGACACAAGTTGCGATGAAAGAAGAGAAATCAGTTCCGCCATTGGATGATGCAAATTTTCCACCATTGCGGGCTGAGAATTTAAAATCAAAAATTGGCAAAGTTGAAATTTCAAATCAATTTTTTTTCTGAAAAGAAAGAATTCGATGTTGAAAAAGCTTTTAACCCCACAGTTCATAATATTTTTGGAAAAATGATTGACGGGAATGTCAAAGGGGTTAAGGAATTCTATGAGAAGAAGAAGAAAGGCAAGAAGCCGAGTGTTGATTACTCGGAATCTCCCAAGGACCGTCAGGCTTGGGAGAATATCTCTAACTAAAAAACCTGACTTGCCGGAGCTCCCAAGTTGGTAATCGCGGAGCATGAATCGGCATCATTCTTAAAAATTTGTTTTTGAAAATTGAAATTTTTTTACAAGTATGACTTGCCGGAACTCCCAGGTTGGTAAGTGTGGAGTAGGAATCGGCATTTTTAGATTTCAACCTATAAGTGGTAATTGTTGGTAAGCAAACCGACAAGTGGTTGAAAGAGAGGTTTTACCTACAAGTGGTTAATCAAGGTCATTAAGTTGAACGTGATTTAACTTTCATTCAAATGGTTTGAAAAACAAAGTGATGATCACATCCCCATTTTTACAAGTGGTAAAATCGACAAATCTTATTTTCCGGAAAAACCATTTTGATTAAAACAAACTTAAGTGTTTTGAAATCATAATGGGAAAATAGTTTGTTGTAAGGGGGAGTTTTGATTGTTTATGCCAAAAGGATGGAGAATTTAAGCAATTCAAATCAGTTTGTCAAGTTTGTACAGTTTGTTTTCAAATTTTTCCCGGAAAATTAAAATTGAAACATATTTTGATTTTAGGGGGAGTAAAAATTTGAGAAATTTCGAAAATTTGAAAAATACAAAAATATGATAAAACCAAAAAAAGAAAAAAAACATTGAAAAATTAAAATTAAGTTTTGTTGTGAAAAAGAGGAAATGATAGTACATCAGTGGACATTCACGGCATGCTAAAGAATTGGAAAGTTCAAAAGTGATAAACGGTCTCACTGATGATGTGCCAGTAGGTTTTTGCACGCTTAGTAGATTGTGTTCGAGATATAAACCTAAATTTCAAACTTACTTATCTCGTGGGGAACATTTCTAGGATATATGGGTAACCCCCGAAATCTTGTTTGAAAGGTCCCTCTTTCTGAGATACTAGGTCTTTATGCTTAGTGATATCTGGGGTATTATCCCGGGACTTCTGATTTTGCGGAAGCAATGGCCTAGTCCCCGTATAATACTTTCTGCTTGCTTGAAATATAGCACCACCCTCAGCATAAAAAATGATGAAACATTACAAAATGCTAATCATGTGCTGTTGAAGAAAAGATTCTCTAAAGGGAACATACCTAAAGTCGAAGCCATCATCTCTCTGATTTTGCGGAAGCAATAGCCCGAGCTCTCATGGCCCTCGCATTTAACCCGTTACAGATATCATCTAGGTATACTCACCTGTAAGACTAAATATTAGGATCTGGATACGGGAGTATATTATGAGGTGGGACACACGAATAAGTTTAAGTCTCTAAAACATTAATCTCGTATCTCGAAACAATTGAACTTTGTGTGAAATTTAAGTGTATCAGTATACTAACAATCTAAGTGAATCGTTTAGAACTTAAAATGTTTATAGCTTAACGGTGTTGGTGATGTGTCTCAAAAACTAATATGATCCTCTTACACAAACTCACAAAAATATTGTTTGTAAATATTTCGTTAGAGTCAAAAATCCAAAAAGATTTTCAGTGTGTTTTAGCATAATATTTTGAAAATTCAAAAAGATTTTCGACAACTGATATTGAAGAGCTGATTTTCAAAATTCCGAATGCTAAACATGATGAACAGGTTTGGAAGAGTCGGTTTAAAATGAGAAAAATTTATTTTGAATGTTTGCCTACAAGTGGTCATCAGAAACTTTTAAATGTTAAATCATTCTATTTCTGCAAGTGATATAAATTTACAATATTTTACATTTGTAAAACTTATGTTTGTGGTAGAGATTGTGCAGGAATGAAGTTTGAGAAAAGCCAGGTTACGATCTTAGAACCTGTGAGAAGTGAATTCCAGACTGCGATCCCAGTTTATCGAAAGGGGGAGTCTGAAGACGCTGATGCTGAAACAGGATAAGAGCCAGGATTACGATTCTGAGGATAAGGAATTAAGAGACCTGATCAAGAGGAGTATAGAGCCAGGTTGCGATTCTGGGAGAAAGAGAAAGAGATTGAAGATACTTACAATGGAGAAACTTTGGAGAGTGCGTGAAGTCTGATAAAGACTGAAGGATTGACAACCGAAGACTCGACACCGAAGACTTCGTCAACATCCGAGGGGGAGTCTGTTGGTGCATACGTCTGTCGACTTCGTCTTGTATAGAGTCTTGTATTGTATTAGATAGATCAGGGCATGGAAAACGAGAAATGCATGTTTATAGGTATTTCGCATGAAATGACACAGAAGTCATTTCATACGAAATCAAATGGTCATTTCGCACGAAATAGTGATTTCGTGCGAAACCAGCTTTCGTTTGAAGCATTTCGTACGAAATAGGCCAGCCTATAAATAGGTGCCTTGTGATTTCGTTTGAGAAGGTTCCGAACGATCTGATTCCGGCAACTAAGTGCAGCCGAAGTGTCTCCAGGATGTAAAACGTTGTGTTTTCAATATAAAAGACAATTACAGTGATTTCTTGTGTAATCCAGCTGAAATAACTCTGATACATCTGTTTCCGCCTTTTGTGTTGGACGAGTTCTCTTCTGATCGACTCGTTTGGGTCTGAAAACGATCCTACATACCTGATGAATTAGGAGATGAAAATTTTGCTCTAATTGCTAATGATGTTGTTAATAATGATGAATTTTGCTTTGTTGCATTAGAGACAATACCAGAAGGGCTGGATGCTGAAGAGGGACAATCAATTGCTGAAACAATGGACGAAGTTACTGAAGCAGTGGTTACTACAGTTGCTGAGGAAATACTGTTGAGAGAGAGTTCACAACCCCTGTTGGAACCACTGATCAGTCCCTGGTCTGAAGAAGGAGAAAATAAGAAGCATGGTGAGGAAGAAGAGAAGATAGCTGATGAAAAGGAGACTGAATGTGATTGTGCAATGATGGCTGCTAGCAAGGTATCACCTCAAGTCCTTCAAAACTTGTGTTCAGATAAGTGAATAATTGCATTTGCTAACATCAAAGAGGTGAATGAAAACCTTGTTGATAGAATATTAACCTCTGAAGTACAATTTGAAAAAACTTTAAAAGATTTGAAAAACAAATTGGCTGAAAAAGATGGTGAAATCTGCAGTCTTAAACAAGAGCATAGCATAGTCAAGGACCAACTTCAAACTATGATAGAAAAATATCAAGTTTGTAAAAGGAGTTGGAAGCCACCCAAATCACATGTGAAAAATGGGTGGAATCCTGCAAAGGCTGTGAGGTCATGCTTGAAAAACAGATTAAACGTAATGTAAAATTTGATGTTGGTTATAGAAAACATGATGATGAATACATTGCTGTTGAAAAATTTGTTCAAACCACTGAAGAAACCACTGAGTTCATTCCCACAAACAAGGATGGCCAAGAAGTGAAAATTACTGATAAACTTGGCAACAAAATCACACTTGAGAGACCAGAAGGATCCTCTACTTTTGAGGAAATTGAGAAATATCAATTCAAACCTACTTGGTCTGATGAGTGTGATATCCTTGAAAACTTCAAACCAATGGACTTCACAACCACTGATGGTGTAAAAGCTCCTAAAGCAAAGGTCATTCCTCTCAAAGACATCCCAACAGTGGTTCAAAACTCTGTTGCTAAGGAGTCTGAGAAAAGGAAGAAAAGAGAAAAGATAAAAAACTTGTTTTGTGATTTTTGTGAAAAGAAGAATCATCTAACAAAAGACTGTTTTCATCTAAAAGCATATGATCTAAACAAAACAAGTGTCATTATACCTGCTGAGAGCTGCACCATCTGTGGTAAAACAAATCACAAAACTCAAGAATGTGTGTATCTCAAAAACTTTGATGCAAAAAAGAAAGAGTACACTACAAAAACATCCTTAAGTTCCTCAACATCATCTGTAAAATTCACCAAGAATCAACCACTATTTGTGCCAGTCCAAACAACTGTTACAAAACAGCTGAACCAAACATCTGTCAAAAGAGATGTTCAGGTGACTGATGCACCCCCTGCAAATCAATTCAGAAGAGGTAAAGGACAACCATCATACCAAAGGATCCCACATGTTTATGAGGCTTACAAAAGGCCTTCTAAACCAAGAGTGAACATGAATCCTTTTGGTTATCAACAGATGATTGGACAAGACCCCCAACAGTGGTTAGAGCAAAACATTCCTAAAAATGTTCAAAACCCTGAGCTAACCACTGTCCATCCACCTGAACTCATCCCAGACACTGTTGAGACCCCATCCAAAGCCTTATTGGCTTTGGAGACCCTAATGAACTAATCCTTTTACTTCATGTGCAAGGAGCTTCTGCATGCTTAGATTGCCTTTGGTATGTAGATAGTGGAGGCTCCAGGCACATGACAGGATGTAAAGCCCTACTCAAAGATTTCAAAATCGATGGAGGGGGTGATATATCCTTTGGTAATAATAGTAAAGGGAAATTTATGGGGCCAGGAACAGTAAAATCTGGTAATGTAAAATTTGAAAATGTCAATCTAATAGATAATCTGAAATTCAACCTCCTGAGTGTCTCTCAAATGAGTGAGAAGGGCTATGGCTCTTTCTTCACAAAGGATTGTTGTAGGATTGTTGGACCAGAAATGGTTGAAAAGATTGAAACAATAATAAAAAATGGAAAAACTCAACTTGTTGCTCAAAGAAGTGGCAATGTTTATGTGGTGGATTTGTCAAAAGAGAACCCCGGGACTGATGCCTGTCTGTTCTTAGCTGCCTCAAATAAAGAAACAGAATTATGGCACAGGAGATTGGGGCACACACATCTCAAGACAATCACTGCTATTTCAAAACAGGGGTTAGTAAGAGGTTTACCTCAAAAACTGTTCACCTGTCCTGAGCTTTGTGTTTCCTGCCTAAAAGGAAAACCATATAAAAGCTCATACAAACCAATTGAAGAGTCCAAAACAACCAAATGTTTGCAAATGCTTCATCTGGATTTGTTTGGCCCAGTTAAAGTCATGAGTCTCAAGAAAAAGAGGTATTGTTTGGTTATAGTTGATGACTTTTCTAGGTTTACATGGACTTACTTTTTACACTCAAAAGATGAGACTGCAGGCATTCTGCAAGACTTTGTGAAACAGGTTGAAAAGCAGTTTGAGTTGCCAGTAAAAATATTCAGAAGTGACAATGGCACAGAGTTCAGGAACAAGGAGTTAGATGATTTTTGTGTGTCAAAAGGAATTGTGAGGCAATACAGCATTCCAAGAACACCAGAACAAAATGGGGTTGTTGAAAGAAAGAACTGGACCTTGATTGGGGCTGCCAGAACCATGCTTGCTGATTCAGGTTTGCCATTAACTTTTTGGGCAGAGGCAGTAAACACTGCTTGCTATGTCCAAAACAGAGTTTTAATCAACCCCAGGCATCAAAAGACTGCCTATGAACTGCTGTATAAAATAAAGCCATTAATTTCATATTTTAAAGTTTTTGGCTGCCCATGCTTCATTTTAAACTTAAAAGATTCTATCTCAAAGTTTGCAGCCAAAATTGATTGTGGTTATCACTTGGGATACTCAACCACTGCTAAGGCCTACAAAGTGTTTAACACAAGGACCAAAATAGTGGAAGAGACTTTGAATGTGAAGTTTAATGAACTCTCATCAATGAAAATCCCAGCAAATCCTGCAGATTTATTTGATCTTGATAAATTCACATTTGAAAGTGTTGCTGTCAAGCTTAATAATGCAGGTCCATCAGAAAATTCATCATCAGACTATGGGTATGAAATCATCATTCCTCAACAAAAGTCTGCATCAAGTGGAAGAGCAACAGATGTTCAAAACAGTTGTCAAAGTTCAACCACTGCTACCTCAACAGTTATTGACCAAAGTAGCCCATCAACCCCTGCTTCTACATCATCAAACACTGTTGATAAAAGTCCTCAAACAGTGGATCAAAGTCAGCATGTGACCACACCATTACCTCCTATTCCTCCACCTTTTGAAGCCACTGCTGGATCATCAAAGTCACCAGCAGTGGTTAGCTCATATGATTCACATCTGCAGCCCTCTCCTCTTAATGCCATTGTTCCATACCAAGGAGAGCTTATCTTCTTAAAATCTCATCCACCTGACCAAATTACTGGCAACATCAATGAAGGGGTGCTCACAAGAAGTCAATCCCAAAACATTTGTCTTTTTGCTGGTTTCCTATCTCTCCATCAGCCAATCAAGTACCAAGAGGCACTAAAAGACAATAGTTGGGTAGAAGCCATGCAAGAGGAGCTCCAACAGTTTAGAAGACAACAAGTTTGGGAGCTTGTGCCATTGCCAGAGGGTGTGAGGCCAATTGGCACAAAATGGGTCTTCAAAAATAAAACTGATGAAAGGGGTATTGTTGTCAAGAATAAAGCCAGGCTTGTGGTTCAAGGGTTCAGACAGGAAGAGGGTATTGACTATGATGAAACATTTGCCCCTGTAGCAAGATTGGAAGCAATCAGACTATTTCTGGCCTTTGCTGTCAACCACAACATCAAGGTGTATCAAATGGATATAAAATGTGCATTCCTCTATGGTAAGATTCAAGAAGAGGTTTATGTGTGTCAACCTCCAGGCTTTGAGGATCCAATTAATCCAAATCATGTCTACAAGCTAAATAAAGCTTTGTATTGCTTGAAACAAGCACCAAGGGCCTGGTATGAAACTCTTTCCACCTTTCTACATTATATTGGTTTCACAAGAGGTAAAATTGACAAAACATTGTTTCTAAAATGGAAAGGGAAAGACTTGATGATTGTCCAGATTTATGTGGATGACATCATTTTTGGAAGCACATGTAACAAAATGTGTGAAGAGTTCAGAAAAATCATGAAAGCTGAGTTTGAAATGAGTGCAATGGGTGAACTCCAGTGCTTTCTTGGTCTCCAAGTAAGGCAACTGCAAAATGGCACTTTTATCCATCAAGGCAAATATGCCAAAGAACTTTTGAAGAAATTTGAGATGGATGATTGTAAGCCATGCAGTACACCCATTGCAACCAATAAAATAGTCATGTCTGATGAAAAGGATGATTTGGTTGATCAAACTCTTTATAGAAGCATGATTGGGTCTTTATTGTACCTAACTGCATCTAGGCCAGACATCATGTTTGCAACATGTGTTTGTGCAAGATCCCAATCAGCCCCTAGAAAGTCAAACCTTATTGCTGTAAAAAGGATATTCAGATACCTAAAAGGTGCTCCCACACTTGGTATCTGGTATCCAGCTGATGGTAAAATTGAGCTTTCAGGTTTCTCAGATAGTGATTTTGCTGGATGTGACAAGACAAGGAAGTCCACTTCAGGAGGGTGCCAGTTTCTAGGCAATTGCTTGGTTTCATGGCAAAGCAAAAAGCAAGCAGCTGTTTCCACATCCACTGCTGAAGCAGAATACATTGCTGCTGCAAGCTGTACAGCCCAACTCCTATGGCTTCAAAATCAGTTGCTGGATTTTGGTATCACTGCCCTAAAGACACCACTCATGTTGGACAGTTAAGCAGCAGAAAAAATCATCAAAAATCCAGTTTCACATTCAACCACCAAGCATATTGACATCAGACATCACTTTGTGAGGGATTGCTATGAAAATGGTCTGATTTCTTTGCATCATGTTCCAACTCAAGATCAACTGGCATATGTGCTAACAAAGGCTTTAGACACATCCACCTTTGAAAGTTTGATCTCAAGGATTGGCATGCTAAACATGGATTAACAGGCAAAATCCTGTTTCTCCATGAATAAAAGCATAAAAATGTTTTCAAAAAATCAGAAACTCATCCTTAAAAATAGCCTAAAATGAAAATTTTCATAAATCCTAAAAGTCTACCATAACCACTGATTGGTGCAAACATCTGATTGATACTTGCTTATCCACTGCTGAAAATCAACCTCTGTTTCATCATTTACATTGTTATCTACTGTTGTCAAACTTCAGTGTTTTAAACCACTGACAAGCTATCTACTGATAGTTAAAGTCACCCACTGTCCTCATTTCCATTTGTACTCCACTGGTATTGATCCATCAGTGGTTTCATAAACAACTTTCTTCCAGTATCCATCATTCCATCAGAGGTTGGCACATGGTCAGTACTTGTCCGTCAGATCTTTGTAACCGCTGCCACGTCAGCATTCACCTTTTTCCCTATAAAACCCTGATTAAAAACCCAAACAGGGTTTTACTGTCGAATCGAATTCACAAAAATTCCTTTCTCAAAGTAGTTTCCATCTCCTTCTCTCAAATTCATTCATCGATTTTCTTCATCAAAATGACGAAATCAAAGTCATCCGCAAAATCCACTTTAAAATCATCTCTAAAAGCCACTAAAAAGGCTACTACACCCACCGAAATCCCATACAAATCTCCTCACAATTATCTGGGTCTCCTTACAAAACCCGGCACCACCGATGCTTTCGATTCCATCATTGATACTATGTCTGCATCAAAGTACAAAACTTTGTTAACAGCAGATGCTCCAATTTACTTGAAAACCCAGAGAGAGTTTTGGAAAAATGTTACTCTCTACAAACAATGAGAAGATGTCATAGCCATTAACTCCTCTCTCATGGGTAAACCAGTCAAAATCACACCACAAACCATTTCGGAGGTATTCGAACTGAATGATCAGCAAGGTAAAAACCTCTTTCCTAAAAATGAACTTCACAATGATTTTCTTGAGAGGGGGTATGCATATGAAATAAAGAGGGATACCTTACAAAAAGGTTACTTTCTCCCTGCAACAAGATTTTTATTTCACTCCCTTTTGATGTGTGTTTCAAATAAAACAACTGCTTTTAATGAAATACCATTAAAGATTCAATACCTGGGATATGCTATTTTACAAAATGAAGATTTTAATTACTCCCAGGAAATCTTTAATGATTTTGTTAAAAATGTTGATAAAAAGCCATTCTTACTTTTTCCAAGATTTCTAAGCTATTATTTTACAAAGAAATTTGGTAAGGATGATGTTCATGTATACCAACAAGGTGACTCTTTTCAAATAAACAGCTTAACAGCTGAAACTTTCACTAGAATGTCAACACCTTGCAAAACACAAGCAGAGGTGCCTGAGCAGAATTTAGCAGCTACCACTGCTCCTCAGGGATCTGCTGCTGAGCCCACTGCTCCAGGTGATCATAGCAGCACTACCACTGCTTTGAAACCCACACTGCCATTACCAAAAAGGCCAAAAAGAAATCATCCAAAAAGCCCCCCAAACCCATTAAAAAGTGTCGCAACCCCCGATCCCCTTATCTGTCCCGGGAACGGGCGAACGCGAACTCAGAGTTTCGGTGGTATCAGTTTGCTAATTTGGTAGCGAAAATTACATCAGGACCGTAGTTAGGAAATGTTTATCAGAGTAAAACCACCACTTTTGATATTAATAACCACATGGGTAAAACCCAAGTTTCTTATTACAATATGTTTATAGGGATAAACCCTATTTTATTGAATTTAAATCATCATCTTTTAGGTAACTTTTATAGCCACATTTTTCCCAAGCCTTTAGTGCTCTCCAACTGGCTTTTTACTAATTGGCTGTCACATTGTGTTACCTGAAATGCGTTTTAAAAACATTTGTCAGTGGGAAATACTGGTGAGTGAATCCCAGTTTAATCAAGAAACATTTTATCAATTAAAACAGTATTGAGAGCGATCACATTGTTTATTTCTACACAATTACTCATTCAGTATTGTCAATCCTGACTTGTGGGTCATATTACACATTGGCTAACTCGTTGTCCAATGGTAACTGTTAGTGCAGTTGTCTGTCGACTTCATCTTCGTTCGAGTCTTGGATTAGTAATGAAAGATCAAGTCACGCAGTTCGAGTTAAACAGGAAACAAAGGTGAACAAGCCAGTTCAAACGAAGTGGACAACTCAAACGAAGTGGACTGTTCAAACGAAGTGGACAATTCAAACGAAGTGGATTGTTCAAACGAACTGGAAATGCCTGTTCAAACGAACTGGAAATAGTATAAATATGTGACTTGAGTTTTTCATTTGTAACTTTTGGATTCCGGTAGCGAAACTCTGCCGAAGTGTCTCCAAGTCTGTAATCGCGTTATAATCAATATAAGAGACAGTTATTAGTGAATATCAAGCTGAAACAAACTCTGATTCATTGAATTCCGCCTTTGAATCAGTTTAGAGCTCTTCTGAAGACTCGTTCAGATCGATTCTCGATCCTACAAGTGGTATTAGAGCTCAGGAGGAAGAGTTCTTACCTTTCAGCTCGTTTTCACGGAGAAATTCTGATTTCTACTCCATTCTTTCACATTTTTTAAAATTTTTTCGAGATTCGTCGATTAATATGGTCTGATTTTGACATATATCACCTAAAATTGTGCTTTAATCAATCGGTTAACAAAATACATGGTAAAATCGACCTAAAATTGATCAATTTTATCAAAAATAAATCAGTTCGTTTGAGACTTGTCTGATTCACACGAACAGGAACTTTGAACTCAGATCTAGAATGATTCTGTGGACGATATTGATCGATATACACATCATTGTGATCGGAATTTAGTGTAGCATAATCCTTGAACATATCAGATCCTTAATCAGTCAAAAACGTGATCATATTTGACAAAATAACATCAGATCGTTTGAACAAATGGTGCAGGTCGTTTGAGAGATTAATCACAGTTCGTATCAATTCAGACGAACTGAGTTTTGAATCTTTGGTCGCATCAGTTACCTGGTCGTTTGAGGTTGTTAGTCCGTTTGAAAATCAGCTGTTCATACGATATCAGAGTTTAGTTCGTATCAGTTCAGACGAAGTAGGCAGGTCGTTTGAAAGGTCATACGAAGTGACCAGTATATCAGTTCGTTTAAGATTGGAACAAGTTCATACGAAGTACTTAGTTCGTTTGAGAATTCAGTTCATACGGAGTAAACTTGAACTTCTTGTTCGCATGAAATTTAGTTCGTCTGAATTGCTAGTTCAGTTCATTTGAAGAGGTCAGATCGTTTGAAAGGATCCAATCCGTTTGAAATTAACTCAGTTCACACGGTGATCTTCATTACAGGTGTCATTGTCATAAAGCAGTTTGCATGTGATAGATATTTTGTCGGCAATATTCGGCTGCATGTGATAAATAATAGGGTTTATCAAATTAATTCAAGATTGCAAGATGGCATGTGAAAAGTCCACGTGAAACAACTTAGTGTGTTAGCCCACTATTTGATAAATTGGTCCAATCAGCAAATACATATATCAGTTGAAGGTCAAATCAGATTCAAAGTTAAATTGCTACAAGTTGATGGGTCATGTGATCATTAAATTAGTTGTCGGCCAATTTCTATTATCATAATCATTGTTTAGGGCAGCCCACTTCATATTTGGAACAATTGAAAGTGTGTTTTGAGTGAAATTTGTTGGGACTAATTGAAAAATGGAAGTGATGTTTGATGAAAAAGAAAACTATTATTTTGAGAAATTTAATGATTGGAATCGAGGGTTTATAGATGAAAGTTATAGAATGGTGAAAAAGATTGGATGGGAGAAAAGGTTTAAATACTTTGTGTGCTTGAAAAATGAAACATTGGATGATCTAGTAAATCGATATAATGTTTTACTTGGTTATCTAAAAGATCATGAGATATTCTTGACAGATGCTGAAAAGATAACAAAGTTTGCCGATGCATTACCTATTGAATGGATTGAATTTTTGAAAAATTTAAGAAATGAATCAAAATTTTCAAAATTACATCTAAAAGAATTCATTAGCAAACTTAAAACTCATGAATATGAAAATGGAAAGAAAAAGAAAGAATTGATAAAGGTCTTGGAAACACATTTGATGGATATGAGTTTAGATGTGATTGACGAAATGAACAAAAGGATTATTGAATGTGTTAAGGCAAAAAATGATATGAAATATGATAACAAGAGGGGTTGTTATATTGATGAGAATGCGAATCCTCTTAATTTCGTTAAATTTTTTTGTGCAGGATCATTCAAGACAAGAACAAAAGGAAGTTTCACAAAATGAAGAATTTGTGAAGAATGAATCTTCAAGTTCTGCATCAGGGTGCTCTAAATGTGATAAACTTGAAGCTGACAATGGCAAACTCTTGAAAGATGTGGAAAGTTTGACATTGGAAGTCAAAAAGTTGAAGGATGAGAAGCAAACTGATGTTAAACAGATTCTTATTTTGCAGGAAATTTGTGAGAAGCAAAAATCTGAAAATGTTAAACTGTTAAATGACTTGAACAGTTTGACATCAGAAAACAAGAAGTTGAAAGAAAATGGAAAAATTTTTGAAGATAAAATTAAAAGTTTTGGAAATGAAAAATCAAAAATTGAAAAAGAATTTCAAAATCAAATAAAAATTCTTGAAGATGGGAGATCTGTTTTTAGCAAGAATAACATTGAAAAGCAACAAATGATAAATTCTCATCTTCAGACGATTATTCGACTTGAAAAAGAAGCTGAATGTGCTCGAAAGAAAATCAAAGAGTTAGAAGGTAAAATCAGAGAATGGGAAGAAAAGTTGAAGGTTTTTGTAAATACTTCAGCTATTCCCTGTCTAAAACCTGTTAATTCAGTTCCAATAAGTGACAATGTCACAAACTTTGACAAAGTCAAAGTTGAAGATTGTGATGAGAAAACTGATGATGAAGTTGAAAAAAGAAAAATATTTTTGAAATTAAATGAAATGTTTAAAGAAACTGTTCTACATTCTACTGAAAAGGGTGAATGTTCAACGCATAAACCTGTAAAGAAGAATGTGGAACAAAAACAAAAAGATAAAAAACCGAAAAATCTTCAAAAAGAAAATAAAAGCTCATCAGTTCAATCATCCAATCGTGATAAAAAACCACACAAATTAGAAAATCAAAACTCAAAAATTGTTGGTAATAAGTGGTGCAGGTTTGACCACAGTGCTCAAAAGTCAAATCCAGCAAACAAGAGGAGCAAGGATTATCACCAAGCCAAACAATGCTATGATCTGAATGTTTGGACTGAGAATGGTGATTGGTATGATAGCAGAGTGTGTTATACTTGTGGTCTGAGAGGACATATTGCTGTTAACTGCCAGAATTGGAGTTATGAGACGAGAAGATGCTATAACTGCCAAATCAGAGGACACATTGCTAGAGATTGCCCAATGAGATCAAAGGGAAGATCGAGGGCTGAATCTCAGAAAATGGCAAAGAAACCAGTCAAAGCAAAGCCCAAGGAACAGAAAGTTCAAGAACCTAAAGTTCAAGAACAGAAAGTTCTAAAACCGAAAGTGAAGCTTTCGCAGGGGCAAAAAGACAGACTGAGGAAGAAGAGGAAGAAGGCGAGAGAGTATCTCGAAAGGATTTTGTCCTCGGATACAACTGGTAAAACAGATAAAAGTTCTGGTAAATCATCTTGCTCGCCAAAGAATGACAAATCAAGCAAAACGAATATATCAGATACAAATCTGAGGACAGAAGAGAAGAAGAAGAAAGTTGTTGGCAATGAATCTGTTTCTGTGGAAACAAAGGAGCCACATGTCGGCGATGAATCTGGCTCATCAAAGCCAGACAAGCCACATTCAGGCAATGATTCTGGTATGGTAAAACCAGAAGAGCCAGTTGTTGAGGTAAAAATTGAGAATTCTGGTCTAACAATGGATGATGCAAATTTTCCACCATTGTTGAACAAGAATTCAAAATCACCCAAGGACCGTCAGGCTTGGGTGAATCTGTTCAAATGAAAAACCTGACTTGCCGGAGTTCCTAGGTTGGTAAGCGTGGAACAGGAATCGACACATTTCTTGAGAAATTCACGAAAGTGATATTTCGACTTAAAAGTGGTAAATCAGGGACATTAAGTTGTACTTGATTTTCTACATGTGATGTTTGTGGATTGATCTTAAAAATTTTAGTTTTTTCAAATGATTGAAGAAAACAAAGTGATGAAAGATCCCCGAATTTGTGAAAAGACACGCAAAACTAATTTTTCGAAAAAACCATTTTGATTAAAACAAACTTAAGTGTTTTGAAATCACTATGGGAAAATGTTTTGTTATCAGGGGGAGTTCTGATTGTTCATGCTAAGTGAATGGATAATTGAAGTGATTCTCATCATGTTGTCAAGTTTCTTGTACAACTTGTTTTCAAATTTTCCCAGAAAATCAAAATTGAAACATATTTTGATTTTAGGGGGAGTAAAAATTTAAAAAAAAAAAATTAGAAAATTTGAAAATGTCAAAAACATTGAAAAATTCAAAATGAGTTTTGTTGTCAAAAAGAGGAAATGATAGTATATCAGTTGGACTGTCACAGCACGCTAAAGAAATGGAAAGTCAAAATGTGATAAACGATCTCACTAAAGATGTGACCATAGGCTCAGCTAGACTAGTAGATTTGCGATAACGATACAAACCTAAATGAAAAAGCCTAGTTCTAGTGGGAAACATGGTCAAAAACATAGTACTTAGTTTTGTCCTTCTTGATTGTGTGCCTACTCAGTAATCGCTGATTGTCGAAAGACATAAAACTGGTTAAGTTTGTGAACTTTTACAAACTTTGCTAAAAAGTCACTGTGATTGTGCATTTTATTTTGCAAAGATTTAAACTTGTTTTATTTCTTTATTTTGTTTAAGCATCGGACATCCTCTGTGTATACGTGAGTATCGACCTGGATGTTGTTGCCTAAACGTTCTACTTTATTTTCTTTGGTGTTTCGTTTAAGCTTTGGATCACCTCTGCGTATACGGGAGTATCGACCTGGTGGTTAAAGCCTAAACAACTTCAACTTATTTTATTTTTCTTATTTTGTTTAAACATTGGACTTTCTCTGCGTATACGGAAGTATCGACCTGATTGTTAATGTTTAAACATTCTGCTTTATTTTCGCACAAATCACAGTTGATAAAAGTTTAAAGGCATTATTTGAGTTAGTGTATTGCATGATGAGGGGATATGCTGAGATCGTGGGGTCCATAAGAATTTAGTGCTATCTAAATATATCTTAACGTATCGGTAAGCATTTCGAAAGTTTTTAGATTGAGTTTAAGTGGACAACAATATCGTCAATCAATGTGAATCGTTTAGAGCATAAAATGAAATCAAGCTTAACGGTGTTAGTGATTTGTCTCATAAACTGATATGATCCTCTTACACAAACTCACAAAAATATTGTCTGTAAATATTTCTTTACTGCATTTTATTCTTTTCAAAAATCCAAAAAGATTTTAGTGTGTTTTAGCATAAAATTTTGATAAAATACAAAAAGATTTTCGACAACTGATGTTGAAAAGCTGATATTCAAAATTTCAAGTGCTGAACATGATGAACTAGTTTGGGAGTGTGTGTATTGAATTGAGAAATTTATTTTGAGAAAGAAGTTTGATTAGTTAATCGAGATCATTAATTTGAACTTGATGTAACTTTTTCAGTAAGTTTTTTTCGTATTGTTTTTAAGTAAAAACTTATGTGGTGGTGAGAAAATGTGTGCAGGAGTTGAGCTGAACAGAATTAAAGCCAGGATGTGATCTCTAGGTGATAGCTAATTCCAGACAGCGATCCAATCATGATGAGAGGGGGAGTCTGACGAGGTTAGAGCCAAAGAGAAGATCCTGGTCCATGCTAAGAAAAAAAGGAGATCGATCAAGATTGAAGAGTCGTCATGTTGAAGACTCTCACTGAAGATTCCGTCAACATTCAAGGGGGAGTCTGTTAGTGCAGTTGTCTGTCGACTTCATCTTCGTTCGAGTCTTAGATTAGTAATGAAAGATCAAGTCACGCAGTTCGAGTTAAACAGGAAACAAAGGTGAACAAGCCAGTTCAAACGAAGTGGACAGCTCAAACGAAGTGGACTGTTCAAACGAAGTGGACAATTCAAACGAAGTGGACTGTTCAAACGAACTGGAAATGCCTGTTCAAACGAACTGGAAATAGTATAAATATGTGACTTGAGTTTTTCATTTGTAACTTTTGGATTCCGGTAGCGAAACTCTGCCGAAGTGTCTCCAAGTTTGTAATCACGTTATAATCAATATAAGAGACAGTTATTAGTGAATATCAAGCTGAAACAAACTCTGATTCATTGAATTCCACCTTTGAATCAGTTTAGAGCTTTTCTGAAGACTCGTTCAGATCGATTCTCGATCCTACAGTAACGTACTGTCGTCCTGACTTACTACTAACAGTGTAGTAAATTTCGTATACAAAACCCCAACATACCGGCAGTAATTGAAGAACTACAAAGACTCAATCACTGCTTAATCATATTATTAAGCATTAAAGGTTTTGTAAAATAGTTACAAAAAGGTTAACAAAAAGAGGATAAACTCACATTGCTATCTTAGATTTCGCGTAAGGGTTTGCTGGGAATAATCTATAGTTTACACAAATGTACATAGGTTACTATAATAACCCTTTGAAAATATTAGTGATACCCTCCCCGAGATGACATTCCAACAACTACGTCGGGCAGAACCACGACAGTTATTAAGGAACCCTAAATCAATCGGGCAGCGTATCTACTACGAAACTGGGGTTATAATACTTACAATGGAGCAGAACCTCGCTAATTAGGGGGATATAATACCCGCGTACTACTTCTACTACTTCAGAATTCGTTTAGAAAGAAAAAGAAATGAACGAGGAATACTAAAACACGATGCCTCCTTATATAGTTGCTGAATCTGGGTCTCACGCGGCACGCGTAAGATTAGACGAAGGTCTACGCGGCCCGCGTCAAAGCTAGTCAACGGACTAGCTTGCCCGACTCATCAGGTAGGTCCGCCACGATGGTGACACGTGTCGGCCTGGGGTGTTGCTACGTTTTTGATCTCACGCGGCCCGCGTAAGATTGAGATGGGGTTCACGCAGCCCGCCTGAACTTAAAATTCCACCGGAATCAAGTTTCAGCCTTGATACCTCCCGCGTGAGTGTTGTGGTGGGTCTACGCGGCCCGCCTCAACTTATATTTCAGATTTTATTTATTTATTTTAAATACTATTTAATGTATTTCGGGCTCGGTTTTTACATACGGGGTGTAATTAAAGACATAATGAGACATTTTAAAATATAATAGGGTGTCGGAAATACTATGAGGGTGTCGGTTTTATTGAGGGTTGTTACATCCTCCCCACCTTATATTAGAGCTCGTCCTCGAGATCTACTGGAATAAGTGCGGATATTTCCGTTGCATTTCAGATTCAAGCTCCCATGTATACTCAGGTCCTCTTTTGGAGTCCCAATTTACTTTGACCAGAACTAATCTCTTGTGCTTGAGATTCTTGATTTTCTTGTCTTCAATCTGTAGAGGCTTTTCCACAAACTTGAGTTGTTCATTTATCTCTATATCCTTAAGAGGTACTATCAGTGATTCATCAGCTAAACACTTCTTGAGATTAGATACATGAAATACATCGTGTATTCCTGCCATTTCCTCTGGCAGTTGTAGCTGATAGGCTACAGGTCCTACTCTTCTAATAATCTCAAAAGGTCCAATATATCTGGGACTTAGTTTCCCTCTTTTGATGAATCTTACCACTCCTTTCCAAGGAGAGACCTTCAACAATACTTTATCTCCTACTTGAAATTCCAAGGGTTTGCGTCGGTTATCAGCATAACTCTTCTGTCGATCACGTGCGGCTTTCAGTCGTTCCTTGACTTGAATAATCTTGTCGGTTGTTTCTTGCACTATCTCAGGTCCAGATAGTTGCTTTTCCCCAATTTCTGCCCAACTGACTGGGGTTCGGCACTTTCGTCCATAAAGTGCTTCGAATGGTGCAGCATTGATACTTGTGTGATAACTACTATTATAAGAAAATTCTATTAAAGGTAAGTGATCATCCCAATTACCCCCGAATTCAATTACACAGGCTCTAAGCATGTCTTCCATCGTCTGAATTGTTCTTTCGCTTTGTCCGTCTGTTTGAGGATGATAAGCTGTGCTTAGATTTAACTTGGTTCCCATAGCTTTTTGGAAACTTGACCAAAAATGAGAGGTAAATCGACTATCCCTATCAGAAACAATTGATAAAGGAATTCCATGTAAATAAACAATTTCATTTACATATAATTTAGCTAGTTGTTCCATACTGAAAGTTTCCTTCATTGGTAGAAAATGAGCTGACTTGGTTAGCCTATCTACAATCACCCAGATTGTATCATTGCCTTTCTTTGTTTTGGGTAATTTAGTAACAAAATCCATTATTATTAATTCTCATTTCCATACTGGCATTTCTAATTGCTGTAACAAGCCTGAGGGTTTCTGGTGTTCAGCTTTGACTTGAGAATAAGTTAAACATTTAGAAACATAGGCTGCTATGTCCTTTTTCATTCCTATCCACCAGAAATTCTTTCTTAAATCTTGATACATCTTATCATTTCCTGGATGCATCGTATATTTAGACTTATGGGCTTCTTCTAATATACGATGACGTAGGTTTCCTAATTTAGGTATCCACATTCTCTTTTTATGGAATCTCCAAATTCCATCTGTTCCTTGTTCTAATTCCTTAATCATACCTTTTAATTTTTCAGCATCATCCTTGATTACTGATTCCTATGCTTCTCTTATCTGATCATTTAAATCTACTTGCAGATTTAATTTAAGAGAACGTACCCTTTTTGGCTTTTCATGATACTTTCGACTTAAAGCATCTGCCACTACATTTGCTTTTCCTTCATGATACTGGATATCACAATCATAGTCACTAAGCATCTCCATCCAACGTCTTTGTCTCATATTCAACTCCTTTTGCTTGAAAATATACCTCAAACACTTATGATCAGTGAATACTGTAAACTTACTACCATAAAGGCAATGTTTCCAAATCTTAAGAGCGAAAATTATAGCTCCTAATTCCAAATCATGGGTTGAATAATTCTCTTCATGATTCTTAAGTTGTCTAGATGCATAAGCTATAACCTTTTGTCGTTGCATCAATACACATCCATAACCTAATTTGGAAGCGTCACAATAGACTACAAAATCTCCAGTTCCTTCTGGTAACGCTAGTATGGGTGTATTAGTTAATCTTTGCTAAGAATTCTAAAAGCTTCTTCTTGTTTTAATCCCCATTTAAACTTAACAGATTTACAGGTTAGCTTAGTTAAAGGAATGACTATTCTAGAAAAATCTTGAATAAATCTTCTATAATAACCGGCCAATCCTAAGAAACTTCTAACCTCGGTTGGTGACTCAGGGGTTTTCCATTTAGTAATCGCCTCTATTTTTGTGGGATCCACATGAATTCCTTCATGGTTCACTAAATTTCCAAGAAACTGTACATGTTCTAACCAAAATTCGCACTTGGAAAATTTAGCATAAAGCTTTTCCTTTCTTAATAAGCTTAAAAGTGCGTGCAAATGCTTTGCATGATCATCCTTATTCTTAGAGTAAATGAGAATATCATCTATAAAAACAATTATGAATTTATCCAAATATGGTTTACATATTCGGTTCATCATGTCCATAAATGCAGCTGGGGCATTGGTTAAACCAAATGGCATGACAGTAAATTCATAATGGCCATACCTTGTTCTGAAAGCAGTCTTAGGAATGTCCTCTTCCTGTACCTTTAATTGATGATATCCTGACCTTAAATCGATTATAGAGAAAAATCGAGCTCCTTGCAGTTGATCGAACAGATCATCGATTCTCGGTAATGGGTACCGATTCTTAATCGTGACTTTGTTCAATTCATAGTAGTCAATGCACATACGCATTGATCCTTCCTTCTTTTTAACAAACAGTATCGGCGCTCCCCATGGCGACGAACTTGGTTGTATAAATCCTTTCTCCAACAATTCGTCTAATTGTTTCTTTAATTCTTGCATTTCTGCAGGTGCCAAACGGTAAGGTGCTTTGGCAATCGGTGTTGTTCCTGGTATTAAATGGATTCTGAATTCAACTTCTCTATCTGGAGGTTGCCCTGGCAATTCTTCTGGAAATACATCTGAAAACTGAGATACTACTGGGATATCTTTTAAATACTTTCCTTTAGTGTTAGTGATTATGGAAATCAAATACACTATAGAACCTTTTCTTATATAACTTGCAGTTTTCATCACAGAAATAAATTTTGTGGATCTAGATGGTTTATCTCCTTTAATCGTGATCGTTTTACCTTTTGGTGAATTTACTTGGATTGACTTTTGATCACATAAAATACTGGCTTTATTGGCTATTAACCAATCCATTCCTAAAATAACATCAAATCCTGCCAGATTCATGGGATACAGGTTTGCAATAAATTTCTGATTTAAAATTTCTATTCTTGCTCCCTGCAAGATTTCAGAAATCCTAACGGTTTCTCCATTAGCTGTCTCTACTAAACATTCTTGTGGTAGTTTAGTTAATGACTGATTTAGAAATTTGCAAAATGATGTATTAATAAAACTTTGGTTTGCACCAGAGTCAAATAATACTTTAGCAAAAATATCATTAACTAAAAACGTACCAGCTATTATATCTGGAATCATCTTGGCTTCATCTGCAGTCAGAACAAATGCTCTAGCATTTTTGGTATTATTGTTGTTTGTAGCTGTAGCTAATTTCGGACAATTAAGCTTGATATGACATTGTTCTCCGCAGTTGTAACATATCCTGTTATTAGCTTTCTTCTGGCAATCTTCTTCCTTGTGTCCCAAAATTTTGCAAAAGTTACAGTATATGGAGCATCTTCCAGAATGCTTTCTTTTGCAATTCTTACAGTAAGGTGTAGAGGTAGAACCTATATTTTCCCACGATTAAAATTTCCAGAACGAAATTCTTGTGTGAGCTTCTGGGTTAGGTTCCTCCTTTGATCTTCTTCTCGGGTACGGACTAATTCATCTGTCAAGGTATTTGCTAGTTCTAAAGCTTCTTCTATGGTTTGAGGTCTAGCTGCCTTGACTACGTGTCTTATCTCACCGATTAATCCCCAAATATAACGGGAGATCAATACTGGTTCTGGTGAAGCAAGAGTTGGAACTATTCTAGCATATTAGAAGAATAATTTAGTGTATCCCTTACTATCCACACCAGTCATCCTAAGGTTTAGCAATTTGTTTGCTATCTGTTCCTTCTCATTGGGTGGGCATAATTTCCTTTCTAACTTGTTCTTAAATTCTTCCCATTCCATATTGTAAGTTCTATCACTTCCTCTTGATTGGAGGATAGTGTTCCACCATTCTAGTGCTGAATTCTTAAACAGATTAGAAGCAAACAATATCTTATCTTCTTCAGCACACTTGCTTATTCTTAAGACTGCCTCAGTTTTCTCTATCCAGCGTAGGGTTGCAATGGCCCCTTCATTGCCCGAGAATTCCATTGGTTTACAAGACCAGAATTCTTTATAAGAACAACCATAAGGAATGGTTCTTCTTCTTTTGGAAATGGGCACCTGAAGTACAGGTTCATTGTTCACGCTGTTTTCTGGTTCGATGGGTCGCTTACTGCTATGCTTACTTTTATTATTCACTTCTTGAATCATTTGAATAATAAATGGCATCGCATCTATGATTCCTTGTGCCACTATATGTTGAACAACACTATTATCCATTTGGTTTCCATTGTTATTGATGCTTGGATTCTCATTAACCACGTTAATGTTACTCTGGTTATCATTATTCAGATTTCCTTGATTTCCTTCGTCGGCCATCTGAATTTTAAACATTTACCCCATATTAATATCACAGAATAATAATTAATATCGTCAATCACATGATACGCATCTTTTCCAAAACGTCGATCATTGCGACTATACTCTATTCATATACTATTATGCATATATTACACACCAGTACTGAAATAAAAATTACAATACCAACTGAAATAGAATTACACTAATAGTAATAGGCATCCGTACACACATATTTTATTTTATTTTTATGTTATTATTATTACTATTACCGTTCCTACCATTTTATTCACGGATATGGATTCATCCAAAAATCCATATTGTGCTCATCGTATTTCCATACGAGTCGCTCTCCCACCTGTCGCATTCTCTCACTGCTTTCTAAAATTTCCTCACCAAAAGTCCGAAGTTCTTGCACGTTTTCTGCACTCATTGGGGGTGCAGGTTCTAGGACTGGGTTCGGAATCTGGGGTACTGGTTCCTGATATGGGGGTGAAAGTGCCTGAAATCGGTAAGGATCTTCTAAGATCTCCCTAATATAATCATCTTGGTAATAGGGATCTAAAGGGTCCATACCTGGATAGGCTTCTATGTTCTGCATTGGTGGGTTTTCATGAATTGGGTAACGTTGCACATAGTCCCTAACGTCATCCCACCAGGGATCATAATTTGGGTCTAGGGGATTTGGTGCTGGTACCCTAGGGATTTCCTCTGGGTTGAAGTCATGCATCTCCATTTGGTTTTCAGGGTTTTCTATCTCCATAGGTTGGTCTGGGATTAGTGGTTGTGGGGCTACCAGTTGTTCCAGACTTGGGTCAGCAGCAGTCGTAGCTAGGATATGGAAATTGGCTAGGCTTCTATTAAGCATATCCTGTGTATGGGCATCTGTTTTTTTTCTTAGCAGCCGCTAAAATTCTTTGATGTTGCAACTTTCGCATTCTTTTCCTACATGCAAATGCTTCCTTACTGAACCATCCTCTTTTCTTATGAGGGAATGGCTCCTCCGACTGAGCTTTAAAGGCAAACATCCCTTCTTCCTGATCAGCAGAATACCCAGAAAGGGCAGGCTGTGAAGAGGTACCTTCACTCCTAGGTGAATCAGACAACTGACGACACATGTCTGAGGGTCCTTGATCACTCATACTGTAAACTAACAAATAGTCAAATAACACATAACAAATAAATACAGTTATGCACGTATTTGCGTAATTTATTTCCTAACAGAAAATTTAGAATTTATGCGTCAGCAGAACACTTCTTTGGTTAGACCAGTGGCTAGGCTCTGATACCACCTTCTGTCGCAACCCCCGATCCCTTATCTGTCCCGGGAACGGGCGGACGCGATCTCAGAGATTCAGTGGTATCAGTTTGCTAATTTGGCAGCGAAAATTACATCAGTACCGTAGTTAGGAAATGTTTATCAGAGTAAAACCACCACTTTTGATATTAATAACCACATGGGTAAAACCCAAGTTTCTTATTACAATATGTTTATAGGGATAAACCCTATTTTATTGAATTTAAAACATCGCCTTTTAGGTAACTTTTATAGTCACATTTTTCCCAAGCCTTCAGTGCTCTCCAGCTGGCTTTTTACTAATTGGCTGTCACATTGTGTTACCTGAAACGTGTTTTAAAAACATTTGTCAGTGGGAAATACTGGTGAGTGAATCTCAGTTTAATCAAGAAATATTTTATCAATTAAAACAGTATTGAGAGCGATCACATTGTTTATTTCTACACAATTACTCATTCAGTACTGTCAATCCTGACTTGTGGGTCATATTACACATTGGCTAACTCGTTGTCCAATGGTAACGTACTGTCGTCCCGACTTGCTACTCACAGTGTAGTAAATTTTGTATACAAAACCCCAACATACCGGCAGTAGTTGAAGAACTACAAAGACTCAATCACTGCTTAATCATATTATTAAGCATTAAAGGTTTTGTAAAATAGTTACAAAAAGGTTAACAAAAAAAGGATAAATTCACATTGCTATCTTAGATTTCGTGTAAGGGTTTCCTGGGAATAATCTATAGTTTACAAAAATGTACATAGGTTAGTATAATAACCCTTTGAAAATATTAGTGATACCCTCCCCGAGACGGCATTCCAACAACTACGTCGGGCAGAACCACGACAGTTATTACGGAACCCTAAATCAATCGGGCAGCGTATCTACTATGAAACTGGGGTTATAATACTTACAACTGAGCAAAACCTCGCTAATTAGGGGGATATAATACCCGCGTATTACTTCTACTTCTTCAGAATTCGTTTAGAAAGAAAAAGAAATGAACGAGGAATACTAAAACCCGATGCCTCCTTATATAGTTGCTGAATCTGGGTCTCACGCGGCCCGCATAAGAGTAGACGAAGGTCTACGCGGCCCGCGTCAAAGCTAGTCAACGGACTAGATTGTCCGGCTCATCAGGTAGGTCCGCCACGATGGTGACACATGTCGGCCTAGGATGTTGCTACGTTTTTGATCTCACGCGGCCCGCGTAAGATTGAGATGGGGTTCACGCGACCCGCCTGAACTTAAAATTCCACCGGAATCAAGTTTCAGCCTTGATACCTCCCGCGTGAGTGTTGGGGTGGGTCTACGCGGCCCGCCTCAACTTATATTTCAGATTTTTTTTATTTATTTTAAATACTATTTAATGTATTTCGGGCTCGGTTTTTACATACGGGGTGTAATTAAAGACATAATGAGACATTTTAAAATATAATAGGGTGTCGGAACTACTATGAGGGTGTCGGTTTTATTGAGGGTTGTTACAAAAAGACAACTCTGGAAGATGAGATCCCAGAGCAACTGCCAGTGACAACACAAAAGTCACCAATAACCACTGCTGCTACTTCCTCACAGAAGTTGGAAGAAAGATCTCTACCTTTGCCTAAAACTCCTCCTGCGTCTTCACAAAAGGATCAGGTTGTAAACACAGGGACCCCATATTATGAAGCTCTGGATCCAATCGGTTCCATCTTCCTCAGTCCTGATCCCAAGGACATGTCTCTTTCTACACCTATTCCTTCACCCCTCACATTACCACAATCCATGTTACCTTTGTTGCATGCAGTTGCTATGGCTCAGACACAAACCGGTTCATCTCAATCACCTATCACTGAGAGTACACTCCCACAAGTGACTGGGTCTAATGTCTTTACCTCTGCTAACCCAGCAACAACTGAGGAGGTTACACTGCATGAGATACCAGTAATTCCTGTCAGTAGTTCAAGTGGAGCAGCAACTACTAATGTTGGACCCACTGGTTTACATTGGGTCAGTTGTTCCATAAATAAGACTCCCTTAAACGCAATTTCTTCAGAGACAACCAAGGCAACCACTGGTGTGTTTACTTTAACCTCTGGTGAGTTGTTCAAGGTGTCCACAAATGAAGGAAGAAGTCCCCAGTACCAAGAAAAAGGGGCATCAGTAGATGACTTTTGGGATACATTCCCTAAGTCTACTGCTGATACAACCACTGCTGGTGGGAAATCAGATGATCCCATTCACTTGGGTGATGGTTTAAAATATCAAGAATTGACGGAGAGAGTAGACAGAATTGAATCATCTGTTGCAGACATCAAAACAATGCTGCAGCAGGTGTTAGATTCTACAAAGTCTACATCTGCTGTCCCACAACATCCTCCAGCAGCATTTAATGTTCCATTCCCTGATGTTCTTTGGACCTTATTTCAACCACTGCTCCAACAACAAAGACAATTGGCTGATCAGCAGCATGACATACATGTACAAAAGCTAAGAAACATGATGGAGTTCAGGTTTAAAGACACTCAACCTGATATCAAGGCTATAGGCCCATATTCTAAACACCACTGGCAAAGCTCCTCCCACTGTTCTCTTTCTTGATAATCCTCCACCAGATGATGTCAAAAAGGGGGAGAAAATCAAGCAGTGGAAGAAGAAGGGAATTGAAGATGGTCTTTATATTGAACCAGAAAAGGAGTGCATGACTAAAGATATCCCTCTGCCAGATGGGAGTAAAAAGATTGATGTTACCACAAATGCACTTGCTGAAGCAAAAGCAAGTGTAAAAAGGGATAGAGAGGCAAAGGACAAATCAAGGTGGAATGAGGAGAAAATAGCTTATATGGAGCTGAATGCACAGGGTTTCTCTGAGCCAAAGGATGTTAAAAATCCTGAATCAAAAAGAAAGAATCCCACTAGAAAAGTGAGGGAACCCAAATCCACACCATCTAGACTCATAAAGCATACTCCCAAATCACCTCCAAAAGCCCCCAACATCAATCTTCCACTCAAACAACTGTTGTAACTCCTGTTGTATCAACAACTGTTGGTACCTCAGTGGTTTCAGCAGTTGTTAAACCAACAACCACTACTTCAACACACACCACTCAAACACCTGCTCTCACTAAATCATCCACCACCACTTCAACCACATCACCTATCATTAAATCACCACCTACAACTGTGCAGAAGACTTCTACTGACACATCAGTAGTTGTAATGGCAACAGTGGTTGAAACACCAGTTGTTTCAACAACTGTTAGTCAATCACTTCCCACTTCAATCACCACCACTGAACCACCCAAAACATCATCAACCTCTCCTCAACCAAAAAGGAGAAGGTTAATTCTAAAAGATGATGATCCTTCACCACCACCAACATCTTCACAACCTTTATCACTTGTTACTCTACCAAACCCTGTTCCTCTCTCTTCAGCTCAAGTTCAAAAGCCAATCAGTGATATTGCTCCTGCAGGTGTTCAATTTCCTCTAGAACTAATAGCAGTCAGGGAAGAGATAAAATCCTTCTACTATGAGGATGATCCTGCTAAAAGGAGGTTACCATCTGTTAAAGGATATCCCAGGCCTAACAATATTGAAGAATATTTAAAAGTTAAGGCTCAGCAAGCAGATGATCTCTCCAAAAGAGATTCACAAGGGAAGACTGACAAAGAAATTCAAAGGCATTATCAATTTTTGCTCACTCAAGTCAGATCTTTGGAACATTTTGCAAAGAATGTTTGTCAGCAATTATCAGAAAAAGCAGATGAATCCCTTAGGAAAGATTATATTGAAAACATCATGACTTACAAAAAGTATAAGGGAGAAAAATATATATACAAGGAGTGGACCATTCCTGAGCTTGAAAGTGAAGCAGCCAGGATTCAAGAAATGATTAAAAATAAGGTCAAACACACTCCTCCTGATTGGGAAAAGTACAAAAGGAATGTGCCTGATAAGGCATTGGAGCTGAGGAGAATGAAAGAGGAATTAATATCTGCTAATTATGGGTCAAAGAACCAAGTGATGAGGTGGAAAGAAGACAAGGTCAGGGCCACTTACAAAAGCTGGAGGAACTAAGGAAGAAAGATCCAAGTGTTCCACAAAAACCTGACTATCCTAAAACAGAGGTTTCAACAAGACACCTAAGCTACAAATCAAGAGATCCACTGCTCCAGCAGGTGCTGCTATTTATCAAAGAAAAAGACAAAAGCAGATGGATGGTGAAACCTTGAGGGAACTTATGGCTGGTGATGAACTTGTGAAAGAAGGTATCAAGAAAATGGTGATAGAAACTCTTGAACTGAATAAATCTATAGGAATTGCTCAGCCAGTTATCACCAGGCCACCATCTCCCAACTCATCAGAGATAAAAACTCTCCCAAGAAACCCATCAGAATCAAAAGTACTAAAGTGGAAGTCTGATCAAAAGACCCACGTATTAACCCTGATCAGATCTGATGGTGATGTAAAGAAAATATCAAGGGAACAAGCACTAGGCCTAAGTGTTGAAGATCTGCAGGATCTCCTTGATCTTCAACTGTGCAGGGATGAGGATGATACAAATTCTCTGAACTTTGAGTTACAACTTAAAGGGCAAATCAGGGAACTGTTGATGAGACAATAAAGTTCCTAAATAATGAAAGGTTTTGGCATCATCTGTTCTAGGGGGAGATTGTTGGGATTGAACCCTACCAGTGGAACAGTTGATTAAAGCCAAAATCAGTTCAGAGCAAAGGAACCAAAATAAGCAGTTGTTAGGCATCAGCCTTTCCCCTTGATAGTGGCTTAAACAACTGATGATCTTGATAGTTCTGATCTATTCTATCCACTGCCTAGTACAACAGCTGATGTGAAGACTAAAAGATTGCTAAAGGACTAAGTACTGCTCTTCCAAGTACTGCCTTTAGTCAAGCACTGCTGAGAGACCAAAGCCCTGCTTGAATAAAGCAGTGGAATGAAGAAACAGTTGTTTACTTTGTCTTATTGTAATAGGATCAGTTGTTAGATAACAGTGGTTGTATAGATCAGTGTTTAGAGTTAGTTAGTTGTTAGATGTCACTTTCATGGTGACGTCAGCAAAGATGCTTCAGTGGTTTGCTTGTGCCCTATAAATAGAATGGTACTATGTACTATTCTATTAGCTCATTCCATCCTTGTCATCTCTGCACAAGCAAATCCATTGAGCTCGAGCTGAGGGGGAGACTTTTGCTTACATGCAAGTGTAATCATTGATTGAAATAAATTTAATCATTCGATTCATGATCATCCATGTTTTCTTATAACTGTTCTCTTGTTTGATTGTGTGAGAAAGTTAATCCATCTTATTTCCGCTGCAATCTAATTTCATTTCATTTCCACTTTAGTTTAACAAAAGCACAATCAATCCAAACTCAGATCCTAACAGTCACTACTGAAGTCAGGCGTCACAGCATCCGCGAGAAAGTAACCATTCTTCCACGGGATCAATGCTTTATGGTCTCACTCAGGAACCAGGTTCGCTATAAGCTCCGCAATAGACGTGAGGTCGATATTCTCATGGAAGATGTATTGTATAAAATATGTTATGTTTTGAAATAGAGTATTATGTCTTGTGTAAAAGATGTCGTGTCTTAACCATGTTATGTGTGTCAAGGATGACAATGGAATTCGAAGTAGAAGGCATTTTGTTCTTGCCAATATATTCCTTAGAACACATATATAATCATTTATATATAATCACATAAAATCCTATCTAACAAGGATTTCTATCTTTCATAAGCTGAACTTGTAAACCGTTTATAATGCGTAAACTGATAATGTAATGTATTGTAGGCGCATAGTTTGTTAATGTAATGTGTCTATTTCTCGTAGACTTCACCCATGGAAATGTCCTCGCTTGATTTATGTGAAGTGAATTTTTGTTGTAGTGGACCTTGAAAAATGTTTATGCAATGAAAACCTTTTGACCTGTCCAATTTTATTTATAATCTGTTCAACATGAACAAGAGGTTTTCGTGAGAGGTCCCTAGTGATTGTAGACTTAGACTCGAGAAAGAATCCTGGTTCACTACAATCGATGCTCTGATACCAATCTGTCACACCCGCTCATAGCGGAAGCGCGAGGTGTGATCTGATCGGTTCTCATTGCATAACAATATAAGTGAACATACTAAATGAATAAAAACAAGCTCCAATGCCATTGTCATAATTGTTTCAAAAGAACGCAACATAAGTTAAATGTATTGGTTACAAACCATCAAATGAAAATAAGTTGTCATTGTTTTATACATCAAAATGTAAGTCTTAAAATGTCAAGGCTTTGACCACTATATCACCGCAAAGAGGCGGTATATAACGGGCAAGCCATTCAAATGGTGGCATGGAGTCTTGATACTTGCTTTCCTTGACTGAAATATCTGCATGGGCCATTAATTTCCTAAAATACATGTTAAGTTTGAAAACATCAACAAAGTTGGCGAGTTCATGCAATTTAGTTGTATAAGATGTATCTGTAAAATGTGAGTTGTATAAAATGTATCTGTAAAATGTGAGTTGTATAAAATGTATCCATAAAATGTGAGTTGTATAAACTGTATCTGTAAAATGTGAGTTGTATAAGATGTATCTGTATGTAATGATGTAGTATGTAAAGCATCAATGAAATCGTTGATCATTAATGTTTCGCGAGGACATTAATATGTGTGACGAATTAGGAAGCAATCCAAACCTAGACGATTTCGTATCGACTACTATCGACTGGGACACAAACGCACTCTTCTGTATGGGTCCATGACCAAGAGTGGGGCTCGCCAATACCCATTAAATCTAACCCTCTGTACCTAGGTCCAAACTAGATTAATGGTGCTTAGATGTATGACCATAATCGCACATGATCTAAGGTGTTTCATTCCCTAACTTTAACATATGATTGAACATGTATTTTCCCCGATAGTTGTAAAGTTGTAAAACATATAAATGAATAGGGGACATGAACTCACAGAATTGCGTCCGTGAATGGTAAGTAACTGTGATCTGTCGTACGGTCGTCCTGAATAGTGTCACGACCTACAAACGTTCTATATTTGTTAGACACTTAGGTCTTGTAATGACTTGAGTACAAGTCTTGTGTCTTAAATATGTGTAAGACTTGTATGTCTTTGTTGTTCGTTGAACTGTGTTTTAGATGTATGATTTGTTAAACTCTTATATATATATTTCACCAAATATATATATATATATATATATATATATGTATATGTAATCTTGTATCTTGTGAGTTGTATCATTGGGTCTTGTCTGCATAAATTGTATAATTGTATTTTCATTAATTATATGTCATTGGGCCTAGCCCAAGTCTTAATGTTATTGGGCCTTAGCCCATATGTTTGGTATTTGGCTTAGCTCATGTATTCATGTTATTGGGCCTAAATAGTATTGGGCCTAAAGGTTATTGGGCTTAATGTTATTAGGCCTAAATAGTATTGGGCCTAAATGTTATTGGGCTTAATGTTATTGGGCCTTAGCCCATATGTTTGGTATTGGGCTTAGCCCATGTATTTATGTTAAGCCCATTTAGGATGATAAGCCCATTTGTATAAAATAAGCCCATGTATTAAAAATAAGCCCATTTGTATAAAATAAGCCCATATGTAAAAATATATTCTTTCATTTTTATTAAAGTTACTAAATATAGGCTTTTTAATTAAAAGAATACATAATAGTTTTTATAAGTTTTCAAAACATCCGGATATTGTTGTCGGTGAGTTGTATGTATTCGCGTCGAAAGATCGTCTAAGAGTCGTAGTAACTCCTCGGAATGGCGATATGTTCATAGATTCGCCCGTCATCCGTTTTGACCATAAGTTGTGTCCGAAAGCTCGGAATGTCCGTAAGTTGTTTTTAAGGCGTATTTACATGTAGTCTTGTAAGACTTTCGTCGAAATGTACATTGTGTTTATTTATACTATTGTATTCAAGTTCCTAGTTATCATACATATAACTAATACAAACAAATAACACATAGCACATAAGTTGTTAAGTTAACTAAATATATATTTTCTTAAAAATATATATTTATATCAAACTTTGCTTCTATAAAAACTATTCTTTAAAATCTTTTTAATCTAATAAAGATTTTGTCAAAAATAATAGTTTTCATAACTTATGATTTTTAAGAAAAGTTGGCCATATTTCATTTGAAATATGGACTTTGCCATGTTTAATAAAACATATCTTTTTCTTTTCAAAATCACCAACAATTTACTCATAACATTCTTAACAAAAACATATGAGATTTATAACATAAACTTAACAAGATGAACTCATAATCATGTAGGGTTTTGGTATGATCTTTACATATGTTTACTAGTTCAAAAATCATACTTTACTTCTAGTTTTATCCAACTTTTATACAAAGCCCATCTTGTAAGTTTCTTTTTACAAATATTGTAAAAGCATTATTTTTAGTTAAAAACTTTATATACTTTAACAATATCAAATATTATGATCATCCATTAAACATTATGTTTAACAAAACCCTTTTAACACTTTCATGTACACTTGTTAGATCATGTTTTTAAACATCATCTAACAAGTTATTTATATGATATTCATCAATACTAGATCAAATATGCAAGAAATAAGCTTTAAATCACAACATAAACAATCTTATATATCATGATTTTTAGTATGCTTCTTTGTATTTTAATCTTATTTTGTATGATTGTTTTAGTTATAACTTGTTCTTTAAACAATAAATACATAAATATGTATGAAAAGGGATTTAGAAGGCTCACTTCTAGCTATTATGGCTAGGGATGATCTAGATGATGATAAAAGCAAAGAAAAAGGATGATCTTAATGTTTGAAAGCTCTTGAATGGAAGGAAATGCTTGCTTTAACTTGTGGTTGCTTTAGATCTTCCTAAGTTTCATGGAAATCCATCTTGTTCATCAAGGAAAAGGCTTGAAATGAAGTGGGTTTATGGGGTGTTCTTGGCTAAAATGGTAATGAATGTTGAGAGCTTTTGTGTGTGAAATGTATGGAGTAAAAAGTGAAGTAATGTGCTAGTAAACTAGTTTCACAAAGTGTTAGCTATGATCAACATTTCACCACTTGCAAATGAAAGTAAAATATCTAGATATTTTTAGCAACAACTTGAGCATGTGGGTCCCACAAGGGGCGGCCCATGTATGTGGGGGGGGGGGGGTGTCTTGTTGTGAACTTTTTCTAAGTGTTTCCATGTGTTAGAAACTTAGAAAAATGATTAGAAAGCTTAGATGTTTTAGGTGATTCAATTGTTTCAAGGTGTTTAGGTGATCATAACTAGTCTTAAATGATCCAAATAATGTTATATAGTTGCTAAAAAAAGATTTGATATTGTTCGGATATTCGTTTCGAATTGTTTCGGTTAGACGTTATTTGAACGCTAAGTTGTGTAACTTGTGTGAATTGATGTAGTTATTGGTTTGGATGATACCCGAAGGTATCCTCATATGAATTCTATGTTAAATAGCACTTTTACATGTTGCAAAAATATTAAATGGCTGATTTCTGCAGAATTTATGCGAAAAAGTGTTGAAATCATCGCTTTTAGTGCTTTTCGGGCAGTTTTTAGTGTTGTCGGACTTCGGAAAGGTTTTAAATCAAACCCTTGCATTCCTAGTTAGCGTTTAATATATATTAGATGTTGGACTTTCGTCTGAGTCCTAAAGATGTCGTTTAGATGGTTTCTGCGGATCCTGAGTTTTCGTCAGAATACTAGTTTACTAGGTGCTTTTCTAGTAGTTTCGATGCATTGTTTAAACTGTTTCAAATGTATTCAATAAAAATGAATCATGTGCATCCTAAGTAAGTATTCCATGAGTATTCTAAGTGTATGTTACGAAATACGCAGTTCGGGTGTTCATAATGCATAAAAATGTAGCTAAAAATGAGTACTTTAAATGTATGAATGTTGCTGGAAAGTGGTAGTTGTCACACTAAGGTACCTCAATTGCTCTTGATTTATGCAAGAATGTAAGAGGTTATCAGAAAGGGTAAAACCTAAACTACTTACCGGTGGACGGAACCAACCTTTATTCCCCTTATCCGGGCTCTTGTTAAAGAAGGTATATGTCGAATCACTCTAGTCTATGAGCGCATCGGTGGGGGCCGATGGAGAGTCCTTCACGGCACAATCGACACAGGGACGACTATTGCTATTGCTTTCACAAGAGGTTGAGCTACGTTTGGTGTCGTCGATGTTGATAGATTCCGAATGTGGTCCCAACATTTCTCCTTGATTTTTGTCTTGTGATGAATACCTCATTTTCATCATAAGTTCTATTTCTTTTAATTTTTGGAGAATTCTTTCTTCCATTTGACATAATTCATTGAAGGTTATGTAGGTTGGAAGAGATGGTTGAGGGCATTCGGGTGGGTAATAGTGATCTTTTTTACTTTCGCCCGTCTTAAGGTGATTACAGGAAAACGATGGGTCTAAATAGTGGGGATCAAAATTTAGAATATAACATTCTAAATCTTGATGAAATCCACCACATAGTTGACACCACTCACCGTAAGAGTGGCGAACGTAAAAATCATCAATATCATCTATATTTTTGTCAGAATTTACCACCCGTCGGGATCTTACGGTCATGTTTTCAGTAACTAGAGATTGGACACGGGGGCGTGTTGGGTGGACACGGCCCCGTGGTCAGCTACTGTCTGACTTAAAACAGAATTGCCAGTAAGGATGATGGACATGACCCCGTGTCTGACTGGGCACGACCCATGCTGAGTTCTGCAGTTTTTTATAAAAATAAAAAAAATCCTAAAAAATACTAAAAATAATTAGGCCGTCGATTTTAAACTTTCTTAAAATCCTCGTGTCCCCGCCAACGGCGCCAAAACTTGGTGTGCGTATAGCGTGATATGATTTTATTAATATTTTAAGTTCGTTTTACGCATTAGTCAAGTTTTAAATTTATCAAACACGATATTGTACTAACACTAAACACACACTAGGGCAAGTGCACCCATCGCGAGCGTAGTATAGTGTTGGTAAGATACCGAGGTCGTCCAAGGACACAAGAGCTTTTAATACCGGTTTATCGTCAACGTCTAATCAATCTAAATTTTTTTGAAAAGAGTTTTTAAACATGAAAATAAATCTAAAAATTAAAAGATAAATAAAATGAAAAAAACAAATAGACAAGATAGAATCACTTGGATCCAACTCATCTTTAATGTACCCTTTGATGATTTTCGCACTTTCGGACTTTTTAAGGGATTATCTTAGTTATAGTAGTAGGCCCCTCTTTTGAAGGTGATGTTACCCTCAACCCAGTGGTTTGAGTCAGCAGGGATACAATCCCAAAGGGTCGGAATATTGAAAGATAATTAAATAAGTTATTAATGCGAAAAGTGGTAGGCCCCTCTTTTGAAGGTGACGTTACCCTCGGCTAAGTGGTTTGAGTTAGCAAGGATACAATCCCAAGAAGCCGGTTTAATGTTTTAATAGTAGTTTACATATGAGGGGTTCAAGCTATTCGCACCCCCGCCATCCAATACCTTTGCGGCATTGAAGGAGGTTCTAGTAAGCTTGAACCAAGTCCTCGCAGGATCTATACACTGAACGAGACAAGAACTTTACCAAACCACCCTCCTAACCCCCTTCCAGGTAGTTAACGCGCTTTATATAGACCGTAAAGACACGAATGAGAAAATCAATGACATCATGAAGAAATGGTAAAGAAAATTCACTTTCAACATAAGAAACTAGTTATTAAAGTCATTAATACATACCCAATTAAAAAGTGCCGAAAGATTAAAAATCAAAAGTAATACATTAAAGACTTGTCTTCACCAAGTGATGTAAGAGATTAGCCAAGCATGGCCTTTGATTGACAAAAACTCTTACAATCAATCTTGGATCCCGAGACAACTACACACTCTAAAGATGATAGATGGATGATGGTGGTGGTGGTTGGTGTTGGTGTTGTAGTGGTGGTGGAGTGGTGGCAAAGTGAGAGAGAAGTGGTTTGTCAAGGGATGCCTTTGAAGTGAACCAAACACCCCTATTTATAGTCAGAACAGAGCCCCGACCACGGCCCCGTGTCCACTGGGCACGGCCCGTGGCCAACTTCTTCTCCTCCTTCATTAAATGCAGATGTCAGCAGAGGGCCCCACACGACCCCGTGGCCTCTGGACACGGCCCCGTGGTCAACTCTTCACTGTACTATCAAGAATATGCAAATCTAAGAGTTGACCACACCCCATGGTGAGCTAGGCACGGCCCCGTGGTGGGCGTAGAAGCTTCTGCAGTCTTTGTCTTTATATGTGAGGTCTGACCACGGCCCATGCCTGGCTGGGCCCGGCCTCGTGGTCAGTTTCTGCTTCTTGTTTTTGTCTTGGGAGATGCTGCCGAGGGGTCGGGCATGTCACATTATTCCTTCCTCTTATAATTATGTTGGTTTTTGGCTGCTTATTTGTTCCTTTTGTTCTTTTAAGCTCATTTGGTCCTGTAAATTCAAAAGGAAGAAAGAAACGTGCTTTTCCCAACATTAGTACTAAATGAGGGTCGGTTTTATGCCTCTATTGATGTAATTTATATGTTGCATTTTGTACACATCAATACCTTATTAGTAATTCTTGCAAAATGCGTTAAATGTGCAATTCATGCGTATACGATACTTATTCCCGACACATATACATATTTGTACTTGCTTTATACATATTTTATGCTTTAATAACATAATACACCCTTACACCTTGTCCTTTTTACTTAAAACCTCCTAAAACACATCAAAGGCATAACTAGGTTAAGCTAGAGGGACTTGACTTGCCAAAAATCAACAAATTCCACGAATCTAAGAGGCTCGCGCCCCGCGACTGAGTGGTGCTCCTCCCTCGCGCCCCGCCAGAGGCCGCGATCCGCAGAATCCTTAATCAGCCTCATGTTTTGGTCAAATTTTGGTATTTTATGTTGTGTTTCTTGCATTTAATACCCCAAACCCTAAACTCAACTTTAAAACCAAGCCTCCAAACACTCATTTTCATTTTTCCAACTCATTTATACTCTCAAAACACTCTAATCTCAGCTGAAAATGCAAGTTCTTGGCAGATTATTCTAAGTGCTAAATGAACACTTTTCTTCACCTTTCTTCCATATTTTTTACTTCTTCTTCCTCTACAAAGTGTGGAACACTTCTAGGATTGTTCTCACAAGGTTTTCCATGGAAAACCAAGGTGAAACATCGTCAAAATGAGGTCCAACTTTCTGTTTTGGAAGAAAAATTTATTAAACATACATGAACTTATATTTCCTTCATACATTCATATGTCCTTATGCCACTAATCAAGACTATGATTATGTGTGCTTAAAAACAAGGTTGTAACATATAAATCCAGAGGTTTTAAGCCTCAAAACTTTCTGTTTTAAAAGGGTTTTAACCCACAAGTGATGAACAAGTCTTGAACTTGAATATGTGTGATTATTTGGATAGCTTGGGCCATCCTACATACAAATCCACACATCACTTGATGTTTTCCTTGTTAGCTAATGTGTATTTCATTTTCCTTATTGTACATTCATGACCATCCTTGTTGTCTTATGACAACTTGTGCATTGGTGAATATAAAAGAGATCTTAAAATGGAAGATTTATCTTCTTACCTCTATGCATGACTTCTATGATAATCTTGCTATACTTGATGGACCAGACTTATGATATATACTATATAGAATATATAATACCTATACTAACCGAACCTTTGATGATAATCTAATGGTTATTTGTCAAAATACTAAGTTACACCATCTAAGAACTTAGTTCTCGTTACGATTCTAATGGTACTTTAACCCATGAAAACATTTAAACCCCTATGGGTTTCATAGTGTCAAAAACGAGTATTAGGTACTAGATGGTTATTTTCTCATATATTTACTTTCCATATACTTTTAAATTCTGAATTTCGACTCTAAACATACCTTGAACTCCAATCCGTATACAATCAACCTCCTAAACTCATTCCCTCGTCAACAATTGGATAATCAGAAGAATTAGCAATTTTGTGAGTATACTTGAACCCCCTTTTCGTTTACTACCGTTTGGGGTGTAACATGTTAACTATTAAAACTTACACTTATACTTATTTCCAAAATGCATAAACATTCCTTATACATGATGCATACTTGATTAGTTGATACTTTAAATCTGGGGTTATACATTTTGTGTTAGACTTATCATTAACTTCGTACGAGCCTATCCTTGACATATATAGTGCTATAGGATTAACGCACCGCCTGTGAACGTTGGGTTATCTTAAGTGCTTATTGTGTTTCATCTTGGTTTGATTAGTTAAATACATGTCGGTTTTATTGTTTATCTCGTATGATTAGCTTGCCATGTGGGATTGTTTAAAACTTATCTTTTTATGCTATGTATGAAAACCTGTATACTCGCCAATACATATTTGTATTGAACTGTATTTTTAACATGTTACAGGTTGATGATGACGATGCTATGAAACTGAAGTAGTGATGATGCCTAGATACACATATAGACGTCTTAGGTATTAATATGTTGTATTAATTTCGTACTTGTTTGTTGTATTGTTTCTCTTGTATTGAACATGTCGTATTTCCAAGTTCCATGTATTGTAACATTTTTTTATTATGATTGAAATCAGTTATTCTTTAATTCTATTGTCACAATTAGCGTTATGTGTGATGAGCAATCTATCTTCATCTCACTCCGATGTTTCCGCCATCGGTTGGGGTGAGATGGTAAACGTATGATAAGCTTGCTAATATACATCATACATACACACTTATACGCTTTTCGTTCATGTTTTCACATCCTTGAGCATCTTCGATACTTATTCACGACTAATATACTTATATCACACTTGTTAATACTTGTCCTTGTATTAAAGTTTCATAAAACACCCTTATAATATTCCTTTTATGCATAAAATACATTAAAACCATCTATTATAAACATCAGGGACCTAATTTGCCAAAAACAAAAGTTGATTCCGGAACCTAGCCCCGTTGTGCGACGCGACGGGTATGTATGGTTGTTGTCGCGCGATGCGACACCCACAATCCGGTAGTGAGTTGTTCCTAGCTCCGAGATTGGTCAAATTTGTGTTATTTAGTTGTGTTTTTGCACTTAATGTCACCTAACTCAACCCTAATCACCTCCTATAAAACCCAACTCATTTCCACACTTCTCCCATTTTACAAACTCAGTAATCTCACTCTCTAATCACTCCAATTCAATTGCAAAACAGTAGCAAAAGTCAGATTCAAGGCAGTTTATAAAAGTGAGTTTAAACTCACCTATCTTCCATCTTCTTCACTTCTCCTTGCTTCTTAACACTTGGAACACCTCCAGAAGTGTTTCCATAGGTTTTCCATGGAAAACCAAAGATGGAACATCACCACATTGAGGTTAAAAGTGCAACAACTTTCTGTTTTGAACAAAAACTTTATTAAACATTCTTAAACTCATGTTTTACTCATACAAGCCTATGTCCTTATGCCACAAATCAAGTCTATGATTAGTGTGCTTAAAAACAAGGTTGTTACATACAAATTCAGAGCTTTTACTCCTCTAAACTTTCTGTTTTGTGAGGGTTTCTAACCCACAAGTGTTGAACAAGACCTGATCTTGTATAGTGTGATTATTTGGAGAGCTTTGGCTATCCTACTTTCAATCCACATCTCACTTGATGATTTCCCCTTAATATAGTGTGTATATTTCATTTCTAATTCATTCATGGCCATCCTTGTTGTTTTTAACAACTTGTGCAATGGTGAATCTAAGAAAGAGGTTTTAAAAGGAAGGTTACCCTCCTACCTCTATGCATGACTTATATGATAATCCTTGATATACTTGTTGGACTTAAACTATATACAATATATAAAATACATATAATACATATAAAAACCGAACCCTTGATGATAATCAAATGGTTATTCGTCAAGGTACTAAGTTACATCATCTAGGTACTTAGTTTCTTGTTACGATTCTAATGGGTACTTTAACCCATGAAAACATTCAAACCCCTATGGGTTTTACAGTGTCAAAACAAGTATTAAGTCTAGATGAATATTATTATGATTATTTTCTCGTATACATACTTGTGGTGTATTTTACATACCTAAATTCCGACTCTAAATATTCCTTGAACTCCAATCCAAACACATCCAATCCCCTAATCTCATTAACTCGTCAACACTTGGATAATCGGAAGACTTAGCAATTTTGTGAGTATATTCGACCCATTTTACTGTTTTCACACCTTTTGGGTGTAACATGTTTATTTATACAAAACACACACTTAGCACTCATATTCTTATGCAATTATACAAATAAACAATCCTATACATGCTTACTAAATGTTATGCTCGATTTGTATTTTCTGGGTGATTCTTATGTGATGAACTTGTCATTAACTTCGATCAAGCCTCCCTTAACATGTATAGCGCTATAGGAGTAACGCACCGCCCGTATTCTTGAGGTCATGTTAAGTCATTCATTCATACTTGCGGTAATCTTTGGTTTGACTTGTTTGTTCACATGCCAGTTTATACGTTAATCTTGATAACTAGGTTTGCCATGTGGATTGTTCATTATTTTTTTATATACTTATATGCTACTACACCAAACTTGTATACTCGCCAATACTTTTCTATTGAACTACGCTTTAAAACATGTTGCAGGTTATTGATGATGTTGCTAATGCATGGAACATAGTAGGATGCCTAGATACACATTTTTAATTTTGTATACTTATTGTAATGTATTTCTTTGTTTCAAGTTGTTGTAATTGATCCTTGTATTGTATTTGATTCCAATCTTTGTAATTTGACTCGTTAGAAATGAAATAAAATTTATTATTTAAATACTTGTTGCAAATACTAGTGTTATGATGTCTCGAGCAATCTATTTCGTCTCACTCTGATGTTTCTGCCATCGGTTGGGGTGTGACAAACTTAAACTTTGTTTTGAAACTTGACTACTTTATCACTGATCGTGTTGATGGTGATGGACTTTTTTATTTTAATGCAGGCTGTTTTTCCAGACAATGCTTATGGCGTTGACAGTGGAGGTGATCCCACTGTTATACCCAAACTCACATTTGAAGAGTTCAAGGTATGTTTTCGAATCTCACTGCTTTTATGAACTTTTTTTGGAGGGTCTTTTTCTAGCAATTTGTTATTGATAGTATTATATGTCAATTACCATAACATTGAGTATTTCCTTTTCGCTAAAATATAAAATAAACAGGATTTTCACCGCAAGTATTATCATCCAAGCAATGCCAGGATATGGTTTTATGGAGAACATGATGCAAACGAGCGCCTGCGTATCTTAACTGGTACAACTTTTTCTCATGAATTAGTTATGTGAAAACAATGGGGCAATTTCATATATACCCCTACAAACTTGCAAAATATCAAATATACCCATGTAAAATTATAAAATATCGTATATACCCTTACAAAATAGTTGAAATATCATATATGTCCAATTCATTAAAAAAATTCACAAATGATAATTTTACCCTTTTTTGTAAAAGTTTGAAATCTCATATATGACCTTTAACTTTAAATATTATATTTACTCATTTATAGCTTAATACATTTAGCTTAAATATTATATATGGATAATACTATTGTTTATGAGAAAAATAAAAAAATAAAAATGGGTAAAAATAAATTTAAGTTTAAAATGTGTATAAAAATATGAAGTTAAAAGATGAGCATATATGAAAACTTGAAGTTAAAAAAATAAAGGTAAAATGATTATTTATTAGATTGTTTTTAATAAATTGGGTATATTTGATATTTTAACTATTTTGTAAGGGCATGTATGATATTTTTAGTTTTGGTTGGGTATATATGAAAATTTTCAAGTTTATAAGGGTGTATGTGAAATTAATCCGATAACAAATCTTTATTTTGGTTAACTAATAACCCTGTCTCCAAACAGAATATCTGGATATGTTTGATGCAAGTCTAGCTCGCAATGAATCAAAAATCGAAACACAAAAACTGTTTTCAAAGCCCGTTAGAGTTGTTGAGAAGTATCCAGCTGCTGAAGGTGGTGATTTGAAGAAAAAACACATGGTCTGCCTTAACTGGTTGCTTTCCGATTAGCCTTTGGATACCGAAACCGAACTTGCACTCGGATTTCTTGATTATCTATTGTTAGGAACTCCTGCATCTCCGCTAAGGAAAATTTTGCTCAAAAGTGGTTTTGGAGATGTTGGTAATTTTAGTGTTATCGACATGTTTTGGTGGCATTGGATTAGCTTGTCGACTAAGTCGATCTTGTTAAAATTAAACGAGTTAGGAGATGCGGGAGTGCAGGCTCGATTTAATTTAATAAGATCGAGTATCGGTTTTGTTTTAATCAAATTTAATATATAATTTGATGATAATTAAATTGGCTTAATGGTTAAATTAATTGGGCTTAATGGTGAAGTTGAGTGTTTACACTTATTAAGTGTCACACCCCCAAAATACCACATGCGAAAACACCGCTGGGTGTGTGACGTACCAGGATCTAGCCACCAATCACATTGAACCATAGCATGGAATTTAATAAAAGTTTCCATTTATTTCAAAAAGTAAATCTAAACTCAATCAAAACCAAGTTGTTTAGCGGAAGCATAATGTAAATAGTGTTTCCAAGTGTTTCAAAACGAGAGTACGATAATCTTAAAAACTTGTATCCAAGAGCTGCGACCCATGACCACTCCAGCACTCCCAGATAGCAAGTTCCAATCCATGTACCTAAGGACCTGCAAGCATGCAGAAAAAGTGATTCAGAAAGGCTGGTGAGTTCACAATTTGTGTTAACCGTTTAATACCAAGTAGTGATTTAAGATTCGTTAATACTGTTATGTTGATAATAACTCGATACCGCAGACGGCCCTTTTTGCCCTTCCCCAATGCTCTATCAAACATTGGTCATGATTTAAAGTTATTAGTTCACGCCCATCCTATCCAGGAGCGTCGTGAGGGTGCCAAACCTAATAGCGCTATCAACTAATAACCCTGTTGCCCTATAAGCAACAACCCGGTAGAATGATGGGACTTAAGTGATAGAAGTGAGTGTATTATCCAACCATAACGTTTACTGAAAACCGTTGCATATCCCCTGCAAGGATAGCGTTGTGAGATCCGCCTCACATCCCCTACAAGGATGTGGGTATTTGAAAACCGCCTCATATCCCCTACAAGGATATGGGTTTAAGAAAATCCATTTACATGTTTTGTCAGTTTGATTTGTCCCCACCGGACGCATGCTTGTTTTAAGAGAAGTGAACTCACCTTGGTTTGCTCGGTATGATTTGTTACTTGTTAACACTTAAACACTCACAGCCTATGGTATTCACGTATGCGAAATCAGTTTACATTCATAAGGTTTACTTATGAATCAAAATCATGGTGTGCGTACATGCAACAATCATCGAATGGCACATAACAATTATTCTACTCTTGCATAACCACAATTCATAGACGTGTTTCGCAACAGTATTCAACCGCTAAGTGTGCTAATCAAAACCGAATTATGTTTTTCCCCAGACACACGGATATCATAAACAGACAAGGATTAACATAAAATCATTCATTATCATACTCGTTCAAAGTTACAATCTGTTGGTGAGCTTCAGTCCTAACAACGAAACCCCAGAGCAACGAAACTTCATACTTTCGTCGGCCAATGTGCGACAAGGCTTCATGGTTATTCATCGACGAAACATTAATGTGTTTCGCCGATGTGCGTGTGTAATGAAAAATTATATATTTCATCGTGTGTGGGTTTGGCGAAACATTACTATATTTCGTCGTGGCCTTATCAGTTGCTAATCATGCGAAAACCCTACTGTAACCGTTCCATTCATAAACTACAATCAATTGAAATCATTACTCAATTCAATCCAATCATCAATTACACCACGCAATTATCATTAACCAGTAATCGTCCCCTAACAAAGTGAAACTCCTAGATTATCAACATTCAACAACATCATCACTAATATTAACAAGTTTCAGAATTCCATATCATGTTATTTCATGTATGACTTGATTACTGTTTTTAACACACACCCTAGATGATTACTATATCTATATCATCAACAGGATATTCCAACAGTTTCATTAAAACTATACATAATCATGATTGACATTGACAATAAGCAATCAACAATTCATACATATCCTAAAACAAGCAATACATATTAAAACAAGTGTTGTCGCACTCACCGGAGAATCGAAAAGGAATGACTGCACTTAAATCGGTGAAAGGGGAAAACTTTGTGTGAGTGCAAGGTTTCCGTCAGTATAGAGAGGAGGAGATACTAGGGTTCGCTAAATAAAACTCTGTGTATAATACGTAAATATATAAACGAATCATGGTCGGGCCTTACTTGGGCCTTAAGCCCATCACAGCAACGACGAAACACTATTGGGGCGAAACTCCCAGAGTTTCGTCGAGTGGAGGTGAGGACGAAACACTACTGTTTCGTCGAGCTCAGGTTTGCAACGGGGTCCAATGTTTCGTCAAATGGGATAGTGCAAAGGTTAAGTTTATCAAACGGTTACCAAGCAGTTAATGAATTTACAAGTCTTAAACCAATTCATTAATCATAAAACCAAATAATGACAACGCGCATCCGCTACAACGCAACGAATTATAAAACACAGTTGTGAAAACAAGCAACGTGTCAAGAATGACCTTGAGAACTCAGGTTGTCACATCATCCCCAACTTGAAAGAAATTTCGTCCCGAAATTTGATGAGTACTCCGAAAACGGCAAAGTGTCAGATCAAGATGACTGTGAATTTTCCCCAGGTGCCACATCATCCCCAACTTGAACAGGAATTTCGTCCCGAAATTCACTAGTTGCACCAGGTTTAGATTGTTTCTTTGGGAAAAGGTGAGGATACTTGAGCTTCATCTGATCCTTGCGTTCCCACGTGAACTTCGGTCCACGTCTTGAGTTCCAACAAACTCTCACGATCGGATTTCGGCTATGCTTACGAACTTTGACTTCCCGTTCCATAATTTCGATTGGTTCTTCGATAAACTGCAACTTGTCGTCAATTTTCAGCTCTTGAAACGGTACCACAAGTGTTTCATCGGACAAACACTTCTTCAACTGCGAAACGTGAAACACATCATGAACGTTACCCAACCCAGAAGGTAACTCGAGCTTGTATGCCACCTTACCGATTTGTTCCAGAATCTTGAATGGCTCGACAAAACGCGGATTAAGCTTGCCGCGTTTCCCAAAACGTACCACACCCTTCCAGGGTGAGACCTTTAACATCACGCGATCGCCCACAACAAATTCCAAGGGTTTCCTACGCTTGTCAGCGTAGCTTTTCTGACGGTCATGCGCCGCCGCCATACGATTTCTGATTTGCACTATTTTCTCAGAAGTTTCGAGCATAAGCTCCGGGCCTGTGACTTGGCTGTCACCCACTTCAGCCCAGCAGAGAGCAGATCGACATTTTCGCCCATACAATGCCTCGAACGGAGCTGTCTGGATACTGGTATGGTAACTGTTATTGTAAGAAAACTCCACCAATGGAAAATGTCTCTCCCAACCTTTACCAAAATCGATAACACATGCTCGCAGCATGTCTTCCAATGTCTGAATGGTTCGCTCACTCTGACCATCCGTTTGAGGGTGATAGGCAGTGCTCATGTCAAGACATGAGCCAAATGATTTGTGCATCGCTTGCCACAAATTGGATATGAAACGCGGATCTCGATCAGAGATAATGGAGGTTGGCGCTCCATGCCTGGAAACCACTTCCTTTAGATAAATACCAGCCAACTGCGAGAACTTGTCAGTTTCTTTGATTGCGAGGAAGTGTGCAGATTTCATGAGACGGTCAATGATCACCCAGATGGTATCATTTCCGCTTTGAGTTCTTGGTAGCCCGGTGACAAAATCCATGGCGATCTGTTCCCATTTCCACATGGGTATCTCTGGTTGCTGAAGTAGGCCTGAGGGTTTCTGATACTCCACCTTGACCTTTGAACAAGTCAAACATTTGCTTACATAAGTCGCGATGTGGGCCTTCATTTTTGGCCACCAGTACAAAACCTTGAGATCCTGATACATTTTATCCGAACCTGGGTGAACAGAGTATCGAGACTTGTGCGCTTCGTCCATCACAAGATCTCTAAGGTTACCATATAGGGGAATCCATATCCGCTCCATGAAGTAGAGAATACCATCCGATCTCTCCACAAGTCGTTTTTCCATGCCCCTTAAGTACTCAGCTTCAATGTTTTCCTCTTTCAATGCTTCAGTTTGAGCAGAACGGATCTGGTTAGGGAGGTTTGAGTGAATAGTGAGCTGCAAGGCGCGAATACGCTTTGGTTTCATCTCCTTCCGACTAAGGGCATCAGCTACAATGTTATCCTTACCCGGATGATACTTGATGGCGCAATCGTAGTCTTTCAGTAGTTGTACCAAGTGACGCTGTCGCATATTCAATTCCTTCTGGTCAAAAATATGCTGAAGGCTCATGTGATCGGTGTAAATAGTACATTTGGTACCGTCAGGTAGTGGCTCCAGATTTTCAACGCAAACACCATCGCCCCCAATTCTAAGTCGTGAGTCGTGTAATTCTTCTCATGAACCTTCAGTTGTCGAGAAGCATAAGCTATCACATTGCTACGTTGCATCAACACGCAACCGAGACCCTGAACGGAAGCATCGCAATATACCACAAAATCTTCTGTACCTTCAGGTAGAGATAAAATCGGTGCACTACAGAGTTTCTGTTTTAACAACTGGAAAGCTTCCTCTTGTTTCATTCCCCATGAATATACAATGCCCTTCCATGTTAACGAGGTAAGAGGTTGAGCAATCTTCGAGAAGTCTTTAATAAATCTCCGGTAATACCCAGCGAGACCAAGAAATTGCCGCACCTCAGAAGGAGTCTTTGGTGCCGTCCAATTTTTGATAGCATCAATCTTAGCAGGATCCACGTATATTCCCGTTTCATTCACAATGTGGCCAAGGAAGTGTGCCTCTCGAATCCAGAAGTCACACTTAGAGAATTTTGCGTAGAGCTGCTCTTTCCTCAAAAGTTCCAAAATAAGTCGCAGGTGTCGTTCGTGATCTTCCTTGCTCTTAGAATAGATCAGAATGTTGTCGATAAATACGATTACGAAGTCGTCGAGATACGGTTTGCACACACGGTTCATGTGATCCATGAAGACCGTTGGTGCGTTTGTCAACCCAAACGGCATAACTAAGAACTCGTAATGCCCATACCGCGTTTGAATATCCGTTTTAGGAGCATCCTCCGCTCGGACTCTCATCTGATGATAGCCCGATCTTAAGTCGATCTTCGAGTAAAAGCGTGACCCATGCTTGGTCAAATAAGTCGTCGATGCGTGGCAAAGGGTAGCGGTTCTTGACAGTCACCTTGTTAAGTTCCCGATAATCAATACACATGCGAAAGGATCCGTCCTTCTTCTTCTTCACAAACAAGACTGGGGCTCCCCAAGGCGAAGAACTGGGTCGGATAAAGCCCCTATCCAACAGTTCTTGAAGTTGGTTTGATAACTCTTGCAACTCTCCAGGTGCAAGACGATATGGTGCGCGAGCAATCGGAGTTGCTCCTGGTGTAAGATCAATGTGGAATTCCACCTGACGATGTGGAGGCAAACCTGGAAGTTCCTCGGTAAAAACATCAGGAAACTCCCGTACGACTGGTAAATCATCGATTCTCTTCTCCTCAGACCGAGTATCAGTAAGAAGCGCGAGAATAGCAGGGTAGCCCTTCCGTAAACATTTCTGGGCTTTCATAGATGAAATGATGTTGACGGTTGCACCTCTTCGATGACCTTGGCAGATAATAATTCCCCGCTAGGGAGAGGTACACGCATGATCTTCTCCTTGCAAAGTATTTCTGCCCCGAGTTTGGACAACCAGTCCATACCAATGACTATATCAAAACTACCGAGTGTGATGGGAAGAAGGTCAATGTCGAACACTTGACCTAGAAGATCGAGTTTACACCCTAAGTATACATGTGTGGCTTCTATCCACTTGCCATCTGCTAATTCCACTACAAGCTTGTTTACAAGAGGCACAGGACTTAACCCTAGCTGATGACTGAATCCCAAAGACACATAACTCCAGTCGGCACCAGAGTCGAATAATACAGAAGCAATAATACCATTAACAGAGAACGTATCGGTCACCACGTTGCCATCGTTCCTTGCATCGCCTGCTCCAATTGTGAACGCCCTACCGCGAGCACCATTCCCACCGTTATTCCCATTGTTGTTGTTTCCCACGTTGTTGTTGTTCTGGCGGTTACTCCCATTGTTATTGTTGGCATTCTGATTCAATTGCGGTCAATCTTTCTTGAAATGCCCTTCACTGCCGCACGGATAGCATCCCTCTGATTACCCCGATTCTGCTGGGGTTGTTGCCTCTGTTGCTGTTACTGAGATTGCTGCTGCTGTTGCTTGGGATGTGGAGCTCTACAATCTTTCGCCATGTGACCCAGCTTGTCACACCTTTGAAATGCCCGACTACACTGACCATAGTGATGGAAACCGCACCTATTGCATTTCGGCTGTTTTCCTGCATAACCTGAAGTCTGACTGTGGTTCTGATTCTGATTAACCGAAGACGACTGGCTGAAACTGCAGGTGATGTTGTTGTCAGGCTTTTTTTGCGATTGATTCGAATTGGTCGCCTTATCCGCGTCGTTCCACTTACGCTAGTTGTCGGTGGTAGTGTCACACCCCCAAAATCCACAAGCGGAGTATCACCGCAGGAGGCGTGACATGACCAGGATCAAGCCACCAATCATATTGAACAATGTAATTAAGTAATTAAAACCAACCACAATATGATTGGTGTCCAAAAGAAATTAACCAACTTCAAGTTAACAGCGGAAGCATAAAACGTAAAACCAAAACATAAGTTCATAAAGTTTAAATGTTTGAATGTTTAACATGGACTCAACAGTCCATGCTCCACAACGACTCCTCCCCGCTCCCATGCAAGCTCCAGCTAAGTACCTAACGACCTGTAAGGCATGTAACAACGAGTCAACAACAAAGTTGAGTGAGTTCACAGTTGGTATTCATATTAAAGTTGTTCCAAAAACCATGAGTTCATTCGTAAACCATAAGTTAACCAGTATCCTTGTTTCCCAAACCATATCCATAACCAGTGAGGGCTTCCCCATCTGAACCACTAGACCCGTTACCATATCGACCACTGACTGAAGTAAGTTGGTGCCCTAATGTCAATGTCTATCATCATTGACTAGTGCCCAGATCCATTAGTTCACACCCGTCCTCTGCGGCACGGTGTGAGGCTTGTCAAACCTAAATAGCGCTATCTAACTAATGATGTGACAACTCGAAATTTAGAACCTTTCGTTGTACGTTTGAACACTAAGTGACTAACTAATTTGATGATTTAATGAATGATAAGTGAACCCTTATATGATTATGTGTTATGTTACATGTATGCTTGTGTGTATGTATTCGAGTATGTATATGAACCGAGACAACACGAACCCGACTCGAGACCATGTGGTCTCGAGTGAACAATGACTTATGGGCCGGTTGGGCCACACATACACACTTAGCCTATTTCGAAACCCATTAGGGTGCACTTGAAGCTAGTATATAATCCGATTGTTAGCCATCTTCACCATTTTGGACAACACTTCTACTCTCCTCTACACACACACTCTCCATTCTCTCACTAAAACCCTAGACACCAAGCACCACACTCTCCTCCTTCATCTCGGATCCAAACCGGTGACCACAAGGAGACCCGACTAAGCTCATCATCATCACTCGGACACTCATCTTCCTTACCAACTCGGCACCACCTCACAATCGGTTAGTGATTTTTATGATGTTTGTTGTTGTTAAATGATGGCATGAGTGGTAGGATTTAACTAGTGAAGTTGTATGCTTGATGATGGTTGTGAACCGGATGTGTATGTTATGGATAATCGGTTAAACATGTCTTGACCTCGGATATATTGAATGATGTTTGATGATGTTGAGTTAGTGTTCAAGAAATCGATGCATAAATGTTCTATGTTATGTGTTTACATTCGGTTGATGATGATTATATGTTAGTGTGTTGATATAAGTTGAAATGATTGATGAATAGAAACCGAATACATGTAATCGGCTGTGGAATGTGCATGATTAGGATGATTCATTATGCTGATATCATAGGGTACATGTTGGTGTCGATAAGTTGTTGATTATGATTTTCTTGTTGGTTAAAGTTCATAGGAATATTTGATGAACATGATGAACACATGAAGAACTTGTTGAATATCATATGAACATGGTTGAATATTTGAAATCTGATTGTTTGATCCATTTTAGGAAATTGCTAGACAAATAAACATGTTTATGAGAGTAGTACAGACTGTTTCATGAAATCAAATTCTCATTGGATAGTACACTGTTCCGAATCAGCTTATGTCCACTCGAAACCATCAGTTGCGACTCGAAACCATGCACGATGTGTCGAAATCTCCCGGTTGCGACACAGATTGCGAGTCGCAAACACCTGGTTGCGACTCGAAACCACACATGATCAGCACACCAACTTGGTGACTCGGAACCACAGTTGCGAGTCCAGTTGCGACTCGTAACCAAAACAGCACAAACCGAAACCGTGGTTGCGAGTCCGGTTGCGACTCGAGCCCATGTGCATGTACACACTATTTGGGCTCTCACTGTTACGGGCCAAAGTGCTTGGGCCGGACTATTGGGCCTTGTTCGCTTGTATACTGAACTCATAAGTGTCTTTGTGAACCGTATGGTTATGAGTGTATGCCATAAATTATACCTGCATGCTACCTGCTATTATACGTGTATGCCATACGTGCACTACTTGAATACGAACCTGATTGTATGATACAACTATGATAGGACGTGAGTAGCCACAACATTGCTTGTTTGACTTTTCTGTGTTTCTACCGAGCAAACCAAGGTGAGTTCACACCCTCTACAAAGCATGGGATTCCCTGGGTTGGGAATGGGGTTAAGGAACTGGGTTCCTCGTCCTCCTTGGGTAGGACAGCAAAGGTTCAGGAATGTAATTCCTCGTCCTCACGGACAGATAACTCGTACTAGACCAAAACTCTATCACGAAGTCCCTCATCTTTGTATCGACTTAATCGCCGAGGCCAATGGCGAGCGGGTCATTAGTTAGATAGCGCTATTTAGGTTTAACAAACCTCACACCGTGCCGCAGAGGACGGGCGTGAACTAATGGACTACTGGCACGTCAATGATGATAGACATTGACAGTTCAGGGCACATAAACATGACTACAGTCAGCAGTCGATATGGTAACGAGTCTAGTATATACATGGGGTAGCCCCCACGGCCGAAATGCCAGATAACTAACACGGGGTAGCCCCCACGGCTGGATTGCCAGAGTAACCGGGAATAAACAAGTCACGTTTTTAACTATGGGGTAACCCCCACGGCAGGATGCCAGATAAAGGAAACTGTTTTCGAAACAACTTAAAATGAACACCCAACCGTGAACTCACTCAACTTGTTGTTGACTCGTTACTACATGCTTTGCAGGACAATAGGTACTTAGCTGGAGCTTGCATGGAAGAGAGTCGTTGTGGGACATGGACTGCTGTGTGCCATGTTAAACTGGGAACAATTAAACTTATGATTATGGTTTTAAACATTATGCTTCCGCTTGCAACTTAAACTATGTTTTGTGTGGACACCAATTGTATTGGTTGGATTTTCATAACTACTTATATGCTTGTTCAATATGATTGGTGGCTGGATCCTGGTCAGTCACGCCTCCAAGCGGTGGTATTCCGCAGGTGGATTTTTGGGGGTGTGACAGATTGGTATCAGAGCCATTGGTTATAGAGAACTTGGTTTTAATAAAGGGAAAAAGTTTTATTAAAATCAGACTATAACCTGTACGGTGCTCTACGATCCACAACGACGCTTCACTCCACATGCAAGGCTCGACATTCTAGGTGATATGATTTATGTTTATATTGCCTACTTGCTAGATTGCATAGAACTTTGCTCATGGTATACTTAGATAAGCGTAGCAGCTATAGTTTGAAAACACATTTGTGCTTGCTCCCTACTGTCACTCCACACTTACACCCATTTGCGACACCTTTCTTATTTGTGTTTTCCTTCGATGTGAGATCATGAGGGAACGTGTGAACCTAACTCAAGCCAGCTGACGGCTCTTACCAACGAACACGTTAGGGCAGCACTTGCAGCCGCACACGCAGGAGGTATACCCTGCAGTCTAAACTCACTCTAGGATCTTTAGATCCTACTCTCTTGAACCCACCTTTGTGTTAAACTTTGTCCTTTCTTGCGCACACGACAAGTCAACGCGCTCAGCCGCCTGTATGCACATTCAAGACGTTCATGGACTGTCGTCCTAGTACTTTCAGTGGCACTAAAGGAGCTGTTGGACTCCTCCATTGGTTTGAAAAGCTCGAGTCTGTCTTAGAGATGGGTGAATGCCCTGAGGCTCGTAGGGTGAAGTACGCCACTGGTACTCTCGAAAGCACTGCGTTAACTTGGTGGAACGCGCACGTTCAGATGCTGGGGCTGGCGGCTGCTAATGCCACCCCATGGAAGGATTTTGAGGAACTGATCAAGCGAGAATACTGTAACCGTGATGACATCCACAAACTGGAAGTGGAGTTCTTTAACTTGAAAATGACGGGGTCAGAGATAGAGGTGTATACGAAGCGATCTAACGAACTGGCAATTTTGTGTCCAACTATGGTGGAACCTCCCATCAAGCGCATTGAGCTGTACCTCAAAGGCGTAGTACCAGAGATTCAAGGTCATGTGACTTCTGCTAACCTTGCTACTATCCAGGATGTTACTCGTTTTCCCATTGGTGCTACTACTACTACTACTCTGCTACTCCCAGTGACAACAAACGCAAGAGGGATGGAAATTTGAGCAAGGGTTTCACTTCGGTTCAACCTCAGTCGAGTACAGGAGCCCCAGTCAGCAGTCTGTTGGTAACTGAAGTCAGGGTGGATGCAGGGGAAATCACCCTAAGTGCTATCGATGTAATTTACGCCACAACGGACCGTACAACAAAGATCGTTGTCAGAGATGCAACGAGCTTGGTCATGGAGCCAAGGATTGTAGGAGCTCACGTCCTGCAAACTAGAACCGACAACAGCAGCCACAAGCACCACAGAATCAGCAGCAACAACAAGGTAACAAGGGATGTTATCAGTGTGGTGCTAAAGGTCACTTCATGAGACACTGCCCACAGTTGAACCAGAACCAGAATCAGAACCACAACAACAATGGAGGCAACAACGGGGGTAATAACGACGGCAATGGTGCCAGAGGTCTAGTGTTCGTGATTGGTCAGGGTGATGCTAGGTATGGCCCCAACATGGTGATGGTTTCGACATCGTTATTGGTATGGATTGGTTACCTCAACATCGAGCAGAAATTCTTTGCAAGGAAAAGATCGTCCGCTTTCCTCGTGCTGGTTGAGAACCTTTGGAAATTCATGGTGACAAGCTCCTGGAGCTGCGCCTATAGCTCGTGCACCTTATCGTTTAGCTCCATCAGAGTTGGAAGAACTCTCTACGCAACTACAAGAACTCTCGGATAAGGGTTTTATTCGTCCTAGCTCATCGCCCTGGGGAGCTCCAGTGCTATTTGTGAAGAAGAAAGACGGTACCTTCAGAATGTGCATCGACTACCGGGAACTCAACAAGGTGACGGTGGAGAACCGTTATCCTCTACCACGTATTGACGACTTGTTCGACCAGCTACAAGGATCGAGTTACTATTCAAAGATTGATTTGAGATCGGGATATCACCAGCTGAGGGTCCGAGAAGAGGACGTCTCCAAAACAGCTTTTAGAACGCGTTATGGACACTATGAGTTTTTGGTCATGCCTTTTGGGCTAACAAAGGCACCTGCGATTTTCATGGACTTGATGAATCGAGTGTGCAAGCCTTACCTGGACAAGTTTGTTATAGTCTTCATCGACGACATCCTGATCTATTCTAAGAGTCAGGAGGAACACGAGCAACATCTGCGACTTATTCTGGAACTCCTTCGAACAGAGCAACTTTATGCAAAGTTCTCGAAATGTGACTTCTGGCTTCGAGAAGTCCATTTCCTAGGCCACGTGGTAAACAAGGATGGGATTCACGTTGATCCGTCCAAGGTAGACTCGATTAAGAACTGGCCTGCGCCTCGTACACCAAAGGAAATTCGCCAATTCTTGGGTTTGGCGGGATACTACCGGAGATTCATAAAGGATTTTTCTAAGATTGCACAGCCTCTCACCTCACTAACACAGAAGGGCGTTGTTTATCGCTGGGGAAACGCACAGGAGTTGGCATTTCAGCACCTAAAGGATAGACTTTGTAGCGCGCCTATCCTTTCCTTGCCGGAGGGCACAGACGATTTTGTGGTTTATTGTGACGCATCAATTCAAGGTCTTGGCTGCGTGCTGATGCAACGAGATAAGGTTATAGCCTACGCCTCACGCCAACTTAAGGTTCATGAGAAGAACTACACTACGCACGATTTAGAGCTGGGAGCTGTTGTTTTTGCACTTAAGTTATGGCGGCATTACCTGTATGGTACCAAGTGTGCCATCTACACCGACCACAGGAGCCTCGAGCATATCTTCAAGCAGAAAGAACTAAATATGCGACAACGACGATGGGTTGAACTACTGAATGACTACGAGTGCTCGATCAGGTATCACCCGGGCAAAGCCAATGTGGTGGCTGACGCCCTTAGTCGAAAGGACACTGCGCCCAAGCGCGTACGAGCTTTACAACTCACGATCCACTCTAGCCTCCCTTCCCAGATACGAGCAGCTCAGATAGAAGCACTGAAACCAGAAAAACGTCAGGGCTGAAGCCCTACGCGGATCGAGGCAACGAATAGAACGAAAGGAAGACGGTGCTTACTACGTAACGGGGCGCATTTGGGTCCCACTCTATGGCAACCTACGAGAACTTGTGATGGACGAAGCACACAAGTCTCGCTACTCGGTGCATCCTGGATCGGATAAAATGTACCACGACATCAAAACTACGTACTGGTGGCCTAGCATGAAGGCCCACATAGCGACCTACGTCAGCAAGTGTTTGACTTGTGCGAGAGTCAAGTCGGAATACCAGAAACCATCAGGCCTACTCCAACAACCAGAGATACCTCAATGGAAATGGGAGCAAATTTCCATGGATTTTGTCACTGGCCTACCTAGATCCCAGCGCGGGAACGATACTATTTGGGTGATCGTGGATCGACTTACAAAATCTGCACACTTCTTGGCCATCAAGGAGACGGATAAGTTCTCCACTCTTGCAGAAGTATACATCAAAGAAATCGTTTCGAGGCACGGGGTGCCCACCTCCATTATCTCGGATCGAGATGCACGTTTCACTTCAGAGCTATGGCAAGCAATGCACAAATCCTTTGGCTCACGATTAGATATGAGCACAGCGTATCACCCTCAGACGGACGGGCAGTCCGAACGCACTATTCAAACCTTAGAAGACATGCTTCGTGCATGTGTAATCGACTTTGGCAACCGCTGGGAAAAGCATCTGCCACTTGTGGAATTCTCGTACAATAACAGCTACCACACCAGCATTGGAGCTGCTCCGTTTGAGGCATTGTACGGACGTAAATGCCGGTCTCCTCTTTGCTGGGCAGAGGTGGGAGAAAGTCAGATCACTGGTCCAGAATATGTGGTAGATACAACCGAGCAGATCGCTCAGATACGAAAACGCATGACGGCCGCTCGCGAACGTCAGAAAGTTTACGCCGACATGGGCAGGAAACCACTTGAGCTCCAGGTTGGGGAGCGGGTACTACTCAAAGTTTCACCCTGGAAGGGTGTGGTTCGTTTTGGTAAACGCGGTAAACTTAACCCACGATACGTTGGACCTTTCGAGGTCATTGAGAAAATAGGCAGGGTGGCCTACAGACTAAACTTACCAGCGGAACTCGGTGCAGTTCACAACGTTTTTCACGTGTCGAATCTGAAGAAGTGTCCATCAGATGAGACCCACGTAGTTCCTTTGAAGGAACTCACGATCGACGAGCAGTTACGATTCGTCGAGGAACCAGTCGAAATCACGGACCGGGATGTTAAGGTCCTCAAGAGCACTAGAATACCTCTCGTTCGAGTTCATTGGAACTCACGTCGCGGCCCAGAGTTCACCTGGGAGCGCGAAGATCAGATGAAACAAAAATATCCCCAACTGTTCGCAAACAGTACACCCACTACTGAGGCCGAAGCTACGGAATTTCGGGACGAAATTCCAGATCAACGGGGGGTGGATGTGACACCCCAGGAAAACCAGGAAAACCATACAACTTAACTAGCTTCCTCAGTGAGTGCTTACCAAATTTCGGGACTAAATTTCTTTCAACTTGGGGATGATGTGACAACTCGAAATTTAGAACCTTTCGTTGTACGTTTGAACACTAAGTGACTAACTAATTTGATGATTTAATGAATGATAAGTGAACCCTTATATGATTATGTGTTATGTTACATGTATGCTTGTGTGTATGTATTCGAGTATGTATATGAACCGAGACAACACGAACCCGACTCGAGACCATGTGGTCTCGAGTGAACAATGACTTATGGGCCGGTTGGGCCACACATACACACTTAGCCTATTTCGAAACCCATTAGGGTGCACTTGAAGCTAGTATATAATCCGATTGTTAGCCATCTTCACCATTTTGGACAACACTTCTACTCTCCTCTACACACACACTCTCCATTCTCTCACTAAAACCCTAGACACCAAGCACCACACTCTCCTCCTTCATCTCGGATCCAAACCGGTGACCACAAGGAGACCCGACTAAGCTCATCATCATCACTCGGACACTCATCTTCCTTACCAACTCGGCACCACCTCACAATCGGTTAGTGATTTTTATGATGTTTGTTGTTGTTAAATGATGGCATGAGTGGTAGGATTTAACTAGTGAAGTTGTATGCTTGATGATGGTTGTGAACCGGATGTGTATGTTATGGATAATCGGTTAAACATGTCTTGACCTCGGATATATTGAATGATGTTTGATGATGTTGAGTTAGTGTTCAAGAAATCGATGCATAAATGTTCTATGTTATGTGTTTACATTCGGTTGATGATGATTATATGTTAGTGTGTTGATATAAGTTGAAATGATTGATGAATAGAAACCGAATACATGTAATCGGCTGTGGAATGTGCATGATTAGGATGATTCATTATGCTGATATCATAGGGTACATGTTGGTGTCGATAAGTTGTTGATTATGATTTTCTTGTTGGTTAAAGTTCATAGGAATATTTGATGAACATGATGAACACATGAAGAACTTGTTGAATATCATATGAACATGGTTGAATATTTGAAATCTGATTGTTTGATCCATTTTAGGAAATTGCTAGACAAATAAACATGTTTATGAGAGTAGTACAGACTGTTTCATGAAATCAAATTCTCATTGGATAGTACACTGTTCCGAATCAGCTTATGTCCACTCGAAACCATCAGTTGCGACTCGAAACCATGCACGATGTGTCGAAATCTCCCGGTTGCGACACAGATTGCGAGTCGCAAACACCTGGTTGCGACTCGAAACCACACATGATCAGCACACCAACTTGGTGACTCGGAACCACAGTTGCGAGTCCAGTTGCGACTCGTAACCAAAACAGCACAAACCGAAACCGTGGTTGCGAGTCCGGTTGCGACTCGAGCCCATGTGCATGTACACACTATTTGGGCTCTCACTGTTACGGGCCAAAGTGCTTGGGCCGGACTATTGGGCCTTGTTCGCTTGTATACTGAACTCATAAGTGTCTTTGTGAACCGTATGGTTATGAGTGTATGCCATAAATTATACCTGCATGCTACCTGCTATTATACGTGTATGCCATACGTGCACTACTTGAATACGAACCTGATTGTATGATACAACTATGATAGGACGTGAGTAGCCACAACATTGCTTGTTTGACTTTTCTGTGTTTCTACCGAGCAAACCAAGGTGAGTTCACACCCTCTACAAAGCATGGGATTCCCTAGGTTGGGAATGGGGTTAAGGAACTGGGTTCCTCGTCCTCCTTGGGTAGGACAGCAAAGGTTCAGGAATGTAATTCCTCGTCCTCACGGACAGATAACTCGTACTAGACCAAAACTCTATCACGAAGTCCCTCATCTTTGTATCGACTTAATCGCCGAGGCCAATGGCGAGCGGGTCATTAGTTAGATAGCGCTATTTAGGTTTAACAAACCTCACACCGTGCCGCAGAGGACGGGCGTGAACTAATGGACTACTGGCACGTCAATGATGATAGACATTGACAGTTCAGGGCACATAAACATGACTACAGTCAGCAGTCGATATGGTAACGAGTCTAGTATATACATGGGGTAGCCCCCACGGCCGAAATGCCAGATAACTAACACGGGGTAGCCCCCACGGCTGGATTGCCAGAGTAACCGGGAATAAACAAGTCACGTTTTTAACTATGGGGTAACCCCCACGGCAGGATGCCAGATAAAGGAAACTGTTTTCGAAACAACTTAAAATGAACACCCAACCGTGAACTCACTCAACTTGTTGTTGACTCGTTACTACATGCTTTGCAGGACAATAGGTACTTAGCTGGAGCTTGCATGGAAGAGAGTCGTTGTGGGACATGGACTGCTGTGTGCCATGTTAAACTGGGAACAATTAAACTTATGATTATGGTTTTAAACATTATGCTTCCGCTTGCAACTTAAACTATGTTTTGTGTGGACACCAATTGTATTGGTTGGATTTTCATAACTACTTATATGCTTGTTCAATATGATTGGTGGCTGGATCCTGGTCAGTCACGCCTCCAAGCGGTGGTATTCCGCAGGTGGATTTTTGGGGGTGTGACAAATGACCCGCTCGCCATTGGCCCGGCGATTAAGTCGATATAAAATGAGGGACTTCATGATAGAGTTTTTGGTCTAGCATCCATGTTATCACCCTTCAATAAAGAGGATGTGTACGTAATCCCCAAACCAGGAGATTACGCAGGTTCCGATTAAGTTCTTAGTACATGGTGTCACCCTTCAATAAAGAGGATGTGGTACGTGTTCCAAACCAGGAGATCACGCAGTTTCAGTTCAAATCCTTTACCCGTTCCAAATTCCCTGGGAATCCCATGCCTTGTGGAAAGTGTGAACTCACCTCGGTTTTCTCGGTAGGCTTAACTACTTATTTCCAATTAATCTGTTAAAGCCTATGGTATGCACGTATACACAATCAGTTTATGTTCGCATTGTTTTCGCGTAAGTTATAATCATAGAATGCATGCAAGGTAGTGATCAACACATAACCATTAAGTAACTCATTCATATTCACAGTTTACATGTATGTTCTTTAACCATGGTTAACAGTTAAGTGTATTGATCAAAACCAAATCATAACTGATATCATCAACAGGTAAGAGTTAACATATAATCATTCATTATCATACTTTTTTCAAGACTACAGTCTGTTTATGACAACTCATGGGCGGCAAAACTCCAAACGGCGAAACTCCTAGAGTTTCGTCGAGATATTAGGTGGCGAAACCTATAGTGTTTCGTCGTGAAGGTGTGTGACGAAACCTCTAGAGTTTCGTCGAGATACCATGTGATGAAACTTATAGTGTTTCATCGAGAATGTGAGGGACGAAACTCCCATATGTTTCATCGTGCCAGTTTGCCGTTACAGGCTTTTCTGATTCGTTTATGTCAAATCAGTCTAACACATCTGGAAATCATTGCATAAAACCAACTTCATCAAATTCATCAATAGCAGCAGTTTATTTCATCGATCTTTAATCCACATCATCCTATTTGGATCAATAATACATTAATTTTCAACCGTCAACTAGAAACCCTAATCATTACTATCTCAGAAAAGATCTACAATCATCTTGCCGGTTAATCATCAAACACATAATTACATCAATAACAAGATACACAAATTCAATATCAACAAAACACATAATTACTTCTTTATACACATTCATGATTGTCATAGCCATTGCACAATAACAGTTTGTACAACATCTAAATCAGGCAACAAACATTAAAACGAATGTTGACGCACTCACCGGAGGACCGTAGGGAATAGCGTTACAAGAATCGGTGAGATAGAAGCCTTGAGTGGATGTAATGTTGTCGTCGCACAGGGAGATAGGGAGAGGGATTCTAGGGTTTCGCTAAAACAACAACTTACATAACCTATGTGGATATATAAAGAATAACTGGGCCTTGCTTGGGCCGCAGGCCCAACTGGCGAAACAGTTCCCCACGAAACCCTACGGTTTCGTCATGCATGGTGATGACGAAACATCACGTTTCGTCGAGCATATGATGGTGGCGAAACTTCAGGTTTCGTCGAGTAGGTTTCGTCGAACAGTAATGTATGTGGTAGGACTATGCAAACTTAAACAGTCCATGAACTTTCATTTAATAACCAAACAATAGTGCAACACATTAATCATGTACCATACGTAAACAAGTTACATTGAAACAAGTTACATTAATCATTAACCAAACACTTAGCGAAACGAATAACGTGTCGAGGAAAGACCTTGAAAATCGAGTTGTCACATCATCCCCAACTTGAAAGGAATTTTGTCCCGAAATTTAGCACGTAGTCATTGAGGAAGCTAGTTAAGTTGTTTGGTTTTCTGGTTTTCCTGGGATGTCACATCACTCCCCCGTTGGTTTGGAATTTCGTCCCGAAATTCCGCAGTAGCTTCAGCCTCAGTAGTGGTTATACTTTTCTAGAACAACTGGGGATACTTGTCTTTCATTTGGTCTTCTCGTTCCCAGGTAAACTCTGGGCCACGATGGGAGTTCGAACGTACTCGAACAAGAGGTATTCTGGTACGCTTGAGAACCTTAACATCTCGGTCCGTGATTTCTACTGGTTCCTCGACGAATCGTAGCTGATCGTCGATGGTGAGTTCCTTGAGAGGAACTATGAGAGTCTCATCTGACAGACACTTCTTCAGATTCGATACATGGAATACGTTGTGAACTCCGCTGAGTTCTTCAGGTAGATTGAATCTGTAAGCGACCTTGCCAATTCGCTTAGTGATTTCGAAAGGTCCGACGTATCGCGGGTTAAGCTTTCCTCGTTTACCAAAATGAACGACACCCTTCCAGGGTGAGACTTTGAGTAGAACCCGGTCCCCGACCTGGAATTCTAGAGGTTTCCTACGCTTATCAGCGTAGCTTTTCTGACGGTCACGAGCTGCCGCCATTCGTTGTCGTATCTGAGCAATCTTCTATGTCGTGTCTACTACAAGTTCTGGGCCAGTGATTTGGCTGTCGCCAACCACTGCCCAACAAAGAGGTGATCGGCACTTTCGTACGTACAATGCCTCAAACGGAGCAGCCTAGATGCTGGTGTGGTAACTGTTGTTATACAAAAAATCCACCAAAGGGAGATGTCTTTCCCAGCCATTGCCAAAGTCAATTACACATGCCCGAAGCATGTCTTCAAGGGTTTGGATGGTGCGCTCAGACTGCCCATCCATATGTGGATGATAAGCGGTGCTCATGTTTAAACGTCAGCCAAAGGACTTGTGCATAGCTTGCGACAAATCAGAGGTAAAATGCGCATCACGATCAGATATGATGGAGGTTGGCACCCCGTGCCTCGAAACCACTTCCTTCAAGTAGATGTCGGCTAGAGTAGAAAACTTATATGTTTCCTTGATAGCCAGAAAGTGTGCAGACTTTGTCAGTCGATCTAATATCACCCAAATAGTATCGTTTCCTCGTTGAGATCTAGGTAAGTCAGTAACGAAATCCATGGAAATCTGCTCCGATTTCCATGTCGGAATCTCTGGTTGTTGAAGTAGGCCGGATGGTTTCTTGTATTCAATCTTGACTCTCGCAAAAGTCAAACATTTACTAACGTTGGTTGCTATGTTGGCTTTCATGCAATACGTAGTCTTTAGGTCGTAGTACATCTTATCAGAACCAGGATGTACTGAGTAACGGGACTTGTGTGCTTCATCCATCACAAGTTCACGTAAATTACCATATAGTGGAACCCAGATGCGCCCTGTTACATAGTAGGCGCTGTCTTCCTTTTATTCCAACCGTTTCCTCGATCCTCGTAGGGACTGATACGTGGTCGAAAACAGGTGTTCGTTATGGTTTAAGTTCATGTTTTTATGTGACTTTTAATCACGGATAGCCTACTTTTAATGAGGATTGTGTTTTGCAGGTCTTATAGAGTTTAAGGAGCTATTTGGGAGCTATTTGGAGTACGGGGAGCGAGCGGGGTTAACCGGAAACATGTGAAATGAAGAAACGATGAAAAACACCCTAGAGGGGGCGTCGGCGACGCACTATGGGCGTCGGCGACACGTTACATCGCTGAAAAATGGCGTAGACAGCATGAAATTGCGTCAGCAGAAAATGGAAGATCTAGGCGGCGTCGGCGACGCAGGGGGGGGGGGGGGGCGTTGGCGACGCGGACCCCTGCTCTCTGACGGGTTTTTCTTGTTTGTTGCTTGTTTTGGCGAGTTATAAGTGGAATTTTGACCCAATTCGGGGGGTTACACTTTATGGGAGTTTGAAACCACTTCTTGGAGCCATAACTTATCATCATTCCATTCCCCAATCATCAAGCACACCGAATCAATCATCCACAATCATTCGATTTCACCATCCAATCTTCATTCCATAACCCTAATCATCATTCATCCTTCAATCCATTCATCACCACCAACCATTCCAAACCCTAACCACCATCTCCGCAACTTTAAAACTTCAAGATGATGATGTTCAAGTTTTCAACTTCCGGTGATAGCGTTCGGCCTTCCATGAGCGGCTAAATTCTTGGAGGTTTTACCCAGGTGTAGGTTTTTGTAAGTCTAGGGTTTTAACATTGTTCTTGGTTTGATTTTGAAGCTTATGACAATTGTCTTGCATTTGTATTGAATTCATAAATTGTCGAGTGAAGATTAAATTTGACTTTATGAAATGTTTATGTGCAATTATGCCTTGTCTAGGTTAGAGTTTACATGTTCTTGGTAATGAAGTGCGTTTTTGTCCGTTCTTTGTAACGTTGATAGCTATTGGCACCTAAGCCGTGTAACACTAAATTCGTTAGTCACTTTTGCAATTGAATCAAATCTAAAACGTGTAGAAATCCTAGGATTGCAATTACTGAACCGGGTGTGAACCTTGTTTATTTATCTTGTTTACATCATCAATTATAATTCCGTGCAATTGTTTAAGTTCTTGTTAGTCATAATTAAAAACTAAACTTGTAGGTTCATTTCAACATCTTTTCAAAACAAACAACAACCATAAAAATAATCTAGTAAGCTTCATAATAGTGACAAACCGTTAAAATCAATCAAGTCCATTCGCAAACCACACACTCTTCATGGTTCGACCCCTTGCTACCACTAACTACTTGTTAAGGGTAATTTGGGCATATAAATCTTATCTTTGACCGGAGCACGACACTCCGATCAAATTTTGGCGCCGTTGCCGGGGAGTGCGTGCGCTTTGTGTTTGGATCATTGTTTGAATTTGCATGATTATCTGTTTAAATTGTTTAGTTTCTTTTTGTACCTTGTCTTTTTCCTTGTTACGCGGGTGTGTTACTTGTGCAGGTTACAGGTATTGTATGCATACGCGAAACTCCAAGAGGACTTCACTATTAGTCTACGAACCGGAAATCGAAAGAGTAGTAAGAAGAAACCTAGCAAGCCAATTGGAAGCAACACTTGCTTCTAATCAAACCAATCAAACACCACAGTTCACACCGACCATTGAAACTGATTCAATGGCAAACCAAAACTTAAACCAAAACCTTAACCAAAATCAAAACCCGAACCAATTCCAATATCGAAGCAACTTCAATCCCGCCCAGAATGTTCAACCTATGCCTCAAGAGCGACCGGGTGGTAATAACAACAATGGACCACCCACACCACCTTTCCAAAATCAAAATCCCAACAACACCCAAAAAACACCCCAACAACAAAACCTTCATCGACAAACTTCCTTACCCATCAACCTTGATGACCGGAATGTCAATTCCGATCGTCGAGGTAATCGAGATCGTGGCAATCCTGCGAACGAAGACCCGTTCTTCAACATAGACGATTTAAGGAACGCCATCCCCGATGACGAACCATATAGTGTTCCTGGTTATCAATCGCCAGAACATGTGAGTGTGCATACGGAAAATTCAGACGATGGGGGATATTATGATGATCGGGCTAATGATGACGAAGATTGGGGGTACGTGAATCAGGGTAACATCTACAATGCAAGAAGGTTTGAAGATGATGAGTTTGGTTACCAGATCGCCAATTTTGTGGGGGACGACGGGTATGGGGATAGGAGAAATGACGGTTACGAAAATAACCGCCAACCACGAAACAACAATCAAAGGAACCAGAACGATGGGTTTTACAACAACAACAACAATGCTAACCCTAACCGGATTCCTCGTTTCGTGGGAGGGGGTAATCAAAGGGGTAACCAAGGTGGCAACAGAAGAGGTGATAGGGGAGGTGATAGAAGGGATAATCCAAGGCCGGTCGATCAAGAGGTTAACGGTCCACAACGTCGTCACCAACCTCCACGGGGAGTGAATGACCGTTTTCGACCGGTGGTCACCGATAACGACTCTCCAATTGTGTGCAAAAGGAGAATGTTCGATTGCAAGCCCCACTACATCAACATACTCCCCCATTTCAATGGGAGGTCTAATGATGAGCCGTACACGCATTTGGCGGAATTTTCCTCCATTTGTAACACTATTGGGGGGCACAACTTTGCATTGGAGGAGGTCAAACTTCGATTGTTCCAATTCTCGTTAAAAGATAAGGCAAAGCAATGGTTTCTCACACCTCCGGCAAATAGTATCCGAACATGGGGTGAGATGCAACAAGTATTCCTCGATAAGTATTATTCAATGGCGAAGACCGAAGATGCACGGGATGAAATAAGGTCGTTTCGGCAATTATCGAGTGATCCGTTGCACGAAGCCTTTACAAGGTACAAAGAGTTGATTCGGAAATGCCCACATCACCAAATAGAAAAGCGGGAATTGGTGAAGGGTTTTGTACGTGGTTTGGATGATGCGACGTGGAATCGCCTTGAGTCCACGAGCAACAGAACTTTATTGAGCAATCATGAAGATGATGATTGGGAGTTCCTAGAGCGGATGAGTAAGCGGTCGAAAGAAAAGGAATCGGCCGATAGAGCCAAGAAATATCCCGTTTCTCGGTCACTTCCCGATCTTGATTCTAAGGATCGAATTTCTACCTTAGAACGGGAAATGGCTCGTATGAAGAAGAAGGAGGTGAACGCGGTACAATTCGCGTTGTGTGAAGAGTGTGGAGATATTGGCCATAGAACCGAACAATGTCCAACGGGGTCAAGTGATTACACCGAGGAGGTAAACCAAGTGTATGGGGTCGAAAGCAATATGATATGAACTCCAACACTTACCATCCGGGTTTGAGAAATCACCCTAACTTCCGGTATGGTAATGCCTTGAATCAAATGAACCTGAATTTTCAATCGGGAAATCAAGGTGGGTCCTCGTATAACAATCGTCAAGGTGGTAACAAAGGGGGTTACCAAAGGAATTACAATCAAGGGGTAACCAAGGGTATCAAAGCCGCGAACGCAACTATCAACGGGGTTACAACCAAAGTGGAAATGGGGGTGGTGCATCGAACTCCCAAGGTGATGATTCGATTAATTCGAAATTTGATGCTATCATGAATGCTGTGAGTAATCTCACTAACTCACACCAAGAGTTCAAAGCCGAAGTGAGGAAAGAGTTTGAAGTGAGGGATAAATCTCAAAAGGCATTAGAGAAGCAAGTGGGGCAACTTGCTCAAGAGATGGCTCAAATTCATGGAAGTGGAGGAGGACTTCCAAGTGATACCACAGTGAACCCTAAGCATCAAGGGTCGAGCTCGAAGAACACACGTGAGGTACCAATTAATAAAATTACTTTACGTAGTGTTCGAGTCGTAGATAATGGTGTTGAGCCACCATCACCCAAGTTTGTTGAAGGGGTGGTGGAAGATGCGAGTGATGATGAAGGTAATAACGGTCAAACGGGTCAAAATAAAAATGATTTAAAAATAAATAAAATACACCCGTTGTGACCGTTCCCGTCCCAAATGCTAAGGAAAAGGGTGTGGAGGTTAATACCGCCCCTTATCCCGAAGCTTTGTTGGGACCATCTAAGAAAGTGGTAAATAAACGAGGCCCACAACAAGAAGAGATGTGAGAAATTTTTAAACAAGTCAAAATCAATTTACCACTCTTAGATGCAATCAAGCAAGTAACTTCATATGCTAAATACTTGAAAGATTTATGCACCTAAAAACGGACTCACAAGTTTCCTAAGAAACTTGATTTAACCGAAAATGTGAGTTTGATTCTTTCGGGTGCACTTCCACCAAAACTTCAAGATCCGGGGGCGACCATTATTTCAATACAAGTTGGTGAATTTAAAATGACTCGGGCACTTTTGGATCTTGGGGCAAGTGTGAGTATCTTGCAGGGTAGTTTATATGACCAATATGATTTTGGTCCACTTCAAGTGTCGAACACCACCGTGGTGCTAGCCGACTTGACCCCTAAACTACCCCGTGGGATAGTATCGGATGTAATAGTCAAGGTCGAGGACTTTTACTTTCCGGTGGACTTTCTTGTATTAGATTATGTTTCTTTGGACCGAACCAAGCAACCCACGGTGATCCTCAGTCGACCATTTTTGGCAACATCGAATGCCCAAGTTAATTGCAAATCGGGCACTGTCGACATGACTTTTGGTAACCGTCGGTTGCGGTTAAATGTCTTTTCAGGATTAACGGATCCTCTAGTTGGCGATGAATGCTATATGGCGGACATCGTTGACGAGTGTATACCTCTATGCGACATTAGTGTCGAAGAGGAAAACACAATAGAGGAATGTTTCATGTTTGACAGGTTACAAGGAGAGATGAATCGAAGCATGGATGAAGAAGTGAAAGAGTTAGAGGTCATGGCGGCAAAGGAAGGAAGGCCCACTTGGACACACCAAGTGGAAAGTCTTCAGGAAAGCATTGATACAAAGTTGAAGCCGTCATTGGAAGAGCCTCCGGTGCTAGAGTTGAAGGTGCTACCCAAGCATCTTAAGTATGCTTATGTGGGTGAAGGTAGCACGCTCCCAGTTATCATTGCATCTAACTTAACCGAGGAGCAAGAAGAAAAGTTGATGAAAGTATTGGTCAACCATAGAGCCGCTATCGGGTGGACCATTGCGGATTTGAAGGGAATTAGTCCCTCGGTGGTGATGCACAAGATCATCATGGAAGACGGCATAAGTCCTTCTCATGACACACAAAGGAGACTAAATCCAAACATGCGAGAAGTGGTTAAAAAGGAGGTATTGAAGTGGCTAGATGCGGGTATCATATACCCTATCTCGGATAGCCAATGGGTAAGCCCGACATAAACAGTTCCTAAGAAAACGGGCATTCAAGTCGTCACAAATGACGCAGGTGAAGAGGTCGCAACTCGGCCGGTAACCGGGTGGCGTATTTGTATTGATTATAGGAAGTTAAATGCTGCAACTTCCAAGGATCATTTCCCTTTGCCATTTATTGACCAAATTGTTGAGAAATTGGCCGGACAAAAAATTTATTGTTTTCTGGATGGTTATTCAGGATACAATCAAATTGCTATACTTCCGGAAGACCAAGCAAATACTACTTTTACTTGTCCATATGGTACCTTCGCATTTTGGCGAATGCCCTTTGGACTTTGTAATGCCCCCGCCACTTTCCAAAGGTGTATGATGAGTATCTTTTCAGATATGGTGGGGGATTCTTTGGAAATCTTCATGGATGATTTCTCAATATTTGGGTCATCATTTGATACATGCCTTGACCAACTCGAAAAAGTTTTAAAAAGATGTGTTGAGAAAAATCTTGTTTTGAGTTGGGAAAAGAGCCATTTTATGGTTCAAGAAGGGATTGTGTTGGGGCATGTCATCTCGAGTCGTGGGATTGAGGTGGATAGAGCAAAAGTGCAAGTTATAACCACTTTGCCTTATCCCACAAGTGTTAAGGGTATTCGGTCGTTCTTAGGAAACGCGGGGTTTTATAGGAGGTTTATAAAAAGTTTTAGTGATATAACGAAACCCCTATGTAATCTATTGTTAAAAGATAAAACATTTGACTTTGATAAGAATTGCCAAAATGCCTTTAACATCTTGAAGAAAAAGTTGATTGGGGCCCCGATCTTGCGATCACCGAATTGGTCTTTACCATTCGAAATTATGTGTGATGCAAGTGACTATGCAGTGGGGGCCGTATTGGGTCAAAGGGTGGACAAGAAACCGGTTGCCATTTACTACGCAAGTAAGACTCTCTCGGATGCACAATTAAATTATACAACTACCGAGAAAGAGCTACTTGCGGTGGTATATGCGTTGGATAAATTTCGTGCTTACATATGGGGTACTAAGGTCATTCTATATTCTGACCATTCTGTAGTTAGGTATCTCATGGACAAGAAGGATGCAAAGCCGAGACTAATCCGATGGGTTCTCTTGCTACAAGAGTTTGATTTGGAAATTAGAGACAAGAAAGGGAGTGAGAATGTGGTTGCGGACCACTTGTCTCGATTGGTTGTGGAGGAGGATTCTTCCAATGAAGAGATTAATGAGAACTTCCCAGATGAGCAAATTTTAAAAGTTTCAATATTACCATGGTATGCTAATATCGTTCATTATTTGGTCACAGGTGACTTACCGGCTCATTGGGATAGAAGGAAGAGGTTGCACTTCCTTTCTCAAATCAAGTACTACACGTTGGAAGAACCGGACTTATTCAAGATATGTCCGGATCAAGTCGTTCGAAGATGCATACCCGAAGAGGAGATTCCTAGTGTCTTGATGCACTTGCATTCATTTGCTTGTGGGGGCCATTTCAGTGGTCACAAAACAGGGCACAAAGTGCTCAATAGCGGTCTTTATTGGCCGACATATTTTTAAGGACGCATTTAATTTCGCTAAAAACTGCGTCGAGTGTCAAAAATTAGGGGGTATTTCTAAAAGGGATGAGATGCCCATGCAACTGATCCTTATTGTAGATATTTTTGATGTGTGGGGGATCGATTTCATGGGCACATTCCCTAATTCGCATGGTAATTTATATATCTTGGTGGCGGTCAACTATGTGTCGAAGTGGGTCGAAGCGATTGCCACCAAGACAAACAACCATACAATGGTTTGTAATTTTGTGCAAACCAATATTATTTCTCGATTCGGAATCCCTCGAGTAATCATTAGTGATGGGGGATCTCACTTCAAGAATTTAAACTTTGGTAAACTTTTGAAACGGTATGGTGTTGACCATCGAATTGCTACCCCCTATCACCCGCAAACGAGTGGTCAAGTGGAGGTGTCCAATAGGCAAATAAAAGAGATTTTGCAAAAGACAATTCGACCGGTCCGTAAGGATGGTCGACGAAGTTGAATGATGCTTTATGGGCCTATCGAACGGCTCATAAAACACCTATTGGCACTACACCGTACCGCTTAGTTTACGGTAGAAATTGTCACTTACCGGTCGAGCTTGTACATCGTGCATGGTGGGCTATTGAAGAAGTTAACATGAAATACGATGATGCAGGTAAAGAGAGGAAGTTAAAGCTATGCGAGTTGGAAGAGCTTCGGGAAGAAGCATATGAGTGTGCCTCGAAGTATAAAGATGGAATGAAGAGGGCACATGATGCTAAGTTGAAGCCGAAGGAGTTCGTAGTGGGTCAAAAGGTATGGCTCTACAACTCACGGCTTAAATACTTACCCGGAAAGCTTAAGAGTAAATGGATGGGCCCGTACGTGATTACACGGGTCGGAAATCTTAGAGATGTTACCATTGAGGACCCGAAGGATGGATCGAAGCAAACGGTTAATGGACACCGTCTTAAACTGTTTCTTGATGGTAACGAGGAGAAAAAGGACGCATACATGGAGTTGGTATGTTTCTTGGTAAGCTTGCCAACATATGAGGTTAATTAAAGGTCCGGTAATGTGCGTTGTAGAGTTTTGTATATTTACATTGTTGGTTTCGTATCATTTGTACGCTTATTGCTTTCGTTTCATACTAACAGTTTTGATGTGTGAAGTTCCGAATATCACGAACGAGATTTGAAGACGAAAGGTATGTTTTTGAGCTTGCTTTGTGTTTTGGGGACAATACACGACTTTTCGGAGGGTGGTAAGGATCGTTAAGCGATTTGGCGAGCAATTCATAACGCTATTCGGTATTTAGTTTAGTTTAGTATTAATATAAATAAAAAAAAGATAAAATTAATATAAATAACAAAAAAACCGTGAATAATTTAAAAAGATAAAAAAAATAATAATAAAAATATAATAAAATGAATAACATAAAATAACTAATAAAAAAAGTCAAAAATATGCCAGCATGACATCACCCTTCTTCTTCTTCAAAATAAACACGCAGACAACAACGTAATTGAGTCGGCGACGTGATTCCGGCGTCGTCGACAGCGTTGGATTGATAGCGTTGACCGGAGACTCGCGTAGGTAGGAACAATGGCATCAATGGCTTGTCTGTTACCTGGTAGGCGTCACCGACGCCGGTTTTGCCGTCACTGACTGTGATTTCTGGTGTGGTGTCGAGATGAAGATGGCGTAGGCAGAGATAAATGACGTCGGAGGAGTTTTGTTGATGGAGCCGGCGTCGACGACGCAAATACCAGCGTCGCCGACGACATTTGAGAAGGTGGCGTCGGAACATAGGAGTCGTAGACAGGGGAGGATGGCGTCGGGTGCTTTTGCAGATTCCAAGTAGCGTCGACGACGCCAGCAAAACCATCGCCGACGCGAAGCTTTCTGTCCAGGCGGTAATTCAGTTGTGGCTGTGTCTTCGTTTTTTTAATAAATCCCAGACACCCTTCTTCTTAGAAACCCGATCCATAAGGCCCCTTTTTAATATATATTTAAAGTCAAATCAAATTTATCCTTTTGTTTTGTCAAACCCAAGTCACCGGAACCAATTTTAAACCCATCCCGACTTGTTTTACCTCACCAATTAACCAACTCAAATGTCTATTACACCCAGATAACCCAAAAATCCAACCAAACCTCAAATCAAACCCCAAATTAAAACCATCGATCGCCCCCATCATTCTCTCTTTCATACATCTTCATCTTCTCCACAAACTCACACGAACCCTAATCTTCTCACCTCCATAACTCCCTAAATTCTCAGCCGATCCAAGTGATTCTTGAGCCTAAAGTGTGTAGATTTCCGAGAGCAACAAAACCCCCATCTCAGTTTTTAGTAATTTTTTTCTTATTTGCAAGATATTAGGGCTGCAAATTTCGGGTTTTGAAAGGGTGTGGACCATTTACTTGTTACATCTTTCTAGAGCTCTTCTTCTTCTTCTACATTGCTAAAGGTATGAAGTTTACTAATTTTTGGGTTTGATTATTGCATGGTATGTGTTTCTTCCTAAATTTTAAGCTTTATTGTCTTAAGAGTAGGTTGTTTATGATACATGTGTAATACATTAGTTTGACTGTTGGGTAAAAACATGGAATTAGATGGGATTGAGCATAGAACATGTGTGGGGATGTGATTATACCCACTTGTTCATATGCATAAGTATGAACATTATGATGAACATCATTAGAAATCTTGTAGAATTATAAGGTAATCGTGAAAGTTTGATTCTTTTTAGATGCTAAAGTTTACTACTTGGTAAGTTTAAAATTGGCTACTTTACATTTAGATGTTAAACTTAAGTTCATCATTATGGTTTATATTTAGAGTTGAGTGTTTAAAAGGTTTAAAGGGTGTATTGATTGTGTTGTTTATGTTGTTTTGTAGACATGGCTAGCCGTAAACGATCAAAGACAACTGATGCAGAAGCTTCATCATCAAGTAGTGTCTCAGTTAAATGGCAGCAACGCTGCAATTTTCCAGATATAGAAGACAGACTGTTTAAGCAGAACTGGGATTGGTCTAGATACAATGACACAACGTTTGGGGCCCAATGGGACCAAAACCAAAATAAACCATTGTATCGCTTTACCAACAAACAAATGGAGATCAAGTTATGGCAATACAAAATGTCTAAAGTGAGTGCATTAAACAAAGTCCGTGTATGTGAAAGAGTGGTGAATGAGGAGGAATTTCGACAAATTGGGATTGCACAGAGGTTCGAAAGGTTGGGATGGGAGAGAGCCCTTGATTGGTGCGAGGGTGTAACTCCAAGAGTTTACTTGAAGGCGGTAACAAATTGGTACGCCTCATTACGGTTAGAGAACGAGGATGAGCATCCTAGTCAGTGGCGATTGGTAGGTGAATCTGGAAAAGGTTCCATGACGATGAGCTTTGAAACTATGAACCAAATTGCAGATTTTGACTCTTTGGGGGTAGATAATTACTTCTATTATTCAACCAACACATTCTGGTCTAGGGAATTGGTTCAAGCTGATCCAGTCGGTCTACTGGAGATTACTCTACCCAATTATACCACTGGTAGATACGACCGAAACCATCTGTCCTGTGAAGGGAAAATTTTGCAGAATATCTCCTTAGAAAACATCATGGTTAGATTGGGAGATCGTGGGAAGCTGCGAATGTGGGATCTCCGCATATTACACGCACTACTTGTCGGGACACCTAAATTGTCATGGCGTCATATAACCATGATGAACATTTGGGACATGAAGAATCAGTACAGGAGAAAGATGATTCCCTGTGTTCGCCTGATCAGTGCTATGACTTTTCAGCAGCACCATTTGAAAGATAACTCACTATGGATACTCAAGGGTATTGATACGATCGATTTTGCCCAGCTAAGATCGGGCGTAAACATATATACGAAGGTGCTGAATAAGAAGGCTAAGGTGGTGGATCGAAAGACTGGTTTTTAGTTTGAGTATGTGCAGGGGAATGAGGATGAAGAAATGGGAGAAGGTGATGGAGGAGATGATGAAGAAGAAGAGGCAGACGAGGAAGAAGATAGGGGGCGAAGGCCCCCTAGGCAAAGGTATGCGAGGCGACATAATGAATCGTCACACACGGTGGCGCAGTTCATCAACAATCGACGAAGAGTAGCCTACTCCAGTTACCCTCTTCGGATACATGATACATATGATAACGTTTCCGCGGTTATGGGGGAAAACCGTGAGTTTCATAAGAAGAGACATCAATGGGAGCATGACTTCTTCACCCAAAAACAAAATCACTGGGATGCCGAAGCCGCCCACCGGGCAAGGGTGGAAAAACACATGGAAGAGCAGCAGATACAACAAGCGCTCCAAAGATCCTAAATGGAGCGATTGATACAAATGCAGGAGGAAGAGACGGCCCGAAGGCGGGCATGGGAGGAAAGGGAAGAGAAATAACGAAATGAGATGTTTGAGGCCCTCACTGGTCACCCATACCAGCCGAACCCGCCAGTTGACCCTAACGAGAGATATCAACGGTGAGGGCAAGGTATGTTTTGTGTTGTTGTTGTTGTATATTTTAGCTTCCTTTAGTTTTATTTAATTTTATTTCTTTTTGCCTAGTTAAATGAACGTTGTGGGTGTGTTCCCTATATAACCCTCACGAGAGCTCTCGTCCTCCCAAGCTATTGGGGGGTTTAAAAGGGCTTGTTGCATAAGCTAAATGAAACCGTGATTCCTATGAAAGTGAGTTAGGTTTGTTATTGTTGTAAATTTTTTTCCACATAAATCAAGGTAAACTAACGCATAACTTGGTAACACTTTCATAAAAATGGTAGAACTAAGTAGCTAACAAATTTTAATGGTTGTGAGACGCATGCTTCTACACAAGGGTTAGAATTTGTAGGTACATGATGTTCGAGAGACGACCGTTTTGTGAAGAGAAGAAGAAGATATGGGCATCAAGCGACAAAAATCAGGTGCATGCGTTTCCTTTTTACCTTGATTTTTAGATTAGTAATAAGTGGATTGTAATTGTATGTTATTTTTCCAGGGTGGAATTTGTAACACCCCGTGTTTCGAAAGTCAAAGTCAAAGTCAAGATTGAAGTCAAAGGAAGAAAAGATCGCTGATTACGATCTGTCTCTCCTTGCTCAATTCCTGTTTTGACTTCCTTAACCGTAGTAGTTTATTTTATGTTTTATGTTAGTTGTATTATGTGGAGTAATTAATTATAATCGCAAGTAATCGACGAATATTTATCGCTACGAATCGCTTTACGACTGTGAATGATAGGAAGTAACAATGCGATAAAGTTAATTAAACGCTAATCGAACTAATCTAATCAACATCGCGCTCGCAACTCAAATATCGCATTTTGGTTATTGTATTACTTGTGTGTGTGTGTGCCTTATGTGTTACTTGTGCATGTCTATTTATGGTATGTGTGGTAATCAATCGAATCGCAATCGAACTCAATCGCAATCGAATCACAAACACTAAACGAATATGAATTACAGATGCATGTATGTTAATATAGTATAATAATTAGTGGAGAAGAGATAGCGCAAGATATGAGTAGTTGGGATTAAAAGTAATTTGAATAGAAAACTCTATCGCATTCGCATCGCTTGCAATCGAAAACGGAACGACAACACTCGAAATCAGGCGACTGATCGATCAGGCGACCAGCCGACCGATCGGCCAGGCTGACTGATCGAGGTGCCTAGCCGATCGGCCAGCCCTTTCCTCTTTTGGAACTCAATAAATACCCATGTCACTTTCATTCTTTCCACTTTTGGAAACTCTCTGACCGCAGCTCGTGCTCCTCACCTTTTCCTCGATTTCTCTCAAATCCGGTAAGATCTCACTCTAAATCTTGTACTTTCTTGATCTACACGCACTCCTACACCTTTCTATCTTTCAAATCTTAACTTTTAACCGTGAAATCACCGAGATTCAAGGTGTTCTAGGTTGACGTCATCATGTGTTCTTGAAGAACTTCATGTTTGACCTCAATCCACCAAGAACAACTTAGATCTAACTGATTTCCACATAAACTAACAAAGATCTTTCATAGATCTAAACATATTCACCATAAAAAGGATTGAAAGACGGTTTTCCAACTTTCTTTCAACTCTTTTACACTCAATACACTAAAAAACCGATAGAATCGGAGCTTGTGCCGACCTACTACCCGATCTGTGGTCGTGTTGGCTCGAGATCTAGATCCTATCTACGAGGCTACCGATTCTGGGTTAACCAAGAACAATCGTCTGGAACCAGTGGACCGACTAAGCTTGGGTGATTCCTGTTCAGCAGGGTCACTAAAGCGAAGGATGAGGTTTTGTTGGTTAACATGTTATCAAAAACGTCTCGATAAAACGACAAAACAATCAAAAGCAGCCAAGTGTAAGACGAACAGGACGACCGGAATGAGGTGCCGTTCGATCGGCCTACTGACCGAACGGCCAGCCACCCGATCGATCGGCCAACCGAATGGCTTGCATCTTGGGACCCACACTTAACCATTTTTTCAATCTAAGAAGGCTGAGTGTTGAACGAGTTGCTAACCGATCGGATTACCAGCCGATCGAACTGCTGTCCGATCGAGTGACACCCTGCTGCAAGATTTTTCACTGAAGTGCCCAGCCGAACGGGTTACCGGCCGATCGAACGACCGTCCGATCGACCGACCTGAAAGGTAGTGATACTTCTATGTTTTCAAAATGCTACAACGAAAATTGCAAAAGTCAAACCATCATACACAAACACATCCTTCCTAAAGGAAGAAACAATCCACTCGAACGGCCATCCGATCGGACAGCCGTCTGAACGGATTGTCACTCACACGACCAACTGTCCGATCGGACTACCAACCGATCGACCAACTATCCAACCCACCAACACTTATTCTCGTTTTACGCGTCACTTATCGTTATGCTATCGAACTATTCAGGCTACCCTTACTATCAAGCGCTCCCTTCAATCCATCAACCGATGTGAATATACTCGATCCCTTTTTTCTTTACTCACTTTTGGGTGTTACATACGTTACATATACGAAATCACAATCAAACACACTACGCAATACTTTAAACGCTAACCGTTACCGCACGTTATACATGACTTAATGAATGCTTGTTTGTTATGTTTACACATGGAATGCTGTCTACCTGCCTTAGCAACGATAGTACTATAGTTTGGACTCAGCACCCATTCACACGGGGGTTGTTAAGGACAATTACTTGCGTGGATTACAGTGGTGATCATGTATTGCGAACTGCCTTGGGCAGTCAACCCATAGTCATTGGTATCGATAGGTTCATGTCGATAACTAACATGCTTCGTTTTCCTCTGTGTACGTGCTGATTATGCGTAAACTATTTCGAACTCTATATGCTATTATCAAACTTGTATACTCGCCTTTACACTATGTGTATTGACTTTTACTTTAACGTATGTGACAGGTGCTTAAGTTTCTAGGATGCTTAGGTGCTTGGTGATGAAATCGAGGCTAGGGAGAGTCCTAGAAACAAATAAACAAATGTCTGTAATAAAGAAATCTGAGTTGTCAAAACATGTATCTGTTTGAAGATATCCCTGTCTGTAATAACTTGATTATCTTATGGGTCATGGTATGGGACATGACATTTTAAACTATTCGGTAATAATAGTTGTTATGGAATTTCTTTGAACAATCTCTTTCGCTCAGTGCCACGCCCCGATGATTCCGCCAACGGTTGGGGTGTGACAGATTGGTATCAGAGCCATAACTATAGGGAATTAGGCAGGACACGACCTAGTCCGGGTCGATGTCTTAGAGACCTAGTCTATAGGTAGGACCCAATAGACCGACTCGTGCATGTCAAGTAGGGATTATGTATGAGCTTACTGCTAATCATCGCCATTCTCGCCTATGTTACACTATCACTGCACTCGAATTCTCAAATTATGAGTAAGCGATTAAGTCGAGATTAGGTGTGAAAACCGCAAACTCTCGACTAGATTGCTTGTTTGATCTATATTTATCTATAAAACGCGAGAATTCGCGTTGAACCAGGAGTGAGATCCATACTTTAACGCGAATTTTCGTCTCTATTTTACCAAAATAGGAAGAAAGTTGTTAAGCGAGGGGTGAAACCCTAACCTTGACACTTTGTTCCGACTTTTAGTTGGTTTTACAAACTCTCACCAAACTCTCGACGGACTCCAATGACCTGAACTCACAAGATGACTAGAGGGATGTGTGCTGGATGCCCAAGAATCGAGGCAGAGGCCCTATCCTGAAAGTCAAAATGTGTACGACAGGTCCTTGTGAATAGTTGAATCACTTTGGGTAGTCAATGTCTAATAGCCGCAGACAATCTATTTCTCGATTTTTACATGTTTCGATTCTGAGCCCGCAACTGCTGACTCCGATGACTCGTTGATTTTATGTGCATTTACCTGATTATGTGTTTAAATTTTGAGACTTATTCGGTTTTCGCTTTCACTTCAATCGACACACACGACTCGCATTGCTTACCTATCTCGAAACGTTAACAAGTCGCTACTACTATAAGGAAACGCAGTACGCTATGATGCTTGCTATACTACACGCTTATACTATACTAATCGCTATGCTATTCGCGATCGCTACTTTCAAACGCTCGCGAATTTTGAAAGATATGTTTCTGTATTCTGACTGCTCCTATGTGCTTTAGGAGGACTACGTGCTTCTGTGCTTCTGTCCTTCTGTGACTTACGTGCTTATGTGCTTCCGTGCTTATGTGCTTCTATGGTTATGTGCCTATGTGACTATGTGGTTAAGTAAGTATACGTGGTCCTGCGCTTTAGAAAGTAATAGACGTGTGAGGTGAGAATTCGATTATGATGTGTCTGAGACCCATGACTATGTCTGTTGCATACAATGTCAACTGGACCATCATCAGGACCACGATACCCACGGCTCACTCGCCAAGAACAATGGGACAGACGCCTTGCTGCCATCCTCGCTAAACAAGTAGCCAAGGTTGTGCCCCAGATCGTGAGTGAAATTTACGAGAATGTTAGCAAATCGTCTGAGGAATCCAGAACTGACGCTCCTAAAGTTGCCACCAAGACTGCTTTAAGCTTCAAGCAGTTCAAGGCTTGCGGTCCGAAGGAATTCACTGGAGAAGATGGCCCAACGGCTATGTTTCAATGGTTTGATTCCATCGAAGTCACTCTGTGCCAAAGCGGTTGTCCTGAAAATCTCCGTACCCTAAATGCAACCGGCGTCTTCCAGTCCCGCGCACTAGACTGGTGGACGGCCGAACGAAACAAACGCGGGAACGATGCAGCTTATGAGCTGGCCTGGGAAGAGTTGAAGGCCATCATGATGGATGAGTTCTGCCCTCCCCATGAACGCCAAAAGCTGGAGGACGAGTTTTGGAATATTAAGCAGAAGGATGGAGATAACACTGCCCTGACTGCTCTCTTTAAGCAGCTCAACATCATTTGTCCCAATCAAGTCAAGACTACAGACATGACGATCAAGAAGTACATTCAAGCTCTACCCGACTGTATCACGGATCTCGTGCATGCCGCAAAGCCAGGAACAATCGAAGAAACTTACTTGCTTGCCGCCGAGATCAACCACAAGCGAGTAAAAGCTGGTTTTTGGGATAAGCCTTCGAAGTCTCTGCATCAAGCTACCACCGCACCAACTGCTGACTCCACCGCCACCGCACCTCAGTCATCAAAATCCTCACGCCACAAGAAGAAGAACAACATCAACTCCAACAACAAGAGCTATGCTGCCACCACCACTGCTGCTCCACTACAAGCCGTACCGGCTCAGCAGCAGTCTCACCACCGCCCAGCTCCAATCACTTATGCACCGCCTGCAAAGCGTGCTTACACAGGCCCCCATCCGGTTTGCCCAACCTGTTCTTATCATCACCCGGTGGGTCTCGCATGTCGTTTCTGCGCCCACTGCAACATGTACGGCCACTTCACTGTCAACTGCCGTACTGGTCCCCGCAACACCATAGCTCCTGCCACTGCTCATCAAGCTCTACTCCCAGCCCCGCAAGGCCAACACGCGGCTCAGGCACCCGCGGTCAACGCCCGAGTCTACTTCGCATGTGGTGATCCCAACCACTTTGAAAACATGTTCCCGAACAGGGTTGTGAAACAAGAGCCCCAGCAGCAACAGCCTCATCAACAGCAGCAGCAACAGCAAGCAGCGCGCGCCAGAATCTTCAACATCAACGCGCGCCAAGCCCAGGCTGACAACAACGTGGTCAATGGTACGTTCCTTGTGAATGGTATTTATGCTTCATGTTTGTTTGATACTGGAGCCGATAATTTCTTTGTATCGTTTGAATTCGAGAAGCTCCTTAGTCGTAAGCGCTCCTATCTCCCCTGAACATTCGATGTAGAAGTCGCCACCGGAAGAACTGTCGCCGTTAATTCTATTCTTCGTGATTGTACTCTAGAGCTCAAGAATCACGTATTCCCAATCGACCTTATTCCGATGCAACTCGGAAGTTTTGATGTCATAGTAGGCATGGACTTTCTTCGTGAAAACCATGCTGAAATTGTATGCTTCGACAAGATGATTCGATTCTCGCTCGCGAATGGTGATTTATTGTGTGTCTATGGTGAAACTGCTTCGAAAGGTCTCAAGCTCATGTCATGTGTCCAAGCTAGCAAGTATCTCTGCAAGGAATACAGGGCTTTCTTGGCTAACATTGTAGTAGCGGAGAAGGAAAAGAAAGGAAAGACAGGAGTGAAAGACGTACCTGTGGTTTGTGAATTTCCTAATGTGTTCCCTGACGATCTTCCTGGACTACCACCAAGTCGTGATATCGACTTCCGTATCGACCTCATCCCTGGAGCCAACCCTGTTACCAAAGCTCCTTATCGACTCGCGCCGTCTGAAATGCGTGAACTCTCGAATCAGCTCCAGGAATTACTTGAGAATGGCTTCATTCGCCCGAGCACCTCTCCTTGGGGCGTGCCGGTCCTTTTCGTTAAAAACAAGGATGGGTCGTTCAGGATGTGCATCGACTACCGGGAATTGAATAAGCTAACAATCAAGAACCGCTATCCCCTGCCTCGCATCGATGATTTGTTTGATCAGCTACAAGGCGCTACGTGTTTCTCAAAGACCGATCTACGCCCAGGCTATCACCAGCTACGCATTCAAGAGGAAGATATACCCAAGACCACCTTTCGCACTCGTTACGGCCACTATGAGTTCATTGTTATGCCTTTTGGTCTAACCAACGCACCCGCGGTCTTCATGGATCTGATGAATCGCGTTGTAAACCTTATCTCGACCGTTTCATCATCGTATTCATCGATGATGTATTGATCTATTCCAAGTCAAGGGCCGAGCACGCGCAACATCTACGTTTGGTTCTCGAACTACTCCAGGGGAATCGACTCTATGCCAAGTTCTCCAAGTGTGAATTCTGGCTAGAGGAGGTTCGGTTTCTGGGTCACATCGTAAATAGTCAAGGTATTCATGTCGATCCCGCGAAGATTGAAGCAGTTAAGAGTTGGATTACACCTAAGAACCCGTCTGAGGTCCGTTCTTTTCTCGGACTAGCGGGCTATTATCGACGATTCATCGAGGGATTCTCAAAGATCGCTGTGCCGCTTACCACTCTCACGCATAAAGACAAGCCTTTTGTTTGGGGAACCGAACAAGAGTCTGCTTTCCAAACCCTCAAGAACATGCTCTGCAATGCTCCTGTTCTCACGTTGCTCGATGGAAACGACGGATTCATTGTCTACTGTGATGTTTCCAACCTTAGTCTTGGTTGTGTTCTTATGCAACGGGACAAGGTTATAGCTTACGCATCTCGACAGCTCAAAATCCACAAGAAGAACTATGCAACCCATGATCTCGAGCTAGGCGCGGTTGTTTTTGCGTTAAAGATTTGGCGACACTACCTATATGGTACGAAGTGTACGATCTTCACCGATCATAGGAGCCTACAACACATCTTTGATAAAAAAGAACTTAATATGCGTCAACGCCGATGGGTAGAACTTCTCAACGACTACGACTGCGAGATTCGTTATCACCCAGGCAAAGCAAATGTCATCGCCGACGCTCTCAGCAGACGGAGTTATTTGCTCAGCATTCGCGATACCCAAGCCCAATATGATCTCGAAACCCTCATCCACGAAGCCCATCATGCCTGTTTCAATGAATGCACTATGAAGAAGGAAAGGATCTATCACGATGGAGCTCAACTTGTAAATAAGTCAAATGGGATATTCCATTACCTGGACCAAATTTGGATCCCTAAACGGACCGATTTGCGAAAGATTTTGATGGACGAAGCCCACAATTCCCGGTATTCTATTCATCCCGGTGCCGATAAAATGTACTAGGATCTTCGCTACAAGTACTGGTGGCCGGGCATGAAAAGGGATATCGCTCTCTATGTCGAAAAATGCCTGACTTGTGCAAGGGTCAAGGCTAAACATCAAAGGCCCTCTGGCTTACTCGAACAACCGCCAATCCCCATATGGAAATGGGAGAGTATAGCTATGGATTTCATAACCAAGCTCCCGCGCACGTCAACGGGTCACGATAGCATCTGGGTTGTTGCCGACCGTTTGACCAAATCTGCCCACTTTCTGCCAATACGGGAAGACTACAAGGTAGAATGATTAGCCCGAATCTACACCGACGAGATCATTTGTAATCATGGGACGCCTCGCGACATCATCTCTGACCGCAACGCTCGGTTTACTTCGCGACTGTGGGAAACGTTTCAAGCTGCACTTGGCACTACGCTTAATCTAAGTACCGCATTCCACACTCAAACCGACGGTCAGACCGAAAGAACGATTCGTACTCTTGAAGACATGCTCCGTTCGTGTGTCATAGATTTCGGTGGTAATTGGGACACTTACCTGCCGTTAGTCGAATTCTCGTATAACAACAGTTATCATTCCAGTATCCAGATGGCACTATTCGAGGCCTTATATGGAAGAAGATGTCGATCGCCTATTGTATGGCATGAGATCGGTCACTCGCAATTAACCGGTCCTGAGCTATTGCAAGAAACGACTGACAAAGTCCTCCAAATAAGAGACAACTTGTTGAAAGCTCGGAACCGACAGAAAAGTTACGCCGATAAACGACGCAAGCCCCTTGAATTTGATGTTGGCGACTACGTACTCCTAAAGGTATCACCTTGGAGGGGTGTGGTCAGATTCGGCAAGAGAGGGAAACTAGCGCCACGATATGTTGGACCTTTTAAGATTCTGGAAAGGATCGGAAAAGTCGCCTACAGACTCGAACTACCGGAGGAACCTAGTAATGTCCACCCGACTTTCCACGTTTCAAACCTCCGAAAGTGCCTGGCTGAGCATGATTTAATCGTACCCCTCGATGACCTCCAAATAAACGAAACACTACACTTTGTGGAGAAGCCTGTCGAAATCATGGATCGCCAGACCAAGCAGCTCAGACGCTCGTGCATTCCTATTGTGAAAGTCTGATGGGAAGGCAAACGAGGCGCAGAGTTCACTTAGGAACTCGAAAGCGACATGAAGGCAAAGTACCCACAGTTGTTTGTTACGGCTTCGGCCTAATTTCGGGACGAAATTCCCTCAACTAGGGGAGGCTGTAACACCCCGTGTTTCGAAAGTCAAAGTCAAAGTCAAGATTAAAGTCAAAGGAAAAAAAGATCGCTGATTACGATCTGTCTCTCCTTGCTCAATTCCTGTTTTGACTTCCTTGACTGTTGTAGTTTATTTTATTTTTTACGTTAGTTGTATTATGTGGAGTAATTAATTATAATCGCAAGTAATCGATGAATATTTATCGCTACGAATCGCTTTACGACTGTGAATGATAGGAAGTAACAATGCAATAAAGTTAACTAAACGCTAATCGAACTAATCTAATCAACATCGCGCTCGCAACTCGAATATCACATTTTGGTTATTGTATTACTTGTGTGTGTGTGCCTTATGTGTTACTTGTGCATGTCTATTTATGGTATGTGTGGTAATCAATCGAATCGCAATTGAACTCAATCGCAATCGAATCAAAAACACTAAACGACATTTTGGTTTTTGTATTACTTATGTGTGTGTGTGTGTGCCTTATGTGTTACTTGTGCATGTCTATTTATGGTATGTGTGGTAATCAATCGAATCGCAATCGAACTCAATCGCAATCGAATCAAAAACACTAAACGAATATGAATTACGGATGCTTGTATGTTAATATAGTATGATAATTAGTGGAGAAGAGATAGCGCGAGATATGAGTAGTTGGGATTAAAAGTAATTTGAATAGGAAACTCTATCGCATTCGCATCGCTTGCAATCGAAAAAGGAACGACAACACTCGAAATCAGGCGACTGATCGATCAGGCGACCAGCCGACCGGTCGGACTATCGACCGATCGGCCAGGCTGACCGATCGAGGTGCCTAGCCGATCGAGGTGCCTAGCCGATCGGCCATCCCTTTCCTCTTTTGGAACTCTATAAATACCCATGTCACTTTCATTCTTTCCACTTTTGGAAACTCTCTGACCGACCAGCTCATGCTCCTCACCTTTTCCTCGATTTCTCTCAAATCCGGTAAGATCTCACTCTAAATCTTGTACTTTCTTGATCTACACGCACTCCTACACCTTTCTATCTTTCAAATCTTAACTTTTAACCGTGAAATCACCGAGATTCAAGGTGTTCTAGGTTGACGTCATCATGTGTTCTTGAAGAACTTCATGTTTGACCTCAATCCACCAAGAACAACTTAGATCTAACTGATTTCCACATAAACTAACAAAGATCTTTCATAGATCTAAACATATTCACCATAAAAAGGATTGAAAGACGGTTTTCCAACTTTCTTTCAATTCTTTTACACTCAATACACTAAAAAACCGATAGAATCGGAGCTTGTGCCGACCTACTACCCGATCTGTGGTCGTGTTGGCTCGAGATCTAGATCCTATCTACGAGGCTACCGATTCTGGGTTAACCAAGAACAATCGTCTGGAACCAGTGGACCGACTAAGCTTGGGTGATTCCTGTTCAGCAGGGTCACTAAAGCGAAGGATGAGGTTTTGTTGGTTAACATGTTATCAAATTCGACACGTGAAAAACATTTTGAACTGCACTGAGTTCTGCGGGCAGGTTTAGTTTGTAAGCCACTTTGCCAATTTTCTCAATGAATTCGGACGGTTCGACGTAACGCGGATTAAGTTTGCCCCTTTTTCCAAAGCGAACCACACCCTTCCAGGGTGAAACTTTGAGTAGCACTCGATCCCCAACTTGGAACTCGAGTGGTTTCCTGCGCTTTTCAGCGTAGCTTTTCTGACGGTCACGAGCTGTCGCCATGCATTGTCGTATCTTAGCAATCCTTTCTGTAGTGTCAACTACGAGTTATGGGCCAGTGATTTGGCTGTCGCCAACTTCTGCCCAGCAAAGAGGTGATCGACACTTACGCCCGTACAGTGCCTCAAACGGAGCGGCTTGAATGCTAGTGTGGTAACTGTTATTATACGAAAACTCCACTAACGGAAGATGTTTTTCCCAGCCGTTGCCAAAATCAATTACACACGCATGAAGCATGTCTTCAAGAGTTTGGATGGTGCGTTCAGACTGCCCATCTGTTTGCGGGTGATAAGCTGTGCTCATGTCTAATCGAGAGCCAAAAGATTTGTGCATAGCTTGCCATAGTTCTGAAGTAAAACATGCATCACGATCGGAGATAATAGAGGTCGGCACTCCGTGCCTCGAAACCACTTCCTTTAAGTAAACGTCTGTTAGAGTGGAGAACTTATCCGTTTCCTAGATAGCCAAAAAGTGTGCAGATTTTGTGAGTCGATCCACGATCACCCAAATAGTATCATTTCCACGTTGAGATCTAGGCAGGCCAGTAACGAAATCCATGGAAATTTGCTCCCATTTCCATTGTGGTATCTCTGGTTGTTGGAGTAGGCCCGATGGTTTCTGATATTCAGTCTTGACTCTTGCACAAGTCAAACATTTGCTAACGTAAGTTGCTATGTGAGCTTTCATGCTAGGCCACCAATACGTAGTTCTGAGATCGTGGTACATCTTATCCGAACAAGGATGTACGGATTAACGAGACTTATGTGCTTCATCCATTACAAGTTCTCGTAGATTGCCATAGAGTGGGACCCAGATGCATCCTGTTACGTAGTAGGCGCCGTCTTCCTTTTGTTCTAACTGTTGCCTTGAGCCACGTAGGGCTTCAGCCCTGACATTTTCTGGTTTCAATTCTTCTGCCTGAGCATCTCGTATCTGGGAAGGAAGACTAGATTGAATGGTAAGTTGTAATGCTCGCACGAGCTTAGGCGTAGTATCTTTTCGACTGAGGGCATCGGCCACAACATTGGCTTTGCCCAGATGGTACTTGATCACACATTCGTAATCATTCAATAGCTCGACCCATCGATGTTGTCGCATGTTCAACTCCTTTTGCTTGAAGATATGCTCGAGACTCCTGTGATCGGTGTAAATCGTGCACTTGGTACCGTACAGGTAATGTCTCCATATCTTGAGTGCGAAAACAACAGCTCCCAGCTCCAAATCGTGCGTAGTGTAATTCCTTTCGTGAATCTTAAGTTGGTGCGAGGCGTAAGTAATGACTTTATCTCGTTGCATCAATACACAGCCAAGACCCTGGATTGACGCGTCACAGTAAACTACAAAATCGTCGGTGCCCTCAGGCAATGAGAGAATAGGTGCGCTACAAACTCTATTCTTTAAATGTTGAAACGCTGATTCTTGTGCATCACCCCAATGATAGGCGACACCCTTCTGAGTTAGTGAAGTGAGAGGTTGCGCAATCTTGGAGAAATCCTTGATGAACCTTCTATAGTAGCCGGCCAAACCCAAGAATTGGCGGATTTCTGTTGGTGTACGGGGTGCAGGCCAGTTCTTGATCGAGTCTACCTTGGATGGATCAACAGGAATCCCATCCTTGTTTACCACATGGCCAAGAAAGTGGACTTCACGAAGCCAAAAGTCGCATTTCGAAAACTTAGCGTAAAGTTGCTCCGTTCGAAGCAGTTCCAAAATAATCCACAGATGCTGCTCGTTTTCCTCCTGACTCTTAGAATAGAGCAGGATGTCGTCGATGAAAACAATAACAAACTTATCCAGGTAAGGTTTGCACACTCTGTTCATAAGATCCATGAATATTGCAGGTGCGTTCATCAATCCGAAAGGCATGACCAGGAACTCGTAATGGCCGTAACGAGTTCTGAATGCTGTCTTAGAGATATCCTCATCTCGGACTCTCAGTTGATGGTAACCCGATCTCAGATCAATCTTGGAGTAGTAGCTCGACCCTTGCAGCTGGTCGAATAAGTCATCAATGCGCGGGAGAGGATACCGATTCTTAATGGTCACCTTGTTAAGCTCACGGTAGTGAATGCACATCCTGAAGGTACCGTCTTTCTTCTTTACAAATAATACTGGTGCTCCCCAGGGCGAAGAGCTAGGACGTATGAAACCCTTGTCCAAGAGCTCTTGCAGTTGTGTAGATAGTTCTTCCAATTCTGATGGAGCTAAGCGGTACGGTGCATGAGCTATTGGTGCTGCTCCAGGAGCTAGCTCGATTTGGAATTCGACCTGGCGATGAGGCGGTAGTCCAGGTAAATCCTCAGGAAACACTTGAGGAAAGTCGCGTACAACTGGAATATCCTCTATCTTCTTCTCTTTCGTTGATGCGTCAGTAACGAGTGCTAAAATAGCAGTGTGGCCCTTTCGCAAACACTTCTGGGCCTTAAGAAAGGAGATGATGCCCACAACAGCACCACTCTTGTCGCCTTGAATCACGAGAGGTTCTTTACCAGAACGGGGAATACGAATAATCTTCTCTTTGCAAAGGATCTCTGCTTGCTGTTGGGATAACCAATCCATCCCAATGACGATGTTGAAACTACCCAAAACTATAGGAATGAGATCGATAGAGAAAGTCTGACTAGCTAAGACGAGATTACAACCCTTAACTATGTGTGTGGCTTCTAGGCTTTTACCGTTTGCTAACTCTACGGCATGCTTGGTGTTCAAAAGTGTTGGTGTGCGTTTAAGCATTTGACTAACTTTTAGAGACACATAACGGGTATCGGCACCCGAATCAAATAAAACAGTAACATAAAAGTCGTCGAGAAGAAACTTACCCATCACCACGTTAGGATCATTCCTTGCGTCACCCTGACCAATCACGAACACTCGACCCCTGGCACCATTGCCGTCGTTATTACCCCCATTGTTATTCCCATTATTGTTCCCGTTTCCTTGGTTGTGGTTCTGATTCTGATTCTGATTTAACTGCGGGCATTGTCTCTTGAAGTGACCTTCAGCGCCACACTGATAGCATCCCATGTTGCCCTGTTGTTGTTGCTGATTCTGCGGTGCTTGCTGTTGCTGCTGACAATTCTGATTTGCAGGCCGTGAGCTCCTGCAATCCTTGGCTTCATGACCCATCTTGAGACACCTCGGACAACGTCCCTTGTTGCACTGACCATTGTGGTGTCTGTTGCATTTGTTGCACTTTGGGTGGTTTCCCCGATATCCACCCTGCCCTTGACTACCATATGATTGCTGACCAGGACTCTGGTAGTCATCAGTCTTTCGCTGCTGTGCCTGGGACTGAACTGTAGTTGAACCCTTGCTGGAGGCTCCATCCCATTTTCGCTTGTTGTCACTGGGAGTAGCAGAAGTAGTAGTAGCAGTAGCACCTATACGCTTAGGCAGCCTGTTATGTTCCACTGCCTGGTCTGTGAGACGATGAGCAAGACAAGTAACATCCTGGATGGTAGCAAGGTTAGCAGCAGTTACATGGCTTTGAATCTCTGGTACTAAGCCTTTGAGGTACAGTTCGATACGCTTGATGGGAGGATCCACCATAGTTGGACACAACACTGCCAGTTCGTTGGATCGCTTCGTATACGCCTCTATCTCTGACCCCGTCATCTTCAGATTAAAGAACTCCACTTCCAACTTGTGGATGTCATCACGATTACAGTATTCCCGCTTGATCAGTTCCTTGAATTCGTTCCATGGGGTGGTATTAGCAGCTGCCAGCCCTAACATTTGAACTTGCGCGTTCCACCACGTGAGCGCTATGCCCTCGAGAGTACCAGTAGCATACTTCACCCTACGAGCCTCAGGGCATTCACACATTTCGAAGACCGACTCGAGCTTCTCGAACCAGTGGAGGAGGCCTACAGCTCCTTCAGTGCCGTTGAAAGTAGTAGGTCGACAATCCATAAAGGTTTTGAAAGTACACACAGGAGGCTAAGCGTGTTGACCTGTCGTGTGTGTAAAGCAAAATTAAGCACAAGTGTTGGTTTATGAGAGTAGGATCTGAAGATCCCTGAGTAAGTTGTGATAGCGGGTTATACCTCCTACCTGGGCAGCTGCGAGTGCTGCAGTAACTTGTTCAGTGATTAAAGCCGCCAACTGGGCTTGAGTTAGGTTAACGCGTCCACTCATGATCTTCATATCAAAGGAAACATGAGTGAGAAAGGTTCGCGAAATTGCGATGACAGAAGAGAGTAAGCACACATGTGTTTTCAAACAATAGTTGTTACGTTCATCTAAGCATACCATAATCAAAGTTTTATGTAACTATCAAGTAAGCAATATAACATAAACCATATCACCTATAGTGTTGAGCCTTGCATGTGGTGGGAAGTGTCGTTGTGGATCGTTGAGCACTGTACAGGTTATAGTATGGTTTTAATAAAAACTTTTTCCCTTATTAAAACCAAGTTCACTATAACCAATGGCTCTGATACCAATCTGTCACACCCCCAAAATCCACATGCGGAGTATCACCGCTTGGAGGCGTGACTGACCAGGATCAAGCCACCAATCATATTGAACAAGCATGTAAGTAGTATATAAAAATCCAACACAATACAATTGGTGTCTAAACAAAACATAGTTTAAGTTGCAAGCGGAAGCGGAAGCATAATGTTTAAAACCAAGTCATAAGTTTAAACGTTTCAAATGTTTAGCATGGCACACAGCTGTCCATGTCCCACAACGACTCTTCCCACTCCGATGCAAGCTCCATAGATACCTAACGACCTACAAGGCATGTAACAACAAGTCAACAACAAAGTTGAGCGAGTTCACAGTTGATTGTTCAGTTATTGAGTTCGTTTCAAAAGTCGCAAGTTCGTTTCATAACCATGTATTACCCAGTATCCTTAATTGCCCAAAAACCTTTTCACGATATTAGTGGGGGCTTCCCATGTTGTATGTTACTAGACTAGTCGTATCCATAAGTGTCCTTCCCAATCCGAGGACAGTGTTAAGTATGAGTGTACGTAGGTTTTACGCGCGTGCCCTTCTCAATCCGAGGATAGTAGCAAGTATGAGTGTACGTAGGTTTTACGTACGTGCCTTTTTCAATCCAAGGACAGTAGCAAGTATGAGTGTACGTAGGTTTTACGTACGTGCCCTTCTCAATCCGAGGACAGTAGCAAGTATAAGTGTACGTAGGTTTTACGTATGTGCCCTTCTCAATCCGAGGACAGTAGTAGGTAGTCTAGTAGTGTTGATAGTATAAATAGTTATTCAATCCCATTCCCAACCCACCGGGAATCCCATGCCTTAGGAGTGTGAACTCACCTTGGTTTGCTCGGTATGCTAAAAATTACACGCTCACAAATAATCAGTCACGACCTATAGTACGCACGTATATACAATCAGTTTTTGTCCGTAACGATTCACATGCAATCTATGTCACAAAGTGTGCTTAGGCAATCATTATCAAGTAGCACATAACAGTTATTTCATGTTCGTACAATTCGTGTTTCACGTAATTGAGTTTTTAGTCTATTCTAACATGGATTATCAATTAACAGGTTTAACAGAGTTAACATGCAACAGAATTAACGTATCAACAGAGTTATCTTTCTAACAGAGTTAACATATTTTAATAGAGTTATCATACTAACCAAGTTGTCATGCCAACAGATTTATCATATTAGTAGAGTAACAGGCATAACAGAGTTTTCATACTTAACTTAACAATGTTAAATACATAACAGAGGACACTTGATGAAACTATATGTGGCGAAATCGTCTAGTGGCGAAAACCCCTTTGGGCGACGAAATCCCAAGGGTTTTCGTCGAGGTTATGATATGGCGAAATCACTTAGTGATTTCGTTGACATCTGTGTTTTCGTCGATCCCTGCGATTACATCTAACCCTAATCATCATCACAGCAATTCAACTCGATCCATTCATAAAATCATTCAATCATCATGCGCTCACTAACAAGTTAGTGTGATTATCAAGAACCCTAGTCATCATTAACTGTTACATGATTAAATCATCATCTCTATCACACAGGAGCATCAACCATAATCCAAAGACTGAATACTAATCATGAGTTTATAGATAACCCTAATTATTAAACAACAGTTGCCAAAAGTCAGTTCATTCACACCTAACAATTTCGACATCATCATTCAATTATCAATCATCATGTCAACCGACTAATCTGTGCCATCGAACTAACCTATATTATATAATACTATCCCATGTTTCATCAAGTTATAAACTCAGTTTACATTGAAATCCTAAACGTTGACTAATGAGAGCACTAAGCATAATATATCCATTATACATGCAAGACATTTACAAGTGACAAACACATGCCTACTGACAAACAATTTCCATGCACATGAATAATATGGCCGACAATTTATGAAGTGAACCTTATCACTTTGGTTGCACTCTCAAGGTTTTTCACATGCATGACTAAAGGATATTGACTAATATAATAAGACAAGTAATGATTTTTACTGACCGAGATGTATGGTGACTGGAACAAAGGATCCGAATGATTCAATGATGATGTTAATTGCCGTCAGTTTGCAGGGAGGGAGAGATCTAGGGTTTGCCGAATGATAGTTTTCTCGTAAAGGTTGGAAATCAAAAACATATAATAGACCGTCACTGGGCCCAAAGCCCATTCTTGTTTTCGTCGATCAGTTAGTGGACGAAAACACCAAAGTGTTTTCGCCACAAGGGGTGTTTTCGGGTGGGGGGTATTTCGGCAAGGATCCATGTTTTAATTTAAACAATCATAATATTAATACCAATTATATTTTTAACTTTCACTCAAATATATAAAACACACTTTGCAATAAGTACAAGGTTAAGTCAAATAGAGACCTTGAAAACTCGGGTTGTCACAAAGACGAACAGGACGACCGGGACGAGGTGCCGTCCGATCGGCCTACTGACCGAACGGCCAGCCACCCGATCGACCGGCCAGCCGAACGGCTTGCATCTTGGGACCCACACTTAACCATTTTGTCAATCTAAGAAGGCTGAGTGTTGAACGAGTTGCTGACCGATCGGATTACCAGCCGATCGAACTGCCAACCATACTATGAGGCACTTGAACCTCCACACTTAAACAATTTTCAACATGTTTAATGCACTAGGAATGCCACCCAATCGAACTGCTGTTCGATCGAGTCACACCCTGCTGCAAGATTTTTCACTGAAGTGATCAGCCGATCGGGTTGCCGGCCGATCGAACGACCGTCCGATCGACCGACCTGAAAGGTAGTGATACTTCTATGTTTTCAAAATGCTACAACGAAACTTGCAAAAGTCAAACCATCATACACAAACACATCCTTCCTAAAGGAAGAAACAATCCACTCGAATGGCCATCCGATCGGACAGTCGTCCGAACGGAGTGTCACTCACACGACCAGCTGTCCGATCGGACTACCAACCGATCGACCAGCTGTTCGACCCACCAACACTTATTCTCGTTTTACGCGTTACTTATCGTTATGCTATCGAACTATTCAGGCTAACCTTACTCTCAAGCGCTCCCTTCAATCCATCAACCGCTGTGAGTATACTCGATCCCTTTTTGCTTTACGCACTTTTGGGTGTTACATACGTTACTTGTATGAAATCACAATCAAACACACTACGCAATACTTTAAACGCTAACCGTTACCGCATGTTATACGTGACTTAATGAATGCTTGTTTGTTATGTTTACACATGGAATGTTGTCTACCTGCCTTAGCAACGATAGTACTATAGTTTGGACTCAGCACCCATTCACACGGGGGTTGTTAAGGACAATTACTTGCATAGATTACAGTGGTGATCATGTATTGCGAACTGCCTTGGGCAGTCAACCCGCAGTCATTGGTATCGATAGGTTCATGTCGATAACTAACATGCTTCGTTTTCCTCTGTGTACGTGCTGGTTATGCGTAAACTATTTCAAACTCTATATGCTATTATCAAACTTGTATACTCGCCTTTACACTATGTGTATTGACTTTTACTTTAACGTATGTGACAGGTGCTTAAGTTGCTAGGATGCTTAGGTGCTTGGTGATGAAATCGAGGCTAGGGAGAGTCCTAGAAACAAATAAACAAATGTCTGTAATAAAGAAATTTGAGTTGTCAAAACATGTATCTGTTTGAAGATATCTCTATCTGTAATAACTTGATTATCTTATGGGTCATGGTTTGGGACATGACATTTTAAACTATTCGGTAATAATAGTTGTTATGGAATTTCTTTGAACAGTCTGTTTCGCTCAGTGCCACGCCCCGATGATTCCGCCATCGGTTGGGGTGTGACATAATTTTTGGGAAGTTAGCTGTGTCACATCCCTTGTGCGTTTTAAAACTCTAGTTCTTACACATTGAGGACAAGGTTTACCTCAAGTGTGGGGATGTGATACGTGGTCGAAAACCGGTGTTCGTTATGGTTTAAGTTTATGTTTTTATGTGACTTTTAATCACGGATAGACTACTTTTAATGAGGACTGTGTTTTACAGGTCTTATAGAGTTTAAGGAGCTATTCGGGAGCTATTTGGAGTACCGGGAGCGAGCGGGGTTAACCGGAAACATGTGAAATGAAGAAACGATGAAAAACACCCTAGAGGGGGCGTCGACGACGCACTATGGGCGTCGGCGACGCACTATGGGCGTCGGCGACGCGTTGCATCGCTGAAAAATGGCGTAGACAGCATGAAATTGCATCAGCAGAAAAATGGAAGATCTAGGCGGTGTCGGCGACGCAGGGGGGCGTCGGCGACGCGGACCCCTGCTCTCTGACGGTTTTTTCTTGTTTGTTGCTTGTTTTGGCGAGTTATAAGTGGAATTTTGACCTAATTCGGGGGGTTACACTTTATGGGAGTTTGAAAACACTTCTTGGAGCCATAACCTATCATTATTCCATTCCCCAATCATCAAGCACACCGAATCAATCATCCACAATCATTCGATTTCACCATCCAATCTTCATTCCATAACCCTAATCATCACTCATCCTTCAATCCATTCATCACCACCAACCATTCCAAACCCTAACCACCATCTCCATAACTTCAAAGCTTCAAGATGATGATGTTCAAGTTTTCAACTTCCGGTGATAGCGTTCGTCCTTCCATGAGCGGCTAAATTCTTGGAGGTTTCACCCCGGTGTAGGTTTTTGTAAGTCTAGGGTTTTAACATTGTTCTTGGTTTGATTTTGTGACAAATTGCTATTTGATTTTGAAGCTTATAACAATTGTCTTGCATTTGTATTGAATTCATAAATTGTCGAGTGAAGATTAAATTTGACTTTATGAAATGTTTATGTGCAATTATGCCTTGTCTAAGTTAGAGTTTACATGTTCTTGGTAATGAAGTGCATTTTTGTCCGTTCTTTGTAACGTTGATAGCTATTGGCACCTAAGCCGTGTAACACTAAATTCGTTAGTCACTTTTGCAATCGAATCAAATCTAAAATGTGTAGAAATCCTAGGATTGCAATTACCGAACCGGGTGTGAACCTTGTTTATTTATCTTGTTTACATCATCAATTATAATTTTGTGCAATTGTTTAAGTTCTTGTTAGTCATAATTAAAAACTAAACTTGTAGGTTCATTTCAACATCTTTTCAAAACAAACAAAAACCATAAAAATAATCTAGTAAGCTTCATAATAGTGACAAACCATTAAAATCAATCAAGTCCATTCGCAAACCACATACTCTTCGTGGTTCGACCCCTTGCTACCACTAACTATTTGTTAAGGGTAATTTGGGCATATAAATCTTATCTTTGACCGGAGCGCGACACTCCGATCAGGGACTCAGCCCTGATGTTCTCTGCTTTCAATGCTTCAACCTCAGCATCTCGTATCTGAGTAGGAAGACTAGATTGGATGGTAAGTTGTAATACTCGCACGCGCTTAGGTTTTGACTCCTTTCGACTGAGGGCGTCGGCCACAACATTGGCTTTGCCCAGATGGTACTTGATCGCGTATTATTAATCATTTAAGAGTTTGACCCATTGACGTTGTCGCATGTTAAACTCCTTCTGTTCGAAGATATGCTGGAGACTCCTGTGATCGGTGTAAATAGTGCACTTGGTACCGTACAGGTAATGTCTCCATATCATAAGAGCAAATACCACTGCTCCCAACTCCAAGTCGTGAGTAGTGTAGTTCCTTTCGTGAACTTTAAGTTGGCGCGATGCATAAGCAATTACTTTCTCACGTTGCATCAACACACAACCTAGTCCTTGAATCAACGCGTCGCAATAGACCACAAAATCGTCTGTGCCTTCAGGCAATGAGAGAATAGGTGTGCTACAAAGTCTATTCTTTAAGTGCTGAAAAGCAGATTCCTGTGCATCACCCCAACGATAGGTGACACCCTTCTGAGTTAGTGAAGTGAGAGGTTGCGCAATCTTGGAGAAATCCTTGATAAACCTTCTGTAGTAGCCCGGCAAACCCAAGAAGTGGCGGATTTCTGTTGGTGTACGGGTGCAGGCCAGTTCTTGATCGATTCTACCTTGGATGGATCAACATGAATCCCATCCTCGTTTACCACGTGGCCTAGGAAATGGACTTCACAAAGCCAAAAGTCACATTTCGAAAACTTGGCATAAAGCTGCTCGGCTCGAAGAAGTTCCAAAATAAGCCACAGATGTTGCTCGTGTTCCTTCCGACTCTTAGAATAGATCAGGATGTCGTCGATAAATACAATAACAAACTTACCCAGGTAAGGTTTGCACACTCGGTTCATAAGATCCATGAAGACCGCAGGTGCATTCGTCAATCCGAAAGGCATGACCAGAAACTCGTAATGCCTGTAACGAGTTCTGAATGTTGTCTTGGAGATATCCTCGTCTCGAACTCTCAACTGATGGTAGCCTGATCTCAGATCAATCTTTGAGTAGAAACTCGACCCTTGCAACTGGTCGAATAAGTCATCAATGCGCGGGAGGGGATAACGATTCTTCACGGTCTCCTTGTTAAGTTCGCGGTAGTCAATACACATTCTGAAGGTACCGTCTTTCTTCTTCACAAACAAGACTGGAACTCCCCAGGGCGAAGAGCTAGGACGAATAAAACCCTTGTCCAAGAGTTCTTGTAACTGTGTGGATAGTTCTTCTAGTTCTGATGGAGCTAAACGGTAAGGTGCACGAGCTATTGGTGCTGCCCCAGGACTAGAAGAACTATCCACAGGGAATACCTCAGGGAAGTCGCGTACAATCGGAATGTCTTCAATTCTCTTCTCTTTCGTTGATGTGTCAGTAACGAGGGATAGAATAGCTGTGTGGCCCTTTCGTAAACACTTCTGAGCCTTAAGGAAAGAGATGATGCCCACCACCGCACCACTCTTGTCACCATGAATCATGAGAGGTTATTCACTAGAACGAGGAATACGGACGATTTTCTCCTTACAAATAATCTCCGCTTGATGCTGAGACAACCAATCCATCCCAATGATGACGTCGAAACTACCAAGAACGATGGGGATAAGATCGATAGAGAAGGTTTGACCAGCTAAGACGAGATTGCAACCCTTAACTATGTGTGTGGCCTCGAGACTTTTACCGTTTGCTAGTTCTACCATGTGTTTGGTGTTCAAAAGTGTTGGGGTACGCTTAAGCATCTGACTAACTTTTAAGGACACGTAACTAGTATCGGCACCCGAATCAAATAAAATAGTAACAAGGAAGTCATCCAGTAGGAACTTACCCGTCACGACGTTGGGATCATTCCTAGCATCCCCCTGACCAATCACGAACACACAGCCCCTGGCACCATTGCCACCATTGTTTCCCCTATTGTTTCCATTTCCCTGGTTGTTGTTGTTCTGATTCTGGTTCAGCTGGGGGCAGTCTCTTTTGAAGTGGCCTTCAGCACCACACTGAAAGCATCCCTTGTTGTTACCCCTCTGTTGTTGTTGCTGCTGCTGGTTCGGTGGATTCTGCTGCTGTTGCTGTCATCGCTGATTCGCAGGATAGGGGCTCCTACAATCCTTGGTCGTATGGCCATGTTTGTTGCACCTCTGACAATTACCCTTAGTACACGGTCCGTTGTGGTGAAAGCCACAACAATTGCACTTCGGGTGATTTCCCTTGTATCCACTCTGACTTTGACTTTGGTTACCTGAGAACTGCTGACCAGGGCTCTTGTAATCTTCAGTCTTTCGCTGCTGAGACTGAGGCTGAACAGAAGTCGATCCCTTGCTTGAGTTTCCATCCCATTTGCGCTTGTTGTCATTGGAAGCATCTGAAGTAGCAGTAGCACTAATACACTTTGGCAGCTTGTTCTGCTCAACTGCCTGATCAGTGAGACGATGAGCCAGTCGAATAACTTGCTGGATGGTAGCGAGGTTAGTTGCAGTCACATGGCTCTGAATCTCTGGCACTAATCCTTTGAGATATAGCTCGATACGTTTAATAGGACGATCCACCATAGTAGGACACAAGATAGCTAATTCATTCGATCTCTTCATGTATGCCTCGATTTCAGACCCCGTCATTTTTAAGTTGTAGAACTCCACTTCCAGTTTGTGGATGTCATCACGATTACAATACTCTTCCTTGATCAAGTCTTTGAATTCGTTCCATGGGGTGGCATTAGCAGCCGCCAACCCCGGCATTTGGACCTGAGCGTTCCACCATGTGAGCGCCACACCTTTAAGAGTACCAGTGGCAAATTTCACCCTATGAGCCTCATGGCATTCACACATCTCGAAGACAGATTCAAGCTTCTCGAACTAGTGGAGGAGACCTACCGCTCCTTCTGTGCCGTTGAAGGTACTGGGTCGGCAATCCATAAAAGTTTTGAACATACACGCGGGAGGTTGAGCATGTTAACCTATCGTGCATGAAAGAAAGACAAAGTTAATCAGGAAAGTTGGTTCATGAGAGTAGGATCTAAACATCCTAAGATAGGTCAGAATGGCAGGTTATACCTCCTGCATGAACTGCTGCGAGTGCCTCAGCAACTCGTTCGTTAATTAGAGCCGTCAGCTGGGCTTGAGTCAAATTCAGGCGTCCACTCATGATCTTCATGTCAAAGGAAACATAAGTGAGAAAGGTGTCGCGAAAGTGCGTTAGTGTGGGATGATAGAAGAGAGTAAGCACACAGGGTTTCAAACAGTAGCCGTTGCGTTGACTAAGCATACCATAAACAATGCATTAAGTAAACTAATAGGTAGGCAATATAAACATAAACCATATCACCTATAGTATTGATTCTTACACGTGGAGCGAAGCGTCGTTGTGGATCGTTGAGCACTGTACAGTTTATAGTCTGGTTTTGTCAAAAAGCTTTTCCCTTTTTAAAACCAAGTTCACTATAACCAATGGCTCTGATACCAATCTGTCACACCCCCAAAATCCACAAGCGGAGTATCACCGCAGGAGGCGTGACATGACTAGGATCAAGCCACCAATCATATTGAATAATGTAATTAAGTAATTAAAACCAACCACAATATGATTGGTGTCCAAAAGAAATTAACCAACTTTAAGTTAACAGCGGAAGCATAAAATGTAAAACCAAAACATAAGTTCATAAAGTTTAAATGTTTAAATGTTTGAATGTTTAACATGGACTCAACAGTCCATGCCCCATAACGACTCCTCCCCGCTCCCATGCAAGCTCCAGCTAAGTACCTAACGACCTGTAAGGCATGTAACAACGAGTTAACAACAAAGTTGAGCATGTTCACAGTTGGTATTCATATTAAAGTTGTTCCAAAAACAATGAGTTCATTCGTAAACCATAAGTTAACCAGTATCCTTGTTCGCAAACCATATCCATAACCAGTGAGGGCTTCCCCATGTGAACCACTAGACCCGTTACCATATCGACCACTGACTGAAGTAAGTTGGTGCCCTAACGTCAATGTCTATCATCATTGACTAGTGCCCAGATCCATTAGTTCACGCCCGTCCTCTGCGGCACGGTGTGAGGCTTGTCAAACCTAAATAGCGCTATCTAACTAATGACCCGCTATCCATTGGCCCGATGATTAAGTCGATATAAAATGAGGGACTTCATGATAGAGTTTTTGGTCTAGCATCCATGTTATCACCCTTCAATAAAGAGGATGTGTACGTAATCCCCAAACCAGGAGATTACGCAGGTTCCGATTAAGTTCTTAGTACATGTTGTCATCCTTCAATAAAGAGGATGTGGTAAGTGTTCCAAACCAGGAGATCACGCAGTTTCAGTTCAAATCCTTTACCCATTCCCAATCCCCTAGGAATCCCATGCCTTGTGGAAAGTGTGAACTCACCTCGGTTTGCTCGGTAGGCTTAACTACTTATTTCCAATTAATCAGTCAAAGCCTATGGTATGCACGTATACACAATTAGTTTATGTTCGCATTGTTTTCGCATAAGTTATAACTATAGAATGCATGCAAGGTAGTGATCAACACATAGCCGTTAAGTAACTCATTCATATTCACAGTTTACATGTATGTTCCTTAACCATGTTTAACAGTTAAGTGTATTAATCAAAACCAAATCATAACTGATATCATCAACAGGCAAGAGTTAACATATAATCATTCATTATCATACTTGTTTCAAGACTACAGTCTGTTTGTGACAACTCATGGGCGGTGAAACTCCTAGAGTTTCGTCGAGATACTAGGTGGCGAAACCTATAGTGTTTCGTCGTGAAGGTGTGTTACGAAACCTCTAGAGTTTCGTCGAGATACCATGTGACGAAACTTATAGTGTTTCGTCAAGAATGTGAGGGATGAAACTCCCATATGTTTCGTCGTGCCAGTTTGCAGTTACAGGCTTTTCTGATTCGTTTACGTCAAATCAGTCTAACACATCTAGAAATCATTGCATAAAACCAACTTCATCAAATTCATCAATAGCAGCAATTTATTTCATCGATCTTTAATCCACATCATCCTATTTGGATCAATAATACAATAATTTTCAACCGTCAACTAGAAACCCTAATCATTACTATCTCAGAAAAGATCTACAATCATCATGCCGGTTAATCATCAAACACATAATTACATCAATAACAAGATACACAAATTCAATATCAACAGAACACATAATTACTTCTTTATACACATTCATGATTGTCATAGCCATTGCACAATTAACAGTTTGTACAACATCTAAATCAGGCAACAAACATTAAAACGAATGTTGACGCACTCACCGAAGGACCGTAGGGAATAGCGGTATAAGAATCGGTGAGATAGAAGCCTTGAGTGGATGTAATGTTGCCGTCGCACAGGGAGATAGGGAGAGGGATTCTAGGGTTTTGCTAAAACAACAACTTACGTAACCTATGCGGATATATAAAGAATAACTGGGCCTTGCTTGGGCCGCAGGCCCAACTGGCGAAACAGTTCCCCACGAAACCCTAAGGTTTCATCATGCATGGTGATGACGAAACATCACGTTTCGTCGAGCATATGATGGTGGTAAAAATTCAGGTTTCGTCGAGTAGGTTTCGTCGAACAGTAATGTATGTGGTAGGACTATGCAAACTTAAACAGTCCATGAACTTTCATTTAATAACCAAACAACAGTGCAACACATTAATCATGTACCATACGTAAACAAGTTACATTGAAACAAGTTACATTAATCATAAACCAAACACTTAGCGAAATGAATAACATGTCGAGGAAAGACCTTGAAAACTCAAGTTGTCACAGGTAGGGGTGGCAGTAGTAGCAGTAGTAGTAGAAATACAGGGTGGTAGCGAGCCACGCTCCACCTCTTGATCAGTAATCTTGTGAGCCAGTCTGATAATCCGGGGTAGATCGTAGAGATTTGCTGCAGTGACTAATCCCTTAACTGGTGGTGCCAATCCCTTAATGTAGAGTTCGATCCTGCGTGGTGGTGGTCGCGATAGATTAGGACACATGTTCGCCAGCTCGTGAGACCGCTTCGTGTAGGCATCGATCTCAGATCCTTCCATCTTAAGGTTATAGTACTCGTTTTCCAACTTTTGAATTTCATCTCGGGGGTAGTACTCTTCCTGAATCAGCTCTTTGAACTCATCCCAAGTGGTCGTGTTTGCCATTTCTACGCCCAACATCTGCACCTGAGCATTCCACCAGGTCAGAGCACCATCCTCCAAGGTGCCAGAAGCAAACTTCACCCTGTCCGCAGCTGGACAGTTACACATAGCAAAAACAAATTCTGCTTTCTCAAACCAACGGAGCAATCCAACGGGGCCTTCAGCTCCACTGAAAGTCTGAGGCTTGCAATCCATGAATGTTTTAAATGTACACACAGGTGGATTGTTCTGTTTTTTGGTTCTCCTGTATACCTAAGGACGAAAGAAAATACAGTTCACGGTTAAGAGTGGAGTACGCGACACAGGGATAAAGAGTATTTGGCACATTTCGTACCAGCTTGATAGGCCGCCAAGGCCTCAGCCACACGTGTGTTAATCATATTTGTCAACTCAGCCTGAGTCATCGTAATGTGACCACGTCCATGGCCTCGTCCGCTCATGATTCTATATAAGAAGAGAGAACAACTTTAAGAATCGAGATAAGGTAGGAATCAAATCTCACGTTGACACCTCACATTCGTTAAGCCTCACTGGGACTCACATGCACCTCACATTATTATTATGTGTGCACCCATAATAATAAGGCAATTTGCATGCTTATCTCAGTGCCTCTTAAGTTGCGCCTAAAAGTTTCCCCCACTTTCAAATAGCAACACGAAAGGCATTACAAGATTACGAACCACAAGAGTCGATGGGCAGTGCCCCACTATCTAGCTTCACTAATACATGCAGCACAGGTAATCATATCATGGTATCTAGTATGTAGTTTCATGCGAGTTGTGAGTGTGTGACTACTAAACAAGTAGTGCATAAAGTAAACAGAGGACGAACTTTGTAATCTGGAGCTGAGTGTCATGGTCGTTGCGATACTGTTTGGTTATAGTCTGGTTTTATGAAAACATTTTAAAACCTAGTTCACTATAACCAGTGGCTCTGATACCAAACTGTCACACCCCCAAAATACCACATGCGAAAACACCGCTGGGCGTGTGACGTACCAGGATCTAGCCACCAATCACATTGAACCATAGCATAGAATTTAATAAAAGTTTCCATTTATTTCATAAAGTAAATCCAAACACAATCAAAACCAATTTGTTCAGTGGAAGCATAATGTAAATAGTGTTTCCAAGTGTTTCAAAACGAGAGTACGATAATCTTTAAAACTTGTATCCAAGAGTTGCGACCCATGACCACTCCAGCACTCCCAGATAGCAAGTTCCAATCCATGTACCTAAGGACCTGCAAGCATGCAGAAAAAGTATGTCAGACAGGCTGGTGAGTTCACAGTTTGTGTTAACTATTTAATACCAAGTAGTGATTTAAGATTCGTTAAGACGGTTATGTTGATAATAACTCGATACCGCAGATGGCCCATTTTGCCCGTCCCCAATGCTCTATCAAATATTGGTCATGATTTAAAGTTATTAGTTCACGCCCGTCCTATCCAGGAGCGTCGTGAGGGTGCCAAACCTAATAGCGCTATCAACTAATAACCCCGTTGCCCTACAAGCAACAACCCGGTTGAATGATGGGACTTAGGTGATAGAAGTGAGTGTATTATCCAACCATAACGTTTATTGAAAACCATTGCATATCCCCTGCAAGGATAGCGTTGTGAGATCCGCCTCACATCCCCTACAAGGATATGGGTTTACGAAAATCCGTTTACATGTTTTGTCAGTTTGATTTGTCCCCACCGGACGCATGCTTGTTTTAAGAGAAGTGAACTCACCTTGGTTTGCTCGATATGATCTGTTACTTGTTCACACTTAAACAGTCACAGACTATGGTATTCACGTATGCGAAATCAGTTTACATTTATAAGGTTTACGTATGAATCAAAATCATGGTGTGCGTGCATGCAACAATCATCGAATGGCACATAACAGTTATTCTACTCTTGCATAACCACAATTCATACACGTGTTTCGCAACAGTATTCAACCGCTAAGTGTGCTAATCAAAGCCGAATTATGTTTTTTCCCAGACACACAGATATCATTGTGACAACTGTGTTCTGTAAGCACCGTATAATGAAAAACAATGTCAGTTATCAATAAAACAATATGCTTTGGTGTTATTATATGTGCAATTGTGTTTATTAATTTTACAATTTGATTCGATACCGATTTCAAGCTTTAAATCACTTTCTGGAAGGTTATACGCAAACTGGTGCTTAAACTCAATCAGTTTAACGCGACATACACTCCAGAACTGTGACGTAAGCCAAACATACCCTAAATACCCCTTACATAACTTAAAAATAAGTTTCGAAGGATTCGGTATGGCGAAAACATGTTTATTTGAACTAAAGAACTAATTACGACAAAACTGCGAAACGAACGTTGGTGAGTGCCCGGATAATTTTTAAATCCCACAAATATTCTGTTATGATTAAAATCTTATTTTAATCAGGTCCGTTTTGAAAAATAAATTAAAACGCTTAAAAACGTTATTTTTCAAGTTTAAGCGCGTACCGCGTGTTTCTGCGCGACACAGTGCTTTTACTACGAAACGCGAACAACGCAGATAGTCTTGGCAACTGAAATTTATTTCAGTAATATTTTGGCGAGTTTATTTTCATAGGATAATAAAAATAAATTAGAACGCCATAAATCGGGATTTGAACGCTAGATAAAATACTCGGTGCTTAATGAAACACTTTAACAGAACGTTATCTAACTGGACAACCAGACTTTACCAGGAACACAAAAATAATGCTAGAAGCATTGTTCCTATTTTTATGAACTAGTTATGGACCCCGAACACCATAACACATCATGAAAATATCTAGTAACCAAACCCTAACTAATACTTGAATTTTTAACTTAACATCTAACTAAACTAACTAGCATTACATCTCAACCAAATCAAACCCCCCCCCCCCCCAAATCGGTTAGGAGACAAAGAAGGACACACTTGATTTATTTGAATTGTTTAATGGATTCTTGTCTAGCCATTAGAAACACATTACCCATTAGTCCACCACAAGTTGGAAAACTTATATTATGACCTCTAGATCTTCATAATTTTCATATCATCTTCATCCTACAACAAACAACTCTCTCTTCTCTCCCCCTTGAGTTCGGCAGCCAGCCACAACCACCATAACACCACCATCAAGCCACTTTCTAGTCATTTTCCATACATCCAAGGGTGCTAGAGTCTGAACAAGTAAGCTTGGTGTACTCGGAAACTCAAGGACCGCTCTCGTTTTCTTTTATCCGCCACTTTTCTACACTCGAACTCCCCTAGCCTTGTGCTAGTGGTAAGCACTTAGATCCTTGCATTTTACATGATAGTTGAGTGGTTAATGATGTTTAAAGATCAAAAAGATAGAAAGTCTAAAGAACTTAAACAAAGTCTTGAACATTAACCAACACATGATAAAGTGGTGTTAAAATGATGATGAAATATGATAATGCATGAAAAATCTGATATATATAAGTGTTAATCTGCTGTAAATAACTTATGTTATGAGATAAATCATTATTAGAATGAATGGTAGTCGTAAGTGTACTTTTTAATGGCACTTATACTACAAAAAGCATGCTGATCTGCATAATTCAGCCGCCTTTAACTGACTGTAACCAGACCGTAACTTAACAAAAACACTGATTTTCTTAAGTCTGTAGCATGTTATTATGAAATACGGTTCTAATGGCACCGGAATCATAATTTTTAGACTCCGTTTACTATTTTTAAAGTGTCTTTTCGTAACAGCAGCTAGAGCTGCATTTTTCTGCTGAAAATATGCGTCCTGTTTTCAGTCATAACTTGAATTCTGTGTAAAGTTAGATCATGAAATTTGTACTGTAAATGACCACCGATGTATTTGTAATACTCTCACTGGAATTTCGTAAATCGGACTTACGATTTATTTTTAGTGAATTATTCCGTAGACTGCGATCAGAAAGTAGCAAATCTGATTGCAGTCGGGAAAATGAATTTTTATAAAATATTGGTAATGAACTAGACCCCGATATTTTTACACAATAATATTTGGATCGTTTAAGACATTCTGTAAAAATTTGGGAATTTTTGGAATAGGTTAACTATTTTATTTAAATGTCCGAAAACAGTCCAGTTCCATATATATTAAAACAGGAATGACATAAGTAGTATTTTGCATGTCAAAGCGTGGTTGTGATTATTAAAATCATTCTTATTTAATTTAGGGCGGATAAACAATTTGAGGAATTGTGTTAACATTTAAAACCGCACCCGAAGGTGAGTACATAGTCCCCTATTTTACTATTTTCGATTGTTTTGGGGTGATTCATATGTATCAAAACGATTTCGATGTTTTAACGATGGTTTCAAAACAAGTAAGATGGTTTATACCAAACTAATAACGATTTCGATAAAGTGAACAAGCTTGTTGGTTGCGATTACATAACGAATGACATTCATTAATTTCGGCCAAACCGACCAGTACTAGGTTATGGTACCATAGGATCCGACAAATCCCGTTATCAGACCGGATGCATGGTTATGTGTGGGTTAGGTGGGTAACGACCGAATCTGATGATTGTTAACTTACCCTTTGGAGGTTTGTTAATATGAAAACGAGTTGAACAATAGACGAGTCACACATGTTTGAATGTTATTAGCGAGACGACCAAAAGTAGTTTCACGATCTAAAACGAGAATGATTTAAACGACTAAAGCGATGTTTAACGAATTAAACGATTGGTCTTCGGTTAGTGTTTAGATAACGGGACGGGTGTAATGTGATGAAAGCATGGTGGATACGCCGCTGGTATTTCCTATATATACATTGTTTTCATCATATTACATACCGGAGAGTTATTTAGTTCACTTGAGTAAACAATTGGAAGCGATGTCACACAAACGAGGTTTTCGAAACGATATAAACTATACGAGTTTTATTACGAGAATGATTTACGATTTGGTTTACGAAAACAAATGTTTTGGGTTAAGATTCATGGCTTCGAGGTTTATAAATTATGACCAACCTATTTTGATTTGGTTATTCATTTTACGATACAAACATTTTATAAAACAAGGTTTTCTAATGACAATTAATGAAGTTGCACAATTTATTCCAACGTATAGACGAGCCATGAATCTGACACTCTCATAAAACCCATGTACTCGCCAGCATTTCTTTGCTGACTTTGTTTTCACATATGTTTCAGGTGTTGTTGAATGATGTTGATTGCTAGGATGCATACTCACATAGGACTGGACGAGGCCTTAGTAACTTAATAAACTTGTTTATTTAGATTTCCAGACGATGTAAATATTTAATGTTTAATAAAATGAAACTTCAAATTTCCGTGTGTTTTGAAACAATGATTCTGTTACAACACTCCCCGACAATTCCGCCGCGGTTTGTTGTTTTACGCGGTCGGGGTGTGACATAAAAGTTGGTATCAGAGCTCATGGTTATAGGGAATTAGGTTATTAGTAATACTTTGACCTAGTCTATAACCCTCCTAGCACCCTAACACAAGATTCTTGTGTTTAGATCTTAAAACAATACCGTCACTTATCCTTAGGTGACAACCACAACAAGAACACAAATTTCGAATCCGCTTTGAAAACCAATCATCTTTTCTAGGATGATTTATTGTAAGGTTTTGAACCCTTTAAGTTTTCAAATCTCGTCAAAGTTTGGGTCTAAATAGTGTGAACACGTGCAAACTGGAAGAGTGAATACCTGTACCCTGAATTTTCTGTCTAAGGCTAGAGTGTTCGTACAAATCCGCAGTATCGGACCAGTCACTCTTACTTGGGAACTCTTGGGGTGAGTGTTCACTTATAGGCGAGCATGTCTTCGGTGATACATTAATGTGACCCGTTTACTTTGATTAAACGTCATCATGTTTGTTTGCCTTAAGTAACAAACATATGATCGCACCTTTTATGCGTTGTTGTTTTGTTATCCGATAACATTTCACTTGTTTTCTCCTATGTCTTTCACTTCTTCTAGAATGTCTCATCGTCGCAACGACATTCAAATGTCCGAGCAAACTGCCAAATTTGCCCAGCAAATAGGCGAAGTTATCCTGAAGACTGTTGAATTAGCTGTCGCCATGTCTCGTCTCAATAACGAAGCCACCCAAGAAGCATCAAAGAAAGCAGAAGCCGAGCCTCCAAAAAAGTCAAAGAAGCGTAAAGCTCCAAAGAATCCCGTAGCCGTTACACCAAATCAAGCAGAACCAAGCCATGTGGCAGCACAACCAGCCAAGAAGCCGTACTTGGGAACTGCTCCCTTGTGCAATCAATGCAATGATCATCATCCAGATCAAACACCATGTTTCAAATGTACCCACTGTGGACGATGGGGACATTTGGTCAAAACATGTCGTTATGCGATCCAAAATAAAACTGTTGCAGATCCTACTGTTGTTCAAGCAAATCCAGCACGAGCTCGCTTTCCACCTGGTACTTGCTACAACTGTGGCGAAATGGGTCATTTCAGGAACAAATGCCCAAAGTTTGTCAATGCAAATCCGACCCATGGATGAGCATTTGGCCGATTAGAAGAAGTTGCTGCTTTGAATAATCCGAATCTTATGTTTATGTGTTCTAGTGTTTTCCTTTGAACTCGGAAACAATTGATTTTGTTTATAAATAAATCTTTATTTGCAATTCCGATGTACAAATATAGTTGCATGTGTGTATGGCATACCCTATGATACCTACACCAAAAGAACCGTATTTGTAGTTCTCTTGTTCATATGATCGCTCATGATTTCCTCAAAGATGCTAAGTGCTCGTTTCATTCTAAGAAACGAAATTGGCAATCTGAGTAATCACTTTAATTCCTTGGTTAGATAACTAAGGAAACCCTTATCTATCAAAGTTACTTTTTGTACTCAATTATGTTATTTGCGACTGTCAATCTAACTTTGATAATCACCTTTTTCCTTTTGACCTCACACCGATGCAACTTGGGAGTTTCGACATTATCATAAGGATGGATTGATTAACCAAACATCATGCTGAGGTGGTTTGTTTCGATAAGATTGTTCGTATCCCTCGTCCGTCTAACGATATTCTGGAAGTTCGTGGCGAAAAACCATCTGGTGGTTTGAAGCTTATGTCGTGTACAATGGCCCAAAGTTATTTGCGAAAAGGATACGTTGCTTTCCTGACACATGTCACCGAGGAGAAAGGCAAGAGCAAAAGTATTCAGGATATTCCGATTGTTCGGGATTATCCAGAGGTGTTTCCCCGATGAACTGCCTGGTTTGCCTCCAGCTCGTCAAGCCGAGTTTCATATTGACCTTGTGCCCAATGCCAACCCGATTGCGAAAGCACCTTATCGTCTTGCACTGTCGAAGATGCAGGAGTTATCAAAACAGCTTCAAGAGTTGTCTGATAAAAGATTCATCCGTCCAATCTATTCGCCTTGGGGAGCTCATGTCCTCTTTGTGAAAAAGAAAGATTGATCTTTTCGAATGTGTATCGATTATCGTGGGCTTGATAAGCTTACCATCAAGAATCGATATCCCCTACCTAGAATTGATGATCTCTTCGACCAGCTGCAAGGTGCTACATGCTTTTCCAAGATCGACCTACGATCTGGGTATCATCAACTTCGTGTACTCGAAGAAGATTTTCCCAAAAACTGCATTCCGTACAAGATATGGGCATTACGAGTTCACTGTCATGCCTTTTGGTTTGACGAATGCCCCAACTATCTTCATGGTCTTAATGAATAGGGTCTGTAAACCTTATTTAGACAAGTTCATTATTGTGTTCATCGACGATATTCCCATTTATTCAAAGTCTCGAGTCGATCACGAGCAACACCTTCGTTTGACATTGGAACTCCTAAAGAAGGAACAAACTTTTCGCTAAATTCTCCAAGTATGAATTTTGGCTTAAAGAAGTTCAGTTTTTGGGTCATGTAGTCAACAAGCAGGGTATTCATGTGAATCCTTGCAAAATAGCAGCTATTAAGGATTGGAATACACCGACGACACCTACAGAGATTCGGTCATTTCTTGGTCTTGCTGGTTGTTATCGTCAATTCATTTCTAATTTCTCAATGATCGCGGTTCCACTCACTGCTTAGACTCGGAAGAATAAGCCTTTGAAGTGGGGATCTAAGAAAGAAGAAGCGTTCCAAACGCTGAAACGGAATCTATGTGATGCTCCTGTTTTGTCCTTGCCCAATGGAAACGATGATTTCGTTGTCTTTTGTGACGCGTCGAATCTAGGCTTTAGTTGTGTTCTTATGCAATGAGGTAAAGTCATAACATATGCGTCAAGACAGTTGAAAGTTCACGAGAAGAACTACACAACTCGTGATCTTGAGTTAGGTGTTGTGGTAATTGCTCTCAAAATCTGGAGACACTACCTCTATGGAACGAAGTGCGTGGTTTTCACAGACCACAAAAGTCTCCAGCATATTCTCAATCAGAAGGAGCTGAACATGAGGCAACGACGTTGGGTTGAACTCTTAAACGATTATGATTGCGAGATCCGCTCCCATCCTGGTAAGGTGAATGTCGTAGCCGATGCGCTTAGTCGAAAGGAATGAGTCAAGCTTCATTCTGTTCAAACTCTATCTGATATTCAATCTCGTGTCCTTCAAGAACAACGATTTTGTGTAAACGAAGGCTTATTGAAATATGAGCTACTACTTCGACACGTGCTTAAACTCGAAACGGAAGGGCGATGGGTTGCTCTATTTTAAGAATCCTTGTGGGTGATTATCGCCCAAATCGGAGCCCTGATTAGATTCCTTGCACACCTTAATATGTACATTACAACTCAATAAGGACAAACCAAATTCCTATTATGATCTTCCTATCTTCATAGTTAGATTCTTGATAATATTTAAAGTGCCAAATGAAATCCACGGATTGGGTTCCTGGTATGCTTTAAATACCCGTGTCCAAAGATAACAACTTAAAGGTCAAGTTAAACGATTAATGCGATTATGTGTTTAGGTGTTCTCTTTTATTAAGTGATCTGATTTTCGTTATCCAAATCCTCATAGAATCTTCCATATCCTCATATGAGGGATTCATAATAGGATATTCAAAAGGTACTATCTTAAATCCTTAATGGGCTTCTACGTGGTAGTTAAGACCCTTGGATTATATAGTACCATTCCATGATTTGAAAATAGACCCTTGAGTGGTCTAGTTAAAGATTGATTCAGAATCTGGTTAAGAGTGGCATGTGATGATACAGCCGAAAGGACCCTATGGTGGCCCAGTCACACTCATCACAGGTTCATTCATTCGGTTTTCCCCTACACATTATTAAATGCACTGTGTGGACTATGCAAGGAATTACGTAATTATGGACGCGTACATAATTATAAAAATTCAGTGCACGGAAACCACAGTAAGATTTATCATGTGTAAGAACCAATAGTGACAACAATAACGAAACGTGAACAATGTAATGGAGGTACGGTGGACGCACCAATGACGCTTCATATACTTGTATATAAGTGTCCCTCTTACCTTGCAAGCATAATGTTATTTAAGTTACTAGAAGTTCGGAACTCTAACCGGTGTTGTCTTATCTTTTCGACTTCATGTTTCAAGCTTTCACAAGTTTCCTCTAAATAAAATTTCGGGACGAAATTTCCTAAAGTATGGGAGACTGTGACAACTGTGTTCTGTAAGCACCGTATAATGAAAAACAATGTCAGTTATCAATAAAACAATGTGCTTTGGTGTTATTATATGTTCAATTGTGTTTATTAATTTTACAATTTGATTCGATACCGATTTCAAGCTTTAAATCACTTTCTGGAAGGTTATACGCAAACTGGTGCTTAAACGCAATCAGTTTAACGCGACATACACTCCGGAACTGTGACGTAAGCCAAACATACCCTAAATACCCCTTTCATAACTTAGAAATAAGTTTCGAAGGATTCGGTATGGCGAAAACATGTTTATTTGAACTAAAGAACTAATTACGACAAAACTGCGAAACGAACGTTGGTGACCGCCCGGATAATATTTAAATCCCACAAATATTTTGTTATGATTAAAATCTTATTTTAATCAGGTTCGTGTTGAAAAATAAATTAAAACGCTTAAAAACGTTATTTTTTCAAGTTTAAGCGCGTACCGCGTGTTTCTGCGCGACACAGTGCTTTTACTGCGAAACGGGGACAACGTAGCCAGTCTTGGCAACTGAAATTTATTTCAGTAATATTTTGGCGAGTTTATTTTCATAGGATAATAAAAATAAATTAGAACGCCATAAATCGGGATTTGAACGCTAGATAAAATACCCGGTACTTAATGAAACACTTTAACAGAACGCTATCTAACTGGACAACCGGACTTTACCCGGAACACAAAAATAATGCTAGAAGCATTGTTCCTATTTTTCTGAACTAGTTATGGACCCCGAACACCATAACACATCATGAAAATATCTAGTAACCAAACCCTAACTAATACTTGAATTTTTAACTTAACATCTAACTAACTAAACTAACTAGCATTACATCTCACCCAAACCAAACCCCCCCCCCCCCCAAATCGGTTAGGAGACAAAGAAGGACACACTTGATTTATTTGAATTGTTTAATGGATTCTTGTCTAGCCATTAGAAACACATTACCCATTAGTCCATCACAAGTTGGAAGACTTATATTATGACCTCTAGATCTTCATAATTTTCATATCATCTTCATCCTACAACAAACAACTCTCTCTTCTCTCCCCCTTGAGTTCGGCAGCCAGCCACAACCACTATAACACCACCATCAAGCCACTTTCTAGTCATTTTCCATACATCCAAGGGTGCTAGAGACCGAACAAGTAAGCTTGGTGTACTCGAAAACTCAAGGACCGCTCTCGTTTTCTTTTATCCGCCACTTTTCTACACTCGAACTCCCCTAGCCTTGTGTTAGTGGTAAGCACTTAGATCCTTGCATTTTACATGATAGTTGAGTGGTTAATGATGTTTAAAGATCAAAAAGATAGAAAGTCTAAAGAACTTAAACAAAGTCTTGAACATTAACCAACACATGATAAAGTGGTGTTAAAATGATGATGAAATATGATAATGCATGATAAATTTGATATATATAAGTGTTAATCTGCTGTAAATAACTTATGTTATGAGATAAATCATTATTAGAATGAATTGTAGTCGTAAGTGCACTTTTTAATGGCACTTATACTACAAAAAGCATGCTGATCTGCATAATTCAGCCGCCTTTAACTGACTGTAACCAGACCGTAACTTAACAAAAAAACTGATTTTCTCGAGTCTGTAGCATGTTATTATGAAATACGGTTCTAATGGCACCGGAATCATAATTTTTAGACTCCGTTTACTATTTTTAAAGTGTCTTTTCGTAACAGCAGCTAGAGCTGCATTTTTCTGCTGAAAATATGCGTCCTGTTTTCAGTCATAACTTGAATTCTGTGTAAAGTTAGATCATGAAATTTATACTATAAATGAACACCGATGTATTTGTAATACTCTCACTTGAATTTCGTAAATCGGACTTACGATTGATTTTTAGTGAATTATTCCGTAGACTGCGATCAGAAAGCTGCAAATCTGATTGCAGTCAGGAAAATGAATTTTTATAAAATATTGGTAATGAACTAGACCCCGATATTTTTACACAATAATATTTGGATCGTTTAAGACATTCTGTAAAAATTTGGGAATTGTTGGAATAGGTTAACTATTTTATTTAAATGTCCGAAAACAGTCCAGTTCCATATATATTAAAACAGGAATGACATAAGTAGTATTTTTCATGTCAAAGCGTGGTTGTGATTATTAAAATCATTCTTATTTAATTTAGGGCGGATAAACAATTTGAGGAATTGTGTTAACATTTAAAACCGCACCCGAAGGTGAGTACATAGTCCCCTATTTTACTATTTTCGATTGTTTTGGGGTGATTCATATGTATCAAAACAATTTCGATGTTTTAACGATGGTTTCAAAACGAGTAAGATGGTTTATACCAAACTAATAACGATTTCGATAAAGCGAACAAGCTTGTTGGTTGCGATTACATAACGAATGACATTCATTAATTTCGGCCAAACCGACCAGTACTAGGTTATGGTACCATAGGATCCGACAAATCCCGTTATCAGACAGGACCCATGGTTATGTGTGGGTTAGGTGGGTAACAACCGAATCTGATGATTGTTAACTTACCCTTCGGAGGTTTGTTAATACGAAAACGAGTTGAACAATAGACGAGTCACACAGGTTTGAATGTTATTAGCGAGACAACCAAAAGTAGTTTCACGATCTAAAACGAGAATGATTTAAACGACTAAAGCGATGTTTAACGAATTAAACGATTTGGGTAAACGATTGGTCTTCGGTTAGTGTTTAGATAACGGGACGGGTGGAATGTGATGAAAGCATGGTGGATACGCCGCTGGTATTTCCTATATATACATTGTTTTCATCATATTACATACCAGAGCGTTATTTAGTTCACTTGAGTAAACAATTGGAAGCGATGTCACACAAACGAGGTTTTCGAAACGATATAAACTATACGAGTTTTATTACGAGATTGATTTACGATTTGGTTTACGAAAACAAATGTTTTGGGTTAAGATTCATGGCTTCGAGGTTTATAAATTATGACCAACCTATTTTGATTTGGTTATTCATTTTACGATACAAACATTTTATAAAACAAGGTTTTCTAATGACAATTAACGAAGTTGCACAATTTATTCCAACGTATAGACGAGCCATGAATCTGACACTCTCACAAAACCTATGTACTTGCCAGCATTTCTTTGCTGACTTTGTTTTCACATATGTTTCAGGTGTTGTTGAATGATGTTGATTGCTAGGATGCATACTCACATAGGACTGGACGAGGCCTTAGTAACTTAATAAACTTGTTTAGTTAGAGTTCTAGACGATGTAAATATTTAATGTTTAATAAAACGAAACTTCAAATTTCCGTGTGTTTTGAAACAATGATTCTGTTACAACACTCCCCGATAATTCCGCCGCGATTTGTTGTTTTATGCGGTCGGGGTGTGACAATCATCAACAGACAAGGATTAACATAAAATCATTCATTATCATACTCGTTCAAAGTTACAATCGGTTGGTGAGCTTCAGTCCTAACGATGAAACCCCAGAGCAACGAAACTTCATACTTCCGTCGGCCAATGTGCGACAAGGCTTCATGGTTATTCATCGACGAAACATTAAGGTGTTTCGCCGATGTGTGTGTGTGTGTGTGACGAAACATTATATATTTCGTCGTGCGTGGGTTTGGCAAAACATTACTATATTTCGTCGTGGCCTTATCAGTTGTTAATCATGCGAAAACCCTACTGTAACCGTTCCATTCATAAAGCTACAATCAATTGAAATCATTACTCAATTCAATCAAATCATCAATTACACCACGCAATTATCATTAACCAGTGATCGTCCCCTAACAAAATGAAACTCCTAGATTATCAACATTCAACAAGATCATCACTAATATTAACAAGTTTCAGAATTCCATATCAGGTTATTTCATGTATGACTTGATTACTGTTTTTAACACACACCCTAGATGATTACTATATCTATATCATCAACAGGATATTCCAACAGTTTCATTAAAACTATACATAATCATGATTTACATTGACAATAAGCAATCAACAGTTCATACATATCCTAAAACAAGCAATACATATTAAAACAAGTGTTGTCGCACTCACCAGAGAATCGAAAAGGAATGACTGCACTTAAATCGGTGAAAAGGGAAAACTTTGTGTGAGTGCAAGGTTGCCGTCAGTATAAAGAGGAGGAGATACTAGGTTTCGCTAAATAAAACTCTGTGTATAATACGTAAATATATAAACGAATCATGATCGGGCCTTACTTGGGCCTTAAGCCCATCACAGCAATGACGAAACACTATTGGGGTGAAACTCCCTGAGTTTCGTCGAGTGGAGGTGAGGACGAAACACTACTATTTCGTCGAGCTCGGATTTGCAACGGGGTCCAATGTTTCGTCAAATGGGATAGTGCAAAGGTTAAGTTTATCAAACGGTTACCAAGCAGTTAATGAATTTACAAGTCTTAAACCAATTCATTAATCATAAAACCAAATAATGACAACGCGCATCCGCTACAACGCAACGAATTATAAAACACAGTTGTGAAAACAAGCAACGTGTCAGGAAAGACCTTGAGAACTCGGGTTGTCACATCATCCCCAACTTGAAAGAAATTTCGTCCTGAAATTTGATGAGTACTCCGAAAACGGCGAAGTGTCAGATCAAGATGACTGTGAATTTTCCCCAGGTGCCACATTAAGCCTTTTGATAATTAATGGGCCTTTAATTATGGATCCAATGATGGGTTATGGGTGTAATTGTTTTCAAAACAAGATACTGATTATAGAAAAAGGGGTCGTACAGTAACAGAACCATGGATGGTTTTTCTTAGTTGACATAAAAAAAACTGATTGAACAAGATCAGTGGGTATGGTTTTCTCAAACAAAAATCAATTTCGTTCTTGTCAAACCTCTTGGTCTTATCTGATTAAATATTTGTGTGTACCCACAAATAGTTTGATCTGAAAGTGTATCACGATTCCAAGAGGAATCCAAGATTAATTTTCAGTGTTCGTAATCTCTCCAATCGGATCCGCAATTTCGATTCACCGCAAGTATCGGGTACGTTCTACATATATTCCAACAAAGATCAAACTATTAGTTGGTTATTTTTGAATTGAAATCAAAGATGGAAAAGGGTCGGTGTAATCGAATTCGATATTTGCAATTTGGGTTCCAACAAAGAACGAATTTTGGGTTTGCAATTTACTGTTCTTATTCAATTTCATCTTCTGGAATTCGGTTTATATTCAAGATATACAACAAAACACACATGCCAAGATTACATAGTGGTTTGCGATTTCTCTATTATTTTGATTGATAGAAAAATGTTTTGTTATTTGGATTTATTAATACAACATCAATTAATTGCTTTTAAATCAGATTAGACCAATTAATTGATACAACATAAAATATGTCCGTCATCTGGTTCTTTAATTTTCATGCATTGGTCAATTAATTGCTTTTAATTAAGGTTAGAGGTGTTTGAGTGGTTTCGGTTATTTACATGGCTGACAAGAACAAACTTTTTGGGGTTCATGGCTAACAAGAACAAACTATTTCTGTATTTTGGTTGCATGCTTTAATTGTATCCCTGATGACGGGCCTCCTCGATTTTGTTTGAGATCGTCGGCCTTGATCGGGGCTATTGTCCATAAATTTTGGTGCCGTTACGGACTTACGGGCCTGACTGCCTGTGGCGGATGTAGAAACCGCCATAATTGTTTACGTTCAACCCGAGTAGAGTAAACTGGTTAATATTTTGCTCACGTGACATTCAAATTCCAAAGAGTTCGTCGATCTTGGCAATGGCACTAGACTCACATCTTTACGGTAACCGGTTTGCCCGTTGCATTCATGGTAAGTTGGCCGGATATATATTTGGTTTGTCTTATGGGATGATCAACGGTGATTTAGAGTTTGTGGTTTTCGACGGTTTAGTCGATTGAAGTTGGGTAAACTCATGAAGATCTCTGAGTTATTCTTGATCAAGAACAAAAACTCATGACAATAAAAGTTTGTTGGTACAACAAATTGTATACTCCATGTGGAAGTTCATTTTATCGGTACATGGTGGAAAACAACAAACTGTCACTAAAAGTTTTGTCGATACAACTAGTTTTAGTGACAAAGTTGAATTAGTCACTGTACGGGCTGTCACTAACAGTTTGTTAGCATAGTTTTAGTGACAAAGCTGAAGTAGTCACTGTACGGGCTGTCACTAACAGTTTGTTAGCATAGTTTTAGTGACAAAGCTGAAGTAGTCACTGTACGGGCTGTCACTAACAGTTTGTTAGCATAGTTTTAGTGACAAAGTTGAATTAGTCACTGTATGGGTTGTCGCTAACAGTTTGTTTGCATAGTCACTGAGAGTCACTAAGTGTTTTGTTGGCTAAGTCAGAATAGCGATACTTCAGATTGGTCACTAATTGTATCATCAATTATTATATCAACAAAACCAAGGGAAACAATCTGTTTTGTTTGGCGGAATTATGGGTAAAATCAAGAAGAGCCACCTCAATGGTTTAAATAAAGAAAAAAAAGAGAAACCTTTGTTTCTTTGGATGGTTGCTCCAGTGAGACAACGCACATTTAAAGAAATCAAAAACAAATTTTACTTGTTATTTTGTTGGGAAAACACGAAGCCTAGAAGGATTACCTGAAGTCAGACAAGAAGTCGGGGTCTCACATTTTGTAAGAATTCAGATTCAAAGAGGATCACACAAATTCCAGGTTTCATCTTTCTATAATATTTGTATTACGATTACTAGAATAGGTTTCATTCTAGATTTGTGGTTAACGGTTCATAGTAGAATTATAAATATTGTTCGAATCATTGATTTGGTTTGAAATAAAAACCATGTATCATACATTACCACAAAATAGGAACGATGAAACTGTATGCATAAGGATGGTTGTTTTGAAGTTTAAAATCTTTTAATCGGTTTTGGTCGAAACAATTTTCATAAATGGCAGACGGTGACAACACTTCACAATAATAATTAAAGGTTACTTTTCTCAAGAAAATTTTATACATATCGAATTTGACTTCTATAATTTTATGTATACAATTATTACTAATTTTGAATTGTAAGATGTATCAATGACTTAGTGAGTTGAACATGGATGATGTAGATGTCAAAACCTTTGTGTAGAATCACATGGTGGAAATTCTTTAGCATGCACACTTAAAGAATTTGGTCTTGTACATGAACCTTTGTGAATGTAAAACTTGCATGCCGATTTAAATGACTTACATATTTAAGAACTTTAACAGAGAGGTGAAGCTACTGAAACTATATACAGTGATCTATGTGGTTATCTTGCAAATGTATTTGTGGAAATTAAAAGTATGTTCTTACTTTTATATTGATGATACCTCTAGATTTTTCCATACCTATTGGTTACATACAAAGGATAGAGTTTTAAATTAAATTTAAACTATTTAAGACATGATATTATAAATGAACAAGATTAACCCAAATGAAGTTAGGTGTAAAAACCTGGAATGTAGGTATTTAAGAGTTTGGGGTTATATATTGTCTTACTGAACCTAAAAGGAAGAGTTTAAGTGAGAAAGTAATAAATGGTCTATTTATAAGCTATGCTAAAAATTCAAAGGTCTTTAGGTTCTATGTCTTAGAACTGATGACCGAGTGGGTGTAAAAACTGTCATAGAATCAAGGGATAGCATCTAGAATTCTCATAATAGGATTTTGATCCTATTGAGAATATAGTTGTTGATTTTGATAAAGCGCCTACTGGTACTGACAGTGTATTTGTTCCTTCTGAACCTAAGAAAAGCATGAGAACAAGAAAAACTAAGTCTTTGGTTCTGACTTTCATCTTTATTTAGTTGAAAGGACTAGGAGTTAGGTTGGACATCAGGATCAATATTGTTTTTAATATTGAAGATGATCAATTCTTGGGCAAAACTTAAACAAGCACTGCTGAGGTGATTTATCTAATGGGTTTCTTCTGAACCAAGAAGTTAAATATGTATGTAGCAGTCTTGAATCCACTGGTAAAGAAGTAATCCTTCGATATGATGGACCTGGGGGAGGATTTTGTTATCCTATGAATAAGGATAAAAGGGAGAAACAAGAGTGCATTAATGATGTATTCTCATTGCATTGATAAAGTGTTGTAGAAATCCAATTACTTTGTTCGTTCTCTGCTTAGTACTCTTATAGGTCCTAATATCTGACTTGCGCGTAATCAAGATGAATAACTAAGTGGATGCGTATTCCTACTTGGTGGAGGTGCTATCTCATAGGCTTTAAAGAAGCAAACTTGCATCTCAATTTCAACAATGGAATCTGAATTTGTAGATTTAGCAGTAGCTGGTAAAGAAGCTGAATGGCTAAGAAATTTTATCAATGAGATTCCTTTATGGTCAAGAACGATATCACTAATATCTATCAAGTGTGATAGTGTTGGCTGAGGATTATAGCCAGGTGTATAATGGAAAGTCTAGACGGTTGTGTGTTATACATAGCATGACTCATGAGCTCATCATACGTAGAGTGATATCTGTTGAATTTCTAAGATCTGAGTTTAATTTGACTGATTATCTAACTAAATAGTTAGGAGAGATCTCGTAAATAAGTCAGTCAGAGGGATGGGTTTAAAGTCCACACTTTAATATCCTATGTCAAGATACCTAATTCCCATCTAATACAACGTTAGATGCATAATTCAATGTGGAAAACTTGTCATAAAGATATTGGAACACATGATCAGATTCATCCCAAAGTTGTGTTCAGACTGCAAGATAAAGGAGGTTGAAGTATAACTTCTTAATAGTTCTTTGAAAAATTGCATTTGCAGGTGCGAGAATAAAAGAACTGTTGGGATTTTCACATGTTTATCAAAGTGATTTCATCTGTATGAAATAAAAACGCAGCGGAATATTATTTAAAACATGTTACTTACAAGATATAAAACCCATTTTATATGTAAAACCCAATCCCCGGATCCATATACGAACATGCATGCTATCAAAAATTAAAACACAACCATAGAGTGTTTCAAGAATACTACCTTCCAAGGAGTAAAGGATATGAAGAAGATGATGCTTCTTGAACGGTTGCCTTCAAGTGTAGAAGACCTCAAGCTTGTATACCCCAAGCCTTCCAACAAACACTTTGATTTAGCTAGGATTTTTACACTAATGAACTCACTAAAATTTCCATCTAAATCAACCACCATGGCCGAAAATATGAGAGGAGGTTATGGAGTTCTTGCACTTGATTTATCAACTTGAAAAACCCTTCTAGGATGGCACACTATGGCCGATTTTTAGAGAGCATAATTTCAAGTCATTCTCTTGAAAATTATGTCTAGTAAACCCTTTTGAAAGTGTAAGAGAATTATATCCAAAAATGACCAAATTAAAATTGGATATTGTATATGATTTTGCATGTAATCTTAGTGGAGGAAAAACCTTGGGAAGAACAATAGGGGGCGGCCCTATTGCCACCATATTCAACCAATGAGAATTTTTCCTATATTTCATTTTATGTCTTATATTATATTTATAACTTTTATAAATATAACAATACATATTTATAAGACTTTATGCAACAAATCATAACCTTTTATAATGTTATTTAACCTATTAAATAACAAGATAAAATATTCTCTCAAAATAAATTATCCATATAATTTATTAGTTTCTCAAGTGCAATTATTTAGAAAACCGATTTCTAAATATTCTAAGTGTTAATATTTATTTGTTTGATCATATCACAAATAAATATTATAAGTGTTTGTCTAGCTTGTATTTGGGTATGACTCGACTTGGATCATAACGTACTAGCCACATCAATTTAATATGTGTCTTGGGCATACAGAATCCAACAATCTCCCACTTGCACAAGATACATAGAAGATTGATGCAAGTAGTAAAGACCACCTAACTATAGTTTACTACCCCTAATACGTATGACTATATGTCCCATTCAATAACATCATCCCCTTCAAGTCCCTTACTTGAAAATGATTTAGGTGAATCTATCATTTATCCTTTCGTTGCAGATGTCATGTCAAATCCAGAGACATAGAGTTATCACTCTCTGTTGATTTAACTTGAGCAGGCCTTAGACATCTTACTCTCAACGAATAAGAGGAACAAATCCCTTCTTGACTACATACGTCTCTCACAAATACCTTGTATCACACCTGAGCTTAGCCTTATGTACTGTCATATTACTAACAACGAAGAAATAAGTCAAGGCATAATATTTGGTGAATATCAAGACCCAATATGTATCTCAGGTCAGAGGATACTATGATATTCTCCTTTACTCAAATTTACTTATGATCAATCACAAATGATTCCATGCAGTAATATTTGAGAGCGAGTCAATCCAATATTTGTATCCCACAAATATCTATGAACTTTGGCAGCAACACCTTGCTCTATATTCATACCTAATGAATATCCACCAATCCAAGTTCATAATAGTCTTACATTCGTATTTGTTCCCACAAGTATGATCGACTACGGACATTTAGAATAAGTAACTTATTCACGGATTTAAACATGCTAAAATGGAACATAACTCAACATACCATGTAGAGAGTTAAAATAACAATTGTTCCAATATCCAAATATAAAATAGATCAAATCCATTCACTAGAATATCGAAGTCCTAAGGCACAAGTATGACCCTTCATGCTTTGCCCGTTGAAGGAGCTTCGTGAGTGGATCCGCAATATTTTGATCAGTGCGAACTTTGCGAATACATACCTTTCCCTTTTTCAACTTCATCCCTTATGTAGTTGAAACTCTGCTCAATGTGCCTAGTCTTTTGATGTGCACGAGGTTCCTTGATTTGAGTAATCGCACCATCGTTATCACAAAGATGTCTAGGGGTCCTGAATGGTAGGGGCTACCCCTAGATCGGCAATAATTCAAGCGGCAGATCCACATGAATCATCTCGATTAATGAAGCGGTGATGTATTCTGATTCTGTAGTGGACAATGCTACCCTGATTGTGATCGAGAATCATCTCGATCAGTTTGGAAACTCATATCCGTGTATCCCTTTACAATGAATTCCAAAACTCGTATATATGTAACCCTTTACAACGAGTTCTTCTTCACCAGATCCATATATTAGAAATATATCCTTAGTCCTTCTAAGGCATTTCAATATTCTTTTAACAGTCATCCAATGACCGTTACTTGGATTTCGCTGGTATCTACTCGTCATGCTTTAAAGCGCATAACATGTCCGATCTAGTGCAGATCATTACATACATAACGGATCCTATAGCAGACGCATATGGGATTCCTTTCATTCTTTCTTGCTCATCCTTTGAGCTTGGACACTGAGACACACTCAATATTGTCTCCTCTTGAATAGGTACCAAACCTTTAATAGAGTTCTCTATCTTGAACTTTTCAAGACTTTGTCAATGTATGCACTTTGGTTTAAACCTATCAAGCGCCTTGCTCTATCTCTATAGATCTTTATTCCCAAAATATAGGCGACTTCACCAAGATCCTTTAATGGAAAAACAACTTTCAAGCCAGGTTTTTACACCTTCCATGGTTGGAATGTCATTTCCAAATAGTAGAATGTCATCGACATACAATACTAAGAAAGTGATGATGCTCCCACTAGCTTTCTTATACACACAAGCTTCATCGACGTTCTTGATGAATCCATATTCCCTAATCTCTTCATCAAAACGGTGATTCCAACTTCTAGATGCTTGTTTCAATCCATAGATTGATTTCTTAACTTCCATACTTTGTTAGGATGTTTTGGATCGACAAAACCTTCAGGCTGAACCATATAGACATCTTCCTCAAGATATCCATTAAGGAAAGCCGTTTTGACATCCATTTGCCAAATCTCATAATTATATTATGCAGGTATGGCTTGTTTCAATCCATAGATTGATTTCTTAACTTCCATACTTTGTTAGGATGTTTTGGATCGACAAAACCTTCAGGCTGAACCATATAGACATCTTCCTCAAGATATCCATTAAGGAAAGCCGTTTTGACATCCATTTGCCAAATCTCATAATTATATTATGCAGGTATGGCAAATAATATCCTAGTTGACTTTAGAATCGCCATGGGCGAGAAGGTCTCATCATAATCAACCCTTTTGAGTTTGAGTGAAACCTTTTGTAGGATCGTTTTGTGACCCAAACGAGTCGTTCAGAAGAGATTTAATCCGTTTCTGAGGCGGAAACTAAGAAACGAATGTAGAAACAGCTTGAATATCCATTTAAACAACTTGTATATTGATATAACAGTGTTTACAGTCGAAAGGAAAACCGGCAGCACCTCGGTATCTCTTTCTGGAAAACCTTACAAATGAATAGACATACATCCTATTTATAGTGTTGAGTGTTTCGCTTGAAGACACACATGTCAAGTCAAGCGAAACCCACAAATTTCCTTTCAAGCGAAACCGACAAACAAATTTGTTTCAAGCGAAAGCTTTCAATCATGTAACATTCTGTTTTCATGCATGTCTTGTCTTCTTGTGAAGATGATGCAATGATGATGTCACTTTGATGATGTCATCATTGTATAAGATGACATCATGCTTGAACAAATCCACAACGATCCCGAGACTCGATATAAGACGAAGATGACAGATGTGTGCACCAACAGACTCCCCCTCAGATGTTGACGAGTCTTAAATGTCGAGTCTGCACAATCTTCAGTCTTTATCAGTCTTTGAACTTCCAAAATCTTGTCTTAGCTCTTGTCTCACTCTAAATCCTTCTCTCTCTAGCAAACTCCCCACGAACAATCTCTACTCAGATGTCTTCAGACTCCACCTTTCGCTATGCTGGGATCGCAGTCTGGCTTGTTAAAATCACATAAACCTCAGGTATCGGAACCTGGCACTCTATCTTCAGGTTCAAGATCGAAACCTGGCTACACCTGCACATTCTTAACCCAGAAATAAATTTCACAAATTTAACATTTAACACACTTATAAACCCAGATTCTCTTCTCAAATTAAACCAGAATGATTTATCAATGATAAATTCTGATGAACCATTTGCAAAAATTAATCATTTTTCTTTTCAAAAACACATTCTCCCAAACCATTTTTTCATCATGTTTAGCACTCGGAATTTTGAAAATTAGCTCTCCAACACCAGTTGTCGAAAATCTTTTTGAATTTTTCAAAATTTATGCTAAAACACACTAAAAATCTTTTTAGAATTTTTGAATATAAAGAAATGCAGTAAAGAAAAATTTACAGACACTATTTTTGTGAGTTTGTGCAAGAGGATCATATCAGTTTTTTGACAAGTCACAAGTACCGTTGAGCTTAGTTACACATTAAGAATTAAACAATTCACTTAGATTGCCAATATACTGATCCACTTAAATTTTCACACAAATTTCAACTAATTCAGGATATGAGTTAGGTGTCTTAAGGACTTAAACTCATTCATGTGTCCCACCTCTTGAATATACTCCCGTATCTAGATCCCAATATTCAGTCTTACAGGTGAGTATACCACTGATGATATCTGTAAAGGGTTAAATTGCGAGGGCCGTGAGAGCTCAGGTCGATCTTTCGATACGCAGAGAGATGACGGCTTCGACTTTTGGTGTGTCCCCTTTAGAGGATCTTTTGATTACAACAGCAATGACTATCAATTTTATTGTTTCATCAATTTGCTGAGGGTTGCGCTATATTTCAAGCAAGCGGAAAGTATTCTCCGGGGACTAGGCCATTGCTTCCGCAAAATCAGAAGTCCCGGGATAATACCCCAGATATCACTGAGCATAAAGACCTAGTATCTCAGAAAGAGGGACCTTTCAAATGAGATTTCAGGGGTTACCTATATATCCAAGTAGTGTTCCCCACGAAACAAGCAAGTTTGAATTTAAGTTTATATCCTGAAAAAGTTTACTAAATGTGTAAAAACCTATCGTCATATCATCAGTGAGACCGTTTAACGCTATTTAAACAATACAATTCTTTAGCATACTGTAACTGTCTACTGATGTACTATCATTTCCACTTTTCACAACAAAACTCGTTTTTATTTTTATCATGTTTTTGCCTTTTTCAAATTTTCAAATGTTTTTGGATTTTCTGAAATTTGCTACTCCCCCTAAAATGCAAACACATTTTAAAAATTTGAAAACTACTAGACTCTTGACCCACTTGAAACATAAAATGAACCATACAAAAACTTGACAACTGTCATCGAATTGCATCAAATCGCTATCCACTTGGCATAAACAATCAGAACTCCCCCTTTCACAAAACTATTTTCTCATTATGATTTCAAAACACTTAAGTTTGTTTTAACCAAAATGATTTTTCCGGAAAATAAGTTTTGTTGATTTAACCACTTGTAGGTTCGGGGTGTGGTTCATCACATTGTCTTTCAAGTACCACATGAATGTATGATCCAATCAAGTTCAATCTAATGACCTTGATTAACCACTAATAAGAATAAACCTTCATCAACCAACTTGTAAGAATACCACATCTACACAAAATCATTTTACTGATAAAGATGCCGATTCCTGCTTCACACTTACCAACCTGGAAGCTCCGGCGTAGTCCTTTCACCTGTAAAATTTTAACAATTTTAACGACTTTCATACAAACACTTTAAAATATGAATGATGCCGATTCCTGATCCACGATATAAACTTGGGATCTCCGGCAAGGTCCTAAGACTTCAAGGGAAACATACTTCCATCCAAGTCTTTTCAGACTTGATGGCTTTTAGTTCTTGCGCAGTAGGGTTGTAAGTTGCCTTTTTAGTTGCATAAAAATCTTTAACCCCCTTTGCTTTCCCATTTAACATTTTTCCAAAAAATTTCTTAACACTTCCATTGAATGTTTTATCGACATCAAATTTAGTATTCTCTTTGTAAAACTGATTCGAGATATCAACCTTACCAACTTTCTTTTTAACTTCTTCAAATTTCAGTGATGGAAACTCATCATCATTCACTAAAATTTTCACCTCACTCTGTGGCTCTTCTGGCTTTGTGGAACCAGATTCATCGCCGACATTCACATCAACTTTCTTAACAACCCACACTTGGTTGTCATTCTCTTTCTTTTTATAAAAATTCTTTTTAGAACACTCACCAACCTCATAAGTTGAATTTTCAAAAATTTTAAGTTTGTCGGTTGATGGTTCAACATCAACAACCTTTTCTTTCAATTTCTGAGAAACTCCCTGTTTTGTTTTGGCATTTTTCTGACAGTTCCATGCAATGTGACCAACTTCATTGCACTTGTAACAGGTTCGAGTCTCTCTTTGATAAACCACTTCAGTTCCATTCTTCTTCTTTTCAGCAAGAAACTCTTGATTTGACTGTCTCCAGAATGGATTCTTTTGTTCCTCTTCTGCACTTCCACCTGACACAAATTCTGTTTTTTGTTTTAGAATTTTTCAAATTTTTATGATTTTCTAGTGGAATAAATCCAAGACCTTTCTTTTTGTAGCTACGATTTTGGTTTTGTTTCTTTTGAAAACCAGAACCAGAATTGTAACCCTTTTTCTTGTTTAGACGTTGTTGAACTCTTGAAGTGTACTTTTTAGGTTTTTCAGTAAGATTTAAATCTTTTATTTCAGAAATATTAATTTCTGTCATTTTGAAAACCTTTTTGATCATTTCAAAACGAACACTTCTTATTGGAAACTCTTTGTCATAATATAATTTGTCCGAATCATTTAAAGTGTATGCAACTTCAAATGTTTCATCATCCAAATTTGCTTTCGATAACAAAAATTCTTTACTATAAGACCGTTTAACCGACGACTTTGGACTGTTGAATGACGAATTTGACCCTCCAGACTCAGACTTTGACTCAGACTCCTCCTCAGTATCCAACACCTGATCGACCACCTTTTTTATTAACTCAGACTCATGATCAGTATCGGACGATGTAAACGTGACATCAATGTTATCTGGTAAAACGTCAGTTGTGTCGGTTTTTAGCTTTATATTGACTGTTTTTTCAAGTTGCTCCTCGTTTGGTTTTCTAGGAGAATACCCTTCCCAAATTGGAGGCGGACACTTGTTATAACTAACAGTCGGTTTCTTACCACAATCTTTATTCTTCTTTGGCTTCTCGTCTTGAAAAGCTTCCATACCTGCAACAGTTGGATAAATACGATCAATGAGATAATCAGAACTAGAATAACTTTGTAATAAACGTCTAATTCTCTCATTCTCGATCTTTTCTGTCTCCAACTCTTGCTTCCATTTAGCACTTTCTTCGATGTAAAAGTTGATAGCTTTCTGCTTTGTCATCATTACAGCATTCATCATCGTTAATGCTTGTTCTCTTTCTGAGTTTGTCTTTTGAAGACCAGTCACTGTTTTGTTCAAGACATCATATGATTCTTTCACATAGTTGAGATTGAACAGTAACTGCTCCTTTTTCTTCTCATATTCAGCAATTATCTCGTCTTTTGTTGCACAACCCTTGCATTCTTCCAAACACTTCTCGCAAGGCTTTACAACTTCAACAATCCTCTCAATCTCAATTGTTTTTACCACTTCAACCACTTTTTCTTCTTCAATCACCTTCTCAGCTTCAGTCACCTTTTCTCCAGCAACAACTTTAACTTCTTCAGTTTGAACAATTTCATCCTTTTCAGCATCACTTTCAGTCTTCAAATCCTTTTGTTCTTTTGCAGCTCGTTTCTCTTTCAGCTTCTCCAGACGATCTGCAAAATAGAAATGAAAACTTTCAGGAGAAAGATGAGTTTTTGCTACATTTATATGTTTTTCTTCCTCATCATCACTACTGCTATCAACTTGTGATTTATCAAACTGTACAGATTTTTCAGAATCAGCATTTGATACACCAGAATCAGACGGTGTTTGATCAAATACAACTTCTTTTTCTGAAGTAACATCATTTTGTACACTCTCATCTGAACTTTGTAGACTTTCATCAGCACTTTCTGAACTTTCAACAGAAACAACAGACTCTTCATCCACACTCTTTGCAATTACTCCAATAGACTTCATCCATGTAACAAACATGTCTGGTTCTCTGACAATCTTAGCGATGAAAGCTTTAAAATTCCCATTCTCATCTGCAAACATATTCCAGCTGAAGCCTTCAGGTAGCCTCTCATCATCTTGATCGACTATGCATGCTTTGCTATCAGAAGAAACATAATTGTTCCAGTCAAAATCCACCGCACACGCTCTTTTTGAATCCTCGATTCTTCTACCATGAGCCGTCTGTGAGTCTTGTGATTGACCAACCTGTTGATAAATGGCTTTCCGGTAATAATCATCTTTTCCAAATGGATTCTGAGCACCACTAGCTTCCCTGTTCTTGCATTCCCGTTTGAAATGGCCTTTCTCCCTGCATCGAAAACAAGTAACTTTAGATTTATCAAAACCTAAAGTAGATACATGAGCATCAAGAAAGTCATTTCTCCCGGTAATTGTTTTGAACTTTTCAGCACGTCTAAGAACACTAGCAAGACACCATTTGATATCCATCAGTTCCATCTCTTCAGCGTCTATCTGATCGTAATCCTCTTTGGTGAGCATAGGATTTTCGATCCGACCAGCCACTAGACCCTCATAAGATAACAATACAGAACCAAGTAGAGCCATGTGATCTTTAGCAGTGTCTTCTGAAAAACTTTGACCTTCTGGAAGATTTAAAGCGATGTTGCACTGAATCACATAACCATTTCCTGTCTTTGTGCTTTGAGACTGAAAGCTTTCTGATGAACTCTTTGGATTAACACTCGGATATAATGAGAAACCACTGCTGCTTTTGTTTGAACTTTGATCAGCTTTTTCCGATGAATCTCCAGCACTAAAAGCAGTCTGGATTTTCGGACTTCTCTCAGCTTCTGGAACCGGAATACTACCTTTGTAGTACATCTTTACATCTTGTTGACCACTTGGACTGTTCATCCTCGCGATCTTCTACTGTTCCAAATCTTGACCCTCAATCTTTTCGATAAACTCACCAATTGATAACCCATCATAAACCCCTGTGTTTTTCAGAATCATCAAATAAGTTCCCCACTCTTTTTGCGGTAACGCATCAGCTAATTTGTCTACCCACTCTTCAGACTCCTTTTTTATACTAAGCATTGACATAGATCGCACAAGGTGACAGTATCTTTCAATTAGCTTCTTTGTGTCTTCACCCGGTAGACTGCTGAACTGATCAAACTCTTTCTTTAACAGTGCCTTCTTGCTTTTAATCCTTTTTTCGCTACCCTCAAATTTGACTTTAAGTGCATCCCAGATTGACTTTGCAGTTTTGTCATGCTGTAGCAGAATGAAAATGTCTTCTTTGATAGCTTGTTGAAGCAGACTGATCATCATCTTTTCAGCTCTATACATATCACGTTCTTCATTACTAAATTCATGTATTTTTTTTATCAACTTTCAAATCAGTCTGTGGCAAAACATATTTCTTCAATATACATTCCCAAGACCTAAGATGGTTTGCCTGAACCCAGTTCTCGAATCTATCTTTCCACCCGTAGTATTCTTCGATACTCATCAATTTCGGGGGCTTTTGGGTGGTTCCCGTCTCATTTTCCAAATTCATATTCTGAGCAATTGAAGCCGGAGTAGTCGAAGTCGCAAAAGCGTTGTAAAAATCGTTATCCATGATTCAGAAATACGTTTGTCAAAACAGTCACGTTTGAATGAACTTGTTCACCTCGTAAAACTATACCTGAAACAGACAAACAAACAATCAGTTTAAAAACTTATCAATTAACAGAATAAAACTGATACTCGAACTGGTGATAATTCTGTGCGGATTGAAGGTTAACAGACTGTGCGGACAGCTATGACCCGGATCAAATACAAACGACCTTTTCCAATGACCTGACTAAAACACACGACCTTGATCCTTTCAAATGATTTTGCAAACTGAAATCAAATCTTTGTGTATATCAAATTCAAGTCACATGAGCCGAGAACACTTTAGTCTGATTGAGCCGTAAACAATTCACTGACTTTAAAATAACCGACAAACACTTCTTTAAAAATCACATGCAATCTTGTTTGATCACATTCACATGTACTGTATCGGAAGTAGAACCCAAATGCCGACAATGTGTCACATAAAGACTTTAATGAACCGACAATCCTGATCAACCCTAAATGCTCATTGGGCCTCAAAACCACTAATCCGAATGTTCACATGCAAACCAATTCTATAAATCTCGAGACTTTGTAACTTGACTTAATAGCCGACAACTTTTATATTAATCAACTTTGATTGGACCGTTCACATATCTAGACTTATCCAAGACACATGATATCATTTACCAACTATCTGACAATCCTTATTTAATGTGTCACATAGATCGATGAACTTTCTAAGCGGTGTGTTGATTTCAAGCGAGATTCATGAGCAAAAAACCACACGTATTTCAAGCGAAAGCCGCACGTATTTCAAGCGAAAGCCGGTGTTTCGCTTCAACCACTACCAAAATTTCAAGCGAAAGCCAGATGATGTCAGCAAATTCGAACAACTTTTCAAGCGAAAGTTCAATTTGAATCAAATTTAAGTCGATTTTACTTCTGAAACTTTCCAGGATTTGTTAAAACATGATTACGCATGATATGTGAGAATTTGAGCCGATTTTAACCGTGAAATATTTTAATTTTTGAAAAAGAATGGTGTAGAAACAGAAAAAGTGACAAAAACAGGCTGTTTTTGCGAGATCTCTTCCTCCTGAGCTCTGATACCACTTGTAGGATCGTTTTGTGACCCAAACGAGTCATTCAGAAGAGATTTAATCCGTTTCAGAGGCGGAAACTAAGAAACGAATGTAGAAACAGCTTGAATATCCATTTAAACAACTTGTATATTGATATAACAGTGTTTACAGTCGAAAGGAAAACCGGCAGCACCTCGGTATCTCTTTCTGGAAAACCTTACAAATGAATAGACATACATCCTATTTATAGTGTTGAGTGTTTCGCTTGAAGACACACATGTCAAGTCAAGCGAAACCCACAAATTTCCTTTCAAGCGAAACCGACAAACAAATTTGTTTCAAGCGAAAGCTTTCAATCATGTAACATTCTGTTTTCATGCATGTCTTGTCTTCTTGTGAAGATGATGCAATGATGATGTCACTTTGATGATGTCATCATTGTATAAGATGACATCATGCTTGAACAAATCCACAACGATCCCGAGACTCGATATAAGACGAAGACGACAGATGTGTGCACCAACACCTTTTGCTACAAGTCTCCCTTTATAAGTATCCAAGTTTCCATGCATATTTGTTTTCTTCCTGAAAACCCACTTATTTCCAACCACTTTGGAGTTAAGAGGTGGCACAACCAATTCCCATACTTGGTTGTCATACATGGATTGCATCTCTACGTTCATGGCTTTAAGCCATTCGTCATAATCGGATTTTGACATTGCATCATGGTATGTGGTAGGTTCACCCGAATCTACCACGTAGCATCCATCCATGAAAAATCCATATCTTTCAGGTGGACTCTTAATTCTACCAGATCTGCGAACGTTTTGTGTACTTTGATCAACCACTTGATCGTTTTCAACAACCTCTTTTTGAGTGCTAGTTCTAACCAAACGTGTATCGGCTTGTGGTTCTTGATCCACATCAAGTTCCACTGTTCTACTAATTCCTTCCACAAGGAACTTAGCTTCCAAGAACTCAGCCTTTCGAGCAACAAATACATTTTGCTCTGTTGGATCATAGAATTAATATCCTATAGCATCTTTAGGATATCCTACGAAGATACACTTAGTGGATCGTACTTCTAATTTGTTTGGGGTGTATTGCTTCACATAAGCTTCATAACCCATACCTTTAAATATGATAATGATGGAGACCTTCCATGCCATATTTTAAAAGGTGTCTTATCCATTTTCTTGGTTAAGGCCACATTTAATGTACGGGCCATTGAGAGCAAAGCGTAACCCCAAAATGATAGAGATAATGCGCTCCTAGCCATCATAAATCAAACCATATCAAATAGAGTTCGATTCCTCCTCTATCGGAACGAAGAACTTTAATTGAGTTGATTTTCTTCTTCACTTTGAAGATTTTGAATGTTTTAAATACTTCAACTTTGTGTCTTAGCAAGTGCACATAACCATAACTACTATATTCGTTGGTTAAAGGTAATGAAGTATCTTTCACCATTCCCAATCTTTGGCTTAAAAGGATCACATACATCCAAATGTATGATTCCTAATAAATCTTTTGCCCTTTCCAACTAAAGGGTTTCTTAGTCATTTTACCTTGTAAACTAGATTCACATGTATCAAATGAACCAATTTCATTTGTTTCCAAAAGACCATTCTTTCGAAGTGTTTACATGCGACTTCTGTTTATATGACCAAGGCTATAATGCCAAAGATAGGTCTCACTTAAAAACCATTTTGAGTTTCTTGGTGATTGCATGGTACATTGAACTATCAAATGATGTATTATTATGAACCAATTCATAAATACCATTTGAAGGCATAGCTTCAAGTAAAACATGTCATTCATCGAAATATAAATGTCATTGTTTACAAACTTTAAACCAAAACCATATTGTCTTATAAGGGAAACTTGAATAATGTTCCTAGTCAAACTAGGAGCATTCAAAACATTTTTAAAACAATTTCCAAACCATTTGGAAGTTTCAAAACATTGTCTCCTTTCTTGTAATGCTTATTTCTTTTGAACCTTTTGCAACAAATTGCAAACATGAGTTCCACATCCGGTATCTAATACCAATGTGTTAGAAGAAATAACATTAAGATCAATATGTATCATAAAGATTGTACCTGAGGTTTGCCCCGCATCCCTCTTATTTTTCAACTCTTTGAGATAGGTTGGACAATTCCTTTTCAAATGCCCTATCTCACCACACTTAAAGCATGGATCGTTCGTGGCAACCTTTGCCTTCTTTTCTTTTGGTTTCGGTGGTTTCGCTTTAGTCTTTCTTTTTCTTTTCCCTTTGAATTTCCCGTTTCCATTGGCAACATTTGCTTTGGTGTCGGGGTGATGCCCTTTCTTGTTGCCATCCTCATTGATTGTTAGAATGGATAAAGCCCTTTTATCCATATTGAGCCTTTCGAGGTGATCAATGTGGCTTTTCATCTTAAAGACATAAGATGAGACCGATTGGGTTTCCTCCATTCGACATGCATGAAGTGCCTGAAGCGTTCTACCCATGCATATTGTAGGAACATTTCCTTCAATTGGGTAATCATGTCGTATGCTCATGATGTTCAAAATCCTTTTGAATCTCGGGAATCATAATTCCTAACATGAGGTAAGAGGCTTGCTTGGTACCCTTGGTATACTTAATCCAATCGTTATAGGCATCCTCATCTTCCATAAGATGTTCATCGGGATTAGGATCGTTCAACACATAGGATATATTTTCTTACTTGAGAACGATTCTTAAGTTTCGATATTAATCCATAAAGTGTTATGATTGAGACGATCCTTTTCAAGGATTATTATTAGTGATAGGTTACGGACGGTTTGGGTAATATTGTTAGCGGCCCTTCTACAAAATTTAACAAGGTTCAATTTTACTATTTTCGATATTATTATATTTTCATCATTAATACCCTTTTATGTCTCTTAGACAATTAATAATTAAAATCTAGAATACAACGTTACATTTAAATATTGGTTAGGTGACCTTTATCCCTCTATTTAAATTAACAAGGTAGTCAACGTTTGACAATTGCAACTCTTTGCAACTTCTAGCCATATGAGATCGGTTATACATCTTTATGTTTAGTTGGCATGTTTAATCCCATCAACACCTTTTTTTCACCATGCTTCGGTGACCCTAAGTTCATGGTTTCCAAATCAAGTCGTCCAACTTACACACACATGTGAGTTTATACACATAAGTGGTTAGGTGACCTTTATCCCACAAACATGGTAAACCCACCTCAAACATACAAGTTCCCACAAATGTGGTTAGGTGACCTTTATCCCACAATAAGAGTTCCCAAGTGATTCGAGTGTTGTATAAAAGGATAGTATTTGACTTGTTTATAAATGGGATTTTGAGTTTTCAAAATTCTAGTTTAGAAAACATTATGTACCATACATTTGCATGCATTCAAATCCTTGGTACTTTAGTGAAAACAAATTTTCAAGGTTCTTTTTAATAAAACTCATTTTATTATAAAATCATTAATTTTTAATAAATGCCTTTTATTAATCACTTTAATGATTTTGTTAAGAACCAATTTTAAGCTTGTTGTTGATTATTAGTTTGTTATGCATGCATATCCAAATATCATCCAAACAATAAAATAAGCAACCACACAAGCACAACATACATAACAATAGGTGCATAACCATAGCCAACTATTTTTGACAACACTTGTTAGCCGAAACAAGTGTGCCAAAAGGTCCTTCCTAAGGGGTGAATATTGACACAAATAATGTGTCGTTAAACTCCCACTTGATCCCGCATCCAAATGCTTCAAGCCTTCTTCTTGTGTTGTGATTTCTTCACTTTCTTTGAGCTTCCAAAATGCCTTTTAATTCAGCTCCAAACTCCTTTGGACTTCAAAATATGTTTTGGTTATCGGGCTAAAATCACGTTAAGAACTATGAAGTCCTTTAGGCCCGAAATTGGCCAAAACCAAAAACGCATTTTTGTGTGCATCTTCTTTTACAAAAAAATTATCCTAATATATTTTTATAGTAAAAACAAAATGCACCTAATCTATTTATTTACATGCCAAATGAAAATAAATAAATTACATAACTTTACAAATGGAAGAACAAAAAAATAATAATTACAACCCTTTGAATAATTGAATACAAATCACAAACACAAACATTCAACATATTCACATAAGGTCATGGCTAGGTTATGAACACCAAAAATATATATATATCCAAATATATAAAATTCAAGAAGCAAAATGGTTCCCTTTTTCAACCTACATTTTCGGTTAAGAATGAAAAAACCGAAAAAGTGGGTTTTTTGTCCAAACAAACAAATCATCCAAATGACATAATTTTTCAAGATACTTTTTTGCATGTAAGATTAATATCTTGAAAAACAAAAGGAGAACCATGATGAAAAATTTCGGCCATAGGGTTTTACCCAAACCCGAAACCCGAAAATTTCATATCCTATGAAGCATGCAGTCATATAAGCGGCTCTGATACCATTGTTGGGTTTTTCACATGTTTATCAAAGTGATTTCATCCGAATGAAATAAAAACGCAGCGGAATATTATTTAAAACATGTTGCTTACAAGATATAAAACCCATTTTATATGTAAAACCCAATCCCCGGATCCATATACGAACATGCATGCTATCAAAAATTAAAACACAACCATAGAGTGTTTCAAGAATACTACCTTCCAAGGAGTAAAGGATATGAAGAAGATGATGCTTCTTGAACGGTTGCCTTCAAGTGTAGAAGACCTCAAGCTTGTATACCCCAAGCCTTCCAACAAACACTTTGATTTAGCTAGGATTTCTACACTAATGAACTCACTAAAATTTCCATCTAAATCAACCACCATGGCCGAAAATATGAGAGGAGGTTATGGAGTTCTTGCACTTGATTTATCAACTTGAAAAACCCTTCTAGGATGGCACACTATGGCCGATTTTTAGAGAGCATAATTTCAAGTCATTCTCTTGAAAATTATGTCTAGTAAACCCTTTTGAAAGTGTAAGAGAATTATATCCAAAAATGACCAAATTAAAATTGGATATTGTATATGATTTTGCATGAAATCTTAGTGGAGGAAAAACCTTGGGAAGAACAATAGGGGGCGGCCCTATTGCCACCATATTCAACCAATGAGAATTTTTCCTATCTTTTATTTTATGTCTTATATTATATTTATAACTTTTATAAATATAACAATACATATTTATAAGACTTTATGCAACAAATCATAACCTTTTATAATGTTATTTAACCTATTAAATAACAAGATAAAATATTCTCTCAAAATAAATTATCCATATAATTTATTAGTTTCTCAAGTGCAATTATTTAGAAAACCGATTTCTAAATATTCTAAGTGTTAATATTTATTTGCTTGATCATATCACAAATAAATATTATAAGTGTTTGTCTAGCTTGTATTTGGGTATGACTCGACTTGGATCATAACGTACTAGCCACATCAATTTAATATGTGTCTTGGGCATACAGAATCCAACAAGAACTACCTATAAGAGTATGAAGTTTAGCCGCTTCAAGAAGCTTGGACTTAGCTTTGATATACTCTTTGAAGGATAGGACACAGGCTAGTAAAATATTGTGTCAAGTAAGAACATATGAATTTGTGAACTTATGTGTATATTATCTTCATGTATTCATTATGAATAGAAAGGGTTCAATCCATAGAGACACCCTAATATTCGAATATTTGGAATGTGTGATATACTAATGTGAAATTCAATCGTCGCGATATTTCATTTATGCATAAGTTTGTGTTTGTTTGAGAAGTGTTTTAAGTTAATCATGGATATCACTAAAATGGGGGAGGAATGTTGGTAATTTTAGTGTTATCGACATGTTTTGGTGGTATTGGATTAGCTTGTCGACTAAGTCGATCTTGTTAAAATTAAACGAGTTAGGAGATGCGGGAGTGCAGGGTCGATTTAATTTAATAAGATCGGGTATCGGTTTTGTTTTAATCAAATTTAATATATAATTTGATGGGCCTTGTCATAATTGAATTGGATTGATGGTTAAATTAATTGGGCTTAATGGTGAAGTTGATTGTTTACACTTATTAAGCCTTTTGATAATTAATGGGCCTTTAATTATGGATCCAACGATGGGTTATGGGTGTAATTGTTTTCAAAACAAGATACTGATTATAGAAAAAGGGGTCGTACAGTAACAGAACCATGGATGGTTTTTCTTAGTCGACATAAAAAAAACTGATTGAACAAGATCAGTGGGTATGGTTTTCTCAAACAAAAATCAAGTTCGTTCTTGTCAAACCTCTTGGTCTTATCCGATTAAATATTTGTGTGTACCCACAAATAGTTTGATCTGAAAGTGTATCATCATTCCAAGAGGAATCCAAGTTTAATTTTCAGTGTTCGTCATCTCTCCAATCGGATCTGCAATTTCGATTCACCGCAAGTATCGGGTACGTTCTACATATATTCCAACAGGAGATGCGATTGTTGGTGGTGGAATGGAAGATGAGCTTCTTCAACCTCAGTTTAGCATCGGATTAAAGGTTGTTTCCAAAGAAAACATTCAAATAGTCGAAAGTTTGATCATGGACACACTTGAAAATCTTGCAAACGAGGGTTTCAACATGGAGGCGATGGAAGCTTCCATGAACACAATTGAGTTTTCTCTTAGAGAAAATAACACTGGATCATTTCCTCGTGGCCTTGCCTTGGTGCTTCATGTTGTTGTAAGTTGAGCTTTATTAAGACTACTTTTAGTTGTTTATGTAACATGAGTCTCATTTGTGAATGTTTTTTTTTTTATTATTTGTTTACAGGGGAAGTGGATTTATGATATGGATCCATTTGAACCATTGAAATACCAGGAGCCTCTAGCAGCATTGAAAGCTAGAATTGAAAAGGAAGGATCAAAAGCAGCATTTGCTCCATTGATAGAGAAATATATATTAAAAAATCCTCACTGTGTAACAACTGAAATGCAGGTACTGCTGTTTTTTTGTATTTTTATGTTTGATCCTTTTTAAAGGTATTGATATATATGTACTGTTCAACAGCCTAATCCAGAGAAAGCATCTCAAGACGAAGTGGTGGAGAGAGAAAATTTAGAGAAACTTAAAAGAAGTATGACTATGGAAGATCTTGCTGAGCTGGCCCGTATGACACATGAGCTAAAATTGAAGCAAAAAACTCCTGACCCACCAGAAGTGAAAGCTGTTCCAAGCCTCTCCCTGCAAAACATTCCCAAAAAACCTAACCCATTGAGGTAACTTTATCTTCTGAAGCTTTGATGGTTTTTTATGTTATAAAAGAGTTGGGTACGTAAAATAGAAATATGACCAAAGTTGGAAACCTTTTTATGCAATTTGCCGTTTCAAGAGCAATATATTTCGACGTTATGACTTGATGATTTTAAATCTTTGACAATTGTATGTAGGTTGGAGATATCAATGGAGTAAAAGTCTTGAAGCATGATTTGTTTACAAATGATGTCCTTTACACTGAAATAGTATTTGATATGAGTTCACTGAAGCAGAAACTCCTTCCTCTGGTTCCACTCTTTTAGTAAGATGCTGCTAAAACAGAAGGGTTTATAACTCAAGTTTGCTTTCACCATACTAATACTGATAGTTGTTACTTAAAAGATTGTCCCTGAATACAACATTCGTTTACAAATGTCTCCTTAAATTGGAATGAGATGGCAACTCACTGCATATTAGGCAACTTATATGTATATTTTAGCGTATATAAATCTAATTTTAAGTTGATACACCATGAGTTTTCATATATTCAAGCGCAAAATATAGTGGTATGTTGTGATTTAGTTCTGACATGCTTCATCAATACTTTATGTTACCTTTTCATTCTAAAGTTTTGTTTTGGTGCTTTAATATTTGGTGCAGAACGTATCTATCTGTCGACCCTTAGACGTGAAGCCTAAGTTTGGAAAGGCATAGAACAAAAATGATGATCTAAATGGGCTTTAATACCAGTAGATATTATATGTTTGTGTTAAGTCACCCGTGAAACTAGCGAGATCTTAAACTAGTTTAAGTAATAATGTACTAACTTTGAAGTTTATGGATATTTAAGTGGAAATGAATTGAATGTGGATTTTTGTTTACTTTTATCTTTTAAAAGTGATTTCAACGAATATGTTTATTTAATTCTTTTATAACAGACTTCTATAACCAATCAATCTTTTTTTTTCCAACTCCAGTTATTTATTTCGTATTCATTCTCTTTAAGACTAAGCGGTATGGGGCTTGTCCCCGGCCCGTCCTCCCGCCGCCGCCCCAAAAAGACCACCCCCAGCCCCGTCGCCGTCCCTCCCTCCGTCCAAAACGTCCGCCCACAGCCGAAGTCGACGCCCCTCTCTCCTCTCTCCTAACACACACACATCTATACATACATACATATATATATAAAGGGGTTCATCCCCTTGAAGCCTTTCCTACGTGGCGGTGACGTGGCGGCCCATCCCCTTGGGGATGAGGCTCTCCATACCCTCCAGTCTAACGACATCATAAAAAAACTCCAATTGAAACAGTCGTCTCATATTACCAACAATATTTTTGATTGGGATTCAAATCATACCTTAAATGTTATCATCTCATGTTAATGACCAAAAGAATTGAAAATTTTTTATTGCGATTCAAATCTTCTCTAAAATGAAAATGAATTGAATAATACTTGGAGGTTTGCCAATGAGGTAGTGGTGGAGCAGTTGGGGAAAGACTTGTGTTCCTTGTGACTCAGGTTCGACTCTCACTCTCCCCATTATTTTCTGCGGCATCCAGGTGAAGGGCGAATACGGGTGGCACCGGTTCGTCTTGGATGGGAGGCGAGGTTTTACCGATTATTCCACTGTCGTGCCTTCGGGAGGGTGGAGGTCGGGTTTCCTCGCATCTGGGAGAGCCAAGGGACTAGCGGTGGTCGAGTAGTCGACCTTGGCCACAGCACCCGGTGTCACGGTGGTTGGCACGTCGTTCCTTGCCGTTAAAAAAAAGTACTTGGAAGTTTAATCAAGGAATGATAATTTTGGCGACTGTTATTTGAATTAGGCAAGGATTTGGACTCACCGAAATCAATTTGATGGTTAGGAATCATCAATTATTGTGTAATGCTCTTAATATATTTTTTCTCATCCAATTTTTATATTTTCTTCTTATTTTTGTTTTACTAACAACCTCGTTCTTTTTTATATCATTATTATAAATTATAATATAATGAAAAAACTCAGCAACGGCGATGCTACTTAAAAAAATAAGTATTTTGATATGGATTTTTTTTTTTACTAAGAAAAGTTTGTCCCAAATATTGCTGTGGATGGATATGTTTGCTATGGTTTCAAGTATAAATATTTTGTCGCAAAAGAAATCCGTAGACAAATCATAAAAATAAATGTTTAGAAAATAAATTATTAAAATCCCCAACAAGGCACATCATCCTCAACTAAAACAGTGATGACCCTTTGACTCATCAAGTCATTACAATTTATATTGGTCAACCAAAGTCACTATTGGTTAATCAAAGTCAAACTTATTGAAACAATGTGAATTTTGGTCAATCATGGATATAATAAACCTAAGGGTGTCGGCAGCACTAGGGGGGACCCAAATCGGTGACCCCATTCCCCGATCGGGAACACCGCCGCCATCACCGCGGGGACCCAAATCGGGGAGGGGAATCGGGGAGGAGACACCGCTTGAAGGAGGGAGAGAGATGGTGGGCCACCATTTTTTCAACCAATCAAAACATTTCTTTTTTTTTTTCTTTTTGAATAAAAAAACAAGTCCTTAAGAGGGGAGTGCCGCCATCAAATTGAGGGTGTGAGGGGAGTTTAAGAGGGGAGTTGACGTGGCATAACCTAATTGGGTGTGCGTAAGAGAGAGGACTCCCCTAAGAGGGGAGTGCCCCTCTCACCCTAATAAGGCCATCATACCCCTACTAAAAGCTGTGATAACTAGTGAAAAGCGATGAGTCTTTAGGCTGTGCATGGTGTGGGGGAACAGCCTTGGCTCGTCCCTTACCGGCGCCGATCCTTCGCCCATCCCCCCCCCCCCCCGCGGCGTCCTCCCCGGCTCCTATTTCCTTACCCCCATCCTCTTTGCCCCATCCTCACACACGATCTATGTGGCGCTTACGTGGCGAATGATCATCCAAGGATGGACCATCACCATATCGCATAGCCTTAGATATGTATTAAAACTTTTTTACTTCTCACTTATAGACACATCTAACACATTAAGACCTAAAAAGACCCATCACTCTCCACTAATAGCTAATATGAGAATCATGACCAAATGTGGGCAATTAGGAATTATAATCCATTAAGAACTAACATAGCTCACTACAACATGTTATAGTAACCCTTATGGTGACATTAAAGCCCATCACACTTCAATAAGAGCAGTTGCCAATATGATAACTAGTTACAATACAATATGACTTATTACAATCCAAGATCATTAGTACAACATGATATGCCCCAAGTAGAAATTGACATAAACATATTGACAAATAAACAACTTCAATTACATCACTATAAACTTCTTGCTCTATTGGGGAAGTTATCTTCACCAACCTTTCCTGCATAAGAGAGCTTGGCCTAAACTTCTCCGACGGCTGCGGGTTCGCAAAAACTCTTTGATAATCTCCATTCTGAAATCCTTAATCTTTTCACATCCAAGTATAAGGGTTTATTAGTTATTAGTATAAAGTTAGTTATATGGCGGTTAAAAGGTAGTTATATGGCAGTTACAAATTACAGGGACTGAAGTTGACAAAACAGAACTTGTCAACCACCACCCTAAAGGGTGCGAAACCCCTTGGGAGGCATCCATTCGCAATTCGCAGGCATACATGTATGAAGGGACACGAATTTTGGATCTTAGAGACGCACCTCTTCACGTTTAATTACAACCACAAGATCTAGAGACACATCCATTCACGAAGGGACATGTCTCTACACTCGTACCCATTTGATTAGAATAAATAGGGATAGATAGTTTCATTTGTAATTATTCCATTGTATTCAAATTTCAGTATTCAATAAAGTTACATTTATCATTTGCGATCTAGAGATCAAAGATCATTCTGGGCAACAATTGGTATCAGAGCATCAAGCTCTAGGCATCACAGGGAATTTGCGATCAGGTTTTATTATTCTTTCTCAATTCGCAAGTTAGTTTATTTTCGGTTCAGGGTCGAACCAGGGGTTAGGAATCTAGGGTTTTGATTCCGGGGTTTAGTGCGAATTAGATTGATTGATTGTTACGCGTTGGGTTATACGCGGGGGTTAAGGATTGGAGGTTTGTTGAAACCAAGAAAGATAAAAGTTTTTTGAAAGTGAAGATTGTTCGGTCGGAAGACATGTCAGGAGCAACCGGACCAAACTCACAAGTTATAATTCAAAAGGAAGGAAGTTCTCTTTCCCAATTCCAGTGTCCTATTTTGAAACCAACAAACTATACGGTTTGGGCAATTCGCATCAAAACGATTTTGGAAGCAAATGGACTTTGGGAAACGATTGAACCGGCAGAAAATACGCAAACGGATGTTAAGAAAGATAAGGCGATAATTTCTTATATGTTCCAAGCAATACCGGAGGATGTTGTATTGCAAGTTGCAAGTTGTAAAACTGCAAAGGAAATTTGGGAAAATCTCAAGACAAGAAACGTTGGTGTTGATCGGGTAGAGAAGGCTCGTTGGCATACACTTTTATCAGAATTCGAGTTAATGCAAATGAGGGAAGATGACACTATAGACTCCTTCACCGCAAAGATAAACAGTGTAGTTACCCGGGCAAGCGAATTAGGGACAACACTGAGTCAACCGACTCTGGTACGCAAACTCCTAAATGCAGTGCCAGATAAGTTTACTCAGATTGTCGCCTCGATGGAACAGTACTCCGATCTAGAAACAACGACGCTAGAAGAAGCGGTCAGAAGGTTAAAAACGTTCGAAGAAATACTTAAGCAAAAGAAAGGAAGCCCAGGAGAAAGTCAAGACAAGTTGATGTTTACACATCACGACAACAACTCAGGCAGAGGAAGACAATTTGGAAACCACGGGCGTGGCAGGTTCAACCAACCACGTGGAAACTGGCGAGACAATAAAGACAGGCAAAGCACTAAGTATGAAGGATCTTCGTACAGACCTAGAGGTGGAAAGTCTAAGAATTGGAGGAATTTTGGAATAAACTAAATAGACATAAGTAAGATCCAGTGCTACAAGTGTCAGAAGTATGGACACTTCAAGAAAGACTGTCCTGAGAAAGATGTTGTACAAGAACATTCAAATCTCGTCGAGGAAGACGAAGCACCCGTATTGCTAATGGCAATACAAGAAGAAAACGTTGTTCAATAAAGGGTTCTACTAAACAAAGAACGCATAGAACCAGCAAGTTACGCCACAGAAGATGAAAGTCTATGGCATTTAGACAACGGGGCCAGCAACCACATGACAGGAGTGCGAAGTCACTTCAGAGAATTAGATGAAAAGGTGACAGGGCAAGTTCGGTTCGGTGACGGGTCGCACGTAGAAATTAAAGGCATAGGTTCAATACTGCTGGAATGTCTGAACCAAGAACATAAATTTGTTTCTCAAGTATACTACATTCCAAGTCTGAAAAAACATATTTAGCCTCGGACAACTCACAGAAATCGGTTGCAAAGTAGTAATGGATGGAGACTTACTAACAATCCGTGACAGAAACAGAAAGTTACTAATGCGAGTCAGGAGAATGAGGAACAAGTTGTATAAAGTAAAGTTGAAGATTGGAAGGCCAATCTGCCTGCTCTCAAACACAGAAGATTTAGCATGGTTATGGCACGCAAGGTTAGGCCATTTACACTTCGATGCTATTAAGGAAATGACTCGAAAGAACTTGGTACATGGATTCCTCAAATAAGTCATACCAATCAAGTATGTGACGCATGCTTATTAGGAAAACATATTAGGACACCATTTCTAAATCAGGCAAAATTCAAATCTTTGAGACCTCTGGATTTAGTCTATGGAGATTTGTGTGGTCCTACATCCCCACCAACACATGCTGGGAAGAAGTATATATTTCTACTTGTAGACGAGTGTACTCGCTACATGTGGGCATATCTACTAACTTCCAAGGATCAAGCATTCGAAACTTTCAAGCAGTTCAAAGAAAAGGTGGAGACAGAAACTCGAACCAAGTTAAAAATGCTAAGGACGGACAGAGGAGGAGAATTCACGCCGGCTGAATTCAACAAGTATTGCAAAGACAATGGCATAGCGAGACAGGTTACAGCGCCATATTCCCCACAGCAAAACGGAGTAGTGGAAAGAAGAAACAGGACGATGTTGTCAACTACTCGAAGTATGTTAAAGGCAATGAACATGCCACAAAATTTCTGGGGAGAAGCAATAAGACATACGTTATATTTATTAAACCGGATTCCAACGAAGGCTTTGGTCAACAAGACCCCGTATGAAGCATTGAAAGGAAGAAAACCGAATCTGGAACACTTAAAGGTTTTTGGCTGCACAGCATACGCTAAGGTATTACCACTTCAACAAAAGAAGTTAGATGATAGAAGTGCACCCATGGTTTACCTTGGAATAGAAGAAGGATCAAAGGCATACAGATTATATGATCCGGCGAAAAACAAGATATGTGTCAGTAGAGATGTAAAGTTCATGGAAGGTCAACCATGGAACTGGAATAGTTCTATGGAAACGGTGGATTCAGGGAATCCCGAATGGACAAACTTTGTCATTCAAGAAGATGACAACCCACCAGAGTTAGAAGAAAATGAACCAAGTAGTCCTGGTAGTAGCGGGCCACATCATGAAGATTCGGGAGTAGATCAGACAGAAGAACAAGACTCCTATGAAACCCCGCCAGCACATTCGTACAATCAAAACTCAACAGGAAGTTCAAGCAGATTATCAAGTAGAGGTCCATCTACATCTGAAAGTACAACAGAGAGTATTAGTGACACTCCAGTAAAACTCAGAAGTCTCGAAGAACTGTATGAAGAGACGGAGGAAATTCAAGTAGATCCCCAAGAATTACTACTTGCTGAAGAAGAACCAAGGAATTACAAGGAAGCATCTAGTGACAGAAAATGGATTGAAGCAATGAAGGTCGAGTTAGACTTAATAAACAAGAATAACACTTGGAGATTGACAGAGTTGCCAAGAGATCACAAGGCAATAGGTTTAAAGTGGGTATTCAAGACTAAGAAAGATGCAAACGGAAACGTGGTCAGACACAAAGCAAGGCTGGTTGCAAAAGGATATGTTCAGCAACACGGAATAGACTTTGACGAAGTCTTTGCACCAGTAGCACGCATAGAGACACTTCGACTAATGTTGGCTTTAGCAGCATATCAAGGTTGGGAAGTACATCACTTAGATGTGAAGTCTGCATTCTTACACGGAGATCTCAAGGAGGAGGTCTATGTCTCACAACCAGAAGGATTTGTAAAGCCAGGAGACAAAGGAAAGGTTTATAGACTATCAAAAGCACTGTATGGATTGAGACAAGCACCAAGAGCTTGGAATACGAAGTTAGATCAAACCCTAAAGTCACTTAACTTCAAGAAGTGCACTTTAGAGAATGCAATCTATACAAGGACGAGTAAGACTTCAACACTAATAGTCGGAGTCTATGTTGATGATTTAATAGTCACTGGAACATCAAGGAAGGAGATAGAAGTTTTCAAATCTCAAATGGAGAACAAGTTTGAAATGAGCAATCTAGGATTGCTAGCATATTATCTGGGAATAGAAGTTATTCAAGCAGGGGGTGAGATAGGCATCAAGCAGACAGGCTATATCAACAAGATACTCAAAGACGCTGATTTGTTAACCTGCAACGACACAAAGATTCCTATGAATCCAGGAACACAATTAACGAAGACTGGAAAAGGAGATCTAGTAGATGCAACGCATTACAGAAGCCTGATAGGTTCTCTCAGGTACTTATTGCATACAAGGCCAGATCTATGTTACCCAGTCAGTCTGCTTAGTAGATTCATGCAAGAACCAAAGGAGCAACACTTGAAAGCAGTGAAGCAAATACTACGTTATATCAAAGGAACTAAAGAGCATGGAATCATATACACAAGGAGGATGTAAGATCACAGGTTATAGTGATAGCAGTTTTGGAGTTAATACAGACAAAGGAAAAGGAACAACTGGTCTGGTATTCTACTTTGGAGAATCACCTATAACCTGGTGTACATAGAAGCAACAAACAGTGGCATTATCATCATGTGAATCAGAATTCATGGCAGCCACTGCAGCAGCATGCCAAGCACTATGGCTTAAAAGACTATTAAGTGAAATTACAGGCTGGAAGGAAGAGAAGATAACACTCAGAGTGGATAATGTGTCTGCAATAGCACTCATGAGAAATCCAGTCTTTCATGGAAGAAGCAAGCACATTGATACACGCTATCATTTCATAAGAGAATGCGTGGAGAACGAACACATCAATGTCGAACACATCAGTGGAGAACTACAACGGGCAGACATACTAACAAAGGCACTAGCAAGGGTCAAGTTTGCTACAATGCGAGAATTGCTCGGAGTTCAAGATCTACAATAACTCAAGGATCTTCAAGATTAGGGGGTGAATGAAATCCTTAATCTTTTCACATCCAAGTATAAGGGTTTATTAGTTATTAGTATAAAGTTAGTTATATGGCTCTTAAAAGGTAGTTATATGGCGGTTACAAAGTACAGGGACTGAAGTTGACAAAACAGAATTTGTCAACCACCACCCTAAAGGGTGCGAAACCCCTTGGGAGGCATCCATTCGCAATTCGCAGCCAGACATGTATGAAGGGACACGACTTTTGGATCTTAGAGACGCACCTCTTCACGTTTAATTACAACCACAAGATCTAGAGACAGATCCATTCACGAAGGGACATGTCTCTACACTCGTACCCATTAGATTAGTATAAATAGGGATATATAGTTTCATTTGTAATTATTCCATTATATTCAAATTTCAGTATTCAATAAAGTTACGTTTATCATTTGCGATCTAGAGATCAAAGATCATTCTGGGCAACACATTCCACGTGTTCTTGAAGAGCTCTCACAATCTACAATGGCTGTTGGTTTTTGTAGCATTTAAGGAACTCATGTTGTATACCTGGCGCTTGATTGATTTTGCCGCCTTAGTTTGAAACATAGAGCCAATAGCCAGTGCAACTGATGAAATCATGTTTCATCTAATAGACCCGATGGTCTTGTTAAAAGACCAAAAAGACCTTGATCAAGGCTAACAAGATATGCTATGTACAAAAGCATGAGGTTTGGTGGGTTCGTGGGGTTTTGGAGGTATAAACATTGGTTGAGGCACCTACCAAGATCCAGACCGAAAGAAGTATGTATGGCATATTTTGGCTCGAGGAAATATGAAATCCGTTGTGTTATCTTATGGGTGCCCAATACACCAAGATTCCTTAGTTTGGGGTCAGGTCAGGAATATTTCTTGACATGTAGAAGTGAACCGATCACAAAAGAGTAACCGAACTAGAAGTAATGCAAATAGACCCACAAGCCTTACTCCAGTAGAAATTGAAACTCAGGTTTTTCAAGGAGTTCAGGGCTAGGTTTCATGTTAGAAAAATCTTTCTCGTTAATGGATTTACCAATCTCCTCAACTGGGTAGGCCATGCTGAAAATAAAAAAAGTAAAAACAATTCACCCATCTTTGACGGTGTAAATTAGGGATGAGATCTTTTTTCTCAAATACTCGTACCCGTACCGACTCAGTACTTTCGATATCAGTACGGGTACGGGTAAAAATGGCACCGGTACCAAATATTATATTAGAACTTTAAGAGTTTTTTATATCATGTTTTATTTCGTATGATGGTATTTATGATACTCATATGGATTTTACCTATTTGGTACCCGTACCATATTGATACTCGTACTGATTTTACCTATTTGCTACCCATACTGGTACCGTACCGAAATACCTGTATTGTACCAATATATATGGTACGGTATTCGGTACCCAGTTTTGTTCAAATTAGGTACCGGTATTTTCTGTACGGGTACGGGTATTGTACCGATCCCATCCCTAGTGTAAATTATATTTCATTGCCGTATATATAGTTTAGTGTATACCTAGAAGTGTTGTCATCTAACAAATAGGAGTCACTATCAGGATCACTGGAGTCCTCTGACATTAGACCTTTTAACTTGGAAATAAGCTGTCGAAAGTCGATTATAAATTATTAGTTTCAGACGTAAACGAATAGCAAATGTAATAGTGTTATCCTTACATCTGGGGCGGCACTATCTGTGTCATCCTTATTATTTGAATAAAAAGTGCAGAGTCTGTGAAGTTGTTGGATACTTAGAACCTGATACCGAAAATGTCAACTTAAGTTAAGACACTTCCGTTCATGGTGTAGAAAAAAACAGTGGGAGACTTACAGGACATAGTTTAGTTGTGAATTCATCGTATGATATTTTAGATTTCTCTTTTGAAACCTGAAAACAAAAGGTAAATTCAAATTTTGAAAGAATCATTACTGGAAACTGAAAAAAGAAAATAACAAAAAAATATTAAATTTGTTACATACCATAAACCCAATTGCCTGCCTTACACGGTTAAGTTCATCCGATGATGAGCCTGCATACTGATTCAGTGAGTCGTTAGGCCTACTTACTCTGACTTACAACAATAATATTGGAGGAAATTTCGACTTAGGCTTATTTTTTTATTTTTATTTTTTGTCACAAATGGATCAAATAAAAATTTAGAGGAAAAGGGCTGAACAAGTCAAACAGGTTGAAAGTCATCCGTTGTGTATGCATAATGCAAAAAAATCCCTTTAACTGCTGTATTAAAAGATTTAGATTATTATTGTAACTAGGATTTCGACTCGTGCCACGCTTGTGACCTTGTTACACGTGTTACAATGATGATGATATTAACGTGAGGTACACGCATGTGACGTGACACGTCACACACGTTACATTCGTGACATTAACGTGGTTAGGCATAGATAAAAAAGAGTATAACGTCTCACACGTTGCGGGGTAAAGTCGTAAAATTAATTCAAACAAATGAATTGAAGTGGTGTAATGTTGTGAAAGTAATTTAAAGGAAAGAATTAAAGTGTTGGAGAAGACGAGATGTGAAGTTATGGGTTAGAGTTGTTTAGGGGACATTATGTCACTTACCAAAAGATGGGGGTTAGATGTGTAGAATTCATAAAGTTGGGGAAGTTACCAACCATGGTCTCCATCGACTAGGGGTGTTCATCGAATCGAATAACGAATTTTTGAATTATTCGAATCGAATTTTTCGAATTTTTATTTTTTACATGAATTCGTATTCGATTCGATTAGTATTTGAAACTCGAATTCGAATAATTCGATTTAATTTAAATTCACCCTAAAAAATAAATTATTTTACTTTCATTTTTTAAAACTACTACAAATAATTATATTCAACATAAAATATAATAATCTGCTAAATTAATTAACTATCAATATGTCAAAACACCAAAATTTAGAAGATAGGTTGGTTACTGGTAGCGATTTAAGTTAGGTAAAATTTGGAAATAAGTAGTATGGGCGATTTGTCAGAATGTTTGGTAATGTTATGAATAATAAACTATGTAGTTCATACTTTGGCTAAGTTTAGAAGTTATGTGTGTGTATATACATATATTGAAAAATATATATAAATTGAATTCGAATTTCGAATCAAATTGAAATCATATATTCGTATTCGATTCTAATTCGATTACTGGACTCGAATACGAATCAACTCGAATTTGAACATTTTTAATCGAATTCGAATCGAGTCGAATTTCGAATTTTTTGAATCCGAATCGAATTCTGAACACCCCTATCATCGACCATGGTTTTTAATAGATATGGGAATGATATTGTTATTGTAACCATATTTAATGCATTACTTATTTATTAATTAACATATAAAATTGGACAAAAATGTGTTTTCAGGTCAACCTATATATAATAGTGAAGGCCTGTAAAAATACCTCTGCTGTGACTTTAGAGCACCAAACCTCTAGTTTAGATAATCCTGCCTTCACATACTCCCCATTTGCGAACGTGCAACACTCTTTGTGTAGAAGAAGGCTAAGGTGGCACATAAAAAAATTTATGATTTAAGAAACGAGATAACTAGTTTGACATGGCCAGACTTATAGGCCGTTTTAAGAAACGAGATAACTAGTTTATACCCATTTACTTATAGTGGATAAATTCCGGTTATATTTTCTCTAATTGGCCAAATTAAAAAAAGGAGTAAAATGCCATTTTCGTCCCTAAGGTTTGGTCAGTTTTGAGACTTTAGTCCAAAGATTTGTTTTTCCTGATCTGGATCCAAAAGGTTTGAAATCTTGACATTTTCATCTAGCTCGTTAGCTCCATCCATTTTTCTCTGTTAGATCAGGGGTATTTTCGTCTTTTTGGTTAACTTAAAGAGCAATTCGGTCTTTTTTCACTTTATGTACAAGCATTTAGCATAATGTGAAAAAGACCAAATGGCCTTTTAAGTTAACAAAAAAGATGGAAATACCCCTAACTTAACAGAGAAAAATGGATGGAGTTAACGAGCCTGATGAAAATGGCAAGATTTCAAACCTTTTGGATCTAGATGCGGAATAACGAGCCGGATGGAAATGGCCAAACCTCAGGGGAAAATTGCATTTTACTTTAAGTAAAGATGACTGATAAATGGGTAGAAAGTCGTCTACGCTTTTTTATTCTAATTCTAAAATTAGACTATTACCGAATTACGATGATACCTGTGATCATATATCACACGCTAACTAGTTATAATAAATAATTGTTACTAAAAGTGTTACAGGTCACCCAAACCGTCCAATTTGTAACCTCTAGTCAGACTTTCTAGCTATTTAGAACAGAATTGCTACCTGTTGAAAAGCTGTACATCAGTGAAAGAGAAAACTTGAGAAAATATCTTCTGGATAATGCCTAATGGCACCTGAATACGGCTGAGATGGTTAAACAATGAGCATGCAAGTGATAATCAATTCTCATTAGTAACCTTAATAAGAATTAAAAAAATACACTTACATTGCATTCTTTTAATGTGTCAAGCAGGCCATCTAAGCGTTCAATGATGCTATCCCAAAACTCTACCGGAAAAACTTTACCATCCGATGTTATTGGCGCCTGAATTGTTTACAAGTTATAAAAAAATTTAGCACCATATGATGCTTTTAATTGCGATCGAAGTTATAGTAACATATGGTACCTGAATACAAGAGGCAAGAAGTTGTGACATATCCTTCTTTAAGTCATTACGAATAAATCCGTATAATTTTTCAACATAAGCAGCAAGTTGCTTCTTAAAAAGCAAAGCCGGGTACTTGACCTCCACATGGCACACTATACTAATAATTGATGCTGATCGAAATCCCTATAAATATAGTAATAAGAATTATAATAAAAATATTAACAATAACACTTCTTATAAATGGTTCACAAAGGAGTTTTGTAGAGATGGAGATCTTGACCTTACATACAAATGGGTCAAAATGGGTTGTCTTTATCTCAAAGGGTCAAATGAGTCAAATGGGTCAAACAGGTTGAAAGTTGCCAGAAGTTGAGTATTTAAAGCATACAACTTCCTCTATCATTTTTACTCAAAGATTTAGATTACTATTGTAATTTTATTGTTTTGTAATCATAATAATTATAAAAGTTTTAAAAATCAACAAAAGTGTTTGCAGTCAAACCACCCAATGCTAAAAATGAACCTATATCAACATGAACATGTTTCAACGTATTACCCAACCTGCCTGTAGAAAATGGGATTGTATTTAGGAATAGGAGTGTTCAAAATGCTGCGGCTAGCTCGAAAAAAGTTCGAACAAAGCTCGTTTCATTTTCCAGCCGAGCCGAGCCAGCTCGTTTTGTAATCTAGCTGAGCTCGAGCCAGGGGCTCGGCTCATGGCTCGGCTCAATGGCTCGACTCGTGGCTTGACTGTATGGCTTGGCTCAGTGGCTCGACTCGATGCTCGTATGTATGTGTGTGTGTGTGTGTGTATTTTATAAAGGCTCTCACTATCTGCACAGTGTGTTTGCCTATCTGCACACTTAGGGTTTAAATACGTTGCGTATTGGTCAATACGCAGCGTATAGGGTCAGCGTATAGGGTTAACCCTATACGATGCGTATTGACCAATACGCAGCGTAGATAGACCATAGATCCCAATGCCTGATAACCAATCATTGCACAGAAAACAAGGTGTATATACGATGCGTATTGGTCAATACGCAGCGTATATAAAAGAGCTGCAAATTTTGGGTCATTTTGGTAGGTTTGAAGTGTCAAATTTTTGCAAGGTTTATATACGCTGCGTATTGGTCAATACGCAGCGTATATAAAACAGCAGCAAATTTGCGTTCCGGTTGGTAGGTTTGCGTAGGTTTGAAGTGTCAAAATTTTTCCCGGTTTATATACTTATAATTATAATTATTATTATTTGTATTAACGTAACTTTTTTTTAGCGTTTCATGTCTCTAACTGATTTGAAGAATTGGGTACAAGAAACGGGAAAGAAGTATGGTTACGTAATTGTTACCCGCCTATCAGGGACCGATTTTGTAAATTTTCGAAACTTCAGGGACCGTTTTGTAAATTTTTGAAACTTCATGGACCATTTTTGTCAGTTTTCAAAACTTCAGGGACCAATTTTGTAAATTTTCAAAAAACCAGGGACCATTTTTGTAAATTTATGAAACTTCAGGGACCATTTGGGTCAATTTTCGAAACTCTAGGGACCATTTTTGTAAAAAATGAAACTTCAGGGACCAAAGTGTAAATATATCAAAAATCGGTTAAAAGGGGGTCTTCTTTAAAGAACCGGCCCTTGCATGGATCGAACTCGTGACCTATCGTTTAGAACCGCAACGCCTTAACCAGTTTATCCTCCGTCTCGGAGCTGTTAGAATATGAAACTTAATCCTTATATACACTAGTTAGGGTATACGCTGCGTATTGATCAATACGCAACGTAGATAGTGTTAGCCTATACGCTGCGTATGGATCAATACGCAGCGTATGTAAGACTGATTTGACACTGATGCGATGTTGTCAGGCACGTGAATAAAGTAGAGTGCTGTCTTTTCATCTTCCATTCCATTTATCACTGCTTTCTTGGCTCGCTTCTTTCATTCGCATTTCATTTGTTCTTCAGTAAACAGTTTACACTCCAAACCAAAATCATTTATTCTGTTTTTTGCTCAATCTTGTTAAAATGTCATCATTTTGGACCGATAATTATTTCGGTAATCGCTATTCTAACGACACAAGGGGAGCAAATGATGCCAATGAGGAGGAGGAGGTTGTGTCTGGAGTCCCTGTTGATCAAAAAACACAGTTGCCAGACTTGAACAAGACTCCCACTCCACCTGTTGATGAACCAAATTACCCGGCGCATCAAGTGTATCCGGATTACGGATACGGGTATGAATCTCCGTACGTGCAACAAAGTGGATACGGTGCTGAGAATGCACCTGTTGATGAACCATATTACCCGACGCAGCAATCGTATCCGGGTTACGGGGTATACGGGGGTGAAGGTGGATACGGATGTTACAGTGTATACGGGGGTGAAGGTGGATACGAGGGTGAAGGTGGATACAGTGGATACGGGGGTGAAGGTGGATACAGTGGATACGATAGATATGGGGGTGAAGGTGGTTACAGTGGATACGAAGAACATGGTGGATATGGTTATGAGCCCCGTAACACATCACGTTATGAACCATCTACCCCGGGCAATCCGTTTCAAATAAATGAGGTATCACATTAAAATAATTATTATTATTATTGTTATTATTGTTAAAATACTATAATTATAATTGTTATTAATATTATTATTATTAACGTAACTTTTTTTTAGCGTTTCATGTCTCTAACTGATTTAAAGAATTGGGTACAAGAAACCGGAAAGGCGTATGGTTACGTAATTGTTACCCGCCGATCGAAAAATATTGGCGGTACTACTGGGATGGTATGGCTTGTGTGCGACCGTAGTGGTGAGCACCTGTCACGACCCCCGACCCACCCTGGACGGAATCGGGTGCCGTGAACAGTCCAGCGGTACCGGTGATTATTTTGAAAACGTTGCAGCGGAAATTTTATCAGGACCGTGAGTTAGGAAAAATATCAGAGTTTAGAAAACACCGGATTTTATTTAATAAATGGGATAAACCCATGTTTTATAATGGTAGCTTTAATAAAGATAAATTTTATTACATAAAACAATATTTCTTATTTTGATTTAATTAATAAATAAGCCACTTCTTGATGCCTTTCAGTGTCGTATCCATCTTTTACTCCAATCTACTGTAATTACCTGAAACGCGTTTTTAAAAGGTTTTGTCAGCGAGAAATACTGAGTGAATCATTCTATTTACTAAAATGACACATTTGTTATAATTTACAGTATTAAGAGCGATTACAATGTTTCTAATATCAAACCAACTACCCACGGTATTTGTCACTCGACCGAATCTGTGAATATGGTCATATCCCCCAATTGGCTGCCCCAATGGTGACGATTATCAAGTAATGTATACAAAACCCCACATACCGGCTGTAACTTGGTGATTACAAAGACTTAATCCCCGTAATTATAACTTTGAAAATAAACATGATTTTGTAAATAGATTTGATAAAAAGAGAATGACTCACTTTATAAACATGCAGATTCATACAGGCAAAGTTAAATCTTCAGATAAGCCTTGATATATTGTAGATTTATACAGGCAGAGCTTGGCCTATTGATTTAGCCTTGTAGCCTAGTGCATACGAACTAGGTAGGTAACTTAATACAGCATTTACGATAACTCACGAGATCAAATTCTCACAACGAACGAAAAAGTGCGATACTTAAACATCCATCGAATTAACGACGAACGACAAAGTACGATACTTAAACATCCATCGAATTAACGACGAACGACAAAGTATAACCCTAATGTGGGCAGCACTTAAACATCCATCGGATATATTGATCGATCGGACAATGAATCGTAATAGCGATCGAGTTAATACCCTGTATCGTAGCAGCACCCCCTCTACTAATTAGTGTTTAGTGTATGTTAATTGTGGTAAATAGAACAGAAATCGGTGCCTGAAGCGAATTTCTTCGTCGAACCAACGCACAGAAGCCAGTCCCAAGGTCCTCTATTTATAGCTGGAAAACCGTCCCCCTCGCGCCACGCGAGGGGTCCTCTTATTCCTGTCGCGTGGCGCGACAGGTCACTTCTAGGGTAGAGTAGGTGCGTGTCTTTTATAGCTTTGGTGAGTCAGATTTCGACGTAATTCAATTCCTATAGCAAACTGTAAGGATATTACCGACTAGGGTTTACCCCCCCTGAGTTTTAGGGGCCCTGATCCTGATTCCGATTGTTCTGAAAATTTTAGGGTTAGTGTAGAATTACTTGGGTTTCTCAATTAGGGTTTCCTTTTGGTTAAATTAAAATAAGAAATAGTATTTTTTAATAAGAGTTGTTATATCAGGGTCTGGGTTTATACTTACGGAACGTTTTTAGGACGTTTTTGTGTGAGTCGTTACAGCACCGTAGTAAAGCAACAGTTAGGAAAGCTGGTAGCAAAAAAATCGGTTGCCCCTTTTCATTACTCGCCATCCGGGACGTGACGAATGACACGTGGGAGTTAAAAGTGGAAGACGCGAACCATAACCACGAACCTACGACGAGTCTGTTGGGCCACACTTTTGTGCGAAGATTTACTGAAGCCGAATACAAGCTAGTGGAGCAGCTAACTGCTCAAAACATGGAGCCACGTATCATATTTCAAACCCTAAGAAAGCAGTTCCCCGACAGCCTGCATGTTCAGAAAGACGTGCAAAATGCGGTACAAAAAATTAGAGCGACAATAGTGGACGGAAAGACTCCTATGCAGGCACTTGAAACCCTACAGCATGACCACCGATTCATTTACGAAACCCGACAGGAACCCAAAACAGATGTCGTAACAGAGATTTTCTTTGTTCATCCTTATTCAACCACTATGTGGCGTGCATTCCTGCACGTGATGTTGATCGACGCGACCTACAAAACAAACCTCTACAACATGCCATTTGTAATAACTCTCATCAAAAGTGCTATTTATTAAATTAATTTGTCCAATATGAAACCCTAATTGAGATACCCAAGTGATTCTGCATAAACCCTAAAATTTTCAGAACAATCAGAATCAGGATCAGGGCCCCTAAAACTCAGGGGGGGTAAACCCTAGTTACGATTATCCACATAAAACGCTGTCAAAATTGAATTTTACAATTTCGTCGACTCAGCAAGCCTACAAATACACGTAGCTACCCTATGGTAAATAGGGACCCCTCGCGCCACGCGACACCCACAGGGGTACCCCTCGCGTCACGCGAGGGGGGTCAAATTTCGTGTATAAATAGAAGGGGTTGGCAATCGAATTTTGGCACTTGAACGACGTAAAAATACGTTTTATACACTGAGATATAGCATAAACAGTCCAAAACACACACACGATTCACAAAGTGCTGCCACAAAACAGGGTAATAACTCGATCGCTATTACGATTCAATGTCCGATCGATTAAACTATCCAATGGATGTTTAAGTGCTGCCCACATTAGGGTTTATGCTTTGTCATTCGTCGTTAAATCGATGGATGTTTAAGTATCGCACTTTGTCATTCGTCGTGAGGGTTTTAATCTCGTGAGTTATCGTAAATGATGTATTAGTTACTAACCTAGTTTGTGTGCATTGTTATTTAAACTAGGTTATCAAGGCTAATCAGTAGGCTAGGCTCTGCTCAAATAAATCTGCAATGTGAGTCATTCCTTTTTTTATCAAAGTGTTTTATAAATTCTTAAACATTTTTCAGAGTTATAATTACAGTGATTAAGTATATGTAGTCACCAAAGTACAACCGGTATGTGGGGTATTGTGCACATTACTACTGTTTTTATCACTTTAGGTGGGCGAACCTAATTAGTGATATTCTTCACTATTGGGTGACAGGACTCAATAGTGATATGACCACAGTCACCGAAACGAGTCGAGTGACTAATACTGTGGGTAGCTGGTTGATATCTGAAACATTGTAATCTCTCTTAATACTGTAAATTATAACAACGTGTCATTTCAGTAAAAAGAATGATTCACCAGTATTTCCCGCTGACAAAACCTTTTTCAAACATGTTTCAGGTGATCTGTTGTGATCCAGGAAAAGTGTCGTGAAGCACTATCAGCTTAAGAAAGTGGCTCAGTATAAAATAAAGAAACATGTTTTGTAAAATAAAGATTTCTCCGTGAAATCATATGAATGTAAATTACCGGGGTTTTATCCCGAGTTGTGAAATGAAATAAATCGGGAAATTTCAGTTTTAAAAAGATCATGAAGAAAACTTCCGCTGTTAAATTAATACAACGGGATTTTCTGTCCTGCGGCTCCTGAAACGGGTCAAACCGGGTCGGGGGCGTGACAGAAAAAGGTGGTATCAGAGCCACTGATTTAAGCCAATTAAGTATTTAGAAATACTTAATTTTTCCTGATTACCATTATGTGATTATGTGTTTTATTAACTGACTATTTGTTAGTTACAGTATGGGTAAGCAAAAGCTTTCCAATATCTATCTTAAATTAGATTGGTCATCCAACGAGAAGGGAAGTTCATCCCAAACCAAACCCTCAAATCACTTTGCAATCCCTGAAGAAGGAATATTTGTGCGAAAGGCACAATATGAGGAACCACTTTCTCCTAATAAAAGAAATTTGATTATTAGGAAAAGTAAGGAGAAAATAAAGTTAAACAGGAAACCCAGGAATTAACCAATAAATCACCATGGGAAGACAAGTTAGATGAAAAATGGGCAGATTTTTATATGCTAGCCACCGTAGCAGTAAATGAAAATCTTTAAATAACTTGTTTCAGTTTTAGCACCCTTATCACCTACAAGCTAGAAACCTCATCCAGTAAATAAATAAATTCCAATAAAATATGTTTTAAATTGTCAGTTGTTCCTTGTAGTAAATTACTCACACGATATGCAATAAAATTTTAAAGGTTATTTATGAAAATTTTGACTTAGTAATTTTTGTATTTTGCATATTTGCTAAACAGCATGAATGACTTGTCTGAAGCCCTTCAAATCCTAAATCTCTATCCGGTAAAAATAGAGGTTTCCAGAGATTTCAATAGGTATATACCAGACATAGAAGAACCTGTGGAATTCAATGCTCCACCTCTGGAGAAACCTAAGCCCCAGAAAAGAAAGAGATTTGTATGGGGGAAGGCGAGTACGTAGGAAAAAGCCAGCCAAGAGAATTCCTAAAATAGAAAATCCTTTAGACAAAGGAAAGGGGGTTGAAGTCAGTAAAGGTTCTAGGCCACTGGAAATGGAATTGGGAGAAGATTCTAGGCCACCAGGAATGGAGTATGGAGAAGATTCTAGGCCACCAGGAATGGAGTATGGAGAAGGTTCTAGGCAAACCCAGAGGGAAGTTGGGGAAAGCTCTAGACAGGTTGAGGAATTACCTTTTCAGGAGGAATTAGATCGGGCATTGGCAAGCTGTGATGTCATCAGGCCAATTAATAATAATCTATACCCTTCTCTTGAAACACAACTACCAATGAACTTGGACCCAGCAATCCCAGAACCTATAATCCACACCCAGCCTCTAGGAATGGATGAATGGTGGACCAATGATTGGCAATTCCAAAATCTGCTTAACAGTCATTATTCCTTTCTTCCTCAGTTCGACCCGGAACCTATACCTAATCCACCTATGAGTAACGAAAATTTAGCCGAACTCCACCACTTTGGCGAGGAGCTAATGGATGCCGGAAATAGGATTAGGGAGGTAGGAGAACAGATCTCCTGGAAATACGACGAAAGGGAACGTCGTTACTGAGACACCAAAGAACGAGGGGTAGAAGGAATATGAAAATGGGGTTGTGTAATAATAAAAAATAAATTATTATCTTGTACAATAACTTAAAATAAAACTTTGTAAGATAAAGGTGTGTATGGACGCATATTATTAATATATAAAAATGGAATCGAGAAATCGATAATTTTGGTTAAATTTGTGTTGTGAACTTTGTATGATTGTTTTGTGTAAAAAAAATTTATTTATTCGATACTAATAAATTATATATTAAATTATCAGATGGAAAACGCTAATAATGAACCAGTAAATGAGGTTAATCAATCCAAGCAACAACTGGGGGATCAATATATGACTAGGCAGGATATATAAAATATCGTTGCTCAAGGGATAGCTAATGCTATTCCAACAATCGTTGCTGCTGTTAGAAATCCAATCGAACCACAACAAATCGTTCCTAGAAAACGTATATCTAAAGATAACTTCAGTAATAGCGTAAACGGAGGCAATAATCATATTAATCATGATGATGAACCACGGCCAGCTCCGCTCCCTAAGAAAATGAAAGCTGCAACACCTGGTTGCACTTACAAGGAATTTCTTGCTTGTAAACCCGCAGAATTTGCAGGCAATGAAGGAGCGACTGCGGCACTGTGTTGGTTAGAAAAAAACCGAGGCAGTAATTACAATAAGCAAATGTGACAAAGACGACAAGGTCATGTATGCGTCAAATCTTTTCAAAGAAGGGGCGCTAGAATGGTGGAACACGGTGTTACAAGCCAAGAAAAGAAATGTGGCTTATGCTATGAACTGGGAAGAATTTAAGAGTGTTGTAGAAAACAAATTCTGTCCCGAGTATGAAAAAGATCAAATGGCAAATAAATTCTTAAATCATAGAATGATGGGTGTAGATTGTCGCGGTTATACTTCGACATTCTTTGAATATGCTAGAGTGGTACCAACGCTGGCTTCGCCAGAACCGGTACTCATTTCTCGCTATATTTGGGGACTAATTGGTGAAATCCGTAACATCGTTAAAGCTGCGAGACCTCGCACTATTGACGATGCAGTGGAATTAGCCAACACCTTAACTGACGAACTGGTACGCACAAGAGATGAAAACAGGAAAAAGGAACTAGCTCAGAAAATTACCCAAGGATTTCGTACGGGTAATAATAACAGCTTCAAGAGAAGAGGAACAGGGCAATCTTCAACTCCTCAGTTCCGCAGGAATTGCAAAAAGAAACATTATGGAAGATGCAATATAACCTGCAACTTTTGCAAAATTATAGGACATAGTGAAGAAAACTGCAGAAGGAAAACCATAGTCTGCTTTAACTGTGGTGAAGCAGGACATTTCAAAACAGAATGTCCTAAATTGATTAAACCAGCAGACAACAAAGCTAAACCAGCCGATGGAGCCACTAAGAAGAATGCTCGTGCTTTCCAATTAACTACTCAGGAAGCAGAACTCATTCCAGATGTGATAGCTGGTACGTTCTTAGTTCACAACATTTACGCAAAAGTATTATTTGACTCTGGTGCAAACCAAAGTTTCATAAATACTTCATTCTGCCAAGCTCTTAATTTACCATTAACCAAACTTAGGCAGATTTTTACAGTCGAAACGGCAGATGGAAATTCTGTCAAGTTAGATAAGGTTTTGCAAAAAGAAAATATTGAACTTTCAGGTCATAAATTTCATGCAAACCTATTGCCAATGAATTTAGATGGATTCGATGTTGTGTTAGGAATGGATTGGTTAGTAGCCAACCATGCTCGAATCCTTTGTGATAAAAATTCTATAGAAATTCAGGCACCTTCTGGAGAAGTAATTACGATTACAGGAGATAAACCACGTAAACCCATGAAGTTCATATCAGTAATGAAAGCTGCTAGTTATGAACGAAAACAAGGAATAGTGTATATGATTTCAGTAATCATTAGCACTAAGGGTAAAGAACTTAAGGAGATTCCTGTAGTCTCAAAATATTCAGATGTATTCCCAAAAGAATTACCAGGATTACCACCAGATAGGGAAGTAGAATTTTGGATTCATCTAATTCCAGGAACTACACCGATAGCCAAGGCACCTTATCGGTTAGCATCCACAGAAATGTTAGAACTGAAAAAGCAATTAGATGAATTACTAAGTAAAGGTTTCATACAACCTAGTTCATCCCCGTGGGGAGCACCAGTATTGTTTGTAAAGAAGAAGGATGGTTCAATGAGAATGTGTATTGATTATAAAGAATTGAATAAGGTTACAATTAAGAATCGATACCCATTACCTAGGATTAATGATCTTTTTGATCAACTTCAAGGAGCTAGATACTTTTCTAAGATAGATTTACGCTCCGGATATCATCAGTTGAAGGTACAAGAAGAAGACATACCTAAAAGTGCTTTCAGAACTAGGTATGGTCATTACGAGTTTACAGTCATGCCCTTTGGATTAACGAATGCACCTGCAGCATTCATGGACATGATAAATAGGATCTGTAAACCGTATTTGGATAAATTTGTAATTGTTTTCATCGACGATATACTTATTTATTCCAAAAGTCAGGATGAGCATTGTGAACATTTGCATGCACTCTTAACTTTGTTAAGAAAAGAAAAGCTTTACGCCAAATTCTCGAAGTGTGAATTTTGGTTGCAAGAGGTGCAATTCTTAGGACACATAGTGAATCACGAAGGTATTCATGTAGATCCTGCTAAGATAGAGGCAATTACTAAATGGAAGGTTCCGCAATCCGCAATGGAAATTAGAAGTTTTATAGGATTAGCTGGATATTATAGACGGTTTATTAAGGATTTTTCCAAGATAGCTGTACCATTAACTAAGCTAACCTGTAAAGCAGTTAAGTTTGAATGGGGACCTAAGCAAGAAGAAGCCTTTAGGATCTTGAAACAGAAATTAACAAATGCTCCAATCCTAGCCTTACCAGAAGGAACAGAAGATTTTGAAGTTTACTGTGATGCTTCAAAATTAGGATTTGGATGTGTGTTGATGCAACGCAAAAAGGTAATTGCGTATGCTTCAAGACAATTGAAAAAGCACGAAGAAAACTATACAACTCATGATTTAGAATTAGGAGCCGTAATTTTTACCCTTAAAATTTGGAGACATTATCTGTATGGAAGTAAATTTACTGTCTATACGGATCACAAAAGTTTAAGATATATATTTGGGCAAAAAGAGTTAAACATGAGGCAAAGAAGATGGATGGAAATCCTAAGTGACTACTACTGTGATATTCAGTATCACGAAGGAAAGGCAAATGTAGTTGCAGATGCCTTAATTCGTAAGTATCATGAGAAGCAACGACGGGTTCGTGCTCTTCGATTAAATCTACAATTAGATTTAATGGAACAATTAAGGAATGTTCAGGAAACAGCAATACAAGATGATGCTGAAGGAATGAAGGGACGAATAAAAGAATTAGAACAAGGAAATGATGGAATTTGGAGATTCCACAAAAGAAGAATTTGGGTACCTAAGCAGGGAGAATTAAGAAATAAGATTTTAGAAGAAGCCCATAAATCTAGGTATACCATGCACCCTGGAAACAATAAGATCTACCAAGATTTAAAAAATAATTTTTGGTGGATAGGAATGAAAAAGGATATAGCTCGATATGTTTCTAAATGTCTTACTTGTTCACAAGTTAAGGCAGAACATCAGAAACCTTCAAGTCTACTACAACAGCTAGAAATGCCTGTATGGAAATAGGAACTCATAACAATGGATTTTGTTACTAAGTTACCCAAAACCAGAAAAGGTAATGATGCGATTTGGGTAATTGTGGATCGATTAACCAAATCAGCTCACTTTTTACCTATGAAATAAACCTTTAGCATGGAAAGGTTGGCAAAGTTGTATGTAGATGAAGTAGTATCCTTACATGGAGTTCCACTCTCCATTGTTTTCCGATAGGGGTAGTCGTTTTACTTCCCATTTTTGGACAAGTTTCCAAGAAGCAATGGGAACTCGACTAAATCTAAGCACTGCATATCATCCTCAGACAGACGGACAAAGTGAAAGGACAATCCAAACTCTGGAAGACATGCTCAGAGCATGTGTGATAGATTTTGGTGGAAACTGGGATGATCATTTACCTTTAATTGAATTCTCCTATAACAATAGTTATCATTCAAGCATTGAAACTGCCCCATTCGAGGCACTATATGGAAGAAAGTGCAGAACTCCAGTTTGTTGGGCAGAAATAGGAGAAAGTCAATTGTCAGGTCCTGAAATAGTGCAAGAGACGACCGACAAGATTACTCAAATCAAGGAAAGACTGAAGACAGCTCGAGATCGTCAAAAGAGCTATGCAGACAATAGACGCAAGCCACTCGATTTTCAAGTTGGAGACAAAGTACTATTAAAAGTTTCACCTTGGAAAGGAGTAGTCCGATTCGGTAAGAAAGGAAAGCTAAGTCCCAGAAATGTAGGACCATTTCCAGTGATCCAACGTATAGGACCAGTTGCTTATCGTTTACAGCTACCAGAAGAGTTAGCTGGAGTACATGATGTATTTCATGTATCCAATCTCAAGAAATGCCTATCTGACGATTCTTTGGTAGTACCTCTTCAAGATATAGAGGTAAACGAAAAGTTAAAGTTTGTTGAGAAACCTCTTCAAATAGAAGACAGAAAGGTCAAATTTCTCAAGCACAAACGACTAGTGTTAGTTAAAGTTAAGTGGGATTCAAAACGAGGACCTGAATACACTTGGGAGTTAGAATCAGAAATGAAGCGAAAGTATCCCTACTTGTTCTAGTAAATCTCGAGGACGAGATTTTTATTTAAGGTGGGGAGGATGTAATAACTCTCATCAAAAGTGCTATTTATTAAATTAATTTGTCCAATAGGAAACCCTAATTGAGATACCCAAGTGATTCTGCATAAACCCTAAAATTTTCAGAACACTCAGAATCAGGATCAGGGCCCCTAAAACTCAGGGGGGTAAACCCTAGTTACGATTATCCACATAAAACGCTGTCAAAATTGAATTTTACAATTTCGTCGACTCAGCAAGCCTACAAATACACGTAGCTACCCTATGGTAAATAGGGACCCCTCGCGCCACGCGACGCCCACAGGGGTACCCCTCGCGTCACGCGAGGGGGGTCAAATTTCGTGTATAAATAGAAGGAGTTGGCAATCGAATTTTGGCACTTGAATGACGTAAAAATACGTTTTATACAATGAGATATAGCATAAACAGTCCAAAACACACACACGATACACGAAGTGCTGCCACAAAACAGGGTAATAACTCGATCGCTATTACGATTCAATGTCCGATCGATTAAACTATCCAATGGATGCTTATGTGCTGCCCACATTAGGGTTTATGCTTTGTCATTCGTCGTTAAATAGATGGATGTTTAAGTATCGCACTTTGTCATTCGTCGTGAGGGTTTTAATCTCGTGAGTTATCGTAAATGCTGTATTAGTTACTAACCTAGTTTGTGTGCATTGTTATTTAAACTAGGTTATCAAGGCTAATCAGTAGGCAAGGCTCTGCTCAAATAAATCTGCAATGTGATTCATTCCTTTTTTTTATCAAAGTGTTTTATAAATTCTTAAACATTTTTCAGAGTTATAATTACAGTGATTAAGTATATGTAGTCACCAAATTACAGCCGGTATGTGGGGTATTGTGCACATTACTACTGTTTTTATCACTTTAGGTGGGCGAACCTAATTAGTGATATTCTTCACTATTGGGTGACAGGACTCAATAGTGATATGACCACAGTCACCGAAACGAGTCGAGTGACAAATACTGTGGGTAGCTGGTTGATATCTGAAACATTGTAATCTCTCTTAATACTGTAAATTATAACAACGTGTCATTTCAGTAAAAAGAATGATTCACCAGTATTTCCAGCTGACAAAACCTTTTTCAAACATGTTTCAGGTGATCTGTTGTGATCCAGGAAAAGTGCCGTGAAGCACTATCAGCTTAAGAAAGTGGCTCAGTATAAAATAAAGAAACATGTTTTGTAAAATAAAGATTTCTCCGTGAAATCATATGAATGTAAATTACCGGGGTTTTATCCCGAGTTGTGAAATGAAATAAATCGGGAAATTTTAGTTTTAAAAAGATCCTGAAGAAAACTTCCGCTGTTAAATTAATACCACGGGATTTTCTGTCCTGCGGCTCCTGAAACGGGTCAAACCGGGTCGGGGGCCGTGACACCATTTGTCCAGGTTGTGGGTATGACGTCGACTGGGAAGTCTTTTTGTATCGCACTTGCCGTTATTTGTAAAGAACGAAGGGGTAACTACGTGTGGGTGCTTGAGCGGATCAAGTCAATATTGCATGAATGTATGATGCCGCGTGTGATAGTCACGGATTGGGAGCTTGCCCTAATTAACGCGTGTTCTAAAGTATTCCCGAACGCAACCAGGCTTCTATGCCACTTTCACATCCAACAAAATATAGCTAGAAAGTGCAAGGAAGGGTTCGATAAAGAAGATTGGGGGAAATTTATGTCGTACTGGCGGAGATTGTGCGCATCTTCTTCAGAGCCCATGTACAAGTACAACTTGGAGAAAATGTATAACCGACTCGTGGTTGCCAACCGAGAAAGTAAGTGTTCCTTCAACAAACGACTCACCCAATCTATTATATTTTACACACGCTTTTACATTTCATTATTTTATTTTTGCAGGTGTCTATGATTACGTCTATGAAAACTGGCTCAAAGACTATAAAGAAATGTTCGTTTATGCGTGGAACGATAAGTGTCGCAACTTTGGTCAGCGCACCACCAACAGAGTTGAGAGCCAGCACGCAAATTTAAAAAGATACATTACGCGCGGGAGTTCATTGGAGCGAATAGCAAGATGCGTCATTGATATAGTTGAAACTCAGTACGATGAAATACAAAAAAGTTTCACTGAGAGCATCGAAAAAACGATAAACCACCACAGACACCGACTGTTGGACAACCTACGTGGAAAGGTTTCCCATGAAGCACTTGATTCGCTGGCAAAAGAGCTACTGAGGAAGATGGAGGTGTTGCGGAAACTTAACGCATCATGTGGTTGCCATATGTGGCTTAGCTGTGGATTGCCGTGTGCTTGTAGGCTGGAAAACTACAAAAGTACAGGTAAAAAATATTAAAACCACAAACCTTTTGTTATCTTGTACGATTTAGCTGTTTCTCACACCGTATTAACTTAACTGTACAGGGCGTATGATACAACTCGACGACATAGATGTATTCTGGCGTAAGCTTGACTTGCGCCCGTGTAAACTGGTAGACGAGGAAGTCGATGTTGTAGCAGAGCTAAATAATGTGCGGCAACATTTAGAGGCGCAGTCCCCCGTTCAGCAAAAGAGTTTGCTTTCAAAGATAAAAGCGGTCTTCACCCCGAAATCGTCAACCAAGAAACCACCGATCGTCCAGCAAAATACTCGCGGTCGGCCTACATCAAAGAAAGTACAAGAAAGGTTAGATGAAGCTGCGAGGTTAGACGAAGCTGCGAGACACAGCTCCTATGGCGAGGACAGCAACATATATACCGCTTCCCCCAAACATAGGTACGATTTACCCCGACATAGCTCATACGTACCGTCAGATGGCTCTCGTGGAACTGGTTCGGTTGTAAAGTCTGAAAAACCTAAAATGCGACAAAACAGTTCAACGAGTTCTAAAAAGAAGGAGACGCGGGATGATCAGGGTTTTCCATTAATGAAGGGGGACGAGCACTTGTTAAGCATTAAGATGTTTAAGAATCAAATTCCATCAGAGTTTCACTCTTACATATCGCGTATACAAGATGTGACCCCAGACGGTCATTGTGGGTACAGGTCTGTGGCTGTCGGGTTAGGTTTTACGGAACACGCATGGCACCGTATTCGAAGTGATTTACTACTGGAGATTGACCATAACAAGCCGCGTTGGAAGCATATATTCGAAACATATAACAAAGGAGACTTTAAACGAATACGTAACAGCATCAAATGGAATTCAGTTAAAGGGTGCGGTCCAAGTCACTGGATGGAAATGCCCCAGGTAGGGCTTCTCGTGGCGCAAAGGTATAATATTGTCCTCCACGTGCTAAGCATCGAATGGAGCACTACCATCTTCCCATTAGTGGATGCCCCACTAGATCCACGACCTCAAGCGATAACGCTCGTACATGTTGACGGGGGACACTTCATACATGCTAAGTTGGAAGGAGACTACCCCATGCCTTTAGCGACCCCGTTGTGGTCGACACATCGATCAATAGCTGCGGAACGGTGGGAAGAAATGTATAGACCGCGGTTACAGCACTACTACGAGTTAATCAATCCAAAATCAAACTTAGACAAAGACAGAGAACCGAGTTTAAATGTTATCGAAGATTAACCGGAAACTTGTATTTTTGTAAATTGTAGAAATTTTTTAATTTATAAAGTTTGTATCATTTTTTATTTTTATAATTCATAATTTTTGTATTATTTTTAGCTTTTCTAAATTATATTTGTATTATTTATCAAATAATATTGTTTTTTATAAATATAAACAAAAGAAAACACAAAAAAAATAAAAAAAATGGAACTTTGTATACGCTCCGTAGGGATCCCTACGTAGCGTATGTGATTCAAATGACAAAAAAGCCCCTGTTTTTGGCTTCGTATTGCCTCAAAACAAGGGCAAAATAGTAAAATGACTAGCATAAAAAGCAGCGTATTGACCCCTATGCAGCGTCTGTAAATGGCGGACAATTTCCCCCCAAAATAAAACTTTCAAAACCTAAATATGTTAAATTACCATTTTGCCCTTGTGTTTGGGGCTATACGAAGCTGATTACAAGGATAACAAGGTCATGTAGGACCTTCGCATACGCTACGTAGGGATCTCTACGAAGCGTACCTAAAGGTCAAGAGAATGACCTTTATACCCTTGTATCAATGCTTCGTATAGCATTGATACAAGGGTATAAAGGTCATTCTGTTGACCTTTAGATACGCTTCGTAGAGAGCCCTACGTAGAGTATGCGGAGGTCTTAGATGACCTTTTTACCCTTGTTATCAGCTCCGTATAGCCCCAAACATAAGGGCAAAATGGTAATTTTGGTTAAGTCAAACTGCTTTTTGACTTTTTATACGCCTCGTAGGGATCTCTACGCTGCGTAGAGGTTCTGATTTAAATCAGGGAAACTCCTACGCAGCTCTGTTCTTCCCCAAATCTCCAAAACACACACAACCGAGTGACATACGAAAGCGACTGAAATAATCAACCGTATTCGACACGAATTCGAAGTATAAAACAGGTATTTAGTCAACCTATTTAAGTAATTTTGATTTTTTTTTTGTATTTTATCCGCAAATTAGATGTTTTTTAGGTATATTAGGGTTTGGCTAAGCTTTGATGTTGCTAATTTGTTAACTGCTTTTTGTTAAATATTCCTGATCCTTGTTTTTGTGTGTTAGGGTTTCACCTTTTGCACCTACCGATTAAGTTTCAAGCCTACTAAATCCTTGTTATTCTTCCAAAAATTTGGATTGTTAATTAACATTGTGAGTACTCTGCTTCATGTTATTTTCATTTAATTGTTGCTTACAAATTTGCATGGATAAGGTTTTGGAAGAAAACTCTTAGTTTTAGGGTTGTATGTGAAATTTTAGGTCTTTTTAAGCTCGTAGTTTTCAGGTTTGTGTATCCGTTAGAAGATGTGTTTAAAGTATATTTATGATGATAATATGTTAGTTTTGTTAAATCATTTTGCCAATGCTAGCAGTCTGTCGCGTCGGGTCTGGTCAAGTTATTCATATGGGGTCGGTTGAAAGTGAATCTCTAATATTGTAAGTTTTCTAGTTGACAATAGGGGATTAGGGTCTAGAAAAGCGCATGTTTTTTAGGTAAAATCGCTGCCGTTTGCGGCCGCATTTGTAAACGGGCGTTTATACGGCTGCAAACGCAGCCGCAAATGGCTCCCGTTTACAGTTGCAAATGCGGCCGCAAACGGCAGCGATTTCGCAGCCTTCGCACACCTTCGCAGCCATTTGCGGCCGTGTTTGCAGCCGTAGACAGGCGTTTAAACGGCTGTAAAAGCAGCCGCAAACGGCTGTGATTTCTCGCTGCTGTTTGGGGCTGCGTTTGCAGCAGTAAACGGGCGTTTAAACGGCTGCAAACGCAGCCCCAAACGGCAGCGATTTCGCAGCCGTTTGCGGCCGCATTTGCAGCCGTTTAAAAGCCCGTTTACGGCTGCAAATGTGGCCGCAAACGGCAGTGATTTCGCAGCCGTTTGCGAAATGCAGCCGCAAACGGGTGTTTAAACGGCTGCAAACGCAGCCGCAAACGGCTGCGAAATCGCAGAAAACTATTTTATATTAAAATACAGTAAACACTCGTTGGTTTATCTAATAATTTTTTTGGTTTTCAGGACGAGAAAGATGGATGCTGAAATGGAAATAGAAGAAATTAATCCGGAGCAGCCGCAGAAGCAGAAGCGTCCACCGGCGGATCCTCTGCTGAATCACCCGTATTTGGAGTTTCCTCCGGAGTCCGACGCTGCTCTCCGTTGCGACAAGCTTCGGAAGATGCACGTCGGTGCCCATTTTGCGGTTTCTTGGAAAACCCTCCGGGAGCTCGGGACTGAAGATTGGGCGCGGGAGTTTGTTCCCCGTGATTCACCGTGGGATCGATTGTTTGAGCTTGCGTTTACGCCGAGCTACAGGGAGATACTGATCGAGTTCCTGTCGTCGTTCGAGTTTCATCCTCGTCGGCCAAATGAGGCTGTGGACCCCGCGCAGCCCCCACCCCCGGCCGAGGTTTCGTTTCGCATGGCTGGCCAGGCGCGTTCTATGTCACTTGCAGAGTTTGCGGTGCATAGCGGTTTGTATACGGAGGCTGAGATCGCTACGGATCTATATACGAAGGTACGTTTAACACAAATTTAGTATGTTTATTATTATTATTATTATTATTTTAATATATAAAATTTAAGATTTAATATTAATTTAACGTTTAATAAACATTCGTGTAAACAGGGGTTGGTAATTGTTGATAAACCCACGCTTTTAGGGTTTTGGGCTTTGATCGCGGACATCGGTCAGTGGGACAACCAACAATCCAAGGGGAGGGTTACGACGATTACGGATCCGCTCTACAGGTACGTTAGTTATTATTATTTAAATAGAAAATATATTTTTTTTAAACCTAAATTGTTTTTTTTTTCTAAACAGAAAACTGTTTTTTTTAAACAAAATTTTTTTTAACAGATTTTTTTTTAAACATAATTTTTTTTTAAACAGAATATTTTTTTAAACAGATTTTTTTTGACGATCTTAGTTTTGACGCTCGTAACGCGCGTACGGTCCTAACGAGCGTCGAAACTAAGTTCGACGTTAAATTTTTTTTTAGTATTTAGTCGAAGTCGAACCGTAAGGCGCGTAGGTCCCTAACGAGCGTCGAGTCCGGTAAATCCATACAACCAGAAAAATATAACCGCCTTATGCATCATAACTAAACTATATATTAAGTAGAGAACCGCATAAGCACTTGTATGTAGTGATGTGCAGCTATAGTTGAAGAGAGAGAAATCTATGCAGTTACATAACCACCTTATGCATCATAACTAAACTATAGGCACAAGTGTTTATGTGGAACTCACAATTCGATCTCTACTTATAATTGGCTCTGTATTGAACAGTCCTTTCTCTCTCACATACATACATACATATATTGATAGTTGATGTTTCTGGCTCAAACTAGTTGGGGTGAGCAAAAACCAAACCATAACCAAAAAACCAAACCATTAACCGAAAACATTAACCATAACCGACAAAACCTATCGATTATGGTTAAGTGAATCTAATTAACCAACAATTCGGCTATGATCATGGTTAATGTGTCGTCGTTAATCGATTTTAACCGAACCGAACCTTCTATGCCTATGATTTACAACCTTTTATAATGTAAATTGGATCTATTTGAAGTGGTTGCTAATTTGAAAAAAATAGTGTAAAGTTATTGTTTATTTTGTCTTAGTTTGCTCATATAAATTTCTATACAAAAATACCTTTAACTTTTCGAGAATAATATCTTCATCAATTGATTTACTTTCTATACAAAATACCTTTAACTTTTCGAGAATAATATCTTCATTGATTTATGGTTACAATCGGGCCCCATGATGCATAATTCCAAATTAATTAGAAAAAGTCGGGCTTAGAACAGCATAACCGAACTATTTTTAGCTATAATATAACAAAAAAGATAATTAAAAAATACATTGGATAATTAACCAACCGATCCACAACCGACGATTAACTGAACAATGATTAATTGACCATCGGTTATGGTTAACACTTTTCAACTAACCGAACCCACAATTAACCAACCATCGGTTAACCGACTTTGCACACCCCTACTAGTTACTAAACTACAGCAATTGGATGAAAGTATACTTACCCTGTTGCGTTCCTCCTCCTGTAATCGCATGGCCAGTTCTTTGGCTTCCTGTTCCAATTTATTCTTGGCATCTTGGAGAGCACTAGTGTCACTTGCACTCTACAAATATACATATTGATCAATGCAGAGAAATGATTGTTCAAACCAACTTCCACATTTATGTTATGTTAACCAATTTTCACATCAAGGTGTTTCATAACAGCATTTTTAAAGAATATGCAGAATTTGGTGTAACTAAGAATAACTTGAAAAAAGAAAGATATCAACATGGTTGCGTTGTGAACCAATATAAATCTAGAGCCTAAAATTTGAGAACAAAAAACATGTGAGAAATATAGAGTCACCTTTTTAAGCCTCTTTAATTCTATGCGTGCCAAGTCTTTCCTTAAAACAGACTGTGCATAAACTGCTACTTTCCTCATTTTTACATAACGACGTGAAGAAACACTGAACTAATTATGGGGCTAATCAGTTTGGTTTATGTTCCTATCATAGTGGTTAATCTTCTTTATGGTTTCCTGAGCTTCTTAATGACTGGGTTATCCTGCAAAACAGAACACCGTTACTCGTTAAGAGGGGAATGTGGGGGTTTCCCTCTTAACCAGGCTCCGACGTGAGAATAAGCGACTGCTTTGGGGAGATAATTAAGTATTAAGAGTGAGAGTAGAGGGAATGGAATGTTTAACCTGTGGACTGAGGTCTCTATTTATAGGCTGAGAGGTGTAAGAGGGTGTGGGCTGATGGGCCTTGGGCCAGAAGGCGACAACTTAGAGGATATGCTCTTTGTCTCACTGGTGTCGACCGTTAGTGGCTTCTGAGAGTTCGTTGGTGCTGGCGCACCGTGATTGGACCACGTGTCGAGGTTGTCGGCCTGGCCGCCCTTCTGCCATCAGCAGGTAAGTGGAGATCATGGGGCAGTTGTCTCTGCCCTGTGATTGGTGCCACGTAGGCGTCCTTAAGTACTTTTTGTCTCCTGCATGTCAGACGATCGTGGAGCACGATTGAGCAGGGCCAGAAGGACGCTGATTGGCTCTTTTCTTGTGCCACTTGTACCTTGTGTACTATCCGAAACAGCCTTGCGCTGCTGCCCTGTGCGATTCTTTTTGGGCACGTAACTATCTCGCGCGGGGTTTGGATGACTGAGTGCTCTTTCAGAATGCTGTGTTGTAATTGTAGCCTCCTATTGTCCAGGCCTCGCGCCGGTTAAAATAGAACGTGTGCTGTAGCCTGCGTGAGGTTGCCAATAAGAAATTCGTTGAATAAGGAGTATGGGCCCGTGCGCGACTGATGTGTGCAAAATGCAACATATAAATTACATCAATTGTGGCATAAAACTAACCTTTTTTTAGTACTAATGTTGGAAAAAGTGTGCTTTTGTCTTCCTTTTGTATTTTCAGGATTAAATGAGCTCAAATTAACAAAAGAAGCAAAAAGACATCAAAATCTAACACAAATACAAGAAAAGGAACAAGACGTGACATGCCCGACCCCACGACAGCATCTTCCCAAGCAAAACAAGACAACAGAAGACTGAACACGCCCCGTGCTCAGCCAGCACGGGGGCGTCCCCAAGTGTCAGCAGAAAAGACAAAGTGGTAGAAGCTTCTATTGCCCACCACGGGGCCATGCTCAGCGGACACGGGGCTGTGGTCAACTATAAGATTCGCACAATCCAGGCAAATCTTCATAGTACAAAGATTCTTCTGCACACGGGGTCGTGCTCAGCGCACACGGGGGCGTGGTCAACTAATAAGACAAAGCTGCATTAAATGAAGAAAGAGAAGGATGTGGACACGGGGCCGTGCCCACTGGACACGGGGCCGTGCCCGAGCTTCTGTTCAGCCTATAAATAGGAGTGCTTGGCTCAAGCTCAAACCATCCCTTGGCACACCACCTCTCTCACACTTCACCCACCACCACCATAACACCATCATCCACCACCATCATCCATTGTCCATCATAGAGTGTGTGAGTCGTCTCGGGATCCAAGATTGATCGTAAGAGTTCTTGACAATCAAGGTCATGTTTGCCTAAGTCTCTTACATCACTTGGTGAAGACAAAGTGTCTAGTGTAATACTTTTTATTTCTAATCTTTTCGCACTTTTTACTTGGTTTTGTATTAATGACTTTAATAACTAGTTGCTTATGTTGAAGGTGATCTTTCCTTATCATTTGTCTGTGGTGTCTTGGCATTATTTTACTGTCTATATAAAATAAAAGATTTTCACCATTCATATCTCCACGGTCTATATGGAGGTATGTTGGCTACATGGTCGGGGGTTAAGGGAACGGTTTGGTAAAGGTCTTGCCATTGTTCAGCGTTTAGAGGTCCTGCAATGGACCTGGGTCAAATTTAGTAGGACCTCCTTCAATACTTAACGGTATTGGATGGCGGGGGTCCAAACTCTTTGATCCCCTCATAAATTAACTACTATTAATACTATAACCCGGCTATTTAGTACTGTATCCCTGCTGACTCAGACTACTTAGTCGAGGGTAACGTCACCTCCAAAAGAGGGGCCTACCATAATTTGCATTAATAACTTAATTAATTATCTTTCAATAATCAACCCTTTTAGGATTGTATCCTTGCTGACTCAAACTACTGGGGTGAGGGTAAAGTCACCTTCAAAAGAGGGGCCTACTACAATAACTAAGATAATCTCTTAAATAAGTGCAAAAGTGCGGAAATAATCAAAGGTTACACTAGATAAGAGTCGGAACCAAGTGATTCATCTTGTCTATCTGTTTTTCTTTTTATTTTTATTTTCAGCATTTTAGTTAGTTTTTATTTTTCTTAGTTTAAAACATTTTTCTAAACCTTTTGATTTGATTAGACGTCGAGGATAAACCGGTACTAAAAGCTCTTGTGTCCTTGGACGACCTCGGTATCTTGCCAACGCTATACTACGCTCACGATGGGTGCACTTGCCCATATGTGTGTTTAGTGTTAGTAAAATATCGTGTTTTATAAATTTAAAACTTGGCTAAAAATAAGTGTTAAAGGGGCTTAAAATATACACCTAATATATATAACACTTCACACGCATCAAGTTTTTGGCGCCGCTGCCGGGGACACAAGGATTTTAAGAAAGTTAGGAATCAACGGCCTAATCGTTTTTCTTATTTTTCATTAGGATTTTTTTTCAGCTTCTGCAGAACTCAGCACGGGCCGTGCCCGCTGAACACGCCCCGTGCCCAATCATTGGAACTGCCAATCCTGTTTTAAGTCAGACAGTAAGCTGAACACGGGGCCGTGCCCACTCAACACGCCCCCGTGCCCAAGTTTCAGTTACTGAAAACAGAACCGTAAGATCCCAACGGTTGGTAATTTCTGACACAAACATGAGTGATACTGATACTTTTTACTTTCGGCACTCTTATGGTACAATGTGGTGTCAATTATGTGGTGGTAACCATAAGGAATTAGAATGTTATTTTCTAAATTATAAACCCCACTATATAGACCCATCGTTTCCTAGTATCCTTAAGAGGGGCGAAAGTAAAAATAATCCTTATCTCTCCCTCGAATGCTCCCAACCGGATATTCTAGGAGAAATGCTTCTCGATGAATTATTTCAACTAGAAGATCTCATTATTGATTGGTTAAAAGAACTTAGGAAAGATTTCAATAATCTTTTCCAAGACGATAGCCAAGAAGAAAGGTTGGAACCGCATTCAAACAACTTCGTTGTTCCCGACGATACTTCTAACTCTAGCGAGGACTTGAGCGATAGTCGTCCCTATGTCGATTGTGCCGTGAAGGACTCCCAATCGACTTCGTTTGATGCATACATAGACCTGAGCGATTCGACATACACCTTCTTTAACGAGAGGCTGGAAAAGGGTTGGACTTGTCCACCTACATATAGCATAGGAATCACCCTCACCGACAACCTCTTGCGTTCTCGTCTTAATCTAGATCAATTAAGGTATCTTAGGCAATTTGGGGTTGTTCCATCCAGTAAGGAACCGCCCGATCCAGAAAAGTTCCTTAAAAATAGACAAATTCCTTAAGACAGCTTCTAGACACGGGGTCGTGCCCAGGTCAACACGCCCCCGTGTCCACCCAAAGATTCTCTTCTGATTTTGTCAGAATGCGGACAAAAATGTGTCAGGATTCCATCTGCACACGGGGCCGTGTCCAGCCGACACGGGGCCGTGCACAACGTACTGTCGTTTTCTATAAATGCAGCCAAGAATCCTGCACATTTGAACCATTCCAAGGACAGAGATTTGGGGAATATTCTCACATACCATCCTAGGTATTTTCTAAAAGAAGTTTCTCAACCATCTTCTTGTCCTTTCCTCTTTTATCCACTATCTTCTTCTTCAATTTTTCTCATACTTCCATTAAAGCTTAAACTTTCCATAATTTCAAGCCTTATTGAGATGTTTGTTGGATTTTTTACCATGGAATCTTGTTAAAAATAAGTTCTACAACAATGTTTTAAGTTGTTTCTGTTCAAAAAATGCTTTACAAATCATGAAAACAATTTAAAACCCCAAGATTCCTTGCTCCTAAATCCTGCAGATATCTGAACACGGGGTCGTGTTCGCTGAACACGGGGCCGTGTCCGAAGTACTGTTCCCATAAAAATTGAACTCTTTTTGGTATGTTTTCTTAGAATGGCAAGCAGAACTAGCGGAAACTCTTCATCGCATTCCAGGAACAACCGGCAGGGGAGAAGATCATCAACGGTTGAAGATTCACTTGTAAACTATGTTTACGCCTTGAGAGAAGCCCTTGATGAAATGACAAGTGTGGAAGAGGCATTGGTTGACCGTATTAATCATTTGACGGTGGGACTAGAAGGATGTCTCCGGGAAGTCAACCTTTTTGCACCAAAGGTTGAACCTTCTCGCCTCTCCTCCTTTGGTGCCAATTATCACCCAAAGGGCATGGAATGTGGTACCGGAAGTCATCATTCCAGCTGAATGGTACGCCTTGCATCCGGAACCCCCTCGAGACATACTACAAGGGGTTCCGATTGGTGTCGCTCCTCCTCCACAAGATGTTGAGGAACATGAAGCCGCCTCCATTCTCCCGAGGGAGATAGAAGAATGGCTCTAGCAACATCTAGCGGACATCGTTCGGCTTGGGGTTCTACAAGGCTTTTAGACCGGAAGTCTATTTCCGGAATTTTGGTTCTTATTGTAGAAGTAGAACTCCTTAGGAAGATTTTACGGATCACTCGACCTATTTAATATTAGGACTTTTAACTTAAATTTTCTGCTTTATTTTTCATTTTTAGGACTAGTATGTAATTCTCTCTATGACTAATGAATGATGGTTTTAGTTAATTTAGTTTTTGGGTGGTATTGAAATGAATAAAACACACTTGAGATGGCAAAGGATGCAAGGGAAACTTGAACCAGCACCCCATGCAGGAAAACAGGACCATCCGACGATTTTCTTCGTTTACAGTAAGTTCGGCACGGGCCCTGTCCACCCAACACGGCCCCGTGCTGCACAGTCTGCAGAAAAAGACCCAGTTCAGGTAACTGGACACGGGCCGTGTTCACCCAACACGCCCTCGTGTCCAGGCTTCTGTTTCTCTTGATTTAATTTTGTTACTGGCACTTGAACACGGGGCCGTGCCCGGACAACACGGGGCCGTGTTCAGCACCCAGTAACACAAAATTTTTGCTTTTTACACCTTTTTACACATTCAATCAACCTAAAAACTTATTTGTGGGACACATTGAGGACAATGTGTAATTTAAGTGTGGGGGGATGCTAAAACCTTGAATCTTGCAAGTCCTAAATACAAGCCTTACACAAAACTCTATTAGAACCGCTAATCACCCCAAATTTTTTCAAAAATTTTCAATTTTTTTTACTTGTCTAGGTTTAACTCGGGAAATTCAAGTTCTCAAAAAGGTTATATTTTTTACGAATTTACAACCGATTGCGTCGTGATAAAAAGAACCAACATAAGAAAATTATGAAAAGGCATGACAAACTTAGTTAAAATTTGATTATATATACTTGATCACATAAAAACCCATTCCCACAAAAGTGAGTTTTGAGCCTTTATTGAGCATACAATTACATATCTTTAAACTAAATGCTCATTTTTCGTTTCTTGTGTGAATAGCCGCTTGGTTCTTACGACTCTAGAACTTGCCATGAAGATACATTCCCGGTCCTTACCAACTTAAACCCGAGTAAGTAAATGATGGAGGCATTAGGACTAACCCTTTTTATTTCTACACCATTATTTTTTCTTTTTTACCACCTACCCAAAAATCCCCCTAGTTAGCCCCTTTGAGCCTAAACCCTTTCATTTCATAACCCAAACCAAACACCCTTTTACCTACAAAACCTTTTTCATTTTTAACCCTTTTGTTTTAGTAACTAGCTCGGTTTTTCGTATGACTTTTCAAAAAAAAAAGTGTGTTGATGATGAAGCAAAAGAAAATAAACAAACAAGTTCATCAAAAATAACTTTGTTTGAATAATAGCTTCATCAAAATAAAAGTTCATCAAAAATAAACAACCGACGCTTGTTACGCTTTTCTCCCTTTTTCTACTAACCACTAACCCAACCACCTACCTTTAACCCAAGCCTAACCCTTCACCCACAAAGTCCTCTTGATATTTACAAAGGTTTATAAGTTAAACAGGAGGAGGATTGATTGCTTGGCAAGCCTATGGTAGGAGTAAGTTCCATGCCGCTCTCGAGTAATCCACGAAAATACATTTTCGGCCGAGTGTTGAGTGATCCCCGTGAGGTATGTGAACTTGTATATAAATAAAATTTTAAAGAGGCATGTTATGCCCTAATAAGTAATTTATCTTATGAAAAGTTTTAAATAAATCATGACGAACAGGTTTGTAAATAAATAAAAATAAAACTAAACAAAGAATCTTGGAAATCCCGACACTCTATGACAAGCCCAAAAACCTTCTTTTCTACCCATTCCATTTGGGAGTGTAATAGCCACATATTAAAGAGTTTTTCTTGAGGACAAGCAAAGATTCAAGTGTGGGGGTATTTGATGTGTGCAAAATGCAACAAATAAATTACATCAATTGTGGCATAAAACTAACCCTTTTTTAGTACTAATGTTGGAAAAAGTGTGCTTTTGTCTTCCTTTTGTATTTTCAGGATTAAATGAGCTCAAATTAACAAAAGAAGCAAAAAGACATCAAAATCTAACATAAATACAAGAAAAGGAACAAGACGTGACATGCCCGACCCCACGACAGCATCTTCCCAAGCAAAACAAGACAACAGAAGACTGAACACGCCCCGTGCTCAGCCAGCACGAGGGCGTGCCCAAGTGTCAGTAGAAAAGACAAAGTGGTAGAAGCTTCTATTGCCCACCACGGGGCCGTGCTCAGCGGACACGGGGCCGTGGTCAACTATAAGATTCGCACAATCCAGGCAAATCTTCATAGTACAAAGATTCTTCTGCACACGGGGTCGTGCTCAGCGGACACGGGGGCGTGGTCAACGAATAAGACAAAGCTGCATTAAATGAAGAAAGAGAAGGATGTGGACACGGGGCCGTGCCCACTGGACACGGGGCCGTGCCCACTGGACACGGGGCCGTGCCCGAGCTTCTGTTCAGCCTATAAATAGGAGTGCTTGGCTCAAGCTCAAACCATCCCTTGGCACACCACCTCTCTCACACTTCACCCACCACCCACCACCACCATAACACCATCATCCACCACCATCATCTATTGTCCATCATAGAGTGTGTGAGTCGTCTCGGGATCCAAGATTGATCGTAAGAGTTCTTGACAATCAAGGCCATGTTTGCCTAAGTCTCTTACATCACTTGGTGAAGACAAAGTGTCTAGTGTAATACTTTTTATTTCTAATCTTTTCGCACTTTTTACTTGGTTTTGTGTTAATGACTTTAATAACTAGTTGCTTATGTTGAAGGTGATCTTTCCTTATCGTTTGTTCGTGGTGTCTTGGCATTATTTTACTGTCTATATAAAATAAAAGATTTTCACCATTCATATCTCCACGGTCTATATGGAGGTATGTTGGCTACCTGGTCGGGGGTTAAGGGAACGGTTTGGTAAAGGTCTTGCCATTGTTCAGCGTTTAGAGGTCCTGCAATGGACCTGGGTCAAATTTAGTAGGACCTCCTTCAATACTTAACGGTATTGGATGGCGGGGGTTCAAACTCTTTGATCCCCTCATAAGTTAACTACTATTAATACTATAACCCGGCTATTTAGGACTGTATCCCTGCTGACTCAGACTACTTAGTCGAGGGTAACGTCACCTCCAAAAGAGGGGCCTACCATAATTTGCATTAATAACTTAATTAATTATCTTTCAATAATCCACCCTTTTAGGATTGTATCCGTGCTGACTCAAACTACTGGGGTGAGGGTAACGTCACCTTCAAAAGAGGGGCCTACTACAATAACTAAGATAATCTCTTAAATAAGTGCAAAAGTGCGGAAATAATCAAATGTTACACTAGATACAAGTCGGAACCAAGTGATTCATCTTGTCTATCTGTTTTTCTTTTTATTTTTATTTTCAGCATTTTAGTTAGTTTTTATTTTTCTTAGTTTAAAACATTTTTCTAAACCTTTTGATTTGATTAGACGTTGAGGATAAACCGGTACTAAAAGCTCTTGTGTCCTTGGACGACCTTGGTATCTTGCCAACACTATACTACGCTCACGATGGGTGCACTTGCCCATATGTGTGTTTAGTGTTAGTAAAATATCGTGTTTTATAAATTTAAAACTTGGCTAAAAATAAGTGTTAAAGGGGCTTAAAATATACACCTAATATATATAACACTTAACGCGCATCAGCGACCTTGACGGAGCTTTGCGCGGCTTTTTTGGGACCATACCCCTTCAAGTCCCCCCCAGTCCAGTGCCGCACCATGCGCGAGGCAAGTGGTTGGAGCTCTGGACTTAGAAAAATAAAGTTGTAGAAAATGCTTCCTTGACCTGGGTAGACAGCGCGTGTGTAAGCTGTTGTTAGTTAGTACGGCGCGGCTACCCGGTTTGGCTCCAGGTGGTTCACTTCATTGTTAATACTGCGCGACCCTAGTAGCTTCTACATGAAGTTTGTAGTAATTCTAGGCGGGAAAACCCTCGAAATTTGAATTCTGACAAGTTGGTGAGAAACGTCGTTGATGGTGACGTTTGAGTTGACCACTTACATGGCTGTCATCAAGTTGTCTCTGACGGTTGGTCATTCCGTCAGGAGAGTGAGCTCCACGCGCGCGTTTTAACCGTCACTCTGGGATTCTCGCCTTACATGTCGTCTTCTGATTGGTCACGTGCGCGGCGATCCCGGCACGTTTACCCATCGCATTAAATGCGATGGGTATATATATCCGATGAGATGGAGAGAACCCTCACGTCTTCTACTGTTCTTATCCTTTTCTCTTTACTCACCTTCTTCGAATCTTAAAGTCTTCAAGTTGCTTTGTAGCAAATCTTCAAGTGTTCTTTATATCTTCAAGTTCTTTCTTGAGTATTCAAGGTTTCATCGACGAATATCCATGGCTGAAAAACATCAAGAGGATAATCCTTGTGAGGAAGGCCCCGTTCCTGTCCTCATGTGGGATTTAGGGTTATTCGAACAGATCACCCGGAGCTTCCGGTTTCCACCGGAATGGGATGCCCGGTACCCCGGCCAAAATCAAACAGCCGCTGATGCACCGCCGGGGTACATTACTTTGTTTGAAGATTTCTTTCTTCAGGGTAACTTCCGGTTACCGGCTACAGAATTCTTGGCCCATGTACTCCAGTTCTATGGGTTCCACATCTCACAACTGAGCCCTCCTGGGATGGTTAGGATTCGACATTTCGAATTCCTCTGCCGATCTCATGGTGTTGACCCAACAGTGGAGAGGTTTAGGGTTTTCTACCAACTTATCAGGAATATGGGCTTCTACTCGTTCGCCAGCCGAGGGACTGCGAAGAAGATACTCTTGAACCCTCCTAAGAGTTTCTATGACTGGAAACCAAAGTTCTTTTTCATTCGCGAGGAGGTGATACCGATCACCATGACCTTCCGCCCATGGTCTGAACCAATCGCGAAGGTAGATTTTGCTATTCCCAAGAAGGAAGGCTGGTATGTAAAGCTCACTGCTACTGTAAACCGTGTGTTTGGTGAAAACGTCCTGGTCGCGGCGCAGATGAGTGACCAGTGGCCGCATGATAGCAAGGAGGTGCCGATTTTGAAGCTTGAGGATAAAGGTTAGTTGCTTCTTTAATTTTCTGCTTACTTTCGCGACGCTTAACTGTGTAATTTTGAACGCAGAGGTACAACTCTATCAGGCTGCCTTCCCCACTTTTAGTGGATCTATGGGCGTGCGCCCGTTGAAGTCGGGGGAGCAGTATTGGTATGATAAGATCAAGTCGCGCTTCATGTATCCCGTTCCTGGGGCTTTCACCGATCCACCTACTGCGACCGAAGGTGCGCATATACCTAACCCTCGTCCCTTGCGCATAATGACTCCTGCTGGGAAAGAAGTTGTCTATCTTTCCAGCGAGGAGTCTGTAGGATCATCAAACGGGGAGCTAAGTTCGTGGTCTAACATCTTTGCAGGTGTGTTGTGCAACCTGGGGATTGACCCAGAAGAGAAGAAGAAGAAGAAGAAAGCCCCTAAACGAAAGAAGGTGATCAATCTTGAAGCTGAGGTGATCAATCTTCAACCTCACCTGGAGGAATGGAATTCAGAAACCAGTCGCGGCAAGGCGCGAACTCAAGAAAAGTATCTTTCGTTAAAGGGCGCGAACTCACAACGGATTGTACCACGCCTATGTTGTTGGTGAGGCCAACACCCGTGCTGCTAACCATCAAATTGTTCGCGAGTGGCGAACAATGGTTAGGGAGAGATAGGATTGGGAGAAATACCGCGAGCGTATCTTAAGGCGTGTTAATGACTTCGAAAGATCGAAAGTTGCCTTTGATGAAGAGAAGGCAAAATTCGAAGCTGACAGGAAATCGGAGGAGTGGGGGCGCGAGGGCCTGAGGGGCAAGCTCCGAGCTGCCGAGGATCTGCTGGCGAAGGAGAAGGCAGAAAGGAAGAAAATCTGTGAGAAGGAGAACCAGCGCGCATTCGCAGCTCGCAATAAGATTACTGAGCTTGAAGGTCAAGTTGCTGATCTGACAGCGAAGGTTGAGGATGCGCAAGCTGCGCAAGCTGCTAAAGAGCAGGCTGAGGTTCGAGAAACTTCTCTTTCAGTTTATGCTTTTGTTGGCAGGGTTAGCTGGCCGAGGTGAAGGTGCAGCTGTCAAGTAGGGACAAGGATTTAATTGCCAAGGACGTCGAGATTGCTGATTTGAAATGCCGCTTGCAAGAGCAGGTTGACAGAAGCGAGTCCTTGGAAATTGACCTTGAAGCTGAGAAGGTTAAGGCTGCCACTGCTGAGGAGGCCAAACAGAAAGCGGAGGAGGCACGGGACATTAGCATGTCTGCACTGAATGTGGCGTAAAACAACTACTCCGAAGCTCAAGGCATCGTTGATACTTTGGTCTCTAAGGCTGAGTGGCTGCGCGGCCGAGGAATAGTTCTGGTATGATTTCTCCTAACTTTGGCTTACTTCATCAAAACCTGTTGTCTTATGTATTGCATTTGTTGTAGATGGCCAACTCCATCTTGAATGCTGGAGAACTGGATAAGGCTGTTGCGGCGGTTATAGATGTTTCCCGCGCGGTTGGTCATCGTGGAGGGTATCTTGAATGTGCGCAACATGCTACAGAAATGCTTGGATAGGAGTTCGACACTAGTCACTGCTCAGTGACTGATCAAGCTGAGGCTGAGCTAGCTCGCGCTGAACATGGTTATGACCATCTATCAATACCTGTGATGGATTTGGTCACTGAAGCACTGAAGCATGATGATTGGTGTCAACGGCTGAAGACCATCCTTGACCCACCAGAGACCGTTGAGCTATCGGATGAAGAGGAACCAGCTGGTGATGATGGTGGAAATGATGGTGATGATGGTGAAGGCAATAAGCATGACGACGATGATGATGATGGTGATGGATTCGAATAGGTAGTGTCGACAGGCTTTGTGCCTTGTAATTTTTGTTTAGGTTTTGAACATAAGCTCTTGCGCGGTCGTGCTTTCTTTGGGTTAAACGAATGATGGGTTTTATGTAACCGATGTGCGTTTGCGCTTAATTTAATGTGATGCTCATGTTTATTCTGTTCCGTTACAATTATTGCACTGTTGTTAGAAACTTTGGTTAAGTTAACGCGAATGAATGTAAGTGTGGCTCTTGTGTGATTATAACCGTCTGGTCTCGCGCTACGTTCGCGAAGTACCTTAGAGGCGTAACTCAAGAGCTCGTAATTCACTGAAGTGTTTTCGTGCTAATCAAAAGTTTAACATGCATTTGTAACTCAAGAAGCATTAAAAGAAAACATGTCGTATGCTTTCATTAATTGAGAAACAGGCGCTTAGGCCAATTGTACATTGCCGATAAGTAACATAAGGGGCGTTTAGCCAACATAGGAAATTGAAAAAGGGCGCGTGGCCAACATGAGTAAGCAAAGGCGCAGGGCCTGGAATAGTTACATATAACATTTGCGTAGTTGTTGCGCATTCCACGTGCGCGGGATGATGTGTCCATCCAGTGTGCGCAATTTGTATGCCCCCTTTCCTAGCACTTCGTGAACCAAGTATGGGCCTTCCAATTTGGGTGCTAGTTTTCCAGGGCGTTCAGCATTTGAAGCTTCGTTGTCTCGGAAGACGTATTCTCCTGGAGTGAAGGTACAAATGCGGACTCTCGAATTATAGTACCTTTCCAGCTGTGTCTTGTATTTCGCTTCTTTAATACGCGCAATCTCGCGTCTTTCTTCCAGTAGATCCAAATCGAGATGACGCTCTACTTCATTATCAACTGTGTTGACTGCTGTCAAACGCGGTGAGGGGAGTCCAACTTCCGTCGGGATAACTGCCTCCGAGCCATATACTAGGCTGAAAGGAGTTTCGCCGGTGCTTGCCTTTGGCATGGTTCGATGAGCCCACAGGATGCTTGGGAGCTCATCTACCCAGCCTCTTCTCTTTATGCCCAGTCGGGCTTTTATCCCCTCGACGATACTTTTGTTGACGCTTTCCACTTGACCGTTGCCTTGAGGATGCGCAACGGAGGAGAAGGTATGCTCGATCTTCATTTCCTTCATCCAATTCTGGAGGTCTTCAGAAGCAAAATTAGTACCGTTGTCTGTGACAATTTTGAGTGGGAGACCAAATCTGCAAATGATGTGCTCCTAAATAAACTTGCGCACCATCATTGCAGTGGTTGAAGCGAGAGCCTTGGCTTCCACCCACTTAGTGAAATAATCAACGGCCACGATTATGAACTTCACGGCTCCCGGAGCATCAGGGAAAGGTCCCACCATATCAATTCCCCACTGTTGGAAAGGCCAAGCAGTGGATACAGGGATAAGGTCGTTCTTTGGGCGCAGGGTTTTTGGAGAATGTCGCTGACAGGAGTCGCATTTGCGTAGCTCCTTCAGGGCGTCAACATGCATCCCTGGCCAATAATATCCAGCATTCATAATTTTCGCGACAACCATGCGTGGTCCTGCATGGATGCCACAGATCCCTTCGTGAATCTCCTTGATCAAGTAATTCGCATCTTGGGGGTCCACGCAGCGCAACAGTGGCCCCAAGAAGGACTTGCGGTATAAGATACCACCATTCATCTCATAATGCAGAGCTTTGTCTTGGATCTTTCTTGCCTCTGCTTTACTCTCAGGGAGTATTCCTTCTTGTAAATACTGAATTATAGGGATCATCCAAGATGGCTGCCCATACTTCGATCACGTTTACTTGGCGTAGCAGGACTGATGGGTTTTTGAGTACCTCAATCCTGACATCTTTGGCGAGATGTTGAAAAGAGGTTGAAGCAAGCTTGCTCAAGGCGTCTGCTGGTTTGTTTTCGGAGCGATTGATGTGTACTACCTTATATGAGTTGAATTTCTGAAGCAGTTCTTTCGCCTGATCCAAGTATAAGGCCATAACTGTGCCTTTTGCGTCATAGATTCTGTTGATTTGACTGGTGATCAAAAACGAATCAACATGCGCTTGCAGATTTTTAGCTCCCATTTTTATGGCGAGGCGTAAGCCTGCCAGAAACGCCTCGTACTCCGCCTCGTTGTTGGTATTTTTGAAATCCAACTTGATGGCATAAGTAACTTCGTGCTTTTCAGGGCACACAAGGCGCAATTCGGCTCCTGCGCCATCTTCGTTTGAGGCCCCATCTGTGTACAGCATCCATAACTCGTTTGATATGTCTTTCATGGGAGTTTCGACAATCTCGCAGTCTTTGATTTTATCAACTGGGACTTCCGTGATGAAGTCCGCTAGAACTTGACCTTTGATGGCTGGGCGCGGCCTGTACAAGATGTTGTGGCCCCCCAGCTCGATCGCCCATTTTGCTAACCGCCCAGATGTTTCTGGCTTTTGCAATATCGTGCCAATGTGGAAATTGGTAAGTACGGTGATCACATGCCCTGTAAAGTATCAAAGCAACCTCCGAGAAGCGTGTAGCAGCGCAAGCACCAATTTCTCCATTGTGGAGTATCTTGTTTCTGGATCGGTAAGCACCCTACTGACGTAATAAATTGGAGTATGTACTCCGTTTCTCTCCACAAGTAATACCGACCCTACTGCCTTATCCGAAGAAGATAAGTACAGTACGAGTGGTTCTTTTTCGAACGGCGCGGTCAGGGTAGGGAGTTCGATCAAACACTCCTTCATTTGTTGAAAAGCGGCCTCTGCTTCAGGCGTCCATCTGAATTCTTGCTTCTTCACACAGTTGCGCAAAGTGCTGATAAAAGGATATGACTTTGTGGCGTGGTTTGACAGAAAACGGTTAAGCGCGGCTAGGCGGCCGGCCAACCTTTACATCTCTTTGATTGTTCGTGGTGATGGCATTCGCTCTATTGCCTGGACCTTTTCTAGATTCACCTTAAATCCGCCATTTGTGGCTATGAAGCCTAAGAATTTCCCTTCTTCCATACCAAAAGAACATTTGGCTGGATTCAATTTCATATTCACGCTGCGCAACGAGTTGAATGTTTTTTCGATGTCTTTCAACATTTGGTCCTCTTCGGGACTTTTGATCACCAGATCGTCGATGTAAACCTCGATATGCTTCCCAATATCTCCAGCGAAGGTCTTATCCATCAGGCGTTGATATGTGGCGCCAGCGTTTTTGAGGCCGAATGGCATCTTTGTATAACAAAAGATCCCGAGATCGGTTTGAAAAGCTGTCTTGTCTTCGTCTTCAAGCTTCATTTGAACCTGATGGTATCCCTTGTAGCAATCTAAGAAGCATTTCCATGTGTATGGTGAGAGAGAGTCAATCTTTTTATCAATCTCAGGCAAAGAGTAGCAATCTTTAGGGCATGCCTTGTTGAGATCAGTATAATCAACGCACATTCGCCATCCTCCACTAGACTTCTCCACCATCACTGGGTTCGCGACCCAACTTTGATAACGTACCTCTCGCAAGATTCCAGCTTTGAGTAGTTCGCATACATGCTCATTCATTGCTTTGGTTTTGTCTGCCCCTAAGCTGCGCCTTCTTTGGACCTTCGGCTCAACAGAGGGGTAGGTGTTTAAACAGTGCTCGGTAATGTCGCGCGGGACACCGGTCATGTCGGCCGGAGTCCAGGCGAAGATATCCATATTCTTGAACATGAGTTGTTTGAGATGCGTTCTGATGTTTGGTGAGATTGCGTGGCCTATCGTCACAGTTTGCTCTGGGTACTTACGGTTTAACACCTATTTCTCTGGTTTGGTTGTTGAAACCTTCGCCGCTTTTGTTGGGCGCATCTCTTCTGACGACATTACTTCTTTCTTGGCATAGATAATCGCCACCCCCGTCTTGGTTGGAAACCCTATCGCTGAGTAGGGCGTGGAAGTTACCATGTTCAGCTCGCATTGGGTTTCTCTCCCAATCAACACATCATGCCTCGACTTGACAGGCATCACCATGAAGTTTACACTTGTTGTTCTTGAATGCTTCCCGTCAGAGAGCGTGACGGGGAAGCTGATTTGGCCTAGCGGGAAGACCATTTCGTTGCAAAATCCAAACAGTGGATAATCAACTGGCTCAAGTCTCGCTTTATCATCCTCATCAAACTGATTAAAACATTGCTCATAGATGATATCAGCCGTACTCACCGGGTCAATGAATACATACTCCGTTTCATAATGGCCGATAATACCGGTAATGATGACGGGTCGAGTGGCGCGAGGCCGCCGCGCACTACCGGGAAAATGACTTGTTGCTCTTACCATGAGGGTTCATAAGGGCGCTTGCCTTTCTCCTTTGCACTGTATCTTGGTCCATTGACCATATGGGTTTCTAGGCGTCGGACTTTCTTGTGATTCCCCTCCTCATGGCGTTGGATCAGTCGAGTTTCTTTGTGCACGTTTTTCACCAGGTGGCTTAGCTTCCCGCTTTTTAGCGCTCTTTCAATCTCTTGACGTAAACTGAAACAGTCATCTGTCAGGTGCCCTGTATCTTTGTGGAAGTCGCAGTACATGTTGGGGTCTTGCCCTTTCTTGTTTGTCATAGGCCTTGGAGCCTTGAAATTATGATTCTCCGTCATTAGCACCTCTTTTGGTGTTTTTATGAGTGGAGTCCAGTGCTTTTCTCGGTTATCATCCCTGACTGCTTTCCGATAGCCGATTCTATCAATTGTGTCGCGTGCATCTTCTCTATAGCGCGGCGGCCTCTCTTCATGGCCCCTTGATCTTCCGGATTTCCAATCGTTACTTTTGTACTTGTTGCGCATGTTGTGATCGCGCGAGTTTCCTTTGGAAAATCGATCTTCAGTATAATAATTCTTGTTTGCGGCGAGTGACTCTTCAGTTTGCGCGACTATTTTCGCGGCTTCCATGAGCTTATCCCATTCTTTGGGCATTCCATCTCTCCCAGTGATAGTTCTGATGAGACTATCACATCGAATGGCTTTTTTGAAGTGGCAACGCATGAGTTGTTCACTTACGCCACCGATTTCCAAGCACTCTTTGTTGAAGCGAGTGATGAAATCTTCCAGACCCTCGTTATCTTTGCGCCAGATGTCCTCTACCTCGGCTGTATCGCGCTGGTAACGTCTCTGTTGACTGAAGTGATTCAAAAACTGTGTCCTGAAATCCACCCATGACTTGATCTTTCCCGGAGGAAGGCTGTCGAACCAGGCGCGAGCAGCCACTGTAAGCGTTTGAATAAACAGATGGCACCACATGGGCATATTCCATCCTCCCATTGTCACACCCCGATTTCCACGTGTCACCGGTGGGCCCGGTGGGGAGTATCGTGACGTGGTTGGCAACATAATAGTCAAACAACACAATATTTAATATGCACAGCGGAAGCAAATGAAAGATATAATTTCAACCGATTATAATATTGTAATATCAAATATCACAAATGTCGATTGTTTATCCACAGATGGATCGAAAATAAAATAGAAACAATAGTTCAACAGACGGTAGGCATCTTAAGCTTGCGAGACTTCTAGTGATGCTAAGGAGAAATCCCGGCCAATTCCGCTTAGTACCTGCATTTAATCTTTTTGGGAAAATACGTCAGTTTACAGTGGTAAATACTATCAACTGACCCATTTTAGAAAATGATTGAAAATTGGTTTGGATGCACATGGCATAAACATTTTATTTAACTTGGGAGAATTATTTAAATATATAATCTTGTGAACGAATTACATGTTCCTTGTGCGTTCAGTAGCCCAGATCATGTTTGGGTTAAAGATCAATAGACACACCACATTATTCTTTTGTGCACTGACGGGTGTACGCCTACACCCCGCGCTTAAGTCGTGGCCATTTCGTAAAATGATGCCAAGGATATCCGGGACATGGTCATTAACCCCCCAAAGGCTTTAAGTAACAAGACTGTTTAAACGAGCCGATCAAATTATTCAATTAACCACCCAACGATGGAAGATTTGATGCCCGATCAAGCGGTATTCTATATACCGTAACCCAAGCCCGTATAGGGAAAATAAGTTAAAAGTATTTACCTGAGCAAAGTATAATTCACAATAAGCAAATTGCAAGTAGCTTTTACTGGTACTCCTAATCTGGAACGAAGGTTAATAATAACCTATTAGAATTCTAACGGGTCTTTAATTAAGCTTAAGCTTAGACCGGTTAGTTTCAAAGATACGGTTCGTACGCACGATTAAGCGAAGACCGGATAGAATGTGATTTATACTTGACAAGTTCGGAGACTTGTTTAATATGGGTAATTCATACACATTCTGGATTTTTAGATAAAACCGATAAGGTTTGACCCGTTTCGGCTAATTTATGTAAACTAGTTACATAAACCGAACCGAACGCGTAATAAGCGTAACGGGTAATAATGAGAGCCATTTACAGGTTTCCTAAGTTAATATGCTCCAATATGTTGTGACATCAGTAGGATATCATTTATTATGCCCGAAATGAATTTAAACACAAACTATGCCCCGTAGGGGTAGTTTGGTCATTTAAGAGGTGATAAAAGAGTTTAAGTAATATCCTGAGTTACAGGTCTGATGTAATCAGCAAAGATAATCAATTTGCTAAGTTATATCAGTAGGGTATTGTATATATGTGAAATTTATCAATTATAACCAAACTATGCACCGTATGGGCATTTTGGTAATTTCACATAAGTCGTAAAGCTTAAAACTGAAGTCTGAGTTAAACAACTTTTGCTTACTTTTAAAATATTATAATTTGCCTCAAATATCAGTAAGTATCAACCCTTGTATGTTTAAAATAATTCTAGTACATACTATGCGTTAAAAACGCTAAAAAAAGGCGATTAGAAGCCGTTTCCGGGTTCTATATAGAAATCTGATATTTTTATTATTCCAGAGGGTTTAAAATAATTTATTTATCATTTAGAATCAGTAGCAAAAGGTTTGTAGTCGTTTAGATATGTAAAACCCATTTTATGGCCCGTAAGGGCAAAACCGACAATTACCGGATTAAGCCTACGACTATTAGTTATGCTCAGCCTAAAATTTATTAAAAATCTTCAAAAATCCCAAAATAATATATTACATCAGTGGGTAATAAGTTTGATATAAAAAATAGGCTTAACTAGGCTATACGCTAATTACGCCGTTTAATTAACATAAGGCTTCCATTTTACGCTAACGAGCATAACTCTTAATCTACACCCCAAACTGATGTCAAACTTTGCATACAAGTTTATATATCAGTAATTAAAGTTTCTACTCTTTTACATTTCCAAAAATCACGTTTTAAGGTAATAAGGGCATAATGGTCAACATATGAGCAATTAACGGAATCATGCATATTAATTGGATAACTAATGATCCGAGGTGTATAATCACAGAGGGTTATACTAGCATGTAACCCAGTCCAAATAAAGCTCTAAGGCATTTCTAAAACATACCATTACGGGTCAGAACTGAAAGTCAAAGCGAAAGTCAAACTATGCGACTTTCGGTTCCGAACCGGGTCTCTACTGAAAATTGTCGGGTTGAACATGTTTAGACATGTTCTTACATTCCTTACCAAGTTATATCAATGATCAAACAGGTTATAAGTGTTCAACATTGCTAATTATGCATAAATTGTAGTTTAAACATTCTGTTGACTTTTTATTAGTAAGTTTGACCCGACAATTGACCTAGTTAGAGTGGGAATCAGGGGGAACCCTTTTGAGGGTTTATTACCCACATAATTACCAACTTATAACTACTTTTGATTCGACTAATCACTGGACCATTAGTGATTAATCTTAAAGTCAACCGTTAATTACGACGGTTTGACTTTTAAGCTATAACTAAGCAAAAACTTAACTAAGGAAGGATTAGCAAACTTACAAGAGTCCTATGAACGAAATGTGAAGCTTAGAGAGATGTCCTTGGCTCTAGAAGTGCTCCAATATGCAGATGGAAGGTGTGAGGGACTTGTTGCAACAAGGTGGCCATTTATAGTGAATTAAACACCACAAAATGTTGACACCCAAGTCTACAAGTGCCCACAAATCATCCACAAGTGTCCCTAAATGTTTAGGGATTGTTTAGGGGCCAAGAAAGATGTGGAAAATCGGTTAAAGGTCGAGCACAAAGGCTATGGCAGACAAAGAATCCATGAAAATCCAAGAATATAGGCTTTCTGTCTAGATAAGGTAGTCGCGTAGCGCGACTGCATATGGTGTTAGGGCTCGCGCTACGCGAGCATGTATGCTCCAGCCAAACCAACTTTCCATTAATTGCAGTTTTGGTCCCTGGTCCTTCTAAAGGTCGCTTTCATGTCTTGTTTTGCATAATGAACCCTCTAAATTGACTTATAAGGGCTTTAAGACATTTACCCACTTTGTTTAGTCCTCGGTTAACTTTATTGTTACCCGAAAAGGCCTAATTTTCAACGTTGACGCTTTAACCCCTTGCACACGAATTTGATCATAACTTTCTCATACGATAACGAAACTTTATGAAATTTATATCGTGCATTCTAGTGAGCATGATTAACCGTTACAAAGCTTCGGGTTTGTCAAAAGGTCACTCAGAGGTATAACTTAAACATGTTCACACATTTAACCCCTGTAGTTTGTAATCTCTCACTTTCTTTCATATTTAGCTCCGTATGATCCATGATTTATTCGTTTGAAGGTATGAGCATCATGTAGGGTTAATGTACAATATATTTATTCACCGTTGACATTTCGAACACGTATATTCACATACTTTCCATGTTTGTCAACTTTAGTCCTTCTATAATATTCTTTCACACGTTTTAAACATATGACACGTGTCAACACATTATAGGACGTGAATTTTCGAGGTGTTACACCCATGCAACCTACGCTTGTGAAAACTCTGATGTGATCATCGGGATCAGTCAATCCGTTAAACTTTCCAACTGTCGGAGGTAACTTCTCTCTTGAAAGTGGCGCTAACGCGATCTTTGGAATGAACTTTGAATGTTCCACAGCTTCAGCTGGTCGATAGGCGAGGCGAAAGTCGCGCTCTGCCTCTTCGGTGTACCCGACGTGTTGTCGTGGTCTGTAATTTTCATGGTTCCTTTGTAGACGATTGAAGACTGAAGATCCTTCATCGTCCTGCCAAGTTGGATCATTCGGGTCAGTATCTTCCCATTCATTGTTCATGTTGCGCGGCGTGAGCCGGCTATGAACTGGGCCTCTTTGGACGTGTGACGGATAGTCATAATAGCTTTCTGTTTCTCCCCGTGTATCGCGCGTGTCATGCACGCCTAGTCTTCTGGTAGGGGGAGGTCTGTTAGCTCTTCCTTGGATGTTTTGCAGTGGTGGTATCTGACGCGCCCCGTGACTGGGGCCTGCTGGTGTAACCAAGGACGGTTCTGCCGTTAAGACTGCTTGCTGTGCGCTCAAAGATTGATACGCCTCATTAATGGTGGCAAGTTGCTTGGCGTACCATGAGGCTGGGGTTTCGCCCTCTGGTAGCCCTAGTAGCGCCGAAATGTTCTGAGGTGGAGCTGGGTTTGAAGGTCCAGTGCCGTTGTTTCCTGGGGTTACCGTTTGAGTGATGCAGGTGATGCTCCTGCGCGGTCCCCCCGTGTTGGTTACTTCGATTTCACCAATTTCTTCAATGTGTTGGGGTTGGACGTTTTGATTGCCCTCGCCCAACACCAAATTAGAGTTCGCTCCGAAACCGAACTCGGGAATAATTCCTTGACCAGCCATGATCGAAGGAAGAAAAAACAACGAAAACTCAGAAAAAAGAAGATGAAAGTGATTTGTAGAAAACCGGTGGGCGCCAATGAAGAAACACTGAACTAATTATGGGGCTAATCAGTTTGGTTTATGTTCCTATCATAGTGGTTAATCTTCTTTATGGTTTCCTGAGCTCCTTAATGACTGGGTTATCCTACAAAACAGAACACCGTTACTCGTTAAGAGGGGAATGTGGGGGTTTCCCTCTTAACCAGGCTCCGGCGTGAGAATAAGCGACTGCTTTGGGGAGATAATTAAGTATTAAGAGTGAGAGTAGAGGGAATGGAATGTTTAACCTGTGGACTGAGGTCTCTATTTATAGCCGGAGAGGTGTAAGAGGGTGTGGGCTGATGGGCCTTGGGCCAGAAGGCGACAACTTAGAGGATATGCTCTTTGTCTCAATGGTGTCGACCGTTAGTGGCTTCTGGGAGTTCGTTGGTGCTGGCGCACCGTGATTGGAGCCACGTGTCGAGGTTGTCGGCCTGGCCGCCCTTCTGCCATCAGCAGGTAAGTGGAGATCATGGGGCAGTTGTCTCTGCCCTGTGATTGGTGCCACGTAGGCGTCCTTAAGTACTTTTTGTCTCCTGCATGTCAGACGATCGTGGAGCACGATTGAGCAGGCCAGAAGGACGCTGATTGGCTCTTTTCTTGTGCCACTTGTACCTTATGTACAATCCGAAACAGCCTTGCGCTGCTGCCCTGCGTGATTCTTGCTGGGCACGTAACTATCTCGCGCGGGGTTTGGATGACTGAGTGCTCTTTCAGAATGCTGTGTTGTAATTGTAGCCTCCTATTGTCCAGGCCTCGCGCCGGTTAAAATAGAACGTGCTGTAGCCCGCGCGAGGTTACCAATAAGAAATTCGTTGAATAAGGAGTATGGGCCCGCGCGCGACCTTGACGGAGGTTTGCGCGGCTTTTTTGGGACCATACCCCTTCACGACGCAATGCCAAATGTCGTCGGCATCGACTCTGCAAATTCATTTATGGAGCAACATTGGTTTAAGAATAAAAAAGCCTTTGACATGATAAAATTATGAACATGAAGTCTAATGCCAATTACATAATTAAAACTAGGGTGTGTTGGGTGATGGGCCAAAACAGGTTCAAGTCCAAATGGGCAATTATAAAAGGGGGTCCAATGGGTCAGGCTGACCTGTTAATTATTTTCCCCAGATTATATTTACTATAAATATGCTATTCTATCACATCAACCAACTTTGGCCTCTCAACTCTGGTATTAACCAACTTTAGCCCCTCAACTTTAATAATGACATGTTTAGCCTCTCAACTTTGGTAATGACATGTTTAGCTCCTTAACTAAAACAACTTTAGCCCCTCAACTTTAATAATAAACAGCTTTAACCCCTCAACTTTATTAATGACATGTTTAGCCCCTTGACTAAAACATCAAACAACTTTAACTCTCGTGATTTGCTTATTTTTATCTACGTTTCGACTAAGGAGCGCGGGTGGTAACCCACTAGTTTCAGAAAAAGGGGGGGGGGGGATTTTTACAAAATTGATTAAAAAATGTTAATATGAAAATATATATATTCTGTGGAAAAATGTGAGGTCAAAGATTATATAAGTTTAAAATATCGAAAAAGTATATCGTACATTACGACTTAATTATTGTGATTTGTTTTATAACATGCGTGATTAATGTTTTCAATATGCGTGATTATTGTGTTTCAACATGCGTGATTTTGGATTTTTGAGTTATAACGTGCGTGATTTTAAAATGAACGTGCGTAATTACCTGTCGTACGTGATATACGTTAAGCCGTAATGTACGTTAACCTTCCTCTATATATATATATATATGGGGAAATGGACTGTATCACCCTAAACTATGCAAAATTGGCCAATACCACGCCCAACTTTCAAGTTGGCTCCCACCACCCTCTACTCGACATTTAGGTGGCAGTGTCACCCCTTCGTTAAATAATCACTAACTCTGTTTGTTTTTTAATCCTACGTGGCAATGAACTTGTGAGGTGGACAGTCTACGTGGACTCACCATCATCTATCTCTGTAAACATAAATAAAAACCCTAAATCACTTGCCAGTTCAACCCAAACACAAATTGCAGAGAAAATCAATCGGAACTCCTACCACCACAACCAACTCCGTCACCACCACTAACCATTCCCACAATCACCACCAACCACCATCACCTCCGCCAACATAGATCGAAACACAAATCTCAACCACCATCCGAATTCGAATTCAAATCTCCATTGATGACTGCTTTTCGAGTCTTTTTCGGATCTTTTCTAAGCTCATAACCCAAATGATTCGAATTCGAAGACCCATTGATTACTACTTCTGTGTTGTTGACAGATGAAAGCTTCATCATCTTCTTCTGATGATTAATATGATGCTGGTCAGTTGAGTTGATCACGTGAGACCTCATGTGACCTCCCAAAGATCTACCACATGGGAAGCCCTTATTGCACAACTTGCAAACACAATCACCACCAACCACCACTGGCGAGGTCACAATCGACGTCGCCGGCAGTCTTCCAACCGTAACCATACCGATCACCAAAAACACATCCTGATTCACCGAATCTCTTTAATTTGGCATCAAATCCGACTCCCTTTCCTCTTCACATTGATATGTTTAAACAAGTTTTGATATAATTCGATACATTTAGATTCGATTTCAGTTTGTTCAGTTGATTTACCGTAGTGACAGATCTGACAAACGAGATGTGAACGCCGAGGCCGCTGTGCTTGCCGGAACATTATAGACACATGAAGATCTGGATCGACGCAAATTTTGTTGCCTGGTTGCGATTGGAGGTCCCGGAGCCGCCATGATTGGAGATTTGGATCAAAGAAGGTAGATCTCGTGGAAGATTTGGGGGTTTTGCGATGTGAGGGTGAAATGTGTAATTGTGATGGATTTAATGGGTTTACAGATGGAATTTGTAATAGGGTATTGGGATATTAGTTCATCAATCAATTTGTGGAAATTAAACTAATACAGAGGTTATTTAATGGGTATTTAATGGGTGAGTCCACGTAGGCTGTCCATCTCATCATCCCCTTGCCACGTAGGATTAAAAACAAACAGAGTTAGTGATTATTTAACGAAGGGGTGACACTGCCACCTAAATGTCGAGTAGAGGGTGGTGGGAGCCAACTTGAAAGTTGGGCGTGGTATTGGCCAATTTTGCATAGTTTAGGGTGATACAGTCCATTTCCCCTATATATATTCATATTTGTAAAATATTAAAACTTAATAAAATTGTTTTACAGTAGTTATATTGTTTTAACAACTCGTTTGATTTCATGTGTCCTTTCAACCTCGGGTTGTTTAATTTGTGTTTGGGTTGGTAGTGCAAGATTTAGATAACATACATGCTTCCTAAAAAAATAGGTATACCGAGGGGCGGACCCAAGTTATGGGGTGGGTGGGCGGCCGCAACCCTTGAAAAAAAAATTAGTGGTATTTTTCGCGAAAAATCCAGACCGCACCTCTTGAAAATTTTCGTCCGCACCCCTTGAAAATTTTCGTCCGCACCCCTTGAAAAATTCTGACCGCACCCTTTGAAAATTTTCATCCGCACCCCTTAGAAAAAAATGTAAGGAATTTATGTAAAAAAATTGTGAACACGGATTGAAACCCGATCAAATTATGTAAACAAGTTAGCCTATTAACCCCTTTAATAAAACTTAAATTAAATCCATCAAGCCCAATAACTTAATACTCATTCAATCCCAACCCAACTACTAGTTTTGTTAAACAAACAGTCCACATAATAAAAAAAAAAAAAAAAAACTCAAATCGCTGTCACTTGCCAGCGACTCCAGCCCTCCCTCTACCTCACTTCAGCGCCCAGTGACAGCATAATTCCGGCTTTAAACTGTTTAATTCAGGCCGCCCCTGACAGGTACATGTTTTTTACTAGGGCTTATAATAATTACTAGGGCCTGAAATTCAAAATTTTGGTTGGCAAACATGTTTGTTGATTATATGATTGTTGGTTGGCAAATAATAATTACTAGGGCTTGAAATTCAAAATTTTAAATTGAAAATTAAGGAACATGGGCTATGGTTGAACACTTGAAGATCCTTGTTTATTTTGTATGTGATAGGATTAGGAATGAACAATGAGTAGGGAAGTTATGCCGCGATTTCTCAAGAGGAAAGGGGTTGAACCACTTTTTTGCGTCGTATTATTCTAATTAAAGACCAAGGTATGTTATAGATAAGTTTTTTTGTTCTTTTATTGAATGATTAAGAGAAATAAATGTAGGGATGGTTTGAACGTTGATGTTTTTTTGTTTGTTAATGTGATAGGAAGTTAAGAACTAGGGTTTGATTGTTTGAGAATTGAAATGGACCCGACCCGATCTGATTCGATCCACTATGGAACTTTGTTTGTTTGTTTTTACTTGTTTTACATGACCCGACCCGATCCGACCCGCTATGAACCCATTTTTTATATAGCTAGGGGTCTAAAATCTTTAAAAATTTTCCGCACCCCCAGGGAAAAAATCCTGGGTCCGCCACTGGGTATACCTGGATACCAATTCATGGATTTGTAACGAGTTCTCTCACGATGCATGCGTGCTTTTTTCTGAATTCTCAAACATGCCCTTTCTTTCCTTCGACGCTCATAGCAAACACGTGCAACTTCCCCTGTAAGATTATATTTTAAGTAAGCTAGATGTTACAATTGATAATGTTTACTTATTAAATGGCCTGTTTGGGTTTTGTATTAAATAAAAAAGACCTAAAAGACGATATGTTTAAATGCATACAAGTTACAACCTTATTTCATTCTACTCAAAGATTTAGATTATTATTATTGTTATAATATTTTCTTTGAAATCATAAGTACCCCTAGCGAGATTTCCCTGTAAGATGTGGCGGGAAATCGGACGGTATAGATTGGGTTCGTGACGGTATCGGTACGGTACCGGCTCTTGGTTTAAAGTCATGTTACGCGCAAAAGAATACATTTTACATTGAAAACCATAAAACGAATAACGGTTCCGATTCCATTAATAACAATGTTGGTACCAATGTTGATAAAAAAATAAAAAACGAATGCCGGTACCGGTTCTGATAATAACAATACGAGTACTGATGTCGATATAGGTTCGATTCGTCACAGTACTATCTTGAATAAAACTCTTTTTTCAACAAAGTTCATACAGGAACACCGATAAAAAAATATTAAACACAGTTGCGTACTCATCTTCAAAATCGTATATTATTTATAGTATAATGGGTGAAATTTATATTCCGTGCGCGATTATTAACATAAAAAACTTATTCCACGTTCGATGTGGCGGGAATTCGGTTGGTATCGGTTCGGTTCGTAACGGAATCGCTATCGTACTGACATTCTGTTTAAAGTCAAAGATATACACAAACAAATGTGTTTTACATTGAAAACCATAAAAACGAATACTGGTAACAGTTCTGATAATAACAATACTGGTACCGATGTCGATAAAAAACCATAAAAGCGAGTAATGGTATCGGTTCCGTTAATAACAAACATTACCTTTATAGATAAAAAAACCATAAAAACTCAATTTTTCAACAAAGTTTATACCGAAACTCAGTCATAACGCCAACAACAATAATTTATAGCAGCCTCATATTACATGTGATCATCAAAACATTAAGAAACATTATAAATTCCGAAAAAAACGCAGCCATGTTACCAAAGTTTTAACTACCAAAACATGAATGAACGTTTAGAATTATAATCAAGCATCAAAAGGCGATACCTAGCATGGCCGGCCCTGGGGTGGGCGGGAAGGACCACTGGCCAGGGCCCGATATTTGGAGGGGCACATTTTTTTATGAAAAAAACCCGATATGTATATATAAAATATTTTTTTAATAGGATACACCCATACAAACACCAACATAGGCCCCCTTACAAAACTATTCTTATGGTTTATATTAGTTATTAACCCCTTTGGCATTATGTTTAGACCTTTAGTGAGCCCCAATACCCAATTTTGTTAAGGCCTAAGGGCATGTGTTTTCGAGCTCGAACAGGGTATACAAATTTTCAGGGTCGGCATTACCTAGTGATGATGGGGATGTGATTGCCTTGAAAACAGGACCTTGAAGCTCCCTTTCAGTCGTGTTTCGCGTCCACAGAAGCAAGAGAAAGAAAAGATCGCTGGTTTATTGGGTTTGGGGTTGGAAAGTGATAATATAACTCATGTAGTTTACGTATTGTGTTCATTACTAGGTGTTGCCCCGTCCGCGTTGCGGGACGATGGCCGAATAATTCTCATTCAATAATTCAATTAAAAAAACAGTACCATAGTTTTGCTAGAAAGAAAAAAGTAAAAGGAGTATTAGGCAGCTCCTTGACACGATTTTTAGCTGGGTGCAAAGTCATATTTTTTTTTTTTACTTGGGGGAAAAGCAATTTTTTTCCCGAGGGTAAAATCCGAATTTTTAGCTAGGGGAAAACCATATTTTTATTTTGCACCGGGGGCAAAAAACGTAACTTTGAATTGAGGGTGATATCGTAATTTTGAACATAGTGGAAAATCGTAAATTTTAGCTGGGGGCAAAAGCATAATTTTATTTTGAACTGGGGGCAAAGACGTAATTTTAAATTGGTGTAAAATCGTAATTTTGAGCCGGGGGAAAAAACAAAATTTTATTTTGAACTGTGACGAAAACGTAATTTTAAACTGGATATAAAATAATAAACTGATGTAAAATCGTAATTTTGAGCCGGGGGGAAAATATTTATTTTGAACTGGGGCGAAAACGTAATTTTGGCTAAGGGTAAAAGCGTAATTTTTTTACGAGGGCGAAATCGTATTTTCGGTTTAGCTGGGTGTAAAGTCATATTTTTATTTTGAACTGGGGGAAAATCATAATTTTGAACCGAGGTAAAATCGTAATTTTGAGTTAGGGGAAAACCATAATTTTATTTTTAGCTGAGGGCAAAAAAGTAAATTTAAACTGAGTGTGAAATTGTAATTTTGCACCAAGGGAAAAATCGTAATTTTGAGCTGGGTGCAAAAGCATAATTTTATTTTGAACTGGGGGCGAAGACATAATTTTAAACTGGGGGCAAAACCGTAATTTTAAAGCGGGTATAAAATAAAAAGCTGACGGTAAAATCGTAATTTTTGAGCCGATGGCAAAATCGTAATTTTGAGCAGCTGGCAAAAAGGTTATTATATTTTTTAGGTGGGAGAAAAACGTAATTTTAAACTGAGAGCAAAACCGTAATTTTAAAGTGAATATAAAATAATAAAATGGTTGGTCCAATAGAAGAGGGGCGGCCGCCCATTTCGACCAATGGCAGGAAAGAAACATGGTAAATGTATATGTTGAAAATGAAAATAGGTTATCCAATAGCTAGGGTTGGGACTTTGATGAAACACAGGTTAACACTATGGTTAATCTGTGGGGTTATTTCTTCTGTGGGTTCAATCTCTCCTTCTACTCGTGAGATGGCTTGGTTCCTGCAAAACAGCAACACCGTTAGTCTCGTTAAGAGGGGAATATGGGGGTTTCCCTCTTAACCAGGCTCCGGCGTGAGAATAAGTACTGTTCCGGGGAAGAATAAACAGTGTGTGTTAGGTGTGAGAGTATAGAGAGCCAGATGATTCAACCTGAATGATGAAGGGTTCTATTTATAGCCGGAGGGTGAGAGAGGGAAGAGCGGCGATGCCAGCTGTGGTTGCGCGCCAGCTGTCCGACCAAGGGGAATATCCTCCTGGTCTCCTCTGCTGTGGTCAGTGTAGTGGTACACGTGGCGCGCTTGCATTTGGCCATCTTGGAGACGTCGTACTGGCGTTGTCGGGCTGCTCATAGATTTGTTACAGGCCTACGTGGCGCCTGGTGCCTGGTGGCACGTTGTGTCCTTTATGTCGGATGGAGCATCTTTGGAGCCACCTAGATATTTTCCAGAAGCTTCTGGATGACCTCGTCGATGTCAGCGCCACGTATGATGGAAAAAGTGGTGTGGTCCTTGCCATGTTGGCAAGGAATTAGGACCATACCTCTTCAAGTCCCCCCAGTCCAGTGTGCCTTCTAGTTGAGTTGATCGTCTAGGAGGGATTCTGGACTTATGAATGTGGTATTTCGTTATGGCGTGAGGTTTTTATGGGGTCCCTAAGAAATCTGCACCTGATGGGCCCACGGCGCGTGGGGTTTGGCAACTTGTATAGTTGAGCCGGGTGGACGCATGGCGTACCGCGCATGGGCTTTGGCACTTTAAAAAGTTGAGCCAAATGGACGCGTGGCGCACCGCGCATGGGTCTGGCACTTTAAAAAGTTGAGCCAAATGGACGCATGGCGTACCGCGCATGGGTTTTGGCACTTTAAAAAGTTGAGCCAAATGGACGCATGGCGTACCGCGCATGGGTTTTGGTACTTTAAAAAGTTGAGCCAAATGGACGCATGGCGTACCGCGCATGGGTTTTGGCACTTTAAAAAGTTGAGCCAAATGGACGCATGGCGTACCGCGCATGGGTTTGGCACTTTAAAAAGTTGAGCCAAATGGACGCATGGCGTACCGCGCATGGGTTTTGGCCCTTTATAAAAGTTGTCGTCGAGAGGAAGCTTTGTCTGTCTTGGGAAAGGGTGACTGATGTGACTGGCTGGTGTCAGGTGAACAGTTGCCTTTTCAGTCACCGTCAGTTGCTTTTCGGCGAAGTGTCAGGTGTCTGTTCACCTGCTTCCGGAAAAAGAGGTGTCGCCTTCTCTCACCTCTGACGTGTCTCTCCCCTAGTGGTTGCTTTTTCAGATTCTGACGCCCCCACTACCCATCGCATTAAATGCGATGGGTATAAATATATGGTGGTTTTCTCTTTCTTCTCCACTATTCAAAATTTGAATTCCGGGATTCTCTCTCCTTCCTTTATTTTCTCTCTTCTTCTCTTTGAGTTCATCTGCATTACTGCTTGTTTCCTTGTAATGTCTTCTGCAAATCCTTCTTCAAGGAAGAAAAGGAACAAGGGGAAAACTCCTCCCGGCCCGGATCAGGCAGTAATAGGGTGGAGAGAGGAGGAATTCCATAACTTGGTAAGAGAGATGGGTTTTCTCCCTGATTGGGGTGCTCAGTATCCTACTCCTGGTTCCACCGCCATGGATGCTCCTCCCGGTCATATGACTTTGTATGCTTCTTTCTTCCGGGAGGGCAACTTCAGGCTTCCAATGACTCGATTTACTGCTGATGTGTTGAGGGGTTATGGTCTCCACATCTCTCAGATCAATGCCATCGGGCTCCCTCGTATTACTCACTTTGAGTTCGTTTGTATGGCAAACCGTTTAGATCCGACATTTGAGATGTTCAACGCCTTCTACACCGTTTCATATACAAGTGGGTTTTACTCTTTTAGTGCTCGTACCGGCGTTTCTCCGGTTTGCTCTGTGCCACTGAAGAGTCTCCATGACTGGAAGCAGAAGTTTTTTTATATTCGTCGGGGTGTTGTTCCTGTGGACATGCACTACAGATATGTGGATGAGGGTATCCCCAAAGTTGATGTGGTTGCAAATTTTGCTGATCAAGATTGGTATAAGAGGTTGACTCGTAAAGCCACTCCGATAATCCGGCTTGAGGAGATGGCGTTGGTTGGTGCGGGTATGAGCATGAAGTGGGTTCCTAAACATCCGTTGGGGGTTCCGGTTTATGGTCATGATGGCAAGTGTATGTCTCGCCCCATAGTCTTTTTTTTTGTATGTTGTACGTGGTATTGTTTGTGCATTGTTCTTTATCTCCGTCTTTTTGTGCAGTAGGTTTCACGTTGTTGAACGTTTTGGATCTTAAGGCACCGGGTGCAATGGTTGAGGCGATACAAAAACCTGATAAACGACCTTGGTTGGATCAGATCCATGGCCGGTTTCTGCATTCGAGCAATGAGAGTTTCACCACTTACGTCAACACTGTCTTAGGTGAAGATAGTGAGAATGATGATGATGCATTTGATTCCATTCGAGAGGAGGTTATCGTTCTCTCGAGTGATGGGTCTGGCAGATCTTTTGAAGACCTAACCTCTCGTTCCGTGCGTGCAGGTCCGGCGCAGGGGGTTGTGCATGAACCGGTGAACGAGCCTGTTGGTGATGAGTTGGAGATTCCGGTCGAAACTGCTGACCCGTTGGAGACGAGGAGAAAAGCGAAAGCTGACAAGGCGGAAGGGAAGGGGAAAAAGGCTGAAGAAACTGCCAATAAGTCTCCTCGTAAGCGACTTCATACTCATCGTATCCTTGATTATGTTGTCGTTTCTGATACGTTGTCCGGTTTAGGAGTTGTAGAGAAACGTCCTGAGTCGGACACTGAGGACCGCGCGACTCTAACAGAGATGATGCAGAAGAGGGCCTTTGATGATAAAAAACGAAAGCTTGACGAGCAGGCTGCTGCTATGCTTGCCTCGAAGAAGATTAAACTTCAAAAAGAGAATCCTCCTGCCCCTTCTGAATCGGATATTGACATGGGTATTTTTGCTGAAAAACCTGGGGATTTGTTGCAGAAGATTTTTGAAGCTTCTGGTATTCGTTTGATCTTCTTCGAGCTTGTCGTACATATTTTTTTTTTTGCTTGTTTGTCCTTCTTTTCTTTGAATGTGCTGCTCGTTTTGGAGCAGGTGCCAAAACAGCCAAGACTGGACACAAGATTGATATTTCAAAAATTACTCTTCCAGAATCTCCGCCGTCGAGGACATTTGGGTTGCCTCCTCCTCATGATACTCCTGACGGGAAGAAAAAGGAAGATGTGAATGTTGAACAAGTTGGAGAAGGTGGTGGTAAGACAGGTGGTGATGCGGGCGGTGCTATTGGTGGTGATCGTGGTAAAAATGTTGAAGTTGAGGTGGAGATAAGTGAAACTACTCCTCATCAAACGGTGTATACGAAACGTCCACCGGGTGATGGTGGTGGTGCAACCTCCGGGGCGGTCCGGAGTCCTGATGTTGACTATGCTCGAGGTGGTTCTTGGGACACCCATAATCCAGCATGCGATGATCTGCCCCATGCGCCTCGCTGGCACTTGACCCAGGGCTCCCGGATGAACGACCTTGGCAATTTTCATGAGTTTTTCTCTCTGTCTCTCCCCCCAGCTGAAAGGTTATTTCAGAAGAGGCGCCACCGGTTGGAACTGTTGGATGATCACGTTCAAGCCGGGGTTAACTTCTGGTCTACTTCTCAGGAGATTGTCCGTGAATGGAAGTTGATGGGGGAGGACACTCTGGAGTTTGAAAATGAGAAGAAATTGTTTGCAGAGGAGAGAGAAAAATTTAATACCGAGAAGAAAGGTTTGTTGTGGAGGGTATCCGATGCAGAGGGGAAACTCGCCCAAGAGTGACAAGCGAATGCGGATAAACAGAAAAATTGGGAGGCGGCGTGCGAGCGGACTAACGTGGAGCTTAAGTCTCAACGTGACGCTATTGTACGTTTGTCTGGTGAGAAGACTGAGCTTGCTGAGGAAGCCCAACAGGCGCGCGTCGCGTTTGAAAAGAAGGAGAAAGAGTACATTGAGCGTATAGCTAAGCTAGAGGGTCTCGCTCGGCAGTATGAGACTACTGAACGTCTTCTTCAAGAGAAAACCGTTGAGTGCAAAGCCTCTGAAGTCCTTGCCGAGGAAGCGTCCGCTGATTGCAAGTGGTTGCTCTCGCGCGCGGTGCCTCTGGTAATTTCTTTTACTTTATTTTGTGACTTTCGTGAATTGTCCCTTATTTGTGTGTTTCTTGTAGATTGCTGATCGCATCATCAACTCCCACGAGCTTGCCCATTATATGTTTGAGTTGGGGCAAGCTGGTTACAGCAGCGGGCGTAAGGATGGGTACAACGAGGGTAGGGCTGCGGCCCTTAATAAGGAGAAAGAACATCACTTCGAGTTGTGGAAGGAGGATTGCACTGCTGCTTACGCCGCGAAAAGACAAGAGTTTTCGTCTTTGGAGTTTGCTGTGGTTAAAGCTGCGAAAAAACTGGCTCGAAGATCTGATGGTGTCGTGTTGTTGAAGAAAGCGCTTGGCGATGAAGGTGGTGCGGCTGGAGGTGCCGGGCCCAGTCATCCCGAATGAGGGACTCCGGCCTGCGCGCCGCGTATGACCTTCGTTGGTCTTGTATTTGACAATTGGATGAACAATTTTAACTTCCTTGTTATGCTTGTGGATATTTCGCTATGCTTTGACATTTGTTATGCTAATAGTTGTTTGTTTTTATGCGAATTTTGTTATCATCATAATATGTGCATGTGTAATTACTTTGATTCAGGTATCACGAATGAATGATGGCGCTGACAGGTTGTGTTGTGTTTATTACAACGTTTTATTCTGTCATATTCGTGCGCAGGTTGGATCATGAATACGAAGTGATCGAGTTACAGGTTATTGTGTAGACCCGGCTGTTCTCAGCCTTGGGGGTGCTTACAATGTTTGTTTGTCCTGTGTACGATGTTTTCGTGTTTATGTGGGCACGAAGTATTTGTTTGGCGTTTGTTAGGCTTTAGTTGTGTGTCTGACCCGGCTGTGCACTTGTTTGTGACAGGCCTTGGAGGTCTACAACGTTTCCTAATGGTCGAGCCATTGATGTTTTCGTGTATGCCCAAAGTAATATATGCAGTTGTGACAAAGAAATTTGCATGATAGAAAGATAGCCAAACACTTCTTGTATAACTATAAATGTGTTGGCGACTTGGCCATTGCAATTACAAGAATTTTCTTCACAGGTAACACTTTCTCAGCTGTTGGGCGTTCCATGTGCGAGGAACCTCCCTGTTGTCGATGGTGCGCAGCTTATAGGCTCCTTTTCCGAGCACGGTGTCGATGACATATGGACCCTCCCACTTGGGAGCCAACTTCCCGGGTTTTTCTGCATTTGAGGCCTCGTTGTCTCTGAGGACGTATTCTCCCGGGTTGAAGGTGCAGACTCGGACTTTAGAGTTGTAATATTTTTCCAGCTTCGTTTTGTATTTTGCTTCATTGATTGCCGCCATTTCTCTCCGTTCTTCTAGGAGGTCAAGGTCGATCCTCCTCTCTTCTTCGTTGTTGATCATGTTCATTGAGAGCATTCGGGGTGACGGCAATCCTATCTCTGCCGGTATTACTGCCTCCGACCCATAAACCAAGCTAAACGGTGTTTCTCCATTGCTTGTTTTGGGCATCGTCCTGTGGGCCCACAAGATGCTGGGCAGTTCGTCTACCCAACCTCTTCTTTTTTTCTCCCAGCCTTGCCTTGATTCCGTCGACAATACTCTTGTTGACAGCTTCAACTTGACCATTCCCCTGCGGGTGCGCGACCGAGGAGAAGGTGTGCTCGATGTGTAATTCCTTGAACCACTGTTGAAGATTGTCTTCGGCAAAGTTGGTTCCATTGTCGGTGATTATCTTGAGGGGTAATCCAAAACGACATATGATTTGTTCCCAAATGAATTTTTTGACAACGGTGGCTGTGGTTGATGCGAGGGCCTTTGCCTCTACCCATTTGGTGAAATAGTCGACTGCGACTATTATGAATTTGACGGCTCCTGGGGCTTCGGGAAAAGGTCCGACCATGTCTATTCCCCATTGTTGAAAGGGCCACGCCGTCGTGACTGGTACCAATTCATTCTTGGGGCGCATTGTTTTGGGGGCGTGTCTTTGGCACCCGCTACATTTTCTCAATTCTTTAACCGCATCTAAATGCATCCCGGGCCAATAGTATCCCGCATTCATGACTTTTGCTACCACCATTCTTGGTCCGGCATGTATACCACAGATTCCCTCGTGCACCTCTCTGATCAAATAGCTTGCGTCTTCGGGATCAACACATCTTAACAAAGGCCCGAGGTATGATTTTCTGTACAAAATCCCATCAGCCATCTGATAATGTTCGGATTTGTACTGGATTTTCCTCGCTTCTGCCTTGTTCTCCGGGAGTATTCCAGATTGGAGGTATGCAATTATCGGAGTCATCCAAGACGTTGTCCCTAGTTGAACGACGCTTACTTCTCGCAGTGGCACTGGCGGGTTGCTTAAAACCTCTATGCGTACATCCTTTGCTAGGTGCTGGAAGCTTGTAGATGCGAGTTTACTCAGCGCGTCTGCTGGTTTATTCTCGCTTCTATTAATGTGATGCACTTTGTAGGAATAGAAGGTTTGTAGCAGTGTCTTTGCTTGACTCAGGTAAAGTGCCATTGTATCTCCCTTGGCTTCATATTGCTCGTTGATTTGCCCTGCCACCAACATGGAGTCCACATGCGCATCGATGTGTCGTACTCCCATTTTGATTGCCAACCTTAACCCAGCAAGGAAAGCTTCGTATTCAGCTTCATTGTTTGTGCTTTTAAAATCCAGGCGTATGGCGTAGGTGAACTCATGTTTGTCAGGGCTCACCAGCCGGAGACCAGCACCTGCGCCATCCTCGTTAGACGCACCATCTGTGTATAGTAACCATGGTTCTTCCACTTGCTGTTTCTCGGCTTTTTCCATCGCCTTGTATTCTCGATCTTTGTCATCCGGTACCTCTGTCATGAAATCTGCAAGTACTTGGCCCTTGATCAACGGTCTTGGCCTGAACACTACGTTATGACCCCCGAGCTCTATCGCCCATTTTGCTAGTCTCCCTGAAATCTCTGGCCTTGCGAGTATGTTGCCAATATTGTAGTTTGTTAGCACGTGAATGACGTGGTTGGCAAAGTACCTGCGCAGCCGTCTTGATGCATGGATCAGTGCGAGTACTAGTTTCTCCATGATTGCGTACCGGGTTTCTGGGTCAGTCAGAGTTCGTGACACATAATAGACTGGCGTTTGAACACCCTGTCGATCAACAAGTAACACTGCTCCTACTGCTCTGTCGGAGGCTGATAAATATAGCACCAGAGGCTCGCCCTTGACTGGTGCAGTTAATGTTGGCAGCTTGATGAGGCAGTCTTTCATCTCGCGGAATGCGCTCTCGGCTTCCGGAGTCCACTGAAATTGGCTCTTCTTCATGCAGTTTCGGAGATTTTTTATAAACGGAAAAGATTTGGCTGTGTGGTTGGCCAGGAAACGGTTAAGTGCTGCCAACCGTCCTGCCAATTTTTGCATTTCCTTGATCGTCGAAGGTGACGGCATGCGTTCTATTGCTTGTATCTTATCAGGGTTCACCTTGAAGCCATCTTTCGTGACAATGAAACCCAGGAATTTCCCCTCTTCCATGCCGAAAGAGCATTTCGCTGGGTTTAACTTGATACTGACTCCGCGCAAGGTGTCGAACGTCTTTTGGATGTTCAGCAACATTGTACTCTCCTCTTTGCTCATAATAACCAGATCATCCATATACACTTCTATATACTTGCCGATGGCATCGTGGAAAGTTTCATTCATGAGCCTCTGATAAGTCGCTCCCGCATTTTTTAAACCAAAGGGCATTTTGGTATAGCAGTATAGCCCTGTTGGTGTGCGGAACGCGGTCTTGTCTTCATCCTGCACAGCCATCTGTACCTGGTGGTACCCTTTGTAGCAATCGAGGAAACATTTCCATCGGAATGTGGCAAGTGAATCAATCTTTTCATCAATGTCTGGTAAGGCGTAACAGTCGCGTGGACATGCCTTATTCAGATCTTTGTAGTCTATGCACATTCTCCAGCTACCGTTGTTCTTTTGGACCATCACTGGGCTTGCTACCCACGTTTGATACCTGACCTCCCTGATGATTCCTGCGTTTAACAGCTCTATCACCTGCTCTTTCATGGCGTCGTGCTTTATGTCTCCCAAATGGCGCTTAGCATGTACCACCGGTTTAGCTTCTTCTGAGACGTTTAAGCGATGCTCAGCTATGTGCCGTGGAACACCCACCATGTCTGCTGGTGTCCAGGCAAAGACGTCCATGTTTTGGAACAACAGTTTTTTTAGCGCCGCGCGCGTCAGATCGGATATTGCAGGTCCTAAGGTTACTGTCTGTTCCGGATAAGCGCTGTTTAACACCCATTTCTCTGCCTCTTGGCGTGCTTCTGGTTTTCTTGCTTTTGCAGGTCTTAGCTCATCTGTTGCTAATACTTCTTTGCTTGCATATATGATGGCTACTCCTGTTTCTGTTGGGAATCCCACAGCTGAGTGTGGGCCAGAGCAGATCATGCTGAAATCACCTTGGGATTCTCTTCCCAGCAGAATATCGTGTCTTGAATGTGCTGGCAGCACCATGAATGTGACTTCTTCTGTTCTTGAGTTTCTTCCGTCCGAGAGCAACACTGGGAATGATATTTGTCCTAGAGGGAAAACGGCTTCGTTGCAGAAACCAGTGAGCGGGTAATCAACTGGTTCTAAACGCGATTTATCCTCTTGGTCGAACTGATTAAAACACTGTTCATATATGATATCCGCAGTGCTCCCCAGATCGATGAAAATGTAATCTGTTTGGTAATGCCCTATTACGCCCGAGATGACTATGGGCCTTCTTTCTCGTGGGCCTCCTCTTACAACCGGGAAAATGACTTGTTTCTCGCGCCATGAGTCGTCTTGCGCGCGCTTGTTGTAGTTTTTTCTTGGCCTTCGTGGACCCCCTTGAACCATGTGGGTTTCTAACTTCCGGAGTTTTTTGTTATCCGGCCCTTCTTCTCTTCTTTGAATCTGACGGTAATCACGCCTTCCGCCTTTGACCAGGTGAGTTAACTTTCCGTCTCTTAAGGCCCTTTCGATCTCTTGTTTGAGGCTGAAACAATCGTCGGTTAAGTGGCCTGTGTCCTTGTGGAATTCACAGAAAAGATTCGGGTCTTGGCCCCTTTTGTTGCGCATTTGTAGTGGCGGTTTAAACTGGTGGTTCTCGGTTGCCAAGACTTCTGAAGGAGTTTTCGTGAGGGGTGTCCACTGTTTTTACCTGTTTTCTCGTTTCACCTCTTTCCGGTGAGCTATTTGATTGATCGTGTGGCGCGCATCCTCTCTTACCGGGCTTCTTTCTCTGTGACCGGATGCTTTCCACGGTTGGCTCCTGCCTTTCTTGCTATGCCGGTCGTTATGGTTGTAGCTGCGCTGACGGTGATCATCACCGGTCAACTGTCTGTCCGACTGCGCGATGGTTTTGGCTGCTTCAATGAAGGTCTCCTAGTCTTTGGGTCCTCCGTCTCTCCCTTTTACGCGCTTGATTAGATCGTCTCACTTGACAGCCCTCATGAAGTGTGCGCGCATCATTTTCTCGCCTACGTCGCCGATCTCCAAACATTCTTTGTTGTATCTTGTAATGAAATCTTCCACGCTTTCGTGGTCTCTGCGCCATATGTTTAAACAATCGGCTGGATCCCTGGTGTGTCGTCGTTGCTGCGAGAAGTGTGCCAGGAACTTCTCTCGGAAATCGACCCATGACTTGATTTTTCCTGCTGGCAGGCTGTCAAACCAGACGCGCACTGCGCCTATGAAGGTTTGAGCGAAGAGATGGCACCAGGTTGGTAAGTTCCATCTGCCTGTAGCTCCAGCACCATTGAAAACCTGAAGGTGATCGTCTGGGTCTGTCAACCCGTTGTATTTGCCCACGTTGTGTGGCAATTTCGTTTTGTCGATGGCAGCCGTGGCGATCTCCCTAATGAACTTTGAATTCTCAGCCATGTCGTCTAGACGATAGCTCAAGGTGTAATCATGCTCCGCTTTTGGGTCATAACCTGCGCGCTTGCGAGGTTTGTATGCTTCATGCTCTGGTGGCAGCCTGCTGAACACTGTGTTCGTCTCGTCGTCATCTTCAAATTCGTCGTTTATGTTGCGCGGACCTAAACGACTTTGTATTGGCTTCTTTGGTTGGTGTGAATACTGCACGTAATTGCTTTCTGTTTCACCGTAAGTGTCGCGCGTGTCGTGCGCGCTTGGCCTTCTAATATGTGGTGGAGGTACTGACTCAGGGCGTAGATTGAATGCGTTGGTCTGTTGAGGCATGGGAGCGCTCAAAGGCCTTGGCAGTGGAGTGACAAATGCGGACTGGTTTGCTTGTGCCTGAAGCAGAGCTTGCTGCGCGCTGAGTTGTGTGTAAACAAGGTTGATAGACGCCACTTGTTCGGCATACCAGGAAGCCAGGGTTTTTCCTTCAGGTAGCCCTAGCAGTGCAGAGAAGTTTAGTTGTGCTTGATCCGATGGAGCTGAGGGGCCAGCTCCATGGCTCTGAGTTTGCACTGGTGGTGATGTCTGTTGGACTACCTCTGACGGAGGCTGGAACGTAGCTCCGTTTGTGGTTTGAGTGATGATTCTGGGTGGAGTTTGGAAAGTAGCACCAGGTGCGTTTTGAGTAACGTTCCTGGATGTACTTCCAAAGATACTGGGAAACTCGTTGTTCATCGGCCCTTCTTGGATAATTTCGTTCCTTGGACCCCGCTGGACGTGTACGTTGTCCGAAACGAGTTCAAAGGAAGAAACGTCTCCATCTACCTGGTGAGAAGGGTTTTGTTCAGCCATGTTGACGAGTGTTTTTTGAAAAGAAAAAGAGATGAGAGTGGTTTTTGCTAAAAGCGGATGGCGCCAATGATGAAACACAGGTTAACACTATGGTTAATCTGTGGGGTTATTTCTTCTGTGGGTTCAATCTCTCCTTCTACTCGTGAGATGGCTTGGTTCCTGCAAAACAGCAACACCGTTAGTCTCGTTAAGAGGGGAATATGGGGGTTTCCCTCTTAACCAGGCTCCGGCGTGAGAATAAGTACTGTTCTGAGGAAGAATAAACAGTGTGTGTTAGGTGTGAGAGTATAGAGAGCCAGATGATTCAACCTGAATGATGAAGGGTTCTATTTATAGCCGGAGGGTGAGAGAGGGAAGAGCGGCGATGCCAGCTGTGGTTGCGCGCCAGCTGTCCGACCAAGGGGAATATCCTCTTGGTCTCCTCTGCTGTGGTCAGTGTAGTGGTACACGTGGCGCGCTTGCATTTGGCCATCTTGGAGACGTCGTACTGGCGTTGTCGGGCTGCTCTTAGATTTGTTACAGGCCTACGTGGCGCCTGGTGCCTGGTGGCACGTTGTGTCCTTTATGTCGGATGGAGCATCTTTGGAGCCACCTAGATATTTTCCAGAAGCTTCTGGATGACCTCGTCGATGTCAGCGCCACGTATGATGGAAAAAGTGGTGTGGTCCATACCTCTTCAGACTTGTGGGCCGATCACAATGAAAAGAACAAAAGGGAAATGGGCTGAGCACAATTAAAGTGAAAGAGGGGTGTGAGTAAATGTGTCAGCAAGTCATGTTATTATTTGATCAATGTATTATTTATTTTGTTTTTTTAACAACTAATATATTAGTAATGTAGATATATATTATACATGCTATGATTTGAACCTCAGAGGTTTCGGGTTATGCGAGTAGGTTGGGTCGACTAGCGAGACATGGCTACGGTTCAAACGGTTCGAGTCAGTTCAACGCGATATAAATAAAATTATAATTAATTCAGCAATTAATAAAAGCGTATGATTTGATTTATAAAAAGTGAACCAACCGGGTTTTTAACTTAAAGTTACGGATTGTCACATCATCCCCAAGTTGAAAGAAATTTCGTCCTGAAATTTAGCATGCAGTCGCTGAAGAAGCTAGTGCGGTTGCGCATTTTCGCGGGGTGTCAAAACTCACCAATAAATACAAGTTTTATATATGCATATGTTGCTGACAAAAGTAATATGTCAAGTTGTGCATATATCTTTGTTAGACCATGTGTAGTGGTGAACTAACATAATGCCTCCACTATGGGGCATTATCCGACACGTGGTATTCTAGTCAGCATTGGGGCATTATAGCAAAAGTGGCGTAGTGGGACATTATTCCAATAACGCCCCTTCCAATCATTAAAAAGGATAAAAAAAAACATTATTTAAAAAGCTGCTTTGTCATAATGTGTCACCCACTTGGTCCCTTCCCATTGGTAAGTCAAAGTCCCCTTACACTTGGACCCCTTTGATTGGCCACATGCTAAATCCTTTTCCTCACTTCAGCGTTTTCATTAAAACGCCCGCATGCAAAATTGTGAAATATAACGCCCAAAAACGCCCTGTGTAGTGGGGGGACGGCGTTTTGGGGCGTTTTTTTTTTTTTATTTTTTTTTAAAAACACGCCCCACTACGGGTGGTCTTAGTAAATTGCATGTCAATCGGTTACCGTACTCCTAAACACCAGTCAATGGTAATCGAGTTTGATTTGATATTGATAAAAACGTGTAATCGAGTAAGTTTAGATTGTAGGTTTTCGAATCATAGTGTTTCATGACTTCATCTCATCTTAGTTTGTCCTGTTCAACTGTTTGTTTGATTTTTGCTAAAACAAACATGTAATTATTCACTATATAATATGTGGTTTATTAGAAGATCTTACATAAAATTTGTGTTAATCAACAAATCACAAATCATTTAATCCAAAGACTAAAATCATTACTTTAATAACATAGTTACTAATTTTTTACTTTAATAACATAGTTACTAATTTTTTATTCAACACATAAACAAACTTTTTAGGTATCCAAGTTTATACCCTAACTAGCAATGTTTTAAACCCGGGCCAGTCAGTCTGGCCCGGGTTTAACAACATTGCCTGTTCTACGCTCGATACTTCCAATCATGCATCTTCATATTCTTTTCCTTGCCTTTTTCCCTCCGGTCCACGAGGTAAATCCCATCATCCCTAAGCAACCAACTGCATCTCCAATAATTTGCCTTAAAGTCCAGCTCGCGACAAAGTGGTTTGATCGTATCTTGAGTAAACACGTCGAAAACTTGTTCTTGATGCTGACCCTTATAAGCGTGGCAGAAGAAAAGAGTAGTTGGACCAAAGATATTCTCACAGAATTTCCAGGTTGTTGAATGTTGGTATTTTATTTTGTGGAAGCCGATATCGTCGTTTTTCGATTTGCAGTGGGCATAAACATGGTCTTTGTCTGTGCCGTTGACCTGGTTGACTACATTGATGGCCCAACCACCTAACCAGCATGGTTTTGTAGCAGTTGCTAATGCAATGACACAAAGAAAAGTTGTGAAGAAGATTATGTGTTTGTTCATGTTGTTTTGTTGATGGTTTGAAAATGTGGGATTTTGTAGACTATATAATATAATGGTTTTTTACCTTGTATATTAACAGATATTCTTGAAAAGATATGAAGATTGAATGGTAATTAAGGATTTTTATAAGATTAGAATGCTATCATGTCTATATATGTGACACAAGAGTTTTAGGAAACTAATGAAGTAATGATAATTATAAAGTTGGTAAGGGTATGTTTTAAAAATTTACAAGTTAAATTAATTAAATAAATAAATAATTTTCAACTTGTATAGTATTTATTGAGTAAGAAATGTACTAAATTTAAAGTTTATGGATGTTAAAAGGTGACTTTAATGAATAACATTATTTAGTTATTTTAAAATTTGATAAAGGGGTTTCTACCATGATTTTTTAACGAATGTTCTTGAAAAACTTATGAAGAATGAATGGTAATTAAGGATTTGAAAAGTGCACTACTAAATCATATTAGAATTGTATCATGTAACACCTCGAATTTTAGGAAACTAATGATATTTTTTTTGAAAGGTAGGAAACTAATGATATGATAATAACAAATAAGGATGTTCTTGAAAAGATAATGAAGATTTAGAATGCCATGAGGCCAATACGTGTAACACCTTGAATTTTAGGAAACAGTTATAAATAATGAAAGCATTTTTGTTGAACTTATTTTAACATTTTATTAATTAAGATAAGTGTAAAATGAAATTAATAAATGCAAAAGCTAAAGAGGTATCTATAACCTATAATAATTTCTAACAGAGTAAATTGCTAAAATCGTCTCACGTTTATTCACATTTGCTAGATCCATTCAAAAAATATTTTTTTCTCAGAGAAACAACTAAGGTTTCAAAAAAGTTTTTAAATCCATCTAAAATGACTAACACCCTAGCAAAACTAACTTGATAGAGGGGTAATTTACTCATTGTCTTAATATATTTAATTTACCCTTTTTTAATAGTTATATCTTGCCCCCCACCCTTTTATAAGCAAAACCCTAAAACCCAATTTTTGAAGCTACGACCTCGTTGAATGATGTACCCGTTTACAACGAAGATATCCCATAAAAATGATTAACTAGACTCGTCTCCTCATCTAGTCGTTTACAACGAAGATATCCCATAAAAATGATTAACTAGACTCGTCTCCTCATCTAGTCTTCTCCAAATCATAGACATATCCATTACTGATTTAGAGCATATAGGACAGGAGAATCTGTTGAAAAAAACAAGAATTAAATTTTAGTAAAAATGCAAAAAGATAAACACATGAACCAAAGAATCATAGAAATACTTACTTATTACGGATTATCATCTCGTTACAACATTCAGAGTGCATTGTGTGTCCACATTTCATGACAGTAGGGTCTTTCTGTGAGTCGAATAGGTACTGAAAATGCAGTGGTGGATATATTATAACTTCGAATGTTCGTTCAAAACGCAATGAGTGGTTACAACTTACAAATAATTGTAGAACGGATACATCCTTGTTCATTTGTGTTCGTTCAATTATGTCAATAGAAATTCTTTGAAACAACGATGTATCCGTTTACAACAACGCATGATGCGACAGTGGTGTGTTAAACACCTGCGTTATAGCTGATCAAAAGTTGTTTCAAGACCTGTTTGTTTGACCCATATCAGCTCAGTACTCTCCACTACTGAGCGAAAAGTTAGGGGGGTCGGCCGCCCCTCCCGGCCATTAAAAGCTTCGCCCATGTATCAGCTGGCCTGTAACTAACAGACCTGTAATCTATCTAGTTGGCCTTCAACTAACAGACCTGTAAGTTGTTGCAAGACCTGTTTGTTTGACCATATAGATGATTGATGAAAATATATAATGCACACCCAAATAGATGATTGAAAATATTTATCCGTTGTTGAAAAGATTGAAGTTGGTACTAGCAAGTCCTTTGGATGTGCAATCTCATAAGCACGATAAAACTAAAAAAAATCACAATATCTAGCTAGCACATTGCCTTCTGCTTGAAACCAACAATCGAAGTATTGATTTAATTTAAGTCCACTGATTTGATATAAGTTTTGATTTGATTCAAGTCCACTAAAAATAGCTTTAATAGCTTTGATGTTTTCGCTGCATTTTCCATTTAGGATAAATTAAATATATTAATACAATGACTAAATTACCCCTTTATCAAGTTAGTTTTGTTAGGGTGTTAGTTATTTTGGATGGATTTAGCAACTTTTTTGAAACCTAAGTGGTTTCTACGAGAAAAAAACTTTTTTTGGATGGATCTAACAAATGTGAATAAACGTCAGCGATGATATTAGCAATTTACTCCTTCTAGTAAAACAAAACAATCTTAGGCCACATGCCATCTTTTTTTTTTTTTGGGTAAAGGGTTACCCCGATGATTTTATAACATATCAAATAAAAACAAGTAGAAGGCTTACAATACCCTCTAGTTCTCTAAGTGGCATACCACTACAGAGTTCAACAAGAAAACAACCAAAAGAAAAAACCAATTACATAAAAAAAAATACGGTCATTGGTCTTCAATCTTCATCCAGGAAATCTTCCTTATCCATCTTCCACTCTTCCAAAAATCGTTTGACATTTGAAGTTTGCTTGTATCTTCTTAGAGGGTGTTTGGGATTACGTTTTGAAGTAATTATTTGATTATTGCGTTTGTAAAACATAAATAGGGTGGAGATACAATAGGAAGTTTATTTGGCTAGGAAGGCTAGGAAGTGATCTTGACCATCCATTTAGTTAATCAAGGGCTAAGATTAAATGATGGAAATTGAAGGGAAGAAAAGAGGCGCGTGAGTTTGTTTAGGGGCATTCTAGTCAATCCAAGCCAATAGTTTCTCTCTCCTCCAATTCCCCCCATTTTTTAAACGTTAATAACTCTTTCATACGACATTATTTTTTTTATAAAAATTGCACCAAAAAACGATCGTTTTTTTTATCTTTAAAACGAGTATACTATTCCTATATTTTCAAAAAAAAAAATTAAAAACCCATTTGCGTAAAACGCAATAGAAAAACCCCCAGTTACGTAAGACGCAATGAAAAAAAACCTAAAAATGACATTTTTCTAAAACGCAATGCACAAAAAACACAAAGAAATGTATTATTTGTAAAACGCAATGGCCAGAAAACACAAAGAAATGTCTTATTTCTAAAACGCAATGAAAAAAAACCTAAAAAATGACATTTTTCTAAAACGCAATGTACAAAAAACACAAAGAAATGTCTTATTTGTAAAACACAATGGCCAGAAAACACAAAGAAATGTCTTATTTCTAAAACGCAATAGCCTAAAAACTCAAAAGAAAATGTACTTTCTAAAATGCAATGGACTAAAACACATAAAAATGTGTTTTACCTAAAACGCAATGCACCAAAAACACATACAAATGTCTTATTTCTAAAACGCAATGGCCAGAAAACACTTAAAATGTCTGTTTTCTAAAACGCAATGGACTGAAAACACATAAAAAAATGTTTTACCTAAAACGCAATGCACAAAAAACACAAAAAAAATGTCTTATTTGTAAAACGCAATGGCCAGAAAACACTTAAAAATGACTCATTCTAAAACGCAATTGCCTAAAAAACAAAAGAAAGTGTTCTCTGTAAAACGCAATTCACTGAAAACACCTAAAAAAGTGTTTTACCTAAAACGAAATGCACTAAAAACACTTCAAGAATGTGTTTTTTCTAAAACGCAATGGCCAGAAAACACATAAAAATGTTTTAGTTCTAAAACGCAATTGGGACCCCGCTACCAGGGGCGCTGCCCCCGGACTCCCGCCAAGATCGTAAACCGCAATGACTAAATCAAAAACCCAGATCGTAAAAATGAAATTTAAGAATTTCTTACATGGATCGAAGTGATTTCTTCAACAATTGGCGAATTTTGAATGATTGAAACACTTATCAGCGCTCGAATCGAACGGATCGAGTGATTATCTTCAAAATCACTGGAAAAAACGAGATTTTGTATGAAATTAAACTGGGTTTTCTTCAAAAAAGCTGAAGAACACGTTGATCGGGTGTTTGAATCATTGATTGGTGATGAAAATTGCACTATAATGTAGTGATTATTGAGATAGAAAGTGAAGAAATGGTTGAAGATGGTGGGTTTTGAAAATGGTGGGTTTTGAAGTTACTGGGTTTTGAAAAGGAAGAAGAAAGAGTTAGATTGACTAAAATACCCTTTTTCTTTATTTTAAATGTTGCCACATGTCCTAATCCTATTGCTTCCTACACTTCCTAGCCAAAATAAACTTCCTATTTGATCTTTTCCCAACATAAATAATCTAAAAAAGTGTTTGGATGAAAAAGTGATTATCTGCCTCCAAAACGCAGTTTTGGAGAAGCATGTACCTACATGCTTTTTCAAAACGAAGTTTTGAAAACGCAAAAACTATTTTGAAAACGCATTATCTTTTTTGAAAACGCAACACCAAACACCCCCTTAAACCACTTATTGCCACCTAGCATCCTATCCTTTCTTCTTGAATCAATATGAGCGGCAAAACCACACAATGCCTCCGCTCTTTTTCCTTCTCACATCCTAAACCCTAATAATCTTCACAGCCATTCTTCCTCTCCTCTTCACGCTGCTGCTGCTGCTTCTTTTTCAACATTCCTTTTTCCCTAGTTTCTTTCATTTGTCTCGCATCCAAAACCCTAAATCTCATTTAGGCCCATTCTTGATCGTTGTTTCATCTTCTTAGGTTAGGGTTTCTCCTTCTACTTGAATTATTGTTTCATCTCCTCAGGTGTTAGGGTTTCTGATGGATCACCGATGAGGATCATCGCTGTTGTTGATGTTAGGTTTAGCGAAGGATTGTCGCCGATCCTTACGGCACTGGAGGTTTTGGATAACTCGATGAGTGCTTGGAGTTGACTTCGAAGTCGATTAAGAACTTTAAGGTGTTGGTGTTATCTTCTTGTGAGGGTTTCTGATGGACTTGCTACTATTGCCACCAATTGCAGGTGAAATTTCGGTCATTGTATTGATCTATTTTTTGTGATAGTTTGAATTTGTTATTGGAAGTTGATTTTGAATGGTGGCGATTGTGATTAGAACATTCGTTATTGGGGAATCATCATAGTGATTGAATTTACCCTAAAACAACCGGTTGTTATTGTTCAATTTTATGTTGAATGTGTATCTTTATATCTTGGGTTTCAACTTTAGAGTTCAGTGAAATCGATTAGCGCACGACGGAGGTTTGCTGGAACCGTTACAAGGTGGCTGGCGATGTGGATGAAATGGAGGTAAGTGGCGCTTTCATCTATAGATATCATATATATCGATTTCATATTTAAAGTAACCAATTTTTGAATCAAATGTAGGTAAGTGGCGTTTTCTAAAGACCCGTGCACAACCCTAGCCCTCCGATGAACTGTGGCAATACTTGCTGATGTTGGTATTTCCTCTGGTGGCGTTTGTTTGCGTAGCCACCATGCTACTTCTCTGCCTGTTTGTTTCAACGATCATCGTTTATCTCTGGTACCATCTTCTCTCCTCTTTGTTTCAATAAGTGTGTTTTTTCACTTCAATTAGTCATGTTTTTAGTTTAACTTGATTAAATAAGGACTAATTGAAACCCAAGTAGTATTTCTTAGGATTTACTACGATGTTTTCATTTCATACCAAGTATTTATATGTCCGTAGGAGTTACTTTGTTTTAGTCATGTATGTATTATATATATCTATGTAATGCTTCATATCTGATTTGGTGACTGAAATCTAAGAAAATTGTGAGAGCTTATTAAAGATAAATAATGTACCCAGGTTTGAGAGCTCATTCAAGAAAAAAAAAACTTTTATTAACGTCAAGCAGTATGGTTTTTTATGTAAACGTTTTGTTTGGTGTAGTGTCTTACGAATAGATCTTAAGAAAATTGGTTTTTTGATTTACTTTTCGAGATTTACAGATGACAATACAAGATGCCCTGAACTCTGCTCTTGACTGTAGATCCTTAATGTTTATGTTATGGCGAAAGGGTAAAAATATATCTTTCAAAGGGTGCTGGGAGCTCTTTTTTTTCTTATTTATAATTGATGCTTAATATTTTATAATGTGTAGGTAGGAGAATACCAAGGTGCATACAAGGTAAAATTTTTATGCTGCTCAGTTCTCTTAGATTCTACATATCAAATAACTAAATGCGGCAAAACGGGCAGGTCAACGAGTTTGGTAACACTGTAGCGGGTCGTCATTAGTAATTTGTTACTGGTTAAAATGGGTTGGGTCGACCTAAACTGATCTTTTCTCATTTTTAGCTCTTTTAAAGTATTTATTCAGTGTCTTAAATTTGACTATAAAAAGTATATTATTTCAATAGATTTCTATATTATTGATAAATTGTTTTATGGTCAACATGACCTAAACTGATCTTCTCTCATTTTTAGGTCTTTTCATGCGATTTTAATAAATTATTTTTTTTGTATTAATGTGTAAGGTTTTGATTTACAATGGTGGGACTCGGTTTATCGTATGAAAGTTCGTATTTAATCAACAAGAGCCTATCATTCATTGGTCATATGCATAACATGTAAGTAGAGGTTTTGACATGTATAACTATAACTAACCGAATTATAACTTGCAGGTTTTTACGGGAGGGATTTGTTAAAACAGAAAATTACATTACTCACAAACCGAATTGAGCTTTACGGGAGAGATTTGTTATATTTATTACTAGGTTGGAGACCTAATTGTATTTTGTTGTTTATTTGGAGAATCTGAATTCATTAGTGGGATAGGGTGTTAGTGCATACAGAAAAGAGGGTGTGATTGTAAGAGTTTTAATTTTTTTTACTAAGATTACTAACTTGGATTTAGTTTTGGTTATTATTGCAGCATGGTACAAGCCCCCTTCATTTTTCTCAAGTGAAAACATGGCTACAAGCTCCCTTATAGCAGGTACTAGTTTGTATTATTTTGATATTTCACTCTTATGTGTGATAATGAAGTCTTGCATCTTGAAAGTTTTCGAGGTTAAAATCAACATAAGGAATTGCTTTTTGTAGTTGGCTCATGGGGGTTGGTGGCATAAGGAGATGTGTTTTTTAGCTATAGGATTAACGGAGTGAAGATGTGTTTGTTCATAAAAAATAAAAACACTAAAGAGCATATCGAGTTACATCCACCAGTTGAACCGTATTTTTTAGCGGTTGTGACTTGGGTGCTTGGGTAAAGTACACAACTAAAATGTGGACTTAAGCTTTTTGTGAGCGTACTAGGAGATCACTTACCTTTAGCAGCTAAACTGTGGTGAGCATGGGTTGGGTTGCAAAGCTTAAAGAAGAGTTCATGGTGAATAAAAGGTTTCAAGCTCTAATTTTCGATCAGGTAACATCGTCTTTCAAGCTAACTTATTTATGCCCTAATTTATGCTTTCTTATGATTGTATTAGCCTTTATTTTTGTGGATTTCCCATCATTTGGTTATTTGTTTCTTCTAACCCTTTTTATGTGTATGGTTATCATATTATATTTTAAAATATCATGCTTTATTTCTTCTCAGTTCAATCATCATCTTATAAGAAAAATTTGATTTATATACTTCTATCTGAATCTCATGTTGTTTTTAAAAAGTTAATAGTTTTTCCAATAGTAAGACATCTCAATATTAGCATATCTGTGGTCTTAATGTTTTATAATGCCACTTTTAGGTGTTGTATTCAATGAGATGAAAGATGTTTACTCCCAGCCTGATAACATATTAGGCCGGACATCTCAACAGGTAAATCTGTTATTTAGTGGAAGCCATTTGCTAAATAGTTGTTTTATTTTCTTCTAAAGCATTTAATGCCAAACATCTTGGCTGATGCCACATAAAATTATAAATTGTTCAACATGATTGGTGGCATGATCCTGGTCAGTCACACGCCTCGCAGTAAAACCCCGCATGTGGAATTTGAGAGTGTGACAATAAAAAGTTCAAACAAAGCGGCGATTGTTTAATTGCCTAAGACCATGTATAGTGGAAAAGGATTTGGGCGTGGATGGGCAAAATAAAGCCACATTCACAAGCAAACACCACCCCACCATGGGCTTTGTTTTGGGCATTTTTGGTTAGGGTGTTTCCACGAAAACGCCGGATGAAAAAGATATTATTTTGGTTGGCCAATAAGAATCCTCCAACTCATCCATCATAATATTATTTGTTTTATTTTAAAAAAAAAAGATAATAATTGGTTAATCATTGTTGTGGCGTTATACCACTACACCCCTTTTAATTGGATAATCATTGACAAGCTAAGAACATGCTTCCAATGCTGGGATAATTAAAGGTATTAAATTAAATGGGGGTTCCATACTTAACTCATCTTGTCTTTGCGGATGATGTTATGATCTTGGGGGAATGTTCGAGGCAAAACATTTATAATATCTGGCGATTAATGAGATGTTTTTACCTCGTTTCGGGTCTAAAAATAAATTTACAAAAATCATCACTTTTTGGGGTTGGAATCTGTAACACCTCGAAAATTCACGTCCTATATTGTGTTGACACGTGTCATGTGTTTGAACGTGTGAAAGAATGTTATGAAAGGACTAAAGTTGACAGACATGAAAAGTATATGAAAATACGAGTTCTAAATGTCAACAGTGAATAAATATATTGTACATTAACCCTACATGATGTTATAGCATCTAACGAATAAATCATGGATCATGCGAAGCTAAAAGTGAGAGATTACAAACTACAGGGGTTAAATGTGTCAACATGTTTAAGTTATACCTCTGAGTGATCTTTTGACAAACCCGAAGCTTTGTAACTGTTAAGTATGCTCACTAGAATGCACGATATAAATTTCATAAAGTTTCGTTATCGTATGAGAAAGTTATGATCAAATTCGTGTGCGAGGGGTTAAAGTGTTAACGTTGAAAGTTATGACTTTTCGGGTTAACCAGAAGTGTCCAGGGACTTGGCAAAGTGGGTATAAGTCCTAAAGCCCTTGTAGGTAAATAAAGGGGGCTCAAATTGCAAATATTAAGCTAGTTGACCTTTCGAAGAGCCAAGGGACGAATATGCGGAAACTTGAAAATGTAAAAATCTGATCAGAAGGCCAAGGCGGGCCGCGTAAAGGTTAATGAAACCTTACGCGGGCCGCGTCAGACACACAGTAACAGAAAGTTGGACAGGCTCCTGTATTCGCGCGTATTCGACCTTTAACAGATATTTTTGCATTATGGGCGACCCCTAAACAGTCTTAGGCACTTAGGGACACATGTTGATGGGTTGTGGTCAGTGTTAGACTTGCTTGTCAACAATTTGTGGTGAAAAATTCACTATAAAAGGACCATAAGTTGCAACCAAGTTCCACACACCTTCTCTTGCATTCCTGATCACTTCTGGAGCTCAAGTCTTCTCTCAAGTGATCACAAATCGTTCATAGGACTCTTGTAAGTCTGCTTAACCTTCTTTTATTGAGTTTAGCTTAGTTATTTAGCTAAAAGTCAAACCATCGTAATTACGGTTTGACTTCGAGATTAATTAATAATGGCTCAGTCAAATCTCGAATCAAAAGTAGTTATAAGTTGGTAATTATGTGGGTAATAAACCGTCAAAAGGGTTCCCCCTGATTCCCACTCTAACTAGGTCAAATGGCGGGTCAAACTTACTAATAAAAAGTCAACAGAATGTTTAAATTACAATTTATGCATAATTAGCAATGTAGAACACTTATAAACTGTTTGATCATTGATATAACTTGGTAACGAATGTAAGAACATGTCTAAACATGTTCGACCCGACAATTTTCAGTAGAGACCCGGTTCGGGACCGAAAGTCGCATAGTTTGACTTTCGCTTTGACTTTCAATTCTGACCCGTTATGGTATGTTTTAGAAATTCCTTAGAGCTTTATTTGGACCAGGTTACATGCTAGTATAACCCTCTGTGATTATACACCTCGGATCATTAGTTATCTAATTAATATGCATGATTCAGTTAATTGCTCATATGTTGACCATTATGCCCTTTTCACTTTAAAACGTGATTTTTGGAAATGTAAAAGAGTAGAAACCTTACTTACTGATATTTAAACTTACATACAAAATTTGACATCAGTTGGAGGTGTAGGTTAAGAGTTATGCTCGTTATCGTAAAATGAAAGCTTTATGTTAATAAAACGGCGTAATTAGCGTATAGCCTAGTTAAGCCTACTTTTTGGTATCAAACTTAATACCCACTGATGTAATATATTATTTTGGGATTTTTGAAGATTTTTAATTAATTTTAGGCTGAGCATAACTCATAGTCGTAGGCTTAATCCGGTAATTGTCGGTTTTGCCCTTACGGGCCATAAAATGAGTTTTACATATCTAAACGACTCCAAACCTTTTGCTACTGATCTTAAATGATAAATAAATTATTTTAAGCCTTCTGGAATAATAAAAATATCAGCTTTATGTATCGAACCCGGAAATGGCCTCTAATCGCCTTATTAAGCGTTTTTAACGCATAGTATGTACTAAAACTATTTTAAACATACAAGGGTTGATACCTACTGATATTTGAGGCAAATTATAATATTTTAACAGTAAGCAAAAGTTGTTTAACTCAGACTTCAGTTTTGAGCTTTACGGCTTATGTGAAATTATCAAAATGCCCCTACGGTGCATAGTTTGGTTATAATTGATAAATTTCACATATATACAATACCCTACTGATATAACTTAGCAAATTGATTATCTTTGCTGATTACATCAGACCTGTAACTCAGGATACTACTTAAACTCTTTTATCACCTTATAAATGACCAAACTACCCCTTCGGGGCATAGTTTGTGTTTAAATTCATTTCGGGCATAATAAATGATATCTTACTGATGTCACAACATATTGGAGCATATTAACTTAGTAAACCTGTAAATGGCTCTCATTATTACCCGTTACGCTTATTACGCGTTCGGTTCGGTTTATGTAACTAGTTTACATAAACTAGCCTAAACGGGTCAAACCTTATCGGTTTTATCTCAAAATCCAGAATGTGTATGAATTGCCCATATTAAACAAGTCTCCTGACTTGTCGGGTCTGAATCACATTCTATCCGGTCTTCGCTTAATCGTGCGTACGAACCGTATCTTTGAAACTAACCGGTCTAAGCTTAAGCTTAATTAAAGACCCGTTAGGATTCTATTAGGTTATTATAAACCTTCGTTCCAGATTAGGAGTACCAGTAAAAGCTACTTGCAATTTGCTTATTGTGAATTATACTTTGCTCAGGTAAATACTTTTAACTTATTTTCCCTATACGGGCTTGGGTTACGGTATATAGAATACCGCTTGATCGGGCATCAAATCTTCCATCGTTGGGTGCTTAATTGAATAATTTGATCGGCTCCTTTAAACAGTCTTGTTACTTAAAGCCTTTGGGGGGTTAATGACCATGTCTCGGATATCCCTGGCATCATTTTACGAAATGGCCACGACTTAAGCGCGGGGTGTAGGCGTACACCCGTCAGTGCACAAAAGAATATTGTGGTGTGTCTATTGATCTTTAACCCGGACATGATCCGGGCTACTGAACGCACAAGGAACATGTAATTCGTTCACAAGATTATATATTTAAATAATTCTCCCAAGTTAAATAAAATGTTTATTCCATGTGCATCCAAACAAATTTTCAATCATTTTCTAAAATGAGTCAGTTGATAGTATTTACCAGTGTAAACTGACGTATTTTCCCAAAAAGATTAAATGCAGGTACTAAGCGTAATTGGCTGGGATTTCTCCTTAGCATCACTAGAAGTCTCGCAAGCTTAAGATGCCTACCGTCTGTTGAACTATTGTTTCTATTTTATTTTCGATCCATCTGTGGATAAACAATCGACATTTGTGATATTTGATATTACAATATTATAATCGGTTGAAATTATATCTTTCATTTGCTTCCACTGTGCATATTAAATATTGTGTTGTTTGACTATTATGTTGCCAACCACGTCACGATACTCCCCACCGGGCCCACCGGTGACACGTGGAAATCGGGGTGTGACAGGTTGGTATCAGAGCCAACACTGAGTGAATTAAACACTAGCCTTTTGTGTTTAATCTCAGTTACACAATTGCACATATCTAAACTTTCGAGTCTAGACAAATAACATAGGACAAATTCTACCTTGTTGGTTTTTGTCTTGTCCTTTAATTTTTATATATTATTGTTGTTATCTCATGCTACATTGACAGGATTTAACAAAATGCCGCCAAGATTCTTTAGAAGAAGAGGACGAGGCAAGGGGCCAATCACCGCCCCCAATGACAACGAGGCAGGACCTTCAAATGTGCGAGCTCCTTCGACCACGGAGAGTGACGATCCCCGGCAGAACCGGAGGAACCTCTTCGATCCGGCCAAGACGGTCGGTTTCGCACAGCTCAACACCTCCTGTCCATAACCCTTACGGGCCACAACCGGAGTATGAGCCCAACAACCCTCAACCGTCCTACATACCGTTACAGCGATCCTTATCGCATCATTCTTTTGGAGACCCTACACCTGTCTTCAGGGGCCGGTTTAACCCGGCCAATTACATACCAGAACCAGCGGGTTTTAACCCATTGGGGCCGGAGGATCATTTCTCGGGAGATCACGCGAATGACATGGACGAGGATACGGACCCCGTCGAACCTGTCAGTGGTACACCAAACCACCCGATAGAGATCTCTGACGGATCTTCCTTCCACGGATCACCCTATGTTGGTCCAGATAGCTTTCAAGCTATGTTTACCAAGCACGAATGGTACTATACACCTCCTCACCATTCGTCGTCTCAGCAGCAACAGCAGCAGGATCCCTCTGTGGATTCTCGATTCGTGGCAGTCATGCCACCGCCTCCACCGCCACCAGTTCAACCGGCACCTCCTCAACCGCCGAGACGTAGGAGGACTGGCGCACGTATGTCTACGCGAGCGGGGGATTTCCATTTTAGCTCCCCACGCCAATCAAGTGGCAGCCATTACCCGCCACTTCAGGAAGACCCACAGATGGGTGGACCCTCACACCCAGTTGCACCGCAACCACCGCCTATGGGTTTTGATAACCCAATTCTGGCATATACGGGTTCCAAGGCGTATAACCCGTTTGAACAGCCAGTGCACACCAACTACAACTACGCTGAAGCCGACCCATACTTGGTAGCGGCTAATTATAACCCCCAAGGACCGTATGGAGACCCATGGGGAGTAGGGTACCCAACTCATGGGTACCAGATACCGGCTAGACCTATCATTCGGACGCAGTCGCAGCCGCCACGATTTTCTCCCCCTGAGCGGGAGGAAATTCTTCAGAGACTGGATCAGGTTGAGCGGGACTTTCACCGCGACCGCAGGGAGAGACAAAGCTTCTTCCAAGGATTAACAAGCTTGATCAAAGGGAAGAGCAAGAAGGACCACTAAATCCTTCCAATTGTTGTTGAGCCCCTGCGTGGGCCAGTCTTGATGTATAAACCCCTGCGTGGGTATGCTTGTTTGTTTTGACCCCTACGTAGGTCTATCTTTCTGTTAACCCCTATGGGGGTATGTTATTGTTTAAGTCCCTGCGTGGACTATTATGTTATTTGTGTAAGTCCCTGCGTGGACTATTATGATGTTTGTTGTTAAGCCCCTGCGTGGGTAAATCCTTGTTTAAACCCCTGCGTGGGTAAGTTTGTTATTTGAACAGACCCGTTTAGGGCAGCGTGTAATATTTTAATAAATTAATAGAATGTAAGTTTATAAATTTCATGTTTGCCTTATGTGCATAAATAATGTATATTTGAAATAAATGAATGAAAATCATTCCTTTTTAAATAATAATCTGCCTATGTAAAATTTTTAAATAAGAATCTTAAAGAGTGAAACCTAGCCTTCGGGTCGTTATAAGGCCGGGCCAAGATGGTAAGACCTGTTAAAAAGATTCAAATCCCAGTTAACATCTGAAAACATGTTAACACTCCTGGCAGACGTGATTCATTAAAATCACACGCGTCATTCGTATTCTTGGATTCTTTAAAAGATTCCTAACCCAATTTTATGATCTCTGAATCATGGGTTTAGGTCATCAATTAAGATGATCATATTTTAACCATACATGGTAATATAGCGCCTACGGGCCCTGCTCATTTCCATATGAGCCAAAAGACAGTGGTAGCGATGACTCCCTGTCAGATAAAGGTAATGAACTAGGTTCAAACCTTCATGCTTTGATTCTCTGAAATCATAGCTTAAATTTATAAATGTCCTTGTGACTAGGCCTATTGTGCCAGTATACCTTCATGTTTTGATTCTCTGAAATCATAGCTTATAAATTAAAATGTCCATGTGACTAGGCCTTTTGTGCCACAAATAAAACTGTTATTGTTTTATAATTAGGATAAATTATAATAGAAATCCTAAATAAATATGATTACTAACTTTACCAAATATGGTCTCTGTTACCATGGTTAATGAATTACCCTAATGGGCAATTCCATAATAAACTCCCAAATAAACTATTGTCCTTGTTTTCTGTAACAGTTCAATTAAAATGGCTAACTCAGACGAAATTAATAGCCATCCAGTGGAGAACATTGATAACGCCCGGATTAATCTAACGGGTGCTGAATTAAAAGCGTTGGTCGACGACGCAGTTACAAAGGCATTGGAGCGGCAGTACGAAGAGTATAGTGGGACTCGGAGTAGGACCCTATCTACACCGCATACAAAGCCACCTTCCAAAAAGGATGAACCCAAGAAAGATGACGATCGACATTCCTCAAACCACCACAGTGCTCCATCTCAACACATTGTACTTAATCAAGGACCCCGTGACAACGGTTGCTCTTATAAATATTTCGTTTCCTGCAAACCCCGGGATTTCACTGGGGAGAAGGGAGCCATTGACTGTATGACGTGGCTGGATGAGATGGATACGGTTGTGGACATCAGCGGATGCGCTGAGAGAGATGTGGTCAAGTTTGTGTCGCAATCATTTAAGGGTGAAGCTTTAGCATGGTGGAGATCACTGATTCAAGCCACCAGGAAAATCCCATTGTACAATATGTCATGGGATCAATTTGTTGCCTCATCAGGGAAAATTACTGCCCTCAACATGAGGTAGAGAAGATAGAGTCTGATTTTCTATCATTGGTGATGACAAACGTTGACTGTCAAGCTTACCTCACGAGCTTCAACACGATGTCCCGGTTGGTTCCGTATCTGGTAACCCCGGAACCAAAAAGAATAGCTCGTTTTATCGGTGGTTTAGCCCCGGAAATCAAGGAAAGCGTGAAGGCTTCTCGGCCAGCTACTTTTAGATCCGTAGCTGACATATCCTTATCCCTCACTTTGGATGCGGTCAGGCAAAGATCGCTGAGGAATAAGGAGGCTGAGAAGAGAAAACGTGAAGATGATAGTTCACGGAGGTCGAACAAGAAGCACCGTGGAAACGGTGACAACAAGAAAGGATCTGAGTCAAGGAAAGATGGGCACCAGTCTGGTGAGAAGCCCAAATGCAAGATTTGCAAGAAACAGCACTTTGGAAAGTGCAGACTCGAGTCAAACTCACAGACTCAGTCAAAAACCTATGCTTGCGGTATATGCAAGTCCAAGGACCACAAAACCTTGGATTGCAAAAAGCTGAAGGATGCAACTTGCTACAGTTGCAATGAAAAGGGGCACATTAAAACCAACTGCCCTAAATATGCCAAGAAGCCTAAAGAGGCCAAGAAGACCAATGCTAGGGTCTTCAGAATGGATACAAAGGAAGCGGTTCTGGACGACAACGTTATTACAGGTACTTTCCTTGTAAATGATGTCTATGCAAGAGTACTTTTTGATTCAGGCGCTGATAAGTCTTTCGTAGATAATAAGTTTTGTGAATTGTTGAAATTACCTGTCAAAACCTTAAGTGTGAATTATGAGGTGGAGTTAGCAGATGGCACACTAGAAACCGTCTCAACTGTGTTAGATGGATGTGTTATATCCATTAAGAACCATTCTTTTCCTCTGTCTCTACTTCCCTTTAAGTTGGCCGGTTTTGACATAGTTTTGGGTATGGACTGGTTATCTCATAACCAGGCCCAGATTGTTTGCAACAAAAAGCAGGTGGTGATAAAGACTCCGTCTGGTGAATCACTTACCATTCGGGGAGACACCCAGTATGGGCTACCTGAGCAAGTGACTATGCTCAAAGCCTCAAAGTGTTTAAAGAAGGGTTGTGTCATCTACATGGCACAAGTGATTATTGATGAGCCTAAACCGAAGATCGACGACATCCCCATCATTTCTGAATACCCAGAAGTTTTTCCTAAAGAGCTACCTGGTTTGCCACCAGATAGGCAAGTGGAATTCAGGATTGATATCATCCCCGGAGCAGCACCAGTTGCTAGAGCACCCTACAGGTTAGCACCAACAGAGATGAAGGAATTAAGAACGCAGCTGGATGAATTGCTAGCTAAAGGTTTCATAAAACCTAGTTCGTCTCCTTGGGGAGCACCTGTCCTGTTTGTTAAGAAGAAGGATGGATCGATGCGTCTGTGCATCGATTATCATGAACTTAACAAGGTCACAATAAAGAATAGATATCCTTTGCCTAGGATCGACGATTTGTTCGATCAATTGCAAGGAGTAAGTTATTTTTCGAAGATTGATTTGAGGTTAGGCTACCATCAACTGAAGGTTAGAGATGAAGACGTACACAAAACTGCATTTAGGACTCGTTATGGTCATTACGAGTTCCTAGTGATGCCTTTTGGGCTCACTAATGCACCGGCCGCGTTCATGGATCTCATGAATCGCGTTTGCAAGCCATACTTAGACAAATTTGTCATCGTTTTCATCGACGACATTCTGATCTATTCAAAGAACCAAGCTGACCATGAGAAACACCTTCGCTGTATTCTCAAACTTCTACATCATGAGAAACTCTACGCCAAATTTTCCAAGTGTGAGTTTTGGCTTCGAGAAGTCCAATTCCTTGGACATGTGGTGAGTGAGCGTGGTATCCAAGTGGATCCTGCTAAGGTTGAAGTAGTTATGAACTGGCAGGAGCCAAAGACACCTACGGAGATTCGTAGCTTCCTAGGATTGGCAGGATATTACAGGCGTTTCATTGAAAATTTTTCAAGGATTGCTGCACCCCTAACTTCCTTGACTAAGAAGAAGGTTAAGTTTGTTTGGGGCCCTAAACAGCAAAAATCTTTTGATATCCTTAAACAGAAATTGAGCAACGCTCTAGTACTGACACTGCCAGATGGAATCGAAGAATTTGTAGTTTATTGTGATGCATCGCACACTGGCATGGGGTGTGTGCTTATGCAGAAAGGCAATGTTATTGCCTACGCATCACGACAGTTAAAAGTGCATGAAAAGAATTACACCACCCACGACTTGGAGTTGGGTGCCGTTGTATTCGCACTAAAACTGTGGAGGCATTATCTATATGGAATCAAGTGTGTGATCTATTATGATCACAAGAGCCTCCAACATCTGTTTAATCAGAAGGATTTAAACATGAGGCAGCGCCGTTGGATGGAGACTTTAAACGATTATGATTGTGAAATCAGATACCATCCCGGCAAGGCGAATGTAGTCGCCGATGCCTTGAGTCGAAAGGAGAGGGTGAAACCCATCCGAATCAATGCCAAGCGCATGGAGATAAAGAACAGTTTGACTGAAAGGTTGTTAGCTGCACAGAAGGAAGCTGTGTTGGAAGCTAACTATCCTAACGAAAAGCTAGGGGTAACTGAGGAACAGTTAACTCTTAGCAAGGACGGAATTCTAAGATTAAATGGACGAATATGGGTTCCAATTTATGGAGGACTTCGAGATGTCATCCTCCAGGAAGCCCATAGTTCCAAATACTCCGTTCATCCTGGAGCTGATAAGATGTACCAGGATCTAAGGGCAAATTATTGGTGGATAGGCTTGAAAAAGTCTGTAGCTGCCTATGTAGCTAAGTGCTTGACTTGTGCGCAAGTCAAAGCAGAACATCAAAAGCCGTCAGGCTTGCTACAACAGCCTGAACTTCCTACGTGGAAGTGGGAAATGGTAACTATGGATTTTATCACCAAGTTACCTAAGACAAGGAAAGGCAATGATACAATATGGGTTATAGTTGATAGACTGACTAAGTCAGCACATTTCTTACCCTTCAAGGAGACTTATAGCTCCGACATGTTAGCCCAGTTATACGTTGATAAGATTGTAGCCTTACATGGCATACATGTGTCTATTATCTCTGACCGAGATACTAGATACACGTCACATTTTTGGAAGAGTTTCCAGCAATCTTTGGGCACACGTTTGAATTTCAGTACGGCTTACCACCCTCAGACTGACGGACAGAGTGAGCGTACCATCCAAACAATGGAAGACATGCTACGTGCATGTGTAATTGATTTAGGTGGTTGTTGGGATAGCCACCTACCTTTGATTGAATTCTCCTACAACAATAGCTACCACACCAGCATTAAGGTTGCGCCTTTTGAGGCCTTATACGGTAGAAAGTGTAGAACGCCAGTTTGTTGGGCGGAAGTTGGAGATGTCCAATTATCAGGACCAGAGATAGTCTTTGAAATGACGGACAAGATTGTCCAGATTCGTGACCGTCTCAAAGCTGCCCGAGATAGGCAGAAGAGTTACGCAGATCCAAAGCGTAAAGCTTTTCACTTCGAAGTAGGTGACAAAGTGTTGCTTAAAGTATCACCCTGGAAGGGAGTGATGCGATTTGGTAAGAAAGGCAAGCTAAGACCAAGATACATAGGACCTTTCGAGGTTATCGAACGTGTCGGGTCAGTTTCCTATAAGTTAAACTTATCGGAAGAGCTCAGTGGAATTCACAATGTGTTCCACATCTGCAATCTGAAGAAGTGCTTCGCTGATGAATCACTGGTAATACCGCATACAGATGTGCATATAGATGAGAGCTTAAAATTTGTGGAAAAACCTTTGTCGATTGAAGATCGACAGGTAAAGATGCTTCGAAGGAAGCATGTACCCATTGTAAAGGTCAAATGGGATGCCCGTAGAGGTCCCGAATATACGTGGGAGGTTGAGTCCACGATGAAAGAAAAGTACCCTTACTTATTTCAGTAAATCTCGGGTCGAGATTTATTTTAAGGGGGTGAGGATGTAACACCTCGAAAATTCACGTCCTATATTGTGTTGACACGTGTCATGTGTTTGAACGTGTGAAAGAATGTTCTGAAAGGACTAAAGTTGACAGACATGAAAAGTATATGAAAATACGAGTTCTAAATGTCAACAGTGAATAAATATATTGTACATTAACCCTACATGATGTTATAGCATCAAACGAATAAATCATGGATCATGCGAAGCTAAAAGTGAGAGATTACAAACTACAGGGGTTAAATGTGTCAACATGTTTAAGTTATACCTCTGAGTGATCTTTTGATAAACCCGAAGCTTTGTAACTGTTAAGTATGCTCACTAGAATGCACGATATAAATTTCATAAAGTTTCGTTATCGTATGAGAAAGTTATGATCAAATTCGTGTGCGAGGGGTTAAAGTGTTAACGTTGAAAGTTATGACTTTTTGGGTTAACCAGAAGTGTCCAGGGACTTGGCAAAGTGGGTATAAATCCTAAAGCCCTTGTAGGTAAATAAAGGGGGCTCAAATTGCAAATATTAAGCTAGTTGACCTTTCGAAGAGCCAAGGGACGAATATGCGGAAACTTGAAAATGTAAAAATCTGATCAGAAGGCCAAGGCGGGCCGCGTAAAGGTTAATGAAACCTTACGCGGGTCGCGTCAGACACACAGTAACAGAAAGTTCGACAGGCTCCTGTATTCACGCGTATTCGACCTTTAACAGATATTTTTGCATTATGGGCGACCCCTAAACAGTCTTAGGCACTTAGGGACACATGTTGATGGGTTGTGGTCAGTGTTAGACTTGCTTGTCAACAATTTGTGGTGAGGACCATAAGTTGCAACCAAGTTCCACACACCTTCTCTTGCATTCCTGATCACTTCTGGAGCTCAAGTCTTCTCTCAAGTGATCACAAATCGTTCATAGGACTCTTGTAAGTCTGCTTAACCTTCTTTTATTGAGTTTAGCTTAGTTATTTAGCTAAAAGTCAAACCATCGTAATTACGGTTTGACTTCGAGATTAATTAATAATGGCTCAGTCAAATCTCGAATCAAAAGTAGTTATAATTTGGTAATTATGTGGGTAATAAACCCTCAAAAGGGTTCCCCCTGATTCCCACTCTAACTAGGTCAAATGTCGGGTCAAACTTACTAATAAAAAGTTAACAGAATGTTTAAATTACAATTTATGCATAATTAGCAATGTAGAACACTTATAACCTGTTTGATCATTGATATAACTTGGTAACGAATGTAAGAACATGTCTAAACATGTTCGACCCGACAATTTTCAGTAGAGACCCGGTTCGGGACCAAAAGTCGCATAGTTTGACTTTCGCTTTGACTTTCAGTTCTGACACGTTATGGTATGTTTTAGAAATGCCTTAGAGCTTTATTTGGACCAGGTTACATGCTAGTATAACCCTCTGTGATTATACACCTCGGATCATTAGTTATCCAATTAATATGCATGATTCCGTTAATTGCTCATATGTTGACCATTATGCCCTTTTCACTTTAAAACGTGATTTTTGGAAATGTAAAAGAATAGAAACCTTACTTACTGATATTTAAACTTACATACAAAATTTGACATCAGTTGGAGGCGTAGGTTAAGAGTTATGCTCGTTATCGTAAAATGAAAGCTTTATGTTAATAAAACGGCGTAATTAGCGTATAGCCTAGTTAAGCCTACTTTTTGATATCAAACTTAATACCCACTGATGTAATATATTATTTTAGGATTTTTGAAGATTTTTAATTAATTTTAGGCTGAGCATAACTCATAGTCGTAGGCTTAATCCGGTAATTGTCGGGTTTGCCCTTACGGGCCATAAAATGAGTTTTACATATCTAAACGACTCCAAACCTTTTGCTACTGATCTTAAATGATAAATAAATTATTTTAAGCCTTCTGGAATAATAAAAATATCAGCTTTATGTATCGAACCCGGAAATGGCCTCTAATCGCCTTATTAAGCGTTTTTAGCGCATAGTATGTACTAAAACTATTTTAAACATACAAGGATTGATACCTACTGATATTTGAGGCAAATTATAATATTTTTAACAGTAAGCAAAAGTTGTTTAACTCAGACTTCAGTTTTGAGCTTTACGGCTTATGTGAAATTACCAAAATGCCCCTACGGTGCATAGTTTGGTTATAATTGATAAATTTCACATATATACAATACCCTACTGATATAACTTAGCAAATTGATTATCTTTGCTGATTACATCAGACCTGTAACTCAGGATACTACTTAAACTCTTTTATCACCTTATAAATGACCAAACTACCCCTTCGGGGCATAGTTTGTGTTTAAATTCATTTCGGGCATAATAAATGATATCTTACTGATGTCACAACATATTGGAGCATATTAACTTAGGAAACCTGTAAATGGCTCTCATTATTACCCGTTACGCTTATTACGCGTTCGGTTCGGTTTATGTAACTAGTTTACATAAACTAGACTAAACGGGTCAAACCTTATCGGTTTTATCTCAAAATCCAGAATGTGTATGAATTACCCATATTAAACAAGTCTCCGGACTTGTCGGTTCTGAATCACATTCTATCCGGTCTTCGCTTAATCGTGCGTACGAACCGTATCTTTGAAACTAACCGGTCTAAGCTTAAGCTTAATTAAAGACCCGTTAGGATTCTAATAGGTTATTATAAACCTTCGTTCCAGATTAGGAGTACCAGTAAAAGCTACTTGCAATTTGCTTATTGTGAATTATACTTTGCTCAGGTAAATACTTTTAACTTATTTTCCCTATACGGGCTTGGGTTACGGTATATAGAATACCGCTTGATCGGACATCAAATCTTCCATCGTTGGGTGGTTAATTGAATAATTTGATCGGCTCATTTAAACAGTCTTGTTACTTAAAGCCTTTGGGGGGTTAATGACCATGTCCCGGATATCCCTGGCATCATTTTACGAAATGGCCACGACTTAAGCGCGGGGTGTAATGACCATGTCCCGGATATCCCTGGCATCATTTTACGAAATGGCCACGACTTAAGCGCGGGGTGTAGGCGTACACCCGTCAGTGCATAAAAGAATATTGTGGTGTGTCTATTGATCTTTAACCCGGACATGATCCGGGCTACTGAACGCACAAGGAACTTGTAATTAGTTCACAAGATTATGTATTTAAATAATTCTCCCAAGTTAAATAAAATGTTTATGCCATGTGCATCCAAACAAATTTTCAATCATTTTCTAAAATGAGTCAGTTGATAGTATTTACCAGTGTAAACTGACGTATTTTCCCAAAAAGATTAAATGCAGGTACTAAGCGTAATTGGCTGGGATTTCTCCTTAGCATCACTAGAAGTCTCGCAAGCTTAAGATGCCTACCGTCTGTTGAACTATTGTTTCTATTTTATTTTCGATCCATCTGTGGATAAACAATCGACATTTGTGATATTTGATATTACAATATTATAATCGGTTGAAATTATATCTTTGATTTGCTTCCGCTGTGCATATTAAATATTGTGTTGTTTGACTATTATGTTGCCAACCACGTCACGATACTCCCCACCGGGCCCACCTGTGACACTAGGAAATCGGGGTGTGACAGAATCTCTACAGAGGAAAATTTAGAATTGGCTAATCTTCTAAACTGTAATCCCGGGGTACTTCCTTTTATTTACCTTGGGCTTAAAGTAGGTGCAAACATGAACTTGGTAAATAATTGGACCCCAACAGTTGATACTTTTTCTTCAAAATTATCCTTATGGAAAGCTTCAACTTTATCAATTGAGGGAAGGACAACTCTCATTAAACGGTTCTAGACTCACTTCCTTTATACTACTTCTCCTTGTTTCAAGCACCTAATACGGTTTTAAGCAAACTTGAGAAACTAAGAAGAGACTTTTTATGGGGTTGGTCGGATGTAATTAACAAAATGTATTGGGTTAGGTGGGAAAAAGTAACCGAACCAATTGCAAGTGGGGGTTTGGGTTTGGGCTCTTTAAAAGATATGAACATCGGATTATTGGTAAAATGGGCATGAAGATACAAGGCAGAGGCAGGAAGGCTATGGAGAAAAGTTATGTCAAGCATACATTTTGATCCAAAACATGGTAACTTTTTACCCTCAAAAAAAGGTTTATCGTGTGTTTGGAACAATATTGTAAGGAAGGAGGAAGTACTCGAGAAGAATAACATCCATCTAAATTGGCTCATGAAAGGCTGGTAGGCAATGGGAAAGATGTGTAATTTTGGACGGATACTTGGGCTTCAAATTTATCACTTCAGTATCTTTTTCCAGCTTTATTCTCCTTATAGAAATACAAGGGATGCTTGGTTAACGATAGTCTGAGAACATCGGGTCCGGTTGATAGAATTGAGTGGCAATGGCATCGAGCACCTTCATCAAATATAGAATTAACAGAGCTGAATGGGATTATTGCTATTTTAGCTCAAAATTCTTTCACGAATCAAGAAGATAAATGGATGTGGCAAGCCGAAGACTTAGGGAACTTCCCAGTTAAATCAGTACGGAAAATTATTTCGGATATTAATACGGGTCCCTCAGATACTATCTTTGAGTGGAATAGATGGATACCGCGAAAAGTTAACATCTTTGGTTGGAGAATGAACCTAAATCGACTACCAACCAGATGCGCTTTGGAGAAAAGACACATATCTATACCTTCCACTCTATACCCTCTTTGCGGCATAGCTAACGAAACTGTTGAGCATTTGTTCACATCATGCTTTGTGTGCTCTATAGTTTGGCTGATGGTATCATCTTGGTTATCAATTCCACCCATTTATGCGTTCACAGTCAGGGCTTTCTGTGCTCTATAGTTTGGCAGATGGTATCATCCTGGTTATCAGTTCCACCCATTTATGCGTTCACAGTTAGGGACATACTTGATTTGCACAAAGGGACGCCCGGATCAAACGCGAAGAAAAGGATCATTCATGCTATAATGGTAATAGCATATTGGGGTATTTGGAAACTTCGAAATGAGGTTGTCTTCTCCAGTAAAAGAATCGATATAGCAAGGCTTATGGCGGATATCAAAGCATCGAGTTACCTTTGGGTGAAAAATAGAGCAAAATTATTTTCCATAGAATGGGTAAATTGGCTTGCGTTTGATTTTGTATAAGCTTGTAAGTATTTGTGTGTTTTGTTGTGTTTCTGCTTAATAAAATCACCAATTCAAAAAAAAGTAGTTTATATTGAGTGGAGTTGACACCGGACGTCATCGACAAACATTGAATTACTAGAGATATTGCATAATTTTAGTAGTAACTTTTTCTCCTAAATATCATCTAAACAAACATTAACTTTCACATTAATATTTTTACACCTATATATATAAAGGGTCAGGATTTAGAGAAAACGGTGGAAAGTGTGAGAGCGCTTATGGATCGTCCGATCAAAACAATCTATGGACTAGATTGGTGCGGTGGCATTTTCGTAAATAACACGAATTCTATTAAGTGGACGTGCTTCATTAAGGGTTAAAAGGTCTTTACACTTCTATACCAAAACGTCATACTAATGAATAAAACGCCATTACAGACCAAAACACAGCCCTATATAAACAAAAACATCCCAGAGATAAAAACACACCCCCCCCCCCCCAGAACCTGAAACGCTATATTTTATACTATATACTATTCATCTTACAAATGCCAAAATCCACAAAAACATCAACCACACCTAGTAAAAAACGTCATATTTTACTATATAACAATCATCTTAGAAAACGCCAAAACACTCAAACATTAAAGATTCCAAAAAATCGACGATTCTTTCAGATACACTATTTCCTCAGTAAAACGCCAAAAATGGCAAATATCATTTCTTGTATATTCAAATATTGTTCTACGCCAAAGTTTCGGAGAATACACTCTTCTCTGAGGTGCTGTGACTCAAATAACATTTTGCTGCATGAGATGGATAAATCATAAAATGGCATGAAGAGACGAATGACACTGATGAGTGGTTTGAAGATCCATATTCAAACAAAAAACTCATGTCATTTTGTTTTTTCAAACGACCACAAAAACACAAGCATGACAAAGCCAAACCGCCACTGAACATGTTTGAAAGAAGAAAGAGACTGATAACAGTGAAGATTTGGAAGATGAATTGTTTCTATTTTTATTTTTTTAATTTTCTTTTTCTGTTGTTTGTTATGTATTTTTCAGCTAAGAACAAAAAAAATACATTATAATAATAAAACGCCAAACAGTCATAATGATTATGAAACGCCATAATGCAGTAAAACGCCAAAAACTCCCAAACTATAATAAAAGAAATTTGCAGAAGTTTTATTAAAAAGCTAAAAATGGAGAAAAAACGTCAAAAACTACTTAAAGCCATTAAAAACGCCAAGTTTGGGAGATGGAAAGTCTATGACCCTAAAAATTCAAAAAAAAAAAAAAAAAAAAAAAACTGAACAAAAACAGTAAAAATACACATTAACTGAAAAGAGGGCTACTTTATTAATATAATCTATTATAAATAAAATACCGCCTAAACTACGCGCCAAAAACATCCTATAAGAGAGACGTCTCTGCACAATCAACTGATCACAACCTAAAACACAACGCCGTATTTCATAGAAACCATTCACTTTAAAACGCCAAAAAATAGTTAAAAAAGCCACAGGTGCGGAACCTCGTTTCTTCTATATTGAGTATTGTTCTGAATAAATTTTCACTGAATGGATTCTTCTCTGAGATGGGTATCTCTATAAGTTTTTGCTGAATGAGATTGACAAATATCCAAGAAAAAAAGACTGATGACACTGATATGTCATCATGTCACTTTGTTCTTGATGGATATATTGATGGCATGAAATGATCAATACATTAGAGCAGACGTTGGTCTTCAACATGTCATCAAACAAGTATATATCAACCCACAATAAATCATGCCCAAAAAAATAAGCATCTTCTAAATACGGGCGTTATGTAGGAAAATAAGGATCTACATAAGGTATTCAAAAACATGTTCAAAACGCCAAAAATGTTAAAGTAGAAGAGACTGATGACAGTGAAGATTTGGATGAGAAATTAGATTATAATTTTTAATTTTTTTTTTCATTTTCTATTGTTTGTTATCTAAATCTCTGTTGTTTATTATCTAATTCTCTACTAATAAAAAGAAATTGAGTATAATACGCCAAAAACTACAAACACTAAAACGCCTGATAGTGTGAAAACTGAGAGAACGGATGCTAGCAAAGCACGATGTTGCTATAAAACGCCAAACAAAGTATTACCGGAAAAATCAACACTAATTCACAGATGAAATTGAACGAAACATTAATTGCTAAACAGTAAAATGAAGAGACGATAGCATTATTGCCAAACATTTATTATATTAAAAGCCACTACATGGAAAATTGAATTTATTTATCTTTTCAAAACGCCAAAATTGCCTGTCACGTTATAAACTTGTATCATATTTAATATAATAAACATCAAGAAAATTACTGATGTTTTTTACATAATAGACATGCATCCTTATTTAAAAACAATAAAACGCCAAAACATACTTAAACACCAAAAAATTGAAACGGGATGTGACACGCGTTTACAAAAAGAAATATGAAAGGACAAAAAAACCCCTCCGCCCTTCTCTATGTCACGTGACACGTGTTGGGCTAGGATGCGTTCTCACCGTTCTCACATTTTTTAGCGTGTTCTCCTGATCTCGTTTCTATTTATAAACACATAATATCCCATGGTTTTATAGCTTAGTGGCATCTTTGGAGGATAAGACTTTAGAACCAATAGGTTCTGGGTTCATTTCTCACAAGGGGGGTTTTTTTTCACATATTTATTGGGTTTCCTCCTGAATTGGTATATAGACGTTACGCATGGTGAAGATGGATATGATCGAGTGGTTCCGCTGATGACACGATGATACTATAATGGTCCGTCAGTGATCCAAATTTGTCGTTCGAAAAAAAAAACACACAAAACAAAACTGAAAATAGCTAGCACTCACATTTCTCTTATGTTGCTATATGTAAAATATATGCTCTATATAAAGTTTAAACAAAGTGGCGTTTGTTTAATTGCCTATTGCCGATCTTAGTAACTCGTGAAAGTCATACATAGTGCCGCCCGATCAAAAATACGTATTAGTCTTCCTTCAAAAACTAAGAAAAGAAAATCCATTAGTTAAGTTTAAAACATGACAAGTCTATTTTAAATGTTTGGGAGGCAAAAGATTATGTGAAAACTAGCTCATTTTTCTTTCTAAATACCAGAGATATGTTCATTTAAACATTAATATTACGTATTAAGTCATGTAAAATATTTATTACTATATACATGTTTGTAATAAGTGGGGGTTTAAAGTCATGTAAAATATTTATTACTATATACATGTTTGAAATAAGTGGGGGTTTAGGTTTGGGTTCTCTAAAAAAAATATGAATAGCATTTATATTTTCATAGTTTTTAATCGTAAGTACCTTATCAAGCCGATAACCGAACAATATCAGTAATGGCATTGGTGTCATCGAAATCGGTACCTGTATTCGTTTCTATCATAAACAATGCCAAGTACCCTACCATAACGAACGATACCAAAACGAACCGAACAACGTCGGTGCCCGTATCCGTATTATCGGTATTTATTTTCATAGTTTTTGATCGTCGTAAAACACGTGCCATTATCTTTTTGCACATATTACGACTTTATTTTTTTACTTTTCTATTTTGTACTACGCATAATTAAGTTTTTTACTTAATTGATGTCGTTTGATAAATACAGTACCGGTATTCATTTTTACAAAGTTTAGTTTCGATACAAGTTGGTTTCAATGCTTTTCGATATTTTTCACTACCCATACCCTACCAAACGAAAGCAATAGCTTACCGTAACTTGAATTTGTAGCACTCGGCTTTATATTTGTAGCTTTTAGATTTTTATAGATTTTAGATTTTTTTAACAATATTTGATTAGTCAGATACTTTTCTTTTAACGACCAACAGAATCAATCCCGAGCACTTTTGGGGCACCTACTGGACCAAACGGAGTACTCCGAGAGTAACATGAGTCCACCACTAATCAGGGGAAAATCCGGTAACCCACCCGCTCGTAGGCACGACGGTGAAATTACCAATAAAACTTGTTTGGCTCAAGAATCGAACCCAGATTTCCACGTGTCTCCTATCATTGCCCACCAATGTCTCACTCTGCACCAAGTGGGAGTTGAACTTGCATTTCTCAAGAGAAATGCAAGCCTTCCATCAATTCATCTAGAGTTTATTGCCAGATTGGCCAAATACTACTCCAAACATTAGTTGTGAAATTCCGGCCACCTCGTGAAGGGAATATCCACCATCAGCATTCATTTAAAAAACATGAGCTAAGGGCAGTGGGGTGGTACGTGATGGGCCATTCTTCACGTGTGGAAGCATGCAACTTACCACCGCCACCTACAAAGTCCACGAGTGATGGAATGTTTAGCGTGATAAATTCAACGAGTGATGGGGTGTGAGTGATAAATGGATGTGAGGGGGTGTGAGGGTTTATTGTTTGGGTATTGTGAGTGATCACCATTGACGCTAAAAAGGTTGTGAGTGATGGAAAAATTGTTGATGACATGGCAGAACTTGATTGGGTGTTGTGAGTGATGACCACCCCCACCCCACCCCCTAATATATATATATATATATATATATATTTAATGGCTAATTTACTCATAGTTCCATCAACCGAGTTGGGTCTACCTTTTTGTTTGGGAAAACTAGTTCATTCGAGCCTTCCATAGTTCCATATTGCCCATCATGCCAACAGGATAATAAAGTGCACCGTCCGTTTTTTTTACCTCAGAACCCGCACCTGCTTATGGACTTAAACAGATCTTGGCAATCGAACGCATAGATGGGGAAATGGAACACCAAACAGTAACCATCTGCCATATGATAGACGCCATGTAACATCCAGTTAGAAGATGGTCAATCACTCGTCCTTCACTCCTCACGACTTACATAGGGTAGAAGGAATGACCATCCACTTGTGTTTAATTATTAAGCGTTGTGACTTGTGAGAGTTGGAAGCCGGCCGAGATATGGCTCTCAAAGCAAAGATGTTCACTTTCTTTGGTAAACATGCATTCCAATTTCCAAACATACTCCACCTCACCCGAGTGAATTAATATATTTATGTATGTGAAACACTTGCGGAACTAAAAGAAAAATTAAGAGGTATCCTAAAATTTTTTTTACCTACATTCATAAAACGGATAGATTTTTTTCCATACGGCTGTTGTAAAACATTTTAAGTGGATGATCTGACTTATATTATGTTTTTATTTTCACAATCGTGTGTCGACTTCTTTTATTAATAATTGATATTGATATAATAACAAAAAATTATAATCTTTAGATTTTCCATTCTTGAAATCATTCTAATTCTAAATTATTACATTTTCAACACTTTGAAAAAAGATTTGAGTTGTTTAAGTAATGTATATTAAAAAAACGTTTTTCTAATTACAAAATGTCTTTTGGTTGTATATATTTTAAAATAGAGTAAATTACAAGTTTTGTCTTTTATGTTTTTACATCAAATTGCAGGCGCTGTCATTTTGGCCAAAAGTTTACAGGAGGTGTCTTTAACCTTTCAAAATCTTGCACGTTTTGTCCTTTATGCCAAATCTGGTTAGAAATTTCAGTTAAAAACTGTCATGTGCAATGCACATGGGGTAAAATGGTAATTTCCCTCTTAACCTTTTTTATTCCCCATTTATAAAGGCTCATTCTATACACACCCCCCCTCCCTCCTGATTATACCCCCCTTGTGAGAGGAAAACTGTCGGTCCTACACAGGCCCCTCCTGTAAGTATGTGAGAGGAGGGGGTGTAGAAAGTAGCACCCTTTATAAACCTCACCGTCACCCCTCTTTCTTCAACATTGAGATATGTAAATTCTGAGCATACTAAATAATTCCCATCGTTTGGGATAACAACAAGAGTTGCAGCAACAACATTATCATCAATCATCATCCAATCCCTCACCTTTTATAACCAACATGAAATTAACTGTCACAATGTGATTTCAAATCATTTTAGCATTTTCCAAGTAGTATTAGATTTAGAACACTCAGGGATCTCAACCTCTTCAACCGTTTCAAGCACCAAAGTTAAGTGTAAGCTCAGATGGATCCTCATTATTAATCTTCTAGACAATTACAAAATTTTAAAGAGTAATAATCCTTATTAAATACATAATACATACTCCGATTGAAACTAAATAACATATCCAATTTCTAAAAATCTAGACCAATAAACTCACATTTTGCAAGCATAGCTAGCTTCTACGATGTATGGTGAATACCATACCCAATCTTAGAAGCTCTCTTTTAAACTCCGATTGAACCGCTACACTCGATCGAGATCCCTCAACCTTAGTGAAATCACCACCGCTACCTTTAACTACTCCGATTGATGGCACTAACGACTTTCTCAGCCTCAGTTATGCTTGCAGAAAGAGGGGTAAGGGTTATAAATGGGAGAATAGAAAGGGTGAGGGATTGGATGATGATTGATGATAATGTTGTTGTTGCTAGTCTTATTGTTATCCCAAATGTTGCTGCTCTTACAGATCTCAATGTTGAAGAAACAGGGGTGAAGTTTATAAATGGGGAATAAAAAAGGTTGAGAGGGAAATTACCATTTTACCCTCATGACAGTTTTTAACTGAGATTTCTAACCAGGTTTGGTCTAAAGTACAAAACGTGTAAGATTTTGAAAGATTAAGGACACCGTCTGTAAACTTTTGGCCAAATTGACAGCGCATGCAATTTGATGTAAACATAAAGGACAAAATTTGTAATTTACTCTTTAAAATATGAAAATTGTTATTATATAATTTAATAAATTATATGTTAAAAATAATAAATAAAATAAGTAATATATAACATATAACAACTTGACAATCATATGAATATGAATGACAGTCAATAGATAAAGAATAACAAACTAATGGCCCAGTCTATTCACACACCTACTTGGTCTATTCACACACCCAAAACGCTCCACTTTGGCCAAAGCGGGGCGCTTTGGATTAAAGTCAACAGACAAAGGTTGTGCATGTCACTTCATGTTCAGCGACCTTGTACCGAAGCGCCCCGCTTTGGCCAAAGCGGGACGTTTTGGTCTGGCAGTTTTTTTAGGCAAAAAGTAGGGTTTTGGTGAAAAAAAGTTTGTTGTTTGTATTTGGTTGTGTTTTTTTGTTGAAAAGTTGTAGATTTTTTTTTATTTTTATAAAACATATTTAATTTAAAGTTGATTTAAAGTTATTTTATTTTTACAAAACACACACACACAAACATCATCATCATCATACTTAGTTAATCCCACCAATAGCAAAGCAAAGGTAGGGTCTAAGGAGGGTAAGATGTAGACAGCCTTACCTCTACCCCGTAGGAATAGAGAGGCTGCTTCCAGTGAGACCCCCGACTCGATAGTAGTTTTGCATCAAGCATTGGACATAAGGCACATAACACTCAGCACTCGGGACAAAGACCGATTAGTGAATGTACCCTTTTGTCTCTCAGCTATCAACGCCACCACATGATGCAAAATTAACCGTCCTCAGCTTTTAACGTTATTTTCACGAAGTTAGTAAAATAACGTTAAAATTCGTGCACTTTCACTTTTGCCCCCCGATGGCCCACACATATATACATTATATGCGCCCCGATGGCCCACACACAAACATATATATATATATATATATATATATATATATATATATATAGGGGTAGGTTAACGTACAAATGTCCTTATCGTACAATATGTACGCTACAATCTCAGCCGTCCGAACATCTTCCCGCACTGAATTCGCATGTTGTTTTTTTGTAACAATTTCGCATGTTATTTTTTTAACATGCGATTTCATCAAAATTACCACATGCGAAATTGTTACAAAAAAAACAACAGGCTATTTCATCAAAATTATCACATGCGATTTTATTTTATAACATGCGAATTTACTATATTGTACGTAATGTACGTTAAGGAATATTGTACAGTACTCTTCGCCTATATATATATATATATAAGGTAGGGATCTTAAGAGAAGTCCACCCTATTTGAGAAACTTGAGAAGCAATCTGGACCACACATTTTCCCTAAGCAAAAAAATACAAAAAAAGGTGAAAAAAAATGCAAATTTTTTTTTTTGAAAAATCGCAGCTTTTTCTTTAAGGATTAAATTTTTTATTTAAAAAAAAAGTTTTTATTTTTTATTTTTACACATGTGTATATTGTTAATCTTTTAACTATACATATATGTATATTGTCAATTATACATATATGTATATACATGTTTAAAATTGAAAAAAATATGTGTTATAAATCCTAAACCTTATATCATAAACACTAAAGTTAAACCTTAATGCTAAACCCTAAACCTTAAAGTTAAACCCTAATTCTAAACCCTAATGCTAAACCCTAAAGCTAAACCTTAATTCTAAACCCTAAAGCTAAACCCAAATGCTAAACCCTAAAGCTAAAACTAAACCCTAAAGCTAAACCCTTAATGCTAAACCCTAATGCAAACCCTAAAGATAAAGCTAAACCCAAAAGTTAAAGCTAAACCCTAATGCTAAACCCAAAAGCTAAACCCTAATGCTAAACCCTAAATACTATTGCTAAACCCTAATGCTAAACCATAAAGCTAAACCCTAAATACTAATGCTAAACCCTAAATAACACTTATTTTTCAATTTTAAACATGTATATACATATATGTATAATTGACAATATACATATATGTATAGTTAAAAGATTAACAATATACACATGTGTATAAATCCAAAAAAAAAATTAAAAAAAAATAATAAAAAATTAAATCCTTAAAGAAAAAGCTGCGATTTTTCCAAAAAAAAAATAAAATTTTGCATTTTTTTTCACCTTTTTTTGCATTTTTTTTTTTGCTTAGGGAAAATGTGTGGTCCAGAATGCTTCTCAAGTTTCTCAAATAGCCTACTACTTCTCACATGATCCTTATCCTATATATATATGGATCCTGCGGAAAGTGTGTTTTTCCTAGAAAGCGTAGGAAGCGATCTGGGCTATCAGATGAGTGTGTTTAATGGTTGAGATCATTTTGATGGCATTTTTGTAATATACATGTCTTTAAAATAGGCTAATTTAATTAATTGGGGGTAAATGTGTCATTTAAGTTGTTTTAAATAAGGAAATAACTACCAATCATAAAACCACCTCAAAAAATGTCGCAGTTTTTTTTTTCTCTCTCTAATCCCTCACATTTGAAAACACCAAATCATACAAAAAATAACGATAAATCAGATCTAGATGTGTTCATAGTAGTGTGTTTTAACGATAAAACACAATGTGACGAACTAGTGACTGACTGCTAAAACACAACATCAAGAATACCAAAATCATATTAACCAGTAACTGATAAAACACATTGTGATGAAATAGTAACTAAAACCAGTAACTAATAAAACACATTGTGATGAAACCAGTAACTGATAAAACACAGCGACAAAAATCCTCTAATTAATCCAATGATAAACTATTAAAACACAATGGTATTAGTCTGTTTGCTGGTAGAACACAATGTCAAGAAATCCTCCAGCAAATCAAACAAAAAATCAAGTTAATACTCAATGGTAATAGTCTGTTTGCTGGTAAAACACAATGTCAAGAAATCAAGAAATCCTCCAGCAAAAATCATTGTATGGATTGTATGATTTAAATTAAAACTATTAAAACACAATGGTATTAGTCTGTTTGCTGGTAAAACATAATGTCAAGAAATCCTCCAGCAAAATAAAACAATAAATCAAGTTTTATACTCAATGGTATTAGTCTGTTTGCCGGTAAAACACAATGTTAAGAAATCATCCAGCAAATCAAACAAAAAATTAAGTTTAATACTCAATGGTATTAGTCTGTTTGCTGGTAAAACACAATGTCAAGAATTCTTCCAGCAAATCAAACAAAAATCAAGTTTAATACTCAATGGTATTAGTCTGTTTGCTGGTAAAACAAAATTTCAAGAAATCAAGAATTCCTCCAGCAAAAATCATTGCTGGTAAAGATGTTGTGAAAGACCAGATTTACGAATTCCCTGTGAATATATTGTATAGATTGTATGATTTAAATCAAAACTGTCAATTTGAATTAAATGGGATATTTAGTTTCCATAATTATCTGGTAAGTTAGTTATCCTAATAATATAATTCATAATTAAAATAATATTCAAATTACACAAATGCCCTTTTTATTAAAAACCCTCCATGCCACATGTCACCTTCCTATTGTTTCCTAGAAACTTAGGCTTTCTAGCCAACTCCCACTATATATATATATATATATATATATATATATATATATATATATATATATATTAGTGTTATTAATTTAACAAGTAATAAGTTACTTTTTTTTTTGTTTTTTTGTCAATTTATATGATATATTTAACTAATTTATATTGTTATGTTGTTTTAGTTTTCCTGATGAAACCGGGGCTGTTATCTTGGTTATTCAGTACTTCCGTGATAAATACAATGTTTATATTCATTATCTAGTGCAGAAAAATACAGTTTCTGTATCGGTTATTCAGATCTCTATTCGGTCATTTTTCAAAACTGCAATACTCGAATGTACAGAAATTCCGAAGAAGTTTAACAGAGATCTTCGGAAGCAAATCATGTTGAATAACAATGTCCTGTTAATTGTTTCAGATGACATGCTTGGTAACAAAGAGAAACACTTTCTTCTTTTGTTCTTCGATCTTTGTTAGTTGATAATGTTTTATTTTTTTCTACTTTTAGAAAGGTTTGAGAGAGAAAGTTGTAGTCAACTTACAGTTAGTCTTAAATTGTACAAAAATGTGATGATGCCAAAATAAGCAGCACTTTGGACACTGTTGGGTTATCATCTTTCAACCTCATTTTCCCTAAAAACAAATCACAAATCAAAAATGGCGGATAAGGGCAAATTAGGAATGGCGGACGGAGAAGATAGGACTGGTAAAGTGGAGGAGAAGGCGTCTAGCAGCAAAAGCACATTTAACCTTAACTATTTGCTACATCAACGTCATGGCAAGATAAAGAGTAAGATTTCTTTTTGCCGATCATCGTCGTTATATAAATATTTGCACAGATTTTGTTGTTTTCGGGCTAATCCGCGAGTTATTATGAGGTCTGCATGTTGATAAGTGTGTGTTTATTTTGATTTAATGCTTCAGTTTACTTGAATCTTTGTGTGTGTTTTTTATTGCAATTTAGTCAAGACCGACACGTGTAAGATCGTGCCACTTCAAAGGCTCAGACACTGTTTGCAGCGTCAAGCTCAAAATACAGGCCAAGGAACATATCCCCTTTGACCAACAGGGGCTGATCTTCAACGAGAGTAATCAAGTGTATGTCTATTCAATTGAGAGAAATCATTGCATTACATCCCCGTTGAAAAACAGAAGAAATCGCAGGCTGATACATAAATGTGCATATAATGCATAGAAAAGAGCTCAGCAATTTGCATCCACTAACCATACTGTTATTACATCCGAGACGATTCAAGTGAGTCATATGAAGCAAGTGTCTGTCTATTCAATTGAGAGGAATCATTGCATTATATCCCCGTTGAAAACAAGCTTGAAAATGTTTAGCACCAGCAGGGATCATGTTAAAGGAAGACTGGTGAAGGTTAGCTAACACTCGCCATTCTCTTGCACCTTCTGCAGACATGCATCTCGATCGTTGTTAAGTGATGTGTGTAAAATGCAACATATAAATTACATCAAATGAGGCATAAAACTAACCCTTTTTAAGTACTAATGTCGGAAAAAGTGTGCTTTTGTCTTTCTTTTGTATTTTCAGGATTAAATGAGCTCAAATGAACAAAAGAAGCAAAAATACAGCTAAATCTAACATAAATACAAGAAAAGGAATAAACGTGGCATGCCCGACCCCTCGACATCATCTTCCCAAGCAAAAAGAAGTCATCAGAAGGCTAAACACGCCCCGTGCTCAGTGAGCACGGGGGCGTGCCCAAGTGTCTGCAGAAAAGACAAAGTTGTAGAAGCTTCTATTTCCCAACACGGGGGCGTGTCCAGCGGACACGGGGCTGTGGTCAACGCAAAGATTCACAGAATCTGAGCAAATGGTCCTTATCACATGCCTTGATGTCGGTCCTAGACCACATTCACGAATTGTCCTTTCCCAGCAATTATGCTTACCTTACACATAACATACTGTTAGTTTTCTTCAAATACATACTTAAGCACATATTTACCTTTACTTCCTCCCTTAGATATTGATCGAGTCTCGGATTGTACGGTTTCCTTATCACATGAGCACACAGGTTTGAGTTCAAGCATTTATCTTCTCGTACTTGATTCACTCAAACCAGGGCTCTGATACCAACTTGTAAGACCCTAATACGTAATTGATGAAACGTCGCAGCGGAAATTCGTGCCATAAAATTTCTTTCATTATAAACTTCTTGCCTTACTTGAAGGTCCATTTTAAAATAACTCTTTTACATTAAAATCATCAACCGAACTCATTTACGAAATAAAAGCATAACTTATTTACCACATTACATACTCAAGCATTCCCGTACAATCTCACTTGGGACTCGATCTTCAATCTCTACTCCCCGATGATCCTTCGTGTCTCGTACAACCTGCACTCACCACATACATTCATAACATTAGCTCACATTATAAATATAAACAAAGATTCATCCTCGTATACTTTTCATTCCGTTATCCTTTTACATTTGAGCATTCCATCCGAGCATCAAACCCCTGGTGAGACTACAATATTGTACCTGCATTACTCTTCATTCTCAAGGTACATTAATAATAATTTCAATATTCGAGCCTATTGAAACCTTGCGTACATACATACATACATACATACATACATACATACATACATACATACATACATACATACATACATACATACATACCTACATACCAGCATACCTACTTACGTACATACATACCCGCGTACGTTCATACATACCTACTTACATACATACAAACATACATACATACATACATACATACATACATACATACATTCATACATACATACATACATTTCTGCATACGTGCATAAGTTCATACATATCAACCTACATACACATGAACATATATACATACCTACATACATACATGCATACATACTTACGTACATACATACATACTTTATTCCTTTGTGTACATTTAATCATATCTAATACATACGTACATACTTTCATATATGTATACTCATACATCTATTTACATACACCCGAAAACATACATGCAAACATAAACACGTCTATACGTACATGCTTACATACTTACATATAGTTATACAATGCATATAACGTAGTTAGATAGCCTTCACACAAGTTTGGAGTTGAAGAATGTGAAAAATATGAAAGAACCAGCGATTGGCGCAAGAAGAAAACCATCTGGCGCAACCTTGTGCCAGTTCTAGAGCAATACAGAAGACATCAGTCAGGGGCGCAACCTTGTGCCAGGGGGCGCAACCTTGCGCCTGGTTCAGACCTGCAACTTTCAGCTTAACAATTTTTTACAATTTTGGTCATAACTCTCATTTCTTGTCCGTTTAACCTCCCGTTTCTTCCCACATGGCCGTAAATTGGTACTCTATCATAAGGACTCAAAATCTAACATCCGGATTAAGGAAATTTCTTAACCTATAGCTTTCGGCTAAATATTCAATTACGAATTATTCGACCCGTTCATGTTTTTAATAAACAACTCCTATGTTTATGCCCAAAACTCACATGAACGTTATAACTATAAAACTTTTACATTATCCAGAGTGCCGTACATGGGGTTTATGAACCCGATTCCTGGTTGTAACACCTCGAAAATTCACGTCCTATAATGTATTGACACATGTCATAAGCGTAGAACGTGCAAAAGAATACTCTAGAGGGACTAAAGTTGACAAACAAGGAAAGTATGTGAATATAATAGTTCAAAATGTCAAAAAGGGATAAATATACTTTACAGTAACCCTACATGATGCTCATACCTTCAAACGAATAAATCATGGATCATACGAAGCTAAATATGAAAGAAAGTGAGAGATTACAAACTACAGGGGTTAAATGTGTCAACATGTTTAAAGTATACCTCTGAGTGACCTTTTAGCAAACCCGAAGCCTTGTAACGATTAATTATGCTCACTAGAATGTGTGCTAAAAATTTCATAAAGTTTCGTTATCGTATGAGAAAGTTATGATCAAATTCGTATACAAGGGGTTAAAGCGTCAACGTTGGAAATTATGACTTTTTGGGTAAGCACCAAGTTAACCAAGGACTTGCCAATGTTTAAACAAGTCTTGAAGCCCTTATAAGTAAAATTGAGGGGCTCAAAATGCAAGAAAATAAGGTTGGATGACCTTTCGAAGGACCAAGAGCCAAGTGCCAAGAGCCAACCGATTTTTGTCCCCTGGAAAAGGCTTACGGACCGTAAGCCCCAAGCCTTACGGTCCGTAAGGCATGCACAGATGCAGTAATTCGGGCAGTGGCTGTTATAAATGTGGTAACCGACTTAAAATCGACTTTCCTCATACATGGGCGACCCCTACATACCCTTTAGACCCTAGGACACTTGTTGATGAGCAGGGAACAAGGGTAGGCTTGGTTGTCAATGATCTAAGTGAAGATTAAACACTATATAAAGGCCTTATGTTGCAACATTGTAACCACACCTTCCATCTGCATTCCTGATCATTTCTGGAGCTCCAAAGCAGACCCAAGACATTCCAAATAGTGCATTGGACCTTAGTAAGTATGCTTAACCTTTCCTAATTGAGTTTTTACTTAGTTTTAGCTTAAAAGTCAAACCGTCGTAATTAACGGTTGACTTAGCGATTAATCATTAATGGTCTGATGTTTAGTCAAATTGAAGGTAGTTATAAGTTGGTATTTATGTGGGCAATAAACCCTTAGAAGGGCACCCGCTGATTCCTGTTCTAACTAGATCAAATGTCGGGTCAAAGTTGTTTAGAAAAAGTCAACATAATGCTAATTTTCAAATTAACATGTAATTAGCAATGTAGAAGGCATGTAACCTATTTTACCACTCATGTAACTTGGTAATAAGTATAAGAACTGGTCTAAGCTTGTTTGATCCGACAATTTTCTGTTTAGACCCGGTTCGGAACCGAAAGTCGCAAAACTTTGACTTTTGCTTTGACTTCAGTTCTGACCCGATTTAGATGGGTTTAGAAATGCCTTAGGGCTTCCTTAGGACCAGGTTACATGTTGGTATAACCCTCTGTGATTGGTTCATTGATTGCCCCATTCGTTTACACGTTTCCGTTAATTGCTTAATGTTGACCATAATGCCCTTTTGACCATAAAATGAGAATTTTAGAAATGTGAAAGGACAATAATCTTTATTACTGATTTATAAACATGTCCCTAAAATTTCACATCAGTTGGAGGTCTAGATTAGGAGTTATGCTCATTAGCGTAATTATAACGCCTTTTAGTAATTAAACGGCGCAATTAGCATAAAGCCTATCTAAGCCCAATTTTTGACACCAAACCTTTTACCCACTGATGTAATATAATATTTTGAGATTTTTAAATATTTTTAATTATTTTTAAACCGATCATAACCTAAGGTTATGGCCATGATTCGGTAAATACCAATTATACCCTTTTCGGTCATAAAATGAGTTCTACATAATATTTTGACACCAAACCAATTGCTACTGATTTTATATAATAAATGAAGTATTTTGAACTTTATAACCTGATCAGAAAACTCAGATTTCCTGTATAACCCGGAAATCGCTTAAAATGGCTTTTTACGCGTATTAAACGCATAGTTTGGGTCTAAAACCATTTTGTCATATAAGACTCATCACCAATTGATATACCCTGTTAAAATAAGTCATTTTACTGATGTATTCAGACCCGAACCTCAGAAGTTCATTAAATCTGTTTTATAATCTTTAAAAATGACCAAAATACCCCTATGTGGATTAAATTGAAATTAAACTCGTTTTGGGCATAATGGAAGGTATCCTACTGATATCACAACATATTTAAAGCATATTAACTTAGGAAACTTGTATATGACTCATATGGTTACCCGTTACGCACTTTTCGCGTTCGGATCGGCTTATGTAACTAGTTTGCATAATTTAGCCGAAACGGGTCAAACCATATCGTTTTCATCTCAAAATCCAAAATGTGTTTAAGTTACCCATATTAAACAAGCATACAAGCTTTCCGGGTCAAAACCACATTCTAAACCGGTCTTCGCCTTATCATGCGTTTGAACCGTATCTTTCTTTAAAACTAACCGGTCTAAGTTTAGGCTTAATTAAAGACCCGTTAGTATTCTAATTGGTTATTTATACCATCATTCCAGACTAGAGCCTTCCGGTAAATCGTACCTACGCTTACTTAAGTGAATACGGCTGAGTTATTATAATTCTTGCTATTTAAGACAGGAGCTAGCTCAGGTAAATACTCTTAACTTATTTTCCCTTATACGGGCTTGGGATACGGTAATAAATACCGCATGGTCAGGTATGGGATTCAAAGACCAATAAGTCGGGAAATCCAAATAACCTGTTTTAATTCGTATTGCTTGACTGAAACATTGGGGGTTAATGCGACCGTGTCCTGGATATCCTTGACTCATTAAATGCAATGGCCACGACCTAAGCACGGGGTGTAGACATACACTTGACAGATGCCATATGTTTATTAATTAATTATACCCAATAAGGGATTCCCAATAAGGGAATAGTGGTGTGTCGGTTAATCTTGAACCGGCATAGAACCGGGCCCCGTATGTAGAGCAAGTTATGTAAAACTGATAACATGAGATATAGTTTGTCCCAAGTATAAAAGATTAAATTTTGCCTTGTGCATTTTAATCAAAGTGTCGAAATATTTTCGTGCCTTGTGCACCTAAACCAATTTTCATAAACATTTTCAAATGTGTCGGTTGAGTGTATTTACCAGTGAAAACTGACGTATTTTCCAAAGTCTAAGTCACAGGTACAAGTACGTAATAGGCTGGAAGCTGCTCAGGGCGTTAATAAGGAATCTTGCAAGTTCTAGGCGTCTAAAGTCTGTTGAACAATGTTTAAGCTTTAAGATCCGCCTGTGGATCCTTTACTTTCCGTTGTAATACTGGATATTACTTTATATTCGGATTGTAATATATTTATCTTTTGCTTCCGCTGTGCATTTATATATTGTGTTGTTTGACTATGATGATATCAACTACGTCACGATACTCCCCTACCGGGCCCACCGGTGAAACGTGGAAATATCGGGGTGTGACAGGTTGGTATCAGAGCCAACATTGAGTGAATTAAACACTATCCTTTTGTGTTTAATCTCAATGACACAGTAGCACATTCCTTGACCTTCTGAGTCTAGACTTAACATAGGAATGCTCTCGTCTCTATTCGGAGTACTATTGCTTTCAAATTTATACACTTTTAATATATCGCCAAGCAAAGGAGCCGTAACGGAAATCCTCCCCATCCGAAGCCGAGGAATGCGGAGCCTTGTACTGCGATTAGGATAAACGTGTAACCAAGGAGAAAATATTCATAAATAATATGAAGAAGAAACTCCTTTTGCTAAAGATCGTTTCCTTATATAGTCCTTATAAGGACATATTTATCTTTCAGTCCCTTCGAGGACAACATTATTCCTTTCAAGTCCCGCTTAGGGCAACTCTGTACTTTTATTTTCATATAGTGGATTGATTAAATTTAATGTTTTCATTCTAAACATGAAATATGAAATAAATGGAAAATAACATTCCTTTTATATGATCTACCATTATAATAAAATGGCAAAATCTAAAAAGGACAAGACCTAGCCACGTGTTATTTTGAGACAAGGCCAAGATGGTAGTTCCTCAATTAGATTCAGATCCTTGTTAACACCTCAATTTAGGATTGTTCTGCGTTAATTATTAAAAAGAATCTTAAAGGTAAAACCTAGCCTAAACGTCACTGCAGACAAGGCCAAGATGGTAGAACCTATTTAAGAGATTCAAACCCTTGTTAACATCTGTAACATGTTAACATTCCTGGTAGACGTGGTTTGATCAAATCGCATGAGTCATCCTTAAATAAGATTACTCTAATTTCCCTTATTTATATAATCACCCCTTAAGGATTAAGTGCCTACGGGCTATAATTAACGTCCTCTGAGACTAAAGACAGTGGTAGCCTACAACTCCCTGTCAAGAAAAGGTAATGAACTTTGATTCAAACCTTAATGCCTCGATTCTCTGAAATCATGGCTTATATCATCCTATAAGATGATCATATTATAAACATCCCTTAGAAGGGAAGTGCCTACGGGCTATAGTTAATGTCCTCTGAGACTAAAGACAGTGGTAGCCTACAACTCCCTGTCAAGAAAAGGTAATGAACTTTGATTCAAACCTTAATGCCTTGATTCTCTGAAATCATGGCTTATAAATTAAACTTGTCTACGCGACTAGGCCATTTGTGCTATTATTAACTTGTAAATTAGGATTTATGATAAAAATCCTGAATAAAATAAATATCATTCCTTCCCTGCCAGTATACATATTAAAAAGAATCTTAAAGGTACGACCTAGCCTATATGTCATTCCAGACGAGGCCAAGATGGTAGAACCTATTCAAAGGATTCAAATCCTTGTAACATTGTAAATATGTTAACACTCATGGCAACAGTGATGCGATAAAATCACACTTGACATCTTTATATTAGGAAATTTTTCCAAACCCCTTGTTTTTAGCGTTAATGATCAAGAGGAATCGTGGCCAATAAACGTCGAACATGATGAAAACATCAAAACATCCATAGGGATGTATACCTACGGGCAAAGATGTATACATGAAAAGATAGTTTTATTTCATAACTTCTTGTCAAGACAATGAATTATGAAATTTTCCGATCCAAAGGAATCATTGATTATGTTTTAAAATTTCCCTAGTGACAAGGCATCTGTGCCATCAAAAGTCCTTGGGACAAGCCCTTATGCTATATAAAACGTCGGTACGACATTGACAGTCGTGACTTATGTCCCCTGTCTAATAAATATGAAGGATTATATTCCGTTTAAACGCCAAAGATGGTCTATCTGAAAACCTAGGCCAAGCATAATCAAATAAATTTAATACTATCTATTGGTCTATAAGGTTGAGTTACACCATGGCTATTTAATCGTCAAGTTCGACAATTCGCTATATAATTAAACAAATTATTACTACTTGGTTAGTAGCCTTCAAAGCCTCACCACGGCTGACTCCTCTGAAGCTCACAATCATCTAGTTAGTCAAAATGATGTTCATTGACTAGCCTTTGTGGCAAAATAAATTATCTTCAAAGAGATGACGGCTGTAGTCTTTGACTCTCTATCCAAAGGTGAAGAACTATGTCCGAACCTTAAGATCTCTGATTCAATAAAATTGCGGCTTATATATTAATGCCTTAAGTGCCATATCCTATATGTCCTTTATGACAAGGCCTTCGTGCCTATGACTATTAATGTCCTTCGTGACAAGCCTTCCAACTATCTAAGGATTTTCATTATGACAAGGACAATTGTGGCATTGAGTTTCCCTGTCAAAAGGTAATGGATTTGGTCCAAACCTTAAACACAATTGATGGTCCTATTTGACCTAGGCTAAATATAATTGATGTACTTTCTAGTAGCATACTATAATGAAGTTAAAAACCTAACAGCCATTAGGGTTTAATGATACCATGGCTTATGAATCATCCATTACGATGATTCCATAATAGTTTGTGGCTAAGCATATGTTATTATTGGTGTTTATTACCAAAGCTCTAGAATGGTGGATTCCGACGAAGCACACAGCAGTACTGCGGCTAAAAACAAGGATGCAAATATAAATATAAGTGTTAATGGCACTACTATTCAGGCCTTGATTAGCGCAACAATTAGTGAAGTTGTGGATAAGATCCTTGAGAACAAAAAGGAACCGAGTGACACTCACTCAAAGGTCCATACGGAAACACATACATCAGCTCGTAAGGAGAGCCCCGTTCACTCTTCAGATGAAAAGAGCGAACCTCAGAAGTTAGTACTCTATGATAAGCCCTGTTCAACTGAAGACGGGTGCACCTACAAATACTTCGTCTCATGCAAACCCATAGATTTCAATGGCGAAAAAGGAGCAATTGATGCCATGGAATGGCTTGAGGAAATGGAAACTGTTGTGGACATCAGCAATTGTGCTGATAAGGACGTAGTAAAATTTGTTTCACAATCTTTCAAGGGCGAGGCTCTTGCATAGTGGAGGGCCATGATGCAGTCCACGGGAAAAATTCCCCTATACAATATGGGATGGTCCAAGTTTGTGGACCTTATCAAAGAAAACTACTATCCACAACACGAAGTGGAAAAGGTGGAGACAGATTTTCTGACTCTCACAATGAAGAACCTAAATTGTCAGCAATATGTTACCGACTTCAACTCCCTATCTAGATTGGTACCCTATTTAATTACCCCTGAAACAAAACGCATTGCGCGTTTCATCGGTGGTTTGGCACCCGAAATAAAAGGGAATGTTAAGGCTTCAAGGCCAATCACCTTCAGATCAGCTGTAGATCTATCCTTGTCTCTCACTCTAGACATAGTGAAACAAAGGTCAATCAAGAATGAAACTAATGAGAAAAGACAAAGGGAGGAGGATAACTCCCAGAATCCTAAGATGAGCAAATCCAAGTTCAACAATAACCAACAGGATTCCAACAAAAAGCCTACATGCAAACCCTACAAAAGAAGACACTAGGGGCAGTGTTGATCAAGCCAAAAGATAAAGCAATGTGGCATCTGTAAAAGAACTGGCCACCAGTCCCACGAATGTAGGGACATAAAGAATGCAAACTGTTTCAACTGTGGCGAAAAGGGCCACATCAGAACTAATTGCCCTGAGGCCACCAAGAAAGGAGCAGCTAAGTCTGGGAAGGATAAGAAAGGAAACGCCTGAACTACCGATTGAATGACAAAGACAATACATATCCATAATAGCATCAGGTACGTTCTGTACCATTTAGCATTGATAATGTCTGCTAAGTATCTTACGTTTATGCAAGGGATAATAAACATTTAGTAAACCATAAGCTTAGAAAACTTTTGATTAAATTCATAAGAACTCCAGATATTAAATGTAAGGTATAACTTACCAATGGAATCTATAATGACCATTTTTCCATCCTCGAAGATAATCCTTTCATCAGAATCTGGAGTACTCTTCCCCAAAAAGAGTACGACAATATATATTATTTTATTTTATTTTTCTCATTGTTTTCTATCGCCTGCGAATGCCAAACTATGTTTGATAAAAGTGTCATATGAGGATTGGCGTATCTTAGTGTGTCCCATAGATTGCTTCCATGCTTGATCAGTATGGAGGTTTAATGCATGGAACCCCTGAGATATCCCAATGGTCATATCGTACTAAAGTCGACTAGTAGTATTCAAAGAAGATATCCAATATAAAAATGTCCTTATAAGTATCTCTACTTAGGGCATCCTTGCATTTGTAAAGAGAATGTGTCATTTATCTGACACCGACATCGATAGATGAACCAAAGCCTGAGAATATGGACAACTCTGACATCTCTAGGTGTCATAATTATCTTCTTTATAAGAATTACCATGTTTACCTCCTGAGAGGCAAGTGGATATTAGGACAAACATCCCGCTTAGGGCTGCAGTTATTATAAAAGCCTTATATCTGTTAGTACCAACGGAATAAGAAGAACTAAGAGCCAAATCGATAAGTTTTTAGAAAAGGTTTCATAAAGCCAAAATTCAAAGTTCTAAGAACTCTGATTTTTAGTAAATAAGAAAGACGGTTCATCTTGCTTATGCGTTTATTACCGCAACCCTATTTAGGCAACAATTAAGAATTGCCATCAGCTGCCCAGGATCATCGATTTGTGCGACTAACTGTAAGGATTAGCTATTCCTTAAGATTAATTTTGAGCAATGGTTGGAATAACCATCTTACCTTAAGAGAAGCTTTTCTATAATAGTTGTTATATAAGTATCAAAGTGGCTCCTTTGGAGACCTTGTATAGATGAAATATCAAAACATCCGTTGGATGGACGAGACTTTGGAAGGTCCACTTATCTGGAGCTGAAAGTTGCATTGGAAACAACTAATAAGATCATACAAATCCCTAATCATCTATAAGTTGCTAGTATTCGGCAGAAGATCAAGAATTAATGAAAGTAGCAACTCTCCTAAGTTTTGTTAAGGAATAAGGTTCAACAAAAGATATCAACCAGGAAGGGTGTACCAATTTGTTAAATTATCAGGCTAGTTAAGCTCTGGATATATAGAATCATTCGAAGTAAATCGAATGTATCAAGATCAAATAGCTTATGAGCTAAAACCTATTTAAGGAGCATGCCGGAGATCGCAATGCATTAACACACTAATGATTTGAGGATGTGTTCCACCAATAAATTAAGAAACACTATCACATAATGATATGCAGATTTATGATGTGGTGAGCATCTTGTATCGACTGAGGATCGACAGGTTAAGAAGCTCCAAAAGGATACATGTACCTAATATAAGGGTCACTTTGGGAGCTTGGAAACACTTCAGATATGTTATAGAAGTTAAGTCCATTATGCGACAAAAAGTACTTCTAGCATTTTAGCAAATCTCGAGGTCGAGATTTCTTTTAAGGGGGTGAGGATGTAACACCTCGAAAATTCACTTCCTATAATGTATTGACACGTGTCATAAGCGTTGAACGTGTAAAAGAATACTCTAGAGGGACTAAAGTTGACAAACAAGGAAAGTATGTGAATATAAGAGTTTAAAATGTTAACAAGGGATAAATATACTTTACAGTAACCCTACATGATGCTCATACCTTCAAACGAATAAATCATGGATCATACGAAGCTAAATATGAAAGAAAGTGAGAGATTACAAACTACAGGGGTTAAATGTGTCAACATGTTTAAAGTATACCTCTGAGTGACCTTTTAGCAAACCCGAAGCCTTGTAACGATTAATTATGCTCACTAGAATGTGTGCTAAAAATTTCATAAAGTTTCGTTATCGTATGAGAAAGTTATGATCAAATTCGTATACAAGGGGTTAAAGCGTCAACGTTGGAAATTATGACTTTTTGGGTAAGCACCAAGTTAACCAAGGACTTGCCAATGTTTAAACAAGTCTTGAAGCCCTTATAAGTAAAATTGAGGGGCTCAAAATGCAAGAAAATAAGGTTGGATGACCTTTCGAAGGACCAAGAGCCAAGTGCCAAGAGCCAACCGATTTTTGTCCCCTGGAAAAGGCTTACGGACCGTAAGCCCCAAGCCTTACGGTCCGTAAGGCATGCACAGATGCAGTAATTCGGGCAGTGGCTGTTATAAATGTGGTAACCGACTTAAAATCGACTTTCCTCATACATGGGCGACCCCTACATACCCTTTAGACCCTAGGACACTTGTTGATGAGCAGGGAACAAGGGTAGGCTTGGTTGTCAATGATCTAAGTGAAGATTAAACACTATATAAAGGCCTTATGTTGCAACATTGTAACCACACCTTCCATCTGCATTCCTGATCATTTCTGGAGCTCCAAAGCAGACCCAAGACATTCCAAATAGTGCATTGGACCTTAGTAAGTATGCTTAACCTTTCCTAATTGAGTTTTTACTTAGTTTTAGCTTAAAAGTCAAACCGTCGTAATTAACGGTTGACTTAGCGATTAATCATTAAGGTCTGATGTTTAGTCAAATTGAAGGTAGTTATAAGTTGGTATTTATGTGGGCAATAAACCCTTAGAAGGGCACCCGCTGATTCCTGTTCTAACTAGATCAAATGTCGGGTCAACGTTGTTTAGAAAAAGTCAACAGAATGCTAATTTTCAAATTAACTTGTAATTAGCAATGTAGAAGGCATGTAACCTATTTTACCACTCATATAACTTGGTAATAAGTATAAGAACTGGTCTAAGCTTGTTTGATCCGACAATTTTCTGTTTAGACCCGGTTCGGAACCGAAAGTCGCAAAACTTTGACTTTTGCTTTGACTTCAGTTCTGACCCAATTTAGATGGGTTTAGAAATGCCTTAGGGCTTCCTTAGGACCAGGTTACATGTTGGTATAACCCTCTGTGATTGGTTCGTTGATTGCCCCATTCGTTTACACGTTTCCGTTAATTGCTTAATGTTGACCATAATGCCCTTTTGACCGTAAAACGAGAATTTTAGAAATGTGAAAGGACAATAATATTTATTACTGATTTATAAACATGTCCCAAAAATTTCACATCAGTTGGAGGTCTAGATTAGGAGTTATGCTCATTAGCGTAATTATAACGCCTTTTAGTAATTAAACGGCGCAATTAGCATAAAGCCTATCTAAGCCCAATTTTTGACACCAAACCTTTTACCCACTGATGTAATATAATATTTTGAGATTTTTAAACATTTTTAATTATTTTTAAACTCATCATAACCTAAGGTTATGGCCTTGATTCGATAAATACCAATTATACCCTTTTCGGTCATAAAATGAGTTCTACATAATATTTTGACACCAAACCAATTGCTACTGATTTTATATAATAATTGAAGTATTTTGAACTTTATAACTTGATCAGAAAACTCAGATTTCCTGTATAACCCGGAAATCGCTTAAAATGGCTTTTTACGCGTATTAAACGCATAGTTTGGGTCTAAAACCATTTTGTCATATAAGACTCATCACCATTTGATATACCCTGTTAAAATAAGTCATTTTACTGATGTATTCAGACCCGAACCTCAGAAGTTCATTAAATCTGTTTTATAATCTTTAAAAATGACCAAAATACCCCTACGGGGCTTAAATTGAAATTAAACTCGTTTTGGGCATAATGGAAGGTATCCTACTGATATCACAACATATTTAAAGCATATTAACTTAGGAAACTTGTATATGACTCATATGGTTACCCGTTACGCACTTTTCGCGTTCGGATCGGCTTATGTAACTAGTTTGCATAATTTAGCCGAAACGGGTCAAACCATATCGTTTTCATCTCAAAATCCAGAATGTGTTTAAGTTACCCATATTAAACAAGCATACAAGCTTGCCGGGTTAAAACCACATTCTAAACCGGTCTTCGCGTTATCATGCGTTTGAACCGTATCTTTCTTTAAAACTAACCGGTCTAAGTTTAGGCTTAATTAAAGACCCGTTAGTATTCTAATTGGTTATTTATACCATCATTCCAGACTAGAGCCTTCCGGTAAATCGTACCTACGCTTACTTAAGTGAATACGGCTGAGTTATTATAATTCTTGCTATTTAAGACAGGAGCTAGCTCAGGTAAATACTCTTAACTTATTTTCCCTTATACGGGCTTGGGATACGGTAATTGACGTGCTATCGTAGGTACACGCAAATTTAATCCCAATAACAACTATAGACAGTGGTAAATGGGTATCGAACTCAGGGAGTATGTGGAAAGTGTGTTGTTTTTATAGCCTTGCGATTAAACTACAATTAACCTAATTTGCAGAAAATAAAGATCAATGATTTGGATTGTTGTTTTAGAAAACTAAATTAATAACTAATTGCAAATCAAAAGTTGGTTGTAAAACAGATTAGGAGAAGACAATGACCATCTTAGGATTCAGTTTCTTTAACAATTGTGTGAAATTTCAACTAGAAATAGTTACATAGACATAACTCGTGCATAAATAATTGAAGTGATAAAAGGGAACAAAGTACTCGGATTATATAAACGCGAGGTTGTTTCCCGATGATCAATTAATCAATAACCAACCCTAACCCTTCCCGTGATATCTCGATTGCCAACGACACCAAGAACGTACGATTGAGACTAGGAATTTGCACTATCGATTAACAAGCTACAAACAATTATGCATACACCATGATAATCAAGCAACGCAAGTTATCATTCTAGAAATTCAGAAATAAACACACAAAAGTTTAAAAGAAACCTGCACCTAAGATGATCACCGAAAGTTTTAGCCACACATAGCTTGGTGAATCATCATAGCAATCAATTCAATGTTCATACAAATCGAAAACACAAACCGAATGTTAGCAATTGTTCAAAACCAAGACAAGATAGCGAAAATCGCCCCTTGTCTGTTCTCTAACCGACCAATCATCAGAATAACCCAAAAGACACCATAAACCGACTTAATGATGGCAGTTACAAAGTTTCCGCAGACTCCACCGTAACTTACGGCTCCACCGTAAGTTACGGTGGAAATAATATTGTTACGGTAGGATGTGTCTGAGTTACGGTGGGCTCCAGGCCAAAATCAGGTCCACCGTAAATTACGGTGGGACCGTAATTTACGGTGACAACCTGATTTTTGTGCCTTGTTTCAACTTTTGTTCCACGCGCGACCCGTTCAACTCCAAACCCTCCAAAGCTGCATTTTATCCAGTTTAAGCTCCCGAACCGCACCTGAAACATAAGCAACCGTAGTTATCTAATTCAAGATAATTACACAATTAAATGAGGGATAAACTTGTCTTTTAACATCATAAAGGGTTGTCCTACGGACCACCCGTCACATCCCCACACTTAACCGTTGCTTGTCTCAAGCAACTCATCAAATCAATTTCTCAACAAGTGATCAATGTAGCCAAGCAAAAACAAGCAATCCTTTTACTAACCCCTTTTTAACACCCAACTAATGCACCCCTCACTATGTCTCTCCTCTCGGTTACAAGTAAGCACTAGCAATATGAGCTAGACACACAAAGGCTAACGGGCGGTTGCACAATTATAGGCTTGTACCTAAATCGATCATTCTCCTAACAAATGCCAAGCATGAATGCAAATCAAAGGGACTTTCAAGGTTGTAACGTGGCTAGGTGTATGGGTAGGAAATGGAATATATATGAAGTAGCGAAAATTTAACCCGGTCTTTTTATTACACGAATAAGCAAACTAACAACTACCAAACTAAACTACTATGTACAAGACAACTAAACATCCTTTCTTTTCATTTTTCATTTCTTTTTCTTTTCTTTTCTTTTCTTTTCTTTTCTGAATTTTTTTTTAATCCAAAGCAAACAAACATACAATGAAACATCAAACATATCTACTTCAAACTACTAAAACTACTACTACTATTACTAACACTATAAGACCGGGTCAAATTTGGGTAAGTTTTTAAGTAAGTAGCTAGGGTTAACAAATGATAGGCTTTTAGGCACAAAATTGGGCAACTAAATGTCCAAACCCCCGCCCCTCTCGCAACCATGCTCATATATATAACTTATGAGGTCCAACCCCCCAAATCCCACACTCACACACACTAAAGACGAGGCTACCTAGATGCCCTTATCCTTTTCGCATTCATGTCTAACTAAGGACTCAAATCGCATTCAAGCACAAGTTCTAATGCACCCTCACCTGTAGCCACTCTCATCAAAGATAAGCATTATTTATATACAAATGTGGCTTCAACTCTCACCAAGAATAAAAAGATATCAAGGGTTGCCGGTGCATCAATTTGGGGTTAATCTAGGGTGTTCAAATTCTCACAATATTTCGCTTGACTCAAAATCTTCAAAAATTCCCCCCATCCCCACACTTGGGATACATTGACCCCAATGTATGGTTTTAGGAGGCTTTGATCACTAAAATCCATTCAACATCACTACAAGTTCTTCAACTCAAACCACAAATTTCTTTTTGTATTTTTCATTTTATATATATATATATATTTTTTATGTTTTTCTTCTTTTAAAACATGACACCACCAACAAGCACCAACCCAACATAACATCACAAACTAACACCACCCAACCGCCCAACCCAACATATCAAACTAACAAATATGCACAAAATATACAAAGGAGGAACACAACCTGACTAATAATAGCGCGGTCCCGGCGGCCCAAAAATGGAAGACATCATGTCGTTCCATTCTCCGAACGCAAATGAGCCGCTACTACTCCCACTTTGTTGTTGAGCTCCTTCTTGTTGCCTTGGGTCAATCCATTGTGAATGGTGAAGCAGCGGGGTCGGATACGAAATACTACCATCATAAGGTGGTAGTGACGCATAATCCACATGTTGTGGATCCACAACCACCGGCCGCCCGGCATGCCAATCCGCGTGCAATCTTCTTTCTTGATCATCATGATATCGATTATTTATTTCAACTTCACGGGAATACGCATGTGTGCGATTCCATGCCTCTTGACGATCAAGGTTTTGTTTCAAGGACCGCTCTATACTTGCACTATTCCTCGTGTTTTGATCATACAACGTCCGCTCCGACCCCGACCACGACTCAAAAATAGGTGCCGGAGGACGTTGATTCTCAATCACTTCTTGCATTGTGCCTTCATAAGCCCAACCCGGCACATAAGATTGCTGCGTATAATCGTAAAACATACCACCATAACCTCTACCATAACCCCCTTGACCTACATTTTCACCACCATGCGGCTCGTCCGCATAATCCTCGTCACCACTTGGAACTGCTTCTTCATCACTTTCCGGCTCGTCCGGCTCACCCGGTAAAAGATCTCGTGCACCCGCCTTCAGTGCTCTCCACCTTTGCCCTTCCGACTTTAGCTTATGATAACGCTCCGATTGTGTATATGACCAACCAATCCCCAACTTATCTAACGTAAAAGGCTGATGCCTTTTTGTTGCTCCTCGATCTTCAGATGTTATTGCCTTTTGTTGTTTCATCAACCCCGTGATTATTCGACAATACGGGACGATATCTCTTCCATACTTATTCCGGCAAATCCATAAGTGGTTCATGATCAGATAGCTTATCGGAAAACGCGGAGACCCATGCATTAGCGAATAGAGGACAGGTACCTCCGGGAACCTCACCTGCTCCTTGTCCCTCCTTCGTGGAATAACATTGAGAACATAGATTGCTAGCAACAATTTAGCTTCTATTTTTAAGTTCTTCCGGTATAGAATACCACTGTATTTACCGGGTAAAAACAGTGCTGCCAACATATCATTCCATCGAGTATGTTTCTCCGGTTTAACTAGGAGGTCATCAAGAGTCGGTATCATGTAATCACGGGCTGGAAGACTATCATATTTCCCAAGCTTCTTCAACGTGTCAAAAGACATCTCCACCGGAATTCCATTCACAATACCCGTTAGCTTCATTTGTGATGGCCTTTCGTAGCTGTTGCATTTGAGAGTGGCCATCCATTCTTGTATTTCGGATATGAACAAGTTGCTCTTATCTTTGTCAAAACAACTAAGTGCCGACTCCCAACCTAGAGCCCGGAACTTGTCAAACACCCCGAACTGACCAAACTCAACTTCCCGGACTTCCCTCTCACATATAAAGGCTGCTGCCTTATTCTTCAACTTATTCATACGGTCATGATAGAGTGTTGGTTGCCATTCCTCTGGTTGATCATCCAATGGTCCCGAATCCCATTTCGGTTTCTCCGTCATATCCAACTCCATTTCTTCCTCACTTTCACTTTCGCTTTCGCTTACTCGACCCATGTATTGTCTCTTCCTTGGTTGTTGTTCCGGCTGTTTACCCTTTCCCTTCGAAGACGAAGATGAACTAGCTCCGGTCTTTTCTTTTGTTCGTGCCATTTCCTACACACATTCGAGCAAACAACACAACCAAACGAAACAAAATTAAACCCTTTTCTCCAAAATATCCCCACACTTGCTTGTTACTATGGTTGTAGATGTTAGTGAACTACAATTTAATAAATTTTTCAAAAATTTGGGCATGGTGTCTCTACAATGTAGAGATTCCCAAAAGTTCACTACTTTACTAACAATCCTACATCTACAAACCATAATCATGTTCAAGAACAAGTAACAAGTCAAAACTATGAACAAGCAAGTGGGTATAAACAAATAACATTATTAACCTCAATCTTCACAATGCATCAACAAAACATAGTAAATAAACTTCCATACCTTGTTTGAAGATGTAAGAAACACAAATGAGGCAACAACTTCAAAAAGCCCCAAAATTTCGAAACTAGGGTTTGAAGTTCGGACCCAAAAACTGTGTTTTCTTGTAAATCTCTTGGCAAAATCAGAAACTACGTGAAAAATTAGTCAAGATAGACTCCAATTTCACTTAGTTTGAACAAAAATTGAGTGAGATATGGATGATTGAAGGTTGAAGAAGCAATGGAGATTTGTGGGTCTTTGTGAATGAGATGGATGGTGATAGATAGATAGTAAAGTGAAAAGGATATGAGTGGCTAGGAAGTATTCACGAAATCTGATTTTTTATTATTATTATTATTATTATTATTATTTTTATGTAACCGCTAAACTGGATAGATCCTTACGTCGCCAGAAGTCACCGTAAGTTACGGTGTCACCGTAAATTACGGTGAACTTCTAGCAGATCTTCCCACCGTAACTCAGGAGCTTTCTACCGTAAGGCCAAACACTTTTTTACCCCCCACCGTAAATTACGGTATTACCGTAATTTATGGTAATATCTGGGAGTTCCTGGTTCGTAAAAAATGCTGTTTTAAGGTTCATTGTTTTATATTTTTCAAGTTTTTCAATTTTTTTTAAAAAACGTGTAAAAATCACCCTACCCCCTTGAAAGTCCCGTGTTGTCCTCAACACAATGTAAGAGTAATTCGTGACCGAACGTCCCCACACTTGTTTCAAACACGGATTTCAAGGAAGTACGGTAATTGTGCAAACTATACAAAACAAACAAAATGAAATACTAACTATTTACACTACCGAACCTGGGCCTCTCATGGTTTCTCATCGTCGACCGGGCGTAAGATGTAGCCCGCTTTATCAAGCTCCAAGTTATTGATGTCATTCCCCTCCAAGTATGGCTTCAACCGGTGACCGTTCACCGTTTGTTGTTTCAATGTTTGCTCGTCTTGAATGTCTACGTCACCAAACCTTCCAACTCGCCTAACGACATACGGGCCCATCCATTTACTTTTAAGCTTGCCCGCAAACATCTTGAGTCTTGAGTTGTACAACCAAACTTTTTGACCCACTTCGAACATTTTCTTTCTCAATTTCGCATCGTGTACTTTCTTGAGCTTGTCTTTATAAGCCGATGCACATTCATATGCCTCATCTCGAATCTCTTCTATCTCGCTTAATTGTAGCTTCCTTAACTTTCCCGCCTCGTCATAATCCGCGTTTACCGTCTTAATTGCCCAATGTGCCCGATGCGCTAACTCCATTGGCAAGTGACAACCCTTTCCATACACCATCCGGTAAGGCATTGTGCCAATTGGAGTCATGTAGGCCGTTCGGTATGCCCACAATGCATCATCCAATTTACTCGACCAATCCTTCCTATCCGTTCTTACCGTCTTCATGAGAATTTCTTTGATTTGATGGTTGGACACTTCGACTTGTCCACTCGTTTGCGGATGGTAAGGTGTGGCAATCCGGTGATTCACACTATACCTCTTCAATAATTTCCCGAAGTTGAAGTTCTTGAAATGTGAACCACCATCACTTATAATAACACGCGGGATGCCAAAACGAGAGAAAATGTTGGATTGAACAAATTTACAAACAACCAAATGGTCGTTTGTTCGTGTTGCAATAGCTTCAATCCACTTCGAGACGTAATCCACCGCTACCAAAATGTATAGAAAGCCATTCGAATTCGGGAAAGGACCCATAAAGTCTATACCCCATACATCAAATATCTCTACAACCAAGATTGGTTGTAAAGGCATCTCATCCCTCTTCGATATGCTTCCCATCTTTTGACAATTTATGCAATTTCTAGCGAATTCACAAGCATCCTTGAAAATTGTGGGCCAATAGAACCCACCTGAGAGCACCCGATAACCTGTTTTATGCCCACTAAAATGACCCCCACATGCGGACGAATGAGCATGGGTCAAAATTACCAACACTTCTGTCTCGGGCACACACCTTCGTATAACTTGATCCGGTCCAATCTTGAAAAGATCCGGTTCATCCCAAATATATTGCTTCACTTGGACCATAAATTGTTGTCGACGCTTCTTGGTCCAATGACTTGGGATGGCACCCGTGGCTAAGTAGTTGACATAGTGAGCATACCACGGTGCAACAAAGGTGGAAACAGCTAGTAGTTGCTCGTAGGGAAAACTCTCATTGATTTCACTAACATCATCGATCCCTTCCACCGGAATTCGAGACAAGTGATCCGCCACTACGTTCTCACTTCCCTTTTTGTCTCGGATTTCTAAATAAAACTCTTGTAACAATAATACCCACCGAATCAAACGAGGCTTCGCGTCCTTTTTCTCCATCAAATATCGGACCGCACTATGATCCGAATAAACCACCACTTTGCTCCCCCAAATATAAGCACGAAACTTATCCAAAGCATACACCACCGCTAATAACTCCTTTTCGGTTGTGGTGTAATTGAGTTGCGCTTCGGATAAAGTTTTGCTTGCATAGTAAATCACCACCGGCTTTCTATCAACCCGTTGACCCAAAACTGCACCAATAGTGGTGTCTCTTGCATCACACATTATCTCGAACGGCTTTGACCAATCCGGTGGTTGCAAGATAGGAGCTTTGACCAAGTGTTCCTTCAAAACAGTGAAAGCTTGCATACACTCGTTAGTAAAATCAAATGGGACATCTTTTAATAACAAGTTGCATAAGGGTTTGGTGATAACACTAAAACCCTTTATGAAACGTCTATAGAAACCCGCATGTCCCAAAAATGACCTTACACCCTTAACATTTTTCGGAGGTGGCAAAGATGCTATTACCCGTATTTTTGCCTTATCCACCTCCATCCCCATTTCAGAAATTACATGACCCAACACAATGCCCTCTTGCACCATGAAATGACTTTTCTCCCAACTTAACACTAAATTTTTCTCAACACACCTTTTTAAAACTTTTTGTAATTCGTTGAGACAAGCATCAAAACTAGTGCCAAAAATGGAGAAGTCATCCATAAAGACTTCGAGCGACTCTCCAACCATGTCCGAGAAAATACTCATCATACATCGTTGGAAAGTTGCCGGAGCATTGCACAAGCCAAATGGCATTCGCCGAAAGGCGAATGTGCCATATGGACAAGTGAAGGTGGTCTTGTGTTGGTCATCCGGGTGTATTGCTATTTGATTGTAACCCGAATACCCGTCCAAAAAATAGTAGTACTTTTGACCCGATAATTTTTCAATAATTTGGTCAATGAAAGGTAACGGGAAATGGTCCTTAGAAGTGGCGGCATTCAATTTTCGGTAGTCAATACATACACGCCACCCGGTAACCGGTCGGGTGGCAATTTGTTCACCACTTTCGTCCTTGACTACTTGAATGCCGGCCTTCTTAGGCACAACTTGGGTGGGACTCACCCAAGCACTATCCGAAATCGGATAGATGATTCCCGCATCCAACCATTTAATTACCTCCTTTTTAACTACCTCCCTTAGGTTCGGATTCAACCGCCTTTGAGCTTCTCGTGTCGGTTTGGCATCTTCGGTTGTAATGATTTTCTGCATGACAATTGATGGACTAATTCCTTTGAGATCGGCAATTGTCCATCCGATAGCTCCCTTGTTCTCCTTCAAGACTTCCAACAATGCTTGCTCTTGAGCCAACTCTAAATTAGAGGCAATAATGACCGGTAAAGTGTCATTATCCCCTAAAAACACATACTTCAAATGGCTCGGCAAGTCTTTAAGTTCCAACTTTGGCGGTTCCTCTAATGATGGTTTAGTACCCGAATCTATTTCCACCGGTAAGCCTTTGAACTGGTGGGTCCATGGCGGCCGACCTTCTTTCAACGCCATCGCATCTTTTTTTTCCTCTTCAACCCGGAGTGCATAAGCATGTACCTGTTCAGAAAAATCACACAGGCAAACATCCAAACCATCCTCCTCATACTCATGCGGGTTGCATCCGTCAACTATATCTGCCATGAAACACTCATCAACACCATTAGCATTAGAATTGTTAGTAAAAACATTCAAACGCATTTTTTTGGTTCCCAAAAGTCATATCGACTGTACCAAATCTACAATCGATTACTGCATGTGCGGTGCTCAAAAATGGCCGACCCAAAATTACGTTTTGTTGTTGCTTGGGATCCGCCGATGAGTAGTCCAAGACTAAAAAGTTAACCGGGTAATAAAATTCATCAATTTTTACAATTACATTTTGAACCATACCCCGGGGTAACTTATGAGACAAATCGGCTAAAACAACCGTTGTCTCCACCCTTGCTAACGGACCAAAATCATATTGGTCATACAAGCCCCCCGGTAAAATGCTAACTCCGGCTCCAAGATCTAGCAACGCCTTAGCCATTTGAAAATTACCAACTTGTATATTAATCAATGGCGTGTCCGGATCTTGGAGCTTAGGAGGAAGCTCCCCGTTCAAAACCGCACTCACTTGCCCGGTTAAATCGACCCGCTTAGGCATTTTCTTCTTGCTTTGCCTTTTTTGTGTACATAACTCTTTTAAAATTTTTACATAGGCGGGTACTTGCTTTATTGCATCAAGGAGTGGAAGGTTAATTTTAACTTGTTTAAACATGTCCCACAATTCTTCTTTTTGGGGACCTCTCGATGCAATAAAATTTTTCTTTCCCGGGTCAAGTAAAGCCGATGGAAACGGAACTTGACTCGGTTCACCCTCAACTTTTTCACTCTTTTCATTTTCACCCAAACCTGGTTTGTTAACATTTAATTCTTTTGGTTTAACCGGTGAAACGTCATCATCACTATCATTACCCGTGATGTCCTCAACTACCCCCTCAACCAATTCGGGTGACAAATTGGCTTTAAACTCTTTTCCACTTCTCAAAACACTAACATGATGAACATTAACATTACCTCGTGACGTACCATGCGAAGGATTTACCTTAGTGTCGCTAGGAAGTTGACCCTTGCTTTTCTTTAATTCAGCCACGTCGGTTGCTAATTGACCCATTTGGGTTGTTAGTGATTGGATGCTTTTGTCACGAACCTCATCCTTTTGCATTCGAAATTCATCGAGTTGGTTTCGTTTTTTCATCTCCGTTTGCATACTTTTTAGCATCTCCATCATCTCATTTCCACCCGAAGATCCCCCTTGCTCTTGACCCGCTTGATATTGCTTTTGATACCCTTGGTTGTTCCCGCCTCGATATCCACTTTGATTGTTATAAGGTTGGCGTGAACCAAAGTTACCTTGACTACCTTGAAAGTTCGGGTTAGCTTGATTTAAGGGGTTCCCATAGCGAAAATTTGGGTGATTCCTCAACCCGGGGTGGTAAGTATTAGAGTTCATGTTGTTGTAGTTTCTACCACCCCCTCCTTGACCTTGACCTTGAACCGCATGAACCTCTTCATATTGCCCTTCCACCATTCCTTGGCAATTTTCAGCCGCATGACCTATTTCATTACACAATGCACAAACATCATAAATTTGGTTAGTAGGTTTGAACATTACCATCATCTATTGCGTGCACTTGAGGTCGGGCAATGGCCGGTCGCGCTCTCCTCAATGCTTGAGCCTTTCTCTTTGATGTAATTGCCATATTCTCCAAGAACTCCCAATCGTCATTCTCATAGTTTGTGCCAAAAGTCCCACCGGTAATGGACATTAAATCTCGAGCATCCTCGGCACTCAACCCCTCGTGGAAGGCATTCATCAACTCCCAAAGTTCAATCCCATCCCATGGTGAGGGCAATTTTTAATCATCATATTGAAACGTTCAAATGCCTCATGAAACATTTGACCATGTTGTTGTTGGAAGCTCCTAAACCCTTTTCTAGCATCATTAGTCTTTTGGGCGGTGTAAAATTCGTCTAGAAAAATTTGTTGCATCTCCGCCCAAGTATAAATAAATGCTGAAGGCAAAGTGTAGAACCACTTCTTTGCCTTGTCCTCTAAAGAAAACTGGAACAAAACTAACTTGACATCGTCGGCCGAAAAACCTTGACTCCCAAGAGTATTACAAATTGAGTCATAGGCCTCCAAATGAAAATACGGTTCCTCCGTTGCTAGACCCTTATATTTCGGCAAACTTTGTAAAGAATTAGTCCTTACTTCAAAAGTTCTTCCTTCATTGTTGTGAGGGATAACTACCGGTGAAGGGTTTTGAGTAATTATCGGCCTGAAATGTGCTTCAATTCCCCGTGCATGTTCCCTAAGATGCCTTCTTGGTACACCCAATCGACCCTTTGGACGAATAGGACCCATTGGTCTTGGTATATGCCCTTGTGGTGCGAACGGTGGTTGAAATTGTTGTTGTGGCATCGGTTAGTGTTGAATCGACCTTTGGAATTGAGGTTGTACGTTTTGCGGCCGAACTTGTTGCAATGGAATAGGGCGTTGCACTTGTAACCCTTGTGGTCTTGGCCGAATATGTTGTGGTAGGAGTTGTTGTTGTTGTGGCACTCCACCTACATTTGCCATTCCTTGAGATTGACTTTGCACATAACCAAACTCTCCTTGATCACCATAACCCCCATAAGCATACCCGTCTTCATCATAGCCCTCAAAATCTTCGTATCCTTCCTCATATCCATCTCCCCTTATACCCGAAGTTTGCCCAAAGGGAAGAGTCGAGTATTGAAAGCCCGATTGGTTCGATGGTCTAAATGTTGAAGTTGCATGAACGACCTTTGAACCTTGGGGTATTGAATAATGTGACGATGACTGACCCGAAACTGGGAAGAAATGAGTGAGTGGTGGAATCGTAGTAGATGGGCTAAAAGTAAGACTAGGTTCGACTTAAGTAGTGTTTGGTTGTGTGGTGTTAGATGGTGTAGTGTCATGAGGTGGAGTAGGAATTGTAGTGGAATTTGGTATGGTTGTGTTTGGTGATGGGTGTGTGGAAGTAGGTATAAATGATGAGGTCGTTTGACCCGTTGTGGGTGGTACTTGTGTTTCATCCATGATGTTTCTTGGTGTAATGGGTGAAGTGGGTGAACCGATGATTCTGTTTTCTCGTAATAAAAATCTGTTTTGCCTTAGCGTTCTTTCGATTTCCGGATCAAATGACAATGGTGACGCTTTGTGAGAGCCTCTAGTATGCATGCACCTGTAGAACCTGCACACTAAACACACCAGTGTAAACCCGAAAATAACAAAGCAAAACTAACAAACTGACACACGTTGCGCACTACTCCCCGGCAACGGCGCCAAAATTTGACGTGCTGTTAGGTACACGCAAATTTAATCCCAATAACAACTATAGACAGTGGTAAATGGGTATCGAACTCAGGGAGTATGTGGAAAGTGTGTTGTTTTTATAGCATTGCGATTAAACTACAATTAACCTAATTTGCAGAAAATAAAGATCAATGATTTGGATTGTTGTTTTAGAAAACTAAATTAATAACTAATTGAAATCAAAAGTTGGTTGTAAAACAGATTAGGAGAAGGCAATGACCATCTTAGGATTCAGTTTCTTTAACAATTGTGTGAAATTTCAACTAGAAAGAGTTACATAGACATAACTCGTGCATAAATAATTGAAGTGATAAAAGGGAACAAAGTACTCGGATTATATAAACGCGAGGTTGTTTCCCGATGATCAATTAATCAATAACCAACCCTAACCCTTCCCGTGATATCTCGATTGCCAACGACACCAAGAACGTACGATTGAGACTAGGAATTGCACTATCGATTAACAAGCTACAAACAATTATGCATACACCATGATAATCAAGCAACACAAGTTATCATTCTAGAAATTCAGAAATAAACACACAAAAGTTCAAAAGAAACCTGCACCTAAGATGATCACCGAAAGTTTTAGCCACACATAGCTTGGTGAATCATCATAGCAATCAATTCAATGTTCATACAAATCGAAAACACAAACCGAATGTTAGCAATTGTTCAAAACCAAGCCAAGATAGCCAAAATCGCCCCTTGTCTGTTCTCTAACCGACCAATCATCAGAATAACCCAAAAGACACCATAAAACCGACTTAATGATGGCAGTTATAAAGTTTCCGCAGACTCCACCGTAACTTACGGCTCCACCGTAAGTTACGGTGGAAATAATATTGTTACGGTAGGATGTGTCTGAGTTACGGTGGGCTCCAGGCCAAAATCAGGTCCACCGTAATTATAATTCTTGCTATTTAAGACAGGAGCTAGCTCAGGTAAATACTCTTAACTTATTTTCCCTTATACGGGCTTGGGATACGGTAATAAATACCGCATGGTCAGGTATGGGATTCAAAGACCAATAAGTCGGGAAATCCAAATAACCTGTTTTAATTCGTATTGCTTGACTGAAACATTGGGGGTTAATGCAACCGTGTCCTGGATATCCTTGACTCATTAAATGCAATGGCCACGACCTAAGCACGGGGTGTAGGCATACACCTGACAGATGCCATATGTTTATTAATTAATTATACCCAATAAGGGATTCCCAATAAGGGAATAGTGGTGTGTCGGTTAATCTTGAACTGGCATAGAACCGGGCCCCGTATGTAGAGCAAGTCTGTAATTTTATTTTCATATAGTGGATTGATTAAATTTAATGTTTTCATTCTAAACATGAAATATGAAATAAATGGAAAATAACATTCCTTTTATATGATCTACCATTATAATAAAATGGCAAAATCTAAAAAGGACAAGACCTAGCCACGTGTTATTTTGAGACAAGGCCAAGATGGTAGTTCCTCAATTAGATTCAGATCCTTGTTAACACCTCAATTTAGGATTGTTCTGCGTTAAATATTAAAAAGAATCTTAAAGGTAAAACCTAGCCTAAACGTCATTGCAGACAAGGCCAAGATGGTAGAACCTATTCAAGAGATTCAAACCCTTGTTAACATCTGTAACATGTTAACATTCCTGGCAGACGTGGTTTGATAAAATCGCATGAGTCATCCTTAAATAAGATTACTCCAATTTCCCTTATTTATATAATCATCCCTTATGGATGAAGTGCCTACGGGCTATAATTAACGTCCTCTGAGACTAAAGACAGTGGTAGCCTACAACTCCCTGTCAAGAAAAGGTAATGAACTTTGATTCAAACCTTAATGCCTCGATTCTCTGAAATCATGGCTTATATCATCCTATAAGATGATCATATTATAAACATCCCTTAGAAGGGAAGTGCCTACGGGCTATAGTTAATGTCCTCTGAGACTAAAGACAGTGGTAGCCTACAACTCCCTGTCAAGAAAAGGTAATGAACTTTGATTCAAACCTTAATGCCTCGATTCTCTGAAATCATGGCTTATAAATTAAACTTGTCTACGCGACTAGGCCATTTGTGCTATTATTAACTTGTAAATTAGGATTTATGATAAAAATCCTGAATAAAATAAATATCCTTCCTTCCCTGCCAGTATACATATTAAAAAGAATCTTAAAGGTACGACCTAGCCTATATGTCATTCCAGACGAGGCCAAGATGGTAGAACCTATTCAAAGGATTCAAATCCTTGTAACATTGTAAATATGTTAACACTCATGGCAACAGTGATGCGATAAAATCACACTTGTCATCTTTATATTAGGAAATTTTTTCAAACCCCTTGTTTTTAGCGTTAATGATCAAGAGGAATCGTGGCTAATAAACGTCGAACATGATGAAAACATCAAAACATCCATAGGGATGTATACCTACGGGCAAAGATGTATACATGAAAAGATAGTTTTATTTCATAACTTATTGTCAAGACAATGAATTATGAAATTTTCCGATCCAAAGGAATCATTGATTATGTTTTAAAATTTCCCTAGTGACAAGGCATCTGTGCCATCAAAAGTCCTTGGGACAAGCCCTTATGCTATATAAAACGTCGGTACGACATTGACAGTCGTGACTTATGTCCCCTGTCTAATAAATATGAAGGATTATATTCCGTTTAAACGCCAAAGATGGTCTATCTGAAAACCTAGGCCAAGCATAATCAAATAAATTTAATACTATCTATTGGTCTATATGGTTGAGTTACACCATGGCTATTTAATCGTCAAGTTCGACAATTCGCTATATAATTAAACAAATTATTACTACTTGGTTAGTAGCCTTCAAAGCCTCACCACGGCTGACTCCTCTGAAGATCACAATCATCTAGTTAGTCAAAATGATGTTCATTGACTAGCCTTTGTGGCAAAATAAATTATCTTCAAAGAGATGACGGATGTAGTCTTTGACTCTCTGTCCAAAGGTGAAGAACTATGTCCGAACCTTAAGATCTCTGATTCAATAAAATTGCGGCTTATATATTAATGCCTTAAGTGCCATATCCTATATGTCCTTTGTGACAAGGCCTTCGTGCCTATGACTATTAATGTCCTTCGTGACAAGCCTTCCAACTATCTAAGGATTTTCATTATGACAAGGACAATTGTGACATTGAGTTTCCCTGTCAAAAGGTAATGGATTTGGTCCAAACCTTAAACACAATTGATGGTCCTATTTGACCTAGGCTAAATATAATTGATGTACTTTCTAGTAGCATACTATAATGAAGTTAAAAACCTAACAGCCATTAGGGTTTAATGATACCATGGCTTATGAATCATCCATTACGATGATTCCATAATAGTTTGTGGCTAAGCATATGTTATTATTGGTGTTTAGTACCAAAGCTCTAGAATGGTGGATTCCGACGAAGCACACAGCAGTACTGCGGCTAAAAACAAGGATGCAAATATAAATATAAGTGTTAATGGCACTACTCTTCAGGCCTTGATTAGCGCAGCAATTAGTGAAGTTGTGGATAAGATCCTTGAGAACAAAAAGGAACCGAGTGACACTCACTCAAAGGTCCATATGGAAACACATACATCAGCTCGTAAGGAGAGCCCCGTTCACTCTTCAGATGAAAAGAGCGAACCTCAGAAGTTAGTACTCTATGATAAGCCCTGTTCAACTGAAGACGGGTGCACCTACAAATACTTCGTCTCATGCAAACCCAGAGATTTCAATGGCGAAAAAGGAGCAATTGATGCCATGGAATGGCTTGAGGAAATGGAAACTGTTGTGGACATCAGCAATTGTGCTGATAAGGACGTAGTAAAATTTGTTTCACAATCTTTCAAGGGCGAGGCTCTTGCATGGTGGAGGGCCATGATGCAGTCCACGGGAAAAATTCCCCTATACAATATGGGATGGTCCAAGTTTGTGGACCTTATCAAAGAAAACTACTGTCCACAACACGAAGTGGAAAAGGTGGAGACAGATTTTCTGACTCTCACAATGAAGAACCTAAATTGTCAGCAATATGTTACCGAATTCAACTCCCTATCTAGATTGGTACCCTATTTAATTACCCCTGAACCAAAACGCATTCCGCGTTTCATCGGTGGTTTGGCACCCGAATTAAAAGGAATTGTTAAGGCTTCAAGGCCAATCACCTTCAGATCAGCTGTTGATCTATCCTTGTCTCTCACTCTAGACATAGTGAGACAAAGGTCAATCAAGAATGAAACTAATGAGAAAAGACAAAGGGAGGAGGATAACTCCCAGAATCCTAAGATGAGCAAATCCAAGTTCAACAATAACCAACAGAATTCCAACAAAATGCCTACATGCAAAACCTGCAAAAGAAGACACTGGGGGCAGTGTTGATCAAGCCAAAAGATAAAGCAATGTGGCATCTGTAAAAGAACTGGCCACCAGTCCCACGAATGTAGGGACATAAAGAATGCAAATTGTTTCAACTGTCGCGAAAAGGGCCACATCAGAACTAATTGCCCTGAGGCCACCAAGAAAGGAACAGCTAAGTCTGGGAAGGATAAGAAAGGAAACGCCTGAACTACGTATTGAATGACAAAGACAGTACATATCCATAATAGCATCAGGTACGTTCTGTACCATTTAGCATTGATAATGTCTGCTAAGTATCTTACGTTTATGCAAGGGATAAAAAAACATTTAGTAAACCATAAGCTTAGAAAACTTTTGATTAAATTCATAAGAACTCCAGATATTAAATGTAAGGTATAACTTACCAATGGAATCTATAATGACCATTTTTCCATCCTCGAAGATAATCCTTTCATCAGAATCTGGAGTACTCTTCCCCAAAAAGAGTACGACAATATATATTATTTTATTTTATTTTTCTCATTGTTTTCTATCGCCTGCGAATGCCAAACTATGTTTGATAAAAGTGCCTTATGAGGATTGGCGTATCTTAGTGTGTCCCATAGATTGCTTCCATGCCTGATCAGTATGGAGGTTTAATGCATGGAACCCCTGAGATATCCCAATGGTCATATCGTACTAAAGTCGACTAGTAATATTCAAAGAAGATATCCAATATAAAAATATCCTTATAAGTATCTCTACTTAGGGCATCCTTGCATTTGTAAAGAGAACGTGTCATTTATCTGACACCGACATCGATAGATGAACCAAAGCCTGAGAATACGGACAACTCTGACATCTCTAGGTGTCATAATTATCTTCTTTATAAGAATTACCATGTTTACCTCCTGAGAGGCAAGTGGATATTAGGACAAACATCCCGCTTAGGGCTGCAGTTATTATAAAAGCCTTATATCTGTTAGTACCAACGGAATAAGAAGAACTAAGAGCCAAATCGATAAGTTTTTAGAAAAGGTTTCATAAAGCCAAAATTCAAAGTTCTAAGAACTCTGATTTTTAGTAAATAAGAAAGACGGTTCATCTTGCTTATGCGTTTATTACCGCAACCCTATTTAGGCAACAATTAAGAATTGCCATCAGCTGCCCAGGATCATCGATTTGTGCGACTAACTGTAAGGATTAGCTATTCCTTAAGATTAATTTTGAGCAATGGTTGGAATAACCATCTTACCTTAAGATAAGCTTTTCTATAATAGCTGTTATATAAGTATCAAAGTGGCTCTTTTGGAGACCTTGTATAGATGAAATATCAAAACATCCGTTGGATGGACGAGACTTTGGAAGGTCCACTTATCTGGATCTGAAAGTTGCATTGGAAACAACGAATAAGATCATACAAATCCCTAATCATCTATAAGTTGCCAGTATTCGGCAGAAGATCAAGAATTAATGAAAGTAGCAACTCTCCTAAGTTTTGTTAAGGAATAAGGTTCAACAAAAGATATCAACCAGGAAGGGTGTACCAATTTGTTAAATTATCAGGCTAGTTAAGCTCTGGATATATAGAATCATTCGAAGTAAATCGAATGTATCAAGATCAAATAGCTTATGAGCTAAAACCTATTTAAGGAGCTTGCCGGAGATCGCAATGCATTAACACACTAATGATTTGAGGATGTGTTCCACCAATAAGTTAAGAAGCACTATCACATAATGATATGCAGATTTATGATGTGGTGAGCATCCTGTATCGACTGAGGATCGACAGGTTAAGAAGCTCCAAAAGGATACATGTACCTAATATAAGGGTCACTTTGGGAGCTTGGAAAGACTTTAGATATGTTATAGAAGTTAAGTCCATTATGCGACAAAAAGTACTTCCAGCATTTTAGCAAATCTCGAGGTCGAGATTTCTTTTAAGGGGGTGAGGATGTAACACCTCGAACATTCACTTCCTATAATGTATTGACACGTGTCATAAGCGTTGAACGTGTAAAAGAATACTCTAGAGGGACTAAAGTTGACAAACAAGGAAAGTAAGTGAATATAAGAGTTCAAAATGTCAACAAGGGATAAATATACTTTACAGTAACCCTACATGATGCTCATACCTTCAAACGAATAAATCATGGATCATACGAAGCTAAATATGAAAGAAAGTGAGAGATTACAAACCACAGGGGTTAAATGTGTCAACATGTTTAAAGTCAACAGAATGCTAATTTTCAAATTAACATGTAATTAGCAATGTAGAAGGCATGTAACCTATTTTACCACTCATATAACTTGGTAATAAGTATAAGAACTGGTCTAAGCTTGTTTGATTCGACAATTTTCTCTTTAGACCCGGTTCGGAACCGAAAGTCGCAAAACTTTGACTTTTGCTTTGACTTTAGTTCTGACCCGATTTAGATGGGTTTAGAAATGCCTTAGGGCTTCCTTAGGACCAGGTTACATGTTGGTATAACCCTCTGTGATTGGTTCGTTGATTGCCCCATTCGTTTACACTTTTCCGTTAATTGCTTAATGTTGACCATAATGCCCTTTTGACCATAAAACGAGAATTTTAGAAATGTGAAAGGACAATAATCTTTATTACTAATTTATAAACATGTCCCTAAAATTTCACATCAGTTGGAGGTCTAGATTAGGAGTTATGCTCATTAGCGTAATTATAACGCCTTTTAGTAATTAAACGGCGCAATTAGCATAAAGCCTATCTAAACCCATTTTTTGACACCAAACCTTTTACCCACTGATGTAATATAATATTTTGAGATTTTTAAAGATTTTTAATTATTTTTAAACTGATCATAACCTAAGGTTATGGCCTTGATTCGATAAATACCAATTATACCCTTTTCGGTCATAAAATGAGTTCTACATAATATTTTGACACCAAACCAATTGCTACTGATTTTATATAATAAATGAAGTATTTGGAACTTTATAACTTGATCAGAAAACTCAGATTTCCTGTATAACCCGGAAATCGCTTAAAATGGCTTTTTACGCATATTAAACGCATAGTTTGGGTCTAAAACCATTTTGTCATATAAGACTCATCACCAATTGATATACCCTGTTAAAATAAGTAATTTTACTGATGTATTCAGACCCGAACCTCAGAAGTTCATTAAATCTGTTTTATAATCTTTAAAAATGACCAAAATACCCCTACGGGGCTTAAATTGAAATTAAACTCGTTTTGGGCATAATGGAAGGTATCCTACTGATATCACAACATATTTAGAGCATATTAACTTAGGAAACTTGTATATGACTCATATGGTTACCCGTTACGCACTTTTCGCGTTCGGATCGGCTTATGTAACTAGTTTGCATAATTTAGCCGAAACGGGTCAAACCATATCGTTTTCATCTCAAAATCCAGAATGTGTTTAAGTTACCCATATTAAACAAGCATACAAGCTTGCCGGGTCAAAACCACATTCTAAACCGGTCTTCGCCTTATCATGCGTTTGAACCGTATATTTCTTTAAAACTAACCGGTCTAAGTTTAGGCTTAATTAAAGACCCGTTGGTATTCTAATTGGTTATTTATACCATCATTCCAGACTAGAGCCTTCCAGTAAATCGTACCTATGCTTACTTAAGTGAATACGGCTGAGTTATTATAATTCTTGCTATTTAAGACAGGAGCTAGCTCAGGTAAATACTCTTAACTTATTTTCCCTTATACGGGCTTGGGATACGGTAATAAATACCGCATGGTCACGTATGGGATTCAAAACCAATAAGTCGGGAAATCCAAATAACCTGTTTTAATTCGTATTGCTTGACTGAAACATTGGGGGTTAATGCGACCGTGTCCTGGATATCCTTGACTCATTAAATGCAATGGCCACGACCTAAGCACGGGGTGTAGGCATATACCTGACAGATGCCATATGTTTATTAATTAATTATACCCAATAAGGGATTCCCAATAAGGGAATAGTGGTGTGTCGGTTAATCTTGAACCGGCATAGAACCGGGCCCCGTATGTAGAGCAAGTTATGTAAAACTGATAACATGAGATATAGTTTGTCCCAAGTATAAAAGATTAAATTTTGCCTTGTGCATTTTAATCAAAGTGTCGAAATATTTTCGTGCCTTGTGCACCTAAACCAATTTTCATAAACATTTTCAAATGAGTCGGTTGAGTGTATTTACCAGTGAAAACTGACGTATTTTCCAAAGTCTAAGTCACAGGTACAAGTACCTAATAGGCTGGAAGCTGCTCAGGGCGTTAATAAGGAATCTTGCAAGTTCTAGGCGTCTAAAGTCTGTTGAACAATGTTTAAGCTTTAAGATCCGGCTGTGGATCCTTTACTTTCCGTTGTAATACTGGATATTACTTTATATTCGGATTTTAATATATTTATCTTTTGCTTCCGCTGTGCATTTATATATTGTGTTGTTTGACTATGATGATATCAACTACGTCACGATACTCCCCTATCGGGCCCACCGGTGAAACGTGGAAATATCGGGGTGTGACACTGGTATACGTTAAACTTATTCGTTCCATTCAATTTTACATAATTGAACTTTATTAGCACAATTTCCTTACACGAAATTGTTCCCTTTAGTCATAACTCAAAACCGAGTCTTTTGACTATTTATCCACGTCTCCATTTTTCGATTAGCGTGCTTATGTGCAATTATACCCATTACCTGGTTATAATACCGTAGCCATTTCTTACACTTTATTCTGTTATAACAACAAAACCTCATCTTGACCCGTTATATCTACTTAGCGAAAATCATCGGTTTCATACAACCAAATCCATATTTGACTTCAAACATCATGCTTAATTAACTAAAATGCTACCTTACTTAAACAAACTGAGAAGTGATTCCGGAAACCACTTACCTTATGCGTCCGTATTCGCATCCGCTTCCTTGTCTCCTTTTGACTCGTTGCCTTCCTTGCTTGAGTCCATCTCAACATGATCCCTATGCTTTCATGTTATCACAATCACATTCTCGTTAGCATACATGATTGTACATATTAACGATCACATCATTTGCATAACTCACATATGGCTCTTTCTTAGTCACTTATAACAAGCATAAGGCATATACCCAAAATCACATCTTTTCAATTTCATATAATTCATCATGTCATCATATTAGGCTATCACAATGACAATATATACACTTCATACTCATGATGTAATATGCTTACAACCACATGATCAATCAATTACATACTAATGCTTTCATGATCCCATAATAGACGACCGTATTTGGAGTAAATAATCAACATGACTCTACCATCCTTACTTGCTATATATCAACACTAATTTCATTTCATAATCCCAACTAAACCATCCACTAAGCACATAATGTGTACCATACAATGCAAGTGAACAATGCAAGACACTAGTGCACATCTCTACCCAAACGAGAAATCAACAAAACCTCCACATGGATTCAATCTTGCACATGTTCCTTGTGTAAGTTTACTAACAATTTAATCATTTACACATTATATGCATATTCATCCACTACTTGCATACATTTTCACATAATATTGTCATTTAGTCAGTTCATCAAACGCTTGGCGTGCATACTACTATCTAAGCATAATGTACAAGTAGTCCATACCTAATCTTCCTAATTCATACACAATTCATCAAATCTTCTTGCTAATCAACAAGTATCATTAACACATAAACATCAACATATTAACACCACATTTCTTTCAATTCATCTCACAAGAATTCATCATATCCATCATAATACATCAACAATCAATAAGAATTGAATATGGATGATCATTCAAGTCATCATCCTTTCCAAAACAAATGGGTTTCACCTCTAAACATCAAATTAACCCAAACCATGCATAATCTATGTTCTATATGATGATTCTAACACATACTCATGCTCAATTTCATACAAATCCACGGGTTAAAACATAACCAACTTCATAAAAGATCACCAATCTTAGTTTTAAAACATACCTTATGATCCCCTTGCTAAGGTGATCATTAATTCATGTTTGGTTGTGAATTTGAGCTTCGATTCACCCTTCAATTTGAAGCTTCTTGAAGAACTAGGGTTTGAACTGTCACACCCCGATATTTCCACGTATTACCGGTGGGCCAGGTGGGGAGTATCGTGACGTAGTTTATATCATCATAGTAAAACAACATAATTTTAAATGCACAGCGGAAGCAAAAAGATGAATCACATTACAAACCGAATAAAAAGTAATATCAAAGTATTACAAACAGACTGTAAAGGATCCACAGGCGTATCAAAAGATAAATAGGATCATTGTTCAACAGACTTTAGCATCTAGAGCTTGCAAGACTTAATTAATGATGCCAGGAGTAGCCAGCCTATTTCGTCTAGTACCTGCACTTAGCCTTTTTGGAAAATACGTCAGTTTACACTGGTAAATATAATTAACTGACTCATTTTGAAAATATTTAAGAAAAATTGATTTGAATGCACATGGCACAAAAATTCTTTTATAACTTGGGACAATTATTTTAAAATAATCTTGTATACAGTTTTACTTATTTGTCGTCCATCAGTGCCGGTTAGGAGAGCCGGTCAAGATTAAATGACACGCCACAGGTATAATACCCACAAGGTTAATTCCTTTAAGTGGAGTACCAGTTTTTACATAATGCAACTGTCAGGTGTATGCCTACACCCTGTGCTTAAGTCGTGGACATTTCTTTGAATGATGCCAAGGATATCCGGGACATGGTCATTAACCCCCCCAAAGGCCATACATCAAATAATAGAGATTAAAATGGGTTATGTAAATACATTAATCACAATACGATTTAAATGACTACATACCCGACCAAGCGGTATTATTATAATACCGTATCCCAAGCCCGTATAGGGAAAATAAGTTAAAAGTATTTACCTGAGCAAGTACAATCACAAACAGCAAGTGCAAATATCTTTTACTGGGCTCCTATTCTGGAACAAAGGTTTTTAATAACCTATTAGATTCCTAACGGGTCTTTAATTAAGACTAAACTTAGACCGGTTAGTTTTAAAGGAAGATACGGTTCAAACGCATGATTAAGCGAAGACCAGAATAGAATGTGATTTAGACCCGACAAGTTTGGAGACTTGTATAATATGGGTAACTAAACACATTCTGGATTTTGAGACAAAAAATGATAAGGTTTGACCCGTTTCGGTCAATTTATGCAAACTAGTTACATAAACCGAACCGAACGCGAAAAATGCATAACGGGTAACAATAAGAGTCATTTACAGGTTTCCTAAGTTAATATGCCTTAAACATGTTGTGATATCAGTAGGATACCTTCTATTATGCCCAAAACGAATTTAAACTCAAATTATGCCCCGTAGGGGTATTTTGGTCATTTTAAGGGTTATAAAAGAGTTTAAATATTAATCTGAGTTTCAGGTCTGATATAATCAGTAAAAATACTTAATTTACTAAGTTATAACAGTAGGATATTACATATATGTGAAATTTACCTTTTATAACTAACTATGCACCGTAGGGGCATTTTGGTAATTTCACACAAGCTTAAAGGTCAAAACTGGAAATCTGAGTTTAAAACTTTTTCTTACTGTTAAAATATAAAAATTTACTAAAAATATCAGTAGGTGTCAAGTCTTATATATTTAAAATAGTTTTAATACATATTATGCGCTTAAAATGCGTAAAAAGGCGATTTTAAGCGATTTCTGGGTTTTATAAGAAAATCTGATATTTTTATTATTCCAGAAGGTTTAAAATGTTTTATTTATCATATAAAATCAGTAGCAAAAGGTTTGGTGTCAAAATGTTTTGTAAAACTCATTTTATAGGCCAAAAGGGCAAAACCGACAATTACCGAATCAAGGGTGTAACTCTATGTTATGCTCAGCCTAAAAGTAAATAAAAATCCTCAAAAATCCCAAAATATTATTTTACATCAGTGGGTAAAAAGTTTGGTATCAAAATTGGGTTTAGATAGGCAATATGCTAATTACGCCGTTTAATTAATAAAAAGCTTTTCATTTACGCTAATGAGCATAACTCCTAATCTATACCTCAAACAAATGTCAAATTTTAAGGACAAGTTTATAAATCAGTAATAAAGGTTTCTACTCTTTTACATTTTCAAAAATCTAGTTTTAAGGTCATATGAGCATAATAGTCAACATTTAAGCATTTAACGGAAACATGCAAATGAATCGGATAACTAATGAACCAAGTTGTATAATCACAGAGGGTTATACTAGCATGTAACCTGGTCCTAATAAAGCTCTAAGGAATTCCTAAAACATGCTACATTGGGTCAGAACTGAAAGTCAAAGCAAAAGTCTAACTATGCAACTTTCGGTTCCGAACCGAGCTTAAACTGAAAATTGTCGGGTTGAACATGTTTAGACATGTTCTTACATTAATTACCAAGTTATATTAGTGATAAAACATGTTGCATGGCATCTACATTGCTAATTATGCATTTATTTGAAAATTAGCTTCCTGTTGACTTTTTAAGATTAGGTTTGACCCGACAATTAACCTAGCTAGAGTGGGAATCAGAGAGTGCCCTTTTAAGGGTTTATTACTCACATAATTACTCACTCCTAGGTACTTTCAATTTGAGATTTGACTGGACAAATTATGATTAATTACGAAGTCAAACCTTAATTACGACGGTTTGACTTTAGGCTAATTAACTAAGCAAAACTGAATTAAGAAGGGTTAAGGACACTTACAAAGGTCCTAAGTATGATTAGGCAACTTAATAGAAGTAGCTTGAGCTCCAGGAACTCTAGAGAAAGCCTTGAGGTGAGTTTGAAATGAGCAAACAAAATGGTTGCAACTCAACCTCTATATATATTGATCCCAATTGCAAAAGATCATGCCAACATAGTCTACAAGTGTTCCCTGATGATCCCCATGTGTCCCTATGCATGAAATTCTATTGGCCAAACTCCTGTATTCGAATACCATGCAAATAAGGCGGTGTAACAGGCTGAACAGGCAACTGTCCATTTTCTGCTGCCAGCGACAGCCTTACGGACCGTAAGCAAGAAGCCTTGCGGTCCGTAAGCACCTCTTACGGACCGTAAGCCCTTGGCTTTGCGGTCCGTAACCGACCTTGTTCTGAGATGCCCAGTTACAAGCTTTGCGGACCGTAAGTCCTTGGCTTTGCGGTCCGTATCCGCTTTTTAATTATTTTTGTTTGCCCAGCTCCGCCACCTTACGGACCGTAAGGTGGTCTTCTTGCGGTCCGTAAGCCCTCATCAGAATACAAAACTTTGTGATTTCTTAGGCTTTGACCATGCAACTTTTATAGTTCGAATCTTTAGTCATTTATCAGCAGAAGGGGACCATGAATCAGATCTTGCAGGTCCTTGAGAGTGTTGCCATGCATCTTTGTTGTCTTGGATTCTTTTGAAAAGGTCTTGAATGCCAAATTTGTCGTGAACACTCATAGGATCCATTTCTTATGCCAATAATGAATTATATATCCTCAACATAACCGGATTTGAATATATTAGATGTTTATAAAACATATTAAGGTTTGGGATTTATAAAAGGTCACTCAGAGGTATTACTTAACATGTTGACACTTTTTGATCCTACCATACATCTTTCAAATTGATCCGGGTTTATAACACATTTGCCTTACATGACACGTGTCTTTATTTTATTGGGTAAGAATTTACGAGGTGTTACATGAACCCCCTGTTCTTCTCCAGAACACTCCACGCACACACACACATGATGTGTGTGTTGTGTGTTTAATTCTTGTTTTATAAAACATTAGTTTTCCCATGTTACAATTTAGCCCCTTGTGTTCACCACTTAAATATAATTGGCACAAACTTTCTTCATTTAATAGTTTTGACTGCCCATTTAACTAGGTTAAATAGCCTAGTTATTTCTTTCATGATATGTCCTATAGGAACATACGACAAATATAAACATTCGGGTTTTGGGGTGTTACAAGTCTACCCCCCTTAAATGAGGTTTCGTCCCCGAAACCTTTCTTATTTCCATTAAACACTAGTTATCCTTTTCCCTTGCCTCATCAACACGACCACTAGCCCATCTCAGTGACAATCTTCTATTTTCAAGAACCCGTCCCGGAGTTCTTATTAGTGTCGCTTTCACTAATAGTGCTAGCTTCTAACGCACTTCATAGCTAATGGTTCATACATCATTCTAATACTCGTACATCATGTGCAATATACCATTTTGTTTACTTGAAACAATTCCAACATCCTATTAATATCATTCCTTTTTGTTTATTTCAACATTCATATTATCTTCGTCGACTATACGATCTCAGTTCGTAATCTATACATACACATCTATGTTTAACTTTGATAGGTACATCATATTACTAAGTAACTATCCATTCTCGATTCATAAACTATTCATATAATTGACTTCTTTCTAACAAGTCCATACTTTTCATACTTTACTTTTACATAACATTCTCATTTCCTCGACCCGTTTGTAACAGGTCAATATTCATATTTATTCAAACTTGTAATAATACTTATATTCATATGATCCGTTTATAACGGATCTAATACCTTCATCTCATCTCTTAAAATTACATTCTATACATATTTCATATAACATTTAGTTCTTGTCATGTTATCACAACAAAACTACTATTTCATAGTCACATATACATGCTTAACTTCAAAGTTAATATCATTCTACTTTTCTATAGTTACTTGTACCAGGCATACCCTCACGTTACCTTCAAATCATCTCATTCATTTTACATTACCATTACTCTCATTCATGCATTGCTTGATCTTCATAAGTAAGCGTGTCAAGCACATTCATCATACATGAGTTTAAATAAATACCTAGAATTTTTCACTCAAACTTTTGAGATTTACTCTTTTTTTAATGACATAATATTCTTCTTATGTTGCTTGTTAACAGTCAAGCATCACATACCATACCATATGTCACACCCCCAAAATCCACCTGCGGAGTATCACCGCTTGGGAGCGTGACTGACCAGGATCAAACCACCAATCATATAGAACAATGTATAAAGTAAATGTAATTGCAATTTAATTCCAAACAATCCATATGAGAGGTGTCCCAAAACATAAGTATGTTATCACTGTATAGCGGAAGCGTATAATTAAACCCAACATAATAAAGTATGAAATGTCATAAAGTCTAAACAAGTATTCAAGATCCTTGCCCACAACGACTACGCCTCCCGTGCAAGCTCCATAAGTACCTAAGGTCCTGCAAGGCATGTAACAGAGGATCAACAACTAGTTGAGCGAGTTCACAGAAAGTAAATGCGTAATAGTAAGTTCGTATGTAACATGTGGCTCTACTGGGCCGATAGTACGTTCTATTGGTGGGGGCTTCCCATGTTATTTATCCCCTAGACTATTCGTACTCATAAGTATCCTTCCCAATCCGAGGATAGTAGTAAGTATAGGTTTACGCAGGTTTTATGTAAGTGCCCTTCCCAACCGAGGACAGTACGTAGCGAGTACGTAGGTTTAGCGCTGGCGTCCTTCCCAATCCGAGGACGGTAGTACGTAGATTTAGCACTGGCGTCCTTCCCAATCCGAGGACGGTAGTACGTAGGTTTTACGTAGGTTTAGTGCTGGTGTCCTTCCCAATCCGAGGACGGTAGTACGTAGATTTAGCACTGGCGTCCTTCCCAATCCGAGGACGGTAGTACGTAGGTTTTACGTAGGTTTAGTGCTGGTGTCCTTCCCAATCCGAGGACAGTACGTAGGCTTTGCGTAGAATTTGGCACAGGCATCCTTCCCAATCCGAGGACCGTGGTAAATAGTCTAGTGTTAATGTAAGTACAGGTAATCATTCAATCCCATTCCCAACCCAACTGGGGAATCCCATGCCTTGGTAAGAGTGTGAACTCACCTTGGTTTGCTCGGTATGCTAAGTATATGCTCAAAGTGAATCAATCACGTCCTAGAGTATGCACGTATACATAATCAGTTTGTGTTCAAGTTGTTCACGTATAAACATGTAGCACGTATTCACAGTCGTATACAAGATGGTTACACTTAACAGCTGTTAAATATTCCAGTTAACACTTAACAGAATTAACTCAAGTTACTGTGCAGATTAACTGTTCGGCGAAACACACATAATGGCGAAACATAACAGTTGGCGAAACACATTCAGTTTCGTCGTGGCCTTGTTTGGCGAAACAGGATTCTAATTCGTCGATGACTCTTGGCGAAACACATTCTGTTTCGCCGAGAGTCCTGTTTCGCCGGACAGTTCAGTTTCGCAGACATCAGTTACAGCAGATGCGAATAACACATAAACCCTAGTCATTCTAGCAGCCGTCATCAATAACAGAAATCATATGAAGATCAATGTGCATATCGAATCATCATAAATCAACCATCCAAGAATCATTGTCTAGCATAAACCCTAGTTTATGTGTATAGCATATCAAATAACATACAACATCATCACATCAATCCCTATCAAGATACTAATGTAATCAGAATTAAGCCATATAAACAACATTCAGAACCGAGCATTCGATTGTGTCAAGTTTCGCATAACATTTATATATATCCTACTACATCATACATAATCGAAATCTATATCACCGTCATACTAGAATCGCAGCAGTAACACGCATCAATCATTTACACAAACATGAATCGAGATGGTACAGAATCAAGAAACCGATTAACATACACACGACTAACCGAGATAAGAGGAATACAAATCGATCTCTAAGGATATCTTCGAGAAGCTCCAACTGCCGTCACACAGGAGAGAAGGGTTCTAGGGTTTCGATTGTTTTGAGAGCAGATGTACTACTGAGGCTGTTATACGTTTAAAACCCGAAATAACAAGCTGGGCCCGAACTGGGCTTTGGCGAAACTGGGCTCGGCGAAACTGACCTGTTTCGTCGAGTGGATGGTTGGCGAAACAATCTGTTTCGTCGAGAGTGGTTATGGCGAAACAGATATTGTGTTTCGTCGAGTTGTTCAGGTCTCAAACAGTTTACAGTTAATCATGCAGTCAAGTACTTACACCTTATCACTCAAAAATCAAGATTATCATCTTAACTATAATTTAGTGTGCACAATTACCAGGTAAATAATTCGTGTAAGCAATAATCTAGACGGTCAACGTGCAATAAATGCGAATAAAGAATGTCGGAAATTCGAGTTGTCACATTATCCCCAACTTGAAAGAAATTTCATCCCGAAATTTAGCATGCGGTTACTGAGGAAGCTAGTGGTGTGACGTTGTTTACCTGTATTGTATCGCGGCTCCCCGAGCAGGTTTGCGAAGATTACTGGTTTTCTTGGGGTGTCACATTATCCCCCCGTTGATTTGGAATTTCGTCCCGAAATTCTGTATTGGTAGCTTCAGCCTCAGTAGTAGTTGCATTGGTTCCGAATAACTGGGGATACTTGAGTTTCATTTGATCTTCACGCTCCCAGGTGAACTCTGGGCCGCGACGGGAGTTCCAACGAACTCGTACAAGAGGGATTCTCGTGTTCTTGAGGACCTTAACATCCTGGTCCGTGATCTCAACTGGTTCCTCGACGAACTGCAACCGCTCGTCGATAGTGAGTTCCTTTAAGGGAACTATGTGGGTCTCATCTGACGTACACTTCTTCAGATTGGACACGTGAAAGACATTGTGAACTGCACTGAGTTCGGGTGGTAAATTCAGTCTGTAGGCCACTTTGCCTATTTTCTCTGTGACTTCGAAAGGTCCGACATAACGCGGATCGAGCTTGCCTCGTTTGCCAAAACGAACCACACCCTTCCAGGGTGAAACTTTAAGTAGCGCTCGATCCCCAACTTGGAATTCGAGTAGTTTCCTGTCTAAATCAGCGTATGCTTTCTGACGGTCGCGTGCTGCCGCCATGCGTTGTCGTATTAGTGCGATCTTTTATGTAGTATCGACTACCATTTCTGGACCTGTGATTTGACTATCTCCCACCTCTGCCCAACAGAGAGGTGACCGGCATTTACGCCCGTACAATGCCTCGAATGGAGCAGCTTTAATGCTGGTGTGGTAACTGTTATTGTATGAAAATTCCACAAGTGGCAGATGTTTCTCCCAACCATTGCCAAAATCAATTACGCATGCCCGAAGCATGTCTTCTAGAGTTTGAATAGTGCGCTCAGACTGCCCATCGGTCTGAGGATGATACGCCGTGCTCATGTCTAAACGAGAGCCAAAAGATTTATGCATTGCCTGCCACAGTTCTGAAGTAAAACGTGCGTCACGATCAGAGATGATGGAGGTGGGCACCCCGTGCCTCGAGACCACTTCTTTTAAGTAGATGTCTGCTAAGGTAGAGAACTTGTCTGTTTCTTTGATAGCTAAGAAGTGAGCAGACTTTGTGAGTCGATCCACGATCACCCAAATAGTATCATTTCCGCGCTGAGATCTGGGTAGACCAGTAACAAAGTCCATGGAAATTTGCTCCCATTTCCATTGTGGTATCTCAGGTTGTTGGAGTGGTCCTGACGGTTTCTGGTATTCTGCCTTGACTCTCACACAAGTCAAGCATTTGCTAACGTATGTGGCTATGTGGGCCTTCATGCTAGGCCACAAGTATGTAGTCTTAATATCGTGGTACATTTTATCCGAACCAGGGTGTACCGAGTAACGGGACTTATGAGCTTCACCCATTACAAGCTCGCGTAAGTTACCATAGTGCGGGACCCAGATGCGTCCTGTGACGTAGTAAGCACCATCTTCCTTCTGTTCTAAGCGTTGCCTTGAGCCGCGTAGGGCTTCAGCCCTGACGTTTTCTGGTTTCAATGCTTCTACCTGAGCATTTCGTATCTGGGAAGGAAGACTAGACTGTATAGTGAGTTGTAAAGCTCGCACGCGCTTAGGCGCGGTGTCCTTTCGACTGAGGGTGTCAGCCACAACATTGGCTTTGCCTGGATGGTACCTGATTGAGCATTCATAGTCATTCAACAGTTCGACCCATCGTCGTTGTCGCATATTTAGTTCCTTCTGTTTGAATATATGTTCGAGGCTTCTGTGGTCAGTGTAGATAGCACATTTGGTACCGTACAAGTAGTGTCGCCATATCTTGAGTGCAAAAACAACCGCTCCCAGCTCTAAATCATGCGTTGTGTAGTTCCGTTCGTGAATCTTAAGTTGGCGCGAAGCATAAGCAATGACTTTATCCCTTTGCATCAATACACATCCAAGACCTTGGATAGATGCGTCGCAGTAGACTACAAAATCATCCGCGCCTTCAGGCAATGAGAGGATAGGTGCGCTACAAAGTCTATCCTTTAAGTGCCGAAACGCTGTTTCCTGTGTATTACCCCAACAATAAACAACACCTTTCTGTGTCAGTAGTGTAAGCGGCTGTGCAATCTTTGAAAAGTCTATGATGAATCGTCTGTAATAACCCGCCAAACCCAAGAATTGGCGTATTTCGGTTGGTGTACTAAGTGCAGGCCAGTTCTTGATCGAATCTACTTTGGATGGATCGACATGAATCCCATCCTTGGTTACCACATGGCCTAGAAAGTGGACTTCACGAAGCCAGAAGTCGCATTTTGAAAACTTAGCGTACAGCTGTTCCGTTCGAAGGAGTTCCAGAATAAGTCGTAAATGCTGTTCGTGTTCCTCCCGGTTCCTTGAATAAATTAGGATGTCGTCGATGAAAACAATAACCAACTCGTCAAGATAAGGTTTGCACACCCTATTCATAAGATCCATGAAAACCGCAGGCGCGTTCGTTAGCCCGAATGGCATGACCAAAAACTCGTAATGGCCGTAGCGAGTTCTGAATGCTGTTTTGGAGACGTCCTCATCCCGGACTCTCAGTGATGGTAACCTGACCTCAGATCAATCTTCGAGTAATAGCTCGACCCTTGCAACTGGTCGAATAAGTCGTCGATGCGTGGAAGAGGATAGCGATTCTTCACAGTTACCTTGTTCAGTTCGCGGTAATCTATGCACATACGAAAGGTACCGTCTTTCTTCTTCGCAAATAATACTGGAGCTCCCCAGGGCGAAGAGCTAGGACGTATGAAAACCCTTTTCCAAGAGTTCTTGCAATTGCTTAGACAGTTCTTCCAGTTCAGTTGGAGCTAAGCAGTAAGACGCTCGAGCTATGGGTGCTGCTACTGGAGCTTACCACCATGAATTACCAAAGGTTCTTAACCAGCACGAGTAATGCGGACGATCTTTTCTTTGCAAAGAATCTCTGCTCAATGTCGAGGTAGCCAATCCATACCAATAATGATGTCGAAACCATTACAACGTTGGGGTCATTCCTAGCATCATCCAGACCAAACACGAACCCTTGACCCCTGGCACCATTGCTGTCGTTATTACCCCCGTTGTTGTCTCCACTATTATTCTCGTTTCCTTGGTTGTGGTTCTAATTCTGGTTCTGGTTCAACTGTGGGCAGTGTCTCCTGAGGTGACCTTCAGCACCACACGGATAACATCCCTTGTTACCCTGCTGTTGCTGCTGATTCTGTGAAGCTTGTGACTGCTGTTGTCGGTTCTGGTTTGCAGGACGTGAGTTTTCTACCATCTTTGGCTCCATGACCAAGCTTGTCGCATCATTGATAATGATTTCAGTTGCACTGCCCGCTGTGGTGCAAGTTACATCATTTGCACTTAGGGTGGTTTCCCCTGTATCCACCCTGCCATTGACTGCTAAAAGGTTGCTGACCAGGACTTTGGTTGTCATCGATCTTTCACTGCTGTGCCTGGGACGGAATCATAGTCGAACCCTTGCTAGAGGTTCCATCCCACTTTCATTTGTTATCACTGGAAGTAGCAGTAGTAGTAGCACCGATACGCTTAGGCAGCCTGTTCTGTTCCACTGCCTGTCTGTGAGACGATGAGCAAGACGAGTAACATCCTGGATAGTAGCAAGGTTGGCAGAAGTCACATGACTTTGAATTTCTGGTACTAAGCCTTTGAGGTACAGCTCAATGCGCTTGACAGGAGGATCCACCATAGTTGGACATAACACTGCCAGTTCGTTGGTTCGTTTCGTGTACGCTTCTATCTCTGACCCCGTCATCTTAATGGTTAAAGAACTCCACTTCCAGCTTGTGGATGTCATCAAGACTACAGTATTCACGTTTAATCAGTTCCCAAAAATCATTCCATGGGGTGGCATTAGCAACCGCCCGCCCCAGCATCTGAACTTGCGCGTTCCGCCAAGTTAACGCAGTGCCTTCGAGAGTACCAATGGCGTACTTCACCCTACGAGTCTCAGGGCATTCACACGTTTCAATGACCGATTCAAGATTTTCAAACCAATAGAGGAGTCCCACCGCTCCTTCAGTGTCGCTGAAAGTAGTAGGACGACAGTCCATAAAAGTCTTGTATGTGCACACATGTGGCTGAGCGTGTTGACTTGTCGTGTGCGTAAGAATAATCAAAATTAAGCACAAGTGTTGAGTTACGAGAGTAGGATCTAAGGATCCTAGAGTGAGTTGTGATGGCAGGTTACACCTCCTGCCTGGGCAGCTACGAGTGCTGCAGTAACTTGTTCAGTGATCGAAGCCGCCAACTGGGCTTAAGTTAGGTTAACGCGTCCACTCATGATCTTGACATCAAGGAGAACATGTGGGTGAGAGGTTCGCGAATAGTGCGATGACAGAAAAGAGTAAGCACACAAGTGTCATCATGCAATAACAAATAGTGAGCAATGTAATCTAAGCATACCACGAGCAAAGTTCTATGTAATTCTAGTATGTAGGCAATAAACATAAACCTTATTACCTAGGATGTCGAGTCTTGCACGTGGAGCGAAGCGTCGTTGTGGATCGTTGAGAGCACTGTTCTGGTTATAGTCTGGTTTTAATAAAAACGTTTTCCCCATATTAAAACCAAGTTCTCTATAACCAATGGCTCTGATACCAATCTGTCACACCCCCAAAATCCACCTGCGGAGTATCACCGCTTGGGAGCGTGACTGACCAGGATCAAACCACCAATCATATAGAACAATGTATAAAGTAAATGTAATTGCAATTTAATTCCAAACAATCCATATGAGAGGTGTCCCAAAACATAAGTATGTTATCACTGTATAGCGGAAGCGTATAATTAAACCCAACATAATAAAGTATGAAATGTCATAAAGTCTAAACAAGTATTCAAGATCCTTGCCCACAACGACTACGCCTCCCGTGCAAGCTCCATAAGTACCTAAGGTCCTGCAAGGCATGTAACAGAGGATCAACAACTAGTTGAGCGAGTTCACAGAAAGTAAATGCGTAATAGTAAGTTCGTATGTAACATGTGGCTCTACTGGGCCGATAGTACGTTCTATTGGTGGGGGCTTCCCATGTTATTTATCCCCTAGACTATTCGTACTCATAAGTATCCTTCCCAATCCGAGGATAGTAGTAAGTATAGGTTTACGCAGGTTTTATGTAAGTGCCCTTCCCAACCGAGGACAGTACGTAGCGAGTACGTAGGTTTAGCGCTGGCGTCCTTCCCAATCCGAGGACGGTAGTACGTAGATTTAGCACTGGCGTCCTTCCCAATCCGAGGACGGTAGTACGTAGGTTTTACGTAGGTTTAGTGCTGGTGTCCTTCCCAATCCGAGGACGGTAGTACGTAGATTTAGCACTGGCGTCCTTCCCAATCCGAGGACGGTAGTACGTAGGTTTTACGTAGGTTTAGTGCTGGTGTCCTTCCCAATCCGAGGACAGTACGTAGGCTTTGCGTAGAATTTGGCACAGGCATCCTTCCCAATCCGAGGACCGTGGTAAATAGTCTAGTGTTAATGTAAGTACAGGTAATCATTCAATCCCATTCCCAACCCAACTGGGGAATCCCATGCCTTGGTAAGAGTGTGAACTCACCTTGGTTTGCTCGGTATGCTAAGTATATGCTCAAAGTGAATCAATCACGTCCTAGAGTATGCACGTATACATAATCAGTTTGTGTTCAAGTTGTTCACGTATAAACATGTAGCACGTATTCACAGTCGTATACAAGATGGTTACACTTAACAGCTGTTAAATATTCCAGTTAACACTTAACAGAATTAACTCAAGTTACTGTGCAGATTAACTGTTCGGCGAAACACACATAATGGCGAAACATAACAGTTGGCGAAACACATTCAGTTTCGTCGTGGCCTTGTTTGGCGAAACAGGATTCTAATTCGTCGATGACTCTTGGCGAAACACATTCTGTTTCGCCGAGAGTCCTGTTTCGCCGGACAGTTCAGTTTCGCAGACATCAGTTACAGCAGATGCGAATAACACATAAACCCTAGTCATTCTAGCAGCCGTCATCAATAACAGAAATCATATGAAGATCAATGTGCATATCGAATCATCATAAATCAACCATCCAAGAATCATTGTCTAGCATAAACCCTAGTTTATGTGTATAGCATATCAAATAACATACAACATCATCACATCAATCCCTATCAAGATACTAATGTAATCAGAATTAAGCCATATAAACAACATTCAGAACCGAGCATTCGATTGTGTCAAGTTTCGCATAACATTTATATATATCCTACTACATCATACATAATCGAAATCTATATCACCGTCATACTAGAATCGCAGCAGTAACACGCATCAATCATTTACACAAACATGAATCGAGATGGTACAGAATCAAGAAACCGATTAACATACACACGACTAACCGAGATAAGAGGAATACAAATCGATCTCTAAGGATATCTTCGAGAAGCTCCAACTGCCGTCACACAGGAGAGAAGGGTTCTAGGGTTTCGATTGTTTTGAGAGCAGATGTACTACTGAGGCTGTTATACGTTTAAAACCCGAAATAACAAGCTGGGCCCGAACTGGGCTTTGGCGAAACTGGGCTCGGCGAAACTGACCTGTTTCGTCGAGTGGATGGTTGGCGAAACAATCTGTTTCGTCGAGAGTGGTTATGGCGAAACAGATATTGTGTTTCGTCGAGTTGTTCAGGTCTCAAACAGTTTACAGTTAATCATGCAGTCAAGTACTTACACCTTATCACTCAAAAATCAAGATTATCATCTTAACTATAATTTAGTGTGCACAATTACCAGGTAAATAATTCGTGTAAGCAATAATCTAGACGGTCAACGTGCAATAAATGCGAATAAAGAATGTCGGAAATTCGAGTTGTCACACCATACCTATCCTATCATTCATTTCATATGCCGTTTTCAATCTACTAAATTATATATGTCCGACATGAGTTAAACATTTTACTAACCTCTATTTTACTCCGTAAACCAGTGATCTGTATACCAGATCGATCGGCCCATTCACGGGTACTGACCGTACCAGGCCAGATTTCATACATCCATGTATTGAGCTTCCACTCATGCACATTCTTTCACCAATTCAATTAGCTTCATCACATTAAGAGTTCTACCCTTATCATCTATAAAATCGGCGGTTAGCACATTTCATTCAAACATTCATTGCATCATTTTAGTATTCTTGCCAAAACTTACCCTTCTCAATCATTGTTAGGATCTGAGGCTGTCATGATTGTGTTTGTTTGAGATTAATGAAGAAATGAATGAATATAAGATAGATCAAATGCAGCGGAAATGGAAACAAACTTTGTAAACACAATCAAAAGGAGAATAGTTTTTCGTAAACACACTCATTGAGTCGAATGATTACAAAACATAATGATTACCTACATGCTTACATACGAAAACTCCCCCTCAGCCTGAGCTCACTGGTTGATCGTACAAGATGAAAGGAGATGAGCAAAAAGCTCGAAGCTCAAATAGAACTGTACAGGTACAGCTCTATTTATAGTACAAATCAAACCACTAAAGCATCTAAGCTGACGTCACCATGAAAGTGATATCTAACAACCTAACAAACTCTAACCACTGATCTATTAACCACTGACAATACAAACACTGATTACATACTAACCACTGAGATATAAACACTGATTCTTCATACCACTGTTGTGGTCTAAGCACTGATGTTGAGCATCAGTACCTTCTTCGAAGGGTGATCAGACCTTGAATGGGCAGTGCTTTGATCTTCAACAGTGCTTGGATCCCATCAGTAGTTTGAGTTTCAATCTTTATGCTTCATCAGTGTTTTGACTTAACAGTAGTTTACAAGATCAGAAGTTGTTGAGAAGGGCAGTACTTGGAGCATATCAGATGTTGGAGCCACTGTCAAGGGGAAAGTTTAGTGCAAACTGCTGCTTATGATGAATCCACTGTTCTGAACCAGTTTTGGCTTTACATCATCTGTTCCTCTGTAGAGTTCAATCCCAACAATCTCCCCCTGGAACAGATGATGCCAAAACACTTCATTATTCAAGATCTTTATTTTCTCATCAATAATTCCCTAACTTGTCCTTTGAATTGTAATTCAAAGTTCATGGAATATGTGTCATCCTCATCCCTGCACAGTGTAAGCTCAAGGAGATCTTGCAAATCTTCAACACCCAGGCCAAGTGCTGTTTCCCTTGATATATGCTTCACTTCACCATTGGATCTGAGCAAAGTCAATACGTGGGTCTTTTGATCAGACATCCACTTTAGTATTTTTGAATCCAATGGGTTTCTTGGGAGATATTTATTTGACATGAGTTTGGAGATTGTGGCCTGGTGATGACAACTTGGGCAGTGTCTTGAGATTGAGTGGATCCTTGTTTTCTCTGCCATAAGTGTCTGAAGAACCATCTTCATGATATACTCTTCTGAAACTTGGTCTTCTTTTGATATTGGTGATTGGAGTGGTAGGTATTTGACTAACAGTTGTTGAAACAACTGGTGTTTGAACCACTGTTGCCATTACAACAGTTGATGTGTCAACCATTGTCTTCTTGCTTTTTGGTAGGTGGTGTTTGTGGTGGTGGCGATGTTTTAGATGTAGCAGTGGTTGATTTAGTGGGGATGGCAGTGGTTGTGGTGTGTGTTGATGTGGTATTGGTGGCAGTTGTTTGGGTGACCGATGTTGTTAATGGTGGAGGTGTAAGTGATTTTGTGGGAACAGAAGTTGTGGTTGAAGTAGTAACTGGCTTAGTTTTTAGAAGTTGTGAAGGTTGATTGCCTTATTTTTCTAACAGGACTCTTCTTTAATGAAATACCAACCTCTTCTTTTTCTTTTTGCAGAACTATCTATTTCTCAACCAAATCTCTGCTCTCATCCCTTACCCTTTTAATATCAGCAGTGGTTTTGAGACCAGCTGAATTGACTTGACTTTGAACGATCCTCATATGCGTATCTTCATCATCTGCTTGAATTTTCAGGGTTTCATCACCTCCCTTTTCCTTTTCTTTGACAGATGTTTCAGCAGAAGTTACTGAAAGATTTTCCTCAGAGTCATTTTTCTCCCCCTTTTTGGCATCATCAACTCTTTCGAAGATAGGTGCAGGGGTAGTGTCAGTGGTTTGTAATAAATGGGCCTTGATTGCCTTAATATCTGCCTGTGTATCCTTGAACCTTGCTTCCATGAGATTTCTGATCTTTTGAACTTGTATCTCATGTTGCTGATCGGCAAATTCTCTTTTATGGTCTAGCAGAGGTTGAAACAAAATTCCACAGCTCATCTGGAGTAAGAGCAGATGATGGAGTAGCTGTTGGAGGTGGTGCAGCAGTGGATGGTACCCTTTGTGCTTTCAACAACTGTTGCAGCATGTCTTTGATTTTTGCAACAGATGTATCCAGTTTATCAATTCTAGCCATCAATTCTTGGTACATTAAACCATCACCCAACTTAATGGGGTCATCTGATTTCCCACTAGTAGTGGTTGTAACAGTGGTTGATTGAGGAAATGTATCCCAAAAATCATCCACTGTTGCCCCTTTGTCTTGGTACTGGGGACTTATTTCTTTATAATGAGACACACTTTTTAGTGAACCAGTGAAGACTGGATACACAAGAGTTCTCAGTGAAGAAATTGCCTTCAAGGAAGTCTTATTGATGAAACTACTGTCCAAGTGCAAACCAGTGGGTTCAGCACTTGTAGTAGCTTCTTCACTTGAACTACCACCAAGAGTTACTTGTAAACTCAAGGGGTCTAACCTCCTCAGTTGTTGCTGGGATAGCAGAGGTATAAGCATCAGACTCAGTCACTTGTTGGAGTGTACTCTCAGTGATAGGTGGTTGAGAGGAACTGATTTATGTCTGAGTTATATCCAAAGCATGCAACAAGGTCATTATTTATGGTGATATTTGTGAAGTGATAATGGGAGTTGAAAGTGAATTTGCCCCGGGCAGTGGGCTGTGGATGATGGAATCAAGTGATTCCAGAGCATCATAATTTGGTGTCCCTGTTCTTACAACTTGTTCCTTTTGAGAAGAAGCAGGAGGAGTTTGAGGCATGGGTTGAGACCTTTCTACCATCTGCTGTGAGGAAGCAGCAGTGGTTTCTAGTGACTTTTGTGTTGTCACTGGCAGTTGCTCTGGGATCTAATCTTCCAGAGTTGCCTTTATTGTAGGTTTGGGGGGGGGGGGGGCTTTTGAATCTTCTTTTGTTTTGGTCTTTTGGTGGATTTAGGTGTGGGTTTCACAACAGTTGTGTTACTGCTGTGATCACCTTGAGCAGTGGGCTCAGCAGCAGGTGCCTGAGGAGCAGTGGTAGCTTCTAAAGTCTGCTCAGGAACCTCTGCTTTTGTTTTAGAAATTCTTTATAGCCTTGTAAATGTTTCAGGTGTAAGGCCATTTATTTGAAAAAGTGATCATGGCATCTTGATGCACATCAACTGTTGAATAACATCTGTCCACGTGTAACCTCTGTTGTAAATCAGTGTTTTGCACAAACAGAGGATACACTTTGGCAGTGGATAGATTTTACTATTTAACAGAGTTTTAATGCCATCAGTGCTTTGAACAGACTTTGAGGATTTATTGAAAAATTCAATTTTAAACTATTTTTAAGCTATTTTTTTTTTATTTTTCTAAAAACATTTTTATGCTATGTACACATGGAACACAAGAAAGCTTGCTTTAATCCATATTTAGCACTCCAATCATAGGGATCAAGTTTTTTAACAGTAGATGAATCCAATTCTTAAGTTTGTACATCTACCAACTGATCTTTAGGATGGACATGTTAAAGATGAAATCAAACCTTTTTATAGCAATCCTTCACAAAGTGATGTCTGATATTCAATGATGGTGAATTAATGAGATATTGAACTTTTTAATGATATATTTCAGCTACTTGACTGCCCTGCATAAAAGAAGTCTTTTGAGCAAATATATCAAAATTCAATAACATAATTTGAAATTACAAACAGTTGGACTTTTCAGCAACAGCAGCAGCATCATAATATTCTTCAATTAGTGGTTGGAAATATCTGCTGCATGTGCTCAGTAAAAAACACCTTGATGTTTGTACTTGTTTGAGTGTGATAAATCTTGACAGCTATACTTCAACATATGCTATGTTCTTTGAGGACCCACTTTTCGCCAAATAGATTCTCATCCTTTGGCTGTGGCATAAGATTTTCAAACTTGTTGTCACTGAACTGCTGAAGCTCCTCTTAAATGACAGCTACCCAACTTTCTGTCTTTCAGTGTTATAAGGCATATGACTTGTTGATGGAATGGTAGAAAGTCAGCAAGAGGACACATGTTTCAGGAGAAACCTTTTGTAGTAATCCTTTTTCATTGATGTTGCCAAGGGTTTGGTGAAATGGTTGAGTTTTAAAGAAGATTTGATGGTTAAAAGGTGAAGCTGCAGATGTGAATCATCTGAGCTAACATCTGTTGGTGACTTTAAAGATCCAACATCTGTTTGAAATGAAGGCGAAAAGATTTAAAAGATGGATTTGACCCATTGATAATTTTTATCCATTTTTGATGGATATTTATCAATAGTGGTTAGGGGTGAAGTAGTGGTAGAAGTTTAGAAGGTTATTTTGGTCAAACACTGTTTGTACATCAGTGGATGAGCTTTAACAGCTATTTTGTACATCTACTGCTCTGATGATGGAAATGATTTTAGTATCATGTCCAATCATCTGTTGAAGGTGATTGTGAGTTACCTGCAAAACAACCTTCTTGATAAACACATTTTTAGATGCAAGTTTATCAGAATTAATCATAACAACTGGTTTTACAGGGATTTTAATGCAGAGAATTCACAGGTTTTTGCATTCAAGGTTTTATCACACATTTACTTAATGTTTTAAACATTCCATATATTTTGACAGTGATTGAATATCCCAGATGATTATCACATTTTACTTTGACTCCACATTTTGTGTTTTAATCTTTTGAGAATTTAGACTAAAACATGAGCAGCCAAATGTATGAGGTTTGTTAACAATCATCTTTTAATACAGATTTAGACTTTAGTTTATGAATGAAATGACCCAGACTTTAACACCATCTCCTTTTGATCAATTATCAAGGAGTATATCACCTTGATAAAGATAAAAAGGCTCTATATCCTGACAGGTAATTGAAACTTTTACTATAAAAAACAAGTAGAAGTTCAAAATATATCATTCTCATAAAAACGAAGAACAATATATCCTGTTTTATTTAAAAGACCTTTACCAAAAAAGAAACAAATAAAGGTTTTCTGATAACAAATCAGATTGGGTCAGGTGGATTTCCAAAATCAAAATAATTTTGAAAAGGGTCAGAGTCAATTCACTTCTCAAGCTTAGGATAATGGTCAGTGGTTTGAACCAAAATTTTGTAACCACTGTTTTGACACCATTTCCTTGTTAAATGATTGGAACTATGAGGTTGCCTGTTCACAAAGATTTTGAAGGTTCTTTATAAACCTTATTACCTTGTGAAGAATTTCTGAAAATTTTGGCCAAATCCTCTTTATTAATAATCAAACTGGTGATACCTTTGTTACCTGAACTCCCTGATACAGTGATTGTACATGGTTGATGTATGAAAAATGTTTGACCAAGTATGTAGATCTCCTATGGACTTAAGTGTTTTGGATTTATACTCTTTTCTTTTGATTTCAAAAGTTTTGAGATAAATACACTTTTAAGTTTTTGTGATTTTTCTTCTTTCCCTTTTTACCCTTTCCATAGAAAAGTATTGAAACTTTTACTGGAAGGTCTTCAAGGAAAGAATACTCAATCCAAAATCATTTTCAGCAATGTTTTGAGAGATTTGGACATTTTTGCTACTGCTTATGCCAAATTTCACATTACTCATGATTTGGTTTTCTCAACATCAACATATAGCCTAGGTAGGATTTTACCGTTTTTCTCACAAGAGATTTGGGATAATTTCAAACTCTTTACAACACTGATATTTTACTATCATGGTTTTGAGTAGATCCATGGTTATATCTGATGCATATTTTTTTGATACTACTGATTTTCATCTTAATGTTTAGACAATTTTGTTTTAACTTTTGAGGGTTTTTCAAAATTGTTGTTCACACATAAAATTATGTTCCTAAGGTTTTCTTCATCTCTTCTATGTTACCAATAGCATGGATGCCATTTTTCTGAACATAGGTCTTTAATGACATGAGATAAACCCTTAGCAGCACTAAATCATGGAACCAAACATAGTTTACATCACAAACACTCATAGATCTATGGAAAACTATATCCACACCGAGATTATCAAATTTTACCAACTTTAACAATCAACGGTAGTTTATATCAGATTATCAGTGTTCCGTGAATTCTATGTGATAGATGACATCTTGGTTGTTTTACAAAAGTTTTTCGAATAACCAACTTTAAATGTGATTATCCTTTACTTTTGTTTTTCAACAAAACGATCAACCTTAGTATCAATAAATTTTGAGCTGAACTGATACCAATTATTAGGATCTGAGGCTGTCATGATTGTGTTTGTTTGAGGTTAATGGAGAAATGAATGAATATAAGATATATCAAATGCAGCGGAAATGGAAACAAACTTTGTAAACACAATAAAAAGGAGAATAGTTTTTCGTAAACACATGCTTCTCATTGAGTCGAATGATTACAAAACATAATGATTACCTACATGCTTACATACGAAAACTCCCCCTCAGCCTGAGCTCACTGGTTGATCGTACAAGATGAAAGGAGATGAGCAAAAAGCTCGAAGCTCAAATAGAACTGTACAGGTACAGCTCTATTTATAGTACAAATCAAACCACTGAAGCATCTAAGCTGACGTCACCATGAAAGTGACATCTAACAACCTAACAAACTCTAACCACTGATCTATTAACCCTTGATAATACAAACACTGATTACATACTAACCACTGAGATATAAACATTGATCTTCATACCACTGTTGTGGTCTAAGCACTGATGTTGAGCATCAGTACCTTCTTCAAAGGGTGATCAGACCTTGAATGGGCAGTGCTTTGATCTTCAACAGAGCTTGGATCCCATCAGTAGTTTGAGCTTCAATCTTTATGCTTCATCAGTGTTTTGACTTAAGAGTAGTTTACAAGATCAGAAGTTGTTGAGAAGGGCAGTACTTGGAGCATATCAGATGTTGGAGCCACTGTCAAGGGGAAAGTTTAGTGCAAACCGCTGCTTATGATGAATCCACTGTTCTTAACCAGTTTTGGCTTTACATCATCTGTTCCTTTGTAGGGTTCAATCCCAACTGATACTCAAATTATTGTTCGAGTCGTAACTCGTCATTCATTATGACTCCTAAGAGTCGATTTCTAAAACAAATGACACCTAACATGTTCAAAACTTTTTTCTTTCGTCCAAAATTTAGGGTTGCGTGCCAAACATTATGCTCACCTATAAGTATAAAACTTAACAAATCAAAACATTAAATATATCGGGCTTAAAAGGCGATTACCATTTGACCCGCATGACTCATTCGTCTCTTTAACCATTCTTACATACAAACATATTTGTGTATATATATATACATATATAAGTTTAAGACATAACTTGGATAATATTCGCCTTTTAAAGAATATTTACTTGCTTAGTCTGTAATTACTTACACATTCGAATCTTTTCATTCTTATCATTCATTATGTTTCGAACCCGTCGCGCGGTTTCTAACATATCATTCATACTTTTATTCCTTCTTGGTTTCGAATCTGTCTCGCGGATTCTAACATATCATTCATGCTTTCATTCTTTTCATGCTTCGAATCCGTCTCACGGATTCTAACATATCATGCATGCTTTCATTCCTTTCATGCTTCGAATCCGTCTCGTGGATTCTAACATATCATTCATACTTTCATTCCTGAAAGTCTTACATTTCTCTTCACCCTCACGTCCACCTACTACCTGATTCTAACGGACATACCTGTAACAATTATCACGGTCTCACGAACGTCATATGTTTCTCGTGTACTGGCCAGGTACACAGTCCACATACTAGTTTCGTGTCTTCGTGTAATCGCCACCTTATGTCCGAAGAATTAAGTTTCGGCACGTGTAACATTTTCAAAACTTCATTACCATTCGATTATTATATTTCATTTAAAATTTTTCTTTCACTTGCTGGATTATACTATTACATGCACCCAAAAGTCAAATTTACGTACATGGGGTCAATTTGTCTTATCACATGCCTTGATGCCGGTCCTAGACCGCATTCACGAATTGTCCTTTCCCAGCAATTATGCTTACCTTACACATAACATACTGTTAGTTTTCTTCAAATACATACTTAAGCACATATTTACCTTCACTTCCTCCCTTAGATCTTGATCGAGTCTTGGATTGTACGGTTTCCTTATCACATGAGCACATAGGTTTGAGTTCAAGCAGTTATCTTCTCGTACTTGATTCACTCAAACCAGGGCTCCGATACCAACTTGTAAGACCCTAATACGTAATTGATGAAACGTTGCAGCGGAAATTTGTGCCATAAAATTTCTTTCATTATAAACTTCTTGCCTTACTTGAAGGTCCATTTTAAAATAACTCTTTTACATTAAAATAATCAACCGAACTCATTTACGAAATAAAAGCATAACTTATTTACCACATTACATACTCAAGTATTCCCGTACAATCTCACTTGTGACTCGATCTTCAATCTCTACTCCCCGATGATCCTTCGTGTCTCGTATAACCTGCACTCACCACATACATTCATAACATTTGCTCACATTATAAATATAAACAAAGATTCATCCTCGTATACTTTTCATTCCGTTATCCTTTTACATTTGAGCATTCCATCTGAGCATCAAACTGTAACACCTCGAAAATTCACGTCCTATAATGAGTTGACACGTGTCATATGTTTGAACGTGTGAAAGAATGTTATAGAAGGATTAAAGTTGATAATCATGGAAAGTATGTGAATATACGAGTTCTAAATGTCAACATTGAATAAATATATTGTACATTAACCCTACATGATGCTCATACCTTAAAATGAATAAATCATGGATCATACGAAGCTAATTGTGAATGAAAGTGAGAGATTACAAACTACAGGGGTTAAATGTGTCAACATGTTTAAGTTATACCTCTGAGTGACCTTTTGACAAACCCGAAGCTTTGTAACGGTTAATTATGCTCACTATAATGCACTATATAAATTTCATAAAGTTTCGTTATCGTATGAGAAAGTTATGATCAAATTCGTATACAAGGGGTTAAAGCGTCAACGTTGAAGTTTATGACTTTTCGGGTAACAATAAAGTTAACCGAGGACTAAACAAAGTGGGTAAATGTCTTAAGGCCCTTATAAGTCAATTTAGAGGGTTCATTGTGCAAAACAAGACGTGAAAGCGACCTTTAGAAGGACCGGGGACCAAAACTGCAAATAATGGAAAATTGGTTTGGCTGGACTACACATGCTCGCGTAGCGCGAGCACTAACCTATATGTCGTCGCGCTAGGCGACGGCCTTATCTGATCAGAATTCCGATTTTGTTGATTCTTGTCTGCCATAGCCCTTGTAACTGACCTTTGAACGATTTTCCTCATACTTGGACAACCCCTAAATGGCTCCTAGACACTAGGGACATGTGTTAGTGATCACGAAACATTAATAGAGTTGGTTGCCACCATCTTATGGATCAAAATCCACTATAAAAGGGCCATGATGTTGCAACCATTTTCTCACATCTCAAGACTTCTCTCTAAGCTTCACATTTCGTGCATAGGACTTCAGTAAGTATGCTTAACCTTTCTTAGTTAAGTTTTTGCTTAGTTTTAGCTTAAAAGTCAAACCGTCGTAATTAACGGTTGACTTAGCGATTAATCATTGATGGTTCAGTGATTAGTCGAATTGAAAGTAGTTATAAGTTGGTAATTATGTGGGCATTAAACCCTTAAAAGGGCACCCTCTGATTCCCACTCTAACTAGGTCAAATCTCGGGTCAAACTTGTTATTAAAAAGTCAACATAATGCTTAATTTCAAATTAATACATAATTAGCAATGTAGAACCCCTACAACCTGTTTGATCATTAATATAACTTGGTAATTAGTGTAAGAACATGTCTAAACATGTTCAACCCGACAATTTTATGTTTAGACCCGGTTCGGAACCGAAAGTCGCAAAGCTTTGACTTTTGCTTTGACTTCAGTTCTGACCCGTTTTGGTATGTTTTAGAAATGCCTTAGAGTTTTATTTGGACCAGGTTACATGCTAGTATAACCCTCTGTGATTATACACCTTGGTTCATTAGTTAACCAATTAATATGCATGATTCCGTTAATTGCTCATATGTTGACCATTATGCCCTTTTCACCTTAAAACGTGATTTTTGAAAATGTAAAAGAGTAGAAACTTTAATTGCTAAATTATAAACTTGCACCCAAAATTTGACATCAGTTTGAGGTGTAGATTGAGAGTTATGCTCATTAGCGTAATTAGAAAGCTTCTTTAGCGATTAAACGGCGTAATTAGCGTATAGCCTAGTTAAGCCTACTTTTTGATATCAAACTTATTACCCACTGATGTAATATACTATTTTGGGATTTTTGAAGATTTTTAATTAATTTTAGGCTGAGCATAACTTATAGTCGTAGGCTTAATCCGGTAATTGTCGGTTTTGCCCTTACGGGCTATAAAATGAGTTTTACATATCTAATTGACTCCAAAACTTTTGCTACTGATTTTAAATGATAAATAAATTATTTTAAGCCTTCTGGAATAGTAAAAAATATCAGCTTTATGTATAGAACCCGGAAATGGCTTCTAATCGCCTTTTAAGCGTTTTTAACGCATAGTATGTACTAGAACTATTTTAAACATACAAGGGTTGATACCTACTGATATTCTAGGTAAACTATAATATTTTAACAGTAAGCAAAAGTTGTTTAACTCAGACTTCAGTTTTGAGCTTTACGGCTTATGTGAAATTACCAAAATGCCCCTACGGTGCATAGTTTGGTTATAATTGATAAATTTCACATATATGCAATACCATACTGTTATAACTTAGTAAACTAAGTATTTTTGCTGATTATATCAGACCTGTAACACAGGTTAATACTTAAACTCTTTTATAACCTTGTAAATGACCAAACTACCCTTACGGGGCATAGTTTGTGTTTAAATTCGTTTCGGGCATGATAAAAGACATCTTACTGATGTCACAACATATTTAAGGCATATTAACTTAGGAAACCTGTATATGGCTCTAATAATTACCCGTTACGCTTATTACGCGTTCGGTTCGGTTTATGTAACTAGTTTGCATAAATTAGCCGAAACGGGTCAAACCTTATCGGTTTTATCTCAAAATCCAGAATGTGTATGAAATACCCATATTAAGAAAGTCTTCAAACTTGTCGGGTCTAAATCACATTCTATCTGGTCTTCGCTTAATCAGGCGTACGAACCGTATCTTTAAAACTAGCCGGTCTAAGCTTAGGCTTAATTAAAGACCCATTAGGATTCTAATAGGTTATTATAAACCTTCGTTCCAGATTAGGAGGACCAGTAAAAGCTACTTGCATTTGCTTATTGTGATTATTACTTTGCTTAGGTAAATACTTTTAACTTATTTTCCCTTATACGGGCCTTGGGTACGGTATATAGAATACCGCTTGGTCGGGCATTAAATCTTCCATCGTTTGGTGGTTAATTGAATAATTTAATCGGCCCGTTTAAATTGTTTTGTTTACTTAAAGCCTTTGGGGGGTTAATGACCATGTCCCAGATATCCTTGGCATCATTTTACGAAATGGCCACAACCTAAGCGCGGAGTGTAGGCGTACACTCGTCAGTGCATAAATAGAATATGTGGTGTGTCTATTGATCTTTAACCCGGCACGATCCGGGCTACTGAACGCATAAGGAACATGTAATTCTTTACAAGTTTATATATTTAAATATTTATCCCAAGTTATAAAATGTTTGTGCCATGTGCATCCAAATCAATTTTTAATCATTTTTAAAATGAGTCAGTTGAATGTATTTACCAGTGTAAACTGACGTATTTTACCAAAAAGATTAAGTGCAGGTACTAAGCGTAATAGGCTGGATTCCCTCCTTAGCATCAATAAAAAGTCTCGCAAGCTTAAGATGCCTATCGTCTGTTGAACTACTGTTTCCTATTTATTTTGATCCGTCTGTGGATAAACTTTCAACTATTTGTGATACACGATATTACAATATTTTATTCGGTTGAAATATATCTTTCATTTGCTTCCGCTGTGCATATTAAATATTGTGTTGTTTTACTATTACGTTGCCAACCACGTCACGATACTCCCCCACCGGGCCCACCGGTGACTCGTGGAAATCGGGGTGTGACAGGTTGGTATCAGAGCCAACACTGAGTGAATTAAACACTAGCCTTTTGTGTTTAATCTCAGTTACACAATTGCACATTCCAAAAACTTTCGAGTCTAGACAAATAACATAGGACAAATTCTACTTTGTTTTGTTTTGCCCATTATTTTATATATTCTTGTCGTTATCTTATGTTGTAATGACAGGATTAATATGCCACCAAGATTCTTTCGACGAAGAGGATGAGGCAAGGGGCCAATCACCGCCCCCAATGACGACGAGGCCGGGCCTTCGCATATGCGAGCTCCTACCACCACTGCGAGTGCTGACCCTAGAGTAAACCGGAGGAACCTATTTGAACCAGCTAGACGATCTGTATCGCACAGTTCGACACCTCCCATTCATAACTCTTATGGGCCACAGTCGGAAAATGAGCCCGACAACCCTCAACCTTCCTACATACCTCTTCAGCGATCCCTATCGCATAATTCCTTTGGTAACCCCACACCTATTTTTAGGGGCCGGTTTAACCCGACAAATTACATACAAGAACCGGTGGGTTTTAACCCATTGGGGCCAGAGGATCATTACTCCGGCGATCATGCAGAGGATATGGACGAGGACACCGATCCCGTCGAACCCGCAACCGGAACTCCTAACCATCCCATCGAGGTCTCGGATGGTTCGTCCTTTCATGGATCACCATACCATGGTCCGGACAGTTATCAGGCACGATTTAATCAACACGAGTGGTATTTTACACCCTCGCATCATTCGTCGCCTCATCAGTAGCAGCAGCAGGATCCCTCTGAGGATTCACGATTCATGGTAGTCACGCCACTGCCTCCACCACCGCCAGTTCAGCCGGCACCTCCGCAACCGCCGAGGCGTAGGAAAACCGGAGCACGTATGTCTGCACGAGGGGGGGACTTTCATTTTAGCTCTCCTCGACAATCAAGTGGCAGTCATTATCCGCCACTTCCAGAAGATCCACAAATGGGTGGACCTTCAAACCCCGTTGCACCGCAACCACCACCGATGGGTTTTGATAACCCGATTCCAGCATACACGGGTTCGATGGCGTACAACCCGTTTGAGCCGCCGGTTCACACCAACTACAATTACGCTGAAGCCGACCCATACTTGGTAGCGTCCAATTACAACGCCTTTAACTCTGAAGGACCGTATGGAGCTCCTTGGGGAGCAGGATACCCAACTCATGGGTACCAAATACCTTCTAGACCTATAATTCGGCAACAATCGTAGCCGCCAAGATTCTCCCCACCAGAGCGTGAAGAAATTCTGCAAAGGTTGGACCAAGTAGAGCGAGACTTTCACAGAGACCGCAGGGAGCGACAAAGTTTCTTCCAAGGATTGACAAGCCTAATAAAAGGGAAGAGCAAGAAGGACCATTACTGTTGTTGTAATTTTCCTTGTATCATTTGAGCCCCTGCGTGGGCCTGTCTTGCTGTATTAACCCCTGTGTGGGTATGTATGTTTGTTTGTTTTGACCCCTGCGTGGGTCTGTCTTTCTGTTAACCCCTACGAGGGTATGTTGTTTATTTAAGTCCCTGCGTGGACTAGTATTTCGGTATGACCCCTGCGTGGGTAAGTGTTTGTTAAAAAGACCCGTTTAGGGCAGTATGTAATCTTTTAATAATTAATGGAATGTTATGTTTATAAATTTCATTATTGCCATTATATGCATAAATATTATATATGAAATTAAATAAATCAAAATCATTCCTTTTTGATAATAATCTGCCTATTAAATATTGAATAAGAATCTTAAGAGTGAAACCTAGCCTGAGTGTCATTATAAAGACCTGGCCAAAATGGTAAGACCTGTTTAAAAGATTCAAACCCCTGTTAACATCTGTAAACATGTTAACACTCCCGGCAGATGTGATTCGTTAAAATCACACACGTCAATTATACAAGGATTCTTCAAAAGATTTCTAACCCAACTTAATGATCTCTGAATCATGGGTTTAAATCATCAATTAAGATGATCATATTTTGACCATACATTGGCAATATAATGCCTACGGGCCCTTCTCATTTTTATATGAGACAAAAGACAGTAATAGTCTATGACCCTGTCAGAAAAAGGTAATGAACTATGTTCAAACCTTCATGCCTTGATTCTCTGAAATCATGGCTTATAATTTAAAAATGTCCTTGTGACTATGCCATGTGTGCTAATAAAAACTATTATTGTTTTATAATTAGGATAAATTATAATAGAAATCCTAAATAAATATGATTAATAAATTAACCAAATATGGTCTCTGTTTACCATGGTTAATGAATTGCCATAAAAGACAATTCCATAATAAACTCCCAAGTAAACTATTGTCCTTGTTTTATGTAACAGTTCAATTAAAATGGCTGACTCGGATGAAATTAATAGTCACCCAGTGGAGAATAATGATAACGCCCGAATTAATATAACGGGTGCTGAACTGAAAGCGTTAGTAGACGACGCTGTTACAAAGGCCTTAGAGCGGCAGTATGAAGAATATAGTGGGACTCGTAGTAGGACCCTATCTACACCGCATTCGAAGCCACCTTCCAAGAAGGAAGAACCCAAGAAAGATGATGATAGACTCTCCTCAAACCACCACAGTGCCCCATCTCAGCAGATTGTACTAAATCAAGAACCCCGTAACAAGGGTTGCTCCTATAAATACTTTGTTTCATGCAAGCCCAGGGATTTCACTGGGGAAAAGGGAGCCATTGACTGCATGACGTGGTTACATGAGATGGACACAGTTGTGGATATCAGCGGATGCGCTGAGAGGGATGTAGTCAAGTTTGTATCGCAATCATTTAAGGGTGAAGCCTTAGCCTGGTGGAGATCACTGATTCAAGCCACCGGGAAAATCCCACTGTACAACATGTCATGGGAGCAATTTGTTGCCCTTATCAGGGAAAATTACTGCCCCTGGCATGAGGTGGAGAAGATAGAGTCTGATTTTCTATCGTTGGTAATGACAAACCTTGACTGTCAAGCTTACCTCACGAGCTTCAACACAATGTCCTGGTTGGTTCCGTATCTGGTGACCCCGGAACCAAAAAGAATAGCTCGTTTTATCGGTGGTTTAGCCCCGGAAATTAAGGCAAGCGTGAAGGCCTCTCGGTCAGCTACTTTCAGATCTGTAGCTGACATATCTTTGTCCCTCACTCTGGATGCGGTCAGACAAAGATCACTGAGGAACAAAGATGCTGAGAAAAGAAAACGTGAAGATGATAATTCACGGAGGTCAAACAAGAAGCACCGAGGAAACGGTGACAACAAGACGAGGTCTGAGTCAAGGAAAGATGGGCATCAGTCTGGTGAGAAACCCAAGTGCAAGATTTGCAAGAAACAACACTTTGGAAAGTGCAGACTCGAATCGAACTCGCAAACTCAGTCAAGAACTTTTGCTTGCGGTATATGCAAGTCCAAGGAACACAAGACCTTGGATTGCAAAAAGATGAAGGATGCAACATGCAACAGTTGCAATGAGAAAGGGCACATCAAAACCAACTGCCCTAAATACGCCAAGAAGCTTGAAGAGGCCAAGAAGACCAATGCTAGGGTCTTCAGAATGGACGCAAAGGAAGCAGTACAGGATGACAATGTGATAACAGGTACCTTCCTCATAAATGATGTCTATGCAAGAGTACTTTTTGATTCAGGCGCAGATAAATCATTTGTAGATAATAAGTTTTGCAAATTGCTGAATTTACCTGTTAAAACCTTAAGCGTAAAGTATGAGGTGGAGTTAGCTGATGGCACCATAGAAACCGCCTCAACCATATTAGATGGATGTTTCATATCCATTAAGAACCACTCTTTTCCTTTGTCCCTACTTCCTTTGAAGTTAGCTGGTTTTGACATTGTTTTAGGCATGGACTGGTTATCTCATAACCAGGCCCAAATTGTCTGTAATAAGAAGCAAGTGGTGATCAAGACTCCGTCTGGTGAATCACTTACCATTCAGGGAGATACCCGGTATGGATTGCCTGAGTAAGTGACTATGCTCAAGGCCTCTAAGTGTTTAAAGAAGGGTTGTGTCATCTACATGGCACAAGTGACTATTGATGAGCCGAAACCCAAAATGGAAGACATCCCTGTCATTTCTGAATACCCTGAATTGTTTCCAGAAGACCTACCTGGCTTACCACCGGATAGGCTAGTATAATTCAGAATTGACATCATCCCTGGAGCAGCACCTGTTGCTAGAGCACCTTATAGGCTGGCACCAACAGAGATGAAGGAATTGAGAGCACAACTAGATGAATTGCTAGCTAAAGGTTTCATTAAACCAAGTTCGTCTCCTTGGGGAGCACCTGTCTTGTTTGTCAAAAAGAAGGATGGATCGATGCGTCTGTGCATCGATTATCGTGAGCTAAATAAGGTCACGATAAAGAATAGGCATCCTTTGCCCAGGATCGACGATTTGTTCGATCAATTGCAAGGAGCAAGTTATTTCTCGAAGATTGATTTGAGGTCAAGCTACCTCCAACTGAAGGTTAGAGATGAAGACGTACACAAGACTGCATTTAGGACTCGTTATGGTCATTACGAGTTCCTAGTGATGCCTTTTGGGCTCACTAATGCACCGGCCGCGTTCATGGATCTCATGAATCGCGTTTGCAAGCCGTACTTAGATAAATTCGTCATCGTTTTCATCGAAGACATTCTCATTTATTCAAAGAACCAAGCTGACCATGAGAAACACCTTCGCTGTATTCTCAAACTCCTGCATCATGAGAAACTCTATGCCAAATTCTCTAAGTGTGAATTCTGGCTTCGAGAAGTCCAATTCCTTGGACATGTGGTTAGTGAGCGTGGTATCCAAGTGGACCCCGCTAAGGTGGAAGCAGTTATGAACTGGCAAGAGCCGAAGACGCCTACAGAGATTCGTAGCTTTCTAGGCTTAGCAGGATATTATAGGCGTTTCATTGAAAATTTTTCAAGGATTGCTGCACCCCTAACTTCATTGACTCGTAAGAAGGTAAAGTTCGAGTGGGGTCCTAAGCAGCAAGAATCTTTTGATATCCTGAAGCAAATGTTGAGCAATGCTCTTGTACTGACATTGCCTGAAAGCACCGAAGAATTCGTAGTTTACTGCGATGCATCTCACACTGGCATGGGGTGTGTGCTTATGCAGAAAGGCAAGGTTATTGCCTATGCTTCACGGAAGTTGAAGGTGCATGAAAAGAATTACACCACCCATGACTTGGAGTTGGGTGCCGTTGTATTTGCACTAAAACCGTGGAGGCATTATTTGTATGGTATCAAGTGTGTGATCTATTCTGATCACAAGAGCCTTCAACATCTGTTTAATCAAAAGGATTTAAACATGAGGCAGCGCCGATGGATGGAGACGTTGAATGATTATAATTGTGAAATCAGATACCATCCCGGCAAGGCGAATGTAGTCGCTGATGCCTTAAGTCGAAAGGAAAGGGTCAAACCCATCCGAATCAATGCCAAGAGCATTGAGATAAAGAACAGTTTGAACGAAAGGTTGTTAGCTGCACAGAAGAAAGCTGTGTTGGAAGCTAACTACCCTAATGAAAAGCTAGGAGTAACTGAGGAGCAGTTATCTCTTGGCAAGGATGGAATTCTGAGATTGAATGGACGAATATGGGTTCCAATTTATGGAGGACTTCGAGATGTTATTCTCCAGGAAGCCCATAGTTCTAAATATTCCGTTCATCCTGGAGCTGATAAGATGTACCAGGATCTAAGGGCAAACTATTGGTGGATAGGCTTGAAGAAGTCTGTAGCTACCTATGTAGCTAAATGCTTGACGTGTGCGCAAGTCAAAGCAGAACATCAAAAGCCGTCAGGTTTGCTACAACAGCCTGAACTTCCTACGTGGAAGTGGGAAATGGTAACTATGGATTTTATCACCAAGTTACCTAAGACAAGGAAAGGAAACGACACCATTTGGGTAATCGTAGACAGACTGACTAAGTCAGCACATTTCCTGCCCATTAAGGAGACTTACAGCTCCGACATGTTAGCCCAGTTGTACGTGGATAAGATTGTAGCTTTACATGGCATACCTGTGTCTATTATCTCTGACAGAGATACTAGATACACGTCACATTTTTGGAAAAGTTTTCAACAATCTTTTGGCACGCGTTTGAATTTTAGTACGGCTTACCATCCTCAGACGGGCGGTCAGAGTGAGCGTACTATTCAAACTTTGGAAGATATGCTTCGAGCATGCGTGATTGATTTAGGCGGTAGTTGGGATAACCAGCTACCGTTAATCGAATTCTCCTACAACAATAGCTACCATACCAGCATTAAGGCTGCGCCTTTCGAGGCCTTATACGGTAGAAAGTGTAGAACACCCGTTTGTTGGGCGGAAGTTGGAGATGTCCAATTATCAGGACCAGATATAGTCTTTGAAACGACGGAAAAGATTGTCCAGATTCGTGACCATCTCAAAGCTGCCCGAGATAGGCAGAAGAGTTACGCAGATCCAAAGCGTAAACCTATGAAATTTGAAGTAGGTGACAAAGTCTTACTTAAAGTATCACCCTGGAAGGGAGTGATGCGGTTTGGTAAGAAAGGTAAGTTAAGCCCGAGGTATATAGGACCATTCGAGATCATCGAATGTGTTGGATCAGTGGCTTACAAGTTAAACTTACCTGAAGAGCTCAGTGGTATTCATAACGTATTCCACGTCTGCAATCTGAAGAAATGCCTAGCTGATGAATCGCTAGTCATACCACACACAGATGTGCATATAGATGAGAGCTTGAAATTTGTGGAAAAACCATTGTCGATTGAAGATCGACATGTTAAGAAGCTTCGAAGAAAGCATGTGCCTATTGTAAAGGTAAAATGGGATGGCCGTAGAGGTCCCGAATATACGTGGGAGGTTGAGTCCACAATAAAATAAAAGTACCCTTATTTATTCTAGTAAATCTCGAGGTCGAGATTTATTTTAAGGGGGTGAGGATGTAACACCTCGAAAATTCACGTCCTATAATGAGTTGACACGTGTCATATGTTTGAACGTGTGAAAGAATGTTATAGAAGGATTAAAGTTGACAATCATGGAAAGTATGTGAATATACGAGTTCTAAAAGTCAACAGTGAATAAATATATTGTACATTAACCGTACATGATGCTCATACCTTCAAACGAATAAATCATGGATCATACGAAGCTAATTGTGAATGAAAGTGAGAGATTACAAACTACAGGGGTTAAATGTGTCAACATGTTTAAGTTATACCTCTGAGTGACCTTTTGACAAACCCGAAGCTTTGTAACGGTTAATTATGCTCACTAGAATGCACTATATAAATTTCATAAAGTTTCGTTATCGTATGAGAAAGTTATGATCAAATTCGTATACAAGGGGTTAAAGCGTCAACGTTGAAGTTTATGACTTTTCGGGTAACAATAAAGTTAACCGAGGACTAAACAAAGTGGGTAAATGTCTTAAGGCCCTTATAAGTCAATTTAGAGGGTTCATTGTGCAAAACAAGACGTGAAAGCGACCTTTAGAAGGACCGGGGACCAAAACTGCAAATAATGGAAAATTGGTTTGGTTGGACAACACATGCTCGCGTAGTGCGAGCACTAACCTATATGCCGTCGCGCTACGCGATGGCCTTATCTGACCAGAATTCCGATTTTGTTGATTCTTGTCTGCCATAGCCCTTGTAAGTGACCTTTGAACGATTTTCCTCATACTTGGACGACCCCTAAATGGCTCCTAGACACTAGGGACATGTGTTAGTGATCAGGAAACATTAATAGAGTTGGTTGTCACCTTCTTATGGATCAAAATCCACTATAAAAGGGCCATGATGTTGCAACCATTTTCTCACATCTTCCATCTGCACTTTGGAACATTTCTGGAGCTCAAGACTTCTCTCTAAGCTTCACATTTCGTGCATAGGACTTCAGTAAGTATGCTTAACCTTTCTTAGTTAAGTTTTTGCTTAGTTTTAGCTTAAAAGTCAAACCGTCGTAATTAACGGTTGACTTAGCGATTAATCATTGATGGTTCAGTGATTAGTCGAATTGAAAGTAGTTATAAGTTGGTAATTATGTGGGCATTAAACCCTTAAAAGGGCACCCTCTGATTCCCACTCTAACTAGGTCAAATGTCGGGTCAAACTTGTTATTAAAAAGTCAACAGAATGCTTAATTTCAAATTAATACATAATTAGCAATGTAGAACCCCTACAACCTGTTTGATCATTAATATAACTTGGCAATTAGTGTAAGAACATGTCTAAACATGTTCAACCCGACAATTTTATGTTTAGACCCGGTTCGGAACCGAAAGTCGCAAAGCTTTGACTTCAGTTCTGACCCGTTTTGGTATGTTTTAGAAATGCCTTAGAGTTTTATTTGGACCAGGTTACATGCTAGTATAACCCTCTGTGATTATACACCTTGGTTCATTAGTTAACCAATTAATATGCATGATTCCGTTAATTGCTCATATGTTGACCATTATGCCCTTTTCACCTTAAAACGTGATTTTTGAAAATGTAAAAGAGTAGAAACTTTAATTACTGAATTATAAACTTGCACCCAAAATTTGATATCAGTTTGAGGTGTAGATTGAGAGTTTTGCTCATTAGCGTAATTAGAAAGCTTCTTTAGCGATTAAACGGCGTAATTAGCTTATAGCCTAGTTAAGCCTACTTTTTGATATCAAACTTATTACCCACTGATGTAATATATTATTTTGGTATTTTTGAAGATTTTTAATTAATTTTAGGCTGAGCATAACTTATAGTCGTAGGCTTAATCCGGTAATTGTCAGTTTTGCCCTTACGGGCTATAAAATGAGTCTTACATATCTAATTGACTCCAAACCTTTTGCTACTGATTTTAAATGATAAATAAATTATTTTAAGCCTTCTGGAATAGTAAAAAATATCAGCTTTATGTATAGAACCCGGAAATGGCTTCTAATCGCCTTTTTAAGCGTTTTTAACGCATAGTATGTACTAGAACTATTTTAAACATACAAGGGTTGATACCTACTAATATTTTAGGTAAATTATAATATTTTAATAGTAAGCAAAAGTTGTTTAACTCAGACTTCAGTTTTGAGCTTTACGGCTTATGTGAAATTACCAAAATGCCCCTACGGTGCATAGTTTGGTTATAATTGATAAATTTCACATATATGCAAGACCATACTGTTATAACTTAGTAAACTAAGTATTTTTGCTGATTATATCAGACCTGTAACACAGGTTAATACTTAAACTCTTTTATAACCTTGTAAATGACCAAACTACCCTTACGGGGCATAGTTTGTGTTTAAATTCGTTTCGGGCATGATAAAAGACATCTTACTGATGTCACAACATATTTGAGGCATATTAACTTAGGAAACCTGTATATGGCTCTAATAATTGCCCGTTACGCTTATTACGCGTTCGGTTCGGTTTATGTAACTAGTTTGCATAAATTAGCCGAAACGGGTCAAACCTTATCGGTTTTATCTCAAAATCCAGAATGTGTATGAAATACCCATATTAAGCAAGTCTTCAAACTTGTCGGGTCTAAATCACATTCTATCCGGTCTTCGCTTAATCAGGCGTACGAACTGTATCTTTAAAACTAGCCGGTCTAAGCTTAGGCTTAATTAAAGACCCATTAGGATTCTAATAGGTTATTATAAACCTTCGTTCCAGATTAGGAGGACCAGTAAAAGCTACTTGCATTTGCTTATTGTGATTATTACTTTGCTCAGGTAAATACTTTTAACTTATTTTCCCTTATACGGGCCTTGGGTACGGTATATAGAATACCGCTTGGTCGGGCATTAAATCTTCCATCGTTTGGTGGTTAATTGAATAATTTAATCGGCCCGTTTAAATTGTTTTGTTTACTTAAAGCCTTTGGGGGGTTAATGACCATGTCCCGGATATCCTTGGCATCATTTTACGAAATGGCCACAACCTAAGCGCGGAGTGTAGGCGTACACTCGTCAGTGCATAAATAGAATATGTGGTGTGTCTATTGATCTTTAACCCGGCACGATCCGTGCTACTGAACGCATAAGGAACATGTAATTCTTTACAAGTTTATATATTTAAATATTTATCCCAAGTTATAAAATGTTTGTGCCATGTGCATCCAAATCAATTTTTAATCATTTTTAAAATGAGTCAGTTGAATGTATTTACCAGTGTAAACTGACGTATTTTCCCAAAAAGATTAAGTGCAGGTACTAAGCGTAATAGGCTGGATTCCCTCCTTAGCATCAATAAAGAGTCTCGCAAGCTTAAGATGCCTATCGTCTGTTGAACTACTTTTCCTATTTATTTCAATCCGTCTGTGGATAAACTTTCAACTGTTTGTGATACACGATATTACAATATTTTATTCGGTTGAAATATATCTTTCATTTGCTTCCGCTGTGCATATTAAGTATTGTGTTGGTTGACTATTATGTTGCCAACCACGTCACGATACTCCCCCACCGGGCCCACCGGTGACTCGTGGAAATCGGGGTGTGACACAAACCCCTCGTGAGACTACAATATTGTACCTGCATTACTCTTCATTCTCAAGGTACATTAATCATAATTTCAATATTCGAGCCTGTTGAAACCTTGCGTACATACATACATACTGAATGATCAATGTTTTGAAACCAGTTATTAGAAAAACCCTAGTACTAATATTTGCCAAAATTTCCAATTTCTAGATATTACAAGGATGCGGATGATGATCAAGCCAATGCTTCAAGAACCGAACACAAAACTTATTGATGTTTCCGCCCTAATCTGATCTAGTTAAATATGTTGTTTTGTAGACACTACTGAATGATCAATGTTTTAAAACCAGTTATTTTACTATGTTAAATATTTTGGTAAAGTGTAACTTAGTTTACTAACTAAGTAATGTTAGTTTTAAATTTTCTTTTTACATCTACCGCATTTTTACGAAATAAATCGACGGGTGTTACAAGTTGGTATCAGAGCTTAAGGTTGTCAACAAAGTGTTCGGTTCAAGCTTGATCAAGCATCCGGTAAGAGCTAATTGTTTTAAGTAGACTTAGTAAATATAGAAAATGAATATGATTAGATATGCATGGAAAGAGTGTGTAATACACTCAAACCCGGAAAGTGCACCAAGCATGAATGGTTTAAGCAAGTTGTGAACTTGGTTAAACCAAACCGAAAGATGCAAATAATACAAAATGAAATGTTTAACAATCAATATAAACATCCAGAATCAAGATGACTAATGAAGGCAATGGTGATAATACGGTGCCGAAAGTCATCGAACAGATGAAAGAAATGCCCAGTGTAACCGGGGGTGAATTAGCATCTAAATTAACTAAACAAATGGAAGCTAAGATTTCCGAGGCAGTCGGAAAAGCTCTAGAAAATAGTCTATCGCAGTATATTGATAGATTACAAACCACAATCGTGCCGGTGGTGGACGATATGATGGCTGGATTGAAAGACAGCATATTACAAGAAATAGAAGAAAGGAGGGTGTTGGATATGAATCCAAGTCCCATAAATAGATCCAAGTCTAATAAAGCTCCCAAGAAAAGAGTTACAAAAAGTGTAGTACATCAGTGTAAATTTTGTGGAAAAATTCACAAGGGCACATGTGGTAGGCCAAGACATAAGAAGTCTAAATATCCAAAGAAGCTTGGAACCAAGGACACAACCGACACAAAGTCTGATGCCCAAAAATCAAGGACAAGGTTGATTTATATAACAGCCACAGAGGCTAAAGCTGAACCTGATGTCGCTTCAGGTATACTTTTGTAAATTAAATTTCAGCATGAATTTTTTTTAATTATTACGAGTGCAAATAAATCGCTTGTTTTATATCGATTTATTCAACATCCTACATTCGCGTTAACGAAATTACTATGCTTTGAGAAATAGAAATAGGTAATAATAAAAGTTCTATTGTTTATAAGAGGTGCTGAAAATGTACATTGAGCATCGAGGTAAAAGTAATCTCGATAGATATTGCAATGGGAAGGAGTGCGTGTACACTCGAACCCTGAAATTGCAATAATAATAAATAACGAAGACAAGGTTATAGACTTGGCCGAACTAAATAAAACGCGTAGGAGCGTCATTTACATCAACAGATGATGTAGATAAAGTTTATGCAACGATAAACAATAATAAAATAAAATGAATTAATTCTGTTATTGTTTCAATAGGATTAAGGTTAAGGATGAGAAATTAAAATTCGGACCGAGAATATCCGTGAAAAAGAAGTTAAATGAATGATACGTATTATTCGCTACTATGAATAATAAAGTATCAATAAATGCAAATTTGGAAACTCAGGTATGGGTAACCATCCAAGTAATACATTATTAATCAAATCCTCATGAGAAAGAACGATGATTGCAGTGATGGAAGTGATTATATAAAAGCCTAGTAAAATAAACCTTATGAAAGTGTTAGAATAAGAATGGGTAAATCCCAAAAGTCGTATAACCACAACAGTGGTTTTACCAGATAAGACTTAAGAAATGGGCTTTAGGAACATTAGTAAAAGAAACAGACCCAAGGGTCGCTAAGAAATGGGCTTTAGGAACATTAGTAAAAGAAACAGACCCAAGGGTCGCTAACAACAGAAAGGTGGCGTTGGATCAAATAAGCAAAATGCTGGATAATAAAGGTAACAGGAAGCCGGATGACGGGAGCGTGTTACATTAAGGTAATAAGCCCAAGGGAAGGGATATGAATCAAGGTAAATAAAAATATAAACCAATAAACAAGAATGTTAGGGAATAGGGGTAAAGTTTGACTATCATAGGCGATGAAGTATACCCGAACAAGTCAAACAAGACGAATGAAAGAATAAAAGACTTGGTGGAATAAGGGAGATGGAATACGCTAATACTACTGAATAGATCAAAACGAAGTCTTAATGCATGCCGGAATGGCTACTTTAATAATGAATTCGGTAAAATACCAAATTGATGGGTAGGAATACGGATATATGCGTAAACCAAGGGAAAGTGACGCAGAATTAAAAGTCAAAAGACTTGGATTAAGAGTTATGACTAAAGGACAATAAAACTTCGCAAAAACAGAAATTTTGATAGTTAAGTTAAACTATTTTAATACTGGACGGTCCGAATAAAGTATAATACTTGATATTCCAAGTAAGCACAACCCGAATAATGAAAATGCAAACCACTAAAACCGGGGTGTTAAAAACAATACGATAACGAACCCGGTAACGGGTTGAAAGGAATTAGAGGCATAAACCAAATAATGGAATAAGTAAAATAAACCAAAATGAAAGTGACGTAAGAAGTCATAGAGTCGGAAGGATAATCCGAAAGAAAATGAGTGTAGCTTTAGACTATGGTTAAGGTCAAATGAATTTTCAAAACAAAAGTCATTTATTCGAAATATAAAAAGGAGATGCTTTGACGCCATATGTATACTTATGCAATTAAATAAAGATATGAATAGAAGATGATCCATGGGATCACCATAACCTTCAGGTTATAAACAATATAAAGGTCAACGGAACCGAAATGACCATTGGGTCGATAATATAAAGCGTGGGAACCAATTATGATTTCTCGCGTAAAATGATAACGCAGAATAATAATCCTTGTCGTCAATACCTTAATATGATTAATCGACATGTGTTAAAGAGAAAAACATTAAACTAAAATTTAGTTTTAGTAAAGAAACAACGTTCTAACAAATATAAATATTATGAGAGAAGTTAGAAAATGGTTAATACTAAAGAACATAAGCCTTAACGCCGATAGGTGTAAGACGATGCATTCAAAAGAAAATTCATAATAATGAAAAACTGACGAAAATCTAAAGATGACGTGATGTGATCACGGACCCAAGAGTGGTACAGAATACAGCCATGTTGTAATATGAGTTACTAGATATGAAATTATAAACACGCAAAGGGCCGATGACGACAATATAGCATACCCGAATGACGCGGTATGAGGTAAAATGGTGACCAATTAGTCTAGGCAATAAAACAAGTTGTAGTCAAAATAATGCTATGACCTGTGTAGAGCGCTTGTCAATATAAGACTAGCGTGAAGTAAGTATGCTAACGGACTCAGTGGATGAATGGTCAAAAGACAACCCGGTCAAAAAGGGACATAGATGGGAAATAAATGATAAAAGATTTCGGTCCAATAGAACATGTTCCTACGAGACACATATGTCAATACGAATAAAAACCTTATGCCGGAAAAGAAAGGATGCTTTGGAAAATGAGACAAAGATAGTTAGGTCTAAACCAAAGAACTACTCAAAGAAGGTTTCGGGGACGAAACCCTTTTTAAGGGTGGTGGACTTGTAACACCCCGAAATTTATGAAACTTTATATTAGAATTATAAAGTACAAAAATAGACGAGAATAAGCTAACCAGGAAATAACTAACCTAGTTAGTTAGTGTCTCGACATAATAACACAAATATGGTTATGGGTCTTGTAGTAACACATGAATGAATTAAAAAGCCTGAATTATAAACTATATAAAAGTTGAGGGGCTTATGTGTAGAACTTGAAACTTAACTTAATTAAAACAAAATAACACACACAAAGGTGTGTCTGGTCGATCAACATCAGGGGCGAACAAGAGCTTCCCCACCAAACCCTAACTTGTGCAAAATTGATCAAATTGGAGGTTCAAATCAGTTCCAAATCGATTTTCAAGCACAAAATTGTGATCTCCTCTGAAGAGGGGTCATAAGGTATGTAATTTCCATGGAAAATCTTCATCCAAATTTCTGAGTGAATTCAAGTAATTCAGAATTGATGTTGCATGTTAGTTATTTGGAATGAAATAGTGTCTAGGGATAAACCCTAGTCAATAGCTTGTTGAAATCTTGTCTATTTCTTGTGAAATCTATAATCACCATTGAAGGTGATAGGTGGGTTTTTGTAGAAGCATGTTGAACACTAGGAATATCTTTGTTAACTTGGTGTATTTGAGCTCTATGAAGCAAATCCAGATTTGTTGATATGAAAATTTGTCATGAACATGTGAAATGATGTTTAAATCTTGGTTAAATAGTTAGTCAAGAACTTGATTTTGAATTGTATGAAATCATGCTCATTAGGTGTTTGATATAATGCCTAAGAGAAAATAAATGTTGAGAATTTGGACTAAAAACACATATTTGATTAGTGTGGTAAATTATGCGTTATATACTATAAAAGAGTTCTAAACACCTATGGTTGAACCATATAGGAAAGGAAATCGGAACGTCAAGCGGACAAGCTAGTGGCGATACGCGTTTGAAAGGAACGCTTTGAAGGTACGTAACCACGGTTCCGTTACGTTATGTTTGTTATGTATTTTTACTAGTAGACTTGAATTTAGAATGGTGTATGAATTCGGATGTCTAGTTGAAGTGATGAAGATCACTAGATGAGTAAATGGGTTGAATGCTGATTAGAACAAGTTTGGTATGTTGTAAAATGGTGGTTTCCATTAAACAACCAAACGGGTCAAACAATGGTTGAACTGTAGTGCTGAAGTGACTAAAACGTCACTCATTAAAATTGAGTTATAAAAACGTAATCCATGGAGTGGATATGATACGCTAAGATTGACAAGCCCGAGAATGGGTGATCATGGTTAGAAATCAATGTTGATAAATTATGCAAGTATGTAACTTGACCGTTATGTTAAGTGAATTGTTGTTAAATTATGTGTAGTCGTATTGTAGAATAGAAGTTGTGATGATTTTAGTGACCACAATCGTTACTTGAATCAATAAGATTAGAATTGGTAAGAAACCGTTTGGTAGCCATCATAATGGAGGATTTCCACAAGATGAGCCAACGGGTCGAATAATGGTGTAAATTGTATAGTGACTTTTTGACGAATAACATGTAAATCAAATTCTTGATATGATAGTTGTAATGAGCATATCCGTAATGAATTTACAGACACGTAGGAAAAGAATCACCTAAAACGACATGTGGATCCGGGTGAAATCAACAAAATAGTCAAAATAGCAAAGTTGCAGGAGCTACCGTAAGTTACGGTCTCCACCGTAACTTACGGTAGAGAACAAAACAATTACGGCAGTTTTATACTGCCTTATGGCAGACCAAAGTGAAACAGTGTCTACCGTAACTTACGGTGGCTACCGTAAGTTACGGTAGAGCCCTGACCCATATGTTAAATTTTGCATTTTCTTGTAAATCGAATCCGTTTTTTTAGCGTAGTTTCGATTATGTCGATTTTAGAAAAACCCTAGTACTAATATTTGCCAAAATTTCCAGTTTCTAGATATTACAAGGATGCGGATGATGATCAAGCCAATGCTTCAAGAACCGAACACAAAACTTATGGATGCTTCCGCCCTAATCTGATCTAGTTAACCATGTTGTTTTGTAGACACTACTGAATGATCAATGTTTTGAAACCAGTTATTTTACTATGTTAAATATTTTGGTAAAGTGTAACTTAGTTTACTAACTAAGTAATGTTAGTTTTAAATTTTCTTTTTACATCTACCGCATTTTTACGAAATAAATCGAGGGGTGTTACACGGATTAAGGAAATTTCTTAACCTATAAGCTTTCGGCTAAATATTCAATTACGAATTATTCGACCCGTTCATGTTTTTAATAAGCAACTCCTATGTTTATGCCCAAAACTCACATGAACGTTATAACTATAAAACTTTTACATTATCCGGAGTGCCGTACATGGGGTTTATAAACCCGATTCCTGGTATACATTAAACTTATTCGTTTCAATCAATTTTACGTAATTGAACTTTATTAGCATAATTTCCTTACACGAAATTGTTCCCTTTAGTCATAACTCAAAATCGAGTCTTTTGACTATTTATCTACGTCTCCGTTTCCCGATTAGCGTGCTTATGTGCAATTCTACCCATTACCCGGTTATAATACCGTAGCCATTTCTTACACTTTATTCTGTTATAACAACAAGACCTCATCTTGACCAGTTATATCTACTTAGCGAAAATCATCGATTTCATACAACCAAATCCATATTTGACTTCAAACATCATGCTTAATTAACTAAAATGCTACCTTACTTAAACAAACTAAGAAGTGATTTCGAAAATCACTTACCTTATGCGTCCATTTTCGCATCCGCTTCCTTGTCTCCTTTTGACCCGTTGCCTTCCTTGCTTGAGTCCATCTCAACATGATCCCTATGCTTTCATGTTATCACAATCACATTCTTGTTAGCATACATGATTGTACATATTAACGATCACATCATTTGCATAACTCACATATGGCTCTTTCTTAGTCACTTATAACAAGCATAAGGCATATACCCAAAATCACATCTTTTCAATTTCATATAATTCATCATGTCATCATATTAGGCTATCACAATGACATTATATACACTTCATACTCATGATGTAATATGCTAACAACCACATGATCAATCAATTACATACTAATGCTTTCATGATCCCATAATAGACGACCGTATTTAGAGTAAATAATCAACATGACTCTACCATCCTTACTTGCTATATATCAACACCAATTTCATTTCATAATCCCAACTAAACCATCCACTAAGCACATAATGTGTACCATACAATGCAAGTGAACAATGCAAGACACTAGTGCACATCTCTACCCAAACGAGAAATCAACAAAACCTCCACATGGATTCAATCTTACACATGTTCCTTGTGTAAGTTTACTAACAATTTAATCATTTACACATTATATGCATATTCATCCACTACTTGCATACATTTTCACATAATATTGTCATTTAGTCATTTCATCAAACGCTTGGCGTGCGTACTATTATCTAAGCATAATGTACAAGTATTCCATGCCTAATCTTCCTAATTCATACACAATTCATCAAATCTTCTTGCTAATCAATAAGTATCATTAACACATAAACATAAACATATTAACACCACATTTCTTTCAATTCATCTCACAAGAATTCATCATATCCATCATAATACATCAACAATCAATAAGAATTGTATATGGATGATCATTCAAGTCATCATCCTTACCAAAACAAAATGGGTTTCACCTCTAAACATCAAATTAACCCAAACCATGCATAATCTATGTTCTATATGATGATTCTAACACATACTCATGCTCAATTTCATACAAATCCACGGATTAAAACATAACCAACTTCATAAAAGATCACCAATCTTAATTTTAAAACATACCTTATGATCCCCTTGCTAAGGTGATCATTAATTCATGTTTGGTTGTGAATTTGAGCTTCGATTCACCCTTCAATTTGAAGCTTCTTGAAGAACTAGGGTTTGAACCCCTTGTTCTTCTCCAGAATACTCCACGCACACACACACACACACATGATGTGTGTGTTGTGTGTTTAATTCTTGTTTTATAAAAGATTAGTTTTCCCATGTTACAATTTAGCCCCTCGTGTTCACCACTTAAATATAATTGGCACAAACTTTCGTCATTTAATAGTTTTGACTACCCATTTAACTAGGTTAAATAGCCTAGTTATTTATTTCATGATATGTCCTATAGAAACATACGAAAAATATAAACATTCGGGTTTTGGGGTGTTACATATTAATACTTTAATCCGGCTACTTGGGATTGTATCCCTGCTGACTCAAACCACTTAGCCGAGGGTAACGTCACCTTCAAAAGAGGGGCTACCACAATACGCATTAATAACTTAATTAATTATCTTCCAATATTCCGACCCTTTAGGATTGTATCCTTGCTGACTCAAACTACTGGGTTGAGGGTAACGTCACCTTCAAAAGATGGGCCTACTACTATAACTAAGATAATCTCTTAAAAAGTGCAAAAGTGCGGAAAACATCAAAGGTTACACTAAAGGCGAGTCGGATCCAAGTGATTCATCTTGTCTATCTTTTTATTTTTCAACATTTTTAGTTTTTATTTTCATTTTAAAACCTTTTTCTAAACTTTTGATTTGATTAGACGTTGAGGATAAACCGGTACTAAAAGCTCTTGTGTCCTTGGACGACCTCGGTATCTTACCAACACTATACTACGCCCACGATGGGTGCACTTGCCCATGTGTGTGCTTAAGTGTTAATAGAATATCGTGTTTTATAAATTTAAAACTTGATTTATGTGTTAAAAAGGGCGAAAATATAGATAAAAACATATCACACCTAACACACACCAAGTTTTTGGCGCCGTTGCCGGGGACACAAGGATTTTAAGAAAGCTTATAATCGACGGCCTAATCAGTTTTTCAAAACCTTTTTAATACGCGCACACATTTTTCTGCATTTTAGTTAAATTTTGCATTTACAGCAGTCTGAACACGGGTTGTGCTCACTGAACACACCCCGTGCTGCACAAAACCAGTCACTTTTACTAAAACACCCAGATACAGAACCTGAACACGGGGCCGTGCTCACTGAACACGGGGCCGTGTCCAGCCTCTGTTTCTGTTTCCGTTTTTATTTTTTGTTTTCTGGTCCCGAGACTCTGTTGTGGTCTTCTAAGTGATTCCTATGGATCAATACTTAGGAGATTACAACTACAACTATGAAGAGGATGATTATAGGGAAGACTATTGCACCATTTGTGATGACCCTCATTCGGTACAATACTGTGACCTCTTTGCACCGTCCACTTCATACAACCACTATGAGGAGCCCAGGTACGAGCCATCAATTTCATACACAACCTATGAAGACCCAAGGTATGAACCTTCTCCCTCATACTCATATTTTGATGAATCAAGGTATGAGGTTCCACCCTCATACTTTGAGGAACCAAGATATGAGCCTCCACCTTCATATGCTTACTATGAGGAACCATGGCGTGAACAACCCACCTCATATGAGTATTATGAAGAACAAAGTTACGACCCTTATCCATCATATACTTACAATGAGGAACAATGGTGTGAACCATCTACCTCATATGAGTATTATGAGGAACCAAGGATCGGACTTCCGGCTTCAAGCTTTGATGATACTTACTCAACTCAATTTGATGAACCACCAACTATTTCACCTGTAGCCGAAAAGATAATAGAACACCTTAAAACTATCTAGCACTATATAAAAGAAGCCCGCGCAAGTGAAGAATTAATTTGTAATAAAAAAACGATAGTTGAAGAGGTAAAAATGGAAGAACAAGTAAGTGAAAACCGACACATGAGTTAAACTTCGAAAAAGGTGAGTCCGACAACGTTAAAATTCAAGAAGAGTCTAGTTTTAAAGAAATTAATCTCTTGTCACCTTCTTTCGAAAATCATTGTTTAGTACCTACTCATGCTAAGTTTTTAAAAGAGTTAAACACTAACACGAAAATTGACAAAATAGTAAGCATTAAATTAACTAATGATCAAACTACACTAATGAAAGAAGATCCATTTGAAATTAACATCACACCGGTTCCATGTTTTTTTCAAACCTCCTTTATTAGTAATATCACAATTGATAAAGATCTTTGTGTTAATATAATGCCAAACTACATTTTCGTAAAATTAAGTATTAGTGATTTTTCTCCACTTCAAATACCCATTTTTCTATCTAATCGGAAAATAATAAAATCAACAGGGATAGCTGAGGATGTCTTGGTTCAAACCAATCAAATGGTAATCCCAACCGACTTTGTCATCCTTGATGACGCTCCCTTAGTGTTGGGACGACCGTTTGTAAAGACTCACGAAGCTTTGAAAAGTCAAAAGTACAACAATCTATCCATTCAATTAGGGGCATTCAAAAAAAAGTGTCGATCTTGAGCGTTCAATGAAATATCCTTTCGGCAATGATGACCCCCTAATTGAATATGAAGCTGATCCACCCGATACAAGAGAAGAAATTGACCACTTTGTTGAAGAAGAGGTCGCCATAGAACAAAATTTTAAGGTTCTTGATCAAAATGAGCAACCAAATAAGGAGTCTCCCAAAGACCCACCCCTTGAGCTCAAAGAACTTCCAAAAGGTTTGGAATATGCTTTTCTCGACAAAGATGGTAAATCACCTGTAATTATTTCGTCAAAATTAACTAGTTTAGAAAAAGGAAAATTAATCACACTTTTGAAAAAACACAAAAACGCGATTGCTTGGAAGCTTGTAGATATTAAAGGAATAAGTCCTTCCATGTGCATGCACAAAATTTTAATGAATGATGACTATAAATCGGTAATACAACCACAACTTAGAGTAAATCCAAATGTCCAAGAAGTGGTTAAAAATGAAGTTTTACTTGACGCCGGAATTATTTACCCAATATCCGATAGTCCTTGGGTAAGTCCCGTCCAAGTAGTTCCAAAGAAAGGAGGTATGACGGTAATAACTAACGAGAAAAATGAATTAATACCAAAAAGAACCATCACAGGATGGAGGGTATGTATAGATTTTCGTCGGTTAAATGAGGCAACAAGGAAAGACCACTTTCCTTTGCCTTTTATTGATCAAATGTTAGAAAGATTATCCGATCACAAATTCTGTTGTTTCTTAGATGGTTTTTCAGGTTACTTTCAAATCCTGATAGCACCTGAAGATCAAGAAAAGACTACATTCACATGTCCCTATGGAACTTTTTCTTATCGACGCATGCCTTTTGGTCTATGCAATGCCCACGCAACCTTCCAGCGTTGCATGGTGGCCATCTTCCATGACATGATAGAAAAGACAATGGAAGTCTTCATGGACGACTTTTCTAACTTTGGGGATACATACGACCAATGCCTCGATAACCTTGAACGAATGCTATCCCGATGTGAGGAAACTAACCTCGCCCTTAATTGGGAAAAATGCCATTTCATGGTAACGGAGGGAATAGTACTCGGTCACAAAATCTCTAGCGAAGGAATGGAAGTAGATCGAGCAAAAATAGACACTATTTCTCGATTACCACCCCCATCCTCCGTTAGAGCTATCAGAAGTTTCCTAGGGAATGGCAGATTTTATAGACGATTTATCAAAGACTTTTCTTAAATTTCGAGACCTCTAACAAGATTACTTGAAAAAGATGCTCCTTTCATCTTTGACAAGGATTGCAATCAAGCATTTCTAACACCAAAAGAAATGCTAGTCAATGCACCTATCATGATAGTGCCTAATTGGAAATTACCTTTCAAAATCATGTGTGATGCAAGTGACTTTGCAGTTGGGGCCGTCTTGGGACAAAGAAAAGATAAGCATTTTCACCCAATTTATTATGCTAGTAAAACACTCAACGATGCACAAGAAAATTACACAACAACAGAAAAAGAATTACTGGCCGTGGTATTTGCTTTTGATAAATTTTGTTCTTATCTTGTTCTTTCTAAAACGATAGTTTATACAGATCATGCAGCCATTCGATATCTCTTTAAGAAACAGGATGCTAAACCACGTTTGATTCGGTGGATTCTACTCCTCCAAGAATTTGACATTGAAATAAAAGACAAAAGAGGAGCAGAAAATACCGCAGCAGATCATCTTTCTCGCTTTGGAGGCAACTAGGGACGAACAAATCAATGAGAAATTCCCAACGGAGTCCCTAGAAGTGGTGGAATACCTAGAAGAGCCATGGTACGCCGACTTTGCTAACTACCTAGCTAGCGGTATAGTCGTAAAAGGATGGCCACATTATCAAAGAAAGAAATTCTTTCCCGATGTGAAACATTACTTTTGATAGATCCTTACCTTTTCAAAATGTGTGCCGATCAACTCATCCGTAGATGCGTACATGGTAGTGAAGCAAGAAGAATTCTCCGACATTGTCATGAAGGTCCATACGGAGGACATCATGGTGCCGCTAGTACCGCACGAAAGGTATTTGATTCAGGATTTTATTGGCCGGCCATTTACAAAGACGCCCAAAGTCTTAAAAAGACATGTGATACTTGCTAAAGATCAGGTAATATTTCTTCCAAAAACGAGATGCCACAAAATGGCATTCTCGATTGTGAAATTTTTGATGTATGGGGACTCGACTTTATGGGACCTTTCCCACCATCAAAAGGAAACAAATATATACTGGTCGCAGTAGACTACCTGTCTAAATGGGTCGAGGCCGAGACACTTACAACAAACGATGGAAGAGTCGTGGTAAGATTCCTGAAATGCTTATTCTCTCGTTTCGGAACACCAAAAGTATTAATTAGTGATATAGGTACCCATTTTTGTAACCATCAACTCAATTTTTTTTTAACAAGGTATGGGGTCTATCACCGGGTCTCAACTGCAAATCACCCTCAAACAAACGGACAAGCCGAAGTGACGAACAGAGGTTTAAAAAGAATACTAGAAAAAACTGTAGGGTTAAATAAAAAAGAATGGGCTGATAAATTAGACGATGCTTTATGGGCTTTTAGAACTGCTTATAAAACAACAATAGGAACAACCCCATATAAGCTTGTCTACGGAAAAAGTTGTCATTTGCCAGTAGAGATAGCATACAAAGCCTACTGGGCAATTAAAAACGTAAACCTTGACCTAGAAGTTGCTGGTAAAAATCGATTCTGTCAACTAAACGAATTAGACGAATTAAGGAACTACGCATATTCTAACTCTGAAATTTATAAGGAAAGAATGAAAAACTAGCATGATAAACACATTAAACCAAATGAATTTCGACTAGGAGATCAAGTTCTATTGTTTAATTCACGACTTCGATTATTTCCCGGTAAACTAAAGTCTAGGTGGTCAAGACCTTTTTCCATCACTCATATTTTCCCACACGGTGCAATCGAAATTAAATCTCGGAATGGGATTTCATTCAAAGTCAATGGCCAACGGCTGAAGCTCTATCAAGGATTCATTGAGGATGAGGAGGAAGAAATCTCGCTTCAAACGATCGAAGAATGAAAGCATCAACATCGTACCTTGTAAGTTATGAACATCGGGAAAACCTATAAATCGGTAAGATTTCTAGAACCAACTTTTGGGAAACAGGGCAATTCACACGAGCACTGAAAAAAAAACTTTTTCCATCCACGGGGCCATGCTCACTGAACACGGGGTCGTGTCCGCGCAACTGTCGGGGATAAAACCCCTTTTTCTTTCATTTTTTCGCTTCAACACGCCCCGTTTCCCTAAGAACTCTCTGGTTCCAGAAAATTTTTCTACAGATTTCTACGTTTCCCCTTCCTCTAACGACATCAAGGTATGATTCTATCCCTTTAATTAGTTAGATTAGTTACTTGCATGTAGTTTAACATCAAGATTTGGGGAAAATCTAGGGTTCTTCAACTTGGACCGGATCGAACCTCAAATTTTTGCATAAATTTGTTAGCATTAGTATAGATTCATGTTATAGGAAGTAAATCAACTTATATTGTTTGTAGATTTGCCCGATCTCTCACAAAAACCACAAACCCTTGTTTTTGAACCGAAAAAAGATAAAATTGAAGGGGTAAACGGTTTGTTTTGAGAAAAACAGCACTTGGGGTTTCATTTTCGGGGAAAACCGCCCCTACTGGACCAAAAATTTTCAAGTTTTCAAGACCGGGTCAAAAAATGGGATTTTTGAGAAACAGACGCCTGGACCAGTTGCTTATCGTTTACAACTACCAGAAGAATTAGCAGGAGTACATGATGTATTTCATGTATCCAATCTCAAGAAATGCTTATCAGATTAGTACCTCTTCGAGATATAAAGGTAAACGAAAACTTGAAATTTGTTGAGAAACCTCGTCAAATTGAAGGTCGAAAGATTAAGTTTCTCAAACATAAACGACTAGTTTTAGTCAAAGTCAGATGGGATTCAAAGAGAGGAGCTGAATACACTTGGGAGTTGGAATCAGAAATGAAGAGAAAGTATCCTCATTTATTCCAGTAAATCTCGAGGACGAGATTTTTATTAAGGTAGGGAGAATGTAACAACTCTCTTCAAAAGTTATATTTATTTAATTAAATTGTCCAATAGGAAACCCTAATTGAGAAACCCAAGTGATTCTGAACAAACCCTAAATTTTTCAGAAAATTTAGAATCAGGATTAGGGCCCCTAAAACTAGGGGGTAAACCCTAGTTATAGTTATCTACTGAAAACGCTGTCAAAAATGAGAATTTACGAAATGTCGACTCAGCAGGCCTATACTAGTGACAAGGCTACCCTAGGGTAGATGGGTACCCCAGGCGAGTCGCGACAGAATCCAGGACATCTTTCGCGACACGCGGGAGATGTCAATTTCAGGTATAAATACAGGGCCTTGGGACTTGAATTCTGTCTTTGAAACGACGTAAATTCATTTTACGTAGGCTGAGTTATAACAGAAACAGTCCACAAAAACACACACTGATCACGAAGTGCTGCCACAATCAGGGTAATAACTCGATCGCTATTACGATTCAACGTCCGATCGATTATAACTATCCAACGATTGTTTAAGTGCCGCTCAAATTGAGTTTATACTTTGTTATTCATCGTGATTTCGACTTGAATGTTTGAGTGTTGTTCGAACTCGGACTATACTCTGTCATTCATTGTGAATCCGCTGAATTGTTAAGTATTGCACTTGTAAATCGTTGTGAGGGTTTAATCTCGTGAATTGTCGTAACTGCTGTATTAGTTACTAACCTGTTTGTGTGTGCATTGTTATTTAAATTAGGTTAATCAAGGCTAATCAGTAGGCTTATACTCTGCTCGTTAAATCTACAATGTGAGTCATTCTCTTTTTATCAAATCTGTTTACCAAAAAGTATGTTTATTTGCAAGATTATAATCACAGTGATTAAGTTTATGTAGTCACCAAATTACAGCCGGTATGTGGGGTATTGTGCACATTACTACTGTTGTTATCACTTTAGGTGGGCGAACCTAATTAGTGATATTCGTCACCCTTGGGGCAGCCAATGGGTGATATGACCACAGTCACCGAAATGAGTCGAGTGACAAATACTGTGGGTAGTTGGTTTGATATCAGAAACATTGTAATCTCTCTTAATACTGTGAATTATAACAAATAAGTCGTTTTAGTAAAACTGAATGATTCACTCAGTATTTCCCTGCTGACAAAACCTTTTTCAAACATGTTTCAGGTGATCCGTTGTGAGCAAAGGAAAAGTGCCGTGAAGCACTACAAGCTTAGAAAAGTGGCTCAATGTAAATAAATAAAGAAACATGTTTTGAGAAATAAAGATTTCCCAGTGAAATCACTTTATTGTAAATTATGGGATTTATCCCTATATTATATATATAAATGAGCAGTTTTAATATTAATCGATTCTGTTTAAAAAGACTTCCACTGTCACTTAATTAGATACCACGGGATTTCCTGCCTCGCGGCTCTGGACCGGATCAAACCGGGGCCAAGGGCCGTGACAGTTTTACAGCACGCTTGTCCTTAAGTCAAGAGCGGAACCATTTGATAATGATGGGGTAGGGTTTCGTTGTGGAGGAACCACATACTCAATCTCAGTCGCACAATTTGGGGCAATTATCGGGTTGTACTCAGAAGAGGATGTTGGGGATGAAGAAAACACCGGCGGTCTACGTGAAAGCCTAGAAAATCTACGCCAGGCTGCATGGGCTCAGATTGGAGAGGGCAACTATAACCCGAGCCGAACTAAAAGCACACTGCTGAGAGACCCTCTCTACCGCTATATCCACAGTGTCCTCACATACTCTCTCAGCCAAAGACACGACAGCAGCGGTGTTGTGGGGCTACGGGATCTGCTAGTCCTCCATTGCATCCACAACCGGGTCAACCTTGATGTTCCATACCTGCTACTCCGTAACATGCACTTGAACCAACTTGCCACTCCACCAACTCCTATCTTCTTCGGAGGATGGATTTACCGCTTGTTCAAACACTTTACAAGGATGTTGAGGTCCTTCCAAAAGGGCCCATGGTCGGGAAAGGTGGACATGATCATCTGTCGCTCCATGAACTTGATCAATGAATTAGATGACCGAACGGTCAGATTCCAAACGGTTCAAGGGCATGCATGGAACCGTCAAGAAGCCCTCGTCTTGCACGCTCCACATATCCGTCCTCCTCCTCATACCAATACCAGCACCATGGTGATCCGGGTCAATCCTCCTCCCAAGGATGTGGTTTTCCTAATTTTCAAAGCTTACATGATTTATTGCAGGAAAACCTTATGTGTACCAGGAACACCTACAACATGGCCAGCAACACATACGCCCGAGTCGGAGCAATTGAGAGAAACATCTCCGACATGCAAGATGACATTGAAAACATCCGGGAGTATATGGCGGGCCACGGAGGGGATGATGAGGATGATGAAGACGAGGACATGGATTGAGCGGTAGGAGTTGGAGGTAGCATCATGTGGTTGGATCTCAGGTTAACCCCTTTATCTCATGAACAATTGCATGGCCTGCGTGCCATTTGTTGAACAATTTACTTTCCTTTAACACTTTTTAATTTCTGCATTTCTTTTTCCTTTTAACTTGTGATGTGGATGATTAACTTGGGTAAGTTAGGATGTCTGTTATGTTATTTGGTATGGTATTTATTAGTAAAACAGGTACATATGAGGCTTTAAGCACTAAACATTAGTGCTACTAAAGCCGGGACAGCAGAACCGAAGCCAGAAACCTGTTTTACACATTTACAGTTTGTCCACACGGGGTCGTGTCCAGCCAGCACGCCCCCGTGCCCATTGCCCAGACCTGCTGATTGTCAAAATGTTGCAAACCTTTGTCTTACACGGGGCCGTGTCCATCCGACACGCCCCCGTGTCCACCTTCTGTAAGTTCTTGTTACTGGCAACCTGACCACGGGGCCGTGCCCATCCGACACGGGGCCGTGTCCAGTTGCCCAGTAACATAAAATTTTGTTTTTAACACACCTTTTACACATTCAATCAACCTAAAAACTTATTTTTGGGACACATTGAGGACAATGTGTGATTTAAGTTTGAGGGGGGGGGGGGGGATGCTAAACCTTGAATTTTGCAAGTCCTAAATACAAGCCTTACACAAAACTCTATTGGAACCGCTAATCACCCCAAATTTTTTTCAAAAACTTTTTCGTTTTTTTTACTTGTCTTGGTTTAATTTGGGAATAACAAGTGTTATGGCTCATTTTCTAAGCATACATATCTTGAACTATATCCTGCTTTTTATTGTTTATCTATGATCAGGATACTGGACGGGGATATTGCTAACATCCTGGGCGATATCCTGAGGTGTATCGAATTAATCACGTGCAGGTTAAAGACTGGGACTTGCCAACGGTCAAGTGGACTCCATCTCCTCAAGACTCGGGCGTATTTGTTAAAGGAGAGACGTTGAGCCCGAAAGACCAGGTCTACAACGTTCAACTAAGGAATATTCGGTGGATCCCAGTTATGTAGGATAGTTAGTTACATTTGTTTTACTATAAATAGATGGGGGCGGATCAGATTAAGGCACTCAACTTACACATTTTCGAACACTTTCTCTCTAGCTCATCGCAAGCACTACACACAACACTTGTATTCGAATTACATTGTAACACATAGTCGATCCGCACCACATCCTGCACTGTATCCTGATATTTCAAGCAATAGAAGAACAAGGCAGCTGCGATTGTCAGCTCCCGAGGTTTTATGCCGGCGATCTAGATTGATCAAGGGCTTTCCTCGTACATCATGTGTCAACCTTTACATTTTTGCTCATTGTTTGATTGTAGATACAGCTCGATATCCTGAGCCGTATCCTGAAACTGTTTTCACAACTAATTTGGTTAACACATTTTTGACATATAAATTTTAGCACACTACCTCACTTAACTAATTTGATCACTTAATTGCTTAGGTAATTTTTGACCAAAACAATTTGGAGCCCACCGTGGGGCAAGTGGTGCTACTTTCACTAAAAATCTTTGTAAAATCGTTAATCGGTTTTCTATTTTCAAAACTTTTTGCCACATTGTTTACAATGGCCTCAAGATCAAACATGAGCTCCTCCACTATGTCTGCTGCAACCTCTGCTACTACTAGTTCGGTGCTTCCACCACCTCCTCCAAGGATGCCGTTTTCTTCACAATCTCAAGATGTTATCCCTACTCGGAGTGTCCAGGGATCTGCTCCCGTTTTAGCCTCTAATGATGAAATTCTAACTTTATTTGGAAGTGTGCAGGAACAAATGAGGCAGCAACAGGAAACTAATCAAATGCTGTTAAGAGAAATACAACTCTTAAAAGCTAGCTCGAGTAGACCCGCTGAAGAAACTGTCACTCCTATACAGCCCAGGGCTTTGAACTTCAGTTCCGCAGTTTACACTGAGGATAATAGGGGGAATATCGTCCCAAGCCATTCTCAGAATCATACCCCTGAGATACCCTCCTCAGTCAGAATGTCGACTGTGAGGAGTTCAGGATATGCTTCAGGAAACGGCCAAAATCCTCAGACCGGTAATGTGTCAAATAATAATATTCTTGCTACTAACAACAATGGCTCTTTGCAGGATGCAGCTATGACGTCAACATTTACCAGGGAGCTCCAGAAATTGAAGGACATGATATCCAGCGTACCTGGAGTGGTCCAGCCAATTCCGGAAGTATCCCAAGACAGCCACAGGATATCCCGCTTTGCGTATCCTATCTGTGATGCAGAAATCCCAAAAAGATTCCAGACTCCCAACATGAAACTGTATGACGGGACTACGGATCCTGAGGAGCATATTGCCCAGTATAGGGAACGGATGGAAACCAATCCTATCCCTCCAGATCTCAAGGAAGCATGCTTATGCAAGGGATTTGGTTCTACCCTGACAGGATTAGCCTTAAAATGGCTGTGAAACGTCCCTCCTCACTCAATTACTTCGTTTGCTCATTTGGTTAATTTATTTAACAGTCAATTTTCTTGTAGTCGGAGTTTTGAGAAACTAACCAGTGATCTTTACAGGATAACTCAAGGGCCTCAGGAATCCTTGAGGGATTATGTGAACAAATTCAGTCGAGAATCCTTGGATATCCCACATCTTAATGTTGCAACAGCTGTGCAAGCTTTTAAGATGGGGTTACAAAAGGATTCTCAGTTTTATCAGGATCTTGTAACGAATCCCTGCAGGAATCTTGACGAAGCTCGTAACAGGGCTTTGAGATATATCCGTTTGGAAGATGACAAGAAGATGCAGGAGAGGATGAATTCTACCTCAACCTATGAATCAACTAACAAGAAATCAGAAACCTCGTATAACCCATGTCGCTCCAAGCCATATGGCAGAAATGACAACAAGAAAGTGAATGCTGTTGAAGACGAGGATCCTGAGGAATATCCTGACTTATCTGAATACTGCTTTTCTGTTAATATACCTGAGTTAATGTATGCTATGCAGGGTTTAGGGGACAAAGCCAGGTGGCCTCGAAAGAACCAGCAGAAAGCTGATTGGAAGGATAAATCCAAATGGTGTGCCTTCCACGAAGATTTCGGACATATGACCGAGGATTGCATTGCTTTAAGGAAAGAAATAAGTTACCTGTTAAGCAAAGGGTATCTGAAGGACTTACTGGGAAAAAAGAAGAATAAAGGTCAGGATCCCGAGAAGGATCCTGAACGAGCAGCATCACCCCCAGCAGATGCCAAGATAATTAACTTTATTTCAGGAGGATCCGATATTTGTGGAACTTCCTATTCGGCGGCCAAGAGACATGCAAAAGAAGCTAAGAGTGAGAGGGGAGGTAGACCAGTCAGGATGACTACCCTCACAACTGATAAACTGATCACTTTCGATAGTGATGACAGGGATACTGTGCAGGATCCTCATCATGATGCTTTGGTAATAACATTATATGTGGCTAACCATTTTGTACGCAGGATACTGGTAGACAACGGTAGTTCTGTCAATATAATTCAGCTGGAAACATTGAAGAGGATGAATGTATCTCCGATGGACATTACTTCGAAGTCCACTGTGCTCGTTGGTTTCAGTGGAGAGGCTAGGAATACCGTAGGGGAGATAAAGTTACCGGTATATGTTGAAGGGGTCAACTCGATAAAACGTTTATGTGTGATGGACTCCTTATCCTGCTATAACATCATACTAGGGAGACCATGGATTCACGATATGAAGGCTGTGCCATCAACATATCACCAATGCATCAAGATCCCTACCCCTTGGGGAGTTGTCAAGGTTGAAAGTGATCAGCAGGAAGCGAAAGAATGCTACTCGTCCTCGATGAAATCTTCAACCAAGCCTAATCAGGCATAGCAATTAAAGATGCGGGCCCATGATATCGTGGAGGATTCGGAGCAGGATGTGAAGAAAATTATCCTGGATCAAGATAATCCTGATATCTCGGTGCTCGTGGGAACCAATATCCCTCAGGATATTGAAGAGCAGTTAACTAACTTTTTGAAATGCAGGATGTCAACGTTTGCATGGAAGCATGAGGATATGACAGGCATATCCAAAGACATTATCACTCACAAGCTTGGAATTGACAAATCATTCAAGCCTGTTCAGCAAAAAAGAAGAAAATTTGCTCCTGAGCGGAATAAGATTATCCAAGAGGAAGTTGAAAGATTGTTGAAGTCCAGGATGATCAGAGAAGTCAAGTTTCCAAGATGGCTAGCAAACGTAGTTGTGGTACAGAAGAAAAACGGGAAATGGAGAGTCTGTGTAGACTACACGGACTTGAACAAGGCTTGTCCTAAAGATCCATTTCCTCTCCCTCATATCGATGCAATGGTGGATGCTACTGCTGGACATGAAATGTTAACATTCATGGACGCATCCTCAGGATTTCAGCAGATTCAAATGGAGCCTTCGGATCAGGAGGATACTGCTTTCATGACACCAACAGGTATATATTGTTATACTGCTATGCCTTTCGGTTTGAAAAATGCAGGTGCAACATACCAGAGATTGGTAAACATGATGTTCAAAGATAAGCTGGGGGACACCATGGAGGTATATATTGACGATATGGTGGTAAAATCTAAAAAAGCTGAGGATCACCTCCAGGATATCAAGGGAGCATTTGATATCCTGGATCAATACAACATGAAGCTGAATCCTGCTAAGTGCCATTTCAGAGTGGGGGCAGGAAAGTTTCTAGGATATATGGTGACAAAAAGGGGGATAGAAGCTAGCCCAGAGCAGATCAAAGCTATCCTGGATATAAAATAACCCTCAAATATGAAGGACGTACAAAGGTTAACAGGCCGAGTAGCAGCTTTGAATAGATTTATTTCAAGATCCTCGGAAAAATGCAAGGAATTCTATGATATCCTCAAGAAGAATAGGAAATTTGAATGGGGAATAAAGCATGAAGCAGCCTTGCAGGATTTGAAGCGATATCTCTCAACTGCACCTCTATTGATGATGCCTGAAAATGGTGAACCACTATCCCTATACCTCGATGTATCAGGGAATGCTGTAAGTGTCGTTCTTGTAAAAGACCATGAAGGTCAGCAATATCCTGTTTATTACGTTAGTAAAAGTTTGTTAGATGCTGAAACTAGGTATTCTCATTTAGAAAAATTGATATTAGCTCTAGTCATGGCATCGACAAAGCTTAGACATTATTTTGAGACACATAGGATCCATGTTAAAACGAATTATCCTGTCAAAAATGTGCTTAGGAAACCAGAGATGTCAGGCAGGATGGCCAAGTGGTCAGTAAAGTTAAGTGCTTATGATTTAGTATATGAACCTAGAAATGCCATAAAGTCTCAGGCTTTAGCTGACTTTGTGGCTGATTTCAGTAGTGATATTCAGGATGAGGTAGACCTAGAGGTTCAACAGTTAGGAGAATCTTCAGGATCTTGGACATTATATACTGATGGTGCATCCAATATAAGAGGTGTAGGTTTAGGTATACTACTAAAATCGCCACAGGGAGACATATTACCCCAGGCTATTAGGTGTGAATTTCCTGCTACTAATAATGAGGCAGAATATGAAGCTTTAATTGCAGGATTAGAATTGGCTAAGCATATGAGTATCAAGAATTTGCAAGTATATGTTGACTCCTTGTTAATTACTAACCATTTTAATGGATCCTATGCAGTTAAGGGTGAGAAATTAATCGAATACCTCGATATTCTCAAAAAATTAGCCGGATATTTCGATGTTTTTACACTTGAACAGGTACCAAGGGAGGATAATGCTGAAGCAGATGCCTCAGCAAATCTGGGATCATCGATCAGGATACCAGAAGGAACCCGAATACCAATATTACATGTCTTGTATCCTGCAACGAATCCTCAGGATAAAGAAGTAGCGGGTATTCCGGATCCTGGAGCAGCATATCCTGAAGAGGATCCTAAGTCCTGGACGGCTCCAATCGTGAGATATCTCAAAGAAGGACGCATCCCCGGAAATGAAAATCCTAAGGCATTTAGGATGAAGGTATCACGATTTACTATTATAAATAATGTTTTATACAAGAAATCTCTTGCAGGACCGTATTTGAGGTGCTTGGAGGATCCTGAAGCCAAAGAAGTACTTCAGGATATACATGAAGGGGATTGTGGTAACCATACTGGGGGTAGGTCATTATTCTCAAAAATATTAAGGACAGGATATTATTGGCCAACAATGAGAAAAGATGCCGCAGAATATGCTCGAAGATGTGACGCATGTCAAAGACATAGTAACATATTACATTAACTTGCTGGACCACTGTATCCTATTGTTTCCCCTTGGCCGTTTATGAAGTGGGGTATGGATATAGTGGGAAAACTTCCAAAGGCTCCAGGAGGAAAAGTTTTCATGTTGGCAATGACGGATTATTTCTCCAAGTGGGTTGAAGCAGAAGTATTTGTTCAAGTTAGAGATCAAGAAGTAGTATCCTTCATAAAGAGAAATATCCTGACCAGATTCGGAGTACCAGCCGAGATAATCTGTGATAATGGTTCTCAGTTTATAAGCAAAAGAACTACTGACTTTTGCAAGAGTTGGGGAATCAAAATGATAACATCTACTCCAGTACATCCTCAAGCGAATGGACAAGCAGAATCCTCAAACAAGATAATTGTCAATAACTTAAAGAAGAGGCTTGGAACCAAAAAAGGAAGATGGGCAGAAGAATTACCCTTTGTTTTGTGGGCTGATAGGACAACGGTAAAGAACGCAACAGGCCAAACCCCATTTTCCTTGGTATTTGGAGCAGAAGCAATGATTCCAACGGAAATGGCAATACCTATTGCAAGATCTACCCTAAGTGATCCTGAACAGAATCCTGAAGCCTTGAGTCAGGATTTGGATACTATAGATGAAAAGAGAGATGCAGCAAGGCTAAGGATGGCAGCATATCAACAAAGAACATCCAGAGCATATAACAAGAATATTAGGACCAGAAGATTTAAGGTTGGAGATTGGGTGTTAAGAAATGCTTTTCAGAATACCACTAATCCTGCCGATGGCAAGCTAGCTCCAAAATGGGAAGGACCATATGAAGTTGAATCAGAAGCAGGGAAAGGAGCATATAGACTCAAGAATATGAAAGGGGATATGCTACCGAGATCTTGGAATGCTATACACCTTAAGCTTTATTTCAAATGAGTTTACAATTTAATTTCTAACTCCAGATGGTATGAATTCTATCTTTTTTAAATATGTTTGGTTTAATTTATTATTTGAAACCCAATACTAACTTAAGCATCGGAGGGGTGTTAGCCAAGCTAACACCCACCTTAGTGTAAGGATGTTTTGCAGTATATGCTTCGGGATATAGCTCCAGGATGCTCACTCAGGATACTTCAGAAGATTAGAGGATTGGCCCCCTCTCTCACGTACAAGGGATCCTGATCCCTTCACAGGTTTAAAGGTATTCACCTTTCTTCCGAATTGGGTTTAAACACTCCGCCTGGAGCGCAAGTTATTCAGGGATAGTTCAAGGTGGCGGGACCAGTCCATGTAAAAGTGGTTGACAATTTCGTTACTGTTGGCTATATCCTGAATCCTAAAGGTATATGAGGATTGATCACCCTCTCTCACGAAAGGGTATTTTCATACTCTCTAAGGTTTAAAGGTTTTCACCTTTCTAAGTCTTGGAGTTTATACACTCCTGCCTGTAGCGCATGAAAATTTGGGATTTTCCCCAGGATACGAGGAATTTATTTCCAAAACATTTTTGGGTTTTACCCCTGTGACATGAAAAATTGCCTATACAATGGAAACTGATATCCAGAAGATTTCTAAGTATTTGAAGACATTGTACACAGGGGACATTCCCACTAAAGCAATAATGTAAAGCTCAAAGGATAAGGCTCGGAACTAATGCACAAAGTGTCTCAGACAGGGGACATCTTCATTGGAAAAGTTGCAAAGGGATTGAGGTTTGATGATAGGGTTATACCCTATTCCTGGTATGATCTTTCCTTTATAAACAACGTTTAAATTTTTGATGATACTATGTTTGGTAAAAGGTTAAATATCCTGATATATTCTCAAAATATGTTTTTAAATACTTTTCAGGATATTTGATTAAGATATTTGAAACTAATACTAGTTTGAAACTTCGATCATTTAAGTATTATCAAAGCAGGTTTTGGAAAGATAGATTGTTTTTCACTCTTTAAAGAGCTTTCTACAAAGTTGAACGAATGTTTGGAAGTCCTCTCCAATAAAAAGTTTTTATAATATATCGCTGAGCATATTGATCAGGATATTTTCATAAGATAACATTACAAAATTTTTGTGAAGCTAAGATCTATACTAAGAGAGACGGAAGATAATAGCAAGAAAAATGGAAGATGAAATTATTTTTGAAACAATCAGTACTAGTTGATAACCGAAGGTTTCATCCTGAAGCCCAGGACCCATCCACCTTCGGCTATCAAATTGTTTCGATACAGAAATGAAAATTGTTCATAAAAACATAAAATTGTTCAAACAATTTAAAGGAAATAAGCTTTAGGGGGCAGTGTCTTCTTCGTCCATAATGATTTCAGCAGCATCCGTCTTGGGATCCGCCTCAGCATCCTTCTCAGTATGGGTTGCTTTTTCAACTGCTTTGGAAGATTCATCGACAGCTGGTTTGGAAGAAGTGCCGCCGAGGTTCTTTAGCTTGGTCTCCCAGGCACCAACGTCCCAAGAGGGGCATTTAAAACCTAATGTTTTGGCTTCATGGGCCATCTTCAACCTGGCTTGGAGGAGAGAAATGACGACGGAACTCTTAAGGCTTTCCCGGTAGCTGACCATATCCCGTTCATGTTGCACATGGGCAGCTTCAAGATCGGCCTGGGCTTGAAGAGTAGCTTTGTTGAGAGCAGTTTGGTGTTCTTGAATCATAGCTTTGAATTTCTCCTCGTAATGATGAGATTTGGCGGCTGCAATCATGCCTTGATCGGAGATTGTGATTTCTGCTTCCTTTAGCTTGGATTCAAGCGTCTTGTTAAGCCTGCAGGATTCTTGATATAGGTGAACCAGACGCTCAAGACCCTACGAAGACATTTCAGATGACGAGTACTGACTGGAACTCGGGACGTGTGTGGTGAAAGTCCTGTCTATTGCGGGTAATTGGTAAACAGTGTTGATTCTTTCTTCTGATTCAGCGGTAGGGGGAGCTACTTCCTTGAAGTTCACTGCATAAGGATCAAAAAGAAGGATATTAGTAGGAGATAAAAACCAAACAGTCCATGAGAATATTTATGACCCTACCGGTGGTTAACCACTCCACCGGAAGGTTGGCACCCTCAGCAATGGAGTCTCGTTTGACAAAGAAAAACTTGCGTTGCCATCCGTCTTCGTTTTTGGTGGCTTTAAGAATAAGGGGTTTGCTAGAGGTCGAGAAAAGCAAGAACCGGCTAGAGCCATGGGATCGGAGGCGATAAGCAATAGGCAAATCCTCGATGCAGAGATCGGGGCAATGAAGGTTTTTGATTTGGTTAAGTACAATTAATACTCTCCAAACCATGGGCATGGTTTGAGCAAAAGAGATGCCGGTGGTTCGGAAGAATTGCATCATGAATTCGGGAAAAGGGTATCGAAGACCTAGCGAAAAAGGATATGCTGGAAAGCAAACCCAATCAGTGGAAGAAACATCCGATCGAATTGACCGATCGAACGGTCTAAAGACCGTGTTATCAGGGAAAGCGCCGGAAGCTCTCAAAGCCGCAATGTCTGCGTTGTCAAAAGCACAGACCTCCTTCTCGGGATTTTTGAGGAGATTCTGCTGGGTGGAGGTCTCGGCATCCATTACAAATAAGGCAAGGAAAATTGATAGAAAGTAAATGAGAAATGGAGAATTACCTGAAGGCTCTGTTGAAGATATCTGCTTTTCAAACAAGAAGAGAGAAGATATAGGGGCATTATGGATCTCCATTGAGCAAAAAGCGTGTTGGAGGTTACGATGTGATCTCGACCGTCGCTTCGTTTTAAATGCCTTGAATTATGGGATAAGACTTTTGAAATATATCCGTTGGATTGGTATACCAACCGATATATTTGGGGACAATTGTTATGGCTCATTTTCTAAGCATACATATCTTGAACTATATCCTGCTTTTTATTGTTTATCTATGATCAGGATACTGGACGGGGATATTGCTAACATCCTGGGCGATATCCTGAGGTGTATCGAATTAATCACGTGCAGGTTAAAGACTGGGACTTGCCAACGGTCAAGTGGACTCCATCTCCTCAAGACTCGGGCGTATTTGTTAAAGGAGAGACGTTGAGCCCGAAAGACCAGGTCTACAACGTTCAACTAAGGAATATTCGGTGGATCCCGGTTATGTAGGATAGTTAGTTACATTTGTTTTACTATAAATAGATGGGGGCGGATCAGATTAAGGCACTCAACTTACACATATTCGAACACTTTCTCTCTAGCTCATCGCAAGCACTACACACAACACTTGTATTCGAATTACATTGTAACACATAGTCGATCCGCACCACATCCTGCACTGTATCCTGATATTTCAAGCAATAGAAGAACAAGGCAGCTGCGATTGTCAGCTCCCGAGGTTTTATGCCGGCGATCTAGATTGATCAAGGACTTTCCTCGTACATCACGTGTCAACCTTTACATTTTCGCTCATTGTTTGATTGTAGATACAGCTCTATATCCTGAGCCGTATCCTGAAACTGTTTTCACAACTAATTTGGTTAACACATTTTTGACATATAAATTTTAGCACACTACCTCACTTAACTAATTTGATCACTTAATTGCTTAGGTAATTTTTGACCAAAACAACAAGTTATAAGAAGGTTATATTTTTACTAATTTACAAACGATAGCGTCGTGATAAAAAGAACCAACATAATAAAATTATGAAATGGCATGACAAATCTAGTTAAAATTTGATTATATATACTTGATCACATTAAAAACTCATTCCCGCAAAAAGTGAGTTTTGAGCCTTTATTGAGCATACATATACACATCTTTAGACTAAATGCTCATTTTTCGTTTCTTGTGTGAATAGCCGCTTGGTTTCTTACAACGCTAGAACTTGCCATGACAATACACTCCCGGTCCTTACCAACTTAAACCCAAGTAAGTAAATGACGGAGGCATTAGGACTAACCTTTTTTCTTTCAACACCATTATTTTCTTTTTTTTACCACCTACCCAAAATCCCCCAAGCTAACCCCTTTGAGCCTAAACATTTTCATTTCTTTTCCCAAAACAAAAACCCTTTACCCACCAAAACTTTTTTCATTTTAAACCCCTTTATTTTAGTAATAAGGCTCGGTTTTCTTGTGACATCCTTAAAAAAATGAAGTTAGCAATAAACAAACAAGCTCATCAAAAGAAACCTTGTTTGAAGAATACTTCATCAAAATAAAAAGTCACAAAAACAAAATATTTTACGAAAACCGATGCTTTTTACGCCTTTTCTCCCATTTTCTACTAACCACTAACCCAAAACCACCTCCCTTTAACCTAAGCCTAACCCTTCCCCAAAAGTCCTATTGATATTTACAAAGGTTCATAGTTAAAAGGGATGAGGATTGATTGCTTGGCAAGCATATGGTAGAAGTAAGTTCCATGCCGCTCTCGAGTGTTTCACAAAAATACATTTTCGGTCGAGTGTTGAGTGATCTCCCGTGAGGTATGTGAACTTGTATATAAATAGAATTTTAAAGAGGCATGTTATGCCCAAATAAGTAATTTCTCTTATGAAATGTTCTAAATAAATCATAATGATTAGGATTGTAAATAAAATAAAAATAAAACCTAATAAAGAATTTTGGAATCCCGACACTCTAGACAAGCCCAAAACCGTCTCTTCTACCCATTCCATTTGGGTGTGTAAGCCATAAAATAAAGAGTTTTGCTTGAGGACAAGCAAAGATTCAAGTGTGGGGTATTTGATGTGTGTAAAATGCAACATATAAATTACATCAAATGAGGCATAAAACTAACTCTTTTTAACTACTAGACACAAACCCTAAGACTAAAACTACAAATAAGATCAATTAAACAAATAAGATCAGTCAAAGCTAATAACGCAATCGCCTAAGTGTCCCCGGAAACGGCGCCAAAAACTTGATGTGGTAAATGCGGTCTATAAAAACTACTAACCTAGTCTAGACACCCTAGTTTTAAATTTATAAACTAAGACTCTCTAAATGCTAGACCACTGACAGGCAAGTGTACCTATCGTACGTAGTAAAGCCTAATGAAGTCCGAGTATCGAACCCACGAGACACTAGCGACGCTAAACTAGACTCGGACTAAACTAAATACTTAATTGGATTAATTTGTGTTTTTGGGATTTTTTTCTAATTCTACTAAAGCGCGTAAATAAGATAACAGTGCAAGCAAGACGGTGAAGTGACGGGAAGCAGACAATGATGAGAAAGAACTACCCAGGCTTCGAATCCCTATGACCAACCCCTTTCCTCTAGTCCTGAGTAATGGCTAAAGCTCCGAATCTAGCCAGAAAACCTCCCGCTAAGGATGATCAACCAAAATAGAAGATGGAACAGAGTGATGAAGTGCTAAATTGTAAACGACTCGAGCTATCGATACCGAATCCCACAACTGTCAGATTAAAAACAACTATGGTGCTAAAATCCTTCTGTCACGAAGCTAAACCTGCTAAGTAATTGAAAACCTAGGAAACTCTAAACATGAATAAGTAGCCGGATCCGAGCTATCGGTCACCCAAACTACCAAACAACGCCTAGCTAATAACCTAGCAATTCTGACTCGTCCCTAGAGTTGCCAGAAAATGATGCACACTAGACTCAGTTGGTCTTAATTAATTTAGCTAAACTTGAATTATCTCTAATCTCAAGCTCTAGACCGAAAACCTAGTAGATTAACGAACCTAGAATGATCTAAATAGTTCCAGACCAGACTAACAAGATCACCTAACCAAACAATCAATCACAACCAAGACAAGCACACAAATTCATAAACAATCACAAAACAGGAATATGTAAATCATCTCAATTTAATCATTAGTCAGAACCAAATAGTCAAAACATTAAATCATAGTTCATCTAGACCTTGGTAGTGTGGAAAGATTAGCCAAGAAACATAACCACTAAAAAGAAACAAGTCTCAAATAATAGATAAAACATAGTATCAAATATGAAAACACAAAGTCATAAAAAAATTGAATACTAATAAATATCAAACCCGAACTTGACTCTTGATCGCGGCTTGAACCCTCGAACCAGTGGCGGATCCAGGATTTTTTTTACTGGGTTCACTTTTTTAGGACTGAACATAAAAAATTTCAGGTCGGTTCGACGGTTCGGGTCAGGTAAGGTACATCACATGTAAAAATACGATACAGTTGTATTCATAAAGTAAAATGAACACAACTTTACTTCTGATCTTGTCAACCCAAATGTAACTTCTAGAATTCGTAATTTATGTATTGACAGTTGTATCTTTAATAGAGAAAGACTAAAGAAGTTAAAAAAGGGTATCCTATAATCTATATTGTGAGCTAGGCATTCTCTTAATCATAATAACCCCTAATTGCTTCTCTTGATGACACAACATTAGTAATACCACTTTGCATCATACATGTGACATAATAAGTGTTGCTGAAATTGTAAAAAGATGTAAACTATTTCCTAGTTTTGTAGTTTACTGTGGTGTTAAATGGATAGTATTTCCTAGTTTTACAACTAATAAAAATAAACAGACTAAACGGGTCGCGAACCTGCCAGGGTGTCCTGAACACGGCATATTTAGCTAAACGTGTTTACGGGTTCGATCCTAAACTGACCCAAACCTGTTTAGGCTAAACTCAAACCCGTGAATTTCATGTTATGTTTGTGTTGTGTCAAAATCCATACCTAAGTTTACCGTAAAAATAAATATCATAGTAGGAAAATCTTTGATCCCAAATGGATGATTTTTATAAAAAGTAAAGTATATTTTGATGTATTAAGAAGACTAATGTCTAATGGTGCATCAGATTATCAATTTAACATAACAATTTAACATCAGATTATCAAAAAATTAACATCATGTTATCAAAAAATAAACATCAGATTATCAACTTAACATAACTATTGAAATATTCTTCTGCATAACATAACAATTTAACATCAGATTATCAACAATAATTCAAATTAACATCAGTTAACACACCTGTGAAGAACGGCCAGAGGAGGACTGTTGTCGGCTGGAAGAGGAGCGGCCGGAGCGGAGGAGGTCGCTGAGGGAGGAGGAGGAGGCAGGGTGAGGGTGGATGCGTCCTATTGTTCAGTTGTTTTTTTGTTATGGGTAGGGTTTTCATTAAAGAAAAAAATAAAAATAGAAATTATAAAAAAAGGGAACAAAAATTTAATAATTGCCTCATACAATATTCGAACCCGGGTATCAATGATGGAAAAACGAGGATTAACCAGTGCACTACCAAAGTTTTTTTGTTTGGGTTCACTACATATTTTACTTATGGGTTCCTTTTCAGTTTGTTTTATATATTTACACTAAAATTAAAAACCGAATGGGTTCCTGGGAACCCCATCTTTCTTAATAAGTCCGCCCCTGCCTCGAACCAATCTTTTTTTCTTCTTTCTCTCGATTGCAGCCTACTCCCGTCGACCTTCTGTTGCTCTCTTAGTGTTTGCGAATCTCTAAAAAATATTAAAGATGGCAGCCTTTGTGTCCTTCCTCCAAAGAACCCCTCTCCAAAATAAATATATTAAGGATCCTCCTTAATTTACGTCTAAATGCCTTCTGTTTTTTTCCGTAATGGGCTTGACCCCTTTTGATGTCCACTGTTGTTTTAGAAAACAATAATAATCAAAGAATTCCTTTGCTGCCTATTATCTTTTGCGAAAATAATGCCCCCCAATGGCAGCCCTCTTTGCGGCTCTCAATATCTTTTTTTTTTTTTGCTCTTTCTGTCGTTTATGAATAATTGTCCCCAAGACTGATGTATTGTCCAATTTAGATATGTTAATAATATAACATATACCATTATTAGAAAACCAAAATCATGTCTTTCATGATTTTACTAGACTTGTAATCTTTCACGGCCCACTTACGATTCTAATTGTCTCATTGTGTTTAATTATGAACAATGGATTTAAAGTTTGTTAAAAGGCCCACATCCACTTTTCATAGTAGGCTCGGTCCACTCATAGAAAATAGCTGCAATTTCACTTCGGTCTCTGGCGCCCTACTCAACCCAACTGGCTGATTATTTTCTGTTTACTCATTTTCGTTCCATTTGCACCAGGACCTGTCAAAACACAAAATAATATAATATACACTAAAAACTAAATAAAAAAATAAAAACTATACATAAATTATACAATTTACACGGGACAAATATGTATATTTTTACCACATATCAATTATCTTCCAATACAATTTAAATAAATAAACCTCGTAGTAAATAAAAAGAGAATAAAAGTTTTTGAGTAAATAAAATTAATAAGAGGCCCGAGTTAACGGGACTTAAAATAAAACGGGTTATGATTTCCCCGAACCCACTAAGTTAACTAGGATTGTTTAACCTAGTTAGTCATAAGTCTTGATGTAACAAAGAAACTTGGTTAAAACACCCAAGGTTTAACTTGGCAATAGATGTGTGTGTCTGGATCGATCAGGAACAGGGAGCGACCAGGGGTTTCCTCTCCAAACCCTAACTCTCACAAAACTCACAAATTGAAGGCTCAAATCAAGTCAAATTTGAAATCTGAATATAGATTAGTGATCATCTCGGCGAAGGGATCATAAGGTATGTGAAATTTCACTAATTGGTTCTATCTTAAATTTTAGATAAACTCATGAAATTCGAATTTGAGCCTGCATGATCATTGTTTGGATGAAATTGAGAATGAAATTATGTCTAGAACTAAACCCTAGCCATTTACTTGTTAAATTAATGCTTATAATTGTGAATTCATGATCCTACACTCATGTGTCATGTGGGTTTTGTAGAATTATGTTAAACACTAGGATTAACATTGTTAACTTAGTGTATTTAAGCTCTATGGAGTGAATTTAGACTTGTTGATATGAAAATATACATGAATTTGTGGAATGATGCTTAAATCTTGGCTAAATAGTTAATTAAGAACTTGATTTTTAATTGTATGAAATCATGCTCATTAGGTGTTTGAAGTAATGCCTAAGAGAAGATAAATGTTAAAAACCCAACTAAAAAACGCATATTTGACTAGTGTGGAAAATTATGCGTTATATGCTATAAGAGAGTTCTAAATAACTATGGTTGAACTCTATAGGCAAAGAAACCGGGACGTCAAGTGGACAAGCTAGTGGCGATACACGTTTGAAAGGATTGCTCTAAAGGTACGTGACTTGTCGTCTCGTTACACTTACGTAGATAAACCTAGTCGTAGATATGTTTAATATTGATATAGCGAAAATGATTGCGTTTGGTATGTCAATGAAGTGATGTAACTCACACGACAACCAAACGGGTCAAAATAGTTAAATAAATATGTTGTTGATGATATTGTTTAAAATAGCCGTGTTGGAACGTCAATGAAGTGATGTAACTCACTCGACAAACCAAACGGGTTAAATAATGGTCGAATTGTTAGTGTTTGAAATGACTTAAACATCACTAGTTAAATTGGGTTATAAAGCGTAAACCATGGAATGGAAGTGATACGCTAAGATTAACAAGCCCGGGAAGGGGTAATTATGGCTAGAAACCAACGTTGATGAATTAGGCAAGTACGCGACCTATGGTTTCGTTACATTATGTTATTATTTATCCTAGTTAGTCGAATTGTAAACGTTGAAGTTAATGACCATCACTTGTTGATTGGTTATAAACAAAGTGTAAGCCGTGAAGCGGACATGCTAACTTGTTGCAAAAACATGAACCCTTGTAGGGGGATTAAAGTCCTGAATTTTACTTGTCAAATGTTCTAGAAAAGCATGTTTAAATCCTTGGAAAACAAGCATGATGATTATTGCGTAAGTGTCCCTCTTGAAGGGAGCGAAACGTTATAGTGGGTAAACCCGGGATTGGGTAAATTGGCCGTAGACATGAGATGACAATAAAACAAGTTGTTGAACTTGTAGACAAGTGGGTCGAATAATTAAGGAGCCAAAATAAAGGCCAAATGTTTTTAAAATAAAAATTTACGTGATTTGTGTTGATAAACGGGTCCGGAATTTAATTATGGTCGCATAGGAAAAAGAATTACGAAAAACGGACTTGTATTGTCACACCCCAACCGATGGCGGAATCATCGGGGCATGGCACTGAGCGAAACAGATTGTCCAGAAGTTTCCATAATAATTATCAATACTATTCAATTTAAATAATACGTCCCATACCGTATCTCAAACAGCAAAATAATTATTACAGACATAAATCCAGTCAAATATTTTGTTCCGACAACTCATATTTAAATAGACAGCAATTGTTTATCTGCTTCTAGAGACCCTTAGTTCGACCACTACAGACAACTATTTGTTGGGCTCTAAAGCTTTATTCTAGCTTCAAATTCCTACCACATATGCGTCCTAAGCACCTGTCATATACATTAAAATAACAGTCAATACATAAAATGTAAAGGTGAGCATACAAGTTCGATATAGCATATAAAGTTTGAATTCGTTTACGCATAACCAGCACGTACACATAGTGAAATGAAGCACGTTAGTTATCGACATAGATCCATCGATACCAATGACTGCGGGTTGACTGCCCGAGGCAGTTCGCAATACATGATTACCACCGTAATCCATGCAAGTAAAAGATCCTTAACAACCCCCATGTGAACGGGTGCTGAGTCCAAACTATAGTACTATCGTTGCTAAGGCAGGTAGACAGCATTCCATGTGTAAACATAACAAACAAGCATTCATAAGCCACGTATAACATGCATTAACGGTTAGCGTTCAAATAGTTTGAGTAGTGTGATAGTTGTAGTTTGAATATTCGTAACGTATGTAACACCCAAAAGTCGATTGATTAACGATTAACACACATCGATTATTGCATTAGTTAACTTTATCGCATTGTTACATCCTATATTCTACAGTCGTAAGTCGATTGATTAACGATTACCACACATCGATTATTGCATTAACGACACTTACTCCACATAATACAAATAAAATAAAGAAATTTCTACGAGTCAAGTTGGGCGAAATCGGTCGTTGACTTAGACCATGACTTTGACTTTGACTTATGAAAACACGGGGTGTTACAGCCTCCCCTTGTTTAGGAAATTTCGTCCCGAAATTAAGCTGGAAGTTGTACATCACCGTGAATCACGTTTGAGAACTTTCTCTTTCTAGACTTTCTCTTTAAACAGCTGCGGGTACTTAGCCTTCATGTCGCTTTCGAGTTCCCAAGTGAACTTTGCGCCTCGTTTGCCTTCCCATCGGACTTTCACAATAGGAATGCGTGAGCGTCTGAGTTGCTTGGTTTGGCGATCCATGATTTCGACAGGATTTTCCACGAAGTGTAATGTTTCGTTCACTTGTAGATCGTCTAGAGGAACATGTAAATCGTGGTTGGCGAGGCACTTTCGGAGGTTTGACACGTGGAAAGTCGGGTGGACATTACTCAGTTCCTCCGGTAGTTCGTGTCTGTAGGCGACTTTTCCGATCCTTTCCAGAATCTTAAAAGGTCCAACATGTCGAGGCGCGAGTTTTCCCTTTTTGCCGAATCGGACTACACCCTTCCAAGGTGATACCTTTAGGAGTACGTAGTCACCAACGTCAAATTCACGGGGCTTGCGTTTCTTATCGGCGTAACTCTTCTGTCGATCCCGAGCCTTCACCAGGTTGTCTCGAATTTGGAAAATTTTGTCTGTCATTTCTTGTAATAGCTCAGGACCGGTTAATTGCGAATGACCGATCTCGTGCCATACAATAGGCGATCGACATCTTCTTCCGTATAATGCCTCGAATGGTGCCATTTGGATACTAGAATGATAGCTGTTGTTATACGAGAATTCGACTAACGGCAGGTATTTATCCCAATTACCACCGAAGTCTAGAACACACGAACGGAGCATGTCTTCGAGAGTACGGGTCGTTCTTTCAGTCTGACCGTCGGTTTGAGGGTGCAAAAGTGGTACTTAGATTAAGTAATGTACCGAGTGCCGTTTGAAACGTTTCCCACAGTCGCGAGGTAAATCGAGCATCATGGTCAGAAATGATGTCACGAGGCATCCCATGATTACAGATGATCCCGTCGGTGTAGATTCGGGCTAATCGTTCTACCTTGTAGTCTTCTCGTATCGGCAAAAAGTGAGCTGATTTAGTCAAACGGTCGACCACAACCCAAATGCTGTCGTGACCTGATGACGTGTGCGGTAGCTTGGTTATAAAGTCCATGGCTATGCTCTCCCACTTCCACATGGGAATTGGTGGTTGTTCGAGTAAGCCAGAGGGTCTTTGGTGTTCAGCCTTGACTCTAGCACAAGTTAGGCATTTTCCGACGTAGAGAGCGATATCTCTTTTCATAGCCGGCCACCAGTACTTATAACGAAGGTCCTGGTACATTTTATCAGCACCGGGGTGAATAGAATACCGGGACTTGTGGGCTTCGTCCATCAAAATCTGTCGCAATTCAGTTCGTTTGGGAATCCAAATTCGGTCTAGGAAGTGGAATATCCCATTCGATTTGCTCACAAGTTGGGCTCCATCGTGGTAGATTCTTTCTTTCTTCATGGTGCGTTCATTAAAACATGCATGTTGAGCGTCGCGGATGAGGGTTTCGAGATCGTGTTGGGCTTGAACATTACGAGTGTTAAGCAGGTAGCTACGTCTGCTAAGTGCGTCGGCAACAACATTCGCCTTGCCTGGGTGATAACGGATCTCACAGTCGTAATCGTTGAGAAGTTCTACCCATCGGCGTTGACGCATATTAAGTTCCTTCTGATTAAAGATGTGTTGTAGGCTCCTATGATCGGTGAAGATCGTACACTTGGTACCATACAGGTAGTGTCGCCAAATCTTTAACGCAAAAACAACTGCGCCTAGCTCGAGATCATGGGTTGTATAGTTCTTCTCGTGGATTTTGAGCTGACGAGATGCGTAAGCTATGACCTTGTCCCGTTGCATGAGAACACAACCAAGACCAAGGTTGGAAGCATCACAGTAGACAATGAAATCATTGTTTCCGTCGGGCAACGTGAGAACAGGAGCGTTGCAAAGCATGTGCTTGAGGGTTTGGAAGGCAGTCTCTTGTTTGGTTCCCCAGACAAAAGGCTGATCCTTATGCGTAAGAGAGGTAAGCAGTACAGCAATCTTCGAGAATCCTTCGATAAATCGTCGATAATAGCCCGCTAGTACGAGAAAAGAGCGGACTTCAGACGGGTTCTTAGGTGTAACCCAGCTCTTGACAGATTCAATCTTTGCAGGATCGATGTGAATACCTTGACTATTTACAATGTGACCCAGCTGAACTTCCTCCAACCAGAATTCACACTTGGAGAATTTGGCACAGAGTTGGTTCCCCTGGAGTAACTCGAGAACCAAACGTAAATGTTACGCGTGTTCGGTCTTCGATTTGGAATAAATCAAGACATCGTCGATGAATACGATGACGAAACGGTCGAGATATGGTTTACACACGCGATTCATCAGATCCATGAAAACTGCTGGTGCGTTGGTTAGACCAAAAGGCATGACAACGAATTCATAGTGGGCGTAACGAGTACGAAACGCGGTTTTGGGTATATCCTCCTCTTGAATACGTAGCTGATGATATCCTGAACGTAGGTCGATATTTGAGAAACACGTAGCGCCTTGTAGTTGATCAAACAAATCGTCGATGCGAGGTAAGGGATAACGGTTCTTGATAGTTAACTTATTCAATTCCCAGTAGTCGATGCACATCCTGAACGACCCGTCCTTCTTTTTGAGGAAAAGGACTGGCGTGCCCCAAGGAGAGGTGCTCCGGCGAATGAAGGCTTTCTCAAGTAATTCCTGGAGTTGGGTTGAGAGTTCGCGCATTTCGGATGACGCAAGTCGATAAGGAGCTTTGGCAATAGGATTGGCTCCAGGAATGAGGTCAATACAAAAGTCGATGTCACGACTTGACGGTAGTCCGGGAAGATCCTCTGGAAAAACATTAGGAAATTATCAAACCACAGGAACGTCTTTCACTTCCTTCTTCTCTTTCTTTTCCTTCTCCGCTACTATAATGTTAGCCAAGAAAGCCCTGTATTCCTTACGGAGATACTTGCTAGCTCAGATACATGACATAAGCTTGAGACCCTTTGAAGTAGTATCACCGTATACACACAATAAGTCACCATTCGCGAGCGAGAATCGAATCATCTTGTCGAAGCATACAACTTCAGCATGGTTTTCTCGAAGAAAGTCCATGCCAACTATGACGTCGAAACTTCCGAGTTGCATCAGAATAAGGTCAATTGGGAAGATGTGATTGTTGAGCTCAAGAGTACAATCACGAAGAATAGAATTAACGACGACGGTTTTTCCGGTAGCGACTTCAACATCGAATGCCGAGGAGAGTTGGGAACGTTTATGACTAAGGAGTTTCTCAAATTCGAACGACACAAAGCAGTTATCGGCTCCAGTATCAAACAAACATGAAGCATAAATACCATTCACAAGGAACGTACCATTGACCACGTTGTTGTCGGCCTGGGCTTGACGCACGTTGAGGTTGAAAGTTCTGGCGCGTGCGGCCTGTTGTTGCTGCTGCTGTTGTTGTTGCTGTTATGGCTGCTGTTGCTGAGGCTCTTGTTTCACAACCTTGTTTGGGCACATGTTGGCGAAATGGTTCGGGTCGCCACATGCGAAGCAGGCTCTGGCTTTGACCGCGGGTGCCGGAGGAGCTTGTTGACCCTGTGGGGCAGTGAGTAGAACTTGACTGGCAGGAGCTTGTCGAATACGGCAGTTGGTGGTAAAATGGCCGTATACGTTGCAATGAGCACTGTAACGGCACGCAATGGTAGTTGGGTGGTGGTAGGTACAAGTAGGGCAGAGCGGGTGTGGTCTAGTGTATGCACGCTTTGCAGGCGGTGCATTGGCCACAGGCGCCGCTAGTTGACGCTGTTGGGCAGGTACAGCTTGAATCGGTGCAGCAGTGATCGCACAGTTCTTGTTGCTGGAGCTGTTCTTTCTCTTGTTCTTCCTCTTGTTGCTTGATGAGGTGGGTTCAGCAGTTGGTGCGGTAGCGGTAGCTTGATGCAGATGCTTCGAAGTCTTATCCCAGACACCAGCCTTAACCCGCTTGTCGTTGATTTCAGAGGCCAGTAGATAAGTTTCCTCGATCGTCGTAGTCTTAGCCGCTTGCACGAAATCAACAACGCAGTCGGGCAGGGCCCGGATGTACTTCTTGATTGTCATGTCGGGAGTCTTGACTTGATCGGGACAGGTAATGCTGAGCTGTTTGAAACGAGCAGTAAGACCAGCATTGTCACCATCCTTTTGCTGTATGTGCCAAAATTCATCTTCTAGCTTTTGACGTTCGTGAGGAGGGCAGAATTCCTCTAGCATAACTTCCTTGAGTTCGTCCCACGACAGACCGTAGGCTGCATCGTTCCCTCGCTTGTTCCTCTCGGCCGTCCACCAGTCTAGTGTACGGGACTGGAAAACGCCGATAGCATTCAGAGTACGGAGGTCATCAGGGCAACCACTCTGTCGCAGAGTAACCTCGATGGAGTCAAACCAGTGAAATAGTGCAGTGGGACCTCCCTCGCCAGTGAATTCTTTTGGCCCACAAGACTTGAATTGCTTGAAGCTGAAAGGCCTTGCGGCGGCTTTGGGTGCGTTGGTTCTTGATTCTTCAGATGATTTGCTGGCATTTTCGTAAACATCACTCACGAATTTTGCTACGCTTTTAGCGAAGATGGAAGCAAGACGTCTGTCTCTCTTTTCTTGACGAGAAAGTGCGTGACGGGATCTAGACGACATTGTCTGCAATAGACATCGCCACGGAACTCAACACACAGTATCCGAATCTCACCTCACACGTTTACTACTTACTAAAGCTCAGTAACACGTACATTTACGTACACACATAACACATAGAGCACAAATCACATAAGCACGTAGAGCAGATAATCACATAATACCTAAGCACGTAGAGCAAAGAAGCATTTTCACACAAGAGGCATATAGGAGCATATAGAAACACACAGAGTATTCCGACTGCCTCAGAATACAAAACCTAGCATTCAAAGTTCGCGATAATTCGAGAATGGCGATCACGTTTTGGTATATCGAATAGCATAGTGTAGCATAGGGTTATCCAAAATTCGGCGATTTGTTAGCGATTTGAGATAGAAAAGCAGTGTGAGTCGTGCGTGTCGATCGAAGTGAAAGCAAAATCGAGTAAATCTTCAAAAATTTAAACACATAAACAGGTAAAAGCACATAAAACACATAAAATTGACAAATTATCAGAGTCAGCAGTTGTGGGATCAAAACTAAAAACACATAAAATTTCGAGAAATAGATTGTCTGCGGCTAGTAGACTTCGACTAACCAAAGTGGTTCAACTATTCACAAGGATCCATTGTGCACATTTGACCTTCAGGACTATGCTTCCGCCTCGATTCTTGGGCGTTTGACACACATCCCGTTGGTCATATTGTGACTTCGGTCGTTGGAGTTCGTCGAGGCTTTGGAGGGAGTTTTGTAAAATGTGCGGAACAAGTCGTCAAGGTTAGGGTTTCACCCCTGGCTTAACAACTTTGTCCCCGTTTTTGATAAAATAGAGGAGATTATTCATCAAAATATGGATTTCACCCCTGATTTGGTACAATTTCCCCCGTTTGTTATTGAAAAAGAAAGAAGAAATCATTGATAAGTTGATAAAACAGCAGTAGCTGAAGCAATTCAGTCGGGAGTTTGTGGTTTTCACACCTAATCTCGACTTTATTGCCTACTTATAGCTGTAAAATTGAGTGTAGTGATAGTGTAGCATAAACGAGAATAGCGGGGAATAAGCTCGTACATAATTCCTACTAGTTATGCACAAATTGGTCTGTTGGTTCCTAACTATAGACTAGGTTTCTAAGACATCGACCCGGACTAGGTCGAGTCTTGCCTAATTCCCTATAGTTATGGCTCTGATACCAATCTGTCACACCCCAACCGATGGCGGAATCATCGGGGCATGGCACTGAGCGAAACAGATTGTCCAGAAGTTTCCATAACAATTATCAATACTATTCAATTTAAATAATACGTCCCATACCGTATCTCAAACAGCAAAATAATTATTACAGACATAAATCCAGTCAAATATTCTGTTCCGACAACTCAGATTTAAATAGACAGCAATTGTTTATCTGCTTCTAGAGACCCTTAGTTCGACCACTACAGACAACTATTTGTTGGGCTCTAAAGCTTTATTTTAGCTTCAAATTCCTACCACATATACGTCCTAAGCACCTGTCACATACGTTAAAATAACAGTCAATACATAAAATGTAAAGGTGAGCATACAAGTTTGATATAGCATATAAAGTTTGAATTCGTTTACGCATAACCAGCACGTACACATAGTGAAATGAAGCACGTTAGTTATCGACATAGATCCATCGATACCAATGACTGCGGGTTGACTGCCCGAGGCAGTTCGCAATACATGATTACCACCGTAATCCATGCAAGTAAAAGATCCTTAACAACCCCCGTGTGAACGGGTGCTGAGTCCAAACTATAGTACTATCTTTGCTTAGGCAGGTAGACAGCATTCCATGTGTAAACATAACAAACAAGCATTCATAAGCCACGTATAACATGCATTAACGGTTAGCGTTCAAATAGTTTGAGTAGTGTGATAGTTGTAGTTTGAATATTCGTAACGTATGTAACACCCAAAAGTGCTTAAAGCAAAAGGGGATTGAATATACTCACAGCGATTAATGGATTGAAGGGAGCGCTTAGCGAGTACGGTTAGCCTGAATAGATTCGGTAGCATAACGATAAGTGAAACGTAAAACGGGAAACAAGTGTTGGAGGGTCGGACAGCTGGTCGATCGGACGGTAGTTCGATCGGACGGCTGACCGTTCGGTTCGCCGTCCGGTCGGTCGGTGGGCCGATCGGATGGCTGTTCGAGTGGATTGTTTCTTCCTATAAGAAGTATGTGTTTGTGTATGATGGTTTGACTTTTGAAGTTTTCATTGTAGCATTTGAAAACTTTGTAGTACCTTTACCTTTCAGGTCGGTCGATCGGACGGCTGTTCGATCGGCCGGCAACCCGATCGGTTAGGCATTCAAATGAATTGCGATGTTTAGTCCTTGGATCGGACAGGTGTTCGATCGGACAGTTGTTCGATCGGACAGGTGTTCGATCGGACAGGTCAACTAGTCAAAGACTTTAAATGAAAATGTAAAGTGTGGTGCAATGGATCGGATAGTTGATCGATCGAATAACATAACTGCTGTTCGATCGGACAACAGGGTGTCACCTGATCGGATGGCTGTTCGATCGGGTGGCACTTCTAGTGCATTGAACACGTTGAAAATCAATCAAGTATTGAAGCATAGTATCTCATGATTCGAAGAGTAATCCGATCGGACAGTAGTTCGATCGAACGGCAGTTCATTCAATACTAATCTTCAAAATAGGTTAGTTGATTGTGTGGGGCCACGTGCTAGCCGATCGGCTGACTATCCGATCGGATGGCTGTCCGTTCGGGCAGCAGTCCGATCGGTCAGCTTTCTGACCTGATCAGCCTATGCGTCCAACACTTGGCTGTTCTGGTTTGTTTGTCGTTATATCGAGGTATTTTGACAGCGAGTCGAACCATAGAATCCTCGTTCTTACTTGTTTCCCCTGCACGGGCATGAATCACCCAAACCCGGCCGGTGAACTGTTCGGAACGGAGTTTAACGTTTAACCCATAACCGGTTAACCTCCTGGGTAGAATATGGATCCTGAGCCATGCAACCACCAAAGTGATTTGCAAAACGTCACAGACCCCGTTTCTATCGGTTGACGGCATTGAGTGTAAAAGAGTTGAAAGAAAGTTGGAATATCCCTCTTTCAATCCTTTTTCATCGTGTATATGTCCAGATCTACTATAGATCTTTGTTTGTTTATGTGGAAATCGGTTAGATCCAAGCTATTCTTGGTGGATTGAGGCCAAGTCATGAAGTTCTTCAAGAACCCATGATGACATCATCCTAGAACACTTGATTCTTGATGATTTCACGGTTAAAAGTTAAGAATTGAAAGATAGAAAGGTGTAGGAGTGTGTATAGATCGAGAAAGTACAAGAATTAGGATGAAAACTTACCGGAATCGAGAGGAATTTGCGAAAAGATGAGCTGAGCGTGCTGGTCGGTCAGAGGTTTCCAAAAGTGGAAAGAATGACAATGACAGGGGTATTTATAGGATGCCAAAAGAGGTAAGTGCTGGCCGATCGGCCAGGCAGCTCGATCGGACAGCCTGTCCGATCGGACAGCAGTCCGTTCGGCTGGCTGTTCGATCGGATGGAAGCCTGATCGATCAGTCGTACCCTTCGAGTGTTTTGCGCGACGATTTTTGATATTTCGATTTCGATTGCGAGCGGTACGATACAACAGGGTTTCCTAATCAAACTACTTTCAGTCCCAAACACTCATATCTCGCATAATCTATTTTCCACCATTTATCATAGTTCGTTCACGATTCGGGTTCGATTGCATTTCGAGTTAGATTTCGAGTTTCGATTGAGTTTGCTTGATTATCACAACACAACATAAATAAACATGCACAGGTAACACGTAAGGCGCACACACACATATAATAACAAGTAAAAATTCGTAGCTCGAGTTACGATTTGAAGTCGATTCGATTAGCATAGCTTGAATATTGATTGGTTAACTTTATCGCATTGTTACTTCCTATATTCAACAGTCGTAAGTCGATTGATTAATGATTAACACACATCGATTATTGCATTAACGACACTTACTCCACATAATACAAATAAAATAAAGAAATTTCTACGAGTCAAGTTGCGCGAAATCGGTCGTTGACTTAGACCTTGACTTTGACTTTGACTTATGAAAACACGGGGTGTACATGCATAGCCAAAGTTATGCAAGTTCTATGTTGATATTGGTGAATTTTCGTAGCTGGGCAAAGTGCAGCAACAATAGAACAACTTGCTGTCAAAAAGGGGGCTAGACGTAGCGTCTAGCCCCTAGACGTAGCGTCTAGCCCCTAGACGTAGCGTCTAGCCCTCCCTGATTCCGAAATTTTTTAATTTTTTGTTTTTTTGAATCATGAAACTTGTTATAGCCATTCTAACATTATCAAAACTAACATTTCATGAGGTTTTTACCTTAGGTGATGTCGGTCATGCTCCGGATGACGATCAAGCTACAATTCAAGAACCGAACACTATCTTTTGAAGCTTCCGCGCTTATCTAATTCAGTTAAAAACAATGTTTATGTTGTAGACACTTAAATTGTCGTTTTGGGATGTTAAACTTAGTTGGTAGTTAACACGAATATGGTATTTACAAAACTTCCATTTTGTATAACTTTATGTAATAAAGTATTATCTTATAAAAATGCGTATTTTCTATCAAAGTCCCATTTAAATATTACGGGTGTTACAACCTTGTCTCGACTGTGAAACAATGGCATGATCGAGGACGCAATGATGCGGTGGAGGTATCTGTGTAGGAGGTCCCTGAGGGTGGTGGCCTTTTGCGAGGATTTCCCAAAGGGGACCCTCGCAATAGCCCTCTAGAAACTGATAAGGGTCTGCCTGTCCAAGGTAGTAATCCCCTTCGTATAAATATCCGTATCAAGCTCGGTCGTAGTGTACAAACCTGAATGGACGGAAAACTGTCGTAGGATCATCCCAAACTCCTGCTCGGCCAGACGAAAAGTGATCCCGTGCACGACATGGTCCGGGTCCTCCACGCAATCTGCCGGATGCGGCTGGTATATAAATGTGGAAATGAACTCGACCGTAAGCTTACTTGTTTTTAGTGTATTTATTTTTGTTTAATAACGGATTTGGTTTTACTCATCTAACGGTTTGATCAATTGTAGTGTTTGCTGTTTTAGTTAAGTTACGTACTTGGCAGGTTTGTAAGGAATGCACACAGAGTTGAGAAGACTTATATTAAAAATCTATTTCATACAAGTCTACTCCAACTCTGAGGGAGTACCTCTATCTTTTTTTCACATTATTAGTTTAGCTCTTCATAATCGCTTAACTAACACGTGTTTCACATTGGGGACAATGTGAAGTTCAAGTGTGGGGAGGGGTTAAGGTTAACTTTGTTTGTCCTTGAGTGTCCTCGTTTTGTATATATTTAAAAAAAACTTTAAAAAGATACAAAAACGGTCAGTTGTGTTCTTTAGAAATTTAGAAAGCATCAGATTTAATCAAAACCGACAAGCCAAATTGATTTTTGAAAAAGATAACCAAAAGCGCGACGAAACAAAAGAAAGACTAGCATGTTTACCTTTATATTTGTACCCATTCCTTCCGTTTACGTGAGCATATTTTTGAGCCTTTACTGCTTTCTTCAATGCTTCTTTGTTTTTGCGGAAAATGAGTGAGCCGGATGTTTCATGTAATTTAGAACTTGTCATTTGTATACTTTTCAAGATCATGAATATGTGAAATTGCATGAAAATGATGGAGGCACTTAGGATGCCCTTTTGTGTTAGCCTTTTTCTTTGTTTATATCCCGCACCCAACATTATCCATTAGTTCGCCATGTTGAGACTATTTTCCGTGTTTTTCAAATTTTACCCAACTAATTAGGCTACTTAACCAAATTTAGCCTTTTTATTTTTATACCTTTGTGTTAAAACTCGGTCAAAGTTATTTTCCAACTAGCCTGTTTGTAATTATTTCCTTGATGTTGAAAAAAAAAAGAGAAGAAAAAAAAAGAGAGAAAAAGAAATAAAAAAAGAGAAAAAAAAGTAAACGAAAATAGCGATCGAAAAACAGATCAAAAGACGATCAAATTAGAGCAATTTTAAGCACTGAATAGTACAAATATGTTGTATAGCTCGAAAAGGGTAAAATCGTCTTTAAGCGTTATTTATGTATAGTTGTTGATTCATTTACGCTGGTTACAAATAACCGTCGAGTTTTAACCATTTAGCCACTTTCAAATATCCATTCCATACCCTAAACCTTAGCCTATCATTATAACCCATCAAAGACCTCTTGATTTATGTTTTTCACATATTAATTGGTGGAGATTAGATCTTTTGACAAGCTTATGATATTGCATGATTCATTGACTAGGCATCAAGTGTTTTACATACACATTATATGTATGATTCAGAAATTTAACCGAGTATGTGTGAACATTGTGAGAAATATAAGGATTCGCATGCTAAGTCATTTCGAACGTAGAATCATTGCTTTATAATTATCCTTTCATACATCTAACAAAGCTAGTTTTTTAAAATCTTTGATGATGACTTTTTGACAACCAATTTGACCACCAAACAAATTAGTAACCTTGTAAATATTCAGATTTGATTCCGTATTTTAGTTTAAGTTTGCTTGAGGACAAACAAAGTTCAAGTGTGGGGATGTTTGATATACGTTAAATTATACATGTTTTTATACCCCAAACCACTTCCGTTTTAAGCATTTTTTACCGAAAACGCGACGTTTAGGTACCAAAATCGGCACTTTTATATTTTCAGGTCTTAAACACAGCATAAAGGAATGTTCTGATGAAAACAGACAAAATCTGATGCATTTCTGATGAAAATGGCAAAAATCTGATAAACTACCAGGTGTGGCACGACCGTGCCACCAGCGGCACTACCGTGCTGTTGCTCCGATCTCTGAAGCACTGCCAGTGCAACCAGGAGTGCCAACTGTTTCTCGGGCCGCACTACCATGCCACCCGAGGCATGACCGTGCCAAAGCCTGACCAGGGTTTCGGACCAACATTTCTGATGAGTGGCACTACCGTGCCACCAACGGCACGACCGTGCCGATCTGATGACCCAGGCAACTTGTCCACTAGTCTACTTGGCTGACTCGGGATCGAAGAAACTGACGTCACCCGACAACACCTGTCGCACGACCGTGCGAGATTGGCACGACCGTGCCAATCTGGAAATCTCCTATAAATAGCAGAATTCGCTACTGGTTCGAATGTTGCATTTTTTCTCCATGTTTCTGGGCGATTTCTGGGTTCCGAAGCAGTCCTGATCAGACCCATTTGAAGCTCAAGATCGAGTGGAAGCATAACCGATACAACCCATCAATTCCTTGCTTGTTTATGGTTTGATTCCTTGTTCTTGAACATGTATTTTGATCATTTTGCAAGTTATGAGCTGATGTTAGTTTATGTTTAATGTAGTTTTTGTAATAGTAGTTATAAACTTGTTTCTTGAATAATCGTTACATTGTAATCTTATTTATATGAAACTTAGTACTTTTTCTTGTTGAATCTTCATGATTATATAATGAATGTTTCATTGATGTTGAGTTCCTGATTATGTTTGATTATCTTGGATAATGAATTTGTGGTTAGTGGGATGGTAACTATTTCTTGATTAATCACTTATTTGTAGACTTTGTTTACACCATGAAACCAGACCAGGGTATTGGTTTTATACAAGATATATCTTATTATGATTAGGAATACTTTCTTGCACGTAAGGGTTCTAACGAATTATATGGTGTTGATTGCATGTTCTTAGATGCGGTTTATGATCCTTGTTTAGTAGTTTTGGTCTGAAATTGCTGACAAGGTAGATTTGTGTTTAAGACTTGTAAAGGTGAAATTGTTTGTTATATGATCTACATAATTGCTTATCATCGTGGCTGTATTGTGACCATCGATATTGCTTTCTTTAATAAGTGAGGTTAGGAATCCAGACCCGGTAAATAACTTATCTTTAAAGATTCGCATGAATAAATATCAATAGCTCGCTAATGAATGATTTTAGGTGGTTGACGTGTGACCATCGCGTTAACTTTCTGAAGAATCATAATGCTAGAAATCCAGACCCGGTAACTAGCTGTCTCGAAATTGGAAAATTGATTAAGTACTTTTGTGACATATTTGATAGATAACATGTTTAGGTTGTTTTTGAAACAAGATAATAATATATTTATGTTTTAGATGTAATTTAGATAATTTAGTTAAACAACCATTCACCTATCCGTTTATCTAGTAAAATAATAACAAAGATTTAGTACATTATAACGCCCGTGTTCCATGGATCGATATCTGGCTCTTACCAATACTTTACTGCATATATGACGGGATACACTTGTCCTTTGTTGTGTGTGTTTTAATGTTAAGGTATAAACCATTTTTATAAATTTAAAACCACACGCGAGTGCGAAGTTCACTGTAAATAAATATGTGCGCTCCGCACCCCACCATGTTTTTGGCGCCGTTGACGGGGAACACGGCGAAATTAATGGAACAATCTGAGTTATTATTTTACCGGTGTACAAACTGTGAATACCTGTACATTTTGTATTTATTTTGTTTTCTTTTATTTACTAACTTGTGAAAATTTAGTCTGGCACGCCCAACTAATTTTTCTATTTTACTAACCACTAACCTTACTAACATACTAACTTTTTTTTATTGTTCGACTAACATTTTTTCATTTATTTATTTAATTCAGTTATGTGTTCGGAATCGAACCATTTTTTTTATTCTTTCATTTCAGTTATTTTAATTCAGTCATTTCATTTCTGTACTTCATTCATTTATTTATTTATTTCGTTCCAGTACAGTTATTTCAGTATTTTATTTATTTCAATTCAGTTATTTCATTCTTGTTTATATTTATATTTATGCCCGTGTTCGGAATCGAATCGCTTATATATTTATTTATTTATTTCATTCATTTATTTCATTAATTCATTTATTTCAGTTACATTTATTCATTTATTCATTCTTGTTCATTTGTTTATTTAGTTAACTGCTTTTTCATTCATTTATTTGTACTCAATTGTTTATTTATTTACTCCACGAAAATAAAACTTTCTGATAAAATCATCAGATTTTCTGGTAAATTCTGATGAATTTATCAGATTTTCTGATGGATTCTGATAAACCCATTATTTTTCTAAAGAAAAAAAAATTCACTTCTGATGAGTTTACCAGATTTTCTGGTGAATTCAGATGGATTTATCAGAAATTCTGATGGAAAGAAAATTTTCATCAGATTTTCTGATATATATAAAAAAATAAAAATAAAATAAAAAAAGACATTCTGATATAATCATCAGATTTCTGATAAATTTATCAGACTTCTGATGAAGTTAGCAGAATTTCTTGTAAAATATAAAAATTTCAGATTTTCAATGAGATAATCAGATTTCATCAGATTTTTATCGGATCTCATCAGATTTTCTGAAAAAAAAAAAGAAAGAAAGAAAAAAAATGAGTTTTCGGATGTAAATAAGTAAATAAACAGGTGAATAGTTATATAGTTTTGTATAATAATCTGTATATATATGTATATTATATAATAAGTACTACTATTTATATTTATATTACTTATATTATTATTATTATTATTATTATTTTCTTTTTTTTTGTATGATGCCTTCCTTTTTACTTGCAGGTTAATGTCCACAACCCCTGTACCCGCTATTGCTGAGCTAGCCAACGAACCAGGAAATAACCTAAGAAGAAGTAGGCGGCTTCGCGAAAGATCACTTGTTATTGCACAAAGGATTGCGGCCGCAATCGACGAACCAGTGATACTTTCTAATAGCGAGAGTTCAGAGGACGACAGAGGAAGCATTATGGCAGAGGACGACCAGCCTTTGAATGAGACCGGCTGTCCAGGAGGAGAGGGCTTGCTACCGAGCATCGCCCGACCTACAATAGCAGCACCAAGTTTTGAAATTAAATCTAGTATAATTAGCATGTTACAAAATTCTGTGCAGTTCGATGGGAAGGATCACGAAGATCCAGGTCGACACATCGCTTCATTTCTCGAGGTGTGCTCGACTTTCAAAATAAGAGACGTTTCTGAAGACGCAATTCGTTTGCGACTCTTTCCATTTTCTTTGCGAGACAAAGCCCGATCTTGGCTTTTGTCACTTCCAGCAGGGTCCATCACGACTTGGAACGAGATGGCAGATCTTTTTATGCAAAAATACTTCCGTCCGGAAAAGACAGCTAAGCTAAAGAACCGTATCATGACATTCAAACAGGACGAAGGAGAATCTCTACACGCAGCTTGGGAGAGGTTCAAAGATCTTCTAATCGATGTACCACATCATGGGTTGTCCAAAAGACAACTTGTGTTGAACTTCTACCAAGGACTTAACTACGACTCACAAGAACGCATAGACGTATATGCAGGAGGTGATCTTGGAACAAAAACACCCAACGAAGCCTATACAATCATAGAAAAAGCTACGTTCAAGTCGTGTTCTCGTCACAGTGGAGTACAAAGTAAAGCATCATCCATTCCTGGCGTTCATGCTGTAGATACGTATACGGCTCTTACAGCATAGATTGGAGCTTTGGCAGCAAGGTTTTATCAAGCTCAGAACGTTTCGAAGGTACAATCATCATGTGAGCAGTGTGGAGTGTCACACGAGCCAGGTACTTTTGAGCAGGGTGTTATGTTTACTGGCCAAGAAGAAGTGGACTATCTGGGCAATCAAATAAGGCCCCAAAATAACCCCTACAACAACACGTACAATCCGGGGTGGAATAATCATCCAAACTTTGGGTGGAAATCCGGTTCTGGGAACTAAAACCCACTCGGATACGCTCAGCGTGCTCCTGCCACAACAGCCCAGGCACAACCTTACCAGTCTTATGGTCAGTCCTTCCAGCCACAATACCATCATCAAAGCTCCGGGAACAGTTCCCAGCCGCACGCCTCTCAAAGTAACTCTAAGTTGGAGGAGATGATGACACAGCTGTTAGGAAACTTCAATTGTGCTAATCAGATAGCTGAGAACCGCTTTCAACAACACGAGGAACAATTCATGGCCTAAGAAGGGGAGATGCGGAGTCAGAAAGCTTCTATACAGACAATTGAGAATCAGGTTGGACAGTTGGCTAAAATGTTGTCTGAGAGACCCCCGGGTGGTCTTCCAGGTAACACGGAGCCGAATCCGAAAGGGCGTGTCAATGCCCCGCACGTTTAACAAGTGTGAGAAGGAGTCTAGCTATCGACTCGCTGACAAATTTAGCAAGCGTGTTTTCACACGCTAAGGGTAATTTTGTAAATATTAAATTTATCGCATTTATTTCCTTGTTCATTAACTTTTCCTGTTTTTAGTAGGATTGAACAAGATTGATTCATGTCTTAGGAAGTTTTGAAGTTAGTTTAAAGTTAAAACATGTAACAACCTTGCAAAAATGGTGAAATCTATTGAGAAAAAAAGAGTTGAAGAGCATTATGTTACTTCTGTCTGCAGAATGTACAGATGACGCTCGGTCGTGCACCTGATCCGCACGAATGTGCACTTCATAATCACATCTGACCAAGAACAACGTGCATAAGGTGGTCGTTGGACACGCAATACCGTGTGAACCGATTGCACTACCGTGCACAGCGGCACCACGTTGTGAACCACAGTACACAGGTTGATGCGCACGTCCGTGTACGAATTTTTAGCAAGAGTAATTTTTCAGGGTATAAAAACGACTTTTCTAAAAAAAAACCCTCAAAATTACTATCTCTGGCCGCACACCCGTTCTTAGCTCTCCCACTCCTAAAAACAACCAATTTTTGCAAGGATTTAACACAAATATTCAATCAAGATATGATTCCTTACTTGTTTTTAGTGTATTTATTTTTGTTTAATAATGGATTTGGTTTTACTCATCTAACGGTTTGATCAATAGTAGTGTTTGCTGTTTTAGTTAAGTGACGTACTTGGCAGGTTTGTAAGGAATGCACACAGAGTTGAGAAGACTTATATTCAAAATCTATTTCATACAAGTCTACTCCAACTCTGAGGGAGTACCTCTATCTTTTTTTCACATTATTAGTTTAGCTCTTCATAATCGCTTAACTAATACGTGTTTCACATTGGGGACAATGTGAAGTTCAAGTGTGGGGAGGGGTTAAGGTTAACTTTGTTTGTCCTTGAGTGTCCTCGTTTTGTATATATTTAAAAAAAACTTTAAAAAGATACAAAAACAGTCAGTTGTGTTCTTTAGAAAGCATCAGATTTGATCAAAACCAACAAGCCAAATTGATTTTTGAAAAAGATAACTAAAAGCGTGACGAAACAAAAGAAAGACTAGCATGTTTACCTTTATATTTATACCCATTCCTTCCGTTTACGTGAGCATATTTTTGTGCCTTTACTGCTTTCTTCAATGCTTCTTTGTTTTTGCGGAAAATGATGGAGCCGGATGTTTCATGTAATTTAGAACTTGTCATTTGTATACTTTTCAAGATCATGAATATGTGAAATTGCATGAAAATGATGGAGGCACTTAGGATACCCTTTTTGTGTTAGCCTTTTTCTTTGTTTATATCCCGCACCCAACATTATCCATTAGTTCACCATGTTGAGCCTATTTTCCGTGTTTTTCAAATTTTACCCAACTAATTAGGCTACTTAACCAAATTTAGCCTTTTTATTTTTATACCCTTGTGTTAAAACTCGATCAAAGTTATTTTCCAACTAGCCTGTTTGTAATTATTTCCTTGATGTTGAAAAAAAAAGAGATGAAAAAAAAGAGAGAAAAAAAAATAAAAAGAAAATAGCGATCGAAAAGAAATCAAAAGACGATCAAATTAGAGCAATTTTAAGCACCGAATAGTACAAATATGTTGTATAGCTCGAAAAGGGTAAAATCGTCTTTAAGCGTTATTTATGTATAGTTGTTGATTCATTTACGTTGGTTACAAATAACCGTCGAGTTTTAACCATTTAACCACTTTCAAATATCCATTTCATACCCTAAACCTTAGCCTATCATTATAACCCATCAAAGACCTCTTGATTTATGTTTTTCACATATTAATTGGTGGAGATTAGATCTTTTGACAAGCTTATGATATTGCATGATTCATTGACTAGGCATCGAGTGTTTTACATACACATTATATGTATGATTCAGAAATTTAACCGAGTGTGTGCTTATCCTCGTGGCTGTATTGTGACCATTGGTATTGCTTTCTTTGATAAGTGAGGTTAGGAATCCAGACCCGGTAAATAACCTATCTTTAAAGATTCGCATGAATAAATATCAATAGCTCACTAATGAATGCTTTTAGGTGGTTAACGTGTGATCATCGCGTTAACTTTCCGAAGAATCATAATGCTAGAAATCCAGACCCGGTAACTAGCTGTCTCGAAATTGGAAAATTGATTAAGTACTTTTGTGACATATCTGATAGATAACATGTTTAGGTTGTTTGTGAAACAATATAATAGTATATTTATGTTTTAGATGTAATTTAGATAATTTAGTTAAACAACCATTCACCTATCCGTTTATCTAGTAAAATAATAACAAAGATTTAGTACATTATAACGCCCGTGTTCCATGGATCGATATCTGGCTCTTACCAATACTTTACTGCATATATGACGGGATACACTTGTCCTTTGTTGTATGTGTTTTAATGTTAAGGTATAAACCATTTTTATAAATTTAAAACCACACGTGAGTGCGAAGTTCACTGTAAATAAATATGTGCGCTCCGCACCCCACCAACGACGAACTTAGTTTCGACGCTCGTTAGGGACCTACATGCCGTACGGACGACGTCGACTAAATAATAAAAAAAATATTTTAAAGACGAACTTAGTTTCGACGCTCATTAGGGACCTACGCGCCGTACGGACGACGTCGACTAAATAATAAAAAAATTGTATTTTAACGACGAACTTAGTTTCGACGCTCGTTAGGGACCTACGTGCCGTACGGACGACGTCGACTAAATAATAAAAAAGTTATATTTTAAAGACGAACTTAATTTCGACGCTCGTTAGGGACCTACGCGCCTAACGGACGACGTCGACTAAATAATAAAAAAATATATTCTAACTACTTTCTTAGTTTCGACGCTCGTTTGGGACCTACACGCCTTACGGACGACGTCGACTAAATAATAATAAAATTATATTTCAACGACGATCTTAGTTTCAACCCACGTTAGGGACCTACGCGCCTTACTATTCGACTTCGACTAAATAATAAAGTTATTATTTTTTAAAATAGAAAACTATTTTTCTGTATTTTTTTATAAAAACTGTATTCTGTTTTTTTTTATAAAAACCGTTTTTCTGTTTAAAAAAAACGTTTACTGTTTTAAATAAAAAAACAGTTCTCTGTTTAACAAAATAAAACAGTTTTTTGTTTAAAAAAACATTTTTCTGTTTTAAAATTTAAAATATAATAGTCGAACCGAAGCCGTAATGCGCATAGGTCCCATGTCCGTTATCGAAACTAAGTTCGTACGCGGGTTACAGATTCGACGTACGCGCGTTATGGACGTTAGGGCTGTTCATAACCCTCGCGACTCGTAGCTCGCTCGAAAGAAGCTCAAGAAAAACTAGGTAAACAAACTAAATTTGAGATGAGATGAACCAAGCTGGCTCATTTTGTAACCAAGCCCAGCTAGAGCTAAGCTCGGCTCGTTGGCTCGTTTTTAGGCTCGTTTAACTCCGACATAAAGGTCAAGCCAAGTTTAACCATCTGAATTAATTTCGAGCTTGAGCTCGACCCCACCCTGGCTAGACTCGGCTTGACTCGTTTACAGCCCTAATGGACGTACGCGGGTTACTAACCTACGAAACAGCTAATCAACTCAAATCAAAAGATCCGCAACCTAAACCGGGGGCAAAACGCCGTGCTTTGGGCTTAGTCGGGCGCTTTGTCCCGTCTGTTCACCACAAACACAAACCCAGCTAATCCCGACCCAAATCAACAATTAAGACTCGAAATTTTTAGAAATTAATGAAGTCTAAATGATTGGGGACTAGTAATCTAACCTTTTAGAAGTCGAATCGATGAAAATGGTCTTGAAAAGAGCTCCAACGACGTCCACTGTGTGTTTTCGCTCCTTTGTGTGTGTTTTTTGTGTTTGGTTGAGTTTGGGCAAAGCTGCACGCTTTGCATCTTTTAAGTTCAATTCGAAGCGCCCAGCTATGGTCAAAGCGGGGCGTTTTGCATTAATATTTTACATATTTGCCCCAGAGGGACCAAATATGTAAATTTTCAAACAGCAAAGCGCCAAGCTTTGACCAAAGCGGGCCGCTTTGTTTTTTTTTATTTTTTAAAATCACTTTAATTCAAAACCGCACCTGAAATTGTCGTGACGTGTCGTGTTTTGCCACCATAATTCATAATGCTTAGTTTATGGTCTATACGACACGTTCCGGGAAACTTCGGTTATACATGTGGCCGTATTACATGATTTCGGACTATTGTGTTTTGATTTCACTGGTATATCAATGTGCCGTGTTGTATGTATACACGTCTTACCGGATCAGTATTCGATGCGTTTGGTCATTGTACTTCGTATTATGAATTATAATGGCAAAATACGACACGCTACGACGGTCGTAGGCGCATTTTTGAATTAAAGTGAATTTAAAAAAAAAACCCAAAACGCCAAGCTTTGACCAAATCGGGCCGCTTTGTTTTTTTTTAATTTTTTAAAATCACTTTAATTCAAAACCGCACCTGAGACTGTCGTGACGTGTCGTGTTTTGCCACCATAATTTATAATGCCTAGTTTGTGCTCTATACGACACGTTCCGGGTAACTTCGGTCATACATGTGGCCGTATTACATGATTTCGGGCTATTGTGTTTTGATTTCACTGGTAGATCAACGTGTCGTGTTGTATGTATACACGTCCTACCGGATCAGTATTCGATGCGTTTTGTCATTGTACTTCGTATTTTGAATTACAGTGGCAAAATACGACACGCTACGACGGTCGTAGGTGCGTTTTTTAATTAAAATGATTTTTAAAAAATAAAAAAAAAAACAAAACGCCAAGCTTTGACCAAAGCGGGCCGCTTTGGTTTTTTTTTTATTTTTAAAATCACTTTAATTCAAAACCGCACCTGACACTATCGTGACGTGTCATGTTTTGCCACCATAATTCATAATGCTTAGATTATGGTCTATGCGACACGTTCCGGGTAACTTCGGTCATACCTGTGGCTGTAGTGCATGATTTCGGGCTACTGTGTTTTGATTTCACTAGTAGATCAACGTGCCATGTTGTATGTATACACGTCCTACCGGATCAGTATCCGATGTGTTTTGTCATTGTATTTCGTATTATGAATTATAGTGGCAAAATACGACACGCTACGACGGTCGTAGGCGCGTTTTTGAATTAAAATGATTTAAAAAAAAAAACCTGAAACGCCAAGCTTTGACAAAATCGGGCCGCTTTGGGTTTTTTTTTATTTTTTAAAATCACTTTAATTCAAAACCGCACCTGAGACTGTCGTGACGTGTCGTGTTTTGCCACCATAATTCATAATGCTTAGTTTATGGTCTATACGACACGTTCCGGGTAACTTCGGTCATACCTGTAGCCGTATTACATTATTTCAGGATATTGTGTTTTGATTTCACTGGTAGATCAATGAGCCGTGTTGTATGTATACACTTCCTACCGGATCAGTATTCGATGCGTTTTGTCATTGTACTTCGTATTATGAATTATAGTGGCAAAATACGACACGCTACAACGGTCGTAGGCGCGTTTTTTAATTAAAATGATTTTTAAAAAATAAAAAAAACCCAAAACGCCAAGCTTTGACCAAAGCGGGCCGCTTTGGTTTTTTTATTTTTTAAAATCACTTTAATTCAAAACCGCACCTGAGACTGTCGTGACGTGTCGTGTTTTGCCACCATAATTCATAATGCTTAGTTGATGGTCTATACGACACGTTCCGGGTAACTTCGGTCATACCTTTGGAAGTATTACATGATTTCTGGCTATTGTGTTTTGATTTCCCTGGTAGATCAACGTGTCGTGTTGTATGTATACACGTCATACCAGATCAGTATTGTTGGGATTGAATCCTATCAGAGGAACAGATAATTAAAGCCAAAACTGGATCAGAGCAGTGGATCCAGAATAAGCAGACGTTTACAGTTGGTTTATGCAAATCTCTCCCCTTGAAAGTGGCTTTGTATCTGCTGATCTCCTATCTACTGATCTTACCAAGTGCTGATCCACAACTGCTGCCTTGTATCTACTGCCAAGTGTTAAAGACTGATAGAAGACCAAAGCTCTGCTGACTCAATCTACTGCCTTGAGTCAAGTACTGCTGATCCGGACAAGCATTGCTGGGTTCACAGCAGTGGAAGGATGCAGCAGCTGTTTATGTGTCTTTTATGTAATGTAATGTAATAGCAGTAGTTACTACATCAGTGTTTTGTATAGATCAGAGGTTAGATGTCACTTTCATGGTGACGTCAGCTAAGATGCTCAGTGGTTTGCAAGTGCCTATAAATAGTTCAGTACTTTGTACTGTTCTATTAGCTCTTTCACCACATCGTCTTCTTTGCACGAACAAACTACTGAGCTCTGGCTGAGGGGGAGTTTGCATTCTTACATCTATCATTGTAATCGTTGTTGAAACAAATTCAATCTTTCGATTCATTGTGTAAAGATGTTTGATAAAAGTATTACTCTCGTTTGATTGTATGCAAAGTTTGCTTTCATCTTATTTCCGCTGCACAACTCTTTCATTTCCATCTTAATTACAAACGAAAATACAATAAAAAAGAAACTCAGATCCAACAATTGGTATCAGAGCTTGGACAGTCAAATTTGATTTAACAATCATTTTGACGTGAATAGTTCATCTCATAACAGTTGATACTGATCGTTTGTTCGTCCGTTGAAAAACAGAGCAAGGATTAATCACCATTAAAGTTGATTTCTCAGTGTCTGTAAAACAACAAGAATGACGTCACAGTCTCAGGATGATAAAAACAACATCGGCTCACTTTTTAAACCACCTATGCTAAAAAGAAATGAGTACAACATCTGGCAGAGAAGGATGGGTCACATCCTTGCTCAACAAAGCACAGGTTGTTGGAGGTCTGTCATTTATGGTCCCCATGTTCCTTCAGTGCCAAGTGCTGAAGATGCTAAAAAGTTCGTTCCAAAACCAGTTGAAAATTATACCGAAACCGACTTTCAAAAGATCGAACTAGATGCTAAAGCTTTTAGCATCATAGCATCAGCGCTGCCCAATGAGATATATGCTGGACTGTTACATTGTAACAGTGCTAAAGAGTTATGGGACGCACTTAAGGAACAATTTGGGGGAACTGAGGAAGTAATAGAAAACAATAGGGAAATCCTGAACCAACAGTATGAAACATTTTGCTACGTTAAAGGTGAATCACTAACGCAACAATTTGAGCGTTTCAGCTGTCTCATCAGTGAACTGAGGCTTGTTAACACCACTTTTACAAACTCAACTCAAAATAGCAGGTTCCTCAGGTCACTGCCAGAAAAATGGGACACCATAGCTTTTGTCACCCGAAACTCACCTGAATTCAAGGATCTGACCTTGACCCAACTCCACGGTCGACTCCTGACCTATGAAAGGGAGTTGAACCAGAAAAGGAGGTTACAAGAGTCAGGAAAAGTTACCGATGATTACACTTTCGGTAATACTGCTCTTCTGGGTCAAGAAGAATCTGGGGGCAGTGGTAAGGACCAGGGTTTTGATCACTTCATTGACATAACTGCTGGTGCAAATTTTAACAACCCTGATCCTCACTCTGCTAGTTATGCATTCACTGCAAATGAAAACCAGATGTCAGACAATTTAAGCTTTGAACTAAATGATTTGCAACATTTTGATCCCACTGATTTAGAGGAAATGGACATTCTGCACCAACTGGCTTTGCTAAGTGTTAGAACTAGCAAGTTTTACAAAAGAACAGGGCGAAAATTCCCAGGTCTGCATGGGAATCTAAGGGTTGGGTTGGATAAATCGAAAATCAAGTGCTATAAGTGTAATAGGTTGGGACATTTCGCTAGGGAATGTAGGAGTCAAACTACTGGTCCCATAATTACTCATCCTAGCTCAAATCCTAGACCTCAAAATCAAAACATTGTGCACTATGCCCAATATACCCCAGCAGCTCAAGTGAACACTGCTCACTATGCTGCTGCCCCTGTGCCAGTACATTATGTCCAAACTACTGTTCCACAAATCCAATATGTTCAAACCCCTGCTCCACAGGTACAAGTGCAACCTGTTGCACCTCAAACCACTGCTCCAGCAGCAGCACAACCAGATCAACAAAGTTTTTTCACTCAAGGGTTTGTTGACTGGAGTAGTATGCCTGAAGACCTTAATGATGAAAATTTTGCACTCTATGCTTCTAATGATTCTTCTCATGATGAGTTTTGTTTGATGGCATTAGAGTCAATACAGGAAGAGGTTGAAACTGAGGAGGAACAGCAGTGCTTTGAAACAGTGGAAGAGGTGACTGAAGCAGTGGTTACTGCTGTGGCTGGTGAACTACTGTTGGGAGAAAGTTCAGGTACCCTGATTGAACCAATGACAGGTCCATGGTCCATAGAGGACAAAGAAGAAGAAAAAGAAGAAAAGGCTGGTGAAAAGAAGGTAAAAGCTGATGATGATGAAGATCATCAATGTGATTGTGCTATGATGGCAGCTGCCAAGGTATCTCCTCAAGTTCTTGAAAAACTGTGTTCAGACAATTGCATAATTGCTTTTGCTAACATCAAAGAGGTGAATGAAAACCTTCGGGATAAAATCTTAACTGATGAGGTCAAATTTGAAAGCTCTTTAAAAGAACTTAAAAACAAATTGACTGAAAAGGAAAAAGAAATCAGCTGTTTGAAAGAAGAGCAAAGTATAACCAAAACCCAACTTCAAACTATGGTAGAAAAATACCAAGTTTGCAAAAAGGAGTTGGAGTCTGCCCAGATTACTTGTGAAAGATGGGTGGAATCCTGCAAAGGATATGAGGTTATGCTTGAAAAACAGAGAAAAAGCAATGTGAAGTTTGGGGTTGGGTATAGAAAACATGATGATGAAAGCACTGCTTTTGAAAACTCTGTTCAAACCACTGATGTAACCACTGAGTTCATCCCCAAAAACAAGAATGGCCAAGAAGTGAAAATCACTGACAAACTTGGTAACAAAATCACACTTGACAGACCAATGGAATCCTCTACTTTTGTGGAGCTTGAAGAATACCAGTTTAAACCAAAATGGTCTGATGAGTGTGACATTCTTGAAAATTTCAAGCCAATGGACTTTACATCAATTGATGGTGTCAAGGCTCCAAAAGCTAAAGTCATTCCTCTCAAGGACATCCCAGCAGTGGTTAAAACCTCTGCTGCAAAGGAGTCTGAAAAGAGAAAGAAGAAAGAAAAAATTGATAACTTGTTTTGTGAATTCTGTGAAAAAAGGAATCATCTAACAAAAGATTGTTTCCATTTGAAAGATTATGATTTAAACAAAACAAGTGTCATTGTTTCAGCAGAAAGCTGCATTGTTTGTGGAAAAACAAACCACAAAACTCAAGCATGTGTGTATCTCAAAAACTTTGATGTGAAAAAGAATGAGTACATGGCGAAAACATCCTTGAGTTCATCATCATCATCCACCTCATCATCTGTCAAGTTCACCAAGAAACAACCACTGTTTGGGCCAGTTCAAACAGCTGTTACAAAACAGCTGAACCAAACATCTGTCAAAAGAGATGTTCAGGTTACTGATGCACCCCCTGCCAATCAGTTCAGAAAAAGCAGAGAAAAACAGTCTTACCAAAGGATTCCTCACGTTTATGAGGCCTACAAAAGGACCTCTAAACCCAAAGTGAACAAGCATCCTTTTGGTTACCAGCAGATGATTGGTCAGGACCCACAACAGTGGTTAGAGAAACACTGTCCTAAAACAGTTCAAACCCCTGACCTAACCACTGTCCATCATCTTGCATTCATCCCAGACACTGTTGAAACCCCATCCAAAGCCTTGTTGGCTTTGGAGACCTTAATGAACTAATCCTTTTACTTCATGTGCAGGGAGCTTCTGCATGCTTTGATAGTCTTTGGTATGTAGATAGTGGAGGCTCCAGGCACATGACAGGATGTAAAGCCCTCCTCAAAGACTTTAAAATCCATGGTGGGGGTGATATATCCTTTGGGAATAATAGTAAAGGGAAGGTTCTGGGGTCTGGTACAATGCAATCTGGAAATGTAAAATTTGAAAATGTCAATCTAATAGACAATCTAAAATTCAACCTTCTGAGTGTGTCCCAAATGAGTGACAAGGGATTTGGGTCATTCTTCACAAAAGACTGTTGTAGGATTGTTGGACCAGAAATGGTCAAAAAGATTGAAGCAATAATCAAAACTGGTCAAACTAAACTTGTTGCTCAAAGAAGTGACAATGTTTATGTTGTTGACATGTCAAAAGAGTGTCCCAGAGCTGATGCCTGTCTGTTCTCAGCTGCCTCTAACAAAGAGACAGAACTTTGGCATAAAAGGCTGGGACACACAAATCTTAAGACAATCACAGAAATTTCAAAAAATGGTTTGGTGAGAGGCCTACCACAAAAATTGTTTTCATGTCCTGAACATTGCATTTCCTGTTTAAAAGGAAAACAGCATAAAAGTTCTTATAAGTCCATTGAAGAGTCCAAAACAACCCAGTGTTTGCAAATGCTACACATGGATTTGTTTGGCCCAGTTCAAGTCATGAGCCTTAAAAAGAAAAGATATTGTTTGGTTATTGTTGATGACTTTTCTAGGTTCACATGGACTTTCTTTTTGCACTCAAAAGATGAAATTGCAGGCATTTTGCAAGACTTTGTAATACAGGTTGAAAAGCAATTTGACCTTCCAGTGAAAAGCTTCAGGAGTGACAATGGCACAGAATTCAAAAATAGGGAGTTGGATGCCTTCTGTGTGAAGAAAGGGATTGTAAGGCAGTGCAGCATCCCAAGAACACCAGAGCAAAATGGGGTAGTGGAAAGGAAGAACAGAACTCTGATTGAGGTAGCCAGAACCATGCTTGCAGATTCAGGTTTGCCATTAACATTCTGGGCAGAGGCAGTAAACACTGCTTGCTATGTTCAGAACAGAGTTTTAATACACCCCAGGCACAAAAAGACTGCCTATGAAATTCTGTATAAAATTAAACCACTGATCTCATATTTCAAAGTGTTTGGCTGCCCATGTTTTATTTTGAACTTAAAAGATTCCATTTCAAAATTTGCAGCCAAAATTGATTGTGGTTATCATCTGGGATACTCAACCACTGCCAAGGCCTACAAAGTGTTCAATACACGGACCAAGGCAGTGGAGGAGACTTTGAATGTTAAGTTCAATGAACTTTCATCAATGAAAATCCCAGCAAATCCTGCAGATCTGTTTGATCTTGAAAAATTCACTTTTGAAAATACTGCTGTCAAGACTAACAGTGCAGGTCCATCAGAGGATACAACACCAGACTATGGGTATGAAATCATCATCCCTCAAAGGTCTGCCACAAAGGGAAAAGCATCAGCTGTTCAAAACAGTTGTCAAAGCTCTACCACTGCTACCTCAACAGTTGTTGACCAAAGTAGCCCATCAACCACCGCTTCCACATCCTCAAACACTGCTGACAAAAGTCCTCAAACAGTGGATAAAAGTCAGCAGTTGTCCACATCATTACCTCCTATACCACCACCTTTTGAAACCACTGCTGGATCATCAAAGTCCCCAGCAGTGGTTAGCTCAGATGATATACATTTGCAGCCTTCACCAACCAATGCCATCATACCATACCAAGGAGATTTAATCTTCTTGAGATCTCATCCACCTGATCAAATCATTGGCAACATAAATGAAGGGGTGCTCACAAGAAGCCAAACCCAAAACATTTGTCTTTTTGCTGGTTTTCTATCACTCCATCAGCCAGTCAAGTACCAAGAGGCACTGAAAGACAACAGCTGGGTAGAAGCCATGCAAGAGGAGCTCCAACAGTTTAAAAGACAACAAGTATGGGAGCTTGTACCACTGCCAGAAGAGGTTAGTCCCATTGGCACAAAGTGGGTCTTCAAGAACAAAACTGATGAAAGGGGTATTGTTGTCAAGAATAAAGCCAGGCTTGTGGTTCAAGGTTACAGAAAGGAAGAGGGGATTGATTATGATGAAACATTTGCCCCTGATGCAAGATTAGAAGCAATTAGACTGTTCCTGGCCTTTGCTGTCAACCACAACATGAAGGTGTTTCAAATGGATATCAAAAGTGCTTTCCTCTATGGTACAATTCAAGAAGAGGTGTATGTTTGTCAACCTCCAGGTTTTGAGGATCCATTTTATCCAGATCATGTCTACAGGCTAAACAAAGCCTTGTATGGCTTGAAACAAGCACCAAGGGCCTGGTATGAAACTCTTTCCAACTTCCTACTCTCAAATGGTTTCAAAAGAGGTACCATTGATAAAACACTGTTTTTAAAATGGAGAGGGAAGGATTTAATGATTGTCCAGATTTATTTGGATGACATTATTTTTGGAAGCACATGTAACTCAATGTGTGAAGAGTTTAGAGAACTCATGACAGCTGAGTTTGAAATGAGTGCAATGGGTGAGCTGCAATGCTTTCTTGGTCTCCAAGTACAGCAAATGCAAAATGGAACCTTCATTCATCAAAGCAAATATGCTAAAGAACTTTTAACCAAATTTGATATGAATGATTGTAAACCATGCAGCACACCCATGGCAACAAATAAGCTGGTCATGTCTGATGAAAAAGATGAGCTGATTGACCAAACACTTTATAGAAGCATGATTGGGTCTTTATTGTACCTAACTGCATCTAGACCAGACATCATGTTTGCAACATGTGTCTGTGCAAGAAGTCAATCAGCTCCCAGAAAATCAAATCTTATTGCTGTAAAAAGGATCTTCAGATACATAAAAGGTGCTCCCACACTTGGTATCTGGTATCCAGCTAATGGGAACATCAAGCTTTCAGGTTTCTCAGACAGTGACTTTGCTGGCTGCAACACAACAAGGAAGTCCACATCAGGAGGGTGCCAATTTCTAGGTGATTGCTTAGTCTCATGGCAAAGCAAAAAGCAAGCAGCTGTTTCAACATCCACTGCTGAAGCTGAATACATTGCTGCTGCAAGCTGTACAGCCCAACTCCTGTGGCTTCAAAATCAGTTGCTGGATTTTGGTATCACTGCCTTAAAGACACCACTCATGTTGGACAGTCAGGCAGCATAAAATATCATCAAAAATCCAGTTTCCCATTCAACCACCAAACACATCGACATCAGACATCACTTTGTGAGGGATTGCTATGAAAAAGGTTTGATTTCTCTGCATCATGTCCCAACTAAAGATCAGCTAGCTGATGTGCTCACAAAAGCACTTGATACAGCCACTTTTGAAAGCTTGGTCTCTAGAATTGGGATGCTGAACATGGAATAACAAGCAACATCTTGTTTTTCCATGAATAAAAGCAACAAAATGTTTTCAGAAAATCAAAATTCCATCCTTAAAAATAGCTAAAAATGAAATTTTTCATTAAATCCTTAAAAGTCTGCCATTAACCACTGATTGTTCAAAAGTCTGCTCTAATTGAAAAGTCTGTCCACTGCTGAAAGTCAAACCCTGCTCTCTCATTCCTTTGATAAACTCTGTTGCTCAAAAGCAGTGTTTTATCCACTGATATGCTATCCACTGATAGTGAAAATCATCCACTGCTTTCATACCACTGCCTTCATTTGTCCCTATCACACAAGTACTGTTCTTCACTTTCATCAGGGGTTGTCACGTGGGCAGTACATATTGGTCAGACCTTTTGTAACGGCTGCCACCTCAGCATTCATTTTCATCCCTATAAAATCCCCCACTCACCATCAAAACAGGGTTTTACTGTCGAATTGAATTCTTAAAAATTCTCTTCTCAAAGCAGTTTTTCTTCACATTTCTTCACAAATTTCTTCGATCAATCATCCTCAAAATGACAAAATCAAAGAAATCTTCAAAACCCTCATCCAAATCTTCATCGAAAACAGCCTCTCAAAAGGCAATCTCCACTGAAATTCCACACAAACCATCTCACAATCTCCTGGGTCTTCTCACAAAACCAGGAACCACCAAAGTTTTCGATTCCATCATTGATCTCATGGCAAAATCAAAGTACAAAACCTTGATCACTGCCGATGCACCAATCTATTTGGCGACCCAAAGGGAGTTCTGGAAAAATGCAACCCTTGAAAAACAAGGCGACACTGCAACCACCATAAACTCTTCTATAAAGGGTAAAACTGTCCAAATCACGCCACAATCCATTTCAGAGGTCTTTCAACTCGGTGATCAGGAAGGTAAAATTTCTTTCACTAAGAACGAGTTAAAAATTGACTTCATTGAGAGAGGGTATGAAGCCACAATGATGAAGAAAATTACCTTAGAAAAAGGTTATTTTCCTTCTGCAACCAGATTTTTATTTCATACCCTCCTACTATGTGTTTCAAACAAAACCACTTCTTTTAATGAAATCCCTTTAAAGATTCAAAATCTGGGATATGCTATTCTTCAAGGAGAAAATTTTAACTATTCTCGGGAAATTTTTAAAGATTTGGTAAATAATGTTGAAACAAAATCATTCTTACTGTTTCCAAGGTTTTTAAGTTACTATTTTTCAAAGAAATTCAGTAAGGATGATTTAGCTGTAATAAACCAGGGTGATCCTACTCAAATAAACAGTTTAACTACTGAAACTTTTTCAAGGATGTTAGCACCCTGCAAAACACAAGCAGAGGTGCCTGAGCAGATTTTAGCAGTTACAACTGCTCCTCAGGTATCTGCTGCTGAGCCCACTGCTCAAGGTGATCAGAGCAGCAGCACAACTGCTTTGAAACCCACACCTAAAATCACCAAAAAGCCCACAAAAAGAAAAACACAAAAACCCCCCAAAACCATCAAAAAGGCATCTCTGGAAGATGAGATACCAGAGCTCCTGCCAGTGACAACACAAAAGTCACAAGAAACCACTGCTGCTACTTCCTCACAGCAGTTGGTACAAATATCTCAACCCATAGCTGAAACTCCTCCTGTTTCTTCACAAAAAGAACAGGTTGTACAAATAGGGTCTCCACATCATGATGCTCTGGAAACACTCGTTTCTATCATCCACAGTCCAATGCCCGGGACACATCCTATTTCTACACCAACCATCACATCCACAATTCCCTCACCAATAAAACCACTGTTGGATGCAATTGATTTGAACCAGGCATTATCCAGTCCTTCTCAATCACCTATTAATGAGAATATACCTCAACAACTGACTGGGTCTGATGTATCAATCTTTGCTAACCCACCAACACAACCTGAGGAGGTTACACCCCTTGAGTTACAAGTAACTCTTGGTGGTATTCCAAGCGAAGCAGCCACTACAACTGTTACACCCACTGGGTTACATTTGGACAGTGGTTACATTAATAAGACTTCCTTGGAGGCAATTCCTTTTATAGCACCTCTGCCAACCACCAGTGGATTTATTTATCCTACTGGCAACATCAAAAGGCTATCAAGTGTTGAAGGAAGAAGACCCCAGTACCAAGAAAAAGGGGCATCAGTGGTTAATGTTTGGAGTATATTCCCTACATCTACCACTGATAAAACCACTGCTAGTGGGAAATCAGATGATCCCATTAACTTGGGTGATGGTTTAAAGTACCAGAAATTGACGGATCGCATTGCAAAGCTTGATAACTCTGTTGCAGAACTCAAACATATGCTACAACAGGTGTTACAAGTTCAGAAGGTACAATCAACTGCTGTTCCACCTCAAGCACCTGCTCCACAAAGGGCACCTGCTACAAATGAGCTCTGGAATCTATTTCAATCTTTTCTCCAACAACAAGCTCAATTAGCAGATCAGCAACATGAAAAACATGTACAAAAGCTGAGAAATACAATGGAGTCAAGGTTCAAGAACACTCACGCTGACTTAAAGGCTCTCAAAACTCAGATCTTGCACACCACTGGCTTTGCTCCTCCAAAAGTACGCTTCATTTATGACCTCCCAGAAGATAATGCCAAAAAGGGGGAGAAAATTAAGGAGTGGAAAAAGAAGGGTATAGAAGATGGTCTTTATCTTGAACCAGAGAATTCAAACATGACCAAAAAGATCCCTTTGCCAGATGGCAGCAAGAAAATTGATGTGACAACAAATGCACTAGCAGAAGCAGTTGCAAGTGTAAAAAGAGATAGAGAGGCCAAAAGAAAAGCCAGGGTGGACAGAATGGATCATCCAGATCAGGGTACTTCTGGGTCAAGGGATCATGAAAATCCTGTTGAGGAAAAGAAGAGGCCTACTAGAAAAGTAAGGCAACCCAAATCCATTCCTATCAGACGTTCAAAGTCTGCTCAAAAACCACCACACAAAACAGCTGATGCATCAGGAGTTACAAAAACTACTGCTTGCCAAACAGTTGTTCCATCAACACACACCACTTCAACACACACAACATCCACTGCTTTACCATCATCACCACCAAAAACAACACCTGCTGACATACAGCAGAAGACAGCAGATGTTATAACATCTGTTGTAATGACAACAGTGGTTGAAACACCAGTTGTTTCAATAGCTGTTAGTCAATCACAATCCACTGCCTATACATCTACCACCACTGTTCCATCCAAAGCATCATCAGTCCCTCCTACAAAAAGGAGAAGACTAGTTCTCAAAGATGATGACAATTCACCACCACAAACATCTTCAAAATCTTTAACACTTGTCACAATACCAAAACCTGTTCCTCTCTCTTCAGTTCCAATGTACAAGCCCTTACCTCCTGCAGGTGTTCAATTTCCTCTTGAACTAGCAGCTGTTAGAGATGAAATAAAATCCTTTTACTATGAGGATGACCCTGCCAAAAGGAGTTTGCCATCAATAAAGGGATATCCCTGGCCTAAAAATGTTGATGAATACCTGGAAATCAAGGCCAAGCAAGCAGAGGATATCTCAAAGAAAAACACACAAGGGAAATCTGATAAAGAAATTGCACAGAGAAGTCAATATTTGCTCACACAAGTCAGATCCCTAGAGCAATTTGCAAAAAATGTTAGTCAACAAATTTCTGAAAGAGCAGCTGAATCTCTGAAGAAAGACTACATTGAAAGCATCATGGCTCACAAGAAGTACAAAGGAGAGAGATACATGTACAAAGAGTGGACTATTCCTGAACTTGAAAATGAAGCAGCAAGAATTCAAGACATGAAAGGAATGTCACTCACACTCCTCCTAACTGGGCAGAGTTTAGAAAGAATGTACCTGACAAACAGGAAGAGCTGAAGAGAATGAAAGAGGAACTGGTAGCAGCTGATTATGGAAACAAAAGACAAGTTGCTAGATGGAAAGAAGATGTGGTCAGGGCTACTTACAAAAAGTTGGAACAATTAAGAAAGAAAGATCCTTCAGTTCCTCAAAAGCCTGACTATTCTAAAGCAGAGGTTTCTAAAAAACCACCAAAGCTGCAAGTCAAAAGAACCATTGCTCCAGCTGGTGCTGCCATCTACAAAAGAAGGAGCAAAAACCAGTTTAGCATGGAAACAATTCAAGATCTATTAGCAGGAGATGCCATTGTAAAAGCAGGCACAGAAGTAATGATAAAAGAAGATCTTGAATTGGAACAATCTGCAAGTGCTGCTCAGCCAGCTATGATCAGGCCAGCCTCTCCAAATACTTCTGCAAATAAACATCTCCCAAGAAACCCTCCAGGCTCAAAAATACAAAAGTGGGAAACTGACAAACAGACCTGCGTATTGACTTTGCTCAGGTCTGGTGGAGGAGTGGAGAAAATATCAAGGGAACAAGCTCTTGGCCTGAGTCTTGAAGATTTGCAGGATCTCCTTGATCTTCCACTCAGCAGGGATGATGAAGATACAGATGCCCTAGACTTTGAATTACAATTTAAATGTCAGATAAGGGAGCTGTTGTTGAGGCAATAAAGATTTCCACAAATAATGAAGAGTTTTGGCATTATCTGTTCCAGGGGGAGATTGTTGGGATTGAACCCTATCAGAGGAACAGATAATTAAAGCCAAAACTGGATCAGAGCAGTGGATCCAGAATAAGCAGACGTTTACAGTTGGTTTATGCAAATCTCTCCCCTTGAAAGTGGCTTTGTATCTGCTGATCTCCTATCTACTGATCTTACCAAGTGCTGATCCACAACTGCTGCCTTGTATCTACTGCCAAGTGTTAAAGACTGATAGAAGACCAAAGCTCTGCTGACTCAATCTACTGCCTTGAGTCAAGTACTGCTGATCCGGACAAGCACTGCTGGGTTCACAGCAGTGGAAGGATGCAGCAGCTGTTTATGTGTCTTTTATGTAATGTAATGTAATAGCAGTAGTTACTACATCAGTGTTTTGTATAGATCAGAGGTTAGAGTTTGTTAGGTGGTTAGATGTCACTTTCATGGTGACGTCAGCTAAGATGCTCAGTGGTTTGCAAGTGCCTATAAATAGTTCAGTACTTTGTACTGTTCTATTAGCTCTTTCACCACATCGTCTTCTTTGCACGAACAAACTACTGAGCTCTGGCTGAGGGGGAGTTTGCATTCTTACATCTATCATTGTAATCGTTGTTGAAACAAATTCAATCTTTCGATTCATTGTGTAAAGATGTTTGATAAAAGTATTACTCTCGTTTGATTGTATGCAAAGTTTTCTTTCATCTTATTTCCGCTGCACAACTCTTTCATTTCCATCTTAATTACAAACGAAAATACAATCAAAAAGAAACTCAGATCCAACAAGTATTCGATGCGTTTTGTCATTGTACTTTGTATTATGAATTATAGTGGCAAAATACGACACGCTACGACGGTCGTAGGCGCGGTTTTGAATTAAAATGATTTTTTTAAAAACCCAAAATGCCAAGCTTTGACCAAAGCGGGCCGCTTTGGGTTTTTTACTTATTTTAAAAAAAAATCAGTTTAATTCAGTCGCAAACAAAACCAAACACGATCAGGTATCGAAGAACGTGTACGATCAGCTATATTTATTTTATGAGTAAATTACAAAAATTGTACTTTATGTTACACTAGATTTGCAAATAAACCCTACACTTACACCCCTCTTCCACCTTCACATGCTCCTCATTTTTTCCTCTGATCATACAACTCATGAAACCGCTCTCTTAATCATTCACCGGCGAATGCTTCATCGGAGACCTGATGGAGAGGAGGCTGTGGCGAAAGCGGGGCGTTGTGTATTTGCTTACTGATCTGGAATTGGAGAACCGTTGTGTATCTGAATCAGGTTCTCAAACAAACACCACTAAAAATGAGTTGGAAAATTGCATCAACTCTCCTATATCAACATACTCTTCTCCAAAAGGGTTGATCAGCCTGTACCGAAGAAACCAAATTCGCAACAATGAAAACACCGATAAACGTTGATCGGAAAACGCCGCTTAGTTGTTTACCTCTTCTTTTTTCTCTTCAGCTTTTGGTGGTTCTTTCTCCTCAACTTTAGGCTCCTCGGCCGGCGGCTTTGGTATCGGAGAAAGAAGCTCAACCTGCCGGTGACTCTTTTTCTGGATCCTTTCTAGAATCCTCATTGGATCTGCCTTTTCTCCCTTCACAACCACTTTATGTGTCTTACAATACGTCTGAATATCCTCCACCCCTAATAATAAAGTGAGAGAAATAAGAAACCACATACTAGTGGTGTATGTGAGCTTTTACAGCAACCATATCGATATTCTAGTTCTCATTTTCCTTCAATTTCCAGAAATAAACATCAGCATTGAATGATTAATGTGTAATATATGAATAAGATACATTCGAGATACTTCGTGTTAGTTTGATTTGAATTTTGAAAGTTGGAAAATGTATCTGGTGGGGGTTCTTCTTCAATTTCGAGAACATTCTCCGTAACATGAAGACGTGTCGGGTTCTTCTGCTAGTGGTTTCTGTAACCAATTAGGAACCACATATTTGCTTCAAGATCTGGAATTGGAGAACCGCTGTGTATCTGAATCAGGTTCTCAAACAAACACTACTAAAGATGAGTTGGTATTGAACCAACAAAATCCGAATGCTGAAAAACTGAGACAGTCGTGATGAAGTACCCAAACATTCTCTCTCTCTCCTCAGCTATACAACTGAAACCTCTGGGTTTCTCAAATCGGATGGATGTGACACACACAAAGATAGATAGATAGATGCTCGTGAAGATTAGCTTACACTCGCCATTCTCTTGCACCTTCTGCAGACATGCATCTCTGAGCAGTCACCGAGAGTGAGAAGACGCTCGTGAAGGTTAGCTGACACTCGCCATTCTCTTACACCTTCTGCAGACATGCATCTCTGAGCAGTCACCGAGAGTGAGAAGACGCTCGTGAAGGTTAGCTGACACTTGCAATTCTCTTGCACCTTCTGCAGACATGCATCTCTGACCAGTCACCGAGAGTGAGAAGACGCTCGTGAAGGTTAGCTGACACTCGCAATTCTCTTGCACCTTCTACAGACATGCATCTCTGACCAGTCACCGAGAGTGAGAAGACGCTCGTGAAGGTTAGTCACCGAGAGTGAGAAGACGCTCGTGAAGGTTAGCTGACACTCGCCATTCTCTTGCACCTTCTGCAGACATGCATCTCTGAGCAGTCACCGAGAGTGAGAAGATGCTCGTGAAGGTTAGCTGACACTCGCCATTCTCTTGCACCTTGTGCAGACATGCATCTCTGAGCAGTCACCGAGAGTGAGAAGACACTCATGAAGGTTAGCTGACACTCGCCATTCTCTAGCACCTTCTGCAGACATGCATCTCTGAGCAGTCACCGAGAGTGAGAAGACGCTCGTGAAGGTTAGCTGACACTCGTCATTCTATTGCACCTTCTGCAGACATGTATCTCTGAGCAGTCACCGAGAGTGAGAAGACGCTCATGAAGGTTAGCTGACACTCGCCATTCTCTTGCACCTTCTGCAGACATGCATCTCTGAGCAGTCACCGAGAGTGAGAAGACGCACAAACATGTGAAACGAAGAAATTTGATCAAGGTCATATTCGCAATCGTTCAAAAGTTATATAGTATTCTCCACAATGATAAGGCACACAAACAATTGGTCTTTTCCCCTACAAAACCCACAAAATTCTCCTAATTTGATCGGAAACATGCAGTCATCGGAACCAGATATTTCAACAACCCCAATAAACCCTTTGAAGAGAAACTTTGAAACCATGATAAATAACCCCCAACAATCCACAAAGTAAGTGTTTCAAGTTTCTTGAATATATAAAGAAAAATGTGGGTGATGTTTGATATTATTGTGTGTTTAAATTTAGTTATGTTTTTTGGTTGATTAAATGTTATTGTAAATTAATATCCTTTTTTGTTATTGTTGTTGTAATTTGTTGAAATCAGGTATGAGTTGGATGTGTTTAAAATGGAAAAATACGTCAACTTATGACAGTTGTAGGTGCGTTCTTGAATTAAAGTAATTTTTAAAAAAAACCCCAAAGCGCGGCGCTTAGGGTTCAAACGTGACACTTTTCTGGAACTGGAACACCGTGCAGAATACAACATCAAATCAAGGCTTTGTCTGCAGAAAGAACCCTAAAAGCCCCACTTTGTATTTTTTATTTTTAAAATCATTTTAATTCAAAAACGGACATTCGTAAGGTATCGTTTGAATGCTGGATATGCACTTGTTTGTATTATGGCGTATTTTTAACAATAACAATAACAATAACAAACACACTTTTGGATTATAAATGAGTTAATAGGATTACAATTATACATGTACTTCAACCCAAGCTTTGAACATCTGGGAAAAGATTACGTACAACCGGTGGGCACGTTAGCCTTTGATATGCGTCGAGTTGATCCTTGTATCTGTCATGCCAGGTTGTTACCCTCTCAGTTCTGTTCACCTCCTAAAGTGGGTTCGTGGGAGGCATTGGGTAGGAACCTTCAAGTGTTACATGGATGAAATGTCAACCGTCGACGAACACAACCGCAACAACTAGATGAGGCTCTAAAGCGTCTTTCGGACAGCCCAACAAAGGGAAAACTATGTGGCTGCCACGAATGTCCAACGTGTGAACAATCACACCAAATCTTTGAGCAATTAGAAATCCCATCTCAGGCATCTGCGTATAATTTCTTTCCCCTGCCGCACCCACTCCCTCAAAATGTATCCTATTGTACAGCTCATCGCAATATCCTTGATTTTCAGGATCGAAGATTTGCCTCCATATATCACGGTTTTGACGCATCTCATGCAAAAGTTGGCGCCGGATAGTCACCCACTTTCCTTGATTCAGTCCTAACCCCACAGCTACCGATCGAAACCCACAATAACCGTCTGGTTTCACATCCTTTACCTTCGAGATGTATGGGTGAAACACTTTTGGAATTTGAGGTTCATAGTCCCTGAAATCTATTTCTGACTTGGGATCCAACGTGATATATGTGAGACCGGGGTGAAGGTTAAGCGGTTGTTGTTTTTTCTGTGACGAGGATGATGCATATGCGCTGGGACGAGGAAGATCATACGAGCCATCGAGCCAACTTTATTCAGACGGTATATAGGAGCTTCTTCTTCAAGCTTCTGCCTTCCTTTGTTCTTGCGTCTTTAATGTTGGACGACCACGAGTGTTCATTTGAACCACCGGAGGGTTTTTGGTATTATTGCCTGGCATGAGGATTTCTTTAAATTTCTCCAGGTAGCTCTTTTTCACCTGAGGAGGTGTTGGACTAATTTTTTGTTTGAGTTTTTCAAACTCCGTGTCTACATCGATATCTTCAACCCCACTCCATGTCGGCTCGAAGTCAAGCTTCTTCCAGAACACGTCTATCGAATCCAATTGGATTTGCCCCTTTTGAACGAAAACATATGGTAGTAAATTAGGTAATGAAATCATAATAGCCAAGAGTCAATATGTTAACGTATCATTTTTCTCTAACTTTTCCAGACGACAAGCACATGGCAAACCACAACTGGTCTAAAGCTGGCAACCACAAGTTGAACCGTAAGCTCTCAACCCGTCTTCCTTACGTCGTAGCTCGAAAGCCATAAGCTCGATAGCATATATTGAAACCTTTCTCAGTACATTTGCAAACATGGGTTGAGCCTTGTGGTGGTTCATTGCTTTTCTAAGGCTTGTTTCAAAAGTTTTTCTAATCTCCGTATGTTGAAGCTCAACAATCACTTCAACAAACCCCACAAGTTTAACTAGCGTGTTGCGATGACTTGCCAAGCGACTTTTTAGCAATGCATGCAAGGACTCGACTCTGTTGGTTGTAGTCTGGTGAAAGTTAAGTGTCTTGTAAGTCCATGCAGCTACAAACTTTTCACGGTACGGATCCAACCATGATTTCTTCAAATAGTCAAAAACCTCTAAAAAATAAACATAACTTGTTATGTATGTATGTATGTATGTATGTATGTATGTATGTATGTATGTATGTATGTATGTATGTATGTATGTATGTATGTATGTATGTATGTATGTATGTATGTATGTATGTATGTATGTATGTATGTATGTATGTATGTGAAAAAAGTACTTAAAAAATTATGTAAGAAGTACTCACGTTCACAACCAACTTTTTTCAGTTGTGCTTCAAGGTTTGCCAGATTATACCAGTATATTTTCTCATTGGAAGACTCACACAATGTATTAAACGAACCGACAAATTCTTTCCACTCGTTCGCAGTGAATTTCTTCTTGCTGTTCTTAAGGATGTTTTGATTAATATGGAACCGACAAAGATACCTATTCGCTTTTGGGAAAACTTGTTCACACGCATTAATTAGCTCCAAGTCCCTGTCTGTTATGATGACACGCGGCTCCAAACAGTCCACCGACATAGACTTGATACTCAACATAGACTTGAGCCTCTCCAACACCCACATGTAGTTTTCTGACTTCTCTGCAGAAATTAACGCATGAGCAACCGAAAATGTCTTGTTTGTCGATGTCATACCTACGACCTGCACAAACGGAAGATTGTACAAGTTTGTTTTGTAGGTGGCGTCAATCATGAGCACATGCGGGAACGCACGCCACATAGTAAATGAAAGTGGATGGACAAATAAGATATCTTCAACTACGTTCGTCATCTCATCTACGCGCATGTAGTAGGTGAAATGTTTTTCGACGAGAAGGTTTTTAAGTTTTTGCATTGGAGATTCTCCGACCATCTTTCCGGCATTGATCTTCTGAACAGCATTGTGTACATCTTTCTGAATTATCTTTTTATCTGGGTTCTTTTTCGTTAATGTACGCTGTTATGGGTCATTTTCTGAATATACATATCCTGACTAATATCCCGCTTTTAATTGTTTATTTGTGACCAGGATACTGGACGGGGATATTGCTAACATCTTGGGCGATATCCTAAGTTTGAGTGAATTAAACACGTGCAGGTTAATGGCTGTAAGTTACTAACGGTCATCAGGACTTCTTCTCCTCAAGACTCGGGCGTATTTGTTATGAGGAAGCCGTTGAACCCGAAAGACTTGGTCCTCAACGTTCGAGTGGGAATATTCGTTGGATCCCGGAAGTTTAGGATAGTTTGTTACATTATCTTTACGATAAATAGATGGGGGCGGATCAATTTAAGGCACACAATTTACACTGACACTCTCGAACACTTTCACTCTCTAGCTCATTGCAAACACCACACTTGTATTCAAATTTCACTGTAACACATAGTCGATCCGCACCACATCCTGCACTGTATCCTGATATTTGAAGCAATAGAAGAACAAGGCAGCTGCGATTGTCAGCTCCCGAGGTTTTATGCCGGCGATCTAGATTGATCAAGGGCTTTCCTCGTATATCACGTGTCCACCTTTACATTTTTGCTCATTGTTTGATCATAGATACAGCTCTATATCCTGAGCCGTATCCTGAAACCGTTTTCATATCTAATTTTATTAACACACTTTTCACACATATTGCTAGCACACTACCTCACCTAACTAATTTGATCACTAAATTGCTTAGGTAATTTTTGACCAAAACAATTTGGCGCCCACCGTGGGGCAAGTGGTGCTACTTTTACTAAAAATCTTTGCAAAATCATTAATCGGTTTTCTATTTTCTAAACTTTTTGCCACGTTGTTTACAATGGCCTCAAGATCAAACATGAGCTCTTCCACTATGTCTGCTACAACCTCTGCTACCACTGGTTCGGTGCTTCCACCACCTCCTCCAAGGATGCCGTTTTCTTCACAACCTCAAGATGTTATCCCTACTCGGAGTGTCCAGGGATCTGCTCCTGTTTTATCCTCTAATGATGAAATTTTGACTTTATTTGGAAGTGTGCAGGAACAAATGAGGCAGCAACAGGAGACTAACCAAATGCTATTAAGAGAAATACAACTCTTAAAAGCTAGCTCGAGTAGACCCGCTGAAGAAACTGTCACTCCTATACAACCCAGGGCTTTGAACTTCAGTTCCGCAGTTTACACTGAGGATAATAGGGGGAATATCGTCCCAAGCCATTCTCAGAATCATACCCCTGAAATACCCTCTTTGGTCAGAATATCGACTGTGAGAAGTTCAGGATATGCTTCAGGATATGGCCAAAATCCTCAGAACGGTAATGTGTCAAATAATAATATTCTTGCTACTAACAATAATGGCTCTTTGCAGGATGCAGGTATGACGTCAACATTTACCAGGGAGCTGCAGAAATTGAAGGACATGATATCCAGTGTGCCTGGAGTGGTCCAAACAATTCCGGAAGTATCCCAAGACAGCCACAGGATATCTCGCTTTGCATATCCCATCTGTGATGCTGAAATCCCAAAAAGATTTCAGACTCCCAACATGAAGCTGTATGATGGGAGTACGGATCCTGAAGAGCATATTGCTCAGTATAGGGAAAGAATGGAGATTAACCCTATCCCTCCGGAGCTCAAGGAAGCATGCTTGTGCAAGGGATTTGGTTCTACTCTAACAGGATCAGCCTTAAAATGGCTGTTAAACGTTCCTCCTCACTCAATTACTTCGTTTGCTCATTTGGTTAATTTATTTAACAGTCAATTTTCTTGTAGTCGGAGTTTTGAGAAACTAACCAGTGATCTTTACAGGATAACTCAAGGGCCTCAGGAATCCTTGAGGGATTATGTGAACAAATTCAGTCGAGAATCCTTGGATATCCCACATCTTGATGTTGCAACAGCTGTGCAAGCTTTTAAGATGGGATTACAAAAGGATTCTCAGTTTTATCAGGATCTTGTAATGAATCCCTGCAGGAATCTCGACGAAGCTCGTAACAGGGCTTTGAGATATATCCGTCTGGAAGATGACAGGAAGATGCAGGAGAGGATAAACTCTACCTCAACCTATGAATCAACTAACAGGAAATCGGAGACCACGTATAAGCCATATCGCTCCAGGCCATACGACAGAAATGATAATAAGAAAGTGAATGCTGTTGAAGACGAGGATCCTGAAGAATATCCTGACTTATCTGAATACTGCTTTTCTGTTAATATACCCGAATTAATGTATGCTATGCAGGGCTTAGGGGACAAAGCTAGGTGGCCTCGAAAGAACCAGCAGAAAGCTGATTGGAAGGATAAATCCAAATGGTGTGCCTTCCACGAAGACTTCGGACATATGACCGAGGATTGCATTGCTTTAAGGAAAGAGATAAGTTACCTATTAAGCAAGGGGTATTTGAAAGACTTGCTGGGAAAAAAGAAGAATAAAGGGCAGGATCCCAAGAAGGATCCTGAACGAGCAGCATCACCCCCAGCAGATGCCAAGATAATTAACTTTATTTCAGGAGGGTCCGACATTTGTGGGACTTCGTATTCGGCGGCCAAGAGACATGCAAAGGAAGCTAAGAGCGAGAGGGGAGACAGACCAGTCAGAATGACTACCCTCACAACTGATAAAGTGATCACTTTCGATAGTGATGATAGGGATACTGTTCAGGATCCTCACCATGATGCTTTAGTAATAACATTATATGTGGCTAACCATTTTGTACGCAGGATACTGGTAGACAACGGTAGTTCTGTCAATATAATTCAGCTGGAAACGTTGAAGAGAATGAATGTATCTCCGATGGACATCACTTCGAAGTCCACTGTGCTTGTTGGTTTCAGTGGAGAAGCTAGAAATACCGTAGGAGAGATAAAGTTACCAGTATATGTTGAAGGGGTCAATTCAATACAACGTTTCTGTGTGATGGACTCCTTATCCTGCTATAACATCATACTGGGAAGACCATGGATTCACGATATGAAGGCTGTGCCATCAACATATCACCAATGCATCAAGATCCCTACCCCTTGGGGAGTTGTCAAGGTTGAAAGTGATCAGCAGGAAGCGAAGGAATGCTACTCATCCTCAATGAAATCCTCAACTAAGCCTAGTACAGCATAGCAATTAAAGATGCGGGCCCAGGATATCGCGGAGGATTCGGAGCAGGATGTAAAGAAAATCATCCTGGATCAGGATAAGCCTGATATCTCGGTGCTCGTAGGAACCAATATCCCTCAGGATATTGAAGAACAGTTAACAAACTTCTTGAAATGCAGGATGTCAACGTTTGCATGGAAGCATGAGGATATGACAGGCATATCCAAAGACATTATCACTCACAAGCTTGGAATTGACAAATCATTCAAGCCTGTTCAACAAAAAAGAAGAAAATTTGCTCCTGAGCGGAATGCGATTATCCAAGAGGAAGTTGAAAGGTTGTTGAAGTCCAGGATGATCAGAGAAGTCAAGTTTCCAAGATGGCTAGCTAACGTAGTTGTGGTACAGAAGAAAAACGGGAAATGGAGAGTCTGTGTAGACTACACGGACTTGAACAAGGCTTGTCCTAAAGACCCATTTCCTCTCCCTCTTATCGATGCAATGGTAGATGCTACTGCTGGACATGAGATGTTAACGTTCATGGACGCATCCTCAGGATTTCAGCAGATTCAAATGGAGCCTTCGGATCAGGAGGACACTGCTTTCATGACACCAACAGGTATATATTGCTATACTGCTATGCCTTTCGGTTTGAAAAATGCAGGTGCAACATACCAGAGATTGGTAAACATGATGTTCAAGGATAAGCTGGGGGACACCATGGAGGTATATATCGATGATATGGTGGTGAAATCTAAAAAGGCTGAGGATCACCTCCAGGATATCAAGGGAGCATTTGATATCCTGGATCGATACAACATGAAGCTGAATCCTGCTAAATGCCATTTCGGAGTGGGGGCAGGAAAGTTTCTTGGATATATGGTGACAAAAAGGGGGATAGAAGCAAGCTCAGAGCAGATCAAAGCTATCCTGGATATAAAATCACCCTCAAATATGAAGGACGTACAAAGATTGACAGGCCGAGTAGCAGCTTTGAATAGATTTATTTCAAGATCCTCAGAAAAATGTAAGGAATTCTATGATATCCTCAAGAAGAATAAGAAATTTGAATGGGGAGCAAAGCATGAAGCAGCCTTGCAGGATTTGAAGCGATATCTCTCAACCGCACCTCTATTGATGAAGCCTGAAAATGGTGAACCACTATCCCTATACCTTGCTGTATCAGGGAATGCTGTAAGTGCCGTTCTTATAAAAGACCATGAAGGTCAGCAATATCCTGTTTATTATGTTAGTAAAAGTTTGTTAGATGCTGAAACTAGGTATTCTCATTTAGAAAAATTAATATTAGCTCTAGTCATGGCATCGACAAAGCTTAGACATTATTTCGAGACACATAGGATACATGTTAAAACGAATTATCCTGTCAAAAATGTGTTTAGGAAACCAGAGATGTCAGGCAGAATGGCCAAGTGGTCAGTAAAGTTAAGTGCTTATGATTTAGTATATGAACCTAGAAATGCCATAAAGTCTCAGGCTTTAGCTGACTTTGTGGCTGATTTCAGTAGTGATATTCAGGATGAGGTAGACCTAGAAGTTCAACAGTTAGAAGGATCTTCAGGATCCTGGACATTATATACTGATGGTGCATCCAATATAAGAGGTGTAGGTTTAGGTATACTACTAAAATCGCCACAGGGGGACATATTACCCCAGGCTATTAGGTGTGAATTTCCTGCTACTAATAATGAGGCAGAATATGAAGCTTTAATTGCAGGATTAGAATTGGCTAAGAGTATGAGTATCAAGAATTTGCCAATATATGTTGACTCCTTGTTAATTACTAACCATTTTAATGGATCCTATGCAGTCAAGGGTGAGAAATTAATCGAATACCTCGATATTCTCAAAAAATTAGCAGGATATTTCGATGTTTTTACACTTGAACAGGTACCAAGGGAGGATAATGCTGAAGCAGATGCCTTAGCAAATCTGGGATCATCGATCAGGATACCAGAAGGAACCCAAATACCAATATTACATGTCTTATATCCTGCAACGAATCCTCGGGATAAAGAAGTAGCGGGTATTCAGGATCCTGGAGCAGAGCATCCTGAACAGGATCCTAAATCCTGGACGGCTCCAATCATGAGATATCTCAAAGAAGGACACATCCCTGGAAATGAAAATCCTAAGGCATTTAGGATGAAGGATATACATGAAGGGGATTGTGGTAACCATACTGGGGGCAGGTCGTTATTCTCAAAAGTATTAAGGACAGGATATTATTGGCCAACAATGAGAAAAGATGCCGCAGAATATGCTCGAAGATGTGACGCATGTCAAAGACATAGTAACATACTGCATCAACCTGCTGAACCATTATATCCTATTGTTTCCCCTTGGCCATTTATGAAGTGGGGTATGGATATAGTGGGAAAACTACCAAAAGCTCCAGGAGGAAAAGTCTTTATGCTAGCAATGACGGATTATTTCTCTAAGTGGGTTGAAGCTGAAGCATTTGTTCAAGTTAGAGACCAAGAAGTAGTATCCTTCATAAAGAGGAATATCCTGACCAGATTCGGAGTACCAGCCGAGATAATCTGTGACAATGGTTCTCAGTTTATAAGCAAGAGAACTACTGACTTTTGCAAGAGTTGGGGAATCAAAATGATAACATCTACTCCAGTACATCCTCAAGTGAATGGACAAGCAGAATCCTCAAACAAGATAATTGTCAATAACTTAAAGAAAAGGCTTGGAGCCAAAAAAGGAAGATGGGCAGAAGAATTACCCTTTGTTTTGTGGGCTGATAGGACAACGGTAAAGAATGCAACAGGCCAAACCCCATTTTCTTTGGTATTTGGAGCAGAAGCAATGATTCCAACGGAAATGACAATACCTACTGCAAGATCTACCCTAAGTGATCCTGAGCAGAATCCTGGAGCCTTGAGTCAGGATTTAGACACTATAGATGAGAAGAGAGATGCGGCAAGGCTAAGGATGGCAGCATATCAACAGAGAATATCCAGGGCATATAACATGAATATTAGGACCAGAAGATTTAAGGTTGGAGATTGGGTGTTAAGAAAGGCTTTTAAGAATACTACTAATCCTGCCGATGGCAAGTTAGCTCCAAAATGGGAAGGACCATACGAAGTTGAATCAGAAGCAGGGAAAGGAGCATACAGACTCACGAATATGGAGGGGGATATGCTACCGAATGCTATACACCTTAAGCTCTATTTCAAGTGAGTTTAGAATTTAATTTCTAACTCAGGATGGTATGAATTCCACCTTTTTTAAATATGTTTGGTTTAATTTGTTCTTTGTAACCCAATACTGACTTAAGCATCGGAGGGGTGTTAGCCAAGCTAACACCCACCTTAGTGTAAGGATGTTTTGCAGTATATGCTTCAGGATATAGCTCCGGGATGCTCACTCAGGATATTTTGGAAGATTAGAGGATTGGCCCCCTCTCTCACGTACAAGGGATCCTGATCCCTTCACAGGTTTAAAGGTATTCACCTTTCTTACGAATTGGGTTTAAACACCCCGCCTGGAGCGCAAGTTATTCAGGGATAGTTCAAGGTGGCAGGACCAGTCCATGTAAAAGTGGCTGACAATTTCGTTACTGTTGGCTATATCCTGAATCCTAAAGGTATATGAGGATTGATCACCCTCTCTCACGAAAGGGTATTTTCATACTCTCTAAGGTTTAAAGGTTTTCACCTTTCTAAGTCTTGGAGTTTATACACTCCCGCCTGTAGCGCATGAAAATTTGGGATTTTCCCCAGGATACAAGGGATTTATCTCCAGTACATCCTTGGGTTTTACCTTTGGGACGTAAAAAATTGCCTATACAATGGAAACTGACATTCAGAAGATTTCTAAAGTATTTGAAGACATTGTACACAGGGGACATTCCTACCAAGGTGGTGATGTAAAGTTAAAAGGATAAGGCTCGGAACTAATGCACTAAATACCTCGCACAGGGGGCATCTTCATTGAAGAAGTTGCAAAGAGATTGAGGCTTGGCAATAGGGTTATATACTACTCCGGGTATGATCTTTCCTTTGTAAACATCGTCTAAGTAACACCATGTTTTATAAAAGGTTAAGTATCCTGATATATTCTCAAAGTCCTTTTCAGGATATTTGATTAAGGTGTTTGAAACTAGTATTAGTTTGGAACTTTGATCATTTAAGTATTATCGAAAACTGGTTTTGGAAACATAGATTGTTTTTCAAAAGCTTTCTACAAAGTTGAACGAGCATTTGGGAGTCCTATCTAATAAAAAAGTTTTTGTAATATATTGCTGAGTATACTGATCAGGATATTTTCATAAGATAACAAGATAAAATTTTTACAAAGCTAAGAGTTACATTAAGTAATGCAAGGCAATAACAAACAAATTAAAAGATAGTTATATTATTAACAAGTCAAAAGTTGTGCTTTTGGTTTCACCTTAAACCAAGGCCCATCCGCCAAAAGCACAATTAGTTTTTACCATACTTGTGTAACGGTTGCAGGATATATCTCAAAACAGGACCTGTCCACCTACAACCGTTACCAGATTCAAAACAAGTTACACTAATTGATGACCAAGGGCTTCGTCCTAAAACCTAGGACCCATCCACCTTTGGTCATCACATTGTTCTAATGCAGGGAATATAAATTGTTTGAAGACAGGAAAAGTAAATTGTTTACATAACCACAACCATGAAACTTAAAAGTGGGCTCCGGCCTTGGCACGTATATCCATCATCGCCCACTTCACCGCTTAAGAAGCGGTACCTTCTTGATCAACAGCTTCCTTCCCAGCATCCGCACCAGCATCGGCCTCAGGATTCTTCTCGGCATCACCATCGTCAGCATTGGCCACTTCCTCTGTCGCCTTAGAAGGCTCTTCACCAGCATGCTTTGCAGGATGAGCAACGGGATGACCTCCAAGATCCTTTAGTTTCTCCTCCCAAGTCTTTATGTTCCAGGAGGGGCATTCGAAACCCAAATCCCTGGCTTCGTAAGCCATCCTTATCCTGGCTTGGAGAAGAGAGACGACCATGGATGCTTTGAGGCTGTCCCGATAGGAACTCATATTCTGCTGGTACTGGAGAAGGGCAGCATCTAGTTTGGCTTGGGCATCCTCATTGGCTTTGTGGAGGGTAGCTTGGTGTTCCTGGATCATGGCCTTATATTTGTCTTCGTAATGCTGGGATTTGGCAGCTGCAATGGTTCCTTGGTCGGCTATGGTGGCTTCAGCTTTCTCCAGCTTGATCTCCAACATCTTGTTAAGCCCGCAGGCGTCTTCATACAAGTGCATAAGACGATCCAAACCCTATCGATAAAGACACAGGTATCGATGTAAAAATGAGCAGGATAAGGACTAACATACTTGTGCAGGATATTGAAAGGAAAATTTTACCTGTTTGAGGAATGAGGTGGCTTCGTTAAACCCATGGTTCTCGAGAGAGAATGTTTCAGAAACAGTTGGAGAATCCGACTCCTTTCTCTTCCGAGAACTGGATGCTCGGGTCCTAGATGCCGGAGGGGCTTTAGGAGCAGAAACGGTCCTTGAAGAGGTAGGTTTTGGTGTAGCAGACGACTTTGGCTTGGATTCCTGTTTGATGGGTGCGAGGCTGGAGTAGCAATCCAACTCGTCAAGTTGGAAACCTTCAAGGTTGACAACTGGTACTACACAAGGGAAGATATTCTTAAACTCATCATACTTTTGAAAAGTAATTAGTTTAAAATATATGCTGAGAATGTGCTTACCAGACATTTCTGAGCTTGATTTCTGGCTTGAATCTGTAAGAGACAGGGAGAAAGTTCTTTCACTGGCAGGAAGTCGGTAGATTTCCTTGATCTTGGATTCGGATTCTGCACTGGGAGGCACTAGATCTCTGAAATTCGCTGCATAAAAACATCAGGATATAAGTCCGGAATACAGTTTGAAGATATAATTGGGGATATTCCTAAAACCCTAAATCCTACCCTTGGTTAACCATTTAACCGGTAGATCGAAACCCTTATCAATAGAGTCTCTTTTTACGAAAAAGAATTTTCGTCGCCATCGATCCTCGTTCTTGGTGGCTTTAAGAACCAAAGGGTTCTTGGAGGTAGAAAACAGGAGAAAACGGTGATTGCCGTGGGATCTCAACCGGTATGCTATAGGGAGGTCCTCAACAAGTAGGTCAGGAAAATGACGAGATTTGATTTGATCCAGCACTATTAAAACTCGCCAAACCATTGGCATAATCTGGGCATAGCTAAGGCCGGTGAGTTCGAAAAAGCGAGAGATAAAGGGTGGAAATGGGTACCGGAGACCAAGAGAGAAGGGGTAGGCGAAGAAACAAACCCACTCATCAGATAACGCGTCTGATCGGGCTTCCCGATCAAAAGGGCGAAAGACTGTTCCGGTGGGGAAGGCGCCGGAATCTATAAGAGCAGCGATGTCGGCGTTGTTGAAGCAGCAGATCTCTTTTGCTGGATCAACAATGAAATTTTGACTTACGAGGCTTGAGGCCGGTCTGTCCGATTGGGATCTTGTTCGTGATGCCATGAAAGGTGTTGAGCAAACTGAAAGAAATTCAAGAAAGAAGGATAGAGGATAGAGAGAAAAGTGATTACCTGAAAATCGCTTGAAGAAAGATAAAAAGAAGCATAAATGATTTGGCTAAATATAGGCTGAATATAGGGGGTAAAGAGTAAATGTTGCATTGAAAATGGCACACTGTCATTTCAACCATCGTTTCATTTTAATAGCCTCGATCGACGAGAAAAGGTTTTTAAATATATCCGTTGGATTGGTATACCAACCGATATATTTGGGGACAATTGTTATGGGTCATTTTCTGAATATACATATCCTGACTAATATCCCGCTTTTAATTGTTTATTTGTGACCAGGATACTGGACGGGGATATTGCTAACATCTTGGGCGATATCCTAAGTTTGAGTGAATTAAACACGTGCAGGTTAATGGCTGTAAGTTACTAACGGTCATCAGGACTTCTTCTCCTCAAGACTCGGGCGTATTTGTTATGAGGAAGCCGTTGAACCCGAAAGACTTGGTCCTCAACGTTCGAGTGGGAATATTCGCTGGATCCCGGAAGTTTAGGATAGTTTGTTACATTATCTTTACTATAAATAGATGGGGGCGGATCAGTTTAAGGCACACAATTTACACTGACACTCTCGAACACTTTCACTCTCTAGCTCATTGCAAACACCACACTTGTATTCAAATTTCATTGTAACACATAGTCGATCCGCACCACATCCTGCACTGTATCCTGATATTTGAAGCAATAGAAGAACAAGGCAGCTGCGATTGTCAGCTCCCGAGGTTTTATGCCGGCGATCTAGATTGATCAAGGGTTTTCCTCGTATATCACGTGTCCACCTTTACATTTTTGCTCATTGTTTGATCATAGATACAGCTCTATATCCTGAGCCGTATCCTGAAACCGTTTTCATATCTAATTTTATTAACACACTTTTCACACATATTGCTAGCACACTACCTCACCTAACTAATTTGATCACTAAATTGCTTAGGTAATTTTTGACCAAAACATACGCCAGATGCTATGGTTTGGAATATCCTGCTCTGCCCGCTGCTCAATCAGTCTTTTATCATCCGAAGAAAGCCTTCTTGCATACGCGTGGCCCTCCATGTTTTCAATAGGAGTGTGTTTGTGCTTCGCGTTCTCCACCATTATCTTCCAAACACTTCCCTTTGCTTCCGTAAACCCTATGAACTCAAACGGGAAACCTATTTTCTTACTACCTGTTTCCTCACTGTAGCCACACTCTTGTACTCCCCACCAAGACTACATTGAAACCAAATCTTGAAATTATTTTCTTTTTTATTCGACCTTTTAATCACAATAACGTAGCCATTGTCCTTTTCCCGTCTTCTGTACATAATCCACCAACTCATCACGTGAGGAAAATTCCAGGCTTGTATCAAAACCGTGGTCAAGATGGTCTTCCTGTTCATAGATGGGCTCACCACCATAACTGTGGTCGTGATAGTTTTCCTGTTCATAGCCAGGCTCACCACCATAACCGTGGTCGTGATAGTTTTCCTATACATCTCTAGGCTCACCACCATAACTGTGGTCGTGATAGTCTTCCTGTACATCTCTAGGCTCAACACTGTAACCATGGTCAGGATAGTTTGGCAGACCGTACTGATATTCATCCTGAGGATACGATTCACCTCCGTATCTGTAATCCAGATAGCCGTATTGTGCGTTGGAGTCTTCCACATGGGGGACATTCAAGTCCATCTTCACCGCATGGTCACGATAACGAATGCCAGATACAACCTCCTCCCCCCTCGCGTTGTAAGGGATCGGTATATCGTACGAGGCAGAAATAGCGGCTCCCTCGTAAGAATCCGGAACAACGGATTCCTCAGAGTAATCACCGAAAAGGTAGTTGTTAAACCACGACATCGTAACCACTGAAAAATACTCTCCTCAACAGAATTTTCACAGTTCAAAACAATAAACCCAACACAACCTCTGAATTTTTTTTGAGAATACGAGACAGAACGCATGGCCAACCTCTTATATGCATGAAATGAGGGTCGAAGCGCCGCGCTTTGGCCAAAGCGCGGTGTTTAGGTTTCCACTTTCTCCAACACACATCCCATCAAGTCTCATCAGCCTGTGCCTGCAGATCGCACCCAACTCTAAATGCCCCGCTTTGGCCAAAGCGGGGCACTTCAACTGACATCGTACAACGTCAAATCGTTGGTTGGTGGAAAGCAGGCCAGAATGCCCCAATGTGGCCAAAGCGGGTCACTTGGGGGTGGAAATAAGAAGGTTAACTGACTTTACGGCGCTTTGGGGGGTGTGGAAACCAACCATCTTTCACCAAGAAGGATAACGCAAACAAGTTCTCCATAGTTTTGCACAAATGAAATCCTGAAATCCACTTCATCAATAATCGAGAGAAACCTCTTCGATTTAATTTTTTATTTTGCACGCAATGAATTCGACAACTGTGATAGATAATTAAAAGTTCCTTAGGCTCACGGCAACCGCACTGGTAAACAATGCCTCCAATGCTGGCGGGTGTTCTGGAAATTGAAGGAAAAGGACTGTGATTATGTTTCTCAATGGGGATGTAATGCGATGATTCCTCTCAATTGAATAGACAGACAATTGTTTCATATGACTCACTTGAATCGTCTCGGATGTAATAACAGTACGTTTAGTGGATGTAAATTGCTGGGGTGTGACTCTTCAAACAATATGAATGCACACAATGAATTCGACAACTGTGATTGATTATTAAAAGTTCCTCAGGCTCACAGCAACCGCACTGGTAACCAATGCCTCCACTACTGGCAGGTGTTCTGGAAATTGAAGGAAAAGGAATGTGATTCTGTTTTTCAACGGGGATGTAATGTGTCACACCCAGATATTTCCACGTATTACTGGTGGGCCCGGTGGGGAGTATCGTGACGTAGTTGATATCGTCATAGTCAAGTAATCACAGTTTAAATGCACAGCGGAAGTCTAAAATAAAAATATTACAAACCGATTTGAAAGTAACATAAAATATTACACAACGGGATGTAGATGGATCCACAGGCGGATCTAAAATAAAAGAAATATTGTTCAACAAATTTTAGCATCATAAGCTTGCAAGACTCTTTATTTGATAATAGGAGTAGCCAGCCGATTACGAGTAGTACCTGCACTTTAACCTTTTGAAAATACGTCAATTTACACTGGTAAATACAATTAACTGACTCTTTTGAAAAGTATTTATAAAAATTGATTTGGATGCACAAGGCATAAAATCTTTTATAACTTGGGACAATCATTTAAAAACAATCTTGTATACAGTTTTACATGTTTTTCGTCCATTTAGGACCCGGTTAGAAGAGCCGGTATAAGATTAATAGACACACCACTTGGTATAATACCCACAAGAAGTTTCCTCACGAGTGGGCTACCTTTTTACATACGCAACTGTCAGGTGTATGCCTACAACCCGTGCTTAAGTCGTGGTCATTTCTTATGAATTAGCCGAGGATATCTAGGACATGGTCATTATCCCCCCAAAGGCATTGCATCAAACAAGACAGATTAAAACGGGTTATGCATCTTTTTTTAATCACATTCCGATTGTACAATTTCATGTCCGACCAAGCGGTATTATTATAATATCGTATCCCAAGCCCGTATAACGGAAAATAAGTTAAAAGTATTTACCTGAGTAAAAATATAATTTTTATCCCAGCCGTATACCAAACAGCAAGTGCAAATAGCTCCAAGTTAATATGCTTAAAATATGTTATGATATCAGTAGGATATCTTCCATTATGCCCAAAATGAATTTAAAACCTTCTGTGAAAATATTTATTTTATGAGGTTATAACAGCAAGATATCATACATATGTGTACTTAATCGTTTATGGCCAAACTATACACCTTAGGGGCGTTTTGGTCATTTCACATATGCATTAAAGGTTAAATTTGGAAATCTGAGTTCAACACTTTAACTTACTATAAAAGCATAAAAATTTATTCATTACATCAGTAGGTAACAATCCTTAGGTGCTAAATATGGTTTTAAACCATACTATGCGCCTAAATCGCATAAAAGTCGGTATTTGACGATATTCGGGTCGATTAAGGAAATCTGAGATTTTGATCAGCCTTTACTGTTTAAAATAATTTATTTAATATATAAAATCAGTAGAAAAAGGATTGACATGTAAAGGATGTGTAAATCTCATTTTATTAGAAAAAAGGGCATTATCGTCAATTATTGAGCCTATGCGAGAACTCTATGTTATGATCAGTTTAAAATTTAATAAAAATCTTCAAAAATCCCTAAATATTATATTACATCAGTAGGTAAAAAATTTGGTGTCAAATTTTGGGTTTAAATAGGTTTTATGTCAAAAATACCGTTTAATTAATAAAAAGCTTTCATTTTACGATATCGTGCATAACTCTCATTTTAGACCATAATCGGATGTCAAACTTTTAGGACATACTTAAATATCAGTAATAAAGACTTTTCTCCACTCACATTATTAAAAATCTCGTTTAAATGACAAAAGGGCATAATGGTCAATAATTAAGCATTTAACGGAAACATGTAAATGATTCGGATTTCTAATGGACCATGTAGTATAACCTCAGAGGGTTATACTAACATGTCATATGGTCCTAAAGGATCCCTAAGGCATATCTAAAACAAGTTAAATCGGGTCAGAACTGAAAGTCAAAGCATAAGTCTACTTTTGCGACTTTCGGTTGCGAACCGAGCCTAAACTCAGAATTGTCGGGTTGAACATGCCTAAACATGTTCTTATATTATTTACCAACTTATTTTAATGTTAAAACATGTTCCATAACTTCTACATTATCAGTTATGAATTAATTTGTAAAAATTGCTTCTGTTGACTTTTTAATAATATGTTTGACCCGACAATTGACCAAGTTAGAGTGATAATCAGTAGGTGCCCTTGATGTGTATAAAATGCAACATATAAATTACATCAAATAAGGCATAAAACTAACCCTTTTTAAGTACTAATATTGGAAAAAGAGTGTTTTTGTCTTCCTTTTGTATTTTCAGGATTAAATGAGCTCAAAAACACAAAAGAAGCAAAAAGACAGCTAAATCCAACATAAATACAAGGAAAGGAACATTAGTGGACTGCCCGACCCCTCAACGGCACCTTCCAAAGCAAAAAGGAGAAGACAGAAGGCTGAACACGCCCCGTGCTCAGCCAGCACGGGGCCGTGCCCAAGAAGCAGCAGAAAAGACAAATCCATAGAAGCTTCTATTGCCCATCACGGGGCCGTGCTCAGCGGACACGGGGCCGTGTCGAAAGTACAGCAGGCGCATTTATTGTAATTGCGAATTACAATTAATGAGGAGAGAGAGTGTCAGACGGACACGGGGCCGTGCCCAGCGGACACGGGGCCGTGTCCAGCTCTCTGTTCAGCCTATAAATAGGAGTGCTTGGATTCATTTCATCTCATTCCTTGGCACTCCACCTCTCTCACACTTCATCCACCACCCACCACCATCACAACACCATCATCCACCACCATCATCCATTGTCCATCGTAGAGTGTGTGTGAGTCGTCTCGGGATCCAAGATTGATCGTAAGAGTTCTTGACAATCAAGGCCATGTTTGCCTAAGTCTCTTACATCACTTGGTGAAGACAAAGTGTCTAGTATAATACTTTTTATTTCTAATCTTTTGCACTTTTTATTTGGTTTTGTATTAATGACTTTAATAACTAGTTACTTATGTTGAAGGTGATCTTTCCTTATCGTTTGTCCGTGGTGTCTTGGCATTATTTTACTGTCTATATAAAATAAAGGATTTTCACCATTCATATCTCCACGGTCTATATGGAGATATGTTGGCTACCTGGTAGGGGGTTAAGGGAACGGTTTGGTAAAGGTCTTGCCATTGTTCAGCGTTTAGAGGTCCTGCAATGGACCTGGGTCAAATTTAGTAGGACCTCCTTCAATACTTCACGGTATTGGATGGCGGGGGTCCAAACTCTTTGATCCCCTCATAAGTTAACTACTATTAATACTATAACCCGGCTATTTAAGACTGTATCCCTGCTGACTCAGACTACTTAGCCGAGGGTAACGTCACCGCCAAAAGCGGGGCCTACCACAATACTGCATTAATAACTTAATTCATTATCTTCCAATAATCCACCCTTTTAGGATTGTATCCCTGCTGACTCAAACTACTGGGGTGAGGGTAACGTCGCCTTCAAAAGAGGGGCCTACTACAATAACTAAGATAATCTCTTAATTATGTGCAAAAGTGCGGAAATAATCAAAGGTTATACTAGATACGAGTCGGAACCAAGTGATTCATCTTGTCTATCTGTTTTTCTTTTATTTTTATTTTCAGCATTTTAGTTAGTTTTATCTTTCTTAGTTTAAAACATTTTCCTAAACTTTTATTTTGGTTAGACGTTGAGGATAAACCGGTACTAAAAGCTCGTGTGTCCTTGGACGACCTCGGTATCTTACCAACGCTATACTACACTCAACGATGGGTGCACTTGCCCATATGTGTGTTTAGTGTTAGTGAAATATCGTGTTTTATAAATTTAAAACTTGGCTAAAATAAGTGTTAAAAAGGGCTTAAAATATACACCTAAAATAAGTAACACTTCACACGCATCAGCCCTCTTAAGGGTTTATTACCTACATAATTACCAACTCATAGCCACTTTCTATTCGAATAATGGCTGGACCATTAGTGATTAATCACTAAGTAAAAGCTTAATTACGATGGCTTTGACTTTTGGTCATTAAGCTAATAAAACTTAACTATAGTGGCTAAGAACACTTACAATGGTCCTTAGCACGAAAATTTAGACTAAGAGAGCTTCCTAGAAGACTAGGATGCTTCAAAGAACTCAGTTGAGAGTTTGTATAAGAATTTCTTTGAATTGTGCAAGATGAATGAATGAACAAGGTCTCCTTTTATAGTGTTTACAAGATTTCTAGATGATTTCCAGGTGTTAGGGGCTCTCTAGGATGATTACAAGTGCCCTAACAGGTGTTCAAAACTAGCAACAAGACCCTAGATTCGAATTATGTGAGGTAAGGCTGCATACAAGGGCTGCACACAGGTTTCTACAAGTGCCCTAACAGGTGTTCAAAACTAGCAACAAGACCCTAGATTCGAATTATGTGAGGTAAGGCTGCATACAAGGGCTGCACACAGGTTTCTGAAGCTGGTAATCAGCTTACGGACCGTAAAGGTCCACCCATACGCTCCGTATGGGGTTGGGTTCAGCACATCAACTTTCATTTGTTGTCACATTTGGCCCCTGCACTTCCGAATTCTCCCGAAATGATGTTTTTAGCACACAAGGCCTTGTATTTCCAACATTAGGCACATCCAAGAGTATAACCAAGAATCATAAACTTATCGATTTGTTAAAATGGTCAGTCAAAGGCCTAGTTTGACATATTGACGCTTTTAACCCTTTAATTTGCGAACTTGCGCGTATTATCGCGAAATGGCGTAAAAGCATTACAAAGTTAATAACAAGCAATAACAAGCATTTCCAAGAGTATAATGGAGTATTACGACACTCCAGTTCACACCATTTCTCTTAAATGGTCGCTCAAAGGTGTAGTTTTAAATGTTGACGCTTTTGGTCCTTTTAACGCGCAAACTTGGGCATATTATCGTTTTATTGCGTCAAAGCCCTATGTTATCCATATTAGGAATTCCCAAGAGTATTATCGAATATTAAGATACTTCAGGTCTGTTAAAAGGTCACTTAGAGGTAAGAATTAACATGTTGACACTTTTAACCCTTTTTTTAACGCACAAACTTGTGCGTCTTGTTGTTTATCGACATTAAAGCCCTAAATGGCCAATGTTTTGCATTCCCACATATATGATCATATATAATAATGTTTTAGGTTTGATAAATGGTCACTCAGAGGTATGATTAAACATGTTGACGCTTCTAACCCTTCGTCGTGCAAACTTTCGATTTATTATGCAAACGGTTTCGATTATCCAACAAGTGGCTTAATATGAGAATACGAATATCGTGTGAGGTTATTCAGAGGCTTAGTTTATGTATGTTAACACTTCCAGTTCTTCTATAAACAAAGTTTTTGATTTTTCGCAAAATTTGTCCCTCACAGTCAACTTTTGACTTTATTAAGGTTTAGTACACATGTCAACCCATCATTGGACGTGATTTTTACGAGGTGTTACATAATGCGATGATTCCTCTCAATTGAATAGACAGACACTTGCTTTATAGGACTCACTTGAATCGTCTCGGATATAATAACAGTACGTTTAGTGGATGTAAATTGTTGGGGTGTGACTGTTCAAACAATATGAATACACGCAACGAATTCGACAACTGTGATAGATTTTTAAAGTTCCTCAGGCTCACAGCAACCGCACTGGTAACCAATGCCTCCAATGCTGGCGGGTGTTTTGGAAATTGAAGGAAAAGGACTGTGATTCTGTTTTTCAACGGGGATGTAATACGATGATTCCTCTCAATTGAATAGACAGACACTTGCTTCATAGGACTCACTTGAATCGTCTCGGATATAATAATAGTATGTTTAGTGGATGTAAATTGCTGGGGTGTGACTGTTCAAACAATATGAATGCACACAACGAATTCGACAACTGTGATAGATTTTTAAAGTTCCTCAGGCTCACGGTAACCGCACTGGTAACCAATGCCTCCAATGCTGGCGAGTGTTTTAGAAATTGATGGAAAAAGACTGTGCTTCTGTTTTTCAACGGGGATGTAATGCGATGATTCCTCTCAATTGAACAGACAGACACTTGCTTCATAGGACTCACTTGAATCGTCTCGGATGTAATAACAGTACGTTTAGTGGATGTAAATTATTGGGGTGTGACTGTTCAAACAATATGAATGCACATAACGAATTCGACAACTGTGATAGATTATTAAAAGTTCCTCAGGCTCACGGCAACCGCACTGGTAACCAATGCCTCCACTGCTGGCCGGTGTTCTGGAAATTGAAGGAAAAGGATTGTGATTCTGTTTTTCAACGGGGATGTAATGCGATGATTCCTCTCAATTGAATAGACAGACACTTGCTTCATAGGACTCACTTGAATCGTCTCGGATGTAATAACAGTACGTTTAGTGGATGTAAATTGCTGGGGTGTGACTGTTCAAACAATATGAATGCACGCAATGAATTCAACAACTGTGATAGATTATTAAAAGTTACTCAGGCTCACGGAAACCGCACTGGTAACCAATGCCTCCAATGCTGGCGGGTGTTCTGGAAATTGAAGGAAAAGGACTTTGATTCTGTTTTTCAACGGGGATGTAATGCGATGATTACTCTCAATTGAATAGACAGACACTTGCTTCATAGGACTCACTTGAATCGTCTCGGATGTAATAACAGTACGTTTAGTCGATGTAAATTACTGGGGTGTGACTGTTCAAACAATATGAATGCACGCAACAAATTCGAAAACTGTGATAGATTATTAAAAGTTCCTCAGGCTCACGGCAACCGCACTGGTAACCAATGCCTCCACTGCTGGCGGGTGTTCTCAAAATTGAAGGAAAATGATTGTGATTTTGTTTTTCAACGGGGATGTAATGCGATGATTCCTCTCAATTGAATAGAAAGACACTTGCTTCATAGGACTCACTTGAATCGTCTCGGATGTAATAACAGTATGGTTAGTGGATCTAAATAATTGGGGTGTGACTGTTCAATCAATATGAATGCACGCAACTAATTTGACAACTAAGACAGCTTATTGAAAGTTCCTCAGACTCCTCCTTCGATTCAAATACTCCTCTTTCTGCCACTTTCCAGGCATAAGCTCCCCCTTATCCACCTCACTTTTCCTCCACCTAACCGCCACAAACTCCCCCTTCTCAATCTCACTCTTAATCCCAAAGCGTCCCGGTCTTTCGGGCACAAACTCCCCATTCTCCATCTCCAAAGACCCCAATTCGACGTATTCCACTTCCTCCTTATTATTATACCCATTCTCCTCTACCAAAAACTCTTCACTACCACTACTACTACTACCACTACCATCACATGGTTCTTCTTCACCTTCTAAACAAAACCTATCTCTTCTCCCTATCTTTATCTTCAAACCGCCGCAAAATGAATTATCTGAAATCGAAAAACGCAGCATTTGCACATATGAAACACCTCCATCGCCCATGGAAATACTCTCTCACAACACTTCAAATCCAATGTATATATTAACCAGGGTCTTTGAAATTCCAATGTCCTACAACTACAATCCTTCCTACATTATTGAAAATTACTGTATCACCCCCACCATTTACCACTCCAACTTTCAAAATTCAAATCATACTCACCACTGATAAGCAACACGAAGGTATCTTATTCATATATTACAAATTAATCATTCAATGCTGATGTTTATTTCAGTGAAGTTTAAGCTCATATTTACCTATTGCAGTATGTTGATAGAAATTAGGTTTATAAAAGTCTTAAGTTGTTATGAATCAAATCACTGATATAATTTAGGTCTATAAATTATAAAATTCCCAGATTGTCTAGAGAAGCGCTTTTATCATGTGTCATATAACGCAAACAAGTTCTTCACAGTTTGTGCAAATCAAATCCTGAAATCCACTTCACCAATAATTGAGAAAAACTTCTTCGAGCTAACTGCCTATATCTCATTCTTCTTATCTATTTCACAATCAAATCAACTCATAAACAACCAAAACACTACCATAGGTGAACCCTCCAGAAGAAATCGCAGGCTGATACCCTGAATGTGCATATAATGCATAGAAAAGAGCTCAGCAATTTGCATCCACTAACCGTACTGTTATTACATCCGAGACGATTCATGATGTGCACAAAATGAAACATATAAATTACATCAATTGTGGCATAAAACTAACCCTTTTTTAGTACTAATGTTGGAAAAAGTGTGTTTTTGTCTTCCTTTTGTATTTTCAGGATTAAATGAGCTCAAATGAATAAAAGAAGCAAAAAGGCAGCTAAATCTAACATAAATACAAGAAAAGGAACAAACATGGCATGCCCGACCCCCCGACAACATCTTCCCAAGCAAAACAAGAGAACAAAAGGCTGAACACGCCCCGTGCTCAGTGATCACGGGGGCGTGCCTAAGTGTCTGCAGAAAAGACAAAGTTGTGGAAGCTTCTATCGCCCACCACGGGGTCGTGCTCAGCGGACACGGGGCCGTGGTCAACTATAAGATTCGCAGAATCCAGGCAAATCTTGATAGTACAGATATGCTTTTTCACACGGGGCCGTGCCCAGCGGACACGGGGGCGTGGTCAACTAATGCAGACAAACTGCAATTAATGAAGAAAGGGAAGGAGGATGGACACGGGGCTGTGCCCGAGCTGCTGTTCAGGCTATAAATATGGGTGCTTGGCTCATTTGCAAACTATCCCTTGGCACACCACCTCTCTCACACTTCACCCACCCACCACCACCATCACAACACCATCATCCATCATCCATCATAGAGTGTGTGAGTCGTCTTGGGATCCAAGATTGATCGTAAGAGTTCTTGACAACCAAAGGCCATGATTGCCTAAGTCTCTTACATCACTTGGTGAAGACAAGTGTTTAGTGTAATACTTTTTATTTTTAATCTTTTCGCACTTTTTATTTGGTTATGTATTAATGACTTTAATAACTAGTTTCTTATGTTGAAGGTGATTCTTCCTTATCGTTTGTCCGTGGTGTCTTGGCATTATTTTACTGTCTATATAAAATAAAAGATTTTCACCATTCATATCTCCAAGGTCTATATGGAGATATGTTGGCTACCTGGTCGGGGGTTAAGGGAACGGTTTGGTAAGAGTCTTGCCTTGTTTAGTGTATAGATCCTGCAAGGACCTGGGTCAAATTTAGTAGGACCTCCTTCAATACCCACCGGTATTGGATGGAGGGGGTGCAAACTCTTTGATCCTCTCATATGTAAGCTACTATTAAAACTTTAACCCGACTACTTAGGACTGTATCCCTGCTGACTCAGACTACTTAGCCGAGGGTAGCGTCACCTTCAAAAGAGGGGCCTACCACATTATGCATTAATAACTTAATTAATTATCTTTCAATAATCTGACCCTTTAGGATTGTATCCTTGCTGACTCAAACTACTGGGTTGAGGGTAACGTCACCTTCAAAAGAGGGGCCTACTACAATAACTAAGATAATCTCTTAAAAAGTGCAAAAGTGTGGAAATAATCAAAGGTTACACTACACACGAGTCGGATCCAAGTGATTCATCTTGTCTATCTGTTTTTACTTTTATTTTATTTTTCAGCATTTTAGTTAGTTTTATTTTTCTAGTTTAAAAACCTTTTTCTAACTTCTGATTTGATTTGACGTTGAGGATAAACCGGTACTAAAAGCTCTTGTGTCCTTGGACGACCTCGGTATCTTACCAACACTATACTACGCTGAACACGGGGTCGTGCCCACTCAACACGCCCCGTGCCCAAGTTTCAGTTACTGAAAACAGAACCGTAAGATCCCGACGGTTTGTAATTTCTGACACAAACATGAGTGATACTGATATTTTTTACTTTCGGCACTCTTATGGTACGTGGTGTCAAATATGTGGTGGCTCTCATAAAGAATTAGAATGTTATTTTCTAAACTATAAGCCCCATTATATAGACCCATTGTTTTCCTGTAGCCTTAAGAGGGGCGAAAGTAAAAATAATCCATATCTCTCCCTCGAATGCTCTCAACCGGGCCTTTTAGTAGAAATGCTTCTTGATGAACTATTTCAATTAGAAGATCTAATTCTTAATTGGTTAAAGGAACTTAAGATGGATTTCATTGATTCATCTCAAGACGATACCCAAGAAGAATTGTTGGGATCACATTCGAATAAAAACAACCTCGTTGTTCCCAATACTACCATTAACTCTAGTGAAGACTTGGACGATAGTCGTCCCTGTGCCGATTGTGCCGTGAAGGACTCTCCATCGACTTCGTTCGGTGCATACATAGACCTGAGCGATTCGGCATACACCTTCTTTAACGAGAGCCTGGGAAAGGGTTGGACTTGTCCACCTACATTTAGCATAGGAATCACCCTCACCGACAACCTCTTGCGTTCTCGTCTCAGTCTAGAGTAATTAAGGTATCTTAGGCAGTTTGGGGTTGTTCTATCCAGTAAGGAACCACCCGATTCAGAAAAGTTCCTTAAAAATAAATAAACTCTATAGGCAGCCTCTAGACACGGGGTCGTGTCCAGGTCAGCACGCCCCCGTGTCCACCCAAAGATTCCCGTCTGATCTACGGTCGGAATACGGACAAAAATGTGTCAGGATTCTGTCTGCACACGGGGCCGTGTCCAGCCAACACGGGGCCGTGTGCAGCATGCTGTCGTTTTCTATAAATGCAGCAAGATTCCTGCTCATTTGGACCACTCCAAAGACAAAGATTTGATGGGATCTTCTCTCATACCATCCTAGGTATATTCTAAGGAAGGTTCTCAACAACCATCTTGTCTTTTCCTTTTTTTTTCATTACCTTCTTCTTCAATTTTTCACTCAATACCTCCACTGGAGCTTGAAATCACCATGGTTTCAAGCTTTAAGGTGATATTTAATAGATTTTTACTCAAGGAATCATGTTAAAATAAGTTGTGCAAAATTGTTTTAAGTTATTTTTGTTCAAAAATGCTTTAAAAATTGGAAAAATAATTTAAAACTCCAAGATTCCTTGTTCCAAAAATCTGCAGACATCTGGACACGGGGCCGTGCCCGAGGTACTGTTCAATAAAAATTGAACTCTTTTCGGTCTGTTTTCTCAGAATGGCGAGTAGAACAAGCGGAACGTCTTCATCGCACTCCAGGAACAACCGGCAAGGGAGGAGGTCATCAACGGTCGAAGATTCTCTTGTGAACTATATTTACGCCCTAAGAGAAGCCATTGATGAAATGACGGGGGTGGAAGAAGCATTGGTCGACCGTATTAATCATTTGATGGTGGCACTAGAGGGATGTCTTCGAGAGGTCAACCTTTTGCACCAAAGGTTGAACATTCTCGCCTCTCCTCCTTTGGTACCAATCATCACCCAAATGGCATGGAATGTGGTACCGGAAGTCATCATACCGGCCGAATGGTACGCCATACACCCGGAACCCCCTCGAGACATACTACAAGGGGTTCCGGTTGGTGTCACTCCCCCTCCACAAGATGTTGAGGAGAACGAAGCCGCATTCTTCCTCCCGAGAGAAATAGAAGAATGGCTTTAACAACATGTAGGGAACACCCTTCGGCCCGGAGTTCTACCAAGCTTCTAGATACCGGAAAACTATTTCCGGAATTTTGGTTCTTAATGTAAAAGTAGAGCTCCTTAGAATGATTTTATGTATCACTTGACCTATCTAGTTTAGGACTTTTATCTTTTATTTTTCTACTTTGTTTTTAATTTTCTAGTACTATTATGTATTTCTCTCTATGTTTTAATGGAATGACGGTTTTAGTTAATTGGGTGTTTGGATGATGTTGTAATGGATAAAACGCACTCGGGATGGTGAAGGATACTAAGGGAAACTCCCATGCAGGAAAACAGGGCCAACCGACAAAAATTTCTTCATTACAGCAAGTTCAGCACGGGCCGTGCCCGCCCAACACGGCCCGTGCCCAACCATCAGCAAAAAAATGCCCAGTTCAGGTAACTGGACACGGGGCATGCTCACTGAACACGGGGATCTGTTTCTTTTTAACAAGATTCTGTTACTGGCGATCTAAACACGGGGCCGTGTCCAGACGCCCAGTAACAGAAATTTTTGCTTTTTCACACCTTTTTACACATTCAATCAACCTAAAAACTTATTTTTGGGACACATTGAGGACAATGTGTAATTTAAGTGTGGGGGGGGGATGCTAAAACCTTGAATCTTGCAAGTCCTAATTACAAGCCTTACACAAAACTCTATTGGAACCGCTAATCACCCCAATTTTTTTCAAAAATTTTCATTTTTTTACTTGTCTAGGTTTAATTTGGGAATTTCAAGTTCTAAAAAAGTTATATTTCTACAAATTTACAACCGATAGCGTCATGATAAAAAGAACCAACATAAGAAAATTATGAAACGGCATGACAAGTTTAGATAAAATTTGATTATATATACTTGATCACATAAAAAAACCCATTCCCACAAAAAGTGAGTTTTGAGCCTTTATTGAGTATACAAAAATATATCTTTAAACTAAATGCTCATTTTTCGTTTCTTATGTGAATAGCCGCTTGGTTCTTACGACTCTAGAACTTGCCACAACGGTACATTCATGGTCCTTACCAACTTAAACCCGAGTAAGTAAATGATGGAGGCATTAGGACTAACCTTTTTTATTTCTACACCATTATTTTTTTACCACCTACCCAAAATCCCCCTAGTTAACCCCTTTGAGCCTAAACCTTTTCATTTCTTAACCCAAAACAAAACCCTTTTACCCACCAAAACCCTTTTTCATTTTAAACCCTTTATTTTAGTAATAAAGCTCGGTTTTTCTTATGACTTGTTGAAAAAAAATATGATTGTGAAGCCAAAAGAAATAAACAAACAAGTCTATAAACAAGAACTTTGTTTGAAGAAGTGCTTCATCAAAAATAAAAAGTTATGAAAAATAAAAAGTCTTACGAAAACCGACGCTTTTTACGCCTTTCGCCCTTTTTCTACTAACCACTAACCCAACCACCCACCTTAGCCCAAGCCTAACCCTTCACCCAAAAAAAAGTCCTCTTGATATTTACAAAGGTATATAGTTAAAAAGGAGGAGGATTGTGTCACACCCCCAAAATCCACACGCGGAGTATCACCGCTTGGAGGCGTGACTGACCAGGATCAAGCCACCAATCATATTGAACAAGCATGTAAGTAAACATAATTCAACCAAACAATATGAAAGGTGTTCAAAAACCAAAGCATAGTTAAGTGTTTAGCGGAAGCATAATTGTAAAACCCATTGTAAGTATCAAGTACGAAATAAAGTAATGTTTATAGCATGGCACACAATGCCATATCCCACAACGACCGTTCCTCCCTGTGCAAGCTCCATGAGTACCTAATGACCTGCAAGGCATGTAGCAACGAATCAACAACAAAGTTGAGCGAGTTCACAGTTGGTTGTTTAGTTATAGTATTCATTTCGTAAATCGTATGTTCGTTTTGTAAACCATGTATCGTATTAATTCGTATCGCGGTCATCCTGACATGTTTGCGAAGATTAGTGGGGGCTTCCCATGTGTAATTAGACCACGCGTATCGACTGCTACGAAAATGTAAGAGGTGCCCTAAGTTAATGTCTATCAGCATTAACCCTTTGCCCATAGTCCATTAGTACACGCCCGTCCGACTGGCACGGTGTGAGGTTTGTTAAACCCTAATAGCGCTATCCACTAATGACCCGCTCGCCATAGGCCTTGGCGATTAAGTCAATAAATGAGGGACTTAAATTTGATAGAGTTGATGGTCTTATGATCATGTACGTAGGTTTTACGTATGTGCCCTTCAATTCGAGGACAGTAGTCAGTATAAGTGTACGTAGGTTTTACGTACGTGCCCTTCAATCCGAGGACGGTAGTAAGTAGTTTAATAGTAATGGTTGTACGATTAGTTATTCAATCCCATTCCCAACCCACCGGGAATCCCATGCCTTGGCTAGCGTGAACTCACCTTGGTTTGCTCGGCAGATACACAGAAAAGTCAAGTCTAGCTGCTAGTGGTCAACCACGTCCGATTAGAGATGGATAAGGGTGATCCGAACAAGGAAAGATCTTCGATGGAGAGGGTGTTTGGCTGCCGTCGGGTTCGTGAGGGAAAGAGAGCACTAGGGTTTGTGTGGTGTTGTGTGTTTAGCAAACAAATGAGAAGTGTACCCCTTTCTCCCAATGCTATGCGTGTAAAAGAAAGAGTAGGCCGAACCCCCCTAATGGGTTACCCATTCGGTTCTAGTTCAAGAGAAGTGGGCCGAGAGTAGTGAAGCCCAAAGGCTTGTGCGTTCGAGTTGCTATTGTGCGATTGGTTTATTTCGTGTGGTTATACATACATATACATACAAGCACAACACATATTCACATAACATTCACTTATAACATTCATTAAACCAACATGTCAACTAGTCACATAACATTCAAGCATGTTACATCAAGATACAATGAAGGGTTCTAAATTACGAGTTGTCACATTATCCCCAAGTTGAAAGAAATTTCGTCCCGAAATTTGGTACGTACTCACTGAGGAAGCTAGTTAAGTTGCATGGTTTTCCTGGGGTGTCACATCCTCCCCCCGTTGATCTGGAATTCCGTCCCGAAATTCCGTAGCTTCGGCCTCAGCAGTAGTTGTACTGTTTGCGAATAGTTGGGGATACTTTTGTTTCATTTGATCTTCGCGTTCCCAGGTGAACTCTGGGCCGCTACGTGAGTTCCAACGAACTCGAACGAGAGGTATTCTAGTGCTCTTGAGGACCTTAACATCCCGGTCCGTGATTTCAACTGGTTCTTCGACGAATTGTAACTGCTCATCGATAGTGAGCTCCTTCAAAGGAACTACGAGAGTCTCATCTGACAGACACCTCTTCAGATTCGACACGTGGAAAACGTTGTGAACTGCACTGAGTTCTGCTGGTAGGTTCAGTTTGTAGGCCACCTTGCCTATTTTCTCGATGACTTCGAAAGGTCCGACGTGTCGTGGGTTAAGTTTGCCTCGTTTACCAAAATGAACCACACCCTTCCAGGGTGAAACCTTGAGTAGCACTCGCTCCCCAACCTGGAGCTCGAGTGGTTTCATGTCCTTATCGGCGTAGCTTTTCTGACTGTCAAGAGCTGCCGCCATTCGTTGTCGTATTTGAGCAATTCGTTCTGTTGTGTCTACCACAAGTTCTGGGCCAGTGATCTGACTATCCCCCACTTCTGCCCAACAAAGAGGTGACCGGCATTTACGCCCGTACAATGCCTCAAACGGAGCAGCTTTAATGCTGGTGTGGTAGCTGTTATTGTATGAAAATTCCACAAGTGGCAGATGTTTTTCCCAGCCGTTGCCAAAGTCAATTACACATGCCCTAAGCATGTCTTCAAGGGTCTGGATGGTGCGTTCAGACTTCCCATCCGTTTGCGGGTGATAAGCTGTGCTCATATCTAAACGTGAGCCAAAAGACTTGTGCATTGCTTGCCACAGTTCCGAAGTAAAACGTGCATCACGATCAGAGATAATAGAGGTGGGCACTCCATGCCTCGAGACAACTTCCTTAAGATATACGTCTGCTAGTGTGGAGAACTTATCCGTTTCCTTGATAGCTAAGAAGTGAGCAGACTTTGTGAGTCGATCCACGATCACCCAAATAATATCGTTACCACGTTGAGATCTAGGCAGGCCAGTAACAAAATCCATGGAAATTTTCTTCCATTTCGATTGTGGTATCTCTGGTTGTTGGAGTAGGCCTGAGGGTTTCTGGTATTCGACTTTGACTCTCGCACAAGTCAAACACTTGCTGACGTAAGTAGCTATGTGGGCCTTCATGCTAGGCCACCAATACGTAGTTTTGATATCGTGGTACATTTTATCCGAACTCGGATGTACTGAGTAGCGAGACTTGTGTGCCTCATCCATCACAAGCTCTCGTAGGTTGCCATAGAGTGGGACCCTAATGCGTCCTGTTACGTAGTAAGCACCGTCTTCTTTTCGTTCTAATCGTTGCCTTGAGCCACGTAGGGATTCAGCCCTGACGTTTTCTGGTTTCAATGCATCTACCTGAGCATCTCGAATCTGAGAAGGAAGACTAGACTGTATAGTGAGTTGTAAAGCTCGTACGCGCTTAGGAGCAGTGTCCTTTCGACTGAGGGCATCAGCCACAACATTGGCTTTGCCTGGGTGGTACCTGATCGAGCATTCATAGTCATTCAGTAGCTCGACCCATCGTCGTTGTCGCATATTCAGTTCCTTCTGTTTGAAGATATGCTCGAGACTCCTGTGATCGGTGTAAATGGCGCACTTGGTACCGTACAGGTAATGTCTCCATATCTTAAGCGCAAAAACAACAGCTCCCAGCTCTAGATCGTGTGTAGTGTAGTTCCTTTCATGAACTTTAAGCTGGCGTGAGGCGTAGGCTATAACTTTATCCCGCTGCATCAGTACACAACCAAGACCCTGAATGGATGCGTCGTAGTAAACCACAAAGTCGTCTGTGCCCTCTGGCAATGAAAGGATAGGTGCACTGCAAAGTCTATCCTTTAAGTGCTGCAATGCTAATTCCTGTGCATTTCCCCATCGATAAACAACGTCTTTCTGCGTTAGTGAGGTGAGGGGCTGTGCAATCTTGGAGAAGTCCTTGATGAACCTTCTGTAGTAACCTGCCAAGCACAAGAATTGGCGAATTTCCGTTGGTGTACGGGGTGCAGGCCAGTTCTTAATCGAGTCTACCTTAGATGGATCCACATGAATCCCATCCTTATTCACCACATGGCCTAAGAAATGGACTTCACGAAGCCAGAAATCGCATTTCGAAAACTTGGCGTACAGCTGTTCTGTTCGAAGAAGTTCCAAAATGAGTCGTAGATGCTGCTCGTGTTCCTCCTGACTCTTCGAATAGATCAGGATGTCGTCGATGAAAACTATGACAAACTTGTCCAGGTAAGGCTTGCACACTCGATTCATCAAATCCATGAAGACCGCAGGTGCGTTTGTCAGCCCAAAAGGCATGACCAAAAACTCATAGTGTCCATATCGAGTTCTAAAGGCTGTCTTGGAGACGTCCTCTTCTCGGACTCTCAGCTGGTGATATCCTGATCTCAAATCAATCTTTGAATAGTAGCTCGACCCTTGCAACTGGTCGAATAGGTCATCAATGCGTGGAAGAGGGTAGCGATTCTTCACAGTCACCTTGTTGAGTTCACGGTAGTCGATGCACATTCTGAAAGTACCGTCTTTCTTCTTCACAAACAAGACTGGAGCTCCCCAGGGCGAAGAGCTAGGACGAATAAAACCCTTATCCAAGAGTTCTTGTAGTTGCGTAGAAAGTTCTTCCAACTCTGATGGAGCTAAGCGATACGGTGCACGAGCTATGGGCGCTGCTCCAGGAGCTAGCTCGATTTGGAATTCGACTTGGCGATGAGGCGGAAGACCAGGTAATTCCTCAGGGAATACCTCAGGGTAGTCGCGTACAATCGGAAAATCTTCTATCTTCTTCTCTTTCTTCTAGATGTCAGTAACGAGAGCCAAAATAGCAGTGTGGCCCTTACGCAAACATTTATGGGCCTTAAGGAAAGAGATGATGCTCGCAACAGCACCACTCTTGTCACCACGAATCAATAGTGGTTCATCACCTGGGCAAGGAATACGAACAATCTTCTCGTTGCAAAGAATCTCTGCTTGGTGTTGGGATAACCAGTCCATCCCTATGACAACGTCGAAACTACCCAGAGTGATAGGAAGGAGGTCGATTGAGAAAGTATGACCAGCAAGAACAAGGTTACAACCCTTGACTACGTGCGTGACCTCTAAATTTTTACCATTAGCTAACTCTACAGTGTGCTTGGTGTTCAATAGTGTTGGGGTACGCTTAAGCATTTGACTAACTTTTAGGGACACGTAGCTAGTATCAGCACCCGAATCAAATAAGACAGTAACATAAAAGTCGTCGAGAAGGAACTTACCCATCACCACGTTGGGATCATTCCTCGCTTCACCTTGACCAATAACGAATACACGGCCCCTTGTACCATTGCCGTTGTTACCCCCGTTGTTTCCATTCCCATGATTGTTATTATTGTTATTGTTCTGGTTCTGAATCAGCTGGGGACAATTTCTCTTGATGTGGCCTTCAGCTCCACACTGATAGCATCCCTTGTTGTCTCGTTGTTGCTGCTGCTGGTCTTGTGGAGCTGGTGGTTGTTGTCGCTGGTTCTGATTCGCAGGTCGTAAGCTCCTACAATCCTTAGCTTCATGACCCATCTTGAGACACCTCTGGCAACGACCCTTGTTGCACTGACCACTGTGGTGTCTGTTGCATCTGTTGCACTTTGGAAGGTTTCCTCGATATCCACCCTGCCCTTGACTCCCAGAAGATTGCTGACCAGGGCTCTTGTAGTCATCGGTTCTTCTCTGCTGAGACTGAGACTGAACAGAAGTTGAACCTTTGCTTGAAGTTCCATCCCACTTACGTTTGTTGTCGCCGGGAGTTTCAGAAGTAGCTGTAGCACTAATACGCTTTGGTAACCTGTTCTGCTCCACCGCCTGATCAGTGAGACGATGAGCCAATTGTACAACTTGCTGGATGATGGCTAGGTTGGCTGAAGTCACATGACTTTGAATCTCGGGCACTAAACCCTTAAGATATAGTTCGATGCGTTTGATGGGAGGATCCACCATAGTAGGACACAGAATAGCAAGCTCATTCGATCTTTTCGTGTATGCTTCAATTTCTGACCCCGTCATCTTGAGGTTGAAGAACTCGACTTCCAGTTTGTGAATTTCATCACGGTTGCAGTACTCTTCCTTGATCATTTCCTTAAAGTTGTTCCATGGAGTGGCGTTAGCAGCAACCAACCCCAGCATTTGAACCTGAGCGTTCCACCATGTGAGCGCTATACCCTCGAGGGTACCGGTAGCATACTTCACCCTGCGAGCCTCAGGGCATTCACACATCTCAAAAACAGATTCGAGCTTTTCAAACCAGTGGAGGAGTCCAACTGCCCCTTCAGTGCCACTGAAAGTTCCAGGACGACAGTCCATGAAAGTTTTGAAGGTGCACACAGGAGGCTGTGCAGGTTGACCTCCTGCCTGAGCAGCTGCAAGTGCCGCAGCAACTTGTTGGTTAATCAGAGCCGTCAACTGGGCTTGTGTCATGTTAACGCGTCCAGACATGATCTTCATATCAAGAGAAACATGAGTGAGAGAGGTTCGCGAAAGTGCGATGACAGAAGAGAGTAAGCATACATGTGTTTTCAAGCTATAGTTGCTACGTTTATCTAAGCATACCATGAGCAAAGTTCTATGTAGTCTAGCAAGTAGGCAATGTAAACATAAATCATATCACCTAGAACGTCGAGCCTTGCACGTGGAGCGAAGCGTCGTTGTGGATCGTAGAGCACTGTACAGGTTATAGTTTGGTTTTAACAAAAACATTTTCCCTTATTAAAACCAAGTTCGCTATAACCAATGGCTCTGATACCAATCTGTCACACCCCCAAAATCCACATGCGGAGTATCACCGCTTGGAGGCGTGACTGACCAGGATCAAGCCACCAATCATATTGAACAAGCATGTAAGTAAGCATAATTCAACCAAACAATATGAAAGGTGTTCAAAAACCAAAGCATAGTTAAGTGTTTAGCGGAAGCATAATTGTAAAACCCATTGTAAGTATCAAGTACGAAATAAAGTAATGTTTATAGCATGGCACACAATGCCATATCCCACAACGACCGTTCCTCCCTGTGCAAGCTCCATGAGTACCTAATGACCTGCAAGGCATGTAGCAACGAATCAACAACAAAGTTGAGCGAGTTCACAGTTGGTTGTTTAGTTATAGTATTCATTTCGTAAATCGTATGTTCGTTTTGTAAACCATGTATCGTATTAATTCGTATCGCGGTCATCCTGACATGTTTGCGAAGATTAGTGGGGGCTTCCCATGTGTAATTAGACCACGCGTATCGACTGCTACGAAAATGTAAGAGGTGCCCTAAGTTAATGTCTATCAGCATTAACCCTTTGCCCATAGTCCATTAGTACACGCCCGTCTGACTGGCACGGTGTGAGGTTTGTTAAACCCTAATAGCGCTATCTACTAATGACCCGCTCGCCATAGGCCTCGGCGATTAAGTCGATAAATGAGGGACTTAAATTTGATAGAGTTGATGGTCTTATGATCGTGTACGTAGGTTTTACGTACGTGCCCTTCAATCCGAGGACAGTAGTCAGTATAAGTGTACGTAGGTTTTACGTACGTGCCCTTCAATCCAAGGACAGTAGTAAGTAGTTTAATAGTAATGGTTGTACGATTAGTTATTCAATCCCATTCCCAACCCATCGGGAATCCCATGCCTTGGCTAGCGTGAACTCACCTTGGTTTGCTCGGCTGATACACAGAAAAGTCAAGTCTAGCTGCTAGTGGTCAACCACGTCCGATTAGAGATGGATAAGGGTGATCCGAACGAGGAAAGATCTTCGATGGAGAGGGTGTTTGGCTGCCGTCGGGTTCGTGAGGGAGAGAGAGAGAGCACTAGGGTTTGTGTGGTGTTGTGTGTTTAGCAAACAAATGAGAAGTGTACCCCTTTCTCCCAATGCTATGCGTGTAAAAGAAAGAGTGGGCCGAACCCCCCTAATGGGTTGCCCATTCGGTTCTAGTTCAAGAGAAGTGGGCCGAGAGTACTGAAGCCCAAAGGCTTGTGCATTCGAGTTACTATTGTGCGATTGGTTTATTTCGTGTGGTTATACATACATATACATACAAGCGCAACACATATTCATATAACATTCACTTATAACATTCATTAAACCAACATGTCAACTAGTCTCATAACATTCAAGCATGTTACATCAAGATACAATGAAGGGTTCTAAATTATGAGTTGTCACAGATTGATTGCTTGGCAAGCTTATGGTAGGAGTAAGTTCCATGCCGCACTCGAGTGTTTCACTAAAATACATCTTCGGCCGAGTGTTGAGTGATCCCCCGTGAGGTATGTGAACTTGTATATAAATGGAATTTTAAAAAGGCATGTTATGCCCTAACAAGTAATTTATCTTATGTAATGTTTTAAATAAATCATGACGAATAGGATTGTAAATAAATAAAAATAAAACTTAATAAAAAATCTTGGAAATCCCGACACTCTATGACAAGCCCAAAAACCTTCTCTTCTACCCAGTCCATTTGGGAGTGTAAAGCCAAATTATAAAGAGTTTTGCTTGAGGACAAACAAAGATTCAAGTGTGGGGATATTTGATGTGCACAAAATGCAACATATAAATTACATCAATTGTGGCATAAAACTAACCCTTTTTTAGTACTAATGTTGGAAAAAAGTGTGTTTTTATCTTCCTTTTGTATTTTCAGGATTAAATGAGCTCAAATGAATAAAAGAAGCAAAAAGGTAGCTAAATCTAACATAAATACAAGAAAAGGAACAAACGTGGCATGCCCGACCCCCCGACAGCATCTTCCCAAGCAAAACAAGAGAACAAAAGGCTGAACACGCCCCGTACTCAGTGAGCACGGGGGCGTGCCCAAGTGTCTGCAAAAAAGACAAAGTTGTGGAAGCTTCTATCGCCCACCACGGGGCCATGCTCAGCGGACACGGGGCCGTGGTCAACTATAAGATTCGCAGAATCCAGGCAAATCTTGATAGTACAGATACGCTTCTGCACACGGGGCCGTGCCCAGCGGACACGGGGGCGTGGTCAACTAATGCAGACAAACTGCAATTAATGAAGAAAGAGAAGGAGGATGGACACGGGGCCGTGCCTAATGGACATGGGGCCGTGCCCGAGCTGCTGTTCAAGCTATAAATATGGGTGCTTGGCTCATTTGCAAACTATCCCTTGGCACACCACCTCTCTCACACTTCACCCACCCACCACCACCATCGTAACACCATCATCCACCACCATCATCCATCATCCATCATAGAGTGTGTGAGTCGTCTCGGGATCCAAGATTGATCGTAAGAGTTCTTGATAACCAAAGGCCATGATTGCCTAAGTCTTTTACATCACTTGGTGAAGACAAGTGTTTAGTGTAATACTTTTTATTTTTAATCTTTTTGCACTTTTTATTTGGTTATGTATTAATGACTTTAATAACTAGTTTCTTATGTTGAAGGTGATTCTTCCTTATCGTTTGTCCGTGGTGTCTTGGCATTATTTTACTGTCTATATAAAATAAAAGATTTTCACCATTCATATCTCCACGGTCTATATGGAGATATGTTGGCTACCTGGTCGGGGGTTAAGGGAACGGTTTGGTAAGAGTCTTGCCTTGTTCAGTGTATAGATCCTGCAAGGACCTGGGTTAAATTTAGTAGGACCTCCTTCAATACCCACCGATGGCAGGGGTCCAAACTCTTTGATCCCCTCATATGTAAGCTACTATTAAAACTTTAACTCGGCTACTTAGGACTGTATCCCTGCTGACTTAGACTACTTAGCCGAGGGTAACGTCACCTTCAAAAGAGGGGCCTACCACATTATACATTAATAACTTAATTAATTATCTTTCAATAATCCGACCCTTTAGGATTGTATCCTTGCTGACTCAAACTACTGGGTTGAGGGTAACGTCACCTTCAAAAGAGGGGCCTACTACAATAACTAAGATAATCTCTTAAAAAGTGCAAAAGTGCGGAAATAATCAAAGGTTACACTACACACGAGTCGGATCCAAGTGATTCATCTTGTCTATCTGTTTTTACTTTTATTTTATTTTTCAGCATTTTAGTTAGTTTTATTTTTCTAGTTTAAAAACCTTTTTCTAACTTTTGATTTGATTAGACGTTGAGGATAAACCGGTACTAAAAGCTCTTGTGTCCTTGGACGACCTCGGTATCTTACCAACACTATACTACGCACACGATGGGTGCACTTGCCCATATGTGTGTTTAGTGTTAGTAAATATCGTGTTTTTTAAATTTAAAACTTGGCTAAAAAGTGTAAAAGGGCTTAAAATATACATTAAAAACCTACCACACTACACGCACATCAATTCACGTGAGTCATATGAAGCAAGTGTCTGCCTATTCAATTGAGAGGAATGATTGCATTATATCCCCGTTGAAAACAAGCTTGAAAAGGTTTAGCACCAACAGGGATCATGTTAAAGGAAGGCTGGTGAGGGTTAGCTGGCACTCGCCATTCTCTTGCACCTTCTGCAGACATGCATCTCTGAACAGTCACCGAGAGTGAAAAGACGCTCGTGAAGGTTAGCTGACGCTAGGGATGGGATTGGTACAGTACCCGTACCTATACCCGTACCAGTACCGAAAATACAGGTACCGAAAATACCGGTACCGAATTTGAACAAAACTAGGTACCAAATACCGTACCAAATATATAGGTACGGTACGGGTATTTTCGGTACAGTACCCGCTTGGTACCATTTTGTTTTTATTTACTTTTTGAGCACTTGTACGAGTACTAAATAGGTAAAATTGACATGAGTACCAATATAGTACGAGTACCAAATAGGTAAAATTGGTACGAGTACCAATACGATACGGGTACCATATAGGTAAAATCAATACGAGTACACTATAAATACCATAATATGAAATAAAGCATAATACAAAAAAACTTTTAAAGGTATACATAGAATTCGGTACCAGTACCCGTTTTTACCCGTACCAATACCGAAAGTACCGAATACCAAAATCAATAAAACTGGGTACCGATACATGTACCAAATACCTAAAAATGGTACAGGTACGGGTACGAGTACGGGTATTTGGGAAAAAAAGCCCATCCCTAGCTGACGCTCCATGGGCTATGAGGCAGACGCGATCCAAATCGGTCGTTGTTAAGCAAACAAATATGGTAAAAGATAATGCCTTGTGCCCTTTGATGTATTACTTTTTTGTTACATGATGTCTAGATGTGTTTTGAAATAGGCTTTGTTCTTGGTTTAATGAAGCTACACCTTCATCTTATAGGCCTATACGCTGCGAAAAAAAAAAAGATGCCTTGTGCCCTTTATATCTTTTCATGGTGCTTTTTTAAAGGCTGACACACGTAACATCTAGTTATATTCCTACATCAATATCTTTTGTCATGACAAACTAGCTAGGGCTAGACCCCTCAAGTTGTCATTCATTTCTTTTTGTTCACTGACAAACTACATGTCATGTGTCTGGTCCAGTGGTCCCGGCACATTCAAGAAAATGTTCTCTGGCAAGTACTATTTAATATCTGATTGAGAAGCACTAAAATTACAAAGGTTCTCCAATTCCAGATCAGTAACGTAAGGAGAGGCGTTGAGATAACGGACATCCATCAAGGTCAAAAGGAAAACTTGTGTTTCCAATAGTCACAAATGATTGCGGTTTTTATTTCCCATAGCCACCGTTTCCGTAGTAAAAAACGGTTGCGGTTTGCACATTCAATCTTCATTGCTTCAATTAAATTAACAAGGCGGTCTCGGTTGCATATTTTAGGGAGACCTTTAAGTACGAATCCTACAATTGCATTTTAGGGTTTCTTCATCACCTATAACAATGTCGATAAACGTTGATCGGAACACGCCGCTTAAATCTCAGTTATGTCTCATTGCATTATGACAATACTGACAGGGGTGCTGGTCTTTTCTCCCACTTTGCAAACTTGAAAAATCTCCCCATAACACATTGTAGACTGGTGGGCTTGAATGGTTTTAATATATTTCATCTTGGACTATTTAGTCTAATACTTGAAAATGGATATGATCGTGTCAAGATCTTTACCTATCATGTCATTAACCAACTGCTCGAAATCCCTTCCGTTTCTCAGGTTCGCATTTATCATGTGTCATGCGATTGTCTAAAGAAGTTTTTTTATCATGTGTCATCTGATTGTCATTCCGAATAACTAGCAGAAGACGTGTCAGGTTCTTCTGCTAATTATTAGGAACGTTTTGAATCATCATAGAAGACGTGTCGGGTTCTTCTACTAGTTAATCGGAATGTTTCGAATCATCATAGAAGACGTGTCGGGTTCTTCTGCTAGTCACAAACGGTTGCGGATTGTAGCCACCGTTTCCGTAGTAAAAAACGGTTGCAGTTTGTAATAAGACGAAAGGGATTCCGAGCAGTTGGTCGATGACAAAATGATACTGAAATTTGTGAGCCTTCAAATTAACGATGAAGTTTTTTCCGTCGCTAATTTCCCCATTCACCGTGAAATCGAACAGTTTCTTCATAGATTCCGTCCGGTTTCAAAGCCGGTTGAGGATTACGTGTGTTCTAGACTTGTTCAAGGCATGCTTGTTTGTGCGATTTAAAGAAATAAGGATGAAGCTCAGTATTTTGATGTCGCGGGGAAACATGAATGAAGACCACCTCACGAAACGAGATTTCATAATCATGGGAAACGAAGAAATTTGATCTTGGAAGATATCAAAGATTTGGATACAACTTCAGGTCAGAAAGATCACTTTGCAGCAGTTGATCAAGACGACCGGTTGAGTCATCGGGAAAACGTTTCCTCAGGGGAGGGTGGGTAGTATGAGTCCGAGTCCATTGTGGTTCGTGAAGGGGTAGGGATAATGTTTTATGGGTGGTGAGTTGTGGTTGATTTATAGGAGGAGGTTATGAAACGAATATATGTTTATGCGAATTTAAAGGACTTGCAAGTAATGCTACCATCTATGCGGGCTTTCCATCCATATTTTCCGCCCAACATATGACACATGATAAAAGCACTTCTCAAGACAATCTGGGATTATGTTCCGTTTTATTACGGTCATCATGATCAACTACTGCAGAGTGATCTTCATGACTTGAAGTTGTACCCAAATCTTTGATCTCTTCCATGTAAAACCTCGGAAAGATGACCGAATAGATGATAACCCAACAATGGAAGATCTCATTCTACAGCTTCGATAAATTCAGGGGGATTCTCAAATGATGTTTCCTAGATGTTTGAAGACCAACAAATGTCCAAAGTGCTTCTTCTTCGTTCGTGTGACCAGATTGTCTAGAGAAGTTCTTTTATCATGTGTCATATAACGCAAACAAGTTCTCCACGGTTTGTGCAAATTAAATCCTGAAATCCACTTCATCAATAATCAAGAGAAAGTTCGTCGAGCTAGTTGCCGATATCTCATCCTTCTTATCTATTTCACAATCAAATCAACTCATAAACAACCAAAACACTACCATAGGTGAACCCTCCAGAAGAAATCGCAGGTTGATACCCTAACTGTGCATATAATGCATAGAAAAGAGCTCAATGTGCATAAAGGCATGATTGAGACAAAAAAACGGCATTCAAATTTCTCTCGTCGTCCTCGTGCTCACACCCTAGCAATTTGCATCCACTAACCGTACTGTTATTACATCCGAGACGATTCAAGTGAGTCATATGAAGCAAGTGTCTGCCTATTCCATTGAGAGGAATGATTGCATTATATCCCAGTTGAAAACAAGCTTGAAAAGGTTTAGCACCAGCATGGATCATGTTAAAGGAAGGCTAGTGAAAGTTAGCTGACACTCGCCATTCTCTTGCACCTTCTGCGGACATGCATCTCTGAGCAGTCACCGAGAGTGAAAAGACGCTCGTGAAGGTTAGCTGACGCTCGTGATCGGTTTGGTGAGACAACAACAGATAATGGATGAATTGTCTAGAGAAGCGTTTTTATCATGTGTCATATGAAACAATTGTCTGTCTATTCAATTAAGAGGAATCATTGTATTACATCTCCGTTGAAAAACGAAATCACAGTCCTTTTCCTTCAATTTCCAGAACACACACCAGCAGTACCAGTTTGTTACCAGTGCGGTTGCTGTGAGCCTGAGGAACTTTTAATAATCCATCACAATTGTCGAATTCGTTGCGTGCATTCATATTGGTCGATGACAAGATAGATAATCCCAGATTGTATAGAGAATCAATAGGTTCTTTTTTGAATTAATGGCGTCTCCCAGATTTACAACATCTATTGTTATCAGATTGTGAATATTCCTTTTCTTTAAATTGTGCTGAAACATCATCAAATTCTCTACTAAAAGAAGCATCAGCAAATTCAGATCAAAAGTATGCTGAGTTGGACAATGGTATCTTAACGAAAGGAATTCTAAAAAGGAAAAGTGACACGATCAAATAAACTCATCCTCTGATTTAAGCGGCGTTTTCTGATCAACGTTTATCGACATTGTTCCGATCAACGTTTATTATGATCCATCAGTATGATAAAAGATGATGCCTTGTGCCCTTTGATGTATTACTTTTTTGTTACATGATGTCTACATGTGTTTTGAAATAGGTTTTGTTCTTGGTTTAATGAAGCTACATCTTCATCTTATAGGCCTATACGATGCGAAGACGTGTCGGGTTCTTCTGCTAATTATTCAGAATATTTCAAATCATCATAGAAGACGTGTCGGGTTCTTCTGCTAGTTATTCAGAATGTTTCAAATCATCATAGAAGACGTGTCGGGTTCTTCTGCTAGTCACAAACGGTTGCGGTTTATATTTCCCATAGTCACCATTTCCGTAGTAAAAAACGGTTGTGGTTTGTAATAAAACGAACGGGATTTCGAGCAGTTGGTCGATGACAAAATGATACTGAAACTTGTGAGCCTTCAAATTAACGACGAAGTTTTCTCCGTCGCTAATTTCCCCATTCACCGTGAAATCATACAGTTTCTTCATAGATTCCGTCTGGTTTCAAAGCCGGTTGAGTGGGGAAACATGAAAGAAGACCACCCCACGAAACGAGGTTTCATAATCATGAGAAACGAAGAGATTTGATCTTGAAGATATCGAAGATTTGGATACAACTTCAGGTCACGAAGATCACTCTGCAGTATTTGATCATGACGACCGGTTGAGTCGTCAGGAAAACGTTTCCTCAGGGGAGGGTGGGTAGTATGAGTCTGAGTCCATTGTGGTTCGTGAAGGGGTAGGGATAATGTTTTATGGGTGGTGAGTTGTGGTTGATTTATAGGACGAGGTTATGAAATGAATATATGTTTATGCAAATTTAAAGGACTTGTAAGGAATGCTACCATCTATGCGGGCTTTCCATCCATATATTCCGTCCAACATATGACAAATGATAAAAGCGCTTCTCAAGACAATCTGGGATTATGTTCCGTTTTATTACGGTAGTCATGATCAACTACTGTAGAGTGATCTTCGTGACTTGAAGTTCTACCCAAATCTTCGATCTCTTCCATGTAAAAGCTCGGAAAGATGACCGAATAGAGATCTGAATGTCCCTTTTGTAATTGATACCACATGACACATGATAAAAGCGCTTCTTTAGACAATCTGGCACTATGTTCCGCAAATTAGGAACCGCATATTCGTGTGCAAAAGCTCGGAAAGATGACCGAATAGAGATCTGAATATCCCCTTGGTAGTTGTTACCACATGACACATGATAAAAGCGCTTTTTAGACAATCTGGGACTATGTTCCGTTTTAGGGTTTCTTCATCACCTATAACAATGTCGATAAACGTTGATCATAACATGCCGCTTAAATCTCAGTTATGTCTCATTGCATTATGACAATACTAAAAGGGGTGCTAGTCTTTTCTCCCACTGTGCATACTTGATAAATCTCACCATCACACATTGTAGACTAGTGGGCTTGAATGGTTTTAATATATTTCATCTTGGACTATCTAGTCTAATACTTGAAAATGGATATGATCGTGTCAAGATCTTTATCTATCATGTCATCGACCAACTGCTCGATTTCCATTTCGTTTCTCGGGTTCGCATTCGATAGAAGACACCAACTTCCAAAAATCAGGGTAGAAGCGCCCCGCTTTGGCCAAAGCGGGGCGTTTAGGGTTAAAACGTTCCACTTTTGTGTGACACCGTACAAAATATAACATCACATCAAGTCTCATCACCCATTGTTAAAAGAAAAAACCCTAAACGCCCCGCTCTGGCCAAAGCGGGGCGGTTCAACTGACATCGTACACCATCACATCACCAGTTGTCTAGAAAATAGGCCAAAACTCCCCGCTTTGCCAAAGCGGGGCGCTTTGAAGGGTGTGGAAATAAGGTTTGGTTGTGTGAATAGCATGATCCTTTTCATATTCAAAAATTTTAATGTTCAAAAAAACCTTAAGTGACTTTTTTTGAGGCAAAACAATAAGTATGTTGGTTTTTCACATTTAAGACTATGGGGTATGGGGCGGGGGTTGGGTACAAATGCCCAAGTCACCATCCCGGGTGGGCTTGGGTTTCGGCGTGACCCCTTTGGCGGGGATTTCAGCCCGGGTGTTGGGCGGGCCTAGCGATCTTCCGTGGCTGGCTCTCATTGGCTGGGTTGGCTAGGCTATAGGTGGCTAGGGCTTTTTTTTAAATTTTGTGTGTATTTTTATAATAATTGAAAAAAAAATTATAGCACGTGGCCAACCCACGCGGGCTAGCCACGCCCCGCCATACCGACCCAACGTGCAACTGACTAGCGGTGCCCCTCGAAGTACACGTGTCAACCAATGCCCAAACCCCCGCCCCACCATATCCCACGGTCTAAAATGTTATTAATAGATTTTTGTGATAAGTACCGGTATTTGAAGGTACAAACCGGTACCGTACCGGACCGTTATTGAAAATCTCAAAAATCGGTACCGAAAATGTACCCGGTTCGGTAAATTCGGTACCGGTACCGGTTCAGTACCTAGTGGAAAATCATCTTACAAAGCACAATGCACACAATACAACTCCCATTGCACAACATTGTTGCAAAATAACAGTATATAAATTATGGCAAAAACATTTTTAAAACTTGCTACTGCTACAGAACCGAAAACAGTTAACAGTGGCATCTTTGAGAATTCACCTGTTCGAGCTCGAAAAATGTGCCCATATGCTTTAACGATAAACAATATAATTACGAAAATGACAAAAATTATAGTATTTGATAAACAATGCAATTATGATAATGACAAAATCATAGTATTTTAATGAGTTACATACCGTAATAACTAATAAGTTAGTATATTAGCTAACTAATGATTCGTGCATTAATGCCTAAAAATAATAATCGATGTTCAACAATTAACAGACTAACAAAATTACGACAACACTTAATCAATACAACAATATACAGGCTCTAATGTTATGTTTTGAAATCGATGTTCAACAAAATAATATTTGATGTTCAACAATTAAACGAACAGACCTAATGTTATGTTTATGTTCTGAAACTTCTGAAATCGGAAATTCAATCGGAATCAGAATCGCCCTCCTACAACACAACAACGTTCGATTGAATTATAAATATGAATATGATGATGATGTTTGATGAAACTGAAATTCAATCAGATTATCAGAATCAAAGTTTCACAATATGATGATGATGTTCGATTGATGAAATCGGAAATTCAAAGTTTCAAACGAACAGAGCGGACCTCACCTGATGTTATGTTCCTGTTTCCAGCAATCCAGTCCAGCGTCTTCAACGTGTTTCAGTTCTGTTTCCAGCAATCCAGAATCGCCGTTTAATACTTCAATGTTCAATCGTCCTTTCAGTTTCCAGCGTGTTTCAGTGTTTTTTAATTTTTATTTTTTAAAGTCATATTAGTATTGGGTTGGGCCCAATAAACCTAATGTTAAGTTGGGTAAATTATAAAGCATAAAAATATATTTGATAATGGGCCTCTATATTGGATTTGGTATGTGTGTACAAATTTTTTAAAATAACATATATATATTGAATTTTTTTTTAAAAATCCAGTGCCCCTCGAAATCACGGGCCTTGTGCGGAAGTCCTCCCTGCACACCAAAAGAGCAGCCCCTGACAGTTAAAAACGAAAATCGAACAAAAAAGATTAAACGCACACCGAATATATATGTAGCCCAATAAACCGAGTAGCCAAAATAAATCATACTTTATATTTAGTTGAATAAACCCAATTATATGAATTCGTTGTATTCGTTTGAAACCAAAAAGCAAACCAAAACTTTTTTAAACCGAAAAAAGGAACCAAATAATTGAATAAACCGATAAGAATCGATGAACACCTCTAATGGTTTAAAGCTGTTTAAGTTATTTTTGTCATTGTTTTGTTCAACCTTAACATGTGAATAGACTTTTATGATAAAAATGAGAATGTATGTTGGTTTTTCACATTCAAAAATTTTAATGTTCAAAAAAACCTTAAGTGACTTCTTTGATACAAAAGAATAAGTATGTTGGTTTTTCACATTTAAGGCTATGGGGGTATGGGGCGGGGGTTGGGGTGTGGGTTGGGTACAATCGCCAAAGTCACCACCCCGGGTGGGATTGGGTTTCGGCGTGACCTCTTTGGCGGGGGTTTCAGCCCGGGCGTTGGGCGGGCCTAGCGGTCTTCCGTGGCCGGCTCTCATTGGCTGGGTTGGCTAGGCTATAGGTGGCTAGGTTTTTTTTTAATTTTGTGTGTATTTTTATAATAATTGGAAAAAAAAAATTATAACACGTGGCCAACCCACGCGGGCTAGCCACACCCCGCCATACCGACCCAACATGCAATTGACCAACGTTGCCCCTCGAAGTACATGTGTCAACCCATGCCCCAAACCCTCGCCCCACCATACCCACGGTCTAAAATGTTATTAATAGATTTTTGTGATAAAACTGAGAAAATTCAAAATATGTTGGTTTTTTAGGATTTTTTTTTTCTTTTTATATATCCCATCTTATTACTTTGTTCCGTTTGTGTTTTAAAAAGTTCTTAGACTGGAAGGTATGGGGGCCGGCTAGGCCCGGCAAGGACCGGCGCCGGTCCCCCACACCGCCCCCCTCCATCCCACCCCGGCTAAACCAGCAAGCCCAAGCCGAAGATGCCGAAGATGCCGCCCCACTTTTCAAATATATATCCGTTGTTTAACGGATAGAATAAATAAAAAAAAAATTTTCTTTTCCACTTTAAATATATATCCATTTCACATCCATTTTTATACCATTTCACATCCATTTCTCCTAATCTTCTCCTTCTATCATCCATTTTTTTAAAAAAACACACTCATTTTTTTTTACCATCATGAATCCATTCAACCCAAACGATCCCAACCCGAACAATCCCAACCCGAACAATCCAAACTTTTTTTCTAGTCCCGCTTACACTCCGACTATGGATTCTTCGTGGGGGTCTCCACCATTTACGTTCTCGGGTTTCCAACAATCACCTAACGCCTTCAATCAAATGTCCCAACTTCAACAAATGCAACAATACCAAGCATTCCAACAATTCATGCAACGCGGCTCGCTTCAACTTGATCAATTCCAATCGCAACCGCCAACTTCCCAACCACAACCCTCGGTTCACCTTGACGATGATGATGAAGTCGTCCCCGAATCGCCACCAAAAGAACTCAAGCGCAAAAAAAACAGGGGGAAGGGGAAGGCGGTTGAAACCGAACCCGTCACCGAAAAAAAAAACGGTTCGAGAGCAAAGCCGAGACCGTGGACAAAAGTAGAGGAGGAGGCGCTAGCTATCTCGTTTATTAAGGCCTCAACTTGCCCGATTGTCGGTATGAACCAAAGTTAATTTTTTTTTATATAAATTTAAAAAGAATTATTTTTTAGTTTTACTAATCCATTTTTTTTTAAATTTTAGGGAACAATCAATCGGGTTCTGGTTTTTGGAAGAAATGTACGGAAAGGTTTAATACCCTTATGGGGGAAGGCCCCTACCGTGATCTCGAATCCGTATCGGGCAAGTGGCGGAAAATGAACAAGTGCGTGAATGATTTTATCGGGATTTATAACCCACTTTACATCCATCGTCCTAGTGGGACTAGCGACGAGGACGTTCTTAACCTTGCGATATCTAAATGGGAAACAAAAAATCCGCCTTTCCCGCACCTCCGAGCATGGAACGTTTTAAAGAAAGACCCTAAATGGGCGCCGATTCCAGATGAGGTCGCAACCGCCAAACGGACTAAAACTTCCGAGTCCGGAAGTTATAGCGCGGGAGGCTCCACCGCTCGTTGTCAAATCGACATAAACGACGAACCGGATTATGAGGAACAGGAATATCACGAACCGGATCGTCCCACCGGAAGGGACAAAGCAAAAAAAGAGGCGGCCGCAAAGCGTAAAGGGGCCGGCTCGAGTGGAGGGGGCGGCTCGGGTGGAGGAGGCGGCTCGGGTGGAGGTGGCGGCTCGGGTGGAGGTGGTGGCTCGAAGGCGTCTTCGAAAATGGACGACTTAATTTCCCAATTCCGTTCGTTCCAAGAATTTGCGGCCGAAAAATATAGTCACAAGAAAAACGTGTCGGCCGACTATGCTCGAGCGGAGGATTTTAGGATAATGAGGTTGGATCTCGACTCGGTTCCGGAGGAGGAACGAGAGGTGTATCGAAGGATGAAGGAAGAGGTGAAGAAAAAGTGGACCTCGTAGGTTTTTTTTCATTTTTAGGAAATGTAATTTTTTATTTTTATTTTTCGGTAATTTTTTTTTAGGAAATGTAATTTTTTTTTTAGGAAATGTATTTTTTTTTTTTAGGAAATGTATTTTTTTTTATGTTATGAAATGAAATTATTTATGTTGTTTTATGTTGTATTTTTTAATTTTTATAAAGTTTTTATTAACTTATTAAATTAAAGCTTAGGAAATTATAAAATAATAAGGTGGGGCCCCATCCTCCATCCCCTTCAATTATCAATTTGGCCCATCCCCCACGAGCCGCCTACGTGGAGGCTCATCCCGTGGGGATGGGCCAAACCATACCCTTTAGTCTTAGTCACGTAAAGGTTTATTTCACATTTATCATTTAGGAGTCCAATGCTCACAGGGAGTGATTAATGCTGCAGACCCTAGACAAAGTTAGGTAGCTCTAATGATTCTCCTATTTAACATTTCACTAAGCCTATTAACATATATATATATTTTTAAACTATCTCTTTTAACAACTTTTTTTTTGAAAGGTATCTCTTTTAACAACTATTTCATTTAAATAGACGCTTGAAAAATAAAAACAACACGGAAACATTTTACAAACAAAAGTTACACCAATTCTCCATGATAACTCCTTACACGAACACGTATTCTTTATCCATAAGTATCCTAACGACTTTGTATCTTCAATGATCTTCGCAATGTTTGTTTCCTTGTTTGAGAAAGTTAGCTCGTTTCTTGCTTTCCACATACTTCAACATGCCGTCATTATGATACCTTGAACGACTTTTCTTTTGACCCGATCCGTCTTTAAACTCTTGTGATAACATAATAAATCCCGAACCGAGAATGCGAAAATTGGAGGGACATTACACCAATTACTTATCACCTGCAGGATTATAGTGGAAACATAGCATGAAGAAAAAATATGGTCGCTTGTTTCGTCGTATTCTCCGCACCACTTACATAAAGCCGACTCCACATTCACACTTCTTCTAGCCAAGGCACATCGAATTGGTAGCCGATCCATCTCCGCCTTCTATGCCAGAATATTTACTTTTTTTCGAGATCCAATTGTTCCAGTCCATGATAAAAGCAAATTTACATGTATTATTAATGTCTATGGTATTTAGAAACATATTTATTTATCTGGTTTTCAAATAATCTTTTGCCTCCTATGAAGTATCCCACGTATTTATGATCCGGCGGCACTATGACTTTCACGACCACTAAGATATAAAATAAACAATCACCACTTTGTTTAGACTTCATATACAATTTTCATTTAGATTCTATCGATGTTTTTATTTATTCGAAAAAAGAGAATAAGTGAAAATAGCTAGATAGTTTCTTTAGAGGCTATAAATATTAAATATACCCCTCCTTATTACTTTTCATACCTTTTTTCTATAAAATCACGTTTAAACATATTATATTGACCTCTATACATGTCATATTTTTAAAAAATATTCTTTTTTATTACAAAACAAATTCAAAAGTGTTAACCAAAGGGTTTAGTTTGTATGATGGGTAACTTCTTGAAAAGAAACTTGAGTGTTTGCTAAATAAACTTTAAAAAGAAGGCTAGGGTTGTTCTTTCAAATATTTAAATTAAATTTACACACAAATAATGTATATACTAAAAAAAAAATTCACATACACAAATATATTACTTCTAATATATATATTTTTCACATATAACCCAACCGTTTAACCAAACTCTCAAGGATTAAATGAATCCAAATACACCACCATTTAATTTTGACAACTCAACCATTTATTCCCTACGCATCCCATCACACAAGATGTGGTGTGACAACATTTATACGTCGCCTTAGTTCTAGTGTTACCTAATTTTTTTTTCTCTTATTTTAATTCACGCTTGTACACTATTTAAATTAAATAAATTCACACAAAGATTGTAAACAAATAATTAACATCAATTTTTGCTTCTAATGAACACATAAATATTTCATGTGTAAGAAGATGCTTTTTAATCTACAAACAGTTTAACCTTATATAACTTATATAGGTGTTTTAATAATACATCTACAAAACACGTTCCAAAAGAAACAATGAAAATAACGTTTGTTTAAAAAATAAAAACAAACGTTTTGTCTTGTTATAAAACTCCCCAATGCTTCGCGACGGAAATTCACTTCTTATCGTATTGCTTTTTTTACGGTAGCGGTAATCACTATATCAAATGAAAGATTAAACAAAAGCACTAATAATTAATCAAAAAGGATATGTAGAATGACCGAATAGAAGACATTCGTAAAACTACTAATGCAACTCAATTTGGTAGTGATGTAAACAATATATATTTTAGAAAGACCCTAAGTATGCATTATTTTCTTGTACCATATAACATGTAACTATTTTACAAACATTAATTAACGGGTGAGGTTTCCTCCACTTAATTTATTTATTATATTATTGTCTAAAAATATCGTTATCGTTATTAATATAATATATTAATATCTTGGAAACCGCATAACAACATTAAATAATAGCAATGCTTTTTTCTACATCTTCCTTCTATAAATTACCCCACACCACCACACCTGTTCTTTCACCTTCCTCTAAATGTTCAAACGGGTTTCACCAGTTAATATTATTTTTTTTCTGTCAACTCACATATTCTTTCAAAGATGAACATTTTGAACGTAAGGCCATGTGTAGTCATAACGCCTCTTTGCGGGCGTTATGCGACACGTGGCGCGCCACGTCAGCGTGGGGCGTTATGGGGCCTTATGCATTTTAAGTCCGTAGTCATAAAGCCCCCGTCTAATCATTACTCAATTATTAATTTCTAATTTTTTATAATTATTTTCTAACTTTATAAAATTAAAATTCATTTCATTAAATTAAAAAACATTACACTAAAATAAAAAAATAAAAAACATTACACATAAAAAAAAATACAGTAACCTAAAAAAAAAAAAAAAACGGTTCCAAAAAAAAAAAAAAGTTGGACCAAAAAAATAAAAAAAACAACACTTCAAAGATTAATCTTCTTCGTCTTCGTTCTCTCCTTCTTCCTCTTCGTTTTCTCCAGCATCCAAACCTACGTCTTCAAAGTTCCCGTCTTCGAATTCCTCAACCTCTTCTTCCTCGGAATCTTCTTCGTCTTCATTGTTGTATCCAATTGGGCGAATCGCCCAAGCATGCTCAACCAAATCTGCCTTCAACGTGTTATGTATGTCCCTAGATCGCAATAGTTGAGCATTTGCGAGTCTCTCTTCCATTGTTGCTTGGGTTCCTTCGACTAAATCTTCCGGAATGTAGTTTTGGTATATCGCTTTTCCATCATCCTCAATGATCATATTATGCAAAATGATGCAAGCATACATGGTCATTCGTATTTTATCCTTATGCCACATGCGACAAGGATTTCTGATAAAATGCCATCGTTGCTGTAGAACCCCAAAACACCTCTCGATATCCTTTCTCGAAGACTCTTGTAATTTTTTAAAATACTTTCTTTTTTCATCGAACGTTTCAGAAAACGTTTTAGCAATAATCGAATACTCCGGGTAGATACCATCGGCCAAGTAGTAGCCATGCTCGTAGTCGTTCCCGTTTGCATGAAAACCGGCCTTTGGTATAGTTCCAGAAATGTAGCCCTCTATTAATGGTGAAGCCTCTAACGTATTAATATCGTTAAAACACCCGGCTACACCAAAGAAGGCCGACCAAACCCAAAGGTCGTATGACGCAACAGCTTGTAATACCAAAGTTGGCCCTTTTTGATCACCCCGTGTATGTTGACCTCGCCATGCGGTTGGACAATTATACCAACGCCATTGACGACAATCCAAGCTACCAATCATGTCGGGTATTCCATGCTTTTCTAGATGCACCTCATATATTTGTTGAAGGTCGTTCCAAGTGGGATTTCTCAAATAACGTTTTCCATATAACTGGCATATACCTAAAATATAATTTAATATATAAAAGTTTTACTAGTAAGCTACTAAAAAATCAATATATAAAAGTAAGTAAATAAATAAAAGTCAATAAAAAATACCATAGCAAAAATGTTCCAAGCAATCTCGGGTTGTTTTCTCCGCCATCTTCAAGTACTCGTCGTTGATGTCGTACGTGTTTCCGTATGCTAATATGCGTAACGCGGATGTGACCTTTTGAATTGAGGTGAAGCCTAAATATCCTCGCGCGTCCATTCTTTGCTTAAAGAAATCATACGTATTTTCCAAATCATTAGAAATGCGCAAAAATAACCTTTGGCTCATACGAAAACGCCGTCTAAAAACATTGGGTCCGTGAACCGGTGTCGCATCAAAATAGTCTCTCATCAAACGCTCGTTCGCGGCTTCACGATCTCGCAAGATATAGGTGCGCCGCAAGATGGGTCGTGGAGGGGGAGTAGGCCGAACGTGCTCAAGTGCTTGCATCATAAAAGTACACACACTCGTAACCGCTTCTTCCTCCTCCGCGTCTTCTTCGGGCGAAAAAAATCTTCGGTAAATATTGGTGAACGAGTCTTCCGACGGGGAACCCATTTTTTTGAATAAGGTGAGAGTAGCTTCAACACTTTTTAAAAAATATAGAGAGAATGAGAGTTGGAATGTATTGATTTGTAAAAAAAATGGAAGAGTTGGAATGTATTTGTAGTGTGAAAATTAAAAAAAATGAATTTTTTTTTTTTAAATATGACCGTTTGACAACGGTCAAAAGTCCAAAAGATCAATCGATAGCGCCGCGATATTTTTCGCGCTCTGAATTTTTTTTTGGGCATAGCGCCCTTCGTCCCGGTGTGGCCGGCGCCATCTCGGCGCTATGTGGGTTGGTCGCGCCCCAGTACGCAAGGTCTAAGAGCTTCGGCAGTGGGGCTTGTTGTGGCCCCGGGATGTTATGGGTTGTTGAATTTGGTGGGCGTGATGGGCATAGCGGCGCTACACAGGAAGATTCTCTATCATACACACATATTCTTACATATATAAACTCCCATTACACACTCAAATTATATAATTTTTTTTATATATATTTGCCATGTGTCATATGATCTCTATTTCCATAACCCGCTACGCATGGCCTAAACATGTTTACAGTTCATTTCCTCCGAATCAAAGGAAAAAAAATTTGTTTATTCCCAAACACTTAATCATTTTATGTCAAGCTTGAGCATGAAAAAGTATCCCGTGAGCTTGTAACAAATTGCCTTGTAAGTTAAAACTTGATTGTTTTAATTTCACACGTTTGTTTTTTTGACTTCACACCCTCGCATTCAAAAACATGAAATACCTATCTTGCCCTTTCCACTATATTGAAAAGTGAAAAAGGCGGGAAGAATCAATAACCGTTTTTTGACCCTCCCCCCTCTCTCTCTCTACATTCTCTCTCTCTAGAACATACAGGTTTGTTTCGATTTCAGCAAATAACAGTTCTCTCTCTCTACATTCTCTCTCTAGAACATACATGTTTGTTTTGATTTCAGCAAATAACAGTTCACATATAGGTTTTGCTTTCGATTGTAGATCTGTGCGTCGTTTGTTTATGAATCATATACTGATTCCTAATGTATTGTTTTGTGTTTTGAGTTAGGTTTTTGTTTCGATTTCAGCTAATTACTGTTCACATATAAGTTTTGCTTTCGATTGTAGATCTGTGCGTCGTTTGTTTATGATTCACGCACTGATTCCGAATGTATTGTTTTGTGTTTTGAGTTAGGTTTTTGTTTCGATTTCAGCTAATTACTGTTCACATATAGGTTTTGCTTTCGATTGTAGATCTTTGCGTCGTTTGTTTATGATTCACGTACTGATTCCGAATGTATTGTTTTGTGTTTTGATTTAGGTTTTTGTTTCGATTTCAGCTTATTACTGTTCACATATAGGTTTTGCTTTCGATTGTAGATCTGTGCATTGTTTGTTTTCGATTCAGAAAATATCGGTTCAGATGCTGATTTCGATTGTATTGTTTCGTTATCTGATTTAGGTTTTGTTATTTGAGGTGTGGAGTGTTCTGTAAAACATATGTTTGTAGATCTGTTTTATACAACTTGTAGATTCAGGAAATGACTTTTCACATACTGATATTGATTGTTTTTATAGATCTAATCTTAAAAATAATGGAGATTATAATGTTTATCGTCTTTCATTTTATGATTATGCTTTTAATAGAGGAACTTGTCAAAGTTATTTATTATGATGTTTTATGAAATTATGTTCTGAAATTGTGACTGGCTTCTTCTACAGTTGCGTTCAATGATGCGCCGATTTGATCCAGTGCCGATTGAATTTTACAAACATAATCTGGATGTAGGAGATAATCTGACTATTGTTGCTGATGATTCGTTTCTCAAGTGGTTCTGTCTCAACGAAGGAAACAGTCCTTCCAAATCATTGAACAATGTTTTGAATGTCGAGAATTATATGCTCGTTACTACCTGGTATGTTTTCTTGTTTTTTTGTTAAACTTATTTTACTGTTAAATGCAACTTATCTTTGTTTACTTGTTTACGGCACCTATGTTGTTTACCAAATGATGGATAATCTTATAACGGCATAACTTTATAAAGAAAATATAACAACATAATGTGTTTATCTTATGATCCGTGTGGTAACATAATCGGTGATGAGTCTATATGGTTTGGTTTATTGGTTAAATGGTTTGGTCTGTTTGAAGAATACAGTCATATATGGATTAGTTTGTCGGGTTAAATGGTTTGGTTTGGTTGAGATATAACGTTATATATGGTTTGGTTTGTTTGAGGTATAACGATATATATGGTATCCAAGCATGGTTTTTATTGTGTTACTATTTGATTGTGCTATTTGTAATATTATGTAACAGGTGTGTGCAAGAGGTTATGAACGGTTGGTACAGGCCTGCTCACAAATCCTCCAAAGTTGCTGAGAGGGTTGATACTTCAAAAAACCTCATCTGTGTGTGCGATCATCGAACACAGGTGAAAGGTGTTATCCCATGTGTTGAAGAGGTGTTTAACAATCCGTCTAGTAAGCGGTTTTTCTTTGCTAGTCTCATTAGGAAGGCTACAGAGAACATAAAAAAGGTTTAACCAAAGTTTTCTAACTTTTCTTTGACTTTTCTATTTTATCATTATTTTTCATTGACTTTCCTTCATTTTCTAGAAAGGAACGCCAATAATCACTTTGAATGATGGAAGACTTTTCTTGTTGCCACCAAACAGGTCAGAAAAAAGGCTCATGCAAGTTGTTAATGCTAATAGAGCTGCCTTTTTAAACCGTGCGCAGGTGAGTCATGATTTAAATATGTTTATCTTACTATGCATTTGTATATTGGGCTGCAATTCATAATATTTTGTTCTCCACAGAAAGGAGAAGTTAGTTATCAGGAATGGCTCAGCGAGGAGCGTCCAGAGCTTGGCGTTTACCAGAAACATGTTCATGAGATGGTTGAAAGTTACCAGGAAAGGTACCAGGAGCAGTTTCAGGCATGGCTCGATGAGGTGCATCCTGAGATCCGTGTGTTTCAGAATAATATCCGAGAGATGGCTGAACGTTACGAAGAACAGTTTCGTCAAATGGCTGAAAGTGATTCTGAGTCTGAGTCTGATGGAGTTGATGTGGTCCGTGAGAATGTTGTTCTTAAAAAGAAATATCCAGTGGTACCTTTTAAAGGGTTCAACTTGTTGCATGCTCATATGACATGCCATAAGAAAAGAAAAAGGTAAATGCATATACAAACTGTCAAAAGTAGTCAAAGTGTATTTATATTGTGAATGTGCTAACAGCTTCCTGTTTTTTTATGACAGGTTCTGACTTTTCTAGGATTGCAGTTGATGTGAAGTTGTGAATGTGAAGATGCTGTTTTGCTTCTTTTAATAACAAAGATGATGTGTGATGTACGATATAGTCATGAGCATACTTTAAAACAATTATATGGTTTTAGTAGATAAGTGTGTCTAAAGATCTTGAATTGTAATAAGTCATAGTATGCTGAGACATCGTATTGGTCTCAAGAGTTTTATGACACTTAATGGGGTGCTCCTATTGAAGTGTGATGAGCTTTTAATATGTCATATATTAGTTCTTAATGTGTTAGAACCAGTTGTAGTTGGTCATGTTAGTATAAAAAGTATTATAGTTTCTAATATTCCACATTCGGTCACGACTCTCATGATGGCTAATACTCAAGAATGGTGAGTCTTTTTAGGTCTTAATGTGTTAGATTAAGTGAGTTGTGTATATAAGCAAGTAACTAGTTTTAAGGACGCAACGTTTATTTTTCTGATGTAATGGTTGAGTATGGTAGGAACTTTGGTTGGTAAATGTATAAGGGTATAATGAGTTTTGAATAATATTCAAAGCCTCGACGATAAAAGTATTTCATGCTACTTTATTTTGGTGATGAACCAAAAGGGCAGGTAACCATAATCTGTTCAAATCAACCATAAATCCTAAACATTATGTCAACTAACCATTGTTCAAAATAAATTATTATGGAAGTCACAATAGTAAGTGTCAAGTGTATGGGTTAACTCATTATGATTATATAACTTTAATTTTCTATTCGTTTAGGATCAAACTAATCTATTTCCATATCCTATTTGGGAGTTGTAGAAATGGGGTGGTTGGATTTTTTTAGGTTGAACGGGGCACATGCAGGGGGTGAGTTTACCTAATGCAACGACTGCCGTCATTCATTCTCTCCAATTACACATTTCTTTTTTTTTAAGAAAAAATTGTTTACCCCTCACCTAGAGGGGAACACCTCTTGTGATTAAGTGCTTACAGTAATAATGATCTTTATATTTTGAATAAAAAAAGATTGTACACATAAATTTTGAAAATTCTTTTTTGTACACATATAAAATAGATGGTATTTACGTAATAGATATAATAAAATTTCGTGAAGCGGTGAAGCTTTAATGATATATTCATAGGTTTCTTGTTTACATAAAATGATTTATTATGCAGGTCATACAATGCTACACTTCTTAAGGGTATATGCTTAACTAAATAAATTCAAAATTCTAAAAAATAATTCAATGTATAAATAATTGAAACAAATTCAATCCATATAAAATTTTGGATAAGTTTTGGTTTTATAATTTAATTATCTTTTGGAATTGTTTAGATACTTAAAAGTCGATACAATTTTTTAATATTATAAAATAAAAGGTTTGATTATATTTATTCGAAAACTCCAAGGGGGAGTATAACCTGTAAAAACAAAAGAAATTGAGGTACATTAGCAACACCCTAAAATATAATTCGGGATTATATGGATTAGAGATTAACTTATGAGTCTTGACTAGTGTTGAACCGTTTTAGTCCATTTGACTTTTTTTCTTTTAAGCTAGTTGTTCACTTCGCCTGTTTGACCCGTTAGTAATAACAAATAACCCAAATCAACCAACCCGTTAATTGGGTTGGAGTATTCATGTCTTGTTTTATTAAAAAATATACCATGATTTGAACGTTGTTTTTGGTAATATGGGAATTATTTAGGTTGCCAGATGACTTAGAAAAGACCAAATATTCAAGGTGATTTGTTCTATGGCTATTCAAGGGGTTTAATATTTACCCGCACCTTTCGTCTTTGTTTTTTTTTATTACCTTAGGTCATGTGTAGTCATAAAGCCCCTTTGTGGGCGTTATACGACACGTCACACAGGGGCTTTATGTGGCGTTATATCACTAGAGCCCGTAATCATAAATCACCTACCTCATCATTACTTAATTAATTAATAACCCTTCTATAACAGCCCTCCTAAAAATAATTCCGACACCCCTAATATACTTAAAATACACCCCGTATACGAAAACCGGTTCCAAATACCTTTATTTTTATAAAAATTAAATAAAAACAACTTTTAATGGTCTCTGGCGGGGCGCGAGCGCCTGAACACCAGGCCGCACCAGATCGTGCCACGTGTCATGTGCGTGTCGCAGCTATACCCCATGACAGATCAAACCTAGGCCCTACACACCTAGCTGTCGACCAGGCCCTATAAATTGAGAGTTTCGGCTCTCATTTGAAATCGCTCACAAATCACTTCTCTCTAAAATTTCTGCGTAGGAATTATAATACTCGGGCATTATACCCACTAATATAACGAAGTTCTGCCTCGTTGTAATTATTTTTGACCCCCGGTTACGTATTAGATATGCTGCACGATTGATCTAGGGCTCCGTAACGGCTGTCGTGGTTCTGCCCGACGTAGTCGTTGGAGTTTCTGTCTCGGGGAGGGTATTACTAATGTAAAATGGGTTATTATACTAACGCGTGTCATTGTTTATTTAAATAGATTATAACTAGGAAACTACAAAGAAAAACCCTAAAATAGCAAGGTGAGTTTATCCTCTTTTTGTAAACATTTTTACAAAACCTTAAATATTTTACAATGTGATTAACAGTGATTGAGTCTTTGTAATTCTTCAATTACTGCCGGTATGTTAGGGTTTTGTATATAAAATGCGGAACACGTTATCATTGGACAAAGAGTTAGCCAATGTGTAATATGACCCACCAGTCAGGATTGACAGTACTGAATAAGTAATTGTGTAGATAGAAACAATGTGATAGCTCTCAATACTGTGAAATAATAAAACTGCTTTGATTAAACTGGGATTCACTCACCAGTATTTTCCGCTGCCAAAATGATTAAACAACCGATACCACCGAAACTGGCTCACGGCCGCCCGTTCCCAGTAAATAGGGGCTGGGGGTTGCGACACCTTCAATTATACATACATATGTATGTATATATATGTGTGTGTGTGTAAACCCCTTCAAAATCATGTCCTCTCACGCCGCTATACATATGGCGCTGCATCCAAGTTTTCATTGAGGGGAGCGGTGTTCCGGAACGCGCCGTTCCTGGACGCCCTGGGGACGTCCTCCACACCGTGTAACCTTACTTTAGTAGTGTAAAGATCAAATACAAATGAGTCTTAACATACAAAATGACCTTAACGTTACAAGTGAAAGAAACATTTTTTTTTTATTTTTTTCTCATCTACTTAAGAATGATGTTTAATTAGAAAATAAAAAAAAAAACATGATTTTTAAGCCCTAGAGTTGTACAAATTACATAATTACTCTACTAGTATAAAATCACTATTTATTTTTTGGATTTTGAGACCAAAATACGTGATCAATAAGATTGGAAAAAAAAAATTCACTCCTTCACTTCTTACGTTAAGGGTATTTTGTATCTTAAGACCATTTGTACAATAACTTAACCCTACTCAGTAATTTTAAAATTATATCCACAACTTGATTTTAATCGAAAAAAAAAAATGATTTGAATTAGTTATGAAACTTTGGTGATATTAGTTGTTCTTGATTGGAACTTTGCTAATAAAATCTGACCCTACTCGAAAATTCTAACGTTGAGTTGGTCATTAATATATTATAAAAATAGACACGTGACTATAATCTCTTTGTTTAATTAAACATGCAATATTTTTATTGTGATTTGTGGTTAAATGTACTTTATATATGATGTATGTTTGTTTGTTTGTTGATTTTTATATAGTATATTGCTTTGATTAGTTCCATACCCGAATATATGATATATATACGCGTAGTACGAATGAAGTGTATAGCCAAGTTTGTTGTTTACAATATATCTTCAAGGGAAAGATATAATAACTTTTGATTGTTTTATGTAACGTTTCATATAAAACAATTGTTTTATATTGTAAATGTACATGTGACTAAAAGAAAGAATTATAAAGTTTATATTATATGCATTTGTATAATTTCAGTTCACTACACGTATTGGGATGGTTATAAAACTAGTTCTTTTTGTCTGGCACAATCAACACATGGTTTCACTGATGTCAACAATTTCAGTTTACACCCACACAAGCTGACCCGTTTGTGTTGGCATTTAGAAACTGGCTCCACGTATCTTTCCAAACGCCAGGTACTCAATTGGTGGGTACATTTTAAATATGTATATTCATCTTGGGTCCATTTTGATAAGTAGGTATGCGTTGGGTTTCTATCTGGGTCGGATTATATAAGAGTGTTTCATTCAGGAAGGCAGGAAACAAAAACAATAAATAATAATAAATAGATAAATAAATAAGGAAATCGGAAACCATTGGTTTTACGTATAAGAAATTCATTAAAAAAATCAATTTTACACATACAAAAGTAAAATGATTTTTACATATTTCATTCGGAGTTTTTACATACTGTCGAAATTGTTTCCAGTCTAGCAAGTAACTTGAACATGGAGGACAAAGGATACAAACATACATCATAAACTAAAATAAAAAACAAGACCATAACCTCTAATCCATTACAATTAATTTCGCCCTATTTTTAATCAACACTAGTGAACTTGCCTTAATCTCCGTGATTCTCTTCGGACTTGTGTTTATTTTGTTGAATATCTTGGACAATGTTACATTGATGAATGTCATTGGAACGCACTCAACTTGTTTCCCCATATACTAGTTTAAAGTATTAATGCTTCTCAACATAAGCATTTTGATCCTCATCACTGGTAGATCAAAATGCTTTTTTGAGTTGGGTTACGACCCGAGCCTTCGTATAAGCATCGATGCAACTAGAGTATTTAACCTAAGCATACATGTTTAGATGTTTAGCTCTTGAATATATCTATATTTATATTTTATATAATAAAGTAAACATATAGGAACACTTGTCGTATTACTATTCATCATTAGAATTGTTTTCCCTCGAATTTATATATTTCTTAACTGATAAGTGATAAGCAATAATTATAGATAAGTTTTATTTTTTATTTTACGTATTCTTTAGGTCTAATTTTTATTTATATATTTCCCAACTAATAAGTGATAGTTTTTTTTTTTTTTAATTTTTTTTACGTATTCTTTAGGTTCAAATATTATTTATATAATGTTATTAAATTTCTTAAGGTTATGTTTTTCTTTTATATTCCTATTAAAGAAACTTCAATTCGTTCGTTCGTTCATTCATTATTATTATTATTAATTTCAAATAAGAGAATGCCCTTATTAAACCAAACACTACATCAAATTAATGGACTCTATACAAATTCCAAGAAACATTATGTGACCAAACAGTCCTAAGTTTAATCCTATTTGTAAAACTAGATCGACAAGTGATCTACGATCATACTACAATACAAGAGTTAAAACTTGAAGTTTAAGCTGATGTGTATATTTATGTGAACTTATAAGGTTTTAGGTAGTATGATCCTGTACAACTAGGATCACAATTTTAATAAACTTGACATGAACACATAAAACTTTCAAGAGATTGCAACCTAGTCAAGTACATTATAGACTAAACATGTACTACGCAAGATGTGTGTTTTGGATTCAAGTCAATGGATCCAATCCAAAATGGTTGAAACCATATGTTTCTTAGCAAATCCATCTTACGTTCCAAGATCTCAAATATGTGTTTCATTTCGTTATTGTTTTATAAACTTCAACAATTAATTAATAGATAATTTATCTATGGGAGTAGAGAACCGAAAACTATCGCACTCTAAACTTGGTATAGAGTAGATACTTGATATCCAAATTTGAACATAAGGTCATAGGCCCGAGCCGATTACGTATGTTTCAATAAAGGATCCAATTCGTAACAAACAAATAATTGAGGGACCATTTGTTATGAATCTGGATATGAGTCCAGACAAGCCCAACAAACCAGCCCACTTTAGGTGGCCCAACAAGCGAATGGATCTATGGAACGTGAAGGCAGACTCGCTTTATCCGTGAGTATCTAATGCGCAACTTATGATTGTGTTTTTCATGGGTTTTCAAAGAATTTTTGATGATTTAGCTCAAATTTTGATCTGAAACTTTCAAAGATTTATTATGTTATGATTTTGCACAACATAGTAAAAAAATTAGCCAATTTTAACCGTAGATTCGACGTTAAATCTGTGTTTTAAACTTGAAATAGAAGTGTAGAAGAAGAATGAGTAGAAAATGATGAAATCACCTATGATTTGGATCTAATTTGCTTGAATCTTGTATCTCCAGTCCTTGCAATCAATCTCCTGCTTTGATACCACTTGTAGGAATGTGTTAGGACTGATCACGATCTTCTTGAATGTACAACCGATTGCTATGACTTAGTATCTCGTGCGTGTCACACCCCCAAAATCCACATGTGGAGTATCATCGCTTGGAGGCGTGACTGACCATGATCCAACCACCAATCATATTGAACTATGCAATTAAGTAAATAAAACCAAACCCAATATAATTGGTGTTTAAAAGAAACCAAACATGTTTAAGCAATCAGCGGAAGCATAGTAATGTTTAAATAACCAAGACATAGTTTAAAGTTCAAATGTTAAGTACGGGACATAACAATCCATATCCCACAACGACCTCCTCCTCGTGCAAGCTCTATAAGCATCTAACGACCTGCAAGGCATGTAACAACGAGTCAACAACAAAGTTGAGCGAGTTCACAGTTGGTTGTTTTAGTTGTACCAGTTTGTTTTGAAAACCACAAGTTGTTTCGTAAACCACGAGTTAACCAGTTCCTTTATTTCCCAAACCATATCCATAATCAGTGGGGGCTTCCCCATGTGAACCACTAGACCGTTACCATATCGACAACTGACGAACAATAGTTGTGCCCTACGTTAATGTCTATCATCATTGACAGTTTGCCATGATCCATTAGTACACGCCCGTTCGAACGACACGGTGTGAGGTTTGTCAAACCTAATAGCGCTATTAACTAATGACCCGCTCGCCATCGGCCTCGGCGATTAAGTCGATATAAAATGAGGGACTTAATGATAGAGTTTTGTCTAGTAAGTTTAAGGTTGTTGTCCTACCCACGGAGGACGAACGTACGTATTCTACCCAAGGAGAATACGCATGATTAACTTTGGCATCCTACCCATGGAGGATAGCCGTACATATCCTACCCACGGAGGATATGTAGGTTCCGTTTTAATTCTTTAACCCATTCCCAACCACCGGGAATCCCATGCCTTAGAAAGTGTGTGAACTCACCTCGGTTTGCTCGGTTTGATTAGTTACTCGTTTCCAGTAAAACCAGTCAAAGCCTAGTATATGCACGTACATAATCAGTTTGCATCCACAAAGTTCACGTATAAATAGGTTCATCAAAAAACACATATCAATAATTCATGTCCATGCAAATCATACTTCACATAATTGATTCATATCAACACATAACTATTTTTTCAGTTTATACTAACGCAGTTAATCATTAACAGACTTAACAGACTTAACTGAGTTACTGTACAATTTACCTACTTGACGAAACATCCCTGTTTCGTCGTGATTTCCCTTCGGCGAAACCCCCAGGTTTCATCGTGTTTCTCTCTCGGCGAAATCCCCAGGTTTCGTCGACATAAGTGTTTCGTCAACATAAGTGGGTTTCGTCGGAGGAGAGATTTCGTCACATATCAAGCAGTTACATATGAACACACACACTGAAACCCTAATTGTCTACAGCCGTTTCACCATCGTCATCGATCATACAGTTATTTTATTTCCTAAATACAATGATCATCAATTGCTATTTAACATCATTCCAATAATATCACAACAATCAACATCTAGCATGAACCCTAGATCACGAGATAACTATATACAATCTAGGTTACGACGTGTGTGTATCCGATGATCAGATTTCTCTGAGCACAAACGCCACATATAACATATCATGTCAACAGAAACATCATCCCAATGAATCAATAAACATAAGCAAATCGTTGTGATCACAAACATTCATCACTATCTTCTATCATTAAACCCTAGTCTACAGCGATCTATTAATAATCAACATACTAGTCATGCATTCATGAACAGATAAACATTAGCAATAAACTAACCGAAATGTATAGGAACTAGAACGAAGGACTTGCAAGTTTCCAAGGATGATGGTGATGATTGCCATCGGTTAACAGAGAGGGAGAGAGAGCTAGGGTTTCCCAATACCAACTCACGTAACCTACACCCTTATATACGTAAGTTATAAAGTCTTGGGCCCTTACTGGGCTTCGGAGAAACTTGGGCCGGCGAAACTGTAACACCCCGAAAACGGGTTTGGTAATCAAACCACGTTAATACTACAGGACGGGTAAAATATAGTTAGTGGTAAAACTTAAGTCCACCCTTACGCCGTTAAGCTCTAAGCACATTGTCGAGATAGCTAATGGTAGAAACCTCGAGGCCTCACACGTAATTCGTAACTGCAAATTAGAGTTGTCTGGTCAGACCTTCTGTATCGATCTCTTCCCCATCATTCTTGGAAGCTTCGACGTCATCATTGGTATGGATTGGTTATCCAAACATCGAGCTGAAATCCTCTGCCAAGAGAAAGCTATACGTATTCCTCGTCCCTCTGGCAACCCTCTTATAGTTCAAGGCGACAAGAGCGGAGAAGTCACAGGCATCATTTCATTCTTAAAGGCCCAGAAGTGCCTACGAAAGGGGCACACCGCTATCTTAGCACTCGTTGCCGACACACAGAAAAAGGAAAACAGGATTGAAGATTTTCCAGTTGTACGCGACTATCCTGAGGTATTCCCGGAGGAACTGCCTGGACTCCCTCCTCACTGTCAGGTCGAATTTCAAATCGAACTAGCTCCCGGAGCAGCACCTATAGCTCGTGCACCTTATCGACTAGCCCCCGCGGAACTCAAGGAACTCTCTACTCAACTACAAGAACTTTTGGACAAAGGTTTTATCCATCCTAGCTCATCACCCTGGGAGCCCCAGTGCTCTTCGTCAAAAAGAAAGATGGCACATTCCGAATGTGCATTGATTACCGCGAGCTGAACAAGGTTACCATCAAGAATCGTTATCCACTTCCCCGTATCGACGACCTGTTTGACCAGCTGCAAGGGTCGAGCTATTATTCCAAGATCGATCTGCGATCGGGTTATCACCAGCTGAGAGTCCGCGATGAGGACATCTCTAAGACTGCTTTCAGAACCCGCTATGGTCACTACGAATCCCTTGTTATGCCTTTCGGAATGACCAACGCACCTGCGATCTTCATGGATCTCATGAACCGAGTGTGTAAACCCTACCTCGACAAATTCGTAATTGTGTTTATTGACGACATCCTTATCTACTCGAAGAGTAAAGAGGAGCATGAACAACACTTGCGTCTCATTCTCGAACTCCTTCGTAATGAGCAACTGTATGCCAAATTCTCGAAGTGTGACTTCTGGCTTAGAGAAGTCCATTTCCTTGGGCACATAGTCAATCAGGATGGAATTCACGTTGACCCCGCCAAGATCGAATCCATTAAGAACTGGCCTATACCTAAGACTCCGACTGAGGTTCGCCAATTCTTGGGATTGGCAGGATACTATCGAAGGTTTATCAAGGGATTCTCTAAGATCGCTCAACCACTTACGACCCTCACTCAGAAGGGCGTTGCTTATAAGTGGAATGATGCTCAGGAATCTGCCTTCCAGGAGCTAAAGAAGAACCTATGCAGTGCTCCTATTCTTTCCTTACCCGAAGGTACCGACGACTTCGTTGTTTACTGCGACGCTTCTATTCAAGGACTTGGGTGCGTATTGATACAACGCGAGAAAGTTATTGCTTACGCCTCGCGACAACTCAAGATCCACGAACGGAACTACACGACACATGACTTAGAATTTGGAGCTGTGGTCTTCGCGCTCAAGATTTGGAGGCACTACTTGTACGGTACCAAATGCACGATTTACACTGATCACAAGAGTCTCCAACACATAATGGAACAAAAGGAGTTGAATATGCGGCAGCGCCGATGGGTCGAACTCCTAAATGACTACGAGTGTGCAATTAAATATCATCCAGGCAAGGCTAATGTTGTAGCCGATGCCCTCAGCAGAAAGGAGACTAAACCCAAGCGTGTTCGTGCCTTACAGCTCACTATCCACTCGAACCTCCCTAACCAGATCCGAAATGCTCAAGCTGAAGCATTGAAAGCTGAGAACATCAGGGCTGAGTCCCTACGAGGATCGAGACAACGGTTAGAACAAAAAGAAGATGGTGCTTACTACGTAAATGGACGTATATGGGTCCCACTTTATGGAAATTTACGTGACCTTGTGATGGATGAGGCCCATAAGTCCCGTTACTCAGTACATCCGGGTTCAGATAAGATGTACCATGACTTGAGGACTACCTATTGGTGGCCTGGCATGAAAGCCCACATAGCAACCTATGTCAGAAAATGTTTAACTTGTGCAAGAGTCAAGGCGGAGTATCAGAAACCATCAGGCCTACTCCAACAACCAGAGATCCCACAGTGGAAATGGGAGCAAATTTCCATGGACTTCGTTACCGGATTGCCTAGGTCTCAACGCGGAAATGACACCATTTGGGTGATAGTAGATCGATTAACTAAATCTGCCCACTTCTTGGCTATTAAAGAAACGGACAAGTTCTCCACCTTAGCAGAGGTATACTTAAAAGAAGTGGTTTCGAAGCACGGAGTGCCAACCTCTATTATTTCCGACCGAGACGCACGTTTTACTTCTGAGTTGTGGCAAGCTATGCACAAATCTTTTGGCTCGCGTTTAGACATGAGCACCGCTTATCATCCGCAAACGGATGGGCAATCAGAACGCACCATCTAAACCCTCGAAGACATGCTTAGGGCATGTGTGATCGATTTTGGCAAGAATTGGGAGAAGCACCTACCGTTAGTAGAATTCTCCTACAACAACAGCTACCACACCAGCATCCAGGCGGCACCCTTTGAGGCATTGTACGGTCGTAAATGCCGATCGCCTCTCTGCTGGGCGAAGGTTGGTGACAGCCAGATCACAGGCCCGGAACATGTAGTAGACACTACAGAAAAGATTGCCCGGATTAGGCAACGCGTGGCGGTAGCTCGTGACCGTCAGAAGAGATACGCAGATAAGGATAGGAAACCGCTAGAGTTCCAGGTTGGTGAACGGGCTCTACTTAAAGTCTCACCCTGGAAGGGTGTGGTTCGCTTTGGAAAATGGGGCAAGCTAAATCCGAGATATGTCGGACCCTTTGAAATTACCGAAAAGATCGGTAAGGCCGCTTACAGGTTGAATCTGCCTGAAGAACTGAGTGCTGTGCACAACGTCTTCCACGTGTCTAATCTGAAGAAGTGTCTGTCAGATGAAACACTCATCATTCCTTTCAAGGAACTTACTATTGACGAACAGCTACACTTTACTGAGGAACCGATTGAGATCACGGATCGTGAGATCAAAACCCTCAAACGTAGCCAGATACCCCTCGTGCGAGTTCGTTGGAACTCGCGCCGTGGCCCAGAGTTCACCTGGGAGCGGGAAGACCAGATGAAACGCAAGTACCCCCAATTGTTCCCAAATGAAACTCCCAGCACTGAAGCTACTACCGAATTTCGGGACGAAATTCCAAACTAACAGGGGGATGATGTGACACCCCGTTGAAACGTTCTCATTTACACTAGCTTGTCAGTGGCTGCCTTAACTTTCGGGGTGAAAGTTCTTAAAACTTGGGGATAATGTGACACTCTAGGTTTTCCCGAGCAAATATCTTGTAATTACATTGGGTGTATATACGTTATTAAATGAAAGTTGTGTTATCTTCTTGCTTTATGTGAGTGTGTATGTGTAATATATATTATAATATATATATATATGTATGTAGTGAGCCAAGACCACCATGAACCCGACTCGAGACCACTCGGTCTCGAATAAACGACTGGGCCGGTTGGGCCGTGCACCTCTAAAAAGCCCATCCGAACCCATTAGGGTGAACCGACCTTAGGTCGAGTATAAAACCCATGCCCAAGCCCACCTCCTCTCATTTTGACACTCCCACCATTCACACACTCTCCTACATTCCTTCAAATCACTAAAACCCTAAAGCTCTACCAACACTCTCCTTCTTCTTCTCGGAACAACCGTCGGCCAAGGAAAGGAGCTCTCGGATCTCGGTGAATTCCCACACACACACCTCCACGCTTTGGAACCGGTTAGTGCGTTATTGTGTGTTATGTGTACTTAATAGACAAGATGTATAGGTAGTCTAAAGGTCTTGTTGTATGATTCTCTTATGATTAGTAAGCTTGTGATATGATGAATAAGGTGTGAGCTATTGTATGATCATGTCTTTCTAAGGTGTTTTTGTAGGATAAATGATTATGTTATCCGATTTATGTTAGATGTTTTGTTAGACGATTTTGCTATCCGAACTATGTTATCCGATTTATGTAATATGATTTTGTTATCCGATTCATGTTAGATAATTTAGGACCAATGTGTGTTTGATAGATGATGCAAGATTTGTTTGACCTTTGATCATAATATTTCATGCTCAAATAATCTCATGAAGAACATTATGAAAATGTGTTAAATGTATTATGAACAACATGAATATGATATGAATGTTGTTGAATATTTGAAATATGCTTTGTTTGATCTGTTTTGATTAAGTTTTGGGCAAGAAAACATGTTTATGCATTTTAATTGGATAGTACACAATATCATGAACATGAATTTCTATTGGCTAGTACAATCTGTGCAAACATTCTAGAAACAATCATGTTGCAAGTCGAGACCTTCAGTCTCGACTCGAGACCGAAGCAATTGGACTCGAGACCATCAAAGCAACAACTTGAGATGAGCTTCAAGACTCGAGATCAACACGGTCTCGACTCGAGACCCCATAGTCTCGACTCGAGACTGAACCCGAGACATCTGAGATTACGACTCGAACTTGTGTGACTCGAGACCACCCCACTACAACCCGAGACCCTTTGGTTGCGACTCGAGACCGAGAGGTCTCGACTCGAGACCGCCTTGTCTCGAGTGGGCTACTGGTCACCGTTGTTGGGCCGAACTGTATGAGCTGTTCATGTTCGATTTCTGTTTAATTGGACTATGTGTTAACTGCTGTTGTTGACTGTGTAATTATTAGAGCAGGCCCAATACCCTAGTATGTTTTGTATGCTATGTGTTAAATACGTGCACCATCTACGTGATTACTTGTACCCAAACCTGACCCCAAAACTGGTAACCATGTTAGGACGTGGTGACCAACGTGTTTGACCAAGTAAACGGTCTGCCGAGCAACCCAAGGTGAGTTCACAACTTAAAGCATGCATTCCCGGTGGTTTGGGAAACGGACTTAAAAACAACACCATCCCTTTGTAAGGGATACAAACTTACTTTTCTTCCCTTGTTACTGGGATACAAACTTAGTTAATTATTGTTTATACGGTAATGCAACAAGCAACACTAAACGAAACTCTATCACTTAAGTCCTCACTACATAATACCGATTAATCGCCGGGGCCTGGCGAACGGGTTATTAGTTGATAGCGCTATTTAGGTGTAACCAGCCTCACACCGACCCTTGTTACTAGGAACGGGAGTGAACTAATGTACTCTGGCAAACTGTCAATGATGATAGAACATTGACCAACGGGGCACTGCGGAAACGTACGGTTAAGTAAGTATTCGGTATTGGAAAAACAGTTTAGTCGCTTACTTATGGGGTAGCTCCCCATCGCATGTATAAACGGATTAATTAACTGGTGAAACAAGTTTTTGGTAATTAAAACTGGACAACTCGTGGACTCGCCAACATTTTTGTTGATACCCTACTGCATGCTTTGCAGGTACCCAGTGACTCAGGAGCTTGCAGCTTGGGAATGTGTAGTGGTCGTCTAACCCACGTGTTGGGTTCTAAATAATCTCGAACTATGAACTTTGTTTTGAAACTATTTGGTTTACGCTTCCGCCGTTTGTTTAAACTGATAATCGAACTAAACTTTTGGAACTTTAAAATATGGTGCTTACTAACTATTGTGGTTGGTGAATACCCTTACTATTAATCACTGCTCGGTATAATTGGTGGCTGGATCCTGGTCAGTCACGCCTCCAAGCGGTAGTACTCCGCATGTGGATTTTGGGGGTGTGACATTATATAATGTTATTAAAATTCTTAAGGTTATGTTTTTCTTTTATATTCCTATTAAAGAAACTTCAATTCGTTCGTTCATTCATTATTATTATTATTATTATTATTATTATTATTATTATTATTAATTTCAAATAAGAGAATGCCCTTACTAAACCAAACACTACATCAAATTAATGGACTCTATACAAATTCCAATTACTTTAAGAAACATTATGTGACCAAACAGTCCTAAGTTTAATCCTTTTTGTAAAACTAGATCGACAAGTGATCTTCGATCATACAACAATACAACTAGCTAGTATGATCCTCTACAACTAGGATCACAATTTTAATAACCTTGACATGAACACATACAACTTTCAAGAGATTGCAACCTAGTCAAGTACATTATAGACTAAACATGTACTACGCAAGATGTGTGTTTTGGATTCAAGTCAATGGATCCAATCCAAAATGGTTGAAACCATATGTTTCTTAGCAAATCCATCTTACGTTCCAAGATCTCAAATATGTGTTTCATTTCGTTATTGTTTTATAAACTTCAACAATTAATTAATAGATAATTTATCTATGGGAGTAGAGAACCGAAAACTATCGCACTCTAAACTTGGTATAGAGTAGATACTTGATATCCAAATTTGAACATAAGGTCATAGGCCCGATTACGTATGTTTCAATAAAGGATCCAATTCGTAACAAACAAATAATTGAGGGACCATTTCTGTTGTTTCCCACTGTCACCTCAATTGTAACACCATATCTTAACATGTATTAATTTTAATAAAAATTAATATATTTGAAGTTATAAAAAATATATGAATTAATATCAACAATATGTAAAAATAAAGAACTAAAAGACACCATGTCACACTTTATGGGACATGGGGACTTCATGATAAGTTTTTGATAGGTACTTATGATGTCGGAAGGGTCTCAAGGACACCTGTTGTGATTTCAACGGTTTCGTTGGCCAAAGAAAATAGAAAGGAAACTAGAAAGCATTTTAGTGAGAGTATTCAAGACTAATATTTTTCATTCATACCAATAAACATCAAATGGCTTACACTATAAATACTTAAAAAGATAAATAACTACCCACTAACCAACTATCTTGACCCATTGTCTATAATTCAAAACATGCTTAATTAATAAATAAACTACATACTAAAATAAAACTTGACAACTACTGGAACATGGAATGAGTTAGTGGGCACATAACAACACCACACGTATGATGATTGAAAACTGAAAACTATCGGACTTAAAAGATGATTAGATTAGAGTAGACGCTTGACAACCCAATTCGAATATAAAGCGTGATTTAGAGTAGACACATTTTTTTGAAAGGAGAACTTCATTAGAAACAAACCGACCAAAAACCAGGCCGGCACCAGACTACACAGACACTACATTATACAAATTTACACCAACTATCCCACGAGACATCCTTATACTTCGATCTATTAGAAAACCAAAAATAACTTAAAGCCTTAATTTCACTAATAATTTTTCTCAATACTAATCGGCTTACCAGAGAACTTCTGATCATTCCTCTCCCTCCATATACACCGACATCCAATAATCAAAATGCCTTGAAGGGCCGCCCTCCATTGATCCGAAACATTGACAGAGAGATGCATCTCGAGAATATCTTTGAAAGAAAAGGCAAAGAATAACGGAACCTTGCACCAAGAGCTCACGAATTGCCAGATTGAAGAGGCCACCCAACATGCCGTGAACAAGTGATCTACTGACTCATCGCTGTAACAACCGTCTAATTTCTATTTGAATTTAATAAAAAGATGCAGGATTTTATATAAAAAGTGCACTACTTCAAAATAAACACAGTCGAAGTTTCAAAGTGACCACATACTAGTTATCTACCAACTAGTTTAGATATCCATGACATGATTAGTAATTTGTTTACAACAAAAATATTGTCAAAACAAAAGTTAAATTAACGCGGAAGCTTACAAATTTGTGTTTGGTTCTTCAAAACATGCTTGATCGCCATCCGGAAAGTCCCCTTTGTCACCTAAGGTCGAAACCACTTAAAATGTTAGTTTTGACATTTATACAGAACGTATAAACAAGTTCCAGCATCGAATCATGAAAAATAAAATAAAATTTCAGTTTTGGTCCTGTCGCGCGTCGCGCCAGAACCCCCTCGACTTGTCGCGTGGCGCGAGGGCTCTCGCGTGTCGCGCCGGATCTAAGTGATCTTGTCGCGTGGCGCGGGGGGTAGCATTTTCCAGCAGGTGCAAGTTTTTGACCTGCATTTCCTGCCAGCTCTGAAAATTCCAAGTTTAAACTTCTAAAGGTCATAACTTTCGATCCGTAGGTCCGTTTTAGGCGATTCTTTTTCCTATACGACTGTAATTTAATTACCGACGCGTCTATTATGATTATCATACCGAAAATTTGGTTTACGGACTGAACGACTAAAAATCACTATGCAATTATTCGACCCATTCTATTTACTCTCATTTTGCTACCTTTTCAATAGTAAACCTAAGGCGCCTTTTACCCAACTTACGAGGCTTATTATCACCGGCTTTTCTTTACCAATCTTATGACTTCATGCTCTTGTGATTGTTGTCGCCAATGCTAACTATTAAAAACTCAAACACTACTAATTACACCAATATTCGACCCGTTTGGCTCATCTATGGAATCCTCCATTATAATGACTACCAAACGACTTCTAGCCCTCAATGTAACGAATCAAGTTACATACCTTCAAAGCACGCCCTTCAAACGCAAGTCGCCACCGGCTTATCCACTCGACGCTCCTGTATTCTTTCCTATAGAGTTCAATCATGACATGTTTAGAACTCCTTTTCAAATCATATTTCGCATAGTTTGCCAAAACATCACAATTATGCGTTTTAACTTTAAATTTCAGTTTTAAGCCTTCTTTGAGGCATTTCTACAAACACTTTAAGGGCAGAATTCTACATGATTTAATAACAAGTTCCTAACTTGTCATTTAGCCCAAATTTACATCAATCAAACTATCTTACATAATTTTTAGCCTCTATAATTCTGAAATCACTTCACAAATGTCAAATTACACTAGAACAACCCCCAATTTTCCTAGTGTTTATCAAGTTCTACATAACTCACTAATCACCTACAATGGTGTTCATGGATTTTACTAAAATTAAACATGATTTCAACATGTACTTGTCTAGGGTTTACTCCTAGACACTACAATGTTCCTATTTCATCTATATATCACACATGCATCATCAGATTTCGAATTTCCTAAGTTCATGAGAATTTCAAGTAGAGAATTTTTATCAAATTTCACATACCTTATGATCTCCTTACAATGGGGATCACTAATCCAGGATCGAATTTCATTTTGGGACTGATCTTGACCTTCAATTTGTGAGATTTAGGGTTTGAAGAGGAGCTCCAAGTCGCCCCCTATGTTTCAATCGACCAGACACACTTTTTGTGTGTGTTTGGTGTGTGTTTTGTTTATTTAATTGAATCTAGTTTCAATTTTAACACCTTCAGTCCCTCAACTTTCGTTTTTATTTTGTTTTAACTCTTTAACCTACTCATAAATCACCATCTAACTAGGTTAGTGTCATTCCTAGTTAGTTTATTTTACTTATTTATTTACAACATATTTGTAATATAAGAATTTGTATTTTCGGGGTGTTACAAGTCCACCCCCCTTAAAAGGGTTTCGTCCCCGAAACCAAAGTACGTACCGAATAGTGTAGGGTAGAGACGTCGCATCTCCTCTTCGGACTCCCATGTAGTGTTCGAGCCTTTCCTATGCTCCCATTTGATCTTAACTTTATCAATTCTCTTATTTCGCAAGTGCTTAACCTTTCGATCTAGAATCTCTAATGGCCTTACCGCATAATTCAGGCTATTATCCACCTCGATATCATCGTAATGGATATAAGCTGTTTCCTCCGCTAGACATTTTCGCAGTTGTGATACATGAAACGTGCCATGTATTCCACTCAACTCTTCCGGTAACTTGAGGCGATAAGCTACCTTGCCAACCCGTTCAATGATTTTAAATGGCCCGATAAACCTCGGGCTTAGTTTCCCTCTTTTTCTAAATCTGATAACGCCCTTCCATGGGGAAACCTTTAACATAACCATGTCGCCCACTTGAAATTCAATTGGTCTTCGTCTTTTGTCGGCATAAGACTTTTGCCTTTCTTGGGCCGCTTTCAAGTGAGCTCGAACAACATCGATTTTCTCGTTAGTGACTTCGACAACATCTTTGTGGGCCAATTCACGCGGACCCACTTCACCCCAACACACCGGGGTCCTGCATTTCCTACCATATAGCATCTCATACGGAGCCATGCCTATGCTTGCATGGTAACTATTATTATACAAGAATTCGGCCAACGGTAGATAAATGTCCCAACTTCCCCTGAAATCGATGATACACGCCCGTAACATATCCTCCAACGTCTGTATTGTTCTTTCACTCTACCCATCCGTCTGAGGATGGTATGCGGTGCTGATAAAAAGTTTCGTTCCCATCTGTTCTTGGAAATCTCGCCAGAAGTTTGAAGTGAAGCGGGTATCTCTGTCCGATACAATAGATACTGGTACCCCGTGACGTGCCACTATTTCATTTGTATATACTTCCGACATCTTTTCCGAAGTATAAGTCTCACGTATGGGAATAAAGTGAGCACTCTTCGTTAATCTATCCACGACCACCCATATAGTATCGAATCCCTGACTCGTTCTAGGCAGTTTGGTCAACAGGTCCATTGTGATATGTTCCCATTTCCAAATCGTGATTTTCAACGGTTGCAATTTTCCATAAGGTTTCTGGTGTTCCGCCTTGACTTGTAAGCAAGTCAAGCACTTCTCCACATACTTCACTACATCCCTCTTCATTCCGGGCCACCAATAGCTTTGCTTCAAATCATTGTACATCTTGGTTGCGCCCGGATGAATAGAATAACGGGATTTATGAGCTTCATCGAGTAGAAGCGTCTTGACCCCACAGGAGTTTGGGATCCATATTCTTTCGAATTGAGTCTTCAAACCGTGGCTACCGTCCGCCAAATCCTTCAGCTGACCGACTATCCTTTCCTTTTTCAGGTTTTCTTCTTTCACTGCCTCGGCTTGTGCTTCTTGGATTCGCTCAATTAGACCCGAGGTTACAACAAGGTGCATCGATCTTACTCGTATTGGGACATAGTCGTATTGGGTGCATCGATTTCCTGCTTAAAGCATCCGCCACAACATTTGCCCTTCTGGGATGGTAATGTATTTCGCAGTCATAATCCTTTACCGTTTCTAACCACCGCCTTTGTCGCATGTTTAACTCCTTCTGATCGAAGAAGTATTTCAAACTCTTGTGGTCAGTGAATATGGTGCACTTTACCCCATATAAATAGTGCCTCCATATTTTTAATGCAAACACCACCGCTGCCAATTCGAGATCGTGCGTCAGATATTTCTTTTCACGTACCTTTAGTTGCCTCGAGGCATAAGCTATTACCTTGCCTCGTTGCATTAAAACACATCCGAGCCCCGAAAGTGAGGCATCCGAATAGACTACCAAGTCTTCGACCCCGTCCGGCAACGTTAATACCGGAGCTTGAGTTAACTTTTCTTTTAGCGTTTGGAACGCTCTTTCTTGTTCGACACCCCAAATGAATTTCTCCTCTTTCCGGGTTAACTTTGTTAGCGGCGACGCAATCTTGGAGAAATCTTGAATGAATCTCCTGTAATATCCCGCAAGCCCTAAGAAACTTCTAATTTCCGAAGGGTTCTTCGGGGGATTCCATTTTGACACGGCTTCAATCATTGACGGATCTACCAATATTCCATCGGCACTTATGATGTGGCCGAGGAATTGCACCTCTCGTAACCAAAAGGCGCACTTAGAGAATTTTGCATACAGCCTTTCTCGTCTGAGCGTCTCTAACACTTCTTGCAAGTGATGCGCATGATCTGCTTCACTTTTCGAGTATACCATAATGTCATCGATAAATACTATTACCGACTTATCCAACATCGGCTTGCAAACCCAGTTCATGAGGTCCATGAAAGCCGCGGGTGCATTTGTCAGCCCGAATGACATCACGAGGAACTCGTAATGGCCGTATCGCGTGCGGAAAGCCGTCTTCGGTACATCCTCTTCCTTGACCTTTAGTTGGTGATAACCCGATCTAAGGTCGATTTTTGAAAACCAATTCGCACCTTGTAATTGGTCAAATAGATTTTCACATCAATTAGGGAGGAAGGGGCACCATTCGGGTATCCCTGTGTGCGACTTGTTTTCACGGGTATGAATACATGCTTAGGGGTAGGGTTGTTCGGCTTGTGGTGAGTGTGTGTGAATGGTGGATAAAGCAAAGGGGTGGAGCCCTTGGTTATATGGTAGGTGAAAGGAGTGTTGCGAGTGATTTAGTCGTATTAGGGTAATTATGAGTAAAAATGGGTTGACAATACATGATTTGTGGGTTTTAGGGTAGGAGCATGATGTAGAAATCGCTAGTCACTCCGTGGGGTGGGGACTAGCGATTAATCTAGGATTAATCGGAATTAATTGGGATTAAATGTAATTAATCGATATTAATCGGCGATTAATAGAAATTAATTTGAATTTGCATTTGTTAATATGGATTTGTTTTTGGTGTCTAATTGTAGCATGGTCAAGTGGATATGATTGAGCTAAAGTTTTACGGTTTATTTGATCGTGATCAAGAACTGTCTAAAACTTGTTGATTTGTGTGAAAAAACGCTCGCTCTAGGAAGGCATTTAACATTGATTCAAAAAGACGCGCTAGGCGCTCATAAGGGGTAGAAGTGTGCACCTAATGTAGTTTGGGGTTAAAATCAGGCAAAACAACCTATATGGCTATATGGGATAGAGAATTTGTATATGGGTGATTCTATTTAGGGTTGTTGGATTTTATCACTCTTAACAATTAGGTATTGTCTGCTGTCACTCTCAATATCAATTTGGCTTCCACCACTCCCAACTTAACACTATGTGTGTTCTGTCACTCAGGTTGAGTGGTTTTCGGCTCCCCTTTTGTTTTTTAGGAGCAGATGCACCTGTATTTATTAGTAATTTACAAAGTGTTAGCCTAATATCAATAATAACACTAGTCAAACACTAAGAAATGTTCACCTATAGGGGGACACAACACACAAAGTGTAAGTTGGGAGTGGTGGGAGTCAAAGTGATAGTTGGGAGTGGCAGCGGCCAATACCCAATGGTTAAGAGTGATAAAATCCAATAACTCTTCTATTTACACCCAACTTTTTACTATTTACACCAAGTGAAGTGACATTAATATATTCAAATTTGTATTTTTCTTTTATAACTTCCAATATATAATGTTTTATTAAAAAAAAACGAATACGGTTTTGTGATGTGCTTATTTTTATCTACGTTTTGATATAAATTTTATAAAAAAACGGAATATAAAATTTTATAACGACTTATAAAATGTTATATTTGATAAGACTCCATTTTTTGTAAAATTTATGTCAAAACGTACATAAAAAATAAGCACGTCGCAAAATGATATTCGTTTTTTATATATTGAGTGTAAATAGTAGAACCCGCAAAAATGTAGTAAATGTCTTTGACCATCCATGTATTGCCAGATAGAAAAAAATCATTTTCTAAAAACACTCAACTCGCTAAATAAGAAAACCCCAAAACAGTCAAATGTATTGCCACATTATCACCACTTATATTATTTATAACCACTCATATCTCTTTCTATAATTTTCTTTTAACGGCAAATTTGGATCACTGACGGACCACTGAAGTATCATCGTGCCACCAGCGGAATCACCTGATCATATCCATCTCCACTTGGCATAATGCCTATGTAACACCCCAATCGCGTAATATAACAACACGCGGCGGAAATATCAGGGAGTCACGTTACAAATTGCTCACAACTACTGGTACTAAATTGTTTCAATATCATTAACATCGTTTTACAAACAAAGAATACATGTAATTGTTCTTTTTAGAAGTCTAAGGCCCGTATGCAGTCCTATGCGTTGCATGCTTGATCAGTCGAAAACCTGAAACATATGCGAAAACAGTCAGCATAAAAATGCCGGCGAATACATAGGTTTTATTAGCCAAATAAATGGCAAAACATTTGGTATTAATCTTAATTGTGAAAACTCGTGACAAAATAGGTTTGTATATGGCAATATGATATTTACCAAGTCATTTTATGCCTTATATTGAAATCTCGATTAAACCATCGTAAAAACTTGTTAATATGTTATTAGGAATCCAATCAAGGATTAATAATAACTGTTTTGAAAGAAATCAAAACTTATATAAGTATTATATAAATCAAATCAATGATCTATGATAATACTTTAAATATCCTTCTAAGAATCTAACATATAAAGATATGGGAGATTCTACAAGGATTTTGATAATCGAATACTGAAACAATAGTACACAAAATCCTAAAGTGATCCAGATAACGCTACAAGAATAATAAAATAAGAACACTTATATATAGGATACCAGCGGCATATCCACCATGTTCTAATTTTATTATACCCGTTGTTATCTAAATCACAACTACCACATAACACATAAATCGTCAACTTGTACCAACTTGTAAACACGCATTAAAGCACACAATGAATACAATCAAGGACTCCAATATCAGTACTTTAAACATCCTACAAAAATCAACCTATGAAGATAGATAGATGCTATAAGGATTCGGGTTCTGTCACATTGTCTAATCTAACATGCGTTAAAGTACACAATGAATCCAAACATGGACTCCAATATTAGTACTCTAAACATCCCATATAAGTCTAACTATGAATATAGATAGATACTACAGGGATCCTGGGTTCTTGTCACATTGAATCATTGAATCAAAACAATCCTAAATCCTAAAGGTGATTCGGGATAACGCCAAGGAAGGTAATACAATAAGCACACTTATATATAGGAAGTACCAGCGGCGTATCCCTCACGTGCTTATTGTATTATCTATTTTCGTTATCTAAATCACCAACAATCTTCACAAAACCAATCGAGTTGTAAAGTACTTCTTAAAAATCTCACTATGAAGATAGGAAGATTTAAGACAGTACTTCAAATATCCTACATGAATCTAACTATGAAGATAGGTAGATCACTTAAGGATAAAACATTACATTTGCATAATCGGAATAATACCACATAAAAGCACTTAGTAAACACACATATGCCATACATTTTGAAAACAGATCGATTACACATATGAATCACCCCAAAACATTTGAAAACGGTAAAAAGATGGGAACTATATACTCGTGATAAGTGGTAAAATACACATATTTGTCCCATGTAAATTGTATAATTATTGTATAGTTATTTATTCTTTTTAGTTAGTTTTAGTATTATATTATACTATATTGTGTTTTGGCAGGTTCTGGTACAAATGAATCAAAAACGAGTAATATGTAAATGACCAGCCAATTGGGCAGAGTGAGATGCTAGAGACCGAAGTAAAATTGCCGCATGACGTTTAGGCTGCTAAAATACCCATGAGAGGAAAGTTGTTGCCAATCCATATATTATAATTATTAAAAGGTGGCTATTATACTGTGAGTGGCAAGGATATTATTGTTGGAGGATTTGAAAAGAAAAATAGAAGCTGATAATGTAGTATTATTGTTATCATGGGTCGTGAAAAGGGGTATCAGCCCACTAGTTGAATTTTGAAGTTGTGGGCCTTTGAACAATTATAAGAAGAATGTTATGTTCATAACATTAAAGAAAATAAAAATACATACATACATACATATGCGCGACAGAAGTTGGGGGAATATTAATTAACTTGCACGACAAGGAGGATATGCACACACTTTGTTTGAGGCGGCAGATAGTTAGAGAACATAAGGAGGCACATATCATTCGCAAACTTTGGGGGGCGGCTATTATTTTTGGAGCGACAGAAACTAATTGGGCCAAGCCCATTACGAATAAACATCAGACGAATAAAGGATGCGGCTACGAATTGACATCATCAGTGGGAGCCGCACAACAGGGATGCGACATCAGTAGCAACGCACGTGCGGGAATCATCGGGATCGAGCGGGGAGCGTTGAGAGCAAGGGATTACCGGGTTTTGTTACTCGATTTCTTTAGTTCTCTATTTTTCTTGTTTAGTATCGATGAATTCTTGTTTGAGACCTAGTTTTATTATTTTTAAGACCATGATTGTTGGCTAAACTTTTATGCCACCTAGACTTTGATGAATGGATTGATATGAAGTATTTACTCTTTTTGTTAATTGTATGAATGTTATGGATTATTTGTGTTTTGTAAAAGGTTTGTTTTATTGATTTGATGCACATGCGTACTTTAATTTGGTTTATTATTATCATTTGCTTTGTATGATTCTTAGTGACGGTCTATATCACAACATAGAGTCATGCTAGGGTTTAGATCTTGGTGAGTGTCTATGTCACATAATAGATCTTAATTCTTTAGGGTGGAATTGGCCAATAACCCCTAGAAGTAATTGTTAGTAATTTGCTAGGTTTTAGTGTTCTGCTAGTCCTAATACCTGGAAAGTGAAGGGCTATTGGTAGGTTTTACCCGGCGAATTGCTTTAGATAGTCCTTAGAAAAGGTCATTGTTGGATCTGAATTTGTTTTTGATTGTATTTTACGTTTGAGATTAAGATGGAAATGAAAGAGTTGTGCAGCGGAATTAATATGAAAACAAACTTTGCATACAATCAAACGAGAGTATTGCTTTGATCAAGACATTTTCAACAAGGAACCGAATGATTGAATTAACTTTCAACAACGATTACAAGTAATGCTTGAATACAAACTCCCCCTCAGGCAGAGCTCAGCATTTGTTCGTGCAAAGAAGACGGTATTGCAAGAGCTAATAGAACAGTACAAAGTACTGAACTATTTATAGGCACTAGCAAACCACTGAGCATCTTTAGCTGACATCACCATGAAAGTGACATCTAACCTCCTAACAAACTCTAACCTCTGATCTATACAAACACTGATGTACTAACTACTGCTATTACATTTTATTACATAAAAAATACTTAAACAGCTGCTGCATCCTTCCACTGCTGTGAACCCAGCAGTGCTTGTCCGGATCAGCAGTACTAGACTCAAGGCAGTAGATTGAATCAGCAGAGCTTTGGTCTTCCATCAGTCTTTGACATTGGGCAGTAGATGCAAGGCAGCAGTTGTAGGTCAGCACTTAGTAAGATCAGCAGATAGGAGGTCAGCAGACATGAAACCACTTTCAAGGGGAGAGATTTGTATGTAAACATCTGCTTATTCTGGATCCACTGCTCTGATCCAGTTTTGGCTTTAATTATATGTTCCTCTTATAGGGTTCAATCCCAACAGTCATGTCTTGGTTTACCTGTCGGTCTTATTAGTCTATCAAGTCAAATTTATTACTTCAAACTACCCTAGATCTAGGATTGGAAAAGAATAGGTCAACATTAGGGTACTTACACAATAATTAGACAACTGGAAAGGCGTCTAATAACCGGTAGGATTAACGGCCTAGGTAGCTCCACAGGTTTCTCCTTGAGAAGGGTCGAGGGGCCTCGTTGGTTCTTAATAGGTTTAGTATTTTAAGATCCCGGTTCCATAACTCATGCACTTAACTTAATCGGTAATCTCTTAAAAACAATCCAGGATTCTTGTCTAGGTGGTCCCGTTCTCATATAAGAAAAGTCCACAGTCGTCATTCGTCTTTAGTCTAGCTCTAGTTTAGATTAGTAGTTTAATATAGATTTCCTTAGTTTTCCGTAACCCCCCCCCCCACCTAAACAATTAAACAGTTTTAGTCGTGTCTGTCAGTGTCTATTAGAGTCTAGTTTGCGTGATACATAGAGTCTCAGGGTTCGATACTCGGACTTGCTTAGGCTATACTACATTGACCGGTACACTTGCCGGTTGTGTGGTTTAGGTTTTAGAGAGTCCTAGTCTATAAATTTAAAACTTAGAGTGTCTAGTCTAGCGAGTCTAATTTAGTTAATTTTTATAATCTGTTTAGCACACATCAAGTTTTTGGCGCCGTTGCCGGGGACTCTTGGCAATCGCGTTTTTTAGCTTTGATTAGACTTAATTGACATAATCTGTGCTACTTGTCTTTTGTTTTGTGTTTTCGTGGTGAGTCTATCTGTGTTCTGTATATTGAGTCATAGGAGTCTAATTTTTTGTGTCTTCTATTTTTTCTGAGTTTTAAATATGTGGAGGGCCCCATTTTACAGTTAAATGCCCACAATATGAGGGGTCCTCTGCGTATTATTATGCTAACCCCTATGTGCAGCCGCAGACATATTATTCACAGGGGTATTCCTCGTACCAGTATAAGGAACCGTATCAGCAGCCTCAACAGCAAAATTTTGGAGTAAATGAGCAGGACCAGCTGAATAGGATAATGGGGTTGTTAGCTCAACTGGTAGCTACAGATTAGACTACTCATAAAATGTTTCAAGAACATGAAGTCATGTTTCAAAATCATGAGTCTATACTCTCAGACATTCGATGTTCAGTAGAAGAAATGTCTAGGAAATTAGAAGAAGTAGAAGAAACGGAGAAGAAGGGCATCATTGATTTTGGCTGTGAAGAAGATGAGATTAAGATGCAGTTGGCTAATTGCGGGATAGTGAGAGAGAGTGATTCAGATGGCAAGGAAGAACAAGAAGAGTGGCGAATTTACCAAGAATCATTAGTTAAGGAAGTAGATGTTGAAGAGGAATTAGAATTAGGTGATTCTTTGGAGAGTATGTTTGATGATGAGATAGAAGTTAAGGTAGAGAAAAAAGTGTGAAGTTGGGAAGATGAGTTTTTAGGGGAGTTAGAAGGTTTATCAGAATCTGAACAAGTAGGGGAATTTGATCCATTAGGTGATTTAGCAAATTTAGAAGCCCTACCATAAGGTAAACCCGAGAAAATAAGTGAACCCATACCACACGTAGAAATTAAATGTGGGGATCTTCCCAAGGAAGTAGACCAAGTGGTGGAAGAGGAAGAACACCACAGCTGGCCCGTGGTACCTATAATAAACGAAACTAACAAATCAAAACCACGGGAGAAGGCAAGGAAAAGAAAAATAAAGAACCGGGATTGGTTGCGGGTCAAAAGCTGGTACAAGGAGGAGAGGAATGAGCCTTTAAAGCACGACCAGTCTTTTTTCTACATGCCACGCATCCGGTTAATTCCAGGTAAGTATAAATTCTGGTGGTTTGACCCGTTTCAAAATTTTAAAATATTTTATTATTCCACTATTAGATTTTTAACTACTTTTGAGGACCGAGTGGAATTAAATGGGTTAGACCGGGTTCAAATCAAAGAAAAACCTCCTGATTAAAATTTAGTGTGGGGAGGTTTTGTAGAGTTTTGTAATTTATTCTGTGAATTTTCGATAGTTTGTATATTGAGTCATTTATGTTGTTTAGAGTCGGTACTGCTTGGGTTTTTGCTTCTTTTTGTTTATGCGGGTTTGGATATGTACCACCCGTACTCAATCTCCATTCGGGTGATTTTGGAGCTGTTTTTCGAATATCAAGCATTTTCCAAGTGTACCAGTCAGTGTCAGAGCCGATCGCGACCGAAATGCTATACGATCGAGCTGGATTGGACGAGAGTTTGGAGCATACGCGTTGTTATTTAACCAGCTAAGTCCTTTCCATTTATGCCCTTAGTTTTTTATTTCTTATTTATTTTTTAGTTTTTTTGAGTCGGTTTCCATCTTACATTGAGGACAATGTAAAGTTTAAGTGTGGGGATGGGAACTTTCGTTTAGTGTCTAGTTAGTAGAGTCTTGAGTCATAAAAATAAAAAATACAAAAAAAAAATCAAAAAAAAAAAATTAAAAAAATCAGAAAATGTCTTTCGAATAAAAAAGAAGTTCGCAAATTAAAGCGGAAAATGATAGAAAAGATGAATTTTTGCTCGGGTTCGAATAATAATAATATGAGATTATAATAAATTGAGCTTGCATCTAGTTTGGGATATGTGGATAGGCCCGGGTTTGGTTTTAAGTCCCTTTGAGTTAATATACCTTAATTGTCGGTCTGCTAGTGGGTTCTCGCCTGGGAAATATGGGAAATCAAAACTGCCAATAAGAGTATAAGGGGCACCGTTATAAGTTAAAACTGTTAGAGTTTATGATCATGAAAAAAAAAGAATAAAAAGTGAGCTAGAAACTAAATGAAAGTAACACAGGTCTATGTAATCCGAGTTGGGGATAGCGGCTCTACAGCCGGAATGCCTCTGGGATGTGTGAAATCGAATTGCCGATTAAAAGTACCGAAACCTAAGTAATCTGTGGTTGGGGATAGCGACTCTACAGCCGGAATACCTCTTGGTTAGGGAAAGCATCGTCTAGACTCACGAGAGAAAAAAAAAAAGCAAAAAAAAAAAAAAAAGAAGCAAAGAAAAAAAACAGAGAAAAAAGAAAAAAAGTTGATTGTAAACTCTCTTGGTTTTGATATAAGACGGTTGGGAATTGGTCAAATGATCGTTCCTTTAGTCCTATAAGCTTGAGGTGGGAGTAGGTGGACCGTAAATTCTGGTGTAAGGCCCTAGGTAGATTGACCGCACTTAAATTAAATTTACATGATAATGGTTTAGGACCGGACTTGGGTTTAAGGGGACAAGTATATTCGCAATCGCGGCTAACGCGAGTCTTGGTTTTAATTAATTATACCTATGCTTTTGACCCGAGTGATTATTCGTTTCTGATTCCGTTGCATAATTCTTTTTCGAGGATGAAAAAAGGTTAAGTGTGAGGATATTTGATAAGTGGTAAAATACACATATTTGTCCCGTGTAAATTGTATAATTATTGTATAGTTATTTATTCTTTTTAGTTAGTTTTAGTATTATATTATACTATATTGTGTTTTGGCAGGTTCTGGTACAAATGAATCAAAACGAGTAATATGTAAATGACCAGCCAATTGGGCAGAGTGAGATGCTAGAGACCGAAGTAAAATTGCCGCATGACGTTTAGGCTGCTAAAATACCCATGAGAGGAAAGTTGTTGCCAATCCATATATTATAATTATTAAAAGGTGGCTATTATAGTGTGAGTGGCAAGGATATTATTGTTGGAGGATTTGAAAAGAAAAATAGAAGCTGATAATGTAGTATTATTGTTATCATGGGTCGTGAAAAGGGGTATCAGCCCACTAGTTGAATTTTGAAGTTGTGGGCCTTTGAACAATTATAGGAAGAATGTTATGTTCATAACATTAAAGAAAATAAAAATACATACATACATACATATGCGCGACAGAAGTTGGGGGAATATTAATTAACTTGCACGACAAGGAGGATATGCACACACTTTGTTTGAGGCGGCAGATAGTTAGAGAACATAAGGAGGCACATATCATTCGCAAACTTTGGGGGGCGGCTATTATTTTTGGAGCGACAGAAACTAATTGGGCCAAGCCCATTACGAATAAACATCAGACGAATAAAGGAGGCGGCTACGAATTGACATCATCAGTGGGAGCCGCACAACAGGGACGCGACATCAGTAGCAACGCACGTGCGGGAATCATCGGGATCGAGCGGGGAGCGTTGAGAGCAAGGGATTACCGGGTTTTGTTACTCGATTTCTTTAGTTCTCTATTTTTCTTGTTTAGTATCGATGAATTCTTGTTTGAGACCTAGTTTTATTATTTTTAAGACCATGATTGTTGGCTAAACTTTTATGCCACCTAGACTTTGATGAATGGATTGATATGAAGTATTTACACTTTTTGTTAATTGTATGAATGTTATGGATTATTTGTGTTTTGTAAAAGGTTTGTTTTATTGATTTGATGCACATGCGTACTTTAATTTGGTTTATTATTATCATTTGCTTCGTATAATTCTTAGTGACGGTCTATATCACAACATAGAGTCATGCTAGGGTTTAGATCTTGGTGAGTGTCTATGTCACATAATAGATCTTAATTCTTTAGGGTGGAATTGGCCAATAACCCCTAGAAGTAATTGTTAGTAATTTGCTAGGTTTTAGTGTTCTGCTAGTCCTAATACCTGGAAAGTGAAGGGCTATTGGTAGGTCTTACCCGGCGAATTGCTTTAGATAGTCCTTGGAAAAGGTCATGTCTTGGTTTACCTGTCGGTCTTATTAGTCTATCAAGTCAAATTTATTACTTCAAACTGCCCTAGATCTAGGATTGGAAAAGAATAGGTCAACATTAGGGTACTTACACAATAATTAGACAACTGGAAAGGCGTCTAATAACCGGTAGGATTAACGGCCTAGGTAGCTCCACAGGTTTCTCCTTGAGAAGGGTCGAGGGGCCTCGTTGGTTCTTAATAGGTTTAGTATTTTAAGATCCCGGTTCCATAACTCATGCACTTAACTTAATCGGTAATCTCTTAAAAACAATCCAGGATTCTTGTCTAGGTGGTCCCGTTCTCATATAAGAAAAGTCCACAGTCGTCATTCGTCTTTAGTCTAGCTCTAGTTTAGATTAGTAGTTTAATATAGATTTCCTTAGCTTTCCGTAACCCCCCCCCCTAAACAATTAAACAGTTTTAGTCGTGTCTGTCAGTGTCTATTAGAGTCTAGTTTGCGTGATACATAGAGTCTCAGGGTTCGATACTCGGACTTGCTTAGGCTATACTACATTGACCGATACACTTGCCGGTTGTGTGGTTTAGGTTTTAGAGAGTCCTAGTCTATAAATTTAAAACTTAGAGTGTCTAGTCTAGCGAGTCTAATTTAGTTAATTTTTATAGTCTGTTTAGCACACATCAACTCGCCTGGGGTTGCGTATAGTCCCGGTTCAAAGGGTATAACAAAGCTCAAAAGACCAAGAGTTCAAGTGTTGAAGCGGTTCCTAGGGTAACATATACTATGTTAGGGAAACGACACCTAAATCGAAAGATTGGATAGAATGAGGTCTTGTAAACCAAACGAGCATTGGAACTCATGTGATATGGTTTAACAAAGCCTACATTCTAAATTGAAACCTAACCTAAGTGCTTACGACCCATTACGACCCATTAAGGTAGCTTACGCCACTTTAACGCGTCGTTCGCGTGAAAGCGCGTTCGAGACGCCTAACTAGTCTTATGAAAAGTATTATATGCCTTAACATATCTAATTATGTTATATAATCAGTTTAGATGTCAAAACATGTGTTACATATGCTTAAAATGAAATTATGCGAAAAAAGGGCATTTTGGTCATTTTCCTAAGGCATATAAACTACCTATCATACAACTAACTACACGAAGTGACCATAAGGTATAACCTCGGAAGGTTATTCCCTATACAACTATGGTCACAATACATTTTTGGTCGGATCCTAATGATTGACCAAACGGGTCGGGTTCGAAAGTCTAAGCGGTTGTTTAGACCTCTTATCTTACGACCCTATATAAGCACTATCCTAAAAGTGACGAGTTAAACATGTTAAAACATGTTTAACGAAGTAAGAAAACAAGTTTGATATCAAAACAAACGGTTTTGATACCCAAAAATAGTTTGGTTGCAAAATACGCATAGACGCGTATTTTGACCGAAAACTATGACTCATCACTACACCTAATTAACGTGGTAATCAGTAGGTATAGTCACACGGGACTATAACCATCGTGATTACGCTCACGTTGTGAAGTTCAAATGAACTTTGTGCTGACCAAAGACTGGTCAAAGCAGAAAGTCAAACACTGTTTGACTTTCCCGGTTAAAAACACATAAAAGAATGAAAGAATCTTACAAAGGGTCCAAGCTAGGAAGTTTGATCCAAGTTTGCTCAGGTATGAAGTGTTTAAACCTCAACTTAGAGCAAAATGAATCAAGTGTGAGTTGAAGTGAATGAAAGCATGGGTATTTATAGATTTTGGCGAACCGTTAGGATCGTTCCTCGCAAAACGTGCCTTGATCTAGACCTTACATGTGGGCACATGGTTTTCAAAACCATGGGAATACTTAAAACCATCAAATTCCAGCCCATAGAGTGCAAAACCTTGGGTTAAAACCATCAAATCCTCAAAAATGGACCAAGTTCAATGTATCTGCCAGAAATTTCAAAAATGGTCCCTACACTTGTAAAACTTGATTTTTGGCACTTTTAAACCCCGTTAACCTCATTTCAAGGCTCTAAAATGATGTTAAAGTATAGGGAACTTAAAGTATGCTCAAAGACATCACGGATGTCGGTTCGTTTGGCCGTATGGTTGCGTTATTTTGGTAATTACGACGGAAGTCGTAACGAACGCAAAAACGAACCAAATTAAGCGACGAATGAAATTTTATCATGCCAATCACTAAAATAAAATATTTTAATGATTACATAAATTTTTTGATGTCCGGATATATTCAGAACGTAAGTTATGCGCGAAAATACAAACTTATGCACTTTTTGACGCTTTTAGTCCCTATTGATCAAATAAGTTTATTTTTGCGCACCAAACACCTCAAAGCCTATTTCTAAGCTACGTAAAGGATATTTAGGGCATGTTTAACTTATGGTAAAATTCCGGAATGTTCGATACTATGTGAATCAGCAGACTTTCGCAGTTTGACGCAAATAGTCCTTGAGTGTAAATAAACTTGTTTTTGACACACCAAAGCTTTCAAAACCTTTTTCTAAGTTATATAAAAGTTATTTAAGGTATGTTAAGCCTTTGTCACTGTTCCAGAGTCTTTGTCGCATTAAACTGATTACGTTTACGCATCAGTTCGCGTTTAACTTTCCAGAAAGCAATTTAAAGCTTGTAAATGAACTAGAATCAAAATGTGAAATTGTAAAACCAAAATAAATAAATTTTTGAGACCAAAACTCATTGTTTCTTGATAAAAGATAGTGTCCTACATCGTGTGTGTTTACGGAGCACAAGTGTCACAGTCTCCCCTACTTCAGGAAATTTCGTCCCGAAATTTGTTCGAAGGAGACCGTAGAGTGGAATTGAAACAACTAATGGATAAGCAGATTGCTAGATCCCAAAAATGCGGAGCATCATTTGGAAGGGAATTCAAAATGTGATTTGGGATATTCAAAGTATCTCAAGGTATCCAACCATTTGAAACTTGTGGTAGTCGACAAGTGTTCAAAAATCATTTAAGTATGACACTATGTTATACTAAGCTCCTAGTGTAATTCCTAGCAAACAAAGGGGTGTACATTCAAGCCCTACACGTACACGGTTTCTATCATTGCACGAGGTACATCCAATGCACCATGAGCATCTCATGCATAGGAGACGGGTCAACATACCTATGGCATCAAGATCGTCACCTTTAACACCATAATATACTCCCGGTCGGCTCGATTTGAGTTAATGAATGTACTCGTCGTCTTCCATCAAAAATAACCACACAAATAACACTAAAACACATAATCACATAATGGTCCAAGATAACATAAAATCACCAAATGATCTCAGCAACGTTCTGAAGAATAATAAGAACACTTATATATAGGAAGTACCATCGGCGTATCCACCATGTTCTTATCGCATCATACTTCTCCCGTTACCTTAATCACTCTAGATTTTATGCCACCATACTTAGCAAGGCTTACTATGATTCCCATGCGTCGAATCTCATAATTAAGTGTGCACCCATAATTACTCGTTTCGTCGCATGGTCCACATAGCTCCTCTTGTTAAGCGAGGGTAAACAAACAATAAGGTCAAACTATCATCTAAATCAACTAAATAATGTCATAATAATATATCTGTCAAATCAAATCGTATTTCATACTAGCAATGATAATACTACTTATTTTGCATACAACAATTTCAGTAGTAGGTGTTCTATTCTAGTACGAATATTTATATATATGTTTCATATTAACCAAATAGGTAGAATGCAACATATACTAATCATACATTATCATCATAATGTAAGCATATCAAGAAAATGTTCTCAATTCATGTGCTAGGTATGCTAAGTTAACAAGCTAAGTACGTTAAATCAACATACGAAGCAAATTGAATTTATAATCATGTGCTATACATATTAGATAAACAAATCATGTATTTAATGCTATGATCATAAAATAGTATTAACTTGTATTGCTCATGTTACCAAGTTTGTATGAATGCACCAGAGTGTAATCACATTATACTAAATTATAAGATTTAGTTCCTAAAGAACGGAATCCTTAAACTCAGCATGAAATTTGAAATCACACATAGTGCAATCACATTAGAGTTTGAAATTGAAAATTGAATAACAAAGATAAAGATAAACTTCTTGAAATTTGTATTGTCATTACAAACATAGTTAAAATATGTACATTGTTCTTGAAAATAAACATGAAATTTAGAGGTTCAAATGATCATAAGCGCTTGATCATTGTCTTGAGCCTCGTTGATGTTGAACACTCGTCCATTAGCATTGGCAAGCTTGGGGCAGTTTCTCTTGAAGTGATTTAAGTCACCACAATTGAAACATGCTCTTGGGCGAGTCTGAGTAGGGGCTGCTCGGTTCTGGATACGACAGGTCACAGCTAGATGTCCAAATAAACCACAAATTGTACACTGGCGACAAGGGGAATTTGACGCATGATGATAATTGCAATGATTGCACCGAGGTTGCTTCCCACGATAAAATCCCTTAAAGGGTACTGAGTTCAGTGGAGCAGGTGCAGGAATTGCAAAATTCTTTGAAGCCTTGCGCTTCCTAGAACTTTTAGAAGATTCGGCCTTTGATCTTCTCGAATTCTCGTTAACAGATTCGGTGTCTTGTTTCTTGTCTCCTTGTCTAAATAACTTACCTTTTCTAACCTGAGAGTCAGTCAAGATAGCAGCTAATTCCTTAGCCTCCCTAAGCGTTGTGACAATGTCTTGGACAGGGTCAAGTAAACCATCGATGTATTTCTCAATGGCCCGATCCAAAGGTGTGACCATAGTGGGGCAAAGTAGGCTTAGTTGTTCAAATCGGTCAGTGTAGGCACGGTTTTCCCCACTATCCTGTTTTAAATAATAGAACTCATTTTCAAGTGCCCTAATTTCGCTTCGTGGGTAGAATTCTTTCTTCATAAGATCCTTAAATTCCTCCCACGTCAGTTCCATTGCTACATCGGCACCTCGGTCTCTCATAATACCATTCCACCAAGTGAGTGCTCTCCTTTGAAAGACACTAGAAGCGAAATCTACCTTGCGCTCATTGGGGCACTGAACAAGGCGAAATGTGCTTTCTATACTTTCGAACCATTGCAAGAGTGCGGTTGCTCCTTCAGACCCATAAAAATTTAGCGGTTTGGCTGAATTAAAGGTCTTGAAATTACACTGGGCATTGTTGTTGTTATTGTTGTTGTATATCTGATGAATCTGGGTTACCACGTTTGGAAGCACAGCAGCCATCTGCTGAGTGACAAGGGCTGCGATTTCTTCATTGGTTTGAGGTTGTGCATCTCGTCGAGGAGGCATTTCGAAAATACAGCTATAGGGAAAACCAAAAGTTAGATTTATCCAATTGTTATGAGTTTGTAACATTTATTGTATTGGGAAAACTTTGATCTAGTAAAATTTTGTTCATTGGTCTTGTTCTTATACTTAGAATATATGGTGTTGTGGATTTTTATTTTGAAACAAGATTTGTTTGAAAATAAACTTTTGTAATATTTTTGGATGAGAGAATACAAACCGGGTTAATGGTTTGTATCATAAATTCTTTACCTGTTAAAAATTTATTACTTTTAAGACAAAAATGTTTTTATTTTAAAAATTTTAAAATAAAGAAACTTTGTGTTTGAAAATTTGAAAATTCTCATCCAAATGGTAAAAACATTTGAATTTTTTTTAAAAGACAAAGGTAGTATTTTGAAAATAAAATAGGATCTCGTAGAGTCGTGAAATGAAATGAGATTCATTTCAACTATATTGAATCAACATATCACTGAAGGTAATATGATGAAATGGTATTGGAAGAGGAAGGATGCTTCGATTGTCAAGAAGAGCAAACACATTACCGAGGGTAACAAGAATGTGTAAGGTTACAAAGGTTGTTTAGAAATCGATCAGTAGGGTCAAGATGGATAGGTTTTTATACTGCTTCACGAAGACATGCTTTAGCCTATAAGTGGACACTCATCCTAAGAATTCCTAGGTAAGAGTGACTGGTCCGATAATGCGGATTTGTACGAACACTCTAGCCTTAGACAGAAAACTCATGGTACAGGCATCCACCCTTCCAGATTGCATGTGTTCACATTATTAAAACCCAAGATTTCGACGAAAAACGTTTGAAGAAAACATTTAAGAAATCTTTTGATACAAATCGTTTGAGATAAAACATGTTTGCGAAATATTTTGACAAAAACGTTTTGAGAAAACATTTTGAAAAAATATTTTAATGAAAACATTTTGAGAAAACATTTTGAGGAATACCCCAAGGCATAAAGCCTAAGGTTCAGGATAAATCATCTAAGGTTAGATGATTCGTAAATCATGGAGTAGTTGTGACACGAATAAGGATGAGGATTAGGAAAGAAGTCCTAAGTCTACTCATGTTTGGGTCCTAGGAAGGTTATAGACTAGGCTCAAGGCATGCTAATAACCTAATTCCCTATAACCAGTGCTCTGATACCAATATGTAACACCCCAATCGCGTAATATAACAACACGCGGCGAAAATATCAGGGAGTCACGTTACAAATTGCTCACAACTACTGGTACTAAATTGTTTCAATATCATTAACATCGTTTTACAAACAAAGAATACATGTAATTGTTCTTTTTAGAAGTCTAAAGCCCGTATGCAGTCCTATGCGTTGCATGCTTGAACAGTCGAAAACCTGAAACATATGTGAAAACAGTCAGCATAAAAATGCCGGCGAATACATAGGTTTTATTAGCCAAATAAATGGCAAAACATTTGGTATTAATCTTAATTGTGAAAACTCGTGACAAATTAGGTTTGTATATGGCAATATGATATTTACCAAGTCATTTTATGCCTTATATTGAAATCTCGATTAAACCATCGTAAAAACTTGTTAATATGTTATTAGGAATCCAATCAAGGATTAATAATAACTGTTTTGAAATAAATCAAAACTTATATAAGTATTATATAAATCAAATCAATGATCTATGATAATACTTTAAATATCCTTCTAAGAATCTAACATATAAAGATATGGGAGATTCTACAAGGATTTCGATAATCGAATACTGAAACAATAGTACACAAAATCCTAAAGTGATCCAGATAACGCTACAAGAATAATAAAATAAGAACACTTATATATAGGAAGTACCAGCGGCGTATCCACCATGTTCTTATTTTATTATACCCGTTGTTATCTAAATCACAACTACCACATAACACATAAATCGTCAACTTGTACCAACTCGTAAACACGCATTAAAGCACACAATGAATCCAATCAAGGACTCCAATATCAGTACTTTAAACATCCTACAAGAATCAACCTATGAAGATAGATAGATGCTATAAGGATTCGGGTTCTGTCACATTGTCTAATCTAACATGCATTAAAGTACACAATGAATCCAAACATGGACTCCAATATTAGTACTTTAAACATCCCATATAAGTCTAACTATGAATTTAGATAGATACTACAGGGATCTTGGGTTCTTGTCATATTGAATCATTGAATCAAAATAATCCTAAATCCTAAAGGTGATTCGGGATAACGCCACGAAAGGTAATATAATAAGCACACTTATATATAGGAAGTACCAGCGGTGTATCCCCCATGTGCTTATTGTATTATCTAGTTTCGTTATCTAAATCACCAACAATCTACACAAAACCAACCATCGAGTTGTAAAGTACTTCTTAAAAATCTCACTATGAAGATAGGAAGATTTAAGATTGTACTTCAAATATCCTACATGAATCTAACTATGAAGATAGGTAGATCACTTAAGGATAAAACATTACATTTGCATAATCGGAATAATACACATAAAAGCACTTAGTGAACGCACATATGCCATACATTTTGAAAACAGATCGATTACACATATGAATCACCCCAAAACATTTGAAAACGGTAAAAAGAGGGGAACTATGTACTCGCCTGGGGTTGCGTATAGTCCCGGTTCAAAGGGTATAACAAAGCTCAAAAGACCAAGAGTTCAAGTGTTGAAGCGGTTCCTAGGGTAACAGATACTATGTTAGGGAAATGACACCTAAATCGGAAGATTGGATAGAATGAAGTCTTGTAAACCAAACGAGCATTGGAACTCATGTGATATGGTTTAACAAATCCTACATTCTAAATCGAAACCTATCCTAAGTGCTTACGACCCATTACGACCCATTAAGGTAGCTTACGCCACTTTAACGCGTCGTTCGCGCGAAAGCGCGTTCGAGACGCCTAACTAGTCCTATGACAAGTATTATATGCCTTAACATATCTAATTATGTTATATAATCAGTTTAGATGTCAAAACATGTGTTACATATGCTTAAAATGAAATTATGCGAAAAAGGGCATTTTGGTCATTTTCCTAAGGCATATAAACTACCTATCATACAACTAACTACACGAAGTGACCATAAGGTATAACCTCAGAAGGTTATTCCCTATACAACTATGGTCACAATACATGTTTGGTCGGATCCTAATGATTGACCAAACGGGTCGGGTTCGAAAGTCTAAGCGGTTGTTTAGACCGCTTATCTTACGACCCTATATAAGCACTATCCTAAAAGTGACGAGTTAAACATGTTAAAACATGTTTAACGAAGTTAGAAAACAAGTTTGATATCAAAACAAACGGTTTTGATACCCAAAAATAGTTTGGTTGCAAAATACGCATAGACGCGTATTTTGACCGAAACTATGACTCGTCACTACACCTAATTAATGTGGTAATTAGTAGGTATAGTCACACGGGATTATAACCATCGTGATTACGCTCACGTTGCGAAGTTCAAACGAACTTTGTGTTGACCAACGACTGGTCAAAGCAGAAAGTCAAACATTGTTTGACTTTCCCGCTTAAAAACGCATAAAAGAATGAAAGAAGCTTACAAAGGGTCCAAGCTAGGAAGTTTGATCCAAGTTTTCTCAGGTATGAAGTGTTTAAACCTCAACTTAGAGCAAAATGAATCAAGTATGAGTTGAAGTGAATGAAAGCATGGGTATTTATAGATTTTGGAGAACCGTTAGGATCGTTCCTCGCAAAACGTGCCTTGATCTAGACCTTACATGTGAGCACATGGTTTTCAAAACCATGGGAGTACTTAAAACCATCAAATTACAGCTCATAGAGTGGAAAACCTTGGGTTAAAACCATCAAATCCTAAAAAATGAACCAAGTTCAATGTATCTGCCAGAAATTTAAAAAATGGTCCCTATACTTGTAAAACTTGATTTTTTTGGCACTTTTAAACCCCGTTAACCTCATTTCAAGGCTCTAAAATTATGTTAAAGTATATGAAACTTAAAATATGCTCAAAGACATCACGGATGTCGGTTCGTTTGGCAGTACGGTTGCGTTATTCAGGTAATTACGACAGAAGTCGTAACGAACGCAAAAACGATCCAAATTAAGCGAGGAATGAAATTTTATCATGCCAATCACTAAAATAAAATATTTTAATGATTACATAAATTTTTTGATGTCCGGATATATTCAGAACGTAAGTTATGCGCGAAAATGCAAATTTATGCACTTTTTGACGCTTTTAGTCCCTATTGATTAAATAAGTTTATTTTTGCGCACCAAACACCTCAAAGCCTATTTCTAAGCTATGTAAAGGATATTTAGGGCATGTTTAACTTATGTTCAAATTCCGGAATGTTCGATACTATGTGAATCTGCAGACTTTCGAAGTTTGAAGCAAATAGTCCCTGAGTGTGAATAAACTTGTTTTTGACAAACCAAAGCTTTCAAAACCTTTTTCTAAGTTATATAAAAGTTATTTAAGATAAGTTAAGCCTTTGTCAGTGTTCCGGAGTGTTTGCCGCATTAAACTGATTACGTTTACGCATCAGTTCGCGTTTAACTTTCCAGAAAGCAATTTAAAGCTTGTAAATGAACTAGAATCAAAATGTGAAATTGTAAAACCAAAATAAATAAATTTTTGAGGCCAAAACACATTGTTTCTTGATAAAAGATGGTGTCCTACATCGTGTGTGTTTACGGAGCACAAGTGTCACAGCCTATACACCAATTCAGGAGTAAACCCAATAAATATGGGAAAACCTCCTTGTGGAAATCGAACCCAATATCTATTGGTCTCAAAGCCTTATCTCACCTTAAAAATGTCACTAGGCTATAAAACCATGTGCATATCTCTTTTTATATACATTTTATGATTAAAATCTAGAATGGGCTCCACCTTAGTCCATTTTATGATTAGCTAAGAACAAGATAAAAAAAACAAATCTTAAAAAATGAGCTCCATAGCAAGAAAGAATAACTTACGTGGAAAAACGAGAAAAAATAGAAGGTAAAAACGTCTTATTCTAAATATGTTAAAAGCTTTTACTTTAGTAAAAATTAAAATATTTATCATACTTACCGAACTTAAAACTTGACGATTCAGACTTGTGGTTGGTTAAATCATGCCAATTTATAAAATTAACCGATTTCCAAAATCAAATATTAAACAAAACCGGTCAGTTTTATATATATTACGAACGGTTAAGAGGTTATATAATGAGTTTTGAATAATATTCAAAGCCTCGACGATAAAAGTATTTCATGCTACTTTATTTAGCATGGTGATGAACCAAAAGGGCAAGGCAACCATAATCTGTTCAAATCAACCATAAATCCTAAACATTAGAGTTAAATGCCCGGATAGTCCCTGTGGTTTGCCCTTTTTTCATCTCTAATCCCTAACTTTCTAAAATTACAGTTATAGTCCCAAACTTTTCAATTTTCTTTCCCGGATAGTCCCTGTGCCTAACATCAGTTAGTTTTCTCAGTTAAGAGGATGTGAAATGACAAAAATACCCTTTCCTTATAACATTAAAAGAAATATATTATTTATTTATTTAATCAAGTGGGGCCCACCATCCTTATCTTCATCAACCCACCCCACCCACTTCATCTTCCCCACTCCTCACCATCTCCACCTTTCACCACCACCATCCATCTTTCATCATCACCACCACCACCATCTCCTTAGCTTCAAGAATGTGATCAATGGCGCATTTTAGCTAGTTCTTCATCGTGCTTGCAAGCTTCCTGTTTCCACCAAAAAAACACTAATAAATAAATAGAAGTTCAATTGAAAGATACATGCAGGCACGCACATACTTCCTTTCATCAACAAAGTAGTCCTTGAACAGCTGAATCCTCTTCTCCTTAACCTCCTTACACAATTTCAAATAATTCCTCAAAAAGGGCCTCAAAATGGGGATGAAATCGCCATAGTTGTACTCGAAGCTCTGCGCCAATCGACTCCTCTCACCGTTCAACGCCTTTAGTTTCAAAAACAAGGGATCATCTTCACTCTCAAATCGCCTATCGAACATGATTCTGATCTAAGATTAAATATATTATGTTTTAATATTTAATCTAGTAGCCATTATAATCATTTACATAATATAGATCAAAATATATAATAACCTATTAAATAATTAGTTGGTAATTGTTGATGGACCATATTACCCTTATTAACTAATTAGGTTTCCTCCCGGGTGCTTATATAAAGAGAATTATGTAGAGGTTAAAAAGGTTACACACTTAATCAGATAACCTAATCATAACATCATCATCATCGACCTCTTCTCCTATAGCCGATACCCTTTCGGTTTTCATCATCACCATCATCAGTCAGCACCCTAAGGAGGAACCAGATCAGACTGACAAAGATGTCGAGCTCCATGGCTTCTTCCATCACTGGATTCTCTACTGCACTGTCTGCGGTGACATGTATATTTTCATGTTTTCCCTCATGTTTAAATAGAACCGTTCAACATGTGGTATCAGAGCATATGTTGATTAGTCGGTTCTGTTTTGTATCTGAAAATCTGGAATACAGAATTGAAAAACCATAACAGAATCCGTTTTCTGTCATCCGAAATTCCATTCCGGATGCATTACGGATGAGGTTTTTCATATAACTGCATCCGAGATGCCATTCCGGATGACATTGATGTCATTCCGGACGATCTCGGTTCCATTATGGATCAGATATTCATCCATTATAACTGTTCCGAAATCAACAGTTCTGATTTCGGATGAATGTTTGAATTTTCTGATTTAGGGTTCATCATGAGTTCTTGATTAAATTCGAAAAAATTCCTTTAGTTTTGGAATGAATTCAGATTATTGGGTGTTTTGTTCCTGTTTAATCCATTTTTATCCACTTAAATTTTGAAAAATCTGTTTTTCTATTAATGGATATGATTTTGAAATAAACAGATAAATATAATTAGTATACTATAAATATGCTATGTCGGTTGTGGGGTCTTTTTTTTGTCTTTTGGTCTCTTCATGAGGAAATGGATCGGTTGGTTGCACTGAACACAGGCCTTAAAACATGGGCCCGATAGGCTGATTCTCATGTTGAATCCACTAACACCCGAATATTCTTCCAATCCGTTTCTCCTACTCACTACAAGTACGTTTTTCTAATCTCTCATGGTTAAAAAAACCATAAAATGCATTGTTCTTAATATTGTCAAATTTTATTTTAAACAATTGGTAAATCACTGGGAAAATAAACGAGCAAAATTGTATAGAATCTTAAAGGACAAAGTTGGTGGATTTTTCATCGGCTTTGCCTTCCAGCCCCTGTACTTTAACGATATTGCAATTTTAGCTCTTTGACTTAACCTTTAAAGTTTCATAAAATGGCAAATTTAGTCCCTAAACCTTCTACTTTAAATTTCCAAAACCACAACCTCATCTTTCAAACTTTGCCAGCACCAACCCTCTACTTTGGTTTTCCACCATCACCCCCTAGCTCTTACACAGTTACGCCACCAACACTCTTCTTTTATATTTCCACCAATACCCCCTCATCTTTTACACATTTTCGCCACCACCCCTATACTTTTACATTGTCTTTTTTAGAATTTGTTTTTTTACCCCTTGCACTTACACCCGCCCAACTTAAAAAAAAATTACAATTGTAACCCCTAGACTACAACTCCTACTTTCCAAATGCCAATGCATTGTGTTTTACAAAATGTGTTAGCCATTGTGTTTTACACTTTGTGTCTACCTTTGTGTTTTACACTTTTTTTGTAATTGTCTTTTACGCACTACGTTTTACGAATCGTGTTTTGTCTTACTATATGTTTCCACCTGTCATGCGCCGCCGCAACGCGCGACGGGCAAAATACTAGTTAATATTTAAAACAGGAAACTTAATCCCATAATCCCTAAGATTTCGGATTTAAATCTTATCAGCTATTAACTGCCAAAATTAGGGTTTTTGTAGCTTGTGGAACACATTACGGATAGGCATTTCTGATGATCATTCCGGATCATTACAGATCGTTTCGGACTAAGCGTCCATCACGAATCAACATCTGTTTGATCATTACGGATCATTTCGAACTAAGGACTGCGGATCATTTCGGACTAAGCATCACCATCCGAAATCATCCGAAATGTATCCGAAATCATCCGAAATGACTCGACTTACGCGTCTTGGACACATCCGAAATCATTCGAAATCATCCATTTCGGATAGTCCGAAATGATTCGAAATCATTCATCTCGGATGAATCCAAGACATGATTCATCCGAAATCATGAGTGTTCATAATCAAGACTTATTCGAAATCCTATTACCTTATTAAGCAGTTAATATGAACTAAATTTTGGCTTAGGGCTCCGCCCCGAACCCCGTGCGGGGGCACGCTGTCCCCCTGCACCCCCAGGTGGTTTGCTATTAAATAAATTGTTTTGTAATTACTTAGTTAATTAATAAGAATCAGATAATGTTTTACAAAACCAAAATGGCTTAACTTGAATGAGTTTCTTGATGTATCTTTTCTGGCCAAAGCTGACTTGATACATCTACTTATCGTTCAAGTATTACGAAAGCTATGTTAAGTGTGCATCATAAACATGAATGTCTTAATATCTGGCCAAAGCTGATTTAATTCCTTCATAGATGGCATACTTAACAAGTGCATAACTAAAGTGATTGTCTCAATATCTGGCCAAAGCTGATTTGTTACAATCATTTTGCACACATGCTTAAATGATTACACTTCTGGCCAAAGCTGATTTGTCTTCGTTTAAGTAGAATTTTAACTAAGTCTATTATTTTGATGTTAGTAATAGACAATATCACAGCTTCATAATTAAAATGGTCATTATTTATGTCTGCCTTAGTATTACGTGGCCTTAGATCACATTAGAACTTCTTTCTTAGTATCATAACTTGCTCATCTTATTTCCACTATCAGCACCAAATTGCGGTATTCCACCTTTAACTGGTTATAACTTTGCTGCATGGAAGGATGCTCTCATGCTTACCCTTGGGCTGCTGGATTTCGATTATGCTCTAAGAGAGAATAAGCCAGCAGACCTTACTCCACAAAGTACTGCTGCTGACCAGTTAACTCATGAAAAGTGGACTAGGTGTAACCGCATGTCTCTCATGTTTATGAAGCAGTCCATTAACAATGCAATCAGAGGAGCTATTCCTGATTCTGAAGATGCTAAAACCTACTTGGCTTCTGTGGAGGTGCAGTTCAAGGGAACGTCTAAAGCACACTCTAGTACCCTTATCCTCAAGCTGGTGACAACTAAGTATGATGGGAGGAGCGGCATTCGCGAGCACATCATGATGATGAATGACATGGCCAATAAGCTGAAGGGGCTGGAAATGGAAATCAGTGATGGTTTCCTTGTTCATTTCATCATTACTTCGCTTCCTTCGTCTTTTGAAGCATTCAAGATCAATTACAACACTCAGAAGGACAAATGGACGATGAGTGAGCTGGTCGCTATGTGCGTACAGGAGGGAGAGCGTATGAGGATGGATCGCACTACTGATGTTGCTAACTTCACCACCTCCAACTCCAAGAAAAGGAAGAACAATCATCAGAGGAAGGATGCTTCAAAAGTCCAAAGGCCTAATCCTAATGCAAGTGCACTTTCCAGCTCTAAGAACTCCTTAGGCAGAATCTACTGCAAGTTCTGTAAAAAGACAGGACACATGCAGAAGGAATGCCCTGACTTTAAGGAGTGGCTGGCTAAGAAAGGTAACGATTATTTTATGATAGTTGAGTCCTATAATTTAAGTGTTCCTACTAATTCTTGTTGGTTTGATTCTGGTTCTATGGTTCATGTTACCAATTCAACTCAGGGATTCCTTACAATCTGGAAGCTGGAAAGAAACCAAAGAACGCTTAAGGTTGGGGATGATCGAGAATTAGAAGTGAAGGCCATTGGAACATTACAATTATTTATGAAAACTGGTTTATGTATTAAACTTTATGATACCTTATATGTTCCTAAGGTAACTCGGAACCTTGTATCAGGACCAAAGTTAGACATGGACGGTTTTATTGTTTCCCATGGTCATCGCAAACTCTCTATCCTCTATGATTCTGTTCTTTATGGTACTGGTATTCTGGATGGTGGTCTCTATAGATTAGAACTAGATGATAATTTTTCCAAATCTTTGTTGTCATATAACATTAATGAATCAATCACAAAGATGAAAGAGAAACGAGACTTAGAGACTTCATCCATGTTGTGGCATCAGCGTTTAGGCCACATTTCAAAAGAACGATTAAATCGTCTTGTAAAGGATGAAGTCTTACCTCCTCTCGATTTCTCTGATTTTGGAACATGTGTCAAATGTCTTAAAGGTAAAATGACATTAGCGAATAAGAAAGGTGACACTAGGAGCTCTAATTTATTAGAACTCATTCATACTGATATTAGTGGTCCCTACCAAATCTCTGGCATAACAGGACATACTTCATTTATCACTTTTATTGATGATTATTCTCGTTACATGTACTTGTATCTTATTAAGGAGAAATCTGAATCTCTAACAACTTTTAAAGATTATAAGGCTGAAGTTGAAAAGCAATTAGATCGTCAGATTAAAGTTGTGAGATCAGATAGAGGCGTTGAATATTATGGAAGACATACTGATGTGAGTCAAGCTCCTGGTCCATTTTATGAGTTTTGCAAGGGCCAGAGGATTGTGAACCAATACACCATGTGTAACATCTCGAAAATTCACGTCCTATAATGTATTGACACGTGTCATCAGCTTGAACGTGAGAAAGTATACTTTAGAGGGACTAAAGTTGACAAACATAGAAAGTATGTGAAAATAAGGGTTCAAAATGTCAACAATGGATAAACATACTTTATAATAACCCTACATGATGTTTATAACATCAAACGAATAAATCATGGATCATACGAAACTAAAAGTGAGAGATTACAAACTACAAGGGTTAAATGTGTCAACGTGTTTAAAGATATACCTCTGAGTGACCTTTTGACAAACCCGAAGCTTTGTAAATGTTAATTATGCTCACTAGAATGCACGATTTAAATTTCGTAAAGTTTCGTTAACGTATGAGAAAGTTATGATCGAATTCGTGTGCGAGGGGTTAAAGCGTCAACGTTGAAAATTAGGCGTTTTCGGGTAACAATAAAGTTACCCGGGGACTTAACGAAGTGGGTATATGTCTTGAAGCCCTTTTACGTCAATTATAAGGGTTTATACTGCAATAAACAAGTGTCTGTACAAAGTTTGAAGAGCCAGGGACTGAAACTGCAATTAACAAAAAATATGTTGGAGAACCCTGAGGGCTCGCGTAGCGCGAGCACATGATGTGCAAGCAGTGGCGCTACGCCACTGCCATAACTGGGCAGAATTGTGATTTGTTGTTGATTCTTGTCTGCCTTTGCACTTGGATCCGACTTTAATCGATTTTTCACATCCCTTGGCCCCTAAAACAACCCCTAGAACACTAGGACACATGTTGGGATGTTGTGGTAAGTGCTAGACTTTGTTGTCAACACCTTATGGTGATTGAATTCACTATAAATAGAGTCTTAAGTTGCAACACATTCTTCACACTTCACTTGTGCAATTGAGGAGCCTTTCTGGAACTTCAAAGCAGGCACAAGACCTTCCTAATCAAGCTTAGGACTTCAGTAAGTTTTCTAATCTTTCCTTAGTTTAAGTTTTATCTTAGTTTAGCTTAAAAGTCAACCGTCGTAATTAAAGGTTGACTTAACGATTAATCACTCATGGTCCAGTGATTAGTCGAATCAAAGGTAGTTATAAGTTGGTAATTATGTGGGCTTTAAACCCTTAAAAGGGCATCCACTGATTCCCATCCTAACTAGGTCATTTGTCGAGTCAAAGATGATTAGAAAAAGTCAACAGAAATGTAATCTTTCGTTTAACGCATAATTAACAAGGTAAAAGGCGTGTAACCTATTTTATCATTCATATAACTTGATAATAAGCATAAGAACTTGTCTAAGCTTGTTTGATTTGACAACTTTCCATTGTGAACCGATTCGGAACCGAAAGTCGCAAAGCTTTGACTTTTGCTTTGACTTCAGTTCTGACCCGCTTTAGTATGATTTGGAAATGCCTTAGAGTTTCCTTAGGACCAGGCTACATGTTAGCATAACCCTCTGTGGTTGGTTCATTGTTTGACCCATTCGTTTACGCGTTTCCGTTAATTGCTCATATATTGACCATTATGCCCTTATTACCTTAAAACATGATTTATGAAAATGTAAAAGTGTAGAAACCTTAGTTACTGATATATAAACTTGTATGCAAAGTTTGACATCAGTTTGACTTGTAGATTAAGAGTTATGCTCAATATCGCAAATTTAATGTTTTATGTTAATAAAACGGCGTAATTGGCGTATAGCCTAGTTAAGCCTACTTTTTGGTATCAAACTTAATACCCACTGATGTAATATATTATTTTGGGATTTTTAAAGATTTTTAATTAATTTTAGGCTGAGCATAACTCATAGTCGTAGGCTTAATCCGGTAATTGTCGGTTTTGCCCTTACGGGCCATAAAATGAGTTTTACATATCTAAACGACTCCAAACCTTTTGCTACTGATTAGTTATGATAAATAAATTATTTTAAGCCTTCTGGAAATATAAAAATATCAGATTTAAGTATCGAACCCGGTAATGGCCTTTAATCGCCTTATTTAGCGTTTTTAGCGCATAGTACGTTTTAAAATCATATTGGACATACCCGGGTTGATACCTACTGATATAAGAGGAAAATTATCATATTTCAACAGTAAGCAAAGGTTGATTAACTCAGACTTCGGTTTTGAGCTTTTCGGCTTATGTGAAATGACCAAACTACCCCTACGGGGCATAGTTTGTGTTTAATTTCATTTCGGGCATAATAAAAGACATCCTACTGATGTCACAACATATTTGAAGCATATTAACTTAGGAAACCTGTATATGGCTCTTACGGATACCCGTTACGCTTATTTCGCGTTCGGTTCGGGTTTATGTAACAAGTTTACATAAATTAGCCGATACGGGTCAAACCTTATCGGTTTTATCTCAAAATCCAGAATGTGTTTAGTTTACCCATATTATACAAGTCTCCAGACTTTTCGGGTCTAAATCACATCCTATTCCGGTCTTCGCTTAATCATGCGTTTTGAACCGTAAACCTTTCCTTAAAACTAACCGGTCTAAGTTACGACTTAAATAAGACCCGTTAGGAATTTAATAGGTTAATAAAACCTTCGTTCCAGATTAAGAGCCCCAGTAGAAGTACTTGTGCTTGCTGATTAAGATATACGGCTGAGTGTAAGTTGCATTGCTAGCTCAGGTAAATACTTTTAACTTATTTTCCCTTATACGGGCTTGGGATACGGTATTATAAAAATACCGCTTGGTCGGGTGTAGAAACCTTTTAATCGGAGATGATTAAATTGCATAATCCCGTTTTAATCTGTATTGATTGATAACAAATAACATTGGGGGTTAATGACCGTGTCCTGGATATCCTTGGCTCATTTTAAAAAGTGAATGGCCACGACGTAAGCACAAGGTGTAGGCAAAACACCTCCTGTTGCATATGTATAACGTATACTCACTCGTAAGGGTATCTTCTTGTGAGATTATATTTGTGGTGTGTCGATTAATCTTGTCCGGCTTGTATTGTATAATCACCGGCCCTAAATGTTGGACAACCATGTAAATCGGATACAAGATTTTTATTAACAAAATTGTCCCAAGTATAAAAGATTAATTTTGCCTCTGTGCATTTTAATCAATGTGTCAAGATATTTTGTGCCGTTTGCACTCGAATCACTTTTCAAACTCTTTTTCCAAAATGAGTCAGTTAATTGTATTTACCAGTGTAAACTGACGTATTTTCCAAAAAGGTTAAGTGACAGGTACTATGCGTAATTGGCTGGGAGCTCAGGGCGTCACTAGGGAATCTTGCAAGTTCTAGATGCCTAAAGTCTGTTGAACAGTTTTCTTTTATTGATCCGCCTGTGGATCCTTTACCTTCCGTTGTAATACTTTGACATTACTTATATTCGGAATGTAATATATTTATCTTTTGCTTCCGCTGTGCATTATTATATTGTGTTGTTTGACCATGATGTTGCCAACCACGTCACGATACTCCCCCACCGGGCCCACCGGTGACACGTGGAAAATCGGGGTGTGACACCATGCCTGGTACACCTCAGCAGAACGGTGTCGCTGAAAGAAGAAACCGTACCCTTATGAACATGGTGCGCAGTATGTTAGCCAACACTAATTTACCATTATTTCTCTGGATTGAAGCGTTAAAAGCAGCTGTTCATATACTCAATAGAGTTCCTTCTAAGTCTGTCCCGTAAACTCCTTATGAACTTTGGACAGGAAGAAAACCGAGTCTTAAATATATGAAAGTATGGGGCTGCATTGCTGAAGCAAAACTTTACAATCCTTTCCTAAGGAAACTTGACCCTAAGACAGTTACATGTTTCTTTATCGGGTATCCTGATAATTCTAAGGGTTATCATTTCTATTGTCCTTCCCATGTCACTCGTATTGTTGAAACCAAGCGTGTTGCGTTCCTGGAGGATTTCAAGGTCAGTGGGAGCAGGACCAACCCTTACGAAGAATTGGAAGAAGTACAAGACGCGGGGGGGGGGGGGGGGGGGGGAGACTCGTCGCTTACCATTACTCCGATTACTCCTCTTGTACCCAATGCAACTACTGTACCTGAAGCTACTGCACCAACTCAAAATTCACCTCTACAATCAGAACCTATTATACCTCATGATGAAGGCACATCAAACGCTCAAAACCAAGAGGCAAAGAAGGCACATCCACTCAGGAGGTCATCTAGGAAAAGAAGGCCTACTAATTGGGATTATTATGTAACCTACCTGACTGAAATGGATCCCGGAAAGCTCAATGATCCTATCTCTTACAATGAAGCCATTAGCAGTGATCAGTCTTCTGAATGGAATAAAGCAATGATTGATGAGCTTGAATCCATGAAGAAAAATGATGTTTGGGATTTGGTAGAATTACCCAACGGTGTCAAACCCGTAGGATGCAGATGGGTGTTCAAAACAAAATTGGATCCGAATGGGAACGTTGACCGCTACAAAGCGAGATTGGTTGCAAAGGGCTACACTCAGAAAGAGGGAATTGATTATCAAGAGACGTTTTCACCTGTCTCTCGTAAAGATTCATTAAGGATCGTCATGGCCCTAGTAGCTCATTTCGATTTAGAGTTACATCAGATGGACGTTAAAACCGCTTTCCTTAACGGAGACTTGGACGAAGATGTTTACATGAAGCAACCTGAAGGCTTTAAACCTGAGGGTCAGGAGCATCTAGTCTGTAAGTTGAAGAAATCCATTTATGGGTTAAAACAAGCATCTCGTCAATGGTACCTCAAGTTTGATGAAGACATGAAGAAACATGGTTTTATGAAGAATCAAGTGGATCAATGCACCTACCTCAAGATGAGTGGGAGCAACTTTACTATACTTGTCCTTTACGTAGATGATATTCTATTGGCAAGTAATAGTTTAGACATGTTGCATGAGTCGAAGCGGTTACTCTCGCATAACTTCGACATGAAGGATCTCGGAGATGCTTATTACGTCATTGGCATCGAAATTCACCGAGATAGACACAAAGGAATCTTAGGATTGTCCCAAAAGGCTTACATAGATCGTGTCCTTACACGTTATAACATGCAACAGTGCAAACCCTCCGTCGCTCCAGTAGTTAAGGGAGATGTTTTCGGGTCATTCCAGTGTCCGACAACAGAGGTTGAAAAGGAGCAAATGAGCCAGATACCTTACGCGTCAGTAGTCGGGAGCTTGATGTATGCTCAAGTCTGTACTCGCCCAGATATCGCTTATATTGCTGGAATGCTAGGCCGTTATCAGACTATTCCTGGCCTAGATCACTGGAAAGCAGCTAAGAAGGTACTTCGATATCTGCAAGGGACGAAAGACTATAAACTGACTTATAGAAGAAGTGATCATTTAGAAGTGGTGGGCTATTCTGATTCTGACTTTGCCAAATGCAAAGATGACAAGAAATCCACTTCGGGCTATATCTTTATGTTAGCAGGCGGCCCTATCTCATGGAAGAGTCATAAACAACAGTTGACCACAACTTCCACAATGATGGCAGAGTACATTGTTGTTTATAACGCAACCTGTCATGGAATGTTGCTTAGTAATATGATCACTGGACTCAAAATCGTTAATTCCATTTCTCGACCATTGAAGCTTTATTGTGATAATTCAGCTGCCGTTAGTTTCTCGAACAGTAACAATTCGACTGGAGCTGGTTTATATCTCGATACAAAATATATGTTCGTACGTGAACGAGTTGAGGAAAATAATCTTTGTATCGAGTATATTAGTACTAAAGATATGCTTGCGGATCCGATGACTAAAGGTCTCCCTCCTAAGGTTTACGAAGAACATGTTCGGAATATGGGATTTAGTAAAGACCTTATTTAAGCATATTGTACTAGCTTATGTTTAATGATTAATGAAAGTTCCTCAAGTTTGATTTTGTATGTCTCTTAGAATATGTTCAACAGGTATAATGGCATATAGATAAATAAAGTTACAAATCAAACAAAGGGCTTATGCGTATTTTGATCATAACGATTAGGTTTTAAATTAAGGCTATAGTATGACTAATGGGGGTCCTGAGTCGCATAATTATTCAACGGCTGTATTTCTCTGCTATAGTACTTGTTTAAGGCTAAAATGAGTGTTAACTTCTGATCAGGCTTATCTAATACTCATAGTAAATGATTGCTCGGCTAAGTGGGAGAATGTAAGATTAAATATATTATGTTTTAATATTTAATCTAGTAGCCATTATAATCATTTACATAATATAGATCAAAATATATAATAACCTATTAAATAATTAGTTGGTAATTGTTGATGGACCATATTACCCTTATTAACTAATTAGGTTTCCTCCTGGGTGCTTATATAAGAAGAATTATGTAGAGGTTAAAAAAGTTACACACTTAATCAGATAACCTAATCATAACATCATCATCATCGACCTCTTCTCCTATAGCCGATACCCTTTCGGTTTTCATCATCACCATCATCAGTTAGCACCCTAAGGAGGAACCAGATCAGACTGACAAAGATGTCGAGCTCCATGGCTTCTTCCATCACTGGATTCTCTACTGCAATGTCTGCGGTGACATGTATGTTTTCATGTTTTCCCTCATGTTTAAACAGAACCGTTCAACATCTGAACATATTGTTGTACATCATCAGCTGTAGCCATCTCCGGATCACCACGCCTTCACTGGCTGTCACCGGATTCTTCTTCACGTCCTCCACAACCGCCGCTGTCTCATCCTCCCACTCATACCTGAATGAATGAATGAATTATCCAACTTTTTATTTATGTGCTCAGGACTTCAAATTCTACTACATACATACATGGTACTAAAATATAATAAAGAGACCTGTACTGCTGCACAACTTTGTTTGTGAAGAAGGGGACGGTCATGATCCGTCGCATTTTGCGCCAGTGCTCACCATAGACGGTAAACACCATGTCCTGTCCTTTTCCGGTGAAGATATCGAAGACCACGTTACGTGTTCGAGATCCAAATTCAACTCCCTGAGTGTGGAGCACCTCTTTCGCCAGTTCAGCGGATGACACCACAACCAGGTGGATATAGTGGTGGTGGTGGTGGTGGTGGTGGTGATGGTGAGGAGTGAGGAAGATGAAGTGGGTGGGGTGGAGTGGGGTGGGGTGGGTTGATGAAGATATGGATGGTGGGCCCCACTTGATTAAATAAATAAATAATATATTTCTTTTAATGTTTTAATGAAAGGGTATTTATATCATTTCACACTCTCTTAACTGAGAAAACTAACTGATGTTAGGCCCAGGGACTATCCGGGAACGAAAATTGAAAAGTTGAGGACTATAGCTATAATTTTAGAAAGTTAGGGACTAAAGGTGAAAAAAAGACAAACCATAGGGACTATCCGGACATTTAACTCTAAACATTATGTCAACTAACCATTGTTTTTTTTTGTAAGGGTTACCCCGGTGATTTTATATCATATCAACAAAACGATACAAGTGGAAAAGCAAAACTCCCTCTAGTTCTCTCTAATGGCATACCACTAGAGAGTCAACAAGATCACAACCAAAAGAAACTTCCAACAATTACATAAAACAAAGAAAAACAAAGATGGCCTTTAGTCTTCTCCAAAGATCTCCACTCCATCTAGCTTCCATTCCTCAAATACTTAATGTCAACTAACCATTGTTCAAAATAAATTATTATGGAAGTCACAATAGTAAGTGTCAAGTGTATAGGTTAACTGATTATTATGATTATAACTTTAATTTTCTATTCGTTTAGGATCAAATTAATCTATTTCCATTTCCTATTTGGGAGTTGTAGAAATGGGGTGGTTGGATTTTTTACCATTACCACTTAGGCTGAACGGGGCACATGCGGGGAGTGCATGCGGGGCGTAAGTTTACCTAATGGTAAGACCGTCGTCATCAACTTTAGGTGAGTGAGGGATTGGAATTTCGGTGAGTAGTCACCGATGAAGAATGAGGAGAGAGAGGGAGTTTGCATGTGGGGGCCTATTCATTCTATCCGATCACACATTTCTTTTATTTTTTTTTTAAAGAAAAAATTGTTTACCACTCATCTAGAGGGGAACACCCCTTGTGATTAAGTACTTGAGGGGAGTTGACATCGACAAATTTTAGGGCTGACCAATCGTATCTTATCGGGTTTAACGGAGACTTGAGGTCACCGATCGGTGACTATACCAAGTGGATGAGAGTGTTCGGTGAGTTGGAGAGAGAGTGTGGAAATCGGTGAGTGTTTACCGAAATGGGTGAGAGAGAGTGATTGAGAAAATGGTGGGTCCCAACCCCATTTAACCAATCACAATTTTTTTTATTTTTTAACATACTCAAACACCCTAGAGTGATTAACCATACCCTTGATTGAGTGCAAAATGGGGAGTGGAATGGGGAGTTGACATTACATAATATTATTGGTCAGGATTTCACTCAATCACCCTAGAGTGATTAACCATACCCTCCACCCTAACGACGCGTGTAACACAAGAATTAAACATGAATACAACTTCTTTAACTACTTTATATCTTATGTTTATAACACAGTTTTACGTTTTATCTATCAAAAAGAAGAAATGATGGATCCTAACCTCATAATTATATTTATTTTTATAAAGTAAAAAAATCACGTTGTGTACTTTTTCAGTAAACATGTCTAATCGTGTCTTATACAGATATCTATTGCCAGCCTTAACAAATTTGATTGGCTCCGGTGAGAGTTTACCACTCACCTAGAGGGGAGCACCCCTCTCACACCCTTACCAAATTATTAAAATCTTGTTTAATTTGAAAGTAAGATGACAGAAAATCAGAATCATAATCAGTTTATCAAACACTAGAAACTAACTATTGCAACTTTCAATCACAATAATCAAGTTCAAACAGCCCTTAAATCTTCATTATCTAATTTTTCAACAAATAATAATTGCAGTGAAATAATGCACATCCAAACACCCCCTAATCATCTTATTGTTATTGTCACACTAACCACTAGGAATGAGATTGATACAATTATCGTACAGAAAAACTGTGAAACTGAAAAAGAGTTAAACTATAAATCGAATACCGTACCAATTTTGCTGGTACGATACCGTTATCACAAAAATACTAATACCGAATTTGTTAAAAACAAATACGGGTACCGAAACTGTTTGTGTTTCGTCAGTACACAGTACCAACATTCGACAATAAAATCTAGTCCCTAGTAACAACGATCAAGAAACGTATAACGTAGCTTCTCTTCATCCTCCTCATATAAACCCTAAATCTTCTATGCCCTCCACCAAATTCATGATTAGTAATCCATATTTGTGGCAATTGGAACATTATGAAACTCGAATACTTTTGATTGAAGGAGATTTGCTGATAATAAATAACATGAACATTTAATGTTTTTAAAACCCGAATGAACTCTAATCGTATGTAAGGATCATTGACGAGAGATTAAACATCAAGTGGTCGTGCCGGAGTGGTTATCGGGCATGACTAGAAATCATGTGGGCTCTGCCCGCGCAGGTTCGAATCCTGCCGACCACGATTTACTTTTTTTTTAACAAGTCTAAAACACTAGAGAAAAATATTCATGCGCCAATATAAAGTTTTATTCATAACTTATTAATAAAAAAAGACGCTCAACATTTATTTATTTTTGGCTTGCGGTTTCTTTTAAGCATTTGACATGTACATGGATCGTTTTTTTTTTTTGTTGCTTGTGTTCATGTACATGGATCGTTTTTTTTTTTTTGTGTGTGTGTGTTCCTGTAGTAACATATTTGCTTGTAGAAGTGTATTCGGTCAGATCGAGTTGGACTTACTTCAGCTAATGGTTTGACCAATGGTTAAAGATTTTCTCAGTGGCGGATCTAGGATTCCGACCAAGGGGCAACGAAATCGAAAAAACGTCAAATTTTTCCAAAATTTACACTAATTTTTCCAAATTTTTTCCGACCAAGGGGTAGCGGACGCCACCCCTTAATAAGCTATAGGTCCGCCCCTGGATTTTCTAACATCAACTGTAACATAAAAGAATAAGCATTCAAACAAAAACATAATATACATCATGATTCATTTCTGTTATGTTAATTAATGGTTCAGTTTAGTTGCTTTACTTGGAAATAGTCTATCAGTTCGGTTCGATTAATTCAGTTTTATAGAGATGTGAAACTAAATTGCGGTTACAAGGAATTTAAAATCGAGCACTCAGTTTTTTTTCATTTTCTTCGATTATTTTGGTTTTATCGTCAGTATTAGACACTTTATACATACTCCTTTAGTGACCATGTATATCATTTCATTATAAATCTGTAAAAGATAGGTTCCCTCATTTATTTAGGTTGGAAAGACAGAAAGGTGTCACGAAAAATCACGAAATCACGGTGAAGAAATGGTTAGCGACTGATTGAGCAGTTGATAATCGGTACATTATTGATTGATGTAAATAGATTCCGAGCAAATGTAACATTTTTGTGTGGCAAACGGAAATGGAGAAGATACCAACCAAAGTTGCGCTTATGAGAAGAAATATTCATTTGGATAGTGAGTTGTGTATATCATTTCATTATAAATCTATAAAAGATAGGTTCCCTCATTTATCTAGGTTGGACAATATAAGAAATGAGGTTTTTAGGGAAAGACTAGGAGTCGCTAGTATTTTCAGACAAGATAAGGGATGAGAGATTGAGATGGTTTGGGCATGTCAGGAGGAGGCAGACGACAGACCCGAGTAGAATAGTTGAAGCACTCACTGTAGATAGAAGAAGGAGTAGAGGCAAGCCGAAAATGACTTGGGATGAGCGGATTAGGCAAGATTTGCACCCCTCTAAGGACATGGTCGATGACAGAACTTCGTGGAGACGTAGGATTAAGGTTAAGGATTTTTATGAGTGTGGCATAATTTTTGGTTTAGGTTCTCGTCTTATGAGTTTAATTTTTCAGTTTGTATGAGGTGTGATATAGCTTTTATAAGTTCTCACCTAGTCCCGGTGTCGTAGTTTTACTAACACGTACTTATTCATTTTATGTGTTTATTTTTATTATTTTTATTCCCCCCTTTTTTTAGTAGTTGTGTGCTTATATAATGTCCCAGAAGCTTATGTCTTGGTTATAGTTTTTAGAGCCGAGGGTCTCACTGGAAGCAGCCTCTCTATCCCTGGGAATGAGGTAAGGCTTGCCTACATCCAACCATCCCCAAACCCTATCAATAGCTTCGCTATAGATGGGATTATACAGGGTATGGTTGTTGTTGTTGAAAGTGAGTTGTGTGTTTTTTTGTGAAGATACTGCAGAGACTGCGGAACATTTGTTAACAGCTTGTGTTTTTCGTTTGCGGTATGGCAAGGAGTTTCGAAGTGGTGCAATGTCCCTGACATTTTCGCTTTCAAGGTTCAAGATTTGTTAGAGATGCATAAACATATTCCAGGTTCGGCTATCAAAAGGAATATCTTTCAAGGTATTGTTACAATTATGTGTTGGCGGATTTGGAAGTCTCGGAACGAGGGGATTTTTGCGAACAAAGGGCATAAGGTGGTGGACGTGGTCTCGGATGTTAAAGTTTTGGGTTTTTTGTGGTATATGAATAGCAGAATAGATATAAACACGATAAGGTATATTGGAAAAAATGGTGTAAATTCGATTTCGTGTAATTGGTGGTTTTTCGGCCTTTCTATTTCCACCTTGGAGATAGTTTGGTCTTGTTTTGGTAATGAAAGTTGATTTTCAAAAGAGTTAATTACTGTTTTCGTCCTTATGGTTTGTCAAAAATCACTATTGCGATTTCAGCCCTGTGGTTTCACTTTCGTAACCATTTCAGTCTACCTCGTAACCATTTCAGTCCCTGTACTTACATAATAAATGGATTGAAATGGCTACGAAAGTGAAACCACATGGACTGAAATGATTATGAAAGTGAAACCAAAGGGACTGAAATCGCAATTTTTAAACTAATGGACTGAAATAGTGATTTTTGACAAACCACAGAGACGAAAACAGTAATTAACTCTTTTTAAAAAAAAAATTGTACTACCCATTACCCAACCCTTTCTTCCTATCACCCACATATTAGAATGTTCTCGGTTTGCACTAAATTTGTTTCAATTTATAACCTAGAACATGCGAGAGCCTCGTGCATCAGGATTGCCTTTGCAAAACCAAAAACAAAATCACTTCCCATATGTATATACCAATAACATAAATGGAAACCGCTAAGCCAGCGAACTATTTGAACATGCAGCTTTTACATCTCTGTATAGAATTTCACATAATATTTATGAGTAAATTGCCATTTTAAAAACCCTTGTATTATATTTATATAGTTTGCAAATAGTTCATACAAGATTTAACATTCTATTGGCGCTGACAAAACTTGCTTCTTGAATTGGAACCTTAACTATGTATCATTCCCCATCTTGATTAATCCCTGTGCATTAAGCATTTCAAGAAGCGACTACGCAGAAGCTAGTTTACTTCAAAAACCTTCATTTAGTGGAAGAAGCTGCAAAAGGGTTGCCAACATATCTGCACAACACAAGATTTAAAAGAAGATTAGCATCCAGTTTAAAAGAAGAGTAAATTACTTTTTGAGTCCCCGTGTTTTAGTGGTTTTAACCACTTTAGTCCAAAATCAAAAAGTTTAACGCTCTGAGTCCCTAACCGTTCATTTTATAACGTTTTGAGTCCCTGTGTTTTAGTGGTTTTAACCACTTGAGTCCAAAATCAAAAGTACAAGTGTTAAAAGTTGGACTCAAAATGTTATAAAATGAGTGGTTAGGGACTCAGGCGGTAAACTTTTTGATTTTGGACTCAAGTGGTTAAAACCACTAAAACACAGGGACTCAAAAAGTAATTTTAGCGAAAGTTAAAATATTATGTATGCAACTACAACAATGCTTCCGAGGAAACCAACTTCTTCCTGTTATTGTCTTCAGATCAATGATTTAAACAAAAAGTAGAATTATATAATTTATGAAAAAGAAAATAAAAAGCTGCTTTCTGGTACAGATGTTGACTTCTGATTTGAATCTGCCCGAGTAGGATGCAATCATGACACAAAGAGTGACAAACTAATCAAATTCACTAAACTGCTACACAGTTAATGCGGTAAAATATCGGATATCGGTCAAGGACCAATATTTGGGATATAGGTTATCTCGGTGGGGTGGGATATCAGTAATTTTAATATCATGCAAAACTTATATATATAGCAATTTAACACTAACAATTCAGTATATCCCCCTATCGTTAACAAATTAACCTTTTGCAACTTGCAAAACACTAACAATTGTAGCAAATAGGAACTCATTAAGACTTGAAACACTAACAATTAACAATTAAGACTTAAAACACTAATAGCAGCAATAATGGTAGAACTAAGAAGAAAGGTACATATATTGGGAAAATCAGTCATTTGTTGGTCGACTATCGGTCAATATCGCCAATAATATCGGTACTGATATTATGACCGATATTTGACACCGATATTTTACATGGGGACCGATAACCGATATATCACATTTACAATTTAGGATATGCACTGGGCACCTTATAGACGTTTGGCTTCTAATATGAATCTGTCTGAGTAGGATGCAATCATCAGACAAAGAATGACAAACTTATTAAATTTACTAAACTCAACATGCATTGGGCACCTAATATCAGATGTCATTTATCAATCTTCCCAGTAGCATTAATGGTTTATTGCATCTTTTTACGGATCATAATAAGATAGAAAAGAAGATATTACCTTAGTATGTTGTGCATCAAAAGGTCTGCATCGAGATATACACAAAAGCAAATAAACAACTTGAAATCGATCAGTTACAAATAGCGAGTTTTTCAGTCCATTCATCAGCTGCCCCATAATCGAGACTAAGCTCCCTCATTGGCGGAATATTTTCCATAGCAAACAGCATAAGGTGCGGAAATGCGGTATGTGCGTGATCATACATAACTAACTGCACAAAAACATTCGGGCATGGACTATGGCTCATGTAACAAGCAACGTTTCTCATTTTCGAAACATCGATAGCAGATTCCAACGGCGGTATGGATGGATACGACGGGCGTACGTAGTCCGAATAAACTTGAGAGAAATCCCCCCATTCTGCCCATCGTTCACCGAACCGATTTGGGTACACTAAACTATCCTCCCCGTTCATGGTGAACACCTGCGCTTGATCTCTTGTAAGAACAACTCCGGTATATTCACAAATAAACGAACCCGCTTGTATCAAGTCTAGTGATCTAACGCCCCAACCCGTTTCCATCGACCTGAACACTTCGAATCTGTTCTTCACACCCTTTTGGCTGACCCGATTCAAACAGTTCGAGGGGCAAGAACAAAACGGCCCACATTCGAAGATTATCGGTTTTCCTCTAAGAATACGCCCGTTTAGATCGTAAGCACATTCACCGCCGTTCTTTTTAACACAGACACAATCAATCGTACACCCGTCTACACAATTACACCCACCAGTACTCCGCGCGTTGTGATACACGAAAGGCGGGAAAATAGTTGTTACCTGATAGTCAAAATTCAACGGCTCGTGATTATCATCAATGTCGTTAAATAAAAACACTGGCACCTGTTCCTTGTTTCTTGACATATCTAAACTAACATATCCCACAGGCCGAGCCGCCAACGGGTTAGCCCGAATACTCTCGGCGAACTTAAGAATCGAACTGCCCATTTCGGGTTGACCTTCCATTCTAACGAGTTTAAACTTATACACACCGAAACCCGACTTCCCTACATCAAACCAATACTCCTCAATCTTATATATCCCATCGTAAACATAAACCTTCTCGCCAATACCGCCTTTATACTTGAACCCACGAACGACACGCACTTCAACCCCGTGATACATACTCCTTTCCATGCCAAGATTCCCGCCTTCCAATTTCTGATGAACCACTTGTCTCGAATTCTTATCTTGCCCACCATGACCCGTATACACGATAACATCGCCACTATCTTCGTCATCTTCATACCCACCCGAAACAATCACACTAGTAGCAATCGGCTCCCCGTTGGAACTCTGCTTCGAGCTTAAATAATCAATCCCCGCCTGAATCTGACCGTGAATTCCCAACACGCATAACTCCATCCTAAAACAAAACACATCGCCAACATGTATACCAGGTATCGGACCGACAAACCGTTTATCTTGATTTAACCAAAGACCTCTATCCCTCATCAAAGCAGCAACCTTCATATCACCCCGAGCAGCTCGTGGTACTCTCCCACTCATCACATTCATAACATTCCTACGACGAATATCGTCCTCCAACATACAATGTATCCATAGCGAATCATACAATATCCTTGTCCTCCTAACCAGTTCTCGAAAATATCTCTCGTCCTCTATCTCGAGATTTGTAACCCTAACTAACTCAGCAGACCGCTGCGGAGGCTTTCGCCTATACGCGCTTTCTACATGTGCCAGCTGGTTATCTTCCGCAACCGGCACGATCGCCAGCGCATAAGGATCCATAACATCCTCATCAAAATCCAGATCCACATGAACATGTTCATCTTCCTCAAAGTTATTCGCATTATTAGCATTCAAATTCATTTCAGATCCATCCAATTTATCATCATCTAACCGGTGTACTGCATTTACACTGTTCGATTGAGCTACTGGCACACTAGGACTAAAACTAGGGTTAGGGTTTAGCGAAAAACCTGATTCAAGCGGTTCGAGTGATTCGAGTTTCGGCTCCATTGTGAGGATGATCAGTGGTGGTACAACGTTCCGTCGATGCTCCGGTGGCGGTGGTGGTGGCGGTGATCGGAGTAACAAACCGGATCTATCCTGTAATTGTAGATGAAATGAAAATACTGAAAATAGAGGCAGTAGTAGATTGTTAAACAAGAATCGAAACGGCTGCTAGTGACTGATTTGTTGTGAGGATAGACACATGAGGTTTGAAAAATGGTGGATCATGAAAATGTGAAAGATTTGTTGAAGAAGATGTGGAGGTTTCAGAGGACAGGTGGAGATGGTGGTTTTAGCCAACAAATCCTGATATGAAATTACTGGGAATGTGTGTGTGTATAAGTTATAAATAAATAATTAGCAATTTAGCATCATCAAATGTCATGTGTGATCTATGTGTTTTGTAAAGTCAAAAAAGTTACTTCGTCACTCTTCCAAGCTATCTATATTAAAATTTTAATTTTTTAATTTTTTTTGAACGGCTAATTAATTTTTTTTTTAATTTTTAATAAACAACATATAATAAAATAGATCTTATGTTGGTTTTTAAACTGGTGTGAGTGGGTGAGTGACAGATGTAAGGTATTTTTCTTGTAACTTTATCGATCTTGTAATAGTGTTATTGTAATGGGTGGATGAGCGACAAATTTAAGGTAATTTTCTTTTAACTTTATTGATCTTGTAATAGTGTTACTGAAAATATGTAAACATTTAGATGAAAGTGTAAAACATTGTGTGCATCATGTGTCTAGTGTGACCATCTAATGTGCATGTGGGGCATGATTCAAGTATGAAGGACTTAGTAAGTGGTAAAGTAGAAAGATATTACTCACTTAGAATATTTTAGTATTGCTTTGGGTCACATTACTCGTATCTAACATTTGGCTTTTAGAAGGTACTATAATTTTAGTGATTTAAGATACGTCGTCGTCGTTTCACATTTAATATTCATTTGTTTTCGATACTTTTGGTTTCCTGTCGTCAGATGTTGTGGACCTACTTAGCCGAATTCAAAGGGTCATGCATAATAATGTTAAGACCCCGAGATCTATATGCGTAATTTTTAAAAGACTTAGTTTTGCTATTCAAAAATGGGTAGCGGCACAGCTTGTGGCCGTTTACCATTAATCTCGATATAAATTCATAACACGTTTCATTTGCTACATAAAAAAAAATATTCATTTATCTGTAACTTCTTTCCTGAATATGTAAACCGTCTTTTGAAAATGGATATTATCAAATGCAATTTATACGTTTTAAATTACTTAACATTTTAGAAAATAATCGGTTATAATATTACTAATTTGTAGAAGAGCATTTATTAGTAACATTGTTAATTTAATTGATTATAAATTTGGATATCATTTCACTGTTTTTGTAAATAAGTTAATAAAAAACAAAGAGTGTATTTTTATACACTTATCATCAAAAAAATATTTTCCTTTTTAATTAGATTGGACTTTTTTATAATCAAATCGTTTACTAAAATTAAATTGTTTTTAAATGTGCTCGTCATTAGTTCGGATTACAAAAATTATTATAGTTTAAATTATTCAACTACGTATATGTGTGGCGACCGTAGTGACGGGGATTTTTGTTTCTTTTTTCTTTTTTATTTGATGTTAACGTCGAGTAATGACGTAGATTGTAACTTGTTTTTTTAACTTCTAATGTAATTAAAGTGTTTTTGTTTTTAATAAATATAATTTCATATATTAAAATAATCCGACCCCAACATCTTATGCTTAATTTTCTTCTTGACACATGGAAAAAAGTTCATGGCTCAATTTGAATATTAAGTTATCTAATTGGGACAAAAACGATACGAGTGACCTAATTAAAACACTTTCAAAACTTGATTACTATTTTGTGACATTTTTGGATTCATAAGAATCATGTGTTGTTTTGTCATTTTATGTGCATATGAATTGGATATGATAAAGTATTATATGAAAATCATACGTGGCCTATGAAAGTAATGGATCGTATGTGGTTATTGTGAATGTGATATAAGGATAGGTTTATATAGATCGTATTGTGTATATGAAAATATATTAATACGCGAATAAGGTGAGATTATGTGAATGTTTTTACTTTCTATCGGTAAAAGGTGGTTAAAAATTAAAAAAAAAAAAAAAAAAAAAAAAAAAAACTATATGTGAACAGGTTTGGATAGCCAGATTTATGTATTTATGCAATTAAGCTTGGGACAGGGAAGTAGGGTATGAGAGCATTCACATCTCAGCAGCCATCTCAGCCCTTGTTCTTAAATTTGAAAAAAAAAAAAAAAAAAAAAAACATAGAAAACACCTCTACATGACATCCTGATTTACATCACCTATATACTTATCTGAAAACAAACAAATCCCCAAAGTTTGCTTCTCACTATTCATCCTTTATATTTTTTTTATGGATATGGATGGATGTGAATGAGAGAAAGGAAAAAAATAATAATGGAAAGAATAATAACATAGTATTATTTAACAGGGTGTTTGGGTTAGCTTATTTTGGAGCAACTTATGACTTATTGACTTATAAAAATTAATAAGTTGTTTCTGTAGTGTTTGGATTAACTTATTTAAGAAATTTTTTTGTGTTGGAGAAGTTATTTTTGAGAACTTAGAATTTCTAACTTCTCATTTATGACTTATACAAGTTAACAAGTCCTTGTTGAGAAGGAATCCCAAACACCCACTAGAGATAGATGTGAGGAATAAGATGTGGGAGGTTTTTAAAAAGTGAGCGATTAATTTATTAAAATGTAAATTAGCTGAATTATATGATTGGGGATAGAGGATGAGATGTGAACGCTCTAACAAAGCTAATATAAGTTAGTTATATGTGTTGAGCTTCGTGCATAGGTTTTTTAAAAATTTTAGGCAGCGGAATAATATACACGAGCAGATCTCGATTAGATAAAGACCACCCTAAAAGTTTGATTACAAGATAATGAAAAATAAATCAAACAATTAGGTGTTTCAAAAGTTTACCTTAAACTTGGTTGATCAAGGTGAATGGACCAACTGCATGTGATTTACCACGAAGCAACAATCGAGTGCTAGCCTTGACTAGCGAAACACCACAAACTGAACCCGACCCTAGTCTAAATTAGGTTTGATTGACTTCCCAAAATTCCAATGAACTCCTTGACCCAGGTGGTGGCGATAGAGTGGCTGCTTAACAACGGTGATACGACATTAAAAGGGAGAGAATGATGTAGGGAAAGTGAGAGGGGGTTTGGGTTTTCTCTGCTCTCAAACTGGTGCAAAGAGAATGATACACCAAAACCTATATTTATATTAATCTCATGCATCCTAGTATTTATAGAAACCCTAATTCGTATCGGACTCAAAAAGCCCGCGGGCTTTTTAAGTTTATCATTTAAAATAAAATTATAACTTTTAGGGTTATCAACTAAAATCATTTTAGTTAACTATATTTGATATATTTGATTAAGATTTTTAGATTAAATTTGAATTTCAAATATTAATTCTAATTATTGTATCTTCAAACAATGATAACATAACTTCTAATAAACGATTCTAATTACTGTAATATGACATTTTCTCTTTAAACCTCATAATTTTTACTTATATTATATTTTAAAATATTTTTCTAAAAAATAATTTAGGAAAATATCTTATTATAAATATAGAAATAATTCTTTCCTAACTTATAATAATGAATACCGAAATTTTGGTAAGTCAAATATTCAATATCGTATTTTTGGTAATTGAAGTAATTTAAATTTAGATTCATACCTAAATTATCTACAAACTAATTTTCATTATTATTTATAATTTTAATTTTATGATTTAAAATTCTCATATATAATTATTTTTTAATAACAAGTCTTCCATTAAACTTAATAATATAGTATTTACTTTATATATAATAAAGTCAAATATAAATAAAGCTATCTATATTAAAAAAATAATAAACAACATATAATAAAATAAATCTTATGACTCTTTTCTAAATGTAATAACATTTTTAAAAATGTACTTAAGTTAATTAAATTCTTATACACTTTTTGTTTAGTAGTATATGGAGTTGTTCATTGTGTTGTATAATCATGCTTGTTTTTAAACTATTGTGGGTTTGTGAGAAATATATAAGGTATTTTTCTTGTAATTGTATTGATCTTGTAATGGTGTTATTGCAAATATGTTGTTGACATTTATACCAAAGAGTAAAACAATATGTATATCTAGTGTGAACATCTAATGTGCATGTGGGCCATTATTCAAGTGTTAAAAGCTTAACATGTGGTAAAGTAGAAAGATATTATTGAGTCACAATATTTTTGTATTGTTTTGAGTCACATAACTTGTGTCTAACATTTGGTTTTGAGAAGGTATAATAATTTTAATGATTTAAGATAAACTGCAGTTTCATATTTAATATTTATTTATTTATAACTTCTTTCCTGAATATGTAAGCCGGATCAGGATATACTAGAAAGTTTATTTGGGTAGAAAGACTATAAAGTAATCTTGACCATCTATTAAATAATCAATGGCTAAGATTAAAGACTAAATTGCACAAATCAACCTTTATGTTATATCTAAACTGCACTTCATACCTTTCACTGTGAAATCCGTCAAACCCAACCTTTATGCTCATGTTTTGTTACATTCAATAACATTTACAACTAACGTCGTCCAAAAACTTAGTTAAGTTACCTCACATGCTTTGCATGTGAGGATATCATTGTCTTTTCACCAGCCTTTCATAACATAAAGGTTGATTTGTGAAATTTTATCTTATTATTATTAACTCTTATTATTATTAACTCTTATTATTATTATCTATACTACTATATTAAAGAAACTGGGTTTTCTACCCTTTTGGTCATTTTACACATGTATAAATTTTATAGCATTACGTACAAGAAAGTACAAGCTATTTTAGAGGGGGTAAACTTGTACATTGTCCAAAAATTTAAGACACTTTAGGGGTAATCTTGACATTTTACCAGCCTCCCTTTTAAAGCAAAACCCTATCCTACGCACCCTCATCAATGAAAATCGTCAGTTATAAAACAATTGAAAATCATCAGTTCAAATCATTGAATGCCATCGTTTCAGAATTGAATGTCACTTTTACACCTTAAATTTGGCATAGACGCTCCATCTAAACCGGTACAAAAGGAGCTATGGTTGTTGATTTCCCCCCAACTCGGCTTCTACTGCAGCAGAATCTATTTACTTTGAAGGTAGGTTAAGTATTTAATGGATTTGGCATCGATGCAATTGATCTCACAGCCATTGTTAGGAATTCCAAACTTCTTCAACGGTCGGAGAAATCAAGAGACCTGTTTTCCGTTATAGATTTGCGCCTATATATGAGCTATTATCGCTGTCGTTCACGGAGGGGGAGAGAGAGACGCTCAGATGCCAGAAAAAACACACCGGCCGTTGCAAGCCTGCACCCCGCTCCGCCGGTCGCCGCTGCACCGGCAACGGTGTAGAAATTAACTTTCGAGGTAATAGCTTTCATCAACCAACTAAAATTTGGGGACTTTCTTGATGACAACAGTGAATTCCGGTAGGGTTCCGACTTCCGATCACCTCAGAGGCTTTAGGTGCTTATGTGCATTTATGGGTGTTGGAACAACGTTCATGTCTGCACAAATGGTTAAGCAACTTGGAATTTTAAAGGTAGGCTTCATTTTACTTATTATATACATACATGTATTCCTAAACCAGAACGAGTTTCTTGCTGAAGAACCAAGCCTCTTCAATTGAGCCCCTTTTTTTCTGATTAGCAGTTTACTTAGTATTTTACCATATTATTGGCATGTCTCATTGCAGGTTTAAGGACATCTTTCAGGAGGTATATGAGGAGAATTGGAAGGAGAAATTTGAACAACATTCCATATGGTAATTTCTTATATTGTTTAGAAGTGGGTTTATTTTTTTTTTCTTGGTGATGATTGTTGGATGATAGACGTGTATATATATTAACTGGTGACTTGTTGGTTAACTAAAGGTATGAGCATCGGTTGATAGATGACATGGTGGCTTATGCATTGAAGAGTGATGGTGGATATGTCTGGGTATGCAAGAACTATGATGGAGATGTACAGAGTGATTTACTTGCCCAAGGTGATGTTTCACTGTTAGCACCCTTTGCGAGTGAATTACAAGCATTTACATGCACTCTATTCTGACTAAATTTTATTTTATATTTGCAGGGTTCGATTCTATGGGCCTTGTGACTTCTGTTTTTGTCATAAGCCTTATATTTAGTTTTACCTGAGAAAGTTACGTGGCTTTAGGATTTCAAGTTAATTCTAGACAACATTTGATTTACAGCTATCATCGGATGGGAAAACATTGGAAGCAGACGCAACACATGGGACTGTAACGCGTCATTATCGGAAACGCCAAAAGGGAAATGAAACCAGCACATGCTTCTATCTTTGCATGGACAAGAGGACTTGAACATCAGTATGTTTCTATTATCATATCATGTAAATAATGTTCGTTTTAGTTAAAATTTCTTTGCTATACAATGTAAGTGTTGTTTCTATTGTTAGTATATTATCCTGAGTTTGTTTATACTGCATATTATTGTTCAAAGCCAAGTTGGATAATAATGAGAGATTGGCGGATTTCGTTCAAAAGCTTGAGAGTGCATATATTGAGATAGTTGAGTTGGGAAAAATGACCAAGGATCTTGCCATTCTAATCCACGGACCCAAGTGAGTACTGCTAAAATTATTTTCTTGATTATATCTTATTTATATTTATATTTAATGTACTAATTATTTATTAAAAATGGGCAAAAAGTGTTTATGTTATAACCTGATCTGATCCATTCCATACACGAAAGTATGATTTGTTTCCTAACACGAAATTTGCGGGTTTGGGTTTAGTTTAATCGGGTCCGGGTCAGTTCCAGGTTGAACCCGCGAACTTGTTTAGCTAAACGGGTTGGATTCGGGTCAGCCCGGTCGGGGTGGCAGGTTGACACGTTTAACCCGTTTATATTATTTTATATATTTTTACAACATGTTATATGTTATTAATTAAATTGGATGCGTATATTATACCATAATTATAACTTAAAAGAGAATTTGACATAAGTTTTTATAATTTTAATGTATTTGTATTATACACATTTATGTTTTTTTAGTAAATTTTAATTTTATCATATTAATTTGTGGAAAAAAAATCAGGTTGAACGGGTCGTTTTTGGGTCAACTCACGAATACTCGGTTCGTGTTCGGGTTCATATGTATGACATGGTTTTAGGGTTCAGGTTCGTCTAAAATTAACAGGTTTGGGTCGGGTTGAACCGCGAACACAACCCGTTTAACACCGCCCTACGTAAAACAATGTAAACAAAATGTTTTTTTTTATTATTTGTTGTGATTGATTGCAGTTCATGGTGTGGAGTACGGTTTCGGATGTCATCAAGAATCAGAAAGCGGTGTTTTTGAAATCGAGCCTCGAAAGTGCCCCGGGTTCAAGTTTCGGGAGTAGATTTTTATGGGCACGACGAAATTAACCCCGAGTCAAGTTCAAAGATTCATTGAGCTACATTCGAATAACTACTATGGTGACACGTATCATCTATTCGGGAAGAATTGCAGTCATTTTTGTGAAGATATGTGTTACCAGTTAACAGGGAACAAAATCCCCAAATGGGTCAATCGGCTAGCCCGAATAGGTACTTAATCATCCCCTCTTTTTAATCGTTTTAATAAAAGATTTATATTAATATTAATATTTATATGTAAATTTTTTTTTAGGTTCGTGTTGTCGTTGAATTCTTCCAAAGGCGATCAAGGGTTCTTCTGCTGTTAGAGATGAATCAAACTCTCAAGAGAATGAAAAGAGGAGTTTAACAAGTTCGTTTAGTTGTTTCACTTTTATAATTGCTCTATAATATTTGAGTTTTTGATAATTTTTGGTTTCAAGAATGAGCTGCAGAGGAAGTAAACGAGGATACATGGTTTAGATATTCTTGCAAATATGAATGCACTTTGATTTTGCAATCGCTCAACTTTGTTTTCTTGAAAGATTTAAGTTACTTAGTTAGTAAGGACATCATAATAGAATATGATATTAGTCGGGACACCCGCCGCAACGCGCGAGCTTTCACACTAGTTATTATAAAAATAAATTTCAGAAACTGTGTGTAAGAATACTAATAATGGTTTCTAGAAAACGTTTTTTAAATAATAAAGAATGTTATTATTTATTAATTACACTACAACGTTTAAAAAAAAAACCTTTTCAAAAAATCTTTAATTTCTTGTTTTACAAAATAACCAAATCTTTGTCCAACAAATAATACGAAAATGTTATTTTTTTATTAATTACAAATTTACAATGCAACGTTTAAAAAAACGTTTTTAGAAAATCCTTAATTCTTGATTTTACAAAATAATCAAATCGTTGTCCAACATATTCTCTTTCCCCTTTTATAAAGCCCAGTTCGTATTTTTTTTTAAACATAATTGTTAGTCGGGAAATTATGTGAATTAACACAATCATTTACTTCTAAATATGATTTATATTATATATAAATAATAATCCTACTCATAAACAATAAAATCGCAAATCAAAGAAATATGCATATATCTATATATTTTGTTTATACATACATTTTGTTTTCTAGTTTATTAAGTTGTAGACTTGTTGTTATAAAAAACAATAATTACGCATATTTTATTAATTAGCTTAAATAAAATAATTTTATAAAATATTCAAATAATCAAACAATTAAGTGTTTTTGCTATAAATCTCAATTAGCTAATTATTTAAATCATTCAAATAATCATGCTATGTAACACGAACTCAAACATGATACAAACCCAAAAACCGTGTTAAGCAAATGAATCCACTTGACAAACATATTTGCTGGTTGACACGAACATAACCCATTTAATCTGAATAGATAAATTTGTTAAATTAAAAACAAAACAAAACGTTAAACACAATTATTTTTATTAAATTAAAAAGCAAAACAAAACGTTGAAAACAGTTATTTTTGTTAAATTAAAAAACAAAACAAAACAAAACGTTGAACACAAATGTGTTTTGGCTTTGTTTTATTCACCATCCAAATACTGGAAAAAAAAATTGTTTAAAAAGCATTCTTTAAAAATAAAAAATAAATGTCTTCTCTAAAAATTAAATAACACTTTCTTAAAGACAACATTTTATAAAAATATATTATAATAATAATAACGATAATAATAATAATAATAATAATAATAATAATAATAATAGTTAATAATAATAATAAGACAAAATTTCTAAAATATCCTTTATGTTATAAAAGGCTAGTGAAAAGACCATGATAACCTCACATGCATTGAAAAGACCATGATACCCTCACATGCAAAGCATATGAGGTAACTTAACTGAGTTTTTGTATGACGTTAGTTGTAAAGGTTATAGAATGTAACAAAACATGAACATAAAGATTGAGTTTGGCCAATTTCATAGTGAAAGACATGAAATATTCTTGACCATCTATTAAATAATCAATGGCTAAGATTAAAGACTAAATTGCACAAATCAATCTTTATGTTATATCTAAACTGCACTTCATACCTTTCACTATGAAATCGGCCAAACCCAACCTTTATGTTCATGTTTCATTACATTCAATACACTACTACATAAATAGGCATTTGCTACGGCCAAATCCGTAGCAAATCCGTAGCAAACACCCATTTCGCTACGGATTTGCTACAGAATTGGTCCGTAGCTACAAGTCCCGTCGCGAATTAACTTGCTACGAAAATTATGTTTGCGATGATTTTAGCTACAAAAAATGACGTCGCTATTTTAGCCTCGGATTCGCTACGAAAAAAAGTTGCTATGGAATTTCGCTATGGATTGTTAGCTACGGATAATTTTTGCTACAGATACTTTTAGCTACAGATGTTTTTAGCTACGGAGTAGTTTTTGCTACAAATGTTGGCTACGGAAGTTTGCTACGCTTTTTGCTATCATTTTTGCTACAGAATCTAACTACGAACTTGCTATGGTTTGGCTACAAGAATTTACTATCTTTCGCACTTTTTTTGCTACAAAACTTGCTACGTTTTGCTATCGCCTTCGCTGCAGAATTTAGCTATGATTTCGCTACAATTTGGCTACAGAATTTTGCTAGCTTTTGCTATCGATTTTGTTACGGAATTTAGCTGGGAACGCATTTTATTTGGAATTTTTCAAATAAATTCCTTTTTTATGTTGTTTTATATTTTTCCATTATAAACATTATATTCAAATCTCAAAAAAAAAAATATAAAAAACTCAAAACTAAATATAAATACAAAAACCATATAGAATAATAATTCAAACACAACAATAAATATTAAAAACCCGTACCAAAAGATCCAAATTATCCAAACATAACCAAATGCAACACGATAATGATCCAAATAATTCAAACATAACCAAATGTAACGCGATAAAGATCCAAATTATCCAAAAGCAATACCATAAATGTCAATGTATCTTAAGTTGGTGGCGGGTTTTGTGACAACAATTGAATTTTCTCATTCATTTCGGCATACAACCTTGCACCTTCTTCAATTTTCTCCATCATAGCATGTTTCTCTATCTTATCTTGTACCAACTCCGCTATTTTTTTCTTTAACCGTTCCACCTATAACATCCAAAGCAAAACTAACCCGTTAACATCCATTATGACAGCTAATAAGTTATGACAAATCATAAGAAATTATAACCAAATATAACATAAAAAAAGTTACTACACCAAAAGTTATAGAACATTACAAACAAACTAACTCAACATAACCTAATTCTTTAAATTACCTAATGATCGTCTTTATGACATGAAAATGTAGACTTTTTTTCTACTAAAAGAGAGAGGATACAAACCTTATCATTGTCACATCTCTCTTGTGCACCCTCACGACCCGCGGGTCAGCGATAGTGCCGATCCCATACATTCTACTTGCTTTTTTGCCTCCAACAGTTTGCGGCAACAATTCCATGTCAATTTCCGGGTGTAAGCTGGTATCCTCTCCATATTTATCGACAACATAATTATTATATGTTTGATGTGATGAGGACATAAAACAATCAGTAATTTAGCTTTATATAATTATATAAGAAAACATAGCTATTAAAAGCGCTCGCACTCTACCTCGACCACCATCTTGAACCCTACCACCACCATCACCCCCGCCACATCCTGCTGAACTACGTGCCATATTTTCTACAACAAAAAACAAACTTATTAATACTCTCAAGGACTATTATATAATAATCTGTAAAAATCAATAGTATCCAATGCATAGTATTGATCAGGATTGGGGTAGTTTGCTTCAGGTTAATTGGGTTAGGATTCTTTGAAAGTATGCCCGATAACTGATACGAAATGTAATTTAGGTTTCTGGTTTGGGCTATATTGGGTTTGATCGGGTGTGTTTGCATCCACAGCTGCATTGAGGATAACACAGCAACCCATTTTTTTGTGTAAAACATATCAAACCTAACCCGCACACACTTAAATCCGGGTGAGCTGAACACAACTGGATTAGAGATGGTTTTCAAAGCCTTAAAACTACAAAAATGGAGATAAAAAATAGAACAGGAAGTGGTCAAATGATTGACTTCCTTTTACTTTTTAATTTTGCACGTTTACTGTTCAATATGTCATGTATGTACAATAGCAATGCATTGATGTGGCCCATGGATCCAAAGTTATTAGGAGCTTTCACAATTGCTCAATTTTAAATTGAAATGTGGGTTGGTTTTTATATCAAATTTTAGTTCCAACATCAAATAAAATCAAGAATTCATTAATATGTTCTAAAAATTATATAAAATTCTTATTTATTGTCAAGTCATTGACCAATATACTAGGCGTTTAACATTCACCCTATTACCCCTTTCCAGGTTTAGGCTTCTAAAAAAACCACAAATTATGATAAACAACACAATGTTATTTGAATTCAAGAGGTTAAGCCAAGGTCTCATTGTTAGGTCACAAAATTCTAATTGGAAGAAGCAATTCAAGAATCACACAGTTCAAATCAAGTCATCTAAACATAGCAAGTAACTTCGATTGCAACATATCATACAAAGTAAACAGTAACAACTAATCAACGAAGTTGAATCTTACCTGCAGGTAGGCCAATTGAAATCGCTTGTGTCGGAGGCTTCTTCTAAACCATTTAGAGAAAACAAAACAGAGATTTCGAGAGTTGAATGGGTTGTGAATTGTGGGTGCCGAAGGATATGCATTGTGGGACAAAGCGGTTGTGAGGGAAAGAAGGAGGTTGGCTGTGAACGTGGTCTTGAGGTCCCGATCGTCCCGTTGTAGTGTTGTAGGTGGTTATAGGTAGCCAGAGTAAAAGATATTAGGGTTTTCTTTATACCCTTTCTGCACACAGGGGAATATATCTTTCGCCTAACATATAAAAATAATTTAGAGCAATATTACCTTTACCTAAATATCTTATAAAATAACATTAATTAATTTAAAGAACAAATATAAATTTTACAACTTATGTCATTTTTATTTTTATCAATTTATAATTTTTATCTATAATAAAACGTATATATATTTTACAACTTCTGTCATTTTTATTTTTATCATTTTATAACTTTTATCTATAACTACCACTATTACTCCATCCATTTTATCAATAATCCATTTTATCAATAACTACAACTATTACTACATCCTTTTCAAAGTTTCGTTGTACAAAATGCAAAAAATATAACTTTGTAGTCTAAAGGTAGACATAGATATTAAGGGTGTAAACGAGTCAAACTATTTACGAGCAGGGGCGAAGGTTTGTTGGTGCCCGAGGGTGCACTCGCCCACCCCAATATTTCGGTTAGAAAGGTATAGGTTTCGATTTTTCGTCCGGAAATTTTAAAAATTATATAGGATCGCCTTCCCCTAGGTAACAAACTTTACTTTAATTTATATATTGTATAAATATTTAGGAAAAATTATATAGGATCGCCTCCCCCAAATTATTTTCCTAAATATTTATACAATATATAAATTAAAGTAAAGTTTGTTAGCACTTCGTATATAAGTGATGGGTAGTTTTATAAATATATTTTAACTCTTATTTGTTTAACCCTAGGTTACCCACCACACAATAAACTTAATCACAAATTTTTATGTCTGAGAACGGGTCCTTTGAATGAATTAATTTTTTTAGTTTTATTTGGAACTATTATTATTTGACTTGACCCGAATCGACAGCCGACCCGACCCGAAACATAACGATAGGAAAAAAAAAATTGGGTCTCATCACTTTACGTCCCCTCGAAACTTTTGGTCAAGCTCCGCCACTGTTTACGAGTTACTCTAGATCGGCTAAAAACACTTTTAACTCGAGCCTAAAAATAAGTTTGTTTAGTAAACGAGCTTGGCCTTCACATTCGAGCTCGAGCCAGCTCGCAAGCCTAAATGAGGCTAGAAGTTATTTAAATTTGATATAATATATCAAACATATATTTATTTAATAATCACTTTTTTTAAATTATGATAAACTAAATATAATATATATATATATATATATATTTATAAAAAATATTTATAGTTTATATAAATTAATTAATAAATAATAACTGAGTCGAGCTCAAGTTCTCAAAAGTTAAACGAGCTCAAGCTCAAGCCTAGTCGAGCTCGAGCTAGCTTGTCTAAGCCACTAGTACGTATGCAAGGGAGTTGAAATACCAAACATTATAACATAAACAGACTCAAGTATTAGGGAATATATAGTAGGTTTGCCAAGGAATTACTAAGGGGCTGTTTGGTTGCCTATTAATGGCTCCATTAAGAGGCCTCTTAATCGGTCAGACATGGGGTGTTTGGTTCACCAAATAACAACCTCTGAATGAAACAATTCACATCTGAATGGTTCGTTCTCTTCAACATCTTAATGGAACATTGGACTTGTATACCCTTGCCCAAGAAAACAATCTGCCACTCCCCCCTTTCTTCTCCACAGTTGCCCCCTCCACAACCGCCTCCTCCATAGCCGCCGCCCTCCACAGCCGGCCCCCTCCACAACCGCCATATCACGTCATAATGGATCATTAAAAGTAGTAATGGTTTATACGGAGTCTTAACGGTTTATTTACACCAATGTTTGATTATGATTGACCATTATTTAGCTTGTTTAAACCCCTAGTACATATGAAAGGGAACTGAAATACAATACACTATAACATAAAAAAGACGCGATTATTAGGAATAATACAAGGTTTGACAAAGAATTACTATGATTTATCTAGTATGACCCACATTGATTATTTCTTGGCGAAACGTATCATATTAAGTCATAGTATATCATGAAAAGTCATAACGGTTTATATACACCTATGTTTGATTATAAATTACTATGTTTGACTATGATTCACCAGCGTAATTGACCATTATTTAACCATATTGATCATAATCAACTATCATTGACCAATCTGAGCTCTAATTGACACTAACCAACGACCTTAACAAATCATTATTAACTAATGTTAACCCCAATTCATATAATTTCCCTTCAGTTATCATTATTAATCACAATTTCTATACATTACAAAAGTTTAACGGGGCTTAGGAATGAGTCTACGGGGTCCGGAATCAAGAAAACGAAGAAACGGGGTTTATCGGCGGTAACAGGCCCGTAGGCAGTAGACTGGCCTGTCGGCCAGGCATATGGCGTCGTCGACACCAATGACACTAAATTAGGGTATTATACCATGGATTCGACCATTAAACTCTTTTTATCTTCCCAACTAAGGATCAATTCACCCAACACCCATCAAGAACTCTAACTAAGGAGGTTCAAGAAAGGATATAGATACTTACATGATGCTTAGAGGATGATGAACATTCTTGAAATCACAGATTTTCCATGCAATTTGAATCTCTTCTCGTCTTCTTATTCCTTTAATTTCACACAAGACCATACACAAGCACAAGTGTGTGTCGATTTCTTCCCCCATCCATATCCGGAGTTCTAAGTTTGTTAAAACAAAATTACATATTGGCCCCTCCTAATGCGTTCATTATCCCATACTAATAAACAATATATCAGTAAACAGTTATATAGATTTCATGTTCTCTCAAACAAAACAAATTCAACAACCAAGATTTATTGTGAGTTTCTAGACTTCCTAGCTTGATTCGAGATAGTCTGTAGTTAACCTGCAACATACGTCAAAATATGTCAGTACAAAAATGTACCGCGAGTATACAGTTTTGATATAATAGCATAGTAGATAACAAGCGTTGCGAATTTCCGCATACATAAACGAGATACACAACATATATACTACAAAACAGATAGTACCAGCTAAGTCACTCGATGCTAGCTCAGGTGGTACGTCGCGAGTAAGAGTCCTAGCACATATGTATCAAGCATCACGTGTAAATATGTACGTTAGTAATTCGCATGTGATAATAGCTTAGAGTATAGACTGCGTTTTGATAAGTGCGTTTTCGATAGAAACGTATGTTACACCCCAAAGTGTATTAAAGCGTTTAAAAAGGGGTCAAGTATACTCACAGTTCGTGTTTAGGAAATAAACACAATCTTGGATTGAAGGGAGCGCGTGAGAGATTATCCTGATCACAGAACGATAGCATAAGCGTTGAACAGCGTGTAACGGTGCGTTAGGTGAGATGAGTTTAACCGAGACGGTGTGACGACGTGTTAAACAACGAAAACCACTCCAAATTCAGCTCAGCCGATCAGACGGGAATCACCCCATTCAATCAGACTTAACTGTTCTTAACGGAGTTTCATGTTTAACCCGAGAATCTGTCGTCTCTTCGGTAAAAATCCATTCTCAGACCGGTTCTCCACTAGAGAATGAGTAGAGAGCCTGAACGACTCCAGATTCTAACGATTTTGAGTGAAAAGTGAAGGATGTTGAAGAAAAGTTTGAATCAGATTTTAAATGCTTAGATTTAGGCGAAATCAGTTGTAAAATCATGTAGAAATCCTTTAGATTCGAACCGTTCTTGATGAGATGAGGTCACTCAACAGTGTTCATCGGAACCCGTGATGACGTCACCTTAGAACAGCCCAAATCAGATGATTTCATGGTGAGAGTGTACGATTTGTTAGAGAAGATGATGAGAAAATGTGTGCTGGTGATGGAAGTACAAGATTTATAGTGAAAACTTACACGAATCACGAGGAATCGAGAGAAAAAGGCCTGAAGGCGTGCTGGTCGGATAAGGTTGTCACATCAATGAACAGTTTATGTGACAGGTGGGTATTTATAGTGTGAGAGGGAGAAAGGCGGTGTAGGGTAAGTGGGTCAGACGGTCGTTCGATCGGATGGCCATCCGATCGGATGGTCATCCAGTCGGATGTCCATTTGATCGAATGGTCGTTCGATCGGTTAGCTTGCGCGGGTTGATTTTCCAACTTTCGCTTCATTCGACGTGTTTTGTTGCGTTAAGCATTGTGGACACATTAAGCGTTTTAACGATATAAGTAGCTGTTAGTGCAGTAATGTCTATCGCCTCCGTCAATCCAGTTCGTAGCAGAATATAGAAGAAAATGTGACTTTATTATGAAGTTTGTAGTGAAAAAGGCAAGTTGGCATTATTGTAAATAAGGGGAAATCCCTTATATCATTTGCCTATAAATAGGAGGCTTATGCCTTTAGTTTAGAACTTTTGTCATTTGCTACATTTAGAGGAGCTTGGAGCTAGAGAGAGAAAGTAGAAAGAGAAAGGCAAAAGGTGATTCACGTGATTGTACGATTTCATATCTTTGAATAGAATCACAGATTATTGTACGTTCTTGTGTTCGATCCACGTACATGTACGGATTCCGCACGTCACACGTATCAGTTCGCAATCGTTCGGGAGTTAAAACCGATCCTACAGTAGCGTCGTGTTAAGTGCGATAGATTGAGTTGCGCGTGCCTGCGAGTGCGCGTTTAGATAGTTTCAACAATATTATTGTTATTATTATTGCATAATAGTTCATAGCATAAGCAATTGCGTTGAGTTTGCATTAGCGTTGGCGACGCTTTACGACGATCGATGGGAACAGCTTAAGTACTCGCGCGATGTCATCATTAGCGTGATTGCATTGCATCACGACGATCGAAGGGAGCAGCTTAACTATTCACGCGATGTCATAGTTAGCGTTAGTGTACGTGTTGTGATGTGCGATATAGCATTGTTGAAAGTATGCGATATAAGCGAAATAGCGTTGTAAGCAATACAGTTACATTATGATCTGAATCCCCGGTGCTAGGCGTAACGAGTGTAATGAGAGTAACAAGCACGAAGGTGCGGGTTGTTACAGGTAAAACCGATAAATACCGATACCAAAAACGTCAAAAGTCGGTACCAAATATATTCGGTACCGGTACCCAACACCATTTGCTCATCCCTATGCTTAATTTAGTACGTATAATTTGTATGAGATATCTTTATTAAATGTATTTATGTTTACATCAGTCCGTGTAAATTGACTTTTGTTTTACTATTTATAAGTAATTAATATTTTTGCTTTTGATTTTGATTTTTCTATTGTATATATTATTAATTATTTTTAATATTTATTTTGTTCATTTATGTTTATGGATTTTCTTACGCATCTTTTTTATTGTTTTTTATTTATTTTGTTAGTTTTGCTACGGATTTTGCTACTACTATTATTAATTAATTTTTTTTCGCAACGTCTTTTGCTATGGATGTTGCGATGGATATTAGTAAATTAATTTTTGGATACTTTCCTTTTCTTATTTTGCAATGAATTTTTCTATGGATTTGCTACAGATTTTGTTACGTTAGTTTTTAAGATTTTTTTTTAGATTTTGCTACCAATTGCTCTACGGACTCTATTTACTTATCGATTTTGCTACCGTTTTTTTAAACCTCACTTAGTTAGTTTTTAGATATTTATTTTTATTATTTAGTTAAGGACTTTGCTACCAACTTTACTAAGTTTTTTTTATTATATTTATTTTCACAATTTTGCTATCGATTTTGCTACAGATTTTATTTTACTTTTTTTAGTTTATTTATAAATACTTATTTTCGTGGTTTTGCTACGGATTTTGCTACCGGTTTTGCTACATTATATGATTTATATTAATTTCGTCAATTTTGCTACGGATTTGCTATGAGTTTTGCTACGAAATTCATTTGCGACGGAAGTTCGTAGCTAATCCATAGCTAATTCGTAGCAAAATGCGTTCGTAGCAAATCCGTAGCTAACTCGTAGCAAAATTTGCCACCATTTTTTTCTGTGGCAAAATTTCATAGCAAATGCCTCTTTTTGTAGTAGTGATAACATTTACAACTAACGCCGTCCAAAAACTTAGTTAAGTTACCTCAAATGCTTTGCATGTGAGGGTATCATTGTCTTTTCACCAGCCTTTCATTACATAAAGGTTGATTTGTGAAATTTTATCTTATTATTATTAACTCTTATTATTATTATTATTATTATTATTATTATTATTATAAAAATAACTTTCAGAAACCGTGTGTAAGAATACTAATAATGATTTCTAGAAAACATTTTTTAAATATTCAAAAAATGTTATTATTTATTAATTACACTACAACGTTTAAAAAAAACGTTTTCAAAAAATCTTTAATTTCTTGTTTTACAAAATAACCAAATCCTTGTCCAACAAATAATACGAACATGTTATTTTTTATTAATTACAAATTCACAATGCAACGTTTAAAAAAAACGTTTTTAGAAAATCCTTAATTCTTGTTTTTACGAAATAATCAAATCCTTGTCCAACATATTCTCTTTCCCCTTTTATAAAACCCAGTTCGTATTTGTTTCGACATAATTGTTAGTCTAGAAATTATGTGAATTTAACACAATCATTTACAACTTAAATATGATTTCTATTATATAAAAATAATAATCCTACTCATAAACAATAAAACCGAAAATGAAAGCAATAGGCATATATCCATATATTCTGTTTATACATACATTTTGTTTTTCTAGTTTATTAAGTTATAGACTTGTTGTTATCAAAGATAATAATTACGCGTATTTTATTAACTAACTTAAATAAAATAATTTCCTAAAATCTTCAAATAATCAAACGATTAAGTATTTTTGCTATAAATCTCAATTAGGTAATTATTTAAATCATTCAAATAATCATGCTATGTAACACGAACTTAAACATGATACAAACCCAAAAACCGTGTTAGGCAAATGATTGACAAACATATTTGCGGGTTGACACGAACATAACCCATTTAATCTGAAATAGTTAATTTTGTTAAATTAGAAAACAAAACAAAACTCTAAACACAATTATTTTTGTTAAATTAAAAAAACAAAACAAAACGTTGAACACAGATATTTTTGTTAAATTAAAAAACAAAACAAAACGTTGAACACAAATGTATTTTGGCTTCGTTTTATTCACCATCCAAATACTGGAAAAAAAAACTGTTTAAAAAGCATTCTTTAAAAATAAAAAATAAATGTCTTCTCTAAAAAATTAAATAACACTTTCTTAAAGACAACATTTGTAACGCTCGTCTCAATTTATCAAGATTTTAATAATAAGATACACATTTTAAATGCTAAAATGTGACTTTACAAAAACTTGTCACACTAACATTCCCATAAGTTTACAACATTTCAAAAACATGTTTATAAATGTTTACATAATTCACTTTTAGCAAAACAACTCAAGATTTGACGTGGAAGCTTCATTTAACGTGTGTTCGGTTCTTGCTCGCCACTTGATCTTCATCCGGGACTCTCGACATTCACCTATGATCAAAACCAACTTAGAAGTCAGTTTTCATAGTTAAATAACAAGTACAACAAGGTGATTGGGTCAAATAATCGAAATAAACAAAATAAACAAGATTTACAATATTTTAGGCCGTCGCCGCTCGCGACGGCAAAAGGCCATGGCCGTGGCGCGACACCACGGTCCCAATTTGACAGACTGTGTGCAGCTGGTGCTGCATATTCCCAGCATAACCCGATTTCACGGAAACGAGCATAACTCTCTCGTTTTTAATCCGTTTTACCCGATTCTTTTTCCTACACGCTCGTAATTTAATTCTCCATCTTATGGAGTTAAAATCCAACATCCGGATTAACGAAATTTCAGACTTTTAAGTCTTCGACTTATTACCCTTTTTACCAAATTTTGACCCGTTCGTGATTTTATCAAACAAACATGTTTATTTGATCTATAAACTCATGAGATTCATAATTTCAATATCTCCTATCATATTAATCATAAATCACGGGTTTCTTACTTAATTAAAATCCGTTTACCTCAAGTTCTTATTTTGACCCATTAAGGGTATTTAAGCACTTTAAAGCTTAAAATCGCTTTCCTTCATTTCTAGCATCATATTCCTACATTTCTTATCAAGTAATCTTCCACCACAACTATATGTGTGGTGGATTTAATGTGGATATCTATATGTTCCTAGTTTTACCCCTCGGATTATCGTTTTACGTCAAAGACTCATATTAAGTCATTCGACCCAAGAATCTACATCTTTCACTTTCTATACTTATTATGAGTATTTATTTAATCATAAAACTTGTTTTCGACCCACCTTTAAGGGTCGTTCGCTCGAATTAGCTTACAAGGGCATTTTGGTCAATTTTCATCCTTCTTTTACTATGAAGGACTTTTAAATACTTGTTTGACCCAAAAGTCCGACCTTTTAACTATAATCTTGTGTAGAAATCAATATGTTTCTAAAACACCATAATCATAACTCAATTTATTCGGTTTACCTAAAAGATAACCGAATATCTATATTTTTAACCTTGCCTACTCTTATAGAACCTCAAGTTCTACATGATGAGTTGAATCATTATACATACCTGACTCGGATCAATATATTGACCCGTTTCGATACCTTGCCTTAGTAGCCGCTAAGCAATAGCGATGTACATATCCATCTGATATTTATTCCTATAATCATATAACTCAATGATGTAAGGGTTTAGGAACAATTATTTAAGTGTTTAAATGATCAATATTGTGTATTTATATATGTTAATATACTTGGAATTGGATAACTATGCGATTTCGGTGAATTGCAGGTTAAATATGAAGATTAAACGCATTTTGAAGAAAATTCACTAAGTGTAATTGAAGATTTCAAATTATTATATTATAGCGAATTCAATTACGAACGCATCGGCGAAAACGGCGAATAAAACGGAGTCCGAATGAAGAAGATCAATGAAGAAAAGAGGCAAAAAACTGAACTAAATTCGCGCCAGAAACAGTCAGAACTTCATCTTGACATATCCGGGGCTAGAAAATGAGTTACGAGATCCATAATATATGTTTTTGGGGTAGCTCGACGAGAGGAATCCAAATATGAGGTTAAAATCGAGTGACTAGAGCTTGGGCAACCGTTTCTGGAAGGAATTTAAGTGGTGACGGGATTTTGATTAAAAAACAATAAAACCAAGATTGGATCTTTACTTTTACAATTGGCAAACACTTCAAATCAGAGGAATCTTCCTTTTTCTTTTTGACACCCAAAAAGAGTCATTTACAACCAATACATCAAATCATCATCATTCCATTGAGATTCAAGATCCATTATTGAATTAAAAACCCATTTTTGATTAACATTCTTAAGAAGACATTCGATACATTTTCCATTCTCCAAGTCAAAGAAGCCATTCAAAGTGAAGAATTGAAGCTAGAGAACTTACTTTTGATCAAGAACATTTGGTTTATCATTCTATTCCCTACTTTCATTATCCTTGTGTTTACATTCAATTTAGTTTTGCATATTTTCAGTTTTATGAACATGTTTGCCTTGTGTAATCATCTTAATCATTTATGTGAAGAATCTATAATTAATATGCTTGGCTAAATTCATTTGTAATCTACTCCGGATGTAGGATTTGTGCTAGATATACTTTGTTGTGATGTATTTGGGATTGGATTTGTTAACTCTTTAAGTTTTGATCATATCCAAATTATGTTTTAACAAGTTAATGATTCAGTTTTGTTATTAAGTATTGAGTTTACAATCTTGTGACAATTGTTAGTTCATACTTAAGAGTAAGTGAATTGATGGTTATGTTGACAAAACCCATTAAGTTTAGTTTCATAATCTCACTTGTTAAAACTCATACATAATCACTTTTAATGATTTCCCAAATATGTTATTAATTATATCTAGTTAAATCTGAAACCCGTAGTGGATTACTTGTTTCATTATTATTTTCATAATCTCAAGTTGAAATCATTTGTTTCTAATCAAGTAGAATTAAAGTCATCAGTTAAGTTACCAATTTTATTATAATTAATTGAATCAAAAACTATAACTAACCACAAATTCCCCGTGGATTCGACACCCTACTTGCCCTTACTAATAAAGGTGAATAGGACACTATTAACACATCTTTTGACCACCCAAACGACAGCGATCACTCAACAAACCATTAGTCGATATTGTCAAAGGGTGATAATTTCACCTTTTGACCCGTTTGGTCTAAAGAACTATGAAACTCTATGAGATGATATTTATTACCATCTTATCTATATAACTAACTTCGGTTTACACCATATAGTCGTTTTACTTCCGAACTCTATTTCTAACACATGTTTTGACTCATTTTATTTGTCTAAGCACTTCGTCACTTTCGTGACTTAACGGGTTTTCTTGTTTGGTTACTTTCCAATACAACTAACTAGGATAAATAAATAACATAGTGTAACGAAACCATAGGTCGCGTACCTTCATAATTCATCAACATTGTTTTCTACCCATAATTACCCATTCCCGGGGTTTGTCAACCTTAGCGTATCACGTCCATTCCATGGCTTATGCTTTTACAACTCAAATTTAATGAGTGACGTTTAAGTCATTTCGACACTACAAATTCAACCATTGTTCGACCCGTTTATTTACCTAGTGATCTTCGTCACTTCAACTAAATACCAATTTCATATATTATGCTAATTTAAAGTCTACTAGCTAAAATACGTAATCAAGCATAACGTAACGAAACCGTAGTTACGTACCTTTTTAAGCATCATTTTCAAACGCGTTTCTCCACCGGCTTGTCCACTTGACGATTCGGATTCCTTGCCTAAAGAGTTCAATTCACAATCGTTTTAGAACCCTTTTTATAAGTTTTAACGCATAATTCATCTCATCATTTTAATATGCGTTTTGTTCAGAATTTTGATATTTAGCCCTCTTTTAGGCATTTCTACAAACACCTAAAGGGCATTATTTTTCCAATCCAACAACCAGGTCTCATGATTAGTTATTTTGCCAAATTTTAACATCTACACAATGTTCATATATCAAATTTCACATTCATATTCTGGATTTATTTCATTTAGCTCAAATAACACTAGTTTAACATATCGTGATTCTAGTGTTCATCATGTTTCTACTAAACCCATTACACACATAATGGATGATTGTGAATTTCATGGTTTAGGCGCAATCAACAAACTAATGGCTAGGGTTTACTCATAGACATGATTTCTTTACTGTTTCATCCAAACAACTATCATGCAAGCTATAATTTCAAATCTCATGTGTTCATCTAGAGTTTGAGATGAAATCAAAGTGTGAAATTTGACATACCTTGTGATCACTTCACTGAGGTGATCACTAATTTGTGCTTGAATTTCGATTTGGGTTTGATTTGGCCTCTTGATTTGATCAACTCTTGCACATTAGGGTTTTGAGCATGAGAGCTCTCCTGGCTCTGGTTGGGATCGCAGAACACACACATGTATGTGTGTGTTTTGTGTTTAATAATTGTTTTAATTAAAACTTTAATTCCTTTGTCCATGTTTAGCCCCTCAACTTTACCCAATTTTTATAAAGGGTATTTTAACCATTGTTGGTTCTTATTATGTCAAGATATCCTAATATCACCGGGTTACTTTTACCCCTACGGTAATTTACCCGTCTTTTAGTACCAACGTAGTTTAATTACCAAATCTGTTTTCGGGGTGTTACAAGTCTACCCCCCTTAAAGAGGTTTCGTCCTCGAAACCTTTTCTTACATAATTTATCGAGTTAAACTTATGCATTTGCTCTCGATAATCCATTGAGCATTGTTCATATTTTAACCAATTGTTAGTATTACCAGAAAAGTGTGGTAATATCTTTTTGGTTATTAATCATCTACGTATCTTATACGACATAATACAACTTGAAATAACGTAATCTCGTTATTTCCACTAGTTTAATTAACTTAGCAATATTTATCCGCAATTTGTTAAACTCTCGCTATCCTCAAATGCGAGTGTCCTTTTATTAAAACATTTACAAGAATTAGTAACATCAACTTCAATAATCACACGTATTATAATACAAGGCTTTTCTACTGTACGCGTCAACGCGCGCAATTTCGTCAACTATATTTATCATTTAATTGAGGTAACGTGTATCACAAGATAGCCCTATGTGTTGTTTGCAACACTTTAGCATGCTAAACTATTAACATACATGCACTTACCGGATTTGCAATCAAGCCTCGAACCGAACACTTTATTCTTTTTAACCTTGAGCTCTGATTACCAACTTGTAACGCCCGTCTCAATTTATCAAGATTTTAATAATAAGATGCACATTTTAAATGCTAAAATATGACTTTACAAAAACTTGTCACACTAACATTCCCATAAGTTTACAACATTTCAAAAACATGTTTATAAATGTTTACATAATTCACTTTTAGCAAACACAACTCAAGATTTGACACGGAAGCTTCATTTAACGTGTGTTCAGTTCTTGCTCGCCACTTGATCTTCATCCGGGACTCTCGGCATTCACCTATGATCAAAACCAACTTAGAAGTCCGTTTTGATAGTTAAATAACAAGTACAACAAGGTAATTGGGTCAAATAATCGAAATAAACAAACTAAACAAGATTTACAATATTTTAGGCCGTCGCCGCATGCGACGGCAAAAGGCCTTGGCCGTGGCGCGACGCCACGGTCCCAATTTGATAGACTATGTGTAGTTGGTGCTGCATATTTCCAGCATAACCCGATTTCACGGAAACGAGCATAACTCTCTCGTTTTTAATCTGTTTTACCCGATTCTTTTTCCTACACGCTCGTAATTTAATTCTCCATCTTATGGTGTTAAAATCCAACATCTAGATTAACGAAATTTCAGACTTTTAAGTCTTCGACTTGTTACCCTTTTTACCAAATTTTGACCCGTTCGTGATTTTATCAAACAAACATGTTTATTTGATCTATAAACTCATGAGATTCATAATTTCAATATCTCCTATCATATTAATCATAAATCACGGGTTTCTTACTTAATTAAAATCCGTTTACGCTTAAGTGCTTATTTTGACCCATTAAGGGTATTTAAGCACATTAAAGCTTAAAATCGCTTTCCTTCATTTCTAGCATCATATTCCTACATTTCTTATCAAGTAATCTTCCACCACAACTATATGTGTGGTGGATTTAATGTGGATATCTATATGTTCCTAGTTTTACCCCTCGGATTATCGTTTTACGTCAAAGACTAATATTAAGTCATTCGACCCAAGAATCTACATCTTTCACTTTCTATACTTATTCCGAGTATTTATTTAATCATAAAACTTGTTTCCGACCCACCTTTAAGGGTCGTTCGCTCGAATTAGCTTACAAGGGCAATTTGGTCAATTTTCATCCTTCTTTTACTACGAAGGACTTTTAAATACTTGTTTGACCCAAAAGTCCGACCTTTTAACTATAATCTTATTTAGAAACCAATATGTTTCTAAAACACCATAATCATAACTCAATTTATTCGGTTTACCTAAAAGATAACCGAATATCTATATTTTTAACCTTGCCCACTCTTATAGAACCTCAAGTTCTACATGATGAGTTGAATCATTATACGTACCTGACTCGGGTCAATATATTGACCCGTTTCGATACCTTGCCTTAGTAGCCGCTAAGCAATAGCGATGTACATATCCATCTGATATTTATTCCTATAATCATGTAACTCAACAAACCATTAGTCGATATTGTCAAACGGTGATAATTTCACCTTTTGACTCGTTTAGTCTAAAGAACCAAGAAACTCTATGAGATGATATTTATTACCATCTTATCTATATAACTAACTCCGGTTTACACGGTATAGTCGTTTTACTTCCAAACTCTATTTCTAACACATGTTTTGACTCATTTTATTTATCTAAGCACTTCGTCACTTTCGTGACTTAACGGGTTTTCTTGTTTGGTTAATTTCCAATACAACTAACTAGGATAAATAAATAACATAGTGTAACGAAACCTTAGGTCGCGTACCTTCATATTTCATCAACATTGTTTTCTAACGATAATTACCCATTCCCAGGGCTTGTCAACCTTAGCGTATCACGTCCATTCCATGGCTTATGCTTTTACAACTCAAATTTAATGAGTGACGTTTAAGTCATTTCGACACTACAAATTCAACCATTGTTCGACCCGTTTATTTACCTAGTGATCTTCGTCACTTCAACTAAATACCAATTTCATATATTATGCTAATTTAAAGTCTACTAGCTAAAATACGTAATCAAGCATAACGTAACGAAACCGTAGTTACGTACCTTTTTAAGCATCATTTTCAAACGCGTTTCTCCACCGGCTTGTCCACTTGACGACCCAGATTCCTTGCCTAAAGAGTTCAATTCACAATCGTTTTAGAACCCTTTTTATAAGTTTTAACGCATAATTCATATCATCATTTTAATATGCGTTTTTGTTCAGAATTTTGATATTTAGCCCTCTTTTAGGCATTTCTACAAACACCTAAAGGGCATTATTTTTCCAATCCAACAACCAGGTCTCATGATTAGTTATTTTTCCAAATTTTAACATCTACACAATGTTCATATATCAAATTTCTCATTCATATTCTGGATTTATTTCATTTAGCTCAAATAACACTAGTTTAACAAATCGTGATTCTAGTGTTCATCATGTTTCTACTAAACCCATTACACACATAATGGATGATTGTGAATTTCATGGTTTAGGCGCAATCAACAAACTAATGGCTAGGGTTTACTCCTAGACATGATTTCTTTACTGTTTCATCCAAACAACTATCATGCAAGCTATAATTTCAAATCTCATGTGTTCATCTAGAGTTTGAGATGAAATCAAAGTGTGAAATTTGACATACCTTGTGATCACTTCACTGAGGTGATCACTAATTTGTGCTTGAATTTCGATTTGGGTTTGATTTGGCCTCTTGATTTGATCAACTCTTGCACATTAGGGTTTTGAGCATGAGAGCTCTCCTGGCTCTGGTTGGGATCGCAGAACACACACATGTATGTGTGTGTTTTGTGTTTAATAATTGTTTTAATTAAAACTTTAATTCCTTTATCCATGTTTAGCCCCTCAACTTTACCCAATTTTTATAAAGGGTATTTTAACCATTGTTGGTTCTTATTATGTCAAGATATCCTAATATCACCGGGTTACTTTTACCCCTACGGTAATTTACCCGTCTTTTAGTACCAACGTAGTTTAATTACCAAATCTGTTTTCGGGGTGTTACAAGTCTACCCCCCTTAAAGAGGTTTCGTCCTCGAAACCTTTTCTTACATAATTTATCGAGTTAAACTTATGCATTTGCTCTCGATAATCCATTGAGCATTGTTCATATTTTAACCAATTGTTAGTATTACCAGAAAAGTGTGGTAATATCTTTTTGGTTATTAATCATCTACGTATCTTATACGACATAATACAACTTGAAATAACGTAATCTCGTTATTTCCACTAGTTTAATTAACTTAGCAATATTTATCGCTCGATTATAATGTGATTATACTTCACATTACACTTCTTGACCGTGATCACGTCAAGCCATGCCAAATTTTATATCAACTTTTTATTTTCAAAAATATCACTTTTCGAATATATCGTCTTGCACCTGTCAGTGTCAAGACTTATATCTTTCAGGTTTACTATTTATACGTTTATCAGAATTCATATTTGTAAAAACGTTATTTCTTTCCAAAACCGAAGTTTTAGTTTAGCATCTTCTCTTTAAATTTTGTCAATTATCCATACCGGTATATTGACAGTCTAAAATTTATTCTTTTACAGCCTGTGTTTTAGGCGAGGATTCTCAATTTATTCCCTCGCCTTGTCTAGTTAACCCGTAGGTTTTATCACTTAGCCTATGGGCTATTTTATTAGACCTTCACCTCTTTAAGGCGAGGTCCTTATAATCTATTTCTTTCTAGTCATGACTCGTGGGTCGTTTTAGTCTCGTAGACGTTTCCATTGTTTATAACCCCTAAGGTTAGGTTGACCCCGTAGTTCATTCTTTACTCATTTCGTTCTTAAAATACATGTTTGGTGTCAAGGCACCCTGTTTTTTGTTTGAAGAATCATTTATTTTCGCCTTGTTATTTTCTTTGACGTTGACCGTAGTCTAAGGCTACATTTGTTTCCTTTCGGACAAATTTTCTGACTTTATGACTTTTCACGTCATTTATGCGTCGGTTTATCTTATGCTAACCATTATCCAGTTTACATACATTCGTATTTGTTTATATCCCATTACCGGGCTCATTATATTTTTTTTTGCTTTTAACGCTACCATTATCCCACTTGCGTTTACTCATGCCGTCCGACATGATATTATATTCGACCCGTTCAACTTTAAAATAGTTGAACATAATTTATTCAAAATTTCTATTTACATTATCTTGTCGTCTTTTAGTTATGACTCAAAACCAGAGTCTTTTAACTTTCCATCCGAGTTCCCGTTTCTCGGTCTACACATGTGTTTAATTCTCACCCATCATCCGGGTGTTTTACCGAAGTCGTTATTATTGCAACCCTCCCGGTACGCATTAAGACCTCGATTCATTTTTTATTCCGACTTTGTCCTCAAGTTTGACGTTTTACAAAAACGGCACGTTAAGAGGCTTATTTGCATTTTCCGGGTTCGAGTGTAAGTACACTCCCTCCCAATGCATATCCTAATCATTTTACATGTTTGCATTCTCCGGGTTCGAGTGTAAGTACACCCCCTCCCAGTACATACCTTAATCGTTTTACATGTTTGCATTCTCCGGGTTCGAGTGTAAGTACACCCCCTCCCAGTGCGTACTTTAATCATTTTACATGTTTGCATTCTCCTGGTTCGAGTGTAAGTACACCCCCTCCCAGTGCGTACTTTAATCATTTTACATGTTTGCATTCTTCGGGTTCGAGTGTAAGTACACCCCCTCCCAGTGCGTACTTTAATCATTTTACATGTTTCTTTGTCCCTTCACTAGGGCTCATTATCCTAATATAATACGCTTCCGTCACTCGGCTGTGCGTTTACATTATTATCAAATATTTTGCTTATCTGATTAATTTGGGTACTTTTAATTTGTCCCACTCGCCCCGTCCTTACTACATTGGATGTAAGGATGTCCAACATAAAAAGTTCATGGTACCACGTGCTCACCACTTACTTGGCCAGAGTAAGCGATCAATACCTGGTATACATGACCTTTTTATAGTTTTCACATTACACCCTATGTAAGTAATGCCTCTATTTGTTTCTCTTGGAAACAATATCCCGGATAGATTTTCTATTCGGGTTTTTCCAAGTTTTTAATCTACATATGCAACTTTCAATCTCTACATATTTGTTGCATATTACTATTCACGTAATAATTTAAAATGCGCACCTGTAAATGCTTGCCCTAACTGGCTTTTTATGTCGTTAACCTTGTTCTCGATCGTCACGCGATTTAGGTCCTTGATGAGTATGCTCTGCTTGTCATACCTCGGACCGTTCCACCGTCATATCCGAAATTTGTTAAACTCTCGCTATCCTCATATGCGAGTGTCCTTTTATTAAAACATTTACAAGAATTAGTAACATCAACTTCAATAATCACCCGTATTATAATACAAGGCTTTTCTACTGTACGCGTCAACGCGCGCAATTTCGTCAACTATATTTATCATTTAATTGAGGTAACGTGTATCACAAGATAGCCCTATGTGTTGTTTGCAACACTTTAGCATGCTAAACTATTAACATACATGTACTTACCGGATTTGCAATCAAGCCTCGAACCGAACACTTTATTCTTTTTAACCTTGAGCTCTGATTACCAATTTGTAACGCCCGTCTCAATTTATCAAGATTTTAATAATAAGATACACATTTTAAATGCTAAAATGTGACTTTACAAAAACTTGTCACACTAACATTCCCATAAGTTTACAACATTTCAAAAACATGTTTATAAATGTTTACATAATTCACTTTTAGCAAAACAACTCAAGATTTGACGAGGAAGCTTCATTTAACCTGTGTTCGGTTCTTGCTCGCCACTTGATCTTCATCCGTGACTCTCGACATTCACCTATGAGCAAAACCAACTTAGAAGTCAGTTTTGATAGTTAAATAACAAGTACAACAAGGTAATTGGGTCAAATAATCGAAATAAACAAAATAAACAAGATTTACAATATTTTAGGCCGTCGCCGCGCGCGACGGCAAAAGGCCTTGGCCGTGGCGCGACGCCACGGTCCCAATTTGACAGACTGTGTGCAGCTGGTGCTGCATATTCCCAGCATAACCCAATTTCACGGAAACGAGCAAAACTCTCTCGTTTTTAATCCGTTTTACCTGATTCTTTTTCCTACACGCTCGTAATTTAATTCTCCATCTTATGGAGTTAAAATCCAACATCTTGATTAACGAAATTTCAGACTTTTAAGTCTTCGACTTGTTACCCTTTTTACCAAATTTTGACCCGTTCGTGATTTTATCAAACAAACATGTTTATTTGATCTATAAACTCATGAGATTCATAATTTCAATATCTCCTATCATATTAATCATAAATCACGGGTTTCTTACTTAATTAAAATCCGTTTACGCTCAAGTGCTTATTTTGACCCATTAAGGGTATTTAAGCACATTAAAGCTTAAAATTGCTTTCCTTCATTTCTAGCATCATATTCCTACATTTCTTATCAAGTAATCTTCCACCACAACTATATGTGTGGTGGATTTAATGTGGATATCTATATGTTCCTAGTTTTACCCCTCGGATTATCGTTTTACGTCAAAGACTCATATTAAGTCATTCGACCCAAGAATCTACATCTTTCACTTTCTATACTTATTCCGAGTATTTATTTAATCATAAAACTTGTTTCCGACCCACCTTTAAGGGTCGTTCGCTCGAATTAGCTTACAAGGGCATTTTGGTCAATTTTCATCCTTCTTTTACTACGAAGGACTTTTAAATACTTGTTTGACCCAAAAGTCCGACCTTTTAACTATAATCTTGTTTAGAAACCAATATGTTTCTAAAACACCATAATCATAACTCAATTTATTCGGTTTACCTAAAAGATAACCGAATATCTATATTTTTAACCTTGCCCACTCTTATAGAACCTCAAGTTCTACATGATGAGTTGAATCATTATACGTACCTGACTCGGGTCAATATATTGACCCGTTTCGATACCTTGCCTTAGTAGCCGGTAAGCAATAGCGATGTACATATCCATCTGATATTTATTCCTATAATCATATAACTCAACAAACCATTAGTCGATATTGTCAAAGGGTGATAATTTCACCTTTTGACCCGTTTGGTCTAAAGATCCATGAAACTCTATGAGATGATATTTATTACCATCTTATCTATATAACTAACTCCGGTTTACACCATATAGTCGTTTTACTTCCAAACTCTATTTCTAACACATGTTTTGACTCATTTTATTTGTCTAAGCACTTCGTCACTTTCGTGACTTAACGGGTTTTCTTGTTTGGTTAATTTCCAATACAACTAACTAGGATAAATAAATAACATAGTGTAACGAAACCATAGGTCGCGTACCTTCATAATTCATCAACATTGTTTTCTAACCATAATTACCCATTCCCGGGGTTTGTCAACCTTAGCTTATCACGTCCATTACATGTCTTATGCTTTTACAACTCAAATTTAATGAGTGACGTTTAAGTCATTTCGACACTACAAATTCAACCATTGTTCGACCCGTTTATTTACCTAGTGATCTTCGTCACTTCAACTAAATACCAATTTTATATATTATGCTAATTTAAAGTCTACTAGCTAAAATACGTAATCAAGCATAACGTAATGAAACCGTAGTTACGTACCTTTTTAAGCATCCTTTTCAAACGCGTTTCTCCACCGGCTTGTCCACTTGACGATCCGGATTCCTTGCCTAAAGAGTTCAATTCACAATCGTTTTAGAACCCTTTTTATAAGTTTTAACGCATAATTCATCTCATCATTTTAATATGCGTTTTTGTTCAAAATTTTGATATTTAGCCCTCTTTTAGGCATTTCTACAAACACCTAAAGGGCATTATTTTTCCAATCCAACAACCAGGTCTCATGATTAGTTATTTTGCCAAATTTTAACATCTACACAATGTTCATATATCAAATTTCACATTCATATTCTGGATTTATTTCATTTAGCTCAAATAACACTAGTTTAACAAATCGTGATTCTAGTGTTCATCATGTTTCTACTAAACCCATTACACACATAATGGATGATTGTGAATTTCATGGTTTAGGCGCAATCAACAAACTAATGGCTAGGGTTTACTCCTAGACATGATTTCTTTACTGTTTCATCCAAACAACTATCATGCAAGCTATAATTTCAAATCTCATGTGTTCATCTAGAGTTTGAGATGAAATCAAAGTGTGAAATTTGACATACCTTGTGATCACTTCACTGAGGTGATCACTAATTTGTGCTTGAATTTCGATGTGGCCTCTTGATTTGATCAACTCTTGCACATTAGGGTTTTGAGCATGAGAGCTCTCCTGGCTCTGGTTGGGATCGCAGAACACACACATGTATGTGTGTGTTTTGTGTTTAATAATTGTTTTAATTAAAACTTTAATTCCTTTGTCCATGTTTAGCCCCTCAACTTTACCCAATTTTTATAAAGGGTATTTTAACCATTGTTGGTTCTTATTATGTCAAGATATCCTAATATCACTGGGTTACTTTTACCCCTACGGTAATTTACCCGTCTTTTAGTACCAACGTAGTTTAATTACCAAATCTGTTTTCGGGGTGTTACAACATTTTATAAAAATAGATAATAATAATAATAATAACGATAATAATAATAAGAGTTAATAATAATAATAAGACAAAATTTCAAAAATAACTTTTATGTTATAAAGGCTAGTGAAAAGTCAATGATACCCTCACATGCTTTGAAAAGACCATGATACCCTCACATGCAAAGCATGTGAGGTAACTTAACTGAGTTTTTGGATGACGTTAGTTGTAAAGGTTATAGAATGTAACAAAACATGAACATAAAGGTTGAGTTTGGCCAATTTCATAGTGAAAGACATGAAGTAATCTTGACCATCTATTAAATAATCAATGGCTAAGATTAAAGACAAAATTGCACAAATCAACCTTTATGTTATACCTAAAGTGCACTTCATAACTTTCACTATGAAATCGGCCAAACCCAACTTTTATGTTCATGTTTCGTTACATTCAATAACATTTACAACTAACGTCGTCCAAAAACTTATTAAGTTACCTCAAATGCTTTGCATGTGAGGGTATCATTGTCTTTTCAGTAGCCTTTCATAACATAAAGGTTGATTTGTGAAATTTTATCTTATTATTATTAACTCTTATTATTATTATTATTGTTATTATTATTATTATTATTATAAAAATAACTTTCAGAAACCGTGTGTAAGAATACTAATAATGATTTCTGGAAAACATTTTTTAAATATTAAAAAATGTTATTATTTATTAATTACACTACAACGTTTAAAAAAACGTTTTCAAAAAATCTTTAATTTCTTGTTTTACAAAATAACCAAATCCTTGTCCAACATATAATACGAAAATGTTATTTTCTATTAATTACAAATTTACAATGCAACGTTTAAAAAACGTTTTTAGAAAATCCTTAATTCTTGTTTTTACAAAATAATCAAATCCTTGTCCAACATATTCTCTTTCCCCTTTTATAAAACCCAGTTCGTATGTTTTTCGACATAATTGTTAGTCTAGAAATTATGTGAATTTAACACAATCGTTTACTTCTTAAATATGATTTCTATTATATAAAAATAATAATCCTACTCATATACAATAAAACCGCAAATCAAAGAAATAGGCATGTATCCATATATTCTGTTTATACATACATTTTGTTTTCTAGTTTATTAAGTTATAGACTTGTTGTTATCAAAAACAATAATTACGCGTATTAATTAGCTTAAATAAAATAATTTCCTAAAATCTTCAAATAATCAAACGATTAAGTATTTTTGCTATAAATCTCAATTAGGTAATTATTTAAATCATTCAAATAATCATGCTATGTGTAACACCCGTCTCAATTAATCAAGATTTTTAACATTAAAATACGCTTTCTATACTAAAAATGCGACTTTACAAAAACTTTGTCAAGTAACATTCTTACTTGTTAAAATATTCAAAATATAGGGCTAATTGTTTACATAATTCACTTTTATCAAAACAAAACAAGATTTAACGCGGAAGCTTCATTTGACGTGTGTTTGGTTCATGTTCGTCGCTTGATCTTCACCCATCCTAAGTTCAAACACACCTACATTGTGAATTTATCACAAACATTAGTATATAAGACCCTAGAACCCATCTAAATGGACCCGAAAGCTCAAAACCATCAAATAAACAAAATCAACATTTTTGTTAGAAATCGACCGTAGGCTACGGTTCTCATACCGTAGCTTACGGTTCTCATACCGTAGCTTACGGTTCACCATATTACTTCAACCAGAACTTCTGGACCGTAGGCTACGGTCTAGGACCGTAGCTTATGGTCTGATCAGCAGATTTTGTTTGTTTTCCGTTTTTAGTACGAAAACCTTCGTAACTTTTTATCCGTATGTCAGAATTACGTGATTCTTTTTCCTACGCATCCATAATTTAATTCTCCATCGCATGGAATTAAAATCCGACATTCAAACTTATAAAATTCTAAATTTTTAAGCATTCGACTTATTATTCAAAATTAACATTTTGACCCGTTTGTATTTAAGACCTCCAAACTTGTTTCTAGTTAATCAATCATAAATCATATACCAAAGTATTTAACTCAAAATCTCTATCTTGGATTCATAACTTTTGTGAATTACGTGGCAAACACCCAAGTTACGCGCGTAATTCACTTTGACCCGTTTAGGGGATTTTTGTGCATTAAAGCATCAATTCCGTTCTTCTCTTTTCATAACCCGCGTTCCCATATTTAAATAGCTACTAACATTCCACCATAACTATTTTTGTGGTGGATTTGCATAAGGACCCCATAATCCCAAATTTTACCCTTCGTTTAGTCATTTTACATGATTGACCCGTCCTTAGGCATTTAACCTACAAAGTTTATGCCTACAACTCTTACATGTATCTAAGGGTTACATAATTATAATACAAGTTTCTAAACAACCTCTAAGGGTCGTTTGCCCGATTTACCCATTAAGGGCTTTTTGGTCAATTCTAGTATTTTATTTTACGACGAAAGACTCTCACCAATTATTTAACCAATATAGCACTTTTAACTACAACATAATCATGCGTACCTGACTCGGATCAACATATTGACCCGTTTTAATACCTTGTCTTCACTTATTTGCTATTTCATAGCATCACTAATTCACGAGCCGTTCATCCTGCGAGCATGAAACTCGACATACACTTATTAGTCGCTAATGGTCAAATGGTATCAATATTACCATTTGATCCGTTTTACCCTTTTTGTTAGTTTAGGCTTACTTAATAAGTAGCCGTTCGAAAACTCATTTTATCTTAGTCTTTTCATGACTAATTTAACGTTCCACCCCGTTTTACCATTACTATGGTTTTTAACACTTGTTTTTAGTTCCGACTCGTATCATTTTGCGTCGGTAACCATATTTCGAATATTATTTCTATTGTATTTACAACTTATAGAATAGATACGTATTCTTCAAAAAGGTGTAAGTTTCACTTACCTTGCATCCGGTTATGCTCTTTTTCCACATACTCAATCCGTTCGACCCGCTTCTTCCCCAAGCCTCCACCTAGCTTGTTAGGCGTCAAACTATCATCATTATTCACAAGGTGGTTAGATTAATCATAATTTACTACGATTATTCCACCCTAGTCATTTTATATTCAAAAATTATCATTCATCATTTTATAGGTCAGTTTGACTTTTTTTTAAAGTTAAACGCCCATTAGTATATGAAATGCACAACTAAGTTTATCAACTAGATTAGGCATTCCTTAATTACCCGGTAGGCGCTATCTTTAGGCCACCGATTTAAACAACGTTCTAACCGAGTTTATCATGTTTCCAACACTTTATCTAGTTCAAGCGATTATCAAAACTATTCTTATTCATTCTTTTCACTAGAATTAAGGGTTCTCCTCTATAAGTGAGACATGTTTCATCATATCACTAGCATTCATCCGAATACCTATTATAATCAAGTTTTACACACAACCGAGTAGATCGCAATTTCATTTAGGCATTTTAACAAACACCTAGTGGGCATAATTTTTACATATTTGCAATCAAGTTCATAACTTGTCATGTAACCAAGATTAACATCAATTAAGCAAGTTCATATCAAATTTTCTCATCAACAAATTCTAAATTTTCTTCATAGAGTTCAAAATACACTAGAATGATAACTATAATCCTAGTGTTAAACATGTTTTTACAAAACCCACTAATCACCTATATTGGTGATTATGGAATTCACAAGTAATGAGCATAATTTCAAAAATCTAATGACTAGGGTTTATTCCTAGACACAATTTCATTCCAAATTCATCCAAACAACAATCATGCAACATAATTTTTGAATTTCATATGTTCACCTAGAGTTCAAGATGAAATTATTCAATGAAATTCTAAATACCTTATGATCCCTTTACTAATGAGATCACTAATCTTTGCTTGGATTTCGTTTTGGAACAGATTTAGGCCTTCAATTTGGACAATTTAGCATGAACTAGGGTTTGGTGGAAGAACTTGGTCACCCCCTGTGTTTTTGATCGAACCAGACACACACACAAGTGTGTGTTTGGTGTTTAATTTTTGTTTTAATAATTTCACTTTGCAATTGTCCAACTTTGGTCCCTCAAATATCCATGGTTTATAAAAGGCTTACTAGTTCATGCTTCTTTATTGTTTTTAAACAAATAATTAACTAGGTTAATTACCCCTAGTTAACTTAGTGAGTTCTGGGAGTTCTAACCCGTTTATTTTAAGTTCCGTTAGCTCGGGCCTTTTATCCATTTTATTTATTGAAAGTTCTTATCTGCTTTTTAATTAATATTAGGATTATTTATTTAAATCCTAATATTTACCGGGTTACTTTTACCACTAACGGTACTTTACCCGTCTTTTAGTATTAACGTGGTTTGATTACCAAACCCGTTTTCGGGGTGTTACACTATGTAACACGAACTCAAACATGATACAAACCCAAAAACCGTATTAGGCAAATGAGTCCACTTGACAAACATATTTGCGGGTCGACACGAACATAACCCATTTAATCTGAAATAGTTAATTTTGTTAAATTAAAAGAACAAAACAAAACTCTAAACACAATTATTTTTGTTAAATTAAAAAGCAAAACAAAACGTTGAACACAGTTATTTTTGTTAAATTAAAAAACAAAACAAAACGTTAAACACAAATGTGTTTTGGCTTTATTTTATTCACCATCCAAATACTGAAAAAAATACTGTTTAAAAAGCATTCTTTAAAAATAAAAAATAAATGTCTTCTCTAAATAATTAAATAACACTTTCTTAAAGACAACAATTTTATAAAAATAGATAATAATAATAATAATAATAATAATAATAATAATAATAATAATAATAATAATAATAATAAGAGTTAATAATAATAAGACAAAATTTCAAAAATAACCTTTATGTTATAAAAGGCTGGTGAAAAGACCATGATACCCTCACATGCAAAGCATGTGAGGTAACTTAACTGAGTTTTTGAATGACGTTAGTTGTAAAGGTTATAGAATGTAAGAAAACATGAACATAAAGGTTGAGTTTGGCCGAGTTCATAGTGAAAGGCATGAAGTGCAGTTTAGGTATAACATAAAGGTTTATTTGTGTAGTTTAGTCAAGATTAAATGGGTGAAATTGAACAAAAAAAGAGGTGTGTGAGTTAGTTTGAGGGTATTCTAGTCCATCCAAGTCAAAAGTTTCTCTCTCCAACAATTCGCCATCATTATTTAAAACGTTAATAACTTTTTCATACGACAATATTTTTTTATAAAAATTGCACCATAAAAACGAGCGTTTTTTATCTTTAAAACGAGGACACTATTGCAATACTTTTGAATTTTTTTCGAAAACCCAGATGCGTAAAACACAATGGATAGAACAACATACTATAACCCAGGTTCTAAAACGCAATCGGGTTTCATATGGTCGTGTTTATGTTTTAACATGGTCATGCCTCTATTCTAACATTATCATGTTTATGTTTTAGCATCATCATGTTCTTTGCACTCAAATTCTGAAAACGTACACTCTATAAAATGCAATGGGTTTCACATGGTGATGTTTCTCTTTTAACATGGCCATGCCTTTGTTTTAACATGGTCATGTTTTTGTTTTAACATGGCCATGCCTTTGTTTTAACATGGCCATGCCTCTGTTCCAACATCCAGGTTTTAAAACGCTATGGGTCTAAAACTCATTGGGTTTCACATGGTGATGTTTCTCTTTTAACATAGCCATGTCTTTGTTTTAACATGGTCATGTTTATGTTTTAACATGGCCATGCCTTTGTTTTAACATGGCCCTGTTCCAACATCCAGGTTCTAAAGCGCAATGGGTTTAACATGGTCATGTTTATGTTTAACATGATCATGTCTTTGTTCCAACATGATCATGCTTCCCTTTTAACATGATCATGTTCTTTGATGTTCTTTCACACTCTAGTTCTAAAACGCAATGAAAACCAAAATCAAGATTTTACACTACATATTCTAAAAACAATGGAGTTTTAATATGACCATGTTTATGTTTTAACATGGTTATGCTTTTGTTCCAACGTGACCATGCTTCTATTTTAGCATGATTATGTTCTTTGCACCACATGTTGTAAAACGGAATGAAACACAAAATCAATATTTTGCACTACAGGTTTTAAAAAGGAGTTTTAACATGGCCATGTTTATATTTTAACATGGTCATGCTTTTGTTACAACATGACCATGCTTCTATTTTAGCATGATCATGTTCTTTGCTTGTAAAACGCAATGAAACCAAAAATCAATATTTTGCACTGTAGGTTCTAGGTTCTAAAAAGCAATGGAGTTTTAATATGGCTGTAACGCCTTACTTTTTATAACTTTTCGTATTTATAAAGTTTGTCGTGTATTTCTATTTCTGGAAACTTGTTCCTCTTGTAATCGTATTTCTTTTCGAATCATTGTAAACTCGAGGCTTTGATCATAATGAAATTGATTATTTTATAAGAATTATACATTGCTTATTCATGCTTGTTTATATGTTTAATTCAAATGCGTACTTGATGCACATTCGTGATTCTCGAAAAAACATGCTTATCTTACGAATAACTATAATAAATACTCGCCTTTAAAGGTTCAATATGTAACAACCCGAGATTTCAAGTCCCTTCATTTATGTATCTACTGTGTGACAGTTCTGTTTTGATAAATTGTCTTGTGTTATGTGATGTGTTACTGTTTGAAAAACTAGAAGTCGTGATGATCATTGAATTGTTATGTTTTGTGAATGAACAAATTAAACTCTGTAAACTATGCCCACGAAACTTAGAACTTTCGCCACATACCTATCACTCGACGAAACATAGAGTTTCGTCATATCTATCACGACGAAACATAGGGGTTTCGCCGGCCCAGGTTACGTCGATGCCCATTAAGAGCCCAATACACTTAAGTGAGTATATTATGTGAAACTGTTACATTCGTCACACAACTGGCCAATTGAAAACCCTAAAACGCAATCCCTGTTCTGTGTGGCGACAACCTTAGATTGACAAGGCTCTACATCTCGATCAGACTTATCATCTCGTAATCGTCGGTTAGTATTCATTGTGTTAATCGTTGGTGTAATTGTGTGAAAACCATACGTAGGGCTAGGGTTTGTCTTTGACGGCAAACCGTTAGATGATTAAATGTTTAGATTGTGGCTAGAAATTAGGAAACTCTATGGTTGATGATTGTTTGATTGTGATTCTGGTGTTGTATCTGATTGATGAATTGATATGGTTATGATGATAGTTTCATGCTAACTATAGGGTTCCGTATGAATTATGTATGATATCGTTTCGATGTTACTATCTACAATGATTTATAGTGTTATTGGCAAACTGTTAATTAGTAATAACAATGATGTGTTGCATGATAAAAATTAGAAACCGATTGGACTGTGATCTATGAAAGGTAACCGTGAACATTGGGGACTAGGGTGGGTGATGAAACTGCCAGAGCAGTCGACAAAACACAGGATGGCGAAACAAGGAAGTTTCATCGACAAGTATCTCGGCGAAACTTGTGGGAGTTTCGTCACCTTTCACCTCGATGAAAGGTGTTTCATCGTAGAGGGAGTTTCGCCGTGTATGTTGCTGTGATGAACAGTAGGTGTTGTGATGTAAGAATGATAGATACTTGCATGTGTACACTATCCATACTGCATGTCATTGATGATAAGAAACTTGGTGTGAATAATTGGTATAACAAACCCCACCTGTTATGTTCTGTGTGACTTGTGATAGAAACATGAGATGTAAACTTGTATTGGAAAGATGTACTTGCTATACTGTGAACTGGTGTGTGTGAATGCAATCTGTGTGGAAACAATAACTTGTTAATCATGAAACTGATATGCATTGGTAGCCACATTAGGGTTGGTTGATTAACTTGGAAACTGGTAACTAAACAAACCGAGCAAACCAAGGTGAGTTCACTGCTCTTTTCCAAGCATGCATCCCGGGGAGGGATATCGGGTAACGTTCCGGGGAGGAATGTCAGGTTATTGGGATGTTTGTTATTGTACTCATTTCTATTATATAAGACTCCTTACATCTACCGATAGTTTTCGGGGAGGCAACGAGGTTATTAGTTGATAGTGCTATTAGGATTGGCACCCTCACACCGTACCGGGGAGGACGGGCGTGAACTAATTACCTTACCACTTGACCAATGCTTTGATAGAGGCATTGGGGTTGGGAAAATACACCTTGTACCCATTTGCGGTAATCGAGTTAATAACAACATCAAAACAAAATGTTGAACTGTTTTATACACACATCTGGTAACTAAACCCGTTAACAAAACTTTGAACTCACCAGCGTCGTCTGGCACACTTGTCTGCATGCTTGCAGGTCGTTAGATTCTTGACATGGACTTGCTATCTGGGAGTGCTGGAGTGGTCATGGGTCGAGACTCTTGGATATATGGTCGTTGATTATGAACACTTGTTTTGAAACAATGGATTTACTATTTACTTTATGCTTCCGCTGAATAACTACTTTGATATAACTTATGCATTGGATATTATATTTTGCAATTAATGGAATGTTTTATTTAAATATTACGCGTAGTTCAATGTGATTGGTGTCTTGGATCCTGGTACGTCACACGTCCCGCGGTGATTCCGCATGTGGTATTTTGGGGGTGTGACAGTTTGGTATCAGAGCCACTGGTTATAGTGAACTAGGTTTTAAAACGTTTCTATAAAACCAGACTATAACCGAACAACTTCGAAAATCGACCATGACACCCAGCTCCAGATTGCAAGTTTCGTCTTCTGTTTACTTTATGCATTACTTGTTTAATAGTCACACACTCACAGTTGCATGAAACGACATACTAGATATTATGGTGATTTGATAGTGTGACACTACTCTTCGACTTTTGTGATTCGTAATCCTGTAATACCTTCTGTTTTGCTACTTGAATGCGGGGGAAACTTTTAACGCAAGTTAAGAGGCACTAAGATGAGCATGTAAATTGCCCTATTATTATGGATGCACACATAATAATAACGTGAGGTGCATGTAAGTCCCAGTGAGGCTTAACGAGTGTGAGAAGGGTTCTGCCCTATTGTGTGTAAAGTTGGTAGTTTGTAGAATTCAACGTGATACTTGACCCTTACCTCATCTCGACTCTTAAATTTGTTCCTTCTCCTTGTATAGAATCATGAGTGGACGAGGTCATGGACGTGGTCACATCGCGATGACCCAAGCTGAGTTGACAAACTTAATCAACACACGTGTGGCTGAGGCTTTGGCAGCCTACCAAGCTGGTATGAAATGTGCCAAACACTCTTTAATCTTGTGTCACGTACACGACTCTTACCCCTGTAATGTGTTTTCTTTCGCCCATTAGGTCAGCAAGCGCAAAACCTGTTGGTGCATACATCTGTCGACTTCGTCTTATATCGAGTCTGGGTTGCGTGTGTTAGCTTGAACATGTCTGATAGCTTGAACCGTGTATGTGTCATTTCAAGCTGTCAAGATAGCACTATATATAGGCTTGTCATTTGTCATTTGAAGGTAACATACCAGAAAGTATAGATTCCATACCGAGGTGCTGCCGGTGTGAAGACTGATTGTAATTGCTATTATATCAATCAAATCAGTGTTTAAAGTGATATTCAAGCTGTTTCGACATCGGTTTCTTATTTTCCGCATCTGAAACTGATAAAATCTCTTCTGAACGACTCGTTTGGGTCTCAAAACGATCCTACAAGTGGTATCAGAGCTCAGGAGGAAGAGATCTTGCCTAAACAGCTTGTTTTCCTCACTTTTTTCTGATTTCTACACCATTCTTTTCAAATTCGAAAATTTTTCACGGTTAAAAACGGTTCAAACTTTCACATATTGTGTGTAATCATGTATTAACAAATCCTGGAAAGTTTCAGCATTAAAATCGAACTAAAACTTGATAAAATCGGTCTGCTCGCTTGAAATTGGTTCGTGTTTGCTGACATCATCAACTGTTCAAGCTAACATAACATCGTGTGTCAGCTTGAAACTGGTATCTAGCTTGAAAATTCACTATGGTCGCTTGAAATTGATTGGTCGCTTGAAAAAAATACACCTTGGTCGCTTGAAATTGACTGGTCGCTTGAAAATACATTGATTGATCGCTTGAAATAGTCTGCTCGGTTGAAAACACCGATTGCTTGAAAACGACATACTGATTGAAAAGTGCATCATGTATTGTGTATTTCATTGAACAAGGGGGTCAGTACTTCGGGAAAAGAAATCATGTGTGTAGTGTCAGATTGCAAGTTGTGATCAAATGTGATAAAACAATAGTATTCGGTTTAATCAGGGTATTCAGAAAAGTCCAGATGAATGGGTTGATAAATTAGCTAATGCCATACCTCAACAAGAGTGGGGTACCTATCTTTTGGATTTAAAAAGAACTGGAGAATACTCTAGATTGACAATTTGTCCATTCATTGCGAAACTTGAAGAACAGATGAAGAGAAATGCTGAGAAGAAGAAAAGTTAAAATGGAAAATCAATACTAAAAAGAAGCAGGAATATAGGTGTTCAAGTGGGAGAGGAACAGACTGGAGAAATTTCAGTTTTGAAAGATGAGAAGAAAGCTGATGAGAAACAGATTTTTTATTTGTAGGAAAATTGTGAGAAGCTGAAATCTGAAATTGTTAAACTGTTAAGTGATTTGAACAGTTTGACATTGAAAAACGAGATTTTGAAAGAAAAGAAAAAAGAATTTGAAAATGAAAAATTAAAATTTGAAAAAGATTTTCAAAGTCAAATGAAGATTTTAGAAGATGAGAAATCTGCTATTTTTAAAAATAATCTTGAAAAACAGATTGAAATAAACTCTCATCTTCAGAAAATCATTCGACTTGAAAATGAAGCTGAAAAATCTCGGATTAAAATCAAAGAGCTTGAAGAGAAATTGAAAGGTTTTGAGACTTCGTCATCAACACCAGATTATCCCTGTCCAAAACCGATCAATTCAGTTCCTATAAGTGACAATGTCACAAACTTTGACAAAGTCAAGGTTGAGGATTGTGATGATAAAACTGATGATGAAAATGAGGAGTTTTATTCAGCAGACGAGTCTGAGTCTGAGTCTGATGCTGAAAATGAGAAAAAGAAAATATTTTTGAAATTAAAAGAAAAATTTCAAGAAACTGTTCTGCAATCGACTGAAAAGGGTGAATGCTCTAAGCAAAAACCTTTGAAGAAGAAAGTGGAACAAAAACAAAAAGAGAAAATTTTGAAAAATGTTCAAAAAGAAAATAAAAGTTCATCAAATCAATCATCCAATTGCAATAAAAAATTACAAAAAGTAAAAATTGAAAATTCAAAAATTGTTGGTAATGAGTGGTGCAGGTCGAACCACAGTGCTCAAAAGCCAAATCCAGCAAACAAGAGGAGGAAAGATTATCACCAAGCCAAACAGTGCTTTGATTTAAATGTTTGGACTGAAAATGGTGATTGGTACAATAACAGAGTGTGTTACAGATGCGGCTATCAAGGACACATTGCTGTTAACTGCCAGAGTTGGAAGTTTGAGACGAGGAGATGCTTTAACTGCAACATTATAGGCCATATTGCTAGAGATTGCTCAATGAGATCAATGAGAAGATCGAGGGCTGAATCTCAGAAGCAGGTGAAGAAACCAGTCTATGTCAAACCCAAAGAACAGAAAGTTCAAGAAAAGAAAGTAAAGCTTTCTCAAGGGCAAAAAGACAGACTGAGGAAAAAGAGGAAGAAAGCGAGAGAATATCTCGAAAGGATTTTGTCCTCGGATACAGCTGGTAAAACAGATAAAAGTTCTGATAAATCGTCTTGCTCTCCAAAGAATGACAAGTCAAACAAGATGAATTCATCAGATACAAATCCGGGGATGAAAGAGGGAAAGAAGAAAAAGAAAGTTATTGGCAATGAATCTGTTTCTCCGGAAACAAAGGAGCCAGTTGTTGGTGATGAATCTGACTCTTCAAAGTCAGACAAGCCAAGCTCAGGCGATGAATCTGGTGTGGTAAAGCCAGAGGAGCCATGTGTTGAGGTAAAAAGTGGTGATTCCGGTTTGACAATGAATGATGAAAATTTTCCATCATTGTCAAATGGAATTTCAAAAGCACCTAAGGACCGTCAGGCTTGGGTGAATCTGTTTAAATGAAAAACCTGACTTGCCGGAGCTTCCAGGTTGGTAAGTGTGAAGCAGGTATCGGCATCTTTCTTGAGAAATTCACTTTGGTGATATTTCGACTTACAAGTGGTAAATCAGGGACATTAAGTTGTACTTGATTTTCTACTAGTGTTTGTTGTTGACAAGGGTCTAAATGTTAAATTCTTCAAAATGGTTGAAAAAGAACAAGGTGATGAAACCCCAAGTTTGAGAAATGACTCACAAAACTTATTTTCTGGAAAAACCATTTGATTAAAACAAACTTAAGTGTTTTGAAATCAATGGGAAAATAGTTTGTTGTGAGGGGGAGTTCTGATTGTTTATGCCAAGTGGATGGCGAATTGAAGTGATTCGATATCAGTTGTCACGTTGTTGTACAGTTTATTTTCAAATTTCCTAAAATGTGTTTGCATTTTAGGGAGAGTAAGAATTGTTAGAAAATCCAAAAACATTTGAAAATTTGAAAAACCAAAAAACATGATAAAATGCAAAAATGAGTTTTGTTGTCAAAAAGAGGAAATGATAGTAGATCAGTTGGACTGTCACATCATGCTAAAGAAATGGAAAGATAAAATGTGATAAGCGGTCTCACTAAAGATGTGACGATAGGCTCAGCTAGACTAGTAGATTTGCGATAACGATACAAACTTAAATGAAAATGCCTAGTTCTAGTGGGAAACATGGTCGAAAGCACAGTACTTAGTTTTGTCCTTCTTGATTGTGTGCCTACTCAGTAATCGCTGATTGTCGAAAGACATAAAACTGGTTAAGTTTGTGAACTTTCACAACTTTGCTAAAAAGTCACTGTGATTGTGTATTTCATTTTGCAAAGACTTAAACTTGTTTTATTTCTTTATTTTGTTTAAGCATCGGACATCCTCTGCGTATACGTGAGTATCGACCTGGATGTTGTTGCCTAAACGTTCTGCTTTATTTTCTTTGGTGTTTTGTTTAAGCTTTGGATCACCTCTGCGTATACGGAAGTATCGACCTGGTGGTTAAAGCCAAAACAATTTCAACTTATTTTTATTTTTCTTATTTTGTTTAAACATTGGACTTTCTCTGCGTATACGGAAGTATCGACCTGATTGTTAATGTTTAAACATTCTGCTTTGTTTTCGCACAAATCACAGTTGATAAAAGTTTAAAAGCATTACTTGAGTTAGTGTATTGCATGATGAGGGGATATGCTGAGATCGTGGGGTCCATAAGAATTTAGTGCAAATTAATATACCTTAACGTATCGGTGCATTTCGAAAGTTTTAGATTGAGTTTAAGTGGACAACAATATCGTTAATCAATGTGAATCGTTTAGAACTTAAAATGTATAAAGCTTAACGGTGTTGGTGATGTGTCTCAAAAACTGATATGATCCTCTTGCGCAAACTCACAAAAATATTGTCTGTGTATATTTCGTTACTGCATTTCATTTCTGTTTTAAAAATCCAAAAAGATTTTCAGTGTGTTTTAGCATAAATTTTGAAAAATACAAAAATATTTTCGACAACTGATGTTGGAAAGCTGATATTCAAAATTTCAAGTGCTGAACATGATGAACAGGTTTGGGAGTGTGAGTTTAACATGAAGAAATTTTGATTTTGAGAAAGAAAGTTTGATTAGTTAATCAGGATCATTAATTTGAACTTGATGTAACTATTTCCAGTAAGTTTTTCTTATTGATTTAAGTAAAAACTTATGTAGTGGTAAGAAAATTTGTGCAGGAGATGAGCTTAAACATAGATAAAGCCAGGGATTGATCTCAAGGTGATAGCTAATTCCAGACGACGATCCCATCATGATGAGAGGGGGAGTCTGACGAGGTTAGAGCCAAAGAGAAGATCCTGGTACATGCAAAGAAAGAAAAGAGACGGATAAAGACTGAAGATTGTAAAAGACTCGACACTTAAGACTCGTCAACATCTGAGGGGGAGTCTGTTGGTGCATACATCTGTCGACTACGTCTTATATCGAGTCTGGGTTGCGTGTGTTAGCTTGAACATGTCTGATAGCTTAAACATGTCTGATAGCTTGAACATGTCTGATAGCTTGAACCGTGTATGTGTCATTTCAAGCTGTTAAGCTAGCACTATATATAGGCTTGTCATTTGTCATTTGAAGGTAATAGACCAGAAAGTATAGATTCCATACCGAGGTGCTGCCGGTGTGAAGACTGATTGTAATTGCTATTATATCAATCAAATCAGTGTTTAAAGTGATATTCAAGCTGTTTCGACGTCGGTTTCTTATTTTCCGCATCTGAAACTGATAAAATATCCTCTGAACGACTCGTTTGGGTCTCAAAACGATCCTACAAAACCAAAACAATCCACCTGCTTGTACGTTCAAGATGTTCATGGATTGTAACCCACAGACCTTCAGTGGGACTGAAGGGGCTGTAGGACACCTGCGATGGTTTGAGAAGGCAGAATCGGTATTTGCTATGTGTAACTGTCCTGCTGGGGATAGAGTGAAGTATGTTACGGGCACACTCGAGGATGGTGCCCTGACATGGTGGAATGCCCAGGTTCAGATGTTGGGCATCGAAGTGGCAAATGCCACTACTTGGGATGATTTTAAGGAGTTGATAAGGGAGGAGTATTGTCCTCGTGATGAGAGTCAGAAACTGGAGAATGAGTATTATAATCTGAAGATGGTGGGATACGTGATTGAGGCATACGTGAAACGGTCTCATGAGTTGGCTATCATGTGCCCGAACCTGTCCCGACCTCCGCACCGAAGAATAGAATTGTTCATCAAAGGATTAGCTCCACGGGTGAAGGGTTTGGTTACTGAAGCTAACCTCAACAACTTACCTCATATTGTCCGTTTGGCTCACAAAATCACCGATCAGGAGGTGGAGAGTGGTTCGCTACCACCACGCGTTTCTGCCACTACTGCTGCTACAACCACAGCTACTAAGCCTGCTAGCGATAACAAGCGGAAATGGAACGATGCTGACAAAGCAACCAGTGCGAGTCAATCTCAGAAAAGGCTTGACAACAGCAACAACCACAGTTTCAGTCAGTCGTCCTCAGTTAACCAAGGCCAGGGTAGCAATCAAAATCAGGGCTCCTATGTTGGGAAGAAGCCACAATGCAACATGTGTGGTTATCATCATTATGGACAGTGTAGATCCCTGCAGCCAATATAGCAGCAGCAGCAGCAGCAAAATCAGCAGCATCAGCGACAACAAAGGCAACAACCCCATCAGAACCAGGGCTTTAAGAAAGGGTGTTTCCAGTGTGGGGACGAGGGCCACTTCAAGCGGGATTGCCCTCAGCTGAATCAGAATGCCAACGACAACAACCGCCAGAATAACAACAACAATGGGCAACGGTGCTCGTGGAAGGGTATTCACGATCGGTGCTGGTGATGCTAGGAACGACGGCAATGTCGTGACTGGTACGTTTTCTATGAACAATATTATTGCTTCTGTGTTATTTGATTCCGGTGCCGATTGGAGTTATGTGTCCCTAGAGTTTAGTCAGTGATTAGGGTTAACTCCAACACATTTAGAGGTTAAGCATGTAGTAGAATTAGCCGATGGTAAAATGATAGAAGCTTCGCTTGTTCTTTTTGGGTGTAAACTAGATCTCGCGGGTCAAGTGTTTGATATTGATCTCCTTCTTGTACCCTCGGTAGTTTTAATATAGTGGTTGGTATGGATTGGCTGTCTAAGCACCAAGCTGAGATTCTGTGTAAGGAGAAGATTGTGCGTATTCCTCTCCCTGGTGGAGGATCATTATCGGTTCAAGGTCATCGCAGTGGTGGGATGGTCGGTATCATCTCAGCTATGCAAGCGCAGAAATGTCTACGAAAGGATTATCCTGCTATTCTAGCACTTGTTACTGATACTCCATCGGGAGAAAGAAAGATCGAGGATCTGCCAGTTGTACGCGAATTTGCCGATGTGTTTCTGGAGAAACTTCCAGGTTTACCTCCTCACCGTCAAGTGGAATTTCAGATTGATCTTGCACCAGGAGCAGCCCCGATAGCTCATGCTCCTTACCGTTTAGCACCTGGAGAATTACAGGAGTTGTCTAATCAACTACAAGAGTTACTGGATAGGGGCTTTATTCGACCTAGTTCTTCACCTTGGGGAGCCCCAGTTCTGTTCGTAAAGAAGAAAGACGGGTCCTTTCGCATGTGTATTGACTATCGGGAACTCAACAAGGTGACTGTCAAGAACCGTTATCCATTGCCACGCATCGACGACTTGTTTGACCAGTTGCAAGGGTCAAGTTTTTATTCGAAGATAGACTTAAGGTCGGGCTATCATCAGATGAGAGTCCGAGAGGAGGATATTTCTAAAACGGCTTTTCGAACGCGTTATGGGCACTATGAGTTTTTAGTTATGCCATTTGGGTTGACTAACGCGCCAGTGGTCTTCATGGATCTCATGAACTGTGTATGCAAACCGTATCTCGATGATTTCATTATAGTATTCATCGATGACATTTTGATCTACTCGAAGAGCAAGGAAGACCACGAGCGACACCTGCGTCTTATTTTGGAACTTCTGATGAAGGAGCAACTCTATGCAAAGTTTTCTATGTGTGACTTCTGGATTCGAGAGGTACACTTCCTTGGACACATAGTGAATGAATCAGGGATACACGTGGATCCAGCTAAGATTGATGCTGTCAAGAATTGGGCGGCACCAAAGAATCCTTCGGAAGTGCGACAATTTCTTGGTCTCGCTGGGTATTATCGGAGATTTATCAAGGATTTCTAAAAGATCGCTCAACCTCTTACCTCGTTGACACAGAAAGGTGTTGTGTATTCCTGGGGAACGAAACAAGATGATGCTTTCCAGTTACTGAAACAGAAACTCTGCAGTGCACCGATTTCATCTCTGCCTGAAGGTACAGAAGATTTTGTGGTATATTGTGACGCTTCTATTTAGGGTCTTGGATGCGTGTTGATGAAACGCAACAATGTGATAGCTTATGCTTCTCGACAGTTGAAGGTTCATGAGAAGAATTATACTACACACGACTTGGAGTTGGGAGCCGTAGTATTTGCGCTCAAAATCTGGAGGCATTACCTGTACGGTACTAAATGCACTATTTATACCGACCACAAGAGCCTTCAGCATATTTTTTACTAGAAGGATTAGAATATGCGACAGCGTCGCTGGGTAGAACTTTTAAATGATTATGATTGTGCAATCAAGTATCATCCGGGTAAGGCCAACGTTGTAGCTGACGCTCTCAGTCGAAAGGAATCGAAACCCAAATGTGTTCGCGCCTTGCAGCTTACCATTCATTCTAACCTGCCTGGCCAGATTCGTTCGGCTCAGACCGAAGCGTTGAAGGAGGAAAACTATGAAGCTGAGTATTTACGGGGCATGGAGAAACGACTCGAGAAGAGATCAGATGGCATCTACTATTTTATGGAGCGGATATGGATTCCGTTGTTTGGTAACCTTAGAGAACTTGTGATGGATGAAGTGCACAAGTCTCGATACTCTGTTCACCCAGGTTCGGATAAGATGTATTAGGACCTCAAAGTCATGTATTGGTGGCCGAAGATGAAAGCTCATATCGCGACTTATGTGAGTAAGTGTTTGACCTGCTAGAAAGTTAAAGTGGAGTATCAGAAACCGTCTGGATTGCTGCAACAACCAGAAATACCCATGTGGAAGTGGGAGCAAATTGCAATGGATTTTGTCATTGGACTACCGAGAACTCAAACCGGAAACGACACAATTTGGGTGATTGTTGATCGTCTCACGAAGTCAGCGCACTTTCTGGCAATCAAGGAAACAGATAAGTTCTCACAATTAGCTGCTGTATACCTCAAGGAGGTGCTTTCTAGGCACGGGGTGCCAACTTCTATTATCTTTGACCGTGACCCGCGTTTCATTTCAGATTTGCGGCAGTTGATGCACAAATCGTTTGGCTCACAGCTCAGCATGAGTACTACTTATCACCCACAGACGGATGGTCAAAGTGAACGAATCATCCAGACACTAGAAGACATGCTGCGGGCGTGCGTTATCGATTTTCGCAAGGGTTGGGAGAAACACTTGCCTTTGGTGGAGTTTTCTTACAACAATAGCTACCATACCAGCATTCAGGCAGCCCCATTCGAAGCATTGTACGGACGGAAATGTTGTTTACCTCTCTGTTGGGCTGAGGTGGGTAACAGCCAGGTCACAGGCCCTGAACTTGTGTTGGAAACTTCAGAAAAGATTCTTCAGATCAGGAATCTGATGGCAGCAGCGCGCGACCGTCAGAAAAGCTACGCTGATAAGCGTAGGAAACCTTTGGAATTCGAATTTAATGATCATGTTATGTTGAAGGTCTCACCCTGGAAGGGTGTGGTGCGTTTTGGAAAACGAGGCAAGCTTAACCCTCGTTATGTGGGGCCATTTAAAATCTTGAGGTGAATTGGTAAAGTGGCCTACAAGTTGGAGTTACCTGCTGAGTTAGGTAACGTCCATGATGTGTTTCATGTGTCGCAATTAAAGAAGTGTTTGTTCGATGAAACACTGGTGGTACCATTTCAAGAGCTGAAGATCGACGACAAGTTGCAGTTTGTCGAAGAACCAATAGAAATTATGGACCGGGAGGTCAAGGTCCGTAAGCATAGCCGTATTCCGATTGTGAGAATTCGTTGGAACTCAAGACGTGGACCGGAGTTCACGTGGGAATGCGAGGATCAAATGAAGTTTAAGTACCCACATTTATTCCCTGATGACAAGTCTAAGTCTGGAACAATGAGCTAATTTCGGGTCGAAATTCCCAATCAAGTTGGGGATGATGTGGCACCCGCGGAAAATACACCGACATCCTGACTTGACGCCGTGCATTTGTGGATTGTTTATCAAATTTTGGGACGAAATTTCTTTCAAGTTGGGGATGATGTGACAACCCGAGATTTCAAGTCCCTTCATTTATGTATCTATTGTGTGACAGTTCTGTTTTGATAAATTGTCTTGTGTTATGTGATGTGTTACTGTTTGAAAAACTAGAAGTCGTGATGATCATTAAATTGTTATGTTTTGTGAATGAACAAATTAAACTCTGTAAACTATGTCCACGAAACTTAGAACTTTCGCCACATACCTATCACTCGACGAAACATAGGGGTTTCGCCGGCCAAAGTTACGTCGAAGCCCATTAAGGGCCCAGTACACTTAAGTGAGTATATTATGTGAAACTATTACATACGTCACACAACTGGCCAATTGTAAACCCTAAAACGCAATCCCTATTCTGTGCGGCGAGAACCTTGAATTCACAAGCCTCTACATCTCGATCAGACTTATCATCTCGTAATCGTCTGTTAGTATTCATTGTGTTAATCGTTGGTGTAATTGTGTGAAAACCATACGTAGGGCTAGGGTTTGTCTTTGACGGTAAACCATTAGATGATTAAATGTTTAGATTGCGGCTAGAAATTAGGAAACTCTATGGTTGATGATTGTTTTATTGTGATTCTGGTGTTGTATCTGATTGATGAATTGATATGGTTATGATGATAGTTTCATGCTAACTATAGGGTTCCGCATGAATGATGTATGATATCGTTTTGATGTTACTATCCACAATGATTTATAGTGTTATTGGTAAACTGTTAATTAGTAATAACAATGATGTGTTGCATGATAAAAATTAGAAACCGATTGGACTGTGATCTGTGAAAGGTAACTATGAACATTGGGGACTAGGGTGGGTGATGAAACTGCCAGAGCAGTCGACGAAACACAGGATGGCAAAACAAGGAAGTTTGGTCGACAAGTATCTCGGAGAAACTTGTGGGAGTTTCGTCACCTTTCACCTCGACGAAAGGTGATCTTTCGTCATAGAGGGAGTTTCGCCGTGTATGTTGCTGTGATGAACAGTAGGTGTTGTGATGTAAGAATGATAGATACTTGCATGTGTACACTATCCATACTGCATGTCATTGATGATAAGAAACTTGGTGTGAATAATTGGTATAACAAACCCCACCTGTTATGTTCTGTGTGACTTGTGATAGAAACATGAGATGTAAACTTGTTTTGGAAAGATGTACTTACTATACTGTAGGATCGTATTCGGACCCGAACGAGTCTATCAGAAGAGCTTTTCTCAGTTTGAGCGGCGGAAACAAACAAACCGAGTTCAATTCAGCGAGTATACACTTTAAACTGTCGATTTGTATTGATTGAACAACTTTTACAACAACTCGACACTTCGGCAGCACTTCGTTGCAAACCGGAAGACTTCACTAACTTATCTTCTGATTCCCCACCAAATGACCTATTTATAGAGTTTCTGATTCCCCACGAAAGTGCAATGTCCATTTCATGGGAAATCAACATTTCGTGGGAAAACACCATTTCGAGTGGAATCAGGATTTTATGTGATTTAGCTTGAAATGACAAGGTGTCATTTCGAGCGGAATCACCTCTAAAAACCACTATCTCATTTTTCGTGCCCAGATCTAACTATTACAGTACAAGACTCGATACAAGACGTAGACGACAGACGGATGCACCAACAAACTCCCCCTCGGATGTTGACGGAGTCTTCAGTGTCGAGTCTTCGCAACTTCAGTCTTTATCAGTCTTTGGGCTTCTCTTTGAAGTATCTGACGCTGTAAGTATCCTCAATCTCTATCTTCTTTTCTCTTTTCATTATCAACATACTCCTTCCTTTAAGTATCTTCAGACTCCCCCTTTCGATATGCTGGGATCGCAGCCTGGCTTGTTAAACTCACAGAGTCCTCAGGTATCGGAACCTGGCTCTTCCTCAAACCTATACATTCTCTACCACAAACATAAATTTTCTAATATTAAACTTTAACACACTCAGACACCACTTGTAAATATCACAAAAATGATCTAACATTTATAGTCTCTGATGAACCACTTGAAGAAATATCATTTTCTTTACTTTCGATGATCACTTGTAAGATTTTAACTCTTAAACACATTCTCCCAAACCAATTGTCATCATGTCTAGCATTTGGAATTTTGAAAATCAGCTCTTCAACACCAGCTGTCGAAAATCTTTTTTTGGAATTTTTCAAAATTTTATGCTAAAACACACCGAAAATCTTTTTGGGATTTTTGAAATTAAACGAAATGTAGTAAAGAAATATTTACAAACAATATTTTTGTGAGTTTGTGTAAGAGGATCATATCAGTTTTTGAGACATATCACCAACACCGTTAAGCTTCATTTCATTTTAAGTTCTAAATAATTCACCTAGATTGTCAGTATACTTGTCCATTTAAATTTTCACACAAAGTTCAACTGTTTCGAGATACGAGATTAATGTCTTAAGCAATTAAACTTAATCGCGTGTCCCACCTCAGAATATACTCCCGTATCCAGATCCCAATATTCAGTCTTACAGGTGAGTATACCATAGATGATATCTGTAAGGGAATAAATTATAGTACGAAACCGTGAGAGCTCAGGTCAGAACTTCCGTTCAGCAGAGAGATGACGGTTCGACTTGGGTGGGTCCCCTTTAGAGGATCTTTTGTTTACAACAGCAATGACTATCAATTTTATTGTTTCATTAATTTGCTGAGGGCGGCGCTATTTTTCAAGCAAGCGGAAAGTATTCTTCGGGGACTAGGTCAGAATTTCCATTCAGCAGAAGTCCCGGGATAATACCCCAGATATCACTGAGTATAAAGACCTAGTATCTCAGAAAGAGGGACCTTTCAAACAAGATTTCGGGGGTTACCCATATATCCGAGAGATGTTTCCCCACGATATAAGCAAGTTTGAAATTTAGGTTTATATCTCGTCACAATCTACTAAATGTACAAAAATTTACTGGCATATCATCAGCGAGACCGTTTATCACTTTTTAACTTTCCATATCTTTAGCATGTTGTGATCGTCCACTGATGTACTATCATTTCCTCTTTTATACAACAAAACTCATTTTTCATTTTATCATGTTTTTGTATTTTTCAAATTTTCTAATGTTTTTGGATTTTCTGAAATTTCTACTCCCCCTAAAATGCAAACACATTTTAGGAAATTTGAAAACAAACTTTTGATACTCTACCTGTACAAAATAAAGTGACAACCGATATCGAATTGCTTCAATTCGCCATCCACTTGGCATAAACAATCAGAACTCCCCCTTTCAACAAACTATTTTCTCATTTAGATTTCAAAACACTTAAGTTTGTTTTAATTAAAATGATTTTTCCGGAAAATAAATTTGTTTTTACCACTTGTAGGGGTATGGTTCATCATATTGTCTTTCAACCACTTGTATGAAGATTACATCAAGTTCAAATTAATGACCTTGAGTAATCACTATGTCAAAAACAAACCTCTGTATCACTTGTACGATGAACTTATCAAAGTAAATTTCAAGATAAATGCCGATACCTACTCCACACTTACCAACCTGGGAGTTCCGGCATAGTCCATCACCTGTATACATTTAAACATTTTTTTTAAAAAAAATTTCACAAACAACAATTTTATGAATGATGCCGATTCCTGATCCACGATTACCAACTTGGGATCTCCGGCAAGTCCAGAGACTTACTGTTCGTAATATGTACCATCCCAGTTACAAACCAGGGATGGTTCAACTTTATCTTTCTTCGTCTTCTTCTCGTAAAACTCTTTAACCCCTTTGACTTTTCGATCAATCATTTTTCCAAAAATATGTTTTACAGCGGGGTTAAAAGCTTTTTCAACATCAAAAACCTTGTTATCATCATAAAATTGGTTTGATATCTCAACTTTACCAATTTTCTTTTTAAAATTTTCAGCCCGAAGTGGTGGAAAATTATCATCATCCACAGTCGAAACTGATCCTTCACTTCTTGAAACAACCTGTGGCTCCTCTGATTTTGTGGAATCAGACTCATCGCCAGAAAATAGCTCCTCTGATTTTGAACTATCAGAATCATCGCTAGAACTATCAACAGACTTCTTAACAACCCATTTCTGGTTGTCAGATTTAGCTCTTTTGTTGTAAAACTTGTTTGAACATTCACCAATTTCAAATTTTGAGTTTTTGAATAATTTGGTTCGGTCAATTAATGGTTCAAACTCAACCACTTTCTCTTTGAGTTTAGAAACTCCCTGTTTGGTTTGAATTGCTTGCGAACAGTTCACCGCAAGATGTCCAATTCTACCACATTTAAAACAGGTTCGAGTTTTCTTTCTCTGATTAGCATTCTTCATTTCTTCTTGCTTCTTTGCAAGGAACTCTCTGTTTGACTGTCTCCAAAATGCTTTCTTTTCTTCTTCTTCTGATGAAGTACCTGAAACAAATGTCATCTTTGCTTTAAAATCATGAACATATTTTTCATTTTTCTGTTTTTCTGTTGGAATAAATCCAAGACCTTTCTTTTTAAAATTGCCATGGTTAGGTTTCTTTTGAAAACCAGAACCATAACCTTTTTTCTTGTTTTCTCTTTGCTTAACTCTTGAAGTGTATTTTTTAGGTTTATCAGTAAGATTTAAATCTTTTATTTCAGAAATATTAATTTCTGTCATTTTGAAAACCTTTTTGATCATGTCAAGACGAACACTTCTTATTGGAAATTCCTCATCAAAATATAATTTGTCAGAATCATTCAAAGTATATGCAACTTTAAACTTTTCGTCATTCAAATTAGATTTTGATAACAGGAATTCATTACTGTAAACTCTTTTGCCCTGTTTTTCTGTTTGACCCGGAGTGCTGGACTCTGACATCGACTCCTCAGTTTCATCGTTATCTAACACATGATCTACCACTTTCTTCATCAATTGAGATTGTTGATCAGTGTCAGACGATGTAAACACGACATCAATACTTTCTGGCAAATTGACTGGGGACTCCGACTCCCACTGTAAGTTTGTAGCCTTTTTGACTCTTTCATCATTTGGATTTCTGGTCAAATATCCATTTTCTAGCGGGGGTGGACAATTGTTGTAACTGACATCTTGTTTCTTACCAGAATCCTTCTTGTCAGTCTTTTTCTTTGTGTCACTCTTCGTGTCAGTCTTCTTCTCAGGAGTCTTTCCTTCAGCAACTTTTCCAGCATCTTTTTCTTTAGTTACTTCATCCTCTTCAAACGCCTTCATGCCTTCAACAGTCGGATAAATCCTGTCAATGACATAAGATGTACTTGAGTAACTTTTCAACAAACGATTAACTCTTTCAGTTTCGATTCTTTGCAGTTCCAGTTTCTGTTCAAGAGCAGCACACTTCTCGATGTAGTTGTTCACAACTTTTTGCTTTATCATGAACGCTCCCTGAAGTGTCTTCATTGTTGTTGCTTGTTCTTCACTTGTATGATTGTATTGATTCATAGCTTTGTTCAGGACATCATAAGATTCCTTCAAACTGTTCAAGTTATAAATCAATGTGCTGTTCTGCTTCTTTATAGCTTCACAAGTGTCACACTTTACAGGAATCTTTTTAGCATCAACTTCTTAATCAACTTTGAACTTTGGAACTTCAACCTTTACTTTCCTTTTGATCACTGGAACTTCTTCGTCATCACTACTCACTAGTGTTTTTACCTTTTTCTTAATCACGGGAACTTCCTCATCATCACTGCTAACTGGTGTTTTGATCTTTTTCTTTTTCTTTTTAACTTTATCATCATCACTATCACTTTCAGCCATCATTTGGTATCGAAGGATTTCTCACACAAACTTTTAAACGAACTAGTTCACCTAGTGAAACACTTGACAACACTCAAACAAACGATCAGTTTAAACGAACTGAATATGTGAAAATGTGTGTAAATGAAATCTATCTAAGACTCGTGTCAAAAATTTGTGGACTCGTTTCAATGTTGTTGAAGTGAGATCACTGAATGAATGAACTTGATAATAGCCGACAAAAACAAGTATCAATATGATATGATTGGGCCGCAAACTAATAATATGGGCAGAACATGCTTTCTGGATATCCACAAATGTATTTGTCCGACAATTCCGCACACCTATTCACATGCAAACTGATTTGCTGATTGGACCAAAAATCTTAATTCACATGTAATGATAAGTGACCGACAACATTAATAATCCCATGCACATATGAGTTTATACCAAACTTAATTTCATTGGGCCGATGATCTTTATTGGGTCAACAAACCCATGCAATCAATACTATTGGACCATAAATTTCACTAAGCCGATTAAAGTCTGATAAAGGATTTTGATTGTTGACAACCCAATATCACATGCAAACTTACACAATCATGTAATTCCTTTTCCCAATTTCCTGACAACCTCGATTAATGTTTTCACACAACTCGATACACTTTTCAAGCGAAACCACTGATTCAGGCGGAATCAGTCAACAAAGTTCAAGTGAAATATTACTTTCGAGCGGAATCAACACAATACTTTGGAGCAGAAACAAGTTTTGAGCGGAATCACACTGAATTTTTCAAGCGGGATCTCAATTTCAGGCGGAATCAACTGAGATTTCAAACAGAAAGTCGATTTGGAGCGAAATCAAGACCAAATTTTCGAGCGGAATCACTGGTGACGTCATCATTCTTTTGAGTGATTTCAAGCGGAACCTCAAAAATGATCAGTTTTAGTTCGTATTTTAGTCTAAAACTTCTAAGGCTTTGTTAATACATGATTCTGAGCCAGTTGTTAAAATCTGAGCCAATTCTGACCGTGAAATGATGTTTAGATTGAAAAAGAAAGGTATAGAAACAGAATTCGCAGCTGAATTGTATAGAACTCTTCCTCCTGAGCTCTGATACCACTTGTAGGATCGTATTCGGACCTGAACGAGTCTATCAGAAGAGCTTTTCTCAGTTTAAGCGGCGGAAACAAACAAACCGAGTTCAATTCAGCGAGTATATTTAAACTGTCGATTTGTATTGATTGAACAACTTTTACAACAACTCGACACTTCGGCAGCACTTCGTTGCAAACCGGAAGACTTCACTAACTTTTCTTCTGATTCCCCACCAAATGACCTATTTATAGAGTTTCTGATTCCCCACGAAAGTGCAATGTCCATTTCGTGGGAAATCAACATTTCGTGGGAAATCACCATTTCGAGTGGAATCAGGATTTTATGTGATTTAGCTTGAAATGAAAAGGTGTCATTTCGAGCGGAATCACCTCTAAAAACCACTATCTCGTTTTTCGTGCCCTGGTCTAACTATTACAGTACAAGACTCGATACAAGACGTAGACGACAGACGGATGCACCAACATATACTGTGAACTGGTGTGTGTGAATGCAACCTGTGTGGAAACAATAACTTGTTAATCATGAAACCGATATGCATTGGTAACCATGTTAGGGTTGGTTGATTAACTTGGAAACTGGTAACTAAACAAACCGAGCAAACCAAGGTGCGTTCACTGCTCTTTTCCAAGCATGCATCCCGGGGAGGGATATCGGGTAACGTTCCGGGGAGGAATGTCAGGTTATTGGGATGTTTGTTATTGTACTCATTTCTATCATATAAGACCCCTTACATCTACCGATAGTTGCCGGGGAGGCAACGAGGTTATTAGTTGATAGCGCTATTAGGATTGGCACCCTCACACCGTACCGGGGAGGACGGGCGTGAACTAATTACCTTACCACTTGACCAATGCTTTGATAGAGGCATTGGGGTTAGGCAAATACATCTTGTAGCCATTTGCGGTAATCGAGTTAATAACAACATCAAAACAAAACGTTGAATTGTTTTATACACACATCTGGTAACTAAACGCGTTAACAAAACTTTAAACTCACCAGTGTCGTCTGGCACACTTGTCTGCATGCTTGCAGGTCGTTAGATTCTTGACATGGACTTGCTATCTGGGAGTGCTGGAGTGGTCATGGGTCGAGACTCTTGGATATATGCTCGTTGATTATGAACACTTGTTTTGAAACAATGGATTTACTATTAACTTTATGCTTCCGCTGAATAACTACTTTGATATAACTTATGCATTGGATATTATATTTTGCAATTAATGGAATGTTTTATTTAAATATTACGCGTAGTTTAATGTGATTGGTGGCTTGGATCCTGGTACGTCACACATCCCGCGGTGATTCCGCATGTGGTATTTTGGGGGTGTGACACAATATATGTAAATACTTGGTTATTCAATTACGAGACTTAAATCTATGTCCTTATGTTTAATTGATACTTAAATATATGTTTTATATGCATCGAATACCTTATTATGTGCTAATAACAAATATCAGGGACCATTTATGACAAAAATCAAAGAATGGCCTGGGTAGTCAAAACCGCGACACACGACGCGACCCGACCCCCACACTCGTCCACGACCCGCGGCCACAAGCGATCCGCAGCCAACCTTGATCTGGTTGCGCATTGGTCCGTTTTTGAGTCTCAACCACCACCTAACTCACTTAATTACACTCCTAACACTTAACCCTAATCCCTCACTATATATATATATACTCATCCTAACTCTCATTTTCACTTTCCAAACCTCTCAAACGCTCACAAATCCTCTATAAAACTCCCTAAATTCTCTGATTTTGAGCAAAAAGTTCAAGGTCTTAAAAAGTGAGTTCTAGCTCACTTCCTTCTTCAATCTTACTTGTTTCGTCTTCTATTTCACTTGGATAACCTCTAGGAAGGTTTTCACAAGTTTGCAATGGCAAACTAAGGTGAAGCCTCACCATATTTGAGGTCCAAAGTGAGTTATATTTTCTGTTTTGTTTTGTTTCATACTCATGTAACTTCATTTTCTTTGCTAAAACTTGGTGGAATCTTGTACCCACCTAGCTCACAACTTAGTCTATAGTTGTGGGTTTGTGTTGAGGTGATTTCCATCAAGTTATGAGTTCAAAACTCTTTACTTTTCAGTTCATATATATCACAATCCAAGTGTTGAAAATAAGCATGATTCATCATCTTCCATATGATGAACTTGTGAAGTGTGAACCGTGGGAGCTTGGGCTTTCCAATCTAGTTCCACTACCTCACTTGTGAACCTTGTGTATGAACACTCAAGTAACTTCCTAGTATCAAAGTAACATAACCAAGCCTAGCCTCCGACACTTAGTTAACACTTTTCATGTCGTGGTGGTTCACCCGAGTTAGGATTTACTTGGTCACTTGAGCATGCATTAGTTAGTTTTATTTCTTGTTATTCATGACCCTCCGAATCATCCTTGTGATGATTTGTATAGTGGTGAATCATACAAAGAGGTTAATCCTCCATGCTTGACTTATATGACAATCTATGATGGACTTAGTTTTAGGTTATTATTATAACTATGTAAATATAAATATCTATATAAACATGGCTGAAATCGTGATGATAATCGGGTCAAGATTGTTCGTCATAAACTTAGGCTATCATATCTACGAATCGAAGACTCTCGTTATTGATTCTAATGGGCAAATTAGGACCCATGAAATCACACATAACTTAGTGTAAAAAACGAGTACTTAGACTAGATAATACTTTCATACATATATAATTTTGTACTTTAAATTCCAATCCGAATCTTCCGTTTAAATTCCATTACTTACACACCTTCGTTTCCCCCATGTAGGGTGACTTTAGTGTTCCATCCTCCAACTTACAGACTCTTCACAGGTTTACAAAGGAAAGCTTTGCAAACCGTGAGTACACTCGAACACCCCTTTTTCGTGTTACACTCTTTGGGTGCAATATGGTTAACTTATTAAAATCACAAACATATTATACTTTATGCAATGCACAAACAATCCAATACATGCATACTTATTCGTTATACTTGATTCGTCTCTTTGGGTGATTCTTATGTGATAAACATGTCATTAACTTCGTACGAGCCTCCATTTAACATGTATAACGCTATAGGATTAACGCACCACCCGTGAACGAGAGGTCATGTTAAATTTAATTCATGTGGTAATCAGAGGGTTGACTTGAAAATTGCATGCGAATTGTACGTTAATCTTGATAACTTCGGTTTCCATGTGGATTTAAACATTTTTATCTTATGCTATGTATTAAAACTTGTGTACTCGCCAATGCGTTTTGTGTTGAACTATACTTTTAAACATGTTGCAGGCTGACGATGATGATCATGACGAAATCTAGTAGGGACGACTTAGAAACACACTTAGAAATGCTAGATTTTGTTATCGTATTTGCTATTAAACTTTGTCGTACTTTATCTTTCAATGTTGTACTTTGAATTCCATGTTGTAATTGAAAATTATTGTTATGAAATGAGATCAGTTTTGAATTAATTATTGTCACAAATAGTGTTATGAAGTCTAGATCAAATAAGCAGAATCGATCGAATTGGAGAGGCGAAGAAAAGCAAGTTCAGATCCAATCAATCCGTATATGCAAAACGGTATAGGAAACTGTATAGGAAAATGAGCAGTGGTGGAGGTGGAGATAAAAAACAGATTTCCGGTAACAAACCTTGATAGATCTTCCACCGGATAAGAGATCTGACAGCCGACAAGATTCATCATACCCGTCGCTGTTAGAACCACCACCGCCGCCATCGCTGCCGCTGCTGCCGGTCCAGGAAAGATGTGTGGTGGGACTAAGACGGTGTTCTTTCCCAGCGGTGGTTGGAGAAATAGATTTCGATCGGTTTTTCCGATGGCCCCAACGAGGTGGAAGAATCATTGTGATTGCAGTCGATCGTCTTTGCCATTATCATCCACCACCGTCTCCACCATTGAACCTGTGATAGAGAGAGAGACAGAGGGGTGTTCCTGTGATAGAGAGAGAGAGAGAGAGAGACGGAGGGGTGTTTAGAGAGAGAGTGCGCAGAGTTTATATATTATATAAATTTTCTACATAATGACCATTTTGCCCCTGAGGAAAAGGACAAAATAGCAGGATTTAATTTGAGAAATATGAGCTGATTTCATTTTTGGACCAAAATGACAATAAAACTGAAACCACATGGACCCAGATGCAAAAGGTTTGAGTTTTGGACTAAAGTGACAAAAGTGACCAAAACTCAGAGACCAAAATGAGAGTTTACTCTAAAACCTATGTTGATATCCTATTGTTTAATCAATGCTGATACGTTGATATTATATTGTTTAATCGATGTATTGATATCTTATTCTTTGTTTTTTTACGGCAAAGAATTTTTACGACAAAGAATCTCACATGTTAACTAACTCTGCTCAAGACTCACTCCTCGACCCCACAAAGAATCTCACATGTTAACTAACTCTGCTCAAGACTCACTCCTCGACCCCACAAAGAATCTCACATGTTAACTAACTTTGCTCAAGACTTACTTCCGTTAGGTTTGAACTTAGGATTAAAACCCCGATTCGTCCCTTCACCCAGATATTCATCAAAAATGACTCAAACAGGCGTCAACATTAATTAATGGCTTAATTGTTTCAGGTTTTCATTCTTAATTAATGTAGGTTTCCATTCTTAATTAATGTAAAACCTATGCTATCCTGTTGTTTTATTGATATCTTATTCTTTGTTTTTTTACGACAAAGAATCTCACATGTTAACTAACTCTGCTCAAAAGAGTCCTCAACCGGCAAACAATCTCACATGTTCTTATTCTTTGTTTTTTACGACAAAGAATCTCACATGTGCTCAAGAGAGTCCTCGACCGGCAAAGAATCTCACATGTTAATCAACTCTGCTCAAGACTCACTCCTCACCCGTCATAAGACGGTTATGACGGGCCCTAATGCGTGAAAACCAGATAAAATCTATAAACTCTAGAGTATATGAACTAATTTATAAATTACTAAATAATAAAAAAAAACCAGATAAAATCCATAAACCCAGGGTATATGAACTAATTTATAAATTATATATATAATAACAAAACATGAAGGGTCTTAGGAACAGTGAAAAAACTAGACAAGATTGTTATATACGATATTGCCACATTCTTACATCAGAGCCGCACCACTAGGGAGATTAAAGAGAGAAATAGTTTGATATGAGTGAGTGAAAATGGAGGGGCACGGTTGTTCTGCAGTGGCGCCATGGAAGCAACACCTGGCGTGGATTGGTTCTGCTGAAGGCCGGGAAGCCACTGGTGGTTGTGGTTTGTACATCCGAGCGGCGGTGATGAAGTTTGACGGTGTACTAACTCATTGGTCTGCGTCAAAACGGTACCCAAGGTGGATGGCAAGCACCATGGACGGATTCTGTGGCTGCAAGGAGATTGTTGAGGGTGTTTGAGCAACTCGCCGTCACCTCCGGCAACGCGGTTATGGTGCCACCAAGGTTCTTGCTTTACGACGCCACGCCCTTTCCGAGGCCACCATGTGTTCCAGATTTGCGATGTCGTCTCTCATCGTGGTTCATCTAGGATCCCATCTACTTCTACAAATCCTCCTTAATTCAAATGGTATACATTTCTTTTCCGATCATTAAGTCTAGGCTTCAATTATGTAGACAGATTGCAAATACTATGATTGTATATGAGTTCCCATGCAGGTTAAAAATATGATAATCCTTAATTTGTTAATTATAGTATGTTTTTACTAATTTGTTAATTTAAGTTTCATGTTATTATATGAAGCTCTAATGAGAATTCTAGATTGATTTGAAAATATTCTTGTTGAACTGGGAATTGTTTATTTCTGGCATTACTATAAATAACATTAACCATTTATGTCCTAGCATTCAATTGCTGAAGAAAGGGGGCGTTTGTGAATTGTGATGGTGGTTCGATATGAAATGACTAATCACGGTGAAAATGACAAGCCTTAAGAAAACAACAATGATATATGGGTGCCGAAAATGCAAGCTTCACTATGGCGGAGATCACTCGGGAAGAGAAGTTGTCGTTGCTTGGTTAGTTGGTCGAAGAAGAAGACTCTAAGGATACCGCCTCTGCATCTTTGGGCATGAAGGGTGGGTGATGTTGATTTTGTCTGATTAGAGCACTTAATATAAGTAATGACTTGATAAGCTTCTCTTAAATAATCACATCAATGATGCAACTTATAGAATGATTATATTCGTTATGTTATTTAGTCTACTGGTGTAATTCATTGTATCCTCTGTAAGTGTATAAACAACTTTCTTATAATAGCATTCAATTGTAAGTTTTGGATGATGTTACAATATTGAAGCCATAGATTGCATCTAACATAGAGTTATGCCCTTTGTTTTAAATTTTGTAGGGATAGAGGAACTCTTGAACTAACGAAGTGGAACTTTCGGAAAGCATGTTAAGGATCAACAAGTGGCTAAGAAATTTTGCAAGCTTCCGGAATTTTGCAGGTTTCTTCAAGAATTTTCACTACTTCTACGTTGGTGACTTGATGTTTTGATAATTATATGATTATATTCATGCAATTGTGCTCCTTACGTTCCGAGTATTGTGGCATAATCGAAATGTGAAAGCCTACTACCGGGTATACACTTTAATCTTTAAGGTTGTCGATGAGGTCAAGGAAGTTTCATATGAATGAATACAACAACGCTAAGAGTTCACTGGCACCACATGGAGTAGCTGGTGCACTTTTGAGTTTTGACAGTTCGTGTTGATGTGCTTTAGTTTGTTTGCTATAGTGATGAATTGTGACCTGCTGATGTATTTAGTCCTCTAAATAGCTTGCTTAGGGGCTGGCAATTTGATAAGGGCCAAACTATCTGCACACCTTGGTTGGCTATCTACACACTTAGGGTTTACCTACGCCGCGTATAGGTCTATACGCAGCGTATATGGTTACCTCTATACGCTGTGTATAGAGCTATACTCGGCGTATATAAACCATGGATTTCAGAGCCTTATCAGCAATCATTGCACAGAAAACAAGGGGTTTATATACGCTGCGTATAAAGCTATACTCAGCGTATATAACCCATCAGTTTTTTTTTGCTATTTTGATGTGTTTGTGGTATAAATTCTCACCCGGTTCCAACGTTAAATCGCTTAAAATATATAATCATTAATGTTATACAAATAATATTATATAACGTTAAATTGTTTTGGAAAACGTATATACGGTTCGAATATACTACACTATACGATATGATACGATATAACGCCCGTATAGGCCTATAGGTGTAGTATATGTCCCGTATAGGCCTATACGATACGATGCAACACGATACGATACGATGCAACACGATACGATACAATGCGAGACTTATACTATACACTATACGATACAATGCAACACGATACGATACTATAGGATACCATACAACACTGGTATAAGCCTATAGATGTAGTATATGTCCCTTATAGGCTTATACGAGGTCAATATGTGACATATACTACGTTATACGATACGATATCACACTTATAGGCTTATACGCTGTCAATACGGGGCCTAAACCACACCTATACGATACGATATCACACTTATAGGCTTATACGCGGTCAATACGGGATCTAAACCACACCTATACAATACGATATCACACTTATAGGCTTATACGAGGTCAATATGGGACCTAAACCACACCTATAGGCCTATACGGGTGTTATATCGTATCGTATAGTATAGTATAAGTCTTGTATAGGTTCCCTGTAGGTCTTGTAATTCATAATATTTGTATTATTTTTAATTTTTATAATTCATAATATTTGTATTATTTTTAATTTTTATAATTTATATTTGTATTATTTTCAAATAATATTGTTTTTTTATAAATAAACATGGAAATACCCCAAAATACACACAGTTAATTTTTTTTATAAATAAACAAAGTAATACACAAAAAATGGAGCTTTATATACGCTGCGTATAGATCCCTACGCAGCGTATGAAACAAAAATAACACTGCCCTTGTATTTGGCTTCGTATAGCCTCAACACAAGGGTATAAAGGACATTTTCTGACCTTTATATACGCTGCGTATAGCTCTATACGCAACGTATATAAACCTTGTGAAAAACTGATGCTTCAAACCCACCAAAATGACCCCAAAAATTCAGATGGTTTATATACGCTGCGTATTGAGCTATACGCAGCGAATATAAACCCTTGTTTTCTGTGCAATGATTGCTGACCAGGCACTGAGAATCAGGGTTTACCTACGCTGAGTATAGGTCTATACGCAACGTAGGTAAACCCTGATTCAACTAGGGTTTGGTGTGCCAATAGGCACATTGGTGTGCCAATAGGTACACCCTTTGATAAAGAACTTAAAAGTGTTTTGACATTAATAACTAAGGTCTTAATAATGAGTGGTCCAATTAAAATTACATATATATATATATATGTATATATAACATACTTCACAGAATTCACTAGAAAGTACCAAAATAATAAAAGATTAATAATAGATTATATAATCACTTCATTTCTAAAGTTTAAATATCTAAATGGCTCTAAGCACTCCAAAGCTAATACAAATATGTCATTACGTTTCGATTGTATGTTTTGTTGTAGGTTTATAACTGTTGATGCAACAAATAATAGACCAAGGATAGTAGCTGGGCTGGTTAGGCAAAAGGGTTGAAGGGTTCAATTTTGCCTAACGCAGGTCGTGGGGTCTAGGGGTGTAAACGAGCCGGGCCGAGCCCGAGCTCGACCAGGCTCGAGCTCGGCTCGTTAGGTTTTTATAAAGCTCGAGCTCGAGCTCGAGCTCGGCTCAGTTCGAGCCTACTTCTTTGAGCTCGAGCTCGGCTCGCGAGTAAAACCCAGAGCTCGAGCTCGGCTCGACTCGGCTCGAACTATTTTGAGAACAACCTTAAACGAGCTAAAAGCTCGGCTCGAGCTCACTTCAACATCGCTTAAACAAGCCAAAGCTCGGCTCGGGCTCGGCTCATCAATATTATCATCATTATTAATATATTATATATAAAAAAATTAAAATTTTGTTTGGGCTCGTTTAGGCTCGCGAGCCTAAACAAGCTTTGTATTTCAGGCTCGAGCTCGGGCTCGATAACAAAACGAGCTCTATTTCAGGCTCGAGCTCGGGCTCGGGCTCGTTAAGGCTCGGCTAGTTCGAGCTTTTAACCGAGCCGATCACGAGTAGCTCTCGAGCCTCTAGGCTTGTTTACACCCCTAGTGGGGTCCCCCCACGTTTGCAAGACGTGGAAGGAGGTTCACTAGTTTATTTTTATTGTTTGCTAAAGATCCTCCTCTGAAATGTGTTCAGATTCGGATGAAGGAGCAAACAGAATGTGTGTGTTGGATGTGAAAGGGAGTAACTCGCATGAAGCAAGTACTCGGAGTGAATGACCAGAGATTTCAGGAATCACTGGTGCCCAGGAATGTCCTGCTTAGTAAATGAAGTGTCTAATATATAGGAGAAGACATCTCCCAAAGAGGAATGCATTTGACTAGTGACCATGCTTGCAGTGAGGGGCTTACCCTTTCAGGGGTTGAAGCCTTTTGACCCCTGGATAATAGAGTGTGCTCTGTGGACCTACATTGCTTTTGTGGCTGGCGAGTTGGTGAAGTAATCCAGAGACATGACTACTTACTGTTCTGTGTTACTTTATCTCGACTTCCCAGGTTTTTAACCTTTGAACCATTTTGCCTTATGAGCATTTACGTATTTAAGTTGTTTATATTTGGTCTTGGGCTACCCCCGTCATCAGCCCCCCAAGTCAGAGGTTTTTGGGAAATGAGCTCAAAGACTTCTGACTTTTATACGTGTATTTCACTGCCCAAAGGCTTCGAGGGTTCAAAGGTTGGAAGGTTGAAAACGGTTGAGGTTTTTGTATTTCAGAATTTGACAAGACAGTTGACAAGACTTGTGGCAGTTTGTCAGGCGGCGGTTTTTAATTCTATCCCTTAGTTATTACTTTTTATCTCATTTATTTACACATATTTTATCAGAAGAACATTACTTGCCCTCTTTTTCTTCAAGTTTTTCCCCTTTATCAAATCAGGTTAGTTTTCTTTGCTTATTTTCTGTTTAATTTCTCATATCATGGGTGCTCGTAAGGATATGGCAAAGTCGTTTTCTCGAATGACTCAAGAGGAAGTTGATTTGTTTGTATGGAATGGGGGATAGGGACAAAGTTTAAACCGGTTGCACCGGCTTGTGATAAATCTGTCAATGAATGTCCTCCTGGTTCGATTGCTTTGTATTGTCGGCATTTTGAGTTTTCAAATCTTCGTCATCCGTTTTCAAACTTTGTTTTGAATGTCTTGGAATATTATCATATTTCTTTTGGTCAAGTTCATCCCCTTGGAATGGCTAGGGTTTTGCATTTTGAAATTTTGTGTCTGGCTTCCGCGTATGATCCCACTCTTTTAGCATTCCGTCGCTTTTTCCGGCTTGCTAAGAATGGTGATTGGTTTACCTTCGAGACCACTCAAGTTGATACCTGTTTGATTTCGTCTATGGTTTCTACACTTGGGGTCTGGAAGGACCGGTTTTTCTGGGTGTCCGAGGAGATTGTTCCTTTCAAACTTGTTTGGAGACACCCGGATGCCGTTCTGAACGAACCTGAGCCTTCTGCGTCTGATATAAATGCTCGATTTTTAGAAACTCTTAGGGAGAGTTCTTCAAGGCTTCGTCCCTTTCCGGAGTATTTGTTGGTGTTATTGGGTCTTAGTAAATTGTGGGAAAAACGTGATCGAGACCCGGTGCTCATGAGAGATGGGAAGGGTATGCGTTTGTTCTTCTCATGCTTTTGTGTTCCTATTTCTGTGTTTGCTAATGTGTTTTTTGTTTGTTTTGCAGTTATGTCTGCACTTGACTTTATCAAAAGTGATGACACCTCTGACGTTGCCTTTGATGATGCTGCTGCTACTCCGGGTGAGGATGCGGTTGTTAGGGGTTCTGATTATAGGTTCGAGGGTTCTGGTTATGTAAATGTCCCAAATGTTAAAGGCTTTACCAAGACTACTGCTTCCAAGGTTTCCACTCGTCGTTCCCAACGCTATCTGAAAGGTGTTGATCAGCCATCTGGTTCGGAGGCTGTTGATATTAATGATGATATCGAAGTATCGGCAGAGCAGACCATTGATGTTGGTAAGGGTAAGGAGAAGGAGTTAATTGTTTCAAGCAAAAAGAAGAAGTTAGTTAAGAAAGGTACCCCTTCTGTCATTCAGGGTCCGTCTGTCAAAAACGTTGAGAGCTTCGAAGGTTCAGAGGGTGAAGAGGTTTATGTACCCAACTGGGGGGTTAAAGTTGGAGATAGTTTTAAAGATCCAGCTGTTTGTGCTGAAGCCTTAGCTCATTTTGCTCCTCCTGGTGTTCGGGACGCCATTTCAGAGATGGAGGCTGATCATCTTATTTCTAGGATGATGCTCAGTTCCTGCAACCTTTCAGCCCTGTTGGCTGAAGGTGTTACTCGGTTTGCCAAAGGTATGCAGGAATACGAGGAAGCCTCCAAGAAGAAGGAAAAAATGAAGGCTTCAATTGCTGCAATGAATAAGGAGATTGATAGCTTTGCTGAGAAGGAGCTGGCTTGGGCCAGGAAAGTGGGTGAGTTGACAAAAAGACACGAGATTGAGATGGGTGATCTCAAAAAGAGTTTTAAGGCTGACCAATTGAAGCTGAAATCTGATAGAGAGGCCTTCGTTGTTCAACAGAAGGCTTTTGATGAGGAAAAAGATGGTTTGAAAACTTTGGTTGCCCAAGCCACTGGGGATAACCAGTGGCTTATTGAGCAGGGCTTTCGTCAGGTTGTTACCTATCTTCTTCACTCTAAAGAGTTTAACTCTGCTCTTGGTGAGGTTTACACTAAACTGCTCAATCTGGGAAAACATCAAGGTCTTATTGCGGGTTATAAGCTTAACGAGTCTGGCCATCCTTTAGAAAAATCTCCCTTGTACCGTCCCGAGGCTTCTGATATCTTCAAGAGTTCCGTTGAGCAAATGGAGAGGTTAACATACCCGTATGTGAGCCAGGTTGCTTCTTGTTATGGTAAGCCTCTTTCCGTCTTGCAGGAACTGAAGCCATATGGTCTGAATGAGAAGGTATGTGTTGAAGTGCTTAGTTCTCTTTCGAGGAAACGTTCCTACTCAGGAGATAGCGAAGATACCTTTCCTGGAGAACCTGATGCTCCTAAGGATGCCAGCTTGGAGGGTTCAGCTGTTGGTGATGAGGGTCCAAAGGCTAAGAAGGTTAAGAGGACTAAGAAGGCTAAAGGTAACAGTTCTGGGGCTTCTAAGCCTTCTGCTGATGCATGATATTCGTAGCTTTCTTAGCACTTTAAAACAATTTGTGGTTTGTAATGTTAACTTCAAACAACATTAGGTTTTGCAGGAACCCCTAAGGTTCTTGTTATGTGGTTGTGCTTTTAGGGCTGTATGGTCATTTGAACAATATCCAAACTTGCAAGTCACCAGGACTTGTTTTAACTTGTGTTTGAATGGTTGAAAATCTTTCATAGCTTTCTTTGTTATGATATTATGTTTAACTATTTTCTTTGTGATGTGTTTTTATACTTGTGCCTATTTCGTTAAGGCAGCTTGGTTGGCTTCAAGCTTTTAAGCTTTTTGGCTTATCCGTAGGTAGGTTGAAGCCTTTAATGGTGTTGAGTTGTCACATATGTGGCTTGAAGCTTTGAAGGCTTCTTAGTTTTTGCAACTTGACTTGGTTTGTATTTTAAGTTTTTCTAGTTCTTTGTTCAAGTTGTTGTACTATTCTTCGAGTTACATCTTTTTCTTGTAACTTTGTCTTTGTCAAGTTTGCGTTGCCTTTATGTTTTTTATACCTTAAAGGGTTCAGTGCTACAGTTACTTAGCCTTGGTATTTTTAACAAGAAGACATTGCACCTATCCCATTTATTTTCTTGTTTTTGTTTGATTTCGTAAGCCTGTTTGATTATTCTTCTGAGGCTTAAGGAACATTTGGTGTAGGCTGTTCAAACCCGTCTATGAGACAACTTTGTTTTTGATAATAAGTCTCATGGAGTTGTATTGATTTAGGAACTCACCCCTTATATAGGTTCATTCAATCCTTGAACCTATTGAGCGATGTGGCCTGGGAGCTCATCCCCTTACATGGCCCTTGCCATGGAGTTTTTTGCTAGGTTTGTAGGTCCCTCGGAGGTTGAGGTTAAACCTTATCCTTGTTAAGTTTAACACACTAGCAAGTGCGGAATCCAAGCTAGAATGCAAACCGGTAGTTTATAATGAGAACACAAGCTACAAAGAGAAAGGTATACACACAAGATATCAAAGTTTTCTCTTGTATTTCAGTGGACACGGTTACAGCCCTTGACCAAACTGAAAATACGCTCTCTACAAGACTAGGTTCACTCACACAATGAAGTGAACACATTACAACAGTATATATAACCTTCACAGCTCGTCTGGTCGAAGGATCAATTAGACTGATCGAAAGATCATCTATCGAGATACAGCCTATCGAAGGATCCACATATACCTCGAAGGATTGGCATCCTTCGAGGTCCATCTATATCCATCGAAGGTTATCCTTCGAGCTCATCGAAGGATATAAACAATCCTTCGATGACCATCCTTCGACACACACAAACTTACAAACTTTTTCTAACTGTTTGACCAAGTCAAACCAGGAGGATGGTTGACTGGTCAAACTTACATTAAGCACACACATAAACACATCTAAGACGTAACACGACTACAAAAGACATCGTTTTATATCATTACAAAAAACAGACAAAGTACAGACACAAGTGCACCAACAAACTCCCCCTTGGCTGTAGCTTTGCCTCGATCTTTGTGTCTTCAAGTCTCTGACGTCCTTTCAACCGTTAAGTGATGCGTAGACCATGCACTTCCCGCATTCACCAGTAGGTTGAAGCAATACCGGGCCATCTTCTGAAACTTCATTGCTTGTTCACGATCTCTAACCAAGTAATTGATCTCGTGATCCTTAAGAACAATAATATCCGACCTGGACATGTTAGAAATCCACATCGGATCTATCATTCGAAAGTTCTCCTGACTGTCTCGGAATAAGATCACGGCTTCTCCAGTATCTGCATCGTAAACCCAGCAACGAAAGTTTCCCAGAAAGTCTGTCTTCATTTTCAACAATGGTATCTTCTTCATCAACTTTGGAGGATCATAAACCAATCGATAACGCGCAGTATTTGTCTCTGGATCAAGTGAGAACCTGATTGGCTCGTATCGAGGAAACTGCGGCTTGTATAGAGGGTCCTTCCAACATCGGTTAATCAAAAAATAAGATTAAATTGAAAATCTTTTTGGATTTTGATAAAATAAAAGACAACAATAAAAGACAACAATTTTAGAATCCTTTGAATGTTATCAAACGACATCACCGCTAATGTCGTGCTGATATGCACCAAACGACAAAAACTGTTTAAAAAGACAATAAAAGATAATCACTAAAGTTAAGCATTAAATAAATATGTACAAACACAACAATATTTTTGCGAGTTTCTGGCGAAGAGAATCATATCAGTTTGCGGTCTTTTGTCAAAACACATTTCCTTTTAATATTCTTTTTCAAAGAGGATAAGTATTCTACCACAATTACCGATATTGTTATCCACTTAAACTCAACGATCAAGTGTAATCATAATGCATTGAGATACATTAAGGTATGATTTATACTTACCGACCGGTGTTCATCCACTCACGACACATTCCCATATCAAGGTATGCACGAGAGTTCATCTTACTGGGGAGTATACCATTTATCATCCGTTTTTAACGTATATAAAATGTGAACAAGTCACTTATTTGATTTGAAAACAAGCCCTATGTGATAGAATCACTTATTGATGAGGAACTTGATTTTCATATGCATGAGGGCACAGGAGCAAGTCCGTGAACAGGTCAGTACTTTCGTACAGCAGAGAGACGAACTTGACTCCCGGATAAATGTGATATTTTATCACTTATTTGTTTGGACATGTGATTGTTTATCACTTATTGAGGTCGAATGCAATATGTACACGTATGTATGGTATCATGGAAGATCTAGACTTGCGTCCCCGTTATTTTTCGGTAAAAGATACAACCATGATACCCAGATGATAAACAGCATAAACCCCAAATATCTCAGAACCTCGGCAATCTATCAAACGAAATTTCGGTACCAAGACCATATGCCAATGAGCGGTTCCCACGCAGTTTTCAGTTCGTTATGTTTATATCCCCTGCACACTTTAAAATGATCGTGAGTCTACCGGTACATCATTAGTAGAGCTACTTATCCTTTTTTTCTTTTCTTTTCTTTTGATTTCCAGAAACATGTTTCGACCGACCTCTGATTTAATATCATTTTCTCTTATCTTGCCAAGAAACTCATTTTTGTTTTTCTATTGTTTTTGTGTTTTTCTGAATTTTCTCCCCCTTAAATGCAGAAAGTAAATAAAGTAAAGACATATTTTTGTATTTTTTGCGGTTTTTCAATGTTTTTGAATTTTCTTTGAAGCTTTCTCCCCCTAAAATTTAAAAACAAGGAAAGTAAAAAAAACAATTTTTTTTTTTTTTAAATATTTACAAAAACGATTTTCCGATGTCGGTTACTCTTGCTTCACCTTTATGCCGTTTACCAAAAGTAAATAATCGAATCTTGATTTATCAAATGCTTTGGTAAAAAGGTCGGCACGTTGGTGATCGGTATGAATGTGAACCACATCGATAAGTCTCTTTTCAAAGCAATCACGTATGAAGTGATATTTAATATCGATGTGCTTCGTTTTTTAGTGCTGTACAGGATTTCTAGTGATCTGTAAAGCAGCTTCATTATCAACATAAATAGGAGTAGTTAGGAATTCAAAACCGTAGTCCCGCATCTGTTGTTGGATCCATAGAACCTAGGAGCAGCAACTAGACGCAGCAATGTATTCCGCTTCACATGTAGACGTAGCCACACATGTCTGCTTCTTGCACTGCCAAGTGACTAGGCGATTGCCTAAGAACTGACATCCTGCTGTAGTTGATTTTCCATCTTTCTTGCAGCCGCCGAAATCAGAATCACTGTAAGCCTTGAGATCGAAGTTATCATCCTTAGGGTACCATAACCCGGTGTCAGGGCAACCCTTCAGATAACGAAAAATCCTTTTGACAGCAGCATAGTGAGAGACCTTCGGATTTGCTTGGTATCTGGCGAGAAGGCACGTTGGATACATAATGTCGGGTATTGATGCAGTGAGATACATTAAAGATCCAATCATAGCACGATAGAGTGAAGAATCCACAGCTTCCCCTTTTTCATCCGGAGTAATCCCGTGATTCTACGGAAGAGGAGTAGAAATTGGCTTCGAATCGGACATCTGGAACCGGCTCAAGATGTCTCCGACGTACTTGGTTTGATGGATAAAAATTCCAGATTCGGACTGATTAACTTGCAAACCCAAAAAGAACGTCATTTCACCCATCGCACTCATCTCGAATCGATCTTGCATCACCTTCTCAAATTCCTTGCATAAATTATCATCGGTAGAACCAAAGATAATGTCATCGACATATACCTGTACCAACAGAAGATCTTCACCTTTTTCTTTGATGAAGAGGGTACAGTCGATCAAACCCCGTCTAAACCCGTTGTTCAGTAGGTAGGTAGACAGTGTCTCATACCAGGCTCGAGGTGCTTGATGAAGACCATATAACGCTTTGTTAAGTAGTAAAACTCTGTCAGGATGTAATGGATCTTCAAACCCCGGTGGTTGCTCGACATATACTTCCTCTTCGACTACTCCGTGTAGAAATGCACTCTTAACATCCATCTGGTACACCTTGAATTTCTTGAAGGATGCGTAGGCTAGAAAGATTCTAATAGCCTCCAGACGTGCAACAGGAGCATACACTTCATTGTAGTCAATACCTTCTATCTGACTGAAGCCTTGAACAACTAACCTTGCTTTGTTTCGGACAACTATCCCACGGTCGTCCTTCTTGCACTTAAATACCCAACGAGTTCCGATCTTCTTGTAGTTGTCGGGCCTATCAACCAATTTCCATACGCCCAACTTCTCGAACTGCTGAAGTTCTTCTTGCATGGCTTCCACCCAGGAATCATCTTTCAATGCCTCCTTCCAAGATCTAGGCTCTTCTTGGCTAACATAGCAGGCGAAAGACCAATCATTTTGTTGTCCCGATTCTCTTATCTCAGCATACAAGCCAGCATTTTCGTTATTTCTGATTTGATTTCTTGTCCTAACACCACTGAGAACATCACCTATAATATTCTGCTGAGGATGAATGTTATGAATTCGGGTTTCAGGAACTAGAGGAATTTCAACATTGGTCCTCAAGTTATTGATATTTAAATTCCCGATATCATTTTGAAGCTGTTGAGTTGTAGAAGATGATGCATTTTCTTCTTGGACAATTGGCGCAGACACTGGATCCGTTGCTTCTGAAGTACCTTGAACCGGACCCCGTGCTTCACCATCATTTGCATCAACATACTCCTCATCTTCCGATGACAAATTGTAGTCGACAGCATCATTAAACACCTCATTTGAAGCGAGATTGTTGACAGAAGAAGATGCTTGTGAGTCAACAATGATTGGGCGAGCTAACTGAGAGCCAGTCGCATTCTCGCTTTCAGACAACATTTGAGCAATTGCATTGTCATCATCAAATGTCGGCAGATTGAATGAGTTGAAAAGACCATCATAATCGAACATCCATGGATCTCCAGAAGGCTTCGGAGGATTAGAATATCTTTGAACTCTTACTTCACCCCACTCTTCAATCCTCTTGGTAGTCAGGTTCCATACTCGCAGATTAGGAGTAGCATACCCAAGGAAGTAACCTTCGATAGCTTTGGCACCAAACTTCCCGTCAGGCTCAATCATGGTACATGGTGCACCAAAAGGTTCTAGATATTCTAAGTCAGGAGTGTTCTTGTGTAGAAGTTCGAAGCACGTTTTGCCATGTCTTTTCACTGTGAGAACCCTGTTTAACGTGTAGCAAGCCGAGGCAACAGCTTCAGTCCAGAATCGAACTGGAAGCTGAGACTCAACCAACATGGTTCTTGCAGTTTCAATTAAGGTTCTGTTCTTTCTTTCAGCGACTCCGTTTTGTTGTGGCGTGTACCGAGAGCTGTATTCATGAAGGATTCCTTTTGCAGTGCAAAATTCATCCATAACCCTGTTTTTGAACTCGGTTCCATTGTCGCTTCGAATTCGCCTCACCTTTAGATTATAAAGATTTTCCAACAAGGTGATCAAATTCTTTAGAATTTCTGGAGTCTCGCTCTTGTGGACCATGAAATCAACCCATGAAAATCTTGAATAGTCATCAGTAACTACCAAGCAGAAAACTTCCCCGTGCACACTCTTGTGTTTGACTGGGCCGAAAAGGTCCATATGCAGACGTTCGAGTGGCATGTTTACAGTGTTAACCTTCTTCAATGGATGTGATTTCTTGATCTGCTTCCCTTTCTGACACGGCACACAGACATCTTGAAGTTGAAAATTCTTCACATTGACACCTCTCACCAGATTGTTTTTGACAAGGTGATTCATTTTTCTGAGGTGAATATGACCCATCCGTCTGTGCCAAGAGATCGTCTCCTTTTCAGTGGCTTTTGAAATAAAGCAAGTAACTTGTTTGGACTTGGTTATTGCTTGGCTCATATCGAGGACATACAAATCATTAACTCTTGGAGCTGATAAGAGAATCCATTCTTCGGGAATCTTGAATCCTGGCTTCAGCACATAACAACCGGCATCATCAAAATGCACGGTGAACTTCTTGTCGCAGATCTGAGAAACACTTAGGAGATTGTGATCCAACTGTTGCACATAATTGATTTTGTCGAAACTCACAACTCCATTTGAGATCATTCCCTCGCCGGTGATATACCCTCCTTTGTCTCCAGCAAACGCAACATATCCTCCTCTTATACTACGCACATCGAAAAGAAGACGGTAGTCGCCCGTCATGTGCCTGGAAGCCCCACTATCAACAATCCAATGACTATTAATAGTTCCTCCTGGAGCCGCCTGCACATGCAATTAACTTATCAGTTTGAGAGGGGGACCCAAGCCTTTGTGGACTTGGGTCGTCCTTGATCATCAAGGAAAGTGATTTCAATCACTTGATGATTAGGAAAAAGAACCTGTGGTGCTCCCCCTGATTGAATTACCTGTTTTTGCTTCCAAGCTGTTTGTCCTTTACCAGTATTTGAATTTATTGTTTTAGCATTTACTGGTTTTACAGTTTCAGATTTTGCTTGTACAGGTTTTTCTTCCTTGACCTCTGATTTTAGGGCCTTTTCAATTACCTTTTGATTCTTTTGCTTTAACTTCTTTTCCCTTTCTTTCAAGACACGTGGGTCTTGTTTCGGGGAAACTGATCGTTTTCGGTAATCGATTTCTTGGGGAGCACTCGTTGTTGACTTCAGCTTTTGCACGTGTGGGCAATATCTTACAATATGCCCAACTGTCCCACATTCAAAACATGTTCTCCGCTCTACAAACTTCGGAGAAACATGTTGATGACCAGACGGAGAACCAGACAATGAACTTTGTGATCTAGACGTGCTTGGGCCTAAATCACATCCGTTGGTGTGTTGGGTGTAATTATTCTGATCATTTCGTTTTAAAATTCTAAACTGTTGTATAAACTCAAGGTTAGATTTATCCTGAAATGTTTCAAGTTTGTCTGAACCCGTGGATCCAACAAAGTTCATTTTCGGTCCTCGCTTCTTAACAGGAGCTCTTTTGTTTTGCACCTTTTGTTGTTGAACCTTAGGTTGCTCAACCCTTGATTGCTGAATTTTAGGTTGTGCAGCCTTAGGTTGAGTAGCCTTAGACTGTTCAACTTTAGGTTGTTGAACCTTTGGTTGTTCAGTCTTAGGCTGCTGAACTTTAGGTGCTTGAACATTCTTGTTCTGAGCCTTCTTTCCCTGTACCTTACCCTTTCCGGAGTTGACTTGTTGTTTCCGCTCAATTGGTAGTTTTTGGTTTCCGTATTGTTTTCTAATTTGTTCACATGGAATTGGATCACATTGAGTGACGGTAACTTTGCCACTTTTGTTCCCCAAAAACTTATCAGTGCATCCTTCAAAAATTTGCTCAATTAAATCTTGATTTACATTTTTAAGTGGAAAATCTTTGTTAGAGTAGATTTTGCTATCTCCTTTGAGCGTGTATAACAAGTTATTCTCTTCACGGCTAGATACAAGGGACTCCATTGCTTTTGACGTTTCAGTCTTACTCGGTTTCACTGGTGGATCACACAGGATGTGATTCTCAATTGGAATATCTGTTGTAACCGAGTTAGACTGTTGTTTCACAATTTCTTCAGATTCATCATCCGAAGAATCAGCATCCTCAATAATGGGAGAACTCTGTTCCTTAACACACGATGAATCTGTCACATTCTCAGATTCTGATTGACCCGAGGATGATGCACCAGTTGTGAACCCGAGGCCTGCTGCAAAGTCATCTAGATCGAGTGGCACAGTAGGTTCAAAACGGGGCATATCCTCGTCATCAGGCAATTTGGAGTAATTGTGATTCATTGGGGGAGGACATGATTTGAATCCAATACATGGTTTATCCCCCTTTTTCTTTCTCTCTTGAACGTCAATGATGTGATCCAATACAAAGCGGGAATTGGAATAGCTTTCCAGTTTCTGCTTAATTGTTTCACATTCACATCGAGCTGTTGCCAACTCTACCATTTGCTTTTCAATTGTGTCAATAAGATTGTTGTTAGCATGTTGTTTTCGCAAAACAGCCTTTTGTAATTCTGAAACATCATGTTTTAATGACGCAATTGTTGCTTTAAATTCCTTTTCATTTCTGGTTAAAAACAAGTTAGCTTCAGTTGCTTTAGAAAGATCTACAATCAATTCTTGATTGTGTTTGTATGTGATTTCAAACTGACTTTCCTTTTCAGCATATTTAACATTTAAGCTATCACAATTTTCACAACTAACTACAGTGGGTTCATCGACACATACCTGACTTGATGAACTGTCGACATTAGCCATAAAGGCTGAATGGAAAGAAAAAGATCCATCTTCAGAGAAGAACTGAGCAAGCTTCTCGGAAGTTCCAGCAGATTTCTGGCAAAGAATAGATCTCCTCTTGCATAATGCTTCAGCTTCAGCCAAAAGCTCATCAACTTCCAAATCTAAAGCATCACTTGATAAATCACCAGCATCAAGTGATTCCCCATCCATGCTCCCACTATAACCCGAACTATCTTCATCTTCTGAAGATTCACCAGCAGACACGGGTTCTACGACCTTCTCAATCACTTTAGCATAACATGTTGTTCCACCATTTCCTCCTTCTCCAAGCTGAAGGTTCCAATTGCAGATTTCATCAGCTTGAACAACCAATCCTCTGTGGGGATTAGTGTTTGTGGATCCAGATGCATTTCCTCCAACCGGCACTATTGATCTGTCATTATTGTTCTGTTGCTGTTGTGGCTGTCCTTGATTCCTGAAGGGATTCTGATTTCCTTGCTTAGGAGGCTTCTGACACTCCCGCTTGAAGTGACCCTTTTCACCACAATTGAAGCAAGTGACAGCATTCTTATCAAAACCATACTTGGTGTTGTTGTTGCTATTCAAGTTGGTTCTCCCCGTCCTTTCCATAAACTCCTTTGCTCTTCGAATTGCACTAGCAAGAGCCCATTTGATATCCATCATTTCAAACTCTTCCCTATCCACTTGCTGATAATCTTCATTGGTTAGATTGATATTCCCAATCTGACCTGCAACCAATCCACAATAAGCACTAACCAAGGTGTTCAACATCTCCATATGCTCCTTGGCTACTTCGACACTGACTTTGGAAAAGCTGGAAGTGTCTAATCTGACTGTGTTCGGATTGGAAGTGGCTTGAAAGTTTGACGAGCTTCCATAAAACCCTTGCTGTTGCGGTTGTTGCTGCTGTGCTCTGCTTGGATCTAAGAAAGGCGGTGGTGTGAATTGCTGAGCTGTCGGTTGCACATTCTGTTGTAGAGAAGAAGAATCTGGTCTTGAATACATCATCGTGTATGCTGAAGGATCAAACTGATTTGTTGTGGAAGGCCCGGTGTTTGAGATGAAAGCTGTTTGAAGCTTCGCATGTTGAGAGGCTGGTTTTTCTCCACTGATACCTCCTGCAATCCCATAGTACATCTCTGGATTTTGAGGAGTTAGTGTTCTTTTTGCCTTAAGCTTTTCTTCTACATCCTTGTTTTCCAATCTTTGAATTAACTCATAAACGGTGATTGTGTCTAGAACACCATTTTCTTTGAGAATTTCAAGATAACTGCTCCACTTTGCTGGTAAACTATCAGCGAATCTCTTCACCATTTCTTGTGGAGTGGCAGTGACTCTGAAAGCAAACATCTCGCTCAACAAGTGATGGAACCTTGTAGATAAATCTGCCAAAGTCTCATTCTCCATACACGTGAATCCTTCAAACTCTTTCTTCAGTAATTCTTGCTTGATCTTTCTAGATTGAGCATTTCCTTCACATCGTAACGTGAGCATATCCCACAAGCTTTTAGTAGTCGTGCAGTAAACAAACTGGTGGTAAATGTCTTTATGAAGAGCTTGTGTGAGAATCATGAATGCCTTCTTTTCTAACTCAAATTTCTTCTTATCATCATCAGACATAGTGCTGTAAGTTTCTGGATTAGATCCTGCAACTTCCAAGTCATTGTCAAATGCGGTGAAGAAGCACATCCATAGATCTTGACCTTGCCCCTGAACATAAGTTCTCAGCCTTTCTTTCCACCATCCCCAATCATTGATGTGATTTAGCTTTGGCGGTTTTGTGCTTGTACCAGTTTCACTGTCGTTCTGCATCATAGCTTGAATGCTGTTGCTTTGATTTGTGACCAATGCCCATTGATTTGCAGTTATCATTGCAGCTTGAGGTGGGGCAATAGCCTGCATCCATGCATTTTTGTTGAAATCTGACTGAGATTGCGTAGCTGATGATTGTGGAGTCAAAGTTGTTTGAGTCCACGCGGTTGGATCCCACTGACCGTTTGTTCCCATTTTATAAAGACAATTAATATATTAAGTGAAAAATATATTTAAAAATTTGAGAAACAAGTTATTTTTCACAAACTATGTTAAAATCTCGAAGGATAACAAACAGCCGAAGGATCTTTGATCGAAAGACCTGAAAACACAAACTGTTAAGCTTAAACAGATTAGGATCGAAAGAACAGAACTTGTTCGAAAGATCAACAGTGTTCGAAAGATCACTGTTGAGTTTCGAACAATGATTTCGAAAGACTCTCCAATCGAAGGATCCTTGTCTTTCGAATAAGACCTGTAGATCGACAGATATATCCTTCGAAAAGATTCCTTGGATCGAAAGATAAGTCACAGACTTCGAAGGATGTTCGAAAGATGATTATCTATCGAACCTCCTTTGATCGAAAGATGATCTTTTGACTTCAAAGGATATCCTTCGATCTGCACTGACACAGTTGACAAAAGTTGACAAAAATTGACAGGTTGGTGAAAAGGTGATTGGTTGGTAAAAACTTTCGGCAGAAGGTATGTTCAGACCATACTTTCTGCCAACCCAGATTTGACTAATAAAATATTGCCTAAAAAGAAGGTTCTTATCCAGAAACCGGTCACCGGAGTAAGCCGGAATTTGGCCGGAAATTACCAAACTTCTTAAAAACAAGTTTTTAAGTTACCCAACCCGTCCTTTAACACACCCGGTTAGTTTAGAACACGTTTTTATGTCTAGAAATGTGACAAAAACACTAAAAACAGATGCTAAACCAAGTGAGTTTTTGTCCAAACACTCCAAAGTCTTGTATAAACTCGGTTTTTAACAAGGAAAAGAGCCACGGCTCTGATACCACTTGTAGGTCCCTCGGAGGTTGAGGTTAAACCTTATCCTTGTTAAGTTTAACACACTAGCAAGTGCGGAATCCAAGCTAGAATGCAAACCGGTAGTTTATAATGAGAACACAAGCTACAAAGAGAAAGGTAGACACACAAGATATCAAAGTTTTCTCTTGTATTTCAGTGGACACGGTTACAGCCCTTGACCAAACTGAAAATACGCTCTCTACAAGACTAGGTTCACTCACACAATGAAGTGAACACATTACAACAGTATATATAACCTTCACAGCTCGTCTGGTCGAAGGATCAATTAGACTGATCGAAAGATCATCTATCGAGATACAGCCTATCGAAGGATCCACATATACCTCGAAGGATTGACATCCTTCGAGGTCCATCTATATCCATCGAAGGTTATCCTTCGAGCTCATCGAAGGATATAAACAATCCTTCGATGACCATCCTTCGACACACACAAACTTACAAACTTTTTCTAACTGTTTGACCAAGTCAAACCAGGAGGATGGTTGACTGGTCAAACTTACATTAAGCACACACATAAACACATCTAAGACGTAACACGACTACAAAAGACATCGTTTTATATCATTACAAAAAACAGACAAAGTACAGACACAAGTGCACCAACAAGGTTCTCAGCATGATCTTAGGATAGCAAGACAAGTTTGATAAAACAACTTCAATCATTCAATAGATATTTGTTCGTACAAAAGGTTTTCGTAGTGTCATTCTCAAAATAAAACTTGTGAAATACAAACCCATCTTTCCAGTTTAGACATGGAATCTTTTCAAGGTCTTTCCATTCCAATGCCTTGGAAGCCTTTTACCTTCTGAGTTTGCTAGCTTATAAGATCCACCCTTATGTGCTTCAAGGATGGTGTATGGACCTTCCCATTTTGGGCCAAGCTTTCCTTGATTTTCCTTTTTACTAGCTTCATTGTTTCTAAGCACCAGGTCTCCAGGCTTGCAACGTTCATTCTTGTCTCTCTTGCTGTAGTAGGCTTCCATTCGTTGCTTGTACTTGGCTTCTTGAATTGCAGCTTGGTCTCGTGATTCTTCTAGGAGTTGTAAGTTCAACATGGTCTCTTTTTGGTTTGTTTCGGGATCCATGTTGACAATTCGTTGTGTTACAACTCCCACTTCGGCTGGGATCACAGCCTCGGATCCAAATACCAAGCTATAGGGTGTTCTGTAACACCCCAACCCGGAAGGGCTGACGTGTCACAATAATAGTGGTATCATAAACAAAAGTCATAATTCCATTTATGTATTTATTAAGGATACAACCATATTACCACTAAACTTAAGGTTAATATACAAACGAAGACATTCGACTTAATTAACTAACATCTTCAGATTTATTCCTAGGCTTTATTCTTCTCTCTTTCCCCCGCCCGAAGTAACCTGTGAACCTGTAGATACAAAAATTTTACGGAATGAGCCGAATGCTCAGTACGGAATTATAGGCTCAAATAACAAATAACGCTTTATATGAAATGTTATCCGGATGGAACTTTATGAGAAAATGATACGATGCAAGAACATAATTTCATAATCATATCTTACGGATGTACCCATGAGCAAACTTAAAACGTGACAATACACAGGTAGCTACTCCTGCATAATTATCACATGAGATGGTGAATTGGCATACCCGTTATCCACCTCCTTATACTTAAATCCTAGGATCGATCCATACGCCTCCTAATAGCCATATGTACCACACTTGTACTTAAGAGACGCCGTGAATTGATCTCTCCGTCACGGTTGGAGCACATGATGTCGATGCCGCAACAACATGCTCGTGGGACACTCCACGAGAAGCGATACTCAGGGTATCAGAGTACAAATGATCTTATTCATATAACTTATAAAACTTATTTTCATAACAAAACGGAACATATATTGGAACATGCGATAAGGAGTACAACTAACATAATTCTATCGCATGACATGAAAGCTAAATCCAAAGTTATGATTAGAATAACGGACTGTCAAATGAATCGATAATCAAAGACGTGATGAGGTTGAAAAGCTATACGAACTTAACGGTTTTATAACAATTGAATATCAAACAACAAGGAGTGGGGTAAGGATCCGTACCTTAATAATTCCAAAGTTATGCTACCTTGTGATAATATTTCAGATTTATACGGGCAGAGTTTAGACTACTGATTAGTCTTTTAACCTAATTTAAATAATATGCACACAAACTAGGTTAATAACTTAATACAGCATTTACGATAACCCACGAGATTAAAATCCTCACAACGAATGACAAAGTGCGATACTTAAACATCCATCGGATTCTCAATTAATGACAAAGTGAAATCACTTAAACATCCATCGGATTCACAACGAATGACCAAGTGTAAACACTTAAACATCCATCGAAATCACAACTAATGACAAAGTGAAATTACTTAAACATCCATCGGAATCACGACTAATGACAAAGCATAACCCAAATTTGAGCAGCACTTAAACATCCATTGGATTGATTTCAATCAATCGGACATTGAATCGTATCAGAGATTGAGTTAATACCCTGTTCTGCAGCACCCAGCTATACTAATTTGTGTTTCGTGTGTGTTTTGAGAGTAATTGGACGATACCTCAGCGAGTATTTTGAGTTTCTTCGTCGTTTTTGTGCCCAGAATCAAGTCCCAACATCCTCTATTTATAGGTGAAATTTGTCCTTGTCGCGGCCCGCGTAACATTAAGACTATCCTTACGCGGCCCGCGTAAACACGTATTTTGTGCATAGGGTTGCCACGTGTGGGACTAGCCTAGCTGAGTCGACAGTTTTTAAAATTTCAACTTCGTCCGCAAGTTATTAAGATAATTATCAAGTAGGGAATACCCCCCCTGAGTTTTAGGGGCCCTAATCCTGATTCTGAAAATTCTGAAAATTCTAGGGTTTGTACGAAATTACTTGGGTGTCTTAATTAGGGTTTTCTAGTGGGTAATTTATAAATTATTATAATAGTTTTGGTTGATATACATAAGTATGGATCATTAGACAAATGTTTAGTTTATTATTATTATTCTTTTATTTCTAAAATAATGATTTTAAATTTATGGTCATTACATGTTCTCTTATGGCTTGTTTTTTCGGTTGTTCTTATGGCCCATAGAACACTAGGCAATTCATCGAGCCAGTTGCTTTCGTACCTTCCCAATCTTGTTTTGATACCTTCCACTATGCTTCGATTTGTCCTTTCAACCTGACCATTTGATTGCGGGTAAGCCACTGAGCTGAAGACCTGATTGATCCTGTATTCTTTACACCAAATGCTGAAAGGCTTCTCAGCAAATTACTTTCCATTATCAGTGACAAGTACTCCCGGAAATCCATAACGGCAAATAATGTTCTCCCAAACAAAGTCGATGACCTGTTTGCCCGTGATCTTTGCAAGTGGTTTAACCTCAGGCCACTTGGTGAAATAATCTATTGCCACCAGCAAGAATTTTACTCCTCCTTTGCTTGGGGGAAATGGACCAACAATGTCCATTCCCCATTTATGGAATGGCCATGCCGAGGTTATTGGGACAAGGTCATGCTTGGGACTTTTTGGGATCGGTGCATGAATCTGGCAAGCATCACATTTCCTTAATTGCTCAGCGGTATCACGATGCATTGAGGGCCAGAAATACCCAAGGTTCATGAGTTTTGCAACCACCGACCTAGCTCCAAAATGAGCTCCGCATATGCCTTCGTGAATCTCTTTGATCAAATACTAACTTTGCTCAGGACCAACACATCTTAGAAAGGGTGCAAGGTAACCCTTTTTGTAAAGGGTTTCTCCTTGTAGTACGTACTGCCTTGCCTTGATTTTAACCCTTTCAGCTTCTACTTGATCATTGGGTAGTTCACCATTTTTAAGGAACTTTTTGATGGGAGTCATCCAGTTTGGATCTTCCTCGGTGACTACGTCTTGAACTTCCAATTCATCGATTGATGGAGCCTTTAACACTTCTACAAACACCTTCTTGGTGAGGTGGGCAAAAGTGAGAGATGCCAGCTTACTTAAGGCATCAGCCTTTTGTTTTGGGACCTGGGAATTTGCTTGATGTGGCATGTTTGGAAGGTGTTCATCAGCTCTTTGGATTTTTCCTTGTATCTTTTCATGTTGGGTTCTTTTGCAACATAGCTATCGTTTACTTGACTTGAGACCAGCAATGAGTCTGTGAACACTTCAAGCTTTTATACCTTCATCTCTTTGGCCTGTCTTAAGCCGACAATCAGTGCTTCATATTCAGCCTCATTGTTGGTGGTCTGAAAATCAAAACGAAGAGCATATGTGAATTATATCCCTTCTGGGTTGATCAAAATGAGCCCAGCCCCTGACCCTTCAACGCTTGAAGCCCCATCGGTGAAAGCTTCCAGGCTTCAAGGGTTGAGGGTTTAGTGGCGGCGGTGTTCACTTCAGTGATTGTTTGCTTTGGGACTTCTACAATGAAATCGTCCAAGACTTGGGCTTTTATAGCTTTTCTTGGGACATAGGTGATGTTGTGCTCACCTAGTTCCACTGTCCACTTGGCTAGCCGTCCCGAGTTTTCTGGTTTTTCAAGCACATTCCTAATAGGTTGGTCGGTGACCACTTGTATAGGGTGTGCTTGGAAATACCTTCGAAGCCTTCTAGCTGTTTGAACTAGGGCTAGGGCAAGTTTTTCAAGGGGAGGATATTTGGTTTCAGCCAATTTTAGAGTTTTGCTGAAGAAATAAACTGGTACCTGAACCTTGTCTCGCTCAATGGTGAGGACCGCACTTATGGCCTCTTCAGCAACTGAAAGGTATACCGAGATTAACTCTCCCGTTTCGGGGGCTGCAATGTCTGGTAAGGAAGCTAGATGTTGTTTCATCTGGTTGAAGGCTTCTTCAGCCTCCTCAGTCCATTTGAAATCCTTCTTATCAGAGCAGCCCTTGAGCGTTTTGAAAAATGGTAAAGACCTTTCAGCCAACTTGGAGGTAAAACGCTTCAAGGCTGCAAGCTTCCCATTTAAGCTTTCAACCTCTTTCTTGCTTCTGGGCGGTTTGGTTTCTAGAACAGCTTTCACCTTGTTCGGATTGGCTTTAATGCTTTGTTTCCCCACAATATGCCCAAGGAATTTACCTTCCTTAAACCCAAAGGAACACTTTTCTGGGTTGAGTTTCATGTTGACCTTCCTCAGGTTCTTGAAGGTTTCTTGGATGTCATCGAGCATTTGATATTCCGTCTTACTTTTAATCACCAAGTCGTCGACATATGCCTCCATGTTTCGACCAATTTGACTCGAAAAAGCCTTGTCGACTAGTCGTTGGTAGGTTGCTCCAGCGTTTTTGAGGCCAAAAGGCATCTTTTGATAACAAAAGATCCCGTTGTCCGTGTGAAAGGCTATCTTTTCTTCATCCTCTTCCTTCATGATGATTTGATGATAACCTTTGTATGCATCAAGAAAACACTTGAACGGGTAACCGGTGAGGGAGTCCACCTTGAGATCAATTTCAGGTAACGGGTAGCAATCTTTGGGACAAGCCTTGTTAAGGTCCTTGAAGTCTATGCACATTCTCCACGAATTGTCGGGCTTTCGAACCATCACCGGGTTTGCAACCCAAGATTGGTATTTGACCTCGCGGAGAATGCCGGCTGACACAAGCTTTTCAACCTCTTGGCATGCAGCCAAGCTTCTTTCGGGTGCTAGGCTTCGTTTCTTTTGGACCACGGGCTTGACATGAGATGGTATCTTCAACTCGTGCTCAGCAATGCTTCGAGGGATGCCCGTCATATCTTTCGGGCACCAAGCGAAGACATCATTATAATGTTTCAACAGCTTTTCAAGGTATGACAGGGTTTCTTGTGAAAGGCTAGGATTGACTCTTATCTTCTGCTCAGGGTACTTAGGATTTATAATTAGCCTTTGCCTGTCTTCTTCACTTTTGGAGCTTTCACCCTCGACCATGTAGGCTTCTTGGGAAGGTTGAAGGGTTGCTATTCCCCTCTCGGTGGGAAACTTGACAGCTCATGGCCAACAGACACAGCCATGTAGAATGCACACTGTCCTAGCCTCCCGATGATCACGTCATAATTTGAGGGAATATTGATAACCACAAAGGTAAGTGGTTGGATTCTCTCCTTCTGGCCTTCGCTGAAACGAACATCAAGTGTCAGTTGCCCTAAAGGCTTGTGGGGTATATCGGCGATACCTTTTATGGAGGTTCCGGAGGGTTGAAGCCTTGAACGTTCTTCATTGCTTAGACGGTTGAAGAACTTCTCAAACATGATTTCGTTGGCGGCACCAGTGTCTATGTAAGCTTTACTTGTTTGCAATGTTCCCACAGTTGCTTCAACCATAAGAGGGCTTGAAAGGGGGTCCTTCTCCGTTGGAGGAAAGCAAACACACTGAAGCTCCCAAGCTTCCAACTGTTGCCTCTTGTGCGGAACCCTTCCATCAAAGTCCACCATATTGACTTCCTTGCCCTTTCCTTCAGCCATTTTGTCCCTTACCCCTTTCACCAAATGAGCAAGTTCCCCGGACTTAACAGCTTCTTCAATTCTTTTCTTGAGCTGGAAGCAATCATTGGTGTGGTGACCATTTTCTTCATGAAACTCACAGTATTGTTGTGGAGTTCTCATTTTTTCTGCTTTTGGGGAGAGGCCTAGGAGGCCGAAAGTTTTGCTTGACTTCTTCTGTTGCTAGGATTTCTTGAGGAGTCTTTGTGAGGGGTGTGAAACTTATGCCTTTCTCTCTGGTGGAAGGGTTCCGACCTTCAGGCCTTCGATGGTCTGAACCCTTTTGACGTCTGTCATAGGAGTTAAAGTTCTCTCTTTTTCTGGCTGGGCTGTTGCTTCGCCAACTGGATCCTCTTTTCCTTTGCTCTTTAATGTCTACTGCCTCTTCTCCCCGGATGTGTGCTTCTGCTCTTTCGAGAGCTTCTTCCAAGGTCTTGGGCATGGATTTGTTAAAATCTCTCGTGAGATATTTTGAGGTGATAGCATTCATAAAACCAGCTACCCTCATTTTCTCGTCTGCCCCTACATATGTTAGACCTTCCTTCTTGTATCGTTCGATAAACTCTCGAATACTTTCATCATCACGTTGTTTTATCTGAAAGATCACTGTAGCATCTTTAACATACCACCTTTGTTGGGAGAAATTGGCTAAGAACCCTTTGCTGAGGTCATCGAAGCTTCGAACGCTTCGAGCAGGTAAGTCATTGAACCAGATCCTTGCTGACCCGACAAGGGTTTGCATGAACATTAAACAACATTCAGCGTTTGACCATTTCTCGAGTCTTGCGGCACCAGTAAAGATCTGAAGATAGTCTTCAGGATCTTCTGTCCCATCATAGGTTCTGATGTGGGACGGCATTTTAATCTTCGTTTGAAAATCATAATCGGCTATTTGTTGTGAAAAGCATGAGAGGTTGCTTAGCTTATAAGGCTTGGCCAAATCTTCTTCAACCCTTGTACCCACAATGTTGTCGTTTCCTTGGGTGGCCAGCACTTGATTGATGAAGTGCTGCCACGGGAAACTGGTCATCATCTGGGGCATAAAGTTGAAGCCTTGAAGGCTTTCGGGTGCAATGGAGCAGTTAACTCCCAAGGGAGTGCTCATAACGGCACTTCGTGCCAAGGGGAGTACCGACAAGGCCTGTTCCCATGAAGTTGTTGTTGAGGGTGGAATACTCGTCGCCGGGGACTGTAGGAGCTGGTCAAGGGTTAGCTCGTGGCCCAATGGAGCACCACTTGCAACTGGTTGGGATGAGAAGAGAGGGTGTACTGTAGGATTTGGCCTTGCGGACAGGTATGGGTTAGGGTTTGGAGGATTACTGGGACCGGCTTCATCCCTAGATGCAAATGGAGGGATAGGAGGTCCAGGAGATAATGTCGGTTCAGGTTCATCATAGTCTAAACGAATCCTCACTCCCTTGTCCCTTTCTCTACTCACATATTGGTTGAGGAGAGACCTCAACTCAAGGAAATTGTTGGCGACCCCCTCAGGGGTAAGCTCGACATGCGATGGAGCACTAGTGACACCAACATTAGGGGATGGGACCCCTGATCTGGATGGGGTAGGTGTGCTGAAAGTCAGAAACTCAGGAGTGCCTCCCGGCGTCGAGAAGGAAGCAGGTGTAGCCGCCGGAGTTTGACTAGTACCCGGGGCAGAAGTGTTAAGGACTTGATTCACTTCTCCAGGAGATCCACTTTCTGACATGGTAATTTCAAGAGGATGGAGCTACACTACTAGGTCTTTTTGAAGAAAGATAGTGACGTAGCCCCACGGTGGGCGCCAACTTGTTGATGCAACAAATAATAGACCAAGGATAGTAGCTGGGCTGGTTAGGCAAAAAGGGTTGAATGGTTCAATTTTACCTAACGCAGGTCGTGGGGTCCCCCCACGTTTGCAAGACGTGGAAGGAGGTTCACTAGTTTATTTTTATTGTTTGCTAAAGATCCTCCTCTGAAATGTGTTCAGATTCGGATGAGGGAGCAAACAAAATGTGTGTGTTGGATGTGAAAGGGAGTAACTCGCATGAAGCAAGTACTCGGAGTGAATGACCAGAGATTTCAGGAATCACTGGTGGCCAGGAATGTCCTGCTTAGTAAATGAAGTGTCTAATATATAGGAGAAGACATCTCCCAAAGAGGAATGCATTTAACTAGTGACCATGCTTGCAGTGAAGGGCTTACCCTTTCGGGGGTTGAAGCCTTTTGACCCTTGGATAATAGAGTGTGCTCTGTGGACCTGCATTGCTTTTGCGGCTGGCGAGTTTGTGAAGTAATCCAGAGACATGACTACTTACTGTTCCGTGTTACTTTATCTCGACTTCCCAGGTTTTTAACCTTTGAACCATTTTACCTTATGAGCATTTACGTATTTAAGTTGTTTATATTTGATCTTGGGCTACCCCCGTCATCATTAACTTACCTTTTTTTTCTTTCCCGGTATGTTTACGCTTTTGCATCTTACACTATAAGGATTTACGGTTGTGGTATTGTGACAACCCCAACTGCTTATGGGAGAACAAGCCAAATTGGACCAAAATCTTGCCACGTTGTGTGTAGAAAGAGGAAACTACAACTCTCCCGCGCTAGGGAAACACTAGTTATTACTAAATAATAAAATTATACTTTGGAAACTACTTGTTTACGTTCATTTTGAAAACTGTTTATTTATCATGTTCACTGTCTAGTTCATACCTAGATATATCATATTATTATTTTAGGAAAAGCTACGAAGGGGTTTAAACTTTAAAGTATTCACAACAATAATAATATTCGTACATATAATGGGTCACATGATAACTTAAGAAGACTAATTAAAAAGAGAAAATATCAACCGTACATACGAAACCAAATCCAACAACAACAAGATCATCTTAATTACAAGGATAATACAAACCATACCAATGATCAAAACCCTAGCTAGTTCCACCCACGGTAGTAGACGTTCCTTTATAACCAGTGTCAGCTGGATGTGCCCCCATTCCGTAGTCCATATCGCGGTATCCCGGCCCGTATCGGCTGCTGTAGAGTCCGGCATGCACCAACAAAACATACAGCAGCTCGGTCACAGCCAAGATGATGATAAACGCCTCAACTATCCTTAGTCTCCATCCTCTGTGGCCTCCTAGGTTGATCTCCTTGCATGCCAACCTACAACATCATTATCATCAACATTTAGTCTTCAATAACTTTTGTGATGAATAGGTTGTCCACGCCAATGTAACCATAAACGAAGAGTTGAAATGCATACTGTTCGGTTTAATAGATTCGGCTGTTTGATACTTGAAGCCCAACCTTTTTAATATTTTTTTTAAAGTGGCGGTGATGAGGGTGTGCGAGGAGGACCATCGCACAGATTAAGGGTTTTTTTTTTAAAAAAAAACCGACATATAATTTTCTTTTAAATAATATATCCGTACCAACTCAAAAATAAACCAATTTACAAAACAATTTTTATGGTTTAGGAGCTCAATACACATTTGATTTTAAAAAAATAATAATAAAAAATTTTCAAGCTCGAACAAGTACGTGAATTGATGCCTCTGTTTAGAGATACAAGGGTATGGGTAAATCTGTTTGAAACTTGAAACCTAGCCTTTTTAATATTTTTTATCTTAGAAATACAAGGCTATGGGTACATATTATAGTCATGAACAATTCTCAGTATATTTAAAATTTTAAAATTTAATATGAAGTTATGCCTTTGAAGATATATAGTTTAATTTTCTTGTCTAAAAGAGCAAACCGTGAAAGCTTTTGAATATTATGTGTAAGCATATATAGCATATATATTTCTTCTTTTAAAAAACTGCAAACCGTGAAAACTGACCGGACTTGGTTTATCTTTTATATATTTTGGAACAATACGGTTTTGTTCACGGCTTAATCTGAACCGTTTTGAGAACCGATCGTATGAACATTTGTTATTTTATTTTATTTTTTTATACTTCATATCTTCCTATACTAATAAACAAAAATCTTTTTTGGACACATGTCACTTTCTGGTACTTTCTCACCTTATTTTTCTATTTATCTCTCATATTAAATAATAATAATAATAATAATAATAATTTTAAACAAAAATTATAAAGATGAAATTTAAAAAAAAAAATTACAACTCGTACAAACCTTGATTTTAGTAATATAATATATAATTACTTTATATTTATCAAATTCAATCTTTTTCATTTTTTTAACGTTGAAGTTCATCTGAATTGATACTGATTTAAAAAAAATATAGAATTTTTTATCATAATTATATAGAGAGAAAAATTCAAATTAGAAAAAATAAAAATAAGCACCTTGACAATCGATAATTACTTTACTGTAGTTATATAATATAACTATTATTAAAATAATCATTTGAAACACCAATACGCAAGCTATCCATTCAAATAAAAATTATTATTATTATTATTATTATTATAGTGGATATAGCTTACTATTTTATTAGCCCGTAATAATCTTCCTCTCTCTACTAATAAAAAAATAATTTGTACACATGTCATTTTTCGGTGTTTTCTCACCTTATTTTTCAAGTTTATCTATCATATTAAATGATAATAATAACAAAATTTAGATAAGAATAAATGTTTGTTTTTCTATAAATATTTTAAATAAAAATTTAGACAATGATAAGCGTTTTTTTTATATAATCATAAAAATATATCCCGAGTATTATGAGTAGATATATATATTTTGGAGTTCGGTGATTAAAATTATGGTAAATCAGGAATTAAAGGTTCACGTTTGATATATACCTAATAATTGTATTATTTTTTTTTATTTTCATTAGAATAAATAATTATTTTAGGTCCGGGGCATATATGCTTCTATCAAATTATATGTGTTTTTAGATGCATCGCTATAATGGTTTGAACTCATCATTATAGTCGCACAATTCTTTCAAATGTCAAATCTATACAACTTAGTTTCACCTTTGTAATGTTAGGCGTACTGTTATAATTGGTTTAAACTCATCAGTTATTGCACATTGCATCAACATTCAGAAAGAACACCATTTTTAAATATAACAATTCCATACTCCATTCAAAGAGAATTTAAATCTCGATTTTACGGTATAATTTATAAAAATGATGAAATAACGATTTTTTTAAAGATATCTATTTTTTACTATTTATTATATAAATTATATTTACGCAACCCGTGTAATACACGGGGTGGATATATAAGTATGGTCATGAACTATTCTCAATATTTTTTTAAAATTTAATATGAAGTGAAGTTTGAAAATTAAGTTTTTGATAAAAAAAAACCCAATATTTTTTTGAAATAAAGTAAAGCTTTTGAATATCAAGTTTTTTATTTAAAAAAAACCGTGAAAATGACCGGCTTGGTTCATCTTTTTTTTTTAAAACCATATTTATCTATCTGGCCCAAAATTTTCGTCAAAACTAAACTAGCCGAACCGAGTATTCACTCGGTGCCAAAGATATGAATATTACCCGAAAGCAAGAGCCGTAACAGCCCACGCCACCAAAGAAGTCGACCCAGCAGCCGCTAAACTATCATTCCTCCACGCCCTAAGATGATTCCCACCCGCAAACTTCGAAACAATCCCGAGAACCGAAGCCAAGATCGCAAACTCCAAAAAGAACTCCGTCGCACCATTTCCACCAAAACCTACAACATCCACAATCAATCCCAACACAAAAAACCAAAAACAGAAAAAAACTGAATCATCCTTCTCAAATCGGCCGCTCACTTGGGTGGTTGGTCTGGTTGTTGATGAGCCTGTTGAGACACCAACTAGCAAACCCTAAAGTGATCAAATACATAACCAAGTTGAGAAACAACAATGGTGCAGCCATGTTTCTTCCCACCGTTTGTGCCATGATGATTATTATTATTAAAGAACAAGATGTTCAGTATAGGATGATAATGATATCTTTTAATTGTGTTTTTTTGAACTAAAAGCTAAAAGATGGTAATAATGAAAAGGTGGTGGAGGAATATATAGGAGATGGGGTGGTGTGTTGTGGTAGTTGGTGGCAAGTTGAGTGATACGTGTTGGTTAGATGAAGTGTTTGTGGTTTTGTGTACATGTGGTTGGACACGTGTCAGATGGGTGATAAAGTGAGGGTGGGATCCAACGTAGGGTTGGTTTTGTTTTGATAAGTAGAAGTGGGTTGGGATGGTATACGCCGCGGACGTCACGGTGGTGAATCGGTGGGTTGTGAGAGTCATCCTTGTTCGTTGATATCCGGATAAGTGTTCGTAATTTTAGTGTTATATAGTTGTACATTATTGTAAAATCATGTTTTAATATACGAGTGGTAATATTGTATATACTAGGGATAGGGATGAGCAAATGGTACCTGGTATCGGTACCAAATTTACTGAACCGGGTACATTTTCGGTACTGATTCGGTACCGACTTTTGACATTTTCGGTACCGGTACCGAACCGGGTATATTCGGTACTGGTACCTACTTTTGGAAATTTTCGGTACCGGTACTTTCGGTTCCGGTACCGGTCGGTACCGAGCTCATCCCTAGTATATACCTGTTAGTTTTGTTTTTTTTTAATTGTAAACTTCATTAAAACGAAAACACCAACCCAAACCGGGCCGGCAAACAAGACAACAAGACTACATAATTACAAATATACGTCAATCGTTCCAAGACATCTCAACTATAACCGGCTAGTTATTGAATTTGAGGTTGTTTCTAGCCTTCCAAATGCTCCAGCACCCAATGATCATAATACCTTGGATAACTTCCTTTTTTCCAACCCGAGGCCCTCAACGACTCATGTAGCTCAAGAATGTCTTTCATGGAGAAAACAAATATGTTAGGAATTTTGCACCAGGTACTAATGTGCCGCCAAAGGGTAGATGCAATAATACACGAAGTAAACAGATGTTCAACCGAATGTTGATGAATACATTATCGAACGTTCACGAACACAATTGAACGGACAAGACATCTGTTTGTGTTCGTTCATTTACCTAATCGAACAAAATTTCATGTTCATGTCCGTTCCTTTATTAAATGAATAGAAATAAATGAACTTTTCGCCGAATGATTCGCTTAACGTTCAGTTCGTTTGCGGCCCTAGTATTCGTGTATCACAAAATACCACACACATCTCATACTACATTACTACAAGAAGACTTCTCTGATACGACAGACTTTTTTAACGACATGTCGTTAGCATAGCCTTTCCCGATGACATGTCATCAGTAAAAGCTTTGTCCCACTTGTTTTTACGCTAAAGATGGATAACGTCGTCATAAACATAGGTTACCTTTTAGCAACGACACGTGCAAAATACATATGTGCTATTACCCGTATAATATGTTTCGGATTAGTTTGTTTGTGATCGCTACTTGCTTGTCTGAAGTTTGGATAACGTAATTATCCTATATATTAATAAACCAAGTTTGTGAATAGTATTAGGGCAGTTTGGTAATTTTATTGTACAGTTGCTTGCATCATACCCAAGACTCCTGCACCCCATCTCACTTTTTCATCCTCTACGCCCTATTCTCATCTAAGAAACCCTAACCCTCACACCAACTCACCATCACCTTTCCACCATCCATCTCCGACACCACCAAATCCGGCCACCAGACAGCTCCCCACACTCCTTCAACCCTTTCCCCTGCAACAATTTCGACAAAACCCACACTTTCCAACAGAGACCATCATCATCTCCGGTCGCACCACCCTCGCTAAACGGCGGATACGACGTCTCAAACTTTTTTTCATAGAGAAAGAGAGATGCCAGCTGGTACAGCTCCACCACCGGAAGCACCGTCATTATATCCGCTCGCACCACCACTGCTAGCAGAGGAGACGATGCGTCGAACTGTTTTCACACACACACACATAGAGGCGTACGAGGCTAGCTTTAATCCAACGACCACAATAAGCTTTGACGTGTCGGTGGCGGCGACGATGGTTATTGCGTTGGAGGTGGCGGTGGTGGGTCAATGATGAATAGGGTTTGAGCGTTTAGTTGCAGAGGTTGAAGAGACTACAAAGTTGGGTGAAAGAAAGGTCTGCTTACCTTTATTGTCAATCATGTTCGCAGTGACAGAAGCCAGTGCAGTCACCATGGCAGCTGGTCTACACCAGCTAGGTCACAGCCACGGTCAACTCTCATATCTCCAAAAGGGGGCGACAACTTAAGGTATGCTAGATGCATAATATTTTTGGTAGTATGTTAATCGGTTCATGAATCTTGAAGTTTTAGAAAGTCTCCATTGTTAGTAAGCATATACAGAGCACAACTTGACCTTCCCATTTCGTGATCAAAACCTTATAGAACTTCAATCAAGTTTAAAACAAAATATTAGGAATAAATTCTTAATTTAATGCGGGTCGTCTTCCAGAATAATTATTAGCGTGGAAGCATTATTGTTAAAACTAAAAGATTCGCGTAATAGAAGGATATAAGATTTGAATAAAAGTTTTGAGGATTATTTATGAAGGTTCATAGTCATACACCCAAAACATATTATCTAAAACCTTAAATCATGTTGATTGCTCACTACTGGTATTGGGTTGGGATGTGGCCTTACGCTTATTGTAGAACCTAAGAACGTGTTTGCTATATGTTTTTTTATTATTCGTTGTTACATCACTTGCATTGTTTATGCTAAAAAGTTGGGCCTGCTTAGTAATATTTTTTAGGTTTTTTGTTTCGATACTTACTCTTATGCATTTGTTTTCCGTTTGTTTGTGCTAATCACATTGCGCTATCAAATCAAGCTACCTGATGATGGTTGCTTGATGAGAGTTTTCTGCTAATAAATTTTTGTTGATAGCAAAGTTTTCAGTTCTTGAAATTAGTTAGATTTGCATCAGTTTCGATTTGAACAGTGAATTGCCTATTTCCATACAGAAGATGGTGTTTGTCCCTTTTTATGTGTAGATAAAAAAGTTTGCAGAGTTTGAAAGTAGTTATATATGCACCAGTTTAGATTTGAACAATCCATTGCCTATTTCCATATAAAAGATTGTGTTTGTAACTTTTTGTTTGTGTGTTAATTTGTAATGTTCCCCCTTAGACATATAACTTAAAAACTATGCCCTAGCGTTGTGATATTTATGTCTTTCATTAATTAAGTTTTTACATACTGTACACTTTTTAATAATTTCTGAAAAATGGATATGATATTAGAACTGGTAGTCAATTGTTTGTTTTAGAAGTTTACCTTGCATTTCATTCTTTTAAATTTTTAATAAGAATTGCCCAACGCTTAAATAACTGTTGATTGTTATTGTTTTTTCTTTCATTGGAAGCAAACTGATGATGGGGCATTCCAGCCCAAGGAAGAGGATCTGATCAACACGGGACTGACGGGTCTGATCGAGCTAGATGGAGATATCGGATGTGCATGAAGATATTAGATGGGATGTTTTGATTTCAAATTCAAATTTTAAGTATTTATTATATTTTCAAATTTCAAGTCTTTTAATTTTAATCTATTTTGCAGTACCTATTACTTGGTGTTTATCTATTTTTTTAGTTTAGCATTATTTGTGGTTTTGAGAACACCCAAGTATTTTTGCTTTGTGCGTTTATGGGATTAGATTGATTTTTTAAATAAACTTCTTGTTCTACCACAGGTTCATAATTTGGTAGGTTGCATAATCCATTTATCATACACATTGTAGTAAGTTCTATGCATGATAAGGTAATTTTATTTATATCGTTGGTTGAATTAGTGCTTTATATCCATTCCCTTTGTGAATATGGGTCAACAAATTGTTTTGATTGGACGTGTAAAAAAGGGTGTCTAGGGTAGAGATTGCCGAAAACTTTCAGCTGAACTGCTAAATACAGTTGCGAAATTGACTAATTAAACCAATAAGTTATACCGATTTGGCACTTATTTGACCGTCTGAGCTAAATTCGGTGTTGTGAACGTTAGAGCGTAACATGTAAACACTATAACTTAACTAGGCCACAATCATGGTCAGCCTTTTTGATAACTGGTATCTAATGTTCCGTTGCTTCAACGAAAACACAAATTTCTTTCGCGCAACGCGCGTATAAAAAAAACTAGTTAATTGTTAACTTGTGATTCATCAAATACTGTTGAGATCTCATTGGAAATTGTAAACTTCAATGTATTGTCACTATTAAAATATACATATTTCCAAGAAATACTATAATAATTAATTTTACAACTGAAACAAAAACTATGACCTCTTTGAATTTGGACCACCATTGCAATATGTCAATATAAGTTCAATTGCATTAATATAGCTAGTACAATAGATTCTTGCTTAGTTTTCTTATAATACATTGTTAAGGGTTTAATAATTTTTATTCACATGACATTACATTTGATTACGATTTATAGAAGGGTCACATTCATCAAGTACTTGACTTTTAAGGAAAAATATGTGTATTCTTCTAAGGCAAAAAAGTTGTTGTGTAGAGGGAAATAATTTAGTGGAAGTGACAAGTGAAAAGGATGAATCCTTCATAGTTAATAATGTGACATGTGGTAAGGGTGGGAGGTAAGAAGGGTATTTCTTAAACTAGGAAGAATTTATTAAATTGTTGAAGACTAGTTTTTTTTAGTTTTAATTAATTATGAGAGAACTATATATCAATATTAATATATTTTAAGTTGTCTAAAAGGATTTGAAGTGGTATGTTGAAGACTTAAGAGCTAGAAATAATGCTTTAGGTTCATTTTAATAATCATAAAATAGATTGATTTGCATTATTTACGTTATTGAATAGGAGTGGGCGTTTAAACTAGATCATGTGAATGGCAAAAAAGAGAGTAATTGTTTCTTGGTGAAAATTTCAGCATGTTAGGAGTTGGATGGAACACAAAGAATACGAATCTAACCCAATAAAACCTTTTTTAAAAGACAAAATAAACGTATGCCTTGTACTACATTGATGTTGCACCTAGGTGTTTGAAAGATACACATTGTCATGGTAAAATATAATTGCGTGAAAGTAGTGAATGGTGAAGCTTAACTAACACATTACGAAGGCTTCGTCATTACATTAGCATAATGTGATATTCAGCTTAATCGTGTTCGATCGGAGAAATAATAGGTTGGCATTTTGAATACCAAGATAATATGTTATCACCCTAAAGCACACAATAGTCGGGATTAAACATGTATCGATCCCCTTCCCCCCCCCCCCCCCCCCCCCCCCCCACTCTTTCCGTTTTTATGTATGTTGTAAGACACGAGGTTGTCAATGTATATATTTGCATTCCATTATCTGAGGTGTAACGAATGGTAACATATGATAAATTTGAGAACGTTGAAGTGAGGGTACCAAAGTTCATGCATGCATGGGCATATTTGATGTACTACATACGACACCTCTGGCTAAGTTAATGTCAAGGTGTTATAAGCCACGTTTGGAGTTGGTGTAACAAATTAAAGTGGTGAACTACTTAAAGTTAGACAATTTGCATGGCCTAGTATCTCACAATCATACTTTGTTAAAGCCATAATCGTATACTTGTTTTGTTTTGAGTAGCAACACCTAGAGCCGGCACAACGTTTTAGAGGCCCTAAGCGAACTACAAAGTCGAATTCCCTTTGAATTTGTATAATTAACAAAAAAAGCCTGCATCTACCAATTTCTTCACTATTTGAACTTCTGTGAATCGGTTATGTCTCAATCGCACCTTGTTGCACTAAGTCAAACGCAAATTCATAAGCACAATATCAAATAGTATCAATTAGCGATTAGGAATTTAGGGCAGACAATTATTACGTAAATCGCATATATATATACACACACAAATGGCGGCCATAAATCCCGTAATTTAGGTAGTTTGAAAATTGCGATCTGCATTTATTTAGAGTTTTAATTCCTTCAAAAATGAATTGGAGTTTTATTTATCATTCTGAGCTTTTTTTTTTTTTTTTCTTCTAAAGTTGGTTCTTTAATTGAGCCTTTTTTGTTTCTAAAGTTGGTTAATCAATCATTTGGGGCCTATACATAGATACAAATATACGTCCCGATTTTTAAGGACCCTAGGCCTTTGCCTAGCCTCATAAGCCCAATGGACGGGCCCTGCCAACAACACCACCTAAAACATAGCTAAAGCCTAAAAGGGGTCCAATTATTAGAGAAACAATAAAGCAGTGGAGAAGATTTTTAGAAAAAATATATATATATATAAATATTAAAGTATTAAATAAGGGTTGTTTCATATCCTGTTTATAGACAAACAATGTTTTGCTATTATAAAAGATTGAAACCCAACACTACACATTTGAATCGACAATACTAAGGCTATGGTTATCGCTTGAAACAATACAAGATTTTTGTATGTAGGTTGGAGACATAATCCAAGTGGTAAGAGTTCACGGTAGACATACATTCCTAAAGCACTTATCACATCAATTTGGTAAGTCAAAAAGCAAGAGACAACCAAACTAAGTATAATATAAATGGTAGGATGGACTCGTAACGCCATTTCAAATTGGGTGACTACGCGTAAGTTGAACCATAGTTTTGTAACTTGAACCCCGAGCCTGTTTAACTCATTTATCTAAGCAAATCAAACATCTAGACGAGTTCTAATCAAGTTGTAACGGGATGACACATCCCAAATCCGTGACAACTCAACCTGTTTAATTAAAAAAACCCATTCAATCAAACAAGTTACATATACACCAACATCCTCAACAATCTACATGCTCAGCTCACTTAAGTTCTCCAAAAACCCATCAAAATCTCCACCCCCTCATCATCTTCTTCACCTCCTAACAAAAACCCCATCTCTAAAACTCACCAAACAAACCCACACTCAATCTCCAACACTTTTCAACTCAATCGACACCTATTCATACAACACATTGATCAACACGTACGCAAAACATAATCTTTATCATGAATGTTTCACCCTTTTCAACAACATGTGTCACAGTATTCATTCACCTGATGAGTTCACATTCTCGATTCTTGCTAAAATTTCCGGGGATACAGGACACTTTTTCGCGGGAAAATGAGTTCACGGGAAGTGCGTGAAACATGGGTTTGTTGCAGCAGATGTTGTGTTAACTAATTCTTTGATGTTAATGTATGGGAAATGTGACAGAACAAAAGATGCATGTAAACTGTTTGATGAAATGCCTCAAAGAAGTATTGCTTCATGGAACATAATGTTGGGTATGTATGTTAATGGGGAATGCTCGTTTACGGATTCTGAAGTGTGGGAGTTTGTTAAGAGAATGTTAATGGAAGGGCGAAAGATTAATGAGTTTACGTTGTCGAATCTGCTTCCGTTGTGTGGGAAGCGATTCGGACGGTTTGATTATGGGAGGGAGCTTCATTGGTACATTGTTAGAAAGATGAACCTTGATGTCGATTCGGGTGTTCACTTAAACTGCTGTTTGATCGATATGTATTCACGACGTAGTAAAGTTAGTTTGGCCCGGTTCGTATTTGATCAAATGAGGTTTAGAAACATTTTCGCGTGGACAGCGATGATGAACGCTTATTTACGTAATGGTGACCCTGAAGAAACCGTACGCCTGTTTCGTGAAATGCGAAGAGTGAGTGAGGTGGAACCGAATGAGGTGTTGGTTTTAACTCTTCTCCCTGCTTGTAACTTAACCGCAGGGTTGTTAGGAGTGCAACAAACCCATGGGCTTTCGGTTAAAAAGGGGTTCATTAATCACATGTCTTTATGCAATTCGTTAATCGATATGTACTCCAAGAACGGTCTTTTAACCTCTGCGAGAAAAGTTTTTGATCACGATTGTCGCTCGAAAGACGCAATTTCATGGAGCTGTATGATATCCTCGTGTGGATTACACGGCAACGGTCATGAGGCGGTTACTTTGTATGATAAAATGGTTACAAGCGGGATCAAACCGGATGCGATCAGTGTAGTCGGAGTTCTTTCCGCTTGTAGCAAATCCGGTCTGGTTGAAAAAGGCCTTGATGTGTATAACAAAGCGGTAACTGTTTTCGGGCTTGACCCAACGGTTGAAATGTGTTCTTGTGTGGTTGACTTGTTGGGACGGTCAGGTCGACTCGATGAAGCGTTGACTTTCATAAAGTCAATGCATTTAGAGCCCGGACCGAGTGTTTGGGGAGCACTTGTTAGTGGTTGTGTAGATCATGCACACTATGAGACTAAAGTTTTGGGTTATAAATCACTTATTGAGATTGAACCTGAAAATGCGTCCAATTATGTATCGCTTTCTAATGTTTATGCAACTTCTAGAAGGTGGGATTATGTTGCTGATATCAGAAGAGTGATGAAAGAAAGAAATTTGAGTAAGGTGCCTGGGTGCAGTTGGATTACAGTTAACAGTAAAACTCATAGTTTCTTAGTTGCGGATAAAGCTCATCCTGCGTGTGACAAGATATATGAGATCTTGAGTCAACTCATTCTAGTGATGAAGAGACCTTGATGAGTATATATTAGTAAGGGTGTCAATTGTGTCAGGTGAACTGGCATATCTTATGTCGACCATTGAGTCATTAAGATTTCCTCATGTTTCTCGAATGTGTATGTATGTGCTTTTTAAGTACCCTATATAAATGCAATCTATTTATCCCTTCATGCGTAATGTTTCGACCGGTGATGATACATCATGATGAGCATGTATTTAAAAGGCGAGTTCCACATCATAAACCAAATCGTTAAACTTGGTTTCTCAAACAGTAAATTGTGTATATTATTTTGTTATTGTTAGTTTCAACGATTAATAATCACCCTTAGAAGCTAGCTATGCAGGTGTATATTTTTACACTTCTATTCCAATATTCTTTAATTTTTTTTTTTGTTGACTTTGAAATAATAATGGATGAAAACTCAATTAAAAAAAAGGGTTGCTCAGAGGTGCCTAATGTAATCAAATTGTGATGTAGAGCAATGGACCCAACCATTGAAAGGCTTTGATCATCATAGCAAGAGAGATGCACCAGCCGGGAATCGAACCCGGGTCTGTACCGTGGCAGGGTACTATTCTACCACTAGACCACTGGTGCTTGATGTGTTAGATTGAAAGTTCACCATTGATCAAGTAAATTTAGACAAATAGGGATGGCAAGTCATTCAAATTCTATTTGATCAAGTAAATTTAGACAAATAGGGATGGCAAGTCATTCAAATTCTATTTTTTTATTACATTCAAGTACTTGTAAGATTACATTAGATTATGTACTAGCACAGTTAAGTTTAGTGAAGGGTTCCCCTTTTTATTTACACATACATAAATATGATGTACATAAAACTTATCCATGTCTAGTTATATACTTATATGGTATCAAAGGAAGGTTGACTTTTACAAATTACAAGTATCTTGTGAGTACTCATATGTTGTTCGAAAAACACTTTTTGAGTTATCGTTGCATCTCACCTAGGGAGTTTGCCACCACCATCGAGTGTGGTGCCATGTACCATGAGAGCTCGGTATGCTCAGAGACCTCTATCCGAGATTTCATTTATGTAATCCAAAATTACCACTATTCTTAAAGAAGACACGGTCAGAGTCAATGTCGACCATTGACTTTGTTCAATAGGCATCATTTTACAAAATCTACAAGCAAACACTAACCACCATAGAAATCTCATACCCTAAAGTGGGTAGTGATCAATGTCATTCACTAGGGTTGTTCACAAGTTGATCTGAGCCAAGCCAGGAGAAGCTCGGGTAGTTAGTTGATGAAGAAGATGATTAAAAGAAAGGAAAACAGTTCTGTTTATACTAAAATTTAATGTTAAAAGGAAAACTGTATAAAATCAATCACAAATTGAATACATGTCTCAATGGTTAAAAAGCTACATTTAAAGACAAAGGTCAGCGTCTTTTTTTATTAAATTATGTGTATAGCAAGTTGGGTCAACAGGGGCAATTTGGTCATTTCACGTATACTTAACGGAAAAATGGATGGGGTTAACGGAAGTGGACTGTAATAGTTACGAAATTGAAACCACAAGGACTGTTTTTGGCAATTTTTAAACTAATGGACTGAAATAATGATTTTTGACAAACCACATGGACGAAAACCGCAATTAACTCTTAACAAAAAAAATATTGCTTGAAAATGCCTCCGGTCGTCCAAGATAGATGTGAAACAGCAAGCTTTGCACCAACCATGAATCGAACCCGGGTGTGTAGTATTCTACCACTAGACCACTAGTGTTGTTATTTGTCATTCTTTCATCTTAAAAGGTCACCAACAAGTGGATAAGCATAAATAAGTACAAAATGTCTTTTGCTTGGGTGTAGTGTTTTACCGACACACATCAATGTCTAATAATCTAATGGGTGTAGTATAAGCACAAATAATCTAATTAAAAACTAGTGATCCAGACACACATCAATGTCTATTTATGTTTTAACAAGTAAGGTGATTAGCGTGCAAACCATGAAGTACCGTATTTTCAATATTGATACAACAGCTACACAAGTGAAATGAAGATAATAAAATGTTGAATGATAATCTTGATATGGTGTTAAAGATATGTGAACTATGATACAATATTGAATGAAATGTAAACCACAATAGATAATCGTGATATGGTGTGCAAGTATGATAACTACAATACATGAAAACTTATGACTATGAAGTGGCATCAAGTGTGCTATGCACTTTTAATAAGTTGATTCATAGTGACCTCTTCTTCTATATGTGTTTACATAAATAATACTACAGACCAATAAAAAAAAGTTGCTCAGAATTGCCTGAAATATCATCTGGTTAAGATGTAGAGCAATGGACCCAACCATTGCAAGGCTTTGATCATCACAGCAGGAATTGCACCAGCCGGGAATCGAACCCGGGTCTGTACCGTGGCAGGGTACTATTCTACCACTAGACCACTGGTGCTTGATGTATGAACATGAAGGTTCACCAATAAAGTAATGAAGTTGAACAAACTGGATGGCAAGTGATCCATTTTTATTTACACATGCCCTTTATGGATGTAAATACACAAACATGATATACATAAAACTTTTCCATGTCTGGTTATACACTTATATAGTTATATGGTATTAAAACAATGTTGAGTTTTACAAGTATCTTGTGAGTACTCAAATTATGCATAAAACTCCACTTACGACCTCTTAATCTCCGTAACGACAAGGCATTAAGTCAAAATTTGACTCCGACAGCGATTGAAATTGTGCAAGGGAGGACACCTTGTAATATGGTTTATGTTGAACATTGGCATATTCAGGAGAATCATACCTCCCTTTTTCATCAAGCAAACAAGTAAATGGTTCAGCCTTTTTCCCACAAGCCACCTGAGATCATGGGTAATTTTCAATGTCGGTCAAAGTGGGTCAGGCCGGGTTGGGTTACGTGATTATTGTAACATCCCAACCCGGCTTGGGCTGACGTGTCACTTATACAGTACATCAGATGTCAAAACATCATTTCATAAATTGTAAAACTTTACATTATTTCAAGAGTTAATTACCGGTTCATAGCTAGTTTCGCCTTTGGTACTAACTTTATTTATTAACAGGTTCAGGTTTCATGGTTTCAATTTTGTACACCTTTGGGTACTAACACCAAACTTAGTTAATTTTTCTGTTAATTCTCAATATAATGAATAAAATACCCTTCCATTTTCAAATGACCATGTCATTATTCTATTTTAATTCCTAGGACCATTTATGCCATTAATCTATTCAAAAGATAGATCATTATTTGGATCCAAACAACTGAACAACATCGCATCCGCGATTAATATATTCGATGCAGCCCTAGCTTCGTCACCAAGGTATGAACCGACTTTAAAACTGAAAGCTACGGCTCTTCCAAGTCAGAAATATTGTACAAAACATTTTAAACTCTTATGAAAATCCATGTGTGTCTTTATTCCCTCGAACCATCCATCCAAGTCTTCCCCGAATATCCTTTCAACCTAACGTACATAAGAAGGCAAATGTACGCCTGAGTAAACAGGTTTACTCAGTGGGACAACAACAATGCAATATACATTTTCTTAACAATATCTATATATCAAACAATATATATAACACATGTTCAGTTAGTTACCTTCAGTGCGTCACATTCAGTAGTTCAATGCGTAGTCAGTTCACATTCAGTGCGTCACGTAATCACATTCAGTAGTTCACATTCAGTTTTTCAGTGCGTCATCTTTCGGTGCAACACAATCAATGGTTTAATGTGTCATAGTCAATATTTGCTAAACCAATATAACTAATGTTTAAATATAATAGCACATAATCTTGATGACGTGACTCCAGATGACACATCTTGTGTATGATGTGTTGCTACAAGGACGCGTAAGATGGCTATTTGAAAACGGGTTTGTTCAATGACTAGTTTTGCCTTATTTTAAACTTACAATATAAAAGGACCACTATGCAATCAAACTTATTCACAACATCTCATCTCAACAACATAAATAAAAAACCTAACCCCACCAAATCCAGAACATTCTAGAGAGAAGATGAAGCCAATGCCGGTCGAACTGTTCGGAGAGATGGAAGATCAAGCATCAACGGTGGCGATGGATGTCGACGACGTCGAAGCACTCGATATATTCGGCGAAGGTCCTCTCGCCGTCATGGATCACCACCGCTTGACCGATTCCGATTTCTTCAACTCGTTTGAAGACGATTTCGATGACGCCGATATCAACTGATGCTCACGTCATCTTATCATGTTAATCTCTTCAACTTTTTTATCATCGTCTCATTGTTATTTTTATGATCTGGACTCTGTGTTATTACGTAGGTTGTGGTACAAGTTAAGTTATTAATCGGCTTTTTAACCAAATTGATATTGATATCATGTGAATTGGTTCCTGTTGGTGTTACTGTGTGTTAGAACAGTTTAGGGATTTAGGTTTTGTGCAATTTGGGGGTTGATGTGAGATAGGGTGGAATTAGGATTCAGATTTAGGGTTTCTAGCTTTTGGTGATGGATTAGGTTGAATTTGGTTATAATTGTGAATCTTTTGTGAGGAAATCTGATTTTTTTTCCTCTCTTTGTGATCATAGATTTGGTATGATACAGGAAAGTTTGTCTTAGGGCTTGGGTATATAAAATGGTATTCACAATTTAGTTATAACTAACTGGGGTAGCCCAGTTGGCCACCGACACCCACCTCTTCCCAGAGGTCCCGGGTTCAAGTCTTGGGAGTGGCATATGTCGCCCAGGGTAAGAACTCGGTAAGGGGAATTCACCGCGGAGCTAGCTTGGTCGGGTAGCTAATTCGTTGTCTGGTAAATAACATAAGACCGTGGTACAAGTTGATTGCTTTGATCAATGTCTTTGACTATGTTGTCAAAGGCGCAATGCGCATAAAGAGCGAAGGTTTTCTTAAGCGAGTCGCGTAGTATAAAAGTACAAATTTTAGGGGTTTTTGACATGTTTTAGGCTTGTTTGGGGCTAGCGTAATTGTGTCAGACCTGTTAAGACGATTTTTGGCGTGAACTTGGCTTGAAAATGCGCCTATTCAGGCAAGCCGGATATGCTCTGCTGCCCCTCTGTGTGCTTTTGACAGCATATGTCTTTGAAGAAAAAGTATGTTCTTGATCTTGAATACTTGCATTTCTTTTTGGCCAGTTGGAGTTGAGGTTTGTTTCTAGGAAATGATCTGATTATTTTAGGCACTTGAATTGGTAAGACCTGCTGTCTGCTCTCCTTTCTTTACGTATCGTGTCAACAAAGATTGAAGGAATGATGTACTTGCATACAAGGTTTTTGTACGTATTTGTGTTTCTAGCAAATGGGCGTCTTGTATGATACAATAAAGTTTGTGTTAGGGCTTGTTTATGTCGAATCATTATTCTCAAGATTTGATTAATACCAAAACTGGCAATTCAAAGTCTGTTTTTTTTTAAAACATAAGAATATCCGCCTCGCTAGGAGAGGACGGGCACCACTCACCGTGCTTCTATGTTGGCATGATCAATACCCCCCCCCCCCCCTTCCTATGGATCTGGCTCTCTCTCGTGTCTCCTCCGGTAGGGGTGAGCAATAACCGAACCGTTAACTGAAATCGAACTGAAAACGACGAAATCGAACCGAAACCGAATTAATCGAAAATCGGTTATCGGTTTTTTTCAGTACCATTGGTTAAGCGGAATTCAACCAACCGAATCATTTTTTTTTTTTTTTTTTTGAACGGCAAATTTGGATCACTGACGGACCACTGGAGTATCATCGTGCCACCAGCAGAACCACCCGATCATATCCATCTCCACTAGGCAATATAATGCCTATACACCAATTCAGGAGGAAACCCAATAAATATGGGAAAAACCCCCTTTGTGGGAATCGAACCCATGACCTAATGGTCATAAACCAACCGAATCATTTATACCTACATATAATTTCGAGTTTTTATACCTCTGTTTCATGTATTTTATGCTTCCATTTTGTATATTTATGGCTCCATCTCATTTATTTATACATCTGTTAGATTTATTTCTATACAAAAAAAATAGACCTTGTTTGGTTTGGTTATTAACCGAAAACACACATATTAACTGAAAACTGAACCGATTAACAGATGACTTCGGTTACGGTTTTGGTTAATGCTAATAACCGAAACGTGCACACCCCCTCACCGTACCTCCTTCCTTTCCCATGGGCTCTCCCCTCCCTCTCTCCTCGTTGATTACACCTTTCCTTCACATCAGATGGCACTACGCTACGCTGGAGAAGGTTTAAATAGCTGAATACTTGTTTTGTTTCTAGGAAATGATTTGATCCTTTAGATGCTAGAATTTGCTAACATCTGCTGGCTGAACTCTTTTCTTTACATATCATATCTGTATGTTGGGAGTTTTGTTGAGGGAGAATTAATTCCATTAACGTGTTGGTGCATATCGGATTGAATGATGAATCTGCATACAAGGTATTGTTGAGGGAGAAATAGTTCTGCAAATTTGAGAAGAATCATTTCATTGTTTGATGTTTATATTCTTGCGACACAAACAATGTGTGCAACAAAAGCCTAAGGCTTGGACAAGATTGGTACATGGTCCATTTTAAACGCTCATCTTAATCGTGGACGATAAAAGGACATACCGTGCAAGATTTTGGAACATTAAGTACAAAACCCGTCAATTTTAAAGACAAAGGACCCCGCCTGCAATTTGGTGTAAACGTAAAGGACAAAACTTGTAATTTACTCAAAAAAAAATCTACCTCTTTTTTCCGTCAGGCGTAAAAAGTTTATGAGGTCGTTTACTTGTTTTCGAAATTTTATAGGGCTCGATGTCAAAATTTCATGGGTTCATTCTATGATATATAGCACTAACAAGAAAAAAAAATCATGGTACGTGGCTGACCCGATACCTTTGCCTTAGGTACGCCATTGTTGGTGAGTGGCTTAATTCATTGTTGGCCCAAAATGTTATTCTAGAACTCAAATTAACACATATCTTTTAATACCACATTCATAAGTTACTAGAAGACAATACTTGTATGCTTTTAATCCAACCAACATAATTGCTATACACCTTGCAACATTACGTGAAATATGTGTGTGATGTTCAAACGTAGAATTTTCCGACTAATTATGATTGTGTGGCGGGCGAATTACATATGGACTATGGTTCTTCCATAAAATATGAACCAGTCTTTGATGTTCAAACGTTGAATTTTCCGACTAATTATGATTGTGTGGTGGGTGAACTACATATGGACTATGGTTCTTCCACAAAATATTAACCATCTGGTATTGCTTATAGTTTTGTTGCTAGAATCAGCATGCATGTGTGGCTTCTTGTAACTCGGGGAGACTTGATGATACATCCAGCTTAAACTATGTCTCGCACCGCTATTAATAAACTTCGTGGTTATGATTTTATTGAACGTTTTTTAACAATGGTTATCAAATAACCGCTTTTTAAATGTCATATACAACAGTTTTCACTTAGGAATGGCAATGGGCCGGGTATTGGTTAAACTAAATTAAAACGATTACTTAATTAAGTAATTGTATCAGGACCACCTAATTGCATAAAACATCCATATAATAAAATGTGATAGCTTTCCTATCCAATATACATGCTCAAAAATGAGTTATATGTTCACTAAACACTTGTCAAATACATATTCACATGTGACTATAGAGAAGGTAATAAGTACATGCACTAAGTTTATATATATGGAAATCTATAATATGATACTTTCGGGTATTATTCGGGTAAATGGGTCAGGTATCGGGAGGGTATCACTAAATCCCATACCCGTACCCATACCCGATTTTTTTCTATTTTTAAGCCCGTACCCGGCCATACCCATTGGGCTTCGGGTATACCCGGATCCGTATGTTTCGGGTTTCGGGTATACCCGTCGGGCTTGGGCTTTTATGCCATCCCTATTTTCACTAAAAGAAGCTTTGTTTAAAAACTCTTTTACACCAGTTATATTTAATAACCGCTCCAAATGAGCTTCTCATTCATTAAGTTATCTTAATAGGTTATATTAATTTTACTAGTTTATAAACCCGCGTACTACACGGATTGAAGATAAAAATAATGTAATTTTATAATATGTAAACCATTTTACAATAATGAATTATTCTTATTAAATCAAGCATTGTAAAATCAAGATACACATTTGCAAATTTCTAAACACTTCTTTATACACGACATTTGTAGTTTTGTTTCTAATTTAACCATCCTCATCAAGTATCGGTAGCTTAATGTCATATTTACTTTTTGCTCTGGACAATGTCACATATTATTGGTCATGCGTAAAAACTGTTTTTTTAGAAACAAACCAAACTTACATAGTAATTATTCCTGACTTTTATCAAATATTACTTATGGATAAGATATGCTCCTAAAAAACGCGATTGTCATCGTTACTGATAAGGTTCCTCACTGTAATAAACAATTAATTGGTAACCTTGAGCGAAATAGCTAAATCTAAATAAGGAATTTCAAGCATACAATTAAAATACATTTGATATAAATTTGTTTGTGAAGACAAATTTATATATCTAATCACATATGGTGGTGATGAAACCAAGAATAATGACTACATAGAGAATAACGATTGATTAGAAAATTTACCTAGTATGAGTTAACTTGTAGGGAGGGGTGGGTGATTATGAGGGTTTTGGTGTGGCTACAAAGAGGAGCAGTTCAATTATAGGAGTTTAAAGAGTGTGTAATTACGATTTTTAATTCTAATTTAGAAAACCAAAGTAAATCTAATTAAAATGCCACATATGACATTTTCTCATTCAAAAGTTCTATTAATGCCACATGCCATTTTCTTATTCAATTCACTATACATCTAATTCTAATAAAATAGTCCTATTAATGCCACATATGACATTTTCTCATTCAAAAGTTCTATTAATGCCACATGCCATTTTCTTATTCAATTCACTATACATCTAATTCTAATAAAATAGTCCTATTAATGCCATATATGACATTTTCTCATTCAAAAGTTCTATTAATGCCACATGGCATTTTCTTATTCAATTCAGTAATAATATATATTTATATATCATATTTGAATAAATATTATAATACATAGTAATAATAATTAGGTTGCATATGTCATAAGGTTTGTTTAGCTATTTTATATTTAGTAATTTAAAAGTTTAATATTTCTCTAAAGACAATAGAGTTGTTTTAATCGAAAAAAACAGAAGTAATAAATTTATAATGATTAAAAGTATAGTAATCACTAATGATAAATAAAACTATCAAAATAATAATATTTTTTATATTTAAAAAGAATAAATATAATATTGAATTAATTTGTCCAATTTAAGAGTATATATAAGAGAGGGCGGGCCACAAGAGGCTTCGACGAGGATTCCATAAAATGCCACTTGGCAATTCCTAACATAATTAAGCTTTTAAAATACAAGTTAATTTTATCTATAAGCTTTTTAAAAGGATCCAATAAAATGCCACTTGACAATTTTCAACGTAATTGAGCTTTTAAAATACAAGTTAGTTTGATCTATAAGCCTTTTAAATTTAATATGAATTCGATTATGATGTTACCAATGGAAAAACTATTTTATTAGAATTAGATGTATAAGTGTATAACTTGTTTTATGTCGGCCTAGCATCATGTTACGTTGCATCTTAATAAATTTATACATTTGTCACTAAAAGAAAAATACAACAATAAGAAAAAAAATGCTATATTAATAAGATTTTCGAAACAAACCCACATAGGGTTATCACCGAATCGATTCAAAAAAAAAAAAAATCACACCCACAACAACATAATATTAAAACTAATCAAGTGGTTATTTTTAATCGTAGATTATACCGGTTAATTTGACTTTTTGACTTTAACCGATTATTTTTTTAACCGGTTCGATTAATTACTTTAACAAGTTAATTAACCAATTATTTTCGGTTATTAACCAGTTATTGTGCATTTTTTTGAATTTTTCGGTTAACCGGTCTATCGGTTAAAAAATGGTTAATAACCGGTTCCTATACTAAATACTTATAACCGGTTACTAACCTACGGTTAAAAATAACCACTGACCGGTTACGGTTTCTGTTAATAACCGGTTACGGCTAATTAACCGGTTATTTTGTGCACCTCTACTTGGTACCTTGGTGGGCAGGTTGAAGATGAATTACCATAACAGTAACCCCCCATCCCACTTTGAATTAAGGGTGTTCAATATTCGATTCGGATTCAAAAAATTCGAAATTCGACTCGATTCGAATTTGATTAATAAGGTTCGAATTCGAGTTGATTCGTATTCGAGTCCAGTAATCGAATATGAATTTATGATTTTGAATTCGATTCGATTCGACATTCGAATTCAATATATATGTAATTTTTTAATATATGTATATACACACACATATAACTTCTGACAAATAGTTCATGCTACTTATTTCTAAATTTTTACCTAACTTAAATCGCTACCAGTAACCAACTTATCTTCTATTTTTTTGGTGTTTTGACATATTGATAGTTAATTAATTTTGCTGGTTATTATAGTTTATGTTGAATATAATTAGTTTGTAGTACTTTTAAAAAATGAAAGTAAAATAATTTATTGTTTGGGGTGAATTTGAATTAAATCAATTTTATTCGAATTCGGTTTGAATTCGATTCGAATTCGAATTTCAAATATTAATCGAATTGAATACGAATTCAGATAAAAAAATTCGAAAAATTAGATTCGAATAATTCAAAAATTCGTTATTCGATTCAATGAACAACTCTACTTTGAATTTCACATTGTCTCCAAGTTGTGAGTGAATGCTTATATAAAGTATGTATCCTCCTAGGTAGTTGAGACAATCAAGTTGAGGTGAGGAAGGTAATAAAAAATAAAATTTTATTATTTTATATTTTGGTTAGATTAAGAGAAGTAATAAAATAATTATTGATACTTATCAAGGTAATAATAAGAGCCAAATGTAATTTGCGTCTCTGGGTTATTTGGGCGAGATCAACTTGTATCTCCACTTTAAAATTTTCACTCCCTCCCTGGGTTTCCAATCTCATTACAGTTTGTGTCCCTTCAGTAGGGCTGTAGACGAGCCGAGCTCGAGCCGGGTCGAGCTCGGCTCGAACTCAGTTCGAGCTGGCTCGGCTTGAGCTCGAATTTCAAATCGAGCTGAGATTTGATGCTCGAGCTCGACTCGATTAAAATTCGAGCTAGCTCGGCTCGATCTAGCTCGAACTAACAAAGAACCGCAAAATTTACGACTTAAAAAACCCTAAAAATGAATTTTTTTCATAAAATAAGGGCCATAATTGCAATTATATATTTAACCAAATGGCTAAATATGCAAGTATAAATAGTTAACTCACTTAGTACATTTTCTTTACCTTTTTTTATAGGGGAGATACTCCCTTAGTTTTTGTCTTTTGAGCAATGTGGGACAAAAAAATGAAGGATGCAAACCTTATCGAGCTGGCTCACGAGCTCGCGAGCCGAGCCAGACCAAGCTCGAGCTCGGCTAGTTTACAAACCGAGCCGAGCCGGCTCGTTTAAAACCGAGCCAATTTCGAGCCGAGCTCTTTTCGAACTTTTTTCGAGCGAGCTGCGAGCTACGAGTTTTTTAAACACCCCTACCCTTCAGTAAGCAGACATCAGTTTTTTGTTAAAAATATGTTGAAAAGACCATGTTACCCCTAATGTTTTATTGCCATATGCGTCTTCCCCTTTGTCATCTACATCAACAGCAACCACCGAAAACCACCACTCCTCACCATTACCGGCAGTCATCCAAACGAAATCATAATCCAATCCACGACCTTCAACCACCATCTTCACCTTCTGTCAACTGCATCGACAACAATCGCCAAAAACCAACTCTCAAATCAACTGCATCGCATCATCAATCGAACCAGTACAACAATTAGTATTTAGGGGTTTCTAGTTTTAGTTTCTTTCCATAGGTCTGCCTCACCATATTTTAGCGTTTCAATTTCAATTTTATTCCACAAGTCTCATGGTGGTGAAGTTTCTATAATGATGACCAAGGTTTGACATCCGGAAAAATAGGATAAATTGTACAATCTAATCACTATTTATCTAATTAATTACATGCATTTAGATTTAATTACATATTAATTGAGCCCATAAAGTCTAGAAATGTCCGGGGAAATGCATGGGTTATTGCATTTAGTATCGTGAATATCGTTTTATCGCGTAGCGATAAAATTATTTATAACGAGCGTTGGTGATTATCCAGTAAACGTTTTTGTGGTAATTTTTTAAGAAAACTATAGCAATAGGCTGCTTATATTAAAAAGAATGAAATGCTCCTTAATACGATGTATTTTTTTAAATATTAACTATAAAAAGTTATAGCCGTTTGAAAATTAAGAGGGGAAGTGGTTTAAGTTAGAAAAGACTAAATTACCCTTCAAGCCAATGGCACTTGTTCTCCTCTCCCTATCGTGTATACTTCGTACGTGAATGTTGTCTTGTACATGATCCAGTGTCCATTTGTATAATAACTTTAAAAGCAATGGAAGACGTAATTGCCGTTTAAAATCCTATTCCGATTTCCTGCTCTCTTAACCAACCCTATCGTCACCAACAAAAGATCCTAGAACCAAACTGCACCACCTAGGACCGTCTTAAGCTTGTGAGTCCAAAGCAGATAATGAATACATGGGTTTTTTCGTCACAAAAATTATCAATTCTATAATTCATGTATCATCTTTGTGTATACATATAGATTTATTTTTCTAGAATTTGAAGCCCTAAAGCAGCAAGGCCCAAAACCCTTGTTTTATTTTACTCCCTCTTAAGCCACCTTGGGCACCATCAAGTTCAATTGTACGATTCCTTGTTTGTTCTTAGTATCATCTTTGTGTATACATATAGATATTTTTTTTTCTAGAATTTGAAAACCTAAAGAAGCAGGGCCTAAAACTTTTGCTTTATTTTACTCTTTCTCAAGTCACGTCTGAAACCATCAAGTTCAATCATATGATTCCTTGTTTGTTCTCAAAGATTTTATTATCCAAGTAATAACCTAGTGAGCTATTTACAACTCCAACTCGTAGTCTGGTATATCTATACAAGTCAAGTAACTCAAAAACAAATCACCTTTGAGTTGAATTTGATAGGTTTTATAACTAGTAAGTTGCACTTGCGACACACACGTGACATAAAAAAATATAACAAAATAAAATATATAACTTAACTTTTATTCTTTTATATAATATTTTGTTTAACAACAAATTTGGTTCACAGACAGGCCATTGAAGTATCATGATGTCAAAGGAACCACCCGATCATATTATTTTGAGTAAACTGTAATTTTACCCCCTGAGGTTTAGGGCAATTGGCACTCTTACCCCCCCCCCCCCCCTAAGGAAATAAATGCAATTTTACCCCCCCAATGTTTGGTGTTATGTCGCAAGTTTACCCCCCGGACCATGTCAACGTTAATATTACCGTTAGTGTGTGTTGAAATGTCCAAAGTGCCCTTTGTCTTCCTCATTTAAGAAGCTTGTAGCCCTAAATTGTCTGCCCTAAACGTTGTTCTCATTGTGTTCTTCAATCGACCCCCAAATTCATCGTTCTTGCTGAACATGTCTTCATCTTCTTCCTCCGTGCTTTGATCCAAGGAGACAATGGGTAAAAGTCAAGCTTCAGACATCATCTATCCTTGTGGTGGGAAAACAGTGTTCAATCAATCAGAATCCAAAGCTAATCCTGGTCGATGGTATCTTCGATGTGTAAGTTTCTTCTGTTTTATGCTTATTGAAACTCAAGTTTCTTTGTCGTGTTGCTTATGATGTCCGGTAATAGGTTGGAGGATGTGGATTCCTCAGATGGGCTGATGTTGGTGAAGAGCAGGGATGTCCGATTTGTCGAGAGGTAATGCCTGCTTTAATTCAAAGCATTAAAGATAAGGATGAGTTGGCTAGGTGCAAAGACCAGTTGGCTCGGTACAAGAATGGCGATGTGTTCAAACTGAAGATGTACTTAGGAATTACTTGGGTCTTGATTGTTCTACTTTTTTTGCTTAAGTAGTTAAATGTGGAGAAATTTGATTAGTTTGTGTATTTTGACTCTAACTGTATTTGAGTTATGATTGTTCTACTTTTCAAGTTTATGCAATGGTCCTTTTCAAGTTCTTACTTTATGTTTGTTTTGGTAGCCTGGTTGTAATTCTGTAGGTATTGCCGACAAAGAGAAAGATATAGTTGAGAATGAGAAAGATATTGCTAAGGATGAAGACGTCATTGCAGCCGAAGAACCAGACAGTTATGTATACTTTGAGGATCAAGACTCTGAGATACTCAGACCTTACTTGGAGACAGAAACAGATTACAAAAAGATATTCAGAGACCCGACAAAGGATTATGACCCTGAAGTGCTGGAACATGCATGGGATTACACATATTGGAATGAAGAGGATGATTGGTACTTTGACCCATATGAAGGGGAGCATGGTTCTGATTCGGATTGGTCTTGTTTGGATGATTGTCACTAGAAATAGGGTAGATTTGTTTGGTTGTATGTTGTATTTTGGTCCACTTATTTGTACTAAATGTTGCAATGTAATCGAATCACTTTCCGCCAAAATTCTGTTTGAACACAAATGTGAAACAAACATAGTCTAAATCAACCATATACAAACAGCCAAACATCTTCATGACAACATAACCATAGTCAAACAACCAAACATCTTAATGACAAACATAGTCTAAAGTTACAAACTACGCCCCGCTTGCGGTCTGCTCATATAATGTAATATATGTGTGGGCGCTCGGGGGGGGCAAAAGCAAAAGTGCACTAATTTTTAACGTTATTTTACTAATTTCGTGAAAATAACGTTAAAAAGAGGGGATCGTTAATCAGGCATCATGTGGTGGCGTTGATAGCCGAAAGACAAGGGGGTACATGCACCAATTGGCGTTTGTCTCAATTGCTGAGTGTTATGTGCCTTATGTCCAAGGCTTGATGCAAAACCACAATCGAGCCGGGGGTCTCATTGGAAGCAGCCTCTCTATTCCTACGGGGTAGAGGTAAGGCTGTCTACATCCCACCCTCCTCAGACCCTACCTTAGCTTTGCTATAGGTGGGATATACTGAGTACGATGATGATGATGATGAGTCTAAAGTTACAAACTGTCGCAACCCCCGATCCCTTATCTATCTCGTGAACGGCCGGACGTGAACTCAGAGTTTTGGTGGTATCAGTTGGTTAATTTGGCAGCGGAATTTACATCAGGACAGTAGTTAGGAAATATTTATCAGAGTAAAACCACCATATTTAATATTAATAATAACATGGGCAAAACCCAAGTTTCTTATTACAATACGTTTATAGGGATAAACCCTATTTTATTGAATTTAAAACATCGTCTTTTAGGTAACTTTTATAGCCACATTTTTTTCCCAAGCCTTCAGTGCTCTCCAGCTGGCTTTTTACTAATTGGCTGTCACATTGTGTTACCTGAAACGCGTTTTAAAAACATTTGTCAGTGGAAAATACTGGTGAGTGAATCCCAGTTTAATCAAGAAACATTTTATCAATTAAAACAGTATTGAGAGCGATCACATTGTTTATTTCTACACAATTACTCATTCAGTACTGTCAATCCTGACTGGTGGGTCATATTACACATTGGCTAACTCGTTGTCCAATGGTAACGTATTGTCGTCCTGACTTACTACTCGCAGTAGTAAATTTTGTATACAAAACCCCAACATACCGGCAGTAATTGAAGAACTACAAAAACTCAATCACCGCTTAATTACATTGTAAAACAATTAAGGTTTTGTAAAATATTACAAAAAGTTTAACAAAAATCGGATAAACTCACATTGCTATCTTAGACTTCGCGTAAGAGTTTCCTGGGAATAATCTATAATTTACAAAAATGTATATAGGTTAGTATCATAACCCTTTGAAAATATTAATGATACCCTCCCCGAGACGGCATTCCAACAACTACGTCGGGCAGAACCACAACAGTTGTTACGGAACCCTAAATCAATCGGGCAGCGTATCTATTACGAAACTGGGGTTATAATACTTACAACGGGGCAGAACCTTGCTAATTAGGGGGTATAATACTTGAATATTATGTGTAGGTGCATTACGTCTGTCGACTTCGTCTTGTATCGAGTCTTGTAATAGAATGTTAGATCAGGGCACGTAGTACGAGAAATTTAGGGTTAGTGTGTGAATAGTTAATTTCGCATGAAATAGCCAAAGGCTATTTCGTACGAAATAGCAATCTGCTATTTCGCACGAAATAGCAATTGCCAATTCCATGCGAAATTACATCTCTTATAAATACCCTAGATGCGAAATCATTTGTAATGTTCATGTTTCCGGTACCGAAGTGTTGCCGACGTGTCTACTGATCTGTAAACGTGTTAAATCAATAATACAAGACAATTAAGTGTGATTCGAGCTGTTACAAAGTCTAATAAATGAATTCCGCCTCTGATTAGACCAAGAACTCTTCTGATAGACTCGTTTGGGTCACAGAACGATCCTACAAGTGGTATCAGAGCTCAGGAGGAAGAGTTCTTACCAAAACAACCATAATTTCTTACTTCTACACCTTCTTTTTCAAAATTAACAAGTTTTTATGGTCAAAATGAATTGAATTTCACATATTACTTGCGAAACAGTGTTTTAACACATCCTTGAAAGAATTGGACCTTAATTCGATCTAAAACTGGTAAAATTGGTTATTTCGCTTGTAAAACGGATCGGTCATGATGATGTCAGCAGTATTTCGCACGAAATAGGCATTTGATTTCGCTTGAAAGATACACTTGATTTCTCATGAAATTACCTCAGATTTGTTATTTTGCACGAAATTAGGGTATTTCGTTTGAGTTGGTGCTATTTCGTTTGAAACCGGTATTTCGTGTGAAAGCTGATTTCGTTTGAAAAGGATATTTCGCATAAAAGTTTGATTTCGTTTGAGGAGCTATTTCGCACCAAACTGATTTCGTATCAGTGTGTTATTTCGTGTGTATTCTCATTTCGTGTGAACTTTCATTGTTGTTTGAACTTTGTGATTTTTCAGATTGTTATCAAAACATGGAAGAGGAATTTTACAATGCGTTTGCTACACCAGTTGCTCCAGTTACGGCTGCTGAAACTTTGTATAGTGAGAATGAGACGGGAACATATCAAAAACCTCCGAAGCTTATGTACATTGAAGATTTTAGAGGATGGCAAAATCGGTTTGAAAACTGGGTGCAAGCTTATAAGTTTTACGCATGGTGTTCATTAGAGAAAGATTACGAGAAACCGAAAAATGAACGTGGGCTTGAAAAAGCTTTTTGTGACTTTTCAGAGGTTGAAAAATTGAAATATACAAGTGAAAAAATGATGATCAGTATTCTTCAACAAGCAGTTAAAGAAGATATCTTTGTTTTACTCCAACATGAGGGTACTGCTAGATCAATTTGGACAACATTAACTCAAAAGTTTAAAGGAAGTGCAGATATGATCAAGAACAAAAAGGCTTTACTGAAGAAATCATTTGATATGTTTGTAGCTTTTGAAAATGAAACAACAAAAATGACCATTGATAGATATTGTCATTTGGTTTTGGAAATGGGAAGATTGGAAATAAAGAAAGACGACGATGAATGGGTTGATAAACTAGCCGATGCATTACCACAGCAGAAATGGGGAACTTATTTGTTGATCCTAAAACACATGAGAAAATCTGAAAATATGAATTTGGCACAGTTTATTCAGAAGATTGAAGAGCATGAATTGGACATTCAGAAAACTGCTATCATGTCTAATCCAAATGCACAACAAGATGTCAGTCTATACTACAGAGGAAACAAATTTGAAGTTACTCCAAGCCCAAAGATTCAAACTGGTTTCAGTGCTGATAGTTCTTCTGGAACAAAGGGAAGTACTGTGACTCAAAGTGGTGGACCTTCATCTTTGTATTCAAGCTTTGATCCAAATTTTACAACACCAAGTCCTCAACAACAGAATTCTACAAATCTGCAGTGCAATGTTACCTTGAACATTCAAAATGGTCAAAATCTTTCTCCAGAAATAGCTAAGCAACACATGGCATCACTCGTTGCTATGTTGGAATCATATGAAAGCTTGATTGCTGGCAAAATTGGAAATCTGATGCTTACAAAAGAGGATTATGACCAGATTGATGCTGAGGAACTTGAGTTGATGGATGTAAAGTGGTGTTTAGCCAGTGCTGTTCGAAGGGCAGAAAAGTTTCAACAAATAACCGGAAGAGATGAGTTTGGTGAGATGTCTAAATCTCCGATAGGGTTTGACAAGTCGAAGGTTACGTGTTTTCATTGTCGAGAAAAAGGTCATTTTAAGCGTGAGTGCAAAAACAAAGAAGCAAATGAAAGACAAGATCAGTCTGGAAAAAAACAATTATTATCAAAAATCAAATTTTCATCAGATTGCTCAACAACCACAAACTGCACATGCAAGTGCTATTGAAGAAAAAGAGAAAAGAGCTTGTTATGGTATAATTGACCAAGATGGTGAAAAGGTTGCAGAGGGATTTAGCTGGGATAAATACATTCCACCTGGTTCAGGTCTTGTTGCTAGAATTCTGGAAGAAGATGAAGTCAAAATTAGACCGAAAAGAATACCGATTTTTCCAGATTTTGGAAGTGATGTAGATACTGATGATGAAGAAGAATACATTAATAAAGCTAGAAAAGGTCTAGATCCTGATAGTTTTAATTTGTTTTTTGCAGATAAAGTTGAGATACTGAATGAGAAGAAGATTGCCAGATTGAAGAGAGAACTGGAAATAAGAAGATTAGCTGATGAAAAGGCAAAGATGGAAGCTGAAGAAACAAATGTTGAACCAGTAATTGAGAAGGTGATAGAAAAAATCGTTGAAGTGGAGAAAGTGGTAGAGAAAATTGTTGAGGTCGAAAAAAATAGTCGAAGTTGAAAAACTCGTTGAAGTTGAGAAAATCGTCGAGGTAGAAAAAATTGTTGAAGTTGAGAAGGTTGTCGAGGTTGAAAAGATAGTTGAGGTCATTAAACCTTGTCAGAAATGTTTAGAATCTTGCAAAGATTGTGATGAGAAGGATAAGAAGATCGTTGAATTAGAAAAGATGAAAGAAAATTTATTGTCTGATGTGAAGTATGTGAAGGAATCTTATGACGTGCTGAACAGAACAGTTGATGGTCTACAAAAGACAAATTCAGAAGTTGATGTTGCTATGACAATGATGAGTTCCACTTTAATGACAAAGCAGAAAGTCATCAATGAGTATATTGAAGACTGTGCAAAGCTAAAGCATGATTTGGAACTTGAAAATATTGAGAGTGAAAGAATCAAACGTTTGTTGTTGAGTTATACAACATGTGATTATTTGATTGATAGAGTTTATCCTACTGTTGCAGGTCTTGAAGCATTTCAAGATAAAAAGACAGAAGATACAGATACTGGTAAGAAACAAAGTGTCAAGTATAACAAGTGTCCGCCCTCGATTTGGAATAGTTATTCTCCCAGAAAACCAAATGAGGAACGTTTAAATAAGGCTCTCAACATCAAGTTAAAGTCTGAAATCATTGTTGAGTTACCAGATAACATTGATGTCACATTCACAGCGTCTGACACTGATCATGAGTCTGAGTTGTTAAAGAAAGTGGTCGATCAGGTGTTGGATATGGATGAAGAGTCAAAGTCGGAGTCTAAATCTGAAAGTTCGAGTTCATCAGAAAAGAGTCCGAGTTCATCAGTCAAACGGGTTTACAATAAAGAATTCCTTTTATCAAAATCTAATTTGAATGATGGATCAATCAAAGTGGCATACACTTTGAATGATTCAGACAGATTATATTCTGATGATGAATTTCTAATAAGAGGTGTTAAAACTGAAATGATAAAAAAGGTTTTCAAATTAACAGAAATCAATATTTATGAAATAAAAGATGTAAATCTTACTGAAAAACCAAGACCTTACACCTCAAGAGTTCAACAACGTTTAAACAAGAAAAAGGGTTACAGTTCTGGTTCAGGTTATCAAAAGAAACCAAACCATAATAGTAATTACAAAAAGATAGGCTTAGGTTTTATTCCTCCAGAAAACTATAAAAATGAGAAAAATTATAAATCAAAAACTAAATTTGTTTCAGGTACAAGTTCAAAGGAAGAGAAGGAGAAACTGTTCAGGAAACAGTCAAATCAAGAATTTTTTGCTGAGAAGAAAAAGAATATGATGATGAGAAGATTGGACACATTGCTTGGAATTACCAACAGTCCAACAACACAAAACATGGAGTTTCTTTTAATTCAAGATTGGAAGAAATACATGTTAATGGAAAGAAAAACCAACTGAGAAATTTAAAGTGTTTGAAAATTCGATTTTTGAAAATTAAGATGCTTCAAAACGTTTTTACAAAAGAAAAGTTGATTTGAACAAACAGAGATGGGTTGTAAAATCTAAGAGTAGTTCTAGTTCTGACAATGAATCTGATTCCATAAAATCAGAAGAGTCATCTGTTGAGAAAATGAATGAGTATTCCGTTCCTGAGTTGAAAGATGAAAATTTTCCACCATTGCGGGCAGAAAATCTGTAATCAAAAGGTAGGTTTGAGATTTCAGGTCAATTCTTCTCTGGTAAAGAGGAATTTGATGCTGAAAAGGCTTTGCATGGGAAAGTTAAACATATCTTTGGGAAGATGGTTGATGGGAAGGTTAAAGGTGCCAAAGAATTTTACAGATCAAAAGGAGGTTGGGATAGAGTTGAATCAAAATCACCCAAGGCTGGTCAGGCTTGGGTGACTGCATTTTCTACTTAAAATTCTGACTTGCCGGAGCTCCCAAGTGGGTAATCATGGAACATGAATCGGCATCATTCTTGAAAAATTGTTTTTGTGAAACATTTAAATATTGTTAAAATTCTACAGGTTGTGGAATTGCCGGAGCTTCCAGGTTGGTAAGAGTGGAGCAGGAATCGACATTTTTCTTGAGAAATTCACTTCGGTGATATTTCGACTTACAAGTGGTGAATCAGGGACATTAAGTTGTACTTGATTTATCTTTCTTACAAATGGTATTTTGAAAAACAAAATGATGAATTAATCCCCTAACCTACAAGTGGTTTTATGAAATCAACAAAACTAATTTTCCGGAAAAACCATTTGATTAAAACAAAATTAAGTGTTTTGGAATCATAATGGGAAAATAGTTTGTTGTAAGGGGGAGTTCTGATTGTTTATGCCGAGTGAATGGCGATTTGAAGTGATTCGATATCAGTTGTCACTTTACTTGTACAGTTTATTTTTCAAAGTTTTTTTAAATGATTTTGAATTTTAGGGGGAGTAAGAAATTTCAGAAAATCCAAAAACATTAGAAATTTGAAAAAGCTAAAAACATGATAAAATCAAAAATGAGTTTTGTTGAGAAAAGAGGAAATGATAGTACATCAGTAGACTTTCACGGCATGCTAAAGAATTGGAAAGTCAAAATGTGATAAGCGGTCTCACTGATGATGTGCCAGTAGGTTTTTGCACATTTAGTAGACTGTGTCGAGATATAAACCTAAATTTCAAACTTGCTTATATCATGGGGAACATCTCTAGGATATATGGGTAACCCCCGAAATCTTGTTTGAAAGGTCCCTCTTTCTGAGATACTAGGTCTTTATACTCAGTGATATCTGGCTATTATCCCGGGACTTCTGATTTTGCGGAAGCAATGGCCTAGTCCCCGTATAATACTTTTAGCTTGCTTGAAATATAGCACTACCCTCAGTACAAAAATGATGAAACATTAAAAAATGCTAATCATGTGCTGTTGAAGAAAAGATTCTCTAAAGGGAACACACCTTAAGTCGAAGCCGTCATCTCTCTGATTTTGCGGAAGCAATAGCCTGAGCTATCACGGCCCTCGCATTTTAACCCTTTACAGATATCATCTAGGTATACTCACCTGTAAGACTAAATATTGGGATCTGGATAAGGGAGTATATTCTGAGGTGGGACACGCGAATAAGTTTAAGTGCTTAAAACATTAATCTCATATCTCGGAACAGTAGAACTTTGTGTGAAAATTTAAGTGGATCAATATACTGACAATCTAACTGAATCGTTTAGAACTTAAAATGTTTAAAGCTTAACGGTGTTGGAGATTTGTCTCAAAAACTGATATGATCCTCTTACACAAACTCACAAAAATATTGTCTGTAAATACGTCTTTACTGCATTTTATAAAAATTTTGAAAAATTCAAAAAGATTTTAGACATCTGATGTTGAAGAGCCGATTTTCAAAATTCCGAGTGCTGAACATGACGAACAGGTTTGGGAATGTGTGGTTAGAAAAAAGATATTCATCAAGTGATTAAAAGAATTTGTGAAATGTCATATTTTTGCAAAATGATGTGTTGAATGATTGTTTCTACAAGTGGTAAACAAAGTTTAAAACTTGTCAAATTTTAAATTTGTGAAATTTATTGTGAGGTAGAGATTGTGCAGGTTAGCCAGGTTTCGAATCCTAAATAGATGCAAAATAGAGCCAGGAATCGATCCTGAACCTGTGAATTTGTGAAAGCAAGACTACGATCCCAGCACAACTTAAGGGGGAGTCTGCTAGTAGAGGAAAGTCTGTAGATGCTAGAGCCAGTTCTGGATTCTGAAAGATTAATCAAGAGAATTAAAGTGAGATAAGAACCAGGTGAAGATCCTAGAGTCGAAAAGAAGAGAGGACAGTGGAGGCTTACTCTGTCAGATATTTTGGAAGAGCCCAAAGACTGATCAAGGCTGAAGATTGTGAAGACTCGACACTGAAGACTTCATCAACATCCAATGGGGAGTCTGTAGGTGCATTACGTCTGTCGACTTCGTCTTGTATCGAGTCTTGTAATAGAATGTTAGATCAGGGCACGTAGTACGAGAAATTTAGGGTTAGTGTGTGAATAGTTAATTTTGCATGAAATAGCCAAAGGCTATTTCGTACGAAATAGCAATATGCTATTTTGCATGAAATAGCAATTGCCAATTCCATGCGAAATTACATCTCCTATAAATACCCTAGATGCGAAATCATTTGTAACGTTCATGTTTCCGGTACTGAAGTGCTGCCGACGTGTCTACTGATCTGTAAACGTGTTAAATCAATAATACAAGACAATTAAGTGTGATTTGAGCTGTTACAAAGTCTAGTCAATGAATTCCGCCTCTGATTAGACCGAGAACTCTTCTGATAGACTCGTTTGGGTCACAGAACGATCCTACATTATGCATATATCTTTTATGTATCTCAATCCAATGTTTTATTGAGCCTCTCTTTTATGTATCTCAATTTATATGTGATTTTATACTTGAACGTTCGTTCATTTCAAAATTTCATTTTAATCGTTTCGCACGTTATCGCAATCACAAACAATAATAATCCCTCGTGAACAAACTAAATTTACAATGCTTTCATTTATTCATGCTATGCTATGTGGAACTCATGACTATGCTATATGAAACGTCTAAACTCTTTATGTTATGTGAATCAATTTGAACCCTTTGTGCTATGTGACACTTCATGCTATGTGAATCAATTTATGCAAACAATTTTCTTAAACAAACATTATGATCAAGTCTCACCTTTTCGTTCTTTTGAATCTTAGATGTCTTCTCGTCACTCCAACTCGTCTAAGAAGTCAAAGTCCCGTGCTACGAAGAAGATGATGGCTTTCATGGCCGATCAATTTAAGCGCGTCGTTCCTAAGGTCATTACCGAGATCCGAGCTTCTGAAACTCCTCACTCTTCCGTCGACTCTAAGGTCGAAATACGCAAGCCCGCTTCGTTTAACTTCAAGCACTTTTCATCGTGCAATCCCAAGCCATTCACCGGCAATGATGGGGTGACCGCCATGCTCGAGTGGTTTGATAGCATGGAGGTCACGTTCATCAACAGTGATTGCCCCGATGAGCTCAGAACGCGTAGTGTGACTGGGGTATTCCAAGCCCGAGCTCTCGAATGGTGGACGAACGAAAGGAACATCCGCTCGAATGAACTGGCCTATGCGTTGACTTGGGAAGAAATTAAGGCACTAATGATGGACGAGTTTTGCCCTCCACATGAGCAACAAAAGCTAGAGGAAGAATTTTGGGCACTAAAGCAAGTGGGAGATGAGAACCTAGCTTACACCACCCGTTTCAAACAACTTAGCTTCATTGTTCCTCACCTCGTTATGACCACCGACCGTAAGATAAGGAAGTACATCAACGGATTACCCCATGCTATGTGTGATACCATCGAGGCAGCCAAACTCGATAATATTGAAGTTGTTTACCGCCTCACTGCTTCCCTAAACAACAACCGCATTCGCGATAAACAGGTTGCAACCTCCACCAAGATAGCCAATCAGATTACCACTGACCATGAAGCCCAAGCAAGTGGTGGTGAAGGCAGGAAACGAAAGTTTCAACACACAGAGTCAGTCAACAAAGTACGCGCTTGGTACAAGTGTGGAGACACTACTCATCTTCGGCCACAATGTCCTCTATGGAATCAAGAACGACAAGAAGCCCAGGACGACAATGAAGACGTTGAGGGTACGCTTTTTCGTTAACAACCTTATTACCCCTATACTCGCGTAAGGCTTTGTATTTGTTAAACCTGAATCTATGTCATTTCCAGTCAAAATTTCTGATGGCAAGTCCATCACCGTTGATTTTATTTTTCGTTATTGTTTCCTCGCGCTCAACATCCATGTTTTCTCAATCGATGAAGTACCTCATCTTTTCCCTACGTCCTCCTAAATTTCGGGACGAAATTTCCTAAAGGAGGGGAGACTGTAACGCCCGGCTCTTTTGTACTTTCCATTTATAGAAAGTTTTGTTCGCATTTCTATTTTTGGAAACTTTGTATTCTTGTAATCGTTCTTTCTTTGTAATCGTTGTAAAACCGAGACTTGGATCATTAATGAAACTCGTATTTTGTTACAAATATGTTATACACACTCTATATATGCTCGTATGTTCGATTTTGTGAATCAATTTATGCTTAAACGTTATTCTCGGAAACTATGTGCTAAACTTGTAATTAAACTAAACTTATGCATGAAACGTGTTTTGAACGTAAACGATACTTGATTATGACGCTTATACGCTCAAAAATACTTTGATTATGATCGCCGTGCTTGATTACACCTTATACTATGCTTTTATGTCCAAACAAGTCCCTAAACTATCAAAAGGCATCAAAAAGGACTCAAACTTAAACTACAGGGACTAAAGTGTAACAAAATCAAAGTTGTCAAACATGAGGCGCTGCGTGACGCCAAGGCCCCTCGCGTCACGCTAGGCCCCTATTTCGACAGACTTTGTGTTTCTTCAGCTGTTATGCACGAAATCCCAAGTTCTAACCTCACCCAATCACCTTTAATCCACCTCTAAACACCTCCAATCACCTCTAATCTCTTCCATTATAAATACACACCTTCTCCAACCCATTTTACACTTTCACAACTCTCTACACTTCACAAATTACTCTCAAGGCTGCTACAAATCTGAGTTTTTGGCAGATTCTTACACTTCTACAAAAGTGAGTGTAACTTGCTTGTTTTCACTCCAAATCACTTGATTTTTCTTCTACTTCTTTAGTAAATCCGTGGGTTTGAGACATGTAAAATCAGAGGATAAACCTCAAATAACTTCTGTTTGTTTAGGGTATTTTACCCACAAGTCATGTTCGAGCTTAGATCTTGATGTAGAGTGATTGTGGAACAACTTGGGTTGTTCCAACATAAAATCCTCACATGATTTGATGATTTCTCTTAGTTTAGATTATTTACATACTTGTATTAATCTTAGTTCTTGACCCTCCTTGGTTGTTCTTACATCAAGTGAAGTGGTGAACTTTCAAGGGGTTCCTAAACGGAAGCTTGTTCTTCCTACCCCATACATGACTTTCATGATAACTCGAGGTGCCTAAATGAAGATCCTAATCTTCTACCTCCTACATGAATTATTGGACTAAATAATATGTAACCTAGATATATATATATATATATATATATATATATATATATATATATATATATATATATATATATATATATACACTCATTCGAACCTTTAATGTTGAACTTGTGTTTATATGTTAAAGTAGTAGAATATCATCTAAGACTTTAAAACCTGGATATGATTCTAATGGGTGTACTACCCATGAAATACAATATAACCCTAGTGGTTACATAGTGTCATATAAGAGTTATAAGTTAAAGATGATTATTTTGATATTATACTTTATGTTATGTAACACTCCAAATTTATAATCTTCCGTTGAACGCCAAACTCACACACCTATGTTTCCTCATGTAGAAGGACTAGGTGCTCCCAACTAATCCATCCACAAACTCACTCGCGGGAATTCCAAGTAGGAAAGCTTGCAACCACCGTGAGTATACTCGATCCCTTTTTCCCTTTATACTTTGGGATGCAACATGTATAATTATGCAAACAACTTTTAAACTTAATCAAACTTACTCTATCCATGATTAAACATGAAACTAATGTGAATTGCTTGTTATTCTCGTATGCTATGTGAACGCTTTGGAACGTTATATGCTCATTAACTTTGCTCGCCCACCTTAACAATTATAGCGCTATAGGATTAACGCCCCGCCCATTATACTCTTGGGTATTGTTAAGTTAAACATTACCACCCCGCTAAACTTTTGGGATTAGGCTCTTTTATGCGTTGTATACTCGGGTTTGATCATATTGTACGCCAAAATTGCATACTAGTAATCACGTATTATGAATCATGTTGGACTTGAGTTTTTATTCTATTATGCTATGTAAACAAACTTGTATACTCGCCTTTGCTTTTGCATTGAAACTCTATTTTAATACATGTTGCATGTTAAATTGTTGAAGTATGATGAAAGATGAAACAAGAATAGGGTGGACTAGATACACACCTATAAATCGTTTATCTTTTAATGTTATGTTATTTGTTGAAACAATGTTGTATTTTGTTTTGATTATTGTATGACAATTTAGTACTTGCAATGAAATTTGAATTTAATTAAATATTGTCACATAGTGTTATGAAGTCTCTAGCAATCTATACACACTTCGTCTCATCCCGATGTTTCCGCCATCGGTTGGGGTGTGACAGCCCGCGTCGTAGCCGGGTAGGGTTTAGGTGATCCGGGTTATCGCCTAGACTTGCCACGATGATGACACGTGTCATCACCGGGCTGCGACACTATCTTGATCTCTCGCGGCCCACGTAAAAGTTAAGGTGAGCTTACGCGGCCCGCCTTAACTTATAATTTCACCGAAATTAGTCTTTAGCCTTGATACCGCCCGCGTAAGGTTGGGGTGGGTCCTACGCGGCCCGCCTCAACTTAAGTTTCAGATTTTCAATTTATTTTTAAATGTTATAACGTATTTCGGGCTCGGTTTTCACATACGGGGTGTATATAAAGACATATTGAGACATTTTAGAATATAATAGGGTGTCAGAATTATTATGAGGGTGGCGGTTTATTGAGGATTGTTACATCCTCCCCTCCTTGTTTTAGAGCTCGTCCTCGAGATCTACTGGAACAAATGCGGATATTTCCTTTGTATTTCAGATTCAAGCTCCCATGTGTACTCAGGTCCTCTTTTGGAGTCCCACTTCACTTTGACCATAACTAATCTCTTATGTTTGAGATTCTTGACTTTTCTGTCTTCAATCTGTAGAGGCCTTTCTACAAACTTGAGTTGTTCATTTACCTCTATATCCTTAAGAGGTACTATTAGTGATTCATCAGCTGAACACTTTTTGAGATTAGATACATGAAACACATCATGTATTGCTGCCATTTCCTCTGGCAGTTGTAGCTGATAGGCTACATGTCCTATTCTTCTAATAATCTCAAAAGGTCCAATATACCTGGGACTTAGCTTTCCCCGATTGATGAATCTTACTACTCCTTTCCAAGGAGAGACTTTCAACAATACTTTATCTCCTACTTGAAACTCCAAAAGCTTGCATCGGTTATCGACATAACTCTTCTGTCGATCACGTGCTGCTTTCAGTCGTTCCTTGACTTAAATAATCTTGTCGGTTGTTTCTTGCACTATCTCAGGTCCAGATAGTTGCTTTTCCCCAATTTCTGCCCAACAGACTGGGGTTCGGCACTTTCGTCCATAAAGTGCTTCGAATGGTGCAACATTGATACTTGTGTGATAACTGTTATTATATGAAAATTCTATTAAAGGTAAGTGATCGTCCCATTTACCTCCGAAATCAATTACACAAGCTCTAAGCATGTCCTCCATTGTCTGAATCGTTCTTTCGCTTTGTCCGTCCGTTTGAGGATGATAAGTTGTGCTTAGATTTAACTTGGTTCCCATTGCCTTTTGGAAACTTGACAAAAAATGAGAGGTGGGAAATGAGCTGACTTGGTTAGCCTATCTACAATCACCCAGATTGTATCATTACCTTTCCTTGTTTTGGGTAATTTAGTAACAAAATCCATTGTTATTAATTCCCATTTCCACACTGGCATTTCTAATTGCTGTAACAAACCTGAGGGTTTTTGGTGTTCAGCTTTAACTTGTGAACAAGTTAAACATTTAGAAACATAAGCTGCTATGTCCTTCTTCATTCCTATCCACCAGAAATTTTTTCTTAAATCCTGGTACATTTTATCATTTCCTGGATGCATCGTATACTTAGACTTGTGGGCGTCTTCTAATATACGATGATGTAGGTTTTCTAATTTAGGTATCCACATTCTCTTTTTATGGAATCTCCATATTCCATCTGTTCCTTGTTCTAATTCTTTTAGCATACCTTTTAGCTTTTCAGTATCTTCCTTGATTACTGATTCTTGGGCTTCTCTTATTTGATCATTTAAATCTACTTGTAGATTTAATTTAAGAGAACGTACCTTTTTTGGTTTTTCATGATACTTCCGGCTTAAAGCATCTGCTACTACATTTGATTTTCCTTCGTGATACTGGATATCACAATCATAGTCACTAAGCATCTCCATCCAACGTCTTTGTCTCATATTCAACTCCTTTTGCTCGAAAACATACCTTAAACTCTTATGATCTGTGAATATGGTAAACTTACTACCATAAAGGTAATGTCTCCAAATCTTAAGAGCAAAAATTATAGCTCCTAATTCCAAATCATGGGTTGAATAATTCTTTTCATGATTCTTAAGTTGTCTAGATGCGTAAGCTATAACCTTTTGACGTTGCATTAATACACATTCATAACCTAATTTAGAAGCGTCACAATAGACTACAAAGTCTTCAGTTCCTTCTGGTAACGCTAATATGGGTGTATGGGTTAATCTTTGCTTAAGAATTCTAAAAGCTTCTTCTTGTTTTAATCCCCATTCAAACTTAACAGATTTACAGGTTAGCTTAGTTAAAGGAATGACTATTCTAGAAAAATCTCGAATAAATCTTCTATAATAACCGGCCAATCCTAGGAAACTTCTAACCTCAGTTGGTGACTCAGGGGTTTTCCATTTAGTAATCGCCTCGATCTTTGTGGGATCCACATGAATTCCTTCATAATTAACTAAATGTCCAAGAAATTGTACCTGTTCTAACCAAAACTCGCACTTTGAAAATTTAGCATAAAGCTTTTCCTTTCTTAATAGACTTAAAAGTGCATGCAAATGCTTTGCATGATCCTCTTTACTTTTAGAATAAATTAGAATATCTATATATATATATATATATATATAAATGAGATGGATTTGGGCTAGGTGGCATTTGTATTTGGCCATCTTGGCTAATGTGGCAATTTAGTTTAGGAGGGAAATCACATTTGGCTTCTACATTCACGATTTCTATACAAAAGAGGCGGGATCCGAAATGTTTTGGGTCGGGTTATTGGGTTTTCAAACACACCAACTTAATTATTTGGATCATATATAATTGTTCTCAAAACCTAAATCTCTCATTCTTCTCCTTCACGCCGCTCTGTGGATGCTCATACACTCTTTGTAATCCATTAATCTCTGCAGTTAATCGATTCAATCCTTTGGTAACGAAATCCTTTCACTTCCGCTCTAATCATCATTAAACATGTAAGTTTTATTTCCAATATTTAATGTTCAAGAACATTTCAATTTCTGAAAAACAATCATTTGCGGTTACAATCGATAAGCACTTATAACTCTCCTCCACTTTGTGTTTTATTAGGGTTCTTCGTTTTGTTCTTGCATCTCCAATCTGTTAAATTTATTGCTTTGATTTCCCCTTAATCGCTAATACAGTTATCGTTTTTTTTTTCAAATCTCCAAAATCCAGGCGTTTCTTTAATCAATTGTTTGTTAAAACAGATGTTACAATTTTTTATTTTAATATTTGTTCAATTAATCTAAATATTTCAGTGGAAAAAAGAATAAGGAGGTTGAAGCGGATGTGTTGAAAGATGAAATAGAGATCCAAGTAGATCTGTGAATCTCTTTTTGTGATGATTTATTGTTTGATTTTTGTTTATTACTGTTTAATTTTAATTGTACAGTAGTGTTTGATTTTTGAATTATGGTAGGGTTTATTTCAGATTTCTATTTCTGGTATGGTTACTGTGGATGACATTTGGTGAATTACGAAGGAAAGTCTCTAATTTGTATACTTAACTGATTGAATTGTACAGAGGAAAGTGAGTTTTGTTGTGGTGAGATCAGATCTGATCTGGTGGTGTGAAGATGGACTGTTATAATTTTTGTCTCTGGTAATTACATATCCTGTTTTTTTATTGTTATTTATCATCTTTCTTTTAATGCAGTATTTAAAAGACCCTTCTTGGATGACTTTTAAGGATTTTTCTTTGAGAGATTTGACGTTGCCATTTGGTCTTCAAGAACCAGGTATTATATTGATAGTAAGTTAAATGTATTTTACCATTCAGTGTCTCCTATAATACGCTGTGAGCACTTTGTAACTCATGAAATTATGCATAGGAAAATTTTGGACCCTGTGGTTGATTATTTGTTAGGGGATTTGAAGAAGAAGCTGGTGTTTATTTGGGTACGTGTTTCGTATTTTTCAAGAGACCCTTCATTGAAAAGATGTGGTCTGTTAAGTCTATTTGTTATTTTGGGTGAGCTTTCAAACAGATTCTCTTAAGTAGATCCGTGTAATATAAAGCAGCTATATCATGAAGCATATAGAATTATAGATATTTTGTTACTTAAATAGTTGAAGTTCTATACCAAACAACTATACATGCTACCTCACTTTGTAAATAAATGGTATTTAGTTTTCTACTTTGACAAGGATGGGTTATTAAGAAGCTAAGAGCTATTTGCTTATCTGATTATCACTATTGTTTGATGTTTGTCTGTTCATGGTTCCTGTGTGGTCGGTTTGTAGTTTTCTACTTTGACATGGATGGGCTATTCAGAATGACCAGGTGATATTTTATTAGACTAGCAAATTTAATGTTTTGTATTCTTTATTTTACATCCGTTCATGTTCACCGGGAGTAGGATGACTTGAAGAGAAAGCTGGATACTCACCAATTTGATTCCAATGAAAACAGTGGTATACCTCTATCATTGAACTTTTCATAGATTGTTGAGTGTGTGAATCCTTTTTGCCATGATTCTTGAGTGTGTGAATCATATGACGTTTTTCACTTTGTTGTATACATCGAGCTTAAATCAAGAATTCAAGAGTGTTTGGATATGTATATTTAAAGTGATTATTTCTAATAATTTAATTACAAGACGTTTAGGTGTTTACATTTATCTCACCCATTAAAATGAACGCGAATGTAAACAATATTAAGTTGGCTAATTTTCTTTTGTAATATAGAAATTGTGAATATAATAACTCAAACATAGGTTGTAGTTGGGTGTAAAATTTATGTTCATATGCCAAATAACCTTTTTGTTCAAGTATACAGAGAATATGAATATGATGGTCTCATTTCTGCAGTCACATGTAGGGATTTGCATTTGGTACTGGGTATTGGTAGTACCGTACCGGTTATATTCGGTACTGATATTGGTTATATTTGGTACTGGTATCTGTTTTCCCCGTTTTTTCGGTACCTACCTGTCCGGTACCATGCTCATGTAAATGTCCACACAAAATATGAATTCTTAAATTCTATAATGAATGATTGAAGGTCTGTTTTGACTTTTGTATAAGGAGTAGGTGGGGAAAGGTTGGGTTGGCTAATAGGTTAGAATAGACACTTTTGTGTATGTGTCGGCTACTGGCTTGCATTGTTTGTAAACGTCTGTTTGTAATATTGTAAATCCTAATAATACTCATCTTTTTAGTATTTTGTTCAATAAGTCTTTTATTCTAATGCAAGAGGTTTTATGATATTTTGGTGACTTTCGACCCGTCATAGATAATGCATAACCTGATTCTGGCTTCCTTTTTAGTATATTTCATAGACAAGACAGCATAGCAATTAGCAGATTGAAGTTCAAGTTTTCAATTTAGTAGTACAACTATCATGTGATGTATGCACATGCTAAAATTCATAAATGTATTTAGGTTTGGCCCTGCTCCGGGTTAATACTGCTGGTAGTGATGGAGGGAATTTGGAGTCTTCAAATGACAACAACGATGGAACCTTCAATGCGGACTCATCTATTAAGAAACGCACACGAAGAAGCAATGGGATGCTTTAGGTATATAATTTATACAATTGCGAGTTTCATGTTAATTTTGTAGGCTGCTATTGTCATTGCTATAACACATCTTCAGGTTCATATTTTGCTTAATATCACACTGGTTCAAATTAATATAAAAAAGATTGATAATTTCTTGATTAAATGAATTCAAATTGAAGTATTCATATTTTGTTTTGGAAGTTTAATTCAAATTTATTCAATTGTGAGTTTCATGTTAATTTTGTAGGCTGCTATTGTTTGAGTTATTATACATCTTCAGGTTCTATTTTGCTTAATATCACACTGGTGCAAATTAATGTAAAAAGATTGATAATTTCTTGATTAAATGAATTCAAATTGAAGTATTCATATTTTGTTTTGGAAGTTTAATTATGCTACATTAATTATTTAGGTGATTTCAGTTGGTGTACATTTTGATGTAATTTTTGTCCGGTTTCAAGTTGGTATAAATTTAAGTTATTTTACGTTTTGACTGTATAAATTCGAGTCATATTTCTTATGAAGAAAAAGTTGCAACTGAAAGATGGAGAGTTGAACCTTTCGTCTCCAAAATTTGCACCACTATCACTTGTGCAATACTATTTTAAATGATGGAGAGCTTCTTAACAATAAAACAGACCCACGAATTTCAATCTACCACCATCGTATGCTGATAAGTGATGTGTGCTCTTAATATATACGTTTCCTGTGGAAGACAACTATTTTTTTTGTTGAAGATGAACGTTTTTTTTTTCAACAATACAGGGTTCCTATTGATTGTGGATAGCTTTGGGATGTGGATTTAGGGGCTTCAAATTTGACACTGGCGGGACATATAGAACAGGTTCGAGGTATTGTTTAACCAATAATTTCTCATAGCAAGGGCATGTTAGCAACAACACCTAAACAAGATGATCAGCAGCCACACCCCCACACCCTGCTAAAAATCAGCTTCTCAACGTCTCTTATCGCTGCACCGGTCCACCACCATTGCGTAAGCTTTCCTCTTTCGGTCTCTTTATAATGTGTAAAAATCCGAAATGAATTTTCTCCTTATAATGATATGAAAGCTGGCAAAAATATTTTTTGGTGGGGGAATTGTATTTATTATGGAGGTCTAGGAAGGAATGTAGGTTGTTAATAAAGAAAATTAGATAGTATAATATTTTTATTTAGATGATTTTATTTTACCTTATAGTCTTGAAAGGGTTGAAATTTTTTTTAATTTCTTTTATTAAAACTATTTAGATTTGTATGCTTTTCAATTGGTTTCTTCATAAGAACCATATAATTAACAAATTCAGAGACGTACTACTAATATTGCTACTTGGTGAAAATGGAACACGTTATAATAAGTTGGAATTTCAAGTAGCTTAGGTAATTCCTATCGTCGACGTTAGAGCATCATCTTCTCTATCTACTCAGGTGGCTACTAACATGTCACTCATTATTTAATTTTCGTTTTTTTTACACTTAAGCTTTTTGTTTTTTATTATGTAGAAAGTAAGCAATTGAATCTGAGATTCAGTTTTTTTTTGTAATAGAAGATCCACAATGGCGTCACCCTCTCTACCAATCGACACTACCAAGATATGCAATCAACGCCTGGTTTTATTGAGCCGTTAGAGCATCATCTTCTCTATCTATTAGAAGATCCCATTTTACTTCTCATGGCCTCGAGGGTCGGAGAAAAAGCAGTAGCGCCATCGACGGTGTTAGTAACAGGTTTACAACAAACATCAGTGTCCCCCCTGGTGATTCAGGTATATAAGGTTGATGGTAATGATTACTCCTACGAATTCATGGTTTCTCGGCTTAAAAACTTTGATATCAAGGCTTTAAAGTGTACTTTGCCGGTTTAAGTTTCAAAATTAAGGACTTTGGTTTAAGTTGTAGACATATAAGTTGAACTTGAAGCCCTTGCACATAACGCAAATGATTCTCAAGTTCAGAATGAGGATAGTGTTGTAAATAGCTATTCAACACTTCCCAGGTGCCTCTTTAAGAATGACTATAGTTTCTTGCATTAGCATGCAATAAATTTACTTTAAAATCACTTTTAAACTTCCCACTTTGGTATATTGCACTATTTTCTTCAGAAGCCTCACATATATACATATTTGTAAGCTAAATGATATTTCTCTTCATTACATTTTATCTGGTGACACTCTTTTTTGTCATTAACTTCCATACAGGCCCATGCGAGATTACGTTTTCAAAAGATGACAAACAAAAGCTTCGAACTCAGGTGCTTATTTGTTTCCTTAAAACAAACGTCGCCATGAAGGGATTGAAATCTATATGAACTTTCTTTTGAGGGTAGGCTTTAACAGTTCACAAATACTAACATGTCTAAGATTCCTGTTGACAGCCTTGCTGGCTAAAGTTGGACTGAACATCCAAGAAGCACATGCTTTCTCCATAGTGGATCGCTACTCATTAGATGTCTTTGCTGTTGATGGTTGGCCATATGAGGTATTTTCGTGAACTCCTAAAGTTATGTTATATAAGAAGTTTAGTTGAATTTATTTATTTCTATAGTCAATGTTAAACGCCTGTCGGCTGCACCACCTCAACTATTTTTAGTTTGAATTTGTCTTTCAAATTGAAAATTTGTTGCACCTATTTTTCGAAAACTGAGCAGCTTTGAACTGCCCTGGAAAAATAACCTTTTAAGCTTCAGGTATGAACCTGTGAAACAAGATTTTAGTTAAGTATTATCTACTGTCGGTTAATTAGTTTGTGTTACAAGCACTTTTGTCACTGATGGAGTTTGGTTTCATTGTATAAGTGGCCATTGAAATCTGTGCAGAACCAGTCTTGGCCAAGTCAAAGTTCATTACCCCTTTAAGTGAGCTCGACCAACGAAGTGGCGTTAGAGTTCTCTCAATATCAACGGGGTGTTTTACTCGTATAGACAAGGAAATCGTAGTTGACTTAAAGGCCTGCTCTCAATGACCATAATGTTCGACTTACCTCCAATGATTTCTTTCCTTGATCCTTTCTTTGATTCTGGAGGATGTTCTTAGAGACGTTGCAGAGATGTTTAGACCTTCAACTTCATTTTTTGCATGATTTGATTCTTTTTACAAATACTGTCATATTAGATGTAGCAAAATGGACGAGTCAGGTTGATTGGATAACAAGTAAGGTGATATATACAAGTTGAAACATAAGCTAACATTTATTTTGTTACGTTTTTTCTTGAATACCATGAAATAAGGATGCAAGTCGAGTTGTATAATCTTTTCGCATCGTATCTACAAGTCGAGAGGTGTTGTCAGGAAGGGCTGGTTCGTCTAATATTTACAAGGGGAGGGAAATGTTGGGTTAATCACATTAACATTTTCCTAAAATCTTATATTGCAGTTTAGAAAATGAATAGGTAAAAGTGAAATGGCTTTCGGTGCAGATACTGTTGGTTAAGAAACAAAAGAATTACCGGCATTTAACCTGATTATGAAAATTTATTTACATAACCTTTTCTTATTTTAACATTATACTATCTGTAGTTCTCATTCTATTCAATTAATGTGTTATTTGATTGGTATGTAATATGTAATTGGTTTATAATACATAAAATAAAATCAATTGTATTGAAGGCTTTAAGATATTATAACGATTTCTATTCTCATATATCATTTATCTAAAATAAATTTAAAAATCAATTTTTACGTTTGTTGTTTTCATAATTTAAATGGTCCAACCCGTGAGTATTCACGGGCGATAACCTAAGGTCCAAAATTTTACTTCAAATGAGAACAACAAAAGGGTTGAGAACTTCAGAATTTTGTGTTAATTTATGTGAGATGAATATTGGTGTTGTGTTGGTGATGTATACAACAGAAGTTTAATAACCAACTTTTTGTAGTGTTGGTTATGGATATGACAGTTTTGTGTTAATATTTCTTTTTTTATATATAAACAAAGTGTTGTAATATTTTTTATTAATAATCAACGTTATAATGTTTTTGTTTTTTATTGTACTTTATTAACTATGGCATGAGGTTTCAGGGAACGTCTTAGCTACCATGGGATAACGGTTCTGCCACTTTTTTTTTATTTGTAATTTGAATTTTGAACTTTTAATATTTGTTTTATTAGTTCAATAGCATGTGCTAAATAACTTCAAACAAAAAAATGAATTCAACATCTTCGGAGCATGGCACAGTCTTTGAATGGAACAATTGTGTATCACTTAAAGTCATTTTTTAGCGTGGAGGTTGGGGTTGGATCACTTGCCTACGAGTACAAATCCGGCAAGACGAAGTGTTAGTATTGGGTCTATTATGTGCAGCTTTTGTGGAGCATATGAGGAGTCTGCAGAACATCTTTTTGCATCGTGTGGTATGACGCAAACTATCTGGGACTTTATTAATACTTGGTACATGCTTTATGGCTTCTTTTTCTTTGAATTCGAGGACCAGTTGAAGTTTTATAAGCAAGCGAGAGGCTCTGTGAAGTGGAGAAATGTTGTCTACTCCATTATTCTAACGGTCGTGTGGTGCATTTGGCGAAGTCAAAACAATATTATCTTCAACCGTAAACAACCTAAGGTGGAGAGTTTAAAGTAGGAAATTAGAGTTTTGGCGTACCTATGGGTTAAACATCAGTCAAAATTCGTTGGTTTATCATGGGAAAATTGGCGAAATTTCGTGTTAATTTTTTTTGGGTCTATGATGTAGTTTGTTGTCTGGTTGTTTTTGGATGTGGATTAGCACAATGCTAATATGTTTTTTAATAAAATTTGATTTGTTGGCTGTTTAAAAAAAAGGAAATATATCTCAATTATCTTCTTTTAATTAATGTGTTTAAAAGTTTTGTTGTGGAAAGTTTGATGTGGAAAGTTTTTGTTATGTTTTTACTTAGGTCATGTGTGGCTTCATGTACAATTGTGTTAAATACTTGGTTTAGGTAGCATTGGGTCAGGTTTGGTAATCGGGTTTCGGTTAAAAAAAGGTAAAAACATAAGTGCCTTTATTTCTTTGGGATTATGGTAAAAAAAAGTGGTTTGACTCAACTCATTTCTTCATAAGTGCTTTGGCTTAACCGGTACCGTATCGCATAGCATAGGGGTGCACATGTAAAGAAAAGGAAGGAGGCGCCCCATGGAGAAAAGTGTTATTTTACGGCAAATAACGTTTGAAAACATGTCTTTTAATTTCAACATTGGTACCGCATGGTATTGACACCAAATTTTAACTTATTTATTTAAACACTTAATAACGTTTGAAAACATGTCTTTTAATTTATTTAATGACATAATTAGATTATAAATTGATTTTTCATGCCCGGGAAGTTCCCAGGTTATAAAGATTCACAACTACATGGTATATTTTTATTCATAACTTTGCTGTGATTTTGTTAACAATAGCTTCTTAATTTGTTTCCCTTTTTAGTGACAGTCGTTCAAGATCTCCTAAAAAAGAGAAAATAGTGTGGACCATGAAGGGATGCCAATGAGTCCCCTTGACTGCAGCAGCCGAAGCCACACTCGCAGTCCCAAGACGCATGGTTTTCCATCTTCTTCAAAAGGAAAGAACCAGTGCCCAACTCCTAATGAAGACAGGGCTGGCCCATCTCCTGACATGGTAAACTCTCATTATCTACCTTTGTATCCTTTTAATTCAGTTGATAGTTGTCTGTCTTTTGTGTGCACAATTTTAAAAGCAAATGGTTGAACATGTAGGAATAGAGGTGTCACTGCCTTCTTTTGATTATATGCTCTAACTAATGAAATGGTTCAATTACCCATGGTGAAATGGTTATGATGTTCTGTCAGAAATATCTAATTTTAAAATACATTAATTTGTGCAGACTTGATGGTCTTTAATATAAGATATAGTGTAATACATGGATCTTCATCTATTTTATTTTCTTTGTGTGTTTAGGCAAATGATTGTGCGCAATTTGAGCTTTAATGAGACGATTTTGGTGTTTTAACATGTGATACTCATCTCAAGCAGATTCGTCTATTTTGCCCTAATATATGACCTGACTTCCTGAATGCTTTTAGTTTTAAAAATAATGGACTATTATTCTGAATCAGCTTTTGTTATACATATAAAGCATCATCACCTTAGCACCAATGGTTTTTTTAGTTTTTGGTTTTGACCACCAACCTTTTCCTTTTTGTTTTGCCATGTTACACGTTTTTTCTTTCAGGCAACAAAACAAAGAGAGAGAACCGGGAAGAGTATTCACGTGAGAAAGGCAGCAAGATGACAGTGATGATTGTGTATGATAGTGGTGGTCGACGTATGTGAAGATGATTCTGACTTAACTATTTGTCTCTGGCGACACTGGCGAGACTCCGATTACGAAGCGGTGATGATGATGTCAGTCGGATCTGAATGCAGTATTCATGTGCTGAAGATCTGATAATTGAAGGTGATGGTTACTTTTTTTTAAGGATACCAATTATTAACGTAAGATTGTTTCTTTCAGTTTGCTTCCTGAATAACAACTTGAACACGATGTATGATGCTTGCCATTTATACTGGTTGTCGATGAGGAACTATGTCTATTCACGGTGTCTGTAGGTGTCAGAAACCGACCTACCGACCTGAACCACTGGAGCAGTGGTGGTGGATGCTCAGGAGGTGTTTCGTGGCGACCCAGGTCTGAGATGAGTTTGTTTGGAAGTTAGAATGGCTTTGGTGGTCTGTTTGATTGGAGTCAACATAAGTCAACTGTTCTTCGCTGTTGATGGAAGTCAAACATGTGTCAAGTGGTCAACAACAAAGGAGTGATACACGCCTCGGTTTTGAAAGAGCTTCGTATCGGTAACTACGCATGTTTGAATCGTTTACATTGTCGTATTAGTTAGATTAGCTATTCGTATGTTATACTACGTGTGGGATATCGACCAATACCATAAGAAACTTAAACTAAAACAATAAAGCTACGTGTTACACCAATACATGTATATACATAATAACATATTAGCCTTGAGTTTATTCAGGATCGTGATACTAGAAGAATTCCCAATGGTTTTGTCTAATTTGTTATGATAATGATTTGCAGAATTAAATATATCATACGAAGTTCCATATTTTTTTCTTTTCTCAGTATGATCATCAGTTAAACATAAAAATTAATAATCAAGTAATCATTTTCACAATGCAACTAAAACATCTCTGTATTATTTTTATCCTTTGATGGCTTTTGTCTTCGTTAGTGCAATGCATGGTATTAAATAGAAGAAATGAATCTATTATACTATTGCTAATTACAATGCTAGGCGTCTTTTTATTTTACACATATGATGATTTGTTTCATTCTAATAACCAAAGTTTTATAAAAAAATGTGTCTAATTGCTCACTTACGCATGTGAGATTGATTTTGGAAGAGTCGGAACGTGGATTCGCATTTGTAAAGTTTAGAATGATGTTCCAAAGGAAGACATGTTTGTTTTTATTTGTAAGAACTTATTCAACACATCTATACTAAATAATATGGGTCATTTCGGATTATATTTTTATTAACGATGTGTCAATGATCAATTTCGGTTGTATTTTATTGATGATGGGTGAAACGGCTTATATGAAATGACCTTACATCCTGAATGCTTTTAGTTTGAAAAGTAATGGACTTTTATTTTGATAATATAGCTTCTAATCATATTTATGATAATATAGTTTCAATATACAGTTAACAAAACGCTCACTAATGAATCTTTTGAAGATTAAAGATACTTACCTAAAGTATCACAAAGTTCATTTATTTATAGACTTATGACTTATATAGTTCTTTTTTTAGTCCGTAAAGTTTACTGGTTTTAATCTATTACGTGTAACCTAATTAACTCAATCGACCAACCAGAAAATAGAAAAAAAATTAATTAATTGGATTCAAAAGTTGTATTTAAAGGTCAAAATAAAATATAAATAACTTGCTATGATTACATTACAAAATTTGATAAGAATACAAAATCTCTGTAATTACATTACATTTTATAAAATAAATTACAGCTGGTTCTAGACCACCCCACGTTATAGGATGTTGACTATGGTGGTCGGGTTTGGTTTAGCTAACCAAATCGGTTTGATTAAGTGGGATCGCATACACACATGCATTTCTTTATTTATTTTTACTGTAAAGTGAGACGTGTCGTGGAGGTTTTGAATGGTTTAGAGTTGGAAGAAAAAATAAGTTTGAAATGGTTGAGGTCTGGAATGATGTGACGAGTGATGTGACGGGTTTGGATTTTGGGCTTTTAACCAACGTTTTGCATGTTCTTAGTATGAGACTGATTATGATTAGATGCTTTTAGTATGATAATTCATATTTGAAGCACCTTATGTCAAGAGAAGAGATGCTTCCAGCAACTCATAAAATTTTGAATAAAAGTGGAGTTGCATTTGGCTTTAAATTTAGTTGTCCAACTAATCTATATCTGAAAATTATTTTTAATTTTGAAGACGTTATTTCATTTTATTTGTGGTATTTTGCATAGGTAAGTACAGAATCATCTGTTTTTGATTCAGTGATACTTTCATACATGTTAAGAAACAATGCTTCCATCAATCTTCAAGGTAATGCTTTACACTAAGTCCTGTATTCTGGTAATTATCAACCAAACTTTGCATTTCTGCATATATATTACTGGATACAATATATATGTTTTAAAATTGGTTCATAGTAGAACATTCATCACTTTGACCAATCTCTTCAAATGAGTTCTTCTTTCTACAAGATACTGCTAAAGCCAGAGTCCAAACAAATGGTCATCATCTTATTTGTTTGCTTTCATTTTGTTTTATTTGTTCTTATATCTTTCTTACTATAGAATGGGTTATTATGCAGTTGTTGCCATCTTCATATGTGAATCATTATTTTTCTAACAATCTTCCAAATCAGCCAATGACCGTTTGATTTGTGCAAGTGAGGTTCATCAGTGGAGTGTCAGAATGAAGAAAAAAAGGGAGTTTTTACTACTTCAGTGAAGGATGGACATATGTTTCACAAGATATATTTTTAATCAGTGGAGTGTCAAAATGAAGAAAAAAGGGGAGTTTTTTACTAACTATAAACAAATACACCGGCTCCAGTTGTTCTGTTATGCGCCTTTATAGTTTTGAGAGATGTGATGGAACTGTGCAGTTATTCTTTTAGATCTTTTTTTATTTTTTAGATTTTTTTATTTTTAGAATTCTTTTAGATTTTTTAGATCTTTAGAATTTTTTTATGTTTTTAGATTAGTTAGTAGTTATTTGATGGACTAATTATCCTTATTATCTAATCAAGGGTTTCCATTTGGATGTATATAAGGAGAGATCACTAAAGAGATAAATATCACACAATTACAATAACATCAAGAACTCACGAATTCGTTCATACTCTCTCTCTCTCTCAAACGTGTTCATCAAAAACCTTTGAAAGCATGTGTTTTTATTTTATTCAATAACAATTCGATTAATGCAAATTAAATTTTCCGATCTGCGAGTATTCGCGGGTTATAACCTAGTCATCTATGAAGACAATTATGAATTTATCCAAATATGGCTTACATATTCGGTTCATCATGTCCATGAATGCAGCTGGGGCATTGGTTAAACCAAAGGGCATGACAGTAAATTCATAATGACCATACCTCGTTCTAAATGCGGTCTTAGGAATGTCCTCTTCCTGTACCTTTAATTGATGATATCCTGATCTTAAATCGATTTTAGAGAAAAATCGAGCTCCTTGCAGTTGGTCGAACATATCATCGATTCTCGGTAATGGGTACCAATTCTTAATCGTGACTTTGTTCAATTCACGGTAATCAATGCACATACGCATCGATCCGTCCTTCTTTTTAACGAGCAGTATCGGCGCTCCCCATGGCGACGAACTTGGCTGTATGAATCCTTTTTCCAACAATTCATCTAATTGTTTCTTAAATTCCTACATTTCTGCGGGTGCCAAACGGTAGGGTGATTTGGCAATCGGGGACGTTCCTGGTAGTAGGTGAATTCTGAATTCAACTTCTCTATCCGGCGGTAGTCCTGGTAATTCCTCTGGAAATACATCTGGAAACTGAGACACTACTGGAATGTCTTTTAGTTCTTTTCCTTTAGTGTTAGTGATTATGGAAATCAAATACACTATAGAACATTTCCTTATATAACTTGCAGTTTTCATCATAGAGATAAATTTTGTGGATCTAGATGGTTTATCTCCTTTAATTGTGATCATTTTACATTTTGGTGAATTTACTTGGATTGACTTTTGATCACATATAATACTAGCTTTATTGGCTATTAACCAATCCATTCCTAAAACGATATCAAATCCTGCCAGATTCATTGGGTAAAGGTTTGCCATAAACTTTTGATTTAAAATTTCTATTCTTGCTCCCTGCAAGATTTCAGAAATCCTAACTGTTTCTCCATTAGTTGTCTCTACTAAGCATTCTTATGGTAGTTTAGTTAATGACGGATTAAGGAGTTTGCAAAATGATGTATTAATAAAACTTTGGTTTGCACCAGAGTCAAATAATACTTTAGCAAAGACATCATTAACTAAAAACGTACCAGCTATGACATCTGGAATCATCTTGGCTTCATCTGCAGTCAGAACAAATGCTCTAGCATTTGAGTATTCTTGTTGTTTGTAGCTGGAGCTAATTTTGGGCAATTAGGCTTGATATGACCTTGTTCTCCATAGTTGTAACATATCCTGTTGTTAGCTTTCTTCCTGCAGTTTTCTTCCCTGTGTCCCGATATTTTGCAAAAGTTACAGTATGGAGCATCTTCCTGAATGCTTTCTTTTGCAATTTCTACAGTAAGGTGTAGATGTAGAACCTATATTTTTCCCACGATTAAAATTTCCAGAATGAAATTCTTGTGTGAGTTTCTGGGTTAGGTTCCTTCTTTGATCCTCTTCTCGGGTATGGACTAATTCATCTGTCAAGGTATTTGCTAGTTCTACAGGTTCTTCTATGGTTTGAGGTCTAGCTGCCTTGACTACGTGTCTTATCTCCCCAATTAATCCCCAGATATAATGGGAGATTAACACTGGTTCAGGTGAAGCAAGATTTGGCACTATTCAAGCATATTCGAAGAATATTTTAGTGTATCCCTTACTTTTTACACCAGTCATCCTAATATTTAGGAATTTGTTTGCTATCTGTTCTTTTTCATTGGGTGGGCAGAATTTCATTTCTACCTTATCCTTAAATTCTTCCCATTCCATGTTGTAAGTTCTATCACTTCCTCTTGATTGGAGGATAGTGTTCCACCATTCTAGCGCTGAATTCTTAAACAGATTAGAGGCAAACAATATCTTATCTTCTTCAGCACACTTACTTATTCTTAAGACTGCCTCGGTTTTCTCTATCCAGCGTAGGGTTGCAATGGGTCCTTCATTGCCCGAGAATTCTATTAGTTTGCAGGACCAAAATTCCTTGTAAGAACAACCATAAGGCATGGTTCTTCTTCTTTTGGGAATGGGCACTTGAAGTACAGGGCCATTGTTCACGTTGTATTCTGGTTCAATTGGTCGCTTACTGCTATGCTTACTTTTATTATTCGCTTCTTGAAGCATTTGAATAATAAATGGCATTGCATCTATAATTCCTTGTGCAACTATATGTTGAACGGCACTATTATCCATTTGGTTTTCATTGTTATTGATGCTTGGATTCTCATTAACCACGTTAATGTTACTCTGGTTATCATTATTCAGATTTCCTTGATTTCCTTCGTCGGCCATCTGAATTTTAAACATTTACCAATCATTAATAGAGTAATTAAATAGTTTAAGTAACAACCACATAATACACATATTGGTCAAAAACGTCGTGCATTGCGACTTTACTCTTTTTGCTATAGTAGGCGTCAAATACACACTAAAACATAAATTAAAAATCACAATACTACTATGCCTTGTTAACCACAGAGTGGTCTATACTACGATAGATTTATTATTATTTTATTTATTGTTATTACCAACTTTATCACTTCCTTCAGGGATATGGATTTCCCCTGAAATCCATCTGGCGCTCATCGTATTTCCATACGAGTTGCTCTCCTACATACCTCATCCTTTCGCTACTTTCTATGATTTCCTCTCCAAAATTTCGGAGTTCTTGCAAATTCTCTGCACTCATTGGGGGTGCAGGTGCTGGTATTGGCTCTGGATACTGAGGTACTGGATTTTTCTGAGGGTATGGATTCTCCAAAATTTCCCTAATGTATTCATCATTGTCAAAATAGGGATCTAGAGGGTCCAAACCTGGATATGCTGCTAAGTTCAGCAAGGTTTCTTCGTTTAAGTGATAGCGTGGCACATAATCCCTAAGATCATCAAACCATGGATCATAATTTGGATCTAGAGGATTAGGGGCTGGTATCCTAGGTATTTCCTCAGAGTTAAAATCAAGAATTTCTACCTCCATCGGTTGAGTGGGAAATAAAGGTAAGGGTTGTGGGGCTACTAGTTGTTCCAGACTTGGGTCAGCAGCAGTTGTAGCTAGGATATGGAAATTGACTAGCCTTCTATTAAGCATATCCTGTGTATGGGCATCTGTTTTTCGCTTAACGGCTGCTAAGGCTCTTTGCTGTTGCAACTTTCGCATTCTTTTCCTACGTGCAAATGCTTCCTTACTGAACCATCCTCTCTTTTTGTGAGGGAATGGCTCTTCTGACTGAGCTTTAAAGGCAAACATCCATTCTTCCTGATCAGCAGAATACCCAAAAAGGGCAAGCTGTGAAGAGGTACCTTCACTCCTAGGTGAATCAGACAACTGACGACACATTTCTGAGGGTCCTTGATCACTCATACTGTAAACTAACAAATAGTCAAATAACACAAAACACATAATCACATAAATTTTTTCCTAACACAAAATTTAGAATTTAAGTGTCAGCAGTACACTTCTTTGGCTTAGACTAGTGGCTAGGCTCTGATGCCACCTTCTGTCGCAACCCCCGATCCCTTATCTGTCCCGGGAACGGGCGGACGCGAACTCAGAGTTTCGGTGGTATCAGTTGGTTAATTTGGCAGCGGAATTTACATCAGGACCGTAGTTAGGAAATATTTATCAGAGTAAAACCACCATATTTAATATTAATAATAACATGGGTAAAACCCAAGTTTCTTATTACAATACGTTTATAGGGATAAACCCTATTTTATTGAATTTAAAACATCGTTGTCACACCCCAACCGATGGCGGAATCATCGAGGCGCGGCACTAGGCGAATCAGATTGCTCAAGAAAATCCATAACAACTATGTTGCGATAATATTTAATACATTCGTTATCCCATACTAACAAATAATACAATCACATAAGTTATCACAGATTTCTTGTCCTCTCGAACAATACAAATCCGACAACCTAGGTTTTAGTTGAGTTTCTAGACTTCCTAGCTTGATTTGATATAGTCAGCGATCTAACCTGCAACATACGTTAAAATATTTGTCAACACAAAAGTATTGGCGAGTATACAGGTTTGATATGTATAGCGTAATAGATAAAAAGTGTAGCGAATTTCCACATGCATAAACGTAACACACGACATATATACTCACAAAGCTGATACTACCAACTAAGTCCTCGATGCTCGAATATGCGATGGCAAACTAGACCCCGTCGGGCGCAATAGTACTATACTAGTCATGGTGGGACGTCGCGAGTATAAGCCCTAGCACATATGCAACTAGCATCACGTATTTCTATGCATAACAGTTATTCGCAAGTGATAATTCGATTGATTGAATAATTCGTTTGACAAGTTCGATTTGTTAGAAACGTATGTTACACCCAAAATGTGATAAAAAAAGGGTTCAAGTATACTCACAGTGCGTATTTAGCGAGAATACAACTTGATTGGATCGGTTGCAAGTGCGTCTGCGTTGAATCATTGAAGGATATAGTAAACGATGTACGGTTAAGCGAGAATAACATCGAACAGTTAGTTATCTGGTCGGATGGTGCTCATCCGTTCGAATGGGCTCATCCGATCGGATGGCATATGGATCTGGGTCGGATGGCTGTCATCCGGTCGGATGACAGGCTATCCGGTCGAATGACACGTGATTGGGTTGATTTGCTATTCGATCGAATGGAAGTTGACTGGGTCGAATTGTTATTCGATCGAATGGAAGTTGACTGGGTCGAATTGCTATTCGATCGAATGGAGGTTGACTGGGTCGAATTACTATTCGATCGAATGGAAGTTGACTGGGTCGAATTGCTATTCGATCGAATGGAAGTTGACTGGGTCGAATGATAGTCATCCGATCGGATGGCATGCTATCCGATCGGATGGCATGTGGTCCGTTCGGATGACATGTTGTCCAGTCGGATAACACGTCTGTTTCAGCGTCCCGATCAACTGTTTTCAAGTGTTTTCGGAAGAAATACGTGCGGTTTTACTGGGATAGTGAAACTCCGTGTTAGCAATTGAAACTCCATCAGTTCCGACTCGTTCTAACGGCCGGGAATCACCCCGTTCCATCAGATCTGGCCGTTCTTGACAGTTTCTCATGGTTAACTCGAAATCGCACGGTCCCTTGGTTAAATACACAGATTTAGGTGAGATTTGTTACCAAAACATGTGGAAATCACCCAGATCTGAGTCGTTTATGGTGGGATGAGGTCACAACTTGAAGTTCATAAGAACTCTTGGTGACATCACCTTAAAACACCTCAAATCAGCAGATTTCACGGTTAGAAATTGAGTTTTAAAAGATAGAATGATGTAGAATGGAGTGTAGATCACAGAAGTACAAGGTTTTAGGTTGAAATCTTACCGAAATCGCGAGGAATCGAGAGAAAAGGTTCGTGGAGCGTTCTTGGTCGAGTGGGAGCTGTCACATCACTTGAACAGTGGTGTGGCAGGCTATTTATAGGCAAAAAGGGGAGAAGGGAGTGACTGGGTCATATGGCGATTCGTTCGGATGGCTATCCGTTCGGATGGCCCATCCGTTCGGATGGCCGGCCCATTCGGATGGCCACTCCGGCGCGGGAAACTTCTCCGTTTTTCGAGCGTTGCGATAGTTTTTTGGAGTACGCGCTTTCTATAGTTAATTTGTATCATTATTATATGTATTTATATATCATTAGGGGTCGTATTTACGTATCCATATTTCAAAGTTTCGATATAACAAACGGTTTTCGATTCGAGTATGCGATTATTAGCAACGTTTCACCGTCGTCAAGGAGGGTAGTATAGGTCCTTTCTTGATGTCATAGTGAACGTTATTGTGTGTTGTGCCACAATGACTGACGGGGCACCACTCACTCGTATTGTCATCATCGTCACGACGACTGGAGCTATAGCACTTACCCGAGAGTCCTTGTTAGCGTTAGTTATTTTACGTTCGACACATCACGGCCACTGAGGAGGGTAGAATAGGTCCTCACTCAATGCCTCCATGAGTGTTAGTGTTGGTGATAATAGTGTATTGCGAAAATAGGCGATTTATCCTTCGAATGGCGAAGTATGCGATATAGTTACATTATGATCTGAATCTCTGGTGCTAGGCGTAACGAGTATATCGAGTAGTAACAAAGCACGAAAGTGCGGGTTGTTACAGTCGTCTTTTAGGTAACTTTTATAGCCACATTTTTTCCCAAGCCTTCAGTGTTCTCCAGCTGGCTTTTTACTAATTGGCTGTCACATTGTGTTACCTGAAACGCGTTTTAAAAACATTTGTCAGTGGAAAATACTGGTGAGTGAATCCCAGTTTAATCAAGAAACATTTTATCAATTAAAACAGTATTGAGAGCGATCACATTGTTTATTTCTACACAATTACTCATTCAGTACTGTCAATCCTGATTGGTGGGTCATATTACACATTGGCTAACTCGTTGTCCAATGGTAACGTATTGTCGTCCCGACTTACTACTCGCAGTAGTAAATTTTGTATACAAAACCCCAACATACCGGCAGTAATTGAAGAACTACAAAGGCTCAATCATCGCTTAATTACATTGTAAAACAATTAAGGTTTTGTAAAATATTACAAAAAGTTTAACAAAAATCGGATAAACTCACATTGCTATCTTAGACTTCGCGTAAGGGTTTCCTGGGAATAATCTATAATTTACAAAAATGTATATAGGTTAGTATCATAACCCTTTGAAAATATTAATGATACCCTCCCCGAGACGGCATTCCAACAACTACGTCGGGCATAACCACGACAGTTGTTACGGAACCCTAAATCAATCGGGCAGCGTATCTATTACGAAACTGTGGTTATGATACTTACAACGGGGCAGAACCTTGCTAATTAGGGGGTATAATACTTGAATATTATGCCTATATCTTCACAAATTCGCTTAAGAAAGAAAAGAAATGAACGAGGAATACTGAAACCCGATGCCTGCTTATATAGTTGCTGAAACTGGGTCTCACGCGGCCAGCGTAGAAGATAAGCGGGGCTTACGCGGCCCGCGTCGTAGCCGGGTAGGGTTTAGGTGATCCGGGTCATCGCCTAGACTTGCCACGATGATGACACGTGTCATCACCGGGCTGCGCCACTATCTTGATCTCACGCGACCCGCGTAAAAGTTAAGGTGAGCTTACGCGGCCCGCCTTAACTTATAATTTCACCGAATCAGTCTTTAGCCTTGATACCGCCCGCGTAAGGTTGGGGTGGGTCCTACGCGGCTCGCCTCAACTTAAGTTTCAGATTTTCAATTTATTTTTAAAAGTTATAATGTATTTCGGGCTCGGTTTTCACATACGGGGTGTATATAAAGACATATTGAGACACTTTAGAATATAATAGGGTGTCAGAATTATTATGAGGGTGTCGGTTTATTGAGGATTGTTACACAAACCATAGTCAAATGTGCATAAATGAAAACAAACATTGTCTTGAACAAACTAGACAAACAACCAAACAACTACATATACTACAAACCATAAAAACCTACCGTCACTCATAAAATTGTAAACTGGTGCACCTTGAGTGGCAGTGTGTGATTCCTATGAAGCAGTGGATTGTTCACCCCCTTGTCCTTTGCAGCTCCTGACATTGTGACCCATGTTCCCACATTTACCACACTTGATGCTGGTTCCCTTTCTGGTCATTTTACCTCCTTTATCGAACTCCTGCTCAAGCTCTTTTTCACCAAATGCCTTCTTTCGTTTCTTCTTTGGCCTTCCAACTTGTGTATGATGCTTTGGTGGGATGAGTGTTGTTGGACACTGTGAAGGAGTCCACATCTCCAGCCCGTTGATTGGCTCTATCACATTATCATCAACTTTCTTCCATGTTGACAGCCAATACACATCAGAAACCCACTCTTCTGGTATGCCAACATCGATGATATTCCTTGACATATCCCATATGGCTGCAACTGCATGTTTGCAAGGCATCCCTGCCAAATCCCACTTCCTGCATGCACAAGTTTTATGTTTAACATTCACAACACACTGTGATCTCGGACCTGTTACTTGATACTTGTCTGAATCAACCATTAAAACAGACATTTCAGCAGCCTGTTTCTTGATCTCATCGAAGACCTCAGTGGCATGAGGTGTCAGTGGCCCCATACACTTTGCTTGCAATTTCTTGACATTCACTATCCTCTTGGACATGTACTTCCTAATGAATTCTAAGCATGTGATAATCGGCTTGTCCCTTGCTCCTATGATTTGTCTGTTAAAAACCTCACATATGTTGTTCAGCAACATATCACATTTAGCTCTTCCAGAAAAATATGCTCTTGACCAAGCGGTGTATGGGATCTCATTCAGCCAGTCATACATAGCTCGTTCTGTTGTCCTAATTTCTTCCATAGCTTTGTTAAAATATGGAATAGATGTCTTCCTTTCTGCTGACCAAAGCAAATTCTTGTAAAGATCTCCACGCCACTTGGATTTCATGTTCTCATGGATGTGCCTCAAACAAAATATGTGCTCACCATTAGGAAAAACAGCTAGCATAGCTGGAATCAGACCCTGTGATACAAAATGCAATTAATCCTAATATTTTGCAACCAAAGTTATTTGCAAGTTATTAATTAACACTTAAGAAGTTTTTCACACCCTGACTTTTGCGAAAGCGTGGTTATTTGGTGTGACTTCTTAATACCATAGCAACAATCATAACAATGCTATATGATAAAAACACGAGATGTTTATCCATTAAAAGAGTTTAGAAAACACCAACAAAATTGTCTGAAAACATCAATTCCAAATTTAGTTACAACCCATGACGTGTTTAAACGAGTTCACAAAGACTCAACAAAAGTACTTAAATAAAAACCTGAGTTTAGAATTATGTATCCCGTCCAGGAAAGGAATACACCCTCTAAACCCAACCACCCTGGATAACATCCTTTATTCAAACGCAGCTTAACGACCCATGCATACCCTTCCAGATCCACTAGTTTCCTGAAATACATGTTGTTTAAAAATATCAACAAAAAGTTAAGCGAGTTCATGTGTAAGTCTGTGTGTATAAACCTTTGAAATATGTCTTGTATGTATAAATGTCTCTGGTATGTAGCAATAAGGAAAAAACAGATCACCAATGGGTTGCAAAGCCAATGGTATGTGTGAAAATGGTGCAGGAAGACTCAAACCTAGCAAATTTGTCTCCGGTATGAAGACATAGTCACCACTATGGGCCGCCCCGGCCTCATGGGTGTGGGCTCGCTACACCCAAATAGATCTATCACTCATGTCCCTTGGTCCTACAATGAGGATTAATGGCCTTAAGTGTCATGCCCACCACTCACATGATCGCGCAGTAAACCCTCCTTAAGCTAACCATACCATGTATAAAATGTCTGTAATAATTGTAACATGTATTCCACCCCCGAAGTATAAAACTGAAAACAGTTAAGAGAAAAAGGGGGACATGAACTCACAGTAATGCGTCTTCAGTAATGTTGTAGGATCGTTAACTGACCCGAACGAGTCGTTCAGAGGAGTTTAACTTCGTTTCAGAGGCGGAAACTAAGAAACAAAGGTAGAAACAACTTTATCTTCACCTTAAAACACTGATTGTATTGAATAAACGTTGTGTACAATCGATCTTCACACCGGCAGCACTTCGGTATGGAATACAAGAGACTCACTTTCTGATTTCGCCTATGTGACTCCTATATATACTAGCTGAGATTTCGCTTATGTGAACAAGAACCACATGAGCGAAATCACCTTCCTGACCACAAAAGCGAAATCACCTACCTAAATGACCTATGAGCGAAATCAGTAACTCAAATACACATGCTATCTATTTTGTCATCTAGTGAGAACATGCAAACTGATATCATTTGCATGTTATCTTCACGTGCATATGTTGTAGCTGATGCAAGCATGATAACACTTGGATGATGTCATCATCAAGAATGATGACATCATTCTTGTTCTAAACCGCAACGAACCGAAGACTCGATATAAGACGAAGACAACAGATGTGTGCACCAACAGACTCCCCCTCAGATGTTGACGAGTCTCACATGTCGAGTCTTTGCATCTTCAGTCTTGATCAGTCTTTGAGCTTCATTCTTTTTCTCAAAATTAACAGACTCCCCCTTGCAATGTGCTGGCATTTCGTTAGTTCTTCAGCATCATCTGCTTCAGGATCGTAATCTTGCTGACTCTTTCTGAGGTTGTTCCAAGATCATAACCTGGTTCTCATCCAGCTCAGGATCATCAAACCAACTCATACTTAAACCTACACAAACTCACTCTACCTAAAAGTAAATTTTATGCATTTAACAATTCAATGTATGCACTAACACTGACTCTCCCTCAAAAATAACTCAATAAACTTGATGAATCATTTTAAAATTTGATCATTTTTCTTTTCAAAAACACATTTTTCCCAAACCATTTGTTCATCATGTCTAGCACTTGGAATTTTGACAATCAGCTCTCCAACATCAGTTGTCAAAAATCTTTTTGAGTTTTTGAATGTAATAAAATGCAATAAAGAAATATTTACAGACAATATTTTTGTGAGTTCGTGTAAGAGGATCATATCAGTTTATGACAAGTCACAAGTACCGTTGAGCTTAGTTACACATTAAGAATTAAACAATTCACTTAGATTGCCAATATACTGATCCACTTAAATTTTCACACAAATTTCAACTGATTCAGGATATGAGTTAGGTGTTTTAAGAACTTAAACTCATTCATGTGTCCCACCTCTTGAATATACTCCCGTATCCAGATCCCAATATTCAGTCTTACAGGTGAGTATACCACAGATGATATCTGTAAGGGGTTAAATTGCGAGGGCCGTGAGAGATCAGGTCGATCTTTCGATACGCAGAGAGATGACGGCTTCGACTTTTGGTGGGTCCCCTTTAGAGGATCTTTTGAATTACAACAGCAATGACTATCAATTTTATTGTTTCATCAATTTGCTGAGGGCTGCGCTATATTTCAAGCATGTGGAAAGTATTCTCCGGGGACTAGGCCATTGCTTCCGCAAAATCAGAAGTTCCGGGATAATACCCCAGATATCACTGAGTATAAAGACCTAGTATCTCAGAAAGAGGGACCTTTCAAACGAGATTTCAGGGGTTACCTATATATCCAAGTAGTGTTCCCCACGAAATAAGCAAGTTTGAATTTATGTTTATATCCCGAAAAAGCTTACTAAATGTGTAAAAACCTATCGGCATATCATCAGTGAGACTGTTTAACGCTATTTAAACATTACATTTCTTTAGCATACTGTGACCGTCTACTGATGTACTATCATTTCCTCTTCTTTGACACCAAAACTCATTTTTGATTTTATCATGTTTTTGCCTTTTTCAAATTTTCTAATGTTTTTGGATTTTCTGAAATTTTCTACTCCCCCTAAAATGCAAACACATTAAAAAATTTGAAAACTACTAGACTCTTGACCCACTTGAAACATAAAATGTAAAACAAACTGTACAAAAACTTGACAACTGACATCGAATTGCATCAAATCGCCATTCACTATGCATAAACAATCAGAACTCCCCCTTTCAACAAACCATTTTCTCATTTAGATCTCAAAACACTTAAGTTTGTTTTAATCAAAATGATTTTTCCGGAAAATGAGTTTGTTTTTACCACTTGTAAGTTTACCACTAGATAAGTATGGAGATATGGTTCATCATCTTGTCAGTTTTTATCAATTGTATATGTAGTAAATCAAGTACAACTTAATGTCCCTGATTCACCATTTGCAATTAAGCAACCTCTGTACCAATTGTAACAATTACCACTTTTAGGATCACAAACAACACCACTTGTAGGTATGACTAACCAATACCAACTGTAGGAATGTTACGTCTACATGCATCATTTTATCAATCAAGATGCCGATTCCTGCTTCTCACTTACCAACCTGGAAGCTCCGGCAAATCACACTTATCCTGTAAAAATTTAAACTTTATAAGATTCATTCACAATCATCAATTATCAAGAAAGATGCCGATTCCTGATCCGCAATTACAAACTTGGGATCTCTGGCATAGTCCTAAGACTTCAAGGGAAACAGACTTCCATCCAAGTCTTCTCAGACTTGATGGCTTTCAATTCTTGTGAAGTAGGGTTGTAAGTTGCCTTTTTAGTTGCATAAAATTCATTAACCCCCTTTGCTTTCCCATTCAACATTTTCCTAAAAATTTTCTTTACACTTCTATTGAATGTTTTCTCGACATCAAACTTATTATTCTCTTTGTAAAACTGATTCGAGATATCAACCTTTCCAACTTTCTTTTTAACCTCTTCAAACTTCAGTGATGGAAACTCATCATCATTCACTGAAATTTTCACCTCACCTTGTGGCTCTTCTGGCTTTGTGGAACCAGATTCATCACCGACATTCACATCAACTTTCTTAACAACCCGCACTTGGTTGTCATTCTCTTTCTTTTTATAAAAATTCTTTTTAGAACACTCACCAACCTCATAAGTTGAATTTTCAAAAATTTTAAGTTTGTCGGTTGGTGGTTCAACATCAACAACCTTTTCTTTCAATTTCTGAGAAACTCCCTGTTTTGTTTTGGCATTTTTCTGACAGTTCCATGCAATGTGACCAGTTTCATTGCACTTGTGACAGGTACGAGTCTCTCTTTGATAAAACACTTCAGTTCCATTCTTCTTCTTTTCAGCAAGAAACTCTTGATTTGACTGTCTCCAGAATGGTTTCTTCTGTTCCTCTTCTGCACTTTCACCTGACACAAATTCTGTTTTTGTTTTAAAATTTTTCAAATTTTTATGATTTTCTGGTGGAATAAAACCAAGACCTTTCTTTTTGTAGCTACGATTTTGGTTTTGTTTCTTTTGAAAACCAGAACCAGAATTGTAACCTTTTTTCTTGTTTAGACGTTGTTGAACTCTTGAAGTGTACTTTTTAGGTTTTTCAGCAAGATTTAAATCTTTTATTTCAGAAATATTAATTTCTGTCATTTTGAAAACCTTTTTGATCATGTCAAAACGAACACTTCTTATTGGAAACTCTTTGTCAGAGTATAATTTGTCCGAATCATTTAAAGTGTATGCAACTTCAAATGCTTCATCATCCAAATTTGCTTTCGATAACAAAAATTCTTTACTGTAAGACCGTTTGACCGACGACTTTGGACTGTTGACTGACGAATTTGACCCTCCAGACTCAGACTTTGACTCGAATTCCTCCTCTGTATCCAACACCTGATCGACCACCTTTTTGATTAACTCAGACTCATGATCAGTATCGGACGAGGTAAACGTAACATCAATGTTATCTGGTAAAACGTCAGTTGTGTCTGTTTTTAGCTTTATATTGATTGCTTTTTCAAGTTGCTCCTCGTTTGGTTTTCTAGGAGAATACCCTTCCCAAATTGGAGGTGGACACTTGTTATAGCTAACAGTCGGTTTCTTACCACAATCTTTCTTCTTCTTTGGCTTCTCATCTTGAAAAGCTTCCATACCTGCAACAGTTGGGTAAATACGATCAATGAGATAATCAGAACTAGAATAGCTTTGTAATAAACGTCTAATTCTCTCATTCTCGATCTTTTCTGTCTCCAACTCTTGCTTCCATTTAGCACTCTCTTCGATGTAAAAATTGATGGCTTTTTGCTTTGTCATCATCACAGCATTCATCATCGTTAGAGCTTGTTCTCTTTCAGAGTTTGTCTTTTGGAGACCAGTTACTGTTTTGTTCAAGACATCATAAGATTCTTTCACATAGTTGAGATTGAACAGTAACTGCTCTTTCTTCTTCTCATATTCAGCAATGATGTCGTCTTTTGCAGCACATTCCTTGCAAGCTTCCAAACACTTTTCGCAAGGCTTTACAACTTCAACAATCTTCTCAATCTCAATTGTCTTTACCACTTCAACCACTTTTTCTTCTTCTTTCACCTTCTCTGTTTCAATCATCTCCTCAACAACACCTTCAACATTCTCTTTCTTAACAACATCTTCAGATTTCTTTAGTTGTTGTTCTTTAGCAGCTCGTTTCTCCTTCAGTTTCTCCATGCGATCTGCAAAATAGAAATGAAAACTTTCAGGAGAAAGATGAGTTTTAGCAACATTAATATGTTTTTCTTCCTCATCATCACTGCTATTATCAACTGGTGTTTGATCAAACTCTACAGATTTTTTAGAATCAGCATCTGATAAACCAGAATCTGACGGTGTTTGATCAAATACAACTTCATTTTCTGAAGTAACATCTTTCTGTACACTCTCATCTGAACTTTATAGACTTTCATCAGCACTTTCTGAACTTTCAACAGAAACAACAGACTTTTCATCCATGCTTTTCACTGTTTCACCAATAGACTTCATCCACGTAGCAAACATGTCTGGTTCTCTGACAATCTTAGCAATGAAAGCTTTAAAATTCCCATTCTCATTTGCAAACATATTCCAGCTGAAGCCTTCAGGTAGCCTCTCATCATCTTGATCGACTATGCATGCTTTGCTATCAGGAGAGATATAATTGTTCCAGTTAAAATCCACCGCACACGCTCTTTTTGAATCCTCGATTCTTCTACCATGAGCCGTCTGTGAGTCTTGTGATTGACCAAATTGCTGATAAATGGCTTTCCGGTAGTAATCATCTTTTCCAAACGGATTCTGAGCACCACTAGCTTCCCTGTTCTTGCACTCCCGCTTGAAATGGCCTTTCTCCCTGCAACGAAAACAAGTAACTTTAGATTTATCAAAACCTAAAGCAGATACATGAGCATCAAGAAAGTCATTTCTCCAGGTAATTGTTTTGAACTTTTCAGCACGTCTAAGAACACTCGCAAGACACCATTTGATATCCATCAGTTCCATCTCTTCTGAGTCTATTTGATCGTAATCCTCTTTGGTGAGCATGGGATTTCCGATCCGACCAGCCACTAGACCCTCATAAGATAACAATACGGAACCAAGTAGAGCCATGTGGTCTTTAGCAGTATCTTCTGAAAAACTTTGACCTTCTGGAAGATTTAGAGCGATGTTGCATTGAATCACATAACCATTTCCTGTCTTTGTGCTTTGAGACTGAAAGCTTTCTGATGAACTCTTTGGATTGACACTCGGATATAATGAGAAACTACTGCTGCTTTTGTTTGAACTTTGATCAATCTTTTTTGTAGAATCCCCAGCACTAAACGCAGTCTGAATTTTCAGACTTCTCTCAGCTTCTGGAACCGGAATACTACCTTTGTAATACATTTTTACATCCTGTTGACCACTTGGACTGTTCATCCTCGCGATCTTCTGCTGTTCCAAATCTTGACCCTCAATCTTTTCGATAAACTGACCAATTGTTAACCCATCATAAACCCCTGTGTTTTTCAGGATCATCAAATAAGTTCCCCACTCTTTTTGCGGTAACGCATAAGCTAATTTGTCTACCCATTCTTCAGACTCCTTTTTTATACTAAGCATTGACATAGATTGCACAAGGTGACAGTATCTTTCAATCAGCTTCTTTGTGTCTTCACCCGGTAGACTGCTGAACAGATCAAACTCTTTCTTTAACAGTGCCTTCTTGCTTTTAATCATATTCTCGCTACCCTCAAATTTGACTTTAAGTGCATCCCAGATTGACTTTGCAGTTTTGTCATGCTGTAGCAGAATGAAAATGTCTTCCTTGATAGCTTGCTGAAGTAGACTAATCATCATCTTTTCAGCTCTATACATATCACGTTCTTCATTACTAAATTCCGATATCTTTTTGTCAACTTTCAAATCAGTCTGTGGCAAAACATATTTCTTCAAAATACACTCCCATGATCTCAGATGGTTAGCCTGAACCCAGTTCTCGAATCTATCTTTCCACCCGTAGTATTCTTCGATACTCATCAATTTCGGGGGCTTTTGGGTGGTTCCCGTCTCATTTTACAAATTCATATTCTGAGCAATTGAAGCCGGAGTAGACGAAGTCGCAAAGGCGTTGTAGAATTCGTTATCCATGATTCGAAATCGAAGAACTTCTCAAACAAGTTTTCACACGAACTGATTCTCCTCGTAACACACCTTAATCACCTTAAAACAAACAAACAAACACTTATCAGTTTAAACGCTATTAAACAACTGAAACAAACTGATACTCGAACTGGTGAATATATTGTGCGGACTGAATTTGAGTGAACTGAGTTTGATATCAAACCGTGCTAATTGCTATGACCCGGATAAAAAACAACCGATCTGACTCACTATGTGTGAACTGATAGACTTTCAAACAACGTGATAATCCTTTGAAAACTTTGAACTCCAAACTAGAACCGGAACTAACTTTCAATGTATTATCAGGTTGGGCCGAACTCTTAATCTGATTGGGCCAAAATCTACTTGTTTTAATGAGCCGACAATAGTGATTGTTCAACACAAACAAGATAATTCTGATTGGACTGACAACAATTGACTTTACAACATTTTCCGACAATGTTAATCACTATTTAAATCCCATTGGACCTCAAATCCACTAAATCGACACTTTTATCTTTTGCATGCAAACCAATTCATGATAACATGTGCCGACAACAATCTTGAAAGAATACTTTGATTTAACCAAGATTTAAAGTTTATCAGCAATCACATGCAACCGATCTAAACCACATGATCTCATATTCCCGATATACTGACATCTTGTTGAATGAATCACACAAAACAATGAACTTTCAAATGATAGTCGTGTTTCAGGTCATCGATGAGCGGAATCAGACTTTGATCATTATGAGCGGAATAAAAAACGTTCACATGAGCGGAATTAAACTGTTCACATGAGCGAAATCAGGAATGATCATATGAGCGAAATCTTATGTTCCAAAAAGCGAAATCCCTTAATTTTATGTCACAAGAGCGAAATCAAGCTGACATAAAAGCGAAATCATGAAATGTCCGAATGAGCGAAACCTAATCAGAGGTTAATTTGATCCATTTTTAAGTCGATTTAAGCTGTGAAACTTTCGAGGATTTGTTAATGTACAATTTTACACAGTCTGTAAAAATTTGAAACAGTTTTGACCGTTAAATCTCGTTGAACTGATGAAAGAAGGTGTAGAATATAGAAAAAACAATGAAATTCAGCCGTAATCTGCAGAACTCCTCCTCCTGAGCTCTGATACCAATTGTAGGATCGTTAACTGACCCGAACGAGTCGTTCAGAGGAGTTTAACTTCGTTTCAGAGGCGGAAACTAAGAAACAAATGTAGAAACAACTTTATCTTCACCTTAAAACACTGATTGTATTGAATAAACGTTGTGTACAATCGATCTTCACACCGGCAGCACTTCGGTATGGAATACAAGAGACTCACTTTCTGATTTCGCCTATGTGACTACTATATATAATAGCTGAGATTTCGCTTATGTGAACAAGAACCACATGAGCGAAATCACCTTCCTGACCACAAAAGTGAAATCACCTACCTAAATGACCTATGAGCGAAATCAGTAACTCAAATACACATGCTATCTATTTTGTCATCTAGTGAGAACATGCAAACTGATATCATTTGCATGTTATCTTCACGTGCATATGTTGTAGCTGATGCAAGCATGATAACACTTGGATGATGTCATCATCAAGAATGATGACATCATTCTTGTTCCAAACCGCAACGAACCGAAGACTCGATGTAAGACGAAGATGACAGATGTGTGCACCAACAAATGTCAACTCAAACTCTGTCAGCTACACGACAACCTACAACGTACTAACGTCTATTAGACGAACGGGTCGTGCCTTGGCTTAGAGTTTAATGTTTTGAGTTACGTTTCTTATATTATTCCGAGTGATAATTATTTGTCAAAATAATTAATATTTCAACTTAAATTATATGTTATGTTGGAATAATTGTTCATTCAATATTCTTGTATTAATATTTCTAAAGTATTTAACTCCGTATTTCTTTCCCATGTATGAGGGTATTTGTACATGTATGTTCGTATTTGAAATAATATATTTTTAAGTCCCACTTAGAAAATATATATAACTTATTTGTCAAATATAATGTACTCCAAAATATATATATTTTTCCCAAAAATAATATATTTTCACTTCTTGTCCAAAAATAATATATACCAAAAATATATAAGTAAAAGTAATTTCCGGAATATTTTATGAGTGTTTTATCGTTCGGTTTCACAATACCAAGTGTGTAACTTAAATATTTATTCCGTGTGACTTTTGGTATTATGTTGGAGTTGTAATTTCATGGTCTCTTGTTAAGATATATTATTTTACCCTAAAATAATATAACTACTCCACAATCAAACAAATATCCGCACAGGTCGCTTAATACAAAATATATATTCTAAATATATATTTACCCATTTTTACTTACGAAAACCATCCTCCAATACTTTGTATTTTGTTACAAAAATCTATGGCAAAGTTTATTGTGGAAGATCATAGTTAAAAATACACTTGTAACACTTGTTAGAAAATATTTTCTAAGTGTTGAAATTTTTAGAAAAATTCGCCATAGTTTCCTTTGTAAATGGAGGTGTCCATGCTAAATAGCATATCATTTTCTTTTCAAAATTCATTCAATCAATCAACAATCATACTTTAAACAACATTATGTTCACCAAGTGCAAAAATTATATGACTTTCATAACATCGTGAACTTGATATTTCACAAAAATGTGTAGTAACTTAGTAAAGCGTTTAGTGGCTTTAGTTACCTTCCAAAGTGTATTTACTTTTGTAAAAATCTCATTCTCGGAATTTATAGATGTTCACAACTTGTGAACTCATTTTACGAAAATAATTAATTACAACATCTTCATGTTTTACTAGCATTCCTACACTCATTTTATTTCCAAAAATAATGTAAGTGCAAGAAAAGTTATGATCTTTCAAAAATCATCTTTACAACTTGGTTTTTCTTGGATAATCATACACAAGTCTTGGACTCCCAAGTTTACTAGTTTACTAGGTTTATTACTTTGTAAGAAAATCATTTTTACTTTCAAGTTCATGTTTGTTCAAGAAGGTGATTATTTCATGTAAACCCATAATTACCCTCTAACTTGTTAACCCATGTTTTTAATCATACTTTAACAAGTTCCATATGATGATCAACATCATATTATCAAGAAATTAACAATCAACTGCCATACATGCTTTAATCAACCTTAATCCAACAAGATTTCATCATATATCATCTTTATGTAAAGCCTTATGTTCATGTTTTATGTTTGTGTTCTTGTAGTGTTCATATGATTTCATCGTAATATAATCTTTAACCACTAAAACATGAAGTAAACAAGAGTTTAAGGAAGTCTTACAACTAGCTTAAAGCTAGGGAAAAACTCAAGAACAAAAGATGATGAAGATGGTGTGTAAAAGCAAGTGATGAAAGCTCCTTGATGATCCACAAGCTACAAGCTCCTTTAATCACCTTTTAGTGCTTGAAACAAGCTTGAAAATGGAGCAATGGTGGTGACAAGGTGGTGGTGGTGGCGGTTGTAGAGTGAGCCGAGAGAGAGGGAGAGAGAGATGGTGAGGGAGGTGGTGTGAAGTTTGTGAAGATATGATGAAGATATGATCTTGTAAGAACTCTCCATACTTATAATCATACTCTAATATTATGTCCAAGATCACAAGCAAATATCAAATAAAATAATCAACAAATCTAGTGAGTGGGGTGTGAGTCCCCTTTGTGGACCGTAAATGGAGAGGGGGAGGGGGTTAATTGTAAGTTTTTGATGATAAGTGGGTAAATATTTAGGAGGTTAAGTGTACAAATCTAGTGTATGATGTGTATGTTATATTACATAATGTGTTGGGGTATTCGGGGACCATAACTAGCCCAAAAATAATAAAACAATGTTTCTGACAAAATTTTGGTGTTCCGGGTAATGTCCGGTTGTTCGGTTAGATACCGGTTCGTTAAAGTGTTAAGTTATTCCGTATAGTGTCCTTTATGTATCTTTTTGTAACACTTTTAATTCCCAACACTTATGAAAGCATTCAGGACCATTTAGTCAATGTTCTGCATATTACTAGCATTTTAAAATGCTGAATTTTGCTGAAAAATGCAGAATTCTGCACTTAAAGTGAGTTTTAGGCACTTCCCGGCACTTTATCTATCACCTAGTGATACAGTCTTATGGTCCTCACTTCCCTACACACCATACTAGTGTAGTACCTTGTCCCTGGCCCATACTGGGTCTCAAAACACCGTCTGTCTATGTACTGGCACTGTCAGTATATTTCTGAGTTATCCGCTCACTGTGCTAACTGTGCTTTGTGCATCAAGTATGTCACTAAAGTTTGTATGTGATAAATGGTGTGACAGTATGAAATGTGATGCACGTGTATGTATGATGCAAAAATCATAAAGCAGTTTAAGTCAACAGTTGTAATCAAGCACAGTCATTAAGCACAAATTTAATATTAATTAATTGTACGGATACCTGTAATTATGAGGGTTGTTACAAAGTTATTACCTTTTGTCTGTCACTGATGAAGGTGAAACAAGACTTAGCCGTGCACCCTAGGTCATCTCTCAACAGTTGCAAAAACCATTTCCAGCTTTGTGTTGTTTCTGCCTCAACAAGGGCATAACAAACTGGATATATGCTATTGTTCCCATCTATACCAACAACACTCAAGATCTGTCCAGGAAATGGACCTTTCATGAAACAACCATCCACACCCAGTAATGGTCTTCCAATCATCTTAAATCCTCTCATCATAGAGGTAAAACAAACATAAATCCTTCGAAACTGCCTTGTAGGACTACCTGAGTTCCCACATGGCTCCACATCAATTTTAATTGTACTACCTGGGTTGGCTTTTAGAAGTTCATCACAATATGACCTTAGCAGACCATACTGTTCTTGGTAATCACCATAAATCCTCGTAGTTGCTATCCTCTTGGCTCTGAAGACCTTATGTAATGATATTTCTAGTTGATGCTTCCAAAGCAGTTGACTTTGAATTGCATGAATTGGCATGTCTGGATTGCTTTCAATCATAGGTTGGATCTCTCTGGCAATCAAACTTATTGTGTACAAAGAAACGAACCTTGTTGTCAAACAATTATGTTGATTATGAATGGTCTTCACACACCACTTATCCTTATTTGTATTCCTTGAGATGTGAACTGCCCAAGGACAGGTGGGCTTGGTATGCCTTTTAAGGTGCTTGTATTTTTGCCCTACTTTGGTGCATTTACTATTTTGCCCCCCATCTCCCTTTTTTTTACAGGACCAAGTAGTGGTGGATTACTTCCAAAACATACTACCCTATACCTTAACAATTCATTTTTTAGAATAAACACATCCCTCCTTGCCTTAAGAGCATAATCTTTCACCATCTGATTCATTTTTTTCTTGTCATCAATAAGCTGACCAACAAAGAATGACAGATCATTTGGACCTTTTAAAGCACCCTTGTTTCTCCTCCTTATCTTCCTGGCAACCTTATCTCTAAGGCTTGAATTGTCATCAGGCCCACTTTCAAAGTCCTCCAGGTCTACAGGCAGATGACCTTCTTCGTTTCTCTCATCATCATGATCCCCATCAGTTGAACCATCCAGTTCTTCCCTAGTAAATTCAACATTAGCCCTGAACCTCTGCATATCCACCTCTATTTCATAAACCAAATTATCTTCCTCAATTTACTCATAATGAAGATCACTTCCTTCACTCTCTTCATTATGATCTTCAATTTCTTCCTCATCTTCATTCATACTATGATTCTGATTATTTATTGTAAATGATGCTGGAACAATTGCTTTACATGTTCTATCAACAGGAACTTCACTTGACTCAATCAAGATTGTTGACCTCCGGTGTTCAACATACATGTCTATCATGTGGACTCCTTGACGCACATGATCAAAGATAGGCTCTAAGTCAACATCACATTTTAATGTCCTAAGACCAAAATCCAACGAACAGTACGGTTCCTTGTAATGAATGCAGAAAAACAGACCATCATTGTATCCTAATTTCTTAACCATTTCCTCTAAAACATCAGTATTCAACACTCGAAAATCTACATGATCAATGTAGTTCATCTTCCCACCAAAGTATTTCCTATTTGGGTTTTCTACAAAATTACCTCCATGGTGAAATTTTATGGTAAATTGAGATTGGGTTTGACCTGTAAACAAACATCAATAACAAATTAACACAGAAAAAGGTTCAAATTTTACCTAATTCAGACCCTGTGAGCTTGCATGTCACTTATGGTACATTTCATCCGGTTCGAAATACTGATCTTCAGCTCGTACCTTCCACAATCGAAGATCCATGCTCGTAACAGAGTTCTAATCCACTGTAATTCTTGAAGAATGGCTGATCGCCAATGAGCAGCTCTTGAATTTAGAGGTAGGTTATGTTGAGGGTTTCAAAGTGATGAAATGGGAATTTTATGAGGTTGCAGCTGAAGCGAATGGTAATAGCTGAAGAGAATGGTGATTTTACCTATTTGCCCGAGTAAACTGCAATTTTACACCCTGAGGTTAGCCCTTATGTCGCACTTTTACCCCCCGGACCAAGATGTCGTTACACTTACCGTTAGAGTTTGGTGAAATGTCCAAATTACCCCCCCCCAACGTTTATCCCCTTCCTCATTTAAGAAGTTCAAGCCCTAAATTGTCTGTGTTAAACCCTTTCAATCGTTGAACATGTCTTCATCTTCTTCCTCTGTGCTTCGATCTAAGGAGACCATGAGCAAAAGTCAAGCTTCAGACATCATATGTCCTTGTGGTGTGAAAACAATGTTCAAAGAGTCACAATCCAAAGCTAATCCTGGTCGATGGTATCTTAGATGTGTAAGTTTCTTGTGTTTAATGGTTATTGAAACTCCAGTTTCATTCTTCTGTTGCTTATGATGTCCGATAACAGGTTGGAGGATGTGGATTCCTCAGATGGGCTGATGTTAGTGAAGAACAGGGATGTCCGGTTTGTCGAGAGGTAATGCCTGCTTTAATTCAAAGCATTAAAGATAAGGATGAGTTGGCTAAGTGCAAAGAACAGTTGGCTCGGTACAAGAATGGCGATGTGTTGAAACTGAAGATGTATTTTGTGATTACTTGGGTCTTGATTGTTCTATTTTTTTTGCTTAAGTAGGTTAATGTCGAGAAATTGGATTTGTTTTTTGTTTTGCTTAAGTAGGTTAATGTCGAGAAATTAGATTTGGTTATGTATTTAGAGTGTAACCGTATTTGGGTTATGAGTTTTGAAGTTTATGCAATGCTCCTTTTAAAGTTCTTATATGTTTGTTTTGGTAGCCTGGTTGTAATTATGTAGGTATGGGTGACAGAGAATGATAAAGTTGAGAATGAGAAAGATATTGCTAAGGACGAAGACGTCGTTGCAGCCGAAGAACCAGACAATTATGTATACTTTGAAGATCAAGAGTCTAAGATACTCAGACCTTACATGGAGCAACAAACTGATTATGAAAAGATATTCGGAGATCCGACAAAGGAGTATGACCCTGGAGTGCTGGAACATGCATGGGATTACACATATTGGGATGAAGATGATGATTGGTACTTTGACCCATATGAAGGGGAGCATGGTTCGGATTCGGATTGGTCTTGTTTGGATGATTGTCACTGGAAATAGGCTAGATTTTGTTTGGTTTTAAGTTTGTATGTTGGACATGTTATTTGTACTAAATGTTGCAATGTAATCTAATCGAATCACTTTCAGCCTCTTATTTGTACCAAAATGGTCATTTTGACCTTATAAATGGTCATGGTACTTGTACCAATTATCCAAACATGCTGCAAAGCAATTATATAGGCTGCAAATTTATATAGGCTGCTGCAATTGACAAAAAGTAACCTGCCTGTGATCATCTAAACACAATCAAACATGCATGCCAGTTATGAACAAGTCAAACCTGCTGCAGTTGACCAAGTTTTGTAAATTTTGACCTTATAAACAAGTCAAACCTGCTGCAAATGACCATAATGGACATTTGACCTTATAAACAAGTCAAACCTGCTGCAAATGACCAAAATGGACATTTTGACCTTATAAACAAGTCAAACCAACCAAACTTTGTCTTGAACAAACCAAACAAACATAGTCTAAACTTACAAACCATCCAAACATTGTCTTGAACAAACCACACAAAGACCAAACCAAACATAAAGGTACAAACCAACCAAACAATGTCTGCAACAAAGTTGACAAACCTAACAAACATAGTCTAAACTTACAAACCATCCATCACTCATCAAGATTGTAAACTGGTGCACCTTGAGTGGCAGTGTGTGATTCCTGTGAAGCAGTTGATTGTTCACCACCTTGTCCTTTACAGCTCCTGACATTGTGACCCACGTTCCCACATTTACCACACTTGAAGCAGTTGATTCCGGTGAAGTAGTGGTGGATTGCTTCCAAAACATACTACCCTATACCTTAACAATTCATTTTTTAGAATAAACACATCCCTCCTTGCCTTCAGAGCATAAGTTTTCACCATCTGATTCATCTTTTTCTTGTCATCAATAAGCTGACCAACGTAGAATGGCAAATCATTTGGACCTTTTAAAGCACTTTTGTTTCTCCTCCTTATCTTCTTGGCAACCTTATCTCTAAGGCTTGAATTGTCATCAGAGCCACTTTCAAAAACCTCCAGGTCAACAGGCTGATGACCTTCTTCGCTTCTCTCATCATCATGATCCCCATCACTTGAACCATCCAGTTCTTCCCTAGAAATTTCAACATTAGCCCTGAACCTCTGCATATCCACCTCTATTTCATAAACCATATTATCTTCCTCAACATACTCATAATCAGGATCACTACCGTCACTCTCTTCCTCATCTTCATTCATACTATCATTGTCATTATTTTGTGTAAATGATGCTGGAACAATTGCTTTACTAGCCCCTATAGGACCTTCACTTGTATTTTCCAATATTGTTGACCTACGGTGTTCAACATACATGTCTATCATGTGGACTCCTTGACGCACATGATCAAAGATAGGCTCTAAGTCAACATTACATTTTAATGTCCTAAGACCAAAATCCAACGAACAGTATGGTTCCTTGTAATGAATGCAACCATATTGCCTATCATTGTATCCTAATTGCTTAACTATCGCCTCTAAAACATCAGTATTCAACACTCTAAAATCTACATGATCAATGTAGTTCATCTTCCCACCAAGGTATTTCCTATTTGGGTTTTCTACAAAATTACCTCCATGGTGAAATTTTATGCTAAATTCAGATTGGGTTTCGCTTGTAATCAAACAACAAAAACAAAATTAACAGAGAAATATGTTAAAATTTTACCTGATTCAAACGCTGTGAGCTTGCATGTCACTTACGGTACATTACAGCCGGTTCGAAATACTGATCTTCAGCTCGTAGCTTCCACAATCGAAGATCCATGCTCGTAACCCAACTTCTAATCACCTGTAATTGTTGAAGGATGCTTGAACGCGAGTGCAGAGTTCTTCAATTTTGAGTTAGGGTTAACCTCAGGGTTCAAAAGTGATGAAAAGGGGTTTTTATGAGGATGCAAGTCAACATGTTACCAAATTTACCTATTTACCCTTTGACCATTAACAGAAAAAGCTAGACTCTAACGGCATCTTGGTCCGGGGGGTAAAAGTGCGACATAAGGGTTAACAGTGGGGTGTAATTTTGCAATTATTTCCTTAGGGGGGGTAGGAGTGCCAATGACCCCTAATCTCAGGGTGTAAAATTGCACTTTACTCTATTTGCCCTTTGACCATTAAAAGAAAACGGTGATCTGTGACGGAAACATGGTCCCGGGGGTAAACTTGCGACATAACACCAAACGTTATGGGGTAAAATTGCATTTATTTCCTTAGGGGGTAAGAGTGCCAATTGCCATAAACCTCAGGGGGTAAAATTGCAGTTTACTCTATTATTTTATATAATATTATTAAACGGATGGAGGGAGAGAGTATATAAGAACAAGAAACTAAAAAAATCGAAAGAGAAGTCATCGTTTCCGTTATACTTGCTTCTTGGAGGAAAATCAAAACAAACCCACAAATATCGGCAATGAGATCACAAAAACCAAACAATCTGTCTAAATTAGGGTTTCCGGTCACCCACGACGGTTGTTCACCACGGAAACGTTGCCGGAGCTTTTTCATCTCCGTAACCTGGGGCTTTTCATCGTCATTACTCTCTGCATCGTTTCCCCAATCCTACTAACAATTTCATTACAATCATTCCGCTTCAATTTTTTCTTCATTGACGACGGTTAACAGAATTTGAATACGCTTCAGAAGATATATATATTCGTTTGATTATCGTCAGATTAGGTTCAGAGATATATATTCGTTAATTGAGAAGACCGGAGGCGTTGTTTTCCCCAAATGGTGAGATTCGTTTAACCTAATTTCACGAGCCCTAATTATTGTCGTTAAGGCGTGTTTATGATTGTTTATGTTAGAATTTGCAAAGTGAGATGCTATTAGATCACCATGGATGATGAATGATATGTTGGAACAATGGAATGTTTGTTTTACTTACTAGGTTATAAACGCGTGTATTACACAGGTTGAATAAAGGAAATATTAAATAGTTAGCAATGAAGATTTAGGAATTATAAAACAGTATTTTAAGTTTTAAGATAAGATATATATACAAAAACAAGAGATAGAACACCAAGGGGTGAGATAAGAGAAGTGGAAAAAAGAATTTTGAACTCACAGAATTGTGACACGTGGCACAACCAATTACTTATTTATTTATGTTACAATTTGCAAAGTGAGATGCTACTAGATCATCATGGATGATGAATGATATGTTGGGAGCAATGGAACTTTTGTTTTAGTATTTTCACTTGATTATCATTGATTTGATCTGTTACTTACTAGGTTGGAAATGCGTGTATTACATGTGTCGAATAAAGGAAATATTAAATAGTTAGTAATGAAGATTTAGGAGTTATAAAACGATGTTTTGAGATAAGATATATTTATAAAAATAAGAGATGGAACACGAATGGGTGAAATGGGTGAGATAAGAGAAGTGGGAAAAAGAATTTTGGGCTCACATAATTGTGACATGTGACGCAACTAGTTACTTATTTGTTAAGTTTAGATTAGTTGATCCTTTATGTTTAGCTTATTTTGTTAGGGATGAAAGTTTTTGTTGATGATTAATAAATACATGTCATGCAGTCTACTTCAGCTAATATCATAGTTGGATCTCAAGTATGGGTGGAGGATAATGAGGTATCTTGGATAGACGGTGAAGTTCTAGAAATCAATGACAAAGAAATAAAAGTACAATGCTCATCCGGAAAAGAAGTACGTTTTTCGTTTATCAAGTTTGTGTTATTAAAATTTACAAAATTTGATCAACTTACTTTGAAAGTTTTGCGATTGTTACTATAGGTTGTGGCTGTTCTGTCGAGTGTGTATCCAAAAGATCCCGAGTTTCCGGAAGGTGGAGTGGATGATATGACAAAGTTGGCTTATTTGCATGAGCCTGGGGTTCTACGGAATTTAAAAAGTCGATTTGACATGGATGAAATTTACGTGAGTACATGTTTAGCGTATGCTAGATACTGTATTTTATAACTAGAACTAAATTCGGGTAACCTACTGGTTTTCCAGACTTACACAGGGAATATTTTGATTGCGGTGAACCCTTTCAAACGAATACCAAATTTATACGACAAATCTGTGATGGAAAAATACAAAGGAATAGCTCTTGGGGAACTGAATCCACATCCTTATGCTATTGCGGATATGGCATACAGGCATTTTTTTTCCTTTATCTTCTTTGGTCGGGCAGGTTGTGTTACACGTCAAAACGGATTTAGCCAGGCCAAGTTTGCCCATTTTTGTGTATAATTACGTGTTCAGTATGGTTACAACAACATTATATTTTTCTTAATAAAGCGATTTAGAAGGTTTTATGCATTCAAGAAACACCGAAGGCAACTTTTGAACCATTTGAACAGTTAGGAATAAAGTTTAACCTGAATTGACCCTTTCATTGATCATTAATATAGGATCAAGAGTTCCACCTGTCATAGTTGTTAATAGCGCTCATAGCGAGTGCTATAGCGAATAGCGTAGCGAAGCGCTCATTCCTCGCTATCTGATATTTGCACCTCCGTAGCGAGTAAATAGTGGGATTTCAGGATTTTTTTTGGTTTATGTATATATCGATAAACTATACGTATACAATAGTTGGATTTTAGGTTTTTGTTAAATATACGTATAGGAACACCGTATTTGGATATAATATACGTATAAAATATTTCTAAAATTTTCTTCTAGTGTATCGCTAAACGTAAAATAGCTTCCGCTATTTCATCGCTATCACTACGTGGCGTATAGGTTGCTTGTCGCTATCGTCCGCCATTCGCTGTTAACAACTATGCCACCTGTAATTAATGAGTGTCAAAAATTATTATATACATGAAGAATAAAAATGTTTTTGAGTGCAGGCAGATGGTTAATGAAGGAATAAGCCAGTCAATTCTAGTGAGTGGAGAAAGTGGTGCTGGTAAGACCGAAAGCACAAAAAATCTTATGCAATATCTTGCTTATATGGGAGGTCGGCATGGAGCTGATGAAAGGAGCGTGGAGCAACAAGTTCTAGAAGTATGCTTTATCTATACAGAATTGGCATGAGTGTTATGCATGTTGTCACTTAATGGTGACAGCTTTGACCCATTTAGTTATGAATGTGTTGATTCGGGTTATGGTTTATCTATAACGGGTCAATCGGGTAAGATTAGAAATTTTGGTAAAAAAATACCATGGTCCAAGCAAGTCAATGGTCACCCAAAGCGTATTTTCAATGCATATTTTCCTAATATGTTTTATGATTACTCACATGGTAAAAATTTTGTTATCATATTTGACACCAATTATTTATAGTAGAGTAAAATGTCATTTTCGTCCTTGAGGTTTGGTCAATTTTGCGACTTCCGTCCAAAGGTTTGCTTTTTCGCATCTGGATCCAAAAGGTTAGAAATCTTGCCATTTTTCATCTGGCTCGTCATCTCCATCCGTTTTCTCCGTTAAGTCAGGGGTATTTCCGTCTTTTTTGTTAACCTAAAGGGGAATTCGGTCCTTTTCACTTTATGTACAAGCGTTTAGCATAATGTACAAGTACTCAAAGTACAAGCGTTAAGCATAATGTACAAGTATTCAAAATAACCTTACTAAAGTGAAAAAAAAACCGAATTGCCCTTTAGGTTAACAAAAAAGACGGAAATACCCCTGACTTAACGGAGAAAGCGGATGGAGTTAACGGCCAGATGAAAATGGCAAGATTTCTAACCTTTTGGATCCAGATGTGAAAAAACAAACCTTTGGATGAAAGTCGCAAAACTGGCCAAACCTCAAGGACGAAAATGGCATTTTACTCTTTATAGTAAGTTTAATAGTTTTGGGCAAAAGTTGTTTCGGGTCAACCCGACCCGTTCATGTTCCTACAAAAATGGCCCATAGTTGCTCATTTTGAAATCATTTGTGGTTTTTCTTTTTGACAGTCTAATCTGGTTTAATTTTCTTACGTGTCCTCTTTGGTTTTTCTTTTTGACAGTCTAATCCGGTTTTAGAAGCATTTGGTAACGCAAAGACTGTCAGGAACAACAATTCGAGGTTTACGAGGGCCTTTTGTGGAGAGAGTTTCAGCTACGGAGTGTTTTTTGGTTAATTAACTTTATTTAACTAGAATTTTCTAATATTGCAGTCGATTTGGTAAGTTCGTTGAGCTCCAATTCAACGAAATGGGAAAGATATCTGGAGCTGCTATAAGAACTTATTTGCTAGAAAGATCACGGGTTTGTCAAGTTTCTGACCCTGAGAGAAGTTATCATTGCTTTTACATGCTCTGTGCCGCACCACCTGAGGTAATCAGTTATTTGTATAATCAAAATCTGAATATTTGTGTGCGTGTACATTCTGAAATTTATATACTAACCTAATATATTGAGTAAAATGCCACTTTTGTCCCTGAGGTTTGGCCAGCTTTGCGACTTTCGTCCAAAAGTTTGTTTTTCCGCATATGGATCCAAAAGGTTTGAAATCTTGCCATTTTCATCCGGCTCGTTAACTCCATCCATTTTTCTCCGTTAAGTCAAGGGTATTTCTGTCTTTTTTGCTACTTAAACGGCAATTCGGTCTTTTTCACTTTATGTAAAAAGACCGAATACCCCTGAAAAAGGCCGAATTGCCCAATAAGTTAACAAAAAACACGGAAATACCTCTGACTTAACGGAGAAAAAATGGATGGAGTTAACGAGCCATATGAAAATGGCAAGATTTAATCTTTAGGATCTAGATTCGAAAAAACAAACATTTGGACGAAAGTTGCAAAACTGGCCAAACCCCAGAGATGAAAATGACATTCTACTCTAATATATTAGAAGAGGAGAACCAGGCAGTGAGTAGATATAGTAAATTAGTAATTCAGATGTTTGAATATTATTGGTGCTTATATGGGCTTGGTAATCTTTCTAAGTTTCAATCCACCAAATTATGATTTCTTTCTGTTTTGGATAAATGGATATTAGTAATATGTCGATTATATTGTAACTGGATTACGCTTTTTTGAGCTTAAATGTTCTTTTGTTTTTCTACAACCTTCACTGGTGCATTTTTCAGGTGTCCGAAAAGTATAAACTAGGGGACCCAAGAACGTTTCATTACCTTAATCAATCAAATTGTTATCAACTCACAGGAGTTGATGAGTCTAAAGAGTACCTTGAAACCATACACGCCATGGGTGTTGTTGGGATCAATTCTGATGAGCAGGTATTAATCAAGGCATTTGATATATATTATTCTTAGAGTAAATTTTCATTTTTCGTCCCTGAGGTTTGGTCATGTTTGCAACTTTCATTCGCTTTTGGGTCCTTGTGGTTTCAAAATCTTGTCATTTTCGTCCCTATGGGCCAAACCACGAGGGACGAAAGTTGCAATACATTGCCAAACCCCAAGGACGAAAATGACAAGATTTTGAAACCACGAGGACCCACATGCGGAAAAACAAACCTTTGGATGAAAGTCGCTAAAGTGGTCAAACCTTAGGGATGAAAATGACAATTTACTCATTATTCTTATGTATCCATAATATGCAATCTGAAATGTTTTATCCCTTACAGGAAGCTATATTCCGTGTTGTGGCTGCAATACTCCACTTAGGGAATATTGAGTTTAGTAGAGGGAGTGAACCAGATTCCTCTCAACCTAAAGATGATAAATCTCGATTTCATCTGAAAACCGCAGCTGAGCTTTTCATGTAGTTAGTCTTTATAAATTTTAATGTAAAATGCCATTTTCCTCCCTGAGGTTTGACCACTTTTGCGACTTTCGTCCAAAGGTTTGTTTTTCTGCATCTGGATCCAAAAGGTTTAAAATTTTGCCATTTTCATCCAACTCGTTAACTCCATGCATTTTTCTCCGTTAAATGAGGGACATTTCTGTCTTTTTAGATATTTGTTTATAAAAAAAAAAAAAAAAAAAAAAAACTCTATAAGAAATAAAGATCCACCTCTGTTGACTTTCTCCCCACCCACACCCTTTAACCATCACAAAAAGTGATTAAAAAGACATGAAAATACCCCTGACTTAACGTTAAAAAATGGACGGAGTTAAACGAGTTGGATGAAAATGGCAAGATTTCAAACCTTTTGGATCCAGATGCGGAAAAACAAACCTTTGGACGAAAGTCGCAAAAGTGGCCAAACCTTAGGGATGAAAATGGCATTTTAATCTAAATTTTATTTCTATTTTTTTTTATAAAGAAAGCATTTCCTTGTAACATAGGCATGTTCTCTTTAGGTGTGACGAGACAGCTCTTCAAGAATCTTTCTGCCAGCGTGTGATGGTAACTCGTGGCGAGAGCATTAAAAAGTCTCTCGATCCAAATTCTGCTGCTATCAGTAGAGATGCTATGGCCAAAATAGTTTATTCAAAATTGTTTGACTGGTAAGTTTGATCTAAATGCAAGATTGTTACCATATGCTAGAGGTGGCGATTTTGACCCATTTACTAATGAATGGGTTTCCTTGGCTTGTATTTTATCTCAAGCAGTCAAAATAAAATAAAGAGTAAAATGTCATTTTCGTCCCTGAGGTTTGGCCAGTTTTGTGACTTTCATCCAAAGGTTTGTTTTTCCGCCTCTGGATCCAAAAGGTTTAAAATCTTGCCATTTTCATCCGGCTTATTAACTTGCCCTTTAAGTTAACAGAGAAGATGGAAATACCCCAAACTTAACGAAGAAAATTGGATGAAGTTAACGAGCCGGATGAAAATGGCAAGATTTCAAACCTTTTGGATCCAGATGCAGAAAAACAAACCTTTGGACGAAAGTCGCAAAGATGGCCAAACCTCAGGGACAAAAACGACATCTTACTCTAAAATAAAAATAGCCATAAGGAGAACACGTCAAATGGGTTGAACGGGTCAAACGAGTTGAAAGTCCCCCAAACGTCTATACTTAATATATACATCCTCCTAAATGGCTAATTTAAAGAATTAGATTACTATTGTATTAATATGTTACCCAACCCGTTTGACCTGTTCATTTTGCCATATTACCATACTTTTTTTTTTCTTTCTTTCTTTCTTTCTTTCTTTCTTTCTTTGCATTTATAGCTCAAGATCTTTGTTGCATCACCCAGGATTGTCACCAGGATTAATAATTCTATAGGTCAAGATGCAAATTCGAAATTGTTGATCGGGGTTCTGGATATATATGGATTTGAGAGTTTCAAGACGAACAGGTGCTTAACCGGTATGCTTTTGGTTCTTTATTTAAAATAGGTTAATGGTTCCAATGTTCCATTAATAATAATCTAAGTTTGATTCTGGTTGATTATGACTTGCCTAAAGTAAGTTATAGAAACATGTTAGGTAATATGTTATTTGCTTGATAGAGATATAAGTTGCTGATTTTTTTATTAGTTTAACATACAAGTTAACTCGTTGTATGCAGTTTTGAACAATTTTGCATCAATCTGACTAACGAAAAACTCCAACAACATTTTAATCAGGTTTGCTCATATAATCAATTTTTTAAGTGTTTTAAGCATGTATAGTAGCAGCTTAATATGGGTGTGGGTAAAATGTTTTTTTGGCAGCATGTTTTCAAGATGGAGCAAGAAGAATACTCCAAGGAGGAAATTAATTGGAGTTATATAGAGTTCGTGGACAATCAAGACATTCTAGACCTCATTGAAAAGGTCCGTGCATGTTCAGTTTCTTTTTTCTTAATCTCTAAGAGCTCAAACGAGTAAAATAAACAATACCTAAACGGGAACAGGCGCAATGAGTTGAACAAGTAGATTGTCATCCAAGTGACCAAGTGTTTTTTTTAATGTTTCAAAATCATTTTGTTTGTTATTTATAAAATCGTAAAATTTTGGACAAAAACGTGTTTCGAACCCGTGCAAAATTATTTGTTTGATCTGAACCTGTTACCCAACCCGCCACCTCTCGCAGTATGTATAATATTCCTTTGTTGGTCTAATATAGTTTTTGATTGTTTCAGAAACCAGGGGGAATCCTTGCTCTTTTGGATGAAGCTTGGTATGTATGCATTTTTTACAAATAACACACAGTTATATAGTTAACACGTACTAATATTACTTAGGGGCTGTTTGGTAGCCTCTTAATGATTCATTAAGAGGCTACCTCTGAATTCGTAAGAGGTAAGGGTGTTTGGTTCACAAAAATAACACCTCTTAATGGTTCAGTTGACCTCTTAATGATTAAGTGTGATAAATGATGCTGAATGGTTAAGGGACAGATTTACCCTTACCCTAATAAACTTCCTTAACCCTAAAACTTCAGTCACCACCCACCACCACCCATGACAAACACCACCAACCACCACCACCACCCGCGACTGCCAACCACCAGCACCCATGACAAACACCGCCAACCACCCGCCACCACCATCACCACATGTCACCGCCAACTGCCACCACCCACCACCAACACCGGCAACCACCACCCGCCACCACCTTTAACCACCCACCACCCACCAACAACAACGCCAACAAACAGCACTTACAGATTTACCCTTGCCCTAATAAACTTTCTTAACCCTAAAACTTTAGTCACCACCCCCCACCACCACCACCCATGACAAACACCACCACCCGCCACCGTCAACCGCCACCACCCACCACCAACACCGCCAACCGGAAATCACCACCTGCCACCACTGTTAACCACCCACCAACAACACCACCAACAAACATCCCTTTCCTGGCTCAACACTTACTGGTTCAGAGCCTCTTACCCGGTCAGACCTCTTACTGGTTCAGCACTTACTCTTACTGGTTCAGAGGTTGCCAAAAAAGAAACCAATAGGTTTGTTTGTATTGATTTGGAATGAGAATACAAGGCAATATAAAGGCAAGATAAGTTACATTTAAGACCCACTATAACAATTACTATTAATTACTTAGACTAATAAACTTCCTTAACCCTAAAACTTCAGTCACCACCCACCACCACCACCACCACCACCCATGACAAACACCACCAACCACCACCACCCGCAACTGCCAACCACCAACCACCAGCACCCATGACAAACACCATCATCACCACCTGTCACCACCAACCGCCACCACCGGTCACCACCACCCACCACCCACCACCAACACCGTCAACCGGCAACCACAACCCTCCACCACCGTTAACCACCCACCACCCGCCAACAAACAGCACTTACTGGTTCAGAGCCTCTTACCCGGTCAGACCTCTTACTGGTTCAGAGGTTGCCAAACAGCCCCTTAGTTGTTCAAGGTGTAAGATTACTAGTTCAAATAGAGTCACCTTTTATGATACTTGAATAGGCAAAATGTAGTGTTTAAAATTACAAAACTGAACTTGTCATGCCAATTCATGCAGTATGTTTCCAAGATCCACTCACGCTACCTTTGCTGACAAGCTTTACCAGACATTTAAAGATCATAAACGTTTTAGCAAACCAAAGCTATCAAATACAGACTTCACCATCTGCCATTATGCTGGTGATGTATGCATATTTGTTTCATTTTACTGCATAGTAATACCTGAAACAAAATAGTTAAATGTTGTTAAGGGGTGTTCCGACGTGTTCGGTTGTGCACTTTGAAACTGATTATGTGAGATTCTGAATAAAGAGAATCAACTGTAGTAAAACGTGCCGGAGGAGATAGCCTTTGGATATGCTTTTGCTGATTAAAATTGTAAATAATCAGTTTTGTTCAAGTGTTTGGTAAATTTCAGAAATTAATACACAAAATAATTAAAAGAGTAAAGTACACAGATGGTCCCTGTGGTTTACCAAAATTTTGGATTTGGTCTCTAGTTTCTAAAAGTACACAGATGGTCCCTGTGGTTTGCACTTTGTAGAGCATTAAGTCCCCAACTTTTTCCAAAAGTACATGGATGGTCCCTGTGGTTTACACTTTGTAGCGTATATAGTCCCTAACTTTTTCCAAAAGTATATGGATGGTCCCTGTGGTTTGCACTTTGTAACACATTTTGTCCCTAACCTGGACATGCTAAATAAAACCTTTAGATTTGTTGGCTGGGGACTAAATGCATTACAAAGTGCAAACCACAGGGCCATCCATGTACTTTTGGAAAGCTAGGGATCAAATCCAAAATTTTGATAAACCACCAGGATTATTCATGTACTTTACTCATAATTAAAAAAAGGCAAGCCTTTGTGAAGAAAAGAAGACTTTAGAGTAAAAGTCTCAAGTTTTTTATCCTTTAAAAATCAGTTTGGTTGCAGCTTTTATTAAACTTATTATCATAATAACCAGATAATAAGTAGAATCTGTCTATCCAAACAAATGAAACTGATTATTGCGACCACAACTCCCTATTATCAGATAATCAGCTTCAAAATGCAAATCGAAAAAACCCCTAATACATTTGAACCTAGAGAAAAAGCAAAATGTTTGATATATTTTGTTTAATTGGGGTATTTTTGTTTTAGGTCACTTATCAAAGTGACTTCTTCTTGGATAAAAACAAGGACTATGTTGTTGCTGAGCATCAGGCTCTCATGAATGCTTCTAAATGTTTCTTTGTATCGAGCTTATTCCCACCTCTTGCGCAAGATTCATCTAAAGCTTCAAAGTTCATATCAATTGGTTCCCAATTCAAGGTCTAATTTTTCTCATTATTCTTCCATTTTATATAGATACGGCAATTTTGAACCCCTTACTTATGAATGGGTCAATATGGGTCGTGTATCAGCCCAAATGGGTTATAGAAAAAACTTACCTACGGTCGAATGTGTTGAAAGCTAAGTAGTCAATAGTGATGGGATAGTGGTTATCGGGCCTTCCAAAATAGCCGTGTTAAATAGCAGTCCAGAATAGCAGAACCGCTATTTATCTGATATTTGACCGATATTGACCATTATTTTAGATGCCTATGTTAATGTGGATTCGGAGGAAGATTTCAGGGCTTACGATTAGATCATGTTTCAAATATTGGCACTTTTGCGTTTTGACTTTTAATATTACTATTAGAGTAAATCGTCGATTTTGGCCCTTGTGGTTAATTCACTTTTACCATATAAGCCCAAAAAGGAATCTTTTGACATATGTACCCCCAACATTATTTTTCTAACCATTTTGGCTCTCATCACTAACATCATCCAATTAAATGGTTAAATGTTGGTCATGTGCCCCTCACATGAGGGCATTTATGTCATTTCACCTACCCACTTAATCCCCATTAAATAAAAAACCCCCTGCATATAAACTTAACTTCATCTTCTTCAAACTTAGAACCCTAGAAACCCACTTAACCACTCAAAATGGGCGGGTCAGGACGGTTGAGAAAAATGGATTGAAATATGTTTGAATCAAAAGTCAATTTCATCTCCTAAATCTTTTGTGATAATCAGTTCAGTGTCAAAGTTTCAACAACTTAAAATTGAATTATAAACACCCCAAATTTAACTAGAAAATAATCGATTCCTCCACTACAGACGTTTCAGAAAATATGCCATCATAAAAATTCAAACTTGCATGATTAACTTTATGCTTAACAAGTTTTTGATGCAATTAAATTTGCTCTTCTATATCAAGATACACAACTGCAGTGCTCACAAATGCCTTGATCTTAATTAATGCATCAATTATATATGAAATATATATAGAATAAATACAAATGATGAAAACAGAGGTCATTACTAATCGATAAACCTGTTATGAAAAAATATATATATCTTAAAAATTAAAGGATTCAAACTTAAAAGCAAGAAGAAGACAAGAATTCAAAGTAAAGGAATAAATTTTGTTTGCTGCCAAAAAAAACAAGAATTCAGATGGAAGGGTTTGGGGTTTGGTTGAAGAAGACAACCAGAGAATTCTGATAAAGGGTTTGGGGTTAAATGCGACATTAATTGGGTTTTAACAGGGGAAGATATATTTATGTGGGTGAAATGACATAGATGCTCCTCATGTGAGGGGTAAATGACCAACATGTAACCATTTAGTTGGATGATGTTAGTGATGAGGGCCAAAATGGTTAGAAAAAATGACGTTGGGGGTACAAATGTCAAAAGATTCCTTTTTTGGGCTTATAGGGTAAAAGTGAATTAACCACAGGGGCCAAAATCATAATTTACTCTTACTATTAATATTATGTATGTTTTACGTTGTATATATGTGTGCATATAAATTCTGCATGATATAAAATTACCAATATCCCACCGTGATAACCTATATTTCAAATATCTGCCGTTCACCGCTATTTAATTTTGGACCGCTATAACTGCATAGGTTGAAAGCCATCCAAAGTGTATATTATGATTACAACCTCCTAAGTCATTTTGCTCAAAGATTTAGCTTATTATAATTGTAATAATGTTGTTTTTGTAGAAAAGTTTTTTAGAAATAGAGAAAAAAGTGTTGCATGTCAACCAGACAGGACCACTTCAACCTGAACCCGTTTTGACCCGTTTTGGCCAATTTTGAGTTTAGCTCATCTTTTAATGTCCAATCTTCACAGCAACAATTACAAGCATTGCTCGAGACACTCAGTCATACCGAGCCGCATTATGTTCGTTGTGTAAAACCAAATAATCTTTTAAAGCCTGCCATTTTTGATAATCCGAATATATTGCAACAACTTCGATGTGGGGTAAGTTTAGTATTTCTACAGTTTTCGTGTATTCAGTTTTGTTCACGTGTTCTTGCATATTGAGATCACAAGTCATGTTGTTACAGGGTGTTATGGAGGCAATTAGGATCAGTTGTGCGGGTTTCCCGACCCGTAAACCTTTCCATGAATTTATAGACCGTTTCAAGATCCTTTCACCTAATGTTTTAACAATGAGGTAGTACCATTGACTTTAATGTAGTTCATTACTTTCTATTAATTTTACATGTATAAATGAAAATTTGTATATGTTTATGTTTTATAAAAGAGTTAAATGCCGTTTTTGTCCCTGAGGTTTGGCTAGTTTTGCGACTTTCATCCAAAGGTTTGTTTTTCCGCATATGGATCCAAAAGGTTTGAAATCTTGCCATTTTCATCCGGCTCGTTAACTCCATCCATTTTTCTCAGTTAAAGGGAAATTCAGCCTTTTTCAAGGGTCTTCGGTCTTTTTACATAAAGTGAAAAAGACTGAGTTGCCCTTTAAGTTAACAAAAAAGACGGAAATACCCCTGACTGACTTAACGGAGAAAAATGAATGGAGTTAACGAGTTGGATGAAAATGGAAAGATTTCAAATCTTTTGGATCCAGATGCGGAAAAACAAACCTTTGGACGAAAGTCGCAAAACTGGCCAAACCACAGGGAGGAAAATGGCATTTTACTCTTTATAAAATTAGTTTTGAAGTATTGGATTTTTAAAAGTATTTCTTTTCATTCTTTATTGCGTAAATTTGCTAAACGTATTTATTTCAAATTCCTTGTTTTAAAACATGATTATAATAACAAACATATATCTTGCATTTAACTGTAGTGATGAGATAGAAGCTTCAAAGATTTTATTACAAAAGGCAAACCTTGAAGGGTATCAGGTACTTGAAAGATTTGCTTTTAAGTTGCAGCGTCAGGTGCTAAGATTTTTATATGGTGTGAATATTCTTACAGGTGCAATGTTTCTGATTAAAAATCTTGCAGATCGGTAAAACAAAAGTGTTCCTGAGAGCAGGACAAATGGCAGAAATAGATGCTCGTAGAAGTGAGGTTTTAGGAAGATCTGCTATCAAAATCCAGAAAAGATTTCGTGGGTATTCTACGTGCAACAAATATACCTTGTTACGATCTTCAGCAATAGTGATACAGACAATATGTAGAGGTATACACAATTCTTACCTTTCTAGTAGTATTATAAACTTGAGCTTTGTGAGCGGGTTCTGGCTGATTTTGTTCACAACGGGCCGGGTCAGGTTGAACCACACACATTCATTCCATTTTTTTAAAATTATTATTATTATTATTATTATTATTATTGTTGTTGTTGTTGTTGTTGTTGTTATTATTATTATTATTATTAACTCGCGATGAATAGTAACAAAATTTTCATGTAATTATATTCAATTTTTTTTAATTTCTGATTTCACCTCTTATACTTTAACTAATGTACGGTTTTACCCCATTTAGTTTTTATTTAATCTGATTTTCTTCCAATAACTTGTGTTCTTTATCTTTTTTTTTTGTAAAGCTGAATAATCGACTGGTCTTAATATTTTCTGTAGGCGTTTCTGTATAAACTTTGTTGAAAAATGAGTTTTATTAAGATAGTACAGTGATAAACCAAAGGGATACCAGTGATAAACCAAACCGATAAAGGTAATGTTTGTTATTAACGGAACTGATACCATTACTCGCTTTTATGGTTTTTTATCGACATCGGTACCAGTATTGTTATTATCAGAACTGTTACCAGTATTCGTTTTTATGGTTTTCAATGTAAAACACATTTGTTTGTGTATATCATTGACTTTAAACAGAATGTCAGTACGATAGCGATACCGTTACGAACCGAACCGATACCAACAGAATTCCCGCCACATCGCGCGTGGAATAAGTTTTTTATGTTAATAATCGCGCACGGAATATATAAATTTCACCCATTATACTATAAATAATATACGATTTTGAAGATGAGTACGCTACTGTGTTTAATAATTTTTATCGGTGTTCCTGTATGAACTTTGTTGAAAAAAGAGTTTTATTCAAGATAGTACTGTGACGAATCGAACCTATACCGACATCGGTACTCGTATTGTTATTATCAGAACCGGTACCGGTATTCGTTTTTATTTTTTTATCAACATTGGTACCAACATTGTTATTAATGGAATCGGAACCGTTATTCATTTTATGGTTTTCAATGTAAAATGTATTCTTTTGCGAGTAACATGACTTTAAACCAAGCGCCGGTACCGTACCGATACCGTCACGAACCCAATCGATACCGTCCGATTTCCCGCCGCATCGTACAGGGAAATCTCGCTAGGGGTCCTTATGATTTCAAAGAAAATATTATAACAATAATAATAATCTAAATCTTTGAGTAGAATGAAATAAGGTTGTAACTTGTATGCATTTAAACATATCGTCTTTTAGGTCTTTTTTATTTAATACAAAACCCAAACAGGCCATCTAATAAGTAAACATTATCAATTGTAACATCTAGCTTACTTAGAATATAATCTTACAGGGGAAGTTGCACGTGTTTGCTATGAGCGTCGAAGGAAAGAAAGGGCATGTTTGAGAATTCAGAAAAACACACGCATGCATCGTGAGAGAACTCGTTACAAATCCATGAGTTCTTCAGTTATTTTTATACAAAATGGAATGCGTGGCATGGCTGCACGCAATGCATATAATTATAAAAGGAAAACAAAAGCAGCAATTGGTATCCAGGTATACCTATTTTTTTTAGGAAGCATGTATGTTATCTAAATCTTGCACTACCAACCCAAACACAAATTAAACAACCCGAGGTTGAAAGGACACATGAAATCAAACGAGTTGTTAAAACAATATAACTACTGTAAAACAATTCTATTAAGTTTTAATATTTTACAAATATGAATATATATATATATATATATATATATATATATATCTTTTAAACTTATATAATCTTTGACCTCACATTTTTCCACAGAATATATATATTTTCATATTACCATTTTTTTTATCAATTTTGTATAAATTCCCCCCCCCCCCCTTTTTTTTTCTGAAACTAGTGGGTTACCACCCGCCCTCCGCAGTCGAAACGTAGATAAAAATAAGCAAATCACGAGAGTTAAAGTTGTTTGATGTTTTAGTCAAGGGGCTAAACATGTCATTATTAAAGTTGAGGGGTTAAAGCTGTTTATTATTAAAGTTGAGGGGCTAAAGTTGTTTTAGTTAAGGAGCTAAACATGTCATTACCAAAGTTGAGGGGCTAAACATGTCATTATTAAAGTTGAGGGGCTAAAGTTGGTTAATGCCAGAGTTGAGAGGCCAAAGTTGGTTGATGCCAAAGTTGGTTGATGTGATAGAATAGCATATTTATAGTAAATATAATCTGGGGAAAAGAATTAACAGGTCAGCCTGACCCATTGGACCCCCTTTCATAATTGCCCATTTGGACTTGAACCTGTTTTGGCCCATCACCCAACACACCCTAGTTTTAATTATGTAATAGGCATTAGACTTCATGTTCATAATTTTATCATGTCAAAGGCTTTTTTATTCTTAAACCAATGTTCCATAAATGAATTTGCAGAGTCGATGCCGACGACATTTGGCATTGCGTCGTTATGTAAAAATGAGGAAAGTAGCAGTTTATGCACAGTCTGTTTTAAGGAAAGACTTGGCACGCATAGAATTAAAGGGGCTTAAAAAGGTGACTCTATATTTCTCACATGTTTTTTGTTCTCAAATTTTAGGCTCTAGATTTATATTGGTTCACAACGCAACCATGTTGATATCTTTCTTTTTTCAAGTTATTCTTAGTTACACCAAATTCTGCATATTCTTTAAAAATGCTGTTATGAAACACCTTGATGTGAAAATTGGTTAACATAACATAAATGTGGAAGTTGGTTTGAACAATCATTTCTCTGCATTGATCAATATGTATATTTGTAGATTGCAAGTGACACTAGTGCTCTCCAAGATGCCAAAAATAAATTGGAACAGGAAGCCAAAGAACTGGCCATGCGATTACAGGAGGAGGAACGCAACAGGGTAAGTATACTTTCATCCAATTGCTGTAGTTTAGTAACTAGTAGGGGTGTGCAAAGTCGGTTAACCGATGGTTGGTGAACTGTGGGTTTGGTTAGTTGAAAAGTGTTAACCATAACCGATGGTCAATTAATCACTGTTCAGTAAATCGTTGGTTAATTATCCAATGTATTTTTAATTATCTTTTTTGTTATATTATAGCTAAAAATAGTTCGGTTATGCTGTTCTAAGCCCGACTTTTTCTAATTAATTTGGAATTATGCATCATGGGGCCCGATTGTAACCATAAATCAATGATGAAGATATTATTCTCGAAAAGTTAAAGGTATTCTGTATAGAAAGTAAATCAATTGATGAAGATATTATTCTCGAAAAGTTAAAGGTATTTTTGTATAGAAATTTATATGAGCAAACTAAGACAAAATAAACAATAACTTAACACTATTTTTTCCAAATTTGCAACCACTTCAAATAGATCCAATTTACATTATAAAAGGTTGTAAATCATAGGCATAGAAGGTTCGGTTCGGTTAAAATCGATTAACGACGACACATTAACCATGATCATAGCCGAATTGTTGGTTAATTAGATTCACTTAACCATAATCGACAGGTTTTGTCGGTTATGGTTAATGTTTTCGGTTAATGGTTCGGTTTTTTGGTTATGGTTTGGTTTTTGCTCACCCTAACTAGTTTGAGCCAGAAACATCAACTATCAATATATGTATGTATGTATGTCTCTCTCTCTCTCTCTATATATATATATATATAGAGAGAGAGAGAGAGAGAAAGGACTGTTCAATACAGAGCCAATTATAAGTAGAGAATTGTGAGTTCCACACAAACACTTGTACCTATAGTTTAGTTGTGATGCATAAAGCGGTTATGTAACTGCATAGATTTCTCTCTCTTCAACTATAGCTGCACATCACTACATACAAGTGCTTATGCGGTTCTCTACTTAATATATATGATTGTACTGTTTGCTTCTTCTCTGGCCATAAGGGTCAAAATGTTTCATATACTGTGGTCTTGGTTTTGATTTATATTTTTCTGGTTGTATGGATTTACCGGCCTCGAAATAAGTTTGTATGAAGAAATAGTTGGTGTTGTGTAATTATAAAAAACTTGTTTTATTTCATGATGTAAATATTATAGAAACCAAAACTTCAGTCTTAACCTTTTGATTTCTTTTGTTTATTTTTTGATCGTTTATTATTCTGTCAATTTCCGTAGGCCGATATGGAGGAAGCTAAAAAGAAGGAAACTCTGAAGCTACAGTCTACTGTAAAGGAGATGGAAGTTCAATTGGTGCTTCATACCTTTCTAACACTTTGTTCTGCTTCTGCTTCTTGATACCCAAAACATTAAAATAGATAATACTAACTTGGTTAAATATATATTTTTTCTTTTGTTTATTATTTGATTGTTTGATCTGTTTTGATTTTTTGTAGGCTGAGATGGAGGAAGCTAAAAATAACGAAAATGCGAAACTGCAATCTGCTATAAAAGAGTTGGAAGTTCAATTGGTGCTTTATTATGTTTCAAGAACTTCTTTTATTTCCTGTTACACATATAGGGCTGTAATCGAGCGGAGCCGAGCCGAGCCAGGTTGAGCTCTAGCTCGAACTTAAACGAGTCAACTCGGCTCGGCTTGTTTATTTAATCAAGCTCGAACTCGTCTCGTAAAATGTTCGAGCCAGCTCGAGTAAATCGAGTCGGCTCATTAATATTATTTTACAAATATTGATAACAGAAATAACAAAAAAAACAAACATATATCTATATGTATTATTTTTATTTTTCTTATATTTTAAAGACCAAAGGCATATTAAAAGTATCATATGTATAATTTTCGTTTATTTTCCCATTTTTTTATATGTTATTGATTAATTGAACTTAAAATGTTAAACACTCCAATCCCCTCCCACATATTTTCTTTATTTTAATAAATTTAAAATCAGAATTAATCTATATAGAATAAAATAATTCGAGCCGCCTCGCAAGCTCACGAGCCGAGCCAGGCCTAGCTCAAGCTCGGCTCGTTTACATATCCTTTTTGTTTTGACAAGTTTTTTTTTATCCTTTTGTTTGCTTTTGATTGTTTAAAATGCTTTCAAATCTTGTAGGCTGATATGGAGCAAGCTAAAAATATGGAAAAAGAAAAACTAGAGTCTGCTTTAAAAGAGATGGAAGTTCAATTGGTGCTCATTTCACCGAACGAAAACTTAATTTTAACTCTTTTGTTTTTTTAATTTTCTGTGTGCTTCCAAATTCTCTAGGCTAACATGGAGGAAGCTAAAAATGAGGAAAAGGCTAGGTTGGAATCTACTATAAAGGGGATGGAAGCTGAATTGGTAATTTGTAGCTTCTTAATAACTAGTTACATTTCTTAATACTCAAAAACATTAAAATCACACATTACACAAACCGAAACTGTAGTTAGTTTTTGAGTAAATTGCATATTACGTCCATTAACTAACGAAATTACACTGGATGTCCTTTATAGTTTATGTTATTGTTTCTCTGTTAATTTTTTCTGTTAACTCTTAACACGTGCCACTCACATGAGGGTTCTTTTCACTTAATAACTAAAACAAAATTATATAAAAATAATATATATCAACAACAAAATAAGTGACTTAATAACTAAAACAAAATTAAATAGAAATAAGATATATTAACAACAAAATAAGTGAAAACAACCATTATGCCCTTATGTGAGTGGCATGTGTTAAGAGTTAACAGAAAAAATTAACTGGGTTAGGGCAAAAGGGTACCGCCTGATGGGAAATTGTAACATATAAGACATCTGGTGTAATTTCGTTAGTTAAAGGACAATGCTTGCAATTTCTCTTAAAGTTAAAGGACGTAAAATGCAATTTACTCTTAATTTTTTTAGTTTGTTTTTAATAGTTCGATTTGCTTTTGAATTTTGTAGGCTGATATGGAGGAAGCTAAGAAAAAGGAAACTGCAGAACTGCAGTCAGCTATAAAGGAGATGGAAAATAAATTGGTACTCCATAATATTTTTGATACATAAAGCATGAAAATAGATATTATAGAAAGCAAAACTTTAGTTTTTACTTTTATTGGCTTTTTTTTTTCATTTGTTGAAGGGATTTAAAATTTTGTAGGCTGATATGGAGGAAACGAAAAATAAGGAAAATGCAAAATTGCAGTCGACTATAGAAGAAATGGAAGTTCAATTTCAAGAAATTAAAGAACTGCTTGAAGCTGCAAAGAGAGAAATGGAGCAAGTTCGTGTTGCCGACAACGAGAAAATCGAAACACTTACGAGAGAAATGGAACAAGTTCGTGCTGCCGACAATGAGAAAATAGAAATGCTTACGAGAGAAATGGAGCAAGTTCGTGCTGCCGACAATGAGAAAATAGAAACGCTTACGAGAGAAATGGAGCAAGTTCGTGCTGCCGACAATGAGAAAATAGAAACACTTACGAGAGAAATGGAGCAACTTCGTGCTGCTGACAATGAGAAAATAGAAACGCTTACTACTGACAATGAGAAACTCAAGGTCAAGTTTTGAAGTCAAACATGTCTTCTTTTCCCATAGAGTAAAGTACACGGATGGTCCCTGTGGTTGACCAAAATTTTGGATTTGGTCCCTAGCTTTCCAAAACTATACGAATGGTTCCTGTGGTTTGCACTTTGGCATTTAGTCCCCAATTTTTGTCAAAAGTACATGGATGGTCCCTTTGGTTTGCACTTTTTAACGCATTTAGTCCATAATCCAGACTTGCTGAAACCTTTAGATTTGTTAGCTGGGGATTAAATGCGTTACAAAGTGCAAACCACAGGGACCATCCGTGTACTTTTGAAAAGCTAGGGACCAAATCCAAAATTTTGGTTAACCACAGGGACCATCCGGGTACTTAACTCTTTCAAATATTATAAAGTTGACTAGGTTTTTTTAAATAATCTTCCAAAATATTATTTGTTGTATTTCATGTGTCTTGATCTTGAACGCTCGCAGGATGTGGTTAATTCATTGGAATCGGAAATTAATGAAACACAAAAGAAATATGAAGAGACGAGTAAAATAAGTGAAGATAGGTTGAAAGAGGCTATGGATGCTGAAGCAAAGATAATTGATTTGAAGCTTGACATGCAATGGTTATATTTTTATATCAAAACTTATTTCACTTCGTAGCTGATGAAGTGACTTGCTTAGTTATATGTTTTTGTGGTTCTTTTTTAGTCTTCAAGAAAAGATTGCTGATATGGAAGCAGAGGATCAAATTCTGAGGCAGAAGGTGATGTTGAAACAGCTAATAGTGATAATGCAGTTTTAAAAATAAAAAATATTTATTTTAACTTTCCATGTCAGCTGCCGCATGGCGTCTTTGTAAACAAGACAACACAGAAAACCATAACAAATCAAATAATTATGGGTTACGGGCTAAAGCTTTAACTCATTGCCATAACGTACAATGCTATTTATGCATTTATCACCATAGTCTTACTGAAGACCTATCATGAAAGTATTTATTATGAAGAAATCACTCATTTAGCCATAAGATACGGGACTAAGAGTCAAATTGTTCTTTTACTCGTTTACTAGACTATTAAGTTTTAACCCTCAATAATGACTTAAATTAATTGATATGCGACACCATATTGCGTATAGATTCGTATATGTTTATTATTCGCTTATAAATTTGCATATAGGATGAAATTATTTAAGGCTTAGGCAGGTAAAAGTAGAAACATAAGTAAAAGCTAGATAGGAGACCAAAGATTTGCGTATCTCATGGCTGTATGCGTGAAATTGTACCATAGGGTATAACACACCACTTTCATGATTTTTTTTATCTGAATGGCCTTTAGTTACAATTTCATGCGTATCTCATAGTGTTCTTCTATCAACCGTACTCTCTTTGATAAGCTAAAGGAGATGTGTTTAATTTGCAGGAACATCAAAGCGGCAGTCCTTCAAACAAATTTAATAGCAACTTGACACAATCCACCATAGGAAGGGAACGTGTATGTTTTGACATGCTTTTTTACATATATTTCCTTATGTTTTTCTTTAATTTAATTGGATCTGCCTTTCTCTATATGTATAATTCTGTGAGAACAGAGACCTCTTTAAGCGCCAACAGGTCCTCCTAGACAGCCTCCTGTCTCCTTTCTTTCTCATGTTGAAGTCATTTCTCCTATTATAGTCAACACCAACTTCCGTTTTAAATTTGATAGCAACTTGACACAATCCATCACGTTTTTTTTATTTTTCTGGATAGGCTTCATCTGCTTCTGGTGCTACTTAGGTTATTGATTCAGGTGCCATTAATCGAACACATATTTTATAACCACTCTTAATAATACTAATATATTCCATAAATCTGTCAAACTTGCTAATGGATCTTCATGTGAAATCGTTGGCGTAGGATCAAACTTTACCAAACCTGAACCTTTCGTTTGTTCTCTATGTTCCAACCTTTCCCTGACTCTTTGATATCAGTAAGCCAAGGAATGAGAATCATGACACTTACGTAACGTTAATCATGACACGTAACTTTTTTCTCCACACGTTACATTTTCAAGAATAAGGGTCAAACCAGGTGACTGGACAGATCTCAGATGTTGTAGATTCGGTTCTGTAGCTAGTTTTACCGGGTCACCACTCACCTCACCCATTAACCTGCACCCAAACCCAAAGACCCACTGTTCCGACCAGGCGACCACATTCATGTTGTTTGGTTCACAAAGCCCACAAAAGGGCAAACTAGTCAATTGGATTTTTTGCTCATCCACAAAAAAAAAAGAACTCATAAATTTTCTCGCAAAGTTATTATATCAGCTTACAAAGGTAATCTATAAATGTAAACGATTAAGAGTCAAAAATAATTTCAAGAGCATAATGGAGTTTGATGGTAAAATGACATCACCTAATTGTATGCTTGCATATGCATATAGGAGCTGGTTGATAATGTTATGAAAGCTGCTACAGAAGACCTTGGGTTTTCTCAAGGGAAGCCAGTAGCTACATATGTTATATACAAAAGTCTTTTGCACTGCAAAGCTTTTGAACCAGATATAACTACCGTATTTGATAGGATTATCCAGATGATGGGTTCTGCAATAGAGGTCCATGTTTGAATATGTTTAAATTTCACATATATCATGATTAGTTTTACTATTGATGTTTATATATTTAATAATTGAATTAAATATATTATATTTTCCAGAAAAGTGAGGAGATTAAGCATATGGCTTATTGGCTCTCAGTCACATCTACGTTGCTGTTTTTGATTCAGAGGACTTTAAGTCCAAGTCCTCCCAAACCCGAGCAGCCAACATCATTATTTGGAAGGATGACCAAAGTACTTTCTGTTCCTAAATAGGGCTGTAATCGAGCCGAGCCAGATTGGGCTCGAACTTGAACTTAAAAGAGCCGGCTCGGCTCGTTTATTTTTTCGAGCTGAAAAGTAGAGCTCGAGCTCGGCTCGTAAAAAAGCTCGAGCCCAATCGACCGGCTCGTTATTTCTTTATTAATTTTTGTACAAATATTGATAACATAAAAACAAAAATAAAAAAAATTAACACACATTTATAAAATACACACACACACAGCATCGAGTCGAGCCACTGAGCCAAGCCATACAGTCAAGCCACGAGTCGAGCCATTGAGCCGAGCCATGAGCCAGCCCCCCTGGCTCGAGCTCAGCTAGATTACAAAACGAGCTGGCTCGGCTCGGCTCGGCTGGAAAATGAAAGGAGCTTTTTTCGAACTTTTTTTCGAGCTAGCCGCAGCATTTTGAACACTCCTATTCCTAAATACAATCCCATTTTCTACAGGCAGGTTGGGTAATAAGTTGAAACAGGTTCATGTTGATATAGGTTCATTTTTAGCATTGGGTGGTTTGACTGCAAACACTTTTGTTGATTTTTATAACTTTTATAATATTATAATTACAAAACAATAAAATTACAATAGTAATCTAAATCTTTGAGTAAAAATGATAGAGGAAGTTGTAAGCTTTAAATACTCAACTTCTGGCAACTTTCAACCTGTTTGACCCATTTGACTCATTTGACCCTTTGAGATAAAGACAACCCATTTTGACCCATTTGTATGTAAGGGTCAAGATCTTCATCTCTACAAAACTCCTTTGTGAATCATTTATAAGAAGTGTTATTGTTATTGTTCATATATTTTTATTATAATTCTTATTACTATATATATAGGGATTTCGATCAGCATCAATTATTAGTATAGTGTGCCATGTGGAGGTCAAGTACCCGGCTTTGCTTTTTAAGAAGCAACTTGCTGCTTATGTTGAAAAATTATACGGATTTATTCGTAATGACTTAAAGAAGGATATGTCACAACTTCTTGCCTCTTGTATTCAGGTACCATATCCATATGTTTACTATAACTTCGATCGCAATTAAAAGCATCATATGTTGCTAAATTTTTTTATAACTTGTAAACAATTCAGGCGCCAATAACGTCGGATGGTAAAGTTTTTCCGGTAGAGTTTTGGGATAGCATCATTGAACGCTTAGATGGCCTGCTTGATACATTAAAAGAATGCAATGTAAGTGTATTTTTTTAATTCTGATTAAGGTTACTAATGAGAATTGATTATCACTTGCATGCTCATTGTTTAACCATCTCAGCCGTATTTTTTTCAGGTGCCATTAGGCATTATCCAGAAGATATTTTCTCAAGTTTTCTCTTTCACTGATGTACAGCTTTTCAACAGGTAGCAATTCTGTTCTAAATAGCTAGAAAGTCTGACTAGAGGTTACAAATTGGACGGTTTGGGTGACCTGTAGCACTTTTAGTAACAATTATTTATTATAACTAGTTAGCGTGTGATATATGATCACAGGTATCATCGTAATTCGGTAATAGTCTAATTTTAGAATTAGAATAAAAAAGCGTAGACGACTTTCTACCCATTTATCAGTCATCTTTACTTAGAGTAAAATGCAATTTTCCCCTGAGATTTGGCCATTTCCTTCCGGCTCGTTATTCCGCATCTAGATCCAAAACGTTTGAAATCTTGCCATTTTCATCAGGCTCGTTAACTCCATCCATTTTTCTCTGTTAAGTTAGGGGTATTTCCGTCTTTTTTGTTAACTTAAAAGGCCATTTGGTCTTTTTCACATTATGCTAAATGCTTGTACATAAAGTGAAAAAAGACCGAATTGCTCTTTAAGTTAACCAAAAAGACGAAAATACCCCTGATCTAACAGAGAAAAATGGATGGAGCTAACGAGCTAGATGAAAATGACTAGATTTCAAACCTTTTGGATCCAGATCAGGAAAAACAAATCTTTGGACTAAAGTCTCAAAACTGACCAAACCTTAGGGACGAAAATGGCATTTTACTCCTTTTTTTAATTTGGCCAATTAGAGAAAATATAACCGGAATTTATCCACTATAAGTAAATGGGTATACACTAGTTATCTCGTTTCTTAAAACGGCCTATAAGTCTGGCCATGTCATGTCAAACTAGTTATCTCGTTTCTTAAATCATAAATTTTTTTATGTGCCACCTTAGCCTTCTTCTACACAAAGAGTGTTGCACGTTCGCAAATGGGGAGTATGTGAAGGCAGGATTATCTAAACTAGAGGTTTGGTGCTCTAAAGTCACAGCAGAGGTATTTTTACAGGCCTTCACTATTATATATAGGTTGACCTGAAAACACATTTTTGTCCAATTTTATATGTTAATTAATAAATAAGTAATGCATTAAATATGGTTACAATAACAATATCATTCCCATATCTATTAAAAACCATGGTCGATGATAGGGGTGATCAGAATTCGATTTGGATTCAAAAAATTCGAAATTCGACTCGATTCGAATTCGATTAAAAATGTTCGAATTCGAGTTGATTCGTATTCGAGTCCAGTAATCGAATTAGAATCGAATACGAATTTATGATTTCAATTTGATTCGAAATTCGAATTCAATTTATATATATTTTTCAATATATGTATATACACACACAAACATGTATATACACACACATAACTTCTAAACTTGGCCAAAGTATGAACTACATAGTTTATTATTCATAACATTACCAAACATTCTCACAAATCGCCCATACTACTTATTTCCAAATTTTACCTAACTTAAATCGCTACTGGTAACCAACCTATCTTCTAAATTTTGGTGTTTTGACATATTGATAGTTAATTAATTTAGCAGATTATTATATTTTATGTTGAATATAATTATTTGTAGTAGTTTTAAAAAATGAAAGTAAAATAATTTATTGTTTAGGGTGAATTTAAATTAAATCGAATTATTCGAATTCGAGTTTCAAATACGAATTCATGTAAAAAATAAAAATTCGAAAAATTCGATTCGAATAATTCAAAAATTCGTTATTCGATTCGATGAACACCCCTAGTCGATGGAGACCATGGTTGGTAACTTCCCCAACTTTATGAATTCTACACATCTAACCCCCATCTTTTGGTAAGTGACATAATGTCCCCTAAACAACTCTAACCCATAACTTCACATCTCGTCTTCTCCAACACTTTAATTCTTTCCTTTAAATTACTTTCACAACATTACACCACTTCAATTCATTTGTTTGAATTAATTTTACGACTTTACCCCGCAACGTGTGAGACGTTATACTCTTTTTTATCTATGCCTAACCACGTTAATGTCACGAATGTAACGTGTGTGACGTGTCACGTCACATGCGTGTACCTCACGTTAATATCATCATCATTGTAACACGTGTAACAAGGTCACAAGCGTGGCACGAGTCGAAATCCTAGTTACAATAATAATCTAAATCTTTTAATACAGCAGTTAAAGGGATTTTTTTGCATTATGCATACACTACGGATGACTTTCAACCTGTTTGACTTGTTCAGCCCTTTTCCTCTAAATTTTTATTTGATCCATTTGTGACAAAAAATAAAAATAAAAAAATAAGCCTAAGTCGAAATTTCCTCCAATATTATTGTTGTAAGTCAGAGTAAGTAGGCCTAACGACTCACTGAATCAGTATGCAGGCTCATCATCGGATGAACTTAACCGCGTAAGGCAGGCAATTGGGTTTACGGTATGTAACAAATTTAATATTTTTTTGTTATTTTCTTTTTTCAGTTTCCAGTAATGATTCTTTCAAAATTTGAATTTACCTTTTCTTTTCAGGTTTCAAAAGAGAAATCTAAAATATCATACGATGAATTCACAACTAAACTATGTCCTGTAAGTCTCCCACTGTTTTTTTCTACACCATGAACGGAAGTGTCTTAACTTAAGTTGACATTTTCGGTATCAGGTTCTAAGTATCCAACAACTTCACAGACTCTGCACTTTTTATTCAAATAATAAGGATGACACAGATAGTGCCGCCCCAGATGTAAGGATAACACTATTACATTTGCTATTCGTTTACGTCTGAAACTACTAATTTATAATCGACTTTCGACAGCTTATTTCCAAGTTAAAAGGTCTAATGTCAGAGGACTCCAGTGATCCTGATAGTGACTCCTATTTGTTAGATGACAACACTTCTAGGTATACACTAAACTATATATACGGCAATGAAATATAATTTACACTAGGGATGGGATCGGTACAATACCCGTACCCGTACAGAAAATACCGGTACCTAATTTGAACAAAACTGGGTACCGAATACCGTACCATATATATTGGTACGGTACGGGTATTTCGGTACGCTACCCGCTTTGGTACCATTTTATTTTTTCTTATTTTTTGAGCACTCGTATGGGTAGAGCAAATAGGTAAAATCAGTACGGGTACCAAATAGGTAAAATGGGTACGAGTACCAATACGATATGACACGGATACCAAATAGGTAAAATCCGTATGAGTATCATAAATACCATCATACGAAATAAAACATGATATAAAAGAAACTCTTAAAGTTCTAATATAATATTTGGTACCAGTACCATTTTTACCCATACTCGTACTGATATTGAAAGTACTGAGTCGGTACGGGTACGGGTACAAGTATTTAGGAAAAAGATCTCATCCCTAATTTACACCGTCAAAGATGGGTGAATTGTTTTTACTTTTGTTATTTGCAGCATGGCCTTCCCAGTTGAGGAGATTGGTAAATCCATTAACGAGAAAGATTTTTCAAACATGAAACCTAGCCCTGAACTCCTTGAAAAACCTGAGTTTCAATTTCTACTGGAGTAAGGCTTGTGGGTCTATTTGCATTGCTTCTAGTTCAGTTACTCTTTTGTGATCGGGTCACGTCTACAAGTCATGAAACATTCCTGACCAGACCCCAAACTAAGGAATCTTGGTGCATTGGGCACCCATAAGATAACACAACGGATTTCAGATTTTCTCTAGCGGAAAAATGCCATACATACTTCTTTCGGTCTGGATCTTGGTAGGTGCCTCAACCAATGTTTATACCTCCAAAACCCACCAAACATCATGCTTTTGTACATAGCATATCTTGTTAACCTTGATCAAAGTCTTTTTGGTCTTTTAACAAGACCATCGGGTCTATTAGATGAAACATGATTTCATCAGTTACACTGGCTATTGGCTCTATGTTGCAAACTAAGGCGGCAAAATCAATCAAGCGCCAGGTATACAACATGAGTTCCCTAAATGCTACAAAAACCAGCGGCCATTGTAGATTGTGAGAGCTCTTCTAGAACACGTGGAATGGAGATTATCAAATAGTTTTTGCGAACCCACAGCCGTCGGAGAAGCTCTCTTATGCAGGAAAGGTTGGTGAAGATAACTTCCTTCCCCTATAGAGCAAGAAGTTTATAGTGATGCAATTGAAGTTGTTTATTTGTCAATATGTACTTGGGGAATATCATGTTGTACTAATATTAGATCTCGGATTGTAATAAGTCATATTGTATTGTAACGAGTTATCATATTGGCAACTAGTGCTCTTATTGAAGTGTGATGGGCTTTGGTGTCATTATTATATTAGTTCTTAAAGGGTTACTACAACATGGTGTAGTGAGTTATGTTAGTTCTTAATGGATTATAATTTCTAATAGCCCACATTTGGTCATGATTCTCATATTAGCTATTAGTGGAGAATCATGATGGGTCTTTTTAGGTCTTAATGTGTTAGATGTGTCTATAAGTGAGAAGTAAAAAAGTTTTAATACATATCTAAAGACTCATTGCTTTTCACTAGTTATCATAGGTTTTAGTGATGGGCCTTGTTAGGTATTAGACCAAAATTCACATTGTTTCAATAAGTTTGACTTTGATTAACCAGTAACTAGCATCAAATTGATTTGGGTGAGTCCAGATCCTTGCCTAATTCAAATAACAGTCACCAAAATTATCGTTCCTTGATTAAACTTCGAAGTATTATTCAATTGATTTTCATTTTAGAGAAGATTTGAATCCCAATCAAATCAAAAGTTGTTTTCAATTCTTTTGGTCATCAACATGAGATGATACCATTTAAGGTAGGATTTGAATCCCAATCAAAAATAAATATTGTTGGTAATATGAGACGACTGTTTCAATTGGAATTTTTTTATGATGTCGTTAAAGAGACTAGCAAGATATTAGAAAAATAATGAATACGAAATAAACAACTGATTGATTGGTTATAGAAGTCTGTTTTAAAAGAATTAAATAAATGTATTCGTTGAAATCACTCTTAGAAGATAAAAGTAAATAAAAATCCACATCAATTCATTCCCACTTAAATATCCATAAACTTCAAAGTTAGTACATTATTACTTAAATACCTATTTAGCTTTTGCATTTATTAATTTGATTTTACACTTATCTTAATATACACTTATCGTAATAAAATGTTAAAATAAGTTCAACAAAAATACTTTCAATATTTATAACTACCATCATTAGTTTCCTAAAATTCAAGTTATTACACGTATTGGCCTCATGGCATTCTAATCTTCATTATCTTTTCAAGAACATCCTTATTTGTTATTATCATATCATTAGTTTCCTAAAATTCTATATGATTTAGTGGTGCACTTTTCAAATCCTTAATTACCATTCATTCTTCATAAGTTTTTCAAGAACATCCGTTAAAAAATCATGGTAGAAACTTCTTTATCAAATATTAAAATAACTAAATAATGTTATTCATCAAAGTCACTTTTTAACACTAATAAAAATAATCAAAACTCCACATTCATTTCCTTTTAAACATCCATAAACTTCAAATTTAGTACATTTCTTACTCAATAAATACTATATAAGTTGATAATTATTTATTTCTTTAATTTAACATGCAACTTAAAAAATTTCTAAAACATATTACTTCATTAGTTTCCTAAAACTCTTGTGTCACATATATAGACATGATAGCATTCTTATCTTATAAAAATCCTTAATTACCATTCAATCAATCTTCATATCTTTTCAAGAATATCCGTTAATATACAAGGTAAAAAAGCATTATATAGTCTACAAAATCCCACATTTTCAAACCACAACAAAACAAACATGAACAAACACATAATCTTCTTCACAACTTTTCTTTGTGTCATTGCATTAGCAACTGCTAGAAAGCCATGCTGGTTAGGTGGTTGGGCCATCAATGTAGTCAACCAGGTCAACGGCACAGACAAAGACCATGTTTATGCCCACTGCAAATCGAAAAACGACGATATCGGCTTCCACAAGATAAAGTATCAACATTCAACAACCTGGAAATTCTGTGAGAATATCTTTGGTCCAACTACTCTTTTCTTCTGCCATGCTTATAAGGGTCGGCATCAAGAACTAGTTTTCGACGTGTTTACTCAAGATACGATCAAACCGCTTTGTCGCGAGCTGGACTTTGAGGCAAATTATTGGAGATGCAGTTGGTTGCTTAGGGATGATGGGATTTACCTCGTGGACCGGAGGGAAAAAGGCAAGGAAAAGAATATGAAGATGCATGATTGGAAGTATCGAGCGTAGAACGGGCAATGTTGTTAAACCCGGGCTGGCCCGGGTTTAAAACATTGCTAATTAGGGTATAAACTTGGATACCTTAAAAGTTTGTTTATGTGTTGAATAAAAAATTAGTAACTATATTATTAAAGTAGTAATGATTTTAGTCTTTGGATTAAATGATTTGTGATTTGTTGATTAACACAAATTTATATGTGAAAAGTGAATAAGTTTATATGTAAGATCTTCTAATAAACCACATATTATTGAGTGAATAATTACATGTTTGTTTTAGCAAAAATCAAACAAACAGTTGAACAGGACAAACTAAGATGAGATGAAGTCATGAAACACTGTGATTCGAAAACCTACAATCTAAACTTACTCGATTACACGTTTTTATCAATATCAAATCAAACTCGATTACCATTGACTGGTGTTTAGGAGTACGGTAACCGATTGACATGCAATTTACTAACAAAGATATATGCACAACTTGACATATTACTTTTGTCAGCAACATATGCATATATAAAACTTGTATTTATAGGTGAATTTTGAGTTTGAATCTTTACGTTACTTGTCGAGCCACCAGTGGATCGGTCAAAACAGGTAGCTTGAGTTTGATGAATAAATCATGGGTTCGGTCAGCTGTGATTTCCATCAGTCTAGCCCAAGACCGAAATTAGATGGATCTTGAGACTTAAAACCGACCAACAACCCTTTAATCGGTTTGATCAAGGTTCGGGTTCGGTTTTTTAAAAGAACAGAATTTTTATAAGATTATAACAGCTTTGAATACAACTTTGGATGACTTTTTAACCCCTTTGATCTTCAACTTGTTTTTATTTTAGCAAGTTTTAGGTGAATAACCTGGATCACCATGTTTATGGATCAGCCCATTTACCAATAAACGGGCCAAACTCTTCGGCGCTAGTGAACATCTAGCAAACTATCATAACAAAGGTGATAAACTCTATGTCATACGAAAGGTTAAAATAAGCAGAGTTTATTACTAATCACCAAAATGTAATATAAAAACATCAATTCAAACCCTAAAAAGGCACAAAACCCAAGTTAACTGATCTTCAGTTACTTCCTATAATACCAGAAAGAAAAAAAAAACACACACTAATTTATTTCCCCTTTCGCCGCTTTTGCATCCCGCTGCAATCGCTACAGTACCATTTTCCTTTGGGTTGCTCTTTCAGACCAACACAGCCATAATGGAACCATTCGATCTTGCACTGTGGAAATATTATCACCTCATTAGTGTCAATTGGTCATAAAGTGATAAAAATAGCAATTTGGACCCATTTACTTATAAATGGGTTGAGTTGGTTATATTTTATCTCTAACGGGCTAAATGGGTATAAGAAAAGAAAAGGTAGATTAAAGGAAACTGGTCGAAAATTGACCATAGTGTACTTTTAGTTCATAAAAAAACCCTTGTTCCAAAACACAGATTATTATTATTAAAAAACTATTGTTGATCATTGTGGTTTAAACTTAAATTGTACATCATATTTGACACATGAATTATTTATAAAAAAAAGAGTAAAAGGCTATTTTCGTCCCTGAGGTTTGGCCAGTTTTGCAACTTTCATCCAAATGTTTGTTTTTCCGCATCTGGATCCAAAAGGTTTGAAATTTTGCCATTTTCATCTGGCTCGTTAACTCCATCCATCATTCTCCATTAAGTCAGGGGTATTTACGTCTTTTTTGTTAACTTAAAGGGCAATTCAGTCTTTTCACTTTATGTAAAAGAACGAATACCTCTGAAAAGACCGAATTACCCTTTAAGTTAACAAAAAAAAAAACGGAAATACCCCTGGCTTAACGGAGAAAATGGATGGATTTAACGAGCCGGATGAAAATGGCAATATTTCAAACCTTTTGGATCCAGATGCAGAAAAACAAACCTTTGGACGAAAGTCGCAAAACTGTCCAAACCTCAGGGACGAAAATGGCATTTTACATTAAAAAAAAATATTTTTTTACACGAAAAGTACCCATTCTAACCCGTTACTACACCTATTCATTTTGCAATCTCCAAAATACTTACATCAGGATTGTCACACGCAACCATCTCCCCGTAGCTAACTTGGTTGCAGAAACAATACGTCGGTTCATTAGGATCAACGGGTAGATCCAAGTCCATACTGGGCGGGTTTGCAGCCGCTACTTGAGCAGCAGCCGCAGCGGCAGCAAGGCGGGACCTGAGTAGTAAAAAAAGTCAAAACTTTGACCATTAAAGCTCCACCCAAAGAGGCATCTGTGACCAGATTTAACAACTTATTGCAAACAAATAACAGTTTATGTTAAAAAGATTATTACTTTTTTCGTCCTCCTCTTCCACCCTCCTTTGCAGGCTTCCCGTTGCCATCAGGGTTCGAACCAGGTGTTCCGGCTGCTGCAGCAATTTCCTTTTCTGCAACCACCACAAATAAATCACAAATGGGTCGATTTGTGTTGTGTTTTATCTCAATCACATCAAATAAAAAAATTAGCTTGAAGGGGGACTACACAAGAGTTCAAACGGGTTGAAAATTGTTTTAACTCTAATTGTAATGCATGAACTCCTAAGTTGTTATTATTCAAGAATTCATATTATTATTCTATATATTTTGGGTTTGTAATCATAAATAGATTAATAAAATATTTAAAAAAAAAAAAAAAGAATAAGAATGCGTTTGCGGTCAACCCAACCCAGACCTGTGTAAACACACACGCGCCACCTCTACACAACACAAACAGGAGCGTCAGGCTTATCTACATCACATCTGTGTACGACAGATTTCAAAAAATAAGAAGAAATCTACCACGCCGTTGCTCTTCAAATTTTTTAAGATACTGATCGAGTTGTTGAATATGAGCATCCACCTGCGTAGGAATATTTTCAACACTTCACTTAAAATAGAGGAAATAACCTCACAACTATATGTCTCAAAATTTGGCACAAACTCAAGAACAAAAACAACATAATAAAAGTATCGGTACCAAGTCATATGCTTGAACAGCCAGAGCAACCTTCTCATCAGCAATTCTAATGGCATGTTTCTGCTCATCTTGTGCATCATCTGAGAACTTGTTAAGTGAAGTACCCGGTGCAATGTTCCCAGACTTAACCCCCTCTTTAAACTCCTCTATTTCCTGTAAACAACGTTGCTCATTTTGTCGTTGAATACCTGCAGACATACACCCCTTAACTTTATATAAAATTGTAGAAAGCAGTATACATGCACTTGAACTCAATAGTGTCTGTGTATAAACCATACCCTGCAAACTTTTATCCAAATCGCGTAATAACGCATACTTCCTCTGTAAAATGTTTGGCAGTGGCTCCAAACCTACATAAAAAATAATAATACACAAATAAAAAAAAACCAATTTAACAACTCTGGTATGAAACCCCAGTATTCAAATTCTAAAAAAAAAAAAAAAAAAAAAAAAAAAAAAACCCTCAATTTAACAACTCCAGTATGAAACCCTAATATTTAAACTCTACAATCAGGTATCAAAATCACTCAAAATTCTCCCTTTAACAAGCAAATAGAATCAAACATAACGAGTGAATAATATAATATCCACCAATTTAACACTTTGGTAACTATTCAAGAACAATTTATAAACCCTAAAAAATTAGGGCTCGAATAAATTTTCGATTTTTTCTCAACCAAACTGTAAATTGACGACAAGGGGTCAAATATTTTGCTAAATTAAACAACTTTATAACTCGAACAAACAGAGATTAAAAAAAAATTGAAGAGGGATTGAAGATTACTAGCTTGAAAATCCTCAAGAAACGACATTTTTGCGACGGGGAATTTGGGGAAAATGAATGATGTTAGTTGGTCGTTAAAAGCCCGCGTGAAGTTTAATCGTGAACGGATCTAACGATTATTGGATGCTGATGCTTTGAATTTTGTGTAATTCTTGTCACATGTATTACCTTGTCACATGATGTCATCATTTTGCTTTGCTTTCATCCCAACTTGTAGTGGAGTGGTGGAAAGGATTTGGTTTACCTAGAGTGGCCAAGTTCGATCCCCACCCACCACATTTGGGGGAATGGCAATGAAGAGGTGGAGGGCCGGTCACCGGTTCGAATCCTTGGAGCCACCCCGAGTTTTCTACTACAGTGCATTTACTCCAGAGAGTCCCCGACTCTTGTGGAGGGTGCAACTATACGCTCCCGGTTATCGGGTGGGCAGTAGGCTGGAAATTTTCTCGGGGAACGCCTTAGCCAAACTCTGATGCACCAAGCGTGGGCCCGGTTAAGACAACATAGTCTTGGATGCCGGAGTGGGGCGGAGGGGCCTATCCGAGTTATAGGATAGGTGCGATATCTATCGCCTGTTGTAGAAATATCGCCGTTCAAAAAAAAAATTATAGGTTTTGAAAATTAGGTTGTTTGCTGATTCACTGAATCTAGGGCTCTTCAAATCGGTTGCCGTTCAGCGTTCGCTTGAAGCTCGTTTGGAAATTGCTTGGAAAATGCTCGTTTGATTTGACGTTCGGTTGTAAACCAGCCGTTCAGTTTTCATCCGCATCATTTTGTTGTTCAAATTGTTTGCCGCTCGTTCGGAAATTGCTTGGAAAATACTCGTTTGATTTGACGCTCGGTTGTAAACCATCCGCTCGGTTCGGTTTGTAAACGAGCCAACCATGAACAAATGTCGGCTCGGTTCGGCTCGAATTATTATTTTTAATTAGTATATATATATATACACACACACACACCCCTATACATATACACATACATATGTAAACATGTATGGGGTAAGGTTAGTGTAAAAATGACATCTTTTCGTACAAAGTGTAAGAAGTCAATATAGACATGGTGTTTTAAATTATACGTATGGTGTTTTATATTCTTTTGAAATGATATAATATATAAAAACATCAAACACAACAATTTATAACACAATCATATTTATTGTAGGCATCTAATTTAAAACACACTAATATAATTCTTCGTATGGTGTTTTAGATTTCATGCCTAGAATACATTGAATTGTGCTTTAAAATTGTTACGTTTGTTGTTTTCTATATAATATTATACCAAAACAATATAAAACATTATACCTAAAAGTTAAAACATCATGCCTACATAGACTTCTTATGCTTTGTATGAAAAATGTCATTTTTACAGAAATCGTTACCAACATGTATATACACATATATATACACAAATATAAATTATACATACACACACACACACCTATATATGCACACATTACACATACATATATACTTAAATATAAATTAAATTTATAGTTTCTTATATACCACTCTATTAGATTTTGATTCACTGTATACAAATTTACAACTATATCTACATGTATTAGCCCAATCACGCCAATAAAAAAAATTAATATCAACTCTAAAAGTTAAACCCTAAACCGATAATGACAGTTTGCTCATCGCCTCAATGTTTCATGTTGATCGTCTCCTGCCCTCAACGTCATTGTTCGTGCAATATGATCATCGCCTCGTCGGCCACAACATTGTTATTTATAAGAAAAATGTTATGCCATGAAATGTGCCTGTTTTTAAAGACATGAAAACTTGAGACCCAACATTGTCACTATATCTCTCAGACATTTTAAATCGGGCGACACGATTGTCCAAATCGCTCGAACTTCGCTCGACGCTCGCTCGAAATATTTACTGCTTGAAAAAATGCTCGCTTGCTTTGAGGCTCGGTTTTAAATGAGCCACTCCGCTCGGTTCGGTTTGTAAACGAGCCAAGCACGAGCAAAGGTCCACTCGGTTCGGCTCGGCTCGTCAACAACCCTAACTGGATCACGAATAAAACTCTCTATTGGAGATATTTTTATGAAATACCCGTGTTGCGCGCTTCAGTGGCAACGTCGTGTTTGTGACTTCCTTACACACGTAACGATGATGACATAAACATGTGATGCCTACATGTGACATTACATGTTTTTGACTTTGGTTACACAACGTTACGTTCGTGACATTAACGTCATTAGACATAGATAAAATATAGCATGTCTCGGATGTTGCGATGTAAAGTCGTAAAAGTAATTTAGACATTAACATTGTTAGACATAGATAAAAAAAGTATAATAATGTGTCGCACGTCGCGGTGTAAAGTCGTAAAAGTAAGTTAAACAAAACGAAGTGTCGAAAAGGTTGGAGAGTCAAAGTTGTAAATTATCAAAAGTTAGAAGTGAACATGTAACTTACTCAAAGATAAGGGTTAATATTGTTTCATGTCAAAAGTTTGAGCGTGTGAAGTGAAAAACCAAGGTCGAACTGACCTTGGTTTTTTAATATATTATACAATAAGTGTGTGTAAAATTTAGCCGGTTCATTACTCTCATTACTTGTGTTATACCTCGGAAAAATATTTACGTTCTATCTCCTATTAAGAAGAAACGATTTAAGTGTGGTGGGCCCCATATTTATAGAAAAAAAACATTTGTAAGAGATTTTTTTTCAAATGAAAGATTTTTTTAGTAAAAGTTTTAATTTAGGCATTTCACATGCACTTAACTGAAAAAAAAAATCACGTACATCCATGTTACGGAGCACCATCGTTATAAATTTAAACCAAGGGATAAAATATGTAATTTTAAAAAAGCTGGCACTAAAAGTTAAATTTGGATAAACCCTAGGGATCATCCGTGTAACTTACTCTATCAATCAAGACAATTATACATAGGGACACAATTTTCTTAGAAAACCAACAATATATTGAAAACTAAGATAATCGCATATTATACTTATACATAATGCATTGGAGATCAATCAGATCATCAAGTAATGAAAGGGAGAAAATGTAGCTATTGTAAGTGTCTTTTGTATCAGAGTCAAAATACCATATACAAATGTATTATACGATTCTTATAGTTGTTAACACATTTCTCCATTTTGATTTAAACACTTCCTATATGTAACATTATTTAGTTATACATAACATTATTTACTTTTAAAAAATCTAAGCGTTTAGCAAATCGGCCAATGTATCATATAACAATTTATCCTTTTAAGTTTTAATTGAACTTATATATTCTATAACATCTTAAAACACAAAGTCGGTGGAGACTTTGTGTTTTAAGTCCTCAACATTTACAAAATGTACCCATTTAGTCCTTTTGTGTTTTAAGTCATGAACATTTACAAAAATACACATTTAGCCCTTGAACATTTATGTTTTTTCAATTTTCATATATTATAATTTTAACTCTAATACTTTTACTTTCTAACCTCTTATACTTTTATTTTTTTCACTTCACACTTTCAAACTAAGACTAAGGGGAGTGGAGCATCCTTTTGATGGGGCGTCTTGCGACACGTGGCGCCACGTCATATTAGAGGATTTTGACCAAAAAAGGGGGAGTGGGGCAACCTTGCTGGGTGGGGCGTCTTGCGACACGTGGATTGATTTATTTTGTCTTTTTTTTATGTAAAAGATATAAAAAAAAGTCCTATTTTTTTTATAAAAGTATTGATCAAAGTAAATAAAAACTAATATTTCAATAAAAAAATTACTTCAATAAAATAAAAAATACATCAACTAAAAAAAAAATACATCAACAAAAATAAAAAAATACAATCAACAAAGGTTATATTTTTCTCGAATTTCTTGCTTCATTTGTTCGGCTAAAGCGAGCTCGGCTCCAGTAAGGTTTGTCGTGTCGGATGTTAATATTTGCAAATCAAGTGCTTTTTGACGACTTTCTTTCAGCTTTAGCTTTCGGTGCCCGTGTTCTTTTTTTAAGTTGATCCGTTGTTGGCTCGTTTGCAACAAGCCGTCTAACTTATTGGTCACTTTTTCGAACGTTTCGGTGTAGTCGATTCGTACACCGCTAGAAGACGGTTGGGCGGCTTTTTTGGCCCTATCTCGGCCAACTGGCCGTTGTGGTGGTTGAAACGCATCGGCCTCTTCATGTGGCTCTTCCAAATCTTCCTCAATGTCGTTGAGATTTATTTGGCTCCGAGCGTCCGACCCGGTACTTTGATGGTCGTTTGAGGATGAGGTTTTTGACCGCCTAGCCGACGGTTGGCCACGAGTTTTAAATGGATCGAAGGCGATGACTATGTGAAATTTCGAACTCTTTCTTAAAAATTGCCAAATAGCAAGATAAGGAAACGCCTTCTTGTGTTCGGCTCGGAATTCATTTTGGGCGTTTGCTTGGAGCATCGCATCGTCGGAACCACTTTGGCGCACACTCGAGTTACTTAGGCGAGTGTATATTTGGTTGAAACTTTGAATCAAATGACGCATTTTACGCCACTTCGCGCCGATACTATCGGGATCACGGTATCCATCTTCTTGATCTTCCAACTTGAGGAAAACGTTGTAAATACGAGACCAATATGTTTTTTCCTTTTGATAGTTACCTATAAAAAACAAAACAATAGTTATATATAGAAAACTTTGTACATACGAGACCAATAAGTTATAAGACAACTTACTACATCTCGGGTCTTCGGTTATTTCTAGCCAAGCCTTGGACAAGCTCATTTCCTCGTTGGAAGTCCATGGTATCGGTTTGGTTTTCAAGCGTTCTTCACCCGGTGTTTTCCTCTTGTGTGAACGTTTCTTTTTTTGAGGTTTAACATCATTTTGACCGACATGGAACTGGGTCTCCGGAACTTCTTCGTCATCTAAATCAACCACTAGATGGAATACAAACAAAGTTAAAAAAAAAACATATTCTTTACAAAAAAATATTTAAAAAATTTATACCATTTTGTTGTCTCGATCCTCCAACGTTTTGAAAACCACCGGGTTGTTGTGTGTTCCAAGTGGTGAACCCCATATTTTGCGGTATCGTCGTATTGTTGTAGTATACTTGTGGTGTAGGGCTAGCAACGTGCATATTATTGAAATAGGCGTAAAAAAGCGGGGTTATTTAAAATGTTTGGGTCCGCCATATCGGGTTGTGGATTGGAAGATAGTGTATTTTGGTTGAAAGGAGGGATGTTGTGGGGATACATTTTGATGAGTTGATAGAAGATTGGTATAAATTTTGATGAGTTGAGAGAAGATTGTGGTAAAAATGTGTTTTATATGTGGTATTATTTATAAAGGTTGGATGTATTTAAAAAAAAAAAAACTTTGGCCAAACTATCCGTTGGCAACAGATATATGCATGGGAAAATGGAAAAAGTGGGCGACCTGCTGGAGACGGGCTGGCTTGGGACGCCAGCCGAGACGCCAAGGGGGGCGGTGTTCCAGGCGACTCCGGGCGACTCGGGAGGGGGAGTCGCCCCACTCCCTTCAGTCTAAGTAAGTTACACATTCACTTCTAACTTTTGGTAATTGACAACTTTGATCCGCTAACTTTTTCTACTTAATAACTTGACGTCTCATCTTATTTGAATTGCTTTTACGACTTTAGACCATAACGTCACACATTATTATACTATTTTTTTTATCTATGTATAACCATATTAATTTCTAAATTACTTTTACGACTTTACTCGATTGTCTAAAATATTGTTACAACTTTACACTGCAATTATCGAGCCATACTATATATATATATATATATCTAATGGCGTTAATGTCACGAACGTACCGTGTGTAACAAAGTAAAAAAGTGTAATGTCACGTGCGTGCATCAAACGTTATTGTCATCGTTGTACGTTGTAACCACAAATGCTTATATAGGTTACGCTGAGTTTGATCGGATACATCAAACACGTGTTTTAAATGGTCAACGCATCACATAATGTGTCGTCCGCTATAAACAACTAAGGTGCCGCCGGCGTAGTGTGTTGTGTATCGCAGCTTTAACGTACCGGTCATTTTAAATTAACGTTTTAACATAAACTTTTTTCTCAAGTGACTCAGGTAAAAAATAATACGTTTTATACTTATTTTATGTACGTTTGTAAACTGTATTCGAAAGCGAGTTGGGTCAAATATAATACGTTTTCATTCGATGGCGACGTAATTTTTTTCAGTAAAGAGTCGGATTAAATATAAAGTATAAATACGAGTGACTTTAACTTTGACGTCGCCGTAACGCGCGGCGGGTCAAAATCCTAGTTATTATATTAAAACACAACTCAGATTCACTATAGCCACGCCAGTGAATTTGAGAGGTTTGATCTTTATCCTTTTGTAGTTTAAAGCATTGTCGCAAACAAAGTTCCATCATTAACCCACCAATTCAAGTGCTCCCTCTGTAGTGTAATTTTTTTTTTCTGAATGATGGATTGTCATCAATTAAGACTACCCGGCGTGCTTTGGTTAGTTACCAAAGAGACTACCCACCACGTAGGTGCCACCTCACCAAGGGTGGAGGACCATCCCCTTAAGGACTACCCAAGGGTGTGAAAGACTACCCAACCTATTATAAAAAACCAATATAATATAATATAATATATAATAAAGGGGAGAGAGAGAAGTCAGAGGGGGGCCCACTTGTTTGCCTCGTCTCCAACGGCTTGGAGAAGATGCCGGTGCCGCGAAAAGGTCAGGGGGGCGGTGTGCGACGTGGGGGATGAACCGGGACGGGGAGGGGACGACCCCCATGCCCCATGGTCTAAGATTGGTATGCTTATGTATTTCTCTTTCGACAAAATATTAAAGATGTTTTGTTTGGTGCTTTGGTAATTATTAATTGGATAGTTGTTTACGGGTTAGGATCAAATACAAAGGATAAAATAAATAAGAATGATAAGAAGTATTATAGTCCATTGATCTTAGATTTGTAAGGTTGAAATTAGTTGTAGGGAAAAAAAGATAATAGAATGGCATAAATGGAATCTTATATTTATGGATTTTCTCTCTCCACATGCAAGACACATGCCAATTCCCCATCGATTTAAAACGTCCATAACTTTTTCATACGACATTTTTTTTAAAAAAAAATTCACCATAATAACGAGCTTTTTTTTATCTTTAATATGAGTACCATATTATTATATAAAAATAAAATAAACAATTTCATTTTTACTGGGTTTTTTTTGCATTGTGTTAAAGGTTCAGGTCATTGTGTCTTTTAACTGGGTTTTGGTTAGTAGAGTTTCTATACATTGTGTTATTATCAAAACCTATAACACAATGTTAATTTGGGTTCTATCCATTGCGTTTTTATAAGAACTTATAACGCAATATATGACACAATGAAGATGGTGTTATATTTGGGTTTTCTATAAATTGTGTTATTAGTTCAGGTCATTGTGTTTAATATGTTATTCATTGTGTTTTAATATGTTGTCCATTGTGTTTTAATAATTTTTTCAATTCTTTTATTATCTTTGTTCATTGTGTTTTAGTTTGTTGTGTATTATGTTTTTAGTTTGTTTTCCATTGTGTCTTCATCTGCTCTCTATTGTGTCTTTTATCTGCTGTCATTATTGTGTCTTTTATCTGTTGTCATCAATTGTGTTTTTATTTAGTCTAATACTTATTGTGTTATATGTTATCGCCATTGTGTTATACGTTATGGTCATTGTGTTTTAGTATGTTATCCATTGTGTCTTTATCTGTTGTCATTGATTGTGTTTTTGATCTACTTTACATTGTGTTTTACATCATGTCCATTGTGTTATTATCAAAACCTATAACACAATGTTAATTTGGGTTCTATCCATTGCGTTTTTATAAGAACCTATAACACAATGAAGATGGTGTTATATTTGGTTTTTCTATAAATTGTGATATTAGTTCAGGTCATTGTGTTTAATATATTATTCATTGTGTTTTAATATGTTGTCCATTGTGTTTTAATAATTTGTTCAATTTTTTTTTTATTATCTTTGTTCATTGTGTTTTAGTTTGTTGTGTATTGTGTTTTTAGCTTGTTTTCCATTGTGTCTTCATCTGCTTTCCTTTGTGTCTTTTATCTGCTGTCATTAATTGTGTATTTTATATGTTGTTATCAATTGTGTTTTTATTTAGTCTGATACTTATTGTGTTATATGTTATCACCATTGTGTTATACGGTATGATCATTGTGTTTTAGTATGTTATCCATTGTGTCTTTATCTGTTGTCATTGATTGTGTTTTTGATCTACTTTACATTGTGTTTTACATCATGTCTATTGTGTAATATGCAACTGGGTTTTTGAATTTTTTTTTGAAAAATATAACAATATGGTACTCATATTAAAGATAAAAAAACGCTCGATTTTATGGTATATTTTTTTTTTAAAACAAATGATGTATAAAAAAAATTACGGACGTTTAAAATTGGGGGGGGGGGGAAATAACATGTGACTTGCATGTGCATATTCTCTTTCCTCTTGTAGACAAAATTATCATTTCCATTTAATTCCTCCTAGGACATTTGTCACTCTCTGGTTGCTTCTTACCCTTCTTACTTTTAAATACTTTGTATTATAACTCAACCTGTAGTTTACATTCTTGATTTAACTTTAGTCTTGTGGAAACAATAATTTTGGATATTTGGAACATGCTTTCATACATATGTTATTAATAATAGAGTAAACTGCAATTTTACCCCCTGTGCTTTAGGCCAATTGGTACTCTGACCCCCTCTAACGAAATAATTGCAATCCCCCCCACCACCAACGTTGTTGTTCTGTCGCATAATTACCCCCTGGCGTCAGTCAACGGTAGTTTGACTGTTATAGGTAAGGGTATTTTGGTAATCTTACCCCATATTTATTATTATTATTATTATTATTATTATATATAAAAAATACCTACACATATATACAGATAGTTCTTCTTCTTCGTTTCCCTAAAACCCTTTTCTTGCCCAGATAAGGGTATTTTGATACCATCTCTCTCCTGTCTCTCTCTCATCCACCACAATAATCACCACCGGGCACCACCATTGCCACCGCCATTCACCACCACAACCACCGCAACTGCCGCCGCCACACAACCACCACCACAACCATCCGGAAGGAGACCAAAACGAACCCCATCTCCCTTTCTTCTTTACCTTTCCACCGGATCCGCAACCGATCGTTCTTCTTCTTCGTTGATCCCTGAAACCCTAATTTAAACTTTCAGCCACTAATCGTTCTTCTTCTTCGATGATGATGATCGATGAACAGTTAGGATATGATGATGCTGAAGAATGGAGAAGGTGAACGGAGGTGAACAGTGATGACAGAGGAGGTTCAATGGTCGCCGGAGAGGATGACCGGAGACGGAGAAGGAGCTGTTGGTGACGGAGGGATCTGGTTTGCAATTATTCTGTTTATTGTTAGGGTTTAATTGCATACCTATTCACGCAACCAGAAACTGTCTTTGAGCTTAATGGTTGGGGATTCTATAATCACTATTGTGTTTTTTTATTTGCTTGTGATATATTTTCTTGAGACCTTATAAGCTATTTTCTTTACTTTTACAGATATATTTTCAAATTTTGTATGCCGATTATGAAGAGTGATTTCAATTAGTTTTGGCCAAGTTATTTTATTTGTTTGTCGATCTGATTCAGTTTTACAGAATTTGTAGTAAGATATATACCTATATTAAGAATTGAGTAAGTATGCTATTGTTTGCTGTTGAGGACCTTTTAGTGAGTTTCTGGACAGTTTTTAGATAATTTATTCTCTATCACATAACTTCTGATATTTTGTTGTTTATGATAACATTTGATTGCATAGCTACCTAATCCGTGAGATTACTTTTAATATCATTTATAACCTTATGGTTGATTTAAGACACCATGGTTACCAAAGAGTACTATCATTTTGGATTTGAAGTTAAGCTATTAGTGTGAAAAAGACATCGTCTTATCCTAAACTTTTTAACTAGCAAATGGATAATTTACAAAAGAGTTAGAATGAGATATTACAGACCCACTCGAGCAACACCCGAACTGATGTTCTGATCACCGTCTTTTAGCGTGTCCAGGCTTTTGAAACTTCTCTGCAAATGTGAGGATTAAAGGAAGTGGAGGTGGGTGGTGGCGAATGATGGTGGTGGAGGTGGGTGATGGCACGGGGGGGGGGGTGCAATATTGCAGAGTACAACAAACCATAAGGGGTAATAACAAAGGACAATTTAGTCATTTTACACCATGGGGAAATATTACAGAGGAGAACAAACCATAAGGGATAATATGAAAGGGTAAGATAGTCATTTCACATTCCAGTTAACAGATCTGTTAACTTATTTGACAACAGGGGGTAAATGTGCGACAGAACAACAACGTTGAGGGGTAAAATTGCAATTATTTCGTTAGAGGGGGTCAGAGTGCCAATTGGCCTAAACCCCAGGGGGTAAAATTGCAGTTTACTCTTAATAATATATATCAATTTCGAAGTATGGAGCCAGGGGTCTCACTAAAAGCAGCCTCTCTAGTCCTATGGGGTAGAGGTAAGACTGTCTACATATTACCCTCCTCAGACCCTACCTTTGCTTTGCTATTGGTGGGATTTACCGATGATGGTAGTGGTGGTGGTGATGATGATGATGATCATTTTCAAAGTATTTAGTAATGCATAAAGAATTGGATATTTTTGGAACATGCTTTTATTGGATATTTTTGGAAAATGTTTTTATAATTTGAATGGTGAACTGAGTACCGAGTGTCGATATCGTAAGGAATTGAACTGATATGGACCAAACAAAATCTTTACAGGCATTGGTATTCGATTTTATGGTTTTTGGTTTGGTTATGTCACACCCTGACTTTTGCGGAAGCGTGATTATGGTGCGACTTTCTTAATACCGTTGCATTCAATCATAACAACAAATATATGAGAAAACTGAAGATGTTCATCCATTAAATAAGTTTTAAAAACATAAAAACAACATTGTTCTAAACCCAAGAATTCAAATTCGAGTACTAACCATGCAACTTGTTTGAGAGTTCACAAAGACTCGACAAAAGACATTAAACAAAACCAGGATTTGGAAGACGTGTCTCGTCCAGGAATAAGACACACTGACCAAAACCTAAGATAATGGATGACATCTTTTATTCTTAAACCAACTTGAAACATCCAAACGCCCGCCAGATCCACTTTTAATTTCCTGAAATACATTTAGTTTGAAAACATCAACAAAAGTTGAGCGAGTTCATGTGTGTGTTTGTGTGCACGAATAAACCTTTTTAATTATTGAAAGTATGATTGCATGTTTGTAAACTCCTGGTATGAAAGCAACAAGGAAAACAGATCACCAATGGTTTGCAAGGCCATTGATATGTGTGAAGTGATGCAAGAAAACTCAAACCTAGCAGATTTGTCTCCAGGAATAAGACATAGTCACCACATGGGCCACCCTGGTCCGCATGGGTGTAGGCTCGCTACACCCAAATAGATCTATCATTCATGTCCCTCGGTCCTACAAAGAGGATTAATGGCCTCAAGCGTCATACCCACCACTCACATGATCAAGCAGTAACCTTCCTTAGATAACCATACCACATAAAATGTTTGTAAACAGTCTGTAACATGTATTTAACCCCCGAAGTTATAAAACCAAAAACAGTTAGAGAAAAGGGGGTCATGAACTCACAGTCTTGCGTCTTCAATCACCGTAACCCAAGCTTCTTCGGACAAACACGACTACCTACAACATACTATGATCTATTAGTCGAGCGGGTCGTACCTTGACTTAGTAGTATTGTCTTTGAGTTACGTTTCTTTTGTGTCGTCGATATTATTCCAAGTTATATAATTATTCGTTAAAATAAATAAATATTTTAACTTAAAATATATTTGTTAAATTTTGGAATAATAATTATTTTAACTTAATACTTCTCAAGTGTTTATACTTGTGTATTCTTCCCAAGGATGGGTGTATTTGTATTCTTATACTTGTATATTTTTGCGGTGTATTGGGGTCGTACTCCGGTGTGTATTTATACGTATGAGAATACGTATTTGTTAAGTATTCTTATACTTAATTTCGTATCTTTTCCGGAATATTATCTTAAATAAAAGTTTCCCAACGCATATTTCCAAAATATATATATTGTAATAAATATTATTTGGAAAAATTATTTATAATTTTTCTTTTGGCAAAAATATTTGTATTCTTTTATAAGCTCCAAAAATTATATATTTCCATGTCTATCTTGGAAAATATATATATATACTCATTTTTCCCAAAAATGATATATTTCATATTCCTTTGAGAAAACATATTTTTCACCTCGAAATATTGTATTTCGTGTTTGTGTAGGAAAATATTTACTTCTCAAAAATAATATATATCTTCTAAAAATGTCAAGAAAAATATATATTCATTCTTGCCAAAAATAATATATTTTTCTTTTATCATAATATGATATATCCTTGTAGTAATTCTAAGAAAATCATATTTTCGTTTCCTTGGTGTCCAAAATATTCTTTACCAAAATATAATTTGCGAATAAATTTCCGGAATATTCTGTAAGTCTTATTCCATAGTTCGGTTTCCACCAATATTTTGTGTACAACTTGTGTATTTATTCTTTGGAATTTTGGTAATATTTGGATTGTGATTCTTGGTAATTTAATAGGTTATATTATTTCATGTCCTAAAATAATATAATTAATACACAAATATACAAATAATGACACACGGTGTCCTATAAATATATATTTCCTAAATACATATTTAGTAACTTTTATTTATAAAAACCAACCTCCAATATTTGTATTTTGTAATAAAAAATTATGGCAAAGTTTATGTAAAGTTTCATGGTTTGAAATACACTTGTAAATATTTGTTTATAAATATTTTTCTAAGTGTTTATATTTTTAGAAAATTTTGCCATAGTTTCCCCTAAAAATGGTGGTCTCCATGCTTTCAAGCATATCATTTTCTTTTGTAAAAATCAACACAATCAATCCACAATCAACAATAAACAACCTACACTTACCGATTTGCCAAAAACAAGTAATAATCTACCACTTCATGAACTTGAATATTTGTACAAATTTGTAGGAACTTACTAGTGTTATTAGTAAGCCTTGTTATCCTTTAAAGTTTGATTAGTTCTTTAAAACTTCACTTTTAAAGAATATAGATGTTTACAACTTCGAATCATATTTTCTAGGAATACTTCTTTATGATTTCTTCTTGTTTCACAAGTGTTTCTACACTTGTTTAACCACTAAAAATAAGGTTTGTTTATGTAAGAACCAAGATTTAGTGAAACTTATATCTTTAACTTGGTTTCTTTAGAAATCATCCATAAATCTTTAGATCTACAAGTGTTACTACTCACTTTGATCATTATCTTTCAAGAAAACCATTCATTCATTCATTCAAGTTCATGATTCATGTGTGGATGATCTATCATCCTACCATATTTCCACTTTCTCATCTTGCTAGATTGTGTTTCTAATCATGATCTAGCAAGATCATATGATGATCTACATCATATTTATGAACAAACAATAATCATCAAGTAAATCAACACATAAACAACTTAGTTTCATCATTAAACATGCTTATTTTCAAGTTTCATTCTTATGATCTTTAGTGTTCTTCAAGTTTATGGTTATGATCCTTCTTTAACCACCTAAAATAGAAGTAAACTAGCAAGATCAAGACTCTTACCACTAGCACAAGGCTAGGGATGATCAAGAGAAGTTATGAGATGGATAAAAGCAAATGAGAGAGGTCCTTCCACTTCCTCAAGCTCCTAGCCTCTTTATATGACCTCTAGCACCTTTGTGAGTATGTAGAATGATTGGAAGTGAAGTGATGGTGGTGGTAGGGTGGTGGTGGTCTTCGGCCGTGAGTGAGCAAGGGGGGAGGAAGAAGATGGGTGTGTTGTGAGAAATGAGATCAAGATCCTACAAGACCTTCTTATAATCCATGCTCATGGTTTAACTCTTGTGCATTATGTCTAGTAAAGCATCTACAAGATCCATTAAATTATTAAAACAAATCAACTTTGTGGGGCCCTTGTTGGGCCGTAGATAGGTGGGGGGGGGGGGTCTAGAGTAGGCTTAAACTAGATTGGTTAATGATTAGTTGAAATCCAAGTATTAGTTACGTGTTTTAGTTATTAGATATTTTTAGGAGATGTTATGATGTTCAGGGACCATAACTAGCTTGGAAATGTTAAAACAGTGCTTCTAGTGTAAATTTGGTGTTTCGGGTAGTGTCCGGTTGTTCGGTTGGTTACCGGTTTGTTAAAGTGCTAAACTTTGCAGTTTAGTGTGCTCTATGTATCTTTTTGTGACACTTTTGATTCCCGACACTTAGGAAAGCATTCAGGACCATTTAACCATGTTTTTGCATAATATTAGGTTGTTAACATGCTGATTTTTGCTGAATTCAGCACTTTGGGTGAGTTTCAGGCACTTTCCGGCACTTAAACTATCACTAGAAAGGCAGTTTTGTGATCCTTACTTTCCTACACAATACACTAGTGCAATACTTGGTTTCTGGCTCATTCCGTGACTCAATGCACTGTCTGTCTATCTGCTGAGTTCTGTCAGCTAGGGGTGTTCATCGAATCGAATATCGAATTTTCGAATTATTCGAATCGAATTGTTCGAATAATTTTTATTTTTCCTTGAATTCGTATTCGATTCGAATTCGATTAAAACCTACCGAATTCGATTCGAATTCGTATTCGAATAAAAAAACCAATTCGTATTCGATTAAAAATTCGAATTCGAATCGAATTCGAATAAATTCGATTTAATTCAGATTCTTTAAAAACATATAAAAAACTTTCATAATGAAACATAAATTTTAAAGCAGCCATAAAGCACGATATCACATTAAAAAGTTCCAAATAAAGTACCACAAGTCTAAAATTCAAAACGAGAAGTCGGAAATAACCACTCCACATTACAAGTTAATATTTTTACGCTTAAAAATCTATTGATAGATTTGTTACTTAGGTTTTAGTTATGGGCCATGTAGTGGGTTTGGTAATAGGTAATTTTAATACTTGGAAAAAATTTGAAAATAATTTATAGTATAGCCTAATCAAAGTTATATATGTATTATATATAAAAATAATAAATAAAAATGTATAATTTTTATTCGAATTTCGAATCGAATCGAATTTGAAATTATAAATTTGTATTCGTATTCGATTTACTTGACTCGAATTGAATCGAATTCGAATTAGAATTCTTATAATCGAAACGAATTCTTGATAATCGAATCGAATATAAACGAATTTCGAATTTTTCGAATTCGAAACGAATTCTGCACACTGTCAGCATTTCCCTGATTTATCAGGTAACTGTGCTAACTGTACTTAATGCATCACTTGAGGCAATAAAGCTTTCATGCAATATTGGTACGACATTAAACAATGTATGATGCACATGTATGTATATGGCATAAATCAGAAAGCAGTTAATTGCAAATTTAGCACAGTCATTAAGCACTAATCATGGTTAATTAATTGTACGGATACCTGAATTTTGACAATTGTCACATTCTCCCCCTGTTAAGAAAATTTCGTCCTCGAAATTTATACTACCTTAACTCCTTAGGGTTACGTCATGCATGTATGGAGATGAATAACACCACAGTAACTAACCACAATACCGAATCAAGACCTATTGAATCAGGTGAATCCAAGGACATCTTTCTATATTAAGAATCCAATGGTTAAAAGGTATGTCTCTCAGAATTTGACATCAAGGGATACGAGTTGTATAGATGTAACATCTGGTGTCACTTATATCACAGGGGTTCAATAAAAGAGGAGTTCTGACCAATAGAATTTCAACGGATTGTTTACAATGTGCAAATGAATTTTTGAAACGATAACATTCGCTAGACGAACTCAAAATCAGCAAGCTCAAATGTAACAGTAACATGAAAATGATCCGTCAACTTTCGAACAAATGAATGAATAAAATTGGTGTGTTGACAATATTGAATCGCAAGAATACACCGAAATGAAATACAATCGAAGCTGGCGTACCATTGTCTTAATTCATAGTTGCACTAAGAATGTTTAAAAGACAAGTTTAGCAAAATATAGGTAGTTGCGTGTGAAACGGTTGACCATGACTAGCACAAGCTACAAGTTTGTAACGATACCACAAGGTGTCGTAATTGACATAATTCAATAATAGCGGTGACCGAACAGGTTCACCGTGTTTGAAATCAAATGAAAGTGTAATGAAGCGAACCTGAAAATGTGATTCAAACGGCATCGCAGAATTTTCAATTGAATATGAATCACCAAAGAACTACTGTTTTCGATCGAAGATGAACAAGCGATAAATACTGAAAGGCATTCGATCGATAATGAAAGAACCGTTAGGAGGTACACTGGAATATAAAATGAATCTTATGTACCATTGTCTTAACACACAACTGTGTTAAGACTACTTTAATCATGATGAAACAAAATGGATTTAGAGCAAATCAATAAATAAACAATTAAATCCGTGTATGAGATGCGTAAACGAGATTAGCGCAAGTTTCAATTTAGTGAAAACATCACCACAAGGTGTCGAAATCAACAGACGCCTTAATGGAGTCGTAGACCAAACAAGTCTACTACGACTCGGGACAAAAGAAACATTTGCAAAAATGAATTTAAGTATAATGCTCTCCATATATCATATGGTGTCTTGAACTGAAGATGCGAAATGGACAAGTTCAAGCAATTGAACTTGGTTTTAGCGAAATTTGACAATAAATACATGTATCGACAAGGGAATTTCGGCATGGTTACAAGGATAAACCATGTATATAACTTGAAAGAAAAGAAGTTTCAAGAAAGTGTGTTGACTTGAAAGCAAAGGAGCCAACAATTTCAATAATGTAGGTCATTCAAATCATAAATCAATAACTAGCTTTTAGCAAAATAACATTTGAACTTGGATGAAGCGCTTATTCGAAACGAAACCACATGCATAACAAATGGCACATGCGTAACATATGAATCCCCAAGAAATGAAACAATGTGTACTCGCTAAAATGAAGAGAATTGTCATGATGCAACTACCATTAAGAGGAATGAAGATGTAACGATCTACTCATTAGAAGCAAAAGTGGAAATTTCAATGTAAGCGTTTCGAGTATTTCACCTGTTTGGCGAACTAGAATAACATATATAACAGAATAATGGTGTTTGCCTGAGTCAATAAACGCGGTTTCTAAGTGACCACCTTAAATGAGTTTTGTCCTGCGTTCCCGTAGGTTCTAAGTACATGTTTTCTAGGTTCTCAAAGTTTTGTATTCTATATAAAACTATTTTGTGCATCGTATATAAAACACAACGCTAGCGCATGTCTGAAATCAGCTTGTTGACTCCCTGTACCTTGGTATACTTTCTTCCTAATTTCACAGCTAATGATACTCGATTAACGATCAGCCTTAGAATAGTAGTTGGATTCTTACAACTGTTCGAATACATCATTAATTCTTGGAAGGGATACTAATTTCTTGATGGTTAGCTCGTTCAGTTCCTGGTAGTCGATACACGTTCGAAAGTTACCGTCCTCTTCTTAGCGAGCAAAACTGGAGTTTCCCAAGACGAGAAGCATGGTCTGTTAACTTCCTTCTCTAGCAACTCCTGAAGCTGCGCTGACAATCCTTGCTTCTCTGAAAGTGTAAGTCGATAAGGTGTCTCAGCTACAGGTGTGGTGCCTGGAACCAAGGCAATGTGAAATCCGACTTGTTATTGAGGGAATATTTCTGGCAAGTCTTTAGGGAAGACTTCAGGATATTCCCTTCCACAGGGATATCTTCGAGCTTCGGTTCTTCGGCTTCCTTGTCCACGACATGAGCCAAGAAGGCAATACACGTTTTACGCAAAACTTTCGTGCCTTCGAACAGTTGGCAATTTGTAGGGGCGCATCCTGCTTATCTTCACGAGTCACGATCGTCTCTTCATTTGCCATCGGGGTGCGAATAGTCTTTTCCTGGCACGCAATCTCTGCACGAGCACTTGGCAATCAATCCATCCCAACTATGACGTCGAAGCTTCCCAACTTACTGGCAGAACATCTATCGAAACTCACATTTCCCAAGCTCTACAACGCAGTCCCTAATCACTCCTTAGGCTTCTACTAGCCTCCCATTAGTTAGTTTTATCAAGTATAGGATATCTAACTTATCTGCTACTAACCCAAGTATATTCTTAAGCCCTAGATGTACAAAGTTATAGTTGGTACTAGCATCAGATAGCACAGATGCAAGGTGTTGGTTAGTAGGGAACGTACCAGTGACTTCGTTCGGACCCTTGCATGCTTCACGAGCTCCAATGTTGAATGCTCCTTCACGGTCTTGGTTAATCTCCCTTGGGAAATCTTTCCTAAAGTGCCCCACGTCACCGTAGTTAAAACACCCTGGATCACGTCCTTGATCATCACCATTTCCGCCTTGATAGTTGTTGTTGTCGTTGATTCCTTCGCGATTTCCGCTACCATCTTGACCTTCTTTTCCATATCCAGCACCATACCAACACGTCTCCTTAAGATGACCAATTCTCCCACAAGTTTCACATTTCCTATACCTACACCACCCAATATGATGCCGTAGACAGTTGTCGCACTTAGGGAGAGTACCCAAGTATTCTTTTCCCTTTTTGTCTTTGTTGTTGTTGTTCGCCTGATCACCTTCTTGGAAATCAATGAGCTTCCTTTTGTTCTTTCCAGGTGACTCCACCTGAGTTTCCTTCTTCTCGCCAGGGGTCGAAAGTTTTTCCAGTCTAAGTGCTTCCTTAGCGAGCGCCAAACTCAAGATACTCGTACTAATAGTTGTTGGCGGAGCTGATGCCATCATCAAGCGCAGGATCTGAGGCGCCAGTCCCCAGATGAATGGCTCCATCCTTTTCAACTCTCGTTCCACCAGATATGGAACAATTCGCGACAAATCATGAAGTCTCTGCACGTACTCCACCACCTTTGGACCTTCCATCATCAGGTTCCGGAATTCAATTTCCAGCTTCTGGGTCTCCATCTGAGAACAATACTCCCTACGCATCATTCCTTTTAGCTCATCCCATGTCAAGGCATACGCTGCAGCCTCGCCCATTATCTGTACCCGAAGGTTCCACCATAACAGAGCCTCATCTTGAAACAATCCTGATACATATGGGACTTGTTGCTTTGGCGTACATCCACCATTCGCAAAACAGAATCCATATTTTCGGCCCATTTCACAAAAGCTATGGCACCTCCAGTGCCATCAAAATCCAGAGGCTTGCAGTCTAAAAACTGCTTGTAGGTACAACCTGTACCCAAGCAATCATCATCATGGAAAGCATTAACAAAGCCCACTGGGAATTGTCCAAACGTGTTGTAATGTGTCTTAGATGACTTAAACATTACCATTAGGCGGGTTATTCCTTGAGGTACTTTTGCTGCGTTTGTAGCGAAGAACCTCGTGCCGGGCTATGGCTTGTGAGATGTGCGCTTGCCATTCTGCCTTAGTCAGCCGAATGATCTCTTGATGAGACATCTTTTAAGAAGAAGTTCGGATTGGTCAGGTCTCACTTGTTCAGGGAGTGTATATAGTTGTTTAGAGGTCATATATACATACATACACACATTAAGTCATCATCTCAAACAATCAAACAATAGCACCATCATAGCATAATCAAGCAAATGGGAACATGTTTAATAAGGACATAGCAAACAAGTATGTTGTTGATTTATATGCTTAATGAGAACATGACGATTGGGCTTTCATTAATCATTGACCACAAGGTATTGTTACATGTTTTACAAAGTGCATCATACCAAAAGGAAACACAGGGTCACACTACTCTTGTCCAACAAGTCTACCAATCTACAAAGGTCTTATAGTCGAAAGTGATCTCCAAAAGGCTTCCCAAGCTCAGCTCACTAGTGGTGCTCTCATCTTAGGTAATGCATCTGCATAAACCCAAAAACCTACTGTACAGATGGCTGAGGAGGAGGAGGGAGGAAAATCAAACTGAGAACATGTGCGAGCTCCTCCTTGAGCTTGTGCACACGACGAAGCAAATAACGGACATGCTGCTCGACCATAAGAAATCGAGCATCAAACTCTGGAAAAGGAGTAAGAGGAGCAGGTGGTCGTGCAAAAGGAGGCGGTGATGAACGAGGGGGAACAGAAGCATGCTGACAAGGACATGGTAAGGGACGCGGTATCGACTCAAGCTCCATAATTTTGCGACTCATAACTCAAATCGAAGCTGAAGCGAATAAAGTAACTCATCCTTTGTATATCCAACAAAATTCGAGGGGTGGGGACCCTCGGAATGGCTCATCAGTTGGTAAAGAGGTAAAAGGTGCAGACTGAGGAATGTATGGAAAAGTTGCTGAAACATGAGGGTCTTGACTAGGCTGCTGGCTAGAAGTGCCTTCCCCTGGATGGGGTGCGGGTATGTCTTGCAAGGAACCAATAGGTAAGTCGACATGAAGAACATCAGACTCCACAGAAGGAAAAGGAGCAACATCAACAGGTGCATGTGCGAGTGGAGAAGTGACTGGCTCAGTAACAGGAGGGTTAGCTGGTGCAAGAACTGGATCAGGTATGAGGGGTGCGATGCCAGGTAAGCCAAATGGAATAGGGTCAGGGTCAGGCAAAGGCTCAGGAGCAAGTATCGGCTTAGGATCATCGGGTGCATCAACAGGCTGATCGACAGGGATAAAATCAAGCTCAAGTCCAGGCTCAATGTCATGTGGAGGAATCGGTGCAGCTGTCATGGCTGTCTCCCCATCAGAATCATTAGCATAACGTTGCAAACCAACTGCCTGTAAGGCGGAAGAAGTCACAGACTCAAAGGAATCTGAGACAGAGTGTAAACTAGTGTCAGAGGAAATCTCAATAACAGGGATCTCAAAGAGTGGAATAGTAACAACGTCCTCGTCTAGCTTTTCATCACCATAGGCATCATCAAAAGGACCATCAATAAACAAATCAACGTCAATATCAATCAAATCGTCAAAAGGCAAATCCTCGAGAGGAATAGCCACTAAAGGAACGGGAGCGAGGATTGGTGTCATGACATGCTCACCATCGGGATGATCGATGATAAGATGATCATGGACAGGAGTGGGAATAACAAAAGGATCCTCGTCTGGGATGCCATCAGTAGTCGGCAAATCATCTCCCAAGTCGGGCAGCGCAAATGGCTGAAAATTGTCATCGTCGTTGGACATCATCTCCGGGTCACTCTCTTCATCGAAAGTAAAGATCTCTGGCTTAGGGACAATCTCATTGATGTGGGGTAAAATACACATATTTGTCCCGTGTCAATTGTATAATTATTGTATAAGTTTTATTTATTTTTATTTAGTTTTAGTGTTATATTATATTATATTATATTGTGTTTTGTCAGGTTCTGGTTCAAATGGAGCAAAAAGAGTAATATGGAAATGACCAGCCAGTTGGGCAGAGTAGAATGCCAGAGACCGAAGTAAAATTGCAGCTATTTTCTGTGAGTGGGTCGAGTCCATTATCTCTATTTTATAAGTTGAAGGGACTAAAAATTCATGAGATGAAGGTTGTTTAAAAAAACAATTCATTAAAGGCGAGGGGCCAATATTGTCACATGGCTGAAACTTGAAATTAATTCCCCAAGACATAAGAGATCTGTGAATCTATTTTAGCCACCATTCTTGTTATCGTTGACCACATCCCATCCCTTCTTTTATTCTTTGGTTGGGCCGTGCGGATGATTAACAAGATATAGGCTCAATTGATTGTTTAGAAATTTGAATAATATAAGCCCACTTCTCATTAGTTATCACATGGGCCTATAATTCGTGGAAGGTTATAGTATTTGAGGAGGTCGGTTGGTTTAGGAGGGGAGCTGCACATACAACAGAGACGACATCAGACGCACGAATTCAGCAAGACATTACGAATTGGAGGATTTTGGAGCACCATTGGAGGCTGTTGAAGGTTTTGGAGCATCTTGAGAAGCCTGGAATCGTCGGGTAACATTCGGGAGCGTTCGGGAGTGAAGTTTACGGGTTTTAAACTTCCTGTTTCTTTGTTTTTCGTTCGTTTTACATTGTTGCAAGATGAATTCATAATATATGTTGATTTTGATTATGTTCTTGACCATGTTTTCCAGCTAAAACTCTTTTAACTACCTAGGCATGACAATAGTTTAAATAAAGTTTGGATTTTTATTCGGTTTTTGGCGTGGTTTATGGATTTTCTTGTATTGTAAAAGCTATGAAATTTTAACTTGATGTATATGCATGCTTGATATTTGTTTTACTGCTGTTTATTGCTTCGTATAATCCTTGGTGACGGTCTATATCACATAATAGGGTTGTGCTAGGGTTCTTGATTTAGGTGAGTGTTTATATCACATAACAAATCTTTATCTCTTTAAGGTGAAATTACGTAACTAACCTTAGAAGTAATAATCGGTAATTTAATAAAATCAAGTGTTCTGCTAATCTTGTCGCTGTGAGGCTCGAGGTTATTAATAGGTCTCGGTTTGGTTTATAGCTAGGTCTAAGAAATTGGTCTAGTCCTTAAACATTCTCTTGTCTATTAAACCAAGATTAAAACCTATAGTTGCCTTAGACTTTCGCGCTGTGAGGTAGATGGTCTTATTTAGGCACTTTCAAGAAACTAGAGGACTGTGAGGAAATCTAGAAAACCGGTAATCATAACAGCCTAGGTAGTGCCACAAGAATCACCTTGAGAGGGATTGAGGGGCTTAGTTGGTATCTTAATAGGTTTAGCATTTAAAGATCCCGGTTCCATACCACAAAACTATCGAATAGAAATCCATTCTGAATTAAACTTGCGTCTAGCCTAGGTAGTCTTCATCACCACTGGTTCTAGTCTTCGTCCAAGTTCGTGTCTAGTTATTTAGCATTATTTTATTATTTTTTTAGGATTTTTTAGAAACCCCCCACCATCAAATAAACGAATTAGTTAAGTCGTGTCAGTCTTAGTCTAAATAGAGTCTTAGCGTAATCCTTAGGGTCTCGTGGGTTCGATACTCGGACTTACTTTAGCTTTACTACATTGATCGGTACACTTGCCGGTTGTGTGGTTTTAGTTTTAGATCGAGTCTAAGTTTATAAATTTAAAGCTTAGAGTGTCTAGATTAGGGTTAATTTTAGTTGTTTTTTGTTGAACCACTTTTAGCACATCACTCATCGTCAGAAACAATGGCCATAGGGTTGTGGTCATCGGATAATCCTCTATCAGATTCGTCAGAAACAATGGCCATAGGGTTGTGGTCATCGGACAATCCTCTATCGGATAACGTCATGGTATCTGTAACATAACAATCACCACATATGCACATATCGGACAATCCTCTATCGGATTCGTCAGAAACAATGGCCATAGGGTTGTGGTCATCGGATAACGTCATGGTATCTGTAACATAACAATCACCACATATGCACATATATCAACTACTAACATTAAGCATGTAATCAATGACAAGGTAATCATGTAATCAGGTATCCTCGTGATTCCTCACGAACCCTTCCTACCCTTCCTAGTCTCCCAGACTAAACCACCTAGCCTCCCAGACTAAACCACCTAGCCTCCCAGACTGAACCACCTAGTCTCCCAGACTGAACCACCCAGTCTCCCATACTAAACCACCCAGTCTCTCAGACTGAACCACCCAGTCTCTCAGACTGAACCACCCAGTCTCTCAGACTGAACCACCCAGTCTCTCAGACTGAAATACCCAGTCTTTCAGACTGAAACACAAACATGAACCCTGAAATGTGTTTCGTGTATTTTCTTTATAATAATGTTTGTTTCTTGGATCTGGACGTTTCGTGTATGCAATGAAAACATGTTGGAAAAATATTTTCGTGGGAGCCCTAATGATTGTAGTCTAGACTCGAGAAGGAATCCTAGTTCGCTACAATCGAAGCTCTGATACCAAGCTGTCACACCCTGACTTTTGCGGAAGCGTGATTATGGTGTGACTTTCTTAATACCATTGCATTCAATCATAACAACAACTATATGAGAAAACTGAAGATGTTCATCCATTAAATAAGTTTTAAAAACATAATAACAACATTGTTCTAAACCCAAGAATTCAAATTCGAGTACAAACCATGCAACTTGTTTGAGAGTTCACAAAGACTCGACAAAAGACATTAAACAAAACCAGGATTTGGAAGACGTGTCTCGTCTAGGAATAAGACACACTGACCAAAATCTAAGATCATGGATGACATCTTTTATTCTTAAACCAACTTGGAACATCCAAACGCCCGCCAGATCCGCTTTTAATTTCCTGAAATACATGTAGTTTGAAAACATCAACAAAAGTTGAGCGAGTTCATGTGTGTGTTTGTGTGCACGAATAAACCTTTGTAAATATTGAAAGTATGATTACATGTTTGTAAACTCCTGGTATGAAAGCAACAAGGAAAATAGATCACCAATGGTTTGCAAGGCCATTGATATGTGTGAAGTGATGCAGGAAAACTCAAACCTAGCAGATTTGTCTCCGGGAATAAGACATAGTCACCACATGGGCCACCCTGGTCCGCATGGGTGTGGGCTCGCTACACCCAAATATAAATATCACTCATGTCCCTCGGTCCTACAAAGAGGATTAATGGCCTTAAGCGTCATACCCACCACTCACATGATCAAGCAGTACCCTTTCCTTAGCTAACCATACCACATAAAATGTTTGTAAATAGTCTGTAACATGTATTTCACCCCCAAATTTATAAAACCAAAAACAGTTATAGAAAAGGGGGTCATGAACTCACAGTCTTGCGTCTTCAATCACCGTAACCCAAGCTTCTTCGGACAAACACGACTACCTACAACATACTATGATCTATTAGTCGAGCGGGTCGTACCTTGACTTAGTAGTATTGTCTTTGAGTTACGTTTCTTTTGTGTCGTCGATATTATTCCAAGTTATATAATTATTCGTTAAAATAAATAAATATTTTAACTTAAAATATATTTGTTAAATTTTGGAATAATAATTATTTTAACTTAATACTTCTCAAGTATTTATACTTGTGTATTCTTCCCAAGGATGAGTGTATTTGTATTATTATACTTGTATGTTTTTGCGGTGTATTGGGGTCATATTCCGGTGTGTATTTATACGTACGGGAATACGTATTTGTTAAGTATTCTTATACTTAATTTCGTATCTTTTCCGGAATATTATCTTAAATAAAAGTTTCCCAACGCATATTTCCAATATATATATATTGTAATAAATTTTATTTGGAAAAATTATTTATAATTTTTCTTTTGGCAAAAATATTTGTATTCTTTTATAATCTCCAAAAATTATATATTTCCATGTCTATCTTGGAAAATATATATATATATATATACTCATTTTCCCCAAAAATGATATATTTCATATTCCTTTGAGAAAACACATTTTCACCTCAAAATATTGTATTTCGTGTTTGTGTAGGAAAATATATACTTCTCAAAATTAATATATATATTTTAAAAATGTCAAGAAAAATATATATTCATTCTTGCCAAAAATAATATATTTTTCTCTTATCAAAATATGATATATCCTTGTAGTAATTGTAAGAAAATCATATTTTCATTTCCTTGGTGTCCAAAATATTCTTTACCAAAATATAATTTGCGAATAAATTTCTGGAATATTCTGCAAGTCTTATTCCATAGTTCGGTTTCCACCAATATTTTGTGTACAACTTGTGTATTTATTCTTTGGAATTTTGGTAATATTTGGATTGTGATTCTTGGTAATTTAATGGGTTATATTATTTCATGTCCTAAAATAAGTATAATTAATACACAAATATACAAATAATCACACATGGTGTCCTCTAAATATATATTTCCTAAATACATATTTAGTAACTTTTATTTATAAAAACCAACCTCCAATATTTGTATTTTGTAACCAAAAATTATGGCAAAGTTTATGTAAAGTTTCATGGTTTGAAATACACTTGTAAATATTTGTTTAGAAATATTTTTCTAAGTGTTTAGATTTTTAGAAAATTTTGCCATAGTTTCCCCTAAAAATGGAGGTCTCCATGCTTTCAAGCATATCATTTTCTTTTGTAAAAATCATCACAATCAATCCACAATCAACAATAAACAACCTACACTTACCGATTTGCCAAAAACAAGTAATAATCTACCACTTCATGAACTTGAATATTTGTAAATATTTGTAGGAACTTACTAGTGTTATTAGTAAGCCTTGTTATCCTTTAAAGTGTGATTAGTTCTTTAAAACTTCATTTTTAAAGAATACAGATGGTTACAACTTCGAATCATATTTTCTAAAAATACTTCTTTATGATTTCTTCTTGTTTCACAAGTGTTTCTACACTTGTTTAACCACTAAAAATAAGGTTTGTTTATGTAAGAACCAAGATTTAGTGAAACTTATATCTTTCACTTGGTTTCTTTAGAAATCATCCATAAATCTTTAGATCTACAAGTGTTACTACTCACTTTGATCATTATCTTTCAAGAAAACCATTCATTCATTCAAGTTAATGATTCATGTGTGGATGATCTATCATCCTACCATATTTCCACTTTCTCATCTTGCTAGATTATGTTTCTAATCATGATCTAGCAATATCATATGATGATCTACATCATATTTATGAACAAACAATAATCATCAAGTAAATCAACACATAAACAACTTAGTTTCATCATTAAACATGCTTATTTTCAAGTTTCATTCTTATGATCTTTAGTGTTCTTCAAGTTTATGGTTATGATCCTTCTTTAACCACCTAAAATAGAAGTAAACTAGCAAGATCAAGACTCTTACCACTAGCACAAGGCTAGGGATGATCAAGAGAAGTTATGAGATGGATAAAAGCAAATGAGAGAGGTCCTCCCACTTCCTCAAGCTCCTAGCCTCTTTATATGACCTCTAGCACCTTTGTGAGTATGTAGAATGATTGGAAGTGAAGTGATGGTGGTGGTAGGGTGGTGGTGGTGGTCTTCGGCCGTGAGTGAGCAAGGTGGGAGGAAGAAGATGGGTGTGTTGTGAGAAATGAGATCAAGATCCTACAAGACCTTCTTATAATCCATGCTCATGGTTTAACTCTTGTGTATTATGTCTAGTAAAGAATCTACAAGATCCATTAAATTATTAAAACAAATCAACTTTGTGGGGCCCTTGTTGGGCCGTAGATAGGTGGGGGGGGGGGGGGTCTAGAGTAAGCTTAAACTAGATTGGTTAATGATTAGTTGAAATCCAAGTATTAGTTACGTGTTTTAGTTATAAGATATTTTTAGGAGGTGTTATGATGTTCGGGGACTATAACTAGCTTGGAAATGTTAAAACAGTGCTTCTAGTGTAAATTTGGTGTTTCGGGTAGTGTCCGGTTGTTCGGTTGGTTACAGGTTTGTTAAAGTGCTAAACTTTGCAGTTTAGTGTGCTCTATGTATCTTTTTGTGACACTTTTGATTCCCGACACTTAGGAAAGCATTCAGGACCATTTAACCATGTTTTTGCATAATATTAGGTTGTTAACATGCTGATTTTTGCTGAATTCAGCACTTTGGGTGAGTTTCAGGCACTTTCCGGCACTTAAACTATCACTAGAAAGGCAGTTTTGTGATCCTTACTTTCCTACACACTACACTAGTGCAATACTTGGTTTCTGGCTCATTCCGTGACTCAATGCACTGTCTTTCTATGTGCTGAGTTCTGTCAGCATTTCCCTGATTTATCAGGTAACTGTGCTAACTGTACTTAATGCATCACTTGAGGCAATAAAGCTTTCATGCAATATTGGTACGACATTAAACAATGTATGATGCACATGTATGTATATGGCAGAAATCAGAAAGCAGTTAATTGCAAATTTAGCACTAATCATGGTTAATTAATTGTACGGATACCTGAATTTTAACAGTTGTCACAGGCTACAAGTTGGCTTTGATAATTTCTCTACTACCGGTACCATGCCGTACTGTACCACAATGTGGCTTTGTAACTCACAGTATTTTATGTTTTGTACAGTCATTGAGTTTCCGTTGCATCGCACGAAGAACTCACTAGTATATACTAGCGGGAAACCCGCGCTACGCGGCGGGATTATAATTTTTGCTGATACGTATTGTAGACACTGCGCATATGATTTGTTAATTTGAATGATTTGAACAATTTGGATTATTCTTAATTTCTTCATTTCTATGTGTGCATTCTAGTAGTGCTCCGGAAATCAAATGTAGCGTGCTGAAAAGTAACAATGCTATATTTATTACGAAAAGGAAAATTGTTTGCTTGTAAATACACCGGAGGAAATGTAGCTTGGATGTTGAATTAGTAGCCAAGGTATATTTTGGTATACTTATTGTCTCCTCCTTTGATGAACTGCAAGATTTGTAGTATATGGGACATGAGGTTAGTATTGTATGGTTTGCAATAAATGAAGAATGTTTTTATGTTACAGAAATAAAATCAAATGTTATGGACAAGAGTAGCAAATGATGGTATATGTTAGGTTGAAGTGATGTACCTTTGTTTTTAGTCGCGTAAAACCTCTTTGTAGACGACATTTGAGGTGAAAACCCCATTTTTGTTATGGCTATTGGTTGGATGCACTAATACCTTTGTGTTCTGCCTTGTTGTGCATCTTGACAATGCCACATAAAGTTGGCCATGTGAGAATACAGGTTCGGGGAGCTAAACACCAACGTGGGGAATGGTTTGCCCTTGCGCTTTATTTATCGTCATGGAGAAGCTAAGCCGGACTGGGAACTGTTTTCTTTTTAGTTTGAATGGAAACATATCGTCTTCAGAGGGAGTGAGGGGTATTCTTGGTAGGAAGACCCTTTTGCCCTTATGTTCTCCAACCGCTATTTCCGCATCAATAACACTTCGCTCGAACCGTTTACATATTAGTCTGGTGCCATTGCATAGGCCATTTGACGGGTCGATGTTTCGTAACAATATAATTGGGCATCCAATTTTTAGGCGTAGTTTGTGTGGGGGGATACCACTTAATGTTAGTGAGTTTAGGAACTCAATCGGGTACAAATGGTGTTGGTCATCATCAACCTCATCGAAACTATAGTAGTGTTTCTCCTCTCCCTGGAAAATGTCAATTAAGTGGTTGTTAATCTCGTCGACACTCTCATTTCTCGTTGTTAAAATTGCTCGAGAGGTTATGTAATCGGGGGACTGGGCATTTGCGTTGAGGGAGGGGAAAATGGATTGAATGAATTGTTTGATGGAGTTTTCCTTTGTGGTGAATGGGATTGTCATGTCGTCGGGGATGCGGATTTGGTTTCCATCTATGGTCTCCTCAATTCCATTGCCGACTCGTAAAAGGAATTCCGAGAACCACGAATCAGTACGTGCTCTCATGTTTATGGAGAGGCATATTTTCTTAGTTAAGGACCAAAGAGGTGACATGCGTAGGCTGGCGTCTACGATTTGCGCTCGTGTGCCTCGTCTAATTACTGGTAGGACTTGCCTAAAATCGCCTCCCATTACCATTATATTTCCTCCTAATGGGAGGTTAACGCCTGTTATGTCTTGGAAGGTCCTGTCAACGGCTTCAATAGACTGTCGTGTCACCATAGATGTTTCATCCCAGATGATTAGTTTTGCTAACCTGATAAGTTGTGCACGTGCACCTTGTTTTACTATGCTGCACATCGAGTTGTTGTCTAGTTTAGTTGGGATCTTGAATCTTGAGTGTGCTGTTCTCCCACCTGGCATGTTGTTTGCTGCAGCGCCTGAAGAAGCGGTCGCGAGTGCAATGTGGCCACGTGATCGAACTTCTGCGAGTAATGCTTTGTATAGGAATGTTTTCCCTGTTCCACCTGGGCCATCTATGAAGAAGACGCCTGGTAGAACGTGATTGACATGTCTCATGATTTCATCGAAGGCCTTTTTTTGGTCGCTGTTAAGGGAGTGCTTCGCATCTAAGTGGGCGGGGTCAACAACTATATTGTACTTCTCTTGTATATCACGGTGGGTTACGTTTTGGCTGTGATGTTGTTGTGATATGTGTGGGAGGTCGAAGTCATTCAAACTTTTACCCATTGATTGTAGGTTGGTTTCGATTTCAGCTAGGACCAGATTGCTGATGTGTGCGATATTTTGAGAATGTAGACGATGATCTTCTGAAAGGGCATCAAAATGGTCGGTCCATAGCTTTCGAACATCGCCAGGTTCACAGAATATCAATATGGTTGCAAACAACCTGCGTAGTGCATTGGGGAACTGAAATATAGCCGCCTCTTCCAGGCATTGCGATAAGATGTCGTCGTTTTCAATTAGTCCTAGTTGTTGTGCAGTTTTGCGAAATGTAGGATGTACAACATCATTGACCGTGCGAATATGTACAAAGGAAGTAGGCCCTATGATATTTGTCAGGAGGAGGCGTAAGTAGTATCGTTCCCCTTCTGACGGGTTTGCGGTAACGATACAACCTTTTTGTCCTTTGTGAATTCTACGGTTCCAACAACACGAACTTTTATTCCATGTGTAGTGTTTTGGGAAATCTTTGTACAAATGGTCCCTTGCTGCTGGTTCGATCCTATTTTTCTCGAAAAATGCAGTGAGCATGGTTTTTTTTACCCCTTTCCCTATCTACAATTTCTGAGATGTTAGAATGCTCAGTAAATGTGACCATTTGGTTTTGTGAGAGGTGCAGGGTTAATGTTAAAACAGCGGGGTAGATCAGAGAGTGGCTAAATGAAAAAAATCCGCCACATTGCCTCGGGGGGTGAAACATAGCGCGCGTCTTGGTACCGTCTGATTTCATCGATGATTATGTTCTCGGTATCTGGCTCTACTTGGATGACTTGTTTGTCATGACCTTTATAAATATATTTAAAGAGATATTTCACTGATTTTATACTGGAGCATATCTCGATATTTATGTGGCAATTGAATAACATCAACAGGGTTGGGTTATATGGGACAACCCATCTATTGTCAAGTGTTTTCCCATGAACGTCCACCCTAATCCTGTTGTTGCGTCGGCAGTACAATGGATATGCGTCTTCTCCTTGTCTCGTTTGTTCGTTGAATTGTCTTGGATAACGGAAGCAACATATTTTGGGATCTCCTTGCATGCAGGGACTGTTTTTTCGTAGAGGGCCGCAGGGTCCATGAATCATGTGTTTTACGACAATTGCGTGAAAATGAGGAAAGTTTTCTACGCAAGGGATTTCGGCTGAAACAAATTAATCGTATTGGTCGGGGTTACTGACTTTGTGTTGTGGGTACATTATGAGAAGGAAATGGGCATGTGGCAAACCACATTTTTGGAACTCGATCACGTAGACATAAGACTTCACCTCGCCGAGGACATGTTTTTTTAAGAGTTGGTCTTTGAGTGCCTCTAATTTAGCCCGGAAAACTCACGAAAAAAGATCCGGTCGGTCCTGTGCAGCCTGTCCAGGGTATAAGTTGGTGCATATCTCTGGCCAGTTTGGGTTGCATGTCATTGTTAGGAAGAAATCCGGTTTTCCGTCGTCCTGGACTAATGCCATTGCGTCTAGGAACCGGCGTCGCATGTCGCGGGGCCCACCGATGAAAGATGCAGGAAGGACGATTCGTCTTCCTATACTGTTTGGTTGAGCATCCCCCGCATTGATGCAGTCAACAAAGCCTTGATACAAATCTGCCCTTATTTTAGATTGGTTGTGTTGGAAAAATTGCAAGCGTGCCGTCTCCAGTTTGATGTATGTGTCAACCACAAACTGTTGTAGCAATCTGCCACCATGGAGAAGAATATTTTGTGTTGGGCGGATTTGAAACTTGTAGCAGTAGTACGCTCGCATACTAACGGTTTTTCTATTGCCGCGTGTCGGTGCCTCTAAGAAATTTTGGAAATCAACAAGTTAGTAAACATTATAAGATAGTACATGTATTATAGTTCTTAACGTGTATGCGTGTGTGTAAGTAGGGTGGGGATGTGTTTGTACCTTCTGTGTCATCGTCATCGGTTTCGTGATCGTTATGTGGAGTGTTGGCTTCGACTCCGTTGCGTGGAATTCCACTATGCCATCCCGCCTCACCATTTGGAAAAAATAGAGGATATGAGAGGGGATCGTAGCAACTGGAGTACGGCTAAATAGTCTGCGACTGTGCGGACCTCCAGTAGACGATGATGTTTCTTTTGTATGAGGTGATATCATTGTTACCTTCTACCCAAATACCAGCTACCTCGGATGTGGTTGGGCGGTTGTAGACACGTTGGTCAAGTTCAACTGATGCATTTAAGGTGACCCTGTAATTATCCAAGGGCCCTAGTTCTGCGAGACTTCGAAAGGTCATGACATATGGGTTGGCGGAAAGAACACGTGTGAGGATCTCAGTGATAGTGCGATCCAGATTTGGCCATAGGAGTCGATCGTCTATCTCGTTATCTGGGTCATAAAAGTATAACTGTAAGTACCTGGGTTTGCCATCCCGTGGTACTAACTGGTCAATTTTGTGGTATATTCCCTTATGTGCTCGGAACGTGTAAACGCCATCTTTCATGTTAGCCATTGACTCGTCTAATGAGACACCCATCGAGGTGAAGGAGAAGTTTGTGTTGTATGCGCGTATATTTTCCCTGAAAATCCTGCCAATTTCTTCTTGAGATGTGAATAGCTGGTGTAATTCAGATGGGACTGGGGTGCTCGCCAATGTAGTCTTTCCGCTCATGCAGCAAAATGTTGGGAATTCACGCGGGAAACGTCTAGCTCTGCAATAAGCACATGGGTGTTGTTCCTTTAGGAGATGAACGCCCCTAGGTATTCCAGTGTAGACGAAGTTGTAAGGATCCTCGTTGTTGTTTGTTGGTTGATTCGAAGCACCGCAAAGATGGTTATCAAAGGGAAGTGGCATTCTCTGTGGGTTGTGTGGAGCACCTAAGTAAGAATATGCGGTCAGTGCAAACAGATAAAGGGAAAGAATTAATAGAAAGTCTGTGGTGGGTGTAGCAAAATTAACCTTCCGAATGGTCAGGCGCATTGCTGGGATCTATAGGGGGCATGTTTAGGTCGAAACCAACGTGGGAGGTTCCTGTCCGCACGTTATCTTGCCCATTCAGATCGTCATGATTAATAGTTGGAAATGGACGTGATAATGAACATCGCTCAACTGAAGTAGCTAAGTAATGAAATGTGGTTAGTGTAAATAAAAAATACAATATAGTAAACTTGTGAGGTAGGTATATGAAGAGGAACCTGCAGAATGTCCTAACAAATCATCATGATCTGGAGGGGGAATGTTTAGGCTGAGATGTAAGGGGGAGGTTGGTGTCGATGTATTTTCAGTGAGGGGACTGTTGGTGTTATTCCCTTGTTGCAGGTGTTGTCTAGATGTTCTTCGTGATGCGCTACGTAGACGCCTTCCGGCACCGTGTGACTCATTGTATATTTTTTTGCATGCACTCCGTAACACACGAGATGTAGCTGGTTCAGAACAGCGTTGGTCGGCATCTGGTGGGGGCTTGTTCAAGTCGAGATGAAGGTGGTGTTCATCCCCGGATGTCATTGCGTTTGTATGTGTAAGGTGTAGCTATAAAAAGATGGATGCCATTATTAAATATGTAAATATAGGAGTAGGTGTAACACTGATGGAGATAGGAAGTCTTTCTGTATGCATTATTAAAAAAAATAATTAAATAGAATGGCAGTCATAGGAAGTCCTTAAGACATCTCACATAGGTCTAAGGGCAGAAACAAATAAACTGAACCAAAGTGTTTCAACTTCATCTTCCTCACATATTAGTTCAACCACAAGACGCTAGAATCGACGGTATTTAACTCCTAAAAGTTTTTGTTTAAACCTTTATAGTTTGCAACCAAAGTTTTAAAGATTTAAAGTGATCGAGTAAATTAATAAAGCATTTACCAAGAATGGTGTTCGACAACCACCCGCGACTTCGGTTCCGATTCGAGAAGTAGCAACGTTAAGAATTGTTATGGCGGGTTGCAACGGTCTTGTGATGCGGCGGCAAGCCTGTAGCAACAACAACGTGGTCGTCACAGTTATCGGAAAATGGTGGTTTGGAGAGATGAAATAGTAAGGGAGCTTATTTATAGTTTGCAACCAAAGTATTAAAGATTTAAAGTGATAGAGCAAATTAATAAAGCATTTACCAAGAATGATGTTCGACAACCACCCGCGGCTTCGGTTCCGATTCGAGAAGTAGCAACGTTGAGAATTGTTATGGCTGGTTGCAGCGGTCTTGTGATGCGGCGACAAGCCTGTAGCAACAACAACGTGGTCGTCACGGTTATCGGCAAATGGTGGTTTGGAGAGATTTGTAGCAACAGACATCAATATTCTCCTTCATGTCGGTTTTGTATAATTATGATATTGAAAAATACATACCTAGAAGAGCAAGTATGGATCCAATAACCAGAAACAAAACTGACATGAATGACCAGTTGCAAAGTCGGTCTTTATGGCCCTGCAAGAACATGTAGTACCACTCTCATGTATTAATTATTAATCTCCCAATGGATAGCGTGTTAGACTTTGAGAAACAACAGAAAATGGAGTTTCATAGCTTCAAATATTACTTCATGACATACTGAATAACACCACTCCCAATTCAAAAGTTTGTGCTTTTTGTTTACAATGACTATTAACTAATGCTTTCAGAAAACTATATTAATCAAGAGGAAATGAGATTCACCTGTAATTCGGTTAAAATATGACCATATTAGAGTCCAATTATGCAGGCCACAGAAGTTGTTAAAGAACTGTACATCCACAATGCCAAACGTGTCATTCCCATTAAATGATTCAATAGACATAAATCATAGTTATTATTAAATAAAAAGTGTGAGGACTAAATTAACAGATAATATATATTTGGTCTAAAGTATTGTTTGTCTGATCAATAAGTGCAAACAGAACAACAACGTGGTGGTCACGGTTATCGGTGAATGGTGGTTTGGAGAGATGAAATAGTAAGGGAGCTTATTTATAGTTTGCAACCAAAGTGTTAAAGATTTAAAGTGATCGAGTAAATTAATAAAGCATTTACCAAGAATGGTGTTCGACAACCACCCGCGACTTCGGTTCCGATTCGAGAAGCAGCAACGTTGAGAATTGTTATGGCGGGTTGCAGCGGTCTTGTGATGCGGCGGCAAGCCTGTAGCAACAACAACGTGGTGGTCACGGTTATCGGCAAATGGTGGTTTGGCGAGATGAAATAGTAAGGGAGCTTATTGTCTACGAGGGCCAGAAACAACCGGTGTGCGCGGTGGTGTATGGTCGGCAACGATGGTTATGTTGAGACTGATGTGTAAGGATCTGGTGATGGTTGTAATTCGAAACAAAGCAGAGAGGGATGGGTCATATATGTAAAAGAGAAAGATGGAAGTTGGGTGAGTACTTAAAAAGCAGCCGGACGTTACATGCTGAACCATTCCAATTCAACTTCCACATCATTTAAATCTTCAATAAGCTAATTTAAGACTAATGGTTTTATGAAAAGGAATACACTCTTACTTTTAAATTTTGTCTAATTTATTAATAATGTGAACCTTTCATTTCTAAATTTTGTCTAATTTATTAGTAACCCTTTCAATTCAACTTCTACATCATTTAAATCTTACTTTTAAATTTAAATAAAAACTAACTTCTCAAATACTAACGTCCGCATATTATTAATATCGATATTATATTTTGCTTCAAAATCCACATGACTTATGTTACTAAATTGTTTGTCGCATTTAACTATATTTTAACAAATATCAATTAGGACACTTTTTTAAATACAACAAAAATAAAATCTAGACACCATTAATGAAGTTTAATAAATACTTAAATAGAGATTATTGAATGAAGTTGTTAGATTGATATTGTAAAATTCCAATTGTATCATTTCAATATGTATTATATAGTAGTATAGATTAAATAACATCATAAACACTATGGCATATTTTTTACTTTTATGTTGTTACCATAGGTCTTTATTAGTTTCATCATTTACCCCTCAAGTGCTTTAACAAGTTTGAGACTACTTTTACTAAAATCAAATTTGACGATGATCAAAGTGAAGAGGAAATTGTACGGTTGGTCGTTTAAATTTTTTTTTTTGAACGGTGACTTTTTTTTTAGGGACCCAATGTCACACCGCCTAATCGGCGGCCCTAGTCAAGTCTGCCCAGACTTACGTTGTCTTAACCGGGCCCACGCTGGGTTGGCCAGACTTGGTTACGACTTTCCCCCGGAAACCGTATTGCCTCCACACAAGAAGCCTCGCTGAAGTAACAGGCGGATGAAAATCGGGGTGCGGCTCATGATCGAACCCCCCTCGGTGGGTTTGCCACCATCATTGCCCAATGTCCACCCAATATGACACAAGTGGGAATTGAACTTGAGTCTCCATTGGACAACCCAAGTCTCCTATCACTAGGCTACAAGTGGGGGATTGGTTTTTTTAAATAAGTTACCTAGAAATAACTATTTTTAGATTGATTGATTTCCACAAATAAAAGACAAATTCAATCAAAAGAATTGAAGTCTCCAAAATATATCCTAAATTCAAGAAAAAATAATATAAAATTAAGGGGTAACTTCGTAAAATAGTAACTAAGTTTTTTATATGTTCCAATTAAGTCACTCAAACTTTTTTTGTCTCTTAAAAGTAACTCAAGTTTTATATCTTGTTCCAATCTTATGTAATTAGCAGGTTATCAAGTTACATTGATGATGTATCAGGTAACAAATTCTTTTTATAATTTTTAATGCTTACGTGAATTAAAAAAATAGTGACATGGCTTTTTAATTTAAAAGCTTAAATTAGAAAATGCCATATTTTTTTAATTAAAACATTTAGAAAAAATAATTTTTTAGTTTCTTTATTCTTAAAAAAATAACATTTTTTCATTAAACCTAAATCATATATCAAACCTGCAACTTTCGTTTTCATATTCAAATAACATCTGCAACTTTGTTTCTTTATTCTTAAAAAAATAACGTTTCATTAAATCTAATTCTTTTAACTCTTCAAACCTTCAACTTTCATTTTTATTCTTAAAAAATAATATTACCTGCAACTTTCGTTTCTTTCTTTATTGAAAAAATAACATTTCTTTAAACCTAATTCTCTTAACTCATCAAACCTACAACCCATTACGTTATTCTTCAAATCATTTAGAAACCATTTTTTTTTTTATTTATTGAACCCATATTTAGTTCATAAAATCCCAAACCCAGATCTGAATCTTATTCATTGAATATTTCAAACTTATTTCACTTGCTTTTAGCAAATCATCCCAACATACCACCGGATATTGGCTTTTAATACCACTCTGACCATCGTATACGCCCGATATTACAAGGTTGTGATTTGCTGAAACTAGGCAAGGGTTTAAGGTTGGTTGCCGACGATTTGCAACACAAGGGTTGTGGTGTTTCTCGATTTATGTCTTGGAGAGGATGACGATTTAGGGTTGTGAAGAATAAGTTTGTCCACCGGTGTTTTTTTTATTTACTTTGAATAATATCCATATAAGTATTAAAACAAAATAAAAAATTAAGATAAAAAAAAATGGTAACCTGATGACCTAATAATTACATACTATTATTACACAAAACTAAAGTTTAGTGATTTTATAGAGACAAAAAGAGTTTGAATGACTTAATTGGAACATTTGGCAAACTTAGTTACATTTCTGTGGCATTTTCCCTAAAATTAAACATATGGTTATGAGGTATGTTTAAGTTATTTTAGGGCAATCAATCCCCTTTCAGGCCCTTAAGCTTGACAGTATATATATTGGTTAATTATATATAATGATCCCCTAATAAATAATAATCATGGATTAATGGAATATTAGTTGTTGTTATGATGTTTTGATTAATAGTGCCGGAGCTGCAAGGTGATCCGGAAGATATTGCCAAAGAGAAAGCTAGTTTGGCTGCTAATCAGGTACACTAACACTCTGTTCTATAATCTGATTTAATTATAAATATAAAAAAAACAATAATAAATGTATGTAAATTAGAAAACCATAAAAGCGACGGTGTTGTTTGGTTGGTATCACATCGTTACGATAATACTTTATTTTGAATACAACTCCAAAAATACTTTATTCCTTGTTACAACAATGTTTTTTAATAAAAAAAATTACATTGGAATGTTGAAAAACAAATATTTTAGAGTAAACTTCCGTTTTGCTCCCTGTGGTTTGGTCAGTTTAACGGTTTTGCCCCAAACCTTTCAAAATAGCCATTTTGCTCCCTGATCTATGACGTCATTCTCCAGTTTGCTCCTCAGCTCTAACTCAGTTAAATTGTCTGTTATCTAAAAGGGTATTTTGGTAACTTCAAGTATAAAAGTAGGGGTATTTTAGTAAAACTACAAATAAAAGATTATATTATATATAATAATAATAATATATAACATCATCATCATCTTCATCTCTGATCTCTCTCTCTCTCTCTTATATTACCCTCTCTCTTATCTCTCTCTACACTCTCTCATCCTTCCATCTCTGACCACCACCCGACCACCGCCACCGCCACCATCACCACCACCTTCGGCCTTCATCTCTTACACCCCCCACACAACCACCACCATTGAATCGGAGCTCATACCCCAACCATCACCTCCGTAACCACCTGCTACGACCACAACCACCTCCTACGACCACCGAATCCACCCAACCCCCACCACTACAACATTGATCTGAATCGTGCCGCCGTCATCTTGTTTATTTTCGTCGATTAATATATACACAGTGAAGATTGTGGTACAACTTTCGATTTTCGGTAAATTTCAGTCAAGTTTCGGTAAAATCAGATCAATTTCAGGTGTGATTCGGTGTCTTGGTTGTGTATCTCTGATATGGGTTTGAAATTTGGGGGTTTTGATGATACGAGTTAGGGTTTTGAAATTTGGGGGTTTTGATGATATGTGTAGTGGGTGGGGTGGTGATGGTGATGGCGATGGCGGCAGATGTAGGTGGGGTGGTGATGATGATTCCGGTGTTTTTGAGGCTAGGGAAGTGATTTTTGGCGGTGATGATGATTGACGGCGGCAGGAAAAGAGTTGGCGGTGGTGATGATTGCCGTCGTGGGTTGAAGGAGTGGTGGTGGGGTTGTGGCGGTGGTTCAGTGACAGGGATGTTATGGTGGACATTTTGTTGGGTTTCTTGAAGATGTGCATTGTGGTTGTGTGGCTGACGGTGGCGAAAGTGGTGGGTGATGTCGGTGGATGGGCGGAGGTGGTTAACAATGGAGGAGGTGGAGGTGGGTGGCGGAGGTTGTAGAGAGAAGAAGAGGTTGCAGAGAGAGACAGGGGAGAGAGAGAGAGAGTCAGGGTATAAGTTGGGATTTTAAAGGCAGGGTTGGGAAAAGACATAAATGCCCCTTAGGTGATTTGCACGTGACATGGGTTAACTGCATAAATGGATGAGGTTAAGAGCTGAGGAGCAAACTGGAGAATGACGTCATAGATCAGGGAGCAAAATGGCTATTTTGAAAGGTTTGGGGCAAAACCGTTAAACTGACCAAACCACAGGGAGCAAAACGGAAGTTTACTCAATATTTTATTTCTTGTTTAAGGTGATGTTCTATATTGGTAATTGAAATCGTACCCTTGCTGTATTGATTAGATCAACATATATAGTACAATGATCTCCTATAATTATGGAGATGATTTCTACAATTTGAGACCATTACAAATTTACTAAATATACACATATTAATACGCCCCCGCAGTTGAAACGTCGGGCGGTCCGATGTTGAGACTGGATCGAAAGTCTTCAAACAGAATGCGCGGAAGTCCCTTGGTGAAGATGTCTGCAATCTGATGTCTAGACGGGACATGTAAGACACGAATGTGTCCACGACGTACCTGTTCACGAACAAAATGAATGTCGAGCTCAATATGTTTAGTGCGTTGATGTTGAACAGGGTTGCCAGACAGATAGACTGCACTAACATTATCGCAGTAAACTAGAGTGGCCCGAGAAAGAGGATGACGAAGCTCAAGCAACAGATTACGAAGCCAACAAATGTCTGCCACAACATTGGCCACCCCCCGATATTCAGCTTCAGCACTAGATCTCGAGACAGTAGACTGGCGTTTGGATGACCAGGAGATGAGATTGTCACCCAAGTAGACACAATAACCAGACGTGGAGCGGCGAGTATCCGGACAACCAGCCCAATCAGCATCCGTGTAAGCCACTAAAGAGAGATGAGGAACAGGACCAAGAAGCAACCCGTGATCAGAAGTGCCCTGAAGATAACGAATTATACGTTTTAATGCATTCCAGTGATCCTGTCTGGGGTCATGCATGTGCATACAGATTTGTTGCACAGCGTAGGAAATGTCTGGTCTAGTGAAGGTGAGATACTGTAATGCTCCTGTAAGGCTACGATAGGTAGCAGGATCATCATGAGGAGGTCCTGAGTCAGTAGGTAATTTGGACTGAGTGTCAACCGGCGTTGCAACCGGTTTGCAAGAGTCCATGGCAGCCCGATGAATGATGTCCTGAACATATGCCTGCTGAGAGAGAAACATCTTGTCGCCAGTTCTGGTGACCTGAATGCCTAGAAAGTATGAGAGAGGGCCTAAGTCTTTCATTGCAAATTCACCGGACAATGTGTTCAATAACCGCATACGAAGGGCCTCAGTGGACGTTGTAAGAATGATGTCATCCACGTAAATCAGAAGATAGGCAATATCAGACCCATGATGATATATAAATAACGAGTTGTCGGATTTGCTCTGTTGGAACCCATGTATGGTGACAAAGTCGGTGAATCGCTGGTACCAGGCCCGAGGAGCCTGCTTGAGCCCATATAAAGACTTATTAAGACGGCATACATAATCAGGGAAGTCTTTGTGACGAAAACCCAGAGGTTGATGCATGTAGACTGTTTCTGTCAAGTTGCCATGAAGAAAAGCATTCGTGACATCCAACTGGTGAATAGGCCACGACTTGGAGAGGGCCAAAGATAATACAAGCCGAATGGTAGAGGGTTTTACCACCGGGCTAAAAGTTTCTCCACAGTCAATGCCCGTCTCCTGTTTACGACCATCACACACTAAACGAGCTTTATAACGCTCCAAACTTCCATCATACTTGAATTTATGTTTAAATAGCCACAAGCAACGAATAATATTCATATCAGGGGTCCTAGGTACAAGCTCCCAGGTCTTATTTTTAATAAGTGCACTAAATTCGTTGGTCATGGCAGCATGCCATTCTGGAGTGGACAAAGCAACCTGTGGGTTTTTCGGGAGGGGTGCAATGGTGGAAGTATGAAGATTAAAGTGGTGTTTTGGTTTGTGAATACCGCTTATAGAGCGGGTGTGAATGGTTCGAGGAGGGGGAGCAGAGCCGGAAGTAGAGGTGGGGGCTGATGGACCGAAAGTAGATGTGGGAGAGGGGGGATGAAGGGGAGCTGATGGCCCGGAAGTAGATGTGGGGGCTGTTTGTTGGGTTGGGCTGGACTGTGGGTCTGGTATAGGGGAAGTGGTGGGTGCGTGATATGGAGAGGAAGCTGGGCCGGTGTTTTGGGCCTGTGTATTGGGCTGGGGAGGCAGAGGGTGAGTTTGGAGTGGGGTTGAGGAGATGTTGGGTGGACTGTCATTTTGTGGGCCGAGGGGTTGAGAAGTAGGTGGGCTAGTGGGGTGATGTGCGGAATTAGTGGAGGAGGAGTGTGGTGGGCCAGTACATTTGTTTTGTAGGTATTCCCAAATAAGGGGGCTAATGGTTGGGTTAAGGAACTCATACGAGGGTGGGTTGGTGGGTGTTTGGATGGCATAGGGAAATATAGTTTCTTCAAAGTGTACATGGCGAGAAATAATAAGTTGGTGGGTGGTGAGATCAAGCATGGAGGGTGGGTTGGTGGGTGTTTGGATGGCCACGTTGTTGGATTTAAGCATGGAGGCCCATTGTGTAGCAGTCCAATTACTTGGAAAAACAATGTAGGGGTGAGTTGGTATGTTGGAGTTCTGGGGAGTGGAACGGTTGTGGGAATTGAAATGCCGGCCTCGGCCGCGGCCCCGACCACCACGAGGGCGGCCTTGACTTCGGTTCGAGTTGGGTAAGGGAGCCGGCTGAGGTGTTGTAGAAGAGTAGGTTGAAGTGTTTGTGTGTAGAGCAGCAGCGGCCGATTGGGATCCCCGGGCTACTTGACGTTTCTTCTTGAGTTCTTCCTGATTCAGACGTGAGCGGACTTCGCTGAAGGGGGGTAGCGGGTCACGGTTCTGAAGGACAGTTGAGATACTGTCGTATTGCTCCGTCAATCCGGTTAAAACCTGTAAAACGAGCATGCGATTATTGACTGGAGAGCCCACGGCTGCGAGTTGATCGGAAATCTGTTTGGCATGATCACAATAGTCACCCATGGAAGCAAAATTCTCAAGAGAAAGGTTGGCGAACTCTTGACCCAGAAAAATAGCACGAGTGTTTTGATTATCATTAAATTCATTCTCAACAGCCGTCCAAGCCTCAAGAGCAGTCTGGCCTGGTTGAATAATTATGCGGAGAAGAAGCTGCGAGATAGTAGCATAGATCCATTGTTTAACCAAAGCGTCCAGTTTGGTCCAAAGGTGTTCAGCAGCGATTGCGGCTGCGTCGTCTTTATCTTTGGCAGCAGCAGCAGTGTCAGAAGAAGATGTAGCAACCGACTTTTTGGGAGAAAGATGGTCGATGACATCATACACTTGACAGTGGACCTGGAAGAGAGTTTTCCAGGTACTGTAATGCGTAGAGTCCTTCTCAAGCAGGATGGGAATATGAGATTTTATATGAGTCACCGTGAGGGCTGGGTGAAGTGGGTTAGTATCCATGAGGGACAGATGGGGAGTGATCGGAGAAGGTAAAAGACAAGAAAAGGCAGCCGGCAGAGGAGATGCAGCGGCGGCAGAGGGAGGAATTAGGGTTGGGATCGATTAATTAGGCTGATACCATATTGGTAATTGAAATCGTACCCTTGCTGTATTGATTAGATCAACATATATAATACAATGATCTCCTATAATTATGGAGATGATTTCTACAATTTGAGACCATTACAAATTTACTAAATATACACATATTAATATTCTATGGCATTCTGTCACAATATCATTGATCACATGTTAAACTTTTCATAATTTGATTCGAATCTTGTTTATATCATCATCATAAATAGAGTTAGATCTGTACGGGGCGATTGGATGTGCATTTTCAAACTAGGGGTGACAATTTCTAACACAAAACGGAAAGAATTAGTTTTTGGATTGTCATATGTACCCGCTCAAAAAATGGGGTTGTGTTGGGGATATTCATATATATCATGTTTCTTAAGAATATGAATCACTTTTGTAGGGATGTTGATGGCGTATGAGGATAAATCTGCCTACGGTATGTGTAGATTTTCTCTTGCTATCGGGCCAGATGTTGAGCCCATTACGTTTGTGGGAAAGACCCTGTTATGCTTTATATTTACTCATTTTGCTTCTTAGTTGTATTGAACGGTAGTGTGATTTGCATATGTTTATGGATGTTCTTTTGTTGCCACGCATTATACCCTTATACATTTACCAACCAAAATTCCTACCATACTCAACCGTTGCGTCAACAAAAATAAACGTTGCGTCCTTTTATAAGGCATCCAAAATACACACCGGTTCATTCACATTTATTAACGCATCCAATGATGATCGCGGATTTAACCGTCAGGGGTGTTGTGGTGTTGATTAGTCAGAAGGTTACTACGGTGGGAATCCGGTTCTTACTCCTTTCATATTCCATTCGTTAACCAAAATCAACCCATCAATCATGTTCAACATCAAAGGTAACTCTTAAACTTTCTTCAAACGATGTAAGATTCTTAGTTTTTCAATCAATTGATTCAAGTATATGCAGTTTCTTCGTTTTCCGTTTTTTCCATGTGAATAGTGATTAGTGTAAGAATCATTAATCTTGATTGCCATTACCATGTTCATCTTTAATTTTCTTTTTGATTCGGCATATACAGAAATACAGTGTTAATATTCTGAAATTTTCGATCGGGGTATTTTCCGATTCAAGCATATCATTAATATTTTGTTGTTGAATTAGGTTTAGTTGTTGTTCTATATTGAAACTATGGGGAAGGATGTGAATCACTAATAAACTTATCATGCAAACCCATCCATTAAAGAATGACAATATGATGCTTCCGTCTTATTTGTTAAACGACGTTTTCGAAACCATAACTCCATATTCCGGTTGGCGGCACTGGTGACAACGATTATTTTCTCACTTAAATGTCACCAGAATCGTTGTCAGATCACGATGCCGATGATTCTGATGCAGAGTTCGTTGTAATCGACCCTTCCGGAGGAGTTCTGGTCGTTACGGACGGGTTAGAATCTGAATGTCACATACTCCAAGTTATATGTTTATGTGATATGTTTTTTCATCTAATTTGACCGATTGTTGTTATTTGGATTACTTCGTTGGTATGATTTGCGGTACAAGGAAGTGTTAAGGCAAGGGACTTGCAAAAAAGATGTATTCTTCTTTAATTTTCTCTTTGATACAGAATATACAAGAAAATACAGAATGATATGGTTTATATTCCATTCTTTAGTGGTTCCAATTGAAAATCCACTTAGAAATTATGTTGTAACAAAAGAACAATAGCAAAACCATTGTGTGGCTTCTTTATTAAATGTTGTAGATCTGATAGTGTACGTTTATGATTTGTTATATAGAACGGTGATATTGATGAACTGAAATTCTGAAACATGACCTTTTCGAAAATTGGTAGATAATCGTTACGACAATAGCGTGGTGGTGGTGTTGTAGTGGATGTGATTTGGTGGTGGTGGTGCCGTGGAGCAGCGGTTCAGTTGTCGTGTTGTGGTGGCGGCGTGGGCTCGATGGTAACGTTGTGAATGAATGATCGGAGAATTTGATGTGAGATTTCGGAAATTGAACGTTCAATCGTTTGCAACAAAATTCTCAGCCAACTTGAAACAACAGTCTTATTGTTCATCTTCGTCAACTCATGCTTGCGTTAAATCAAATCAATCACGTTTCCACACAACTAAACCTACAGGTAAGAACAAATCATAACGAATTGCCAATCAAACACGTGTCGAGAAATCTAAGGGTTGGTAATCTGTCCGCCAGTGTTTCACATTCAGATTTGAAGAATATGTTTGAGATTCACAGATATGTGAGCATCATCGTGTTATTTGTTGCGGAATTACGGGTTTGTGTACTTGAAGAATGCAGTGGATGCAATGAGGGCGAAGAATAAACTGCATGGTGTCGTTTCACACGGTCATGCTTTGAAGGTTGATTTTGCTATCCATTGGTGTTATTTTGTTAGGTTTATATGGTTATATGATAACAAATATTAAAACATTTCATGATCTCTGTGCGTGTGTGTTTAGATTTTAATAGAGATGTTGAAATATGAATACAGTTTGACAAAAGTATATTGTAATTTTGTTTGTTAATATCTTTGCCATCATTGGCTAAGAAGTATGCTCTACAAATGTATATACATGTTGCTGTGACAGCCATTTTGTTGTAAGGGTAGGTTCTTGCTTATGGTGCTTCAAAGCATAAATTTTTGTTGATGTTGCTTCTTACTGAAGGCCATTTTCAAAAGCTAAAAGATTCATACCTTGATATTGGTGGTTGGAAAACTTTTTTTTTTGTTTGATATATAAAGTTTAAAGTTTAAACAATAAGAATATTTGGCTTAAGGTTAAAGTTTATAATATTGTATATTGTGTAATGCTATGTTTTTTTATTTAATGAAAGAGGATCTGAGAGAGAGGAATAGAGAATGGCAATGAGGATGTGTATGTGATGTAAGAAATTTGTGAGAGTTGTGGGTTTATGGCTTTTGTATAATATAATATGTGTTGGTACCGTAAGAAGGCGAACTAATTTCAATTGAATTCTTATCAACATCCCGTTGCAACGCGCGGGTTCGTATTAACTCGTTTTAAAACAAAAATGTATTTTTTTCAGAGGAAGATTGTGCTTTATTTACTTAGAAGTGGAAATTCGACCCGTTTACTTATGAATGGGTCAGTTTTGGCTGTCTTATTATCTCAAACGGATCAAAATGAAAAGAAAATAGCTAAAAGGCCAACGGGTCATGTCAAACAGGTCGAAAGTCACCCAAAGTCTATAGGCATTGCATTCAACCATTGAATAAATTTTATTCAAAGATATATATGATCATGATAGTAATATTGTTTTCTAACCATAATCAACACACTTTTTAATAAGAAAACATTAAAAATGGACAAAAGGTACTTGCAAGTAAAATTGGCCCGAACTGTTTTGACCCGTTACCCAACTTGCCTGACGGCTGACAAGGCAAGGCCATCTTGCATACATAGATGATTTGACAAAAATATAAAAAAAAGTGTGTACGTTTTTTTGTTGGTGAAATGCCGAAGGAAGAAAAGAACAAGATTTCTCATCGCTCACGAGGTCTTGCATCGGTAAAGTCCCACTTTGCAGAGGCTGGTTACGTATTCAATACATAAGGCTTTATCTTGGAGAGCGATTCTGGGCAAAGTAGCGTCAAAACACGGGTTAGCGACTCGCGGGATTCACCTCACGGACCTCCTTTGCAGCAGATGTGGATATGAGGAGGAATCATGTGAGCATGTTTTTGTTAGGTGCCTTTTTGCCAAAGCTATATGGTGGAATTTCTTTGTATGGGTCAGATTATCCATGCCCCAAAATTTAAATTCTTTGGCTGATATCTTTGAAGTAATTCGAGAGGCGCCAGGATCGAAAAAGTGGAGGAAGCTTGTGCATATGGCAGCTTTGGCAACCACGTGGAAGATTTGGCTAGCGAGGAACGAAAAAACTTTCAACGGCAAGTTTATTCCAGTCCGACATACGGTGGACCAGATTAAAGAGGACTCTTTTTTGTGGGTGTCAAACCGAACTAAACTCCCATCCATTTCCTGGGAGAATTGGGTTGAGTTTGAAGTCTCCGCTTTGTTGTAATTTTGTTAGTTGAGTTGTTTTTTTTTTCCTCTTTTTTACTCGGACTGTATCGCTTCCAGCGGCTTGCTGGCTCTATATCTATATATAGAAGTTTTGCCGTTCAAAAAAAAATACATAAGGCTTTATGTATTTCCATTGGTGTATTACACATGGGGACCCTTACACATTCCTATTGATATGGTTGCAAGACAGTCTCTTGGGTACATCTATCCATTTGGGATAACTTTCATGACACGCTTTGTTTGTTGGTACGTTATGCATGCGTGAGTTGTACATCGGTAGGACAAAGTTGTCACTCTGTCTCTTGATATCATCTCTACAACCCAATGGGACACAAGTTATCTGTGTACCTTGTGCATTAGTTTGGGCTTTGGGTCAAAATTACAAAAATTCAGTTTGGGTCAACAAAAGTCAAATACAATTTGGAGGAAAATGATTGTGTATACTGGATCCAATGTCTTAGACAAGATCATTACAAAGCTTTGACAATTTCTGAAAGCTTTTGCCTTTTTGTGCAATCATCACCACAACCATCACAACAACACAATAATATGTATAATAATTCCCACACCAAAATTTAAAAAAAAAAAAAAAAATCTTTTCATTTCATGACCCAAGTAGCTTCAACATTACAACTCGTATCGACTCAAATAACCGAAATTACACTTTGAAAATTAGAACGAAATCATAAAAAATAAAAAGAAAAAAGAATCAGATCTTGTGACCGAAAACAAATATACCTAGTTAGATCTAAAAACACAAAGTAGAGCGCGGTGAACAACACTTCGAACTTGGCCGAGGTTGCACGACACAACACACAACAACATGGTGATGAACGGAGTGTGAAAAAAACAACGCTGACCAAGAAAAACAACGTGGTGATGCTAGCATTGGTGACCCCTACGACATTTGAGAACACCAGCGTTGGCGGTTATGGCGGCGACCATGCTAGATGATTTGGCCCCTAAACTTGACGCTTTAGCGTAGCTTGCAGATGCACCGCCCCCGGATGGAGTGAAATACGCACCGTTAAGAAGTAGATCACCTTCTGATCTCCAGTTCCACCCATGCCATTTATGTATATCAGTATCAACCCTTTTTGTAACCTGTAATTACCATTTCAAAATCAACATTATTCAGAATCTTGTGATGTGTTATTTGAAAATTTTGGTTAAAATAACTATTCATTACCTGGATAAAAAATGATCATTTTCTTGTTAAAAATTAAAAAGATAATTTAAAATAATCAGGGGCGGACTTATACTATATTGAAAGTTCGGTTAAACCCGTTGATTCTACACCGAAAAAAAAAAAAAATACTGGATCCGCGACGAAATAAGATTACATCTAAACATACGAAAGTACCTCTTTTGCAAAAGGATTATTAGGTGCAAGATATCTGTTGCCTTGGCTGTTGATGGTGGGGCTTGCACTTCCACCAATAGCATACATCTCCCAGTGAGTGTAGTCATTGTTCACCACGTGGAAATACCCATGTCTGCATCTGCAATTTTTATATTTTTGTTTATTTTTAACAAAAAGAAAATGAGTCAGAGAGATGCACCATCTTACACAAAGTCACAAATAGTGAATTAAATACACTAATTAATGATATACCTTGGCATTCTTTGAATTAAACCTTTACCAAAATGGTTATATGCTATAGTCACTTGCATCATCTTGTCTCTATAATAAGAGTCACTATGCCCCAACAACATCACCTGTTTTACAATAAGTCATTATTACAAGTACATAAATTGTTGTTTTTTTAATCATGAGTGACAATTATGACATTTAATTATTTATTACAAGATATACTTTTTTATAAAAGACATTTTGGGTCGGTCCAGCCCGATTAGGGTGTTTACCGTCAAGTTAAGCAAGTTTGACCTACGCTGAAGTTTTAAGTAACGGGTTCGGTTATTCACTTTGACCGGTGGGTTAATAACCGGTTATTTTCGGTTAATTAACGGGTTATTTTTAAGTTTTTATCAGTTTTTTTTCCCGATTAACCGGTGCATCGGTTAAAAACTGGTTAAAATAACTTGTTATTTCTAAAGAAACCCCTAACCGGTTACTAACCTACGGTTAAAATAGCAACTAATCGGTTATTCCTCGAGTGGTTATTAACTGGTTACGGTTACTTTGTTTTAATGGTTTAACGGTTGATTTTGTTTAATTTTTCAAAATTATTAGTTTCTGTTACATTTTATAAAATGATAAAAAAAAAATGGTTCACAAAAGTATATAAAAAAAAGTTTATAAGGGAGGACCATTAAAACGTCAAAACCAGCTAAGCCTGCCGATTTGCTTCGATTTAGACAGTTGGGTCAAGGGCGCAGGATAGAGTACCTCCGGGGGGGCGCCCGACCCCCCGAACTTTTCGATGCGTAGTGTTATGAATAGTACTTTCGTATAGGTATATACGTTGCCGCCCCCCGGTTTCGGGAAAATTGGGGGGGGGGGGGGGGGGGGGGGCGTGGCTTCGCCAATGGTTTCAACCATTTATAAACATGGTAATTTGTCACATGTAACTATAATGTAAAGATTTACTGACCTCATTGTGGTGAGCAAAATGATTATTGGAAATAGTGATGGCAGTGGAGCCCATAACAGCATCAACAAGCCCATCAGCACAATTAGAAAGAGAGTTATGATCAATCCAAATATGACTAGATCCAAAAATGGAAATAGCATCACCATCAGCCCTTGTTCTCCAACCATAATGTGAAGGAGAGCTTCTAACCAAAGCATTACCAGTTGGTTTACAATCATGAATATGCAACCCATGAATAATAACATTAGTAATAAATTGAAGAGTTAAACAAGCTCCATTAGCTATGTGCACATTGACTCCGCGCGCATCGATGGTTTTAAAACTGTTCATAATAAGTTCTTGCTTTAGTTGTATCACCATGTCGCGTTTGAACACGATCCAGAGGGGGGCGGTTTGTATGACGGCGTGGCGTAGGGTCCCTGGCCGTGGGTTGACAGGGTCGTCGTCTCGGTGGTCGGTGACCACATAGAAACGACCTTCGCGGCCTCCGATTGCGTTTCGTCCAAACCCAATGCCGCAGTCTGCTAGGCGCTTGCGGTTGTGGTGCCAGTTTGGGTCGCAACGCCAGCAGTCGTCAATAGGGTTACCCGTCCCACATGAGAAGTATCCTAGTTTCCTTCTCTCGGTGTTGTTTCTCATGGTCCTACATATTACATAATCACATACTATCTGGTCAGAATGGTGAAAAATGTGGGGAATTTTATTTTTATTGTAAGTTTAATTAATAAGAAATAAATGAATTGACAAAATTTTTGGAGTGTAACACAATTTACCCATAACATGTTACCCATATGACCAACCAATTTTTCTTTATATGTAATCAATCATGGTTTATTTACGCAACAAGCTTCAAAATATGTCATTATATTATTATATAAATATTTAAAAGACCAGTTAGGAATAATACCTATTTTGTCTTTTTGTGTGGTTTTTATAGTGTAGTAAACTTTAGATTTTCCATATTTCAACAAGACTTTAGTTTTGTTTTATAATTTTACCATAAAAATTAAACATGTTTAGTTTTTTTTATTAAGGTTTAGGGTATTGGTATAATCAGGGATATTCGCTTTCATAGTTTCTAATGAGTTAAGACGATAACGACAAAAGTCACACCGTGTAACACGAGGGAAAACGACCAAACTCCGGTCGTATAGCGCAGGAGGAAAATCCTGGTTGAATTTAAAAAAAAAAAGGGCGATTCTATTCTCACACCCCTATTATCTTATTCTCACATCCTTTTCACTCTAACTCTCTCTATATCACACCGTGTAGCACGGGGGAAAACGACCAAACTCCGGTCGTATAGCGCAGGAGGAAAATCCTGGTTGAATTTAAAAAAAAAAGGGTGATTCTATTCTCACACCCCTATTATCTTATTCTCACATCATTTTCACTCTAACTCTCTATATATATATCTATGTACATATAGATAGAGATACCGGTTGTGTGAATTTTAATTTCCTTTTAAAAGTGAATAGATTGAATATAACTTTATCTTTCTTTGGAAGCACATGCGTGGCACATGGCAAAGATTAGTTTGTTGAGTAGTAAGATTTTGGAGGTATGGGTAAGTAGTAACTTAAAAAGAAAACCATTTGACATACGAAACGAATATATGGGAGCATAGTGACTTTATAGAAGTTAAACGACTAAGGGGCTGTTTGGCAACTTCTGAATGGTTAAGTGCTGAACTAGTAAGAGGTCTGAACCATTAAGTGCTGAACCAGGTCTGAATCATTAAGTGACAGTATAATGCTTAACCCTTCAGAGGCAAATGTCTGATCAATTCAGATTAGATGTCTTAACCATTCAGACACTGTATCATACTTAACCATTCAGAGGCAAATGTCTGAACCATTCAGACATCTGCTCACGAAACAAACAGTCTGAATCATTAAGTGCTGAACCAGTAAGAGATCTGAACCATTAAGAGCCTCATTAAGAGGCAAACAAACAGCCCCTAAATCAGTTTCTAACATATGAAAAAGTTAAAAGTAGAAAAATTTACATGTGGCATGTAAAGGAAATGCAATAGCCAATAAGGGGTTGGGTTAAAACCGGTTGCAAAGATGTCAAAATCGATCAGAAAACCATGTGTAAGGTTATGTAGACTGATTTCGTTTAGGTCAAAGTAGGAGCACATGGGTTGGTTCCTCTGTTATGGCAATTTAGGCACAGAAGTATAGCATTGGTTTATAAAAAGGTTAATTACTTTTTACAGAGTGAGAACCATAATATTGAATATACTATTATTTTATATGTTTATCACATTAACACATTTGCCAAATAGTTTATAGGTTGATAAAGTGAAAATATATTGGTCATAATATAATTTGCAATATAGTGAAATAGACAGATACAGGATTTTAAGTGTTCTAAATGTGTATATTTGATATTGTTTTTTTTCTTTGCTTAAATGTTTGGTATTATACAAGTTTTTTTTTAAATGTATATGAAATTATCCATAATAAAATATAATTTTCGATAAAAGAAATACTATATTTGGTTCACCATTTTAATTACACGACTAACTTTTTCTTTTAAAAAATTAACATGCCTGTTCTCTTTTTGAACATCTCTAACCTTTGGTGTGTAATCAAGTACTACTAATTTATTTTGTTTAAAAAATGAAATTGGCTTATTGTATAATAAATAAAACTAATATATGATAGATTTAAACTAATAATAATAATAATAATAATAATAATACATTTTGATAGCCTAAAATAATAAAATATTTTTTAAACAACTTAAATTACATAAAAGTCGTCTTTAACAAGATTTGAACCTTCGATATCAAAGAGAGCAATACCACATTAATATTTAGAGGTAAATGTCATTTTAGGCCTTGTGGTTTGGGTCATTTTACCAGTTTCGTTCAAAGGTTTCAATTTTTTCCTCTGGGTCCAAAAAGGTTTCACTGTTGCAGATTTTAGTCCAAAAGGTTTCATTTTAACTTCACCCATTATTTCTATTAACGAGAAGGGCCATTCGGTCATTTTATATGGCCGAATTGCCTTTCTAGTTAACAAAAATACATATAAAAAGATTGAATTGCCCTTCTCGTTAACAGTGGACTAAATCTGCAAACAGTGAAACCTTTTTGGACCCAAATGCAAAAAATGAAACATTTGGACTAAACTGTTTAAATGAACCAAACCATATGAACTAAAATGGCATTTAACTCTAATATTTAATAACTAAGTCTAAAAGTAAAGTAATTCCTAAAAACATTTCTAATTTATATGTTTGAGATGGAATGGAATGTCACTTGTAATAAAAATTAAAAAAAAAAAAAAAAGATCTAGTTTTGTGTGACGCCGAAATAGGAAGAGAATTCCTCAAATCATTTGTTTGTGTCTACCATCCCCAAGTCACTAAAAAGTAAAATCCATTCAAATTAGTTTAATATATTTAGTTATACTCACATTTCAACATGGGAGACAACCTCTTCTGGATCTTGAACTGCATTATCATTCAAAGCTTCAATCTCCTTTATTCTGCGTAACTCCACACACATAACTAAAATTAAATTTTTTTTAATCCCATTCATAGTCGCAAAAAGCAAGCACGCACGGCCATTAATTAGCGACAGCGTGTGCAGGGAACAAGCGTACTCTATCCGTCACAAAAAGTGAGATAGATGTATGTGTGTGTGTTTTCAGTGTGTGAGAGAGAAACACAACAGTGCAACTTTTTTACGGTTATAACGGTCTAAAAGTGGAGAGAAACAAACAAATAACAAAAACGGTTTTTAGAATCTGAAATGTTAACAGGATCCAATGAATAAGAGGAATTGCAAATTAACCGTCCAGATCTCAAAATCCAGTATCTCAACGGTTGTGATTCTGTTTCGTTTACACTAATAACTTATAACCGTACTGCAATGAATCTACTCCTCGTTGTAGAAGATAAAAACTCTGATGAAACTATCAAATGTCTATTGGTTTTACCTTGCCGCCATTGATGAGTCGTAGAAGCTCTGGTTCTGCAACTTCTCTGTTTCCGCAATCCTGTACAGTTTAACACACATGTAAGCTTCTGATTTAACTAATGAACAACTTTGAGAGCCTAATTTTAACAGAATTCACAAATGTAGATGATGAAAACAAACTTTAGAACAGCTAGTCAAAACAAACACTCTGTAATTCGACCTAAAATTTCTCTAAAACACGAACATTGCGTTCACTTTCAACTTTTCTAACAAATTTCAAAAACATAAAATATGAAAATGTTAACACAATAATCAAGCTCAAAAACATCCATACCTAAGGTTTGAATCATTTTCTATGTGCACAGCGGTAGCAATCAACAGCATTAGAAACAGAAATGAACAAATGGCGACCGGTTTCTTTGGAATTTCCATCGGCATTACACACATTTAAGTTTCAACCTCCTCCTTCACTACTGAAGATGAATGTTTACACACACTGTGTGTGTGTGTTTGTGTGTGTTTCAGTTTGGTGGTCAGAGGAAGTTAGAACGGCAGCTGTAATGTAACCGCTTTATTTATAGAGTTGTAGCAGAAGATGTTAAAAGTTAACGGTCGTTAATTGTTGTCCATTCGTTAGGTAATCCGGTTAACCTGATTATCACGTGGCATTCTTTTTCCGTCCGTTAAATGTAAATGTATATAGAGGGAAATTTTTTATGTACATGGTTACTTTGTTTGTTATTCGTTTATTATGTTTTTTTTTTACCTACCTAAGTTTTCAACTTAGGTATTAGGTTAATGGGTGGAGATACAATAGGAAGTTAATTTGGCTAGGAATGCTAGGAAGTGATCTTGACCATCCATTTAGTTAATCAAGGGCTAAGATTAAATCAGGGAAATTGAAAAGAAGAAAAGAGGCGCGTGAGTTTGTTCAAGGGCATTCTAGTCAATCCAAGCCAATAGTTTCTCTCTCCTCCAATTCCTCCCCATTTTTTAAACGTTAATAACTCTTTCATACGACATTATTTTTTTTATAAAAATTGCACCAAAAAAACGAGCGTTTTTTTATCTTTAAAACGAGTATACTATTGTTATATTTAAAAAAAAAAATTAAACCCAGTTGTGTAAAACGCAACAGAAAAACAACCAGTTACGTAAAACGCAATGAAAAAAAAACCCTAAAAAATGACATTTTTCTAAAACGCAATGCACCAAAAACACAAAGAAATGACTTATTTGTAAAATGCAATGGCCAGAAAACACAAAGAAATGTCTTATTTCTAAAACGCAATAGACTAAAAACACATAAAAAAGTGTTTTACCTAAAACGCAATGCACAAAAAACACAAAGAAATGTCTTATTTGTAAAACGCAATGGCCAGAAAACACAAAGAAATGTTTTATTTGTAAAACGCAATGACCAGAAAACACTTAAAAATGTCTCATTTCTAAAACGCAATGACCTAAAAAACAAAAGAAAGTGTTCTCTGTAAAACGCAATGGACTGAAAACACCTAAAAATGTGTTTTACCTAAAACGCAATGACTAAAAACACTTCAAAAATGTGTTTTACCTAAAACGCAATGACTAAAGATACTTAAAAATGTGTTTTTTCTAAAACGCAATAGCCAGAAAACACATAAAACTCTCTTATTTCTAAAACGCAATGGACACATAAAACTGTTTCTAAACTGTTTGTGAATTGTCTGTGAACTGTCTGAATTGTCTACGAATTACTGTCTTCGAAATGAGCCAATTTCTGGAAAATTAATTTTTCTGATGCGTTTTTAGTACAACAATTTAATCGAAAAAAAAATTTCCGAGCCCCAGCCAGGGGCTCTGCCCCTTGGACCCCGCCAGGAAAAAACGAGATTTTGTATGAAATTAAACTGGGTTTTCTTCAAAAAAACTGAAGAACACGTTGATCGGGGGTTTGAATCATTGATTGGTGATGAAAACCGCACTATAATGTAGTGATTATTGAGATAGAAAGTGAAGAAATGGTTGAAGATGGTGGGTTTTGAAAATTGTGGGTTTTGAAGTTACTGGGTTTTGAAAAAGGAAGAAGAAAGGGTTGGATTGACTAAAATACCCTTTTTCTTTATTTTAAATGTTGCCACATGTCATCCTCTTATTGCTTCCTATCCTTCCTAGCGAAATTAATCTTCCTATTTGATATTTTCCCTTAGGTTAATTACATAAAAGTTATCTTATCTAATAAAAAAATATATAGAGTACATGATCAAGGTAATATCCACACGGATCACACATGTTTTATATCGATCAAAAAATTATTAAAAAAGGGTACGGTTAACTATACTAATGTTGTCCGGTTAGCATCTGTACAATTTGATATGGTATGGTATCGTTGCCCTGTATAGTTTATGATATAAAAAATATTTCTTATTTAGTACCACTTTTTTTCTCAATAGAGTCTATATCTAAATATTGAAAAAAAAAATCGTCTCAATAGAGTCTATATCTAAATATTGAAAAAAAAATTGTATCCTTACCATAAGTAACCGAAATCGAAATGAGTAAAAACACAAACCCATTGTACTGGTGATGGTTGTACTGAACTGGTTCGTTATTGGTAATGCAAAAAATACCGAAACTAGAAACCAACTCGTGTTGAAATCGAAAGCTATAAAAACGAATATTCCTATCGTGCCGATGCGAATATTGCTATCGTGCCAATGTTCGGTCGGTGTAGTACGGTATCGTTTACGTATCGTTGTGGTAATGATATTCGGTGTAGTTTTACAAAACAAAAAAAGTTGTTTTATTTTGAATATTGCTTTGTTTTCAATATAATTTATAGCCGAATGTTATAAAAAAAAACATATTTATAACTTTTTTTAAAAGTTTACAGAAACAAATTATTAGAGAAAAAATTATTTATTTGGTAAATAAATTATTATGGGAAAAAAAAACCTATAGAAATGACATGGAAAAACCTTAATAGTTTTTTATAGTTATTTATTTGTTCTTTCATAGTGGCAACCTGGCAACCTCAATGTAACGGCCCGATTCATGGACTTTAAGCAGAAAATGTTAAAAGTTAACGGTCGTTAAATGTTGCCCACTCGTTAGGTAGTCTTGCGTTATCCAGTTAAATAGAATTTAGAAATGTACCCGATGCCCACGTGGAATTCTTTTTCCGTCTGTTATACTGTTAATGTTTATTTTTTTATTCATTTATAAAGTATATAGTATTGAAAAAGTTGAAGACAATATATGTAAATTGTGATTTTTTTTTCTTCCATATATATATTTAATTACTTTTTCATTAGTGGCAAATTTTATGATTGTTATGAAAAACATACTTTTAAAGTTAAATATTTTGAGTCTCTAGAAAAAAGCATTTTTTAATATTTAGTTTATCAGTTTTTCCATTTTACCATTGAAAATATACATTTAGGATGGAGGGGAAAGTTATTTTTGGATGTAATAAATATTCAAGATAAAATTTGTTATCAGAGATAGTTATAAAGAAGATCATAAGGGGAGAAGGAGTGGTTCACTAGTGATAGATTCTAGTGATGGGAGCACCCAATCAAATCATGCCATGTCAGCACCCAATATTCTATCACTAGTGATAGAAATGTAGTGGGGGTGGTATCACTAGTGATAGGGATTCCAATGTACAAATATTAATGCACAATGTACAAGATACACCTTCCATTTTTTGATTTGCAACGCGTTATACACTCAACGAGTGATAGATTAACGAGTAATAGAAAGGGGGGGCGGCGGTGTAGAGTGATAGATTAACGAGTGATGGGGTGGTATCACGCACCACCCCGCCTGCCCTAACAATAAAAAAATTAATTATATGTATGTGATGATAGTGTTAATAAGATATAAGATAAAAATTCTGTTTTGATGGCTGCAAGTTCTGTTTGGTGTAAGTTGCTTGCTTGTTTTATAAAATAAAAATTATGTTGGACTTTAAAAAAAAAGATATAAGAGTTTAGCTAACCAATTTTGTGTGTTCGCTTTATATTTGTGTATTAGAATTTATATATTATGATCGACAAATCTTACATTTCAATGACAAAGTATCATATGTGAAAATAATAACAGACCCTTGACAAGGTTTTCATGTATAGAAACACCGCGTGTTGAATGCCCTAAGCCACTAACAGGGGTGGATATAGGTGAAGCCTAGGGTGGGTGGGTGCATCCCCTGGAAAAAAAAAATTAATGTATTTTTTAGGCAAAAAACCCGACCGCACCCTCTGTAAATATGCTTGAACCACTCATCTACACACCCAACAAATAATTCATGGGTCCGCCACTGGCCACTAAGCTATGCTGATGATTATTTGTATGAACGGTAAATGTTATTCTCCTACTTTACACCAATAATTCTAAATTACTCACTTACCCAGTTTTGAACTCGTAATCTCCTATTTAAGAGGCATGTGCCTCTCACAAGTGGGGTACCCCACGGCCCACACTAACACTAGCGCTTATGAGATTATTTACCCTTGCGAAGCAAAAAGTTAGATTCCATGCTCCAAGTGTTGAAGATCATTTGAGTTCTTTTACAATAGTATTCAAAGTTGGTAGGGCTCAATAAGATGGGCATTCTATAATTCCTCAAAATGAAAACTAAAATTAATTTCTGGATTATTATAACTTTTGATAAACTGTTTTCTTTTAGTAAAAGTTATAGTAACTTAACTAACTTCCTTCACCCAGTCAATAGTTTTATTCTCCAACTGATTATCTTATTATATAGTTTTTTTTTAATAAATAGACGAACTAACATCTTTACTCTCATATCAATTAATATTGTTTACTTTAAAGTTTAAATACAACAAGCTTGCATATTTATTTTTATTGCTCGAGTGGATACTTTCTAGGAGGGTCATTCATCATAGGTTTAATCTTATCAAACACGTTTAACTGTAGAGTTTTTCACTGGTCTACATTAATACGCCCAAAGTGCGTATCGGTATTTGAGGTTGGACATTTTCATTTATTCAATATCTCATGTGCATGATCAATGTAATATTTATCTAGGGTGTCACAATAATTATTATGAAGTTATCACTTACACTAACAGTCTAACAATAATTATTCAGGGCAGGAGTACGAAACCTAATTATAATTATGCTTATGGTTGTAAATTGATGAAAAGGCACAAGCTTCCTAAGCTTTTGCTTTTGATTAACCACCATAATTTTGTTTCATTGATTGGTAGTAACTTTTTTCATGATACCTTTGTATTGAAGCAACAAATGGTTGGTCGGAGACAGTAGTGGGGGCCATGCTTGGTATGTTGTACTTTATGCTTAACATGTAGTTATTTATGCTAGGGATGTTGTACCTTTTACTAATCAATTGCATATTCAAGACATGAAAGTGAAAAGCATGGATTTTGTAGGGTTGTGTTTGGTAACAAACAAGTTTGGCGGGTCGTATTTTGTTTTTACATTTACTTTAAGATAAATATATTAACATGGGTTCCAAAAATATGGGTGTCCGGTTTGTTTAGATTTAGTATAATTTTTTTTAACACATATCAACTGAATTTTCAGCTTACTCCAAATTGTCAATATATACTGTTTAAACCACTCACCCTAAGTTCGAATCTCTCCCAAAGGTGTTTTCCCATATTTACATAATTTGCACTCAGTAGGAATCAAACAACCTTCACGGAAGGAAACCACTTAGTGGAATACACCTGACCAACTGAGAATAGAACTCAAACTCCACTCCACCCCAAAATAATTAAACATTTACGATAATATTTACCATATAGTTATGTATTTTATTACTACTAAAATTATATTTACATAAATAATAGCTTGTTTAACCTTGCGAAGTCAATTAAACTTTGTGTATTATGTTCGGGATCAAACTTATTTATAAAATAAGTTTCATCTTAGGCGGGAGCTCCCGATCAATCTTGTCGAACATGTTTAAGCTCAGCTTTGTTTTAACTTTTAGTGATTTGGTCTCAAGTAAATCAAGAGTGACTAAACTCGTTTACACTAATATCCATATTATATGTGCTTAATGATAAGTAAACTTGAGCTTATTTTAAAATAATTAAAGTTTTAGTAAATTACATTTTTCGTTCTTTATATATATTAAAACAAAATAGTTTTAATCTTTTGGTTTCAATAATTACACTAAACATTTTTTCAGTTTTATGTTTGTTCACTAACTTACGCAATATTTTTTTTAGATGAGTTTTTTACCCTTGTTAACAAAAAATAAATAAAAGTTAAAAGTCCATTTATTCATAATGGATTAATGGGTTGACTAGTTTTTTTTTTCTTTTTATACTTGACTAATAAAAAGTAAGACAATTATGAGCTTCTAGCTTTTGTGTACGGTTTGAGAAGTTTGGACTTAATTTTTAGTCAAAAATTTAAACTTAACTAGTATAAATGATGTAACCAAAATAAAAGGTCAACAGTGAGTGTATGTCCCTTACTCTTTCCATAGAGTGTTCGTTATTTTAGTCGCGCTTGCAATACCCAAAACTCGAACCAAACTAAGTTAAACTAATGAATTCGAATTCGGGTTTTAACTTTTCAAATCAGGTCCGTATCCTCATATTTGTGAGTCTAGAACAAATTCAACTTAAATATTCGAATGATACAATTTTTATTATTATAAAAAACACATATAGTATTTATTTGTGAGTTTCGAAGGAATTCAATCATTATCTGAATTCGGATCAAAATTCTCAAATTCGAAACAATATTTCGAATCTGAATCAGCATTTCAAATTCGGTTTGAATTTGAATTCAGTTTATTTGTATAACCTAAAACAAGCCCGATTTTCTATCATAACTAACCTCCATTTTAATTACGATATTGTTTATCAATTGATCTTAACTTGATAAAAGTTCAAATCTCAACATACTCTTTCTAGGATATTCATCCATATTCTTAATCTATATACAAAATTGATTTTGAGAATGTATCTTTTTTTCTCGTATAAGATGCACATGAAGTGGCTTAAAAAGGCAGCAATATTTATTCTCCCCTAAATCACCGGCGACTAATTACGTATCCACTAATCATTCGTTTATCTAGAATGTCATACGCTACATGTGGAGCGATTAGCGGACACAACTAATCTACGCCGTTGATTCATCACAATATATGAATAATAATATAATATACCATATGTACCAATTATTTTGTATCATTCCGCATGAGATGCTAACTAAATCATAAATTCCGTAGCCAAAAATAATTGTATTTTCTTTTATCCAAATGGGACCAAAAAAACAGTCTTTAATTCGACTCAAGGTGGATAAATTATTATTATCCCCTTCCAAAAAAAAAAAAAAAAGTATATTATTACCCGTATACGAAAACAAGTATTTATGTTTTCTTAAGCATCGACAAACTCGGGATTTATTTTATGTCGAGGTGATCGCAGGGTTTTTTATATTTTTAAAGGGTGTGGTCGGGATTTTTGCCTAAATAATACCTCAATTTTTTTGTCAAGGTGGGAGCCTGCCACCCCACGGACCATAGTGCCCTTAAGTTATTTAATATAAAAGGAATTATATTTTTAATGTATACTGGATTATAGACTCATCTATTATATATAATAAATGAAAGTTATTTGGGCCACGTGTCAACACCAGAGAGCCCCTAAATGCCATTTTTTTCCCGCCCAACAGTGCCACTGCCCTCTTCTATTTATATCCTCCTTCATTTACTCATTTAGGGCTTCTTGCTTTCTTTCTCTCTCTGCTCTGCTCTATTTCCGATCGATGTTTATCCTCTCTCATGTTTATCCTTCTTCTTCTTCTCATATTCATCTCCTCAACAACGTACGGCAGAGGTTACTTCTATTGGATACATCTTCGTTTGAAACCCTAAATCATGTACCGTCCAGTGGTTGAAGAAGAGAATAATCATGTAAGATCTACTTTTTTATCTAGAAATTTTATTTCGTTTTATCTATTTTGTCATACTGAACATGATGAACCCTTTTCTACCCTCAGAAGAAGAAACAGATCTCCTTATCGTACTCGATGAACGCTTTTGTACAACCTCCTCTTAATCGGTGACTCTGGTATGTTTGGTTTGTTGTATCATGTAATTACGAGCAGATTTATTTTGATATGTTTTGTACTTTGTCTTTCCAAACCTTTTTTGTTGGATTATAGAGTTTGTTGATTAGAAGCAACCTCTGCCGGACGGTTGTTGAGGAGATGGAAATGGGAAAGGTTATACCAGGTGTGTTGATAGGTGATACCAGTGCAAAAGTTTAGGACATCACCAAGGTAACTTAAATTGGTGTGATTTTTTTTTTTTTGGTATTTCTAACGTTTTGATTTACTGTTTATTGGTGCATTGATTCATTTGTAATCCTTTGCAGATCTCCCGTCATCTCAATTTGAGCAATTAAACGTAGTTTTGTTAATCACTATCGGTGTTTTAATTACTAGCAGTGGTTAAAAAGTTTTCCATCAGCTATTTGACTTAACAATAGTTTGCGTTATTTATTCTAAATTCATCAGTTTTTGTAGGTAAACTGAAGTTTCCACCAATAGGCACTGCCCAGCTAAGTTTCCTACAATGACAGTGGTTATAACAAGTTAATATGGCACATCACTGATCTGCCTAACAAGTGTTGGATATAAGGATGGTTGTACATAAAGTTTGATGAACATCATCCACTGTTCAATTATGAAGAACCACTGATCAAGACCAAAGTCCAGACAAGCACCGATCAACTAAATGTGAAACACTCTCCAACAACAGTGGTTCCTCATCAACAAAACATCTTCTATGTTTGTTTATTTTAACAGTGTTTATTCTATCTTTGTTTATGTTAATAGTGTTTATATGTAACAGAATTTATACTATCACTTCAGTGTTTTGATCTCTACTATTAATTGAACAGTTGTTACATCTTTGTACTAATAAAATTCCTATACACTTGGATGAATATTAAGCACCTCATCTTGATTGTTTGAGTATAGTATTCTTGAAATTGGTTCAAACATTTGATTGTTCAAAATATTCCACTGCTGAAATACAACCATTGTTTCTTCAATCTCCATGTTGACCACTGATTTGACCAAACATCAGTGTTTTGAAAACTGGTTGGTATCCACTGATCGGAAAAAATCCACCAACTTTATTCTCATCAAAAAATTTAAAGTTAGATTAAAAAAAATTCTTGATGACAATTTGTTTCAAACAAATCACTATTTTAATGCTGATTTCTTGATCTTTTGACATTTGATTAAGCAAATTTTGTATTTCAAATTGACGGTTATTATATGTTGATTAAAGTTAAAATAAAATTTAAAAAAGTCATTATGGCATTTGCTATCAAATCAAGTCAGTAGTTACTGACAATATCAGTAATTTTGAAATTCAAAATATGTAAAATGGTAATTTAAAAGACTTTGTTTATATATAACAGTGTTTTCCGCATCAATGTTTTAAAGACTGTTAGGTTGTTAGATGTCATCACCTCAGTGTTTTATATGAAACCATTTTTATGGCATCAGTGTTTATATGTAACAGGGTTTAGTACTTTTGTTTATATGTAACACTATTTATCACATCAGTTCAGTGGTTTGATCTGTATTATTAATTGAACAGTTGTTTCATCTTTATACTAATAAAATTCATATACACTTTGATGAATATTAAGCTTCTCATCTTGATTGTTTGGGTATAGTATTCTTGAAATTGGTTCAAACATTTGATTGTTCAAAATATTCCACTGTTGAAATACAACCTCTGTTTCTTCAATCTCCATGTTGACCACTGATTGACCGAGCATCAGTGTTTCGAAAACTGGTTGGTATCCACTGATCGGAAAAAATAGCCACTGCTCACTTTTACATTGTTGACAACCAATTACATAAGAGTTCCACCAACATTATTTTCATCATAAAATTTAAAGTTAAATTAAAAAATAAAAATAAATTCTTGATGACTATTTGTTTCAAATCAAATCAGTAATTAATGCTGATTTCTTGAGCTTTGGACATTTGATTAAGCAAATTTTGAATTACAAATTGACGGTTATTATATGTTGATTAAAGTTAAAATAAAATTTAAAAAAGTCATTATGGCATTTGCTTTCAAATCAAGTCAGTAGTTACTGACAATATCAGTAATTTTGAAATTCAAAATATGCAAAATGGTAATTTAAAAGACTGTGTTTATATGTAACATTATTTATCACTTCAATTTAGTGGTTTGATCTGTATTATTAATTGAACAGTTGTTTCATCTTTATACTAATAAAATTCATATAAACTTTGATGAATATTAAGCTTCTCATCTTGATTGTTTGGGTATAGTATTCTTGAAATTGGTTCAAACATTTGATTGTTCAAGTATTCCACTGCGGATATACAACCTGTGTTTCTTCAATCTCCATGTTGACCACTGATTGACCGAACATCAGTGTTTCGAAAACTGGTTGGTATCCACTGATCGGAAAAAATAGCCACTGCTCACTTTTACATTGTTGACATTCACTGATATTGACCATCAGCGGTTTCCCTAAAAAATAGTCAGTGCTCACGTTTTTATTTTTGATGTTGTTAATTAGTGATACATTGAAATTATCAAATGAAAACTAGAATTACAATCAAATTACCATTTTACCTAATCTTTACATTCCAATTACATAAGAGTTCCACCAACATTATTTTCATGATAAAATTTAAAGTTAAATTAAAAAATAAAAAAAAATTCTTGATGACTATTTGTTTCAAATCAAATCAGTAATTAATGCTGATTTCTTGAGCTTTGGACATTTGATTAACCAAATTTTGAATTTCAAATTGACGGTTATTATATGTTGATTAAAGTTAAAATAAAATTTAAAAAAGTCATTATGGCATTTGCTTTCATATCAAGTCAGTAGTTACTGACAATATCAGTAATTTTGAAACTCAAAATATGCAAAATGGTAAGTTAAATTTTTCGTTCTCTCTCTCTCTCTTTTTTTTTCCTACAGTGCATATCAGTTCTAATATTTAATTATTTTATTAAAGCAGCATATAAGAATATACACTACTTTTACCTTTGAAATTAAATCTGAAATTTATGACGTCCAATAACTGTGTCAAACCATAACAGTGGTTCAGCATCAACTTTAGTTATTCTATGTTTCTTTTTATTTGTTTATGTTAACAGTGTTTATATGTAACAGTGTTTTCCGCATCAGTGTTTTATAGACTGTTAGGTTGTTAGATGTCATCACCTCAGTGATTTATATGTAACCATTTTTATGGCATCAGTGTTTATATGTAACTGTGTTTAGGAACAGTTTTGTATTTCACATCACTTCAATGGTTTGATCTCTACTATTAATTGAACAGTTGTTTCATCTTTATTTTAATAAAATAAAATTCCTATACACTTGGATGTTAAGAGTGTTTAAGTGTTTATATTTAACAGTGTTTTTCGCATCAGTGTTTATAGTCTGTTAGGTTGTTAGATGTCATCACCTCAGTGTTTTATATGTAACCGGTTTTATGGCATCATTGTTTATATGTAACAGTGTTTATCACCACAGTGGTTTATATGTAAGAGTATTTATCACATCACTTCAGTGGTTTGATCTGTACTATTAATTGAACAGTTTCATCTTTATACTAATAAATAAGGTAACACAAAATACACTTGGATGATTATTAAGTTCCTCATCTTGATTGTTTGGGTATTGTATTATTGAAAGTGGTTCAAACATTTGATTGTTAATGACTATTTGTTGAAAATCAAATTAGTAATTAATGCTAATTTCTTGAGCTTTGGACATTTGAGTTAAGCAAAATGTGAATTTCAAATTGACGGTTATTGTTTCTTAATTAAATTTAAAATAAAATATAGAAAAGTCATTATGAAAATTGCTTTGAAATCAAGTCAGTAATTTTGAAATATTGAAATTCTTAATATACAAAATGGTAATTTAAAATTGACGTTCTTTCTCTTTTTTTGCCTACTTTGCATATCATTTCTAATATTTTATTACTTTAAAAAAGCAGCATATAAAGATATACACTCCCTACATTTGAAATTACATTTGCCACTGCATTCAGTTAAAATTTTTATTGGATAATCGGTAAGCTTGAATTTCAACCTTGATATTTTTTTAAGAACATCCATGCTTATTGTATTATCATATTACGTTTAGCAATACTTATATTTTGCTTATTCTTTTTTTTTATGTACAGTCTTCAAATGGAGGTTGCAAAGGTTAGCATGCTTAACGATCTTAATACATTCTCAAACAACTATTCGATTAGAGTGAAGATTGTTAGCATTTCGAAGAAGATGATGAATGATAACAAAAATGAAATATATCGTCTTGATATGATCTTCATGGATGAGATGGTACCGTATATAGTTGTGTTATAATTTTTTTGGACATATGAATATCCAAATGAATATAACACCTTTTTTATTTAATCGGATGTTTCATATTCTTAGGGAACTATGATACAAGCCAGCTGTTTGCATAAGATGCTAGGAAAATTCAAACATTTTCTTCAGTTGGATGAATGTCTTCTTATCACCAAACCTTCTCTTGCTACTAATAAGTCCTCTGCTAAGTATACCAAGAGAAATGACAAAATATCACTTTATTTCTATACTTTTGTTGAGAAATGCTTTGACTGGTCTGGACCGAAATACCGTTTTAATTTCGTTAACCTCAAGGATGTTGTTAAAAATAAATTTGAAGTTAATACAGTTATTGGTATGTAAATCACTACATGATATATATCTATTGTTTTGTCTTATTGTTTTTTTTATTTTTATCACTTCTTAATGCTGTTTTCTTTTCACAATATATTTTTGTTTATAGATTGGATTGGTTATGTGGATGTATGTTTCAATCTAGAGGATACGTCAAAGAAGGATGGGAGCAAGGGCAAGAGACTTAATCTTAGACTTGAAGACCTTGAGTGCGTTCTTTTTATTAAGTTGTTGCATTTTGACGTTTAAACCATTATAAGGTTGCTTGATGTTATTATGTTTTATGTTAATATTTTAGAGGCCAAAAGTGTCCGGTTACTTTGTGGGATGGTTTTGCTATTGACATGTTTGCTTACATGAATGATAAGAAATGAGAGAAATATGTTGTTATCCTTTGTCATTTTGGTATGGTCAACCTTTACAAAGGTACAATTTTAACTTAATTAGTTTAATTTTTTTATTGTTATAGATTTATCTTTAGATTTACTTATATGTTTTAAATTTGACACTATTTATATTGATCTACATTTGGTTTTAATTTTAAATTCAGGCAAGCGTGGCGTTGCAAACGGCTTTGAGCTAAGCAGACTTTTTATTGACACTGACATTGAAGAGATATCCTCTTTTAGGAAGAGGTATAGTTAGTATGCATATAAACATTGAACAGTATTATTTTGTACCTACATTTATTTTTTACGTTTTAATTTGATCACATGAATCTGTTTAGATATGTAGAGAAAATTTCTGCTTCATCTTCATCAAATGATCATGTTGGTTCAAACGTCATCTCAAGTGTTGAAGATGAGTTTCTTAATAACCCTGATTTCATGCTTATTGGTTTCCTGGGAACCATATCAACGGTGTGTATTTTCTTATAAGTACTCTACATGCTGAGTTTTTTAAAAGTCTTTTCTAAGTGTTATTATTTTTGTTTGATGTTGATAGACAAAGAAGGTTTTGGTTGTTGGCACAATCACAGCTATATGCACTGATAAACTTTGGTATTACAATGGTTGTAACCACTGTAAGTCAGGTGTGGAGGAAAGATTTGTAACGAAAGAAAATCCGGATGGTTTATCTGGTGTTGATCATGAAAAATCGTTGGTGTGTACAAATGATAAATGTGAAGGAGTCGACATCTATTCTATTCCGCGGTTTGAGATTACAGTTTTATTTCCTTATACTAAATACTAATATGAACGACACTTTTGTTTTTAGTAATACTAATGTTTTCATTTGTTTTTAACTTTGATAGGTTCAAGATACCTATTAGGGTGCAAGACTCTTCCGGTACTGTGTCTTTGACACTGTTTGATTTTGAAGCTTACAAGATTCTTAAGAAAACTGCCAAAGACTTAGTTTCAATTCAAGATCAGGTAACAAATACATGCATTCAGTTATTTGGCCATGTACTATATATAATTTAAAATTAATTTTTATAAAATTGTATGTTGAAATTATGGAATCATTTTGCTCATTGTAATTTATATTATTTTTTATAAAATTATAGGTTGTTAATTCTGGAGAGATACCGAACCTATATCCTGATATCTTTGACACATTGATTGGAAAGAGGTATGCTTTCATCATAAGTTTTAAAGACTATAACATTGAGCATCAGGTTGAAAACTATGGTATTTCAATGGCCACTAACAATGATGAGATCCTTGCCGCGCTCTGCGCCAAATTCAATCTTAACCAGGTCTAAATCTTCATTATGTCACTCTTTTAATTTGATATACATATCCTTTTAAAATATATTTATACCATTGTGTGTATTTTATGTTATTATGTATTATGTACTTAAAGCATGAGCAGTTCGAATCGTTGGATGTTCCAGAATCCTGCAGTTTGTCTACTCCTGTTGACCTTATGAAGGTAATATGAGAATTTCCTTATTTGTAGTAAATTTTTTTAAACGTTAGTACTTATTGTCTTTTTATATCAGGATGAGTTGTCATACTGCGGTGAGAATGTTACACCTGCATCCCAAGCACTTGTAGGCACTAAGAATCCGTCTTCTGATGAAACAAAACGTAATATTCGTGAAGTGTTCGATGTGGATGATGCATTAGGTTGCTCCTCGACAAAGCACCGCATCAATGATGAACCCTCTCAGGATGAAGATGTTGGTGTTTCGACGCTTTTGATTCCAAAGATTGAGAAATAGTGTCTTCTGTATTTTCAAATACATTTATGTGTTGATTTCATATGCTGTTGCCATGTTGAACTTATGGTTTTCGTTTTGTTGCTTTTGGGTGTTTGGTGGGTTATGTTTTGGACTGATTATGTGGTTTTGAATTCCCAAAAACTTATCTGCTTATTATAATGTATATTGTTAAATAAATATTGAGATGTTCAATAGTCAATATTTATGTTTAAAACTTATGTGTATGAATAGTAGCAACAATTTATAATATATATTGTATATACCCAATTAACAACTTTTTTATCTACAAACATTTCTAATCTTTAAGCAATTTTAATGTTATTATTTTATCTCATAATTTATATAGGATTATCCGTGGATGTGGTTGTTCTTTATTGGTTTTTACCGTTATCCCTGCCCACTAAGATTTAGTAAGTATCCGTCATATGTTACAGTTTAAAAAAATATTAAATTTGTGCCTGTTTCTCCCATTACTTATTTAAGTAATCTCATTCAATAGGTTTTTTATATACTTCAAATTTTCTCTAAGTCATTCAAAGAATGTTGTTCAGAAAAATCGTAACCAAGTATGAAGCGTAAATTCAAACCCATTTTATTTGGTTTTTTGTTTGCTTTATTGATCCATGTTTTATTTTATTTTTTTTCTTTGGTTTATTTGGATAACTGAAGAAAATACCGTTTAACTTAAATAGTTATTAAATAAAGATAGTAATATTTTATTTTAAAAATCATATACAAATAAACCATAAACCTAACCGATGAACATCCGATTTACATTCCACAAAGATTACAAAATTTGTTGTTAAGTTTTTTATCAATGTAATACATTATTTGGAATAATTAATTCAATAATATGAAACAATTTTATTTTACTTTTCATGAAATGATTTTTAATTACAAAATGATAAAATGCAATATTATAATTTATTGAGGTTATGTTTAATCCTTAGGTATTATATATTGTAATTCAAAATTTAAAAACCACTGTTTTCTTCTATTGTTTTAATGTTCCTGATCTTAATACTCTTTCTTCTTTTGAAAGCTTCTCCTTCTTTCAGAATTAACAATGTCAAAGAATTCACGTTCATTTTCTACAACAGCTAATTCATCTCAACGAAATTTACATAGTAAGTGAAATTATAACTTCTTAACTCATCATTTCCGAAATCAAAATCAGCTTTTAGATTCAAATCATAATTGTAGGATCGGTTTTGCACCGATACGATTGCGTAACCGACCGTGCGACATGCGGAATCCGTGCACAATCGTGACCGAACACACAAGAACGTACTAATGACGTGATTCTATTGATTATCTGACGAGTACAAAGCTCCGGAATCACGTTTTGCCACTTTCTCTCTCTACTTTCTCTCTCTAACTTTGAAAGCTCCAAATCTCAAATGTGGCAAAAGTCTTTATCTCTAACCCTAAAGCTCCTATATATAGGCCAAGGCTTATAAGAGATTCCCTCTTATTTACAATATTGCCACCTTGCCTTTTCTATCTAATATTACAATAAAAGCACTAAACTTCTTCTGATTCAGCTACGAGCAGAATTGACGGAGGCGATAGACATACTGCACTAACAGACTCCCCCTTGGATATTGCCGCAGTCAATCTGTAGTCAAACTCGTAGCGACTTTTCTTTCTCTCTCTTTCTTGAGTCTTCTTGAAAGTTTGATGTCTTCAGCAAACACAGACTCCCTTTTTCTTGAACAGAATCCCGGTGGATCTGTCTTGAGCTTCAGCTCCCCCTTTCAGTAAACTCTTCAGGCTCCCCCTTTCTTTAAGCTTCCGTGCTTTGGGATCGACACCTGGCTTTCCGTATACAAGCTCCTTCAGAATAGTTATCTGGCTCTTTGAATCCACGCTTCCTCTTGTGTTGAGCTTGTCTTCAGACTCCCCCTTAGACTCAGCTGTCGGGATCGTAATCTGGCTTTCACATGTTCACAAGTTCAGGATCAATTCCTGGCTCTCTTCTGCATATGCTCAGGATTTGAAACCTGGTTAACCTGCAAATCCTCTACCTCAACATAAGTTTCACAAATTTATAACATTTAGATTTAAGAAACTTACTTGGTAGAAATCATTCATACATCAATCTGCTATAGTTACATCAAGTTCAAGTAAATGACCTTGATTAACTAAACACACAATCTTTCAAAATATTTGTATATAACATTCAAAGTTTCCAACAAACTCTCCCAACCCAGTATAGTTCATCATGTTTAGCACTTGGAATTTTGAAAATCAGCTTTCCAACATCAGTTGTCGAAAATCTTTTTGTATTTTTCAAAACTTTATGCTAAAACACACTAAAATCTTTTTGGATTTTGAGTTTAAAGAAATGCAGTAATGAAATATATACAAACAATATTTTTGTGAGTTTGTGTAAGAGGATCATATCAGTTTTTGAGACAAATCACTAGCACCGTTAAGCTTTAATCATTTTAAGTTCTAAACGATTCACGTTGATTGACGATATTGTTGTCCTCTTAAACTCAATCTAAAAACTTTCGAAATGCTTACCGATACGTTTAGGTATATTAATTTTGCACTAAATTCTTATGGACCCCACGATCTCAGCATATCCCCTCATCATGCAATACACTAACTCAAGTAATGCCTTTAAACTTTCATCAACTGTGATATGTGCGAAAACAAAGCAGAATGTTTAAACATTAACAATCAGGTCGATACTTCCGTATACGCAGAGAAAGTCCAATGTTTAAACAAAATAAGAAAATAAAACAAGTTGAAGTTGTTTAGGCTTTAACCACCAGGTCGATACTCCCGTATACGCAGAGGAGGTCCAAAGCTTAAACGAAACACCAAAGAAAATAAAGCAGAACGTTTAGGCAATAACATCCAGGTCGATACTCACGTATACGCAGAGGATGTCCAATGCTTAAACAAAATAAAGAAATCAAACAAGTTTAAATCTTTGCAAAATAATATGCACAATCACAGTGACTTTTCAGCAAAGTTGTGAAAGCTCACAGACTTAACCGGTTTTTATGTCTTTCGACATTCAGCGATTACCGAGTAGGCACACAATCAAGAAGGACAAAACCAAGTACTATGCTTTTAACCATGTTTCCCACTAGAACTAGGCTTTTTCATTTATGTTTGTATCGTTATCGCAAATCTACTAGTCTAGCTGAGCCTATCGTCACATCGTTAGTGAGATCGTTTATCACATTTGACATTTCAATTCTTTAGCATGCTGTGATAGTCCACTGATTTACTATCATTTCCTCTTTTTCACAACAAAACTCATTTTTTCTTTTTCAATGTTTTTGGCATTTTCAAATTTTCTAATTTTTTTTTTAAATTTTCTCCCCCTAAAATCAAAATATGTTTCAATTTTGATTTTCAAGGAAAAATTGAAAACAAACTTTACAAATAAAGTGACAAACTGATATCGAATCACTTCAATTCGCCATTCACTCGGCATAAACAATCAGAACTCCCCCTGACAACAAACTATTTTCCCATTTAGATTTCAAAACACTTAAGTTTGTTTTAATCAAAATGGTTTTTCCGGAAAATTAGTTTTGTGTGTCATTTCACAAATTCGGGGTTCTTTCATCACATTGTTTACCTTTATCCACTTATCGGAAAGATAAATCAAGTACAACTTAATGTCCTTGATTAGTCTTTTGTGATTCGAAATATCACAGTTACCAACCTGTGAATTTCTCAAGAAATATGTCGATTCCTGTTCCACACTTACCAACCTGGGAACTCCGGCAAGTCAGGTTTTTCTATTTGAAAAGTTTCACCCAAGCCTGACTGTCCTTGGGTGATTTAGAATTCTTGTTTAACAATGGTCGAAAATTTGCATCATCCATTGTTAAACCTGAATTCTCAGATTTTACCTCAACACTATGCTCCTCTGGCTTTGACGAGCCAGAATCATTGCCTGCACATGGCTTGTCTGACTTTGACCTGTCAGATTCATTGCCTGATGGTGGCTTGTCTGACTTTGAGACGTCAGATTCATCGCCTACCATTTTCTTCTTCTTCTTTCCCTCTTTCGTCCTCAGATTTGTATCTGATGAATCCGTTTTGCTTGCCTTTTTAGTTGAGGAAATCGATTCATCAGAACTTTTTCTTGGATTACCAGTTGTATCCGAGGACAAAATCCTCTCGAAATATTCTCTCGCCTTCTTTCTTTTCTTCCTCAGTTTGTCTTTTTGCCCTTGTGAAAGCTTCACTTTCTTTTCTTGAACTTTTGGTTCTTGAACTTTCTGTTCTTTAGGCTTGACATTGACTGATTTCTTTGCCATTTTCTGAGATTCAGCCCTCGATCTTCCCTTTGATCTCATTGGGCAATCTCTGGCAATGTGTCCTCTTATGTGGCATTCATAGCACCTTCTTGTTTCGAATTTCTGACTTTGGCAGTTAACAGCAATGTGTCCTTGATAGCCACAAGTGTAACACACTCTGTTATCATACCTCTCACTACCTTCATACCAAACACCGTCTTCATACCACACACTTAGATCATAGCATTGATTTGCCTTGTGGTACTCATGTCTCCTCTTGTATCCTTGATTTGGCATTTGAGCACTGTGGTCAAACCTGCACCACTGATTACCAACTTTTTGTGAGTTTTTATTTTCAGATTTTTGTGATTTTTTATTGTGATTGGATGATTGATCTGATGAGCTTTTATTTTCTTTTTGAAAATTTTTCGATTTTTTATCTTTTTGTTTCTGTTCCACATTCTTCTTTACAGGTTTTTGCGTTGAGCATTCACCTTTCTCAGTAGAATGTAAAACAGTATTTTTAAACATTTCATTTAATTTCAAAAATGTTTTTCTTTTTTCTTCCTTTTCTTTTTCATCATCAGATTTATCATCACAATCTTCAATTTTGACTTTGTCAAAATTTGTGACATTGTCACTTATTGGAACAGAATTGATCGGTTTTGGACAAACATATGAAGCAGAAGTCACAAAACTTTTCAATTTATTCTCTAAAACTTTGATTTTCTTTTTATCACATTCAGCTTCTTTTTCAAGTCGAATAATCGTCTGACGATGGGAATTGATTACCTTTTGCTTTTCAACATTGTTCCTGCTAAAAACAGATCTCCCATCTTCAAGAATTTTTATTTGACTTTGAAAATCTTTTTCAATTTTTATTTTTTCATTTTCAAAACTTTTAATTTTATCTTGAAAAACAGAATTTTCATTTTCCAAAACTTTTATTCTATTTTCAAAAACTGTTTCTCTATCTTTTAAAGCCTTATTTTCTAATTTTGCCCAAAACACTTTTTCATGTTCTAAAGTGTTTAGCTTATTCTCAAAATCTTTGTTTTCTAATGACAAACTCTCAACATTCTTCAAAAGTTTGTCATTTTCAGATTTTAGTTTTTCGCAGTTCAAGCGCAAATCCAAAATCTGTTCATCATCAGCTTTCTTCTCGTCTTTCAAAGCTTTGTTTTCCAATGTCAAATTCTCCACATCTTTCAAGAGATTGACATTTTCTGCTTCGAATTTTTCACATTTTGAGCACACAACTACACTTTTTGAAGTTTCATCCTTCTTTGAATCTTTTTGCCCACCGATTATATTCTTCGATTGCCATTAGCTTTGGTGGTTTGTTGTAGGTACCATATACGCTTTCAACACTTAGTGCATCGGATAACGTTTTCTTTGGATTCGGATTGGGATTTTCATTTGAACGATTGGAAGTATCGTCTCCAGAATTACCCGCGAAGGCATACATCTCACTGAAGGGATTCATGAATTCTTCCATTTCAAGTACCTGAAACAATTTTCAAACACTTAGAATTTTTTTTACAAATTTTAAAACTTCAAACACTTGAACCGGATAGTTATCCGTTTGAACAGGAATACGAATGATAACAAAGTCTATCCGCACGGACAGTAATCCGCTCGGATGGTTGTGCGTACGGGTAGCTTTGACTTTTTGACTATTCTGGTTATCCGCACGGATTGTAATCCGTACGTGTAACAATGATGATGTCAGCAAACAACTTGCAGTAACTAACTAATCCAAACCGTTCAGACAGCTGTCCGCACGGGTGAATGACGTCATCAAATACGAACAACTAAACATGATTTTTGATGAATTTGATCTAGTTTTAGATTGATTCTGATTATGAAACTAAGTAGGATTATATTTTGAATGATTGCGAGTTGATTGATATCGATTTTAATAAATTTTAACCGTAAATTCTGGCTCAATTTTAGGTTTTTCTGATTTTATGGTGACAAATGAAGAACAAATGTAAAATCTAAGTAGATATAGAAGAAATCCGTCAATTTTCCGGTGAAATTTGAATCAAATCGGTAACAGAAGTCAAATCTCCGGCGAAATTTGACTTTGATCGGCAAATGAAACTTGAATTCCGGTGAATTCAGTGTTGTTGATCTCGATTCAGCTCCCTGGATGCTCTGATACCACTTGTTGGATCGGTTTTGCACCGATACGATTGCGTAACCGACCGTGCGACGTGCGGAATCCGTGCACAATCGTGACTGAACACACAAGAACGTACTAATGACGTGATTCTATTGATTATCTGACGAGTACAAAGCTCCGGAATCACGTTTTGCCACTTTCTCTCTCTACTTTCTCTCTCTAACTTTGAAAGCTCCAAATCTCAAATGTGGCAAAAGTCTTTATCTCTAACCCTAAAGCTCCTATATATAGGCCAAGGCTTATAAGAGATTCCCTCTTATTTATAATATTGCCACCTTGCCTTTTCTATCTAATATTACAATAAAAGCACTAAACTTCTTCTGATTCAGCTACGAGCAGAATTGACGGAGGCGATAGACATACTGCACTAACAATAATTCTACTTGGTTTTTTTGTAGGTCCTCTTATGAGAACTCCTGTTTCAGATATCTCTAACAGATCTCCTCTTTCAGATATCTCTAACAGATCTCCTCTTTCAGATATCACAAATGGAAATTGCTCTTGAATTTGATTATAAGTATTCTTTTTTCCGTTTTATGTTTCTAAGTGGACTGATTCTTGTGTTTTGAACATATTATACTTTCTATGTTTTTTAGTTATTTCACCGAATGAAAGGCGTAAGCTTCGAAAATTAATACTTGATAATAAGAAATTAAAGAATGCGTGGTCATCATCAGCTGCTAATTCATCTCAATGAAATTTACGTAGTAAGTGTAATTATAACTTCTTAACTCATCATTTCCCAAATCAAAATCAGGTTTCAGATTGAAATCATAATTCTACTTGCTTTTTTTGTAGGTCCTCTTACGAGAACTCCTGTTTCAGATATCTCTAACAGATCTCCACTTTCAGATATCACAAATTGTAATACCTCTTGACTTTGATTGTAAGTATACTTTTTTCCGTTTTATGTTTCTAAGGGGACTGATTGTTGTGTTTCGTACATATTATACTTTCTCTGTTATTTAGTTACTCCACCTAATGAAAGGCGTAAGCTTCGACAATTAATACTTGATAATAAGAAATTGTTAAATGCATCATCATCATCAACGAATGTTTGTAGCATCTTTTCTGAGAATGCAAATATGGTTGAATGTTCTGATTCTACGGATCAACATATGTACTCCATTGCGTGTCGAGCAGTTAGAAATGCTACTGGTTCTTTAATTTCAACTACACCAGGTTTGTATTTTGTTTCTTTATTATTTGTTTTGATAAACACATTACTAAACCACATACCGGTCTTAACATCAATGTTTTAATATTGGATGTTCATATAATGGCATTAACATAGGTACACTAGCAGATAGCAACCGTCGATATTCCATTACTTCTAGCATTATTAGCAGCAACAATCAGCCGATATTGGGTAGTAACTCTACGCTTACACGGCTGTCTTCTGGTAAACGTAACCTTGAGCGCAAGAAGCGTGATAATACTCCTGTACGTATGCTCTCTTTGGATTCCGATCAAGAAAATGTGTTCTTGTGCACTGATGAAGATCCTTATAAAGGGATATCTAAAGGTTTTAATCTATTTTATTCTTTTAGGACATTTGTTGTGTTCTACCTGTAATATAACTCTCAATCATTTGTTAACAGATTATTTGGACCATGGTGACTAAGTGCTTACATGTCAGCTTTGTAGTGCAAAGTTATGGGCATCGGAAGGTGGAAAAGGTCGTTTAACTGTAAATAAGCTATGTTATGGTATGTGTTGTGGGTATGGTAAAGTTCAGCTACCGCCTTTAAAGGATGCACATCCGTCTTATCAAAATTTGTTTTCTTCCTCAAATCCAAAAAGCAACTTCTTCCTAAAGAACATAAGGTGATACAACTCTATGTTCTCTTTTACATCTATGGGTGGAAAGCTTGATTCTAATATCAACAAGGGCAATGCTCCATTTATATATCGTATCAGTGGCCAAAACTATCATTGCATGGGGAGTCTCAAACCTCCAGCTGGAAATGAAGCTAAGTTTTGTCAGCTATACATACATGATACTAAAAATGAAATAACAAACAGACAGGCATTATTCAGGTACGAGTGATTTCTAAGTTCCATTTTTATTCTATTAAAGAACATCTAGAAATTTAACTATTTGTAGTTCAATATTAGTTGTTAAGTACCATCACTTAATCCTTAATCACTGATTCTCTATCCAGAGATTGCTACAACAGCAGTTGTTAACCATCAGTGTTTTAATCACCAACAGTGCTTAAAAGTTTTTTTCATCAGCTGTTTGACTTAACAGTAGTTTGCGTTATTAATTCTAAATTCATCAGCTGTTGTAGGTAAACTGAAGTTTCCTACAATAAGCTCTGCCCAGTTAAGTTTCCTACAATGACATTGATTATAACAATTTAATAAGGCAAAACACTGTTGGATATAATTACATTTGTACACAAAGTCTAACTAACCCCATCCAATGTTCAAGACCAAACCACTCATGCCTACCAAACCACTGTTTAAGACCAAACCACTGAAATGTTACTTTTCTCAACATATTCTAAAAGTTTTGAGCTGTATCAACAGTTGTTTACAACTGTTCTTCCTTAAAACTTAATTATTAATCACTGATTCTCTATCCACTACTTATTACAATAGCAGTTGTTAATCTTATGTAGTTCACTATCAGTTGTTAAGTATCATCAGTGTTTTAATTACTATCAGTGCTTACAAGTTTTACATCAGCTGTTTGACTTAGTACTAATCTGTTTTTCCTTAACACTTAATTACTAATAACTGATTCTCTATCCACTGCTTATTAAAATAGTTATGATATGTTAACGTTTTGTTTTTTTTTTTTTTTCGTTTAACAGCAAAAGAACCAAACCTTCATCGCCTGCTGATAAAGAACTTGATGTTGAAATGATAAAGTATTTGAGGGCTTTATTAGATTCACAAAATATGTTGGTTAAGACATATAGGATGGTCAGAAACCATTTTCACCAATCTCCAGATGCCAACCTTAGTCTGCGACTAATTTATAGAAGAGAAAAAGACGGCAGGACATATAACTTACCCACCACATCTGAAGTTGTTGCTTTGGTTGTCGGAGACATAGATAAAGCTATAGACCATCGTGATATTGTTGTCCAGACGCAGTCGGGAATGCTGCAGCGTATTAGCGAATTACACCCATCGTATCTTGCTCTGCAATATCCGTTACTTTTTCCATATGGTGATGATGGTTATAGAGTTGATATTCCTCATAGAGATTTTATGTCCACACAAAAGAAAATAAAACCAAAGTGCACAATGAGAGAATTTTTTTCATATAGGATCCAAGATAGAACTTATGGCTTTTCCTTAGTTTTAAATGGGCGAAGGTTGTTACAACAGTTTTTGGTTGATGCGTACACAATGATTAAGAGCGAAAGATTAAAGTACATTCGTAGGCAACAAGCGAACCTTCGCTCTGAAACATTTGAGAATCTTCAAAAGTATAAATCGAAAGGTAAGGAAGTTTTAACAGATACTGGAAAGCCTGTTATACTTCCTTCTTCATTTACTGGTGGTGCAAGATTCATGCAACAAAATTACCTCGATGCAATGGCCTTATGTAAGTGGTATGGGTACCCTGATTTCTTCATAACTATAACATGTAATCCTAAGTGGCCTGAAGTAAAAAGATTTCTAAAAGATTCAACCATCAAAGCCGAAGACAGGCCTGACATATTGTGTCGATTGTTTAAAAGGAAGCTTGATTCGTTAATCAAAGATTTTAAGGATTCCAAGTATTTTGGTGAGATTAACGCTGGTGTGTTATTTTTTTTTTCACATCTTATCCTCTGATGTATATTTTTTAATCAAGGTTATTAACTAATAAATTTTGTTTATTTTTCCTTTTTATTTAGTTGTTTATACAGTAGAATTTCAAAAGCGTGGTCTTCCTCATGCACATATATGCTTATTCATGAAGGTCGATCACAAACTTCCAACCATAGATCACATAGATCCATTTATTTCTGTTGAGATTCCCGATAAAAAAGATCCTGAACTTTATTCTCTTGTGACTGATTATATGATTCATGGTCCGTGTGGGAATGCTAATTTGAATTGTCCTTGCATGGTTGATAAAAGATGTTCAAAAAACTTTCCGAAGAAATTCACACCACATACAAGTATTGATTCAAATGGTTTTCCTGTATACAGAAGAAGAGATTCAGGTCATACAGTTATAAAATCTGGTGTTAGATTAGACAACATAAATGTTGTTCCTTATAACAAAAGGCTTTTGAAAAGATATCAAGCACACATTAATGTTGAATGGTGTAATCAAGCCGGTTCAGTGAAATATTTGTTCAAGTACATCAACAAAGGTCCTGATATGGCTACTGCGGTAGTTTCTGGTGATACAAGTTCAACCATCAAAGAAAAGCCAAAAGATGAGATCAAGGAGTATTATGATTGTAGATATATTTCAGCTTGTGAGGCATCCTGGAGAATATTCTCCAATGAGGTTCATTATAGGTATCCTGCTGTTATGAGGCTTCCCTTTCATTTGCCTGGCCAACAGAATGTTGTGTATGGTGCTGATGACGATATTGATAATGTTTTAAGCAAGCCTTCTGTTTCTTCTTCAATATTTATGCAATGGATGAAGTTGAACGAGTCAAATAAAGATGCTAGAAAGCTGACTTATGTTGAGTTTCCTTCCAAATTTGTTTGGATACTTAAAGATAGATGTTGGCAGGTACGTAAGTCGTACCAGTGTGTTGGCCGGATTCATTCTGTATCTCCTGCTTTGGGCGAACCTTATTTTTTGAGGATACTACTGAATAAAGTTAAAGGACCTAGATCATTTGAGGAGATACGTACAGTTAACGGTCAATTATTCCCGACTTTTAGAGATGCTTGCTATGCGATGGGACTTTTAGATGATGACAATGAATACGTTGAGGCCATTAAAGAAGCAAGTTTTGAAGGACATGTTGGGTATCTTCGAGCGTTATTTGCTACCCTGCTTTTGTCAAATACTCTATCTCGGCCAGAATTTGTTTGGGAGAATACGTGGAAATACTTAGCTGATGATATTGTTTATAGACGTAAAAAAGAAACAAATATTTCAGGTTCTGATCTATTTTCTTTTATTTTACATACTACATTTTGATTTTTTATTTAATAATGTTAATTTTTTTATTTGCTAGGTTTAGTGCTTCCTGAACATTAAATTAAGAACCTTACTTTGTTGAAAATTGAAAACTATTTAATTTCCAATGGTTCATCATTACGAAGGTTTGCCACTATGCCGTACCCTGATGACGATTCCTTACGTGATGCTTCTAATCGTCTGATCAATGAAGAGCTGTCACATGACCTAGATGAAGAACAAGCTGAGTTTAACAGGTTGCATCAATCTCTTACAGATGAACAACGAGCGGTTTTTGACGAAATAATGGAAGCAGTTGTAGGGCGTAAAGGAGGCCTTTTTTTGTCTATGGTTATGGTGGAACTGGAAAAACCTTTTTATGGAAGACTTTGGCTTCAGCTGTTCGATGCAGAAATGGAATAGTTTTAAATGTGGCTTCAAGTGGTATTGCTTCGTTATTACTTTCCCGTGGAAGGACAACTCATTCTCGGTTCCATATTCCCATTAATCTAACAGAAGATTCAATGTGCAATATTAAGCCAAATAGTGATATTGCGAGAATATTAAAGGAAACCCAATTAATCATATGGGACGAAGCACCGATGGTACACAAACATGCCTTTGAAGCTTTAGATAGGACCATGACCGACGTATTTTCGGAAGGTAGGAGTATTCGTTCGGATATTCCTTTTGGTGGTAAAGTTATTGTATTTGGTGGTGACTTTAGACAAATACTACCAGTTATTCCTAATGGTACTAGACAAGAAATTGTTAGTGCGTCTTTAAGCTCTTCATACATATGGGCAAAATGCAGACTCTTACGGCTGACTAAAAACATGCGTCTAACTATTGGAGCTGAAAGTTCGAATACGAAGTCTATCAGAGAATTTGCAAAATGGCTTATTGATATTGGTGAAGGAAACGTTGGAGATGATAATGACGGTGACGCCATTATAGAGATACCAGATGATTTACTGATCACCGATATTTGTGACCTAATACAAAGTTTAATTGACTTTGTATATCCTTCAATTATTCAACAATTTAGGATTGCTGGATTTTTTTCTGAGCGAGCAATTCTAGCACCCAAAAATGAGGTAGTTCATGAAATTAATGATCGATTGCTTTCGTTATTTCCTGGTGATGCGAAAGAGTATCTGAGTTCTGATAGTATATGTCAAACCGAACAAATTATTGATTCTTTTCAAGAAAGCTTATACTCAACAGAAAATTTGAATGCTCTTAAGATTTCTGGCTTGCCTAATCACAGATTAGTTCTTAAAGTTGGTGTTCCTGTGATGCTTCTTCGAAACATTGATCAACAGAAAGGGTTATGTAATGGTACAAGGCTTCAAATTACTTTTCTTGGTAAACGAGTTATAGAAGCTGAAGTTATATCTGGTGGAAACATTGGCACAAGAGTTTATATTCCAAGGATTAATATGATCCCGTCTGACAAAAAAATACCTTTTCAATTTCAACGAAGACAATTTCCGTTATCAGTTTGTTTTGCTATGACAATTAACAAGAGTCAAGGACAATCGTTATCAAAGGTTGGTCTTTATTTGAAAGATCCTGTCTTCACTCATGGTCAGTTGTATGTTGCATTATCAAGGGTCAAGACCAGAGAAGGCGTTAAAATACTAATATTCGATGCTGATGGAAAACCAACAAATAAGACTTCTAATGTTGTTTACAAAGAAGTTTTTACTAGCTTGTAATCATTGTGAGGAATGTTAAAACGCTGTTTGATCAAAGTCAAACTACTTATGTTAAAAGCTAATTATAATAGATAAAACACTATTTGAGCAATGTTAAAACGTTGTTTGACTAAAGTCTGTTTGACCAAAGTCAAACTACTTTTGTTAAAAGCTACTTGATAAAACACTGTTTGACCAAAGCCTGTTTGACCAAAGTCAAACTACTTATCTTAAAAGGTACATATAATAGATAAAACTAAATTTTCCCTCGGCATTGCTTCTTGAGGTCATGAAACTTACTTATGTTAAAACCTAATTACTATTAATACATGATTCAAAGCATTCAAATTTTATGTTATGTTAATGGTTTTGCTATATGAAAAATTATTTTTCTTTGTTAATTTGAATACCAAATCAATTCAACTAATCATGTACTTTACTCTTGTATGTCAATGTAAATGTCATCATCATCATACTCAGTATATCCCACCAATAGCAAAGCTAAGGTAGGGTCTGAGGAGGGTGAGATGTAGACAGCCTTACCTCTACCCCATAGGAATAGAGAGGCTGCTTCCAATGAGACCCCCGGCTCGATTGTAGTTTTGCATCAAGCCTTGGACATAAGGCACATAACACTCGGCAATTGAGACAAACACCGATTAGTGCATGTACCCCCTTGTCTTTTGGCTATCAACGCCACCACATGATGCATGATTAACCATCCCCCTCTTTTAACGTTATTTTCACGAAATTAGTAAAATAACGTTAAAATTAGTGCCCTTTCACTTTTGCCCCCCGAGCGCCCACACATATATACATTATATGAGCATACCACAAGCGGGGCGTATATGTCAATGTAAATGTAAATAACAAATTTAAAAAGGGGTGTATGTGTAAATATTTTTCATCAGTTGAAAATATGGGAAGAGAAAAACACAACCGTCACTATTTCTTCATCATCGTTACACATCAAACATCTATCATCTCTTCTTTCAAAAATCTCTTCTCCCCAGTCATTTTCTAGGGTTTCAATTTTCTTTTCCTCCGTCTTCTACACTTCAATCACCTGAGGTTTGATTATTTTTTCTTCAGCAACTGGTATGTACATTCCTATTGTAATGAACTTTATATTGTTTAATCTATGTTAATTTAAATCCTATCTTGCTACTAATACGATTTTAAATGTTTATTGCTATACATTCAAGATTCAAGAAGGGTTACTTATGTGTTTGAATCATTTGTTGAGAACATGTTAAAATAATTATTATTTGCAGAATAATTTTAACTCATACTCTGTTTCTATGATTAATTTCACTATATACTCTGTTAATACAAAAAGTTAATGTTCATTTTCAAAGCCAGCTTTTTAATTACAGTCTTTTAACATCTTTACTGATTCAGGTTTTATGATGTATACTACATTTGTTAAGTTTCTTCGTAACCCAGAATCTTTGAAACTGGTATGACATGTTTTTACATACATAATTTATTTGTATTGAGATATATATTTAACAGTTCTTTTATGGTTTATATTTTCTTACACTATTTAAAAATTATATACAGGATGTACCTATATTCTTTGCTAATCAAAAGTGGGGAGATTGTTGGCAAAAAAGTAGGTTGCAAGTATATCATGAGTCTGGTAAAAAATGGGTTGTTAGGGTCAGAACAGAAAATTCAACGCCGATAATAACTGACGGTTGGGACATTGTTGTTAAAGATCTCAATTTGCTGAGGGATACTTTGTTGGTTTTCAAACCGTTAGGTGATTTTGGACTTGAACTTTCATGTTATGTTAATGGCATGTGTGGGGAATCTTATTTCACCTTTAATCGTTATGCAAGATTTGGTTTTACGGTATGAGTATTGATCTTAACTTCAATTCTTTTGCATCTTTAACGTGTTAACACTTATTCTCATAAGATACATACTTCACGTTTAGTATTCATCATTTTTAATTTTATGCAGGTAATTGAAGACTGCTTCATTGAACAATTTTACGTAAACAGTCCACCGAGTGGGAAATTTCAAATCTGTTACAAAGGTTCCTACTGGAATGTTGAGGTGTCTAAAGTTGATACCCACTTTGTATTTTCTAGAGGATGGCCGGAAATGTGCAACGATGTTGGGATACTTGAGGATGATTTGCTTGTGTTTAGCAGGATTGATGATTTTGTTTTTGAAGTAGTAGTTTATAGAGATGAGATTGAGATTTGCTTTTGAAGAAACCTGAATCTGATGATGATAGTGTAGTTGAGATATTGAAGGCTGATTCTGTTAAAAATGCATTCAAGGTACGTAAGTATTTAGCATTAGCAATAAAAGTTTTAATTTTTTAGCTTTATATTAATTATTTTATTAATGTTGACCAGGACATCTATGAGGATGAAGAAGTTGTTTCTGTAGGTGAAGGTACAACCGTTACTCAGGTACTTGCTAAATTATTAAAATTATTTATTTTTAATTTAACACATATAAGAATTTATTGTTTTTACAACTATTAGTAATGCTGTTTACTGATGTTATATTTATTCAATAATGTATTATTTACAAGAACTTACCAACCAATGCCAAATGCACGTCCAAGAGACGCATGTCTTCACGATTGAACCAAACCCAAGATGTAAGTTTACCATCTTAAAGATTGTTATATTACTATTGTTATTAAATTTACTCTATGACAACAGGTTAAGAAGAAAGCTAAAGTTACTTCTGAGAGAAAGGAGGTCATCAAGAATAGGACTAAGGGAAATGCTGCCTTACCTGTCGACACAAGTGATCATACTGGATGTTCTTCGTCTGTTCATAAAGTTAAGGTATCTATACTTGCCAGTTAATTAGTATATGTTATATAAACTGTTTTTTTTGTGCATATATTGATCATTCCTTTAATTCACATGTATATGTTTACTTTTTCATCAAGGGGAAGAGAGCTGCCAACGTTCAACAAAAGCTTAACCGTAGAAATAAGATTGCAAAGACTGCAAAAAAACATTCTGGACATCCTCTTGACCCTGAGTTCTTTCATTTTGATCGCAAAGGAGACTATAGGCTGGTATACCATTTTTTATAATAAACTAATGATTTACGTTTATTTGTCTGACTATTATTTTTTTCCACACAATACATGTAGCGTCTTCCTGCTGAAGTTGCGAGACGAGCAGGTCTTTTTCTTGATCTTCATCCTTTGAAAGTTCAAAACATGGTTGGAGTTGTGCAGGTTTATGATGTTAAGTTGGAGTTAAATGAATTGAAGCCACGTTATGCGTTGGAAGGTTGGCGAAAGTTTATGACTGACAATAGCTTGAGGTTTGGTGATATGTTGCATTTCACATACGTGTCTTCGCAACAGAAGATAGTATTAAATCAAGTTACATCAGTTTAACAAACACATTTTAAGTCTGTTTTGATATCAGATACTAATTATGAATTTTTTGATGGTGATGTTGTAGGTTTTTTTCTTAAATTATTAACTTGATGTTTTTGTTGCTATGTATGGCTAAGATGATAAAACACTGTTATTAGCACTTTATGTTTTATATTTGGCCAATTAGATTATGTGTTAAATTATAGTTCTTTAAGTCATTGTTCCCTTTTCTTGAATTCTATCTAATTTTTTAAAGAACTTCAATAACAAATAGTGGTTTGAACATCTGTTTGCCTTTTGGTCAATAGTTAATGGAAACCTATGTTAGGTTCAACAATGTTTTGAAGAGGAAAACTGTGTTAGAAGACAGTAGATCTTAACAAGTTAAACATCTGTTAAGGCTTAAACAGATGTTTGCCCTTTAACAGATGTTTGGCCTTTTATATCAAATGTCTGGACTTAAACAGTTGTTTGACCTTAAACACATGTTTGAACCTTAAACAGATGTTTTGCCTTAAACAGATGTTCTTCTTCTATATCAGATATTTGGACTTAAACAGATGTTTGACCTTAAACAGATGTTTCGCCATAAACAGATGTTTGGTCTTAAACCAAACATTTGTTTAAGCTCAACATCTGTTTGACTATTTGTCAATATCTTATTGACTTTTGGTTAACATCTGTTTCAAATTTGGTCAACATCTTATTTTGTAAAAGAGGTACAAAAACAAAGATTTTTTCAAAATCTCAAATCACCCTATCATGTAAGTGCATTGATGTAAAAGTGGAAATGATGTTATTCATATGGTCCTGTTGTGCTTTTGTTTATCCTCTAATATGAGTTCATGATATAATGCGGTGATTTCAAGACATTTTTGTTGAATCGAATGAGATGGTTGATGTAATGCGGTCGTATTAATAACAAATAGTAATTAATTAATCTAAATAACTTTCCCAAGCCCGGGAAGCAATCCCGGGTAAAAACCTAGTCTATACTATATAATAAAAGAAATCAATAAGAGGACACATGTCATTCATTGAAGCCATCTATTTTTTAGTTTTTCCTCTCTATCCTACTTAATTATAAATAATTAATATTAATTAAATTTAATACAAATTTAAACAATTCGTATAGGAGATAATATAATATTTTGAAATATTTATTAGATTTCAAAATTATTTATCCTGAAATTAACAAAAGACGTACACTAAATATAAATGAATATAATGTAAATAATTTATTTATTTTATTAAACTAAAGTAGTTAAGGGTAGAACCTATTTTAAAAATCTATACTATATAATAAAAGAAATCAATAAGAGGACACATGTCATTCATTGAAGCCATCTATTTTTTAGTTTTTCCTCTCTATCCTACTTAATTATAAATAATTAATATTAATTAAATTTAATACAAATTTAAACAATTCGTATAGGAGATAATATAATATTTTGAAATATTTATTAGATTTCAAAATTATTTATCCTGAAATTAACAAAAGACGTACACTAAATATAAATGAATATAATGTAAATAATTTATTTATTTTATTAAACTAAAGTAGTTAAGGGTAGAACCTATTTTAAAAATGTTTATAAGGGGTAAACAAAAACATTAATCAATGTTTATTGGTTCTATACTTTTATTTTCGTGTTCAACTCTCAACTCAAATACGGTATTCATTATGTTTACGTGACATTTATAAGAACCATCACCGCAATCACCCCATCCATCATATATCGAGTATATCCGTTAGTTTTTTTAAGATATAATTTTTTATAAGATTCATTCAACCCGTGTAATAAATGAGGTTTTTTAAAGATATAATATTTTTATTATTTACTATACAAAATTACATTTATGCAACTCGTATAATACACCGGGTTCTAAAAATATAACTTTTTTTTTGTTATGTGGTATATAAAATTAGATTTATTCAATCCGTATAACACACATGGTATATAAAGATATAACAAGATATAGGGTAAATTACTTTTTGAGTCCCTGTGTTTTATGGGTTTTAACTAGTTGAGTCCAAAAGCAAAAAGTTTTACGACCTGAGTCCCTATAAGCATTTTCTTTAACCATTTGAGTCCAAATTTCTAACTCCATCCATCAAGTCTGTTAACTATGAGGGTGATTTGGTCATTTACACACAAAGTACAAGTCTAATATGCACATAAGTACAAGGAACAAGTCTTTAATGCATAAACTTTTAATATATATATAAAAATCATTCATTCTCTCTGTTTCTCTATTATAACTATCTTCTTGTCAAACCTCTAACCCTAATCTGCAACTCCGATCTACGGCACCGACGAAGATGCGTTAAATTCTCCATATCCAAAGTGGCCAATGCGGAAACCAGATCGGAGCAAAGTTCTGGGAGGTTGAACAGTCTTATGGATCTGGAGCTAGTCTAACAAGAGGTTGAACAGTCTTATGGATCTGGAGCAAAGTTCTGGGAGGTTGAACAGTTCTGGCTAGCGACGGAAGGTTTGTTCCACGCGTCATGCTTATGGATCTGAAGCCAGGAACGTTGAACAGTCTCAGTTCTGGAGCGTACGGCCAGATCTTCCGGCCGGATAACGTTATGTTTGGGTAGTCCGGTGCCGGTAATAATTGGGCGAAAGGTCATGAAGCAAAGTTGACTCTACATGGTCTCATACAGGTAAGCGCTTGTTCTTCCGGTCGTTACCAATATCATATTTTTGAAATTATTTTCACTTACATATCTATTCATGGCAGCACTACATCAAATTGAGCGAGATCAAGTCGTGATATTTGTCAAAAGTGTAAGCAGAGAAGCTGAGCTCAACAAATTACTTGTGGAGTGTAATTTCCATCAATCTTCATCCATTCTGGCATTCCCAGGGGTTCAAGGAAGGGCACAAAAGAATCTTGGTGGCAACAGATTTAGTCGGTAGGGGTATTGATATCGAACGAGTGTAATTTCTCAGCAAGCAACTAAAACAATCCAAACGCCATAAGAAACAATCTGATTGGGTATGGGATGTCGTTGAGTATGCTGCCGGAACAGACATGTCTGTTAGTATTGTAACAGCTCTGAAATCGAGTTCGAAATTGTAAGTATTGTAACAGCTGCTGGGTTACGAGTTCGACATGTCTGAAATCCGAACAGACATGTATGATGCTTATGGCGTTTAGATTCAGATCTGAAATCGGAAACTGAGCTTGTAACAGCTGCTGATAGTATTGTAACAGCTGCTGAGTTACGAGTTCGAAATTGTTTTTGTGCTTATATCAGTTGAAGGTGTGAACATTTCAAACTGTTTTTTTTTTTTTGGACAATATCAACCAAAACAGATCTAAAATGAAGTTGCAGATCTGACGTTTGTATGCAGGGGAAGGGGGGTCGGTGGCGATGGAGATTTATTGGACAGACTAGATGGAGATTCAACTTTATATACTGCTTTTGACGTTTGTATGCAGGGGGGTTCGAAATTGTATGCAGGGGGTGAGGTGCTAGAGTGCAGTGGTGATGGTGGTGGTGGTGGTGGGGTGGAGGTGTAGTGGTGGTGGAAATGTTTAGTTGAGAGAGAGAGATCAAATCTGCTGTGGAAGAATAAATATTTTATTTTTTATTTTTTTAATTATAAGGGTATTTTGGTCATTTAACAATACTTAACCAAAAAATTCTAACAGTGTTAGAAATTTGGACTCAAATGGTTAAAGAAAATGCTTATAGGGACTCAGGTCGTTAAACTTTTTGGTTTTGGACTCAAGTGGTTAAAAGCTTTAAAACATAGGGACTCAAAAAGTAATTTACCCCAAGATATAACTTTTTATTGATTGGTATATAAAATTACATGTGATCAACCCATACAATACATGAGGTTTTTACAAATGTAACTTTTTTCATTATTTAATATATAAAATTAAATTTACTCAACCCGGTTCTTAAAGATATAACTTTTTTTTATTATTTAATATATAAAATTACATTTATTCAACCTATGTAATAAACGAGATTTTTGAAGATATATTGTTTTATTATTTGGTATATAAAATTATATTTATTCAACCCATGTATTGCACGGGGTTCCAACTTAGTGTATTATAAAGGGGTTGTATAATATATCTATTTTATGATAAAAAATGAAAGTATATTGATGTGTAAAAAAACACAAATAAATATTGTGTATAATAAAAATTATATAATATGTGATGTTGATGATACGTCAATTGTTTAAATAATAAGAGCGAACCAAAAACATATAAAGAGATAAGGATTTCAAATCCCAAACGTTTTGGACGTTTGTTGAGATGATAAAAAAACCGTACCAATTATCGAAATTAAATTCTAAAACTTCCATGTATGAGACATTTGTTATTGTATAAAAGAAAACTTAAAAAAAAAAGTTAATTACATAGTTAGTCTATGTGTTTTGCATGTTGAGATGATAAAAAAAACCGTACCAATTATCGAAATTAAATTCTAAAACTTCCATGTATGAGACATTTGTTATTGTATAAAAGAAAACTTAAAAAAAAAGTTAATTACATAGTTAGTCTATGTGTTTTGCACAAAATAACATTAGTACTAATAGTTTAAAATCACCTTCTAGGGTATTAAGAGGGTGTTTGGGTTTACGTTTTGAGATGATTATTTGGTTATTGCGTTTGTAAAACATAAATCACTACTAGAAAATAGGGGGGTTTCCTACCAAAATTTCCGACAAAACCAATTTCGTCGGAAAATTCCGACCATTTTCCGACAAAATACCAACTAAAAAAATAATCTGGTTTTACCGACTATTTTCCTACAATTTACCGACCAAAAAAAAAAGAGAAAAAAATTGGTCGGAAACTGGTCGGAAACGCCGTTTTCCGACCATTTTCCGACTAAAACCTTGGTCGGAAATGGTCAGTTTTTTAGTAGTGAATAATCTAAAAAAATGTTTAGATGAAAAAGTGATTATCTGCCTCCAAAACTCAGTTTTGGAGAAGCATGTACCTACATGTTTTTTAAAAACGCAGTTTTGAAAACGAAAAAATCTATTTTGAAAACGCAACACCAAACACCCCCTAACTTTCTATTTTGTAACGTTTGGAGGTATTAACATAGTTAGTCCATGTGGTTTGCATAAAATAGCATATTTAGGTACTAATAGTTTAACAAACAATTAACGTTAATACCTCCAAACGTTACAAATGAAAAGTTAATACACTATAAGGTGATTTTAAACTATTATTACCTAAGTATGTTAATTTGTGCAAATCACAGTGACTAACTATGTAATTAACTCTAAAAAATGTATATAGATAACTTTGAGTACAAATCTTATAAATAAAATATAATAGACCAATGGAGTGGTGGTCCATTGACAAATGCAAAGCCTCTAAAAACCATTAGGAGAGGGAGGTTTTGTGTTCAAGTCCCACAGATAGCAAGGAATAAAAGAAATTTGTCGACGGTGTTCGGTCACCGTCGACATCTACTCACCAAGATCCGGCAGCCAAGTCCGGTCACGGGTTTTCCAACCACTCACCATGCCACCCACAACCACGATAAAACACAAGATAGTTTTTTAGGTACAAAATCCTTACGATCTTTATGATTAATTACACTTTTTCGCTTGCGTGATTCAAGCACACCATGGATAGACAAAACAAGAGCGATGGTAAGAAAAAAATACCGGGTTCAGGTTCGAGTGCGAAAGGGCGTGGCTCGCAAAGTAGACGAGGCGGATCAAGTGTGTACCAACCCAACTTCCCACCACGATTTTTTCCGCAAACGAGTTTTTACAACACCCAACCCCAACCTAACTATCCACCACAATTTTTTCATTACCACAAGGTCCCACGATGGTTGCACCGAGTGTATACGAGTATCCTACGAAAGCCCAAAATGCTTTTGACCTGTTTGCTTATCGGAGTCCACTGTCTCAAGCTCTAAGAGATAATGTTGAACACATGCTTCCCGTATACAATGACGACGAAGATGAAGAATTTGTACCCGATACTCAACACTTAGATGAAGACGAAGAAGTCGACGAAGAGGAAGATCTTCAAGGAGAAGTAGAAGCCAAACATGAAGGGCTTAAAGGGAATAGGGCGGATCCGCAAAGATGGACGAAGAAGCAAGAAGAGGCTTTATCGATGGCGTATGTGCATTGTAGTCTTAACAAGAAAAAAAGAAATGTCCAAAAAGCGGAAAGTTTTTGGAAGAATGTTCTCGCACACTACAATGCAACCGTTGGGTACAAAAATATATAATATTGTTATTTTTTAGTCAATGTCGCCCGTAACGCGCGTCGAAACCGTAACGGGTACAAAATATATAACATTTTTTAGTCGATGTCGCCCGTAACGCGCATCGAAACCGTAACGAGTCCAAAATATATAATATTTTTTATTGTTTAGTCGATGTCGTCCGTAACAAGCGTACATCCCTAACGCGCGTCGATACCGTAACGAGTCCAAAATATATAATAATTTTTATTTTCAGGAAAGTATATTTATGAAACACGTTATATAACATATTGGTATCAAACAGCGAAGTTACATAACATTTCAATTTCAAACAGCGACATTGTTTAATGTCTTAATACGAAACAGCGACTTTCAGAGACGAGTTCTGTTTTTGCAGGAAAGGTGCATGTTTTGGAGAAATCGGAGAGAATGTCTATGTTTGAAACAACAACATAACTATAAACACTCAAAAACTTACAGGCCACCTAAAGGCACTCTTTTGTGGTTGAAACCACCTATTTATGCCAAAAATTCATAATCAAGTGCTAACCACACCTAAAAGGTCAATACGGTCACATTGCCATAGAACCAATATGATGCAAAATAAGGCGGAAATGGCAAAGGTTGATCTACTACACTAGTTACCAGGTTGATCAATACGGTCACATTGCCATAGAACCAATATGATCCAAACTAAAGGCAGTCATTGATGAATTACAGTTACCAGGTTGATCAAAATCAGAACCAACATGACAAATTGAGAACCAATTACCAGGACATTGATTAGCATCAAAAGCAGTAACCGTAAAGCCCTCCAATGGATCATCAACAGCAATCGACTGACCGATCTCAATATCAACAAACAAGTCGGAGAAGTCCTACTTGTTGGGCCTTTTGAGGCATTATACGGTAGAAAGTGTAGATCGCCAGTTTGTTGGGCGGAAGTCGGAGAAGTCCAGTTATCAGGACCAGAGATCGTGTTCGAAACGACGGACAAGATTGTCCAGATTCGTGACCGTCTCAAAGCTGCCCGGAATAGGCAGAAGAGTTACGCTGATCCTAAGCGTAAGGATTTTCACTTCGAAGTAGGTGACAAAGTCCTACTTAAAGTGTCACCCTGGAAAGGGGTAATGCGATTTGGTAAGAAAGGCAAGCTAAGCCCGAGATACATAGGACCTTTCGAGGTTATCGAACGTGTCGGGTCAGTTGCCTATAAGTTGAACTTACCGGAAGAGCTCAGTGGAATTCACAATGTGTTCCACATCTGCATTCTGAAGAAGTGTTTCGCTGACGAATCACTGGTTATACCACATACAGATGTGCATATAGACGCGAGCTTAAAATTTGTTGAAAAACCTTTGTCGATTGAAGATCGACAGGTAAGGAAGCTTCGAAGGAAGCATATACCTTTTGTAAAGGTCAAATGGGATGCCCGTAGAGGTCCCAAATACACGTGGGAGGTTGAATCCACGATGAAAGAAAAGTACCCTTACTTATTTCAGTAAATCTCGGGTCGAGATTTATTTTAAGGGGGTGAGGATGTAACACCTCGTAAATTCACGTCCTATAATATGTTGACACGTGTCATAAAGTTTAAACGTGTGAAAGAAATATTATGGAAGGACTAAAGATGACAAACATGGAAAGTATGTAAATATACGTATTCTAAGTGTCAACTGTGAATAAATATAATGTACATTAACCCTACACGATGCTCATACCTTCAAACGAATAAATCATGGATCATACAAAGCTAAAAGTGAGTGATTTCAAACTATAGGGACCAAATGTGTCAACATGTTAAATTTATACCTCTGAGTGACCTTTTGACAAACCCGAAGCTTTGTAAATATCAATTATGCTCATGAGAATGCACCATAAAAATTTCATAAAGTTTGGTTAACGTATGAGAAAGTTATGATCAAATTCGTGTGCGAAGTATTAAAGCGTAAACGTTGGAAGTTAGGACTTTTCGGGTGAAAATAAAGTTACCCGGGGACATGGCAAAGTGGGTATATGTTTTAAGGCCTTACTAGATCAATTATAAGGGTTTACCATGCAAGAAACAAGTGCCTATTCGCGTTTTGAAGAGCCAAGGACTGAATCGCAAAATGAAATCAAAGCTGCTGATCTGCAGGTGCTCGCGCCACGCGAGGGGTCCCTCGCGCTACGCGAGGGATGCCCAGAACCGTAAAACATGGGCTGTTGTCTGCCAAGTGTTTTGTGCGCGACCTTTACTCGATTTTTCACATCTCCTGGCCCCTAAAACACCCCCCTAAGCCCCTAGGACACCTGTTGATCGATTGTGGGCACTAATAGACTTGGTTGTCAATCAAATGTGGTGAGTGAAACCACTATATAAGGCCCTTCAATGTCACATTCATTCTCACACCTTCTCCTGCATTTGTGGATCATTTCTGGAGCTATCAAGCAGCCTCAAGTGATCAATCTCGTGCATAGGACTCTTGTAAGTCTGCTAGTTCTTGTTTGTTTGAGTTTAGCTTAGTTAATTAGCTAAAAGTCAAACCATCGTAATTACGGTTTGACTTCGAGATTAGTCAATAATGGCTCAGTCATATCTCGAAACAAAAGTAGTTATGAGTTGGTATTTATGTGGGTAATAAAACCTCAAAAGGGTTTCCCCTGATCACCACTCTAACCAGGTCTAATGTCGGGTCAAACTTTTAATTAAAAAGTCAACATAATGCTTAAAATGTCATTTATGCATAATTAGCTATCTAGAACATATATAACCTGTTTGATCATTGTTATAACTTAGTAATAAGTGTAAGAACATGTCTAAACATGTTCAACCCGACTATTTCCTGTTTAGACCCGGTTCGGAACCGAAAGTCACATAGTTTGACTTTCACTTTGACATTCAGTTCTGACCCGTTTAGGCATGTTTTAGAAATGCCTCAGAGCTTTAATTGGATTAGGATACATGTTAGAACAACCCTCTGTGATTATACACCTTGGTTCACTAGTTATCCAATTAATATGCATATTTCCGTTAATTGCTCATATGTTGACCGTTATGCCCTTATTACCTTAAAACGTGATTTATGAAAATGTAAAAGTGTAGAAACCTTTGTTACTGATATATAGACTTGTATGCAAAGTTTGACATCAGTTTGACTTGTAGATTAAGAGTTATGCTCATTATCGCAAAAAAATGTGCTTTATGTTAATAAAATGGCGTAATTAGCATATAGCCTAGTTAAACATACTTTTTAGTATCAAATATTTTACCCACTGATGTAATATATTATTTTGGGATTTTTAAAGATTTTTAATTAATTTTTGGCTGAGCATAACTCATAGTCGTAGGCTTAGTTCGGTAATTGTCGATTTTGCCCCTACGGGCCATAAAATGAGTTTTACACATCTAAACGACTCCAAACCTTTTGCTACTGATTAGTTATGATAAATAAATTATTTTAAGCCCTCTGGAAATATAAAAATATCAGATTTAAGTATCGAACCCGGTAATGGCCTTTAATCGCCTTATTTAGCGTTTTTAGCGCATAGTATGTTTTAAAATCATATTGGACATACCCGGGTTGATACCTACTGATATAAGAGGCAAATTATAATATTTTAACAGTAAGCAAAGGTTGATAAACTCAGACTTCAGTTTTGAGCTTTTCGGCTTATGTGAAATTACCAAAATACCCCTACGGGGCCAAGTTTGGTTAAAAATGATAAGTTTCACATACATGCTTTAACCTACTGATATAACTTAGAAAATTGAGTATATTTGCTGATTTCATCAGACCTGTAACTCAGGTTGTCACTTAAACTCTTTTATAAACTCTTAAATGACCAAACTACCCCTACGGGGCCTAGTTTGTGTTTAAACACGTTTCGGGCATAACGAAAGACACCTTACTGATGTCACAACATATTTGAGACATAATTAACTTAGGAAACCTGCATATAGCTCTCATGACTACCCGTCACGCTTATTACGCGTACGGTTCGGTTTATGTAACAAGTTTACATAAATTAGCCGAAACGTGTCAAACCTTATCGGTTTAATCTCAAAATCCAGAATGTGCATGAAGGACCCATATGAAACAAGTCTCTGAACTTGTCGGGTCTAAATCACATTCTATCCGGTCTTCGCTTAATCGTGCGTACGAACCGTATCTTTGAAACTAGCCGGTCTAAGCTTAAGCTTAATTAAAGACCCGTTAGTATTCTAATAGGTTATATTAAACCGTCGTTCCAGATTAGGAGAACCAGTAAAAGCTACGTGCTATTTGCTTATTGTGAAATATACTTTGCATCAGGTAAATACTTTTAACTTATTTTCCCTATACGGGCTTGGGTTACGTCATATAGCATACCGCTTGATCGGGCATCAAATCTCCACGCTTGGTGGGTAGTTGAATAATTTGATCGGCTCGTTTAAACAGTCTTGTTTACTTTACAGCCTTTGGGGGGTTAATGACCATGTCCCGGATATCCTTGGCATTATCTTACGAGATGGCCACGACCTGAGCACGGGGTGTAGGCGTACACCTGTTGTGTATAACTCAATTATGTGGTGTGTCTATTGATCTTTAACCCGGACTAGATCCGGGCTACTGAACGAATAAGTAACATGTAATTCGTTCACAAGATTATAATATTAAATAATTCTCCCAAGTTATAAAAATGTTTATGCCATGTGCATCCAAACCAATTTTCAATCATTTTCTAAAATGAGTCAGTTGAATGTATTTACCAGTGTAAACTGACGTATTTTCCCAAAAAGACTGAATGCAGGTACTAAACGAAATTGGCTGGATTGTCTCCTAAGCATCAATAAAAAGTCTCGCAAGCTTAGGATGCCAGAAGTCTGTTGAACCATAAATTTTATTTTGTTTCGATCCTACTGTGGATAAACACCGGATATTGTGACTTTGATTACAATAAATAAATTCGGTTGTATTATATTTTAAATTTGCTTCCGCTGTGCATTATTATATTGTGTTGTTTGACTATTACGTTGCCAACCACGTCACGATACTCCCCCACCGGGCCCATCGGTGACACGTGGAAATCAGGGTGTGACATGATGTTATGATGTAACGCCCTGCGTTTTCATACTTTCCATATTTAGAAACCATTGCTTGAAATTCTATTTTTTTGGAAATCTTGTATTCCTTGTAATCGTATTTCGTTGTATCGTTGTAAAATCTGAGACTTTGATAGTAATGAAACGAATCTTTTATACATCGTTTATACATGTTTATACATTGATACATGCACTCGTTTGATACATGGTTCTTAATTCGTATAAACGTAAGCTTAACTCGTAAACAATGATCGTGTATTCGTAATCCTTAAATCTTCATACATTTAAACACTTAGTTATTCGATTATAAGATTAAGTTGTTTGTTTTTTTTACTTGATCATACCAAACTATAAACCATACATACTTGTTACATTTCATGTGTTATACACACCTATGTTATCACACTTTTTGCTAAATTAAAACATGTCATTTATGCATTTTGGACCTTGTTACAAGTTACATACGTATTAGACACCATGTAACACTTTATTAAACATCAAATATATACCTTCTAATGTAAAAAAAAATAAAATAAAAATTATAGGTTTGTTAACAGCCTTGCATCAGCCCACTTAATTTCCTTGTTTTGAGTTATTTAGCCCTCTAAACATTCCAAAGCCCAACCCAATGAAACCCTAATCCATCTCCTATCTAATCCAAGCCTCCTCCAAGCATTTTTCACTTTATAAACACTCTCCATTCACTCTCAAACACTCCAAACCATAGCTGATTGCAGAAGTTAGAGCAGATTTATACCACTTCACTAAAGTGAGCATAACTCACTCAATTCTTATCCGATTCACTCGATTCTTTTTCCTACTACTTTGTATTGACCTTAGCTACGTTTCCATGGGTTTTCCCTGGAAAACCAGAGCTTGGAATGTTGCTAAAAGAACTCCAAAGTGGACTGATTTTTCTGTTCTTGTTTCAAACTTTGATAAACTTGTTTAAACTTGAGGAAACTCATCTCAAACCTATGTCCTTATTCTTATAACCACTTCTATGGTTAGTTAGGCTTAAAAACAAGGTTGAGACATTCAAAATCAGAGGTATAAACCTCACAAACTTTCTATTTTGTTCAAGGGTTTTAACCCACAAGTGATGCTCAAGTTCAAGACTTGATGATTGTGTGATTTAGGATTAGCTTGGGCTAACCTACTTTAAAATCCACACATTGCTTGATGTTTTCTCATAGATTAGTTGTTCATATTCTATTGTTTCTTGTAAGTTTATGACCCTCCTTGTTGTTCATAACAACAAGTGTAGTGGTGAACAATAGAGGTACCTAAATGGAAGCTTTGTTCTTCCTACCTCATGTATGAATTCCATGATACTTAGAGGTGCCTAAATGAAGACTTTAATCTTCTACCTCATGCTTGACTTATATGATGTAATATACACTATGTAATACTTATGTAACAACCAAATATACACTATTGTTTCTTGTACGTTCCTTGTGAATGGTATTTATGCTTCGTGTTTGTTTGATACTGGTGCCGATAACTATTTTGTATCATTTAAGTTCGAAAAGCTCCTTAATCGTAAGCGCGCCCATCTCCCCTCGACGTTCGATGTCGAAGTTGCCACCGGAAGAACCGTCACCGTCAATTCCGTTCTTCATGATTGTACTCTCGAACTCAACAATCACATCTTCCCTATCGACCTTATTCCGATGCAGCTCGGTAGTTTTGACACCATAGTAGGCATGGACTTTCTTCGCGAAAACCATGCTGAAGTTGTTTGCTTGGATAAGATGATTCGATTCTCGCTCACTAATGGTGATCAATTGTGTGTCTACGGTGAAGTCGCGTCGAAGAAACTCCAACTCATGTCATGTGTCCAGGCTAGCAAGTATCTCCGCAAGGAATACCAAGCTTTCTTGGCTCAAATCGTAGTAGCAGAGAAAAAGGAAGTTAAGGGAGTGAAGGATGTCCCCGTTGTTCGTGAATTTCCAAACGTATTTCCTGAAGATCTTCCAGGCTTACCTCCGAGTCGTGATGTCGACTTTCGTATCGACATCGTTCCTGGAGCCAACCCTGTTGCCAGAGCTCCTTATCGACTCGCACCATCCGAAATGCGTGAATTATCGAGTCAGCTCCAGGAATTGCTTGACAAAGGTTTCATTCGCCCTAGCACCTCTCCTTTGGGCTCACCAGTCCTTTTCGTCAAAAAGAAGGATGGGTCATTCCGGATGTGCAACGACTATGGGAGTTGAATAAGCTGACAATCAAGAATCGCTATCCCCTGCCTCACATGGACGATTTATTTGACCAACTACAAGGTGCTACATGTTTTTCCAATATCGATCTACGTTCAGGATACCACCAACTACGCATTCAAGAGGAGGATATACCCAAAACCGCTTTTCGCACTCAATACGACCATTATGAGTCCGTTGTTATGCCTTTTGGTCTAACTAATGCACCCACGGTTTTCATGGATCTGATGAATCGCGTGTGTAAACCTTTTCTCGACCGCTTCGTCATCGTGTTCATCGATTATATCCTGATCTATTCCAGGTCGAAAACCGAACACGCGCAACATCTACGTTTGGTTCTCGAGCTACTCCAAGGGAATCGACTCTATGCCAAGTTCTCCAAGTGTGAATTCTGGCTGGAGGAGGTTCAATTCCTCGGTCACATTGTTAATAGTCAAGGTATTCACGTCAACCCCGCGAAGATCGAAGCTGTCAAGAGTTGGGTTACACCGAAGAACCCGACTGAAGTCCGTTCTTTTCTCGGACTTGCGGGCTATTATCGCCGATTTATCAAAGGATTCTCTAAAATGGTTGTGCCGCTTACTTCTCTCACGCACAAAGACAAGCCTTTTGTTTGGGGAACTGAACAAGAGACTGCCTTTCAAACCCTCAAGCATAAGCTTTGCAATGCTCCCGTTCTCACTCTACCCGACGGAAACGATGACTTTATAATCTATTGTGATGCCTCAAACCTTGGTCTTGGTTGTGTTCTCATGCAACGAGACAAGGTTATCGCTTACATGTCTCGTCAGCTCAAAATCCACGAGAAGAACTACACAACCCACGATCTCGAGCTAGGTGCAGTTGTTTTTGCGCTGAAGATTTGGCAACACTACCTATATGGTACCAAGTGTACGATCTTCACAGATCATAGGAGCCTACAACACATCCTCAGCCAGAAGGAACTTAATATGCGCCAACGCCGATGGGTTGAACTTCTAACTGATTATGACTGTGAGATTCGTTACAACCCGAGCAAAGCAAATGTCGTTGCCGACGCTCTTAGCAGACGGAGCTATTTGCATAGCACCCGTAATATTCAAGCCCAGCATGATCTCGAAACCCTCATTCGCGAAGCACAACATGCTTGTTTCACCGAACGCACTTTGAAGAAGGAAATGATTATCAACGATGGAGCCCAACTAGTAAATAAGTCGAATTTGGATCCCTAAACGGACCGACTTATGACAGATTTTGATGGACGAAACCCACAAATCCCGATACTCTATTCATCCCGAGGCCGATAAAATGTACCAGGACTTGCGCTACAAGTACTGGTGGCTGGGTATGAAGAGGGATATCGCTTTGTATGTTGCGAAGTGCCTGACTTGCTCCAAAGTCAAGGCCGAACATCAAAAACCCTCTGGCTTACTTGTTCAACCCGAAATTCCTATATGGAAATGGGAAAGTATAGCTATGGACTTCATAACGAAACTTCCGCGCACGCCATCAAGTAGGATGCTTAGATACACACTTTAAATTTTGTATTGTATTTCATTATTCATGTTGTATTTGTTTCAAATCCTTGTAATTGACTCTTTAGAAATGAAATGAAAATTTATCATTTAAATACTTGTCACAAATAGTGTTATGAAGTCTCTTGCAATCTATTTCGTCTCACTCCGAAATTTCCGCCATCGGTTGGGGTGTGACACATTGGTATCAGAGCCATAACTATAGGGAATTAGGAAAATTGCCATGCTTTTGACCTAGTCTATAGTTAAGCACCAAATTCGACCATACTTGCTTCACATGCTATTTTTATGAGACACCTTTATGTGCTATTATTGAAATGTCTTTTACGTGTTATTTTCTTGAGATGCTTTATGTGCTTATACTTGTTATCATTATTTTGAACATACATCTTTTACTCGTTTATTCTAAAATCGAAACCACTTGTAATACACAAACTAGACGACTTCACCAAAATAGGCGTGAAACCCACAATTTGGTGAAAGACTCTCTATCCACCTATTCTTTTTACACGAAATTCGCCACCAAGTTAGGAGTGAGATCCTCACCTTGATGGAGAATTTCTGCTTTGAAATTCTAGTGGACCCTCGTCAAAGTGTTGAAGTTAAATTTTGACCCGACGAGTACCAACCACACTTAGGATACGAAATCGTCAAGTTAGGGGTGAAACCCGCACCTTGTCGACTAGTTCCACTCCTTGAATTTTTCATAAATCCCGCCAAGTCTCGAAATTTCGATTGATTTGGGACATGTAGTAACCGGAAGGGTAAATACCGTTACGACTTGTCGGCGAGAGTATTCCACCTATTAGGCCAAATCTTGCTCCTCAAATTCGAAAGACTTTTCGACCACTTTGGTTAGTCAAAGTTCCGTTTTGGAACCATCCCAAATTTTAATCAAACATGTGTTTCTATTATTTATTTTATACGATGCAATCTTTCAAATTCGAATTTACTTTCGATATTTTATTCTCACACACACATCATACTAAATCTTTTTCATACATTTATACCTATGCATGATTTCAAAACGTTACTCAATTTTGTTTACATTCTTTATAACGCCAAAATGGAGACATATCATTGAGTTAGGAGTGATGTCCTTACATTGACGATTAACTCCACTCCTTCTTTTCTTAAAACGACCTCACCAACGAGTTAGGGGTGATTCTCTTACCTAGGTGATCGTTACCAAAACTTTCCTTCAAAATACTTTATCAAGCAAACACAATCATGTTTCATACCTAAATCATTTATCATTTATCGAAATACCCACTTATATAAATTCCAAAATACATTGTTTTATCAAACGTACTTCTTATCCTACAATCTATTTACATAACTCACATACACGAAATTCTTAATCATACCTTAAAACGTTTTATTTCCCGAATTTCAAAACCTTACGAAATGCTACCTATCAATTTAGCCGGTTCAATGAATCTCTGGCCCATGAACTTCATATTCAACTTAATCACTAAAACACGCACACGTTATATCATCATACTAGAGACTTCCATTCTTAATCGAAATCAAACCAACCTTTCTCAATTACTTATAAGATCTTATAAATGTTATATGATCGTTTTACCAAATACTCTTTTCAACATCAACAAATCATTTGTTAAAACTTTTAACAATCACTAAGACCTTTTGCTAAATTTATTTTCTAAGGATCCTCATTTTCACAAAAACCTCCTAAATTCATAATTTCTTGTTTGATGAAACGAACTTACTTTTTATCGAAAACATTTTTCCTACACCAATTTACAAATTAAAGAGAGTAAAACGGAAGTTAATTCTATAAAATATAGCCAAGATATCTATACATATATTATGTAATTATATTAGAAACTCATTATATACATATAAAATAGGGTGGGTTGAGATCCTGTACAAACAGTGCTAACTGTAAAAACCGTAAGAACAAATCTGAACCATTGATAGTTTAAATCAAGGGTTGGGGTTGATTATAAATAAAACTCTTATAATTAAAAATTAGTACTAACAAGTTAGGGGTAATTTCGTAAAATTGCTAGTCATTTGACCATTTTCAATTAAATACAAATTCCACCAAGGTTTTTTAAACTAAAAAAACTTTTATATACTTCATTATTTTTTTTAAATTTACCATAAAATCAAGTATTTTTTATCTTTAATATAAGTACCATATTGTTATACCTTTTTTTATTTATAAAAGTAATTTTTAAAAAAAGTTATCAAAAGTTGTTTTATAATTGTGTTGATTATGTGTTAATTACAATATAATACAAACACACACCAAAAATAGATATAATCAGCACATCTGATGTGTTGATAATGGAGAACGATTGAAGATGTTGTGCGAATGTCGTTTATGTTGATAATGGAGAACGATTGAGGACGATGTGCTGATAATGGAGAACGATTAAGGATGTTATGCTAATTATATAGTGTTGTGCTGATTATATTTTTGTGGTGGTTCCTACAGGTTGGTTCGATCATGGAGAGTTACTAGATCATGGATATGTTAAAAAAAAAATTCAAACTTTAATTTGAATTAAACTTACATGGATATAGGGATGTTTTAATGATTATTTTTAATTAGTTATAAATAAATATGATGAAAAGGTCTAAATTACCCCTAAACTAATTTTCTATTGAGGGACACTTGTCAATTATGTGTTAGTTCTTACGGTTATTACAAACATAAGTGTTTGTATTTGATCCCATTCCAAAATAGAGTTAGGATATAATAGGAAGTTTTTTTGGCTAGGAAGTAATCTTGACCATCAATTGATTTAATCAAGGGCTAAGATTAAATGAGTGAAATTGAAGAAAAGAAAAGAGACGGATGGGTTTGTGTAAGGGTATTCTAGTCAATCCACGACAATAGTTTCTCTCTCCTCCAATTCCCCTCCCACCCCAACATTTTTTAAACGTTAATAACTTTTTCATACGACATTATTTTTTTATAAAAATTGCACCAAAAAAACAAATGTTTTCTTATCTTTAAAACGAGTATAGTATTGCTATATTTTCGAAAAAAAATTCAAAACCCCAGTTGCGTAAAACGCAATGGAAAAAACTCAGTTGCGTAAAACGCAATGGAAAAAACTCAGTTGCGTGAAAAATGACTTATTTTTTTAAACGCAATGCACAAAAAACACAAAGAAATGTCTTATTTATAAAACGCAATGACCAGAAAACACAAAGAAATGTCTTATTTTTAAAACGCAATAGCCTAAAAACACAAAAGAAAGTGTACTTTCTAAAACGCAATGGACTGAAAACAAAAAAAAAATTGTGTTTTACCTAAAACGCAATGCACCAAAAAAACAAAGAAATGTCTTATTTTTAAAACGCAATAGCCTAAAAACACAAAAGAAAGTGTACTTTTTAAAACGCAATGGACTGAAAACAAAAAAAAATGTGTTTTTACCTAAAACGCAATGCACCAAAAAACAAAGAAATGTCTTATTTCTAAAACGCAATGGCCAGAAAACACTTAAAATGTATTTTTTTTTCTAAAACTCAATGGACTGAAAACACATAAAAGTGTGTTTTACCTAAAACGCAATGCACCAAAAACACAAAGAAGTGTCTTATTTCTAAATGCAATGGCCAGAAAACACTTAAAAATGTATTTTTTCTAAAACGCAATGGACTGAAAACACATAGAAATGTGTTTTACCTAAAACGTAATGGACTAAAAACGCTTCAAAAATGTGTTTTTCTAAAATGCAATGGCCAGAAAACACATAAAACTGTCTTATTTCTGAAAACGCAATGGCATAAAAACAGAAAAGAAAGTATTCTCTCTAGAATGCAATGGACTGAAAACACATAAATATGTGTTTTACCTAAAACGCAATGACTAAAAACACTTCAAAAACTGTCTGAACCAGGAAGTAGGAGATCAAAAACTGTCTATGAAAATGAGGCAATTTCCAGAAAATTAAATTTTCTGATACAGTTTTATTAAAGAAATTTAATCAAAATTAAATGTTTGACCTGGCAGCTCGACCTCAGCCAGGGGCTCTGCCCCTTGGACCCTACTCCCAGGGGTTCTGCCCCCGGACCCCCGCCAAGATCGTAAACGCAATGACTCAATTCAAAAACTCAGATCGTAAAAATGCAATTCAAGAATTTCTTACATGGATCGAAGCCGATTTCTTCAACGATTGACGAAATCTGAATGATAAAAACACTTATCAGCGATCGAATCGAATGAATCGAGTGATTCGCTTCAAAATCACGGAAAAAATGAGATATTGTATGAAGTTAAACTGGGTTTCTTCAAAAAAGTTGAAAAACATGTTGATTGGGTGTTTGAATCATTGATTAGTGACGAAAATCACACTATAATGTAGTGATTATTGTGATAGAAAGTGAAGAAAAGATTGAAGATGGTGGGTTTTGAAAATGGTGGGTTTTGAAGTTACTGGGGAGAAGAAGGAAGAAGATTGGATACGATCGACTAAAATACCATTCCTCTTTATTTTAAATTTTGACACATGTCATAATCCTATTGCTTTATATCCTTCCTAGCCAAAATAAACTTTATATTTGATCCTCACGCATATAAAATATAGCCAAGATATCTATACATATTTTATGTAATTATATTGGAAACTAATTATATAATAATATTGGAAACTCGTGTATTATATGTTGATTAAAAAGATATTAAACAATTAGTAATGGAAACTTAAAAATTATAAAATGATACTTGAGATGATATATAATTGCAATTCAACCTTCTTATATTAAAAAAATAAATAAATTGCTTTAATAAAAATTAAATAACCAAATTACCCCTGCAGATAAAGACAAAAAAGGGGCCTTAAAACAGTAAAAAAATGAGAGATTTTGAGTTTTGGACTAAAATGGCAACAAAATGCAAAACACAGGAACCCAGATTTAAAAAGTTTAAGGTTTGAACTAAAATGACAAAACTGCCCAAACCACAGGGACCAAAATGACAGTTTACTCTAAAATAAACTAAAATGTTCTCTGCATATAACCTACAAAATAGTAGTAATAAAATATATTAAAATGTTCTCTGCATGTATCTACTGTTCATGAGGACTTCTAATTAATATAGAAGATAACTAGTAGATGGTTCCGCGCTTCGCAACAGTTCTCGTATTTTATAATTTTTAAACCACTTTGCTAATATAACTAATTTACCAATTCAGGTGACCTATTGGACAAATCAACACAATTTTGTCGATTTTTTTACGAAACCTGTTCAGATTACACAAGGATCAGAACCGCGGGTTACCTGGGAAAAAAATAAACTACGTCAAAGTGATTTCAATAAAATAAAGTGTTAATATTATAGTTTTAATTTTAACTTTGGATGAAACATTTTAAGCTATAAGGACGTTGTTATGCATGTATCATGAAGTCTATTTAGAATGTCACTTAAAAGACCATTATTTCATATATAAAGAACCAACTTTTTAGTGTATCATGAGTTGTACATTGTGTTTTGGACATTTTTTTTTTAAAAAACCTTGATTTTTTAGTTTTAACCCAAAGGTTTTACCTTTTGCAATTTAACCCTACATAATTTGTTTTTTTAACTTTAACCAAAAACTTTTCATTATTTTGCAATTTAACTTCACAACTTTTATCACTTATACTTTTCATCTTCCGCCCCGCTTGCGGTATGCTCATATAATGTATATATGCGTGGGCGCTCGGGGGGCAAAAGTGAAAGTGCACTAATTTTAACGTTATTTTACTAATTTCGTGAAAATAACGTTAAAAGAGGGGGACGGTTAATCATGCATCATGTGGTGGCGTTGATAGCCAAAAGACAAAGGGGTGCATGCACTAATCGGCGTTTGTCTCAATTGCTGAGTGTTATGTGCCTTATGTCCAAGGCTTGATGCAAAACCACAATCGAGCCGGGGGTCTCATTGGAAGCAGCCTCTCTATTCCTACGGGGTAGAGGTAAGGCTGTCTACATCTCACCCTCCTCAGACCCTACCTTAGCTTTGCTATTGGTGGGATATACTGAGTATGATGATGATGATGACTTTTCATCTTCCGCAAATTTTCATTTTATGTATAGTTTTAAATTTTTCGAGTTAATACGACACAACGTGCATGTGTGGTTCAACGTTTTTACCTTTATTTTTCCATGTTTGACAGGTTCGTCGCAACACGCATACCCTAGGTCGAGTCAGTGTTGGCGGTCGATGACGGTCGCGTGACATTAGTACTATTTGACACCGTTTTACGACCCGCCGCAACACGGGATGTGCTTTGGGGTTTATTCAAAGAAAAAATGGTTATGCATATGGTTGTCGTAACGTTGACGGGGTTTTTCCAAAAAAAAATTGATATTTTTTACTTTTCACCCAAAAGTATTTCATAAATTACTTTTAACCCAAAACTTTTTATCTTTTGCAATCTATCCTCATAACTTTTTTTACTTTCAACTTTGGTCCTTTATAATTTTCAGTTTCGGTAAATTTTTCGCTTTATGTTTGGTTCTAAATTTTGTGACTTAACATATCACTTTTGAACCTCAATTTTTATGTTAAATAGTTTTGAGGGTTTGTTTTCCTCATTGAATTACTGAAAATTTGTAATCTTCTTTCTTATATACGTATTATATTATTGTATATCCATTTCATCGTCTTCGCAATTTAAAAAAAGTTGTACGGCAGACGCTGTAATGGGTTCGTGGTGTTTGCGGCTGCTGATTATTATTCTACTATTGGTGTTCCTAAATCTGCCACCGTTAAAGATATTAAAGCCGCTTATCGCAAATTGGGTCGTCAGGTGTTACTTCTTTTTAGGGCTTTTGCTTAATTCATTTGAAGTTCTTTTTTAGGGATTCATTAGAATAAGTTTTGATGTTTGGAAAAGTGATTGTGATTAGGATTTAGGATTAAGATTGTCCGAGTCGTTACAAGTAGAATTGGCTGTGTGTGGAATTTTGGTGATATGTTTGAATTTGTAAAAAAAAAACGTTAAATAACTTTGGAATTGAAAAGTTCATATGTTAACCTTAAAAGTCAATTTAAATGTTGGGATTTATTGGTTTCCAATTTTTAGGAGCTGAACATGAAAGGAGCCAACCAAGAATCCCACCAAGAATGCAGGCCTTTGATGAACAACTTAGAAACTTTATGTAAGTACAATATTCTACTTTCAATTAAGTTTTAAATTTCAATTGGGTTTAGTCTTAAACAGTTTGGGTTAGGTTTCAGGTCGGACCCGTGAGCACGTTTAGCTACAGAAACGCCGTGTTTTTGTGGGTATGGAAGAAGAGAAAGTAGGAGGAAGTCAGTTTGTGGTTGTATTGTAAGGAAGAATGAGAGGTCTGCATCAAAAATCTGAAAACTTCTCATTTCTAAAGAAAATGATGTTAAAAAGTATGTCAATACATATCGAAGAACGAGTACAAACAAAGTTGGTGGTAAGATTTTCTAGATCCTTTATAGAATGCATGTGTTATACTGTTGTTGAATGATTTCTGTTCTTTTATATAGGACCTTAAACATGGACATTGGTGGCTGCAATTTGCATCCGGTATGATACATCAATGGTATCTTCATCTTGAATAGTGTGTTAGTGGTGTTTGTATAACAGTGCCCGTAGAATTGTGCATCTCATAGTTATTGTTGATTATGTGAATGTGTATGTGTATGCAGGTTAAGCAGTTGGAGTACAATCCTGATAACCTAAGCTAGATGAGTATGTTTTTTTGGACCCAGAGCAAGGATTTGGGTGATGGTTTTTATGCAGTAAGGATGGTAAATAATATCAAGCTCAATGTAGATGCGTGGAATGGCGATAAAATTCAAGGTGGTCTTCGCTATGGCACCAAAATTTACCTCTTTAAGTGAACAAAGGGTGATAACCAGCAATGGATGACTGCGCCTTTCTGTAAGTTTTTTTACTCAAAATTGTTTTTACAAGAAAATAAATGTTTCCCTAGAATGGTTGTTATCAATATTCCTAGAATGGTTGTTATCAATATTTATCTTAACGTGAAGGAATCTTAATACAAATAAACACGTTTATTTGGTTGGTAAAAGTTAAAAAAATGAATATATATTTTTCTGACCTTTTATCGTCAATCACTTCCTCGCACTTGAAAAAGCAATGAAAATAACCATGGTTCCAACTGGAATTGTTAGACGTGATTAAAAACTCAAAATCAATTAATGGCCAATTATCGGGTAACTAAAATTTTTGATTTTAGATGATTATTTTGCATGTACATTGTTTTTAGGACCAGACCGGTTGGACCGAGAACTGGATACATAAGCAATCTGGTCGAGTATATTTTCCCGCCCCCATTGACCAGTGTCGTCTGGGTGGTCGGATTGGATCTAATTCAAAATTCATTGTTGACTTAGGTGGCAGTTAACGGGTCTACTGGAGTAGTCAAGAAATCGTGGACATCTACCATAGAAGGTAACTTATTCTCATATTTGTTTTTTATTATATGAAGTATTTATGGTTTGACCATCTTAATTTTTTCGGTGTCAATTATATACGTGACGAAAATTGATCGGTGATAAATTACGTTAAAGTCTTATTTATGTGTACACTAAAATGGGATGTACTACTCTACCTGATAAGTTGTAATAAATTGATAAGAAGGGAAACATAAATGGGCTGAAAATGAAAATCACCCAAACTGCAAGTTTTTTAGCATAAAACCACATAAATTAGAGGTGATAATTTTCCCATTAATTGTATCTGTGACCTTCACATTTGAAATTGACTTTTCATAAGTAGGATATGAGTCAACTATTGCAGCCAACATCAATATGTGTTCTTTTCCAATTAATAGTAGGGTAATTTAGTTTTGACCAACAAAAATCATCCTCATATGTTCGTTTTTTATCGGTTAATATTTGTTTCCGGAAATTAATATATTATCTTATTTAGGAGGTTGCACATGAGAATAGACTAATGTTGAGCTAATTACTGGTAAGGTAATAACTGAAGTGGAAGCAGGAATATGGTCTGCAGCAGGTAATGTTGTTGTTGTTGTTGTTATTATTATTATTATTATTATAGTTATAGTTATAGTTACAGTTTAAATATCTAATGGTTTATCATAAGATATCTTGGCTGCATTGTGATTACAAGGGGCATTTTGGTCACAATGAATTACTTGGCTGCACAGTGATTACTTGGATGCATACGATACTGAACCTGTAATCTAATTGGTTCAAGAAGCACTTACTGCTCAAATAACTAACCCAACACAATGTTGTGGGGGTGATAATAATTTTGAGTTTTTGTAGATTTTATCTTATTCATGTGTAAAATAAAATAGTGAAATTTATATTGATTTTTATTGCAAACCAAGATTATCTCACATATCCGTATCTATATTTAGATTTGGTGTAGTCATCATGAATTTTCTAACAGACTACATAGTCCATCAAATAGTGAATTTTCTATCTTCTGGTTTGACCTTAGAAGTCAAACTGTTTCTTTTAAAAGTACATTAGTCTTTTTCTTTATCTTCTATTTGACCTTAAAAGTCATTTTTTTATCCGTAAATAAATAAACAATGACCAACACAATTCTTTCCATTTTAAACATTTTTACCGTCGGCCAATATTTGCTTTTGTTGAGAGATGGTTAATGCAATAGTTCTCGGACATTGAATTTCTAGAAAGATTCCATGAATTGAAGTTTCCGTTATTGCCGCTTTTTCGATTCAACATGTTCAAGTTAAGTTAAATTCATCTCAATGCCAGTAGATATTATATGTTTGTTTTAAGTCACTCGCGAAACTCGCGGGATCTTAAACTAGTTTCATATATAATGTATGAAAAAAAATCATTTTACTTCAATTTAAACACCACGGCTTGTTATTAAATTTTTGTATGTTTTATATAAAGATATAAAATATCATCTAGTATTTATAGGTTTATTATACTTTAAAGCATATACAATGGTAAATGCTTTCCCTAAAACCATGGGTAAATAACCCACCATAGCATCAAAACCCCTGGTTTTGAAACCATCAACGTATTTACATCCTCAAATTCTAGAAAAAAAATTCCAAGGAGAAAAAGACGATAATCTTCTTAATCATCATCAACGTACTTGACAATCACACCTAAATAACACTCAAAATCCTTCCAAAACTCTCAAACCTACCGGTTGTAACCTAAAATTGGGTACGCCATGGATTCAAAGACACCATCTACCACCGCCCTTATCCACCAGTTTCAGCAACTACTTGTCGGCTGCCAAACAATACCGTCGACACCATCTACCGCAATCCCCTGTTGCCGGCTTCATCAGCATCGATTTCTGATTTATGCCCTAACTCACTGGTAGAAGACCCGATACAGCTTTGTAACCATCATTGTCACTTGACTCTTGGATTAGCGGTTGTTTACCACAAATTGTCGTCGCTCGCCTTCTTCACTTGCTTCACTATCCGATTTTGTCAGTTTTGGTTCCAACACAAATTTCAAATGCAGGAATGCGACGACTGTTTTAGTCGGAGTAGGGGTCAATGGGGGTGGTTCTAAAGCCAATTCTCTATAAAACTCAAGACTGCCAAGAATATAAAAGAATGACCGGCAGTTGCCAGTCATGAGATCCCTGAAAACGGGAACTATTGCTAAGGCCTTTCAAGATTTGTTATTATATAAAATAATATAGATAATAATTACAAACACGAATGAGTAAAATAAGAAAAGCAAGAATAAGAATGTTGGGTTTATAGAATTATAACAGATGACATAGATTAATAAAACATATTAATTTTCTACTAGGATTATAGCATTAAGGTTTTTGTTTTTTCACCCTACTACACATATGTTGTTACTCATCTTTACGTTGTCACAGGGCCCTCATTCCATCATCCAGTTGTGAGACAACTTAGTGAACTTGATTTATGTTGTTCTCGTTTTCATATTGTTCTAGAGATGCAACTCGTGTATATTATTATGATCAGTGGCGGAACCAAAACATTTTTGTTGGGGGGTCACAATAGTTTTGTTACCATTACGTGCCTTGGTATAAAACTTAACACAAACTGTTTTTTAACAAGTATATATGAAAGAGCAAAAACCAAAGTGCATTTTGCTTAATGGTATCTTCGTGTGTAAATTGGTGCCCCTTCGCTAGAGGTCAGTTGTTCAGGTCTCGTTATGTTATATTTAGAAGTAAAATTAATGGATGTGTTAGTTGTCTTTAAAAAATATATATATAAAAGAACAAATGTATTAATGTAGGTAATTATAACTTTTAAGGTTCCCTGTTTTGAAACCCTTGGAAACTAATTTATTTTTAGAATTTATAAAAGTATTTATTGAAAAGAGTACAAATAAAACAAAAAAAAAGTGATGAAGTTAAAAAAAAGATAATAAAAATATAGGATAGTTAATATAGAAAAGATACAAGAAGAAAATAATTTTATAAATATTACTAATTTACTAAAGTGTATTATTTTTATTATTAGTAAAAATACTTATTGATTAGATATCACAGTTAATTTTTTAAATATTACTATTTTACTATATATTTATGTAGGTCAGTAATATAAAAACTATACAGTCATTTAAAATATTAAATTTTAGTTTTATCATGACGAAGTGTAGAAACACTAAGGGCCTGTTTGAAACAATGTTGAAACACTAAGGGTTAGGATGAAAACTGGTACTCTATTTGTCGTCTTCCCTCCCTTTTTTACAAACACTGGTCTTTATCTTCTCCACACCTAAGCACAACCAAACATCTCGGTTTCATCTCCGTTTCTTCTCTTTTCATAACCATAAAAGGCTAATCGTGGAAATTTGGGGGGTCAAACTAACGTAAAGTTACAGTAAATACTCATAATTAGTCGACAATTTGGTTGGCCGGAGGGTCAACGGACCCCCCGGACCCCCCTTTGGTTCCGCCGATGATTATGATTTTATCTAGTTTTTAGGGTTTTTTTTTTTGCCACTACCATAGTTTTGTTGTCATAGTATAGCTCTTGTTGCCAATTCAGTGGCGGAGCTTGAACGAAAAATTAGTAGAGCCGGACTCTCAAAATCCAAATTAGTGGAGGCCGGACTCTTAAAAATCCAATATTTTACACTAAAAATAATCAGTAAGATTAAAAATACGAGCAAAAATCGGGAGGTGTCGGGGCATCCCCGGGCCACCAAAAAGCCCCACCCATGGTTACCATACCCTAATTATCATCACCTTGTTGCCACGATGTTTTCACGCAACCATTGCGTCGTCGTTTGGTGCCCGTGTATTTTTTATTTTTTTTTGTCATCAAGTTAAGGATCAATAAGTTGAGATTATGCTCCAAAACTTCCTAACTCTTAGGTAGTGTTTGATATGCAGGAATGAGAGGTGGAATGAAATGGATGATTACAAGGGAATGAAAAAAATGATTTTGGTTGGTCACTGGAATGGAATCACTAATTCCAAAAGGCATTCCATTCCCTCAAAATCATTCCTTCCACCCCCATGTTTTTTTTTCCATTCCATCCCCTCTTGCACCATTTATCAACACCACAACCCACCACCTTCGCCACAACCCAACACCACCACCCACCACCGACGCCATCGCCACCACTCGCCACCGACGCCATCGCCGCCACCCGCCACCACCTCACCCCGACAACCACCGTCGCCGCCGCCACCCACTCGTGTGACACCCTGACCGGAGACGGAAATGTCGAGGGCATCACGAAACTTGGCAGAATGCATATAAGCACATGGTGATTTAATTAAAGTTGAAATATAATTAAGTTTGGTTAATAGGATTGCATTCACATCCAAACTAGTACAAAACAAATACAACACATTGTTCACAAAAGTCTTTGTTTTTATTTAAGCTAAGGCACTTATCTTGAGCAATCCTATGTGATCCTTGCAAAAGATAACTTCAAACATTTTCACCTGAAACATATGTTAAAAACAATTTGGGTCAACAAACGGTTGAATGAATTCATAGGTTTTGGTTAGTTTGGTAATAAATAAATAATGTGATAATAAAATGAAATGTTTAACAATGTGGCATTTGATATATTTTAGCAAAATGAGTAATACAAGTATGCTAGGTGGAACATTCAAACCTTGTAGACGTAAACACGGATCTATCATCCAAACTTCCGAATTGCAAAATGTGAACAACAACATCAACAACAACAAATGGTGAACTGGAAGTTAGGATGGGGCGTCACACCTATAGCGCTATAATATTACCACTGGGCTTGTACGGAGTTAATGAATGTAGGTGTAAGCAACAAGTATCAAGCAATTGCAAGCAACAATCAAGATAGCCACAAAATGCAAATTGGTTTGTATCACATTATTTCATATGTTTCATCCCAAAAATATTGTAAAAGAAAATGGGAACTATGAACTCACCTTGTTTGCGAATAATTTCCAAACAAGTAATGGTAAGAGTTTTGCGGGAACAAGATTTCCACGTCACTCTAATTGTATTTGAACATGCATGAAACATGGAAATTGGCATCAACAAATGGGTAAAATGTGCAACTGTATAAACGGGAAACTATGTTTATCGTGTTTGTACAGTTTGACTAGGACGGTAACTATGGGTTTAAACAATCCTATTTGGGGAAAACTTGGAAACAAGGCTATAAATTAAGGGATTATATATAAAAATAATACTTAGTTACAAAGTTAATATTTGTATAATTAAAACATATATATTTAACTCAAAAATTGCAAGTATATAATATTAATTATCTGAATAATTAATTTAAGCCGAGATAATTAAAAATAACATTTTTAATTATGAACATGAAATATTACTGGTTTACAGTAATTATTAGGGCCTTTGAATAATTTTATATAAATAAGATGGAATTAAAATGGTTAAAATACCAGTATTTAGGTTTATAAGGTTTAATTATTACATATAATCTGAAAATGCCCAAAACAGTTTCTGACTTTTTATAAACTCAGAAACATGTGTATTTTGTTATGAGAATATTTTTGAGCAGAGATTATATAATTATATAATTAAACTAGTTAAGTTTAATTAAGTGATTTAACTGATTAAATTATGTAAAATAATTTGTAAATAATCAAACAGTAACTAAATTTATATAAACTCAGAATAATGCATATAATGTCATAAAAATAATTTTGGCCAAAAATTATATAGTTATATAATTTAAATATATTAAATTAAACTATACTTTTAAAGTGTAAATACTGATTTATTTGTATAAATATCAAAATTATATAAAATATTAGTAACAATATTATTTTTGTAAATTTTATCACTTAAAATAATTATCATAAAAATTTCAGATTTTATTTCTAAAAATTGGATTTATTATGAATTTTTAAATGTTAAACTGTTTCAATATTATAAAAATTAGTTTTATAAATAATTTATCAGATTTTTATATTTTTAATAAGTGTAATAATGATTAACATTATTATAAAAATATAACTGGTTTAAATGAGTGTGTAAAACAGTTTAAAAAATAAAGGCCTTGGCCTGGGTTCGAGCCCGGTTCCTCTGTGCAGTTAACCAGTCATCTTCCCCAACAAGTCAGGTCAAAGTCAACCCGAGTCAAGAATAAAAGTCAAACAAGCTAAATCTATGGGATTCCTACGGTTGTGACTAAATTCGAACTAGGAAAACATCATACAACTAATTACTAATTGTTCAGCTAAAAATAAACTCACCGGTAATGGTTGAAACGTCGTAACGGTAAACTCCGGCGACTGCAAGTCTGCAACTCCGGCGACGATGAACAGATGTGGGTTTTCGAAATGTTTAGTGAAAATTAGGGAGTGTGGCAGGTTCGTGGGAGTTCAAGGACTTAAATAACCAATAAATTCGACACGATTTAGTGGGATTAAACTCGGTTCCGGTTAAAATAAAAATAACCGATTACGAGGAAGATGCTCAAAACGATCGAATGTCTAGCATGTGCGAAGTGGAAACATGTTAGGGAATCTCATGCGCGAATCTTGGGCAGTGGAACCACTAATCTCGTGGTTTGGGTCGAAATCCGGCAACGTGGGCGGTTGTCCGGTTTCAGATTTGAATTTTATTATTTAATACGAGTCGTTTATATATATAATACAAGTCCAAAGAATAATCGGATGTGGGCTTAGCCCGACCGGTCACCACGTCGTTTGTTAAATGAGACGTCTCGAGTTCGATCCCCCTTGTGACCGGTTCCAAAACCCTTTTTTTTGTTTTATTGTTTTAATATTTACAGTTTAGTCCCTGAGGTTCTAGAATATGCATAATCAGTCCCTGAAATAGTTAGTTAAATAAAATAACTAGGTTATGTTTTTAATTAGGAATCCTTATATAACATTTAACCCGGTTAGGACTATTCGGTTAAAATGGTTTCAAAAATGACTATTTCAGTCCCTGGAGTATAAGTTTCATAAAATGACCGATTGGTCCCTTGACTTTTATTTCAAGAATATATACTTTTATTTTATTTATAAAATAAGTTTCAAAATGTCATAAAGGACCCCGAACTTAGAGTTTTCAAAAATTTACACTTTTAACCCAAACTTATAAGATTTCAAAAATGACAATTTAGTACCCGAACTTTATATTTTTAAATAATGACGGTTTACCCTCGGACTTAAAATCAAAGTTTTCAAGCAAATTTCAAGGAATGACAATTAGGTCCCTCAACTTATATTTTCACATAATGACACATTAGGCCCTTGTAATTAATGTAGCCTTGTTTATAAGTATGATACTCAATCAATTTAAATATTCACGTGTTTGGGTCAGTTAATCATGTGAAAGTATGAAACAAAGCATGTATCAAACAAATTGCATTTCAATATACGATAACTGTTATTATGTGCATCGCCACTCGCCGCCACCACCACCACCCATCGCCGCCGCCGACGCCCACCACCGCCACCTATAACCACCCACAATCACTACCACCGACCACCACCTCCACTCACCGCTGATTTTATTACTCCGTTTTTCTTGCCTACCGAACAATACACAGTGATAATCCATTTCATTCACACATGGTAACCAAACAAGACATGGAATGATAATAATCCATTACATTCCCTCGTTCATTCCATTACCTTATCTATTCTATTCCTTCGTCCATTCCATTACCACATACCAAACAGACACTTAGGTTTTTTTCAATAGGCTTCCATGAAGCCTAATAGAGCCAACGTTGAAATTTTCCCATAAAGACTTGTTACTCACCTTCAAACCTGTGTTAGAATCAATTTTGGAAAGGCGACGTACGACTAGAGATGGGCATAATCGGGTATTTTTAATACCTGGACACGGTTACTACTCGTACTCGGTTCCCCTCAAAGTTGGCAGTACCCGGTTCCTCTCAGAACCGGTTTCGGGTCATACCCAGGTATTTGCCCAAAAAACCAGAACATGTTGTACCCGGTTACGGATATTGTGGAACCGGTTATCAACAGAACCGGGTTCGGGTCGGAACCGGTTCTGTCGTATATGTGAAGGAAAAAGGCTGACACTACTGCATGGAACCGGGTCCTCTGTCCAGTCAAATCAATCTTCAAATCAATATGTTGGAATTTGGAACTAGTGGAACCGGTTCTATCATATTATAACCGGTTGTGTTATTTATATCAATTTTTCTAATTCACAGTTTCATACTTTCAAACCTCTACCAAAAACCCACTCTTAAACCTCTCTAATTCATAGTTTCATACTTGCTAAGAGATATGACATGCAACGATGAAGTGGTTACGGTTTTGGAAACAAAAAGGAACCCGATGATTTGGAAAAACTTTGATTTATGCTTAATGTCCGATAGCCACGAGATGGCAAGTTGCAAAGGTTGCGACAAGTTTATGAAGGCATCGGCTAACTTGACGCTAAAGAAGCACACCGAGAAACATTGTCCGTTGACAAAGGCGAAAAAAAGTGAAAAAGGTGAAGCCTCCGGGACCGGCTCGTCTAAAGTTTAGGTGTTTTATGTAACCGATTTCTGTGTTTATGATTATGTTTGATGTTTTATGTGTTAGGTTGTTTGTTTGGTTCATGAACTTTATGTTTTATGTGTTTTAGGTGTTTAATGTTTTATGTGGTTTATGAACTTTATGATTATGTTTGATGTTTAATCAATAAAAAAAACGTTGTTCTAATAAAAAAGTCACATTAAAAATACGTGAACCGATTACAAATTACAATACATAAGCTCAAAAAAAATTATACGAACTGGAACCGGTTTCCAGATTAACAAGAACCGGTTTCCAGATTCCAACAGGAACGGGGTATACATTATACGGTTTATTTTTTCGACCGTTTAGTTGTGGCGGGTGCGACACTTTCACTTGCGGGACGCTTTGGTGCGGGCACTTCGGTGCAATCGTCGTCCGAATCGTTACTCTCTACTTCGGTTGAATCATCCTCCTCTTCGTCAATAATGTTGTGCTCCAATTCCACTTCATCTTCTAGACTTGTTTTATCTTGTACACGGTCAACAGCGTCCAAATGATCTTTTAAACAAATTGCCATCTCTAACGATTCCGGTGTTAGTCTTGTTCTTCGAATAGATAACACCCTACCACTAAGAGAAAAAACACTTTCCGAAGCTACCGTGGAAGCTTGGACCGTTAGTATATCACGAGCCATGGTGGCTAAAATCGGGAATTTCGATTCTTTTGATTTCCACCATGACAAAATATCTGTAACAACCCGCACTTTCGTGCATTGTTACTACTCGCTACGCTCGTTACGCCTAGCACCAGAGATTCGGATCATAATGTAACTATATCGCATACATCACTATATCGCAATATTTTCGCATGTTATCGCATATTTTATCGCTATCACATCACATTGTACTTGCTGACAACCACGAAGATGGCGAGTGAGGACCAATTCTACCCTCCTTGACTGTCACACCCCGACCGCGTAAAACAACAAATCGCGGCGGAAACATCGGGGCGTGTTGCAACAGAATTAATGTTTCATAACCATGGATATCAAAAGTGTTTCGTTTTATTAAACATTGAATAATTACATCGTCTGGAAATCTAAATACACAATTTAAACATAATCTATCATTGTTATTGAGTCACTAAGGCCTTGTCCAGTCCTATGTGAGCATGCATCTTATCAATCGATATCATTCAACAATACCTGAAACATATGTGAAAACGAGGTCAGCAAAGAAATGCTGGCGAGTACATAGGTTTTGTGAAAATAAGATTCATGACTTCTGTTTAAGAAAATGTTTAGTCATGAACCTTGTAATTTGCTTTGTCTTTGTAAATCATTTGAAAAATAATAAGTTTAGGTGATATGTATAAACAAGAGAATAATGCATGATTAAATGAATAACCATGTAAAATGAGTTTGTATAAGATAAGTTGTTTGTAAATAAATGTCTTGTGAAAAGTATGTTACTTGTATAAAATGTTCTATGTCTCAAACTGAAATGATTCAAATAACGCTACAATATGTAATACCATACAAACACTTATATATAGGAAGTACCAGCGGCGTATCCACCATGCTTGTATCATATTCCACACGCATTGTTACTTAATCACTTAATCCAAACCAAACCACCAAAGTAATGTTCATGCCCAAATGTAAATCATGTAATATGTATAACCAATGTCAAAAGTGTTTTTGTGTCAAATGTAAACCATGTAATATGTAACCAAAATAATATCGTATATCGCTTTGAAGCCAATCGTTTACCCAATCGTTAAAACATCGTGTGAAAACCTGTCGTTTACCCAATCGTTTAATTCGTTTTAGGTCGTGAAACTACTTAAATGGTCGTCTCGCTAATAACATTCAAATCTTCTTGACTCGCATTAATAAACCCTTACCAAAGAGTAAATTAACAATTCGCATTAATAAACCCTTACCAAAGGATAGATTAACAACTCGCATTAATAAACCCTTACCAAAGAGTAAATTAACAATTACAGATTCAGTCGCTACCCACAACACCCACACATAACTACGGGTGTAGTAAATAACGGGACTTGTCAGATCCTATGGTACCATAACCTAATACTGGTCGGCTTGATCATTGCTAATGAATGTCATTTGTTATGTAACTACAACCAACAAGTTTGTTCACTTTATTGAAATCGTTATTAGTTTTGTATAAATCGTCTTAATTGTTTTTGAAACCATCGTTATAACATCGAAAATCGTTTTGATACCATCGTTAAAACCTTGAAAACATTTAGCACATATGAGTCACCCCAAAACAATTGAAAGCAGTAAAATAGGGGAAATAATGTACTCGCCTGAGAATGCTTGGAGGTCTTGAACAACAACCAAACAAAGCTAGAGAGAGCACGGAATCAGTCGGCAATCTAAAACTATATAAATAAACCGGACTTAAATCGGAAGATCGGATAGGATGAGGCTTGGTAAACCAAATGAGTGTTGGAACTCATATGATATGGTTTAACAAGGCCTACATACTACAATGAAACCAAACCTAAGTGCTTTCGACCCATCGCGACCCATTAAGGTAGCTTATGCTACTTTAACGCGTCGTGCGCGTGAAACGCGTTCGGACCGTCTAACTAGTCCTATGACAAGTGTTATATGCCTAAACATGTTACAAAATCAGTTATGTGACAAAAGTTTAGGTTACATATGCTTAATTACCAATTTTACATGAAAAGGGTATTCTGGTAATTTACCTAAGGCATATAAACTACCTATCATACAACTACTTAAACGAAGCGACCATAGGGTATAACCTCGGAAGGTTATTCCCTACCTACTATGGTCACCTAATGTATTTGGTCGGATCCTAATGATCGACCAAATGGGTCGGGTTCGAGGTATAAGCGATTTATTAGATCGCTTACCCTACGACCCTAGACAACGTGGTAATCAGTAGGCATAGTCCCAAGGGGCTATAACCAACGTGATTACACTCACGTTGCGAAGTTCAAACGAACTTCGCATTGACCATAACTGGTCAATGTAGAAAGTCAAACAAAGTTTGACTTTCAGACTCGAAAGACTCGAAAAGCAATAAAAGAACGAAAGAATACTTACGAAGGGTCCCCGAATGCTAACCTCGATTCAAAAATCTCAGGTATGAAACAATAGTTTCAACTTAGAGTTTCTCAAATCAAAGTTCTTGTAATTTTGAAGCATGGGGGGTGGGGTATTTATAGTATTCGGTTAGCCGTTAGGATCGTTTCTAGGAAAACGTGATGCGATCTTGGCCATACACTTAGCACACATGGTATTGTAATACCATGTGCCCAAAATACCAGCCCATAGATTCCCAAAACCATGTGCAACAAGTGGGAAGGACTAGATTCGATGTATAAGCAAACATCTTTCAGAAATGACAGTTTTGGTCCCTGTTATGTGTTTATGCCATTTCCGACACTTCTAAGGCCCGTAAAGCCAACTTTAAGGCCCTAAAATGATGTCTAAACATTGTGGACATGAAACATGCTCAAAAATATGTCGGATGTCAGTTCGTTTGGTCGTACGAACGCGATGTTTGCTTAATTACGACGGAATGCGCATAAGCGCGAAAAAAACGATCCAAATGGCATGACGAATGGATTTTTCTTATGCCAAACACTAAAATAAAATATTATAGTGCTTACATAAATTTTTGGATGTCTGGATGTATTCAGAATGTAAGTTATGCGCGAAAATGCAAACTTGTGCACTTTTGACGCTTTTAGCCCCTGAATGACCCAAAAGTTTATTTTAGCACACCTAACCCCTCAAAGCCTATTTCTAAGCTATGTAAAGGATATTTATGGTATGTTTAACTTATGGCCATGTTCCGGAATGTCTGTTACAGTTCATATTGGCATACTTTCGCAGTTTGTCAAGTTTAGTCCCTGTAAGCGAATTAACTTGTTTTCGTCATACCAAAGCCTTCAAAACTTATTTCTAAGTTATGTAAAGGTTATTTAAGATATGTTAAGCCTATGTCACTATTCCGGAGTGTTTGTCGCATTAAACTGGTTATATTTACGCATCGGTGCGCGTATAACCTTCCAGAAAGCGATTTAGAGTTTGGAATTGAACAAAAATTGATATGTGCTAATGATACACATATTTTTACAAATCCCAAGTATGAAATACAATATTTAATTGGTTTGGCATTTGTTTGATGGCCATGGAGGCACAGGTGTTACAGTCTCCCCTACTTTAGGAAATTTCGTCCCGAAATTTATTTAGAGGAAACTTGTGAGAGCTTGAAAACATGAAGTTGAAAAGATCAAACAACATTGGTTAGGGTTCTGAACTTCTAGTAACTTTAATAACATCATGCTTGCAATGTAAGAGGGATACTTATATACAAGTATATGAAGCATCATTGGTGCGTCCACCGTGCCTCCATTACATTGTTATCATTTTATTATTGTTGTCACTATCGGTTCTTACACATAGTAAACCTTACTGGGTTTCTGTGCACTAAATTTCATAATTATGTACGCGTCCATAATTAGACAATTCCTTGCACAGTTTACACAGTCTATTTTATAATGTGTAGGGTAAAACCAAATGAACAATCCTGTGATGCGTGTAACTAGACCGCCATAGAGTCCTTTTTAATTAAATCAATAAATGATCTAAATAGACTATCAAGGAGTCTGTTCAGCTACATCACTAGATGTCGTTCTTTAACCAAATTGTGAATCAATCTTTTAGACTAGACCACTCAAGGGTCTATCATCGAATCCTAGAATGGTACTATATAACCCAAGGGTCTTAACTACTACGTAGAAGCCCATAAGGATTTAAGGTAGTACTTTTTGAATATCCTACTATGAATCCCTCATATGAAGATATGAAAGATTCTATGAGGATTTGAAAAATCGTAACACACAAAAACATAGAGGAGAACACATAAACACATATCATATAACCACAAAATTGTTCGTTAATTTGTCTTGTAAATTGCGTACTTGCATTTAAAGCACACTAGGAATCCATTCCGTGGATTTCATTTGGTACTTTAAACGTTACCAAGAATCCAACTATAAAGATAGAAAGATTCAAAAAGAAAATTCGATTTCGATTATTAGGAACCGAAGTGTTCGAATTAAGGTACATAAGGAATCCAATTAAGGACTCTGATTTGAATGATAATCATCCACAAGGATCTAATTGTAAAGATAAAAAGATCCCATATGAATTTTAGAAGTTGAAGATGTTTTGAAACCTTGCACTGGATGTGCTTAGGTCAAAACATGATGTAAAATGCTTATGAAGTTGAGATGCTTGATATGTCAAGGCGACATATGAAGCAGAATTTTGAAGGTTAAGTCAATGTATGAGGAAAATATTTTTGAAAACTATGCATGGGGTTCTTTTAAGAAAAATGTGTTTAACGTTTTTGAAACCTTATATATAATACTTTTTGAAATCATAAAGTAGGTGTATTAGGTAGATATATTTACAAAAATGTTTTAAAATCATGCGAGATGAATTTTGAAATTATGTATAAGGTTTTTGAAAGACATGAATGATGCTTTTCGAAATCATGCACTTGATCATAAAATGTATTGTGTTAATATTGTCTTCAGACTATATGAAATATTTTGAAATTAGGAAGGTTGGTTTTGATAACATGGCCAATGTTTTTGAAATAACATAGACAATGCATCTAGAAAAATTGTTTTCAAACTATATGAAATGTTTTGAGATCATGAAGATTGTTTTGAAATACTTGTACTGTATATGTTGAAAAATCAAAACGGAATGGGTATGAGATTTGAAAATACCCTTAGTTATCTAACCAAGGATTTAAAGGCACAGATGTGCGAAAAGCACGATTACTCATAATGTCACTTAATTTTCTGTACTTTGTTTCTTAGAGTGAAACGAGTACTTAAAATTTTTGAGGGAATCATGAGCAATCATTTGAAAGAGAGAAATCACAAGAGTAGTTTGTAAGGTACATAGTTCCTTGATGTAGGTATCATAGGAAAAGCCATACACACCTAGCAGGGGGTTGAGCTGGTTGGTTGGGGACTGCTTTACCATTGTGAGCGACCATGGCGAAGTTCTGAGAAGCCTTTCGCTTCTTTGACTTCTTAGGGGATCGTTCATCCATGGTCTTTGATTCCTCGATTGGTTTATTGGCTGATGGTGTTGTCGCCTGACTAGGTCCTGCCTGTCTTGGTGACTCTTGAGTGGCTTCATCCTGGAGATGATACATGGCAGTAGCTAATTCAAAAGTCTTCAGGACTACTTCGCCTATTCGCTGAGCGAATTTTGGCTGCTTGCTCAGATATCTGGGCATCATCGTGATGAAGAGACATTCTTGAAGAAAAAGAAAGGCATAGGGAGAAACAGGTGAAAGATTATTGGACAATCAAAACAGAATGATAACGCATGAAGATTGCGATCATTTGTTTGTTACCTAAGGCAAACAAATGAGACGGTGACTGAACAAAGTAAATGGGTCAAAAATAATGTATCGCGAAGACATGCTCGCCTATAAGTGAACACTCATCCCAAGAATTCCCAGGTAAGCACAACTGGTCTCGCGTCTGATGAGATGTATACGAAGTGCTTGCCTAGACAGAAAACCCAGAATACAGGCATTCACCCTTCCAGTTTGCACGTGTTCACATTATTTAAAACCCAAAACCTTGACGAAGTTTTGAAAACTCAAAGAGGTTCAAAACCATATAATAGAGAGTTCAAAACCTTACAATAGAGGGTTCAAAACCTAGTAATCAATCATCCTAGAACAGATGATTAGTTTTCAAAGCGGTTTTGAAATTTATGTTCTTGTTGTGGTCGTCGCCTAAGGATAGGTGACGGTATTGTTTTATGACTAAACGCAAGTAAACTCGCGTTAGGGTCCTAGAAAGGTTATAGACTAGGTCAAAGCATTACTAATAACCTAATTCCCTATAACCATTGGCTCTGATACCATCTTTCTGTCACACCCCGACCGCGTAAAACAACAAATCGCGGCGGAAACATCGGGGCGTGTAGCAACAGAATTAATGTTTCATAACCATGGATATCAAAAGTGTTTCGTTTTATTAAACATTGAATACATCGTCTGGAAATCTAAATACACAATTTAAACATAATCTGTCATTGTTATTGAGTCACTAAGGCCTTGTCCAGTCCTATGTGAGCATGCATCTTATCAATCGATATCATTCAACAATACCTGAAACATATGTGAAAACGAGGTCAGCAAAGAAATGCTGGCGAGTACATAGGTTTTGTGAAAATAAGATTCATGACTTCTGTTTAAGAAAATGTTTAGTCATGAACCTTGTAATTTGCTTTGTCTTTGTAAATCATTTGAAAAATAATAAGTTTAGGTGATATGTATAAATAAGAGAATAATGCATGATTAAATGAATAACCATGTAAAATGAGTTTGTATAAGATAAGTTGTTTGTAAATAAATGTCTTGTGAAAAGTATGTTACTTGTATAAAATGTTCTATGTCTCAAACTGAAATGATTCAAATAACGCTACAATATGTAATACCATACAAACACTTATATATAGGAAGTACCAGCGGCGTATCCACCATGCTTGTATCATATTCCACACGCATTGTTACTTAATCACTTAATCCAAACCAAACCACCAAAGTAATGTTCATGCCCAAATGTAAATCATGTAATATGTATAACCAATGTCAAAAGTGTTTTTGTGTCAAATGTAAACCATGTAATATGTAACCAAAATAATATCGTATATCGCTTTGAAGCCAATCGTTTACCCAATCGTTAAAACATCGTGTGAAAACCTATCGTTTACCCAATCGTTTAATTCGTTTTAGGTCGTGAAACTACTTAAATGGTCGTCTCGCTAATAACATTCAAACCTTCTTGACTCGCATTAATAAACCCTTACCAAAGAGTAAATTAACAATTCGCATTAATAAACCCTTACCAAAGGATAGATTAACAACTCGCATTAATAAACCCTTACCAAAGAGTAAATTAACAATTACAGATTCAGTCGCTACCCACAACACCCACACATAACTACGGGTGTAGTAAATAACGGGACTTGTCAGATCCTATGGTACCATAACCTAATACTGGTCGGCTTGATCATTGCTAATGAATGTCATTTGTTATGTAACTACAACCAACAAGTTTGTTCACTTTATTGAAATCGTTATTAGTTTTGTATAAATCGTCTTAATTGTTTTTGAAACCATCGTTATAACATCGAAAATTGTTTTGATACCATCGTTAAAACCTTGAAAACATTTAGCACATATGAGTCACCCCAAAACAATTGAAAGCAGTAAAATAGGGGAAATAATGTACTCGCCTGAGAATGCTTGGAGGTCTTGAACAACAACCAAACAAAGCTAGAGAGAGCACGGAATCAGTCGGCAATCTAAAACTATATAAATAAACCGGACTTAAATCGGAAGATCGGATAGGATGAGGCTTGGTAAACCAAATGAGTGTTGGAACTCATATGATATGGTTTAACAAGGCCTACATACTACAATGAAACCAAACCTAAGTGCTTTCGACCCATCGCGACCCATTAAGGTAGCTTATGCTACTTTAACGCGTCGTGCGCGTGAAACGCGTTCGGACCGTCTAACTAGTCCTATGACAAGTGTTATATGCCTAAACATGTTACAAAATCAGTTATGTGACAAAAGTTTAGGTTACATATGCTTAATTACCAATTTTACATGAAAAGGGTATTCTGGTAATTTACCTAAGGCATATAAACTACCTATCATACAACTACTTAAACGAAGCGACCATAGGGTATAACCTCGGAAGGTTATTCCCTACCTACTATGGTCACCTAATGTATTTGGTCGGATCCTAATGATCGACCAAATGGGTCGGGTTCGAGGTATAAGCGATTTATTAGATCGCTTACCCTACGACCCTAGACAACGTGGTAATCAGTAGGCATAGTCCCAAGGGGCTATAACCAACGTGATTACACTCACGTTGCGAAGTTCAAACGAACTTCGCATTGACCATAACTGGTCAATGTAGAAAGTCAAACAAAGTTTGACTTTCAGACTCGAAAGACTCGAAAAGCAATAAAAGAACGAAAGAATACTTACGAAGGGTCCCCGAATGCTAACCTCGATTCAAAAATCTCAGGTATGAAACAATAGTTTCAACTTAGAGTTTCTCAAATCAAAGTTCTTGTAATTTTGAAGCATGGGGGGTGGGGTATTTATAGTATTCGGTTAGCCGTTAGGATCGTTTCTAGGAAAACGTGATGCGATCTTGGCCATACACTTAGCACACATGGTATTGTAATACCATGTGCCCAAAATACCAGCCCATAGATTCCCAAAACCATGTGCAACAAGTGGGAAGGACTAGATTCGATGTATAAGCAAACATCTTTCAGAAATGACAGTTTTGGTCCCTGTTATGTGTTTATGCCATTTCCGACACTTCTAAGGCCCGTAAAGCCAACTTTAAGGCCCTAAAATGATGTCTAAACATTGTGGACATGAAACATGCTCAAAAATATGTCGGATGTCAGTTCGTTTGGTCGTACGAACGCGATGTTTGCTTAATTACGACGGAATGCGCATAAGCGCGAAAAAAACGATCCAAATGGCATGACGAATGGATTTTTCTTATGCCAAACACTAAAATAAAATATTATAGTGCTTACATAAATTTTTGGATGTCTGGATGTATTCAGAATGTAAGTTATGCGCGAAAATGCAAACTTGTGCACTTTTGACGCTTTTAGCCCCTGAATGACCCAAAAGTTTATTTTAGCACACCTAACCCCTCAAAGCCTATTTCTAAGCTATGTAAAGGATATTTATGGTATGTTTAACTTATGGCCATGTTCCGGAATGTCTGTTACAGTTCATATTGGCATACTTTCGCAGTTTGTCAAGTTTAGTCCCTGTAAGCGAATTAACTTGTTTTCGTCATACCAAAGCCTTCAAAACTTATTTCTAAGTTATGTAAAGGTTATTTAAGATATGTTAAGCCTATGTCACTATTCCGGAGTGTTTGTCGCATTAAACTGGTTATATTTACGCATCGGTGCGCGTATAACCTTCCAGAAAGCGATTTAGAGTTTGGAATTGAACAAAAATTGATATGTGCTAATGATACACATATTTTTACAAATCCCAAGTATGAAATACAATATTTAATTGGTTTGGCATTTGTTTGATGGCCATGGAGGCACAGGTGTTACAGTCTCCCCTACTTTAGGAAATTTCGTCCCGAAATTTATTTAGAGGAAACTTGTGAGAGCTTGAAAACATGAAGTTGAAAAGATCAAACAACATTGGTTAGGGTTCTGAACTTCTAGTAACTTTAATAACATCATGCTTGCAATGTAAGAGGGATACTTATATACAAGTATATGAAGCATCATTGGTGCGTCCACCGTGCCTCCATTACATTGTTATCATTTTATTATTGTTGTCACTATCGGTTCTTACACATAGTAAACCTTACTGGGTTTCTGTGCACTAAATTTCATAATTATGTACGCGTCCATAATTAGACAATTCCTTGCACAGTTTACACAGTCTATTTTATAATGTGTAGGGTAAAACCAAATGAACAATCCTGTGATGCGTGTAACTAGACCGCCATAGAGTCCTTTTTAATTAAATCAATAAATGATCTAAATAGACTATCAAGGAGTCTGTTCAGCTACATCACTAGATGTCGTTCTTTAACCAAATTGTGAATCAATCTTTTAGACTAGACCACTCAAGGGTCTATCATCGAATCCTAGAATGGTACTATATAACCCAAGGGTCTTAACTACTACGTAGAAGCCCATAAGGATTTAAGGTAGTACTTTTTGAATATCCTACTATGAATCCCTCATATGAAGATATGAAAGATTCTATGAGGATTTGAAAAATCGTAACACACAAAAACATAGAGGAGAACACATAAACACATATCATATAACCACAAAATTGTTCGTTAATTTGTCTTGTAAATTGCGTACTTGCATTTAAAGCACACTAGGAATCCATTCCGTGGATTTCATTTGGTACTTTAAACGTTACCAAGAATCCAACTATAAAGATAGAAAGATTCAAAAAGAAAATTCAATTTCGATTATTAGGAACCGAAGTGTTCGAATTAAGGTACATAAGGAATCCAATTAAGGACTCTGATTTGAATGATAATCATCCACAAGGATCTAATTGTAAAGATAAAAAGATCCCATATGAATTTTAGAAGTTGAAGATGTTTTGAAACCTTGCACTGGATGTGCTTAGGTCAAAACATGATGTAAAATGCTTATGAAGTTGAGATGCTTGATATGTCAAGGCGACATATGAAGCAGAATTTTGAAGGTTAAGTCAATGTATGAGGAAAATATTTTTGAAAACTATGCATGGGGTTCTTTTAAGAAAAATGTGTTTAACGTTTTTGAAACCTTATATATAATACTTTTTGAAATCATAAAGTAGGTGTATTAGGTAGATATATTTACAAAAATGTTTTAAAATCATGCGAGATGAATTTTGAAATTATGTATAAGGTTTTTGAAAGACATGAATGATGCTTTTCGAAATCATGCACTTGATCATAAAATGTATTGTGTTAATATTGTCTTCAGACTATATGAAATATTTTGAAATTAGGAAGGTTGGTTTTGATAACATGGCCAATGTTTTTGAAATAACATAGACAATGCATCTAGAAAAATTGTTTTCAAACTATATGAAATGTTTTGAGATCATGAAGATTGTTTTGAAATACTTGTACTGTATATGTTGAAAAATCAAAACGGAATGGGTATGAGATTTGAAAATACCCTTAGTTATCTAACCAAGGATTTAAAGGCACAGATGTGCGAAAAGCACGATTACTCATAATGTCACTTAATTTTCTGTACTTTGTTTCTTAGAGTGAAACGAGTACTTAAAATTTTTGAGGGAATCATGAGCAATCATTTGAAAGAGAGAAATCACAAGAGTAGTTTGTAAGGTACATAGTTCCTTGATGTAGGTATCATAGGAAAAGCCATACACACCTAGCAGGGGGTTGAGCTGGTTGGTTGGGGACTGCTTTACCATTGTGAGCGACCATGGCGAAGTTCTGAGAAGCCTTTCGCTTCTTTGACTTCTTAGGGGATCGTTCATCCATGGTCTTTGATTCCTCGATTGGTTTATTGGCTGATGGTGTTGTCGCCTGACTAGGTCCTGCCTGTCTTGGTGACTCTTGAGTGGCTTCATCCTGGAGATGATACATGGCAGTAGCTAATTCAAAAGTCTTCAGGACTACTTCGCCTATTCGCTGAGCGAATTTTGGCTGCTTGCTCAGATATCTGGGCATCATCGTGATGAAGAGACATTCTTGAAGAAAAAGAAAGGCATAGGGAGAAACAGGTGAAAGATTATTGGACAATCAAAACAGAATGATAACGCATGAAGATTGCGATCATTTGTTTGTTACCTAAGGCAAACAAATGAGACGGTGACTGAACAAAGTAAATGGGTCAAAAATAATGTATCGCGAAGACATGCTCGCCTATAAGTGAACACTCATCCCAAGAATTCCCAGGTAAGCACAACTGGTCTCGCGTCTGATGAGATGTATACGAAGTGCTTGCCTAGACAGAAAACCCAGAATACAGGCATTCACCCTTCCAGTTTGCACGTGTTCACATTATTTAAAACCCAAAACCTTGACGAAGTTTTGAAAACTCAAAGAGGTTCAAAACCATATAATAGAGAGTTCAAAACCTTACAATAGAGGGTTCAAAACCTAGTAATCAATCATCCTAGAACAGATGATTAGTTTTCAAAGCGGTTTTGAAATTTATGTTCTTGTTGTGGTCGTCGCCTAAGGATAGGTGACGGTATTGTTTTATGACTAAACGCAAGTAAACTCGCGTTAGGGTCCTAGAAAGGTTATAGACTAGGTCAAAGCATTACTAATAACCTAATTCCCTATAACCATTGGCTCTGATACCATCTTTCTGTCACACCCCGACCGCGTAAAACAACAAATCGCGGCGGAAACATCGGGGCGTGTAGCAACAGAATTAATGTTTCATAACCATGGATATCAAAAGTGTTTCGTTTTATTAAACATTGAATACATCGTCTGGAAATCTAAATACACAATTTAAACATAATCTGTCATTGTTATTGAGTCACTAAGGCCTTGTCCAGTCCTATGTGAGCATGCATCTTATCAATCGATATCATTCAACAATACCTGAAACATATGTGAAAACGAGGTCAGCAAAGAAATGCTGGCGAGTACATAGGTTTTGTGAAAATAAGATTCATGACTTCTGTTTAAGAAAATGTTTAGTCATGAACCTTGTAATTTGCTTTGTCTTTGTAAATCATTTGAAAAATAATAAGTTTAGGTGATATGTATAAATAAGAGAATAATGCATGATTAAATGAATAACCATGTAAAATGAGTTTGTATAAGATAAGTTGTTTGTAAATAAATGTCTTGTGAAAAGTATGTTACTTGTATAAAATGTTCTATGTCTCAAACTGAAATGATTCAAATAACGCTACAATATGTAATACCATACAAACACTTATATATAGGAAGTACCAGCGGCGTATCCACCATGCTTGTATCATATTCCACACGCATTGTTACTTAATCACTTAATCCAAACCAAACCACCAAAGTAATGTTCATGCCCAAATGTAAATCATGTAATATGTATAACCAATGTCAAAAGTGTTTTTGTGTCAAATGTAAACCATGTAATATGTAACCAAAATAATATCGTATATCGCTTTGAAGCCAATCGTTTACCCAATCGTTAAAACATCGTGTGAAAACCTATCGTTTACCCAATCGTTTAATTCGTTTTAGGTCGTGAAACTACTTAAATGGTCGTCTCGCTAATAACATTCAAACCTTCTTGACTCGCATTAATAAACCCTTACCAAAGAGTAAATTAACAATTCGCATTAATAAACCCTTACCAAAGGATAGATTAACAACTCGCATTAATAAACCCTTACCAAAGAGTAAATTAACAATTACAGATTCAGTCGCTACCCACAACACCCACACATAACTACGGGTGTAGTAAATAACGGGACTTGTCAGATCCTATGGTACCATAACCTAATACTGGTCGGCTTGATCATTGCTAATGAATGTCATTTGTTATGTAACTACAACCAACAAGTTTGTTCACTTTATTGAAATCGTTATTAGTTTTGTATAAATCGTCTTAATTGTTTTTGAAACCATCGTTATAACATCGAAAATCGTTTTGATACCATCGTTAAAACCTTGAAAACATTTAGCACATATGAGTCACCCCAAAACAATTGAAAGCAGTAAAATAGGGGAAATAATGTACTCGCCTGAGAATGCTTGGAGGTCTTGAACAACAACCAAACAAAGCTAGAGAGAGCACGGAATCAGTCGGCAATCTAAAACTATATAAATAAACCGGACTTAAATCGGAAGATCGGATAGGATGAGGCTTGGTAAACCAAATGAGTGTTGGAACTCATATGATATGGTTTAACAAGGCCTACATACTACAATGAAACCAAACCTAAGTGCTTTCGACCCATCGCGACCCATTAAGGTAGCTTATGCTACTTTAACGCGTCGTGCGCGTGAAACGCGTTCGGACCGTCTAACTAGTCCTATGACAAGTGTTATATGCCTAAACATGTTACAAAATCAGTTATGTGACAAAAGTTTAGGTTACATATGCTTAATTACCAATTTTACATGAAAAGGGTATTCTGGTAATTTACCTAAGGCATATAAACTACCTATCATACAACTACTTAAACGAAGCGACCATAGGGTATAACCTCGGAAGGTTATTCCCTACCTACTATGGTCACCTAATGTATTTGGTCGGATCCTAATGATCGACCAAATGGGTCGGGTTCGAGGTATAAGCGATTTATTAGATCGCTTACCCTACGACCCTAGACAACGTGGTAATCAGTAGGCATAGTCCCAAGGGGCTATAACCAACGTGATTACACTCACGTTGCGAAGTTCAAACGAACTTCGCATTGACCATAACTGTTCAATGTAGAAAGTCAAACAAAGTTTGACTTTCAGACTCGAAAGACTCGAAAAGCAATAAAAGAACGAAAGAATACTTACGAAGGGTCCCCGAATGCTAACCTCGATTCAAAAATCTCAAGTATGAAACAATAGTTTCAACTTAGAGTTTCTCAAATCAAAGTTCTTGTAATTTTGAAGCATGGGGGGTGGGGTATTTATAGTATTCGGTTAGCCGTTAGGATCGTTTCTAGGAAAACGTGATGCGATCTTGGCCATACACTTAGCACACATGGTATTGTAATACCATGTGCCCAAAATACCAGCCCATAGATTCCCAAAACCATGTGCAACAAGTGGGAAGGACTAGATTCGATGTATAAGCAAACATCTTTCAGAAATGACAGTTTTGGTCCCTGTTATGTGTTTATGCCATTTCCGACACTTCTAAGGCCCGTAAAGCCAACTTTAAGGCCCTAAAATGATGTCTAAACATTGTGGACATGAAACATGCTCAAAAATATGTCGGATGTCAGTTCGTTTGGTCGTACGAACGCGATGTTTGCTTAATTACGACGGAATGCGCATAAGCGCGAAAAAAACGATCCAAATGGCATGACGAATGGATTTTTCTTATGCCAAACACTAAAATAAAATATTATAGTGCTTACATAAATTTTTGGATGTCTGGATGTATTCAGAATGTAAGTTATGCGCGAAAATGCAAACTTGTGCACTTTTGACGCTTTTAGCCCCTGAATGACCCAAAAGTTTATTTTAGCACACCTAACCCCTCAAAGCCTATTTCTAAGCTATGTAAAGGATATTTATGGTATGTTTAACTTATGGCCATGTTCCGGAATGTCTGTTACAGTTCATATTGGCATACTTTCGCAGTTTGTCAAGTTTAGTCCCTGTAAGCGAATTAACTTGTTTTCGTCATACCAAAGCCTTCAAAACTTATTTCTAAGTTATGTAAAGGTTATTTAAGATATGTTAAGCCTATGTCACTATTCCGGAGTGTTTGTCGCATTAAACTGGTTATATTTACGCATCGGTGCGCGTATAACCTTCCAGAAAGCGATTTAGAGTTTGGAATTGAACAAAAATTGATATGTGCTAATGATACACATATTTTTACAAATCCCAAGTATGAAATACAATATTTAATTGGTTTGGCATTTGTTTGATGGCCATGGAGGCACAGGTGTTACATTGACAGCCGTGATGCGTCGCAGTGCAACTTCTTACTCAAAACGCGCATCGCATCACACATATTAACGTTCACGATGACGTTGAGCGACGACCTATTCTACCCTCCTCGATGACCGTGAAGCGTCGTAAAGTAATCGCATATTCGAAACCCGGTTATTGTATCGCAAGTTTGAAACACGGATATGTATATACGACCCAACGTGAATAATTATATATATAATAAATAAATATAGGAGAATGTGTAACCAAATCTATCGCAACGCTCGAAACAATAAATCTCGTCGCGCTAGAAATCCACTAGGATAGGCCATCCGGACGGATGGGTAGTCCGACCCGGATCACCACATCACCTCTACCCTTCTCTTTTGCCTAAAAATAGCATGTCACTTCACTTGAACAGTGATGTGATAGCTCCCACTCGACCTGCACGCTCTTGGACCCTTTTACACTCGATTTCTCGCGATTCCGGCAAGATCTCACTCTAAGTCTTGTACTTCTATGATCTACACTCAATTCTACACCATTCTATCTTTTAAAACTCAACTTTTAACCGTGAAATCTACTGATTTGAGGTGTTCAAAGATGATGTCATCAAGAATTCATTTGAACTTCAAAGTGTGACCTCATTTTTTTCCATAAACAACTCAGATCTGAGTGATTTCCACAAGTTTTTATAACAATCTCACCTAGAATTTACGTACCTAGTCAAGCATTCTGTGATTTTGGTATGAACATGGAAAAACCGTCAAGAACGACCAGATCTGATGGAACGGGGTGGTTCCCGGCCGTTAGAACAGGTCGGAACTGATGGAATTTCATTTGTTTAACACGATGTCACACCATTCCGGTAAAGCCACTCGTTTTCTCTCCGAAGACCATCAGTTACAGTTGACCAGGACGTTGGAACGAACTGTCCACCAATTTCGATATCGTCCGACCAGATAAGCCCGTCCGACCGGATAAGTCCATGCGACCGGATAAGCCCATCCGACCGGATATGGTCATTCGACCAGATAAGCTCATCCGATTGGATATGGCTCATCCGAGAGAATATGGCTCATCCGAGCGGACATGGCCAACCGACCAAGTAAGCTCATCTGACCAGGTGTGGTCATCCGACCGGATAGCTCATCCGAGCGGATATAATCATTCGACCGGATTGACATTCTATCGGATTGACACTTGGCCGTTTACTCGACTCTTCGCGTTTAGCACGCATCGCTTACGATATCATTCGATGTTCAGGCTAACTCAGACGCGCTCTCAACCGATTCCATCAAGTTGTGTCCTCGCTAAATACGCACTGTGAGTATACTTGAACCCTTTTTGCTTTTGCACTTTTGGGTGTAACATACGTTGCTATCAAATCAAATCATATCAAATGCTTAAACTATCTAACACTTGCGAATGAGTTACTTGCATAGTTATACGTGATGCTAGTTACATATGTGCTAGGACTTATACTCGCGATGTCCCACCATGACTAGAATAGTACTATTGCGCCCGACGGGGTCTAGTTTGCCATCGCGTATTCGAGCATCGAGGACTCAGCTAGTAGTATCGGTTTTGTGAGTATATATGTCGTGTATCCCGTTTATGTATGTAGGAAATTCGCAGCACTTTTAATCTATTATGCAATTACATATCAAACCTGTATACTCGTCAATACTTTTGTATTGACCTTATTTTAACGTATGTTGCAGGTTTTGACGCATGCTACATCAAATCAAGATAGGAAATCTAGAAACTCAACTAAAATCTAGGTTGTCAGATTTGTATTGTTCGAGAGAACACAAAACCTATGATAACTTATGTGACTGTATTTGTTTATTAGTATGGGATAATGAACGCATAAAATTTTGTCGCTAATAGTTGTTATGGACTCTCCTGAGCAATCTGATTCGCCTAGTGTCGCGCCCCGATGATTCCGCCATCGGTTGGGGTGTGACAGATTGGTATCAGAGCCATAACTATAGGGAATTAGGCTAGACTTGACCTAGTCCGGGTCAATGTCTTAGTAACGACCTAGTCTATAGTCTAAGTACCAACAAGCCGACTCGTACGAACCCAGTAGGGTTTATATGGGCCTACTTGATACTCTTGTTGAATCTACTAAAATTACAACTTTGTATGGACACAGCATACTACAGCTCCGCACGAAAAGCCTTTCCTAAGGATTGGAATACTACTTAGCCTTTCCTAAGGCTGACACAATACACGCATTCTCAAAAATATTCGCATAATACAATCGAGTGATCCAGTCGAGACCAGGTGTGAAAACCAAGAACTCTCGATAAGATCGCTCACTCAGCGCATTACTTTCGCACGAGAACTTTCTGCTGAGTCAGGAGTGACATCCAAATCTCGACGGAAATCTCCAATTCGAAATCTAGTGGAACTCCCAAATTTATTCGAGGAGCACAACCACAATTAGGAGCAAAGTTGTTAAGTCAGGGGTGAAACCCATACCTTAACGAACCGCTCCACTCTATAAAAACGGTTTATCAAAAAGCTCTCACCGAGGACTTGACTGTAACCACAACTCGAGCCACGCAATGACTGGGAGGATGAATGCCATGAGCTGCATCCCAGTGGAAGCATGAGTCTTCTAGGTCAACGCGCGTGCATGAGCTTGTTGGGTATAGTTGGGCTACCTTGGGCAGTCGACGCCTAAACACCCAAGGCACTCCGATTACTTTACTAAGCCTACGACTCGCTGGTTTTACACTTTGTTAAGCTGAATTACGCATTAGGTGTTATTTTACGCCTTACCGATTTCTCGATTTATCAGTTTTCGCTTCCTGTTTTACAAAAAAAAAACACACAACTCGCACAGCCATCGCAATCTAGAACAAAGACTGAATGCTCGCAATGAAACTAATGCTTAATCTCTCGCCTTCGCTCTCGCTCTCTCTCACCTCAACGCGTCCTCGTGTATTCTAAATCGACCTGTATGTGTATGATTACAAAATTTCATCTATATAAATATATATATATATATAAGCAAACAAATCGTTGTGTGAGAACTTAGGAATCTTGTGCCTCCTATGTGGCTCTTATGTGACTTCGCATTACTATTATATTATCACATCAAGTTTTGAACGCGCTCAATCGCATCGCAAAACTCAAAAATCATTATGATCGAATCTCACTCCAAGTCTCTTTCTGTCTAGATGCCTTCCAACAACTCTACTTCGAGAATGTCAGCAAGAAGAAGAGCCAAATGAAGGGACGGAAAGAGGACCGCCTCCCTGGTGGTCAAGGGAGTGGCCGAAATGATTCCTCAGATCGTTGCTCAAGTGCACTCTCTTAGCAACTCTCGAACTTTGGGAGACGTCAAGACAGAAGCACCGCAACCTACATTTCTCTACAAACACTTCAAAGCCTATGATCCGATGATCTTCACGGGTGAAGGAGGTGTTTCTCAGCTACTCTAGTGGTTCGATTCTGTCGAGGTGACCCTTCGTCAGAGTGGGTGTCCCGAACACTTCCAAACCACTTGCGCAACTGGAGTATTTCAATCGTGAGCACTCGACTGGTGGACCGCCGAACGTAACAAACGTGGGATTCACGCAGCCTATGCTCTCTCCTGGAATGAGTTGAAAGAGCTTATGAAGGAAGAGTACTGCCCTCCCCACGAAGTCCAGAAGTTGGAAAACGAATTTTGGGGAATTGAGCAAGTCAAAGGTGACAATGCTAGCTACACCGCAAGGTTCAAACAGCTCAGCATAATCTGCCCAAGTCAAGTCAACACTCCAGAAAAAAGCCATCGCGAAGTACATTCGTGGCTTGCCTGAATGTGTGGGCGATTTTGTCAAAGCTGCAAGACCTACTACCATCGAAGAAGCCTACCGCTTAGCCGCAGAAATCAACAACAAACGACTCATGGAAGGGTTTTTCTCCAAGAATCCTGTCAAGCAAACTTATCAAGCAATCGTCATTAATTCTTCAAACGATCCTGTCGACGATTCTTCTGACGAGTCTGCCGATGATTCTTCTGACGAATCTACCGACGATTCTTCCAACGAAGCTGCTGACGGTTCTTCCGACGACTCGGCCGAAGATTCTGCAAGCGAGTCCTCAGACGAATCATCCAATGAGGACACCTCTTCACAAGACACCGACAAACCCAGCCGCAAACGAAAGACTTCAAGCCCGAACTCATCAACAACCGAACTGTTGCAACCGAAGCCTCTTCAACCAGTTCCGGTGTTTCCAAAGCGAGCTTACACTGGAGCTCACCCCCAGTGTTACTCATGTACCTACCATCACCAGGTCCGAGCTGACTGTCGCTATTGCGATAACTGCAACCGTTACGGTCACTTCACCCGCAACTGCTGCACCGGATCAAGAACTTGAGTACAACAACCGCAGCTCCAGCAAAAGTTTTCGACATCAGACAAACGTAGGATAGTGTTGTAATGAAACAAATTTTCGACATAATTTCATGTGTGAAACTGTCCCTACTAATTGATGTTGTTGCTATGCGCAACATTGATTCGCATTCTCTCTTGTGTTTCGCACTTAGACTAGATTCACACACATACTATATACTATATCATGAGATAATGTGTTTTTACCCTCAATGCACTCTTAGAATAAGGTACGATAAACGTGCAAGGAACGACTAATCACGGGAGCACACGGGATTATTTTGGTCAATGCACGGAGATCGTAGTGAATCCTAAGGCGCCATAAGCGTCTCGACCAAGTGTGACACCAAATCACGGGATGCAAGTAGTAGGGGTCAGGCAAGGTGTGTTTTGCCATACTACCGAAGTTTCGTGAAGAAAGTGCCACGTGAAGTTGAACGTTATTAGACCTATTATACTATTATGGTTATTTTCGACACACTACACTCAATCGCAAGGCGTAACAACTGAACCACATCACTGCAATACTTTTCGTAAGTCTGCCAACGCAATGTAATCGCCTCATCGATGGACTTTGGTAAGTCTACCCGTAGGGCAATTGCAGCGACGCAAGACTGGTCGTAAGTCCACATCGCAACTCAATCGCATTTTTGCTAGAATCTATCGCAATATCGCTTAAATCTATCTCGCAATCGCTATTGATTATTATGCGTATCTCGCAGTCTCTATCGCTTATCATGCGAATCTCTATCGCTTATTACGCGAATCGCTACCGCTTATTGCGTGTATTGCTATATCGCTTACTGTGTATCGATCTATCGCTCACTCTATTGCTCGTCGCTATCACTTACCGTTATCTGTGTTAACCATGTTAAGTTAGCACACATGACCTCGCTTCACGAGATGAAACTCATATGGTTAAAGCATGGTGGATACGCCGCTGGTACTTCCTATATATAAGTGTTTCAGCCATATCAGTAGACTGTCGTGGAAAAAGGCCATGTGGGGTCTAATGTGAGTTAAATTTGTAGTGTTGATCAATTCAATCGAATCTCATTAATCGTGCATATCGCATCGCTTGTAACGCAACGATCGTCGCTTGTCGCTCAACGGTTGTCGCTATCGCTCATCGCTTATCGCTTTTCACTTATCGTCGCCATCATCGCCTGCTGTGTTGTGGTTATCTTTGCGTCTATGTTTGTGTTTGTGTTATCACTTATCGCTTACTCGCTTATCGCTTATCGCTTACCATGTATCGCTTATCGCGTATCGCTTATCGCTTAACGACCATCGCTCATCGCATTGTACTCATCGCAATCTGTGTTGTATTAGTATGCATGACATCGCTTCGCGGGACAAAAACTAATATGGTCAAACATGGTGTTTCGCCATATTAGCAAACTCTCGTGGAAACATGCCATGTGGTTAACATGGAATCTAATCGAAATCGTACTATTCGCTTACCGCTTATCGCTCTTCGCCTATCAGACACGCTACTTCGATGTTTCGTGTCATCAAGCTACTCACATGCACCATCATCGCTATGTTCGCAATCAATCTCGCCGCCCAATCTATTCGATCTATCTTCGACTTGGTCCGACCTCCTATCTCTTGGACCAAGGGAACGCAATTCTACCTATGTCCTATCGGCACACCTGACACCGCCTCACGAAACGGAAGTAGTATGAGCAAAGCATGGTGGATACGCCGCTGGTACTTCCTATATATAAGTGTTTTAACCATATTAACGAACTTTCGTGGGAAAGTGCCAAGTGGGGCTCGTGTCAACTACCTTTTTGTAAAACTTATTTTGTAAAATTTTTGATTAAAACCATTGGACAAGTGAAATTTCCTCACAGCGTGGAGGTAACATCGACTCAGCTTAACTCCATGCCCAAGGGAAGCTTTCATGAGTCCAATTTTTCCTTAAAACCTTTTGCAATATCAAAACAAGACTTTCTTGAGACGTTGGTTCAACATCGCGTTCAGCTTGAAACCATGTCATAAGGAAGTCATCTTAAACTGTGTTTTCCTTCCAATTTCTTTTAAATGTTTAAACTTAAATCCTCCTGCAATGTTGGGTAACATATTCAGCTTGACCCTACGTTATAGGGAAAAATTTTCAAGATTCTTCCTTAAACTTCATTTGCATCGACTCAATAAGCTCCTCGAATACGCTTTTGGGAACGCCAGTTCGTGGGATACTACTTTTGTCAATACGTCGCCTTTTCGCTATCGCGGTCGATCTCTCTCTTACTCGAGACGCTCACGCTTGTCAACTCTCACCCGACTGATTCGCTGTATCGCTACTCATACAGGATCAACTCTTAAAAGTCTACCTGTTAGATTAATTTCGGGACGAAATTTCCTAAAGTAGGGGAGACTGTAACAACCCGCACTTTTGTGCATTGTTACTACTCGCTACACTCGTTATGCCTAGCACCAGAGATTCGGATCATAATGTAACTATATCGCATACATCGCTATATCGCAATATTTTCACATGTTATCGCATATTTTATCGCTATCACATCACATTGTACTTGCTGACAACCACGAAGATGGCGAGTGAGGACCAATTCTACCCTCCTTGACAGCCGTGATGCGTCGCAGTGCAACTCCTTACTCAAAACGCGCATCGCATCACACATATTAACGTTCACGATGACGTTGAGCGACGACCTATTCTACCCTCCTCGATGACCGTGAAGCGTCATAAAGTAATCGCACATTCGAAACCCGGTTATTGTATCGCAACTTTGAAACACGGATATGTATATACGACCCAACGTGAATAATTATATATATAATAAATAAATATAGGAGAATGTGTAACCAAATCTATCGCAACGCTCGAAACAATAAATCTCGTCGCGCCAGAAATCCACTTGGATAGGCCATCCGGACGGATAATCCATCCGGACGGATCACCACATCACCTCTACCCTTCTCTTTTGCCTATAAATAGGTTCTCACTTCACTTGAACAGTGATGTGACAGCTCCCACTCGACCAGCATGCTCTTGGGCCCTTTTACTCTCGATTTCTCGCGAGTCCGGTAAGATCTCACTCTAAGTCTTGTACTTCTATGATCTACACTCAATTCTACACCATTCTATCTTTTAAAACTCAACTTTTAACCGTGAAATCTACTGATTTGAGGTGTTCAAAGATGATGTCATCAAGAGTTCATATGAACTTCAAAGTGTGACCTCATTTTTTTCCATAAACAACTCAGATCTGAGTGATTTCCACAAGTTTTTATAACAATCTCACCTAGAATTTATGTACCTAATCAAGCATTCTGTGATTTCGGGATGAACATGGAAAAACCGTCAAGAACGGCCAGATCTGATGGAACGGGGTGGTTCCCGGCCGTTAGAACAGGTCGGAACTGATGGAATTTCATTTGTTTAACACGATGTCACACCATTCCGGTAAAGCCACTCGTTTTCTCTCCGAAGACCATCAGTTACAGTTGACCAGGACGTTGGAACGAAATGTCCACCAATTTCGATATCGTCCGACCAGATAAGCTCGTCCGACCGGATAAGTCCATCCGACCGGATAAGCCCATCCGACCGGATATGGTCATTCGACCAGATAAGCTCATCCGAGCGGATATGGCTCATCCGAGCGGACATGGCCAACCGACCAAGTAAGCTCATCTGACAAGGTGTGGTCATCCGACCGGATAGCTCATCCGAGCGGATATAATCATTCGACCGGATATCCGACCGGATTGACATTCTATCAGATTGACACTTGGCCGTTTACTTGACTCTTCACGTTTAGCACGCATCGCTTACGATATCATTCGATGTTCAGGCTAACTCAGACGCGCTCTCAACCGATTCCATCAAGTTGTGTCCTCGCTAAATACGCACCGTGAGTATACTTGAACCCTTTTTGCTTTTGCACTTTTGGGTGTAACATACGTTGCTATCAAATCATATCAAATGCTTAAACTATCTAACACTTGCGAATGACTTACTTGCATTGTTATACGTGATGCTAGTTACATATGTGCTAGGACTTATTGATGTGTGCAAAATGCAACATATAAATTACATCAATTGTGGCATAAAACTAACCCTTTTTTAGTACTAATGTTGGAAAAAGTGTGCTTTTGTCTTCCTTTTGTATTTTCAGGATTAAATGAGCTCAAATTAACAAAAGAAGCAAAAAGACAGCAAAATCTAACATAAATACAAGAAAAGGAACAAACGTGACATGCCGAACCCCACGACAGCATCTTCCCAAGCAAAACAAGAAGACAGAAGACTGAACACGCCCCGTGCTCAGCCAGCACGGGGGCGTGCCCAAGTGTCAGCAGAAAAGACAAAGTGGTAGAAGCTTCTATTACCCACCACGGGGTCGTGCTCAGCGGGCACGGGGCCGTGGTCAACTATAAGATTCGCACAATCCAGGCAAATCTTCATAGTACAAAGATTCTTCTGCACACGGGGTCGTGCTCAGTGGACTCGGGGGCGTGGTCAACTAATAAAGACAAGCTGCATTAAATGAAGAAAGAGAGGATGTGGACACGGGGCCGTGCCCACTGGACACGAGGCCATGCCCGAGCCTCTGTTCAGCCTATAAATAGGAGTGCTTGGATCAAGCTCAAACCATCCCTTGGCACACCACCTCTCTCACACTTCACCCACCACCCACCACCACCATAACACCATCATCCACCACCATCATCCATTGTCCATCATAGAGTGTGTGAGTCGTCTCGGGATCCAAGATTGATCGTAAGAGTTCTTGACAATCAAGGCCATGTTTGCCTAAGTCTCTTACATCACTTGGTGAAGACAAGTGTCTAGTGTAATACTTTTTATTTTTAATATTTTCGCACTTTTTACTTGGTTTTGTATTAATGACTTTAATAACTAGTTTCTTATGTTGAAAGTGATTCTTCCTTATCGTTTGTCCGTGGTGTCTTGGCATTATTTTACTGTCTATATAAAATAAAAGATTTTCACCATTCATATCTCCACGGTCTATATGGAGGTATGTTGGCTACCTGGTCGGGGGTTAAGGGAACGGTTTGGTAAGAGTCTTGCCGTTGTTCAGCGTTTAGAGATCCTGCAAGGGACCTGGGTCAAATTTAGTAGGACCTCCTTCAATGCTTAACGGTATTAGATGGCGGGGGTCCAAACTCTTTGATCCCCTCATAAGTTAAACTACTATTAATACTATAACCCGGCTACTTAGAACTGTATCCCTGCTGACTCAGACTACTTAGTTGAGGGTAACGTCACCTTCAAAAGAGGGGCCTACCATAATTTGCATTAATAACTTAATTAATTATCTTTCAATAATCCGACCCTTTAGGATTGTATCCTTGCTGACTCAAACTACTGGGTTGAGGGTAACGTCACCTCCAAAAGAGGGGCCTACTACAATAACTAAGATAATCTCTTAAATAAGTGCAAAAGTGCGAAAATAATCAAAGGTTACACTATACACGAGTTGGAACCAAGTGATTCATGTTGTCTATCTGTTTTTACTTTTATTTTTATTTTCAGCATTTTAGTTAGTTTTTTTTTTCTTAGTTTAAAACCATTTTCTAAACTTTTTGATTTGATTAGACGTTGAGGATAAACCGGTACTAAAAGCTTTTGTGTCCTTGGACGACCTCGGTATCTTACCAACGCTATACTACGCTCACGATGGGTGCACTTGCCCATATGAGTGTTTAGTGTTAGTAAATATCGTGTTTTATAAATTTAAAACTTGGCTAAAAAGTGTTAAAAAGGGCTTAATAAATACATTAAAAACTAACGACACTACACACACATCAAGTTTTTGGCGCCGTTGCCGGGGACACAAGGATTTTAAGAAAGCTTAAAATCGACGGCCTAATCAGTTTTTCAAAACCTTTTTAAAAAAAACGCGCGCACATTTTTCTGCATTTTAGTTTAGTTTTGCATTTACAGTAACCTGTACACGGGGCCGTGCTCACTGAACAAGGGGCCGTGCTGCACATTTTCATAAAAACACCCAGTAACAGAAGCTGAACACGGGGCCGTGCTCACTGAACACGCCCCGTGCTCAACGAAATCAGTAAATTTAATTAAAACGCCTAGATACAGACCCTGAACACGGGGCCGTGTCCAGCCTCTGTTCCCGTTTTTATTTTTGTTTTCTGATCTCGAGACTTGGTTGTGGTCTGCTGAGTGATTCTTATGGATCAATACTCAGGAGGTTACAACTACACCTATGAGGAGGATGATTATAGGAGTAATTATTGCACTAATTGTAGTAACCCGCACTCGGTTCAATATAGTCACTCATATCAACCATCCAATTCATACACCTACTATGAGGAGCCCAGGTACGAGCCATCAACTTCATACATATCCTATGAAGACCAAAGGTATGAACCTCCTCCCTCATACTCATATTTTGATCAACCAAGGTATGAGCCTTCATACTCATACTTAGAGGAAGCAAGATATGAGCCACCACCTTCGTATGCTTATTATGAGGAACCATGGCGTGAACAACCCACCTCATACGAGTATTATGAAGAACATTACGAACCTTATCCATCATATGCTTACAATGAAGAAAAATGGTGTGAACCATCTACTTCATATGGGTATTACGAGGAACAAAGGATCGAACAACCGGATTCAAGCTCTGAAAATCCCGATCCTTTTTCTATAACCGAAATGACCGATAGGATATTAGAACACCTTAGAGTTATCGATCGTTATATAAAAGAATCTCGCGCAAGGGAAGAGGAGTCCCACGCAAGAGAATAATTAAATAAAGAAGAGATCACTGAAAGTGTAAAAATGGAAGAACAAATAAGTGAAAAACCGACACATGAGATAAACAACGAAAAAGGTGAATCCGACAACGCTAAAATTCAAGAAGAGTCTAATTTTGAAGAAATTAATCTCTTGTCACCTTCTTTTGAAAGTCATTGTTTAGTTCCCACTCATGCTAAGTTTTTAAAAGAGTTAAACACTAACACTAAAATTGACAAAACGGTAAGTGTTAAGTTAACTAATGATCAAACCTCGCTAATAAAAGAAGACCCATTTGAAATTAACATTACACCGGTTCCATGTTTCTTTCAAAATTCATTTATTAGTAATGTCACAATCGATAAAAATCTTTGTGTTAACATAATGCCTAACTACATTTTTGAAAAATTAAGTATTAGTGATTTTTCTCCACTTCAAATACCCATTTTTCTATCCAATCGGAAGGTAATAAAATCAATCGGTGTAGTTGAGGATGTCTTGGTTCAAACAAATCAAAAAGTAGTCCCCACCGACTTTGTCATCCTCGATGACGCTCCTCTAGTGTTGGGACGACCATTTGTAAAAACTCACGAAGCTTTGAAAAACCGGAAGTACAACAATCTACCTCTTCAATTAGGGGCATTCAAAAAAAGTGTCGACCTTGAGCGATCAATGAAATATCCATTCGGCAATGACGACCCCCTAATTGAAGATGAGCCAGAACCACCTGATAAGGTGGGTCTAGCCAAGGACCCTTATAAACGTGGCGCACCACGGAGGCATTCCGCGGAACTATCCTTAGTTTTAGATTAGTTTAACTTTTATATTTTCTAGTTTAGTTTTAATTTTCAGGAATAAAACACACTCGGGATGGTGAAGGATACTAAGGGAAGCTTGACCCAACAACCCATGCACAAAAACATAGCCTCCCGACAATTTTTCTTCATTACAGCAAGTTCAGCACGGGGCCGTGCTCACCCCAACACGCCCCGTGCCAGAGGTTATGTAGAAAATGCCCAGTTCAGGTACCTGGACACGGGGCCGTGCTCAATGAACACGCCCCCGTGCTCAGCCTTCTGTTTACTTTTGGTACTGGCAGTCTGGACATTGGGCCGTGCTCAGCCAACACCACCCCGTGTTCAGCTACCCAGTACCATAAAATCTTGTTTTTAACCCACTTTTACACATTTTAATCAACCGAAAAACTTATTTTTGGGACACATTGAGGACAATGTGTAATTTAAGTGTGGGGGGATGCTAAAACCTTGAATCTTGCAAGTTCTAAAAACAAGCCTTACACAAAACTCTATTGGAACCGCTAATCACCCCAAATTTTTTCAAAAATTTCATTTTTTTTACTTGTCTTGGTTTAAATTGTGAATTACAAGTTTAAAAAGGTTATATTTTTACAAATTTACAACCGATAGCGTCGTGATAAAAAGAACCAACATAAGAAAAATTATGAAAAGGCATGACAAATCTAGTTAAAATTTGATTATATATACTTGATCACATAAAAAAAACCCATTCCCACAAAAAGTGAGTTTTGAGCCTTTATTGAGCATACAAATACATATCTTTAAACTAAATGCTCATTTTTCGTTTCTTGTGTGAATAGCCGCTTGGTTCTTACGACTCTAGAACTTGCCATGACGATACATTCCCGGTCCTTACCAACTTAAACCCGAGTAAGTAAATGATGGAGGCATTAGGACTAACCCTTTTTTATTTCTACACCATTATTTTTCTTTTTTTACCACCTACCCAAAATCCCCCTAGTTAGCCCCTTTGAGCCTAAACCTTTTCATTTCATAACCCAAACCAAACACCCTTTCACCCACCAAAACCTTTTTCATTTTTAACCCTTTGTTTTAGTAACTAGCTAGGTTTTTCGTATGTCTTCTCAAAAAAAAAATGTGTGTTGATGAAGCAAAAGAAAATAAACAAACAAGTTTATAAAAAATAACTTTGTTTGAATAATAGCTTCATTAAAAAAAAAAGTTACAAAAATAGAAAGTCTTACGAAAATCGATGCTTTTTACGCTTTTTCGCCCTTTTCTACTAACCACTAACCCAACCACCTACCTTTAACCCAAGCCTAACCCTTCACCCAAAAGCCCTCTTGATATTTACAAAGGTATAAAGTTAAAAAGGATGAGGATTGATTGCTTGGCAAGCCTATGGTAGGAGTAAGTTCCATGCCGCTCTCGAGTGATTCACTAAAATACATCTTCGGCCGAGTGTTGAGTGATCCCCCCGTGAGGTATGTGAACTTGTATATAAAGAGAATTTTAAAAGAAGCATGTTATGCCCTAATAAGTAATTTATCTTATGAAAAGTTTTAAATAAATCAAGACGAATAGGATTGTAAATAAATAAAAATAAAACTTAATAAAGAATCTTGGAAATCCCGACACTCTATGACAAGCCCAAAAACTTTCTCTTCTACCCATTCCATTTGGGTGTGTAAAGCCACATTATAAAGAGTTTTGCTTGAGGACAAGCAAAGATTCAAGTGTGGGGGTATTTGATGTGTGCAAAATGCAACACATAAATTACATCAATTGTGGCATAAAACTAACCCTTTTTTAGTACTAATGTTGGAAAAAGTGTGCTTTTGTCTTCCTTTTGTATTTTCAGGATTAAATGAGCTCAAATTAACAAAAGAAGCAAAAAGACAGCAAAATCTAACATAAATACAAGAAAAGGAACAAACGTGACATGCCCGACCCCACGACAGCATCTTCCCAAGCAAAATAAGAAGACAGAAGACTGAACACACCCTGTGCTCAGCCAGCATGGGGGCGTGCCCAAGTGTCAGCAGAAAAGACAAAGTGGTAGAAGCTTCTATTGCCCACCACGTGGCCGTGCTCAGCGGGCATGGGGCCGTGGTCAACTATAAGATTCGCACAATCCAGGCAAATCTTCATAGTACAAAGATTCTTCTACACACGGGGTCGTGCTCAGCGGACACGGGGGCGTGGTCAACTAATAAAGATAAGCTGCATTAAATGAAGAAAGAGAGGATGTGGACACGGGGCCGTGCCCACTGGACATGGGGTCGTGCCCGAGCTTCTGTTCAGCCTATAAATAGGAGTGCTTGGCTCAAGCTCAAACCATCACTTGGCACACCACCTCTCTCACACTTCACCCACCACCCACCACCACCATAACACCATCATCCACCACCATCATCCATTGTCCATCATAGAGTGTGTGAGTCGTCTCGGGATCCAAGATTGATCGTAAGAGTTCTTGACAATCAAGGCCATGTTTACCTAAGTCTCTTACATCACTTGGTGAAGACAAGTGTCTAGTGTAATACTTTTTATTTTTAATCTTTTCGCACTTTTTACTTGGTTTTGTATTAATGACTTTAATAACTAGTTTCTTATGTTGAAGGTGATTCTTCCTTATCGTTTGTCCGTGGTGTCTTGGCATTATTTTACTGTCTATATAAAATAAAAGATTTTCACCATTCATATCTCCACGGTCTATATGGAGGTATGTTGGCTACCTGGTCGGGGGTTAAGGGAACGGTTTGGTAAAAGTCTTGCCGTTGTTCAGCGTTTAGAGATCCTGCAAGGGACCTGCGTCAAATTTAGTAGGACCTCCTTCAATGCTTAACGGTATTGGATGGCGGGGGTCCAAACTCTTTGATCCACTCATAAGTTAAACTACTATTAATACTATAACCCGGCTATTTAGGACTGTATCCCTGCTGACTCAGACTACTTAGTCGAGGGTAACGTCACCTTCAAAAGAGGGGCCTACCATAATTTGCATTAATAACTTAATTAATTATCTTTCAATAATCCGACCCTTTAGGATTGTATCCTTGCTGACTCAAACTACTGGGTTGAGGGTAACGTCACCTCCAAAAGAGGGGCCTACTAGAATAACTAAGATACTCTCTTAAATAAGTGCAAAAGTGCGAAAATAATCAAAGGTTACACTATACACGAGTCAGAACCAAGTGATTCATCTTGTCTATCTGTTTTTACTTTTATTTTTATTTTCAGCATTTTAGTTAGTTTTTATTTTTCTTAGTTTAAAACCATTTTCTAAACTTTTTGATTTGATTAGACGTTGAGGATAAACCGGTACTAAAAGCTCTTGTGTCCTTGGACGACCTCGGTATCTTACCAACGCTATACTACGCTCACGATGGGTGCACTTGCCCATATGTATGTTTAGTGTTAGTAAATATCGTGTTTTATAAATTTAAAACTTGGCTAAAAAGTGTTAAAAAGGGCTTAATAAATACATTAAAAACTAACGACACTACACACGCATCACTTATACTCGCGACGTCCCACCATGACTAGTATAGTACTATTGCGCCCGACGGGGTCTAGTTTGCCATCGCGTATTCGAGCATCGAGGACTTAGCTAGTAGTATCGGTTTTATGAGTATATATCTCGTGTATCCCGTTTATGTATGTAGGAAATTCGTAGCACTTTTAATCTATTATGCAATTACGTATCAAACCTATATACTCGCCAATACTTTTGTATTGACCTTATTTTAACGTATGTTGCAGGTTTAGACGCAGGCTATGATGTGCACAAAATGCAACATATAAATTACATCAATTGTGGCATAAAACTAACCATTTTTTAGTACTAATGTTGGAAAAAGTGTGTTTTTGTCTTCCTTTTGTATTTTCAGGATTAAATGAGCTCAAATTAATAAAAGAAGCAAAAAGGCAGCTAAATCTAACAAAAATACAAGAAAAGGAACAAACGTGGCATGCCCGACCCCCCGACAGCATCTTCCCAAGCAAAATCAAGAAGACAGAAGACTGAACACGCCCCGTGCTCAGTGAACACGGGGGCGTGCCCAAGTGCCAGCATAAAAGACAAAGCTATAGAAGCTTCTATCACCCACCATGGGGGCGTGCCCAGCTGACACGGGGCCGTGGTTAACTCTAAGATTCGCAGAATCTGAGGAAATCTTGATAGTACAGATATGCTTCTGCACACGGGGGCGTGCCCACCGAACACGGGGGCATGGTCAACTAATGCAGACAAACTGCAATTAATGAAGGAAGAGAAAAGGATGGACACGGGGCAGTGCCCGAGCTGCTGTTCAGGCTATAAATAGGGGTGCTTGGCTCATTTGCAAACCATCCCTTGGCACACCACCTCTCTCACACTTCACCCACCACCCACCACCATCACAACAGCATCATCCACCACCATCATCCATTGTTCATCATAGAGTGTGTGAGTCATCTCGGGATCCAAGATTGATCGTAAGAGTTCTTGACAATCAAAGGCCATGTTTGCCTAAGTCTCTTACATCACTTGGTGAAGACAGGTGTCTAGTGTAATACTTTTTATTTTTAATCTTTTCGCACTTTTTACTTGGTTATGTATTAATGACTTTAATAACTAGTTTCTTATGTTGAAGGTGATTCTTCCTTATCGTTTGTCCGTGGTGTCTTGGCATTATTTTACTGTCTAAATAAAAGATTTTCACCATTCATATCTCCACGGTCTATATGGAGGTATGTTGGCTACCTGGTCGGGGGTTAAGGGAACGGTTTGGTATGAGTCTTGCCTTGTTCAGTGTATAGATCCTGCAAGGACCTGGGTCAAATTTAGTAGGACCTCCTTCAATACCCACCGGTATTGGATGGCGGGGGTCCAAACTCTTTAATCCCCTCATATGTAAGCTACTATTAATTCTTTAACCCGGCTACTTAGGACTGTATCCCTGCTGACTCAGACTACTTAGCCAAGGGTAACGTCACCTTCAAAAGAGGGGCGCCTACCATAATATGCATTAATAACTTAATTAATTATCTTTCAATAATCCAACCCTTTAGGATTGTATCCTTGCTGACTCAAACTACTGGGTTGAGGGTAACGTCACCTTCAAAAGAGGGGCCTACTACAATAACTAAGATAATCTCTTAAAAAGTGCAAAAGTGCGGAAATAATCAAAGGTTACACTATACACGAGTCGGAGCCAAGTGATTCATCTTGTCTATCTGTTTTATTTTTATTTTATTTTTCAACATTTTAGTTAGTTTTTATTTTTCTTGTTTAAATCCTTTTTCTAACTTTTGATTTGATTAGACGTTGAGGATAAATCGGTACTAAAAGCTCTTGTGTCCTTGGACGACCTCGGTATCTTGCCAACACTATACTATGCTCACGATGGGTGCACTTGCCCATATGTGTGTTTGGTGTTAGTTAAATATCGTGTTTTATAAATTTAAAACTTGACTAACGTGTAAAAAGGGCTTAAAATATACTTAAATATATATCACACCACACGCGCATCAAGTTTTTGGGGTCGTTGCCGGGGACACAAGGATTTTAAGAAAGCTTAAAATCGACGGCCTAATCAGTTTTTCAAAACCTTTTTAAAAAAAACGCGCGCACATTTTTCTGCATTTTAGTTTAGTTTTGCATTTACAGTAAGTTGAACACGGGCCGTGCTCACTGAACACGGGGCCGTGCTGCATATTTTTCATAAAACATCCAGATACAGAGCTTGAACACGGGGCCGTGTCCACTGAACACGCCCCGTGCTCAACGAAATCAGTAACTTTAATTAAAACGCCCAGATACAGATTCTGTACACGGGGCCGTGTCCACTGAACACGGGGCCGTGTCCATCCTCTGTTTCCATTTTTTTTTGTTTTCTGATCTCGAGACTTGGTTGTGGTATGCTGAGTGATTCTTATGGATCAATACTCAGGAGGTTACAACTACACCTATGAGGATGATGATTATAGGAATAATTATTGCACTAATTGTGGTGAACCGCACTCGGTTCAATATTGTAACTTATATCAACCATCCACTTCATACACCTACTATGAGGAACCAGGTACGAGCCATCAACTTCATACACATCCTATGAAGACCAAAGGTATGAACCTCCTCCCTCATACTCATATTTTGATGAACCAAGGTATGAGCCTTCTTACTCATACTTTGAGGAACCAAGATATGAGCCACCACCTTCATATGCTTACTATGAGGAGCCTTGGCGTGAACAACCCACCTCATATGAGTATTATGAAGAACAAAATTACGACCCTTATCCATCATATACTTACAATGAAGAACAATGGTGTGAACCATCTACTTCATATGGGTATTATGAGGAACAAAGGATCGAACAACCGGATTCAAGCTTTGAAAATCCCAATCCTTACTCTATCACCGAAGTGACCGATAGGATATTAGAACGCCTTAAAACTATCGAGCGCTACATAAAAGAATCTCGCGCAAGGGAAGAGGAGTCCCGCGCAAGAGAAGAATTAAATAAAGAAGAGATAGTTGAAAGTGAAAAAATGGAAGAACAAATAAGTGAAGAACCGACACATGAGTTAAACAACGAAAAAGGTGAGTCCGTCAACGTTAAAATTCAAGAAGAGTCTAATTTTGAAGAAATTAATCTCTTGTCACCTTCTTTTGAAAATCATTGTTTAGTTCCAACTCATGCTAAGTTTTTAAAAGAGTTAAACACTAACACTAAAATTGACGAAACGGTAAGTGTTAAGTTAACTAATGATCAAACCTTGCTAATAAAAGAAGACCCATTTGAAATCAACATTACACCGGTTCCATGTTTTTTTCAAAATTCATTTATTAGTAATGTCACAATTGATAAAGATCTTTGTGTTAACATAATGCCCAACTACATTTTCGAAAAATTAAGTATTAGTGATTTTTCTCCACTTCAAATACCCATTTTTCTATCTAATCGGAAAATAATAAAATCAATCGGTGTAGTTGAGGATGTCTTGGTTCAAACAAATCAAATGGTAATCCCAATCGACTTTGTCATCCTTGATGACACTCCTCTAGTGTTGGGACGACCCTTTGTAAAAACTCACGAAGCTTTGAAAAACCGGAAGTACAACAATCTATCTATTCAATTAGGGGCATTTAAAAAGGGTGTCGATCTTGAGCGATCAATGAAATATCCATTCGGAAATAATGACCTGTAACGCCCTAACACGTTTTAACCAAACATTCACAGCGGAAATACGAACTTAAAAATTTTCTTTCATTGTATTCATCCTAACATACTTAGAAATACAATAAATCACTCTTTTACATTAAATACATTAATGCTTTCTATAAATTTATAAAATCTGGCCTACTTATATTAAATCACGTGACCACATACACACCCACGTACAATCCATGTCTTGACTCGATCTTCAACCGCGTACCCTTCTTGATGAAACATCCATAAACCTGTACAGCCTGCAGTCACCACATTCAATCACATCATTAGTAACCGGTGACATAATACCAAATCTTATCACATGCATAATAAGGCGTTAACATATCATGCTTTCTCTTATACTAGCCCCTTCATCCGTCCATTCGATCACTCGCATCAGATTGCGGAGCCAACCTTCACTTCCATTGTTAACATGCCTATATTTCACATTAATTCTCAATAGAAAAATGGTTAGTATCATTAGCTTTTCTATATATGAACATATCCTCGAATACACATAACTCATCTTATTCACTTTCGCATATAATTAAATACTCACTCAAGCATGTATTCACTTTCTATTCATACACATACTTACAATTTACATCCTACATGTATAACTCCTTAATTCATCTTTATGCATAATTCGTTATGTAAGTTCCCTTTCTTACCCAAACTTAATCGTATCTCTTTCTTAACCACCTCCGACCCATTTCCACTAAATCTTAACTTAGTAATCACATTGATCCATATCTTCTTACATTACATTCAATAATTACCATATATCATAAATACATTACCAAACAAAAGGGTAAGTTCGGAGTTCACTTACCTCGTGCGTCCGAGTTCGAGCATAGCTTCCGTGTTTATCCTTGGCCTGTTGCCCTTCCATGCTTGTGTCCATGTTGACATGACTCCTATCCGTACATGTCATCACATTCATCATAACATGATTAGCATACATGAGCATACATACCTTTTAATGAAGGTTTCTTGCCATATCATCTTATCAACTAATTTCTCGCTTGTAATCCATTCAAAACACATTCCTTATACAAATCTATTATTTAATTCATCATCATCACATTCTACATACATTTATTCATTATTAGCATACAATCTCACTTATCATTTTCTCCTAAGCATTTCATCAAACACTTGGTGCGCATATCACTTTCTAAGCATAATGTACAAGTGCTTAAAGCATGTTCTTCCCTATTTCATCTTATGAACCATCACATTCAAGCAAAATCTCATAATCATAAATTCCACATAAAGTTTATCTATCTAAGTCTATCATATAACACCTTATACATCACAAGATCACACTATAACATCTACAAGTTCATCATGATCATCATCTTCACACTCATGCAATGGGTTTTCATTCTAAATCACCCAATTACTTGAAATTATTCATAACACAAGTTCTATTTGGTGTTTCTAACACCTCTACAAGCTTAATTGCATACAAATTCATGTATTGATCATAACCCACTTCAAACAAGATCATCAAATCTAAGTTTTAAGACATACCTTACAATCCCCTTGTGAAGGTGATCGTTAATTCATGTTCGGTTGTGAATTTGGGCTTCGTTTAGCCTTTCAATTTGGAGAATTTGTGAAGTTTAGGGTTTTGGCTCCATGGGAGCCTTCCCTGCTCGTTGATGAACACACACACGATGTGTGTGTATATGTGTGTTGTTTTCTTTTTAATAAAACAACTTTCAAGTTGTTCACTTTGGTCCCTCATGTTTCGTTTTAATTAAATAAGGCTACAACCCTTCGTTTAATACCAACGATACTAATATTCAACTAGGTTAATTATTCCTAGTTAATAATTATTTACGGGTTCACTTTTACCCCTAACGGTATTTTTACCCGTTCCTCTATATTAACCGGGTTTAAATTACCAAACCCATTTTTGGGGTGTTACATGACCCCCTAATTGAAGATGAAGATGAATCACCTGATACAAGTGAAAAGATTGACCACTTTGTTGAAGAAGAGGTCGCCATAGAACAAACTTTTAAAGTTCTTGATCAAAATGAGCAACCCAATAAGGAGTCTCCTAAAGACCCACCTCTTGAGCTCAAAGAACTTCCAAAAGGTTTGGAATATGCTTTTCTAGACAAAGATGGTGTTGGAATTTTGGTGAATGGATTTTAAATATATTTATAATTTAATGAAATTATAAATATTAATTAGAATATTCATGTGGTAAGAGTAACTCTTGAGTATTTAATTAGTTTTATTAGAGTCTTTAAGTCTCTAATTAAGTGAATAATTAAGTGAAACTTTTCACTAGTCTTGTACATATTGTAGGCTATGTGCTTTCATTTGGGACAAGAGAATAGGGTATTGCTTGATACATGAAGAATACTAGAAGTAGTATGAACACTTGAACACCAACTAGAGAGATGAGTACTCTCTACTTGTTTCCACCACATGAGTTCAAACACTACAATTACCGGATGTAACCTTGGGCCGGTGAGCCATCTCCGGCAGTACAGACTGCTTCGGCTGTTGTACCCTGGGAGACAGACGCGTATCTTTAGTAGAGGCGCGAAATCTGTTTTAAGGGAAGCGTGTTGAACACGTGCCTCAACCAAAATCGTCAACGTTTTAGTGTGCTCTTTGTTGCAGTCAAGGGGTAATTTTCAAGACTCAAGATGATGAATAATCGAGTCTAGGATGCTATCAAGTGCGCGTGAAGGACCCACCAGAGATGCGGCTTGAATCAAGATTGGTATATATAATTATATTTATATTCTTTTTATTTAGTTATTGCAACCGGTATTGTACTATGATATTTCCTACGAATAACGAGAGTCTCGTTATGATATATTTTGTAATTATATTTTTCAAAAGGTGAACCTATTTCCTACAAACTTAAAACAGATTTAGTGAGATTGTTGGTACAATCTTAAAAACCTTATTTATAAGGATTTTGGGTTTACGAAAGGATTTATAATAGAATAAAAAATATTTTTAGAGGTTATGATCTTATAAATATTTTTTGGGAAATATGTATGTAGTACAACTTGTTGTGTTTGGATTTTTTGAGATTGAGATAAAATCTTAAATCCTATACCGTGGTACAAAACGAATTGTTTCGGTTCCAACGTTTGTTTTTTGAAACGATTTTGGGAATCGTTAATTTTTCTAACTTTTGTGTTAGATCGGGTTTATTAGTGTAAACCATACGTTTTTTTTTTTTTTTTGTAAACGTTAAATTCTCTAACATGTGTGTTAGACCAGAATTATTGGTGTAAACCATACGTTTTTTGTAAACGTTAAATTCTCTTCAGTAGAGTTTTTATGTCTTTAAATAAGAGTTTTATGTTACTTGATTAGAGTTTTATGTCTCTAATTAAGTCTCTATTTAAAGTAGACTTTTTATCCACCAATGGATTGATATGAACAAATAAGTCTTATAATGATTTTTGTAATCATTTGTCTTCTAACATGTGTGTTAGAAACGTTCATGAAACACGTTAGTTTGGAAGCAATTTTTAATTGTTTAGTTTCTAACGTGGGTATTAGAAATGACTTATTTATTTGAACCATATATGTGCTTTTAGCAAGTCGAATTAACACTTTGTGAAAATGTTAATATTTCTAACGTGCGCGTTAGAATTTCTTAAATTTTAACATGATTGTTAAAAATGGTTAAAATACAAATGCTTTGAAATGTTTTATGTAGACATTTTATATAAGCAATTTGTTGTAGCATTGTTTTAATGCTTTGTATGATTTAGAAATAAAATGTCATACATTGAAGTTGATGTTTGATTGGCTTCAAGGAATTAAATCACCATAAAGTGATGGTGTGGTATTTATATGAATTTAATGAAATTAAAATCATTTAGTAGACTCTTCATATGGAAGATAAACTTTTAAGGAGAGTTTCAAGTCAATTTATTAGTTTTTATTAGAGTTTTTTTTTTCTCTAATAAAATCTCTAATAAAGTGAGACTTTTAGTAGAGTATTTATGTCAATTTATTAGTTTTTATTAGAGTTTATGTCTCTAATAAAATCTCTAATATGGTGAAACTCTTGAGTAGAGTTTTAATGATGACAATTGATGAGTTTGTTTAGAGTTTAAATATATAATTATTGAGACTCTTAACTCTTCATATGTAAAACTCTTGAGTAGAGTTTTAATGGTGACATTTGATGAGTTTATTAGAGTTTAAATATATAATTATTGAGACTCTTAACTCTTCATATGTGAAACTCTTGAGTAGAGTTTTAATGGTGACATTTGATGAGTTTTATTGGAGTTTAAATATATAATTATTGAGACTCTTAACTCTTCATATGTGAAACTCTTGAGTAGAGTTTTAATTGTGACATTTGATGAGTTTTATTAGAGTTTAAATATATAATTATTGAGACTCTTAACTCTTCATATGTGAAACTCTTGAGTAGAGTTTTAATGGTGGCATTTGATGAGTTTTATTGGAGTTTAAATATATAATTATTGAGACTCTTAACTCTTCATATGTGAAACTCTTGAGTAGAGTTTTAATTGTGATATTTGATGAGTTTTATTAGAGTTTAAATATATAATTATTGAGACTCTTAACTCTTCATATGTGAAACTCTTGAGTAGAGTTTTAATGATAACATTTGATGAGTTTTATTAGAGTTTAAGTCTATAATTATTGAGACTCTTAACTCTTCATATGGTGAAACTCTTGAGTAGAGTTTTAGTGATGACATTTGATGCTTTAATTTGGTCATGTTATATATATAGATAAAATGACTTAAAGTTTTCTAACATGTGTGTTAGAAAATGTGTATCACGAATACGAGGTTAGAGATTGTTCATAATGAACAAAAATGTTTTATGTAAACATTTAATTGCCTATGTGAGCATTAAAGATGATGAGAAATGGTTTATTTTATAAACTATATATTTGGAAAGCGTTTTATGTAAACGTTCGATTCTATAATGTGCTTGTTATAACGTTTTTTTTAACATGCGTGTTAGAAAATGTTATTTGGCGAAAAACAACTTGGTGTTGTTGTGAACAAATTTAATTGTTCAGGTTTACTACTTAAATGTAGTATTTGTAACAACTTGGTGTTGTTTTGAGCATAATTGTCCAAGTTTAAAGTTTAAACATGAAATAGGAAACTTGTACTTACAAGTGTATGGAGTCTTATTGAGGGAGTACCTCAAGACATGCCATGAGACGATATTGTTGAGAAGATTTCGGTCAGATTTTAAAGTGTTGAAAATAAAAGCACTTTACTATTTGATGTCTACAAATTGTCTATGTTCCGTTTAAATTTCAAAAGTGATTGACACTTATGATTTAGTTTCCAATGTATTTTATTGTTTTGTGTTCAATATCTTCGGATAACACATGCAATTTTTTACAAAGAAATAAATCACTAATGGTTGTGACGTATAAATTATTTTGTGGAAAATAATTATAACGTCGGTTATACATTGTTTAAAAGAATATGGTTTTAAACGGATAGTACATGAAAATACTTGGACATAAACAACTTGAGAGTTGTTACTTTGACTAAAAGTCAAAGACGAAACATCAAATGTATAACCACATCATGAATGAGTAATGAAAGAACGTAGTGAGTGTATTGAGATGAAATACACTAACGACATTCATGTCGCATACTTCATTAGAAGTCATTGAAAAATTCACAAATGTGAATTCTAACATATGAAAGTAAAAGTACTATATGTTATTGTATACCTTTAATAAATCTTGCGAGATTTATAAGTAGATGCGTCTACCACTTGATTATTGTTAGATCTATATGGAGATTTTACCTTCATTTGGGAGAGCATCCTAAATATACATGTCTCCTAATGAATAACAATAGATGTGTGAAAATCACTTATGGAAAAATTATGAATGCCATGTTGTTGAGTGTCAATCTAGTTGACTCTATCTCACACATAATAGTGATTGTAGATGAGAAACATTCATCTTGTTGGTGATGAATGTGTTCACCAAGTGACTTGGATTAAGGCTTATGTTTAAGTACTTATGAGTCAATGGTAGATCGTTGGAGATCAAAGGTAAACAAGTTATGTTCCTTAAATGAATGATGAAATTTAGCTTTGTGCTATATACAATAATTTGTGAGACCTTCCTAAATATTGATGTTTTAGGATTATGAATAAGTCTCATTATTTTGTCTTAACAAGGGATGAATGTTGCAAAGTGATATTATGATATCCTTAGGGCTGTGAAGAATCAGAATGATGCATCTTCTGTTCACAAGCTAAAGTATTGTAGTCTAAAGCATGCTAGACTAGTACTTAGTTAATTATGGGTCTTGACGGAGACTAATTAACTCTAAACATTCAAATTTGTATGAACACAAAAAGAATTTGTGTATGGACAAAGTTGAGAGAGAATTTTTCATTCATTATAAGGAAATGACATGTAACTTTTAAAAGTTTGTTTGAAAAGCTAATGAGGAGAACTCATTGTCTAAGCTTATTCTAGATGTTAAATTAGAATTATTCTAAGTTGGAGACAAACTTATGACAATGGCATGTGTTGCTTTGGTCAGCTCAGAAGCTTGTGTAAGCTAATGCAATATGAGTTGAATTCACTGATACAATAAGGTTGGTCTTGTTCAATCATATGTGTATAAATGTCGCCATAAGTGGTGTTACGGAAATGTTGATCAAATGGCAAGAAATGTGGGGGAGGAACCATTTAAGAAACAACCCTATAAGGGTATGTAGAAATGGTTCTCATTAACACATCTAAATGTTATCCAATAACACTTAAATGTGGGGGGTGTCTTGCATTTGTTTTTAGCAATAAGGATTTTGTAATCGAATCTAACATTGCAAATAGACGACTAAGTGGAGGACACAAAGGTCGTAGTGCATAATGGAGATGTGTTTGCCATAAATGATACACGTATCTTACGAAGACATATGATATAACCAGATTCAGATGGCCACTGAGGTTATAGTCTTAGAAGTTGACAATAGGCAAAATTAACTTACGAGTTAAGAACACATCATGACAACTGATCTCAAATACGCAAAGTTATTTGCTAATGTTATGGATCCAACAACCTGAGGGTTTATTAGAGATCAAGTTGTGGAATGGGACTGAAGCCCTTGAAAAATGAAGTTCATATGATGGAAACCTAACTCAGTAGACTGGAGATCCCAAGAATTGAGTTCAATAGGAAAACCTAATTGTATGAATAAGCGAGGTCACTGTGGGGGAATAACCCTACGCATTTAATAAGGTAGTTTATTATAAAGATTAATATACTTCCTAGTCCATTCCTAAAAGTGACAAGTATGAGGCTAAGCATAATATGTGGTAAATGATTTGGATAGATCACAATAACCACAATGCTTTTAATGATCTAAGGAGAATCACCTATGTTAGAGAGAAGTGGGGTCGCTTCGAATGGAATTGAGGGCACAATTCCTAGAGCTCTTGCAGAACCAGGAAAGTGTTCCACGACCATTATTGGACACGACTATGAGGAGATGACCCGGCTAGGGAGAGTCTTGTGTGAAGTGTATTGTCGTCTACACAAACGGCAGACGAGTTCAAAGACAACAAGATCTACTCAGAGCTAGTGGGCTAAGTGCATTTCATGAGCGAAGGTTCAAAGGGTAACACCTACCTATCGTATGCAAAACTCAACTGTCGAGGTTACATTGGAAATTTTAAGTGTTTTGAATGATCTCCATTCATGTGGGGGATTGTTGGAATTTTGGTGAATGGATTTTAAATATATTTATAATTTAATGAAATTATAAATATTAATTAGAATATTCATGTGGTAAGAGTAACTCTTGAGTATTTAATTAGTTTTATTAGAGTCTTTAAGTCTCTAATTAAGTGAATAATTAAGTGAAACTTTTCACTAGTCTTGTACATATTGTAGGCTATGTGCTTTCATTTGGGATAAGAGAATAGGGTATTGCTTGATACATGAAGAATACTAGAAGTAGTATGAACACTTGAACACCAACTAGAGAGATGAGTACTCTCTACTTGTTTCCACCACATGAGTTCAAACACTACAATTACCGGATGTAACCTTGGGCCGGTGAGCCATCTCCGGCAGTACAGACTGCTTCGGCTGTTGTACCCTGGGAGACAGACGCGTCATCTTTAGTAGAGGCGCGAAATCTGTTTTAAGGGAAGCGTGTTGAACACGTGCCTCAACCAAAATCGTCAACGTTTTAGTGTGCTCTTTGTTGCAGTCAAGGGGTAATTTTCAAGACTCAAGATGATGAATAATCGAGTCTAGGATGCTATCAAGTGCGCGTGAAGGACCCACCAGAGATGCGGCTTGAATCAAGATTGGTATATATAATTATATTTATATTCTTTTTATTTAGTTATTGCAACCGGTATTGTACTATGATATTTCCTACGAATAACGAGAGTCTCGTTATGATATATTTTGTAATTATATTTTTCAAAAGGTGAACCTATTTCCTACAGATGGTAAATCACCTGTAATTATTTCGTCTAAGTTAAGTAGTTTAGAAAAAGAAAAATTAATTAATCTTTTGAGAAAACACAAAAATGCGATTGCTTGGAAGCTTGTAGATATTAAAGGAATAAGTCCTTCCATGTGCACGCACAAAATTTTAATGAATGATTATTACAAATCGGTAATACAACCACAACGTCTAGTAAATCCAAATGTTCAAGAAGTGGTTAAAAATGAAGTCATCAAATTACTTGACGCCGGCCTTATTTATCCTATCTCCGATAGTCCTTGGGTAAGTCCCGTCCAAGTAGTTCCAAAGAAAGGAGGTATGACGGTAATAACTAACGAAAAAAATGAATTAATACCAACGAGAACCGTCACATGATGGAGAGTATGTATAGATTATAGACGATTAAAATGTATAGATTATAGACGATTAAATGAAGCAACAAAGAAAGATCACTTTCCTTTGCCCTTTATTGATCAAATGTTAGAAAGATTATCTGGTCATAAATTTTACTGTTTCTTGGATGGTTTTTCAGGTTACTTTCAAATCCCGATAGCACCCGAAGACCAAGAAAAGACAACCTTCACATGTCCCTATGGAACTTTTGCCTATCGACGCATGCCATTTGGTCTATGTAATGCCCCTGGAACCTTCCAACGTTGCATGGTAGCCATCTTCCATTACATGATAGAAAAGACAATGGAAGTCTTCATGGACGACTTTTCTATCTTTGGGGATTCATATGACCAATGCCTCGATAACCTTGACCGAATGCTATCCCGATGTGAGGAAACTAACCTCGCCCTTAACTGGGAAAAATGCCATTTCATGGTAACGGAGGGAATAGTACTCGGTCATAAAATCTCAAGCGAAGGAATGGAGGTTGATCGAGCCAAAATAGACACTATCTCTCGATTACCACCCCCATCCTCGGTTAGAGCTATCAAAAGTTTCCTAGGGCATGCCGGATTTTATAGGCGGTTTATCAAAGACTTTTCTAAAATTTCAAGGCCTCTAACAAAATTACTTGAAAAAGATGCCCCTTTCATCTTTGACAAGGATTGCAATCAAGCATTTCTAACCCTAAAGGAAATGCTAGTCAATGCGCCTATCATGATAGCGCCTGATTGGAAATTTCCTTTCGAAATCATGTGCGATGCAAGTGACTTTGCGGTTGGAGCTTTCTTGGGACAAAGAAAAGAAAAGCATTTTCACCTAATTTATTATGCTAGTAAAACACTTAACGATGCACAAGAAAATTACACAACAACTGAAAAAGAATTACTAGCTGTGGTATTTGCTTTTGATAAATTTCGTTCTTATCTTGTTCTTTCTAAAACAGTAGTCTATACAAATCATGCAGCAATTCGATATCTCTTCAAAAAGCAGGACGCAAAACCACGTTTGATTCGGTGGATTTTACTCCGCCAAGAATTTGATATTGAAATCAAAGAAAAAAGAGGAGCAGAAAACACCGCAGCAGATCATCTTTCACGCTTTGAAGACCCAGCTTTGGAGGCAACCAGGGACGAGCAAATCAACGAAAAGTTTCCAACGGAGTCCCTAGAAATGGTGGAATACAGAGAAGAACTATGGTACGCCGACTATGCTAACTACCTAGCTAGCGGTATAGTCGCAAAAGGTTGGCCACATCATCAAAGAAAGAAATTCTTTGCTAATGTGAAGCATTATTTTTTGGAAGATCCTTATCTTTTCAAAATGTGTGCCGACCAACTCATTCGAAGATGCGTACATGGTAGCGAAGCACGAAGAATTCTCCGCCATTGTCATGAAGGTCCATATGGAGGACATCATGGTGCCGCTAGTACCGCACGAAAGGTATTTGATTCAGGGTTTTATTGGCCAACCATTTACAAAGACGCCCAAAGTCTTATCAAGACATGTGATGCTTTCCAAAGAACATGTAATATTTCTTCCAAAAACGAAATGCCCCAAAATGGCATTCTTGTTTGTGAAATTTTTGATGTGTGGGGACTCGACTTTATGGGACCTTTCCCACCGTCAAAAAGAAACAAATATATACTTGTGGCGGTAGACTACTTGTCTAAATGGGCCGAGGCTGAGGCACTTCCAACAAATGATGGAAGAGTCGTGGTAAGATTTCTGAAAAAAACTATTCTCTCATTTCGGAACACCTAAAGCATTAATAAGTGATAGAGGTACCCATTTTTGCAACCATCAACTTGAAATTTTTTTAACAAGATATGGGGTCTATCACCGGGTCTCAACAGCATATCACCCTCAAACAAACGGACAAGCCGAAGTGAGTAATAGAGGTTTAAAACAAATACTTGAAAAAACCGTAGGGTTAAATAAATAGGAATGGGCAGATAAATTAGATGATGCTGTTAGTGCATTACGTCTATTAACTTCGTCTTGTATCATGTTATAGGATAGAATAGGATTATCTGTGCCTAAGATTCGAGAATCAAAGTTTAGTGTTTAAGATGTTGATTCCGCTCGAAAGTGTAAAAGAGTCATTTCGAGCGAAATCAGAAACATCTGATTCCGCCCGAAAGTACTCAATGACATTTGGAGCGAAATCAGCTCTAGTATAAATAGGGCATTTACATTTTCATTTGGTACGACTTCAGAATCTGTAACGAAGTGCTGCCAAAGTTTGTCCAGGTTGTAATCAGTGTTATTATCAATATTAGTGACAAATTAAAGAGTATCAAGCTGTTTCCAAGTCCAGTTCACTGATTCCGCCTTTGAACTGGATATAAAGCTCTTGTGAACGACTCAGTCGGGTCCAACAACGATCCTACAAGTGGTATCAGAGCTAGTTGGAGGAGTTTTGCCGTTTATAGCTGAATTTCATTGAAATTTCTCGTTTCTACACCTTCTTTCTTCAATTGAACGAGGTTTAACGGTTAAAAGTTGTTCAATTTTTCACAGATTGTGTAAAGATACATATTAACAAATCCTTGAAAGTTACAGAGCTAAATTCTCAGTAAAAATGGACAAAATGGACTTTCGAACTGATTCTGCTCGAGTGGATACTTTCTGATTTCGCCTGATTAGATCAGATTTCGCTCCAAAATATCTGTTGATTCCGCTCCAGAGTACAGATTCTGAGTGATTCCGCTCCAACATTCAAACTGATTACGCTCCAAGATACAAACTTTGAGATTCCGCTCAAAGTAACCAAATTATTGATTTCGCTCCAAACTGTCTTCAAACAGATTCCGCTCCTAGTGTTAAACATCTAATTCTGCTCGAAGTGTTAATCAACTAATTTCGCTTCAACTGGTCAACTTGTGATTTCGCTTGTGTTGTCAAACAAAGTGATTTCGTTTGAATTTCCTATTTCGCTTGAAAAAGGATTTTTCGTGTCAAGATTATTTCACGACAATCGAGTGTCAGTCTGTTTTCAGAATATTTGATATTGTTTGTACTGATTGTGTTTGTTTGTTTGTATCTGTCCAGGATTACATCATGGCTGAAGAATTCTACAACACGTTTTTCAATGCATTCACATCCGAATCGTCCGAGATTGCAAATGTTACACCAAAAACCATCACAAAAGTTATCAATGAGAACATCAAGCATTGTAATTTCTATGGAACACACTCAAAGCCACCAACTCTAGAGAGCATTGAAGATTATACATGGTGGAAAGAACGTTTTCTCAATTGGGCGAAAGCGTATGCTCATGAAAGCTGGTTTTGCTTAGAGTTTGGATACGAAAGGCCAAAAGATGATAAAGGTGAAGAACTTTCATTCAAGAAGTTATCAAGAGAAGATAAATCTGAGTTTGCTGCCGAACAAAGAATGATTGCTTTGATCCAGTCTGCAATCAGAAATGATTTTTTTGCGTTGCTGAATCATGATGGGTTATCTAAATTAGTTTGGGAAGCTTTACATGTTAAAGCTGGGGGGGGGGGTAAACAGATAAAAAAGAATAAAATTTCTTTACTTAAAAAAGAATTTGATCTGTTTGATAGTCTAAAAGGAGAGACAGTGAGACAAATGATTGAGAGATTTTGTCATCTTAAAATTGAACTTGAGAGATTTGAGATAGTAAAAACAAGAGAGGAACTTATAGATAAAGTGATTGAAGCATTACCACGAGCTGATCAGTGGCAAACGTTTGTGTTTATTTTGAAAAATGATGCTTTATATGATACAATTTCTCTTGATGAATTGTTTGAAAAGATAGAGAGTCATGATCTGGAGCTACAAAAGCAAAGCAAGATGACTGGTTCTTCACATCAACAGAATGTTGGATTGTATTACAAAGGCAGTGTACCTTCGGAGAAAGGTGTTGGTTCACCAAAGACAACATTCAGTGGTGGGACAATGAAAGAACCTCAAACAACTTCAACAAGTCATCATTCTGGATATCATTCATTTTCAAAATCAAATTCTGATGAAGCTGAGGAGATTCTATGCAACATCGCTCTCAAACTGAAAAATTCTCCGGCAATGAGCGTTAATGCAACTAAACAACAAATGAGTTTTCTTGCTTCTGTTCTGGAATCGTATGAAGGTCTTGTAGATGGTAAAATTGGAAACTCAGAGTTAACCAAAGAAGACTACGATCAGATTGATCAGGAAGAGATGGAACTCATTGACATCCGTTGGTGTTTGGCAAGCTGCATTCGCAGAGCTCAGAGATATATGGAAATTACTGGGAAACAATCTCTTGGAGGTGCATCAACGAAGCTTGGATTTGACAAATCCAAAGTGACCTGCTTCAAATGTAAGCAGAAAGGTCATTTCAAGAGAGAATGCACTAATTTTGCAGTTGGTGGAAATGAACATCCATTCAATGATGATTACTACCGAAAGGCAATCTACCATCGAAGCAGAGAAGAGCCTAAGATGATTAAAGATAAACCTAAATCAAGAGCTTGTTTTGTAATTCAAGATGATGAAGGTTTTGATTGGTCAGAGGTATGTCCAGAAGAAGATCGTTTGGAGAATGTTCGAAAAACAACTAATGGCAAAGCTATAACAGAGGAAAGAAAGTTTGTTTTTATTGCTGAAATTAAAGATAAAAACAAAGAAAAAGATACAGCTGAGAACAAAGTGAAAATCAGAGAAGAGATTCTGGAAGAAAAGACCTACAGAGAAAGAAACATTGTGTTGAACAGAATGGATGAAATGCAAGAAGAGTATGAGAGTGCAGTGAGCAACAGAAGATGGGACAAAAAGAGAGAGTGTTACTTCAACAGAGAAGGTGAACCAGTTGTTCCAAAGAAAGACATAATCTTTGATGATGTTCTTCTCATAATTCCTGATGTGTTCAAAATGCAACATATAAATTTCATCAAATGAGGCATAAAACTAACCCTTTTTAGTACTAATGTTGGAAAAAGTGTGCTTTTGTCTTCCTTTTGTATTTTTAGGATTAAATGAGCTCAACTTAACAAAAGAAGCAAAAAGATATCAAAATCTAACATAAATACAAGAAAAGGAACAAGACGTGACATGCCCGACCCCACGACAGCATCTTCCCAAGCAAAACAAGATATCAGAAGCCTGAACACGCCCCGTGCTCAGCCAGTATGGGGGCGTGCCCAAGTGTCAGCAGAAAAGACAAAGTGGTAGAAGCTTCTATTGCCCACCACGGGGCCGTGCTCAGCGGACACGGGGCCGTGGTCAACTATAAGATTCGCACAATCTAGGCAAATCTTCATAGTACAAAGATTCTTCTACACACGGGGTCGTGCTCAGCGGACACGGGGGCGTGGTCAACTAATAAGACAAAGCTGCATTAAATGAAGAAAGAGAAGGATGTGGACACGGGGCCGTGCCCGAGCTTCTGATCAGCCTATAAATAGAAGTGCTTGGCTCAAGCTCAAACCATCCCTTGGCACACCACCTCTCTCACACTTCACCCACCACCACCATAACACCATCATCCACCACCATCATCCATTGTCCATCGTAGAGTGTGTGAGTCGTCTCGGGATCCAAGATTGATCGTAAGAGTTCTTGACAATCAAGGCCATGTTTGCCTAAGTCTCTTACATCACTTGGTGAAGACAAAGTGTCTAGTATAATACTTTTTATTTCTAATCTTTTGCACTTTTTACTTGGTTTTGTATTAATGACTTTAATAACTAGTTGCTTATGTTGAAGGTGATCTTTCTTTATCGTTTGTCCGTGGTGTCTTGGCATTATTTTACTGTCTATATAAAATAAAAGATTTTCACCATTCATATCTCCACGGTCTATATGGAGGTATGTTGGCTACCTGGTCGGGGGTTAAGGGAACGGTTTGGTAAAGGTCTTGCCATTGTTCAGCGTTTAGAGGTCCTGCAATGGACCTGGGTCAAATTTAGTAGGACCTCCTTCAATACTTAACGGTATTGGATGGCGGGGGTCCAAACTCTTTGATCCCCTCATAAGTTAACTACTATTAATACTATAACCCGGCTATTTAGGACTGTATCCCTGCTGACTCAGACTACTTAGTCGAGGATAACGTCACCTCCAAAAGAGGGGCCTACCATAATTTGCATTAATAACCTAATTAATTATCTTCCAATAATCCACCCTTTTAGGATTGTATCCTTGCTGACTCAAACTACTGGGGTGAGGGTAACGTCACCTTCAAAATAGTGGCCTACTACAATAACTAAGATAATCTCTTAAAATAGTGCAAAAGTGCGGAAATAATCAAAGGTTACACTAGATATGAGTCGGAACCAAGTGATTCATCTTGTCTATCTGTTTTTCTTTTTTTTATTTTTATTTTCAGCATTTTAGTTAGTTTTTATTTTTCTTAGTTTGAAACATTTTTCTAAACTTTTTGATTTGATTAGACGTTGAGGATAAACCGGTACTAAAAGATCTTGTGTCCTTGGACGACCTCGGTATCTTACCAACACTATACTACCCTCACGATGGGTGCACTTGCCCATATGTGTGTCTAGTGTTAGTAAATATCGTGTTTTATAAATTTAGAACTTGACTAAAAAGTGTTAAAGGGGCTTAAAATATTCACCTAATATATATAACACTACACACGCATCAAGTTTTTGGCGCCGTTGCCGGGGACACAAGGATTTTAAGAAAGTTACGAATCAACGGCCTAATCGTTTTTCTAGTTTTTCATTTTTCTTAGGATTTTTTTTTGTTTTTCAGCTTCTGTAGTACTCAGCACGGGCCGTGCCCGCTGAACACGCCCCGTGCCCAATCATTGGAACTGGCAATCTTGTTTTAAGTCAGACAGTAAGCTGAACACGGGGCCGTGCCCACTCAACACGCCCCCGTGCCCAAGTTTCAGTTACTGAAAACAGAACCGTAAGATCCCGACGGTTGGTAATTTCTGACACAAACATGAGTGATACTGATACTTTTTACTTTCGGCACTCTTATGGTACTATGTGGTGTCAATTATGTGGTGGTAACCATAAAGAATTAGAATGCTTCTTTCTAAATTATAAACCCCACTATATAGACCCATCATTTCCTAGTATCCTTAAGAGGGGCGAAAGTAAAAATAATCCCTATCGATCCCTCGAATGCGCCCAACCGGATATTTTAGGAGAAATGCTTCTCGATGAATTATTTTAACTAGAAGATCTAATTTTTAATTGGTTAAAAGAACTTAGGGAAGATTTCAATAATCTTTTCCAAGACTATAACCAAGAAGAGAGGTTGGAAACGCATTCAAACAACTTCATTGTTTTTAATGATACTTCTAACTCTAGTGAGGACTTGAGCGATAGTCGTCCCTGTGTCGATTGTGCCGTGAAGGACTCCCCATCGACTCCGTTCGATGCATACATAGACCTGAGCGATTCGACATACACCTTCTTTAAGGAGAGCCCGGGAAAGGGTTGGACTTGTCCACCTACATATAGCTTAGGAATCACCCTCACCGACAACCTCTTGCGTTCTCGTCTTAATCTAGATCAATTAAGGTATCTTAGCCACTTTGGGGTTGTTCCATCCAGTAAGGAACCGCCCGATCCGGAAAAGTTCCCTAAAAATAGACGAATTTCATAAAACAGTTTTCCGACATGGGGTCGTGCCCAGGTCAACACACCCCCGTGTCCACCAAAAGATTCCCTTCTGACTTTTGTCAGAATACGGACAAAACGTGTCAGGATCTTGCCTGCAAACGGGGCCGTGTCCAGCCGACACGGGGCCGTGTCCAGCACGCTGTCGTTTTCTATAAATGCAGCCAAGAACCCTGCACATTTGGACCATCCAGGGACAGAGATTTGAAAGGATTTTCTGACTTACCATCCTAGGTATGTTCTAAAAGAAGGTTCTTACAAGCATCTTGTCCTTTCCTCTTTTATCTTTTGCCTTCTTCTTCATCTTTCTTGCACCAAGAACTCCATTAAAGCTTGATTTCAAACTTTGTTGTGATGTTTATTGAATTTTTGTTCAAGGAATCTTGTTAAAAATAAGTTACACAACATTGTTTTAAGTTATTTCTGCTCAAAAAGCTTCATAAGTTAAGAAAATAATTTGAAACCCCAAGATTCCTTGTTTTAAAAATCTGCAGAAAGTTGAACACGGGGCCGTGCTCATTGAGCACAGGGCCGTGCCCGTGGTACTGTTTCATTAAAACGAACTGTCTTTGGTTTATTTTCGTAGAATGTCTAGCCAAAACAGCGAAACCTCTTCTGCACACTCAAGGAACAGCCGACGGGAAAGGAGGCCATCGATTGAAGCAACTCTCGTAAGATACGTAATGGCGCTACGTGAAGCACTTGACGAGATGACTTCAGTGGAGGAGGTCCTCATTGACCGTATAAACTATCTCTCGGTGGGGTTGGAAAACAGTTTCCAGGAAATAAACCTCTTGCACCAGAGGTTAAACATTCTGGTAACTCCTCCTGTGGAACCAATCCTCCCTCAAGAGGATTGGAACCTCGCACTTGGAATTCAAAATCCTACCGGTTGGGACGACATTCCGGCGGAGCCTCCTCTTGAAGAACTCCAAGAAATTCCGGTGGAAGTTACACCTCCTCAACCCAATGCTCATGAGCCCGCTTTTCTTCTCCCTAGGGAGATCGAAGAGTGGCTCGCCGATGTATGAGGAGCCCATACCCGGAGGAAGAAGTTGTCAAGCCACTTTTAACCGAGAGATCTATCTTTTCGGAAATTTTGCTAGTAGAATAAATAGTAGGCTAGAAACTTCTTGGATTTCTTGTGTTTCTTTGACCTAACTAGCTAATATTTTAATTTTTAGGACTATTATGTAATTCTCTCTATGATTAATGAATGATGGTTTTAGTTAATTTGGTGTTTTGGACGGTGTTCAATGGAATTAAACACACTTGAGATGGCAAAGGATGCAAGGGAAACTTGAACCAACACTCCATACAGGAAAACAGAACCGTCCAACAAATTTCTTCGTTTACAGTAAGCTCGGCAAGGGCCGTGTCCACCCAACACGGCCCCGTGCTGCACTGTCTGCAGAAAAAGACCCAGTTCAGGTAACTGGACACGGGCCATGTTCACCCAACACGCCCCCGTGTCCAGACTTCTGTTTCTCTTGTTTTAATTTTGTTACTGGCACTTGAACACGGGGCCGTGCCCGGACAACACGGGGCCATGTTCAGCGCCCAGTAACACAAAATTTTTGCTTATTACACATTCAATCAACCTAAAAACTTATTTTTGGGACACATTGAGGACAATGTGTAATTTAAGTGTGGGGGGATGCTAAAACCTTGAGTCTTGCAAGTCCTAAATACAAGCCTTACACAAAACTCTATTGGAATCGCTAATCACCCAAAAAAAATTTCAAAATTTTTTCATTTTTTTTACTTGTCTAGGTTTAACTCGGGAATTTCAAGTTCTAAAAAGATTATATTTTTACAAATTTACAACTGATAGCGTCGTGATAAAAAGAACCAACATAAGAAAACTATGAAAAGACATGACAAGCTTAGTTAAAATTTGATTATATATACTTGATCACATAAAAACCCATTCCCACAAAAGTGAGTTTTGAGCCTTTATTGAGCATACACTTACATATCATTTGACTAAATGCTCATTTTTCGTTTCTTGTGTGAATAGCCGCTTGGTTCTTACGACCCTAGAACTTGCCATGACGATACATTCCCGGTCCTTACCAACTTAAACCCGAGTAAGTAAATGATGGAGGCATTAGGACTAACCCTTTTTATTTCTACACCATTATTTTTCTTTTTTTTACTACCTACCCAAAATCCCCCTAGTTAGCCCCTTTGAGCCTAAACCTTTTCATTTCATAACCCAAACCAAACACCCTTTTTACCCACCAAAACCTTTTTCATTTTTACCCCTTTGTTTTAGTAACAAGTTCGATTTTTCGTATGACTTTTCAAGAATTTTTTTTTTTTTTTTTGTGTTGAGGATGAAGCAAAAGAAAATAAACAAACAAGTTCATCAAAAATAACTTTGTTTGAATAATAGCTTCATCAAAATAAAAGTCACAAAAATAGAAAGTCTTACGAAAACCGACACTTGTTACGCTTTTTAGCCCTTTTTCTACTAACCACTAACCACCAACCCAACCACCTACCTTTAACCCAAGCCTAACCCTTCACCCACAAAGTCCTCTTGATATTTACAAAGGTATATAAGTTAAAAAGGAGGAGGATTGATTGCTTGGCAAGCCTATGGTAGGAGTAAGCTCCATGCCGCTCTCGAGTGATCCACAAAAATACATTTTCGGCCGAGTGTTGAGTGATCCCCGTGAGGTATGTGAACTTGTATATAAATAGAATTTTACAAAGGCATGTTATGCCCTAATAAGTAATTTATCTTGTGAAAAGTTTTAAATAAATCATGACGAATAGGATTGTAAATAAATAAAAATAAAACTAAATAAAGAATCTTGGAAATCCCGACACTCTACGACAAGCCCAAAAAACCTTGTTCTCTACCCATTCCATTTGGGAGTGTAATAGCCACGTATTAAAGAGTTTTGCTTGAGGACAAGCAAAGATTCAAGTGTGGGGGTATTTGATGTGTTCAAAATGCAACATATAAATTTCATCAAATGAGGCATAAAACTAACCCTTTTTTAGTACTAATGTTGGAAAAAGTGTGCTTTTGTCTTCCTTTTGTATTTTCAGGATTAAATGAGCTCAAATTAACAAAAGAAGCAAAAATACATCAAAATCTAACATAAATACAAGAAAAGGAACAAGACGTGACATGCCCGACCCCACGACAGCATCTTCCCAAGCAAAACAAGAGATCAGAAGCCTGAACACGCCCCGTGCTCAGCCAGCACGGGGGCGTGCCCAAGTGTCAGCAGAAAAGACAAAGTGGTAGAAGCTTCTATTGCCCACCACGGGGCCGTGCTCAGCGGACACGGGGTCGTGGTCAACTATAAGATTCGCACAATCTAGGCAAATCTTCATAGTACAAAGATTCTTCTGCACACGGGGTCGTGCTCAGCGGACACGGGGGCGTGGTCAACTAATAAGACAAAGCTGCATTAAATGAAGAAAGAGAAGGATGTGGACACGGGGCCGTGCCCACTGGACACGGGGCCGTGCCCAGCCTATAAATAGAAGTGCTTGGCTCAAGCTCAAACCATCCCTTGGCACACCACCTCTCTCACACTTCACCCACCACCCACCACCACCATAACACCATCATCCACCACCATCATCCATTGTCCATCGTAGAGTGTGTGAGTCGTCTCGGGATCCAAGATTGATCGTAAGAGTTCTTGACAATCAAGGCCATGTTTGCCTAAGTCTCTTACATCACTTGGTGAAGACAAAGTGTCTAGTATAATACTTTTTATTTCTAATCTTTTTCACTTTTTACTTGGTTTTGTATTAATGACTTTAATAACTAGTTGCTTATGTTGAAGGTGATCTTTCTTTATCGTTTGTCCGTGGTGTCTTGGCATTATTTTACTGTCTATATAAAATAAATGATTTTCACCATTCATATCTCCACGGTCTATATGGAGGTATGTTGGCTACCTGGTCGGGGGTTAAGGGAACGGTTTGGTAAAGGTCTTGCCATTGTTCAGCGTTTAGAGGTCCTGCAATGGACCTGGGTCAAATTTAGTAGGACCTCCTTCAATACTTAACGGTATTGGATGGCGGGGGTCCAAACTCTTTGATCCCCTCATAAGTTAACTACTATTAATACTATAACCCGGCTATTTAGGACTGTATCCCTGCTAACTCAGACTACTTAGTCGAGGGTAACGTCACCTCCAAAAGAGGGGCCTACCATAATTTGCATTAATAACTTAATTAATTATCTTCCAATAATCCACCCTTTTAGGATTGTATCCTTGCTGACTCAAACTACTGGGGTGAGGGTAACGTCACCTTCAAAATAGGGGCCTACTACAATAACTAAGATAATCTCTTAAAATAGTGCAAAAGTGCGGAAATAATCAAAGGTTACACTAGATATGAGTCGGAACCAAGTGATTCATCTTGTCTATCTGTTTTTTTTTTTCAGCATTTTAGTTAGTTTTTATTTTTCTTAGTTTAAAACATTTTTCTAAACTTTTTGATTTGATTAGACGTTGAGGATAAACCGGTACTAAAAGCTCTTGTGTCCTTGGACGACCTCGGTATCTTACCAACACTATACTACGCTCATGATGGGTGCACTTGCCCATATGTGTGTCTAGTGTTAGTAAATATCGTGTTTTATAAATTTAAAACTTGACTAAAAAGTGTTAAAGGGGCTTAAAATATTCACCTAATATATATAACACTACACACGCATCAATTCCTTTGAGAGCTGAATACTATAGAAATGTGTTGAAAGATGACACATATGCTAAAAGGCATGAAAAGGAGATCAGATATGCCATGACATCGTGTCTTAGAAAAAGGGATGAAGAGAGAATGAAAAAGAGTGTTGAAGAATTGGTGAACAATCTGAAGAAAGTTGCTGAAGAGATTAAAGAAGAAGCTGTTGAATTTGAGGTGAATGAAGAGGTTAAGAAAGCTGTTACTGAAGAACAGCAGATTGGAGAAGAGATGAGGAAAGAAGAAGAAGAAGTAAAGAATGAGAATTTGGAAGCTGGTAATGATTGTGATGAAGTCGGTGTTGAAGAAAAGCAAGATGATGCTGATCAAAAGCAAACTGAGGCAACTGCATCAAACATCGAAGTGCCAATCACTGAGGTACATTCTGATTCTGAAATTTTAAAAACAATTGATAAGTGCAAGAAATGCATGGAACCGTGCTGAGCTTGTACTGAAAAAGATGAGCAATTCAGAACAAGAGATTTTGAATTCACTAAAATTGAAAACATTTTTAAAGAAAAATGCAAAGAAATGCTAGAAAAAGAAAAAGTTTTAAAAGAAAATGATGAAAAACTTTCAGAAAAATGTAAAAAGTTAGAAACAGAAAATGAAGTTTTGAAAGAAAATATTTCTAAAATGACAGAAGAATGTTCACAAAAAGAAATTGCTTGTCAAGAAATGAAGAAAGAATATGACTCAATGAAATTAGCATATCATATTACGAAAGAGTCATACGAAAAAGTGAAAGATGAAATGAAATATGCTCAATTAAGAATGAATTATCTTTTTGAAACAACTAAAGAGCTTAAACGAATGTATTCTATAAAACAAGATGTTGTTAATTCTTATATTGAGGATGTTGCTAAACTAAAGCAACAGATTGCTGATTTAGAACAGGATAACAACAAGTTAAAAAGTTATCAAGTGTCGTCATATGTGCTTGAACGAATTTTCAATATAAAACCGGGAGATGGTGAGTCTGAGAAAAACAAGAAAGGCATTGACTCAGAGTTTCATCAAGTTCCACCACCGGAAAAGTTTGCATTTTATGATGAGGAAAAGGTCGAAAAAGCTTTCAACATGGTAGACCAATTGCCAGACAACATTGACATAACCTATTCCAAATCTGATGATTCTCATGATTCAGAGGTGGTAGGTAAAGTCGTTGATAGTGTGTTGAAAGAAGAGTCGGTTGATACAGGTAAATCTGAATAACAGGATGAAGATGAAGGAAATCTTCATGATGGTTATCTGAAAAACACAAATTCTGAGAAAAGTTTGAATGATGATTCAAAAGGATTGGTTTATACCATGATTGGATCGGACAAATTGTTCTTAGATGTTGTATTCCCGATTCAGAATGTGATTTCAGAAAAGGTTGATAAAGTTTTCAAAATGGTTAAGATTGAGAAGTCTGAGATTTCAAAATTTGCTGGTAAGAGTCATAGAGGTTCGTATAACAAACCTAGTTTCAAGAAGAAAAACATGAAGGCTGGGTTGGGTTATAAGAAGAAACAAAGTTGGAAAAGAAATGAAACTCCGAATTTTCAGACAAAAATGAGTTTTGTTCAAGGAAAGAGTTTAGCTGAAGAAAAAGAACTTAAAATTGGACAACGGTCTATTGAAGAGTTCTTAGCTCAAAGATGTGTCCATGAGAACATGTTTCAAATGTGATCAAAAAGGACATCTTGCACGCAAGTGTCCTAATCTGAAATCTGTGGATGTTGATAAAAAGAAGTCTGATGATGTTAAGAAACAGAAACTTGAGGATGTGAAACACAGGTTAACCAAATTTGACTCAAAACAAACTTGGAGGTACAATACAAACAAGTTTGTTTCAAACCAAAATTGGAAGTCAAACCAGTATAGGTTTGATTCTAGACGGACCTGGAATTCTCATACACCCAGAGTCAGAACAACTCAAAGTTGGAAAACAACTGTTGATATGATAAAACCTCAAGAGTTTTGGAAACCAAAAGTTGTTGTTCAAAAACAAAGTGTTCAAAAAGATTCACATTTTTACAAACGGGGTACTCTTAAAGGTCAAAAATGGAGTGAAAAGAAACAGGTGATTCTTGAAAAAGATGAAAAAGTTGAAGTAAAATTTGAAAAGATTTTTGTGAAAGATGACAAAGAGTTTCCAGCATTGAATGAAAATTATTGTGTTGAAATGCCTAAGGTTCAACAGACCTGGGCTAAATTGTTCAAGTAATTGAGTAGTTTGTTTGTGCAGGTGCTCATGGAATTTGAAGATTGTGAGTTTGGAAATCAGAGCAGCCTGGCACAACAAGAGGAGGAGGCTGCTGCTGGACCCTGTGTTGGTTGAAACAGGGAGTTTATTTGTTTTTCTGTAAATAAATAAATAATATTTCAAAAACCCTAAAAATTGAAAAAAAACTTGTAAAACCAAAAATATGTTTGTTTTTAAATTTTGTCAAAAATAAAAAATTACAAAAAATATGTGTTGATTGAATACGCCGAAACCCTCACGGCTGAACAAACATGATTAATTTCACAAGATTGAAAAATGGTTTTCAAACTGTAAATATCAATGTGTTGTAAATCATGGGGGTATGTTATTTTCTGCAAATCAGTGCATGAGAAGCAGAAAATGGATGGCGAGATAAAGCTATCAGTGTTGGTTGTCAAATTTTCTTTAATTGGTTTTGCATTTTAGGGGGAGTAATATTGTCAGAAAATACAAAAACATTTGAAAATGCAAAAACATGATAAAAATTCAAAATTGAGTTTTTGCGTAAAAAGAGGAAATGATAGTACATCAGTAGACAGTTACAGTATGCTAAATAATTGGAAAGTTTAAAATGTGTTAAATGATCTCACCGTGGATGTGTCGGTAGATTTTTATACATTTAGTAAACTTTTTCGGGATATAAACCTAAATTCAAACTTGCTTATTTCGTGGGGAACACTACTTGGATATATAGGTAACCCCTGAAATCTCATTTGAAAGGTCCCTCTTTCTGAAATACTAGGTCTTTATACTCAGTGATATCTGGGGTATTATCCTAGGACTTCTGATTTTGCAGAAGCAATGGCCTAGTCCCCGAATAATACTTTCTGCATTGCTTGAAACATAGCACAGCCCTCAGCAAATTGATGAAACAATAAAATTGATAGTCATTGCTGTTGTAAAAAAGATCCTCTAAAGGGGACACACCGAAAAGACGAAGCCGTCATCTCTCTGCGTATACGGAAGTATCGACCTGAGCTCTCACGGCCCTCGCATCTAACCCCTTACAGATATCATCTAAGTATACTCACCTGTAAGACTGAATATTGGGATCTGAATACGGGAGTATATTCAAGAAGTGGGATACATGAATGAGTTTAAGTTCTTAATACACCTAATTCGTATCCTGAATCAGTTGAAATTTGTGTGAAAATTTAAGTGGATCAGTATATCGACAATCTAAGTGAATTGTTTAATTCTTAATGTGTAAATAAGCTCAACGGTACTTGTGACTTGTCAAAAACTGATATGATCCTCTGATGCATACTCAAACAAAAATATTGTATGTAAATATGTTTGTACATATTTCTTTACTACTTTATATTTTCAGAAAAATACAAAAAGATTTTTGATTCTGCTTTATTTTCGACAACCGATGTCTGAGATGCTGAGTTTCAAAATCTAAGTAAGCTGATTGTGTTTCTGAAAATAAAACAAGTTCATTAATTTGAAACTTGAATTAAAATAAAAAATTCAAAAACAGTTTGTGATATCTCCAAGGTCATTAATTTGGACTTGGATGATTAACTGTGAGGGAGTTGGATTCTTTAATGCTGCTAAATCATTTAGTTTGTTGATAGGGGGAGTAGTTAAAGAGTTTAAAAGAGCCAGTTTACGATTTCTGGGTAATTGAATTTGAAAGCATTGCATTTATAGATGTTTGAGTAATTGCAGATAGTCCAGATTACGATCCCGAGAGCAGAGTCTAAGGGGGAGTCTGAAGACACGCTTGAAGCAAGAGGAGCTTGTAGATGGAAAGCTAGGTGTCGATCCCAAAGCACGGAAGTTTGACGAAAGGGGAAGCCTGAAGCTGATAGAAGAAGAAAAGGATTGATATATGCTTATAATGTTACAATTTGGATGAGAAGGCAGAATGATCAAGACAGAAGATGTGTCATGCTGAAGACTAGACACTGAAGACTTCGTCAATATCCAAGGAGGAGTCTATTAGTGCATTACGTCTATTAACTTCGTCTTGTATCATGTTATAGGATAGAATAGGATTATCTGTGCCTAAGATTCGAGAATCAAAGTTTAGTGTTTAAGATGTTGATTCCGCTCGAAAGTGTAAAAGAGTCATTTCGAGCGAAATCAGAAACATCTGATTCCGCCCGAAAGTACTCAATGACATTTGGAGCGAAATCAGCTCTAGTATAAATGGGGCATTTGTATTTTCATTTGGTACGACTTCAGAATCTGTAACGAAGTGCTGCCAAAGTTTGTCCAGGTTGTAATCAGTGTTATTATCAATATTAGTGACAAATTAAAGAGTATCAAGCTGTTTCCAAGTCCAGTTCATTGATTCCGCCTTTGAACTGGATATAAAGCTCTTCTGAACGACTCAATCGGGTCCAACAACGATCCTACAGATGCTTTATGGGCTTTTCGAACTGCTTATAAAACAACAATAGGTACAACCCCATATAAGCTAGTCTATGGAAAAAGCTGTCATTTTCCAGTAGAAATTGCACACAAAGCCTACTGGGCAATTAAAAATGTAAGCTTAGATTTAGAATTTGCCGGTAGAAATAGATTTTGTCAGTTAAATGAATTAGACGAACTTAGGAATTATGCATACTCAAACTCCGAAATTTATAAGGAAAGAATGAAAAACTTGCATGACAAACATATTAAACCTAATGAATTTCGAGTGGGAGATCAAGTTCTTTTGTTTAATTCACGACTTCGACTATTTCCTGGTAAATTAAAGTCTAGGTGGTCATGACCTTTTTCCATCACCCGTATTTTCCAACACAGTGCAGTAGAAATTAAATCTCGGAATGGAATTCCATTCAAAGTCAATGGCCAACGACTGAAACTCTATCAAGGATTCATTGAGGATGAAGAGGAAGAGATCTCGCTTCAAACGGTCGACGAATAAAAGCATCAACATCATACCTGGTAAGTTACGAACAAAAGGGTTGACTTCTAAATCGGTAAGTCATCTAACCAAGTTTTTGGGAAACAAGGGCACTCACACGAGCACTAAAAAAATTAATTTTTTCTCGGTACGGGGCCGTGTCCGCACGACTGTCGGGATAAACCCCCTTTTTAATAACAGTTACTTCATTCCACACGCCTCGTTTCCCCGAAAACGCTCTGGTTCAAGGCAATTTTCCGCAGATTTTCGACGTCTCCTCTACTTCTAACAACACCAAGGTATGATTCTATCATCATTAGTGTTATGGGTGAAATTCTGAGCCCATATCCTGACTTTGTATCTTGATTTTCTATTAGTTGTATATGATCAGGATACCAGATCAGGATACCGGACCAGGATATTGGTAACATCCTGAGGCAGTATCCTGACTATTACTAACAATTTGCTTGTAAACGTTGGCTACAAGGGACTAACATTCATGAAGACCAAGTTATCCTGAAGACCCGCTCAAATTGGTTAGGATAAGGACGTTGATGGCGGAAAAATAGCTCTTGTAACGGTCATCATTGAAGATTGGCGTGTTTTATGGAAAGTTACGAAGATTGGTCAAAGATATTAATGTTATAACGGTTATGGAAGCTTAAATCCCGGACTTATAGTTAGTAAGCGCGTGGAAAACGAGTGGAAACAGCCTGGCAACGTTCAGAAAGGAAATAATCTCAGTATCCCGGATTTTTAGCATAATATCCCGGATTTTTAGCACAATTAGTTAATTCTTGTAACTATATAAAGGAGATGCCAGATCCATAGGTCACAACTCGAATTCACCTACTCATTCACTCTCTTTTCTAGCAGCAATAGCGCACTAACACTCATCACTTACAATCATTGTACCACTTAGTAGCGATCTGAGCATTATCATGCAATGTATCCTGGTTATTCAATCAATAAGAAGAACAAGGCAGCCGACGATTGTCAGCTCCCGAGGTTTTATGCCGGAGATCTAGATTGATCAAGGGCTTTCCTCGTACATCACGTGTCAACCTTTACATTTTTTCTCATTGTTTGATTATAGATACAGCTCGATATCCTGAGCCGTATCCTGTTAACTGTTTTTGCAAACTAACAAACCAATATATGTTTCACAAAGTATTACTAGCACACTACCTCACAAAACTAATTTGATCACTTAATTGCTTAGGTAATTTTTGACCAAAACAATTTGGCGCCCACCGTGGGGCAAGTGGTGCTATTTCTACTAAAAGCTTTTGCAGAATCATTATTTGGTTTTTTATTTTCAAAACTTTTTACTACACTATTTTCAATGGCCTCGAGATCAAACATGAGCTCTTCCACCGTGTCTGCTACAACCTCTGCAACAATTGGTTTGGTGCTTCCACCACCTCCTCCAAGATCGCAAGCCTCTTCTCAAGGAACTAAAATTCATGTGGCTCGGGATGTTATCCCCGCTCGCAATATTCAGGGATCCGGTCCTGTTTTGGCCTCTAATGAAGAAATTCTAACTTTGTTTGGTAGTGTACAGGAACAGATGAGGCAACAGCAGGAGACCAACCAAATTTTGATGAGAGAGATACAACTCTTGAAATCCTGCTCAAGAAGGCCCCCTGAGGATACTGTCACTCCCTTGCAGCCTAGATCTTTGAACTTTAGTTCGGCAGTATATACTGAGGATAACAGGGGGAATATTGTGCCTAGCCATTCCCAGAGTCATATTCCTGAGATACCCTCTTCGGTCAGGGTGTCAACTGTGAGAAATCCAGGATATGCTCCAGGATGCGCTCCAGGATATGACCAGAATCACTAAGCTGGTAACTTGTCTGTTAACACCAGTATCCCTGTTACTAATAACCTTGGATCATTGCAGGATGCAGGCGTGACATCAGCAATAACCAGAGAGCTTCAAAAGTTGAAGGATATGATATCAAGTGTGCCTGGAATAGTGCAGCCTATACCGGAAGTATCCCGGGATAGTCACAACATATCCCGCTTTGCTCACCCCATTTGTGATGCAGAAATCCCAAAGAGATTCCAGACTCCTAACATGAAGCTGTATGATGGGACGACGGATCCTGAGGAGCATATTTCCCAGTATAGGGAGAGGATGGAGATTAACCCTATCCCGCCAGAACTTAAGGAAGCATGCTTGTGCAAGGGCTTCGGCTCTACTCTGACAGGATCAGCCTTGAAATGGCTTCTAAACGTTCCACCTTATTCAATTACATCATTTGCTCATTTAGTTAATTTGTTTAACAGTCAGTTTTCTTGCAGTAGAAGCTTTGAAAAACTAACAAGTGATCTCTACAGGATAACACAGGGACCTCAAGAATCCCTAAGGGATTATGTGAACAAATTCAACAGGGAATCCTTGGATATCCCACACCTTGATGTTGCTACAGCAGTCCAAGCATTCAAGATGGGACTACAAAGGGATTCCCAGTTTTATCAGGATCTTGTGATGAATCCTTGCAGGAACTTGGACGAAGCTCGAAACAGGGCTTTGCGATATATCAGGCTTGAAGATGATAAGAAAATGCAAGAGAGGATGAATGTATCCTCAACATATGAGTCAACAAACAGGAAATTAGAATCTTCACATAAACCATACCGCCCTAGGCCGTATGATAAAAGTAAAAACAAAAGAGTGAACGTTGTCCAAGACGAAGATCCTGAGGAGTATCCTGAGTTGTCAGAATATTGTTTTTCTGTTAATGTACCTGAACTAATGTATGCTATGCAGGATTTGGGAGATAAAGCCAGGTGGCCTCGGAAGAATCAACAAAAAGCTGATTGGAAGGATAAGTCCAAATGGTGTGCCTTCCATGAGGATTTCGGACATGTTACTGAGGATTGCATTGCCCTGAGAAAAGAAATAAGCTACCTACTAAGCAAAGGATATCTGAAGGATCTTCTGGGCAGAAAGAAGAATAAGGGTCAGGATATTGAGAAGGATCCTGAACGAGCAGCATCACCTCCCGCCGACGCCAAGATAATTAACTTTATCTCGGGAGGGTCCGATATCTGTGGAACTTCTTATTCTGCAACCAAAAGACATGCAAAGGAGGCTAAGGCCGAAAGGGGGAATAAGCCAACCAGGATATCGACCCTCACGACTGATAAAATGATCATGTTCGATAGTGATGACAGGGATACTGTCCAGGATCCTCATCATGATGCTCTGGTAATAACTTTATATGTTGCTAATTACTTTGTACGCAGGATACTGGTGGATAATGGCAGCTCAGTCAACATCATCCAATTGGGAACCTTGAAGAGAATGAACATCCCCGAGATAGAGATTACCTCAAAGTCCACTGTGCTTGTAGGGTTTAGTGGAGAAGCAAAGAATACCGTAGGGGAGATAAAGTTGCACGTGTATGTTGAAGGGGTCAACTCAATACAACGCTTCTGTGTCATGGACTCCTTATCCTGCTATAATATTATAATGGGCAGGCCATGGATTCACGATATGAAAGCTATACCTTCCACTTATCATCAATGTATCAAGATCCCTACCCCTTGGTGAGTAGTTAAGGTGGAAAGTGATCAACAGGAAGCGAAGGAGTGTTATTCTTCTTCGATGAAATCCTCGACAAAGCCTAGTGCAGCATAGCAATTAAAGATGCGAGGCCAGGATATCGTGGAGACTTCAGAGCAGGATGTAAAGAAAATTATCCTGGATTAGGATAATCCAGATATCTCAGTGCTCGTAGGAGCCAATATCCCTCAGGATATTGAAAATCAGTTAACTAACTTTTTGAAATGCAGGATGTCAACATTCGCATGGAAGCATGAGGATATGACAGGTATTTCCAAGGATATTATAACTCACAAGCTTGGAATTGACAGGTCTTTCAAGCCTATCCAGCAAAAGAGAAGGAAGTTTGCTCCAGAACGAAACATAATTATTCAAGAAGAGGTTGAAAGACTATTGAAGTCCAAGATGATCAGGGAAATCAAATTTCCCAAGTGGCTAGCAAATGTGGTCGTGGTCCAAAAAAGAATGGGAAATGGAGAGTTTGTGTAGATTACACAGACTTGAACAAAGCATGTCCTAAAGACCCATTCCCTCTACCTCATATAGACTCGATGGTAGATGCCACTGCCGGTCATGAGATGTTAACCTTCATGGATGCATCCTCAGGATTCCAGCAGATCCAAATGGAACCGTCAGACCAGGAGGATACCGCTTTCATGACACCAACATGTATTTACTGTTTTATACTGCTATGCCTTTTGGTTTGAAAAATGCAGGTGCAACGTACCAGAGATTGGTGAACATGATGTTTAAAGACAAACTGGGGGACACCATGGAGGTGTACATTGACGATATGGTAGTCAAATCCAAGAAGGCTGAGGATCATCTCCAGGATATTAAAGGAGCATTTAATATCCTGGACCAGTACAATATGAAACTAAATCCTGCCAAGTGCCATTTTGGAGTGGGGGCAGGAAAGTTTTTAGGATACATGGTGACTAAAAGGGGTATAGAAGCAAGCCCGGAACAGATCAAAGCTATCATGGATATCAAGTCACCATCCAACATGAAAGATGTGCAAAGATTAACTGGACGAGTAGCGGCATTGAACAGATTTATATCAAGATCCTCAGAAAAATGTAAAGAATTCTATGATATCCTGAAGAAGAATAAGAGGTTCGAATGGGGAGAAAAGCAGGAAGCAGCCTTACAGGAATTAAAGCAATATCTTTCAACCGCACCTCTGATGATGAAGCCCGAGGATGGTGAACCATTATCACTGTATCTTGCAGTATCAGGGAATGCAGTAAGTGCTGTTTTGGTCAAGGATCATGAAGGTCAGCAGTATCCTGTCTATTACGTTAGTAGAAGTTTGTTAGATGCTGAAACTAGATATTCTCATCTAGAAAAAATGATATTAGCCCTAGTTATGGCATCAACGAAACTTAGACATTATTTTGAAACACATAGGATTCATGTTAAAACCAACTATCCTGTTAAAAATGTGCTTAGGAAACCAGAGATGTCAGGTAGGATGGCTAAGTGGTCAATAAAATTAAGTGCTTATGATCTAGTATATGAACCTAGAAATGCCATAAAGTCTCAGGCCTTAGCTGACTTTGTGGCTGATTTCAGTAGTGATATTCAAAATGAAGTAGACCTAGAAGTGCGACAATTAGGAGAAAATATAGAATCTTGGACACTATATACTGATGGTGCATCTAATGTAAGAGGTGTAGGTTTGGGTATACTACTAAAATCGCCACAGGGGGACATATTACCCCAGGCCATTAGATGTGAGTTTACTGCCACTAATAATGAAGCTGAGTATGAAGCTCTCATAGCAGGATTAGAATTAGCCAAAAATATGAATATTAGATGTTTATAAGTATATGTTGATTCCCTGTTGATTACTAACCATTTCAATGGGTCTTATGCAGTAAAAGGTGAAAAGTTAGCTGAATATCTTGAAATTGTTAAGAAATTAGCAGGATATTTCGAAATTTTTACACTTGAACAGGTACCAAGAGAAAAGAATGTTGAAGCTGACGCTCTAGCAAACTTAGGATCTACTGTCAGAATACCGGAGGGAACTCAGATACCAATAGTGCACATCTTGTATCCTGCAATAGAACATTTCAAATCTCAGGATAAAGAAGTAGCATGTATCCAGGATCCTGGTGATGGATATCCTGAGAAGGATCCTGAATCCTGGATGACTCCAATTGTGAAGTATCTTCAAGAAGGAGATATCCCAAAAGATGCAAATCCTAAGGCTTTTAGGATGAAGGTATCACGTTTTACTATTATAAATAATATTTTGTATAAGAAATCCCTTGCAGGTCCGTACCTAAGGTGCTTGGAAGGTCCTGAAACCAAGGAGGTACTTCAGGATATACACGAAGGAGACTGTGGCAACCATACTGGGGGCAGATCTCTGTTCTCGAAGGTGTTGAGAACAGGATATTACTGGCCGACCATGAGAAAGGATGCCACGGAGTATGCTCAGAATGCGATGCATGTCAAAGACACGGCAACATCCTGCATCAGCCTGCGGAACCATTATATCCTATCGCATCCCCTTGGCCGTTTATGAAATGGGGGATGGACATAGTGGGAAAGCTTCCTAAGGCTCCAGGAGGAAAGGTTTTCATGCTGGCAATGACAGATTATTTCTCCAAGTGGGTCGAAGCCGAGGCCTTTGTTCAAGTCAGGGATCAAGAAGTGGTATCCTTCATAAAAAGGAATATCCTGACCAGATTTGGGGTACCAACTGAGATAGTTTGTGACAATGGCTCTCAATTCATCAGCAAAAGAACTACTGACTTTTGCAAGAGTTGGGGAATTAAGATGATTACGTCAACACCAGTGCATCCTCAAGCAAATGGACAAGCAGAATCCTCGAACAAGATAATCGTCAACAATTTAAAGAAGAGGTTAGGTGCCAAAAAAGGAAAATGGGCAGAGGAACTACCATTTGTCCTATGGGCTGATAGAACAACTGTGAAGAATGCTACTGGGCAAACCCCATTTTCTTTGGTATTTGGGGCAGAAGCAGTGATCCCGACAGAAATGGTGATACCGACAGCAAGATCAAGCCTACGGGATCCTGAATCAAATCCTGAAATCTTATGTCAAGAACTGGATACTATTTATGAGACAAGAGATGCAGCAAAGCTAAGGATGGCGGCATATCAACAGAGGATATCCAGAGCATATAACAAGAATATAAGGACTAGAAGGTTCCAAGTCGGAGATTGGGTGTTAAGAAAAGCTTTTCAGAACACTACTAATCCTGCCGATGGAAAATTAGCTCCAAAGTGGGAAGGACCCTAGTAGATTGAATCGGAAGCAGGAAAAGGAGCATATCGACTCAAGAATATGGAGGGGGATATACTACCAAGATCCTGGAATGCTATACATCTCAAAGCCTATTTCAAGTGAGTTTAGAATTTAATTTCTAACTCAAGATGGTATGAATTCTGTCTCTTTTAAATATAATATAATTTATTTTATTTGAACCCAATACTAACTTGAGCATCGGAGGGGTGTTAGCCAAGCTAACACCCACCTTAGTTTAAGGTTGTTTTGCAGAATATGCTTCGGGATATAGCTCCAGGATACACACTCAGGATACTTCGAAAGATTAGAGGATTGGCCCCCTCTCTCACGTTTAAGGGATCTCGATCCCTTTATGTAACACCTGTGCCTCCACGGCCATCAAACAAATACCAAACCAATGAAATATTGTATTTCATACTTGGGATTTGTAAAAATATGTGTATCGTTTGCACATATCGACTCTTGTTCGATTTCAAGCTTTAAATCGCTTTCTGGAGGGTTATACGCGCTCTGATGTGTAGATATAACCAGTTTAATCCAACGAACACTCTGGAAAAGTGAAATAGGCTTAACATACCTTAAATAACCTTTACATAACTTAGTTATAAGTTTTGGAAGGTTTGGTGTGGTGAAATCAAAGTTTAATCGCTTACAGGGACTAAAGTTGACAAACTGCGAAAGTATGCCAATTTGAACTGTAACAGACCTTCCGGAACATGAAAATAAGTTAAACATACCATAAATATCCTTTACATAGCTTAGAAATAGGCTTTGAGGTGTTCGGTATGCTAAAATAAACTTTTGTGTCATTCAGGGACTAAAAGCGCCAAAAAGTGCACAAGTTTGCATTTTTACGCATAACTTACGTTCTGAATACATCCGGACATCCAAAAATTTATGTAAGCACTATAATATTTTATTTTAGTGTTCGGCATAAGAAAAATCCATTCGTCGCGTCATTTGGTTCGTTTTTCGTGCTTATGCGCATTCCGTCGTAATTAAGCGAACATCGCGATCGTACGGCCAAACGAACTGACATCCGAGATATTTTTGAACATGTTTTAAGTTCCCTATACTTTAACTTCATTTTAGAGCTTTGAAATGGGGTTAACGGGCCTTAAATGTGTCGAAAATGGGCTGAATGCATGACAGGGACTAAAAGTGTAATTCTGCCAAACTATGGCTAGCGGTGCGCTACACTTTTAGTGTAGCGGTGCGCTAGCCATGCACAGACCAGATGCAGTGTTTCTTAACAGCCTGTTTGCAGCTGATTAACCACACCCACACATTCCCAATTGCTTAGTCATTGGATAAGAACCAATTTCTAGCCACCATAAGGTTCCGACAAGTGTACGGGTTGGATTCATGGCACGTTTTCCATGAAACGATCCTAACGGTTCGGGTATTCCTATAAATACCCAACCCACACAACCTTATTTCTTACAAGAATTCTGATTTGAGAGCTCTAAGTTGAAACCATTGTTTCATACCTGAGTTCTTAGATCGGGATTAGCATTCGGGGACCCTGGGTAAGTATTCTTTCGTTCTTTTCCTTATTTTATTGCTTTTCGAGTCAGAAAGTCAAACTTTGTTTGACTTTCAGCGTTGACCAGTAATGGTCAATGCGAAGTTCATTTGAACTTCGCAACGTGAGTGTAATCACGTTGGTCATAGTCCCTTGGGACTATGCCCACTGATTACCACGTTGTCTAGGGTCGTAGGGTAGGCGATCTAATAAATCGCCTATACCTTCGAACTCGACCCATTTGGTCGATCATTAGGATCCGACCAAATACATTAGGTGACCATAGTAGGTAGGGAATAACCTTCCGAGGTTATACCCTATGGTCACATCGTTTAAGTAGTTGTATGATAGGTAGTTTATATGCCTTAGGTAAATTACCAGAATACCCTTTTCATGTATAATTGGTAATTAAGCATATGTAACCTAAACTTTTATCACATAACTGATTATGTAACATGTTTAGGCATATTCTACTTGTCATAGGACTAGTTAGGCGGTCCGAACGCGTTTCACGCGCACGACGCGTTAAAGTAGCATAAGCTACCTTAATGGGTCGCGATGGGTCGAAAGCAATTAGGTTTGGTTTCATTGTAGTATGTAGGCCTTGTTAAACCATATCATATGAGTTCCAATACTCATTTGGTTTACCAAGCCTCATCCTATCCGATCTCCCGATTTAAGTCCGGTTTATTTATATAGTTTTAGATTGCCGACTGATTCCGTGCTCCCTCTAGCTTTGTTTGGTTGTTGTTCAAGACCTCCAAGCATTCTCAGGCGAGTACATTATTCCCCTCTTTTACTGTTTTTCAACTGTTTTGGGGTGACTCATATGTGCTAAATGTTTTATCAATAATTTCAATAACAATTACAATAGTTTCAAGAACAATAACAATTATTTCAAGAACGCTAACAATGATTTCAAGAACGCTAACAATGAGTTCAAGAACGCTAACAATGATTTCAAGAACGCTAACAATGATTTCAAGAACGAATACAATGATTTCAAAAACTAATAACAAATTTCAAAAAGTGAACAAACTTGTTGGTTGTAGTTACATGACCGATGACATTCATTAGCAATGATCAAGCCGACCAGTATTAGGTTATGGTACCATAGGATCTGACAAATCCCGTTATTTACTGCACCCATTGTTATGTGTGGGGGTTGTGGGTAGCGACTGAATCTGTAATTATTAACTTATCCTTTGGTAAGGGTTTGTTAAGAACGAGAGCGAGATGGAGCGAGGAACGCGTCAAGAAGGTTTGAATGTTATTAGAGAATCGACCATTAAGTAGTTTCACAATTAAAACAAGAACGCTTTGAACGATTAAAACAAGAACGATTAGAACGATTAAAACAAGAACGATCTGAACGAATGGGTAACGATTGGGTAAACATCTGGACATGATTTACATTCGATCATGCATTTCCACGAAACATAGTATTGGTTTAAACCAAGTTTTACTTCAATACTTTGTTTTGTGCGTTTCATCTATGGTTTAGTTGATGCATTTCACTAGCCATACATATCATTTTGGTTATACATATTACATGATTTACATTTGGGCATGAACATTACTTTGGTGGTTTGGTTTGGATTAAGTGATTAAGTAACAATGCGTGTGGAATATGATACAAGCATGGTGGATACGCCGCTGGTACTTCCTATATATAAGTGTTTGTATGGTATTACATATTGTAGCGTTATTTGAATCATTTCAGTTTGAGACATAGGACATTTTATACAAGTAACATACTTTTCACAAGACATTTATTTACAAACAACTTATCTTAAACAAACTCATTTTTACATGGTTATTCATTTAATCATGCATTATTCTCTTATTTATACATATCACCTGAACTTATTATTTTTCAAATGATTTACAAAGACAAAGCAAATTACAAGGTTCATGACTAAACATTTTCTTAAAACAGAAGTCATGAATCTTATTTTCACAAAACCTATGTACTCGCCAGCATTTCTTTGCTGACCTCGTTTTCACATATGTTTCAGGTATTGTTGAATGATATCGATTGATAAGATGCATGCTCACATAGGACTGGACAAGGCCTTAGTGACTCAATAACAATGATAGACTATGTTTAATTTGTGTATTTAGATTTCCAGACGATGTAATTATTCAATGGTTAATAAAACAAAACACTTTTTGGTATCCATGGTTATGAAACATTAATTCTGTTACAACACGCCTCGATGTTTCCGCCACGTTTTGTTGTTTTACGTGGTCGGGGTGTGACACTTTACAGGTTTAAAGGTATTCACCTTTCTCACGAATTGGGTTTAAACACCCCGCCTGGAGCGCAAGATATCCAGGGATAGTTCAAGGTGGCGGGACCAGTTCATGTAAAAGTGGCTGACAATTTCGTTACTGTTGGCTATACCCTGGATCCTTAAGGTATATGAGGATTGATCACCCTCTCTCGCGAAAGGGTATTTTCATACTCTCTAAGGTTTAAAGGTTTTCACCTTTCTAAGTCTTGGAGTTTATACACTCCCGCCTGTAGCGCACGAAAATTTGGGATTTTCCCCAGGATACTAAGGGTTTATCCCCAGTACATTAAGGGTTTATCCCCAGTAAAACTAAAGTTTTTAACAAGATTGCAAAGATATGACAAGCTGTGATTACACACGTTCTTTTGTGGATAAGAAGCTACGAAGTTTAATCACTAAGTGAAGAAACACTCAAGTATATCATGCACTGATGCAATATCCTGCACAGACAGGGGACATCCATGCCGGGGACATTGCAAAGGATTCAAAGGTTAAGGTTGGAAATTATTGCCTAAGTGTTTCTGGTATGATTTATTATTTTTCAAGTCTTGAAAACCTTATCTAAATGATCTAAGTTTTCTAAAAAGTCATATTCAACCAAGTTTTGTCTGACATTTAAAAAACATTTTATCAGTATCCTGACCAGGATATTTGATCAGGATATTCAAAACTTACCTTTCAAAATAAACAACAAATAAGGCTAAAAGGTTAGTTTATTATTAATGGTCCAAAAGATTGCATTCTTGGTTTCATCTCAAAAAGAGACCCATCCACCAAGAACACAATTAAAGTTTTTAAATCATATTTACATAAACAGTTGAAGGTTTCGTCCTGAAAACACAGGATCTTTCCACCTTCAACTGTCAAAATATTCTACTTGCAGGAAATTAAAATTGTTCTAAGTGCAGGACGACCGGATGATTTAGACCCTACAAAATACAGGTATCATTAAAGACAGACTAACCAGGATACAGGTTCAGTATATGTGTACAGGATACAGGATCTGGATTCTTACCTTATTAGGGAAGGAGGTCATGGGCTCGATAGATTCCGTGAAGCCAAGGTCATCATAAGAGAAACCTTTGGCAGCAGCAACAGGCGGCTCCTTTTTTACCAGGACAAGCTTGGGATAGCTGTCAAGCTTCTCAAGATCGAAGAAAACATATATCCTTACCAGGCATGTTGGAATGACTAAAAAATATATCCGTTGGAATCAGGATATCCAACAGTTATATTTTTGGGGACAATTGTTATGGGTGAAATTCTGAGCCCATATCCTGACTTTGTATCTTGATTTTCTATTAGTTGTATATGATCAGGATACCGGACCAGGATATTGGTAACATCCTGAGGCAGTATCCTGACTATTACTAACAATTTGCTTGTAAACGTTGGCTACAAGGGACTAACATTCATGAAGACCAAGTTATCCTGAAGACCCGCTCAAATTGGTTAGGATAAGGACGTTGATGGCGGAAAAATAGCTCTTGTAACGGTCATCATTGAAGATTGGCGTGTTTTATGGAAAGTTACGAAGATTGGTCAAAGATATTAATGTTATAACGGTTATGGAAGCTTAAATCCCGGACTTATAGTTAGTAAGCGCGTGGAAAACGAGTGGAAACAGCCTGGCAACGTTCAGAAAGGAAATAATCTCAGTATCCCGGATTTTTAGCATAATATCCTGGATTTTTAGCACAATTAGTTAATTCTTGTAACTATATAAAGGAGATGCCAGATCCATAGGTCACAACTCGAATTCACCTACTCATTCACTCTCTTTTCTAGCAGCAATCGCGCACTAACACTCATCACTTACAATCATTGTACCACTTAGTAGCGATCTGAGCATTATCCTGCACTGTATCCTGGTTATTCAATCAATAAGAAGAACAAGGCAGCCGACGATTGTCAGCTCCCGAGGTTTTATGCCGGAGATCTAGATTGATCAAGGGCTTTCCTCGTACATCACGTGTCAACCTTTACATTTTTGCTCATTGTTTGATTATAGATACAGCTCGATATCCTGAGCCGTATCCTGTTAACTGTTTTTGCAAACTAACAAACCAATATATGTTTCACAAAGTATTACTAGCACACTACCTCACAAAACTAATTTGATCACTTAATTGCTTAGGTAATTTTTGACCAAAACAATTAGTAGTTAGATTAAGCATTTGCATGTAGTTAAAACATCAAAAATTTGGGGAAAATCTAGGGTTCTTGAGCTTCATCCGGATCGAACCTCAAATTTTTGTGTAAATCTGTTAGCATTAGTTTATATTAATGTTATAGGAAGTAAATCCACTTGTATTGTTCAAAGATTCGCCCGATTTCTCACAAAAACCTCAAACCCTTGTTTTTTAACCGAAAAAGATAAAATTGAAAGGGTAAACGGTTTGTTTTGGGAAAAACGGCACTTGGGGTTTCATTTTTGGGGGAAACCACACCTATTGGACCAAAAATTTTCAAGTTTTCGGGACCGGGTTGAAAAATGAAGATTTTGAGTAACAGACGCCTGGACACGGGGTCGTGTCCGCTGAACACGGGGCTGTATCCAGCTCGCTGTTTTCAGTTTTCTCCGAAATTCCATTGTTTCGTGCTAACTTTTGGTGTATTCTTTCAGATGTCGAAGAAATTCACGAGGTTCAACGCAAATGAGCTCGATGCTAGGGCAAGATACGAAGTGCTTCAAACCAGACCGGAAGAATACCCAAGACAAGCATGCGTGGATCTGTTAGCGATGGTGAACCAACTTGACCGGTTTAACATCCTCATTACCGGCCCACTAAGAGTCGCCCTAACCACTCGACTTCGCTCAGTCCACGAGTACAATCTGGAATTCTATAGCACATTCACATTCAATTCAAGGTGCGACCCTTTCGACAATGATGGGGTGGGATTCCGATGTGGTGGAACTAGGTACTCGATTTCGATGGCACAATTTGGGTCGATAGTTGGGCTGTATGCGGAGGAAGATGCGGGTAATGAAGAGAACACCGGAGGGGAGCGAGAGTTGGATGAGAACGAACGCCAAGCCGCGTGGGCTCAGATTGGTGAAGGGCACTACAACCCGAGCAGCACTAAGAGCACTAAGCTGAGGGACCCGCTTTACCGTTACATTCATAGGGTCCTCACTTACACTCTTAGCCAAAGGCATGACAGCGGTGGCGTTGTAGGGTTGAGAGACCTAATAGTCCTTCATTGCATTCATAACCGCAGGCACCTCGATGTTCCGTACCTCCTGCTCTGAATCATGCATTTGAACCGGCTTGCTACTCCACCAACCCTTATCTTCTTCGGGGGTGGATATACCGTCTCTTCAAGCATTTCATGAACATGCCTAGGTCCTTCGAAAGGAGCCCATGGTCGGGAAGAGTGGATGTACACATCTACCGTTCCATGAACTTAATTTATGAGGCTGAAGACGGGATAATTAGCTTCCAGAGGATGCAGGGGCATGCATGGAACCCGCAAGAGGCACTCGTCCTTCACGTTCCACAGCATCATCAGTACCAGTACCAGCCCCACGATGATCCGGGCCAATCCTCCTCACAAGGAGGTGGTTTTCCTAACTTCCAAAGTTTACATGATTTGTTGCAGGAAAACCTCATGTGCACCAGGAACACCTATAACATGGCAAGCAACACGTACACCCAGGTCGGAGCACTTGAGAGAAACATATCCGACATTCAGGATGACATTGATAGTATCCGGGAGTACATGGCGGGGCATGGAGGAGGAGATGATGATGAGGACGAGGACATGGACTAGGCGGGAGGAGCGGAGCAGGAGCGGTTGGTTGGTGATCCCACAGGTTAACCCCCCCTATCTCGTACAATTTCCGGTATGCGTGCCGTGTGTTGAACAATTTACTTTCCTTTAACTCTTTTTACTTTCTGCTTTTGTTTTTCTTTTTAACTTTGTGACTTGGATGTTGAACTATGGTAGTTTAGGATGTTTGCTATGATTTGGTGTAGTGTTTATTGATAAAACAGGTACATACGAGGCTTAGAGCACTAAACATCAGTGCTACTAAAGCCGGGATAGGAAAACCAGAGCCAGAAACCTGTTTTTCAACTTTGCAGATTGTCGACACGGGGTCGTGTCTAGCCGACACGCCCCCGTGCCCACTCCCCCAGACATGTTGTTTGTTTAATTCTTCAAACTTTTGCCAGACACGAGGTCGTGCCCAGTGGACACGCCCCCGTGTCCACCTTCTGTAAGTTTTCGTTACTGGCACCTGAACACGGGGTCGTGTCCATCGGACACGGGGTCGTGTCCATCGGACACGGGGCCGTGTCCAGGCGCCCAGTAACATAAATTTTGCTTTTTCACACATTTTTACACATTCAATCAACCTAAAACTTATTTTTGGGACACATTGAGGACAATGTGTAATTTAAGTGTGGGGGGGATGCTAAAATCTTGAATCTGGCAAGTCCTAATTACAAGCCTTACACAAAACTCTATTGGAACGGCTAATCACCCCAAATTGTTTTCAAAAATTTTTCATTTTTCTTACTTGTCTAGGTTTAACTTGGGAATTTCAAATTCTATAAAGGTTATATTTTTACAAATTTACAACCGATAGCGTCGTGATAAAAAGAACCAACATAAGAAAATTATGAAATGGCATGACAAGCTTAGTTAAAATTTGATTATATATACTTGATCACATAAAAACCCATTCCCACAAAAGTGAGTTTTGCGCCCTTATTGAGCATACAAATACATATCTTTAAACTAAATGCTCATTTTTCATTTCTTGTGTGAATAGCCGCTTGGTTCTTACGACTCTAGAACTTGCCACGACGATACATTCCCGGTCCTTACCAACTTAAACCCGAGTAAGTAAATGATGGAGGCATTAGGACTAACCCTTTTTCATTTCTATACCATTATTTTTTCTTTTTTTTTTACCACCTACCCAAAATCCCCCTAGTTAACCCCTTTGAGCCTAAAACTTTTCATTTCTTAACCCAAAAACAAACACCCTTTCACCCACCAAAACCCTTTTTATTTTTGACCCTTTGTTTTAGTAACAAGCTCGGTTTTTCGTATGACTTTTCAAAAAAAATGTTAATGATGAAGCAAAAGAGAAATAAACAAACAAGTTCATCAAAAATAACTTTGTTTGAATAATGGCTTCATCAAAATAAAAATTGCAAAAATAAAAAGTCTTACGAAAACCGATGATTTTTACGCTTTTCGCCCTTTTCTACTAACCACTAACCCAACCACGTACCTTTAACCCTAGCCTAACCCTTCACCCAAAAGTCCTCTTGATATTTACAAAGGTATATAGTTAAAAAGGAGGTGGATTGATTGCTTGGCAAGCCTATGGTAGGAGTAAGTTCCATGCCGCTCTCGAGTGATTCACTAAAATACATCTTCGGCCGAGTGTTGAGTGATCCCCGTGAGGTATGTGAACTTGTATATAAATGGAATTTTAAAAAGGCATGTTATGCTCTAGTAAGTAATTTACCTTATGTAATGTTTTAAATAAATCATGACGAATAGGATTGTAAATAAATAAAAATAAAACTTGATAAAGAATCTTGGAAATCCCGACACTCTATGACAGGCCCAAAAACCTTCTCTTCTACCCATTCCATTTGGGAGTGTAAAGCCACATTATAAAGAGTTTTGCTTGAGGACAAGCAAAGATTCAAGTGTGGGGGTATTTGATTTGCACAAAATGCAACATATAAATTACATCAATTGTGGCATAAAACTAACCCTTTATAGTACTAATGTTGGAAAAAGTGTGTTTTTGTCTTCCTTTTGTATTTTCAGGATTAAATGAGCTCAAATTAACAAAAGACTACTTAGCCGAGGGTAACGTCACCTTCAAAAGAGGGGCCCTACCATAATATGCATTAATAACTTAATTAATTATCTTTCAATAATCCAACCCTTTAGGATTGTATCCTTGCTGACTCAAACTACTGGGTTGAGGGTAACGTCACCTTCAAAAGAGGGGCCTACTACAATAACTAATATAATCTCTTAAAAAGTGCAAAAGTGCGGAAATAATCAAAGGTTACACTATACACGAGTCGAAGCCAAGTGATTCATCTTGTCTATCTGTTTTATTTTTATTTTATTTTTCAGCATTTTTGTTAGTTTTTATTTTTCTTGTTTAAAACATTTTTCTAACTTTTGATTTGATTAGACGTTGAGGATAAAACGATACTAAAAGCTTTTGTGTCCTTGGACGACCTCGGTATCTTGCCAACACTATACTACGCTCACGATGGGTGCACTTGCCCATATGTGTGTTTGGTGTTAGTAAAATATCGTGTTTTATAAATTTAAAACTTGACTAACGTGTAAAAGGGGCTTAAAATATACTTAAATATATATCACACCACACGCGCATCAGGCTACATCAATTCAAGAGAGGAAGTCTAGAAACTCAATTAAAACCTGTGATAACTTATGTGACTGTATTTGTTTATTAGTATGAGATAATGAACGCATTAAATTTTGTCGCTAATAGTTGTTATGGACTCTCCTGAGCAATCTGATTCGCCTAGTGCCGCGCCCCGATGATTCCGCCATCGGTTGGGGTGTGACAATATCAAAGTTATTGTATTCCTCGGAGGTTATAGTATGCGAGTAACAAGTTATTTTGTATCTACCGAGTTCGCTTGATGGTTCACTACCCCTTTGTTGTTTTGCCGTTTCATCTCTAACGACATTCAACATTGTTATGATAGGGTCGCTAACTGTTTCATCGCTAGAGGTCGAAGACTGAGATTTAAACAAATTCGTATGATTTTTTTCACCATACTTTTTTAAATAATGGTCATAAAGTTTAGACAAATTCGAATTGAAAGATTCTTTAACTTTCTCTTTTAATGTTGGATCCTCATCGTGCATATCCAACTTGTCGTAAATCTCCTCAATAATAGCTTCAACACCCGGCACGTTTAAGATTGGATTTAAAGCGGCGGCACATAGAAAAACGGTTGGTAAATCCAAAAAATATTTTTTAAAATTTTTCAATCATAGGTTTCAACATGTTCCTCAACATGTCGCTTAAATTTTCAAAGTTTTTAAAGTTCATTGCTATCAAATACAATTCGGATAAAACTCTAGAACTTGTAGGATAATACATACCCGAAATCACCGTTGTTGACGTTTTGAAAACTTTTAAAAAAGTACTTAATGTTTTAATATTTGATCAAGCCGTGTCGGGAAAAGGGTCGACTTGGTAATCATCACTTAATGTTGTATGAAATGTTTTTAAAGTGCCCATTTGTTTTAAAGCCATTTCAAACATATGACAAGTTGAATTCCAACGAGTTGGTTTATCCCAATTAGGTCCAATCATTTTTTGGTTAACATCTTTACAAAGTTTTTTTATAATCTTGATATCTTTCTTTTCCACTTTTGAAAATATCTTGTAGCATAACTCTAAAAGCTTTAATAAAATCCAAAACAAATTTATCTTTTAACCCGATTTGCACAACTAAATTAATAATATGTGCAACACAACGAGTGTGATAAAATGCACCATCAACAATTGGTTTATACTTCAACTTTAATTTTTCGGTCTCCAGTGTGTTGTTTGAAGCATTGTCAAATGATATTGAAAAACTTTTATCTTCTAAAGAATATTTTATTATTGTGGTGTTTATAATTTTATAAATATTTTCTCCCGTATGAGGAGAAGGAAACTCGTCAAAAGCAATCGTACGCTTCATCATTTGCCATGTATCGGGATCTACCCAATGGGCGGTGACACAAATGTACGATTCGGGTAAACCATGTGGAGCCGACCTGTAACATTTCCAAAATTTATAAAATTTAAAATAAATTATATAAAAACTTTTGTTATTAAAAGAATAGATCATGGGAAAGTTGACCGATAGAAATATGAGGTATTTTGGAAAACGTAGGAGACGTTTAATAATTATAATAATAAAAACACGTTATAATTAACCTTACTCCGTTTTTAATAAAACTTGGTTTAAAATGTAGATACAAATATTCTCGTTCTAATAACATATTCAATATTTTATAAAACGTCATATTTTAGAAATTATAAGCACCAAATAAGGGAAGCAGTAAAAATTAATTATAATAATAATAATAATTACAAACTAACTAAACATTAGAAATATGTAAATAGTATGCATGATACAACAAATTAATTCATTAAATGTGCATGCATGAGAATTTAAAGTTTAATAGGTTATGTATTCGAATTGCATGGATAAGAATTGAAATAGAATCACACAGGCTTACGTAGAAGGAATTCAATGATTTATGTGTACGTGTCTTGACAAAAACGTAACCCCCAAGTCTAATGTGAAGTATAAATACAAGCAACAACTACTCATCTTTTGTCTGTCCATCGTTCTTTCTCACGCCATGTCTTTGATCAAATATACATACCCCCATTTTCTTTAGTTATTCAACCCTAAATCCAACAAAGTCCTGCCCCATTTTAAGTGTTTTAACCCCTGATCATTGATACCCTGTCCGATTGACGTAGGGCCCCGTAACGAATGTCAAGGCTCTGCCCAACTAAGTTCGTTGGGGTTATGTCTCGTGACGTAGGGATAAAGTTGAATTGGGTTACTATACTTAACACGAGTACTTTACATATTTTATTAAATAATATAACCACCCTACTAAAATACACCTACACTTCCTAAAATATACCCCGTGTGCGATAAACGAGCCCGTATACCTTTATTTTAATAAAAATCAAATAAAAACAATATTTTAAGTCACTCGCGTGGCGCGACAATGTTAAGGTACGCCATCGCGGGCTGCGACCCGCTGACACCAGGCGTAACCCTAGGCTGGCACGTCTCCCAGTCGTGTCAAGCCTACACCTTTAATTCAGCAAACCTAGAACCTACCCTATTACTCTTGCGGGCCGCGAAGGAGACAGCAGCAGCTGTCGCGGGCCGCGAGGCCCTCTGTTTCCACCCCTATAAATAGAGGCCACCGGCTTAAGTTGTCAATCGTTCAAAAATCTAATTCTCTCTCAATTCTATAAAGCTAAAGTAATACCCGGGTATTATACCCCCTAAATAGCAAAGCTCTGCCTCGATGTAAGTATTATAACCCCCGGTTACGTATTAGGTACGCTGCCCGATTGATTTAGTGCTCCGTAACGACTGTCGAGCTTCTGCCCGACGTAGTCGTTGGAGTTCTGTCCCAGGGAGAGTATATCTAATGTAAATATGGGTTATTATACTAACGCGTGTGCATTGTTTATTTAACTAGATTATAACCAGGAAGCCACAAAGGAAATACCTAAAGTAACATTGTGAGTAATCTCCTTTTTTTGCAAACTATTTTACAAAACCTTTATTTATTTAAATTATGATTAGCAGTGATTGAGTCTTTGTAATTCTTCAATTACTGCCGGTATGTTGGGGTTTTGTATACAAAATGTGGAAATACGTTACCATTGGACAATGAGTTAGCCAATGAGTAATATGACCCACCAGTCAAGATTAACAGTACTGAATGAGTAATTGTGTAGATATAGTAATCGCTCTCAATACTGTAAATTGATAAAACTCTTCTTGATTAAACTGGGATTCACTCACCAGTATTTCCCACGGACAAATGTTTTTAAAACGCGTTTCAGCTAACAAAATGTAAGAGCCAAAATAGAAGCCAGCTGGAGAGCACTGAAGGCTTGGAAAAGTAGCTATAAAAGTTACCTAAATAAAGAAGATGTTTTATTTAAATAAAATATGATTTATCCCTATAAACAGATTGTAATGAAAAACTTGGGTTTTTCCCATGTGTTATTTATAAAAATGTGGTATATTATATTTATAAAAATACGGTGGTTTTACTCTGATAAAATATTTCCTAACGACGGTCCTGATGAAATTTCCGCTGCCAAACTGATAAACACCGATATCACCAAAACTGGCTCACGGTTGCCCGCTCCAGAGGTAGGGGTCGGGGGTTGTGATACGACCACACATCACTAGTTAAGTTAACACTAGTTTTTAAATTTGTAAAACAAACAATTAAATCTTTTCTAGCATTTTCCCATAACTTCAAACAATGGCGTTTTAAAGTACGACGACTTACGTGTTTGTAGCGTGGTTGAAGTGTCTCTCTAATAAGATTGGTAAGATCGGGGTCGTCAAAGTGTCCAAACGGCAACGCTTTTTTAATCTCCAACTTGGCCATCCTATCGCGAGTTATGTTATGTTCATAACGGAATATCGTACCATCTTTTGAGAGTTGCACTTGACCGAGTGTCGCCTCCTTTAATGCCTTACAATACTTCTTAACATGCTTGGTTAACGTTGAGTTAGAGTCCTTGCTTAACAAGGAGCCACAATATTTGCATTGGGCCTTTTGCGAACCATCACTCAACTCGACCAAGTCCCAATTACACCACACCTCAATATTGCAATTGTGTGATAATGTTTCAACGACAAATGGAGTGGATTGATCACCATTGTTGACGGATGTGGAGTTTGTAACTTTGGAAGTTTTGGTAGCCATTATAGAAGAATAAGATAGAAGAATAAGCTAGAAGAAGAAGATTAGGGAGAATTGTGTGATAATCTTGGAAAAATGGCAAAATTTTTATAGGCGGAACCGGTTCCAACGGTCAGAAATCGGTTCCAACGGTAAGATTTGTATTAAATGTTGAATTTGACCGTTAGAATCGATTCCAACTGTAAGAAATCGATTCCAACGGTATTAAGTGAATCTGTGGGCTTTGTTTGATGGGCTCTGTTTGTAAAGTTGAGAGTATAAAGCCCAGCTTTATTAAACTTTAATAATTAAAGTGGCACCGGGTACGCATGGAAACCGGGTACGGGTAAGAACCGGGTACAAGTTGGAACCGGGTATGGAACTTATTTTTTTTTTTTTAAATATGGAACCGGGTAGGAACCGTCGGGTTTTTTAAACCCGGAACCGGGTATGCTTTATACCGGGTTGGGACTGGAACTGGTTACGGGTAGGTTCTAACGGGTCGGGTTTGGAACCGGTTATTATGCCCATCTCTACGTACGATAACAACTCAATATGAAGTTTGAATTTGGAGAGCTATTTTGAAGGTTTATTATTTACCTCCAAGAATGACCCGAACCCGTTTAGATTGAACCTAATTCCATGAATTTTGTGTTAAGCTCATGTCGTGCCAAAAATTCACACTCCTAGCCACAATGTAGGGTTGTGAAGAAAAACGATTAATCAATCTGTAACCAAACTTACCGACATAACTGAACCACACAATAAACGACGGTTTGGTTTTGTATTTTTTTTTTAAAGTGGAAAAAAGAAACTGAGCCAAATAAAAGGGTCCCCCCCCCCCCCCCCCCAAAAAAAAAAAAAAAAAAAAAAACTAGACTCAAATATATAATAATCAAGTAATCATTAACTAACAAACTATTTAGGCCCAAACTTCCAGGCCTAAATTCATTTTTTTTTTTTTTTGAACGGCCAACAAATAATTTTATTATAGTTAACCATAAGTTAACATTTTCAGTACATCCGCCAACCGGTTACATAGTTTATACACCAAAACAATGTAAATCAAAAAGACACCATTCATCCCACGTACACAAATGTCCTGTCGCTCGGTTCCTAAACCATAGGTATCCCATTGTTTTTATCTCTTCTTTGATCCTTGTAAGATTTGCCGCTTTTTGATTGAAGATCACGTCGTTACGATTCTTCCAAAGGCACCAAATTGTTGTTTGGATAACCGTGAACACAGCTCTTCTCCATTTTCCAGACCCCCTAAGTTGGTTATGTATGTGTACCAAGTCTCTCAACTCCAAAATATATAGTGATCTAATTTTGCACCAGCCTGAAACAAACTCCCACACCAATTGCGCGAAGGGACATGCCACAAAAAGGTGAAGTGTAGTTTCATCGGCCTCCTGACATACTTTACATACTTTACAGGCCTAAATTCATTAATTCGGGTCAATTATTTTTTACCCAATCCTAATTGAAAAGGTCAAAACCGACTTGAACCTACTTTGAAAACCAAAAAAAAAATATTCGAAATTGTTTTCATAACCCCACAACCGAAATTTTGGTTTTTGGTTCGGTTTTAGGGTGTAAGGGGCACTCACCTAAGAGGTGAGTCCCCTCTCTTACGCCCAACCAATCAATTAGTGCCACGTTAACTCCCCTCTTAAACTCCCCTAACACCTCATTTTGATGGCGGCACTCCCCTCTTTAGGTGACTTGGTTTTTTTTTTTTTTTTTTTTTTTTGTAAAATTATTAATGTTTACAAATTAAAAAAATATTAATAAAAAAAATTAAATAAAAGACATTTCATTAAACTAAAAAAAAAAAATACATTCAAACTAGAAAAAAAATACATTCAAAGTAGAAAAATATAAAAACAAACTACTCGTCGTCCGAATCAACTTCAAGGTGAGGCAGGTCTAAACTTCCGAGATGCTCAACGAGATCGTGTTTTAGTCTCCAATGCGTGTCTTCGTCAATGAGCTCCGTATAAGCTGTATCATCGAAGACGGGTTCGACTGGAGGATCTTGAATATGTACCGGTGCTATCGCCCTTCCGTCGTCTTTTATAATCATGTTGTGTAAAATAAGGCACGTATACACGATGGACCTTATCTTTCTCACTGTTTTCGAACGCATTGGGCGATTTAGTATTCCCCACTTCGACTTTAACACACCAAACGCCCGTTCCACATCTTTTCTTGCGGCCTCGTGTTGACTCTTGAACTTTTTTTCATTCGGGTCGTGTGGATATGGAAAAGACTTCACAAACACGGACCAAGTAGGGTAGATCCCATCAGTAAGATAATACCCGCGTTTGTATAAGTGGTTGTTCACTTGAAAGGGACAATTTGGCGCCGTTCCGTTTCGTTGAGCAAGAAATAATGGAGATTGTTGCAGCACGTTGATGTCGTTTTGTGAACCCGCCGGGCCACAAAAAGCATGCCAAATCCACAAATCTTGAGACGCCACCGCTTCTAACATAATCTTCGGGTATTGATGATCGCCTCTCATGTATTGTCCACGCAATTCTGTGGGGCACATTCTCCAGACGAAGTGTGTACAATCCAGACTACCCAACATACCAGGTAGGTGATGCCTATCCTCATGAGCCTGATACAATAGCGCGACGTCGTGGCTCGTTGGTCTACGTAGGAATTCACCGCCATACCTTTTACAGACCGTCTCGCAGAAATATTCAAGGCACTCACGAGAGGTCCTTTCAGACATATTTAAATACTCGTCCCCCTCGTCTGGTGGGTTACCGGTTGCAAGTTGTTTAATCGCCGAAGTAACCTTTTGCAACGGTGTGAAACTTTTCTTCATTCTCCCGTCTAAGCCTTCTTTAAACCACTCGTCAAACGCTTCCACGTCACTAACAATTTTTAGGAACAACGACTTGGACATACGAAATCTGTGACGAAAAGTATCGTCATTAAATTTTGGATTTTCATCAAAATAATCGGCCATGAGTGTCTCATGGCCCCCCTCACGATCTCGACGGACAAAATTTTTTTTACTAGACGATACCGTGTCTAGTAGCTCCGCTTGTTGGATGAGATTTTGGAAGAAAATTAAGCTAGTATCGTTTGACGATGCATCTCCATCGTCGGGAAAGTCGGGTAGGGTTGAAAGAAACGGAAGCCTGGGATCCATTTTGTATTTGAAAGATTTGAGTTTGAGAGTTTTGGTGTGAGTTTGAGAGTGGTGAGTTTGATTTAGGTTGGTTAATATATATTGTTTAAAAAAGTTGATTTTTTTTTTTTTTTATAAAAATGACCGTTGTTAAACGGTCTTCTTTCGAAAATCGAGCCAAACAACGCGGTATCTCCACACCGATCCCTATCACCGAATCGGGTCCCCGCTTTGATGGCGGCGGTGTTCCCGATCGGTGACTAGGGTCACCGAACCCATTCCCCGCGAACGCCCCCGTACACCCTTAGCCCTATACCGATCCAAACTGTTCCATGGACACACACCTACCACAATGTACTTTCAATAATGATATAGAGTATGATTTACTTTCAAATAATGATAAGTGGATAAAGTATAAAATAAAATACGAAAAGGGGACTAAGATGAAAGGAAATGTGGAATACTAGAAACTCGTACACTTTTAAAAAGTTATACGTGGTTTTTTACATTTACAGAGAACAACCCTAAAATGTTAAAATTGAAAGAATATAGATGGTTCTAGACTTCTAGTCACTAGTTCTCAGGGGCAGGACCCATATATAACACTGATATCATGTGATTTACACAACACTGATTTCATGTGACATCTATAATTTTTTTTATGTGTGAAATAGTATTCAATATTTACTATTTTGTGTAATGTATGTAACCAACATTCGGGTGAAACTTTTCAAAAGTTTTGAAAAGTTACACCGGTAAAAACAGTGACGGGTCGTCACTACTCATATTATATCAATGAGCTCGAAATCTTCGGATAAGACTTATTCAAGCGACTGATAATCGATGAAATATGAAGCTTTTTGGTTTGGTTTGAAATTTGAGCATCGTGTTTCATATTAACCACTGATTTTTACATCAAAGTGATCGACATTGATTGCATGTTGAACCCCACTTTTTATTCTTTAAAAAAAAATCCAAGAATTGACCGAAAACAACTTCATTTCTTCAAGTCGATGCCTTGTCTCGAGACTAGGGGAACATGTGCCTGTTTTGTCTGGCTTAGGGACCATTAGGTTATGGGTTCAATTCCCAGAGGGGGCTTTCTCGTATTTATTGGGCTTCCTCTTGAATTGGTGTATACGCATTATTGCCTAGTGAAGATTGATATGATCGGGTGGTTCCGCTGGTGGCACGATGATACTCGAGTGGTCCGTCAATGTTTTAAATTTGCCGTTCAAAAAAATATATTTATTTTTGAGTAATCAACTATATACAAGTTGCGTAGTTTTATTACTCTAGCACACATATGTTATGGAGTAATTATTTGTTGAATAGTGTAATTATCATAATTACAAAAATGTCACCCAATCATTTTCTTCTTCACTTTGTAGACTTCGCAGAATAAATATTATTTGTACCGTATCCCACCCCTAAATCAATTATATGTAGATATATCATATGTTTCATATTAAATCAAGTGTGATTGGTTGTGTGCTCCTCTTTCGAGACCTTGGGCCTGGTATTCGAGTAATTGAGTCCAATGATTTGCAATCCACCCATATAATTTTTTTTTTCGGATTCAGCTTCCCACTGCTCTACCGGTACCCAACCCATTCTTTGATTCAGCCCAACATTCATGATTAGCCCACCACAGTAATTAATATAACTAATAATTTAATTTAAAAAATCTTTGATAGATTAACCCAATTTGATTTAACTGATTAACAAGTTTAACTATTGTAGTTTGGAAATAATTTTGGGATTAGTTTTTTATAATACTATAATAGATTACAAAGTATTGTTACTATAACAAGTTGGAGATAAATAAATATTTATTATTTACCTTAGATAATTTATATTGTTTCACATTAATTTCCAAACTATTTCACGATTTATAAACCTATAAGATAATAAATAACCAATGATTTTTTTTTATTTAAAATACTACAACAAATTGATATACGATTAAATCAAATGATATCATAAATTAAAGCATACTTCTAAAAGAAAAATAACTCGTTTTGGAACATTACGAGAGCAATTAAGGTGTGAATATCTTACAAGAGATGACCATTGTTGCTTATCTAATTAGTTGTCAATCCCAAACCCAATAAAGGATGGGGTTTATGTTGATGAACTATAGAAAAGGTCTCTAATTGTTTTTAGTTATTTTAGGCTTCTAAAATGGTCGTGCCTCCCTCCCCTATGAACAAAGTATTCACATGTATTGATGAAAATGAAAGCTACTTAAGTCCCAAACTACTAGTAAAGGCAGAGTCGTGGAGGCCGATGAGAGGTGGACAAAATAACAGCGGTTAATTAATCGTAACCAGTTATTAATCGAAACCGTAACCCGTTAATAACCGGTTAGTGGTTCGGTTTTTTTAACCGCCAGATCGCTTAACTGAAAAATAACTGAAAATAACCGGTTAATTAACCGACCAGCTAAAGTAATTAACCGGACCAGTTAAAAAAATAACCGGTTAAAGTAATAATCGGTAAAGCATTAACCGGCTAAAGTCAGAAAGTCAAATTAACCGGTATAATCAGCTAACCAAACCGGTTATTAAAATTAACCGGTTTGTGCACCTCTACTCTACCAATGACGAGTACCGAGTGGTAAACGCGTAGCCAAAGTGCATTACAATTGTGAATTGTAAGTTATGTTTTTTAAGACTTTTTAGTTGGACTTCTTTCTGTAAGAAATGGCTATAACGTGCCAATCATTTAGGAATTGTATTTTATTTAATACCATTAGATCAAAGTTAATGGATGGTACAGATGTGTGTGTATATCATTTGGAATTTTAGCCTATGGCTTTATAGCCTAGTGGTATCATAGGGGTAGGATAAAGTTTTGGGACCAATAGGTCTTGGGTTCGATTCCCACAAGGGGGGTTTTCCCTATTTATTGGGTTTCCTCCTGAATTGGTGTATAGACATTAGTGGAGATGGATATGATCGGGTGGTTCCGCTGGTGGCACGATGATACTCCAGTGGTCCGTCAGTGATCCAAATTTGCCGTTCAAAAAAAAAATCATTTGGAATTTTAAAATTTCTTGATATATAAAATTGATGGAGATATGTTAAACTTTTCGAATTAGCAATCGTTCATTAGCAATTGAATAGATACTTGACCATTCAGAATATTATTATAACTAGGTTATAACCCCGTGTATTACACGGGTTTTTATAACCCCGTGTATTACACGGGTTGATAAATAAATTTTATATACTAAATAATAAAACAATATATCTTTAAAAACCCCCTTTATTGCACGGGTTGAATAAATATAGGGTCCTAATATTAACACATGGGAAAACTTATTTACACTTGGTGTATACGGGCCGTATACTGTTATACGGCCCGTATAGAATAAAAACAACTGACAAAGTCTGCTGGCACAGACTTTGTCAAGTTGTTTTATTCTATACGGGCCGTATAACAGTATACGGCCCGTATACACCATGTGTAAATAAGTTTGCCTGGTCGTATACAATGTATACGAACGTGTATACGGGCCGTATAACAGTATACGGCCCGTATGGAACGAAATTTTGATTTTTAAAATATTTTAGAGTGGTGAGGTGCTCAAAATAAAACATCAACAAGTAATAAAGATTGAAGAACAAGAAAACGTGTCGTATGACTGTAATAAAACGGAAGCTATCAACGCGGGATTACGGGCATGGTGTTATTCTTTATTTAATATTTATAGAATAAAAGGAAGGGTGAGGCATTTGATGAGAGTTGTAAGGAGTCTGAATAAAACGGAAGCTATCAACGCGGGATTACGGACATGCGTTTAATTCCCAACATATTTGTTTTGTCACGTACATTTCGTAAGAAACTTTTCGTGCACTGAACCTTCACCTCCAATAATTTCCTGGTCAAATCACACACTATAAAGTTTAAACTTATCGTGTGTTGTAGTTTGGAAAGATGACCGAATAGAGATCTGAATAACAAACTGTGGAGAACTTGTTTGCGTTATCCACCAACAATCCGTTCATTATCTGTTGTTATTTAAAACAATAGCAATTAACGTTCGGTTGAGATAACGGACATCCAACTTTCAAAATTCAAATCAAACTAACACGAAGTATCTCGAAGGTATCATATTCTTGGTTCAATACCATGTGAAAAAAGATTCTTGCCAGCAGACTTTTGTTGGTTTGTTTCCAGGTAGGGTTTAGAATGTTTGAAGGAATGTCGGTTTTTCAGTATTCGGATTTTGTTGGTTCAATACCAACTGCTCGAAATCCCTTTCGTTTCATGGATTTCCCTTTGGTTGAAACTTTTCATCACCGGTTTCTACAGCACAAGCACATACACAGGGGAGAATATTCTCGAAATTGAAGGAAAAGAAAAAATGGTTGTTGATGTTTTTTCTCTATCAGGATTTTGTTGAGTCGTCGGGAAAACTTTTCCTCAGGGGAGGGTGAGTAGTATGAGTCTGAGTCCATTGTGGTTCGTGAATGTTGGAAGAACCCGACACGTCTTCTGCTGCCTCTTCGGTTGGTAAAAGACATAGGATGACTTTTAATACAGGCTCTTTGTCGGTTGTGGTTGATTTATAGGAGGAGGTTATGAAACGAATATATGTTTATGCGAACATCCTTATTTTGTCACGTACATGCGTTTAATTCCCAACATCCTTATTGTATCAGACTCTCTCCCCTCCTGATGCAATTTTCACAGTGGTACCAATGTCCTGCTACTACAATCCTTCCAACGATCCTTGTCTTGAAAGACAAGAATACAACGTTCATGTATCACAAGGAATGACCGATCTAAGGCAGAGAACCTGATTTAGATACACAAATTCATCACCGGTTTCTACAGCACAAGCACATACGCAATGAAGTATTAAAAGATGTTAGTTTCTTGACAGTATGGTTTCTCGACAAATGAAGTATTATCTGTCCTTGCTGCCTCTTCGGTTGATAAAAGACATAGGATGATTTCTCTATTACAGCACTCTTCTGAAAGACAAGAATACAACGTTCATGTATCACAAGGAATGACCGAGTTTGGAAAATAGACGGAATCCACGAAGAAACTGTTGGAATTTGTGGATTTCGGTTGGTTCAGAAACTTAACAAGAGAAGCAACTAAAAAAAGGAAAGAAAGACCTTATTTTACCATTTTTACCATATGTATACGGGCCGTATACCGTTTATACGGCCGTATACGCTCGGTAAAAAACAAATTTACCGATCGTATACAATGTATACGATGATTGTATACGGGCCGTATATTTTGATACGGCTCGTATACTATGGTAAAAAAAATGGTGTATTCTCTTTAATCTCTTAGAACGATCCTTGTATTGAGAACCTGATTCTGGTTTAAACAATGGAATTTGTAATTCAACAGAAATAACTGAAAAATAACTCGCCATTCTCTTGCACCTGTATACGTTGCAAGGTATAAAATGTTTGTAGTATTCTTGGTTCAATACAAACTCTTCTGAAAGACAAGATAATGGTTTCTCAACAAATGAAGATGAAGATGAAGAAACGAGAGTTTGTTTTGAGAAATTTGCAAGGTAAACCTGAATTTTTAGATTTTTAGACACTTACTTGAACATGAGTCTGAGTCCATCGTGGTTCGTGAATGCTTCGATTTCAACAAATCTTTCAAGGTCTTAAGTGATGGACAACTGGTTAAAAGATGTAGAAGAGTTTGTGTAGAGATCTTTAATGTGAGATTCTTCAAGTTTGCACATTTTGAGAAAATACTAATGTGGTCATTTTCAAGTGTGAGATTAGCCAAACGAGGATGAAAGATACTCAAACCATCTGATCCCGTTGTTGCAAACTCCTTTAATGTGAGATTCTTCAAGTTTGCACATTTTGAGAAAATACCAATGTGTTTGTCAGCTTCGTAAATACACAACTTAACAAGATAAGCAACTAAAAAGTTAACATTCAGATTCAGATTCAGAAAGCAGATGTTTAGTAGTGTTTGAGACAATTGATTTCTCTTGCGGTTACCAGGCCTATCATCTTCGTCTACGTTTGGTTTCTTCGTTTATTGGATCGTTCTAATAGATTAAAGAGGTTTTTACCATTTTTTACCATATGTATACGAGTCGTATACGGTTTATACGGCCGTATACCATTGGTAAAAAATATTTTTACCGATCGTATACAATGTATACGATGGTTGTATACGGGCCGTATATTATTATACGGCTCGTATACTATGGGTAAAAAATGGTAAAAAAAGGGTTATTCTCTTTAATCTATCAGAACGATCCTTGTCGTGATGATTCGAAACATTCACGAACCACAATGGACTCAGACTCATACTACTAGCAGTAGAACCCGACACGTCTTCTGTGATGATTCGAAACATTCCGAATAACTAGCAGAAAAACCCGTATACGGTGATTGTTTATCCATACTATTCTTCATAGCCATATTCCCACTCACAATTTGTTGATACATATCGTCGTTCAACTTGAGTATTTTTTCTAACTTTATGCTTGCATCCACCACAGTGAATATTAACTTTGTGTGAAAGAGTTTGGAAACCGGACGAAATCTATGAAGAAACTGTTGGAATTTGTGGATTTCGGTTGGTTCAGAAACTTAACCAGAGAAGCAACTAAAAAAATACAATTGATTTCTCTTCCGGTTACCAGGCCTATCATCTCCGTCTACGTTTGGTTTCCTCAACGAAGAACCATCAACCATTATCAGCCCTTTTTTCCTTTGGTTTCTGGTTGATTTTTGAGGGTGAGGGTTTTGAATTGATTCCTGCGCTCAAGTTTCAACTACTGGAGTGAAAATTGGTAAAAAATGGTTTATTCTCTTTAATCTATTAGAACGATCCTTGTAACCATCAACAGTTCAAGTTGATATAGGAGAGTACTGAACAACCGAGATAACAGCTCCGGTATTTTTCACCAACCCATCTTTGGTAGTGTTTGTTTGAGAACCTGATTCAGATACACAACGGTCTCTTTGCTTCGTCTACTAGAACTATTTGTGTATGCATTCTTTTGGTAGTTAACAACGCTAATTAGAAAAAAATCTGAAAAAATTAATCATATCGATTGCAATAACAGGATGGATGTGACACACATAGATAGATAAAATGTCACAGTTGTCAAGACTGTTTGTCGGGTTTCCAATGCTCACACAGGGTGATAAACAACGCTGATACACGTAACATCTAGTTATATTCAGATTTAAACAATGCCCGCCTCAATCTTCAATACGTCTTCATGTAACAGAGAATGTTTTAGAAATTGAAGGAAAATGAAAAGATTTGTTGAAATCGAATTTGACAACTATGACAGCTTATTAAAAGTATCGTGTGTTGTAGTTTAGAAAGATGACCGAACAGAGATCTGAATAACAAATTGTGGAGAACTTGTTTGTGGCAGGTTCTTCTACTAGTTACTCGGAATCGATAAATAACCAACACGAAGATCTCTGCGATCGCTAAGGTTTTCATCAACGGACTAATCGGTAACGTTACTCTACCTGTGCTCCGATTTAAGCGGCATGTTCCGATCAACGTTTATCGACATTGTTAAAGGTGATGAAGAGTTTTAGAAACCCTAGAATGATTGTGTTTTTACGGGAATAAAACGTGATACTTGAAAAAAGCCAATATATACGGCCCGTATATAGTTATACGGCCCGTATACATGTCCTAACATCAAAAACCCACAAAAATAAATCAATTGGGCCGTATACGTTTTACAAATCGTATACACATGTATACGACTCGTATAACTGTATACGGGCCGTATATAATAAAACAAAAAAAAACATTCTCTGCGTATTTTCCTATTCAAAAACATTCTATACGAGCCGTATAATTGTATACGGCCCGTATACAATAGGGGATGTGAAAATAAGATATAGGGTATGTGGGAATAAGGCACCCCTAAATATAACTTTATATATTAAATAATAATAAAAATTATATCTATAATAACCATATTGTACGGGTTGAATAAATATAATTTTATATATCAAATAATAAAAAAAGTTATATCTTTAAAACCACGTGTATTACATGGGTTAAATAAATGTAATATTGTTTACCAAATAATAAAAAAAAAGTTATATTTTTAAAACCCTCGTGTATTACACGGCTTGAATAAAGATGATTTTATATACCAAAAAATAAGAAAATTATATTTAAAAAACTAATGGGTATACTCGGTACACGATGAATATGGTGATTGTGGAGAAAATTATTGAAAAGAAAATACAGTGGTCAAACATGTTATACAAAAAGCAAATAAGCAGCCATTTGAGTGATAAAATAAAAATTATATTTAAAAAGGCCGTAATAAATATAATTTTATATATAAAGTAATATTGAAATTATATACAATTTGTTTAAAATTATGTAATAAAATAGATATAATATTTTTTTAATAATGAAAATAAAAATAAATAATATATTAATACAAAGTTTGATTTTAGTGATAAATAAGTTGGCTATTTAAAAATATCTTAAATTAACAATTTAAATTTAAGGATAATATTTTATTAGAAAACTAGAAGTATTCTATTCGACATTTATAGTAGAATAAGATTTAATATTAATTTTTGTTTATTTGGTAATCGAAAAGAATAAGAGTAAATTTGTATATTACAAATAAAAAGTATGTGTTTGTCGTATGATAATCAAATAAATAATATTATAAATGAGAAGTATAGATTAAATTTAAATTAAATAATAATTATCTATAGTTAAGTATAAGAGATTAAACAAAATAATATTTAATAGAAGAGTTTATAACCTAGTTATAAAATAAATAAATCTATAATTAACAAAGTATAACTTAGCAACTAATTTATGCATATGGTACATGTACCATAAGCTTTGGGAGTTTTTCAAAAAAAATTGAATTTTCCTTTTTAACCCTAAAGTTTTAATGTTTGGCAATTTAACTGTAAAGTTTTAATCTTTGTTTCCTTTTTAACCCTAAGGTTTTAATCTTTGATAATTTACCCTAAAGTTTTAATCTTTGACAATTTAAGTTTAAAGTTTTAATCTTTGGTAATTTAACCCCTTTGATTAATTTGTTTTTTCACTTCTAATTCGAAAGTTTCCATCTTATTCAATTTAACCCCTTTGATTAATTTGATTTTTCACTTCTAATTCAAAAGTTTCCATCTTTTGCGATTTAACCACTTTGATTTTTTTACTTATGTGTTGTAATCTTGACTTTGGGGGGTTTTCAAAGAAAAAATGCTCATGCATATGGTTGTTGTAACCTTGGCTTTGGGTTTTTTTTTTTTTTAAAATGATTTTTTTACTTTTCACCCAAAACTATTTTATAAATTACTTTTAACCCAAAACTATTTGTTTTTTACTTTTAACACAAAACTTTTTATCTTTTGCAATCTATCCTGACAACTTTTTTTACTTTCAACTTTGGTCCTTTATAGTTTTCATTTTCCGCAAATTTTTCGCTTTATGTTTTGTTCTAAATTTTGTGACTTAACACATCGCAACGTGCGTCTTTGGTTTAACGTTTTTACGTTTCGTTTTAAATTGTGCGAGTTAACACGACGCAACATGCATGTGTGGGTGAACATTGTTTAATCGTCTATTTTTTTCCGTTTCACAGGTTCAACATAATGTGTGTGTCCTAAATCGACTTAGCCATAACTAAAGAATCCCCGCCGCATTGCGGCGGGTCGTAATTCTAGTAATAGAACAAAAAGGCTAAAATAATAACAATTATCAAGCAATCGACAATTCATTTACAGAAGTACAAAATAAATCTAAATGATCAAACAATATTATAAATGAGAAGTATAGATTAAATTTAAATTAAATAATAATTATCTATAGTTAAGTAGAATAGATTAAACAAAATAATATTTAGTAGAAGAGTTATCTATAATTATTTAGAAGAGATTAAATTAAATAATAGTTATCCATAAGATATTAAACTAAATAATATTTCGTAGGAGGGTTATTTATAACTAATAAAAAGAGATTAAACTTAAGTAATAATTATCCACAAGACATGGCCTAATATGATGACAAGTGCCCCAAAGTTGGTTTCTTTTATTATGTAGTATAGATAATTGGCCGTATAAAATGAATATTTATATATGTTTATAAATCATACAGATTTTCATGAAACTTTTGTAAAATGATAAAATAATATATATTTTTTTAATGGCAACACTTCACCTGTAAGAGCCATAAGCCTCTATCAAATAGACTAGCCCCATATTAGCAAATAATATTACTTACTAATCATATAATAGTCGTTCAAGTTTAAGAAAGTTGCATTTTGAATCAATTGTTAGATATTTTAGTGTAATCGGCATTGACTTAGTAATCAAAGCGAATTATAATACACATCAAGCAAGTTAGAAGGTGCGAGAGTGCACGTTTATTTGAATTATTATAATTCAAAGTGTACGGGCGGAGCCCGTATTCTAAGGGGGTTCCAAGGGGGCAACGCCCTTGGGAGCAGGGTCCAAGGGGCAGAACACCTAGGGTCGAGCTGTATTCTCTTACTCTATATGGTTTTTTTTTTTATTAAATTGCTATATTGGAAATGCCTTAGAAAAATAATTTTGTTAAAATTCGTCATATTTTTTGGATAAAAAATACAGGCAGTTTTATGGTAATTTAATTCAAAATTTAAAATTAATAATAACTGCCCAATGACAGTTATTTGCAAAAAAATCCCTAAAATTCGAAATCAGTTTTTGATCATTCTCTCTGGTTCATATGAATGCACCAAAAAACTATACTTTTGTTCTAATTCTCGAAATCAGGTTGTATCCGATTGAATTATTTGATAGAACCACCGAAATAATTTGATTTGAGAGTGATTACACGCCTCTCTGATCGTCCGGTAATCTGAAAATTCCCCATCATCAATAAATAATTAATAAAAAATGGACTTGTATCCTTATTTAAAAACTGGACATGTTTGGATTATTAATGGTAAAGTTTAGTTATGTATGAGAATCAAGAAATGGATTTCTTGTAAAAACATATACGAATGATTGAAAAAATGGCCTAAAGTGTGAGAAGTAGAAAAAGTAATTTAAACCATTAGATTTTTTATCTAATGGTTGGGGATTGAGATCAATAGAAACAAATTGTAAATTGTGTTTTAATTATTTAGACTGATTTAAAAATTGTAGGGGTAATAGTAACTTTTTATATGTTTCAAATAAGGTAACCTCTCTTAAATTCCAGCGATCCATTTTTAAACTTATTCTAAAAATCCGGAAAAATGTAACTGCTACCAGAAAATATATAACACTATATAACACCATATAACACTATGTAACACTATATAACACTATACATCCATCATAGACATGCTACCAGAAAATATAACACTATAACACTATATAACACTATACATTTATCATTGACATGCTACCAGAAAATATAACACTATACATCCATCATAGACTGCTGCCATAAAATATAACACTATAACACTGTATAAAAACTTTCATTCTGCATCCATCACTATATAAAACTCTATAAAACCTTAATTCTGCGATCTTCATAAATTATAATTGATGTACGATAAAAAAAATACAAATTCGTAGATTAATTCGTATTCCTATAACAAAGGGTGACGATTATGGAAGATTATCAATTAATTGAATCAATGAGAAAATTACTTGTTTACCCTTTTAAATTAATTTAGATTGAGGACTCATGTAATCTCTACAATATTTCTCCTACTTCTCACACTTTGGACCATTTGTACAGGATCTTTAATCTAATTGAGTAGAATATTCCAAGCAAGGTAGTAAGGGACTGTTTGGCAACATCTAAATGGTTAAGTGTTGAACCAGTAAGAGGTCAAAACCATTAAGTGATGAACTAGTAAGAGGTCTGAATCATTAAGAGCCTGTATAATGCTTAACCGTTCAGAGGCAAATGTCTAACCAATTCAGATTAAAGGTCTTAACCATTCAGACCTGTATAATGCTTAACCATTCAGAGGTAAATGTCTGAACCATTCGGAGATCTGCTCGTGAAACAAACAGTCTGAACCATTAAGTGCTACACCAGTAAAAGGTTTGAACCATTAAGAGCCTCATTAAATAGTAAACAAACAGCCCAAAAGTAGATTTACGAAAATTATATAGGTAGCAAAAAAACAATTTACTTTTATGTCGTATTTTTCAACGTCTGTTTTCTTAAAAATATCTTGAGAAAATTGTCTCATGTCATCATTGGTAATTTGTATGCTTCTTTATTTCTCGTGTGGTCCATCTTTGTTAATGAGTAACTTGTATTATTTCTAGTCATGGCATGGCATGCTAGATTAATCATTTGTTCATTGCTTGCCTATTATGTTATAAAACACTAACACGTGACAGTTTTGGAGCAGGTAAGTAGTGTAATATGCTTCGTTGTAATAGACGCTATCTTAACATCGATAGAATTTGACGACGGGCCAATGGGAAGCCCCATTTACCCGCTTTGGGCCATCATCATACAGGCCCAACAGGAAAAACCCAACAAGGATTTACCTTGCCCACTAAGGTTACCATTATAAGCGGGAAAAAGGATCAGCGAAGACAGGCAACATTTAATGCTTGATTGGCAGAGGATCTCTTGCTGGAACTGTACCTCTTCGCCGGAAACATTAAATGAGACTATGATCTCACCGTTGGGGGTCAGACACGTGTCTGAGCCCCCCGAAGACCATTAGAACCCGTTGGATCGTCTCGTAAAAATATCTCACGAGAAGGTTAAGGCCTGGTGATTATATAAGGATGCAAAAGGGATGATCAAAGGGGACAATCCAGGTATCTCATTTACTATCTTCACATTTACTACTCTCACATTAAATTCTGACCATCATTCCCACGTATTTACTACAAATATCACATTTATTAGATTCACACCTAAGGGGAAACATCCCGGTGATCATATATTCATCGGGGTAAAGCTCCTCAATTCTTCCGGCAAGTTTACTTACTCTCACGCCGGAGCTTGGTCACGGATCCCCCATTCGGGGCCCTCCGTGGCGAGGCTAACGGTTTGTTCTTTTGTAGTAGCTAAGGTGAAGACTCTTGACGTCAACGAAGATCCATCTAACGTCAACCGGAATTTGGGTATTCGACATTGGCAGTAACATGGCAACCCCACCCAACTCACGTGTCACTCAGGCAGCACATAATGATATGGATAGAGTCACAGTAGAGGAAATAACTCATGAAGAAGGCAACGAGAACCAGGTGGAAAACCCGGGAGGAACGGAGCACATTACCCCAGATTTTGTGGCCATGCATAGAGAAAAGTTGACAAAATGCCTCGAAGACTTAGAGAGACAAGAAAAGCTCAACAGCCTTAGGGCTCGACTGTCCTTTGACACGCCTTCCAACCAAGAAGGACCAGACCTTCAAAGTAAAGACAACAGTGGTGACCCACTGGAGACATTCATGACTGCCCTTAGGCAAATGTCTTCAGAAGAAAGGGAAGACCTCATCACGGGAAAGAAGCCAAAGAAAAAGGGAAAGGAAAAGGATGACCAAAACGATGATGGTCTGGATCAACCATATCTGCCACGGGACTTAGCTGAGGTCTCAAAGTTCACACGAAGGATCGCAGAAGCACCAATGCCCCACCAAAACAAAGTTACCCCCAAACTTCGACCGCTATGACGGGACAAGAGACCCTGAAGATCATCTCCATGCCTTCAGGGGAGCAGGACAACTTGGACGGTGGTCCATGCCTGTATGGTGCCACATGTTTGTACAAACTCTGACGGAGGGAGCCCGGCTCTGGTTTGACAGCCTCCCTCCGGGGGGAATCGATAGTTATGAAGAGTTAAGCGAGAAGTTCCTCAGGAACTTTGGTCAGCAGAGAAAAGTGGTCAAGAATCCAAATGAGATCCTCCACATAAGGCAGAGGGACAATGAGCGAATAGATCAGTATATGGAGAGGTTCATCAAGGAGAGCATGAACATCAAAGATGTCCCGGAGGTCATGAAGATCAGCAGTTTAATAAACGGGCTAAAGCATGCCCAGCTGTGTGAGAAACTGGGGGAGGAGTTCCCCCACTCATTTGACAATCTTATGGACAGGGTCAGAGCCTTTGTCAGAGGGAATGACACAGTCAGCAAAGCCAAGGAGACGAACGTCACACCCCGAAGGATCGCCCCGGCTGCAAAGCCTCCTGACAAAGGTACACCTTACTCCAGAAAACCCACTTTTGATAGAATGTTGCACGACAGAGCAAGGCCCTCATATTCCCCATATAGACCTCGGGGGAGAGGCCCCCCCTCCTTACTCTGATCATTTCACCCCTCTCACCAAGACCCCAAGTGAGATACTGGCCACTGAGAGGGTAAAGAACTCCTTCCCGAGGCCACCACCCATAAAACCCGGGCCAAAGGCACAACCAAACGAGTATTGTGACTTCCATAAAGGTTTTGGGCATAAGACCGATGACTGCATGTATTTAAAAAGAGAAATAGAGGCTGCAGTGAAGACGGGAAGGCTGGCCCACTTGGTTAAGGAAATTAAGGAGGGGGGAGGGGACCGCAAGGGAAGAGATGTAAGGGAGCCTGGGCGGGCAGATGTTGATATGATTAGAAGGAGGAATGAATTCGATACCACCTGGAGTGTAAAGGCCAGGATCCTGGGCTCCCCGGACTGCATGAAAGCTCCCATCCTTATGCCACACTTGGAAGAAAATGAAGTGCAACGACTTCCCCTAAACATCTTAGCCATAATAGCTGGCCACAAGGTGTCTCGAATACATGTGGACGGAGGGTCCGGTGTCGAAGTGATATACGAGCATTGTTTCCTTAGATTTGACAGGGATGTAAGAGATCGGCTCGAAGAAGACTCCATCCCCTTAGTGGGATTCAACAACAGTGTATCACACCCCCTGGGAAAAATCAGGCTTCCATTCACAGTCGGGGTAGGGGATCGGGTCCGAACGATAAACCAGACCTTCACAGTGGTCCGGGCACCTTCAAAGTACAACGCTCGGTCTAAACTCTCTCTCTCATTCTCTCCAAATCATTCAGAGCATTCTCCGAAACCCTAATCAGCGATTCCTGCTCCTTACCCTTTCAATCAGATTGTTGACTCTCTCTCTATCAATCTTCAATCGCCTTCTAAACCAAACCCAAGAACAAAATTAGTTTGCCTCTTTATCTCTTCTCACAGAGTTTCTTCCGATTTGAAGGATCAGAGCAACGTCTACCAAAATTTAGTACTCACAGCATCAGCTTTCAAGTATGGCCGGAATCCGATTGCCACCGGAAGACACCGATGTCACACAGCCGACGCGACAACCATTAACTGCCGATCTGATCTCCGACGATGACCGCTCTATTGGCGCTGATTCGTGGTCAATCAAAAGCAACTACGAAAGTACTCTCGACGATGATTAGCGTCACGCTGACGCATCTGAAGCTCTTGCTGCACGTCAGGTTGCCGCATCTGATTACAGGTTAGGTTACTGTTTGTTGATCATAAATTTATTGTCGTTATTTGTTGATTGTTGTTACGAGTATTGAAATGGAAGTAAATTGTTTAGATCTTATTGTTTTGTGTCAGTTTGGTTTGTTGCTTTGAGTTAGGTTAAGTTTGATATTCCAAACCCTAAACGTTACCATCCTTCTGTCTTTCTTTTTCCATCATACATACAAACCTTTTAATGCCTGACATCACTAAAGTTTCACTTTTATTTCTTTTTCTTTTTAGAGCGATGAACGAAAATGGTCAGGAATTGGAATTCGGGTCCGTCCATGTTGGTGGGTGATGTCTGTCGTTGGTGACATGCAAAAACCTAATTAACCTAGGTAGCCAAGGTAAGCAGGGTATCGAATCCAGAGGAGTCTGTGGTTAATGCTAATTATTATTTGTTTGTAAATATTTGAATTACTTTGAGAACTTTCTAGAAAACTATAAACAATAACTTTGAGATTGTAAAAACAATGATAGAAAAGGTGATCACTCCGGGATTCAGATTCTGTAATTACTAATAACCTAGTTCTGATTTTATTGGATGCTATTAATTGAATAGTAAATCTGTCACATCTACCAATTACCTATGCAGTTCAAAATCTTAATATTAATTGATCAGAGAAATATTAAAACAAACATTCATAGGAATCATTCAATCAACACAAGCATAATTGGATTCACAACATAATTATAACTCTGACTGTCACTCAGGATTTGTCTGTCACACAAATAATATAATCATGTAAATAGTCGACTGTCACCCGACTACAAATCCAAATCTCAATACAAAATAGAAACTGGAATTAAAAGTTTTTAACAAGAATCATTCACCCGAAGTGTCCACGAGAGATTTAGCCGCTCATGATACTTGTCCGATCAAAAGCTTGGTAGAAGGATGATCGCATGATCCAGTCGGTGTTGCAGCCGATGTATGATGAATGGTGATGATGTTTTTATATCGATTTTAAAATAAAACCCTCTGTCCTCGTGATAATGCTGATGGATGTAATGATATCGACCTCTGTTCCGATTACCTCCAAGGCGGCCCAATCAATAGTCCCTTTTCTCTTTTGCGTTTGTAATTAATCCAACCAATATGCGGCCCAATTGATGTGTGTATTGTATGATCTATTGGGATGTGTGATATTTGTTATTAAAAATAATAATCCCTCTCATCACGTGTTCCCTCCAAACCAAATATGGCTGCCAATAAGAAGTCCCAATTAATGTGGTGATGCTATTGTGATTGTTCCTCCACTAGCCGTCCACTTTTATAATATTGGATGTGATCATTAATGTTGAAAATCAATACCCTCCTTAGTCACGTGTACATATGACTTCTCATGTTGTTTTCGGCCCCACAAGTGATGATGATGTTTGTTGACCAATACCCTCTAACTCCTCTCGTGTGCATGTGATGACTCGTACAAGATAAAAGAAAATCTTGCTGCCTATGCAAAACCCTTGTGCCGTCCTTGGTCTCCGTGAGATGATAATAATTAATTTGATTTGTTATATTCAATGACTTTTACTTGCCCTCACGTGTTGTAGTGCTCCCTCAATGGGTTTTCAAAATGAAACTTTTAAAACCTTCGTTCTTTAAAGCCCATGTGCGCTGCCTTTTTGATAAATGTCGTAGGCTATGGTTACGTACCGTAAGTTACGAAACATAGATTCTGTTTCTTTTGTTGTTCACATTGGCCAATCGTAAGCTACACATATAATCCGTAGGTTACGTCTCTGTCTTGTCACCATGATTTACATGCATTCAACTTCACAAACTGACCGTTTGGCCCCCAGACTTTATACTTTCACGTTTTTCGCATATTCAGGCCATGTCTTGATTCGAAACACGTCCCAAACATTGTCGTGCACCTTGTATATTAACTTCGGACGTCACGCTTTATCTGTAACCACTCTAACTTTACCGAATTACGCGATTAACCTGTAATTTCACGAAAACTCGTAGTGAACATATTCAAAGTATATAATCAAGTAAACGGCAATAAATCACACAAGATAAGCACGTTAACACTCGGGTTTCACACCCTCCATCACATCCCCACACTTATCATTGATTGTCCTCAAGCAACCGTTACAAACATTACTCACCTTATTAACAAATCACCTTCAGATCCCTTACCGAATTATCAATTTAAGGTCCCAAGTCACACCTGTCCCATAGACTGACACAATCGAGGTTGACAATCTGACAAATATATGATACGCATTTAAAACAACTTAAGACTTGCCTAACTAAAACTAACATGCTTATATTACTACACACATGCCACACGCCCCTCACAATGATCACTCCTCTCGGCTCAATCAAGACTAGCGAGTAATATGCTAGTGTATATTTCACTCAGAACCAAACATGCTACTTTGCAATCATAAGCTTGTATAGCAATCATATCTCCACTGTATCAAATAACGTAACACATATCAAAAGGACTTTTGGGTTTTGGGTTAAGGGTAAAGGTAAGGATGTATTTTTGGATTTTTATATTTATTTGGCGAACACAAATGAAGACCAAACCATGACAACTTATTCACAATAATACTAACACTTGGGTTATTTTCGACCCACTTATTTAACACGAACATAACAATCATTTTTTCTCTTCTTTTTTTCTTTTTTTTTTCTTTTCAATTTCTTTTTTTTTTAAATATCTAACACACAATTGTCATTCATGGTTGGTAATCAAACGGGTCAAACGAGGTGTGACAAACGAAAGGTATACGGCTCAACATGGTTAACTAAGGTGGATGGATAAACAATCATCATATGAAACAATGAAGGGATCCTAATGCCTTTATCATCTATGTGCATACGCTAAAGCACAGTCTCGGCACGTATCAAACCACACAAGTTCTAACACAAAGCAACATATGGCCTACGCTCAGCAACTGGAGATTTATTGAAATTCAACTAACAATTCTAGTAGGCTCAAATATCTCACCGAACGAAAGGAATATGGGTTACCGACACGTAGCATGTGTAATTCCTAAAGCATGTTACCCCTAGTTAAGCATCTCTTCTCAACTATCTTCTAAAACTTGTCAGAAATACTCTCATGAAACTTAAAGGGACAACCATGACTAGGGATCTAAGTTAGTTTAATATCAGTAGGAACCCTTTAGCGATTGAAAATGTCGGTTTTCATGAAGTTCAAGCATACTTGAGAAACAAAAATTTTCAAAAATTTTCAATTTTTACCAATTTCAACCAATTCAAGCATTTAAGATCATCAATCCTACCAACCCTCTCTCGAGTTACCGCATCATCCCCACACTTGGAATACATTGTCCCCAATGTATGGTGCAATTTATAGTCTAAACTCGAGAGATACCAACTACAAACCATGAACGGCTAACAACTAAACGACTCAACACAAAGAAACCACTCCCAACACAAGAAGTTCACACCACCAAACACGTAACAAATAAAACACAGGATAGAGAGACACATTGACCTGATCAGTAAATCAGCAAGTGTCTGTAGCGGTGCAGCTGCTGTGATCAGACAGGGGCGCAAACTCCTCTTGGATTCTCTGACATCTCATCGGGGATGTTGCTAACATCCCCACACTTGAATCATTGCATCCGCGGGAATTAAACGTAGTAACCTGCCAAAACAGAACCAACACCAAAACAAAAGAACAAATACAATACTCTACATCCTCGGGCTGCCTCCCGAGAGCGCTAAGTTTAAAGGTCTTCAGCCAGACCGTACCTGCTATGCTCATGGTGGTTCAAACGGCATCTCTCGTGCAAAGAACACTTGTGCTGGTGGATGGTTAGTATCCCACTGCCATCCATCACTCCATATAGCATCCAAATGATCTGGGTTATCGAAATCTATTGACTGTGAGAATTCACCCTTAATTTTCCTTGTGGGCTTCTTCTTTTCCTTCAACTGTGAGAACTCACCCATATTCACCTCAAGTGGTCTCTTCTTAGATTCGGTTGCCTCCTTTGGTGACTCCTTTTCTAACTTGACTGAACGTTTTTTGTTTCTCATCTTGAGCCACCACGGTGATTTGACCACTTTATCCTTCACTACCTTTTCATCTTTAGACCTGTCAATCATAGCAACACACTCTTTTGGGCTATCCTCATTAATTGGAGGATGACACTTATTAGCAATATTAGAATAAGCACAAGTGTGAGACGTAAAGTTTAAGGAAAACTTACGTGACCCGAAGACCATATTTACCGTATTAGCATTGCAATCAATGGTAGCCTTCGCGGTTTTCAAGAATGGTCGGCCTAAGATAACCGGCGGTTGTCCTTCAACATTGGATGGCGTGTGGTCCACAACTAGGAAATCTTCGGGGTAATAACAATCGCCTACTCTTACAGCAATTCCTCTCAACATCCCCCTAGATGGTTTCCTTGACCCGTCTGCAAGCAAAATCGTGGTGTCCACCTCTTCAAGCTCACCAAAATCGTATTCATCAAACACTCGACCCGCCAATATGCTTATGCTTGCCCCATGATCCACCAATGCCCTCTCAGTCTTGAACTCACCCAACTGGACTGGGATCATAGGCACATTCTCCTCTTCATCTTCAACACTTGCAACCAAACGGATTGCACCAATGGTCATATTTAAACGGACGGGTGAATCATTATCATCAACTATTACCCGCACAGGAGTTACTACCTCTACATCTGGCTCTTCAATACAAACCTCATCTTGGGAATCCACAATTGACTCAGATATTTGAGATTGTGAGTCCACTTGATTGTTGCTTCCTAACCTCTCGGACTCTCTTGTAACCCGCTCATTGCATAGTTCATTTATAAATTCACCTAGCTTGACTACATCTTCATAAATCTGATATATATCAGGAGTGTCTTGGGCGTAACTTGATGAGTCATATTCATTAAAATGACCATTGCCTCCATAACCAGAGTCCTCAAAATATTCTGATTTTCCATTACAACCCCAATCTGGCTTGTACCGGTGACCACCATCCATCTCATAACCATTGTACTCCCAATTTGGATCATGATGGTAATCCATTTGACCGATCTCTTCTTGATATCTATCTTGATAAGAATAACCCTTGTAACCCGCATCTTCTTGTCTTTGCATGCGTTGGGACCATACCCACTCATCTAATTCAGCCTTACTTTCAAACATTGGGCATATGAGTGCCCAATGTCCTTGGTACCCACACCTTGTGCATGTAACATATTCTTTATATTGCGAGCTCATATTTCCTGCACAAGTAGCAAACGAAAAGCAGTACCGAACAAAAAGAAAACAAAGACAAAAGTGAAAGAAAAAAAAAACTAACTAACTAGAAAAGGCAAATACTTTTTGGATTTTGGAGTTTTTATGTAAAACGAAAGCAAACAAACTAAACTAAACTAAACTAGCACTAAGCGCACGACTCCCCGGCAACGGCGCCATTTTGATGTCTGTCGTTGGTGACATGCAAAAACCTAATTAACCTAGGTAGCCAGGGTAAGCAGGGTATCGAATCCAGAGGAGTCTGTGGTTAATGCTAATTATTATTTGTTTGTAAATATTTGAATTACTTTGAGAACTTTCTAGAAAACTATAAACAATAACTTTGAGATTGTAAAAACAATGATAGAAAAGGTGATCACTCCGGGATTCAGATTCTGTAATTACTAATAACCTAGTTCTGATTTTATTGGATGCTATTAATTGAATAGTAAATCTGTCACATCTACCAATTACCTATGCAGTTCAAAATCTTAATATTAATTGATCAGAGAAATATTAAAACAAACATTCATAGGAATCATTCAATCAACACAAGCATAATTGGATTCACAACATGATTATAACTCTGACTGTCACTCAGGATTTGTCTGTCACACAAATAATATAATCATGTAAATAGTCGACTGTCACCCGACTACAAATCCAAATCTCAATACAAAATAGAAACTGGAATTAAAAGTTTTTAACAAGAATCATTCACCCGAAGTGTCCACGAGAGATTTAGCCGCTCATGATACTTGTCCGATCAAAAGCTTGGTAGAAGGATGATCGCATGATCCAGTCGGTGTTGCAGCCGATGTATGATGAATGGTGATGATGTTTTTATATCGATTTTAAAATAAAACCCTCTGTCCTCGTGATAATGCTGATGGATGTAATGATATCGACCTCTGTTCCGATTACCTCCAAGGCGGCCCAATCAATAGTCCCTTTTCTCTTTTGCGTTTGTAATTAATCCATCCAATATGCGGCCCAATTGATGTGTGTATTGTATGATCTATTGGGATGTGTGATATTTGTTATTAAAAATAATAATCCCTCTCATCACGTGTTCCCTCCAAACCAAATATGGCTGCCAATAAGAAGTCCCAATTAATGTGGTGATGCTATTGTGATTGTTCCTCCACTAGCCGTCCACTTTTATAATATTGGATGTGATCATTAATGTTGAAAATCAATACCCTCCTTAGTCACGTGTACATATGACTTCTCATGTTGTTTTCGGCCCCACAAGTGATGATGATGTTTGTTGACCAATACCCTCCAACTCCTCTCGTGTGCATGTGATGACTCGTACAAGATAAAAGAAAATCTTGCTGCCTATGCAAAACCCTTGTGCCGTCCTTGGTCTCCGTGAGATGATAATAATTAATTTGATTTGTTATATTCAATGACTTTTACTTGCCCTCACGTGTTGTAGTGCTCCCTCAATGGGTTTTCAAAATGAAACTTTTAAAACCTTCGTTCTTTAAAGCCCATGTGCGCTGCCTTTTTGATAAATGTCGTAGGCTATGGTTACGTACCGTAAGTTACGAAACATAGATTCTGTTTCTTTTGTTGTTCACATTGGCCAATCGTAAGCTACACATATAATCCGTAGGTTACGTCTCTGTCTTGTCACCATGATTTACATGCATTCAACTTCATAAACTGACCGTTTGGCCCCCAGACTTTATACTTTCACGTTTTTCGCATATTCAGGCCATGTCTTGATTCGAAACACGTCCCAAACATTGCCGTGCACCTTGTTTATTAACTTCGGACGTCACGCTTTATCTGTAACCACTCTAACTTTACCGAATTACGCGATTAACCTGTAATTTCACGAAAACTCGTAGTGAACATATTCAAAGTATATAATCAAGTAAACGGTAATAAATCACACAAGATAAGCACGTTAACACTCGGGTTTCACACCCTCCATCAGTGGCTTTGTATAGTGGAGATGGTGGTGATATGTTACGGTGGTTAGTGGTGATGGTTTCCGGTGATGTGGTTACTGTTGTTGATGTGGTTCAAGAATAAGGTTAGTTTTGATATCATAAGTAGATGAATTGGATCAGGGTTGGTTTAGTCTTATTTAGATCAAGCTTTTGTCATATTAATCTTACAGACCATTGTTTTTGCAGGTATGATGTTTCTAGAGCTTTGTGATTTCCTTTTGCTTTTGTTGAGGTATATATATAGAGATATGTGTGTGTGTGTTTTCTTGCTGCTTTACTTTTGATTTTTTTTTTTTTGAGAAAAATGGATTGTTTGACTATAAAAGTCAAATGTTGATTTGGTTCTATATGTTTTATTTGAACGGTGTTATTTGATACCAGATGAGGAATTAGGTGATAGAAATGCATCAAATGATGTTCAATCATGCTTCAATAGTGTTTCATTAGTTATATTTCAGGGGGTATTTCATTATTTTGTTTATATGTCATGGGTATTCCATTATTTTGTTTTTAGGTGATATAGATTTTTGCTTCAGTTTCTGATTCTTGGAACCGAATTGTAGCAATCAGTTAGATAGCTTATTAACATGCATAATTTACATATACTTCTTTCATGTCAGGAGATATAATAATCTTGATAACATGTATATTTTTCCCATAGTTCTTTCATTTGTAGAAGGACAACCTGTTGCTATTACTATAGTCGTTTCAGTCAAAAGGAGTCTTGCCAGCTCTATCTTCTTTTGGGTGTGATCATTCTAGAAACTCATCATATAGATGGATATTTGGATCATTTGCTATCCCTGCTACAAGTTTTCATCTTTTTTTTTCTATTTTTATTAACTAAACAAATTATCTGGTGTAGAATTCTTTTTTGGAAGTTTGTGCATTAGGATTTCACGATTTCACTGAAACTACTTGTGAACTCTTTTAATTTCTTAACAGCATACATGTAAATTATCTAGAGGCGTATACAGCGCAAATATTATATTCTTTTACCTTTTTTGTGATTGATTATTGTAAAGCATGACACTCTTTCTTTTGGTATATCACTCAACCATGATGGATCTTTTTTGTGTGCATATGGAGCGCACGTTCATTGCTATCAAGTCAGATGGTGTGCAAAGAGGACTGGTAATTTAACCTCTGATATTTATATGCATCTTGATGTTGGAATTTGGTAAATGGATATTAAATATATTTATAATTGAATGAAATTATAAATATTAATTAGAATATTCATGTGGTAATTAAAAAAGTAACTCTTGAGTATTTAATTAGTTTTATTAGAGTTTTAAGTCTCTAATTAAATGTCTAATTAAGTGAATAATTAAGTGAATCCTTTCACTAGTCTTGTTCAAATAGTAGGCTATGTGCCTTTCTTTTGGTTACAACAAGAATAGGGTATTGCTTGATACATGAAGAATACTAGAAGTAGTATGAACACTTGAACACCAACTAGAGAGATGAGTACTCTCTACTTGTTTCCACCACATGAGTTCAAACACTACAATTACCGGATGTAACCTTGGGCCGGTGAGCCATCTCCGGCAGTACAGACTGCTTCGGCTGTTGTACCCTGGGAGACAGACGCGTCATCTTTAGTAGAGGCGCGAAATCTGTTTTAAGGGAAGCGTGTTGAACACGTGCCTCAACCAAAATCGTCAACGTCTTAGTGTGCTCTTTGTTGCAGTCAAGGGGTAATTTTCAAGACTCAAGATGATGAATAATCGAGTCTAGGATGCTATCAAGTGCGCGTGAAGGACCCACCAGAGATGTGGTTGAATCAAGATTGGTATATATAATTATATTTATATTCTTATTGCAACCGGTATTGTACTATGATATTTCCTACGAATAACGAGAGTCTCGTTATGATATATTTTGTAATTATATTTTTCAAAAGGTGAACCTATTTCCTAAAAACTTAAAACAGATTTAGTGAGATTGTTGGTACAATCTTAAAAACCTTATTTATAAGGATTTTGGGTTTACGAAAGGATTTATAATATAATAAAAAAATATTTTTAGAGGTTATGATCTTATAAATATTTTTTGGGAAATATGTATGTAGTACAACTTGTTGTGTTTGGATTTTTTGAGATTGAGATAAAATCTTAAATCCTATACCGTGGTACAAAACGAATTGTTTTGGTTCCAACGTTTGGTTTTTGAAACGATTTTGGGAATCGTTAATTTTTCTAACTTTTGTGTTAGATCGGGTTTATTAGTGTAAACCATACGTTTTTTTTTTTGTAAACGTTAAATCCTCTAACATGTGTGTTAGACCAGAATTATTGGTGTAAACCATACGTTTTTTGTAAACGTTAAATTCTCTTAAGTAGAGTTTTTATGTCTTTAAATAAGAGTTTTATGTTACTTGATTAGAGTTTTATGTCTCTAATTAAGTCTCTATTTAAAGTAGACTTTTCATCCACCAATGGATTGATATGAACAAATAAGTCTTATAATGATTTTTGTAATCATTTGTCTTCTAACATGTGTGTTAGAAACGTTCATAAAACGCGTTAGTTTGGAAGCAATTTTTAATTGTTTAGTTTCTAACGTGTGTATTAGAAATGACTTATTTATTTGAACCATATATGTGCTTTTAGCAAGTCGAATTAACATTTTGTGAAGATGTTAATATTTCTAACGTGCGCGTTAGAATTTCTTAAATTTTAACATGATTGTTAAAAATGGTTAAAATACAAATGCTTTGAAATGTTTTATGTAGACATTTTATATAAGCAATTTGTTGTAGCATTGTTTTATTGTTTTGTATGATTTAGAAATAAAATGTCATACATTGAAGTTGATGTTTGATTGGCTTCAAGGAATTAAATCACCATAAAGTGATGGTGTGGTATTTATATGAATTTAATGAAATTAAAATCATTTAGTAGACTCTTCGTATGGAAGATAAACTCTTAAGGATAGTTTCAAGTCAATTTATTAGTTTTTATTAGAGTTTTTTTTCTCTAATAAAATCTCTAATAAAGTGAGACTTTTAGTAGAGTATTTATGTCAATTTATTAGTTTTTATTAGAGTTTATGTCTCTAATAAAATCTCTAATATGGTGAAACTCTTGAGTAGAGTTTTAATGATGATATTTGATGAGTTTTATTAGAGTTTAAATTTATAATTATTGAGACTCTTAACTCTTCATATGGTGAAACTCTTGAGTAGAGTTTTAATGATGACATTTGATGAGTTTTATTAGAGTTTAAGTACATAATTATTGAGACTTTTAACTCTTCATTTGGTGAAACTCTTGAGTAGAGTTTTAATGATGACATTTGATGAGTTTTATTAGAGTTTAAGTACATAATTATTGAAACTTTTAACTCTTCATTTGGTGAAAATCTTGAGTAGACTTTTAATGATGACATTTGATGAGTTTTAATGATGATATTTAATGCTCTAATTTGGTCATGTTTGGTACATATAAAATGACTTAAATTTTCTAACACGTGTGTTAGAAAATGTGTATCAATAATACGAGGTTAGAGATTGTTCATAATGAACAAAAATGTTTTATGTAAACATTTAATTGCCTATGTGAGCATTAAAGATGATGAGAAATGGTTTATTTTATAAACTATATATTTGGAAAACGTTTTATGTAAACGTTCGATTCTATAATGTGCTTGTTATAACGTTTTTTTTAACATGCGTGTTAGAAAATGTTATTTGGTGAAAAACAACTTGGTGTTGTTGTGAACAAATTTAATTGTTCAAGTTTACTACTTAAATGTAGTATTTGTAACAACTTGGTGTTGTTTTAAGCATAATTGTTCAAGTTTAAAGTTTAAACATGAAATAGGAAACTTGTACTTACAAGTGCATGGAGTGTTATTGAGGGAGTACCTCAAGACATGCCATGAGACGATATTGTTGAGAAGATTTCGGTCAGATTTTAAAGTGTTGAAAATAAAAGCACTTTACTATTTGATGTCTATAAATTGTCTATGTTCCGTTTAAATTTCAAAAGTGATTGGCACTTATGATTTAGTTTAGAATGTATTTTATTGTTTTGTGTTCAATATCTTCGGATAACACATGCAATTTTTACAAAGAAATAAATCACTAATGGTTGTGACGTATAAATTATTTTTGTGGAAAATAATTATAACGTCGGTTATACATTGTTTAAAAGAATATGGTTTTAAACGGATAGTACATGAAAATATTTGGACATAAATAACTTGAGAGTTGTTACATTGACTAAAAGTCCAAAACAAAACATCAAATGTATAACCACATCATGAGTGGGTAATGAAAGAACGTAGTGAGTGTATTGAGATGAAATACACTAAGGACATTCATGTCAACATACTTCATTAGAAGTCGTTGGAAAATTCACAAGTGTGAATTCTAACATATGAAAGTAAAGTACTATATGTTATTGTATACCTTTAATAAATCTTGCGAGATTTATAAGTAGATGCGTCTACCACTTGATCATTGTTAGATCCATATGGAGATTTTACCTTCATTTAGGAGAGCATCCTAAATATATATATCTCCTAATGAATAACAATAGATGTGTGCAAATCACTTATGGTAAATTATGAATGTCATGTTGTTGAGTGTCGATCTAGTTGACTCTATCTCATACATAATAGTGATTGTAGACGAGAAACATTCATCTTGTTGGTGATGAATGTGTTTACCAAGTGACTTGGATTAAGACTTATGTTTAAGTACTTATGAGTCAGTGGTAGAATGTTGGAGATCAAAGGTAAACAAGTTATGTTCCTTAAATGAATGATGAAATTTAGCTATGTACTATATACAATAATTTGTGAGACTTTCCTAAATATTGATGTTTTAGGATTATGAATAAGTCTCATTATTTTGTCTTAACAAGGGATGAATGTTGCAAAGTGATATTATGATATCCTTAGGGCTGTGAAGAATCAGAATGATGCATCTTCTGTTCACATGCTAAAGTATTATAGTCTAAAGCATGCTAGACGAGTACTTGGTTAATTATGGGTCTTGACGGAGACTAATTAACTCTAAACATTCAAATGTGTATGAACACAAAAAGAATTTGTGTATAGACAAAGTTGAGAGAGGATTTTTCATTCATTATAAGGAAAAGACATGTAACTTTTAAGAGTTTGTTCGAAAAGCTAATGAGGAGAACTCATTGTCTAAGCTTATTCTAGATATTAAATTAGAATTATTCTAAGTTGGTGACAAACTTATGACAATGGCAAGAGTTTCTTTGGTTAGCTCAGAAGCTTATGTAAGCTAATGCAGTATGAGTTGAACTCACTGATACAATGAGGTTGATTTTGTTCAATCATATGTGTATAAATGTCGTCATAAGTGCAATTACGGAAATGTTAATCAAATGGCAAGAAATGTGGGGGTGATCCATTTAGAAACAACCCTATAAGGGTATGTAGAATATCCTATAACACTTAAATGTGGGGGTGTCTTGCATTTGTATCATAAAGTTTGGCAATAAGGATTTTGTAATCCAATCTAACATTGCCAAACTTTATGATACAAATGCAAGACACCCCCACATTTAAGTGTTATAGGATATTCTACATACCCTTATAGGGTTGTTTCTAAATGGATCATCCCCCACATTTCTTGCCATTTGATTAACATTTCCGTAATTACACTTATGACGACATTTATACAAAACAGACTCGAGTAGACTGGAGAAATGTTTTATGATATAATTATATATACCAAAATATAATTACAAAATATAATTACAAAATTTTCACTATAAATTATATTTGTAGGAAATAGGTTCACCTTTTGAAAAATATAATTACAAAATATATCATAACGAGACTCTCGTTATTCGTAGGAAATATCATAGTACAATACCGGTTGCAATAACTAAATAAAAAGAATATATATATAATTATATATACCAACCTTGATTCAAGCCGCATCTCTGGTGGGTCCTTCACGAGCACTTGATAGCATCCTAGACTCGATTATTCATCATCTTGAGTCTTGAAAATTACCCCTTGACTGCAACAAAGAGCACACTAAAACGTTGACGATTTTGGTTGAGGCACGTGTTCAACACGCTTCCCTTAAAACAGATTTCGCGCCTCTACTAAAGATGACGCGTCTATCTCCCAGGGTACAACAGCCGAAGCAGTCTGTACTGCCAGAAATGGCTCACCGGCCCAAGGTTACATCCGGTAATTGTAGTGTTTGAACTCATGTGATGGAAACAAGTAGAGAGTACTCATCTCTGTAGTTGGTGTTCAAGTGTTCATACTACTTCTAGTATTCTTCATGTATCAAGCAATACCATATTCTTGTTGTAACAAAAAGAAAGGCACATAGCCTACTATTTGAACAAGACTAGTGAAAGGATTCACTTAATTATTTACTTAATTAGACATTTAATTAGAGACTTAAAAACTCTAATAAAACTAATTAAATACTCAAGAGTTACTCTTTTAAATACCACATGAATATTCTAATTAATATTTATAATTTCATTAAATTATAAATATATTTAATATCCATTCACCAAAATTCCAACAATCCCCCACATGAATGGAGATCATTCAAAACACTTAAAATTTCCAATGTAACCTCGACAGTTGAGTTTTGCATACGATAGGTAGGTGTTACCCTTTGAACCTTCGCTCATGAAATGCACTTAGCCCACTAGCTCTGAGTACATCTCGTTGTCTTTGAACTCGTCTACCGTTTGTGTAGACGACAATACACTTCACACAAGACTCTCCCTAGCCGGGTCATCTCCTCATAGTCGTGTCCAATAATGGTCGTGGAACACTTTCCTGGTTCTGCGAGAGCTCTAGGAATTGTGCCATCAATTCCATTCGAAGCGACCCCACTTCTCTCTAACATAGGTGATTCTCCTTAGATCATTAAAAGCATTGTGGTTATCGTGATCTATCCAAATCATTTACCACATATTATGCTTAGCCTCATACTTGTCACTTTTAGGAATAGACTAGGAAGTTTATTAATCTTTATAATAAACTACCTTATTAAATGCGTAGGGTTATTTCCCCACAGTGACCTCGCTTATTCATACAATTAGGTTTTCCTATTGAACTCAATTCTTGGGATCTCCAGTCTACTGAGTTAGGTTTCCATCATATGAACTTCATTTTTCAAGGGCTTCAGTCCCATTCCACAACTTAATCTCTTATAAACCCTAAGGTTGTTGGATCCATAACATTAGCAAATAACTTTGCGTATTTGAGATCAGTTGTCATGATGTGTTCTTAACTCGTAAGTTAATTTTGCCTATTGTCAACTTCTAAGACTATATCCTCAGTGGCCATCTGAATCTGGTTATAACATATGTCTTCGTAAGATACGTGTATCATTTAAGGCAAACACATCTCCATTATGCACTACGACCTTTGTGTCCTCCACTTAGTCGTCTATTTGCAATGTTAGATTGGATTACAAAATCCTTATTGCTAAAAACAAATGCAAGACACCCCCCACATTTAAGTGTTATTGGATAACATTTAGATGTGTTAATGAGAACCATTTCTACATACCCTTATAGGGTTGTTTCTTAATGGTTCATCCCCCACATTTCTTGCCATTTGATCAACATTTCCGTAACACCACTTATGGCGACATTTATACACATATGATTGAACAAGACCAACCTTATTGTATCAATGAATTCAACTCATATTGCATTAGCTTACACAAGCTTCCGAGCTGACCAAAGCAACACATGCCATTGTCATAAGTTTGTCACCAACTTAGAATAATTCTAATTTAACATCTAGAATAAGCTTAAACAATGAGTTCTCCTCATTAGCTTTTCAAACAAACTTTTAAAAGTTACATGTCATTTCCTTATAATGAATGAAAATTCTCTCTCAACTTTGTCCATACACAAATTCTTTTTGTGTTCATACAAATTTGAATGTTTAGAGTTAATTAGTCTCCGTCAAGACCCATAATTAACCAAGTACTAGTCTAGCATACTTTAGACTATAATACTTTAGCATGTGAACAGAAGATGCATCATTCTGATTCTTCACAGCCCTAAGGATATCATAATATCACTTTGCAACATTCATCCCTTGTTAAGACAAAATAATGAGACTTATTCATAATCCTAAAACATCAATATTTAGGAAGGTCTCACAAAGCTAAATTTCATCATTCATTTAAGGAACATAACTTGTTTACCTTTGATCTCCAACATTCTACCACTGACTCATAAGTACTTAAACATAAGTATTAATCCAAGTCACTTGGTAAACACATTCATCACCAACAAGATGAATGTTTCTCGTCTACAATCACTATTGTGTATGAGATAGAGTCAACTAGATCGACACTCAACAACATGACATTCATAATTTGCCATAAGTGATTTGCACACATCTATTGTTATTCATTAGGAGATATATATATTTAGGATGCTCTCCTAAATGAAGGTAAAATCTCCATATGGATCTAACAATGATCAAGTGGTAGACGCATCTACTTATAAATCTCACAAGATTTATTAAAGGTATACAATAACATATAGTACTTTACTTTCATATGTTAGAATTCACACTTGTGAATTTTCCAACGACTTCTAATGAAATATGTTGACATGAATGTCCTTAGTGTATTTCATCTCAATACACTCACTACGTTCTTTCATTACTCACTCATGATGTGGTTATACATTTGATGTTTTGTTTTGGACTTTTTGTCAATGTAACAACTCTCAAGTTATTTATGTCCAAGTATTTTCATGTACTATCCGTTTAAAACCATATTCTTTTAAACAATGTATAAACGACGTTATAATTATTTTCCACAAAAATAATTTATACGTCACAACCATTAGTGATTTATTTCTTTGTAAAAATTGCATGTGTTATCCGAAGATATTGAACACAAAACAATAAAATACATTGGAAACTAAATCATAAGTGCCAATCACTTTTGAAATTTAAACGGAACATAGACAATTTGTAGACATCAAATAGTAAAAGTGCTTTTATTTTCAACACTTTAAAATCTGACCGAAATCTTCTCAACAATATCGTCTCATGGCATGTCTTGAGGTACTCCCTCAATAAGACTCCATGCACTTGTAAGTACAAGTTTCCTATTTCATGTTTAAACTTTAAACTTGGACAATTATGCTCAAAACAACACCAAGTTGTTACAAATACTACATTTAAGTAGTTTGAACAATTAAATTTGTTCACAAAAACACCAAGTTGTTTTTCACCAAATAAAATTTTCTAACACGCATGTTAAAAAAAAACGTTATAACAAGCACATTATAGAATCGAACGTTTACATAAAACGTTTTCCAAATATATAGTTTATAAAATAAACCATTTCTCATCATCTTTAATGCTCACATAGGCAATTAAATGTTTACATAAAACATTTTTGTTCATTATGAACAATCTCTAACCTCGTATTATTGATACACATTTTCTAACACACGTGTTAGAAAATTTAAGTCATTTTATATGTACCAAACATGACCAAATTAGAGCATTAAATATCATCATTAAAACTCATCAAATGTCATCATTAAAACTCTACTCAAGAGTTTCACCAAATGAAGAGTTAAAAGTCTCAATAATTATAGACTTAAACTCTAATAAAAGTCTCACTTTATTAGAGATTTTGTTAGAGACACAAACTCTAATAAAAACTAATAAATTGACATAAAACTCTCCTTAAGAGTTTATCTTCCATATGAAGAGTCTAGTATATGATTTTAATTTCATTAAATTCATATAAATACCACACCATCACTTTATGGTGCTTTAATTCCTTGAAGCCAATCAAACATCAACTTCAATGTATGACATTCTATTTCTAAGTCATACAAAGCATTGAAAACAATGCCACAACAAATTGCTTATATAAAATGTTTACATAAAACATTTCATAGCATTTGTATTTTAACCATTTTTAACAATCATGTTAAAATGAAAGAAATTCTAACGCGCACGTTAGAAATATTAACATTTCCACAAAATGTTAATTCGACTTGCTAAACACATATATGGTTCAAATAAATAAGTCATTTCTAATACACACGTTAGAAACTAAACAATTAAAAAATTGCTTCCAAACTAACGCTTTTCATGATCGTTTCTAACACAATTGTTAGAAGACAAATGATTACAAAAATCATTATAAGACTTATTTGTTCATATCAATCCATGGGTGGATGAAAAGTCTATTTTAAATAGAGACTTAATTAGATACATAAAACTCTAATCAAGTAACATAAAACTCTTATTTAAAGACATAAAAAACTCTACTTAAGAGAATTTAACGTTTACCAAAAACGTATGGTTTACACCAATAATTCCGGTCTAACACACATGTTAGAGAATTTAACGTTTACAAAAAACGTATGGTTTACACTAATAAACCCGATCTAACACAAAAGTTAGAAAAATTAACGATTCCCAAAATCGTTTTATAACCAAATGTTGGAACCAAAACTATTCGTTTTGTACCACGGTATAGGATTTAAGATTGTATCTCAATCTCAAAAAATCTAAACACAACAAGTTGTACTACATACATATTTCCAAAAAAAATATTTATAAGATCATAACCTCTAACAATATATATATATATATTTTAATTCTATTATAAATCCTTTCGTAAACCCAAAATCCTTATAAATAAGGTTTTTAAGATTGTACCAACAATCTCACGAAATCTGTTTTAAGTTTGTAGGAAATAGGTTCACCTTTTGAAAAATATAATTACAAAATATATCATAACGAGACTCTCGTTATTCGTAGGAAATATCATAGTACAATACCGGTTGCAATAACTAAATAAAAAGAATATAAATATAATTATATATACCAACCTTGATTCAAGCTGCATCTCTGGTGGGTCCTTCACGCGCACTTGATAGCATCCTAGACTCGATTATTCATCATCTTGAGTCTTGAAAATTACCCCTTGACTGCAACAAAGAGCACACTAAAACGTTGACGATTTTGGTTGAGGCACGTGTTCAACACGCTTCCCTTAAAACAGATTTCGCGCTTCTACTAAAGATGACGCGTCTGTCTCCCAGGGTACAACAGCCGAAGCAGTCTGTACTGCCGGAGATGGCTCATCGGCCCAAGGTTACATCCGGTAATTGTAGTGTTTGAACTCATGTGGTGGAAACAAGTAGAGAGTACTCATCTCTCTAGTTGGTGTTCAAGTGTTCATACTACTTCTAGTATTCTTCATGTATCAAGCAATACCCTATTCTTGTTGTAACAAAAAGAAAGGCACATAGCCTACTATTTGAACAAGACTAGTGAAAGGATTCACTTAATTATTCACTTAATTAGACATTTAATTAGAGACTTAAAAACTCTAATAAAACTAATTAAATACTCAAGAGTTACTCTTTTAAATACCACATGAATATTCTAATTAATATTTATAATTTCATTAAATTATAAATATATTTAATATCCATTCACCAAAATTCCACATTTCTGTTTTAAGTTTGTAGGAATTAGGTTCACCTTTTGTAAAATATAATTACAAAATATATAATAACGAGACTCTCGTTATTCGTAGGAAATATCATAGTACAATATCGGTTGCAATAACTAAATAAAAAGAATATATAATATAATTATATATACCAATCTTGATTCAAGCCGCATCTCTGGTGGGTCCTTCACGCGCACTTGATAGCATCCTAGACTCGAGTATTCGTCATCTTGAGTCTTGAAAAATACTCCTTGACTGCAACAAAAAGAACACTAAAATGTTGACGATTTTGGTTGAGGCACGTGTTCAACACGCTTCCCTTAAAACAGATTTCGCGCCTCTACTAAAGACGACGCGTCTGTCTCCCAGGGTACAACAGCCGAAGCAGTCTGTACTGCCAGAAATGGCCACACGCCCGAGGTTACACCGAATAGAATTATAGTGTTTGAACTTGTGGAAAATAATGATATAAAGGTGATGGAATCGAGTAGAGAAAACTTATCTCTCTATAATTCCCAACATATGGATGTTCAAGTCTTCACCACTTCTCCAAGAATTCTTCATACATATTATCTTTCTCTTGTAGTTTTCTCATAATTCCAATGAGTCACATGGCCTCCCATTTTTTACAAGAGTTGTGTGTTATGAAGAGTTTCTCTTAAGTGGTGAATTTATTAGAGACATAAAACTCTAATAAAAGTTTCACTTAATTAGTGATTTAATTAGAGCCATAAAAACTATAATAAAAGCTAATCAAGTGATATAAAACTCTACTCAAGAGTTTCACCATATGAAGGAGTTTAATTAGTAATTATAATTTCACTAAATTATAAATTAACTAAATATCCATTCACAAATTTTCCTAACAATCCCCCACATGAATGGAGATTGTTCAAAACACATAAAATTTCCAATGGAACCTCGACAGTTGAGTTTTGCATACGATAGGTAGGTGTTACCCTTTGAACCTTCGCTCATGAAATGCACTTAGCCCACTAGCTCTGAGTAGATCTCGATGTCTTTGAACTCGTCTGCCGTTTGTGTAGACGACAATACACTTCACACAAGACTCTCCCTAGCCGGGTCATCTCCTCATAGTCGTGTCCAATAATGGTCGTGGAACACTTTCCTGGTTCTGCGAGAGCTCTAGGAATTGTGCCCTCAATTTCATTCGAAGCGACCCCACTTCTCTCTAACATAGGTGATTCTCCTTAGATCATTAAAAGCATTGTGGTTATCGTGATCTATCCAAATCATTTACCACATATTATGCTTAGCCTCACACTTGTCACTTTTAGGAATGGACTAGGAAGTTTATTAATCTTTATAATAAACTACCTTATTAAATGCGTAGGGTTATTCCCCCACAGTGACCTCGCTTATTCATACAATTAGGTTTTCCTATTGAACTCAATTCTTGGGATCTCCAGTCTACTGAGTTAGGTTTCCATCATATGAACTTCATTTTTCAAGGGCTTCAGTCCCATTCCACAACTTGATCTCTAATAAACCCTCAGGTTATTGGATCCATAACATTAGCAAATAAATTTGGGTATTTGAGATCAGTTGTCATGATGTGTTCTTAACTCGTAGGTTAATTTTGCCTATTGTCAACTTCTAAGACTATAACCTCAGTGGCCATCTGAATCTGGTTATAACATATGTCTTCGTAAAATACGTGTATCATTTAAGGCAAACACATCTCTATTATGCACTACGACCTTTGTGTCCTCCACTTAGTCGTCTATTTGCAATGTTAGATTGGATTACAAAATCCTTATTGCTAAAAACAAATGCAAGACACCCCCACATTTAAGTGTTATTGGATAACATTTAGATGTGTTAATGAGAACCATTTCTACATACCCTTATAGGGTTGTTTCTTAAATGGTTCCTCCCCCACATTTCTTGCCATTTGATCAACATTTTCGTAACACCACTTATGGCGACATTTATACACATATGATTGAACAAGACCAACCTTATTGTATCAGTGAATTCAACTCATATTGCATTAGCTTACACAAGCTTCCGAGCTGACCAAAGCAACACATGCCATTGTCATAAGTTTGTCACCAACTTAGAATAATTCTAATTTAACATCTAGAATAAGCTTAGACAATGAGTTCTCCTCATTCGCTTTTCGAACAAACTTTTAAAAGTTACATGTCATTTCCTTATAATGAATGAAAATTCTCTCTCAACTTTGTCCATACACAAATTCTTTTTGTGTTCATACACATTTGAATGTTTAGAGTTAATTAGTCTCCGTCAAGACCCATAATTAACCAAGTACTAGTCTAGCATGCTTTAGACTACAATACTTTAGCTTGTGAACAGAAGATGCATCATTCTGATTCTTCACAGCCCTAAGGATATCATAATATCACTTTGCAACATTCATCCATTGTTAAGACAAAATAATGAGACTTATTCATAATCCTAAAACATCAATATTTAGGAAGGTCTCACAAATTATTGTATATAGCACAAAGCTAAATTTCATCATTCATTTAAGGAACATAACTTGTTTACCTTTGATCTCCAACGATCTACCATTGACTCATAAGTACTTAAATATAAGTCTTAATCCAAGTCACTTGGTGAACACATTCATCACCAACAAGATAAATGTTTCTCGTCTACAATCACTATTATGTGTTAGATAGAGTCAACTAGATCGACACTCAACAACATGGCATTCATAATTTTGCCATAAGTGATTTGCATACATGTATTGTTATTCATTAGGAGATATGTATATTTAGGATGCTCTCCCAAATGAAGGTAAAATCTCCATATAGATCTAACAATAATCAAGTGGTAGATGCATCTACTTATAAATCTCGCAAGATTTATTAAAGGTATACAATAACATATAGTACTTTTACTTTCATATGTTAGAATTCATGTTGGAATTTTGGTGAATGGATATTAAATATATTTATAATTTAATGAAATTATAAATATTAATTAGAATATTCATGTGGTAAGTTAAATAGTAACTCTTGAGTATTTAATTAGTTTTATTAGAGTTTTTAAGTCTCTAATTAAGTGACTAATTAAGTGAAACTTTTCACTAGTCTTGTACATATACTAGGCTATGTGCTTTCTTTTGTGACAAGATAATAAGGTATTGTTTTATACATGAAGAATACTAGAAGTAGAAAAAACACTTGAAGACCAACTAGAGAGATGAGTATTCTCTACTTGTTTTCCACCACATGAGTTCAAACACTACAATTACCGGATGTAACCTTGGGCCAGTGAGCCATCTCCGGCAGTACAGACTGCTTCGGCTGTTGTACCCTGGGAGACAGACGCGTCGTCTTTAGTAGAGGCACGAAATCTGTTTTAAGGGAAGCGTGTTGAACACGTGCCTCAACCAAAATCGTCAACGTTTTAGTGTGCTCTTTGTTGCAGTCAAGGAGTATTTTTCAAGACTCAAGATGATGAATACTCGAGTCTAGGATGCTATCAAGTGCGCGTGAAGGACCCATCAGAGATGCGGCTTGAATCAAGATTGGTAAATATAATTATATTTATATTCTATTTATTTAGTTATTGCAACCGGTATTGTACTATGATATTTTCTACGAATAACGAGAGTCTCGTTATGATATATTTTGTAATTATATTTTACAAAAGGTGAACCTAATTCCTACAAACTTAAAACAGATTTCGTGAGATTGTTGGTACAATCTTAAAAACCTTATTTATAAGGATTTTGGGTTTACGAAAGGATTTATAATAGAATTAAAAAAAAATATTGTTAGAGGTTATGATCTTATAAATATTTTTTTTGGAAATATGTATGTAGTACAACTTGTTGTGTTTGGATTTTTTGAGATTGAGATACAATCTTAAATCCTATACCGTGGTACAAAACGAATAGTTTTGGTTCCAACATTTGGTTTTAAAACGATTTTGGGAATCGTTAATTTTTCTAACTTTTGTGTTAGATCGGGTTTATTAGTGTAAACCATACGTTTTTTGTAAACGTTAAATTCTCTAACATGTGTGTTAGACCGGAATTATTGGTGTAAACCATACGTTTTTTTTAAACGTTAAATTCTCTTAAGTAGAGTTTTTATGTCTTTAAATAAGAGTTTTATGTTACTTGATTAGAGTTTTATGCATCTAATTAAGTCTCTATTTAAAATAGACTTTTCATCCACCCATGGATTGATATGAACAAATAAGTCTTATAATGATTTTTGTAATCATTTGTCTTCTAACATGTGTGTTAGAAATGTTCATGAAACGCGTTAGTTTCGAAGCAATTTTTAATTGTTTAGTTTCTAACGTGTGTATTAGAAATGACTTATTTATTTGAACCATATATGTGCTTTTAGCAAGTCAAATTAACATTTTGTGAAAATGTTAATATTTCTAACGTGCGCGTTAGAATTTCTTTCATTTTAACATGATTGTTAAAAATGGTTAAAATACAAATGCTTTGAAATGTTTTATGTAAACATTTTATATAAGTAATTTGTTGTAGCATTGATTTTAATGCTTTGTATGATTTAGAAATAAAAGGTCATACATTGAAGTTGATGTTTGATTGGCTTCAAAAATTAAATCACAATAAAGTGATAGTGTAGTTGTGTGGGATTCATCACCAACTTTAATTTGTGATTTCTAAATCAATTTGAGTGAAATTTTAATTACTAATTAAACTCTTCATATGTGAAACTCTTGAGTAGAGTTTTAATGGTGACATTTGATGAGTTTTATTAGAGTTTAAATATATAATTATTGAGACTCTTAACTCTTCATATGTGAAACTCTTGAGTAGAGTTTTAATGGTGACATTTGATGAGTTTTATTAGAGTTTAAATATATAATTATTAAGACTCTTAACTCTTCATATGTGAAACTCCTTAGTAGAGTTTTAATGGTGACATTTGATGAGTTTTATTGGAGTTTAAATATATAATTATTGAGACTCTTAACTCTTCATATGTGAAACTCCTGAGTAGAGTTTTAATGGTGACGTTTGATGAGTTTTATTGGAGTTTAAATATATAATTATTGAGACTCTTAACTCTTCATATGTGAAACTCTTGAGTATAGTTTTAATTGTGACATTTGATGAGTTTTATTAGAGTTTAAATATATAAGTATTGAGACTCTTAACTCTTCATATGTGAAACTCTTGAGTAGAGTTTTAATGGTGACATTTGATGAGTTTTACTGGAGTTTAAATATATAATTATTGAGACTCTTAACTCTTCATATGTGAAACTCTTGAGTAGAGTTTTAATTGTGACATTTGATGAGTTTTATTAGAGTTTAAATATATAATTATTGAGACTCTTAACTCTTCATATGTGAAACTCTTGAGTAGAGTTTTAATGATAACATTTGATGAGTTTTATTAGAGTTTAAGTCTATAATTATTGAGACTCTTAACTCTTCATATGGTGAAACTCTTGAGTAGAGTTTTAGTGATGACATTTGATGCTTTAATTTGGTCATGTTATATATATAGATAAAATGACTTAAAGTTTTCTAACATGTGTGTTAGAAAATGTGTATCACGAATACGAGGTTAGGGATTGTTCATAATGGACATAAATGTTTTATGTAAACATTTAATTGCCTATGTGTGCATTAAAACTGATGAGAAACAGTTTATTTTATAAACTATATCTTTGGAAAACGTTTTATGTAAACGTTCGATTCTATAATGTGCTTGTTATAACTTTTTTTTTTCCAACGTGTGTGTTAAAAAAAAGTTATTTGGTGAAAACAACTTGGTGTTGTTGTGAACAAATTTAATTGTTCAAGTTTACTACTTAAATGTAGTATTTGTAACAACTTTGTGTTGTTTTGAGCATAATTGTCCAAGTTTAAAGTTTCAAGAATAAATGGGAAACTTGTACTTACAAGTGCATGGAGTCTTATTGAGGGAGTACCTCAAGACACGCCATGGGACAATATTGTCGAGAAGATTTCGGTCAGATTATAAAGTGTTGAAGATAAAAGCACTTTGCTATTTGATTCTACATATTGTCTATGCTTCCGTTTAAATTTCAAAAGTGATTGACACTTATGATTTAGTTTCCAATGTATTTTATTGTTTTGTGTTCAATATCTTCGGATAACACATGCAATTTTTTACAAAGAAATAAATCACTAATGGTTGTGACGTATAAATTATTTTTGTGGAAAATAATTATAACGTCGGTTATACATTGTTTAAAAGAATATGGTTTTAAACGGATAGTACATGAAAATACTTGGACATAAACAACTTGAGAGTTGTTACATTGACTAAAAGTCAAAGCCGAAACATCAAATGTATAACCACATCATGAATGAGTAATGAAAGAACGTAGTGAGTCTATTGAGATGAAATACACTAACGACATTCATGTCGCATACTTCATTAGAAGTCATTGAAAAATTCACAAGTGTGAATTCTAACATATGAAAGTAAAAGTACTATATGTTATTGTATACCTTTAATAAATCTTGCGAGATTTATAAGTAGATGCGTCTACCACTTGATTATTGTTAGATCTATATGGAGATTTTACCTTCATTTGGGAGAGCATCCTAAATATACATGTCTCCTAATGAATAACAATAGATGTGTGCAAATCACTTATGGAAAAATTATGAATGCCATGTTGTTGAGTGTCAATCTAGTTGACTCTATCTCACACATAATAGTGATTGTAGATGAGAAACATTCATCTTGTTGGTGATGAATGTGTTCACCAAGTGACTTGGATTCAGGCTTATGTTTAAGTACTTATGAGTCAATGGTAGATCGTTGGAGATCAAAGGTAAACAAGTTATGTTCCTTAAATGAATGATGAAATTTAGCTTTGTGAGACCTTCCTAAATATTGATGTTTTAGGATTATGAATAAGTCTCATTATTTTGTCTTAACAAGGGATGAATGTTGCAAAGTGATATTATGATATCCTTAGGGCTGTGAAGAATCAGAATGATGCATCTTCTGTTCACAAGCTAAAGTATTGTAGTCTAAAGCATGCTAGACTAGTACTTGGTTAATTATGGGTCTTGACGGAGATTAATTAACTCTAAACATTCAAATTTGTATGAACATAAAAAGAATTTGTGTATGGACAAAGTTGAGAGAGAATTTTCATTCATTATAAGGAAATGACATGTAACTTTTAAAAGTTTGTTTGAAAAGCTAATGAGGAGAACTCATTGTTTAAGCTTATTCTAGATGTTAAATTAGAATTATTCTAAGTTGGTGACAAACTTATGACAATGGCATGTGTTGCTTTGGTCAGCTCGGAAGCTTGTGTAAGCTAATGCAATATGAGTTGAATTCACTGATACAATAAGATTGGTCTTGTTCAATCATATGTGTATAAATGTCGCCATAAGTGGTGTTACGGAAATGTTGATCAAATGGCAAGAAATGTGGGGGAGGAACCATTTAAGAAACAACCCTATAAGGGTATGTAGAAATGGTTCTCATTAACACATCTAAATGTTATCCAATAACACTTAAATGTGGGGGGTGTCTTGCATTTTTTTTTAGCAATAAGGATTTTGTAATCCAATCTAACATTGCAAATAGACGACTAAGTGGAGGACACAAAGGTCGTAGTGCATAATGGAGATGTGTTTGCCTTAAATGATACACGTATCTTACGAAGACATATGTTATAACCAGATTCAGATGGCCACTGAGGTTATAGTCTTAGAAGTTGACAATAGGCAAAATTAACTTACGAGTTAAGAACACATCATGACAACTGATCTCAAATACGCAAAGTTATTTGCTAATGTTATGGATCCAACAACCTGAGGGTTTATTAGAGATCAAGTTGTGGAATGGGACTGAAGCCCTTGAAAAATGAAGTTCATATGATGGAAACCTAACTTAGTAGACTGGAGATCCCAAGAATTGAGTTCAATAGGAAAACCTAATTGTATGAATAAGCGAGGTCACTGTGGGGGGAATAACCCTACGCATTTAATAAGGTAGTTTATTATAAAGATTAATAAACTTCCTAGTCCATTCCTAAAAGTGACAAGTATGAGGCTAAGCATAATATGTGGTAAATGATTTGGATATATCACGATAACCACAATGCTTTTAATGATCTAAGGAGAATCACCTATGTTAGAGAGAAGTGGGGTCGCTTCGAATGGAATTGAGGGCACAATTCCTAGAGCTCTCGCAGAACCAGGAAAGTGTTCCACGACCATTATTGGACACGACTATGAGGAGATGACCCGGCTAGGGAGAGTATTGTGTGAAGTGTATTGTCGTCTACACAAACGGCAGACGAGTTCAAAGACAACGAGATCTACTCAGAGCTAGTGGGCTAAGTGCATTTCATGAGCGAAGGTTCAAAGGGTAACACCTACCTATCGTATGCAAAACTCAACTGTCGAGGTTACATTGGAAATTTTAAGTGTTTTGAATGATCTCCATTCATGTGGGGGATTGTTGGAATTTTGGTGAATGGATATTAAATATATTTATAATTTAATGAAATTATAAATATTAATTAGAATATTCATGTGGTAAGTTAAAGAGTAACTCTTGAGTATTTAATTAGTTTTATTAGAGTTTTTAAGTCTCTAATTAAGTGACTAATTAAGTGAAACTTTTCACTAGTCTTGTACATATACTAGGCTATGTGCTTTCTTTTGTGACAAGATAATAAGGTATTGTTTTATACATGAAGAATACTAGAAGTAGAAAAAACACTTGAAGACCAACTAGAGAGATGAGTATTCTCTACTTGTTTTACACCACATGAGTTCAAACACTACAATTACCGGATGTAACCTTGGGCCGGTGAGCCATCCCCGGCAGTACAGACTGCTTCGGCTGTTGTACCCTGGGAGACAGACGCGTCGTCTTTAGTAGAGGCGCGAAATCTGTTTTAAGGGAAGCGTGTTGAACACGTACCTCAACCAAAATCGTCAACGTTTTAGTGTGCTCTTTGTTGCAGTCAAGGAGTATTTTTCAAGACTCAAGATGATGAATACTCGAGTTTAGGATGCTATCAAGTGCGCGTGAAGGACCCATCAGAGATGCGGCTTGAATCAAGATTGGTAAATATAATTATATTTATATTCTATTTATTTAGTTATTGCAACCAGTATTGTACTATGATATTTCCTACGAATAACGAGAGTCTCGTTATGATATATTTTGTAATTATATTTTATAAAAGGTGAACCTAATTCCTACAAATCACACTTGTGAATTTTCCAATGACTTCTAATGAAGTATGTCGACATGAATGTCGTTAGTGTATTTCATCTCAATACACTCACTACGTTCTTTCATTACTCACTCATGATGTGGTTATACATTTGATGTTTCGTTTTTTACTTTTAGTCAATGTAACAACTCTCAAGTTGTTTATGTCCAAGTATTTTCATGTACTATCCGTTTAAAACCATATTCTTTTAAACAATGTATAACCAACGTTATAATTATTTTCCACAAAAATAATTTATACGTCACAACCATTATTGATTTATTTCTTTGTAAAAAACTGTATGTGTTATCCGAAGATATTAAACACAAAACAATAAAATACATTAGAAACTAAATCATAAGTGTCAATCACTTTTGAAATTTAAACGGAAACATAGACAATATGTAGACATCAAATAGCAAAGTGTTTTTATCTTCAACACTTTATAATCTGACCGAAATCTTCTCAACAATATCGTCCCATAGCATGTCTTGAGGTACTCCCTCAATAAGACTCCATGCACTTGTAAGTACAAGTTCCCATTTCATCTTTAAACTTTAAACTAGGACAATTATGCTCAAAACAACACCAAGTTGTTACAAATACTACGTTTAAGTAGTAAACTTGAACAATTAAATTTGTTCACAACAACACCAAGTTGTTTTTCACCAAATAACATTTTCTAACACGCATGTTAAAAAAAATGTTATAACAAGCACACTATAGAATCGAACGTTTACATAAAACGTTTTTTTCTAAAAATATAGTTTATAAAATAAACCATTTCTCATCATCTTTAATGCACACATAGGCAATTAAATGTTTACATAAAACATTTCTGTTCATTATGAACAATCTCTAAGCTCGTATTCGTGATACACATTTTCTAACACACGTGTTAGAAAATTTAAGTCATTTTATATATACAAAACATGACCAAATTAGAGCATTAAATGTCATCAATAAAACTCATCAAATGTCATCATTAAAACTCTACTCAAGAGTTTCACATATGAAGAGTTAAGAGTCTCAATAATTATATATTTAAACTCTAATAAAACTCATCAAATGTCACCATTAAAACTCTACTCAAGAGTTTCATTAAAACAGACGACTATGTGGAAGACACAAAGGTCGCAGTGCATAATGGAGATGTGTTTGCTTTATATGATAAGTGTATCTCACAAAGACATATATTATAACCAGATTCAGATGGCCACTGAGGTTATAGTCTTAGAAGTTGACAATAGGCAAAATTAACTTATGAGTTAATAACACATCATGACAACTGATCTCAAATACGCAAAGGTATTTGCTAATGTTATGGATCCAACAACCTGAGGGTTTATTAGAGATCAAGTTGTGGAATGGGACTGAAGCCCTTGAAAAATGAAGTTCATATGATGGAAACCTAACTCAGTAGACTGGAGATCCCAAGAATTGAGTTCAATAGGAAAACCTAATTGTATGAATAAGCGAGGTCACTGTGGGGGAATAACCCTACGCATTTAATAAGGTAGTTTATTATAAAGATTAATAAACTTCCTAGTCTATTCCTAAAAGTGACAAGTGTGAGGCTAATCATAATATGTGGTAAATGGTTTGGATAGATCATGATAACCACAATGCTTTTAATGATCTAAGGAGAATCACCTATGTTAGAGAGAAGTGGGGTCGCTTCGAATGGAATTGAGGGCACAATTCCTAGAGCTCTCGCAGAACCAGGAAAGTGTTCCACGACCATTATTGGACACGACTATGAGGAGATGACCCGGCTAGGGAGAGTCTTGTGTGAAGTGTATTGTCGTCTAGACAAATGGCAGACGAGTTCAAAGACATCGAGATCTACTTAGAGCTAGTGGGCTAAGTGCATTTCATGAGCGAAGGTTCAAAGGGTAACACCTACCTATCGTATGCAAAACTCAACTGTCGAGGTTACATTAGAATTTTTAAGTGTTTTGAATGATCTTCATTCATGTGGGGGATTGTTGGAATTTGGTGAATGGATATTAAATATATTTATAATTGAATGAAATTATAAATATTAATTAGAATATTCATGTAGTAATTAAAAGAGTAACTCTTGAGTATTTAATTAGTTTTATTAGAGTTTTAAGTCTCTAATTAAATGTCTAATTAAGTGAATAATTAAGTGAATCCTTTCACTAGTCTTGTTCAAATAGTAGGCTATGTGCCTTTCTTTTGGTTACAACATGAATAGGGTATTGTTTGATACATGAAGAATACTAGAAGTAGTATGAACACTTGAACACCAACTAGAGAGATGAGTACTCTCTACTTGTTTCCACCACATGAGTTCAAACACTACAATTACCGGATGTAACCTTGGGCCGGTGAGCCATCTCCGGCAGTACAGACTGCTTCGACTATTGTACCCTGGGAGACAGACGCGTCTTCTTTAGTAGAGGCGCGAAATCTGTTTTAAGGGAAGCGTGTTGAACACGTGCCTCAACCAAAATCGTCAACGTCTTAGTGTGCTCTTTGTTGCAGTCAAGGGGTAATTTTCAAGACTCAAGATGATGAATAATCGAGTCTAGGATGCTATCAAGTGCGCGTGAAGGACCCACCAGAGATGCGGCTTGAATCAAGATTGGTATATATAATTATATTTATATTCTTATTGCAACCGGTATTGTACTATGATATTTCCTACGAATAACGAGAGTCTCGTTATGATATATTTTGTAATTATATTTTTCAAAAGGTGAACCTATTTCCTACACTTGGTAGACTTTTTGTGTTCTTGACACGGGTTACTGCAAATTTACAACAAAGGAAAACTTTGCACAAGCTGCAAGTGCATTGCAACTTATTATACATAACTAAAGTGGTAAGTAGCCATTTATTGTATTCGAAGATGCAACATTTTTCCTTTTAGGACTATTTCAATTTAATCTACAGATTTTTAAATGATTTAATATATGTTTTAGTGGTGAACACCACAATTTTACGAGCTATAATATGTTAGTTGATTAAAGCTAGAGAACAAGTTTGTTTAGTCAAAGATTCAATTTTTCAAGTGGCTTCGATTTTGAGATCATATTTAACTCATTTGCTACTTTTAACCCGTTTTACTTGAATATGCAGGTGGATACTGAAATGTCATGCTTGAAACAAGGTGATAATAGAGATTGGTAGAATTTTTTTCCAAGTTGTGGGAATGGATGAAACTTTAAGGGGAGCCATTCTGATATAAAGCACAGGAAAGGAATCATTGCGATGGGGTAAACACATGATCAGCAGTATCTAAATCATATAGAAGGCCCAGGTACTTATTAGCTTATATATTTTCATGTGTATGTTTGACTGTGTGTGTATATATTGTAACATGGTTAATTCCTAAATTTTCTGACTGAGTATTCCCGGTGTGCAGCTGGCACTCCGTATGAAAAATGACGTTTTTCACATGAAACTGATCCTGTCCTATGAGTTTCCCCAGTCACTTCCAAAAGGTTTGTAAAAAAAAATGTTAGATATGAAATCCATATTCTTACTATTTCTATTGTAACTTTCGTTTGTTGAAAAACCCCGTAAGAATTACACGAATCAATAATAATTATTAAAGAGATCTGGGGTTTTAGAAAACTAATAGTTCTATTTTAGAGTTAAATTTACTTGTAGATTGTTACCTTTATGCTTTTAATCAATTATTCAAGCATGAATGTTTGTACTTTGCACGTTATATTTACTTTCTTTGTTAGATATCATGTTGTCTTTTGAAATTCGCCATGGCATCTTCGTTTCATAGCTTTATTTCTTTTGAGCTAAACTGTTGTGTACAATTGTAACAATTATACCCGGCAAGTTTTGATCTGAATGTGCCAATTTACTTAAAATAATTATTGTATAGTTAGTTAGCCCAAAAATTTGGTGGTTAATTTTTTTTATTTTGTTGATACCGTGCCGGAAGTGTGGAGACAAATCACAGCAAAACGAGCGGATGATGGATCTCACAGTTGAAATTGAAGGCAATATTGAGACTTTAGAAGAGGCTTTGGATAAATTGACATGTACCGAGATAGTGGATGGTGAAAACAAGTATAAATGAAGGTAGATTAGTTCAGAACTTACTTTATTAAATGCTTGATGCACGATAAATGCTATTTTGTATTGATTTTGTTATTATATAATGTCTTTTCAGGTGCACTTTTAGTATCAAGTTGGTTACAAATGATAACACATGTTGGTTTTAATAAGTATTGAAAATTCAGCCTTTCACCTATTGGAGTTGCCTTTGTACTTTTGCAGTGAAAATTTGGTCCAAAATATAATTTTGGTTTGAAAGTAGTTTTTATATCACAGAGGAAGGTCATGGTAAATATAGTTAGTTATCGACTACCCCTGAACAATTTTTTTAACCCGCACTACCCCTCAACTTCTCTTCTAGATTCGTAATATGATTATTATTGTATCTTATTAAGATTTTAGTTGTACCTAACTTGCTCTGATTTTGTGAAGCTAAGGGACGATATTCAAGAGTAAGTACGTATATTGGTGGTGGGTGTCGGACTGCAGGTGGGTTAGGCTGTGAACTTCTCAAATGTAGTCTACAAGGAAGTTTTTTATGGCATTTGAATAGTTTTCTGTTTTTTTTTCTTCCAATGTATGTATTTGTACAGAACATTTCATTTCAAAGTAAATAATATGGTTTTGGTTGAAGCCCGCGCATTACGCGGGCATTAACCTAGTATATAATAAAGTAAATTATACCGGGACACATGGCGTTGTATATAACTAATAAATAAATATCATTTATCTAAGATTAATATATAACTTCAATTAATGTCACGTTACATTTTCTTTTTCAATCTCTTAATGATATCATTAATATCTGAGTAAATTTCAAAGTTCGTCCTTTATGTATGTCTAAAATATTAAAGTATGTTCTTTATCTTTAATAAGCTCAGAAAACATCCTTAATGTTTGAAAAACCAATCAGGTTATGTCCTTTACCCTAAACCTTGTTTGTTTTCCCAGTTAAGTTAGGTCACGTGAGAAGCACATGAGGGCATTAATGTCATTCTACCTAACAATTAATGTGCCCTGTTATAAAAACCCTAAACCCCAACATCATCTTCTCCATCTTTCAATCACCTGCACATAGCTAACCCTAATCCCCAATTCGTCCACCACCAAAACCCTCCACCACACCCCCATCTCCACTATCACCACCGCACCATTATCAGCCTGAATGTTCTTTCCAGTTGGTAAAACTTTAGGGTTCCTGATTGGGTCACCACCTGGACCGGGCTCAACATACTTGCCTTCTAAAGCTTGTTTTAAGCTGCCCAACTCGTTGTCCATTACAACGAGCTTCAAGCATTCACTCAAGAACTGGAACAAAACCCTAAGCTTCTCCCTGTCAGCTCTGTAGAACTTGGTGTCAGATAAATACTGAATCCATGGCTCATTAAGACCAAACCCAAGGATCGAAGTCAATTTGCCCGACACATCAACCACTTGACCCTTGCTGTTGGTGATTCTCTGCACGAAAGCTGAAACCGCCCCACGAGATGCATCTGTGATCTGCTTCAATAACTCCACATCCTTCAAGATCCCCTTATCGCTGCCTCTGTAGACATCTTCAATCTCTCTACCAAGTGTCTCAGCCAGTATTGATGGAAGAGACGAGATGCCTTCTTCAAGATCCCCTTATCGCTGCCTCTGTAGACATCTTCAATCTGGTTCAATAACTCCACATCCATGGCGGATGGCGGCTCACCGATAACATGAAGTCCACATGGCAGTAGTCTGGACTCAATCTCCATGATCTTGGAGTAGACATTTCCCACAACAAGATCACGTTCCTTGCTTGAAATCTCTGCACCTTCATCGGGCAGGTCAACATCTTTGTCAAGATTGCATTGCCTAGCTGTACTAATGATCGAGCTCACGATTTGTTGACCACGACCTGTGTCTTTGAGAGACTGATAAGATGAAATCAACTCACTCAGCTGATTCAAACCCTTGTAAAGACCATTAATTGGGGATTAGGGTTAGCTATGTGCAGGTTTTTATAACAGGGGCACATTAATTGTTAGGTAGAATGACATTAATGCCCTCATGTGCTTCTCACGTGACCTAACTTAACTGGGAAAACAAACAAGGTTTAGGGTAAAGGACATAACCTGATTGGTTTTTCAAACATTAAGGATGTTTTCTGAGCTTATTAAAGATAAAGGACATACTTTGATATTTTAGACATACATAAAGGACGAACTTTGAAATTTACTCTTAATATCTAATAAATTAATAATATCTCTTGAACCAATATGGAAAGAATTAATTCATACATATTAAACTAATCAAAGAATAAAAAATAAATTGAAACCATATCATGTATTATGCGGATAATAAATAAGTATTTAACCATTAACTACAGTATACTCTATTAATATAGAGATATTGGATTTAAATAACCCCAACTTTCACCAATTGACCGATAACATTTCCAACTTTTAATTTGTACATCAGCACTCCCAACTTTCAACTTATTGGCCGATACACAAAACTCAATATATCACCATAGTTGTTCAGACAACCATCAATAGTCCTTTATTTGTAGTTATATAAACACTGATAATGTTTAAAAACAAAATACGGAATTTAATGTTTGGATCGAAATCTTGAGTTCAACCTTTAGCATACATAATCATTGAATATACTCAAAGATATTCCATTCCATTTTTCAAACATTAATGATCCAAAATGCAAACTTTAAAGTTTAAACTCCCACATGAACAATCAAACACAAAACAACACATAAACCTTTTACACATGAAGGGTACTCTTCTCAACCACCTAATCTTGATCACAATAATAATAATATCAACTGTTTCAGGTCACATACCCACCACTTTAGATGGACCATTTAAACCGGTGACCCGAAAGTTCGACCCGTCTCTTCGTCGGGGCAGTGATGATCTACCCATGGATCATCCTAGATTAAAGAAGAATGTGACTTCAAATTTCCCAGAACAAATTGCATTGGCACTTTCTTCCCCAAATTCCATGTGGGTTTCATGGATTACTGGTATGATACTAATGTTTTATTCATTTCCCCAATTTGTTTAGTGTTTTTGAGGTTAATTCATGTATGATTTTATATTTTTATTAATTTCCCCAATTTGTTTGGTGTTTTGTGGTTAATTTTGGTGTGTTTTTGATGTTAATTCATGGATAACTGGGATGATATAAAAATAGGAAAATTAGTATTTAATAAACCAACATTTGCCCAGTTGGTAAATAATAATCCAACGTACAGAATTGGTATATAATAATCCTACCTATCAACATGTTGGCACTCAATGGACCTCCGTTAGTTTTTTTTAACCGAAGTTAGTTTTTAAGTTTTATTTATTACACAAACAGTCTCTGTAGTTGTAATTTACTAGTTTTAACTATGAGTTAATAGCCAAAATGGTCCCTGAGGTTAATAGCCACCGCACCACCACCGCACCGCCACCACCACCGCCACCACCACCGCACCGCCACCACCATCGCCACAGCACCTCCACCACCGTAACCATCGCCACACCACCACCACCACCACACGCACACACCCACAAGTCTACTTCATGATTAGCATGCTATAACGAACAGAAAGGAGACCCACCCAACTGCACATTGTTACTTCTTTTCTATAACAACTATGATCAGCATCTTTCTTTTAAATAAACTCAGCCGAGAAACAACCCAAACCCACGGATCTTGTTTTAGCCTTTGATTAAATTGTTTGCACATGATTCTAAAAGAAAAGAAACTAAGGAACAATATTTATATATAACACTTGTTATATATAACAGTTGTATATAACCAAGAACAAGATAGAATGTGAAGGTATACCGAACAAGGCGATTTGAGTTGAGATCCGTCGTGAAAACTCCGGCGTAAATTCCGGCAGCGCCTCCGATCTCCGGCGGCTTGCAAGTCCAGCAGACGAGGTTTTGGTTGTTTGCGGTGAGGTTGGAGAGCGGTAAAACGGATCGTAAAAGCTCCGGCGATGACGGTGTCTCCTGTGGGTTGTTTATCGGAACAGAAGAAGGTGAGAGGATGTCGAGATGTGTGAGTTTACGTGATGGTGGTTTCGGTTTTATAGAGTTCGAAAACGCGTTTTTGGAAATCCCGTTTTGGTGATTAAAGTTTCCGAAAATTAAGAGATGATAAGGATTCGATGTTTTGATTTGTAAGGTGTATAGATTCATCATTGAACGAAAAAAATGGAAACGCGTCAATGGTGGTGGTGGTGCTGTGGCGATGGTTACGGTGGTGGAGGTGCTGTGGCGATGGTGGTGGCGGTGGTGGCGGTGCTGTGGCGGTGGTGGTGGTGGCGGTGCGGTGGTGGTGGTGGCGGTGGCGGTGCTGTAGCTATTAACCTCAGGGACCATTTTGGCTATTAACTCATAATTAAAACTAGTAAATTACAACTACAGGGACTGTTTGTGTAATAAATAAAACTTAAAAACTAACTTCAGTTAAAAAAAACTAACGGAGGTCCATTGAGTGCCAACATGTTGATAGGTAGGATTATTATATACCAATTCTGTACGTTGGATTATTATTTACCAACTGGCCAAAGGTTGGTTAACCCTTGTATATTTTATATTTTTATTAGTTTTTACTATATTTGTTAGGTATTTTTGAGGTTAGTTCATAGACAACTAATATGGTCTCAACCTTCAAAAAAAAAAAAAAAAAAACTGGTATGATTTTATATATTTTCCCCAATTATTTTGGTGTTTTTGAGGTTAATCCATGGATAAATGGTATGATTTCAACCATTTAAAAAAAAAAAAAAACAAGTATGATGTTATGTTTTATTAATTTTCTCCATATTTGTTTGGTGATTTTGAGGTTGATTTTGGTGGTGTTGTGAAGGGGATGCACAGATTGGGAAGAAGGTGACTCCACTTGATCCATCAAGTGTTGGTAGTGAGGTGTGGTATGGGAAAAAAAGCGGGAAGTATTCGAAGAAACGAAAAGGGGTTTCGATGGTTTATAATCAGTTGTATCCGTTTGAGGGATTGCTTAATTACAGTTCCGGAATCATTCATCATGTTAAGATTGATGGTAAGAATTTATATTCAAATCTAGCATTATTCCTTACTTTAATGTTTAATTTGCTGTTATTGATATTGGGAGTTGTTAATTTATCTAGAATTGGCTGGTTGTTGTTATATCTGACCTGTTTAGTTTAATTAAACGGAATGTGTTTGGGTTGACCCGTTTAATAAACAGACGTCAGCCCATTTAACTAAACAGGTTGACCCTTTTAATATTTGTTTGACCAACTTATTACAACGCGTGAACCTGTTTATGACCCGTCTAACATGTTTACAACTTGATTAAAATCGTTCAGATAAATGAGTTTAAGGGATCATGTTTGGTTACACCATTTTAAGCGTGTCCAGTTAGGGATCGTGTTTGGTTACACCTATTGTTTAAACTGTTTGTGGTAATGAAGGTCTTGAACCTGGTTCAACATATTACTACAAGTGTGGAGACAGTTCCATTCCAGCTATGAGCAACGAGCATGTTTTTCAAATGTTACCGTTGCCTGGCCTGAATTCATACCCGTGCAGAATTGCAGTTGTCGGGGATCTTGGCCTCACAGCAAACACAACCACCACAATTGATCATCTGATAAATAACGACCCCGATTTGGTTCTAATGGTTGGTGATCTAAGTTACGCCAATCAGTACCTTACAACCGGTGGTGAAGGTGCATCCTGTTACTCTTGTGCATTCCCGGATGCTCCGATTCGTGAAACTTATCAACCCCGTTGGGATGGATGGGGAAGGTACATATAACTTGTCAACATGTGTGACATATTAAAAAAACGGGTTAAACGGGTCGTGTTCGGGTTGACGTGAATTTATGTGTGTGCGGGTTATGTGTGTTGGGTTTGGGTTGCACATTTCAACCCGACACGATTTACACCCTTGGTTAAACTTGATCAAGTGGCAAGATGGGCGGGATGGGTCATGACGGGTTAGGGTTAAAACATGACACTTATTAGTGCATGTCGAATGGGTCGGGTTGACTCGTAAATATGTTCCTCCGTGATTTAGAGTTTTTATAAATAATTTATGTTCTATTTATGATTGCAGAAACAATATCATTATGATAATTTTAATCCTTGAATAAAATGAGTTCGCAGGATTTATGGATTAAAAATAGACTTTGAGAGCGACTTTCAACATGGTTGACATTTTAATTAATTTTTTGATTTGACCATTTGACCCGTAACCCGTTAGAGATAAAAGATAACCCAATTGAAATTACCAGCTCTGCTCGGTCCTAAACGGTTCGGGTCAAAATGAGTTTAGTTTTGAGACAGGTCAAAGTCAAAACAGGCTGAGTGGACTGTGGGCCCACTAATGATTTTCTAATCCATTGTTTAAAGTTTCATATTACTATTATCCATTTTTAATGAACAAATTCAGATTTTTTTACCTTGATTATACTTTGGGTGACTTTCAAACTAATAAAATTATCAAACTTTATATTTTACCTTTCTAACTCGTTAACAATAAAACATAACTCAAATCGGCCCATCAACAATAAAACATAATCCAAGTGGCCCGTTTATTTACATAAACTCGTGATTGCTTTTCACCAGAATGATAACATTTGATTAAATTACAAAAATGATATATTGACATTTTTTTTTCTATAATAGTTCAGGTTCATGGAGCCTTTAATCTCTAGAGTACCTATGATGGTCGTTGAAGGTAACCACGAGATCGAGCCACAAGCAGCCGGAGTCACTTTTGAATCTTATCTAAAACGGTTTGCAGTCCCCTCTAAGGAGTCAGGCTCTAACACCAATTTCTACTACTCGTTTGATGCGGGGGGTGTGCATTTCATCATGTTAGGTGCATATGTTGATTACAACAAAACCGGTAAATAACTAAAACTTGTATATGTTGTAATCGGTTTACTATGCTTGTAATTGATAGGAATATAACTGTATATGGATTTTATTAGGTGCACAATATTCTTGGCTTCAAAAGGACTTGAGTCGATTAAACCGCAGTGTGACACCTTGGTTAGTAGCCGCGTGGCATTCCCCTTGGTATAATAGCTACTCGTCACATTATCAGGAGTTTGAGTGTATGAGGCTAGAAATGGAACAACTTTTGTATCAATATCGGGTTGACATCATATTCTCTGGTCATGTAAGTTTAATATGAACTAGAGGTGACAAAGTGGACGCGTTGGGTCAAAACGAGGGTCGACCTCATAGTTGTTAATAGCAAGCTAGTTGTTAATAGCAAGCATAGCGCTTGCTATAGCAAACAGCGTAGCGAAGCGGTAGTTTCCTTCTATATGATGTTTAGCGCCTAAAAAGCGTGAAAATAGCGGATTTAGTTTTTTTTTATTTGATAAATAGCGGATAAATGTATAGAGATTAGAGATTGAAAAGAAAAGGCGTATTTAGGGTTTTTTGTTTCAGGATTGAAAAAAGGAGCGTATTTTTTCCATAATTACCCGATTTTTTTTATAAAATATTCATGTAAAATACTTTTAAAATTTTCTTCTAGTGTATTGGTAAACATGAAATAGCACCCGTTATTTCATCGCTATCGCTACGTAGCGTATACGTAGCTTGTTGCTATCGTCCGCTATTCGCTACTGACAACTATGGTCGACCCGTGACACTTTTTGTCCAAACAAAATTAAACTTATTTTGGGAAATTCACAAAACTATATTATTTTAATAATCATAGTCTCATTTTGAGAAAATAATCTTGGAATCTTGGAGGTTTTATGCATTAGTAATACACTTTGGTCAACTTTTGGCTCGTTTCCTTTTGTTATTTGATGTTTTAAGAGATAAAGCAAAAAATGAATCACAAAGTTGCAACCTTTTCTACACAATTCTTGAGAATGGTAATCCCACAAGTAAGAATGCAATGTTTGTGTCTTTCAGGTGCATGCCTACGAGCGGATGAATAGAGTGTATAACTACAGTTTGGACCCGTGTGGGCCCGTGTATATAACGATTGGAGATGGTGGTAACATTGAGAAGATTGATGTGGATCATGCAGATGAACCCGGAAAATGTCCTTCGCCTGGGGATAATGTACCCGAATTTGGAGGGGTATGTCATATAAATTTTACCTCGGGCCCTGCAAAGGGCAAGTTTTGCTGGGATAAACAGCCCGAATGGAGTGCTTATAGAGAAAGCAGCTTCGGACATGGCATTCTCGAGGTAAGAAATGTAAAAACCTGAAAAATCCATGTTTTACCTTAAGAAATTTTAATCCATTTGTATTATATTGATAATGGGTCGAACGGGTCAAAAGTCTTTCTCAACTGTATCAAATGCTTACATTGTCTTATATAGTTTGTTTCATAGAGATTATCTTTTTTTTCATAATGTAAGTAACACATTAGTTAGTTTACAAAATACAAAATGGGCAAAAGAATATTGTTACAAACACAATTTATAGGCTACTGACTGAGGGATAGAGTTAGAGTTAGAGGTGACAAGATGGGCTGGTTGAGAAATAGTAGAGGCGTAAACGAGTTGAGCCAATCGTGAGCTACTCGAGATTGGCAAGCTAAAAGCTCGAATCGAGTTGAGCTTAAACAAGTAAGTATTATCATATGTATAATTATGAAAAAATAACTACATAATATATATTGTGTTATATATAAAACTATAATTAAAAAATATGTAGTAAATAATTATATTATCTATGTATATAAATAAAATTATCATTTAATTTGTATAATAAATGAGCCGAGCTCAAGCTTCGGCTCGGCTCGTTTACATTCCTAGGTAACACGTCATGTCAGGTCAACCAACAAGCTTCGGCTCGTTTAATTTCTGATTATTGTAAGTTGATGTCACGATAACAAGTTTTGTTTATAGTAAACAGATTCTGTGTTATTGTTTAGGAGTCATATAATCGGTTTCGGATAGTCAGATCGCGACAAAACTCATAATCAAACCGTATTTTCAGGTTGTGAATTCTACATATGCGCTATGGACATGGCACAGAAACCAAGATATATACAAGGAAAACAGCACGGGTGATCAGATCTACATCGTCCGACAACCTAAATTGTGTGTGGTTTCTCCACAGGTAATGCCGTAACCTTGTTCTTGTTTCTAAACCTTTGTTTGCACTCAAATAATGTTATGATTTGAGTTGCATTTGTCACTGCCTTTATATGGCTTCATGTGTTGTAACAATTGTCCCTAAATTTCTCAATGTAATGTCACATGCTTGCCAATATAATACACACAAAAGCTTTGACAAGTTTCCTCGTCGCTTTGTCTTTATCTCGGGATGAAGCTTCGCATGATAACACACCATTCACGTCTAGACGATACTAAGTGAATACAAAGGGGATTGAATATTCCGAAAGAATAGTGTAGCAATTCAAGACATTAAATTTGGGTCACATCTTTAGAAAATTTGATCATGCTTCACATGGTGGTGTCCCTTTCTTTCAAGATGGGACGTCTTATGTCACGACCGCACATAAGCGTGACATAATTGTGTCCTGTAATTTCAAAATTTGGAAATATTTAGAGAAAGTGGCATGATTATATGGATAGTAAAGATATTCGTGTCTTATTTTGATAGAACTTAATTTCACTAAGAAGGTGACATGACTGTGAATAGAAACAACATAACCATGTGATTCATTTTTAAAAGTTCACTTAGCGTAACGAGTCATGTCAAATGTTTAAAACCCAAGTATTTGTGACGTATTTGTTTCACAAGATCAACGTGTGTGACGGATCAACAACTTTACAAGGTCACCCAAACTGGAATGGGTATGCTACTTTACAATTTAATGTGTACCGCGTACAAGCCACTCAAACATATATAAGTTGGTAGTTAACTACTTAAGCTAAGAGAAGGCGGTTTTTGGGAGAGGTAACGATGAAAATCAGAAGATTAGTTGGGTTAGATGGAGTAAAATTACTTCTCCTATGGAGGCGGCTGGATTGCGCTTCACGCCTCTAAGGGATGCTAACATCACTCTTCACACAAAAAATGGTGTGATCAAGACCAAGCGTGCTATGGAGGAAGACCGTTATGGCTATGCATTGGTTAGTCCTAATTGGAGATGAATTGGGATCGGTTTATCTATTATTATTTATTGAGTAAATTTCTTTTTGAGTCTCTGTGTTTTAATGGTTTTAACCAGTTGAGTTCAAAATAAAAAAGTTTAACGCCCTGAGTCCCTAACTGTTCATTTTGTAACGTTTTGAGTCCAATTTTGTTCATTTTATAACGTTTTGAGTCCAAATTTGTTATAAAAAAAAATTGGACTCAAATGGTTATAAAAAAAGCGTCTAGGGACTCAGGGCGTTAAACATTTTGATTTTGGACTCAAATGGTTAAAATCACTAAACCACAAGAACTCAAAAAGTAAATTACTCTTATCTATTTATTGGGTCTAGATAATTATTAGCATAATACTCCTAACTCACTAGAAACGTTTGTGACTAAATGGGATTGTTGGGTGCCAAAGAAAATCAATATTTTTATGTGGACGGCAAAATGAATAGGCTCCCCACCTTAGAAGCTTTGTTGAGAAGAAACATCCAAGTGGGATACTACACTTGCTAGCTTTGCGGTGAGAATGTGGAGATAACGGACCACCTTTTTACTTCATGCTATATATAGCTTATGTAGTGTGGCTTGGGTTTAGTAACTAGTGACACCATCCCTCCATATATTTTCTAGTTCAGGATTTAACGATGATTCATAGCTTGTTAAAATTGGGACATTATAAGGCCAAGGTTATTTATAGGATCATTCTTATGGTATGTTGGTGTATTTGGAAGGCTAGAAATGATATTGTTTTCTCAAACAAGATGCTTGTACTTTGCAGATTGTGGATGAGATATTAGAACATTGGGTTGTCTTTAAATTAAAAACCGTTCTCCTTTTAAATGTATCACTTGGAAAAATTGGCGCTTCTTGCTAGTTTTTTCTAATGAAATTAGTTGTTTTAAAAGATCTAGAGTTAAATGCACGGATAATCCCTGTGGTTTGGTCTTTTTTCACCTTTAGTTCCTAACTTTCTAAAATTACAGCTATAGTGCCCAACTTTTTCAATTTCGTTCCCGAATGGTCTCTGACGCAGATGGAGGTTAGTCTTTTCAGTTAAGTGGGTGTGAAATGACCTAAATACCCTTACTTTGAATCAATAGCCACCTTCAATCCAAACACACCTCTTCTTCCTAATTCTTCATCACTACCACCATCTCCACCTTTCACCACCACCACCATCCACTTCCACCACCACCCACCCTTCACTCCGAATTGCCACATACCGGCTGGGTACCTGTTAAGACACGATTAGACCTGTTTGATTGAAAAATACACCATTTGACTTTTTTTAATTTTTAAAATAATTAAAATTACAATGTTAGGATCTATCATTTATTCATCTTTGTAGATAAAACATAAAACTGTTTTATAAACATGAGGTAGAAAGTAGTTAAACAAGACGTAATCATGTTTGAAACTTATGTTGTGCGCGCCGTCAGAAACCTGTTAAACCTGTTAAGACACGATTTGCCAACCTTACACATACGCGGGTGTTTCACGTGCCACTCAACACATACAAGTTCACAAGGTTAATTTAACAAGTAATTACAAAATAAATCAACAGAGTTTGTTAGCATCCATGTTTGATTTCTTATCTTTACCTTTATAATTCAAGGAAACAATACATATTTCAAATATTTAAAGTTTAAAAAAAAAAAAAAACACAACTCAATTCAGTTTAACAATTGATAAAATTATATTCCGTTATCAGTTAAAAACACTAGACACTCTATCAAGTGTCAACTCCAACATGAGTGTTACATAAACAACAGATCCGAAAAAAAAACACTGAAAGTTAGATCAAAATACAAGGGATCAGTTCTCCAAGGTGATGTAGCATCAATGACAAACTTTCAGACGCAAATTACCCATTTGTTATTAGAGATTCATCACACGCCAGGTTAAAAAAATATAAATCAACTTCATAATAAAAAAAATTGTAAAAAAGAAACTAAAATTTTGGATAAAAAAAAAAGCAATCGGAACCTGTCAGGATTCAATGTTTAACATCAATCAAAATTTGTCAGTGGATTGACAGACCATTGAATTTTATTGTCACCTCGCCTTTTTTTTCCAATTAATTGAAATAAAACAAAATGAAGCACAGACTACATATGTTAAAACTAAATTGAAATAAATCAAAAAGATAAAATTTTAGTTTAAAAAAAAAACAATTAGAATCGGATGGAAAAACAAAGTTGAATTGTAGAAGTGGAGTGTGGATAGTGAGATATAAATAGAGGCAAGAGATTGGTTCAGTTGCGGCGCTTTAAAGTTTAAACCCTTTTGTCTAAAAGATGTTGGTCGGGCCGTATTATGGCCCACGGCCCATTCAAACTCTTTTGTGCTTATGGTATTAAACTAGTGGTATTCTTCGGTTACTAGGGTAAGGTACAGAAAATAACACCGGTTAATTAGTAGTAACCAGTTATTAACTAAAATTGTAATCGGTTAATAACCAATCGAAGAATAACTGGTTAGTGGTTATTTTTAAACGTAGGTTAGTAACCGGTTATAGATATTCAGTATATGAACCGGTTATTAACCGGGTTTCTTAACCCGTAGACCGGTTAAACGAAAAATTCAAAAAAGGGCAAAATAACCGGTTAAAGTAATTAACCAGACCGGTTAAAGTAATAATCAGTTAAAGCATTAACCAGTTAAAGTCAAAAGGTCAAATTCACCAGTATAACGGGTTAACCGAACCGTTTATTGAAATTACGGTTTGTGTAGCGTGAATTCAGTCGATATGTCCAGTTCGTTATATTTGTTATGATACTGACACTTGGTATAACAACTGATAAAAAAAATAAAAACCCAAAAGATAAAGTCATGATAGACCTAAAGGAATATCGAACGGTGTGATACCGGCATTAGTTATAGCAATCGAAAGAGAAAACCCAAAGTACAAAGTCGTGATTTGCTCAAAAGGATATTGATGTGTTTCATGTCAGTCGAAAACCATAAAAACAAGTACTGGTATCGGTAACAATGTTGTTTGGTTGCTACTGGTTCGATACGGTACGGTATTAGTACTCGGTATAGATATTTTGAACACAACTCCGAAAACAAGTGTGTGTTATAATATCTCAATGCTAATTGTTCTCGACAAAAACGAATAGGTCATACTGGCCTACTAGCCTAGAACTAGAGTGTGTCGCTATGGCCTAAATTTGTAGCGCCATGCTTCACTATCTTCATATATTTGTTGTGTGGGAGTGAGAATTTGTTTCGAATGGATATTATGTGAGAGAGGGTGTCAAACGATTTATGTTATTCGATTCGATTTATGCTAAGAAAAAGGCTCCTGTGAATTTCCTTACAGACCCTATGGAAGGGAGATCTACTCTGCGTCCAGCGGATCTGCTCGTCTTTGGTTGGGCTATGGGAAACATGCTTGTGTGGACCTCACGGGGGTTTCCCTTTGGTTGGTTTAAGGGAAAACGGGTTTGTAGCCGGACAAACAGCAAGAAAGATAGAATCGAAGAAAGTTGATAAGCACGCTAAAGCTTGTGTAGAGAACGAGCATGTTTTTGTCCCTTTTGCCTTTGACACATTTGGCTCCCTAGCACCAGAAGCTATCCAATTCCTGACCAGGGTCCAACGGGTCATCCACAACAATTGCTCAGCCTCAAGGGGACGGGTTTGTCTTTGGTAGATTAGGGTTTGCAATTCAGAAAGGGGTGGTTGCGCAGCTTGTTGCCCGTCTACTTTCTGTGTTGATGTAATTTGGCAAGTTGTCATATTGAATGATATAAATATTTTATGTTAAAAAAATAAAAAAATAAAAGGTTTAAGTTGTGTTTTTGTTAAAAAAAAAAAGAAAAGCCTTTTTGTATAACAATCTCCTCCTCCATGGCTTCACACACATCATTGCTTCCAAGTGATTTCTACCATTTATGTTGTTCTTACTATTTCGAACAATTAAAGGAAGTAAGAAACTAGAATGTCCTCTTAACCTAATAATTTGATTTTATATAATATTTTAGAGTAATTATGTATATCTAACTATCATTTCAAGAATAATAATAATATGATAATGATGATGACATGTATTTGCATTTGTATCTCTTTGTCTCTTCTCATCAAACTTTATTTTGTACATATTGTCAAGAGCAACGTTATGCATAATGTTAAAAGGGTTAACCATGGTTTAGTTTAAACTTTTAACTCATTGGTGGTTCAACAATTAAACTTTTATTCATAATGTTTTCACAATTAACTTCAGTTTACTTTTCACGTTTGCCATTATATACCAACTACCACAAACTAAAACATTTAGTGAAAGTCACATGTGGTAAACTAATCTTAAATGCCCATGTGGACTCCGAATATATACAACTAGTGATGTAGAAGTGTACATAAACTAATTATGTGAATTGTGAAGTCATGTAATTATTATTATTATTATTACTATTACTATTACTATTATTTCTAAGTTATGTAAAAGTTATTTAAGGTATGTTAAGCCCACGTCACTTTTCCGAAGTGTTTGTCACGTTTAAACTGATTACGTTTACGCATCAGTTCGCGTATAACTTTCCAGAAAGCGATTTAGAGCTCAAAATCGAACAAGAATTGATATGTGCAAATGATAAACATATTTATACAAATCCCAAGTATGAAACACAGTATTTCATTGGTTTTGTATTCTTATGATGGCCGTGGAGGCACAGATGTCACAGCACACATGGCTTAAATAAGTGGCTATGTAAACCTGAATAAAACGTGTTTTGTAATCAAGGGTTTATCCCTATGAAAATCCTTTATGTAAATATGGGTTTCATCCCACGTTTTATGAAATAAAAACTATGATGATTTGAAAACTCTGATATTTTTCCTGACACTCGGTCCTGAAGATAATTCCGTTGCGAAAGTTTTAATAAACATCGGTACCATTGTATCTGCTCACGGGTCCCGCCCAGGGTGGAGTCGAGGGTTGTGACAGAAGGTGGTATTAGAGCCACTGGTTTAAGCTAATTAAGTATTGTGAAAATACTTCAAATTAGTAGTTTGGGAATAAATGAATATAACTTCTGTGACCACTGTGATGCTAAAATAATATTATATAAAACCTCGTGTACTGGTTCTACCGCAGCCCCCTCTTTAAGATTTGTTTCCTTATCTATATCAAATGCCTATGCAGCCTCGTGTACTGGTTCGTCCACAACCTGTTTAACACTTGGTTCTACACCTGATGTACATCCAGGTCTAGGGACTTCAGGAGTTGTAAAACTTTTACCAGATCCCCTACCCAGTTTCACATGTACTACATTTTCTGGGCTTGGGTACTAGTTTTTTGGGTTGGGCTTGTCGTTTAATGGGCTGGGAACTAAACTTGGCTTTTGTTTTAATGGGCTGGGAACTGGACTGGGCCTGTGGTTTACTGGGTTGGGAACAGTAGTGAGTCTTATATTCAGACATAATTAGGCTATGTTGAACGAACACTTCAAGGAATGGTTCAGTCCAATTTTTAGCCTTGATTGCAAGTTCCAACACATCTTTATCATCATGAAACAGTTTAAAATCACCATTATCCGCATCCATCCCGTACATATAAAAATCCTCACTTTCATATTGGTTGGTTTCCAGTGCATAATCTACTAGCTCAAAGTATGCGAGATGGTCAAAATCCATTACCAACAACTTAGAATCACCTCCAATATACTGAGGTTGATCAAAAGAAAAGTCTAAACAACCACCACACCAAAGCATAACATCTATACGATCCATCAGTTAAATCAGTGTGTAAAATCACAATGCAATCAACCCTAACATAAACCTTACCTCTTGGTTGTCTGAATTTTGGCTGCAATCTAACAGGGTATTAGGGTTCGATCGCCAATCATCGCAGTAAACTGGGTGTGGGTGATGAAATGCAACTAATTTAAGGATTATATCTATATAATACAGGGACAGGGGTTATTTAATGGGTCTCTGTCCATGTATGCTTCCAACTCATCATCTCCATGCCACGTAAGCTTAAAAAACTAACTTAGTGTTTTTTAACGAAGAGGTGACAGTAACACCAACTAGTCGAGTAGATGGTGGTGGGAGCCAATTTGAAAGTTGAAAGTGGTATTGACCAATTTTGCATAGTTTAGGGTGGATGGTATGATTCAACCACTTTAGGGTGTTTAAGTCATTTTCTACCCAATGATATCATGTCATGTAAAGTCCCTATTCCACTCCCCATTTTACACTCAATCATTGGCAATGATTCAAACACATGAAGAATGGTAAAGAATTAAAAAAACTTGTGATTGGTTGAAAGAGGTTGGGACCCACCATTAAACCCCCTCCCTCCTCTTCCTGCATCAGTGAGTATACACCGAAGAAAGTAGTCCCCACTCACCGAAAAGAGGCCGACGATCATTCACCCAGCGACAAACAAACTCCTCAATCACAATCACACTCACCGACATCACACCGAAACCCCTCCTAGGATGATATAATCTATTTCCCTCTAAATGAATGGTACTTTTAGCAAAAATCTAACTATTCACAACCTAAAGGAACGGTACTTTTAGCTAACTCGTATAAAAAAATCTAACTATTCACAAAAAAACAACGTACACCTGGAAATCCAAAATATTATTCGATCTGTGTCAGTCACATGATATAACCACACCACACCACTTTTAGATCTACACAAAACTTGTCATTCTCTCAACCACCATCTTCTCACACACTCATTTCCGATCACCGGCGATCTGAAATGGAGTACAAAAACCTCGGCCGATCAGGCCTCAAAGTCTCCCAACTCTCCTACGGCGCATGGATCAGTTTCGGCAACCAACTAGACGTCAAAGAAGCCAAAACCCTCCTTCAAACCTGCCGTGACAACGGCGTTAACTTCTTCGACAACGCAGAAGTCTACGCCAACGGTCGAGCCGAAGAAATCATGGGCCAAGCAATCCGAGAGCTCGGATGGAAACGTTCCGACATAGTAGTCTCCACCAAGATATTCTGGGGTGGCCCTGGCCCCAACGACAAAGGCTTGTCCAGGAAACATATTGTCGAGGGGACAAAAGCTTCGTTGAAGCGGTTGGATATGGAGTATGTGGATGTTCTTTATTGTCATCGGCCGGATATTTGTACTCCTGTTGAGGAAACTGTGCGGGCAATGAACTATGTTATTGACAATGGTTGGGCCTTCTATTGGGGCACCAGTGAGTGGTCTGCTCAGCAGATTACGGAAGCGTGGGCGGTTGCTGATCGGTTGGATCTTGTTGGGCCGGTTGTTGAGCAGCCGGAGTATAATATGTTTTCTAGGCATAAGGTATGGATCGAAGGTTAATCACTTAATTCTTGTTTGATTTGTTTTTGTTGATGGTTTGATTGGGGTTTGGAAGTTTTGGTTTAGTTTTTGGGTATGGATGAGGATTTGGTACCGGTAGCTAGGGGTGTTCATTGGGTTTCGGGTTTTTCGGGTCGGGTTGTTCGGGTTTTTGTCTAGGAAAAATTGACCCGATAACCGACCCATTTAAAGTTCGGGTTAGTCGGGTTTGGGTTATTCGGGTTCGGGTTAGTTCAGGTCATGTTATTCGGTTTTCGAGTTTAGATGTAAAATGAAAAATAAATTTTTTTTTTTTTTTTACAAAATGTTATAAAAATTAATATTGCTACTTTAAAAAATATTATCAAAGTTCAAATATTATTGACAATATGTTATAATATTTAAAAGTCCCAAAACTTAATGTTCCATATATTAAAGACTCCAAACAAAAACAGTTCTATAAGAAAAAACAACAATGTTCTGGTTTTTATTCGGGTTTCGTGTTTCGGGTTTTTCGGGTCGGGTTTTGGTGGGGGGAAAAGTGACCTAATAACCGAACCATTTAAAGTTCGGGTTGGTCGGGTTCGGGTTTTTCGGAGATTCGCTAATTCGGGTTCGGGTGGCTTTGAATTCGGGTCGGGTTTTGGATAAAAATGAACAGCGGCGGTACCGTGCTAATCCCTATTTTTGGGTTTATTGCACCAATTAATTATGGGGTTAGATACCTAAAATTATTCATTTTATTTGGTAATTGGTTTCTAAACAAAGAAGAATGCAAAATAAATTGTGGGGTTGGTGATTGGCTTTTAAAGTAATTAGGCAAGAATGTTTGTTGTGTAAGAAGGGTCAAATAAATTGGTTTGAGATATAAATCACTACTTTCAAATTCCAAAGGGGGCATGAGTTTTAGATGATTAGAGTATATTAACAGGGGTGTTAAATGGGTCGTGTTTGTGGGTAGGCGGGTCAACCTGAAAATTCGACAAGAAACTGACCATGGCACGGACCCAAAAGCCGTGTCAGGCACAGTATTTGTGGGTTGACACTTGACACAGAAAGTCGAACGTAACTTGTTTAACCCGATTTTTGTACCTTTCTTTGCGTATTATTACTATGAAGTTACAAATTACCTTTAATCTATAAAACTTTATGCTCATTTCTCTTTTATCTTTATAATTTTCAATATAAAATACTGGAGTACTTTAAGTTATGACATTCAGCACATATTTTAAAAAAATGTATAAAAATGGGTTAAACGGGTCAACCTGCGACTCCACCAAGTGACCCTATCACCACCTGCTTAAGTAAACATGTTCACAGACAAAGTAAAACTTCACCGAACCTGTTTAGATTAATCCCAAATCCACAAATTTCGTGTTTGTTTCACGTTGTATCAAAGGTTCACCCCAAGTATATATATTTATAAAACAATTGCTTATTACATGTGAAAATGGATGCTTGAAATCACGAATTATTTACAGAGAATACATTTTTTTATTTATTTAAACAATTATGGTTGATAATTTATAGGATGGTTTTTGGTTGTTTGCTTGCTATGCAGGTTGAGAGTGAATATCTTCCTCTTTACAAAAACCATGGCATCGGACTTACAACATGGAGTCCTCTTGCATCCGGAGTTCTGACCGGAAAATACAATTCTGGGGTCCCACCAGACAGTAGATTTGCTTTAGAAAACTATAAGGTAATCTTGAAGTTTACTATCTACATTCAAGCTCTTTAATTACTTATTCTTAAAGTTTGTATTCACTATGTTAACAATATGCGGTTTTTAAATCAAATTGTGATGTTAAACTATTGCAGAATCTGGCCAGTCGATCATTGGTGGATGACGTGCTGAAGAAAGTGAGGAAGCTACAACCGATTGCCGATGAACTTGATGTGCCAATGTCTCAGCTTGCGATCGCTTGGTGTGCTGCAAACCCCAATGTATCATCGGTTATAACCGGTGCTACAAAGGAACATCAGGTGAGGTCACATCATGGATTCACCGAATTGTTTTTTTTTTTTTTTTTGTATTTTCCCTTCTTTTAGTTGATTAAAAACACCCACACCACGCACCACTTGTATGAATCATAATCAGGCGTTGATTTCAACTCGTTTACGTGTGATCAAGTTAAACGGCTACTTTTTTTTCTGAACATAGTAGCTTATGATAAAATGGGATGAAAAAAGTGTGTTTGGGATTGCTTTTTTTCTCTTTCCATTCTGTTTATTGCTTTAAAAGAACAAATAAACACTTTTAGTGTTTGGATGAAAAAAGTGTGTTCATGCTTATTATCTTGGGTGAAACAAATTGTTTTGAATAAACAATTTTGACCCTTTATTCAAACACGCCCTAGGGCAATTTTGACCCGTTTACTTATGAAGTCAAACGGTTTACCTTCTTCTCTAAAAATTAGTGGCTTGTGAGAAAATGGGATGATAAAGTGTACTTTTAGTGCCTAGGGTGTGCTTAGGATTTGCTTATTATTTTTTGCCTTTAAAAAAACAAATAAGCACTTTTAAGTGTTTCGATGAAGAAAAGTGTTCACGCTTATATTACTATTAAAACAGCTTTGACCCTTTATCCGACCTGCCCATTTCATCACCTCTAAATCAAATACTGTCGTCATTCTGCATCTGTAAAATAACATGTTTTGGGTTGCCATGAAATGCAGATTCAAGAAAACATGAAGGCCATTAATGTGATTCCGAAGCTTACGCCAGATGTGATGGAGAAGATTGATGCCGTTGTCCAGAGCAAACCCAAGAAGCCAGATTCGTATAGGTGAAGGAACACACCCAGAGACGATTAGTTTTCAGTTGCCGGCCCGATATTTTTACAATAAGACTTGTGTTTGAACTTTGAATTCGACCCATTTTATTGGGGATGTGATATATTTATACATTTAAGGGTAGCAATTATCGGGTTGTGTTTTATTTTAAACGGGTCAAATGAAGGATTAAAAGTTGTTTGCAGTCTATGTTATAACTTATAAACATACATATATCATAATAAAATGGTTTTGTCATTATTAATTGGATTTGCTAATCATAGCCCTGACCATGATTCAAGGGCTATGAGTAACTTATCCTAACCACTACTAGGTGGTGGTTGTTTAGATCTAACAGTAAATTAGTTTAATAAACTAACCCTCATATAACCATCGCCTTTTCCTGTTGTCGCCATTAGTCGCCATAAAAACAAATGTAGCGGACCTAGTTTGATACTTTTTTTCTCTTCTAAAATGCCTATTTCAACTTGAGATTTTTGGCCAAAACTCGTTTTGATCAATTAGCTGACCGGACCCATCCATTTTTTTACGCTTAATAAATTTCTAGGAAGCGATCAAGCATATTTTAGCGGGTAAAGACAACCCGACCCATTTTAAATCTGCAAACTTTAGTCGCACTCATTTGCTTCGTGTTCAATCTATCTACAAATATTTACAATATAATTACATCTCATCTTTTTGCCTAATTTTGTTGCTGCACCATAAGACCTGCATTCTACCATACACTATCACAATGGTCGTGTAATAATCTATATCAACTCCCAGATGTTAAGATACACCCAATGGCCTAAAAAATGGGTAAATTGCCAAAATTGTCACTAAGTTAACAATACATTTTAACTGGGGTTGTGATTTGGATGGAAATGACAACAAAATCAAAACGTCAGGTGTCCAGATATAAAAAGTTTTTTTGAATGTAACAGACAAATTAGCCCAAACCTTAGGGACGATTTTGACATTTAACTCAAAATCATAAAAACTAAATTAGAAAAACAGAAATGTGGAAATATGTTTAGTAAACAAATATAATTAGAATAATGATACTTTGGTTAGTTGTTTAGATAGATAGAATTCTTCTAAATCAAATAATAACCTGAATATCAGTTTGGTAAACCAAGATTATTTAGGAAAATCAGAACTAAATCAGCCATTCATATGAGTAGACTTTTGTTTATATAAATAAATCAAAAGGACTGGACTTCTTTTTATAGGAATAAATCAAAACAAGACTAGCAGTTAGTTAAGGTGTCATATTGTCATGGATTTAAGTAGATATGAATAAATCAAAACAAGACTAGCAGTTAGTTAAGGTGTCATATTGTCATGGATTTAAGTAGAGTTGTTAGTTAGGCACAATAACGTAGATTGAAAATTGAATTAACTGATGTGATTTTACTTGGCTTTTTTTCAGTTCAACCCAAAGTTCTGTCATAAAAATGTATGAATCTAAATATTCTTAATCTTACGGTCTTGTTCGGTTTTATATGGTTGGCGTTCAGTATAAACTGTAAACCAAACCGTTTGTTACGGTTAAAAATAATGAAACTGACTGACCAAAAATAAAAACCAACCACAAAACCAAACCGATAACTAATTTGGACGGTTTCATTGTTTTAAACTAAATTGTGAACACCCCTAGTTGATAAAGTCGGAACAAAAACCTACCCGAGTTTAATGGTGAGTACGTAGTTTCATGTGGTTTAACTATTTAACTTAGTTGTGTTAATTTGATCGGTAGAACAACTATAACTTGAGATATTTAGTATGCTCTCTTAAAGCTCATACACACGCTATCAAACAACAATTTTGCATACATTTAAAGGTGAATTTCAGGTTCTTTAGTCTACTTCGATAGCATTAACTATTAAGTGTTTTTGTTGTTGTACCCGGTGGCGGAGCTTAAACAAAAGTCCACTTATGCTGAAAGAAAGTCATGACACCCAAAAAAAAAATTCCTATCGCTATGTTTCGGGTTATATGTTTGGGTCGCGATTCAGTTCAGGTCGGGTCAAACGATAATAACTTCAATTTTTTTTCCTATCACTATGTTTCGGGTTAACTTGCTTACGATAAGAAAGACATTTTTACTGATACATATTGATGAAACGCTGGTTAACACCAACGGTGAACTAGCTGGATCGTCTCTTATGTGGGTTCAATCTCCTTCTCTGCTCGCCAATGACTGGAGTTCTGCAAAACAGCAACACCGTTAGCTCGTTAAGAGGGGAATATGGGGGTTTCCCTCTTAACCGGGCTCCGGCGTGAGAATAAGCACTGCTCTGAGGAAGAAATCAGTGTGTGTTGAGAGTGAAAGTGAGGAGAATCGAATAGAATAACCTGAATGATGAAGGGTCTTATTTATAGCCGGAGGGTGAAGGAGGGAGGAGCAACCTTGCCAGCTGCTATTGGGCGCCAGCTGTCCGACCAAGGGGAATATCCTCTTGGTCCACTCTGCTGTGGTCAGGATGGTGGTACACGTGGCGCGCCAATATTCGTCCATGCTGGAGAAATCGTGCAGCTTCTGTCGGTCTGCTCCTGGATCTGCTGCAGGTCTACATGGCGTTCGATTACTGGTGACACGTGTCGTCCTTTCTGTCGGGAGGAGCATCTTTAGTGTCACCTTGACGTCTTCCAGAAGCTTCTAGAAGCTTCTGGATTTATTTGCTGATGTAGGCGCCATGTAGACGAGAAGAGTGGTGTGGTCCCTGCCATGTAGATGTGGAATTGGGACCATACCTCTTCAAGTCCCCCCAGTCCAATGTGCCTTCTAGTTGAGTTGATCGTCTAGGAGGGATTCTGGACTTATAAGGGTAGTGGTTGTTTGCCTTTTTAAAACGCATGTTGGTTGCTTTGCGCGATTGAGCCAAGTGGACGCAGGGGGCATGGCGTATGATGGCAACTCTGCAAAGTTGAGCCAAGTGGACGCATGGCGTATGATGGAAACTCTGCAAAGTTGAGCCAAGTGGACGCATGGTGCATGGCGTATGATGGCTACTTTGCAAAGTTGAGCCAAGTGGACGCAGGGCGCATGGCGTATGATGGTGATCTTGCAATGTTGAGCCTAGTGGACGCACGTCGCATGACGTATGATGGCAACTTTACAAAGGTGAGCCATGTGGATGCACGGCGCATGGCGTATGATGACAACTTTGCAAAGGTGAGCCATGTGGACGCATGGCGCATGGCGTATGATGACAACTTTGCAATGATGAGCCAAGTGGACGCATGGCGCGTGGCGTATAATGGTTCCTTCTGAAAGAAGCTTCTTTTCTTGGGGTAAAGACAACTGACGTGACCGTCTGATGTCCCTGTCTTTTCGGAGATGAACAGTCACTTTTTGCAGGCGTGTCAGTCACTTTTCGCCAGAGTGTCAGTCATGTGCCGCCCACGCTCCCGAAAAACAAGGTGACGGTTTCTCTCCCTTCTAACGTGTCCTTTCCCGTTGGTTGTCTGTCTGTGTTCCTGACGGTCCACCACCCTTTGCATTTAATGCGATGGGTATAAATATGTGGCGGTTTCCCCATTTTCTTCACTTTTTTGAAATTCAAACACTCTTTTCCTCTCATCTTCTTCTTCATATCTCTTCCTTTTCTAAGTTCATCATTCTATAATCATGTCAACTGGGGTGAATCCTTCCACCAAAAAGAGAAAATACAAACCTAGGAATCATCCTGGTCCTGATCGGGCGGCGATAAATTGGAAAGAAGAATAATTTCAGAATTTGGTTAGAGATATGGGTTTCCGTTCTGAATGGGGTGCTCAGTTCCCGACCCCAAATTCTACTGCTTTGGATGCTCCCCCGGGTTATATAGCGTTGTATGCGGCCTACTTCCGGGAGGGAAACTTCTGTCTCCCTATGACGAAGTTCACTGCTGAGGTTTTGACAAACTATGGGTTACATGTCTCTCAGATTAACGCCTTAGGGTTGCCTCGTCTTACACATTTCGAATTTATATGTAAAGCCAACCGTATTGAACCAACCTTCGAGATGTTCAACGTTTTTTATTTTGTGAGTTATACTAGTGGCTTCTACTCCTTTAACTCTCGTACCAGTGGGGTTAGTCCTTGTAGTTCCCACCCACCGAAGAGTCTGCATGACTGGAAGCAGAAGTTTTTCTATATTCGTCGTGGAGTCATTCCGGTCGATATGCATTACCGGGCAGAGAGTGAAGGGGTTCCGAAGATTAATGTGTCTATAGCCTTTGCTGCGCAGCAGTGGAATAAGACGTTGACTCGGAAGGCTACCCCTATTTCCCAACTTGAAGAGAGGGCGTTGGTGGGGGCTGGAATGAGCATGTTGTGGGTCCCGAAGAACCCTAGGGGTATCCCTATTTATGGCTATCAGGGGAAAGGTATTAGTGTTGCTCATTCATGTTTGTGTTCTTCTTTGATTTCTTTATGCTCTTCCTCATGTTTTTTGTATTTCACAGTTGGGTATAGTTTGTTGAATATTCTTGATCCAAAGGCTGCTGGTGCCATGATTGAAGCGATACTACCTGATGGGAAACCTGTTTGGCTGGATCAGATAAGAGATCGTTTCCTGCACCCTACTAGTGAAAGCTTCGCTTCGTATGCTAACACCATTTTAGGTGAAGATGGTGAAGACGATCTTGACGATGCTACTGACCCTGTTTGAGAGGAAGTTATCATCCTTTCGAGTGGGGGTTCTGATGGATCTCACGAAGGTCTAATCCCTCGTTCCACTCGTGCAGGTCCAGCACAAGGGACAGGGAATGAACCGGTGAACGAGCCTGCTGGTGATGATGATGATCCTCCTATTGAAACTGCTGAGCAGTTAGAAACCAGGAAAAAGAAGAAGTTGGATAAGCCTGAGAAGAAGGAGAATAAAGTTGAGGAAAATGTTACTGGAGCTCCTCGTAAGCGACCTTCTAACCACCTTTTCTTGGACTATGTTGTCGTTTCTGACACGCTCTCTGGTTTAGGCGCAGGAGATAAGCGCACTGAGCGTGATCCTGATGACGACGAGACTCTGACGGAGATCATGAAGAAGAAAAAGGTTCTTGAAGACAAGAAGAAAGAGCTTGATGAACAAGCTGCTGCTGCGCTTGCCGCTAAAAAGTCTAAACTTCAAAAGGAGACTCCTCCTGCAACCTCGGAGTCAGAGATTGACATGGGTGTTTTTAGTGCCAAACGTGGTAATCTCATGGAGAAGATATATGTTGTTTCTGGTTCTCAAGGTAAAGGTTTTTTATTTGTGCTTCTTGCTCTTTGCCTTTCGTTCTTCCTTTTGACCATCATGCTTGTCTTGAAACAGGTGCGAAACCTGGTAAGGCTCCCCGTAAGATTGACATTTCAAAGATTACTCCCCCTACCTCTCCACCTTCTAGAACTTTTGACTTGTCCCCCCCCCCCCCCCCCGTGATGATCTGGGCGAGAAAAAGAAAACAGACGATGTGGAAGTAGAGCAAGTTGGAGAAGGTGGTACTGCTGCTGTTGGTGGTGATGTGGGTGGTGATGGTCGCGGTGAAGGTGTTGATACCGAGGCAGATTCAAGTAAGGCTACCCCTCGCCATACCATCTATACCAAACGTCCATCGGGTTCTGGTGGTGGTGGTACTTCAGGGGTTCCCCGGAGTCCTGAGTATGAGAATGTTCAATCTGGGTCTTGGGATACCCCTAATCCAGCATGTGCTGATCTGCCGCATGCTCCTCGATGGAACTTGACTAAGGGCTCCCGGATGAGTGAGCACAGCAACTATCGTGAGTTCTTTTCTTTATCCCTTCCCCCTGCTGAGAGATTATTTCAAAAGAGGCGTAACCGGTTGGATCTCTTGGATGATCATATCCATGCCGGGGTCAATTTTTTGCTACCTCCCAAGAGATCGCCCGGGAATGGCAATTGATGAGGGAAGATACGCTAGAATTTGAAAATTCAAAGAAGGCGTTTGTTGAGGAAAGGGAAAAATTTAACTCGGAGAAAAAGGGGTTGTTATGGAGGGTTTCTGATGCAGATGAGAAACTTTCCAAGGAGAAGCAGTTTAACGCTAATAAGCAGAGAGAATGGGAGATTGCTTGTGAACGGACCAACAAGGAGTTGCAAGCTCAGCGTGAAGCCATTGTTAGATTGTCTGGAGAAAAAAACAAAAATTAGCGAAGAGGCTGAGCAAGAGCGGGCTGCACACCATAAGAGGGAGCAGGAATACATCCAGCGCATAGCCAAGTTGGAGGAGTTTGCTGAGGAGAAGGTTGCTGAGGTCAAGGCCTCTGAGATCTTGGTTGAAGAAGTTGCTACCGACTGCAGGTGGCTTCTTGCTCGCGCAGTGCCTCTGGTAATTTCCGTTATGTTTGTTTTTGTTGGTCGTTGCCGCTTCCCTCATATATATATGTATTATCTTTGCAGATTGCTGAACGTATAGCAAGGTCTGAAGAGTTGGCCAAGTACATGTATGAACTTGGCGAAGCTGCGTATGCTCATGGTCGTAAGGAAGGTTATGCTGAGGGAAGAGCAGTTGCTGAGGCGAAGGAACCGTTGAAGAGCTTTGACTTGTATAAGATTGATTGTGTTGCTCGCTATGCTGAGAAGCGACAAGAATTTGAGTCTCTTGAATTTGCTATTGTCAAAGCTACTGGGAAGTTATCCCGGAAACCTGACGGAATCGCATTGTTGAAAAGGGCACTTGGTGAGGAAGACCGTGAAGGTGGGGATGCTGGTACTAGCCACCGAGAATGAAGGTTTCCGGCATGCATGTCGTGTATGGGCTGGATAGCCTTGTAATCATCTAACAATTTACCTGAACAAGTTACTTTATGTTTTGTAAACAATTCACTCCTGGTTTTTATGTCTGTTGACATTTTGGTACACCTGATACATTTTATGTTAGATGTAGGTTTTGCCCTTTATTTATTTGTTGTGATTTTGCTTTCGTTACAATATGTGCATGTGTAATTACTTTGATTAGGTATCACGAATGAATGATGGCGCTGACAGGTTATGCTGTGGTAGTTACCTTAGCATTACACAATGTTGTGTTATGCTTTGGGAAAACTCTACAACGTTTGTTCTGTCGTTAAGCGCATGGTTTGATTCGTGTATATGAAGTGATCGATTTACAGGTTATTGTGCTGACCCGGCTGTGCTCAGCTTTGGGGGCCTTACAATGTGTTCTTTACCGTGCTTTCGATGCTTTCGTGTTTATGTGGGCACGACGTATTATTTGGCACGATAGGCTTTAGTTGTGTTTTTGACCCGACTGTGCACTTGATTGTGGCGAGCCTTGGAGGTCTACAACGTTTCCTATGTCTGTGCCATTGATGTTTTTGTGTATGCCCGAAGTAATATATGCAGTTGTAACAAAAATTCGCATGAGATAAGATAGCCAACACTTCTTGTATTAGAATTAAATGTGTTGGCGCGCGGCCATTATAAGTAAGATAAAAACTTCGACCGTCTACATGTAACATTTTCTTAGTTGCTGAGCATTCCAAGTTCTTGGGACTTCTTTGTTCTCCAGTGTGCGTAGCTTGTACGCTCCCTTTCCAAGGACTTCATGTATAACGTAAGGCCCCTCCCACTTGGGAGCTAATTTTCTCGGTTTTTCGGCGTTGGACGCCTCGTTGTCCCTTAGGACATAGTCTCCGGGGTTGAACGTGCAAATTCGGACCTTACTGTTATAATATTTTTCCAGTTTGGTTTTGTATTTCGCTTCATTAATTGCTGCCATCTCTCTTCTTTCTTCCAGAAGGTCTAGGTCCAACCTCCTTTCTTCTTCGTTGTTGATCATGTTCATGGAAAGCATTCTTGGAGATGGAAGGCCGATTTCTGCTGGTATCACGGCTTCGGACCCATAGACTAAACTGAACGGTGTTTCTCCGTTGCTTGTTTTTGGCATTGTCCTATGGGCCCATAGTATGCTGGGTAGCTCGTCGACCCAACCTCTTCGCTGCGTCCCCAACCGTGCCTTGATACCGTCTACAATACTCTTGTTCATTGCTTCAACCTGACCATTTCCCTGCAGGTGCGCAACCGAGGAAAAGGTGTGCTCTATATGCAGATCCTTGAACCAACCCTATAGATCTTCTGCAACAAAATTTGTTCTGTTATCGGTGATGATTCTCAGAGGCAGCCGAACCGACAAATTATTTGCTCCCAGATGAACCTTCGCACTACGGTAGATGTGGTTGACGCCAGCGCCTTTGCTTCCACCCATTTTGTGAAATAGTCTACCGTGACTATGATGAACTTCACTGCTCCCGGGGCCTCTGGGAAAGGACCAACCATATCTATCCCCCATTGCTGGAACGGCCATGTCGTTGTTACGGGGACTAGTTCATTTTTGGGGCGCATCGTTTTTGGGGAGTGTCTTTGACAGCGTCTAGATGCATTCCGGGCCAGTAATACCCGGCGTTCTTTACTTTGGCTACTACCATTCTTGGGCCGGCGTGAATGCCGCAGATGCCCTCATGTACTTCGCGAATCAGGTAGTTTGCATCTTCTGGATCGACACATCTTAATAACGGCCCAAGGTACGATTTCCTGTACAATATCCCGTCAACCATCTGGTAATGCTCGGACTTGTACTGTATTTTTCTTGCTTCAGCTTTGTTTTCTGGTAGTATTCCAGACTGAAGATACATGATTACGGAGTCATCCAAGACGTCGTTCCCAGTTGAATGACGCTCACTTGCCTTAGCGGTACCGATGGATTGCTTAGAACTTCAATGCGCATATCCTTTGTCAGGTGCTGGAAACTGGTGGATGCGAGTTTGCTTAGTGCATCTGCTGGTTTATTCTCGCTTCGATTGATAAGGTGCACTTTGTACGAATTGAAGTTCTGGAGCAATGTTTTTGCTTGGTCTATCTATAGCGCCATCACATCACCCTTGGCGTCGTAATGTCCATTGATCTGCCCTGCTACTAACATGGAGTCCACATGTGCCTCAATGTGTTTGACTCCCATCTTGATTGCTAACCTCAGACCAGCAAGAAAAGCTTCGTATTCGGCTTCATTGTTCTTGCTCTTGAAGTCTAACCGGATGGCGTACGTGAATTCATGTTTTTCTGGACTTACCAACCTTAGTCCTGCGCCTGTGTAATAACCCGCACGTTCGTGCGTTGTTACTACTCGTTACGCCTAGCACCAGAGATTCGGATCATAATGTAGCTACATCGAATACATCGCTATTTCGCAGTATTTTCGCAAACTTTATCGCTATCACAACACATTACACTTGCTGACAACCACGATGATGTCAAGTGAGGACCAATTCTACCCTCCTTGATAGCCGTGATGTGTCGCAATGTAACACAATACTCAAAAACGCACTCGCAGGCACGCATAAATCGACCATCGCAAGATTTGGGAATATGGATATGTATATACGACCCAATGTGACTAATTATAATAAATATATGAAAATGTGTACCCAAACTATAGCAACGCTTAACGATCGGAACATAATGCCAAAACTCAACTCGCCGGAGGCATTTCGATCGGATTGCCATCCGACCGGACTGTCCGGACGGCCGTCCGGTCAGACGGCCGTCCGACCGGACGACCGTCCTGCACCACCTCCCCTCCCTTGCCTATAAATAGCACTTGTCACATCACTTGAACAGTGATGTGACAGCTCTCACTCGACCAGCACGCTTGGGGGCGATTTTCTCTCGATTTCTCGCGATTCTTGTAAGTTTTCGACCTAAATCTTGTACTTCTATGATCCGCGCACACTTCTTCATCTTTTTCACCTTTGAATCTCAACTTTTAACCGTGAAATCAGCGGATTTGGGGTGTCCTAGGATGATGTCATCATGGAGTTCTTATAAACTTCATGCTTTGGCCTCATTCCACCAAGAACAACTCAGATCTGAAGGATTTCCACAAAATTAAACATTGTTTTTGCATAAATCTACACTTATTCATGATTAAAAGGATTGAAAGATGGTTCTCCAACTTTCTTTCAACTATTTTACACTCAATGCACTTAAAACCGATAGAATCAGAGCTTGTACCGACCTTCTACTCATTCTTAGTGTCGTGTTGGTTCAAGATCTGGTTTCTAACAAAGAGACGACCGATTTCGGGTTAACCAAGAATGATCGTCACGAACCAGAAAACCAGTCAGATTTGGGTGATTCCTGTCTGATCGGGTCCCTTGGTTCGCGATGGGGTTTCTGTTGTGTAGCACGTCATGACGCTGTCTCGATCAAAACCGCCAGAAACCTTAAAAATAATCAAGTGCCAGGGACTACTAGATCGTTTGGACGGATTGCCGTCCGATCAGACAATCATCTGATCGGACAGGACAGTCGTCCGAACGAGTAGGGCAGTCGTCCGAACGGACAGGATAGTCGTCCAAACGGATTACACCTGGGGTCCCACACTTGACTTCGATTTCAACAAACTGGAGTTTGAACATTGAACGGATTACCACCCGACCATGTGGTGTTTAGACTTCAACACTTAAACAATTTTCAAAGTATTCAATATAAACGGATTGTCACCCGATCGGACTACACTCCGATCGAGTGACAAACTGCTGTGAACTTGTTCTCACTAAAGTGTCCACCAATCGGGTTATTCGCCCGATCGAACAGCCGATCGACCGACCGACCTGAAGGGTAGAGATACTTCTCTGTTTTCAAAAGGCTACAACGAAAACTTCAAAAGGCAAACCATTATACACAAACACATCTTTCACCCGATCGACCGGCCACTCGATCGGATTGCCATCCGATCGGAGTACTGTTCGACCCATTGACACCTTGCTCCGTTTCACGCACTATCCAACGCTTACGTTATCAATCTAAACTCAGGCTAATCTCAGGCGCGCTCCCTTCAATCCAACCAAGTTGTGTTTGCTTGCCGAACACCGACTGTGAGTATACTCGAACCCCCTTTTTATCGCATTTTGGGTGTAACATACGTTTCTATCAAATCAAACTTATCAAACAAATTATTCAATCAAACTGTTTATCACTTGCGAATAACTGTTATGCATATTTACACATGATGCTAGTTACATATGTGTTAGGACTTATACTCGCAAGGTCCCGCCTTAACTAGTATAGTACTATAGCACCCGACGGGGTCTAGTTATGATGAATAGGAATCGCAATCGCAGCTCGAGTGACTTAGCTGGTAGTATCAGTCTTATATGCATGTATGTTGAGGTATCCCGATATGTATTTGGTAATTCGCAACACTTTTAACTATTTTACGCTACACTATCAAAACTTGTATACTCGCCAATACTTTTGTATTGATGTTGTTTTAACGTATGTTGCAGATTTAGTTGTAGTCTACATCAAACCAAGCTAGGAAGTCTAGAAACTCACCTAAAATCTATGTCGTCGGATTTGTATTGTTCGAGAGGACAAGAAATCTGTGATACCTTATGTGATTGTATTGTTTATTAGTATGGGATAATGAACGCATTAAAAATTTGTCGCAATATAGTTGTTATGGATTCTCTTGAGCAATCTGATTCGCCTAGTGTCGCGCCCCGATGATTCCGCCATCGGTTGGGGTGTGATAGATTGGTATCAGAGCCATAACTATAGGGAATTAGGAAAGACACGACCTAGTCCGGGTTTGCTGTCTTAGAAATGACCTAGTCTATAGTCTAAGTACCAACAGGCCGACTCGTATAAATCCAGTAGGATTTGTACGGGTCTACTCGATGCACTCGTTCGAATTTGCTAAAAACTACTACTTCGCGTGAACACCGCATATTACAATTTCACACGAAGAGCCTTCCCTAAGGCTAGAATATTACTTAGCCTTTCCTAAGGCAAACACAATACACACTTTTTCGAAAATATTCGCATAATACAACCGAGTGGTCCAGTCGAGATCAGGCGTGAAAACCAAGAACTCTCGATAAGATCGCTCACTCAGCGCATTTTCTAGCACGAGAACTCTTCGTCGAGCTAGGAGTGACATCCATATCTCAAAGAAAGTCTCCATTTCAAAATCTAGTGGGACTCCCGAATTTATTCGAAGAGCACAACCACAGCTATGAGCGAAGTTATTAAGTCAGGGGTGAAACCCGTATCTTAATAAACCGTTCCACTCTCTTTAAAAAGGTCTTCAAAAGCTCTCACCAAGGACTCGACTATAACAATAACTCGAGCCATGCGATGACTTGGAAGACGAATTCCATGAGCTGCATCCCAGTGGAAGCATAAGTCTTCTAGGACAACGCGCGTGCATGAACTTGTTGGGTATAGATGGGTTACCATGGGTAGTCGATGCCTAAACACCCGAGGCACTCTATCCATGTTTCTCGCATATGACTTGCCGATTTTACGCTTTACTGAACTTATTTACGCTTATGTGCTACAATTTAAAACTTTACGCTTTATCGATTTCTCGATTTATCGGTTTCCACTCCCTACTTTATAAACGCACAACTCGCACAACCCTCGCAACCTAAAACAAAAACCGAATGTTCGCAACAAAACTTATGACCAATTAATCACCCTCGCTTTCTCCCTTCAACGCGTCCTCGCGTATTCTATACCGACCTGTGTGTGTACAAGAATAAGCTACAACTAATTATATATAAGCAAATCAATTATGTGGAAACTTAGGAATCTCGTGTCTCCTATGTGAAATCTATTATATTACTCGCAACAAGTTTTGATCGCACTCAATATCATCGCAAAACTCAAAAATCATTATGATCGAATCTCACTCCAAATCTCCCTCTGTCTAGATGCCTTCCAACTACTCTACCTCGAGACAAACTGCTAGGAGAAGAGCCAAACGAAGCGCCGAGAAGAGGATTGCCTCGCTTGTGGCCAAGGTCATTCCTCAAATTGTCGCTCAAGTGCACTCTCTCAGCAACTCTCGAACCCCAGAAGACTCTAAGACGGAAGCGCCGCAATCCGCTTTCCTCTACAAACACTTCAAAGCCTGTGACCCAATGGAGTTCACGGGTGAAGGAGGTGTGTCCCAGCTACTCCAGTGGTTCGATTCTATCAACGTTACCCTTCGTCAGAGTGGGTGTCCCGATGGTTTTCGTACTACCTGCGCTACCGGAGTATTTCAATCGCACCCACTCGACTGGTGGATAGCCGAACGTAACAAACGTGGGATCTCCGCAGCTTACGCTCTCTCTTGGGATGAGCTGAAAGAGCTTACGAAGAAAGAGTAATGCCCTCCCCACGAAGTTCAGAAGCTAGAAAACGACTTTTGGGGAAATCAAGCAAGTCGAAGGTGACAATACTGGCTACACCACAAGGTTTAAACAGCTTAGCATAATCTGCCCAAGTCAAGTCAACACCTCAGAAAAAGCCATCACGAAGTACATTCGCGGCTTACCTGAATGTGTGGGCGATTTTGTTGAAGCTGCAAGACCCGCTACCATCGAAGAAACCTATCGCTTGCCCACAGAGATCAACGACAAACGAGTCTTGGACGGATTCTTCTCCAAGAATCCTGTCAAACAAGCTCATCAAGCAATCATCATCGACTCATCCGACGATTCTTCTGAAGATTCCTCCGACGATGCCTCCAACGAATCATCAGACGAATCCGCCGACAAACTGCATCATCTCAAGAAGCTCAGCCCAGCCGTAAACGAAAAACCATGAGCCCAGACTCTTCAACAACTGGGCTGTTACAACCAGAACCTCTCCAAGCAGCTCCAGTCCACTTGAAACGCGCCTACAACGGAGATCATCCCTTGTGTTTCACGTGTACATATCATCACCCGCCAGAAGCTAACTTTCGCTATTGCGCAAATTGCAACTGGTATGGTCATCTTACGCAGCACTGTCGCACGGGACCGCAATCTTGAGGAAACTTCAGTAACAACTGCAGTCTCCGCAGGAGTACTCTACAACAACGTTATTTTGCTTCTAATGTTGTTGTAATACTACGACTCATCGCTGCCAATTTCTGTTATGTGTGGAACTTATTTTATCTCTCGACGCAATGTGGACTCTATTTGTCTCTCGCTCTTCCTCGCATTCGCGCACAATCTATATGCTAGCACTATGCAATATATTTTACATTTTACCCCCACTATGCATTCTTGAGATAAGGTACGATACACGTGCAAGAGTCAGGATAATCACAGGTGCACACGGGATTATTTTGGTTAGTGTACGGAAATCGTAGTGAATTTCAATGATGCCTTTACGTTCAGGGCATGGTTAAGCGTGGTGGATACGCTGCTGGTACTTCCTATATATAAGCGTCTTGACCATGTCTGACAAAGTGTGACACCTAGACACGGAATGGAGGCGTATGGTTGAAACATGACGGTGTTTCGCCATGCTAACAGAAGTTTTGTGAATAAAGTGTCATGTGGAGTTGGAACGTAGACCTAATATACTATTGTGGTTATTTTCGACACACTAAACTACATCGCAAGGCGTAACAATCTCAATCGCAACTCGAAGCGTGTAATCGCCAAGACTTTTCGTAAGTCAAGCACGCTCGCAATCGCATTATCACAGGAATCTATCTCGCAAACTCAATCGCTTATAATATGTTTGCTCAGTCGCTTATTAGGTGTGTCGCACTATTGCATATCGTGGAAATCGCTCTATCGCTTGTGTATTGCTACATCGCTCATCGTGTATCGCTTAACGTTTATCGCCATCGCCATCACTTACCGTTATTTACGTTATCTGTAGCACACACGACCTCGCTTCACGAGACGAAACTGATAGGGTTGAAACATGGTGGATACGCCGCTGGTACTTCCTATATATAAGTGTTTTAGCCATATCAGCAGATTTTCGTGGAAAAAGGCCATGTGGGGCTTAATGTCAGTTGAAAATTGTGGTGTCGTTTAATCTAATCAAATCGCACATTCCCACCGCTTACAACGCATCGATCGTCGCCTATCACTTGACGGTTGTCGCTATCGCTTTTCGCTTATCGCTCTTCGCTTATCGTCGTCGTCTTCGCTTACTATGATTGTGTTTGTATTGCGCTATCAATTATCGTGTACCGCTTATCGCTTATCATACTCGCTCGTGTCATTAACTGAGTTCGAAAACGACGTCATCACTCAGTTCGCCTACCAAGACTTGATCCAACCCTTTTCCCGTTTGGATCAAGTCATCGCAAATCCGTCTGTACTATGTTGACACGTATGACACTGCCTCACGAGACGAAATCCATATGGTTAAAGCATGGTGGATACGCCGCTGGTACTTCCTATATGTAAGTGTTTTAGCCATATTGTCAAACTTTCGTGGGGAAGGTGCCATGCGGGGCCGACTTTAAATATAAAATTTTGATATTATTAAAACCTTTGTGTAAACAAAACTTTTCTTACAAGACTTTTTCTAAAATTTGATCAAAACCTTTGTATAAAACGAGATTTTCTTATAACGTTGGTGTGACAATCGACTCAAGTTAATGCCGTGTGACGATAAAATTTCGTAAAACAAGTTTTAAACACCCTAAAATCTTTTAGTAACCTAATAAAACCCCTCTCATAGCGCTGGTGTGAACATCAAGATAGTTAACGCCGCACTGTGGGAAGACTTTTCGAGTTAATCAACTTTTCGGGAATTCAGAACACTTTGGATCGCTTTTTTCGTGTGTTGCCATCTTTTGTTAATAACAAACGTCTTACTCACCGCCATCGCCGAGACTTTGCAACGCCTTCTCTCATCAATCCTCAATCGACCTCCCATTCTCGCCCGTCGGATTTCAATTGATCGCTCATTTATTTTGAAGCTTTTATCGCTACTTCCACTCGCATCGACCCTCGCAACCCTTCTTGTGGATTAATTTCGGGATGAAATTTCCTAAAGCAGGGGAGATTGTAACAACCCGCACGTTCGTGCGTTGTTACTACTGGTTATACTCGTTACGCCTAGCACTAGAGATTCGGATCATAATGTAGCTACATCGAATACATCGCTATTTCGCAGTATTTTCGCATACTTTATCGCTATCACAACACATTACACTTGCTGACAACCACGATGATGTCAAGTGAGGACCAATTCTACCCTCCTTGATAGCCGTGATGTGTCGCAATGTAACACAATACTCAAAAACGCACTCGCAGGCACGCGTAACTCGATCATCGCAAGATTTGGGATTATGGATATGTATATACGACCCAATGTGACTAATTATAATAAATATATGAAAATGTGGATGAAAATGTGTACCCAAACTATAGCAACGCTTAACGATCGGAACGTAACGCCAAAACTCAACTCGCCGGAGGCATTGGATCGAATGACAATTCGATCGGACTGCCGTCCGACCGGACTGCCGTCCGACCGGACCGCCCGACCGGACCGCCCGACCGGACCGCCCGACCGGACCGCCGTCCGACCGGAGGCAGTCCGGTAGTCCGACCGGACTGCCGTCCGACCGGACTGCCGTCCGACCGGACTGCCGTCCGACCGGACTGTCATCTGATCCAAATCACTGCACCACCTCCTCTCCTCTCTTGCCTGTAAATAGCACTTGTCACATCACTTGAACAGTGATGTGACAGCTCTCACTCGACCAGCACGCTTGGGGGCTATTTTCTCTCGATTTCTCGCGATTCTTGTAAGTTTTCGACCTAAATCTTGTACTTCTATGATCCGCGCACACTTCTTCATCTTTTTCACCTTTGAATCTCAACTTTTAACCGTGAAATCTGCGGATTTGGGGTGTCCTAGGATGATATCATCAGGGAGTTCTTATAAACTTCAAGCTTTGGCCTTATTCCACCAAGAACAACTCAGATCTGAAGGATTTCCACAAAATTAAACAATGTTTTCGCATAAATCTACACTTATTCATGATTAAAATGATTGAAAGATGGTTCTCCAACTTTCTTTAAACTCTTTTACACTCAATGCACTTAAAACCGATAGAATCAGAGCTTGTACTGACCTTCTACTCATTCTTAGTGTCGTGTTGGTTCAAGATCTGGTTTCTAACAAAGAGACGACCGATTTCGGGTTAACCAAGAACGACCGTCACGAACCAGAAAACCGGTCAGATTTGGGTGATTCCTGTCTGATCGGGTCCCTTGGTTCGCGATGGGGTTTCTGTTGTGTAGCACGTCACGACGCTGTCTCGATCAAAACCGCCAAAAACCTTCAAAATAATCAAGTGCCAGGGATGACTAGATCGTTTGGACGGATTGCCGTTGATGTGCGTAAGTGTGTATATTTTTTAATGTATATTTTAAGCCCTTTTACACTTTTTTAGCCAAGTTTTAAATTTATAAAACACGATATTTACTAACACTAAACACACATATGGGCAAGTGCACCCATCGTGAGCGTAGTATAGTGTTGGCAAGATACCGAGGTCGTCCAAGGACACAAGAGCTTTTAGTACCGGTTTATCCTCAACGTCTAATCAAATCAAAAGTTAGAAAAAAGGTTTTTAAACTAGAAAAATAAAAACTAACTAAAATGCTGAAAAATAAAATAAAATAAAAACAGATAGACAAGATGAATCACTTGGCTCCGACTCGTGTTTAGTGTAACCTTTGATTATTTCCGCACTTTTGCACTATTTAAGAGATTATCTTAGTTATTGTAGTAGGCCCCTCTTTTGAAGGTGACGTTACCATCAACCCAGTAGTTTGAGTCAGCAAGGATACAATCCTAAAGGGTCGGATTATTGAAAGATAATTAATTAAGTTATTAATGCATAATGTGGTAGGCCCCTCTTTTGAAGGTGGCGTTACCCTCGGCTAAGTAGTTTGAGTCAGCAGGGATACAGTCCTAAGTAGCCGGGTTAAAGTTTTAATAGTAGCTTACTTATGAGGAGATCAAAGAGTTTGGACCCCCACCATCCAATACAGGTGGGTATTGAAGGAGGTCCTACTAAATTTGACCCAGGTCCTTTGCAGGATCTATACACTGAACAATATCAAGACTCTTACCAAACCGTTCCCTTAACCCCCGACCAGGTAGCCAACATATCTCCATATAGACCGTGGAGATATGAATGGTGAAAATCTTTTATTTTATATAGACAGTAAAATAATGCCAAGACACCACGGACAAACGATAAGGAAGAATCACCTTCAACATAAGAAACTAGTTATTAAAGTCATTAATACATAACCAAATAAAAAGTGCGAAAAGATTAAAAATAAAAAGTATTACACTAGACACTTGTCTTCACCAAGTTGACCACGCCCCCGTGTCCGCTGGGCACGCCCCCGTGTGCAGAAGTGTATCTGTACTATCAAGATTTCCCCAGATTCAGCGAATCTTAGAGTTGACCACGGCCCCGTGTCCGCTGGGCACGCCCCCGTGGTGGGTGATAGAAGCTTCTACAACTTTGTCTTTTCTGCTGACACTTGGGCACGCCCCCGTGCTCACTGAGCACGGGGCGTGTTCAGCCTTCTGTTCTTTGTTTTGCTTGGGAAGATGCTGTCGGGGAGGCCGGGCATGCCACGTTTGTTCCTTTTCTTGTATTTATGTTAGATTTAGCTGCCTTTTTGCTTCTTTTGTTCATTTGAGCTCATTTAATCTTGAAAATACAAAAGGAAGACAAAAACACACTTTTTCCAACATTAGTACTAAAAAGGGTTAGTTTTATGCCACATTTGATGTAATTTATATGTTGCATTTTGCACACATCAAATTCCCCCACACTTGAATCTTTGCTTGTACTCAAGCAAAACTCTTTATAATGTGGCTTTACACTCCCAAATGGAATGGGTAGAAGAGAAGGTTTTGGGCTTGTCATAGAGTGTCGGGATTTCCAAGATTCTTTATTAAGTTTTATTTTTATTTACTTACAATCCTATTCGTCACGATTTATTAAAAACATTTCATAATATAAATTACTTATTAGGGCATAACATGCCTTTTTTAAAATTCCATTTATATACAAGTTCACATACCTCACGGGGGATCACTCAACACTCGGCCGAAAATGTATTTTAGTGAATCACTCAAGAGCGGCACGGAACTTACTCCTATCATAGGCTTGCCAAGCAATCAATCCTCCTCATTTTTAACTATATACCTTTGTAAATATCAAGAGGACTTTTGGGGTGAAGGGTTAGGCTTGGGCTAAATGTAGGTGGTTGGGTTAGTGGTTAGTAAAAGGGCGAAAGACGTAAAAAGCGTCGGTTTTCGTAAGACTTTTTTATTTTTTTTATATTTTTTTTTATGAAGCAATTCTTCAAACAAAGTTCTTTTTGACGAACTTGTTTGTTTATTTTTTTGGCTTCAACAAATTTTTTTTTTAAGGAATGTCACATGAAAACCGAGCTTTGTACTAAAATAAAGGGTTTAAAATGAAAAAGGGTTTTGGTGGGTAAAATGGTGTTTATTTTTGGGTTAAGAAATGAAAAGGTTTAGGCTCAAAGGGGGTAACTAATGGGATTTTGGGTAGGTGGTAAAAAAAAGAAAAATAATGGTGTTGAAATAAAAAGGGTTAGTCCTAATGCCTCCATCATTTACTTACTCGGGTTTAAGTTTGTAAGGACCGGGAATGTATCGTCATGGCAAGTTCTAGAGTCGTAAGAAACCAAGCGGCTATTCACACAAGAAACGAAAGATGAGCATTTAATCTAAAGATGTGTATTTGTATGCTCAATAAAGGCTCAAAACTCACTTTTTGTGGGAGTGGGGTTTTTAATGTAATCAAGTATATATAATCAAATTTTAACTAGATTTGTCATGCCGTTTCATAATTTTCTTATGTTGGTTCTTTTTATCACGACGCTATCGGTTGTAAATTTGTAAAAACATAACCTTTTTAAAACTTGTAATTCCCAACTTAACTCAAGACAAGTAAAAAAAATGAAAATTTTTGAAAAAAATTGGGGTGATTAGCGGTTCCAATAGAGTTTTGTGTAAGGCTTGTGATTAGGACTTGCAAGATTCAAGGTTTTAGCATCCCCCCCACACTTAAATTACACATTGTCCTCAATGTGTCCCAAAAATAAGTTTTTCGGTTGATTAAAATGTGTAAAAGTGTGTTAAAAACAAGATTTTATGTTACTGGGTAGCTGAACACGGGGTGTGTTGGCTGAGCACGGCCCCGTGGTCAGACTGCCAGTATCAAATTTAAACAGAGGCTGGGCACGGGGGCGTGTTCAGTGAGCACGGCCCCATGTCCAGTTACCTGAACTGGGCATTTTCTACAGAACCTCGGGCATGGGGCGTGTTGGGGTGAGCACGGCCCCGTGCTGAACTTGCTGTAATGAAGAAAAATTGTTAGGACGCTCTGTTTTTGTGCATGGGGTGTTGGTTCAAGCTTCCCTTAGTATCCTTCACCATCCCGAGTGTGTTTTATTCCTGAAAATTAAATCTAAACTAGAAAATATAAAAGTTAATCTAAATTAAACAAAGGATAGTTCCGCGGAATGCCTCCGTGGTGCGCCACGTTTATAAGGGTCCTTGGCTAGACCCACCTTATCGGGTGGTTCGGGCTCATCTTCAATTAGGGGGTCGTCATTGCCGAATGGATATTTCATTAATCGCTCAAGGTCGACACTTTTTTTGAATGCCCCTAATTGAGTGGGTAGATTGTTGTGCTTCCGATTTTTCAATGCTTCGTGGGTTTTTACAAAAGGTCGTCCCAACACTAGTGGAGCGTCATCAAGGATGACGAAGTCGGTTGGGATTACCATTTGATTTGTTTGAACCAAGACATCCTCAACTACACCGATTGATTTTATTACTTTCCGATTGGATAGAAAAATAGGTATTTGAAGTGGAGAAAAATCACTAATACTTAATTTTTCGAAAATGTAGTTTGGTATTATGTTAACACAAAGATCCTTATCAATTGTGATATTACTAATAAATGAATTTTGAAAAAAAACATGGAACCAGTGTAATGTTAATTTCAAATGGATCTTCTTTTATTAGCGAAGTTTGATCATTAGTTAACTTAATGCTTACCGTTTCGTCAATTTTAGTGTTAGTGTTTAACTCTTTTAAAAATTTAGCATGAGTGGGAACTAAACAATGATTTTCGAAAGAAGGTGACAAGAGATTATTTTTTTCAAAATTAGACTCTTCTTGCCTTTTAACGTTAACGAACTCACATTTTTCGTTGTTTAACTCATGTATTGGTTTTTCACTTATTTGTTCTTCCATTTTCACCTTTTCAACTATTTCTTTTTTATTTAATTCTTCTCTTGCGCGGGACTCCTCTTCCCTTACGCGAGATTCTTTTATGTAACGCTCAATAGTTTTAAGGTGTTCTAGTATCTTTTCGGTTACTTCGGTGATAGAATAAGGATCGGGATCCTCAAAGCTTGAATCTGGATGTTCGATCCTTGGTTCCTCATAATACTCATATGAAGTAGATGGTTCGCACCATTGTTCTTCATTGTAAGCATATGATGGATAAGGGTCGTAATTTTGTTCTTCATAATACTCATATGAGGTGGGTTGTTCACGCCATGGTTCCTCATAATAAGTATATGAAGGTGGTGGCTCATATCTTGGTTCCTCAAAGTATGAGTATGAGGGCTCATACCTTGGTTCATCAAAATATGAGTATGAGGGAGAAGGTTCATACCTGTGGTCTTCATAGGATATGTATGAAGTTGATGGCTCGTACATGGGCTCCTCATAGTAGGTGTATGAAGTGGATGGTTGAAATAAGTTACAATATTGTACCGAGTGCGGGTTACCACAATTTTGCACACATCAGCCGTCCAATCGGACAGTCATCCGATCGGACAGGACAGTCGTCCGAACAAGCAGGACAGTCGTCCGAACGGACAGGACAGTCGTCCGAACGGATTACACCTGGGGTCCCACACTTGACTTCGATTTTAACAAACTAGAGTTTGAACATTGAACGGACTACCACCCGACCATGTGGTGTTTAGACTTCAACACTTAAACAATTTTCAAAGTATTTAATACAAACGGATTGTCACCCGATCGGACTACACTCCGATCGAGTGACAAACTGTTGTGAACTTGTTCTCACTAAAGTGTCCACCAATCGGGTTATCGCCCGATCGAACAGCCGATCGATCGACCGACCTGAAGGGTAGAGATACTTCTTTTTTTTTCAAAAGGCTACAATGAAAACTTCAAAAGGCAAACCATTATACACAAACACATCTTTCACCCGATCGACCAACCACTCGATCGGATTGCCATCCGATCGGAGTACTGTCCGATCCATTGACACCTTGCTCCGTTTCACGCACTATCCAACGCTTACGCTATCAATCTAAACTCAGGCTAATCTCAGGCGCGCTCCCTTCAATCCAACCAAGTTGTGTTTGCTTGCCGAACACCGACTGTGAGTATACTCGAACCCCCTTTTTATCGTATTTTGGGTGTAACATACGTTTCTATCAAATCAAACTTATCAAACAAATTATTCAATCAAACTGTTTATCACTTGCGAATAACTGTTATGCATATTTACACATGATGCTAGTTACATATGTGTTAGGACTTATACTCGCAAGGTCCCGCCTTAACTAGTATAGTACTATAGCACCCGACGGGGTCTAGTTAGGATGAATAGCAATCGCAATCGCAGCTCGAGTGACTTAGCTGGTAGTATCAGTCTTATATGCATGTATGTTGAGGTATCCCGATATGTATTTGGTAATTCGCAGCACTTTTAACTATTTTACGCTAAGTCTTCTAGGACAACGCGCGTGCACGAACTTGTTGGGTATAGATGGGTTACCTTGGGTAGTCGACGCCTAAACTGTAACACCTCGAAAATTCACGTCCTATAATGTGTTAACACGTGTCATAAAGTTTGAACGTGTGAAAGAATGTTATAAAAGGACTAAAGTTGACAAACATGGAAAGTATGTGAATATACGTATTCTAAGTGTCAACAGTGAATAAATATATTGTATATTAACCCTACAAGATGCTCATACCTTCAAACGAATAAATCATGGATCATACGAAGCAAAAAGTGAGAGATTACAAACTACAGGGGTTAAATGTGTCAACATGTTTAAAGATATACCTCTGAGTGACCTTTTGGCAAACCCGAAGCTTTGTAACTATTAATTATGCTCACTAGAATGCACGATATAAATTTCATAAAGTTTCGTTATCGTATGAGAAAGTTATGATCAAATTCGTGTGCGAGGGGTTAAAGTGTTAACGTTGAAAGTTAAGGCTTTTCGGGTTAACCGGAAGTGTACAAGGACTTGGCAAAGTGGGTATAAGTCCTAAAGCCCTTGTGGGTATAGATAAGGGGGTCAAAATGCTAGTTAAAGCCTGATTACCCTTTCAATTTAACCAAAGGTCAACTTACAAAACAAAAGAAATCAAAAATCAGATTTAGCAGGCCCAGGCGGCCCGCTTTGGGTTTTGTCAAACGGGCCGCGGGCCGCGTCCGGAGCCCAGATGCAGAAAAGTGAGACAGGCGCCTTTAAACGCGGAAATTCGATCTTTTAACGACTTTAATGCAACATGGGCGGCCCCTAACTGTACTAGAGCACTAGGGACATGTGTTGGATGGTTGTGGTTGATCATAGAGCTATGTGTCAACATATTGTGGTGCTTAAATCCATTATAAAAGGCCATGTAGTGCACACAAGTTCCTCACACCAATTTCCTTGCAATCTGATCATTCCTGGAGCTCTCAAGCAGGTCCAAGTGATCTTAAGTCGTGCATAGGACTCTTGTAAGTCTACTAGTCTTTCTTTATTTGAGTTTAGCTTGGTTAATTAGCTAAAAGTCAAACCGTCGTAATTACGGTTTGACTTCGAGATTAGTCAATAATGGCTCAGTCATATCTCGAATTAAAAGTAGTTATAAGTTGGTATTTATGTGGGTAATAAAACCTCAAAAGGGTTTCCCCTGATCACCACTCTAACCAGGTCAAAAGTCGGGTCAAACTTATAATTTAAAAAGTCAACAGGATGCTTAAAATGTCATTTATGCATAATTAGCTATCTAGAACATATACAACCTGTTTGATCATTGTTATAACTTAGTAATTAGTGTAAGAACATGTCTAAACATGTTCAACCCGACTATTTCCTGTTTAGACCCGGTTCGGAACCGAAAGTCACATAGTTTGACTTTCGCTTTGACTTTCAGTTCTGACCCGTTTAGGTATGTTTTAGAAATGCCTCAGAGCTTAAATTGGATTAGGTTACATGTTAGAACTACCCTCTGTGATCATACACCTTGGTTCACTAGTTATCCAATTAATATGCATATTTCCGTTAATTGCTCATATGTTGACCATTATGCCCTTATTACCTTAAAACGTGATTTATGGAAATGTAAAAGTGTAGAAACCTTAGTTACTGATATATAAACTTGTATGCAAAGTTTGACATCAGTTTGACTTGTAGATTAAGAGTTATGCTCAATATCGCAAATTTAAAGCTTTATGTTAATAAAACGGCGTAATTAGCGTATAGCCTAGTTAAGCCTACTTTTTGGTATCAAACTTAATACCCACTGATGTAATATATTATTTTGGGATTTTTAAAGATTTTTAATTAATTTTAGGCGAGGCATAACTAGTAGTCGTAGGCTTAATCCGGAAATTGTCGGTTTTGCCCTTACGGGCCATAAAATGAGTTTTACCTATCAAAACGACTCCAAACCTGTTTCTACTAATCACATATGATAAATAAATTATTTTAAGCCTTATGGAAATATAAAAATATCAGATTTAAGTATCGAACCCGGAAATGGCCTTTAATCGCCTTGTTTAGCGTTTTTAACGCATAGTATGTTTTAAAATTATATTAGACATACCCGGGTTGATACTTACTGATATATGAGGCAAATTATGATATTTTAACAGTAAGCAAAGGTTGATAAACTCAGACCTCAGTTTTGAGCTTTTCGGCTTATGTGAAATTACCAAAATACCCCTATGGGGCATAGTTTGGTTAAAAATGATAAATTTCACATATATGCTTTAGCCTACTGGTATAACATATCAATTTGAGTATGTTTGCTGTTTACATCAGACCTGTAACTCAGTTAAACATCTAAACTCTTTTACAACCTTTAAAATGACCAAACTACCCCTACGGGGCATAGTTTGTGTTTAAATCCGTTCCGGGCATAATAAAAGACATCTTACTGATGTCACAACATATTTGAAGCATATTAACTTAGGGAAACCTGTATATGGCTCTTACGGACACCCGTTACGCTTATTACGCGTTCGGTTCGGTTTATGTAACAAGTTTACATAAATTAGCCGAAACGGGTCAAATCTTATCAGTTTTATCTCAAAATCCAGAATGTGAATAATAAACCCATATTAAACAAGTCTTCAAACTTGTCGGGTCTAGATCACATTCTATCCGGTCTTCGCTTAATCGTGCGTACGAACCGTATCTTTGAAAACTAGCCGGTCTAAGCTTAAGCTTAATTAAAGACCCGTTAGGATTCTAATAGGTTATTATAAACCTTCGTTCCAGATTAGGAGGACCAGTAAAAGCTACGTGCTATTTGCTTATTGTGAATTATACTTTGCATCAGGTAAATACTTTTAACTTATTTTCCCTATACGGGCTTGGGTTACGGTATATAGCATACCGCTTGATCGAGCATCAAATCTCCATCGTTGAGTGGGTAGTTGAATAATTTGATAGGCTCGTTTAAACAGTCTTGTTTACTTAATGCCTTTGGGGGGTTAATGACCATGTCCCGGATATTCTTGGCATCATCTTACGAGATTGGCCACGACTTGAGCACGGGGTGTAGGCGTACACCTGTCAGTGTATAACTCTATAATTGTGGTGTGTCAATTGATCTTTAACCCGGACAAGATCCGGGAGACTGAACGCACAAGTAACATGTAATTCGTTCACAAGATTATAATATTATATGATTCTCCCAAGTTAAAATAAAATGTTTATGCCATGTGCATCCAAACAAATTTTCAATCATTTTCTAAAATGAGTCAGTTGATTGTATTTACCAGTGTAAACTGACGTATTTTCCCAAAAAGATTAAATGCAGGTACTAAGCGTAATTGGCTGGGATTTCCCCTTAGCATCATTAAAAGTCTCGCAAGCTTAGGATGCCGAAGTCTGTTGAACAATTGTTTCCTATTTTATTTCCGATCCATCTGTGAATAAACATCCGAATATTGTGGCATTAAATATTACAATATTAAATTCGGTTGTATTATATCTTTTATATTGCTTCCGCTGTGCATATTAAATATTGTGTTGTTTGACTATTACGTTGCCAACCACGTCACGATACTCCCCCACCGGGCCCACCGGTGACACGTGGAAATTGGGGTGTGACAGGTTGGTATCAGAGCCAACACTGAGTGAATTAAACACTAGCCTTTTTGTGTTTAATCTCAGTTACACAATTGCACAATTCTAAACTTCTGAGTCTAGACTTAACATAGGAATAATCTTAATCCTAATATGGAAATTTTTGCTTCCAAATTTTTTTATTGGATATGTCGCCAAGCGAGGAAGCTGAACTAGGGACTCTCCACACCCGGAGCCTTGAAATACTGAGCTTCGTACAGCAACCAAGATGAGACGTGCAACCAAGGAGAGGGCATTCAGGAATTGAATGAAGAAGAAACTCCTTTGCTAAAAAATCGTTTCCTCAATAGTCCTTATAAGGACATATTTATCTTTTTAGTCCCTTCGAGGACAACACTGTTCCTTTCAAGTCCCGCTTAGGGCAACTTTATACTTTTATTTTTATATAGTGGAATAATTAAGTTTAAACTTTCGTTCTAAACAAGAATATTAAATAAATGGAAAATAGCATTTCCTTTTACAAGATCTACCATTATAATAAAATGGCAAAAATCTAAAAAGGACAAGACCTAGCTTCGGGTCATATTAAGACCGGCCAAGATGGCAGTTCCTCAATTTAGATTCAGATCCTTATTAACATTTCAATTTAAAATTGTTCTGCATTAATCATTAACTAAGAATCTTAAGAGTGAAACCTAGCCTACGGGTCGATTATAAGACCTGACCAAGATGGTAAGACCTGTTTAAAAAGATTCGTATCCCAGTTAACATCTGAAAACATGTTAACACTCCCGGCAGATGTGATTCGTTAGAAATCACACACGTTATTAAGGATTCTTTAAAAGATTCCTAACCCAGTTTAATGATCGCTGAATCCTGGGTTACATCATCAATTAAGATGATCATATTTTAACCATACGTGGTAATATAGTGCCTACGGGCCTTGCTCATTTCTACATGAGCCAAAATACAGTGGTAGCTATGACTCCCTGTCAGATAAAGGTAATGAACTAGGTTCAAACCTCAAATGCTTTGATCCTCTGAAATCATAGCTTAAAAATTTATAAATGTCCTTTGTGACCAGGCCTATTGTGCCAATATACTTTCATGCTTTGATTCTCTGAAATCATAAGCTTATAATTTATAATTGTCCATGTGACCAGGCCATTGGGTGCCACTAATAAAACTGTTAATGTTTTATAATTAGGATAAATTATAATAGAAATCCTAAATCTATATGATTAATAAATTAACCAAATATGGTCTCTGCTTACCATGGTTAATGAATTTCCCTAAGGGGCAATTCCGTAATAAACATCCCTTAGAAGGGAAGTGCCTACGGGCTATAGTTAATGTCCTCTGAGACTAAAGACAGTGGTAGCCTACAGCTCCCTGTCAGAAAGAGGTAATGAACTTTGATTCAAACCTTAATGCCGCGATTCTCTGGAATCATGGCTTATAAATTAAACTTGTCTACGCGACTAGGCCATTTGTGCTATTATTAACTTATGAATTAGGATTTATGATAAAAATCCTGAATGAAATAAATATACTCCCTTCCCTATCAGTATGCATTAAAAAAAAGAATCTTAAAGATGAAACCTAGCCTACGCGGCCAAGATGGTGAAACCTACTCAAGGGATTCAGATCCTTGTTAACACTTAAGAACGTGTTAGCACTCTTGAGAAATGTGATCCGAGAAAATCACAGCAATCATCCTTATATTGGATTCTTCCAATTCCCTTATCTAGCCTGGTGATTTAGAAATCACGGCTTATATCATCTCATAACACGATCATATTATAAACATCCGTTAATGATAAAGTGCCTACGGGCTAAACTTGTTGTCCGATAAGACAACGACAGTGATGGTCTTTGACCTCCTGTCTAAAATATTGGACTATGTCCAAACATAATAGTCTATATAATCAATGCGATCATGACTAATATCATCTAATGCGATGATAGTATTATTTAACATCCCTAGGTGATGTTTTATCTACGGGCTATAATATATTGTCCATTTGAGACATTGACATTGTTATCTTTATGATTCCTTGTCTGAGGTGGTGAGCTATGCTCAAGCCAAAATAGTCAATATGATTAATGCAATCATGACTTATAGCATCTAATAGGATGAACCTATTATAAACATCCATTAGAGATGTTTCGCCTATGGGCCATATTATATCGTCCATGTGTGACAAAAACAGTGTGATCTTTATGATTCCCTGTCCAAGGTAGTGAGCTATGCTCGAGCCTAATAGTCTATATGATCAATGCCATCATGACGAAAATCATCAATACGATGATTAAAAATTTTAACATCCTTAATGATGTTTTGCCTAAGGGCTATATTATATTATCCAATTGAGACAAGGCAATTGTAATCTTTTGTGATTCTTACCCAAGGGGGTGAGCTATACTCAGATCCCATAGTCTATACTATCATTGCGATCCCGACTAGTATCATCGGTATGATGATCATAATATTAACATCCCTCGTGATGAAATGCCTACGGGCTATACTTTATTCTAATAACGGTAAGACAGGGATAGTAGTGATCTTTATGATCCCCTGTTAAAAATGGTGTGATTATACCCAAACCTAATAGTCAATATGATCGATGTGATCATGACTAATATCATTAGATACGATGGTTATATATAAACATCCATTAGTGATGTTGCCTGACTTATTTTTCTGCCAAATGAATCGTCTTTAAAGACGAAAACAGTTGTAGTCTATGACTCCCTGTCCAAAGGTGAAGAACCACGTTCAAACCTTGAAGCCCTAATCTAATAAGATTGCGGCTAATAAATTAAGGATCTTGGTGGTAGACCATCGAGTTATGTTTTAAAGTCATTCATGACAAGCCTATGTGCCATAATTTGTCATTCGTGACAAGCTAACATATTAAATGTTAACATTCCTAGTGACATGCCTTGTGCCATATCTAAATGTCCTTTGCGACAAGGCCTTCGTGCCGTATAAATTATTTATGTCCTTCATGACTGGGCTTTATGCCATATTTTTCTACGTCCATCGAGACAGGCTTCTATGCCATATATGTATACATATAATAAAAGTCTTGTAAGGCTAGCCTTTGAGCTATTCATGATCGTTCGTGTGCCAAAGACAGTGTGACATTATGATCCCCTGTCAAGCAAATATTGGACTCGTTCCAAACTTAGAATGCCATTGATGGTCCTTTCGTGACCTAGGCTAAATATAATGGAAATACGTTTAAATAACATTCACTATGAATGTTCGAAATAGAATAGCCCATGCGGTTTATGAATGTCGTGGCTAATCTAAGTCAGGTCATCAGGATGATGACTAATAATTGTTAAATCTTGGTGATTGGTACCAAGTTTCGAGTATGGAGAACTCGGAGGAGGTAGACGACAGTCGCAATACTATTAATGCGACGAATGTTAATAAAAACTACAAACGTAAACCTCAATATTAATGGAGTTAATCTCCAGGCTGTGGTTGACGCAGCAGTTGGAGGGACCATAGGAAGATCATGAAATGATCCGAAGAGCCGAATGCTCCTCGCTCTAAATTTCATTCAAAACCATGTTCAATTGCTCATGAGGAGAGTTTTGTTCACACTTCGTACACGAAGGATGAACCAAAGGAGGAAGATAACTCCCAGAAATCTAAGAAAAAAGAGCAAGAACAGGCTTAAAAAAAAAAAGCAACAAAAAAATGGTGGAATTGGCCGTCCCCGGAATCGAACCTGGGTCTAGGCCGCACCCTTTCGCGCGCCTAGCCAACCGAGCTAGGTGCCTAGTTTGTGAAATTTCCATGTTTGGTTAAATATAAGCACATGTACAATAATTTCCTTATTTCTTCTATAAGTCACCTACTTATCCTCATTATGGTGACTAAGTATTAGAATCCAAGATTTTATAGCTAAGCCTGGAAAGGCTAAAGGAAGAAATGCCTGAACTCACCTGATGAATGCCAAGAGGCAGTTCACGATGTCATCAAATACATTCCTTATCATTTACCAATGATAATATCTGCTAAGTGTCCTGTTTTTAATACAGGCAATAATAAATCTTCATAAACCATAAGCTTAGCAAACTTCTATATTATTCACAAGGTATAACTTACCAAGGAAACCATAGTAACCGATTCTTCTAGTATCGGCAAGGAATCCTTCCGAAAAATCTAAGAGTACTCTTTCTTTGCATAGAGTATGACAACATATTGTGGTGCTTAAATCCATTATAAAAGGCCATGTAGTGCACACAAGTTCCTCACACCAATTTCCTTGCAATCTGATCATTCCTGGAGCTCTCAAGCAGGTCCAAGTGATCTTAAGTCGTGCATAGGACTCTTGTAAGTCTACTAGTCTTTCTTTATTTGAGTTTAGCTTGGTTAATTAGCTAAAAGTCAAACCGTCGTAATTACGGTTTGACTTCGAGATTAGTCAATAATGGCTCAGTCATATCTCGAATTAAAAGTAGTTATAAGTTGGTATTTATGTGGGTAATAAAACCTCAAAAGGGTTTCCCCTGATCACCACTCTAACCAGGTCAAAAGTCGGGTCAAACTTATAATTTAAAAAGTCAACAGGATGCTTAAAATGTCATTTATGCATAATTAGCTATCTAGAACATATACAACCTGTTTGATCATTGTTATAACTTAGTAATTAGTGTAAGAACATGTCTAAACATGTTCAACCCGACTATTTCCTGTTTAGACCCGGTTCGGAACCGAAAGTCACATAGTTTGACTTTCGCTTTGACTTTCAGTTCTGACCCGTTTAGGTATGTTTTAGAAATGCCTCAGAGCTTAAATTGGATTAGGTTACATGTTAGAACTACCCTCTGTGATCATACACCTTGGTTCACTAGTTATCCAATTAATATGCATATTTCCGTTAATTGCTCATATGTTGACCATTATGCCCTTATTACCTTAAAACGTGATTTATGGAAATGTAAAAGTGTAGAAACCTTAGTTACTGATATATAAACTTGTATGCAAAGTTTGACATCAGTTTGACTTGTAGATTAAGAGTTATGCTCAATATCGCAAATTTAAAGCTTTATGTTAATAAAACGGCGTAATTAGCGTATAGCCTAGTTAAGCCTACTTTTTGGTATCAAACTTAATACCCACTGATGTAATATATTATTTTGGGATTTTTAAAGATTTTTAATTAATTTTAGGCGAGGCATAACTAGTAGTCGTAGGCTTAATCCGGAAATTGTCGGTTTTGCCCTTACGGGCCATAAAATGAGTTTTACCTATCAAAACGACTCCAAACCTGTTTCTACTAATCACATATGATAAATAAATTATTTTAAGCCTTCTGGAAATATAAAAATATCAGATTTAAGTATCGAACCCGGAAATGGCCTTTAATCGCCTTGTTTAGCGTTTTTAACGCATAGTATGTTTTAAAATTATATTAGACATACCCGGGTTGATACTTACTGATATATGAGGCAAATTATGATATTTTAACAGTAAGCAAAGGTTGATAAACTCAGACCTCAGTTTTGAGCTTTTCGGCTTATGTGAAATTACCAAAATACCCCTATGGGGCATAGTTTGGTTAAAAATGATAAATTTCACATATATGCTTTAGCCTACTGGTATAACATATCAATTTGAGTATGTTTGCTGTTTACATCAGACCTGTAACTCAGTTAAACATCTAAACTCTTTTACAACCTTTAAAATGACCAAACTACCCCTACGGGGCATAGTTTGTGTTTAAATCCGTTCCGGGCATAATAAAAGACATCTTACTGATGTCACAACATATTTGAAGCATATTAACTTAGGGAAACCTGTATATGGCTCTTACGGACACCCGTTACGCGTTCGGTTCGGTTTATGTAACAAGTTTACATAAATTAGCCGAAACGGGTCAAATCTTATCAGTTTTATCTCAAAATCCAGAATGTGAATAATAAACCCATATTAAACAAGTCTTCAAACTTGTCGGGTCTAGATCACATTCTATCCGGTCTTCGCTTAATCGTGCGTACGAACCGTATCTTTGAAAACTAGCCGGTCTAAGCTTAAGCTTAATTAAAGACCCGTTAGGATTCTAATAGGTTATTATAAACCTTCGTTCCAGATTAGGAGGACCAGTAAAAGCTACGTGCTATTTGCTTATTGTGAATTATACTTTGCATCAGGTAAATACTTTTAACTTATTTTCCCTATACGGGCTTGGGTTACGGTATATAGCATACCGCTTGATCGAGCATCAAATCTCCATCGTTGAGTGGGTAGTTGAATAATTTGATAGGCTCGTTTAAACAGTCTTGTTTACTTAATGCCTTTGGGGGGTTAATGACCATGTCCCGGATATTCTTGGCATCATCTTACGAGATTGGCCACGACTTGAGCACGGGGTGTAGGCGTACACCTGTCAGTGTATAACTCTATAATTGTGGTGTGTCAATTGATCTTTAACCCGGACAAGATCCGGGAGACTGAACGCACAAGTAACATGTAATTCGTTCACAAGATTATAATATTATATGATTCTCCCAAGTTATAATAAAATGTTTATGCCATGTGCATCCAAACAAATTTTCAATCATTTTCTAAAATGAGTCAGTTGATTGTATTTACCAGTGTAAACTGACGTATTTTCCTAAAAAGATTAAATGCAGGTACTAAGCGTAATTGGCTGGGATTTCCCCTTAGCATCATTAAAAGTCTCGCAAGCTTAGGATGCCGAAGTCTGTTGAACAATTGTTTCCTATTTTATTTCCGATCCATCTGTGAATAAACATCCGAATATTGTGGCATTAAATATTACAATATTAAATTCGGTTGTATTATATCTTTTATATTGCTTCCGCTGTGCATATTAAATATTGTGTTGTTTGACTATTACGTTGCCAACCACGTCACGATACTCCCCCACCGGGCCCACCGGTGACACGTGGAAATTGGGGTGTGACATAAACACCCGAGGCACTCTATCCATGTTTCTCGCATATGACTTGCCGATTTTACGCTTTACTGAACTTATTTGCGCTTATGTGCTACAATTTAAAACTTTACGCTTTATTGATTTCTCGATTTATCGGTTTCCGCTCCCTACTTTATAAACGCACAACTCGCACAGCCATCGCAACCTAAAACAAAAACCGAATGTTCGCAACAAAACTTATGACCAATTAATCGCCCTCGCTTTCTCCCTTCAACGCGCCCTCGCGCATTCTATACCAACCTGTATGTGTACAAGAATAAGCTACAACTAATTATATATAAGCAAATCAATTATGTGGAAACTTAGGAATCTCGTGTCTCCTATGTGGCTCCTATGTGAAATCTATTATATTACTCGCAACAAGTTTTGATCGCACTCAATAGCATCCCAAAACTCAAAAATCATTATGATCGAATCTCACTCCAAATCTCCATCTGTCTAGATGCCTTCCAACTACTCTACCTCGAGACAAACTGCTAGGAGAAGAGCCAAACGAAGCGCCGAGAAGAGGATTGCCTCGCTTGTGGCCAAGGTCATTCCTCAAATTGTCGCTCAAGTGCACTCTCTCAGCAACTCTCGAACCCCGGAAGACTCTAAGACGGAAGCGCTGCAATCTGCTTTCCTCTACAAACACTTCAAAGCCTGTGACCCGATGGAGTTCACGGGTGAAGGAGGTGTGTCCCAGTTACTCCAGTGGTTCGATTCTATCAACGTTACCCTTCGTCAGAGTAGGTGTCCCGATGGTTTTCGTACTACCTGCGCTACCGGAGTATTTCAATCGCACCCACTCGACTGGTGGATAACCGAACGTAACAAACGTGGGATCTCCGCAGCTTACGCTCTCTCTTGGGATGAGCTGAAAGAGCTTAAGAAGAAAGAGTATTGCCCTCCCCACGAAGTTCAGAAGCTAGAAAACAAATTTTGGGGAAATCAAGCAAGTCGAAGGTGACAATACTGGCTACACCACAAGGTTTAAACAGCTTAGCATAATCTGCCCAACTCAAGTCGACACCTCAGAAAAAGCCATCACGAAGTACATCCGCGGCTTACCTGAATGTGTGGGCGATTTTGTTGAAGCTGCAAGACCCGCTACCATCGAAGAAACCTATCGCTTGGCCGCAAAGATCAATGACAAACGAGTCTTGGACGGATTCTTCTCCAAGAATCCTGTCAAACAAGCTTATCAAGCAATCGTCATCGACTCATCCGACGATTCTTCTGAAGATTCCTCCGACGATGCCTCCAACGATGCCTCCAACAAATCATCAAATGAATCCACCGACAACACTGCATCATCTCAAGAAGCTCAGCCCAGCCGTAAACGAAAGACCATGAGCCCAAACTCTTCAACAACTGGGCTGTGACAACCAGAACCTCTCCAAGCAGCTCCAGTCCACTTGAAACGCGCCTACAACGGAGATCATCCCCTGTGTTTCACGTGTACGTATCATCACCCGCCAGAAGCTAACTGTCGCTATTGCGCAAATTGCAACTGGTATGGTCATCTTACGTAGCACTGTCGCACGGGACCGCAATCTTGAGGAAACTTCAGTAACAACCGCAGTCTCCGCAGTAGTACTCTACAACAACATTATTTTGCTTCTAATGTTGTTGTAATAATACGACTCATCGCCGTCAATTTCTGTTATGTGTGGAACTTATTTTATCTCTCGACGCAATGTGGACTCTATTTGTCTCTCGCTCTTCCTCGCACTCGCGCACAATCTATATGCTAGCACTATGCAATATATAATACATTTTACCCCCACGATGCATTCTTGAGATAAGGTACGATACACGTGCAAGAGTCAGGATAATCACAGGTGCACACGGGATTATTTTGGTTAGTGCACGGAAATCGTAGTGAATTTCAATGATGCCTTTACGTTCAGGGCATGGTTAAGCGTGGTGGATACGCTGCTGGTACTTCCTATATATAAGCGTCTTGACCATGTCTGACAAAGTGTGACAACTAGTCACGGAACGGAGGTGTATGGTTGAAACATGACGGTGTTTCGCCATGCTAACCGAAGTTTTGTGAATAAAGTGCCATGTGGAGCTGGAACGTAGACCTAATATACTATTGTGGTTATTTTCGACACACTAAACTACATCGCAAGGCGTAACAATCTCAATCGCAACTCGAAGCGTGTAATCGCCAAAACTTTTCGTAAGTCAAGCACGATCGCAATCGCATTATCGCATGAATCTATCTCGCAAACTCAATCGCTTATAATATGTTCGCTCAGTCGCTTATTAGGTGTGTCGCACTATCGCATATCGTGGAAATCGCTCTATCGCTTGTGTATTGCTACATCGCTCATCGCTCATCGTGTATCGCTTAACGTTTATCGCCATCGCTTACCGTTATTTACGTTATCTGTAGCACACACGACCTCGCTTCACGAGATGAAACTGATAGGGTTGAAACATGATGGATACGCCGCTGGTACTTCCTATATATAAGTGTTTGTCGTCTGGCACTTCTGTCTTTGTCGTCTGGCACTTCTGTTAGGAAGTCGGCCAATACTTGACCCTTGATTGCTGGTCTTTGCCTGAAAACCACATTGTGACCTCCCAGTTCTATGGCCCATTTTTCCAGTCTCCCTGATATCTCCTGTCTTGCGAGGATGTTGCCAATGTTGTAATTCGTTAAGACGTGAATGACGTGGTTTGCGAAGTACCTGCGCAGTCGTCTTGATGCGTGAATCAATGCGAGGACCAGCTTCTCCATAATGGCATACCTCGTCTCTGGGTCATTCAGTGTGCGGGACACGTAGTATACTGGCGTTTTAATGCCTTGTCGACACACGAGCAGGACTGCTCCTACTGCTTTTTCTAAGGCTGAAAGGTACATGACCAGCGGTTCGCCCTTTATTGGTGCAGTTAACATTGGTAATCGTATGAGGAAATCTTTCATTTCTCGGAAAGCGTGCTCAGCCTCGGGCGTCCATTGGAACTGACTCTTCTTCACACAGTTGCGGAGTGTTTTGATAAATGGAAAAGACTTTGCTGCATGATTGGCGAGGAAACGGTTGAGTGCTACTAACCGTCCAGCCAACTTCTGCATTTCTTTTATTGTCGATGGTGAAGGCATCTGCTCTATCGCTTGCACCTTGTCAGGATTGACCTTAAACCCATCCTTCGTCACAATGAAACCCAGGAACTTTCCTTCTTCCATCCCAAAGGAACACTTCGCTGGATTTAGCTTGATGTTCACCCCGCGCAATGTGTCGAAATTTTTTGAATGTTTGCCAGCATCATACTTTCTTCTTTGCTCATGATGACTAGGTCATCCATGTATACCCCGATGTATTTACCAATAGCGTCATTCATCAGTCTCTAGTAAGTTGCGCCTGCATTCTTTAGGCCAAAGGGCATTTTTGTATAGCAGTACAGCCCTGTTGGTGTGCGGAATGCAGTTTTGTCTTCATCTTGGATGGCCATCTGCACCTGATGGTATCCTTTATAACAATCGAGGAAACATTTCCATCTGAACATTGCCAATGAATCGATCTTCTCGTCAATATCTGGTAAAGCGTAGCAGTCGCTCAGACACGCTTTGTTCAAGTCTTTGTAATCAACACACATTCTCCAACTACCGTTTCCTTTTTGGACCATCACTGGACTGGCCACCCAGGTTTGGTAACGGACTTCTCTGATGATACCAGCATTTAATAACTCTGTGACTTGTTCTTGCATAGCATCGTGCTTTATGTCTCCCAGATGACGCTTTGTATGTACCACAGGTTTAGCATTTTCCAAAACATTCAGTCTGTGTTCTGCTATGTGCCGTGGAACACCCACCATATCAGCCGGTGTCCAGGCGAACATGTCCATGTTCTTAAATAGTAACTTTTTTAGCGCTGCGCACGTGAGATCTGACATTGCTGGACCCAGAGTGACAGTTTGTTCTGGATATTTGCTATTCAGTATCCATTTTTCGGCTTCTGCGCGCGGTGCGGGCTTGCTTGCTTGCTTTTGCTAGCCTGATTTCGTCGGTTGCAAGGACTTCTTTGCTTGCGTAAATTATTGCTACCCCTGTCTCTGTTGGGAAACCAACAGCTGAATGTGGCCCTGAACAAATCATACTAAAATCTCCTTGGGATTCCCTTCCCAAAAGGATATCATGTCTTGAATGTGCGGGTAGCACCATAAATGTGACTTCTTCTGTTCTTGAGTTCCTTCCGTCTGAGAGCAGCACCGGAAACGATATCTGGCCGAGAGGAAAAATGACTTCGTTACAGAAATCAGTTAGTGGGTAATCTACTGGTTCCAAGCGCGCTTTGTCTTCTTGGTCAAATTGGTTAAAGCATTGTTCGTAGATTATATCTGCGGTGCTCCCTGAATCGATGAAAATGTAATCGGTCTGGTAGTGACCGATCACGCCGGAAATGACTATATGTCTTCTCTCTCTTGGGCCCCCTCGCACCACGGGGAAAACAACTTGTCTCTCGCGCCAAGAATCGTCTTGCGTGCGCTTGTTATAATTCTTTCGTGGTCTTCGTGGAACTCCTTGGACCATGTGAGTTTCTAGCTTTCGAAGCTTTTTGTTGTCTGGGCCTTCTTCCCTTCTCTAAATTTGGCGATTATCACGCTTTCCCCCTTTTACTAGATGGGTGAGTCTTCCATCTCTCAGAGCTCTTTCTATCTCTTGCTTTAGGCTAAAGCAGTCGTCGGTCAGGTGACCTGTATCTTTGTGGAATTCATAGAAAATATTTGGGTCTTGACCCCTTTTGTTTCGCATCTGTAGAGGGGGTTTGAACTGGTGGTTCTCAGTTGACAAGACCTCGGAGGGGGTCTTTGTTAGGGGTGTCCACTGCTTTTCCCTGTTTTCTCTTTTAACCTCTTTGCGATGAGTGATCTGATTGATTGTATTGTATTGCGCGCGTCCTCTCTTGCTAGGCTTCTCTCTCTGTAGCCAGATGTTTTCCACGATTGGCCTTTGCCTTTCTTGTTGTGCCGATCATTGTGGCTGTAATTGTATTGACGGTTGTCATCACCGGTCAATTGTTTATCAGTGCGCGCGATTGTTTTCGCTGCTTCAATGAAGGTGTCCCAATCTTTGGGGCCTCCGTCTCTTCCTTTCTATCGTTTGATCAGATCATCACACTTTACTGCCCTCATAAAGTGTGTGCGCATCATCTTCTCGCCCACATCTCCGATTTCCAGACATTCCTTGTTATATCTGGTGATGAAATCTTCTACGCTTTCGTGATCTTTCCTCCAGATATTCAAACAATCAGCTGGATCTCTAGTATGCCTGCGCTGTTGGGAGAAGTGCGCGAGGAACTTGTCTCGAAAATCGATTCGTGATTTAATTCTTCCTGCTGGCAGGCTATCAAACCAGACGCGCGCCGCGCCGACAAAGGTTTGTGCGAAAAGATGACACCAAGTTGGTAAGTTCCAACCACCCGTTACCCCTGCGCCATTGAAGACTTGGAGGTGGTCTTAAGGATCTGTTAAGCCATTGTATTTGCCTACATTGTGTGGCAGTTTTGTCTTATCGATATCGGCTGTTGCAATTTCCTTGATGAACTTGGAGTTTTCAGCCATGCCGTCTGGGCGATAACTCAGCGAGTAATCATGTTCTGCATTTGGATTGTACCCCGCGCGCTTGTGGGGTTTGTACGCCTCGTGCTCTGGTGGTAATCTGCTGAATACCGTGCTTTCTTTCTTGTACGTCGGGTCATCTTCTTCATTATAGCTATCCCATTCGTCGTTTATGTTGCGCGGGCCTAAACAAATTTGTACTGGTTTTCTCTGTTGATGGGAGTATTGCACATAGTTGCTTTCCGTCTCACCGTAAGTGTCGCGCGTATCATGCGCACTTTGCCTTCTGACATTGGGTGCTTTCTCAGGGTTTAAGTTCCACGCGTTGGTCTGCTGAGGCATGTGGGTGCTCGGAGGCCTTTGCGGTGGAGTAACGAAAGCGGACTGGTTAGCTTGTGCCTGAAGCAAGGCTTGCTGTGCGCTGAGTTGCGCATAGACAAGGTTTAAAGAGGCTGTTTGTTCGGCATACCAGGAAGCCAGAGTTTTTCCCTCAGGTAGCCCTAAGAGTGCCGAAAAGTTCAACTGTGTTTGGACCGATAGGGTTGATGGGCCAGCCCCATGGTTTGGTGTGGAAACTTCCGGAGGTGTTTGGTTGACTACCCTTGGTGGAGGTTGGAAAGTGGCTCCATTTGTGGTTTGGTTGATGATTCTGGGTGGAGGTTGGAATGTGGCTCCATTTGTGGTTTGGCTAATAACTCTGGATGTGCTCCCAAAGATATCAGGGAAATCGTTGTTTATCTGCCCTTCTTAGATGGTCTCGTTACTCTGGACCCTTTGGACGTGTGCGGTGTCCGAAATGAGTTCAAAGGAAGAGACTTCTCCGTCCACTTGATGGGAAGGGTTTGGTTCAGTCATTTTGAAGAGTTTCTTGAAGAAAAAGGAGATGAAGGTGGTTTGCAGAAAATGCGGTGGGCGCCAATGATGAAACACTGGTTAACACCAACGGTGAACTAGCTGGATCGTCTCTTATGTGGGTTCAATCTCCTTCTCTACTCGCCAATGACTGGAGTCCTGCAAAACAGCAACACCGTTAGCTCGTTAAGAGGTGAATATGGGGGGTTTCCCTCTTAACCGGCTCCGGCGTGAGAATAAGTACTGCTCTGAGGAAGAAATCAGTGTGTGTTGAGAGTGAAAGTGAGGAGAATCGAATAGAATAACCTGAATGATGAAGGGTCTTATTTATAGCCGGAGGGTGAAGGAGGGAGGAGTAACATTGCCAGCTGCTATTGGACGCCAGCTGTCCGACCAAGGGGAATATCCTCTTGGTCCCCTCTGCTGTGGTCAGTATGGTGGTACACAACAAACAAGCAAAATCCCACTCGTCTTATATAAATACCTTTCCACATTAAACTAAGTAATTCATTAAATTAGAAACGGTAAACAAAAGCCAAGAAAGAAATAAGTCGTGTTCAAACCGAAACATAATATTCATAAAAGTTAATTGCCAAAATCGTCCCTGAGGTTTGGGCACTTTTGCCATTTTCGTCCAAAATGATACTTTTGTACCAAATTGCCCTCAACGTTTGTAACTTTTTGCCATTTTAATCCAAACCACTAACTTAGTTTATTTTTTCTGTTAAGTTGAGAATATTTGGATGAAACTGGCAAATATAAAACCACAGGGACGATTTTGGCAATTTACTCAAACCCTCTTTAGTTTCTTTTATTTAATTATTTTTGTTACATATACAATAAAAAAGAATATACATTGAGTTTTTATATGAAAAAAAAATAATAGCTTTGTCACATAATTTTTATAAATTTTTATCCAACCACCAACTAAGTTAATTTTTCTATTAAGCCGAAGGATGTTCATAAACTAAGATATAAATTAATTTCTAATTTTTTATATAGATCAGTTTTATAAAAATAAAATCTACTTAAACCTCTAAATTTTATAAAACTAAAATGCAGGTGACCTTATTGAAAAAGGTCAAATAAAAAATCTTATCATATGTACCAAGTTTTTAATTCATATTCTACTCTTTTAAATTCGCTCCTAAGGAAAAACAGAAGCTAGTGCCCTCTATCAAACAACGTATTGTTACCAAGCCTTAAAATTACCCACCAAATTGTAATTATAATGCTATGAACCAAAAGTTTCTTTACTCAAGCCACTCAGAATAAGTATTAGTTAGTTACCCTCATAATCTTAATTAAATAAATATTTTGTTTCTACCAACATATTTCCTAGGTGCTCAACACATTTAAAAATATGTAACGTTTTACAATTTTTTTCTATCTCTACAACTGATAAATACTAAAAGTTGTAATCGATTGTTATGTGTTGTACACCAATGACGTTTTCTCTTTATAAAAATGATTTATGTAAAGAAGTTGTAAATTAATTTCGGTCTTAATTTATAAAATTTAAAACATCATTCACCTCAACAGAAAAAATAAACTGAGTTAATGATTTGGATGAAAATTTATAAAATTATGTGACAAAACTATTATTTTTTTCTAAAAACTCCATGTATATTCTTTTTTATCATATCATCATCATCATCATCATCATACTCAGTAAAATAATTAAATAAACGAAATTAAAAAAGGTTCGAGTAAATTGCCAAAATCGTCCCTGTGGTTTTATATTTGGCAGTTTCATCTAAATATCCTCAACTTAACAGAAAAAATAAACTAAGTTAGTGGTTTGGATGAAAATGGCAAAAAGTTACAAACGTTGGGGGCAATTTGGTACAAAAGTGTCACTTTGGATGAAAATGGCAAACGTGCCCAAATCTCAGGGACGATTTTGGCAATTAACTCTATTCATAATATACTTTTCTATGAGTTAACTGCCAAAATCGTCCATGAGATTTAGACATGTTTGTCATTTTCGTCCAAAATGACACTTTTGTACCAAATTGCTCCCATCGTTTGTAACTTTTTGCCATTTTCATTCAACCCACTAACTTAGTTTATTTTTTCTGTTAAGTTGAGGATATATAGATGAAACTGGCAAAATATAAAACCACATGGACGATTTTGGCAATTTACTCAAACCCTTTTTAATTTCTTTTATTTAATTAATTTTGTTACATATATAATAAAAAAAGAATATACATGGAGTTTTTAGAAAAAAAATTAATAGTTTCGTCACATAATTTTTATAAATTTTCATCCAAATCACTAACTCAGTTTATTTTTTTCTGTTAAGGTGAAGGATGTTTTAAATTTTATAAATTAAGACAGAAATTAATTTACAGCTTCTTTATATAAATCAGTTTTATAAAGAGAAAACATTATTGGTGTGCAACACATAACAATCGATTACAACTTTTAGTATTTATCAGTTGTAGAGATAGAAAAAAATTTGTAAAACGTTACATATTTTTTTAAATGTGCTGAGCACTTAGGAAATATGTTTGCAGAAATAAAATATTTATTTAATTAAGATTATGAGGGTAACTAACTAATACTTATTCTGAGTGACTTGAGTAAAAAACTTTTGGTTCATATCATTATAATTACAATTTGGTGGGTAATTTTAAGGCTTGGTAACGATACGTTGTTTGATAGGGGGGGGGGGGGGGGCACTGGCTTCTGTTTTTCCTTAGGAGTTAATTTAAAAGAGTAGAAGATTAATTACAAACTTGATACATATAATAAGATTTTTTTATTTGACATTTTTCAATAAGGTCACCAGCATTTTAGTTTTATAAAAATTAGAGGTTTAAGTAGATTTTATTTTTATGAAACTGATATATATATAAAAAATTAGAAATTAATTCCTGTCTTAGTTTATAAACATCCTTCGCCTTACTAGAAAAATTAACTTAGTTAGTGGTTGGATGAAAATTTATAAAAATTATGTGACAAAGCTATTATTTTTTTCATATAAAAATTGCATGTATATTCTTTTTTATTATATATGTAACAAAATTAATTAAATAAAAGAAATTTAAAAGAGTTTGAGTAAATTGCCAAAATCGTCCCTATGGTTTTATATTTGTCAAATTCATCCAAATATTCTCAACTTAACAGAAAAAATAAACTAAATTAGTGGTTTGGATGAAAATGGCAAAAAGTTACAAACGTTGAGGGCAATTTGGTACAAAAATGTAATTTTGAACGAAAATGGCAAACCTACTCAAACCTCAGGGACGATTTTGGCAATTAACTCTTTTTCTATTAGATTTCAAATGGCCCACAAACTTCAACCCATGTAAAAAAGGAAAATAGAGTTTGGTGTAACTTTTGTTGCTCTTTCTTCATCATCAAACCTTCTAATTACAGTACCCATCGAAAACGCCACTGTCGCAACTTCTTGCCGAAGAAATAGTCTACGGTCACGCTATCTTCTTGCTTTTGTTTTCATTTAACTGGGCGATAATTGAAGGGTCAAAGTAACTATAAACGTCATTGTTAGATCATGGTTTCGAACTCAAAATTGTAAATTTTTCGAACAAAATACCGGAAAATTGTCAGTAAAGAGCGAAACATTTGCGGGGGCCGTGGCACCCCTGGCCCCAACCAAGTTGCGCCCTGGTTGTACCTCTAAAGACAAGTGTGTTAATAGATAAGACCCAAATTTTGTTTGAATGAAACCGTGTCCAACACGGACATGCATATTTCTTATTCTACTCATTCATTGTATTTGTTTATTGTAATTTATTATCAAACTGTGAACGGTATTAAAAACTTAGAAGTTGATTTGTATATTGAAGAAAAAAATGACACAGTTTTAGTGACACATAGTTTTTTTTTTGTTTGTTTTTTTTTTCATTTCCTTTTTTAAAACGGCACATGGTTTTTTCATCCCTTGTCCCCCAAGTTTCTCTTAAAGTTCAAACCACCCCCTCCTATATATACCAACAAAAAACTATACACTCCACAAACCCTAACCGTTTTTCTATCTTCTTCAATCTACATTTCACAAACCCTAACCCTAACACACTCATCAATGGAGCCAGAACAGCAGAATTCATCTCAAGAAACCAGCAAAAAAGCCGCCAAAAAGGAAGCGGCAAAGGCGGAGAAGCTCCGCCGTAAGCAGGAAGCTGCGGCTGCGGCCGCCGCCGCGTCCGGCGTCGCCGGAGTGTCGATCGACGGTCCGGATCCGCTGGCGGCGAACTACGGTGACGTTCCTATTGAAGAAATCCAATCGAAGGCGGTTTCCGGTCGCGTGTGGACGACGGTGAGTTCGTTGACGGAGGAATTGAAGGATCAGACGGTGTTGATACGTGGACGAGCTCAGGCGATTCGAGCGGTAGGTAAAAAAATGGCGTTTCTGACGATTAGAGAGAGAGGATATACGGTGCAGTGTGTGTTGACGGTGGCGCCGGAGGTTGTTAGTGCTCAGATGGTGAAGTTTGCTACTGGTATTAGTAAGGAGTCGTTTGTTGATATTGAAGGTGTTATTACGGTTCCGCCTGAGGCGATTAAAGGAGCATCTCAGCAGGTGAATTGCATTTGAGCTTAATGTTTGATATGAGTCTGATGGTTTTTGATTGATTTGTAGATGATCTGTGGTGATTTTGTTGTTTTGAGTTAGGGTTTGTAGATTTGCTAAAGTGTTTGCAAAGTAGATTTTTAGATTATCATGGTTTTCTCTATTAATTTGTAGATAATTATGCAGTTTTGAATTAGGATTAATAGATTTGCTCAAACGGTTTTCTGTTGATTTGTAGGTGATTATATTGTTTGAGTTAGGGTTTATAGGTTTTCTATTGATTTGTTGATAACTTTATTGTTTTGAATTAGCATTAATATATTTTTTTATAGTTTTTTTTTTTTTTTTTTTTTTGTTTTTGTGGATGTTCAGTGTGTTGATTATGTTGTTTTGAGTTAGGGTTTATAGGTTTGGTAAAATGTTTGAAAAGTAGATTGTGAAATTCAAGTTTTTTTGATACGGAATGTTTGGTGGAATGTTTGTAGGTTGAAATTCAAGTGAGGAAGATTCACTGTGTAAACAGGGCTGCAACTGTGCTTCCTATAAACGTTGAGGATGCTGCCAGAAGTGAAGTTGAAATTGAGAAGGCTTTGGAGGTATAATGTTAGGAATTTGATTTTAATCAGCGAAATGTTAACTTTTGTAGTAGATTTTAGCAACCTTGCATTGTTTCATGTCAAATTTATGGGAATGCTGAAGCAACTGCAACTTATCCATTTTTGTATTATAATGATTTTATAAAATTATGCAGGCTGGAGAACAACTTGTTCGTGTTAATCAGGATACGCGTTTGAACTATAGGATTTTGGATGTCCGAACACCAGCAAATCAAGGGATTTTCCGTCTCGAGTGCCAAGTTTCAAATGTATGACATTTTGTTTACCTTTATTTGTGTGTTCGTTTTTTATTTTATGTTATGTGTGAGTCTGGTTATAATGAAACAAGTCAAATGAGTTGAAACTTGCTCAACAATGCATACAACGTTGCTCAGAAATTATATTATTTTTGTTTTTATAAATATTTTCAGTTTTAGCAAACCACATTACTTCCAATTAACACCAAGGCTGTATATCAAAGATTCGGTAAAAAGTGTTCTGCTGACCCAATCTGCATCTATGTTACCCATTGTGCCCTAAACTCGTTATTGACACTACCCAATTTGCCTGATCTTCATTTTGCTACCTTTAGAAATATTGTAAGCAGTATTGTGATTTTAACTCTTTAACAGAGTGGAACTTGATATTGTTTTCTGCAGTTCTTCCGGCAGTTTTTACTGAACGAAGATTTTATCGAGATCAACACTCCAAAGTTAACCGCGGGCAGTAGTGAAGGTGGTGCAGCGGTTTTCAAACTGGAATACAAAAAGCAACCTGCCTGTCTTGCACAGTCACCACAACTTCACAAACAGATGGCAATCTGTGGTGATTTTGGAAGGGTGTTTATAGTTGGTCCTGTTTTTAGAGCCGAAGACTCGTATACACACAGGCATTTGTGTGAGTTCATTGGTCTCGATATGGAGATGGAAATTAAAGAGCATTATTCCGAGGTATTAACAACCTATTTATTATATAGATAACTCTATTTTAATTTTTTGAGAAGGTTCTGATGGTTGGATTTATATAGGTGATGGATGTGGTGGACCGTCTTTTTGTTGGAATGTTTGACAAATTGAATGAAAGATGCCAGAAAGAGCTAGAAGCTATCGGGAAGCAGTATCCCTTCAAGCCTTTGAAAGTAATTAATAAGTTATATACTTCGTTTGTGTAAAAACATATATAGGGTAGCGTCTTTTTGTAACTTATACTTATGTTTCAGTGTTGATGTTAATAACTATGCAGTACTTACGGAAGACCTTACGGCTTACATTTGAAGAAGGGGTTCAAATGCTAAAGGTTCGTAACATTATAACACCCTTTCATTAACCGGGCGCGTGATAAATTTGCTTTTGTTTTATTTTGAAAATTGATTTAATAGGAAGCTGGCGTTGAGGTGGATCCGTTTGGGGATCTTAACACAGAATCAGAAAGAACGTTAGGAAAACTTGTTTTGGAAAAGTAAGCGGAAATTTCAACTTTGACTTGCTGTTTTATTATTTATTAATTTATTTGTTCATCGTTCAATCATGGTGTTATTTATTTATTACAATAATGATTCAATGTAGGTATGGAACTGAGTTCTATATACTGCACCGTTACCCTCTGGCAGTTCGACCTTTTTACACAATGCCTTGCCCTGACAACGAGGCTTATAGCAACTCGTTTGATGTTTTCATTAGAGGCAAGCCACCACATATATTTATATTTAATTTGAAGTTTTACTTGTGAAAATGTATACTGTTATCCGGACATTTAAAATTTTATTTTGTTGCATTCTGTTCAGGTGAGGAGATTATTTCAGGGGCGCAGCGTGTGCACATCCCTGAGCTTCTGGAGTCACGTGCCACAGCATGCGGTATTGATGTCAAAACGATATCATCATATGTCGATTCTTTCAGGTACATCTATTCTATCACTTTCCCATCTTTATAGAATAATCTGTTTATTATGCATCTTGGCAACATGTTTCAACTTCCAACTAGTTTTTGTTAGGATTGGATTTAGGTTTGTCAATATTGTCCTGTTGGCAGTTTGTAGTGAATGGGTTAAAGGGTTTGTAAATGGTCTGGGTCAACCTGTTTAGTTAAACGGGTTAACTATGCCAACCCAAGACTTGGTTTAAATAAACATGTTAACGGGAACACGAATAAATTTAATTGTGCATTAACAAAAACAAAAAAACCTTGAAATGATCTAATTGACAACCAATTAAAAAAACTGCAACCTTTAAAGCTCTTTCTGATAGGTTAGGTAAACCCACTGATTTTTTTCATTTTGCATTTTTATAAGGGTTATTAGATTTTATCACCCCCAACTATTGGCTATTGGCCGCTGCCACCCCCAAATATCACTTTGACGTCCGTCACCCCCAACTTAACACTTAGTGTGTTCTGTCACCAAGTCGTTAACTGATCACTAACTTTTGATCCTGCTACTATACTTTTGGGGGTGTCATAGGGATCTTAGGACACCCCAAAAGTATGATAACAGGGTCAAAAGTTGGTGATCAGTTAACGACTTGGTGACAGAACACACTAAGTGTTAAGTTGGGAGTGGCGGGCGTCAAATTGATAGTTGGGGATGGCAGCAGCCAATAGTTAGGGGTGATAAAATCCAATAACCCTTTTTATAACTAGTGGGTTATCACCCGCGCTTTGCAGGGTGTTTGAAATGTAGATCAAGGAAAGGTTTAAATAGTAACTATAATAAAGTGCAAGGGTAATTGGGTAAATAATGAAAATAAAAAGATAGAACCTTGTTAAAGTTGAGGGGCTAAGTATGTCATTACCAAAGTTGAGAGGCTAAATATGTCATTACCAATGTTGAGGGGCCAAATATGGCATTAACAAAGTTGAAGAACCAAAGTTGGTGGGCTTCATTACCAAAGTTGAGGGGCTAATTATCTCATTACTAAAGTTGATGCCAAAGTTGGATGATGTTGACAAAATAGCATTTTAAGTATATATAGAATGTGGTTAAAAAGCTGTTCAAATATTAATTCTTTAGTTGTAAGCATCGAGTTCACTTTGTGTGGCTTTCGCTTAGTTTTATTATATAGCTAGATTTGACCCGTTAAGGATAAAGCCTCAACCCATATCTCTCACATATACCATTATTGCATTTTGAAGGTATGGTGCGCCACCGCATGGTGGATTTGGAGTCGGCTTGGAACGTGTTGTGATGCTTTTCTGTGCTCTCGACAACATTCGAAAAACGTCACTCTTTCCCCGTGACCCACGAAGGCTAGAACCATAGATCTGTTTACATGCCAAATGGGTTTTCGTTATTTTACCAAAAAAACAATATTTTTTGTTACATTTTCATGCTGGAGGTCTTGAGGCTGAGGAAACCTCCTTTCTCTTCTCATGTACTCTTTAAAGTTTCTCATGGTGATATTTGCTGTTTTTGTTCTAGTTTAAAATTTGTACTTAAAAGAAACGTTCATACCGTTTCTTTGGTTTCTAATCTTTTGCAAAAGTTTCTTGATGTTCATATTTAAAATAAAACTTAATTGCATTTTTTGTATTATTGTAGATATCGAATGAAAAAAGATCACTCAGTTTGAAATGATGATCGTCATTTGTAAACTTACTAAAAAGACTTGACATAAAACAGACGAAGATAATCCGGTTGGTTTTGATATGATCGTAATTGGTAAACTTGAGCGAACTTGGTTAAAATCAATGTTTGTTTACTCGACTGGGTCTATGAAAATAGACTGACTAATTGAATCCGTGTGCACCGTAATCTTTGAATCGTTGAAAACAGATTATTCTTGTTTCTTCTACTGTTAGCCCGGATAGAATCGAAGAAATTGTTTATAGCATTAAATAAACGAACATGAATATATCTTGTTCGTTCATTTACGTTCGTGATCATTCATTTATGTTAGTTCATTACGTCCATTTGTTTATATACCTTTACATACAAACTTATTAGCATTTACTAACCGGCCCATCATGCATCAATCCATCTCCCAAATCAAATTTTAGAACCAAATATTGGGTGACCGACAAACAAATGGAATGAACGCGGCAATAACATGTCCATTATCTTCGTTCATCTATGTTCGTTTATAATATATTATCTTCGTTCATCTATGTTCGTTTAGAATATAAACGAATGAACATGTACACGTTACTCGTTCATTTCTTAACAAACATACATGACCTAGAAAAGCCGTTCATTTAAACGTTCGTGTTCATTCGTTTGTTCTGTTAAAGTTAAACGACGAATATGAACAAGCCTCGTTCAATTCGTTTACAGATCTACCCGATACCATGAAACCACTTTTGCCTAACCTTTCCTAACAGGTTTCTTTCATGTTGCACATCTGCTTAAGATTCGGGCATGGTTAGATCCGGTCTGTACAAGTCTATACCCGGCCTCGACAACCAATGCTTCTATATCGGTTTTCGAGCCCGATTAACTGAAAAAAGGGAAGCTTTAAATAGTTTGACCGATTTAATTTACAAAAGTGATTAGTGAAGACTAAAGACTTGTTCTATATCATATTGGTTGACCGTTGACAATTGGTTGTTCAACAAATGACTTTTCATCACTATATAGATACCACTCCACATGCTTGTCCAAGACCATCATTAAAGACCATTGATTTTGAAAAGAGATATAATAGTTGTGGAATTTTCTTGCTTCTTGTTACTTTTCATAATGATATATTATTGTTTTTTAAATAATTATACATAATTTTTCTTTAAGTTTACTCTTTATTTGTTAATAAATATACTTTCAAATTTGCTTTTTATTCAAATAAATGATATTTTTCTTAAGGATTGTGTTTCTTTAGATCACGAGCAAATGAATTGTTTCATTTAGTCACTAAGTTGTAAGCATACATTGAGTGGAGGGCCAGATCTTTGGTAGTGCATGTGGTGCGACCACAAAATACCCAGGGTCCAAAATTTTTAAAAATGTTTTATATAATATTATTTTGAAACAAAACTATATTAAGCCAATAACAATTAAAACAACTAGAACCTTTAAAAAAGAAAAACAAACCCAATAACCTATTTAGTTTGACTCATCTAAACCTTTTTTGTTTGGTGCAACTATATACTCGTTTAATCCAAACTAGTTATAAAAACACTTGCCGCGTTGCGGCGAACTTCTTTTGTTATTTAGTTTGTGTTTATATGTGTTTGAAATCACTACGAACGCGTTGCACACGGAACCGCTGACAAGAAAAAAAAATGTAGAAAAAAATACTAAAAAATAACCGAAAGAAAATCAACTAAAAAAGTTGTATGGTAATGATGTTGTTCGGTAGAAACCCGTAGTCATAGATGAACAAATAGTAATGGGTACCGGTACCAAATTTCCTGAACCGAAAGATCCTAAGTACCAGTTCGGTACTGACGTTTGGCGTTCCTGGTACCAGTTTGCTATCGGTTTTTATCTTCATATACCGATACCGTATCCGGGGTATCAGTTGGCACCGAGCTCATCCCTACCCCTAAAACTAAAAAAAAATTGTACGATACCGTTATTGTTCGTATGGTACCTGTGATCAGGGATGAGCAAATGGTACTGGGTAGCAGTATCAAACTTATCGAACTAAAAGACTATCAAACACAATCCGGTACCGACTTTTGGCATTTTATGTATCAGGCTGGTGCTGGTTTTTAGCTTCATGTACCAATAATGAACTGGTATTTTCGATACAAGTATCGGTTGACACCAAACTTATAAGCTTAAAAAGTAAATAAAATAACAATTTTATAATATTAAAATAATAAAACTATAAAAAACTGTATCAAATGTTTTATTATATTATAATATTTTAAAACACTTTTTACCTTCATGTACCAATAACGAACTGGTATTTTCGATACAAGTATCGGTTGACACCAAACTTATAAGCTTAAAAAGTAAAGAAAATAACAATTTTATAATATTAAAATAATAAAACTATAAAAAAAACTGTATCAAATGTTTTATTATATTATAATATTTTTAAAACACTTTTTACTTTCATGTACCAATAACGAACTGGTATTTTCGATATAAGTATCGGTTGACACCAAACTTATAAGCTTAAAAAGAAAAGAAAATAACAACTTTGTAATATTAAAATAATAAAACTATATAGAGAATATATTAAAAGTTATATTATAACAATTTTTAAAACACTAATGTTTTATTATATTATAATATTTTTAAAACACTTTTTAGCTTCATGTACCAATAACGAACTGGTATTTTCGATACAAGTATCGGTTGACACCAAACTTATAACCTTAAAAGGTAAAGAAAATAACAACTTTATAATACTAAAATAATAAAACTATATAGAGAATATATTAAAAGTTATATTATAACAATTTTTAGAACACTGTTCATTGCGTTTTATTTTTAATATATAGACAATAACCCAAATACCAATATGCTAGAATAATTTTGTTTTGTTTATTGTTATTACAATTAGTGCGGTATTGTTGAACTCTATATATATATATAGGGAAGGAGTTGGGTGGAAAGTCTATGTTTCCTAGAAAGTCTAGGAAGCAATAGTAATTGGACATGTGTCATTGATGTATTTTAACTAGAAGGGCACACATGTAATTTCATATATTAATTTTATTTTTGGTAATTATCTCAAATAAATTATATTCGCATGATCATATGTGTAACCGATTACATGCATGATTTTCGGGATTATAGTTTTTTTTTAATCCAAATCTCTTCCAAATAACACGATCACAAAACATATATCTATATAGAGTGATTTCGATCATTCTATTCTTCACCAGATTCGTTCATATTCAATATTTTTTTCAGTGTGATAAACCATGGCATCGAACACACTTGTTGATGGTGGTGATGGTAATTACAGTTACTTTTGTAGTTTTTTGGGCTGTTTATTATAATTTTTCTGCAAATCGTCAGTTTGTTCTTGATGCTGTGTTTTAACAGCCAGAGAGGTTGAGGTTTTATTAAGATAGTTCATTGTTTGTTTTAAAATCCATATTTGTAATTTATGTGCCAAACCATCATCTTTGTTATTTGGTGTTGTGTTTTAACTGTCATACAGGCTCAACTTTTTTTTTTTGTGTTTAATTGTAGTGTGTTTTACCAGTTATGTGTTTTAACAGATCTTGAGGTTGAAGTCAATATTTTTTTTTAATCTTATTGAATGGTTTTGTTTAAATAGTTATGTGTTTTAACAGATCATGAGGTTGAAGTCAATATTTTTTTATAATCTCATTGAATGGTGTGTTTAAATTGTAATGTGTTTTAACAGTTGTTGAGGTTGAAGTCAATATGTGTTATTTGTTCCACCAAGAATGTTGTGTTTTAACAGTAATGTGTTTTACCAGTTATGTGTTTTTAACAGATATTGAGGTTGTAGTTAACGTTTCTTATTGAATGATGTGTTTTAATAGTAATGTGTTTTACCAGTTATGTGTTTTAACAGATCTTGAGTTTGAATTCAATATTTTTTTTTAATCTCATTGAATGTTGTGTTTAAATAGTAATGTGTTTTAACAGTTATTTGAGGTTGAACTCAATATTGTTTATTGTTCCACGATGAATGTTGTGTTTTAACAGTAATGTGTTTTACCAGTTATGTGTTTTACAAATGTCTTATATGTTCATTTTTTGTCTTGTGTTGTAGATGCACCCAATTACCAATTACGAGGTATTGAACAAGTCTCTCCAAACTCTGGAACAAAAAGATATATACCAGATTCACCCTCTTCGTTGACGCCAGCAGAGGGCATGTTATTTGACTCTGTTGACGATGCTTATAACTTCTACAAAACTTACGCAGAAGCTGGTGGGTGGACTGTAAGGAAGGGCACACAGCACAAGAACCGTGGTATTGTTATAAACAAGTATTTTTTTTTGTTCAAAGGAGGGTCAAAAAGATTTTCGACCGGTCGATACTTTAGTCGAACAGCCGTCTGATAGGTGGGTACGTAGGGTACCCTCCAAAAGGACCGGATGCCAAACTGCGATCAGAATCAAGCTTACCGATGCCAAGAAGTATTTGCTGTATCATTTTACAGAGGCGCACAACCATGATTTTGTGCACGAAGAAGATTTACATATTCTCAAGGAAAACAGAGGTATTAATCGCGCACACGAAGAGATGATAAACAAGATGTCACATCTCAACATTGGTCCTGTTCGTGCATTTAACATTATGAAGGAGGTGTATGGTGGGTTCGACAAAGTCGGAGCGACGAAAGTCGATTTTAAAAATTTCAAGAAAGAATTAAATCTTTTTATCGGAGAGTTTGACGCTGAAATGTTTGTGAAGCGACTGATGAGGAAAAAGGAGTTTTTACCGAACTTCTCGTGTGAATATGAAACGACAGATGAAGGTGTGTTGAAGTGCATTTTTTGGGCCGACGAGGATATGAAAAGGAATTATTATATGTTTGGAGACGTTATATCATTTGATGCCACGTACAAGCGTAACAAGTAACGACGAGATTCATTTTTTTTTATATTCAGTGTGTTTTAAAACCTACTGTGTTTTAAATACAGCATTATATATTTGTCTCCGCTGATTTGTTTGTTTTGCAGGTATAACATGATGTTTGTCCCCTTCACTGGGATTGATAATCACAATAGGAACGTCACACTTGGTGCTGCAATTCTCGGTTCTGAAACGGCAGAGACGTATAGCTGGTTACTTAAGGCGATCAAGAACGCATATGGGTACGCGCCTCCCGTAATCGTTACTGACCAAGACCCTGCGATGAAAAGGGCTATAGCGGATGTTTGGCCTGAGTCTAGGCATCGTTTATGTATGTGGCACATCATGGATAAACTCACTACAAAGGTCTGTTTCTTATATGACATGTTTTTCTTTTTTTTACATGTGTATTTTTTTACTGTGTTTTAATTTTTGTTTTTTTAACATACATGCGTATAATGTTCCTTTAGGTCGGGGCTGCCCTGTGTTCAAATACAGATTTCAGGAAACGATTGTCTGCAGTTTTTTGGACTGATTCTCTGTTGCCCGAAGCGTTTGAGACTGAATGGGCAGCTATTTTAAATGATTTCGGTTTAACCGACCATGAATGGCTGACGTACATATACGGGCTACGTGAATCATGGATTCCTGCTTACTATCGCGAAGAAGAAATGTCTGGTCTTATGCGGACATCATCTAGGTCCGAAAGCGAGAATCACTTTTTCGGCAAGATTAGCAATCCAAAGTGCACGTTGGTTGAATTTCTTAGCCACTTCGACACAGCTGTTGAAGCGCAAAGACACGAGCATCGAAAAAACGATCATGACACTCGATACACCAACCCTGGAGAGTGGAGTGATTTTGTTCTCGAGAAGCAAGCAGCTCAGATATATACCAGAACTATATTTCTTGATGTTCAACTCGAGATTCAACATGCTATTCATCGTTGTACCAGTGTCAGATTAGATCACGTCGGTGATTTCATTAAGTTTTTTATAAAGGATCTCGATCAGCCATGTTCTTCGTTCTTCGAGGTGATACTTTGTTTTACTTAATGTATACATTATTTGTAGTTTTATTTAAGTATCCATCTTTTTTATATGAAATGTGTTTTATGGATATTAAATGTTACAGGTTAGGATACGCGAGGAGGATGTTACTGTTAAGTGTAACTGCAACAGGTTTGAGCAGTTTGGATTGTTGTGCAGTCACATTTTTTGCGTGTTACGGATTCTTGATGTAAGGGAGTTTCCGAAACAATATAAACTGAGGCGTTGGACGCGTGAAGTTGTTCCAAATAGTTCCCCCGGGTCCATTCTTACGGATGGTGGAGATCCAGATCGTACTGAGGAGGTTAACCGTTGTGTTCGTGAGATTAGTCACGCAACTGAGTATGTTGTGAACAAGTTGATTTCAAAATTTGATAAGTTGTCTGATTTCCGTGATCATATCAAGCAGTTTATGTCAGTCGCGGATGAAGCTCAAATAAATGCACCTCCCAAGACACGACGTAATCGATTTGCTGAACTGCTGGGAGTTGCTCCAGAGAGCACGGCCACTATCCGTGTTCCAGTTGGTACCAGGTTCAAGGGTTGTGGTTCTCATAAACGCCTTAAATCTCAAAAGGAGCGAGCCATAAGTCAGTCTGGAAGTAAACGTCGTCAATGTTCATTATGTAAAAAATACGGTCATAACAGAGTAACCTGTTGGAAATACACCGTGGCTGTGCCTGAGGCAGGTGCTTCGGGGAATGCTGAAGGTAATGAAGTTACAAGTCACGAAGGAGACGCTGCTACAGTTGCTGAAGGTGATGGTCCTGGATCAAATGATGCTGATGATGTGTTTTACACATCTGGAAACGATGCAGATATGGATGATGAAGACATGGCAGAGTAGGATCTTTTTTATCAAAATGTTAAGTCTTTTGCTGAACTATTCAATTTTCTGTTTTATTTTTCGCGTATGTTTGTTTTTGGATTTGTTTTTGTTGATTTTAAGAATTGTTGGATTCGACATTTTATGTTAATGTTGCTTTGTGTTTTAGTGTTAAGTTTGTTTTTAAATAGCCTCCTGTGTTTTATAGGATGGTTGATTTGTTCGTGGTTTTGGTATATAGTTTAACTTGTAAAAAAAGGTGTTTTAACTCTGTTTAAATTATAGAGTGTTGATGAAATAGAATGGCTGGTTTCCAGATCACAGTATTTCAACTGTGTTTAAAGTATTAAAATGTGTTTTAACTTCCAGAGAAACCATCAGCCTGTTAAATGTAATGTGTTTTAACAGTTATTTGTGTGTAAATATTAAAATGTGTTTTAAGAAAATGAGAATCCATCAGCCTGTTATGTGTAATGTGTTTTAACAGATTTTTTGAACTTGAAGTCAATGTTTTTTATTACTTTATTTGAATGCAGGTTTCGGTGTACAGTTTATTTTGTAAAGCTATTATAGTTTTTTAACTTTGTTTTAAGTATAGGAGACTTGATGAAATAGATAGGCTGGATACCAGATCACAGTATTTCAACTGTGTTTAAATATTAAAATGTGTTTTAACTTCCAGATAAACCATCAGCTTGTTATATGTAATGTGTTTTAACAGTTATTGTGTTTAAAGATTAAAATGTGTTTAAGTAACTGAGAATCCATCAACCTGTTATGTGTAATCTGTCATACAACTGTATGTCTTATGTAGATCTAAACAAAGTAATATTTATCGACATAAATTCACATTGTTATACTGAACACACTAAACATATACTAATTTATAATTTCCAAAAGATAACTGAACAAACTGAACAAAATGTTAAAACTGTTTTTTTAGAAACCCCACATTACTTCAATAAACCACCGCCAACGAAGTGTTTTACGAAAACATCCCATTTGAAGTTACTTATCCAATCTTTCAAGGATCGCGTCATAGGCTTGTGCTTCTAGCCTCTTTTTTTCTTCTGCCGACAACTTGTTATATTTAGCAACCTCAGCTTTAACAAAACCTCTGTACTCGTTTGCTTCACTTAGGAGCATCTTCGTAATGTACTTATTCCTGAGATCGTCAATTTCTTTGCGCTGCTTGTATGAAATCTCACCCGCATCAGTGCACTGTTTGAGAACCCGCATTCCCAAGCTTTTCCATCAACGCCCTTGTATGTTTCCATATGGCGCATCAGGAAAACGCCACAATCGATTACATTATTTTTTGTACGCCATGGCATCTCCAATCATACCGGCTCAACTTTACCGATCACCCCGCCCGCTGGATGCCCAATTTTTTCCAAGTATACTGATAAAGCATCATGCTGCATGATAAACAATTTAATCAGGGTGTGTTTTAAACTAATTTCATGTTAATGCACACCGTTATTAACAAAGAGATTCATTTATAATTCTGCTTCAGGGTTTTTTAGTTTCATAATACCGTTATTAGGTAGTGGCACATTACACTGTGTTTTTAAAGAACTAATAGTGATGTTAACGTATGATTCGGTACCAATGTGTTTTAACTTCAAACTTCAAAATTCGGAGGAAGTGTGTTTTAATTTAATATTTTTTGTTATGTATTTGTCACATTACACTGTGTTTTAAATTATTAATAGCGCTGGTAAAGTATCTTTTAGTATCAATTGTGTTTTAACATCAAACTTTAAAATTCTGCTTCAGTGTGTTTTAAGTTAACATAATTCAGTTTCAATTATGTTTTCACATCAAACTTTATATAACTTTATGAACTATCTTAAAATTTTTAGCAGTTTGTTATTTGTGTTATAACAAAGGTGTAATCAAATGGCAAGCATTTCTATAACAAGGGACGTTTGTAGTTTATATATAGAGGGGCGTACCAACTTTTCCGGCCGTTTTTTGTATTTGGCTTGCATTGAGATATCCTTAGCGCTGTTGTCCAAAACCTCTACCTTCATGTCCCTTAAATTAAAACATACGCAATAGAAATGACCATCGTCTAAGACTGGTACAAAGATGAGCGACTTGTCGGGTATCTTTTTCACATCAGCAGAAATTAAAACTGGTTCCATGTTTTCTGCGAATATTTTTGCCCGGGTTTTTGCATTTTTTATGTAGTCGTCTTCATTCTGCATTTCAAAGTCATTGCGTTAAACAATATTTACAAAAGTTGTAAACTTATATGACAAGTTCTTTATGATCAGCCTTACCAACATATTTACTGAACAGAACAGGCGTGCAATGCTCCCCCTTTGCTTGAACTTTTCTTCATAATTCAACAAATCCGCCCATGCGCTTATTACCAATATGTGCACTTCGATACCCGGCAGTAATGATTCGAGCGGAGATCTCATAACCGGCACTCCTTTCTTAGTCCTAAACACAATATCCCTAATGTATACAAATGTGTTTTAATCAGCGTGTTATCATATTGTGTGAAAATAATTTGTACAAACATTCATATTATAAATGGCTTTTCTGTAACATACCACATTGAACCCCAGGCTGAAAACATGTGTGAGCTGACCGAGATCTCAGCGTTTTCAAGCTTTGCCTTAATCTCTACTGCCCGCTTCACGTATGGAGACCTTAGAACATCGGTCAACTCTGGTTGTCTTTGCGGTCTTAAATCCCGCTTTCCAAGGTCCAACTCATGTATAAGCTGCCCACGTCTAATCGAATATTCATATTCCTCCTGTGTTTTTTGTGAGATCGGTGTGACGGCGAGTGCGGGCTGCTCCACTACTGTAAGCTGAGTCGTCGGTGTGGTTGTCTTGTCAACCGTCTTGCATACCTCATCTACCAATGAAGGTGTCCACTGCGACAACTGTGACATTTCCACATTCTCCTTATTTCCCTCTTTTTCTGGTGTTTTTTCCGTACGAGTTTGTGGTTGTTCAGTTGGCGTGCATGTCGATCCAAACCTTCTCAGCTTATCAGTCCACAATGTGTGTATCTCTTTTATTTTCTCACTTTCGGGGTACATTTGGAAACCTTCTGTAAATGTGTCGTTGATCCTTTTAACACATTCGTCGAATTGATTCAAGAACACTTCCAACATTCCCGCATGTACCTGATTTACATAATCCACATATTATCATTGTCTTAACCAGATTAAAAATGTGTTTTAATCTGCAATGTGTTTTAACCAGATTAAAAATGTTTTACCAATATGCAATGTGTTTTAACCAGATAAAAAATGTGTTTTACCAATCATAATTGCTTTTTCAATGCTTATTGTGTTTTATTCCAACCAGCATTGTGTTTTAGCAATCAGAATGTGTTTTACTATTATGAAAGTGTTTTAACAGTGTTTTACCAATCAGAATGTGTATCAAAGGTTCAGAGTGATATTTTTCCAATTTTCAATGTGTTTTACTATTCTGAAAATGTGTTTTTTGGTTTTCTGAATGTGTTTTTAAGGTGTTGCATGTGCCACATCTCAAAAAGATTATTTTTAAGTTTTTTCTGTTTTCAATGTAAATGTTTTTCACTTATGTTTCTGTTTAGTAGAATAAATTGGAAAATTATAAGATTACCTCATCGCTTTGTGTCGTTTGTGGCGTTGATACCATAGGTGAGGTAATCCCCGGCTGACTTTGTTGTGTTTGCCCCCACTCGCCTGCTTCTTTGTAGTATTTTTCTATATCGGATGTATCCACAACAGGCATTGTTTCCGGACCAACATCTACATTCATGCATACTTTAAACTCTGCATGGAAACCCGCATTAACCGGAATTTCTTCGACAACAGGCGCAGTTTCCGCGCCACTTTCAACATCAGTGTTATTCTTCCCAACATCATCGGTTTTCGCCCGCTCCTTTTCAATTTGTTTCTTTTTCGGTACCTCTGAGACCGGAGGCTTACCATGCGTTTTTCCGGCCGGCTTCACAACAGACTTTTTCCTTTTTTTCTGGATCACATTTCCTAATGTGTTTTACAGTCTTGGTTTCATCTTTTTTATTTGCTTTCACTTCTTTTGCTTCAATTTCTTCATCAGATTTTTTTTTTCAAATGGATAGCGTTGTTCTGGTTGCAACTCATACGCATCCACCAAAATTTGATCAAATCTGACCGAGTCCAACTTCATGCTAACTGCCTTGATATCGTCATCAGTGATATCTTCGATGAGATGAGTCGCTCTTTTCTCACCTTCCTTGTATTCCTTTTGGTCTCGTATCAACGCAGCCTGTAAAAAACCAAGAACAAACTGATGTCAGATGTGTTTTAAGGTTTTTATATACATCAGATTGTGTTTCATAACTTGTAATTCTGTTTAACAACACGTCGATTGTGTGTTGATGGTTGTTCCTATTTCACATTACATCACATTGTGTTTTTTTGTGATCAAATTTCATCATAATGGTTTTCACAATATTAATGTGTTATAACAGCAAACAGATGTGTTTTAAAACACATTCATAGTGTGTCATTTAGAAAATTATATATCTATTTAGAACATACCACTAGCAAAGGCATTGGTCCAAGAAAGGGTTCCTTTGGTGTCCATGTTTCTACCGTTCGATCCAGAAACCTGATCATGTACTCACACCAGTTAAAACTTCTGATATTCTTCCCTCGATGCAAGGCTGGTAAAAACTTCATATTAATTGATGAATTCGTAGTTGTCTCTCCGAGCAGTGTGTTGTAGAACAACAAAAAATTCAACACAAAGATTCTCCCGCTCGCTTGTTGGCCCTGCATGTATGTTTTGAATTGAACAGGCGTCAACCTTGCAGGAGCGTTTTCGAATTGTCCTTTCCATTCTGCCACAACCTCGTGGAAATCAGCCCTTGCTCTCTCTACTTCCTTTATTTCTTCACTCCCTCTTGGTACGCCGAACACATCGTGCACCAATTCTTCTGTTATTTGAATGTGGTGGCTACCGCAATTCAAGACCCGTGTCTTAGTGTCGTAGTTATTTACCAACCACCAACTCAGACTTGAGGGAATTGGACCCATTCGAAAGCTAAGTATTGACCCGAAACCTATGTTTTCGACAACCCCCCGTTGATTTTCGTTCAAAGATTCCATCAACTCCCCCATGTGCTTAAGAGCCAATCTCAAAGTTAGTTTCCCATCAGAAAGTGGTATGTAATTCTTAACCGTTGTCGGCCTCTTGCGTGTTTTTGAGTCTTTGCTTGAACTAGCATCTGTCGGTCGTTGTGTTTTTTCAACAACTTGTGGGACAGCACCCGACCTCGTTTTTTTCCAAGGTGGGTTGTCAAAATCATCATCAGAATCTTCCATTGTGGAACCTGACAAAACACCAACACACGAAGCCGATCAACTAGTCAGTCTTTTCAGTAACTGAAATGTAGTTCATAATTTTTTCAATTTTACCGTGTGATGCTTCTTTAGGCTTATTGACTCTTGGTGTAACTGCAGCTTTCTTTTCTTTCGGTTCGATTCCAGCCTTTTTGTCCTTCCTTTTCTTACCGGTATCGACTCCCTTGTTGCTTGCGTCGGCTGATATAAAGCCCATAAAAGTTGTTAGTATTATGCATTGTGTTTTACATCATCAAATATATGGTTACACGTTTGTTCATCTAACTTACATATGGGCATTTCACGATTTTCGTTGGGTCCCGACGGTAAATCGTCATTTTTATCCATTACGTTCGGAAACAGATGTGCAATGTCAGACAAAAGGGTGTCGGCAGGCGGTTGTTGTGCGCAGTCTACTTTGTTGTCTACCATTTTTGTAGTTTTGTTAACAGGTTCAACTGTTAGTAACAAAAAAACACAACTGATCAGACAGATAGCCATATAAGTTACCCCCCACCCTTCACTGCCACAACTAACCGCACCTAGTAAAGGTGATGCTTCTTCTGTGTCTGATTCATCCAGTATAATTGGTTTGTCTGGTGGGTTTCCGGGTACCCTTGAAAGCCATTTTCCTTTTATTCTCTCACTCTTTCTCCGTTTGACTGGAAAACACTTGTTTAGGATTTATAAAACACGATTCCCAATCCAACATTCCCTTTATAAATCATAGTTCAGTAGGCCTTCAAAACTTAAGAAATCAATTACAATTGTAAAACACACATTTATGAGAAACACCCCAATAGGCCATTTATGTTTTTTAAAATACAATCCACAAACTCAACTTAATCATGTTTAAAACAATTAAAACTGACCTTAAAACACATCTGCTTAAAACAAATTTTAGCTAACAACCCATAAAAGACATTCGTTTATGAAAAACCCATTAACAACCTGACCTTAAAACACATCAGTTTAAAACGTGCCCATAAAAGACATTTGTTTAAAACATGTCCATAAAACACATTTGTTCAGGAGAAACCCACTAACAAACTGACCTTAAAACACATCTTTCTTAAAACCTCCCCACAAAACACATTTGGGGGCAAACTCATTAACAAAAAAAAGTTTAAAATACAACCCACACACACAAATTAACACTCTATAAAACCCACATAACCAGATCATAAAACACATTACCAAACTGACCTTAGAACACATCAGTTTAAAACGTGCCCATAAAAGACATTTGTTTAAAACCTATCCATAAAACACATTTGTTCAGGAGAAACCCACTAACAAACTGGCCTTAGAACACATCTTTCTTAAAACCTCCCCATAAAACACATTTGGGGGCAAACTCGTTAACAAAAAAAAGTTTAAAATACAACCCACACACACAAATTAACACTCTTTAAAACCCACATAACCAGAACATAAAACACATTACCAAACACAACCAATGAAAAACACAGTCATCTCCAACAAACGGGAATCATACACACATTTGTTATTTAAAACACATACCTACGGTTCCGGCGCCTACAACCTTTGTTCCGGCGACTGTCTTTTCTCTTCCAGCGACTTCGATTCTACTCGCATCCATCTTCTTCGAATCCACCTTTTTTTTAATCTCTTCCCTGCAAACATAAAACACTTCAATGTAGAACACGATTGAACCCTAATCGCCTAATAAAACACAGAATACAATGTCCGTTTGCTCTTACGTATATAGAAGTTCGAAAATCTCTTATCTTCATCCATGATTTTAGGTATTTTTGGTATGATTTTTGAGTGATTTCGTTGTGGGTTTAGAGAGAGAAAGTGAGAGAGAGGGAAATTCGCTTGTAATAAGGAGATTTGACATGTTGACGGTTATTTTTGATTAATTTAAAACACTGTGATGCCGATTTTGCCCCTGATCATTTAAAACAATCTATTAAAAATAGTTAAATATTACAAGATTGCCATTGATTTAATCTCCACCCTTAAACACACCAATCTGATGGACCAGATCGCTTCCTAGACTTTCTAAGAAAAACACACTTTCCGTGCGAACCCTACTCATACTATATATATATATATATGGGATTTGGAGAAAACGGTGAAAAGTGTGAGAACGGTGAGAACGATTATGGATCGTCCGATCAAAACAATCAATGGACTAGATTGCGCGGTGACGTTTTCGTAAATAACATCAATATTATTAGGTGGGACGCGCTTCATTAAGGGTAAAAGGGTCTTTTTACCCCTCATATTCAAAACGTCATCATATGATAAAACGCCATACAAAAAATAAAACGCCATTAAAAACAAAACGCCAAAAATTAAAAATAAAACGCGTTGAATATTACAGGAAGATGAAACAACACAAATAACTGAATTACAGTTATTAAAATTTATTAGAAGAAATTCTCTCCTAAATTACGCGCCAAAAACATCATTATATAAACAAACGTAAAAACAAAGCCTAAATAATCACTTCAGTCTATCCATTTTCTGCAAAAAAACATCTTTAACCAAAAAACGTTAAACTAAACAAAACGCCAAAAATGGCAACAATCGTTTCGTGGAGATACACTCTGGGAATCAGGCGATACGTCATCCTTTTTGATAACAGAAGGAGGGTGTATGTTAAGACGGTCAGGGCTATTCTGAAGATGGAAGAAGAGATACAGAGGCAAATCCTATCCATTGGCATCGCTCTAGACAACGAATGCCATGAAACGCATATGCTTATGAAAGCATTAACCAGCAAATTTGGACCAATCAAAGGAAATGTGAAGCCAGACCCTGTCATGACATCATGGCGTTTTGATGATGAAACAGACATGGTGACGATTACATACGACAGCGGAGAGCAGCAAGTCTACTGGCTAGAGAACATCATGACAAAGCAGGGACTGGGTTTCATGGAAGAATTGCATAACGCCACCTGTACCAACCCAGAAATAGACTCAAAATTGGAGTTAATGCAAGACATGTTCAGGTGGAGTCTTCAAAATCTTCAGGAACAAGAAGCTGATGAAGGTGAATGTGATGACATGGATGAAGATCAAGATGAAGACTCCGAGGAGGAAGAAGATGACACAAGTGATGGATACTATTCAGATAAAGTACCTTCTGACGAAGGATTTTAATTTTTTCCCCCTTTTTTTCTTCTATGTAATCCTCTTTTTTTTAAGATAATTAAATGATATATTACTATCTTTATTAGCAAAACGCCAAAATAATACTAAAAATGGTTAACCTAACAAAACGCCATAAATAACAAAAAATATTTTCCTCCTTACTATTTTATTTACTCCGTTATTGTATTTTGTCATGATGGTCTGCATAAATGCCATTTAAAAAAAACGCCAAACTTAGAAGATAGGACGTCTATAACCTATAAAACTGATAAAAGTTGATCAACACAGTAAATACAAAATACAGTAACTGAAAAGACAGTTACTTTATAACTATCATTTATTACAATAAAAAGTCCCGCCTAAACTACGCGCCAAAAAAACTCATATAAGAGAGGGGTCTATACACAATTAAATTAATCACACCCAGAAAAACACAAAAACGCCATATCCTCTAGAAACCACTACCTTTAAAACGCCACAGATGTCAAAGCTTTCACTGAAATGGATCCTTTTTCTAAGAGGGTTAACTCAATAATATTTTGTTGGATGAGATGGACAAATATTCAAGAAAAAGAGACTGATGACAGTGATATGCCATCATGTGAGCTTTCTTCTTGATGATTATAGGCATGGAAGAAAGGGTTCAACTAAAGTGTAAAATGCTATTTTAGACTCCATTATTAGCATCAAGCAAGAGTTGATCTTCAATGACATGCCGCCAAACAATAATACCACACCAAAAAACAGGATGCCACTAAGCAGCTTCTTCTGAAAAAGATGGGGTTTATGTAGGAAAGTTGGCAACTAGCAAAACTATTCAAAAAAAGGTTCAAAACGCCAAAACAAATTCAAGAAGATAGAGGCTGATGACAGTGAAGATTCGGAAGAGAAATTAGATTACAATTTTTTTATTATTTTAGTTTTCATTTTATGTTGTTTTGATATCAAGTTAAATGTTGATTTGTTAACTAGTTCTCTATAAAAAAAATAACATTATTATATAAAACGCCAAAAACTACAAACACCAAAAAGCTAGAAGTATGAAAACTGAGAGAACAGCTGCTGGCAAAACACCTTGTAAAGGGTATTAAACGCCAAAAAATTCACTAAATGCCAAAAAAAAATTGATCTTATTGTAATCTTATGCAAATATTAGAGACTCGTAGTGAATTATTATACAAAACGCCTTAACGCCAAAAAAATATATATGTGACACAAAAACAATTAATTCAACGCCAAAAAGTTTAAAAAATACGATTAACGCCAAAAAAAAACTTAGACGCCATAAAATATTATACCGCGTTGGGAAATAAAAGAAAAATGAAAAGACAAAAAAGCCCCTCCGCCCTTCTTTATGAAGCAGGACACGTGTTAGGCCAGGAAGCGTTCTCACCGTTCTCACACTTTTGAGCGTTTTCTCCTAATCCCGTTTATATATATATATGGTCAGGATTTAGAGAAAACGGTGAAAAGTGGTAAGGATTTTAACAAACACCTTCTTTCGTCGCGGGGCGCGACGAACTCGACGAACAACCCTATATAAGGAGGCCATCGGCCTTCAGTCCAACTCGTTCAATTCTTTTCGATTCTCTCTCAATTCTGAAGTAGTAAGAATTATACCCGGGCATTATATCCCCCCTAATTAACAAAGCTCTGCCTCGTTGTAAGTATTTTAACCCCCGGTTACGTATTAGATACACTGCCCGATTGATCTAGTGCTCCGTAACGGCTGTCGAGGTTCTGCCCGACGTAGTCATTGTAGTTCTGTCTTGGGGATGGTATAACTAATATAGATATTGGGTTATTATGCTAACGCGTGTGCATTGTTTAATTAATAGATTTGTAACACCTCAAAAATTCACGTCCTATAATGTGTTGACACGTGTCATAAGTTTTAAACGTGTGTAAGAATACTCTAGAGGGACTAAAGTTGAAAAATATGGAAAGTATGTGAATATAAGGGTTCAAAATGTCAACAATGAATAAATATACTTTACAATAACCCTACATGATGTTTATACCCTTAAACGAATGAATCATGGATCATACGAAGCTAACTGTGAAAGAAAGTGAGAGAATAAAAACTACAGGGGTTAAATGTGTCAACATGTTTAAGTTATACCTCTGAGTGACCTTTTAGCAAACCCGAAGCCTTGTAACGATTAATTATGCTCACTAGAATACATGATAAAAATTTCACCAAGTTTCGTTATCGTATGAGAAAGTTATGATAAGATCTGTATACGAGAGGTTAAAAGAGTCAACGATGAAGTTTATGACTTTTCGGGTGATAACAAAGTTAACCAAGGACTTAACAAAATGGGTATAAGTCTTGAAGCCCTCATAAGGCAATTTGGAGGGCTCATAATGCAAGAAATAAAGTCGAAACAACTTTTTATGGACCAAGGACCAAAACATAAAAATCTGAAAAAATAGATTTGAATCAGAGGGGGCGTCGCGCGACGCGAGGGTCCCCTAGGGGGTCTACGCGTGACGCTAGGGGCCCTCTGATTCCGAAAACCTTGGCTATTGTCTGCTAGGTGCATTGTAACCGACTTAGAAAGATATTTTCCACTCCATGGGCGACCCCTACATGCTTTTAGACCTTAGGGACACTTGTGGATGATCCATGATCAGTTGTAGCATGATTTGTCATGATCACAAGGCCTCAAATTCACTATAAAAGGCCCCTCATGTTGCGACATTTTGATCACACCTTCCATCTGCATTTGTGGAGCTTCCTGGAGCATAAGAGCTTTCTCTAAGCATCCCTGGTCGTGCATTAGACTTTGGTAAGTACCCTTGACCTTCCTTAATTGAGTTGTACTTAGTTATTAGCTTAAAAGTCAAACCGTCGTAATTAATGTTTGACTTAGCAATTAATCATTAATAGTCCAGTGATTAGTCGAATTGAAAGTAGTTATAAGTTGGTAATTATGTGAGCAATAAACCCTTAAAAGGGCACCATCTGATTCCCACTCTAACTAGGACTTATGTCGGGTCAAAGTTGTTTATAAAAAGTCAACAGAACCATAATTTTCGAATTAACATGTAATTAGCAATGTAGAAGGCATGTAACCTATTTTATCACTCATATAACTTGATAATAAGTATAAGGGTCTAAGCTTGTTTGATCCGACAATTTTCTGTTTAGACCCGGTTCGGAACCGAAAGTCGCAAAACTTTGACTTTTGCTTTGACTTCAGTTCTGACCCGTTTTAGTAGAGTTTAGAAATGCCTTAGAGCTTCCTTAGGACCAGGTTACATGATAGTATAACCCTCTGTGGTTGGTTCGTTGTTTGTCCGATTAGTTTACATGTTTCCGTTAATTGCTTAATGTTGACCATAATGCCCTTTTGACCATAAAACGAGAATTTTGGAAATGTGAAAGGACAATAACCTTTGTTACTGATTTATAAACATGTCCCTAAAGTTTCATATCAGTTGGAGGTCCAGAATAGGAGTTATGCTAAATAGCGCATTTAAGAAGCTTTTTGTTAATTAAACGGCGCAATTAGCATAAAGCCTATCTAAACCCAATTTTGGCACCAAACCTTTTACCCAGTGATGTAATATAATATTTTGAGATTTTTAAAGATTTTTAAACTGATCAAAACCTAAGGTTATCGCCTTGATTCGGTAAATACCGATTATACCCTTTTTGTTCATAAAATGAGTTCTACATAATATTTTGACACCAATCCAATTGCTACTGATTTTATATAATAAATAAAGTATTTTGAACTTTATAATCTGATCAGAAAACTCAGATTTCCGGTATAACCCGGAAATCGCTTAAAAACGGCTTTTTAAGCGTATTAAACGCATAGTTTGAGTTTAAAACCATTTTGTCATAAAAGACTTATTACCAACGGATATAACCTGTTAAATTAAGTTGTTTTACTGATGTATTCAGACCTGAATCTCAGAATTTCATTTAATCTCTTTTATAATATTTAAAATGACCAAAATACCCCTACGGGGCTTAAATTGAGATTAAACTCGTTTTGGGCGTAATGGAAGGTATCCTACTGATATCCTAACATATTTAAGGCATATTAACTTAGGAAACCTGTTAGAGACTCTTATGGTTACCCGTTACGCTTCTTACGCGTTCGGTTCGGTTTATGTAACTAGTTTGCATAAATTAGCCGAAACGGGTCAAACCTAATCGTCTTTATCTCAAAATCCAGAATGTGTTTAGTATACCTATATTATACAAGTCTTCAAACTTGTTGGGGCTAAATCACATTCTAATCCGGTCTTCGCTTAATCATGCGTTCGAACCGTATCTTTCTTTAAAACTAACCGGTCTAGGCTTAGGCTTAATTAAAGACCCGTTAGGATTCTAATAGGTTATTATAAACCTTCGTTCCTGAATAGGAGACCCGGTAAAAGCTACACGCACTTGCTATTTGTGATTGATACTTGCAAAGGTAAATACTTTTAACTTATTTTCCCTATACGGGCTTGGGGTATGGTATATAAAATACCGCTTGGTCGGGCATTGAATCTTTAATCGAATAGAGGTTAAATCATTGATATGCTCCGTTTTGAAATGTTTTGTTTGCTTGAAGCCTGTAGGATCGATATTGGCGATCAAGTGAGTCAATCAGAGTCAAAATACCACTGTTTGCATGGCGGAATCACACAAACAGCTTGAATCAGAGAGAAATGAGTAGAAATAGACAGAATATCACTTTAAACACTGTTTCTCATTAATTGATCACAGAAAAATCCGGCAGCACTTCGGTATACAACTTGACGATCGGTACCAAATGAGAAACAACTACGACTAAATAAAGGGGATCTAATTCCGCTCCAAATGACACCTTGTCATTTCGAGCAGAATCACAAGCTTCTGATTTCGCTCCAAATGACAAAGTGTCATTTCGAGCGGAATCACAACATTAATACATAAAACTTACAATTCAGCCCCTATACATTACATACTTGACATATTTAACCCCTAGACCCTATACAAGTATGACTAAGACTAAGACGTAGGCTTTAGACATCGTGCACTAACAAACTCCCCCTTGGATACAGCCGGAGTCTTTAGTCTTGTCTTCGGGTCTTCAGCTCTTCACATTGATTTAAAGCTTTCTTCTCTTGGCTTTGGCTTCTTTCTCAGCAAGTTCCTCAGCCTTTCATTTTCTTTCTTCTTTTTCTTTTCCTCTTCAGCCTATATCTTCATCCATTTTCCTTTGTTTTCTTCCAACTTCTTGCGTTCTTTTTCAGTTTTCTTTCTTTCTTTCTCTTCAAGCGACCACCATTTAGAATTCCATTTACTTTCAGAATTAATGCCTTTCTGAAAGCAAATAGTTACAACTTGTTGAAACTGCATCGCTTGCTCTCTGTCTTCAGATTGAAAATGGATTTTGTTGATGAATAAGCATTCAATATCCTTCGCTGAGCAATTAACCAACCACATCGGGTCATAGATAAAAATCTCTCGGATTTCATTCCCTGCTCTGTACGTGATCACTGCCTCTGTCGAGATACAGCTGTACACCCAGCCCAGGAAGCCTTTGTAGAATTCCTGCTCCATCTTTGGCACTGGAATGTTCTTCATCGTTTTCGGCTTTTTCACATTCATAATAGTTTCTTCAATCCCTGTCACTGGATTTCTCCTTTGAACTCTCTTTGGATAGTGAGGCTTCCAATGCTTGAAATCTTTCAGAGCCTCAAACTTTATCAGGCCCCACATTGCAATATCATTCTTCCTGACAGGATACCCCAAAGTTCTTACTTTTGATAATTCATCCACATCCCACCATGGAAGAGACATAACATCATGCAATTTTTCAAAATACTGAACACCACATTCTCTTCTGATCGCATAAGCATTAACTTGAGGTAGAAAACCCCAACTAATGATATCTCCCAGAGAAATACTTCTGTCTCTTTGATAATACTTTAAAGGACGCTTGAATTTACGTTCATTGCATTCCTTGAACCACTTTTTACGTTCTTCCTTCAGTGGATCTTTTGTAGTACCGTTAAAGTTTTTGTCTTTAAGGATCTCAGCAACTTTCCTTCTAAGTACATCTCTATTCTCTTCACTAAAGAACTCCATCAGTGTTGGAAATTCTGAAGTATCTTCAGTAACATTTTCTTCATCAGTACAGTCTTCAACCTCAACCCTGTCATACACATCATCGTCTTCCACATACTTGTATTCATATTCAGGTTGATGGTTGATGTCAAATGCATTCAGTTCTTCCTCAAAATCGAACTTAAACTCAGCTTCATTCACATTGAACATTTTCAATACTTCATCCAACGTGTAAGTATGCCTTATCTCACCTTCTTCAACATGAGGTTCAATTTGAAGAATCAATTTTTCAACTTGATTAACATTTTGATCATCAACATGCTCCCCCTCTCCAGTTGCATTCTCTGGTTCTTCATTTACTGAATCATTCATAAGATCATCAATTGTTGATTCTTTTGACGCTTCAGTAACTTTAACTCCTGAGGTGCCCTGATCATCATCATCATTGTCATTATCAGAACTATGACTACTCGCAGAAAACACTTTTTCATCATCGCCATCCTCTTCATCCTCTTCACTGTCATCTACGTTGTCACCTTCAACAGGATCATCTTCGAGTAACACATCCTCATCAAAGATCGCAGATACAGCAGACAAAGGTACATGATTTTCAACGACTAAAGAAGGAACAATTGATCTTTCAGATACTGCAACACTGCCTTCAGCACCCTTGCCTTTATCTTTCATCTGAGCTTCAATTTATGCTTGACGATTAGCTCTTACTTCCTCAACTTCAATCTCCTCGAATCTTTGCTCAATCGACTTTCCAAGCATGTTCTCAATCACTTTGTTCATCATGTAGAACTCATGCTCTTTCAATGCTTTCGCAACTTCAAGTTCCTTGTTCTTTAATTCAAAATACTTGTTTTGTTTATCACGACGAATCTTCTCTTCTTCTAACTCTGCCACTCTTACCTTCAAGAAATCAATCTCTGTCAGACTTCCAATAAGCTTTATCATACCTCTCTCATCAACCGGTGGAAAGTACTTCACTTCTATCTTCATCCAGCATTCGAAGTGGTTAGCCTGAACCCAGTTCTTAAAACTGCCTGACCATCCTGCATATTCATCTATGTTCATCAGCTTGGGAGGCTTTTGCATCGTTCCCAATTCGTTTTCCATGTTGACGTTCTGAACGATACTTGCTGGACTCTGTCCTGCTGTCATACCACTGCCCGCGAAAAAGTTGTAGAAATCTTGATTTTCCATTTTAGGTGACAATTACTGAAAAATTTTCAACTTTTTGAAAACAGGTGACTTTTACTGAAAACACATTCTACACAAACTGAACTTCGGACGAAATATCACGAACGAAATGGACTTTAACCCTCAAACCATGATTTTTTATGCTGAAAATGTTTTCAAGCAAAATCAGAATTTTAAAGTTCAAGCGAAATCACAGTTTAACACTTCAAGTGGAATCAGTGATCTTTGGAGCGGAATCAGAAAGTTCCCTCGAGCGGAATCACATATTCAAGCTAAAATGATCTTTGGAGCGGAATCAGAAGGTTCACTCGAGCGGAATCACAGATTCAGGCTAAAACACTGATTTCGCTCCAAATGCTCGAGCTGAATAAGAACTTTTCAGATGAACAACCTGATTTCGCTCGAAATTCAAGAAAAATCTCAAACTAGCTCGTACAAGCGGAATCAGGTTATCAGTCCATTTTTGCTATTTTTAGGCAGAATTTTAAGCTGATACACTCAAGGGTTTGTTAAAAGTCACTTTTACACAATATGTCAAAAACTCAGTCCATTTTACCCGTGGAAACGTCCAGAAATCCAAAAAGTGTAGGTAAAAAGCTCTGATTCAGGTATTTTAGCTCATAACTGGCTCTGATACCAATTGTAGGATCGATATTGACGATCAAGTGAGTCAATCAGAGTCAAAATACCACTGTTTGCATGGCGGAATCACACAAACAGCTTGAATCAGAGAGAAATGAGTAGAAATAGACAGAATATCACTTTAAAAACTGTTTCTCATTAATTGATCACAGAAAAATCCGGCAGCACTTCGGTATACAACTTGACGATCGGTACCAAATGAGAAACAACTACGACTATATAAAGGGGATCTAATTCCGCTCCAAATGACACCTTGTCATTTCGAGCGGAATCACAAGCTTCTGATTTCGCTCCAAATGACAAAGTGTCATTTCGAGCGGAATCACAACATTAATACATAAAACTTACAATTCAGCCCCTATACATTACATACTTGACATATTTAACCCCTAGACCCTATACAAGTATGACTAAGACTAAGACGTAGGCTTTAGACATCGTGCACTAACAAACTCCCCCTTGGATACAGCCGGAGTCTTTAGTCTTGTCTTCGGGTCTTCAGCTCTTCACATTGATTTAAAGCTTTCTTCTCTTGGCTTTGGCTTCTTTCTCAGCAAGTTCCTCAGCCTTTCATTTTCTTTCTTCTTTTTCTTTTCCTCTTCAGCCTATATCTTCATCCATTTTCCTTTGTTTTCTTCCAACTTCTTGCGTTCTTTTTCAGTTTTCTTTCTTTCTTTCTCTTCAAGCGACCACCATTTAGAATTCCATTTACTTTCAGAATTAATGCCTTTCTGAAAGCAAATAGTTACAACTTGTTGAAACTGCATCGCTTGCTCTCTGTCTTCAGATTGAAAATGGATTTTGTTGATGAATAAGCATTCAATATCCTTCGCTGAGCAATTAACCAACCACATCGGGTCATAGATAAAAATCTCTCGGATTTCATTCCCTGCTCTGTACGTGATCACTGCCTCTGTCGAGATACAGCTGTACACCCAGCCCAGGAAGCCTTTGTAGAATTCCTGCTCCATCTTTGGCACTGGAATGTTCTTCATCGTTTTCGGCTTTTTCACATTCATAATAGTTTCTTCAATCCCTGTCACTGGATTTCTCCTTTGAACTCTCTTTGGATAGTGAGGCTTCCAATGCTTGAAATCTTTCAGAGCCTCAAACTTTATCAGGCCCCACATTGCAATATCATTCTTCCTGACAGGATACCCCAAAGTTCTTACTTTTGATAATTCATCCACATCCCACCATGGAAGAGACATAACATCATGCAATTTTTCAAAATACTGAACACCACATTCTCTTCTGATCGCATAAGCATTAACTTGAGGTAGAAAACCCCAACTAATGATATCTCCCAGAGAAATACTTCTGTCTCTTTGATAATACTTTAAAGGACGCTTGAATTTACGTTCATTGCATTCCTTGAACCACTTTTTACGTTCTTCCTTCAGTGGATCTTTTGTAGTACCGTTAAAGTTTTTGTCTTTAAGGATCTCAGCAACTTTCCTTCTAAGTACATCTCTATTCTCTTCACTAAAGAACTCCATCAGTGTTGGAAATTCTGAAGTATCTTCAGTAACATTTTCTTCATCAGTACAGTCTTCAACCTCAACCCTGTCATACACATCATCGTCTTCCACATACTTGTATTCATATTCAGGTTGATGGTTGATGTCAAATGCATTCAGTTCTTCCTCAAAATCGAACTTAAACTCAGCTTCATTCACATTGAACATTTTCAATACTTCATCCAACGTGTAAGTATGCCTTATCTCACCTTCTTCAACATGAGGTTCAATTTGAAGAATCAATTTTTCAACTTGATTAACATTTTGATCATCAACATGCTCCCCCTCTCCAGTTGCATTCTCTGGTTCTTCATTTACTGAATCATTCATAAGATCATCAATTGTTGATTCTTTTGACGCTTCAGTAACTTTAACTCCTGAGGTGCCCTGATCATCATCATCATTGTCATTATCAGAACTATGACTACTCGCAGAAAACACTTTTTCATCATCGCCATCCTCTTCATCCTCTTCACTGTCATCTACGTTGTCACCTTCAACAGGATCATCTTCGAGTAACACATCCTCATCAAAGATCGCAGATACAGCAGACAAAGGTACATGATTTTCAACGACTAAAGAAGGAACAATTGATCTTTCAGATACTGCAACACTGCCTTCAGCACCCTTGCCTTTATCTTTCATCTGAGCTTCAATTTATGCTTGACGATTAGCTCTTACTTCCTCAACTTCAATCTCCTCGAATCTTTGCTCAATCGACTTTCCAAGCATGTTCTCAATCACTTTGTTCATCATGTAGAACTCATGCTCTTTCAATGCTTTCGCAACTTCAAGTTCCTTGTTCTTTAATTCAAAATACTTGTTTTGTTTATCACGACGAATCTTCTCTTCTTCTAACTCTGCCACTCTTACCTTCAAGAAATCAATCTCTGTCAGACTTCCAATAAGCTTTATCATACCTCTCTCATCAACCGGTGGAAAGTACTTCACTTCTATCTTCATCCAGCATTCGAAGTGGTTAGCCTGAACCCAGTTCTTAAAACTGCCTGACCATCCTGCATATTCATCTATGTTCATCAGCTTGGGAGGCTTTTGCATCGTTCCCAATTCGTTTTCCATGTTGACGTTCTGAACGATACTTGCTGGACTCTGTCCTGCTGTCATACCACTGCCCGCGAAAAAGTTGTAGAAATCTTGATTTTCCATTTTAGGTGACAATTACTGAAAAATTTTCAACTTTTTGAAAACAGGTGACTTTTACTGAAAACACATTCTACACAAACTGAACTTCGGACGAAATATCACGAACGAAATGGACTTTAACCCTCAAACCATGATTTTTTATGCTGAAAATGTTTTCAAGCAAAATCAGAATTTTAAAGTTCAAGCGAAATCACAGTTTAACACTTCAAGTGGAATCAGTGATCTTTGGAGCGGAATCAGAAAGTTCCCTCGAGCGGAATCACATATTCAAGCTAAAATGATCTTTGGAGCGGAATCAGAAGGTTCACTCGAGCGGAATCACAGATTCAGGCTAAAACACTGATTTCGCTCCAAATGCTCGAGCTGAATAAGAACTTTTCAGATGAACAACCTGATTTCGCTCGAAATTCAAGAAAAATCTCAAACTAGCTCGTACAAGCGGAATCAGGTTATCAGTCCATTTTTGCTATTTTTAGGCAGAATTTTAAGCTGATACACTCAAGGGTTTGTTAAAAGTCACTTTTACACAATATGTCAAAAACTCAGTCCATTTTACCCGTGGAAACGTCCAGAAATCCAAAAAGTGTAGGTAAAAAGCTCTGATTCAGGTATTTTAGCTCATAACTGGCTCTGATACCAATTGTAGGATCGATATTGACGATCAAGTGAGTCAATCAGAGTCAAAATACCACTGTTTGCATGGCGGAATCACACAAACAGCTTGAATCAGAGAGAAATGAGTAGAAATAGACAGAATATCACTTTAAAAACTGTTTCTCATTAATTGATCACAGAAAAATCCGGCAGCACTTCGGTATACAACTTGACGATCGGTACCAAATGAGAAACAACTACGACTATATAAAGGGGATCTAATTCCGCTCCAAATGACACCTTGTCATTTCGAGCGGAATCACAAGCTTCTGATTTCGCTCCAAATGACAAAGTGTCATTTCGAGCGGAATCACAACATTAATACATAAAACTTACAATTCAGCCCCTATACATTACATACTTGACATATTTAACCCCTAGACCCTATACAAGTATGACTAAGACTAAGACGTAGGCTTTAGACATCGTGCACTAACAAAGCCTTTGGGGGGTTAATGATCATGTCCCGGATATCTTTGGCGTCATCTTACGAGATGGCCATGACCTGAGCACAGGGTGTAGGCGTACACCCGTCAGTGCATAAATAAATAATGTGGTGTGTCTATTGATCTTTAACCCGGTCTACGGATCGGGCTACTGAACGCATAAGGAACATGTAATTCTTTTACAAGATTATATTCAAATAATTATCCCAAGTTATAAAGAGTTTGTGCCACGTGCATTCAAATCAATTTTATTAAAACTTTTCAAATGAGTTAGTTAATTGTATTTACCAGTGTAAACTGACGTATTTTCCCAAAAAGGTTAAGTGCAGGTACTACGCGAACTAGGCTGGCTTTCTCCTAGCGTCCTCAATAAGTCTCGCAAGCTTGGATGTCAAAACTGTTGAACAATGTTTCCATTTTATTTTGATCCACCTGTGGATTATTTTCAATTGTTTGTGATACTTGATATTACAATTATATTCGGTTGAAATATATCTAACTTTTGCTTCCGCTGTGCATATTAAATATTGTGTTGTTTGACCATAACGATATCAACTACGTCACGATACTTCCCACCGGGCCCACCGGCAATACGTGAAAATATCGGGGTGTGACAAGATTATAACCAGGAAAACACAAAGGAAAACCCTAAAGTAGCAATGTGAGTAATCCTCCTTTTTGCAAACTGTTTTTACAAAACCTCAATTGTTTTTACATTTTTTCAATGATTGAGTATTTGTAATTCTACAATTATCGTCGGTATGTTGGGGTTTTGTATACAAAATTTGTTACTACACTGTGAGTAGTAACATGACCACAAGTCGGGTTGACAGTACCGTGGGTGGTAATTAAAGTAGAAAAATAATCAAATGTAATTGCGAGATCACCCTCAATAACTGTAAACTGATAAAACCTGTCTTGATTAAACTGGGATTCACTCACCAATATTTCCCACTAACAAAATGTTTTTAAACGCGTTTCAGGTAACAAAATGTGAAAGCCAAATAGAAGCCAGCTGGCCAGCACTGAAGGCTTGGAAAAGTGGCTATTAAAAGTTACCTAAATAAAGAAGATGTCTTTATTTAATAAAATAGGGATTATCCCTATAAAATGGTTGTAATGGAACTTGGGAATTTCCCATGTGTTTAATATTATAAAAATGTGGTATTTTACTCTGATAAAATATTTCCTAACTACGGTCCTGAAGTAAATTCCGATGTCAAATTGATAAATACCGATACCACCATCTCTGAGTAGGCCGCGGCCGCCCGCCTCCCAAGGCAGGGGTCGGGGGTTGCGACAAAAACACCCAATTCAGAAAAACGCCATGAAAATACCCAGTTAAAACGCCATAAAACACTCAAAAAAACTATTGTTATGCACGCACAAAAAAAGCTATTTTTTCGAGCTATAATTTACAACAGCTCAAAAAAACATTTTTTTAGCCATATAGCTCCAAGTTAAAACGCCATAAAACACTCAAAAAAGCTATTGTTATGCACGCACAAAAAAACTATTTTTTTGAGCTATAATTTACAACAACTTAAAAAAACCATTTTGTTGAGCATATAGCTCAAAAATGTGCGTGTAAGTTTATTTGTGCTGATTTTTGTGCGGTTTATATGTCTAACCGCCTAAATTAATATTTTATGAGCTCAGAAAAATCATAATTTGTACTGTAAAAACGTCATAAAACACACAGTTCAGAAAAACTACATGAAAAAACTCAATTGAAAATGCCATAAAACACTTAGTTCAGAAAAACGCCATGAAAATATCTAGTTAAAACGCCATAAAAACACCTAGTTCAGAAAAACGCCATGAAAATACCTAGTCTAAAACGACATAAAACACCTAGTTCAGAAAAACGCCATAAAATCCAGTTAATTTTTTTCGAAAAGTATATCAATAGTATACTCGTTGGAAAGATAAAAAAACGCTGAGTTTTATGGTGTAATTTTTTTCGAAAAATAATCACGTATAAAAAAGTTATCGTCGTTTAAATATGATGGAGGAAAATGACATGTGATTAGCATGTGCACATTTGTTTGGATCTTCCTATTTTACCCCTCCTGGTAGTTCCAAAGCCCCTATTATTTACAAAAATATCACCGCATCAATCTAAGCCACAAACCACTAAGATCTTGTGGCTGAGAATCGTTCTCACCATTCTCACACTTTGAGGCGTTCTCTCCTGATCCTGTTCCTAGATATATATAGGTTTATACTCTAGGGGTCCATTTTTTTCTACTCGCACATGACACCCTAATCCTATGAGATGGACTAGTGACTTAGCTCGTGCCAATACTAGAGCTCGTTTAATAAACGCACTTAAGTAGGAGATTTACACATCGAGCTTCAGTGGGTTTCCAAGCCTAAATCAGCCTATTTATTAATTGAAAAGTAACATTTTTTTTAATCTAATACATTAAATAATTAATGACATAATTATGTTATATACAAAATGTATAATTACAAGTTGATGCTAACCCGCGCGTTGCTGCGGAGAATTGAATATGGATAAGTTGTTAAATGTTAGAAGTAACTTGGTTGTAGGTCGAATGAACGTCGTATTTTTTTTTTTTGGAAGAGATATTTATCTACCAAGCGAACGCCATAGGCTATTAAAGAAATGCAAGAACTTTGGTTAGATCATTATCTTATCACGCGTGAAGAATTATTTATCTACCAAGCGGATCATAGTTATGGCTTACCAATAACAAACTGGAAGGAACAGTGCGTGAGGCACTTGGTACCATATTTTTTTGATACCCACTTTATCATTTTTTAGTGGTTTTGGTGAAAACGCATGTCGATTAACTTTAAAAAAGAACCGAAACACAAAGACCTAAACAAATCTGATTAAACCAAAAATGATAGAAATTAATCAGAATCAATCATCGTAGGAATCCATATTAGAACAAATTAACACAATAATCAAAATATCTGTGGAAAACGATACATAAACAAAGCGTTAACTTGATCTTAGGGAAAACACGTACAATATTTAGATAGTGTTGTAATTTATTTATAGTGCACAAAATTTACAAAGAACAAACACTTGACAACAAATGCAAATTTTACTCTAAAATAACCATGTTCTCATGCACCCATAATTTCCAAACAAAATGCATTACCTTTGAACCAAAAAAAAAAAAAAAAGAATTACGTTTGATCTAGCCGTATTTAGAATTGGTTATAGTGATTCCTCTACAGCAAACACATAATATGAATTCGAAAATTGGAATGCGTAACTGAGAATTGGTTATATTGATTCCTCTACGGTCGTTTTTTTTTTCATTATTAGCAAACCAAATCTGAATGATAACATATATAATCAAAACAAAAAACAGAACATATAAAACCTGAAGTAATCGGGGTGCCGAATGTCTTTCACACCGAACGAACCAAAATCGATTACCAAAATACTACACAAACAGAAAGTACAACCGTTTGAAAAAAAGTAACCACAATCGCCAAAACCACCGTTTCGGGTTCGTTGAATTCAACTACGATGCCAGTAACCTTTAAGATTTCCACGAAGAACCAAATCTCTTGGTAATTGATTTATGATTTCGTTGAACCGATTACTATATACAAATCTCTTGAAGAAATATTTCGGCAAGCAATCATCAACCGTTTGGGCATTCAACCCTCAATATTTCTTCAACGTAATATTGCTAGATAAGTTAACACCCACATTCTTACAAACCAACGACTCACATCCTGATCGTATTCGCACTCCCCTATACACACCAACCCAAGGCGATGATCATCTAATCACGAAAAACACATAATATGAATTCAGAAATTGGAAGAATAAAAATTGCTATTGCCAATCATGCATCCAAATCGAAGTCAAGATTAAGTGGTAGATTATTAACTGATTCGTCAAGGAAGGCAAGTGAGCACTTATATTCATAGGAATGTGAAAATTGTCTACTTGATAATGGCAGCGGTGAAGATCGGTGGCAGTTTGTGAAGAAAATAATTAATAAAGATGGTGGCTGTTGGTTTGTAATTATGGCAGAATGTGGTTGTGAATGTATGAAACTTTGAAGGCGGTAGGGTTTATATTAACGTGTATGTATGTAAAGTAAAAATAATTGATGGTAAATAGATTAAAACGAAATGGTAAATAAATGATTAAAAAAAAGTTACTTTTTTAAAAGGTGGCAAGAGAGGAGATGTGTTGGTTAATTGTGTTTGAGAGGTGACCATAGGTGTTTTTTTTAGTATTATAAAATGAATAGGTGTGAGTAAAATGAACTAAAGGGTGTGACTCTTAAGTAAATGAGACATAACTCAAGTTGATAAAATGAATAGATGTGAGTAAAATGAACCAAAGGGTGTGACTTTTAAGTAAATAAGACATAACTAATGTTGCTAATTGTATAAGGGTATAATGTAATTATGGCAGAATGTGGTTGTGAATGTATGAAACTTTGAAGGCGGTAGGGTTTATATTAACGTGTATGTATGTAAAGTAAAAATAATTGATGGTAAATAGATTAAAACGAAATGGTAAATAAATGATTAAAAAAAAGTTACTTTTTTAAAAGGTGGCAAGAGAGGAGATGTGTTGGTTAATTGTGTTTGAGAGGTGACCATAGGTGTTTTTTGTAGTATTATAAAATGAATAGGTGTGAGTAAAATGAACTAAAGGGTGTGACTCTTAAGTAAATGAGACATAACTCAAGTTGATAAAATGAATAGATGTGAGTAAAATGAACCAAAGGGTGTGACTTTTAAGTAAATAAGACATAACTAATGTTGCTAATTGTATAAGGGTATAATGAATGAATAAAATGATTACATATGTATATAAAGAATAGACGAATCTAGCCAACCCTGCTCGAATCTTAAAAATTACTCATGGGCTTAAAGATAAAGTTCAAAATAAGTTGGATTTGAGCTATGTTAAGTTAAATGAATCAAACTTGAACTCAACGAGTGAGAGCTTGACTCGATTGGTTACACCCCTACGTGGGAGACTAAAATAGACCGTTTTAGCTCAAGCTCGACTTAATTATCTACGTCTATGTTTATTAGACTAACATAGACCGTGTAATATAAGGCAAATCATATTGATAACGACATCTTGACATTGATATTCATAATGTGGAAGTCGAAGTTTCTTATGTTTTACCTCGAAATTAATATTTAGTGTCTTTTAAAAAAATCTGTTATTTCATTATTAAGAAAAAGAAGAAAAGACGAATTCACCGATTTTGTTGTTGACTGTGGGTTTATGGTCGCTTACCAACCGCGTAATCGCGTATTGATATTTTAACTGAATTTCAAACAATTTAAAAATACATTTAAACATGTTGCAATAAAGAAATAGTTCAGTGAGAATTCCATAAATTTAAAACTAAAACAAAAGATATTAAATTTAGTAAGTCTTAAACTTAGGGTAGATAGCTGAGTAGTCGGTCTTTGGACATAGCTTCAAAAGGATGGGTTTACACGTGGAAAGTAGTTAGCCGTTAAAAAAAAAAAAAAGCTTGTTTCTTTTTTTTTTTCCTTTTTTTATATTAATTTTAACTAATTTTCTACGACATCCAGTTTGATTTTAACCTATAATCTAGAGTTTCTATTACTAAAATTGTTTTAATCTAATAACAACTATTCAAACAAAAACATAAACGTGTTTATGTACACGCCAAGTAACTCGAGCCAAATCAACTAGAACTTATTTACAAACCTCAAGTCTTAATTAGCAATTTTTACTAAATATAAGTTTCACACTAAAAACCTATATTTCACTATGTTTTTACAAATCTCAATTTTTTTTAGAACAAACGACTAAAATGACTATTTGCCTAACTTATACAAAGAGAATAATAATGTTCTGTCATATTTAGACATATTACACGAGATAAAAATGAGCTCGTCTTGCCTCTATGTCTCTAACTCGACACAAAACTTATACAACTCAGCCTGACTCATCTAAAAATTATACAAGCTGGTTTTAATCTATCCTTTTTATTACTTTAAACGAACTTCGAGCAACAATCTAGATTAAATTATTTTTTGAGTCCATGTGTTTTAGTGGTTTTAATCACTTGAGTTCAAAATCAAAAAGTTTAATGCTCTGAGTCCCTAACCGCTCATTTTATAACGTTTTGAGTCCCTGTGTTTTAGTGATTTTAACCACTTGAGTCCAAAATAAAAAATACAAGTGTTAAAAATTGGACTCAAAACGTTATAAAATAAGCGGTTAGAGACTCATGACGTTAAACTTTTTGATTTTGAATTCAAGTGATTAAAATCAATAAAACACAGGAACTCAAAAAGTAATTTACTCAACAATCTATCTAAAGATTCATACAACCTAAAATAAATAAAAATTTAAAAATATTAAAAAAATAGAAAACAACTAGAAAACAAAAATAGAAACTTTGATACATCCATCATCTCTATACCACCTTAGCAAACACCTGTTCAATAAAAGTCTCATAAATACACATATTCTTTTTCCCTTTCTTTCAACTTTCTTATTGTTATTCCTTTCTAACACAAACAATTATACCCTTTTTTTGCTTTCATCACACAGTTTATCTTCAATATTCTTTGATTCTGTTTCATCTTTCTTAATTCCCATTTCAAGATCATCCAAACCCTTCAATCATCTTCTTCCCACATGTTTTTTCATCTCAATTTCATCATATTTAACCTCAGTTTCATCAATCACACCACAGGAACCATAAAAAGGTATCATTTCTTGATCTTGCTCTGTTTTTACTCTGTTTTATACAATTATATGATTAAATAATTTAATACAATTTGATTGTGTTCTTATTTTACTTTAATTTGATTATGTATTTAGGTTAAACAGAATTCCCAATTTTAATTCCAATTTCTGTTAATTTCAGATGGCTAATTAGGGTTTGTTAAGTAAAAAAGTTTGAAACTTTTGCCCCAATTGCTGAAAAATGGATACCCTAGATGTTGCCCCATATGCACATAGTCCTGTACACAAAGCAGTATTGACCAAAGATTACACTGGGTTAAAGAAAATAATCGCGGGTCTCCCTCGGTTCGTTGACCCGTCGATGATCCGGACCGAATCCGACTCGGTTGCGGAAGAAGCCAAGGCGGACGCGATCTCCGCGGTGATCGACCGCCGGGACGTCCCTAACCGGGACACCCCGCTTCATTTAGCGGTCAAGAACAGTGACATTGTCGCCACGGAGATTCTTATGCGTGCTGGCGCCGATTGGAGCTTGCAGAATGAGCACGGGTGGAGTGCGTTACAAGAAGCGATATGCAGCCGTGAAGAAGTTATTGCCAAGATTATAATAAAACATTATCAACCCGCGGCTTGGGCTAAGTGGTGTAGAAGGTTACCGCGGTTATTAGCGACGATGAGGAGGATGCGCGATTTTTATATGGAGATAACGTTCCAGTTTGAAAGCTCGGTTATACCGTTTATTTCCCGGATTGCTCCGTCGGATACGTATAAGATTTGGAAACGTGGTGCGAATTTGCGGGCTGATACGACGCTAGCGGGTTTCGATGGTTTTAGAATTCAACGGGCCGATCAAACGTTTTTGTTTTTAGGTGATGGTTCGGAAGATGGGAAGGTGAAGCCCGGGTCGCTTTGTGTGATTTTGCATAAAGATAAAGAAGTGATGAACGCGTTGGACGGTGCGGGTGGGTCTGCCACTGATGCAGAGGTGAACCAGGAGGTTCAAGCGATGTCTCGGAGTAATATATTTAGGCCCGGGATTGACGTGACGCAAGCGGTTCTTGTGCCGCAGATGACGTGGAGAGGGTTCGAGAAAACGGAATTCGTCGGGAATTGGAAAGCGAAAGTTTACGATATGCAAAATGTTGTTGTGAGTATTAAATCGCGAAGGGCTCCGGGGGTTAAGCCGGACGATGAGTTGTTTACAAGTGGTAACGACAACGAAATGGATAATGAAGAATTAAATGATATTTTGACCGATGAAGAGCGCAAGCAACTTGAAGAGGCGTTAAAGTCCGGGTCGTTGGATCAAGACTGTGAAAATAGCAACGGGACTGTTAAGCAACAGCATGGTTCTCGTGAGCGAATAGATATCCCGATTGAAGACGGTTCTAGTCATGAAAATAATTATAACAAGCGGGAAAAAGGAAAGAAAGGTTGGTTCGATAGATGGAGAAAACGGGATACTAAGAGTAGTCAAAGTCAAGTTATATCCGGAAAACGTTCTATAGATATCGTTTCTAGCGGAGATGAGGATAGAAATGACAAACGTGTCGGTAAGAAAAGAGATGGAAACCACGAGAGCGAGTATAAGAAAGGGTTGAGGCCGATTCTTTGGCTTTCGCCTGATTTTCCGTTGCATACCGATGAACTATTACCTTTGCTTGATATTTTGGCAAATAAAGTGAAGGCGATACGAAGATTAAGAGAATTACTTACCACAAAACTTCCAACGGGCACGTTTCCTGTTAAGGTTTGCTTTGCTTTCTTTACATTATTAAGTTTTGGTTAATGTTCTTGTAGTGGGACCAGAGCTTGGCGCGGGGGGGGGGGGGGGGGGGGGGTTCAAAATGCGTTAGGTTGGGTCGATCTGCAAACACTTATATTATTACACTAATTATGTAACTTTTAAATAAAGATTATCGGAGGTTATATGCATTTAAATATACATTTTGGGTGACTTTCGACGCGTTCAGGATAATGAAACGACTCATTCTTAAATTTGACCCCCAATAAACAAAACAAAAACATCAGATCTGCCAAAACGTGTACGGTTCTGCTAATGTTTCTTGCTAAGAATGGTTTTACACTTTCAGGTCGCTATTCCGGTGATCCCCACGGTACGGGTATTGGTTACATTTACAAAATTCGAAGAATTACAGCCGTTGGATGAATTTTCAACGCCACCTTCGAGTCCTCTGCCCACAGATCACAGTCTCCCAGCAACCACAAGCTCGTCATTTTGGTATCAGTGGATCAAAGCTCCGTATCAACACCTCAGCTCATCAACGAGCGCTTCAACTTCATGTGTAGATAACGATCATGACCCGTTTGTGATTCCTGCTGACTACACGTGGATCACAGCCGAAGAAAAGAAGAAGAAGATGCAGGACAAGAGAAGCAAAGAAATGAAGAACTCGAAAGCGAGTAACCGAGTTTAGGAACATGATAAATTGGTACATTGGTTTGATTGGTATTTACTAATGTATAATAATAGTTTATAAACAAAACTGTGGGGTATAAAGATATAGTTATATAAACTCTGTGATTCTTAAGTTCATGTTGAGTTCTGATGTGTACCGAATCGGGACAGAAGAAGTAGAAAGATACAGGATATTAACAGGGAAGACTTGGACTTAATTCATATCATTCATATCCAATATTGTAAATTCTGTCTTTTTATAGGCTTACAATACCTTTATGAAGGACAAACCAAGACGTTTATTAGCCGATGATCAACCTTTGTAACCATGAGAGACGTGTGTATCAAGCCGACACGATTGAGGGAGATTGTATGAATGAACTACTACCTTTTTTTTTGTGGAGTAGAAGATTCTATATACAAGATTATACTTATAGCATCCGTAATGCATAGTGAAGACAAACGTAACGTTTATCATCTTTGTTAATATGACATCTGACCCTCATACCGATCAATATTGTTTGTTTTTCCTATAAGGAGCTTACAGTTTTGTTTTTTGTTTCCCGGGTAGAGATTTCCTAAGAGGTCACTATCATGAAATTACTCCAAGTGTGTTTAACTATTGAGTGCTCCTTTCATACTCGATTAATGCACCCAATATGAGTTTGTGGTATTTTAGACCAGACGTTTCTTATGACCATTATTTTTCCTGTTGATGAGATGATATGGGATTTGCCTAAGCTGTCGCAACTCGCAATCATAACATAAGTCGTAGCGCTTTGATCCTCTTTGAAGTTTGAACAAACAAATTGGACTTTCTTCCATGTGGAAGGACAAAAATGGGCATATAAGGGCGGGCCCTTCGCTTGCAAAATGTAACCTTTTTTATAAAAAGTGGGACCCAACTAAAAAATAAATAGCCAAATGCACCTTGTCCATAGAAAGTAGCGATGTTTAAAAAAGCCGGTGTGACCGTTTTATCCAACATTGCACAAATGCTCTTAGATTTATTTCATAATTAATTTAATAAATGTCATTATAATATTACAACATGTACATCAAGCATGAAAAATGCCCAAAAAAAACTCCTACCTCCTAAAAGACAAGCAGGAGAAGAATGTAAACAAAGGTAGTCAATGTAGAATACACTTCTGGTTAAGCCTTGCAGAATAGGGAGTATTTGGTGACCTTCAAAAGCACCTTATGTTGTTGCAGATTGAGAGAACCACCAACATAATCAAAACGAGTACGATGCTAAATACGACAAGTTTGATCTTCATATTCTGAATCCACATCTTCCTTTTCATCTTGGTTCCTTGTTTCTTGAAATCATTTGCCTAAAACAAGAAACCGATTATTGAAAAAAATGTAATCTTAAATCTTGTATAACTATGAATCCAACCAGTCAACTATATCCATCGATGAAAGCATTCTTGTTACGCAAATAACAAACCTGGTTGCGAAGGTTGTCAGTTTTATCGACCAATAGTTCAATCTTCTCTCCACGATCAAGAACCTGCGCACGTCATATTTTGTAGTGAAGTATTTAGTTAGAGTAAGTGAGCAAAAAATGAACAGTCGCGTACACATAAAATTTTACGTTGTTACAACAAAATAAAACTAAAGCATACGTACACCCGACAGTCATGACCCATTCTTCAAGAAAATGGTTGATTTGGGTAATTTTCGTTTGCTAAATGGGTTGATTTGGTTTAATTTAAATTATTTTACGGGTCAAAACAGGTCACTCTTATGAAACTAGCTAAATTATAATGGGTCCAAATGAACCAGCGCCACCTGCCACCACTTTTGCCCCCCCGTTGCCACTAGCCGCCATAAAAACAAATATAGCAGTGTTAGCCATCTTAATGTTTTTTTTCTAAAATAACCCGTTTCTACTAGAGTCTATTTTGTTCTAAACCCATATTGACATATTCACTAAGACCGGAAAAAACAACCCATATCCAGTTTGACCCGCACCCATTTTGACATGTTACCTGACTTTTGCCAGGCTTTAGCATATGTTATGTATGCAAATGCAACCCTAGTAGAAGTCTAACTTAAACATTGATATTTTTGTCGAATAATACCTTCTCGATGTTGTCCATCATAACTCCCTTGACTTCATCAACCTGTGCCTTCACCTTAGCAACCTTGTCGATCTCCTCAGGATGAGTCATACACCATTTCATCTGTTCCTTCATCTTTGGCCTAAAATCCATCCAACCAATGTTGTAAAACAAGTTAGGTTGCCGAGGCGATTTTCTTCAACTCCGCCTAATTACTCGGAATCGATTAAATACGGTCAACCTCGGCCAGAATCAGATCTAGTTGGTCAACTTGGGCCGAGTTTGACTTAAAAAAAATTAAACATAATTCCTACGTCTATCATATTAAAGAATGAGTATCATTTTTCAAGGAATGAATATCAGTTTTTGAAATACTTTACTATTTGAACATGTATTTTTTATTTATATTGATATTCATGTATTTTGTTATAAATATTAGTAAACTTATGATATGCGAAAACTAATTTCTCTAATCTTTGAATGGTGGATAGGTACCCAAATGATTTGCTCAAGCTCTTGGCAGCAGCAGTTGAAGCTTTGCCTCCTGCATATTTCTTATTGAACTCGTCTTTGGTACGTTCCAAGAACGCCATTGGAAGTTGCTTAGCAACAGAATCGACTGCAACAATGCAGAACGCTGCAACAGCCAACAGATCGCGATGACGTAAATGCATATGCACACATTATATGATTCGGTTAGTCCCAAAAGAATACAACAAAGAATGTTAGGTGACTAAGTGTTCATGTCTTTGTTTATTATTGTTTTTTTTTCTGTATTTTGTCCTTGTTAGAGATTTTTTTTTTATCATCTGAACAATAGTGAATGTTTTTTATTAGGTAAAATCACCCAAATAACCAATTTGACCAATCTAATTATCAAAATAGCCCTTTGTAAAATATATCTTTAATATTTTCCAAAATCTGAAGTACCATATAAAATCCAAAACTTATGGAATTTTGTAAAATATATCTTTAGTAATCATCAGGTTAGCATGTATCAGGTCGAGATGGGTTCCGGTCAAAACAGGCTTAGGTTGAAACGGGTCGCTTTAGGGAAAAATACCAAAATGTGTTCACCTGCCATATTTGTTTTTATGACAACTAGTGACAATGGTGGGTGGTGCCCATTTTGACCCATTATAAGTTAACAAGTTTTATAAAACTATACAAGCAGGGGCGGATCCGGCCTACATTTGTGGGTTCCCAGGAACCCAGTGCGTTTGGAAAAAACGGAAAAAAATAGTGAGAACTTTGTAGAATTTAGAAAAAAATAGTGAGAATTAAAGGGAATTTACCAAAAGAAACCCATTAGAATAAAATCTTGCATCCGCTACAAGTGACATGTTTTGACCCATTGAGTAACATGAATAGACCGAAATGAACCCATTAAACAACCAAAAATTACCCACATTAACCCATATCTTGAAATATGGGTTAAAATTCCAATCCATACAATCAAATGTTAAAAAACTAACACATGATTTTGAACCCAATAAAATTTAACATGTTTTTGGAGATGTCTAGGTTATTACTTATTATTAAATCTCCAACATTCTCCATCCATGATTCTAAATCTCTAACTCTATATTGTTGAGTTGCTATACACAAAGCCGGGCCCACGACTTTTTCCCACCGGGTCGGTTTTTTTGGTGTTCAGGTGTCTCTTAACTCAACGTCCGAATTTTCTACAATGAGGTTTTGGAGGCAATCATTACGTTCAAAATTTTCTTTTTCTTTTGGCTTTTCATTTTATTTTTCAAATGCAGCGTGTATTAGTTGATCTTTTCTAAGTTCAAAAATCTTCGGGTTAACGTTCAAAAATCTCTGGCTCAGTCAAAAGACCGTAATATATGTTTCATATATAATTCATAAAATCGCAGGTCGATGGCCACATATTTTTTCGTCTAACTAAAATCCCCAAATTTTACGTCAAAACCAAAGCGCGCCCAAAAAAGACATCACAAACGCAACAAAATGTCAAAATTAAAAAAAAAAAAAAAAACTCACTATATCCATTATCCATGAGGTAGTTAAACGTATGGCCATCGCAACTATACGTGAACCGATTGTTGTTTTCAGGAAGTTTTTGAAGGCATTGGGCCGCAACGGTGGTGAAATTCCCCTTGAACTCGGTATACTCGGCCAGGATCACCGTCCCTCTCGCCACGAAGCTGTAGATCAGAGATTTCTGCCCCATTTTCTCTTCTCCAAAACCCCTTCAACAAAATTTAAAAAACCAAAATGTAAAAACATCAAATGGTGGCTGATAATGCCTTCATGAAATTCATATTTCTAATGATAATGGTGATATGAGAAAAATATGAATTTCAATTAGATTTTAAAAATTGAGGGTGGAATATATATCATCTTTGTGAAGAGAAAAAAAAAATTGTTGGAAGAATAAAAGAGGGTGAATTTTTTTCGGGGTTGTTTGTGAAAGAGAAAAATTACGCGGGTTCTTCAAATTTCTGTTGTATGACGTGTGCATTATGTCATAATGCATTTATGTTAGTTATAATAATTGATGTTTAATAAATAATTTAATACGTATAATAGTATAGTATAGAAATATACTAGGTTACCCGTGTATTACACAGGTTAAATAAATAAATTTTATATACTAAATAATAAAACAATATATCTTTAAAAATCTCCTTTATTGCACGGGTTGAATAAATGTAACTTTATATATTAAATAATAAAATTTTATATAGGAACCATATTGTAAGGGTTAAATAAATGTAATTTTATATACCAAATAATAAAAAAAGTTTTATCTTTAAAACCACGTGTATTACACAAATGTAATATTGTTTACCAAATAAGAAAAAAAAATTATATCTTTAAAAACCTTCATGTGTTATACGGTTTGAATAAATATGATTTTATATACCAAATAATAATAAAATTATATTTAAAAAAACTAATGGATATATCCGATACACGATAGATATGATGATTCTGGAGATGATTATTGAAAAGAAGATACCGTGGTCAAACATGTTATTTAAGAAACAAATAAGTAGTCATTTGAGTGATAAAATATAAATTATATTTAAAAAAACCCGTAATAAATCTAAGTTAAAAAACTTAAGATTTTGTTATTATTAGTAAAATTAATGATTTTATATTTGTAATTTTGTTTGGTATTGTTTTATTAAAAAGTGCATATTATACATATAATTATATTATGTTAAGCCATCCAAAATGTTTTTCGATTTTATGTCTAGCATTATATATACTATGGTAAAAGTTTAAAGTTTATTAGAGATAATTACTTCATCGAAAAGAATAAGAGTAAATTTGTATATTACAAATAAAAATTAGGTGTTTGTCATATGATATAAAAAATCAAATAAATAATATTAGAAATAAGAAGTATATATTAAATTTAAACAAAATAATAATTATCTATAGTTATTAATTTAGAGAGATTAAACTAAAATAATAATTATCCATAAGACATGACCTAATATGATGACAAGTGTCCCATAAGTGGTTTCTTTTATTATATAGTACTAGCGATAAGACCCGTGTACAAACACGTGTGGTTTTTAGAAAACTATGCATAACACATTTTGATAGAAAGTAAAAAAATAATTAGTGTAGACTTACAAAATTGATACAATCTAATGGTCAATAAGTTTAGTCAACAAGAATTCCATTACGTTGATAACAAAACCACTGTTGTCTATCGACTGTTAAAAAACCTCTGTTGCTTTCCAACAGACGTTTGCTAATAACTGTCATCCTTTATCTCCAACAGAGTTTGCCACATTGATAGATGGTAAGTATTAGATGTTAGTCAACCCATGTTAAAAAGGTTAGTCAACAGAAGTTAAAAGGGTTAGTGAATAGATGTTAAGAGAATAATGTTATAAACAATGAATTTATTGCTCTCATTAAAAATGAGACCTGGGAACTTGTTACTACAACACCAGATATAAACATTTTCGCAACATATGTTCTCAGGATAGGCTTCATGCAGAGCAAGTATCAGATACTTTCAGAAACTTCTATTGCTTTCCAACAAACATTTCCTAACAATTGTTCCTCCATTATACCCAACAGACGTTGCCAGCTTGACAGATGTTAAGTATCATTATAGATTTTGTAAAACTTCTTTGTAAACTACATTAGTAGTGGTTGTACAAACTCGTTTTTCTTTATCACAAATCAAAACTTTCAACCCCTTCCTACTTTTTACCCTAGATACAGCAACATAGAGCTGTCCATGACTAAACACTGGACGTGGAAGATACAAACCAACACGCTCTAACGATTGTCCTTGACTTTTATTTATTGTCATAGCAAAACACAGTGAAAGTGGGAATTGTCTTCGAGAAATCTTCACTGGTATTCTTTTATCAGAAGGTGTCATCTTCAGTCTTGAAATTAAAGTATGGTGACCTATATTATTCCCTGTGATAATTTTTGCTTCAATCACAACTTTTCCGAGTTTCGTGACCTGTAAACGTGTACCGTTACACATTCCATTTGCCTGATCAATGTTTCTGAGTAACATCACTGGACCACCAAGTTTCAATACTAATTTATGGTTAGGTAAACCAGACAAACGAAGATTGTTTAACACATCAGGAGGAAACAATGCCATGTTAAGCTCTGATTCTTCCTCAGATTGACATAAACTATCTGAACTAAAATAAATCTTCTTTTCACCAGGCAGATTCTCTAACAACTCTTTATTTATTGAATCCACTACTTCATTAGTTGGAGCAAGAATCGCTCTTTGTTGGAAATACGTTAAATCCCACAAAAACTTATTCATGCCCGGATATGTAAATGAAATGAGAGAAGAAATAGGATTGACTTGGTCATGAATAAGTAAATCATCTGGAATTTCAATATCTACCTCACCATCATTTTCTTCACCAAGCAGACCATCACCAAGCTTTAAAATCCATTTTGCAAATTCCTTTATTTCTTTCAAATCTGTTTCATGACATCCAACTCTTAATCTCATATTCTCAGTTAGCTTTAGTACTTGACAGTATCGCCATATATAAGAAGAATTCAAAGAAGCATTGACTATCATTGTTCTGGTACCTTTAGGGATGACCGGAAGAATTTGTCTAAAATCACCACTAAATAGAATGACCTTTCCTCCAAAAGGCTTGCATTCCATGTTCGGTTGACTGGAACGTGATATGTCTCTCATTGTTCTATCGAAAGCCTCGAAACAATGCTTGTGAGTCATAGGTGCTTCATCCCAAATAATCAAGGTTGTTATTTTAATTAAATCACCTAATTCGGTATTAGGCTCTATCGAACATATTGAATCCTCATAAATGTTGATTGGAATTACAAACCTTGAATGAGCAGTTCTACCACCATCCAGCAAAAGTGAAGCAATTCCACTGGAAGCAACATTCAATACAACTTCACCTTTCGATCGTAATGCAGCTGCGAATGTCTTTCAAAGAAACGTCTTTCCAGTTCCACCATAACCATATACAAAAAAGACACCTCCATCACCTTTTCAATCGCTTTCATAACAATTTTATATATTCTTTCATGTTTGGCAGTTAAACACTTTACATAACCATCATGTTCCCTTTGAAGAACTACTATGTCATACGATAGTTCTTTCATTATCAATCGATTGTTCGACGATGAAACATAATTGTCCGAAACACTTGGCATATCATCAAAATTTCTTACTGTACTCCCATTGATAAGTAGCAACTTTTCAATTTCAGATAGACAAATATTTTCAAGATCTTCTTGTTGAAGAACCAAATCTAAAACAAATGTTGAAAAAAGTAGTAGTTTTTTTCCCAATAACAGAGCTATTGCATAATACTAATGTAGTTGTATATAACTTTAATAAAATAATCACATTACCTGCAATACCAGTTATCTTTCGTTGTTGATACAGAATGTCTTCACATAACATGGACTTTGTTTCCGACCAAAAAACACCAGGACGAGATATCAAATTTGACAGCAACAACATTACAAAAAAAGTACTCAAGAAATCTCTGGTTGACCATGTGCTAGCTTCTTTGACGACATTAACATATTCCTTATCATCATCCAACAGTCTCCGTGCAAAACATGCATCTTTAAATGTTTCAAAAACCTGTCCATCAACTGTTTTTATATCTTCAAAACAGGTTGGTCCCCTAATATGATTCAGTAAAATCCTTATGAAATAAGAATCACCAAGTGATGGTGGGACATAATGTATCCTCCCAATTGATCCATACGGATGTTTTCTTCGATTCCATTTCCGATTTTTAGCTTTCCATACATAATATCCCGGAAACTGAACATACTTCAATGTCCTGGCAAATTCATCGACTTTGTTACAATTCATCCACTCTGTGAACATTGTCATTTTCACAGTTGGATTAGTAACAATATCACACAAATTATCATGACCGTTATACACAATACTCTGACCATCTTCACAATGAAAAGGGAATACTTCAACAGCTGGATATCTATAATGTATATCATACATGAATATTCTCCAAGTAGCTTCACAAGCAGAGATATATCTACAATCAAGGTATGCTTTTATCTCGTCTACAACTACATTCTGTTGCGTATCATTGTTGGTGCTATTAGATTGAAAAACAGAAGCCGTGACTCTATCAGGCCCCTTATTAATATATTTAAACAAATATTTGATAGAACCTGACTGGTTGCACCATTCAACGTTAATGTGGCACTGATACTTTCTGAGCAGGAAAGCATTGTAAGGAACTACAAACCTATTATCAGGTGCCACACCATTCTTTACTACTGTATTACTTGTTTGACGACGACGATAGACATGATATCCTTCAGAATCAACACAAGTCTCATCTACATATTTTTTGGGAAACTTTTTAGAACATTTTTGCTGAACCATACATGGACAAAGTGGGTTGTCTGTACCACATGGTCCATGAATCATAAATTGCTTGACAAGCTCATATAATTCAGGATCTCTTTCTTTGTCTGGTATCTCAGCACTAATAACACGGTCAATATCAGATGCAGTTGGAAATTTGCTTTCAGCACTCAAGAACAAACATATGTGAGCATGTGGGAGTCCATGCTTCTGAAATTCTACTGTATACATAACTGAAATATTTCAACAGTGAGCTGTTAGATAAATATAATTAGATGTTTGAAGTAAAAAATATAACTAAAAGGTACATGCTTGTATATCACCAAAGAATTTATCTTTCTTGAAATCTTTTATAAGATGATCCAATTTACACTTGAATAATCTAGAGATAATATCCGGTTTGTCTTCAGCATTAAGAGCTTTATCATGCAAACACCTATAAATCTCAGGCCAGTTGGGATTACAAGTCACGTTATGAATAAATCGAGATATCCAACAGACGTGCAAATTGTCATAGCATCCAAGTACTTTTGCATCATATATCTAGAACCACCAGTAAATGATGAAGGTAAAAGTATAGGTTTACCACAACTTGAGGCACTATTCTCTCCACTTTCAACAGTAGCATTCAAGTTCTTAAGACTTTGCGTTATAAGTTTCGGTTGTTGTAACCTTATATAATTCAACCTGGTAGATTCTATCATCGTGTATCCATCAACCAAAAACTGTTGAAATAGTTTTTTTCGCATTAACTAACAATGAAAACTGATTTTGTCTATCTTGAATTTTGTAACAAAAGAATTCTCTAATTGTAAGGTTGGTTCTAAGTACCTCATTATCAACCGCAATCCCTCTATGTTTAATACCAACTCTATAACCATCTTCTGCATATGGGAAAATAAGTGGATATTGCAAAGCAAGGTAAGAGGGATGAAGCTCACTAATTCTTTGAAGACCACCAAACTTCTTTCTAACAACAATGTCTCGTTTATCAAATGCTCCATCAAAATCACCAATTATTAACGCAACAATTTCTGATGCTGTTGGCAAATTGTGAACTCTTCCATCCTTATCTCTTGTTCCAATAAGCTTCAAGGTTACATCTTGCCACTCATTTTCTTGAAAACAGTCTCTAACCATTCTGAAGGACTGGACAAGATGATTGCAAGAATCCAACATATTTTTAAGACTTTTGATGGTTGTACTATCAAGCTGGTTGTTTCTTGTAGTTTTGGATTCTATCTGAGAACTGCAATATATATATATATTCATAAATGCCATAATTTCATAAAGAAATTACCTTACTTCTTTTTGACGATTTACCACCTCGTTTTGTGAATCATATATGTAAAGCTGTGAGAATTTGGGTTCTTCCCCATCGTCCGGAAGTAGACTACCCATTCGATGATAATTCTGACCTTGTAGTCTAAATACATAAGGACCTTTGCCTTTCTTATAACTTTTGTCAACCTTCCCACCAAGAGATGTGAACGAAAACATCATGTTATATGCTCGAATATCATTCATGAAATTGTGAGACTCTGAGGTATGACTTTTATATAAATGATGTAGTAATGGAGGAGGTGGAGGTGGTGGTGGTAGCTCAACATCTCCATTTGAACAACAAAGAGAATATGATGTTTTCTTACGATTTTGATTTACCCTAAGCATTTCATCTTCCCATAACATTGCATCACATTTAGAACACACAAAGATGGCATCTCCATGATCAATATAATCTACATAATTAGCATATTTATAAGTCAATATAAGTTATATACATGTTGAAAACTTAACAGGAATTTACATTCGTATCTTATACCTTTAGAAATTCCATAAATCTTCTTAATCACAGAATCTGCTAATATCTCATCACTCATTGATAGTTTAATTTTAGGTATTCCACCTATACTGAAGCTTGTAAATTAAGACATATATAACAATTCATAAAACCTAAGATTAAACAAATATTTTGTTTTCAAACATTTAAAACATACAATTTGTAATATTTGATAATGGAGTCCTCTCAACAAAATCGGATGTTTGCTTAGTACTTCCAAAAGAAGTGTGATGTACATTCCTTGATGAGATTTTTCTTGATGAATCTTATGTCACACCCCGATATTTCCACGTATCACCGGTGGGCCCGGTAGGGAGTACCGTGACGTAGTTGATATCATCATAGTCAAACAACACAATTTATTGCACAACGGAAGCAAAATATAAATATATTACAATCTGATGTAAAGTAATATCAAAGTATTACAAATGAAAAGTAAAGGATCCACAGGCGGATCGAAAATAAAATGAAACATTGTTCAACAGACTTTAACATCTAGAGCTTGCGAGACTTGATTATTGATGCCTGGAGTAGCCAGCCTATTACGTATAGTACCTGCACTTAGCCTTTTTGGAAAATACGTCAGTTTACACTGGTAAATACAATTAACTGACTCATTTTGAAAATGTTTTAGAAAATTGATTTGAATGCACGTGGCACAAAACTTTTTATAACTTGGGATAATTATTTGTATATAATTTTGTAAAAGAATTACATGTTTCTTATGCGTTCAGTAGCCTGAGCTGAACACCGGGTTAAAGATCAATAGACACACCACATGATATAAACCCGCGGCGGGTTATTCCCAAAACCGGCGGTTATACCCTATTATTTATTTAGGCACTGACGGGTGTACGCCTACACTCCGTGCTTAGGTCGTGGCCATTTCGTAAAATGATGCCAAGGATATCCGGGACATGGTCATTAACCCCCCAAAGGCTTTAAGCAAACAAAGCATTTTCAAACGGGACATTTCAATGATTTAACCTTCATACAATTAAAGATTCAATGCTCGACCAAGCGGTATTTTATATACCGTACCCCAAGCCCGTATAAGGAAAAATAAGTTAAAAGTATTTACCTTAGCAAATTTATACAATTTATCCCAGCCGTATACCACCAAGCAAGTACAGATAGCTTTTACTGGGCTCCTAAATCTGGAACAAAGGTTTTATTAACCTATTAGATTCCTAACCGGTCTTATTTAAGTTGAAACTTAGACCGGTTAGTTTTAAGGAAAGGTTTACGGTTCAAAACGCATGATTAAGCGAAGACCGGAATAGAATGTGATTTTGACCCGACAAGTTTGGAGACTTGTATAATATGGGTACATCAAACACATTCTAGATTTTGAGGCAAACATGATACGGTCTGACCTGTTTTGGTTAATTTATGCAAACTAGTTACATAAACCGATCCGAACGCGAAATATGCGTAACGGGTAACCATAAGAGTCATATACATGTTTCCTAAGTTAGTGTGCCTTAAATATGTTGTGATATCAGTAAGATACCTTCCGTTATGCCCAAAACGAATTTAAAACCAATTTATGCCCCGTAGGGGTATTTTGGTCATTTAAAAGGTTATAAAAGAGGTTTAATATAAATCTGAGTTTCAGGTCTGATTTAATCAGTGAAAATACTTAATTTAATAAGTTATATCAGTAGGGTATTACACATATGTGAATTTTATCATTTATAACCAGACTATGCACCGAATGGGCATTTTGGTAATTTCACATAAGGTTTAAAGGTCAAATTTGGAAATCTGAGTTTAAAACTTTTGCTTAATGTTAAAACATAAAAATTTACTGAGATTATCAGTAGGCATCAAACCTTATATGTTTAAAATAATTTTAATACATACTATGCGTTAAAAACGCTTAAAAAGACGATTTTGAGCTATTCCCGGGTTTTTAAAGAAAAGCTGATATTTTTATTATTCCAGAAGGCTCAAAATATTTTATTTATCATATTAGATCAGTAGAAAAAGGTTTGGTATTAAAAGAATTTGTAAAACTCATTTTATAGCCCAAAAGGGCAAAACCGGCAATTACCGAATCAAGCTTAGAACTCTAAGTTATGCTCAGCCTAAAAATAAATAAAAATCTCCAGAAATCCCAAAATATTATTTTATATCAGTAGGTAAAAAGTTTGGTATCAAAAATTGGGTTTAGATAGGCTATACGCTAATTATGCCGTTTAATTTAATAAAAGCTTTTCATTTACGCTAATGAGCATAACTCCTAATCTAGACCACAAACTGATGTCAAATTTTAGGGACAAGTTTATAATTCAGTAATAAAGGTTTCTATTCTTTTATATTTTCAAAAATATCGTTTTAAGGTCAAATGAGCATAATGGTCAACATTTAAGCATATAACGGGAACATGTAAATGAATAGGATAACTAAGGATCCAAGTTGTATAACCTCAGAGAGTTATACTAACATATAACATGGTCACAAAGGAACCCTAAGACATAATCAAACTAAGCTAATTCGGGTCAGAACTGAAAGTCAAAGCAAAAGTCAACTTTTGCGACTTTCGGTTCTGAACCGATCCTAAACTTGAAATTGTCGGGTTGAACATGCTTAAACATGTTCTTACATTAATTACCAAGTTATATAAGTGTTAAAACAGGTTCCATGGCTTCTACTTGGTTAATTATGAATTTATTTGAAAAATAGTCTTCTGTTGACTTTTTATAATTATGTTTGACCCGACATTTGACCAAGTTAGGGTGATAATCAGTAGGTGCCCTCTTAGGGGTCTATTGCCTACACAATTACCAACTTATAACTACTCTTAATTTGACTAATGATTGGATCATTAGTGTTTAATTACTAAGTCAAACCTTAACTATGATAAGTTTGACTTTTGACCATTAAACTAATCAAAGCTAAAATTTGGAGGTTAAGGACACTTACAAATGGTCCTTAGTACTGAAAAGAACTCCAAGGAAGTTCCAAATGCTCAGGATTCCTCCAGAAATGAGAAGATAGCAAGATGGGATGAAATGAGCAAATGAAAGTGTTGGGTTCTCATTCTATTTATAGTTTTTGGACATGATTAGGATGGAGACAAGTGTTTGAAGGGTTAATCAGATCACTACACCTGTTAGGACAGCTGTATAATTGTCTTGAAGCCCAAGGATTCGGTTTTGATTGGATGAGAATGGAATAGAGTAGTGACCAAGCAAAAATTCATATCTGGCACCTGCTTATGGACCGTATGGTCCTAGTGTATACGGTCCGTAAGGTCCTGGTCAGATCAGCAAAGTTTCAACAGTTGACAGGTTTAGCCCCTGTACTTCCAAATGCCATTTCCAACACATCTAAGGCCCGTTAAACCATTTTTAAGGCTCTACAAGGATGACTAAGCATAGGGAACATGAAACATGCTCAAAAATATGCCGGATGTCGGTTCGTTTGGTCGTACGGTCTCGTTGTTCGGCTAATTACGACGAAACACGGACGGACGCGAAAAACGATCTAAACGACGCGACGAATGGAATTTTATCAAGCCAAACACGAAAATAAAATATTTTAGCGCTTACATAAATTTTTGGGTGTCCGGATATATTCAGATTGCAAGATATGCGCGAAAATGCAAACTTGTGCACTTTTTGACACTTTTAGTCCCTGCATGACGTAAAAGTTTATTTTTGCGCACCAAACACCTCTAAGCCTATATCTAATCTATGTAAAGGATAATTAGGGTATGATTAACTCATGGTCATATTCATGAAGGTCCGTTACCATATGAATCGGCATACTTTTGCAGTTTGACGTAATTAGTCCTTCTAATGCGCAAACTTGCGCATATCATCGTTTAATAGCATTGAAGCCTTATTTAATCCATATTAAGCATTCTTGGGATTATTATTAAACATCACAATGCTTCGGGTTCGCTAAAAGGTCATTCAGATGTATAATTAAACATATTGACACTTTTAACCCCTTATATTTGCAAAGTTGTGCGTAACGTCACTTAAAGGCACAAAAGCCTTGGACGGCCAACGATTGGCATTCCCGAGAGTATAATCAAATATCATGAAGCTCTCGGTTTGTTAAAAGGTCACTCAGAGGTAAGAATTAACATGTTGACGCTTTTAACCCTTTATTGCGCAAACTTTCAATTAATTACGCAAACGGCTACACTTGATCAACAAGTGGCTCATTTGTGAATATAAAACCGTAAAAGGTTATTCATAAACTTATTTTTTGTATGATAACACTTCCAGTCCTTTCATAATCAAAGTTTTCGATTTTTCAAAAAATTAGTCCCTTAAATTCAACACTTGACTTCATTTGGGTTTATTACACGTGTCAATACTTCATTGGACGTGATTTTTACGAGGTGTTACATCCTCACCCCCTTAAAAGAAATCTCGACCTCGAGATTTGTTAGAATGATGAAGTACTTTTTGTCGCATAGTGGACTTAACTTCTATAGCATATCTGGGGCCTCCCCAAGCACCCAATTTGACCTCTATAATAGGTACATGTATCCTTTTGGAGCTCTTTAACCTGTCGATCCTTAATCGATACGGGTTTCTCATAAAATTATAATTTTCATTAATCTACATATCATCATGTGATAATGCGTCTCGACTTATCGATGATACCTATTCTTAAATTATTAATGTGGGTCGCATTGCGGGCTCCACTAAGCTCCTTATACAGGTTCTAGCTTATAAGCTATTGATCCTTTTGATGTATTCGATTTCCTCGAATGGTTCTATATACCAGAATTTGACTAGCCCTGATAAAAATAAAATTTTTAGTACACCCTTCTTAGGGCGATACTTTCAATTGAACCTTATTCCTTGTTAAGGGCTTAAGAGGGTTGCGACTTTTATCAACCCTCAATTTTTCTGCCGCTTACTGGCAACTTTAAGATGATTATAAATTTGAATGATCTTATTTGTTGTTTCCAATGCAACTTTTAGATCCTGATAATTGGACTTACCACTCTATTGTTCTAACAATAGGTGTTTAACATTCCATCTATACAAGGTCCCCAAAGGAGTAGCCTTGATACTTACGTAATAATTGTTATAGAAAAACTTATTTTATGGTGATATGGTTATTCCAACCACTGCTTAAAACTAATCTTAAGGAATAGCTAATCCTTACAGCTAGTCGAATAAATCAACGATCCTGGGCAGCTAATGGCGATTCTTAATTGTTGCCTAAATAGGGTTGCGGTAATCAATGCATAAGCAAAATGAACCGTCTTTCTTATTTAACAATATCAAACTCTCGGAATATTGAGTTAGGCTATATGAATCTCTATCTTAAAACTCACTTAATCAGGGTTCCGATTCTTCCAATGATGGTACTAGTTATCATGGAGATTTCACAATAATGCAACCCTAAGCGGGATGTTAATCTTAACTCTACTTTCCTCCAAGGAGGTAAACAGGGTAATCTTTGGAGAAGATAATCAAGACACACGGAGATTACAGAGATTTTCCAAATCTCATGCTCCAGTTCATTCATCCTTGCTTGTGTCAAATGAGTGACACATTTATGTTACAAGTCCACGAATTCCTTAATCGGAGACATTTACTTGGACAATTCCATTCCGGATATCTTCTTTGAATACCATTAGTTGACTTTAGTACCATATGACCATTAGAATATCCTTGCGGTTCCATGCATTAAACCTCCATACTGATCAGGAATGGAAGCAATTGATGTGGGGTAAAATACACATATTTGTCCCGTGTAAATTGTGTGATATTTGTATAGTTTTTATTTATTATTTTTAGTATTAGTAGTATATTATATTACTTTGTGTTTTGGCAGGTCCTGGTGCAAATGGAGCAAAAACGAATAATGTGAAAATGACCAGCCAGTTGGGCAGAGTGGTGTGCCAGGGACCGAAGTAAAATTGCCGCCATATTTCTCAAAAGGACCGAGCCCGCTATCTCTATGTTATCTATTAAGCGCCACAGTGCACAAAAGAATAAAAGTTATAATTAATTTTCTTTGGTTGATGACAAAAGCAAAATAAAAAGATGCAGATTTTCGTGAATTATATGTTGACCATTTAGTTCATTGTTGACCGAGCCACACACAAACAAGTTGATCCATTATTATTTGTTGATGGGCCATCTCTACTAGATTATTATTATTTTTTCGAGAGGACAAAAAGAAAAGAAAAGGATATTTGGGCTTTGACCTAATCGGGAGGTGGTGACAATTATTAAAGGGTGTACCTATTGGCACACCACATTGGCTATCTACACACCAAAATGTGTGTTTTGTCCTATATGCACACCCTGCAGTGTCGAGCTGTGGTCAAAGCGCGGCGTTTTGGTTCGGTCAACCAGACAAAAGACTGACGGGTGTCTGACGGGTCTGTTGACCGGACCAAAACGCCGAGCTTTGGCCGCGTTTTGGTCCTGTCAACCAGACAAAAGATTGACATGGTGTCTGGTTGACAGGACCAAAACGCGGCCAAAGCTCGGCGTTTTGGTCCGGTCAACAGACCCGTCAGACACCCGTCAGTCTTTTGTCTGGTTGACCGGACCAAAACGCCGCGCTTTGAACAGAGCTCGACACTGCAGGGTGTCCATATAGGACAAGAAACACCTTTTGGAGGTGGCTATCTACACACTAAGTGTGTAGATAGTTTGAGCCTTATTAAAAAAGACCCACTGCCATATCGAGTGGACGGAAATTTACAGACGCACGAAGAGAGATACGCATACAAGATCAGACGCAACCATCATCAGTGACTTACGAATTTGGAGTTTGAAGGCACCATTAGAGGCTGTTTGAAGGTTATTGGAGTGTTCGGAAGTCAAGAATCATTCGGGTACACTTTGGAAGCGTTTGGGAATGAAGACTACGGGTTTTACTATCCTAATCTTTCGTTTTCATTTGTTTTTATTTGTAACACGATGAATTCAGATTATATTATGTTTATGATTGATATCTTGACTATGATATTCGGCTAAAACTCTTTAACTACCTAGGTGTGACAATGGTTTAAATAAAGTTTGGATTTTTATTCGGTTTTTAAGTGGTTTATGGATTTTCTTGTATTGTAACGGCTATGGAATTTTAACTTGGTGTATATGCATGTGAAGAGGTATGGTCCCAATTCCTTGCCCACATGGCAAGGACCACACCACTTTTCCATCCTATGTGGCGCTGACATCAACAAGATCATCCAGAAGTTTCTAGAAGCTTCTGGAAAACATCATGGTGGCACCAAAGATGCTCCATCCGACAAAAGGACAACACGTGTCACCAGTTATCATGCGCCAGGTAGGCCTGCGACGAATCAAGGAGCAGTCCGACAGCACCAGTATGACGTCTCCAAAATAGGCAAATGTAAGCGCGCCACGTGTACCACTACACTGACCACGGCAGAGGAGACCAAAAGGATATTCCCCTTGGTCGGACAGCTGGCGCGCAACCACAGCTGGCACTGCTGCTCCTCCCTCTTTCACCCTCCGGCTATAAATAGGACCCTTCATCATCCAGGTTGAATAATCTTGCTCTCTATACTCCCACACTCTACACACACTGCTTACTCTCCCTCGGAACAGTACTTATTCTCACGTCGGAGCCTGGTTAAGAGGGAAACCCCCATTTTCCCCTCTTAACGAGACTAACGGTGTTGCTGTTTTGCAGGATCCAAGTCTTTTCAACGAGTGAGAAAGGAGATTGAACCCACAGAAGAAATAACCCCACAGATTTACCCTGGTGTTAACCTGTGTTTCATCATTGGCGCCATCCGCTTTTAGAAAAAAACCACTCTCATCTCTTTTCTTTCTGAAAAACACTCGTCAAAATGGTTGAACAAAACCCTTCTCACCCGGTGGATGGAGACGTTTCTTCTTTTGAACTCGTTTCGGACAATGCACACGTTCAAAGGGGTCAAAGGAACGAAATTATCCAAGAAGGGCCGATGAGCAATGATTTTCCTAGTATCCTTGGGAGTGCATCCAGGGTCGTTAGCCAAAACACAACTGGTGCTACCTTCCAAACTCCACCTAGGATCATCACCCAAACTACAAACGGAGCCACTTTCCAACCTCCGTCCGGGGTAGTCCAACAAACACCTCCACCTGTGCAAACACAGAGCCATGGAGCTGGCCCCTCAGCTCCATCGGATCAAACTCAACTGAACTTCTCTGCACTACTAGAGCTACATGAAGGAAAAACTCTGGCTTCCTGGTATGCCGAACATATGGCGTCTATAAACCTCGTCTACACACAGCTCAGCACGCAGCAAGCTCTGCTCCAAGCACAAGCCAATCAGTCAACATTTGTTACCCCACCGCAAAGGCCTTTGAGCGCTCCCATACCTCAACAGGCCAATGCATTCAGCTTACGCCCTGAATCAGTACCAACACCAAACATTAGAAGGCCAAGCGCTCACGACACGCGCGATACATACGGCGAAACAGAAAGCAATTATTTGCAGTACTCTCACCCACCAAGAAAGCCAATACAAAGTCGTTTAGGCCCACGCAACATAAACGACGAGCTCGACAACTACGAAGAAGAAGAAGACGAGACATACAAAGAAAGTACAGTGTTCAGCAGGTTGCCGCCAGAGCATGAAGCATACAAACCTCGCAAGCGCGCAGGTTATAACCCAAAAGCAGAGCATACACCTTGAGCTATCGTCCAGACGACATGGCTGAGAATTCGAAATTCATTAGAGAGATCGCCACGACCGCTATCGATAAAACGAAATTGCCACACAACGTGGGCAAATACAACGGGTTGACAGACCCAGATGATCACCTCCAAGTTTTTAATGGTGCCGGAGCAACAGGTTGATGGAACTTACCGACATGGTGCCATCTCTTCGCTCAAACCTTCGTCGGCGCAGCGCGCGTTTGGTTTGACAGCCTACCGGCAGGAAAAATCAAGTCATGGGTCGATTTCTGAGAGAAGTTCCTTGCCCACTTCTCTCAGCAACGTAGACACACCAGAGACCCAACTGATTGTTTGAATATATGGCGCAGAGACCACGAGAGTGTGGAAGACTTCATCACAAGGTACAACAAAGAATGTCTGGAAATAGGAGACGTAGGCGAAAAGATGATGCGCGCACACTTCATGAGGGCAGTCAAGTGCGATGATCTAATCAAACGTGTAAAGGGAAGAGACGGAGGACCCAAAGATTAGGAAACCTTCATTGAAGCAGCCAAAACCATTGCGCAGTCGGACAGACAGTTGACCGGTGACGACCACCGTCAACGCGGGTATAACCACAATGACCGGCACAACAAAAAGGGCAGAGGCCAACCATGGAAAGCGTCCGGTCATAGAGAGAGAAGCCCAGCAAGGGAGGATGCACGCCACACAATCAATCAGATAGCCCACCGGAAAGAGGTAAAAAGAGAAAACAGGGAGAAACAGTGGACACCACTAACAAAGACCCCTTCCGAGGTCTTGGCCACTGAAAATCACCAGTTCAAACCACCCCTACAAATGCGAAACAAGAGGGGTCAAGATCCCAATCTTTTCTGCGAGTTTCACAAAGACAAGGGTCATTTAACTGACGACTGCTTCAGTCTAAAGCAAGAAATAGAAAGGGCCTTAAGAGATGGAAAACTCACTCATTTGGTAAAGGGCGGAAAGCGCGACTACCGCCAAATACAAAGAAGGGAAGAAGGACCAGATAACAAAAAACTCAGGAAATTGGAAACCCACATGATTCAAGGAGGTCAGTGAAGGTCAAAGAAAAACTACAACAAGCGCACACAAGACGACTCGTGGCGCGAAAGGCAGGTTGTTTTTCCTATTGTAAGAGGAGGCCCAAGAGAAAGAAGACCCATAGTCATCTCGGGCGTGATCGGACACTACCAAACCGTTTACATTTTCATTGATCCAGGGAGTACCGCAGACATCTATATGAACAATGTTTTAATCAATTCGATCAAGAGGATAAGGCGCGCTTAGAACCAGTTGACTACCCACTCACTGGTTTCTGTAACGAAGCCGTCTTTCCCCTCGGACAAATATCGTTCCCGGTGTTACTCTCAGATGGAAGGAATTCAAGAACAGAAGACGTTACCTTCATGGTGCTACCCGCACATTCAAGACACCACATCCTGCTGGGAAGAGAGTCCCAAGGAGACTTCAGTATGATCTGTTCCGGCCCACATTCAGCTGTGGGATTCCCAACAGAAACGGGGGTAGCAATAATATACGCAGGCAAAGAAGTCTTAGCAACAGATGAACTCTGACCTGCAAAGGTAAGCAAACCAGCACCACGCGCGGAAGCAGAGAAATGGGTGTTGAACAACGCATACCCGGAACAGACAGTTACCTTAGGACCTGCAATGTCCGATTTAATGCGCGCGGCGCTAAAAAAGCTCTTGTTTCAAAACATGGATGTGTTTGCCTGGACACCAGCAGACATGGTGGGTGTTCCACGGCACATAGCTGAACATCGATTAAACGTCTCAGAAGAAGCAAAACCGGTGGTACATGCCAAACGCCATTTGGGAGACATAAAACACGACGCCATGAAAGAGCAGGTAATGGAGCTGTTAAATGCGGGAATCATCAGAGAAGTCAGATACCAAACATGGGTGGCGAGCCCAGTAATGGTACAGAAGCAAAATGGTAGTTGGAGAATGTGTGTAGATTACAAGGATCTAAACAAGGCATGTCCGCGCGATTGTTACGCCCTACCAGACATTGATGAAAAGATTGACTCGTTGGCAACATTCCGATGGAAATGTTTCCTTGACTGTTACAAAGGGTACCACCAGGTACAGATGGCTGTGCAAGATGAAGACAAAACCGCATTCCGAACGCCGACAGGGCTATACTGCTACACCAAGATGCCTTTCGGATTAAAGAATGCGGGCGCGACCTATCAGAGACTGATGAATGAAACATTCCACGATGCTATCGGTAAATACATCGAAGTGTATATGGATGACCTAGTCATCATGAGCAAAGAAGAGAACACAATGCTGCTGAACATCCAGAAAACGTTTGACACCTTGCGCGGAGTAAGTATCAAGCTAAACCCAGCTAAATGCTCTTTCGGCATGGAAGAAGGAAAATTCCTGGGTTTCATCGTCACAAAAGATGGCTTCAAAGTGAATCCTGATAAGATACAAGCAATCGAACGCATGCCTTCACCTTCGACGATCAAGGAGATGCAAAAATTGGCCAGGCGGTTGGCAGCACTCAACCGTTTCTTGGCCAATCACGCAGCCAAATCTTTCCCGTTTATCAAAACATTCCACAATTGCATGAAGAAAAGCCAATTCCAGTGGACTCCGGAAGCCGAAAGCGCATTCCGCGAGATGAAAGATTGCCTCATCAGATTGCCAACATTAACTGCACCAGTCAAGGGAGAACCTTTGGTGCTATACTTGTCAGCCTCCGACAGAGCAGTAGGAGCAGTGCTACTTGTTAATCGACAAGGTGTCCAAACACCAGTTTACTATGTGTCACGAACATTGACCGACCCAGAAACCCGGTATGCCATCATGGAGAAACTAGTACTCGTATTGATCCATGCATCAAGACGGCTGCGCAGGTACTTTGCCAACCACGTCATTCATGTGTTAACAAACTACAACATTGGCAACATCCTCGCAAGGCCAGAGATTTCAGGAAGACTAGCAAAGTGGGCGATAGAACTCGGGGGCCATAATGTGGTCTTCAGGCTGAGACCAGCAATTAAGGGCCAAGTGTTAGCAGACTTCATGACAGAAGTCCCCGACTATAAGGATCGGGAATGTAAAGCAATGGAAAAAGCCGAAAAACAGCAAGTAGAGGAACCATGGTTGTTATACACAGACGGCGCGTCTAACGAAGACGGCGCAGGCGCAGGGCTTCGGCTGGTGAGCCCTGACAAACATGAATTCACTTACGCCATACGTTTGGATTTCAAGAGCACGAACAATGAAGCCGAATATGAAGCTTTTCTCGCCGGCTTAAGATTGGCAATCAAAATGGGAGTTAGACACATCGAAGCACACGTGGACTCCATGTTAGTGGCCGGACAAATCAATGGGCAATACGAAGCCAGAGGAGATGTAATGTCGCTATACCTGAGTCAAGCAAAGACGTTGCTACAAACCTTCTATTCCTACAAGGTGCACCACATTAACAGAAGTGAGAATAAACCAGCAGACGCGCTGAGTAAACTCGCATCTACAAGTTTTCAACACCTCGCAAAGGATGTGTGCATAGAAGTTTTGAGCAACCCATCAGTGCCATTACGAGAAGTAAGCGTTATTCAAGTAGGAACAACGTCATGGATGACTCCGATAATAGCGTACCTTCAATCTGGGGTACTCCCAGAAAACAAAGCTGAAGCGAGAAAAATCCAATACAAGGCTGAACATTATCAGATGACTGATGGAATCTTATATCGAAAGTCATACCTTGGGCCACTGTTACGATGCGTTGATCCCGAAGACGCAAACTATTTGATCAGAGAAGTGCATGAAGGAATTTGTGGTATACATGCCGGGCCAAGAATGGTGGTGGCAAAGGTGATGAATGTCGGATACTACTGGCCCGGGATGCATTTAGACGCAGTAAAAGAGCTGAGAAAATGTAGTGGATGCCAAAGACACGCCCCCAAAACGATGCGCCCCAAGAATGAATTGGTACCAGTCACAACGGCGTGGCCTTTTCAACAGTGGGGAATAAATATGGTCGGCCCTTTCCCCGAAGCCCCAGGTGCTGTCAAATTCATAATAGTCGCAGTCGACTATTTTACCAAATGGGTAGAGGCAAAGGCACTCACATCGACCACATCCACTGTCGTCAAAAGATTCATATGGGAACAAATCATATGCCATTTCGGACTACCACTCAGGATCATCACTGACAACGGAACGAACTTTGCTGCATACGATCTTCAGAAGTGGTTTAAAGAATTACACATTGAGCACACCTTCTCCTCGGTGGCGCACCCACAGGGGAATGGTCAAGTGGAAGCCGTCAACAAGAGTATCGTTGATGGAATCAAGGCAATATTGGGAGACAAAAGAAGAGGCTGGGTCGACGAACTGCCCAGCATATTATGGGCCCATAGAACAATGCCAAAAACAAGTAACGGGGAGACACCGTTTAGCTTGGTTTACGGGTCCGAAGCTGTGATACCAGCTGAGATGGGGCTGCCATCGCCAAGAATGCTTTCCATGAATGTGATCAACAACGAGGAAGAGCAGAGGTTAGACCTTGATCTCCTAGAAGAAAGAAGAGAGATGGCGGCGATAAATGAAGCAAAGTACAAGACAAAGCTGGAGATGTATTACAACTCCAAAGTCCGCATCTGCACCTTCAATCCAGGAGAGTATGTCCTAAGGGACAATGAGGCGTCCAACGCCGAAAAACCAGGAAAGCTAGCCCCCAAGTGGGAAGGTCCATATGTTATCGACACAGTACTCGGAAAGGGAGCCTACAAGCTGCGCACCATTGACAACAAGGAGGTTCCACGAACTTGGAACGCTCAACAGCTGAGAAAGTGTTATCTGTAAAAGGGTTATGTAATTGCAATGGCTGAACCGCCAACACATTCATAGTAATACAAGAAGTGTTTGGCTATCTTTCTATTATGCAAATTTCTTGTCACAACTGCATATATTACTTTGGGCGTACACGAAAACATCAATGGCTTGACCATAGGAAACGTTGTAGACCTCCAAGGCTCGTCACAACCAAGTGCACAGCCGGGTTAGAAACACAACTAAAGCCTACAAAACGCCAAAACAAAACTTCGTGCCCACACAAACACGAAAACATCGATCACAGGATAAACAAACATTGTAAACACCCCCAAGGCTGAGCACAGCTGGGTAAACACAATAACCTGTAACTCGATCACTTCGTATCCACATACCAACCTGCGCACATGAACGACAGAATAAAACGTTGTAACTAACACAACAAAACCTGTCAGCGCCATCACTCATTCGTGACACCTGAATCAAAGTAATTATACATACAAATATTATGACGATAACAAAATTCGCATAAAACAAAGGCAAATACTAACATAAGAAGCGTCAAAGCACAGTCAAATATTCACAGGCATAACAAGTAAGAAAAAATTAAAATTGTTCACGAAATTGTTAAACGATTACAGGACCGTCTAGGGCCATACGCGACACGCATGCCGGAATCCTTCATTCAGGATGACTGGTCCCAGCACCTCCAGCCGCGTTACCTTCATCGCCAAGAGCCCTCTTCAACAAGGCAACACCATCGGGTTTCCGAGCCAATTTCTGGGTGGCTTTGACAACCCCAAACTCAAGGGACTCAAATCCTTGACGTTTTTCAGCGTACCGGGCGACACAGTCAGTCTTCTACAACTCAAAATTCTTTAAAGGTTCCTTCCGCATACCCTTCCTTTCGACCAAGATCACGCGCAGCTTCCCCAAGCTCATACATGTACTTAGCCAATTCCTCAGAACCGGCAATACGCTGGGCGATCTGCAAGGCAGTACACACGTAAAGAAACAAAACACAACAAAAACAAACAACCAACACAAGAAACAAAGGAAGTTACCAAAGGTACAACACGCGACAGCAACCACTTGCTATCAGCAGAAACTTCTTCAACCAGAAATTCAGAGGCCTTGCATTCAGCAGCCTTCTCCTCAAGAAGGCGTTCAGCAGCTTCACACTCAGCAACCTTCTGCTTAGCAAGGTTTTCCAGATTAGCATTACGATCAACATACTCCTTTTCTTTCTTCTCAAACGCAACACGCGCCTGTTGAGCTTCCTCAGCAATCTTTGTCTTTTCACCAGATAAACGCACAATAGTGTCCCGTTGAGATTGCATCTCGGCATTAGTACGTTCACAGGCAGACTCCCAGTCCTTTCGCTTTTGAACGTTGACCTGTTTCTCTTGCTCGAATTTCCGTTCAGCATCCGCAAGCCTCCATCGCAAACCCTTATCCTCAGCAAATGCCTTCTTCTCATCTTCAAATTCAGCCGTCTCCTCTCCCATCAATCTCCATTCGCGCACAATCTCTTGAGAAGTGGCGAAATGGTTAACAGCAGCACGCACATGATCATCCAACAACTCAAATCGATTGCGTTTCTTTTTAAACATCCTCTCAGCAGGGGGGAGAGAGAGAGCGAGAAAAAATCGTGACAGTTACCCAGATCATTCATCCTGGAACCCTGGGTTAGATGCCAGCGAGGGGCATAAGGAAGATCATCACAAGCAGGATTCTGTGTATCAAAAAAAAATCAGCACGAACGTCCTCAAACTGAGGGCTGCGGACAAAACCCGAAGTAGCACCACCGCCGTCACCCGGATGGCGTTTGGTGTAAATGGTTTGACGTGGAGTGGTTTGACTAGACTCCACAGTGATGTCAACACCCTTACCTCTATCATCACCACCTGCACCATCAACACCAGCAGCATCACCACCACCTTCACCCACATGCTCCACATTTACGTCATCCCACTTCTTCTTCTCACCCAGATCATCACGAGGAGGAGTCAACCCAAACGTCCTCGAGGGCGGAGATTCTGGAGGGGTGATTTTCAAAATATCAATATTGCGTGAAGTCTTGGCTGGCTTGGCACCTGAACGAACAAGACATTTAGAGAAAAGAACAAAAAATAAGCAACCAGGAAGAACCAAACGAAAAAACTGATAAAGCGAGTACCAGAAGCTTCAAAAATTTTCTCCAACAGATTCCCTTGTTTCTGAGTGAAAACACCCAGATCAACCTCCGATTCCGAAGGAGCTGGAGGAGTCTCCTTCTGAAGTTTGGCCCTTTTCGAAGCAAGAAGAGCAGCAGCCTGCTCGTCAAGTTTTCGTTTGTGGTCCTCAACAGCTTTTTTCTTCATCAGTTCCGTCAAGGTAGCGCGGTCGCCCGGATCAGATCCACGATGTTTCTCTTCCCTCCCTAAACCGGACAACGTATCAGAAACTACAACGTAATCTAAGACAGGAAGAGTAGAAGGTCGCTTACGAGGAGCTTCCGTGGCATGTTCCTCAGCCCTCTTCCTTTTCCCTTCTGGTTGGTCAGCCTTCTTTTTTCCCCTTGTTTCCAACTGCTCAGCAGTCTCAACTGGAATCTCAACATCATCATCAATATGCTCGTTCACCGGCTCATGCACAACCCCCTGCGCCGGACCTGCACGCGGGGAACGAGAAGTTAGGCCTTCAAAAGATCTACCAGACCCATCACTCGAGAGAACAATAACTTCCTCTCGAATAAGATCCAAAGCATCATCATCATCCTCACTATCTTCACGTAAGACAGCGTTGGCGTAGGTTGTAAAACTATCGTTGGTCGGATGTAAGAAACGACCGCGAATCTGATCCAACCAGGGCCATTTCTCAGCCTTTTGAATCGCCTCAACCATAGCACCACCGGCTTTCAAATCCAGAACATTCAACAAAGTGTAACCCACTGCATAAAAAAAATGAAGATGAAGAGTAATGACAAAAAATATATAATATATACAAAAGAGAGACAAAAGGTTATAAAACAACGCATACGCTTGCCATTATATATACCATAAACTGGGACCCCCAAAGGATGCTTCGGGATCCATGACAAACTCATACCAGCACCCACCAACGCCATCTCCTCAAGCTGAAGAATAGGAGTGGCTTTATGTGTCAACTTCTTATACCACGCTTGCTTAGAGAAATCTGCAACCACAACAACCTTTGGGATCCCCTCACTCCCTGCCCGGTAATGCATATCTACCGGGATAACCCCTCGGCGAATATAGAAAAATTTTTGTTTCCAGTCATGAAGACTCTTCAAAGGAGCAGAACAACCTGGAGCAACACCATTCCGAGAGTTAAAAGAATAAAAACCACTTGTATACGAAACGGTATAGAAGACGTTGAACATCGCAAACGTCGGATCCAAACGGTTAGCTATGCAAACAAACTCAAAATGAGTAATACGGAGAAGCCCGTTAGCATTAATCTGAGAAATGTGCAGCCCATAGTTCCTCAACACATCAGCAGTAAATCTAGTCATCGGGAGCCTGAAGTTGCCCTCCCGGAAGAAAGCAGCATACAAAGTAATATAACCGGGAGGTGCGTCCATGGCAGTAGAACCCGGGGTGGGGAACTGAGCACCCCACTCGGGAAGGAAACCCATATCCCTCACCAAGTTATGAAACTCCTCCTCCTTCCACCCTATTATCGCCTGATCCAGGCCTGGCGGAGTTTTACCCTTGTTCCTCTTCTTCCTCGATGAAGGATTCACTCCAGACATAATGAAGAGAAAATGAGAATGATAGTAAGAACAAACTCAAGAAAAAGGGGGAAGCAAGATAAGGAAGAGAAGGGACTATGAAAAATTTTGGAGTTCAAATTTTGAAAAGTAAAGGAGAAGGAGAAACCGCCTTATATTTATACCCATCGCATTTAATGCGATGGGTAGTGGGCCGTCAGAATCCAGAAAAACATTCAATGGGGGAGAGACACGTCAGAAGAGAGAGAAGACGCCACCTCTTCTCTCGGAGCAGGCAAACAGACGCCTGACACCTTTGACAGAAAGTAACTGACATGACTGAAAAAGGCACCTGTTCACCTTCGATAAGACAGGAGACACCCGACAGTCACATCAGTCGCTCCCTCCCAATACAACAAAACTTCCTTCAGAAGAGTGCCATTGCGCCATGCGCCATGCGTCCATTTGGCTCAACTTTTACAGGTCGCCAAAACCCATGCGCCATGCGTCCATTTGGCTCAACTTTTACAGGTCGCCAAAACCCATGCGCCATGCGTCCATTTGGCTCAACTTTTACAGGTCGCCAAAACCCATGCACCATGCGTCCATTTGGCTCAACTTTTACAGGTCGCCAAAACCCATGCGCCATGCACCCATTTGGCTCAACTTTTCAAATTTTCCGCAAAAGCATACGCCAGTGAAACAACTACCTTCATAAGTCCAGAATCCCTCCTAGGCGATCAACTCAACTAGAAGGCACACTGGACTGGGGGGACTTGAAGAGGTATGGTCCCAATTCCTTGCCCACATGGCAAGGACCACACCACTTTTCCATCCTATGTGGCGCTGACATCAACAAGATCATCCAGAAGTTTCTAGAAGCTTCTGGAAAACATCATGGTGGCACCAAAGATGCTCCATGTTACAAAAGGACAACACGTGTCACCAGTTATCAAGCGCCAGGTAGGCCTGCGACGAATCAAGGAGCAGTCCGACAGCACCAGTACGACGTCTCCAAAATAGGCAAATGTAAGCGCGCCACGTGTACCACTACACTGACCACAGCAGAGGAGACCAAAAGGATATTCCCCTTGGTCGGACAGCTGGCGCGCAACCACAGCTGGCACTGCTGCTCCTCCCTCCTTCACCCTCCGGCTATAAATAGGACCCTTCATCATCCAGGTTGAATCATCTTGCTCTCTATACTCCCACACTCTACACACACTGCTTATTCTCCCTCGGAACAGTACTTATTCTCACGCCGGAGCCTGGTTAAGAGGGAAACCCCCATATTCCCCTCTTAACGAGACTAACGGTGTTGCTGTTTTGCAGGATCCAAGTCTTTTCAACGAGTGAGAAAGGAGATTGAACCCACAGAAGAAATAACCCCACATATTTACCCTGGTGTTAACCTGTGTTTCATCAGCATGCTTGATATTGTTTTATTGCTGATTGTTGCTTCGTATAATCCTTGGTGACGGTCTATATCACATAATAGGGTTGTGCTAGGGTTCTTGATTTAGGTGAGTGTCTATATCACGTAATATGTCATTAATCCTTTAGGGTGAAAATTGCATAAGTAACCTTAGAAGTAATATTCGGTAATTTAATAAAATCAAGTGTTCTACTAATCTTGTCGCTGTGAGGCTCGAGGTTATTAATAGGTCTCGGTTTGGTTTATAGCTAGGTCTAAGAAATCGGTCCAGTCCTTAAACATTCTCTTGTCTATTAAACCAAGATTAAAACCCATAGTTGCCTTAGACTTTCGCGCTGTGAGGTAGATCGTCTTATTTAGGCACTTTCAAGAAGTTAGAGGACTGTGAGGAAATCTAAAAACCGGTAATCATAACAACCTAGGTAGTGCCACAAGAATCACCTTGAGAGGGATTGAGGGGCTTAGTTGGTATCTTAATAGGTTTAGCATCTAAAGATCCCGGTTCCATACCACAAAACTATCGAATAGAAATCCATTCTGAGTTTAGCTTGCGTCTAGCCTAGGTAGTCTTCATCACCTTTGATTAAAGTCTTCGTCCAAATTCGTGTCTAGTTATTTAGCATTATTTTAATATTTTTTCTTTAGGATTTTTAGAAACCCCCCCAATCAACAATCATTTAGTTAAGTCGTGTCAGTCATAGTCTAGATAGAGTCCTAGCGTAATCCTTAGAGTCTCGTGGGTTCGATACTCGGACTTACTGTAGCTATACTGCATTGATCGGTACACTTGCCGGTTGTGTGGTTTAGTTTTAGATCGAGTCTAAGTTTATAAATTTAAAGCTTAGAGTGTCTAGATTTAGGGTAATTTTAGTTGTTTTTAATTAACCACTTCGTGCACATCAAGTTTTTCTTAGTTTTTGTCGAGTCATTTGTTAGAGTCTTCCTTCTCGTCTTCTGCGTCCGAGGTAAGTTCTTCTAGCTCTTCTTCATCTTCGCATTCCACCCCAGCTTTCGACTTCACACCGAAGCCTTCACCCCACAATTCCCCACCACCCACCCGTCCTCAGAGTCCTACATTCGCTATTCAGATGGCGAACCGCACCGTCTACGAGCAGGCTACTACTGGTTTCACTGGCGCCAATTCGCCCATCACCATTCCCAACATTACGAATGAGAGGTCTTGGCATATTCCATCTTACATCATGACGGACATCACCCATTCTTGCCAGTTCCATGGTCGTGACGACGAGGATGCACCCGCCCACATCACTCGCCTTTGCAGCACCTTTTCCATCGAGGGTGTGAACCTCGATGCTCGTTACCTTCAGGTCTTTCCATTCTCACTCGCAGGTCGCGCAGGGACTTGGCTCGATTCTCAGCCTGCTGGCACTTACACTACTTGGGCTGGTCTTCGCGATGCTTTCTTAGCCAAGTACTTCCCACCAGCCAAGGCGTCTCGCCTTCGTGATCAGATTCACTCCTTCCACATGGAGCCTGATGAGCCGTACCACTTAGCATGGGAGCGTTTTCAGACGCTTCTCTCTCGTTGTTCGCAGCATGGTTTGTCTGATTGGGCGTTAGTTGAAAAGTTCTACAATGGTCTTACTCCTGAGATCAAAGCTCGTTTCGATACTTCAGCAGGAGGGCAGCTTATGGGAAAGAAGACGGTGAATGAATGCAATGATTTGTTCGAGAGTTTTGCACATTCTGATATGGACTATAGCTCTACCCGCAGGACTTCTATTCCTGTTCATACCACCTCGGCCGGTCGAGGGGTAAGCCAGGTTAGCTCGGATCCATCGTTAGCTGCTGTAGTCGAGAGTATGAGGCAAGAGTTGAATGAGATTAAGAAGAAAGTTGATAGATGTGAGGTTTGTAGGGGAGGTCACGATACGCTCGATTGTCCCACACTTACTCTCGAGCAGGTTGAGTACATAGCCGGTCAGTCTAGGGGTCCCACGAATCCGTTCAATAATTCCAATTACAACTCCAACTGGCGCGGTAGTGGCAACAATAGTAGTTTTCGTTCATCTGGTAATCCTCCTGGTTTCCCATCTGGTCAGTATCAAAGTAGGGGGCCGGGTCTTTACACGAGTAGTGGTTCGGGTCAGAGTGGTCAGTTTAGTGGCTCAGGAGGTCTGTTCGCTAGTGGGGGGGGGTCGAATCAAGAGAGTCAAGGCAGTGGCAAGACTTTCGAGTGGAGTTTGAGTAGGATGGAGGAGATGTTCGCTCAGATGATGACCCAAAATGCGCAGATGATGACGCAGAATCAGGTGACGCAGAAATCCCTCACTGATTTCGCTAAAAATCAGGAGCAGATTAATAAGAGTCACGATCTTCAGCTTAAAAATCAAGAGTCTACCATTTTAGATCTTAAGAGAACAGTGACTGGTATAGCTAGGCAGTTGAGAGAATCCCCTCCTGGTCAGTTTTCAGGTACCACTCACCCGGCTGACCATTCTGTGAAAGCAATCACTACTTGTAGTGGGAAGAGTCTAGTGGAGGTCGTGAGAGAGAATGTTGATTTAGGGAGTGATGATGAGGTAGATGAGGAGATAGAGATGGAAAATCCCGGTAAAGTGCAACATAGGCTAGGCCCAGCAAGTACCGCACATACCGAGGAGCCCCAGGTTGAGAAGAGAGTAGAGAAGCAACCGGTTAGGGTTAGGCCACCGCCCTTATTTGATCCCTCCCGTCTTCCCTTTCCCGCCCGCTTTAAGCAACAGCAATATGTTAGGGAGTACGAGAGATTTCTTGAGATGTTCACCCAGTTAAAAGTAAATCTTCCGTTCATAGAGGCCCTGCGGTCCATGCCCAAATACGCCAAGTTCCTTAAGCATTTTCTCAAGCGTAAGGATAGGTTAGGTGAGTGTTCTAATACTCCATTGAATGGAGATTGTTCTGCGGTGATCTTAAACAAACTTCCTGAGAAACTCACTGATCCGGGCATATTCACGATCCCATGTTTGTTTGGTGGTGATGTTAAAAACCACGTGTTGGCAGACCTTGGTGCTAGTATTAATTTGATGCCATATTCATTTTACGAAAAACTAGGCCTTGGTGATTTAAACCCAACTCGTATGACCCTCTCATTAGCAGATAAGACAGTTAAGTACCCTAGGGGGATTGTAGAGAATTTGTTAGTGAAAGTGGACAAGTTTGTCTTCCCGGCGGATTTTGTAGTGCTAGATATGGAGGCCGATGAAAACGTGCCGTTGATTTTAGGGCGCCCGTTCTTGAACACTGCTAAAGCGCTTATAGATGTCTTCTTAGGCACTATCACACTTAGAGCGGGCGATGAATCGGTAGTTTTCAAGGTGACGAATGCAAGAGGGTCGAGTGATAGAGTCGAGGCAGTAGCGTTAGTGGGGGAGAGTGAGAGGGTTGAGAGTGATAAAGAAGAGGTGGTGTGTGATCCAAGTCTAGAGAAGGTGATAGAACCCAAGTGTGGGGATCCACCCGATAAGAGAGTAGATGATCTCGGAAAAAGGGTAAAGTGCGTAGAATCTAAGATAGAAGCGCTGAGCAAGGCTCAGTGTGGGGATAGAGTTCGATTTGAAATGTATAAGTTTAAACCGCCCGATGATGGTTTGAGAGGTTGTGACAGGTATGCGGGTGTTCGGATAGATTCGGATAATAATAGGTATGATGGTGCTACAGCCCGTGAGGTTTGGTATGGAGGTGAGCTGCGTCTACATGATCCTCCGTGAGTGTTAGAAAAGTTGATAGCACACTTGTAGAGTTTGTAGATTTTGAGTCTTTATCGTACTTTTAGTTCTTTTTCGTGTTTTGTGTTTTCGTGTTTACTTGGTTATTGAGTCATTTATTTTGTACCATGAGTCTAAATTAGTGGTTCTTGAGTCGTTTTTTTAGAGTTGGTACTGCTTTGGTTTTTTGCTTGTTTTTGTCTATGCAGGTTTGAATATGTACCACCCGTACGCAATCTTCATTCGGGTGAGTTTGGAGCTGCCGTTCGAATATAAGGCATTTATCAAGCGCACCAGTGTCAGAGTCAAAGTCGATCGCGAACGAATTGCTATACGATCGAGCTGTATTGGACGAGAGATTTAAAGCATACGCGTCAATTAACCAGCTAAGTCCTTTCCAATTTGCCCTTGGTCTTTTATTTCTTATTTATTTTAGTTTTTTAGTCAGTTTCCATCCTACATTGAGGGCAATGTAGAGTTTAAGTGTGGGGATGAGAACTATCGTTTAGTGTCGTTAGTATAGTTAGTCTTGAGTCATAAAAGTCAAAAAATAAAAATAAAAATAAAAAATCCAAAAAATAAAAAATCAAAAAAATTAGAAACTGTCTTTTGAAATAAGAAGTTTGCAAACTAAAAAGCGGAAAATGATAGAAAAGTCGGATTTTTGTTCGGGTTCAAATAATAATAATATGAGAATAAAATAATTGTGCTTGTGTCTAGTTTGGGATGTGCGGGTAGGCTCGATTCGGTTCTGGGTTCCTTTGATCTTAAAATTACCTAATTGCCGGTCTACTAGTGGGTTCTCATCTAGGAAAAGTGGGGAAATTGAAACCGCCAAAAATAGTATAAGGGATGTCGTTATAAGCTAAGATCGTTAGAGTTTTTGGTCATTATCTCGTTGAAAAAAAAATGAAAAAGAAAAAAAAGAGCTAGAAACTAAATGAGAGTAGCCATTTCTATGTAGTCTGGGTTGGGGATAGCGACTCTACAGCCGGATTACCGCTAGGGTGTGTGAAATCGACCTTGCAAAGAAAAAAAAAGTACCGAAGCCTAAGTAATCCGAGTTGGGGATAGCGACTCTACAGCCGGAATGCCTCTGGGTTAGGGAAAGCAACGTCTACGCTCGAAAAAAAAGAAAAAAAAAGTGATGAAAAAAAAATAGATTTGATTCTAAACTCTCTTGATCTTGGTATAAGGCGGTTAGGATTGTTCCTTTTGTCCTATAAGCTTGAGGGGGGATTAGGTGGACTTACAATTCTTAGCGTGAGACCCTAGGTAGATTGACCGCACTTGAACTAAAATCGCATGATAAGGGCTTGGAACCGGGTTGGGTTTAAGAGGATCAATATACTTGCAATCGCGGCTAACACGAGTTTCGGTTTTAATAAAGTAACTCAAGCTTTTGTCCCGAACGACTATTCCGACTATGATTCCGTTTGCATAATTCTTTTTCGAGGACGAAAAAAAGTTAAGTGTGGGGATATTTGATGTGGGGTAAAATACACATATTTGTCCCGTGTAAATTGTATAATATTTGTATAGTTTTTATTTATTATTTTTAGTATTAGTAGTATATTATATTATTTTGTGTTTTGCCAGGTCCTGGTGCAAATGGAGCAAAAACGAATAATGTGAAAATGACCAGCCAGTTGGGCAGAGCGGTGTGCCAGGGACCGAAGTAAAATTGCCGCTATATTTCTCAAAAGGACCGAGCCCGCTATCTCTATGTTATCTATTAAGGGCCACAGTGCACAAAAGAATAAAAGTTAGAGTAAACTGCAATTTTACCCCCTGAGGTTAGGGGTCATTGGCACCCTTACCCCCCCTAGGGAAATAATTGCAATTTTAACCCCCACTGTTCACTGTTATGTTGCAATTCTACCCCCCGGCTTCAATTTTGTTGACTGGTCTGTTGACTTGAGGGTGAAATGACTATTTTACCATTTTATTTTACCCCCCAACGTTTGCTGTTATGTCGCATGTTTACCCCCTAGAATCAAATATGTTGGTTGATCTGTTGACTTGGGGTAAATTACTAAAATACCCTTTCTTATAACCCCCTATAATTTGTGTTTAGAAGCAAAATTACCCCCTGCAACTTCCAAAACCTTTCCCGCCACCATCCATATTCGATTCCACCACCATATAAACAGGCTTGTAACAGAATTCAAGCCACTTAGCCACCGTTGACCACCCTTCGCTACTGTCCCATCTCCATGAACCTGGATGAAGCCCATACACATCCAGAACCAGGTTCACATGTCCAACTAGGTTCACTGTCAGCAAAAATCATAACCATTGTGTGTATGGCATCAAGTGTTGTAACAGAATTCAAAAACCATGAAGAAGTGATGTAACAGAATTCAAAAACCATGAAGAAGTCAAACAGGTTCACTGTCAATTCAAAAACCATGAAGAATTGACAGGTTCACTGTCAAGTCAAACAGAATTCAAACAAGTTTGCACATACACCTATTGACCCATATGCATTTGTACAAACTTGTTTAACTTTCATAAGCCAAACTTCGCATACACCTATTGACCTATATGCATTGTACAAACCTGTTTGACTAGTAAAACTGCCTGTTGCATTTGTACAAACCTTTCATAATACACCTATTGACCCATATGCATTTGTACTAGCCTGTTTGACTTTCATAAGTCAAACTGCATTTCATAAGCCTGTTTGACTTTCATCAGAACTATTACTAAATCAGTAGCATTAAAACTGGCATGTTAGGCCTTCTGTAATGCAAATGCATCAGCCACAGCTTAAAACCATTTATAAAGGCCTCAATTGCATCAGAAACAGGCATGTTACTCGATTGCAATTTTGGAATGCAAATGCATCAGAAACAGACCTTAACAGCAGAGTAACCAAATATACAGTCAATGTTTCTGATGTGTTCTGTTACCAACATTAACAGCAGAGCAACTTAACATTAACAGCAGCAACTTAACATTAACAGCAGAGCAACCAAATATACAGTCAATGCTTCTGATATGCAACTTAACAGCAGAGCAACTTAACAGTAGCAACTTAACAGTCAAATATAACCAACATTAGTTCTGTTCTATGATCAATAACCAAACAACAGCAACTTAACAGACAAATATAACCTACATAACTTGTTCTATGATCAAGCATACCAAAATATAACCTGTACAATCAAACATACCAAAAGATCCTAATATATAACCCACATTAACAGTCAACTACACAACCATTTCCTGCTGCGGGGGAAACTGGAAGTGCAGGAAAGGGCGGCCCTGCATTTTCACCACCACTGAGACCACAATCGATCGGACTGACATCGAATCCTCATGTCCACTGCAAACACATAAAGATGGATGTTTCAATAACCCCCTGTTTTTAACTTGTTCACACAGATCGGTTAATACCTGACAGCAGAGACCAAAAGGAGGATCGGTTGTTTGAGCCGGAAACCATGTGCATCGGCGGAGCTGTGGTCGCCATTGTGGTGTCCGGAGGTGGAGGTGGAAGGATGGGGTTCTCTTCACTCATTGTTTGTTGGAAGCCGGTGGTGGAGGTGGAAGCCGGTGGTGGAGGTGGAAACAGGTGGTGGAGGTGGAAGCCGGTGGTGTCGCAATAAGCCGGTGGTGGATATGGAAGGACGGATGGTGGTGGATGGATCGCCGGTGGTGGATGGATCGCCGGAGGTGGATGGATGGAAGAAGCTTAGGGGGTAAGATTGTGAGATTATGTTTAGTTTAAGGGTTATTATAATATATAAGGTACTAATTAACGTGAAATTACCTATTTGCCCTTTGACTCTCCCATGCTTTTATTGACCAGTCGAGAAAATTAAAGCCGGGGGGTAGAATTGCAACATAACAGTGAACAGTGGGGGTTAAAATTGCAATTATTTCCTTGGGGGGTAAGGGTGCCAATGACCCCTAACCTCAGGGGGTAAAATTGCAGTTTACTCTAAAAGTTATAATTAATTTTCTTTGGTTGATGACAAAAGCAAAATAAAAGATGCAGATTTTTGTGAATTATATGTTGACCATTTAGTTCATTGTTGACCGAGCCACACACAAACAAGTTGATCCATTATTATTTGTTGATGGGCCATCTCTACTAGATTATTATTATTTTTTCGAGAGGACAAAAAGAAAAGAAAAGGATATTTGGGCTTTGACCTAATCAGGAGGCGGTGACAATTATTAAAAAAGACCCACTGCCATATCGAGTGGACGGCAATTTACAGACGCACGAAGATAGATACGCATACAAGATTAGACGCAACCATCATCAGTGACTTACGAATTTGGAGGTTGAAGGCACCATTAGAGGCTGTTTGAAGGTTCTTGGAGTGTTCGGAAGTCAAGAATCATTCGGGTACACTTTGGAAGCGTTCGGGAGTGAAGACTACGGGTTTTACTATCCTAATCTTTTGTTTTCATTCGTTTTTATTTGTAACACGATGAATTTAGATTATATTATGTTTATGATCGATATCTTGACTATGATATTCGGCTAAAACTCTTTAACTACCTCGGTGTGACAATGGTTTAAATAAAGTTTGGATTTTTATTCGGTTTTTAAGTGGTTTATGGATTTTCTTGTATTGTAACGGCTATGGAATTTTAACTTGGTGTATATGCATGCTTGATATTGTTTTATTGCTGATTGTTGCTTCGTATAATCCTTGGTGACGGTCTATATCACATAATAGGGTTGTGCTAGGGTTCTTGATTTAGGTGAGTGTCTATATCACGTAATAAGTCATTAATCCTTTAGGGTGAAAATTGCATAAGTAACCTTAGAAGTAATATTCGGTAATTTAAAAAATCAAGTGTTCTACTAATCTTGTCGCTGTGAGGCTCGAGGTTATTAATAGGTGTCGGTTTGGTTTATAGCTAGGTCTAAGAAATCGGTCCAGTCCTTAAACATTCTCTTGTCTATTAAACCAAGATTAAAACTCATAGTTGCCTTAGACTTTCGCACTGTGAGGTAGATCATCTTATTTAGGCACTTTCAAGAAGTTAGAGGACTGTGAGGAAATCTAAAAACCGGTAATCATAACAGCCTAGGTAGTGCCACAAGAATCACCTTGAGAGGGATTGAGGGGCTTAGTTGGTATCTTAATAGGTTTAGCATTTAAAGATCCCGGTTCCATACCACAAAACTATCGAATAGAAATCCATTCTGAGTTTAGCTTGCGTCTAGCCTAGGTAGTCTTCATCACCTTTGATTAAAGTCTTCGTCCAAATTCGTGTCTAGTTATTTAACATTATTTTAATATTTTTTCTTTAGGATTTTTAGAAACCCCCCCAATCAACAATCATTTAGTTAAGTCGTGTCAGTCATAGTCTAGATAGAGTCCTAGCGTAATCCTTAGAGTCTCGTGGGTTCGATACTCGGACTTACTGTAGCTATACTGCATTGATCGGTACACTTGCTGGTTGTGTGGTTTAGTTTTAGATCGAGTCTAAGTTTATAAATTTAAAGCTTAGAGTGTCTAGATTTAGGGTAATTTTAGTTGTTTTTATTTAACCACTTCGTGCACATCAACAATCTATGGAACTTATTAAGATACATCAATCCTCATATGGCACTTTTATCATACTGTCTGGTATTCGCAATCGATAGAGATCAAAGAGATATCAACTATGTATGCTGACGCACTTCCTCTTAGAGAGAGGATACTTCTAAAATTCTACGACTGAAGGTTTCTTGACAGAAACAGAAGAAATGGTTCTTATGATTTTTGCCTGTAAGTTTTACCTTACACTTAATATCTGGGTTTCTTACGGGAAAAAATTCTAAAAGTTTGCTAAGCTTATGGTCTTATGAGAGACTTAGCAGCACCTGAACCCAAACATAACTCTTAGCAATAAAATCACAATAAGGGATTTATCCGGTGTCATTATTAATGTGAACTGCCTCTAATCATTTATCAGGAGGGTTAAACGCCTCCATTCTTAATCCTTTTAAACTTAGCTGCAAAATCTTTGACAAATTTAGAGCAGTCTCAGCTTTGACTGGTTGTTTCTTAGTCTATACAACGTGAGTAGCTGAGGTAGATCCAATATGGGTTTATAATGATCAGGCTTTGAAATCTTAATGTGCCCTCTTATTTCCGATACTAACCACCAACAATTATTTGCATTAAGCTTAGATTTTGGGTAAACGGAATAGGGTACTATCTCCGCCATTGAATTAAAATTTTAACATATCGTCGACAGCCTAGAACTTTTATGGCGAGAGTCAGAAAATTCTTATTCCATCTTTTTCCATTTTGTGATATGGATAATAGATTTTTCTAATAAGGTCCTTAAAACTTGGACCATCCCATAATGTATAAGGGGATCTTTCTTGTGGACTCCATTAATGTCCTCACTAATCAAGGGTATTACCATCGAATGATTGTGACACACACCTTGCCGTGTGCTTTCCAGCATAACCGCTGATATACCTAATGGTTTCTACTTCATCCAACAATTTCTTGTAATCGATGGTCCCTTTTTACTATTGAAGTCTCTTGACTTTCAAGAGACGAAGTACTTTTAAGTACATCCTAAAAGGAATGGGCTCCTTGCCATATATGATTTTGTTTGGGTTATTCTTAGCATTTGAATTATGAATAAAGCTCTTCTTATGAGCAGCGACGTGAGTTTTTAGAGTAAGCAGCATCCGGCTTCTTGAACCTTTTCATGACTTTTCTCATAGCCTTTCTAACAGCTACGTTAATTACAGTTCTGGAGATTAACTCCATTAACAATGAGGTTCATATTTGATGCATCATTAACATTTGTCGCATCTCTAGCATTGCGACTGTTGTTTGTCTCTCCTGAGTTTTCCATACTCGAAGCTTTGGTATTAAATACCAAATTCAACAAGTGCTTAGGCAGTCCATACCCAGTGATTCCTGGAATTGTCAAAGGCTCACCATAAGGAGTCTTGATAACTACTTGCTTCTTATCACACACAATATGGGCTTGGTTACAAGACGACCAATCCATTCCTATCACTATATCGAGCCCCTTTATTTTAACGGAAACAAGGACAACGGAAAAGAATAATTCCTAAAGGATATAAACATCCATCTAATATTGCTGAAGCAGTCTCTGAGGTACTATCGGCCAATTCCACTTCATACTTAACGCTTAGAGTTTTTAACAAGCAGATTTAATAGTTTACAAAATCTATTGTCTACGAAAGACTTATCTGAACCTGAATCAAATAATACTCTACTATGAACGTCACTGATAAGGAAAGTACCTGTTGTGACATTTTTATCCTGAACGGCCTCTTGAGTATTCATTTGAGAGCTTCCAGCTTTGGCCTTCTTAGCCTCTCCAGGCTTCTTGGTTTATCTGGGCAATTGGTCTTGATGTGCCCTGTTTCCTTACAACCATAGCAGGTTGTGTCCTTTATGTCTTGGCACTCCAAAGTTTTTGTGCCTTTCCTTATTACAAATCCCACAAGGCCTAGCTTGTGACTCTAAAGTGCGTTTCCCTTTAGTCGCCTTCTTTGGGCAGCGGGTCTTTATGTGCCTCTTCTCGCCACAACCATAGCATGCGGTGTCCTTCAAGTCCTTGCATTCATGGGTCTTGTGATCCATCTCTTTATAGATGACACATCCCCTGGTCTGTTAATAGAAACACTTTCCGAAGTGCTTCTTCCCGCAGGTTTTACATTTGGGTTTTGCCTCCTTTGGCTTGGACTGGTTATAGTTTGAACCGGTCTTACCCTTTTTGTAACCCTTATTTGGGGTATTATCGCACTTTCGCTTACGGTCCTTTAATAGTCAGTCCACAGCTTTGTTTACGGCTGTATATATCATAGCCTGTAACTTGGTGCCTGTTAAATTCAGTCTTGCATCATCATTCTGATCAACTGGATGACTGTGAGCTTCAGAGGAGTCAGCCATGGTGAAGCTTTGAAGGCTACTAACCAAGTAGTAATAATTTGCTTAATTATAGTGAATTGTCGAACTTGACGATTAAATAGCCATGGTGTAACTCAACCATATAGGCCAATAGATAGTATTAAATTTATTTGATTATGTTTGGCCTAGGTTTTTAAATAAACCGTCTTTGGCGTTTAAACGGAATATAATCCTTCATATTTATTAGACAGGGGACATAAGTCACGACTGTCAATGTCGTACCGACATTTTATATAGCATAAGGGCTTGTCCCAAGGACTTTTTGATGGCACAGAGGCCTTGTCACTAGGGAAATTTTAAAACATAATCAATGATTCCTTTGGATCGGATAATTTCATAATTCATTGCCTTGACAAGAAGTTTATGAAATAAAACTATATTTTCATGTATACATCTTTGCCCGTAGGTATACACCCCAATGGATGTTTTGATGTGTTCATCATGTTATACGTTTATTAGCCATGACTCCTCTTGATCATTTACGCTAAATAAGGGGTTTGAAAAAAAATTCCTAATATAAGGGTGACAAGTGTGATTTTATCGCATCACCCGTTGTCAGGAGTGTTAACACGTTTTCAGGTGTTTAACAAGGATTTGAATCTCTTTTAAACAGGTTTTACCATCGTAGCCCGGTCTTTAATAACATTCAAGCTAGGTTATACCCTTCAAGATTCTTTTTAATATATATACTGGCAGAAAATAATGATATTTATTTTATTCAGGATTTTCATTATAATCATCCTAAATTTAATTAAAATATAATTATGGCACAAAAAGCCAAGTCAGAAGGACAAAATTATAAGCCAAGATTTTATAGAATCGAGGCATTAAGGCTTGAATCAGAGTTCATTACCTTTTCTTGACAGGGAGTTGTAGGCTACGACTGTCTTTAGTCTCAGAGGACGTTAATTATAGCCCGTAGGCATTTCCCTTCTAAGGGATGTTTATGGTATGATCATCTTTTCAGATGTTATTAGTCGAGATCGTATGGATCCTACCGACTATTATGCTTGGACGTAGTCCAACATCTTTAGACAGGGGTCAAAGACCACCACTGTCGTTGTCTTATCGGACAACAAGTTTAGCCCGTAGGCACTTTATCACTAACGGATGTTTATAATATGATCATCTTATAGGATGATATAAGCCATGATTTCTGGATCATTAGGCCAAATTAAGAAATTGAAAGAATCCAATATAAGAATGATTGTTGTGATTTTCTCGAATCACATTTGTCAAGAGTGCTAACACGTTCTTAGGTGTTAACAAGGATCTGAATCTCTTGAATAGGTCTTACCATCTTGGCCATGTCTAAAATGACATGTAGGCTAGGTTTTACCTTTAAGATTCTTTTTAATATTAAGCGCAGAACAATCCTAAATTGAGATGTTTAATAAGGATCTGAATCTAATTGAGGAACTACCATCTTGGCCCTGTCTTAAAATAACACGTGGCTAGGTCTTGTCCTTTTTTAGATTTTTTTATTTTATTATAATGGTAGATCTTATAAAAGGAATGTTATTTTTCATTTATTTCACATTTCATGTTTAGAATGAAAACTTAAATTTAATCATTCCACTATAAAGTTAAAAAGTTCAGGTTTGCCCTAAACGGGACTTGAAAGGAATAATGTTGTCCTCGAAGGGACTGAAAGATAAATATGTCCTTATAAGGACTATTAAGGAAACGATCTTTAGCAAAAGGAGTTTTCTTCTTTACTTTATTTCTGAATGTTTTCTCCCTGGATGCACGTTTCATCCTAGCAGCGGTACGAAGCTCAGCATTTCAAGGCTCAGGGTGTGGAGAAATTCTAATACGGCTTCTTCGCTTGGCGACGTATCCAATATATATAAAAATCAGAAGCAAAAATTTCCAGATTAGGATTGAGAGTATTCCTATGTTAAGTCTAGACTCAGAAGGTCAAGGAATGTGCTACTGTGTCATTGAGATTAAACACAAAAGGCTAGTGTTTAATTCACTCAATGTTGGCTCTGATACCAACCTGTCACACCCCGATATTTCCACGTATCACCGGTGGGCCCGATGGGGAGTACCGTGACGTAGTTGATATCATCATAGTCAAACAACACAATTTATTGCACAGCGAAGCAAAATATAAATATATTACAATCCGATATAAAGTAATATCAAAGTATTACAAATGGAAAGTAAAGGATCCACAGGCGGATCGAAAATAAAATGAAACATTGTTCAACAAACTTTAACATCTAGAGCTTGCGAGACTTGATTATTGATGCCTGGAGTAGCCAGCCTATTACGTATAGTACCTGCACTTAGCCTTTTTGAAAAATACGTCAGTTTACACTGGTAAATACAATTAACTGACTCATTTTGAAAATGTTTTAGAAAATTGATTTGAATGCACGTGGCACACAACTTTTTATAACTTGGGATAATTATTTGTATATAATCTTGTAAAAGAATTACAAGTTTCTTATGCGTTCAGTAGCCTGGGCTGAACACCGGGTTAAAGATTAATAGACACACCACATGATATAAACCCGCGGCGGGTTATTCCCGAAACCGGCGGTTATACCCTATTATTTATTTAGGCACTGACGGGTGTACGCCTACACCCCGTGCTTAGGTCGTGGCCATTTCGTAAAATGATGCCAAGGATATCCGGGAGATGGTCATTAACCCCCCCCCCCCCCCAAAGGCTTTAAGCAAACAAAGCATTTTCAAATGGGACATTTCAATGATTTAACCTTCATACAATTAAAGATTCATTGCCCGACCAAGCGGTATTTTATATACCGTACCCCAAGCCCGTATAAGGGAAAATAAGTTAAAAGTATTTACCTGAGCAAATTTATACAATTTATCCCAGCCGTATACCACCAAGCAAGTACAGATAGCTTTTACTGGGCTCCTAAATCTGGAACGAAGGTTTTATTAACCTATTAGATTCCTAACGGGTCTTATTTAAGTTGAAACTTAGATCGGTTAGTTTTAAGGAAAGGTTTACGGTTCAAAACGCCTGATTAAGCGAAGACTGGAATAGAATGTGATTTTGACCCGACAAGTTTGGAGACTTGTATAATATGGGTACATCAAACACATTCTGGATTTTGAGGCAAAAATGATAAGGTCTGACCCGTTTTGGTCAATTTATGCAAACTAGTTACATAAACCGATCCGAACGCGAAATATGCGTAACGGGTAACCATAAGAGTCATATACATGTTTCCTAAGTTAATGTGCCTTAAATATGTTGTGATATCAGCAAGATACCTTCCGTTATGCCCAAAACGAATTTAAAACCAATTTATGCCCCGTAGGGTATTTTGGTCATTTAATAGGTTATAAAAGAGGTTTAATATAAATCTGAGTTTCAGGTTTGATTTAATCAGTGAAAATACTTAATTTAATAAGTTATATCAGTAGGGTATTACACATATGTGAATTTTATCATTTATAACCAGACAATGCACCGAATGGGCATTTTGGTAATTTCACATAAGGTTTAAAGTTCAAATTTAGAAATCTGAGTTTAAAACTTTTTCTTAATGTTAAAACATAAAAATTTACTGAGATTATCAGTAGGCATCAAACCTTATATGTTTAAAATAGTTTTAATACATACTATGCGTTAAAAACGCTTAAAAAGGCGATTTTGAGCTATTCCCGGGTTTTTAAAGAAATGCTGATATTTTTATTATTCCAGAAGGCTCAAAATATTTTATTTATCATATTAGATCAGTAGAAAAAGGTTTGGTATTAAAAGGATTTGTAAAACTCATTTTATAGCCCAAAAGGGCAAAACCGGCAATTACCGAATCAAGCTTAGAACTCTAAGTTATGCTCAGCCTAAAAATAAATAAAAATCTCCAGAAATCCCAAAATATTATTTTATATCAGTAGGTAGAAAGTTTGGTATCAAAAATTGGGTTTAGATAGGCTATACGCTAATTATGTTGTTTAATTTAATAAAAGCTTTTCATTTACGCTAATGAGCATAACTCCTAATCTAGACCACAAACTGATGTCAAATTTTAGGGACAAGTTTATAATTCAGTAATAAAGGTTTCTATTCTTTTATATTTTCAAAAATATCGTTTTAAGGTCAAATGGGCATAATGGTCAACATTTAAGCATATAACGGGAACATGTAAATGAATAGGATAACTAAGGATCCAAGTTGTATAACCTCAGAGAGTTATACTAACATATAACATGGTCACTTAGGATGGAGACAAGTGTTTGAAGGGTTAATCAGATCACTACACCTGTTAGGACAGCTGTATAATTGTCTTGAAGCCCAAGGATTCGGTTTTGATTGGATGAGAATGGAATAGAGTAGTGACCAAGCAAAAATTCATATCTGGCACCTGCTTACGGACAGTATGGTCCTAGTGTATACGGTCCGTAAGGTCCTGGTCAGATCAGCAAAGTTTCAACCGTTGACAGGTTTAGCCCCTGTACTTCCAAATGTCATTTCCGACACATCTAAGGCCCGTTAAACCATTTTTAAGGCTCTACAAGGATGCCTAAGCATAGGGAACATGAAACATGCTCAAAAATATGCCGGATGTTGGTTCGTTTGGTCGTACGGTCTCGTTGTTCGGCTAATTACGATGAAACACGGACGGACGCGAAAAACGATCCAAACGACGCGACGAATGGAATTTTATCAAGCCAAACACTAAAATAAAATATTTTAGTGCTTACAAAAATTTTTGGGTGTCCGGATATGTTCAGATTGCAAGATATGCGCGAAAATGCAAATTTGTTCACTTTTTGACACTTTTAGTCCCTGCATTTATTTTTGCTCACCAAACACCTCTAAGCCTATATCTGTAACAACTCTCATCAAAAGTCCTAATTATTATTTTAATTTGACTAATAGGAAACCCTAATTGAGAAACCCAATTGATTCTGAACAAACCCTAAAATTTTCAGAACAATCGGAATCAGGATCAGGGCCCCTAAACTCAAGGGGGGTATACCCTAGTTAATAATTATCTGAAATTACTTGCTGTCAAAATTCAAAAAATTAGAAACTGTCAAGTCAGCAAGGCTAGTCCCAACCGTGGCTACTCTATGAAATATAGGTAACCCTTACGGACCGTAAAGGGTTATTTGTTACGGTCCGTAAGGGGTGGCAAAATTAAGGTATAAATAGCAGACATTGGTACTTGAAATTTGGCTTATGTTCGACGAAGAAATTCGTTTCATGCACCGATTTACATTCTGTTTACCACAATTAACACACACTAATCACGAAGTGCTGCCGCAATCAGGGTAATAACTCGATCGCTATTACGATTCAACGTCCGATCGATTATAACTATCCAACGATTGTTTAAGTGTCGCTCAAATTGAGTTTATACTTTGATATTCATCGTGATTTCGACTTGAATGTTTGAGTGCTGTTCGAAATCGGACTATACTCTGTCATTCGTTGTGAATCCGCTGAATTGTTAAGTATTGCACTTGTAAATTGTTGTGAGGGTTTAATCTCGTGAATTGTCGTAACTGCTGTATTAGTTACTAACCTGTTTGTGTGTGCATTATTATTTAAATTAGGTTAATCAAGGCTAATCAGTAGGCTTATACTCTGCTCGTTAAATCTACAATGTGAGTCATTCTCTTTTTAACAAATTTGATTTCAAAAAGTATGTTTATTTTCAAAAGTTATAATTACAGTGATTAAGTTGATGTAATCACCAAATTACAGCCGGTATGTGGGATATTGTGCACAGTATTGCAGTTTTATCACTTTAGGTGGGCGAACCTAAATTTAGTGATAACCGTCATTCATTGGGGCAGCCAATGGTGATATGACCACAGTCACCGAAAAGAGTCGAGTGACAAATACTGTGGGTAGTTGGTTTGATATCAGAAACATTGTAATATCTTAATACTGTGAATTATAACAAACGAGTCATTTTAGTAAAACTGAATGATTCACTCAGTATTTCCCTGCTGACAAAACCTTTTTCAAACATGTTTCAGGTGATCTGTTGTGAGCACAGGAAAAGTGCCGTGGAGCACTTCAAGCTTAGAAAAGTGGCTCAATGTAAATAAATAAAGAAACATGTTTTTAGAAATAAAGATTTCCCAGTGAAATCACTTTATTGTAAATTATGGGATTTATCCCTATATTATATATAAACGAGCAGTTTTAATATTAATCGATCCTGTTTAAAAAGACTTCCGCTGTCACTTAATTAGATACCATCGGATTTCTTGCCTCGCGGCTCTGGACCGGGTCAAACCGGGGCCAAGGGCCGTGACAGGAAAAGGTGGTATCAGAGCCACTGATTTAAGCTTACTATTGATTTTAGCCTATTAAAATAATTGAAAGATACTTATGAAATTTAATTGCCATTCTGTGAAAATATGTTTTATTAACTGATTAATTGTTGAGTTATAGTATGGGTAAACACAAGATTTCTGCTATCTACCACAAATTAGATACTGCACCTACAGAAAAAGGAACCTCTTCCTCCAAACACCCAGCAGATCTGGAAGAAGGGATTTTTGTCCTTAAAGCAAATTATGAAAATCCTCTTACCTAAGATAAAAGAAATTTGATTCTTAGAAAGGGAAAGGAGAAAATAAAGAAACCCCAAGTCAAGAAAGTGAGGTTTAATCCAGAAATCCAGGAATTAGGCAATAGGTCACCTTGGGAAGACACATTAGATGAAAAATGGGCAAATCTTTATATGCTAGCTACCGTAGCAGAAAATGCAAACCTTTAAAATATCAATAAGCCTGGTCTAGTAGAAAATTAATCCCCAGTAAATAAATAAATTATCGTGTTCTCTTTCTAGTAGTCTTTTGTACAAATCAGTATGCAATAAACTTTAATGTTTATTTGTAAAACTTTGTTCCCAAAGTTTTAACTTAGCATTTTTGTGCATTTTGCATATATGCTATCCAGCATGAGTGAGATATAGGAAGCATTTCAGAATCTCAACCTCTACCCAGTACCAATTGAAGTCTCCCATGACTTTACTGGTTATATTGCTGACATAGAGGAACCCCTGGAATTCCAAGCTCCACCGCTGGAAAAAGCAAAACTTAAAAAGAAAAGAAGATATGTAGGATGGAGGAAAGTGCGCAGGAGAAAGCCAGTTACTAGGAAACTCCCTAAAATAGAAAACCCTATAGACAAAGGAAAAGGAATAGAAATCGGAGAAAGTTCTAATCCGACAGAGATAAAAATCAGGAAAGATTCTAAACAAAAAGGAATAGAAATTGGAGAGAGCTCCAGACAAACTGAAGAAATCACATTTCAAGAGGAAATAGACCGTCTACTGGCAAATTGTGATGTCATTAGCCCTATCCATAATAATCTATATCCTTACCTAGAAACCCAACTTCCTGTAAATCTGGAACCAGCTATTCCAGACCCACTAATCCACACTCGACCTTTAGGCCAAATGGAAGAATGGTGGACAAATGACTGGCAATTCGAAAATATCATCAACAGTCCTTATTCTTTTCTTCCACAGTTTGATCCAGAACCTATCCCCAATCCTCCAATGAGCAACGAAAACTTAGCCGAACTCCGTCAGTTCGGTGAAGAGCTGATAGGTACAGGGAATAGGATCCGGGAAATGGGGGAACAAATTTCCTGGAAGTACGACGAAAGGGAGCGTCGCTACTAAACTGGCAGTTGACCAAAGAATAGTGGGATTGGGAAGAATGTCTGTATAATAATAATAATAATAATAATAATAATAATAATAATAATAATAATAATAATAATAATAATAATAATAATAATAATAATAATAATAATAATAATAATAGTTAAATATAATTATGTAAAATGGGAAATAAAACATTGTAAGATAAACAGTGTGTATGGATGCCTATATAATATATAAAGCAAAATAGAAGTCGAAACATCGACGATTTTGGATATATATATCTGTGTTGTAAGATTTTATGTGCTTCTGTTTACAATCATTTGATACTAATAGTTATATTTTTAATAATTATCAGATGAAAAACGCTAATAATGAACCAGTTAATGAGATTAATCAATCGGAGCAACAATCAGGGGATCAATATATGACTAGGCAGGATATAGAAAATATTGTTGCTCAAGGGATAGTCAATGCTATACCAGCATTCGTTGCTGCTATTAAAAATCCAATAGAACCGCAACAAATCGTTCCTAGTAAACGTACTCAGGAAGATAATTTTAGTCATAGTGTAAATGGAGGCGGCAATCATGACGATAATAATCCACGACAGGCTCCACCTCCTAAGAAAATGAAAGCCGCAACACCTGGTTGCACTTTCAAAGAATTTCTTGCTTGTAAACCTGCTGAATTTGCAGGCAATGAAGGAGCAACTGCAGTACTGCGTTGGTTAGAGAAAACCGAAGCAGTAATTGCAATAAGTAAGTGTTCCGAAGAAGATCAGGTTATGTATGCGTCAAATTTGTTCAAAGAAGGGGCACTAGAATGGTGGAACACGGTGCTACAAGCAAAAGGAAGAAGGATGGCTTATGCTATGAACTGGGAAGAATTTAAAATTCTTGTAGAAAGAAAATACTCTCCTGAATATGAAAAGGAACAAATGGCAAATAAGTTCCTAAATCATCGTATGGTAGGCGTAGAGTGTCGCGGTTATACTTCGACATTCTTTGAATATGCTAGAGTGGTACCAACACTGGCTTCGCCAGAACCGGTACTCATTTCTCGCTACATTTGGGGATTGATTAGTGAAATCCGCAATATCGTTAAAGCTGCGAGACCTCGCACTATTGACGATGCTGTGGAACTAGCTAATACCCTAACTGATGAACTAGTACGTACAAGAGAAGAAGATCGAAAGAAGGAATTGGCTCAAAAGATTACCCAAGGATTTCGTGTGGGTAATGATAATAGGTTCAAGAAAAGAGGAAGGAGACAATCTGCACAACCGCCTTTTTGCAGAAATTGCAAAAAGAATCATTTTGGAAAATGCAATGTAATTTGCAACTTCTGCAAAATGACAGGACATCGTGAAGAAAATTGCAAAAAGAAAACCATAGTCTGCTATAACTGTGGAGAAACAGGACATTACAAAACAGAATGTCCTAAATTGATTAAAACCGCAGACAATAAAGGCAAACCAGCTGATGGAACAACAAAGAAGAATGCCCGAGCATTCCAGCTAACCACTCAGGAAGCCGAACTAATTCCCGACGTTATAGCTGGTACGTTCTTGGTCCACGACGTTTATGCAAAAGTATTATTTGACTCTGGTGCAAACCAAAGTTTTATCAATACTTCATTTTGCCAAGCCCTTAACTTACCTTTAACCACCCTTAGACAAATTTTTACAGTCGAAACGGCAGATGGGAATTCTGTTAACATATATAAGGTTTTGCAAGAAGGAAAGATAGAACTGTTAGGCCATAAGTTTTCTGCAAACTTGTTACCTATGAAGTTAGCTGAATTCGATGTAGTGTTAGGAATGGATTGGTTGATAGCCAACCATGCTCGAATCCTTTGTGATAAGAATTCCATAGAAATTCAATCACCTACCGGAGAAGTGATTAGGATCACGGGAGATAAACCACGTAAGCCCATGAAGTTCATATCAGTAATGAAAGTTGCTAATTATGAACGAAAACAAGGAATAGTGTATATGATTTCAGTAATCATTAACACTAAGAATAAAGAACTTAAGGAAATTCCTGTAGTTTCAGAGTATTCGGATGTATTTCCAGAAGATTTACCGGGATTACCTCCAGACAGGGAAGTAGAATTTAGGATTCATCTAATTCCAGGAACTATACCGATAGCCAAGGCACCTTATCGGTTAGCACCTACAGAAATGTTAGAACTGAAAAAGCAATTAGATGAATTACTAGGTAAAGGTTTCATACAACCTAGTTCATCCCCTTGGGGAGCACCAGTGTTGTTTGTGAAAAAGAAAGATGGATCGATGAGAATGTGTATCGATTATAGAGAATTGAATAAGGTTACAATTAAGAATCGATACCCATTACCTAGGATTGATGATCTATTTGATCAACTTCAAGGTGCTAGGTATTTTTCTAAGATAGACTTAAGATCCGGATATCACCAGTTGAAAGTACAAGAAGAAGACATACCTAAAACTGCTTTCAGAACTAGGTATGGCCATTATGAGTTTACAGTAATGCCCTTTGGACTAACAAATGCCCCAGCAGCATTTATGGACATGATGAATCGGATCTGTAAACCATACTTGGATAAATTTGTAATCGTATTCATCGACGATATACTTATTTATTCCAAAAGTCAGGAGGAACATTGCGAACACTTGCATGCACTCTTAACTTTGTTAAGAAAGGAAAAGCTTTATGCAAAATTCTCAAAGTGTGAATTTTGGTTAAAGGATGTGCAATTCCTAGGACATATGGTGAATCACGAAGGAATTCACGTAGATCCTGCTAAAATAGAAGCAATTACCAAATGGAAGGTCCCACAAACAGCTATGGAAATTAGAAGTTTTCTAGGCTTAGCCGGATACTATAGACGATTTATTAAAGATTTCTCTAAGATAGCTGTACCTTTGACTAAGTTAACCTGTAAAGCCACTAAGTTTGAATGGGGACATAGGCAAGAAGAAGCTTTTAAGATTTTAAAGCACCGATTGACAAATGCTCCAATTTTAGCATTGCCTGAAGGAACAGAAGATTTTGAAGTATATTGTGATGCTTCAAAATTAGGATTCGGATGTGTATTGATGCAACGCAAAAAGGTAATTGCGTATGCCTCCCGGCAGTTGAGAAAGCACGAGGAGAATTATACAACTCATGACTTAGAATTAGGAGCCGTAATTTTTGCCCTTAAAATATGGAGACATTATCTGTATGGAAGTAAGTTTACTGTTTATACAGATCATAAAAGTTTAAAGTATATATTTGGGTAGAAAGAGTTGAATATGAGGCAAAGAAGATGGATGGAAGTTCTAAGCGATTACGACTGTGATATTCAATATCACGAAGGAAAGGCAAACGTAGTTGCAGATGCCTTAAGTCGTAAGTATCAGGAAAAACAAAAGCGAGTCCGTGCTCTTAGATTAAATCTACAAGTAGATTTAATGGAACAATTAAAGAAAGTTCAGGAAACAGCAATCAAGGACGATGCTGAAGGAATGAAAGGTTATATAAAGGAACTCGAACAAGGAAATGATTGAATTTGGAAATTTCACAAGAAACGAATTTGGGTACCTAAGCAAGGAGAATTAAGAAATAAGATTTTAGAAGAAGCCCATAAATCTAGGTATACTATGCATCCAGGAAACAATAAGATGTACCAAGATTTAAGAAAGAATTTTTGGTGGATAGGCATGAAGAAAGATATAGCAAAATATGTTTCTAAATGTCTTACTTGTTCACAAGTAAAGGCTGAACACCAGAAACCTTCAGGACTACTACAACAATTGGAAATACCTGTATGGAAATGGGAACTTATAACAATGGATTTTGTTACTAAGTTGCCTAAAACAAGAAAAGGTAATGATGCGATTTGGGTAATTGTGGATCGATTAACCAAATCAGCTCATTTTCTACCAATGAAGGAAACCCTTAGCATGGAAAGGTTAGCCAAGTTGTACGTAGATGAAGTGGTATCGTTACATGGAGTCCCACTCTCCATTGTATCAGATAGAGATAGTCGTTTCACTTCTCATTTTTGGAAAAGTTTCCAGCAAGCTATGGGAACTCGACTAAATTTGAGTACGGCATATCATCCTCAAACAGATGGCCAAAGTGAAAGAACCATCCAAACTCTAGAAGACATGCTTCGAGCATGTGTAATAGATTTTGGTGGAAACTGGGATGATCATTTACCATTAATTGAATTCTCCTATAATAATAGTTATCATTCAAGCATTGAAACTACTCCATTTGAAGCACTATATGGAAGAAAATGCAGAACTCCAGTTTGTTGGGCAGAAATAGGAGAAAGTCAATTATCAGGTCCAGAAATTGTGCAAGAAACTACTGACAAAATAGCTCAAATCAAGGAAAGACTGAAAACAGCTCGAGATCGTCAGAAGAGCTATGCAGATAATCGCCGCAAGCCGTTAGAATTTCAGGTCGGAGATAAAGTACTCTTAAAAGTTTCTCCTTGGAAAGGAGTTGTTCGATTCGGTAAGAAAGGAAAGTTAAGTCCCAGGTACGTAGGACCATTTTCAGTGATCCAACGTATAGGACCAGTTGCTTATCGTTTACAACTACCAGAAGAGTTAGCTGGAGTACATGATGTATTTCATGTATCCAATCTTAAGAAATGCTTATCAGATGAATCATTGGTAATACCTCTTCAAGATATAGAGGTAAACAAAAAGCTAAAATTTGTTGAGAAACCTCTTCAAATTGAGGATCGAAAGATTAAGTTTCTCAAACATAAACGACTAGTTTTAGTTAAAGTCAGATGGGATTCAAAGAGAGGACCAGAATACACTTGGGAGCTGGAATCAGAAATGAAGAGAAAGTATCCTCATTTATTCCAGTAAATCTCGAGGACGAGATTTTTATTAAGGTGGGGAGAATGTAACAACTCTCATCAAAAGTCCTAATTATTATTTTAATTTGACTAATAGGAAACCCTAATTGAGAAACCCAATTGATTCTGAACAAACCCTAAAATTTTCAGAACAATCGGAATCAGGATCAGGGCCCCTAAAACTCAAGGGGGGTATACCCTAGTTAATAATTATCTGAAATTACTTGCTGTCAAAATTCGAAAATTAGAAACTGTCAAGTCAGCAAGGCTAGTCCCAACCGTGGCTACTCTATGAAATATAGGTAACCCTTACGGACCGTAAGGGTTATTTGTTACGGTCCGTAAGGGGTGGCAAAATTAAGGTATAAATAGCAGACATTGGTACTTGAAATTTGGCTTATGTTCGACGAAGAAATTCGTTTCATGCACCGATTTACATTCTGTTTACCACAATTAACACACACTAATCACGAAGTGCTGCCGCAATCAGGGTAATAACTCGATCGCTATTACGATTCAACGTCCGATCGATTATAACTATCCAACGATTGTTTAAGTGCCGCTTAAATTGAGTTTATACTTTGATATTCATCGTGATTTCGACTTGAATGTTTGAGTGCTGTTCGAAATCGGACTATACTCTGTCATTCGTTGTGAATCCGCTGAATTGTTAAGTATTGCACTTGTAAATTGTTGTGAGGGTTTAATCTCGTGAATTGTCGTAACTGCTGTATTAGTTACTAACCTGTTTGTGTGTGCATTATTATTTAAATTAGGTTAATCAAGGCTAATCAGTAGGCTTATACTCTGCTCGTTAAATCTACAATGTGAGTCATTCTCTTTTTAACAAATTTGATTTCAAAAAGTATGTTTATTTTCAAAAGTTATAATTACAGTGATTAAGTTGATGTAATCACCAAATTACAGCCGGTATGTGGGATATTGTGCACAGTATTGCAGTTTTATCACTTTAGGTGGGCGAACCTAAATTTAGTGATAACCGTCATTCATTGGGGCAGCCAATGGTGATATGACCACAGTCACCGAAAAGAGTCGAGTGACAAATACTGTGGGTAGTTGGTTTGATATCAGAAACATTGTAATATCTTAATACTGTGAATTATAACAAACGAGTCATTTTAGTAAAACTGAATGATTCACTCAGTATTTCCCTGCTGACAAAACCTTTTTCAAACATGTTTCAGGTGATCTGTTGTGAGCACAGGAAAAGTGCCGTGGAGCACTTCAAGCTTAGAAAAGTGGCTCAATGTAAATAAATAAAGAAACATGTTTTTAGAAATAAAGATTTCCCAGTGAAATCACTTTATTGTAAATTATGGGATTTATCCCTATATTATATATAAACGAGCAGTTTTAATATTAATCGATCCTGTTTAAAAAGACTTCCGCTGTCACTTAATTAGATACCATCGGATTTCCTGCCTCGCGGCTCTGGACCAGGTCAAACCGGGGCCAAGGGCCATGACAATATCTAAGCTATGTAAAGGATAATTAGGGTGTGATTAACTCATGGTCATATTTCGGAAGGTCCGTTACCATACGAATCGGCATACTTTTGCAGTTTGACCTAATTAGTCCTTCTAATGCGCAAACTTGCGCATATCATCGTTTAATAGCATTGAAGCCTTATTTAATCCATATTAAGCATTATTGGGAGTATTATTAAACATCACGATGCTTCGGGTTCACTAAAAGGTCATTCATAGGTATAATTAAACATATTGACACTTTTAACCCCTTATATTTGCAAAGTTGTGCGTAACGTCACTTAAAGGCACAAAAGCCTTGGACGGCCAACGATTGGCATTCCCGAGAGTATAATCAAATATCATGAAGCTCTCGGTTTGTTAAAAGGTCACTCAGAGGTAAGAATTAACATGTTGACGCTTTAACCCTTTATTGCGCAAACTTTCAATTAATTACGCAAACGGCTACACTCGATCAACAAGTGGCTCATTTGTGAATATAAAACCGTAAAAGGTTATTCAGAAACTTATTTTTTGTATGATAACACTTCCAGTCCTTTCATAATCAAAGTTTTCGATTTTTCAAAAAATTAGTCCCTTAAATTCAACACTTGACTTCATTAGGGTTTATTACACGTGTCAATACTTCATTGGACGTGATTTTTACGAGGTGTTACATCTTATAAGACAAAAGTATATAAAATAAATGAACAAAACTACAATACATAATTAAATTACAAAAACAAATATCTGCAGTAAGTTTACCTTTTTCTTTTGTAGATGAGTGACACAAATTACTACTAATATTTGGAGTAGCATAAGTAGGAAGGTGATACACATTCCTTCTTTCGACATTGGTGGTTGAAACTTGTAAAATAGAACATATGTAAGGATTCCCAAAACATAACATATACATATATATTTCTTTTAAATTTAGTTTGCAAAACTATAACACATACCACTTGGACTATCTGATAATAGAATCCTTTCAACAGAATCAGATGTTGATGTAAGATGACAACCTCTGTTGTTTCTCTTTTGTTGAAGAACACACTTCTTTTTTTCCCTTTCTTCAGCACAACTTTGAATTTGACTTGCTTGAAAGAACACTTCATACTTACTTGAAATTGTGTTATCTGTATCCATAATTTCAAATACCTGAATGAAGAAGATTGTTGACCACTCAAGAAAAGGACTTTGAAAGTATTGTGAAAAGATTTGAAATTACAAAAAAATATCTGCAGTAAGTATACCTTTTCCTTTTGTAGATGAGTGACACAAATTACTACTAATATTTAGAGTAGCATAAGCAGGAAGATGATATACATTCCTTCTTTCAACATTGGTGGTTGAAACTTGTAAAATACGACATATGTAAGGATTCCCAAAAGGTAACATATAAATATATATTTCTTTTGAATTTTGTTTGCAAACCTATAAGACATACCATTTGTAGTATTTGATAATGGAATCCTTTCAACAGAATCAAATGTTGATGTAGGATGACAACCACTCTTGTTTCTCTTTTGTTGCAGAACACGCTTCCTTTTTTCCTTGCTTCAGCACATATTTGACTTTGACTTGCTTGAAGGAACAGTTCATACTTACTTGAAATTTTGTTATCTGTATCCATGATTTCAAATAACTGAATGAAGAAGATTGTTGACCACTCGAGAAAAGGACTTTGAAAGTATTGTGAAAATGACTTGAAGTTTTTGATAATACAGATTTGAAATGGATACTATTTTATATTTAAGGATAAAATAAGACAGCTGTATTAGTAGGGGTGTTTAAAACCGGATATCTGAAAATTCGGATATCAGAAAATTTCGGATATCAGAAAATTTCTGATAGCTAATTTCACTATCCGAATCTGTATCCAAAATTTCGGATATCCGAATTTTCGGATACGGTTTCGGATAGTGAAACGGATATCCAAAATTTTAAAAATAAACAAAATCTTTCAAAACAAAAGTCTACACCAATCATCCATTTTTTTCAATTTCAAATCAAAACTCCACTGATCATCTTTTTTTTTTCAAATACAACCAAAGAAATATACCATGTTCAAAAAAGAAAAGCAAAAAAATATAATTCTTTTGAACTTTGTTAACTTTTCAACAATTTAATTTTCACCTATATCTGCAGTCTGCACATGAAATGGAATCAAAACTCTATTCTTCCAATGCAACCCATTCTGCAACTCAAATGTGAGAACACACTGATCATCCTTTTTTTTCAAATACAACCAAAGAAATATACCATGTTCAAAAAAGAAAAGCAAAAAAATATAATTCTTTTGAACTTTGTTAACTTTTCAACAATTTAATTTTCACCTATATCTGCAGTCTGCACATGAAATGGAATCAAAACTCTATTCTTCCAATGCAACCCATTCTGCAACTCAAATGTGAGAACACAAAAGTCAAAACATGTCACCGCCATCCAACAATTTCACTTCTATTCCTCTAGTTTCTTTATATGTCTCATAAATCTTTAAGATTCAACCCTTCGACCTTCGTTCAGTTTGAATCGTCTCCATCTTTGATTTGCTTCTTGAGTTTGTGAGGTGGGGGCGGCTGATAAAGTGAGAAGCGTATAAAGCAAGTTAGAATTTTAGGGTTTTAATTGACTTATTGATATATATATTTAAAAACTAGAAAAATAAAAGAACATAAAATTTCGGATATCGGATATCCAAAATATCCAAAAATTTTCAATATTACTATCCGAATCCGAATTTTCGGATATCCGAGATTCGGATATCCGAATTTTCGGATATCCAAAAATTCGGATTCGGATTCGGATTTTTTTGAACACCCTTATGTATTAGGGGGTAAAATGTAACTTCCTTATCTCAATGGCGGTAAGATGTAATCTATTATTCCAATGGCGGTTTAATTGTATTGTGTGGACCAATCAGATAAACTCTGATCACATAGAGGCGGATAAAAACATACTTTACCTTTTTAACGACTCTACACATCCCTTTACAAAATTGTTTGTCTGATCTCATAAAAAGTGCTTCAAGTTTTAATCACCAATGTCCATTTCGATATCAATCATTCCACTTGAATTCTTCTTACTTTTGACACCATCAACAACTTCGATCAAGGTATAATAATATTTATTAAAATTTGTATGCACATGAGTTTCATATGCACATCATTAACCACTGTTATGAAGACTGTGATCATGTATTGCATGTTTTAGATGATGTATGAATTTCATTTTACAAGTTTTTTTTTATTTTTTATAATGTTTCCGATTCAAAGTTTTCTTTGATATGGTGCTACATTTGGTTTCTTGAAAGCAATCGATAAGGTATATTTTGTTGTTTTCCTTACTTGATATTAAATAATATGATTTAATGACCGATCTTTTATTTATGGACTTCTAAAAAATGTTATTTCCTTGCTACTCGGTTCTACAGTTTTTCGAGGAATCTTTATTTACTGATTTGCTCTAAATAAATCGATAAATATTAAATACGTTATTTGAATGATATAGATATGTTAAACATTGTTGGTTCATATTTGTTATCACAGTCTTTATAAATAATGAAATATTTGATAAAATACATTATTTCATTGTTTCTTTGATTTTTAGATAAACATCATATCTTGGAAGATGTCTTTTTATAAATATTTGGACTCTCTTAATTCCAAAATCTTGGTAAGATTATTACATTAAAACCATTTTCTACAGTTTTATTGTTAACAACTAATTCACATATAACACTTGCCAATACTTAAATACTTGAACTCCACAGATAATACCACAAATCTTTGCAAACATTCATTTACTCAATGAAGTTCCTGGTAATATTGCTGTTATAGAGTGTGTAAACGGTATGAAATGGGAGATCCGATTCTCAAAACATAGTGGAAGCTTTGCTCTAAAAGAAGGATGGTCCTCAGTTGTCTCTGACCTTTCATTGAAAGAAGGATGTCTATTGGTATTAAAAAAAACTGCACCATATACATATCTTGTAACACCTCGAAAATTTACGTCCAATAATGTATTGACACGTGTCATAGGCTTTGAATATGTGAAAAAGCACTTCAGAGGGACAAAAGTTGACAAACAGTGAAACTATGTGAATATAAGGGTCCAAAGTGCCAACAATGGATAAATAGGCCCTACAATAACCCTACATGGTGTTTATAATCTTAAACGATTAAATCATGGATCATACAAAGCGGAAAATGAAAGAAAGTGAGGAATTGCAAACTACAGGGGCTAAATGTGTCAACATGTTGAAAGTATACCTCTGAGTGACCTTTTGGCAAACCCGAAGCTTTGTAATGGTAAAATATACTCACTAGAATATGTGGTAAAAATTTCATAAAGTTTCGTTATCGTATGAGAAAGTTATGATCAAAACCGTGCACGAAGGGTTAAATGCGTCAACGTTGAATTTCGTGACTTTTCGGGTATGCACAAAGTTAACCAAGGACCTAACCAAGTTTGTAGATGTCCTAAGGCCCTTAAAAATCAGGTTTGAGGGTCAAGAGTGCAAGATAAATAGCCAAAACCACGTTTCAAAGGACCAAGGACCAAAATGTAAAACAATGAAACTTGTTAACCTGATGTACCCTTGTACGCGGCCCGCGAGGGGCTCTTCGCGGCCCGCCTACAAGCTGCCAGCGACAAAAGTGCACAGCTGCCAGTTAACAGGTCTGATTTCGATGCTACACAGCTGTTATCTGATACCATGAGCTCACCAATGGTTTTACATGCATAGAGGGGCACTTGGACAGATCTTACAACATATGTAGACCCTTGTGGCATCATCTAATGAGATCAAAGATGTTATAAAAGGGACTTGAAGTTGCAACATTGATCACTTGCATGTTCAAAACTCACAAGACCCACTTCTGGAGCTTCTCTGATCAACCTCAGGCATTCTAGTGATCTCTAAGCGTAATTAGGACTCTTATAAGTGTTCATAACCCTTTCTATTTTGTTTTAGCTTAGTTAATTAGCTATTAGTCAAACCGTTGTAATTTAAGTTTGACTTCGTGATTAAATGAAATTTTCTCAGTCATTTCTCGAATTGAAAGTACCTACAAGTAGGTATTTATGTGGGTAACAAATCCTTAAAAGGGTACTTTCAGATTCCCACTCTAACTATGTTAATTGTCGAGTCAAAGCTTACTTTAAAAAGTCAACAGAATGTGTATTTTCAAAATTAAGCATAATTAGCAATGTAGGGTACATGCAACCTGTTTGATCATTAAAATAACATGGTAACTAATGTAAGAACATGTTCCAACATGATCAACTCGACAATTTTCAGTTTAAACCCGGATCGGAACCGAAAGTCGCATAAATTGACTTTTGCTTTGACTATCAGTTCTGATCCGTTTGTGCATGTTTAAGATCTGCCTTAGAGCTTATTTTGGACCAGGTTTCATATAAGTATAACTCTCTGAGATTATACAACTTGGTTCAATACTTATCCGATTCACATGCATGTTTCCGATTAATGCTTAAATGTTGACTATTATGCCCTTTTGACTATAAAACGTGATTTTTGAAAAAGTGAAAGAGTAGAAACCTTAGTTACTGATTTATAAACTTGCACCTAAGATTTGACATCAGTTTGAGGTCTAGATTAAGAGTTATGCTCATTAGCGTAATTTGAAAGCTTTATGTTACTTAAACGGCGTAATTAGCGTATAACCTATTTAAACCCACTTTTTGATATCAAACTTTTTACCCACTGATGTAATATAATATTTTGGGATTTTTGAAGATTTTTATTTAATTTTTGGCTGAGCATAACATAGGTCTCTAAGTTTAATTCGGTAAATACCGATTTTGCCCTTTTAAGCCATAAAATGAGTTTTACAAATCCTATTGACCCCAAACCTTTTTCTACTGATTTTATTTGTTAAATAAAATATTTTGAGCCTTCTGGAATTATAAAAATATCAGCTTTCCTTTAAAAACCCGGAAATGGCTCCAAATCGCCTTTTTAAGCGTTTTTAACGCATAGTATGTGCTAAAACCATATTAAACATATAAGGTTGATACCTACTAATATTTTTAGCATATTTTTATATAATAACAGTAAGTACAAGTTTTTGAACTCAGATTTCCAGTTTTAACCTTTTAAGCCTATGTGAAATTACCAAAATACCCCTAAGGTGCATAGTTTGGTTTTAAATGATAAATTTCACATATAGGTCATACCCTACTGTTATAACTTATTAAATTATGTGTATTTACTGTATAAATCAGACCTGTAACTCAGATTACAAATTAAACTCTTTTATAATCTTTTAAATGACCAAAATGCCCTAGTAAGGCATAAGTTGAGTTTAAATTCATTTGGGGCATACTAGAAGATATCTTACTGATATTATAACATATTTAAGCCATATTATCTCAGGGAACTTGCATATGACTCTCATGGTTACCCGTAACGCTCTTTTTGCGTTCGGTTCGGTTTATGTAACGAGTTTGCATAAATTGACCGAAACGGGTAAACCTTATCATCTTTGTCTCAAAATCCAGAATGTATTTAGTATACCCATATTATACAAGTATTCAAACTTGTCAGGTCTAAATCACATTCTATCCGGTCTTCGCTTAATCATGCGTTTGAACCGTATCTTCCATTAAAGCTAACCGGTCTAAGCTTAGGCTTAAATAAAGACCCGTTAGAAATCTAATAGGTTATTATAAACCTTTGTTCCAGAATAGAAGAACCCGTAAAAAGCTACCTTCACTCGCTAATTGTGATTTATACTTACCAAGGTAAATACTTTTAACTTATTTTCCCTATACGGGCTTGGGGTACGGTATATAAAATACCGCTTGGTCCGGCATTGAATTCTTTAATCGAATAGAGGTTAAATTTATTGATATGCTATGTTTTGAATGTGTTTTGTTTGCTTAAAGCCTTTGGGGGGTTAATGACCATGTCCCGGATATCCTTGGCATCATCTTACGAGATGGCCACGACCTGAGCACGGGGTGTAGGCGTACACCTTTCAGTGCATAACTCAATATTGTGGTGTGTCTATTAATCTTTAACCCGGTCTACGGATCGGGCTACTGGACGCATAAGTAACATGTAAATCCCTTACAAGATTATAATACATAATTATCCCAAGTTATAAAATGTTTTGTGCCACGTGCATTCAAATCAATTTTCAAACCTTTTCAAAATGAGTCAGTTAAATTGTATTTACCAGTGTAAACTGACGTATTTTCCAAAAGGTTAAGTGCAGGTACTATTCGTACTAGGCTGGCTGTCTTCTAAAGCGTCCACAATAAGTCTCGCAAGCTTGGATGTCAATAATGCTGTTGAACAATATCTTCTTTTATTTTGATCCGCCTGTGGATCCGTTTCAACTATTCGTGATATTTAATATTACACTTTATTAAAGTTGAAATGAATCTATCTTTGCTTCCGCTGTGCATTTATATATTGTGTTGTTTGTCTATGATGATACCAACTACGTCACGATACTCCCCACCGGGCCCACCGGTGACACATGGAAAATAGGGGTGTGACAGGTTGGTATCAGAGCCAACTCTGAGTGAATTAAACACTAGCCTTTTGTGTTTAATCTCAGTTACACAATTGCACATTCCTCGATTCTCGAGTCTAGACAAAGAACTTAGGAATTTTCCAAATTTTTGTTTTATTTCTAACTTTGTCTTATATATTTGTCTTGTTGTATCACTTGTTTGTTTTTGACGGGTTAACAAAATGCCGCCACGAATGAGAGGAAGAGGCAGAGGAAAAGGGTCATATGTCGCCCCAAACGACCACGAGGCCGGACCGTCACACCGACGAACACCATCTGACCCCAACAACCCGGGTCCTCAGGAACCATGGAGGACCTACATCGAGCCTGCTAGGCGCTCAGTATCACTGAGTACCTCCCCATCTATCCCACACTCATTCGGGCCTCATTCTGAAAATGAGCCCCACAACTCTCACCAGTCGTACATTCCCCTTCAAGGACACAATTCACCCTTTGACCACCTATCACCAGTCTTCCAAGGCTAGTTCAACCCTGACGCCTACCTAGGAGCAGCAGTGGGTTTTAACCCACTTGGACCCGAAGACCACTTTTCCGGTGGCAACCCGATGGATATCGATGAGGACACCGATCCTGCAATGCCACCATCCGGAACTCCCAACCATCCCATTGAAATTTCAGATGGGTCACCATTTGTGGGATCACCATATAATGGTCCCGACAGCTTCGAGGAGAAATTCCGGCAGTATGACTGGGTGTTTACCCCCAGCTACCACAACTCTCCCCTGCACCAGCCGCAGCACAACTCTCCCCTGCATCAGCTACAGCATCATCCACAGCAGCAGCAGAATCCTTCCGAGGATTCCCGATATGTCGCGGTCACTCCGCCGCCACCACCACCTCAGCTTCAGCCTCCCTCGCCCCCGAGGCGAAGGAGAACGACCGTGCGAATATCCGCACGAGGGGGAGTGCGCATCAGCACCCCTCCACTTTCTAGTGGCAGCCGATACTCGCCTGTCCACGAAGAACCAGAGATGGGAGAATCCTCACACCCCGTCTCTGAAGTAGTCTCTGCGCCAGTCGCGCCACAACCACCACTGGGTTTTGGAGACCCAATTCCTACTTACACTGGTGCGGTGGCGTACAATCCCTTCGAGCAGCCGATCCACACAAATTACAACTTTACAGAAGATCCCTACTGGGTAGCTGCGAACTCTCTCCAGCCGGGAGGTCCCTATAGAGGTCCCTGGACTACGGGACACTCGACCTATGGATACCCATCATATGGGTATCAGCAATCACAGCCTCCTCAACCTCCGCATTATCAGCAACCACAGCCTCCTCAACCTCCGCATTATCAGCAACCACCGCAGACACCGGTGATGTCGCCGCCACAATTCCAAGAAATCCTTCAAGAGATACATGAGGTGCGACAAGAGGTGCAACATGGATTGCGGGAAGAACGTAGGCATAACCGGGGGATGTTTAAGAAGATGGTGGATTTGATCAAGGGAAAAAGCAAGAAGGATCACTGAATCCTTTGTTTGTTTGTTTTAGTATTGTAATCATGTCCCTGCGAGGACATTTATTTCTGTACCCTGCCCCTGTGTGGGCATATTTCCTTTCTGTCCTGCCCCTGCGTGGGCATGTTTTTTCTTTTTGACCCCTGCATGGGTTTGTTTGTTAATTTGGCCCCTGCGTGGGTGTGTTATTTTTTGTAAAAGTCCCATTTAGGGCAAACTCGTACTAGTTTAATTTTAATTGGAATGGTTGATTTAAGTTTTTCATTTTAAATTATATGCATGAATATAATATATGAATAAATGAGAAATAACATTTATTATTTTAACTCACCATTTTAATAATAAGAATCTAAAAAGGTAAAACCTAGCTTGAATGTCATATTAAAGACCTGGCCAACATGGTAGAACCTGTTTTAAAAGGATTCAAATCTTTGTTAACATCTGCAAACATGTTAACACTCTTGACTAATGTGATCCGCGAAATCACACATGTCACCCTTTCATAATTATTCAAATTTCCTATTATTATTTAAACATCTGTTTGTGATATATTGCCTATGGGCTATAACCAATGTCATATAAGACAAAAGACAGTCGTAGATTATAAAACTCCCTGTCTAGAAAGGTAATGAACCTTGATTTAAACCCTAATAACTAGATCTTATAAGGTCTAACTCTATAATTTGGAATTTGTCCACGTGACTAGGCCTATTGTGCCAATATTTTTCATTCTGGATAGGGATGCTAATAAAAAAAAAATCCTAAATGAAATTATTTAACAAATTAACTAGTATGGCTATTAAAACCATGGTTAATAAATCGTCAAGAACGATGATACTGTTTAGGCTTCTAAATAGACCTTGTCCTTATTTCTTTATGTAGCAACTAAAACTACATGGCCAAGTCAGAAGAAATAAACAGTCGTCCAGAGGAAAACCCTGAAAATGTTAAAGTACTGGTAACTGGTGCAGAACTACAAGCATTAGTTGATAATGATGTTACCAAAGCAATAAATAGGCAGTATAGTGAAGAAAGCGGGACCCGGAGTAGGTCCCGATCCGCACCACATTCCAAGCCAAAGGTTCACTCTGAGGGTCATAGCAAACCACCTTCTAAAAAGGATGGACCCAAGAAGGATGATGATCGACACTCATCAAATCAAAACAGTGTTCCCTTAAAGAAGATAGAGTTTGATGCTAAACCACATACCAAGTCCTGTACTTACAAGTACTTCGTTTCTTGTAAACCCAGAGACTTTACTAGGGAGAAAGGAGCGGTCGATTGCATGACCTGGTTGGACGAGATGGATACGGTAGTGGACATCAGCGGTTGTGCTGAAAGGGATGTAGTGAAATATGTATCCCAGTCGTTCAAGGGAGAAGCACTGGCGTGGTGGAAGTCACTCATCCAAGCTGCTGGAAAGATCACACTCTACAACTTGTCATAGGATCAGTTCGTTGTTCTTATTAAAGAGAATTATTGCCCGCAGCATGAAGTGGAAAGGATCGAATCGGATTTCTTATCATTGGTGATGAAGAATTTAGACTGCCAAGCATACCTCACCACTTTCAATACCCTATCTAGGCTGGTTCCGTACTTGGTAACCCCAGAACCTAAAAGGATTGCTCGCTTCATCGGGGGTTTAGCCCCAGAAATTAAAGCAAGTGTTAAGGCATCAAGGGCTGCAACCTTCAGATCAGCAGCTGATCTATCTCTATCTCTTACCTTGGACGTAGTCAGGTTGAGAGCGCTCAGGAACTCAGAAGAAGGTAAGAGGAAGCATGAGGACGATACCTCACGAAGATCAGATAAGAGACACCGAGGAAATAACGACCACAAGAAAGGGTCGGGATCTAAGAAGGATGGGCAACAATCGGGGGATAAGCCCAAATGTAAAACTTGTAAAAAGAACCATTTTGGGAGGTGTCGACTCGAGTCGAAATCCCAGTCTCACTCGAGACCCTGTAGAATTTGGAAATCCACGGATCATAAGACTTTGGAGTGTAAGAAGCTGAAAGATGCAACATGTTACGGTTGCAATGAAAAAGGGCACATTAAGTCCAATTGCCCAAAGAACACCAAGAAAACCGAGGAAGGGAAAAAGACCAACGCGAGGGTCTTCAAGATGGACGCTAAGGAAGCTGTTCAGGATGACAACGTGATTACAGGTACTTTTCTCGTAAATGATGTTTATGCTAGAGTATTGTTTGATTCTGGAGCAGATAAGTCTTTTGTTGATGATAAGTTCTGTAAGTTATTAAACCTACCTGTAAAACCCTTAAGTGTGAAATATGAGGTGGAATTAGCTGATGGAACCGTAGAAACCGCCTCAACTGTGTTAGATGGATGTGTTATATCCATTAGGAATCACTCTTTTCCTTTGTCCTTACTTCCCTTTAAGCTAGCCGGCTTTGATATAGTTATAGGTATGGATTGGTTATCGCATAACCAAGCCCAGATTATGTGCAGCAGAAAGCAAGTGGTAGTCAAAACTCTGTCTGGTGAGTCACTTACCATTAAAGGGGATACCCAGCATGGATTGCCTGAGCAAGTGTCCATGCTCAAGGCATCTAGATGCTTGAAGAAGGGTTGTGTCATTTATATGGCACAGGTTACTATTGATGAGCCAAAGCCTAAGATTGAAGACATCCCTATCATTTCGGAATATCCTGAAGTTTTTCCCGAAGAACTACCTGGTTTACCACCAGATAGGCAAGTGGAATTCCGAATTGACATCATCCCGGGTGCAGCACCAGTAGCGAGAGCACCTTATAGGTTAGCACCAACGGAGATGAAGGAGTTAAGGACGCAATTAGATGATCTGCTAGCAAAAGGTTTTATTAGACCTAGTTCGTCTCCTTGGGGAGCGCCGATTTTGTTTGTCAAGAAGAAGGATGGATCGATGCGTCTGTGCATCGATTACCGTGAGCTTAATAAAGTCACTATCAAGAATAGGTATCCTTTGCCCAGGATCGACGATCTGTACGATCAATTGCAAGGGGCAAGCTACTTCTCCAAGATCGACTTGAGGTCAGGCTATCATCAGTTGAAGGTCAAGGATGAAGATGTGCACAAAACTGCATTTAGGACTCGTTATGGACATTACGAGTTCCTAGTGATGCCTTTTGGGCTCACTAATGCACCGGCCGCATTCATGGATCTCATGAATCGCGTCTGCAAGCCTTACTTAGATAAATTTGTCATCGTCTTCATTGACGACATTCTCATCTATTCGAAGAGCCAAGCTGACCACGAGAAACATCTTCGTTGTATTCTTAAACTTCTACATCATGAGAAACTCTACGCCAAATTTTCGAAGTGCGAATTTTGGCTTCGAGAAGTCCAATTCCTTGGACATGTGGTAAGTGAGCGTGGTATCCAAGTAGATCCCGCTAAGGTAGAAGCAGTTATGAATTGGCAAGAGCCAAAGACGCCTACTGAAATTCGCAGTTTTCTGGGTTTAGCAGGATATTATAGGCGCTTTATCGAAAACTTCTCGAGGATTGCTGCGCCCCTAACTTCGTTGACACGTAAGAAGGTTAAGTTTGATTGGGGCCCTAAGCAGCAGGAATCCTTTGACATTCTGAAGAAAAAGTTGAGCAATGCACCAGTGTTAACATTGCCCGATGGTATAGAAGAATTGGTGGTGTACTGTGATGCATCACACACTGGTATGGGCTGCGTACTCATGCAGAAAGGCAAGGTTATTGCCTACGCTTCACGACAGTTAAAGATACACGAGAAAAATTACACCACCCATGATTTGGAGTTGGGTGCCGTTGTATTTGCATTAAAACTTTGGAGACACTACTTGTATGGTACCAAGTGTGTGATCTATTCAGATCACAAGAGCCTTCAACATTTGTTCAATCAGAAGGACTTGAACATGAGGCAGCGACGCTGGATGGAAACTCTAAATGATTATGATTGTGAGATAAAATACCATCCAGGCAAGGCAAATGTAGTTGCTGATGCCTTAAGCAGAAAGGAAAGAGTGAAGCCGATAAGAATCAATGCCAAGCGCATTGAAATAAGGAATAGTTTGAACGAGAGGGTGTTAGCTGCACAGAAGGAAGCTGTGTTGGAAGCTAACTATCCTGAAGAAAAACTAGGAGTAACTGAGGAGCAGTTATCCTATGACAAGGACGGAATGCTAAGATTGAATGGACGAATATGGGTTCCAGTTTATGGAGGACTTCGAGATGTTATCCTCCAGGAAGCCCACAGTTCCAAATATTCCGTTCATCCTGGAGCTGATAAGATGTACCATGATCTAAAGGCCAACTACTGGTGGATTGGTTTGAAAAAGTCTGTAGCTGCCTATGTAGCTAAATGTTTGACTTGTGCGCAAGTCAAAGCTGAGCATCAGAAGCCGTCAGGTTTGCTACAACAACCTGAAATTCCCACATGGAAGTGGGAGATGGTGACGATGGATTTCATCACCAAGTTGCCAAAGACGAGAAAGGGAAATGATACTATATGGGTCATAGTGGACAGACTGACGAAGTCAGCACATTTCCTACCCATTAAGGAAACTTACAGCTCCGACATGTTAGCTCAATTATATGTAGATAAGATCGTAGCTCTACAAGGTGTACCAGTGTCGATTATCTCTGATCGAGATACGAGATACACCTCTCATTTTTGGAAAAGTTTCCAACAGTCTTTGGGCACGCGCTTAAACTTTAGTACGGCTTACCATCCACAGACGGACGGACAGAGTGGGCGTACCATCCAAACGCTGGAAGACATGCTTCGTGCATGTGTGATAGATTTAGGTGGCAGTTGGGATAACCACCTACCATTGATCAAGTTCTCCTATAATAATAGCTACCATACTAGTATTAAGGCTGCACCTTTTGAGGCATTATATGGTAGAAAATGCAGAACACCCATCTGTTGGGCAGAAGTAGGAGAAGTCCAATTATCAGGACCTGATTTGGTCTTTGAAACGACGGAAAAGATTGTCCAGATTCGCGATCACTTGAAATCTGCCCAAGATAGGCAGAAAAGCTACACTGATCCAAAGCGTAAATCTTTTCACTTCGAAGTAGGTGACAAAGTATTGCTTAAAGTATCACCCTGGAAAGGGGTGATGTGATTTGGTAAAAAGGGCAAGCTAAGCCCGAGATACATAGGACCTTTCGAGGTTATCGAACGTATCGGTTCAGTTGCTTATAAGTTAAATTTGCCTGAAGAGCTCAGTGTTATCCATAATGTTTTTCACATCTGTAATCTGAAGAAGTGTTTCGCTAATGAATCACTGGTCATACCACATACGGATGTACATATAGATGAGAGCTTGAAATTTGTGGAAAAACCATTGTCGATTGAGGATCTACAGGTAAAGAAGCTTCGAAGGAAGCATGTGCCTATTGTAAAGGTCAAATGGGATGCCCGTAGAAGTCCCGAATACACATGGGAGGTAGAATCCACTATGAAAGAAAAATACCCTCATTTGTTTCAGTAAATCTCGAGGTCGAGATTTCTTTTAAGGGGGTGAGGATGTAACACCTCGAAAATTTACGTCCAATAATGTATTGACACGTGTCATAGGCTTTGAATATGTGAAAAAGCACTTTAGAGGGACTAAAGTTGACAAACAGTGAAACTATGTGAATATAAGGGTCCAAAGTGCCAACAATGGATAAATAGGCCCTACAATAACCCTACATGGTGTTTATAATCTTAAACGATTAAATCATGGATCATACAAAGCGGAAAATGAAAGAAAGTGAGGAATTGCAAACTACAGGGGCTAAATGTGTCAACATGTTGAAAGTATACCTCTGAGTGACCTTTTGGCAAACCCAAAGCTTTGTAATGGTAAAATATACTCACTAGAATATGTGGTAAAAATTTCATAAAGTTTCGTTATCGTATGAGAAAGTTATGATCAAAACCGTGCACGAAGGGTTAAATGCGTCAACGTTGAATTTCGTGACTTTTCGGGTATGCACAAAGTTAACCAAGGACCTAACCAAGTTTGTAGATGTCCTAAGGCCCTTAAAAATCAGTTTTGAGGGTCAAGAGTGCAAGATAAATAGCCAAAACCACGTTTCAAAGGACCAAGGACCAAGGACCAAAATGTAAAACAATGAAACTTGTTAACCTGATGTACCCTTGTACGCGGCCCGCGAGGGGCTCTTCGTGGCCCGCCTACAAGTTGCCAGCGACAAAAGTGCGCAGCTACCAGTTAACAGGTCTGATTTCGATGCTACACAGCTGTTATCTGATACCATGAGCTCACCAATGGTTTTACATGCATAGAGGGGCACTTGGACAGATCTTACAACATATGTAGACCCTTGTGGCATCATCTAATGAGATCAAAGATGTTATAAAAGGGACTTGAAGTTGCAACATTGATCACTTGCATGTTCAAAACTCACAAGACCCACTTCTGGAGCTTCTCTGATCAACGTCAAGCATTCTAGTGATCTCTAAGCGTAATTAGGACTCTTGTAAGTGTTCATAACCCTTTCTATTTCGTTTTAGCTTAGTTAATTAGCTATTAGTCAAACCGTCGTAATTTAAGTTTGACTTCATGATTAAATGAAATTTGCTCAGTCATTTCTCGAATTGAAAGTACCTACAAGTAGGTATTTATGTGGGTAACAAATCCTTAAAAGGGTACTTTCAGATTCCCACTCTAACTATGTTAATTCTCGAGTCAAAGCTTACTTTAAAAAGTCAACAGAATGTATTATCAAAATTAAGCATAATTAGCAATGTAGGGTACATGCAACCTGTTTGATCATTAAAATAACATGGTAACTAATGTAAGAACATGTTCCAACATGATCAACTCGACAATTTTCAGTTTAAACCCGGATCGGAACCGAAAGTCGCATAAATTGACTTTTGCTTTGACTATCAGTTCCGATCCGTTTGTGCATGTTTAAGATCTGCCTTAGAGCTTATTTTGGACCAGGTTTCATATAAGTATAACTCTCTGAGATTATACAACTTGGTTCAATACTTATCCGATTCACATGCATGTTTCCGATTAATGCTTAAAGGTTGACTATTATGCCCTTTTGACTATAAAACGTGATTTTTGAAAAAGTGAAAGAGTAGAAACCTTAGTTACTGATTTATAAACTTGCACCTAAGATTTGACATCAGTTTGAGGTCTAGATTAAGAGTTATGCTCATTAGCGTAATTTGAAAGCTTTATGTTACTTAAACGGCGTAATTAGCGTATAACCTATTTAAACCCACTTTTTGATATCAAACTTTTTACCCAATGATGTAATATAATATTTTGGGATTTTTGTAGATTTTTATTTAATTTTTGGCTGAGCATAACATAGGTCTCTAAGTTTAATTCGGTAAATACCGATTTTGCCCTTTTAAGCCATAAAATGAGTTTTACAAATCCTTTTGACCCCAAACCTTTTTCTACTGATTTTATTTGTTAAATAAAATATTTTGAGCCTTCTGGAATTATAAAAATATCAGCTTTCCTTTAAAAACCCGGAAATGGCTCCAAATCGCCTTTTTAAGCGTTTTTAACGCATAGTATGTGCTAAAACCATATTAAACATATAAGGTTGATACCTACTGATATTTTTAGCATATTTTTATATAATAACAGTAAGTACAAGTTTTTGAACTCAGATTTCCAGTTTTAACCTTTTAAGCCTAAGTGAAATTACCAAAATACCCCTAAGGTGCATAGTTTGGTTTTAAATGATAAATTTCACATATAGGTCATACCCTACTGTTATAACTTATTAAATTATGTGTATTTACTGTATAAATCAGACCTGTAACTCAGATTACAAATTAAACTCTTTTATAATCTTTTAAATGACCAAAATGCCCTTGTAAGGCATAATTGAGTTTAAATTCATTTGGGGCATAATAGAAGATATCTTACTGATATTATAACATATTTAAGCCATATTATCTCAGGGAACTTGCATATGACTCTCATGGTTACCCGTAACGCTCTTTTCGCGTTCGGTTCGGTTTATGTAACGAGTTTGCATAAATTGACCGAAACGGGTCAAACCTTATCATCTTTGTCTCAAAATCCAGAATGTATTTAGTATACCCATATTATACAAGTATTCAAACTTGTCAGGTCTAAATCACATTCTATCCGGTCTTCGCTTAATCATGCGTTTGAACCGTATCTTCCATTAAAGCTAACCGGTCTAAGCTTAGGCTTAAATAAAGACCCGTTAGAAATCTAATAGGTTATTATAAACCTTTGTTCCAGAATAGAAGAACCAGTAAAAAGCTACCTTCACTCGCTAATTGTGATTTATACTTACCAAGGTAAATACTTTTAACTTATTTTCCCTATACGGGCTTGGGGTACGGTATATAAAATACCGCTTGGTCCGGCATTGAATTCTTTAATCGAATAGAGGTTAAATTTATTGATATGCTATGTTTTGAATGTGTTTTGTTTGCTTAAAGCCTTTGAGGGGTTAATGACCATGTCCCGGATATCCTTGGCATCATCTTATGAGATGGCCACGACCTGAGCACGGGGTGTAGGCGTACACCTTTCAGTGCATAACTCAATATTGTGGTGTGTCTATTAATCTTTAACCCGGTCTACGGATCGGGCTACTGAACGCATAAGTAACATGTAAATCCCTTACAAGATTATAATACATAATTATCCCAAGTTATAAAATGTTTTGTGCCACGTGCATTCAAATCAATTTTCAAACCTTTTCAAAATGAGTCAGTTAAATTGTATTTACCAGTGTAAACTGACGTATTTTCCAAAAGGTTAAGTGCGGGTACTATTCGTACTAGGCTGGTTGTCTTCTAAAGCGTCCACAATAAGTCTCGCAAGCTTGGATGTCAATAAAGCTGTTGAACAATATCTTCTTTTATTTTGATCCGCATGTGGATCCGTTTCAACTATTCGTGATATTTAATATTACACTTTATTAAAGTTGAAATGAATCTATCTTTGCTTCCGCTGTGCATTTATATATTGTGTTGTTTGTCTATGATGATACCAACTACGTCACGATACTCCCCACCGGGCCCACCGGTGACAAGTGGAAAATAGGGGTGTGACATATCTGCTGACACCTTTTGAAAATGTTCATCGTTATCCAACAAAACTCCCAATGATTTCTATGTTCACATCAATATCATTTGAGATGTACTTTGGATGTATGGATTCATTCTCCCATAGTTTTTCTGATGCTTCTAAGGACGTGTTGGTAAGTTTTGGTATTTTAATCCAATACTTAAATGTTACTGTACTAATTAGTGATATACTTTAAAATTTACTGTACCTTTGTTGATTTCATAATAAAGTTTATATCTTTTTGTTCAGCTAATACCCAAGGACTTAGTTAACATCAGTATTGGAGTTGGTAAACTTAAAGAGACATTTAAGATTTATGTGAATCAGTGGGACTCTTTTGATGTAGTACTTCAACGGGATCCTCTTTGGAATTGTTACTTTATAACTGATGGATGGGAAAAGGTTATACACTACATGGGTCTGCAAACAGGAGTTATACTTGTTTTAAGATACGTAGCGGATTACATCTTTTAGCTTACTGTCTTCGATTTGAATGGATGTGAGATTGTTGCACCCAAAGCCAATGACAGTCCGAAAGGCGATACTTCCTCACCCAAATTAGAAGTTGCTCCAATTACCAAAGATATGAATCATCAGTCGGATGTTGAAGAATCCAATGACGTAGATTCTTGTCACATCCCCGGCCGCGTTAAAACAACAAAACTGCGGCGGAAACGTCGGAGACTGTCGTAACAGAATCAATGTTTCACAACACATGGATTTGAAGTTATGTTTTATTGAATTAATACTTGTTTAACATTGTCTTAAAGTAAAACAAACGAGTTTAAACATATTGCCTTTCTTGTTTTATGTCACTAAGGCCTCGTCCATTCCTACGTGAGCATGCATCATATTCATCAAACAACAACACCTGAAACATAAGTGTGTCAAATTCATGGCTTGTGTGCATATTGCAATACCTCGTACGACTACAAGAGTCGATAATTGAAAACCGTGTATTGAAAAGTGTTTTGTATTGCAATATGATTATCCAACTAAAACAAGTTGGTTATACATTTGTGAAAACCTTGTTGCCATGAATCTTGACCCAAACATTTTCTTTTGTAAACCAAGTAGTTAATCGTCTCGTGAGAAAACTTGTATGGTTTATATCATTTAGTAAACATCGTTGCGTGACATCATTTGAAATCATTCGTCCAAGTGAACTAAATAACGTCACGGAATGTAATATGATAAAAGCACTTATATATAAGAAGTACCAGCGGCGTATCTACCACGATTTTATCACATTACACCCGTCCCATTATCTAATCACTTACCATAAACCAATCGTTCAATTCGTCCGTTTTATAAACCATCGTTCAATCATTCATGTTATAAACCGTCGTTTAATCGTTCATGTTATAAACCATCGTTCAATCGTTCGTGTTATAAACCATCGTTCAATCGTTCATGTTTTAATTGTGAAAACTAACTTTTGGCCGTTCTAGTTGAATACATTTAAACCTGTGTGACTCGTCTATACCACCAAAGGGTATCTTTAATCGACTAACAAACCACCAAAGGGTTTGTTAAAATAACAGGTTCTGTCGTTACCCACATTACCCCCAAATCCATGGTGATAGTCCGATAATGGGATTTGTCAGATCCTATGGTACCATAACATATTACTGGTCGGCTTGGTAGTTTACGCTACTTTAACGCGTCATTTGTGCAAATGCGTGTTCAGATGGTCTAACTAGTCCTATGATAAGTCTTATATGCCTAAACATGTTTAATAATCTTGCATAATCAGTTTAAGTGTCAAAATTTTGGTTACATATGCTTAAACTGAAATTATGCGTAAAAAGGGCATTTTGGTCATTTTCCTAAGGCATATAAACTAACTATCATACAACTAATCAAACGAAGTGACCATAAGGTATAACCTCGGAAGGTTATTCCCTATACAAATATGGTTATAAAATATGTTTGGTCGGATCCTAATGATCGACCAAACGGGTCGGGTTCGAAAGTCTAAGCGGTTGTCGAGACCGCTTGACTTACGACCCTAAATAAGCACTAAACTAAAAGTGACGAGTTAAACATGTTAAAACATGTATAACTAAGTTAGAAAACTGATTTGATATCAAAACAAAGTGTTTTGATACCTGAAAATAGTTTCGTCGCAAAATGCACATAATCGTGCATTTTGACCGAAACTTTGACTTGTCACTTCGACTAGTCAACGTGGTAATCAGTAGGTATAGTCGCAAGGGACTATAACCATCGTGATTACGCTCACGTTGCAAAGTTCAAACGAACTTTATCTTGACTAATTCATGGTCAAAGCTGAAAGTCAAACACTGTTTGACTTTTAGCTTGAAATAAATAAACAAGCCAAGGAAGAACACTTACAAGTGCTCTAGGATGGAAAAATGACTAAGAATGCTCAGGTATGAGGCCTCCAACAAGTGTGGTAGCCTCAATTCAGAGCTTAGAGAGAAAAGAATGGGAAATGAGCAATGAAGAATGAATTGAAGCTTGTTATTTATAGGAATTCTTGAACCTTTAGGATCTTTCCAAGTGTTTTGGGTGGTGATCAAGGAATAATCTCAACCATACATTTGTTAGGCCAGAAATTAGGGCCTTCTTGATCACACAATTAGCCCACAATAATCAAAAACTAGGATTAAAAACAAGGACAGCAGGCTGTTTAATGAAAATCTGGTTTCTGCCAGCTTCATCAGTCGCGGCCCGCGACCCAGATGGCTTCAGTTCGCGGCCCGCCACCCAGTCTGCTGGACAGAAGTTTCAGTTTTATCAATTTTAGTCCCTGCAGCTTCGAAACTTGTTTTTCAACGCGTTTAATTCTCGTTAACCCAATTTCAAGGCTCTAAAAGGATGTTAAAGCATAGGGGACTTGAAATCTGCTTGGAAATATCATGGATGTCGGTTCGTTTGGTCGTACGGTCGCGTTTTTCGGTTAATTACGACGAAACTCGAACGGACGCAAAAACGATCCAAATTATGCGACGAATGGTATTTTTGCATTCCCATCAATAAAATACAATATTTTAGTGATTACAAAAATTTTTGGATCTCCGGATAGGGTCAGAACGCAAGATATGCACGTATATGCATATTTTCTAGTTTTGACGCTTTTAGTCCCTGTGATCAAATAAGCATATTTTTGCATACCGAACCCCTCAAAACTTATTTCTAAGCTATGTAAAGGGTATTTGAGGTATGTTTAGCTTATGATCTTGTTCCGGAGTGTACGTTGCTATGCGAATTGGCAGACTTTTGCAGTTTGTCGCAAATAGTCCCTGTGATCATATAAACTTGTTTTTGCCATACCAAACCCTTCGAAACTTATTTCTAAGTTATGTAAAGGTTATTTAAGGTATGTTAAACTTATGTCACTGTTCTGGAGTATATTTCGCATTAAAATGATTACGTTTACGTAACAGTTTGCGTATAACTTTCCAGAAAGTGATTTAGAGCTTGAAATCGAACTAGAATTGAAATGTGAAATTGTCAAACATAAATAAACAAATATTAGGATCAAAACACATTGTTTCATTGATATTTGAAATTGTTCTACATCGTACAGTGTTTATAGTGCATAAATGTCACAATTCTGATAGTGATTATGTTGTATTCGATGAATCATCCTGATGTAGCGCGTGAAACGAAAAAATGAAGATTACACGTTGATTCTACGAATACCCGTGCAGTTCTTCCCCAACCCCCAAATTGTAACCCCAAAGGCCACGGAATTTGAAGTGAAAAAAACAGTTTTCTCAAAATTCAATTCTGAACTTCTCATTAGCTTTAGCAACATATAAATAGAGACTGAAATTCGAAACGGGCCTAAAAAAGATAACGGGCCAAACACACGGCCTAAAACAAAAAGCCCAAAATAGTTCAAAAAACATAAAAATGCAAATAAATAATAGAAATAAGCGTTTTTTGGCCCGGACGATGACCCAAACCGCCATAGGCGGTTTATAGCAAGATGGAGCTCGTTCTCACGTTCGAATCGCCTGGTCGCACGTCCAAAACGGACCCCCGTAGCCCAAGTTAGAGCCATTTTAGTGAAGCCCCTTTTGTTACGCGGTCTTGGGCCTCCAAATACAAAATAGCCCGTTCCTCCACACTTGGGCCCACATCACATCCGATGATGGCGACGATGCAGATTCTGATGCTGCTGTCTCAGATTATGAAGTTGATCCTGATGTATATCCCATAGAATTCGTATGGTACTGCAGTAAACATTTTGTAAGTTTGTTCTGTTAATATATTATGCCTCATTCTTTGGACGTTAAATGTTTGTTACAATTAAAAATTTGTTACTTCGCTTAAATACATTATTTATTTGTTATTGATTATTGTTATTTTATATTTATTTTAAGCGTCTGAATGTGTAAGTGGCATCATTATCAAGGATTCGTAGATCATTGAAGATGACAATTGAAAATCTGAATGGAGTTTACACTGTAATTGACTTTCGACGGGAGAAGCATGGCAAGGGATTTAGATACGCGGCTTGTCAGTGGACCAAGAAGTTCACCAAGCCCAATGGTATCTACAGAAATATGAAATGCAAATTTGTCTACTCTATAGAAAAAGCCAAGTTGATCTTAAAGAAAGTCTACAAATAGTTATGGTTGTTGATATTATCTCATGTGAGAAGAAGTTATGGGATGGTGATGTATCAAACTTGTATATTTTCCAAACTTACGAATATTTAAACTATAATCATATATGCTTATCTTGTTAGTTATATTAACTTAAAGTTTTGTTGTACATTCATTATATTTTTATTAGCTCTTCATGATACATTACAACTTGAATTATACTCTATAAATTTATGGCCAATCATCGACATTTAAAAAGCTTCAACAAATTTATGGGAGATCATTGCATAACTTCACTTGAATTATACTCTACAACCTCTAATTACAAATAACAGTCTTTTAACATCTACAACTAAAGGGATACACTCAACATCTCTTGAGATAAAATCTGCCAAACCCAAAGCTCTGTTGAAGCAAAGTCTGTTGTTCCAAACAACCTCTGTTGATAAACACAAAGACTGTTGTAGCAAAGGTCTACCAAAAGAGAACCCCTGCTGATGAATATGAATACAAAAGTATCATGAAGCTAACATCTGTTGTTACTTAACAGATGATGCAGTCTTTAAACATCTGAAACTAAAAGGATACACTCAACATCTATTTCGCTAAAGTCTGCCAAACCCAAAGCTCTCTTGAAGACAACATCTGTTGAAGCAAAGTCTGTTGAACCAAACATCCTCTGCTGATAAACACAAAGACTGTTGAACCAAAGGTCTGCCAAAGACAACCTCTGCTGATGAATACAAAAGTATGATGAAGCTAACATCTGGTGTGGCTTAACAGATGATGTAGTTCAATAGAGGATTTCAACATCTGAGAAGCACACGGATCATGATCAACAGATGATAAGGTCTGTTGAAGGAAAGTCTGTTCAACAGATCCTAATGTAGCTCAGGTCCCTTTCCATCTAGGTCATAGCAGATGTTAGCAATCTATAACAGAGGTTAGTCTCTAACAGATGTTAATGTATATGAGATCCTAACGGTTTTCGTACTAATCAATTCATTAAATTTGCATTCATTCACCGACAATAATATACAACTCTACTACTTGTACAAAACAGGAATATCAACAATTATATAATATATAATATAATAACAATATTATTCAAATTGTAGCAATTACATGCTAAATCCATCAGTTTAGATGGTTCTCATTTTTGCTGTACATTCATTATATTTCAATTGTCTCTTGACGATAAATCACAACATGTTGGTGATCGATGTTTAAAAGGCGAAACAAATTCACGGCCGATCATTTTCATAATATAACTTGAATTATACTCTAAAAACTCTAAATACAAATAACCGTATATGTGTGAAAATCTGCAACAAAAGGAATACAGTCAACATCTTCTTATATAAAGTCTACCAAACCCAAAACTCTGTTGAAGAGAATCTATAAAAGCAAAGTCTGTTGAACGAAACAACATCTGCTGATAAACACAGAGACTGTTCAAGCAAAGCTCTGCCAAAGAAAACCTCTGTTGTGGACTAACAGATGATGCAGTTCAACAGATAATGTTTAACATACGAGCTTTAACAGACCATGATCAACTGATGATAAGGTCTGGTGAAGCAAAGCCTGCTCAACAGATTCTAACAGTTTTCCTACTAACCAATTCATTAAAGTAGTACTCATTCACTTAAAATAATATATAACCCTACTACCTGTGCAAAAAAATGAATATTAACAATAATATTCAAATTGTAGCAATTACATACAAAATCCATCAGTTTAGATGATTCAAATTGTAGCCATAACATACGAAACTTTTAAACACACCAAGTTAAAACAAAAGTTAACAAACATAACTAAAAACTACAATTTTAGTCTTCAAAATAACTTGTTTTTACTTTCCATTCAGACTTAATCCAAAATCATTTTCACCCTCTGCTGCTGAAAAGTCTTCCGTAACATCACCAGCATCCTTGCAACAGATTACAAAACAACTAATGAATATTTATTCATCATGTTATTATATTGCCAGAAATAAAGAGTATAGTTATGATTTGCGGAAAGTAACAAAAATTACCTTCCCATTTCCTTACACTTTACATGTTGTATAACAACCATCACATGCTCATGAGCTGTCATTTTAGAGATAAATTCGTTAAACTGCAGAGCATAATCATTCCACATAATACATCGCAAAATCGTAACACTACATCGAAACAATATTCATTTAACCATAAACTAAACACTAATTTATGACCAGTTTTCTAGAATCTATAAAATCAAAACAAAAACATAATGAATAATAACATAAAATCAAATGAAAACTATGACCATCTATTAAAGTAGTAAATGAGCAACAAATTAACTAACATATTCACCTGAAGAGGGAATAATTTTGTTGATCTCATTTATTACCATGATTCCACATTAGATATAAAGACTGTTAATCTCATTTATTAGCATTACCCTGATTCCCCTTTAAATACCAACAGTCCTGATCTCATTTTTAAGATCATTCCACAGTAAATATAAACAATAATTTGAATTCATGACTGGACATGTAAACCACCACTTACTCCAACTCTTGAATATCGCTTTTCATACTGTTAGTTTCTTTTGAAGCTCGACCAATGAATTCAAGACCTCCATACCAAATAACAGATCCAGCAACATCTACCTGAAGAACATTCAAAACCTACAATTTGTGATAAAAAGAAAAAAAATCAAAGAATATACATCCTCAATAAACTACCGTACAAAACTCAGAAACATTTATATTACAAACCTACAAAGCATAGAATCAGAAATTCACACATATAAATTATTTTTTAAACACAAATAGACATTACCTTTTCATCAATGAATACGAGATCCATTTTCTAACCTTGATTCCATTTTCGGAAGATCCTCACTCTCATGTGCCACAAATCTTTCCCAGGAACAATTTTAATTGAAATCTATAAAGCATAGAAACAGGAATTCGGAGATATACATCCATAGAATCCTTTATACACGAACGGAAAAACACAAATACACCATACCTTTTCATCAATGAAGATGAGATCCATTCTATAACCTTGATTCCATTTTCGGATGATCCTCGCTCTCATGTGCCACAAATCTTTCCCAGGATTCAAATCGTTAACTAAACTAAAATTGTTAATCTCAACTAATGCTGACGTGCTTCTAATTCAAAAATCGGAATGAATTCAAATTTCAAAATACAAAAGTAGAGAACAGGAGAGTGGAAATATGAAGAGGGAAATGAGAAAAAAACTTTATATAAGAAGATGATTGACAGAAGTGAGTGAGTGACATGCATTAATTGCAAATTACATATTCCCATGCATTTTGAATTTGAAATTACCGGCAACTAAACATCTGCTGAGACATAGCATTATATGAACCTTCAACCGTTGCTGCTTTTAAAGTATGGATGAATATGAGCAGAGGTTTAGGTCAGACTTTTAGATAGATTTTAAAATGATTTTATATATTGGGTTTTATGATGCAGTAATGACATAAGAAAAGCATTATTGGACAGTCTCTCTGGCTGCCACATCAACTTTTCTTATGTCACTCAGATTTCTCCTTTTATAAAAAGTATAGATAGATAATAAAAGTACACAAATGTAAAATGTGTATAATCTAATTAAACTACAAAGGTACAAATATTTGTGCATACAAATTCGATAATTACTCTTCTAGTTTGTTGAGTAAATTACATAAATCATTCTTTATGTTTATACCAGGTTGTAAGGTATGTTTTTTACCTTTAAAAATTACAAAAAAAAAAAAAAAAAAAAAAAAACTTACTTTATGTTTTTAAACCCTTACATATCATGTCTTTTACACTAAACCCTATTTTATTTTTGGTAGTTTAGTCTTTTTACTTTAAAAATATTTACATAGATAAAACAAAATTAAATTTAAAAAATTAATATAAAATGTATGTATATATATATATATATATATATAGAGAGAGAGAGAGAGGAACTGTAGAATACAAAAGCCCTAATCCTACATTATGTACGCGATGCCAAGAGCCGTACACGTGTCACTGATTCATTTTTCTTACATAAGGGTATATCAGACTTTCCATTCAATCAGCAGAGGGCAAATTAGACAATTCCAGATCCCAATTAGTTCGTTACACCACTATCCCGGTAATTATGATTTGTATCAGAGCGATGTTACTCAGTTCCTTTAATTCCCTTATGATCTGGAATTGAATCGTATCCGAGCGACGTTACTCAATTCTTTTAATTCCCTTGTGATCTGGAATTGAAAATTCGCATGTGTATAATAAAAATTTTGCATGTGCATGTTTACGTGATAATAAAAATTCGCTTATGTATGTTACTTTTGATTTACAGGATAATAATAAATTCGCATGTGTATGTTACTTTTGAATTCGCATGTGCATGTTACATTATAATAAGATTTTCGCATGTGCATGTTTGATACAAATGAAAATGCATGTTAACAAACGAAAATTCATGTTGACAAATGAAATGGGAATCACATGTGCATGTTACATTATAATAAGATTTTCACATGTGCATTTTTATACAAATGAAAATGCATGTTGACAAATGAAATGGGAAATGCATGTTGAAAAATGAAAATGGGAATCACATGTGTTGCAAAAAACAATGTTCGCATGTATTTTTAATACAAATCGATGTTGTAAACAATGTTCGCATGTTTTTTTAATACAACATCTCATGTTGATATTGAATTGCAGAAGAGTCGGTTGGAGAAGAAAAATGTTCTGAACGAAATTACCGGGATTTTGATAGATAAATTATCAATTTTATCCTTCGCGGTTGGTTTTATGTATATTAATTTGATTAATTTAATGATATAAATTAGTTTCGCCCGCGTTTGATGGATTGAAGATCATACGGCTGTGGGCATCGCGTACATAATGTAGGATAAGAGGTATTGTACGTTAACCGGCATATATATATATATATATATATATATATGGGAAGGTTCATTGGGGAACACTAAAAAAGTGGGAAACATCAGGGAACCGACTCAAACGAACTCCGATTGGACTCATTCCAGCGGCGTTGGAAACGGCTTGTCAAACCCTAACTAGGATCTCTTAACCCTAAACCCTAAATACTAACTCCTAAACTTTAAACCCTAAAGCTAAAAAATAAGGCTAAAACCTAAGCTAAACCGTAAAATCTAAACTATAAATCCTAAAAGCTAAACCCCTAAAGGGTAAACCTAAAGCTAAACCCTAAACCCTAAAGCTAAACCATAAACCTAAACCCTAAAAGCCAAACCCTAATATATTTAGGGTTTAGGGGTTATGATTTAGGGTTTAGGGTTAAGATATCCTAGTTAGGGTTCGACAAGCCGGTTCCAACGCCGCCAGAATGAGTCCAATTGGAGTTCGTTTGAGTCGGTTCCCCGCTGTTCTCCACTTTTTTAGTGTTCCCTAATGAACCTCACACACTATATATATATATATATATATATATATATATATAAACTCTCTTTTATGCCTCTCTCCCTACCTCACCACCAACCACCACTACCACGCCACCGCACCGCACCTTCACCCTTGATAACCTCAAGTCCACCGACAGCCACCCAATACCTCATTTGCCATCACTGGCAACCACCCAACATCGCCCTCCATCCCTCACTGTCAACGACATCCGTATCGGTGTGGGTCTGAAACGCCCAAACACAGAATATCTTAAAAACAATGCAACGGGAAAACGAGCTTTAAATTTTTTTTCCTTGACACGTTACTTAAATTAAGGTTCAAATACAAAATATCAAACATTTACTAGTAAGAAATTTACAACATTCCATTAAATTAACATCTCAAGGAAATACATAAATCAAGCAAAGTGACCACTCTTCCTGTACAATCCTTGCTCTAGACTCGATCTTCAATTCTCTTATCCTTCATAATAATATTATGTACGCCCTACCTGCATTCACCACATACATAAACATCATTAAGATTTGGTGACATCTTTCTTAAATTAAACATTTCAAACAATTAACCACTCCATATTCCTTCTTCTCACGCCAGTCTCTTCGAATAAGCTTTCCCGGTATAATCATGCATTCCAATTCTTTGAACCTTCACAAGGTCCTTAATGGCGTACCTGCGTTCTCATATCATACTTAAGATCCCGGCTTAGTAACTTAACACTCAAACATACACACATATCCCATTCATTGGTATGTAATAAATCCCACTTTGTACACAGACACAATTATACATATAAATCTAAACGCGTACTTCACTACATGATTATGTACACATAATGAATGTACAAGCTATACAAACATACATGCTACATAAGACATCTCAAAAGGGTTTGCTAAGACACCCTAAATACAAGCCTCCCAAATAATAGATCATGTACATACGAGGCTACGGGCATTCTTTCTTCTATTCATAATTACCTAGCACTCCCGACTAACGGAGGGTAATTATTTTTCCTAAATTCCAAAGCCAACAAAAAGGTTAGTTTTGATCGTTTAAATAAAGGTTCAAACAAATTCCATGTACATAACCAACAAAATTGAACCAAAAAGCCACCTGGAAGGTCCCTGGCGGGGCGCGAAAGCCAAGCCCTAATCTTTGGCGGGCCGCGACCGAGGTCGCGTAGCGCGACAGTGAGACAGTTATGCTGTCGCGTAACGCGACAGCCCCAAAACGACATAAACTTCCATTCTGTTGCTGGAAATTCCCAGCTATGATTTCCAAGAGTATTTTTCGACTTACAATATGCATAACTTTTGATCTACGGATCCGATTGATACGATTCTTTTTCCTATGCGTTGGTAAATCGATTTTCTAACATATAACCTTGTAACATAACATCCGAACAGGGAACACTCTTAACTTAAAGCCTTCGGCTCTGCATACTCGTTTCGACTATTCAACCCACTCATATTTTTATTATTAAAACTTGCATATCTCGGGCATTGCTCAATCAAATTGCTCACATCTTATCTCTAATTTTCAGTAAGACTTGTCCTTACATTATTGACTAAACGTCCTTATCTGGGTCCTTAATCTTTACGCGTTTCATTAGCATTACAAAGCTTATGCACATTTATTCGACCCCGTTCGCATTTTTGTTAAACAATTCTTTTATCTAAGGGCGAGGTTAAGTATTACGACCATTAACCCAAGTACCCGTTTCTCGGTTAAGACACTTGTAGGGACTTCTATCCTTTACACAATTATAATACCTTCATTGTCACCTAAGCAAATCATACCGAAAGAGTAAACTCTCATATTGACCCGATTGCTCGACTTAACGAAGATCTTTACTTCTACATACCCTTACCTTTCTAAATTCCTATACATACTTGAATAACTAACACATAACCATACCTTACTACATTAAGGAGTGATTCCGGATAATCACTCATGTGATGCAAATACTAAATATCATCATCTAATTTACATTTCACCACCTCTACTAACATTAATCATACCATTAAGCACTTTACTAATAAAGAGGGAGTTCGGGAAATTACTTACCTCGTGTGTCCAAATTTACGCATAGATCCCGTGTTTACTTTTCGACCCGTTGTCCTTCCGTGCTTGTATCCATGATAACAAGGCTCCTATCCGTACAAGCAATCACATTCACAACATAATTAGCATACATACACCCATTCAACTATGTCCACAAACTCATTCATGGCATTAATACATAGTTGACTTTCAATAGTCGAATATTCAACTTATATAATTTCATTCAAATTAAGGATACGAATTCGTCTTAATGTAGGAGACAATAGTATGAACATCATTTGCATTTCACACTCATATTGTACAATATGTAAACTTACAAGATCGTTTGATTATACACACACATTCCATTCCGTTCATACTAGGATTCTCATAATTTCATAACTAACAACATCCTCATTCAAGATTATCTAATTTGTCACTATCCTAGAACCGGACATGATTCTTACTAGAAATCCACATGAACTCCATCTAAAACACATTTCACGTGTTAGTTTGCTAACAATTTCATCAGGATCACTTTCTATACATATAAACTTACAACTTGCATACAATTCCACATATTTGCTCTCTTAGTCATTTCATCGAACACTTGGCGGGTTTCGCATTTGTAAGACATTATTTACAAGCTTTTAAAGCATTATTCCTACTAGTTCTTCACATAACTTTCACTTTAATTTAGATTCAAATCAATAACTGTCACGGCCCCCGCCCCGGTTTGACCTGGTTCAGGAGCCGAGGGATAGAAAATCCCGTGGTATTTGTTTAATTGAGTTGACAGCGGAATATTTTAACAGGATCTTTTAAAACTGAAATGCCTGATTATTTTATTTCATAATGTGGGATAACCCCGTAATTTACAATAAGGTGTTTTTACTGAGAAATCTTTATTTTACAAAACATGTTTCTTTATTTATATTCAGCCACTTCCTTAAGCTTGTAGTGCTTCTCGGCACTTTTCCTAGATCACAACAGATCACCTGAAACATGTTTGAAAAAGGTTTTGTCAGCAGGAAAATACCGGTGAATCATTCTTTTTACTAAAAACGACGTGTTTGTTATAATTTACAGTATTAAGAGCGATTACAATGTTTCTATATATCAACCATCTACCCACGGTATTTATCACTCGACCACCTATTGGCTACCTCATTGTCCAATGGTGTCTGTGATTATGGTCATATCACCCCTTGGCTAACCCGTTGTCCAATGGTGACGGTTATCAAGTAATGTATACAAAACCCCACATACCGGTTGTAATTTGGTGATTACAAAGACTTAATCCCTGTAATTATAACCTTGAAAATAAACATGATTTTGAAAGTAATTTGATAAAAAGAGAATGACTCACATTGCAGATTTAACACGGGCAGAGTCTAGTCTACTGATTAACTTTGCTAACCTAGTTTAAATAATAATGCACACAAAACTAGGTTAGTAACTAATACAGCATTTACGATAACTCACGAGATTAAACCCTCACAACGAATGACAAAGTGCGATACTTAAACATCCATCGAATTCACGACGAATGACAAAGCATAACCCTAATGTGGGCAGCACTTAAACATCCATTGGATAGTTGTAATCGATCGGACATTAAATCGTAGCAGCGATCGATTTATTACCCTGTTATCGCGGCAGCGTTCCGTGAATTGTGTGTGTTTTGAGACTGTTTATACGATATCTCAGTGTACGTTTTGAGTTTTAACGTCGAACGAACGTGGAATAGCAATTGCCAAACTCCCCTATTTATACCTGGAAAACGGCGCCCTCGCGTGGCGCGAGGGGCCGTCGCGTGGCACGAGGGACACCAGTATACCATAGGGTAGCCCCGTGTCCAGGTAGCTTGGGTGAGTTGGTCATGCATGCAATTTCAATTTTACACGTTAAACTGTAAAGGATAATACTAACTAGGGTTTAACCCCCCTGAGTTTTAGGGGCCCTGATCCTGATTCCGATTGTTCTGAAAATTTCAGGGTTCATGCAGAATCACTTGGAGGTCTCAATTAGGGTTTCCTATTTAAACAAAATAAAATAATATTTAGGACTTTTGATGAGAGTTGTTACATCCTCCCCACCTTAAAAAAATCTCGTCCCCGAGATTTATTGGAATAAGTGAGGATACTTCCGCTTCATTTCTGATTCCAGCTCCCAAGTGTATTCGGGTCATCGTTTTGAATCCCACTTGACTTTGACCAGCACTAGCCGCTTGTGCTTGGAAACTTGATCTTTCTATCTTCTATTTGTAATGGCTTCTCAACAAACTTTAGTTTTTCATTTACCTCTATATCTTGAAGAGGTACTACCAGGGACTCGTCAGATAGACATTTCTTGAGATTGGATACATGAAATACGTCATGTACTCCAGCTAACTCTTCTGGTAGTTGTAAGCGATATGCAACTGGTCCTATACATTGGATTACTGGAAATGGTCCTACGTATCGTGGACTTAGCTTTCCTTTCTTACCGAACCGAACTACTCCTTTCCAAGGAGAAACTTTTAACAGTACTCTATCTCCAATTTGGTTGCGTCGATTATCTGCATAACTCTTTTGGCGATCTCGAGCAGTCTTTAGTCTTTCCTTGATTTGAGTGATTTTGTCAGTGGTCTCTTGCACTATTTCAGGACCTGATAATTGACTTTCTCATATTTTTGCCCAGCAAACTGGAGTTCTACACTTTCTTCCATACAATGCTTCGAATGGGGCAGTTTCGATACTTGCATGATAGCTATTGTTATAGGAGAATTCAATTAAAGGTAGGTGGTTATCCCAGTTTCCACCAAAATCTATCACACATGCTCTAAGCATGTCTTCCAGGGTTTGGATCATCCTTTCACTTTGCCCATCTGTTTGTGGATGATATGCAGTACTCAGGTTCAGTTTAGTCCCCATGGCTTCTTGGAAACTAGTCCAGAAATGGGAAGTGAAACTACTATCCCTATCCGATACAATGGAGAGTGGAACTCCATGTAAGGATACAACTTCATCTACATACAACTTGGCTAATCTTTCCATGCTAAAGGTTTCTTTCATTGGTAGAAAATGAGCTGACTTGGTTAATCGATCCACAATTACCCAAATCGCATCATTACCTTTTCTGGTTTTGGGTAACTTAGTAACAAAATCCATTGTTATAAGTTCACATTTCCATACAGGCATTTCTAATTGTTGTAGTAAACCTGAGGGTTTCTGGTGTTCCGCCTTAACTTGTGAACAAGTAAGACATTTAGAAACATATCTAGCTATGTCCTTTTTCATTCCTATCCACCAGAAATTATTCTTTAAATCTTGGTACATTTTATTGTTTCCTGGATGCATGGTATATCTAGATTTATGAGCTTCTTCTAAAATTTTATTTCTTAATTCTCCTTGTTTAGGTACCTAAATTCTTTTCTTATGGAATCTCCAAATTCCATCACTTCCTTGCTCTAATTCCTTTATTCTTCCTTTCATTCCTTCAGCATCGTCCTTGATTGCTGTTTCTTGAATGCTTTTTAGTTGCTCCATTAAATCTAACTGTAGATTTAATCTAAGAGTGCGAACCCGTCTTTGCTTCTCATGATACTTACGACTTAAGGCATCTGCAACTATATTTTCCTTTCCTTCGTGATACTGAATATCACAGTCGTAGTCACTTAGTATTTCCATCCATCTCTTTGCCTCATGTTCAATTCTTTTTGCCCAAATATATATCTAAGTCATGAGTCGTATAGTTTTCTTCGTGCTTTTTCAATTGTCTTGAAGCATACACAATTACCTTCCTGCGTTGCATTAGCACACATCCTAATCCTAGCTTAGAAGCATCACAATATACCTCAAAATCTTCAGTTCCTTCTGGTAAGGCTAGAATTGGAGCATTTGTTAACTTTTGTTTCAAAATCCTAAAAGCTTCTTCTTGTCTAGGTCCCCATTCAAACTTAACTGCTTTACAGGTTAGCTTAGTTAATGGTACAGCTATCTTGGAAAAATCCTTAATAAGCCGTCTATAGTAACCAGCTAATCCTAGAAAACTTCTAATTTCCATAGTTGTTTGTGGAACCTTCCATTTGGTAATTGCCTCTATCTTAGCAGGATCTACGTGAATACCTTCGTGATTCACCATGTGTCCTAAAAATTGCACTTCTTGTAGCCAAAATTCACACTTTGAGAATTTAGCATAAAGCTTTTCTTTTATTAACAAAGTTAAGAGTGCATGCAAGTGCTGACAGTGTTCTTTCTGATTCTTTGAATAAATAAGTATACCATCAATAAAGACAATTACAAATTTATCCAAGTACGGTTTACAGATTCTATTCATCATGTCCATAAATGCTGCAGGTGCATTCGTTAGTCCGAAGGGCATAACTGTAAACTCGTAATGACCATACCTAGTTCTGAAAGCAGTTTTAGGTATGTCTTCTTCTTGTACCTTTAATTGATGATATCCGGAGCGTAAGTCAATCTTAGAAAAGTATCTAGCTCCTTGAAGTTGATCGAATAGATCATCAATCCTAGGTAATGGGTATCGATTCTTAATTGTAACCTTATTCAATTCTCTATAATCGATACATATTCGCATCGAACCATCCTTTTTCTTTACAAACAACATTGGTACTCCCCAAGGGGATGAACTAGGTTGTATGAATCCTTTGCTTAGTAATTCATCTAATTGCTTTTTCAATTCTAGCATTTCTGTAGGAGCTAACCGATAAGGTGCCTTGGCTATTGGTGTAGTTCCAGGAATTAGATGAATTCTAAATTCTACTTCCCTATCAGGTGGTAATCCTGGGAGTTCTTCTGGGAATACATCTGGGTATTCTGAGACTACAGGAATTTCTTTAAGCTCTTTATCCTTAGTACTAATGATTACGGAAATCATATACACTATTCCTTGCTTTCGTTCATAATTAGCAATTTTCATTACTGAAATGAACTTCATGGGTTTACGTGGTTTATCTCCTGTAATCATGATTACTCCTCCGGTGGGTGCCTGAATTTCTATAGAGTTCTTATCACAAAGGATTTGAGCATGGTTGGCTACTAACCAATCCATTCCTAACACAACATCGAATTCAGCTAATTTCATAGGTAACAGGTTTGCATGAAATTTATGACCTGAAAGTTCTATATTTCCTTCCCGAAAAACCTTGCCTATTTTAACAGAATTCCCATCTGCCGTTTCGACTGTAAAAATCTGCCTAAGGTTGGTTAAGGGTAAATTTAGAGCTTGGCAGAATGAAGTATTTATAAAACTTTGGTTTGCACCAAAGTCAAATAATACTTTTGCGTACACATTGTGAACTAGGAACGTACCAGCTATCACATCTGGAATGAGTTCTGCTTCTTGAGTGGTCAGTTGAAATGCTCTGGCATTTTTCTTAGTAGCTCCGTCAGCTGTCTTGGCTTTGTTGTATGTTGGTTTGACCAATTTAGGACATTCTGTTTTGAAATGCCCCGCTTCTCCACAGTTATAGCAGATCCTGGTTTTCTTTCTGCAGTCTTCTTCACGATGTCCCACAACTTTGCAAAAGTTGCAGGTTACATTACATCTTCCATAATGTTTCTTTCTGCAATTCCTGCAGAACGGCGGAGTTGAAGATTGCCCTGTTCCTCTCTTCTTGAAGTTGCTATTATTACCCACACGAAATCCTTGGGTAATTTCTGAGCCAGTTCCTTTTTCCTATTTTCATCTCTTGTACGTACCAGTTCGTCAGTTAGGGTGTTAGCTAATTCTACCGCATCGGCAATAGTGTGAGGTCTCGCAGCTTTAACGATATTACGGATTTCGTCAATTAATCCCCAAATATAGCGAGAAATGAGCACAGGTTCTGGCGAAGCCAGCGTTGGTACCACTCTAGCATATTCGAAGAATGTCGAAGTATATCCTCGACAGTCTACACCCATCATTCGATGGTTCAGGAACTTATTTGCCATTTGTTCCTTTTCATACTCAGGACAGAATTTTCTTTCCATCAAACTTTTAAATTCTTCCCAGTTCATGGCATAGGCCACACTTCTTCCTTTGGCTTGAAGTACTGTGTTCCACCATTCTAGTGCCCCTTCTTTAAACAGATGCGATGTGTACATCACTTTGTCTTCCTCGGCACATTTACTTATTGCAATTACTGCCTCGGTTTTCTTTAACCAACGCAGTGCAGCAGTCGCTCCATCGTTTCCTGCAAACTCAACTGGTTTACAGGCAAGAAACTCCTTGTAAGTGCAACCAGGTGTTGCTGCTTTCATTTTCTTAAGGAGTGGAGCTTGTAATTCATCATTGTTGTTATTAGTATGGTTGCCGCCTTCGTTTACAATATTACTAAAATTGTCGCCTTGTGTACGTTTACTAGGAATAATTTGTTGAGGTTCAACAGGTTTCTGGGCAGCAACAAGGATTGCTGGAATAGCATTGGCTATTCCTTGAGCGACCATATTCTCTATATCTTGCTTAGTCATAAATTGATCCTCCTGGTGATGCTCAGATTGGTTAACCTCGTTAACTGGTTCATTATTAGCGTTTTCCATCTGATAATTAATTTATATATAAGTGATTAGTATAATATAAGAGACAACCAAATATAATAAACAATCGCATATAATCACGTAAACAAATATATAACCAAAATTGTCAATTTCTCAACTTTCATTTTTATATATTATAATATGCTTCCGTATACACTGATGATTTTACACAAGTTTTATTGTTTATTTTACATGTTTTATTTTGATTATTATATTATTATACAATCATAATTTCACAACCACACTATCCCTAATCCGCTGGTATTTCAAAAGCGATGTTCCCTCTCGTCGTACTTCCAGGAGATTTGTCCTCCTATCTCCCGGATCCTATTCCCAGCATCCATCAGTTCTTCGCCAAAATGGCGGAGTTCAGCTAAATTTTCATTACTCATTGGCGGATTTGGTATAGGTTCTGGATCGAACTGAGGGAAAAAGGTATAAGGATTATTAAGTAGGTTTTGAAACTGCCAGTCGTTGGTCCACCATTCATCCATTCCCAAAGGTTGGGTGTGGATCAGAGGTTCTGGGATGGCTGGTTTCAAATTTATTGGAAGTTGAGTTTCGGCAGGATAAGGGTAAAGATTGGTATTGATAGGTCTAATGATATCACAGCTTGCCAATATACGATCCAACTCTTCTTGTAATGGCAATTCCTCAATTTGTTTAGAACTTTCCCCAATTTCCATTCCTACTTGTCTAGAATCTTCCTCGATCGCAATTCCTTTTCCTTTATCTATGGGATTCTCTATTTTGGGAACTCTCCTAGTTGCTGGTTTCCTCCTGCGTACACGCCTCCAACCTACAAATCTTCTCCTTTTCTTAGGCTTTGGTTTCTCCAGAGGTGGAGCGTTGAATTCCATAGGTTCTTCTATATCGGGTATGTAACCAGTAAAGTCTTTAGAAACTTCTATTTTCACTTGATATAGATTGAGATTCTGAAGGGCTTCAGATAACTCATTCATGCTGTTTAGCATATATGCAAAATACTAAGTTAAAATTTTATAACAAAATTTCACAGATAACTTTCAAGTATTATTGCATACCGTGTGACTAATTTAATACAAAGGACGACTGAAAATTAAACATACTAGGGTTTATTGTAACTTTATTTATTTACTGGGTAAAGTTTCTGGCTTTTAGGTGAAAAGTGTACTAATACTGGGTCAGGGTATTTTAAAGATTTGCATTTACTGCTACAGTGGCTAGCATATAAAGATCTGCCCATTTTTCATCTAACTTGTCTTCCCATGGTGGGTTACTGCCTAGTTTCTGAATTTCTTGATTAACTCTCATTTCTTTTGATTGAGATTTCTTTATTTTCTCCTGACTTTTCCTAATAATCAAACTTCTTTTATTAGGAGAAAGTGGTTCCTAATAATGGGCTTTACGAACAAATATTCCCTCCTCAGTATCTACTGAGTATCTTTGTTGGGATTGAACCCTACCAGAGGAACAGATGATGTAAAGCCAAAACCGGATCAGGGCAGTGGATCCGTAATAAGCAGACGTTTACTCTAAGATCTCCCCTTGACAGTGGTTATCTATCTGCTGATACACTCTAAGTACTGCTCTGATGAACCAAACACTGATGAAACAGCTAAAGACTGCTAAAAGGCAAACACTGAGCTCTATCTACTGCTGACTCTTAAGTACTGCTGAAGACCCAAGCACTGCTCATTCAAAGACTGATCACCTTTTGAAGAAAGCACTGATGATCAAGTAATCAGTGCTTTGGCCACAACAGTGGAACGTGAACAGTGTTAGACTTGTTTTGTATCTTATTATCATTCAGTTGTTAGACATCAGTAGATTGTATAGAACAGTGTTTATAGGTTGTTAGGCTGTTAGATGTCACTTTCATGGTGACGTCAGCTGAGGTACATCAGTGGTTTGGTTTGCCTATAAATGTAACAGTACTCTGTATTGTTACATTTGATTGACTGAGCGAGTCCTTCTCCTCATGTCTAATCCTTTCATCTTGTGTGCAACCAACCTTGGGGCATCAGGCTGAGGGGGAGTTTAGTTTGTAAGCATATCTGTAATCTTTTGCTTTGATTTGTAAATCTTTTGACTCTATGAGAAGCAATTGTTTATCAAACTATTTTCTCCATTTGATTGTGTTTACAAAGTTTGTTTTCATTTCCGCTGCACTTTACATGTTTTCATATTTACAAATCGTTCCAAACATACAAACAAACACAATCATGAGAGCCTCCGATCCTAACAATTGGTATCAGAGCCTGGACAGTCAAATTCGATCTAACAATCAATTTGACATAACAGTTCGGCTCAAAATTTCATTGATACTAAGGTTGGTTGTATTTTTGTTGAAAAACAGAGTACCGAGTAAATCATGTTCAAAGTGGTTAATCAAAAAACTCTGTATATCAACCAAGATGTCATATGACACACAAATTTCACACAACAAGTGAATTCATGTACAAGACACTCATGGTTTCTAGATCTGAAAACAATATCTGTTAAATCATGAGATTATTTCATATTTTCAAAATGGATTTCAATTGTTGTTATGAAAATTGTGATGTCACCTTGTTAAAATGCTAAAGTATGAACCTCAGATTAACAAAAACCTATGTTCTTAAAAACATTAGGGTTTTTGCTAACGTAAAAAGAGGGAAATTAAAACTTTAGTCATAAGAACTTATGTATTGAAAAACAGGTTGAGAATCCTCTAAAAGGACCAAAATCAATTGTGTTAAGAATACATTAAGAAAATCAGCAGTCAAAATATCCAGATCATGAGTAATGTGAAATTTGGCATAAGCATGTGCAAAAATGACCAAATCTCTCAAAACATTGCTGAAAATGATTTTGGATTGAGTATTTTTTTTTCCCTTGAAAACCTTCCAGTAAAAGTTTCAATACTCTTCTATGGAAAGGGTAAAAAGGGAAAGAAGAAAAATTACAAAAACTCAAAAGTGTGTTTATCTCAAAACTTTTGAAATCAAAAGAAAAGAGTATAAACATAAAACACTTAAGAGTCCAAAATTGGGTGAATAATGGTCATCAAGCAACTGTGTGCTTTCATCGATTCAGGGAAATTCAGGATGTTGCTTTGCAGATATCTCATTATCACCATCAAAAGATGTTGGACATGATACTGTGCTATCACATGACAAAATCATTTCCTTCATCTGAGCAGCAGATGTACAAAATAGCTGGTAAAGCTCACCCACTGATCCACCAACAGTTGCTGATAGAAGTCCATCAAAAATGGATAGAAATCACTTGACTGCTACCTCAACAATTGCTTGATCAAAGTAGCCCTTCACCTCTATTTCCAAGTCCACAACTACTGTTGATAAAAATCTACTAACAGTGGATAAAAATCAACACTGGTTATCACCAATTCCTTTTATTCCTCTACTTTCACCTTCAAACAGTTGTTGGATCATTAAAGTCACCAACAGTTGTTAGCTCAGATGACTCACATCTGCAGCCTCACCTTTTAAACCTCAATCCTTTTAACCACATCCATTTTACCATACACTTGACAACATCAATTGGACGGGATTCTTATAAAAAGTTTATCCCAAAACCTTTGTCTTCTTCTTGACTTTCTACCATTCCATCAACAAGTCATGTGCCTTATAGCACTGAAAGACAGAAAGTTGGGTAGCTGTCATTTAAGAGGAGCTTCAGCAGTTCAGTGACAACAAGTTTGAAAACCTTGTGCCACAGCCAAAGGATGAGAATCTATTTGGTGAAAAGTGGGTCCTCAAAGAACATTGCATATGCTAGGAGCATGATTGACAAGTTTTATCAAACTCAAAACAAGTACAAACATCAAGGTGTTATTGACTGTGCACATGCAGCAGATATTTCCAACCACAGATTGAAGAATATTATGATGCTGCTGTCGTTGCTGAAAAGTCCAACTGTTTGTAACTTCAAAATATGTTATTGAATTTTGGTATAGTTGCTCAAAAGATTGTTTTTATGTAGGACAGTCAAGTAGCTGAAATATATCATCAAGAGTTCAATATCTCATTCATTCACTATCATTCATTATCAGACATCACCTTGTGAGGGATTGCTATAAAAAGGTTTGATTTCATCTTTAACATGTCCATCTTAAAGATCAGTTGGTAGATGTACAAACTTAAGAATTGGATTCATCTACTGTTAAAAACTTGATTCCTATGATTGGAGTGCGAAACATGGATTAAAGCAAGCTTTCTTGTGTTCCATGTGTAAATAGCATAAAAATGTTTTTAGAAAAATCAAAAATAACCTTAAAAATAGTTTAAAATTGAATTTTTCAATAAATCCTCAAAGTCTGTTCAAAGCACTGATGGCATTAAAACTCTGTTAAATAGTAAAATCTATCCACCGCCAAAGTGTATCCTCTGTTTGTGCAAAACACTGATTTAAAACAGAGGTTACACGTGGACAGGTGTTATTCAATAGTTGTGGGCATCAGATGCCATCATCACTTTTTCAAATAAACGGCCTTACACCTGAAAACATTTACAAGGCTATCAAAAATTTCCAAAACAAAAGCAGAGGTACCTGAGCAGACTTTAGCAGCTACCACTGCTCCTCAGGCACCTGCTGCTGAGCCCACTGCTCAAGGTGATCACAGCAGTAACACAACTGCTGTGAAACCCACACCTAAATCCACCAAAAGATCAAAACAAAAGAAAATTCAAAAGCCCCCCCAAACCTGCAATAAAGGCAACTCTGGAAGATGAGATCCCAAAGCCACTGCCAGTGACAACACAAAAGTCACTAGAAACCGTTGCTGCTACTTCCTCACAGCAGATGGTAGAAAGGTCTCAACCCATGCCTCAAACTCCTCCTGCTTCTTCTCAAAAAGAACAGGTTGTAAAAACAGGGACACCAAATTATGATGCTCTAGAATCACTTGATTCTATCATCCACAGCCCACTGCCCGGGGCAAAATCACTTTCAACTCCCATCATCACTTCACAAATACCACCATTAATAATGACCTTGTTGCATGCTTTGGATATAACTCAGACATAAATCAGTTCCTCTCAACCACCTATCACTGAGAGTACACTCCAACAAGTGACTGAGTCTGATGCTTATACCTCTGCTATCCCAGCAACAATTGAGGAGGTTACACCCCTTGAGTTACAAGTAACTCTTGGTGGTAGTTCAAGTGAAGCAGCTACTACAAGTGCTGAACCCACTGGTTTGCACTTGGACAATAGTTTCATCAATAAGACTTCCTTGAAGGCAATTTCTTCACTGGGAACTCTTGTGTATCCAGTCTTCACTGGTTCACTAAAAAGTGTTTCTCATTATGAAGAAAGAAGTCCCCAATACCAAGACAAAGGGGCAACAGTGGATGATTTTTGGGATACACTTCCTCAATCAACCACTGTTACAACCACTGTTAGTGGGAAATCAGATGACCCCATTAAGTTGGGTGATGATTTAATGTACCAAGAATTGACGGCTAGAATTAATAAACTGGATACATCTGTTGCAGAAATCAAAGACATGCTGCAACAGTTGTTGAAAGCACAAAGGGTACCATCCACTGCTACACCACCTTCAACAGCTACTCCATCATCTGCTCCTACTCCAGATGAGCTGTGGAATTTGTTTCAACCCCTGCACTATCTTCGAAAGAGTTGATGATGCCAAAAAGGGGGAGAAAAATGACTCTGAGGAAAATCTTTCAGTAACTTCTGCTGAAACATCTGTCAAAGAAAAGGAAAAGGGAAGTGATGAAACCCTGAAAATTCACGCAGATGATGAAGATACACAAATGAGGATCGTTCAAAGTCAAGTCAATTCAGCTGGTCTCAAAACCACTGCTGATATTAAAAGGGTAAGGGATGAGAGCAAAGCTTTGGTTGTGAAAAGGATAGTTCTGCAAAAAGAAAAGAAGAGGTTGGTACTTCATTAAAGAAGAGTCCTGTTAGAAAAACAAGGCAATCAACCACCACAACTTCTAAAACTAAGCCAGTTACTACTCCAACTACAACTTCTGTTCCCACAAAATCACTTACACCACCAAATATACCATCACCACCACCAAAAACCACCTCATCACTACCATCATCCCCTGCTAAAAAGCAGAAGACAACAGATGTTACAACATCTGTTGTAATGGCAACAGTGGTTGAAACACAAGTTGTTTCAACAACTGTTAGTCAATCACCTATTTCCTCAAACACTGCTATTCAAAACACTTTTCCAACTGCTGTTATCTTCAGACAAAAGAAGATTAAAAAACAGAGGGATGAAGTGACAAAACAGGATAAAGCAGCAGAAGATTACATTATAAAAATGATTCTTCAACAAATGCTGGCTGAAAATCCTGTGTCATCAAAGGTTGCAGACTCTGCCCATGCAGTCCTTACCAGGCCACCATCTCCAAACTCATCTGCTAATAAGCCTCTCCCAAGAAACCCATTAGGTTCAAAAATACTAAAGTGGAAGTCTGATCAAAAGACCCATGTATTGACTCTGCTCAGATCTAATGGTGTAGTGAAGCACATATCAAGGGAACAAGCACTGGGCCTGGGTGTTGAAGATCTGCAAGATCTCCTTGAGCTTACACTTTGCAGGGATGAGGAAGACTCAAGTTCCAAGGACTTTGAAGCAGAATTTAAAAGACAAGCTAAGGAACTTCTGATGAGGTAATAAAGATCCAGAATAATGAAGGGTTTTGGCATCATCTGTTCCAGGGGGAGATTGTTGGGATTGAACCCTACCAGAGGAACAGATGATGTAAAGCCAAAACCGGATCAGGGCAGTGGATCCGTAATAAGCAGACGTTTACTCTAAGCTCTCCCCTTGACAGTGGTTATCTATCTGCTGATACACTCTAAGTACTGCTCTGAAGAACAACTGATGAACCAAACACTAATGAAACAGCTAAAGACTGCTAAAAGGCAAACACTGAGCTCTATCTACTGCTGACTCTTAAGTACTGCTGAAGACCCAAGCACTGCTCATTCAAAGACTGATCACCTTTTGAAGAAAGCACTGATGATCAAGTAATCAGTGCTTTGGCCACAACAGTGGAACGTGAACAGTGTTAGACTTGTTTTGTATCTTATTATCATTCAGTTGTTAGACATCAGTAGATTGTATAGAACAGTGTTTATAGGTTGTTAGGCTGTTAGATGTCACTTTCATGGTGACGTCAGCTGAGGTACATCAGTGGTTTGGTTTGCCTATAAATGTAACAGTACTCTGTATTGTTACATTTGATTGACTGAGCGAGTCCTTCTCCTCATGTCTAATCCTTTCATCTTGTGTGCAACCAACCTTGGGGCATCAGGCTGAGGGGGAGTTTAGTTTGTAAGCATATCTGTAATCTTTTGCTTTGATTTGTAAATCTTTTGACTCTATGAGAAGCAATTGTTTATCAAACTATTTTCTCCATTTGATTGTGTTTACAAAGTTTGTTTTCATTTCCGCTGCACTTTACATGTTTTCATATTTACAAATCGTTCCAAACATACAAACAAACACAATCATGAGAGCCTCCGATCCTAACAATCTTGAGGATTTTGATTGGGATGAACTTCCCTTCTCTTTTGGCGAACTATCTAATTTAAGATAGATATTCGAAAGCTTTTGCTTACCCATACTGTAACTAACAAATAGTCAGTTAATAAAACACATAATCACAAAATGGCAACCAGGAAAATTAAGTATTTCTAAATACTTAATTAGCTTAACTCAGTGGCTCTGATACCACCTTTTTCTGTCACGGCCCCCGCCCCGGTTTGACCCGGTTCAGGAGCCGAGGGACAGAAAATCCCGTGGTATTTGTTTAATTGAGTTGACAGCGGAAGATTTTAACAGGATCTTTTAAAACTGAAATGCCTGATTATTTTATTTCATAATGTGGGATAACCCCGTAATTTACAATAAGGTGTTTTTACTGAGAAATATTTATTTTACAAAACATGTTTCTTTATTTATATTGAGCCACTTCCTTAAGCTTGTAGTGCTTCTCGGCACTTTTCCTGGATCACAACAGATCACCTGAAACATGTTTGAAAAAGGTTTTGTCAGCAGGGAAATACCGGTGAATCATTCTTTTTACTAAAAACGACGTGTTTGTTATAATTTACAGTATTAAGAGCGATTACAATGTTTCTATATATCAACCATCTACCCACGGTATTTATCACTCGACCACCTATTGGCTACCTCATTGTCCAATGGTGTCTGTGATTATGGTCATATCACCCCATGGCTAACCCATTGTCCAATGGTGACGGTTATCAAGTAATGTATACAAAACCCCACATACCGGCTGTAATTTGGTGATTACAAAGACTTAATCCCTGTAATTATAACCTTGAAAATAAACATGATTTTGAAAGTAATTTGATAAAAAGAGAATGACTCACATTGCAGATTTAACACGGGCAGAGTCTAGTCTACTGATTAACCTTTTTAACCTAGTTTAAATAATAATGCACACAAAACTAGGTTAGTAACCAATACAACATTTAAGATAACTCACGAGATTAAACCCTCATAACGAATGACAAAGTGCAATACTTAAACATCCATCGAATTCACGACGAATGACAAAGCATAACCCTAATGTGGGCAGCACTTAAACATCCATTGGATAGTTGTAATCGATCGGACATTAAATCGTAGCAGCGATCGATTTATTACCCTGTTATCGCGGCAGCGTTCCGTGAATTGTGTGTGTTTTGAGACTGTTTATATGATATCTCAGTGTACGTTTTGATTTTTAACGTCGAACGAACGCGAAATAGCAATTGCCAAACTCCCCTATTTATTCCTGGAAAACGGCGCCCTCGCGTGGCGCGAGGGACACCAGTCTACCATAGGGTAGCCCCGTGTCCAGGTAGCTTGGGTGAGTTGGTCATGCATGCAATTTCAATTTTACACGTTAAACTGTCGGGATAATACTAACTAGGGTTTACCCCCCCCCCCCCCCCGAGTTTTAGGGGCCCTGATCCTGATTCCGATTGTTCTGAAAATTTCAGGGTTCATGCAGAATCACTTGGAGGTCTCAATTAGGGTTTCCTATTTAAACAAAATAAAATAATATTTTGGACTTTTGATGCGAGTTGTTACAATAACCTATAACATCCATTGTCATAAACATCAAGTATCATCAAATTAGCATAAAATACATCATCATTCATCAACAATACACATCTATTGAACATGAATGATCATCTTTATCATCATCTTCACTACTACTACAAGTGGGTTTTCCCAAATCATCATCATAGTCAAAATTAAACATATTTTAGCATCTACGCATTCATCATAACAAACATTCATGTTCAATCTTACACTATATTTTCGGATTACACAAAACCCACTTAATCAAACATCATCAAAACACCAAATTCGACTTACTTGATGTTAGAAACACTTAGGTGATCGACTTTCTTGGTTCATGCATTTCTTTAGCCCTTAAATTCGCTTTCAATTTGATGGATTTTGTGATCTAGGGTTTTGTAACACCCAGTTTATAATAGAAGATTTAATAACATAAAACCTTGCATTTTTACCAAAAATTTAGAGTTTACAAAAATTAACTTTCAAGATTTGAAAGTTATTCTAGTTAAAACATTCACACATTAACCTACTAAACAATATTCGAGACAAAGCTACAAGTGTTTACATAGTTTTTAAAAAAAACAAAAGATCAAGTGCGGAAGCGTTGAATTGTGTGTTCGGTTCGACTTGATAGCTTGATCATCATCCTACTACTTGATATACCTGAAAACTGAAATGTTTAACACGAAACATTAATAATGGAGTTCTTAGAAATATTACACAACCAAAACTATGTTCGATACGGGTTTGATTGGTTATAAAAACAATTAAAATTATAAAACATTCCTGGGTCTACCGTAACTTACGGTATCACCGTAAGTTACGGTGATCACTTTAGGATTTTGGTCCACCGTAAAACAGGAAAGAACCACCGTACATCTTTTATCTCTACCGTAAGTTACGGTACCACCGTAACTTACGGTAGTACCTGGAAATCCTTATTTTGCTTGATTTGTTTAATACACTCAAACCCAAATTCTCGATTTTCACTTTTCTAGCACGCCAATACATTAAATTCTCGTATTTCTTATATGTTATATATTAACCAATCATCAAAGATCAATCTATCATATTTCGGAGCATTTATCATGCCTTACTTGATTGTTCGACCCGTTTGGATGCCAGGATTTAGGCATCAAACAAGGTATTTCGAAAATCCAATTTCTATCACTTGTTTTGACCCGTTTTACTTGTTTAAGACGCAAAGTCACTTCCGTGACGTATTGGTCTATCTTGTTTACCATGTTTTCAAAACTACAATATAAAACTAACAATAATTTTAATGTAACGAAACGATAATTTCGTACCTTTAGAGCACGTCTTTCCCCCGTGAATTCCCTCCGGCTTGTCCGCTTGATGATCCGGACCCTTTGCCTAGAAGATTCAGTTTACAGCTTGTTTAGAATTCTTTTCATGACCATAATCATATCATTGTGAAACATGATCAAATCTGCGTGTTCATCATATTTTTATCATTTAAATCCTCTCTTAGGCATTTCAACAAACACCTAACAGGTCAGATTCTTCTATACGGTCTTCGGGGCATTCGCACATCTCGAAAACTGACTCAAGCTTTTCAAACTAGTGAAGATGGCCCACTGCTCCTTCGGTGCCACTGAAAGTGGTAGGTCGGCAGTCCATGAAAGTCTTGAACGTGCACACAGGAGGCTGAGCATGTTGACCTGTTGCGCGAGAATAAAAGACAAAGTTAAGCACGAGGGTTGGTTTGCGAAGGTAGGATCTAAACATCCTAAGGTGAGTTGATATGGCAGGTTATACCTCCTACAGGGACAGCTGCGAGTGCCTCAGCAACTCGTTCGTTGATCAAAGCCGTCAGCTGGGCTTGAGTTAGGTTCAAACGTCCACCCATGATCTTCACAACGAAATAACGTAGGTGAGAAAAGTGTCGCGACAGTGCGTAAGTGTGGGACGATAGTGGAGAGTAAGCACGCAAGGTTCAAATAGCAATCACCACATTATCTAATGCACAGTGAGAACTATCTAACCGACAATATAACATAAATCTTACCACTTATGGTGTCGAGTCTTGCACGTGGAGCGAAGCGTCGTTGTGGATCGTTGAGCACTGTACAGGTTATAGTCTGGTTTTATCAAAAAGCTTTTCCCTTTTTAAAACCAAGTTCACTATAACCAATGGCTCTGATACCAATCTGTCACACCCCCAAAATCCACCATGCGGGGTATCACCGCTTGGAGGCGTGACATGACCAGGATCGAGCCACCAATCATACTGAACAACGTACTTAAGTAAATAAAGACAACCAAAATACGATTGGTGACCAAAAACTAGTTAACCAAGTTTTTAATTTAGACAGCGGAAGCATAAACGTAAAGTTCAAAACATAAGTTCGCAGTTCATAAGTCTAAAGTCCAACACATAGGTTTAATAAGTTCATAATGTTTTAAACATTAAACACTGGACATAACCGTCCGCACACCACAACGACTCCTTCCTCGTGCAAGCTCCATATGTTTAGCGACCTGTAAGGCATGTAGCAACGAGTCAACAACAAAGTTGAGTGAATTCACAGTTGGTTGTTTAGTTATAGCATTCGTTTCGTAAATCATCTGTTCGTTTTGAAAACCATGTATCGTATAAGTTTGCATCGCGGTCTTTCCGACATGTTTGCGAAGATTAGTGGGGGTTTCCCATGTGTTACTAGACCACGCGTATCGACTGCTACGAAAATGTAAGAGGTGCCCTAAGTCAATGTCTATCAGCATTGACCCTTTGCCCATAGTCCATTAGTACACGCCCGTCCGACTGGCACGGTGTGAGGTTTGTTAAACCTAATAGCGCTATTAACTAATGACCCGCTCGCCATAGGCCTCGGCGATTAAGTCGATAATTGAGGGACTTAAAGTGATAGAGTTGATGGTCTTATGATCGTGTACGTAGGTTTTACGTACGTGCCCTTCAATCCGAGGACAGTAGTAAGTATGAGTGTACGTAGGTTTTACGTACGTGCCCTTCAATCCGAGGACAGTAAAAAGTAGTTTAATAGTAATGATAGTACAAGTAGTTATCCAATCCCATTCCCAACCCCTGGGAATCCCATGCCTTAGAAAGGGTGTGAACTCACCTCGGTTTGCTCGGTTAGGTTCTCAAATATAGTTAACAGTCAAGGTCGGTCAATCACGTCCTAATAAGGTACGGATAACAATCAGTTTCTCATGCATAACACGTATCCTACGTATGGTTTATTTGCACATTACTTCGTCCACATAACAGGTACACACTTTAACGATTTATGCCCATATGAACTTCCCATCCATTCCCCACTCATAAACAGACATACGATATTGCACGTAACGCATATAACATGTTAGATCATTCACCGATAGCATACTCGACATTTAGACACGCAAGTCACAACTTACGTCAATTCAGCATTTATATTCGAAACCGGCTGTTTTCGGACATTTAAATAAAATACTTAACTTATTCCAAAAATTCCCAAATTTTTGCGGAACGTCCTAATCGACCCACAAATTATTGTGTAAAAATATCGGGGTCTATTTCATTATCAGTAATTTATAGAAAATCGTTTACCGAACTGTGATCAGATTTGTTACATTCTGATCACAGTTTACGGAAAAATTCGTCAAAAATTCCTCGTAAGTCCGTTTATCGAAATTCCAGTTCGAGGGTCACAAATACATCCGTGACCATTTTTGATAAAAGTTTCAGGGGCTGGTTCGGTTCAGGTTTTAAGTTGTGACTGAAAACGTAAGACCCATTTTACTGCAGTAACAAACAGCCTTAGCTGCTGTCACGAAAACAGATTTTTAAAATAGTAACCGACATCAGAAAAATACGATTCCAGCGCCATTTTCTTCGTTTTTCGAAATGACACGATTTAGGCTTTTGAAATTCCGTTTTTCGAGTTTTTAAAGTCCGTTTACAGCCTGTTGAAGGCGGCTGGAAAAGTACATCAGCAAGTTGTTTCGCGGTTTAAACATTACTAAATCGTATCAACGAGTGTCCGAACAATGGATTTAACAAGAAAACAACTTTTTAACATCAAGTATGATTTAACCAACCCTCAAACCAACAAGATTCCGCTTCAAAAATCAGCCACAAGTATACTTTTATGTAGCTTTTATGTTCATAACTTATATTACACATTTTCTAGCATTCTCGTTATTTAGTGATTTGAACAACAACACACATACTACAAATCATAAATTTCGAACAAAATGAAACAAGTTAAGATGAGACTTACTACTAGCTTATAGCTAGGGAAGAATCAAATGAAAAAGTGATGAGAAAAATGATGGTGAGAAGGACTAGAACAAGCTCCTATGAAGTCCCTTCAAGTTGCACCTTCCATGGATGGAAACTAAGCTTTGAATGGACAATGTAATGAAGAAGATGATGATGTTTAAGGTGGTGATGGTGTTCTTGGTTTGGGGCAGCCGATCAAGAGGGAGAGAGATGAGTGATATGAGGGTGAATATTGTGAAGTGACAATGTGATCTATGCACCATGCTTATAACATTACTTCCATATATCATGTCCAAGATTACAAGCAAGAATTAAATGAAATCCAAGATATGATCTACAAGAGTATGGGGGTGATATTTGGTGGGTCCCTTGACCGATTTTATACATGGGGGGGGGGGGGTCTTGTTTGCAAAGTTATAACTAGATGGTTATTTATTAGCTAAGAACCAAGTGTACGTTTATTAGAGTTAGTTACTAGGTATTTAGTGGGTGTTATGGTGCACGGGGACCATGACAAGCCATGAATAATAAAATAATATGTTTGACAAATATTTGGTGTCCCGGGTAATGTCCGGTTGTTCGGTCGGATACTGTTCCGTTAAAGTGCTTAATTGTACCGTAAAGTGTCTTATTTATATATTTTTGTAACGAAATAAATTCCTAACACATAGGAAAATATACCGGACCATTTAGTGACTTTTCTGTATACTACCAGTATGTTAACATGCTCATGTAAGTATAGTTCAGTAATCAGAGAGCAGTTAAATATTTCAACACAGTCACCAAGCACTTAAATTATTATTAAATAAATTGCACGGAATACATGTAAATTGAGGGTTGTCACATTTAGTCTGAGTCAGCAGGGATACAGTCCTAAATAGCCGGGTTATAGTATTAATAGTAGTTAACTTATGAGGGGATCAAAGAGTTTGGACCCCCGCCATCCAATACCGTGAAGCATTGAAGGAGGTCCTACTAAATTTGACCCAGGTCCATTGCAGGACCTCTAAACACTGAACAATGGCAAGACCTTTACCAAACCGTTCCCTTAACCCCCGACCAGGTAGCCAACATACCTCCATATAGACCGTGGAGATATGAATGGTGAAAATCTTTTATTTTATATAGACAGTAAAATAATGCCAAGACACCACGGACAAACGATAAGGAAAGATCACCTTCAACATAAGTAACTAGTTATTAAAGTCATTAATACAAAACCAAATAAAAAGTGCAAAAGATTAGAAATAAAAAGTATTATACTAGACACTTTGTCTTCACCAAGTGATGTAAGAGACTTAGGCAAACATGGCCTTGATTGTCAAGAACTCTTACGATCAATCTTGGATCCCGAGACGACTCACACACTCTACGATGGACAATGGATGATGGTGGTGGATGATGGTGTTGTGATGGTGGTGGGTGGTGGATGAAGTGTGAGAGAGGTGGTGTGCCAAGGGATGAGTTGAAATGAAACCAAGCACTCCTATTTATAGGCTGAACAGAGAGCTGGGCACGGCCCCGTGTCCGCTGGGCACGGCCCCGTGTCCGCTGGGCACGGCCCCGTGCCTGTCTGACACTCTCTCTCCTCATTAATTGTAATTCGCAATTACAATTAATGTGCCTGCTGTACTTTCGCCACGCCCCCGTGTTCACTGGGCACGGCCCCGTGGTGGGCAATATAAGCTTCTATAGGTTTGTCTTTTCTGCTGCTTCTTGGACACGGCTCCGTGCTGGCTGTGTCACACCCCGACCACGTGGAACAACCAAACGTGGCGGAAACGTCGGGGAGTGTTGTAACAGAATTATTGTTTCATAACCATGGCATAAATAAATTCTGTTTTATTTAATAAATGAACTCATTGTTTTAATACAATCAAATAAATACAACTATGATCTTCCAAGTTTTAAAGTTGCTAAGGCACGAGTCCATCCTAAATGTAGCATGTATCAACAATCATTGCAAAGCAGTACCTGAAACATGTGTAAAAATAGGTACGTCAGCATAAAAATGCCTGTGAGATACATAGGTTTTGTGAATATAGGATTCATGACTTATGTTTAAGAAAATGTTTAGTCATGAACCTTGTAATTTGTTTTGTCTTGTAAATCGTTTGAAAAACAATATGATCATATGATATGTATAAATAAGAGAATAATGTATGGTTAAATGGATAACCATTGTAAAATGAGTTTGTATAAGATAAGTTGCTTGTAAAACAATGTATTGTAAAAAGTATGTTATTTGTATAAAATGTTATATGTCTCAAACTGAAATGATTCAGATAACGATACAATATGTAATACCATACAAACACTTATATATAGGAAGTACCAGCGGCGTATCCACCATGCTTGTATCATATTACACACGCCTCGTTATTCAAATCACTTACTCAAACCAAACCAAACAATGTAAGATGTCTATGTTTAAACCAATTGCCAAACGTATTGAATAATATGTCAAAATGTTTATGTCAAGATGTAAGACATGTAATGTATAACTAATGTCAATAATGTTTATGTGTCCAATGTAAATCATGTAATGTGTAATCAACGTGATTTGTATAAATAAATGTAAGATTAAACAAATAACCTTATAGTAGCATATTAAAAGTATACTTTGGATTTGTAAGTAACATATTAAACTATGTTTTGGTTTCATAAATAACATAACAAAATGTGTTTTGGATGATTAACAAAATGTATGTTGGTTTTGTACAATACCACACATGAGAGTATATCAAACTATACTTTAATAGTGTGATTTGAGAATTCATTCAGACCTGGTGCATCAAAATACACCTTTGAGACTATAGAAATACCACAAAGGCAATCCCTATTTGGATGGAGCAACAAATTGGTTTCAGACATTCCATGACAAAAGGAATGGGGTGTCAAATCCTATAGCGCTATATCATACTAACAATCGGTCTGGTGAACATAAAATAAGTACAATTCAACATTTTATTTTATGTTCTTTGAGAAATCAGTGTTTAAACCATAGATAGTCATATAGTTTGTCAAATGATAAGTAATAACATGTATAATCAATTATACTTTGAAATCATGAAAATAACAGATAGGTACACATGCTTCACCCCAAAACAGTTTGGAAAACAGTAAAAGAGGGGAACTATGTACTCACATTGAGAGTGCTTAGGAGTCCTTGTGTAACAACCAAACAATGCTAGAGATCACAGATATCAAACGGCACCTATTATAGGTAACTATGTTAATAAACAGGACCTAAATCGGAGGATTTAGATAGAATGAGGGTTCGTAAACCAAACGAGTATGGAGACTCGTGTCATATGGTTTAACAAAGCCTACATACTAAATGAAACCTATCCTAAGTGTTTGTGACCCATTACGACCCGTTTAGGTAGCTTATGCTACTTTAACGCGTCGTTCGCGTGAAACGCGTTCGGACCGCCTAACTAGTCCTATGACAAGTAGAATATGCCTAAACATGTTATATAATCAGTTATGTGACAAAGGTTTAGGTTACATATGCTTAATTACCAATTATACATGAAAAGGGTATTCTGGTAATTTACCTAAGGCATATAAACTACCTATCATACAACTACTTAAACGATGTGACCATAAGGTATAACCTCGGACGGTTATTCCCTATATACTATGGTCACCTAAAGTGTTTGGTCGGATCCTAATGATCGACCAAATGGGTCGGGTTCGAGGTATAAGCGATTTATTAGATCGCTTACCCTACGACCCTAGACAACGTGGTAATCAGTAGGCATAGTCCCAAGGGACTATAACCAACGTGATTACACTCACGTTGCGAAGTTCAAACGAACTTCGCATTGACCATAAACTGGTCAACGCAGAAAGTCAAACAAAGTTTGACTTTCAGACTCGAAAGACTCGAAAAGCAATAAAAGAACGAAAGAATACTTACGAAGGGTCCCCGAATGCTAATTTCGATTCAAAAATCTCAGGTATGAAACAATAGTTTCAACTTAGAGTTTCTCAAATCAAAATTCTAGTGATTTAAGCAATAGGGGGCGTGGGGTATTTATAGTTTTCGGTCCACCATTAAGATCGTTTCATGGAAACCGTGATTCGATCACATCCGTACACTTGTTGGAAGGTTATGGAAGCTAAAAATGGTCCTTATCATCTGACTAAGCAAGTGAGAACATGTGGTGGAGGATCAAACAGCTGCAAACAGGCTGTTTAATACACTGCATCTGGTCTGCAGACCCCTTGCGCACCGTAACAAATATTTGTTACGGTGCGCAAGGACCAAGTTTGGCAGAATTACAGTTTTGGTCCCTGCAGCCCGTTTAAGCTATTTTCGACACGTTTAAGGCCCGTTAACCCCATTTCAAAGCTCTAAAATGAAGTTAAAGTATAGGGAACTTAATATGTGCTCAAAAATATCTCGGATGTCGGTTCGTTTGGCCGTACGGTTGCGTTGTTCGGTTAAATACGACGAAAGTCGTAACGAACGTAAAAACGGTCCAAATGACGCAACGAATGGATTTTTGGCAAGCCAAACACTAAAGCATAATATAGTCATCCTTACATAAATTTTTGGATGTCCGGATGTGTTCAGAACGTAAGTTATGCGCGAAAATGCAAACTTGTGCACTTTTTGACACTTTTAGTCCCTGAATGACCCAAAAGTTTATTTTAGCATACCGAACCCCTCAAAGCCTATTTCTAAGCTATGTAAAGGATATTTATGGTATGTTTAACTTATGGTCATGTTCCGGAATGTATGTTACAGTTCAAATTGGCATACTTTCGCAGTTTGTCAAGTTTAGTCCCTGTAAGCGAATTAACTTGTTTTTGCCATACCAAAGCCTTCAAAACTTATTTCTAAGTTATGTAAAGGTTATTTAAGGTATGTTAAGCCTATTTCACTATTCGGGAGTGTTCGTTGGATTAAACTGGTTATATTTACGCATCAGAGCGCGTATAACCCTCCAGAAAGCGATTTAAAGCTTAAAATCAAACAAAAGTTGATATGTGTAAAAGATACACAAAATTTTACAAATCCCAATTATGAAATACAATATTTCATTGGTTTGGCATTTGTTTGATGGTTGGAGTGACACAGGTGTCACAAGCTGAGCACGGGGCGTGTTCAGTCTTCTGCCTTCTCTATTTTGCTTGGGAAGATGCCGTTGAGGGGTCGGGCAATCCACTTATGTTCCTTTTCTTGTATTTATGTTGGATTTAGCTGTCTTTTTGCTTCTTTTGTGTTTTTGAGCTCATTTAATCCTGAAAGTACAAAAGGAAGATAAAAACACTCTTTTTCCAATATTAGTACTTAAAAAGGGTTAGTTTTATGCCTTATTTGATGTAATTTATATGTTGCATTTTACACACATCATTAGTCTCCTAACATATAAACCCCAAACCTTACAAACATGATGCAAAGTTTTCACAAGGAATCACCTAGGGTTTGACTCTAAACATCATATTAATTCAACATTCATTCATGCATGTCATAACTAGGCTCAATTTCAGTTTTTCACAATTAACCTAGAATTCATGATGGATCAAAGTACCAAAATTTTACATACCTTTTGATCTTTACGACGAGGTGATTACTAATTTGTGTTTAGAATTCGATTTGGGACGGATTTGAGGCTTCAATTTTGCAGATTTTCATGTGAAGCTAGGGTTTGGAGAATACCCTGGTCGCCCCCCTTCCTCTTGTTCGACCAGACACACCCAAAATGGTGTGTTTGGTGAGTTTTGTTACAATTCAGAATTTAACTTTCATTCTTGGGCAAGTTTAGTCCCTCACTTATCAACTAGCTTTAATTACTAGTGTTTTTAATCTAGTGTTGGTTATTTCTAAGCTTGTAATTTTAACTAGGTTAAAATTTCTAGATGGTAAATTCTTGTTTATGAAATCCTTAAATTTCTAATATCAGATTTATATTTTCGGGGTGTTACAAGTCCACCCCCCTTAAAAAGGGTTTCGTCCCCGAAACCGAATTACGTACCGAATAAAGTAGGATAAAGCCGTCGCATCTCCTCTTCGGACTCCCACGTAGTGTCCGAACCTTTCCTATGCTCCCATTTGACTTTGACTTGGTCAATTTGTTTATTTCGTAAATGTTTGACCTTTCGGTCTAAAATCTCCACCGGTCTCACTGCATAATTCAGACTATTATCCACTTCGATATCATCATAATGGATATAGGCCGTTTCGTCTGCTAGGCACTTTCTTAATTGTGACACGTGAAACGTGCCATGGATCCCACTTAGTTCCTCCGGTAGCTCAAGGCGGTAAGCTACCTTGCCAACTCTTCCAATAATTTTAAATGGCCCAATAAACCTCGGGCTTAGTTTCCCCCTTTTTCTGAATCTAATAACGCCCTTCCATGGGGAAACTTTTAGCATGACCATGTCACCAACCTGGAATTCGATTGGCCTATTCCTTTTATCAGCATACGCCTTTTGCCTGTCTTGAGCCGCTTTCAAGTGTGCCCGAACTATATCGATCTTTTCATTCGTGGCTCGTACTATATCTTGGTGGGCGAGTTCACGTGGACCCACTTCACCCCAACATACCGGGGTTCGACACTTCCTACCGTAAAGCATTTCGTACGGTGCCATCTTAATACTAGATTGGTAACTGTTGTTATACGAAAACTCGACTAACGGTAGATGAACATCCCAACTGCCTCCAAAGTCGATTATACACGCCCGTAGCATGTCCCCCAATGTTTGTATCGTTCTTTCACTTTGTCCATCCGTTTGAGGATGGTACGCGGTGCTAATGAACAATTTGGTCCCCATTTGTTCTTGGAAATCCCGCCAAAAATTCGAAGTAAACCGGGTATCCCTATCAGACACGATGGACACCGGCACCCCATGACGGGCTATTATTTCATTGGTATAAACTTCTGACATCTTTTCTGACGTATAAGTCTCACGAATTGGGATGAAGTGAGCACTTTTCGTCAATCTATCCACCACTACCCATATGGCATCGAAACCACGATTCGTCTTAGGCAATTTGGTTAACAGGTCCATTGTAATATGTTCCCATTTCCAAACCGGAATTTCTAACGGTTGGAGTTTGCCGTATGGTTTCTGGTGCTCCGCCTTGACTTGTAAACATGTAAAGCATTTTTTCACATACTTCGCCACGTCCCTCTTCATTCCGGGCCACCAATAATTTTGTTTCAAATCATTGTACATCTTGGTCGCACCCGGATGAATTGAATAACGGGATTTATGAGCTTCATTAAGTAGAAGCGCCTTCACTCCACAAGTATGTGGGACCCATATCCTTCTGGATCGAGTCTTCAACCCGTGATTCCCATCCGATAAATCTTTCAATTGTCCGATTATTCTTTCTTTCTTCCAATTCTCTTCTTTTACTGCTTCTAACTGCGCCTCTCGAATACGTTCAAGTATACCCGAGGTCACCACGAGTTGCATCGACCTTACTCGTATTGGGACGTAGTCCGCTTTTCTGCTCAGAGCGTCCGCTACCACATTTGCCTTTCCGGGGTGATAATGTATCTCACAATCGTAGTCTTTCACCGTTTCCAGCCATCGCCTTTGTCGCATATTTAACTCCTTCTGATCAAAGAAGTATTTCAAGCTCATGTGGTCGGTGAATATGGTGCACTTTACCCCATACAAGTAATGCCTCCATATTTTTAATGCAAATACCACTGCTGCCAACTAGAGATCGTGCGTGGGATATTTCTTCTCGTGTATCTTCAACTGTCTCGAGGCATAGGCTATTACCTTGCCCCGTTGCATCAACACGCAACCGAGCCCTGATAATGAAGCATCCGAATAAACCACCATGTCTTCGGCTCCGTCCGGCAATGTCAATACCGGAGCTTGAGTTAACTTTTCTTTTAGCGTTTGAAACGCTTTCTCTTGATCAGTACCCCAAATGAACTTTTCTTTCTTCCATGTTAGCTTTGTTAGCGGTGACGCAATCTTGGAGAAATCTTGAATGAATCTCCTATAATATCCCGCAAGCCCCAAAAAGCTTCTAATTTCCGAAGGGTTCTTCGGAAGATTCCATTTTGACACAGCCTCTATCTTTGACGGATCCACCAATACTCCGTCGGCACTTATGACATGGCCAAGAAATTGTACCTCTCGTAACCAAAAGGCACATTTAGAGAATTTTGCATATAACTTCTCTCGTCTAAGTGTCTCTAACACTTCTTGTAAGTGGTGTGCGTGTTCAGCTTCACTTTTCGAATATACCAAGATATCATCGATAAACACGATGACCGACTTATCCAACATCGGCTTGCAAACCCGGTTCATGAGGTCCATGAAGGCCGCGGGTGCGTTTGTTAGTCCAAATGACATCACGAGGAATTCGTAATGTCCGTATCTCGTGCGGAAAGCCGTCTTCGGCGCATCTTCTTCTTTGACCTTTAGTTGGTGATACCCCGATCTAAGGTCAATTTTTGAAAACCAGTTCGCACCTTGTAGTTGGTCGAATAAATCATCTATCCTCGGGAGCGGGTATCGGTTCTTTACCGTGAGTTTGTTTAACTCCCGGTAATCGATACACATGCGCATGCTCCCGTCTTTCTTTCTCACGAACAATACCGGTGCGCCCCAAGGAGACACACTCGGCCTTATGAATCCCTTGTCAAGCAGGTCTTGAATTTGGGACATCAGCTCTTGTAATTCTGACGGTGCGAGTCGGTACGGGGCTTTTGCTACAGGTTTCGCGCCCGGAATCAATTCGATCCCGAACTCTACTTCCCGTTCAGGCGGTATCCCCGGTAAATCCTCCGGAAACACATCTTCATAATCTCGTACTACCGGTACCTCTCCAATCTTTCGTGATTCTTTTCCGGGCTCATTAGCGTATATTATGAATGCCTTTCATCCTCGCTTCATAAGCTTGTGAGCTTTCAACATTGAGCATACTATAGGGTTGCCTCCTTTTTCGCCATAAATGGTGACGTGTTTCCCGCTCGGAGATGTTAGTTTTATCTCTTTACGAAAACACACGATCTTTGCATGGTGTTGAGATAGCAAATCCATCCCAACGACTACTTGAAATTCTCCCATTGACATCGGGATTAGGTTTATCAAATATTCTTCGTCGTCAATGCTCAGTTTACAGTTTTTACATACATCACAAACAATAAAGCTCTTGTTATTACCTATCTCTACTTCTAAAGGCACAGGTAATTTTGTTAGAACAAATGAAGGATGTCGAATAAATCCATATGAAACAAAGGATTTATTCGCACCCGTATCAAATAACACGTGTGCAGGAATTGAATTTACAGCAAATATACCTGAGACCACGTCAGGTTCAACCTTTGCTTCTACGGCGGTTAGTTGAAAAGATCTTGCCTTTGCTTTCGGGGCTTCACCTTTCGGTTCCTGCCCATCCTTCTTTCCAACCAGTTCCGGGCATTCCGACTTCTTGTGACCCGTTCGATAACAATTGTAACAAACCGTCACTTTCTCCGGGCACGATATAGCCATATGTCCCGTTTTCTTGCATATGGGACAAGGCTTATCCTTGTAACGGCATTCGCCTTTATGACCCTTTCCGCAGATTCTGCAACTTGGCGACCCGCCTTTCGTATCAGATTTCTTTGCGCTTTCGTTTGCTCGTGCCTTCTTAGTAGGGCTTGGGTTTACATCTTGTGCTTTCCGTTCACCCCTTTCAATACTCTTTTTCAGTTCGATCTCCCTTTCCCGAGCAGCATTTATGATCTCGGTAAGGGTCTCGTATTTGGAAGGGGTGATAAATTCCCTATACTCAGCACTCAACATGTTATGGTAGTAGTATATCTTTTGTTCTTCATTCGTCACTAGATCATCACAAAACTTCATCTTATCCATAAACGTTTCCGTAATCTTGTCTATGGTTTCACTCTTGTGCCTAAGTTGCATGAACTCCTCCTTGATTTTATTCATAACCGCTTTGGGGCTATGATGCTTAAAAAATGGCGTCTTGAATTCTTCCCAAGTCATGACCTTAGCAGCTTCAATACCAATCTCTCTCTTTTTGTTATCCCACTAATCTTTCGCTTGACTCCTTAGTTGACTCGTACCATAGGCTACGTAGTCATCTTCGTCACAATGGGTCCTCTCGAATACCCCTTCGATATCACTTAGCCATCGTTGGCACACTATTGGGTCAACCTCCCCATTATATGTTGGTGGTTTACAAGCCATGAATTCCTTGTATGAACAAGGCTTTCGTCCTCCATGCTTTTCCTTTGCTGAATTTGAATCATCTTCCAATTTCTTGATTCTATCTTCTACTATTGATAAAACCGTGTTTTGAATTTTATCAATAAAGCCCGACAAACTGTTTTCGATCGCCTTTCCAACCTGTTCGGAAATCACTTCCCTCATTTGTTCGGTGACTCTTGGCACCGCATTATCATTACCTCCATCTGCCATCTCTATTTCTGAAATGTTTACATATGTTGTTAAACATTCCATTTATAACACTTGCTTTACTTGTTTTGATTCAATCAAGTTCATATCTTGATTCAATCGTTCTTGTTTTGATTCAATCAAGTTCATAACTTGATTCAATCGTTCTTGTTTTGATTCAATCAAGTTCATAACTTGATTCAATCGTTCTTGTTTTGATTCAATCAAGTTCATAACTTGATTTAATCGTTCTTGTTTCATGCATTTCTTGTATTTGAGTGAGCTTACACACTCTTTTCATGCATATTTGTTCATGATTTATTTCTATATTCTCTAATTTCTACTTAAACGATTAACTCTTACCGGATGCTTGATCAAGCTTGAACCGAACACTTCTTGACAACCTTGAGCTCTGATTACCAACTTGTAACACCCAGTTTATAATAGAAGATTTAATAACATAAAACCTTGCATTTTTACCAAAAATTTAGAGTTTACAAAAATTAACTTTCAAGATTTGAAAGTTATTCTAGTTAAAACATTCACACATTAACCAACTAAACAATATTCGAGACAAAGCTACAAGTGTTTACATAGTTTAAAAAAAAAACAAAAGATCAAGTGCGGAAGCGTTGAATTGTGTGTTCGGTTCGACTTGATAGCTTGATCATCATCCTACTACTTGATATACCTGAAAACTGAAATGTTTAACACGAAACATTAATAATGGAGTTCTTAGAAATATTACACAACCAAAACTACGTTCGATACGGGTTTGATTGGTTATAAAAACAATTAAATTTATAAAACATTCTTGGGTCTACCGTAACTTACGGTATCACCGTAAGTTACGGTGATCACTTTAGGATTTTGGTCCACCGTAAAACAGGAAAGAACCACCGTACATCTTTTATCTCTACCGTAAGTTACGGTACCACCGTAACTTACGGTAGTACCTGGAAATCCTTATTTTGCTTGATTTGTTTAATACACTCAAACCCAAATTCTCGATTTTCACTTTTCTAGCACGCCAATACATTAAATTCTCGTATTTCTTATATGTTATATATTAACCAATCATCAAAGATCAATCTATCATATTTCGGAGCATTTATCATGCCTTACTTGATTGTTCGACCCGTTTGGATGCCAGGATTTAGGCATCAAACAAGGTATTTCGAAAATCCAATTTCTATCACTTGTTTTGACCCGTTTTACTTGTTTAAGACGCAAAGTCACTTCCGTGACGTATTGGTCTATCTTGTTTACCATGTTTTCAAAACTACAATATAAAACTAACAAATAATTTTAATGTAACGAAACGATAATTTCGTACCTTTAGAGCACGTCTTTCCCCCGTGAATTCCCTCCGGCTTGTCCGCTTGATGATCCGGACCCTTTGCCTAGAAGATTCAGTTTACAGCTTGTTTAGAATTCTTTTCATGACCATAATCATATCATTGTGAAACATGATCAAATCTGCGTGTTCATCATATTTTTATCATTTAAATCCTCTCTTAGGCATTTCAACAAACACCTAACGGGTCAGATTCTTCTATAATTATTACCAAGTTCATGATTTGTAATTAACATCTAATTTCACTAAATTTGTAAATTTCACATACATCTTGACATCTATATTTCTGAATTTACTTTACCAATTCAGATTTCACTATAACAATAGTCATAATTCTAGTATTCTTCAAGTTTTCTTCAAGCTCATTAGTCTCCTAACATATAAACCCCAAACCTTACAAACATGATGCAAAGTTTTCACAAGGAATCACCTAGGGTTTGACTCTAAACATCATATTAATTCAACATTCATTCATGCATGTCATAACTAGGCTCAATTTCAGTTTTTCACAATTAACCTAGAATTCATGATGGATCAAAGTACCAAAATTTTACATACCTTTTGATCTTTACGATGAGGTGATTACTAATTTGTGTTTAGAATTCGATTTGGGACGGATTTGAGGCTTCAATTTTGCAGATTTTCATGTGAAGCTAGGGTTTGGAGAATACCCTGGTCGCCCCCCTTCCTCTTGTTCGACCAGACACACCCAAAATGGTGTGTTTGGTGAGTTTCGTTACAATTCAGAATTTAACTTTCATTCTTGGGCAAGTTTAGTCCCTCACTTATCAACTAGCTTTAATTACTAGTGTTTTTAATCTAGTGTTGGTTATTTCTAAGCTTGTAATTTTAACTAGGTTAAAATTTCTAGATGGTAAATTCTTGTTTATGAAATCCTTAAATTTCTAATATCAGATTTATATTTTCGGGGTGTTAAAGGGTCCTACCCTCCCACCCAAAGACCCTATTTCACAAAATTTTGAACCGGACCCGCCAAAAGGATCCAGATTCAAGTACATACCCTTTGTCATTGTTGAAGAAACCCAAGAGTTAGTGAAGTGATTGTTGTAGAGGAAAAAAATGGACTTTTGAGGATCTTGAATTGTTGAAGAAACATATGGTGAATAGCCCAACTAGGATGGCAAGACGACGCGGTGGGAACCCGGTTGTGTCGGGATGCCAGGGCGGTGAATCTGATGCGTTATCAAAATGAAGAAGATAAATGAAGGGATCAGGGTTCCCGTTTCTTGCACGTCGCCAAGATCTTACATATATGAGATTAGAGAAAACGAAGTGTGTGGCAGAAATGCAATGGTAAGGTCATCGGAGTAAGGTGGGGGAATGCAACATTGAGGTTTTCGTAGTAGGTGCCAGTTCTTGGCGGTGGTCAACGGCGACGACAGCATAGAGAGAAATGTGATTATTGATTGAATTTGAAATGGTTGTGAAAAATTAAAGGGAGAAATGTGATTTATATGTTTGAATTTTGAGATCTAAATCGGACATAGACATAGAAAACATAGAGAGATGATGGTGGTTGTGGAGAAGAGACAGAGAAAGGGGTAACAAAATAGAGGGTGGTTTATAGTAGTGGTGCTATGACGAGAGTGAGAACATGAAGTAGGAAGTTAGAGAGAGAGAGAGAGAGAGAGCAGGAGAGTTAAGAGAGAGACAGAAAAAGATAGTTGAAAGATAGGGATAGATTTATTAATCTTTTTATATATCTTTAATATTTAAAAATTATTTTTGTTTTATTTATTAAATATATTTTAAACAAGTAAGTAAAATTACCAATCTACCCTGATTTAACATTATAATTTAACTGTGTTAGGGTTAAAAGACATATTGTGTAAGGTTTTGTAAACAAAAAGTATGAATCTCGTCAATTTTAAAGACAAATGACACCCTTTGTAAACTGATATAAACATAAAGGACGATTTTTTGATAACTTAGGTGTTGTTTGTTTTGTCAGAGGTAAAACGTCTGTAGTATGCGAACCACATCTACAGACATCTGTAGCAGAAGACGCTGGACCAAACCTCTGCAGTCTGCAAGAAGAAGACTATTTGTTATTTTAACTTCTGCAAACACAAGAAATCAACATAATTATAAGCAAAAACATAATTAACATAATTAAAATAATCAGAATTCTTTAACAATTAACATATTATAATCATATTTAACATATTATAATAAGAGGAAAAAGTATTGATTCATTCTCATCAAATTTATGGGAATAAGTGGGCAGAGTTAACAAAATTCTTGCCTGACCGGTATGCTTAGTTTTATTATATAAAAGTTCAACAAAAATGCTTTTACATTATAATGATTATTTCTGTTCAGGTCGGACAATGCTATTAAGAACCATTGGAACAGTTCAGTGAAGAAGAAAGTAGATACGTACATTTCATCTGGCTTGGTTGCTGCTGCTGCTGCACAGCCTCAAACTGTCGGTGTCATGAATCAATCAACTGCTTCTACTCCATCATGGGTTTGTAGTGGAGATGATGGCAGTGTTCCCAATCCCAAAGAGGATATCTCTGAATGCAGTCAAGGTTGGGTTTTTGGGGCAGTCGTGTATCAAAATGAAGCGAAGCCCAACCACTTGAAAATTCTTCTTTCTCACATAACAATGCAATAGTTGTGTATCAAAACGAAACCCAACCACCTAAAAATTCTTCTTTCTCATATAATAATGCAATTGTGGATAAAGACGGCAACATCAGGGGAGAAGGGAGGAGATCAATGGCATGGAGAAGAGGCGGAGGAGCTCCGGCGGCGGCGGCTGTGTAGAGGGGAGAAGGGAGGAGATGACAAGGAGCTAGGGTTTTCTTTCGGGGTGTTTTGTTTGTGGTATATGGCGAAATGAAAGAGGGGAGAAGAGGTTAGAAGACATAGATCCACATCTGCACCAAGAAGAGGTCTCGCAGACCCTTTTTAATGAAATGTCTTCGAGAAAACAAACACACTGCAGACTCAAACGTCCGCACGTGGTCTGCGTAGGGCAGACATAAGAGGTCCTGAAGAGCTTTTCACAAAAAACAAAACCCCCTTACTCTAGTTTATAACAAAGGTCTCAAGTTCAAAATTACGACTACCAAGTACCAAGTTTTTTTAGTGTAATTTTAAGAGTTTTAACGGAAAAAAACTCTCATGTTCTTTTCTTGTTGTATGTTACTCTAGCTAAAAGGTTCAAGGAATCTAAAAAGAAATCATAAGTACAACTAGTGAAATAACCAAACCTTTGAGATTTAGGAATAAAACCGACTCAAATCTCAAACTTGTCATTAACTAGCACTAACAAATAATCCAAGCTAAAGCCATGAGTTTGGTTCTACTTCGTATGTTTGGTTCTTTTTAAAAGTAATCAAGTTTGTGATATGAACTGTGTTGGTGCATATTTCGTACGTCTGTGTCACAACCCCCGATCCCTAATTCCCGGGAACGGGCGGCCACGAGCCAGTTTCGGTGGTATCGCGTATTGTCTAATTTGGCAGCGGAATTTTCATCAAGACCGTAGTTAGGAAATATTTTATCAGAGTAAACCACCATATTTTTATAAATACAAACACATGGGAAAAACCCAAGTTTGCAGTACACACATTTTCATAGGAATAAATCATATTTTATTTAATAAAAACATCTATTTTATTTTAGGTAACTTTATTGCCACTTTTCCAAGCCTTCAGTGCTCTCCAGCTGGCTTTTATTGGCTTCACACTAAGTTACCTGAAACACGTGTTTAAAACATTTTATCAGCAGGAAATACTGGTGAGTGAATCTCAGTTTAATCAAGAAACATTTTATTGATTAAAACAGTATTGAGGACGATTACAATGTTTATGTCTACACAATTACTCCATTTGGTACTATCAATCCACTGACTTGTGGGTCATATTACACATTGGCTAACTCATTGTCCAATGGTAACGTACTGTCAACCTTGATTTACTACTCACAATGTAGTAAATTTTGTATACAAAACCCCAACATACCGGCAGTAATTGAAGAACTACAAAGACTCAATCACCGCTTAATCACATTGTAAAATAATTAAGGTTTTGTAAATTATTCAAAAACGTTAACAAAAAGAGGATAAACTCACATTGCTATTATAGGTCTTCCTTTGTGGCTTCCTTGTTATAATCTAGTTAAATAAATAATGTACACGTGTTAGTATAATAACCCATTTTAACATTAGCAATACCCTCCCCGAGACGGCATTCCAACGACTACGTCGGGCAGAACCACGACAGCCATTACAGAATCCTAGATCAATCGGGCAGCGTATTTAATACGTATCCAGGGGTTATAATACTTACAACGGAGCAGAACCTCGCTAATTAGGGGTATAATACCCGAGTATAATAACTCTAATTAAGAATTTGTGATTGAGAATTGAATTGTGAACGAATTGAAATGAAATCCGATGCGTTCTTTATATAGGTGCAGAAACTGGTTCCCACGCGGCCCGCGTAAAGAACAGGCAAGGCTTACGCGGCCCGCGTCAATGCTGGGTCAACGCGTAGCTTGTCCGGGTCATGATCTAGCCTCGCCACGATGATGACACGTGTCATCACCGGGCTGCGCCACCAATTGGGACACTCGCGGCCCGCGTAAACTAACGGTGTAGCCTTACGCGGCCTGCCTGAACTAAAGAAAAGAACTAGATCAGGTTTCAACCCTCATACCGCCCGCGTAAGGTTTGGGGTGGGTCTACGCGGCTCGACTCAATTTACTATTTCTTGTTTTTAATTTATATATTGTATTTCGGGCTCGGTTTTCACGTATGGGATATATTTTAGAAAGTGTAGGGTGTCAGGGGTGTTTTAGGAGGGTTGTTATATCTTGGGTACAATTCCTGGGTTATTTAATAAAATATATAATGTACTCACATTAAGTATAGTAACCCAATTCCATATTATCCCTACGTCACGAGACAGAACCCCAACGAATTTAGGCAGAGCCTTGACATACGTTACGGGGCCCTACGTCACTTGAACAGGGTATCAGTGATCAGGGGCTACAATACTTAAAATGGGACAGGGCTTTGTAGGATTTAGGGGTAATTAACTAAAGAAAATAGGGGCAATTATAATAGTAGAGAGGGAATGAAAAAATGAAGTTGGCAACTTGAACGGTCATCTGCTGTTTCTTATATATTCTTCATTTGGAATTTTAGCGTGCTCACTAAGCAATGTCACGTAAAGCTTAAACATTTATTGTCAATTGTTCTCATTCTTACACGTATTCATTTACTAAGTTCACCATTTTGATTTTCATATCTTTAATTTACAATTGATTCTTTTCATGCATTTATAATACGTAGATTTAAATTAGAAAGTTATAGATTTATTATATTTAATATATATTACAATTAATTTAACTACTTCACTTATTTGGCGCTTATAACTTATAAAATACGACGTTTTATAAAATAATGAATATGCCATTAGAACGAGAATAATTTTATCTACATTTTGAACCAAGTTTCATTAAAAACAGAGTAGGTTCAAATATAATGTATTTTTATAATTTGATTATTAAATGGTTCCTACGTTTGCCCAAAATACCTCATGTTTCCATTGGTCAACTTACCCATGATGCATTATTTTAATAACATAAGTCTTTATATATATTTTAAATAAAAATTTTGAGACTGTTACAGTCTGCCTCTGGGCGAATAACTAGATAGAGCGTGTGTTGAATATTGTATAGAATAGGATTAGTTGGACACGGTTCTGATAATGTAAAAGTCCATCCGGACGGATGACCATCCGACCGGATGACCATCCGATCGGATGACAATCCGGACGGATGGACATAGTAGGTAGTTGTCTATAAATAGGGACTTGGGGTCCCAATTTGGACAAGCTTTTGGTCCCTGAGGGGAAATGCTGTCCAACTGGTCTCGTGGTGTTGTAACGTTGAATAATCAATAGAGAGCAGATTGTAAGGGACTGATCGGTGTCGTATCTATCTTCTACTCCTTTCTTAGTCGTAATAAATGCACCGAACACATCGGATCGGGACCGAGGCTCCGTCAAACTCGCTGGTTCCTGGATTAGCAGTGGTATCAGAGCTACGGTACCGATTTAATCGATCTAACAGTCGGTTAAATCACCCAAAGCTCATCAATTTTGGGTTAAACGGAGTTTTGACGTTAAACAAAGAAAATCATCAAAATAAAGGTCAATTCACGGATGGATTTTGGAATTGAAGACATCATTCTGTTCGGAATTGATTCGCGCACAATCCTGTGAAGTTTCATCATGAAATTCACACAAATAAAGATCCTGGATCGAGAAAACGTGATTTGGAGTGTTCTTAAGCTGTTAGAACATATCCGATCGGAGGACCATCCGATCGGACGACCATCCGATCCATGTCACTTTTGGCTGTTTTCTATGATCAGTTGGTTTTCACTCGAATGACCATCCAATCGGATGACCGTCCGATCCATAAACACAAGCTTGTCCACTTTGTCATTCAATCGAATGACAATCCGATCGAACGACCCTCCGATCGGATGACCATCCGACACATGCCATTCGACCAGATGATCAAATGCCTAAAAAAAGGTATTTTTTTATCACAACGACGAGGAGAGTCTACAGAAAAAATTTGGTGATTTAATATTTTTTCGGGTTTTTAACGACCAAGCTGGGTTGTTCGGGGACACCGTCGGGGGCTTCAGTGAACAGTTTTGATGATGCGAACATGGATTGTGGAAATTAGTGGGGTAGTCATGATACTGGTGCAGAATGTTTATCATTCAGGGTATCTGACTATTTATGGGCCAAAACGTAAAATCCGCAACGATGAAAAACTGACGTTTTGAGGAATATTGTCATATTTTCGGCATAGTCGAGTTTTTCACAGATAAAAGAGAACTGAATTGCTCAGTTTGAGGTGGAATTCAGTGATAGAGACGTCAGAATTTGCAAAAATGAGGGGGAATAAAAATTTCAATGTCATATGTTGAAATCCTGGCATTTTTGAAATTCGTGACACTGCAACTATATTCGGGTAGTTTCGACTTCAGATTGTCAGGGGGAATGTGAATCTGATCATGGGTGAAAGCTTCCGAGATCAAGATGATCTGAGGTGTTGATATCTGATCGTGGACGAAAGCATCAGATATCTGAGAGTGATTGTGGATGATAGCTTTTGAGATCTAGATTATCCGAGGAGATGAATCTGATTGTGGACGAATGCTTCGGAGATCAGATTACATTACCATATGATTTGTTTTCTGATGAAGATTTGCTGATTGTGGAGAATATCATTTAGACGGATCTGTCATTCTTACGGTGCGTTTACGTGGATCACGGTAAACGGGATATCAGATCTTCAGGGGAAATCACGGATTTGAAGTTAACCTGTGGGGTATTTGAAGTTTCTATCAATTGCCGGTTGAGTTTTTATACATTCTTAGATCGAGCAGGCGGAATGCGAGATCATGGTGCTAAACTGATATATCAAAAACGGAGCTCGGATGCGGTTAAAAGTTGAAACAGAGGATGCTGCATTGATTAGTTTCAAGTTGGTGATTGTTCGTGAAGGTTGCAGTTTAGCAAATCATAGGAGAGTCGTGAACTGTGCAAAAGACCTGAAGATTCATATCAGGGGGAATTAGTGCTCTATAATGACAAAAGCAAACCCGAATCATCAATCGAGGGGGAATCTATTGTCAGACTTCAAGATGCCTGATTGAAGTTGCAGAATATTCAAACACGGCTCAAGGTTCTCAAAGTATTAAAGACGATTCGACAGTGACAGCCGAGGGGGAATCTGTTGGTGCATATTTCGTACGTCTGCCACTGTGCGAATAACTAGATAGAGTATGTGTTGAATATTGTATAGAATAGGATTAGTTGGACACGGTTCTGATAATGTAAAAGTCCATCCGGTCGGATGACAATCCGAACGGATGGACATAGTAGGTAGTTGTCTATAAATAGGGACTTGGGGTTCCCATTTGGACAAGCTTTTGGTCCCTGAGGGGAAATGCTGTCCAACTGGTCTCGTGGTGTTGTAATGTTGAATAATCAATAGAGACCAGATTGTAAATGACTGATCGGTGTCGTATCTATCTTCTACTCCTTTCTTTGTCATAATAAACGCACCGAACACGTCGGATCGGGACCGAGGCTCCGTCAAACTCGCCGGTTCCTGGATTAGTAAACTGGATAGATGAAGAAATTGGATTTTACGGTTTTGTTGATGGTTAAAAATCAATAGAACTATAAACACGTTATTTATATACATAAAGAATGAATTATACGTGGTGTAGGATCGTGAAACGATCTAACGAGTCGATCAGAAGAGTGCTCAGACAGAATCAGAGGCGGAATTCATTGATTATGTATTTGTTTAGCTTGTATTCACTATTAATTGTCTTGTTTATTGATCTTGAAACAATTTACAACACGTAGACACTTCGACAACACCTCGGCGTCGGAAACAAGAAGGTTACAAATGAATTCGCATCAAGGGTATTTATAGAGGTTGTTATTTCGTTTGAAAGTGGCATTGCCCATTTCAAATGAAATTAAACATTCTAATTTCGTTTGAAAGTGGCATTGCCCATTTCAAATGAAATTAAACATTCTAATTTCGTTTGAAAGTGGCAATGTCATTTTCAAACGAAATTACCTCTTTAACACATAAAACCTCCTATAATCTCATATAACGTGCCCTGATCTATCAATTCTAGTATAAGACTCGATACAAGACGAAATCGACAGACGTATGTACTAACAGACTCCCCCTCGGATGTTGATGAGTCTGAAGTATCGAGTCTTCTCATTCTCTAGTCTTTACCGGTCTTCGGGCTCTTTCACAATCTGAGACTCGAACGAAGATGAAGTCGACAGACAACTGCACCAACAGACTCCCCCTTGAATGTTGACGGAATCTTCAGTGAGAGTCTTCAACATGACGACTCTTCAATCTTGATCGGTCTCCTTTCTTTCTTAGTATGTACCAGGATCTTCTCTTTGGATCTAACTTCGTCAGACTCCCCCTTTCATCATGCTGGGATTGCTGTCTGGAATTAGCTATCACCATGAGATCAAACCCTGGATTTAGTTCTATTCAGCTCACCTCCTGCACAAATTTTCTCATCAAAACATAAGTTTTTACTTAAATCAATAAGAAAAACTTACTAGTAATAGTTACATCAAATTCAAATTAATGACCCTGATTAACTAATCTCAACTACTTTCTTAAATCAAAATTTTTCAATTCAGCACACACACTCCCAAACCAGTTCATTTTGTTTAGCACTTGAAATTTTGAAAATCAGCTCTCCAACATCAGTTGTCGAAAATCTTTTTGTATTTTTCAAAAGTTTATGCTAAAACACTCCGAAAATCTTTTTGGATTTTTTAATGTAATGAAATGCAGTAAAGAATATATACAAACAATATTTTTGTGAGTTTGTGTAAGAGGATCATATCAGTTTATGTGACTAACCACAAGCACCGTTAAGCTTTAAACATTTTCAGTTCTAAACGATTCACATAGATTGATGATATTGTTGTCCACTTAAACTCAATCTAAAAACTTTCGAAATGCTTACCGATACGTTAAGGTATATTAATTTTGCACTAAATTCTTATGGACCCCACGATCTCAGCATATCCCCTCATCATGCAATACATTGACTCAAGTAATGCCTTTAAACTTTTATTAACTGTGATTTGTGCGAAAATAAAACAGAATGTTTAAACATTAACAATCAGGTCGATCTTTCGATACGCAGAGAAAGTCCAATATTTAAACAAAATAAGAAAAATAAAACAAGTTGAAATTGTTTAGGCTTTAATCACCAGTTCGATACTCACGTATAAGCAGAGGTGATCCAAAGCTTAAACGAAACACCAAAGAAAATAAAGCAGAATGTTTAGGCAATAACATCCAGGTCGATACTCACGTATACGCAGAGGATGTCCAATGCTTAAACAAAATAAAGAAATAAAAAAGTTTAAATCTTTGCAAAATGAAATACACAATCACAGCGACTTTTTCAGCAAGTTGTGAAAGTTCACAGACTTAACCGGTTTTTATGCTCTTTTAGCATTCAACGATTACTGAGTAGGTACACAATCACGAAGGACAAAACTAAGTACTATGCTTTCAACCATGTTTCCCACTAGAACGAGGCTTTTTCATTTAAGTTTGTATCGTTATCGCAAATCTACAAGTCTAGCTGAGCCTACCGTCACATCTTTAGTGAGACCGTTTATCACATTTTATCTTTCCATTTCTTTAGCATGATGTGACAGTCTAACTGATCTACTATCATTTCCTCTTATTTCACAACAAAACTCATTTTTGCATTTTTCAATGTTTTTGGAATTTTCAAATTTTCTAATTTTTAAATTTTTTTTACTCCCCCTAAAATCAAAATATGTCTCAATTTTGATTTTCTGGGAAAATTTGAAAACAAGCTGTACAAGAAATGTGACAACATGATGAGAATCACTTCAATTCTCCATTCACTTGGCTTGAACAATCAGAACTCCCCCTGACACCAAAACATTTTCCCATGGTGATTTCAAAACAATAAAGTTTGTTTTAATCAAAATGGTTTTTTCAGAAAATAAGTTTTGTGAGTCATTTCTCAAACATGGGGATCATTCATCACTTGTAGAAAATCAAGTACAAATTAATGTCCCTGATTTACCACTGTAAAATCGAAATATCACATTCGTGAATTTCTCAAGAAAAATGCCGATACCTGCTCCACACTTACCAACCTGGGAGCTCCGGCAAGTCAGGTTTTTCTATTTAAAAAGATTCACCCAAGCCTGACGGTCCTTGGGTGTTTTTGAATTCTTGTTCAACAATGGTGGAAAATTTGCATCATCCATTGTTAGACCAGAATTCTCATTTTTTACCTCAACACACGGCTCTTCTGGCTTTACCACATCAGATTCATCGCCTGATCGTGGCTTGTCTGACTTTGATGAATCAGATTCATCGCCAACAACTGGCTCCTTTGTTTCCGGAGAAACAAATTCATCACCAGCAAATTTCTTTTTCATCTTTCCCTCTTTCGTCCTCAGATTTGTATCTGATGAATTCGTTTTGCTAGACTTGTCGTTCTTTGGAAAGCAAGACGATTTATCAGAACTGTTATTTGCTTTGACGGCTGGATCCGAGGACAAAATCCTTTCGAGATATTCTCTCGCTTTCTTCCTCTTCTTCCTCAGTTTGTCTTTCTGCCCCTGTGAAAGATTTACTTTCTTTTCTTCCACTTTCTGTTCTTTGGGCTTGACATTGACTGGTTTCTTTGCCAATTTCTGAGAATCAACCCTCGATCTTTCCTTTGATCTCATTGGGCAATCTCTGGCAATGTGACCTTTGATTTGGCAATTATAGCATCTTCTCGTCTCATAACTCCAATTCTGGCAGTTAACAACAATGTGTCCTTGATAACCACATCTGTAACACACTCTGTTATCGTACCAATCACCATCTTCAGTCCAAACATTCAGATCATAGCACTGTTTGGCTTGGTGATAATCATTTCTCCTCTTGTTTGCTGGATTTATCCTTTGAGCACTGTGGTTAAACCTGCACCACTTATTACCAACTGTTTTTGAGTTTTGATTTTCTAATTTTTGTGGTTTTTTATCACGATTGGATGATTGAACTGATGAGCTTTTATTTTCTTTTTGAAAAACTTTCGGTTTTTTTATCCTTTTGTTTTTGTTCCACATTCTTCTTTACAGGTTTTTGCGTTGAGCATTCACCTTTCTCAGTAGAATGTAAAACGGTTTCTTAAAACATTTCATTTAATTTCAAAAATATTTTTCTTTTCTCAATTTCTTCATCAGTTTTCTCATCACAATCTTCAACTTTGACTTTGTCAAAGTTTGTGACATTGTCACTTATTGGAACAGAATTGATTGGTTTTGGATAGATATAATCTGGTACTAATGGCGAAGTCTCAAAACCTTTCAATTTATTCTCAAGCTCATCAATTTTATTCCAAGCAATTTCAGCTTCATTTTCAACCCGAATGATTTTCTGAAGATGAGAATTTATTTCAATCTGTTTTTCAAGATTATTTTTAAAAATAACAGATTTTTCATCTTCTAAAACCTTCATTTGACTTTGAAAATCTTTTTCAATTTTTAATTTTTCATCTTCAAAAACTTTTTCTTTTTCTTTCAAAATTTTGTCTTCTAATGTCAAACTGTTCAAATCACTTAACAGTTTAACATTTTCAGATTTCAGCTTCTCACAATTTTCTTGCAACATAAGAATCTGTTTAACATCAGATTGCTTCTCATCTTTCAACTTCTTGATTTCCAATGTCAAACTTTCCGCATTCTTCAAGAGTTTGCCATTGTCAGCCTCAAGTTTATCACATTTAGAGCACACTGATTCATAACCAAATTCTTCTTTCCTTGTGATTTCCTTTGTTTCCATCTTGTATGTTCCTACACAAAAATTTTTAACAAAATTAAGAGGATTCGCATTCTCATCGATATAAAAACCCCTCTTAATGTCGTATTTCATGACACTTTTTGCTGCAAGACATACACAAACTCTTCTGTTTATTTCAACAATTACATCCAAATTCGTTTTTTGTAAATTCTTTTCCATGTCATTTATCAATTCCTTCTTTTTTAAACATTCCTTTCGAAACTCTGCATTAACCTCATTGATGAACTGCCTTGGATAAAGTTATGGAAAAATAGGCTTATTTTTTAGTTCAATCAAGAACTCATCCCATTTAACAGGTAATGCATTTGCCAATTTTGATATTTGTTCATCTTTCATCACTCTTATACCCTTTTTCATCAAATCGTCTATTAAACTTTCAAACCGATTTCCCAGCTGATCCAATGTTTCATTCTTTTGACACAAAAAATATTCAAATCGTTTAACCCAGATATCCACATTTTCACTTCTATAACTACTTTCCAAACACCCCATATACCAATCATTTAACCTTTCAAGATAATCATTTTCTTGTTCATCAAACATTTTCGTCATATTTCAAAAACAACCTGTTTAAACGAAATACCAAGTTCAAACGGAAACACTATAAAGCAAAGTACCACTCTCAAACGAAATTTACTAATCTCGCTATTAGCTAATTCACATGGACTTATACTTTTGATTTGATTTTATTCAAGACTTATCAAATAACACATGCAAACTGAATTCACAAGCCCGACAACATTAATGTCTTCTAAATTCTCATTGGACCGAGAAGATGAATCACATGATCACTTATTTAAGTTGATTACTTGGGCCTACACTATTGACTGACAAACGAATATGATTGGGCCGATTGTTTTAAAGCACTGCTATATCACATGAACTTCTCATTGGGTCGCACAACTCATTTAATCAAAGCACATGGTTCAGTGATATGTTTCACATGCAATCTCGATTTCAAACAATCTAATGTGATGTTCAAACGGTTTGGTTCAAATCTCAATTCACATACAACATTATTTAATGTCTGACAACATTATCAATATCCTCACATGCACTGATGATTCACTTAATACTTCTGATAAAGTTGACTAAATGACCGATCAAACCAATGCAAACTTCAAACGGAATACTGCTCTGAAACTGGATTGTCTAATCTCGTTTGAAACCGTTCAAACGGGATTATAAGTTGAAACAAAATTGTATTATTCAAACGAAATCCTCAAACAATATTATGGTTTCAAACGGAATCAGTAATCTCTTCAAACGAAATTACTCACAAAAAGCAATTTCAAACGAAATAATAGTGCGTTTTCAAACAAGATTATCACAACAGTTCAAACGAAATTAATATGATGTCATCCTTTCGAACTATTTTTTGCAAAATTGATCAAGTAATTGTCCGATTTTAGTTCTGAAACTTTCTAGGGTTTGTTAAAACACTATTGCGCACATCATGTGTAAAAATCAGAACATTTTGACCGTGAAAACTTGATTAATTTTGAAAAGAAGGTGTAGAAATCAGAATTTTCTAGCGAAAACGAGCTAAACGATAAGAACTCTTCCTCCTGAGCTCTGATACCACATGTAGGATCGTGAAACGATCTAACGAGTCGATCAGAAGAGTGCTCAGACAGAATCAGAGGCGGAATTCATTGATTATGTCTTTGTTTAGCTTGTATTCACTATTAATTGTCTTGTTTATTGATCTTGAAACAATTTACAGCACGTAGACACTTCGACAGCACCTCGGCGTCGGAAATAAGAAGGTTACAAATGAATTCGCATCAAGGGTATTTATAGAGGTTGCTATTTCGTTTGAAAGTGGCATTGCCCATTTCAAACGAAATTAAACATTCTAATTTCGTTTGAAAGTGGTAATGTCATTTTCAAACGAAATTACCTCTTTAACACACAAAACCTCTTATAATCTCGTATAACGTGCCCTGATCTATCAATTCTAGTATAAGACTTGATACAAGACGAAATCGACAGACGTATGTACTAACAGACTCCCCCTCGGATGTTGACGAGTCTGAAGTATCGAGTCTTCTCATTCTTCAGTCTTTACCGGTCTTCGGGCTTTTTCACAATCTGAGACTCGAACGAAGATGAAGTCGACAGACAACTGCACCAACACGTGGTTATTAGTTTATTGAATTGTTTCACAATCGTACAAATTGCTTCTTTAAAGTGTAAGTTTTGCATCCTCATTTAACAATCGAATCAACTTCGATGTAGGATTGTCATCGTATCCAACAAAGTTTTCACCTTCGAGCATTGCCATCAGAGGTTTTGATCTCTTTATACAACTAATTGTTTATGTTTTACACATTTGCAGAACATTTACACATGTAAACTGTCAGTTAAACAAGATAGAATCTTATGTAAAAGGGGACGACAAATGGTAAATTTTATTGATAACAAAAAAATATTTACCACCAACGGGCATTGGACTTCCAGGGATATATACCCCAAGGAATTCACCAACCCCAAACCATTGGCTATGGTCTAACAATTAGAACCTAACAAGACCCCGGCCATAAGCTAAACTAAAAATCAAAACCAACTTATTCTATACTTAAGCCACACTCGGGCCAAGTCTAACATAAAAGTAAATCTATAAAATCAAGTTTCGAACAACCAAAACCATAAAAAAAACAATCAAACACGACTGAAACGTTAAAACAACATCTAAAGCATAACATCTGAGAGTCATCTTGAGCTTCCCAAAAACCTTGAACTCGACGAAGCATAGCATCATCCTCATTCCTCAACCTGCCAAAACTCCAAACAACCATACACCGAAGAATATCACCAGCAAACACTAAACCCAACCTGATTTTCACATCCGCCAACAAATATTTAAACAAATAAACATTTTGACTTACACATGTGTAAATTCTCAGTTTTACACATGTGTAAGTTTCTATTTTACATATGTGTAAATTCTCAGTTAAACATGTTTAAATTTATTTTACGAATTTCTGTTTTACACACGTGTAAGTTTCTATTTTACAAATATAAGTGTTTGTTTTACACATGTGTAAGTGTTTCTTATTTACACATGTATAAATTTGTTTTGCATGTGTGTAAGTTTCTGTTTTACACGTGTAAGTGTTTGTTTTACACATGTGTAAGTGTTTCTGTTTTACACATGTGTAAGTTCTTAGTTAAAGTTGTGTAATTTTGTTTTACAAACTTTGTGTTTTAAACATGTGTAAGTTCTCAGTTACAATAAAATGTAATTAAAAACATTGTAAATTCAATGAGAATTTAGTAGAACACAAACAAATAGCCAAAGATCAATAGCCCAATGAATACAAAATCTAAACTAAAGATCTTTAGACCACACTAAATAGGCCTTAACCATTTGAAATACTTGACAAGTTAGGGTCTTGGTTTCACAATAATATATTGACATTAAGTTCAAAAACATGCCAGAAAAAAATTTAGCTCATCAATAGATTCTAATTATATCACCATTGCCACAAACATTACCAGTGCTAGTGCCATAGCCATCTTCAACTTCTTTATCACCACACAATCCTTCAGCTTGAACTTTCTTATGTCCAATACGACATTGCCTGCCATCAACATTGATAAAGCCAGCTTGCAATAAAAGAAAACTGAGAAATGTTATATTATAGAGTAATATTGAATAATAGATATGATCATTGAGTATCCAGGAACCCATGATAATAGAGTTTTTCAACCACATTTGCTATCTTTAATTATGGTTTTTTCTTTCAGTAAAGAGACCCAATATTTCAGTCATATAAGAACTACAACAGTCTTCTTGCAATGTACTAAAGAATAAGGAAAACAAATCAAATAGAGTCGTAATGTCGTGGGGATATAAGACATAGACATTTCATCAAACACCTTGTCCATAACTACTCAAACAAATCTAATCCAACAGAGTCAATCCGATAGACAATTAGACCTTAAACCTTTATTTAAACACCTCATATGCAACTACTCAAACATAAGTAAGTCAACAAAATCAATGCAATAGACACATAGACCTTTAATCAAACACCTCATATGCAACTACTCAAACAGAAGTAACCCAACAAATCAAACCAACACACACTAAGACATTTCATCAAACACCTTATGTGCAACTACTCAAACCCAACTACCCCTCTTACATTCTCACATAACTCTCAAATCCCAACAAGATCCAAACCAACATACATCAAACAAAATAAACAAACACCAAATCCCCTCAATCAACGACAAAACGACAATCAATTGCCTTGTAGATTAAAAGATGAATGAATGGAAAATCAACAACTACAAACAAAAAGAAGAATCAGAGAATCAGAAATCAATTGCAGATGTACACCTTACTTATGGTATCAAAGTCGGCTTTTGCTTTAGTTATCTCTGGCGCCAGCCTTGTCTGTGGTGTCGAAAATCAGTTGCTGAGAATGGGGTTTTTGATTTCATGAGGATGAAGGTAATTTGGGGGCTGATGGTCTATGCGATGGTAATGAGTTTTTTTAAATGTATTTTTACAATTTTGCCCTTTCACACCTTGTTTAATGGTTCCCTACTCATTTAATCCCCCATTTAATCTTAGCCCTTGATTGATCATTATAAAGGGATGAAAATGGTTCCTAGTGTTCCCACAAAATTTCATGTACTCAAGATAACCCTCCCATATATATATATATAGTCTTAGGATTCTGTAAAAAGGACATTTTTCGTGAGAAGGCATAAGAATTGACATGCAGGCATCATTGTTTGCACTTGGGTATAATGTTTTGAGTTGTTTTGGTAAGAAAAACACCAAACATAATTTAAGACACAATGCAATGAATTCTAGGCTTAAAACATTAAATACCAGGCCAAGAACGTTAAGTAGTGTGTTTTAAATTTCACGCCCATAATATGTTGCATTTGTTTTAAATTGTTATGTTTGGTATTTTTCTTGCCAAAACAACCAAAAACATCATGCCTAAGTCCAAAACATGATGCTTACATGTCAATTTCTATGTCTTCTCACACTTCTCATTAAAAAGGTCACACACACATATATATAACCTTTTGGTTAAAGCGTGAATTAGTTAAAACTAAAATAATTGTGTATGTGTGTGGGATGGCTGTGTAAGGGGGTCTTTGGCTAAGCTTATTTAACTAAAAAATGAATTTTTGTTAAAATGACTTATTGATTTATAACTTTTTTGAAAAAAAAGTCTTTAAAAAAGTGTTTGGATTAGCTTATGTAGTGGGAAAAGTCAATAAGTCAATGACTAAGAGCATTCTCATTCAAACCACCAAAATCTGTGTGGAGGGTTTTTAAAATATAAAAAGTATAAAAAGTGGTTGTGAGTGGAGGAGAGAGAAAATGTTACTGTTCATCTGTATATTTGGGGGGACACTGTTCACCCCCTATACTTTTTTAATATATATTGAAAGTGGTTGTGAGTGGAGGAGAGAGAAAATGTAATATATATTGAAAAGGAGAGAGAAAAACTATTTGTTTTTAGTGGAAATATATTGATATAGGAGTTGTTTTTTTAGTGGAATGTATGTATATTTTTAGTGGATTGGATGTGAATGCTCTAAGGAGCTTAAAAAAGCCACAACATTCTATGAAAAGTTGTAAGAAACTTCAAAAATCACAATGTTTGAACTTTTCAAAATTGACTTTTCCTCAATATACAAGAAGTCATTTTAAAAAGTGTTTTTAAGCTTATCAAACATTTTTTCTCTGTATTAACTTTTTTTTTAAAAATAATAGGTTGAGGTGCGAAAAAGCTTAGCCCAACTCCCTGACAAAGTTTATGTAGCCCAACTCCCTGACAAAGTTTATGTAGCCTTTTTATTTTCCCGCGTGTTTCTAGATTTCCCGCCAATACATTCATCACTAATCACATCATTTTGACACACAAACAAACACACACATCCACACAGAGAGTTTGAATCGGAGATATGGAAATGGAATCGGAAGATCTCGGATGGCTCGAAGCAGATCTAGACCTCCACGACGACTACATCGACGAAGATTTCGAACCACCACTACCCGAAGAAGAAGCATCAATCGAACAAGTATACGAACATCACCAACCGGAACCTATCACTAAACCTGATCTATCAACTCCGGATGATCACATAACCGATTTGGAAACCGAAACATTGCAGCCGAAGAAGCGGTTACTAAACCCTAGCTTACTCGATTCTGCTAATGTTAACGATTCGGTGGAAGATAAGCGGTGTAGAGTCGATTTAGGTGTGAATGAAGCTGACGATGAGTGGATGCGGTATTCGCCGGTTCGTGAAGAAGCGGCGGACGTTGTCGAAGATGTTACGGAGAGGTTTATTTCCCGATTTGCGACGGATATTGATGGAGATTTCATGCCGGTGACTGCACCGGATGGCGATAGGGTTTATGCGAAGCTAGTTAAGGAGGAGGTTGAGGATAAGGTGAAGAAGTTGGAAGTGAAAGGGCGGTTTGAAGGTAGAATACTGTTGAAATTTGATTATTTGTTTTTGTAATTATTGTTTATGTTGCTTGAGGTTTTCTGTAAGCTGCATTGTTGTAAAAATCTAGATTAATCGGGGATTAACGGTACCGATGAAATTTAAACTAGATTGACCTAAAATCTGTATCGGTCAAAGGTAGTCAACGTCAAATTTTGGTCAAAATTGGCAAAACTTGGTCAAAAACTTTAGTATTTGAAAAACTATACGTAAATTTTGAAATTATGTGTGTGTATGTATATGTATAAAATTCTAATTCGATTAATCGTTAGTCGGCACACCAGCCGTTGGTTCAAATGAAACCTATCAATTGAGTAAATATTTTGTTGAATTTTGTTGCTAACATAAGGTAATTATGATGGCTTAACTGTGCAGGTCTTATGATGGAACCTATAAGTGTTTTAATGCAGAAGGTGGAACAGAAAGAGTTGCAAAAGGTACGCCTGCTTTATATTCATGATCACTTGGTTAGCAAAATCTCACACTATAGTTATCTATTACTTTTACATATGGACCAAATTAGGTGTTATTTTGATTACCTCCCTGTTTAACCTATATGATGGATGATAGATAGACGATGCTGAATAAGAAAGGGCCTTTTGACTTAAAGATATGCTAATATTAGTTGTTTCACAAAATGAAAGACCAATATGACATGCGGCTTTATTGTCACTCGATATATGTTCGTTACAGTCACTTTGTCCCTAACTTGTCTTAGTTCATTATGCGGTTGGGTATCTTGTAAATGAGTAACTACTTATTAAACCTCTTGAGGATTGCTTTCCAGATTCTATGTTTGTTTCATTTAGTTAATAACTAGGGTCATAGTCACCCGCGCATTGCGCCGGGACGCGGTTGGAATTTGCTACGTATTGCACACCATGATAACTGATGAATAAATTCGTAAAATCAAACAAAATGCTATCTACATGTGTTAATGCTATTTGCATTGTAGCTCTGCTTTTAACATTAAAAAATAAGAAAAGATAAAACAATATGGTAAAACAAAGGTAAACGTAAAAGAAAACGATAGGAACTCGGTCGGTTTCGGTGCACTCGTTATAGCAAACGAAAAAAAAAGTTAAAAAATATGTCCAAAAGGGTATCTGCGCTGTTCTGTTTGTTAAAAAAAATCGAAAGTTAAAAGCGGTTTCCGGTACCGCTATCGGTTTTGTTTGTTAATAATATTAAACTAAAAAAAACGAAACAAAAGGCACAAGTCAGCAAAGAACTAAACTCACAAAAAAGGCTTAAGTTAGCAAAGCCTCCAAGGCTCATGTTATGTTAGTCTATCGGCACCATTCAACTTCTATTCTTTTATATAGAGTCAATACCATGATTTGTATTTTTTGTATGTGAGATTAGTACTGGCTTTTTTTTGGATTGTTATTGTTTAAAAGCACATAATTTTGTGACTAAAGTTTGGCATGTTAATGTATGGAATCCAAGTGGTAACAACTAGACTTAAATTCCCAACGACGTATGATTGATGTAATACATACTTACATTTTTCTTATTACTGTGGCGTGAAGGCTTTGGAAGTGAGTGTTTCTACTCAGATTGATACAGATCTTTTGGAAACACCAGTGGTAACTGAACAACTGTGGGTCGATAAATATTCTCCAAATACATTTGTGGAGCTTCTCAGTGACGAACACACGAACCGAGAGGTACATTTTCCATGATCTTATTATTAACTTAAAACTGTTGGCTTATATTCTTTTTGTTATGTTCAGGTTCTCATGTGGTTGAAACAATGGGATTCTTCTGTTTTTGGTACTGAAGTCAAGAGTACGACCGATGACGTTTTGTCTGCTTTAAAAAGGCATTCCTCTGTTTCTCAACAAAAAAAAGTTTATAGCAAGAGTAATTTCGGGAGGAGCAAAGAATTTGTACCTAATAGTAGAACGTTTGGAGAACGCAATCACTTTAACAAAGAAAACTATGATTCTCATGCTATCCACGAACTTCATAACAAGAAGATCAAGGATTCAGGCCCACCAGAACAGAAGGTAGCTTTCAGAACTTGTTTGATACTGTTTTTAGAGTTTTACTAGTATGTTACCATCCGTGTTCCGCAGCGGGTTCGAAACGTAGATAAAAGTAAGCAAATCACGAGAGTTAAAGTTGTTTGATATTTTAGTTAAGGGGCTAAACATGTCATTATTAAAGTTGAGGGGCTAAATATCTCATTGTTAAAGTTGAGGGGTTAAAGTTGTTTGTTATTATAGTTGAGGGGCTAAAATTGTTTATTATTAAAGTTGAGGGGCTCAAGTTGTTTTAGTTAAGGGGTTAACATATCATTACCAAAGTTGAGGGGCTAAACATGTCATTATTAAAGTTGAGGGGGCTAAACATGTTTATTATTAAAGTTGAGGGGCTAAAGTTGTTTGATGTAGTTAAGGGGCTAAAATCTAAATATGTTATTATTAAAGTTGAGGGGCTAAACATGTCATTATCAAAAGTTGAGGGGTTAAAGTTGTTTATTAAAAAGTTGAGAGGATAAAGTTGTTTTAGTTAAGGGGCTTAACATTTCATTATTAAAGTTGAGGGGCTAAAGTTAGTTAATGCCAAAGTTTAGGGGCCAAAGTTGATTGATGTGACAAAATAGCATATTTATAGTATATATAATATAATTTGGACAAAACAAAATAGTTTTTTTTCTCGAAATTTTGCATTAGCAATCTAAAAAGTGCTTTACATTCTACATCAAATGGAACAGCTAAGCAAGTTTATTTGAATTGAAAAGATCAAGTTGAATAATTCCTTTTCATTTCATTGTCAAGATGAATCATGCCAGAATATTAATAATATCTTGGTTCTTATATATCTACACATGAACTTATGTATGCAGATTCTTCTACTATGTGGTGCACCAGGGCTTGGGAAAACAACACTTGCACATGTGGCCGCCAAACATTGTGGATACCGTGTGGTGGAGGTTGTCGTTTGTTCTTTTTGGCACATGTTAAGAAAATATATGTGTACATGAACTGTTCATGAACACTTACCGAACGAGATTTTTTGTTCGTGTTCGTTCGTTAAGGAAATGAATGTGTTCGTGTTCGTTTGTGTTTGTTTGTTAATTTTAGGTAACGAACGCAAACGAATGTTCGTGAACGTGAACACAAACAAACACAAACTAATGTTTATGAACACAGATGAAAACAAACGAGCACAAACAAGCGTTCATGAACAAAATATAGAATACACTGATACTTATTTAATATTTTATTTGTCAGAATTTTGAAGTATTTAAATGAAATATAAAAGTAAAAAAACCAATGAACACTTTACCGAATGTTCACGAACATAAATGAACGAACACAAATGAACTTCCCGCCAAACTGTTCGCTGAACGTTCGGTTCATTTACAGCCATACTGACATGCCTATACACTATCAGGGTTTCATAATAATCTGGTTTCGTTTATTTTGATGTAAGCTAAACCATCTGGTATGCACATCACATAGAATAATATACTTATTCTATTCATTTCAAGCAGGATTAGATGGTGTAACCTGATATAGCTTCTGCTTTGAAATTAAAGTAATGTAAATCTGCATGTTTAAGTATTAAGAAAACATCAAAACAAAGATTCATTTTTATGAAATTTTTAGGAATCGTGTTATATTCAATATGTATACTTATCACATTTATTGCTCGACAGATTAACGCCAGTGATGACAGGTCATCCTCAACAATCGAAACCAAAATTCTTGATGTGGTTCAGATGAACTCTGTCATGGCTGATTCAAGGCCAAAGTGTTTGGTAAATTCCGTTTAGCATACACAGTACTATACAGTTTGTTGTTACAATTACGAAGTTTGAAATGGTTTTTCATAGGTAATTGATGAAATTGATGGAGCTCTTGGTGATGGAAAAGGCGCAGTGGATGTCATTTTAAAAATGGTAAGTTTTGCCTTTTCTTAACCTAATAAAAAGTGAACGTGGTTGTATGCTTACGATTATGACATACAATGTTTATAATTATCAACAATGTTTTTGTTACCGTAGATAATAAGTAGAAGGTCCATATTGTAATTGTTGTATTGTCACGGTAGATAATAAGTAGAGGGTCCACATTGTAATTGTTGTATTGTCAAGGGTCTATTGTGTAACTGTTTGTTATCATGGTTGTACTTAAATGATCTGATGAATGCGATAGTAATAGCGAATGATTTTGAGAGTAATCTCCCTTCTACCATTTCTGATCATAACAGTTTTAAATAAAGATTATGATTTGTAAGCAGAATAACAAACTTTTGGATGTTTCATAGGTTGCAATGGTTAAACATCCTATGTGTCGGTTGTATGTGTACGTACCGCTAGTTAGTATGTTTAAGATTTTGTATGCAGGTATATAAATTTTGTGTATTTATGACTAGTCTGGTGGGTGAGAGAGCCCATTTTGTATATAAACCCCACATTGGTTGACAATACAACCGATGTGGGACAAGTCCCATACCTTGCAATGGTTTCAGTCCATAACATTATCTATACACCATCAGGGGCGAAGCTTAATGGGGGGGGGGGGGGACGTCCGCCCCCCGGGATTTTTCGCTCAGTAGTGTTATATATGTAGTTTTCGTATAGAAATTCGTGGGTATATACGTTTTCACCCCCCCAGTTCTATAGAAATTTTTGGGTATATATGTTTTCACCCCCCCGGCCGAAAAATCCAAGCTTCGCCACTGTACACCATATTAATTGCTGCATAAAGTCCACAAGGACAACAACTTAATAAAGCAAGATAAGGCCCCATAAGGGAACCTTCAAAGAAGTTGTATGATGCACTGACTATACATACAGATATTATCATGAAACTTTAATTGTCTTAAAATTTGTCTACATGAATATAAATTCTTCCTCGAGGAAAATGCAATTTTCGTCCCTAAGGTTTGGCTAGTTTTGCGACTTTCATCTAAAAGTTTGTTTTTCCGCATCTGGATAATGATGTCATTTTCATCCGGCTCATTAACTCCATCCATTTTTCTCAGTTAATCAGGAGTATTTCTGTCTTTTTTGTTAACTTAAAGGGCAATTCGGTCTTTTTCAGGGGTATTGGGTCTTTTTACATAAAGTGAAAAAGACCGAATTGCCTTTTAAGTTAACAAAAAAGACAGAAATACTCCTGATTAACGGAGAAAAATGGATGGAGTTAATGAGCCTGATGAAAATGACAACACTATCCAGATGCGGAAAAACAAACCTTTCGACGAAAGTCGCAAAACTGGCCAAACCTCCGGGACGAAAATGACATTTTACTCTATATTATTTGGTTCAGTTTTTCACATACGTAATTTTATCTGGTTAGATAAATACAACGGATAAATGTTTGATTTTAGGTTGTAATGTCTCACTGTTATCAATGCAGGTCGCTGCTGATAAGAAGTCTGACACTGGGACAGAAAATAATATTCAATCAGAACAATCTGGAAAAACATCCTCAAAGAAGAAGAGAAAGGACACACCACTTCTAAGACCTGTAAGGCCAATTCACTGAAACCGAATACTTGATGACCTGGCATTGTTTGTTTATTTGATAATTGATACTTATGGTTTGTTTTCCTGTTCAGGTGATTTGCATTTGCAATGACCTATATGCACCTGCCTTGAGACCGTTGCGTAATGTGGCAAAGTACGTACTTTTTATAGTTTGATAACCTGCAATGTAAAGTTTGTGTCCTTGTTGTGCAAAAGCCAGCACCAATGTAATCATTTAGGCTAATTTGTAGTCTGTAGAACATCATAATTTAGCATCTTTTTCTAAACTAGTGGGTTACCACCTGCGTTTCGCAGCGGGTCCGAAACATAGATAAAAATAAGCAAATCGCAAGAGTTAAAGTTGTTTGATGTTTGTAGTTAAGGGGCTAATCATGTCATTATTAAAGTTAAGGGGCTAAACATGTCATTATTAAAGTTGAGGGGCTAAACATGTCATTATTAAAGTTGAGGGGCTAAACATGTCATTATTAAAGTTGAAGGGCTAAAGTTGTTTGATGTAGTTAAGGGGCTAAACATGTCATTATTAAAGTTGAGGGGGTAAACATGTCGTTATTAAAGTTGAGGGGGTAAACACGTCATTATTAAAGTTGAGGGGCTAAAGTTGTTTGATGTTGACAAGATAGCATATATATAATGGTCACTGATGTTGGTTATAGATGAGCTGAGTGGCAAAAAAGTTCATTAGAAAACCTTAATTTTCTAATCCTTCGTGTTTGCACTGTTTTGTTGTTTTCTTTTTTAGCAAATGTGGTTGCATGAAAAGTAAGCCTTACAACATCTGTTCTTCTGATAGTGTGAGCATGATGCTCATTTGATGCAATTTAAATTAACATACTCCTACATTTTCAGGGTTCATGTGTTTGTTCAGCCAACATTAAATCGCATCGTGAACAGGTGAAATTTTATTACTTTGTAGTATGTCAAAGTGTGAGCACTTATTATTAGGTGTATCTTCTCAACGTTTTTGGTATTACTCTCACACCTAACTCAGGTTTATTGCCAAATAATTAGGCTAAAATATATATGCAACAAGGAAGGAATGAGGACTAGTTCTGTTGCACTTACTGCACTGGCTGAATACACCGGTAATTGATTTTCTCCTTGGTTATTATTTATATCTTGCATATCTGATAAGACATTTTTTTTTCTTAGAATGCGACATACGGGCATGCTTGAATACTCTCCAGTTCCTCAACAAAAAGAAGGAAATGCTCAATGTGGTATGTTGCGTTGAGCCTGTCGTTTTGAATCGTTAATACGTAAAAGAATATAGCTCTTTTGGGCACTTGTGATCCGTCTAAAAACTGTTTTCCTTGCTTTGTAGTTGGACATCAGTTCTCAAGTGATCGGTAGGAAAGATACATCAAAAAGCGTGTTTGATATATGGAAAGAGGTGTGATTATTTTTTATTATCATATCTGTTAATTATTGGCATATTCACTCAAAGTGGTAATACTTGTTTTTTTTTGTTTTAAAAAGGTTTTTCAAAAGAGAAGACTAAAGGGGGTAAGGAAGTCAATTGATGGCTGCAGAAGCTCGTTTAACGAGTTTACTTCTCTGCACTCTTTGATCTCCAATTGGTAGGTTGAAATATTCCAAAATGGTGATATTCTTTTTTATGAAATCTCGTGTCATTTTCTTGCTGACCATTGACTTTTCAGTGGCAACTATGACTTAATATTAGACGGGATCCATGAGAACATTCTGCAACTAAATTATCATGATCCCGTGATGAAAAAAACTGTAAGTTCTTTACTCCAATCTGTTTAACGAGTCAGTTTTTATTCGATAACTGTGAGAACCTGTCACCTGGGAACTCACAGCCCATCAATACCAGTGGGTGTGTGTATATATATGTTAAGCAGTCAGTTATAGCATGTTTGTGCCTAAAATAACTCAAACAATTCAGGTCAAGTGCTTGAACAATCTTGAGATCTCCGATATACTTCATCAATATCTTATGCGTACACAAAAAATGTCTCTTCAAGGTACTGATGTTTAATAATTTCTGTCTATAAGCATTACTAATTTCCAAAGTTGCGGTGAAAGTTAAATAGCTAACAAAATTTAGTATCTTCGTACAGTTTACCAGCCTGCTATTGCAATCGCCATACATGGTGTGGTATCTCAAGTTGAAAAACCTAATATTCAGTGGCCAAAATCTTTTCATAGGTATGTAAAGTTGTAAACTAATCTAGAGCTTTGTGCTTTTTTAAAGGCTGGCTTCATTTTGTTTTTGTTTACTTAAATCTACAGGTATAGAATGTCACTTATTGAGAAAGTGGAGGCATTGCACACGTGGCACAATAAAATATCGCCATGCATCTCAAGACACATATCTACTAAATCATTCGTTGCAGACCTGGTTTCCCCGTTATTGCATATTTTGTCACCGCCTACGTTACGGCCGGTAATTTTATTTTCTTCACCTTTTTCACATTCTTTAAAACATTTTTATAAATGGTTAATGTGTTGAGAGTCTTAGGATCCTGTAAAAAGGACATTTTTTGTGAGAAGTGTGAGAAGGCATAAGAATTGACATGTAAGCATCATATTTTGGACTTGGGCAAAAGGTTTTGGGTTGTTTTGGCAAGAAAAACACCAAACATAACAATTTAAGACACAATGCAATGAATTATAGGCTTAAAACTTAAAACACCATGCCAAGAATGTGTAAGAATTAGGTTCACTTTTTATAAAATATAAGTACAAAATATATAAAATGAGACTCTCGTTCTTTGTAGGAAATAACATAGTACAATACCGGTTGCAATAACTAAATAAAAAGAATATAAAATATAATTTTATATACCAATCTTGATTCAAGCCGCATCTCTGGTGAGTTCTTCACGCGCATTTGATTGAGGCACGTGTTCAACAAGAGTACACTAAAACATTGACGATTTTGGTTGAGGCACATGTTCAATACGCTTCCCTTAAAACAGATTTATCGCCTCTACTAAAGACGACACGACTGTTTCCCAGGGTACAACAACCAAAGCAGTATGTACTGCCGAAGATGGCTCACGCGCCTGAGGTTACACTGGGTAATTGTAGTGTTTGAACTTATGGAACAAATAAGGATGTGATGGAGGTGGAAAACAAGTAGAGAGTACTCCTCTCTCTAGTTGGTCTTCAAGTGTTCATCCTCCTTTTAGTATTCTAACGTATCAAGCAATACCATATTCTTATATAACAAAAAGAAGCCCATAGCCCACTAATTGTACAAGAGTTAAGGATTAGTGAAAGGTTTCACTTAATTAGTCACTTAATTAGAGACTTAAAAACTCTAATAAAACTAATTAAATGTCATCAAGAAGCTCTACTCAAGAGTTTCTCTTTTATTCACCACATGAAGATTCTAATTAATATTTATAATTTCATTAAATTATAAATATATTAAATATTCATTCACCAAATTTCTAACAGAACGTTAAGTAGTGTGTTTTAAGTGTTAAGCAGTGTGTTTTTGTTGTGTTTTAAATTTCATGCCCATAATACATTGCATTGTGTTGTTGTAAATTGTTATGTTTGATGTTTTTTCTTGCCAAAACAACCCAAAACATCATGCCTAAGTCCAAAACATGATGCCTACATGTCAATTTCTATGCCTTCTTACACTTCTCACAAAAAAGTCTTTTTTACAGGAACCTCACCCTGTGTTAAGATATGAATTCAGGAATTGTATTATACGATTTAAAAACTAGTTTAGGAGATTGTACACAATAATACCTATATACATTTACAAAGAGATTTTCCTATTATGCACGTTCTATATTCATAAATAGTTCTGCTATTTTGTTTGTTTATTGTGTATTGCATGTGTGGTATATATATATATTATAATCAATAAAACATAAAGTAGGTGTAGATGAAATGATAGTGTGATTTGAGTATAGGTATTCACTTTTGATATTAAAAAATTTGATTTCATCATCATCATACTCAGTAAATCTCACCAATAGCAAAGCTAAGGTAGGGTCTGAGGAGGGTAAGATGTAGACAACCTTACCTTTACCCTGTAGGAATAGAGAGGCTGCTTCCAGTGAGACCCCCGGCTCGATAGTAGTACCCCCAGCTCGATAGTAGTACCCCATTTGTGGAGACATTCATGCTGTTCAATCTATTTAACATGTTTTTTTGCATCATCATCATCATCATACTCAGTAAATCCATTTGTGGAGACATTCATGCTGTTCAATCTATTTAACATGTTTTTTTTCTTATTATTTTGAGTAAACTACAATTTGAGACCCTGTGGTTGGCACTGGATTGCACATTGAGCCCCTTCTTTTCTAATTTCATCAATCAAGTCTCTGTGGTTGCTCAATTTTATCAGTTGAGTCCCTGCTAACAGATTTGGTTTGTTGACCAGGGCAAAATAGTCTTTTTATTTTGAATGTTAGGGGTATTATTGTCTTTTGCACTATTATTATTATTACTATTACTATTATTATTATTATTATTATTATTATTATTATTATTATTATTATCAGGGTAAGGATATTGTAAAAAGGGCCTAAAGTGTGAGAAGTGTATTATAACACTATATATAATACTATATAACACCTTATAAACACCGTATAACAATATGTAACACCATTTAATACCATATAACACTATGTAACACTATATAACATTATATAACAAATATAACACTATACATCTATCATAGACATGCTATCAGACAACCTATAGTGTTATATTTGTTATATAATGATATATAGTGTTACATAGTGTTATATGGTGTTACATATTGTTATACGGTGTTATATAGTATTATATATAGTGTTATAATACACTTCTCACACTTTGAACATGATCCTCTACCATTATTATCATTATTATTATTATTATTTTTATTATTATATTATTATTATTTTATATTATTATTATTATCATTATTATTATTGTAATATTGTTGTTATTATTATCCTTTGGCTCTTCACAAAAGTTATGGTGACGGCCTCTGCTGCTTTTTCAGGTGGCTTTACATTTACTATCAGAAAAAGAGAAGAATGAAATGGCTCAGCTGGTGAGGACCATGGTGTCTTATGCGATAACATACAGGAACAAAAAAGTTGACCCGTTACCCGGAAAACCTAGAAACCAAGCCTCAACAGACACCCAAATTCTCTCATTTGATCCCCCGATTGGCGACTTTGTAAACTTTGAGGTTTGCGTTTTTCACATGACAACACTTGAACTATAATTTTTATAATGTCTAATTTACAGTAATCTGCTGCAGGGCTACATTTGTAATTATTTCATGCTTGCCTCAGCTATGAAGCAGGTTTTATCTCATGAGGTAAGCACACAGTGTACTTACTTTACACGCGTCTTTACTAAATTATTGCGGGCTTAACTTTAGGCCTATAAACGAACTGGACGTTCATGAAGTGTTCGTGAACTTGTTCGGCGGGAAGTTTGTTTATTAAATAAATGAACAAACATGAACAAAATTATTTGTTCATTTAATTAAACGAACGAACATGAACACACGTGCTGTTTATTCATTTATGTTCGTTTGTTTATGTTTGTTTGTTAATATTTTAATAAATACATAACAACAACAACCATACCCAGTATATCCCACAGATAGCAGAGCTATTTATAGGGTCTGGGGAGGGTGGGATGTAGACAGACCTTGCCTCTATCCATAGGGATAGAGAGGCTGCTTCCAGAGAGACCCTCGGCTCGAAAGCGAACAGCAAACCAACATATCCGGTCAAAGAATGCATGAATATGAAGTCGCCCATACTAAGATAAGAGTGGGACAATATAATGTGAATCATGTATAATGGCATGCAACATCATTTTAAGCGTAAACATAATGTAAATCATGTATAATAGCATACAACATCATAGACACAAGAAGGGCAATCATCGGAGAAGTCCCTTAAAGAAAAGGAAAAGCCTACGTCCATGAAGAACACCTAAAACCTTTCTACAATATCCTCTAGAAGTCCTTAACCTTAATCCTACGCCTCCACGAAGTCCTATCGTGGACCATGTCCTCAGAAAGATGCAACTCTAGTAGATCATGCCTAATCTGCTCATCCCATGTCAGTTTGGGTCTGCCTCTTCCTCTCCTCCCCTCCACAGTAAGAGTTTCCACTACTCTAACCGGTGCCGTCGCTTCCCTCCGCTTTACATGCCCAAACCATCTCAATCTCCCCTCCTTAATCTTCTCCGATATACTAGCCACTCTTAGTCTATCCCTAAAAACCTCATTTCTTATCCGATCTAACCTCGTGTGTCCACACATCCACCTCAGCATCCTCATTTCTGCTACCTCCATCTTGCGCGCTTGTGTCTTCTTGGTAGCCCAACAGTCTGTTCCATATAGCATAGCTGGCCTAACTGCTACCCTGTAAAATTTCCCTTTTAGTTTAGTTGGGAACCTCCTATCGCACAATACCCCACTGGCTGCCCTCCATCTACACCAGCCGGCCTGTATGCGATGAGTTACATCACTATCTATGTCACCATCTCTTTGTACAAACGACCCCAGGTACTTAAATCTGGTTACCTGCGGGACCAATTGATCCTCAATGGTGATTTGGGTTTCATCGTCAATGGCTACACCGCTAAAATCACAGTGTAGATATTCAGTCTTAGATCGACTAAACCTAAGGCCCTTGCCTTCTAAAGCTACTCGCCACTCCTCTATCCTCGCGTTTAGGCACTGTTTAGTCTCTGCAATCAACACAATATCGTCTGCAAAAAGCATGCACCATGGGACTGGCTCCTGAATCAACTTGGACAACTCATCCAAGACAACCGCAAAAAGAAAAGGGCTCAACGCAGACCCCTGGTGGAGTCCTACCTCCACAGGAAAGAAGTTTGTATCTCCTACAGGCGCGCGGACACTAGTTTCCGTTCCATCGTACGTATCCTTAATTATGTCTATATACTTCCCCGGTAGCCCTCGCCCCTCCAAACTATCCCAAATCAGTTTCCGTGGGACAGTGTCATATGCCTTTTCCAGGTCGATAAACACCATATGTAAATCTTGCTTCTTTGCTCTATATTTTTCCATCAGCCTCCTTAAAATATGTATCGCTTCTGTAGTTGACCTCCCTTTCATGAATCCAAATTGGTTTACTGAAACCTGAGTTTCTCTTCTAATTCTAGTCTCGATTACCCTCTCCCAAAGCTTCATAGTGTGGCTTAGCAGTTTGATTCCTCTGTAATTCCCACAACATTGAGCGTCTCCTTTATTCTTGTATAAAGGCACCACGATGCTATTCCTCCACTGATCAGGCATTTTTCTAGTCTTGAAGATACAATTGAACAAAAGTGTTAACCATCGGACTCCTTCTTCTCCCAAACACTTCCACACCTCAATCGGTATGTTGTCCAAACCCATTGCCTTCCCTCTTCCCATCTTCCTAAGTGCCATCCTCACCTCGTCATGTGTGATCCTCCTGCAGTAACAATTATTCTGTTGTCGCCTTTGAATCCTGGGGTTGCTGCTATCATGTTGGTATGCCCTACCTTGGTTGAAAAGATCATGGAAGTAGGTTTGCCATCTCATCTTAATGTCTTGTGCCTTGACTAAAACACGTCCATCCTCTCCTTTGATAAACTTTACTACTCCTAGATCTTGTCTTCTTCGCTCCCTAGCTTTGGCAATCCTAAACATATCATGCTCCCCCTCTTTCGTTTCCAAACGTTCATACATTTGTTTATATGCTGCGTTTTTTGCCTCGGTCACCGCCTTTTTTGCTTCCCTTTTTGCCTTCTTGTAGATCTCTCTTACCCTTAGCCGCTCCTCCTCATCTGTGCACCTCAAAAGATCTCTAAAACTATGTTGCTTATCCTTTATTTTGGTATGCACGTCTTCATTCCACCACCAAGACTCCTTATGCCCACTAGTCTTTCCTGTTGTGACCCCGAGCGTCTCAGTCGCCACTGTAGTGATCGCAGTCGCCATAGTCTCCCACATCCGGTTTGCGTCGTCACCTGGTTGCATCGATGTCATTGCGATAACTCTTTCTGTGAACATCATAATTTTTTCTCCTTTCAAGTCTCCCCAACGAATCCTGGGTCTGGTTTTCCTCTCCCCCTCAGTTAGTCTTACTTTTAGGGCTATATCTGCTACTAGCAAATGGTGTTGAGTCGCCGCAGTCTCCCTGGGTATAACCTTGCAATCCATCCACATCCGTCGGTCCTCCTGCCTCATCAAAAGATAGTCGATTTGCGTGTTGCGTCCTCCGCTACTAAAAGTGATCAAATGAGATTCTCTCTTCCTAAAGAACGAGTTTATAATACCTAGGTCGTTGGTTGCCGCAAAGTCTAGAAGGTCTCTACCAGGGTCATTTCTATCGCCATAGCCAAAACCCCCATGTACCAACTCAAAGCCATCACGATCCTTACCAATGTGCCCATTAAAATCTCCTCCTATAAAAATTTTCTCCTCCCTAGGTATGGCCCTTACTACTACATCTAGACAATCCCAAAACTCTCTTTTCTCTTGGTCTCCTAATCCCACTTGCGGTGCATATGCGCATACCACTGTCACTATTTGCTCACCTAATACTAACCTTAACACCATAATTCTATCTTTGTGTCGTATCACCTCAATTACATTCTTATGCAATTCTATAGATACCAAAAATCCTACTCCGTTCTTGGCTCCATCCAACCCTGAATACAACAACTTGTACCCATTGCGCTCTTCTGCTCTCTGTCCTTTCCACCTAGTCTCCTGAAGGCACGCTATATGTACCCTACGTCTTTTAAGTGCGTCTATCACTTCCAGCAATTTACCACTAAGAGTTCCTACGTTCCAAGACGCCACCCGTAGACTACAGCCTCTACCTTTACCCTTACCTGCACCTCTCGTCCTTGGACATGATCTCAAGTAAACGTCACGGTTTCTATTGTCTATGTTTACAACTAACAACAAGTAGCAAACAACGTGCAACACAAAGGATGAAACTACGTTCTTGTTTTTGTTTTTTTTTTTTTTTTTTTTTTTTTGACTTTTTCTTATTACTATTATATTTCCAATGATTAAAAGGACCCTAAAGTTAACAAGAACAACACTCACACAAGAAAATCCAACAAAAAAATCCAACAAAAAAAAACACACAGCTTCTTGTATATTCACAAATTATATCCTAAAACTGAACATATAATGATTCGACAATAATTAGGCGTACAACCTACTGACTGAATTCACAAAAATCAGCACATAAAATCAATCATAAGTTCTTTCAAAAAAGAGGTTTTTTAACCACTTATATACATATAACTAATTGATAACTGGGCTTTCCAATATAACTTAACGTAATTAATCAATAATGTATATAAAAAAGCTACTTTATGTCTGTTTATGTTTGGTCATTTATGTTCATTTGTGTTGTTTTGTGTTTGTTAAATTATGTTTGTTTATGTTCGTTTACATTCATGAATTGTTTGTTTAGGTTTTAAACGAATGAACATAAACGAACATGAACATGGCCGTTTTTTAATGAACGAACATGGACAAAAAAATGTGTTCGATTATATGTTCGTGTTCGGTTACAGGCCTACCCCATCTTTTTACGCTTCTCTGTGTGTGTGTGTGTGGGTGGGGGGGGGGGGGGGGGGTTGAACACATGGCTCGTGAGAACCAGCTTACGATTATGTATCGACATTTCAATTGTAGGTCGAAAAGCAAAGGATACTACAAAGTAGCATCAACAAATCAAAGGACGAAAATGAAAGAACAAATCTTTCCGGGAAAGAGAAATCTAGTAAACCTGAACATGCACCGGAAAACACCAAAACTAGTATCAGCAACTTAAAGAATTCGTCTGCTCCAAACAGGGTTACTTCTGCTCCTGCTAATACTATAGTTTCTGCTACAGCGTCCGGTAGAAGTGCCACGTTATCCAGTGAGATATCAAAGCCCTCAGAAACTACTAAGAAGAGATCAGGTGGCTCATTCAACTTCTTTGAAAGGTAAATTGTTTTTTTTTTCTTTTGCCTTTTTAAGTTTTTGAGGGTCGGCAGCCATTTTAAAGCGAACATTTAAAAAGGGGCGTTGTTTACTAATGTACCTTTATAATTAAAAATCTATTTTTTTAGTTTTTTTTATGCAAATTAGTTTAGTAAAAATATAACTAGAGATAGACAGCACCTCCCGTTTGCTTGTAGCAGCTTTATCCTCGAGCTCCTAGGGGTGTCAATTGTGTCGGGTTGACGAGTTGAATTGTTCAACCCGACACGACTCATATTTTTATGTGTCAAAAAATTAATCGTAAAGCGCAGACATAAAATCGTGCAACTCGAACACGATCCAGTTAACCAGTTGATCTAAATGGGTGAATTGGGTTGATGGATTGTAAAAATGGGTTAAAACAACTTAGCGGGTCAACCTATTTAGTTAAATGGTTTAAACAGGTCAGACCAAACACAACCTGTTTATTAAACGTGTTAGATATGTCATATGACACCCAAAACTCCATCACTTTAGTGTTGTGTTTCGGGCCGTGTTGGAAATTGCCCCTTGCCTCATAACAAGCTGTTTAGTTCTTTTTCATCTTATAAATGATTCATGCAGTCACACACATGCTACAAATTTAAACTTGTTTATTGTTGGTCATAATCATTTTGTTAATCTGTAAAACCAGGTTCAGAAAAACGAGTGCCAACGGTTCTCAAATGGCTGAAACTGTGAAAAAAGTTCCAGCAACATCGGAGAGGGATTCACGTCCGGTGTTGTTCAAGTTTAACGAGGTAACCGTTACTAACCGTCCAAAATTTCAATATTTATGTCTTTAGTAATGCTTGATCAGACAGATATCTTGGTGTCAATGCAGGGATTCACAAATGCAGTTAAAAGGCCAGTTCGAATGCGTGACCTTTTAATGTAACATTCGGAATTCTGCTAATTTTGACGGTTCTTTTTCTACTTAACTACTCTGAAGTTATATAGAAGTTTACTTGTATCTATTCTTGCTATGTGTTTTAGATCTTAAGGCATGTTTTGTAATCCCATTTTTAGAATTTATAGGGACAAAGTAATTATGATCAGTTGATTACAAATACGAGTAGTGAAGTGTGACATGCTTGACGCTAGCAAACGTAATGGTAAGCAATCGGGCTTGTTGAACTCAGAGATTGATGTAAAAGAAGCGTAACAGTAAAGCTTATATTTTATGAGAAACTTGGGTTAATTTAGAAAAAAAACACAATTTAAGAAAACACTTGCAGTGAAGTATGGATCTCAACCTAGTTATATAAACTCTAAACCAATTATCTTGTTGCCAATCCCTCATGTTGTGAAATTAATTAACACCAAAAGTTCTTTTCTATGTAATTATTCGTATGAATTGGATTTATTATGCTTAAACTTAATAGTAGCATTTCTATTCACTAAGAGCATCCACAATGCAAAACCTAAAAAAAATCCCCTCATCTTTATGCTTTTTGCATAATTTAAATTCAGCAATTAAGTTCGAAGAAAAACTATTCAATCTTGAACAATAAGAGGCACACCGTCCCTCTTCCACCCATTTGGGTTGTAGTTTCAGCCACTTTCCACCAATCCACCATCATACGACTGCCAGTATTCGAATCATGAAAAAAAAATCATGCAATTGTTAACAACAAATACATGTAAATAAACACCTACCAAAACCAAGTTACATTATTCAACAAGGTTCTTACGGGTTATTCTTTTGCGGGTAACCATAAAAGTGTATGCCTACAATTAGTCACTACATCACATAAAAAGTTTGTGAAAAATATATCCGACCTGCCGGATTCGAACCAGCGACCTAAGGATGGCTTTGAGGTGATACCCACTACAGTCCTCCGCTCTACCAACTGAGCTAAGGTCGGTTTGTTGTTGAGGTTGCAAGAAAATATATTTAATAAGATAAAAACAGTATAATAGTAAAACGATGATAAATAGAAAAGATCTAAACAGTCAAGTAGTCAACTTAAAACGATAAGGCCATGATAAGTAAACCACAATTAAATTGAAAAAAAGAAAAAAAAAACTTTTGAAATTTGGAATAAAGATGTCTCTTCTCATGAAAGTTGAAAAAATTTCCTATTTTTGCAACATCTACAATGAGAATTACATATTTGCCATTTATAATCATTACAAAAGATATATGGTATTTTTTATCCCGTTGGTTAATAGGGTATTGGCCAGGTCCCGTGAGTTTTCGATAAGAGTTTTTATGATTAAAAAAAAGAAGACAACTGGTATTGCTTTGGGTCCAAAGGATTCATTCTACTTAAACACATCTTCATAGTTCAAATGATTAGATTCTGAAAATTCTTAGATGCCAAACCAACTATCATTCTTGCGCAAATGCTATAAAAAAACTATATCATCAAGGATTGATTTTAGACAAATTGTGTAATGAATATGCACAAAAAGACCCTTGTTTTTGACACATATTTCCAAAGATCATTGTGTGTTTTTTTCTCTTTTGCATTTTACACAAGAACCGTGTCCAGTATGATATCAAGCGTTACATACAACGTTTCAAGAAAACATATTACCAAAAGCGTTACGCCGTTACATACAACGTTTCAAGAAAACATATTACCAAAAAAATGTAATTTCAAGGTCAATTTCATCAATAAGTGCAAATTCTAAAACAAAAACATTAAAAATCTCGTGCATAAGTGACCTAAAACGAAACAATATAACACGAGCATCAAAGCATGCTAAGTAATGTATCGATTACAGTGGCGAAGGTTAGTTGGTGCCCGGGTGTGCACCCGCCCACCCCAATGTTTCGGTTAGAAGTGTATAGGTTCCAATTTTTCGTCCGAAAATTTTAAAAATTATATAGGATCGCCTCCCCCCAATTATTTTTCCTAAATATTTATACAATATATAAATTAAATTAAAGTTTGTTACCATTTTGTATATCCTAAATATTTATACAATATACAAATTAAAGTAAAGTTTGTTACCACTTTGTATATAAGTGATGGGTCGTTTTGTAAATATATTTTAACTCTTATTTGTTTAACCCTAGATTACACACCACACAATAAACTTAATCACAAGTTTTTATGTATAAGAACGGGTCCTTAGAATGAATGAATTTTTTTAGTTTTATTTGGAACTATTATTATTTGACCTGACCCGAATCAATAGCTGACCCGACCCGAAACATAACGATAGGAAAAAAAAATTGGGTCTCATCACTTTACGCCCCCTCGAAACTTTTGATCAAGCTCCGCCACTGATCAGTTACATACTTCATCTCAACTTCTGGTTTGTTATGTCTTTAAACTTCTAGACAAGGAACGTTCTGCAAGAAGAATATTAGTATGTAACATATTAGAGAAAATGTATGTGTTTGTAAAGATACGTTTTAGCAGACGTTTACATGAAACCCAAATGGGAGAAAACACATGCAAAAATGTATACACGTGTGTGGAGAGAAAATATGATATTATGCAACGAATTTCAAGGTTACAACTTACAACAGGTTGTTTTTATAAGAGATTCTAACAATTTGCCATTAAATTGACAACTAGTTAATTAAACAAACATACCTAGTAATGTCCCAAAAGATAGACCGCTCCCATTGTGTCCCACAACTAGACAAAAACTTTTTTTTTTACAAATACAAATACCATATGGTACCTATTAGTTAGGGCTGTAAACGAGCCGAGTCGAGCCGAGCTAGACCCAGCTCGAGCTCAGCTCGAACTCGGTTCAAGCTGGCTCGGCTCGAGCTCGAATTTCAAATCGAGCTGAGATTTGAGGCTCGAGCTCGACTCGATTAGAATTCGAGCTAGCTCGGCTCGGCTCGATCTAGCTCTAACTAACAAAAAACCGCAAAATTTACTACTTAAAAAACCCTTAAAAATGAATTTCTCCATAGACTAAGGGCCATAATTGCCATTTAATTTAACCATACGGCTAAATATGCAAGTATAAATAGTTAATTCACTTTGTACATTGTCTTTACCTTCTTTTATAGGGGGAATACTCCATTAGTTTTTGTTTTCTAAGTGATGTGAGACAAAAAAAAAAAAATGAAGGATATAAACCTTATCGAGCCAGCTCACGAGCCGAGCCAGACCAAGCTCGAGCTCGGCTCGTTTACAAACCGAGCCGAGCCGAGCTGGCCTGTTAACATCCGAGCCAATTTCGAGCCGAGCTTTCTTCGAGCTTTTTTCGAGCGAGCTGCGAGCTACGAGTTTTTTGAACACCCTACTACTAGTAGCAGAAGAAGAAAGACTAGTAAAGAAAAGAAAAGAAGAGAGGACATAGGGGCTGTTTGGCTAAGCTTATTTTAGTGACTTATTTACTTATTGACTTTTTGAAAAGTTAAAAGGTGTTTGGGTTAGCTTATTATGTGAGAGGAATAAGTAAATAAGTCACTCCATTCTGACTTATTTACTTTTCCAAAAAGTCAATAAGTCATAAGTCACTCCAAAATAAGCTTAGCCAAACAGGGCCATACTCGGTGCACGGACCGCCCTAAAAGAGTTGTAAGATAGGCCAAGACCACCTACGCAAACATACGAGAAATCTGTATTCCTTAAAAATCACTAACCTTTATTCCACTTCTCCAAAAACTCCTCTTATCACCAACAGTTAGGAAATTAGATGCCACGAATAACAAATTACATGTATTAGCTAAAAACAAAAAAGATATTCAAAATATATCAAGATTCTTTTTCAAGCGTCTTCCACACTCACACCAACATGTGTATAAATCTATCAATTAGGTTATTATCCATACCTCATCACACAAAGACACCAGAATTTGTTAAACCTCAAACCAAAGATCTATGCAGTGACGATTTTAGCCCAAAAATTCAGAGGTATCCCAATTTTTTCTTTTTGGATCAGAGGTATCCTTTGTATAAAACCGGGAAAAAATAAATTAAAAATTTACACTACGTAGACGGAGCTGAGGGGTATATTTACACTACGAAGACGGAGTTGAGGGGTAGCCCCTGCTACCCCTGGATCTATGGAAAATAAATACTCGATTCCATGACGAAATATGTAACCTCAATTATCACTTTGGCCAAGACATAATCATTCATCAGGTTCATGTGAATGCAAGCCAGATGCAACCTCAATGAGCTTGCCTGTACGAATAATCACCACAAAAAGTTTTTGAAAAAAAGTATCCGACCTGCCGGATTCGAACCAGCGACCTAAGGATTATCTGCGAACGTACTACAGTCCTCCGCTCTACCAACTGAGCTAAGGTCGGTTTGTTTTTTATTTGAGCAAAGTGAATATGTATTTTAATAAATAAAATGTATTATTATATTATACGTGCAATGTCATTCATACACAAAGACAACGATTTAAGTGTTAATGATCAAGTCATTAAACTTAAAATAATTATTTTAGAGCTTTGATTAAGTGGTATGATTATATACACAAAAACTTAAAATAATGAAAATGACATTAAATATGACATCAAATGGAATTGTTATTTGTTCAAATAATCGTCCATACTTTTAACGATATATTATTACATTTCAACAGAAGTCCCAACGTTTTTTGTTCAAGGAAGACTGACACAATACGGACTTCGTCACTAACAAATGCGCATTTAAAAACATTACATTAAAATAAAAATAAAATAAAATAAAAAAAAACATTACATTAATTAAAAATACTTAAACATAAGCTAAGATTAAACTAACTAAATTAACTACTCTTCGTCGGATTCCACCAATAGGTGTGGTAAATTCATTCTTTCGAGATGTTCAACGAGATCATGTTTTAGTCTCCAATGCATATCTTCATCCGTAAGCTTGTCAAAGACACTGTCATTGAGTGCGGGCTCGACTAGAGGATCCCGAATGTGTACCGGTGCTATAGCGTTTCCGCCGTTTTTTAAAATCATGTTATATAAAATAATACACGTATACACGACGGACCTCATTTTTTTCACACTCTTAGCACGCATTTGTCGATTCATTATACCCCATTTTGACTTCAAAACACCAAAAGCCCGTTCCACGTCTTTTCTTGCCGCCTCGTATTGCTTCTTGAACTTTTTTTCGTCAACTTCGTGAGGAAAAATGATTTGACAAACATGGACCGTGTAGGGTATATTCCATCCACGAGATAGTAACCACGTTTGTATAAGTGGTTGTTAACGTAAAATGGACATTTTGGGGCCGTTCCATCCGTTCAGTTTGAAATAATGGAGATTGGTGAAGCACATTGATGTCGTTTTGTGCACTTGGTGGACCACAAAAGCATGCCAAACACACAAAACTTGAGAGGCCACCGCTTCTGTAACAACCCGACTTTCCGGGTCATTACTTAGATTTGTCATTTATTGCTTAATTGACTTGTACTCTCGAGATTCCGATTATCGCCAAGGGTTTAAACGATATTTTAAACTAGAGTAAACTGCAATTTTACCCCCTGGGGTTTAGGGAAATTGGCATGTCTACCCCCCTAAGGAAAAAATGCAATTTTACCCCCAACGTTTGGGGTTATGTCGCAACTTTATCCCCCGGACCATGTTTCCGTCACAGATCGCCGTTTTCTTTTAATGGTCAAAGGGAAAATAGGTAAAATCACCATTCTCTTCAGCTATCACCCTTCGCTTCAGCTGCAACCTCATAAAGTTTCCATTTAATCACTTTGAAACCCTCAACATAACCTACCTCTAAATTCAAGAGCTGCTCATTGGCGATCTTCAAGAATTACAGTGGATTAGAACTCTGTTACGAGCATGGATCTTCGATTATGGAAGCTACGAGCTGAAGACCAGTATTTCGAACCGTATGAAATGTACCGTAAGTGACATGCAAGCTCACAGGGCCTGAGTTAGGTAAAATTTGAACCTTTTTCTGTGTTAATTTGTTATTGTTGTTTGTTTACAGGTCAAACCCAATCTCAATTTACCATAAAATTTCACCATGGAGGTAATTTTGTAGAAAACCCAAATAGGAATTACTTTGGTGGGAAGATGAACTACATTGATCATGTAGATTTTCGAGTGTTGAATACTAATGTTTTAGAGGAGATGGTTAAGAAATTAGGATACAATGATGGTCTTTTTTCTACATTCATTATAAGGAACCGTACTGTTCGTTGGATTTTGGTCTTAGGACATTAAAATGTGATGTTGACTTAGAGCCTATCTTTGATCATGTGCGTCAAGGAGTCCACATTATAGACATGTATGTTGAACACCGGAGGTCAACAATCTTGATTGAGTCAAGTGAAGTTCCTGTTGATAGAACATGTAAAGCAATTGTTCCAGCATCATTTACAATAAATAATCAGAATCATAGTATGAATGAAGATGAGGAAGAAATTAGAGATCATGATGAAGAGAGTGAAGGAAGTGATCCTGATTATGAGTATATTGAGGAAGATAAGTTGGTTTATGAAATAGAGGTGGATATGCAGAGGTTCAGGGCCAATGCTGAATTTACTAGGGAAGAACTGGATGGTTCAACTAATGGGGATCATGATGATGAGAGAAGCGAAGAAGGTCATCTGCTTGTAGACCTGGAGGACTTTGAAAGTGGGTCTGATGACAATTCAAGCCTTAGAGATAAGGTTGCCAGGAAGATAAGGAGGAGAAACAAGGGTGCTTTAAAAGGTCCAAATGATCTGTCATTCTTTGTTGGTCAGCTTATTGATGACAAGAAAAAGATGAATCAGATGGTGAAAGATTATGCTCTTAAGGCAAGGAGGGATGTGTTTATTCTAAAAAACGAATTGTTAAGGTATAGGGTAGTATGTTTTGGAAGTAATCCACCACTACTTGGTCCTGTAAAAAAGAAGGGGGATGAGGGGCAAAATAGTAAATGCACCAAAGTAGGGCAAAAATACAAACACCTTAAAAGGCATACCAAGCCCACCTGTCCTTAGGCAATTCACATCTCAAGAAATACAGACAAGGATAAGTGGTGTGTGAAGACCATTCATAATCAACATAATTGTTTGACAACAAGGGCCGTTTCTTTGTACATAATGAGTTCGATTGCCAAAGAGATCCAACCTATGATTGAAAGCAATCCAGACATGCCAATTCATGCAATTCAAAGTCAACTGCTTCGGAAGCATCAACTAGAAATATCACTACATAAGGTCTTCAGAGCCAAGAGGATAGCAACTACGAGGATTTATGGTGATTACCAAGAACAATATGGTCTGCTAAGGTCATACTGTGATGAACTTCTAAAAGCCAACCCATGTAGTACAATTAAAATTGATGTGGAGCCATGTGGGAACTCAGGTAGTCCTACAAGGCAGTTTCGAAGGATTTATGTTTGTTTTGCCTCTATGATGAGAGGATATAAGATGATTGGAAGACCATTGCTGGGTGTGGATGGTTGTTTCATGAAAGGTCCATTTCCTGGACAGATCTTGAGTGCTGTTGGTATAGATGGGAATAATAGCATATATCCAGTTTGGTATGCCCTTGTTGAGGCAGAAACAACCCAAAGCTGGAAATGTTTTTTGCAACTGTTGAGAGATGACCTAGGGTGTATGGCTGAGTCTTGTTTCACCTTCATCAGTGACAGACAAAAGGTAATAACTTCTTAAGTGTCAATTAATAACTTGCAAATAACTTTGGTTGCAAAATATTAGGATTAATTTCATTTTGTATCACAGGGTCTGATTCCAGCTATGCTAGCTGTTTTTCCTAATGGTGAGCACAGATTTTGTTTGAGGCACATCCATGAGAACATGAAATCCAAGTGGCGTGGAGATCTTTACAAGAATTTGCTTTGGTCAGCCGGAAGAAAGACATCTATTCCATATTTTAACAAAGCTATGGAAGAAATTAAGACAACAGAACGAGCTATGTATTACTGGCTGAATGAGATCCCATACACAGCTTGGTCAAGAGCATATTTTTCTGGAAGAGCTAAATGTGATATGTTGCTGAACAACATATGTGAGGTTTTTAACAGACAAATCATAGGAGCAAGGGACAAGCCGATTATCACATGCCTAGAATTCATTAGGGAGTACATGACCAAGAGGATAGTGAATGTCAAGAAATTGCAAGCAAAGTGTATGGGGCCACTGACACCTCATGCCACTGAGGTCTTCGATGAGATCAAGAAACAGGCTGCTGAAATGTCTGTTTTAATGGTTGATTCAGACAAGTATCAAGTAACAGGTCCAAGATCACAGTGTGTTGTGAATGTTAAACATAAAACTTGTGCATGCAGGAAGTGGGATTTGACAGGGATGCCTTGCAAACATGCAGTTGCAGCCATATGGGATATGTCAAGGAATAGCATTGATGCTGGCATACCAGAAGAGTGGGTTTCTGATGTGTATTGGCTGTCAACATGGAAGAAAGTTTATGACAATGTGATAGAGCCAATCAACGGGCCGGAGATGTGGACTCCTTCACAGTGTCCAACAACACTCATCCCACCAAAGCATCATACACAAATTGGAAGGCCAAAGAAGAAACGAAGGAAGGCATTTGGTGAAAAAGAGCTTGAGTAGGAGTTCGACAAAGGAGGTAAAATGACCAGAAAGGGAACCAGCATCAAGTGTGGTAAATGTGGGAACATGGGTCACAATGTCAGGAGCTGCAAAGGACAAGGGGGTGAACAATCCACTGCTTCACAGGAATCACCCACTGCCACTCAAGGTGCAGCAGTTTACAATCTTTATGAATAACGAATGGTTTGTAACTTTAGACTATGTTTGTTTGTTCAAGAAAATGTTTGGTTTGTAACTTTAGACTATGTTTGTTTGTTCAAGACAATGTTTGGTTTGTCAAGTTTGTTCAAGACAATGTTTGGTTTACAATCTTTATGAGTGACAGATGGTTATGTTGTCATGAACATGTTTGGTTGTTTGAATATAGTTTGTATATGGCTGCTTTAGTACAAATAATGTGTTCAAACAGAATTTTGGCGGAAAGTGATTCGATTACATTGCAACATTTAGTACAAATAAGAGGTCCAAAATACAAACATACAACTAAATAAATCTAGCCTATTTCCAGTGACAATCATCCAAACAAGACCAATCTGAATCAGAACCATGCTCCCCTTCATATGGGTTAAAGTACCAATCATCCTCTTCATCCCAATATGTGTAATCCCATGCATGTTCCATCACTTCAGGGTCATAATCCTTTGTCGGATCTCCGAATATCTTTTCATAGTCAGTTTCTTGCTCCATGTAAGGTCTGAGTATCTCAGAGTCTTGATCCTCAAAGTATACATAACTGTCTGGTTCTTCGGCTGCAACGACGTCTTCATCCTTAGCAATATCTTTCTCATTCTCAACTATATCATTCTCTTTGTCAGCAATACCTACAGAATTACAAGCAGGCTACCAAAACAAACATATAAGAACTTGAAAAGGACCATTGCATAAACTTGAAAACTCATAACTCAAATACAGTTAGAGTCAAAATACATAAACTAATCCAATTTCTCCACATTTAACTACTTAATAAAAAAAAGTAGAACAATCAAGACCCAAGTAATCCCTAAGTACATCTTTAGTTTGAACACATCGCCATTCTTGTACCGAGCCAACTGGTCTTTGTACTTAGCCAACTCATCCTTATCTTTAATGCTTTGAATTAAAGTAGGCATTACCTCTCGACAAATCGGACATCCCTGTTCTTCACCAACATCAGCCCATCTGAGGAATCCACATCCTCCAACCTATTATCGGACATCATAAGCAACACGACAAACAAACTTGACTTTCAATAAGCATAAAACAGAAGAAACTTACACATCGAAGATACCATCGACCAGGATTAGCTTTAGATTCTAATTGTTTGACCACTGTTTTCCCACCACAAGGACATATGATGTCTGAAGCTTGAGTTTTGCCCATTGTCTCCTTGAATCGAAGCACAGAGGAAGAAGATGAAGACATGTTTAGCAAGAGCGATGAATTTGGGGGTCGATTGAAGAATTGGGTGAGAACAGCGTTTAGGGCAGTGAATTGAGGGCTTCAAGCTTCTTAATGGGGAAGACAAAGGGTACTTTGGACATTTCAATACACACTAACGGTAATATTAACGTTGACATGGCCCGGGGGGTAAAGTTGCGATATAACCCCAAACGTTGGGGGGGTAAAATTGCATTTATTTCCTTAGGGGGGTAGACATGCCAATTGCCCTAAACCCCAGGGGGTAAAATTGCAGTTTACTCTTTAAACTATGTTCTACAACGCGTTCACAATGCTTATTCAAAACGCAGTTAACACATTTTATAACACATACTATTTAACGCATTTTATCGCATATTACATCGCTTGCTTATAATAAACGCTATCGCAACGCTAACGCAACACAATCTCAACGGAACTCGAAACGCAGATTTATTTTTATGCATTTATGTGATTGTGTGTTATTTGCGTCATTATTTGTTTAAATGTTATGAGTGGTTATCGCAACGCAACACTTACTCGCAAAGGCAACGCAACGCTTAACGCACGAAACGAAAGTTGGAAAACTAACTCGCATAATTCGACTGGTCGAATGACCATTAAATCGAATGGACATCCGTCCGGATGACCATCCGATCGGATGGCCATCCGACCGGACATCCATTCGACCCTCGCACAATTCGACTGGTCGAATAACCATTAAATCGAATGGACATCCGTCCGGATGACCATCCGAGCGGATGGCCATCCGACCGGACATCCATTCGACCCTCGCACGTTCCACCGCCTTAAACCTCTCTCTCACCCTATAAATACCCGTACACGTTACTGTTCACTGATGTGACAGCTCCATTCGACCCAAACACTCCCAAGTCACTCTCAAGCACTTTTCTTCACGATTCAAGGCTATTTAATAAGTATTTCTCCCTAATTCTTGTACTTCCATCATCACTACACACTTCTTCATCACCCTCTCCATCAAAATCACTGGTTTTCATCTTGAAATCACCTAATTTGGACCCCTTGAAGGTGACATCATCACGGTTGCTTATCGGTTGTCTGACGTCATCTCATCAAGATTGGTTCAGATCTAAAGGATTTCCACACTATTCAACACAAATCTCAACAAGATCTAAACATTTTTCAACTGATTCAAACCTTTCTCCAACTTTTCTTCCTTTTTCTATACAAAATCGATGGAATCGGGACTCATTCAGGCTCTCTACTCATTCTCTAGTGGAGAACCGGCCTGAAAACGAATTTCCACCAGAGAGATGACCGATTAACGGGTTGAACATGAAACTTCATCGAAGAATAGTGAATCTGATCGAATGGGGTGATTCCCATCCGATCAAATGAGTTGAACCTTGGTATGTCTCCGTTGTTCGATACGTTGTCACACTGTCTCCGTTAAAACTTCAAAACATTTCGACTTAGAAACTTTTCACAAGTTTCCAAGGTAACAGATCACTCACTCGAATGATCATCCGATCAGATGACCATCCGATCGAATGATCATCCGAACAAGTGGCCTGCCCCTTCATAACTTTCAACACTTAAACGATTTGACCAAAACTTCAAACTACCAAAATCTCGATCGAATAGCCATCCGATCAAATAGCCATCCGTCCGGATGACCATCCGACCGGATGACTTGTTTAAATGCTAAAACGAAAACTTCAAATTTCAAAACGATTTACAAACACACTCACTCATTCGAATGATCCACCGTTCGAATGGTCATCCGTCCGGATGACCATCCATCCGGATGACCATCCGATTGACTCACCATTCAACACTTATCTTATTCGACACGCTCTTACACACTGTTTGACGCTTACGCTACTGTTCTATGCTCAGGCTAATCTGAACGCGCTCCCTTCAATCCAAGTCTGTGTTTATTAGCTAAACACGTACTGTGAGTATACTCGAACCCATTTCTTTTTAACGCACTTTGGGTGTTACATACGTTCGCTATTAAAATACACCAACACACAACACAAACACTTTACAATGCTAACCGCTCCTGCTTGTTATACGTGATCTATGAATGCTTGTTACTATGCTTAGATAGTGTTACACGGTACCGCCTCTAGCAACGATGGTACTATAGTTTGGACTCAGCACCTGTCGTGGACAGGGGTTGCTAGGGATCACATCACTTTACTTCACTTGTCCGTTGGACATGAGTCACGCATGCTCTACAACGCAGTCTCGTGGTTAAGTGTGAACATAATTTTGATAGTTACTTGCTTCGACCGTTACGTGATACATGCTGGTTATGCGTAAACGCTTTTCGCTATACTATATGCTACTCAAACTTGTGTACTCACCTTTACATTCTATGTATTGACTTTATTTTAACGTATGTGACAGGTTGATAGGATGCTATGCTTTGGATGAATCAAGTAGGAAGTCTAGAAACCTACCGAATAAGAAATCTGAGTTGTCGGAACAGTGCTTTGTTTATGAGACTATTATCTGTAATGACTGTTTTTGCTTAATCTGTTAGTAGTATGGGATATTAACATTAAAGATTTGGTAATTTAATACTTGTGGATTCTCTTGAACAATCTGTTTTGCTCAGTGCCATGCCCCGATGTTTCCGCCATCGGTTGGGGTGTGACAGATTGGTATCAGAGCCATAACTATAGGGAATTAGGAAGACTCGACCTAGTCCGAGATTCTGAGTCTTAGGATTGACCTAGTCTATAGTCTAAGTACCAACAGACCGCCTTATGCGAACCCAATAGGGGTTCTGCACGAGCTTGCTATTGTCATTCCATGCAAGGACGACCTTCCCTAAGGTCGAACACTACTACAGCCTTAGGAAGGCTGACACAATACACACGTTTTTGAAAACACTCGCATAACACAAACGAGTGATTGGATCGAGACTAGGTGTAAAAAATAAGAACTCTCGATGAAATCACTCACTCTACGCAGATTTTTACTCACAACACGAGAAACTCCGTTGAGTTAGGAGTGACATCCATACCTCGACGAAATTCTCCCTCTCTATCTCGTGGATCTACCACATCCTCAGGAACAAAGTTATTAAGTTAGGGGTGAAACCCATATCTTAATGACCTGTTCCACTCTCTATTTGGATTTTACAAAACTCTCACCAAAGTCTCGATGGATTCCAATGACTTGAGTCACGTAGCAACCGGAAGGATGCGAGCCATTCGCCATGTTTTGGCGAGAGTACAGTCTAGTAGGCCAAAGCGTGTACTCGGAGTTGTTGTGAATAGTCGAATCACTTTGGGTAGTCGATGTCTAACACCTAAGATAATCTATTTTTGATTCTAAGCCCACAATTTGTATGAATGATTAATTCTATGAGATTTATGAGTTTATATGTCTATATGTTTCGATTTTGGTAATTTACTCGCTTTTCGCTCACCACTTCACTAAACGCGCACACCTCGCACAACTTCACGCAATCTAAAAACGCTAACTAATCACAGACAAACTATGCACCCTCGCTACGCTACACTACCCTCTATACTACTCGCTACGCTACTCGCGATCACTCACAACTCTCGAACGCGCTACGCTACCTTGAAAGATAGGTGAATACGTGCAAAATATGTAGGTGAATACGTGCAAAATATAGGTGAACCTTGTGATGTGACTACGTGAATTATGTGCTTATGTGGACTATGTGCATACGTGACTATGTGCCTATGTGTTTATGTGCCTACGTGTTCCGGAGCTTTACATAAAAGAGGATGGTTAAAACGCTAAACTATACTAAACCCGATATAATCGAATCTCGTCTGAATCCTATAACGATGTCTGCTGCAGACAATATCGTCATTTGGATCCCACACTTCCCGCGCTGCTCGACGTAATCATATTGATAAGCGTATCGCTTCACTGGTCGCCAAGGAAATGGCTAAAGTCATACCTCAAATCGTCAGTGAGATCAACGAAGTGAAGAGCAACTCCTCTGTTGAATCAAAGAGCGACTCTCCAAAAACGCCCTTTAGTTTTAAACAATTCAAGGCCCGCGGTCCCGCTAACTTCACTGGTGAATATGGACCCAGCGCCATGTTCCAGTGGTTTGACGCAATCGAAGTCACCTTCAGGCAAAGTGGATGCCCAGAAAATCTGTGTACCGTTAATGCTACTGGAGTTTTTTAGTCCAGGGCTCTGGACTGGTGGACTGCTGAGCGCAACAGGCGCGGTAATGATGCAGCTTACGGACTTTCATGGGAAGAGCTCAGGGAGCTTATGATGAAGGAGTTCTGTCCTCCTCATGAGGTGCAAAAGCTGGAGAATGAATTCTGGCATATCAAACAAGAAGGAGGTGACAACGCTGGTCTCACCGCTCGCTTTAAACAGCTCAATATCATCTATCCTGGTCAACTGACAACCCCGGATATCACGATCAAGAAGTACATCCGCGCTCTACCCGATTGTGTAGCTGACTTTGTGCAAGCTGCTAAACCTGCTACCATTGAGGAGACTTACCAACTCGCCACTGAGATCAACAATAAGCGAGTCGTAGCTGGGTATTTCAAAACCTCAACCAAGAATCTCAACCAGGTCACTGCTACTCTCGCTACCGACACTGCAGCATCCCAAGTTTCAAAGTCTTCACGCCAGAATCGCAAGCGCAAGCGTAACAACAAGAACTACGCTACAACTGCCGCTCCTCTCAACGCTGTTCCCGTCCAACCCAACCAGAACCAGAACCGTTAAGTTGCAGCTCCCAACACCAACGCACCACCTGCTAAACGTGCGTACACTGGTGTTCATCCTCTTTGCCCTACTTGCACCTACCATCACCCAGCTGGGGTGAATTGCCGTTCAGGACCATGTCAACAAGCTGTTCAAGCTACAACACCGCCAACTATACCCCTTGCTATTCAGGGTAACCAAGCAACTCCTGCTCCCACTGCCCATGCACGAGCCTGCTACTCATGTGGTGACCCAAATCACTTTGCAAACGTCTGCCCGAATCGAGTGGTGAAACAAGAACCGCAACAACCACCGCAGCAGCAACAGCCTTAGCAGCAGCAACAGCAACAGCAACAGCAACAACCGTAACAAGCAGCCCACGAAGGAACTTTCAACATCAATGTCCGTCAGGCTCAGACTGACAACAATGTTGTCAATGGTACGTTTCTCGTTAACGGTATTTATGCTTCGTGTTTATTTGATACTGGAGCCGATAACTGTTTTGTGTCGTTTGAATTCGAAAAGCCCCCAAACCGTAAATGCGCTAACCTCCCAACGACGTTCGACGTAGAAATTACCACCGGAAGAACCGTCACTGTTGGCTCCCTACTCCGTGATTGTACTCTTGAACTCAACAATCACGTTTTCTCGATCGCTCTGATTCCAATGCAACTCGGTAGTTTCGATATCATAGTAGGCATGGATTTTGTTCGTGAAAATCGTGCTGAAGTTGTTTGCTTCGAAAAGATGATTTGTTTCTTTCTCTCAAACGGTGATCAACTCTGTGTATATGGCGAAGTATCTTTGAAGGAACTAAAACTCATGTTGTGTATTCAAGCAAGCAAGTATCTCCAAAAGGAATACATGGCTTTCTTAGCACACATCGTAGTAGCGGAGAAGGAAAAGAAAGGAATGGAAAAGGTACTTGTGGTTCGTGATTTTCCTAATGTCTTTCCTGACGATTTACCTGGTCTACCCCCGTCTCATGATATCAATTTTCGTATCGACCTCATTTCTGGAGATAATCCTGTTGCTAAAGCCCCTTATCGCCTCGCTCCGTCCGAAATGCGCGAACTTTCTAGTCAACTCCAGGAATTACTCGATAAAGGCTTCATACACCCTAGCACATCTCTATGGGGCGCACCTGTCCTTTTTGTGAAAAAGAAGGATGGATCGTTCCGTATGTGCATCGATTATAGGGAACTCAACAAGCTTACTATCAAGAATCGCCATCCCTTACCTCGAATCGACGATTTATTTGATCAATTGCAAGGTGCTACATGTTTCTCTAAGATAGATCTACGCTCTGGTTATCATCAACTGCGAATTCAGGAGGAAGATATCCCTAAAACCGCTTTTCGCACCCGATACGACCATTATGAATTCGTCGTTATGCCCTTTGGTCTTACCAACACACCCGCGGTTTTCATGGATTTGATGAATCGCGTGTGTAAGCCCTTTCTTAATCGCTTTGTCATCGTGTTTATCGATGATATCCTTATCTATTCGAAGTCGAAAGCCGAACACACGCAACATCTCCGTTTGGTTCTTGAGCTTCTCCAAGGGAATCGCCTCTACGCCAAGTTCTCCAAGTGTGAATTTTGGCTTGAGGAGGTTCAATTCCTAGGTCACATCGTCAATAGTCAAGGTATTCACATCGATCCCGCGAAGATTGAAGCAGTTAAGAGTTAGATTATGTCACACCCCAAAAACGTCGCAGCGGAATATAAAACGTAGTGGTGACGGAAGTTGGTGCCCATTTATACCTTGTCGGACGATGCACTCATTTGTTGGACATTTTGACATATTTTAAAACATAAGTATTAAACATTACATTTTAAAGTCACAACACAACCACATAAGTTAAGTTGTTTTGATCCTCTCGGATCTTATTACAAACGTCCCAGATAGTTTAAAAGTTGTCCAACATATTTAAACAAAACAACATGCATCATCAAACACAAGATACACCATGATTTCCCGAAGCCGAACTCAAGTACCTGTAGAACACGTTAAAAATCAAGTGTCAACACAAAGGAAGGTGAGTTCACATATTCACTTACAACCAATTTTATTCCAAGGAAAACTTTCTGATTAGGTGTTTATTTGAAAACATCCATATGAATTTTAGAAAGTCCATTTTACTTCCTTAATAAAATCCATGGGCCTTCCGTCAGTTCATCAATCCGACAACTGTAATATATATTGCCCAGGTTTTGTATATTAAATTATTGCGTCAACTTTCAGACTCATATGTTAGCTAGACGATACGAACTATATATTAACCATGAAGGGATAATCAAAGCTAGACAATAAACAGAATTTAAATTCATCGTTTGACTTGACACGGGGCGACCGGTCACGACGGGGTTGTCAACCCGATAGATCTACCAACAATTCATCGCATGCAATACTTAAATGATTAAACGACATCATGGGCGCAGGGTCCTCTTGAAGGACAATATGATGTCTGCCTCACGTACAATATATATATCCAACTAATATGACAATTTAATACACGACGTTGTACGAATTCCCCTGACACTCCATTATTTGAGACCCGGTCAAGAATTCGTCCCCAACTGTACGGTCATGTTTCGCTTAGGAAATACCGTACTTTCCATATTCATTCATCAAAACGTTTTACTTTGAAACTTATGACTTATCAAATCTCATATATTTTCAACGAAAATATATATTTTATATTAAAAGGTATGTTTTATTTCAAAAACATTATTAAACCCTTTTATTGATGTGTTCTACCCCTAAAATATATATAAAGCAGTAAAAAGAGGGGTTTAGTGACACTCACCTTTGGGTGCGTATTTTAAATAGCGCAATCCCAGAGATTGATTTTCTACACGTCCTAATATAGGAACGATTTTAAATCAATATGCATAACACAAAAATCCTAAGTTTCTCCGTTTCTTAGAATTATCACATAACTTTGAGATTATCTCGAAAAGTTGTTATTTTTGGATTATGTTGGCACGTTAATATATACATGAGTCCATATATATATATATATATTTATGATTTTGCAACTTGAACGATTTTATGGGTGACCATTATTGTGTAAATCTGTTAACTTTTCCCGTTTATACGCAATATATCTACGATTTGCGCGTCGTAATATATATACATAAACGTTCATATAATTTAACACCGTAACATGCGAAATCTTGTTAACTTATCTATTTTGTCATTTTTAAAGCAATTATACATAAAATATCTCATATGTAGCAAATTTCATGCTCGACAAACAAGTTACACATTTAACGCAATTTTTACCGTTTCTACCGCACAAAACGCACAAGTATACATGCATAGTCTAAATTTCCCACTATCAAGTTAACACTTAACATTTTATCACATTTACATGTTTAAATCACTTAACACATTTTATCACATAAGGTTCACTCGAAATTTACCCATACTAGTGTTCATTAAAAATGCGTATTTTAGCGATTCGGTAACGTTTTCGGGTGTCGGAAGTCACGTATGACCAACCAAACACCAAGTAAACTTAAAATTAGTTAAAATACTTATTTTTAAACTAAAAACATCAGTTTATTTACTGATCTAAATCAGTTTTACGAAAATCACTCGAAAAGCCGATTTTTGACCGTTTTAACGCATAGTTTTGCGTTAAACGTTACTATAATCATCCCAACTCGAAACGACTTGATATTTTAAAACAATACATGTTATTTACTGATTAAAATGATAGTTATAATCAGATTAGTGCTTTTTTTGTATAAGTCACATAAATCATGCGATTTCACGTATTTTACAACTTTTAATGCACCATGTACAACATGCAAAGCTATAAGTCACTAAACACTTTAAAATAACTTCATTTTAGTGTTTATAATCTGCTCATAACCTATTTTTACTCAAGCACACTCAAATTATCTTTTTAAGATCATATATCATCATGCATGTCTAAGTATATGCATCTAGTATGCTCATATCATAATTTTATCATCTAATATGATCTCAATACATCAAAATCTCACTAACATCTTATTCTTTCAAATATCATACATAACACCTTAAATCCTTCAATCATTCATGTTCATTCATACTCAAATCTTTTACTTTTATGATTACACATCAACTTTAACATACATGCATACACTTATACACACACACACACACACACACACACACACATATATATATATATATACACACGAAATTTATACACACATATACTTCCAAAATTTCACTTTTCAATATTCCACTTTCAAGTCTCTAATCACCTTAGAACATTCTTATTTGACAACTAACACTTCCTTTAATCATCTTATTTTTCAAGAAATCAAACAAATCAAGATCTTTTCATCAACAATCAAAATACAATATACACATATACACACACCATTCTCGGCCATATATACATACATGCATACACCCATTTTTATTTTATTCAAAACTCATTTGTTTGAAATTTTCAAGTTTATGTTTAGATTCAAGAACAAGAGAAACTTTCACTATCATCTTCATCACCATGAATCAAGAGCAAGATTGAAAGAAAATATGTTATACCTTCAAGATTCTTAGTGGGTTTTAAGATTTATGATGATGTGAAGCCTTGTTCTTGCTCCAATCTTCTTGAAATCACTTCTAAACCTTCTTGAAAGCTTGAAATCACTTTGAAATGAACATGATTCTTCAAGATTTGATTTTGAAAATGAAATGGTTGTGTGTTAAGGGGGTGTTCGGCCGAAATGTTTGAGGAGAGAGAGAGAATGAAGTTTGAATGTGGGTTTCTTGAAAAATGAAAGTGTATAGATGCATGCATTGGTCTTAATCATCACCTTCTATTCTATAATCAATACAAGTGTCCACATTGCAAGAATCAAGGGCATTTTGGCAGCCCCTCATGCTGCCACCTACATCCCCTCTCACATTCATTTCATATACATACATATATTATATGTAAATTTGAGTTAAAACATGTATTTTACTGACTACCGAGTATTTTATCTAGCGTTTCAATCCTGTTTTAGTGCGTTTTAAATTATTTTTATCCTTATATAAAAATATTCACTCAAAATTATTACTAAAATAATTACCAGTTGCCTTGACTGACTGCGTAGACAGTATTTTGTTTAATTCGCAGTATCGCATCAAACTCGAAAAATAGAGTTTCTTAGCCTTTTAAATTATTTTTCCACATGGATATGATTAAAATTATTATTCTAATCATAACAGGCTATTTTTAGGATTTTAACACTGATCGGGTGGTCACCGATGTTCGTTTCGCATTTTAAACGTTACGCGATAAGCGTTAGTTTTATCGTTGCCAACATAATTTTCATACACATCTAAATTTACCAACACATCAAATATCATATATTAACATCACAGTCAATCATAAATAGTCATGTTACATGTTCACTACACAGATTACTATTGTCCGGTACGGCCTGAGAGGCTGGGTGTCACAGTCTTCCCCTGTTTAGGGAATTTCGTCCCCGAAATTCTACTTTACAGGTTTCGTTTTCGCACTCGGTGGGAAGAGGTGAGGATATTTTTGTTGCATTTGGTTATGTCGCTCCCAGGTTAACTCGGGTCCACGCTTAGAATTCCAACGGACCTTGACCAACTCAATCTTACTCCTCCTGAGTTTCTGGGTTTTCCGATCCAGAACCTCCACTGGTTCTTCGATAAACCTCAGTTTATCGTCAACTCAAACCTCTCCAGGGGGTATAATTAGTGTCTCATCACACATACAATTTTTCAGGTTGGAGACATGAAATACATCATGGACTCCAATCAACTCCTGTGGCAACTTGAGCCTATACGCGACTGGTCCAACTCGAGAGACGACTTCGAAGGGACCTATATAGCGTGGGCTCAACTTTCCCCCTTTTCCAAACCTTACAACGCCCTTCCATGGTGATACCTTCAGCATAACTCTATCACCAACTTGAAACTCCAGCGGGTTCCTTCGGTTATATGTATAACTCTTCTGTCGATCCGCGGCAGCCTTCAACCTATTCTTGATCTGGACAACCTTGACCATGGTCTCCTGAATAATCTCGGGTCCGGTCAAATGCTTCTCACCGACTTCAGCCCAACAGAGCGGTGATCGACACTTCCTTCCATACAGGGCTTCAAACGGAGCGGCTTTTATGCTGGCGTGGTAACTATTGTTGTAAGAAAACTCTGCCAAGGGCAAATGAGTATGCCAACTTCCACCGAAATCAGTCACACACGCTCTCAGCATATCCTCTAACGTCTGAATGGTCCTTTCGCTCTGACCATCCATTTGAGGATGATATGCAGTACTCATATTCAAACGAGAACCCAGCGATTTCTGGAGAGATCGCCAAAATCTGGTGTCAAATCGTCCGTCTCTATCCAAAATGATTGACACTGGTACTCCATGACGGGCTACAATCTCGTTAAGGTACAGCCGCGATATCTTCTCCATATTGTCTGTTTCCTTAAGTGCTAGGAAATGAGCAGACTTTGTCAATCGATCCACAATTACCCAGATCATATTGTGTCCACGTGACGTACGGGGTAACTTGGTGATAAAGTCCATCGTAAGATGTTCCCATTTCCACTTAGGAATCTCTGGTTGCTGCAGAAGTCCAGACGGCTTCTGGTGCTCAGCCTTAACCTTAGAGCATGTCAGACATTTACTTACATAGGCCGCAATGTCTCTCTTGATCTTCAGCCACCAGTAAAACTCCTTAATGTCCTGATACATCTTGGTAGAATCTGGGTGAATGGAACACTTGGATTTATGAGCTTCGTTCATAACCAATTCACGGAGGTTACCTTTAAGAGGAACCCAGACTCGGTTCATGAAGTACATTACTTCATCCGCTTTCGATATCAGTTTACATTCTAAGCCCTTCAAACCTTCACCTCTCAAATCATCATCCTTCAAAGCTTCCCGCTGTGCATCACGAATTCGATCGGTCAAACTCATTTGTATGGTCAAACCCAAAGCACGCACACGTAGAGGCTTTTCCCGTTCCTTCCTACTGAGCACATCTGCAACAACGTTTGCTTTTCCTGGGTGATAACGGATATCACACTCATAATCGTTGAGTAACTCTACCCAACGTCGTTGTCGCATATTGAGCTCCTTCTGATCGAGGATGTGCTGGAGGCTCTTATGGTCCGTGTAAATCGTACACTTCATGCCATACAAGTAGTGTCTCCAGATCTTTAAAGCAAACACAATAGCTCCAAGCTCCAAATCATGTGTTGTGTAATTCTTCTCGTGCACTTTCAATTGTCTGGACGCATAGGCTATCACTTTGTCTCTTTGCATTAAAACGCATCCAAGGCCCAAACGTGAATCATCACAGTAAACAATGAAATCATTACTTCCCTTAGGAAGGGAAAGAATAGGTGCATTGCAGAGCTTTTCCTTCAATGACTGAAAGGCTTCCTCCTGCTTCTCCGTCCAGTCAAACTTCCTCTCCTTCTGGGTTAATAGCGTCAATGGCTGCGCTATTCTGGAGAAGTTCTCAATGAACCTCCGATAATACCCAGCAAGCCCTAAGAATTATCGCACCTCCGACGGAGTCTTTGGCGCTTCCCAATTCTTTATTACTTCGATCTTAGACGGATCTACATGTATACCTCTCTCATTTATGACATGTCCGAGAAAATGAACTTCTCGAATCCAAAAATCACATTTAGAGAACTTGGCATACAACTTTTCTTCCTTCAGCAACTCCAAAATTAACCTCAAATGATGCTCATGATCTTCTTTGGTTCGTGAATAAATAAGTATATCGTCGATGAATACTATCACGAATTTGTCCAAGTAGGGTTTGCATACCCTGTTCATGAGATCCATGAACATAGCTGGCGCATTAGTTAGACCAAAGGGCATGACTAGGAACTCATAATGGCCGTATCGTGTTCGAAAGGCTGTCTTTGGAATGTCTTCATCAGCAACCGTCAACTGATGATAGCCTGAACGCAGATCTATCTTCGAGTAGTAGCTGGATCCCTGAAGCTGGTCAAACAGATCATCAATCCTCGGCAAAGGATACCGATTCTTGATAGTTAACTTGTTTAGCTCCCTGTAATCTATACACATCCTGAAGGATCCACCTTTCTTCTTCACGAACAGAACAGGCGCACCCCAAGGCGAATAACTCGGTCGAATGAAACCTTTGTCTAGTAGCTCTTGAAGCTGGTTCAACATTTCTTTCATTTCAGACGGTGCCAATCTATAGGGAGATTTTGCAATTGGTGCAGCATCAGGTACCAGATCGATTAGGAACTCGATCTGTCTCACAGGGGGTAATCCAGGTGAGTTTTCAGGAAAAACTTCTGGATAATCACGAACAATAGGAATCTCCTCGATCTTCCTACATTCGGCCTTTGTATCTATCACGTTAACTAAGAACGCATGATATCCTTTCCGCAACAACTTGAGCATCTTCATAACACTGACAACACTCGACACACGACTCGAACGATCTCCATGGATAACTATCGCTTTGCCACCGCCAGGACGAGGTATCCGAACTTGCTTCTCCGAGCAAACAATCTCCGCTTTGTTCTTGGACAGCCAGTCCATCCCCACAACTACATCGAAACTTCCCAACTCCACTGGTAGTAAATCAATACTAAATTTATGATCGCCTAACAGAATACTACAGTCGCGTACGACTTCGCTAGTTTCTATCAGTTTACCATTTGCTAGTTCTATCGAGTACTTCTTATTTAGCTTACTTGTAGGTGAACACAGGAATGGTTCAAAGTTTTTTGAGACAAAACTCAAGTCAGCTCCAGTATCAAAAAGTACGAACGCGGAATGGTTATTGATAAAAAACATACCAGTGACAACAGCAGGATCATCACGTGCCTTCCCAGCATTTAGCTCGAACGCTCTACCCCTGGCATTCTGTCCTCCCGCCTCGGGGCAATCCTTCTTGAAATATCCTTGTTCTCCACACTGGAAACATCCTTCAATCCTCGTTCCTTCTACAGTACTTTTGGCATAGCATTCGCGGGTAGCATGCCCAATTCGTCCGCATCGGTTACATTTCTTCTGTCCATCCTCACGAGTCTTTCTCTCAGATCCGCCTCGGCTATCTCTGGTGCCATCCTTTCTAGTACCACTAGAACTTGGTGTATATGCCTTCTTCGAACTGCGTTTCCTGTCGCGCTTCTCTTCAGTCTCCTTCCTCGAGCTCTCAGACTTGCGCTTCTTTGTAACTTCTGTCTTAGTCCCAGAACGCCCCGATTGTTCAGATTTCGCATCTGCTATGGCCTTGCCTGATGATTTCCCAGTTTCCTCCCTTTTATCAAGACTACCTTTGCGAGCAGCGTCATCGGTTAATGATTTTGGCAATGTAGTAGCCTCTAGGTAGGTGGTAGGTTTCGCGGACGTAACCATACTGCGAATCCGTGGCGACAATCCCCAGATATACCTTTCTTCCTTTACATATTCAGGAGTAACCATTCGTGGAATAACCTCGCTAAGTCGTTAAAACGAGATGTATAAGCTCTGACATTCAGACCTTCCATGGTTAGGTTCCAGAAGTCTGTCTCGATTTTCTGAATTTCACTGCGCGGGTAGTACTCTTTCAGGAGCATCTCTTTAAGTTCGTTCCAGGTCAGACCGTAGGCAGCGTCTTCACCCAAAATTTGAACTTGCGAGTTCCACCAGGACATCGCTTCATCAAGAAAAGAGCAAGAAGCATATCTCACCCGTTGATCAGCAGCACAACCACTGATTGCCATGACAGATTCCATCTTCTCAATCCATCGGGTGATATCTAAGGGTCCTTCAGCACCGGTAAATGATCGTGGGTTACAGCCCTGGAATGTTTTATATGTACATCCGTGCACTGTTCAATAATGTTAATAGAAATCAGGAATTCATTCCAATGATAACATAACACATGAACTACTAAAACTTTCCAATCACATTTTACCTGGAGGATTTCCATTATGTGCCCCACCAAAACCTTGCCCATGAGCACCACGTCCACGTCCCTGACCATCGTTAGCATTGAGCTGTTCCATGGCAGTATTAACGTGTTGGGCTATGAGTTGAGCCAACTCTTCCGGTGTGGTAGGTAATCCGGTACCCTATCTTGCTTTTGGCAACATTTCGTCGTTTCTATTATCATAACAATAATATCCACATAAGACGATAACCAAAAATAATTCAATCATTAAATGTTAGTGGACCAAACATAGCGCATGTAAAATATCCACATATTAATGAGAAAAATTTTAAACCAAAAGTACATCATCGGTATTTATTATAGAAATTATTTAAACTCGTTTTCAGTACAAAAGACTATTCTTGGCATGTCTACATCGACACCCATAAACAAGTTCACACAAAACTTCCAAATAATATCCAAAAATGAAACTGGCTCGCAGGCCACAAACACAAAGAACATCAAAATGTCTAACAATACAATCCAACAAACAATGAAACAAACAAACAAACAAACAACTATCTTCAACGCCTCAAACCTAGAGACTCTAACATCTCCTGGACAAGCTTCTCCAAATCCACCACCCTCCAATGCATCTCATCTCTCGCGATGTCGTCTATAATCTTCAACTCCTCATGGTCGTCCATCTGTTCCTTGAGGTTCTTTGCCTTTCCTTTGGCTATGTCTAGGTCTTTGCGCAATGCGGCGAGCTGTCGATCACAATGGAAATATCGATCTACCCTATCTCCAGCGGGCCTAATCCTCTTCCTACGACGATAATAAACTAACAGTGGCGTAGAAGAAGTGTGTGACTCTAAAACAGGCAAAGAAGACTCAGACAAAACAAGCGGAGGGATCTCAGTAGCAGGCTCGATCACAGCAGCAGGTGGGATGACTGATGGCTCTAAGGGTCGAGCCATGACGATAGTGGTGTCCACCACTGGTACGATACTAGAAGATCCTCCGACAGTAGGGACACTCCTGATCACGTCATCGATAACTGGTACAGTGCCAGATGATCGTCCCGTCTCAAGGATTGAGAGAGGTACATCATCATCATCTATCCACCCGTTGCTAGTGAAAGCACATCGGGGGTCTCCCTGGCTGGCAAAAGCAGCAGGATTGACGTGGAAAGATGAGGTAAGCTCAGTAGTACCAATCATCTGTGGAGCCGTGATAGGTGTCTCTGGCAGCGTAGGTCTGGGTGAAGTCTCGAAATCTGGCTCGTAATCTGAGTCGTGGATCTCGATGACCTCGTGTTCGTGCGACATCTGTGACACACATATAACCGTACAAGTAAGTGTGTAATCAACATAAACAGTGATAATAAGGTAAAATAAACAGAAAATCACGTTTGCACATAAAACACATAATGGTTTTCATACATGATAAAATATTTTCTATGTCTATTTAAAAATCTTGGCTTCGAGAATTTTGGACTTTATATTTCAAAATTCTCCGGTTGAAGTCTAGTGTTTTCCGTGAAAACATCTAGTTCGCTAACAACCAATGGCTCTGATACCAACTTCTGTCACACCCCAAAAACGTCGCAGCAGAATATAAAACATAGTGGTGACGGAAGTTGGTGCCCATTTATACCTTGTCGGACGATGCACTCATTTGTTGGACATTTTGACATATTTTAAAACATAAGTATTAAACATTACATTTTAAAGTCACGACACAACCACATAAGTTAAGTTGTTTTGATCCTCGTGGATCTTATTACAAACGTCCTAGATAGTTTAAAAGTTGTCCAACATATTTAAACAAAACAACATGCATCATCAAACACAAGATACGCCATGATTTCCCGAAGCCGAACTCAAGTACCTGTAGAACACGTTAAAAATCAAGTGTCAACACAAAGGAAGGTGAGTTCACATATTCACTTACAACCAATTTTATTCCAAGGAAAACTTTCTGATTAGGTGTTTATTTGAAAACATCCATATGAATTTTAGAAAGTCCATTTTACTTCCTTAATAAAATCCATGGGCCTTCCGTCGGTTCATCAATCCGACAACTGTAATATATATTGCCCAGGTTTTGTAGATTAAATTATTGCGTCAACTTTCAGACTAGTATGTTAGCTAGATGATACGAACTATATATTAACCATGCAGGGATAATCAAAGCTAGACAATAAACAGAATTTAAATTCGTCGTTTGACTTGACACGGGGCGACCGGTCACGACGGGGTTGTCAATCCGATAGATCTACCAAGAATTCATCGCGTGCAATACTTAAATGATTAAACGACATCATGGGCGCAGGGTCCTCTTGAAGGACAATATGATGTCTGCCTCACGTACAATATATATATCCTACTAATATGACAATTTAATACACGACGTTGTACGAATTCCCCTGACACTCCATTATTTGAGACCCAGTCAAGAATTCGTCCCCAACTGTACGGTCATGTTTCGCTTAGGAAATACCGTACTTTCAATATTCATTCATCAAAACGTTTTACTTTGAAACGTATGACTTATCAATCTCATATATTTTCAACGAAAATATATATTTTATATTAAAAGGTATGTTTTATTTCAAAAACATTATTAAACCCTTTTATTGACGTGTTCTACCCCTAAAATATATATAAAGCAGTAAAAAGAGGGGTTTAGTGACACTCACCTTTGGGTGCGTATTTTAAATAATGCAATCCCAGAGATTGATTTTCTACACGTCCTAATATAGGAACGATTTTAAATCAATATGCATAACACAAAAATCCTAAGTTTCTCCGTTTCTTAGAATTATCACATAACTTTGAGATTATCTCGAAAAGTTGTTATTTTTGGATTATGTTGGCACGTTAATATATACATGAGTCCATATATATATATATATATATATATATATATATATATATATATATATATATATATATATTTTATGATTTTGCAACTTGAACGATTTTATGGGTGACCATTATTGTGTAAATCCGTTAACTTTTCCGGTTTATACGCAATATATCTACGATTTGCGCGTCGTAATATATATACATAAACGTTCATATAATTTAACACCGTAACATGCAAAATCTTGTTAACTTATCTATTTTGTCATTTTTAAAGCAATTATACATAAAATATCTCATACGTAGCAAATTTCATGCTCGACAAACAAGTTACACATTTAACGCAATTTTTACCGTTTCTACCACTGTCACACCCCGACCACGAAAAGCAACAAATCATGGCGGAAATGTCGGGGAGTGTCGTAACAGAATCATTGTTTCATAACCATGGATTTAAACAGTTTCGTTTTATTGAATTAAATGTATTACATTGCATTGAAATTTGAAATAAAACATGAACAAATAGACTTTCTTTTGTTATTAAGTCATTAAGGCCTCGTCCATTCCTATGTGAGCATACACCAATATCATCATCAACATCATCAACTATGGTACCTGAAACACACGTGAAAATACGTCAGCATAAAAATGCCGGCGAGTACATAGGTTTTATATGAGTGTCAGGTTCATGGCTCATTTTACTTCTTACATAACTCAAAACAACTTTGTTATTTGATTTTTGAAAACTTAGTTTTAAAAAATGTTTATATTGTGAATTTAAAATAACCCAGTTAAAACAGATTTGTTACAATTTATAAAACCTCGATGCCATGAATCTTAACTCCAAAACATTTGTTTATATAAACCCAGATCGAAAATCGTTTTTGTAATAAAACTCGAATAGTATATATAGTTAGAAAAAAACCTTATAATATAACTTCGTTCTAATAACCTTTGCCCAAGTGATCTAGATAACGCAACGATATATAACGTGTTATAAGCACTTATATATAGGAAGTACCAGTGGCGTATCAACCATGCTTATAACACATCACACCCGCCCCGTTACCTAATCACTTCCCTATCCCAACGGATCAAATAGTTACAAACGGTTCACATAAATCAAACATATACACACGGTTCACATAAATCAAACGGATACACACGGTTCACATAAATCAAACGGATACACATGGTTCACATAAATCAAACGGATACACACGGTTCGCATAAATCAAACGGATACACACGGTTCAAAATGTAAAAACAATGTGCTAGCATGCTAAGTGAACATACATAGCAAAACATAATGAATTCATGTACTATACGTGTACTAATGAACATAGCAGTATTCATTATGAAAGCATGAAAAAAACATGAAAGTAACAAGTAGGCACATGTGTTCCACCCCAAAACAGTTTGAAAACAGTAAAAGAGGGGACTATGTACTCACTTGAGGATGCTTAAAAGTCTTGAATAACAACCAAGCAAAGCTAGAGGTATCACGGAAATCAAACGACACCTAATATGGGTAACTACATTAATAACCGGACCTAAATCAGAAGATCGGATAGGATGAGGACTCGTAAACCAAATGAGTGTTGGAACTCATATGATATGGTTTAACAAAGCCTACATACTAAAATGAAACCTAACCTAAGTGCTTACGACCGATTATGACCCGTTTAAGTAGCTTACGCTACTTTAACGCGTCATTCACGTAAAACGCGTTCGGACCTCCTAACTAGTCCTATGACAAGTATTATATGCCTTAACACATCTAATAATGTTACCTAATCAGTTTACATGTCAAAATTTACGTTACATATGCTTAAAATGAATTTATGCATAAAAAGGGCATTTTGGTCATTTTCCTAAGGCATATAAACTACCTATCATACAACTACTTAAACGAAGTGACCATAAGGTATAACCTCGGAAGGTTATTCCCTATACAACTATGGTCACAATATATGCTTGGTCGGATCCTAATGATCAACCAAACGGGTCGGGTTCGAAAGACTAAGCGGTTGTTTAGACCGCTTATCTCACGACCCTATATAAGCACTAACCTAAAAGTGACGAGTTAAACATGTTAAAACATGTTTAACGAAGTTAGAAAACAAGCTTGATATCAAAACAAACGGTTTTGATACCCAGGAATAGTTTGGTTGCAAAATACGCATAAACGCGCATTTTGACCGAAACTATGACTCGTCACTACACCTAATCAACGTGGTAATCAGTAGGTATAGTCACACGGGACTATAACCCTCGTGATTATACTCATGTTGCGAAGTTCAAACGAACTTCGTGTTGACCAAAGACTGGTCAAAGCAGAAAGTCAAACACTGTTTGACTTTTACGCTTAAAAACCCATAAAAGCATGAAAGAAACTTACAAAGGGTCCAAGCTAGGAAGAACTTGATCTAAATACTCAGGTATGAAGCATAAAGCTTCAACTTAGAGCATAAAATTAGATTAAGGTGTGAGGAAAATGGAATGAGAGCTTGGGTATTTATAGATTTCGGAGAACCGTTAGGATCGTTTCTCGCATTTCGTGCTTCGATCTTGGCCCTCCACTTGGGCACATGGTTTTCAAAACCATGGGAATATTTAAAACCATCAAATTCCAGCCCATAGAGTGCAAAACCTTGGGTTAAAACCATCAAAACCTAAAAAATGGACCAAGTTCAATGTATCTACCAGAAATTTCAAAAATGGTCCCTGTACTTGTAAAACTTGATTTTTTGGCACTTTTTAAGCCCCGTTAACCCCATTTCAAGGCTCTAAAATAAATTTAAAGTATAGGGAACTTGAAATGTGCTAAAAATATATCTCGGATGTCGGTTCGTTTGGTCGTACGGTTGCGTTGTTCGGTTAATTACGACGGAAATCGTAACGAACGCAAAAATGATCCAAATTACGCGACGAGTGGAATTTTATCATGCCAATCACTAAAATAAAATATTTTAATGATTACATAAATTTTTGGATGTCTGGATATATTTAGAACGTAAGATATGCGCGAAAATGCAAGCTTATGCACTTTTTGACGCTTTTAGTCCCTATTGATCAATAAAGTTTATTTTTGCGCACCAAAACACCTCAAAGCCTATTTCTAAGCTATGTAAAGTATATTTTGGGCATGTTTAACTTATGATCAAGTTCCGTAACGTTAGTTACTATACAAATCGGTATAGTTTCATAGTTTGACTCAAATAGTCCATGCGATCGAACAAACTTGATTTCGACACACCAAACCATCCAAAACTTATTTCTAAGTTATGTAAAGCTTATTTAAGGTATGTTAAGCCTATATCATGGTTTTTGGAGTGTTTGTTGCATTAAACTGGTTATATTTACGCATCAGATCGCGTATAACCTTCCAGAAAGCGATTTAAAGCTCGAAATCGAACATGAATTGATATTTGCACATGATACACATATTTATACAAATACCAAGTATGAAACTCAATATTTCATTGATTTGGTATTTGTTTGATGGTCGCGGAGGCACAGGTGTCACAGTCTCCCCTACTTTAGGAAATTTCGTCCCGAAAATTTATTCGTAGGAGCCTGTCTGTGAATTTGTGTTAAATAACCATCAAAGATATGCAAGGCATAATCCTGTCATTTCCTCAACGGACATTCTTCAGAAATGAAAATGAACGGACGAAGTCATTTTCGATGGGTGCTTCATCAGAAACGGAAATGAAGGAACAGGATATTCATTTCCCACAACGGACATTCTTCAGAAACGAAAATGAACGGACGGAGTCATTTTCAACGGAGCTTCATCAGAAATGGAAATGAAGGAACAGGATATTCATTTCCCACAATGGACATTCTTCAGAAACGAAAATGAACGGACGGAGTCATTTTCAATGGGTGCTTCATCAGAAATAGAAATGAAGGAACAGGATATTCATTCTCCACAACGGACTTTCTTCAGAAACAAAAATGAACGAACGGAGTTATTTTCGACGGGTGCTTCATCAGAAATCGAAATGAATAGAGTTAACTCTAGATACATGACAAAACTTGCTGTGGTTTCTGTGCACTGAATTCCATAATTATGTATGCATCCATAATTACGTAATTCCTTGCACAGTCCGCTCAGTGTATTTCATTATGTGAAAGGGATAGAATTTGAACAATCTTGAGACAACTTTCATTGGGTCAACACATAAACACATAAGCACATAATTGTTTTCTTGGTTATTAATTTGTTATTATCTTGACGTCGATTTGAACATGGGTATTCAAGGTATACCAGGAACCCAGTCGATGGACTTCAACGTCCTCAAGAATCTATCTGAAAGGATAGGATGATCTTCCAAAAATTCGATTTTTGATTACAAGGAATCATAACATTCGAATTAATGTTCACAGCAATTAAGGACTTATGGAAATACCCTTAGGTACCCTATTAAGGATTTATAGAGGCATTTTGGGTATTTGTCCGGAGTTGTAACTTGCGCCTTGTACTTCGTTTCTTTGGAAGAAATGGGTACTTAGGATTTTCGTGGAAAACGCAAGAGATCATAAAATGGAAGAATTTTGGGGGTAGTTTGTTCTTCAAGGAATACGATTCCTTGATTGTCAGTATTGTAGGGGGTATGTTGTTTATACATGCAACCACATTTTTACATCGTGATGTAAATAAATGATTTATTTATAAACAATAACAACAACTGTTTCATAGACCTTGACAACAAAAGAAAATAATACATAAAGCTTGATTATTTCTAAACAACGTTGTCTTCCAGTCGGTCAGATGCTCATCCCTGCGCCGGATTTGCATTAGCAAGCTTTGGGCAATTCTTTTGGAAATGGCCCATCTCGCCACAGTTGTAGCATGACCCCGGTGGAAAACGAGCTTGAGCAGGATTGTTGCCAGCTTAATTTGGTGCAACTGCAGCTGGGCAGACTCTTGCTGTATGGCCTATAAGTCCACAAGTTTGGCATTTGCGGCACTTGACATTGGCATGATGGTGAAGGCTACATTGGTTGGACAAAGGTGCGGTTCCGTTTTATGGCTTCCTAGCAGGGGGTTGAGCCGGTTGGTTGGGGACAACTTGATCATTGTGGGCAACCACGGCGAAGTTCTGAGAAGCCTTTCGCTTCTTTGACTTCTTGGAGGATTCAGTCTGTTCATCCTTTGGTTTCAATTCCTCGATCGGTTTCTTATTACCCTTTCAGAAAAGTTTACCTTTCCTGATCTGGGATTCAGTCAAGGTAGCGGATAGCTCAATGGCCTGCCTAACTGTAGTGGGGTTGCTACCAGTAACAATGTCTTGTACTGAGTCAGGGAGGCCATCAATGTACTTTTCGATTGCCTTATCCAAGGGCGTAATCATGTTAGGTCATAACAGACTTAACTCCTCATAACGGTCCGTGTAGGCTCGATGCTCACCGCTATCTTGCTTAAGATCATCGAATTCCATTTCCAATGCCCTAATCTCATGACGAGGACAAAATTCCCTCATCATTAGAGCTCGAAGCTCTTCCCAAGTTTGAGCCAGTGCCACGTCGGCACCCCTATCTCTCATCACACCATTCCACCACGTCAAAGCTCGTTTCTCAAAGACACTAGAGGCGAACTCTACCTTTCACTGGTTTGGACACTAAACATGCCTGAAGGTGCTCTCTAGACTCTCGAACCATTGCAGAAGTGCAGTCGCTCCTTGAGACCCAGAAAACTTTGATGGCTTAGCTGAGTTGAACGTCTTGAAGTTGCAGGGAGCATTATTGTTGTTGAGGGCTTGGTTACATTGAGCAATGGTGTTTGGGATTGCAGCAGCCATTTACTGCGTAATGATAGCTGCCAGTTCCTCATTAGGCACCTGATTTTCGCGTCGTGGAGGCATTCTAAAAGGGGAAACGAGAGAGAAAACAAATGAAATGGCATTGGGTAAGGATGTTACAATTTCCGACCAAAAGGCATGGGTGATGGTCGTTTGTTCAAACCACGAAGCAAACAAACGACACACAAAGGCTGAATCAAAGTAATTAGGTCCTCATAATGTATTGCTAAGACATGCTTTAGCCTATAGGTGGACACTCACCCCAAGAGTTCCCAGGTAAGAGTGACTGGTCCGATACTACGGATTTGTATGAACACTCTAGCCTTAGACAGAAAACTCAGGATACAGACATCCACTCTTCCAGATTGCACGTGTTCACACTATAAGGCCCAAACTTTGTTGAGATTTTGAAAACTTTGAAGGTACAAAACCTTATAATAAATCATCCTAGAACAGATGATTGGTTTTCAAAGCAGAATCGAAATTTGTGTTCTTATTGTGGTTGTCACCTAAAGATAGGCGACGGTATTGTTTTTATGACTAACGCAAGTAAACTCGCGTTAGGGGTCCTAGGAAGGTTATAGACTAGGTCAAAGAATTACTAATAACCTAATTCCCTATAACCATGAGCTCTGATACCAACTTTTCTGTCACACCCTGACCACGAAAAGCAATAAATCGTGGCGGAAACGTCAGGGAGTGTCGTAACAGAATCATTGTTTCACAACCATGGATTTAAACAGTTTTGTTTTATTGAATTAAATGTATTACATTGCATTGAAATTTGAAATAAAACATGAACAAATAGACTTTCATTTATTATTAAGTCACTAAGGCCTCGTCCATTCCTATGTGAGCATACACCAATATCATCATCAACATCATCAACATCATCAACATCATCAACTATGGTACCTGAAACACACGTGAAAATACGTCAGCATAAAAATGCCAGCGAGTACATAGGTTTTATATGAGTGTCAGGTTCATGGCTCGTTTTACTTTTGACATAACTCAAAACAACTTTGTTATTTGATTTTTGAAAACTTAGTTTTATAAAATGTTTATATTGTGAATTTAAAATAACCCAGTTAAAACAGATTTGTTACAATTTATAAAACCTCTAAGCCATGAATCTTAACTCCAAAACATTTGTTTATATAAACCCAGATCGAAAATCGTTTTTGTAATAAAACTCGAATAGTATATATAGTCAGAAAAAAACCTTATAATATAACTTCGTTTTCATAACCTTTGCCCAAGTGATCTACATAACGCAATGATATATAACGTGTTATAAGCACTTATATATAGGATGTACCAACGGCGTATCCACCATGCTTATAACACATCACACCCACCCCGTTACCTAATCACTTCCCCATCCCAACGGATCAAATAGTTACAAACGGTTCACATAAATCAAACATATACACACACTTCGCATAAATCAAATGGATACACACGGTTCACATAAATCAAACGGATACACACGGTTCACAAAAATCAAAAGGATACACACGGTTCACATAAATCAAACGGATACACATGGTTCGCATAAATCAAACGGATACACACGATTCAAAATGTAAAAACAATGTGCTAGCATGCTAAGTGAACATACATAGCAAAACATAATGAAATCATGTACTATACGTGTACTAATGAACATAGCAGTATTCATTATTAAAGCACGAAAAACATGAAAGTAACAAGTAGGCACATGTGTTCCACCCCAAAACAGTTTGAAAACAGTAAAAGAGGGGACTATGTACTCACTTGAGGATGCTTAGAAGTCTTGAATAACAACCAAGCAAAGCTAGAGGGATCACGGAAATCAAACGGCACCTAATATGGGTAACTACATTAATAACCAGACCTAAATCGGAAGATCGGATAGGATGAGGTTTCGTAAACCAAATGAGTGTTGGAACTCATATGATATGGTTTAACAAAGCCTACATACTAAAATGAAACCTAACCTAAGTGCTTACGACCGATTATGACCCGTTTAAGTAGCTTACGCTACTTTAACGCGTCATTCACGTAAAACGCGTTCGGACCTCCTAACTAGTCCTATGACAAGTATTATATGCCTTAACACATCTAATAATGTTACCTAATCAGTTTACATGTCAAAATTTACGTTACATATGCTTAAAATGAATTTATGCATAAAAAGGGCATTTTGGTCATTTTCCTAAGGCATATAAACTACCTATCATACAACTACTTAAATGAAGTAACCATAAGGTATAACCTCGGAAGGTTATTCCTTATACAACTATGGTCACAATATATGCTTGGTCGGATCCTAATGATCAACCAAACGGGTCGGGTTCGAAAGACTAAGCGGTTGTTTAGACCGCTTATCTCACGACCCTATATAAGCACTAACCTAAAAGTGACGAGTTAAACATGTTAAAACATGTTTAACGAAGTTAGAAAACAAGCTTGATATCAAAACAAACGGTTTTGATACCCAGGAATAGTTTGGTTGCAAAATACGCATAAACGCGCATTTTGACCGAAACTAAGACTCGTCACTACACCTAATCAACGTGGTAATCAGTAGGTATAGTCACCCGGGACTATAACCATCATGATTACGCTCACGTTGTGAAGTTCAAACGAACTTCATGTTGACCAAAGACTGGTCAAAGCAGAAAGTCAAACACTGTTTGACTTTTACGCTTAAAAACGCATAAAAGCATGAAAGAAACTTACAAAGGGTCCAAGTGTAACACCCTTACTATTAAATGACGGTTTTTGTACAAATAACGACAATTAAATGTGTATTTACGAGTACACATACATCTAAAAATACGGGTTTAATAAAACTTTTACAATTTAAAAATAATATAACTTAATGTATTTGAGTTTGTCGTTTAAAGGTTACGACAAAACGACGTGCGGAAGCTTGTATCTTTATCGTGTTCGGTTCCTCGTTGAGCTTGATCGTCATCCGGCATCCCGAATTATACCTATGATCAAAACCAACATGAAAGTTAGTTTTGATAGCGTAAAAAAAAGAATTTAATCAAGTTCATAGCATCAAACCAACTAAAACAAAATATTTTTTTCCGGATTCATGCCTCTCGCGCCACGCGATAGGCTTCCTCGTCTTGAAATTCAATTACGACACTTTTTGTCCCGTTAGTGATTTGATCAAACAAACTTATTGGTTACCTTTAAAATGTCATGCATAACACGTTATATCAGTTTACTAATATTTAAGGTTCAAATTACGGGTTCTTAAGCAAATCTTAACCCGTTTGGCATATCTACTCATTTTGACCCGTTAAGGGTATTTAACACTTACAAGCTTAAATCACGCTTCTTTTTAGTTTACATCCTATCTCCATTTTTATACTTATCCCAAGGATTCAATTTATCAAAATGCTTATTTCTAAACAACTCTTAAAGGTTGTTTGTCCGATTTACCGCTCAAGGGCTTTTTGGTCAATTTTAGTCCTTCATTTTATGACGAAGGACTTTCGCTAATATTTGACCAAAATATCGTTTTTTAGCTATAATTCTAAACATGCATACCTGGCTTGGGTCATAGGATTGACCCGTTTAATTATCTTTCACTATTAATTTCTAGTTAATAGCAACGCGAACCATGTGTTAATTCCTGTGATAAAAAAAACTCAACAAGCGATCATCATATATTATTGACAAATGGTGTTAACAACACCATTTGACCCATTTAGTCGAAATGACCAAATTTCATTATGAGATGGTATTTAATCACCATTTCACCCCTTTAACCTATCCCGGTTTACTTTTTGGATATCTAATTACCCTTTCGCCTCTTTAACCTATCCCGGTTTACTTTTTGAATTCATCTTACTTAAAAATCGTTTCTCGTTTTGTTTGACCCGTTATGACTCATGCCAAATAGTTTCCTTTCAAATCTCTTTATCTATTTGTTAATCCATGTCCGGATTACTATTTTACCGTTTTTACCCTTTTCACCATAATTTATGGTTTCTTACCATTTTCACTTGTTTCGACTCGCATTATATCGTGCCGGAACATCACGTTTCATTTACTTAACATAATTCATATTCAATACTCACAGATAAGTATTTTTGTAATAAAAATAAAAAGGCGTAAGCTTTACTTACCTTTCGTCCGATTTCGCCCTTTCTTCGCGTATTCAATCCGTTTGACCCGCTTCTTTTCCCAAGCCGCCGCCTAGCTCGTCAAGCGTCAAACTATCATATAGTATTCACAAGGTAGTTAGGTTAGTCGTTCTAGATCATAACCTTTACGCCTTATGAACTTTTATACCACTTTTCTTACCGAACTCTATCATAGGTCGGTTTGACTTTTAAAAGTCAAACCGCCTTATAGCATATGAAATTGAGCAACTAATTTGACAAACTCATGTTGGCGTTCCGCCCTTTACTCGATAGCACTATTCTTAGGCCACCATTTTAACTAATAAGTAATCCGAGTTCATGCTATTTTTAATACTAAGTTATCTTAGCTCTAGATTATCAACGTCACATTAAGCAAGTTCATATCACTGAAAATAGGCTGTTTTTGGTGACCTGTTTAACCTGTTTACAAGTCTTCAAAAATTATATTTTTTTATGTGACGTACCTCTCGGAGGGTTAGGCCTTGTGTTAAAATTTAAAGATCTAACTCTTTACCAAAAATTCGTAAAAATTCATTTACTAAGCTGCAATCAGATTCGTCACTTCTGACTGCAGCTTACGAAAAAATTCATTTAAAATTCCTCGTTTATCCGATTGATGAAATTCCAGATGGAGATTTTTGGAATTACCTGAAGCTACCTACAGTAAAAATTTGAGATCATAAATCAATTCTTAAATTGAGTTATGACATTCGTAATGGGCTGCAAATTCTGCCAGAAAACGCAGCCTGAACCTTCGATACCGAAAAAATCATAAAACATTCAATTTTCGTCAAAAAAATGCAATTCCAGTGGGGTTTTAAAGATATTTTCTGGAATTACATTTTAGACTCAAGAAACACATGTTTTTGTCATGTTTTGTCCACGTTACAGCCAATACAAGTCGGCTGTAAATTCTGATCAGAAGCTGTTTGAATTCAGCTTTCAATTAAAACATGTTTATGACATTATAACACTATTTTTAGCATCCATTCAAACTCTTAATAAAATCAAGTTCTTCATATGATCTAGTACATAACCCGATTTCATTCATCTATTTACATGAACAAACTTACGAATTTCATCACAACATTCAAGACCCATTTCAAGTCATATATGAGCATCCACTCAAACTTACAAATTGTTCAAGTATTTTGTTCCAACTATCAAATATGATGATTCTAAGCACATGCATATCATCATTCTTACTATTTACTCAAAAACCCACTTAGCTCATACTTGATTAATTGACTAATCACTAGTTTATGGCACAATCCTACAAATTTGCATCTAGGGTTTGTTCCTAGAACTAGATTCAACCCAATATTACTCATGTATACAACATTCATCACATAATTTTCGATTATGAGTGTTCATCACAAATCATAATCATCATCAAATATCAAAATTAAACATACCTTGTGATCCCCATGACTTGGTGATCGCTAATATATATTCAAACCCGAATTCGGTCTTCAATTTCCCTTTCAATTTGAAGGATTTGTTGAGTCTAGGGTTTTACCCCCTCTTCTCCTGCTCTGGTCGATCGACCAACACACCAGTGTGTGTTTTTCCCTTTTTTTTTTAATATAAATGTTTTAATTAAAACACTTTTCCTAGTTTCCCACTTTTAGTCCCCCATGTTAGAGGTTTTTATAAAAAGAGTTATTAATCTTTGATTTTTATTTTTACTCATTCTCTTAATTACCCAATTATAACTAAGTTAATTATTTCTAGTTAACTTAGTAGGTTCCAGGAGTTATAACCCGTTTATTTTAAGTCCCGTTAACTCGGGTCCCTTTTTTTATAAACTTTGTCTTCTCAAGTCGTTGCTCTCTTTTTATTTATTATTAGGCTTATTTATTTAAATCCTAAAAATTTTCAGGTAAGCCTTTACCGCTAACGGTATTTTACCCGCTCTTTAGTATTAACAGGTTTTAATTACCAAACCCGTTTTTGGGGTGTTACAAGTCTACCCCCTTAAAGAGGTTTCGTCCCCGGAACCTTGCTTACGTAGTTCATTGGTTTAAACCAAACGAACTTGGTTTCATTTTAAAGCACTCATTCTTTTTGGTCTAACATTTTCATTTATATTGACGCGTACGTCTTTCATGTGTAAGGCCTCGCGGGCCGTTACTTTCAGCTTATATCCTTTATCTTTATTGATTATTTACTTTGGCGGTTAGACTTGTTAGTCACCGGTTACCTTATACCTGATTACTCGGTATCAAGGAAATTGACAACTAGTAATTTATTCTTTTTCTGTTCTCGTTTTACACGGGGAATCTTGACCAGTTCCCTCGCTTTATGCTATTGACCCGTAGGTTCTTTCACTTAGCCTCATAGGCCTTTTCTTTAGATTTTTCACATTTTTAAGGTGAGACCTCAACAGTTCGTTTCTTTCTATTTATGACCCGAAGGCCTTTTTGGTCCCGTTAGACTTTAACACTACTTATAATCCCGTAGGTTATGATGATCCCGTAGGTCATCTTTTATTCGAGTCTTTATTCAACTGTATATATATTTATGGTGTCAAGGTACCCTTTTTATGTTTAGAATCATTTATTTTGGCTTTTGCATTTCATTTGACCTTGACCGTAGTCTAAGGCTACATTTGTTTTCTTTCGAATTATTCTTCCGACTCTATGACTTCTTTTGTCATTTACACGTCGGTTCGTTCTTCGCTTACGATTATCCAGTTCCTACTTATATTTCTTTACAGCCCGTTACCCGGGTTCTCTATCTTAATGTTTTTAACTCTCCAGTTTCACTAGTTTACGTTATTCCTTTCTATGTTTACCCCTAACACTTTATATAGATTTGTTAACATTTCGCGCTTTTATTTATTCGGTTCACGCTTACTTACATTATCAAATGTTATTCTTAATTTAACTCGTTTGACTTGTTCGTGTGAAATTTCATCACTTGTGAACGTCAAGCTTCGTTCCTTATTCAACCCGTTCAACTTTAAAATAGTTGAACATAGTTATCAAAATTTCTGTTTGCAAATTCTCATCGTCTTTTAGTCATGACTCATAATCCGAGCCTTTTGACTTTCTATTTCGCGTTCCCTTCTCTTGGTTTACGCATACTTTCAAAATCCTACCCATCTATCGGGTATTTTACCGAAGTCATTATCAAAACAACCGTCCCGGTATGTATTAAGACTTCGTTTTAATTTATTTGGTCGTCTTAGCGAAACCCATCGCTTTTATTCATTCAAGTCCTTTATTCTTTATTTAATTCGTTCGACTTGTCCGTGTGAATTTCATCACCTATGACAGTCAAACCTTATCCCTATGCCTTAGCGTTCTCATTAGTTGATTTGTATTTTCATTTACTTTCATCTTTGTCCCTTCTCTCGGGCTCGTTATTCTCACGTAATACGATTCCGTCGTCCGACTTGCGTTTACGTTTATTATTAAACATCTTGCCTATTTGATTTATTTGGGTACCTTTTTAGTTCGTCCCATTCGCCCCGTCCTTATTACATCGGACGTAAATGTGTCCATCATAAGAAGTTCATGACATCATGTGTTCACCACTTACTTGGCCAGAGTAAGCGATCAACACCTGACACACATGACATTTTTTTATAATTTTCACATTACACCCCATGTAAGTAACGCCTCTATTTAGTATTTTTTTTTCCAAGTTTTTAATCTATATATGCAACGGTCAGTCTCTACGTATTTGTTGCATATTACTATTCGTGCAATAAATTTAAAACGTGCACCTGTAATGATTGCCCTAACGGGCTTTCCTTGCTATTCACCTTACTCGCGACTATTACGCGATTCGGGTCCTTGGCGAGTACGCTCCGCTCGTCATACTTCGGACCGTTCCTCCGTCATGTCCAAGATTTGTTACACTCCCGCTATCTTCAAATGCGAGTGTCCTTCAACTAAACATTTACAAAAGTTAGTAATTTCGACATTAATAAACGCCCGTATTGTAATATAAGGCTTTTTTTACTGTACGTATCAACGCACGTAATTTCGTCATCTATATCAATCATTTTAATTGGGGTAACGTGTATTACACGATAACCCTATGTGTTGTTTACAACACTTTAACATGCTAAACCATTAACATACATGTACTTACCGGATCTGCGATCAAGCCTCGAACCGAACACACTTTATTCTTTAACCATGAGCTCTGATTACCAACTTGTAACACCCTTACTATTAAATGACGGTTTTTGTACAAATAACGACAATTAAATGTGTATTTACGAGTACACATACATCTAAAAATACGGGTTTAATAAAACTTTTACAATTTAAAAATAATATAAGTTAATGTATTTGAGTTTGTCGTTTAAAGGTTACGACAAAACGACGTGCGGAAGCTTGTATCTTTATCGTGTTCGGTTCCTCGTTGAGCTTGATCGTCATCCGGCATCCCGAATTATACCTATGATCAAAACCAACATGAAAGTTAGTTTTGATAGCGTAAAAAAAAGAGTTTAATCAAGTTCATAGCATCAAACCAACTAAAACAAAATAATTTTTTCCGGATTCATGCCTCTCGCGCCACGCGACAGGCTTCCTCGGCTTGAAATTCAATTACGACACTTTTTGTCCCGTTAGTGATTTGATCAAACAAACTTATTGGTTACCTTTAAAATGTCATGCATAACACGTTATATCAGTTTACTAATATTTAAGGTTCAAATTACGGGTTCTTAAGCAAATCTTAACCCGTTTGGCATATCTACTCATTTTGACCCGTTAAGGGTATTTAACACTTACAAGCTTAAATCACGCTTCTTTTTAGTTTACATCCTATCTCCATTTTTATACTTATCCCAAGGATTCAATTTATCAAAATGCTTATTTCTAAACAACTCTTAAAGGTTGTTTGTCCGATTTACCGCTCAAGGGCTTTTTGGTCAATTTTAGTCCTTCATTTTATGACGAAGGACTTTCGCTAATATTTGACCAAAATATCATTTTTTAGCTATAATTCTAAACATGCATACCTGGCTTGGGTCATAGGATTGACCCGTTTAATTATCTTTCACTATTAATTTCTAGTTAATAGCAACGCGAACCATGTGTTAATTCCTGTGATAAAAAAAACTCAACAAGCGATCATCATATATTATTGACAAATGGTGTTAACAACACCATTTGACCCATTTAGTCGAAATGACCAAATTTCATTATGAGATGGTATTTAATCACCATTTCACCCCTTTAACCTATCCCGGTTTACTTTTTGGATATCTAATTACCCTTTCGCCTCTTTAACCTATCCCGGTTTACTTTTTGAATTCATCTTACTTAAAAATCGTTTCTCGTTTTGTTTGACCCGTTATGACTCATGCCAAATAGTTTCCTTTCAAATCCCTTTATCTATTTGTTAATCCATGTCCGGATTACTATTTTACCGTTTTTACCCTTTTCACCATAATTTATGGTTTCTTACCATTTTCACTTGTTCCGACTCGCATTATATCGTGCCGGAACATCACGTTTCATTTACTTAACATAATTCATATTCAATACTCACAGATAAGTATTTTTGTAATAAAAATAAAAAGGCGTAAGCTTTACTTACCTTTCGTCCGATTTCGCCCTTTCTTCGCGTATTCAATCCGTTTGACCCGCTTCTTTTCCCAAGCCGCCGCCTAGCTCGTCAAGCGTCAAACTATCATATAGTATTCACAAGGTAGTTAGGTTAGTCGTTCTAGATCATAACCTTTACGCCTTATGAACTTTTATACCACTTTTCTTACCGAACTCTATCATAGGTCGGTTTGACTTTTAAAAGTCAAACCGCCTTATAGCATATGAAATTGAGCAACTAATTTGACAAACTCATGTTGGCGTTCTGCCCTTTACTCGATAGCACTATTCTTAGGCCACCATTTTAACTAATAAGTAATCCGAGTTCATGCTATTTTTAATACCAAGTTATCTTAGCTCTTGATTATCAACGTCACATTAAGCAAGTTCATATCACTGAAAATAGGCTGTTTTTGGTGACCTGTTTAACCTGTTTAAAAGTCTTCAAAAATTATGATTTTTTATGTGACGTACCTCTCGGAGGGTTAGGCCTTGTGTTAAAATTTCAAGATCTAACTCTTTACCAAAAATTCGTAAAAATTCATTTACTAAGCTGCAATCAGATTCGTCACTTCTGACTGCAGCTTACGAAAAAATTCATTTAAAATTCCTCGTTTATCCGATTGACGAAATTCCAGTTGGAGATTTTTGGAATTACCTGAAGCTACCTACAGTAAAAATTTGAGATCATAAATCAACTCTTAAATTGAGTTATGACATTCGTAATGGGCTGCAAATTCTGCCAGAAAACGCAGCCTGAACCTTCGATACCGAAAAAATCATAAAACATTCAATTTTCGTCAAAAAAATGCAATTCTAGTGGGGTTTTAAAGATATTTCCTGGAATTACATTTTAGACTCAAGAAACACATGTTTTTGTCATGTTTTATCCACGTTACAGCCAATACAAGTCGGCTGTAAAATTCTGATCAGAAGCTGTTTGAATTTAGCTTTCAATTAAAACATGTTTATGACATTATAACACTCTTTTTAGCATCCATTCAAACTCTTAATAAAATCAAGTTCTTCATATGATCTAGTACATAACCCGATTTCATTCATCTATTTACATGAACAAACTTACTAATTTCATCACAACATTCAAGACCCATTTCAAGTCATATATGAGCATCCACTCAAACTTACAAATTGTTCAAGTATTTTGTTCCAACTATCAAATATGATGATTCTAAGCACATGCATATCATCATTCTTACTATTTAGACAAAAACCCACTTAGCTCATACTTGATTAATTGACTAATCACTAGTTTATGGCACAATCCTACAAATTTGCATCTAGGGTTTGTTCCTAGAACTAGATTCAACCCAATATTACTCATGTATACAGCATTCATCACATAATTTTCGATTATGAGTGTTCATCACAAATCATAATCATCATCAAATATCAAAATTAAACATACCTTGTGATCCCCATGACTTGGTGATCGCTAATATATATTCAAACCCGAATTCGGTCTTCAATTTCCCTTTCAATTTGAAGGTTTTGTTGAGTCTAGGGTTTTACCCCCTCTTCTCCTGCTCTGGTCGATCGACCAACACACCAGTGTGTGTTTTTCCTTTTTTTTTTAATATAAATGTTTTAATTAAAACACTTTTCCTAGTTTCCCACTTTTAGTCCCCCATGTTAGAGGTTTTTATAAAAAGAGTTATTAATCTTTGATTTTTATTTTTACTCATTCTCTTAATTACCCAATTATAACTAAGTTAATTATTTCTAGTTAACTTAGTAGGTTCCGGGAATTATAACCCGTTTATTTTAAGTCCCGTTAACTCGGGTCCCTTTTTTTTATAAACTTTGTCTTCACAAGTCGTTGCTCTCTTTTTATTTATTATTAGGCTTATTTATTTAAATCCTAAAAATTTTCGGGTAAGCCTTTACCGCTAACGGTATTTTACCCGCTCTTTAGTATTAACAGGTTTTAATTACCAAACCCGTTTTTGGGGTGTTACACCAAGCTAGGAAGAACTTGATCTAAATACTCAGGTATGAAGCATAAAGATTCAAATTAGAGCATAAAATTAGATCAAGGTGTGAGGAAAATGGAATGAGAGCTTGGGTATTTATAGATTTCGAAGAACCATTAGGACCGTTTCTCACATTTCGTGCTTCGATCTTGGCCCTCCACTTGGGCACATGGTTTTCAAAACCATGGGAATATTTAAAACCATCAAATTCCAGCCCATAGAGTGCAAAACCTTGGGTTAAAACCATCAAAACCTTAAAAATGGACCAAGTTCAATGTATCTGCCAGAAATTTCAAAAATGGTCCCTGTACTTGTAAAACTTGGTTTTTTTGGCACTTTTTAAGCCCCGTTATCCCCATTTCAAGGCTCTAAAATAAATTTAAAGTATAGGGAACTTGAAATGTGCTCAAGTTAATTACGACGGAAATCGTAACGAACGCAAAAACGATCCAAATTACGCGACGAGTGGAATTTTATCATGCCAATCACCAAAATAAAATATTTTAATGATTACATAAATTTTTTGATGTCCGTATATATTCGGAACGTAAGATATGCGCGAAAATGCAAGCTTATGCACTTTTTGACGCTTCTAGTCCCTATTGATCAATAAAGTTTATTTTTGCGCACCAAAACACCTCAAAGCCTATTTCTAAGCTATGTAAAGTATATTTAGGGCATGTTTAACTTATGATCAAGTTCCGGAATGTTAGTTACTATACAAATCGGTATAGTTTCGCAGTTTGACACAAATAGTCCCTGCGATCGAACAAACTTGATTTCAACACACCAAACCATCCAAAACTTATTTCTAAGTTATGTAAAGGTTATTTAAGGTATGTTAAGCCTATATCACGGTTTCCAGAGTGTTTGTTGCATTAAACTGGTTATATTTACGCATCATATCGCGTATAACCTTCCAGAAAGTGATTTAAAGCTCGAAATCGAACATGAATTGATATGTGCACATGATACACATATTTATACAAATGCCAAGTATGAAACTCAATATTTTATTGATTTGGTATTTGTTTGATGGTCGCGGAGGCACAGGTGTCATAACCACACAAAACGCACAAGTATACATGCATAGTCTAAATTTCCCACTATCAAGTTAACACTTCACATTTTATCACATTTACATGTTTAAATCACTTAAAACATTTTATCATATAAGGTTCACTCAAAATTTACCCATACTAGTGTTCATCAAAAATGCGTATTTTAGCTATTCGGTAACGTTCTTGGGTGTCGGAAGTCACGTATGACCAATCAAACACCAAGTAAACTTAAAATTAGTTAAAATACTTATTTTTAAACTAAAAACATCAGTTTATTTTCTGATCTAAACCAGTTTACGAAAATCACTCGAAAAGCCGATTTTTACCCGTTTTAACGTATAGTTTTCCGTTAAACGTTACTATAATCATCCCAACTCGAAACGACTTGATATTTTAACACAATACATGTTATTTACTGATTAAAATGATAGTTATAATCAGATTAGTGCAGTTTTTTTATAAGTCACATAAATCATGCGATTTCACGTATTTTACAACTTTTAATGCACCATGTACAACATGCAAAGCTAGCAAACATTATGACAAAGTTATAAGTCACTAAACACTTTTAAATAACTTCATTTTAGTGTTTATAATCTGCTCATAACCGATTTTTACTCAAGCACACTCAAATCATCTTTTTAAGATCATATATCATCATGCATGTCTAAGTATAAGCATCTAGTATGCTCATATCATAATTTTATCATCTAATATGATCTCAATACATCAAAATCTCACTAACATCTTATTCTTTCAAATATCATACATAACACCTTAAATCCTTCAATCATTCATGTTCATTCATACTCAAATCTTTTACTTTTATGATTACACATCAACTTTAACATACATGCATACACTTATACATATATATATATATACGAAATTTATACACACATATACTTCCAAAATTTCACTTTTCAATATTCTACTTTCAAGTCTCTAATCACCTTAGAACATTCTTATTTAACAACTAACACTTCCTTTAATCATCTTGTTTTTCAAGAAATAAAAAAAATCAAGATCTTTTCATCAACAATCAAAATACAATATACACATATACACACACCATTCTCGGCCATATATACATACATGCATACACCCATTTTTATTTTATTCAAAACTCATTTGTTTGAAATTTTCAAGTTTATGTTTAGATTCAAGAACAAGAAAAACTTTCACTATCATCTTCATCACCATGAATCAAGAGCAAGATTGAAAGAAAATATGTTATACCTTCAAGATTCTTAGTGGGTTTTAAGATTTATGATGATGTGAAGCCTTGTTCTTGCTCCAATCTTCTTGAAATCACTTCTAAACCTTCTTGAAAGCTTGAAATCACTTTGAAATGAACATGATTCTTCAAGATTTGATTTTGAAAATGAAATGGTTGTGTGTTAAGGGGGTGTTCGGCTGAAATGTTTGAGGAGAGAGAGAGAATGAAGTTTGAATGTGGGTTTCTTGAAAAATGAAAGTGTAAAGATGCATGCATTGGTCTTAATCATCACCTTCTATTCTATAATCAATACAAGTGTCCACACTGCAAGAATCAAGGGCATTTTGGCAGCCCCTCATGCCGCCACCTACATCCCCTCTCACATACATTTCATATACATACATATATTATATGTAAATTTGAGTTAAAACTGGTATTTTACTGACTACCGGGTATTTTATCTAGCGTTTCAATCCCGTTTTAGTGCGTTTTAAATTATATTTATCCTTCTATAAAAATATTCACTCAAAATTATTACTGAAATAATTACCAGTTGCCTTGACTGGCTGCGTAGACAGTATTTTGTTTAATTCGCGCAGTATCGCGCGGACGCGCTCAAACTCGAAAAATAGAGTTTCTTAGCGTTTTAAATTATTTTTCTACATGGATATGATTAAAATTATTATTCTAATCATAACAGGCTATTTTTAGGATTTTAACACTAATCGGGTGGTCACCGACGTTCGTTTCGCATTTTAAACATTACACGATAAGCGTTAGTTTTATCGTTGCCAACATAATTTTCACACACATCTAAATTTACCAACACATCAAATATCATATATTAACATCACATTCAATCATAAATAGTCATGTTATATGTTCACTACACAGATTACTATTGTCCGGTACGACCTGAAAGGCCGGGTGTCACAGATTACACCGAAACCCCGTCCGAAGTTCGTTCTTTTCTCGGATTGGCGGGTTACTACCTTCGATTTATCTCCAATTTCTCTAAAATCGCCGTACCTCTCACCTCTCTCACGTATAAAGACAAGACTTTTGTTTGGGGAACCGAACAAGAGGATGCCTTTCAAACTCTTAAGCGTATGCTTTGCAACGCTCCCGTACTCACGTTACCCGATGGAAACGACGACTTTGTTGTTTATTGCGATGCCTCTAACCTAATTCTTGGTTGTGTTCTTATGCAACAAGACAAGGTTATCGCGTACGCGTCTCGCCAGCTCAAGGTCCACGAGAAAAACTACACAACCCACGATCTCGAACTCGGTGCAGTTGTTTTTGTGTTAAAGATATGGCGACACTACCTTTATGGTACTAAGTGTACGGTCTTCACCAACCATAAGAGCCTACAACACATCTTGAACCAGAAATAGCTGAATATGCGCCAACGCAGATGGGTTGAACTTCTCAACGACTACGACTGTGAGGTACGCTACCACCCAGGCAAAGCAAACGTCGTCGCCGATGCTCTTAGCCGACGAAGCTATTTACATAGTGTTCGTAATGTTCAAGCCCAACACGACCTCAAAGCTCTCATTCGCGACGCTCAACACGCCTGTTTTACCAAACGCACCTTGAAGGAAGAAAGAATACTCGGAACCGAAAACCAATTAGTGAATAAACTGAATGGTATCTTTCACTATCTCGATCGCATTTGGATTCCTAGTCGTAATAATCTCCGAGAGATTTTGCTGACTGAAGCCCACAAATCCCGATATTCCATTCATCCCAGTGCCGGCAAGATGTATCAGGACCTCCGTGCCAGGTATTGGTGGCCAAGAATGAAGAAAGATATCGTTCTCTATGTTTCAAAATGCCTAACTTGTTCGAAGGTCAAGACTGAACACCAACGACCCTCTGGCTTACTCGAACAACCCGAGATCCCGATGTGGAAATGGGAGAGTACAGCTATGGATTTTATCACGAAACTCCCTCCCACGCCATCAGGTCACGATAGCATTTGGGTTATCGTTGATCGTCGTACGAAATCCGCCCACTTTCTACCAATACAAGAAGACTATAAGGTTGAACGATTAGCGCGAATCTATACCGACAAGGTTATTTGTCGATATGGGACACCTCGTGACATCATCTCTGACCGCGATGGTCGATTTACCTCGCGCCTTTGGGAGACTTTTCAATCCGCTCTCGGTACTACTCTTAATCTCAGTACCGCATTCCATCCCTAGACTGACGGTCAGACTAAGCACATGATTCGCACCCTTGAAGACATGCTTCGTTCGTGCGTTATAGATTTTGGTGGTAATTGGGATTCACATTTACTTTTAGTCAAATTCTCATACAACAACAGTTATCGTGCTAGTATTCAAATGGCACCATTTGAGGCACTATATGGAAGAAAATGTCGATCGCCTATTGTATGGCACGAGATCGGAGACGCGCAAATGACCAGTCCTGAGTTATTACAAGAAATGACTGACAAGATCCTCCAGATCCGAGACAATCTCTTGAAAGCTCAGAGTAGTCAAAATATTTACACCGATAAACGCCGCAAGCCCCTTAAGTTTCACCTTAGAAGAGGGTGATCTGATTCGACAAGAAAGGAAAGCTAGCGCCATGATACGTTGGTCCCTTTAAAATTCTGGAGAGAATTGGTAAGGTGGCCTACCGACTTGAATTACCAGAGGAACTCAGCAACTGTTAGGATCTGAGTTTCTTAGATTGTTTTGTTTAATAGAAATGGAAGATGAAACGAAGATTTAATGTGCAGCGGAAATGGAAATAAACTTTAACACACAATCAAGGAAGAATAGTTTTCAGCAAACATGATTTCATTTAGTCAAAAGATTGTATGTATTACAAAGTTCAACTATGCATGCATGCAACTAGACTCCCCCTCAGCCTGAGCTCAGTGATTTGTTCGTACAGGATGACTTGGTGAGAAAGAGCTAATAGAATAGTACAGGTACTGTTCTATTTATAGTACAAACTAAACCACTGAGAATCTTTGCTGACGTCACCTATAAGTGACATCTAACAACCTAACAAACTCTAACCATTGATAATACAAAACACTGATTATACAAAACTCTGATGCAGCTTTCCACTGTTGTAGCCTAAGCACTGATGTTGAGGATCAGTGCTTTCTTCAAAGGGTTATCAGTCATTGAATGAGCAGTGCTTTGGTCTTCATCAGTACTTGAGAGACATCAGTAGTTAGGGCTTCAGTCTTTTTACTTCATCAGGTATTTGGCTATCAATTATTGAGAAGATCGGTACTTAGAATTCATCTGATGATAGATAACCACTATCATGGGGAGAATCTAGAACAAGCTCTGCTTATGATGATCAACTGTTGAGAACCAGTTTTGGCTTTCCTTATCATCTGTTCTTCTGGGCTTGAATGCATGGGCCAACAATCTCCCCCTAGAACAGATGATGCCAAAACACTTCATTATTTTTTTTATCTTTATTCTCTCATCAGCTTCTCCCCAATTTGCCCTTTGAATTGCAATTCAAAGTTCATGGAGTCTTCATCATCCTCATCCCTGCAAAGTTGAAGTTCTAGAAGATCTAGGAGATCATCTGCATCCAGACCTAATGCACCCTCCCTTGAAATGTGTTCAACTTTTCCATTGGACTTGAGTAGAGACAATACATGGGTCTTTTATCAGACTTCCACTTTAGTATTTTTGAGTTCAATGGATTTCTTGGGATGGGCTTTATTTGATGAGAGTTTAGAGATGGAGGCCTGCTCATAAATCTTTTGGCAACTTCTTGTAACTTTTGTGAGTCAGGATTCTCTTCAATCATCCGCTTGATGGCCACTTTCATAATGTTAGCTTCTCTCTATGCATCTTCTTCATCAATCTGCTTTTGCCTTTTTCTTTGATTTAAGGCAATGATGGATGTGTCAGATGATGTGAACAATGTTTTTAGAGAGAGGGTCTGCTGCTTTGGCTCATCAGTGGTTTTGCTCTTGTATGCTGGTTTCTTTGGTGCTTTAGGATCTGTCTCTCTTAGTTTTTCCAGCTTTTCATAAACCATATCTGTGTACTGCCTTGACCATTTTGAGATGGTCTTTGCTGAACCATACTTGGCTGCAACCAACTCTGCCTTCTTCCTTTTATATTCCAGGTTAAGTTCTGCAATAGTCTTTTTGTACTTATTCCAATCTGTTGCAGACCTTTTCATACTAGGATCATTCCTTACCCTTTCAATTCTATTAGCTTCAGCTTTGAGTGCAATGAGTGGCCAATCTTTAAATTGTTCAACTTTGGCAGGACAGAATTTGTCTCTCATGATAAGCTCTAAGAGATCTTTCCTCACCTCCTTTTGCAAATCAGCATTTGGTGGTAAGTTTGACATCTCTTTGCTTAAGTCTCTTGCATATTCTTCCAATTTCTTGACTTTACTAAGCCCATGCTGCATTCGACTTGAGATGTTACTATCACTTTGCCTTCTACCTTCATATTTGGCTTGCAATTCAGCTTGCCTGGCTTTGAGTTTCAAATACTTATCTATGTTCTTTGGAGGTCTAAAGCCATGAAGGGACGGGAACTTTCTCTTTGCAGGATCATCCACTGTATAGAATTGCCTCATTTCTCATTTTACTGCATGCAACTCCAGAGGATAATCTGCTGCTAATGGAATGGCTATTGAAGGATCATGGCCTTCAAGTGTTTGTGGGTCAGTGAATGGGTTTGATAATGGAGATGGTGGAGGAATGAATGGTTCAGGGTTGGTTTGAATGAAAGGTGAAGATGATATAGGAGCAGGTGCAGGGATATCATTATCATTCACTTGAAATTTTATTTTTCCGGTGTAAACCTTTTTAGGAGAAGGGGTTTTTGTTGGAGATTTGGAAATAGGAATGAGTATGGCTTGGGAAGGGAATTGGAAGGTGGTGATTGGTTGACTAACAACTGTTGAAGTGTCAACATTTGTTGCAGCAGTGGATGGTATTGGTGATGATGGTTTTGGTGAGGATGGTTTTGTTTTAAGCTTTTTGGTAGACTGTTTTTGTGGTGGTGGTGTTTGTGTTGGTTTGGGTGTATCAGTGGATGCTCTTTTAGTACCAACAGTGGTTGTTTTTGGTGGTGAGGGTGATTTTGGATATGTAGCAAGTGGTGGTTTGTTATGTTTGTGAGATTTTATTCTTTCAGAAGTCCTAAGACCCTTTGTTTTTATTTCCCATTCTTTTATTGCCTTTTGTTCCTTCTTCCACTCCCTTTCCTTGGTTTCCTTCTGATTTTGAATAGTCTTTTTGTCTTTAGCCACTTCATCTGCTAGAATGTTTAGGGTTTCATCAACTCCCTTTTTCTTTTCTTTGTCAGATGTTTCATCAGTGGCTACAATAGACTTCTTCTCAGGATCTGGCTTTTTGCTTGGCTTTTGCCTAGGAGTAGGTCTGCCAAACCTTTTCATATCATGTTTCTCCCCATTTTTGGCATCATCTGGATCATCATCATCTTTGTAGATGGGTGCAGGGGTAGTGCCAGTCATTTTTGTCAAAGCTTCCTGATAGCCTTGATTTCTGCCTGAGTATCCTTATATCTTGCATCAACCATATTCCTAATTAGTGCCATTTGATGGTTGTGTTGAGTTTCTACAAGTTCCCTTTGAGCTATAATGATGGGCTAAACTGCATTCCATAGCTCTTGGGAGTATTGTTGTGGAGTGGGTTGACTTTTGGAAGTTTGAACTAGAAACTCAATGGATTCATTCATTTTTGCAACAGTTATTTCCATGGTAGAGAGCCTCTCCGTCAAATCTTGGTATTTTAAACCATCACCCAAATGAATGGGATCATCTGATTTCCTACCAATGGTAATTGTATTAGCAGTTGAACCAGGAGGAGTCTCTAATGGTTCATCCACTGATGCCCCTTTGTCTTGGTACTGGGGACCTCCCTATGCTGTAGTTACCTTGGAAATCTCACCAGTGGTTAACTTGAACACACCAGTGGATACCTTGATAGCATCAGCAGTGGTTGCCTTCAAGGGAGTCTGACTTATGTAACTACTGTCCAGATGTAGATAAGTGGATCCAACACCTGTAGTAGCTGCTCCACTTGAACTACCAACAGGAATTTCATAGAATTCCAGTGGTGTAACCTCCTCATCTGTTTGTGGGATAACCAATTGAGGTGATTCAGACACAACCATTGTTGTGGTTGTACTCTCAGTAATGGGTTGGTGAGAGGGGCTGTTTTGTGTTTGAAGCTCAATGGCATCAAACCGTGTTTTACTGGATGGTGGAAGTTGCGAGGTGGGGATAGGTGTTGAAAGAGAATTAGCCCCAGGAGAAGGACTTGTAAGCATACTCTCAAGTGAGGGTAATACTTCATATTGAGGTGTCCATGTGCATACAACCTATTCCTTTTGTGAGGAAGCAGGAGGAGTTAAAGCTTTTGGTGGAGATCTTTCCAACTGTTGTGAGGAAGTAGCAACAGTGGTTATTGGTGACATTTGTGTTGTCACTGGATTAATTTCCGGGATCTCATCTTCCAGAAGGTCCTTTTTAGAGGGTTTGGTAGGCTTTTTGGATGTCTTTTTGGTCTTTTTGGGAATTTTTGGTGGGGGTTGCACAGCAGTGGTTGTGCTGCTGTGGTCACCATGAGCAGTGGGCTCAACAACAGAAGTCTAAGGAGCAGATGTGGACTCATCCAAACTTTGCTCAGACTCCCCTGTTTGTGTTTTGGAAGGTTTTGACTCTGACAACCTTGTAAAAGTTTCAGCAGAAAGACTGTTTATTTGAAAAGATGCACCTTGGACAAGTACTTGTGCACTGTCTTTTGGTACTTTTTGCTGTAAATAAAAGCTTAAAAACCTTGGAAACAATAAGAAGGCTTTATGCTTTTCTTTGATATTAGTTACATTTTTTCTAAATCATTGAAAATTTCTTGGGAGTAATTGAAATCAGTTTTAGCCGTAATAGCATACCCCAGGTATTGAATTTTCAAAGGAATTTCATTGAAAGCAGTTGTTTTATTTGAAACACAGGTGAGCAGGGTATGAAATAGGAACTTCATGGGAGGTGGAAATTCTCCATTTTGCATTGTTGCTTTTGTTAACTGTCCTACATACCCTCTTTCAATCAAATCAATTTGATACTCATCCTTTGGAAAAGAAATTTTTCCTGTTAGATCGTTCATCTCAAAAACCTCTGATATGGTTTGTGGTGTGATTGAAACCATAATTTCTCCTACTTTAGATGTAATGGCCCAAGGCTTTTTGTCTTGGACTTCAAGTTTAGCATTTTTCCAGAAATCGCGTAGGGTATCTGGGTAGATGGGTGTGTTGCAGGTCAACAAAGTTTTATACTTTGAGGATGAAAGTGCGTCAATGATGGAATGGAAATCTTTGTTTTTACTTGTTTTCTCAAGTGTAAAAAGGTAATTGTGTGGGTTTTTGAGAGCGAGAGCCATTGTGATTCTGAGAATTTACGAATGGAAGAAGAAGATGAATGAGAGATGAAAACCGCTTTTGAAGGAATTTTGAATTCTATACGGCAGTGAAAACTCTATTTGGGGGTTTAATCAGGGTTTTATGAGAGTGGGAAAGTGAATGCTGATGTGGCAGCGGTTACAAAGATCGGACGGCTAAGAACTGTCCACGTGACAACCTCTGATGGAAGATGGAAGACAGTTGTTTTGGAAACCACTGATGGACAATATCAGTGGTTGACAGCAGTGAAGAATGAGAGCAGTGGTTGATTTTAACTATCAGTGGATAGACATCAGTGATTGAAGCACTGATGTTTGGTCAACAGTGGTCAACAAGAAAAATGAAGAAACAGAGGTTGTCTTTCAGCAGTGGATAATTTTAACAATCAGATGTTTGAACCAATCAGTGGTTGTGACAGACTTTTAAGGATTAATTAAAAATTTCCTTTTTAACTATTTTTAAGGATGGAAATTGATTTTCTGAAAACATTTTAATGCTTTTTATTCATAGAAAAACAAAATTTTGCTTGTTATTCCATGTTAAGCATGCCAATCCTAGATATCAATCTTTCAAAGATGTATGTGTCTAATGCTTTGGTTAGCACATCAGCCACCTGATCCTTAGTTGGAACATGATGCAGAGAAATCAAACCTTTTTCATAACAATCCCTCACAAAGTGATGTCTGATGTCAATGTGCTTGGTGGTTGAGTGTGAAACTGGATTTTTGATGATATTTTCAGCTGCTTGACTGTCCAACATGAGGGGCGTTTTTAAAGCAGTTATACCAAAATCCAACAGTTGATTTTGAAGCCACAACAGTTGGGCTGTACAGCTTGCAGCAGCAATGTATTCTGCCTTAGCAGTGGATGTTGAAACAGCTGCTTGCTTTTTGCTTTGCCAAGATACTAAGCAATCACCTAGAAATTGACACCCTCCTAATGTGGACTTTCTTGTTGTGTTGCATCCTGCAAAGTCATTGTCTAAAAAACCTAAAAGCTTAACATTCCCATTAGCAGGGTACCCGATACCAAGTGTGGTAGCACTTTTTATGTATCTGAATATCCTTTTCACAGCCATGAGGTTAGACTTCTTAGGGGCTGATTGGGATCTTGCACAAACCCATGTTGCAAACATGATGTCTGGCCTGGATGCAGTTAGGTACAATAAAGACCCAATCATGCTTCTGTATAAGGTTTGATCAACCAAATCATCCTTCTCATCAGACATGACTATCTTGTTAGTTGCCATGGGTGTACTACATGGCTTGCAATCATTCATCTCAAATTTGTTTAAAAGTTCTTTAGCATATTTGCTTTGATGAATGAAAGTGCCATTTTGCATCTGCTTAACTTGAAGACCAAGAAAACATTGTAGTTCACCCATTGCACTCATCTCAAACTCAGCTGTCATGAGTTTTCTGAACTCTTCGCACATTTTATTACATGTGCTTCCAAAAATGATGTCATCCACATAAATCTGGACAATCATCAAATCTTTTCCTCTCCATTTTAAAAACAATGTTTTATCAGTTTTACCTCTTGTGAAACCAATAAAGAGTAGAAAAGTGGAAAGAGTTTCATACCAAGCTCTTGGTGCTTGTTTCAAGCCACACAAAGCTTTGTTTAGCTTGTAGACATGATTTGGATTAAATGGATCCTCAAAACCAGGAGGTTAATAAACATATACCTCTTCTTGAATCTTACCATAGAGGAATGCACATTTGATATCCATCTGAAATACCTTGATGTTGTGGTTGACAGCAAAGGCCAAGAACAGTCTGATAGCTTCCAATCTTGCTACAGGGGAAAAAGTTTCATGATAGTCAATGCCCTCTTCTAGTCTAAAGCCTTGAACCACAAGCCTAGCTTTATTCTTGATAACAATGCCCCTTTCATCAGTTTTGTTTTTGAAGACCCACTTTGTGCCAATAGGACTCACACCCTCTGGCAGTGGTACAAGTTCCCATACTTGTTGTCTTTTAAACTGTTGGAGCTCTTCTTGCATAGCTTCTACCCAACTATTGTCTTTCAGTGCCTCTTGGTACTTGATTGGTTGATGGGGTGATAGAAAGCCAGCAAAAAGACAAATGTTTTGGGATTGAATTCTAGTGAGAACCCCTTCATTGATGTTGCCAATGACTTGATCTGGTGGATGAGACTTTAGGAAGATTAGATCTCCCTTGTATGGAACATTGGCATTAAATGATGAAGGCTGCAGATGGGAATAATCTGAGCTAACATCTGTTGGTGACTTTGATGATCCAACATCTGTTTGGAAAGGAGGTGGAGGGATAGGAGGAATGGGTTTGGCAGATTTTTATCAATAGTGGTTGAAGATGTGGTGACAGAGGTTGAATGGCTACTTTGGTCAACAACTGTTGATGTAGCAGTGGTTGAGCTTTGACAGCTGTTTTGAACATCTGCTGCTCTGGTGGTGGATGTGAATTTGTGTTGTGGAATTACAACTTCATATCCATTGTCGTGTGGTGGAGATTGTGGTGTACCTGCAGGGTTAGTCTTGACAGACACCTCTTCAAAAGTAAATTTATCAAGATCAAATAATTCAGCAGGGTTTGCTGGGATTTTCAGAGATGAAAGTTCATTTAACTTTACATTCAAAGTCTCTTCCACACACCTAGTCCTTGTGTTAAACACTTTGTAGGCCTTGGCAGTCGTTGAGTATCCCAGGTGATAACCACAATCTACTTTGGCTGCAAATTTTGAAATTGAGTCTTTTAAGTTTAAGATAAAACAAGGGCAGCCAAAGATTTTGAAGTATGAGATCAGTGGTTTGATTTTATACAGAGTTTCATAGGCAGTCTTTTTGTTGGTGCATATTTGTGACAACAGCTTAGATTTGGTCTTTGGATATCTTGTAATTAGTAAAACGATAAACAGTTAGCGAGTTTAGCTTTGTAATAGTTGATTAAGAGTGATTGGGCCAAACCAAACCCATATATGGGGGAGGGTTTGCGAAATGGGCCTTGCCCATGGACTAGCCCATACGCAAAGCTTTGTCTTATATAAACAAAGCTTAGCATTAGGGTTTAGGTTAATCTTCTAATCACTTAATCATCTTGGAGAGAATTCGTAAAAGAGAAAGGCTTGGACGAATTGGGATCTTGATTGATTGTAATCGTTTGAAGATAATCAATAAAGATCGGGTTTATAGTGATTTCGGTTTTCTACACATTTTCTGTTAAATCTGATCTAGAGGATTCCGCACTCTAGGTTAGATCGAAGATTCTGTTATGATCCATACAGATTAGGGGACCTACAATTGGTATCAGAGCATTAGGCCCTTGATTGGCTTGGTTCATAATCGCTTTCTGCAGAAAATCGGATTTTTGGACGTGTTTGACGGCTGTTTTAGGGTTCCTGCTGCTGTTTTCGAACAAACTGCAAGGATTTCGGATTGAAACAGGCATTTCGGATTAATCAGCATCGATTTCGGATATAAATCTTGTATTTCGGATCCAGTTCAGATTGAATTCAAGCATTTCGGACCAGGAACCTTTGATTTCGGTTCATCTCGGATAAATAGGATGCATTTCGGATCAGAATTCAACCATTTCAGATCAAACTGTTGATTTTCGGACCAGATTAGTTGCATTTCGGATCAATTCGGATTGGAGGGTGTTCATTTCGGATCTGAAGAATCCATTTCGGACCGTTAAGCTTGATTTCGGATCAGACTGTCCCATTTCGGACCAGTGTAGTTCATTTCGGACTATTTGACAATTCCGGATAACCATTTCGAACTTGAAACCATTTCGGACAAGTGGTGGAATTTTTCTAGGCTTGCGTAAGAAAAATTTCACCGTTTCGCGTTTAGAAAATCATCCGTAGCTAATCTGAGGAAACCGTTCGCACCGTTAAATTCCTTGGATTTTTAGGACAAAAAAAAAAAAAAACTCTGGAAAATCCCAAAATAGGTTTTTGACATTATATATAATTGGAATCGTAATCTCGAGACGAATCTAACAGTATAATTTGGTAAAAACAGGTTTCGGACAAAATTTGTACGGTTTTACCAGTCTGCTTACGTTAAAATGTCGAACATGACTAAATTGAACAAACTCTTAAGGATGGAACACGAGGTTGGCACAACCAACAAACCACCTAAGATGATGAAGGTGGAGAACTACTTGACATGGAAGGATAGGTTTCAATCCTTTATTGAATATCAAGACACACGCATGTGGATCTGTATTGTAGATGGATACACAAATCCAACACATGACTTTGAGGGCAGACCCCGTGTCACAGCATATGTAAACATGCAAGAGAATGACAAAAAGATGTATGAGGCTGAAAAGAGAGCCTTGGCTGCTATCAAGATGTCCCTACCTGATAGCGTCAAACATACCTTTAAGAAGTACACTACTTCAAAGGAAATGTGGGATGCACTAGAGAAGAGATATGAGGGAAATACTGATGTGAAGAAGAACAAAGTTGATCTACTGAAGAAGCAGTTTGCTGTATTCAAGTACATGAAAAATGAGTCACTTGAGGACGTCATCACTCGATACTACCATCTGATGTCAGAATTGGACAATTATGATGTAGATTGCTATACTGACATAGAAAAAAAATGACAAGATGCTGGATGCTCTACCTGCCAAATGGGATATCTACACTCTCATGATCAAGGGAGAAGCAGATTATGGGACAAAGGAACTGGAAGAAGTAGTTGGAAAGCTAAGAGCTTATGAGCTCAGTATGAAGAAGAAGGACACTGGATATGATCAGGTTCAAGATCCAGGGATCTACAATGGGCTTACATCTTCTTAATCTCATGATGCTTCTAGCGACTCTGCTACTGCATTTCTTTCATGTGATAATGAGCAGGTCACAGTAAATGAGGATGGTGATGTGTGTTTTGTAGCTGCTGCAGGAGGATCAACAGGAGTCAAGAGAACGTCAGCTGCTAAGCAAAGTAGTAGTGCAAAGTTATGGTTAGAATTATTCGCTTTTACTTTTTGGATTTCGTTTGACCTTGACCGTAGTCTAAGGCTACATTGTTTTCTTTCGAATCATCTTGGACTTCTCGACTTCTAACGTCAATTTACACGTCGGTTTTCTATACACTTCCCGTTACCCGATTTTTACCTGTACTTCTTTACGTCCCATTACCCGGGTTCTTTTATTTCAATGTTTTTAACGCCTATAACTCCTTTACCAATGGTGGCTTTAAGGTCATGTTATCATTGTCCTCACCAATTATCATATTGGTACCATCCTCCAAAAGCCCGAAATATCAGGCCAATTGGCGAAGTGGGCAATTGAACTGGGGGGCCACAATATCATCTACAGGCCGCGCCCAGCTATCAAGGGCCAAGTTTTAGCAGATTTTGTCACCGAGATTCCAACAGATAAGCCCGCTCAAGACACGTCGGATGAACTTTGGTTGTTATTCACTGATGGTACATCGAATGAAGACGGCGCAGGAGCAGGCCTACGCTTGGTCAGCCAAAAAAAACACGAGTTTACTTATGCTATCAAGTTGGACTTCAAAAACACCAACAATGAGGCTGAGTATGAAGCTTTCCTGGTAGGCCTGCGCCTAGCCATCAAGATGGGTGCCAAAAACTTGCAGGCACACGTTAATTCTCTGTTGATCGCTAGCCAAATTAATGGGCTTTATGACGCGAAGGGCAAGATAATGGCTCTCTACTTTGAACAAGCAAAGGAGCTGCTCTAATAGTTCAATTCTTACAAGGTTGTTCACATCAACCGAAGCGAAAACAAGCTGGCTGATGCGCTCAGCAAACTAGCCTCAACAACATTTCAACATCTTGCAAAAGACGTTCGAATTAAAGTCTTGAAAAACCCCTCTGTACTGCTGCGCCAAGTAAACGTCATAGAGATAGGGCCACCTCGAAACTTTGAAGAAACCTTTGAAGACTTGAAGATTCAAAGGAAAAGATTAGAGAAGGAAGGAGAGAATTCGAAGAAACGGTAATGTTTCTCTCTCCATCTTCGAATATATATACCCATCGCATTTAATGCAATGGGTAACAGTGCCAGACACACCGCGCATGTACCCAATCAGGGATCGACACGTAAGGCGGGATTTACAGGGTGACGGTTACCACACGCGCGTGGGCCTCACTCGCCTGACAAAAGACGAAAAGCCGCAGTGACAGTATGATGATCAACGTGCCAGTATTCAACTCAAACGTCGCCTTCAACGACATTTACACCAACCTATCAGGATTCAAATTTCATGGAATTTCCCGCGCAAATTTCAAGTGACTTCAACAACAAGCTAGCAGAGTTGCGCCGCATGCATCAAACACCAACAAGCACGCGCGCCAGCTCTCTTGCCCAAGAGGACAAAACACAGGTTTCAGACCACAAATGACAGATCTTCAAGTCTTCAAACAATTGACTTGTACTCTTGAGATCCTAGCGTGTCGGATCTCGAGAGTATAAGTCAATTAAGCAGACACTCTTGAAACCGATCTGTCATTCTTGACTAAATGGCTTAGCTTGCCACTCTTGAGAGCCTTCTCAATCTCTTGTCTTAAACTGATACAGTCATCAGTCAGATGGCTTGTATCCTTGTGAAAATCACAGTAGAGATTAGGGTCCTGGCCCTTCTTGTTCGACATTGGCTTTGGAGCTTTAAAATCATGATTCTCCGTCATCAGAAGCTCCTTAGGTGTCTTGATGAGCGGAGTCCAATGTTTCTCTCGATTCTCGTTCTTGATTGCTTTGCGATACCCAATTCAATCAATCGTATCCCGCGCGTCCTCCTTAAATCGAGGTCTTTCTTCATAACCACTGGACTGGTTGGACCTCCAGCCAGGGTTCTTGTTGCGCTTGTTCGAGTTACGCGCGTTGTTTCTGGAATAACGATCCTCTGAGTAACTATACTTACCACGGGTCAGTGACTCTTCTGTTTGCGCGACGACTTTGGCTGCTGCCATTAACTTGTCCCATTCTTTAGGCATGTCATCTCTACCTATGATAGTCCTGATTAGACTATCACAACGGATGGCCTTTTTGAAGTGGGCACGCATCAAATCTTTACTCACGCCGCCAATTTCCAAACACCCCTCCTTGTTAAAGCGAGTGATAAAATCTTCCAAACCTTCATTCTCTCTTCGCCAGATATCCGTGACCTCAGATGTATCGCGCTTGTATCGCCTTTGTTGGCTGAAGTGTGCCACGAACTGGTCTTGGAAATCAATCCATGATTTGATTCTTCCAGCGGGGAGGCTGTTGAACCATACGCGAGCAGCTCCCGTGAGAGTTTGGACGAAGAGATGGCACCACATTGGCATGGTCCATCCGCCCACTACGCCAACACTTGTAAAAAGTTGAATGTGATCATCAGGGTCAGTAAGGCCGTTAAACTTACCCACAGTTTGCGGAAGTTTAGCTTTCTCCAGCGGAGCTACAACGATGCTTCGGATAAACTTGGAATACTCGGCTGCTGCCGCTGGTCTGTAAACAAGACTGAAGTCGTGCTCTGCTGCTTCAATATATGTGACGCGCGGCTTCGGCCGGTACGATTCATGGTTTTTCTGCAGGCGGCTGAAAATGGATGAGCTTTCTTCTTGTTGATAGGTGGAATCGTTTTCGTCAGCGTTGTTTTCCCATTCGTCATTGATGTTGCGCGGCCCAAGCCGGCTATGCAATGGACGTCTTTGTTGCGCCTGGGATGGATGATCATAGTAGCTGTCTATCTCCCAATAGGTATCGCGCGTGTCATGCACGATTTGTCTTCTTTGAGAGGTTGGTCTCTCATACTGCCTTTGAACGTTCTGCTGGGGAGGAGTCTGGCGTGCCCCCTGCCCTGGTGTAGGAGTTGCTACCAGAGATGGTTCTGCCTACAACATTGCCTGTTGCGCGCTTAACTGCGAATACACAAGATTCAAAGTTGCTTGTTGCTTGGCATACCAGGAGGCGAGCGTTTCTCCTTCTGGCAAACCTAACAACGTAGATATACTTGAGGGTGCTAGAGTTGACGGGCCAACACCGTGACTTATTGGGGTAGCCGTTTGGGTGACGCGAACACCACTTGCGCGGGGTCCCCCACCGTTTGTTGTTTAACCCTCGGTAAACTCGTCAATAGGAAGGTTTTGGACGTGCGAAGTGTCCTCTCCTGTACCCATTTGAGAGCGTGTCCCGAAATCAAAGTCTGGTATTCCCTGATCAGCCATTGATCGAGAGAACATAAAAACTCAGAGAAAAGAAGATGGAAGTGATTGTAACAAATCGGTGGGCGCCAATGAAGAAACACTGAACTAATCTGGAGATTAGTTTGGGCTTATGCTTCGACAATAAGGTTAATCTTCTTGATCTTCTCTGAGCCGTGAGCTTAATCTTCCTGCAAAACACTAAAACACCCCATTAAGCTCGTTAAGATGAGGGGAATAGGGGGTTCTCCTCTTAACCACTATCCGGTGTGAGAATAAGTATGCGTTTTGAGGAAATAAGTGTGTGATTAGTAGTGAGAGAGCAGAGAACAGAATGCATAAACTTATAGATGAAGGCACCTATTTATAGCCGAAGTAGTGTAGAAGGAGATGGGTTGATGGGCCTTGGACCTTGAGTCGACAACAAGGAATATCCCTCTTGTCCCCTCTGCCACAACCGTTAGTGTTTCTGAGGGAGGATGGAGTTGGCGCACGCTGAATGATTCCACGTGTCCTGACCGTTGTCCTTGTTGTCTCTCTGCCATTAGAAGGTGAGTGGAGATCATGGAGCAAATGTCGTCGCACGCTGATTGGTGCTACGTAAGCGTCCTTCTTTACCTTCTTGTCTCTTGTACGATTGCTAATCGTGAAGCATGATAGGATACAGCCTGTTGAACGCTGATTGGTCCATTTCTCTGCCACTTGTACCTTTGCATTGTCCTAGAATGCCCTGCGCTTCTGCCCTCCGCGCGGCCTCTGGAGCAAACCCGTGTAGTCGGCGCGAGGTCCAAGAGGTAAGGATTTTCATCTAGGGAACTAAGTGTGGAATTTTGGTCTCATCTTTGCTTGGCCTCGCACGCAACCTAGGTTTCACCTGATTAGTCTACGCGGGGTCCAAAAGGTAGACAAATTAATATAGTAGGAGTATGGTCTTGCGCGCGACCTGATTGATTAGCGCGGGTTTTTGGGACCATACCCCTTCAGTACCTTACTAGTAGTAGAAGAAGAAATACTAGAAAAGAAAAGAAAAGAAACACATGCATTGACCGCCCTAAAAGAACTAAAAGATGTAAGATTGTAAGACACATTTACGTCTCCAAGAACTCCTGTCGCTGATAATTAGAAAATTAGATGGCACGACTAATAAATCGCATGTATTAAATAAAAATAAAAAATATTTGAATTCAAGTCAAGATCTACCGTTCTTTTTCACGCATCTTCCACACTTACACCAATCCGTATATGAGTCCATTAATTGGATTATCCGTCTCTCATCACACAAAGACACCAGTCGTCGTCAAATCTAAAGCCAAGAATCTATGGTGTATGATTGTGTATCAATTACAGACCTTACAAAATGTAGACTCGATTCCATAATTCGACGAAATAGTAACCTTCTTAACAAGCAGTCAATTATGACTTTGACCAAAACATGATCCATGATCATTCATCAGATCAGGTTTTAACATAAAATGGACATATGAATGCTAATTTAACCATAAAAGTGTATACCTACAATTAGTCACTACAATAAACACATAATAAAAAGTTTTTGAAAAAGTATCCGACCTGCCGGATTCGAACCAGCGACCTAAGGATGACTTTGAGATGATACCCACTACAGTCCTCCGCTCTACCAACTGAGCTAAGGTCGGTTTGTTGTCTTGTTTGAGCAAAGTTAATTTTTATTTGAATAAGTTATATTATTGTATTATATGCAATGTCATTCACACACGTAGACAAATATTTATGTGTTAATGATTAAGTCATTAAACTTTAAATAATTATTTTAGAGCTTTGCTTAAGTGGTATGATTATATACATTAAAAATAATGAAAATGACATTAAATATGACATCAGAATGTATTTTTTTTTTGTTCAAATAATTGTCCATACTTTTAACGATGTATTACATTTTAAAAGAAGTCCTAACATTCTTTTTGTTCATGGAAGACTGACACAATACGGACTTCATCACTAACAAATGCGCATTTATCCTTTGTTGTGCAATACAATTGCGGATCCAGAACTTATTTTCTAAGAATGTGAATGAGGGGTTCAACCAAGCCTTCACTTGGGTCCGCCCCTGAACCCTAATGGTTTATCGCTAAGTCAAACCAAGAGAAAACTGTCTGAGCCTGTTATAGCGCTTGTGGAGAGAGCCCTAAACAACCCCGGCAACAAAGACCAGGCAAACCATGAGCCAGAATGCCAAGAATCAACCCAAAGGTATGCGCAACACTCGACTTTGAATATTTGAACCAAGGGGATTAAACCTTACATGCTTTGTTCAAAGGCTTACATTGCTATTGTTTCTATAATCCCAATTAGCATATTACTTACTAGTGCAAATGTGCAATCTCTAGTTATTTTCAGCAAAGTATGTTCATGCATCAACATCATAGCAGTTCAAAAACTAACATGAACATGGGCCGAGATCGCAAGTAATTCATAAACATTCAATCTAAATAGTTGACCAAGACACCAATAACAAAAGAGAAAATGAATCTGTAGTACACATTTGGGGGCCCTCAACATTTGACCTTTAACCTGAATCTGTCCTAAAACCAGATATTGGTCTTGTTGTAAAGATATGTTCTAGCAAATGTATACACGTTGCGTTGAGAGAAAATATGATATTATCTAATGAATTTTGAGGTTACCATAGGTTGTCTTTATAAGAAATCCTAACAATTTGCCATCAATATGATAACTAACAAATCAAATACCACATTTAGTAATCTCACACCACAACAAAAAAAATCGCATGAATGAACTGATGACAACTCAAAATTTGCTTATTCAAGTTCATATTTACCACCCTTTTACACGCGTCTTCCATACTACTCACACCAACCCCTGTATATTAAAAACAAAATTGTTGAAAAAAACTATTTTATTAAAAAAAATCCGACCTGCCGGATTCGAACCAGCGACCTAAGGATTACCTGTGAAATACTACAGTCCTCCGCTCTACCAACTGAGCTAAGGTCGGTTTGCTGATAGTTCTGAGCAAAGCAAGTAAGTAGTGAATGATTAAAGTTCGGATAGTTATTATAGAGCTATACATTAAGTGAATGATTATATAATGATATTAAATATGACATCACAATGTATTTTTATTTGTTCAAATAATTGTCCATATTTTTAACGGAGTCTTGCATTTTAAGTTTTGGGCAAATACCATAAACCACCAAATTTTCTTATAAAAGTCTCCCAATGTAAAAAAAAACTTTGTGAGATAAAACAGAAAGTATATTGGTTTTTTATGGGCAAAAAATTGTTAGAGGGACTTTTGTGAAAAAAAATAGTTTTTTTTTTATTTTTTTTTTATTTTTTTATGGTATTTGCACTGAAGTTTTTAACAGAAGTCCCAACACTTTTTTGTTCATGGAGAACTATCTCAATACGGCTTTGTCACTAAGAAATGTGCGTTTACACTTCGCTATGCAATGCTAACGGTTTAACGCTAAGTCAACCCAGAGAAAAATCGTATGAGCCCATTGAAGCAATTGTGGAGAAAGCCTAACAATCCTGCCAACATGGAACAGGAAATCGATGAGCCAGGAAGACAAGAATCAACCCAAAGGTATGAGCAACACTCAACATTGAGCATTTGAACCAGGGGGATCAAACTTTACATGCATTGTTCAAAGATTAACATTACTATTGTTTCTATAAAACCACTTTACTTGTCTATTAAAAAATATAGAGTAAATTACATTATTTGTACTTTGATATATACCAATTTTCAGCTATTGTCGTTTGTATTAAAAATGTCAGAATTTGTACTTCATGTTTAAAAAGATTGTACTTTTCTTCCTTTCACTAACGAGTGTTAAATTTCTTTGTTAAGTCTAGTAATGTGCAGGCCCAGCCGGCAGCTCATTTGATCATGCAATCTCTAGTTATTTTGTTAGCAAAGCATGTTCATGCATGATGCATCAACTTCATAATAGTACAAAGCATTTTTTTAATCAAAACTAACATGAACACGGGCCGAGATCGAAAGTTATTCATAAACATTCAATCCAAATAGTACCAAGGCACCAAATAACAAAACAGGAAAATGAATCTGTAGTACACATTTGGGGGCCCTCCACATTTGACCTTTGACCCGAAGGTCGTAAAGTGAACACAAATGAGAAAAGCAAAGAACTAAAACATAGTGTCGTTAATGGGATCAAAGAACCCCGAAGAACGGGTTATTTATGGCACTGTTCAACTCTGTCCCAGCTGAATTTAGCACTGCTCTATCGATTTTGTCTCTTGGCAAAAACAAGAATTCATCCCCTTCGACCTTTTCGAATCCACACAGCTCAAGAAACTTTATGCCACCTTCCAATTTCCCAACTCTATCCTGTTTAGATTAACCAAAATCACAAATCAAACTGTAAGCACAATCGTATGAGTTTGTGCCTTTGTGGGTTGACCCTTTTTTACCCGCACTAAAAATGGACTGTTTCAACCCAAACTGATGTTGCATGTTACGTAGGGCCGGCGGTTCTTGACACAACCCGAAACCCGACACGAAAAAAAGGTTTGTGTCGATTAACTCAAACGGGCTGGCCCGTATAAAAATGGGTTGACCCGTATAAGTATTAAGAAAAAAAAAACTTTTATATTTTTGTTTTTTTATTCTTTTTCCATTTACATGGTTAGTTATATAAATTTAATTTTGACACACCATAATATTTACTTGTCACACTCATACTCACCATTAAACATGTTACCAATAAATAACCCGCTTATAACTCGTCAACATCTATGACTCATTTAGAAAAACGGATTAAACAAATCATGTTCGAGTTGACCCGGATTTATGTGTGTGGGAGTTAGGGTTGAAATATTTGACATGAATAATAATTCGGGTCAGGTTCGGGTTGCACATTTCAACCCGCCAACCCGACACGATTGACACCCCTAAATTGTTACCCAACCCATATGACCCGCCCATCTTAATATTTTCAATATCGTTATTATGTCTTCTTGCATAGTGAGTGAAATAGAGAATTCAACACATATATCTATGCAAACAACCAGGATGGATCCACAAAACGGAAAATGGAAGTAAACAAAAAAAGTTATAGAATATTCTAGAAGTTCAACAAATCGGAGATGGTGTTCCGTGTTCTGACCTGAAAGGCAGCGTTACTAAGTCTGATCTTGCGAAATTTCTCCTCATCGGGCTTAGTTGCAGCGTTCTTGATGTAAGTCAGAAGGGTGTTGAACGCTGTCTTGACTTTTGCCTCGTCATCCTAAATCATTTTACGCAACAAAAAATCAGGTCAATCCATCCCAACCGTACTAAAAAAGACCCGTTTTGAGTCTTTTGACCTAATATGCAGACAATAGTTAAAAGATGATGCTTTGTTTACCTTATGGCTCTGCTTTAGAGATCTTAAACACTCCCTCATTTGCTCTGCTTTTGTAGCAGGCCTGATGGGCAACGAACTCTGTAACAAAGACCAATGAAATTCTTGATTTAACTATTGATACTTGTTGAACTGAACTAGACTGCAATTTCGACCCGTTTACTTATAAAAGGGTCAAATGATTAAAATTTAGCCGAAATTAAAAAGGGTCAAACGAGTATACATCACACGAAGTGTATTTAAAGTTCGTAATCTACCCAAGAAAAGTACGATTCTTATTAGAATAGTATATTGTTATAAATCATCTTTGACACACTAACTGTTAACAACTTGAATAAGTTAACAGATAGTCCCTGTGGTTTTTCAAAATTTTGGATTTGGTCTCTAGCTTTCCAAAAAGTACACGCATGTCCCAGTGGATTGCACTTTGTAACGCATTTAGTCTCCAACTTTTGCCAAAAGTACATGTATGGTCCCTGTGGTTTGTACTTTGTAACACATTTGGTCAATAACCTGAACCTGCTGAAACCTTTAGATTTGTTGGCTGGGGACTAAATGCGTTACAAAGTGCAAACCACAAGGACCATCCGTGTACTTTTGGAAAGTTAGGGACCAAAACCAAAATTTTAGAAAACCACAAGGACTATCCGTGTATCTTATGGAGAATTAAAGACCGCGACACCTTCTTTTCTTCGACTACAGGTGGTGGTGGTTTCGGAGCGGTGGGATCTTCTGCAGGTAATCCAAGCTTCCTCCTTCTTTCCGCCTGTACAACATACATAATATTAGTTCACACAAAAATATTATTATAATTTTTGAAATTTATTTTATAGGCCAAATAAGCATATTTTCAAGACCTTATCTTCTTCCAACTTCTGTCGGATTTTTTCTCTAGCTCTTCTCTCCTCTTCTTTTTCTGCTTTGCGTAAGGCTATAATACTGCAAGATACCCAAAAAGAATACAAAAGGTTAGTGGTTAAAAGTTAAATTAGAAAATTACTTTTGATGAGAAAAGAAACAATTATGTTACCGTTTTCTTTCATTTTCTTCCTCCATACGCTTTGCTTCAAGTAGTTCCTTACCGATTCGAATTCGCTCCTAAAATAAGTTCATTATATGTTACGTGCATTACGATGACAGCCACAGGACATTCATACAATACTAACATAAAATGAATATAATTTAAATATATCGACATCTACTTCTTGCCAACGTCTAGGCAATTTGATATAATTTGAATATATCGACATCTACTTCTTGCCAACGTCTACGCGAACACATTTGGATACATTTGAATGTCAATTCTTAGCTATCATACCATTAAGTACGCTATTGATGATAAATAGTATGCATAATATCAAAGCGTCATTGCTTCAATCCATTAAAAGCATAACATGAATATAATTTGTGGAATGTTGTAAAAACATTTATGTTCAACTTCGATCGTAACCAAATGAATCCAGATACTTAATACATATATATAGTGTTGGATTCATTTCAGAACTCGAAATAATTGCAGAACTTTCAGAACTCCTAATAAACAATCATTTTATTTGTATATTTTTATATTTAACATATATGTGTATATATATGTGTGTTCTACTTAGTTGAAAGAAAATACTACATTCCAATTGAATGATATTAAAAACACACACACACACAAACTGACGATCACTCCGGAGTCCAGAAACAACATTTAAGCAAATAGTTATTTATGAATTTTATAAATAGAAGATAACTTACATAATTATTTATCGTTAAAACATAAAAAATGATTACCTTCTCCCTTTCTCTTTCCATTCTCTTTTCTTCCTCTTCTTTCTTTTTCCGAGCTCGTTCCCTTAAATATAACAACAACAAAGGTAAGTGATTTAGTAACATAAAAAAAGGCATATCACCCCCATGGAAGGTAGTCCAACAAAATTCCAAACATTTAAAGGTTCTCATTATGTCAATAACTGAGCATTCTAATTTCTGTTTACAAGTTAATATTGATATAAAAACCTAAACGCATGTGCTCCTATTCTTACCTACTATTAGAGGTGCAAACGAACCGAGCTGCTCGAGAAAAAGCTCAAAACGAGCTGAGCCTTATCGAGCCCGAGCCGAGCTTGAGCCTAAATAAACCTCGTTTATTTATCAAGCCCAGGCTCGAGTCTGGAATGTGAAGCTCGTCAGGCTTGTCGAGCCTTGGTGTAATATTAGTTTTTATTATTATTTAATAACATTTAATGTTGTCTAGTATACGAGCCGAGCTTATTTAAACTTGTTTACGAGCCGAGCCCAAACCTAAAAGAAAGCTTGTTTAGTAAAACGAGTATGAGCCCGAGCTTCACTTATCGAGCTCGCGAACCTAAACGAGTCTATTACTTATATTATTTTTATTTAACATATTAATTAATAAATTATATAAACGAGCTGAACCCGAGCTTGAGAAACTACCAATGAGCCGAGCTCGGGCTCTCATAAGTTAATCAAGCTCGGGCTCGGCTCGTTTGCACCCCTACCTACTACTAGCTTGCTGTGTCAACTGATTAAGCAAGCATAATACAAATATATAATAAATATAAAATCATACACTAGCTCTTGCGCTTTTGCTTTTCGTTCTTCAGGAGTAAGAGAAGGCTTGGGAGGCTCTGATTTACTCTTGGCAGACACCTACAAGAGAGTAACATAAAAGTCGGTAAAAAACATCAATTTGTTTATGCACTTGATGAAAGAAAATAGTAATGCATCCTGCAGTAATCTTTGTTTCCAATATTGTCTAGTTATTACATAAACCATCGATACTGCTTCCACAAAATCACATAAAACCACAACCCCTTTTGAGACAGGATCATTAACAAGTAATGCATGTTATAAATATTAATAGATTAGTTCTTGGATTATACCAAAGGCATCTGATCTATGTCAGCATCATCCTCGTGTTCAACGATCCAATTTGCAGCAGCCTCGAGACTCGAGTTACCTGTAAACAAATGTGTTCGATGAAAGCAATACCGATATTATGTAAAATCCAAACAGAGTACACATTATAAATAAATTTGGACAAAGTATTATATCAAAAGGATGAAAAAATAATTTCAAACTTAATTAAATTTCAGAGCACATAAGATTAAACAGATATAGTCTAACTCACCAGAGAAATGAAGAGCCCGGGTGGCCCTTTCTTTTGAAAAACCCATTGACTCGAGTTCCTCTAATAGTTTTGAGTCAACATCAGGAACAACCATTTCTACAACAAACACAGTTAGATCATCAAACACAGCAAATGCTAAAACTTGAAAAGACAATAAAACACACACACACACACACACACACACACATCTTCATCCAATACAAACATCACTGCTGGATTAAGATGCATATTTATCAACAATACCAGTGCAATAGTTCATCTAAATCAAAATTAAAAACTCATGCACAAGTAAAATTCATAAAACTATCTTACTACATAACAAAATCTAATCAATTAAGTAATCAACTGGCTCTTCATTTTAAGAACCTTGAACCGAATTGACTCAAAGTTAACTTTAATAATTTCAGAAAAGTTAAGCGTAACACAAACTAAACAATCAAGAACAGAAGGTAGGAGTATTCATCCGTCCATATTTGAATACTTTTTGTCACTAACCAAAAACAGAACCGAATTCAATCGATTTCGAAAGGCCGAAACCCAAAAAGACAACAGAAAACACACACATATATCACCAACATTGCTGCAATAGTTTATCTCAATCAAGATTAAACACCCATGCACAATTACAAATCATAGAACTATCTCACTACATTACAAGATCTAAGCAACTAAACAATCAACTAGCTCTTAATTTTAGGAACCTTGAACTAAATTGACTCGAAATTAACCAAAACAATTTCAGAAAAGTTAGGTGTAGCACAAAAAACAAAATGTAGTGGTGTTCATCGGTTTATTCACCTTATTATGATCAGTTTATTCAAATTTCAATTTTTTTTGTCACTAACCGAAAACCCAACCGAACCGAATTGTAAATGTATCAACCGATAACAAAAGAGGCAACTAACTAATACCCTGAGGTTCACCAGCAGTACTAGCATAACTAAAATTAATGCAAATAAAACTCATGCACAATTAAAATTCATAAAACGGTCTCACTACATAACACGATGTAATGAATTAATTAATTAAGTAATCAACTAGCTCTTAATTTCAACACAACATACAGCCAAGAGATATAACAGGAAGCAAATAACTAATACCTTCTGGTTCACCAGCAGTACTAGCATCAACCATATCCACATCATTACTACTCTTCGGAACCTCCAGCGAAATCGGCTTCGTCGTTTCCGAAGTCTTATCAGTAAACTCAGTATGACCAGTTCTCTTAGTGTGCAGATCACTCTCCTAACAATATATAAAACCGAAATAATCACCATCTAATAACATAATAATATATGTTGTTAGGATCAAATACAAATAGGTTGTTTTATCGTACTAGACATACAAATAACTAGAGTAATTTTCATTTGAAATTGAGTTGTAGAATTGAATAGAATTACCGTTTTGGATCGGCAGGGTTTGCCGCAAGTGGAGCAAACTAGGTTAAGAACAGCTTCAGTGGATTCGGAGAAATCGGTGTGTTTGGTGAGTTCTGCGTGTTCTTGTGCTTCTTCAACGGATTTCAGTAGAGCTCCGCAGTCGCCGCACTTCAGCGATACTCCGGCCATTGTGTTGCAACCGTCGACGGTGGTAGTTAGGGGATTTGGGATATTTGGGTTCGATTCGTTTACTCGTTGTCAGGTAAAAAAGGTGTTATTGTTTGGGGCTTTTGGTGTTGATTCTTCCCCAAGCCATGTTCCCTGAATTCAATCAATATAAAAAAAGGCATGTTTGGCTAAGCTTTTCAAAACAACTTATTGACTTATTGGCTTTTTGGAAAAGTAAGCATCGAGTGACTTATTGGCTTTTCCCCCTCACATACACCCTCATTGCCAAACATCATTTTGAAGCTTATAACTTTTCAAAAAGCCAATAAGTCAATAAGTTGTTTCAAAAAGCTTAGCCAAACATGCCCTAAAAGGGTCAAGCAATTGTCGTGTCTTCGGGCGGTTAGAGGTCGGGTTTCCGTGTATTTGGGAGAGTCAAGGGGCTGACGGCAGTCAAGTAGCCGACCTTGGTCACAGCTCCCGATGTCACGGTGGTTGACAAGTCGTTCTTTGCCGTTAAAAAAGGTGAAAGAGCTTAGAACAAAAGAAAAGAAATGGAAACTTAGAACAAAAGGAGCTTTGGATCGTTGGTTAATCCATGCGTTTCTAAGCAGATGGTCATGGGTTCGATCCCGACCATTTTAACCAGGGTTAATTTTTAGACCAAAATGACACGTTTCAAGAACGTAAGGGAGGAAAATGGTGCAATTTTAAAATTTGGCCTAAAATGACAAAAGTGAACAAACCATAGGGACGTAAATGACACTTAACTCTAAAACGAAATGACACGTTTCAAGAACGTAAGGGAGGAAAATGGTGCAATTTTAAAATTTGGCCTAAAATGACAAAAGTGAACAAACCATAGGGACGTAAATGACACTTAACTCTAAAAAAAGAGAAAAATGTCACGATAATTTTTCTGGTGTTACGAAATTTATTTTAGGGGTTGTTTGGTAACTTTTGAATATGTGAGTGTTAAATTAGGAGGTCTGAACTATTAAGTGTTGAACTAGTAAGAGTTCTGAACCATTAAGAGCCAGTATAATGTTTAACCATTCAAAGACAAATGTCTGACCAATTAAGATAAAAGGTCTTAACCATTGAGACTCAGTATAATGATTAACCATAGTTATAATATATGCCTTTGGTATAATCCAAGGGTGGGTAGAGGTTATGTTTTCGCGCATCTGGGAGAGCCAAGGGGCTGACGCCAGTCGAGTAGCCGACCTTGGCCACAGCCCCCGATGTCACGGTGGTTGACAAGTCGTTCCTTGCCGTTAAAAAAAAACGTGAATGAGCTTAGAACAAAAGAAAAGAAATGGAAACTTAGAACAAAAGGAGCTTTGCCTCGTTGGTTAATGCATGTGTTTCTAAGCAGATGGTCACGGTTTCGATCCCGGCCATCTGAATATGTTTTTCCTTTCTTTATATTAAAATCTGAAGTTAAAAAAATGAAAAATAAAAAATCTAGAGTAAATTACAAGTTTTGTCCTTTATGTTTGTCCCAAATTTCAGGCGTTGTCATTTACCTTTAAAATTGATGACTTTTGTACTTAATGTTTGAAAATGTTGCACGTTATGTCCTTTAGGGCAAACCCAGTTATAATTTTCAGTTAAATTATGTCATGTGAGGGTAGAACGGTCATTTCACCTCCCCACTTGTCTTTCCCCTTTTTATAATTTTCAGTTAAGTTATGTCATCTTCAACCTTACCCAATCCTGACCTTCATCCTTACCCTTACCCTCACCCGAAGCTTCATCGGCAGTTACACCACCGCCTTCCGATCATCATGTCGACACCACCTCCTCATTGTCACACCCTGACTTTTGCGGAAGCGTGGTTATTGGTGTGACTTTCTTAATACCATAGCATTCAATCATAACAACGCTGTATGATAAAAACCACAAGATGTTCATCCATTAATTAAGTTTAGAAAATACCACAACATACTTGTTTGAAACATAGACACCAAATTTTAAGTTACAACCACAACATGTTTTAATGAGTTCACGAAGAGTCGACAAAGGATATGAAATAAACCCGAGTTTAGGACCATGTATCTCGTCCAGGAGTAAGATACACCTCCTAAACCCTAAAGACTTGGATGACATCTTTTATTTATAACGCAGCTTGACAAACATGCAACACCTGCCAGATCCACTTAGTTCTCTGAAATACATATAATTTGAAAAACATCAACAAAAGTTGAGCGAGTTCATGTGTTTGTATGAGTATGTCCCTGGTATGTAGCAATAAGGAAAAAACAGATCACCAATGGTTTGCAAGGCCAATGGTATGTGTGAAATGGTGCAGGAAAACTCAAACCTAGCGGAATTTTGCCACGGCATTTGTATGTGGACATAGTCACCACATGGGCCACCCTGGTCCTCATGGGTGTGGGCTCGCTACACCCAAATAGATCTATCACTCATGTCCCTCGGTCCTACGACGAGGATTAATGGCCTTAAATGTTATACCCACCTTTCACATGATCAAGCAGTAACCCTCATTAGCTAACCATACCATGTATAAAACGTTTGTAAATAATTGTAACATGTATTTCACCCCCGAAGTTATAAAACTGAAAACAGTTAAAAGAAAAGGGGGGGGGAACATGAACTCACGGTTTTGCGTCTTCTGTGCTCGTAACCCAAATCTCCTCAGCAAACACGACTCCCTACAATGTACTATGTCTATTAGACGAACGGGCCGTGCCTTGCCTTAGTATTTACGTTTTTGAGTTACGTTTCTTTTATGTCTTCAATGTTATTCCAAGTTATAATTACATGTTAAAATAATGATTATTTTAACTTTAAATTATATTTAATTTTAGAATAATTGTTAAACAATATTTTTGTATTAATACTTCTCAAGTATTTACTTTCGTACTTCTTTCCCAAGGATGGGGGTATCTCATACATGTATTTTTGTATTCTTGTATTTGTAATCCCAAAATAATATATTTTCAAGTCTCACTTTAGAAAATATATTTAACTTATTTTGTCCAAAAATAATGTATTTCAAGAAAATATATATTTTTCCCAAAAATCATAGATTTTCCAAATATTCAAGAAAATATATTCTTACTTCCAAAAATAATATATTTTCTCTTTTTCGAAAATACAAGATTACTTTTGTAATATTTACAAAGATCATATTTTTTCATTTCTTGTATCCAAAATAATATTTACCAAAAATATATTTATAATGGTATTTTCCGGAATATTTTGTAAGTTACGTTCTTGCGTTCGGTTTCACAATATTAAGTGCGTAACTTATATATATATATTCCTTATGACTTTTGGTATTTTTTGGATTGTAAATTCCTGGTATTTTGTTAAGTTATATTATTTTAACCCTAAAATAATATAACTAATACACAAAGTATACAAATAATCACACACCATGTGTCTTCTAAATATATATCCTTCAAATACATATTTAGTTATTTTTATTTACAAAAACCAACCTTCAACACTTGTATTTTTGTAACAAAATCTATGGCAAAGATTATATTGAAAACCATAGTTAAAACTCACTTGTAAATATTTGTTAAGAAAATATTTTTCTAAGTGTTTGTATTTTTAGAAAATTTCGCCATAGTGTCCTCTAAAAATGGAGGTGTCCATGCTATTTAAGCATATCATTTTCTTTTCAAAAATCATCATAAACAATCAACAATCAATCTACACTTACCAAGTGCTACATTAATGATATTTACCTATCAATCATGAACTTGAAATTTCATAAAAACTTGTAGTAACTTGGTAGTGTGTTTAGTAGACTTAGTTACTCTTTAAAGTATGTTTACTTCTTTAAAAATCTCATTCTTGTAAGATTTGGGTGTTTACAACTTGTAAACATGTTTTACAAAAACATTTCCTTATGATATCTTCTTGTTTCCCAAGTGTTTATACACTTGTTTTATCACCAAAGATAGTGTATATTTAAGTAAGAACCAAGATTTTCTACAAATCATATTTTGAACTTGGTTCTTTTGAAAAACCATTCATAAATCTTAGATCCATATGATTACTAACTCATTTTGATTATTATTTTTCAAGAAATCACTTTATTCTTCAAGTTCATGCTTGCACATGAGGATGATCATCTTGTTTCATCACATATTCATCCTCTCACTTGCTAGATCATGTGTTTAATCACAATCTAGCAAGCTCCTTATGATGATCGACATCATAATCTCAAGAAAATAACAATCAAGTATCATACATACACTAATCAACATTGTTTCATCAAGATTTCATTATATGTTAAGCTTATGTTCAAGTTTCTTGATTAGGTTCTTTAGTGTTCTTCATGATCATCAATGTATATCATCTTTTAACCAACAAAATTAGAAGTAACAAAGGGTGGTTATGAGAGCCTTACTACTAGCTCTATGGCTAGAGATGAACACAAGAAGTTGTAGATGACAAATGTGTTGGGTAATAGCAAGCAAAAGAGGTCCTTCAAGTTCCACAAGCTCCAAGCTCCCTTGTATGAAGTCTAACACCCTTGTATGTGCTTTGAATGGATGTGAAAGATTGAATGAAGGTGGGTGTATGGTGGGTGGTGTTCGGTCGAGAGCAAGAAGGAGAGGGATGAAGAAGTGTGGTGTGATGGAGTTTGTGAAGTTATGATCTTGAAGTCTAACTTATAGTCCATATTCTCATGTTATCCTTTGGGTTTTATGTCTTCCATAGTACATGACAAGATCTATTAAACAATTCAAATAAAATCCACTAATTAGGCATGTGGGCCGATTACTAGCTTGTGGGGGGGGGGGGGCTAATTGTAAATTTTAACCGTATAGTTAGATGAAAGTTCAATTCCAAATATATAGTTAGTTAACTTAGTTACTAGATATTTTAGTGGGTGTTAGGGTGTTCAGGGATCATAACTAGCTCAAAAATAATAAAACAATGCTTCTAGTATAATTTTGGTGTTTCGGGTAGTGTCCAGTTGTTCGGTTAGATACCGGTTCGTTAAAGTGTCAAACTATTCCGTTTAGTGATCTTTAAGTAGGGCTGGCATATCGTGTATACCCGTACACGATAAGACACGACACGATAAGACACGATACACGAAACGCCATACACGAACACGACACGATAAGGTTTCGTGTCCATTTTTTCAAACACGAACACGACACGATATACACGAAAATTACCTGTTAGTACCTGTTAACGAAGACTAGAATAATCACATATTTAGAACCTGTTTAGTGAAACAAAACTCGCCAAAAGTTCACAAACAGCTTAAATAATCCATTGTGAAAGACTTTCAACTTGTATGCACCTAATTTTTACTTGTACTATAATACCCTTTTCTGTTATGATTGACAACAAAACACATGATCTTATTACTTATCAACCTTACACAGATTCTTGTAAAATTGTGTAGTCTATTGAGCTCTGTGATGTAAAATTGCGTTTGCTGGGACTACACCAACTTCAAAATGCTGCAACTGCCACATGTGCAGCACTCTGCCTTCGTCATCAAGGTTCTTCAACCGTAACAAAGAAGTGCACCTGCAAGTAATTCTCTTGCAAATGCTTGATGGTCTTTGTCACTTGCCATAGCAACCACAAAAACTAGTTTTGCATCTGGATATGTTAGCTGAATCATGTCAGCCAAAGCCTTGGCAGATTCTTTGGTATGAGCTGAAATGCAAGATACCAAAATGATTAAGTAAAAACTCAGTGTTTTTGGTCAACAATTAAGAACACATATGCATGAATCTGTGAAAGCATAAATTGGTTAAACCTCCATCCAGCAGTATTGTAGCACCAGGTAGTCCTAATGACTCAGCTTCTACTGAAGTTAAAAATTGACTTCTTCCCAGCACTTGTGTACTTTCTAGACCGGTACGAATGGATTCATCTGATATTCTCCATCCTGTAACACAAGTTGAATTTACTAACAAAATAACCACAAAGGTATCATTACAAGAATACAAGTTTTGCAGCCATATTTAACACATAAATATATATATAATTTTAAAAAGAAAGGATCGACAAAGTGTACTGGCCGCAAAACCCAACCAATCCATCTTAACCTGCAGTTAAAGGTTACTGCTTTTGACGTGAACCCGTTTTAACCTGTTACCCAACCCACCATTTTTCCAGCAAACGCAATTTTACATCACAATTGCTCTAACTCAAGTTAAAAAATATGCATCAAATTCATAACATAAACTATAAAATTAGGCAGATTTGTTCTTATGTAAAGCCATATATAGTTTGAGTAATTAACAACAGAAGCATGAGTAATTAACAACAGAAGCATATATAGTTCGAATCTACTTACTTTGAGTAAAGCCAATATATAGTATTATAGTTCGAATCTGCTTACTTTGAGTAAAGCATGAGTAATTAACAATAGTTTGAGTAAAGCCATATATACTTCGAATCTGGTGCGGTGGAGGCCGATGGATGCCGGCGAAGATAGGGGAGGCCGGAGAAGACAGGGGATTGCTGGATTCTGGTGCGGTGGAGCGATGGATTCCGGTGCGGTGGAGCGATGGATTCCGGTGCGGTGGAGCTTGTCGATGTCGGCTGTAACTTGAGAGAGTTGAGAGAGATCTGATTAGGTCATTAGGGTTTTCTATTTTTTGATCTAAAGAAGATTCTGACCGTAGCATATATGATATATCATATATATTTTATTTAATTAAAAATTTAAAATTAAAACCTTATCATGTCTTAACAGGTATATAACAGGTAACCAGGTATCTGACCTGTTTAGACACGAAAACTAACAGGTAGTTTCGTGTCTACCTGTTTAGTACACGATACCTGTTAAGGTCGTGTAGGTTCGTGTCGTGTATTCGTGTATCGTGTAAAAATTGCCAGCCCTATCTTTAAGTACCCTTTTGTGACACTTTTAATTCCCGACACTTAGGAAAGCATTCAGGACCATTTAGTCATATTTTTGCATGTTACTAGTTTGTTAAATTGCTGATTTTTGCTGAAATATGCTGAATTCAGTACTTTAAGTGGGTTTTAGGCACTTTCCGGCACTTAAACTATCACCTAGTGAAGCAGTTTTGTGGTCCTTACTTTTCTACACACTATACTAGTGTGAAACTTAGTCTCTGGCCCATACAGGGTCTCAAAACACTGTCTGTCTATGTACTGAACATCGTCAGCATTTTTCTGAGTTATCCGCTAACTGTGCTAGATGTGCTTTGTGCATCGTTTATGTCACTAAAGTTTGTAAGTAAAAATGATGTGACAGTATGAAATGTGATGCACATGTATGTATGATGCAAAAATCAGAAAGCAGTCATTAAGCACTAATCATGGTTAATTAAATTGTACGGATACCTGGATTTTTGACGGTTGTCACATTCTCCCCCTGTTAAGAAAATTTTGTCCCGAAATTTTAGGCTCTGCTACTAGCTGCAGGGGAGTTTGGGAACAAATGCGGGTATTTCGCTTTCATGCGATCCTCACGCTCCCAAGTGAACTCTGGGCCGTGACGCGCATTCCAACGAACCTTGACGAGTTTAACACTACTCCGTCGCGTCTTGTTAACCTTCCAATCAGTAACCTCAATAGGTTCTTCAGTAAAGTGGAGTGTGTCGTCAATGTGGACTTCATCGGCAGGGATGACAATGGTTTCTTGAGTTGGACTCTTTTTCAGATTAGATACATGTAATGTATCATGAACACCCTTATGGGCTTAATCCTTTCCTTACGACTCAAGGCGTCTGCGACCACATTCGCCTTCCCAGGGTGATACCTGATTTCACAATCGTAATCGTTTAACAGCTCAACCCATCGGCGCTGTCTCATATTAAGCTTTTTTTAGTCGAATATATGTTGTAAGCTCTTGTGATCAGTAAAGATTGTGCATCGTGTGCCATACAAATAATGTCTCCAGATCTTCAAAGCAAACACCACAGCGCCTAGTTCCAAATCATGTGTGGTGTAGTTCTTCTCATGAACCTTCAACTGGCGCGAAGCATAAGCTATAACCTTCTGTCGCTGCATCAGCACGCAGCCTAAACCTTGACGCGAGGCGTCGCAATATACCACGAAGTCATCAGTGCCTTCGGGTAGGGATAAGATGGGTGCATCGCAAAGCTTGTTTTTCAGCAACTGAAAAGCTTCTTCTTGTTTTTCTCCCCATTCGTACTTCTTGTCCTTTTGAGTGAGGGAGGTCAAAGGTTGAGCGAGTTTTGAAAAATCCTCAATGAATCTGCGGTAATAGCCAGCCAAACCTAGGAACTGGCGGATCTCGGTCGGCGTCTTCGGAGTCTCCCAATTCTTGATCGCCTCGATCTTCGTGGGATCCACATGAATTCCATCTTTGTTAACCACGTGACCAAGGAACTGAACCTCACGCAACCAGAACTCGCACTTCGAGAACTTCGCGTATAACTTCTCTTTCTTGAGCAGCTCTAAGATAGCTCTTAGATGTTGCTCATGTTCTTCCTTTGTCTTTGAATAAATCAAAATATCATCGATAAACACAATCACAAATTTATCGAGATATGGCTTGCAGACTCTATTCATCAAATCCATAAACACTGCTGGCGCGTTTGTCAACCCAAACGGCATAACCAGGAACTCGTAATATCCATATCGAGTTCTGAAGGCCGTCTTTGGAATACTTTCCTCTTATTTTCTCAACTGGTGATAACCTGATCGAAGATCGATCTTGGAGTAAAAACTCGAACCTTGTAGTTGATCGAACAGGTCATCAATCCTTGGCAAAGGATACCGATTCTTAATGGTCAACTTGTTTAACTCTCGGTAGTCGATACACATGCGGAAACTACCGTCCTTCTTCTTAACAAACAGCACTGGAGCTCCCCAAGGCGAGAAGCTTGGTCTGATAAATCCCTTGTCCAAAAGCTCCTGAAGTTGCGTTGACAGCTCTTGCATTTCTGAAGGAGCAAGTCGATAGGGTGCCTTAGCTACAGGTGCGGCGCCTGGAACTAAGTCAATATGGAATTCGACTTGTCGCTGCGGCGGCAATCCTGGTAAGTATTCGGGGGAAGACTTCAGGATATTCCTTCACGACTGGGATATCTTCCAACTTTGGCTCAGCGGCTTCCTTGTCCACAATGTGTGCCAAGAAGGCAACACACCCTTTCTGCAAACACTTTCGAGCCTTCAAACAACTGATGATTCGTAGGGGCGTATCGTGCTTCTCTCCATGCACTACAACTGTTTCTCCATTCGCCATCGGAATGCGAATGACCTTCTCGTGACATACGATCTTCGCTCGGTTGCTTGACAACCAATCCATCCCCACTACCATGTCGAAGCTTCCCAATTCGACTGGCATCAGATCAAGCGTAAACTCGTGCTCCCCAAGCTCTATCACGCAACCCCTAATGACTTCATTTGCTTCTACTAGCTTTCCATTAGCTAGTTCTATTGAGTACGGAATATCTAGCTTACTAGCTACCAACCCAAGTATATTCTTAAATTCTAGGGATGCAAAACTATAATCGGCACCAGTATCAAATAGTACGGATGCAAAGCGTTGGCTGATAGGGAACGTACCAGTGACCACATTTGGATCTTGGCGGGATGTTGAAAACCCTTCCTTGAGCTTGATTGAGCTTTGGGCATTCTCTCTTGAAGTGCCCCACATCTCCACAATTAAAACAACATGGTCCTCGACCATTTCCGTTTCCGTTACCCTGTTTGTTGTTTGCTCCATGGTTTCCACTACCAGTTTGATTCCCAAAATTACCACGATTACCATTACCGCCATTTCCTCCTTGAGGGCGGTTTCCATACCCATTTCCACCACGGTTATTGTTTCCATTACCATAACCTCTCTGACCACCACGACCAGTACCGGCCCAGCATGTCTCCTTCGAATGGCCAACCTTCCCACAAGACTCACACTTCCGAAACCTGCATTGGCCGGCATGATGGTACTGGCACACATCACATTTGGGCAGAGTGCCCATATACCCTTTTCCCTTGTTTTCAACACCAATCTTGACTTCAGCTGGTGAGTACGCCTCTTTCTTCTTGTTACCACTGCTGGTGCCCTTCTTGAAGTTTGAGAACTTCCTTTTGTTCTCACCCGATGACTCAACGTGAGTCTCTTTCTTCTTCTGGTCAGAGATCGAGAACTTGTTTAACCTGATTGCTTCTTCCGTTAGCGCCACACTTAGATCAATAGCCTCGGTGATTGTGGCAGGCTTTGACGTCGTCACCATACTCATAATCTAAGGTGCCAACCCCCAAATAAAAGGCTCGATGCGTTTGAATTCTGGACTAACCATGTATGGTACAACGCGAGATAGATCGTGAACTCTCTGCACATACTCCGCAATCTTCGGGCCATCCATCTTGAGGTTCCAAAACTCTGTTTCCAATTTTTGAATTTCAGCCCTGGAGCAATACTTCTTGCGCATGAGTTCCTTCATTTCAACCCAAGTCAAAGCGTATGCTGCTGCCTCTCCTAGTGTTTGAACTTGGAGATTCCACCATGAAAGTGCCCCGTCTAAGAACAATCCGGAAATGTAGGTGACTTGGTGTTCCGGCGCACATTTCCTCATTCTTATCATAGAATCGGTCTTCTCCGTCCATCGAACAAAAGCCACAGCACCCCCGGTGCCGTCGAAATTTAGAGGCTTACAGTCTAAGAACTGTTTATAGGTAGAGCCTGTATAAGCAACATTATTCACGGAAAGCATTAGTGTTACACCCTGATATTTCCACATATTACCGGTGGGCCCGGTGGGGAGTATCGTGACGTAGTTGATATCATCATGGTCAAACATACAAAGAATAGCACAGCGGAAGTCTTGGAATATAAAATATTATTACAAACTCAAATGTCTGAAAATATCAAAGTATTTATTATAGACGAGCATGTAATATCAAATCCACAGGAGGATCATTACCGAAAGTATGAAATGAAGCTTAGCAGACTTTATGGCATCTTTAAGGATTTACAAGATCCTCTATTTCGACACCGAGCAATCCACCAGCCTATTACGAGTAGTACCTGCCACTTAGCCTTTGGACAATACGTCAGTTTTCACTGGTAAATACAATTAACCGACTCTTTTGAAAAGAGTTTATGAAAATTGATTTAAGTGCACATGGCACAAACCATTTATAACTTGGGACAATCTTTAATAAAATCTTGTATGCTGTTTCACATGTTTGTCATACATATGGGGCCGGTTTGGAAGCCGGTCTTGATTAACCGACTCACCACTTACAAAACCCACGAAGGAGTTATCCCCAACATGTGGGTTATTTATATTTTAGCATTTTCATCTGTCGGGTGTATGCCTACAGCCCGTGCATAGGTCGTGGCCATTTTTAACTTTAATGAGCCGAGGATATCCAGGACACAGCCGTTAACCCCCAATGTTTATGTTATCAAACAATACAGATTAAAACAGGTTATGCAGATTTATTAAATCACAATCCGACTAAATGATCTCATACCCGACCAAGCGGTATCTTTATGATACCGTATCCCAAGCCCGTTTGAGGGAAAATAAGTTAAAAGTATTTACCTGAGCTAATACTTGATTCACAGCATAATAACTCAGTCGTATCCAATCTATCTAAATGCAGGTAGCTTTTACCGGGTGGCTCTAGTCTGGAGTGATGGTAATATATAACCAATTCAGAAAGCTAACGGTCTTATTTAAGTCATAGACCGGCTAGCTTAAAGCATCTTAAACGGTACGATACGCTAGATTAAGCGATGACCAGAATAGAATGTTATTTAGACCCAACAAGTACGAAGACTTTTATAATATGGGTAAACTAAACACATTCCGGATTTTGAGATAAAAACGATAAGGTTAAACCCGTCTCGGTAAACTTACGTAAACTAGTTACATATACCGATTTGAATGCATAAATGCGTAACGGGCAACCAAATGAACCATATACAAGTCCCATATGTTATTATGCTTAAAATATGTTAATACATCAGTAGGATGTTAACATATATGCCCAAAAAGTATTTAAAACCAAACTAAGTCCCGTAAGGGCATTTTGGTCATTTTACCCTTTATAAAAGAGGTTTTAAAGCAAACTGAGGTTCTGGTCTTTGGTAATCAATAAAATTATTTATTTTATCACATTATATCAGTAAGATATCATACATATGTGAGGTTTACCATTTATGGCCAAACTACGCCCCAAAAGGGTATTTTGGTCATTTCACATATGCTTTTACGGAAATTTTTGGAATTCTGAGTTCACGCCTTATACCTACTATAATAATATTAAAATTTAATTATAAAATTAGTAGGTAACGAGTCTTAGATGTTAAATACGGTTTAAGAACCATACTATGCACCTAATAAGCGTAAAATCGCTAATTGACGATAATTAAAGGGTTTTATGAAAATCTGAGATTTTGATCAGTTTTGAATGCTCAAAATAATTTATTTAATGTATAAAATCCGTAGAAAAAGGTTTGGCATTCAAATCATTTGTTAATCTCTTTTTATGCATGAAAAAGGGTATTATCGTCATTTACCGAATTATATAAGAACTCCATGATACGGTCAGATTATAATCTGATCGAAAGTTTCAAAAATCCCTAAAAATAATATCTTAACAGTAGGTAATGAGTTTTGGGTCAAAATCCAAGTTTAAACATGCCTTATGCAAGATATCGCAATTTAATTAATAAAAAGCTTCTATTTACGATATCGAGCATAACTCCTATTTGAGACCAAGAACTGAGGTGAAATTTTCGGGACATACTTATATATCAGTAATAAAGGTTTTTGTCCTCTCACATTTTCAAAATTCTCATTTATATGTCAAAAGGGCGAAATGGGCATTTATAAGCATAATAACGGAAACTAGCATATACTTCAAACTACTAAGGACCAAGCAATATAACTTCAGGGGGTTATACTACTATATAATACGGTCCTAATGGAAGCTTAAAACATGGAAGAATCAAGCTTAATCGGGTCAGAACTGAAAGTCAAAGTAAAAGTCAAGTTTTTGTGACTTTCGGTTGCGAACCGACCCTAAACTCAGAATTGTCGGGTTGAACATGCTTAGACATGTTTTAATAATTGTTACCAAGTTATTCGAGTGTTAGAATATAATTTATAACCTCTGCATCAATGGTTTTAATTATTATTTATTAATCTGCCAAGTTTGACTTTTTACCTAAATGGTTTGACCCGACAATTAACTAAGCAAATGAAGGAATTAGGAGGTGCCCTTTTAAGGGTTAATCACCTACCTAACTATGGTCTTATACCCACATTCAATTTGATCAGTGGCTGGACCATTAGAGTTCAAACCGAAAGTCAAAGTTAATTTATGATAACTTGACTTTTCGGTTATTAAAACATAGAACTGAACTATAGAGAGGGCTAAGACACTTACAAAGGGTCCTAGCTATCTTTTCTACAAGAAAATAAGTTCCTTAATCAGATCATGAGCTCCAAGTTTGATAGAGGAGAAGATAGAATAAAAATGGCAATAGAAATGGATGAACTTCATCCTATTTATTGGTTTTGGAAAGTTCTTGGATTATGCCATGTGTTTAGTGTGTCCTCTAAGGCTTGATAAGATTGTGACAAATGTTGTATTCAGATCAAAAGCCTTGGTGAGCACATAACTTGAAGATCAAGGAAGAAAATCATGGCTGCAATAAACAAAACAGGAGCTGAAATCTGTTTTCGACACTGGGGACTTTTACGCGCCCCGCGTAAGAGTAAAGGGTCTCTTACGCGGCCCGCCTAAACTCAAGAAATCAGCAAAAGTATTTTCAAACATGGCAAGTTCAGTCCCTGCACTCTTAAATGCATTTTAACCTTTAATTTAAGCACTTTTAACCCCTCTTATCAATATGTAGATGATCTTGAGAGTATAACCAATCACCGTTACGCCCGGTTTCGTTAATTGATCCCCGAAAATACTAATTTCGTCTCATTAACTCTTTTAACCCTTATTCTTGGAAATTTGCGTAAACAACGCATAATGATATTGAAACCTCGTGACATTTATATAACTTATCCTTGAGAGTATAATCGATCATTACGAAGCCCCGGGTTCATTAAAAGGCACTTTACGGTGTAGTTTTAATTGTTGACGCTTATGGTCCCTATAACGCGAAAACTTGCGCATATCATCATTTAATAGCATCAAGGCCCTATGTAGAACATATTAGGAATTCCCAAGAGTATGATTGCACATGCAAATGCTTTGGGTTCGTTAAAAGGTCAGTCAGATGTAAGAATTAACATTTTGACACTTTTAACCCTTCGACGCGCAAACTTTCACATAATTACGCAAACGGCTCCTCTCGTCCAACAAGTGGCTCATTTGAGAATACATACACCATATAAGGTCACTCAGAGGCCTAGTTTAGGCATGTTGACACTTTCAGTCCTTCTATATTCATAGTTTTTGTTTTTGGTGAAAAATAGTCCTTCACAGTCAACGTTTGACTTTATTAGGGTTCATTACACGTGTCAACACATTATTGGACACGATTTTACGAAGTGTTACATCCTCACCCCCTTAAAAGAAATCTCGACCCTGAGATTTGCTCAAAAAGACTTAAGTACTTTCTGTTGTGTAATGGACTTAACTTCCACAGTAATTTAGGGACCTTTACGGGTATTCCAGTTGACCTATTCAATAGGTGCATGCTCCTTTTCGGAGTTTCTTAACCTGTCGGTCCTTGATCGATATAGGTCTTTCAATAAACCTCAGGCTTTCATCAATCTATACGTCTTTACAAGACATTGCTAGCGATTTATCAGCTAGGCATTTCTTTAAGTTAGAAATGTGGAACACATCGTGAATTCCACCGAGTTCCTCAGGCAAGTTTAGCTCATAAGCTATACTGCCGACACATTCGATGATCTCGAATGGTCCTAAATATCCAGGGCTCGACCTGCCCTTTATACTGAAATGTATCGTACCCTTCCATGTTGGTATTTTCAATAGATTCTTGTTCCCTACTTGGAACTTTAAGAGATCTGCGCCTTTCTTACGCATCGCTCTTTTGCCGATTACTGGCAGCTTTCAGACGATTACGGATTCATAATATCTTATCCGTCTTCTTTTAGGACAGTCTCAGATTATGAAAATTGGGGAAAAGGATTTCCCAACTCCTGCCTAACAAACGGGCGTTGACTTTTTCTTTCAAACAAGGTCTCCAAAGGAGCAGCCTTGATGCTTATATAATGCTATCAGTTATAGGCGAACTTAATTTGGGTGAGATAGTTATCCCAACTATTACCCGAATCAATCTTAAGGAATCATCTACCCTCATAGTTAGTCGAACAAATCGACGATCCTGGGCAGCTAATAACGATTCTTAATCGTTTCTTAGTTAGGTTGCAATAACCAATGCACAAGCGTATTGCATCGTGCTTTCCTTTATCAACAATAATCGGAGCTCCTAAGATGATGAGCTAAGCTGTACAAACCTTTCTCATAAACTCATTTGGTTAGCCCACCGTTCTTCCATTTCCGTTGATGCTAACCGATATGGAGCATCTGTAACAGGTACAGCTCCTAATAGGATGTCCATCCTAACTTCACTTTGCCCCTCAGGGGTAAAACAGGGTAGTTCTACTGAGAAGAAATCAAGTTATCCAAATATGATAGAGGTAGCTTCAATCTTCAATCTTGGTCCACTTACCGTTGATTGTGCCATGCAAACGACATATCTGTTTTACGAGTGCACAGATGCCATAAGTAGAGACGCCTACTTAGGCATTTTTATTATGGATATCTTCTTTGAATACCACTAGCTGACTTAAGTACAATGTGACCATTGGTATATCTTAGTGGTTCCATGCATTAAACCTCCATACTGATCAGGCATGGAAGCAATCTATGGGACGCACTAGGTTACGCCAATCCTCATATAGGACTTTTATCAAACATAGTTGGCACTCGCAGTTTGATAAAATCATTGAGGAAAATAATTAAAATAACATATATCGTTGTACTCTATTCAAAGAAAGAGTACTCTTAGATTTTACAGAAGGATTATCGCCGATAATAGAAGAATCGGTCTCTCAGGTTTCATTGGTAAGTTCTACCTGACTTAGAATCTGGAGTTTTATGAATATCATCAAAGTTTTGCTAAGCTTATGGTCTATGAAAGACTTATTATTGCCTATATTAAAAACAGGACACTTAGCAGAAATGATCATTGGTAAATGATAAGGAATGTACTTGATGACATCATGTACTGCCTCTTGGCATTCATCAGGTGAGTTCAGGCATTTCCTTTCTCAGCCTCTCCAGGCTTTAGCTGTACCTTCCTTGCCAGCTTGAAGCTTTATCATGCTTCTTTATCTCTGGTGCTAATCACCACTATATTATGTAATATGCTTAGATCCTGGGTTAATCGAATAGGGTACTATCCCAAATAATGAATTAAAGTCGGTGACATACTGTCGACAGTCTAGATTTTTCATGGTGAGAGTTAGAAAATCTGACTCCCCCTTTTCCATTTCATGTCATGGACAGTAGGTTTTTCTGATATGGTCCATAAACTTGGACCATTCCATATTGTATAGGGGTACCTTCCCCTGGACCTGATTAATGTCTCCCACCAAGTAAGGTCAGCGCCCTTGAACGACTGTGATACGTACTTCATAGTGTCTTTCTTAGCACAACCGTTGATCTCCACAACGGTTTCCATCTTGTTCAATAATTTCATGTAATCAATGGCTCCTTTTTCGCCATTGAAGTCTCTTGGCTTGCAAGGGACAAAGTACTCGTAAGTACATCCTTTAGAGGAATGAAACTCCTCATTTTACATTATCTTCTTTGGTTCATTCTTCACATTCGAAGCGTGAACAAAACTCTCCTCATGAGTAGATGAATGTTGCTTTAAATAAGGTTTGGAGCGAGTAACATTTGGCTCCTTGAACTTTTTTATGGCCTTTTTTTTCCATGGCCTTTCCTACAGCTGCGTCAATCACAGCTTGGAGGTTAATTCCATTAATATTGTGGTTTACGTTTGTAGCATTATTAACTTTTGTCGCATTAATAGTATTGCGACTGTTGTCTACCTCATCCGAGTTTTCCATACTCGAAACTTGGTACTAATCACCAAATTTAACAATTATTAGTCATCATCCTGATGACCTGACATAGATTAGCCACGACATCCATAAACCGTATAGGCTATTATGTTCCGAACATTCCTAATGAATGTTATTTGAATGTATATCCATTATATTTAGCCTAGGTCACAAAAGGACCATCAATGGCATTTAAAGTTTGGAGCGAGTCCAATATCTGCTTGACAGGGGATCATAATGTCACAACTGTCTTTGTCACAAGGACGATTATGAATAGCTCAAAGGCTAGCCTTACATGACTTTTATTATATATATATATATATATATATATACATACATACCTATGGCACAGAGGCCCGTCGCGAGGGACGTAGAAAGGTATGGCATAATGCCAGTTATGAAGGACATAAGTAATCATATGGCGTGAAAGCCTTGTCGCAATGACATTCAGATACGGCACAAATGGCCTTGTCTCTAGGACGTTATAGGATATGGCACTAGGGCCTGTCACGAAGGACATTTATCAAATCTGGCATAAAAGGCCTGTCACAAAGGATGTTAACATTTAGTATGTTAGCTTGTCATGAACGAAAAATTATAGCACGGAGGCCTGTCATGGATGACTTGAAATATAACTTGTGGGTTTGTCACAAGGACATCAATTCATAGGCCGCAATCTTGTTAGATCAGGAGCTTTAAGGCTTGAACATAGTTCTTCACCTTTGGACACGGAGTCATAGACTACAACTGTCATCGTCTTGAAAGACGATTCATTTGGCAGAAAGGTAAACCAATTAATCATCACTAATGGATGTTCATATATCATCATCGTATTTGATGATATTAGTCATGATCACACTGATCATATAGACTGTTAGGGTTGGGTATAACCCACTATTTTGAATAGGGGATTTTAAAAGATCACCACTAACTTTGTCTTATCGACAATATAGAAGAGTACAGCCCGTAGGCATTTCATCACTAGGGATGTTAAATAACATGATCATCGTATTAGATGATACTTGCCATGATCTACTCTGATCATATAGGCTTTAAGGCTTGGATGTAATCCAATTACCTTGACGGCTGATGTGGTTTCTCACGCCACATTGCCAGGAGTGTTAACATGTTCTCAGATGTTAACAAAGATTAATTATCTTAAGAGGGTTTTACCATCATAGCCATGTTCATAGACATATAGGCTAGGTTATACCATTAAGAGGATCTTTTGAAATTTTCAGCTGATCGATAAAGTTCGAGTAAAATTTGGAACTATCGTTGGATAAAGGACGAAATGAATACCCAAATAAAATTTTCGAAACTTTCCTAGATTATTAGAAATTTACAATAGTGCCTTAATCAGGACTTTTAGTAATATATATATATATATATATATATATATGTCCACAGAGGACTAAAAGTATAAATATAAGTCCATATAAGAACTATAAAATATTATAAATCCATATATGGGTTATAATGAAATATCATGTCCTCAAAGGGACTATTTCGAGATAACGTATCCTCAAAGGGATTTTAATGAAATAACATGTCCTTAAAAGGACTATATTGGTACAGCGTGCGCACAAAAGAGCTTTGCTGTACAGTTGTCCTCACAGGGACTTTAAATAACCTTAGTCCGTGCAGGGACTATAAGGGAGTATTAGTCCGCAAAGGGACTATAAGATATATCCGCATTGGAATTATTATGATATAGCATGTCCATAAAAGGGCTATATTGGTACAGCGTGCACACAAAAGGGCTTTGCTGTACAGGTGTCCTCACAGGGACTTTAAATAACTCTAGTCCACGCAGGGACTAAAAGGAAATATAAGTCTGAAAAGGGACTATAAAATATGTCCGTATTGGGACTTTTATGATATAACATGTCCATAAAAGGAAGTTAATAAATAATTGTCCTCGTAGGGACTTTATATCGAAAGATACGTCCTCATTGGGACGTATTAATGAAACAATATGTCCTTGAAAGGACTATAATGGATTATAATGTCCATGAAAGGACTATTTTGAAGTAGCATGCCCATCGATGGACTTTATTGAAATATAATGTCCATGAAGGGACTATATTGAAATATAATGTCCATGAAAGGACTAAATAGCAAATGCCCATATAGGGTCTTAAGTTGAAAGGTATGTCCACACAGGAACTATATAGAAGAGATAGGTCCTTATAAGGACTTAAAGGATAATGAATATTATGAAAGAAGGATTCTCTAACGCCTTCCTTGCTCCATTTCGATTGTTTCTCTTCTTTGTTTACCATATACAGTAGGGACACTAAAGACCTCAGTGAATAATGTAAGTATTCCAATCAGGATCTGTTATAGAAGTAGAATTTAAGAATCCCATGGTTAAAGAATAATATGTATCACGGATTGGGTTTTGACTGATACAATCCAAATCTGGGAATTCAAAACTTAGAGGTAAGAAATGGGGATCATTAGGATCCACTGGTATTATTTTCAAATACGGGAGCCTCAGGGACCTCCGGTATGGACTTCGAAGTCTGAATACAATTCAATAGATTTGGTTTTAGGAATGAATCCATGAAGGACTTTCCTCCAAACCGGTCGCACGCTTATTCTAGCCGTTTTACGAAACTAAACATTCTTGACTTCGGATGAGGAAAATCTCCATCAACGGCTTCTTGCTTGGCGACATATTCAATATTCATAAAAATCGAAAACAATGTTTACTTAATAGGGATGAGAGCATTCCTATGTTATGTCTAGACTCAGGAGGTATAAGGAATATGCTACTGTGTCATTGAGATTAAACACAAAAGACTAGTGTTTAATTCACTCAGTGTTGGCTCTGATACCAACCTGTCACACCCTGATATTTCCACATATTACCAGTGGGCCCGGTGGGGAGTATCGTGACGTAGTTGATATCATCATGGTCAAACATACACAGAATAGCACAACGGAAGTCTTGGAATATAAAATATTATTACAAACTCAAATGTCTGAAAATATCAAAGTATTTATTATAGACGAGCATGTAATATCAAATCCACAGGAGGATCATTACGGAAAGTATAAAATGAAGCTTAGCAGACTTTATGGCCTCTTTAAGGATTTGCAAGATCCTCTATTTCGACACCGAGCAATCCCCCAGCCTATTACGAGTAGTACCTGCCACTTAGCCTTTGGAAAATACGTCAGTTTTCACTGGTAAATACAATTAACCGACTCTTTTGAAAAGAGTTTATGAAAATTGATTTAAGTGCACAAGGCACAAACCATTTATAACTTGGGACAATATTTAATAAAATCTTGTATGCTGTTTCACATGTTTGTCATACATATGGGGCCGGTTTGGAAGCCGGTCTTGATTAACCGACTCACCACTTACAAAACCCACGAAGGAGTTATCCCCAACATGTGGGTTATTTATATTTTAGCATTTGCATCTGTCGGGTGTATGCCTACACCCTGTGCATAGGTCGTGGCCATTTTTAACTTTAATGAGCCGAGGATATCTAGGACATGGCCGTTAACCCCCAATGTTTATGTTATCAAACAATACAGATTAAAACGGGTTATGCAGATTTATTAAATCACAATCCGACTAAATGATCTCATACCCGACCAAGCGGTATCTTTATGATACCGTATCCCAAGCCCGTATGAGGGAAAATAAGTTAAAAGTATTTACCTGAGCTAATACTTGATTCACAGCATAATAACTCAGTCGTATCCAATCTATCTAAATGCAGGTAGATTTTACCAGGTGGCTCTAGTCTGGAGTGATGGTAATATATAACCAATTCAGAAAGCTAACGGTCTTATTTAAGTCATAGACCTAGACCGGCTAGCTTAAAGCATCTTAAATGGTACGATACGCTAGATTAAGCGATTACCAGAATAGAATGTTATTTAGACCCAACAAGTACGAAGACTTGTATAATATGGGTAAACTAAACACATTCCGGATTTTGAGATAAAAACGATAAGGTTAAACCCGTCTCGGTAAACTTACGTAAACTAGTTACATATACCGATCCGAACGCATAAATGCGTAACGGGCAACCAAATGAACCATATACAAGTCCCATATGTTATTATGCTTAAAATAAGTTAATACATCAGTAGGATGTTAACATATATGCCCAAAAAGTATTTAAAACCAAATTAAGTCCCGTAAGGGCATTTTGGTCATTTTACCCTTTATAAAAGAGGTTTTAAGGAAAACTGAGGTTCTGGGTTTTGGTAATCAATAAAATTATTTATTTTATCACATTATATCAGTAAGATATCATACATATGTGAGGTTTACCATTTATGGCCAAACTATGCCCCGAAAGGGTATTTTGGTCATTTCACATATGCTTTTACGGACATTTTTGGAAGTCTGAGTTCATGACTTATACCTACTGTAATAATATTAAAATTTAATTATAAAATTAGTAGGTAACGAGTCTTAGATGTTAAATATGGTTTAAGAACCATACTATGCACCTAATAAGCGTAAAATCGCTAATTGACGATAATTAAAGGGTTTTATGAAAATCTGAGATTTTGATCAGTTTTGAATGCTCAAAATAATTTATTTAATGTATAAAATCAGTAGAAAAAGGTTTGGCATTCAAATCATTTGTTAATCTCTTTTTATGCATGAAAATGGTATTATCGTCATTTACCGAATTATATAAGAACTCCATGATACGGTCAGATTATAATCTGATCGAAAGTTCCAAAAATCCCTAAAAATAATATCTTAACAGTAGGTAATGAGTTTTGGGTCAAAATCCAAGTTTAAACATGCCTTATGCAAGATATCGCAATTTAATTAATAAAAAGCTTCTATTTACGATATCGAGCATAACTCCTATTTGAGACCAAGAACTGAGGTGAAATTTTTGGGACATACTTATATATCAGTAATAAAGGTTTTTGTCCTCTCACATTTTCAAAATTCTCATTTATATGTCAAAAGGGCGAAATGGACATTTATAAGCATAATAACGGAAACTAGCATATACTTCAAACTACTAAGGACCAAGCAATATAACTTCAGGGGGTTATACTAATATATAATACGGTCCTAATGGAAGCTTAAAACATGGAAGAATCAAGCTTAATCGGGTCAGAACTGAAAGTCAAAGCAAAAGTCAAGCTTTTGCGACTTTCGGTTGCGAACCGACCCTAAACTCAGAATTGTCGGGTTGAACATGCTTAGACATGTTTTAATAATTATTACCAAGTTATTAGAGTGTTAGAATATAATTTATAACCTCTGCATCAATGGTTTTAATTATTATTTATTAATTTGCCAAGTTTGACTTTTTACCTAAATGGTTTGACCCGACAATTAACTAAGCAAACGAAGGAATTAGGAGGTGCCCTTTTAAGGGTTAATCACCTACCTAACTATGGTCTTATACCCACATTCAATTTGATCAGTGGCTGGGCCATTAGAGTTCAAACCAAAAGTCAAAGTTAATTTATGATAACTTGACTTTTCGGTTATTAAAACATAGAACTGAACTATAGAGAGGGCTAAGACACTTACAAAGGGTCCTAGCTATCTTTTCTACAAGAAAATAAGTTCCTTAATCAGATCATGAGCTCCAAGTTTGATAGAGGAGAAGATAGAATAAAAATGGCAATAGAAATGGATGAACTTCATCCTATTTATTGGTTTTGGAAAGTTCTTGGATTATGCCATGTGTTTAGTGTGTCCTCCAAGTCTTGATAAGATTGTGACAAATGTTGTATTCAGATCAAAAGCCTTGGTGAGCACATAACTTGAAGATCAAGGAAGAAAATCATGGCTGCAATAAACAAAACAGGAGCTGAAATCTGTTTTCGACACTGGGTACTTTTACGCGCCCCGCGTAAGAGTAAAGGGTCTCTTACGCGACCCGCCTAAACTCAAGAAATCAGCAAAAGTATTTTCAAACATGGCAAGTTCAGTCCCTGCACTCTTAAATGCATTTTAACCTTTAATTTAAGCACTTTTAACCCCTCTTATCAATATGTAGATGATCTTGAGAGTATAACCAATCACCGTTACGTAGGGTTTCGTTAAATGATCCCCGAAAATACTAATTTCGTCTCATTAACTCTTTTAACCCGTATTCTTGGAAATTTGCGTAAACAACGCATAATGATATTGAAACCTCGTGAAATTTATATCACTTATCCTTGAGAGTATAATCGATCATTACGAAGCCCTGGGTTCGTTAAAAGGTCACTTTACGGTGTAGTTTTAATTGTTGATGCTTATGGTCCCTATAACGCGAAAACTTGCGCATATCATCATTTAATAGCATCAAAGCCCTATGTAGAACATATTAGGCATTCCCAAGAGTATGATTGCACATCCAAATGCTTTGGGTTCGTTAAAAGGTCACTCAGAGGTAAGAATTAACATTTTGACACTTTTAACCCTTCGACGCGCAAACTTTCACATAATTACGCAAACGGCTCCTCTCGTCCAACAAGTGGCTCATTTGAGAATACGGACACCGTATAAGGTCACTCAGAGGCCTAGTTTAGGCATGTTGACACTTTCAGTCCTTCTATATTCATAGTTTTTGTTTTTGGCGAAAAATAGTCCTTCACAGTCAACGTTTGACTTTATTAGGGTTCATTACACGTGTCAACACATTATTGGACACGATTTTATGAAGTGTTACATCCTCACCCCCTTATAAGAAATCTCGACCCCAAGATTTGCTCAAAAAGACGTAAGTACTTTCTGTTGTGTAATGGACTTAACTTCCACAGTAATTTAGGGACCTTTACGGGTATTCCAGTTGACCTATTCAATAGGTGCATGCTCCTTTTCGGAGTTTCTTAACCTGTCGGTCCTTGATCGATATAGGTCTTTCAATAAACCTCAGGCTTTCATCAATCTATACGTCTTTACAAGACATTGCTAGCGATTTATCAGCTAGGCATTTCTTTAAGTTAGAAATGTGGAACACATCGTGAATTCCACCGAGTTCCTCAGGCAAGTTTAGCTCATAAGCTATACTGCCGACACATTCGATGATCTCGAATGGTCCTAAATATCCAGGGCTCGACCTGCCCTTTATACTGAAATGTATCGTACCCTTCCATGTTGGTATTTTCAATAGATTCTTGTTCCCTACTTGGAACTTTAAGAGATCTGCGCCTTTCTTACGCATCGCTCTTTTGCCGATTACTGGCAGCTTTCAGACGATTACGGATTCATAATATCTTATCCGTCTTCTTTTAGGACAGTCTCAGATTATGAAAATTGGGGAAAAGGATTTCCCAACTCCTGCCTAACAAACGGGCATTGACTTTTTCTTTCAAACAAGGTCTCCAAAGGAGCAGCCTTGATGCTTATATAATGCTATCAGTTATAGGCGAACTTAATTTGGGTGAGATAGTTATCCCAACTATTACCCGAATCAATCTTAAGGAATCATCTACCCTCATAGTTAGTCGAACAAATCGACGATCCTGGGCAGCTAATAACGATTCTTAATCGTTTCTTAGTTAGGTTGCAATAACCAATGCACAAGCGTATTGCATCGTGCTTTCCTTTATCAACAATAATCGGAGCTCCTAAGATGATGAGCTAAGCTGTACAAACCTTTCTCATAAACTCATTTGGTTAGCCCACCGTTCTTCCATTTCCGTTGAGTGCACAGATGCCATAAGTAGAGACGCCTACTTAGGCATTTTTATTATGGATATCTTCTTTGAATACCACTAGCTGACTTAAGTACAATATGACCATTGCTGCTGATTGGGAGGTGTTTTGAGAGAGTTTAGAATGATTTCCCAAAGTGTCCAAAGCTTGGATTTGGTGTGGGATTTATAGGGAAGTGTTTGGGTAGGTTGTAGTTGGGTATTTAATGTTAAAAATGGTTTAAAACTCAAAAAATATCACAAAACCCGCCTAAAAATCGAGTTGGAACAAGTCTGGTTGCTGATTTGCGCGCCTGGGCTCGTTTCAGCGAGTGTTTAAGAATTAAAAGGTGTCGGATTATCTCGATGAGGACTCCCAGCCGGGCGGTTAAGGCGCACGTGTGTGAGGATGCTGACCCGTGTTCGAGTCCCGCAGTCTGCATCTTTTGTTTCTTTTTTTATTTTTATTTAAGACATTGAACTTTCAGAAATATCACAGATCAGTCCCTGGACTTTTAATAGACTTAGTTTTATTGTTTTAAAACAACTAACTTTGTAGTTTAAACTAACTATTAGTTTATATTTACTAACTTTATAATCTAATGGAACTAACTAGATTATTAATAAAAATAAACTTTTAAATAACAAAATTAATTATTTTAATTAATTTAAATAATTTGTATAACGACTATATTTATAAAGAATAAAAGTCTTTAAACGTTTATTTATTTCACGAAGTTTTCGAGTCTCATTATTTTAAGGGTTTTAACCAGTTTAACGAGTATCAAGTGTCGATAACTAAAGAATCAAGAATCTTTGAATAATATATCATTCAAACGTAAATTTTATTTTGTTTCAAGTCTCGGATTTTAAAGAAAGGATAAAAACACAAAGTTTCCAAAATAGGATTACAAGCAAGGGTTTCCAAATATAGAGAGTATGAAAACGCAAGACGTTACAGTCTCCCCTTCTTTAGGAAATTTCGTCCCGAAATTTATTCAAGGGGAAGACTTGAAAGCGTTTTTGGTAAAAGGTGGAAATTGAGACTTGGGAATTTCGAAATATTTTAAAAGGGTTAAATTTTGGAGAGCAGTAACATAGGTTTGCAAAGGAGTTTGTTTGGCTAAAAATGGGTTTGAGGCATAAGCATGAGTGAAACGTGTATAGGTAAAACAAGTTAAACAAGTTTTTGAATAACTGAATTTGTAGTTGATTAAAAAGCGTACTGCGTTCCCGAAGGAGATCTTTGTAGCAAAACAGTTTATATTTGATGAAAGTGGGGTAGTTTGCGTGGAAAGTTTTAAGGAAAATATAAAATCACACATTTAAAAAAAATTGTTTATTAAGAGGAACGAGAAGGTTGGGTATTTTAATTAAAGTGATATCGGTCTACTAAGTATGTTTACACAAGAGTAAGGAATAGGAAGATGGTTTTAATAGACTTGATTGTGAACGAGGTTCGTATAAAAGACAAAAGTAATGGAGAATACTAGAAGTATAGAAGTGGACGATTGATTCTTAATAAACGAATGCGGGTATAAGAATAGTATGCGTTTTGAAAGCGATGAGCTAAGAATGGCGTCTCGTCGTGGATAATCGGATATCACGCGTTAAGCAATGCGTTTGTGAGTTGTTAAAGTTTGAATTTGGTCCAAAGGTCCGCAAAACACTGAATTTCTCATGGCACGTTTTACGAAAGTTTGGTAACATGGTGAACACACTTATATATAGGAAGTACCAGCGGCGTATCCACCATGTTTTGACCATATTACGTCCGTCTCGTATTCGGTGTCACGTTACATTCCGTGTCTTACCATACGCATTAGTACACTCTATGGTTCTCATACGCCCATCACTATAATCCCGTGTGCACCCACGATTATACCGATCGTCGCATGATCCGCATAGCTTGTACTAGTTGCGTATGAATTTAAGGTATTCATAAATTCTGAAAATAAGATTGTGTATAAATAGGGATGTAGCATATACGCATGTTTGTGTTCCAAATAGTATAAGGCCGACGTAAGCGAATCCCTAGGGTTTCGCTCGCGTACAGTGTGAATGTATGAATTTTGAGTATGAATAAAAGCACGAGCATGAGTATAAGTATAAGTTTAAGTATGAATATGCATGTGAGTATGAGTATAAACATAAAACGTATGGGTAGTATGAGTATAAGTATAAGCATAAACGTATGAGTATAATTATAGGTACGAATAAAAATTACGTATATAGCGTTTGTTGAAGTATAACGAATTTAGGCATATAAAACATTTGAGAAGGTTGAATACGTAAAACGAATGATATAAACGAAAACATTGGGAAGTATCGACTAAGACATGTACGATGATATGCATGTATAGTTGTTTAAGCGAAACGTCGAGTTGATAAAAAAAAATAGATTAAGTTTGAATTGGAAGGTAGAACACGGTTTGTAAATGTAAGACAATATAAAGTATTCGTTGGTTATGCATAACGTGTTTTGTAATGAATGGAAATGCTACTTTTGTTCAAAAGAGTTTACGTAAGTCAAAGGTTGTGGTTCCCATGAAGTCTTCTTGCCCACATGTTTAGGAAATTTGGTTGACGTATTAAGTAGTATAGGAAAAAGGCCTTCGAAAATAATAAGTTTGCTTCATTTGCATCAAAATAAGAAATTTTGAATTTAGGAGGTTCTTGTAAAACGTTGATCTTTAGAAAAAAAAGAGATTTAGCAAAAGGACTTAGTGTTTATTGTAAAGGGTTTTGTCAAATGATTTGTTGATGTTGAAAAGAATCTTTGGTAAAACGATCTTATAATATAAGATCTTATAAGTAATTAAGAAATGTTGGTTTGATTTCGATTAAGATTAGATGTCTCTAGTATGATGATATAACGTGAGCGTGTTTTTGTGATTAAGTCGAATATGAAGTTCATGGGCAAGAGTTTCATTGGACCGATTAAGTTGATAGGTAGCATTTCGTAAGGTTTTGAAATTCGGGTAGTAAAACGTTTTAAGACATGATTAAGAATCTCGTGTATAAGAGTTGAGTGAAAATAGGGTGTAGAATAAGAAGTACGTTTGATAAAACAGTGTATTTCGAAATTGGTACAAGTAGGTATTTTGAATAATGATAAATGATTTAGGTACAAAACATGATTGGGTTTGCATTATAAAACATTTTGAAGGAAGGTTTTGGTAACGATCACCTAGGTAAGGGAATCACCCCTAACTCGTGGGTGAGGTCGTTTTAAGGAAAAAGGGAGTGGAGTTAATCGTCAAGGTAAGGAAATCACTCCTATCTCGATGATATGTCTCCATTTGTCGTTACAAGGAATATGAATTTAAATTATATGAAGTCATGCATATGTATAAACGTATGAAAAGATTAAATATGTTGTGTGTGTGAAAAGAGAATATCAGAAGTAAATTTAAATTTGAAAAAAAAAAATGGCATCGTATAAGATAAATAATAGAAACACATGTTTGATTAAAATTTGGATGGTTCTAAAGCGGAACTTTGACTAACCAAAGTGGTCGAAAAGTCTTTTGAATTTGAATTTCTCCATCAAGGTGAGGATTTCACTCATATCTTGATGGTGAATTTCATGTACAAAGGAAAAGTAGATGGATTGAGAGTTGTTCACCAAATTGTGGGTTTCACGCCTATTTTGGTGAAGTTGTCTCGTTTGTGTATTACGAGTGGTTTTGATTTTAGTTTAAGCGAGTAAAAAGATGTATGTTCAAAATAATAATAACAAGTATAAGCACAATAAGCATCTCAAGAAATAATACGTAAAAGACAATTCAAGGATAGCACATAAAGGATGAAATAATACAACAAGTATTAACAAATAATAAAGCAAGTATTAACACAAAAGGGACATATATGTTTAGAAGGCCAAAAGAAAATAAATAAGGAGCAAATAAAGTATTATGCAAGTGGTTTAAGCAAAACATAAGAATAAAGCTCTAGAACTATAGACTAGGTAAAAAGCATGTCAATTTTCCTAATTCCCTATAGTTATGGCTCTGATACCAATCTGTCACACCCCAACCGATGGCGGAAACATCGGAGTGAGACGAAATAGATTGCAAGAGACTTCATAACACTATTTGTGACGATATTTAATTCAACCAATTTCATTTCATAGATAAATTGTCAAAACATTACAAGAATTTAAATAACAACATTGTTCAAACATGATAATAACAAAATTGATACAACACTTTAAACCTAAACGTCTAAGTGAGTATCTAGGCATCTTTGCTAGTCCGGTTTCATAGCATCATCAATCCTCAACCTGTAACATGTTTAAAATACAATTCAATGCAAAAGCAAAGGCGAGTATACAAGTTTATGAATAAGTATAAGTATAAAGTTTAAAAACGAATCCACATGGCAACTTTGTTTATACAAGATCAACCTAACATGGCATGCAATATTTCTAGCCAATCCTCTGTTTACGCAACAATGATATAATTCAACATGACCACAAGTCTACGGGCGGTGCGTTACTCCTATAACGCTATACATGTCGAATGGAGGCTCGTGAAAGCTAATGACCAAAACATATCACATAAGTATGGTCCACGTAAGCATCAAGTATCATAACATTGTATTCATGTATAAGGATTGTTTTCGTGCATTGCATAAAGAATAAGTTTAAGTGTAGTTTAATAGTTAAACAAGTTACACCCCAAAAAGTGGTAAACATAAAAAGGGGTTGCGAGTAAACTCACAAATTTGCATATGCTTTCCGATTATCCAATGTGACGAAGTTGAAGAGGTTAGAAGGTTGAATATGTTCAATTAGGGATTTAGGAAGTTAAAACACAAGAATATATGTATTCGAAAGTAATCTTCCTTTAACACCAAGTACTTGTTCTTAACACTATGAAACCTCAAGGGTTAATGTTTTCATGAGTAGTATACTCATTAGAATCGTAACAAGTCTTATGTCTTGGATGATGTATTCTAATACTTTGACGAATGAACACAAATCCACCATCAAGAGTTCAAATAGTAAATATATATATAAGTATTATAAGTATTATTTAGTCCATTAATCAAGCATGAGGTAGAAGATATATCTTCATTTAGGTACCTCTATTGTGTCATAGAATTCATGTAGGATGTAGGAAGAACAAATGAGGTAGAAGATAAATCTTCATTTAGGTACCTCTATTGTGTCATAGAATTCATGTAGGATGTAGGAAGAACAAGCTTCCATTTAGGTACCTCTTATGGTTCACCACTACAATTGATGTAATAACATACAAGGAGGGTCATGAACTAATATCAATACAAGAATAAGAAACATCTACACTATGAGAAATCATCAAGGGATGTGGGGATTTTAGATTGGACAACCCAAGTTAGTCCACAATCACACCTTTATCAAGCTTGAAGCTTGAACACCACTTGTGGGTCAAAAACCCTAACCAAAACAGAAAGTATTTGAGGATTAACCTCTGATTTTGTATGTCTCAGCCCCGTTTTTAAGCTTAACTAACCATAGAAGTGGTTATAAGCATAAGGACATGGGTTTGAGTGAGTTAAACTTAAGTTTACATAAGTATAAACAATGTTTAGTAAAGATGAATGAAAACAGTGAACTTTGGAGCCTATTTTCCTGAGTTCTAGGGCCTTATTCTCTGTGAAATATCCATGGAATCGAAGCTAAGGTCAAGCCAAGCGTTTTGGAAAAAGAATGAGCTAAAACGGATGAGAAATGAGTGAGATATGCTTGTTTTAAGAACATGGTATGAATCTGGACGAATTTCGAATGTGCTGCTGATTGGGAGGTGTTTTGAGAGAGTTTAGAATGATTTCCCAAAGTGTCCAAAGCTTGGATTTGGTGTGGGATTTATAGGGAAGTGTTTGGGTAGGTTGTAGTTGGGTATTTAATGTTAAAAATGGTTTAAAACTAAAAAAATATCACAAAACCCGCCTAAAAATCGAGCTGGAAAAAGTCTGGTTGCTGATTTGCGCGCCTGGGCTCGTTTCAGCGAGTGTTTAAGAATTAAAAGGTGCCGGATTATCTCGATGAGGACTCCCAGCCGGGCGGTTAAGGCGCGCGTGTGTGAGGATGTTGACCCGGGTTCGAGTCCCGCGGTCTGCATCTTTTGTTTCTTTTTTTTATTATTTTTATTTAAGATATTGAACTTTCAGAAATCGCACAGATCAGTCCCTGGACTTTTATTAGACTTAGTTTTATTGTTTTAAAACAACTAACTTTGTAGTTTAAACTAACTAAGTTAGTTTATATTTACTAACTTTATAATCTAATGGAACTAACTAGATTATTAATAAAAATAAACTTTTAAATAACAAAATTAATTATTTTAATTAATTTAAATAATTTGTATAACGACTACATTTATAAAGAATAAAAGTCTTTAAACGTTTATTTATTTCACGAAGTTTTCGAGTCTCATTATTTTAAGAGTTTTAACCAGTTTAACGAGTATAAAGTGTCGATAACTAAAGAATCAAGAATCTTTGAATAGTATATCATTCAAACGTAAATTTTATTTTGTTTCAAGTCTCGGATTTTAAAGAAAGGATAAAAACACAAAATTTCCAAAATAGGATTACAAGCTAGGGTTTCCAAATATAGAGAGTATGAAAACGCAAGACGTTACATATGTGGACATAGTCACCACATGGGCCACCCTGGTCCTCATGGGTGTGGGCTCGCTACACCCAAATAGATCTATCACTCATGTCCCTCGGTCCTACGACGAGAATTAATGGCCTTAAGTGTTATACCCACCTTTCACATGATCAAGCAGTAACCCTCATTAGCTAACCATACCATGTATAAAACGTTTGTAAATAATTGTAACATGTATTTCACCCCCGAAGTTATAAAACTGAAAACAGTTAAAAGAAAGGGGGGGGGGGGCATGAACTCACGGTTTTGCGTCTTCTGTGCTCGTAACCCAAATCTCCTCAGCAAACACGACTCCCTACAATGTACTATGTCTATTAGACGAACGGGCCGTGCCTTGCCTTAGTATTTACGTTTTTGAGTTACGTTTCTTTTATGTCTTCAATGTTATTCCAAGTTATAATTACTTGTTAAAATAATGATTATTTTAACTTTAAATTATATTTAATTTTAGAATAATTGTTAAACAATATTTTTGTATTAATACTTCTCAAGTATTTATTTTTGTATTTCCTTCCCAAGGATGGGGGTATCTCATACATGTATTTTTGTATTCTTGTATTTGTAATCCCAAAATAATATATTTTCAAGTCTCACTTTAGAAAATATATTTAACTTATTTTGTCCAAAAATAATGTATTTCAAGAAAATATATATTTTTCCCAAAAATCATAGATTTTCCAAATATTCAAGAAAATATTCTTACTTCCAAAAATAATATATTTTCTCTTTGTCGAAAATACAAGATTACTTTTGTAATATTTACAAAGATCATATTTTCATTTCTTGTATCCAAAATAATATTTACCAAAAATATATTTATAATGGTATTTTCCGGAATATTTTGTAAGTTACGTTATTGCGTTCGGTTTCACAATATTAAGTGCGTACTTATATATATTTATTCCTTATGACTTTTGGTATTTTTTTGGATTGTAAATTCCTGGTATTTTGTTAAGTTATATTATTTTAACCCTAAAATAATATAACTAATACACAAAGTATACAAATAATCACACACCATATGTCTTCTAAATATATATCCTTCAAATACATATTTAGTTATTTTTATTTACAAAAACCAACCTCCAACACTTGTATTTTTGTAACAAAATCTATGGCAAAGTTTATATTGAAAACCACAGTCAAAACTCACTTGTAAATATTTCTTTAGAAAATATTTTTCTAAGTGTTTGTATTTTTAGAAAATTTCGCCATAGTTTCCTCTAAAAATGGAGGTGTCCATGCTATTTAAGCATATCATTTTCTTTTCAAAAATCATCATAAACAATCAACAATCAATCTACACTTACCAAGTGCTACATTAATGCTATTTACCTATCAATCATGAACTTGAAATTTCATAAAAACTTGCAGTAACTTGGTAGTGTGTTTAGTAGACTTAGTTACTCTTTAAAGTGTGTTTACTTCTTTAAAAATCTCATTCTTGTAAGATTTGGGTGTTTACAACTTGTAAACATGTTTTACAAAAACATTTCCTTATGATATCTTCTTGTTTCCCAAGTGTTTATACACTTGTTTTATCACCAAAGATAGTGTATATTTAAGTAAGAACCTAGATTTTCTACAAATCATATTTTGAACTTGGTTCTTTTGAAAAACCATTCATAAATCTTAGATCCATATGATTGCTAACTCATTTTGATTATTAGTTTTCAAGAAATCACTTTATTCTTCAAGTTCATGCTTGCACATGAGGATGATCATCTTGTTTCATCACATATTCATCCTCTCACTTGCTAGATCATGTGTTTAATCACAATCTAGCAAGCTCCTTATGATGATCGACATCATAATCTCAAGAAAATAACAATCAAGTATCATACATACACTAATCAACATTGTTTCATCAAGATTTCATTATATGTTAAGCTTATGTTCAAGTTTCTTGATTAGGTTCTTTAGTGTTCTTCATGATCATCAATGTATATCATCTTTTAACCAACAAAATTAGAAGTAACAAAGGGTTATGAGAGCCTTACTACTTGCTCTATGGCTAGGGATGAACACAAGAAGTTGTAGATGACAAATGTGTTGGGTAATAGCAAGCAAAAGAGGTCCTTCAAGTTCCACAAGCTCCAAGCTCCCTTGTATGAAGTCTAACACCCTTGTATGTGCTTTGAATGGATGAGAAAGATTGAATGAAGGTGGGTTTATGGTGGGTGGTGTTCGGCCGAGAGCTAGAAGGAGAGGGAGGAAGAAGTGTGGTGTGATGGAGTTTGTGAAGTTATGATCTTGAAGTCTAACTTATAGTCCATATTCTCATGTTATCCTTTGGGTTTTATGTCTTCCATAGTACATGACAAGATCTATTAAACAATTCAAATAAAATCCACTAATTAGGCATGTGGGCTGATTACTAGCTTGTGGGGGGGGGGGGGGTCTAATTGTAAATTTTAACCATATAGTTAGATGAAAGTTCAATTCCAAATATATAGTTAGTTAAGTTAGTTACTAGATATTTTAGTGGGTGTTAGGGTGTTCGGGGATCATAACTAGCTCAGAAATAATAAAACAATGCTTCTAGTATAATTTTGGTGTTTCGGGTAGTGTCCGGTTGTTCGGTTAGATACCGATTCGTTAAAGTGTCACACTATTCCGTTTAGTGATCTTTAAGTACACTTTCGTGACACTTTTAATTCCCGACACTTAGGAAAGCATTCAGGACCATTTAGTCATATTTTTGCATATTACTAGTTTGTTAAATTGCTGATTTTTGCTGAAATATGCTGAATTCAGCACTTTAAGTGGGTTTTAGGTACTTTCCGGCACTTAAACTATCACCTAGTGAAGCAGTTTTGTGGTCCTTACTTTCCTACACACTATACTAGTGTGAAACTTAGTCTCTGGCCCATACAGGGTCTCAAAACACTGTCTGTCTATGTACTGAACATCGTCAGCATTTTTCTGAGTTATCCGCTAACTGTGCTAGCTGTGCTTTGTGCATCGTTTATGTCACTAAAGTTTGTAAGTAAAAATGATGTGACAGTATGAAATGTGATGCACGTGTATGTATGATGCAGAAATCAGAAAGCAGTTATTTGTAATTCAGCACAGTCATTAAGCACTAATCATGGTTAATTAAATTGTACGGATACCTGGATTTTTGACGGTTGTCACACTCATATTCTCCAATATTAATATATTATTTCTCATATATTCACCCATTCGTACACTTCACAATTTCTTCTGCTCGATTTTAAACTTTGCACCTCAAATACGTATTACTATATATCAATACTATTGCGTCTGAAACTTTGTTTATCTGTCAATTTGTAATAAAATCTTACAATATGTATTGATTTGTGGTAGTGTGATGATGATGAACAATCACACAAACTCATTTTTGAACAACAATCTAAACCTAACCCTAACCCTAATTCCAGGTCTACCAGACGATCTAGCAGCTTTAATTCTTTCATATGTTCCATTTCAGATTTGATTTCAGGACAAATAATTGGGAGTCTATTTGCCCAATGATTTTGGCCCGTGGGAGCTTTGTGTCGCAACCCCCGATCCCAGGATCCCCGGGAAACGGGCGACCGCTAGCCAGATTCGGTGGTATCGTGTATTGTCTAATTTGGCAGCGGAATTTTTCATTAGGACCGTAGTTAGGAAATGTTTATCAGAGTAAAATACCACATTTTCATAACATTAAACAAATGGGATAAACCCAAGTTCATAGTACATGCTTTTTCATAGGAATAAATCCTATTTATTTAATAAAAACATCTATTTTATTTTTAGGTAACTTTATTGCCACTTTTCTAAGCCTTCAGTGCTGTCCAGCTGGCTTCTATTTGGCTTTCACAGTTTGTTACCTGAAACGCGTTTTAAAAACATTTGTCAGTGGGAAATACTGGTGAGTGAATCCTAGTTTAATCAAGTTTAAATAAAAATCACAGTGTACAGTATTGAGGGCGATCCCGCAATTATATTTGTTTACAAGACATCACAATTAACATCCATGGTACTGTCGAACCCGACTTGTGGACATGTTACTCCTTGACCAGGTGGTAACAAATTTTGTATACAAAACCCCAACATACTCATCATAATTGTATGCTTACAAATACTCAATAACCGTTATTCACATGGAAAAGTATTTAAAGTTTTGTAAAAACATTTAACAAAAGGTTTACAAAAAGTGGATCAACTCACATTGCTGTCTTAGAATTTCTGTAAGGGTTTCCCGGTGATAATCTATAATTTACACAATGTACACGTGTTAGTATTAATAACCCATTTTAACATTAGTAATACCTTCCCCGAGACGGCAATCCAATGACTACGCGGGCAGAACCACGACAGCCATTACGGAACCCTAGATCAATCGGGCAGCGTATCTAATACGTATCCAGGGGTTATAATACTTACAACGGAGCAGAACCTCGCTAATTAGGGGGATATAATACCCGAGTATTATGCCTTCTATTCAGAAATTGTGATTGAGAATAAAAGAAATGAACGACGGAAAACGAAAACCCGTTGCTTTCTTATATAGTTGCTGAGTCTGGTCCTCACGCGGCCCGCGTAACACAAGCCCAGGGCTTACGTGGCCCGCGTCAACCCTGGGTCAACGTTGTAGCTTGTCCGGGTCATCCACTAGGCTCGACACGATGATGACACGTGTCCTCACCGGGTTGCGCCACATTTTGGGACTATCGCGGCCCGCGTAAACTAATGGGGGTCTTACGCGGCCCGCCTGAACTTAAAGAAATCAGCGGAATCAGGTTCTAACCTTCATACCGCCCGCGTAAGGTTGGGGTGGGTCTACGCGGCCCGCCTCAGTCCAAGTTTTTAATTTTTTATTTATTTTTAATATTATTTAATATATTTGAGGCCCGTATTCGCGTATAGGGTGTATTTTGGGATATTTTGGAATATTTTAAAATATATTAGGGTGTTGGAAAAATTATGAGGGTGTCGGTTTATTGAGGATTGTTACACTTTGTGTGTGCAATTGTTCCGAATTCGAATAGGATAAGGCTGGTGGTGGATAAAGGCATACTGTGTTTGCAGCTGCTCGAAGTAGGATGAGTTCTGTTGAGATGTATGATATTAGCGAATTGTTAATAAGGTTGAAGAAGAAGTCAATTAGGGTATGAAAAGGGGGAAAGACAAGTGGGGAGGTGAAATGACCGTTCTACCCTCATGTACAGTGCACATGACACAACTTAACTGAAAATTATAACTGGGTTTGCCCTAAAGGACATAACGTGCAACATTTTCAAACATTAAGTGCAAAAGTCATCAATTTTAAAGGTAAAGGACAACGTCTGAAATTTAGGACAAACATAAAGGACAAAACTTATAATTTACTCAAAAATCTATGTAAAATGACAATTTTACCCCTGAGTTGATTGAATTTTTTTAATTGGGGTTAATTTTCTGGAACGAAATGGCACGTTTCAAGAACGTCGTCGGGAAGGAAAATTGTGCAATTTTGAAATTTGGCCTAAAATGACAAAAGTGAACAAACCATAGGGACGTAAATTACACTTAACTCTAAAAAAGAGAAAAATGTCACGATAATTTTTGTGGTATTTCGAAATTTATTTTAGGGTTGTTTGGTAACTTTTGAATATGTGAGTGTTAAATTATGAGGTCTGAACTATTAAGTATTGAACTAGTAAGAGGTAGGTCTGAACTATTAGGTGCTAAAGTAAGAGTTCTGAACCATTAAGAGCTAGTATAATACTTAACCATTCAAAGGCAAATGTCTGACCAATTCAGATAAAAGGTCTTAACCATTGAGACTCAGTATAATTATTAATCATAGTTATACTATATGCCTCCATCAACATCCCTTATATGACTATGTTAGTTTCTTATGTTAAAGCTTAACATTAAGTCAACTATGTTCGGATAACTATTTTAAGTACTCATTTATTTTTGGTGGATTCTTTGTAATATTTCTGATAAAAAATGCAGATTTTATTTTAAAATGAATATATAACGTTTATTTGTGTTTATCTAAGTTCATGAATATTTTTTTGTGTTCGTTTACGTTCAGTAAATGTTCATGAATAGTTCATTAACATGTTAATTTCCTTGATGAATGAACACAAACAAGAAATCTCGTTTGGTAAGCGTTCATAAACATTTTCATTCCTTAATGAACGAGGTGTTTGTTCGGTTTGTTTCCAACCCTATTTGTTTGGTTGGAATCGGTTTGGATCGTCATGGTACCGGCATTTATCATATCCTATGATACCAAAAAAATATTTTTTTAATGAAACAGATTCATACCATAATGTCGAGAGAAAAAAATTAAACACGGTTAAGCATTATTCAATTTTTTTAAATAGTTAACGAACACAAATTATTAAAAGATTAATTGGGTATAGATTTACATACTGTGAGAGAGAGAGAGGGGGCCCACGTACAAATAACCTTATCGTGATAAACGTGCGAATTGAAGGAAATAAAGAAAAAGTACAGTGGCCCGACCAAGCGATCAATGAGCGAGTTGTAACACCCCGAAAACGGGTTTGGTAATCAAACCACGTTTATATTAAAAGACGGGTAATTTACCTTAGTGGTAAAAGTAACTCGGTGAATATTTGGATTATTAAATAAACAAGAATTTACTAACTAGGAATTTTAACCTAGTTAGCTAATAGTCTAGAGACAACTTATAATAGGGTTAGAATTAGCCAAACTATAAGTTATACAAAAGTGGAGGGACCTAAGTTGTAGAACTAGAAACTAGAATTTAATAAAACAAATAAAAATAAACCAAACACCCCAATTAGAGGTGTCTGGTCGATCAAAGAAGAGAGCAGGTCGATCCCCACTCTTCAAAACCCTAGAACTTCACTAAACTTGCAAATTGAAGGTCCAATTCAGTCCAAAATCGAAATTAAAGCATGGATTATTGATCCTCATCACAAGAGGATTAAAAGGTATGTAAAATTTAATGAAAACTCTTAGCTTGAAATTCTCATGAAATTGGGAATTTCTGAATTTATGGTTGCATGTGTATGTTATGATGATTTAGGAACAACTATAGTGTCTAGGGACAAACCCTAGACAAACACAAGCTGAAATCATGTGAAATTTTAGTGAAAACTATAATCACCATTGTAGGTGATTAGTGAGTTATGTGAAATTTGATGAACACTAGGAAATAGATTGTTGATCTAGTGTAAATTGACAATTTTGAAGTGATTTCAGAAATTATAGAAGTTAACCACTTTGTAAGATGGTTGATTTATGTGAAATTAGGGCTAAGAGATAAGCTAGAGACTTGATAAATAAACATGCAAAATTCTGCCCTTAAAGTGTTTGTTGAAATGCCTCAAAGAAGGCTCGAAACTAGAATTTTTGTAGTTAAAACACCTAGTTGTGATGTTTTGGCTATTATGCAAAATGTGATTAAAAAGAGTTCCAAATGTGATGAACGTGGTTAGAACTTTGGTTAAAACGGTGGTCTAAAGATAACGCCTACCGGGTAATTAAAGAATGCTAGAACTAGTTGATGAACTCGAATATGCAATTAGTATACTAATGGGCATTTGACTTTTAAAAAGTCAAACTGACCTATAATTCGATAAATGGTAAATTTTGATATGAAATGTGTAAGGTGGAATAATCGTATTAAATTATGATTAAACTAACCACCTTGAAAACGAATGATGATAGTTTGACGCGTAACAAGCTAGGTGGAAGCTTGATGAGGGAGCGGATCAAACGAATCAAGAAGGAAAGGAAAAGCGTAGTTCGGATGAGAGGTAAGTAAAACTTACACCGTTTATTTTTGTAGAATACATATCTATTCTATAAGTCATAAATATGATGGAGATAATATTCGAAATATGGTTTCCGACACGAAATGATTTGGGTCGGAATATAAGATAAAATGGGTTTTCGAACGGCTACTTTATAAGTAAACCAAAACTAGTAAAAAGAATTAAAAAGGGATCAAATGGTAATATTAATACCATTTGACAAATAACGACTAATAAGTGTATGTCGAGTCTCATGCTCGCAGGATGAATGGCTCGTGAATTAGCGAATCTATGAAATAACAAAATAAGTAAAGACAAGGTATTAAAACGGGTCAATACGTTGATCCGAGCCAGGTACGCATAATTAGGTTGTAGTTGAAAGTGCTATTTGGTCGAATAATTAGTGAGAATCCTTCGTCACAAAAGAAGGACCAAAATCGACCAAAACGCCCTTGTAGGCTAAATAAAACAAACAACCCTTAAAGGTTGTTTGGAAACGAATTTCATGATTTGATGGATACTTGGAATAAGTATAGAAGTGGAAGACGTAATATGTTAGTCAAATGGCTCTATTTGAGTCTTTGCCGTAAAATAACGATTTGAAGGGTAATTTTTGGTACATATAAATCACCACATTGAATCCACCACAAATATAGTTGTGGTGGAAGATCCTTTGATAAGAAATGTGGACATATGTATTTGGAAATGAATGAAAGCAATTGGTGCTTATAATATGCTTAAATACCTCAAACGGGTCAAAATAAGCATATGGGTGAAAATGGGTTAAAGAAGGTATATAATTCTATAATCGGAACCTAATATATTAGACATTATTGAATTTATTAGGTTTGTAAGAAATAAGGGTCAAACAAACTTGTATGTTTGACAAAATCACAAACGGGTCAAATTTTGGTAAAAGAGTAATAAGCCGAAGACTTAAAAGTCTTAAATTTTATCAGGCCGGATGTCGGATTTTAACTCCATATGATGGAAAATCAAATTTCAAACATGTAGGAAGAAACGGTAGGTCAAACGGATAAGCGGTTTGAAAGATACGAATGATTTCGTGTCAAATTACGGCAAAACGGAAAAGATGGATGCAGAGTCCACCGTAACTTACGGTTCCACCGTAAGTTACGGTGGAGTTGAATTGGGTTACGGTGCTAATCTACTGTTGTACGGTAGGGAATTGTTAATACTTGAGCCACCGTAACTTACGGTACCACCGTAAGTTACGGTGGAGATCAGAAATAGGTTATTGTTTTTGGGTGCAAGATATCAATGTTGGATTTTTTTAATTTCCTCATTATACTCATTATTTAATTATCAAAACTGACCTTTAAGTTGGTTTTGATCACAGGTGAATGTCGAGAGTCCCGGATGAAGATCAAGCGTCGAGCAAGAACCGAACACACGTTAAACAAAGCTTCCGCAACGTTGTTTTGTCGTTATTTTAAACGGCGCATAAAAATTACATTATGTATATTACTTAAATTGTAAAAGTTTTTAACAAACCCGCATTTTTTGATGTATATGTAATCATTAATCACATGATTATTTTCGCAAAATATACGTTAAACCTAGATTTATAAGAACGGGCGTTACAAGTTGGTATCAGAGCCTTGGTTTAAGAGATTCAAGTATGGCGGGAAAGCTATGCTTGGACTTAAACCTTATGCTCTTAATAAAGAATTGGTGTTCGGTTCAAGGCTTGATCGCAAATCCGGTAAGTACGTGTATGTTAATAGTTTAGTATGCTAAAGTGTTGTAAACATCACATAGGGCTGTCGTGTGATACACGTTACCCCAATTAAAATGATTGATATAGTTGACGAAAATACGCGCGTTGACGCGTATAGTAGAAAAAGCCTTGTATTATAATACGGGCGATTATTGAAGTTGACGTTACTAACTTTTGTGAATGTTTTAATTAAAGGACACTCGCATTTGAAGACGACGAGAGTCAAACGAATTGTGGATATGATGATGGAACGGTCCGAAGTATAACAAGAGGAGCATGCTCACCGAGGACTAAATCGCGTAACGACCGCGAACAAGGTTAATGGCAAGGAACGCCGTCGGGGCAAACATTACCAGGTGCACATTTTAAATAATCGCACAAATAGTAATATGCAACAAATACGTAGAAATTGAAAGTTGCATATGTAGATTAAAAACTTGGAAAAACCCGAATAGAAAATGTATTCGGGATATTGTTTTCAAGAGAAACAAATAGAGGCGTTACTTACATAGGGCGTGATGTGAAAACTATAAAAAGGTCATGTATGTCAAGTGTTAATCGCCCCTGGCCAAGTAAGTAGTGACATATGGTACCATGAACTTCTTATGGCGGACACGTTTACATCCGATGTAGTAAGGGCGGGGTGAATGGGACTAATTAAAAAGTACCCAAATGAATCAGATAAGCAAAATATTTGATAATAATGTAAACGCACAACCGAGTGACGGAAGCGTATTACATTAGGATAATGAGCCTGAGTGAAGGGACAAAGAAACATGTAAAACGATTTAGACAAGTATTGGGAGGGAGTGTACTTACACTCGAACCCAGAAAACGCAAGCATGTAAAATGATTTAGACAAGTATTGGGAGGGAGTGTACTTACACTCGAACCCAGAAAACGCAAGCATGTAAAACGATTTAGACAAGTATTGGGAGGGAGTGTACTTACACTCGAACCCAGAAAACGCAAGCATGTAAAATGATTTAGACAAGTATAGGGAGGGAGTGTACTTACACTCGAACCCGGAAAACGCCAACATGTAAAATGATTTAGACAAGTATTGGGAGGGGGTGTACTTACACTCGAACCCGGAAAATGCAAATATGTCCCTTAACGGGTCGTTTTTGTAAAACGTCAAACTTAAGGACAAAGTCGGAATATAAAAATGAAGCGAGGTCTTAATGCATACCGGGAGGGTTGCAATAACGACTTCGGTAAAACACCCGGTTGATGGGTAAGAATTAAAAACATGCGTAAACCAAGAGACGTGAGTAAATACGTTCAACTATTCGAGTTATGACTATAAAATCTCGTATATAGAAATTGTGAGTAAATACGTTCAACTATTCGAAGTCGAATGGGTTGAATAAAGAATAAAGTTGATTGTTTATAAGTGATGGATTTCACGTTAATAGGTCAAACAGGTTGAATACAATATAACGCCGAATGGCACAAATGAGCGCTAGCCAGATAAAGGTAGCGTTAAATGCAAGAGAATAATGAGCCCGGTAATGGGATATAACCAAATAAGAATATATGCAAATCAAATAACAGTAAGCATAAGAAGAACTGACACATAAATGACATGAGAAGTCATAAAATCGGAAAATTGTCCGAAAGAAAACAATTATAGCCATGAAACTACAATTAAGATTAACGGGACCTAAGCTTGAAACCAAATGATTCTTCGAACAAAAACAGGGTGCCTTGACACCAAACATGTATTTTAAGAATGACATGAGTAAGGAGTGATCTACGGGATCAACATAACCTTTAGGGTTATAAACAAATGAAAGATCTACGGGACTAAAACGACCCACGGGTCATGATTAGAAAGAAGTTATAAGGACTTCGCCCTAAAGAGGTGAAAGTCTAATCAAAATAGCCCATAAGGCTAAGTGATAAAAACCTACGGGTTAATTAGATAAAGCGAGGGAATCAGTTGAGAATCCCCGCATAAAACTAAGACTGTAAAAGAATAAATGATGGACTGTCAATATCCTGGTATGGATAATTGACAAAAGTTAAAGAGAAGATCCTAAAACTAAAACTTCGGTTTTAGTAAGAAATAACGTTTTTACAAACATAAATTCTGATAGGAATTTAAATAGTAAGCATGAAAGATACAAGTCTTGACACTGACAGGCGCAAGACGATACATTCGAAAAGTGATATCTTCGAAAATGAAAAGTTGATACAAACTAAACATGACGTGACACGATCACGGTTGGGAAATGTTATGTGAAGCAAAATCACATTATAACCAGGCGAGCAGTAAAAAGTAACGGGACTAATAAGTCTAGTTAGTGAGACCGGTTAAGGCCAGTAATTCAAATCAATAAAATTTGGCTTGCTTGTAAGCGATGGATTCGGTATAACTAAACCGAATGAATAAATCTGAAAACAAAAGAAATTATTGCTGAAAGTGAAATATTTAACTAAAGGCCTTTAAACGAGTTAAAGTAACGGATTCATAAAGAATTCGATATTATATGAAAGCAATGGATATCGCTAAGTTAACTAAACTAGTGGAAATAACGAGATTACGTTATTTCAAGTTGCACTATGTCGTATGAGTTAAGTAGACAATTAGTAACCAAAAAGATGTTATCATACTTTTCTGGTAATACTAACTATTGGATAAAAGTATAAGTAATGTGTAAAAGATTTCGCGGATCGAATACATTGAGTTAAACTCAATAAATTATGTAAGAAAAGGTTTCGAGGACGAAACCTCTTTAAGGGGGGTAGACTTGTAACACCCCGAAAACGGGTTTGGTAATCAAACCACGTTTATATTAAAAGACGGGTAATTTACCTTAGTGGTAAAAGTAACCCGGTGAATATTTGGATTATTAAATAAACAAGAATTTACTAACTAGGAATTTTAACCTAGTTAGCTAATAGTCTAGAGACAACTTATAATAGGGTTAAAATTAGCCAAACTATAAGTTATACAAAAGTGGAGGGACCTAAGTTGTAGAACTAGAAACTAGAATTGAATAAAACAAATAAAAATAAACCAAACACCCCAATTAGAGGTGTCTGGTCGATCAAAGAAGAGAGCAGGTCGATCCCCACTCTTCAAAACCCTAGAACTTCACTAAACTTGCAAATTGAAGGTCCAATTCAGTCCAAAATCGAAATTAAAGCATGGATTATTGATCCTCATCACAAGAGGATTAAAAGGTATGTAAAATTTAATGAAAACTCTTAGCTTGAAATTCTCATGAAATTGGGAATTTCTGAATTTATGGTTGCATGTGTATGTTATGATGATTTAGGAACAACTATAGTGTCTAGGGACAAACCCTAGACAAACACAAGCTGAAATCATGTGAAATTTTAGTGAAAACTATAATCACCATTGTAGGTGATTAGTGAGTTATGTGAAATTTGATGAACACTAGGAAATAGATTGTTGATCTAGTGTAAATTGACAATTTTGAAGTGATTTCAGAAATTATAGAAGTTAACCACTTTGTAAGATGGTTGATTTATGTGAAATTAGGGCTAAGAGATAAGCTAGAGACTTGATAAATAAACATGCAAAATTCTGCCCTTAAAGTGTTTGTTGAAATGCCTCAAAGAAGGCTCGAAACTAGAATTTTTGTAGTTAAAACACCTAGTTGTGATGTTTTGGCTATTATGCAAAATGTGATTAAAAAGAGTTCCAAATGTGATGAACGTGGTTAGAACTTTGGTTAAAACGGTGGTCTAAAGATAACGCCTACCGGGTAATTAAAGAATGCTAGAACTAGTTGATGAACTCGAATATGCAATTAGTATACTAATGGGCATTTGACTTTTAAAAAGTCAAACTGACCTATAATTCGATAAATGGTAAATTTTGATATGAAATGTGTAAGGTGGAATAATCGTATTAAATTATGATTAAACTAACCACCTTGAAAACGAATGATGATAGTTTGACGCGTAACAAGCTAGGTGGAAGCTTGACGAGGGAGCGGATCAAACGAATCAAGAAGGAAAGGAAAAGCGTAGTTCGGATGAGAGGTAAGTAAAACTTACACCGTTTATTTTTGTAGAATACATATCTATTCTATAAGTCATAAATATGATGGAGATAATATTCGAAATATGGTTTCCGACACGAAATGATTTGGGTCGGAATATAAGATAAAATGGGTTTTCGAACGGCTACTTTATAAGTAAACCAAAACTAGTAAAAAGAATTAAAAAGGGATCAAATGGTAATATTAATACCATTTGACAAATAACGACTAATAAGTGTATGTCGAGTCTCATGCTCGCAGGATGAATGGCTCGTGAATTAGCGAAGCTATGAAATAACAAAATAAGTAAAGACAAGGTATTAAAACGGGTCAATACGTTGATCCGAGCCAGGTACGCATAATTAGGTTGTAGTTGAAAGTGCTATTTGGTCGAATAATTAGTGAGAATCCTTCGTCACAAAAGAAGGACCAAAATCGACCAAAACGCCCTTGTAGGCTAAATAAAACAAACAACCCTTAAAGGTTGTTTGGAAACGAATTTCATGATTTGATGGATACTTGGAATAAGTATAGAAGTGGAAGACGTAATATGTTAGTCAAATGGCTCTATTTGAGTCTTTGCCGTAAAATAACGATTTGAAGGGTAATTTTTGGTACATATAAATCACCACATTGAATCCACCACAAATATAGTTGTGGTGGAAGATCCTTTGATAAGAAATGTGGACATATGTATTTGGAAATGAATGAAAGCAATTGGTGCTTATAATATGCTTAAATACCTCAAACGGGTCAAAATAAGCATATGGGTGAAAATGGGTTAAAGAAGGTATATAATTCTATAATCGGAACCTAATATATTAGACATTATTGAATTTATTAGGTTTGTAAGAAATAAGGGTCAAACAAACTTGTATTTTTAATTTCCTCATTATACTCATTATTTAATTATCAAAACTGACCTTTAAGTTGGTTTTGATCACAGGTGAATGTCGAGAGTCCCGGATGAAGATCAAGCGTCGAGCAAGAAACGAACACACGTTAAACAAAGCTTCCGCAACGTTGTTTTGTCGTTATTTTAAACGGCGCATAAAAATTACATTATGTATATTACTTAAATTGTAAAAGTTTTTAACAAACCCGCATTTTTTGATGTATATGTAATCATTAATCACATGATTATTTTCGCAAAATATACGTTAAACCTAGATTTATAAGAACGGGTGTTACACGAGTGGACCTTTTCTCAGGCCTGGCTTGTTTACAAACTGAGCGGGAATCAAACGAACATTTTCGGGCGTTTTTCGAGCAATCGTCGAGCAGTTTGGACAACCCTATTTCCTGGTCAGGTAGTCTTTGGCATGCAACTGGTTCACTTTATATCTTAACAATATATTTTGATCAGTACACTAACACTAACATGTTAGTTATGATTTTAAAGTTTTCACAAAAGTTTTTTCATCTTATAAATGCATATGAAAATCCATCGTTAGAAGAAACCCGTGCAAGGTTGTGAATAACTTATGTTTTTCCTGTAGTGCATCTCTGAAGACGTATACTCATGAAGATACATATGCTGGTTCATAGATGATGGGTATTCAGACGAATGAAGCAAATTGTCACACCCCAACCGATGGCGGAAACATCGAGGCAGGACGAACGAGATTGTTCAAAACGTCATAACATACTATATGCGACAATAAATTAACAATCCAAATTTCATTTCATTTCATAACTTCACATAATACATTGTTTCAATAGGAAATTACAACAAGTTGGAACTAGTATGACAAACATAAAGGAAAAACATTAAGTAAAGTTTGGGTGCATTTCTAGTTCCACCCTTTGTGCATCATCATATATTTCCTACAACATGTATATAAAGTATCCGTCAACACAGGGTCGGTAAGCATACAAGTTTTGTCTAGATAACATAAGTATAAAAGTGTCACAAATCCATATGTTAACTATACACTAAGTTATATAAACATACTAGCATGCATTAACTATACATCAAACCAAATGTCCACTAACGTAATCTTATCACCAAAGTGAATAAGATTGTATTGATTCTATACTTAACAATGACCACAAAATGGGTGGTGTGCTGCTCTTATTGCGCTATACATGTTAAGGAAGGCTTGTAAAGTTAACGATAGGTAGCATGCATAATAAGGTCCTAGTATTTATAAACAAGTAGCATGTTTAATAATTGAGTGCTTGCATAAGATTGTCTGTATGTGTGATTGTAAATTTAATAATGATACATGTTACAACCCAAAGTGATTCAAAGCGTAAAAACGAGTCAAGTATACTCATAGTTTGCAAAGATTAGTTTTCCACAAAGATGTAAGTGTACGGTTTTGTAGGATGGAATCACCAAAGTTACCCCTAAAAGGATAAATAAAGGTGTATGAGTTTATGGAGTTTAATGACAGAATGTATTCGGGAATTTATAGGTATGAAAATACGTAAAAATATATCTTACTTAGATACTTATTCGGACACTATTTTAGTTAGTGTTTTTCATGGGCATTAAGTCACCCATTAGAAGTCCAAAATAAAGAGTCTAAAACTAAGATAATTTCCACCTTAACATATAATATTCAATCATGGTTCCAATTGATGTCGTAGTTTGGTTTTGGTAGTATTATTTAGGTTTATTACTAGATATATTATAGTCATGTATTAGAGGTAGGGTAATCCACAAACCTCATGATACTAACCATTGCACAAAATCACCACAAGGATGATTCAAATGGTCATGAAATACAAGTATGAATAACGTAAATAAATCATCTAAATCACTAAGTAACCAAGTGAGTGTTAACCAATACGAGTGCTTCCAATATTGTATCATTAGAGACTTGGTGTGGTTTCATCATTTTCACGGCTTGAGGATTACTAGGGTCTAGTATGAGGAAGCATATGAACCTCATGTTTTCTGGAATAAACCTTAACACAAGTCCCTCAACATAGAGATTAGTTGGTGACTTGGTTTGGTGTCAAATAGTTCCAAGAAAACAAGGTAAAGTAAAAACAAGTTTAAAAAGTTCAACAAAATCCTTACTTGGACCTCAAAACCGGTGACATACCAACTTTGTTTACCTAGGTAAACATGTGGTAATGATCCTAGAGGTTATCCAAGGAAGAGGGAAGAAGAAAATAAGAAGAAAAGTTGAAGAAACAAGCTCAAAACTAACTGTTTTGGAGCTTTGCACAATTTGACCAAGTTGAGATTCTTGATGATTTGGGAGAGTTTCGAAGTGATTAAGGAGTGTTGAAAGTGTTTAGAAGGTGGGCAAGGTTTATGTTTATAAGTGGGTATTAGGGTTTGGTGTTAAATGAAGGTGGTTGGGAGTTGGAGAGGAGGGAAATGTGTTTTAAACCAAAATTTGCGAATTTCTGCTGTCAGGTGAGTGCCTTGCGGACCGTAAGGGGTTTGGTCTTGCGGTCCGTAAGGCCTTTCAAAAATGCCAAAATTTCATTTTGGCCCTTGTGGTTAGGTTTGGTTGTTATTTGGGGCCATGAACGCATAGGTAAGCATGTTTTGGACATATTTAGGTGTAATTAAGCATGTGTAATGTATGGACATGCATGATTATTATTTCAAAGAAATATAAACTCAATGTGTGAGTCCCACATCGGTTGAGGAGGAGAACGAAGCCTTCCTTATAAGGGGGTGGAAACCTTCTCTACCAGGACGCGTTTTGCCTGGGCGAGCAACTCGTCGGGTAAAAACAAAACCATGAGTTCCTGGATGGGCAACCCATCGGGGGCGGAGCGGACAATATCTTGGCACAGTTTACTTGGGCTGTTACACAATGTATGGCTCGGTTATGTATAAAAGTGTGTATATCATGATTCAACCCATCGGGGGCGGAGCGGACAATATCTTGGCACAGTTTACTTGGGCTGTTACACAATGTATGGCTCTGTTATGTATAAAAGTGTGTATATCATGATTGTTTGCGTATTGTGCATGTATGATTAAACAAGTATCATATAAAAATGAGATTTACATTATGATCAAGTCTGAATTATAAGGATAAAAAATAAAAGTACGAATTACAAATAATTGAAAAAGAATAAAAAATACGGAACGTTACACAAGTAGTCCTGATGTTTCATCAACTAATACATGGATTGAGCATATTGGAAATGGAAACAAACAAGGAGCTATCAAAGAAAAGCCGTCATTAAGAAGTTGCAGTGACACAGGTGCTTTTATCCTACTAGAATCTGTTTGCATATATATATTCCCGAGTTTTATCATGTAGAAGCTAATAAAATGCCTGCATGTTCTTTTTAGCTCCATGGATTTGGAGAAGTTGATTTGTCTATGCCCAATGGCCAAGGCCTTCAATACTGGGCCTATATGTTTAGCCCAATTATGCACTTACATCATCACACGACATGATCACGTGAGACAATATTTGTACTAATATTTCATACTCTTGTCACAATCTTAACATTGCATCAAAATTTTGTTGAAGAAGATTCTAGGGAACCAATGATGAACACTGCTTGCAGGAAGAAGAGGAAGACTACTTATGCAGATCCAAAATCAGGCAATGATCTGGTACTATGGTCTATGAAAAAAAAAATGTTATATTGTGATCAGATTCTACAACATATGAAAGGTTCATGTTTGGCTTTTAAAGATGTTTTGTTTATAAGCAACTTTTTCGTTTTATGTTTACTAAATGAAAGTATTTTTTCATTATACATTTACTCAAATTATTGTCACTTACCATTTTCAGCTTGATTTTTGTATTCCTATAGACATTTCCATTTTTGTTTTCAAATTATTGTCACTTAAATAGTTTAGGATCTCACAATTTCATGTTGGATATATTGATTGATATGCAGGTAACCAGATAGGCCCACACATTAGATAAAATTATTAATGATGTCTGTTTTTTTTTTTTGAAAGGTAAACTTCATTAAAACACAAGCCGCCTCAAACCGATGCGACCAAAAACCGACATAACAACATTACAAATTTACAAATTTACACCAATCATCCCAAGAGATGGATCCCCCTTTATGCCTAGCCGAGAATCATAAAAATCCTATCGATCTAATTTCGTTAATGATGCTATCCACCTTTACCGGAATGGTGTTAAACCTTTGCTCGTTTCTAGCAAGCCAAATGGCCCAGCAGCCAACGCGAATAAGCCCCATAAGCACATCTTTTTTCATCCCTTTCAAACCAACATGAGTATTAACGTCGAGCAGGTCTCTAAATGTGAATGCAAACAGGTTTTGTATTTTACACCAACTGCTGATATAGGACCAGATCATGGAGGCGTAGTAGCAAGAGGTGAAGAGGTGATCCACTGCCTCATCACTACTTCTACACAAGCCGCATAACGTGTCATCAACCCCTATATTTCGATACTTCAAAGCAACCGTAGTCGCAATTTTTCCCAATTCGGCCCTCCAGATAACGACGTTGCACTTACTAGGTAACCACTTGCACCAATCAGGCACATATCAAATTGGTTGGGTTCTGTTTTTATCGAGAAGCTTCTTCACCCCCTCACACAGAAATCTCTGTTCTCAGCACCTATCCAGGTCCAAGTATCGCTGACTTGGTTCAGCTGGAAAGGCATCAGAAGCTCGCACAGGCTGATCAGATCGTTGATAGCCGATTCCGATATTAAGGGACTCTTCCACTGCCATTGGAATCTCCGATTACTGCCGTGAGGATACACACGGTCACAGACGTAACACCCTTTCTCAACTTCCAATTTAAAAAGGTATGGGAATCTATCTTTTAGTGGGGTGTTGCATATAAAGAACCTTACATATTTTAATAGATGGAAATGTGCTAATTTACATGTGGTCTCCCAATCCCTACAAATCCTCTCTTTGACCCATTTTCCCTTGTCCATTGCCCATGCCTTCTCCCTAGCTTGTTTGACCATTTTGTCTTATTTCCTTTTCTTATGTATGCTTATATATAGATAGGTGGTATGTAGTTTTCTTATCATCATTTTTTAATAGTTCTTTTACCATAATAAAATTGTTATGGTATCAGAGCAAACACACGATCCTACATAAAACAACCCCCCTCCAAAAAAAAAAAAACTTTGGTGACAAAATGAGTACCGCTAAAGAGGAAGAAACGCCTGTCGTTAACATGGCAGGTAACATCAACCATGAAGATAAATGGGTTGGAGGTAAGTGGGTTGTTGATTCGGGTGCCACCGAAAACATTACTTGTAACGACTCTATGCTCGAGAATAAAACAAAGAAAAACTATGAAGCACCGGTTGTCATACCAAACGGTGATGCCATAGCCGTAAGAGGAAGAGGAGAATTCACATTACCCAATGGCATGAAAATAAAGGATGTTCTCCATGTTCCCGAATTCAAATGCAATCTCCTATCTGTTAGTAAACTGACACGGGACCTTAAATGTGCTATAATCTTTTTTCCAGATTTTTTTATCATGCAGGATTTGAGTACAAGGACGTTGATCGGAGTGGGTGATTGCGAGAACGGTCTATACAAGATGGGGATGACGGGAGAACAAAGAAGGGCGATGGCTACCATGGTTGATACATGGCATAATAGATTGGGTCATGCTTCGAATTCTAAACTTACTAATGTTGATTTTCTTAAAAACGCCCATTTGAACCAAATGTTTTTTTGTGATTCTTGTGTTAAGGCTAAGTTTGCAAGATTACCGTTTCCTATCAGAACTACTAAAACCAATGCTTGCTTTAATCTAATACATTGTGATGTATGGGGGAAGTATCTCACACCTTCTCTTTCACGAGCAAGCTATTTTTTGAAAATCTTAGACGATTTTAGTAGAGCTGTGTGGGTCTTCTTGCTAAAACACAAGTACGAGGCAAGCACTTGTCTCATCGCTTTCCATAAGATGATACAAGTGCAATTTAAAAAAAAAATATAAAAAGAATCCGATGTGACAATGGGGGAGAGTTTACATCCACTCACATGCTCAATTTTTATGCAAAGGAAGGAATTGTCTTAGAAACAACGTGTCCACACACACCTCAACAAAATGGCGTGGTGGAACGGAAACATCGACACCTTTTGGAGATGGCTCGGGCCTTAAGATTCGAGTCCAACCAAGGTTTTGGGGCGAACGCATTCTTACCGCCACATACATCATAAACCGGTTACCATCGGAGGTTATTGGTAACAAGACTTCTTACGAGATTCTATACAATCAAAAACCCGATTACGAACATATGCGAGTTTTCGGTTGTCTAGCATACTATAAGAGCACCGAAACACTTGGTGAAATTTTTTTTGAAAGAGGCAAACCGGGTATTTTTGTGGGGTATTCACCGGGCACAAAAGGGTATAAAAATTTTTCGGCCAAACAAAACAAAATAATTATTTCAAGAGATGTCAAATTTATTGAAAACATTTTCCCTTTCAAAAATGCCACTCTGGAAGAAGAAGAAATCTTTATACCCCCAAAATGGTGGGATAGTGAACCTGTGAAACAACAAAGGGAACCTGATATTGAGCTAGATCTATCTGGGCCTCTTTTAGACCTAGAAACTGGGCCATCTTTACAACCGCAAAACACCGATGAAACCGATCCCACAAGCCCAACTGATCAACACACCCAAACCGAGCCCACTAATCCCACCGAGGAACAACACAACCCCAATCGTATGGGCCAAGTTGGTACGACCCATGATCAAAGTGTCAATCTAGAAGGCTTGCATGAAGCTTTCGAAACCGTTGAATCACAAAGAGAAAAAAGAAGCAGGTCACGTCCCAAGCATCTCGATGACTATAAAGTCCGTCTCCCCCCATCCATTGACCATGAGCAATCCACCTCCAATCAAGAGTCCTCAACGGTACATCCTCTTGCACATTTCATTTCCTATGATAAGTTTACTAACAATCATAAAGCTTTTTTGGCGGCCATAACTTCCAATCATGAGCCAAAATGTTTTAGCCAAGCGGTGAAGGATCCAAAATGGGTCGAGGCCATGAAGAAAGAGGTTCAAGCACTCGAAGAAATTGGAACATGGGTCCTCGAAGAGCTTCCTGAAGGAAAGCGCGCCATCGACTCGAAGTGGGTTTACAAGATAAAATACAAACACAATGGAGAAATTGAAAGGTACAAAGCGCGTCTCGTGGCAAAAGGCTTCACCCAAACAAAAGGCATTGATTTTCATGAAACTTTTGCACCAGTAGCCAAACTAGTCATGGTCCGAACCTTGTTAGCCGTAGCGGTCAAAAAGGGATGACACATTCATCAACTTGACGTTAACAACGCCTTCTTGCATGGAGATCTTCATGAAGACGTATACATGAAAATCCCACAAGGCTTTGTGAGACAAAATAACCAACGTGTTTGCAAGCTCAAGAAGTCGCTTTATGGTCTTAAACAAGCATCGAGGAATTGGTATCAAAAGTTTACCAAGTCCTTACTTGAAATCGGTTTCCGACAAACGGGGGTGGACCATTCCTTGTTCCTATTGAAGACAGACGAAGTATTCATGGCTGCACTCATTTATGTTGACGATGTCATACTAGTTGGGAATAATATGGAAGAAATGCAAAACGTCAAGACCTTCCTAGACAAACGATTTAGCATCAAAGATCTAGGAGTATTGAAGTTCTTCTTGGGTATCGAGGTAGCTCGCACCAAAGAAGGCCTTGTGCTTAGCCAACGCAAGTACATCTTAGACATCTTGGAGGATACGGGAATGACTGGTTGTCGTCCGAGTCAGTTCCCAATGGAACAAAATTTGAAATTGGATAAATGTGATAAAGAAGCTCAAGTAGATGCAAACCAATACCGATGATTAATTGGAAGACTCATTTACCTTCAGGCTACTAGACCCGATGTTGCATATGTCGTCAATATTTTGAGTCAATTCGTTGGTGACCCAAGAGTTAGTCATTTAGAGGCTGCCAATCGAGTCCTTCGCTACCTCAAAGGCACTCTTAGACAAAGGATTCTTCTACCAAAGCAGGGCGGCACCAACCTCATCACTTACTATGACTCGAATTGGCTTGGTTGTCCTTTCACACGGAGGTCACGAACTGGGTACTTACTTCTCTTGGGAGGCGCTCTTATATCCTGGAAATCAAAGAAACAATCGGTGGTTTCTCGATATTCAGCCGAAGCTGAATACCGGGCCATGGCGGCCATGGTTAGTGAGATTATATGGATGAGATGACTTTTAAAGGAACTTGATATCCCTCAAGAAGGACCGACACAATTGTTTTGTGACAATCAAGCAGCCAGGCACATTGCAAACAACCCCGTGTTTCATGAACGCACCAAACATGTTGAAATGGATTGTTATTTTGTCCGTGAACGTGTCAAGTTAAAAGAAATTCAAACCATGAAAATAGATACAACAATGCAGCTTGCCGATCTCCTCACTAAACCGTTGGGTACCAACCGCTTCCACACTTTACTTGGCAAGTTGGGCATTACGGATCTCCACGCTCCAACTTGAGGGGGAGTAAAGAACCTTACATATTTTAATAGATGGAAATGTGCTAATTTACATGTGGTCTCCCAATCCCTATAAATCATCTCTTTGACCCATTTTCCCTTGTCCATTGCCCATGCCTTCTCCCTAGCTTGTTTGACCATTTTGTATTATTTCCTTTTCTTATGTATGCCTATATATAGATAGGTGGTATGTAGCTTTCTTATCATCATTTTTCAATAGTTCTTTTACTAGAATAAAATTGTTAGCATATCCATGGATCCAACCAAAAGGACCTTTTTTTTTCGTTACCGACCGAGGCTTTAAAAAAATTCCTTAGCGATTTAATGATGTCTGGTCCTTACAAAATTAAGTCGCGGTGTGTGTATTTATTATGTTTAGTTATTTAAATCCAAACTTGCTTTGCATTAAAACACAGTTGACCTTTGATTCCAAGTCAACGTAGCTCCATTCCGTTCGAATTTGATGACGAGATTGATAAAAGATCACCTTAAAACCATCAAAAAGAACTTCATTTGAACCTGCTTCAGTGACCCCAAATTCAAACACCCCCTTTTTATGATAGTGAGGTCAATAAAGGGACATCATTTGCATCAAGAAACAAATACAGGAACGATTTTGTTGATTCGGGTGGTATAGAGAACCAAAGTGTGCAAGCAGGAGCACTATGCTGCATATTATTAGATTATAAACTAAACTTTATATTTATTATTATTATTATTATTATTATTATTATTATTATTATTATGTGACATATGTAATTAGGATGGTTCATTGGTTTGTATTATTTATTGTATGTATTAACTTTGAAACGGTGGTGATGGTTGAGTGGCACCGGTTGACTGTCAACGACAGTTATTCCCGCCAACCATAACCATTAATAACCGTTCATCATGATAATGTATATATTGTAGACCACCTGTAACAATGGAGACTACCAAGATATTCAATACAATATCCATTTACAAGAATTCGTTTTGCACTCTCTTATGTACAAACACACACGTACAGAGTCACAAACACGAATACGATGATGATGATGATATCGGCTTCCGCTAACACATATTATGTTTTAAAGTATTTGAAATCTCCAATTTTATACTTTATTGACTTGATTCATTGGATATATTGAATGCTTATAGACTTCTGATGTGGAGAATGCACACATTCTTAATTGAGATAACAATAAGTACTTTTATCTAAATAACATGACGTTGGTAAGATATATTAAATATTTTATTTACGGTTAGCTAAACATCTTTGTGTTTGCTAAACTTTCAAACTTCTTCCCGGTGCACTCTTTTCTACAACCAATTCTGTTTGCACCTTGCAGGTACAAAGAGCATCACTAATTTTGTGTTTCTTTGATAATGGATCTAACAAGGAAATTAGACATTTTTCCTAAAAAGTAAAATGGGTCAAAAGGGCTACATGAAATTCTTAGAACGTCCTAAACATTTTGTTTAATAGAAATTATATAATAGTAATACAGTTTTGTAATCATATTTAATACTTAATAAATTGCTTAAAAGAAAAAAAATAACAGTGTCGTAAAAGTGTTGATAGCATCCGCCCTTGTTGCCACCTTTAGTTTTGTATATATATGTTCCTGTATCAAGTACATTTTTGTGTTTGACAGGGCTGTTTCATAGTTTTGGAGGCCATGTGCAAACATCATCTAACTGTTAAAAATAATGGCAAAATCATTTAAAATGTGTCATCCTTATAGCATTCTTTAAGGGGTGAGGGGTGGTTATCACTTGCAAAAATTCCATCACTCACAACATCCAATTAAGTTCCGCCATGTCATCAACCATTATTCCATCACTCACAACCTTTTTTAGTGGCAATGGTCATCACTCACAACACCCAAAAATACCTATCACTCACAACACTCAACAACACTCAACAATACCATCACTCACAATACATTAACGAGTGATCACTGGGGGTGGCCGTGGTGTTTTGGATATTATAACGAGTGATAGAATTCTATCACGGGGAAAACAATTATAGCCTAGTGGTATCTTGGGGGTGAGATAAGGCTTATGACCATTAGGTCATAGGTTCGATTCCCACAAAGGGGGTTTTCCCATATTTATTGGGTTTCCTCCTGAATTGGTGTATAGGCATTATTGCCTAGTGGAGATGGATATGATCGGGTGGTTCTGCTGGTGGCACGATGATACTCCAGTGGTCCGTCAGTGATCCAAATTTGCCGTTCAAAAAAAAAAAAAAAAAAAAAAAAAAAAGATTTCTCCAAATATGACGTTGAAATTGCTTAATTAACAATGTATAAAAATAATTTTGGTTCAAGAATGGTCTTTGTATCTCAATATCTTAGTTTTTCTCTCAGTTTCTTTCTAGCTTTACTTTGATTCAACGGGATGTGAAGCATATATTTATGTACATTATTATTGACATAATACTTCTTTGTTCTACTATATACTAGGCATTCAACATATAGAGAAGTTGCTATTGTGATACCCATGGCGTATCTTTCTTAATGGGTAAGTGCTAAACCATTAAGTACTGAACCAGTAAGAGGTCCGAACCATTAAGCGCAGTATAATGCTTAACCGTTCAGAGGCAAATGTCTGACAAATTCAAATAAGAGGTTTTAACCATTCAGACTCAGTATAATGCTTAACCATTCAGAGGCTGAATCATTCAGACATCTGCTCGCGAAACAAACAGTCTGAACCAGTAAGTTGTTTGAATCATTAAGAGCTAAACAACAGCCCCTTAGTTCTTATGCTAGCTAATCGAGATATATTTTTCACAAATACCTACCTTGCATGCTTCATTTTTCTATAACATGTATGGAGGTGGTAATTACTCATTTACATATGAATGGCTTTATTTGGGTTATAAATGTTTATCCTAATGCGTCAATAAAAAATAGCCAAAAGGAAATGGTTGTACAGATTGAAAATCATCCAAAGTATTTTTGTAAGGCTTACAACAAAGAACTAGATTGTTATCCCTTGACTATTTATAAAAATGGACTAACAATTATGCGGCAACCTGTCCCGACCCATTTGCTCAATTTTCACCTCTAAATAGGACACCCATTGGGGCACTTAGCTAATGGTTGATCACTGTTGCAATTATTCTATTTGAGTGGCATTCTCAGTGTTCTTTTGTGGAATTGTGATGTCTCACTACACTTGGCATAATGTCACCGAGAAATCTAGAGTAACTATCAAGTATGTTTATTCTTCAAGTTGGTATCGTTGTTAGTTTGTTGTTACCAAAATTAATAAGTAAAATTCTTATGTACTTGCCAATATATGCAGGCATGCCTTTGTAACCTTGTCATTTATTGCATAGCTATTTATCTTCCTTTATGTGTGTTTGGGTTCGGGTAGTAATAATAATTGGGTTCGGGTTCCTCGAGTTCCTTCTTACTTGTTTCAGGTAGCATTGGGTCAGGTTTTGTATCAAGTTTCGGTTAAAAAAAGGTAAAAACCGAAGTACCTTTATATCTTCGAGATTATGGTAGGAAGCAATTTCAACCCGTTTCTTCATAAGTGGTTTAACTTAACCGGTACCGTATCGCATAGGGGTGCACCCACATGTAATGAAAAGGAGGGCGGCGCCCCATGGAAAAAAAATAGTGTTATTTTACGTCGAAAGACTTGATCGTCTCCACAATGATTAAAATCCTGGGTCCGCCATTGGTACCACATGGTAGCATAGTATTGATACGCATTGAAGTTTAATTTATTTATTTTAACACTTATAATGTTTGAAAACATGTCTTTGTATTTTATTTAACGACATAATTCTATTAACATAAATTATTTTTTCTTGCCCGAGAAGTTCTCGGGTTGTAACCTAGTTATCATATATAACTAGAGTAATTATCATTTTTATCAGAGTTGTTTTATAACTAGAGTAACTATAAACATATATGTAAAAATGTTTCGACTATTAAATTTAGGAGAGGTGGAAAAGTGAAAGCAAAAACTCTATCGAACACGTAATACAAATCAATGTTTATCTCTTCATTGATTGATAGCAAACAAAACCGATTCACTAAAACATGACGGAATGCTCCGTAACTACAATTGACTTATTAGTCCGATTCACAAAGCTCTGATTGAGAAAGCTATGTAAGTCCCATTCACAAAGCTCTGTAAGTCCAATTGATTGATCAATCTAATTCACAAAGTTCTTTAACTCCAACTTTTTTTTTTAAAGGAGAACTTCATTAAAACGCAACCAATCCGACGAAAAAACAGACAGGTGACCAAACCGATTCACAGAGCTTCACTTAATTAATTAAATCTTATCCGCAAGCTTCAATTGACCAATTAGTATGATTCACAAAGCTTTAATTGATGGATTAGATAATTACAGTTTTGCCACTGCGTTCTGTGTTTTTCCTTCAATTTGCACGTTTAGGAGATCAAGCTATCCTAGGGCTGTTCATAAAGCTCGCGACTCGTAGCTCGCTCGAAAGAAGCTCGAGAAAAACTAGCTAAAAAAACTCAATTTGAGATGACGTGAACCAAGCTGGCTCATTTTGTAACCAAGCCCAGCTCGAGCTAAGCTCGGCTCGGCTCGTTGGCTCGTTCTTAGGCTCGTTTAACTCCGACGTAAAGCTCAAGCCAAGTTTAACCGCCTGAATTAATTTCAAGCTTGAGCTCGACCCCACCCTGGCTCGACTCGGCTCGACTCGTTTATAGCCCTAAGCTATCCTAACGATGGATTAGATAATTACAGTTTTGCCACTGCGTTCTGTGTTTTTCCTTCAATTTGCACATTTAGGAGGTCAAGCTATCCTAACACCACACACACACACACACACACACACACACACATATATATATATATATATATATATATATATATATATATGTGGTTCGGCTACAAAGTCCATTTTTCATACAAAGTGTACAAAGTCTTAAAACACCATAATTTCAGCCATAAAACACACTCAAAACCTACAAATAACAGAGTGAAAATCACTAAACCACAATATCTAAACCCTAGCATTCCATTAAAACTTCAAACACACCATCGTAATATAAAACACAACATGATAATCAACATAAAACACACTAATGTTAGTCATTCGATAATCAAATCCTTATCATCCAAAACACAATACAAAACCCACAAATATGATGTTTGAGTAATCTTCACTTTTTTATTTGTGTGTTTTGGGTGTGTTTTATGATTGACATTATGATGTTTTATGACTTTTTACACTTTTTAGGAAAAAATGGACTTTGTAGCCAACTCCCACTAGGGGATGGTTCAAATGAAAACTACTTTTATTGTGAAAACTCGAAAACTAACTAAAAAAAGCCTAAAAAACACACCAAATTTTTTTTTTCAAATTTTTTTATAAAAAATCGCAGGTTTTTTTTATATAAAAAAACTTTTTTTCAAAAAAAAAAAATTGTATTATACATGTGTAATAATACTACACATGTGTATGTGTACTACACATGTGCACTACAAATTTTTTTTTTTTTTGAAAACTTTTTTTATATACTAAAAGTGGCGAAAATTCGTATACAAAAAAAAATGGTATGTTTTTTTGGCTTTTTTAATTAGTTTTTGAGTTTTCACAATAACTAGTGGTTTTCATTTGAACCTTCCCCACTCCCAATATATATATATATATATATATATAGGGGATGGATCATGAGAAAACTAGTTTAAATGAGAAAACAAAAAAACTAACCAAAAAATGCTAAAAAAAACCTAAAAACATACCAATTTTTTTTTTTACAATTTTTTATAGAAAAATCGCTACTTTTTATGTATGGGAAAAAAATTAAAAAAAAAAAAACTTTTTTTTGGTTGTACTGCACATGTGCACTAATACATAAAGCTTAAACCACTTAACCCACCCCCCACCGACACCCCCCAAAAACCTAAACCCCCACCCCCCAAAAACCTAAATTCACCCTCCCACCAAAAGCCTAACCCCCCTCCCCCACTCCCCAAAGACCTAAACCCCCTACCCCCACCCTCCCAAAAACCTAAAACTAAACCCTAAACATAAACCCGAAAAAAACCTAAACCCCCCACCCCCCAAAAACCTAAACCCCCCTCCCCCCCACACCCAAAAACCTAATCCTAATCCTAAACCTCCAAAAAAACTAACCCTAAAAGCTAAACTAGACTCAAAAGGCTAATTTTAAGCATGTAATGCAATTGTAGTACATGTTATATTGCACATGTGCACTACTATAATAATAGTATTGAAAACAAGACGACACCATAAATCTTTTTTTATGTCATAAAAAATATGGTCGAATATACTTGAATGAAAGATACAAAAATTTGTGATCTTATGGTGCCATTTTTGTTTTAAAATGATAACGTATGGAGAAATGGGAAATGTTTGAAAAGTTATATATATTTTTTTCCAATTTTATCCCTCCTTCATTAAAAGTCCCCCTCCTTCATTAAAAGTCTCCCCCTCCTTTTTAGTGGTTTTTAGTTAGTTTTCTAGTTTTCTCATGATCCTCTCCCTATATATATATATATATAGGATTAGGTTCAAACGTGAACATTTTCTCCAGCGTGAACTGCGTGAACTTATCTGGGCCCTTGATTTTGTAGATGATAGATCTTAGATCAATGGCACAATTGTAATTAAAGGTATAATAAATTTAATTTAAATTTTAATCTAAAGGGTAAAATAGGGAACTTTCATATTAAAGATATAGAAAGTGATTAATTTCTAATCCCCTAAAATCTTGTATCAGTTTCAATATATTCAACAAACACACACATACGCCGCACACACACATGTCCCTCTCACACTCTCGTCTGAACTACCGCCAGACTCCGGCAGCGGAGCCGGCGACGGCACGGCGGCCGGCCACCGTGGATGGTGGTTCGGCGAGAGCTTCCGGCACAAGAGCACGCGTACCCCCTAAATCAAGCCTTCCGAGCACAAAACCGGCATCGGTTTTTTGAAAAGAGCGACGGTGGCGGTACTTCAACCCTGGTAGATGCGATTTTCCGGTAAGTCTTTGAATCCTTTTCTTTTCCTTTTTTTCTTTTAGATCTTTCTAGATCCAAGTTTGTTTGTTTGTTTTTTTACAGAGTTTGCGGATCTAGGGTTTCATATCTCAAAACTATGTGTTTCTTTCACTCGATTTGAATTTCAGTATGATTAATGTTGAGATTGGGGTTTTTTTTAGGGTTTGCGAGTGGAAATGGTGACGCTACTTGAGGGTTTCTGATTAATGAACAGAGGGAGTTGTCTAGTGAATATGAGGCCACCCGGATCGAATCATTGCACTGGATTTCAACGCTTTTAAATAGACACCGTACTGAGGTAACCTTTGAATACTATTTCATTATTCAGTTTTCAATGAATTTTTTATGCATGCTCTCTGTTATATGTATTCAGATTCTTATTGGTACAGAAAAGAAAAGAAAATAAAACTAAAAAGGAAAAGGTTTATATGTGTAACAGGTCCTGTCATTTTTGAATGATATATTTGACACCCTTCTTAAAGCATTGTCGGATTCCTCTGATCAGGTAATCTTTTCATCGTTACTTCATTACCTCGGTTAAATTGTTTTATCTAACTGTATGTATATATATATATATATATATAGGATTAGAAGCATGTTGGCTACACCATATTATTGGAGGTTGTTTCCGGTTGTACAAGCATGTTGGCTACAACATATTATGATTGAAGAGGTTATTTTATCCTTTGAGTAAAATTTGACAACAATGTAGTTTATACAACATGATTACAAGCAGAAAATGAGAAAAATCTATCAACCAGACTATTAGGCTCTGTTTTTGCTCTGTTTTTAAGGCGTTGTACACATGTGTATTCTGATTTTGCTCTGCTTTAAGACGATGTACACATGTGTATTATGATTTTGCTTGTTTTTAAGGCGCTGTACACATGTGTATTCTGCGTTTATTGTTTTCACGAAACTGGAACTTGTAATTGTATGTTTTTTTTGGTTTGGCAAACATTATGGAAATTGTTATTTGCTTAATATAAAATAGGTTTACAAGTTTTGTTTATATGTATGTATTATGTAGCTAATTACACATATGTACCATGCTGAGTACACATGTGTACTGTTCAATTCATATCAAAGTACACATGTGTATACCGTTGAAATATGAAGGTTACGTGAATCTTAAAAATCATAATCCGAATTCTGGTGGCGAAATCTAAAAAATAAAAATGAAATAAAAGATAATGTGGATAATGAATTTAAAATAGGAAAGATGTAACTTAATTCAATTATTAAAATAATGATTTAAATATAATTTGTTATATAATTACAATCATACCCTTAACAACTAAAAAGGAAATCAATGGTCCAGATCAGTTCACGCAGTTCACGCATGGGATTAGGTTCACGCTGGAACCCTACCCTATATATATATATATATATATATATAGGGGATGGTTATCTTGAGAACATGCAATTTTGTGAGAACACTAGGAACCATTTTCATCCCTTGATAATGATCAATCAAGGGCTAGGATTAAATGGGGAATTAAATGAGTAGGGGACCATTAAATAAGATGTAAAAGGGCAAAATTGTAAAAATCCACTAAAGAAACCCATTACCATCGCACAGACCATCAGCCCCCAAATTACCTTCATCCTCGTAAAATCATAAACCCAATTCTCTGTAACTGATTTTCGACACCGCAGACAAGAGTGGCACCAGAGATAACTAAAGCAAAAGCCGACTTCGATACCATTAGTAAGGTGTACATCTGAAATTGATTCTCTGATTCTTCTTTGTGTTTGCACTTGTTGATTTTCCATTCATTCGTCTTTTAATCCGCAAGGCAATTGATTGTTGTTTTGTTGTTGATTGAGGGTATTTGGTGTGTTTTTTTAATTTTGTTTTCGGTTTGGATCTTGTTGGGATTTGAGAGTTATGTGAGGATGTAAGAGGGATAGTTGGGTTTGAGTAGTTGCATATAAGGTGTTTGATGAAATTTCTAAGTGTGTGTTGGGTTGATTTATTGGGGTACTTCTGTTTAAGTAGTTGTATTTGAGGTGTTTGATTAAAGGTCTAAGTGTCTGTTGCATTGATTTTGTTGAATTACTTATGATTGAGTAGTTGCATATGAGGTATTTAAATAAAGGTTTAAGGTTTCAGTATCTATTGGGTTGACTTTGTTGGATTAGATTTGTTTAAGTAGTTGTAGACAAGGTGTTTGATGAAATATCCATGTCTTATATCCCCACGACATTAAGACTCTATTTGATTTTTTTTCCTTATTCTTTAGTACATTGCAAGAAGACTATTGTAGTTCTTATAAGACTGAAATATTGTTAGCTAAGATACATTGTAGATAAAGCAAGGTGTCCTTTGATAAACTGATTAAAAAAATATTGGCTCCCTTTACTGAAAGACAAAACCATAATTAAAGATAGCAAATGTGGTTGAAAAAACTATGTTATCATGGGTTCCTGAATACTCAACAATCATATCTATTATTCAAGACTACTCTATAATCTAACACTTCTCAGTTTTCTTTTATTGCAAGTTGTTTAATTACATTTTATTGTAACTGAGAATTTACACATGTGTAAAACATAAAGTTTGTAAAACAAAATTACACATGTTTAACTGAGATTTTAAACATGTGTAAAATAAACAATTACACGTGTAAAACAGAAACTTACACACATGTAAAACAAATTTATACATGTGTAAAACAAACACTTATATGTGTAAAATAGAAACTTACACATGTGTAAAACAGAGACTTCGTAAAACAAGTATAAACATGTTTAACTGATAATTTACACATATGTAATACAGAAACTTACACATGTGTAAAACAAATTTACACGTGTAACTGAGAATTTATACATGTGTAAGTCAAAATATTTATTTGTTTAAATATTTGTTGGCGGATGTGAAAATCAAGTTGGGTTTAGTGTCTGCTGGTGACATTGTTTGGTGTATGGTTGTTTGGAGTTTGGGCAGGTTGAGAAATGAGGATGATGTTGCGGTTTCGTCGAGTTCAATGTGTTCGGGAAGCTCAAGATGGACCCTCGGATGTTATGCTTTAGATGTTGTTTTAATGTTTCAGTCGTTTTTTTTATAGTTTTTGTTTTTTTATGGTTTTGGTTGTTTGAAACTTGATTGTATAGATTTACTTTTATGTTAGGCTTGGGCCAACTGTGGCTTTAAGTCTAGAATAAGTTGTTTTTTGATTTCTAGTTTAGCTTATGGTCGGGGTCTTGTTAGGTTCTAATTGTTAGACCATAGCTAATGCTTTGGGGTTGGTGTCATTCCTGGGGTATATATCCGGGAAGTCCAATGCCCGTTGGTTGTAAATATTTTTTGTTATCAATAAATTTACCGTGTGTCGTCCCGTTTTACATAAGATACTATCTTGTTTAATTGACAATTTACATATGTGTAAATGAGCTGCAAATGTGTAAAACAGACATAATTAATTGACAAGGAACAGTTTACACATGTGTAAATGAGCTAAAAATGTGTAAAACATAAATAATTAAGTGACCACTGAACAATTTGTACATGTGTAATTGAGCTGAACATGTGTAAAACATAATCAAATTAGTGACAGAGACAATTTACACATGTGTAATCCAGCTGAAAATATGTAAAATAACAGTTTACACATGTGTAATTCTGTTGAAAATGTGTAAAGCAACAGTTTACACATGCGTATTTCAGCTAAAAATGTGTAGAACAAATACATATAACTGAGAGGGAACAAATTTACACATGTGTAATTCAGTTGCACATGTGTAAAACAAGCACTTAAGCATGTGTAATTCAACTTAACATAGGTAGAATAGAAATAAAAGACAGTGAGCAGTTTACACATGTCTGAATCATATGCAAATGTGTAATCCAAATGGTTAAAAAACAACCATATATATGAAGGTTTACACAAGTGTAAATCATAATGGTTAGAAAACAACCATATATATGAAGGTTTACACATGTGTAAATCGTAATATTAAAAAAACAAGCATACAAATAAAGGTTTACACTTGTGTAAATCATAATAGTAAATTAAATAAGCATATATGAAAAAGAAAACAACCCCGTACATATAACAATACTGGAACAATTACATAATAAAATATAAAAATAAATAAATCACCAACTGAATAAACATAAAACACGAGTAGTAATTACATAGACTCAAAAAGCGTACAAACAATCTTTGTTCTTGCTTTCAAATGATCACCAAGAATCAAATTGACTTCTATGTTGTAATAATCAGTTGCTTGATTGGTGGTACTGCTAACTTTCATGTTGTTGCTTGTTCTACTACTACAACCGCTCGACTTTCTTATTTTTCTTCCGTTGTTAGTGATTTCTACTATGGGAACAATGATGATATCTCAAAGTTGTTGGTTTTTAACCCACTTAGTCGCTTTGCTGCAGCGTCATACGTACCTGTCGCATCCTTTGTGGTATCAAACATTGCTAATAGGCCTGCACTACTCTATCATAAAAACAATTTATAACTGAGTGAGTTAGGTAATGGATGGAGAATATCACGTATTATGTTGAATGGTAGCTAACTGGTTTTGCTTGTGGACATCAGCTGTTCACTATGGCTAACAATACTATAACATTAACGTTGGATTGTTACGTTAACTTTATTATTCGACTAAGCACATAAACAAAAATAGATTAACTACCCAAAAACATGATCAAATCATCAAATGGTACAAAAAAAAAAAAAAGACAAATTAAGTAGTAATTGAACAAGCCGATTGATACCTAGAAATCATAGCACCCCAAACTTCTCTATCCTCAACTAGTGCTTCGTTCAAAACCAATCTTGCACCTCAACATCCCCAATTTTAGCATATCCAGAAATCAAAACCCTCCACAACACAACACAACACAATGCCTAGGCATTTCATCGAACACATAGCGTGCATCGCCCATTTTATCAAACAAAGAATACATAATCATCAAACTATTACCCACAAACCCATCAAACACAAAACCCAATTTCTGAAATACATCATCATCATTAGTTTTGGGTTAATCCCTATCATATGTTTTAGGTTAAATGGTGGAATTATTGAATGAATCTCCATATAAACAGAACACAAACTACACCACCATTAGAAAAAGAAACAAGCAAATCGAAATAAGAAAAATGATTGAAGAATTCGAACATATGATACAGATTGAAGAATTGGCAAAAACATATAGTAGAATCAAAAATTGGGTGAAGATACCTGAATACGGAATGGACGAAGATCACAGAAGGAATCCATGAAGTTCATTAGAAACAATTGTATAATTCAAACCCTAAGCAGAAGGAATTAATGCGATTGAGACGTTTGATGATAAGAACATATTCTCAAAGGAAGATGGAAAAGCCTAAATCAAAATGTTCGATGTTTCCAGTTAGTATAAAAGAAGATAAATAGAATTACCCATTTAACCTTTTAATTAAATCATAAGGGAAGATAAATGAGTGGACGAGATTTGTTCTCATGGTTCTCACAAAAGATGAGTGTTCTCATTTAAACCATCCCCTATATATATATATATAGAGGGTCGGGATCTAGAGAAAATGGGAGAAAGTGTGAGAACGCTTATGGGTCGTCCGATCAAAACAATCCATGGACTAGATTACGCGGTGGCGTTTTCGTAAATAACATCAATTTTATTATGTGGGACGCGCTCCATTAAGGGTAAAAGGGTCTTTTACCGCTCATATTCAAAACACCATCAAATGATAAAACACCATTAAAAAAAACGCCATTAAAAACAAAACGCCAAAAATTAGTGATAAAACGCGTTGGATATTACAGGAAGATGAAACAACACAGTAACTGAATTTCAGTTATTAACATTTATTAGAAGAAATTCCCTCCAAAATTACGCGCCAAAAACATCATTATGTAAACGAGGTAAAACATAGCTTCCATAATCACTTCAATCTATCCATTTCTACTAAAAAAATCTTCAACCAAAATGCCAACTTAACTAAAACGCCAAAAATGGCAACAATCGTTTCCTGGAGATACACTCTGGCAATCAGCCGATTCGTGCTCCGTTTTGACAGTAGAAGGAGGGTGTATGTTAAGACGGTTAGGGGAATTATGAAGATGGAAGAAGAGATACAGAGGGGAATCTTATCCCTTGGCATCGCTCTAGACAACGAATGCCATGAAACACATATGCTTATGAAAGCATTAACCAGGAAATTTGGACCAATCATAGCAGATGTGAAGCCGGACTCTGTCATGACATCATGGCGTTTTGATGATGAAACAGACATGGTGACGGTTACATACGACAACGGAGAGGAGAAAGTATACTAGCTAGAAAACATCATGACAAAGCAGCATCTGGGTTTCATGGAAAAAATGCATAACGCCACTTGTACCAACACAGAAATAGACTCAAAATTGGAGTTAATGCAAGACATGTTCAAGTGGAGGCTTCAGGATCTTCAGAAATAAGAAGCTGATGAAGGTGAAGGGGATGACATGGATGACGATCCAGATGAAGACTTCGAGAAGGAAGAAGATGACGCAAGTGATGGATACTTTTCGGATAAAGTACCTTCTGACGAAGTCTTTTAATTTTTTTTCCTTTTTTTTCTTCTTCTATGTAATCTTTTTTTTAAGATAATTAAATGATATATTTCTCTCTTTATTAGACAAACGCCAAAAAAAAAAAAAAATACTAAAAATGGCTAATCCTTACACAACGCCAAAAATAACAAAAAATATTTTTCCAGCTTAATATTTTTACTCCGTTATTGTATTTTGTCATCTTGGTCTGCATAACGCCATTTAAAAAAACGCCAAACTTAGAAGATGGGACGTCTATAACCTATAAAACTGATAAAAGCTGATCAACACAGTAAATACAAAAACAGTAACTGAAAAGATAGTTACTTTATTACTATCATTTATTACAATAAAAAAGTCCCGCCTAAACTACGCGCCAAAAAACTCCTATAAGAGAGGGGTCTATAGACAATGAAATTGATCACACCCAGAAAACACAAACGCCATATCCTCTAGAAACCACTCACTTTAAAACGCCAAAAAATGTAAGTTAAAAAACCACAGATGGCAAAGCTTTCACTGAAATGGATTCTTCTTCTGAGGGGGTTATCTCAATAAATTTTGCTGAATGAGATGGACAAATATTCAAGAAAAAAAGACTGATGACAGTGACATGTCATTATGTGAGCTTTATTCTTGATGAATATCGGCATGGAATAAAGGGATCAACACAAGGGTGAAATGCTATTTTGGACTCCATTATTATAAATAGCATCAAGCAAGAGTTGATCTTCAATAACATGCCACCAAACAAGAATATCACACCAAAACACAGGATGCCACTAAGCAGCTTCTTCTGAAAAAGACGGGATATATGTAGGAAAGTTGGCATCTAGCTAAAGTATTCAAAAAAGGTTCAAAACACCAAAAACAAATTCAAGAAGAAAGAGGCTGATGACAGAGAAGATTCGGAAGAAAAATTAGATTACCATTTTTTATTATTTTTGTTTTCATTTTATATTGTTTTGATATCAAGTTATATGTTGTTTTGTGTAACACCTCGCAAAAATCATACTCAATATAATAAAGACACGTGTCATGAACTTTAAACGTGTTATAAAACCCGGATCTTGTTAAAAGATAACTGGAGGGATTAAAAGTGTCAACATGTTAATTATTACATCTGAGTGACCTTTTAACGTTCCCAAAACTCTTGTAAAATATAAATACATTCTCATGAGTATCTGATAAAGAATTAATAAGTATCCGGTTAAATTTTTGTGAGGAATAATTCAAATTCAAGAACATGGAATCCCATGTGCACATCCGAAAAATTCTTCATTCACATGATCTTTCAAGGCTCCAAAGCTTTATTATGCATGGCAACACTTCCAAGGACTTTTCAGAACTGATCAAGGGGGACCCTCCTGCTGATAATGACCATAGATTCGAGTTATGATAGATTGCATGGTCAAATGTTAAAGTTCTCAAAATTTTTGTCTTCTGACTAAGGCTTAAGGACCGCAAAGAGACCACCTTACAGACCGTAAGGTGGGTGATCTGGGCGAATAGAATTTGAAAAGCGGATACGGACTGTAAGGCCTTAACTTACAGTCCGAAGACCTGTAACTGGGCAGTAAAATGGACAGCTGCAGGTTACAGCCATTCCACCGCCTTTGCAACCTAGTTTTTCGATACCAGGGACTTTGCAACTTGTTTTAACAGTCTAGGGACACTTGGGAACATCTGGTAACAGCCTAGGGACACTTGCTTTAATCTTAGGACTTGCAAAACACTATAAAAGGGGCCTTGGTCTTCACTTGTTCTTGCACACTTGAAGTTTTCACTTCTCAAATCACTCTCTGAACCCTCCTGCTGATTAAGGAAGCTTTCTCTAGTTCAAACTTCATGCTAAGGACTCTGGTAAGTGTTCTTAGTTTCTTTAGTTAAGGTTTAATTAGCTTAATGACCGAAAGTCAAAGCTATCGTAATTAAGCTTTGACTTGGTGATTAATCACTAACGGTCCAACCATTATTCGAATTGAAAGTATCTATGAGTTGGTAATTATGTAGGTAATAAACCCTTAAATGGGCACCTTCTAATTATCACGTTATCTCAGTAAATTGACGGGTCAAACTTCTTAACAAAAAGTCAAACGGGTCAGTTTTTACAAATTAATTCATAACTGATAATGCAGAGGTTATGGAACATGTTTTAACACTTAAATAACTTGGTAAATAATATAAGAACATGTCTAGGCATGTCCAACCCGACAATTCTGAGTTTAGGCTCGGTTCGCAACCGAAAGTCGCAAAAGTAGACTTTTGCTTTGACTTTCAGTTCTGACCCGATTTAGCTTAGTTTAGATATGCCTTAGGGTTCCTTTAGGACCATATTACATGTTACTGTAACCCTCTAAGATTATACTATATGGTTCCTTTGAAATCTGAATTATTTGCATGTTTCCGTTAAATGCTTAAAAGTTGACCATTATGCCCTTTTGATATAAAAACGAGATTTTTGAAAATGTGAGAGGACAAAAACCTTTATTGCTGATTTATAAGCATATCCTAAAAATTTGACATCAGTTATGGTCTAAAATAGGAGTTATGCAAGATATCGCAAAATGAAAGCCTTTTTATTAATTAAATGACATTTTCAATATAAACCGCATTTAAACCAAAATGAAAGCCTTACTGTTAAGATATAATATTTAGGAATTTTTGAAAATTTTTGTCAGATTTTATACTGATTATACTATAGAGTTCTAGTGTAAATTCGGTATTGACTAAATTACCCTTTTCTTTGATAAAATGAGTTTTAAATAACATTTTGATACCAAACCTTTTTCTACTAATTTTATATGATAAATAAAATATTTTAAGCTTTAGAAACTGATCAGGACTTCAAAATTTTATAAACATTTCAAATATCGTCAAATACCGACTTTTACGCTTATTAAACGCATAGTATGGGTTAAAACTATATTTAACACCTAAGACTTATTACCTACTGATAGTATAAGCAAATTTTTATACTTTAACAGTAAATAAAAGTTTTAAACTCAGATTTCCAAATTTGACCCTTAAAGCATATGTGAAATAACCAAAATGCCCCTACGGTGCATAGTTTGGCCATAAGTGATAAAACTCACATATGTATGATATCTTACTGATATAACTTGTTAAAATAAATATTTTTACTGACTGTTTTAGACCAGAACCTCAGATTACTATTTAACCTCTTTTATAAACTTTAAAATGACCAATATACCCCTGCGGGGCTTAAATTGGTTTTAAATCTGTTTTGGGTATAATGGAAGATATCCTACTGATATTATAACATATTTAAAGCATATTAACTTGTGGAACTTGTACATGACTCAATTGATTACCCGTTATGCATTTCGCATTCGGTACGGTTTATGTAACTAGTTTGCATAAATTAACTGAAACAGGTCAAACCTTATCATTTTTACTTCAAAATCCAGAATGTATTTTGTTTACCCATTTTATACAAGTCCTCATACTTGTTGGGTCTAAATCACATTCTAATCCGGTCTTCGCTTAATCTTGCGTTTGAACCGTATACCTTTCTTTAAAACTAACCGGTCTAAGTTATAACTTAAATAAGACCCGTTAGGAATCTAATAGGTTACTAAAACCTTCATTCCAGATTAGGAGCCCGGTAAAAGCTACTGCACTTGCTGACTGATATACGGCTGAGATTAAATTTATATTTTAGCTCAGGTAAATACTTTTAACTTATTTTCCGTTATACGGGCTTGGGATACGGTATTATAATAATACCGCTTGGTCGGGTATGGAATGTTTAATCGATTAGTGGTTAAGCTATTGAAATAACCCGTTTTAATCTGTCTTGTTTGATGCAATGCCTTTAGGGGGTTAATGACCATGTCCTGGATATCCTCGGCTCATTTATTAGAAATGGCCACGGCTTAAGCACAGGGTGTAGGCATACACCTGACAGTTGCGTATGTATAAATGGTATCTCACATCTCTTGTGGGCTTATACTTGTGGTGTGTCTATTAATCTAATCCGACTCTTCTAACCGGGTCCTAAACGGATGACAAACATGTAGATCTGTATACAAGATTATTTTAAATAATTGTCCCAAGTTATAAAAGAATTTTTGTCACTTGTGCATTTAAATCAGTTTTATAAATACTTTTCAAAAGAGTCAGTTAATTGTATTTACCAGTATAAACTGACGTATTTTTCAAAAAGGTTAAGTGCAGGTACTACGCCAAATGGGCTGGGAGCTCCTGAGTGATTAAATAAAGAGTGTTGCAAGCTTTTATCACTTTAAGTCTATTGAACAATATTTCTTTTGTTTTGATCCGCCTGTGGATCCAATTACATTCCGTTGTATAATATTTTATTGTACTTTCGAATCGGTTTGTATTATTATTACTTTAGACTTCCGCTGTGCATTGAACTGTGATTATTTGACTATGATGATATCAACTAAGTCACGATACTCCCCACCGGTAATACGTGGAAATATCGGGGTGTGACAGGTTGGTATCAGAGCCAACGTTAAGTGAATTAAACACTAGCCTTTTGTGTTTAATCTTAATGACACAGTTGTACATTCGTTGACTTTCGAGTCTAGGCAAAGGACTTAGGCCTAATCCTAATCTTATTTTTGTCTTTTATTGTTTTCCTTGTTGTTTCTTTTGGTTGTTTTGACAGGAACAAGAAAATGCCGCCACGTGTTAGAGGAAGAGGTAGAGGCGGAAAAGCCCCAGATTTAACAAGTCATGATCACGAAGTCGGGCCATCACACAGGCGCACACCATCCGCGTCAATCGGATCGAGTCCTCACGAAGACTGGAGGACCTACCTAGAGCCCGCGAGACGCTCTGTCTCGTTTAGCTCTTCACCATCATACCATGATTCTTTTGGGCTCCTCCAGAACAACGAGCCCGACCACTCGCACCACTCCTACCTCCCGTTGCAGCATTCGAGTTCTCACAGCGCCTTCCAGGACCCGACCCTATACTTCCAGAGCCGGTTCAATCCGGTAAACTAGGTGCAAGAACCAGAGGGTCCAAGGCGAATCAGATTGCTCAAGAGAATCCATAACAACTATATTGCGATAATATTTAATACATTCGTTATCCCATACTAACCAATAATACAATCACATAGGTTATCACAGATTTCTTGTCCTCTCGAACAATACAAATCCGACAACCTAGATTTTAGTTGAGTTTCTAGACCTCCTAGCTTGATTTGATATAGTCTGCGATCTAACCTGCAACATACGTTAAAATATTTGTCAATACAAAAGTATTGGCGAGTATACAGGTTTGATATGTATAGCGTAATAGATAAAAAGTGTAGCGAATTTCCATATGCAAGAACGTAACACACGACATATATACTCACAAAGCTGATACTACCAACTAAGTCCTCGATGCTCGAATATGCGATGGCAAACTAGACCCCGTCGGGCGCAATAGTACTATACTAGTCATGGTGGGACGTCGCGAGTATAAGCCCTAGCACATATGCAACTAGCATAACGTATATCTATGCATAACAGTTATTCGCAAGTGATAATTCGATTATTGAATAATTCGTTTGATAAGTTCGATTTGCTAGAAACGTATGTTACACCCAAAATACGATTAAAAAGGGTTCAAGTATACTCACAGTGCGTATTTAGCGGGGATGCAACTTGATTGGGTCGGTTGCGAGTACGTCTTCGTTAGTCATTGAAGAATAGAGTAAACGATGTATGGTTAAGCGAGAATAGCCTTGAAAAGTCATTTATTTAGTCGGATGGGTGCTCATCCATCCGGATGACATGTTATCCGTGCGGATGGCACGTGATCCGTGCGGATGGCACGTGATCCGTGCGGATGGCACGTGATCCGTGCGGATGACACGTCTGTTTTGCATTCTGAACACTGTTTTTGAGTGTTTATCGGAAGGAATACGTGCGGAGTTACCGGGACAGTGTAATTTCGCACTAATACTTAAAATTCCATCAGTTCCGACCCGCTCTAACGGCCGGGAATCACCCCGCTCCATCAGAACTGGCCGTTCTTGACGGTTTCTCCGGTTTAGCTCGAAATCGCACAGTTCCTTGGTTGATTACATAGATTTAGGTGAGATTCGTTATCAAAACATGTGGAAATCACTCAGACCTGAGGCGCTTATGGTGGGATGAGGTCACAACTTGAAGTTCATATGAACTCTTGGTGACATCACCTTAAAACACCTCAAATCAGTAGATTTCACGGTTGAAAATCGAGTTTTGAAAGATAGAATGGTGTAGAATTGAGTGTAGATCATAGAAGTACGAGTTTTAGGTTGAAATCTTACCGGAATCGCGAGGAATCGAGAGAAAAGGGTCCTAGAGCATGTTTGGTCGAGTGGGAGCTGTCACATCACTGTTAGAGTGATGTGACTTGCTATTTATAGGCAACAGAGGGCTGAAGTGGATTTTGGGTCGGATGGCCCATCTGTCCGGATGGCTATCCGTCCGGATGGCCCATTCGTCCGATGGCTATCCGTCCGGTTGGCCACTCCGACGCGATGGATTTCTCCGAAATGGCTTTTTCTGAAGTGTTGACTTGGCTCGGGCAGATTATGCTAAGTTGTTTGAACCTTACGGTGTAGCCAGTGTTGTCGCTTTCGAGTTGCTTGATTTTCCAGAATTCGTCTTCTAGATTCTGAACTTCGTGAGGAGGACAGTACTCTTCTTTCATGAGCTCTTTCAGCTCATCCCAAGAGAGAGCATAAGCTACGGAGATTCCACGTTTGTTACGTTCGGCGGTCCACCAGTCGAGTGCTCGTGATTGAAATACTCCGGTAGCGCAAGTAGTGCAGAAACCATCGGCACACCCACTTTGACGAAGGGTAACTTCGATAGAATCGAACCACTGGAGTAGTTGAGTTACACCTCCTTCACCCGTGAATTCCATCGGGTCACAGGCTTTGAAGTGTTTGTAAAGAAAATGTTGGATTTGAGTTTGGTTTTGATTGTATTTTCTGTTTGAATTAAAATGGAAATGGATGAGTTGTGCAGCGGAATTAATATGGAAACAAACTTTGCATACAATCAAACGAGAGTATTGCTTTGATCAAGATATTTTCAACAAGGAACCGAATGATTGAATTTAATTTCAACAACGATTACAAGATAATGCTTGAATACAAACTCCCCCTCAGCCAGAGCTCAGTGTTTGTTCGTGCGAAGAAGACGGTGTTGCAAAGAGCTAATAGAACAGTACAGAGCACTGTTCTATTTATAGGCACTAGCAAACCACTGAGCATCTTAGCTGACGTCACCATGAAAGTGACATCTAACCTCCTAACAAACTCTAACCTCTGATCTATACAAACACTGCTGTACTAACTACTGCTATTACATTTCATTACATAAAAGACACTTAAACAGCTGCTGCATCCTTCCACTGCTATGAACCCTGCAGTGCTTGTCCGGACCAGCAGTACTTGACTCAGGACAGTAGATTGAGCAGCAGAGCTTTAGTCTTCTATCAGTCTTTACAAGAGCAGCAGATTTGACGGTCAGTGGCTTGTACGATCAGTAGATAGGAGGTCAGCAGATGTTGAAACCACTTTCAAGGGGAGAGACTTGTATGTAACATCTGCTTATTCTGGATCCACTGCTCTGACCCAGTTTAGGCTTTAATTATCTGTTCCTCTGGAAGGGTTCAATCCCAACAATCTCCCCCTGGAACAGATAATGCCAAAACTCTTCATTATTGTGGAATTCTTTATTGCCTCATCAGCAGTTCCCTTATCTGACCTTTAAATTGTAGTTCAAAGTCTAGGGCATCTGTATCATCATCATCCCTGCTAAGTGGAAGATCAAGGAGATCCTGCAAATCTTCAAGACTCAGGCCAAGAGCTTGTTCCCTTGATATTTTCTTCACTTCTCCACCCGACCTGAGCAAAGTCAATACGCAGGTCTGTTTGTCTGTTTCCCACTTTAGTATTTTTGAGTTTGGTAGGTTTCTTGGGAGATGTTTATTTGCAGAGGTATTTGGTGAGGCTGGCCTATTCATGACTGTCTGAGCAGCACTTGCAGATTGTTCCAATTCAAGATCTTCTTTTATCATTAATTTCATGCCTGCTTTTACAATAGCATCTCCAGCTTTTAGATCTTGAATTGTTTCAGTACTCGACTGGTTTTGGCTCCTTCTTTTGTAGATGGCAGCACCAGCTGGAGCAGTGGTTCTTTTAGCTTGCAGCTTTGGTGGTCTTTTTGAAACCTCTGCTTTAGAATAGTCAGGCTTTTGTGGAACTTTTGGAACTTTCTTTCTAAGTTCCTCTAACTTCTTGTAGGTAGCCTTGACCCTATCTTCTCCCCACTTTGACACAGAATTCTTTGACCCATAACCAGCTGCTATCAGCTCCTCTTTCATTCTCTTCAATCTTAATGCCTTCTCAGCTTCAAATTGTTTGAATTTTTCAGGAGGAGTCTGCTTGACCTTATTTTTAATCATTTCTTGAATCCTGGCTGCTTCTTTTTCAAGCTCAGAAATGGTCCAGTTTTTGTACATGTGTTTCTCCCCCTTGTATTTCTTGTAGGTCATGATGTTCTCAATGTAGTCTTTTCTCAAGGACTCATCTGCCCTTTCTGAAATTTACTGACATAGATTTTTAGCAAATCGCTCCATAGCACAGACCTGTGAGAGTAAAAACTGATAGTTTTGCTGAAATTCTCTATCAGATTTCCCCTTTCTGTTTTTGATTGCGATATCCTCTGCTTGCTTGGCCTTGAGCTTCAAGTATTCTTCGATATTGTTAGGCCTGGGATATCCTGCAATTGATGGCAAACTCCTTTTAACTGGGTCATCCTCAAAGTAGAAATATTTGATTTCTTCCCTAACTGCAATGAGTTCCAGAGGAAATGAGACACCAGCAGGAGGTAATGGCTTTAAAATTTGAGTTGAAAAGAGAGGTATGGGTTTAGGAATTGTGACAAGTGACAGAGATTTTGAAGATGTTGGTGGTGGAGATGTGTCATCATCTATTAGAATTAGCCTTCTCCTTTTTGGTTGAGGAGGGACTGATGATGTTTTAGGTGAAGAAGTGGTGGTAGATTTAGTGGCAGTGGTTTGTGATTGACTAACAGCTGTTGAAACAACTGGTGTTTCAATCACTGTTGTCATTACAACAGATGTTATAACATCTGTTGTCTTCTGCTTTTTGTCAGCAGGTGAAAATGGTGGTGAGATTGTTTTTGGTGGTGACAGTGGTGGTGGTAAAGTAGTGGTTATGATGTGTGTTGAAGTAAGAACAAATGTTGAAACCACTGAAGTACCAACAGTAGTTGATACAACAGGAGTTACAACAACTGCTTGGGTGGAGGTTTGATGCTGAAGGCTTTTGGATGGTGGTTTTGGAGGCTTTGGAAATCTGGATGGGATGGACTTAGGTTTCCTTTTTATCTTAGGATTTTTAGAATCCTTTGAACCAGAACAACCCTGCGCATACAGTTCCATGAAAGCTCTTTTCTCCTCATTCCATCTTGAAATATCCTTTGCCATTCTATCCCTCTTTACACTTGCTACTCCTTCATCAAGTGCTTCCTGGGTAGCATCAACCTTTTTACTACCATCTGGCAATGGAATTTTTCTGGTCATAGCATCCTTTTCAGATTCAATGTACATACCATCATCTATTCCTTTCTTCTTCCACTCCTGAATTTTCTCCCCCTTTTTGGCATTATCTTCTGGGAGTTGATCAATGAAAAGTACTATTGGAGGAGCAGTGCCAGTGGTTTCTAATAAATGGGCCTTGATTGCCTTAATATCTGCTTGAGTGTTCTTGTACCTAGACTCCATAATGTTTCTCAGCTTTTGGACATGAAGTTCATGTTGCTGATCAGCCATTTCTTTTCGTTGTTGGAGAAAAGGTTGGAAAAGGTTCCAGAGCTCATTTGTAGCAAAAGCTTGTGGTGGAGCAGGTGCTTGAGATGGAACAACAGTGGATTGCATCTTTTGTGTTTTCAACACCTGCTGTAGCAAATTTTTAAGATCTACAACAGATGTATCCAATTTTTCAATTCGTTCCGTCAAATCCTGATATTTTAAATCATCACCCAATTTAATGGGATCATCTGATTTCCCACTATCAGTGGTTTTATCAGTGGTTGAGGTAGGGAGTGTACTCCAAACACTAACCACTGATGCCCCTTTTTCTTGGTAATGGGGTCTTCTTCCTTCAACACTTGACAACCTTTTGATGTTGCCAGTAGGATAAATAAATCCACTGGTGGTTGGCAGAGGTGCTATGTAAGGAATTGCCTCCAAGGAAGTCTTATTAATGTAATAACTGTCCAACTGTAAACCAGTGAGTTCAACAGTTGTAGTGGTTGCTTCACTTGGACTACCACCAAGAGTTACATGGAACTCAAGGGGTGTAACCTTCTCAGGTTGTGTTGGTGGGTTAGCAAAGATTGATACATCAGACCCAGTCATTTGTTGAGGTATGTTCTCATTGATAGGTGATTGAGAAGGACTGGTTAGTGCCTGGTTCAAGTCAATTGCATCCAACAGCAGTTTAGTTGGTGTGGGAATTGTGGATGTGGTGTTTGGTGAAGAAAGAGGATTTGCTCCGGGAATTGAGCTGTGGATGATGGAAACGAGTGTTTCCAGAGCATCATGATGTGGTGCCCCAATGTGTACAACCTGATCTTTTTGTGAAGAAGCAGGAGGGGTTTCGGCTATGGGTTGAGATATTTGTACCAACTGCTGTGAGGAAGTAGCAGCAGTGGTTTCTTGTGACTTTTGTGCTGTCACAGGCAGTAGCTCTGGTATCTCATCCTCCAGAGTTGCCTTTTTGATGGGTTTGGGGGGTTTTTGTGTTTTTCTTTTTGTTGGCTTTTTGGTGATTTTAGGTGTGGGTTTCAAAATAGTTGTTCTGCTGCTTTAATCACCTTGAGCAGTGGGCTCAACAGCAGATACCTGAGGAGCAGTTGTAACTGCTAAAATCTGCTCAGGCACCTCTGCTTGTGTTTTGCAAGGTGTTGACATCCTTGTAAAAGTTTCAGCAGTTAAGCAATTTATTTCAATGGAGTCACCTTGGTTTATTGCAGAAAGATCATCCTTACTGAATTTCTTTTCAAAGTAGTAACTTAAAAACCTTGGAAACAGTAGGAATGATTTTGTTTCAACATTATTAACCAAATCATTAAAGATTTCCCGAGAATAATTAAAATTTTCTTCTTGAAGAATAGCATATCCCAGATTTTGAATCTTTAATGGTATTTCATTAAAAGAAGTGGTGTTATTTGAAACACACATTAGGAGGGTATGGAATAAAAATCTTGTTGCAGAAGGAAAGAAACCTTTTTGTAAGGTAGCTTTCTTCATCATTGTGTCTGCATACCCTCTCTCAATGAAGTCAATTTTCAACTCATTTTTAGGGAAAGAAATTTTACCTTGCTGATCCTCGAGTTGAAAGACCTCTGAAATTGACTGTGGTGTGATTTGGACATTTTTACCCTTTAGAGAAGAGTTGATGGCAGTTATAGTTTCTCCTTGTGTTTCAAGGGTTGCATTCTTCCAAAACTCTCTTTGGGTTGTCAAATAAATTGGTGCATTGGCTGTTAACAAAGTTTTGTACTTTGATTTAGCCATTGTGTTGATGATGGAGTCGAAAGCCTCTGTGGTGCTGGGTTTTGTGAGAAGACCCAGAAGATTGTGAGATGGTTTGTGTGGGATTTCAATGGTAGTGGCCTTTTGAGAGACCGCTTTCGATGAAGATTTTGAAGTGGGTTTTGTGGATGGCTTCGATTTTGTCATTTTGAAGATGATGATCGAAGAAATTTGTGGAAAAATGAGATGAAAAACTGCTTTGAGAAGAGAATTTTTGAGAATTCAATTCGACAGTAAAACCCTGTTTTTGGTATGAAGTGGGGGTTTTATAGAAGAAAAAGTGAAGGCTGACGTGGCAGCGGTTACAAAAGTACTGACCACTATGTACTGGCCACATACCAAACTCTGAAGAATATGAAGGACAGTACTTTTATGAAAGTTATTGATTAAGGCAGTGGTTTAAACGGTAAAATGGAAGCAGTGGATGATTTTTCACTATCAGTGGATAGCATATCAGTGGATAAGACTCTGCTTTTGAACAACAGAGGTTATCAAGGAAATGAGAGAGCAGAGGATGGCTTTCAGCAGTGGACAGACTTTGAAGTAGAGCAGACGTTTGAACAGATAGTGGTTATGGCAGACTTTTAAGGATTTTTAATGAAAACTTCATTTTTAGCTATTTTTAAGGATGGATTTTTGATTTTCTGAAAACATTTTAATGCTTTTATTCATAGAAAACAAGATTTTGCTTGTTATTCCATGTTTAGCATGCCAATCCTAGAGACCAAGCTTTCAAAAGTGGCTGTATCAAGTGCTTTTGTGAGCACATCTGCCAGCTGGTCTTTAGTTGGGACATGATGCAGAGAAATCAAACCTTTTTCATAGCAATCCCTCACAAAGTGATGTCTGATGTCGATGTGTTTGGTGGTTGAATGGGAAACTGGATTTTTGATGATATTTTCTGCTGCCTGGCTATCCAACATGAGTGGAGTCTTTAAGGCAGTGATACCAAAATCCAGCAACTGATTTTGAAGCCACAGGAGTTGGGCTGTACAGCTTGCAGCAGCAATGTATTCAGCTTCAGCAGTGGATGTTGAAACAGCTGCTTGCTTTTTGCTTTGCCATGAAACTAAGCAATCACCTAGAAACTGGCACCCTCCTGATGTGGACTTCCTTGTAGTGTTACATCCAGTAAAGTCACTGTCTGAAAAGCCTGAAAGCTTGATATTCCCATTAGCTGGATACCAGATACCAAGTGTGGGAGCACCTTTTATGTATCTGAAGATCCTTTTTACAGCAATGAGATTTGATTTTCTGGGAGCTGATTGACTTCTTGCACAGACACATGTTGCAAACATGATGTCTAGTCTAGATGCAGTTAGGTACAATAAAGACCCAATCATGCTTCTATATAAAGTTTGGTCAATCAGCTCATCCTTTTCATCAGACATGACAAGCTTATTTGTTGCCATGGGTGTGCTGCATGGTTTACAATCATTCATATCAAATTTTGTCAAAATTTCTTTAGCATAATTTCTTTGATGAATGAAAGTTCCATTTTGCATTTGCTGAACTTGGAGACCAAGAAAGCATTACAGCTCACCCATTGCACTCATTTCAAACTCAGCTGTCATGAGTTCTCTGAACTCTTCACACATTGTGTTACATGTGCTTCCAAAAATAATGTCATCCACATAAATCTGGACAATCATTAAATCCTTCCCTCTCCATTTTAGAAACAGTGTTTTATCAATGGTACCTCTTTTGAAACCATTTGAGAGTAGAAAGTTGGAAAGAGTTTCATACCAGGCCCTTGGTGCTTGTTTCAGGCCATACAAGGCTTTGTTTAGCATGTAGACATGATCAGGATCAAATGGATCCTCAAAACCTGGAGGTTGACAAACATACACCTCTTCTTGAATTGTACCATAGAGGAAAGCACTTTTGATATCCATTTGAAACACCTTCATGTTGTGGTTGACAGCAAAGGCCAGGAACAGTCTAATGGCTTCCAATCTTGCAACAGGGGCGAATGTTTCATCATAATCAATCCCCTCTTCCTGTCTGTAACCTTGAACCACAAGCCTGACTTTATTCTTGACAATAATACCCCTTTCATCAGTTTTGTTCTTGAAGACCCACTTTGTGCCAATGGGACTAACCTCTTCTGGCAGTGGTACAAGTTCCCATACTTGTTGTCTTTTAAACTGTTGGAGCTCCTCTTGCATGGCTTCTACCCATCTATTGTCTTTCAGTGCCTCTTGGTACTTGACCGGCTGATGGAGTGATAGAAAACCAGCAAAAAGACAAATGTTTTGGGTTTGGCTTCTTGTGAGCACCCCTTCATTGATGTTGCCAATGATTTGATCAGGTGGATGAGATCTCAAGAAAATTAAATCTCCTTGGTAAGGTATGATGGCATTTGTTGGTGAAGGCTGCAAATGTGTATCATCTGAGCTAACCACTGCTGGTGACTTTGATGACCCAGCAGTGGCTTCAAAAGGTGGTGGAATAGGAGGTAATGAAGTGGACACCTGCTGACTTTTATCCACTGTTTGGGGACTTTTGTCAGCAGTGTTTGAGGATGTGGAAGCAGTGGTTGATGGGCTACTTTGGTCAACAACTGTTGAGGTAGAAGTGGTTGAGCTTTGACAACTATTTTGAACAGCTGATGCTTTTCCCTTTGTGGCAGACCTTTGAGGGATGATGATTTCATACCCATAGTCTGGTGTTGTATCATCTGATGGACCTGCACTGTTAGTATTGACAGCAGTAGTTTCAAAAGTAAAATTTTCAAGATCAAACAGATCTGTAGGATTTGCTGGGATTTTCATTGATGAAAGTTCATTGAACTTTACATTCAAGGTCTCCTCCACTGCCTTGGTCCGTGTATTAAACACTTTGTAGGCCTTGGCAGTGGTTGAGTATCCCAGATGATAACCACAATCAATTTTGGCTGCAAATTTTGAAATGGAATCTTTTAAGTTCAAAATAAAGCATGGGCAGCCAAACACTTTGAAGTATGAGATCAGTGGTTTGATTTTATACATAATTTCATAAGCAGTCTTTTTGTGCCTGGGGTTTATTAAAACTCTGTTCTGGACATAGCAGGCAGTGTTTACTGCCTCTGCCCAGAAAGTTAATGGCAAACCTGAATCTGCAAGCATAGTTCTGGCAGCCTCAATCAATGTTCTGTTCTTTATTTCAACTACCCCATTTTGCTCTGGTGTTCTAGGGATGCTGTACTGCCTTACAATCCCTTTCTTCACACAGAAGGCATCCAACTCCTTATTTTTAAATTCTGTGCCATTGTCACTCCTGAAGCTTTTCACTGGAAGGTCAAATTGCTTTTCAACCTGTGTCACAAAGTCTTGCAAAATGCCTGCAGTTTCATCTTTTGAGTGCAAAAAGAAAGTCCATGTAAACCTAGAAAAGTCATCAATAATAACCAAACAATATCTTTTCTTCTTGAGGCTCATGACTTGAACTGGGCCAAACAAATCCATGTGTAGCATTTGCAAACACTGGGTTGTTTTGGACTCTTCAATGGACTTATAAGAACTTTTATGCTGTTTTCCTTTTAAACAGGAAATGCAATGTTCAGGACATGAAAACAATTTTTGTGGTAGGCCTCTCATCAAACCATTTTTTGAAATTTCAGTGATTGTCTTAAGATTTGTGTGTCCCAGCCTTCTGTGCCAAAGTTCTGTCTCTTTGTTAGAGGCAGCTGAGAACAGACATGCATCAGCTCTGGGACACTCTTTTGACATATCAACAACATAAACATTGCCACTTCTTTAAGCAACAAGTTTTGTTTGACCAGTGTTTATTATTGCTTCAATCTTTTTGACCATTTCTGGTCCAACAATCCTACAACACTCCTTTGTGAAGAATGACCCATAACCCTTGTCACTCATTTGTGAGACACTCAGGAGGTTGAATTTTAGACTGTCTATCAGATTGACATTTTCAAATTTTACATTTCCAGATTGCACTGTACCAGACCCCAGAACTTTCCCTTTACTATTATTCCCAAAGGATATATCACCCCCTCCATGGATTTTAAAGTCTTTGAGGAGGGCTTTACATCCTGTCATGTGCCTGGAGCCTCCACTATCTACATACCAAAGACTATCAAAGCATGCAGAAGCTCCCTGCACATGAAGTAAAAGGATTAGTTCATTAGGGTCTCCAAAGCCAACAGGGCTTTGGATGGGGTCTCAACAGTGTCTGGGATGGATGCAGATTGATGGACAGTGGTTAAGTCAGGGGTTTGGACAGTTTTATTACTGTTTCTTGCTAACCACTGTTGGGGGTCTTGACCAATCACCTGTTGGTAACCAAAAAGATGCTTGTTCACTTTAGGTTTAGAGGGCCTTTTGTAGGTCTCATAAACATGTGGAATCCTTTGGTAAGACTGTTTTTCCTTGCCTTTTCTGAACTGATTAGCAGGGGGTGCATCAGTAACCTGAACATCTCTTTTGACAGATGTTTGGTTCAGCTGTTTTGTGACAGCTGTTTGAACTGGCACAAACAGTGGTTGGTTCTTGGTGAATTTGACAGATGATGATGATGGACTCAAGGATGTTTTAGCGATGTACTCATTCTTTTTCACATTAAAGTTTTTGAGATACACACATGCTTGAGTTTTGTGGTTTGTTTTACCACAAACAATGCAGCTTTCAGCTGAAACAATGACACTTGTTCTGTTTAAATCATAAGCTTTTAAGTGGAAACGGTCTTTTGTTAGATGATTCCTTTTCTCACAGAATTCACAAAACAAGTTATCAATTTTTTCTTTCTTCTTTCTCTTTTCAGACTCCTTTGCAGCAGAGGTTTTAACCTCTGTTGGGATGTCCTTGAGAGGAATGACTTTAGCTTTTGGAGCTTTAACACCATCAGTTGATGTAAAGTCCACTGGCTTGAAATTTTCAAGAATATCACACTCATCAGACCATTTTGGTTTAAATTGATAATCTTCAAGCTCCTCAAAAGTAGAGGATCCCATTGGTCTGTCAAGTGTGATTTTGTTACCAAGTTTGTCAGTGATTTTCACTTCTTGGCTTTTCTTGTTTGTGGGGATGAAACCAGTGGTTACATCAACACCAAATTTCACATTGCTTTTTATCTGTTTTTCAAGCATAACCTCATACCCTTTGCATGATTCCACCCATTTTTTCACAGGTAATCTGGGTGGACTCTAACTCCTTTTTACAAACTTGGTATTTTTCTACCATAGTTTGGAGTTGAGTTTTGGTTATGCTCTGTTCTTATTTAAGACTGCTGATCTCTTTTTCTTTTTCAGTCAATTTGTTTTTAAATTCTTTTAAAGAACTTTCAAATTTGACTTCATCAGTTAAGATTTTGTTCCGAAGGTTTTCATTCACCTCTTTGATGTTAGCAAAAGCAATAATGCAATTGTCAGAACACAGTTTTTCAAAACTTGAGGAGATACCTTGGCAGCAGCCATCATTGCACAATCACATTGATGATTTTCTTCATCATCAGCTCTTTCTTCCTTCTCACCTGCTTTCTGTTCTTCCTCTTCTTCTTATTTGTCCTCTTTGGACCATGGGTCTGTCAGTGGTTCAATCAGGGTTTCTGAATTTTCTCCCAACAACATTTCACCGGCAACTGCATTAACAACTGCTTCAGTCACCTCAACCACTGTTTCATCACTTAGCTGTTCACCTTCAATTTCAATTCCCTCCTGTATTGACTCTAATGCCATCAAACAAAATTCATCATTAGAAGATTCATTAGAAGCATAGAGTGCAAAATTTTCATCACTATGCTCATCAGGCATGCTGCTCCAGTCAACAAAGCCTTGAGTGAAAAAGCTTTGCTGATCTGGTTGTACCACTGCTGGAGCAGCAGTTTGAGGTGCAGGTTGCACTTGTGCCTGGGGGACAGGGGTTTGAACATATTGAATCTGTGGAACAGTAGTTTGGACATAATGCACAGGCACAGGGGCAGCAGCATAATGAGCAGTGTTAACATGTGCTGCAGGGGTATATTGGTTATAATGCACAGTGCTTTGATTTTGAGGTCTAGGGTTTGAGCTAGGATGAGTGATTATGGGACCAGTTGTTTGACTCCTGCATTCCCTAGCGAAATGACCTAGCCTATTGCACTTATAACACTTGATTTTTGATTTATCCAACCCAACCCTTAAATTCCCATGTAAACCTGGGAATTTTTGCCCTGTTCTTTTGTAGAATTTGCTAGTTCTAACACTGAGCAAAGCCAATTGGTGCATGATGTTCATTTCTTCTAAGTCAGTGGGATCAAAATTTTGTAAATCATTGAGTTCAAAACACAAATATCTGACATCTGGTTTTCAGTGTTTGCAGTAAAAGCATAATTTGCAGAGTGAGGATCAGGGTTGGTAAAGTTACCACCAGCTGTTATATCAATGAAATGATCATAACCCTGTTCCTTACCACTGCTACCAGATTCTTCCTGACCCAGAAGAGCTGTGCTACCGAATGAATAATCATCAGTAGCTTTCCCAGACTCTTGCAGCTTCTTTTTCTGGTTCAACTCCCTTTCATAGGTCAGGAGTCTACCATGAAGTTGGGTCAGGGTCAGATCTTTGAACTCAACAGAGTTTCTAGTCACAAATGCAATTGTGTCCCATTTATCAGGTAGTGATCTAAGAAACCTGCTATTTTGGGTTGATTTTGGAAATTCAACCTTAACAAGCCTTAGCTCACTGATGAGACAGCTAAAACGTTCAAACTGTTGGGTCAATGTTTCACCCTTAATGTGACAGAAGGTTTCATACTGTTGATTCAGAATTTCCCTATTGTTTTCAATAACTTCTTCGGTACCACCAAATTGTTCCTTCAATGCATCCCATAGCTCTTTGGCACTGTTACAATGTAACAGTCCAGCATAGATCTCATTTGGTAATGCAGATGCTATGATGCTAAATGCTTTGGCATCCAGTTCGAACTTTTGAAAATCAGTTTCAGTATAGTTTTCATAAGGTTTTGGTACGTTCTTCTTTGGATCCTCAGCACTTGGCACCATAGGAACATGGGGACCAAAAACGACAGACCTCCAACATCCAATGTTCTGTTGAGCAAGGATGTGACCCATCCTTCACTCCCAGATGTTGTATTCATTTCTTTTAAGCATAGGTGGTTTAAAAAGCGAGCCAACATTATTCTTATCATCCTGTGATTGTGACGTCATCTCGGTTGTTTTACAGACACTGATTAATCAACTTTAATGGTGATTAAACCTTGCTCTGTTTTTCAACTAAAACGAACAAACTATAGATATCAACGATTTTGAGCTGAACTATTTATGTCAAAATGATTGTTAAATCAAATTTGACTGTCCATGCTCTGATACCAATTGTTGGATCTGAGTTTGGTTTTGATTGTATTTTCTGTTTGAATTAAAATGGAAATGGATGAGTTGTGCAGCGGAATTAATATGGAAACAAACTTTGCATACAATCAAATGAGAGTATTGCTTTGATCAAGACATTTTCAACAAGGAACCGAATGATTGAATTTAATTTCAACAACTATTACAAGATAATGCTTGAATACAAACTCCCCCTCAGCCAGAGCTCAGTGTTTGTTCGTGCGAAGAAGACGGTGTTGCAAAGAGCTAATAGAACAGTACAGAGCACTGTTCTATTTATAGGCACTAGCAAACCACTGAGATTCTTAGCTGACGTCACCATGAAAGTGACATCTAACCTCCTAACAAACTCTAACCTCTGATCTATACAAACACTGCTATACTAACTACTGCTATTACATTTCATTACATAAAAGACACTTAAATAGTTGCTGCATCCTTCCACTGCTGTGAACCTTGCAGTGCTTGTCCGGACCAGCAGTACTTGACTCAGGACAATAGATTGAGCAGCAGAGCTTTAGTCTTCTATCAGTCTTTACAAGAGCAGCAGATTTGACGGTCAGTGGCTTGTACGATCAGTAGATATGAGGTCAGCAGATGTTGAAACCACTTTCAAGGGGAGAGACTTGTATGTAACATCTGCTTATTCTGGATCCCCTGCTCTAACCCAGTTTTGGCTTTAATTATCTGTTCCTCTGGAAGGGTTCAATCCCAACAGAAAAGCAGATTGCGGCTCTTCTGTCTTAACGTCTTCCGAAGTTCGAGAGTTGCTGAGAGAGTGCACTTGAGCAGCAATTCGAGGAATAAGCTTTACCACTTCTTTGGTCACAAGTGATGCAATCCTCTTATTGGCGCTTCGTTTGGCTCTCCTCCTAGCTGTTCCTCTCGAGGTAGAATCGTTGGAAGGCATCTAGACAGGAAGAGACTAGGAATGAGATTTGATCATAATGATTTTTGAGTTTCGCGATGCGATTAAGCGCGTTCCAAAACTTGGTGCGATAGTATAGTAGTAATATGTATCACATAGGAGCCACATAGGAGACATGAATTCCCTAAGTTCTCACACAACGACTTTTTTGTTTTTACGTATATATATATTTATATAATTGTAATTTTGTAATCATACACATACAGGTCGATTTAGAATATGCGAGGACGCGTTGAGGTAAGAAAACGATAGCGAAGGCGATAGATTATGCATTAGTTTTGTTGCGAACGTTCGGGTTTCGTTTTAGATTGCGATGTCTGTGCGAATTGTGCATTTATAAAGCAGGTAGTGAAAATCGTTAAATCGAGAAATCGATAACGCATAAAGTTTCAAAATACACAACGCAATTTAAGTTCCAACCATTTGTAAAATCGGCGGTTCGTATGATAGAGTGCCTTGGGTGTTTAGGCGTCGACTACCCAAAATAACCCAACTATATTTAACAAGTTCGTGCACGCGCGTTGACCTAGAAGACTCCATGCTTCCATTGGGATGCAGCTCATGGCATTCATCTTCCTAGTCATCACGTGGCTCGAGTTATCATGATAGTCGAGTCCTTGGTGAGAGCTTTTGAAAACCAATTTAGAGAGTGGAACGGCTTATTAAGGTACGGGTTTCACCCCTGACTTAACAGCTCCGCTCCTAATTATGGTTATACTCTTCGAATAAATTCGCGAGCTCCACTAGATTTCGAAATGGAGACTTTCGTCGAGATGTGGATGTTACTCCTAACTCGATGAAAGGTTCTCGTGCTAGAAAATGCGCTGAGTGAGCAATCCTATCGAGAGTTCTTGGTTTTCACACCTGATCTCGACTGGATCGCTCGGTTTCGTTATGCGAGTATTTTCGAAAACACGTGTATTGTGTCGGCCTTAGGAAAGGCTAAGTAGTATTTCAGCCTTAGGAAAGGCTTCTTCGTGTGAAGTTGTAGTACGCGATGTTCACATAAAGTTGTAGCTTTTAGCAATTTCGATCGAGAGTATCAAGTAGGCCCGGTACAACCCTACTAGGTTCGTACGAGTCGGCCTGTTGGTACTTAGACTATAGACTAGGTCAATTTCTAAGACGTCGACCCAGACTAGGTCGAGTCTGGCCTAATTCCCTATAGTTATGGCTCTGATACCAATCTGTCACACCCCAACCGATGGCGGGATGATCGGGGCGCGACACTAGGCGAATCAGATTGCTCAAGAGAATCCATAACAACTATATTGCGATAATATTTAATACATTCGTTATCCCATACAAACCAATAATACAATCACATAAGTTATCACAGATTTCTTGTCCTCTCGAACAATACAAATCCGACAACCTAGATTTTAGTTGAGTTTCTAGACCTCCTAGCTTGATTTGATATAGTCTGCGATCTAACCTGCAACATACGTTAAAATTTTTGTCAATACAAAAGTATTGGCGAGTATACAGGTTTGATATGTATAGCGTAATAGATAAAAAGTGTAGAGAATTTCCATATGCAAGAACGTAACACACGACATATATACTTACAAAGCTGATACTACCAACTAAGTCCTCGATGCTCGAATATGCGATGGCAAACTAGACCCCCTCGGGCGCAATAGTACTATACTAGTCATGGTGGGACGTCGCGAGTATAAGCCCTAGCACATATGCAACTAGCATCACGTATATCTATGCATAACAGTTATTCGCAAGTGATAATTCGATTGATTGAATAATTCGTTTGATAAGTTCGATTTGCTAGAAACGTATGTTACACCCAAAATTCGATTAAAAAGGGTTCAAGTATACTCACAGTGCGTATTTAGCGGGGATGCAACTTGATTGGGTCGGTTGCGAGTACGTCTGCGTTAGTCATTGAAGAATAGAGTAAACGATGTACGGTTAAGCGAGAATAGCCTTGAAAAGTCCTTTATTTAGTCAGATGGTGCTCATCCGTCCGGATGACATGTTATCCGTCCGGATGACAAGTTATCCGTCCGGATGACATGTTATCCGTCCGGATGACATGTGATCCGTCCGGATGGCATGTGATCCGTGCGGATGGCATGTGATCCGTGCGCATGACACGTGATCCGTGCGGATGACACGTCTGTTTCGCATTCTGAACACTGTTTTTGAGTGTTTATCGGAAGGAATATGTGCGGAGTTACCGGGACAGTGTAATTTCGCACTAATACTTAAAATTCCATCAGTTCCGACCCGCTCTAACGGCCGGGAATCACCCTGTTCCATCAGAACTGGCCGTTCTTGACGGTTTCTCCGGTTTAGCTCGAAATCGCACAGTTCCTTGGTTGATTACATAGATTTAGGTGAGATTCGTTATCAAAACATGTGGAAATCACTCAGACCTGAGGCGCTTATGGTGGGATGAGGTCACAACTTGAAGTTCATATGAACTCTTGGTGACATCACCTTAAAACACCTCAAATCAGTAGATTTCACGGTTGAAAATCGAGTTTTGAAAGATAGAATGGTGTAGAATTGAGTGTAGATCATAGAAGTACGAGTTTTAGGTTGAAATCTTACCGGAATCGCGAGGAATCGAGAGAAAAGGGTCCTAGAGCATGTTTGGTCGAGTGGGAGCTGTCACATCACTGTTAGAGTGATGTGACTTGCTATTTATAGGCAACAGAGGGCTGAAGTGGATTTTGGGTTGGATGGCCCATCTGTCCGGATGGCTATCCGTCCGGATGGCCCATTCGTCCGGATGGCTATCCGTCCGGATGGCCACTCCGACGCGATGGATTTCTCCGTTTTTTAGCGTTGCGATCGACTTTGAAGTGCGTGCCTTTTATATTATTAGCATATATACCTACAGATATCACCAGGGGTCGTATTTACCTATCCATAATCTACAGTTTCGATAATTATAGCCGGTTTTCGTTTCGAGTATGCGATTATTTGCGACGTTTCACGGCCATCAAGGAGGGTAGTATAGGTCCTTTCTTGATGTCATCGTGAACGTTATTGTGTTTTGTGCCACAAAGACTGACGGGGTACCATTTAGTCGTATTGTCATCATCGTCACGACGACTGGAACTATAGCACTCATCCGAGAGTCTTTGTTAGCGTTAATTGTCTGCGTTTCGACACCCCACGGCCACTGAGGAGGGTAGAATAGGTCCTCACCCAATGTCATCGTGAGTGTTAGTGCTTGTGATTGGTGTAGTATAGTGATATTGTATTTCGAAAATATGCGATTATCCTTCGAATAGCGATATATGCGATATAGTTACATTATGATCCGAATCTCTGGTGCTAGGCGTAACGAGTATGACGAGTAGTAACAACGCACAAAAGTGCGGGTTGTTACACTTTGGGACCAGTTGATCATTATCTTGAGATGCGGGATATAGAGATGGATGAAGATCCAGATCCCGAGATGCCACCGAGTGGGACGCCCACGCATCCCATTGAGATTTCTGACGGATCATCTTTTCATGGTTCGCCATACGGCGGTCCAGACAGTTTTGCTGAAAGATGGGCCACATACAACTGGGAGTACACTCCCCCTTTCAACCCACCTCCACAACAGCAGGATCCATCTGAGGATTCGCGTTTTCAGGCGATCACGCCACCGCCACAGCCAGAGCAGCAACCGCCTCCAGAACCACCGAGGCGAAGAAGATCAGGTGCACGGGTGTCCGTGCGAGGGGGTTTCCACTACCGCACCCCCAACACTCAAGCAACAACCACTACCCGCCGTTGTACGAAGACCCGCAAATGAGTGGGCCTTCAAACCCAGTTTCTGAAGTCGACTCTCCGCCAGTCACACCACCACCACCGCACATGGGTTACGATAACCCGATTCCTTCCTATGCCGGTGCAGCGGCATATAACCCTTTTGAGCAGCCAGCTTATTCTGGCTACAACTAATATAACGCCCCTAATGTTGACCCGTACCTCGAGGCGGAAAACTACAATGCTCTTCACCCTGAAGGGCCCTTTCAAGCTGCGTATCCAACTGGGTACCCAGCATATGAGTATCAATACCCACCACCTCCTCAACCTCCGTAGCAACAGCCACTACAGCCGCCACATATCCAACCATAGCAGCAGCAGGAGGAAATCCTTCAGAGGTTGAACCAGGTGGAACGAGAGGTGCATGAGGAGCGTAGAAGTCGCCGGGGTCTACTTAACGGTTTGGCAGACTTAATAAAGGGGAAGAAGAAGAGGGATTATTGAAATTCCTTATTTAATTGTTTTGAAATTTTTACTTTCAATTAAGTCCCTGCGTGGACATTTATTTATGTATTCGGTCCCTGCGAGGACTTGTATTTCCTTTTAGTCCTTATGCGGACAAGTTATTTATGTAAAAGTCCCGTTTAGGGCATCTATGTACTTCTTCAATTTAATGAAATGTTTTAATTTAGAATTTCATTTGTCATTATATGTATGAATATATTATATGAAATAAATAAAAAATAACATTTCATTTTATAATTGATTTGCCAATAAATATTGAAAGAAAATCTTGAAGATATAACCTCGCCACATGTTATTTTAAACATGGCCATGATGGTAAAATGTTTTTAAGATTCAAATCTCTGTTAACATCTGAAAATATGTTAGCACTCCTGGCAAATATGATTCGATAAAATCACACTTGTCATCCTTGCATTGGATATTTCCAATTCCTTATTCTTATTTAATTAAAAACATCCATTAGCGATGAAGTGACTACGGGCCATATTCAATGTCTAATAAGACAAAAGACAGTTGTAGTCTACGACTCCCTGTCAAGAAAAGGTGATGAACTATGTTTAAACCTTAATGCCTCGATATTATAAGATCATGGCTTATAATTTAAATTGTCCTTGTGACTAGGCCTTTTGTATGCCACCCTATTATCCATAATAGTTTATAACTGGGATAAACTGTAATAAATATTTAAATAAATTAAACTACCAATATGGTTTATAATTGCCATGGTTAATGAATCGTCAAAAATGACAATTCTATTATAGACTTCTGAATAAATCATTGTCATCAATTTTATGTAGCAATCAAGCTACATGGCTGAATCAGAAGAGGTTAACAGTCACCCGAGGGAGAATAATAATACCACCAGAATTAACGTAGTTGGTGCAGATTTACAAGCGATGATAGATAATGCCGTCACTCGAGCTATGGACAGGCAGTTTAAAGAATCAAGTGGTACTCATAGCAGGACCCTATCGGTACCTCATACAAAACCACCCTCCAAGACTCATGTATCTCATAAGGACGATTCTCATCATTCGTCAAATCAAAGGAGTGTTCCATCCAAACGAATCGTGCTCAATCAGGAGCCGCGTGTTAAAACCTGTTCTTACAAATACTTTGTCTCTTGCAAGCCAAGGGGCTTCACAGGGGAGAAAGGAGCCATTGATTATATGACTTGGCTCGATGAGATGGATACAATGGTTGATATTAGTGGTTGTGCTAAACAGGATATTGTGAAGTTTGTGTCACAATCGTTTAAAGGTGAAGCTTTAGCTTGGTGGAGGTCGCTAATCCAAGCTACAGGGAAGATCCCATTGTATAACTTGACCTGGGATCAGTTTGTTGCTCTAATCAAGGAAAATTTTTGTCCTCAACATGAAGTTGAGAAAATTGAGACTGACTTCTTGACCTTGGTCATGAAGAACTTAGATTGTCAGGCATATCTTATGAGCTACAACACCATGTCTCGATTGGTTCCTTACTTGGTCACACCGGAATCGAAGCGTATAGCTCGTTTTATTGGAGGTTTAGCTCCAGAAATTAAGGGAAATGTGAAAGCATCCCAACCTACCACGTTTAGGTCAGTGGCAGATCTGTCTCTATCCCTCACATTGGATGCTATCAGAAACAAGTCTGTCAAGGTTTCTGATGAAGGGAAGCGAAAGCGGGAGGATGAGAGTTCTCATCGCTCCTACAAGAAAAAGAAAGGGAACTCAGATCATAAGAAGAGTTCGAGGTTTAAAAAGGATAGCCAGCAGACGGGTGAGAAACCCAAATGTAAAACATGTCAAAAGCATAACTTTGGGAAGTGCAGGTTGGAATCGAAATCGCAATCGCAATCAAAGACTTTTGGATGTGGGATCTGCAAGTCCAAAGAACACAAGACTTTGGATTGCAAGAAGTTGAAAGATGCAACCTGTTATGGTTGTAACGAAAAGGGGCATATCAAGACCAACTGCCCAAAATTTGCAAAGAAGCATGAGGAGGCTAAAAAGACCAATGCTCGAGTCTTTCAGATGAATGCACAAGAAGCGGTTCAGAACGACAATGTGATAACAGGTACTTTTCTTATTAATGATATTTATGCTAGGGTATTGTTTGATTCTGGTGCAGACAAGTCGTTTATAGACAACCAATTTTGTAAATTGTTAAACCTGCCTGTTAAAACCCTAAGCATAAACTATGAAGTAGAATTGGCCGACGGTACCATAGAGACTGCCTCAACTGTATTAGATGGATGTTTTATATCCATTAGGAACCACTCTTTTCCACTGTCTTTACTTCCTTTGAAATTGGCGGGATTCGACATAGTAATAGGCATGGATTGGTTATCTTCTAACCAAGCTCAGATTGTTTGTGATAAGAAGCAAGTGGTTATTAAACCGCCTTATGGTGAACCACTTACAATACAAGGAGATACGTAGTATGGATTGCCTAAGCAAGTGTCTATGCTTAAGGCATCAAAATGTTTGAAGAAAGGATGTGTCATTTACATGGCACAGGTAACTATTGATGAATCAAAGCCCAAGATCGAAGACATCCCCGTTATTTTTGAATATCCAGACGTGTTCCCTGAAGAACTACCTGGATTATCTCCAGATAGGCAAGTGGAATTCAGGATCGATATCATTCCTGGAGCAGCACCAGTTGCAAGAGCACCTTACCGGTTGGCACCGACTGAGATGAAAGAGTTAAGGACTCAGTTGGATGATTTGTTAGAGAAGGGATTTATTCGACCAAGCTCATCTCCTTGGGGAGCACCGATTCTGTTTGAAAAGAAGAAGGATGGGTCAATGCGTCTGTGCATTGACTATCGAGAACTGAACAAGGTTACTATTAAGAACAGATATCCATTACCCAGGATCGACGATCTGTTCGATCAACTTCAAGGAGCAAGCTACTTTTCAAAGATTGACTTGAGGTCAGGTTACCATCAACTGAAGGTCAGAAATGAAGATGTGCATAAGACTGCATTTAGAACTCGTTATGGTCACTACGAGTTCTTGGTGATGCCTTTCGGGCTCACTAATGCACCAACAGCGTTCATGGATCTCATGAATCGTGTTTGCAAACTTTATTTGGACAAATTTGTCATTGTCTGTATTGATGACATACTTATATTTGATGAATCAGGCTGATCATGAAAAACATCTCCAGTGTATTCTTAAACTTCATCAGCAAGAGAAGCTCTACGCCAAATTTTCAAAATGTGAATTTTGGCTTCGTGAAGTCCAATTCCTTGGTCATGTTGTGAGTGAGCGTGGTATCCAGGTTGATCCCACTAAGATTGAAGCCATTATGAATTGGCAAGCACCGAAGACGCCTACAGAAATTCGCAGCTTCTTGGGTCTAGCAGGATACTACAGACGTTTCATTGAAAATTTTTCAAGAATTGCTGCACCCCTAACTTCATTGACTCGCAAGAATATAAAGTTCGATTGGGGTCCCAAGCAACACGAATCCTTTGAGATTCTTAAGCAGAAACTGAGCAATGCTCCTGTGTTGACATTGCCAGAAGAGATTGAAGAATTTGATGTGTACTGCGACGCATCGCACACCGGTATGGGTTGTGTGCTCATGCAGAGATGCAAGGTCATTGCCGATGCCTCACGTTAATTAAAGGTGCACGAAAAGAACTACACCACCCATGATTTAGAATTGGGTGCCGTTGTATTTGCACTAAAGCTTTGGAGGCATTATTTATATGGAACCAAGTGTGTGATCTATTCTGATCACAAGAGCCTTCAACATCTGTTTAACCAGAAGGATCTTAACATGAGGCAGCGTCGATGGATGGAGACTTTAAATGACTATGATTGTTAAATTCGCTACCATCCAGGCAAAGCGAATGTGTAGCTGACGCTCTAAGCAGGAAGGAAAGGATTAAGCCTATCAATGCCAAGAGCATCTAACTAAAGAATAGCTTGAATGAAAGGTTGTTAGCTGCTCAGAAGGAAGCTATTTTGGAAATTAACTTCCCAAATGAGAAGTTAGGTATCACTGCTGATCAATTGTCATATGGTAAGGATAGGATCCTTAGATTAAATGGACGAATCTGGGTCCCTATCCGTGGGGGACTTAGAGACGTGATCCTTCAGGAAGCTCACAGTTCGAGATATTCAGTCCATCCTAGCAGTGATAAGATGTACCAGGATTTGAAGACAAATTATTGGTGGATAGGTTTGAAGAAATCTATAGCCACTTATGTGGCTAAATGTCTGACGTGTGCACAGGTTTAAGCCGAACATCAAAAGCCGTCAGGTTTGCTGCAATAGCCTGAACTTCCCACTTGGAAGTGGGAAATGGTAACTATGGATTTTATCACTAAGTTACCAAGGACAAAGCATGGGAATGATACTATTTTGGTTATAGTCGACAGGCTGACCAAGTCAGCTCACTTCTTGCCTATTAAAGAAACGCACAGCTCCGATAAGCTAGCTCAGCTATACGTGGATAAGATAGTATCTCTCCACGGAGTGCCAATATCTATTATCTCGGATAAGGGATACTATATACACATCTCACTTTTGGAAAAGCTTTCAGCAATCGTTAGGCACTCGTTTAAACTTCAGCACTGCTTATCATCCTCAGACGGATGGGCAAAGCGAACGTACAATTCAAACGCTGGAGGATATGCTACGAGCTTCTTTTATAGACTTGGGTGGAAGTTGGGATGACCATCTTCCGTTGATCGAATTTTCGTACAATAATAGCTATCATTCAAGTATCCAAGCCGCGCCTTTTGAGGCCTTGTATGGAAGGAAGTGTAGGACGCCAGTTTGTTGGGCGGAAGTTGGAGATGTCCAACTAACAAGACCTGATATAGTCCTGGAGACGAAAAATAAGATTGTACAGATCCGTGATCGTCTCAAAGCTGCCAGGGATAGGCAGAAAAGCTACGCAGATAAAAGGCGTAAACCTCTGAAATTAGAGGTAGGAGATAAAGTGTTACTCAAGGTATCACCCTGGAAAGGGGTGATGCGTTTTGGCAAGAAGGGCAAGCTAAGGCCAAGGTACATAGGACCATTCGAGATCATCGAATGTGTCAAAACTGTAGCCTACAAGCTAAATCTTCCTGAAGAGCTTAGTGGGATACATAATGTATTTCACATCTGCAATTTGAAGAAATGTCTAGCCGATGAGTCGCTAGCAATGTCACATAAGGATGTGCAGATTGATGAGAGCTTGAAGTTCGTTGAAAAACCTTTGTCGATAGAGGATCGACAGGTCAAGAAACTTCGAAGAAAGCATGTACCGATTGTTAAGGTAAAATGGGATGCCCGTAGAGGTCCAGAATACACATGGGAGGTTGAATCCACAATGAAACAGAAATACCCTCATTTATTCCAGTAAATCTCGAGGTCGAGATTTCTTTTAAGGGGGTGAGGGTGTAAGACCTCGCAAAAATCATACTCAATATAATAAAGACACGTATCATGAACTTTAAACGTGTTATAAAACCCGGATCATGTTAAAAGATAACTGGAGGGATTAAAAGTGTCAACATGTTAATTATTACCTCTGAGTGACCTTTTAACGTTCCCAAAACTCTTGTAAAATATAAATACATTCTCATGAGTATCTGATAAAGAATTCATAAGTATCCGGTTAAATTTTTGTGAGGAATAATTCAAATTCAAGAACATAGAATCCCATGTGCAAATCCGACAAATTCTTCATTCACATGATCTTTCAAGGCTCCAAAGCTTTATTATCCATGGCAACACTTCCAAGGACTTTTCAGAACTGATCAAGGGGGACCCTCCTACTGATAATGACCATAGATTCGAGTTATGATAGATTGCGTGGTCAAATGTTAAAGTTCTTAAAATTTTTGTCTTCTGACTAAGGCTTACGGACCGCAAAGAGACCACCTTATGGACCGTAAGGTGGCTGATCTGGGCAAATAGAATTTGAAAAGCGGACACGGACCGTAAGGCCTTAAGCTTACGGTCCGTAAGACCTGTAACTGGGCAGTAAAATGGACAGCTGCAGGTTACAGCCATTCCACCGCCTTTGGAACCTAGTTTTTCGATACCAGGGAGTTTTCAACTAGTTTTAACAGCCTAGGGACACTTGGGAACATCTGGTAATAGCCTAGGGACACTTGCTTTGATCTTAGGACTTGCAAAACACTATAAAAGGGTCATTGGTCTTCACTTGTTCTTGCACACTTGAAGTTTCATTTCTCAAATCACTCTCTGAAGCCTCCTGCTAATTAAGGAAGCTTTCTCTAGTTCAAACTTCGTGCTAAGGACTCTTGTAAGTCTTCTTAGTTTCTTTAGTTAAGGTTTTATTAGCTTAATGACCGAAAGTCAAAACTATCGTAATTAAGCTCTGACTTGGTGATTAATTACTAACGGTCCAACCATTATTCGAATTGAAAGTGGCTATGAATTGGTAATTATGTAGGTAATAAACCCTTAAATGGGCACCTTCTAATTATCACGTTATCTAAGTAAATTGACGGGTCAAACTTCTTAACAAAAAGTCAAACGGGTCAGTTTTTACAAATTAATTCATAACTGATAATGCAGAGGTTATGGAACATGTTTTAACACTTAAATAACTTGGTAAATAATATAAGAACATGTCTAGGCATGTCCAACCCGACAATTCTGAGTTTAGGCTCGGTTCGCAACCGAAAGTCGCAAAAGTAAACTTTTGCTTTGACTTTCAGTTCTGACTCGATTTAGCTTAGTTTAGATATGCCTTAGGGTTCCTTTAGGACCATATTACATGTTAGTATAACCCTCTGAGATTATACTATATGGTTCCTTTGAAATCTGAATCATTTGCATGTTTCCGTTAAATGCTTAAAAGTTAACCATTATGCCCTTTTGATATAAAAACGAGATTTTTGAAAATGTGAGTAGACAAAAACCTTTATTTCTGATTTATAAGCATGTCCTAAAAATTTGACATCAGTTCATGGTCTAAAATAGGAGTTATGCAAGATATCGCAAAATGAAAGCCCTTTTATTAATTAAATGACATTTTCAATATAAACCACATTTAAACCCAATTTTTGACCCCAAACTTTATACTTACTGTTAAGATATAATATTTAGGGATTTTTAGAAATTTTTGTCAGATTTTATACTGATTATACTATAGAGTTCTAATGTAAATTCGGCATTGACTAAATTACCCTTTTCTTTGATAAAAAGAGTTTTACATAACATTTCGATACCAAACCTTTTTCTACTGATTTCATATGATAAATAAAATATTTTAAGCTTTAGAAACTGATCAGGACTTCAAAATTTTATAAGCATTTCAAATATCATTAAATACCGACTTTTACGCTTATTAAACACATAGTATGGGTTAAAACTATATTTAACACCTAAGACTTATTACCTACTGATATGATAAGCAAATTTTTATACTTTAACAGTAAGTAAAAGTTTTAAACTCAGATTTCCAAATTTGACCCTTAAAGCATATGTGAAATGACCAAAATGCCCCTACGGTGCATAGTTTGGCCATAAGTGATAAAACTCACATATGTATGATATCTTACTGATATAAATTGTAAAAATAAATATTTTTACTGATTGTTTTAGACCAGAACCTCAGATTACTATTTAACCTCTTTTATAAACTTTAAAATGACCAATATACCCCTACGGGGCTTAAATTGGTTTTAAATCCGTTTTGGGCATAATGGAAGATATCATACTAATATCATAACATATTTAAAGCATATTAACTTGTGGAACTTGTACATGACTCAATTGGTTACCCGTTATGCACTTCGCATTCGGTACAGTTTATGTAACTAGTTTGCATAAATTAACCGAAACGGGTCAAACCTTATCATTTTTACTTCAAAATCCAGAATGTATTTAGTTACCTATTTTATACAAGTCCTCATACTTGTTGGGTCTAAATCACATTCTAATCCGGTCTTCGCTTAATCTTGCATTTGAACCGTATACCTTTCTTTAAAACTAACCGGTCTAAGTTATAACTTAAATAAGACCCGTTAGGAATCTAATAGGTTATTAAAACCTTCATTCCAGATTAGGAGCCCTGTAAAAGCTACTGTACTTGCTGATTGATATAAGGCTGAGATTAAATTTATATTTTAGCTCAGGTAAATACTTTTAACTTATTTTCCGTTATACGGGCTTGGGATACGGTATTATAATAATACCTCTTGGTCGGGTATGGAATGTTTAATCGATTAGTGGTTAAGCTATTGAAATAACCAGTTTTAATCTGTCTTGTTTGATGCAATGCCTTTGGGGGGTTAATGACCATGTCCTGGATATCCTCGGCTCATTTATTAGAAATGGCCACGGCTTAAGCACGAGGTGTAGGCATACACCTGATAGTTGCGTATGTATAAACGGCATCTCACATCTCTTGTGGGCTTATACTTGTGGTGTGTCTATTAATCTAATCCAGCTCTTCTAAACGGGTCCTTAACGGACGACAAACATGTAAATATGTATACAAGATTATTTTAAATAATTGTCCCAAGTTATAAAAGAATTTTTGTGCCTTGTGCATTTAAATCAATTTTATAAATACTTTTCAAAAGAGTCCGTTAATTGTATTTACCAGTGTAAACTGACGTATTTTTCAAAAAGGTTAAGTGCAGGTACTACGCGTAATGGGTTGGGAGCTCCTGAGTGATTAAATAAAGAGTCTTGCAAGCTTTTTTCACTTTAAGTCTGTTGAACAATATTTCTTTTGTTTTGACCCGCATGTGGATCCAATTACAATCCGTTGTATAATATTTTATTGTACTTTCGAATCGGTTTGTATTATTATTACTTTAGAATTCCGCTGTGCATTGAACTGTGATAATTTGACTATGATGATATCAACTACGTCACGATACTCCCCACCGGGCCCACCGGAAATACGTGAAAATATTGGGGTGTGACATTTTGTTATCTAATTCTCTATAAATAAAATACATTATTATATAAAACGCCAAAAACTACAAACACAAAAATGCTAGTAGTATGAAAACTGGGAGAACGGGTGCTGGCAAAGCACCTTGTAAAAGGGTATTAAACGCCAAAAAATTCACTAAACGCCAAAAAAATTGGTCTTATTGTAATCTTTTGCAAATATTAATGACTCGTAGTGAATTATTATACAAAACGCCACAAACACAAAAAAAATTAACCAGAAAACGCTATAACGCCAAAAAATTACATATGTGACACAAAAACAATTAATTCAACGCCAAAAAGTTTAATAAATACAATTAACGCCAAAAGAAACTTAGACGCTAGAAAATATTATACCGCGTTGGGAAAATAAAAGAAGATTGAAAAGGCAAAAAAGCCCCTCCGCCCTTCTCTATGCCGCGTGACACGTGTTGGGTCAGGATGCGTTCTCACCGTTCTTACACTTTGGAGCGTTTTCTCCTGATCTCGTTTCTATATATATATATATATTGACAATTTATTTTGAAATATAAATATTTATGTAGTTATATACACACTAACTTAAAATGAAATTTCATATTTATTATAAAAAAAATTCATGTTTGAAATATAAATATATATGTAGTTATACACACATATATATTGACATCTTATTTTGCACTTGTAATTTAAACCACACTCAATGGAGTTCAAAAAACCAAACACGTTTACTTACACTCCATCTTCACTTAAGTCAGGTATTTAAACATAATTACTTGCAATAAGAGTTTGGCATATCCGCAACTTGGAGTGTGTATTGTTAATGATTCTATGCTAATAGAATATGAATAACCATATACATTGTTAAAATATATAATTAGGATCAATTTCCATCATTTCCTAATATAAACCATTGACTCTTGGTGCACAAGATCCACCAATTCAGCCACTGATACAGCCTATCGACAACCAATTCTTTCAATGCAGTTGATTGTATTTCCTTTTCTAGTTTTTTAGTATTGGCTATATAAACATGTACGTTTGATTTAATTCACACACAAAAATACAAAACAATTTCATAGCCATTTCTTTTTATCTTAAATACCTCTGATTATCATGCTCAATATGGTATCAGAGCAGTGTTTATGATCCAAACCTTTCAATACTCATAATCTACGAGGCACAATGTTGGAAGAAGACAATAATAACCTAGCTATTCAAATAGCCAACCTCCTTAAAAATGGAGTTCAATCTCAAACCCAGAACCCAAAACCGAACTCATCCGACAGCCTAAAAATCAGCCTGAACCTCACAAGCCAAAACTACCCTCTATGGGCTCGGATGATACGAGTCACCATAGGGGGGAAATCGAAAGTCCTATTAAACCATCTTACCCAGAACCCACCAGACCCTGTTAATGAGCAGTGGGAGCAAGATGATTTAATCGTCTTCTCCTGGCTGATTCAAAATATCGAACCGAACCTTGCCAGTAACCTTACAGAGTTCCTAACAGCGAAAACGCTATAGGATGCTCTTACAGTTATATATAGCAGTGGCAAAGACAAGATTCAAACCTTCGATCTCCACGTCAAAGCAAATGAGTTCAAGCAAAATGGCTTACCATTAGAGGAATTCTGGATTGTGATGCAGGGTATCTGGGGAGAGATCAAACGGCGAGACCCAAATCCAATGACATGCTCTGCTGACATTGTCACGTACAACAAACTTAGGTTAGAAAACAAATTGTTTCAGTTTCTCAATGCCCTTGATAGAAAATATGACTCCCTTAAACGAGAGATTCTCCGGTGGGATCCATTACCATCTGCCGAAGCCGCATATGCGGCTGTCCGAAGGGAAACGACACACCAAAGTATATTCGGAAACACTCAACCAGGGGCGGCGACGGGTTTGAACTCAACCGGAGATTCCATTGGGATGGGGCTCGTCTCCAAGGGTCGCCGGTCAGAACGGAAACACAATCCGTCATCATCCCGGGTAGATAAAAGCAACCTTAAATGTGATCACTATGGTAAAAGCAAATACACGAAAGAACAATGCTTTGAACTCATAGGGTACCCGGACTGGTGGGCCGATTGGCACAAGAATGGGAAAGCCGTCGCCGCCGTGGGCAGTCAAAGGACCACCAGCAGCGGTGGCAGTGGCGGGGAACACCTAAAAGCAGCCTGTTAGTACATATGTCTGTAGCTTCCGTCAGCATTGAGTCTTATTTTGTACTATGTATGTATTTTGTGAATATGTATGTAAATGTATATATATGTGTGTATCGACAACTTAGGGAACAGAGATATAATGTAAAAGTGTACTCCAAAGGTTGATTAATGTCATCCGATCGGATGGCCATCCGATCGGATGACCACCCGATCGGATCACCACCCGATCGGACGACACTTAAACCTCCCAGAGTTTGTCTATAAATAGCAAGCTAGGACTTGTCATTTAGAACTTTTGGCTGAAACTGTAAGGAGACTCTGTCAGTCTGATTCTCTACCAGCGCTCTTGTACTTTCATCACTATTCTAATAGAAATTAGACGGATTTAATCGTTGAATGCGTTGTTGTGATTCTGTGACATAATCAATGGATTCCGCACATTGATTCTGGTCGATTCATCCACGTTCCACACGAACAGATCCTGATCCAAAGGCCTAACAAGTGGTATTAGAGCCACAAGAGGTTGATTCGAGGACTACAACAGCAAATTCACCAGAATTTCAGCGATATTTTGCCGATTTCAATCGAATTTCACCGGAAATTTGACAAATTTCTCTTCTTCTACTCATTTCTTGCTGTGTTTTACACTTTTACACCTTAAAAACGAGAAAAATTCAAAATTGAACGGGATTTTACGGACAAAATTTGATAAATTTGACATCATTAGATTCGCAATCAAACAAAGATCAATCCTTTAAATTTTCACAGAAAAATTCGAACAAAATCTGATTCAAATCTATCAAAAACCATGTAGAATGTTGCGTGCTTGCTGACGTCATCCACCCGATCGGACAGCTGTCCGAACGGATTGGCATAGATTGTTCAACATATTTGTTGCTGACGTCATCATCCTACCCGATCGGATCACCACCCGATCGGATTGGCATTGTTGTTTAAGTTTCATCAGCTGACATCATCTTGTCACCCGATCGGATCACCACCCGATCGGTGAAAGGTTGAAAGTTAAAGTTTCATAGTCTTTGTGTCACTCGATCGGACAACCACTCGATCTGATTACCACCCGATCGAGTCACCATCCGATTCGTGCATCACTTGTTACTTGACTTGACTGTGCCACTCGATCGGATCACCATCCGATCCAAGTGCATCAGTTTGAAGCTTTTGAAAAATCTGAAAATTTGTCTAAGTGTTTGAAATTTTTTTCAGGTACTCAACAATGGGAGACGAGTTTATGAATCCATTCAGCGAAGTGTTTGCTTACAACACAGGAGATGCTTCGACAAACACAATGACCAGTACAAATCCAAATCCAAAGAAGGCGATTGTAGATTCGTTAAGTATCGATAACGCTTATGGTACTTACAACAAACCGCCAAAGCTCATGGCTATTGAAGACTATAACAGATGGTCCGGGAGGTTTGAAGACTTGTTAAAAGCATTTGCTTATCAAAGCTGGAAATGTATGAAAAATGGGTTTGATATCGGTAGAAAATATTACAAAAACTTGGACGATTCTGAACAAGAGATATTTGTGCATGAACAAAAATGTATTGCATTATTGCACCAATCTGTTAGGGATGATATCATTTCATTGATTAGTTATGAAAATGCAAAATATTTGTGGGGCAAGTTGAAGCAGAAATGTATTGGAGGAGCTGAGATAGTGAAGAAAAAGAAGCGTTTATTGAAGAAAGAGTTCGATTTGTTTGCGTGCATGAAGAATGAGTCGGTGCTAAAAATGATTGAGCATTTCTGTCACCTCAACTTAGAGCTTGTCAGATATGGGATAACATATACTTAAGAAGAGTTAGTTGAGAAATTGTTGGAATCACTGCCCGACGAAAAGGATTGGTAGTATTATGCACTAGTGTTGAAAAACACAATGAAGATGTCTGATATGACTGTTGATTGGCTAATAGAGAGGTTCGAAAGCCACAAACTTGAAATTAGAAAGATGAATAAAGTTAACAACACCCCGTATCAGCAAAATGTCGATCTATACTGTAGGGGTAGTATGATACTTAAGACTGCTTCACCAAAAACTGCGTTCTCAGCTGAGAGTTCAAGCATGCCGAATCAAGAGAATCAAAGCAGCAGTCCTGCTCCAAGCAGTGGTTATCATGGAGGGTCGTCTTCATCAAGTTCAGGCATTCAGCAGCAGCAGAACACTCCCAAAAATGTTTTCCAGTGCAACATAGCTGTAAATCTCAACAATGCTCAAAACTTTAACGAAGAAACAGCTAAGCAGCAGATGGTGTTTTTGGCTTCAATTCTGGAATCTTATGAAAGCCTAGTGGCTGGGAAGATCGGGAACACAAACTTGACTAAAGAAGATTATAATCAAATCGATCCTGCAGAAATGGAACTGATTGACATAAGATGGTGTATGGCAAGTGTGATCCGACGTGCGCAAAGATTCATGGAGATAACCGGGAGAAATTCAATTGGTGGACCTTCAACGAAGCTGGGCTTTGATAAGTCAAAGGTTACCTACTTTAAGTGCAAGCAGAAATGGCACTTTAAGAGGGAATGTAGGAATGCAGCCTCAGATGAAACAGCCAACCCGTTCCATGATGATTATTACAAAAAGGCTGTTTATCATCGCAACAAGGAAGAACCGCCATGAATGAAACAAATTGAAGAAGCTCCTAAAGAAAAGTCGAGAGCCTTAGCAGTAATTCATGATGATGAGGGCTTCGACTGGAGTGAGTTTTTACCAGAGGATGATGCTGTAGGTTATGCGTTCATGGCAAAGGTTGAACCATACAAAGATACATGAACTGAACAGCAGAAATACACCTATCGGAAGCTGGTAGCTCAAACCATGAATGAAAGAAACTATTGAGCTTGGAAAGAGGACAAGAAGGAAAACAGATGGGATCCAGACCGTGAGTGCTACTTGGACCCGAAAGGCAACATAATTGCTGAACCAGGAACACTCATAGTTGAAACTCTCATTGAATAGTTGAAGCAAGAGGATGAAGAGAGAGAGAGAGAACAGGCAAGGAAAGCTGAAGAGGAAGAGTTAAAGTCAAAGAAAGTCGATGATGGGATAATCGACACAACAAAAGAAATGACCGCAGAGAACCTGACAAAGATGGCAGATAAAGTGCTTGCAGCAAAAGTACTAGAGGTAGACTCAAAATTTGCGTCTGAGTCAACCAGCAAGGTCAGTGTTAGTGGTTCAACAAATGAATCAGGTAAGACTGATAAAGCTAAAAAGGAAATTGATTGCAAAAATTGCATGAAAGATTGCAAAGTTTGCATCACAAATGCATATCTCACCACCAAAAAGACTGAAGAACCGGTTGCAAAAGTCAAAATGGTTGAAGATCAAATCTTAAGTCGTGATAAACTTGTGAAAGCATCAAATGAGAGAATAAAAGAATTAACCGAAAAAATTGAAAAGGATAAAAGTGATGTAGAACGATTTAGGTAAGAAAATAAAAAGTTGATTCATGAAAACCGACAAATTTTTGAAAATCATGAGAAACTGAAAAGAACAATTAAAGATTCTGATGAGAGAAATGGTAAAACATTAAAACAAAATCTTCAACTGTCTGGAGTCCTTCAGTCAAAAGAAAGACAAATCAACGAGCAGCTTGGTGAGATTGCAAATCTTAAGCTTCAGTTTCAGGAAGCTAAGATTGAAAATGAGAGAATTAATCTGAAACTGAACAGTTACAGCTCTGCGAGCTTTGTTCTTCAACAAACAGTTCCCAAACCAATTGGGAAGAACAAAGCTGGTGAAGATGTATACTCAGATGGAACTGGAGTTGGTTATCATCAATTCCACCACCTGTACTAAACAATTTTTCAGAAAAAGTCTGGGTTGGATAATGATGATGAAACAAATGATGTAAAACTTCCAGAAACAATCGATGTCACATTCTCTTCATCGCCTGATGAAGACAGTATTCAGTCTGAAGTCGTAAAAATGTGGTTGAAAACGTTTTAAAATTAGACAGTGACTCGACTGAGGACGAGGAATGCTTCTTAAACAACTACATTCCGAAATCAAAATCCCAAAACAACTCAAGTGACGGACCTACTCTTGTCATGTACAAGATATCTGGTTCTGATAAGTTGTATTCGGATTCTGAATTTCCACTTGAGAATGTGAATGTTGACAAGTCGGAAAAAGCTTTCAAATTTGTTGAAATCGATGTTTCTGAAATTGAGGGTTTGAAAAGTTCCCAAAGGCAATTGAATTTTGAAAAAGATAAATCTTACTACAAAAAACCTGTTGTACCACCACCTTTTTCTAAAAACAACCAAAACCGATGTTCGGGTGGTTATCAGGGTGGTAAGAATAATCAGAAAAGGAATTTTCAAAACAAAAGCTTTGTCGAAAAGAAAGTGTTTGTAAAAAGCTCAAGTTCACATTCCAAGCAAGAATCTGAAATCTTTTCGAAATCAAACAAAGAATTTTTTGAGAAAAAGGCCTCACAACCCCAGACCGAAAGCAAAAGTCGGGAAGTTGATACCCGCATGTGCTTTAAATGCAACCAAGTTGGACACATTGCACGAAAGTGTACCAACTCGAAGTCTAAGTCTGTGGTTGTCGAGAGTCCGAAGAAGAAAGACGATTTCAAAGGGAAAGCACCAATGTTTGCTGAGAAGAAAGTTTTAAAAATGAAAACACCAAAGTCAAAACGGAACCCGTAAAGAAGTCGGAAATTAAAACTGATAAATTTTACAAACGAGTTGCTTCGTCTCAACAAACATGGAAACCAAAATCTGAGTCTAAGACACCAAGTTCTCCAAAACCAAAGGTTCCTGAGTCTGCAAAACAATCATCTTCAACTAAGGAGATGAATGTACCTTTGGATTACTATGAGAAACTTGAGAAACAAACTTCGACCTCACCAGGGAAGAAGTGTGTTCCGAAAAAAGACCAATCATCTGGTCAACCTCCAAAAAATGAGTTCTTTTTGTTTAAAGAGGTTGAGATTGGATCTGAAGAAACTCTCAAGATGAATGACAAGAATTTCCCACCATTGTACACCAAAACCACACGCATTAACATCAAGCTACCTGAGTCGAAAGAGGCTTGGGTTGCTTCACTAACTCACTAAGTGTCTGTGAAATGTGCAGGAGCTTTCGAGATCCATCTCACGTTGGAAAATGGATAGTGGAGTTTCTCGGCACATGACAGGGAGAAAAACCCTGCTTTACGATGTTAGAGGGTTTAACGGAGGTTACGTTGGTTTTGCCAGTAATCAAGGAGGTCGTATCATTGGTGAGGGAACATTATCAAATGGTGTAATCACGCTTGAAAGAGTCAATTACATCGCCAAGCTAGAGAACAATCTTCTGAGCATTTCTCAGATCTGTGACCGAATGTATTCGACACACTTCACGGATAAAGAATGTCTGATTCTGAAGCCGGGGTTTGTCATCCCCGAGGAGTGGATCATCATGAGAGTGACACGTGTTAATGATCTGTACATGTTGGATATGAGCGTAGCCACGACTACCACGGGTCAAACTCACTTCTTCATGTCAAGAGCCACTGAAAAGGAGTCGCAACTGTGGCACCGGAAGATGGGCCACATCCACCTACGCAAGATGAACTACCTGGTGCATAACGACTTGGTAAAAGGTGTTCACTTGAAGAGTTTCCATCTTGAGGGGGAGTGCATTAGTTGTGTCAAAGGTAAACAGCGAAAGAAATCTCACCCGTGCAAAAAGATGAACTCAGTCTTGAGACCGTTAGAGAGACTTCACATGGATCTTTTTGGTCTTGTGAACGTTAAAAACATAACGGGCGATCTCTACTGTTTAGTAGTCACAGACGACTATTCGAGATTTTCGTGGGTGTCGTTCTTGAAGACAAAAGATGAAACATTTGAGAGTCAGCTGAGACTTTTCAGAAAGATTGAGAATTTGTACCGAACCCGCATCAGAAGATTGAGAAGTGACAACGGTATGGAATTTAAGAATAACAGAATGGAAGAATTTTGTGATAGGAGAGGTATACTACAAGAATTTAGCGCACCTTAAACTCCGCAACAGAATGGAGTAGCAGAAAGAAAGAATAGAACGCTAATTGAAATGGCCAGGACGATGCTTGCTGATTCCAAGTTACCGATAAATTTATGGGCAGAAGCAGTATCAGCCGCTTGCTATACTCTCAACAGGTTACTTACTGTGAAAAAGCACAACAATACATGTTTCGAGTTGATCAATAATCGCAAGCCTAATCTCGAGTATTTGGAACCGTTCAGGTCTCCCTGCATAGTTCTGGATCCCGATGGAAAATTTGGTTCAAAGAGCATTGAAGGAATCTTCGTGGGGTATGCTAGTCCACTAAAAAGAGTCTTTGATCCAAGTTTCAAGCGGATTATCGAAGCACGGCATGTTGAGTGCCAAGGCTACACAATGCCACCACAGAAGCCTGCAGACTCATGGCGATTCAACTACGATACTCTATGGGATTCATTCGAGTTAGGAGAAGAGCCATAGTTTTTTGATGATTTGGATATTTTAAGAGAATATGAAGCAGTTCAGGAAAGATTCCCAGCAGGGTTTTCTAGACGTCAACGACAAACTTCCAACGATGATGAAGCTGGTCCAAGTAACGCTGGAGAGAATGATGAAGTTCAACAAACTCCGACTTCTTCAGAACATGAACATGCTCCCGAAAATCAGACGGCAGTCAATGATAATTCAGAATCTGATGAAAGGCCAACATTTGATCGCGGTGATTCAAAGTCTGAGGGGGAGCAAATCCAATCTTCAGATCAGACAATTCCTGTCAATGAACAAGTTGCGGATCAGAACGTTACGAATTTGGAAGGCGAGGTGGATGTTCCAGGCGAGGTGATGCCGAGAACTCTTTCATATCATCCAGAAGAATTGATAATAGGAGAGCTGCAGTCAGGCGTTCGCACCAGAAAACAAATTGACCATGGCCTTACTTGTTTTTATTCTAAAGTTGCTCCTTTACAAACAGAATTTTCACTTAGTTGTTTCATTTCGTAGATTGAGCCGCGAACCTACAAGGAAGCACTAATTGAAGATTTATGGGTCAACGCAATGCAGGAGGAACTGAGTCAGTTTGAGAAGCTGGGTGTTTGGAAACAGGTGGACTTGCCTGATGGTCATAGGAAGATAAACACAAAGTGGGTGTTTAAGTGCAAAAGGGATGACCGAGGGGTTATTGTTCGGAACAAAGCTCGACTCGTGGTCCAGGGTTTCAGTCAGCAGGTGGGGATAGATTTCACTGAAGTATATGCTCCGGTTGCTCGACTTAAAGCAATCAGAATCTTCCTAGCGTTTGCTTAATGGAAAGGATTCAAGGTATATCAGCTAGACGTGAAGTCAGCATTTCTCTATGGCAAAGTGAAAGAGGAGGTATATGTCGGACAGCCACTGGGCTTCACCGACCCAATCAACAAAGATAAGGTTTACCTTTTGGATAAGGCGTTGTACGGCTTACATCAGGCCCCGAGAGCCTGGTACGAGATGCTCTCTCAACATCTGCTAGCCATCAACTTCATCCGAGGCAAGGTAGATGCCACCCTCTTCACGAAAGAAGTCGACGGCCATCTTCTGATAGTCCAGATTTACGTGGATGACATTATTTTCGGGTCGACAAATGAAGAACTCTGCAAAGATTTTGATAAAGTGATGAAGCAGAAGTTCGAAATGTCCTCAATGGGTGAGATGAAGTTCTTCTTAGGGCTCCAGGTTGACCAAATGCCCGAGGGAATGTTCATACATCAGGCAAAGTATGTTCATGATGTTCTGGAGAAATTTGGGATGTTTGGAACAACTCCAACGTCCACACCGTTAGCGACGAACCATGGAATAAACCCTGATCTCACCGGAGAGAAGGTGGATGAAACGTTATACCGCTCCATGAGCGGATCACTGATGTATTTGACGGCATCGAGACCTGATATTATGTATCCAACCTGCCTCGCGGCCCGATTTCAATCAAGTCCCAGATCTTCGCATATGTCAATCGTCAAGAGGGTATTACGTTACCTGAAAGGAACTCCAAGCTTGGGGTTGTGGTATCCAAAGGATGGTGACTTCACGCTTGAAGGGTACTCTGATTCCGATTTTGGTTGTTGCAAAGTCAACGCTAAATCAACAACTGCGGGATGCCAGTTTTTTCGACCCCGATTGGTCACCTGGCGATGTAAGAAGCAAACATCTGTTGCTTTGTCTACATGTGAAGCCGCGTATGTATCTGCTAGCAGCTGCTGCTCTCAAATCTTGTGGATTCAGCAACAGATGCCCGACTACGGTTTGCAATTTCTTACTTCACCTATCTTTGTTGATAATGAGGCAGCAATTAACATAACAAAAAATCCTGTTCATCATGCTAAAACCAAACATATTGAAATTCGTCATCACTTCATCCGAGATTACTTCGAGAAGAAGTTGATACGAATTTACAAAATCCACACCGACGAACAAAAAGCTGACTTACATACCAAAGCTTTTGATAGAACACGTTTTCAATATCTTTTAAAACTTAATGGTATGAAGCTCTTGTCGGTTGCGGAGGGGATACTTGGCGTAGATGAAGGTACCACTGTAGATGATGTTGAAAAGCAATCTGCACTGGTTTGTCGTATTTTTAGTTGTTTTGGTATTTAGGGGGAGATAGATAATATTTTCAGAAAATACAAAAACAATAAAAAATGCAAAAATCTAAAAACATGAGATATTTTCAAAATCCAAAAACAATAGAAAACCCAAAAATAGTTTGTGTAAAAAGGGGAAATGATAGTACATCAGCTAGACAGTTACAGTACGCTAAAGAAATGTAATGATTAAAAAGTGTTAAGCAGTCTCGCTGATGATATTCCGGTAAGTTTTTATACATTTAGTAGATTTGTTTGGGATATAAACCTAAATCATTTCTTGCTTATTACGTGGGGAACATCTCTCGAATATATAGGTAACCCTTGAAATCTTGTTTGAAAGATTTTTCTATTTCGGACATACTAGGTCTATGTGTGTAATGATATATGGGATATTATACCAGGACTTCTGATTTTGCGGAAGCAATAGCCTAGTCATCGTATAATACTCTGCACTGCTTTAATCTTAAAGCCTACCCTCAGCATAAAAAATGATGAAACATTGAAAAATGCTAATCATGTGCTGTTGAAGAAAAGATCCCCAAACGGGATACACCGAAAGTCGAGCCATCATCTCTCTGTCTGAACGGAAGTTCTAACCTGAGCTCTCATGGCCTCGCATTACCCGTTTACAGATATCATTATTGTACGTTCACCTGTAAGACTGAATATAGAAAGTCTGGATACAGGAGTATCATCTGAGGTGGGACACGCGTATAATTTAAGCTATTAAAACATTAATTCGTATCCTGAACAGATTGAAATTTGTGTGAAAATTTAAATTGGATCAGTATATCGGCAATCACTGTGAATTGTTTAATACTGAGTATGTTTTCAAGCTTAACGGTACTAGTAGCTTGTCGGTAGCTGATATGATCCCCTGACACGCTCACCAAAAACATGTTTGTAAATAGTTTACATTTACTGCATTTCATTTCATTTTAGTTTAATATTTAAACCCAAAAAGATTTCATAGGTTTCTAGTCTTAAACTTTCTTAAAATCCCAAAAAGATTTTATAGTTCTGCTTTAGTTTTATCGACAAACCAAGGTAGAATGCTGATCTTCAGAGTCGCAGTCTTGAAGCAGATGCTGAAAGTTTCTGAGCTGGACAGATGGGTTGGGAGCTTATCATGATAAACTTGATAAAATTCAAAGTCAATGCAAGATCATTAAGTTGATACTTGTACATTTTTCATGGAAAAGTGTTTGAATAAGTTAAACAAAATGTCAGTTTAATTTGTTTCGGGTCAACCAAGGTCATTAACTTGGACTTGGTAGGCAAATTAAGTGCCTAGGGTCATTAATTTGAACCTAGATACTTAAGTGGATTTCTAAAACTGATAAAATCTGAGAAAAACGGCAAAAAGTCAAAGGTCAAAACACAAATGTCAAAGAGTTGTGTTTGAATCGGGCGGCAATCCGATCGGGTGGCAATTCGATCGGACGACCATCCGATACATGGTCACACTATAAATAGGAGGTCAATGCATTCAGTCAAACTTTTCACTCGATCGGGCGACCATCCTATTCTCTCACACACTCTCACTTTCTGATCTTGATTTTCATACTTTTTCCTTCCACAATACATTGGATTGTTGGCATACTCAACCTTCTCAATGGGAAAGGTAAGTTTTCATGATCTAAACTGTTAAATTTGACGTTTTGTTGTCTGTTCTTGATAACGAAGAGTGTTTGGACTTTTGATCTTAGATCTAGACATTTTTAGGAAGTTTTGATGAAATCTAAGCATAAGGTTATGATCACGAGTGTTAGATCTACAAGTTTACCGTTTCAATTTGTACTATAACTTGTTGAAATATGAGAATTGATGATTAGAACGAGTCGGCTATCGGACCTGTTATTGTCAAATTAAACCCAGATTAGGCCGAGTTAGAGCATAATGAACATAGGGTTTTGATCGCATTTGAATTCTCTACGTAGATCTATGTTCAATTTGTTGACTTGCCTTAGAAAATTTTGGTGTTCATGTTGTGTTCTTAATTGTTCTTCATGTCTGATGAATCGAGTGGTAACTCGATCGGGTGGCAATCCGATCGGGTGACCACCCGATCCAATGAATGTTAAAAGATGAATATTTTTCTAAGTATAAGTTGCTTTGATTTCCGTGCTTAAAATGTTAAACTGATAGATATTATCTTGGAATTTGTGCACTTAACTGTTAAAATGTTGTTTGGATAGTTTGGCAACCCGATCGGGTGGCAATCTGATCGGGTGACCATCCGATCCATAGCATTTCATGTTTGCAAAATATTCTAAGTGTTTGTATCGTTTTCTGCGCTTTCATTGTTCACAAAGTGACTTGGAAAGTTTGGAAACCCGATCGGGTGACAATCCATTCCAAAGCACTCATTCACTGTTTATCCCATGCCAAGGATCGAGTGGCAATCCGATCGGACAGCAATCTGATCCACATTACTATGTCTTGAGATCTGTGCAATCAATGTCAATGATCAAGTGGCAATCCGATCGGGCGGCAATCCGATCGGACAGCCATCTGATCCTCATCACTAAACAACAAAAAACTTTCAATGATTCAAAGTTGTCAAGGATCGAGTGACAACTCGATCGGGTGGCAATCCGATCGATTGGTCATCCGATCCATGTCATTTACTCTCAAGGTGTTGACTGGTCAAAGGTGATTACCTGCTTGTCAAATGAATCGAGTGGCAACTCGATCGGGTGGCAATCCAATCGAGTGGGCTTCCGATCCATATGCTTTTAACTTATGTTGACTTGTCATTGCACATGATGGCAATCCGATCGGACAGCCATCCGATCCTCAGTACTATGCAGAGTGAAATTCCAGAGTTAGAAAAATTTTGAGATTTTCAAATTTTTATACTTGTTTCGTTATGACTCGAACTTCGTACAAATGTTAACAATGAATATTTCTGCAGGAAAAAGCTTCAGATTGGGATAAATCTGATAACATATATTGTCTACTGGATGCACATTATACAGACAATACTCTGTTTGAAGTTATAGCAAAGTTTTTGAGAGAAAGCAAGATTGCTAAGGCCTTAACCGGCAAGACTATAGTTTATAAATCTCATGTGAGACGATTTTGGAGTTCAACGAGATATGAGGAGAAGGAAAAGATGATTTATTCTGCAGTTAGAAAGAAAGACGAGAATGGTCAGGACGTGGACTTAGAGATTAAATTCAACATTGATGATTTAAGACGAGTCTTGGAGTTAGGTGATTCTGATAGAGATCCTACCATTATTTCTGAACGTCTTTGCAAAGGTTTATGGTGCAGGATGGGCTTTACAGGGCACTTAAATGGGAAAATGGGTAAAACAATGTTCAGTAAACCCTACAAGTTCATGATCCACTGCGTAGTACATGCATTATCACATAGGAAGGGAGCCTACGATGAAACTTCTGATTATATCATGAACATAATCACCTGTCTGGTGCTGAACAGGCCATACAACGTATCGAAGGTGATTTTTGACTACTTGGTAGAAAATGTAGGAGCTGGAAGTACAAAGTACATCATGTATCCTAGGTTCATCATGATGATGATAGATGATTTATTAAAAGACATTCCAAAGGATGATGATGATGTATTAGGTCTAAGGAACATGACAGCAGATACTATAAGCAGATTGGCTAAAGGACCTGAACCAAGAGTTAGAAGGATGATATGCAGAATTAACAATCCAGCATATGTTGCTCCAGAGAATGATGCGTGGAGACACAACAATAGTGATTCTGAGAATGAAAATGACAAGATGAGTGAATTGGTTGAGAAGATAACTCGTTGGTGGTTTGTGAAAGACGGAAAGAGGAAGAGAACACCGAAGACGTCCCCAGTAGTTCCTATTCCTAAGGAGCCAACACCGAAGATAGTTGTAAAGGGTATAGTGAAAGGGGGAGTCATAAAAGAAGCTAGAACTTTTAATTGTTATGCTTTACTAATGAATATTTCAATACTTGTTTTGCAGGGCCTTCTGTAGAACCAGAACAAAGGTTGGTGGACGAGCAAGTGTTAGATCCATCAAGCATACCTCAAGATGGAATTGACTTGACAAAAGCAACGTTTGAGCAGTATATAAAGATTACAGAAGAAGTAACTCAGAAAGATCAAAGCTCAAGTGCTCCAACAGAAAGTGTTAAAGAGACAGAACCTGAAGGAGTTGCTCGTGATGATTCTAGTGAGGCAGATGATGAGTCTACTGAGACAGAGACAGAGCTTGATCTGACAACACTTGGTCGAGGAAAAAGTCAGTTGAAAAAGAAGCCTACAAAGAAGAAGAAAGGATCTGGCGAAGAAGATTCTACCTATACTCCATCAGTTGATGAGCAAAAGAAGCTGGGGATAAAAAGAAAAGCAGTTAGTCCGGAGTTATTCCTAGAAACGTTAGAGCAAGGAAAGGTGGAGCTTCATCGCCTAAAGATCAAGGTGGCAAGAGTGAAAAACATGTTGCAACTTCAAAGGTTCATGAAGCTGAAAAAGTTCAAAGTGTCGAAGTTCCAAAAGCTCCAGAAGTTCAATCACAAAGTGTTTCAGAAGCTGAGGTTCAAAAGAAAGCTGGTGATGATGAAGATGTTGTGTTTACTGGAGTAAGGATAGCTACACCTCCACCACCACCACCACCACCACAAGATCAACCTATTCCAGAAAGGGGTGAATCTTCACAGCCAAAGAAAACAGTTACTCCTGATCTGTTTGGAGATCTTCCTCATGCTAGTGGGATATATAAAGATGATTTAATGCTTGATGATGATTTTGATATGTTCAATAATCCGGCAGTGAAAGAATTGGAAAAGAAAATTGGTGAACTAGAGAAAGAAAAGGCCAAAGTTGAAGCTGAGCATGATGTGTTAAAGAAAAAGCTTGAAGAGCTGATGAAAGAAAATGAAGAGATAAAGACCATCATGATAAAGCAACAAAAGAAGATAAAGACAATGGAAGGTGATGTTGAAGATAATGCAAAGCTCTTTGATGTTATACAACAAGAAATTTCTGATATGAATAAGAAGCTGGTGAAGATGAATGATATAAACAAGTCGCACAATCAATTGATTAATGAATTACATGAAGCATCAGCGAATGAGTTCAAAGTGATGAAGTTGGAGATGGAAGCGATGAAGGCTGATAAAGTTATGAAATTGATGATCAGCTCAACATGCTTTATACAGTAATGGAACATCACTTGGGTATAGATGTTCATTCTGTATTCAATAACATTGAAATCATAAAGGTTGAAGAGCGTAGAGTTGAAAGAGAAAGCAGGTTGGCTGAAGAAGCAACTCAAAGAAAGGAAAGTGTTATAGAAGAGACTCAAGAAGCTGGAGGTTCTTCAAGCCAAGCAGACATAGAAATGGTTGATGCTGAAATAGATCCTAAGGGATTTGTGCTTATTGGTGAGTCTTCTACTCTATATTTCGATCTTGATGATATTTTTCGCCGAGTGCAAGTTATACAAAAGAAAAAGAAGGCGAAAGAAGTGTTATTGTTAAAATGGAAAGATGAAGAAGTAGTAGAGGAAGAAGAAGATGAAGAAGAAAAGATAGATGATGAATTGTTTGATTACATCGATAATTTTCCAGAAGGTAATGAAGATGATGATGATCTGGGTTCGTCTGGGTTGTTGATTGTAAATCCGTCTGTGCAACAAAAGATTGAAGACTTTCTGAATGATGAGATTAATGAACAAGAAGAGGGGGAGATAGAGGTACCAAGGTCAAGGGCGGAGATGTTAGAGGAGTTGGGCTTAGATGATGGGAAATTTAAGTTCGATATAGAGGATGAAATTCCTGAGTCACCTGAGAGAGAATATGAGTTTAAGTATGCTCAGGAAGCAGATAAGTATAATGATGTGATAGTTGAAGATGCGTCTGATTCGTCTGATGAAGAAACGGATTTTCATTACTCTGGTGTTGATGAAACGTTTCCTTCTTTGGCTGAAATGTTTAAAGATCAAAATGAAGATGAAATCAGAAGGAAGATTGTTGAAAAGATAACAACTGAAGGCGTTCCGAGAACTATACCAAGAAAAAGTCTTGCTAAGGAGAGGAAGAAGTGGTTTAAAGTTATGCCAAAAGAAATGAAGTTTATAAGGCCACTACAGTACTTTACACATGATGTAAACATCTCATGGGGTGACATATTATCTTGGGGTTACTTAGAAGATTTGCAAGTATACGCCATTAGACGGGAGCAAGGGGTGCAATATTTTGATTTTCTGTCAGATATAAAGACCCTCCCGTGGTGGGATGTTGATGAATTGGTCCAAACGAAGAACATTAAGCAGTTTTACCATGGTTTGGATGTAAAACAACACGACCAACACTTGTGGAGTTATGTGAAGCAGCAAGCAAAGGCACGATATCCTGATTGAAAGCCTCAGTATCCGAAGCAGATTGTTACTATCTTAGAGAATGGAGAGAAAGACATTACTTTAGATGTGAAGCCGCCAAGGTGCTTAAAGAACATGCCTCTAAGAGCTATGGAACAAGATTTTCATGAGGATTTTCAAGGGTGGTTGTATAATGAAAGCACAGCGGAAGCGGTAATCTCTCTGTTTGATAAGTTAAATGGTGAATCTAGAAGGATCTGCATATTGGATCCTATGTGGCTGGTGAATTGCTCGAAGAAAGACATCGATTGCTTGTTTTACAACAAGATTGTATACGAGAAGCCTGACAAAGTACAAGCGATGCAATACCAAAAGATTGTGGATGTATGCTTTGCGAAGGAGATTAACTCTGGAAGATATTGGAAGACAAAGTGGAGAGATCTTGAAATTGATGAATTCTTGAAGAAGTACAAGCGCGAACAGAGATTCAAGGCAATAGCTGAGAAAGCAGCAAAGCTTGGAAAGTATAAACTAATGAGACCGCCTCCAACTGATCAAACACCGATAGAAAAGGAAGAGAACAAGATTCCTAAGTGGGATAGAAAGCGTGACGGTGATCCAGTGTACAGAAAATGGTGGATTGAAGAAAGACGGCTTCTGAGGCGAAAGATGTTGGAAGAAAAGGCAGAACAGAGGAGACAGAGGGCAAAGGAATGAAGACGCAAGAGGAAAGAATGAAGACTATGCTGGAAGGAACTACAACTACATCCAAGGGGGAGTCTGTTAGTACATATTTCTGTAGCTTCCGTCAGCATTGACTCTTATTTTGTACTATGTATGTCTTTTGTGAATATGTATGTAAATGTATGTATATGTGTGTATCGACAACTCAGGGAACGGAGATATAATGTAAAAGTGAAGTTCGAAGGTTGACTAATGTCATCCGATCGGATGGCCATCCGATCGGATGACCACCTGATCGGATGACACTTAAACCTCCCTAAGTTTGTCTATAAATAGCAAGCTAGGACTTGTCATTTAGAACTTTTGGCTGAAACTGTAAGGAGACTCTGTCAGTCTGATTCTCTACCGGTGCTCTTGTACTTTCATCACTATTCTAATAGAAATCAAACGGATTTAATCGTTGAATGCGTTGTTGTGATTCTGTGACATAATCAATGGATTCCGCACATTGATTCTGGTCGATTCATCCACGTTCCACACGAACAGATCCTGATCCAAAGGCCTAACAGTCGGAAGTGTAGAAGGAAGTGAAAAAGGCAACAATGGGGGTACCTGCTGCTTTGCGGCGGTTCAAGAAGACAAAGGGGAGACAGGTATAGGGTTTGAGAATAACATCTCAAATCCTTCACTTTCCCATTATACTTCTTTTTAAAGAAATCAGGTATGGCAGTATTGAACCCCAAGCTTTTTAGTCAAGATATTCTTGATTTACTAAATGAGGTTCAAGATTCACGAGTCACAAATAAAACCCCTCATATGTCTAATTTAAATAAAATAAAACAAAAAAAATCTTTTAATGTTGGAAAAGCTAATATGGCAACAAAAAATAAAAAAAATGAAGACTCATGGATTTTTTATTGTGGTGCTATCGATACAATGACCTATGAAAAATCTGACATGTGCTCAATGTCGGAACCACAAAGATCCAGAATTCACACTGCCAATGGAGAAGTTCTTCAAGTAAAAGGAGGAGGCACTATTCAAATTCGGAAAATATGAAACTATCAAATTGCCTCTATGTTCCATCTCTATCTCATAAGTTGCTATCGATCAGTCATGTTACAAAAGAATTAAACTGTGTTGTGCTAATGCATCCTACATTTTGTATCTTATAGGACATCAGGACGGGAAAGATCATTGGGCGTGGTACTGAACGACAAGGGCTTTATTATGTGGATGAAGTTACTCGACAAGGCACTGTAATGTTAGCTCATGGGTCCACAGATCGTGAAGCTTGGTTATGGCACCGAAGATTGGGACACTCATCCAATGGTTACTTACATTGTTTATTTCCTAATTTATTTCCAACAAATAAACCTTTGAATTGTGAGACATGTTTTTTGGCTAAGAGTCATATACATACTTTCAAACCAAATGATACTAAGGTTGATTTCCCTTTTTTATTGATTCATTCGGATGTGTGGGGACCAGCAAAGGTTGTTTGGGGGGGGGGGGCATAATTTCCGCTATTTTGTATCATTCATTGATAACTGCACTCGTATGACTTGGATTTATCTTCTAAAAAATAAATCCAAAGTTTTTTCAAAATTCATGTTTTTTTGTACTATGGTTAAAACCCAGTTCAAAAGAGATATCCAAATACTTAGGTCTGATAATGGGGGGGGGGGGGGGGGAGTTTGTTAACACTACAATGAAACAGTTTTGTCAAGAAAAAGGAATCATTCATCAAACATCATGTGCCCATACCCCAGAACAAAACGGGGTATCTGAAAGGGAAAACCGTTTCCTTTTAGAGATAACTCGTGCACTCATGATTGAATCCCAAGTTCCGAAATCTTTTTGGCCCGAAGCTCTTGTTACAGCAGCCTATCTTATGAACCGACTTCCAACAAGAGCTCTTGATTTAAAAAACCTTATTCAAGCCCTCTCAAAATTTCACAAACCCCCATCAAACCTTATTCTTGAACCTCGTGTCTTCGGATGTTCTGTTTTTGTTCATCTACCAAAAATAGACCGTTCCAAACTTGACGCATCTGCTGAAAAATGTGTGTTTGTTGGGTATGGGGTCAATCAGCACGGTTATCGGTGTTACAATCCTAACACACATCATATGTATACAACAATGAATTGTGACTTCCTTGAAACCAAATATTTCTACACAATCCAACATAATGGTCAGGGGGAAAAGAAAACTGATGACGCATTGAGTTGGATACAGTGGATACTAGCCTCAGAAGAAGTTAATGAAGAAGCTCACAATGGGTCATCATCCACTAGCCATGAAGAAAGTACCACTAACAATGATCATCCTAACCTGGTGTCGGAGATAAGTAACTCTCAAACTCCTGAGTATATTGATTCTTCCAATTATGAAAATCATGAGCATGTTGATCCTCCTGACGAAACTAACCATGAGACAGAACAAGAATTATCATCACAGGTTGAACAAGACAGATATGTTCTACCCCCAAGATCCAACAGAGGAGTTCCTCCGAAAAGATACTCTCCCAAGAAGGAAGCTCGAAATTCTAGGTATCCAATGGCAAATGTGGCAGTAGGAAATCTATCAGCAGAAGCCAAAGCTTTTACCACATCCCTATGTTCTGAACAAATTCCAACCTCAGTTAAACAGGCTCATGAGTCTAAGGAATGGAAAGAAGCGATGGAAGTCGAAATGGAAGCTCTCATTAAGAATGACACGTGGGAAAAATGTACCCTTCCTCCTGGTAAAAAAAAACCAGTAGGGTTCCGATGGGTCTTCACTATAAAGTATATGCCATATGGAACTATTGAAAGACACAAAGCCCGGCTGGTAGCAAAGGGGTATACTCAAATATACGGGATTGATTATTCTAAGACTTTTTCTCCCGTGGCCAAAATTGACACAATCAGGGTATTGTTTTTTGTAGCTGCAAACAAAGATTGGCCCGTCCTTCTATTTGACGTAAAAAATGCCTTTTTACATGGAGAGCTCAAAGAAGAAGTCTATATGGAAGTACCTCCTGGTCTCGTGAAGAAATCCGATCCTAGAGAAGTGTGTCACTTAAAAAATCCCTATACGGATTAAAACAGTCCCCACGTGCATGGTTTGGAAGATTTACGTTAGCCATGAAAAAGTATGGCTTCAAACAAAGTAACTCAGATCATACTTTGTTCCTTAAACAAAGGAACGGACTCATAACATGCCTAATTATTTATGTCGATGATATGATAATCACAGGTAATGATGAAGAAGAGATAGCAAGACTGAAAGTTAATCTATTCAAAGAATTTGAAATGAAGGATCTGGGAAGACTTAAGTATTTCCTTGGAATTGAAGTCAGAAGGTCCAGACGAGGGATTTTCATTTGTCAAAAGAAATATGTTCTTGACCTGCTGGCAGAAACAGGGATGATTGATTGCAAACCTGTGGATACCCCTATGATGGCAAACCAGAAGCTCTATATGGAGGAAAATGCTAAGCTAGCGGACAAGGGGAGATATCAACGAATAGTAGGGAAACTAATCTATCTCTCACATACCCGACCTGACATTGCCTACGCAGTGGGAGTCGTAAGCCAATTCATGCATCAACCTCAAATTGCCCATATGGAAGCAGTATGGAGAATTATTAGATATCTCAAAGGAACACCTGGTCATGGAGTGTTTTTTAAGAAAAATGATCACCTTAAAAGCCAAGTGTATACCGATGCAGACTGGGCAGGAGATAAAGGAAACCGGAGATCAACATCTGGGTACTTTACTCTCGTCGGTGGAAATCTTGTCACATGGAGAAGCAAGAAACAAAAGGTGGTGGCGCTCTCAAGTGTAGAGGCAAAATTTTGAGGCATATCACACGGTCTAGCAGAGATACTATGGATACGGTTACTCTTGACAGAAATCGGATATCCTCCCAATCTATCTAGTAAAATTATGTGTGATAACAAAGCAACTATTCAAATCTCAGAGAATCCAGTCCAGCATGATCACACGAAACATATTGAAGTAGATCGCCATTTCATCAAAGAAAAACTTGAAACAGGGATTATTGACCTTCTGTTTGTCCGCTCAGGAGATCAACTTGTAGATATTCTAACAAAAGCAGTCAATGGCAAAATCTTCAATCACTGTCTCGGCAAGTTGAGTATTGAAAATCCCACTACCCAACTTGAGGGGGAATGTTAAAATATATAATTAGGATCAGTTTCCATCATTTCCTAATATAAACCATTGACTCTTGGTGCACAAGATCCACCAATTCAGCCACTGATACAGCCTATCGACAACCAATTCTTTCAATGCAGTTGATTGTATTTCCTTTTCTAGTTTTTTAGTATTTGCTATATAAACATGTACGTTTGATGTAATTCACACACAGAAATACAAAACAATTTCATAGCCATTTCTTTTTATCTTAAATACCTCTGATTATCATGCTCAATATACATATGGAATCTCACTAATGGTGCATCCTTGAATACCAACTAAATATGAAACATCCATATTCAAAAACTGACAAGGTTGAAGCATTTTATCTCAAATAAGAATAATTAAGCGCTTCTAGACTAGCACATAACATCAATTTACCACTTATGCAATTGATATACACATTTCCCTTTATGAAGTCAAAGATAACCCATTGAAATCAGAATAAGCTAAATAAAATAATATTATATACTATAAATTTGTAACAACTTGTTGCGATGGAAGTTGTACCTTTTGCATAAACTCTTTTCTGGCAAATGTGTGTTGTACGTAGGTGTACAAGTTACTGATGCAGATGACTAAAAACGACGGCGTATCTTCAATATACCATGTACCCGATCTTAAACACGAGTCCAACAACACTGCATCATCTCTTCTTCTTCCCCCAAAACACCTCATCGTCTCTTCTTCCCCAAAACCGTGTCTATTTTCTCTGTCAACAATCTTTTCTTTGCCGCTCCAAACCGTGTCTATTTTCTCTGTCAACAATCTTTTCTTTGCCGCTCCAAATCGAAATCGTGAAGGTCTATTCCCCTTTCACTGACTGATGTTTAGTTACCCTTGAAATTTCACCGATTTCCCACTACTCTTCAGCCGCTGACAGGTGTGAATCGTCGCCGTTACAAATCGTCCTCTGAATCAAGTAATCCCTCAAGGTTTGTACATATTTTATACTATTGTTAGATTTAAGAAATTTTTTTCTATGTCGTGTTTTATTTATGTTGAAATTTTGCTTAAATCTGGAGAAATAGAGAACGAGATATGGAAGTTGAATTTGTTTTTGAATGATTTTATTTGTTGTTAACAAATTGACAACCATTTGATTTGATAAAGTTCATCTGAGTAGTACTTAGATTAGGTTTTTTTACTTTTGATTTACATTTTAGGGTTGACTTGCCTTAGTTGATGATTATTATGAGGTTAATGCTGTTTGTGATGAGTGAAAAAGGCTTATAGTTGTTTATTTTAGTGTATTAGCATAAGAGGTTTTATCACTCATGCTTTAGGGAAAATCAAACTGAAGCACCTCACGCTTTAAAGTTTATTGCAAGTGCAAGTGGAAAAGTAGAGTTCGGATTTGTAACATGGTGATTATTATGGGGTTCTTGACAAGAGTTCAAGGCTAGATGGATAACCCAAGTCTCCTCATATAGAAAGTGGGAATTCTACCAATGGTGAAGAAAAAAAGGTGATGATGAACTTAAGGGGCCTTTAGATGATGATGGATGGGAGCTATTTAACAATGGTAACCTTTTGGTTAGATGATGATGGATTGAACATAAGAAGAGAGGTGTGTTACTGTTTATTTGCCTTTTATGCTATTAAAAACAAGTAGATATTTTTAAGTTATGTACTAAAAAACACAAAAAATTAAATGTTATGTTTAATCGGTGCTTTTAATAAAGCCTAACTCAAATCCTTCATTGCCTTACTCCACCAAAAGATAGATATTATCTCAAAATATTACCATATTTTCAATAATATGGAAATTAAGTGTGCCATGCATGAAGCATCCATACAAAGCATGCATGCACACGTGCAAGGGGAGAGCTTTATTGGGTCGGGGTGCCCCGTTCCCACCTATTTTTTGCTCTTATTGTTCATTTTACTGAAAATTTTCTAAAACATTGTTTTTATAGTGTAAAATATTAGATTTTTAAGAGTTCTGCCCACACCGATTTGGATTTTGAGAGTCTGGCGACGATAAGTTTTCGTTCAAGTTATGCCACTGCACACGTGGGAATTGTCAAAACCGTTAAACATAGCAGCAAGGAGAATGTTTCCTGGTTATGGGAATATTAGCAAATTTTGGCAATGTGTTATTGCAGGAGACTGTGAAAACCTAGTAATTGTGTAAATAAGTCGTGTTTCGTTTTATTGATGTTATTAAACTGACGTATTAAATGTATTATGTCGTGTAACCGGTTTAATAAATACGACCGTGTAAGTAGTTTTAAAGAAAAATACACATTTAGTAATTAAACATATCATTTTACACGTGTCATGTCGTGTTACCCGTTTACCTTTAATTCTTATGTAATTTTCATATAGTTAGATGAAATAGAACTTATAATCAATATATATACACACATATATATGATAGGAGATGAATAAGTTCATTTATTGGTGATGATGATTGGCCATCGGATCCTAAACCATCTAGGTTGTATTGCCGGAGATAATGATGCTTTAACTACTATAAGTTGAATTGTTCAGTTTATGTAGTAAGTCTACTATGAATAACGTACTATTAATTATTGTATGTGTACGTAAGTAACATATTATAAAGCCTCTGAACAACTATTAATTATTTAATGTGTACGTAAGTAACATATTGTTTTTAATGAAGTTTAATTTAAAAAAAAAAAAAAAGATTTGATGAGTAGAGCTAATGGGCTAATGAGCTAAGTCAACAAAGCTCTGATAGGAAGTTGCAATTAAAAAGACTTAAAAAGGACAAATAGGAGAACAATTGCTCAAAACAACCACTCTAATATTTATATACAACGGTTCAGTTAACAATATTATTTATAACGATGATGCTGACCCAATCATGTCACCACGGCCATTTGCATAGGTATGAAGATTGTGTCGTTGGACATTATAAACACGAAGTGTCTGTGAATACAACACCTTATTACCCTTTTTAGAGTGACACTTCCCATGAAGCATATTAGGATCCAAAATACCCCTACTAACATGTGCATATTGCAAAATTCTCATTAGGAATAATGGATTTTGTTAATCCTAACTATTAGCCGTTAGGCCGGTAATGGTTCCAACTTAACCAATGGACCTTTACTAATAGAAAAGAAAAAGGGGACAAAAAGAAAGGTTCTCATAGCAAAATCCATTGGTGAAAAGGTGGAACCATCAGCGGTTATTTTTGAAGTTGAAATTATTATATCGATCAACGACTAATAGTTGGAATTATTAAAATCTATTATTCCTTCTCATTATTGCCAATTTGGACAAGTATTAAATTATTACTATCAGAGTAAAGACACTTATGATAACTCACTTGGTCGTCTAAAGAATTTCTCTGTTCTTGATTGCTTTTGTCTCCTATAATCAAATAGTATGTATATACAACTTAATATAAAGTTTCACACCAAATACCTAAGGTGAACCTATAACCGTATTTATACTCTACTCCCTGTTACCATATCGATTAACAACAACAACGATAATAATAAATAAATAAATATATAAGTATTTTTATCAAATAAATAATGACACACACAGGTGGGTAGCTTGGAAGTTGACACCACACCAAAATATATATCAGCCACCATATCTGAACACTATGTAGGTTTCTTCCCATTTTTGAAGACTATATAGCCCGCTTACCAAAAACTCCAAATTGGGGACAACTACTGTAAACATGACGACCAGTAAGCATAGGAAAGAAACAAATGCCAGTAAGGACGGGTCATTCCGGTCACTTTTCATGCATGCAGATAGAGCCGACATGTTTCTGATGGCTGTTGGATTAATCGGTGCCGTTGGCGATGGACTCGGGACTCCAGCCATGTTGTTCTTCACCAGCACCATCATGAACACCATTGGAGCCACTTCTTCTGTATCCGCAGATGTCTACACACACAAAATCAATAAGGTTATTTATTATTAGATATAATCAACCTAGGATTGATTATGGCCAACAAACTCATCTAAATGGCTTTTTTGTTGTTTCTTGTTCACAGAATGCTGTTTGTCTTTGTTACTTGTCTATCGCAAAGTGGGTTGCATGTTTTCTTGGTAGGGTTTGTTTTGCTTGGTAATCATTTTTGATTAAAGGCATGTATGGATGGCAATGGTCACGTATATATGGGTCTGGTATATGTATATATTTGGGATTTTTATGATAGGACAAGGATCCGTTAGGAACCACCATTTATATTTATTGCGAGAACCAGTGTGAACACAAACAAAAATACCTAAAAAAAATCTAAAAAACACACAATTTTTTTAAATATTTTTTATAAAAAATTCGCTACTTTTCTTCATAAAACTTTTTTTTGATGACGAAAAGTAGCGATTTTTTTTTTATAAAAAATATTAAAAAAATTGTGTTTTTTAGATTTTTTTAGGTATCTTTGGTTGTGTTCACATTAGTTCTCGCGGTTTCTCGCAATAAATGGTGGTTTCTAACGGATCCTTCTCCTATATATATATATATATATATATATATATATATATATAAGGTAGGGTTCATGTGAGAACCACTTTTATTGCGAGAACCGCAAGAACCAATGTGAACACAACAAAATAAACACATTACATCACCACCCAAAACCTAAAAGAACCTACCCTCACCCCCCAAAAACCTAAAAAACCTAACCCCCACCCCCAAAAACCTAAACCCCCCACCCAAGCTAAATGCTAAAAACTAAATCATAAAGCTAAACCCAAAAAAAACCTAAGAAAAACCTAGCCTCAAGCTAAATGCTAAAAACTAAACTAAAAAGCTAAACCACCCAAAAACCTAAAAAAATCTTAAAAACACACAAAATTTTCTTTTAATATTTTTTTTAAAATATCGCTTCTTTTCGTCATCAAAAAAAATTTTCGTCATAATTTTTTTTTGTTGACAAAAAGTAGCGATTTTTTTATAAAAAATATTAAATTTTTTTTGTGTGTTTTTTAGATTTTTTTAGGTATTTTTGGTTGTGTACACATTGGTTCTCGCAATAAAGGGTGGTTCCTAACGGATCATTCTCATATATATATATATATATATATATATATATATATACATAATATATTAAATTGTGATAAATATCATAAAAATATTTAAAAATATAAATATATAATATTTAAAAGGCGAATTGGAAATAAATAATTTCACCTAACTCAATTTGGCCGATAATAATCTCAAGTCATTTATTGGCCGATAATAATCTGAATTGATCATTTTTTTTATAAAAAAGTCCGCTGTTAAAATGGCTTAACGGAGTTAAGTTTTTTTTTTCTGAATTACAAACCGATGTTTTAGGGCTTTTGATTAGAACGAGGATACGAGTCGATTGATGTAAAACTTACATCGAAATTGTGCTCGAAATGGCTTGATTTTTGTTAATTGGAAGTTTAAACACCCGAATTGAAGCACCATTTTCATGGGTTGGGGCAGTATTTCGTGGTAAGTTTTACATCAATAGACTCGTATTCTCGTTCTGATCAAAAGCCATAAAACATTGGTTTGTAATTAGGAAAAAAACTTAACTCCGTTAAGCTATTTTAACGGCGGACTATTTTACAAAAAAAATTGAACAGTTCGGATTATTATCATATTGGCCAATAACTGACTTGTGATTATTATCGGCCAAATTGAGTTAGGTGGGATTATTTATTTCCAATTTGCCTATTTAAAAATATAAATATATTATATATTAACCTCAAAAAATATATTTTTTATCTCGTGTGATAAATATAAAATATGTCGTCAATATGTTTTTATCTCGTGTGATAAATATAAAATATGTAGTCAAAATATCTATACATATAATAAAAGAAACCTCTTTGGGGACACGTGTCAATCAACGAGGCTATCAAAATTTGAGTTTTTTATAAATGTTATTTAAGTGTGATAATATCTTTTGTTCAATATTTGAATAATTCATGGTTGTTTGTTGCCTAATGATTTAAAGATAATTTAATCCATTCAAAATTTATCAAACATTGGTGTTGGGTTTTGAATTATTTATTCAATATTATTGGTTGGATAATTTAATGTGAGATAAATCATACTGTAGAAGTTATGCTTCATTCTAAACAAGATAGTTCAAGTGAGTGATTCTAAGACTCGACAATATGGTCATAATTTCAAACCATATATTACATACTACACATATGATATAATACGGATATGATGAAACATATCTCATACACTACTATTTGTATGATTTTTTAATCCCTAGATGATATAAAAATGACTCGGCTATACAAAGTTAATATGTGCAGGGGGCTTTAAGAGAAGTTGACAAATCGGAAATATATAGGATAAATGATTCAACTACAAGCGATTGGATCGACACTTTATTTGAAGAAATCTTCATTGAAAATGAATTGTGTCAATGTGGTCAACAAAATCAATTCTCATTTTTTTTTATTTCTAATTCTAATATCCTTCCTTTTGTTTAATTTATTCTACTTCTATTATGTTGATTTACTTACTCTTTATTAATTTCTCAATGGCGAATGTTATAATTACTTTACTTCTAAATTACACCAAATAGATTCTAATATATCCATGCTATTATGTTGATTCACTCTCTTTATTAATTTTTTCAATGGCGAATGTTACTTTTTGTGTTTACTGATAGGAATAGTGCATTCATAAGTTCCCATATCTTTTAAAAAACTTAAACATATTATTATATTAAGTATAGGTACTTGGTGTCTTTATAGATAGATATATTTTTCTCATAACAAAGTTTTTTTCATTAGCCATTTTGGAACAGAATGCTTCCCTATAATGAAATCGTTTGTTTTTTTTATGCTATAACTTTTTCTTATTATCACGAAAACCAAACTTTGTATTAATATGTTATCATTAGTTTTTTATGATACAACTTTTTTTTTCTTATTTGGTACATAAAAATAGGTTTATTCAACCCTTGTAATACATAGGGTTTTAAAAAAATAACTTTTTTATTATTTACTATACAAAATTACATTTATTTAACTCATGTATTACACAAGATTTTTAAAGATATAATTTTTGTTATTATTTAGTATATAAATTACATTTGTTAAATCCATACAATACACGAGTTTTTTAATGATATATTGTTTTTATTATTTAGTATATAAAATTACATTTAGTAAACCCTTGTAATACACGGGGTTCTAACCTAGTATATTTCTAAAAGAAAACTTTATTTTTTTATGTAACGAAGCTCCTTGAATGAAAAGCGAAAATAAAAGTATAGGTTAAAAGTTTTCGGGTATATGACTGGGGTAAACGGGTATATAGTTTCAGAAAATCAGGCCAAGTATCACCTAATCTCATACCCACAAAATATATATTTTTTTCAATCCCATACCCGGTCCCATACTCGTCGGGTATCGGGTATACCCATCCCGAATGTTTGGGTTTCGGGTATACCCGACGTGCTCAGGTTTTTTTTTTGTCATCCCTAAAAACTGTGTTAGAAACTTAGAATCCATATAATCTGATGATGAGTTTTGTTGCAGAGGGGTATTGCTGGTCAAGAACCTCAGAAAGGCAAGCATCAAGATTGAGGTTAACTTATTTAAAAGCAGTGTTAAGGCAAGAAGTGGCCTATTTTGACTTGAATGCTACAAGCACAGCCGATATCGTCGCGAGTGTTTCTAGTGACAGCTTAATCATTCAAGACTTCATCAGTGAAAAGGTATGCCAGCCACTAGTTTATGGAGGCTGTGATCAACCTTATTTGAAGAAAAATTTGCAATGCAGGTGCCAATGTTTGTGATGAATGTGGCAACTTTTGGTGGGGCATATATTGTGGCATTTATTTTGCTATGGAGGCTAGCAATTGTTGGGGTGCCATTTATCCTAATTTTAGTTATACCTGGTTTGATTTATGGAAGGATTCTAATGAGGTTATCAAGAGAAATCAGGGAGGAGTATAATAAGGCTGATGCGGTTGCACAACAGGCGGTTTCGTCAGTAAGGACAGTTTATTCTTTTGTGGGTGAAGAGAAAACTGTTAAAGACTACTCTAATGCTCTGGAAGGTATAGTGAAGTTGGGTTTAAAGCAGGGGTTGGCTAAAGGACTTACGATTGGCAGCAACGGCGTCACTTTTGCTGTATGGGCTTTTGTGTCTTGGTACGGAAGTCGATTGGTGATGTACCATGGAGCTAGAGGAGGAACCGTGTGCACAGTTGGAGCAGGAATGGCTGTTGGCGGGCTGTAAGTTTCTTTTTTTTTAATAGACATTTTATCAAACAATTCTCTACGTCCTCCGGGCTGGTTCTAGGAAGGGCAAAGTGGGCGACCCACAGGGCCCACTTTCCCGGGAGGGAACTTTCTCTTATTTATTTTGGAAAGTTAAAAAGTGAAAAAAAATACTAGTGAGAAAAAAATACTTAAAAAGGGCAACTGTGACAATATTTGAAAGTGGGATCACTATTGGCCAAACCCTCTAGGTGAGATTATTAAAACTAATTTTTCTATAATTTTAAACCCATGTAATATATTAGGGCCCATTTATTCTAGTGAAATAGGCCCTTGTTCTCAGGGACGCCCTGTGCATTTTGCATATCAACAGCTCAGATGCTTGTATGAAATGAATGATTCTAAAATGTCTAATTAAATCTAATAATGACAGGGCATTTGGTTCTGGAATGACCAACGTGAAGTACTTCTCTGATGCAATGGCTGCGAGCAAACGTATACGAGAAGTGATCAAAAGAGTTCCCGCGATTGATTCAAACAACATGGAAGGGGCGATAATACAACAAGTCTATGGGGAAGTCACATTTAAGAACGTTAAGTTTTCATACCCGTCAAGGCCAGAATCTTTGGTATTCAAAGACCTTAACTTAAAGGTTCCGGCGGGGAGGACAGTGGCGTTGGTGGGTGGGAGCGGGTCTGGTAAATCAACGGTGATCGCTTTGTTGCAGAGATTTTATGATCCTCAAGGAGGAGAGATTTGCATAGATGGAGTGAGGATTGATAAACTTCAGCTAAAATGGCTGAGATCACAATTGGGTTTGGTGAGTCAAGAGCCTGCTCTATTTTCCACTACCATAAAAGAAAACATATTGTTTGGCAAAGAAGATGCCACCATGGAAGAAGTCATTGAAGCTGCAAAAGCTTCAAATGCGCATAACTTCATCTCTCAGTTACCCCAGGCCTATGACACTCAGGTTCTTTTTACATACTCTAGAATCAATGCTTCTTTTGTTCGTTATACTTCCTATGTAGTTAATATCGCGATATATCACTAGACCTGGCAAACGGGTCGGGTTGGGTTGGGTCGGGTCATGGGTCAAAACGGGTTCGGGTCGAAACGGGTTCGGGTCAAAACGGGTCAATTAAAAAAAGGGTTGTTTTGGTTCGGGTCGAAACGGGTTCGGGTCGGAACGGGTTCGGGTCGGAACGGGTTCGGGTCGGGTCGGGTTGGTTAAAAAATGTTTAAAGAAAAAGTGATTGTACACCAAGGTCGTTAACGGGCTATACAGTGCCTTCACTAGAGAAGTTGATCATTTTATTGTCTGTGAACATTTTACTCCATGAAGTCTTTTGAATAGTTGCATCTGTAAAATCTTGTTGTCATCAAAACGACATTTTTACCCTTTGAATAAACAATGGTATATTATTATATTATCACAGCAAAAAATGGTATATTATTATATTATCATCTAATTATATTCAGGTTTAACAGGGTGTCGTGCACTAACATAACAAAAATGATAATATAATAATGAGTAAATTACAAGTTTTGTCCTTTATGTATGTCCCAAATTGCAGGCGTTGTCCTTTGTCTTTAAAATTGATGAGTTTTGTCCTTAATGTTTGCAAATCTTGCACGTTATGTCCTTTATGCCAAACCCAGTTAATTTTTTTGGTTAAATCTGATTACCCAAGGGTATTTTTGTCTTTTTACCTATATATTTAATATTATTATTATTAAAAAATGCTATTATTATTATTACTATTATTTATTTATATATATCATCATCTGATTCTCCTCTCTCTCTCTCTACAACTGCTTCTCTCTCTAGCTCTCTGTTTCTCTCTCGATCTCTACCACCATCAACCACTGCCTCAGCCACTATCCACCACTGCAACCACCATATATATATGTGTGTGTATAACACAACAATCGCCGACAAAGATAAACAACAATCGCCGACAACATCTCACCGGAGATTCTTCAACAATCGACAACCAGAACGTTTCTGGATCTGTACCTGTAAATCACCATTTCATCTTCTTCATTTTTGTCATTTCATCACTTTGATACCAGATCTGAGCCCTAAAATGTTGTATCTGTACAGAGTATCTGTACACAAAACCTAGTAAAGCCAAACCAGACGGATCTACGATTATCTTGCAACAATGGCATCCTCTGAACATACCGGTGACAACACCGCCACCGTGACGGCGACGGCAAGAAGGAAGCGTTACGGTGATTGATTTGGTTTAGGGCTAGGGCTTGTTTCGATATTTGCAGGTGAAGATGGAAATGGAGATTCATGATCTAAATCAGGGTTGATTGCAGCGATTCTTTGTGACGGAAAGGGGTTTTTGGGTGATTGATTTGGTTTAGGGCTAGGGTTTGTTTCGATATTTGCAGGTGAAAATGGAGATGGAGATGGAGATTCATAATCTAAATCAGGGTTATGTTCATGGCAGTTGTTGATGGCGGTTGCTTTGAAAGAGGAAATTCATGAAAATTAGGGCTTTGGATAGGATCGTTAGGAGTTGTTGTATGGTAATCAGGAGTTTGATGGCTGTTGCTTATGTTCATGGTGGTCTTCAACGATTTCCGGCGGTGGAGGTGAAGACGGACGTGGAGGTTCCTAGTGGCCTTCAATGTGTTCCGGCGGTGGAGGTTGATGGCGGTCGGGAGAGTTTTCCGGTGGTTATGGCTGGTGACATAAAGGATTAGGGTAGATTAGGGTTTTAAATAAGGGGGAAAGACATGAGGGAGGTGTAATGACATTTCTACCCTCATGTGCCCTGCACATGACTTAATTTAACTGAAAAAATTAACTGGGTTTGGCCTAAAGGACATAACGTGCAAGATTTACAAACATTAAGGACAAAACTCATCAATTTTAAAGACAAAGGACAGCGCCTGCAATTTGGGACATACATAAAGGACAAAACTTGTAATTTACTCTATAATAATACAGTGCCTTCAGAAACTTGTTGGTTCTTTCTTCTCACCAGATGCCAAGTGAGCAACAACAAAGCAGAAGCTTCTTCCTTCGATCTCCATGCTAACCGATACTGACCGGCTTTCGGAGTGGGGTCAGAATGGGTTTCGGGTCGGGTACGGGTCGAAACGGTTCGCGTCGAAACGGTTCGATTCGAAACGGTACGGGTCGAAACGGTTCGCGTACTGGTCGAAACGGTATGCGTCGTAACGGTACGCGTCAAAACGGTTCGATTCGAAACGGTACGGATCGAAACGGTACTGGTCGAAACGGTACTGATCGAAACGGTTCGCGTCGAAATGTTCAATTCGTAACAGTTCGCGTCGAAACGGTACAGGCCGAAACGGTACGAAACTCATCCCTACCCGAAACTCATCTCGTGCGGAAACTTGTGTCGGCCTAAAACCCGTTGCGATCTGAAACCCGTCCAATGCAGAAACCCGTGTCGGCCCGAAACCCGACCCGAATCGACCCGGTTCCGATCAATTTGAACTGAACCCGTTCCAATCCAAAACCCGTTCCGTGCCGTAACCCGTCTCGTGCGGATACTTGTGCCGGCTCGAAACCCATTCCGATCCGAAACTTGCCCCGTTTCTTTAAGACACTAACCCACATCGACCCATTTCTTTAGTGTTGTCGACCCGCTTTGACCCGAAAATAACAAGATGAAATTTCAAGTGACCCATTGTGACCCATTTAGTTAAAATATTTTACCCAAACCAACCCAAATAATTTTAAAAGCAACCCAATCCAACCCACTTGGAAGGCTTTGGGTCAAGATTGCCCCCTCTATATATCACCAACGTATTGGTGATATAACGGTTATCGTCCTCTGGTGAGATATCGGTGATATAGAGCGATATTGGACATATACTTGACCGATATATCACCGATTTCTGATATCAGTACCTTTCTTCTTAGTTCTAGCATTCGTCTTTCTTCTTATTGTTGCTAAAAGTGTTTTAAGTCTTAGTTGTTAATTATTAGTGTTAGATGTTAATGTTTTAAGTTTTAATCAGTTCCTACTTGCTATAATTGTTAGTGTTTTGCAAGTTGCAAAAGGTTAATTTGTTAATGGTAGAAGAGTATACTGAATTGTTAAGTGCTAAATTGCTATATATATAAATCTAGCATGATATTAAAATTACCGATATCTCAAATATCGGCCCTTGACCGATATCCGATTTTTTACCGCATTAACTACTTAGAATTTACTTCCTAAACAAGACATATCAATGGATTTTCCTAGTAGCTATGTTTTAAATACCGGTATGAACCGGCCGGTTATACTGATAATACCGGCTACCGGACACGAGCCCGATACGATAAACACCGGTAAAACTTGAATACGGTATATGTTAAGTACCGCCGTCAGGTTCTACCGAGTCAAACCGTTGTACCAGTTCAAAACGTTGTACTGGTTTGCAAAATATTCAATTTTGATTTTTAATTTTAATAAAATTAGATATTTATCTTTTATGTGATTGTGAACTTAATGCATTCAACACTTTAATTAGTCACAAAACCTATTTTACACTTTGATTTAAAAAAACTTTGTTGGAAAATTGAGTACCTTATATTTTTATTATGGATTATTTTTTAATTATGGAATGGAATTAGAGGTAACTAGTCAACCCGGTTGAACCGCCTTGGTATAACCCGGTACAACTGGTTGAACCATTTCTAAACCAACCCGGTATGGGCTAAAAACCGGTTTTTAAAACATTGCCTAGTAGAATCTACCGTCAATCCGTTGGTAAAGATACCAACTGTCTTACCTGAATGAGCAGATTAAAATTTGTTTAAAAGCTTAGAAATATAGGTTTTTATATTAAAAGAGATTTTTAATTGCATTGTAACTAATATGGTGCAAATAACAGGTTGGGGAAAGAGGAGTTCAAATGTCGGGTGGACAAAAACAAAGAATTGCAATTGCCCGTGCGCTGATCAAGTCACCTCGCATTCTTCTATTGGACGAGGCAACAAGTGCACTCGATTCAAAATCCGAGCGATTCGTTCAGGAGGCACTTGACCATGCCACCGTCTATCGAACCACCATCGTCATAGCTCACCGTCTTTCCACAATTAGAAATGCAGACGTAATATGTGTGGTCCAAAATGGTCAAGTGGTCGAGTTTGGCTCCCATGACGACCTCATTCAACTTGACGACGGTTTCTACACGTCACTCGTTAAACTTCAAGAAACTAAGCAGATCGATGAAAACCCGTGTCCTTACCTACCCAGATTGTCATCCATGTCCTTAGCATTTGATGTCCACAACATAAACAACTCTGGACAGTCAACGGTGAGCCAATCAGGCTTTACAACCTTAGTTAATAGCAGTGGAAGGGACAAATTCACCTTAAAAAAGATCTTAGCATTGAACAGTCTTGAATGGAAGCAAGCGCTAGTTGGGAGATTGTGCGCAATTCTATTTGGTGCAATCCAGCCAACATTCTCATTCTCTTTGGGGTCAATGATATCGGTCTATTTCTTGGCCGATCACGATGAGATAAAGCACAAGACAATGATTTATACCTTGTGTTTTGCTGGTTTGTCAGTTCTCTCGATGGTGATCAACATCATTCAGCATTACAACTTTGCAGCCATGGGAGAATACTTAACGAAAAGGGTTCGAGAAAGGATGTTGTCAAAGATACTCACCTTTGAAATTGGGTGGTTCGATCAAGATGAAAATTCGAGTGGGGCTATATGTTCAAGACTGGCAACTGATGCCAACATGGTATGGTTTTACATGTAGTTGATCTTGCCTCAAATAGTTGATTTCCATTAGTATTAATACACAATTTGCCAACAATGATTTAATTTGCAGGTGCGATCTTTGGTAGGTGATCGATGCTCTCTTATGATTCAAACATTTTCTGCCGTTATGGTTGCCTGCACGATGGGGTTGGTGATCGCGTGGCAACTGGCATTGGTTGTGATAGTAGTTCAGCCATTGATGATCTTCAGCTACTATAGCAAACAAGTTATGTTAAAGAACATGTCACAAAAAGCTTTAAAATCACAAGAGGAAAGCAGCAAGCTCGCAAGCGAAGCTGTCTCAAATTTGCGGATTATCACCGCCTTCTCATCTGAAATGCGAATTATTAAAATGCTTTTGGGGACCCAAAAAGCACCAATGCGCGAAAGCATCCAACAAGCTTGGTATGCAGGATTCGTGCTTGGGTTTTCTCAAAGCCTTATGGGTTGTACTTGGGCTCTAAGCTTTTGGTATGGAGGGAAACTGATTAGCAATGGTCATCTTGGTCCAAAAGATTTTTTTCAGGCGTTTTTAATCTTAATAAACACAGGTAAGGTCATTGCAGATGCTGGAACCATGACAAATGATCTATCTAAAGGATTTAATGGAGTGCAGTCAGTGTTCAGCGTATTAGACCGTATCACCTTGATAGATCCTGAGGAACATGATGGTAAGAAGCCCGAGGTCATTACAGGACATGTAGAGATATGTGATGTTGACTTCACTTACCCTTCTCGGCCTGATATCAAGATCTTTAACGGGTTATCCATCAGTATTGAAGCTGGAAAATCAACTGCCTTGGTTGGACAAAGTGGATCGGGGAAATCAACCATAATTGGGTTAATCGAGCGTTTTTACGACCCAATGAAAGGCGTTGTCAAAGTTGATGGAAGAGACATTAAGTTATACCATTTAAGAACTCTAAGGAACTTTATCGCACTTGTGAGCCAAGAGTCCACATTGTTTGCTAGTACTATACGTGAAAACATCATATATGGTGTTTCCAAGGAAGTTAGTGAAGTTGACATTGTCATGGCTGCAAAAGCAGCAAATGCTCATGATTTTATATCGGTTTTAAAAGATGGGTATGATACTTGGTGTGGTAATCAAGGGGTACAACTCTCTGGGGGACAAAAACAACGCATTGCTATAGCGCGTGCAATATTGAAAAACCCCAAGATTTTGTTACTAGATGAAGCCACTAGTGCACTTGATAGTCAATCGGAAAAAGCAGTACAAGATGCACTTGAGCGAATGATGGTGGGTCGGACCAGCGTAATAGTGGCACATCGGTTGAGTACCATACAAAGTTGTGACACCATTGTGGTTTTGAAAAGGGGGAAGGTGGTTGAAAAGGGGAACCATGGCTCATTACTAGCGAAAGGGCCATCTGGAGCATACTACTCCTTGGTTAATCCTCGGGAGCTTAATACCACTCACCATACGCTATACTGAATGATCTCACTTGGTAGATCGTGCGCAAGTGTTGGAAGTAACAGAAAATTGATATGTATTTTCTTTAGACTTTTAATAATTTACTATTAAAGATTTAAATATCATAAATGCGATTTCAATACTTTCCTTTAAAAGCTTGTGCATATAAAAACATGGTTCATAATAACACCAACAATTCTTAGTCCACAATCTACATGCCTGGTAGGGTTCTATATGTATTAAATGTTTAGAAAACTGGTTGGTCGGTCGAAGGTTGTTTATGTTAGTTTATATAATAAAATAGCTAACATACATAAACAGGATTTTAGGACCGTTTAACTAAATGCATTGTAACATCCGTGAAAAACAGATCCCCGAAACCTGACTCGTATTGTTGACCGAATTCTTGTGAATCTTAATAAAAAGAGATTTTTTTTAATTTTATTATTTATTATTTTATGTTAATGAAGATACGCATTCATATAAATAAAATCAGATTCGAAAACATTAAATTTAAATACTATAAGTTAAATTCCAATAAAGTTTATTAAGAAATCCTTTTGGTGGATAAGACACTGGTACTTCCTATATATAAGTGTGCTTATCAAATTTCCAAAGACTCGTTAGACTGGCCATATCAATTATGACTCGAATAACGATGTAGATGGAGTTTGGTGGAGACATGGTGGATACGCCACTTGTACTTCCTATATATAAGTGCCTCTGCCAAATTTTAAAAAAGCAGCGTTTGACTAGTCATGATAGGTTTTGTGTTAGTTTGTTAGGTTATGTGTTATGGTGACCTAATACTATAATAGGGAAAATTTTCTCATATTGTAAACTCCTTAGACTATAGGGTGTGGTCATGATCCTCATGATCACCATGACCCTCCACACCAGCGCCATGTCACCTACTTTTAATCCATCATCCAAAACCACTACCCTAAGGGTGTGGTCATGACTCAAATCACTATTATCTTCTTTTAATTTATTTTTGTGAAAAAGAAAGGAAATATTGAATAAGGAAAGGAGGCCCATGGTTGTCATGATTTAATCCATGGGAATCATGGTGGATGAGACAAGGGGGTGGTGTAGCAATCCATTAATGGTCCTACGTGACGATTGATGACCCAACCATGCCCCTCACACCCTATAGCTTTAGTATTCCAAGTCATCTTTGGGACAAGATTTTCCCTTAGATCATAACCAACACTCAATATGCCATTCCTAGGCTTCACGATGTAATACTCGTATCGCTTAAGACATGCTATCTCATACTTTATCACGCACGCTTTTCCCTCCCGCATCTCTGGCACTAAAAAAGATTCCTTATCTGGGTATTCAACCCTTACCAGGAACGTTACTCCTGATATATTTTAGCAAGATTGTGTTTTGAGCATCTTAAAAAACCCGTGTTTATCACTCATTACCAGATATTCATAAGAAGCGGCATGAATCTAAGATTTGAGTTCTTAGTAAACGTACATGTTAAGGTATCATTCCAGAAAGTTTGCGGTGCAAACACCTCCAATCGAATGAACCTAAGTCATCAAGTAAACGTACTAGTAACAAAGTGTCCAAACTACACCAAGTCTCCAAACATTTGCTATGTTTGGAATGCACTAGTCTAGCTTGAGTTTCACTTGGTTACTTGATGATTTAGATGATTAGTTACTTGTACATTCTTTATTTTATTTATGACCAACCGAAACCATCAACTAAGTTTATGTTTTTGTGCTTTGGTGAATCCATACAATAAGGTTAAATGGATAGAATTCATCCTACCTCCATACATGACATTATATGGCTTGGACTAAACGCTTGTAAATATATATATGTAATTATATGTTAGAACCGAATCATAACATCAACCAAACTCATGGTTGAATTTTATGTATTAGGATCATTTCCATATTGGTCAAAGTTCCTCAAACTATGGATTCTAATGGGTTAATCAGTACCTATGAAAACACAACCAAAATAGTGTCCATAATGAGTGCTTCTAGATAAGATGTATCTTCGTTGCAATATACATATTTTCATACTATCTTGAAACCCTAATCTAACTTAATACCGAACTCCATAACTCATATGCCTCGTTCATCCGTGTAGGATAACTCGGCGGTCTCCCTAACCACTCAACGCACCGACTCACGTACATGGGATTTACTAAGCAAACCGTGAGTATACTTGACCTTTTTTACGCTTTAATGCACTTTTGGGTGTAACATGTATAAAGTATCAAAATTCATAACACACACAATCAAACATATTCAATCAGGGGCGGGCCTTATACTTTACGGTCTCGTTCACTTCGGTGACGGAGGATGCACATTATTCTAGTGGACACAAGGGTTTGGCCTATAGTTATATATGCTAGCTTCAACTTAGTATATAAATTGCCATGTTGGATTTGAGACAATCTTTTATACGTATGCTATGTAATCAAACTTGTATACTCGCCAACTTTGTGTTGATTTCATTTTAATAGATGTTGCAGGAAACGTATGTTGACGCTTAAAGAAATCTATTTAGGATGGATTTAGAAACGCACTTAAATTATTTATTTGTAATTCCAATGTTGTATTTATTTAAGTTGCAATTGTTGTACTTTTCCATTTTAAGACAATGTAACTCTCTTTTAGTATGAAATGAAACATGATTTATTTAAATATTGTAACTTTAGCACGTTATGAAGTCTCGAGCAATCTCGGTTTCGTCTCACTCTGATGTTTTCGTCATCGGTTGGGGTGTGACATCACCGTCTTCAGGTTTAATAAGCAAGGGTGCTGATGATAAATGCTTCTTCAAAGCTTGAAGGGCTTCCTCATGTTTCTGTCCCCATGCAAACTTCTTGTTCTTTTTCAGGATGTCATAGAAATCCTTGCCTTTCTCCGAGGATCTTGAGATGAATATGCTAAGGGTCACTATCCTGCCTGTTAGACGTTTGATATCCTTGGTATTGGCTGGTGACTTGAGATCCAAAATAGCTTTGATCTGCTCCAGGCTAGCCTCTACTCCCCTCTTTCTGACCATATATCCTAAGAACTTTTTTGCCCCCACTCCAAAGTGGCATTTTGCAGGTTTCCGCTACATGTTATATTGGTCCAGGATATCAAAGGCTTCTTTAAGAAATTAAGAGACTGCCTAGTGCAAGCTTGTTTAAGCTTATTACGATTTAAGTATTCCAATACCTCCCAAACAACTCTCAGATCATCTTTGCATTCGTTTATTTCAGAAATTCCCCAATACTAGGTTAAATAAAATACACAAGCTTGTATAAAACATACTTTATTCATCCAAAACAATACAAAATAAAGAATTTCATACATAACCTCATATAAACTCAAAAAAAAAAAAAAAAAAAAAAAAAAAACAGAGGACATCAAAAAGAATGGTTTTCCATACATGTTGATCAGTTCTGTTTAAACATTATGGAAAACATGAATAACATACCTGTTACAGTAGACATGCCAGCAGAGAATCCAGTCAGAGATCCAGCCATTGAGTTTGACATACTTGTCAGGATGATCTGGTTCCTCCTTAGGGTTTAAGATTATGATGGTGATGAAACCGAAACAAGGGAAGGATTCGGTTAGGAGAGAGAGCCGAATTGATGTTATTAGGGTTGTGTGAATTGTGTAATTGTCTAACCCTTAAACTCTCTAATAATCTCCTTATATATACACCCAAGAGGAAACCTAATTAGTTAATAAGGGTAATATGGTCCATCAACAATTACCAACTAATTATTAATAGGTTATTATATAATTTGATCTATATAATATAAATGATTATAATGGCTACAAGATTAAATATGATAATAATTATATATTTAATCTCACATTCTCCCACTTAGCCTAGTAATCATTTATCATGAGTGTTAGAGGAGCCTGTCCAGGAGTTAACACTCATTTTAGCCTTAAACCAAGAACTATAGCAGAGAAATACAGCCGTTCAATCATCATTCGACTCAGGACCCCCATTAGTCATACTATAGCCTCAATTTAAAACCTAATAGTTATGATCAAAATACGCATAAGCCCTTTAGCGTCTGATTTGTAATTACATTTGTCTATATGTCATTACACCGGCAGAACATATGTTAGAGACATACAAAATCAAACTGAGGAAATTTTATTAATTAAAACATAAGCTAGTACAATATGCCATTAAATAAGGTCTTTAGTAAGTCCCATATTCGATACATGTTCTTCGAAAACTTTAGGTGGGAGACCTTTAGTCATCGGATCCGCAAGCATATCTTTAGTACTAATATACTCAATACAAAGATTATTTTCCTCAACTCGTTCACGTACGAACAAATATTTTGTATCGAGATATAAACCAGCTCCAGTTGAACTGTTACTATTCGAGAAACTAACGGCAGCTGAGTTATCACAGTAAAGCTTCAATGGTCTAGAAATAGAATTAACGATTTTGAGTCCAGTGATCAGATTTCTAAGCAACATTCTATGACAGGTTGCGTTGTAAACAGCGATGTATTCTGCCATCATTGTGGAAGTTGTGGTCAACTGTTGTTTATGACTCTTCCATGAGATAGGTCCGCCTACTAACATAAAGATATAGCCCAAAGTGGATTTCTTGTCATCTTTGCATTTGGCAAAGTCAGAATCAGAATAACCTACCACTTCTAAGTAATCACTTCTTCTATAAGTCAGTTTATAGTCTTTCGTGCCTTTAGATATCTAAGGACCTTCTTAACTGTTTTCCAGTGATCTAGGCCAGGATTAGTCTGATAACGGCCTAGCATTCCAGCAATATAAGCGATATATGGGCGAGTACAGACTTGAGCATACATCAGGCTCCCGACTACTGATGCGTAAGGTATCTGGCTCATTTGCTCCTTTTCAACCTCTGCTGTCGGACACTGGAATGAACCGAAAACATCTCCCTTAACTACTGGAGTGACTGAGGGTTTGCACTATTGCATGTTGTAACGTGTAAGGACACGATCTATGTAAGTTTTCTGGGACAATCCTAAGATCCCTTTGTGTCTATCTCGGTGAATTTCGATGCCAATGACGTAAGAAGCATCTCCGAGATCCTTCATGTCGAAGTTATGCGAGAGTAACCGCTTCGACTCATGCAACATGTCTAAACTATTACTTGCCAATAGAATATCATCTACGTAAAGGACAAGTATAGTAAAGTTACTCCTACTCATCTTGAAGTAGGTGCATTGATCCACTTGATTCTTCATAAAACCTTGTCTCTTCATGACTTCATCAAACTTGAGGTACCATTGACGTGATGCTTGTTTTAACCCATAAATGGATTTCTTCAACTTACAGACTAGATGCTCCTGACCTTCAGGTTTAAAGCCTTCAAGTTGTTTCATGTAAACATCTTCGTCTAAGTCTCCGTTAAGGAAAGCAGTTTTGACGTCCATCTGATGCAGCTCCAAATCAAAATGAGCTACTAGGGCCATAACGATCCTTAATGAATCTTTACTAGAGACAGGTGAAAACATCTCTTGATAATCAATTCCCTCTTTCTGAGTGTAGCCCTTTGCAACCAATCTCGCTTTATAGCGTTCAACGTTCCCATTCGGATCCAGTTTTGTTTTGAACACCCATTTAAATCCTACAGGTTTAACACCGTCGGGTTCAGCGTTGTCTTGGTTTTGAGCGTTTGATGTGCCTTCGTTATGAGGTATAATGGGTTCTGATTGTGGAGATGGAGTTTGTGTAGTAGCTTCAGGTGCAGTTGTTGCATTGTGTATAAGAGTCGTAAACGGAGTAATAGTAAGCGACGAGTCTCTCCCCCCGCGCCTTGTACTTCTTGCAATTCTTCGTAAGGGTTGGTACTGCTCCTACTGACCTTGAAATCCTCCATGAACGCAGCACGCTTGGTTTCAACAATGCGGGTGACATGAGAAGGACAATAGAAACGATAACCCTTCGAATGATCAGGATACCCGATAAAGAAACAGGTAACTGTTTTAGGGTCAAGTTTCATTAGGAAAGGATTATAGAGTTTTGCTTCAGCAATGCAGCCCCATACTTTCATATATTTAAGACTCGGTTTCCTTCCTGTCCAAAGTTCATAAGGAGTTTTAGGGACAGACTTAGAAGGAACTCTATTGAGTATATGAACAACTGCTTTTAATGCTTCAGTCCAGAGGAATAATGGTAAATTAGTGTTGGCTAACATACTGCGCACCATGTTCATAAGGGTACGATTTCTTCGTTCAGTGACACCGTTCTGCTGAGGTGTACCGGGCATGGTGTATTGGTTTACAATCCCCTGGCCCTTACAAAACTCATAAAATGGACCAGGAGCTTGACCCACATCAGTATGTCTTCCATAATATTCACCGCCTCTATCTGATCTCACAACTTTAATCGGACGATCTAATTGCTTTTCAACTTCAGCTTTATAATCTTTAAAATTTGTAAGAGATTCAGATTTTTCCTTAATGAGATACAAGTATATGTAACGAGAATAATCATCAATGAAAGTGATAAATGAAGTATGTATTGTTATGCCAGCGATTTGGTCGGGACCACTAATGTCAGTATGAATGAGTTCTAATAGATTAGAGCTCCTAGTGGCAAATTTCTTATTCGCTAATGGCATTTTGCCTTTAAGACATTTGACACATGTTCCAAAATCAGTGAAATCGAGAGGAGGTAAGACTTCATCATTTACAAGACGATTTAATCGTTTTCTTGAGATGTGGCCTAAACGTTGATGCCACAACATAGATGAAGTCTCTAAGTCTCGAATCTGTTTCATCTTTGTGAGTGATTCATTAATATTATATGACAACAAAGATTTGGAAAAATTATCATCTAGTTCTAATCTATAGAGACCACCATCCAGAATGCCAGTACCATAAACAACGGAATCATAGAGAATAGAGAGTTTGCGATGACCATGGAAAACGACAAAACCGTCCATGTCTAACTTTGGTCCTGATACAAGGTTCCGAGTTACCTCAGGAATATATAAGGTATCATAAAGTTTAATACATAAACCAGTTTTCAAAAATAATTGTAATGTTCCTATGGCCTTCACTTCTAATTCCCGATCATCCCCAACTTTAAGTGTTCTTTGGTTTCTTCACAACTTCCAGATTGAAAGGAATCCCTGAGTAGAGTTAGTTACATGAACCATAGAACTAGAATCAAACCACCAAGAATTAGCAGGAACATTTAAATTAAAGGACTCAAGTATCATGAAAAAATCATTACCTTTCTTAGCCAGCCACTCCTTGAAGTCAGGGCATTCCTTTTGTTTATGTCCTGTCTTCTTACAGAACTTGTTGTAGGGTTTGCCTAAGGAGCTCTTAGAGCTGGAAGGTGTACTTGTATTAGGATTTGGCTTTTAGACTTTGGAAGCCTCCTTTCTTTGATAGTTGTTCTTCCTCTTCTTAGAGTTGGAGGTGGTGAAGTTAGCAACATCAGTAGTGCGATCCATCTTCATACGCTCTTCCTCCTGTAAGCACATAGCGACCAACTCACTCATCATCCATTTGTCCTTCTGAGTGTTGTAATTGATCTTGAATGCTTCATAGGACGAAGGAAGCTAAGTGATGATGAAGTGAACAAGAAAACCATCACTGATTTCCATCTCTAGCCCTTTCAGCTTATTGGCCGTGTCATGCATCATCATGATGTGTTCGCGAATGCCGCTCCTCCTATCATACTTAGTCGTCACTAGCTTGAGGATAAAAGTGCTAGCATGTGCTTTTGATGTCCCTTTGAATTGTGCCTCCACAGAAGCCAGATAGGTTTTAGCATCCTCAGAATCAGGAATAGCTCCTCCAATTGCATTGTGTATGGATTACTTCATGAACATGAGAGACATGCAGTTACACCTAGTCCATTTTTCATGAACTATCTGCTCAGCAGCAGTACTTTGAGGAGTTAGGTCTGTTGGCTTATTCTCTCTTAAAGCATAATCGAAGTCTAGCAATCCAAGTGTAAGCATGAGGGCATCCTTCCATTCAGCAAAGTTATCACCAGTCAAATGTGGAATCCCGCAATTAGGTGTTGATAGTGGAAATAAGATGAGCAAGTAATGATACTAAGAAACAAGTCCTAATGTGATCTAAGGGCATGTTATACTAAGGCAGGCATAAATAATGACCATTTTAATTATGAAGCTGTGATATTGTCTATTGCTAACATCAAAATAATAGACATAGTTAAAATTCTACTTAAACGAAGACAAATCAGCTTTGGCCAGAAGTGTAATCATTTAAGTACGTGTGCAAAGTGATCGTGACAAATCAGCTTTGGCCAGAAATGAGACAATCACTTTAGTTATGCACTTGCTAAGTATGCTAGACATAAATGAATTAAATCAGCTTTGGCCAGAAATTAAGACATTTCACGTTTGTAATGCATATTCAACATAGCTTTTATAATACTTGAACAATGAATAGATGTATTAAATCAGCTTTGGCCAGAAATGATACATCAGAAGCTCATTCAAGTTAGGCTATTTTGGTTTTGTAAAAGTTATCTGATTCTGATTAGTTATTTAATTGTTTACAAAACCAAGTATTTAATAGCAAACCACATGTTAGCGCGGATCGAACTAATGACGTTTCGAGTGAGGTTTCGAGTCAGGTCTCGACTGAGTTATGAGATCTCGAGTCAGTTATGAGGTCTCGAGTCGCAACCTTGGTCTCGAGTTGTAGCCTTATGGTCTCGAGTCGCAACCTTATGGTCTCGAGTTGTAGCCTTATGGTCTCGAGTCACAACCTTATGGTCTCAAGTTGTGAAGATTTAAAACCCTTAGTCGAAATCTCAGTGGTCTCGAGTTGAAACTTTATGGTCTCGAGTCGAGAACTTTGTCTCGAGTTGTAAAGATTTGAGAACCCTTATGATTTTGAGTCGAGACCTTCTGGTCTCGAGTCGAGATCTTGGTCTCAGGTCGTTAAAGGTGATCTCGAAACTCCTGTTAACAGCTGTTTGTTGTGAAAAATAACTGAAAGCTCGAAATTTTAGGGATTGTGGGATAGTGTTTCCTGTTTTATTGTTGATCTAAACTTATCAAAGATTTCGAAATTATAATCTGATCATCCTTTTAACAGTTTTCCAAAATTTTAATAGATAAAATTCAGATAAAAAACCGTAAAAACATCCCACTAATCCAAATCATATTCCAAAACTTAAGGAATTTTCGAGTTTCATTAGAACATGTGATGAACCCTAAAAAATAAACATAGTTCTGGGATCCGAAACCTGAATTTTAAGACTTTTGATAACAGATTTCGGACATTAATTTACCCATTATGATTTCGAGTGACATGATTAACCACCCTTTTCTCAAAAAAGTGATTTCGGCACAATAAGAATCGAAACCATCCGTGATTTTATTAGACTTTCAAAAATTCTGTTTTCCAGATTTTGATCCCAAAATAATGGATACGAAAACATAACTGATTTATCAACATATGCTCTGATACCACATGTTGATCAGTTTTGTTTAAACATTATGTAAAACGTGAATAACATACCTGTTACAGCAGACAGGTCAATAAAGAATCCAGTCAGAGATGTAGCCATTGAGTTTGACATACTTGTCAGGATGATCTGGTTCCTCCTTAGGGTGTAAGATTATGATGGTGATGAAACCGAAACAAGGGAAGGATTCGGTTAGGAGAGAGAGCCGAATTGATGTTATTAGGGTTGTGTGAATTGTGTAATTGTCTAACCCATTAAACTCTTTAATAATCTTCTTATATATACACCCAAGAGGAAACCTAATTAGTTAATAAGGGTAACACTACAAGAAAAGTGACCATTAGAGACTATATTATTAGGGACTAATATATCAGTATCAAATACGTAATTTCTAGGACTGATTTATCAGTTACTAATAACATTGGGGACTGATTTCTATGCGACCTATTTTAGCGATTGATAATCAGTCGCTAATATCTTGACACCTTATTTGAGACTAATTTTCGGTCACAAATATGTCTATGCAATTCAAAGATTTGGAGGGGAACTTATTAGCGACTGATGTTCTGTCCCAAATACATAACAAAAGTGTCCCAAGTATACGGTTACTGATATTCGGTCTCTGATATGCATAAAACGTATTGGAGACTGAAAATCAGTTTCTTATATTCCTAAAATGGATCATAGTAGCAACTAAAATTCACTCTAGAACTTTTTTTTGTATCGAAAGGAATGGAGGCTGAAATTTAATATCAAAAAATTACTATGCACATTATTCAGGACTGATATTTAGTCTTAGAAGATATTTGTAAATGAAATAAGTAAGGACTAATATTTCGTATCCAATAATTGGCTCATATTCTACTATTTTAAGAAAACGTATTAGAGACTAAAATTCAATTCTAACAATTCATATATAAGACCGTAATGGGGATCGATAACTAGTCTTAAATGGCTTTGCATGATTATAATACGATTTTGTAAATATAAATGTTGCATTACAATGGTCACAAGAATCTAACATTAAAGAAAAATGGGTATCGGTTTACGTTTCACATGCGTGTTTCAACCTTTTTAAGTCTATTTTCGTTGGGTTTTATTTTTTTCAGTTCTTGTTGGTGTTAGTGTGGCGTTGGTACTTAGTACTACTTAGAACAAATTTACGCCCCAAACGCAACGCGAGGGGCTTAATAATAATTACTTATAATTTGTAGAATTATTCTATTAAACACAGTCTTGTATGTTATATAAGTTCTAAATTTATTTTATATAAATGTATATAACTATCAAAGAAATTTTTTATAGGTTCCTCCTAAAATATAATCCTGCTCATGTTTACCCTTTTCCTCAAAAATTTCGAATTCCCGCTCGTTCTCAAAAAGTAAAATTGAAAATTTCAAATACACATCCTTCTATCTCTCCTTTTCTATCGATCTCAAACCCCCCGTGTCTTGACTCAGAGGTTAGATCTCCATGGCGTGTTGCTTCCACCATTCTAAGAATAACCGTTGCAACAACTCCGTTATGGATGTCTATGGGATTATAAGAATCGATCAGATTCTTATCGTCGCAAACCCTCCTTCATAAACAGATTTTGACTCATCTCTCTCCGTTTCTCCTGAATTCTCGGGAAACTCGAGATCGTACCTGCTCCGGAGCATTGCTACTGTGAATCAACACGGGAAATATAGTCCGCTTGGAACGCCTCCATTTGACGGTGAAGGATTCTTGTAGCACAACCGGTAACCATTGACAACCGTACGAATCTGTACTCTTAACGATTTCGCAGTTGAGGTAATAACTAAACCCTTGTTTTTCTTTATTTTTGTTACAACCCACCAGGAACTCAAAATTAAAAGGCGATTATTATATTCCATTATTATAAAAGTTATATTGATTTTATAAACTTGTATATGCCATTATTATGTTCCGTGTTCTTATTTTGTAATTTTTAGCAACTGCTATATTTCTTCTTTTACTTAGAATAAGGGACTTCAATCTGTATCGGGTCATTTAGCAAAGATTTTGAACAAGAGAATTTTTGCAGCAATCATAGGTTAAACTACTCATGTTAAATATTCTTTATTAAAGGAGTGATGGCACAATTCTATAACTAATTTCTTCACAAGGCCAAAATGTGTGTTGTTGTCCCCTTTAACGTGTCTAATTCTGCAGAATGTATATTTTGAGTTTGGCTTGTTTCCGTATAGTCTTGAATAGAGGTGACAGATTTAACCCCATTACTTTTGAATGGCCTTATTTGGGTATGCTACTATATTTATCTTTAATGGGTAAAAAAAAGGTTAGGGTGTAAGGAGTGGTTAAACACTTGAGAATGGCAAACTAAAAAATCAACCAATGAGAGTGTGCCATGTCAAAGTGATAAACTATGCTCAAAAGTGTTGGCAATGGTTTAGACACTTGGTGAAGTGGTAAACTGTTTTTTTAAAAGGAAAAAGGTGTGATTGGTTGAGATTGGAATGGACCCCACCCCACACTACCCTCTCTCTCATACACTCCCTCTCTCTCCTACAATCATCTTCCCCGAATCGGCGAGCCCTCCCCGCTTGACCAAACAAACCGCTCCGGCAAAGGGTTGGCGGCGGTGTTTGCCGCGCGGCAATGGGGTTTGCCGAACCCTTTGTCGAGCCCACTCCGGACACCCTTAGTTAAATAGTGTAAAAATTCTTTCATAGTTTATTTTATATGCATAATGTAAAACCTTCTAGACAACTTTATATAAAAAGTTAGACATGACCGGTTGCTGGAAGGGGTCTAACTTTTTTTTTGGAGCGGCAAATTATGGGATGTTTTCAATTATTATAAAATGGTAAACTAGACTGAACTATATATAGCATCGAGACCGACAATTGAATAAATGTAGTTTGTTTACTTTGGGGCTAAATTCAATTACTCACCATGACTTATGATTTGATTCCACTAGGTCTTTGTGGAGGCTGGTTGACACAGAAGCAGTGAAGCCCTCGACAAACAAAAGCATAATTGCAGTTCAGGTAGTACCAAGGTTTCTATTTTCTTCACTTAGTTTTCATAATGATTTGGACATAAGAAACATAACATGCTTTTACAAAATTTTAGTTATTTGGGTTCAACTTTGTCTAGCATTAGTTAACCTTTGTTCTTTATTCATCAAGCACTCCATGGCATATATTTGACTAAATGTCTTGATGAAATTTCATACAATTCCAGCCATATATTTGTGCTTGTTTAATTATTCCTAAGGTTAATATATAATTACTTTTTACATCATTTAGTTTGAATATATTTTAATATCAACACATGAAGTAAATTTAATTCTACATTAGACTTTGTGTTTTTGTAAATTGTAATATGCATCTTACTAATGACTATAATGCATCATGTAATTAGGTAACTTGGAGCACCAATGGACCTGAACACGCCAATGACAAAACTAAGGAAGACGGAAAATGGGAAGAACTCATGACACCTACAACAAAACCCATGTAGACATTGACTTAGAAGTATCGTATCATCTTGGTTGTTTTTGATAGTTTGTGTTTTAGAACTCGCAAGTTATAAATCTTTACATTTTTATTTAATTTTTTGACATGTATTGTTCTATCTAAGCACATTTCCTCCATATATTGTGAGTTCATAGAAATTTGTAAATTTTTTTGGTATGATTTGCTTACAATTGGCTTGAGAAATATTATTAGATATTAGTTTTATACTTTCAATAAATATAATAGAGATTAAAAGAATTGCTATAAGAGATTGATTTTTAGACGCTAAGAAAACATATCTAAGGCTATTTTTCAGTTACTAAAACGAGTATATTATGCACTGAAATGGCATAGTATTAGAAACTAATTTTAAAACTCTTTTATTAGGGACTGAATTAACATGAAATCACAAACCTAACAAAACGTATTAACAACCATATTTACATGTTTCGAGGACTCATTTTCAGTCCCTAAAGTTATACATTAAGGACTGAAATATCATAGTATCCAAGACTGATTTGCAGTCACTGAAGAAATGTATTGGATACTGAAATAACGTGGTACCAGGGTACAAATTAAGGACTAAATCTTTATATATCGGAGACTGATCGTTAGTGCTTGTTGGTATCATACAATGGGGACTGATTTTTAGTTACTAAAACCACTATCTAGTACTAGGTATCCGGGACTGGCTGGGGACTAGAAAATCAGTCTTCGATAACCATTAGGGACTGATTTAGATGCATCAAAGACTGATTTTTCAGTCTCTAATACTCATTTTTTTTGTATCAACAATTACCAACTAATTATTAATAGGTTATTATATATTTTGATCTATATAATATAAATGATTATAATGGCTACAAGATTAAATATTATAATAATTATATATTTAATCTCACACTTTGCATTCTTTTATTTCAGAAATTCCCCAATACTAGGTTAAATAAAATACACAAGCTTGTATAAAACATACTTTATTAATCCAAAACAATACAAAATAAAGAATTTCATACATAACATATCCCTCATATAAACTCACAAAAAAAAAAAAAAAAAAAAAAAAGAGGACATCAAAAAGAAATACAGGTAAGAATCAAAGAAAAATAAGTGAATATCATGAACAACAACATAAATGTTTCTGGATATAGTTGCTAATAACTTAGAACACCATGGCATATGTGGCAACAAATATCGAAAATATTATTGGAATGGTTGTGAATCTTATTGAAGTTGCATCTGAAGAACCGTTATCCGTTGATGGCACAGTGTTTGTTTCTGTGCCTGTACCCGAGGGGAATCCTGGAGAAGAAGAAGGTGTTGTTCCTGATGGAGAGTCGGTTGGAGAAGCAGCTGCCCAATTTGAAAACACAGAACAATCAATAAGTTTATGAATTTTAATTGGCTGGTTTTGAAAATGAACACTAGTGAAAATTTTCTAAACTAGATATGACAAGTTTGACTCATTTATTTACCTATGAAAGATTCTTGGCCTCTTGGGTTATGTTTATATCTAAGACCATGGGGTGTGGTTTGCTTAGTCCCTTTGGGGACTACCCATCACGTAGACGTCACATCACCATGGGTGGAGGACCATCCCCTTGGGACTACCCAAGGGTGTGAAGGATAGTCCTCCCTCCCTTTTTTATTATTATTTTGTTTGATTTAATTAAATAATTAAAAAAAAAAACAACTCTCTCTATCTCTCTCTATGTGGTGGCCCACCATCAGCTAACCAAACACCTAGTCGCCAACGTCTTGCTTCCGCCGTTTGAGACGCGACGAGCCCGGGGGGACCCACACCCCTTGGTCTAATGGGTCAAACGGGTAAAGCAAAAAGTAAGTTGAAAAGTAAATAGGTCAACCATGAAAGTTGCAAAATATTTTAACCATTTACCTTTGAAAGAGTCTCAGGTTATGTTTATCTCTAACATGTGAGACTGGTAAGGCAAAAAAAATTAGTTGAAAAGGAAATGGATCAACCACGAAAGTTGCTCTTAGTGTATATTATTATATGTATAAACCTTCAAAATCATGTTATTCAAAAGTTTAAAAAAAAATACTGAAATAATATGATTTTAAGCATATTTTACACACAAAGTTAAGAATATTCTTCTGGATCAAAAGTGTCCTGTAAACCCGACCCGTTTTGAAATGTAGTGTACACAAAATTATCCGTTCGCGTTACCCAACCACCCATTTTGATGTTGAAACTATTAAAATTTATTTGGACTTTTAGAACAAATAACAAATCGCCAGTTGACTTTTCTTAACTCCCAAGGTAACCTTTGGATCATTTCTAATTAAACTGTGTCACAATAAATATATTTAGATCGTTACCATTGCATTGACTAGTTGGTGGTGTCTGGACATTGCAAGCCTTAGGCAACTCAAGAGCCTGAGTTTGGTTAATATTAAGTCCCAAAGACGAGCCACCGCCATTAAGAACTTGACACAGGCACTGTGGCTGTGACCAGACCACACTAGACAGTTGGGTGCAACATCCTGATGATGGTGTCGATGTGTTACCCGAAATGTAATTTAGGCATGGAGACAAACTAACTAAAGCACTTGTGCACCCAGAAGATTGAGCCACTGAGCCTCCATATAAGGCAGCCATTGTGACCACTAGGATCACTAAGATTGTGTTGGTTTTTTGATATTGTGCCATTTGGGATTTTGGTGTTCTTTTTTTGTGTAGTTTGGGTTGAAGATGTTTTGACTTTCAGGTTTTGGTTGAGAGTATGCATGTTTTTGTGGTTCTATATATAGGGGAATTGGTATGACCGAGTTAATTTGGGTCCTTAGGAGTTGTGCATAGGTAACCTACTTATCCTATTTTATAATATTAGCTAATAGCTACAAAAAGAAATGCAAAGGGAAATGTATAGTATTAAACAAGAATCACTAGATAATTAAAAGATTTAAAATGCCAGTTTAGTTCATATGGTTTGAGTCATTTTGACAGTTTAATCCAAAGGTTTAAAATGTTGTCATTTTAGTCCAAATAGTTTCAAACGTTGCCATTTTAGTCCATTGGGTTAACTCCGTCCATTTTTTTGTTAGCTAGAAGGGTAATTCGTTATTTTATATGGTCGAATTGTCCTTCTAGTTAACAGAATTACATATAAAATGACCGAAATGCCCTTATAGTTAACAGAATAAAAGGATGAAGTTAAGACCAGTGGACTAAAATGGCAACGTTTGAAACTATTTGGACTAAAATGGTAACGTTTCAAACCTTTGGACTAAACTAGCAAAATGGCCATATCACAGGGACTAAAATGGCATTTAAGTCTAATTAAAAAGTAAAAGAATATTTATTAATGTTGCTGATTACGGTGTAGATTTCTAACACAACACGAACTTAACATAAATTTTGTAGGTTTAGCTGGTTTAAACGGGGCACCTATGTGTTTAGCTAAACCGGTTGTGTTCGGGTCAACCTCGTGGGTACTTGGGTTGACCTTTTGATTTATAACTTTTTTAAAAATATATGCTTATGCCATAAGCTTAAACTAGTTGGGTATCGTATTCCACAATTTAAAAACATAAATAGAAAATAACATTAGGTTTTATAGATTGAACGAACTGTACTCATCTGTATTTTATGTTGTAAAATTGCAATTTAGAGCATCATTTGTAAAAAATAATTTTAGAATAAAATAAATTTCGGGTTTAACAGTTGCATTCTTGTCCACTTGTAAATACCTATGTTATGTTTAGGTGTTCATATATCTGTTTAACGCGATTTTCAGACTTGTGTTGTAATAAATTTTCAGGCTCACACCATTCTCGGCATATCAATCCACAAACATAAAACGTGTTATCATTCTACTTTTGATCATGGAAGTGACACGAGACTCACATCTCAACCACTCCCAATTAAAATATAAAGAAAAGTTTTAAATATGGTTTTGTTTGGTTCATACTAATTTAATAATTTTCATTGGATACCACTGTAACCATATATATTTTTGCGTGACCAAATATAATGTGATTAGGTATTTAGATGACCTGCTTCTTAACCAACCAAATGGATTCTGTTAAATAACCACCAAACTCTAAACACAAATACCTTTTTTTAATAATTTGGTAGGCTATACACACACGCTGACACGCAAAGTTAAAAAATAAGAGAGAGAGAGAGAGATCTCTGAAAGAAAGTGACAGGGTATAATGGATCCAATGGTTTGTAATGTTTCCTAAGAAAGACCAACAAACACAACATTACTGCTCTTGAAGCCTATGTGCTCTTTTGCCACACGAACTTTGAGCCATGTAACTTGGGCTATATCATGATTCAAAACATGATACATGTTCCGTCACAATCCAACAAGTCATTTCCTTATGGCATATTGTTATCAGTGGCGGACCCAGAAATTTTTCCATAGGGTGCGGAATATTTTTAAAGATTTTAGATCCCTAGGTATATAAAAAGTACGGTTCATATCGGGGGGATCGGTCGGGTCACGTAAAACAAAATAACATCAAACTAAAATTTATAGGCGAATTGGAAATAAATAATCGCACCTAACTCAATTTGTCCGATAATAATCACAAGTCAGTTATTGGCCGATAATAATCCGAACTAGTTAGTTTTTTTTTTTTTTTGTAAAATAGTCCTCCGTTAAGATAGCTTAACGGAGTTAAGTTTTTTTCCGAATTACAAACCAATGTTTTAGGGCTTTTGATCAGAACGAGTATACGAGTCGATTGATGTAAAACTTAACTCGAAATATCATCTTACCACTGATCTCAAAAATGATGTGCCTTATTTTCAACTTATCAGATAATGCTAATTAGCGTGTATGTTGCCGAATGAAAAGGAACTCTCGAAGATGAAAACCTTAATGTATTTATGCAAGAACTCTCTCTTCTATAAAATGAGTCCGAGACAACCCAAATCTCAACAAAAAGACATTTGCATATCTTATTAAGGCTCTACCATCTTCATTGGATCCTCATCACCAGATTACTCTTACATTTAGAAGATGGATGGTGAAAGGTTGGTTAATTTGGTTTGGTTTTCAAAACATCATGGTTGTGGTTGCAGTGGCGGATCCAGAAATTTTTTCCAAGGGGTTCACTTTTCTAGATGTTCCAATTTCATATATCCAAATATAAAAAAAATCCGGGTTGGTTTGACGGTTCGGGTCGGATAAAGTTCATCACATAATAAAATTACGATAAAATAATAAAAGAACATGGTCTTGATAAATTTAAAAACACTTAATATGAATAAGATGATCTTTACGAATAAAAAAAACATACCTATATAGAACAAATTATGAAAAAAAAAAAGAACGACCACTAAACTTGATCGAAAAAAAAGTAATCAATTTGACTAATAAAAGAAGATGCAAACTGTAAACTAATCATGTTGTAAAAATTTTAAAAAAATGCAATCTGTAACCTAATCATGCTACCAAATAAATATTTCAAACCTTAAACATCCGTTCATTACATCAAAACCAACAAATGTATAAGATCTGAGATTCTGTGTACTCAAATGAAAAGATCAGGAATCCCTAGTGACAATATTGTTCTACTTAAAACTCTTTTGCTACTATAGACTTGCAATTCTCCATGAAACAATAATTATCACAGAAGGCAAAATCATGATAGTAACCCCACAAAATCTATAAAAGCTATATCAAAACAAAACAAATCAAAATCATATAAATCACCTTGATTAAATTCAGAAACTAGGGCCATTTTTTATGAAAGAAGCCAAGGTTCCACTTTTATGGGATATTAACAGCAAGTTATAAGATATCAACAAGTTCATAAAACAAGTGTTTCATTTGTTTTCTCTCTTTGTTCACCAACTATATAAAAGATTTGTTACCTGGAAGGAGATGAAGCTACATACTATCGATTTTGCAAGGGGGGTTGTGGGTTTCTGATATGCGAGGGAACACAATGGAAAAACCCTAATTCCCAATATTCATTTTTTAGTAAAAAAATTTAAAAAAAAACGTGAAAAACGACATGATGAGAATCGAACTCGAGACCACAAACGTATTCACTATGTGCTTTACCAGTAGACCAATTCACACATTTGGTAACAGGTTCCCATACAAAACATTTAAGGGTTCCTTCAGTATTTTTTATATGACTCTACGTTATAAATTACAAACCGAACGGGTTCCCGGGAACCCCCTCTTTGACTCTAAATCCGCCCCTGTGTGGTTGTGTTTTACGACATCTTTAAACTTGTTTTCATGACTTTGTGAGACCTTTATTGTAACCATAGCAAATTTTCAAAGATCGTAAACTTTCGATCATTTCCATGTTTAATAAAATTCTAAATTTTATTCACGGTTATTGTAACAAAACATTAGTTAGGGTTAATCAGTTATGAAGCTCGATTATAATCGGTTAATGGTCTATAATGTAAGTTCAATAAATTTGAATGTTTATCTGTTAGCTTGTTTGTAAAAACAAGGTTTATATTCTTTTATCAAATTTATTTGGCTTTATATAACTTTATTTGCTTCTATAAAAAAATATAATGTTATGAATTAATATCTATTTATTGTGTGACTATCCACTTGTGTTTATCATTATATTATGACTCTTCATGTACTTAACTCCCATCTTGTAAGCCTATAAATAGAGTCATATGTGATCCATATTTTACATCAATAAGAAATTCATCTCCCATTCTCCAAATCTTTTTTATACATTGCTAATAGGTTCTAGTTATTACATAACACGTTATCAGCACGAATTGCTTTTGAAGTTGGATTGTATTAACACAAGACGCCATGTCGTATCAACATTGACGAAAGAGATAAAAGACAAAATTGTTGAATGGTATGAAAACCCGTAATTGTTTTAATTTTATTTCCTCTTTTCTCATCGATTGTTGGTATGATAAAACTTGAAAATTAACTTACGCTTTTCTTGATATCTTTTTATTGGTTATGATTTAAGGTTAAAATCATCATGAACAACATTGACATCATCCTTATTTAACCAGGATCATAATGTTTGCGTTGATCATATTGTAGAAAGCTAGAAAGTCTTTTAATATAATGCATCTAAAAATCTTCACAAAGTGATAGAGACGATACTGTTTGTGTTATATTTACGCCCATTGTGTTATTCATATTGTTAATTGTAGTTATGTTGATATGTTGTGTTATTTAGTTTAATTTATGTAATTTGCATGATGTAAGTGAATTATATGAAGTGTTGAGGTGTTATTATTCATGCATGCTACTTGAAACATAAAGCGACACTTACATAAATGTGATACATTACTATGAACAATGATACATGCATACACACTAATCATAAACATATGTTCAACAAACCTTCTGTAAAAATATAATGACACTAAAACTCTAAGTGTAACAGCGTTTATAATAACATATTCCTATGTATACCTCATTACATTTACATAAATAGTCTTTTTATTGTTGTTCTAAATTTTATACAACGAATTATGTTGTTGGGGTTTCAAAGAGACATTATAAATTCTAAATCATTATTTGCTTTTAAATTACAAAATTTTATTTTGGGATGATGTTTTGTGAAATCGCCGATTAATGATCCGCAAGGTTACTGGGAAATTTTCAATATATTAATATATAAATTTAATTTTGATTTGGTGAATGGATGTAACTTTATTATGGTTATGAGTTTTGATTGGTCCATTAATTAGTTTTTGTTATTAGTATTTATACAATTTATGATGAACTACCAAATACAATTTGTATTAAAAGGTGATGTCTAATAGTTCTATTTGAAGATAATCATTAGTGCAATTCTGTTAATGAATTTACAATAATGCACATGTTTATATGATAATATGTTATAATATGCCAACTACTTAGTTAACTTTGTTGTATATTATTGTTATTGCAATTGTATAAGTCTTTTAGTTGCTATCAGATATTTAAATATGTGATTTGATTCTATGAAATATTTGTGTGGTAAAAGATATTATTTGTAAATTTATGACACTAAAATTCTCAAGATGCATGCTATATTTTATTGAGCAACAAAATTTATTAGTATAAGAAAGCTCATTTACAAATAATAAAAATTCATATGTTTTAAACTATAGTGACAAAGGGAAGGGTTTAAATGAGAACACCCAATTTTTGTGAGAACCATGAGAACAAATCTCAGCCACTCATCTTTATCTCTTGTGTTTTAATGAAAAGGGTAATTTAGTAAAAATACAACTTATTGTAATATTATACTAGTATGTAATCTAAACAAACCCAGATCTCAAATCATAAGATGAAATCACCCACTTACCAAATCAAGAAGAAGAAGAAATCTCATACGCAAATCTGAAATCCTCCATGACTTCTTCAATCGTTTGATCAATTCAACGATTTTAGGGCTTTTTAATATTCAATCAGTTCTGTTCTGAAGTTATATTCATCATCGATTTCTTAGTGATTTGCAGGTATGAACTCATTGAATTTCAATTTTTAATCACTGTTGATTTTGTTTATATGTTTCACAATCTCAAATTGAATCTATGGATTTTACATGTTTGCTCATAATTTGCCCTAATTTGATTTCGATTTTTATTGACTGTTGATTTTGTTTATATGTTTCACAATCTCAAATTGAATCTATGGATTTTACATGTTTGCTCATAATTTGCCCTAATTTGTTGTTGTTTGGTTAATTACAGTCATGGTTTGTCTTACAACTTTTGAGAGCAATAGTGATTCGAATTGCATAAATGTTGTTAATCATGAGGAACACTTAGAAGGGCTGGTTGAAGTAGGTGGTGTAGCTAATATGAGGAATCTTCAATCTGGTAAATCAACTGTTCAGGAGGAAAACAACATGATGTCGAATGTGTCCAGCTCTGTTGATGCACTGAACAATAGCTCTGATGATGCACTGAACAATTCCATTAATACCAATGTTGTTGATGAAGAAGGTACTACTACTCTTGATGTTCACAAGACGATGGATAAACGTTATTGTACAATTTGTGGTGTTTGGGGTTATCATGATGCTAGAAATTGTCCAAAAAAATAAAAGTCTAGGGTTCAACATGTTTTTCAAGTAATTTTAGTGTGTATGTATTTGTTTGTATTGTACTTATTTGTGTAGTTGTTTCTTATTTTAATGCAATATCAATATGAGTGTTTATTCTTCTCAATTGTGTGTGCCTTGATGTTTTATCATTTATGTTGTATTGTTTCGACTTAAATTAGTTTCATGACTTGCTGTTCTGCTTTACACATGTGTAATCGCATACAAACAAATGAGGCTTGCGTGGTTGTTTAAGATCTTGAAAGCATACATGTGTAAAAGGATCCTGATCAGATTTACACATGTGTAACTGCTAGATTTACACATGTGTAATCGCATACAAACAAATGAGGCTTGCGTGGTTGTTTAAGATCTTGAAAGCAGACATGTGTAAAAGGATCCTGTTCAGATTTACACATGTGTAACTGCTAGATTTACACATGTGTAACTGCTGATGGCTTTCTTTTCATCTTGTTCATATTTACACATGTGTAACTGTTTGTGCTATTCTTTGTGTTATTGATGCCAAGTCTTTATCATATCATAATCCGATGTTCCATATATTCTATTTTATGTTATTGTAGTGCCACATATAAAAGATTTTCAGGAATCGGTTCGTAGTACTTTTTATCATTCACCGAATGGCACTAGATATTGGATACCCAATGTAATGGAAGCGTATAGACCTGTTTTGGGTACGGTATTTGCTAAAGAGGAAGATACAATTTCCATGTATCAGTCATATGCTGAGAAAGCTGGGTTTGATATTAGGTTGTCGACAACTAAGAAATCAAAAGTTGGTACTGTTACACTTAGGTATATTGTTTTTAGTAGATCGGGAAAGCCCAATTGCCAAAATGTTGATTCAATGGTTTTGAAGTCATCTTCCAAGTTGCCTCGTAGCAGTAATTACAAGGTTTCAGACTGTAAAGCTAAAATAAAGGTTAAAGTTTTCAAGGGTTATCCTGGTTTACGGTTATATGAATTTGTTGAGTCTCATAATCACCCGTTAGTTTCAATTGAGAACATGGATTTGACGCGCAAGAGGCGGCAACTAGAATTTAGCGACCAAGATTTCATTCATAGGCTAAGTTTAGCTAAAGTTAGCCCGTCAACTGCCTTTAAGATGCAAACTGTTTTGAAAGGGGGACAACACAACGTCCGTGGTACCAATATAGAATATAAAAATTTCAGCAAGGATTTAAGAGCTTTCATTGGTAAAGGAGATGCTCAAATGGTTGTAAATATGATGGATAAACGTAAAGTTAATTTAGAAAATTACTATTGCCATTACATAATTCGTCGTGGAGAGCTTAGGTCCTTATTTTGGGCAGATGAGGTTATGAAGTGCAATTACAGAGTTTTTGGCGAAGTGTTAGCTTTTGATGCCACCTACGGGACTAACCAGTAAGAATTTGTTTGTTTTTTTTTCTATTTTCAGTTGTGTATTTTTTATATATTATTTATCATTATGTTGTAGGTATAATATGATTTTTGTTCCTTTTACGGGGGTTGATCACCATAAGAATTGCGTAACATTTGCGGCTGCTCTTCTTTATGATGAAACTATTGAATCGTTCACATGGATGTTGGAACAATTTCTTGAAGCACATGGTAAGTGTTTCTATTTTACACATGTGTAACTTTGCTTCACAAAGTTTATGTTTTACACCATAAGAATAGTGTAACTTTGTTTTATAAATTCTCAGGTAAACAACCGAGGCTAGTGTTAACCGACCAAGACCCGGCAATGAAACAAGCCATAGCTAAAGTGTTCAATGAATCTGTCCATCGTCTATGTATGTGGTATATTATGGATAAACTTCCTCATAAGGTACATTTAATTTAAAAATAATTAATCTTGTCAGTTTTACACATGTGTATTTATGTTTTTCTAGTTTCTGTGTTTCTATTAAACGTGTGTAATAATGGTATTTTATTTTTAAAAATTGTATCTACAGATTGATGGTGATGTGTTACAGAATACCAACTTGAGGGTACGTATACATAAGTTGGTCTGGAATGTTTTTATCACTCCTGCCACATTTGAGAAGCGATGGGAGTTATTGATAAATGATTGCAACTTGTAGCGTCACAAGTGGTTGTCTGATATGTTTTCTATTATAGATCAGTGGGTCCCAGGTTATTTTAGGGACATACCAATGTGTTGTTTAATGAAAACAACGTCTAGATGCGAAAGTTCAAACGCACTTTTTAAGGTATACTCTAGCGCATCGAATACTTTGGTCCATTTTATGTTGTGTTTTGAGATGGCAATTGATGGTCAACGCTACCGGCAACGGGTTTTTGAGCATAAAACCGATTCAACATATGCCGCCTTATGCACTCCGTTACCTATAGAAGAACATGCAGCACTTGTATACACCAGAAGCATTTTTAAGGAGGTCCAAAAGGAGATATCTAAAGCCATATTATCATGTATGAATGGTAGACCTGATGTCGTTGATGGTTATGAACATTATACGGTTTCTCACTTTGAAAAAGGGACCGTTATTGGTGATTACACGATAATTTTTTTTGTTTCATATTTTTATTTCTGCTTTATCCTTCATTTGTTTAGATATATACCATTATCAATGTGTCATAATAGATAAAGTTATTATATTTGTGTAATTAAGACACTTACACATGTGTAAGTAAGCTGTTTACATATGTGTAAGTAAGCTGTTTACACATGTGTAAGTAGGCTGTTTATACATGTTTTTAATTGTTTATATATTTGCAGGTTAAGATCAATCTGAGTGATAACTCAGTTACATGCTCATGTATGTTATTTACACGCATTGGATATCTATGTCGTCATGTTTTTTCTGCATACCGATTTCGAGGCATAAACAAAATTCCTGACAAGTATATAGCTCCAAGGTGGAAAAAAGATGTATTGCCTAAGAAAGTGTTCAACCTTGAATTCCGTTATGGTGTTGACAACTCAGAAAGCTTTAAGCTTAGGTCAGAGGCGCTGAATTTAGCTCAGCAATGTGGTGATCGATTACGGGGTGATTCAGTAAAGCTTGCTTGGTTTGTGGAACAAATGAAGGCTATTAAGAACAAAATTTTTGAAGAGGTCCCAACTGATCCAACTTCTAAGAATAAAGGTGGTGTCTTTGAAGAATTGGTTGGAGAATCACAACCTGATAGTGTTTCTTTTGTGGCTCCCCAAGGTATTAGGAATAAAGGATGTGGGACATCTCATCGTTTGATTGGCCCGGGAGAGAAAGCCAAGGTTAAGAGCAAGAAGAAAAAAAGGAATTGCAAATTGTGTGGAAAACGTGCCTACCATGATTCTCGTAATTGTCCTACAAAAAAAAAGAAAAAACAAAAACGTAAACAAAGTCACAGTGACGAAGATAATGATGAAGAAAATGATGAAGATATCGATGAAGATAGTGATGAAGATAGCGATGTAGATGGCGATGAAGACAGCGATGAAGATAGCGATGAAGATAGCCACGAAGATAGTGATGGTGAATGAAGTTTTTCTTTTATTTTCTTTTAGTTTTGATGTTGGATTTTAGAGTTTTATATTTTTTAATTTCAGTATTTTAATATACACATGTATAAGTTTCTGTTTTACACACGTGTAAGTGTTCAGTTCGACTTTTTATGTTTATGATTTACATATGTTAAGGGTTTTTACATATGTGTAACTTTCTTATTCATACAATGCCTGCAAACATGACACCCCTAGTTACCGACACCGGTCCTTCAGCCGAGTCGTTGCTTGGGTCAGCTGTGGTCCACAGAATCTGACCATTGTTTGCATCTAAAGCCATCCAACCAGTTGCGGTTGTGGTCCGGTTAGATGGTGCGAGCGTGAACGGCATAAGAGTCGAATGCAGAACAGGTTTGACCAAAACTTTGTTAATTATCTTGTGTTTAATATTCACTCTTGACGTTTTCTGTCTTTAATGACTTTTTTTTTGTTGTTGGTTATACTAGATTGCGAAAGGCAAGTGCTTCCATGAGTTATTCTTTATTGGAATATTTGCCAAGTTGTACGTTGGATCAAGACATTCAAGCGAACCAAGAAAGTTATTACTAGAAACCGACATACAATTGTGGAACTCATCATACATGTACTTTATTTTGCCACTGAAGTTGTTAGACCCTCTTAAGATCAGCTGGAAAGAGATTGATTCGTGTGCATCCGCGATTGAATTCGTCAAGAAATCTTCTTTTTCAAAGGCCGAAAAGCCAAGTGTTAATTCAATCATGATAGATTCTGGAAGCACAAATATTATTCATTTTGCCAACAGATCTGTTCACATAGATGATGTCACAAAAATGGTAGTTTTGGCAATTCACACTAGAAAAATATACTCGGTTCATGAGGTTCTACAAGATATAACTGCTCACAGTCCTTTTGATGGAGACACTACAATATATTCATCAACAAATCACTAATCTTCAAAACTAGCAGTTCAACAAAATCTTCAAAACTATTAGTTCAAGTACACTTACAAATCATCAAGTCACTAAATCTTCTAAACTATGAGTTCAACTGGAATAGGGGGTAGTGATCAGTTCAAGTACACTTACAAATCATCAAGAAGTCACTAAAAACAGATCAACATAGCCAAAGAAAGTTGTTTGGTAGGACCGATAACCTAAAACAAATGGTTCAAAATATCAACTAGTTTTCTGGATCACAGTATCTCTATGAAGATTTGCTTTCGAAAGCAAAATCTTTGCAGCGTACTTTTGTCTAAGTAAGCTAATTTGTGCGCCCTGTTTGTTGCTTTTTTCCGTTTTGAATCCACATTCCCAGTTCTTTACACCGCTTTCTTTGTACGCCTCCATATGTCGCATAACAAATACTCCACAGTCTATGCTGTTTTTCTTTGTTTGCCAAGTCAGCTTCAGTTTTTTAGGCTCCACGGTTTTCATTTCCTTCCATTTTGCATTATGCATTGCCTTTAGGTAGGCTACAAACACGTGTTTCTGTTTCAACAAAGAGAATTTGTAAGTTTTATTATTTATATTTTTGACAAATCAGAAAAACTAATTCTGTTCACATAAATATCCGTTCAATTCACAGAAACAAATCAGAAACGCATCTGAACCAAAGATTTAACATTGAGTATTCAGAAATATCATAAACTAATTCAATTAAAACCCTAACTACTTCTTTCATCAAACAAAAAGTACATGACAGGAATCTGTATTCATTATTAGAGATAAAACACAACTGACTATCGATTCAAATATATTGAACTTAAATATTAATCACAAATTTCAAGCAAGATATTTATCATAAATAGCTACAATCAAATCCGAATAGTATGCATGTTACCATATTCACAACTTCGAATCACATATTTTAGATAAACTCGTTCGATTCACAGAAAAACTCGTAACTCTTTTTATTCACATAAATACACGTTCAATTCAGAGAAATACCAAGTAGACTATAAACGAATAAAAATTCTATTTTACACATGTAAATAAGACTTACCACTTTCAGCACGGTATCTTTCTTATTGTAGTCATCATTATCTTGCAGACCAACAACGCTTTTGGTTTTATGAATGTTGTCAATAACTTCAATTGCTGGATTTTTCAAATCGAAACATATAAGGTAGTAGTGGCCATTCTCAGCGATCGGAATTAACACCACTCTAAAAGCCTTTAAATTCGGTTTATCTTCTGATCCTTTTAACAACTCATTAATGCTTGATGCAATCACATCCAGTTTTCCAGTTTCATCCATTTTTTTGTGTTCAAGAATACCTAAAGTCTGTGTCGACAAAAGTATTATTATTCTAAACTATTTTATTGGTTTAAGATAACGTTATACAAAACGAGTAAAAACGTTTAACTTACCATTACATTTGTATCACAAAAAAGTCTCTTATCTGAACCTGGGCTTCGTAATTCTTCATCATGATTCAAAACTGCAGCCCAGCAGTCTATGACAATGTCATAGCAATGTCTGACCTGGTTCTAAAGATCTTAACAAAAACTTTTTTGTTGCAATTCCAGAAGCACTCTCAAACACATCATCCCTGTCATAGCATATCCATCAAAAAAGTATACATATAGCTTTAATATAATTGATTAAAATTGATTATGCATACCCAAAATCAGTTTCAATCTCCATTGCTTCCTGACATAATTTGGATGCATCTTTTTCCTTATCACCATTAGATTCCTTTTCAGAGTTGTCTTCTTGAATCCTATATCCAAAGTTTCACAATGTGATGTTAAAACTTGCATAAAATATTCAATCTAGCGTATTTTTGAACTGATAAAATGCTTACAGTTGTTGTTTCTCTAAACCTTCCATCAAATAATCCCAGATCTTCAACTCATCTTTGTTTAACGGTTTGCAAATGTCAACTACTCTTACTAAATACGGAGATTTGGATGCATATGTTGGATGTTTGATTCTATGCGGTCTCTCCGTTACATCCTCCGCATTTTGCTTTTCAGCATCCACTTCTTCATATGGAACTAGTATGGGCTGATTCCTAAACTGAAACTCGGTTGACTCGATACTATTTGCTTGCTTTTTGTCTTCTGTTCCATCGAGATCAACCTTTTGCATAGGTATTTGAGCTTGTATAGGACTGATTCCTAAACTGAAACTCGGTTGACTCGATACTATCTGATTTGACTTGCTTTTGTCTTCTGTTCCATCGAGATCAACCTTTTGCATAGGTGTTTTAGCTTCAGTTTCTTTTCGTACAGCTACTTCAAGAGGTTGATCATTTGTTGTTGTTGTTTGTGGTGTCGGCGGTGTTGTTTCATCTTCTTTTTGATTGAAAAGCTTTTTGAGCTTTTCGTGGTAACTTTCTACAAAATTTTTTACTCCCTCCCTTTCTGCGAAGCTTGCCAACAACTTTTCTACTGCTTTCTCGAAATTCTCCTTGTGCGTTTTAATCCAGTAGTAATGTGTACCAACCTCTCTAAAGTGTGCCTGGTCAAAGTGATAAATGCCAAAAATATTTAAGTCATTTGTTTTACATGCCATTATAAAGAAAAAAATAAAAAAATAAAATCTGTTTTACACATGTGTAAATTCTTAGTTTCTGTTTTACACATGTGTAAGTGTGTAAATAAGAAACATAAACAAATAAAAAGTAACTATGACTGGAATCAAACTAAAATTACAGTAAACAACTTATTTACAGCAGTAAACAACTTATTTAGACATGTTTAAACATGTGTAAACAGAAAACTTACACGTGTAAACATCTTATTTACACATGTGTAAATATCTTATTTACACATGTGTAAACAACTTATTTACAGTAAACAACTTATTTACACATGTTTACACATGTGTAAACTGATTACTTACACATGTGTAAACATCTTATTTACACATGTGTAAACATATTACACTTTCACATGTTTGTGTAAACTGATTACTTACACATGTGTAGATATCTTATTTACACATGCGTAAACAACTTATTTACACATGTTTACACATGTGTAAACAGATTACTTACACGTGTAAATATCTTATTTACACATCATAGTTCAACAATAACATAGAAGCAGCTAATTCCTTAAACATGTGAAACTGAGGAAACAACATTTGTTACAGATCGCCACATTCTTAATCTCCGAGAATGCAAACAAAATAAATAACAACAATGATGTAAAATGAACTAGTTTTTTTTAGCAAATATTGTATATTCCAGTTCGGTTTTTAAACCGGTTTGAAGTGATGGAAACCCGAGCTAGTAACAACCAGTTCAAACCGGGGTTAAAACCGGTTTCGGCCAAAAAACCTGTTTAACCGTTTTTTTTTTCAACCGATTTAGGTTTTAAACCTGTTTCAAATATCGAAAATAGGAACTGGCCTAGAAACAAAACGCTGGATCGGGTTGAGTCTGGGTTTAAAAAAACCTGTTAAAAAAAACCTAATTCGTTTTTTCTTCAGGTTTCAAACCACAAACTGGCTTTTTTTTTTTGCCCATGTCTAATTCTGGTCATTTAATCAGAGATTTCGGCACACCTGATTATCTGACTCTACAACTTTAAATTGCAAAATGTGCATTTCATTTATCACTCAGTTGTGTCAAATACCTCTAAGCTGCTTGGATCTGTCAAACCTGGTCCACTTTCTTCAGTTTCTTTGTTCTCGGAGTTGGTTTCTTCACTTGGCTCAGAATCAGAACTTTCTTCAGTAACAAATAACCCCCTGAAATCTCCTCTTCCAAACCCCCCTTGTTCAATCTCCATGTCTTCTCTCAGCTGCAGCCTTTGCGACGTCCAATATTCCAGTGTCGAACATGTTCGCTCTTCATTAATTCCTTTACATGTCACACTATCTACATATAAGAGCTACAAAACAGTTTTCAAATACTTATTATTACTACTTTTATCAGAGTAAAATGTAAAATATAAATTGTAAAAGAATTAAGTTATACCGTTAAAATAGTTAGTGTGCCACGAAAATAGGAAGAAAGGTCCCTTGGTACCCACACCTTTTTACATCTTTTTATAATGTGTACAATATACTTGCACCAATTTATCTTTGAGAAGTCCATATCTTCATTCAGTAGGTCAACAATTCCAGCTTTGCATAATCCGTTAATATGGCATTCGACCATTGTGTTGACAAATAAAACAATGAAATCAAGCTTGAACATCAAACCCTCCTTATCTTCTCCAAAAGATATCTTTTCGACAATTTTTTTTTCTTTAATTGTGAACTTGTTATCATGCATTTTCTTGTAAGCTTTTCCAAGTGTCGTGTTCTCTTTGGGTGGGGTAACGGCTGTCAAATCGAGCCCACTATTTGGAAGACCAAGCAGCTGGTGAATAGCTTCTTCATCTACTTTGGTAGCTATCCTTCCAAATTTTATTTCCATTGTGTTTGGATCGAACTGGTCAACCACAAAGTGAGCCAACTTTCCTGGGATTGTATCAATTTTTAATGACAGTATTTTACCCAATCCCATTTTGCAGACTATTTTCCTTTGTTTTTCAGTCAAAGCATATAAACATTCGTACATCTTTCTTGGGGATGATCTTGTTCTTATGCTGAAAAGTAAAGGCTCCCTAACATTTGTTTTCGGTTTCCTTTTTGTGGCTTTGGCGGTTTTTGTAATCTTCGCTTTCTTCGTAACCGCTTCAGCAGACTTCTTCTTTTTTTGATTTGTTGCCTTGTTCGTAACCGCTTCTTTTCTTTTCCTCTTTTTGCCTCCTATTTCAAATTATACACAAAACTATTTTAAACCACTTTCTTAAGTAATATGCATTAGTAGCAGTTTGTGTAAACATCTTAATCACTAATCATCAACTTAGATTACTTACACATGTGTAGATTGACTAATCACTCAAATTCATTAATAACCAGGATGATTTACATACGTGTAAACTTATTGATCACTCTGATTCAACGCTAACCAAGATGATTTACACATGTGTAAACAGATTACTTACACATGTGTAAACATCTTATTTACACATGTGTAAACAGATAACACTTACACATGTTTGTGTAAATAGATTACTTACACATGTGTAAATATCTTATTTACACCTGTAAACAACTTATTTAGACATGTTTACACATGTGTAAACAGATTACTTACACGTGTAAACATCTTATTTACACATGTGTAATCAGATTACACTTTCACATGTTTGTGTAAATAGATTAGTTACACATGTGTAAACAACTTATTTACACATGTGTAAACATGTGTAAACAGATTACTTACACGTGTAAAAATCTTATTTACACATGTGTAAACTTTTATTATATATTTTTTATATTACAAACCTTCAGATGTGGCAACTTGAGTTTGTTTGTCTGTTTTTCAGCAACCTTTTTCACCATCTGTTTTTCCTTTTTTTCTGTTAAAACAATAGAAAGTAGTTAAAAACATGTATAAACAGCCTACTTACACATGTGTAAGCAGCTTACTTACACATGTGTAAACAGCTTATTTACACATGTGTAAGTGTCTTAATTACACAAATTCAATATTAACTATGACTATTTACACATGTGTAAACATCTAACTTTATGATGTGTTTTATTACAAACCTGCAAGCAATTCTTTAATCATCTTATTCCTTTGTCTTCTTAAAACCATCTTCAGATTCACTGAACTTTCTGTTGAAATCAAAGAATTTAACCACAAGTTTATTTTATTTATTTAATGATCTATGAAAATGCATTTGTCTTACCAAATTGTCTTTCTAGTTCAGCATCCATTTCTGATAATGTATTAACTCTATCCACAGCCAATGACACTTCAGAATCTGTAACCAAAAGTCGACAAAATTTATTGTTTGCTTTCAAAACTGTTATTCAAGTAATTATTTGATATAAAATATTTTTTGTTACTTGCCTGTTTCATCATTGGTCTCAGAACTATCGTCATCAATTATGTCTGGATTTGTTTTTGTACTTGAGAAACTTTTTGCTTTAATCCTTAATATCCGTGGATTTTTCCGACCTGTAAATATAGTGTATTAATACATCATATTCAACAATATATCTTTATAAATCCGAGATTAATGTTTTAGGATGCTTACTTGTCATTCTTCCTTTTTCTCCTGTAGAATCTTCTGATAACAATACCATTAGACTTCCAAAAGCAGTCTATTCAAGTCAAGTCATCAGTAAACATATGAGTAAACTCAGCAAGAAAGTAAAATAGCCCAACGAATACAAATATACAACAATCAACGCATCAACCAGTCCAAAATTAAACAGTATTACAATGCACTATAGCAGTTGCAAAATAAGCTTCAAACCCTAACTAATCAATAAACTCTTCACTAGTTACCAAACAGCCCCCACCTCATTCATCGCTTTATTATACACAAATCCATAACTTCAGATAACTAATTTTCACATATTTCCAGTGCAAATACAACACTTTCAAAACTACAATCCAACATCTAAGCCGCATCACTCCATCATCCATATAATACCCCAACGAACACAAACATACAACAATCAAAGCATACAGCAGCATTACAAAATGCACTAAATCATTACGTAGACTTGACTTTTCACAGTCAAAGCTTGTTTTTGTCCTTTCGGTTATTTTTTCACATTAGAAGACAGTAAAGATATTGATCGGTTAGTCGTTGGTGATTATTACAAATCGGGAACATAAATCTCTCCAGTACAAAAAAATGGAAATAAGTTGAAAGTGCATCATTCGCACTACTCATCGCGTTTACGATTCTTGTTTTTTTAGCATCACACTAAGCCCTGAAAACCAAAACTACATATAAAAAACGCGCCAGTTCAGAGTTCAGACGCATTTAGTTAAAAGACGTAATGCAGGGTGACCAACATAATTTCCCGCAACATCAAGATCAAATGGGCTCGTTTTTTGGTCAAAACGTTGACTTACATCCATCATGGGATTGCCCGAGAAACTACGTAATTTTCGACAGGACGGATAACTGTAACCAGGTCATGTACAACCCTGGTATAAACACTGCACCGATGCAAAAAGACAAATATACCCCCAGGGTTACAGAAGAAGATTCGGCGGATATTGATGCATTGTTGAGCTATGAAGACGACGAGGTTAGCACAGCACGGACATATGGAGATGACACGTACGATACATCTGATTCTTGCTCTTCGAGACGAAGAAACAAGTGGGTCGGGTCAACGTCGTCTCATGGGTCAAAGGGTAGTTCGGGAAAGAGTTAGAAGATTAAAAAGATGGTGAAGTCTCTTAGAGGAATTATTCCTGGTGGTAACGCGGAAACGAACACAGTGGATGTTCTTAATGAAGCTGTTAAGTACCTCAAGTCTCTTAAATTTGAAGCACATAAAATGGGCTTTGGAAATTTTCCGGTTGAAACTTGAAACCCGCTCGAATATGACAATTGTGCCCTGCTGGTAGGATGTTAGCGGCTTTGTTTCTCGAGGCGTTTGGCTGGATAGAAGGGTAATTTTACTTGCCTTCGTATGTGAGAATGATGAACGTAGGCCCATAAACATGCTGCATATATTTCTGATTTCATTCTCCTCTACCATTCAGTCAATACAATATTGAATCCCCACTCAAATAGTTGCACACTCATCAATGTGAATTTATCTACATTCCACTTAATTCAGCTATCTATTCAAACCTATATACACACATTACATATCTACTACAGTCCTGATCAGTTAAATTATGAACAATTTTGTTAACATATTTAAACAAATACATATGCAAATCCAAATTCACCACTAATTAGTAGCATATTTATATTTTTCCACATTATTATAACATTCACAATTTGCTGTAATCTCATAATAACATACCAAATCCTTATGAACCAATTATTACGCAAACACAACGTTTCTTTTACCATTTCATCATCAATACACTCTTGCATATAGTCCCCAAATCATCGTCCTATTTATCATGTTCAACCCCAAAAATTACACTAACCGTTATTACTAGTGTACATTACTCAACGGGTTATCCTCAAATATTATTTCGACTAAGAGCCACAAAATTTTATTTCAACAAGTGTATAATCAAAACCTAATATGTAACAAGACAAGATCTGAACTACATAGCCAATAAACAATTTATAGTACCAGCAAAATCACAAGGAATGCATACCAATCAGAGGTGAATGTATATATATATACTGACCGACAAACTATGGAGTGAGTGTATAACACATAAATATTGACCAAAAAGCACAAAATCGGACTCTATAAGTAGGTTTCGAGTGGTGCGATTGCATAACAGATAGAAGGGGGAAGATGAGAGGTGTACCGAGTGGATGAATCAGCAGATTTTTTAGCTTCAAACCGAGTGTTCGTCGGTGTCTTTGGTGCAGATATCCACGGTTGAGGGTTTCGGTGGAGCGCAGAATGGGGAAGGAGAATCCGTTGCTGCGTTTGGTGAATGATTCGAGAAGATGGATTTTGTGTGTTTGGACAATAATACCCTTTTCTATTTTAATTCAGCTTTTTTCCTTTTCATTTAAACCGAACTAATCTTAGCCATTAATTTAGGATGATCTATGAATGAGATTTGTTCTCATGGTTCTCACAAAATTTGGTGTTCTCAAGATAACCCTCCCCTAGTGACAAATATGTGTATATATGATATACCTGTGATTGGCTATATCATGTTACATTTATGCATAAATTACACACATTTTATTGCAAGTGATGAAAAGATATATACCTTATTTTATAAAGTTTTTCTATAACTTGTTTTCTACTACGCTATGTTATAACGTAGTGTATTATGTAAATTGATTCTACATTATACCTTGATTTTATATGCCATCATGCATCATGTAAATATTTTTGAATAAAATAACAAAACCAAATTTGTGGTTTATGCTATCATAAAAAAGTATAAATATGCTTAAATATGACATCAGAAGTGTCATACTCTCTAAATCTGATTATTAATTTATAAAAGGTCATAAAATTATAGACCGATAATACTACATGACTTGGTCATGTAACGATTTCTCAATTTATATGATATGAAATGAAGATTGTCTTTAATGAAAAACTGGATAAAAGATGTTCATTTGTCACACCTGAGATATGCTCATGAAGTAGCGATACCATTAGCAAAGTATGAGTTTAAAATGATTTCACACCCATGTGACTGAACAAAGAATGAGAATCCATGAATGTTTTCGGATTCTATCCCATTGCTTAAAGTGAATATGATGATGATCAGTGTAAAGGTCACGATCATGACCTAAAGGAAATTAAAATGATGCCCCCATGAAAGTTTGTTATTATGCTCATATGAATAATGAGATCAATCATCTTAATTATGTGGTGATTATACAATGATCGTTATAAAGGTCGTGATCATGGTAAATGAGAAAACTGTAATGATCCTATATTGATAGTGAGATCAACCATGTTAATATTGAAATCAACCACAGGAGGTGACTCACTAAGGAAGTGATTATACAAGAATATAATATATGAAACATGTATAACATGAATGTTTGAAATAATAAGATACGGTTCTCACATATTTTATGTCGGGTATTAAACAAACACGAGGGAAACTAAAACATGTATGATCCATAAAACCTTCGATGAAGAATGAAAAGCTATAAGACTTGTTCTAGTTCTACTTCATTCCCTGAATTGAATGTGATTATATGACGATTATTGAAAATATCATGATCATGGACATAATTGAGAAATTTGTAATGACGATCATAATAATAATGAGATCGGTCATCAGAAGTGTTATGATAGCCAAGTTGATAATGAGAATGACCATATCAGAATGATATGATAGCCAAGTTCAGAATTGTAATAATGGTCATAATGAGATTGACCACTATGAGTGGCAAATTATGGTAGTGATTATACGATAATGAAATGTGAAAAACGATAAAAGTTATATAACACAATAGTTTGCAATGATAACACGTTGTTCTCTCGCATAATGCAACTACTACACATACGATCGTAAACTAGAAGTTTATATATCATGACTATTTACTTAATTGGCATGACTGGTTAGACCATACCAAGTCAATGATGATGTGAAACATAATAAAGAACTAGAAGATTCTTCAAGATAATAATTAGCATGTAATGTTTGCTCTCAAGGGAAATTATATATTTGCAAAAATAAATGAGGGTGTGTATACCTAACTATTCTGGAAGCGATTAAAGGATATGCATATCCCAACATGATACCATTTAGTTTTTTTTTTCTAAATCGATGCATCGTCTAAATGGTTATCAAATCCACAACCTGAAGCTTGTGAGATTGTGGCTTAGCTAATGTGATAGCAAGCATATTAATCCATATTGGTATATTTAATTGATAATAGTGAATTTGATTCTCAAGTTGTTAACGATCATTGGAATAAGTGTTATTGTTGAGATGATCACTAAACGTCTACTATTGACAAAGCCAATGATCATGAGAGGAGCAAAAGTTCATTTAGGTACATGTAATTTTATATATAGTACCATCAATTTACATCAAGCCAATAAGTTATAGTTCTCCCCATACAGTTGATTTTTGGTCAGGAACCATAGATGTCTCATCAAAGATTTTGGTTGTGCGACATATATTGAAACTCATCCACCATACCAAACAAAGACGGGAGTTCTAAAAAGTTTGACATAAATAATTGTCTATGATTAAATACTTAAAGCCATTAGTAAGAAATTCGTTTATGGCTCATTGGTTTTCACTTTAGTGAATGAATGTTCTCAACATTAGGGGGAGATAACAAGCAGTTGGAAAGTGAAAAGTGAAATGAATTATCATGTCATCTTGATCCTCATACTATAAACTATGAACTAGAAGTTTAAAGTATAATTCATTTACCAATATTAAAGAACAAATTACCAGATAAGTTCACTGACCTAAATAAAGTGACTAAGTAAGTCACATATTCAACTGCTTATGCTCCAGTTATATTTGTGTCCCAAGAGGACAACCACATATTTTTGTAATGAGTCTATTGCACGCGTAAAGCGTGGTAGACTAGTTGATTCCAATAATAAAATTCCTCGACAATTGGAGCAAGTAATTAAGATGGTAAAGTCGAGGTTATAGTAATAAGATCTCCTGAAGAGAAAATAGACATGATGGTTCAAGAAGAACCTCAGGTACCTGAAAATAAAGAGATCTCGATAAGTTGTATCATGTCTAAGATATGTATGGAATCGAAATAAAAATCGACGTCATTATACTTTTGTATATAATGTAGTGCTTAAAATGATTAAATGATGAGGATCAAGATTTAAGATCTTCCTATGAATGAATATTAAGAAATGATTGGCCAAAATGGAAAGACGCAAATAAGGCAAAGCTGAATTCTCTAATGACATGGAAAGTATTTGGACCAACAGTACATACAACTGAATTTGTAAAATATGTTGGATATAAACGGGTCTTTTATGCGAATTATGTGAAAATCAAATTGAGTGATATAAGGAAAAATCGGTGGCACAATAATTTTCGCAAAGACCTATGATGGATTATAAGGAGACGTATTCTCCAGTGGTGGATGCATTGACTTTCCAATATTTTATTATTCTGGTAATATAAAGAGAGAATTTATATTTGTCTTATGAATGTTATGTATCACTTGATACTGAGAGTTTACATGAAAGTCCCGAAGGATTAAATTATGTAGGTCATGTAAAGTAAGTTCTCGAGAACAATGTGATCATTCTATACATATTCTGATTTGAATAGGTTATGATTATTTTACATGTTAGATATAATTGGAACTCCTGATGAGTTTCTAAGCAATTGAGTGCTTAAAATGTTAATTGACACATCTTAACGATGTAATACTTGTGCACCAAGAAACATACATAGAAAACTTGTACCCGGTGATTGAGATATCTCAATAAATAGTGTACACGCATGGTACAATATGGATTTTGCAGATAAAAGCAAGGGTTCATGACTTTTTTTGCATATGATATAGATATCTATGTGTTAAATGAGCAAATTTACGTAGCAAAACTTCTAAAGAGTGAAAGCACATGAATATTTGGATAAGATGGAATAAATTCCCTCATGGATTGATAATGCTAGAAGCATTAATGATGTCAAAACCTCAAGAACGTATTATATGAAGTTGACAAAATACGTATGGACTAAATAGTTGAAACGAGTGTTGTACAACTCGAGATATTCGCATAAAGAGGGATATAAGTTTGATTAAACTATCCATGTTCTATGAATATTCTACTTTTAAAAGTTCATTATAATCGCAATTTACAGTAATGATGTTTAGGCATCATTGAAAGAAATTGTCGAGCTTTTAGAGGGGGAATTTTTGAATGACCTTGGCACGGTCTAATTATTACTTGAACTGCAGTTCGAGTATATATGTAATTGTATTTTACTAACCCCTCCAGTTTATCTAGAAGATGATGTTTGGATATTTTAGTATGTACATAGTTGAACCTTAAAGTATGTTAAAGGTTGTTAAGTCATTTGTTATAAGAAATGCCTATTATCATCTCCTACCAAAGTAGAGATTCTCATTCCAGAAGTATTATCGTTAAATGCATAAGTGCATTAATATGTTTTGCAAGCTATGTATGGTTATAATATCTTTCACTTGAGCTTATTGTCATGATATAACCTTTGTCAAGCGAAGAGACATTGGAATGAGTTCAAAGAAATATTTCAGGTATAAACGATATTTGGTTATATTTTACTAACCCATCAAAACAATTTTGATTAGTCTTGTAGATGTAGGAATGTAACGAAACACAGTCAGGGGAACACCTAGTGTAGTACTAGGCGTAGCCCGGGCTACGGCTCAACTTTTACCCGTTAGTGTAAATTTTTTTTTTTCGATTTTTATACTAAGGACACCCCTCAACAACAACTAGGACACCCCTCAAAAAAATTTTACAAACTTAAATTAAGCCCAAAAAATACTGATTATATTGGCCCAAATAACCAAATGATAGCCCAATACTAGTTAGCCCAAATAACAAAATAATAACCCAAGTGCATTGGGCGGTTGCAGGGATAATCAAACGTTGATCCTACAACTTCGATTCCAACAACACGAGGTATTATTGATTTGAATGATCTTCATTCGGATCCATTTGATAGGCCACCTATTGCTAGTTATCACCCAAATCAAATAGATGACATAAGAAGGTCGTATCTTGTTAAAGGGGCTTTTCAACCGCGTAGTCATAAGTTTCCTGTTAAAGACTGTTATGGAAAAAAACAGACGTTTTGTTGTTAGTTGGTTTAATAATTGTAGTTGGTTAGAGTATAGCATCAAAGCAGACAAAGTATATTGCCTATATTGTTACCTGTTTAAAGAAGATGTTGGTAATCAAGGCGGAAGAGATACGTGGTCTTCTAGTTCTAAAGGCTTTAGTGATTGGAGTAAAAATGGGTCATTAAAGGAACATGTTGGGAATGTTGATAGTCATCATTCAAAGGCGAGAGTGGAAAAAAAGATACTTGAAGGTGAAATTAAAACAGGTAAAGGATTAAACCAAGAGGTTTCCCTAGCACGAGCCGGTGATACGCGATGGGGTTCACATCATAGAACCATCATCAGTTTGCTTAGATAGCCGGCAAAGCCGTCCTCGAAAACTCTTGAAAAAATTTAGGCCTCGGGCGACGAAAAGAATTGGGCCCAAAATTATGGTTAAGGGTAAATAAATTACAAAAATAAAAACTTAGTCATGGAGCAAAGACTCAAACTTGAGACCTTTACATTATCTTGAGATGGTTTTTCCCACTACATCACCAATATTTTTTTTGCATAATAAACGGATAAATATACTAAATATATAATTTAATAAATATATATAACCTTATAAAAACTTTTCGGGCCTTTTGAAATTTTGGGCCTCGGGCGTCGGCTCAGGTTTGCCGGACCAGAGCCGGCCCTGATAGCCGGTTATACGCGATGGGGTTCACATCATAGAACCATCATCAGTTTGCTTAGATTGTTTCCGGAAGTTGTTACCGTACTTCAATACGTTAAAGAAGATGGAGATTGCAGTCAACAACGGACAAATGCAAAAGGTATTCTATCCTATTTTAAAAAGCTCGAGTTTGTTTTTTATATGCATTTGATGGGAGATATATTAAGTTACACAAATGCTCTTTCAAAACACCTTCAACAAAAGGTAAAGATTTATTAGAAGCGGCCAACTTGATAAATGGTACAAAACGAGCATTAAATGCTTTAAGACAAAATGGGTTTGAGCCGATGTTGGAAAAAGTGACTTCCTTTTGTAAAAAAATATGACATTACAATGTTGGACATGACGGAAAGTTATGGTAATCCAAGAAACCGAAAGAATGTCATTACAAATCGACATCATTTTGAAGTAGAAATTTTTAATGAGGTTTTGGACATGCAAATTCAAGAATTAGGAAATTGATTTAGTGAGGTAACAACTAGTTTGATAACAAATGTCGGGTTTAAATCCTTCTAACGGTTTTTCTAAGTTTGACCCATAGAAGATATTGGCGTTTGCTAATATGTACCCGGATGATTTTACTACACAAGAAATAGGGAGTCTTTTGGGTGATATTGAGTCATTTCGTCACACAATAAGCGATGATGATAACTTTGAAGACTTCAATGGAATAAGTGATCTTGCGCGTGTTATGGTTGAAACGGGAACGCATAGTTCTTGTCCTACGGTTTATCGGGTAGTTAAGCTAGCTTTGCTTTTACCGGTGGCAACCGCAACCGTTGAAAGATGTTTTTCGAAATTGAAGCTTGTGAAGACGGATTTACGCAATCGAATAGGTCCGGAATTCTTGAACAATGCTATGGTTTGTGCGGTCGAAAATGATTTTTTAAGTGAAGTAAAAGACGACGATGTGATGGAACGATTTCAAGCTATGAAAAAAAGAAGAGGACAAATCTATTAGGTATTTGTTTTACTTTATTTTATGTATTGTTGTTTTTTTTAATATTGTATGATTCCACGGTAAAAAAAAAAAATTTTTGGGATACCCCTGAATTAATGTTCTAGTTCCGCCACTGAACACAGTCGTGGACATATGATAATTTTTGGAATGAGGCACATAAAGTCTCGTTAGATGATTATACAACATTGATCAACATAAAGGATTGCACATTAAGGGATCAAGGGACAAATCATTCGCTACAAAAGCTTTATTCGACTTTCAAGGAAGATGGACACGTGTCACTTAAAGGATACATGTTAAAATGAGGGGGAGACTTGTTCAAGTTGCACTCTTTTTCCCTTGACTAAGTTTTGTCCCATTGGATTTTCTTAGTAAGGTTTTTAATGAGGCAACATACCTGATCCATAAGTATTAGGTGGAGACAATACACGCTGCACTCTTTTTCCCTTAGCTAAGGTTTTGTCCCACTGGGTTTTCCTAGCAAGGTTTTTAATGAGGCAGCATCACCAAGCATATTAAAGAATGATATATCATCATGTGGATGGTTTTGTCAAGTGGATAGTCAAGGGGGAGTGTTATGAATTAATATCTATTTATTGTGTGACTATCCACTTGTGTTTATCATTATATTATGACTCTTCATGTACTTAACTCCCATCTTGTAAGCCTATAAATAGAGGCATATGTGCTCCATATTTTACATCAATAAGAAATTCATCTCCCATTCTCCCAATCTTTTCTATACATTGCTAATAGGTTCTAGTTATTACATAACATATAAATTATTATTGAAGGTTGATTTTTTTAGTTTATGTAAACCAGTTTATTCAACAAAGCTAGGGAATCAGTACGTTTTGGTCATGGCGGTTAGCAAAAGCTTCAAAATCCGATAGGTCGGTTAATTAATGCCTCACGGCCAAAACTTCGGTTAACGGTTAAAATTGGTTCGGTTATCTAGGTTATAACTGTTAATTTGTTCACCCTAGTTATTTTGATACAAATTAAACAACAAACTTATTGAAAAGGAAATTAAAATTAAAACCTATTATAATAACTGTATGAATACTAAATACAAAAAGAAATTTATTTGGTGGGTCTAGCCTTTTAGAAGTTTCCACTCGAGAAAAAAAGAAAAACAAATGTGTAGGCTCATAGTTGGCTATAAGGCTACAAGGTGTGGTATAAAGCCCCTAGGGGTTTTATTACGCCACTTCAGTGTCACCTCAGCGCCACGTCACACAAAGGGTTTTAAAGCCCCTTCCTTTAACTTGTAGGGTGTGATTTAACCCCCCCCCCCCTCCCTTAAGCTATAGTGCCCTCCTCTAACCAATCTCAGCCTTCATCCCCTCAATTCTCCTCGTTAACACAATGGCGAGGACATGATGGCGCCCCCCTTTTAATTCCGACGGTATGGTCGATGGTGCCCCAGGGGCGCTATGGTGCCTAAGGTGGCGGGGTGGCGTTAAGCCCAACCCACCGGTCTAAGTAAGTCTTCACAAAGATAATGTCTTTGTTTCTTTAGTTGTTTTTTTCAATAAATATTTTAAATAATTTATACATTAATTAGGAGGGGTTTGAAATTTTATGTTGCATTGCTATTTGGCTGGGGTGTTTAAGATCACATTATTTGGTTTTCGGATATCCGAAAATTTCGGATAGTGGGTATTAACATCCGAATCCTATCCGAATTTATAGAAAAAAAATCAAAAAATCTGTTTTGTGTATATATTAAAACTAAACCTATATTCGATTATCAAAATTTCCAACATTGAAAAGTAAAAACATTAATAAATCAACATCTGAATCCAGGGTTGACATTTTAGAGTCAAACACAGTACTTTTTAGCAAGTTATCATGATCTTCCTATAGCAATAACCAAAAAAGTTTACAGCTGTTCTTATTACACAAGTGTTATATAGTCACATGCTTTTTTCTTCTTTAAAAATTAGCATCCATATGAGATTTGAAGGGCAGCTATTACCTATGTTTGACCTAGTTAACTTGCACTTGGTTAGGGTTGACTCAATTTCAACTTGATCCATCATTGATCTTTTAGATAATGAATTCTGACTCTTGGCTTCACATCGGATTACAAATTTGGGGTAAAGTTACTATACAAATAATCTTAACGTACTAAACATACGAATTGCATGAAAAGGAGAAAAGCAGGCGGTGGCAAGTTTGTAATTATCAGTAACTATAAAATTACTCTTGTAGAGTAATTTTGTAAAATGGGTTTGTACAGTAATTATGTTCTTGTAGGGTAATTATCAAAATTACACTAACCCCCCCTCCCCCCCCCCCCCCCCGCCCCCAAAAAAAAACTGTAGAGTAATTTTGATCTTTTGTAGAGTAATTTTGGTCATGTAGGGTAATTATCAAAATTACACTAGTTCTTATTACACTAGTGTTATATAGTCATATGCTTTTTCTTCTTTAAAAATTAGCATCCATATGAGATTTGAAGGGCAGCTATTACCTATGTTTGACCTAGTTAACTTGCACTTGGTTAGGGTTGACTCAATTTCAACTTGATCCATCATTGATCTTTTAGATATGAATTTTGACTCTTGGCTTCACATTGGAAATTTGTGGTAAAGTTACTATACAAATAATCTTAACGTACTAAACATACGAATTGCATGAAAAGGAGAAAAGGAGGCGGTGGCAAATTTGTAATTATCAGTAACTATAAAATTACTCTTGTAGAGTAATTTTGTAAAATGGTCTTGTACAGTAATTATGTTCTTGTAGGGTAATTATCAAAATTACACTAACCCCCACCCTCCCCCCCAAAAAAAAAAAAACTGTAGAGTAATTTTGATCTTTTGTAGAGTAATTTTGGTCATGTAGGGTAATTATCAAAATCACACTACCCCCCCCCCCTCCCACCCAAACAAAAAGCTAAAAACTAAACCATAAAGCTAAATGTCACGGCCCCCGACCCGGTTTGACCCGTTTCAGGAGCTGCGGGACAGAAAACCCGTGGTATTTAATTAATTGAGTTTAACAGCGGAAGTTTATTATCAGGATCTTTTTAAAACTGAAATATTTCCCGATTATTTTATTTCACAACTCGGGATAAAACCCCGGTAATTTACAATCATTTGATTTCACAAAGAAATCTTTTATTTTACAAAACATGTTTCTTTATTTTATCCTGAGCCACTTCTTTAAGCTTGTAGTGCTTCACGACACTTTTCCTGGATCATAACAGATCACCTGAAACATGTTTGAAAAAGGTTTTGTCAGCGGGAAATACTGAGTGAATCATTCTATTTACATAAAATGATGTATAGTTATTAATTACAGCATAAGAGCGATTACAATGGCTTCTATCTTATTTTTATCTGGCGCCATGTCACCATTGTGACATGTTGTGACATGTCACAATGGTGACGATGGTCATACCACTTTTAGGTCAATGAACCTAAATAGTGATGATTATCCCTAGTAGGTCAATGAACCTACCTGGGAGAAAATTAGTAATGTACACAATACCCCACTAGCCAGTGATTCAAGATATCCACGACTTAGTCCCTGTAATTATAACTTTTGAAAATAATTTGAGATATTGTAAAATAGTTGATAAAAAAAGAATGACTCACATTGCAGATTTAATTTTGAGCAGAGTCTAGCCTATTGATTAGCCTTTTTACCTAAATTAATAACAGGCACACAATTATGGGTTAGTAATCAATACAGCATTTACGATAACTCACGAGATCAACCCTCACAACAAATGACAAAGTGCGATACTTAAACATCCATCGAATTAACGACGAATGACAAAGCATAAACCCTAATGTGGGCAGCACTTAAACATCCATTGGATAGTTTAATCGATCGGACATTGAATCCGCGGTACATGCTGCGTGTCACCTGGGAGGTCAAAGTAGGGTAGGCCTGCTTCGTCACCTATCTAGCCCTGATGAGTCGACGTTGCATGAAAATTCTATTTCGACAGCATTTTATAAGGATAATCGTTAATAGGGTTTTACCCCCCTTGAGTTTTAGGGGACCTGATCCTGATTCTGATTGTTCTGAAAATTTTAGGGTTTGTACAGAATCACTTGGGTGTCTCAATTAGGGTTTCCTATTGGATAAAATAAATAGGACTTTTAATGAGAGTTGTTACATTCTCCATACCTTAATAAAAATCTCGTCCTCAAGATTTACTTGAATAATTGAGGATACTTTCGCTTCATTTCGGATTGCAGCTCCCAAGTGTATTAGGGTCCTATCTTTGAATCCCTACTTTACTTGAACTAACACTAATCGTTTGTGTTTTGAGAAATTTTGATCTTTCTATCTTCTATCTAAAGAGGTTTCTCTACAAATTTTAATTTTTCGTTTACCTTTATATCTTGGAGAGGTACTATCAAAGATTTGTCTGATAGACATTTCTTGAGATTGGATACATGAAATACATCATGTACTCCAGCTAACTCTCCTGGTAGTTGTAAACGATAAGCAACTGGTCCTATACGTTGGATCACTGGAAATGGTCCTACGTACCTTGGACTTAGTTTTCCTTTCTTACCGAATCTAACAACTCCTTTCCAAGAAGATACTTTCAATAGCATTTTGTCTCTAACTTGAAATTCCAACGGCTTTCGTCTATTATCTGTATAACTCTTCTGGCGATCTCTAGCCGTCTTCAGCCTTTCCTTCGTGATACTGAATATCACAGTCGTAGTCACTTAGGATTTTCATCCATCTCTTTTGCCTCATGTTTAATTCTTTTTGCCCAAATATATATCTTAAATTCTTATGATCCGTATAGACAGTAAACTTACTTCCATACAGATAATGTCTCCAAATTTTAAGGGCAAAAATTATGACTCCTAATTCTAAGTCATGAGTGGTATAATTTTCTTCGTGCTTTTTCAATTGCCTTGATGCATACGCAATTACCTTTTTGCGTTGCATTAACACACATCCAAATCCTAGCTTTGAAGCATCACCATATACTTTAAAATCTTCTGTTCATTCTGGTAAGGCTAGGATTGGGGCATTTGTTAATTTATGATTTAAGATCCTAAAGGCTTCTTCTTGTTTAGGTTCCCATTCAAACTTAACTGTTTTACAGGTTAGCTTAGTTAATGGTATAGCTATCTTGGAAAATTCCTTAATAAACCGTCTATAGTATACGGCTAAACCTACAAAACTCCTAATTTCCATTGCGGATTGCGGAACCTTCCATTTGGTAATTGCTGCTATCTTAGCAGGATCTACTTGAATACCTTTGTGATTCATCATATGACCTAGAAATTGCACTTCTGGCAGCCAAAATTCACACTTCGAGAATTTGGCGTAAAGCTTCTCTTTTCTTAACAAAGTTAAGAGTGCATGCAAGTGCTGACAATGTTCTTTCTGACTTTTGGAATAAATAAGTATATCGTCGATGAAGACAATTACAAATTTATCCAAATATGGTTTACAGATCCTATTCATCATGTCCATGAATGCTGCAGGTGCATTCGTTAATCCGAAGGGCATGATTGTAAATTCGTAATGACCATACCTAGTCCTGAAAGCAGTTTTAGGTATGTCTTCCTCTTGTACTTTCAATTGATGATATCCGAAACGTAAGTCGATCTTAGAAAAATATCTATCTCCCTGGAATTGATCGAATAGATCATCAATTCTAGGTAATGGGTATCGATTCTTAATTGTAACTTTATTCAGTTCTTTATAATCAATACACATTCTCATTGAACCATCCTTTTTCTTAACAAACAACACTGGTGCCCCCCCCCAGGGGGATCAACTAGGTTGTATGAAACCTTTACTTAATAATTCATCTAATTGCTTTTTCAGTTTTAATATTTCTGTGGGTGCTAACCGATAAGGTGCCTTGGCTATCGGTATAGTTCCTGGAATTAGATGAATCCTAAATTCTACCTCCCTATCTGGTGGTAATCCTGGTAACTCTTCTGGGAATACATCTGGGTATTCTGAAACAACAGAAATTTCCTTAAGTTCTTTATCTTTAGTATTAATGATTACTGAAATCATATATACTATTCCTTGCTTTCGTTCATAATTAGCAACTTTCATTACTGATATGAACTTTATGGGTTTACATGACTTATCTCCTGTAATCATTATTACTTCTCCAGTGGGTGCACAAATTTCTATGAAATTCTTATCACAGATAATTCGAGCATGGTTGTTTACTAACCAATCCATTCCTAACACAACATCGAATTTAACTAATTTTATAGATAATAGGGTTGCAGAAAATTTATGACTTAAAAGTTCTATTTCTACGTTTTGCAGAACCTTATTTATTTTAACTGAATTCCCATGTGCCGTTTCTACTGTAGAAATTTGCCTAATGCTGGTTAAAGGTAAGTTAAGAGTTTGGAAAAATGAAGTATTTATAAAACTTTGGTTTGCACCAGAGTCAAATAATACTTTTGTGTAAACGTTGTGAACTAAGAACGTACCAGCTATCACATCTGGAATGAGCTCTGCTTCCTGAGCAGTCAGTTGGAAGGCTCTTACATTCCTTTTTGCTCCTTCTGCAGGTTTGGCTATATTGTCAGATGGTTTGTTCAGTTTTGGACAATCTGGCCTAAGATGTCCAGCTTCTCCACAGTTGTAGCAGACTGAAAATTTCTTCCTCCTGCAGTCTTCTTCTTGATGCCCCGGAATTTTGCAAAAGTTGCAATATCCTTTGCATCTTCCAAAATGCTTCCTTTTGCAAGAATTGCACAATGGGCTAGTGGTAGATTGCCCATTCCCTCCTCTCTTGAAATTGTTACGGTTACCCGGACGGAATCCTTGGGTAATCTTTTGGGCTACTTCCTTCCTTCTATTTTCTTCTCTTATTCGTACTAGTTCGTCAGTCAGAGTATTAGCTAAATCCACCGCATCATCAATCGTGTGAGGTTTCGTAGCCTTGACGATATTACGGATTTCGGCAATCAATCCCCAAATATAACGAGAAATAAGTACCGGCTCTGGCAAAGCCAGGGTTGGTACCACTCGAGCATACTCGAAGAATGTCGAAGTATACCCTCGACAATCTACATCCACCATCCGGTGGGTTAGAAACTTATTTGTCATTTGTTCCTTTTCATACTCGGGACAGAATTTTCTTTCTACAAAGCTCTTAAATTCTTCCCAGTTCATAGCATACGCCATCCTTCTTCCTTTTGCTTGTAACACCGTATTCCACCATTCTAGCGCCCCTTCTTTGAAAAGGTTTGATGCGTACATGACCTGATCATCCTGAGCACATTTACTTATGGCAATTACTGCCTCGGTTTTCTCTAACCAACACAGTGCCGCAGTCGCTCCTTCATTGCCTGCAAACTCAGTGGGTTTACAAGCAAGAAATTCTTTGTAAGTGCAACCAGGCGTTGCAGCTTTCATTTTCTTAGGGGGAGGAGATTGCCGTGGTTCATTCTCATGATTAACATGATCATTGCCTCCGTTTACGCTATTACTGAAGTTATCTTCAGAAATACGTTTGATAGGAACGATTTGTTGCGGTTCGATTGGATTTTTAACAGCAGCAACGATTGCTGGAATAGCGTTGGCTATCCCTTGAGCAACGATATTTTCTATATCCTGCCTAGTCATATATTGATCCCCCGGTTGTTGCTCAGATTGATTAACCTCATTAACTGGTTCATTATTAGCGTTTTCCATCTGATATTTAATATATATAATTTATTAGTATCAAATAAATAACAATTATACACAAAATCATCATACAAATTTCACAATACACATATAGCCAAAACTATCGATTTCTCGATTCCCATTTTTATATTTTATAGTATGCATCAATACATACTATTATCTTACAAAGTTTTATTCGTAATTATTTTACAGACTGATTTTACTATTACTATTACACAACCACAGTTCCATAAATCCCCTATCTTTTGTCAGATGATATTCTAGTAATGGCGTTCCCTCTCATCGTATTTCCAGGAGATCTGTCCCCCAATCTCTTGGATCCTATTCCCAGCATCCATTAGTTCTTCGCCAAAGTGGCGGAGTTCAGTCATATTCTCGTTACTCATTGGTGGATTGGGTAAAGGTTCTGGATTGAACTGAGGAAAAAGCTTATAGGGATGGTTTTGTAACTGTATTTCATTAGTCAACCATTCGTCAATTCCTAAAGGTTGCGAGTGGATTGAAGGGTTTGGAATAGCTGGTTCTAAGTTCATTGGTAGTTGTGTTTCAAGAGAGTGAATAAAAACATTTTCATTAACAGGCTTAATAGTATTATAGCTTGCCAATATAAAATCTAGCTCTTCCTGAGATGGTAACCCCTCAATTTGCCTAGAGGTTTCCCCAATTTCCATTTTCTTAGGCTTGGGTTTCTCGAGAGGTAAAGCGTTGAATTCTATAGGTTCTTCTATGTCTGGTATATACCTATTGAAATCTCTGGAAACCTCTATTCTTACTGGATAGAGATTTAAATTCTGAAGGGCGACAGACAAGTCACTCATGCTGTTTAGCAAAATACACACAATTACTAAGTTAAAAATCATAACAAAATTTTATAGAAAACTTTTAAATATTATTTCATACTGGGTAACTACTAAAACAACTGAAAATTAAAACACACTAAGTTTTATTTGTAAATTTATTTATTTACTGAATCAGGTTTCTGGTTTATATTTAATAAGGGTGCTAAAACTTGAATCAAAATATTTAAAGATTTGTATTTACTACTACAGTGGTTGGCATATAAAGATCTGCCCATACTGTACAAAATTATTCAGATAATAAAACACATAATCACAAAATAGCAATTAATAAAAATTAAGTATTTTCTTAATACTTAATTGGCTTAAATCAGTGGCTCGATCAGTGGCTCTGATACCACCTTTTTCTGTCACGGCCCCCGACCCGGTTTGACCCGTTTCAGGAGCTGCGGGACAGAAAACCCGTGGTATTTAATTAATTGAGTTTAACAGCGGAAGTTTATTATCAGTATCCTTTTAAAACTGAAATATTTCCTGATTATTTTATTTCACAACTCGGGATAAAACCCCGGTAATTTACAATCATTTGATTTCACAAAGAAATCTTTTATTTTACAAAACATGTTTCTTTATTTTATCCTGAGCCACTTCTTTAAGCTTGTAGTGCTTCACGGCTCTTTTCCTGGATCATAACAGATCACCTGAAACATGTTTGAAAAAGGTTTTGTCAGCGGGAAATACTGAGTGAATCATTCTATTTACATAAAATGATGTATAGTTATTAATTACAGCATAAGAGCGATTACAATGGCTTCTATCTTATTTTTATCTGGCACCGTGTCACAATGGTGACATGTCACAATGGTGACGATGGTCATACCACTATTAGGTCAATGAACCTAAATAGTGATGATTATCCCTAGTAGGTCAATGAACCTAACTGGGAGAAAATTAGTAATGTGCACAATACCCCACTAGCCAGTGATTCAAGATATCAACGACTTAGTCCCTGTAATTATAACTTTTGAAAATAATTTGAGGTATTGTAAAATAGTTGATAAAAAGAGAATGACTCACATTGCAGATTTAATTTTGAGCAGAGTCTAGCCTACTGATTAGCCTTTTTACCTAAATTAATAACATGCACACAATTCTGGGTTAGTAATCAATACAGCATTTACGATAACTCACGAGATCAACCCTCACAACAAATGACAAAGTGCGATACTTAAACATCCATCGAATTAACGACGAATGACAAAGCATAAACCCTAATGTGGGCATCACTTAAACATCCATTGGATAGTTTAATCGATCGGACATTGAATCGTAGCAGCGATCGAGTTATTACCCTGTATTGCGGCAGCACTTCGTGAGTCGTGTGTGTTTTTAGGACTGTTTCTATTATAACTCGGAGTATAATTTGAATTTGATTGTCGAACGAACAACAGAATGCAAGTGCCAGGCCCTTCTATTTATACCCAAAATTGGCACCTCCCGCTAGTCGCGGAAGAATCCGCGGTACATGTCGCGTGTCGCCTGGGATGTCAAAGTAGGGTAGGCCTGCTTCGTCACCTATCTAGCCCTGATGAGTCGACGTTGCATGAAAATTCTATTTCGACAGCATTTTATAAGGATAATCGTTAATAGGGTTTTACCCCCCTTGAGTTTTAGGGGCCCTGATCCTGATTCTGATTGTTCTGAAAATTTTAGGGTTTGTACAGAATCACTTGGGTGTCTCAATTAGGGTTTCCTATTGGATAAAATAATAAAATAAATAGGACTTTTAATGAGAGTTGTTACACTAAAGCCCATAACTAAATGCTAACAAAATTACTCTACAAGATCAAAATTACTCTACAGGATCATTTTACAAAATTACTCTACAAGATCAAAATTACTTTATAGGATCATTTTACAAAATTACTCTACAAAAGATCAAAATTACCCTACAATTTTTTGGGAGTTAGTTGAAATTCTGATAATTACCCTACAAGACCAAAATTACTCTACAAAAGATCAAAATTACTCTACAGTTTTTTGATAAACTTGCAGGGTAATTTTGATTCACTTGTAAAAGTAATTTGATGCAGAGTAATTTTACAAAATTACTCTATAAAAGATCAAAATTACTCTACAAGAGTAATTTTGATAGTTACTCATAATTACAAAAATGACACCGTGCTTTTTTCTCTTTTCCTTTAGTTTGTATGTTTAGTATGTTATGTCACACCCCAAAAAATACCACAACCGGAAATCCCCGCGAGGCGTGTGACGTACCAGGATCCAGCCACTAATCACTTTGAACCATAAAGAAAATAGAACTTTCCCATTAAATAAAATAGTGTAACTCAAACATCAGTTTAGAAAATCAAACATGTTCAGCGGAAGCGTAAATGTTTAATCATTTAGTTTAATGTCAATATTCAAAAGCAATGAAACATCGAGAAGCATTCCAAAAGCCACGACCCATGACCACTTCAGCTTCCCAGACAGCAAGTTCCATGACGGTGTACCTAATGACCTGCAAGCATGCAGAAAAGTGTATAAGACAACGCTGGTGAGTTCACAATTTGTTTAACCGTTTGTTACCAAGTAATGACTTATGATATGTTATGTTGATAATAACTCGATACCGCAGACGACCCTTTTTGCCCTTCTCCAATGCTCTATCAAACATTGGTCATGATTTTAAAGTTATTAATTCACGCCCGTCCTATCCAGGTACGTCGTGAGGGTGCCAAACCTGATAGCGCTATCAACGTGGTTACCCTACAAGCAACTAACCCAGTAGTATGATGGGACTTAAGTGATAGAAAGTGAGTATATTATCCAACATCAACATTTATTGAAAACTGTTTCATATCAATACGTTGTACACATGACTCCAGGTAACACATAATCGGCCATAATCATACTCTCATCATAAATCCATTGTTCAATCAAAACATTCAACAGTTAAATCATATCATAAATTTGTGCGGCCCAAACAACTTTCAGCCCAACCAGATATGTGATCAAATTAAAGTGTGTGTGTGTAGTCCAACACGAACGTTCGACCCAACATCTGTAGTCCAATCCCCAACTTGTGCGATTGAACTGGACTTGTGCGACTGATGTTTCGTTAGTGGGCCAGGGTGCAGCCCAGTGAGATGTTCGGCCCAAACATGCTTGTGCGACTGGACCCTCTTGTGCGACTGGGCCAATTGTGTGACTGGGCCACTTGTGCGATTGAGCCACTTGTGTGTCTGGACCACTTGTGCGATTGACCGAGATTTATGGAAAATGGTTACACACTCTAATTTGCAAATCAATTCCAACAGTTTCCATATTCCATTAGTTCTCATGAACCCTAGATCTATGTTTGAACATTACGGCACATATTAACATCCAAAACAATTCGAATGAACATATTGTTCCATGATCTATATTTATTTCTAAATCATCAAATCATATAACAACATTACAGCCATCGTTTAAATCGGTTTCATGAGTTCATTAACACATCGATGTTACCGAATTTCTTAAGTGTTAAATCAATAAATCTCGCTAAAACCCTATCAAGCATTCGTAACAATCAACATCAAGTACACAGTTAATCATATCCATCAAAATCTCTAACAAAACCCCTAGATCATAAACAACCATTCTAATGCTCACTAATCATATTCAGCAAGTTCACACATACTCAACGATAGTCGACAAGGATCAAAACAGAAACGGGTTCACTAACCGAGAGATGATGAGATTGTTTGTTGAAAGCTTGATCGAGAGAAGCAATGCTTCGAAGAGAAGTTCCTGTCGTCGCTTGTTTGAGAAGAAATAGCATTTGCAAGTGCTTGAAAAGAATAGAATGATATGCAACTCACATGCATATATGTGATCCACAAGGAAGTGGGTTTGGGCTCGGTTTGGGTTTTAAAACTTTGGGCTTCAAGAAGCCCACATGGTTTGTGCGGCCGAAAGCAATTGTGCGATCTAGGACTAAACGTGACTAGCATATAACACACATAATCTCCCAACTTCACTACTATTCCAGTATAACCAGTAATTTAAACCAAACAATTTATTCAAGTAATTCGTTCACTCACACATACACATAAATATCATAGAAACTAGTACATAAAGTGTCCTGGAAAATGCGAGTTGTCACATCATCCCCAACTTGAAATAAATTTCGTCCCGTAATTTGATAAGCAGTATCAGAGGAGTGAAGTGATATCAAGATAAATGGATCAAGATGACTCTGGATTTTCCTCGGGTGCCACATCATCCCCAACTTGAAAGGGAATTTCGTCTAGAAATTCACTCGTCGCATTTGGATTAGATTGGTCAGTTGGGAAAAGGTGAGGATACTTGAGCTTCATCTGATCTTCGCGTTCCCACGTGAACTCTGGTCCACGTCTTGAGTTCCAACGGACTCTCACGATTGGAATTCGACTATGCTTACGGACCTTGACCTCCCGGTCCATAATTTCGATGGGTTCCTCGACAAACTGCAATTTGTCATCAATTTTTAGTTCTTGCAACGGTACCACAAGTGTTTCATCAGACAAACACTTCTTTAGTTGCAAAACATGGAAAACATTATGAACGTTACCCAACTCAGCAGGTAACTCGAGCTTGTAGGCCACTTTACCAATTCGCTCCAGAATCTTGAATAGCCCTACGTAACGTGGATTGAGTTTGCCGCGCTTCCCAAAGCGTACCACACCCTTCCAAGGTGAGACTTTCAGCATGACACGATCACCAACAGCGAACTCCAAGGGTTTCCTACACTTGTCAGCGTAGCTTTTCTGACGGTCGCGGGCTGCCGCCATACGATTTCTGATTTGCACAATCTTTTCAGAAGTTTCAAGTACAAGTTCCGGACCCTTGATTTAGCTGTCACCCACTTCAGACCAACAAAGAGGAGATCGACATTTCCGTCCGTATAAAGCCTCGAACGGAGCTGCCTGGATACTGGTATGGTAACTGTTATTTTAGGAAAACTCCACCAGGGGCAAGTGTCTCTCCCAACCTTTACCAAAATCGATAACACATGCCCGCAGCATGTCTTCCAATGTCTGGATGGTCCACTCACTCTGGCCATCCATTTGAGGGTGATAGGCAGTGCTCATGTCAAGACGTGAGCCAAATGACTTGTGCATCGCTTGCCACAAATCGGATATGAAACGTGGATCACGATAAGAGATAATGGAGGTTGGCACCCCGTGCCTGGAAACTACTTCCTTTAAATAAATACCAGCTAGCTGCGAGAACTTGTCAGTTTCTTTGATTGCGAGGAAGTGCACAGATTTGGTGAGACGGTCAACAATCACCCAGATGGTATCATTTTTGTTTTGAGTTCTTGGCAATCCAGTGACGAAGTCTATAGCAATTTGTTCCCATTTCCACATAGGTATCTCCGGTTGCTGAAGCAGACCAGAGGGTTTTTGGTATTCCACTTTGACTTTCGCGCAAGTCAAACATTTACTCACGTACGTTGCAATGTGGGCTTTCATCTTCGGCCACCAATACAGGACTTTGAGTTCCTGATACATCTTATTTGAACCCGGATGAACAGAGTATCGAGACTTGTGTGCTTCGTCCATCACAAGCTCTCTAAGATTTCCAAACAAAGGAATCCATATTCGTTCCATGAAGTAGTAAATGCCGTCAGATCTCTCTACGAGTCGTTTCTCCATGCCCCGCAAGTACTCAGCTTTGAGGTTTACTTCTTTCAGTGCCTCAGTTTGTGCAGAACGGATCTGGTCAGGTAGGTTAGAATGGATGGTGAGCTGCAAAGCGCGGACACGTTTGGGTTTCGTTTCCTTTCGACTAAGGGCATCAGCTACAACGTTAGCCTTATCTGGATGATACTTGATTGCACAATCGTAGTCGTTTGAGAGTTCTACCCAGCGACGCTATCGCAGGTTCAATTCCTTCTGGTCAAAGATATGCTGAAGGCTCTTGTGGTCGGTATAAATAGTGCATTTAGTACCGTACAAGTAATGCCTCCAGATTTTGAGCGAAAACACCATGGCCCCCAACTTTAAGTCGTGGGTCGTGTAATTCTTTTCGTGATTCTTCAACTGCCGAGAGGCGTATGCTATCACTTTCTCGCGTTGCATCAGCACGCAACCGAGACCTTGAATAGAAGCGTCACATTACACCACAAAATCTTCGGTACCCTTCGGTAAGGACAGAATCAGTGCACTGCAGAGTTTTTGCTTCAAGAGTTGGAAGGCGTCTTCCTGTTTCGTTCCCCACGAATACACCACACCTTTCTGTGTCAAGGCAGTGAGAGGTTGAGCGATCTTTGAAAAACCCTCAATGAATCTTCGATAGTATCCCGCGAGACCAAGAAATTGTCGCACCTCCGAAGGATTCTTTGGTGCTACCCAATTTCTGATAGAGTCGATTTTCGCGGGATCCACATGTATTCCCAGCTCGTTGACTATGTGACCAAGGAAGTGTACTTCTCGAATCCAGAAGTCACACTTAGAAAATTTCGCATAAAGCTGCTCCTACCTCAGGAGCTCCAAGATAAGACGTAACACATAATCGGCCATAATCATACTCTCATCATAAATCCATTGTTCAATCAAAACATTCAACAGTTAAATCATATCATAAATTTGTGCGGCCTAAACAACTTTCAGCCCAACCAGATGTGTGATCAAATTAAAGTGTGTGTGTGTAGTCCAACACAAAGGTTCGGCCCAACATCTGTAGTCCAAACCCCAAGTTGTGCGATTAAACTGGACTTATGCGACTGATGTTTCGTTATTGGGCCAGGGTGCAGCCCAGTGAGATGTTCGGCGCAAACATGCTTGTGCGACTGGACCCTCTTGTGCGACTGGGCCACTTGTGCGACTGGACCACTTGTGCGATTGACCGAGATTTATGGAAAACGGTTACACACTCTAATTTGCAAATCAATTCCAACAGTTTCCATATTCCATTAGTTCTCATGAACCCTAGATCTATGTTTGAACATTACGGCACATATTAACATCCAAAACAATTCGAATGAACATATTATTCCATGATCTATATTTATTTCTAAATCATCAAATCATATAACAACATTACATCCATCGTTTAAATCGGTTTCATGAGTTCATTAACACATAGATGTTACCGAATTTCTTGAGTGTTAAATCAATAAATCTCGCTAAAACCCTATCAAGCATTCGTAACAATCAACATCAAGTACACAGTTAATCATATCCATCAAAATCTCTAACAAAACCCCTAGATCATAAACAACCATTCTAATGCTCACTAATCATATTCAGCAAGTTCACACATACTCAACGATAGTCGACAAGGATCAAAACAGAAACGCGTTCACTAACCGAGGGATGATGAGATTTTTTGTTGAAAGCTTGATCGAGAGAAGCAAAGCTTCGAAGAGAAGTTCCTGTTGTCGCTTGTTTGAGAGGAAATAGCGTTTGCAAGTGCTTGAAAAGAATAGAATGATATGCAACTCACATGCATATATGCGAGCCACAAGGAAGTGGGTTTGGGCTCGGTTTGGGTTTTAAAACTTTGGGCTTCAAGAAGCCCACATGGTTTGTGCGGCCGATAAGTAATTGTGCGATCCAGGACTAAACGTGACTAGCATATAACACACATAATCTCCCAACTTCACTACTATTCCAGTATAACCAGTAATTTAAACCAAACAATTTATTCAAGTAATTCGTTCACTCACACATACACATAAATATCATAGAAACTAGTGCATAAAGTGTCCTGGAAAATGTGAGTTGTCACACGTTAAGTTTATTTCTATTTGATCTTTATCCTACAAATTTGCACACAGTGGCGGATCTAAAAAATCCTTATAGAGGTAACGTTTCAAAAAAAATAATAGGTAATGAAATCGAAAAAACGTCAAAAACGTAAAATTTTTCCAAAATTTACACTATCTTTGGATCGTCAAGGGGTAGCGGAGGCTACCCCCTTAATACAAGATATGTCCGCCGCTATTTGCACACCGGCGTTTTGCTGGTCTTTTTAAACCATTTTTTGTCGGGTCTACAACAATGTCGATGTAGATAAACTGTTGATCAGCGTGATAATTGCATGTTTGATTTTGTGTTTCTTGTAGTTTAATATTATTCATGATATTGAAACTTCCTTTAGGATTAGGTGTTGATTATTTTAGTGTAATTAGATTGTCTTGTTGATCTAAGTGTTTCATAATCTTCATCATACAAGTTAAGAGAATGCTATGTGCACGCTTGAAAAGTTCGAGTTATTTGTTTTTGAAGGGGTATGGTCCCAAAAAGCCGCGCAGACCAATCAGGTCGCGCGCTGAACCATACTCCTTATCCACTAATCTGATTAATCTGCAGACCCCTCGCAGGTCCAATCAAGATATAACATCAAGTCTCACACTTAGCATCCTGAATAAGAGGCCTCAACCCCTGAACCTTGCGCTGGCTATTTGGACACACACCAGAGGTCGCGCGAGGGTAAGGGCGCAGGGCCATTTCAGGAAGCATCAAAAGTACAAGTGGCAGAATAGTGAGCCAATCAGCGTCCAACAAGCTGTACCCTATCGTGCTCCATGATTAACAATCGTGCAGGAGACAAAAGGTACACAAGGACGCCTATGTGGCACCAATCAGGGGGCGGCGACAACTGCCCCATGATCTCTACTCACATGCTGATGTCAGAAGGGCAACAAGGGCAACAGGGTCGAAAACCCGGATACGTGGCTCCAATCAAGGTGCGCCAGCACCGAAAAACTTCTAGAAGTCACTAACAGTCGGCACTAGAGAGACAAAGAGGATATCCCTTGTTGTTGCCTTCCAGCCCAAGGCCCATCAACCCATCTCCTCCTACACCACTCCGGCTATAAATAGGGACCTCCATACACAGGTTAAACATTCTGCTCTCTATAATCTCACTCTTAACACACACTTATTTTCCTCAAAGCAGTTACTTATTCTCACGCCGGAGAGTGGTTAAGAGGGAAACCCCCATATTCCCCTCTTAACGAGCTTAACGGGGTGTTACTGTTTTGCAGGAAGGATCACACTCGAGCTCAGGAAGGATTAAGAAGATTAACCCTCATGTTTGAAACATAAACCCAACTAATAAACCTAAAATTAATTCCGTGTTTCTTCAGTTTCGGAATTTGTCTAAGTTTTATCCGGTTGAAAAGTTTGAGGGAACCATAGTTTAAACCTTTAGTGAGCCAAATACCCAATTTTGTTAAGCCCTAAGGGCACGTTTTTTCGAGCTCGAACAGGGTACATGAATTCTGAGGACCGGCCCTGACTAGGTTCACATGAAATTCACAAGATCGTAGAAAAAAATATCTTATTTATCCGAAACATTACAAATACTGACCATAAAGAATTTCATACATAATATGTCGCTCAGACAAACTCATAAAAGTAAAAACAAAAAAAAATCTTCAAAAAGAAACATATGTAAGAATCAAAGGAAAATAAGTGAATATCATGAACAATAACATAATGTTTCCCGATATAGTTGCTAATAACTTAGAACACCATGGCATATGTGGCAACAAATATCGAAAATATTATATGAATGGTTGTGAATCTTAGTGAAGTTGCATCTGAAGAACCGTTATCTGTTGATGGCACAGTGTTTGTTTCGGTGCCTTTACCCGAAGGGGATCCTGGAGAAGAAGAAGGTGTCGTTCCTGAAGGAGAGTTGGTTGGAGAAGCAGCTGCCCAATTTGAAAACACAGAACAATGAATAAGTTTATAAATTGTAGTTGGTTGGTTTTGAAAACTAGAGCTTAAAAATTTGACTCATTTAGCTATGAATTAATTGATTTGGTATTTTGGGTTATGTTTATCTGAAACGGGTCAGACGCGTAAAGTAAAAATTAGTTGAAAAGGATATGGGTCAACCATGAAAGTTGCTCATAGCCTCATAGTGTATGTTAAATGGTCAAAACCTTTTAGTCCGGTTTTTTAACAAGTTTATAAGTAATATAACTATTTTAGCATAATTGACTCACTACAAATTTCAAAAATACTTTTATGAATAAAAAGTGTATGTTAAACCCGACCCGTTATGAGAGGTACAAAATATTACCCGTTTGACTGTGTTACATAGCCCGCCCGCCCATTTTGACATATAACATAGTTGGATCAACTAATGTGTGGACTTTAAGAACATATCATAAATCACCAGTTGACTTTTCTTAACTCTTGAGATCACCTCTGGATCATTTCAAATTGTATCACAATATTGTATTATCAAAATTTGAATTCGACATGTATTTATAATGTGACAATAGTAGTTTGAATAAAAATTCGGATACTAAATGTTTAGATCATTACCATTGCATTGACTGGTTGGTGGTGTCTGGACATTGCAAGCCTTAGGCAACTCAAGAGCCTGAGTTTGGTTAATATTAAGTCCCAAAGACGAGCCACCGCCGTTAAGAACTTGACACAGGCACTGTGGCTGTGACCGGACCACGCTAGCCAGTTGGGTGCAGCATCCTGATGATGGTGTCGATGTGTTGCCCGAAATGTAGTTTAGGCATGGAGACAAACTAACTAGAACACTTGTGCAACTTGAAGATTGAGCGATTGAGCTTCCATATAGGGTAGCCATTGTGATCACTAGGATCATTAACATTGTGTTGGTTTTTTGATATTGTGCCATTTGGGATTTTGGTGGGGTTTTTTTTTTTTTTTTTTTTTTTTGTGTGTGTGTGTGTGTAATTTGGGTTGAAGAAGATGATTTGACTTTGAGGTTTTGGATGAGAGTATGCAGGTTTTTTGGTTCTATATATAGGGGAATTGGTATGACTGAGCTAACTTGGGTCCTCAGGAGTTGCTGTGCATAGGTAACCTACTTATCCTATTTTATAATATTAGCTAATAGCTACAAAAAGATATGCAAAGGGAAATGTATAGTATTGAAACAAGAATCACTACATAATGGTGTAGGGAGTGATTAAACACTTTGCAGTGGCAAACCAAAAAACGACCAATCAGAGCGCGCCATGTCAATCAGTCAAAAGTGTTTAAACTTTGGTGAAAAGTGTTGTCAATGGTTTAGACACTTGGTGAAGTGGTAAACTTAAAAAAAAAAGGAAAAGGTGTGATTGGTTGAGAGATGGCATGAACCCCACCCACACACCCCCTCTCTCTCTCCTTCCTCCCCTCACCGAATCGTCAAGCCACCACCGATTTGGTAAACTTTGAGTGGCAAACTAGTGTTGGCGGTGGTGTTTACCACTCGGTAAAGTGGTTTGCCACCCTTTGCCGATTACCACTCCGGACACCCTAATTAAGAAGTATAAGAACATTTTTTATACTTGTTAACGGTGGCGGAACTAGAACATTAATTCAGGGGTATCCTAATTTTTTTTCCACTGTGCAATCGTACAATATTAAAAAAAACAACAATAAATAAATAAAGTAAAACAAATATCTAATAGATTTGTCATCTTCTTTTTTTTCATAGCTTGAAATCGTTCAATCACATCGTCGTCTTACTTCACGTAAAAAATCCTTTTCGACCGCACAAACCATAGCATTGTTCAAAAATTCCGGGCCCATTCGATTGCGTAAATCCGTCTTGACAAGCTTCAATTTCGAAAAACATCTTTCAACGGTTGTGGTTGCAACCGGTAAAAGCAAAGCAAGCTTCACTACCCGATAAACTGAAGGAAAAAAACTATGCGTTCCCGTTTCAACCATAACACGCGCAAGATCACTTATTCTATTCAAGCTTGCAAATTTATCACCATCACTTATAGTGTGACGACATGGGCAATTGGGATTTGGGCTTATTATTTTAAATTGATTGGTATCCTCGTAGTTGTGCCGTGCCGGGCTTTAAAACTTCAAGGCAATTTGGTAATTATTTACAATCTTTTATTATTTTGGGCTAACATATTGGGCAATTGGGCTTATTATTTACAACCTTCAATTGATTTGGGCTAACATATTGGGCAATTGGGATTTGGGCTTGTTATTTTCAATTGATTTGGGCTTACAGACTCTTTTTTAGGGTGTCCTTGTAGTTGTTCAGGGGTATCCTTGGTATAAAAACCGAATTTTTTTTTACACTACCGATAAAAAGTTGAGCCGTAGCCCGTGCTACGGCACGGACAACATAAGGTCCACCCCTGGTTGTTGATATGGGTTATTAACATAAATATTGTGAGTTTAGGTGGTTTAAACGGTCCGGGTCAGTTTTGGGTCCAACGTATCTATACAGTTAGCTAAACCGGTTGTGTTCGGGTCAACCTGGCGGGTACTTGGGTTGACCTTTTGATTTATAACATTCTAAAAGTATATATGCTTTATGCCATAGTTTAAACTAGTTGGGTATCATATTCTACAATTTCAAAACATAAATAGAAAATAACATTAGGTTTTATAGTTTGAACGGACTCTACTCATATGTATTTTTTTGTTGTAAAATTGCAATTTTGAGCACCATTTGTAAAAAATAATTTAGAATGAATTAAATTTGGAGTTAAATTAGTTGCATTTTTGTCAACCCGTGAATAAGTATGTTGTATTCGGATTCAAATGTTTGTCTAATACGATTTTCAGGTTCGTGTTATAATAAATTTTGAGGTTCATACCATTCTCAGTCTATCAACCCGCAAACGTAAAACATGTTATCATTCGACTTTTGATCATGGAAGTGACACGAAACTTGCATCTCAACTACTACCAATTAAAATATAAAGAAATATTTTAAATATGGTTTTGTTTGGTTCCTACTAATTTAATAATTTTCCTTGAATTCCACTATAACCATATATATTTTTGTGTTTCTTGGCTATAAGGTGGGACCAAATCTAATGTAATTACTAATTAGGTATTTAGATGATCTGCTTCTTAACCAACCAAATGGAATCAGTTAACTAACTACCAAACTCTATAAACAAATTCCTTTTTATTAATTTGGTAGGCTATACACACACGCAAAGTTAAATAATTAGAGGAAGAAAGACCACTGAAGGAAGGATGACAGGGTATAATGGATCCAATGGTTAAATAATCAGCCCAAACCAATAGCCCAGCTACAATCTCTTTAATAAACTGAATCCAAAGCTTGAGCCCATCAGCAACACTTCCATTTGATAAGCCCAATACCTCCTTAATAAGAACAAAATTATATAATAAAGAGTTAATTGCTCGGATACTCCATGTGGTTTCACATTTTTTCACGTTTAGTCCCCATCTTTTGAAAATAGAAGGTATGTTCTCTATAGTTTGTTATTTTGTTACTCGGATAGTCCCCTGACTATATGGCAGTTAATTTGGTGTGAAATTACTAAATTACTAAGGTGGTCGGAGAAGTTGCACGTGGGTTGGGGGAGGTGGTGGTGGGTGGACTATCAGATTTTTATGTTTAGTATAGACAATTTAGTAATTTCACACCAACTTAACTGACCAAACTAACTGACGTTTTCTAGGGGACTATCCGAGTAACAAAATAACAAACCATAAGGAGCATACTTGCTATTTACAAAAGGTGGGGAATAAACATGAAACCACATGGACTATCCGGACAATTAACTCTATAATAAAATGAGGTGTCTTATGAACCCCTTTTTCAACTTATCAGATAATCCTAAGGTGTGTATTGCCAAAAGAAAAGAAACACTCGAAGATGAAAACCAAGTATTTATGCAAGAACTCTCTTTTCTATGAAATGGAGTCCGAGTCAGACAACCCAGATCTCAACAAAAAGACATTTGCATTTCTCATTAAGGCACAACCATCTTCATCGGGTCCCTCATCACCGGATTACTCTTACCTTTAGAAGATGGATGGTGAAAGGTTGGTTAATCTTGTTTGGTTTTCAACATCTTTAAACTTGTTTTCATGACTTTGTGAGACCGTTATTTTGGCCATTAGTGCAGTTTAAGACACCCTAGGGAACCCCTCATGGTGAATGGTCATAACTCATACGTTGATGACCAAATTTTGAAACATTATCAGTTTATGAAGACAACCCACAATTAACATTGTTTGCATACACATTATGGGTTTGTGAGACATTATAAATCATGTTGAGTCTTGGCCTGGTGATCACGTGGAATTTAGCATTGGTTCTAATAGTAGTTCAAACATTGATGATCTTCAGCTACTATAGCAAACAAGTTTTGTTAAAAACAAGAGTAAATTGCCAAAATCGTCCCTGAGGTCTGGGCGTGTTTGTCAGTTTCATCCAAAACAACTTTTTGTACCCCCTCACTTTTGTGATTTTTTGCCATTTTCATCCAAACATCTAACTTTTTTGCCAAAATCGTCCCTGAGCTTTGGGATTTTTTTGTTATTTTCATCCAAACATCTAACTTTTTTGCCAAAATCATCCCTGAGGTTTGAGATGTTTTGTATTTTCATCCAAATAACAGACATAAAATATAAAGCAAATTAGACATTTGGATGAAAATGATAAAAAAAATTATAAAAGTAAAGGGCAATATGGTACAAAAAAATGTTTTTGATGAAACCTCAGGGACAATTTTGGCAATTTACTCTAAAAACAAACATTTCACAAAAAGCTTTGAAATCACATGAGGAAAGCAGCACGATTGCAGTCGAAGTTGTCACGTCCTTCTAATCTCAAGTACGAATTACTAAAATGATTTTAGGGACCTAAAAAGCGCCAATTCTCGAAAGCATCAAGCAAGCTTGGTATGTAGTATTTGTGCTTGGGTTTCCTCAAAGCCTTATGGGTTATACTTGGGCTCTAGGCTTTTGGTATGGAGGGAAATTGATTAGCAATGGTCATCTTGAGCCAAAATAAATTTTCAGATGTTTTTTTAATAAACACAGGTATAATCATTGTGGATGCTGGATGGAACCATGAAAAATAATCTAGCCAAAGGATATTATGAGTATAGTCAGTGTTCACGGCATTAGACCGTATCACTTTGATATATCCTGAGGGTCATGATGGTAAGAAGCTCGAGATCATTACAGGACATCTAGAGATATGTCTTGTTCACCTCGCTTACCCTGCTCGGCCTTATATGAGTATCTGTAACGGGTTCTCCATCAACTGCTATGGTTTGACAAAGTGGATCAGGGAAATCAACCATAAGTTAGTTAATCGAGCATTTATACGACCCAATGAAAGGTGTTGTCAAATCTGATGGAAGAGACATTAAGTTATACCATTTAAACACTCTTAAGGAAATTTATCGGGCTTGTGAGCTAAGAGCCCACGTTTTTTTTGCTAGTACTATACGTGAAAACATCATATATGGTGTTTCCAAGGAAGTTAGTGAATGTTGATATTGTCGAGGCTGCAAAAGAAGCAAATGCTCATAATTTTACATTGTTCAAAGGTTTTAAACGATGGGTATGGTACTTGGTGCGACAATCAAGGGGTATATATAGCTCTCCGGAGGTCAAAAGCAACGCATTGCAATATTGAAAAACCCCAAGATTTTGTTACCAGACGAAGCCACTAGTGCACTTGATAGTCGATCGGAAAGTAGTGTAAGATGCACTTGAGCTCATGATGAGTCGTATCAGCGTAGTGGTGGCTCATCTGTTGAGTACCATACAGATTTGTGACACCATTGTGGTTTTGGAAAAAGGGAAGGTGGTTGAAAAGGGTAACCATGGCTCATTACTAGTGAAAGGGCCAGTTGGAGAATACTACCCCTTGGTTAATCCAAGAGAGCCTAAGGGGCTGTTTGGTAGCCTCTGAATGGTCATTAAGAGGCTACCTCACCTCTTAATGGAACCATTAAGAATTTTACCAATGAGAAGGTAGAAGAATATGACATGTGATGATTTACCATTTAGAGGTTACCTCTTAACCATTCAGACTTAAGGTTACCTCTTATTCATTCAGATGTTTAAAACCATTAAGAGGTATCATCTGAATGTCATTAAGAGGCTACCAAACAGCCCCTAACACTACTCACCATACATTGGATGTTGGACTGAAATATGGCAGGATCTCATTCAATCACTTGGTAGATCCAAGAAACAGAAAAATTGATATGCATTTTCTTTACCTTTTCAACTATCTACGCTTACTTATGATTTTAAATCAGATTCACTATTTAACTACTTACCTTTAAAAGCTAGTGTATATTAAAAACATGGTTCATAATAGCACCAACAATAGCTTGGTACTAGTGCATAATCTACATGTTGGTAGGGTTGTATACGTACCAAATGTTTAGCGAACTATTTGGTTGGTCCGAAGTTCATTAGTTTATTTAATACAGTTATCAAACATAACCAAGATTTTATGAGCATTTAACTAAATACACAAACACTACAAAACAATGGGGTATCACCTACGAACACTTCTGTCGGATAATCTGTCGGTGTAAGTGGTTAACGATGAGAATTTGTTGGTGAAAGTATGTCCGTAAAATGGGCATGAGTAATTTGGTCTCCGACGGATACCTTAGCAAAAGATTATTGACGGGACTTCTTAGATGTCTAACAAGTCTTCACCAGCCAATAATCGGATACAGGCAAGTCTTCTTTGGTGTAGCATAATTTTGACAAAATATTTTAGATTTTACCGACAACTCTTTTCTTGGTAATCCATTGGAAATGTTATTTCACGGGTGTGCATATTATGGTTTGGTCCGCTTTTTTACCCTTAACCATAACCAATAGCTTCAGTTATGGGATTTCTTTAACCATAACCGAAACATAACTTCAGTTATGGCTAATTGGTTATGAAGCTCGATTATTGGTTAATGGTCTATAATGCAAGTTCAATAAATTTAAATTTTTATTTATTAGCTTGTTTCATGTAGTAAAAACAAGGTTTATATTCTTTTATCAAATATATTTGGCTTTATAACTTTATTTGCTTTTATAAAAAATATCAATAATTATTTAAGGTTGATTTTTTTAGTTTATGTAGACAAGTTAACTCAACAAAGCTTGGGAATCGGTTTCAGTCATGGTGGTTAACAAAAGCTTCAAAATCCGATTGGTCGTTTAACCAAGATTTAAAAAATTTGTTACTAAAGTAGGTCTCAAGCCAAGATCTTCAAATGCTTTCAACTTCAAATCTTTTATTAGTAAAATATGGCCAGGGTTGACATTTTAGAGTCAAACACAGTACTTTTTAGCAAGTTACCATGATGTTCCTATAACAACAACCAAAATAGTTTATAGCTCTTCTTATTAACACAGTGTTATATGGTCACAAGCTTTTTTCTTCTTTAAAAATAAGCATCTAGATAAGATTTGGAGGGCAGTTATTATCTATGTTTGACCTAGTTAACATGCACTTGGTTAAGGTTGACTTCATTTCAACTTGATCCATCATTGATCTTTTAGATATGAATTCTGACTCTTGACTTCACATTGGATTACAAATTCGCACACCCGTGTTTTGCTGGTCTTTTTTAACCATTTTTTGTTGGGTCCTACAACAATGTCGATGTAGACAACTGTTGATCCGCATAATAGTTACATGTTTGATTTTTTTGTTTCTTGTAGTATAATTTTATGAGTGTGCCTATTGGCACACTAAAGTGTCTATTGGCACACCAAACCCTAACAAAACCCTAGCAAAATCAGGGTCTATCTACGCTGCGTATAGGTCAATACGCAGCGTATAGGGTTAACCCTATACGTTGCGTATTGACCTATACGCAACGTAGATAAACCATAGATCTCAGTGCCTGATAACCAATCATTCCACAGAAAACAAGGTGCGTCTACGCTACGTATAGGTCAATACGCAGCGTATAGGTTCAATCCAATACGCTGCGTATGGACCTATACGCAGCGTATATAAAACATCTGCAAAATTGGGGTCATTTTGGTAGGTTTGAGGTATCAAAGTTTTGCCAGGTTTGTATACGTTGCGTATTGACCTATACGCAACGTATATAAACACTAACTCTGTTAGCATACTTAACTGAACAGTACAGGGACCATTTGTGTCAATTTTTGAAACTTTAAGGACCAAAGTGTAAATATATCAAAAATCGGTAAAATGGAGGTCTTCTTTAAAGAACCGGCCCTTGCATGGATCGAACTCATGACCTCTCGTTTAGAACCGCAACGCCTTAACCAGTTTATCCTCCTACTAGGAGCTGGTAGAATATGAAACTTAATTCCTTATATACACTAGTTAACCCTATACGCTGCGTATTGACCTATACGCAGCGTATATGTAACTTTATATATGCTGCGTATAGGTCAATACGCAGCGTATATAACTTTCCTGAATTTTATATGCACACAGAATATGTTAAACTTCCAGAACTTTATCTATACAACAGAACATGTTAAATAACCTGCCAGAATTTTATATGTACACCATAGTATATAACATTTCAGAATATGTTAAACCGTTTACACCAAAAGTTTGATATATACAAGACAAAGTTTGTGCATACATAACAAAATGATAAAATACTACTGCTGCTGCTCCTGCTGCTGATCCCATTCTGCATCCGTAATGAAGGGTAGTGGAGGTAACCCGTCATGTTGTCGCTGCTGCTGCAGCGCCGCAGCCACCCACTCCAACAGATAGTTGTTCCTTTCAGCTAACCGAAGCTGCCGCTGATGTGATGGGTCAGGACCGGACCAAACATGGCATGGGAACTGAGGCCCCCCTGGTGGTCCACGCGGCGGTGGTGGCTGCGCAATGACGACGGCCGGCTCATGCGGCTCCGGCGCCTCCGGATCGCGCGGGGGATATACCGGAGGGAACTGTTCCGGCAGCTGTTCAAGTTGGTATTGTGTGCCGTTTGGCTTCTTAAACCGCTTCCCGTCTGGGAAGTCTTTGTTAACGTGCATTCCGGATAAAACGTTCTTCCCCATCCGCTTCGGCTGTGCCAGCGGACCTACATGGTCGCGGTCAGTCTCCGGATGATAGCCCAACGAAAGGGCTATCCTAGTCACGTAGGCGTCGCCGAATAACTGTCCGCGCTCCTGTCGATGATGCGCGGAGGCGAAGTATTGCGCCAACCCGTAGGCGAGAGCGCACGGCCTCTAGTATAAGAGGCAATATAAGAAAAATAAATCACCACTGGTACACCACTCCTGGCTTTTGTTTCGAGCAGTGATCGAAGTGGAAATCATTTTGTGCAAATACCTGCACAAAAGGAAACCAATCAGTAAATAATAATCAGACGACATCGACTACACAATAAAAAAAAATATTTTTTAACGACGAACTTAGTTTCGATGCTCGTTAGGCCCGTACGCGCCTTACGAGCGTCAAAACATTTCTTTATCGTTAAATTATATTTTTTTATTATTTAGTCCATGTCGAACCGTAAGTCGCGTAGGTCCCTAACGAGCGTCGAAATAAGTTCGTCGTTAAAATATAAAACGACGAACTTAGTTTCGACGCTCGTTAGGGACCTACGCGCCTTACGGTTCGACTTCGACTAAATAATTAAAAAAATCTGTTTAAAAAAATAAATCTGTTTAAAAAAATTCTGTTTAAAAAAGCAGTTTTCTGTTAAAAAAAACAATTTAAGTTTAAAAAAAATTCTATTAAAAAAAACAGTTTTCTGTCGACGCTCGTTAGGGACCTACGCGCCTTACGGTTCGATTTCGACTAAATAATAAAAAAATATTTTTTAACGACGAACTTAGTTTCGACGCTCGTTAGGCCCCTACGCGCCTAACGAGCGTCAAAACTAAGATCGTCGTTAAATTATATTTTTTTATTATTTAGTCTACGTCGTCCGTAAGGCGCGTAGGTCCCTAACGAGCGTTGAAATAAGTTCGTCGTTAAAATATAAAACGACGAACTTAGTTTCGACGCTCGTTAGAGACCTACGCGCCTTACGGTTAAACTTCGACTAAATAATTAAAAAAAATTATGTTTAAAAAAATAAATCTGTTTAAAAAAATTCTGTTAAAAAAATTTTTGTTTAAAAAAGCAGTTTTCTGTTAAAAAAAACAATTTAAGTTTAAAAAAAAATTCTATTTAAAAAAAACAGTTTTCTGTCGACGCTCGTTAGTGACCTACGCGCCTTACGGTTCGACTTCGACTAAATAATAAAAAAAATATATATTTTAACGACAAACTTAGTTTCGACGCTCGCTAGGCCCGTACGCGCCTTACGAGCGTCAAAACTAAGATCGTCGTTAAATTATATTTTTTTTTATTATTTAGTCTACGTCGTCCATAAGGCGCGTAGGTCCCTAACGAGCGTTGAAATAAGTTCGTCGTTAAAATATAAAACGACGAACTTAGTTTCGAAGCTCGTTAGAGACCTACGCGCCTTACCGTTAATGGGAAGATGGTAGTGCTCCATTCGATGCTTAGCACGTGGAGGACAATATTATACCTTTGCGCTACGAGAAGCCCTACCTGGGGCATTTCCATCCAGTTACTTGGACCGCACCCTTTCACTGAATGCCATTCGATGTTGTTACGTATTCGTTTAAAGTCTCCTTTGTTATATGTTTCGAATACATGCTTCCAACGCGCCTCGTTATGGTCAATCTCCAGTAGTAAATCTCTTCGAATATTTGGCCATACGTGTTCCGTAAAACCTAACCCGACAGCCACAGACCTGTACCCACAATGACCGTCTGGGGTCACATCTTGTATACGCGATATGTAAGAGTGAAACTCTGATGGAATTTGATTCTTAAACCTCTTAATGCTTAACAAGTGCTCGTCCCCCTTCATTAATGGAAAACCCCTATCATCCCGCGTCTCCTACTTTTTAGAACTTGTTGAACTGTTTCGTTGCATTTTAGGTTTTTCAGACTTTACAACCGAACCAGTTCCACGAGAGCCCTCTAACGGTACGAATGAGCTGTGTCGGGGTAAATCTTACCTATGTTTGGGAGAAGCGGTATATACGTTGCTGTCCTCGCCATAGGAACTGTATCTCGCAGCTTCGTCTAACCTCGCAGCTTCATCTAGTCTTTCTTGTACTTTCTTTGATGTAGGCCGACCGCGAGTATTTTGCTGGACGATCGGTGGTTTCTTGGTTGACGATTTCGGGGTGAAGACCGCTTTTATCTTTGAAAGCAAACTCTTTTGCTGAACGGGGGACTGCGCCTCTAAATGTTGCCGCACATTATTTAGCTCTGCTACAACATCGACCTCCTCGTCTACCAGTTTACACGGGAGCAAGTCAAGCTTACGCTAGAATACATCTATGTCATCGAGTTATATCATACGCCCTGCACAGTTAAGTTAATACGGTGTAAGAAACAGCTAAATCGTACAAAATAACAAAAGGTTTGTAGTTTTAATATTTTTTACCTGTACGTTTGTAGTTTTCCAGCCTACAAGCACACGGCAATCCACAGCTAAGCCACATATGGCAACCACATGATGCGTTAAGTTTCCGCAACACCTCCATCTTCCTCAGTAGCTCTTTTGCCAGCAAATCAAGTGCTTCATGGGAAACCTTTCCACGTAGGTTGTCCAACAGTCGGTGTCTGTGGTGGTTCGTCGTTTTTTCGATGCTCTCAGTGAAACTTTTTTGTATTTCATCGTACTGAGTTTCAACTATATCAATGACGCATCTTGCTATTCGCTCCAATGAACTCCCGCGCGTAACGTATCTTTTTAAATTTGCGTGCTGGCTCTCAACTCTGTTGGTGGTGCGCTGACCAAAGTTGCGACACTTATCGGTCCACGCATAAACGAACATTTCTTTATAGTCTTTGAGCCAGTTTTCGTAGACGTAATCATAGACACCTGCAAAAATAAAATAATGAAATGTAAAAGCATGTGTAAAATATAATAGATTGGGTGAGTCATTTGTTGAAGGAACACTTACTATCTCGGTTGGCAACCACGAGTCGGTTATACATTTTCTCCAAGTTGTACTTGTACATGGGCTCTGAAGAAGATTCGCACAATCTCTGCCAATACGACATAAATTTCCCCCAATCTTCTTTATTGAACCCTTTCTTGCACTTTTTAGCTATATTTTGTTGGATGTGAAAGTGGCATAGAAGCCTGGTTGCGTTCGGGAATACTTTAGAACACGCGTTAATTAGGGCAAGCTCCCTATCCGTGACTATCACACGCGGCATCATACATTCATGCAATATTGACTTGGTCCGCTCAAGCACCCACACGTAGTTACCCCTTCGTTCTTTACAAATAACGGCATGTGCGATACAAAAAGACTTGTTGGTCGACGTTATACCCACAACCTGGACAAATGGCATGTTGTAGAGGTTTGTTTTGTAGGTCGCGTCGATCAACATCACGTGCGGGAATGCACGCCACATAGTGATTGAATAAGGATGAACAAAGAAAATCTCTGTTACGACATCTGTTTTGGGTTCCTGTCGGGTGTCGTAAATGAATCGGTGGTCATGCAGCAGGCTTTCCAGTGCTTGCATAGGAGTCTTTCCGTCCATTATTGTCGCTCTAATTTTTTGTACCGCATTTTGCACGTCTTTCTGAACATGCAGGCTGTCGGGGAACTGCTTTCTTAGGGTTTGAAATATGATACGTGGCTCCATGTTTTGAGCAGTTAGCTGCTCCACTAGCTTGTATTCGGCTTTAGTAAATCTTCGCACAAAAGCGTGGCCCAACAGACTCGTCGTAGGTTCGTGGTTATGGCTCGCACAGTCCACTTTTAACTCCCACGTGTCATTCGTCACGTCCCAGATGGCGAGTAATGAAAATGGGCAACCGATTTTTTTTGCTACCAGCTTTCCTAACTGTTGCTTTACTACGGTGCTCACCACTACGGTCGCACACAAGCCATACCATCCCAGTAGTCCCGCCAATGTTTTTTGATCGCCGGGTAACAATTACCTAACCATACTCCTTTCCCGTTTCTTGTACCCAATTCTTCAAATTAGTTAGAGACGTGAAACGCTAAAAAAAGTTACGTGAATAATAATAATAATAATAATAATAATAATAATAATAATAACAATAATAATAATAATAACAATTATAATTATAGTATTTTAACAATAATAACAATAATAATAATAATTATAATTATAATATTTTTAACAATAATAATAATAATTATAATTATAATATTTTTAACAACAACAACAACAACAACAACAATAATAATAATAATAATAATAACAATAATAATAATAACAATTATAATTATAGTATTTTAACAATAATAACAATAATTATAATTATAATAATTATAATTATAATATTTTTAACAATAATAATAATAACAATAATAATAATAATAACAATTATAATTATAGTATTTTAACAATAATAACAATAATAATAATAATTATAATTATAATATTTTTAACAATAATAATAATAATTATTATAATTATAATTATAATATTTTTAACAATAATAATAATAATTTTTTTTAATGTGATACCTCATTTATTTGAAACGGATTGCCCGGGGTAGATGGTTCATAAAGTGATGTGTTACGGGGCTCATACCATATCCACCATGTTCTTCGTATCCACCGTAGCCTCCGTATCCATCTTCACCCCCAGATCTATCGTATCCACTGTATCCACCTTCACCACCGTATCCACTGTAACCACCTTCACCCCCATATCTATCGTATCCACGGTATCCACCTTCACCCCCGTATCCACTGTATCCACCTTCACCCCCGTATCCACCTTCACCCCCCACTACAAGAAAATGAGGCTATAGCAACCCCGATAAAATGTTGCGTTAGGCCTTGAAAAGGTTGCATTACGCCTAATGCAACCTTTTATTGGGGGCTGCATTAGAAGCAGTTGCATTAGACCTATTGCAACCTTTTCAAGCCCTAATGCAACCTTTTTTGAAAGCGTTGCATTTACGGTTGAAATGCAACCTTTGTTGTATGTAACCTTATCATATTCTAATGCAACTTTTTTTACTTTGAAATGCAACCATTTTAATACTAAAATGCAACTTTTATTATAGTTAAATTACAGTAATGCAACCTTTTTATAGACTTAATGCAACCGTTATTATCTTTTTAATATAACAAATGCAACCTTTTTTACACTCAATTGCAACTTTGTAACATAAGTTCAATTGCATAATATTAATAAGCATTCAATACCAAAACAATAGCAATAAAAATATAAATATAAATGTACTTTAACGTACTTGTTCAAACTCAAATAACACTACACAAACTGTTAATTACAATAATAAAATCAAAGAAAATGTTCCACTCATCTTGATCTCCAACTAGTAATTGTTTCATAACCTTTTGTATCATGGCTTCCAGTTTTGTAATTGGTTGTCAATATTTTTTTGCAATGCTTCAAGCTCGGATTTTTATCTTTCATAATCCTCTTCCATCTCTTTGCTCATTTCCAGCAACTAGTGATTTTTCTCAACTTCAACCTCAATGTTTGCTTTGAATGATTCCATCAGCCCCTACGGAATCATGTATGATGTGCAAGCATCGTCTACTTTTTTTATGAGCGTATTGGCGATATCCATAGTTCTCTTTGTTCAGTACACCTAGAAAAGGATCTACCGTATGGTTGTCATCCTCTATAGGCTTGTAGTTCTTCATTTGTTCCTGCGTATTGTCCAAAAAAATTATTAAGAAAATATTGTCAAAACAATTTTATATACCTGGAATCATGCTATTGGCGAATGCTAAAAAATGCAGGTATGTTTTCATGTTATTTGTTAAAAATGCACCCGCTAACGGTGATATTATAGCCTTCACCGTATAGACCTGCAATATGACAGTTCAGCATGCAGCTTACAGCAGTTGATTTAACCATTAAGGATTGAGGATGATCCGTGTTCTACTTTCTATTTCCATTTAAATAGACATCATGGGCTCTAGGTCATTTCATGCAAGTCATGGCATTTTACAGAGCTTGAGACAGTACAAAGTGATAATACTGTTTTCCAAACCATTAACTCGTTCAAATTGTTTTGTTCACGGTGTGCAGTCTGTCTTTCAAGTGTCACTTTACGTGTATGGGTGTGCTTATTCTCCAATTGTTGGCCTTTTTTATTGAATTATTTGTTGATAGGATGCAATGGAAGAAAGCAATATACGGAATAGGCTAACATGGGTATTTATATAAAGTTAAAAGTACAAATAACTTACAACTTTCCTTGCCGTGTGATCATATGTATCAACATATGCATGTCCTTTTGTCTTTTTACATGCACATTTAAACAACTAGGTTACGATAGGTAATTCTTGGTTTATGTCATCAATTATCTATATTCATAACAACAAAAAAATCAATAAAACACTTTAGAATATTGAACAACAAAAACACAAAAATCACGAGCAAAACATGAATATAATACCATCCCCTCAGGAATTCTGTACATCAGGCACATTGTATGTTTCCTTTAAAAAAGTTAGCATTTAGTTAAATACTACCACCAGCGGATGCAACAAATTAGTACTCTAAGACATATGCTTCATGAAGTCCATTGAGTTTATTGCTACCTGTACATGAAAAAGAATGTATGTTTCCTTTAAAAAAGTTAGCATATAGTTAAATACTACCACCAGTGGATGCAACAAATTAGTACTCTTAAGACATATGCTTCATGAAGTCCATTGAGTTTATTGCTACCTGTACATGAAAAAGAAAATTGAAACTCTATATATTGTTAAAATTAAATCTGTAAATTGCTATAGAGCTGGAAAAAAATTGCAGATTGCATAAATTTATGCAGATTCAATAAATTAAAACTGTATTATATTGTAGAACCAGAAAACTCAGCAAGGTAAGAAATGACAACCATAAGAAAAGTCAGCAGGTATTCTGGGTAGAACTGGGCATCACCATAACACACAACGGGTCGAACAAATTATGGAAAATTATGCTCATATTACCTAAAGATAATGTCGTGTTTCCAAAAGTTAATGACATGAATCAAAGAAGATGACATCTACATATAAAAAAGCCATTCTTAAAACAAAAATGAAAGCAAGTCAGAAGCAGTACTTGGACTATTGGAACATCCTCATTGAAAATAAACACAAAATAGCAATTAACTCTTCTGTTTGAGTAGAGTATTGTGCCCATATTAACATTTTATTTATTTATATTTGGAACCATGATGAACAAGGAAAAAAGACTTGCCTTTGAAAACTAAGAGATATTGGTAAAGGAGTCTTCTTTAATCCATTTTTAGCAGGGATGAAGTAAAATATATTAATAAGAATGACTAGCAATGCAATGACTTGGTTAGAAGTTTGAACTAGGAAGAAAACCACATGCATTACAATGACCGGAAAAAGAGTAAACTAGATATGCTTTACAAACAGGGCCGACTCTACAGTAGTACAGTTGAATTGGGCCAAGGTATCTTGTTATGGTTTGTTACTTTGTTAATTTCAGGTAAAACACTAGAACATTACATTTGTTAATTTCTAGTGGGCAATAGAACATTACAGATTGGTAGTTTTTAAAATTATTAATCAGCGGATAATTGATTTATGGGAGAACATTATGGACCTGTTAATAAGTTATGTAGATGATTTTGGTGATAAGCTTATTCGATTTCTTTATTGATTACATGTATTAAGCTCATCTGATTGCTAACTAGCTTCCTAAAATTTGCAGTACATTTAGGTCAATTTATAAATGTAAAATTTGCTTTAACTCATTTTATAATCTGATTGAGAATTCCATAGGGATTAGGGAACTGTACAACAATAACATGTCCAAACCCTAAGAACTTGACGAACATATCCTTATTAGTGACTTAATAAATGGCTATGTTAGTTTATTGTCATTCCCAAACCTAGATAAAAGGGCCCCGAAACTATACTTGCACTGGGTCCAAAAATGGTTGAGTCGCCCCCAACTAAAAAGACCAAATTACTCAATACTCACATTAAAGCACTCAAATCACATACTTTTTCTACTACACAATTTATAAAAGCATTAAAAAAAATCATGAGAAATTACTCAAGTATGAAGGAAAGAACACCAATACAAGAAATAATATACAAATCAAAGAATGGAACAAGACAACAAGTGAACAACAGTTAGTCGATCACTGACCTGCTCAGTTTCTCGAATGCTCGATCCCTAGACTCACGACTACTCCGCTCCAATGCTAGAATTGACTCTCGTCTGCAAACCGGGTAACGCGAATGTTCGATTGTTCGCCATCGAATATGATTTGAGAGAATGGATAACGGGCCTAGTCTGGTCCGGCAGAATTAGGGAAGGAAGAGTTTTCCTCGGTGGAAATAGGGTAAATCAATGAGTGAAGAGGTATAAACCGCCACAGAACGTGCGTTTGACCGATTGAAAAGAAAGTCTCGTGCTTCATTTTGATTTTATGAAAAAAAATTCATTTGAATATATAGAGTAAAATGCTCGGATAGTCACTGTGGTTTTGTAAAGTAACAACTATAGTCCTTAACTTTTGAAAATTATACCCGTGCTTCCTGTGGTTTACTTTTTGTTACTCGGATGATCCCTGTAGTGAATGGGGGTTAGTTTTCTCCGTTAAGTCCATTTGAAATTACTTATTTACCCCTCGCTATAAAAAAACCAATATATATTATTAAAAGTGTGGGGCCCACCTTATTCACCGGGATGGCAAAAAAGCCCGAGCCCGATGGATATGCCCGAAACATACGAGCCGGGTATACCGGAAGCCCGATGGGTATGGGCCGTGTACGGGATTAAAAAAATAAAAAAAACAGGTACAGATGCGGGTATGGGATTGAATGATACCCGCCCGATACCCGGCCCATTTACCTAAATAATGCCCGAAAAATATTTTATTTTAGTTTTCCATTTATATAAGCGTAGTGCATACACTTATTACCTCGTAATTCTCTAGTAATTTCTCAATTTTGTTCAATCCAACTGATCTACGGGTCTAGATTTTTATAAAGTAAATTTTACATTTGTTTGTACAAGTTCATCTGCAGTTTGTAAAAGTAAGAAAAAGATCTATTTTTTTCTAGATCAGAAAGCTCATGTTAGTTTAAGTAAGCCATAAATAAAAATGAAATCAATTTTTTTCTTAGCCTAATGATTCCTACGTACACATCTCTCCCAAAAGTACCCAGGTTCGAGCCTTGTTAATCAAAAGTCATCCTTCCTCTTTAAGTTAGAAGGCGGTCCATTATTTTTCAGTTTCAGGTATTTCTACGTTAATCCAACCATTACGTTAATGTCATGGTTGTAAAAGTCCCGCCTAGGCTCCGAGTACTCACCGGGTACTCGCTACAAGGTAGGCTGCCGAGGCACGAGTACTCTTCTCCCAGGCCAATTACACCCTGAGTAATCTCCGCCTAAGCCGAGTACATCCCGAGCACTCCCGAATCCGACTAGGGAGCGCCTAGCGACTTTTGCAACCATGGTTAATGTAAAAATATCATAGATCACCAAAACATGTAAAAATATCATAGATCACCAAAACAAACAATGGAAGTTTTAATTATTTACAAAACAAAACATTCTACACTTTTGTATTATTTTTATCGAATTGTGCAACTTTTTTGCATCTAAGTTTTAACAATGCAACATTTTAACAAAAGTTGCAAATTCAAGTAAAATTTGTAACATTTAAGAAAAAAGTTACAATTTTAAGTTAAATTTGCAACATTTTAAGAAAAAGGTTGCAATTTTAGTAAAAGTTTGCAACTTTCTATATGAAAGGTTGCATTAGATCTTTAATGCAACTTTAATATTGATCGAAGTTGCATTAGAGTCAAATGCAACACAATCGAAAAGGGTTGCAACTAAAAAGTTGCTTTAGCCTCATTTTCTAGTAGTGCCCGTATCCACTGTAACATCCGTATCCACCTTCACCCCCGTATACCCCGTAACCCGGATACGATTGCTGCGTCGGGTAATATGGTTCATCAACAGGTGCATTCTCAGCACCGTATCCACTTTGTTGCACGTACGGAGATTCATAACCGTATCCGTAATCCGGATACACTTGATGCGCCGGGTAATTTGGTTCATCAACATGTGGAGTGGGAGTTTTATTCAAGTCTGGCAACTGTGTTTTTTGATCAACAGGGACTCCAGACACAACCTCCTCCTCATTGACATCATTTGCTCCCCATGTGTCGTTAGAATAGTGATTACCGAAATAATTCTCGTTCCAAAATGATGACATTTTAACAAGATTGAACAAAAAACAGAACAAATGATTTTGGTTTGGTATGTAAATTGTTTACTGAAGAAGAAGATGAAAAAGAAAGCAGGGGAGATGAACTCGAAGTGAACAGAGATGCATGGATAAATAGAATTTCAAATTTACTTAAATACGCAACGTATAGCTCTCTACTCCCCGTATTACTTTATTCACGTGCCTAGACAACATCGTATCAGTGTCAAATCAGTCTGACATATACGCTGCGTATTGGTCAATACACAGCGTATAGGTTTACCAGTATACGCTGCGTATTGGTCAATACGCAGCGTATGTCAGACTGATTTGACATGGTACTAGGTTTGACTGTCTGGTCGTGTACCTGCCCCTTACATGCGCTGCGTAGAGGTCAATACGCATCGTATAGGGTTACCCTATACGCTACGTATTGACCCCTACGCAGCGTATGTAAACCCTAAGTGTGTAGATAGCCTGCCAAGGTGTGCAAATAGTGAGGGCCAATTTTATTTGTGATATTAAAACTTCCTTTAAGGCCTAGGTGTTGATTATTTTAGTGTAATTGGATTCACTTGTTTATTGAAGTGTATCATAATTGTTAGAGAAACAACCCAGAAATTAAACCAGAGAATACTTGAGGAAACAATGAATATCAACGATTGAATGATTTTAATCTTATTGAAAACAGAAAACAAATTACAAGAAAGAAATTACAAAAGAATTGAAATCTAAGAAGTATTTACAAACTACTGCAAACCCCTATTTATACTAAATGCCCCAAATTCAGTTACAACTGACCGTTGTAAGAATTTCCACAAACACCTCCTGAACTTACAAGAATGTAAGTATCAGACATTGTATCTAAACCGTTGCTCTTCAATACCTCAACCACTGACTCACTATACAACAGCATCTCAATCCACTGATTCACTATACACTGCTTATTACAACAACAGTTGTTTACCATCATCAGTTGTTACTATCAGCTGTTAATCACCATTAGTGTTTGATCACAAGCAGTGCTTACAAGGTATTACTGTGTTTGCCTTCTTAGCTCCAAAACAGTGGTTTGCTTTATTCACCCTAAACTCATCAGTGGTTACCAGATAAACTGAAATGTTACTTATTCACAACAATATCTCCACCTAAGTAACAATTCAATTCATCCCAAACTTAATGAGTTAAAACAAAATTTAAACTTTGCACCTAGCAAAGCCTTGGTCATCACATCTGCTGGATTAACATCAGTTCCAACCCACTTTACCAACACTTCCTTTGAAGTCACCACATCTCTGATCCAAAACATCTTCACATTGATGTGTTTGGTTCTTTCATGAAATACACTGTTCTTTGACAACTGAACAGCCCCTTCATTATCACAGTTGACCTCCACACCATCCAATCTGATCCCTAAATCAGCTACTAAACCCTTTAACCATAAGGACTCTTTTACCCCTTCAGTTAGAGCAATGAACTCTGCCTCAGTTGTGGATAGTGCCACCACATGCTGCAACTGAGACTTCCAGCTCACCACATTCCCCAAAACTGAGAATACATAACCTATTATTGATCTCCCATTATCTTTGTCTTTAGCAAAATCAGCATCAACATAACCACAGATCATGTTCCCCTTCTTTTTAGCATGGTCTCCAAACTTTAAACCAAGTTTCTTTGTGCCAGCTAAATACCTGAGAATCCACTTCACTGCTGCCCAATGATTTTTACCAGGATTAGCCATATACCTGCTTACCACACTAACAACATATGCAATATCAGGTCTTGTGCAGACCATGATATACATCAGACTTCCAACAGTGTTTGCATATGGGACCTTGCTCATATATACTTTATCCTCATCTGTTTGAGGATAATCTTTCTTTGACAAAGTGAAATGAGCTACAAGAGGAGTTGTAACAGGCTTACACTCTCCCATTCCATAATTCTTTAACACTTTCTCAATATAAGAAGATTGAGACAGTGTTAACACCTTTTCTGCCCTGTTCCTGTGGATATCCATACCAAGTATCTTCCTGGCTTCTCCCAAATCCTTCATTTCAAATTCTTTCATCAGCAGCTTCTTAGTTTCTTCTATTTGACCTTTGCTTTCACAAGCTATCAGCATATCATCAACATACAAGAGTAAATAGACAAATTTACCCCTGTCATACTCCCTGTGATACACACAACTGTCATAAGGACTCCTGCTGAAACCACTGCCCACTATGTATTCATCAAATCTTTTGTACCACTGTCTGGGAGACTGCTTTAGTCAATACAAGGATATCTTAAGTAAACATGCCTTATCTTCTTGGCCTTTAACTTCATACCCCTTTGGTTGTGCCATATAGATCTGTTCCTCTAAATTACCATGCAAAAATGCAGTTTTCACATCCATTTGTTCCAATTCCAGATCTAATGATGCAACCAAGGACAGTATAACCCTAATTGAGACATGTTTGACTACAGGAGAAAAGATCTCATTGTAATCAATACCTACCTTTTGAGTAAATCCTTTTGCCACCAATCTTGCTTTATATCTCGGATCTTCTCCTGATTTAACACCTTCTTTAATCTTGTAGATCCACTTGCAAGATACCAACTTCTGGTCTTTAGGCTTATTTACTAACTCCCATGTACCATTCTTGTACAAGGAATCCATCTCCTCATCCATTGCACGACACCACTTTTGGCTATCTTCTGAATTGACAGCTTCCTCAAACGTCAGTGGTTCATAGATACTTTCATTCTCTGCTGCTACAAAGGCAACTGCAGAAATATCTTCTTGATCTCTGTACCTCAGTGGTTTCACAACTCTCCTTTTTGTCCTGTCTCTCACCAAAATGTAATCTTCCAAATTTGGTGCACTTTGACTTTGTTCATCCTGACTTGAACCAGGACCATCACTTTGACTTGATTCATCCTGAGTTGTACCAGACCTTTCCACATTTGCCTTTGGTCTGTTTAACACTGGCTCCACCTCAAACTGAAGTTCATCTTTCTTGGACACACTTTTGTTCATTGATTCCATGACATCTTTGTACAGAACATGCTCTCTGCACTGAACATTTCTACTCATAATTACCTTTGGATTTTGCAACCTCCAAAGTCTGTATCCTTTTACACCTTCTGTATACCCCAACACTACACATTTTTAGGATCTTGGATCCAACTTGTCATCCCTGACATGAGAATACACCAAAGACCCAAAAACTTTCAAATCCTCATACTCAGGCTTATCACCAGACCACCTCTCCATAGGTGTCTTCATCTGAATTGCAGATGAAGGACATCTATTGATCAAGTAAGCTGCAGTGGATACAGCTTCACCCCAGAACTTCTTTGGCATCCCTGAAGTAGCTAACATGCACCTCACTCTTTCCAATAAAGTTCTATTCATTCTTTCAGCCAAACCATTCTGTTAAGGAGTACCAGGAATGGTTAAGTGTCTGGCAATACCATTTGCTTTGCAAAATTTATCAAACTCATGATTACAAAACTCCAGCCCATTATCTGTTCTGAGTTTCTTCACTTTCCTCTCAGTTTGATTCTCCACCAATACTTTCCATTCTTGAAACTTCTTGAAAGTATCACTCTTGTGTTTAAGCACATAAACCCACACTCTTCTTGAGTAATCATCTATAATGGACAAGAAGTATCTACCACCCCCCAAAGTTTTGTTCTTGCTGGTCCCCACAGATCAGAGTGAACATAGTCTAAGACTCCCTTAGAGCTATGTTTTCCTTTGCTGAACTACACTCTTTTCTGTTTGCCCAAAACACAGCTTTCACAAAAGCTTATATCACAGTTCTTTAAATCACCAAGAACTCGTTGTTTGGACAATTCAATTAGGCCTTGTTGACTTATATGACCAAGTCTTTTATGCCACTTCAGGGCTTCATCATCACCTTCTTCACTTGCCACAGCAATCACTCCATTAACAACTTTACAATCCAACATGTAAATGTTGTTCTTGATTCTAGTACCACTGAGTACCACCATAGATCCTTTTATGACTCTAGCCTTTCCATCTCTAAGACTAACATGATATCCCATCTTCTCTAAAGTACCAAGAGATAACAGACTTCTTTTAAGGTCAGGAATGTACCTCACATCTTTGAGATCAAAGGTAATACCAGATTCTGTCTTCATTGTGACTGTACCAATGCCAAGAATCTGACAAGGCCTGTCATCACCAAGCTTTACAGACCCCATGTCTATCATTTTCAATTCTTTGAAGGCTTCTTTTAGAGGTGTCATGTGAAAAGAACACCCTAAATCCATTACCCACTTCTCTTGGTTACATTCACTTGTGACCAAAAGCACATCAGCACTGTCATAACCTCCTTCTGACTGATCATCAGAATCTACATGACTTCTCTGCCCCTTTGAGTAATTGCTACTTTGCCCTCTTGAATAACTGCCTTCACCTTTTCTTTTCTTGAATTCTGGAAAGTCTTTCTTGAAGTGTTTTTCTAAATTACAAACAAAACATCTCCTCTTGAATCTTGACTTGGATTTTGACCTGGAACTTCTACTTCCACTGCTGTAATTCCTTTGATCTGACCTTCCTCTCACAAACTGTAACACCTCGAAAATTCACGTCCTATAATGTGTTGACACGTGTCATCAGCTTTGAACGTGTGAAAGAATACTCTAGAGGGACTAAAGTTGACAAACAAGGAAAATATGTGAATAAAAGGGTTCAAAGTGTCAACAATGGATAAATATACTTCACAATAGCCCCACATAATGTTTATAACCTTAAACAAACAAATCATGGATCATACGAAGCTAATTGTGGAAGAAAGTGAGAGATTACAAACTACAGGGGTTAAATGTGTCAACATGTTTAAAGTATACCTCTGAGTGACCTTTTAGCAAACCCAAAGCTTTGTAATGATAAATTATGCTCACTAGAATGCATGATAAAATTTCACCAAGTTTCGTTATCGTATGAGGAAGTTATGATAAAATTCGTATACGAGGGGTTAAAAGCGTCAACGTTGAAATTTAAGACCTTTCGGTGATCGCATGAATAACCGGGGACCTAACAAAGTTGGTTTATGACTTGGAGTCCTTAAAAGTCAAATTTGGGGGTTACAAGTGCAAGAAACCTTGTTAAAAATCAAGTTTGGAAGTACAGGGGCTAAACATGGCAACATTGGAAAATTTGCTTTGCTGACCAGGTCCTTACGGACCATATACCCTGGACCTTACGGTCCGTAAGCAGGCCCCAGATGCGAAAAACAGTCAGTTGCCTGTTCCAGCCCGTTACACCGCCTCAAGACGCCATTTCTTGAGTTTAGGGACTTGTTTAATGGATTATTAGGCCCTAGGGACACTTGTATTGATCATGGATCAATCCTAGACTTGGTTGGCATCATCTTGATCCATCAAGAACACTATATAAAGCCCCATTGTTTGCAATTTTGATCATTCATTTCCAACTCAACTTCTGATCATTTCTGGAGCTCAAGGCCATTCCCCAAGCATCACTAGTCGTGCATTGGACCTTGGTAAGCTTCCTTAACTTTCCTTAATTGAGTTTTGCTTAGTTATTAGCTTAGAAGTCAAACCGTCGTAATTAAGGTTTGACTTATCGATTTATCATTAATGGTCTGATGTATTGTTAAATTGAAAGTAGTTATAAGTTGGTAATTATGTGGGCAATAAACCCTTAAAAGGGCACCCTCTGATTCCCGCTCTAACTAGATCGTTTGTCGGGTCAAAGTTTGTATTAAAAAGTCAACAGAATATTAATTTTCGAATTAACAACTAATTAGCAATGTAGAAGACGTGTAACCTATTTTATCACTCATATAACTTGATAATTAGTATAATAACTGGTCTAAGCTTGTTTGATCCGACAATTTTCTGTTTAGACTCGGTTCGGAACCGAAAGTCGCAAAACTTTGACTTTTGATTTGACTTCAGTTCTGACCTCATTTAGATGGGTTTAGACATGCCTTACAGTTTCATTAGGACCGAGTTATATGATAGTATAACCCTCTGCGTTTATACTACTTGACTCGTTGATTGTCCGATGTTTCCGTTAAATGCCTAATGTTGACCAATATGCCCTTTTGACCATAAAATGAGAATTTTGGAAATGTGAAAGGACAATAATCTTTATTACTGATTTATAAACATGTCCCTAAATTTTCACATCAGTTTGAGGTCTAGATTAGGAGTTATGCTCAATGGCGTAATTAGAACGTTTTTTATTAGTTAAACGGTGTCATTAGCGTAAAGCCTATCTAAACCCAATTTTTGACACCAAAACTTTTACCCACTAATGTAATATAATATTTTGGGATTTTTGAAGATTTTTAATTATTTTTAAACTGATCATAACCTTAGGTTATTGCCTCGATTCGGTAAATACCGATTATACCCTTTTGCTTATAAAATGAGTTTTACATAACATTTAGACACCAAACCTTTTTCTACTGATCTAATATGATAAATAAAATATTTTGAGCCTTCTCGAATAATAAAAATATCAGCCTTCCTTTGAGAACCCGGAAATGGCTCCAAATCGCCTTTTTAAGCGTTTTTAACGCATAGTATGTATCAAGACCATTTTATAAATATAAGACTTGATACCCTACTGTTATAACTTATTAAATTAAGTATTTTACTGATTACATCAGACCCAAAACTCAGATTTATATTTGAACTCTTTTATAACCTTTTAAATGACCAAAATACCCCTCCGGGGCGTAATTTGAGATTAAATTCGTTTTGGGCATAATGAAAGATATCCTACTGATATCACAACATATTTAAGGCATATTAACTTAGGAAACCTGTTGAGGACTCTTATGGTTACCCGTTACGCTTCTTGCGCGTTCGGTTCAGGTTATGTAACCAGTTTGCATAAATTAGCCGAAACGGGTCAAACCATATCATCTTTGTCTAAAAATCCAGAATGTGTTTAAGTTACCCATATTAAACAAGCATACAAGCTTGTCGGGTCAAAACCACATTCTAAACCGGTCTTCGCTTTATCATGCGTTTGATCCGAGTCTTCCTTTTGAAAACTAACCGGTCTAAGTCTAAGCTTAATTAAAGACCCGTTAGGATTCTAATAGGTTATTAAAAACCTCCGTTCCAGATTAGGAGCCCAGTAAAAGTTGCGTGCACTTGCTGTATTTGATTTATACTTTGCTCAAGTAAATACTTTTAACTTATTTCCCTTATACGGGCTTGGGGTACGGTATATACAAAAACCGCTTGGTTTGGCATTGAATCTTTAATCGTATGAAGGTTAAATCATTGAAATGTCCCGTTTAAATTGTTTTGTTTGCTTAAAACCTTTGGGGGGGTTAATGACCATGTCCCGGATATCCTTGGCATCATTCATGAAATGGCCACGACCTAAGCACGGGGTGTAGGCGTACACCTGACAGCTGCATATGTAAAAACTGGTATCCCACTTAAAGGAATCAGCCTTGTGGGCATTATACCTGTGGTGCGTCTATTAATCTTTAACCCGGTGTTCCGCCGGCCTACTGAACGTATAAGAAACATGTAATTCTTTTACAAGTATTATATACAAATAATTATCCCAAGTTATAAAAGATATTTGTGCCATGTGCATTCAAACTAATTTTCTTAAACTCTTTTCAAAATGAGTCAGTTAATTGTATTTACCAGTGTAAACTGACGTATTTTCCAAAAAGGCTAAGTGCAGGTACTATACGAAATAGGCTGGCTACTCCAGGCATCAATAATCAAGTCTCGCAAGCTCTAGATGTTAAAGTCTGTTGAATAATGTTTCATTTTATTTTCGATCCGCCTGTGGATCCTTTACTTTCTGTTTGTAATACTTTGATATTACTTTATATCGGATTGTAATATATTTATCTTTTGCTTCCGCTGTGCATTTAATATTGTGTTGTTTGACTATGATGATATCAACTACGTCACGGTACTCCCCACCGGGCACACCGGTAATACGTGGAAATATCAGGGTGTGACAGGTTGGTATCAGAGCCAACATTGAGTGAATTAAACACTAGTCTTTTGTGTTTAATCTCAATGACACAGTAGCACATTCCTTAACCTTCTGAGTCTAGACTTAACATAGGAATGCTCTCGTTTCTAGTCGGAGAACTATTGCTTTCAATTTTATATACTTTTAATATATCGCCAAGCAAAGGAGCCGTAAGGGAAATCCTCCCCATCCGAAGCCGAGGAATGCGGAGCCTTGTACTGCGATTAGGATAAACGTGCAACTGAGGAGAAAACATTTAGAAATAAAATGAAGAAGAAACTCCTTTTGCTGAAGTTCGTTTCCTTAGTAAGTCCTTATAAGGGCATACTTATCTTTCAGTCCCTTCATGGACAACATCATTTCTTTCAAGTCCCGTTCAGGGAAATTTTGTACCTCTTTAAAAATCCTTGGAACGTTTTATCTAAAGGTTATTTAAATCATTATATATGAATATACAATATGAATAGTAACATTCCTTTTATAAGATGTACCATTATAATAAAATGGCAAATTCTAAAAAGGACAAGACCTAGCCCATGTGTCATTTTAAGACAGGGCCAAGATGGCAGTTCCTCAATTAGATTCAGATCTTTATTAACATCTCAATTTAGGATTGTTCTGCGTTAAATATTAAAAGAATTTTAAAGGTAAACCTAGCCTGTATGACAAGGCCAAGATGGCAGAGCCTATTCAAAAGATTCAAATCCTTGTTAACATCTGTAACATGTTAACATTCCTGGCAGACGTGGTTCGATAAAATTGCATAAATCATCCCCATACTGGATTCTCCCGAAATCCTTTCTTATTTTGTGATTTAAACATCCATTACGGATATAATGCTTACGGGCCATATCCATTGTCATATAAGACTAGAGACAGTCGTAGCCTACAACTCCCTGTCAAGAAAAGGCAATGAACAACGTTCAACGCCTAAATACCTTGATTCTACAAAATCATGGTCTATAATTTAAAGTTGCCCTAGTGACTTGGCCTTTTGTGCCATAGTTATATTTTAATTAAATTTAGGATAATTATAATGAAATCCTGAATAAAATAAGTATCATTCCTTTCCTGCCAGTATACATGTTAAAAGAAAATCTTAAAAGGTATAACCTAGCTTGAATGTCATTAAAGAGCTGGCTACGATGGTAAAACCTGTTTAAAAGAGATTCAGATCTTTGTTAACATCTGAAAACATGTTAACACTCCTGACAAAGGTGATGCAATAAAATCACACTTGTCATCTTTATATTAGGAACTTCCAAACCCCTTATTTAGCGTAAATGATCAAGAGGGATCATGGCTAATAAACGTCGAACATGATGTACACATCAAAACATCCATTTTAGGATGTATACCTACGGGCAAAGATGAATGCATGAAAAAGATAGTTTTATTTCATAACTCCTTGTCAAGACAATGAACTATGAAATTTTCCGATCCAAAGGAATCATCAATTATGTTTTAAAATTTTCCCTAGTGACAAGACCCTTGTGCCATCAAGAGTCCTTTGGAACAAGCTTGTGCTATATATAAAATGTCGGTACGACATTGACAGTCGTGATTTATGTCCCCTGTCTAATAAATATAAAGGATTATATTCTGTTTACACGCCAAGGATGGTTTATTTAAAAACCTAGGCAAAACATAATCAAATAAATTAAATACTATCTATTGGCCTATATGGTTTATTTACACCATAGCTATTTAATCATCAAATTCGACAATTCACCATATAATTAAACCAATTATTACTACTTGGTTTGTAGCCTTCAAAGCTTCACCATGGCTGACTCCTCTGAAGCTCACAATCATCCAGTTGATCAGAATGATAATGCAAGACTGAACTTAACGGGCACCGAGTTACAAGCTATGATAGATACAGCCATAAACAACGTTGTGGACCGTGTATTAAAGGATCATAAGCGAAAATGCGATAATACCCCAAATAAGGGTTACAAAAAGGGTAAGACCGGTTCAAGCTATAACCAGTCCAAACCAAAGGAGGCAAAACCCGAATGTAAAACCTGCGGGAAGAAGCACTTCGAAAAATGTTTCTATGATCAGACCAGGGGATGTGTCATCTGTAAGGAGACGTGTCACAAGACCCATGAATGCAAGGATTTGAAGGACAAACAGCAGACCGGTGAAAAGACCAGATGCAAAACCTGTAGGAAATACCACCTCGGGAAATGCAGATTTGAATCTCAGCCTTCACCTTGTGGAATCAGCAAGTCCAAGGAGCATAAGACCTTGGATTGCAAAAAGATGGAAGATGCGACCTACCATGGTTGTGGCGAAAAAAGGCTCATAAAGACCCGCTGCCCAAAGAAGGCGACTAAAGGAACAGGCACTTTAAATGCGCAAGCTAAGCCTTGTGGAATTTGTAATAAGGAAGGGCACAAGACTTTGGAGTGCCAAGACATAAAGGACGCAACCTGCTATGGTTGCAATGAAATAGGGCACATCAAAACTAATTGCCCTAATAAAACCAAGAAGTCTTGCAAGGCTAAGAAGACCAAAGCTGGAAGCTCTCAGATGAATGCTCAAGAGGCTATCCAGGATGACAATGTAACAACAGGTACTTTCTTTATCAATAACACTCATGCTAGAGTATTATTTGATTCAGGTTCAGACAAGTCTTTCGTAGACAATAGATTTTGTAAATCGTTAAATCTGCCTGTTAAAACTCTAAGCGTTAAGTATAAATTAGAATTGGCCGATAGTACCTCAGAGACTGCTTCATCAATATTAGATGGATGCTTCATATCCATTAGGAATTATTCTTTTCCGTTGTCCTTGTTTCCGTTAAAATGAAGGAATTCGATATAGTAATAGGAATCGATTGGTCGTCTTGAAAATCAAGCCCATATTGTGTATGATAAGAAGCAAGTAGTTATCAAGACTCCTTATGGTGAGCCTTTGACCATTCAAGGAGATACTGGGCATGGAGTGCCCAAGCACTTGTTGAATTTGGTATTTAATACCAAAGCTTCGAGTATGGAAAACTCAGATGAGACAAACAACAGTCGCGATGCTAGAGATGCGACAAATGTCAATGGTGCATCAAATGTGAACCTCATTGTTGAAGGAGTTAATCTCCAAAAATTGTAATTAACGCAGCTGTTAGAAAGACTATGAGAAAAGTCATGAAAAGGTTTAAGAAGCCGAATGATGTTCGCTTTAAAACACATGTCGCTGCTCATGAGAAGAGCTATATTCATACTTCAAATGCGAAGAATAACCCAAACAAAATCATATGTGGCAAGAAGTCCCTTTCCTTTTAGGATGTACTTAAAAGTACTTCGTCTCTTGGAAGTCAAGAGACTTCAATAGTAAAAAGGGGCCATCGATTTCAGGAAATTGTTGGATGAAGTAGGAACCATTAGGTATATCAGCGGTTATGCTGGAAAGGACATGGTAAGGTATACATCACAGTCATTTGATGGCAATACCCTTAATTAGTGAGGACATTAATGAAATCCTCAAAGATCCTCTTATACATTGTGGGATGGTCCAAGTTTTAAGGACCTTATTAGAAAAACCTAGTATCCGCTTCGCGAAATGGGAAAAGATGGAATAAGAATTTTATGACCCTCACCATAAAAGTTCTAGACTGTCGACAATATGTTACAAATTTTATCTCATTGGCTGAGATAGTGCCCTATCCAGTTTACCCAAAAATCTAAGCTTAATGCAATAATTACTGGTGGTTAGCAACGACAATAAGAGGGCACATTAAGGATTCAAAGCCTGCTTATTATAAATCCATTATGGATCTACCTCAGCTACTCATGATACTTAGATTAAGATATAACCAGTCAAAGCTGAGACTGCCCAAAAAAATTTGTCAAAGATTTTGCAGCTAAGTTTAAAAGGATTAAGAATTGAGGCGTTTAACCCTCCTGATGAATGATTAGAGGCAATTCACGTTAATAATGACACCAGATAAACCCCATATTGTGATTTGACTGCTAGGAGATACGTTTGGGTTCAGGTGCAGCTAAGTCTCTCATAAGATCTTAAGCTTAGCAAACTTTTAGAAATTTTCCCGTAAGAACCCCAGATATTAAGTGTAAGATAAAACTTACAGGTGAAATCATAAGAACCATTCCTTCTGTTCCTGTTAGAAACGTTCAGGCGTAGAATTTTTGAAGTATCCTCTCTCTAGGTGTAATGCATCAGCATTTAGAGTTGATATCTCTTTGATCTCTAACGATTGCGAATACCAAACGGTATGATAAAAAGCGCCATATGAGGATTGGTATATCTTAATATGTTCCATAGATTGCTTCCATGCCTGATCAGTATGGAGGTTTAATGCATGGGACCACAAAGATATTCCGATGGTCATAGAGTACTAAAGTCAGCTAATGGTATTCAAAGGAGATATCCAGAATGGAATTGTCCAAGTAAATGTTCCAGATCAAGGAGTTCGTGGACTCGTAACGTAAATGTGTCACTTAATTGACACAAGCAACGATGGATGAATTGGAGCCTGAGATTTGTAAAAATCTTTGTAACCTCCTTGTATCTTGATTATCTTCTCCTAAGACTACCCTGTTTACCCCTGAGAGGCAGGAAGAGTTAAGGTTTATATCCCATTTAAGGCTGTATTATTATGAAATCTCCAAGACGGCTAGTACCATCATTGGAAGAATCGAAACCCTGATTAACTAAGTTTTAAAATAGAGGGTTCATATAGCCTAACTCAATATCCTGAGAATTCGGTATAGCTAATTATGAAAGACGGTTCATTTTGTTTATGCATTGTTTACCGCAACCCTAATTAGGCAACGATTAAGAATCGCCATCAGCTGCCCAGGATCGTCGATTTATTCGACTAACTGTAAGGATTAGCTACTCCTTAAGATTAGTTTTGAGCAATGGTTGGAATAACCATCTCACCTTAAGATAAACTTTTCTATAATAATTGTTATATAAGTATCAATGTGGCTCCTTTGGAGACCTTGTATAGATGAAATATCAAAACATCCGTTGGATGGACGAGACTTTGGGAAGTCCACTTATCAACATTTGAAAGTTGCATTGGAAACAACGAATAAAATCATACAAATCCCTAATCATCTGTAAGTTGCCAGTAATCGGCAGAAAATCAAGAATTAATGAAAGTAGCAACCCTCCTAAATTCTTGTTAAGGAATAAGGTTCAACAAAAGATATCACCCAGGAAGGGTGTGCCAAATTTGTTAAATTATCAGGCTAGTTAAGTTCTGAATATATAGAATCATTCGAAGGAAATCGAATGTATCAAGATCAAGTAGCTTATAAGCTAAAACCTATTTAAGGAGCTTGGTGGAGCTCGCAATACATTGCACACTAGTGACTGAATGATATGTTTTGCCAATAAGTCAAGAAGCACTATCACATAATGATATGCAGATTTATGATGTGATGAGCATCCTGTATCGATTGAGGATCGACAGGTTAAGAAGCTCCAAAAGGATACATGTACCCATTATAGGGGTCAACTTAGGAGCATGGAAAGGTTCCAAAAGGATACATGTACCCATCGAGGTCGAGATTTCTTTTAAGGGGGTGAGGATGTAACACCTCGAAAATTCACGTCCTATAATGTGTTGACACTTGTCATAAGCTTTGAACGTGTGAAAGAATACTCTAGAGGGACTAAAGTTGACAAACAAGGAAAGTATGTGAATAAAAGGGTTCAAATTGTCAACAATTGATAAATATACTTCACAATAGCCCCACATAATGTTTATAACCTTAAACGAATAAATCATGGATCATACGAAGCTAATTGTGGAAGAAAGTGAGAGATTACAAACTACAGGGGTTAAATGTGTCAACATGTTTAAAGTATACCTCTGAGTGACCTTTTAGCAAACCCGAAGCTTTGTAACGATAAATTATGCTCACTAGAATGCATGATAAAAATTTCACCAAGTTTCGTTATCGTATGAGGAAGTTATGATAAAATTCGTATACGAGGGGTTAAAAGCGTCAACGTTGAAATTTAAGACCTTTCGGTGATCGTATGAATAACCGGGGACCTAACAAAGTTGGTTTATGACTTGGAGTCCTTAAAAGTCAAGTTTGGGGGTTACAAGTGCAAGAAACCTTGTTAAAAATCAAGTTTGGAAGTACAGGGGCTAAACATGGCAACATTGGAAAATTTGCTTTGCTGACCAGGTCCTTACAGACCGTATACCCTGGACCTTACTGTCCGTAAGCAGGCCCCAGATGAGGAAAACAGTCAGTTGCCTGTTCTAGCCCGTTACACCGCCTCAAGTCGCCATTTCTTGATTTTAGGGACTTGTTTAATGGATTATTAGGCCCTAGGGACACTTGTATTGATCATGGATCAATCCTAGACTTGGTTGGCATCATCTTGATCCATCAAGAACACTATATAAAGCCCCATTGTTTGAAATTTTGATCATTCATTTCCAACTCAACTTCTGATCATTTCTGGAGCTCAAGGCCATTCCCCAAGCATCACTAGTCGTGCATTGGACCTTGGTAAGCTTCCTTAACCTTCCTTAATTGAGTTTTGCTTAGTTATTAGCTTAAAGTCAAACCGTCGTAATTAAGGTTTGACTTATCGATTTATCATTAATGGTCTGATGTATTGTCAAATTGAAAGTAGTTATAAGTTGGTAATTATGTGGGCAATAAACCCTTAAAAGAACACCCTCTGATTCCCGCTCTAACTAGATCGTTTGTCGGGTCAAAGTTTGTATTAAAAAGTCAACATAATATTAATTTTCGAATTAACACCTAATTAGCAATGTAGAAGACGTGTAACCTATTTTATCACTCATATAACTTGATAATTAGTATAATAACTGGTCTAAGCTTGTTTGATCCGACAATTTTCTGTTTAGACTCGGTTCGGAACCGAAAGTCGCAAAACTTTGACTTTTGCTTTGACTTCAGTTCTGACCCGATTTAGATGGGTTTAGACATGCCTTAAAGTTTCATTAGGACCGAGTTACATGATAGTATAACCCTCTGCGTTTATACTACTTGACTCGTTGATTGTCCGATGTTTCCGTTAAATGCCTAATGTTGACCAATATGCCCTTTTGACCATAAAACGAAAATTTTGGAAATGTGAAAGGACAATAATCTTTATTACTGATTTATAAACATGTCCCTAAATTTTCACACCAGTTTGAGGTCTAGATTAGGAGTTATGCTCAATGGCGTAATTAGAACGTTTTTTATTAATTAAACGGCGTCATTAGCGTAAAGCCTATCTAAACCCAATTTTTGACACCAAACCTTTTACCCACTGATGTAATATAATATTTTGGGATTTTTGAAGATTTTTAATTATTTTTAAACTGATCATAACCTTAGGTTATTGCCAGGGCCGGCTTAACGCTTTTGGAAGCCTAAAGCGAACTCCAAATGTGGGGCCTTTTCAATTTTTAATTGTCGATATTTATATCAAATATATGGTATTTTTATGTATTATACTAATGTTTTATAAAAAAAACGTGGTTACTGTTATATGAATTTAACTAAGGATTATCACATAAAGGCATATTCATAGCTATAAAAGATTAAAGAAATAACCAACCTTGATTTTGTTGATAGAGAGTACTTGTATAACTTATCATTATATATGAAGATAAAAGAAAATAACTTTTCAGCTTGCTAAAATATTTCCCGGTAATCATTAATGACTGAAGCTCATTTTTTAAAATGGAATCCAAAAAATCATTAATCGTTTAACTTTAATTACTGAAACTCATTTGTTGCCCAATAGTATATCTCTGTTTTCCTCTTGGTAAACCAATAACAAAAAATAATATATTACTTTTTTTTTCTAAATTGGAGGCCCTTAAAGGAGTGAGGCCTAAAGCAAAAACTTTATTTAGCTTCCTCTAAAGCCGGCTCTGGTTATTGCCTCGATTCGGTAAATACCGATTATACGCTTTTGCTTATAAAATGAGTTTTACATAACATTTAGACACACCATAGACTGAAATCATTCCTCCCATCGAATTTCTCCAATTCAAACTTAAAGATTGTATAAAAATAATCTTAACTATCCAAAACAATACAAATACTGACCATAAAGAATTTCATACATAGCATGTCCCTCATATAAACTGACAAAACAATCACACAAAACAAAAGAAAACGAAAAAAGTGAATATCATGGACAATAACATAATGTTGCCCAATATAATGGTTAATAACTTAGAACACCATGGCATATGTGGCAACAAATATCGAAAATGTTATAGGAATGGTTGTGAATCTTATTGAAGTTGCATCTGAAGAACCGTTATCTGTTGATGGCACAGTGTTTGTTTCGGTGCCTTTACCCGAAGGGGATCCTGGAGAAGAAGAAGGTGTCGTTCCTGAAGGAGAGTTGGTTGGAGAAGCAGCTGCCAAATTTGAAAACACAGAACAATGAATAAGTTTATAAATTGTAGTTGGTTGGTTTTGAAAATGCAAACTAATGAATGTTTTCTAAACTAGAGCTTAAAAAATTTGACTCATTTAGCTATGAATTAATTGATTTGGTATTCTGGGTTATGTTTATCTGAAACGGGTCAGACGTGTAAAGTAAAAATTAGTTGAAAAGGATATGGGTCAACCATGAAAGTTGCTCATAGCCTCATACTGTATGTTAAATGTACAAAACCTTTTAGTCTGGTTTTTTAAGAAGTTTATAAATAATATAATTATTTTAGCATATTTGACTCACAACAAATTTCAAAAATACTTTTAAGAATAAAAAGTATATGTTAAACCTGACCCGTTATGAGAGGTACAAAATATTACCCGTTTGCGGTTTGACTGTGTTACATAGCCCACCCGCCCATTTTGACATATAACATATTTATATCAGAATATTGTAATATCAAAATTTGAATTCGACATGTATTTATAATGTGACTATAGTTTGAATAAAAACTTGGTAACTAAATGTTTAGATCATTACCATTGCATTGACTGGTTGGTGGTGTCTGGACATTGCAAGCCTTTGGCAACTCAAGAGCCTGAGTTTGGTTAATATTAAGTCCCAAAGACGAGCCACCGCCATTAAGAACTTGACACAGGCACTGTGGCTGTGACCGGACCACGCTACCCAGTTGGGTGTAGCATCCTGATGATGGTGTCGATGTGTTGCCCGAAATGTAGTTTAGGCATGGAGACAAACTAACTAGAACACTTGTGCAACTTGAAGATTGAGCCATTGAGCTTCCATATAGGGCAGCCATTGTGATCACTAGGATCATTAAGATTGTGTTGGTTTTTTGATATTGTGCCATTTGGGATTTTGGTGTGTATGTGTTTTTTTTTTTTTTTTTTTTTTTTTTGTGTAATTTGGGTTGAAGAAGATGATTTGAGTTTGAGGTTTTGGATGAGAGTATGCAGGTTTTTTGGTTCTATATATAGGGGAATTGGTATGACTGAGCTAACTTGGGTCCTCAGGAGTTGCTGTGCATAGGTAACCTACTTATCCTATGTTATAATATTAGCTAATAGCTACAAAAAGAACATTTTTTATAGTTGTTGATTATGGGTTATTAACATAAATTTTGTGGGTTTAGGTGGTCTACACGGGTCCGGGTCAGTTTTGGGTCTAACGTACCTATGCAATCATGGGCGAAGCTTTTAAGGGGCGGGAGGGGCGGCCGACCCCCGAACTTTTCGCTTAGTAGTGGAGAGTATGTAGTTTTCGTAAAGAAATTTTTGGGTATATACGTTTTCGACCCCCGGTTTTATAGAAAGTTTTAGGTCCGGTGACTTCCGCCTCCTCGGTCAGAAATCTCAAGTTTCGCCATTGTATGCAATTAGCTAAACCGACGTTCGGGTCAACCTGACGGGTACTTAGGTTGACCTTTTGATTTATAACATTCTAAAAAATATATGCTTTATGCCATAGTTTAAACTAGTTGGGTATCATATTCCACAATTTAAAAACATAAATAGTAAATAACATTAGGTTTTATAGTTTGAAGGACTCTACTCATTTGTATTTTTTGTTGTAAATTGCAATTTAGAGCACCATTTGTAAAAAATAATTTAGAATGAATCAAATTTGGAGTTAAACAGTTGCTTTTTGTCAACTCGTGAATAAGTATGTTGTATTCGGATTCATATGTTTGTCTAATACGATTTTCAGGTTCGTGTTATAATAAATTTTCAGGTTCATACCAGTCTCAGCCTATCAATCCGCAAACGTAAAACATGTTAAAGTGACACGAGTCAGTCTCATCTCAACTACTCCCAATTAAAATATAAAGAAAAGTCTTAAATATGGTTTTGTTTGGTTCCTACTAATTTAATAATTTTGATTGAATTCAACTAGAACCATATATATTTTTGTGTTTGAGTTTTTCTTGGCTATAAGGTGGGACCAAATCTAATGTAATTACTAATTAGGTATTTAGATGATCGGCTTCTTAACCAACCAAATGGAATCAGTTAACTAACCACCAAACTCTATAAACAAATTATTTTTTTTATTAATTTGGTAGGCTATATACACACGCAAAGTTAAATAATAAGAGGAAGAAAGACCACTGAAGGAAAGATGACGGTATAATGGATCCAATGGTTATAGAATCAGCCCAAACCAATAGCCCAGCTACAATCTCTTTAAACTGAATCCAAAGCTTGAGCCCATTGTTCCATTTGATAAGCCGAATACCCGATTAATAAAAACAAAAAACAAACATGTCACAAAAAGCTTTGAAATCACATGAAGAAAGCAGCAAGATTGCAGTCGAAGTTGTCACTTCCTTCTAATCTCAAATATACGAATTACTAAAATGATTTTAGGGACCTAAAAAGCGCCAATTCCCGAAAGCATCAAGCAAGCTTGGTATGCAGTATTTGTGCTTGGGGTTTCTCAAAGCCTTATGGGTTATTTATACTTGGGCTCTAGGCTTTTGGTGTGGAGGGAAATTGATTAGCAATGGTCATCTTGAGCCAAAATAATTTTTCCATGTTTTTTAATAAACACAGGTAGAATCATTGTGGATGCTGGAACCATGAAAAATGATCTAGCCAAAGGATTTTAAGAGTATAGTCAGTGTTCTCGGCATTAGACCATAACACTTTGATATATCCTGAGGGTCATGATGGTAAGAAGCTCGAGATCATTACAGGACATGTAGAGATATGTCTTGTTCACCTTGCTTACCCAGCTCGGCCTGATATGAGGATCTGTAACGGGTTCTCCATCAATGTTGAAGCTTGAAAATCAACTGCTTTGGTTTGACAAAGTGGATCTGGGAAATCAACCATAAGTTAGTTAATCGAGCATTTATACGTGTAGAATGATAGTCAAGATCCTCTTCTATTCACAATGAAACCATATATAATGTTACAAGGGAATCTCCTATCTTTGGAGATGATAATTACAATTAAGGCTATACAATAATATAAATCAATGCCATAAATAATTCCGTAGACTATTACACCCCCGCAGTCGAAGCGGGAGGAGGACAGATACTTAGACTGGAGCGAAAATCATCAAAGAGGACCCGAGGAAGACCCTTCGTGAAGATGTCAGCAACCTGGAAGCGAGAGGGGACATGCAGAATTCGAACTAAACCCTTCTGAACATGCTCGCGAACAAAGTGAATATCAAGTTCAATGTGCTTGGTACGCTGATGCTGAACCGGGTTCCCTGATAAATATATGGCACTAATATTATCACAATAGACCAAAGAGGCTTTTGAAAGAGGGCGATGCAGCTCAAGGAGAAGATTGCGGAGCCAACAGATCTCGGCCACGACATTGGCAACTCCGTGATACTCGGCTTCAGCACTAGAGCGGGAGATGGAAAGACTGTCGCTTAGAAGACCAGGAGACTAGGTTGTCACCGAGGTAGACGCAGTATCCCGAGGTAGAACGGCGGGTATCTGGACAGCCAGCCCATTCAGCATCGGTGAAGGCACGAATGGACAGGGCAGTGGCGGTATTGAGCTGAAGACCAAGATGAGAAGTGCCCTGAAGATAGCGAATGATGCGTTTCAGAGCATTCCAATGAGCGAGGCATGGAGCGTGCATATGCATGCAAATCTGCTGAACCGCGTAGGTAACGTCTGGCTGAGTGAATGTAAGATATTGAAGAGCCCCAGCAAGGCTTCTGTAAGTAGTGGGGTCGTCAAACAAGGAATCCGAGACGCTGCCCAATTTACTCTGGGTATCCACAGGGGTGACGGCCGGCTTGCAGGAGTCCATCCCGGCACGGTGAATGATGTCTTTAGCGTAACCCTGCTGAGATAAGAATAGCGTGTCACCCGTGCGTGTGACTGAGATACCAGAAAATATGTTAACGGCCCCAAGTCTTTCATGGCAAACTCACCCGCAAGAGTGGTCATTAGCCGCTGACGAAGAGAGTCAGAGGAGGTGGTAAGAATAATGTCATCAACGTAAAGTAGCAGATAAGCAATATCGTGGCCATGATGGTAGATATACAAAGAGTTATCCGTCTTGCATTGGGAGAAACCTTACTGTAGAACAAAATCTGTGAACCATTGATACCAAGACCGTGGAGCCTGTTTGAGACCATAAAGAGATTTCTTTAACCGGCAGACGTAGTCAGGGTAGTCACGGTGACGAAAACCCATAGATTGATGCATGTAAACAGTCTCCTGTAAATGCCCGTGTAAGAAAGCATTGGTTACGTCTAACTGGTGAATGGGCCAAGACTGAGATAGAGCCAAAATAAGAACACTCCGAATAGTAGTGGGTTTGACCACCGAACTGAAGGTTTCACCACAGTCAACCCCCACTTCCTGACTTCGGCCATCACAAACCAAGCGAGCCCTGTACCGTTCCAGAGAACCATCGGAACGGAACTTATGCTTGAATAATCACATACTACGAATAATGTTCATATCCGGTGACCGAGGTACCAACTCCGAGGTCTCGTTTTTAATAAGTGCACTAAACTCATTGTTCATGGCATTGAACCATTCTGGCGTGGACAAGGCAACCTGTGGGTTTTTTTTGGAACAGGGACAATGGTGGTGGTGTGTAGGTTAAAGAATTGCTTTGGTTTGGTGATGTCGTCCATGGCACGGGTGCGCATGGATCGGGTGGGTTGAGTAGGGGTGGTGGTGGGCCGGGTGGTGTAGGAGGGGCCGCAGACTGGAGCTGGGCTGGTGTAGATGTGTGGGCCGGTGTAGAGGTGTGGGGAGTAGTAGGGAATGGGTTAAGAAGAGTTGGGCCAGATGTGTTTGGGCCGAAGATGGGAACAGTGGGAGAGTGTGGACCGGCGGTGGTGTGAGGAGGGGTGGTAACGGCTGGGCTAGTGGGGTGGGCTGGGCTAGAGGAGGCAGCGGCATCGTGCGGCTGCTGAACAGTGGTTGTGGGTTGTTGAATCTGTGGCTAAAGAAGTGGGGAGACGGAATCGGATAGAAAGTCGTAAGTTTGAGGAGGGGTGGGTTGCCGAATGGAGAACGGGAAGATAGATTCCTCGAAATTAACATGACGAGAAATAAAAGTTTGGTTGGATATGAGATCAACACTTATTCCCGCGATGATTGGACGGGTAACCAAGGAAGATACAAGGTTGAGAACGGTTGGCGAGTTTGTGGGAGGTGGTAGAGGGGAGGATGGGATAGCATAGGCAGCCGAATACACGGAGGTGTTCGTAGGTTGGTAGAACATTATAAAGTAGGGTGGTGGGAGTTAGAAATTTGTGGCTTTTCTTTGGGAGTATGTTAAGTAGATATGTTGCAGTTTCGAGTGCATGATGCCAATAGTTGGGGGGGGGTAGAGAGGCTTGAGCTAGGAGAGTTCGGATCATGTTGTTTATAGTGCGGATTTTGAGTTCCGCCTTTCTGTTTTGAGAGGATGTGTGAGGACATGAAAAGCGAAATTGCATACCATTGACTTGGCAAAATTGTTTGAAATTATTGTTTGTGTATTCGGTGTCGTTGTCACATTGGAATTGCTTTATTTTTCGTTCAAACTGGGTGTTAATAAGATTATAGAATTGAGTGAAGATAGAATAAACTTGAGATTTAGTTGTGATAGGATATGTCCATAAAAAATCAGTCAACTCATCAAGAAATAAAATATAATAGCGATGACCGCTTGTACTTAAAACTGGTGATGTCCACAAATCACTATGAATAATGTCAATAGGTAACTAAGTCGTGTTAACAGAATCATAAAAAGGAAGTTTGACTCTTTTGCCAAAAACACAAGATTGACAAAGCGTGTTATTTGGTTTACTAAAATTAATAAATGAACAAGACTTCAATGATTGCAATAGATTGTTGCCTGGGTGCCCAAGGCATTGATGCCAACGTTCTTGAGTGATAGCAGCAAAAGCAGTAGGTGAGGTTGGAGACTTGATGAAGTTTGTGGTAAGAGGGTAGAGGTCGCCCGAGCTATTGCATCGTAGGATAGGTTCCTTGGTCTTGAGGTCCTTCACAAGAAAACCAAATAGGTCAAATTCGATTGACAATAAATTATCGGTGGTGAGACGACGGACAGAGATCAAATTTTTTATAAGGTTGGGGGTATAGAGGACATTATTTAGTTTGAAAGGGGGAAAGGGTGGAGGTAAGGTTTGGTTGCCTTGTCCAATTACAGGAATGGTTGTGCCATTCCCAACAATAATCTGTTTGTTAGTGAAAGAATTAAAAACAGACGGAGAGAAAGTACCTGGTTGTTGCATGTGACCCGTGGCTCCTGTGTCCATTATCCCCACTGAGTCGGGTTGCTGGTTCATAGACAAAGTATAGAGGGCTTGGGCGATGTCAGTTGGGGTGGGAGAGTATGCCGCCACATGGGCCTGATCTGGGCGTGGCCCAAGAATTCCTTGTCCATTGTCGTGCTTGGGAGCTGACGGGTATGGGCATGGAGGGGAGGGGTAGGTTTATGGGGTGAGGGTTTGGGCTTGGTTTAGTAAGGAGGCCCATTGATTATTGGTCCAGTTATTGGGAAAGACAATGTAAGGATGTTGGGATTGGGCCGAGTAGGAGGGGTTGCGGTTACGTGGTTGGGAGTTGGAGGCTGACCGTCCACGGCCACGGCCTCGGGTGCGGCCACGTCCACGAGAGTAGTCTGACCGGTTGTCGGTAGGGGAAAGGTTGGGGGAGGGGTTGTTGGTGCGGCTTTGGCTTTGAACATGGAGAGCCGTTGCGGCTTGAGAGGACGAATGAAGGGCCTGGTTTGCCTTGGTAGTTTCGTTCATGAAAAGCTGTGAACGGGCTTCAAAGAAGGAAGGGAGAGGCTTGGTGTTTTGAAGTATGGTGGCAACAGTCTCGTATTGTTCGGTGAGGCCAGCAAGGGTTTGGAGGACAAGGTCCTGCTCATCAACAGGTGCATCAACGTTGGCCAGTTGGTCAGATAAAACTTTAAGTTCTTGGCAATAGGCTGTCATGAAGGGAAAATTTTCCAACCAGGTGTTGGCGAACTTCTGTTTTAGATTGAGAGCACGGGTTGCTTTGTTATCTTGAAACAGTGATTCAATGGCTGTCCAAGCATCATATGCAGTGGTTCTGGTTTTGGTTTTTATGACGGTTTTAAGCAGGTCCGTGGAGATGGTGCCATAAATCCATTGAAGGACTATGGCATCCAATCGTTCCCATGACGCAGACGAAGTGGAGTCAGCAGGTTTTTTATCTTTTTCAGCGGTTGAAGACGAGGAAGAAGTTTTTGGATGTGGGGAGAGGTGATCGGAGACAAGGTAGGCAGTGCAGTGGATCCGAAACAATTCGGACCACGTGTTGTAGTCTGCGGCTTCGTTGTCAAGGGTAACGGGAATCAAGGCTTTGATGTTTGAGACGGTGACGGCTGGGTGAAGCTTGGAGTCGACCATTGTTGATTGAAAAAAATGGCGGCAGAAGATCAAGGGGGATCGAAAAAGAGGGATAGGGTTAGGAACGAGGTATGGCTGATACCATGTAGAATGATAGTCAAGATCCTCTTCTATTCACAATGAAACCATATATAATGTTACAAGGGAATCTCCTATATTTGGAGATGATAATTACAATTAAGGCTATACAAGGTGCTGTCAAATCTGATGGAAGAGACATTAAGTTATACCATTTAAACACTCTAAGGAAATTTATCGGGCTTGTGAGCCAAGAGCCCACGTTTTTTGCTAGTACTTTACGTGAAAACATCATATATGGTGTTTCCAAGGAAGTTAGTGAAAGTTGATATTATCGAGGCTACAAAAGAAGCAAATGCTCATAATTTTATATTGTTAAAAAAACAAGGTTTTAAACGATGGGTATGGTACTTGGTGCGACAATCAAAAGGTATAGCTCTCCAGAGGTTAATAACAACGCATTGCAATATTGAAAAACCCCAAGATTTTGTTACTAGACGAAGCCACTAGTGCACTTGATAGTCGATTGGAAAAGTAGTGCAAGATGCACTTGAGCGCATGATGTTGGTCATATCAGCGTAGTGGTGGCTCATCTGTTGAGTACCATACAGATTTGTGACACCATTGTGGTTTTGGAAAAAGGGAAGGTGGTTGAAAAGGGGAACCATGGCTCACTACTAGTGAAAGGGCCAGTTGGAGGATACTACCCCATGGTTAATCCATGAGAGCCTAACACTAATCATACATTGGACGTTGGACTGAAATATGGCAGGATTGTAAGATTAAATATATTTATTTTATATTTAATCTAGTAGCCATTATAATCATTTACATTATATGGATCAAAATATATAACAATCCTATTAAATAATTAGTTGGTAATTGTTGATGGGCCTAATTACCCTTATTAACTAATTAGGGTTTCCTCCTGGGTGCTTATATAAGGAGACTAATGTAGAGGTTTCAAGGTTAGACACACAACCTAATTACTCTCATAACATTAATCGACCTCCTTTCCATAACCGATTCCCTTGTCGGTTTCTCATCATCACCATCATTAGATTGCACCCTAAGGAGGAACCAGATCAAGCTGACAATCATGTCAAACAATGTTGCTGCGTCTCCATCTGGATTCTCTACCGGCATGTGTTGATGTAATCAAAGGTATGTTATTTATATGTTTTCCATTATGTATAAACAGAACTGATAAACATGTGGTATCAGAGCATATGTTGATTAGTCGGTTCTGTTTTGTATCCATAAATCTGGAATAAAACTGGATAACAGTTTTGAAAACCTTAATAAAATCCCGTTTTGCCATCCGAAATCATCATTATGGATCATTACGGATCTGGGGTTTCATTATTACGGATGAAAGTTCATTAAATTTTTACTGTTTCGAAATCGATATGCTTAAAATGTGTTATAAAATTTCCAGATTTCGGATGAATGTTTATTTTTAGGGTTCATCACTTGTCCATCAGAAAATTCGAAAATTCCCTTAGTTTTGGAATGAATTCGGATTATAGGGTGTTTGTTTATGTTTTAATCTATTTTATCTACTTAAGTTTTTTTCGAAATCTGTTATCATTATTAATGGATATAATTTTCGAAATAAACAGATAAATATAATTAATATCTAAACAGAAACTTAATCCCATAATCCCTAAGATTTCGGATTTAAATCTTATCAATTAATAACTGCTTAAATTTAGGATTTTGTGTGGCTTGAAGAACACATCTTGGATGAATCCGAAATCATCAAGGACTGATCATTACGGATGAACTTATGCTCGTCCATCACGGATCAATAACTGCTTGAACATTTCGGACTTAGCATCACTGATCATTTCGGACTAAGCATCACCATTTCGGATGAATCTCGGACTAAGCATCATCATCCGAAATCATCCGAAATGACTCGACTTAGGCGTTTTGGACACATCCGAGATCATTCGAAATGGTCCATTTCGGATAGTCCGAAATGATTCGAAATCATCATCTCGGATGAATCCAAGACATTCATGATTCATCCGAAATCATGAGTGTTCATAAAATTTCAAGACTTATTCGAAATCCTGTTACTTTATTGAGCAGTTAATGTGAACTAAATTTTAGCTCGGGGCTCCGCCCCAAACCCCGTGTGGGGGCACGCTGTACCCCTGCAACCCCCAGCGAACTCACCGCGGAGTTCGATCTGCGCCAAGAGTTGGTTTGCTATTAGATGATTGGTTTTTGTAATTACTTAGTTAATTAATAAGGATCAAATAATGTTTTACAAAACCAAAATGGCTTTACTTGAATGAGCTTCTGATGTATCATTTCTGGCCAAAGCTGATTTGATACATCTACTTATCGTTCAAGTATTACGAAAGCTATGTTAAGTGTGCATCATAAACATGAATGTCTTAATATCTGGCCAAAGCTGATTTAATTCCTTCATAGATGGCATACTTAACAAGTGCATAACTAAAGTGATTGTCTCATTTTCTGGCCAAAGCTGATTTGTTACAACCACTTTGCACACATGCTTAAATGATTACACTTCTGGCCAAAGCTGATTTGTCTTCGTTTTAGTAGAACTTTAAATAGTCTATTATTTTGATGTTAGTAATAGACATATCACAACCTCTTCACATAATGATCCTTATATCAATGATCTTTCTTTAATTTTTATGATCATTTCGTCTGCCTTATTTTTTAGTACCCATAATTTTTACTCACTATAATTTTCTTCTATAAATCTATATTTCATCCACTCTAATTCCTAAATCTAATATGTTTTGCTTAAAGTTTCTATAAGAATTAGCTCTTAAATTAAATCCTTAATTATCTCTTAAGACACGATAATCCTATTGCTCTCTTCTGATATAAGTACTACAGAAGAAAAGTATAGCATGATGAATATGACAAATCAAACATGATGTCTCTTATGATAATCAAGAACTCTCTAACATAATTGCTATCACGAATGTTATTCCAGATTAAGTCTTTCCTAAGACTAATCTATTATCTGTGGAATAATTACAAGAATTCCTAAGATGCATGCCTTCATTTAAAATTCTAAACTATAAGGTTAAGTGGTATATGTGAATACATTATAATGTACAATACCATGACCCATAAAGTTAAGGGCTTATGCATGGAAATAAGTACATTTTTCCAGTACATTACATACTAAGATTTTCACTTGTATAATTTGATGCCTTATAAATCAACTATAACACTCAAAAGTACCAAAGTATAATGAGTGTGTTGATAAGCAACATATGTACAAAGAAATAAATGTTTGAAGCTGGAAAATAAGTTGTTACTCACCTTACAACCACTTAAACTTTAAAAGAGGATTGTTCTAAGGTCCATAAACAAAATACAAGTACAAAATCCCAACTCTAAGGTTCTTCAAGGGAAAATCTCACTGCATAATTATGCCATTAGACTAGGCATAAGCAACGAGACTATCTATTATTCAAAAGAATAGTTGGATAAGTTAATTAGGTAGTCACTTACTAATGATATTTAAGTCTGATAATTTTAATATTCCAATTAACACATGATTAGTTGACTCTAGTTCCATACGTTTCCTTACCAGAACTCGACAAATAACTAACATGAGAGTTAGTGACAAAACTAATTGTTAAAGCTATAAGAACCATAATAAGCAATCTTTTAACAAAGCTTTTCGATACCTTACATATTCTGAAGATTAATCAGAATACAGTGTCATTACTTAGGCTATGTCATGAAGGTTGTGAGGTTTGCATAGTCAACATAAAGTCACACTTATCTTAAACTCTCATCTTATTTGTTCTAAATATCTGGATTGAAACATTACTAAGATAAAACTAGATGACACCTTACATTTTTCACAACTTTTGTCATCATGTAAATGAGAATTTGACAAAAGGAAAATGAGACTTATAAATTTCATCCATTACAACCAAAATTCATGAGAAATCATGACATGGTTAATGAGGATGATTTTTTATCTAATCTCATTCTAAGTGATTTTAAATCATGACGTTATAGTCCTAAATATTACTTGGCTTAAGGAATAAGTATGGGTCCATCATAAGTCATTCATTGATATTTGTGGAACTTATTCCAAATGGAATATTCAGACATAATTCATTTATCATTTAAAAGACTATCAACTTGTATCTAAATTTTGTCACATATGGCCCACGTTCTCAGAAGAAATATATTCATGTATGTACTTAATAAGATTTCTATTAAATATGTCCCTAAAGTTTCTTATGATATCTGGACATTAAAGAAATCAAATAAAGTATAACGTATATATGATAGGTTCCCACATCACGTAGCTCATTGAAACTTCTCTTGTAGCATTCTAGAGATATTAAAGATCAGTGGGAGGATTAAGTGTTCTATCATAACTTGTCTCCTTAATAATAACTTGCAATAGTTGCAAGAGGTGGGGGAGTGAAAACTTCATATTACTTCAATTTACACCTCTTGTACAAGACACTTCTCCATCTTGACACTGTTCTATCATAACTTGTCTCCTTAAAATCTAATGCTACTCTTACAAAAGTTTCATTGTTGCTTAATTGTGGGCACACTTAGATTTCTTACCTAAACTAACATAATCCTCAACAAGAGAAATCACAACGACTAACGTCATTAATTTGTTTTCTCTATTAGAATTTGTTGGTCGTTAAATATTGACCCTAAGCATGCTGAGTTACTAAAGTTTTCTAAGGTCAGTGGGAGCAGTCAAAGTCCTTATCATGACTTGTAAGGAATACAAGAGGCGGGGGGAAGAGTGTCATTAAATTTCACTCCAAATTTAACTCCGATTACACCTCTTGTACACCATACTGCACCAACTCTTACAAACTTACAATGAAAATGATAGCAACCTAACCAAGAGCTAATCCATAAAACTGAAACTTCTAATGAACCCAATAATCAACTCAGGAGGTCATCTAGGTTTAATAACCTACTAACTTTGATGATTACATAACCTCCCTAATGAAGTTGAAATGGACTTTGGAAAAGTTTACGGATCTTATCTCTTCAAATTAAGCCATTAGTGTCAATCAATCTTCTAAATGGAATAAAATAGTTTTCTAGTAAAACTGATTTTATGTGTTCGTATAACGTTTGGGATTTGATTGAATTACCTAAGAGTATTCATAACAAAATCAAATCCTAATATAAGCGTTAAGACACAAAGAGGCATGATTGATTGTCAAAGGTTATACTTAGAAAGAGATAAATTATCAAAGATTTCTTTGAGGATCATCACTGTTCTAGTAGCTTATAATAGTTTAAAGCTACATTAGATGAACATTAAAAACAATTTTCCTTAACAAATGGCTGACATATTTACATGTTCATAAAACAACCTGAAAGTTCTAAACTGAAGGTTAAAGAACACTTTATTTGTAAGCCAATAAAATCCATGTATAGGTTAATGCAAACATCATAATGTGATGAAAAGCTAACGTAATTATTTTCATCAAGAATCAAGTGGATTAATGTACCTACCTCAAGATGAGTGGGAGCAACTAAAATAAACTTGTCTATATAGATGACATTCTTTTGACAAGTATATGTTACATAAGTCAAAGCATTGTTAACACAAACTTTGATATAATAGATCTCAGAGATATCTTTTATGTATTAGATATCATAACATGCTGAGATAGACCCAATGGGATATTAGTTCCGTTCCATAAGTTTAACATTAAATAGGTCCTTACGTATGTAACAATCAATACTGCTCTCCTTCAGAGGATAATATGGTAAATCAGATTATTTTTTACGCTTCATTAATTGGAAGTCTTATGTAAGTTTAAGTCTATACTCGTTTAGATATTACTCACATTGCAACATACTAGATATGTCTAGATTAATGTGAAGCATCTAATGGAGTATTACAATATCTTTAAAGAAACGAGAGGCTATAATTTGAAGAAGAAGTGAGAACTCAAACCGGTTTATTACTTTAACTTTGTGATATTCAAAGATGACAAAATGTAATTTCGGGTATATCCTTATGTCAGCAGACAAAACCTATCTCATGGAGGAGTCATAATGCACCGATAACAACAACCTAAGTCATAACGACATAATATAATCACTAAATGTTGTTGGAAATTTATCAGTGAACTCATAAGTTTCTTAACTCCATATAATTAATATTTTGAAGACTTAGTGTGATAAAGTCAGCTACCATGACTCCTTGAACAGTAACAGTTCAAGAGGTGCTGCATTAAATTTCGATACGCAATTAATTATTCGTTTATGAACTAATTGAGGAGACTAAGTTTTGTATCGAATACATTCATGATATGCTTAAGGATCCTATAACTGAAGGGCTATTACCCATAAGTCTTATTAAGAGAGCTCATAAACGGATATTAATTAATGGCCATGCGCAATTGCATATCGTATTATGAATGACTAAGTATTAGTTAATTTTCCTCATCAGTTTGATTTTGTATGTCTCTAAGAATATGTCAAGTCGACATAATGGAATATAGACAAATAAAGTTACAAATCAAACAAAGGGCTTATGCGTATTTTGATCATGACGATTAGGTTTTAAATTAAAGCTATAGTATGACTAATGGGGGTCCTGAGTCGCATAATGATTCAACGGCTGTATTTCTCTGGTATAGTACTTGTTTAAGGCTAAAATGAGTGTTAACTCCTGATCAGACTTACCTAATACTCATAGTAAATGGTTACTCGGCTAAGTGGGAGAATGTAAGATTAAATATATTTATTTTATAGAGTAAATTGCCATTTTAGTCCCTGAGTTTTGTCCAAATTTGTCATTTTAGTCCAAATAGTTTTTTTTGCCTCTGGGTCCCTGAGTTTTCCCTTTTATTGCCATTTTGATCACATACACCAACTCCATCCAAAAACTCCATCTTTAACCAAGGGTATTTTGGGGATTTTCATTTTAAATGTTTTCAATTGCCATTTTGATCCAATTCCAAAAAAATCAAAAAAATTCTAAAAAATAATAAAAATTCTAAAAAGTCATAAAAATTCTAAAAAGTCATAACAATTCTAAAAAATCATAAAAATTCTAAAAAATCCAAAAAATCCGTTTCGGCGCGAACCGTTTCGAACCCGAACCGTTTCGAGCTGAACCGTTTCGACGCGAACCGTTTCGACCCGTACCGTTTCGACCCGAACCGTTTCGAGCTGAACCGTTTCGACGCGAACCGTTTTGACCCGTACCGTTTCGAAGCCGAACCGTTTCAAGCCGTACCATTTCGAACCGAACCGTGCCGTATCGAACCGTTTCGAGCTGAACCGTTTCGAACCGAACCGTTTCAAGCCGAACCGTTTCAAGCCGGACCATTTCAAGCCGTACCGTTTTGAAGCTGAACCGTTTCGAAGCTGAACCGTTTCGACGTGAACCGTTTCGAAACGGTACGGCTTGAAATGGTTCGGCTTCGAAACGGTACGGGTCGAAACGGTTCGCGTCGAAACGGTTCGGGTCGAAACGGTACGGGTCGAAACGGTACGGGTCGAATCGGTTCAGCTCGAAACAGTTCGGGTTCGAAACGGTTCGCGCCGAAACGGATTTTTTGGATTTTTTAGAATTTGTTAGAATTTTTATGATTTTTTAGAATTTTTATTATTTTTTAGAATTTTTGGAATTTTTTTGATTTTTTGGAATTGGATCAAAATGGCAATTGAAAACATTTAAAATGAAAATCCCCAAAATACCCCTGGTTAAAGATGGAGTTTTTGGATGGAGTTAGTGTATGTGATCAAAATGGCAACAAAAGGGAAAACTCAGGGACCTAGAGGCAAAAAAAACTATTTGGACTAAAATGGTAAATTTGGACAAAACTCAGGGACTAAAATGGCAATTTACTCTATTTTATATTTAATCTAGTAGCCATTATAATCATTTACATTATATGGATCAAAATATATAACAATCCTATTAAATAATTAGTTGGTAATTGTTGATGGGCCTAATTACCCTTATTAACTAATTAGGGTTTCCTCCTGGGTGCTTATATAAGGAGACTAATGTAGAGGTTTCAAGGTTAGACACACAACCTAATTACTCTCATAACATCAATCGACCTCCTTTCCATAACCGATTCCCTTGTCGGTTTCTCATCATCACCATCATTAGATTGCACCCTAAGGAGGAACCAGATCAAGCTGACAATCATGTCAAACAATGTTGCTGCGTCTCCATCTGGATTCTCTACCGGCCTGTGTTGATGTAATCAAAGGTATGTTATTTATATGTTTTCCATTATGTATAAACAGAACTGATCAAAAGGATCTCATTCAATCACTTGGTAGATCCAAGAAACAGAAAATTGATATGCATTTTCTTTACCTTTTCAACTATCTACGCTTACTTATGATTTTAAATCAGATTCACTATTTAACTACTTACCTTTAAAAGCTAGTGTATATTAAAAACATGGTTCATAAGGGGGGAGGGGGTGGTTATCACTTGCAAAAATTACATCACTCACAACATCCAATCAAGTTCCGACATGTCATCAACCATTATTCAATCACTCACAACCTTTTTAGTGGCAATGGTCATCACTCACAACACCCAACAATAAACCCTCACACCCCCTCACATCCTTTCCTCCATCACGCGTTAAGTTTTTCACGGGATCCTTCCATCACTCGTTAACATTTGTTGGTGGCGGTGGAAAACTTCAAACTTCCACGCGTGAATTATGCCCTATCACGGAGAAAAAGCCACCACCCCCAGTCCCCTAATAGCACCAACAATAGCTCGGTGCTAGTCCATAATCTACATGTCGGGTAGGGCTGTATACGTCCCAAATGTTTAGCGAACTATTTGGTTGGTCCGAAGTTCATTAGTTCATTTACTATAGCTATCAAACATAACCAAGATTTTATGAGCATTTAACTAAATACACAAATACTACAAAACAGAGGGGTATCACCTACGAACACTTATGTCGGATAATCTGTCGGTGTAAGTGGTTACCAATGAGAAATTGTTGGTGAAAGTATGTCCGTAAAATGGGCATGAGTAATAGAGTCGGCCCGAAGGGCGTGCGGGATGGGCGACTGCTCAGGTCCCAAACCCATCGGGGGCCCAATTTTTTTTTTTGTTTTTGTATTAGTTTTACACTGTAAAGTTAGAATATATACGTAATGGATCGAAAAACATACAATCTTAGGGGCTGTTTGGTAGCCTCTGAATGGTCATTAAGAGGCTACCTCTTAATGGAACCATTAAGAATTTTACCAATGAGAAGGTAGAAAAATGTGACATGTGATGATTTACAATTCAGGGGTTACCTCTTAACCATTCAGACTTGAGGTTACCTCTTATTCATTCAGAGGTTTTAAACCATTAAGAGGTAGCATCTGAATGGTCATTAAGAGGCTACCAAACAGCCCCTTAAAGCATTTGGTTTGGTGGTTTGAAAGTCACTTTAGTAATAAGAAAACACGGGTTCTAATCCCGGCTTCCTTAGTTTTTGTTTATCTTTATCTTTTTGTTTCTTATCTATTGCCTAATTTTGTCAAGTTACATTAAAATTTTTATATTTAAGGGGCCCGTATTGGTGTTGATTCAAATGACATAAATTCATTTCCATATATTTAAATTATATATATATATATAGAGAGAGAGAGAGAGGCTGATTATCATACAATATGTCTAATCGTACATTACGTACGCTAAAACCACAACCGTCAGATCATCTCAATTAAACCCCGTGCTTATAACTATTAAATTAATCAAATTAAAATATATATATGAAACCGCCAAGGTTAAAATCGTCCATTACGAAATCAGAAACCCCTGATAATCAGCAAACAAAACCTCAAAATCATACCATAAGATTCTTATTCAAAATCGTATTCAGAAATCCAACAAGTAATCAAAAATCGATCGATTCTTATTCACCAACTCCTTCTGCGAATTGAACTTCTGTTGAATTTGGAAGTTCAGAACTGAAACAAATCGATATACCGTCAATCGAAGAAGATGATGCAGGATGAAAATCAAATAAAAAATGCGAAATCATATAACATTACATGCGATTACAAAAAACAAGGTAATATGTTTAAGATGTCTCATGATGTGCGAATTCATGCTTTTACACATGCGATTTCAGAAAAAGTTAATAACCTTTGAAATTTCTTAGAGTTTGCGAATTCATGCTTTTAGACATGCGATTTCAAAAAAAGTTAATTATCTTTGAGATTTCTTAAAGTTTGCGAATTCGTTTTCGAATCAAATGCGATTTTGAATAAAATGCTGCTAATACTTTCAAATTACTTTGTCCTAAAAATGCAAAAAAAAATAAAATTACGAATTAATAACTAAAATAAATAAAAATTTACTATTTTATATAAAATAAACTTAATTTATTACCGATGTGACTGTAATTTGACATGTAATGATCAATTTTACAATAAATACTACTGAACTTACCACCCTACCTACATAATAAATTTACTATTTTAATATAAAATACCCAAGTAACTACCTTCTATATTAAGACATAGAACACAAAAACACACACAACACACCCACAAAAAATGGCATCTGATGATTCAGAAAAATAAAAAACATTGCAATAAAAGAACTATTGTCAACTCGCACGTTGACAGAAATAAGCACCGATGTCACCTCTTCTCATTTGATTCTTGATGTGCAGGGGAAAATTCTTGAAGAAATCAAGAAAAATCAAGAGATGTGGGAGAGACTACTTGAAGAACCACCATCAAGCTTCAGAGACGCAGCTTTGAATCACATAAAGGAGCAATTTCGAGCTGATGACTTAGCCATCTCTTTCCTGAAAGATGCTCTAAACACTGTGAAGGAGAAGATGAAGTTCAGCTCTGCTGAACGTGACAAAAATCTTTGCTTCAAGTAACTAAATTTCTGTTTAATCGTTTTATGGTTGTAGCTGTGTTAGACAATAACTATTTTATATTTTGGGTACATGTTTTGAACACATCTTATGCTTGATTATAATATGATATCGGATGAATGATTTAGACATCTTTGTCACAAAAAAAAAGCAAGATAACTCAAAATCGCATGTACTAAAAGTGAAATCGCATGTAAGACTAATTATAAACTGATGCATATAAAATCGCATGCTTATATACTAAAATCGCATGAAAAAAATGATATAAACAGATGAATATAAAATCGCATGTGTTTCGTATAAAATCACATTTACATTTAAAAAATTTTAATCTTCCTCATCATCTTCTGAAACCTCCTCCCACTGATCTTCTTCTTTAGATCTATCATCACTACTGTAATCTTCAAACTCATCTTCCTCTTCATCGTCTTCGACCTCGCTGTCTTTGTCTCTCGGATCTTTTTCAATCTGGACGCCCTTCATCTTCTTCTTTTGCTGTTTGCCTTGTTGTTTGCCTTTTAGTATCTCGCAAGTCCGAATATCATGACCTTTTACATTGCATACACGACATGTCCTTGACCTTTTTCCTTTGCGGCTGATCATTTGTTCCTTCTTGGATTTAATCCTTTTATGCGAGCCATGACCTTTGTTTCTTATACCAGCCGGCACACAGACAGTTGGAGGAGCATTAGTAACTGGTTGTTGATAACCAATCAACTTGGAAAATCGGTCAAATTTTGGATCAAGTTGCTTGGTTATACGACTCTGATCAACTCTCTCTTTAAGCTGCATCATTTGATCCCTCACTAAAACAAGTTGATCAAGGTCAGAAATCAAATTGCTAACCAAATACTCCCCTGTGTGGATGATTTCACGAGCAATCCGTTTAGCCTTGTGTTGCACATCCTTGTCACCCACCCTTAAATTATACTTCACATTTAATTCACTCGGTACCACATCCTTTGTCCATCTCTTCATAACATATTTGTTTGGTATTTCTTTAGCACCAAACATCTTGAAAAGAAAATAGATGTGTTTACATAGCAGCCCATACTGCTCAAAATGCAAACAACTACACTTTGCAGTTACATCATTTTCAAGATTCTTGAACCACACCTAGTAAAACAAAAAGAAAAAAAATATATTAAAAACTAAAATCGCATGTGTAAATTAACAATTTTGCATGTCTAAAAATCATTTAATTGAATAAATTTAAAATCGCATACGTACATCAAAATCGCATATTGCAAAATCATGTTCTGAAATTTAAATTCGCATATAGGTTTTCAAAATCGCATGTTTGAACTATATATGCTATAAATACCTCTAATAAACCATCTCCATGGGCTTTAAAGTCTTTCAACAATATCCTGATCTGTGGACCCTCGATTTTGGTGTCCATCGGCAGACATTCGGAAATTGTTCCATGAATCTCTAATTACTGATCAAAGAATATAGACCTGGTGTATATCTTAGCAGCATCTTTTTCCAAAGTAGTTTCGCTCCAATCAGCAGGCTCGGTATATCTTGAAATATGATCATTTTTTCTTGATTGAACCTTTGGACATCCATTGCACCGTCAAAATGATTCATAAACTCTACAAGAGTGAGTTGTGAATTTGAAACCTGGCAAAAAAAATGATTCTCACTCTCTGATATCGAAGTTGTTCTCATGAGACCAAACATGGGCTCATGCCGGTAAAAAGCCGGAATCCACATGTTTCTCATCGAAAACATATCATCAATCCATTTGTTTTCAGTGAGACCGAACTCAATCATCACCAACTTCCACTGTCTCTCGAACTCTTCAGGCTCAATGGAATCAGTCCATACAATGTCGCACATCCTCCTTTTAAACTCATCGTTATTGCATAACTCGTGTCCAACCTATACCGATAAATGCTTTTTATGTCAGCCTATAGCAAAATCTATATTATAAAAAAAAGGCTAACAAAAGACAATATAGCATGCTATACCTTATCTGCCACTTTTTTCATTATGTGCCACATGCACAATCGGTGTCTGCTGGTAGAAAAAACCTCCTCAATAGCCTGTTTCATAGCAGGGTCTTGGTCCGTCACTACAACCTTTGGCTTCCGACCAAATAACTTTACGAATGAATTCATAAGCCATTTATAGGATTCAATGCTCTCCGATGACAACAACCCAACTCCAAGAGTTACATTTCGACAGTGGTTATCAATGCCAGTGAACGGAACAAACACCATCTTGTACCTGAACAAACACATGCGAAATACACATTGAAACATGCGAAATAGACAGATATCACATGCGAAAATATACAGTATAACATGCGATATATTCAACACCAACACTTCAATGTCTATACATGCGATATTGCAAGTTTAGGAAATCATATAACATGCGAAAATAAATAAAAAATATACAGTATAACTTACCTGTTTGTCTTGAAAGTTGCATCGAATGATATCACATCCCCAAACTCCATAAAGTTCAGCTTGCATAACCCATCAGCCCAAAACAAACCAGTTAACCGTTTGTCATCATCAACAGAATATTCAAACGAATAATCAGCTAAATACTCTTTTTTATCGGTCATCCTATTAATCACCATGTCAGCATCATATTCTCCTATATAGCTGTTAATACGATTCCCAAAATTTTTGCAATCATCAACCGTGGCACCAACGTTCTCGAAACCACCATAACGTTTCCTCATAATATGGAAAGCTTTGACAAGACTAAGGTTCAAAGTACCTAGTTCCCATACCATCTCCTCCTGGAATCTGACAATTGTCTGTAAGCTGGCAGCATATGAATATCATGTGGACATACAAACTTATGATTATGGCCATCAACAAATCTCTTTACTGTATATAATCTACCATCCACCGTGCAAATCATAAGATGAGCTTTGCATCCAGTTCTAATGGTCCCCCTGTTCCTTGATTTGTATGGCTTTTTTTACTTCGAATAACGATCTTCAATACACACTGCCTTATGACCCTCTTTAGAACAAACAAAATACTTAGTTTTGGTTATACCACCACTGTGTACTTCACCACCTTTCCGAGTAGAAAAACCACCTAACTTAGCATATGATTTGTAAAACGCATATGCTTGTTCAATAGAGGTAAATTGCATTCCAACCACTGGTGTAGCTGATGCTTCAACCTCCGGAGTGTAAATCCTTTCATCTACATAAATCAAATAAAAAAAACACATGCAAATTATCATACCCCTTACATGCGATATATTAATAAATTCATAGTTTCATCGTACGACAAACAACACGTGCGATTTGTATGAGCCATAACATGCGAAAATGATGATTCTGATGAATATGTTTTATACATGCGATTTATTATATCAAAACATGCGAAAATTCGTAACAGAATAAACATCACATGCGAATTGAAAAACTCATAACATGCGAACTTATACATGTTGCTTTCAAATCAAAATATACTCAACAATCAAACTTTAAAAACAGCTACAACAATGCAAAATCATTGCTATGATTAAACAAAAACAAGTATACGAACAATTTAAAGATCAGCATTAACATAATTACCATTCGTCTCTTCGTTTACAGCAATTGTACTTGCATTTGGATTTGGATTTGGAATTGCAGGTTGCGGATTTAAAACATCCTCAATCGAAATTCTCTGATATGCAGATAATTGAGCATGATCACCGATCGGTCGAGTTTCTTCAAAATCAACATCTGTTCGTCCAGTGCTGCTATGTGGATCCATCGAAAAAAACAATTGAATGAAACCCTAACGCAGAAGAACTAAAACTGCAATTGAGAATTATGAAAAATTTGAAACTGATTCGAATGATAATTACCAGGATATTAGTGTAACGAACTTCTCGTTGATTGAATGAAGAGACGAATTTGCCCTCAGATGATTGAATTCATTGTCTGATTTACCCTTATCAAAGAATAACTAATCAGGACACGTGTACGGCCACTACTGTCGCGTATGTAATGTAGGATTAGGGGATTTGTATCCTACACTTTACCTATAATATATATGTAACACCTGTGCCTCCACGGCCATCAAACAAATGCCAAACTAATGAAATATTGTATTTCATACTTGGGATTTGTAAAAATATGTGTATCGTTTACACATATCAACTCTTGTTCGATTTCAAACTCTAAATCGCTTTCTGGAAGGTTATACGCGCACCGATGCGTAAATATAACCAGTTTAATGGAACGAACACTCCGTAAAAGTGAAATAGGCTTAACATACCTTAAATAACCTTTACATAACTTAGAAATAAGTTTCGGAGGCTTTGGTATGGCAAAATCAAATTAAATCGCTTACAGGGACTAAAGTTGACAAACTGCGAAAGTATGCCAATTTGAACTGTAACAGACATTCCGGAACATGACCATAAGTTAAACATACCATAAATATCCTTTACATAGCTTAGAAATATGCTTTGAGGGGTTCGGTATGCTAAAATAAACTTTTGGGTCATTCAGGGACTAAAAGTGTTAAAAAGTGCACAAGTTTGCACTTTTGCGCATAACTTACGTTCTGAATACATCCGGACATCCAAAAATTTATGTAAGCATGACTATATTATGCTTTAGTGGTTGGCTTAAGAAAAATCCATTTGCCGCGTCAATTGGATCGTTTTTCGTGCTTATGCGCATTCCGTCGTAATTAAGCGAACATCGCGTTCGTACGACCAAACGAACCATCATCAGACATATTTTTGAACATGTTTCAAGTCCACAATGTTTAGGCAACATTTTAGGGCCTTAAAGTTGGCTTTACGGGCCTTAGAAGTGCCGGAAATGGGCTTAAACACGTGCAGGGGCTGAAACTGTCAAAATGGAACATAGTTTCTGATCTGGGCAGGCCAGGCGGCCCGCGTGAGATCCTTGTGTGCTTTACGCGGCCCGCGTCCGACTCTCTGATCAGATTAGATCGAACAGTCAGCATGATCCAGCTGTTTTAACCACAACCACAAGCTCACAACTTGCCAATTCAGCTGATAAGGATCATTTTAGGCTACCACAACTTTGCAACACTTGTACGGATGGGATTAAGGCACGTTTTCCATGACACGATCTTAACGGTGGACCGAATACTATAAATACCCCACCCCCCATGCTTCATAATCACTAGAATTTTGATTTGAGAAACTCTAAGTTGAAACTATTGTTTCATACCTGAGATTTTTGAATCGAAATTAGCATTCGGGGACCCTTCGTAAGTATTCTTTCGTTCTTTTCCTTATTTTATTGCTTTTCGAGTCCGAAAGTCAAACTTTTTTTGACTTTCAGCGTTGACCAGCTTATGGTCAATGCGAAGTTCGTTTGAACTTCGCAACGTGATTGTAATCACGATGGTTATAGTCCCTAGGGACTATGCCTACTGATTACCACATTGTCTAGGGTCGTAGGGTAAGCGATCTGATAAATCGCTTATACCTCGAACCCGACCCATTTGGTCGATCATTAGGATCCGACCAAATACATTGGGTGACCATAGTAGGTAGGGAATAACCTTCCGAGGTTATACCCTATGGTCACATCGTTTAAGTAGTTGTATGATAGGTAGTTTATATGCCTTAGGTAAATTACCAGAATACCCTTTTCATGTATAATTGGTAATTAAGCATATGTAACCTAAACTTTTGTCACATAACTGATTATGTAACATGTTTAGGCATATAACACTTGTCATAGGACTAGTTAGACGGTCCGAACGCGTTTCACGCGCACGACGCGTTAAAGTAGCATAAGTTACCTTAATGGGTCGCGATGGGTCGAAAGCACTTAGGTTAGTTTCATTGTAGTATGTAGGCCTTGTTAAACCATATCATATGAGTTCCAACACTCATTTGGTTTACCAAGCCTCATCCTATCCGATCTCCCGATTTAAGTCCGGTTTATTTATATAGTTTTAGATTGCCGACTGATTCCGTGCTCCCTCTAGCTTTGTTTGGTTGTTGTTCAAGACCTCCAAGCATTCTCAGGCGAGTACATTATTCCCCTCTTTTACTGTTTTCAACTGTTTTGGGGTGACTCATATGTGCTGAATATCTTAACAATGATTTCAAGAACGATAACAATGGTTTCAAAAACAATTACAATGGTTTCAAGAACGATTTCAATAAAGTGAACGAACTTGTTGGTTGTAGTTACATAACCAATGACATTCATTAGCAATGATCAAGCCGACCAGTATTAGGTTATGGTACCATAGGATCTGACAAATCCCGTTATTTTCTATACCCATGGTTATGTGTGGGTATTTTGGGTAACGACTGAATCTGTAATTATTAATTTACCCTTTGGTAAGGGTTTGTTAAGAACGAGAACGAGAGCGAGTTGGAACGATGAACGAGTCAAGAAGGTTTGAATGTTATTAGAGAATCGACCATTAAGTAGTTTCACAATTAAAACAAGAACGATTTAAACGATTAAAACAAGAACGATTGGGTAAACATTTGGACATGATTTACATTTGATCATGCATTTCCACGAAACATAGTATTGATTTAAACCAAGTTTTACTTCAATACTTTGTTTTGTGCGTTTCACCTATGGTTCAGTTGATGCATTTCACTAGCCATACATATCATTTTGGTTACACATTACATGGTTTACATTCGACACAAACACTTTTGACATTGATTATACATGACATGATTTACATCTTAACATAAACATTTTGTTATATTATTCAATACATTTGACAATTTGTTTAAACATGGACATCTTACATTGGTGGTTTGTTTGGGTAAGTGATTTGAGTAACGGTGCGTGTGTAATATGATACAAGCATGGTGGATACGCCGCTGGTACTTCCTATATATAAGTGTTTGTATGGTATTACATATTGTAGCGTTATTTGAATCATTTCAGTTTGAGACATAGGACATTTTATACAAGTAACATACTTTTCACAAGACATTGATTTACAAACAACTTATCTTACACAAACTCATTTTACATGGTTATTCATTTAATCATGCATTATTCTTTTATTTATACTTATCATCCGAACTTATTATTTTTCAAATGATTTACAAAGACAAAGCAAATTACAAGGTTCATGACTAAACATTTTCTTAAACAGAAGTCATGAATCTTATTTTCACAAAACCTATGTACTCGCCAGCATTTCTTTGCTGACCTCGTTTTTACATATGTTTCAGGTATTGTTGAAAGATATCGATTGATAGGATGCATGCTCAAATAGGACTGGACAAGGCCTTAGTGACTCAATAACAAAGATAGACTATGTTTAAATTGTGTATTTAGATTTCCAGACGATGTAATTATTCAATGTTTAATAAAATGAAACACTTTTTGGTATCCATGGTTATGAAACATTAATTCTGTTGCAACACGCCCCGATGTTTCCGCCGCGATTTGTTGTTTTACGCGGTCGAGGTGTGACAGAAAAGATGGTATCAGAGCCAATGGTTATAGGGAATTAGGTTATTAGTAATGCTTTGACCTAGTCTATAACCTTTCTAGGACCCTAACACGAGTTTACTTGCGTTTAGTCATAAAACAATACCGTCACCTATCCTTAGGCGACGACCACAACAAGAACATAAATTTCAAAACCGCTTTGAAAACTAATCATCTGTTCTAGGATGATTGATTACAAGGTTTTGAACCCTCTATTGTAAGGTTTTGAACCCTCTGCTATATGGTTTTGAACCCCCTTTGAATTTTCAAAATCTCGACAAGGTTTTGGGTTTTAAATAATGTGAACACGTGCAAACTGGAAGGGTAAATGCCTGTATTCTGGGTTTTCTGTCTAGGCTAGCACTTCGTATACATCTCATCAGACGTGAGACCAGTTGTGCTTACCTGGGAATTCTTGGGATGAGTGTTCACTTATAGGCGAGCATGTCTTCGCGATACATTATTTTCGACCCATTTACTTTGATTTGTCACTGTGTGTCGTTTGTTGCTTTGTAGTAACAAACAAATGACCACTATCCTTGCTTTCATCAGATTTGTTTCATCTCATTCTTTTCGTCTAATTCTCTCTCTCGTTTCCTTTCATGTTTCCTCTTTTAGAATGCCTCCTCGACGCAAAAGCCAGATAGAGACTGCCGAATTGGCAGAAATCATTGCGCAACAAATGGCTGCTCAATTCCCAAACCTCTTTGCTCAATGGAACCAAGCCAACAACAACAACAATGTTCTATGCAAATACAAGGATTTTAACCAGGCTAAACCACTCAAGTTTAGTGGTTCTGAAGGAGCGACTGGGCTTCTTCAATGGTTCGAGAGCATTGAGAATACTTTCCGCCACGTGCAGTGTCCTGACAATCGCAAGGTCGAGTTTTCTTCGAGTGTGTTTCAGAAGAGGGCTCTCACATGGTGGAACGGGATTATGAGGGATCGTGGTGCAGAAGTTGCTCTAGCACAGACATGGGCTGAACTTAGGGCTCTCATGATGAGGGAATTCTGTCCTCATCATGAGCAGCGAGCTTTGGAGAAGGAATTTGATGAGTTGAAGCAAGATAGTGGTGAGCACAGGGCGTATACTGATAGGTTTGAGGAGTTGAGTCTGCTTTGCCCGACAATGGTTACCCCACTCGACAAGGCTATCGAAAGGTACATCGACGGCCTACCTGACTCGGTACAAGACATCCTTACTGGTAGTAGCCCTGCCACACTCCGTCAGGCGATCGAGTTAGCTGCGACATTGACTGAGTCGCAGATTCGGAAGAATAAGTTACACAGAAAGGGTGACAAGGGTAAGAAGCAGGGGTCTGACAAGGAGGATATCAACAAAGGTCAAAACAAGAAGGGAAAGGAAGGTGAGACGTCAAAGAAATCAAGAAAGCGAAAGGGTGGTCAGAACTTTGCTGTTACAACACAGACTGCTCAGAACCCGCGGAACCCACCAGCTCAGCCACCTGCAAAGAAAGCATATGCCGGTACCGCACCTCATTGTGCACGCTGCAACGGTCATCACGCGATACAACAAGCTTGCTGGCAATGCACGACGTGTGGTAAACTTGGGCATTTGGCCAATGTTTGTCGTTTGGGACAAAATCAGGCTGCTCAGGTTCCAGCTCCGGTTCAAGGGAATGCTGCGAGATTCCCACTGGGGTCATGTTTCAACTGCGGAGAGATTGGTCACTTCCGCCACAACTGCCCAAGACTGGTGAATGCAAATGCTAACGCAAACCCAAATGCGAATGTCAACGTCAATGTGAATCCAGCACGTGGTCGAGTGTTTAACATCAATGAGGCACTCAATGATGAAGGAGTGAACAATTAGCATTTTGTTTTTCCTCTGGTTGTTATCTTGTAACATTTAAAGACAATGCGGTTATTTTTTCTAACTAATGCAATTGTATGGATGTTTGATCCAACCTTATGATGTCAACACAAAGACAAAACTACTCGTGTGGTTCTGTCATTTTTACGATCACTTGTGATCTCCCTAAGAACCTCAAACACTTGTTTCTTTTAAATCTAAAGTATCTTATCGTCTTGCACCGTTCGAGATGCAAGAATTATCAAAACAGCTTCAAGAGTTGTCTGATAAAGGATTCATCCGTCCGAACTTTTCACCTTGGAGAAACTCCTGTTCTCCTTGTGAAAAGAAAAATGGATCTTTTCGAATGTATATCGATTAACGTAAGCCTAGTAAGCTTACCATCAAGAATCGATATCCCCCTACCTTAAATCAACGATTTCTCCGATCAACTACATAGCGTTTCATGCTTTTCCAAGATCGATTTGCGTTTTGGATATCATCAACTTTGTATTCTCGAAGAAGATATTCCCAAAACGGTTTTCTGCACGAAGTATGGCCATTACGAGTTTACAGTCATGCCTTTTGGGTTGACAAATGCTCCAGCCATCTTCAAGGACTTAATAAATAGAGTCTGCAAGCCTTATTTGGATCAGTTCGTCATTGTTATTAATGACATCTTGATCTATTCATGTCCCGAGCCGATCACGATCAACACCTTCGTTGACATTGGAACCCCTAAAGAATGAACAAACTTTTCGCTAAATCCCTCAAGAGGAAATTTTGGCTTAAAGAAGTTCAGTTTTTGGGCCATGTAGTCAACAAGCAGGGTATTCATGTGGATCCATCCAAATTGCTGTAATTAAGGATTTGATTCCTTGCATGCTTTAAATAACCGTGTCCAAAGATAACAAATTTAAAGGTCAAATTAAACAATTATGCGAGTATGCGATTATGCGATTATGTGATATGTGTTTATGTGTTCTCCTCTATGTTTTTGTGTGATCCGATTTTCAAATCCTCATAGAATCTTTCATATCTTCATATGAGGGATTCATAGTAGGATTCAAAAGGTACTACCTTAAATCCTTAAGGGCTTCTACGTGGTAGTTAAGACCCTTGGGTTATATAGTACCATTCCATGATTCATAAGAGATCCTTTTAGTGGTCTAATCTAAAAGATTGTTTCACAATTTGGTTAAAGAACGACATCTAGTGATGTAGCTGAACAGACTCCTTGATAGTCTATTTAGATCATTTATTGATTTAATTAAAAGGACTCTATGGCGGTCTAATCACACGCATCACAGGATTGTTCATTTGGTTTTCCCCTACACATTATAAAATAGACTGTGTGAACTATGCAAGGAATTGTCTAATTATGGACGCGTACATAATTATGAAATTTAGTGCACAGAAACCCAGTAATATTTATTATGTGTAAGAACCGATAGTGACAACAATAACGAAATGAGAACGATGTAATAGAGGTACGGTGGACGCACCAATGACGCTTTATATACTGGTATATAAGTATCCCTCTTACATTGCAATCATGATGTTATTAAAGTTACTAGAAGTTCAGAACCCTAACCAATGTTGTTCGATCTTTTCAACAACATGTTTTCAAGCTCTCACAAGTTTCCTCTAAATAAATTTCGGGACGAAATTTCCTAAAGTAGGGGAGACTGTAACACCTGTGCCTCCACGGCCATCAAACAAATGCCAAACCAATGAAATATTGTATTTCATACTTGGGATTTGTAAAAATATGTGTATCGTTTACACATATAAACTCTTGTTCGATTTCAAACTCTAAATCGCTTTCTGGAAGGTTATACGCGCACCGATGCGTAAATATAACCAGTTTAATGGAACGAACACTCCGGAAAAGTGAAGTAGGCTTAACATACCTTAAATAACCTTTACATAACTTAGAAATAAGTTTCGGAGGCTTTGGTATGGCAAAATCAAATTAAATCGCTTACAGGGACTAAAGTTGACAAACTGCGAAAGTATGCCAATTTGAACTGTAACAGACATTTCGGAACATGACCATAAGTTAAACATACCATAAATATCCTTTACATAGCTTAGAAATATGCTTTGAGGGGTTCGGTATGCTAAAATAAACTTTTGGGTCATTCAGGGACTAAAAGTGTCAAAAAGTGCACAAGTTTGCACTTTTGCGCATAACTTACGTTCTGAATACATCCGGACATCCAAAAATTTATGTAAGCATGACTATATTATGCTTTAGTGGTTGGCTTAAGAAAAATCCATTCGTCGCGTCATTTGGATCGTTTTTCGTGCTTATGCGCATTCCGTGGTAATTAAGCGAACATCGCGTTCGTACGACCAAACGAACCATCATCAGACATATTTTTGAACATGTTTCAAGTCCACAATGTTTAGGCAACATTTTAGGGCCTTAAAGTTGGCTTTACGGGCCTTAGAAGTGCCGGAAATGGGCTTAAACACGTGCAGGGGCTGAAACTGTCAAAATGGAACATAGTTTCTGATCTGGGCAGGCCAGGCGGCCCGCGTGAGATCCTTGTGTGCTTTACGCGGCCCGCGTCCGACTCTCTGATCAGATTAGATCGAACAGTCAGCATGATCCAGCTGTTTTAACCACAACCACAAGCTCACAACTTGCCAATTCAGCTGATAAGGATCATTTTAGGCTACCACAACTTTGCAACACTTGTACGGATGGGATTAAGGCACGTTTTCCATGAAACGATCTTAACGGTGAACCGAATACTATAAATACCCCACCCCCCATGCTTCATAATCACTAGAATTTTGATTTGAGAAACTCTAAGTTGAAACTATTGTTTCATACCTGAGATTTTTGAATCGAAATTAGCATTCGGGGACCCTTCGTAAGTATTCTTTCGTTCTTTTCCTTATTTTATTGCTTTTCGAGTCCGAAAGTCAAACTTTGTTTGACTTTCAGCGTTGACCAGCTTATGGTCAATGCGAAGTTCGTTTGAACTTCGCAACGTGATTGTAATCACGATGGTTATAGTCCCTAGGGACTATGCCTACTGATTACCACGTTGTCTAGGGTCGTAGGGTAAGCGATCTGATAAATCGCTTATACCTCAAACCCGACCCATTTGGTCGATCATTAGGATCCGACCAAATACATTATGTGACCATAGTAGGTAGGGAATAACCTTCCGAGGTTATACCCTATGGTCACATCGTTTAAGTAGTTGTATGATAGGTAGTTTATATGCCTTAGGTAAATTACCAGAATACCCTTTTCATGTATAATTGGTAATTAAGCATATGTAACCTAAACTTTTGTCACATAACTGATTATGTAACATGTTTAGGCATATAACACTTGTCATAGGACTAGTTAGACGGTCCGAACGCGTTTCACGCGCACGACGCGTTAAAGTAGCATAAGTTACCTTAATGGGTCGCGATGGGTCGAAAGCACTTAGGTTAGTTTCATTGTAGTATGTAGGCCTTGTTAAACCATATCATATGAGTTCCAACACTCATTTGGTTTACCAAGCCTCATCCTATCCGATCTCCCGATTTAAGTCCGGTTTATTTATATAGTTTTAGATTGCCGACTGATTCCATGCTCCCTCTAGCTTTGTTTGGTTGTTGTTCAAGACCTCCAAGCATTCTCAGGCGAGTACATTATTCCCCTCTTTTACTGTTTTCAACTGTTTTGGGGTGACTCATATGTGCTAAATATCTTAACAATGATTTCAAGAACGATAACAATGGTTTCAAAAACAATTACAATGGTTTCAATAACGATTTCAATAAAGTGAACGACTTGTTGGTTGTAGTTACATAACCAATGACATTCATTAGCAATGATCAAGCCGACCAGTATTAGGTTATGGTACCATAGGATCTGACAAATCCCGTTATTTTCTATACCCATGGTTATGTGTGGGTATTTTGGGTAACGACTGAATCTGTAATTATTAATTTACCCTTTGGTACGGGTTTGTTAAGAACGAGAACGAGAGCGAGTTGGAACGATGAACGAGTCAAGAAGGTTTGAATGTTATTAGAGAATCGACCATTAAGTAGTTTCACAATTAAAACAAGAACGATTTGAACGATTAAAACAAGAACGATTGGGTAAACATTTGGACATGATTTACATTTGATCATGCATTTCCACGAAACATAGTATTGATTTAAACCAAGTTTTACTTCAATACTTTGTTTTGTGCGTTTCACCTATGGTTCAGTTGATGCATTTCACTAGCCATACATATCATTTTGGTTACACATTACATGGTTTACATTCGACACAAACACTTTTGACATTGATTATACATGACATGATTTACATCTTAACATAAACATTTTGTTATATTATTCAATACATTTGACAATTTGTTTAAACATGGACATCTTACATTGGTGGTTTGTTTGGGTAAGTGATTTGAGTAACGGTGCGTGTGTAATATGATACAAGCATGGTGGATACGCCGCTGGTACTTCCTATATATAAGTGTTTGTATGGTATTACATATTGTAGCGTTATTTGAATCATTTCAGTTTGAGACATAGGACATTTTATACAAGTAACATACTTTTCACAAGACATTGATTTACAAACAACTTATCTTACACAAACTCATTTTACATGGTTATTCATTTAATCATGCATTATTCTTTTATTTATACTTATCATCCGAACTTATTATTTTTCAAATGATTTACAAAGACAAAGCAAATTACAAGGTTCATGACTAAACATTTTCTTAAACAGAAGTCATGAATCTTATTTTCACAAAACCTATGTACTCGCCAGCATTTCTTTGCTGACCTCGTTTTTACATATGTTTCAGGTATTGTTGAAAGATATCGATTGATAGGATGCATGCTCACATAGGACTGGACAAGGCCTTAGTGACTCAATAACAAAGATAGACTATGTTTAAATTGTGTATTTAGATTTCCAGACGATGTAATTATTCAATGTTTAATAAAATGAAACACTTTTTGGTATCCATGGTTATGAAACATTAATTCTGTTGCAACACGCCCCGATGTTTCCGCCGCGATTTGTTGTTTTACGCGGTCGGGGTGTGACAATATATATATATATATATATATATATATATATTCTTTTTAAAAATTTATATTTAAGGGGCCCGTATTTTCTGTTCACACAAGTCCTAAAGATTTTCAAACATTTTCAGAGACGGCCATGATGAGTAATTTGGTTTCCGACGGATACCTTAGCAAAAGATTATTGACGGGACTTCTTAGTGTCTAACAAGTCTTCACCAGCCAATAATCGGATACAGGCAAGTCTTCTTTGGTGTAGCATAATTTTGACGAAATATTTTAGATTTTACCGACAATTCTTTTCTTTGTAATCCATTGGTAATGTTATTTTACGGGTGTGCATATTATGGTTGGGTTCGCTTTTTTACCCTTAACCATAACCAATAGCTTCAGTTATGGGATTTCTTTAACTAAGATTTAAAAAATTTGTTACTAAATTAGGTCTCAAGCCAAGATCTTCAAATGCTTTCAACTTCAAATCTTTTATTAAGAAAATATGGCCAGGGTTGACATTTTAGAGTCAAACACAATACTTTTTAGCAAGTTATCATGATGTTCCTATAACAACAACCAAAATAGTTTATAGATCTTCTTATTAACAGTGTTATATGGTCACAAGCTTTTTTCTTCTTTAAAAATAAGCATCCAGATAAGATTTGGAGGGCAGTTATTTATTATCTATGTTTGACCTAGTTAATTAAGTTGCTCTTGGTTAAGGTTGACTTCATTTCAACTTGATCCATCATTGATCTTTTAGATATGAATTCTGACTCTTGGCTTCACATTGGATTACAAATTTGCACACCCGTGTTTTGTTGGTTTTTTTAACCATTTTTTGTTGGATCCTACAACAATGTTGATGTAGACAAACTGTTGATCCGTGTTGAACTCCAGTTGAGTTTGCAGCGGATAAACAGGGATTTGGCACATCAGTTGACATATCCATGAATGATTTTAGGAGTGGAGAAAGTTTATAAGTGAATTTGAATGATCAAGAACAGGCGAATGGACAGAAATATTTATTGAATAATCTGTCTTAGTGCCGGAAATAGTTACCGGACACAACATATATATACATGTGATTGTGGCGGTTAATCTTGGCGGCAAAACTGTCGTTTGGCAGTTTCAAATTACCCGCTCATGATCTTGACCCACACTTATTACATAATATCCGAATGTAACTTATAACTTATTACATAACCATATAAGTAACATAATAATAATAAAGTTTAATTATCATAACTAACACCCTCCCGTAAACTTGATTATGGCTTCATCATTACACTCCTGTTGGCTTCATCGACTGCTTTGCGTGCTTCACTGAAGTTGAATCAACGTCGTTTTTTGTGAAGATTCCACGAGCCATCCCAGCTATTCCCTGCGTACAAAGCATAATGCTCTGTTGCACCTTCTTCCTGTATTAAATCAGCATCAGCACTCTTACTTCTTCTTGTTCGATCATTTCCAGCCATGGAGCTTCCTTCTTGTTCCACCATTTCTTTATCCTGCAACTTTTTCTGTAGTAATTTAAACTTGTAGTAGAATACAAGAACGTCCAAATACATTGCATAGATAATTCTAATAAAGTCTCCATCTTGATATTCGAAACCGAGATCTTTCGCTATTGCCGGCCATAAATTGTCAACAGTGACACTTTGATAGCCTCCATCCTTTTCGACCATTATGTACAAACTGAGTAGATTTATCTTTCTTCCATCATCTAACAGTGGGGGTATTGCCCGTGATGTTATTCCCATTTTTTCTTTCAGAAACCAACCCACCATAATTTCGAATTTCACTTCAAGATCATGTTTGTATTTGAACACGAAGTCTCGATCATCAATCACGTCTAACAGGGCTTTGCAGTCGGCGAATTCATTGAATTCTAATGCCTTTATGATCATACGACTCCAGTCAAATTCATGTTCATCCGAAACATTTAACGTTTCGAAGTATGAATTTAAATAATCATTCTTATACTTTTCGTTCACATCATTCAAGTTCAAAACTTTCTGTATTTCTTTCAGTCCTAATTCTTCTTCTTTTGACAAACCAGAAACTTCATTTATAGAGTTTATCGCGGGTGATGAAAACATTGGGTAAATCCTACAAGTATCACCACTTTTCTTGACGGTGAAACCTTGTAATGTCAATTGATTCATGCTTAGAACATTCCTGTCCAATTCAGGGGTATAAAAGACACTTTGTATCTTTAATTTTTCGTTGTTAGACTTAACTTCAACGTTCCCTATACCCCGGATGAACAAAAAATCGTTTTCACCAGTTTTCATGTCAACACCAACCAAATGCTTAATTCTTTTAAAAACATTAATATTACCGGCGTAATGATGAGAGAACGAGTAATTGACATACCATATGTCATTCCACTGGCCGCCTTCCGTGCCAGTCACTATCATTTCACCCCGATCTCCTGCATCCATCCTTTGTGTCTGGATTCCGGTATTAACCGCTTGGTTAACTAGTTGTGTTGCTTCGTCATTTTCTTTTGATTTGCATGAATAAATTTGATGCCCTGGCCGGTGACAATAAAAACATAATTTCACCCTTCGTTTGTTTTTCACCCTTTCATGTTGTTCGTCATAGCAGTGTTGGCATGGTAGTGATGTAGATGAGATTCTGATTTCTGCAGGGATTCCTGATGTGGCTCTGATACCACATTGTTGGACTCCGGTTGAGTTTGCAGCGGATAAACAGGGATTTGGCACATCAGTTGACATATCCATGAATGATTTTAGGAGTGGAGAAAGTTTATAAGTGAATTTGAATGATCAAGAACAGGCGAATGGACATAAATATTTATTGAATAATCTGTCTTAGTGCCGGAAATAGTTACCGGACACAACATATATATACATGTGATTGTGGCGGTTAATCTTGGCGGCAAAACTGTCGTTTGGCAGTTTCAAATTACCCGCTCATGATCTTGACCCACACTTATTACATAATATCCGAATGTAACTTATAACTTATTACATAACCATATAAGTAACATAATAATAATAATAAAGTTTAATTATCATAACTAACAATCCGCATAATAGTTACATGTTTGATTTCTTTTTTGTTTCTTGCAGTATAATGCTATTTATGATATTAAATCTTCCTTTCAGGCCTAGGTGTTGATTATTTTAGTGTAATTGGATTGACTTGTTGATCTAAGTGTATCATAATATACATCAAACAAGTTAAGAGAGTGTGGAATGCACGCTTGAAAAGTTTGAGGGAGCCGTCAAATTGTTTCAATTAGAAAATGTCCTACACGACTCTTAGATTATCCAAGCATTCGTTTATTTTAGATATTCCCCAACACTAGGTTCACATGAAGTTCATAAGATTGTATAGAAAAAATATCTTATTTATTCAAAACAATACAAATACTGACCATAAAGAATTTCATACATAGCATGTCCCACATACAAACTGACAAAACTATATATCACATAAAAAAAAAATAAAAGAAAGAAAACAAAAAAAAAGTGAATATCATGGACAATAACATAATGTTGCCCAATATAATGGTTAATAACTTAGAACACCATGGCATATGTGGCAACAAATATCGAAAATACTATAGGAATGGTTGTGAATCTTATTGAAGTTGCATCTGAAGAACCATTATCTGTTGATGGCACGGTGTTTGTTTCAGTGCCTGTACCCGAAGGGGATCCTGGAGACGAAGAAGGTGTTGTTCCTGAAGGAGAGTCGGTTGGAGAAGCAGCTGCCCAATTTGAAAACACAGAACAATGAACAAGTTTATAAATTGTAGTTTGTTGGTTTTGAAAATGCAAACTAATGATTTTTTCTATACTAGAGGTGACAAATTAGACTCACTTAGCTATGAATCAGTTGATTTGGTATTTTGGGTTATGTTTATCTCGAACGGGTCAGACAAGTAAAATAAACATCAGTTGAAAAGGATATGGGTCAATCGTGAAAGTTGCTTATAGTTTGTTAAATGTATAAAACCGTTTAATCCTGTTATTCAAAAGGTTTATAAATAATATGATTATTTTAGCATATTTGACAGACTGAAAATTTTAAAAATACCTTTCTGGATAAATCTGTATGGTAAACCCAACCCGTTTTGAGATGTACAAAACGTTACCTGTTTGATTGTGTTACATACCCCGCCCGCCCATATTGACATATAACATATATTTGGATATGATCAACTAATATGTAGACTTTTAGAACATATCACAAATCACCAGTTGACTTTTCTTAACTCTTGAGGTAACCTTTTGATCATTTCTAATTAAATTGTGTCACAATAATGTGACAATAGTTTGAATAGAAACTTGGTAACTGAATGTATAGATCATTACCATTGCATTGACTGGTTGGTGGTGTCTGGACATTGCATGCCTTAGGCAACTCAAGAGCCTGAGTTTGGTTAATATTAAGTCCCAAAGACGAGCCACCGCCGTTAAGAACTTGACACAAGCATTGTGGCTGTGACCGGACCACACTAGACAGTTGGGTGCAGCATCCTGATGCAGGGCCGGCTCAAAATTTTCTAAATATTTCTAGGCCCAAAGCGGATAGCAAAATTGGGGCCCTTTTTGTAAACGAAAAAACTTGCTATGGATCCTATTATTCATATATCCTCTTTGTATACGCATAATTATAGATCATAAACCTCAATGTTAACAATCTCAAAGCCAAAATTACCAACATATAATATATTTTCTTAGAATTTGAGGCCCTAGGAAAATGGAGGCCTAAAGCCCTTGCTTTATTTCACTCCCCCTTGAGCCGGCCCTGTCCTGATGATTGTGTCGATGTGTTACCCGAAATGTAGTTTAGGCATGGAGACAAACTAACTAAAACACTTGTGCAACTTGAAGTTTGAGCCATTGAGCTTCCATATAGGGCAGCCATTGTGATCACTAGGATCATTAACACTGTGTTGGTTTTTTGATATTGTGCCATTTGGGATTTTGGTCTTTTTTGTGTGTGTAATTTTTGTTGAAGAAGATGATCTGACTTTGAGGTGTTGGTTTAGTCAAGGAGTTTTGCGGTTCTATATATAGGGGAATTGGTATGACTTGAGTTAACTTGGGTCCACAAGAGTAGGTAACCTACTTATCCTATTTTATGGTATTACCTAATAGCTACTAAAAGATATGATCCAAAGGGAAATGTATAGTTTTGATACGTATTGTTAACTAAACTGGTTGTGTTTGAGTCAGCCTGGTGCTACGTAGTTTAACTAAACCGTTTGTGTTCAGTTTCAGGTTGAACCCAACTATGTACTAAACCGGTTATGTTCGAGTCAATTTGGTGGGTACGTGGGTTGAACTTTTTAATTTATCTTTCAAAAATATATCTTTCTTGCGGTATGCTCATATAATGTATATATGCGTGGGCGCTCGGGGGGCAAAAGTGAAAGTGCACTAATTTTAACGTTATTTTACTAATTTCGTGAAAATAACGTTAAAAGAGGGGGACGGTTAATCATGCATCATGTGGTGGCGTTGATAGCCAAAAGACAAAGGGGTGCATGCACTAATCGGCGTTTGTCTCAATTGCTGAGTGTTATGTGCCTTATGTCCAAGGCTTGATGCAAAACCACAATCGAGCCGGGGGTCTCATTGGAAGCAGCCTCTCTATTCCTACGGGGTAGAGGTAAGGCTGTCTACATCTCACCCTCCTCAGACCCTACCTTAGCTTTGCTATTGGTGGGATATACTGAGTATGATGATGATGATGATGATGATGATGATGATCTTTCTTGCCATAGCTTAAACTTGTTGGATATCTTATTCCACAATTTAAAACCTTAAAATAAAAATTAACTTGAGGTTTTATAGTTTAAATAAGTTGTAGTCTTCTCGACTCATATACTGTGTTCGAATCCATATGTCTCACGCAAATTTTAGGTTATCAACCCGTAAACACGAATCCATTATCATTCTACTTTTCATCATGGAAGTGACACTTGGTTTAGATCTCAACCACTCCCCATCAAAGTTAAAAGAAAAGTTTAAATATTGTTTGGTTTGGTTCCTACTAATTTAATAATTTTAATTTTAACTCCATCATAACCATATATTTTAGTTCTTGAATATTTCTTGGCTATAAGACGGGACCAAATCTAATGTAATTAGGTATTTAGATGACCTGCTTTTTAACCAACCAAATGGAATCTGTTAAATAACCACCAAACTCTATTAACAAATTCTTTTTTTTTATTAATTTGGTAAGAGATACACGCACGCAAGTAATAAATAATAAATAAAAAGGAAGAAAATAACTAACCTTGACCTGATTAAGTTCGACCGGAGATTTTATCCGAAAAGAACTTGAGATGGGTTAAACGAGTTTTCATATCTTTCTAATTTTTAATTGTTTTTTTTTTTTAACGACGACCTTCTTGTGTTTTGGCCACCATATATAGGTCATTTTTCTATTGCCTTAGGGTGTATCTTAACATCTAGGGTGTTAACCATGATGTGACATGTTAACCGGCATTGAACACCACTCTCTTCTTGTGTTAAGGGATGTTAAAGAGATTATATGTTAACAATATGTTAAGAGATTGTCTTAATTTGTTTTCTTTTTTTTACACTCAAACAATTAAAAGTTTTTATACCCAAATTATTAAAAGAATAAACTTGAGGGGATTAAACCATTTCCTTGTTGTAAGGTAAAGTGAAATGAAGAAAAGTAAGTGATGTGACATCTAGGTGGTGTTAAGGATAGTTAAAGTATACAACAAGACCTAACTAGCATTAGTTAGTTTTAGGGAAAATGTTATCGAATTAAAATATTTTCCTTAATATTCGGCGATACCAATGGATGTATGTCAAGACATCTCATGTCCATAACATGACTAAATGAGGTGAATAAAGCTCATTTTTTTAATTGCTTATCGATTAAAAGTAGATCAACTGAAAATGTTCATAAAAATAAGCAAACTGACTCAACAATACATAAGGGACGGCCCAATAATTTTGGGGTTAAAATTAAAAAAAAAACAATTGAGGCCTTTTTTGAAAAAACTAAGCTTGTACTTTCCAAAAAAGTATTCTTTTAGCTTGACAATTAAATAACTTGAATTGATGCCACACGTTGCGGGTCGTTTTTTAACGTGATTTGAGTATATTGGTTTTTTTTAATTGCTTATCGATTAAAAGTAGACCAACTGAAAATGTTCATAAAAACAAACACAAAAGACGTATTATAGTTGACATGACTTATTTCTGAAAAAAAAAAAGTCAAAATACAAACAACTTGAAATTATAACAATACGTACATAAAATTAAGCACGTCAAACTCGAGTTTGTCAAAATGTTATTACATTGAAATGTAAACAAATTTTAATTTATACCGACACGTACACAAATGTCAAAACGTACACCAACTCAAAATGTCTGTAAAATAAGTAACAAATGTAGCATATATGACACGACTCACGAAATGTAAAATATTATGTACTTTAAAAAATATTATGTCAAAACATAAACAAATTTGAATTTATATCATCATGCACATAAAAATAAGCATGTAAAACTCGAGGAGATCAAATGCCATTTTACAAAGTTATAAAAAGTTAAAAGGGTGTAAATGTCAATGTTAAAATTTGAGAAAAGGGTGATTAAAAAAAAGGCAAAGTTGTTGAAGCTAAGTGGTCAACCATTTATATATATAATAATAAGTTAAATATAAACTAAAAGATACTTGAAATAGGGGGAAATGAATTGAACTAATCTTTATTTTGAGAAAAATAAAGTTTACTTAGAACATATGTAGTAGGGCTTGAAACTAATGCTCCTCCTTTGGGCATGAATTGACATGTGGCATATGGGGGGAATTATGAAGCTTGAAGTTAAAAAAAGGCATAGTGGTATAATGTCCTATAATGCCCAACAATAGTTACCCAAATATTATCTTTTATAAAAAATAAAACAAATAATATTAATTGAAAGGTTCTTATTGGTCAAACACAAGTGGAGGAGGCGTGTTAAAAAACGGCAAACACATTTTTGGACAAAAAACGCCCGGGGGCGGTGTGCGGGGCGTTTTATAGTATTATTAGACAAAAACATGGCTAAAACTCTTACCACTACGACTTGTGTTAAAGAAAACTGGATCGTTAGGCTACCTCTTTGGTGGTTTTTTTTTACACTTTATGGTGCTTGCACTGCATGTGCTTTGTATGGGATTTTATCGTTGTAGGACATGTTAGTCATTTGAATTGGATTTTTTTCAAGTTATACATGTTGTAAATTGGAACTTTTATATTAATTTCAATCTAATTACAATACACAATCAGTTATTTACAATCATTGTTCATTATTGCTTTCCATTTCATAAGGCCAATGTTCTTAAACCCGGACCGGTGGTGGATCCGGTCGCTTTACGGGGTCAAAGGTCGGACTGGTCCGACTGGTTCAACCGGATTTAAGACCCGGATTACATCATAAATTATATAAAAATATATATGTAATTTTTATATGTATTTTTCTAAACTTGTATATATTTACATAAAAAATTTATGTAATTTTTTAAACTTATATATATTTACATAAATATCATAAAATATATAAATGTTTTCGGATTTCCCAATTTCATATTAACTATACTTGTACTTGAAAATTGAATTAATCACATTTGACTTTTTTAATATTTATAATTTCCAATGCATGACTGTCAAATTGTTAACCTTTCCTTTTCATCATTTATAGCCCTTCTTCACAATTCCATAAAATTGAAAGTTTGATGCCATACTTCCTGAACATCACAACGCCACTACATTGCCTTTTCATTCTCGTAATTTCTGAAGAAAACAATCGGTAGATCTCTTTTCCAAACTTGCCAGACATCCCCAATTTCACAAATCGCCGAATGTTATTACTCTTATATTACGGGATTCACCGGAGCTTGTATCAGAGCTTGTAGCACCGGCCCGACCTTAAATAGATGAACCGCTGGCCCGACGGCCCAGATCCCAGCCCGACCTCTGGGTCGATGTTGAAACCGGTTAAATGCAAGACCCGGCCCGATGAGGTTCCCGGCTCCCAGCCGGACCGGTTCGACCGGCCGGCCCGGTCCGTGTTTAAAAACATTGCATAAGGCTATATTGTAATAACCGAATAATAAAAATAATAATAACTAGAAATCTATATCTATATCTTTCTATACTTTCTATAAAAGGAAAAAAACCAAGTGACATAAGAAAAGCTGAGGTGGCAGCCATAGAGGCTGTCCAACAAGGCTTTTCTTATGCCATTACTGGATCATAAATCAAAATATACAAATCACTTTTAAATACATTTAGTTTCAAACCACTGCCCTATATTCAAATTTCAAAGGTCTGGCCCACATTCAAAAGGCCAAACCACTGCCCATCTCTAAAAAAATATAACTTAGCAGATGTTTCCTATGGCAAACGTATACTTTAGCAGATGTTTTGAAATTGCCGGTAATTTCAAATTCAAAATGTTTAGGGATATGTAATTTGCAATTAATGCATGTCACTCACTCACTTCTGTCAATCATCTTCTTATATAAAGGTTTTTTTTTTCTCATTTCACTCTTCATATTTACACTCTCGTGTTCTCTGCTTTTGTATTTTCAACCCACATTTCCAATGTATCTCTCCCTCAAATCCCCTCTTCTCAATACTCGACATTTGTTCATAAAGAATAAGAGAAAACGGAAGCTCTCTCTGACCCACTTTCAGAACAAATTTTGGGGATATGTGGTTTGCCTTGATGATGGTAATGTCATATATATAATTATGTTTGTTTTGGTTTTTGATTTTTACTAATTGTTTTTTATCTGAGTTATGACTAAATGATGATTGTGAATGATATGAGCAGATGATGATGATGATTGTTCTACAGTTGTTTCCAGCATCATTGTTCCAACATCGTTTAAAGTATGTTTTTTTTGCTACTCTAATTTTGAAATTTTTAATTTTTAATTTTGATGTGATCTACTCTAATTCTCGCTTTATATTTCAGTCTAATCATAGTTGTTTGAAATTCATACAATCATCTGTGGGTTATTTTAGGTTTGTGGATTTTAAACTGTTGATATATTCCAGCTCTGTTTTCTTCGAGCGACCAGTGGTAGAAGTATTTGTGGAGTCATAATGGTTTCAGAATATGTTAGTGTGGATTTTGATGGAATCAAATTAAACCCAAAGAAAGATTATTAAATGTACAGTTAAAATAATTTTTGCTTATGACTAAATGATAATTATAATTGACTTGGGCAGATGATGATGATGTAGAACCCACAGTGGTTCCTACTAAACGCAAGAAAGGATCTGCTACTGTTTTAAGATAAGATTTTATCTAATACGATATATAAGTAGATTCAGTTTGTTCTTTCCTGCCTTTTTTGTATTAAAAGAAGCATAAAGTTTGGAATTTTGATGTATAGAATGTATACACTTCTGCAGGCTCCGATGATTTAAAGTAGCTCTTTATCAAGCAAGTTGAGGATTAAGTATATGAGGATCGGGCTACTCTTCAACAGCCAAAGAAGTGTTTTGATGTACTGCATCTTGGTCTGTTCACAAGAGACCAGGTTTCCAGAAATCTGACGGTGATGCCTTCAATACATCCGTGGAGTTCATGGAGATTGTCAAAGATATACATTGAGAAGTTCAGTACTCGATGGAGTTGAAGCTAGAAGCACTTAATTTTTGATGTTAGATTCCTAAATTTCTTTGTGTTGTTGTTAGATTTTAAAGTTTTGTTGTTCAGTACTCGATGTAATTGTTGATCTTTTAATCCTCATAATTAAATTTTAATCCTATTAATGTTTGTGGAGCATTTTATTTTTACTAATTTTAAGGTGCATAAGTATTATTATGTAATTTTTAATATCATCTGATTATTGCAGATCGGTATTGATGTAGATGTGAAATTGTCTCTGAGTTTGATTAGATTATGTTGATGTTGAATCAATTTATGTTTCTGTATAGATCTGTCAAAGTTAAAGTTTGCCAAAAGAGAACATCTGCTCGAAATCACCATCTGCTGATCTAACGGCTGTTTGACTTGCTACTGTTGCTAACATCTGTTGTTGCCTAATAGAGCTTTTTGAAGAATTCAATTGCAAATACTCATGCATCTATTTAGTAGTGATCTTCTGCTAATCTAACGGGTGTTTGACTTGCTACTGTTGGCAACATATGTTGTTGCCTAACAAAGGTTCGCAAATACTCATGTCAGAGGTTTGAAATTTTAGTATTTTTTATTATTTGGTAAGTTAACAGTTTTTTGAAGAATTTCCTCTCAGTTACAAATACACAACATCTGCTTTTCTAAAATGTCTATGAGAGGTAAACTCTGCCCAAAGAGAACATCTGATGTGGCATAAGAAAAGCTGGTGTAGCAGCCATAGAGGTTGTCCAACAAGGCTTTTCTTATGTCATTACTGCATCATAAATCGGAATATTTAAATCACTTTAAAATACATTTAATTTCAAACCACTGCCCTATATTCAAATGTCAAAGGTCTGACCCACATTCAAAAGGGCAAACCACTCCCCATCTCTAAGAAAGTATAACTTAGCAGATGTTTCCTATGGCAAACGTATACCTTAGCAGATGTTTTAAAATTGCCGGTAATTTAAAATTCAAAATGCCTGGGAATATGTAATTTGCAATTAATGCATGTCACTCACTCACTTTTGTCTTATGGTAAATGAAGAGGTTAATTGTAATTATGATAATGTGTTTAATTTTATACCTTTCCCATGGAAACACACTTTTGAAATGTTTTGCATTAAAAGCCTAACCATCGTCGCATCATATTCTTTAACAATAAATTAGTCTGACGATGTATTTAGTCATAACCGCCTTCATTGGGTATATAAAATACATTTGGCAGAGGCTTTCATCATTACCACTTTCATCCATCTACTCAATCATCTTCAAAGTTTTTTGTTTATCAATATCATTACAATTTCGTTGGCTTTCAAACATGCATTTGTTCACTGCAAAATGGAAAACATTGGGTTTCAAGTGATTGTTGATGAAATTTTCACAAGGCTCTCTGCAGAAGATATTGGTCGTTTGAAATGTCTTTCCAAGAATTTTTATAGGGAACTGTCAAGTCATGCATTTGAGATGATGCATGCTCTCCGAAGTGGAGATTCACTAAAAAGAAACTACTCTCCTTTAAAGACACGTCAATTGTCGTTGACAACATAGTAGCTGGTAATTTGGATGTTGTTACAAGCAAAACCTTAAGTTTTCCTAACAATGTCCACCCTACCTTCTTACGTATTCTATCGTCATTTAATGGATTGTTGTTAGTTTGCAATGAAGGGATTTGCTGTGAGCCGATCCTTTGGAATCCAACTGCCCGGCGCTATAAGGTTTTGTCTGATGACTACTTAAATATATTCAAGATCGAAACTCTGATACCGGTGGAATTTATTTTGATCAATCCAATGATCTGAAAGTGTTGAACATCAGATGTTACCATAATGCGGCTACTGCTCGTGTTTACTCACGACGTCGTGAGTCATGGAGAACAATAAATTTCGGTAGCGTAAATAATTATGGTTCAAGCGGTTATTCATGGTCTCTAGGAATTTATGCTAATAAAAGCATATATTTCATGGTTTCAAATTATTGGTATCCACTAGGTGAGAGGAACATCGTTGCTTTCGATGTTCTTTCTGAGACTTTTAGAATGCTTCGTTTTCCAGAGAGTATCGTAGTCAATCTTGCCAAGGGCATATTTTGACCATCGCAAAGAGGCTGCATTTGATTGTTATTGGAAAGTCTGCTGAGCTAACTGCTGATTTGCTCAGATATGAAGAAGAAGGCTGGATCAAGGTGTTTGCTTTCAATAATCCTCGTGTAGTTGATTATGTAGATAGGCGCTGAAGGACTAATATAATTGAAAACAACAAGTGGCTGATAACAAGCATTTGGGGGGAAATGGATGAAGTTGATCTGAGCAATGAAGTTTTGAAATACCTCCAACATGTTGACAACTACAATGGTCCGAAAGGAGCTTTATTAATCGAGACTACTGTTTCGCCCATTGATTAGAAATTAGTATGCTGTATTTTACTGAATGTTGTTTGCTGTTTTGAACTTTGTTTATTATATAGTTACCTTTGTTTGACACTTGTAGTTTTTATATAATTAGTTGTGTTAAAATTATTAACCATGTTTGTTAGTTAAATTAATTAAATGAATATTTAGGTTTGAGAGTTTAAATGCTTGTAATATTGGCAAGGGTCTGTTTAAATGATGAAAGCTCTGTTGTTGTGAACAGATGTTTGAAAATAAAACAGTGGTTGATACATCTGTTGACTTTGGTCAACAGATGGATGAAAACAGATGTTTGAAACCACTGTTGGGTTAAAGCAGAGTGTTGTGGAGAAAACTGTGGTTGAAACCGCTGTTTGGTTAAAACGGTGGTTTAAAACCACTGTTGGGTTAAAATAGTGTTTTGTGGAGGTTGAAGGGGATTGAAACGACTGTTGGCTAAAATATTGTTTTTTTGGATAAGGAACATGCTTGAATGCAAATGTTATTTCGTTTACAAACGATTAATAAATTATATATTTTTGTATTTTTATGCTCTAAACTTTAAGTATTTAAGGATGAAGTTGAAATTGGGGGGATATGGTTGAAGTTGATCTGAGCAATGAAGTTTTGAAATACCTCCAACATGTTGACAACTACAATGATCCGAAGGAGCTTTATTTATCGAGACTACTGTTTCGCCCATTGATTAGAAATTATTATGTTGTATTTTACTGAATGTTGTTTGCTGTTTTGAAGTTTGTTTATTAAATAGTTACCTCTGTTTGACAGTTTCATATTTTATATAATTAGTTGTGTTAAAATTATTAACCATGTTTGTTATTTAAATTAGTTAAATGAATATTTAGGTTTGAGAGTTTAAAAGCTTGTAATATTGGTAAAGGTCTGTTTAAATGATGAAAGCTCTGTTGTTGTGAACAGATGTTTGAAAATAAAACAGTGGTTGATATATCTGTTGACTTTGGTCAACAAATGGATGAAAACAGATGTTTGAATCCACTGTTGGGTTAAAGCAGAGTGTTGTGGAGAAAACTGTGGTTGAAACAGCTGTTGAGTTAAAACGGTAGTTTAAAACCACTATTGGGTTAAAATAGTGTTTTGTGAATTGAAACGACTGTTGATTTAAAATAGTGTTTTGTATATTTTTGTATTTTTTATACTCTAAACTTTAAGTATTTACCGACTGACTTATCTATTTATAAGTCTATAAATATAACCATATTCATCATTTATATTTGTTATGCATAGTTTTCTAAGAAACCACCCATGTTTGCGCACGGGTCTTACCACTGGTACTATATGATAAAATAAATCATATGAGAACACATGTCATTAAATGAGAAGCTCTTAAGTGTATTTTTTCGATCTAAATAGAGTTATCCCATTTATTATAATTAGATTAGATAAACTTCTTAAACTTCAAATATATCTACTTTTTTAAATGATAAAACTAGAGAAGGTTCCCAAATATATCTCATGGGGATGATCGGTATTGACGTATACTTTTAAATTAATCATTTACAAATTAAAGACTAGGGGTGGGGTTTTAGATTGAAGACTAGTGTATTTGTGAACTGAATGAACAAATTATGACTATTGATTTACATCATTAAATCGTAAAATACACTAGTGTATTTTCATTATCAAATTCTGATCATTGATTTACACTTGTGTATTGATAATGAAGAGTTAGAATTAGTTAACTAGTGTTCACAATTAAAGTAGTTGCTCACAAATAAACCGAACTTTTAAAGACCACTACCAAAAAAATAATTATTCAATAAAAAAAGTATTCGTGTTCCATATATATATCTTGCCAAGATTTAATTAACATAACTAAATTAATAATCACATCTTATGTATTTGCAATTACATGAATTATACATCTACTAATATTTAAATCAAAATTTATTGGATTTATTAAATTTCAATGTCTATCAAATTTTGGTAAGTAAAAGAAAACATAATATTTACCCTATATTAATCAGCAAATTTGGTTTGTGAAGCAAAAGTACTATACAATTTTTTACAAACAATTAAGTTTGATTTACAAGTTCATAATGCATCATTTTCTTGCTGCATATCCAACTATATATCAAATCTTATATCCATATATACCTACACATGCATTTCTTATATCAATGCTATTTCTTTCTTTTTTAAGCTTGGCTTACAAGTTCATAATGCATCATTTTCTTGCTACATATCCAACTATACATCAAATCTTATACACATGCATTTCTTATATCCATGCTATTTCTTTCTTTCTTACTTTTTTTTACTTTTAAACCATTTAGTTTCATCTTTTAGTTTTAGTTTTTCAACCTCTTTAGTTTTCACTCTAACCCCAATAATTTTCCACTTTCAACTTTGATCATTAATACTTTTTATCTTTTACAAATTTGTCATTTTACATTTCGGTCTAAGTCTTGTGAGTAAATACGCTACAACACGTGTGTGTGGTTCAAGGTTTTTATGTCTATTTTTTGTGGTTTAACGGTACCGTCACAACTCGCGAGTGCTAAGCCGACTTAGTTATTCTTTTTTATGTTTTAAGTTTCGATCTAATTTTTATGAGTTAACACGCCTTCAACACTTTCGCTTTCGCTTTTACTTTTTATTTTGGTTTAACGGTCCCGACGCAAAGCTCGGGTCCTTAATTCTAGTTATATTTATTTTGTGAAAAAGTTTAGTAAAGGTATTTTAAAATAGAATTTAGTAAAACTGTGAATAGCTGAGTATCACGTTAATTGAAATTGTTTATTATTAGTTAGATTAGAATATTAGATTAACTAAAATTAATACTATGCCACATGAACGTATTTAAGTAATAACAAAATAAGCATAAATACTCCTTTTTTAATTAAAACTACAAGTAACAATAAAATACATAAATATTCACATATAACAAAATAAGATGTATCTACTATAATAAAAGAAACCAACTTTTGGACACGTGTCATTTATTGAAGGTATCCTTAAATATATACTTATCTTATATTAACTAAATAAATAATAAATTAATTAATATTAAATCTTATCATACTTTAATAAAATATTATCCTCAAATCTAAATTGTTAATTTAGTATATTTTTAAAGCAAAGACCTCTCTTTCCTACGTATCTTATATTAGATATATCAATAATAAATTAATATTAGATATTATCCTAATTTATTAAAAATATAACTTTTTTATTATTTGGTATACAAAATTATATTTATTCAACTCGTGGGTAAAACGCGAGGTTTTTAAAAATTTAACTTTTTTTATTATTTACTATATAAAGTTACATTTATATAACCCGTGTAATACACGAAGTTTTAAAGATATTAATAGCATAGGCATATAGTTAGCATATTTTCTGTGTATATTAGGCATATAATCTCATCCCTAAAATAAGGGATTGTAGTTACTGTAATTGGTCTATATATTGAATGGCATTTTGAGGGAGTGGATCAAGGATCCTCCCATCTTACATGGTATCACGAGACTAGGTCTCGAACCCCCTCTCTTTCTTTCCTCTGCCGGCCCTACTTCTGACCGCTGCAGCCCTCCATCTTCTTCATCTTTGAATACCCTGCCCCCTCCTTCTAATGGAAACCAAAATCCATCCTGCAACTATTGTCACCAACATCAAAACTCTGGTCCCTATCACCCTTGAAAGCGACACCAGCCACTATGAATCCTGGCGTGCCCTCTTTCTGCTCCACTGCCGTGCTTTCGAAATCCTTCAACATCTTCAACCCAAATCTGCCTCTCAACAAACCACCACCTCTAAAGAAACAACCGATAAAGAAAAATCCTCCACTTCCTCCACAGAAAATCAGTGGGACGATCTCTAATGACTTGCTGCCATTGTACTTCAATGGATATACGGGACGATCTCTAATGACTTGCTGCTCACCATCCTCGACAAAACCCACACCGCATATGATGCTTGGGTTGCACTGGAGAATATGTTTTAAGATAATAAAAGCGTCCGGGCTATTCACCATAAACACAAGTTCTCAAATACCCGCCTATACGGTTTTCCAAGTGTTTCGGCTTACTGCCAGTAACTGAAATCGTTGGCTGATCAGTTGACAAGTGTTGGGTCAGCCTTTAACAATGATGATCTGGTTTTACAACTCATAGCAGGCCTCCCCGAACAGTATGAAGGAATCGCAACTATTCTTCAGAACATGAATCCGCTACCAACCTTTTACGAAGCACGTTCGAAAGTCATCATGGTTGAACAACGGAAAGCTGAAGCCGCCTTGCTTGCATCTCAGTCCGCCGGTACCGCGCTACACACATCCACCACTCGTTCTCCTGCCTCCGAAAACCGAACTGAACCCGTCTCTTCTGAACGAAACCGTGGCAGGGGCCGCGGAGGCCAAGGCCGTGGTGGTCAGCCGTGTGGACGTGGCCGCTACCCCGCATATCACCAACAGCCTCCTAATTGGCCCTCCTGGCCGAATTACCCATATCCTTGGGCTCCTACACCTACCTGGCCCAATTGGCCCATGCCACCATGTCCATATCCTACTGTTGGACCCAAACCTCCTGCCAACTCTAATTCCACCAACGGTATTCTCGGCCCCAGGCCCAATACCACCAACCAACCCTATACAGCCTATGCACCCACTGATATTGAGCAGGTAATGTACAGCATGTCCCTGAACCAACCGGACGCTACTCAATACATGGACACAGGGGCGACTTCAACCATGGGGAACACGTAAGGTAACTACCAATCTTTTTTTAATAATAGCATTCCTCAATCAATACTTGTTGGTGATGGTTCAACCAACCCTGTACTCGGACATGGCACAAAAATCTTACCACCACCTTTCCCACCCTTTGTCCTTAAAAATGTCTTATACGCCGCTAAACTTGTCAAAAACCTTATCTCTGTCCGTCGGTTCACCACCGACAATTCTGTTTCTGTTGAATTTGACCTATTTGGTTTTCCTGTGAAGGACTACAAGACCCGGACCCTGATGTGTGAAATATGTATTAGTTAAATTCAACAAGTTTTAAAAATTGGAAAAACCTATAAACCACACACTACCGGCAAGTGTACCGGTCGTAAATAGTAAAACAAGTAAGTCCGAGTATCGAACCGTGGACACAATCTAGCGACTCTTGATACTAAACCTCTATCGACCCCTAGCCTAATAATTTGGTTTTGTTTTGAGAAAAATATGTTTAAACTAAAAAGCAATTAAAATAAATAGACGACCAAACAGCAGCAAGCGCAAACAACTAGAGACTAGACTGGAACTCAAGTATGAGAAAAATAGGTTACCTAGGCAAGAATCCCTAGACTCATGAATAAAATCCTAACCTTGGTTTCGAATGAAGACTATGCCTAACCCGATAAACCCCCGGAAGGCAAACCGAACCTGACAATATGACAAGTGATGAAGTGCTAAAAAGGATTGACTAGAGTTATCGACCACCAAGTCCCACAACTATCAGGTATAAAGCAATTTATTTACTAAAACCCTCAAATTATGAAGCAGAAATAACTAAGAACACCGAGACCCTAGGAAACTCTAGACGCGAATAAACAGATGAACCCGAGTTATCGGCCACCCAAACTGCCAAACAACGTCCAGCTAATAACCTAGCAATTCTAGATTAGATTTCTCACCTCTAGAAAAGATTGCACGTTTTAATTAATTGGTTTTAATAATTATTAAACTTGAATTAGATTTCTCACCTTCAAGGTCTAGACCGAAAGATTACAACCTAGACTGACTCCCGGCTCTAAAGTATATTTCTAAGTATCTAGAGCAATGGAACCAACAAATAAATTATCAAACTAATCAAAACCAACACACAAATAATTAGAATCGGATTCAAAAATTATAACTTTTAAATCATCACATTCATTCAAAACCAAAAGTTATTCATTTAAACAATCATCTAGTTCATCAACCCTAGGCAACCATAAAAAGTTTAGCCACTCATAGTAAATAAAAACAAATAAACAATGTTCAAAATAACCATCATGTTTAATAATGAAGAGAACAAAGTTTAATGTTTAAATCTAACCGGGTTCCAAACTAATAATACCTCCCTCTTTTATTCTTCTTTCTTTCTCTGCGCCAACTGTCTTGCGACCTGCCTTCTGTGCTTTCTGTCGTCCAAAGGGAGTTAATTCCCTTGACTATGCACCATGAGATGTATATATATGAGATTCCTTTTGGTGCACCACTAGGTTTTCTTTTATATGCAGCCCACAAGAAAAATGTGCAGCCGTGTATATTTCTCTTCCATAAGTGGGTTGGGCCTGGCTCTCGACACTACTAACTGGCCTAAAAATAAAGAAATAGAGGCAATGGCAGCTTTGTAATATTTGAATTTCATTGAAGGCATTTTTGTTTTTCTAACATGTGAAACAACAATCACACATTCAGATTCAAGTTTTGTCGTTTGGTTTGAGGGAATTAATTAACTTTCACTCTTTTGCTACTTTTAGTCCCTCATTTTTTCACACTACATCACAATAAACTTTCAACTTTCAGGTTATGGCGATAATGGTCCCTCACACTTTATTAGATTATTCCTAACTTGGTGTTTATTTTTCTTTTCGCACTGGGACCTGGCAAAACACAAACTAAACAAATACGACTGTATAAAGACTAAAAATGACTCAAAAACTATAAAAATAAAATACAAAATACACGGGTAAATGACGGTGTTTTTCAACACATCAGACCCCTATCCTTCGGTGCAACAGCAGCGGTGACCTATATCCTCTAGTCTTGGGATCCGGGAGCACAACCAGACCATCAGCCTTTGCTGCCATCACCTTTGACCTTTGGCATCAACGTCTTGGCCACCCAGGACATGCATCTTTACAATTTTTAAAACATTCCAATAATGTTCGTTTTGATACTTTTACTAAACATGTTTGTCAATCTTGCGTTTTTGGCAAGAGTACTCGTTTACCTTTCTTTAATTCTAGTACTCCTATTTTTCAGCCATTTGATATCATACATAGCGACTTGTGGACCTCACCCGTACTTAGTACAGGGAGTCATAGATACTATATATTGTTCATTGATGATTTTACAAATTTCCTATGGACATACCCCATCTCTCGAAAATCGCAGGTTTACGACTTCTTTTGTCACTTTTATAATTATATAAAAACCCAATTTGAGAGAAATATTAAAACACTACAATGTGACAACGGCCGTGAATTCATCAACCACAACTTCCAAACCTTCTTCAATCAACATGGTATGCGTTTTCGCCTATCATGCCCTCACACATCATCCCAAAATGGCAAAGCCGAACGTCAAGGTTCCTTTGATCTTAATACATCTTAAATTGTCGGTCTACTAGTGGGTTCTCATCTAAGGAAAGTGGGGAAATTGAAACCGCCAATAATAGTATAAGGGATGCCGTTATAAGTTAAGATCGTTAGAGTTTCTTATCATTTCTCGTTGAAAGAAAAGAAAAAAATAGAAAAGAAAAAAATTGAGCTAGAAACTAAGAAAAGTAGCGCAGACCTATGTAATCTTGGTTGGGATAGCGACTTTACAACCGGAATACCTCTTGGATGTGTGAAATCGAAATTGCAAAAAAAAAAAAAAAAAAAATTATTACCGACGCCTATTGTAATCTTGGTTGGGGATAGCGACTCTACAGCCGGAATGCCTCTGGGTTAGGTAAAGCAACGTGTAAGCTCAAAAGAAAGAAAAAATGAAAAAAAATGAGAAAAGATTTGATCTTAAACTCTCTTGATCTTGGTATAAAACGGTTACAGCCGGAATGCCTCTGGGTTAGGTAAAGCAACGTGTAAGCTCAAAAGAAAGAAAAAATGAAAAAAAATGAGAAAAGATTTGATCTTAAACTCTCTTGATCTTGGTATAAAACGGTTAGGAAATAACCCAGTGGTTGTTCCTTTTGTCCTATAAGCTTGAGGCGGGATTAGGTGGACTGCGATTTTTAGCGTGAGACCCTAGGCAGATTGACCGCACTTGAACTTAAATTACATGATAAGGGCTTGGAACCGGGTTTGGGTTTAAGAGGACAAGTATACTTGCAATCGCGGTTAACACAAGTTTTAATTTTAATAATTAATCTATACTTTTGAACCTGAATTTTTTTTTCTGATTCTGATTCCGTTTGCATAAGTCTTTTTCAGGGACGAAAAATGTTCAAGTCTGAGGATATTTGATGTGTTGAAAAACACCGTCATTTACCCGTGTATTTTGTATTTTATTTTTATAGTTTTTGAGTCATTTTTAGTCTTTATACAGTCGTATTTGTTTAGTTTGTGTTTTGCCAGGTCCCAGTGCGAAAAGAAAAATAAACACCAAGTTAGGAATAATCTAATAAAGTGCGAGGGACAATTATCGCCATAAGCTGAATGTTGAAAGTTTATTGTGATGTAGTGTGAAAAAATGAGGGACTAAAAGTAGCAAAAGAGTGAAAGTTAATTAATTCCCTCACACCAAACGACAAAACTTGAATCTGAATGTGTGATTGTTGTTTCACATGTTAGAAAGACAAAAATGCCTTCAATGAAATTCAAATATTACAAAGCTGCCAGTGCCTCTATTTCTTTATTTTTAGGCCAGTTAGTAGTGTCGAGAGCCAGGCCCAACCCACTTTTATGGAAGAGAAATATACACGGCTGCACATTTTTTTTGTGGGCTGGATATAAAAGAAAACCTAGTGGTGCACCAAAAGGAATCTCATATATATACATCTCATGGTGCATAGTCAAGGGAATTAACTCCCTTTGGACGATAGAAAGCACAGAAGGCAGGTCGCAAGACAGTTGGCGCAGAGAAAGAAAGAAAAAATAAATAAGAATAAAAAGACTAAGGGCAAATTGGAAAGGACTTAGCTGGTTTTATCATCACATATGCTCCAAATCTCCCGTCCAATCCGGCTTGATCGTATAGCATTTTGGTCGCGATCGGTTTTGACTCTGACTAGTACACTTGGTAAACTCCTTGAAATTGGTGTACAGCTCCGAAATCACCCGAATGGAGATTGAGTACGGGTGGTACATATTCAAACCTGTATAAACAAAAACAAGAAAAAAAAACCAAGCAGTACCGACTCAAGACAGACTCAAACAGACTAACTAAGACTCAAAATAAAATAAAACAAATACGACACACTACAAAAATTATACAATTCTACAAAAAGTTATCAAAACTCACGGGGGATCATAAATATCAAACTCACCTCTGAACCCCTCACTAGGGCCTCTAAAACAATCACTTATACCGAAACCCTTATTTCTCCAAAAGTCGCCATCAAACCAACTCGACTTTTGCTTGCTCGTGGGGAATTTATACCTCGAGTTACACACTAAAATATCATCCCCACACTTAGTTTCCTTCACACCTCCCGAACTAAACTCTCCCCGTTCATCTTCCTCTACCGAACTCCAAGAACTATCCATAAACTCAACCTCACCTCCTACTACTTCCACCTTTTCCTTAAACTTAACATGCTTCTCCTTCTTCCTATCACTCTCCATTCTAACATCTACAATTCCCTTTAACTCTTGCCTAATTACCGAGGGCATCCCTACCTTCTCGGAATTCTTTCCATTAACATGGAATGTAACCGTGTCATCAGTGACACCAAGAGTTATCTTACCGCCATGAACATCTATTATGGCTTTCGCGGTAGCAAGGAATGGACGACCTAAGATGAGCGAAACACAAGAGTGTCCACTAGGATCCTCGCCCATGTCTAGAACAACAAAATCAGTAGGAAACACAAACTTACCTACTTTCACTAGCACGTTTTCAACTATACCTCTAGGAAATTTCACTAAATGATCGGCGAGTTGAACATTCATGTAGGTCGGGGTAGGCTCTCCTAGCTTAAGCTTCTTAAACACAGAATATGGCATCACATTTATACTAGCTCCTAGGTCGGCCAAAGTAGTCCTAAACTCATAACCCTCTATCTCACAAGGAATGGTGAAACTTCCTGGATTTGGCATCTTTGTGGGAAGTTTGTTTGAGATCACCGCTGAACATTCCTCACTCAATGTAATAACAGAAAGATCCTCAATTTTCTTCTTATTGAGCAGGAGTCCCTTGAGAAACTTGGCAAATTTAGGCATTTTAGCCAAAGCCTCAAGGAAGGGAATGTCTACGTGGAGCTTTTTTATCATCTCCAAAAACCCATTATACTGAGCAATTTGCTTCTTGTTCAAAAGTCTCATAGGGTATGGAGGAACATGCTCATACACTTCAACCGGTTCTTCTACATTCTCATCTTCCGGTTTAACCACCTTCTCAACTACCTTTTCCGGTTCTACCTCTTTCTCAACAACCCTCTCAGGTTTTATCACCTTATCTATCCCAAACCCCTCATCAACAAGTCCTGTGCTCCTACCACTACGTGTGAACACGACATGTAACTGGGCATTAGGGTTAAGCTGGGTGGTGCTAGGGAATGAACCTGCGGGCCTCTCAGTCATCCTACTGGCCATCTCTCCTACGGTCCTCTCTAGACTCTGTATGGTGGACCCGTGATTCCTAAACATCAACTCAAACTCCTGGTTTTTCTTCAGCTGCTCCTGATGTCTAGCCTCACCCTGTATCACTATCAACTCTAAGAGTTTGTTAGTCCTACTCTGACTCTCCTCATTTCTCTTCAAAAACTCGCTCTACTCAGATTTAGACTCTCCACTGTTCTGTCCATCAGCAGGGGTTTGAAACAGACTCTGGCATGGTTGGAATCTAGGGGGATTCCCGCCTCCCCAGTTCGAGGTTTGGCGTGACTGCCATCCAGAGTTGTAACCCTGGCCTCGTCCCTGATTCTGAACAAAACTCAACTCCTCTTCGGATCCTACCGGGTAATCTATCGTCTCATGCCCACCTCTACACACCTCACACTTAGAACTAATCTTAACCTGAATGTCCTTAACCATCTTTGTCAAGGATTCGACCTGGGCGGCTAAAGCTACACTAGAATCTACCGTATGAATACCTTTAGGGGCAGCAGTAACGCCCCCAAAGCCTGGCTCGGTGTAAGTACTGGTGGCTAGATCCTCTATCATCTCAAGACACTCAGCAGCTGTCTTGGTCTTCATCATGTTGCCTCCTGGAGTCAAGCAGTCTCTTAGTCGCTTCAGAAACTCCATGATAGAATTTCTCCACGACTCTCCACTCCTCAAGCCCATGGTGTGGGCACTTGTTCAGCAGCGCCTTAAACCTATCCCAAGTCTCGTAGAAAGACTCCCCCGGCTGCTCGGTGAATGCGTAGATGAGATTTCTAAGACGAGCGGTTTTCGCAGGTGGGAAGTATGTCTGTAAGAATTTAGACTGAAGATCATTCCAAGTGGTGATCGCTCCCTGCGGGAGGGAGTCCAACCAGATAGCAGCCTGATCAGTGAGTGAGAATGGAAACAAACGAAGATGAATGGCCTCCTCAGTGACGCCCGTAAGGCGGAAAGTACTACAGACCCTACCGAATCTAGTCAGATGAGCATGTGGGTCCTCGTCTCGTAAACCATGGAACTGGACCGAATGGGTAATGGTGTTGATCAAGGTGGGTGGGATGGTCCAGTTGTTTGCCTCTACAGCGGGAAGAGTGATGCTCGAGCGAACGATGGTGGGAGGGACACTAATGTAATCAGCAACAGTCCTACGATCAGCCATAACTACTTCGGGTTCTAAATTAAATTCTACTTTTGGAACCTTAAACTTAAGCTGACGTAGGTGACGGTAGAATTCGGATTCTGGCTCAGAGAATGGTGAAGTATCAGGTGGGCCCGAGGAACGTCTGTGCATACAACTAGCTAAGTATCCTAAGAAAGCAAACAACTAATTTATTTTTTTAATTTTTGGTTTTTATTTTTTAAAATTCTTATTTTACCAAGGAAAAAACAAAACTAATCTAAGAAAGCAGTAAAATGGCTAAATCCCCGACTCGGGTTGTCCTCAAAAGCGCACTGTGTTCCCGGCAACGGCGCCAAAAACTTGATGTGTGAAATATGTATTAGTTAAATTCAACAAGTTTTAAAAATTGGAAAAACCTATAAACCACACACTACCGGCAAGTGTACCGGTCGTAAGTAGTAAAACAAGTAAGTCCGAGTATCGAACCGTGGACACAATCTAGCGACTCTTGAAACTAAACCTCTATCGACCCCTAGCCTAATAATTTGGTTTTGTTTTGAGAAAAATATGTTTAAACTAAAAAGCAATTAAAATAAATAGACGACCAAACAGCAGCAAGCGCAAACAACTAGAGACTGGACTGGAACTCAAGTATGAGAAAAATAGGTTACCTAGGCAAGAATCCTTAGACTCATGAATAAAATCCTAACCTTGGTTTCGAATGAAGACTATGCCTAACCCGATAAACCCCCGGAAGGCAAACCGAACCTGACAATATGACAAGTGATGAAGTGCTAAAAAGGATTGACTCGAGTTATCGACCACCAAGTCCCACAACTATCAGGTATAAAGCAATTTATTTACTAAAACCCTCAAATTATGAAGCAGAAATAACTAAGAACACCGAGACCCTAGTAAACTCTAGACGCGAATAAACAGATGAACCCGAGTTATCGGCCACCCAAACTGCCAAACAACGCCCAGCTAATAACCTAGCAATTCTAGATTAGATTTCTCACCTCTAGAAAAGATTGCACGTTTTAATTAATTGGTTTTAATAATTATTAAACTTGAATTAGATTTCTCACCTTCAAGGTCTAGACCGAAAGATTACAACCTAGACTGACTCCTGGCTCTAAAGTATATTTCTAAGTATCTAGAGCAATGGAACCAACAAATAAATTATCAAACTAATCAAAACCAACACACAAATAATTAGAATCGGATTCAAAAATTATAACTTTTAAATCATCACATTCATTCAAAACCAAAAGTTATTCATTTAAACAATCATCTAGTTCATTAACCCTAGGCAACCATAAAAAGTTTAGCCACTCATAGTAAATAAAAACAAATAAACAATGTTCAAAATAACCATCATGTTTAATAATGAAGAGAACAAAGTTTAATGTTTAAATCTAACCGGGTTCCAAACTAATAATACCTCCCTCTTTTATTCTTCTTTCTTTCTCTGCGCCAACTGTCTTGCGACCTGCCTTCTGTGCTTTCTGTCGTCCAAAGGGAGTTAATTCCCTTGACTATGCACCATGAGATGTATATATATGAGATTCCTTTTGGTGCACCACTAGGTTTTCTTTTATATGCAGCCCACAAGAAAAATGTGCAGCCGTGTATATTTCTCTTCCATAAGTGGGTTGGGCCTGGCTCTCGACACTACTAACTGGCCTAAAAATAAAGAAATAGAGGCAATGGCAGCTTTGTAATATTTGAATTTCATTGAAGGCATTTTTGTCTTTCTAACATGTGAAACAACAATCACACATTCAGATTCAAGTTTTGTCGTTTGGTTTGAGGGAATTAATTAACTTTCACTCTTTTGCTACTTTTAGTCCCTCATTTTTTCACACTACATCACAATAAACTTTCAACTTTCAGGTTATGGCGATAATGGTCCCTCACACTTTATTAGATTATTCCTAACCTGGTGTTTATTTTTCTTTTCGCACTGGGACCTGGCAAAACACAAACTAAACAAATACGACTGTATAAAGACTAAAAATGACTCAAAAACTATAAAAATAAAATACAAAATACACGGGTAAATGACGGTGTTTTTCAACACATCAGACCCCTATCCTTCGGTGCAACAGCAGCGGTGACCTATATCCTCTAGTCTTGGGATCCGGGAGCACAACCAGACCATCAGCCTTTGCTGCCATCACCTTTGACCTTTGGCATCAACGTCTTGGCCACCCAGGACATGCATCTTTACAATTTTTAAAACATTCCAATAATGTTCGTTTTGATACTTTTACTAAACATGTTTGTCAATCTTGCGTTTTTGGCAAGAGTACTCGTTTACCTTTCTTTAATTCTAGTACTCCTATTTTTCAGCCATTTGATATCATACATAGCGACTTGTGGACCTCACCCGTACTTAGTACAGGGAGTCATAGATACTATATATTGTTCATTGATGATTTTACAAATTTCCTATGGACATACCCCATCTCTCGAAAATCGCAGGTTTACGACATCTTTTGTCACTTTTATAATTATATAAAAACCCAATTTGAGAGAAATATTAAAACACTACAATGTGACAACGGCCGTGAATTCATCAACCACAGCTTCCAAACCTTCTTCAATCAACATGGTATGCGTTTTCGCCTATCATGCCCTCACACATCATCCCAAAATGGCAAAGCCGAACGTCAAGGTTCCTTTGATCTTAATACATCTTAAATTGTCGGTCTACTAGTGGGTTCTCATCTAAGGAAAGTGGGGAAATTGAAACCGCCAATAATAGTATAAGGGATGCCGTTATAAGTTAAGATCGTTAGAGTTTCTTATCATTTCTCGTTGAAAGAAAAGAAAAAAATAGAAAAGAAAAAAATTGAGCTAGAAACTAAGAAAAGTAGCGCAGACCTATGTAATCTTGGTTGGGATAGCGACTTTACAACCGGAATACCTCTTGGATGTGTGAAATCGAAATTGCAAAAAAAAAAAAAAAAATTTATTACCGACGCCTATTGTAATCTTGGTTGGGGATAGCGACTCTACAGCCGGAATGCCTCTGGGTTAGGTAAAGCAACGTGTAAGCTCAAAAGAAAGAAAAAATGAAAAAAAATGAGAAAAGATTTGATCTTAAACTCTCTTGATCTTGGTATAAAACGGTTAGGAAATAACCCAGTGGTTGTTCCTTTTGTCCTATAAGCTTGAGGCGGGATTAGGTGGACTGCGATTTTTAGCGTGAGACCCTAGGCAGATTGACCGCACTTGAACTTAAATTACATGATAAGGGCTTGGAACCGGGTTTGGGTTTAAGAGGACAAGTATACTTGCAATCGCGGTTAACACAAGTTTTAATTTTAATAATTAATCTATACTTTTGAACCTGAATTTTTTTTTCTGATTCTGATTCCGTTTGCATAAGTCTTTTTCAGGGACGAAAAATGTTCAAGTCTGAGGATATTTGATGTGTTGAAAAACACCGTCATTTACCCGTGTATTTTGTATTTTATTTTTATAGTTTTTGAGTCATTTTTAGTCTTTATACAGTCGTATTTGTTTAGTTTGTGTTTTGCCAGGTCCCAGTGCGAAAAGAAAAATAAACACCAAGTTAGGAATAATCTAATAAAGTGCGAGGGACAATTATCGCCATAAGCTGAATGTTGAAAGTTTATTGTGATGTAGTGTGAAAAAATGAGGGACTAAAAGTAGCAAAAGAGTGAAAGTTAATTAATTCCCTCACACCAAACGACAAAACTTGAATCTGAATGTGTGATTGTTGTTTCACATGTTAGAAAGACAAAAATGCCTTCAATGAAATTCAAATATTACAAAGCTGCCAGTGCCTCTATTTCTTTATTTTTAGGCCAGTTAGTAGTGTCGAGAGCCAGGCCCAACCCACTTTTATGGAAGAGAAATATACGCGGCTGCACATTTTTCTTGTGGGCTGCATATAAAAGAAAACCTAGTGGTGCACCAAAAGGAATCTCATATATATATACATCTCATGGTGCATAGTCAAGGGAATTAACTCCCTTTGGACGATAGAAAGCACAGAAGGCAGGTCGCAAGACAGTTGGCGCAGAGAAAGAAAGAAAAAATAAATAAGAATAAAAAGACTAAGGGCAAATTGGAAAGGACTTAGCTGGTTTTATCATCACATATGCTCCAAATCTCCCGTCCAATCCGGCTCGATCGTATAGCATTTTGGTCGCGATCGGTTTTGACTCTGACTAGTACACTTGGTAAACTCCTTGAAATTGGTGTACAGCTCCGAAATCACCCGAATGGAGATTGAGTACGGGTGGTACATATTCAAACCTGCATAAACAAAAACAAGAAAAAAAAACCAAGCAGTACCGACTCAAGACAGACTCAAACAGACTAACTAAGACTCAAAATAAAATAAAACAAATACGACACACTACAAAAATTATACAATTCTACAAAAAGTTATCAAAACTCACGGGGGATCATAAATATCAAACTCACCTCTGAACCCCTCACTAGGGCCTCTAAAACAATCACTTATACCGAAACCCTTATTTCTCCAAAAGTCGCCATCAAACCAACTCGACTTTTGCTTGCTCGTGGGGAATTTATACCTCGAGTTACACACTAAAATATCATCCCCACACTTAGTTTCCTTCACACCTCCCGAACTAAACTCTCCCCGTTCATCTTCCTCTACCGAACTCCAAGAACTATCCATAAACTCAACCTCACCTCCTACTACTTCCACCTTTTCCTTAAACTTAACATGCTTCTCCTTCTTCCTATCACTCTCCATTCTAACATCTCCAATTCCCTTTAACTCTTGCCTAATTACCGAGGGCATCCCTACCTTCTCGGAATTCTTTCCATTAACATGGAATGTAACCGTGTCATCAGTGACACCAAGAGTTATCTTACCGCCATGAACATCTATTATGGCTTTCGCGGTAGCAAGGAATGGACGACCTAAGATGAGCGAAACACAAGAGTGTCCACTAGGATCCTCGCCCATGTCTAGAACAACAAAATCAGTAGGAAACACAAACTTACCTACTTTCACTAGCACGTTTTCAACTATACCTCTAGGAAATTTCACTGAATGATCGGCGAGTTGAACATTCATGTAGGTCGGGGTAGGCTCTCCTAGCTTAAGCTTCTTAAACACAGAATATGGCATCACATTTATACTAGCTCCTAGGTCGGCCAAAGTAGTCCTAAACTCAGAACCCTCTATATCACAAGGAATGGTGAAACTTCCTGGATCTGGCATCTTTGTGGGAAGTTTGTTTGAGATCACCGCTGAACATTCCTCACTCAATGTAATAACAGAAAGATCCTCAATTTTCTTCTTATTGAGCAGGAGTCCCTTGAGAAACTTGGCAAATTTAGGCATTTTAGCCAAAGCCTCAAGGAAGGGAATGTCTACGTGGAGCTTTTTTATCATCTCCAAAAACCCATTATACTGAGCAATTTGCTTCTTGTTCAAAAGTCTCATAGGGTATGGAGGAACATGCTCATACACTTCAACCGGTTCTTCTACATTCTCATCTTCCGGTTTAACCACCTTCTCAACTACCTTTTCCGGTTCTACCTCTTTCTCAACAACCCTCTCAGGTTTTATCACCTTATCTATCCCAAACCCCTCATCAACAAGTCCTGTGCTCCTACCACTACGTGTGAACACGACATGTAACTGGGCATTAGGGTTAAGCTGGGTGGTGCTAGGGAATGAACCTGCGGGCCTCTCAGTCATCCTACTGGCCATCTCTCCTACGGTCCTCTCTAGACTCTGTATGGTGGACCCCTGATTCCTAAACATCAACTCAAACTCCTGGTTTTTCTTCAGCTGCTCCTGATGTCTAGCCTCACCCTGTATCACTATCAACTCTAAGAGTTTGTTAGTCCTACTCTGACTCTCCTCATTTCTCTTCAAAAACTCGCTCTACTCAGATTTAGACTCTCCACTGTTTTGTCCATCAGCAGGGGTTTGAAACAGACTCTGGCGTGGTTGGAATCTAGGGGGATTCCCGCCTCCCCAGTTCGAGGTTTGGCGTGACTGCCATCCAGAGTTGTAACCCTGGCCTCGTCCCTGATTCTGAACAAAACTCAACTCCTCTTCGGATCCTACCGGGTAATCTATCGTCTCATGCCCACCTCTACACACCTCACACTTAGAACTAATCTTAACCTGAATGTCCTTAACCATCTTTGTCAAGGATTCGACCTGGGCGGCTAAAGCTACACTAGAATCTACCGTATGAATACCTTTAGGGGCAGCAGTAACGCCCCCAAAGCCTGGCTCGGTGTAAGTACTGGTGGCTAGATCCTCTATCATCTCAAGACACTCAGCAGCTGTCTTGGTCTTCATCATGTTGCCTCCTGGAGTCAAGCAGTCTCTTAGTCGCTTCAGAAACTCCATGATAGAATTTCTCCACGACTCTCCACTCCTCAAGCCCATGGTGTGGGCACTTGTTCAGCAGCGCCTTAAACCTATCCCAAGTCTCGTAGAAAGACTCCCCCGGCTGCTCGGTGAATGCGTAGATGAGATTTCTAAGACGAGCGGTTTTCGCAGGTGGGAAGTATGTCTGTAAGAATTTAGACTGAAGATCATTCCAAGTGGTGATCGCTCCCTGCGGGAGGGAGTCCAACCAGATAGCAGCCTGATCAGTGAGTGAGAATGGAAACAAACGAAGATGAATGGCCTCCTCAGTGACGCCCGTAAGGCGGAAAGTACTACAGACCCTACCGAATCTAGTCAGATGAGCATGTGGGTCCTCGTCTCGTAAACCATGGAACTGGACCGAATGGGTAATGGTGTTGATCAAGGTGGGTGGGATGGTCCAGTTGTTTGCCTCTACAGCGGGAAGAGTGATGCTCGAGCGAACGATGGTGGGAGGGACACTAATGTAATCAGCAACAGTCCTACGATCAGCCATAACTACTTCGGGTTCTAAATTAAATTCTACTTTTGGAACCTTAAACTTAAGCTGACGTAGGTGACGGTAGAATTCGGATTCTGGCTCAGAGAATGGTGAAGTATCAGGTGGGCCCGAGGAACGTCTGTGCATACAACTAGCTAAGTATCCTAAGAAAGCAAACAACTAATTTATTTTTTTAATTTTTGGTTTTTATTTTTTAAAATTCTTATTTTACCAAGGAAAAAACAAAACTAATCTAAGAAAGCAGTAAAATGGCTAAATCCCCGACTCGGGTTGTCCTCAAAAGCGCACTGTGTTCCCGGCAACGGCGCCAAAAACTTGATGTGTGAAATATGTATTAGTTAAATTCAACAAGTTTTAAAAATTGGAAAAACCTATAAACCACACACTACCGGCAAGTGTACCGGTCGTAAGTAGTAAAACAAGTAAGTCCGAGTATCGAACCGTGGACACAATCTAGCGACTCTTGAAACTAAACCTCTATCGACCCCTAGCCTAATAATTTGGTTTTGTTTTGAGAAAAATATGTTTAAACTAAAAAGCAATTAAAATAAATAGACGACCAAACAGCAGCAAGCGCAAACAACTAGAGACTGGACTGGAACTCAAGTATGAGAAAAATAGGTTACCTAGGCAAGAATCCTTAGACTCATGAATAAAATCCTAACCTTGGTTTCGAATGAAGACTATGCCTAACCCGATAAACCCCCGGAAGGCAAACCGAACCTGACAATATGACAAGTGATGAAGTGCTAAAAAGGATTGACTCGAGTTATCGACCACCAAGTCCCACAACTATCAGGTATAAAGCAATTTATTTACTAAAACCCTCAAATTATGAAGCAGAAATAACTAAGAACACCGAGACCCTAGTAAACTCTAGACGCGAATAAACAGATGAACCCGAGTTATCGGCCACCCAAACTGCCAAACAACGCCCAGCTAATAACCTAGCAATTCTAGATTAGATTTCTCACCTCTAGAAAAGATTGCACGTTTTAATTAATTGGTTTTAATAATTATTAAACTTGAATTAGATTTCTCACCTTCAAGGTCTAGACCGAAAGATTACAACCTAGACTGACTCCCGGCTCTAAAGTATATTTCTAAGTATCTAGAGCAATGGAACCAACAAATAAATTATCAAACTAATCAAAACCAACACACAAATAATTAGAATCGGATTCAAAAATTATAACTTTTAAATCATCACATTCATTCAAAACCAAAAGTTATTCATTTAAACAATCATCTAGTTCATCAACCCTAGGCAACCATAAAAAGTTTAGCCACTCATAGTAAATAAAAACAAATAAACAATGTTCAAAATAACCATCATGTTTAATAATGAAGAGAACAAAGTTTAATGTTTAAATCTAACCGGGTTCCAAACTAATAATACCTCCCTCTTTTATTCTTCTTTCTTTCTCTGCGCCAACTGTCTTGCGACCTGCCTTCTGTGCTTTCTGTCGTCCAAAGGGAGTTAATTCCCTTGACTATGCACCATGAGATGTATATATATGAGATTCCTTTTGGTGCACCACTAGGATTTCTTTTATATGCAGCCCACAAGAAAAATGTGCAGCCGTGTATATTTCTCTTCCATAAGTGGGTTGGGCCTGGCTCTCGACACTACTAACTGGCCTAAAAATAAAGAAATAGAGGCAATGGCAGCTTTGTAATATTTGAATTTCATTGAAGGCATTTTTGTCTTTCTAACATGTGAAACAACAATCACACATTCAGATTCAAGTTTTGTCGTTTGGTTTGAGGGAATTAATTAACTTTCACTCTTTTGCTACTTTTAGTCCCTCATTTTTTCACACTACATCACAATAAACTTTCAACTTTCAGGTTATGGCGATAATGGTCCCTCACACTTTATTAGATTATTCCTAACTTGGTGTTTATTTTTCTTTTCGCACTGGGACCTGGCAAAACACAAACTAAACAAATACGACTGTATAAAGACTAAAAATGACTCAAAAACTATAAAAATAAAATACAAAATACACGGGTAAATGACGGTGTTTTTCAACACATCAGACCCCTATCCTTCGGTGCAACAGCAGCGGTGACCTATATCCTCTAGTCTTGGGATCCGGGAGCACCAGACCATCAGCCTTTGCTGCCATCACCTTTGACCTTTGGCATCAACGTCTTGGCCACCCAGGACATGCATCTTTACAATTTTTAAAACATTCCAATAATGTTCGTTTTGATACTTTTACTAAACATGTTTGTCAATCTTGCGTTTTTGGCAAGAGTACTCGTTTACCTTTCTTTAATTCTAGTACTCCTATTTTTCAGCCATTTGATATCATACATAGCGACTTGTGGACCTCACCCGTACTTAGTACAGGGAGTCATAGATACTATATATTGTTCATTGATGATTTTATAAATTTCCTATGGACATACCCCATCTCTCGAAAATCGCAGGTTTACGACATCTTTTGTCACTTTTATAATTATATAAAAACCCAATTTGAGAGAAATATTAAAACACTACAATGTGACAACGGCCGTGAATTCATCAACCACAACTTCCAAACCTTCTTCAATCAACATGGTATGCGTTTTCGCCTATCATGCCCTCACACATCATCCCAAAATGGCAAAGCCGAACGTCAAGGTTCCTTTGATCTTAATACATCTTAAATTGTCGGTCTACTAGTGGGTTCTCATCTAAGGAAAGTGGGGAAATTGAAACCGCCAATAATAGTATAAGGGATGCCGTTATAAGTTAAGATCGTTAGAGTTTCTTATCATTTCTCGTTGAAAGAAAAGAAAAAAATTGAGCTAGAAACTAAGAAAAGTAGCGCAGACCTATGTAATCTTGGTTGGGATAGCGACTTTACAACCGGAATACCTCTTGGATGTGTGAAATCGAAATTGCAAAAAAAAAAAAAAAAAAAAAATTTATTACCGACGCCTATTGTAATCTTGGTTGGGGATAGCGACTCTACAGCCGGAATGCCTCTGGGTTAGGTAAAGCAACGTGTAAGCTCAAAAGAAAGAAAAAATGAGAAAATATTTGATCTTAAACTCTCTTGATCTTGGTATAAAACGGTTAGGAAATAACCCAGTGGTTGTTCCTTTTGTCCTATAAGCTTGAGGCGGGATTAGGTGGACTGCGATTTTTAGCGTGAGACCCTAGGCAGATTGACCGCACTTGAACTTAAATTACATGATAAGGGCTTGGAACCAGGTTTGGGTTTAAGAGGACAAGTATACTTGCAATCGCGGTTAACACAAGTTTTAATTTTAATAATTAATCTATACTTTTGAACCTGAATTTTTTTTTCTGATTCTGATTCCGTTTGCATAAGTCTTTTTCAGGGACGAAAAATGTTCAAGTCTGAGGATATTTGATGTGTTGAAAAACACCGTCATTTACCCGTGTATTTTGTATTTTATTTTTATAGTTTTTGAGTCATTTTTAGTCTTTATACAGTCGTATTTGTTTAGTTTGTGTTTTGCCAGGTCCCGGTGCGAAAAGAAAAATAAACACCAAGTTAGGAATAATCTAATAAAGTGCGAGGGACAATTATCGCCATAAGCTGAATGTTGAAAGTTTATTGTGATGTAGTGTGAAAAAATGAGGGACTAAAAGTAGCAAAAGAGTGAAAGTTAATTAATTCCCTCACACCAAACGACAAAACTTGAATCTGAATGTGTGATTGTTGTTTCACATGTTAGAAAGACAAAAATGCCTTCAATGAAATTCAAATATTACAAAGCTGCCAGTGCCTCTATTTCTTTATTTTTAGGCCAGTTAGTAGTGTCGAGAGCCAGGCCCAACCCACTTTTATGGAAGAGAAATATACACGGCTGCACATTTTTCTTGTGGGCTGCATATAAAAGAAAACCTAGTGGTGCACCAAAAGGAATCTCATATATATACATCTCATGGTGCATAGTCAAGGGAATTAACTCCCTTTGGACGATAGAAAGCACAGAAGGCAGGTCGCAAGACAGTTGGCGCAGAGAAAGAAAGAAAAAATAAATAAGAATAAAAAGACAAAGAGCAAATTGGAAAGGACTTAGCTGGTTTTATCATCACATATGCTCCAAATCTCCCGTCCAATCCGGCTCGATCGTATAGCATTTTGGTCGCGATCGGTTTTGACTCTGACTAGTACACTTGGTAAACTCCTTGAAATTGGTGTACAGCTCCGAAATCACCCGAATGGAGATTGAGTACGGGTGGTACATATTCAAACCTGCATAAACAAAAACAAGAAAAAAAAACCAAGCAGTACCGACTCAAGACAGACTCAAACAGACTAACTAAGACTCAAAATAAAATAAAACAAATACGACACACTACAAAAATTATACAATTCTACAAAAAGTTATCAAAACTCACGGGGGATCATAAATATCAAACTCACCTCTGAACCCCTCACTAGGGCCTCTAAAACAATCACTTATACCGAAACCCTTATTTCTCCAAAAGTCGCCATCAAACCAACTCGACTTTTGCTTGCTCGTGGGGAATTTATACCTCGAGTTACACACTAAAATATCATCCCCACACTTAGTTTCCTTCACACCTCCCGAACTAAACTCTCCCCGTTCATCTTCCTCTACCGAACTCCAAGAACTATCCATAAACTCAACCTCACCTCCTACTACTTCCACCTTTTCCTTAAACTTAACATGCTTCTCCTTCTTCCTATCACTCTCCATTCTAACATCTCCAATTCCCTTTAACTCTTGCCTAATTACCGAGGGCATCCCTACCTTCTCGGAATTCTTTCCATTAACATGGAATGTAACCGTGTCATCAGTGACACCAAGAGTTATCTTACCGCCATGAACATCTATTATGGCTTTCGCGGTAGCAAGGAATGGACGACCTAAGATGAGCGAAACACAAGAGTGTCCACTAGGATCCTCGCCCATGTCTAGAACAACAAAATCAGTAGGAAACACAAACTTACCTACTTTCACTAGCACGTTTTCAACTATACCTCTAGGAAATTTCACTGAATGATCGGCGAGTTGAACATTCATGTAGGTCGGGGTAGGCTCTCCTAGCTTAAGCTTCTTAAACACAGAATATGGCATCACATTTATACTAGCTCCTAGGTCGGCCAAAGTAGTCCTAAACTCAGAACCCTCTATATCACAAGGAATGGTGAAACTTCCTGGATCTGGCATCTTTGTGGGAAGTTTGTTTGAGATCACCGCTGAACATTCCTCACTCAATGTAATAACAGAAAGATCCTCAATTTTCTTCTTATTGAGCAGGAGTCCCTTGAGAAACTTGGCAAATTTAGGCATTTTAGCCAAAGCCTCAAGGAAGGGAATGTCTACGTGGAGCTTTTTTATCATCTCCAAAAACCCATTATACTGAGCAATTTGCTTCTTGTTCAAAAGTCTCATAGGGTATGGAGGAACATGCTCATACACTTCAACCGGTTCTTCTACATTCTCATCTTCCGGTTTAACCACCTTCTCAACTACCTTTTCCGGTTCTACCTCTTTCTCAACAACCCTCTCAGGTTTTATCACCTTATCTATCCCAAACCCCTCATCAACAAGTCATGTGCTCCTACCACTACGTGTGAACACGACATGTAACTGGGCATTAGGGTTAAGCTGGGTGGTGCTAGGGAATGAACCTGCGGGCCTCTCAGTCATCCTACTGGCCATCTCTCCTACGGTCCTCTCTAGACTCTGTATGGTGGACCCCTGATTCCTAAACATCAACTCAAACTCCTGGTTTTTCTTCAGCTGCTCCTGATGTCTAGCCTCACCCTGTATCACTATCAACTCTAAGAGTTTGTTAGTCCTACTCTGACTCTCCTCATTTCTCTTCAAAAACTCGCTCTACTCAGATTTAGACTCTCCACTGTTTTGTCCATCAGCAGGGGTTTGAAACAGACTCTGGCGTGGTTGGAATCTAGGGGGATTCCCGCCTCCCCAGTTCGAGGTTTGGCGTGACTGCCATCCAGAGTTGTAACCCTGGCCTCGTCCCTGATTCTGAACAAAACTCAACTCCTCTTCGGATCCTACCGGGTAATCTATCGTCTCATGCCCACCTCTACACACCTCACACTTAGAACTAATCTTAACCTGAATGTCCTTAACCATCTTTGTCAAGGATTCGACCTGGGCGGCTAAAGCTACACTAGAATCTACCGTATGAATACCTTTAGGGGCAGCAGTAACGCCCCCAAAGCCTGGCTCGGTGTAAGTACTGGTGGCTAGATCCTCTATCATCTCAAGACACTCAGCAGCTGTCTTGGTCTTCATCATGTTGCCTCCTGGAGTCAAGCAGTCTCTTAGTCGCTTCAGAAACTCCATGATAGAATTTCTCCACGACTCTCCACTCCTCAAGCCCATGGTGTGGGCACTTGTTCAGCAGCGCCTTAAACCTATCCCAAGTCTCGTAGAAAGACTCCCCCGGCTGCTCGGTGAATGCGTAGATGAGATTTCTAAGACGAGCGGTTTTCGCAGGTGGGAAGTATGTCTGTAAGAATTTAGACTGAAGATCATTCCAAGTGGTGATCGCTCCCTGCGGGAGGGAGTCCAACCAGATAGCAGCCTGATCAGTGAGTGAGAATGGAAACAAACGAAGATGAATGGCCTCCTCAGTGACGCCCGTAAGGCGGAAAGTACTACAGACCCTACCGAATCTAGTCAGATGAGCATGTGGGTCCTCGTCTCGTAAACCATGGAACTGGACCGAATGGGTAATGGTGTTGATCAAGGTGGGTGGGATGGTCCAGTTGTTTGCCTCTACAGCGGGAAGAGTGATGCTCGAGCGAACGATGGTGGGAGGGACACTAATGTAATCAGCAACAGTCCTACGATCAGCCATAACTACTTCGGGTTCTAAATTAAATTCTACTTTTGGAACCTTAAACTTAAGCTGACGTAGGTGACGGTAGAATTCGGATTCTGGCTCAGAGAATGGTGAAGTATCAGGTGGGCCCGAGGAACGTCTGTGCATACAACTAGCTAAGTATCCTAAGAAAGCAAACAACTAATTTATTTTTTTAATTTTTGGTTTTTATTTTTTAAAATTCTTATTTTACCAAGGAAAAAACAAAACTAATCTAAGAAAGCAGTAAAATGGCTAAATCCCCGACTCGGGTTGTCCTCAAAAGCGCACTGTGTTCCCGGCAACGGCGCCAAAAACTTGATGTGTGAAATATGTATTAGTTAAATTCAACAAGTTTTAAAAATTGGAAAAACCTATAAACCACACACTACCGGCAAGTGTACCGGTC